>OY288289.1:17714210-23005317 GCA_958450335.1 Hibiscus tridactylites | reverse complement strand
TTGTCTAACATAGAAATTTGATTTTCCAAAATTGTTTTTCTTTTCAAGCTCTTTGGAAATCAAATCTTTTTCTTCTTGAACTTTTTGAAGCAATTTTTGTAAATCAAAACATTTTAATTCAAACTCTTCAAGTTTTGCTTCAAGTTCAAGTTTGGTTTTAGAAAGCAAATCATTTTGAATGTTTAACTTTGAAATCAATTTATTGTTTTTCAAAATGTGGCTTTTAAAATCTAAAACCAAATCATCATAGGCATCTTGTAATTCATCAAATGAATAAGAACGTGAAGTAGGTGAATTAGAAGTTACCCTTGAATCTTCTTCGATGGCCATAAGGCAAAGGTTGGCTTGTTCATCGTCGGTGGAGTCCTCATCACTCCAAGTAGCCACATGTGCCTTCTTCTTATGGCTTGAAGTGCTTGCCCTCTCTTTTCTCTTGGGTTCACGTTCAAGCTCTCTCAAGGCTTTCTTCATGAACGGGGCACACTTCTTGAAGAGATGAACTATCTCTTCATCTTCATCCTCCTATTCACTTAAGTAGACATGATGACAAGTGGAGGATTTCAGAGCCATGGCACTTGCATTGATGCCAAGCCCTTTGATTTTCTTCTCTCCCATAGCTCTAATTCCTTCCCTCTTCTTCTCATCCTTTTTGTTCTTCTTCATGATTTGATGAGTAAGGAGTGACCCCATGAGTTCATCAAGCCTCAAGGTCTTTCAATTTTTGGCTTCGATGATGGCGGTCCTTTTTTAGTCCCAAGACTCGGGAAGTGAGTAGATGAGATTTCGAACAAGCTTCTCCTTCGGGATGGCTTCTCCATAGCCTTTGAGACCATTGGTGATGGTGGAGAACCTATCAAACATCTTCTCGATGTTCTCTTCCAGATGCATTTTGAAGTTCTCATACTCTAAGGTTAGGAGCCCAATCTTGGTCTCCTTGACTTCATTTGTTCCCTCGTATGTGACTTCAAGCTTGTCTCATACCTCATTGGTACTCTCACAAGAAGACATCTTCTCATAGATGGTTGGGCCAAAATCACAAAACAAGATGTGCAAGGCTTTGCAATTAAGCTCCATCTTCTTGCGATCGTCGGCACTCCATTCTGCTTTACTTCTTTGAAGCACGAACAGACCATCTTCAACTACATCCCATAGCTTGTAATCTCTTGATTTGATGAAGAACTTCATCTTTGTCTTCCAATGGGCATAGTGAGTTCCGTCAAAGAAAGGCGGTTTGTCGATTGAATGTGCCATTGAGCCGGTTGATGAAATAGTGATCGAGCTTGTCGGATCTTCTCAATAGGATGTGAATCCTCTTCGATTGAGCCAAGCTCTGATACCAATTGTTGAGTTTTTAGAGGCTCGATTCAATCAACCAATTTAGCTCACCAAGTGGTGGAGAGGTGGATTTTTGGGTGGAAGGGTTGTGGAAGCTAAAAGAATAATTGACACAATGATTTATAGTGGTTCAACCTTCTAACCAAGGTCTACATCCACTACCTTAGCTTCCCACTAAGGATTTCTCAATCAATCCACTATTGATTCGCCCCCTTTTCTAGGCTTAGGAGGAAACCCTTACAACCAATCAAGCTTTCTACCCAAAGCCTTGATTGAAACCCTCTTTTCAAAGAGATAAATAAAGCAAACTTAAAACCCTCTAATAGGTGTTTGTTTGCACAATTAAGCACTCACCCAAAACCTAAAACACTTGAGCAAATTTTACAATTTAGGCTCACTAGTGTTTGTCTATACAAGAATTGACAATTTAAGCACTAAGATAATATTTGATCATTTGTTGTTTGACAATATGAGCATTAGCCTTCTCTTGATGCTTGAAGGTCCCTTTTATACTTCCAAATGAGTTTCTAGCCGTTACTAGCCGTTGGGATCATATTGGAGCCGTTGAGGACTTTAATTCCCACCATAAATGCAGTTCTGCAGCTCCCCGTTTCGAAACGCTCGAACCCGTTTCGAAACGCTCTTTAAGTAGAAAGAGCTGTTGCAGTCTGTCAGGGCATCCGTATCGAAACACCCCCTTGCCATTTTGAAACTCGTATCTAAACGCTATAGGCCCGTATCGAAACGCGTGCATTTAAAAGTTAGTTGGGAAAATAGCCGTTGGGGTTTATGACCGTTGTGGTCAATGCCACGTAGGCGTATCGAAACGGCATAGCCCATTTCGAAACGCTGGGCAAAAATCCTATCCAGGGAAAGCCCGTTTCGAAACAAGTTTCGAAACATTTTTGCTACTGTAATCCCCTGTTTCGAAACGCCCTAAGGTGTTTCGAAATACCTGGACAGTTTTGTGAAGCTTGGCTTTGAAAAACATGAAAAACCCTTTTAAAATTTTCCCTAAACATAATTTCAAGTTGTTTGGACTTTGGAAATGTTTTAAATACTTTTTAAATCAGTCCAAAACAATTTTCAATTATTATATCAAAACCTTAGTTCTACACAATGTTTATGTTTGAAATTATCGTTGTGGTTGAGAATTTAAAAATTACTTCTGGTGTTCATGTGTTTTGGCAGTTTTCAGATAATCCACTAGAGGTCAAACAATTGAAAAATGATAATGATGTTATTGAGATGGTTAGGAATTTACCTAGAGACCATTATATTCATGTGTTTTTGGAAGAAGTTGTACATGATAATGAGTCTGAGTCTAGGGTTGAGGTTGAGTCTGAGACTGAGACTAGGGCAGTGTCTGAATCTGATTCAGAAGATGATGAGTATCATGTTGAGTCTGATACATCCAGTGATAAGTCAATATTTAGTGACAGTGAAGATGAATTAGTTAGTTCAGAAGATGCAATGTTCAGTGTGAATGTAGGGTTGGGTAGTAAGGAAGTAGAAGTTGAAAGTGACAATGACAGTGGACATTCTGACTCACTACACAATGTAGATGAGTCAGATTCAGGTGGTCCACAAAAAAAAACCTAGATTTCCTGAATTTAATAGGGAGTCAGACTTATCTAATCCTAAATTGAAGGCTGGTCTGATATTTGCAAGCAAGAAAATTCTGAAAGAGGCAATTAAGATCTACACTATTGAGAACATATATTGTGTTAAGTTAAAGAAAAATGACAATAGAAGGATCCAAGTAAAATGTAAGGGTGAGTGCCCATGGGTGTTATGGGTAGCTCCAATCTACGGGGAAGATCCTTCTACTGGTACTTGGCAGATTAGGTCTTTAAATGATGAACACACTTGTCTTAGGGAGTTTCAAAATCCCAATGTCACTGCCAAGTGGCTAGCTGAAAACTACTTTAGTAGTTTTTTTGTTGATCCTAATTTCTCAAGTACTTCATTAAAACAAGCTGTACACAAAGATTGGGGTATAGTGGTACCTAAATGTAAATGCATTAGGGCAAAAAATTTGGCCCTTGAACACTTGAATTGTAACCATGAAGAGCAGTATGCAAATCTGTATGCTTACCTAGGTGAATTGAGGCATTCTAATCTAGGGACAACAACAGTTTGCAAGTTAGATGAAAGAAGATTTGAGAGACTTTATATCTGTTTACAAGCAATGAAAGATGGGTTCAAAGCAGGCTGTAGGCCCATTATAGGACTAGATGGATGCCACTTGAAGGGCTACTACAAAGGCCATCTTTTGGCAGCTGTAGGAATAGATGCAGATGACTCAATCTATCCCATAGCCTTTGCAGTTGTGAAGAGTGAGAATGAGTCATCTTGGGGCCGGTTTTTGGAATTATTTGCCATTGATTTGGAGATTGAAAATTCAAGCAGTTTTACCTTTATGAGTGACAAACATAAGGTTTGAGTAAATTTTTTTAAAATGTTTTAGTTTTTAAATTTTGTAATAAAGTTGTACTAATAAATTATTGTTTACTTTGTTCTGTGCAGGGGCTAATGAATGTTGTGCCAGAATTGTTCCCCTATTCAGCACATAGAACATGTGTTAGGCACTTGTACTCAAATGCAAAGACCAGTGGGGTGTTTATAGGAAAAGCAGTGAATGACCAATTGTGGAAAGCTGCAAAGGCTACATATGTTAGAGAGTTTCAACCTGTCATGGATGAACTGAAGGTATTAACTTGTTAGATTCAAATTTTTTATATGTTACTAAATTTTTCATATGTTACTAACTTTATTATGACCACTGTCATTTTTTTGTAGGTTTTATCAGAAAAAGCTTGGAAGTGGCTCTCACCTAAAGACCCAACCAACTGGTCAAAGTCACATTTCTCTTTTGGGTGTAAGTCAGACATGCTTCTAAATAATAACTGCGAGTGTTTTAATAAGGTAATACTTTTAAACTTTGTTAATTAATTTCTAACTTTATTATCTGTAAATATTCAAATGCTTTCTAACTTTGCTAATTACAACTATTACTATATGACAGCTAATACTTGATGCTAGAGACAAACCTATTATTACATTGGTGGACTCTATTAGATCAAAGTTGATGCAAAGGCTTGCTAAAAGGAAGGATCTAGCTGAAAAGTGGACAGGGCTTCTATGCCCTAAGATTCAAAAAAAATTAGAACATGCAACATCAGTGGCACATAGGTACTGTTTTATGCTAATTTTTTCATGTTTTAATGCTAACTGTCAAAACTTGCTAATTGTTTAACTGTTTAATGCTTACTAGTTTTAATGTTTAATGGTGACTGTTTAATGCTAATTGTTTATTGTTTACTAGGTTTAATGTTTAATGGTGACTGTTTAATGCTAATTGTTTATTGTTTACTAGGTTTAATGTTTAATGGTAACTGTTTAATGCTAATTGTTTAACTATTTTAATGCTAATTGTTTAATACTAAATTGTTCTACTATTTTAATGCTAACTGTTTTGTCTTCAATTATTGTTAACTATCTTATGCTAACTGTTTATTGTTAACTATTTTAATGCTAAATGTTTATTGTTAACTATCTTATGCTAACTGTTTATTGTTAACTATTTTAATGCTAAATGTTTATTGTTAACTATCTTATGCTAACTGTTTTGTCTTAATTTTATATAGTTGCTGGCCTCTCTATGCTGGTGGACACATGTATCAAGTTTCATGTGGTCCTTCAAGCCAGCATTCAGTTAACATTCAAGCATGGACATGCTCATGCAGAAAATGGCAACTAACAAGTTAACATTTTCATTTATTTAGCAATCTGTTTTTTTATCTTCAATCATTGTTCATGTTATTTTTGTGATATAGTTATTAATCAATGATTGTTCTATGTAGGCATTCCATGTGTTCATGCTATTTCTGTGATATTGTCAATTGAAGGTAGGCCAGAAAAATATGTTGCCCCTTGTTACTTTGTGTCAACCCAAAGGGCAATATATTCTCATTTGATAAGTCCTGTAAGAGGTGAGAAATAATGGTCAACTGATCACACAATGGAGCCTATTCTGCCACCACTCTTTAGAAGACCCCCAGAAAGACCACTCAAGAAAAGAAATAGGGAGGCTGATGAAGCACCAACTCAAAATGGCCAGGTGTCAAGGAGAGGTGTCAAGATCTTCCGTAAAAGATACAAAAGGAGTGACCATAATATTAGAACATGCAAGGGAAAGGTTGGTGCCAATCCTAAAAGAACTGGACAAACTTCTAGAATCCCAAAACTGCCAGTAAGTTTCATTAATTACTTCAAATGATTTTTTTGCTTACTTGATTTGGTTTTTGGTTGATGAACATGCAATGGAAATACATTCTAAGATGTATTTTTTTTGCTTACTTGATTTGGTTTTTTCTTACTTGATTTTTTTGCTTAATTGTTTGTTCTGAACTGAATTGTTTTGCAGATTAGAAGATCTGGAACCACCCCAACAAGTCAGGCTGGAACCAGTCAAGGTCGTAGGCCAAATCCAGCTCCAAAGTCAACCCCAACAGCACGTGCGAGTCAAGAGACTTGTGTCACTCACTCACCTCCAAATCCAAGTCCAATACCAACTCAATATTCACAAGCAAATACTGTCACATGGATGCCCACACCAAGAGTATCTATGAGTCAAGAGAGCTATGTCAGTCACTCATCTCCAAGGATTGATCCTTGATTTGGTTCTGTTGGCGTCAGAATTTTTTTGTGAACACATTTGTGTTTTGCATACATTTGACCAACTTTAATGTCATTGTCACATTTTTTTGTTTGACTTGCTTTAGTGGGTCAATATCTTTTGTTTCACATGTATTGGTCAAACATATGATGTATGAATTACTTTTCAACTTTAATGCCATTATGAATTAATGTTCTTTTGTTTACTCTACTGTGTTTTAAGCTCAAATAATGCATTGTCTTTGGTTTTAAAAGTTTAATATAACACATTTTCAGTTTCTAATAACAAACATTACATGACATTTCAAATACTGAAAATAACATTACAATAACTGAAAATTACATTATCATATTGTAGATGGTTAATATATTCGAATCTTACAAAAAAACCCTAAATCCCCCAAACACCTATTACAACCTAATTTCAGCAACCTAAATCACAAGCATTAGGAGAAGATTTTCCCTAAAATAAAATCAACCCAAACTGCAGCAGCAAGAAGAAAACTTCCAAGAATTCTTTCATTCTTTCTTTCTTGCTCCATTGCATCAACTTTTTTAAGAAGACCAACAATAATCCCTTTTGACCTATCACTCACTGGTGGATCATACCAACAAAAAAATTTATAACCCCTAACCCTATTTCGATAATTTCCACACCCCCAAAATATCCTACCTAGATTTTCATAAGTCCAACTTGTTGTTAGCTTCAAATGAACCTTACAATAGCACACCCGATTCATCTCTACATCCATTTTCTTCTACAACCCTTAGAAAATTTCTTCTTTTCGGCAGAGTGGAGAGAAAGAAGAAAGAAAATGTTGAAAATTGTTTAGGGTTTCTTCAAATGCACAATATTTATAACTTGTTTTTTTTACACCCCTTAGGTGGCATGATGAGTGGAGAATCATTTACCAACGTGGAAAAAAGACCCATTTAATTTTTTTTCAAAAAATGCACGCCAGCAACGTCGTTAGGTTTCTAACGGTGAGTGGTCACATTGCTCCCAATTAAATAGTTTGGTGGTTTAATTGCTGCGAAAAATAGTAAGGTGGTCAAATCGCGACTTTACCAATAGTAAGGTGGCTATTTATATAGTTTACCCTAAAATAAAAGGGGTTAAAGGACTTCTTTCACGACGTTTTAAATTTTAAACGCCAGCATAATACGAGATATTGCGGGTTTTTTAAAGACGCCACTAAATACTTGTTTCCGCGGTGTTTTTTCCAAAATGTCACCATATATTATTTTATAGCGGGGTTTGTGATAAAAACGCCGCTATATATATTACACTTGGTGTAGTATTTTGAATTCTTTTAGTTTTTACCGTCTATATATTAAATATAAATCACATATAATGTTAATTTATTTCATGTATTTAGAACATTTTTCCTCTTTGTCAAAAAAATATATTCATTGTATACTTGACATGCATCGGGAATAGATGTCAGACACTAATACTTGATAAAAGGAAATCGAAACAAAATAAATTTATTAGAAAATCGAAATCATATGAAATGTTCAAAATTATGTATAAAGCACCAAGTCCACCTTATTCAACCAATTCCTAACTACCGAAATTAGGGGTAGGATAACCAAAGCTACATTTCACCGTCTAAGAGTTTTCTATTTTAGGCTATTAAGATGAGTTATGAACTTATGGCAGGGAAAAGGTCCAAAATAATTTAAAATGTATTTGAACTTTGAAGCAAAACAAAAGATCCATACACCATGTCAAAAGTTTTATTCAAAATAATTTGTGAATTTAATGAAAATTCTGGGAATATGTTCGATTTGAATTCACATTATGATTAGATTTGTTTCGAATAGGATCGAATTGAATCTGCATATGATATCAATATTTTCGTTTTACAATTGTTTAAATTCGTTCCGACTTAAGTATTGAATTTCATTTGTAAAATCGGGTTAATTTACAATTTCATCTATATATAGTACTTGATTTTTTTATTCGTAAAGAATAGAAATCATCTATCTTTTATTGACGCTTTTGTCTATGTTTCACATAAAAAAGTAAGAATTAAAATTAAAAAGAGAGAGTAAAGTTTAGAGTATAGAATTGAGGTTAATAATTAGAATTTAGGGTATATATTTTAGTTTTTAGGGTTTTTGACTTAAAATTTAAAAATTAAAATTAAATGTAGAGTTTAATTTTTAATGTTATGATATAAAAATAGATAATAAAAAAAGTCACAGGATTATTGTTCATAACTTACATCTATCTATCGTAATTTTTTTATCTAAACTTTTAAAACTGGTGGGTGAATCTTTGAATTTGGACCGACAATTGGAAATTCAAAGGATATGCATGATATACTTTGATTTTTTAAATTTTAGTGTATTTGGACCTTTATCCAAAAGTTTCCTTCCTTCTCCGTTATCATTTTAATAAGAAAGTTGTTAGCTTACACTCAATGATAACATAATAATAATCAAAAAAAGATTCTGAAGTAATAACAACTATAGCAGGTGATGCTTGCTATGTCTTATTAGTAGCAGTTTTGTTAGATAATATAATCATTATTTTTTATAAGTTAGTGAAATTGTAATTAAAAAAGCGATAACAAAATATTGAGATTTAAGTTCTAAACTTAATTAATGTCACACATATTCAGATCTATTAATTGGTTTAGTGGTCCAAATTACTCATCTTATTTCATCTTGTATGTGTTTGAATCCGACATAAAAATATAATAACTCCACTTAATTTAAAAAATGTCACACCTCTAAATATTTGAACTTAAATGAATTAAGATCCTCATTGTTTTAAGAAAAATCGTACCTGTTTTCCTTTCCCTCTTCTTTATCGTCGTTATGTAGGGTTTTTTTCTGCACTACCAAAAGTGGCACCAACCTTATAATAGTTGACGACGTCGGTAATCTTTCTTGATTTCCTATTTTCATTTTTAGTTCATGATAAGAATTTTTTTTGTTTTGGATTCTCATTTTTGCACATCTTACTACATTTGTTTTATCTGCCTTTATGATATGATTTTCTTTACCTTGTAGCATAGTTCTCATCTACTTTTTTTACGGTAGTTTTGCGTTAGTGTATCTATCATCATGGTGCATGCCCCTATTCTGTGAAGGTCAACGTTCTAGTATGGTTAGTCTTCTTTTGTGGCAGTTTGTCGACCTAACCATAACTATTAGTTGAGAAGATCCGCAAGATTGATTATATCTATCACCTCTCCTACATGACAATATAAGCGTCTAGTTGGATAAAGACAAAGAAATTTTGATGATGATTGATGAGTTTCTAAAGATATTGAATGTCATGTTCAAGGGAAGGTTTTATTTTTCTTCACACCCATTGTGTTTTCATAGTTTATTTTTCTTTATGTATAATAGCAGAGCATATGCAAGATTGATTATATCTATCACATCTCTTACATCACTACATAAGTGTCTAATTGGATAGAGGTAATGAGATTTTGATTAATAAATTCAAAATTTTTTTATATCTATCAACTATCCTGCATCACTGCATAATTTTCAAAACACTTTTTATATTTGGGTGTGTTTTGTTACACTTTTCCATATTTTAATTAATAAAATTTGATTCTTGTTTCAAAAATAAAAATTGAATTAAGATCATAAATTTAGAAAGATAATCAAATCTCATAATATTTGATGTACAAATAACAAAAAACTTCCGATGATATGCATAATCATTCAATTTACAATGGTATATAAAGTTAGAATTATCATCTTATACACAAACTGTAAAGAATAAAATTTTCACAATGATATATAAAGTTAGGGTCATTATCCAATGTAACTCGTTAGTTTTTTTTATAAAATAATATATTTTGGGTCCCACTTTTACCTAATTAAAAATAAATATCATCCCACGTGAACCCTTATATTTCTAGTTCTTCTCCTCCAAATTCCAGCACCAACAGCAATCCTCCATAATTGCTTCAATTTCACCAAAAACAACCTATCAACCCCACCTGTTTATATCATCGAATACATCTTCTTCTTAATTGTCCTCCATGGATTGCTTGTTAGACACTGGTAAGCTCTCTGCAAAATATTTTATTTGTTAGGCAAAATTTTGATGACAAGGTAACTCTACAGGTTCTAAACAGAACTGAGTTATGTTGATGACATATTGTAATTATTGGTTGGTATATAAATTTTATAGCATAATGTTTCTTTTCAACAAGTTTTACCTGTAAATTTGAGGTAAAATTGGAGTACACATTTTATATATCAGATTGTTTCAACACTAGCAATCCCCTGACCTGATTGATGAAGATATAGTTTGAGGTTTGTCAGGCGGATAAAGTGAACCGAAGCTAGAAATTAAAAACATACTTTCTTTTACACGATTAAGACTACAATACTAAAAGATAGAAACATACATTCCTTTTTATTGATTGCATGCTTCACCATTTTAAAAATTAGGAGTTTCTTGTATTTCTCTATGTGGAAATGAGAACATAGCTTAGTAATAGGGAGGATGTTGCAGATGCTAAATATTATATCTTAAAATATGAATATATAAACCTTGAATCCTTAGCTGTAGAGTACTTTAAGCATCATTTTATAGTGACTCGGGTATTATTTTATTAAGGAAAATGAATACTAAAGGGTCACGTCAGCATAAAAGCGAAATAAAAGTTGGGTGACCTCAATGAAAATTTTAAAATTTAGTCATCTAAATGAAGCGCCTTAAAAGTTTGATGACCATTTATGTAGTTTTCCCTTAAGGAAAAGTAAAACTAACGGGCCACCTCAACATTTTCTAACGGAAGGTAAGAAGAGGGACCAAAATGAAAGCGAAGTAAAAATTAAGTGACCCTAATAAATATTTTAAAAGTTTGGTGGCCAAAATAAAAGCGCTCTAAAAAATCAATGACCAATGATGTACTTTAGCCTTTTTGTTTTAGTCACTTAACTACTTTTTGACAAATTCGCCACGAACGTCATATTTTAATTATAAATTGGTTAGTTATAGTTAACTTTCAGTAAGTTTTAACAGGGTTGTTGGTGTAGCCTAAAATTTGTACATTCTACTATTTGATATTTCTTTATTATTAGATTGAGTGCTATTATACTTAAGGTTCTCTTTGGTACTTTACGATTTTTGTTCTTCAAGAGACTTTTTTCTTGTGTGTTTGGGAATTTTTCTCTCTCAACATCTTCTCTTGTATTAGTAATTTGCGCAGGCGCAGGTTTAACTTTTGAATAACCCCGACATTTAGGGCTGGCAATTACCCATGGATAGTGGCCCACCAGACCCACCTAATTTAACTAAATGGACGAAAACTTGATAAAATACGGGTTTGATCCGTTTGAAGTGGGTGGCAGATAGAGCGGGTGATGAATTTGAGTGAAAATTTTTCAACCCACATTCTGATCCGTCACCCACCCCATCCATCGATATATTATTAATTTTAAAAAATATTTTGAACCTTAGACTTTTTAAGCTTTTGTTTATTATTGAGAAATTAGAATTTTATTTATGTAGGTTCTGTTGTATGTAAGACTATTTGAAAATTTAGAACTTAATAATATTTGACTTTAATGTATTAAATATTAAATGTTTTAGTAAGATCTTACATGTATTTTTAACTATAATTTTCTAATAATAGAACCCATTTATGATACGATCCACTCGCCTCATCCGTGGTTGATGGGTGGGGCGGATTTGGGTCAACGATCAAGCGGGTGGGGGTGGGTTGGGTGACAATTCGGGATACGGATGATGGGGTGGATGAAGCTCCAACCCACCCAAATTCGTGCCATTGCCAGCCCTACCGACATTGATGAGTTCTAGCGGGTTCTCGAATCATTGGAACCGAGTATTGTTTTTCTTAATAAACCGAAAAATAAAAATAAAAATAAGAGAATAATTGAATGAGCAGTCCATCAAAGATCGAACTTCAATAATTAACTAATCATTTTTTTCTTTCTACCATAAATGAATGGACAATGAGTTATTTTAGGTTGATGGGGTCCAAATGCCAATGGCATGGCAATGATTGGTGAACATGATAATATTTCCCTGTGATGAAAGGTCAAGATCACATATCCCATCTGATTGAAGGCTTCTCCGATGCATCTCATCTCATCTCATCCCATCCCATCTCATCATCCATAAATCCATGCATTTTTACACCAAATTCCCCCTTAAAAGTAATTTACGTAAATGACCTCTTGCCAAAGTTATGTAGAAAAATGACCCCCAAATCTGTCATGTATGACATCCTCGCGTTTTGTAAAATGCGATTACAGACCTCACATGATATCAAAAGCAAGTTTTATCCGACGTGAGCTAGATACGACATCGCGTTCTAGAAAGCGCAAGGTTCCCGAGAAATTGAAGAGTCACTGATAATTGCATGAATATCCTTGTTTTCATACCTTTTTGTTATAGCATTTGCCTATTCTTGAGCCCATATTATAGCATCTAGACTGCATTTAGGTTGCATTTTCTTCTTCTGGTGCATCTTTATTTTTGTTGGTTATTAGTTCATGTTGAGGGGTACTGCTCGGAAGGTTGGTTTTGGGTTTGATGATGCGCAGGAGCATAGCTGAAGTGGATATTGGCCAACACGAGAGCTGTGAAGACACGTGAGCTGCAGAAGCACGTGAAAATGCAGAAAAGAACAACCTGACATGTGCAACAGCCAGTACCCACATGCAGACTGTCCTCCTTGTCCCCTCGTGGCAGAGCTTGCCGGTGGATATTCCTTGAGAGTATCAAGGAATCTTTAGGGCACATAAAACCCTAAGAGCCTCCACTATATAAAGAGGAGAGAAGTGTGAAAAAGAAAAGGAAGAAGAGGCGGAAGATAGCAAAGAGAGAGGAAGTTGCAAGGAGAGAGAAGCGTTCATCTTCATCTTCTCCACTTGGTGTCCTCCATCGTTGAAGCTCCAAGGAGTAGCCTCGTCGGCCTCAAGAGAGGCGGTGGGCCTAAGAAAATCAGGCTGTCCATGGCGGAGAGGGAGTTCACCTTTCTTTCTGTCGCTTTAGCATTTCCTATTTATATCTTTATCTTTGGGATGTTATCACAATAATACGTTGGATGATATTGCCCAGCCACGAACTATTTTATGTGGCTTGAGTTTGATGGATGATTTTATTTTGAGTACTTTTTAATGCATGCTATAGTTTTCCGGTGTTATCATGTTCTATGCTTTGCTTATGCGTTTTATTTCCTTAAATTTGTAAGAGCCCTCGAGAGTTGGTCGTTCTTTAAGTGTTTGTTGAGGTTAGTAATCGAGAGAGCTAGCCTTAGAACCCCCATAAGCAATGCAGTGGCTGTCGAGAGGCAGACTCTAACCTACCTTAGAGATAAGAGATAGGTTTCAAGGGCTAAAAGGATAGTTCATGAAGGGTAGGGGAGTGTTAAGAGTTTACGCCAAGAGGTATTGCTGTAGCATTTCTGACTCCAAGTTTCCTGGCTAGAGATAGTTTAGGAACACTTTTAGTAAATCCCGCCTAGCATAGAAGACAACTGAAGAGCCTTAGTATCATTAAGAAGCTTAGTTTAGGTGGTCCATCATTCCCAGCCAGTCATTCCGTAGTGAGTTTCGCATACGAAAGGGGACTTGTTCATCATATTGCTATCTCATCTTTCTTTGCACTATTTTGCTATTGCATTTTTTACATCATCTCTTTTATTATAGTATTTTCATCTGCAAAAAGTTCAATCAATATTGTGACAGCAAACCATGAATACCTCCAATCCCTGTGGAGACGATACTCACTCACTCACTTTATTACTCGTTCGACGTGTATACGTGCACCATATTTGCGTATCATTTATAGTACACTACACGCAAGCAACAAGTTTTTGGCATCGTTGTCGGGGATTGGCAATTGGTTGTTTACGGGTTTTTTGTTTATATCGCTAGTTCTTTTTGTTTTTGTACATATTTAATTAGGATTTTTCATTTTTCTTTTCAGGCGTCCTACTAGTGCATGACCAGAAGATGACCTAGAGGACCCATGCAATCACCTATTTCTGAAATTGAGCATTTCTTGCGACTCAAGAGACATGTTCGAAGAGAAGAGAGTAGAAACATGAACGGAGAAATACCACCACATCCAGGTAACGGAGATGCTATGGAAAATGGTCAGGAAGAAACCACATCCAGCTTCAGAAATTCAGGCAGCCCAGTTCAAGCTTAAACCTATTATGTTCAACATGTTTAACACTATTGGTCAATTTGGAGGTATGCCTCACGAAGATGCAAGACAACATATTCGTGCTTTCTTGGAAGTTTGTGACTCGTTTGGACAGCAAGAAGTGCATGAGGATGTGCTAAAGCTTAAATTGTTTCAATATTCTTTACGTGATCGTACTAGAGCATGGCTAAGTGGAGTGCCAGCTGGATCAATGGAGACTTGGACAGATCTATGCAAAAGTTTTCTTGTAATACCCCAAATTCGAGCCTAGTAGAATTGTTAAAAAAATATGTCATGGTTATAAGCTATGGCAAATATGTTTAATGTCTGTATGCTATAGCAATTATTGTTCCATGATTATATGTTGTGGCAAATGTGTCTAAGGGTTGTAGGTATATATATAAGCTTATGGTTCTAATAGAAATCAACATATAAATTATATTATATTATAAGATAGTGGAATTTATACTAGATTACACCTTATAATAATATGATATATAGTATAAATAAAGTGTTGATTAATTAATGGATTAATTCCCTTGGTTATAAAACTAACCAAGTGTCACCACCTTAATTATAAAGTGGGACACTTGGCTAGGAGGTAAATTAGACAACAATTTTGTTTTCATATTCCACATGCATTATCACATTCTTCTCTACTGAATGGAGAGAGAAAAAACGAGAGAGTGAAATCTGGAAATTTGGTATTCAAACAAGAAGAAATCGTGAGAGCTTGAAGGAATTTTAGAAGCTTGAATAGGATATTCACATGCATGTTAAAAGAAATTCCATGTAAGTGCTCTTCTATGTTACCCGATTGTGTTAGTATAAATTAGTTGTTGTTGGAAGCTTAGAATTATAGAAAATTATGAATAGATTCTTGATTGTTCATATGAATTTATGGGTTAGTGATTTTATTGATTTTAAACTGAAATTACAAAGTAGAAACATGTTCGAACACCAAAACTGCCAGATTCGTATAAGTAGAACAACCTGTAGAAATTTGCGTTTTTGAACATGTTAGAGGCAAAACTGGAAATATTTCTATAGGAAAAAGTTGTAGAAAATTGAATTTTTTATAGGGTAAAGGTCTTGGAAGCATGAAAATGTTCGTAGGATTGTTGGAAAATTAGTTAGAACAAATCTGGTAACGTTTGGGACTTAATTGGTGATTAGGGTCTGTTTTAGATTAAAAATAAAATATTAGTACTTAAATGA
Organism: Hibiscus tridactylites; assembly: GCA_958450335.1. Lineage (NCBI taxonomy): Eukaryota > Viridiplantae > Streptophyta > Magnoliopsida > Malvales > Malvaceae > Hibiscus > Hibiscus tridactylites. The sequence continues at coordinate 22,989,923 of OY288289.1, read as the reverse complement.
AAAAAATGGAGGCTGTAAATGACACCTTAATAACAGGGAAAACAATGGTAAAAAGGGATAAAATAAACTAGCAAGAGTCTTATGTTGAAAAGATCACTAAAGTGGGTTAAAACACAAGATCGACAGATTTGATCATGGAAAATTACCTAACTTCAAACATTAAATTGTATTGATTTAGAAATGATAAAAATATGTGCTATACATGGTTAGAAAGCTGGTTGAATAAGTTTTCTAGGGATGTAAAGTAATTGAAAATCCAATATGTATACTGAACGTTATAGGCAAAATACTGAAGGGTGTCCAAACTGCCTGAAACAGGGCAGTTTAGTGTATAATGTGAAAATGTTTGCTTGTATGTGATGTATAGATGAATTCTAATGATGTATTTGTGTTATTAATACATGTAATGGTAGAGCAAGAGATAGAATAGGCTTGTGAGAGCGTCAAGGCTGGGCAAACAAAGGAAAGAAACAAGGTTGATAAATGTTTGGAGTTCTTGTGAGTGTAGCTATCAATAGGGTTGGGACTTAGGTCCTAACCAAGCTTGATTATGATTATATTTTATTTAGATGTTGATATAAAAATGGAGTTAAATTATATTTGGTAATTAACTAAGGGAAGAATGGTATACACTAAGCTTGATAAATGCATAATGTGTATTAGTCCTTGTATGATTGCATGATGCTGTGACATGTTTAATGCCCTGAATGCCATGACATGTTTAATACCTTGAATGTCTAATGACATCTTGGATAAGCTTGAATTGTGTCTTGAACATGCCTTGATTCTTGCCTTGTTTATTACATGTATCTTGATAAATGAACATCAAACTAAATAATGCCTTGGTAGCTAGTGAGTCATAGGCAGTATGGCATGCCATAGAGTCTTGAGCTCATTTGTGTGTTGGGTGGTCTACAGACCGGGCTAAGGCCCTTAATTGGCGACAGTAGGAGGGATGTGTGTTATGGTTATTGGCGACAGTATGAGGGATATGACCAGCACTACGGTGCATCTTGATTTGGCGACAGTTAGGTTGGTGACTTGATTACCTAGACTTGACCACATACCAAGGCCTAAACTTGAATTATTTATATAATATTGCTACAGCAAAGCTTGGATATCCTATGAATTTGAAATGAAACTTGACTTGAGCTTATACTTGAACTGGATGGTATAATCCTGATAATGCAAAGCTGTTATCACATGTACATGAAATGAATATTGAATCCATTTATTTTAACTTGTGATATGCCATGACATTTGTGATTTTTCTATGAATCCATGATCTTGATGATAATATGTAATGTTGGCTTGGAATTGACTAGTGATATGTATGCACATGAATATGAAAAGCCATGGCTATGGATTGAGTGAATATATGAAATGATATAATGCGTTGCATGATCTAGACTATTCGAATGTCTTGTATTCTTGTATAGGCTTGATCTTCTTGAACCTAGCTAGGTCTCCTTTGAATAAGATACACTTGAAAACCTGAATAAACTCGCCTAGCTTAGGTTGCTACCCTACTAAGTACTTAACCGTACTTATCACTCTCGTTTTTCATTCTTCCCAAAATACAGGTTAATAGATTGCAAGCTACATTGAGTTGGAGGCAAGGCAAGACAAGCTAAAGCACAAGTATGGTTATGACTTTTTGTATACTCCTAGTTGGTGGCCATAGTCTTGTATCTAGATTTCATATTCATGCATTTTGAGCCTAGGAAAGGCTAGATATATATTTGATATGATATGGCATAAATAACTTGCTGATGTGACTTATTTGGTAGCCTAGTTGATCTAGGTATTATGCTATGGTATATGAGTATGGATGGCTTTATGCTGCGATATATGATGTCTTGAAAGCTTTGATGATTGACAGATATATTGATTCGTTCTTTGATTGCTTATCATGATTTAAGAATGATGAATGCTCATTTGCTACAGAATAGTATTGTTATGCTCAGATGATATTGTAAATGCTATAGCATGTTTTGATGATTTTGTTTAAATTGATTAGTTGAGTTAAGAATGCAAGGGTTTAATATATGGTTTGCTTGGCATTTGAAATGGTTAGTTTAGTCATGTGCATGTTGTTCAAATGTTATGGTTTGATTGTAATATGATACGTGATGATTGTTTGATTAGAAGTCTAACTTACTATTAGGGGTAAGTTAGGAAAAAGTTTTTGTTGGTTTATGTTTTTCCTTGCTTGAGTAACATTTCTTATTTGGTTTACGACTAAACTGGGTGAGGGGTGTTACATTTCTGCTACGGTATAATCCACCCAATAGAAACACTCAGTTGGGAAGTGATATTGCTTTTTTACGTCAATTTGATGACGAATCCATGTACAAGTGTTGGGATCGATTCAAGGGATTGTTGAGGAAATGCACAAATCATGGTTTTCATGATTGGACCCAAGTTGTTATGTTCTATAATGGAGTGAATGCTCATACAAGGATGATGTTAGATGCTTCAGCAAATGGGAACTTGTTAGACAAATCACCGGAGGAAGCATTCGACATTCTTGATAGGGTAGCCAATAATGACTACTAGTTTTCGACCACAAGGCTTGGAACGGGGAGGAGAACCTAAGTAGTTCGAGAGAGTGAAGATGATGACTCGGTAGCCACCCAGTTAGATGCTAACACAAATATGCTAAACAACCTCCAACGTCCTAGCAAAGTCAAGGAAGTGAAGTCCGCAACCTCATGTCTTAGATGCGATGGCAATCACCATTTGAGTGAATGCCCTGACAATCAAGAGTCAACCAACTATGTAGGGAATTATAACCGCAACAACAATCCATACTCTAATACCTACAACCCAGGATGGCGTCAACATCCAAATTTTAGTTGAGGTAATCAAGGGCACATCAACTCTACACAGCCAGCGCCACAGCAAAATCTGATCGAGGCACCACCTTCTAACCAGATGATGCCATGGCAAGGTCATAAGGGAGTAGCATCTTCATCAAACAGTTCGTTGAAGACTACATTCATGGAATTTATGGCTATGACAAAAGATTTTATGGGAACCACGAAAGTTTTGCTACAGGATCATGCAACAAACATTAATAATCAAGGAGCCTTATTGCAAAGCCATAGTTCTTCGCTTAGAGCCTTAGAGACACAAGTTGGTCAGATAGCTCAAACCTTGCATGCGCGACCACAAGGAAGTTTGCCTAGTGACACTGAAGCCACTGAGCACCATATCAAGGAGCAATGTAGCGCACTCACATTAAGGAGTGGAAAATAAATCAACAAAGAAGACAAGTTTGAGGGGAAAGAGAAAGAGGACTCTCTGCCAGACTTGCCTCGCGAAGGAGATAACTCACAAGATCCTCCAACTGAAGAGAAGGATGAAGAGGAAGTCATAAAAAAAGAAACACCGGATGAGGAGCCTGCCTTTACTATAGCAAATGATGCAACTCAACCAATCCAGATAAATGAAATTAGACCCCCACCTCCTTTTCCTCAACGACTAAAGATGTAGAAGGAAGACCTTCAATTCCAAAAATTTGTAGATATCCTGGAAAAATTACATATCAATGTCCCATTTCTGGCCATTGATCAGATGCCAACATATGCCAAGTTCCTTAAGAATATAGTTAAGAAAAGAGGAAGGTCGAGAAGCAAGAAATTGTTGCTATAGCAAAAGAATGTTATTCTATGTGGAGTAAGCTGCCACCTAAGAGAAAGGACCCAGGTAGCTTTGCTATCCCATGCTCTATTGGCGATAAGTTTGTTGGAATAGCACTTTGCGATTTGGGATCAAGTGTTAACTTGATGCCTAAGCCGATTTTTCTGAAACTGGGAATACAAGAGGCACAACCCACCAAGGTTGTACTACAGCTAGCAGATCATTCTCATGTTCGCCCAGAAGGAAGAATTGAATATGTCGTGGTAAAAGTGGATCGATTTCTTTCCAATCGACTTCTTAATCCTCGACTGTGAGGCTAACAGCAACACACCCATTGTCTTGGCTAGGCCATTTTTAGCCACCGGGCGAGCTTTCATCAATTGTGAGAAGGGTGAGTTCACAATGTGAGTGGTTGATCAGACGGTCACGATAAATATTCATGACACCCTCAAGTATGCAGACAATCCGGGAGCATGCCAATATATAGATGCTACAACACAGAATGTGACTGATGAGTTTTGCTGTAGCAATGAGATGCAAATGGAAGAGTTTGAAGCACTCTGCAAAGATGATGATTTATACCTAGAAGAACTCTCAAGGGAACTGGAGCAGTCTAGTCGACTCGAAGCTAGACCAGGTACGCACTTTGAACCTCTTGGTTTTTCAGAATTTGTACCTCCTAAGCCTTCCCATGAGCATGAACCTACTCTAGAACTGAAACCTTTGCCATCACATCTTAAATATGTTTACTTAGGGAGCAATGAAACTTTGCATGTAATAATCTCATCTAGTCTCACACCTAAGCAAGAAACTAGCTTAGTAATCGCACAAGGTAGTGAATATGAAATTAAGGAGGAATTTCCTGATGAGAAACGGTTGTCTGCTACAGCAATTCCATGGTATGCTGATATAGTTAATTATATTGTTAGTGGTATTTTTTTTCCTGATTTGTCTAGCCAGGGACTCAAGAAATTCAGACATGATGCAAGATTCTACTATTGGGATGAACCCTACCTATTCAAGCAATGTTCTGATCAGATCATAAGAAGATGTGTTCGAGAAGAAGAATATCATCGCATTATGTACCATTGTCATTCATCACCGTGTGGAGGGCATTTTGGTGGTAATAGAACAGCTGCAAAAATTCTTCAAGCAGGATTCTATTGGCCTACACTTTTCAAGGATGCACACGAGTTCTACAAGACTTGTGATAGATGCCAAATAACGGGGAACATCTCCAGGCGGAATGAAATGCCACTGTAAAATATTATGGAGGTTGAAATCTTTGACGTGTGGGGAATTGACTTCATGGGCCCGTTTTCCGCATCATATGGAGATTTATATATTTTGCTAGCAGTCGACTACGTGTCAAAATGGGTGGAGGTTGTTGCCACCCCAAGGAACGACTCAAAGACATTCATGAAGTTTCTTCACAAAAACATCTTCACGAGGTTTGGAGCACCCAAAGCCATCATCAGTGATGAAGAAACTCACTTTGATAACAAACCCATAGCTAAAGCATTACATCGATATAGAGCCAGGCACAAGATTGCTACAGCATATCATCCGCGGACGAACGGACAGCCTGAAGTTTCCAACCGTGAAATTAAGCAAAACTTGGAGAAGGTGGCCAACTCTAGGAGAAAAGACTGGTCCCCCAAGTTGGATGAAACACTATGGGCATATAGAACAACCTTCAAGATACCTTTGGGCATGTCACCCTTCAAGCTCGTATTTGGCAAGGAATGTCATCTACCCGTTGAGCTTGAGCACAAGGCTTATTGGGTGATTAAGAAACTCAACAGGATGCCCAACTAGCTGGAGAAAGAAGGTTGTTAGAGCTTAATGAGCTGGAAGAATTTCGAGTCGAAGCATATGAGAATGCCTGCATTTACAAAGAGAAAACCAAGAAGTGGCATGACAAACATATTTTTCCAAGGCATTTCTCATAAGGTCAACAAGTGCTTCTATACAATTCTAGGCTAAAGCTTTTTCCTAGAAAGCTGAAATCAAGGTGGTCAGGATCATTCATCATACACAAGGTGTACCCTCATGGTGCGGTTGATATCAAAAAGTTGGACGATGGTGAAGTCTTCAAAGTCAATAGCCAACGCCTGAAGGTGTACAGTGGAGCCCTTATCCTCAGAGACAAGTCACGCCTGGATCTACACGATCCTTGGAGTTTGCTTCTCTAAACTTTATTCTTTATGCTATAGCATGTTCATAAATAATGTTTTTCTTTTTAGTTTAGTTTTTGTGTTATCTCTGCCTTTATTTTATTATCTTTTCACGTGACCTTCGTACAAGCTTTCTCTTTCATAGTAAAATGTTAGGTGCAGAGGCATGTGAGCATGGTCGTCTATAGGGTTGGTAGCAAAAAGGCAAAGGACATGGAGTTTTGTTTTTATCTACTTTAGGGAGTATAAGAGAGAGAGAGAGAGAAGGAGGAGAGGTTTCATCTGAAAAGTGGGGGAGGGTGAATAAAAAAAAAGAGAAAATACAAAAAGTGAGAGAGAGAATATTCATCCAATTAATGTGGTAAAAACCTAGCCACAAAACCAATTTATTCTCTCTCTAGTCGTCATCCATCACATTAACTCCCAACCTTTTTCTCTCTCCCTTAAAGCCGACACACGTCCCCATCACTCCCCTCTCCCATTTAATTCGTCTGTTTCCCCTCACCTTTTTCAACTCCTCACACTTTCTCATCATCACCAGTCCTTTCATCTTCTTCATCTTCTTCAACACTCAACCCTTTTCTTCTTCCCTTTCATCTTTTCTATTTCATCCAAACACAGAAAAATTTTCATCATTTTCCCTTCAAACATTCACTTCTCCCTACTTCCACAAAAATCTCCATGACACGTTGAAAAAATTCCCATGAAACTTCCGACTGCCCTAAAAAAACCCCAGTTCTAGAGATTACTAAGTTTGTCGATGACGCATCAAAGGAACAATGGAAGAAACTGAAGGATAGAAACGTTCTTCATGAGTTAGGGTTCAAATACCCTAAGGAGGGGAAGACCAGTTTGACCAAGCAATCATGGACATCATCGGTAGGCATGAATGGAAGTCATTCGTTGCCCACCCTGAAGAAAATTTGCACTTCACTGGTAAAGGAGTTCTATGCCCATCTCACAAGCCCTACTCAGTCTATTGTCCATGTGCGTGGCGAGTAGATCAAGTTCACCGCTTCAACAATTAACATGTACTACGGGCTGAAGCAAACTGTGGACCATCACACCATATTCGTGATGACTATGGACGCACAAACGCAGCGTGAGGTGTTAGAGGACATTTGTTTTGAGGGCACAATGCTGGAAAATAGCAGATTAGTAGAAAGAGGCTGCCTCAAGCCAGAGGCTAAGGTATGGAATCACTTCTTGCGACACAAGATGATGCCCACATTGCACACAGCCATTGTCCATATCTCTAGGCTATTTCTTCTCCACTCTATACTGCATGGTAGACATATTGATATAGGAAAATTTATTGTGGATGAAGTTTATGCTTGTTTAAAAAGGTCTCGTAGTCCTTTAGTATTTCCTAACCTGATAACAGACTTGTGTAAGAGGAAGGACGTCTTTGTAGATGATCTAGTGGATGCAAAAATTTCAGGAAAAACAAGTCTTACACCAGCCCTAGTCACTGAGCTCTGAGGATTCAACGAGGATGTTCCTCAGCAGACGGTGGAGGGGGCGCTAAAAGTTTTGCTGCAGCAAGGGTAGCTGCATTGGTGGCCACAACAAAAGAATTGAGCGCTAAGCTCAACCTGATGAAGACACATCAGCGAGCGTACTTTAAGTATGCCCGCCATCGTGGTGGTGCTATAGCATCATGCTTCACCAAACTCCTCCCGGACCAGAACATTTCATTCCCTCTATTCCCCCTGGAGTTATTGCAAGCCTCCACCAATGCCACACCAAGCCCAGTGCCTCCCATTAAAAGCAAAGTTGATCCTAGCTCAGTCCAGCCCGCTGTAAAGAAAAAGATTGAAAGAAAGAAGACGCCTGTGACTCCTACTGCCCAACCAGAAAAAGAAACTCCCTTGGTTATACCTCTTGTCGAAGAAACCACCCATGCGCCCACCCCGACCAAAAAGAGAAAACGCAACAAGAATGCAACCAACCATGCGCCTTCACGACCGAATAACCCACTACCTAAGCCAGACCATATGTCAAGTGATCATGAGGACCCTCTCAAAAGGAGACAACCCCAATACCCACATCTGAGCCGACCCTCGCACAAACAGAGGATGCTACAGCATCCAGACCTAACACACGCATTAAACATACCGCTGGTCATGTCCGCTCTTCACCCAGTGCTCAGCCAGTCTCCTCCGAGAGTGTGGATGATATCGCAGATCCCCACCACTACTCGTATGAAACTTCCATAGACAACACCAGCAACACCATATAGCCTCCGCACCCAGGAGGTAACTAACTTTTCTTTTCTTTTCATTTATTTCATTTTTTCATCATTCTTCATTGCATAGATTAGTTCATGTATTGAGGACATTGCATCCCTTAAGTTTGGGGGTGTTGGTGTTCATAGTTAGTATTTTGTTTTAGCATATGCATAGTAGGAAAGAACAAAATTTTTACTATGGCATTCTGTTTAGTCTAGAGACAGCTTATGAATATGTCTATGATTTTTGATGATGAAAACTTAAAGGCTTGAACAAATTTAGAACAAACACAACTAGTTGAGATCTGTAGAACTGACCTTAGGATCTAGTTGTTAAATTTTTTTACACAGCTGCCCTCTTTCTACAAGTAAGTTCGTTAGAAAAATTTTTTAGGAAGAACCCTAGTGAACTCTGGTATGTAAACTCTAGAGAACAAAATAATAATAAAAAATAGACGTCCTTGTGCTAAAACAAATGAATAAATCCTACGGTATATCTATAGAAGGACACTTCGCTTTGCTGTAGCATACTGTTAAAAAAAGGAAATAAAGTTTTTCTATAGCATATGAGTGAATGAAAGTTGTCACGGGATGACTCTACCTACTAGCTCGGGGTGAGAGGTTTGCTCCATGCTCATCTAGAGCTAAGGACGATAGGTGTGATGAGATGACACCTTTCGAAGCAGAAAATCCATATCTTTGGGAGTCTTAAAATTAGAAAAGAGATAGAGAACATGGTTAGGGTATAACTAGGGAGCTTCCTTGAAAATTTGTATTACTAGCTTAAGTATAGAAGGAAGGCTGCCACGCACACAAGCACACAACATAGTCCTAAGGAATGTTCTTAAGGATCTCACTTGTAGTTGATTATATTTTAATTGCCTATGCCATTTCTGAGGACTGAGATTTTGCCATAGCAATTCTCTAGGGTAAATCTTTGCCATAGTATTTCTTTTGTTCTGTTCTACTCATTGCTTGAGGACAAGCAATAGCTTAAGTTTGGGGTATGATAACTGCATGAATATCCTTGTTTTCATACCTTTTTCTATAGCATTTGCCTGTTCTTGAGCCCGTATCATAGCATTTAGACTGCATTTAGGTTGCATTTTATCTTCTGGGTGCATCTTTATTTTTGTTGGTTATTAGTTTATGTTGAGGGGTACTGCTCGGAAGGTTGGTTTTGGGTTTGATGATGCATAGGAAAGGAGTCTAGCGAGAGAAAGCTGGCGTCGGGAATTGCTATAGCATAGTGGAACTGGATATTGGCCAACACGTGAGCTGTGAAGACACGTGAGCTGCAGAAGCACGTGAATATGCAGAAAAGGACAACTTGACATGTGCAACAGTCGGTACCCACCTACAGACTGTCCTCCTTGTCCCCTCGTGGAAGAGCTTGTCGGTGGATATTCCTTGAGAGTATCAAGGAATCTTTAGAGCACACAAAACCCTAGGAGCCTCCACTATATAAAGAGGAGAAAAGTGTGAAAAGAGAAATGGAAGAAGAGGCGAAAAAGAGCAAAGAGAGAGAAAGTTGCAAGGAGAGAGAAGCGTTCATCTTCATCTTCTCCAATTGATGTCATCCATCGTTGAAGCTCCAAGGAGTGGCCTCGCCGGCCTTGAGAGATGCAGTGAGCCTAAGACAGTCGAACAGTCAATGGCGGAGAGGGAGTTCACCTTTCTTTTTGTCGCTTTAGCATTTCCTGTTTATATCTTTATCTTTGGGATGTTATCACAATGATACGTTGGATGATATTGCCTAGCCACGAACTATTTTAGGTGGCTTGGGTTTGATGGATGATTTTATTTTTAGTACTTTTTAATGCATGCTATAGTTTTCCAGTGTTATCATGTTTTATGCTTTGCTTATGCGTTTTATTTCCTTAAAGTTGTAAGAGCCCTCGAGAGTTGGTCGTTCTTTAAGTGTTTGTTGAGGTTAGTAATCGAGAGAGCTAGCCTTAGAACCCCCAAAAGTAATGGAGTGGCTGTCGAGAGGCAGACTCTAACCTACCTTAGAGATAAGTGATAGGTTTCAAGGGCTAAGAAGGATAGTTCATGAAGGGTAGGGGAGTTTTAAGAGTTACGCTGAGAGGTATTGTTGTAGCATTTCTGACTCCCAGTTTCCTGGCTAGAGATAATTTAGGAACACTTTTAGTAAATCCTGCCTAGCATAGAAGACAGCTGAAGAGCCTTAGTATCGTTAAGAAGCTTATTTTAGGTGGTCCATCATTCTCAACCAGTCATTCCGTAATGAGTTTCGCATACGAAAGGGGACATGTTCATCATATTGCTATCTCATCTTTCTTTACATTGTTTTGCTACTGCATTATTTTACACCATCTCTTTTACTATAGTATTTTCACCTGCAAAAAGTTTAATCAATATTGTGACAGCAAACTGTGAATACCTCCAATCCCTGTGGAGACGATACTCACTCACTTCATTACTCGTTCGACGTGTATACTTGCACCATATTTGCGTATCATTTATAGTACACTACACGCAAGCAATAGTCATATTAACGGACCGCGATAATTACTGTGCATGAACCTCGTGTTATGCACATAGCGAGTTTCCTTTAACCGTTTGAAATATATTTTAGGTGATAATTATGTGACTTAGTTAAAATCGAAATCTCAAAAAATAATTATTTGAAAATGGTTCAATGTTCAGAAGATGATATTTAACCGTATATAAAATGTAATTTGAACTAATTATTCGAAAGGTCTTAATTTTTTGAAAGTTAATTTTAGTAGAGGCAATATTTTAATTATTTGAACAAATCATAAAGTTTTCATATTTATTAGGATCAATATACTGTCTAGAAGAAGATATTATTTAAAGGAAAATACGGTATTTAAATTTTATTTACATTTAATGTATGTTATATTTGTAATTAATTACCCCAATCAAACTATTTGTTATTTTTAATTACAGTAAGAAATCTAACTCTTACTAAAACATAATTTGTAATGAATGTAAATTTTATTTGTATTTAATATATGTTATTTTTGTAATTAATTATCTCAATCAAAATATTCGTTATTTTTTAATTACAGTAAGAAATCTAAATCTTATTAAAACATAATTTGTAATGAATGTAAAATTTTATTTGTATTTAATGTATGTTATATTTGTAATTAATTATCCTAATCAAAATATTCGTTGTTTTTTAATTACAGTAAGAAATCTAAATCTTATTAAAACATAATTTGTAAGGAATGAAAGTAACAAATCAAAATCCTATTTAAATAAAAAATGACCTCTCATTTTTCGGATATCAAGATCTAGTTAAAGAGTCTAATTCCGTTCATACTGAAACGAATCGAATCGTCGCTGATTCTCAAAGGACCTCGCGTTTTGTAGATAGCGAGGTCCCTTTAACGCCACTTCGTGTAGGGTGCGAGAACTCTATAAATATGACTCATTGTCTCGTCTATTTTCATATCAAATTGCCTGCTCTCTCTTCAATTACTATTCTCCTTTTGTTTTATTTTTAAAGTCTTCCAATTTGTGGTGGTATGGAACGACTAGTAAGGCTCGACGACAGACACATGTAGAATTTCTAGTGCGTAGATCCCGCTATAAGTTTTTTCATTTTAATTTTTTTATTATTTGTTTATTTTTGTAATTGTTAATATTCTATTTACTAATTTATGAATTTAAAATTTTATTTTGAAGGGTATGAACGTGCATTGTAGTGTTACATCAATCGTATGGGATGACCGCAACCGGATCTTGACGGCTATTTGCATGCGTTCGGTTTTGGTCATGTTTCCCACCTATTTAACGGTTCGAAGTTGAACCCTCAATTGATTACCACGTTACTAGAGAGGTGAAGGCCCGAGACACATGTGTTTCATCTTCCCTGCGGTAAGGCGACAATTACCTTGCAAGATGTTGCATTTATTCTCGGTTTACCCGTTGACGGTGATCTTATCACCAGGATTGTAGAGGCAGACTGGGTTTGTGTGTGTGTGAATCCTTGCTTGGATTGAGGCCAACAGAGACCGATCTAGATGGTGGCAAACTAAAAATTAAATTCTTGGAAAAAAAATTGACCAACCTACCCCCCCACACCGATGATGATACGAAGATGGTATAATTTTTTATTGTTTATTATTATTTATTCGTGTGAATTTTAATTTATAGAAAATAAATTTATATTGAAAAAAATGTTTTTGCAGCGGTTTGCTCGTGCCCATGTTCTACGAGCTATTGGGGGTCTTGATTGTAGAAAAATCTCGCAACAAGGTCCATTTGATGTGGTAGCCTCATCTCGCGAGTCCTGTGGAATCGAGAAAAAATGTTGGGGAGGGGCGGTCTTGGCATTTCTATTTCAGGAGTTGTGCAGAATTGTCGATCCGGGTAGACGTGCAATTGGCAGGTGCCTTTAGTTGATACAGTGTTGGGCATGGATTCGAATGTTGTTTTTAAGCTTGACGCCTTGAAACCCGACCCCATACCAATTCCCACTTGTTCAGAGGTACTAATAAAATCGCCAAAAAAATTTATTATTTTGTTTTTAATATAATATTACATGGGATTTTTTTTAATGATAGGTGGTTGGGTCAATTAGCACACGTGGGACTACCGACCAACTAGCGGAATTATCGATTGTTGATCGATAAGATAAATGGCCCAGATCCATGTTATTTGGTATTGTATTTATTATCTAAATTTATTTAAATCGAAAACTATTAGTTAAATTTTTGGAAATCGATTTAATCTAACTGATTTTACATTTTTTTGTAGTTCTTGTGGACGTTGTACGTGGATCCTGAAATTCGAGAATGCATTCCGCCTGAAATAAAACTGAGTGATGTCGTCTGGATACTGATGGTTCTGCTCATACACTACGAGATAGTGGAATGTCATCTTACGGACCGCGTGCTGCAGAAATTCAACTATGTCCAAGGGATTCCGAGTGACCCACCGAATTCGGACACATTGCACAAGTTAACCCGGCAAGGCAAGACAGAATTCTAGTGGGGCAAGCATCACGTGGACTGGGTGGGGAAGTGGATGACCTGTTTCGGGAGACGACCCCCATTTTGGATCCCATTCAAGACTACGACATTACCTTTGAGTATACGCAGTGGTACCATCTTAATGGGAAACCGCATCTATTAACCCTAGAGGAGCGAGCATGCGATTCAGATCAGCCTCCCCGAAATCGTCCTCCGATGCAGCGTCCGCTGACACAACGTCTTTTGATGCAGCGGGTACTTGTACAACGAGTGATGGCCAAAGGAGAAGAACACAACATGTAACCGTATTCAAAGGCCTTACCATTGCAGATGATGATTAAAGTGGGTAACAATTGCATTCTTCGGAGGAACCTCAAAATCCTCAATTGTCCACTTCATCAAAGAAAACATGTATAGGGGTATAATTGACCGATTATAATGTCTCGTATGTGTCAATATCAGCCTCAAAAGTTAAGCCAAAAAGAGGACCTTCGAACTGGATCGGTTGGATTGGACGACTATGGCGAGACCTCAACATCTGTACATGTTTTGGGGAGTGATGTACAAGATGCCCTCTTTGGTCGGGATCAAGACTGCGGATGTGAACTTCTCCTCAAATTACAATGCAAAGTGGGTACCAAGACAAATTGAGGAATTAAAAAATCACTCCGGCTTAAGTATCAATTATTTGACTATGACACCATTTGTCAAAATCATTTTTAGGGGTACAATTGACTGGTTAGGACGTCGCTCACCTCGCCCCGGTTATGTAGAAGATGCCATCTTTAACCAAGATTTAGTGGCCTAACTATCATAATCTATTTTCTTCATTTTATGTGGTCTAAATACCATAATCTATTTTCTTCATTTGATGTATTTGTTTGAAATGTAATAAATTTATATTGTTATTCATACACTAAAAACGCTTCGAAACTATTTTTCACACTCTTGTTGCACTAAAAAAGGTTCATTGACATGACACTACGTATTTGTCCTTCCATGTTAGTAATATCTACAGACCTCACGTTTCACAAAGCACGAGGTCCATTTAAAACGTGACTGAATACCTCGCGTTTTGGAGAGCACGAATGTTTGCCTATATAAGGCTTAATCGAGGGAAAACAAACCCACCAGCATTTGCTATCGCTCCATTCAAATCTGTGTCAGATTCAAAGAGAAGATATAATTGTTGCTACTAATGGCAACAGATCACATATCATGAAAATTGTTTTACAAATTAATTTCCTTGATATTGTGATCTGTTGGTATAAGTAGTTGCATTTATAAGGTGACTACATTATTTTGGTCGGTTAATAATATTTGACAATATGTATCTTCCTTGTCTTGGTTCAAGATCTATAGCAAATCGTAATATCATGGAATGAGTGTTCCTTTTGAAGTGCCGGAATTAGTCTTGAACTTTTGTTCGAGGCTGCCGATAGCTTCTTCGTATGCCTTCAACGTGAAGGCTATAGGAAGTCCACCGCATATAACCTTGTTGGTGACAATAGTATTATGGATGATGATGATTATTGGATACTCACAAAATCCATGAAGCCTTAGGGATCCAACAACTAGGACGAAGTTGTAACCCCCTAAAATCGACCCAAGGGTTATAGGCCGAATCTAGAAAGTCGGGTTGGAAACGTGTCCTCAAGTAAAATGATCATTAGGTTTCAAAAATTAAATAATTAGATTATTTATTGAAAACAATACCGTTTCACATTAAATTTCATCAAATCAAAAATGCAGTCGTATAGGTAAAAATAACATAAAATTAATTATCATAAATATCCAATTTCAATTCCCATGCATGCTAAAAAAGTTTAAAGTCTCAAATAAATGTAAAAGTAACCGAAATTACATAAAATCCCCAAATAATAAAATAACTGATATAAATCTGAAATCTAAAAATATCCATACTAAAAACTGTAAATAATCTGATAAAATGTGGTCCTCCAAGTACCGAATTCCTATGTCTGAGAATCTGAAATAGAAGCTAAGGGGGAGTCAACTATTAAGCTCAGCGTGTCTCTAAAGTGCATCAAACAGAATATCACAAGAATCATAAAGCCAACATAGTCATTTAAGTGCACAGATATACAAAGCACGATGCACCTAAATCTATATCATGAACCCATCTACCTCACCGTCCGAAGAGTAAGGTTCCCCTGATACACTCTCTACATCGTCACCAAGTCCGAAGTGGAATTCAGCCCGAAGGGTGAAACCACTGATCTTCCTCCGTACATTTCCCAACCCAAATGATATGGCATGGAAATTTGATTCTAGTCCGATTGCAAACATTATTAATTCGAAAATGCATGAGCATTTAATCCGACAGAAGTTATCCAAGTTCCGATGTATGATGCTTAACAGAATTACACAAAGCATATCACATAGCTCAGATCACAACATATATTTTCACAAGTCAAACATCATACAAAAACAACATAGATAATATAACACAAGTAGAGAACACGCCTCAGACAGCTAACAGCTCAACGTCGGGAGTGACATTTCCCACGCTCAGATCTAGTGACGGGCTGAACAAGATCAACACCTACAAGGGTAACACTATGTAAGATTTCACTACTACTATGCCACAAGCTACTCTACAAAACTGATTAATTCACGTACGCGTGGAACTCGAAGGCTGAGATGCAGGAGATCGTCCAAGCGGATGAGGAGGAAGAATCCCGGTGTATGAATCTATGGCACCTGAACGTAAACGAAATCCGATTCAGAAACCAATTTACACAATTTCTCTCTAAGCATAAATTAATTAAAAAGGCTAAAAACAGTCGTTCGAGATCGAATTTGGAAAAACATGCTGCGAATCTGGAATCGGGGCGTCGAAAATCATCAAGTTGACTTTGACCCCAAAAAGTCAACGCTGACGTCCTCATGGTCAACGATGATGTCATCACTGACATCAGCAGATTGCATCATCATAATCAACAACGGATGATGTCACTACTAACGTCACCCGATTTGGTCACAAATGTCCAGTTCGGTTTAGGGGGGTCAGATCGGTTCAGTTTTCCCAGTTCAGTCCAAGGTCCGGTTCAGTTCGATGATTCTGGTTCGGTTCATTGGTCAGTTCGATTCATTTTTTCCCAAATCAAATTATTTGAAACCCTAATTTCCCTCTTCCCCAAATCCACAAACCCTAGATCTAAGAACCCCACCCCCAACGACGGCAGCCACATCTTACTCTGACCCCGACCAACATACCAAAGCCATTAACCACGGTGCTTACCAAGCCCGAACGGAGAAAAAGGAACGGTGAGGACGGCGGCGCCAAAGGGTTCGAAGGTTTCGACTTCTTTCTCCGGCAAAGACGGCGACGCAAGGACAAGGGAGGATATTGTTTTGGGTCGCGCAATCACGGTGAGCACAACCGTGTTCGCGATTTTGAAGAACGGCCGGCGATGGACCTTGGCCACAGGGTGAACGGAAAACACGAAGGGGTTGGGTTGTTTGTAATCGGGGAAAAATGAGAGAGAGGGAATGAGCAGCTGAACAAGATATTTGGAAGCCGAAAAGCCTTTAAGGCTTAAATAAAGTGGGTTTATACCCTACTTAGTGGGTAAATTATGAAATAAGGGCTCCAAGAACGACTCGTTTACAAAATTACCCTCGATATTCCAATTTATCACAGATAAGCCACTAAAATTCAATCAAGTATTCATATCAAAATTCCCAAATTTTAGAATTTTTATTTGGGGATTTAGCATGTTAAGGTTTCTTTAATTTGGGGGAAAATTAGGGTGTTACAATTCTCCCCTCCTTAAAAGAAATTTCGGCCTCGAATTTTACCTGGATCAAAGAGATGCTGATACTGGTCTCTGACAACGGCCTTGGGCTCCCATGTAGCCTCATCATGACAACGACCACGCCACAAGACTTTGACCATCTTAATGGTCTTCCTCCTAAGAACCTTCTTGTCATGAGCAAGAACCTCAACGGGTTCCTCCTCAAAACGCAAGTCATGACGAATCTCAATCTCCTCCACAGTAAGAACATGAGATGGATCAGCATGATAGCGTCTCAACACAAAGATGTAGAATACATCATGAATACGCTGAAGCTCAGGTGGTAACTCAAGCTGATAGGCAACTAGTCCAACTCGACGAATAATCCAATAAGGTTCGATGTATGGATGACTCGGCTTGCCTTTCCGACCACACCGAAGTACCTTCCTCCACAGAGATACTTTCAAGAAAACCTAGTCACTAAATGTAACCCCCTAAACCCGACCTAGAAGAAAAGACCGAATTTAGGAAGTCATCGTTGAAATCTTTTCCCTCAAGTAATAGATTTTAGGTTTAAATAATTTATAAAATAAATTAATTATTAATTAACAATAAGTATCGTAAAATACCATAATTGTTTTCAAAACTCAAATATTATAAAAATATTATGATCATTTAATAAAATATCTGAAATAAAGTATGTAAATATATGCCGAAACATAATCCCAAAATATAAAGTTCCACGATCAGAAATACGTAAATATCCCGAAACATAGAATAATAATAATAATAATAATAATAATAATAATAATAATAATAATAATAATAATAATAATAATAATAATAATAATAATAATAATAACATGATAGTTTAAATTTAGTTCATACTGAATAATAAAATAACCGAGTGAAATATAGATCCTCCAAATACCAAGTCGCCTAGAGAGTTTGAGTATATCTGAAAAGAGAAACTATTGGGGAGTAAGCTAAAGAGCTTAGTGTGTCTCTAAAGTGCAAGAAAATTATAATCGTAAAAATATAGTAATATTTTCTTAAAATTCTTTAAAGCATAACACATAAATCACAAGCGCAATGCAATGCACCCAACTACAACCGCCAAGAGGAAAGTTCCCCAGAACTCCTCACTACAACCGCCAATCCGAAGTGGAATTCAGCCCGAAGGGTGAAAACACTAAACTTCCCTGAACAAATCTCAACCTATGCTCATACAATGATATGATGCTTAGAAATCAAATTTCATAAACAAATTTCCATAAATCCGATATTCTGTAAACATACTTTATAAATCATAGTTCATAAGTCATATATCATAAATCGTAGTCCATAAATCACGGTTTGTAAATCATAGTAAAAACATATTCTAAAAACGTATGCATGTGATGTCAACCATAAAAATCATAATACATATAAATAATCACACAAGAGGTAAAACACCAACACATAGAAAAATAACATATAATTTAACTATAGCACCAGAAGAAAACACACCTCGCAAAAATAAAGCTCTAACAACGAACAAAGGGCGATTGCGACTTCGATGTAAGGTGATGGCAACATCAATCCGGGATGAATTCATAAAACATGAGAATAACTAAGAGCGACAACACGTTAAAACTTAAGGCTTAGGTTTATTTCTGTACGTAGTAACTATGACTATATATATAGTTGAGTAGTGATAATCTAAACAAATTAGGTTTAGAATATAATAATAATAATAATAATAATAATAATAATAATAATAATAATAATAATAATAATGATAATAATAATAATAATAATAATAATTTAAGTTGAAAAAGGAGAGTCAATTCACCCGTGGGAAAAAAAGGAATTAGAATTCAATTTGAAATTAAATGATTAATTATATATATATATATTAAACAATTAAAAAAGAGAAGACGGAAGGAAGAAACCAAATTAAAATTCAATTTGATAAAGGGTTATTTATGGAGTCAGACCTTAAATTTTCAAGAAATTTCATATTGACTTCTATGTTTGATAAAAATTCTTATTTAGTCCCCATAAAATTTAGGGTTCTGAATTAAAAATTCTCAATTGTTAGGGTTTTCAATTAGGGATTTCAAAATTAGGTTTCTAAATTAGAGATTTTTTAAATCTTGGGTTTATAATTTGAGCGTAATTTTTGGAGTGTTACAAGATGCTTATTTATTTGCCCCATTCGTCAAAAACTTCGAAATATGCATACCCCAAGGGGTACAATTGTACAATTTAATTGTAACAAATTAACATGTTTACTTATGTAATATTTGACGTGTTTCAATGCATGTATGCTATAAATACTATACTTTGAAAAAATAAATGAACGACTAGTTTCTAAAATTATATTAACGAAAATTATATTAATGAAAATTATATTAACAATACGTACTACAAGATTGTTAATTGACATAAGTACACCAACATTAAATTACATAAGTACATCATCATCATCATCAGAAAACATTGCATACAACTCAAGCTCAAGGGCCCCGCCTAAAGAAAACTATAGGTGAGATTCCACCATCAATTCTACATTAGTGTTGTCCACAACGTGGGATAATGAATACGCTAATGGTTCTAACGACGCCGACAGTCGAAACTTCAACGGTTCCAACTTTTTTCCCACGACCATGTGGAACATGTTTCTTCACTTCATTCATCAACTTCTTATATGATAAATTGTATGGCAGCGGAAGCAATATAGTACTTGAGGACTGAAATACGACGCCAAAAGATGCATCATCGACTATCTTCCCATCGTAGTATACCAAAGATGTAATAGTTTCTCGTCTCGACATATTTTATCGATAAAACTATTTACAAATAATATTGAATAGTATACTGAGAAGAAGAAGAAGAACGAAGAATGAAGATGAGTTACGAGAATATACGAAGACTGTCGTCCTCAATTTATAGGCTTAACGAACTTCGCTATATGCAGAGCGCGAGGTCCTATTAAAGGAAAATATTGACAAATTTGCCAACTTATTCTTAATTTTTGGCATAATCATCAAAATAATTAGGAAATTAATTCAAACGTTCAAAATGACCTCGCTTTCTACAACGAGTGAGGTCACTTTTTTGTTTTTTCAATAAAAATATATTACATGATTCTCAAGGATTACGCGAATGTGGCGATTAACTTTCCGGATAAACCCATCAAACATGATTCTCAAAGCATTTTACCTTTTTATTCATGTTCAAAACTAAGGTTTGGAACCATTTTCATGGCCATTTTTATACCGTTCAAAAAGTCTGTTATATGTCAATATCAGTCTCAAATGAAAGATAAGTTCCAATACTAGGCCTCTAACCTAAAATATTATGAAGATTATTCTAATAATAAATCGAGAAAATACCTCCAACATGCCTACCAAGCCATTTCAACTTCTTAAACAAGCATTGGAAGCATTTTCAACGCGCTTTTAATACAGTGTGCAATGTCTCGTACGTGCCAACATCAATCTCAAATGGAAGATAAGTTCCATTACTACGTATCTAATCTTAAAGTTACCAAAATTGTCGGGCTAATGGCACGATAAAATGCCTCGAACATGCCTATACACCCTTGTATTCAAGCCTGGATTTTCGAATACCTCGCTTTCTTCAAAACGCGAGGTCTATTTTAATTTAGACGCGATATTATCATTTTCTCGGCAGCCTCGCGTTTCTTAGAACGCGATGTCGCATCCATTAATTTTAAATTTCAGAATATGAAAAGACGGCTCACGTCGGACAAAACTTGCTTTTTGTATCACGCGAGGCCTATAATCGCATTGTGCAAAATGCGAGAACGCCCTATGTGGCAGATTTGGAGATCATTTTTCTACATAACTTTGGCATGGGGTCATTTTCGTAAAAAAGTATTTTAAAGGGGGTTTTGATGTAAAATTTCCATAAATCTAACTACAGTAAAACCTCTATAAATTAATACCCTTGGGACCATGAAATTTTATTAATTTAGAGAGATATTAATATATCGATAAATTAATAATTTATTAATTAAAAGAAAATTTTTCAATTCAGCAAATTGTTTTCGACACTGCAAAATTCGCTCAAATGATGAAGCAGCCTCAAGGGACTTAAGTGAGACGACTTTTTAAGAAGGCTTACATGAACTTGAGAATATGATCAACGATATTGGCTATCGCAATAAAATGGACGTCAATAACTTATTGGATTATCCAGGCGAAAATGACGAATGTTTACAAGTTCAAAGTTTAGAGGAAATTGTGGCTAATATTGTTGAAAGTTCTACTAATGATGAAGTTGAAGATGATTCAACACCACTTGAACTAGTCACGTGAAAGGAAGCATTGAATGCGGCAACAACTCTTCACAACTTTTTATTGCAGTTGGAGACCTTAACGCCGAAACTTGTGGGTGCAATTAGAAAAGTTAGAGATGAAATTGAATTAGATTTGAATTTTAAAAAGAAACACATTACAATAGATTCATATTTTAGCAAGTTACCAATGTAGTAATTGTAATATTTATGAATTATTAATTTATAGTTTTGATGAGACCTTTATATTTATAAAGGGGATCTCCAAGAAATTATTATATTATTATCTTATCGAATTTGATGATTTTTTACATTGGCCCAAGTCGAAACCGGAAAAATTTATTATTTAGTAGAGTTTATTAATTTAAAGAATATTAATTTATAAAGATTTTATTGTACATCAATTTTTAGCTGTCACAGACATCATGGCAGCTTCCTAATAAATGGGATTTTCACCGCAATAACACCTTTTTTAACTTTATTACTTTAAATTATTTAGCACCCATACAATAAATTATAAACCACTTAATTTAGTGATTATATTAACCGGTTTTTATTAAATATATGCATTTTAATATATAATCAATGAATTAAGATATTTAATAAAAAATCAAATGATTAATTAAATTAAAAAATTGTTTCAATATTATATATATGAAATTATTAAATTAAATGTGAGAAAAAAGTATTCAATTTAATCTAAAAATATTAAAAAAAACATAAATTTGTTTTTATTTTAGTAATATGCATGTCCGTCTTACGGTCCATGTTCGGGGTGTGAGGTTGCCCCTCCCAACAATACCATCTCTAAGGTTCGAATTTGTGTTCTCTCCTTGAGAGTATAATGTGCCTCACCAATGCACCCAACACTTGTTGATAAATTTGTTTTCATTTTAAGTCTTGTTTTAACTATACTTTAAATATATTTAAAATATTTTAATTTTCTACTAAAAATTGACTTAATTTAGCGGTTTGTACATTTTTACACATCCCAAATAACCTAAATTTGAATTCCCTCTCAATTATTTTTACTTCTTTTTCCCTAACAATTATTGTATTATAAGATATATATAAAAGGGTGTAATTTGTATCAATACAAATGGTTTGGTGCAGTGGTAATGGTATAAGTGTTTTACCTTGGAGGTCCTAGGTTGAAACCACACCAAGCACACTATTTATCTCTTTAATTTTCCTTTAATCAGGTGGTGACATGTGTCACCATCTTGTTGAAGGAAAATAAATATATTAAATTTTAAATAAAATAAATAAAAAATTAAAATAAATTGTCCAATTGGGTGAAGACACATGTCATCATCCGATTGGATGATTAATTTTAGTTAATTAAATTAAAATTATGACCAAATTGATATTAAAGGTAAATAAGATGGATTAAATGTGTAATTTTACAAATTTCTGTTAACTCCCCATGTGATCCCTTTGTCACCCATCTGTTAATTTTTTTAACGGCAATGGTCAAAATAGATCAATTTAATAAGTTTAGTGGTCTGATTGACAAGTTTGATAGTTCGGTGGTCAAAATAGATACACTCTAATAGTTTAGTGGTCACTGGTGTAGTTTACCCTTAAATTATTTAGCACTCATACAATAAATTCATTAGGTAAGTTTGACGAGTTTTAATTTTGGTAATTTTTAAAGGTGAATATTTGATATACTGTCAGTGCAAAAAAATTACGCAAGCATGCATATTTTCAAGCAAAACTTTAGGGCTATAAACGAAACAAACGTTCAGCGAATCGTTCGACGAGAAATTTGTTTATGTTGATTTATTTATTAAACGAACGGACATGAACATGATTTTCTTTTCGTTTAATTAAATGAACAAACATGAACAAATGGCTCGTTTGTTCATTTTACGTTTTTGTACATTCAATAATGCATTCGTTTGTATGTGTTCGTTTAAATTTATTCACATATGTCCATTTATATTTATTATTTTTCATAAAAAATATTATATTTATAAAGTTATAAAAACATATACTAAAAATGAAATAAAAAGAAAAAATAAACAATAATCAATAATCAATATACGAAACTTCAGGCTTCTTAAGAATAAAACCTAGACTTTTCATCTCTAGGATTGTAAACGAACCAAACAAACCCTACTTATGTTCGTTTACGTTTGTTTGTGTTCGTTTACCAATTTATCGAATGAACACAAACAAGCTACATTTCTTAACGAACGAACACAAACAAGAAATTATGTTCATTTAGTTGTTCGTGTTTGTTCATTTGTTTAGTTAAAATTAAACGAACGAACATTAGGGGTGTTCATGGTAGGTTAACCGTACCGTTTAGCCTAAACAGTCAGTTAACCGTTATAACTGTTATTAAATTTTGCTAATCATAACCTAACCATTAAAAACGATTAACCGATGACGATTAACTGTTAAGACGTGGTTAACCGACGGTTCAGTTATAGGTTAACCTATAACCTATTACAATTTTTTTCTCACATGTTCACTATTTTTTAGAGAATAATATAATTATCTCTCCAATAAATATTATATTAAAATATTCATAAAAATACTTAAATAAAGATATTACAATCGCTTACTCCATAATTAAAAAAATACTTACAGACTATAAAGGTTCATCGCAAGACAAAACACACAAGCTTCATAATATTTTAAAGTTTAAAGTTTCAAAAGTTTGCAGCACATAACATTGTAGCAATACACCATCAAAGTTCAAGACATAAAAAATTAAAAACCATCATCAAAGATTTAAAGACAAATCTTTAACTAACATATAATAATCATAAGGGAAATAAAACTTCCATTAGTTAAGACAACACAAGCCATCAAATCACTCAACGTTTTTATCGGCTTCCTCTAAAATGGAATATGATTCATTAATCAAAATTGTTGGTTGATTGAGTGTTAAATCCTTCATTCCTATATTTCAAAAAATGAAACAAGTTAGTATAAAAAAATACAATGTTATACTATAGCAAATCGGTGATAAAAATTAATTAAGAGTACTACAAAAACTTACCATCCTCTAATTCCTCCAACTTAAGAAGATTTTCCTCTATTATAAGAGGACCTCGAGATTAACGTAGCCAATCTTGTGGAGAAATAAGAGCTTCAACCATTCGTGGAGTTAAAGAAGTGCGAAAGAATCAAGAAGTCGGCCTCATGTACTAAAAGCAGACTCGAAAGCAACAGTAGAAACTAGAATAGCTAGCACATCTCGAGCCATTCGAGCAAGAATAGGATATCTCCTTTGAGAATCACTCCACCAACTTAAAATATCAAAATTAGGATCATTTTATTCAACTTCTTCACTCAATTATTTCTCCAACTTAGTTTTTTCGTCAAAAGTTTTTTAAAGTTCCCTTTGACACTCTATACCTATTATAGTAATGTTGTTGCTCATCAATATTTTTCTCACTACTTTCCATGCCATGAATTATTTTTCTAGTTGAAGTAGGTGTACTACTACTACTTGATTCTCCCTTATTGCTCTTGGAGGGACGCATTACATTATCATAAAAATCAAACAGAGTCTTAAGTGTGAATTTGATGGTGAAGAGCAACGAATTGACATTTTTAGCGTCATAAGTATCATTCACAATCCACTCAACAAAACCTCATTTATGCCTTAGATTAAGTAGCAAAGCAATGAACAAAAAAGTATTGATGTTATCAACATTACCCCAATATTTGTCATATTTGGCCTTCATTTGATGAGACATCATTATAATGATTTCACTTTCATGACTACAATAGCTAGAAATTAAATCTCCAACTCTAAAAATCTGAGGTACATAAGAATTGCATGTCACATGAAGACTTCCTGACATCTTTAATGTTGCCTCATAAAAAATTTGTAAAAAGGTAAGAAAGCTTCAACTCTTCTCCAATCTTCATCATCGAGTACACCAAGACGTCTCCTCAACTCCTTACAATAAGCACCACCCTTGGTATAAAAGTTATTAAAAGCTTTCTTAAACTTTAAAGCAGTTTCAAGCATTAAGAATGTGGAATTCCACCTTGTTTCAATATGTAACGCCAGAGTTTAGGGCCCGGGAGATAATTGGGTTTGGTTAAACCGATTCGGATTAAACTAATTTTAGGAAACCATTTATAATAAACAACTTTCAAATTTTAAAGAAAAAGAGCAAAAAGGGAATTTTGAAATTAAAAAGGACTTTTGAAAATAGCCATCATCTTCCAAAAACCCATTTTCACGTTATCTTTCCCAAAACACCATTTTTCACTATTCCATTGATTCAAGCATTTCATCTAAGCAAGCTTTCAAGGTATTATTTTCCTTATTTTGATTTTCTCTTCCTTAAACTAGTTGTTGATGAAATCTTTCCTTAACTCATTGTTTAAATTTGTTTCCAAAATGCTTTATGTTGGTAAAAGAGGAAAATGAGGGAATTTTCGTTTAGGTTGTTTGATGCTAGGTTTAAAAGTGTTTTTAACTTCTCTTTGATACTCAAATAATGTTGGGATAGTGGCTTAATAATAGGAAACCAGACACTAGCAAAAAAGAGAGGTTTTTGGAGTTGAAAATTTGGGTTTTTGGTTTGTTCTTGTGAAGAACTTTGGGTTGATGGTTCCTAGACTTTGGGTAAGTATTTTGGATGTTGAAAGGTGTGGTTTTGATGGTAATTTCGTTGGGTTTTGTCCGCTAGTTGGTTTGAGTCGTTTTGACGATGTTTCCATATGTTTTCAGTTGTGAATCGATTGGTTTTTGTGATAGATGTTAAATTTCTGTGTTGCTGCAAGTTTGGGGGCTTGAATTAGGTCTAATGCTCCATTTTTGAATTGGTTAGAAGCAGTGGAAACAGATTTGGGCTCTTCGGACGCGATACCAGGTGATTTAGGAGCTTGAATCCGTGTTTCAGCTATTGCTTGTGTGTTGGCTGGTGAGTGGAAATGTTTTCTAAGCCTTAACTTGGTTAAGGATAAGTTTTGGGGGTTAGATTGAGCTTGATAAGCCAATATAAGCTCAAGAGTAAGTTTTAGGCATTTTAGTTTTTGTTTTTGATAAATTCTACTATGTGTTATGAATGATTTCCATAGTGCATGTTTGCCATGAATATCCTTGTGTTATGCATATGATTGCTTTAATTGATCATGTGTGGGTTATGGTTGTGACCATGGGAACACGAGGTAAGTGTTGGTTTGGTGGGTTATTGACAATGTGAAATATTATTACCAGATATAGTTGGTCGACCAATAGGATGAGAGTGCACTCAGGGTAAAAGTCGCGCGTGACCTTATTGGTGCTAGATTCCACTAAGAAGGAGTACAGTGATGTGAGATTTAACCGGAAGCTATGTTTTACTAGACGAGTGAGTACGGTGATGTGAGATTCCACCGGAAGTGTCTAGTGGTTTTGAGAACTATCTGCATATCCGAGTAAAAGTGTTAAATGTCAATATACCCATGGTGCTCTGAATTCTCATGTTGAGCATGTTTTATTGTTCAATTCCATTTATGCTTGTGCATGTAGTTGGTTACGTTGTATGTATGATGAGAATGAGCATGAGGTAAGCTTGTGGCTTATGGATGCATTCGGTAAATGCAAGAGAGATTAAATGCATGTGGTTGTGTGTTCAAGAATGAGGGAAAGGATTTGGAAATGGTTTTTGGTTTCAAGCAAACTATGGTTTTAAAACTGCATTGTTGTAGCTACTGTTTTGAGCACCAGTCACTAAGCATTCTTGCTTACGCTCCTCTTTCCAACAATGCAGATCCGCAGTGTCTCGGTGCAGCCAAGGGAACAAGGGAGTGACCAATGAGGTTGTTTTTGCTCAAGTATGGTTTTCGACATAATAACTAGTATATAGCAATGGGATATGGCCTTTTGTTTTGGAGATGTTGCTAGAACTCCTTGTTGTTTGGGATATGTTGATATGCCTATATAGACTTGTAAAGGTTCTTTTTATGTTGAAGTGTGACTTGTTGTGAGTTTTGGTTATTTGTTGGATTTTATGCAAATTATGACTTTCCTTTTGAGTCTTGTTATGTTAAGTTTTGCCATGATGTGTTTCTAGCATGTCTTGATGAGTACCATTGGTTTCCTTGAGTTTGTTGAGTGTTGTATGTTTTTGGGATACCTTTTGGTGGTTTCAAATTGGCTTAAACCAGCAAATTCAGTCATTTCAGGCCTATCGTTTCGATACGGTTGAGGTTGTATTGAAACGGGGGACCTGAAAGGGCCTTGGAGTATCGATACAGGTTGGGCGCGTATCGGTACGATTTGCCACTGGAATTTGCAGTTCCGAAACGTTTCAAGGGCGTTTCGATACGGGCTGGTGTTTCGTAACCCTCGAGACAGTTTCGATACGCCTATATCGGTATGGTCTTTGAGCGTATCAGAATGACCTGTTGAGGTTGACATGGGATTTTTTACTGTTGAAGGCATATCGATACGGGCCCGGGTGTATCGATACGACTTGTTTTAAAATTGTACAAGTAGCTTCAAAAGCTCGTTTTGAGTGGTTCTTGCCCGTGTTTTTCTTTTCCGCTGCTAGTCTCCTCGCATAGGTTTTAAAATGGCATTTAGACAAGATTAAATTATAATAGTTATAAAAAAGATAATTAGGGTTGCTAATCAGAGTGAAGCATTAATGGTTTTCTCTTCGGTTTTCCCCGTATAACCCGTTCGTTGCGGTCCGGTGGCTAGGCCGGGTCGAGGGGGTTACATTTGTTGGTATCAGAGCCTAAGTTCGCTGAGTTTCCACAAAGCCGAAATGTAAGTGAGGTAAGTCTTATTGTGTATGGTTGTTGGTTGTGATGCACGGTGATTGTAAGCATGCTAATGGTTTTCTTTTGTGTTGGTTGGGAAATAGTTAAAGGCACACATTGCTAGTATACTGTTATTGTAAGTGGTTTTAAGTTTGAAGACTTGAGCCCATTGGATCTTGTTCCTTGCTGACCCCAAATCATTTCGCTTGTTGTGTTTACTGTTTAGCTTTGCACATGTTAGCATGGTGAGACCGAGGGGAAAGCCCAGAATGGATAATCCGAGGGTTGAGCGGATTGAGAACGTTAAGGATGTGCAAGGGGAAAACTCGCCTCCTCCTCCTCCTTCTCCTCCTCCTCTTCCGAGTGGTGGTGGAGCGAATGTCGGAGGTGTTGGACTCCAGGTTGGTCAGAGACGGGCTGGCATTGTTGTGAATCTGTTGATTCAGGCTATATTCGAGGCTATTCAAAAAGCTTTAGCGGGTGTTCAGGGTGCAGGTTTTGGTCTGCCGTTAGAATGACTTCGTAGCTTGGGCGGAGTCAAGTTTCGGGGATTGTCACCCGAGGGTTCAAAGGCATGGTTTGAGATCTTAGTTCATATTTTGAGACAGATGGAGTGATTTGATGCAAGTAAGCTAGGTTGCGTTGTCTCTTTGCTTCAAGGAGATGTCTATACTTGGTGGACTACCATCACAACGGGTATGCTAGAGGCCGAGGTTACTTGGGAATTCTTTAGGACTGCTTTTCGTAAGAAGTATCTAGGTCCTCGATACCTAGACGGAAAGAAGAGAGAGTTCATGGTAGTATGACTGTGTCCGAGTATGAGGTACAGTTCGTGCGTCTTAGTCAGTACGCTTCTGAGTTGGTTCCTACTAAGAGGGAACGATGTGAACGTTTTCGATATAGTTTGATCCAGGAGATGAAGACCTACATGTTGGCTTCTGACTATATGGATTTTGATGTATTGGTTGCTAGGGTCAAGGACATTTAACAGTCTTTGGGACTTATTGATCGTAGAGGTGGATCTAGTTTAGTGAAAAGGACCGTCGAGTGGGATAAAGACCGTGCCAAGAAGCACAAGGATAGAAGACCCAATCATGATCATAGGCGTGGAGGTGGTAATCCGGGGCGAGGCCATCACGACCAAGGGGCTGAAAATCGTACTCTTGAGTGTACCAAATGTGGTAGACATCATTTCGGCGAGTGTTGGGGCACTTATGGCTCATGTTGGAACTGCGGGTCTCGAGTGCTCTTGAAGCGTGATTGTCCACATCCAGCTAGGGATGGAAAGGCTCCTGTACGAGTTGTCGAGCATCAGAGAGGCCGTGGGCGCAGTCAAGGTAACTTTCAGCCTAGGAATGATGGTCAGAAGAATGTGGCTCATGTTGTAGCAGTTAAGCCCGAGGGAGTGGACCGACTAGAGTGTATGAGCATCGGGAGGACATGAATGACACAGATGTGATTGCATGTAATTTCTCGTTACAGTCTTTGACTTTGCTTTCTTTAATTGATTCCGGCTCTACACATTCATATATATTGAGTGAGCATGTGAAGCTATTAGATATTCCGATTGAGATATTAGATGTGGGTATGAGTGTCACAAGTTCTTTTAGTAAGACAATTGTAGTTAGAAAGATGTACATAAGATGTTCTTTGATGGTTCAGGGTCATGTTTTTCCTGTAGATATGATGGAATTGTCGTTTTATGGTTTTGATGTAATTTTGGGCATGGATTGGCTTATGGAACATAGGGCTAGGGTAGATTTTGAGACAAAGCGTGTGTTCTTGAGGCTTTCAGATGATTATGAGGTAGTAGTAGTGGGAGAGAACGTTAAGTTCTTGTCCAATGTTGTTTCAGCTTTAGAAGGTCATATGTTAATGGATGTTGGTTGTCAGGCATACTTAGCCTATGTTATGAATCCAAATATGAGTGAGGCGTGACCGCATGACATCAGAACTGTTTGTGAATTTCTCGAGGTATTTTCGAAAGAATTGTCTGGTTTGTCGCCTGATAGAGAGGTGGAGTTTGCTGTAGAGACTTATGTTGATTATGCTCTAGTATCAATTGGTCTATATTGAATGGCTCTTAAAGAAATGAAAGAGCTGAAGACGCAGCTTTAGGAACTAATAGACCGAGGGTTCATTCGTCCGAGTATTTCACCTTGGGGTGCACCAGTGTTGTTTATGAAAAAGAAAGATGGAAGTTTGAGGATGTGTATCGATGACTGACAGTCGAATAATTTAATAGTGAAAAACAAATATCATTTGTCGAAGATTGACGACATGTTTGGTCAGTTGAGAGGTGCTTCGGTGTTTTCGAAGATAGATTTGAAATCAGGTTATTATCAGTTGAAGATAAGAGATCAAGATGTACCGAAGACAGCTTTTCGCACTCGTTATGGACATTATGAATTCTTAGTGATGCCTTTTGGTTTGATGCATGCACCAGCAACTTTTATGGATATGATGCATAGGGTGTTTCATGAGTACTTGGATCAGTTTTTCATAGTATTCATTGATGATATCTTAGTGTACTCTCGTATCGATGAGGATCATAATCAGCATTTGCGTTTGATATTGCAGAAATTGTTAGACAACCAGTTGTATGCCAAGTTGAACAAATGTGAGTTTTGGATCAGGGAAGTAGTCTTCCTATGTCATATTGTATCAGCCGAGGGAATATGAGTGGATCCTAAGAAAGTTGAGGCAGTTGTGAATTGGAAGCAACCGAAGTCTGTGACCGAAATTCGTAGTTTCTTAGGCTTGGTCGGTTACTATAGACGTTTTGTTAAGGGTTTCTCAAGGGTTGCAGCTCCTTTGACTAAATTGCTACATAAGGATGTTCGGTTTGATTGGACTGATGCAAGACAACAAGAATTTGAGAAATTGAAAGAAGCCTTGACAAAAGCTCCTATTTTGATTTAGCCTGTGTCAGGGAAAGAGTTCGTAATCTACAGTGATGCATCATATGTTGGCTTAGGTTGTCTGATTATGCAAGAGGAAAGATTAGTGGCCTATGCGTCTAGACAGTTGAAGACTCATGAGCATAATTACTCTACACACGACATAGAATTGGCTCCAGTGGTTTTTGCTTTGAAAGTTTAGAGACATTACCTTTACAGCGAGAAATGCACAGTGTACACCGATCATAAAATCTTGAAGTATTTGATGACGCAGAAGGAATTAAACCTTAGACACCGTAGATGGCTAGAATTACTTAAGAATTGTGATCTCACGATTGAGTACCAGCCGGGTAAAGCCAATGTAGTGGTTGATGCTTTGAGTAGGAAGGTGGAAGTCGAGTTACAAGCTATGTTTGCTAGGCTAAGTTTGTCTCGAGATGGTGGTTTGGTGGCCGAATTGCAAGTTAAACCTTCATTGATTCAGTTGATCTGAGAGAAACAGTTGCAAGATAGATCATTAGCATCTCACGTGCAAGACATAGCGGAGGGTAAACCGACAGATTTATGTTTTAGTAGTGATGCGATCTTGTGTTTCAAAAGTAGAGTAGATGTTGAGTTGAGACGCGTCATTCTAACCGAAGCTCACAGTAGTTTGTTTGCTATGCATCCAAAAATTACGAAGATGTATTGCGATTTGAAAGATGAGTACTTTTGGGTTGGTTTGAAGAAAAATGTTGTCGAGTTTATGAGTAAGTGTATGGTTTGTCAGCGAGTTAAGGCCAAACATCAGTTTCCTTCAGGTTTGTTACAATTGTTGAGAATTTCCGAGTGGAAGTGGGAGAGAATTACCATGGATTTTGTATCAGGTTTGTTGTTGACACCTTCTTAGAAGGATTCAGTTTGGGTGATCATTGACCGTTTTACAAAATGTGCACACCTCTTGGTTGTTCACACTACTTATACCTTAGATAAGTTGGCTGATTTGCATATTAGTGAGATTGTATAGTGTACCGAAGTCTATAGTGTCAGACAAAGATCTAAGATTCACAACTAGATTTTGGGAGAGTTTGCATAGTGCTTTGGGAACTCGATTGAACTTCAGCACTTCGCATCATCCTCAGATCGATGGTCAGTCGGAGAGAGTCATACAAGTGTTGGAAGACATGTTGAGATGTTGCATTATTGAATTTCAGGGTTCGTGGGAGAAGCATCTACTGTTAGTAGAGTTTGCGTACAATAACAGTTATCAAGCGAGTATTCAGATGGCACCTTATGAAGCTTTGTATGGTAAAAAATGTAGAACACCTATTTGTTGGGCCGAAGCGAAATAGAAATTGATACCCTTGCCTGATATGCTTAAGGGTACTACCGAGAAAGTGCAGTTGATATGTGATCGTTTGAGGGCAGCTTCGGATAGACAGAAGTCTTATGCCGATTTGAAAAGAAGAGAGATAGAGTATGTCGTGGGAGACAAAGTGTTCTTGAAAGTCTCACCTTGGAAGAAGGTGATAAGATTTGGTAGGAAAGGTAAGTTGAGTCCGAGATTCATTGGCCCGTATGAGATAGTTGAGCGAGTTGGTCCCGTTGCTTATAAATTGAGATTGTCGACCGAGTTAGAAAAGATTCACGATGTGTTTCATGTTTCGATTCTTCGGATGTATAGATCAGATCCATCACATGTAATGCCAGTTGAAGAGATAGAATTGAATCCGGATTTGACCTACAAGAAGAACCAGTTGAGATTTTGGCTTCAAACAACAAAATGTTACGGGGAAGGACCATTGAGTTGGTCAAAGTGAAGTGGCGACACCGAGGAGTGGAAGAAGCCGCTTGGGAGATAAAAGATGACATGAAGAAACAGTTTTTGTATCTCTTTCCATCAGGTAATTTCGAGGAAGAAATTCCTTAAGTGGGGGAGAGTTGTAACGCTCGAGTTTAGGGCCCAGGAGATAATCGGGTTTGGTTAAACCAGTTCGGGTTAAACTAATTTTGGGGAACCATTTATAATAAACAACTTTCAGGAATTTTTAAGAAAAAGGGTAAAAAGGGAATTTTGAAATTAGAAAGGATTTTTGAAAATAGTCATCATCTTCCTAAAACCCATTTTCACGTTATCTTCCCCAAAACACCATTTTTCACTATTCCATTAATTCAAGCATTTCATCTAAGCAAGCTTTCAAGGTAATATTTTCCTTGTTTTGTTTTTCTCTTCCTTAAACTAGTTGTTGATGAAATCTTTCCTTAACTCATTGTTTAAGTTTGTTTCCAAAATGCTTTATGTTGAGAAAAAAGGAAAATGAGGGAATTTTCATTTGGGTTATTTGATGCTAGGTTTAAAAGCATTGTTAACTTTGCTTTGATGTTCAAATATTGTTGCGATTGTGGCTTAATAATAGGAAACCCGAAACTAGCAAAAATGAGAGGTTTTTGGAGTTGAAAATTTGGGTTTTTGGTTTGTTCTTGTGAAGAACTTTGGGCTGATGGTTCCTAAACTTTGGGTAAGTTTTTTGCATGTTGAAAGGTGTGGTTTTGATGGTAATTTCGTTGGGTTTTGGCCACTAGTTGGTTTGAGTCGTTTTGACAATGTTTCCAAGTGTTTTTGGTTGTGAATCGATTGGTTTTTATGATATATGTTGAGTTTCTATTTTTCTGCAAGATGGGGGGCTTGAATTGGGTCTAATGCTCCATTTTTGAATTGGTTAGAAGCAGGGGAAACATATTTGGGCTCTTCGGACACGATACTGGTTGATTTGGGAGCTTGAATCGGTGTTTCGACTATTCCTTGTGTGTTGGCTGGTGAGTGGAAATGGTTTCTAAGCCTTAACTTGGTTAAGGATATGTTGGGGTTTAGATTGAGCTTGATAAGCCAATCTAAGCTTAAGATTAAGTTTTAAGCATTCTAGTCTTTGTTTTCGATAAATTCTACTATGTGTTATGAATGATTTCCATAGTGCATGTTTGTCATGAATATCCTTTTGTTATGCGTATAATTGCTTTAATTGATCCCATGTGGGTTATGGTTGTGACTATGAGAACACGAGATAAGTGTTGGTTTGGTGGGTTATTGACAATGTGAAATATTATTACCAGATATAGTTGGTCGAACAGTAGGATGAGAGTGCACTCGAGGTAAAAGTCGCGCGTGGCCTTAGTGATGCTAGATTCCACTAAGGAGGAGTACGGTGATGTGAGATTCTACTGGAATCTATGTTTTACTAGATGAGTGAGTACGGTGATATGAGGTTCTACCGGAAGTGTCTAGTGGTTTTGAGAACTATCCGCATATCCGAGTAAAAGTGTTAAATGTCAATATACCCATGGTGCTCTAAATTCTCATGTTGAGCATGTTTTATTGTTCATTTCCATTTATGCTTATGCATGTAATTGGTTACTTATGTGTATGATGAGAATGAGCATGAGGTAAGCTTGTGGCTTATGGATGCATTCGATAAATGCACGGAAGGTTAAATGCATGTGGTTATGTGTTCAAGCATGAGGAAAATGATTTGGAAATGGTTTTTGGTTTCAAGCAAACTATGATTTCAAAACTGCATTGTTGTAGCTACTGTTTTTAGCACCGCTCACTAAGCATTCTTGCTTACGTTCATCTTTCCAACAATGCAGATTCGTAGTGTCTCGGTGCAGTCAAGGGAACAAGGGAGTGACCAAGGAGGTCGTTTTTGCTCAAGTATAGTTTTCGGCATAATAACTAGTATATAGCACTGGGATAGGGCCTTTTGTTTTGGAGATCTTGCTATATGTAACACCCGTATTTTGGGGCTAGAAGTTAGTCGGGTTTTTAGTCCGAGTCAATAAAATTAATTAAAATAAATTCAACTTAAATTGTGATGTAATTGAGCTTTATTAAAAAGGGAGGGACTTATGTTGCAATTTTCCCCAAAAGATTTTAAAAGGATGACAACTTTTGAAAGTTGTCATCTTCTTCCCCTTTTCCCATTTTTCCAAAGTGGAAACACCAAACCCATCTTCAAACTCTCTCTAACTTTCAAACTACTATTCCATTTGATTACAACTTCATTTCAAGGGGGTTTTGAAAGGTAAAATCATATTCTCACTCTCTTCTCTATTATCTATCCATACATGGTCTTAAATTTTAAAGATATGAACTTTTGAAAATTAGGGTTTATATTAAAGTTTGGATTTTTAAGGGGGTTTTCCAATTGGCTTTGATAAATTGATTTGGGGCTTTAGTTAATCATGTTAAAAGGTGTAACATATATCAATTTGGTTGAATTTTGGTAAAAATCCGAAGTGGGTTCTTAGACCCATTTTTAAGGTGTCAAAAAGTTGATTTTTGGTGGGTTTTAGGTTGTAATTAAAGGGCTGATGGTTTATGTATGCAAGGAGGATGTTTTGGAACCATTTAGAGGTCATTTGGGTGTTTAAAAACATGATTTTCTGCTGGGTAAAATATGAGTACGAAAATGGAGTTTTTGAGGGTTTGGTGTGAGTTTTGGGGGTTGTTCTAGGTGGGATTTGATAGCCCAATGGTAGTACTATGGTTAGGGATTGATTTGGGATCATTTGTGGGTGCAATGGATGTTTGAAACAAGGTTTTTGGAAGAGGTATTGGGGCTGCCCGAAATTGCTAAGTATGGGGTTTGGTCATGACTTGAAATGTTGGGTTTGATATTTGAATTTGTATTCCGGGTTGATATTTTGATGTTGGGCTGACTTGAGGATTATTTGAATTGTATTGAGGTTGTTTAGAAGCGAGAGCTTGCGTTGGAGAAGCTTCGGGAAGAAATCTGGAAACTTGAAGGTGATGCTTGCTTGGTAATTGAGCTTGGAGGTAGAGGTGAGTGGTTAATGTTTTTAAATCGATTTTTAAGTGGTTGGTTCAAGCATGTGAACTAGGTTGGGCTTGGTAGACCCACCTAGAGTTAGGATTAGGGTGGTAGCCTAATCCTAAGCTTTAGTTAGAGACCTTGGATGTACTCTTTAATCGTTGTTATGCCTCATGATGAGTATGTATAATGTGATACACATGTATGTGAAAGTATGGCTTAATGTATTGATTTTATATGCATGTTGATGACAAATAAAATGTGGATATATGATGAGATAGTTGTTCGATTGAAATACATGTGGTGTTGGTTTGTGAAATGAGGTTATGTTGTGGATTGCATGATTTTGGAGAATCATGGTGAGTACGTGCCAGGCACGGAATTTATATTGAAATTGATATTGTAAAAAGTTGTGTAGTTTGATTTATATTGGCACTAGTATGCTTGGGTACAATGATCGATCATTAGGATGAGTGTGCGCACAAATTGAGTCAAAACGTACGTGGCCTTGGTGGCGTTAAGGCACCAAGGAGGAGTACGGTGATGTAATATTCCACCGGAACTTTTATATATTTCTACGTGATGATGAGTGGAATCCCATCCGTAGGGCATGTGGCGATGAGTGGAATCCCGCCCATGCAAGGACCGGTGATGAGTGGAATCCCACCGAGGTAATGTTGTTGTTGGAAATGCGTTCCAACGGGTTATCCGCGTATTCGGGTCATAGCTAGGTGCCAATATGAGGTTGTATGTATATACCAATGTGGGATTATGCTTATGTGCTTATATGACATGAAATGTGATGCCCTTATGAATTGATATATGATATGGTTAATGCTTTGGATTATGTATCATGGTAAGTTGAGCTTATGGTTGTTGAGTATGGCATAATGTTGACTATATGTTCATGCATCATGTTCATTTTGGCTTGGCGGACCGGAGGTAAGACCATGCATTTCATCTTGGAAATAGCTCGTGCTTGGACCCTGCATTGTCGAAGGTTTGTTTTATGAGCTACCCTCACTAAGCTTTTATGCTTACGCTCTCTTTTGTTCGACAATGCAGATAAATAACTTGTGGGTGGCAAGGGCAAGGAAAGGTCTCCAAGTGTTGCTTTTGGTGAGCTCAAAGTATGAATTTTAAGTAATAGAATGTAATAGTTAAGCAATGGGATAGGTATTGTTGATTTGAGTTTGATGTATGTCGATATTGGTTTTGATCTTGGATGCCTTGTTTGATCTATAAATATTGCTTATGCTATATGCCTTGAATGTCTACATGTTTTGGTTGCTAAGGCATGAAATCTTAAGTGCTTGTATGCCCATAAATGCATGAATTGCCCTTTTGTATGAATGCTATGTACGAATGATTTAATCCATGTATGAATGATTCCTTTGGCTTAAATGTGTGTGCTTACATGTTTGTATATGCTTAGGTGAGTCGAGAAATGCTTTTAGAGTCGTGTTGGGGTCGTTTATGTTGAAATTTGAGGAATTGCAGTGCAGGGCGTATCGAAACGCCTCAAGGTCGTATCGATACGGTCTTGCCCAAAAGCCAGAAATTTTGCCTGGCGTACCGATACCCTAAGGGTATCGATACCCTCCAAAGTTACTGGAATATGGAGGAGTGGGATCGAGTAGTGCGTACCGATACGGGGTTCCCGAGTATCGCTACGGGTCTACTCTGTTGACCAAGAAGGGTTGACCGAGAAGGGCGTATCGATACGCTCAATGGTTGTATCGATACGGACTTCTCGTGGTTGACTTCTTGGGTTGACCTGGTCAGGGCGTATCGATACCCCTAGTTAGGGTACCGGTACGGTCTGCCCTGTAAGTTTAAAAATGGATTGTTTTGTGTATGGCCGTGGTTCGAATATGACTTCCTTTGAATGTTTTCCGCTGACGTGATCACTTAGGACTTAATGTTCCTCTAGACAAGATTAATATAAAAAGGAAAAAAATAGGGTTGCTAACCGAAGGGAACCTTAACGGGTTTCACTCGGTTTTCCCCGTGTGGCCCACTCGGACCGGCCATCTGGCCAGACCGGGACGAGGGGGTTACATTTGTTGGTATCAGAGCCTAAGGTTTCCGAGACCTTGGGCAGGTAAGTGAGGTAAGTTTAAGTTTTAAATTGATATGCACGGTGTTTGCTTGCTCTGTAAGTATGGTTGCTTGTATGACAAGTATGTTGATTGCTTGTTTAAAAGCATGTTGTTTGTTACCCGTGTATGCTGTGACGAATGATTGTTTGATTGAGGATGCATGTTGTTTGATAGTACGCATATGTTTGCTTATTTAGCAAGTAAGCCTTGTTATATACTTGGTTGAGCGTGTATGTGTGTTGATTTGTTTGAAGCATGTTTAGTAGAGTCCCATTGCTACTATTACATCAACGAAGAGATTTTAAGTGAGGGAAACATACTTGAGCCACTTGGAAGCCTTGCCTTGCTAACCCAATCTTGTATGTTTTACTGTTGATGTTGTTGTTGATTTAATTTCTTTTCGGTAAGTAGAAGTCGTAGTTTCTGAAAGGGTGGACGATGTTGAGGGAGTCCATCACCGTAGTTATAGAGGTATGGTTGTATCGGAATTGAGGTACAATTTGTCCGTTTGAGACAGTGTGTATGTGGGTTGATTTCTGTGGATGAGGGACGAGGTGGTCAACTCTGGCATTAGTTGGTAAGAAGA
This sequence comes from Hibiscus tridactylites, assembly GCA_958450335.1. Lineage (NCBI taxonomy): Eukaryota > Viridiplantae > Streptophyta > Magnoliopsida > Malvales > Malvaceae > Hibiscus > Hibiscus tridactylites. The sequence continues at coordinate 22,951,715 of OY288289.1, read as the reverse complement.
AGTGAAGGCATGTGAGTGGGAGTCAGAGTAGTGTCGATGTTTTATCGAATGAGCCCTTGGTACAGTATTAAGTTGGTTTCCTCCAGTTGATTCTAAACCCGTGCTTTTGTATATCGTTAGCAAGTATGCAAGTTTGAATATGCCCGGTGAAGTGTTAGAGGTAGGTGCGAGTACCTTAGTTCTTTTAGCGAAATCAAGGTAGGGGTCTCGTGTGAGTAATCTGAAATTCAGAAGTGTCAGTTGGTGACCGTTGGGGTTCAGCCTATGATTTTGATACAAGACAGCCGATCAGTATCCGCGAATGGGAATCAATTTGTGTGCTTGGGGCCAGTGTGCGTCTGGGTGGTTTTCCAGCATTGTAGTCTTTGTGTGCTCAGAACTGCATTTTTGAAGTTTTGAAATGCTCTAAGAACAGTCTAAAAGAGTCAGATTTTGTTGAAGAACCATTCTGAAAACAAGAGGACCGAAGACTATCAGTTGTGTACATGTGAAGTTGCAGTTTCCGCGGATACCTCCTTTGTGTGAGCATGTAAGAAATTAGATATCTTGGTTGAGACCTTAGATGTAGGGACACATGTGACTAGCCTTTTTGGGAGACAATAGTGATTAGAAAGATGTACAGAAGATGTTCGTTGGTGGTTCAGAGTTACTAGTTTCTAGTAGATGTGAAGTGATTGTCTTCCTACGGTTTCGATGTACCTTTTTGACATGGTTTGGCTCGTAGAGCACAAAGCTAGGATATACCTTGAGACAGAGAGAGAATTGCCCTGAAGTCGCAGATTTTTGTGAGACTGTAGTGGTAGGTAAGGATGTGAACTCCTTATTGAATGTTGATCCAGCTTTAGAGGTCGAAGATTGATTGAGTTTAGTTGGCAAGCTTGCTTAGCAAGTGTGATGGATTTGATTTTTGAATGAAGATTAGACCGTAGAATGTTAGGATAGTTTGTGTTTTCCTTTCCTAGAAGTATTTGGAAGATTTACCCGGTTTGTCTCTTGGTAGGGAAGAAGAGTTTGTTGTTGAGACCGTTTTCGAGGTTGCTTCTGTTTTGTTTGCTCTGTAACTTATGAATCCCGGCGGAATTGAGAATGTTGAAGAATTAACTTCGAGACTTGTTAGACCTTAGATTCATTAGGCCTAGTGCATCATCTCAGAGTTCTACAGTGTAATCTGTGAAGAAGAAAGAGTGACAGTACGAGAATGTGTTCAGATTACATACAGTCGAAACAAGTGACATTGAATGATTAGTATCCGTTTTCGAGTGTCAGTGATTTGTTGGTCAGTTAGTGTGTGCTTCAGTCTATTTGAAGATTAGTTTGAGATCTGTTTACTACTAGTTGAAAGTGAGAAAAGTTGAAGTACCGAAGACAGCTTTAGGGGCAAGATGTGATCGCCTTGAGCTCTGAGTTATGTCGTTTTGTTTGACTAGTGTATTAGTTACCTTCATAGAGATGTTGAACAGAATATTTCCTGAGTTTCTTGATCAGTTGTAGTAGCCCTTCTAGATGTCACATGAGTATATTCAAGTGCCGAGGAAGATCAGTACAAGCTTTGAAGTTAGTGTGGTAGATTCTATTAGAGAATTAATTGTATACCAAGTTGTGCAACGTGAACTTCGAGTTAATGAAGATGTTCTCTTAGGACATGAATATTAGCCGAGTGTATTAGAACAAATCTTGAACAAACAGAGGAAGATGTGAGTTGGAAGAAATTGAAGACTGTGACAGGAACCTATAGTTCTAAGTCTAGCAGTGTTACTACCGAAAGTTTGTAAATAGTCGTTCGAAGATATCTGCTCTTTTGTCAGATTGCTACAGAAGAATGTTCAGTTGTGAGGTTAGATGCGAGACATTGAACCCTTGAGAAATCGAAAGAAACTTTGATGAAAGCTTCGACTTTGACCCAGCCAATGTTAGAGAAAGAATGTGTGAACCATGGTGATGCGTTACATGTAGAGTTAGGTTGTGTGCTTATGCAAGACAGAAGAATGTAGCTTATTCATCGAGATAGTTGAAGGACCGAGAGAAGAGTTATCCGATATGAGACATAGAGTTAACTACAGTTGAATTTGCTTCGAAGACTTAGAGACAAAACTTGTATAGTATGAAATACACAGTATATACATTTATCATCAGAACTTGAAATATTGAAGAGTTAGGAAAGGTTGAAACTTGAACAACATAAAGTGTTAGAACTGCTTGAAGATGGTAATATCAAGATTGAGTACCATCCGAAGAGAGTCAACGTAGTAACCGATGTTCCGAGTTGTATTTGTTGTTAGATTAGTAGTTGAGTTACAAGTTGCAATTGCCGAATTCCGTTTATCAAATGATAGTAGTTTTGTGGCCGAGTTTCGAGTTGAGACTACTTTGAGTCAGAATGCTTGAAGAGAAACAGTTGCAAGACAGATTCTTGGAACCTCACGTGCAAGACATAGCGGAAAGAAGACCTTCAGAATACAGTTCATAGATGATAGAGTTTGTATTGTTAGAGATAGAATTGTTGTACTGATGGGCATAGTGTTTTGAGACGTATTGTTTTGGTCAAAGCACACGGTAGTTCATTTGTATGGCATCTGAGTAGTATGAAGACGTATTGTGGGTTGAAGATGAGTACTTCCGGAATGAGTGGGTGAATAATGTGGTTCAGTATGAGAGTAAGTGTGTAAATTGCCAGCGTGTCAAGACCGAGCTTCAGTTTTCTTCTGGTTTGTTACATCCGTGGAAGGTTCTTAATGGAAGTGGGTAATAGAGATTCGAGATTTCAACTAGATTATTTTTGAAGACGTCTGCATAGTGTTTGATTAATTGATGAGGTCAGATGATCCGTCAGAGAAAGTCATCGGTCAAGTTTTTAAACAGTGTTGTATGAGTTGTGAGTCGGGCTAGATCCATTGATTATTTGTTGCGGTTACCACCAGGGTTGGAAAGAGATTTGTGATGTGTCTGTGAATCTATGATTCGGGGATGTGAGTCAGATCTGCTCCGTGCTATGTTTGTTGAAGAGATTGAGTTGAGTTTGAAATTGTACGCAACGAAGAATCAGTTGAGATCTTAGCATCAGATATCTATGGTTGTGTGGTAAGTCTACCGAGTTGGTAAGTATGTTGTAGTGAGAAGAGAAAAGAAAGTGTGTAGGAGCAGTTTCCGTGGCTCTTCACGTTCGATGAATTTCGGGGACGAAGTTTCTTAAGTGGGGGAGAGTTGTAACACCCGTATTTTGGGGCTAGAAGTTAGTCGGGTTTGTAGTCCGAGTCAATAAAATTAATTAAATAAATTCAACTTAAATTGTGATGTAATTGAGCTTTATTAAAGAGGGACGGACTTATGTTGCAATTTTCCCCAAAAGATTTTAAAAGGATGACAACTTTTGAAAGTTGTCATCTTCTTCCCCTTTTCCCATTTTTCCAAAGTGGAAACACCAAACCCATCTTCAAACTCTCTCTAACTTTCAAACTACTATTCCATTTGATTACAACTTCATTTCAAGGGGGTTTTGAAAGGTAAAATCATATTCTCACTCTCCTCTCTATTATCTATCCATACATGGTCTTAAATTTTAAAGATATGAACTTTTGAAAATTAGGGTTTATATTAAAGTTTGGATTTTTAAGGGGGTTTTCCAATTGGCTTTGATAAATTGAGTTAGGGCTTTAGTTAATCATGTTAAAAGGTGTAACATATATCAATTTGGTTGAATTTTGGTAAAAATCCGAAGTGGGTTCTTAGACCCATTTTTAAGGTGTCAAAAAGTTGATTTTTTGTGGGTTTTAGGTTGTAATTAAAGGGCTGATGGTTTATGTATGCAAGGAGGATGTTTTGGAACCATTTAGAGGTCAATTGGGTGTTTAAAAACATGATTTTTTGCTGGGTAAAATATGAGTACGAAAATGGAGTTTTTGAGGGTTTTGGGTGAGTTTTGGGGGTTGTTCTAGGTGGGATTTGATAGCCCAATGGTAGTACTATGGTTAGGGATTGATTTGGGATCATTTGTGGGTGCAATGGATGTTTGAAACAAGGTTTTTGGAAGAGGTATTGGGGCTGCCCGAAATTGCTAAGTATGGGGTTTGGTCATGACTTGAAATGTTGGGTTTGATATTTGAATTTGTATTCCGGGTTGATATTTTGATGTTGGGCTGACTTGAGGATTATTTGAATTGTATTGAGGTTGTTTAGAAGCGAGAGCTTGCGTTGGAGAAGCTTCGGGAAGAAATCTGGAAACTTGAAGGTGATGCTTGCTTGGTAATTGAGCTTGGAGGTAGAGGTGAGTGGTTAATGTTTTTAAATCGATTTTTAAGTGGTTGGTTCAAGCATGTGAACTAGGTTGGGCTTGGTAGACCCACCTAGAGTTAGGATTAGGGTGGTAGCCTAATCCTAAGCTTTAGTTAGAGACCTTGGATGTACTCTTTAATCGTTGTTATGCCTCATGATGAGTATGTATAATGTGATACACATGTATGTGAAAGTATGGCTTAATGTATTGATTTTATATGCATGTTGATGACAAATAAAATGTGGATATATGATGAGATAGTTGTTCGATTGAAATACATGTGGTGTTGGTTTGTGAAATGAGGTTATGTTGTGGATTGCATGATTTTGGAGAATCATGGTGAGTACGTGCCAGGCACGGAATTTATATTGAAATTGATATTGTAAAAAGTTGTGTAGTTTGATTTATATTGGCACTAGTATGCTTGGGTACAATGATCGATCATTAGGATGAGTGTGCACACAAATTGAGTCAAAACGTACGTGGCCTTGGTGGCGTTAAGGCACCAAGGAGGAGTACGGTGATGTAATATTCCACCGGAAGCTTTTATATATTTCTACGTGATGATGAGTGGAATCCCATCCGTAGGGCATGTGGCGATGAGTGGAATCCCGCCCATGCAAGGACCGGTGATGAGTGGAATCCCACCGAGGTAATGTTGTTGTTGGAAATGCGTTCCAACGGGTTATCCGCGTAATCGGGTCATAGCTAGGTGCCAATGTGAGGTTGTATGTATATACCAATGTGGGATTATGCTTATGTGCTTATATGACATGAAATGTGATGCCCTTATGAATTGATATATGATGTGGTTAATGCTTTGGATTATGTATCATGGTAAGTTGAGCTTATGGTTGTTGAGTATGGCATAATGTTGACTATATTTTCATGCATCATGTTCATTTTGGCTTGGCGGACCGGAGGTAAGACCATGCATTTCATCTTGGAAATAGCTCGTGCTTGGACCCTGCATTGTCGAAGGTTTGTTTTATGAGCTACCCTCACTAAGCTTTTATGCTTACGCTCTCTTTTGTTCGACAATGCAGATAAATAACTTGTGGGTGGCAAGGGCAAGGAAAGGTCTCCAAGTGTTGCTTTTGGTGAGCTCAAAGTATGAATTTTAAGTAATAGAATGTAATAGTTAAGCAATGGGATATGTATTGTTGATTTGAGTTTGATGTATGTCGATATTGGTTTTGATCTTGGATGCCTTGTTTGATCTATAAATATTGCTTATGCTATATGCCTTGAATGTCTACATGTTTTGGTTGCTAAGGCATGAAATCTTAAGTGCTTGTATGCCCATAAATGCATGAATTGCCCTTTTGTATGAATGCTATGTACGAATGCTTTAATCCATGTATGAATGATTCCTTTGGCTTAAATGTGTGTGCTTACATGTTTGTATATGCTTAGGTGAGTCGAGAAATGCTTTTAGAGTCGTGTTGGGGTCGTTTATGTTGAAATTTAAGGAATTGCAATGCAGGGCGTATCGATACGCCTCAGGGCCGTATCGATACGGTCTTGCCCAAAAGCCAGAAATTTTGCCTGGCGTACCGATACCCTAAGGGTATCGATACCCTCCAAAGTTACTGGAATATGGAGGAGTGGGATCGAGTAGTGCGTACCGATACGGGGTTCCCGAGTATCGGTACGGGTCTACTCTGTTGACCAAGAAGGGTTGACCGAGAAGGGCGTATCGATACGCTCAAGGGCTGTATCGATACGGACTTCTCGTGGTTGACTTCTTGGGTTGACCTGGTCAGGGCGTATCGATACCCCTAGTTAGGGTACCGGTACGGTCTGCCCTGTAAGTTTAAAAATGGATTGTTTTGTGTATGGCCGTGGTTCGAATATGACTTCCTTTGAATGTTTTCCGCTGACGTGATCACTTAGGACTTAATGTTCCTCTAGACAAGATTAATATAAAAAGGGAAAAATAGGGTTGCTAACCGAAGGGAACCTTAACGGGTTTCACTCGGTTTTCCCCGTGTGGCCCACTCGGACCGACCATCCGGCCAGACCGGGACAAGAGGGTTACACTATAACTCCTTGTTGTTTGGGATATGTTGATATGCCTATATAGACTTGTAAAGGCTCTTTTTATGTTGAAGTATGACTTGTTTTGAGTTTTGGTTGTTTGTTGGATTTTATGCAAAGCATGGCTTTCCTTTTGAGTCTTGTTATGTTAAGTTTTTCCATTATGTGTTTCTAGCATCTCTTGATGAGTACCATTGGTTGCCTTAAGTTTGTTGAGTGTTGTATGTTGTTGGGATGCCTTTTGGTGGTTTCAAATTGGCTTAAACCAGCAAATTCAATCATTTCAGGCCTACCGTTTCGATACGGTCGAGGTTGTATCGAAACGGGTAACCTGAAAGGGCATTGGTGTTTCGATACGGGTTTGGCGCGTATCGGTACAATTTGCCACTGGAATTTGCAATTTCAAAATGTTTCAAGGGAGTTTTGATACGGGCTGGCGTTCTGAAACCCGTGAGACAGTTTCGATACGTCTGTATCGGTACAGTCTTTGAGCGTATCGGAACGACTTCTTGAGGTTGACTTGGGATTTTTTACCGTTGAAGGCATATCGATACGGGTCCGAGCGTATTGATACGACATGTTTTAAAACTGTACAAGTAGCCTCAAAAGCTCATTTCTAGTGGTTCTTGCTCGTGTTTTGCTTTTCCGCTGCTAGTTTCCTCACATAGGTTTTAAAATGGCATTTAGACATTATTAAATTATAATAGTTATAAAAAAAGAAAATTAGAGTTGCTAATCGAAGTGAAGCCTTAACGGGTTTCTCTTCAGTTTTCCTCGTATAACATGTTTGATGCGGTCTGTTGGCTAGGCCGGGTCGAGGGAGTTACACAATATCTAAGCAAACAAGACGCTTACACGTAATGTTTTCTTCCTCTATGCAAGCCTTGAACATTTGAAATCTATTTGGAGAAGACCTTACAAATCTCACAGCACCATGAATTTGTGCAATAGACAAATCAAGCTCTTTCAAACCATCCTAACAACCAAGTTCAATATATGTGTTGCACATCTAATATATAGAAACTTACCATCCAACACACTACCTCCCCAATAGTGATTCTTCTTCTAAGATACTGAATGGCCACATCATTTGAACTAGCATTGTTTACTGTTATGGTTAAAATACTACAAAAATTCAATTCATTCAAACATTTTTCAATGGATTTTCCAATGGTTTCAGCAGAATGACCCGAAATGGGACAAAAATTAATTATTTTTTTATGCAATGTCCATTGGTCATCAATAACGTGTGTTGTGACGTGAGACACATCCAAGTTTTGACCGAAAGTCTAAGTATCAGTAGTGAGGCACACTCTTGAAGACAACTTACTTAAAAAGCCTTTCAATTCACATCTCTTTTCAATGAAGAGACTATAACAATCTCTTGTCACAGTGGTGCGTAAAGGAAGAACAAATTTAGGACATTATTGTTTGTAAAAATATCGAAATCCTTCATGCTCCAAAAAGATAAAGGGCAACTCGTCGACAATAAGCATCCTACCAAGTGCCTTCCTACAATTATCTTGATCAAATTACCAACATGTAAGGACTTAAACAGTTTTACTGGTGCCATCTGAAGATGTAACTGTTCTGAATTCAAAATCGATTAGTTTTCGTTTTCTATTCAAATTTGCAGGAAACCTTTTACATCTTTCAATATGATTCTTCTGCCACTAGTCTCATTAAATGATTTGTAAGAAATACAATTCCCACAATAATTGCACTTCACCTTGTCATCACTGGTTTTTTGAAAATGATCTCAAATAGGAGATGTCTTCTTTCTTTCTATTCTGAGATTACTTTCAGAAGGATCGGAGGACTTCTTTTTCTTTTTAGTCATTGTACCTCTTTTTCGCTTTCTGCTTCACAATCATCTTTATGAGACTCCTCCTCTAAGTTATTAATTTTGTCAACATCCATCGTATTATCATTGACAACACTTTTCATCGCTCTTACTACTCTGCAAAATAAAATAAAAAAGCAAGATCAGCAAATAAGAATTTGAAGTAAAAACCCCCAAGTTGCACATGGGATTTTGTGCTAGATATACTGACTCTCTACCATTATTATAGCTTCGACATCTCAGCCATTAAAGAACACTACAGCTTGCGAACGTATTTTTTATATTATTTCTTATTAGTTATTACAAAATCAAAGTAAACAAAACCAAACTGTTTATGTGCAATGAGCTTATAGTAAACAAGTTGATTAAAGAAAAGAATAGACAAGTGGAGCAATCTCCTTTAAATTTCTATCAACACAACCTAAAATCCCTCAATTCCATGTAATGTTTAACACTAACAATTCAATTTCCCTGAAAAGGAAACCTTAAAATCTACTATAAAAATAAGCAGATTTTCAAACTACTACTAAATTCAATTGATTACTTTTATAACTAAAGCTATAAGCCTATAACTGTACTTTTAATCCAAAATCAAAATCATAGTTACATCTAGTCATCTACGATCTACATGTATACAATATATGCTTAAAGTAATATAAAAGAACTTACTTTGAAACTAAGTTTTGTATGTTTCAGAAGAAGAATTGTATGTCTCGACTTTCGATGATGTCCCACTGCTCTGCACAAGGGCGAATTGAGTTTAATAACTTCAAAATTAGGGTTTAGAATTAAAAGAAAAAGGCGTGTATTGTATACTATCTGTGAGTTAGTTTTTTAAAAGTTATTTTTTTAAAAAGGTGGTTCCGTTAACCGAAACTGTTTAACTTTAATGGTTCGGTTAATTAACCTGTAAAATGTAACGGTTATATCGGTTAACGGTTACGGTTAATTATGCACACCCCTAACGAACATGAACATACCTACGTCTGTGTTCGTTCGGTTCATTTAAAGACCTACGGAAATCTAAAATTCTAACCCTACAACTCTAACCCAAAACCCTAAATCTTAAATTCTAAGTCATATAAACCAAACTCCTAACCTCTAAACTCATAAATAACCATGCTGGTAGAAACTTTATTTTTCACCATCAGCGTATAGAATAATAGCCAGTCCATTTTTTAATGTAAGTATGGAGATTTTAAACGTTAAACAAAACAAATTTTAATGTAACTCGCCATGCATGTCTATCGAATTTATTGTAAGGGTGCTATAATTTTGAATGAGGGTCAGATTCGGAAATAAAGTTTAAAAAAAAGTGGTATTTTGGTGATTGGCTCAAACATCACATACACATAGATACACATTTGTCAAGCAACTCAAGTCATGATTCCAATCAACAATCTGAAGCAAGCTGGGGGTGTTAGTTTTGTTTAAAGTTATTATTATATTATTCATGCATAGGTTAAGGTTATTTAATAACTTATATTAAATATAAAATTCTATTTAAAAAAACAACAATCATTTAATGTATTATAAAACCTTAAAAGATTCTATTAAAAACCTTAAATTATAAATCTAAAACCATAATCCTTAAACCCTAAACATTAAAACTTAAATATAAACCCTAAACCATAAAATTTAGACCATAAACCCTAATACCTAAACTCTAACCATACATACCCTTAAAACCCTAAACATTAACCCTAAAGTATAAAACTTTGACCCTAAAACCCTAGCCTTAAACCCTAACCCTAAAACACTAACCTTAAACCCTAACCCTAACCATAAAACCACAAAATCATAAACCTTAAATCATATAGCCCTAAATCTTATACCCTAATACATTAAATGAGAATTTTTTTTAATAGAATCTTTTATGGTTTTGTAATGTATTAAATGATTGTTATTTTTTCAAGTGGAATCTTCTATTTAATACAAGCTATTAATTGACCTTTAACCTATGCATGTATGCATAAGTTAGAAAAAGCCATATATATATATATATATAGGGTTAGATCAACTTACACTGAGTAAAACTCATTTACTTTTACACAGTTTTTGGACCGTTGGATGATAGTAATTAATGGCTCAGATTATTTTCTTATTTTTTTTCTCCAGTGATAATCTTCCCATTTTTTAGTGTTAATTTCATCCATCCATTTCACCCATCCAATAGTCCTAGATTAGTGTAAAATTAAATTAGTTTTACACCATGTAACTTGATCTCATCCCATATATATATAAGATAGAATCTGTTTACAAAGTGTAAAACTCTTTAAGTTTTACACGTTTCTGGACCGTTGGATGAGTGAAACGAATGGATGAGATTAACGATAAATGTGTGAAGATTATCACTTGGGAAAAAAAGAGTAAGGAGTTAATCTGAGTCATCCATTCCCCTCATCTAACGATCCAAAAAAGGTGTAAAACTTAAAAAGTTTTACACAGTGTAATTTGATCTTATCCCTATATGGGTTAGGATCAACTTACACTGTGTAAAACTCTTTAAGTTTTACACCTTATATATATATATATATAAACAAAATCTACTAATGCTATAATTAAGGGCCGGATTTGATCCGGACCAATCACCTTTTCCCTACATACATGAATCTAAAACATGTTGTAAGGTTTATTGGGAACAAATTTATGTTATTAAGAGCACTTAATTATACCAACTCAACTGAACTAATCTATCATCTGTTTTCTTTATTTGTTCCAAAAACTCCTGATTTTTTTAGACCAATAATTGGTATCATTAAGGGAATAATTGGTAGAAAAAGGCACATCTACATATAAAAACTAGCTTATGAATGAGCCTTTCCACCTCTTTCATATGGCTCCCATCACCTTAGACCCGGTTTTTAGTTCATGTTCGAACTATTTTTTAATCATATTTAAGAAATTATGTGTTATATAAACTTTGACATGTCTGTGTATTATTTTTCACGCGTATAAAATTATCAAATTCGAGTCACCCAAAATTCTCTCGATCTTACCTAAACAAAACAATAATGAACTCAATAATGCTGCTCATAGAGATCTAAAACCCTTTTATATATATACCAATCTTTTTTCTAAAGAAAAACACAAATATTTAAAGCTGTAGCTTTCTTTATCTTTTTCATTTTATTTTTAATGTGTTTTTTTTCTTTTTGGGTTAGACAGTCTGCAATATATGGGTAGCTTTGAGGATATACATGCAAACCAGCATTGGTTTGAATGTCTACATACAAAGTTTGGGACACTGCCAACAAAGAAACCTCACCTAATCATTTGGGGGGCGGGGGTAAGCCCTTAAATAGGGCATTTTTTCCCTTCAAGTCTTCAAATTATAATGTAATTATAGTTTGAGAGCCCCCTCCCCTCCAAGAAAAACAAAATTCTAATCAAGGGAAAATAATCTAAAAATGTGGCATTGAGGGGGGTTTAGGTGATGAAAGGGAGATGGATGTTGACCCATCAACAAAAGGGCATAATTCCAAATAAATCCATCTCAAAGATCAAATGATTTATAATTACACAAGTGGGGGTGTCTGCCTTGTCTCATCATTATTTTAATGTTGTCGTTGGAAAGGTATGAGCCATAAGATTAAAGAAAATCAAAGGGCATTATTTGCAGAAAGTAAACAAATTTGAGATGTTTATCAAGAAAACCACCCAATTTTTTTTAATCACGGGTATTCAACTCATTAGCTGATTAATTTGTATCAGGTACTATAAAAGTTTATTATGCGAGCGACTCTCCTAACCTAATTACTTTATTCATGCTAAAATTCAAGCTTTTAATCTCGATTAAAAAATCTAATGCCTCATTATACTGATCAAACTGGTTATTGGTCGCCCACTTTTCTTTTAAACCTTTTTATCAGTCTATTTCTTTTTATTAAGAAAGAAAACCTTGTGTTATCTGATATTCACTGTTGAATTATGAGCCATTAATTTATTATATTATTTTTTTATAAAAATGTCTCATTCTAAAAAATAAAACACATATTATTATTATTTGTTTATTTGATTAGTATAGTACTTTGCAGAGCTGAAGAGGTCCATAAAAAACAACCAATGAGAAAGAACAGACGGTTAAAGAGAGAGTGGAGTTGGAGTCGGTGATTCTAGTGGGCTCCTGTATATATATATATTAAGATTTGTTTTTTAAACTCAAAAACCCCACGCAAAGGCAGAAACTCAACCTAGTGGGTCAGCAAGGACAAGATTTTGTGTAGTACCATGATAAAAGAAAAAAAACTGAGTTCCAAAATCTGATACTCTTACAATACAACAAGGTGCTATAATAACAGCAAAAGTCTCTCTCAGATTGAAGAAAGAGACACACAATCAAAGGATCAAAAGTTGCAAGCTTTTCATTTTCTTCTTCTTCCTCTTCCTTGTACAGCAACTTTTAGTTTCTTACAAACTCATAAACAAGCCAAGGTGAACAAAACCAATAGCAACTTTGGGTGTTTGTTTTCTTTGTTTTCACTTTTCATTTTGCTGCTGCAACATGTTCTTTTAGCTGTTTCTGGTTTGGAGAATGGTCTAAGGAAGAACAAGTCTTGCATGGCGAACCATAGAGTTGGGGAGACCGGTTTGACTGACTCGAGACCTCAGAATCACCACCATCACCATAATATCCCTTATGGGGTTCTTCATGGAATGAATATTCCCACAAGTTTCATGTATCTTCTTTTTCCCTCTTTCGAACTTTTCTCAGTTTCTGTTATATTTCTTCATAATCACAAGTTGCCAATTTTGGTCTCTAAGCCATCAAGAAGGATCCGCGTTTGGTTTTGGAGAGCTAGAAGAAGCAATCGTGCTGCAAGGAGTAAACATTCGAAACGATGAAGCTAAAGAACGTATGCTCTTTTCCTCTCCTTTATCATTATTCATTAACTTGAATCATCTCAGTTGTCTTTGGCCATTCATATTCTACATATGTCAGCAATACCTACCATTAACCATCCTATAGCTAAAAGGGGAGAGAAAAATGGGGGGTTTACAATTTCCAGCACTGTAATGATACAAACGCAAGACACGAGGATACAATCATACAAACATAGAAACAATGACCTGTTTAGCATGATGATTTGTATTTCATAACTGTAAGAGTAAGAGTATGCTAAAATAGAAAATCAGGCTGATTTATTAGGTAGCTAGCTTTGAAATTTTCTGATATATACTTTACACAATCGTTGAAAAAATCTTGGTGGTGATGCCTTTTTTTGTGATTCTGTGGCAGCTTTATTCAGACCAGCGGCTACCCTGGAGATGTTCCCTTCATGGCCAATCAGATTCCAGCAAACCCCAAGAGTAGTTTCTTTTTAACCATTGTTTGACCGTTTCTTTCATACAGTACTAGAGTTGTTGCATACAAAAGTGATTCACAGTGGACCAGTTTTTTTTGCATATATATTGAAAGCTGGTTTAAAATTTGATTCCATACAGGGAAGTTCAAAATCAGGGGGGGAAAGCAGCGATTCAGGCTCAGCAGTGAATACAATCTGCAGCAAAACTGAGAACCAGCTTGAACCGGAATCTCCCATCAGTACTAAAAACACAACTCCTTTGGATCATCAAGAGATGGCAAGTGATTTCTCAAGAACCGGAACATCACAGAATCAACCGGTTGCAAAACTACCCCAAGAAAAGGTCCTTAAATGTTAAAATCCGGTTCTTTCTCTTTCTCTTTCTCTTCCCCTTCCCTTACTATATTCCAAAAGCCGAGGGAAAAGTTGGTATATTTTTGTTGTTATTACTGTTTTGATCCTTCTCTCTCTAGGCTTATCTTTATTCTTTATTCAAAGGGGTACACAGATCCCAACAAACCCTCAGAAAATCAAAGGATTCAGAGTTCTCTCTGGTTCCTGAACAATTTTCTGCGTGAAAAGAGAGAGAGAAACACAAATTACACATCGGAAATCAAAGGGAGAATCTGTACTACCTTTGTTTTTTCTTTCACCATAAAACCATGACCCCACTTTTTATTCAACCCCTACAACTGAAAGATGAGATTCTTGGTTTTTTATACTGTAGAAATCAGTTTGGGAATTAGAGAAAAAAAGAACTCCCCCCCCCCCTCCAACTTAGTTGCTTAAGCTACATATAATATACACTAATTTCCAAACTCTTTTTTAGCCTACCAAACAGACAAATGCTCTCATTTTCCTGACCAACTTCTTGTCTGGGTTTTGATAAGAATCTTTTAAATCACCAACCACTGCATTTCCCCCTATTTTTCTCTATTATCCTTTTAATAATTTATTATAATCAAATATTAGATGGGTATTATTTCCTCTAATTGTACACCTGTTAATACATACATACACTTCTCTATGATGTTGCAGAGAAGGGGTTCAACTTCTGAGAAACAGCTTGATGCTAAGGTTAAAAAAAAACATCTTTATTTCTTGGTATTATTTTTATTTTAGTTAAATCTGTTTAAAATTTGTTCTTTTTTTCAGACACTGAGACGATTAGCTCAAAACAGAGAAGCTGCAAGGAAAAGTCGTCTTAGAAAAAAGGTTGTATGGCATGAAGTGTTTTTCTTATCTTTTCGATATATAGTATTTTAGCACCAGGCCTGGAAACATTGCATGCATGGAGTTTGCTTGATTACTTGTCTTAGAAACAGGATTACTTGTCTTGAAACAGGCTTATGTTCAACAACTAGAATCAAGTAGAATAAAGCTAACTCAACTTGAACAAGATCTTCAGAGATCACGATCTCAGGTTCTCTTTTGTTTCTTCCTTTTTTTGCCCCTAATTTTACCAGCATAATTAGAAACTATTTCTTTTGTTTATTATTTTACTTTTTTTATATTGTGTAATAGGGATTTTTCTTGGGAGCTTCTGCTGGTGCTGTTGGAAATATCAGCTCTGGTAAGTCTTGCAAAATTTACTGCAACTTTTGCTCAAATTTGAAGGGTATATTTTTTTTTGTTCAAAAATTTGAAGGGTATATGTTGTAAAAATATTTGGTTTACTTAATTCAAAGAATAAGTAATAGTTGTTAATTATTTTCCCATAAATATTAGCTTAACCAAAATGATTAGGCATTGCTTAATAGATTCTATTTCTTTTCGTTTTTATTTCCCAAAGAATCTTCCCTACTGTAAAGTTTGTTTGGCCTTTTGCTAACATTAGAGTTGACGGATATGGTAAGTCCATAATTTATTCACCTATTGGTATAAACTTCTCCACTTCCAGCAAAACAAGACATGCCGCTTTTATAGAACATTATTAGAGTATCGATTTTTTTTATTACGTATACAGGTAATTACATTACCGATGTAAATTTTAGAATTCTAACTCATACACGATACAACAACATAAGTATTATTGACCATTCAGTTAATTAATAGATCTCATTAGACGATATTGTCCTGTTTGTTTATTTTAGGGGCTGCAATATTTGACATGGAATATTCGAGATGGTTAGAAGATGATCAGAGGCACATGTCGGAGCTTAGAACTGGATTAAATGCACACCTTTCCGACAGTGACCTTCGGATAATTGTGGACACTTACATCTCGCACTACGATGAAATCTTCCGGTTGAAGGTCGTCGCCGCAAAGGCAGATGTTTTCCACCTTATAACCGGCATGTGGACGACTCCGGCAGAACGCTGCTTCCTTTGGATGGGAGGTTTCAGGCCCTCCGAACTCATCAAGGTTTGAATAATTCATTATATTCGACATTATCTAAAAAATAAGGGACACCATGGAAATGCCCTAAAGGCTAAAGCTAAGGAAATGCCGTTTTCTTATTATGTGTTTTATTTGGCTACTTAACATTATTTTTTCTAATCGTTGATCAGATGTTAATATCACAATTGGATCCATTAACTGAACAGCAAGTGATGGGGATCTATAGCCTCCAGCATTCTTCACAACAGGCAGAAGAGGCACTCACCCAAGGCCTCGAACAGCTGCAGCAGTCGCTGACCGACACCATTGCTGGCGGTCCGGTCATCGACGGAATGCAACAAATGGCTATTGCCTTAGGCAAGCTTGCCAACCTTGAAGGATTCGTTCGCCAGGTATCATCAGAACTATGGATATAATTCTTTTTTTATTGCTAACTAGCTTGTTTGATGGTGGAGTTCCATTGTCATCTTACTTGCTCCGTTTCGAAATACTACATAATTCCCTTTAAACTAATTTTCAAAAAAGATGGATCCAAATCCGATGTATTTGAGTTATTTTATCATCCTTGACTGTCATTGAAAAGGACCTGAGAGTTTTAATTAAAGACAAAATGGCCCTTAGAAAATGATAGGTTGAATTTGTTGATCAAATAAAAATCATTTTAATGTTGGAGATTTTATATTGCTTTATCTGTAAGAAGTCCATTGCAATGTTTAAAACTATGGGATTGATCTCTTATCTATAAAGGTTTCTATCAAAAAGGTGGTTTGATAGTGATATGTTTTGAAATAAAAACCCTAGCTTCAACAATCAATGGGAATTCATGATTGATTGCTTTTATAATAAATCAAAGTTTAAAGAGTGACTGAGACTTTTTAAATAGTCTCAATCCTAAGATAAACTTCAAATCCTTTGAAACGTTTAAGGTCATATGTGCACATATCAAACTTGAATTTGTGATGTAGGCTGACAATTTAAGACAGCAAACCCTTCACCAGTTGTCTCGGATACTGACGGTTCGACAGGCAGCACGGTGTTTTTTGATGATCGGGGAGTACTATGGACGTTTACGAGCACTCAGTTCCCTTTGGGTGTCCCGTCCTCGAGAGTAAAATCCCTTCGTATCTCTCATTATTATACCATGTATATATATTATTATCCTATACACGAGCAGTATTAATTAATGATAAAATTTTGTATGATGTAGGAGCATGATGAGTGATGATCATTCGTGCCAAACAACAACAGACTTGCAAATGGTGCAACCCTCACAGATCCATTTCTCAGACTTTTGATTAAAAAAAGAATTCCGAGTTCCACGAAGAAGCTGCCATGCAAAATATTATAGTATATTGGATTTGATGAAGCTGCTTAAGTTAGAGGCTACTTTAGGGCTTTCTTTTGCTTTTCTTTTTATTAGTATTCGGTTTATCCTTGTAAATGAATGAAAAAAAAAATCAAATTTAAAGAGCACCAGGGAGCTAGCTTTCTCTTTTCTTTGAAAGAAACTCAATTATCATATCTTTCCTACAATCTAAAACTAATCTGAATTGTTGAAATCTAAATCCACTCAATTTAGACAAAAATGATACCGATCCATTCCAAATTTGCTCGCTTATACACATATACATGTGTGGAGTAAAAAAAATAAATTAAGGTGTCAAAATTTTAAAAAATGGTATAAATACTCTTCAAAATAACATTAAATTTACTTTTCAATATTTTTATATGAAGTTTCTATATAAAATCTTTTTCAAGATTTTGGGATGTCAAATGCCACTTCAATTGTTCACCCGGCTCCGCCGGTACACACGCATGTCGAGTAGGTGTCTAGGGATGTAAAAACAGGTAATCGGATGGATTTCAGGTCAAGTCATGTCAGGTCGGGTCAAATTTAATACATGTCAATTCATGTTGATTTGATGTTTCGACTCAATTTGGGTCGAGAGCGAGTCAATTTCAAGTTAGGTTCATTTCAGGTCGGGTCAAAACAGTTCGGGTCCGAATCAGTTAATTGACAGGTTAATTTGGGTTCAGATGGACTTCCGGTCGGGTTCATTTCAGATCAACTTAACTTCAGGTCGGGTTCATTTCAGGTCGGTTTCATTTCAGGTCGAGTTAATTCTGGTAACGCCTTTCACGAACATGAATCACATTAAAAATAAATATTACGGACTAGAATGAAGAGAAATATAATCATATTTAAAATATTGGACTAAATTGCAAAAAACTAGAAATAAATAAGGGTCAATTTCGGCTAAAAATAAAATACTAGAGACTAAAGTGAACAAAAATATCAACATATTAAAAATATTGTACTAATTATAAAAATATAAAATAAGTAGGGGTTAATTTTGGTTAAAAATAAATTTTTAGGAACTAACATGAACAAAAATACCATCATATTAAAAATAATGGACTAAATTACAAAAAAAGAATAAGGGTCAATTTCGACTAAAAATTAAATTTTAGGTATTAGAATAAACAAAAATATTATTGGACTAAATTACCAAAAATATAAATAAATATGGGGCAGTTTTGACTAAAAATTAAATTGTAGCGACTAGAATAAACAAAAATATTATTTGACTAAATTACCAAAAATAAAAATATATATAGGTCAATTTCAGCTAAAAATAAAATTTTAGGGAGAAAAATAAATAAAAATATCATCATATTAAAATATCGTATACGGGTCAATTAATTTCTCATATTATAATATACTAAATTTATAATTTTTCAAATTATAATATAATAAATTTATAATTTCTCAAATACTTCATTTTTCTCTTAAAAATCATCAAAACATAGACTTCCTCAGTTACAACTTACAAGTCAGATAAATATCAAGCCATGTCAATATCAACAACAGATCAGGTTCAAAACAGGCTGGGTCAATTAACAAGCTGGGTTCAAAACATGTTGGGTAAAATCGGATCTCGGGTCGTTGCAGTCGGGTTATATCGATTATTTGCCAGGTTAGTCTCGGGTTCGGGTACGTATCAGTTAGGTGCATGTCGGATTCGGTTACTACAATATCAGGTCCAACTCGAGGTGAAAAAATTTGACTCGACTTGAAATTTCATAAACTCGACTCGAATTTTTTTAAATAAAGTTTGAGTTGTAAAATGAAAATTCGAATAACTCGAAATTTTTAGTAATTAGCGGGTTGATTTTTAAGTTCGAGTTAAGTTCCTCAATTTTTCCTTATATATATATATAACAATATAAAAAATATGAAGAAATATATATACATATCTTATATTATTAGAGAAATTAGTTTAAATTAGAATCAAATTGTACTATAACATGAAAAATAATTACATTTAAATGTGTATAGGAACTCAAAAACTCTACTCGACTCGAATAAAAAATTTCAAATAAAGTTTGAGTTAAAAAATATGACGTGTCAACTTGAATAACTCGAAATTTTGACTCACTCGACTTGATCGAATGTTCACCCCTACTACCGACCAAATATTAACTCGGTTGACACTTATATCGTAACATCTAAGAAGTCATAAATTTAAATGCGTATGAATTCACTATAACATTTGACTTAGGGTTTGTGGGGTTATGTGTCGGGACAAAGCCATGCAAAAATATAAAAATTAGTTTATCATATTTGAAGAAAGACCATTGCTTGCTTCTAGTGGAGTGGTTTCAGTAGTAAATGATGTTGTGTTCCATCTAAGTGATTCAAGTTTGAGTATTATATATGTACGATGTGTGTGCATTATCAAATGACTAAGATACTTAGACAAATACTACCATATAACCATACTAGCATATTCAAACAAAAAACTATATATATATATATATATATATATATATATATAACACAAATAAGTGAGTTGTATCCTTGACTTTAGTAGCCGGCTCTTGGATGATGTCGAAAGCTAAGAAGAAATAGACAGAGGCAAAGCATTGTCTTGTAATACAAATATAAAGACGAAACTGTGGGAAAGAAAGAGTGAAATGTGGAGCTTCTTTTGCATTCTCTTCATTTACCAAGTGGTTGTGATTAAGGCAATGAAAGCTTCCACTTTTGCAGTGGAAAATATCGACGTTTGTTATATTAAATAATATATATACACACACAAATACAAGTACGTTTAATTTAAGTGGTTGAGAGATGTTATATTTTAATGAAGAAAAAAACGATATTTTTTTATAATGAAATATACATTAGATCAGATCTATCTAGATTTAATAAAATAAACAATTTATTCAAAACCGCATCCTCAAAACTTTAACCTAATTTTTTTTATGTACTATTCCTAGTGTCGGAACCTCTTTTCTTTTGTTTCTTTAGCCGGTGGTCGATAAACAGGGATGGACCCAGAGACAGGTGAAGGGGGCAGTTACCCCCTAAATTTTTAAAATTTATATATAATTTAAAAAAATTTAAAAAATTCTATGCATTTTCGATTAAAAATCTATTTTCGCCCCGCCTAAAATTTTATACGTTCGCCCCCGCTTAGAATTTTATAGGTTTGCCCCTCCTAACATAAAACCATGCGTCTGTCCCTGTCGACAATCGGTCTTAGTATTGGTTGTCGACCATCGGATCCATTATTTTCTCGTCTTTTCATATTTTTAGTAAGAATTATGCCTTTGTGACACTGTTTTCCTCTTTTTTGTGGCACGCTTTTTCTTTATTTTTGTGGTTTCATTTTATCTGTCATTTTGACATGATTTCAACATACCTTAGTGGTCGTTTGATGCTCGTACAAAGATCTTCACGACGCTAGTTTCTGATTATGATTTCGTCGGTAGTCATAGAAAGATAGATCCTCATTCAGTTGATGGTTGTTTGCGGATGTAACCAATCTTGGGTAGCAGAGCAATCTATATGCCTTTTTCACCTCGCAATGTGTCTCGTTTGGATATAGACAAAGAGATTCGGGGATGCTTATGGATTTTGATGGTACGATAATCTCTATGGAAGTATTTACTTTTCTTTGCACTTTTGAATTTTTGTATATATATTCTCCCTTCTGGATGTTTTGTATTTGTGATATATTTCCTAATTTTTTTAATAAAATTCAATGACAGTCAAAAAAATAATAATAAATAATTTATAATCCTTAAAAAATAAACAATTTATAAAAAAATGTTAAATTAGTACAATAATATTTTAACTCATACTTATATTTAAGATAAATTACACAGATAATCACTAAATTTAAAAATATTTTAATCATTATTTTTCTTTTTTGCAAACAAGTCACTAATGCATAGTTTATTTTCATTTTATTCATTCGTTAGTGACATATGTCATCATATTATAGTGACACGTGTAACTATAATTCCATTTCCAAATTTTCTCTTGATTTTCTTTTTCTTGATTTTTTTATATTAGTTATAATAATCTCAACATCCATGCAACTAACGTAAACTCAATTAAAAACATAAAATTATAAGACCCAATTGTACTATTAAGTAAATTATTTTTAAACTACATGACGAATGATTTACATTTTTATTTAATCATCTTTTTACTTACTATTTTTATGACATAATTTCATATTGTTTTAAGTAGTTGAATTTTAACGTAACATAAACCTTTTCGATTCCATCAAACTTCATTTACACCTAAAGTATATATATCGTCAACCTTGAACCAAATGCACCGGTTGATGTTTTTCCCAAGTCTTGGATGGTTCCCAAGCAGGGACGGAGCCAGGATTTGAAGTTGGGGTAAAACATAAATTTTGAAAGGTGAGGGGGGCAAATTCACAATTATCCCAATTTTTTCAGGAAAAAAATAAAGAATCAAAGGGTAAAAAAATTTCCTCCTACCGGGGGCACAACCCCTCCCATTGGAGCTGTGGCTCCGTCTAATATTTTGTTTTTTGTTATTATTTAAACCAATTATGTAATGACACATAACACTAACATAATTATGAGATGAACAATATGAAAACGGAACAAAACATTAGTAACTTGTTTGAAAAAGAAAAATCTGACCAAAATAGAAAAATTCAAAGCTTAGTAATTATATTATGTGTGTAATTTATCCTTACATTTATTGGACAAATTATAAGGAAATTTAAAACAACATGCATGAGGCATGTGTCACGGGCCACGTCAGAACTCAAGATCCGTGCACACTTAGCTGTCCAAGTGATTTCGTGCAGTTCACCGAGTTTGCCTGATTTTGTCCCATTCTTTTCTTTTTGAATAGTATAAAAGTGATTATAAGATAATATATGTTTATACATACTTTTAATCTTTTGATAATGCATATATTTTATAGATAAAGCAATTGAACTTGAGTCTCTTAATATGAACATCATTCGTTTTTCTATCGGGTTGGCCTGATTTTGTCTCATTCTTAAAGATTAATCTTCAAGTGACCCGATTCTAGGGGTGTTCAAACGGTTAATTCGATTGGTGGCCGAACCGAATAAACTAAAACCGAATTAATCGAAAATTTTAAACCTTTAATTGTTAACTGAGTCGAACATTTTTTGAAAAAATCAACTAAATAGAATAAATTTCGGTTAATTCAGCCGGTTTTCGAATTAACCGAAATTTATTATGAATTTTCCTAATCAAAATTATTACAGAATAAAAATTCTTAAAATTTCTTTTCAGTTTACAAAGATAATTTGCATATGCTATTGGAATTTGAATATGCCGAGGAACTTGGAGAACATTTCGAAAAGGTGGTAGCCTGGTAGGACGTACAAAGTGATTATGGTTCTTTTCTTTGTGGAGACGGGTTTGAGAAAATTAAGACAATGTTGTTTTCAGTTCGAATCTCCCATAGACAGACTGCAATTCTTTATTAAAAGGAAAGTTTATTTTTTTAGGGTTTGTTTCTTTTTCTTTAGTTTTGTTAGATGTTTGGGGATTTTTTTGGGTTAGAAGTGGTTTTTAGAATTTCAATGGATATGAGCTTAATATGTATAATATATTTAATTTTGTTATAGTTCGGTTAATTCAATTAATTCGGTTAATTAACCGGTTTCAAACTAAATTAATTGATAATCGAATTTTAAAAAATTCTTTAACCGTACTCCGACCGAAAAAAGTTCGGTGGCCGACCGTTTAACCGAATTAGTTCGGTTTGACCGATTAATTCAGTTTAACCGACCATTTGAACACCCTTACCCTGTTCACTAAGTAAATAGAAACTAAAACAACTCAAATGCAAATGGATTTAGAATATTTGTCTACTAAATACTTTACCTTGTGGATAAATCTTTTAAATCAGCCGTTGAGTAGATAGAATTTGTGTTTTATTAGGAGAGAAATAGACGTAAAATGACGATATGTAAAAGTCATTTTTACCTCAATTATAACTACTCATCCTTGAGGAATAAAAACAAACAATTGTACAAATCTCTTTCCCCTCTTGTTTTTGTGTCCGAGTTTATATTTTTACTTCTACACTTTTTAAGATATTAGTTTATAGATTGATTTAGAAGTGTGATTTACATTTAAGATATTAGATCACCATACGTATCGTCTACTTTCATTTACATCGCAAACATTTAATTTAATCAAACTAAATTATTCAATTTTTATTATTTATAAATTAAATTACTTATATTGATATCATTAAATAATTTTAATGAAAAAAATTGAAATTGACACTTTTATTTAACATATTCTTCTATACATCGTTAATGAATAATGTTTAATTGATACTTTAAATATTTTTTGTTAGGATTTATAAGAATTTTAGTTATTTTTCCTTTGAATTTATTTAGAGGAAATGTTTCAAAAAATTAAACACTATTTGATGATATATAAGAAACATGTTAAATAAAAGGGCAAATTTTAAATTTTTGCATTAGAATTTGTTAACGATATTAATATAAGTGATTTAGCTTATTAATAATAATAGTTGAATAATATTACTTAATTAAATTAAAAGTATGTAATGTAAATAAAAGTGAATGTTAAATTTAGTGATTTAAAATGTAATTAACTCGCTACATTATTTTTACTATTTTGGTCTGTACAAAACAATTTTTTGTAGACCAATTCCAAACCAAACCCAAGTGTCAGCCCAAATGAATTCGGTCTAGACTGGCTTTTGGCCCAGTTTCAGTTTACAATAGCTAGGGTTTTTTTTTCTTCTCCTCTGGTATATATTTTTATCTCCAGCCACTAAACTCCAGTCGCGGCTAGGGTTTTCTCTCATCTGGTAGCTACTGTGTACTTTAACCCTCTCTTTTTTTTTTCTCAGATCTAATTTGTTTCCTCATTTTTTATGACTTGATAACTTTGCCTTTCAGGTAAATTTTATAGTTTTGTTCGTGGAAAGAACAGATATTCGGATATGAGGTAATGTAATTCCGTGTCATTTTTTGGTTCATTTTGTTGGCTTGATGTTTTTTCTTCTGAATAATGCTGAATTTGAATTACCCAACTGTAATTATTTGATAAATTCCTTTTATTTATTGATTATTTTCTTAGGATTTTTAAATATTGTTTTTGATTTGCTGGACCTGAATTAGAAGAGTTTGGATCCGTTCGTTGATTTGTGTTTTATAGGATGATCCATTGAGTATTTACATCTATGAAATATGAAGTATGCGTATTTTTTGGGTGTTCATTTTATGATTATGAGCTGTTTATGTTCCCTTGGACCATTAATCCTTCATTATGCTAGCTTGTGAAACATTTGGTTGATTCTTAGTTGGTTTTATATCCTAAAAAATTTTTGGTTTCTCATTTACAGTAAGCTTCAGAGTGATGCCCTTAGAGAAGCTATTTCAACCATTGTAGCTCAGTCCAAGGAGAAGCAGCGTAAGTTTACCGAGACCATTGAGCTCCAGATTGGGTTGAAAAACTATGATCCCCAAAAGGACAAGCGTTTCAGTGGTTCTGTGAAGTTGCCACACATTCCTCGCCCTAAAATGAAGATCTGCATGCTTGGAGATGCTCAACATGTTGAAGAGGTAATTTTGTCTGTTTCTTTACCTAATTACCTTGCTTCAAGTGTATGCTATTTTTGGACTTATGTGGAGTATGTACCTCCATATTTGAGTAGTGATTGGTGCAGCGAGTCTTGTTTTAAATGTTTTAATTTGTAGTGCAGGCAGAGAAAATAGGTTTGGATTATATGGATGTGGAAGCACTTAAGAAGCTTAACAAGAACAAGAAGTTGGTGAAGAAGCTTGCCAAGAAGTATCATGCTTTTTTGGCTTCTGAATCTGTCATCAAGCAGATCCCTCGTCTCTTGGGTCCTGGTCTCAACAAAGCAGGCAAGCATTCTTTATGAGCATCTGTTTTCAGCCATATTTTAGTTGTACTCAAGTCACTTAGTCAAATCTAGGGTCACAACTTATGGAATTTTTCATTTTGTCAGTCATGGTCTTTGCATTGTGTTCTATGGATCTGATTTTGGTGATGAATGCAGGAAAATTCCCGACCCTTGTTACTCACCAGGAATCGCTAGAGTCCAAAGTGAACGAGACCAAGGCAATGGTTAAGTTCCAGCTGAAGAAGGTGCTTTGCATGGGTGTCGCGGTTGGGAATGTAGCTATGGAGGAGAAGCAGATCTTCCAAAATGTGCAAATGAGCGTCAATTTCCTTGTTTCATTGTTGAAGAAAAACTGGCAAAATGTGAGTTTCCTTGATAGTGTAAATGTATGGGATTTTGCTGTTATTTCAAGTTCATAACATAATCTGAAAGAATTTGTGCTAATTGCAGGTGAGGTGCCTCTACTTGAAGAGTACAATGGGCCCATCAAACAGGATCTTTTGAGTTATCATTTACCTTTGTGTTAAGAGTTGTATGTGGGGATTAATACTGTTTTAAACAGCATTCTAAAGTTTTCTGTTATGTTTTATTTTTTGTTGGAATCTTAAGGGTTATGAGCTCGGGACATTGGAAGTTTTGTTTGCATATGAACTTAAATGTTGATTTTCACTTGTTAGCGTAATAAGGGCCCTAGTCGATGGTGGCAGCTTGGACGGTCTCACTTTCACGCAATGATATTGGCCATGGTTTTGCCCCGAAAAGAAGTTCTACATTGGAATCAATTCCTTTATACCTTTACCACTCATCTCTCACAAAATAAACACCTTGGTATTCTTGATCAAAGGGTACTGGCGTTTTGCTCCTTAGAAAGGAAAATATTAAGATTTTAATGAAGAAATTACATCAGGGTACAATTGTCCCATTTCATCTAAACCATTCATTTTATTACTATTTTCATGTTTTCTTTACCTTTGACAAGGTGTATATTTTGTAGGTTAAATTGCTTGAATATGAACAGTCTTCTTCTCCTCTAATACCACTGGTTGTTGTTGGGTTTGATTTGAATTTTTTAGAGGAATTTAATCTTAATATAAAATATGTTTTGAATATTATATATAATACTTCCTACGTCCTAAGATTTTTTGAAAGTAAAGAATGTTTTTTTAATATTATATTGAATGTTTTAAATAATTTGATTTTTATGAAATATATATTTGAAAACTACTCGATTAGAAATTTTTAAAATATATATTTTTTTATATTTTTTTAATGATATATTTTAAATAATTATAAGTCAAAGTTAAAAAAATTGATCAAAAAAAGTCAAAAAGGACAAAAATTATGGGACGGTGGGAGTATATGAATTGTAGAATGAGTTGTCAAATTTAATTAGTTTAGTATTTTAGAATTTGAGTGTGTGTATATAGTGTTTATTTTTATACAAAAAATAGGAAAAATTTTACAACGTGCTACGAACATTGTTGAATTTCACTAATGCTAAACACCATTAAATTAATTAATAAAGATTTAAAATTTTTGGGATCCATCATACAATTAATAATTATTTTTAAAAATTTATTTAAATTATTTTTATATATATTAAAATTTTATTTTTTAATAAGGGTAAACTATATTTTTAGTATCTCACCTATTTCTGTATTTCTATTGAACTTTTATTATTTAAGTATTATTTTAATTTGACCATATTCTTTATAAAAAAATAATTTAACCCTCAACCTAAAATCTTAAACTCTTAACCCTATACTCTGAACCATATTACCTTTAAAAATAATTTTATTATCATCGATAGTAAATAATTAATAGTCTTCCAATGGCGAGAAAGTACTGATGATGAATATCCTATGACGTTTAGTTTACGCCTTGTGCTTTAGTTATAAAATTTTTATCATTTTAATTTGTTTTGTTCCCTTTTTAACACTGAGAAGCAGTACTAGGATGTAGTTGGTATCTCTTCTATATTAGACTATTCTTGTTGAAGAAAACGACATCATCGAAAGACGATTGACAGTAATATTTGATGATTTTTTTTGTAAAGTATAAATTTTATAATTCATGTTAAGAATTCTTGATATTTCTTCCTTGGCGACTCTACTTCTTCAACAAAAACATTTATTGAACACATTATGCACGAAGGGTCCATTCAATTGAGAGGGGATTTAACTGATTTTCAATGTTAATATAACATAAGTGCAGTGCAGACAATACAGAGTAAGGTTCATGCTTGCTTGCTTGGTTCAGTCAAGATCTAAAATCAAAAGTTGGCCACCTCTTTGCACTCTCCTTCTTGGTACCTCTGGCATCAAAAAGATTTTCAAGTGATTTTTCTTTTCTTTTCCGTGCCTTTCCGACTTCGGCTAATCTTTTCTTTTTGTCATCGACCTCCAGGTTTTGCTGTTCCATGCTTTTCTTCTCTCATTTTAAGGATGTACTCTAATATCTCAATTACATCTTTCACCATGCGTTTAACAGAACTCCCATGTTTAATAGACTCCAATATCTCAATTGTCATTAATTAAGTTTTTTCTATCTTTGAGCACAATGACTTGAACAAGAACATGGAATGAATGTTGAATATTAATGCTTACCTTCCAATGGCATCATAGGTTGCTATGTGTCTCTAAGTGACATGGGCCGCATTCCTGTTTTTCAATATCTTTCTCGCCTCTTCGAATAACTTGACGGCCTCATCTATTCTGTATAGTTGCACACTTGCAAGTCCCATCTAGTTCAATACAATTCTAAAGAACGCTGACTTACTCTCCCCACTAGCACGAGCTTATTTCTTCGAATAAATTGAATCGATGATGGTGAAATTATTTTTAATAGTATATAGTTTATGGTATAGGTTTAAGGGTTTAAGGTTTAATAGTTTAGGGTTGAAGATTAAATTATTTTTTATAAAAAATAGAGTCAAATTGAAATAATATTTAAATAATAAGGGTTCAATAGAAATACGAAAATAGGTGATGTATTAAATATATAATTTACCTTTATTAAAAAATAAAATTTTAATATATATAAAAAATAATTTAATTGAATTTTTAGAAATAATTATTAATTGTATGATGGGTCCTTAAAATTTTAAATTCTTATTAATTAATTTAATAGTGTTCAACAATATTTAACATTAGTGGTATTTAACGGTAGACTCATCCAAAAAAAAAAATAACATCAAAATTATTTACTTTTACAATTTGAGTGTGTATATAGTGTTTATGCAAAATGCGTGTACTGAAGCCCTTCCAGAATCTTCTATTTCCCGGTGACCTTTGGTTTCTTAGACCAGTCACCCGTGACTTTCCAACTCCTCATCGGCTATGTCACCATGTACGGTCGTGAGACTATTGGCCTCCTCTGTCACCTCGTTACAAGAGGGTTCAAACGGTTAATTTAGTTGATAGTCGAACCAAATTATTTAAACTTGAAATAATTAAAAGTTTTAAATTTTTAACAGTTAAGTGAACCAAATCAAGGGTACTTTTACTTCAATTTGTATAGTTTATGGTGAATTTCAAGGCACTACTTAAGTTATTATTAAGAGTAGTGTGTTGCTATGTTTTTCTGAACTCTGATCACTTAATTTTTTCCATTCCCGTGGCTGAAGATTTCAATTATTCATCATCCTTGTCGTTTCAATTCTCTACGATTTTCAATTATTCTCCACCTAATTGCCACCCCTAGTTATTTTAGTGAGATGAGACGTTATGTTTCTTAAATATAATCTGGATTAGTTAAACAATGAGTTAGATATCAATAATTATACTAAAAAATATCCGAATTGTTTTTTTTTTTGCAATTCAAATGTGTGCATGTATAGCGTTTCTATTTATTTTTAAGTACATTTGTTATATTTTATTATTCCACAATAATTTTAATTATTATAATGTTGTGAATAAAATAACAAAGAACAATAATAAGAACAAAGAACAAAAATGAAAGAACAAAGAGATGAGAGAAAGAGGGAGATTTGTATTATTCTCAAATATAAACTTGTATATACAATGCCTTCAATGAATCATCTATTTATAGGCATAAGAAGTACATAATATATTAAACTCTAATTAATAGAGATAATATTCCTAATAATAAATAAATTAAACTCCTTAGATAAAGTTCTAATCATGATAGACACACACATATATAAATATTCATAACACTCCCCCTTGGATGTCTATGAAGATAATGTGCCTCGTTAAAACCTTACTAAGATAAAATCCAGTGGGAAAAAAATTTCGTTAGTGAAGGAAAAAGAGTACACACATCTTTGATACGCATAACATGTTGCCTCATTAAAAACCTTACCAGGAAAACCCATTGGGACAAAACCTCGGTTAAGGGAAAAAGAGTGCAACACGTATTTACTCCCCATCATGCAAACATCACAGAAGATCTTTGAATCTTCATAATTTAATCTTGAATATTATTTTTCTAAAGATCGTAAGGGATGAAACTTTGGAGTAATATGTTCCATGATGTATCCACTTTCAAACTGAGATATACATCTTGCATTATCTTCACACAAGATAGCTTTTATCATATATTGTAAAAGTAAATCCACACATCTTTTGGATATGTTGGGTCAATGGTCTTAGCCAAACACATTTTTTTGGCTTGCCTCGTGCATAATAATTATTTCTACGACATTTGAGGAGGCATCAACGAATGTTTGAAGATCTAAATGTAATGATCTTTGTATATTCATAGATATTTCTTGACCAACTAATATATAGTGCTTCAAGACCAAGAAAATATATAATTATCTTTATTCACATCCAACAATCTTACAACTATTGAGATACTCAATAGATATGTTCTATTCATATTGAACCTTCTTTAAGATTCTTTCAGCTTATGTTTATTCATAGACAAAAGAAATATATAAAAATTCCCGATCTTCAGGTCGAGATGAACTTGATGTCAAGATTCAAATACTTGTATTGAAAGTACTTCATGAGTTTCCAATTTGAAGCTCTTTAGGAGTTCTAAATTATCATAATGGATATTGATCCAAACTCCTTTATAAAATACATAAGGAAATCTGATCATTCTTATAGTATTTTCTCAATTAGTATTCACTAAGGCGATTATATCAAATGCGCCAAAATATTCATGAGACATGTCTAAATAAATTTCTTCGGAAATTTCCAAATGCTTATAGCATTTTAGATCTTTCAAGGATAAATATGGATCCACAAATAATTAGACGCATGCAAAATTTTTCATAACTGCCAAAGTAATTCATTCCACCATGAAGTAATTAAAACTTTTCATAAATCATAGTTTAAGTCTTATTTACAACTACTTATTTGTGCCTCACTTGCATTACATCTTTATGTGTTTGAACTGCTGGTCCAAATACTTCTATTTTAGAAGTTCAAAACGTCTTTCAACATAGACCAATTCAATATCTATACTTCTGAATAGATTTTATACAAGATTCTCGATTTCTTTCTTTACTTATATAGAAGTATTTTATGTAAAATTGTTTGTAAAATCATTGTCGACAACTTTCCAATTTTCTGGTTCCATTCTCGTAATGACATAACTCATCGAGATCTCTTTAAGATTTCAATCTTTATTTCAGGTACCTGAAACTCTTCAAGAGTTTTATTATTAGTTATGTCTTGGGTCTCTTTAGGAGCACCCGCCTCCAATATATGACCATCTCATAATACTTTTTATTTACGAGAATTTTGATCATTGAAACCATTTCAACTATCATGCTTCAAGCATGATTTACATCCACTAGCTCTAACATGTAATTTAAACTTAGAGCATTTCAGCTGGTATATGAGACGTAATTACTCTCATTAGGTCAGTAAATATATCTGGCAGTTGACATGTAATAACATGAATTATTTTATGAACTTCTAGTTCATATACGAGGATCTAGATAATGATAATTCATTTTCCTTTATCCAGCTGATTATTATCTTCCCCTGATGTTAAGAAAAATTACGTCATAAATGATTCTCCAATTAATGTTTAAGAATTTAAACATAAAAGGAGACTCGTACTCAATATATATTCTCAACCCTTTTTACTTGCTCATTTTGTGCGTTATGGTGGAGTAATTCAACTATATATCGCACATTCAAAAATTCAAAAATAGGAAATATAACTTCTGACCAAAAATCAAATCATAATGAGGAGTTTATTATAACTCGTTGGCTTGATGCGTATAAGTGTTGCTATATGGAAATACCATATAAATAATAAATGTTTTGTTCTCACAGTTTAGCTATTAAATATGAGACATCCAATTAAAAATTTCCTAAACCGTATTTTTCATAATCAATAGGCTTTGTAACAACCGATATAGCCTAAAATATAAATCCACTAGCTTTTTAAGACGAATAGTCTAACTGCATAATCTGAATCTTTTTAGAATCAATCTCACAAACTTCTGGTTGTAAGTCGATAAAACAATGTAGATGCATCTACTAAAATCATATAAGACTTTTCACATTTGTGAATACATGAACCCATATTTCGTTCAGATATGCAAGACATACAATCTCAACTTCAGTACAAGAACTTTAAGTTCTAATTCTTTTGGTAAGTGAGATCATCTATATCCTTTGAGAACAAACAACACAAGAACTTCAGGTTCTTTTAGTAAGTGGAATTTAATCAATTCCTTTAAGCAACACAAGAACTTCACGTTCTTTAATAAGTAGAATTTAATTCATTCATTTGAGAATAAGCACCACAAGAACTACAAGTTCTTTTAATAATGTGCATGTAAATCTCAATAATTTCTGAACCATTATTAATCAGGATGGTCTAACCGATCATGCCAACTATATGTGTGTATATATCTCTGAATTTGTAAACTTCTTGTTTACCATAACATGTAATTCAATCTCACTCGTACATGTCTAGTACGACCATCAAAATTGTTCCTTTAAATAGGAATGTATTTAGCTATTTCGGAGATTTCAATTGAAATTATCTTTTGGTAGCAATATATAGCTCTTCTAGAGCTTTCAACTGACTTTTTGGCTATCAGAATTTATATCTATATTGGCTTATTTCACATGCCAATTAATAACATATGTTATCTATAATTTCTAAAGGGATATTTTGCGAACTCATATCGCTCTCTTAAAATTTCCACTTATAGTGGTGACGATATTATTACCATTAGCGGTAATTATTGCAATATTTATAATTATGCACTTTTCATGTGCTTTCTCTCAAGAATTTATTGCTCTTCTAGAGCATCAATATTTTCAGTACTTTGAGATATAGTACTCACATTATTCTCTTGCATTTAAATGGGAAAATATATCTTATGCTTATGTTGAGCATAAATCGTCACCATAGATTGTATTTGACAAGTAATCATGTTAAACAAAATAAATAAATATCATAATATATAAATATAAATATAAAACGTAAATAATTAATGCATGTAAAATAAATAAGCGTAAAGTAAAATAAATAAATAACTCTCTTTAAAGTTATGAGAATAATTAGAAAATGATTTATTCCTTTGGAGGGTTATAAGAAAATCAACAACGTCCAAAAGAGTTAGATCAACAATGTCCAAATAAAGTTGGACCAGTATCATCTTCGTCATGTTTCGCAAACAAAATTTGCTTCTATTTTCTTTCATTTATCATTCAATGATTCTTGATTTTTCAACGTACAACACGTACGAGACCAATGGTTTATAACATCACATTGGTAATAAGAAGAGTTTTACTTCAATAGAATGATCTTTATCACTCTTGTTATCTTTATAACCTCACTACCGGTGGGTAGAAATATTCTTAAAATGACCATATTTTTATGTCTATATTCATAGCCTCGACTACGACCACAACTTCTAATGTGGTTTTTATTCCTTCCATAATATAATCTCACATTTATTTCAGGGAATGGAGTAGAGCCAGTGGGCCTTTAAAACCTTTTTCACATATCCTTATCATAGAGAACAAAGATTTAATCCTCGTTCGCGACATTGTTAAACATGTCCATAAGGTCCTTTAAAAACCTCTTTTGAGACTAGTAGCCTCGCAGAACAGGATGTCCATTCAATATACTTGGATTATATTGAAATTATGTCTCTAATTGAATAATGATTTACCATGTTTGCATTCACTTCAGGGAATGTAACAGTTCCAATAATCGCATGAAATAAACATCATGCTTGCATTCGCTTCAGGGAATGCCCTATCATTGATAATCGCATGGAATAAACATCATGCTTTGCATTCACTTTAAGGAATGCCTCCCATAAAACTTTTTGAATCAAGACGAATTTTTGTAACTTGAAATTGGGAGAAGTCTATGGTCAAGTTTTTCGACGAAGAAGAAATATTGCTTTCGAGCAAATATAGACTTTATAATAGTCTTCTTGTAAATTCAAAATCATCATGATTTATCGCACTTTAAAATAATAATGTAAAGAATAAAAATAAAACTAAAATTTACCGATATTGATTTTTCTCTCGTGGACAATGAAGACATAGCATATGGCCGAGATAGCTTCTCATAGTCCCTTTATATCACATCTCTTTTCAAGTCATTTAAGCATATCATATAAAACTCAAAACACGGTTAAAAATACTAACTTTTACCAAATAAAATAACATAAATAATAATATAAAAAATCTCAAATATAATCATATAAGTAAAAGTATGAATAAGCATACCGCTAATTAACCCTTTTAGGAACAAGAGAAAACACACGTAATTTACACCAAACGCAACCTCTTCGTCTCTGTCGATTCGTCTTTTGGTTTGTGAGAAGCCACAAATTTATCTCTTTCCAATGTTCGAATAAAATCAAATATACTTCCAAACTTTTCAAAAAAAATTAAATAAAAAAAATTAAGTTAAAATATAAAGAAAAAGACAATCGGTAATTTAAAAGAATGAAGAGAGAAAAAAAACTTATCTTTGGTTTATCCTAGAATCGAATTCTTTCCAATAACTTCTTTTGGATTCAAACAATGAAGACCTCAGTTGATTAGAGTCGTGCTGATAACGTGTTGTGAATAAAATAACAAAGAACAATAATAAGAACAAAGAACAATAATAAGAACAAAGAACAAGAATAAGAACAAAGAACAAGAATGGAAGAACAAAGAGATGAGAGAAAGAGGAAGATTTGTATTATTCTCAAATATAAACTTGTGTATACAATGCCTTCAATGAATCATCTATTTATAGGCATAAGAAGTACATAATACATTAAACTCTAATTAATAGAGATAATATTCCTAATAATAAATAAATCAAACTCCTTAGATAAAGTTCTAATCATGATATACATCCACATAGATAAATATTCATAACATATAAGTATTTTTTAACATTTTTAATTTGGACGAGTCTAGAATGGAGACGCACACTGTTGTACACCATTGCACACCATTAAATTTTTAGTGACTCTTCAATTATTATTAAAAATATCAAAGATTTAACATATAATTAAAAATATTTTAAAATAAAATTAGAATTTTGATTTTTTAAAGGCTTAAATATAGCTTTGGTACCTAAACTATACACATTCTCCCAAGTTGGTATCTAAAGAAATTTTTTTCTCCCAAGTTGGTATTTGAACTGTACACTTTCTCCCAATGTGGTACCTAAAGAACTTTTCCTCCCAAGTTGGTACCCAAACTTTAATTCCATCAACTATTTTAATACCTTTTTAACAGTTTTAGTCCCTAAAATTTAAGTATTCAATCAATTTAGTCATAATTCGAAATAATTCAATAAATTTAACATGTCATATTTAAAAATTTCATCAATTTAATCATTTTTGTGAGAATATCAAATCAAGCGAGTCCATCGGATCAATGCAACAACTGGATAACTGAATTCTATCAACAAGTTATGTTTAAACTTTTATTATACCAAGAAATTAATATAACATTTCCGAGAGAAGAACAAACAATTTATGTGAATAACACATAGGACCAAAATTAATAGAACGTATAAGTTTTGGTACCAACTTAAGATAAGGTGTCTAGTTCAGGTTCAAACTTGGGAGTAAAAATTCTTTAGGTACCAAGTTGGAAAAAAATGTATAGTTCAAGTATCAATGTGAGAATTTTTTTTCTTTAAGTACCAACTTGGGAGAATGTATCTAAATCAGGTACCAAATGTATATTTAAACTTTTTTAAACCATTCATATTTGCTTCATAGTATTTTTTAAGGAAAACATTAGGAATCAAATCTTCCATCATTCACAAACCCAAGCCTCACCCCAAAGTCTTTTTTAGCCGCTGCCACCGTTATTTTCGTTGTCGTTGACTCATCTCTGCCAGTGAGCTTGCACGATAACCTATACTAGCGTCGTCCAACTTAACCCAACACCAATCGTGTGGTTTATGCATCCCTAGTCGCCTGCCTCTCTTTCCCTGATGTTTTAATAATATGATTGAATTACTAAAATTTTAAAAATAATTATTAACCCATTTTTGGAATAATAGAGACATTTTTTTTTATTATTGAGCATATTAATGGATTTGAAGCGAAAAGGTGTGTTAAAACTTGAGTGATCATGGAAGACGTGCTTCTCCAGTTTTGGCGTATCAACTTTTCAAGAACCTGGTGGAAAGATGGTGGAATTTTGGAATGCGATATTGATATTGTCAACATGAACATGTTCATATTGCAAGAGTTCTAGTTTCAGTGCAGAATTTTTTCCAAAATTCCATTGAATCAGTAAATATGGTTAATTACATTTTGATCTTTGAAATTCTTAATAATAATTTAAGAGTTATTAAGAATTTAATGCTGTGTAATTTTATAATTATAATTACTAATTTTATTCAGAGTAAACTTTTTTTTTCGTTTTATAATAATAGACTTATATGCGATGTTATTAATCCCAAAACAAATAATATTACTATCAGTATATGTCTTATTATATTAATTATATGTATGTATGTTATATTATTTTATAAAAACTCAAAAAAAAAATACAAAGTTATATGTGTTGCATACTTGTGTTATGGTCTAGTATGTTTGTTGGCCATTTAAAAAACCCAAAACATTATTGATGTATTATGATCTTTAGGTTATCCTTATTATTTTTATTGTTGTTTTCTGTTCTCATTATTGTTAGTACTATTAGTATTATTACCATATCTATCATTTAAGTTATTATATTATATTACTGTAATCAATATATATATATATAGACCAATCAATTAAATAAAAGCCCATCCTTATTGTCCCAAGTTTAAATAAATAGCCCATTAAATTAAACAGTCCATTTATAATTTTTATAACCTATATACACATTTACAAGCTTATTTTGGGCCCAACATTGATTAAACAAAAAGCCCTAATGAACCATCTTTGTTTGCAGCCGCCTCATCAGCCACCATTGGATCCAGATCACATCGAACGACTCAGAGCATCCTCGTGGCACGTGCGAACCACACAACCAACCCTTCGGCTTCCTCACACACAGTTCTTTAGTTTCTCAACGCGAGCGTAAAACTGCCCTTTCAGTTCCCATGACTATTAGAATTTCGACCACCTCAGCGCCACACCAACAACTATGCTCACCAACAAAGGACATTGGTCTTCTCCCATTGTACAATCCTCCACCAACATGCAAAACAAAAGGCAATGAGAGTTAATTCGGGTTTTCAACAACACATGCTAATAAAAATCAGAAACCAGTGATGCAATACATGAATACAAACAAGATGTTGCAAAGTATTTTTAGCGGCAATCGAACCAATAGAAAAATTGTAACTATTTTCTTTTTTAATCAAATATGTAAATTTGACTATAAATCCTGAATGAAACTAAATGTAAAGAGGAGGAGCATGATCAATACAAAAAAATCAAAACAATTCTCTTCTAAGTATCTTCTTCTGCTTTTTTTAGTATAGTAATTAGGTTTCTGTTCCTGCTTTAATTTCCAGTGAAGAATCAAGTTCTTAATTTTCTCTTTTAAATAAAAAATCAAAATCCGGTGTTTTTTTAAAGATTTTCAAACAAATTTCTGAATCAAAGAGAGCCTTCTACTTTCCCATCATCGTTTACCATTTTAAAAAAGGCAGATCGGGTTTTAAAGTTTTTTTTACAAATCAAGAATGTTTCTTTTGAATCAAAAGAGTAGATGATTTTGAAATTTTACCTAATTTCGAGTTGTTTTTTTGGGTTTTAAAGTTTTTATTGTAATCATAGTCGAACGCAGCCATCTCCGTGTTTTAAAGTTTTTAATGTAATCGTAGTCGAACACAGCTATCTCCGTGTAGAATGGATGAGGCCCCTGTCACAGCTCGACTGTGTTTGCAAGAAATAAGAAGAATATAGTAGGGTTTTAGAAGAGAAATAGTAGAATGAAGAAGATGACTGTTTTCATTAATTCAACAATGTGTAAAATCGGTACATTCTTTCAAGTAAATACCACTCAGACACAATATTATTCAGGGACATGTGTCAACACGAGCATAATTCTCTCTAACAGACTCTATCTCAATTCATCACGTGCGGGCTGCATTCTTTCTCTGGGCTCTCAGTCGAAGTAGGCCCATTCTCGGTTCTCAGCACATCATCTCTCTGGACGCTGTCGTTTAGGGTAGCTCCTCGAACAATTGAAATGCTTCCGTTCAGTCCCAAGCCTTTAATCCCCTTTCGATTACCTGAGCCCCAATTCACCTCTTTCGCGAACCCTAATTTCTGATTCCCCTTCTCACCTTCTCCCATAACAATACTCCCCTCTGCAACCGATCCTTGTCCCCAAGGATCAAAAGCCAGAAATTGGGATTGCAGCACCGTGAAGTCCTCCCAGGTGGCGTTCTTTGTTCCCATGTTAACCCATTGCACCAAAAGTTGAGTTACAACGCGATTGTTTCTTTTCACCATACGCTTGTCCAAGATTTTCAGAGGATACACCTTCGGCTGGCCTTCTTCGTTGACATCGGGAAGCTCTAGAGAGGTAGAAACCCTATCTCCAATCTTCTTCTTTAGCAAACTGATGTGAAAAACAGGGTGGATTTTGGCCGAGGGTGGGAGTTGTAATTGGTAAGCAACCTCACCGATTCTTTTGACAATTTTGTAGGGTCCGTAGAAGCGTGCCATTAATTTCAAGTGCTTCCGAAGTGCAACTGAGGATTGGCGATAAGGCTGGAGTTTAAGGTATTGAGTAGACCCTTTTTGTACGTTTCTTGTTTGCATTCTGTTTCATTCTGGCACGTGCTTTTACTAAATTATCATGTAGTTGTTTAGTTGTGATAGCTCTAGAAGATAACATGTATGTGACCCCTTGAACTGGTGATTCAGTCGTCCACTCCATTTCTTGGGGCTTGTAGTCATACAAAGCATCAAATGGAGTGAGGCCTAATGCAGTGTGGAAGTTGGTATTATACCACCACTCTGCTTGGGACAAAAACTTAGTCCAAGCCTTGGGTTTCAAAAAACAAAAGCCACGCAAATATTGTTCTAAGCACTGGTTGAGCCTCTCAGTTTAACCGTCGGTCTCTGGGTGGTAAGCAGTGCTAAATAATGGGTTAGTACCCAGTTTCTTCAAGAGTTCCTTCCAAAAAATCCTAGTAAATATCTTGTTTCTGTCAGAAATAGCAAGTTTTGGACTGCCATGTAGCTTGTAGATATTGTCCAGGTACAATTTGGCCACTTCAGCTGCTGTGAAAGGATGTGCCAAAGGAAGGAAGTGACCATATTTGGTATAATTATCCACAATGACCAAAATGGTATTAAATCTAGAAGAAGTAGGAAGGCTTTCAATAAAATCTATTGTAATCACTTGCCATGCTTGTGTAAGAATAGGTAAAGGTTGTAGGAGGACAGGTTTAGGTACACGTTCATCTTTAATTCTTTTACAAGTATCACACTGTTTGACATAATCCTGCACCATTTTTTTCATTCCCAGCCAATACAAATAGGGTTTAAGTCTCTGATAAGTACCTTGGATGCCAGAATGACCTCCTAGAGGGGAATCATGAAGCTGAAATAGAAGTTGTTGTCTTAGATTACCATGTTGACCAACATAGACTCTCATGTTGTATCTCAATATGCCCTTAGAATAAGTCCAATTCTGATATGGAACAGTAGAGATAGTAAGTTCAATGATCTTTTTCTGAGAAAATTCATCTAGATGGTACCTGTTCTCAATTTCAGTGACCCAAGCAAGAATAATTGTAGTGGTAGTGATCTGAAAGAGTTCTGAATCATGTCTAGATAAAGTATCAGCAACCACATTATGTTTTCCCTTTCTGTAATGACTGACATAGTCCAAGCCTAGTAGCTTAGTAAGCCCTTTCTTCTGGATTGAAGTTGTCAAGTTCTGCTCCAGTAGATGCTTAAGAGCCTCATGATCAGTCTTAATAATAAAGGATCCACATTCAAAATAATGTCTCCATTTAGTCACTGCTAGCAAAATGGCTAAATACTCTCTTTCATAGACAGAAGTGTCTATGTGTTTAGGACCTAGAGCCTTACTGAGAAAAGCTATAGGCCTACCATCTTGGGAGAGAACATCCCCAATTCCCCTTGAGTTGGCATCAGTCTCTAAACAAAAAGTTTTAGAGAAATCAAGTAGTGCCAAAACTGGTGCTTTGCACATAGCAGATTTGAGTTCAGTGAAAGTTGTTTCAGCTGCTGATGTCCATATAAAATTGTTCTTCTTGAGCATATCAGTTAAAGGCTTGCTGATGCTGCCATAATTCTTGATAAATCTTTTGTAGTAACCAGTAAGCCTTAGGAATCCTCTAAGAGCTTTTAAGGTTTTTGGAAAGGGCCAGTGGCTCGTAGCTTCAACTTTTGAGTGATTAGTAGCAACTCCCTTAGAAGAAATAATGTGGCCCAAGTATTCAACTTGATCTTGGCCAAAGAAACACTTAGATGTCTTTGCATATAATTGATGGTGCCTGAGAAGATTCAGAACTAATCTCAAATGCTCATAATGATCAGAGAGTGTCTTACTGTAAACCAAAATGTCATCAAAGAATACTAGAACAAATTTCCTCAAATATGGTTGGAACACAGTATTAATAAGTGATTGAAATGTAGCAGGGGCATTGGTCAAGCCAAATGGCATGACTTTGAACTCATAATGCCCTTAGTGAGTTCTAAAAGCAGTCTTATAGGCGTCTTCAGCTTTAACTCTAATCTGCCAATAGCCAAATCTAAGATCAATCTTAGAAAAGTATGCTGCACCATGTAGTTCATCTAGCAGGTCCTCCACAACAGGAATTGGAAACTTGTTTTTGATAGTGAGGGAGTTTAATTGCATGTAATCCACACACAGGCGCCAAGAACCATCCTTTTTCTTGACTAGCACACAAGGGGAAGCAAAGGGACTCTTGCTAGTCTTAATTATAGAGGAAGCTAACATCTCTTCAATATGCTTTTCTACTTCCATTTTCTGATGATGAGGGATCCTGTAGGGTATGAGGTTCACTGGTTGAGAGTCAGGTTTAAGAGTGATTGCATGGTCATGTTCTCTTTCAGGTGGCATTCCCTGAGGAGTTTGAAAAATGTCTTCAAATGAGTCCAAAATTGCTTTAATTTCAGGGTGATGTTCATGCTCTTCACCCTCAATGTTGAGTAGATAAAGGTCTCCCATAAGATATGTATCCTTGTCAGTTATCTTCTGAAGTTTTTCACCAGTGATCAGTTTAATAGAAGGATTTTTAGTTGTACCCTTTAGAACAATTAATTCATCTCCCTGTAGGAAACTTAAAGTCATTTGATTAAAATCAAGGTTGATAGGGCTATAGTGTTTCATCCAGTCAACTCCTAGAACCATATCACTGCCTCCCATCACCAGAACCCTGAAATCATGTTGGAACTGATGTCCTTGCATTTTCCAAACCAGTTGCTTGGATTTAGCTTGACTGTATAATTTTTCTCCATTAGCAACAGTAATAACTAAAGGTGTAGTAGGAATAACTTCAAGTTCCTCTTTTGCCCATCCAGGATTAATAAAACTACGGGTGCTACCACTGTCAATAAGTATGCTTAAGGGTCTACCTTTGATTGTGCCTTGAATTCTCAGAGTATTGTGGCCCACGCTCCCAGTTAGAGCATTAATAGAAATTTCCAACCCAGTATCTGTAGTTTTGTCCTCAGACTGATCATGTTCAATTTCAACTTCAGTCTCAACTTCTGCATGAGTGTCCTCTTCTTCCATTGAATTGAGTTGTTTCATTTTGCATTGATGTATAGGAGAGAACTTGTCACCACATTTGAAACAAAGGTTGTTAAGTTTTCTGTAGTCGAGCAATGCTTATTTTGGGGTTTGTTGGAAGGTTTTTTGTTTTGTGTTGGGTAGGGAATGGGGGTTTTTTGAGGGAGCACTTGACTGGTGTAGTTTGAGTATTTGAAGGTGGGTTTGAACTTCTTGTTTTCAAGTTCTAAGGAGAGTTCATAGAGTCTAGCTTGTCTGTAAGCTTCTGCTAGAGTTTGAGGTAGGTGAATCTTGACTATATGTCTGATTTCTTCCTTGAAGCCACTGATGAAACTTGACAAGAAGTATTGCTCATCTAAAGAGAGGTTATGTTGAATCATATAAGGTCTTAACTCATCAAATTTCTCCTGATAGTCTTCCAATGTTGTTCTTTGAGTCAGCTTATTAAACTCTTCAATGATATCTGTGTAAACGACAACGTTTCAATTGTTTGAGGAGCTACCCTAAACGACAGAAATGGCCTGCGCGGCTCCGATTTTGGAGAAGAGCGACCATAGACTAGGGTGAGCCGTCAGGCTATGGCAAGATGAAAATCAAAGGAAAGCTCTCCCTTTTTTAGGTTTTGTGAACCTGCTTTTAAAATGTTTTTAGTCATTCTTTTTTTTCTTTTCCATTCAATGTCGTGTTTTCGTTTATTATATATATATATATATATATATATATATATATATAGGTAAACTATGCCATGTACCACTAAACTATAAATGGTGACATGTTTTTACCACCAACCTTTCAATTGGTTCAAACTTACCATCAAACTTTATTTTTTGACCCGTTTATACCACCATGCTGTTAAATCGTTAACTTCGTGATGACATGGACGCTACACCAAAACGACGTCGAATTTGAACCTGGGACCTTAAGCATTAAAGTAAACCTTCTAATCACTAAGTCAACCTAATATCTTTGATTTATTCCTAACCACTAAACCCTAAAACCATAAACCCATTAGTAACTAACATAAATGGATTTGGGGTTTAAGTTTTAAGATTTTGGTGAAATTTTGGGTCTTTTCATAAATTTTGGAAATTTTTAATTTTTTAAATCAGTTTTTTAGTTTTTATAATAATATATTATTTGTTTATGAATAAAAATTTAGGATTTAAAGTTTATAGTTTAGGGTTAGGGTTTAGGGATTAAAGTTTTGTCGAATTTTGGATTTTTTTAAACAAATTTTGTTTTGAAAATTAGTCTTTTAGTTTTTATAATAATATATTTATCTGTTTATATTTTTAATATTATTTATAATATAAAAATGTTTATATATTTTTATTTTATTTATTATTTATGTATTAATATATGTATACCAATATTTGAATATTTTTATGTTAAAAAATAATATAGTTATATTATTCGGATAAAGTAATATTATTTAAATGACAAACTACAGTTTGAAATCTATATTATTTGTGCTAGAAATAATTCAAAGATATTAGGTTGTCTTTGATGCTTTAGGTCCTAAGTTCAAATCCCATTGAGTGCACTACTTCACATATTTTTCTCTAGCAAAATGATGTCGTTTTGGGTCATTTAGTATCAAAAACAGGTCACCCCCTATAGTTCAGTGGTACCTGACATAATTTATCATATCTCAACATATGTAGTTTTATGTATGTTACATATAGTTTACGTATAATATGTATATGGATTTATATCTAATATACTGGCGGCGGAAACTTTTAGTTTCTACAAGCGTCTTAGTTTTAGGGTTTAGAGACTTAGTTTAAGGTTAGGGTTTAGGGTTTGAGTGTAGGAGTTTAGAATTTATAGGCAATGGCTAGAATTTAGGGGTTAGGGTTAGGATTTAGGGTTTAAATGTTAAAGTTTAAGTTCTAGTGTAATATGTTAAAGGTTTAGGTTTTAACATATAAACCCTAAATTCTATTCACAATCCTTAAATTCTAAACTACTAAACCTAAACCGTAAATCATATACCCTAAATTAAGTCCCTAAACCTTAAAATTAAGACGCTTGTGGAAACTTTTAGTTTCCACCGCCAATGTAATATATATATATATATATATATATATATATTATGATTATCCTATGTTTATATTTTATGCTATATATTTACTTTATTATTTGTTCTCATTTATTTTATTGTTCGATCATGTTTCGCTTTCGGCCTTACGGTGACTCACAATAGGGTATGATTTGTATTACTAATGGCATGTTTTAATTTATAACCCTTAACTTGCTAACAACTAGCTTTTAATTTCCGCTTTTAATCTCATATTTCTTTTGTTCTATCCGGTCTTTTTTTATATTTTATTTGTTTTTGCCATGTTTTTGTTTATTTGCTTCG
The DNA here is from genome assembly GCA_958450335.1 of Hibiscus tridactylites. Classification (NCBI taxonomy): domain Eukaryota; kingdom Viridiplantae; phylum Streptophyta; class Magnoliopsida; order Malvales; family Malvaceae; genus Hibiscus; species Hibiscus tridactylites. The sequence goes on along the minus strand of OY288289.1, from coordinate 22,908,170 downwards.
CTCATGCATTTTACTTGTCATTCATGTGACTTTAATATTTCGATTGCATGGTAATTAATTAATCTAAACCCTAAAATAGAGATAATTATTAATTCCAATATTTGAGTCGTAACAGTTTGAACTCAAAGGATGTTGACCAAATATTTGAATTAATCTTCACCGTCCCAAGGTAAAATTTAAAATCGACAATATCATGACATCATATCTAAATGCTTGCATCATGCATAAAGGTGACGTACGAAATTCGAACTATAAATTAACACAGCAGTCAGGCTTATATGATGTCAGTTTAATCTATGATCCGAAGAATTGTCATCCTTATTAATTAAATGTCCAATTAATTTGAAATCACCAATTTGATAAAGCCCGTACAGTTAGAGTCAATTTTCAATTAAGAAAACCTAATTAAATTCACTTTAAATTTTAAATAATTTCCATCGATTAAAAGCAACAAATATTTTGGTACCGATTTCCGTGCGTGATGGGGGTGCTAATCCTTCTCCACACATAACCAACTCCCGAACCCTTTTCAAAATGAATCTCTGGTTTTTATGGTGTCCGACCTACCTAAGTAGTCGGTGGCGACTCCAAGTTTTTATTGTTTTCTAAAACTCATATTTTTAAAAGAAACTCCCCTTTTAAACAAATCTTCTCTTCAAAAGGTGGGATACTTTAAAGGTTAAAAAACGTTATCATAGTTTGGGGACTCCGTTGGGGACTAAATTTGTTTTTACAAAATAAAAGAGAGTTAGGCCAATAAAATATTTGTTGCTTTTAATGATTGAAGATTGTTGAAATTTTAATTGACTTTAATGAGGTCGATTCTTTCTTGAAAATGTAACTAAGGTTGCACGAGCTTTGATAATTTGTGGTCTTTGAATTGATTTCTCATTTAATTTCTAAAGAATCACTGACATGTGTTGCACCATATCATCGTGCTCTATACCTGAGCTTCGTCCCTTATGTGGGAGTGAAAGACCCATACCCACATGAGTATCCCTCCACGAGTCGGTAATTCACTTCTGGAATCCACGTCTTTGACACGTGAGCAACCCTCCACGTCATTAAGTCGTGCTTTCTCTCGAATCGAAACCAATTTGCTAGCCTATGATGGGCCAGAATTGGAGTTATCGTTGCCTTAGTAGGTAATAAGATAGGTTCGAGTACCCTTTTTAGAACCAAATCCATGCGTGAGAATCTGGGAAGCCTACCCCGTTAGAGCTATGTGGATAACCATAGCAAACTAGATTTCTTGTGATTAGGGTTTTCTTTACATGTTTGCCTTTTGCCCAATCTGTTTGTGTTTATATTTTCTCGTTTCCAAGTTTATTGTTCATCATTTGACTAACCCTTTTCCTTGTCTTCTTTCTCTCCCTTTTTTATCTTTTTGTTTTGCATATTTTATCATATCATGAAGAGCACATAGAGTTGAGAATAGTCTGAAATTAAAAACTAGATTAATGAGAAATTTGGGCTGTAACAGTTATGAGAAGGATCTTGACGTGCAAATATAGCTAGAAGGAAAGCAACTACATGACACGGATAATATTCCAGTCGGGGATTTAAGTCAACAATGTCAGCCGAAACTTTCACGAACATAAAGTTTAATGATGTTTCCAAATCAAAGTTAGTAGGGTTGGGATTCCGAGGGTAGAAATGCTTTCAATGGCGAGAATGACGACCTCTCATATTTATTAGATGTTACAATCAATCGATCACTACTTCGAGCCTTCGTAGAGCTTTGGAGTTCAACCTATAGTTGTTTCACGATTGGCAATTTGGTATTGACTACAACAGTTGTGGAATACCAAGCTCTTGCAAGAAGATCAACAGAACCATGTCAAACAAGAACAAAGCCTTCCAAGGCAAGATTAAAAGTTTTCCGGGCACTTTGCCATTTTGGGATGACAATTCAGAACAAGAAAGAGCATTCCAAATAGGAAGGAATTCTGACTTTAGCTTCAGCATACTTCAAAGATCAAGTTCGACGGGACATTTTCCGAAGAGCAAGTCAGGTGTACCAAATACCTATATTGGAGTAATTACAATTTGCCGCCTACACCACTTGGGGGCAAGGCTAAGAATGGGCACATTTGATAACTTAGATACAAAAGATCGTCTGAGGTTACAATTCCTAACGAAAAATGATACCAAGCTTCCAAGAAAGAAGAAAGGGTTATTTTGATGCTACCTTAGGGACCACATGTGTAGTGGGTTTCCTTTGATCATTGTAACAAATCAATGTTCCCATTAATGCAAGTCGTTTAACGAGGATATTTGCCAAACTTGGTGTTGCTCTATGTATTCATTCATATGTTCACAGTAGCATTATTTTGTGACAAATTTATTTTCTGTTTTCTTGCTCAATTCTCTTTGTGCATATTCATAGCACTTTTTGCATGAAATGTTGATTAGAGAACGGTTCAAAATTTAAGACTTTTATAACGGGAGAAATAGTATGTAATGACGAGTTAATGAATCTTGAAGTTCAAGATTGATCAAAAGATGAACAATGCATCAATGCTTCTTTACATTTCAAATGTACATTTCTTGATCGATTACCTTTAATCATATATCTTTGTTGTGCATACAACACATTACATGCATTCAATCATAAATAAATAAAATTAATCGATCGAGGGTTCGTGGCAGTATTCTTAGCCATAAGAGATTCCGCATTCGCATTTTACCCGACGCTAAAAGAAGAAAATGGAGGAAAGTTTTGCTAAGCTAGAGGCCAATTTGAAAGGTTAGATGGAACGAACTCAACAAGAATTGAGGGACACCATCATCAAGTCCCAATAAGATATGATGAAAGGAATATCCCAACTGCTACAGTCCATTCTAGGATGAAAGAATGATGTTGTGAATCATGCTTAAGGTTCGGGAGACCGCTTGGCCACCCCGATCTTTAAGAATCCTTTTTTTATCAGCTCCTCATCTAACCCACCCCAAGGGGCATCTTCTGCTCATCAAGCTGGCGTCATTGCCCAAGCTCAACCTAGCATGACCTTCGGAAACACGACCTTTAGGGTTTTGGTTCTCGGTTTTCTTCTTTGGGAATTGGTGTGTTTAAGTCTTGCATATTGCATTTTCTCTTGAAGTAATACATGGAACCAACATTGCTATCATTTTCCTGAAGATATCAATGATCTTTTTGTAGGGGCACATGTTATGTTTGCGGATTTTCTTTCTAATGAAAATGCATTTTGTGTAACATACAATGGACTTGAAATCATATATATATATATATATATATATATATATATATATATATATATATATATATATCCCTTCTTACCCTAGTAGGTCCTCGGATATCACATGCATGATGTGGCATTGATTTTGACAAAAGAGATCAGTTGAATGTTGTGATAACGATGAAGAGTGACTCCTCCATTCGCTCTGGTCGGTAAAGCGCGAGAAGCAATATTACTATTCCTTCGATGATAAGTAAATATCCTAGGAAAGCCCAAATAGAGTTGCTTGAATGTGCCTAAAGAAAAGAGAAAAAATAAACTATTTCAAAATAAAATTGAATAAGTCCCGGAGATGAATCCTTGAGGACACTGACTCGATTACCTTTAAAGTTTTTAGAGTGACATTTTTCATTCTATGAGCTAAACAAAGTTCGGAAAGCTTGAACATACATATGAAGAAACATGATGAGAACTAGAAGGAATAGTAATCGAGTCAATCAATCAAATACCATAATCATGAGGATGAACCAAGAAATTTGGAAAGAGTTTCACAACTTCACATATCGCCACAACATTCAAAGTCTCTGTTGACTCAAGTTGATCATCGGAAAGTTGAATTTAAGACGCTCTTGCATTTGATATTCGGGGCTTCCTATTTTGTTTTTCTTTCAATTAGAAATTTGATTTCAAGGTTTTGTATGTTAATCTAAAAGGGCATTCTTCATTAGAATGATGACTCACAAATTCGTACTTTTTAAACCAATAAATTTCTCTGTATTACTTAGAAGATAAATGCATCAACAATGCCCAAATGTTGAGGGGCACTACGTGAGGTGGAATGATGAAGAGTCCTTGAGGTTAAATTGCCATGATGGGGCACCATTGTCTGCGGGGAACTAAGGCTTTCACATAAAAAAGTTTGAACCAAAATAGATGAAAGATAGCACAAGGCTAGAAAGAGTTTAGATAAAGATTCCGATAACGACCGAGGTCACTTGAATCGGAGAACGAGCAACACAAGTTTGGGGGCAAGTTTTGTCAAGACACGGGATTGCTGAGTGGTTGTAGTGCCAAGATGACGACCACCAGTTCTAGAAAATAGACAAAATGGATTCACGCATCTTTGCATCATGCTCATGCATCATGTTTAGTTAGACATCCATAGGATTAGGAGCATGCTAACTCATACCATTATTGCTTTTTGTTTACTTTAAACATGTATCTCAAGATTGACGAAAGGAGAGATCAACAACTTCACATGCCAAGAAGTAGATCTCGCAAAATCAAAAGTTCTTCGACTTGCATAGTGAGGACTTCCAAAGGTTTTTCAAAACCGAAATTTCTCAATTCTTTAAAACCCTAAATTCCTCAATTCAACCCTTCCAAAAGGATGTTTTCCTCAAAAACTAAATTACTCAATTCAACCCTTCCAAAAAGGACGTTTTCCTCAAAATCTAAATTCCTCAATTCAACCCTTCCAAAATGACGTTTTTCTTAAAACCCAAATTCCTCAATTCAAATCCTTCCAAAAGGTTGTTTTCCTCAAAACCCAATTTTCTCAATTCAATCCTTCCAAAAGGACGTTTTCCTTAAAACCCAAATTTCTCAATTCAATCAATCCAAAAGGTTGTTTTCCTCAAAACCCAAATTTCTCAATCCAATCATTCCAAAAGGACGTTTTCCTCAAAACCCAAGTTTCTCAATTCAACCCTTCCATTAGGGTGTTTTCTTAGAATTTTGGTATCTCGGTTCCAAAACTGAAAGACCCGCAAGCTTAGGGATTCTAGGCGAAGGATGTCAAACTCGCCACATCACATGCCAGAGTGAAGGAGGCAAATACTCATAGCTTCAAATTAAGGGGAAGGAAGGGCGAACAATTCTATAAAGGAGGAACTCACAGCTCAAAATTTTCAAACAGAGAAGTAGGACAAAATTAGTGTTTATAATCTTTGCTTTATTCTTGTTCCACAAGTATAAGCAAAGAGGGGCAGCTGTAATCACTAATTTTGTCCAGGGTAAAAAAAATTTCCGTTTTATAATAATGGACTTATATGGGCTGTTATTAATCCCAAAAGCAAATTATATTACTATTAGTATATGTGTTATTATATAACTATATATATGTATGTTATATTATTTTATGATTGCTTCATGAGCATCATAGATATGATTGCTTTATGTGTTAGTATCTACAAAATAGGTAGATGATAAATAATCATGTTTAGAGACTAGTATTATGAGACTCAATAATTATGTGATGCATGATGATGCTAGGGATAAGACTTGACTCGTATAGACTTTGGAAACCCTGTTGGATCGTTCGGATATTCATACATTTATGTGATGACTGTTTGAACTGTATGTTGTAATGATTGGGTGCTAGAGTATGAAATTTATGTGTTTGGTGGAAAATGTGCGTAAAGGAAAAATATCTGAAATTATTCGATTACATGATCATAAAACCAGTAAATGATATTAAATGATTAAATGTGTTAGTAAACAAATCCTAATGACTTTCATAAGCTTTAAGGATCGAATAAAGCCTCGTAACTTCGTAATTCGGTAATATGGTTTTAGTTATTAAGTAGGGTATCGATACAGGATTCGGTTGTACCGGTACACGGTTCAACACTGTATCGATACGAGTCAACATATATCGGTACTTGGGATACTATAAGATTTCCAGTGAGAAATTTCATTATCGGTACGCGTGTGAGTACCGGTACCTGAGGGTACCGTATCGATACTCCTATTCAAGTACCGATACCCGATACACTAAATGATCTAATAAATGCAAATTAAAAGTGGGATTTGAGGTGTATAATTATTAATTGATTTATGCCTTAACAAATGAGATAACATGAATTAATGGAGATAATTAATGAGATTAATTATATACTCCTCCATAATGTATTAACAACTCGGTAATATAAAATAAATGATGGATGACATTTAGAAATGATAGGGAGATCCTTGGGATCACGTTGCTTCTATGCCGAGGGGGCACTTGATTGGTTGAGTCATTTGATTGATGGGATCTGGATACCTAATAAGAGTGTTGCAACACCATGGTCAGAGATGCTGAATGTATGTTCCCGACGTTGTGTGGCACTAGGCCTCATTCGAAGATACTTGAGGGAGGATTCCGAGTATAGAGTGTGCGTTTCCGATGTTGTGTGGCCCTAGGTCTCACTCAGGTATTTTAGAGAACAGAGCATACGTTCCTAATGATGTGTGGCCTTGAGTCTCACTCAAGGTTTGTGGTTCTACTTTGTGTGCTTTTACCTAGATGATCTGATGAGATCTCGTGTATGGTTTGGCCTTGTGTGTCATGTATGATGGCTTGCATGATTTGGCCATGTGTTTAGGCGACTAGTGGTAGCGCCACGTGTTTATTAATCTTACCTTATTTTTCGTACTAGCTTGCATGCCTATATTTATGATTAGCATGAAGTATAGTAGAGTATATATGTACCACTAAGCTTTGTAAGCTCAGCACTCGGAATCATTGTTTCCGTGCGTAGGTTGATCGTTGGATCGCGGAATCGAGGAGCACTATTTGTATGGGATTCCAACAAGCGGTGTTTACTTGAGTACATTACTTGTTTTAGTGGGATGAGTATTCATAGAACCTTACATGACCGAGTTTGCAATTCTTATTTTGGAATTGTATTGATCAAGTCGAATGTTCAAATGTTTTAAATTAAATTGGAGCTCATTTGTAACGATTTAATCACTTACCTATACTTTCAACTTTTGGATTTAAATGATTTTGTAAAATATTTTATTTGGGCTAAACCAAGTTGAGAAATTTTATGGTAATAGATTGGGCTTAAGGCCCAAATGTGATATTCGGGTTTAGGATGTTACAAAGATGGGGTGGGTTTCTGGAATGCGTCATCGATACTATCAACATGACCAGGTTTGATATTGCAAGAGTTCTATTTTTAGTGTAGAATGATCCCAAAATCCCATCGAGTCATTAAATATGATTAATTGTATTTTGATCCTTGAAATTGTTAATAATAATTTAAGAGTTGTTAAAAATTTAATGATGTGTAGCGGTGTATTGCATTAATGGTGTACAACGGTGTGTGTCACCTGTTCTAGAATTAATATTAAATAGTCTAAATTAACATTAAATGTCCATTACAATTATTGGACCCACCTGTTAATCTGCCTACCGAATACCACTACTGTAACACCCGTATTTTGGGGCTAGAAGTTAGTCGGGTTTATAGTCCGAGTCAATAAAATTAAATTAAAACAAATCAACCTAAGTTGTGATGTAATTGAGCTTTAATAAAGAAGGGAGGGACCTACAATGCAATTTTCCCCAAAATATTTTAAAAGGATGACAACTTTTGAAAAGTTGTCATCTTTTCCCCTTCTCAACATACTCCCAACGTGAGAAACACCCACCACCATCTTCAAACCCTCTCAAACTTCAAGCTTATATTCCATTCGATTTCAACTTCGATTCAAGGGGTTTTTGAAAGGTAAAATCATATTCTTACTCTCCTCTTTATTCCCTCTCTACCTATGGTCTTAAATTTTAAAGTTATGGAGTTTTGAAAATTAGGGTTTATATCAAAGTTTGGGTTTTAATGGGGTTTTCATTTTGTTTTGATAAATTGAGTTGGGGTTTTGTTTAATCATGTTGAAATACTCATTATATGTTAATTTGGTTGAATCTTGGTAAAAATCCGAAGTGGCTTCTTGGAGCCATTTTTAAGGTGTCAAAAAATTGATTTTTGGTGGGTTTTAGGGTGTAATTAGAGAGCTGATGGTATATGTATGCTAGGGGGATGTTTTGGGACATTTTAGATGTCATTTGGGTGTTTAAAAACATGATTTTCTGCTGGGTAAAATTTGAGTACGAAAATGGGGGTTTTGGAGGGTTTTAGGTGAGTTTTGGGGGTTGATTTAAGTGGGAATTGATAGCCCAATGGTAGTACTATAGTTAGGGGTTGATTTGGGACCATTTGTGGGTGTAAAGGGAATTGGAAACATGGGTTTTGGAAGAGGTATTGGGGCTGTCCGAAATTGCTAAGTTTGGGGTTTGGTCATGTCTTGCGACATTGTAAATTGTATTTGAATTGTGTTCCGGATTGGTATTTTGAGGTTGGGTTGATTTGAGGTTGTTTGAATTGTATTGAGGTTATTTAGAAGCAAGAATTTGGGTCGGCGAAGCATCGGGAAGAAATCCGGAAACTTGAAGGTGATGGTTGCTTGGTATTTGAGCTTGGAGGTGGAGGTGAGTGGTTAATGTTTTTAAATTGGTTTTTAAGTGGTTGGTTCAAGCATGTGGACTAGGTTGGGCTTGGTAGACCCACCTAGAGTTAGTATTAGGGTGGTAGCCTAATCCTAAACTTTAGTTAGAGACCTTGGATGTACTCTTTAATTATTGTTATGCCTCATGATAATTATGTATAATGTGATACACATGTATGTGAAAGTATGGTTTAATGTATTGATTTTATATGCATGCTGATGACAAATATAATGTGGATATATAATGAGATAATTGTTCGGATGACATACATGTGGTGTTGGTTTGTGAAATGAGGTTATGATGTGGATTGCATGATTTTGGAGAATCATGGTGAGTACGTGCTAAGCACGGAATTTATATTGGAATTGATATTGTGAAAAGTTGTGGAATTTAATTTATATTGGCACTAGTATGCTTGGGTACAATGATCGATCATTAGGATGAGTGTGCACACAAATTGAGTCAAAACGTACGTGGCCTTGGTGGCGTTAAGGCACCAAGGCCACGTACGGTGATGTAATATTCCACTGGAAGTTTTTATATATTTCTATGTGATGATGAGTGGAATCTCATCCGTAGGGCATGTGGTGATGAGTGGAATCCCGCCCATGCAAGGACCGGTGATGAGTGGAATCCCACCGAGGTAATGTTGTTGTTGGAAATGCGTTCCAACGGGTTATCCGCGTATTCGAGTCATAGCTAGGTGCCAATATGAGGTTGTATGTGCATACCACTATGAGATTATGCATATATGCTTATATGATACAAAATGTGATGCTCTTTTATGAATTGATATATGTTGTGGTTAAGGCTTGGGATTATGTATCGTGGTAAGATGAGCTTATGAGTTGTTGAGCATGACATAATGTTGACTATATGTTCATGCATCATGTTCATTTTGGCTTTTGCGGACCGGAGGTAAGACCATGCATTTCATCTTGGAAATAGCTCGTGCTTGAACCCTACATTGTCGAAGGTTTGTTTTATGAGCTTACCCTCACTAAGCTTTTATGCTTACGCTCTCTTTTGTTCGACAATGCAGATTAATAGCTTGTGGGTGGCAAGGGCAAGGAAAGGTCTCCAAGTGCTGCTATGGTTAGCTCAAGTATGATATTTGAATTGTAGATTGTAATAGTCAAGCAATGGGATAGGTGTTATTGATTTGAGTTAATGTTAGATGTTTAAGAGCATGTTTAAACTCCTTAATTATGTTGTTGTTGATTGGCTTGTCAATGCCATGTTTGGATTGTAAATCATGTCTAAATTGCTTATCATGTGTGTTGGTCATATGCCTTGTGAGAATGCCTAAGTGTATGGATGTTGAAGCATGAGACCTTATGTGCTTGTTTGCCTTCTCTTGAACGAATGCATGATTTCCTTGGTTGATTGAGGTATGCTCATGTTGGGTGTCATGTATGAATAGTTTATGGTTAATAGATGTTGTATGAATGCTTGTTTGGGTATAGGGAGGTCTTAAATCGCATCTAGGTTCGAGTCTTGTATGTTTTTGCTGAAATTGGGAGTCTTGCAGTGTAGGGCGTATCGATACGCCTAAGGGCACAATTTTGGCTGGGTGTATCGATACACGGGGGTGTATCGATACGGTCCCAACTCTCTGGAATCCTGAGGAGTTGTGGAGTGTAGGGCGTATCGATACGGGGTTCATGCGTATCGGTACGGTTCGACCTAGTTGACCAAGAGGTGTTAACCGAGAAGGGCGTATCGATACGCTCGAGAGCTGTATCGATACGGTCTTCTTGTCTTGACCTTAGGGTGTTGACCTTGGTCAAGGCGTATCGATACCCTCTGAAGGTGTATCGATACGGCCTGCTTAAAACGGATAAATGGGTTGTTTTAACGTGCTGATTTGGTTGGTCGTTGATATATCGTTCGTGTTTCCGTTGTCGTGCTTCACATAGGACTTAATAATGCATTTAGACAAGATTAATTAAAAGAAAAAAAAATAGGGTCGCTAACCGAGGGGGAACCTTAACGGGTTTCGCTTCGGTTTTCCCCGTGTGACCTACTCGGGCCGGTCATCTGGCCAGACCGGGACGAGGGGGTTACAACTACTCATACATATATACCCTATTAAAAAACCAACCATCCAACCAAATAACCGTTACACTCAACCTAACCCAAATTTAACCAAAAAACCTAATCTATCTAATACCATAAACCATCTTTTAAAATCTACGCCGCATCACCATGTTCATCATTTCTGAGATAGACCCGACGAACCATTTCATCTCAGAAGAGGCTCTTCTGATCCATCCCTTATCGCGTGCATCGAAGCCCTTCTAGATTCTTCCATCTTCTTGTGACCTTTGGTCCCTTGAACTAGCCACCCATGACTTTCCAACTCCCCATCAGCCATGTCATCGTGTACGGCCGCGAGACTATTAGCCTGCTCTGCCACCGCGTCAATCAGGTGCTGAAATGGTTAATTCGGTCGGTGGCTGAATCAAATTACCCAAACCTAAAATTACCAATATTTTTAAATCTTTAATCGTTAACTTAAAGGCTCGATGTCTTCAACCGGAATTAGAGCCGATGAAGGGTGTAGAGGTTTCTTTTGAAATTGGGAAAACAAAAACCGAAAAAGAAATGACAAATTGAAACATTCGATTTTAGAGTGGTTCGACCTTCTAACCAAGGTCTACATCCACTACCTTAGCATCCATACTAAAGATTTCCCAATTCACTAACAATGAATTCTTCCATTTTTACTAGTTCAAGGGGTAATCTTACATCCTTATCTTTTCACGGGCTAAGATATAATACGCTTCATAGTTTTTATAAGGGTCAACTAGAACATATCCCTTAATTATGAGGTATTGACAATGTAAACTAGTTACCTCTCTAGGTGAGTGTTTAAACATTTTGGCTTACAAGGATTGGACTAAATTACAAGAGATTACAAAATAAAAAATAAAGAACTCTACTAGCCATTTATGACCATTGGGGATGGTTTGAAGCCTTTGGCAAGACATAAAAGTGAGCATTTAATGCTCTCTTGCATATAAGTTTTGAAACTACTCAAAGAGTTTCGAAACTCTTTGTTGGATTTGAAAATTTGACCGTTGGAGCCCAAAGTTTCGAAACTTACTCAATAGTTCTAAAACTTGAAAATTGTCTGGATTCAGAAGTTTGGAAACTTCTGCAGAAGTATGGAAACTTCCGTACAAAATTTTGGAAACTCTTGTAGGAGTTTTGAAACTTCTAAAGAGTTTTGAAGCTTATGGTAAAGTTTGAAAAAATCGTTCCAAAAATTTCAATAATTAAGTAGTTTTGACTTTATGAAAATATTTTAAGTTGAGGAATGAATCAAAACACTTATAAAACATTTTTAAACATATTTTTCTAGTTTTATGGACTTAGAATTATTTTTGCAATATTTGAACAAGTCCAAAACTATTTTTCATAATAGTTATATCATAATCTATATCTCAACATTAACTGAACTGATTTTAAAAAAACTAACCTAACAGAAAAAATTTCCGTTAATTCGATCGATTTTCGAATTAACCAAAATTTATCATGACTTTTCTTAATCAAAATTATTACTCTTAAAATCCATTGAAAATAATATTTAGTTAACAAAGATATTTTGCATTTACTTTTAACAATGTATAAACAAAGATAAAAACTTTACAATTTAAGATTTAAAAACATTACGATCAAGTACCCACATCACATCAACAACGCCAACAGATGGCCCTCCTCATTCCATCTTTCCATCGTACGGCCTCCACGCTCACATGCATCCAAGTTAGACTTTCTTCTTGGTGTTCTCATTAGCCATCAACACATGCAAACAAAACCAGCAAAGTAAATTAGAGAATTAATGAAATAAATTCCTTTTCTGAACCCATGAGAGAAGAGAAAGACAAGCTATAAAGCCATAACGAAAACAAATACAAATGAGATTTTTTTAGAGGACATTACCGAGAGAAAAGGGGAGCAAATAGAAAAACAAGGAGAAAACGAAGCATTTTCGAAGGAAAGAGATTGAAAAAAGAGAAAAAAGGGACCTTAGCTTTAGAAATCATCGGAGAACACGAAGTGTAACACCCCTCGCCCGGGTTAGGAGCGAAGGGCGTTACGATTTTGCAGAACTAATTCACAACAAACAAAACACATAATGTTCACAACAAACATAGATTACTAGACTTTAATCATACAAATGGTGGGGTATCAAAAAACTTTTAACTTAACTTAATCAAATATGTTACTATTTTAAGCACACCAAACATATATGTTAAACATCAAGGCAACCCTATCTTATTACATATTAATCAAGGCAAACACATTATTCATGCTTCTTCATTCAAACACTAAAAAACTATGGCAACTTATCAATCGTGCTTTTATATTCAACAATCATACAAGATCAATCCAACCTAATCATTTTATTTCATATTCCAACTAGCATATAATACATGGACTAAACAAATTCCTTACACATATGTATGTTTCTATTAAAACATCAATCAAACAATCATATATCATTCAAACAATATATGTATCATGAAATAAAACTATTCATCGTTGTACATCATGTTATCACATTCGAATTGGATATGCTAACACCCTAAGACCATTCGAAACATGCCACAAGCATTAGGATCAATTTTAATATCATTAAATATCAACCAACTAGATGCATTGCCAACCTATAACATCATAAACCATCTGAATCCCTCATGTAGACAAAGATGTAATCTAGATACAATATCACCTACTCAACAAATCATCAAACATACATATATCTCAAACATATCATTAGCACATAACTTAGCCTAACTTCAAACACATATACATATCAACACATAGCCATTTACATATATCAAACATAATTTAGTCCAACCATTACAAACCATAGTACTTAAGCCTTATGCAATCCAACTAGACATATATACAATGTTCAAATGCATGTGACATAACTCTAAATATACACATATATATGCCACATCCTAGGAGTCTAGACAAAATATCATAGCATACTTGTCTTTGGCTTATGATATGCTCCCGAATCAGAACATGATAGCTTTGGAGTCAGAATGACATGTAGGTTTAGGAAGAAGGAAACAGAAGAGTGATAAGTACGATATGTACTTAGTGAGGCAGTTCCTATAACTATTACTTCATTCTTTTTAAATGTTTTATCTCATTTAACCAAGTTTACCTAGCTAGGCTTAATACTATTTAAGAAACACCTAGCTAGTCTCAAACATGATCAAGTAACACTTAGCTAGTCTTAATAACATCTTAACATCAGGTAAGCATGAAGACATACACATATATAATGTCAACCAAAGCATGTTATCACATAACACAATTAAATAGACAAGTTTCAATCCTTTAATACATTGATTAGCCATGGATCAAACTTTCCAACATAGATCATATTCATTTACTCCATTCGAACAGAATCATGATGCATACGTATCATATACAATTCAATCCAATTAGATTGACACTTAAAAACACATTTCCTTTATCTTTTCACATGTCTTATTCATAGTACTTATAAGTCTTTACCTTGGTAGGTAGGTGGACTAGGTAATCAAGTCTTATTAGGTACTAAGTACCAACATCAGAGGATGCACATAACATTAAAAATTCAGAGAATACATATGTAACACCTTAAATTTTCCTCTATTTCGGAAGACCTAAATTCTGAAATTCCCAAATCAAAAACCCTAATAATTGAGAAATTTTATTCAAAACCCTAATTGTAAATTTAGAATTAAATTGAATTTTAGTTATGATTTTGGTGACCTATTTGTTAAGATCAAAATTTTAGTGACCTTTATGTAAAGTAGGTTAAGTTTAGGGGCCTTTGTTAAAACCCTCAAACTTTTCGGTGACCATATATGTGATTTACCATTTTCCCTTGAAATCTAGCATTTGTTTTAACCCTAAAACACATGTCCATCTCCCATTTCATTTTGGATTAGCCGCAATCCCTCCCTTTTCGACTCTCACACGATAACCCATCATCTTCTACACCATCTCTGGCAAAGCTCTGGTCGAGCTTCGTTTATCGGCCTAACGTCGTCCGTGGCTCACACGGTCACTACCGTTGAGACCGTCTTTGACCCACGAGCAAAGCCCAACCATTAATCTATCAGTGTTGGCCACCGTTAAAGAAGAAAGGACAAAGAATCGTTCGAATCTCCCCTTGCACCGTCGTGCTCTGCCGCTCCTCCTTCGTGCATCATCTGTTGTTTGTGTTAAGTCGAAGGGAAACGATTACATTCCTTTGCTCCGTTCGTCCTTCACACTGTCGTTCGCCGTTTGTTGTCGCCGCCTTGCTCCGATCATGTGTGGGTAAGCTTTCAGTTCGAGTATTTGGTTTTTACTAAGTGATTTTGGAGTGGTATTTTGATTCGGATTTTGATTGTGTTATGGCCGAAAACGATCGTTTTTGTATCAATAGAGGAACTACCACCGTCGTCCTTGTCGATCTATGTCGTCGTCGACATGGTTGTCACGTCGTCGGTGAACCATCGCCACCCTAGTTGCTATGTCGCCGCCACCAGGTTGAGTTGCCCCTTCAATGGGTTCTTTAAACCCTAGCCTTATCTGGTGGAAAGGGGTGATGATGATGGGCTTTGGGAGTGAGGTGTAGTTTAGGTCTAGTGTTCGCCCCGTGAGTTGTGTGTGCATGGCTAGGTTTGAACCATACCTTGAGGCTCGGATTGTGCGTGTGTGTTTAAGTGTTGAGCCAAAAATTAAAGGACCCAATAAACTAAACCGATAATGTGAACCAAACGAACCATGGACCAATGAACCAGATGTGACCTTTTTGATAATTTTTTACCTGAGTTGACCGAAACAGTTTGACCTTGACTAAGTTTGACCAGTTGACTTTGACCATTAGAGTTGGCTTTGACTAGTTGACTTTTACTTTGACTAGAGTTGACCAAGACTTGACTTTTTTTAGAACCTTCATCTTGACCTTTCTCGGCGTCCTAAGCCCATATTCATTGTCTGTTTTGTTTAATTCAAACCTGAAAGCTCCGTTTTGCCAATTTCAATTAATTGTACTTAGTAATTTAAGATAAATTGAATATAAGTTTGATCTGAGATATTCTCGTGTTCAGGAACCGAATTTGAGGCCGAAGAGTTACCTTATCATGTTTAGATCAACCTTTCACATTCTTCGAGATCCTTACGTGAGTATTCTTTCAGATTAGTTGTTGAGTTTATAGTTGGTGGCTTAGTGATATTAATAAATATTAATATAGGGTTTTACCTTGTAGGTTCTGATTCAGCTAGATCTGAGTGTAAGACACGCTTTTCTCGGTATTAGAGCTTCTGTTGCTTAAAGGTGTGTCTCTTCATGTGCTATAAACTTGTGTTTTCTTTGGTGCTATAAATGAATGTATGTATACATTTTGTGTGCATTATTCTTTTGTGATTGGTGAGAGTTTTCAGGCATCATGCATAACATGCCATACTGTAATTTAATTGAAAATTAGATTTATCGAACTACGAGATATCAGATTTTCAAGATTGTGAAACATCAGATTTATAGATTTATGCAACTTGAGTTTTTATCAATTCAAGTTTCGGATAAGACTCGGATTTTAAAACAAGTATCATATCATTGCGTATACATAGATCGGGATTTGTGTTCGGAGAAGTTTAGTGGTTTCATCCTTTTGTGATGAATTCCATTTTGGATTAGTGGTTCCACCCTTCGGGCTGAGTTCCAGTTCGAATGGTGACGATGGAAAGAGTATGTTATGTGGAACCTTACTCTTCAGGCATTGTATCAGAGTCTAGGTATTGAGTCTTCATGAGCATCGGACATTATATCATTGTGATTCAGATTTAATGTGTTTTCAAATATTTTATCAGAAAAACAAAATAATATTTTTCTTTGTGAGTGTTTTCACTTTAGAGACACAATAAGCTCTTTAGCTTACACCCCAATAGTTTCTTTCAGATGCTCAAACTCTCTTAGGCGACTCGGTACATGGAGCATCTCGCTTTTCTTCAGATATTTTATCATTCAATATGAACTCTTTTGACTACTTTGGATTTATGTTTTAACATTGTTTGGGACATTTGTGTAATTTGGACATAGGGACTGTTTATAATTTGGTATTTATTGGATGCGTGCATTTACGAATTTTTTTAGATATTTTAATTAATTATCGGAACATCGTTTAAAATGTTGAGTTTTATTTTAATCGGAGTATTTATTGAGTTTTACTTATTTAATCGATTCTTTTGAATTACAAAATATTTTAACCTAAATTGTTTCTTGAGGGACAAGTTTCAATCGTTACTTCCTAGATTCAGCCCATTTCTTCTGGGCTGGGTTTAGGGGGTTACATTTAGTTGTATCAGAGCCAGGTTCAACCCTCAAACTATGAGGCTCACAATACTTGTTTTCAAAATGTTTTTTTTTACTTTTGCATGCATCTGAAATATTTTGGGACAAATGGGAATTTTCTGGAAAAGTTACTACAATATTAAGTGATTTTGAATTATTTTAAATTTGAGACTCCAGTACCGAATCTGAATCTAGGTTATTACATTCTATAGATAGTTACTAAGCCACCGCGTTGAAGTTCTTGTGTTGCGCTAGGTTGTTGTCGTAATGTTGCTTCTGATTGTGAACATCCGTCTTATGCTAATTAGACAGAAAATTAGAATGAGATATATGATAATGAGAATTGATATATGAGAGCGGAGTAGCTTGTGATATGTCGAGATGATTTTATAAATCTAAAACGAAACAATGTCAGTTAGTGATTATGGGATATAGTTTTTGAGGTTGATAAAATGTGCTTCGAGTTAGTTGCGACTGATAAGGATAAGTGTGACTGATTTTTGAAAGGGCTTAGACTGCCGATTAAGAGAGATGTTGCTACACATCATGATAAAGTATTCAGCGACATGGTTGATCGGGCTAAAACTGTTGGGAGGATTCTTACGCTTATGGAAAAGGAGGAATTTCAAAATTATGATCAAGTTAGAAAGCAACTAAACATGTCTGTACAACCAAGTTTTGTCAACTCGTCTGGAAGGAGGCCTAGAGATGAGTTTGTACCCCATAGTTATTGGAATGTGAGACCTGTTACATCGACAATTTCGACTAGTAGCGTGGGTAGTTCAAAAGTGCGTCGACCAATTGTTGTCTGCGGTTATTGCAATAAGAAGCATGGCAGAAAGTGCAGAATGATAAACATAGTGTGTTTTATATGTGGATCTCAGAATCATTACTTGAAGAATTGTCCACGTTCACCTATCGCATCACATATACAGAGTCAGAGACATGCATCAGTTGAGGCACCTCACTGAGGTAGAGGGCGAACTGGGTTAGTTGCTTCTGGTACTACGAGAGGAGGTAGACATGCTCCGAGTGGTGGATTAGCTAGATTCGAGATTAGACGTCTTGGTTTGGTACATCCGACTAGAGTTCGTGTTGGATTTGATGATATGCACGATGACATAGCAGGTATCTTATGGCGTTTCAGTTTTTGTTATTATAATCGATTATGACTTCAGAATAAGATAGTATAAGTATGTGTGAATAGTTTTGGGTATCTGTGGTCAAGTCTGAAAATTTTTAGGACAAAATTTCTTTTAAGGGAGGGAGAATTGTAACACTTCAAATTTTCCCCTATTTCGGAAGACCTAAATTATGAAACCCCCAAATCAAAAACCCTAATAATTAAGAAATTTTATTCAAAACCCTAATTAAAAATTTAGAATTAAATTGAATTTTAGTTATGATTTTGGTGACCTATTTGTTAAGATCAAAATTTCAGTGACCTTTATGTAAAGTAGGTTAAGTTTAGGGGCCTTTGTATAAACCCTCAAACTTTTCGGTGACCATATATGTGATTTACCCTTTTTCCTTGATATTTGAAATTTGTTTTAACCCTAAAACACCAGTCCATCTCCCATTTCATTTTGGATCAGCCGCAATCCCTTCTTTTTCCTCTCTCGCACGATAACCCATCATCTTCAGCACCATCTCCAGAGAAGCTCTAGTCGAGCTTCGTTCATCAGCCTAACATCGTCCGTAGCTCACACGGTCACTACTGTCGAGACCGTCTTTGACCCGCGAGAAAAGCCCAACCATTAATCTATATGTGTCGGCCACCGTTAGAGAAGAAACGAAAAAGAACCGTTCGAATCTCCCCTTTCGATGTCGTGCTTCGTCGCTCCTCCTCCGCGAATCGTCTGTTGTTTGTGTTAAGTCGAAGGGAAACGGTTAGTTTCCTTTGCTCCGTTCATCCCTCACGTTGTCGTTCTTCGTTTGTTGTCGCTGCCTTGCCCTGATCGTGTGTGGGTAAGCCTGAAGTCCGAGTATTTGGTTTTTACTTAGTGATTTTTGAGTGGTATCTTGATTCAGATTTTGATTGTGTTATGGCCGAAAATGATCATTTTTGTATCACCGGATGAACTACCCCCGTCGTCCTTACCGATCTATGTCATCACCGACATGGTTGTCACGCCATCGGTGAGCCATCGCCACCCTTGTTGATATGACGCCGCCGCTGGGTTGAGTTGTGTCGTCAAGGGGTTCTGTAAACCCAAGCCATATCTGGTGGAAAGGGGTGATGATGATGGGCTTTGGGAATAGGGTGTAGTTTGGGTCTGGTGTTCGGCCCATGAGTTGTGTGTGCATGGCTGGGTTTGAACCATACCATGAGGCCCAGATTGTGTGTGTGTGTTTAAGTGTTGAGCCAAAAATTAAAGGACCCAATAAACTAAACTGATAATGTGAACTGAACGAACCATGGACCAGTGAACTGGATATGACCTTTTTGATAATTTTTTACCCGAGTTGACCGAAACAGTTTGACCAGTTGACTTTGACCGTCATAGTTGTCTTTGACTAGTTGACTTTGACTTTGACCATAGTTGAGTTTTTCTGAGAACCTTTATCCTGACCTTTCTCGACGTCTTGAGCCCGTATTCGTAGTGTTTTGTTTAAATTCGAACCCGAAAGCTCCGTTTTGCCAATTTCAATTAATTTTACTTAGTAGTTTCAGATAAATTAAATATAAGTTTGATCTGAGATATTTTCGTGTTTAGGAACCAAATTTGAGACTGAAGAGTTACCTTATCCTGTTCAGATCGATCGGTCACGTTCTTCGAGATCCTTACGTGAGTATGCTTTCAGATTACTTGTTGAGTTTATAGTTGGTGGCTTAGTGATAGTAATAAATATTAATGTATGGATTTACCTTGTAGGTTATGATTAAGCTAGATCTGAGCGTAAGACGCGCTTTTCTCGGTATTAGAGCTTATGTTGCTTAAAGGCGTGTCTCTTCTTGTGCTATAAACTTGTGTTTTCTTTGATGCTATAAATGAATGTATGTATACATTTTGTGTGTATTATCTATTGTGATTGGTGAAAGTTTCCAAGCATCATGCATAACATGTCATATTGTAATTTAACTGAAAAATCAGATTTGTCAAACTACGAGATGTCATATTTTCAAGATTGTGAAACATCAGATTTATAGATTTATGCAACTTGAATTTTTATCAATTCAAGTTTCGGATAAGACTCGGATTTTAAAACAAGCATCATATCATTGCGTATACATGGATTGAGATTTGTGTTTGGGGAAGTTTAGTGGTTTCACCCTTTTGGGTTGAATTCTGCTTCGAATTAGTGGTTCCACCCTTTGGGCTGAGTTCCACTTCGAATGGTGACGATGGAGAGTGTAGGTTATGGGGAACTTACTCTTTGAGCAATGTATTAGAGTCTAGGTATTGAGTCTTCATGAGCATCGGACATTATATCATTGTGATTCAGATTTAATGTGTTTTCAAAGATTTTATCAGAAAAACCAAATAATATTTTGCTTTGTGATTGTTTGCACTTTAGAGACACACTAAGCTCTTTAGCTTACACCCTAATAGTTTCTTTCAAATACTTAAACTCTTTTAGGCAGCTCGGTACATGGAGCATCTCGCTTTTCTTCAGATATTTTTTCATTCAGTATAAACTCTTTTGAATACTTTGGATTTATGTTTTAACATTGTTTGGGACATTTGTGTAATTTGGACATTGGGACTGTTTATAATTTGAGATTTATTGGATGCATACATTTGCGAATTTGTTTTCTGATATTTTAATTAAGTATTGGAACATCGTTTAAAAGATTGAGTTTTATTTTAATCGGATTATTTATTTTTTTTACTTATTTAATCGATTGTTTTGAATTACAAAATATTTAAACCTAAATTGTTTCTTGAGGGACAAGTTTCAATCACTACTTCCTAGATTCAGCCCATTTCCTCTAGGTCGGGTTTAGGGGGTTACAACACAAATGTATTAAGGTGTCTTATACACCATATTATCACATGTAACATGTTCACATAGGATGCACCAGGCATCTAGATCATTAGGTGCCAATTACACCATATCAGAGAGTACACAAGGTACTAAGTTTTAGACAAAGCTCTAGACTCTAAGGTGTGCCCTTCTTCCTAAGACCAACTAGCCAACCAAAAACTTTATATGTCTTTTGAAATTTCCAGCAAGCACATTCAAGTGTCTAGCAACCAATTTGCAAGATCATGTAACATATTCACATCACAAATATACAAGTTCAATCAAGGTCACGGCTCAATTAATTTCCAGCAATTATTTTTCATAATCACAATCATTATCATTCAAAAATAGTAGCATAAAATTAACATTAAACTCATTTCATGACTCACATATAGCCATCCAAGTAGGGCAAATTATATAAAGCATCAAATAAAGCAACTAGCTACTAACATGTAACATGATTTCATATTTCCTTTTTAATCTTTCTTCCTTTAAGATTATTACCAACTTCACATTAGATTCATTTCATGATTTAATGTAAAAATCATAATTTAAAACATAAACATTGGAGTGTCCTAACCCTAAGATTAACCACACTCACAATACTTCAAGATAGACTTGATCTTTGATCACAATGCATTTGTTCTTCCTATTTGATTGTCCAACCCTTGTTTCCTCCAAAGTTTATTCAAACTTTTGATCTTAACATTCATATATAAACATATACAAAACATATTAGAAGCCAATTCAAACATATAAACTCATTTACACAAGTGCAAATATTAAACATTCAAAAATATTGTTCCTATTGACAGTTTGAGTACTTGTTACTAATATGGGCATATCTTTTTACATACATATAAAAATTTCAATGTATGGCACATATTTTTCCTATTTCTCAATCAATTCAATTTTCATTTGAAAACAGAGTATTATGCGGGGAATTAAACTGGCAGATTACCAATTAGGTCATTTTAGAGCAAATTTTAATCTAGGTCTTTTACGAGTTTCATTCATGATTTTAAACCTATGTTTACCCTGATATCCCATGTATTTTTAAGTCCTACTTGGTCCCTAAACATAGCAATATAGTCTTGATATTTATCATGGTTTCATATTGGTCCCCATTCAAGCTCATTTCACCTATTAAGCTTTCTAACCATTTTAAACATATAATCCAAGCCATTAATCAGCCAATTCAAATCATAAACCATTTATACAACATTTTTCTTGTTTCTAATCATTATTTCCAGAATTAAACCTAAAGCAATTCAATCTCAATTTTCTTAAATTTGAAAAAACAGTCTATTAACACTGTTTTAACTCTGTAGGTGATCAATTTACTTCCAACTACTTTTCCCAGCATCCAAATAACATTTTCATCAATCCAACACTTCTATCTTCTAGAAAATTCAATTTTCTACAACTTTCTCCTAATGAAATTTTCCAGTTCGGCCTAGAACATATTCAAATTTCCAGATTTCTGAAGGACAGTGTGCTAATTCGAATTTGGGCATGTATATACATTTCAACTAGTTTAATCTTATAATTTTCATTCTATTTCCAGATCTAACTTAAACCCAACAATAATTCAAGAACATCAACACTTAATATTCATACAAATTTCCAGAAATCACACATAAACAACAATCAAATAAAGCAATTTCAATAAGGTGTATTCGGTTATCAACAAGAACACTTGTTCTTCTTTTAACATGCACGCGTAAATTCAATTTTCCAGCCCCTAGAATCCTTGTTCAAGCTTCTTAATTTCTCCAGATTTCTTCTTTTCTCTCAACTCTCTCTCTCTATTTGGTTTCTTTGGTTTCGGTGGAGATATGAAAGAAATATGATAACCATCATTTGTGGTTTAATTGTTTGATTGCCAAGTGTTATGATTCAATGACACATGGTTTATTTTAAACCATGTTTTTTTTCAATGCTTTAATTTAATCATAGTATTAGTTTAATTTATGTGGTAAATATCCACCATTTTCCCACAATCATATATATATATATATATAAAGATTATTGTAATGCTAATTCCCACCATATTAATATACATATATTATTGTATTATTGATGTATTATGTGTTTAATTACTATTATAACATTAATTTTATTATTTCATTATAGTCTTTTGTTCTTATACAAAATGTTCACACTTTCTTTGTTAATTAATTTAGGGTTTTCAATCAGGCTATGAATTGGGGTATTACACGAAGCCGCCTTCTTTCTCTGGTTATAGCCGGGTTTAAAGGTAGCCCTTAAACTTTTCTCCTTGTTAGTTTAGTCCTAGGTTTGTCCCTTTCCTTTTTAGAAGTTAGTTTTTGCCCTTTCTTGTGCCTTTGTGTTTGATATATATAGTAAAACCCAGTGTTTTTAATGCTTAATTACCGCCCGCACCATGACTTGTCTAGGGGATTACCCGCGCCTTGTGAGGTCTGGGTAAATTGCTTAATTAGTCCTTGACACTTTTTATTGTCACGATTAACTCCTACGACCACATGTGGACCTACCCAATGGATGACATATGTACTATGGTTAGGGTAAAATGTAATTTTTAAACTATTAAGCTTTGTCTCTCTTTCAATTTAATCATTTATTCTTTTATTATCCATACATTATTTAGTTCGATACTAAACTTGCAAAATACAAAAATTAAATTAAATTACAAGTGCTAAATTCATAAGTTATAATTAATACATTGAATAATAAAAAATCAATTTAATAATTTTCACTTAAACGGAAATATGAATTTTAAATACTTGTTTGTATACGATTCTACCATATAAATTATATAAAAAGAGAGTATGTTTCCTTTAAAATTTTAGAAAATGGTTTACGAAAGGTTATATATTTTAAAATTATATTAAAAAAGTACATGTATGATGTAAAACATAGAATGATAAAAACATATAGAATTGTACTATTATATTTTAATATGAAAATACATCAAGAGTTGACCTTAGCTCAGCTGTTACAGCGGGGGGTGGGTTGTTGCTTACAAATCTGTCCCTAGGTGGCTGGATCAGATTTGATAGGTCAAGAATATCTTTTATATTTTTCAAAGTCGAGTGAGTCTGTTTAAATAATTCCATTTTTTCTTGTGTTTGAAGAAAATAGATTGAGCAAGTTAGAAAACAATAGAAGTGCATTTATGTTAGGTGCTTATTAGGGCCAAATGCCCATTCATATTTTGTGTTGAATAAGTCTCCACAACACCATTCTTAATGTCTTCTGCAATCTTAAAATCATGGAGGAAAATTCCACCATTGTTGCTTCCTCATACAAGTAAAGCATCCATTTTTTTGTCTCGGGGCTAGCTTTTCGACCTAGCAAACCACGCGGTGTTAGTCAATGTTACTTAGACAAATAACTAAGTCAGTCTGAATTCTCACTCGGGAATATCAAACTCTTCCAAGTCACTAAGAACGTTGAATCGTTCTAGCGGAAGCAAACTATAGAGAATGACCTCACTGAACAAAAGAAGAAAACTAAGAATACTCAATAGCAACATAGAGGATTTAGAGTAAATGCCTTGATTACTCATAAGATATAAATTAAGTACCACATGAAAAACAATGAACCGGTTCCAGAGGCTATCATTGATAAGATCTTTGAGAACACGAAAACAATAATAGAATGCTTGATTGTTGAAGATATACCAAATATAGACATAATTACAACAAGTGTTGCAAATGTTTTGGGCCCTAAGGGGCAATTTGATAACGAGGTTTTTGACTCGGGAAGTGACTATGTGAAAGGCTTAAAATTTGTAAATGAAACTTTATATGTGCAGAAGGCATTGTTACTTGTTTTCAAAAGAATGATTGAAGCAGAGCGAGGTTTAGATGGAGTTGATGAGGAATTTGTTAAGTCTTTCACGATGGTTGTAAGGTTGCTTGTTTTTTCCAATCAAGTTGGCTGCCTATTTGGTAAAGGTGGCAGTGTAATTAAGCAAATGTGTATCGAGAGTGAAGCACAAATTCAAATTCTAAAGAGCTTAATTATATGTTTCTCAACAACTAATATAAAATCCACCTCGACATCGTGATGATTTTCCTCTCAACAAAACTGGACAGTCGTCTCAGTCTTTTGGTCCCAAGCCTTAAGTCCACCCATCATCAAAACATTCATTAAATTCTCGAGAAGCATTTTTTTGCTACAAGACCTCGGGATGTTGAGCTTCATTCACCTTTTCCCCCTCATATACTTGGCAAAATGGTGTCTTCCCCGAAAATGATAACATTCTGGTTATTGTGATGATGAAATAGTTGGTGCAAATTTGGGGATGTCAATTTTTTACTTCGAACATATCAACAAGATTCTTTCCTCTTTGAAGTTTATATTTTTTTATGATGCACTACATGAAGTTGTTGGGGCTTACACTCATTGCATTTTTGTGGAAGAGCTTGGCTCACACCAAAATTCACTATGGAATTGTGTGTCCAATGAGTACTTTGGAGAAGGGCATCTCGATCTCAATCTCAATATGAATTGTGCAAAGAATTTAGTTGATTACATGAGATTAGGCAAATCAAACTCTAAAGTTGAGCCACTAGTGTAACAACCCAAATTTCTGAGTCAAAAATTTGGGCGTTAACTCAGGTTGTGGACCTTCATGTTGGTTGGAGTAATGAGACCGTTGGGCCAAGTTTGGGCCCTATTGAGTGAGAATTGGGCCACATGGGCTTAGGTAGTGACCAAGTTGTGACAGGGTTCTAAGTGGAGGCAGACCACCCTTTATTATCTTTGTTTTCCATGTGAGTTGAAGGGGACAAACGTACTTCACCAATTTCTCTATCTCTTTCATCTTCTCCAACACCCTTTCTTTCTCTATTTCTATACATATTTTCGTTACCCTAAAGATACATGCTTTATCTCCAAAATTTCCATATGAGGTTTAAGATTTATGGATTCTTAATCTTCTTTTCAAGGGCTTCAAGAAAAGTATCTTCTTTTCTCAAATAGGTGAGTTTGGCATTTATGAGTTTTTGAGCTTCAAGCTTGTTGAAGCTTTCCTTTGGGTTTAAAGCTATAAATTTGTAGTTAGATCATTTTGTAGTCTCTAGTTTGAGCTTTGACTCATTCCTTGTTGGTTTGGATAAAGAAAAGGGGGGGTTGAGAGCCTCTTCAAGTTTGAGACTTAAAGGAAGGTGCAAAGAAACTTGGGGTGAGTGCTCATTTCAGGATTCTTGAAAAAGATCAGTACATCTCTAACTCATACTCTTCTTAAAGATCATAAAGTGATTGCTTTGCTTGATTTTATGGTGTATGATTGCTAGTTTTGGCTTAAGGTAACTTAAAACCTTGTTAATGGTAAATCCCTAATTAAAAGTTAATAAGGTGTAAAAAGGGTAGCAAACGACCCTAATCAACTCCCATAAGATGTAAGATTGAGTTAAAGGGTCATATGTTACATTTTGGGGGCTTATAAGGTGATTTATCGAGCCTTGGAAGCCATTTATGGGCTTCAGTATCGGTACACGGGGAGCCCATATTAATACCGTGTGTTCTGAATGAAGAACACAAGCAAAATTTACATGGAGTATCGGTACCCTTGGGAGGGTATCGATACCCCCTGCTCTATCAAGGTTCCAATAGTGGGGTTCGATATCGGTACCCTTGGGTGAGAATCGATACCCTAAGGGCAGTGTCGATACCCAGGGCAGTTTCAGTACCCTTGGGTGGGTATCGATACCCAGAGAGCGGTATTAGTACTCGATTTTGGGTATCAATACCCACTGGGCAATCTGGCTGAAAATGCATTTTGAGGGGCTTATAATTCGGAGACTACGGTCCTATGGGCTTCTAATGTGAAAATAAATAGTAAAAGTGAGAAATTAGAATTTAACCCTTATGAATAAGCATAATGTTCAATAACCTGATAATTGTGAAGGGGAGAATTATTATGATAGCAATCCTAGAGATCCTTGGTATCATGCCTTGGTCGTATTTTCTTGATAGCTTGGCTTAGAGTCACTTACCTCTTGGTGAAGTGTATGAATGCTCGAAGAGCATGTATTATCTTATGATTGTTGAAAAGGAATTCAAATGTTCTAAAGTCAGTACTACGGTACTTATATAAGGGGATGCGTACTTCGGGTTGTGAGAACAAGTACACAGGACGTACCCACATCCTAAGTGATCTGGGTGCGATTAGAAACCTATCGGTGGCTATGGTGATCCGGATAAGGTAATTAACTCGATAGGCTGAGATAGCTCAAGTAGCTTGATAGGCTGAGTGACCTCCGATAAGGACTATTTGTGGTTAATGTGATCCGTGGCTATGGTGATCCGGATAAGGTAATTAACTCAATAGGCTGAGATAGCTCAAGTAGCCTGATAGGTTGAGTGACCTCCGATAAGGACTACTTGTAGTTAATGTGATCCAAGTATGTCTAAGATGCATATGTGGCTATGGTGATCCGGATATGGTCTAGTTAACCTGACGACTGTTTGAACACGGGTAACCCGACATATGTGTGAGCATAGGTAAAGTAGGGCTTCATTGACCATTATGTGGATGATGTATGGATATATTTATGTATGCTATGTGGATGTTATAGATGATAGCTCATGTACCCGATGGCTGAGTGATCAGGGTACGATATGTATTAACTCGATGGGATGAGTGTGCTCGAGTAACCGATAGGCTATGTGACCTCGAGTATGGAAAAGCTTTGTGGAAACATGTAATACTTGTTGTAGACTTAATGATGCCTTGAGATAGGTGATCTAAGAACTCTAGTTAGTGTAGGCTAGATGATAACTCATAGATAGTAAAGCCTTATCTATGCTCTTTAAAATTATATTTATCTTGCATGCTTATTTTATGATGATCGCAAATTGTGGTAAAGTAGAAATGTACCACTGAACTTTTTAAGCTCAACGTTTGGAATCGTTGTTTTCATTCGCAGGTTAGTAGGTTGATCGTGGCCGATGAGCACATCAAGAAGGGGTTTTCCAGCACCGCGTCACTTCAGAGTACAATGCTTAGTATTTAGTTTTGGGCTTATGTATTCATAGGACCTTACAAGTTTTTGAGTTTGTAAACTCTATTGAAATGTTATTTTGTTATACAGTGTTCTAAACTTGAAGCTCATTTTTTGTAAACTTATTTAAATACTTATTTAATTAAATAAATTTATGGATGATTTGATATTTCAAAAATGGCTAAACTTGTGATTTTAATAGAAATTTTGATGAGTGAGTTTTTGGTGACCCGAATTTAGTACTTCGGATCGAGATCAGAATCGGGGTGTTACAACTAGAGTTTGGTGTCGCTACCAATGGTGATGCTGATCGTAACATGATTCTAGAAGAAAGAAAAGGTTCATTATCACTCTATCATATTCAGTTGCCATCATCATTGCCAATGTTATCAATTTTTTTTAGAACAAATGCTTATACATATTAATGAGTTTATATATGTGCAATACCCATATGGCTTTAGCTTGTTGCTTATGGATAATTTAGTCGGTGAAAGTATTGGATGGGAAGGGGACTCCACCACAACTCAAGTCGACGAAGACATGGTTGATCCATTGGTGAATGAATTGGTTCGGCAGACACTTGTGGTGAATGGGTTGGTGAACTTTGAGGACCAAGTGAAGTACCATGTGGCAACTAAGTCAGCAATAAATTGAGCAACTCAGAGAATTAGTCAGCAACAGAATCCAACCTTAGGTATATTGGAAAATACGTGGTTTTGTGATAGGCAGTAAATTAGTTATCAAAAAAACTTACTTTTCTTTCTCTTCCTCTAGTGCTATCTCTATTTTTATTTCCTTCTCTATGAATACATGTATTTGTAGGGAGATACATTACAAAGAGGCACATCAAAAGAAAACTGAAGCAAAGAAACAAGAGTCAGCAAGATCATCTTTCTCTACATGTCATTTCGAAGGTCATTGAAGCATAAATCAAGTATTAGAATTCATCAACAGCCATCGTGTCAAAGATCTGAAGTCGGTGATGAATGAGCCAGGTTAGAAATTCATGGCAACATACTTCAATCAGTGGAAAATGAGAGCTCAGATTGCCTCCGAACCAACCTACAAAGGGGGCCAAATTGACAAAAAAAACTCGGCAAACTGAGATCGAAGAGAGGAGAAAGATACTCTCATTCACTTTTGCTTCAATGAATCTGCCTCCCAAAACAGAGTTGAGGTCGCCGAAGAAAGCTCTCGTCGACAAAAACCAAAAAGAAAGGGGAGGAGAGAAAGCAAAAAAGAAAACACAGCAAAGGGTAAAAGGTTGATCGTCGGAGGGAACAACGATAAACCACCTCAATGATTTCAAAGAGATAGGTTAGAGAAAATTAAGGAGAAGGCAGACGTAGTAATAAAGAGAGAGAAAGTTAGAGAAGGGTTTTTATATTAAAAAAATTCTTTGATTCATTGTATGTGTGTGACAATTTGTTTTTTATTTATTTTTTATACCATGTTATGTATTGTTTGATGAGTGTTTGGTATGATGTGGAAAAATACTTTTAAGTAGATAAAATAAATATTTTACATACTATTTTTTAAAATATAAAAGAATTGGTGATACAAATAAAAATAAATGAATAAGGGTTATATTTTGATACATAAAATGTGTAAAATAAATTTACACAACCTTTTTATAAAATTTAGAATTTAAATTCTAAACTCTCACACCCTAAAAACTAAACCTTATACCTTAAATTCTAAATTCTAACCATAAACCTTAAATTCTACACCCTACACACTAAACCCCTAAACTCTAACCTAAAACCCTAAACCCTAAAATTGAAAGGCTTAAAGTTTATACAAACTTGTGTATTAAAATATTTTTTAATAAATAATTATACATAAAAGTGTTTTTGAAAAACTAAAAAGCTAGAGATTTAACTTTTGAAAAGCACTTTTCAAATCAAATTTAAAAACACATTTAATATTAAAAAAAACTATTTGTTCTTGCGTTGCTTTTTTTGAAATTACCAAGTCGAAGTACTATGTGAGAATTGTATGTTTGGTCTTTGTATTTTTATTTGATTATTTTTAGTATTAATATTTTTTATTTTAAAGCATACGGTCTAACACAAATAGTAGTCCTCAAATTTGTTAAGTACATTGATACTAATTTTTTTACACAATCATTATTTAAGAGTCTAATCTTAAATTTTAAACCTTATTATTTAAATCTCTAAACTTTAAAATAAAATTTTAAATTTCAGAGATAATTAATCCAATGACCACCCAACTATGGGTCGCGACCTGTTTTGACCACCCAACTAAAAAATTTTAAAATTCGACCACCTAACTATTTAAATAGACCTATTTTGACCATCGGCCGTTAAAATCTAACGGAAAGATGATGTGGTCATTAAGTAAATTTTGTATAATTACACATGTCATCACCCGATTGGAAAATATAAGAATAAAGAGTGCTAGGTATAGGTTTTGAACCCACAATGTCTTGGGGTAAAACCTCATGCCTTTACAACTACACCAACCCACTCTTTGTGAAATGGATTGCACCATTTAATATATATCTTATAATGCAATAAATGTTATGGAATAAAGAAATAAAATTTGGTTGCAAGGGGACTCGAATCTAAATCACTTGGGATGTGTAAAACCATACAAACCACTTAACTGGTTCAAATAATTAATTTAAATACGAACATATTTAAAATACGAATATATTTGAAATATGAATATATTTAAAATACGAATATATTTAAAATATATTTAAAATATGAACATATTTAAAATACGAATATATTTAAAATATAAATATATTTAAAATACGAATATATTTAAAATATATTTTACATATATTCATATTTCAAATATGTTCGTATTTTAGATGTATTTTAAATATATTCGTATTTTATTGTAAAATATATTTAAATTAATTATTTTAACCAGTTAAGTGGTTTGTATGGTTTTACACATCCCAAGTGATTTAGATTCGAGTCCACTTGCAACCAATTTTTATTTTTTTATTCCCTAGCATTTACTGCATTATAAGATATATATTAAACGGTGCAATTCATTTCACAACGAGTGGGTTTGTGCAGTGGTAAAGGCATGGGGTTTTCCCTCAAGAGGTTGTGGGTTTAAACCTCACACCAATCGGGTGATGACATGTCTCGTCACCTAATTTGTTAATTAATTTTATTATTTATTTAAATTAAAATTAGGACTAAATTGATATAATAAAGAACTAACAATGACCAAATGTGTAATTATACAAAATTTACTTAACGGCCATGTCATCTTTCCGTTATCTTTTAAGGGCTAGTGGTCAAAATATGTATATTTAAATAGTTGGGTGGTCAAATTTTAAATTTTTTAATTAGGTGGTGAAAACAAGTCGCGACCAATAATTGAGTGGTCACTGAAATAGTTTTTCCTAAATTTAATAAACATATATATCAAGTTTACACAAGTAATATCAACTTATATATCAAAGTTTTTATTTTTACTAAATCATTCAATTTCATTCTAGACGCATTTTTAATTTAATCCCTATTTTAAATAGGGATAACTACATACTTAGTATCTCATCTATTTCCGCGTTTCTATTTTAATATTCACCTATTTTTTTGGCAGAATAGTATTTAATGTCACGTTTCGTTTTTAAATTGGTACATCTCTCATTTAAAACTAACAACAAAACTGGTGTGGTATTTATTATTTTTCTCTTTCCTCTTTTTTAGTCAGCCGTTAATTTTAAACGGTAAAAATGTTAATCTAAAAAATAAAATCTAATGTTAGGTACCATTTTATCAGAAATTACCTATAGTAATCTCTTTCAAATATTTTAATCATTGTGTTGGTTAAAAAAGATCTACTTGAAGTAAGCATCAATATTATCTTATGCTGATGTAATACAAGGGTAACACTTGTTTAACTTAATTTTTTTTAATAAAACACACACCGTGTAGAACTGGTACTCAAACCTGAATCACTTGGATGAATTACATCATCCTTTACCACTAGAACAACAAGAGGTGAGCGTCAAAGTCATCAATTGACTAACAATTCTTACCCATACCCTTAAATTTGGGTACTCATAAAGGTGTTGTATGAGCATTTAAAAAGAAAAGGTGAAGTATAAGGAAGATACAAGAATGCCATTGTCAGGTTAACATTAAACTCAACTAGAAAGTACATGTCTTGTCCAGGCACTTCCGGGAAGCATGGCAATCAATAATGTCTTTTGTGTCATGTTCCAATACATTGCTTCTATTATATCATCTGTTGATGAAGATCAGCTGCCTGCTGAGCCAGCTCCACCACCATTGCCTCATCAAAGAACTTGTTGATGCTCACATCTTCGCTCATTCCCTGGAAAGTTTCACAAAAAATTCACTCGCTCATTTGTAATTGCCTTTTTCTTTTTAAGGCTCTTTTGTCGATTTTTTGAAATGAAAATGTTTGTTTGTGTGCATGCTTGCGTGTGGATAGAAGTAGCAATACCTTTCTACGCCTTGTCTTCACCATGAACTCCCGAGCAAGGTGCTGTACCGGTGCAGGTTCGAGAGGCCGCAAAACTATGCTCTTGTCTAAGGGATCTCCGGGAACTATGGCCCAGTGGTCAAATACTGAGAGACAAAAGGCTTGCCCTTGTGTGTGGTACCTTAGATCTGTCTCGAATCCAAATGATTCTATCACAGGTAAAAATGCCTAAATGGGAAAAAGAACCAGATGAAAATTGTAAGCATGTAGATGGGGGTGATTATTAACTTACGCAATTACATGAACATTAGCTTCTGGTCAATGAATTAGGCAAGCAAATTCAGCAGTTCATATGTTCACTACAGTTGACCACCATTTATAAATAAATAATCCCTGGGCAAATATTTCTAAAAGGAATTCAACCTTAGCTTCCTTACCTTCACAATATAGGCAGGTGTTCCTGGCTGAGGCACATCAGCTGTCACATGGCCACGTCTACGAGACAATACTGTGTAGATGGCAGAGACACAGTCGATTGGTGTTTGTATCTGAAACAAAATTACAAATTAGTCACACATTGTCAGTAGGAGAGTCATTAGAACAAGTTGCATAGTAAAATGATGCCGAAACGAAGAAAATTTGCTTTAATTTTCCCCTTTATAGGGCAAGAGAGGCTTGCTAATTGCGGTCGCGGTTGCGGATGCTGTTGCAACGTCGCGGTCGCAGCCGTTGCGACTGTGATTTTTCTCTAAAAAATAACTATGGTTTTAAATGCGGTTGTGGTTTGTGGTGTTGAGGCGACCTCCAAAACCGTTACGATGCAGCCGTCACGTTGCGTTGTGGCCACAATTTAATACTATGGCTTGTTTCAAGCTAAGACTGAAACCTCCACGTAGCTCACCCTCATTTTAGCATGAAGAGGATGCCATGGGCTCAAGAGGAATAGCAACCGTAAAGACAGAAAATTTTCAGCTTTCATATGCAGAGGCTATTACATTAAGTTTATTATTTCTTTTTTCATTAGAAGAACAAGACACTGCACCCGGTCTACCTTGATTTGCAATATTATTTCGTTTGGCTTTTCTTGCAGATTTAATGCAGATAAACCCATAGGTGGAAGACTGTTAGATGGTGGGAATATAATTGGAGTAACATACCTCCACATAATATACAGGTTCCATAAGCCGTGGGGTAGCCATAAGGAAAGCTGAGTAGGCCACACGTCGAGCTGTGGGGATGATCTGTCCAGATCCTCGATGCAATGATTCAGATGCAATCCTTGCATCCACTATTTTGAACTTTACGTTTCTTATTGGTTCATCACAGAGAGGTCCTTCCCTAGCACCCCACTGAAACCTGCCCAGCGAAGCATGAAATTTTTAGTCACAGGTAGTAGATTTAAGTGATTAACTAGCTAAAAATTCGGAAAAGATGTATTCTTACCCTTGGACAATAGAGTCCCTGACAGAACCCAACAATGCCTTGTCAACCTCAGTAGGGAGTGTATCATCTAATAGAATATTAGGTCCCTACAAAACAAGATTCGTAACGGCCAGAGATACCGATTATTAGGACATGAATCCCATTTTTCTGCTCTTTAAACAAGTAGGAACAAGATAGAATCACCAAATCCGGGAAACAATAACTTCAGTTACCTGCTTATCGGGGCCAAATGCCCAGATGGAACGTGCAGCAAGCAAATCCCAGTCATATTTTGTCTTGAAGAAGTCTCCAAGCTGCTTCCGACTCCAGTCAACACTTACAACACCATTCTCAATGTCCTCTGCAAGGCCTCTCTCCAATGGCTCTGCAATCTTAAAATCATGGAAAGGTATATGATCATACAGCCTGAAAGCAAGCACTACCAGTAATTATTCCTAAAAGCGTCTAGATACAAGAAAAGGAGTTTAGATGGCAGGCTTACCATGGTTATCTTATTCTTCTTGTTGGGTGTTTCAGCAAAGCATTTCATTGAGGAAGACTCCACCACCGTTTCGCAGAATGAAACAACAGGATCTGCCACCTATTATGAGAAGCATAAGAAGTGAAAGCGCACATATTAACTTAAGCACAGCCCACTATAGAGAAACAAATTTCAGAAAGAAAAAATGAAAATAGCACAAGGAGTGTGAGAAAGTAGATACCTTAACTTCCACCTCAGAATACAGCTCCCTAAGGTCTTTCATGACTGAGTCCAAGTACAACTCTCCAGTACCTAATATAGTGTGCTCACCAGATTCCTCAACTTTAGTAATAGCTAGAGGATAGCTTTTGCTGATCTTCCGAAGCCCCTCAACCATTTTGGGCAACTCACTGGGATTCAAAGGCTCAGTTGCTGTTTTCACAACAGGAAGTGTATTAAATTGTAAGGGCCGGAATATGTATACATCTTCATCAAGATCCACATTACAAAGGGTGGCAGTTTTCATGATTGAAGCATCAACACCTTCAATGAGAACCCAAGAACCAGGAGGAGCACTGCTTACGGGTATTCTATATCGAGCTTGGTAGATCCACAATTTGGTTACTTCTTTCACTGTCATGTCCTCCTCGTCATCTGGTGAATAGCCTTCTCCCAGTACTCTCAAAGTTTGTCCTGTTTGAATTCTGCCACCGTAAACTCTACCAAAAGCATCAAAAACACTACAATCGGACTTGGGGTATAGTTTGGTCACATTAACCATAAGAGGACCAGAAGGATCGCAATCTACCATTGCCTTGTAAATCATTGAATGTTTAGGTCCAGTGTATATGTGATCAACCTTCTTAGCTGCAACATCCTTGGGAGATGGTACATGCTGAACCAGCATATCAGTGAAGCCTGAAGCAGAACCAAAAACTGTGCTGCAAGCCAATCTTAGCAAAGGCCTAACATTTAACTTGTAAGCAGCATTGCTGAGAGTGACACCCAACTCTGCAAGAGTTGACTCCACACTCTTCCTATGTTCACCAATCACCTGGCTATATATCTTATAAAGGGGTTCCAGCACAAATTCAACAAATGATCGTTCTCCTCCACCAGCAGGAGGTTTCCTTTTAAAAGTCCTTGTATCAGTATGATAATAAATATCACCCCAAAGTCGAGATGCAAACTTTTCAGCATCAAAAGGAATTCCGTGGAGTTTGACATATAATTTTGCAAATGATTGCAAAGTGAAGGACCATCCTGCACTTCCACTAGCAAAACAAACATTTCCAGCAGCAGGATCAATAATTTGAACATTACCAGCAGTTGTAGAGGCGGCAGATATGTGGTTATTGATTACTTCCAGGGTATGCCTTAATTTATGATAAGCATCCTTGGGGGGCAACCTAAGTTCTGTTATCAGCCGGTCAACCTAAAAAAGGTAAAAAGCATTTGAGCTTGAGCAAGATGTGGAACATCATTTTCATCAAAAAACTTACCGAGATAAATCATAAGGTGAAAAGTGTTTACTTTGTTTAAAACAACTACAATAGGTAGGCGCTCCTGTATTGCATGGCGTATAGCCCTCTCAGTGTTTACCTGTTCAAAATGGGAAAGCAAAGGTATTGCTTAGAACACCACATTGTTCATTTGCATAGTTCATTATTCATACATTCTACAGAAAGCAGCTACATCATGTTGTAACCAAGTTCAACAACTGGCAAGGTATGGATTGTTCATTTGCATAGTTCATTATTCATACATTCTACAGAAAGCAGCTACATCATGTTGTAACCAAGTTCAACAACTGGCAAGGTATGGATTGGAAAAGATTTGATTGAGCATAACATAATTGAATTGCAATAAATCTCAGAGTACTCATTTTCTTTAGGGTTCATTTTACGTGTTCTTTTACCTCCAGAGCATAAAATCAATTTCCATTTCACATATATATTAGGCGGGACTCAAACATATTCATAAGCAGAACGGAACAATGGGTCATGAATGCATTTAGAATACCATAATATGCATATAAAGATGTACTTACCATCACTCCTTCAGCAGCATCAACAATCAACACAGCACCGTCTGCAAGCCTAAGAGCAGCAGTCATTTCATCAGAAAAATTCACATGACCAGGAGCGTCCATGATGTTACAAAGATAGGATTTTGAGTTGCTATCCTCAAGAACAAGTGACATTGGAATCGCCTTGATAGATATCCTTCTCTCTTGTTCGTCAATTCTCGTATCAGTGTATCTCATGTGCTTCTCACTATTTTCATCAAATGTTTTCATATGGTGGGTTTGCTCAACCAACATGTCCATGAACACCGTCTTCCCATGCTGCAAGTGTCCAACAAGGGCAACATTCCGAACCAAACCCGGGTTTGACATCAAACCGATAAGAAACTGAGTCGATACATAAGTCGAAGAATCCTTAACTCCAACCTCAAACTTGATATTCCTAACAGGCTTAATAATAGGTTGTTCAAGAGGTTGCTCATCTTCATCCATTACCAAGGTCTCAACATCCTCACCATAAACCTCTTCAGCAGTGGGGTAATACTTCTTGTCCTCGGCAAGGACAATCTGATTGTCCATATCAACGTCATTATCAGCCATAATCCATCCATTAGTCGCACCAGTTTGAGCCTCACCATCAGATTCCTCTCTTTCCTCTTGAGCATGCCTATCTAGAAGATCTTCGTCTTCTTCTTCCTCGCCTTCACTCTCCCCATCGGACTGAATCTCAGGTCCAATATAGTTCCCAAATTCATCATACAAGTTATCATCCATTGCTTAAATTCCTAAATCTGCCCACATGAAAAACAAAATGAATTCCAGAAGATATAAATGAAATGTTAAACAAAACTCAATTGAATTCTACTGAGATTTGGATACAAAAATGGGCACAAAGAACAAAACTAATTTAACCTAAACTATCGACATGCTTCAACATCAAAACTCATAGGAAACACAACAATACATACAGACAATCTACATAAAAAAAGGTTCATATAAGTCGAAACCCAGAAAATCTTCTCTAGCTAGAGATCTCACAACCTCTTGATTATATTATTCCATGTCTGGGTTTAATTAAGAAAACAACTGAGGATAAAGCTTTTATTTCCAACATGGGAAAGTAATGAAAGAGAAAAAACAAAATAGCAAATGATTAAAGAAAAATGTGAGAACCAAGGGAAAAGAGAAGAAGGTACCTTGAAGCACTGACCGAAGGAAGAAAAATGCAAACGAAAAGCAAGGGTTTATACAGAGGTTTTTGACTTGAAATCTTCGACCCGACGCAGCTGCTGGACAAGATCTTTGTCGGAACAGACAACTTGGGCTGCAAATGAGCCTGTTTCCCTGTTCATTCTTTTCTCCATTTTGGGCTTTATTTATAAAGTAAAACGGAGCTCCGAAGCGGGTCAGATTATGATTATTTAAAAAGAAAATTATCAAGTCAGTCTGGATCTTCGATTTGTTTCATTGTTTACATATGTATAAAATATATGTATTTTATATTAATATCTTTACTTTAATATAAAAAAAAATCATATTCAAGTCTAGGACAAGACGAGTTCGGACTACTAGGCCGGACTGCACATTGACAAATCCAAATCTAGTTTGCTTTGCTTGAAGGCAACATGGAAAGCCGAAAGCCTTTAGCCGCATCGGTGTCAATCGGAACCACGACTCCGTCATGCAATCTGCCATGGCTTTCTTTCCATATTTATCTTTTTTCTCAAGTTTTCTCGGAAAATAATGTGGACGCTTAGCATTTGCTGTCGTAGACCAGCTTGTGAGAACGAAGGAATCCTTGTATATAAGTGAGAATCATAGTTAAAAACAAGAATGTATTAATGCAGATAATAAGCCATAAATCCATTTCCAAATCAACTTAATCCAAATTCTTGCTACAAAAATGAAAAAGATTGATTCACCCCCCAAAAAATACATAATGCAAATCAACCAAGAAGTCCATGATCCATCTTAGAAAAAAAAAATGGTTTTGATGTTAAATCACTCCCAATTCTCAAGCCTTTTACTGACTGAATCTCTCTAGAGTTTCTTAATTGAAGTGTTATCTTCCATCAGTTGCAGTTTAATACGCTTCTCGACCACCTATTCTTCTTCTTCTTCTCTGTATCGTTCCAATTTTATCAGATTCCATAATTGAAAACTTGGGTTGTGGAGGTACTATGCAGTCTTTTCTAGTTTGATCCAACTGGTTCCAGGTACTTTCTTTACATCCCTAGTCTCCATTAACTCTCTCAACTTTCCCACATCATCCCAGTTGTTAAAACCAGCAAACATGTTTGACAACAACACGTAACTTGCAGGGTTCTTTCTGTCTAGGTTCATTGCATGTTCTGCCGCTCGCTTCCCAGTTTCGATATCCCCGTGAACCTGACAAGCATTAAGCAAAGTTTGCCAAACTGATGCACCAGGCTTAAATGGCATTGACAAGATTAACTCTTCAGCTTCTTTTATATGCCCGGCACGGCCAAGAAGATGTACCATATATACATAATGGTCTACACCAGGAGAGATTCCATGGTCATTGGTCATGGAAGAGAAATATTTCCATGCTTCATCGGTAAACATTCCTTGGCTACATGCATAAAGCACACAAACAAAGGTTATGTAATTCGGTTTTATACCTTTCACAATCATCTCGTCAAAAATGTTAAGAGCTTCTCTAGCTTGACCGTTTTGTGCACACCCCATTATCATTGTCGTCCATGAAACAATGGAACGATCATCCATCACCTTAAAAACACCCCAAGCACCGTCCATGGAACCACATTTTGCATACATGTCAATCAATGCATTATCCACACAAACATCAATCTCAACCCCAAGTTTTATCCTCAATCCATGAGCTTTCTTCCCTTCTTCCAAGAAAGCCAAATTAGCACAAGCGTTGAAAGCAGTAGCAAGAGTAAACTTATTTGGTATTACGCCCATCATCCTCATTTCTGCAATAGCTTCTAGTGCCTTTGCAGGTTCCCCATACTCTAACCATCCGGCTGCAATTTGTGTCCAAGAACAAACATCTTTTTCACTCTTTTCACTGAAAGCTTTCAACCCATCGAAAAACCTTTGATTCTTTATATACATATCAACCAAGGAGTTCTGGACACAAATTTCACTACCATGGCCAGACTTGACAATTTGACCATGCACTTGTAAACCCATGTTCAAATGACCAAGAGAAGCCAACCCCGTTAAGACACTTGCAAAAGTAAAGCAATCAGGTTTCAGACCTTCCTTATTCATTTGAACCCAAAATTTAGGCAAACCCAAACAAGAACTTTCCAAGTACCCACTTAACATAACATTCCAAGTCACAACATCTTTGTTCAAACACTTGTCAAACACCTCCAAAGCTTCCTCTTTTTTCCCATGTCTTATCAGAGCTGTCAAAAAAGCATTGACTAAAAACACGTTTGATTCTAACCCCAAACGTAGAACCATAGCGTAAACTTGGTAAGCCAAATCTAAACTTTCGTGCAAAGAACAAGCTTGAAGGACACTAACAAACGAAAACTCATTAGGCTTTGAAGTTCCATCCCTTAGCATGTAAACAAAGAAAGATAGAGCTTGGTTGACATGGCCATGTTGGGTAAAGCCAGAAAGCATGGCAGACCATGAAACGACGTTCCGTTGAGGCATTTCATCAAACAGTTTGTGACCGCTGATGAGGTCTCCACACTTGAAGTACATATTGAGGATGTGGTTTTGGAGAAAAAGGGAATTTGGAAATGAGCCTTTGATGAATTTGGCATGGATTAGCTTCCCATGAAGTAAATTTGACGTTTGGGCGCATGAAGTTAATAATTTGGAGCAAAAGTTTTCTTCTAAGGTTAAGAAATGATTGTGAAAATTAGCGATGGTGGAATAAAAGAGTGGGCCGGTAGGTTTGAAAACACCTAGGCGGTACATTGGTTTTGGGTTTTATTTATGAACTTGATAATACCATCTCTTTGACCCTAAAACATCTCAAATGGACAAACCATATCGTTATCGTATATAAATATTTTACATCCAATTTAATTCGTAATATTATATATAATTATAAATGTTTGTTGATGGAGTATATGGGTGAAGTGGAGAGCTATTGAGTTGGGTGTTCTAAAATTGTAGAGATTGAAAAGTTAAAGAAAGATTCTTTATATATTCAAAACTTTGAACTTAATACTTTAAACAATATCGAGTTATTTATCACTTGAATCAATCTCGTTGATTAT
Source organism: Hibiscus tridactylites (assembly GCA_958450335.1). Classification (NCBI taxonomy): domain Eukaryota; kingdom Viridiplantae; phylum Streptophyta; class Magnoliopsida; order Malvales; family Malvaceae; genus Hibiscus; species Hibiscus tridactylites. The sequence continues at coordinate 22,867,774 of OY288289.1, read as the reverse complement.
AAAAATCATTATTTAATAATACTTACAAAGCAATAATAACGACTAAATTGAGACACGGCATTTAAACCACCCATCCATATTATACTCCAATAGAAGAGGTGGCCATAGAATTTTTCAACTCTTTACACAGCACTCAAAGGACTTTTAACTTATATTTCCTTCATTCTTGCTTGCTTCTCTCTCTTCTCTCACAATGAGTAATAATCATGTTTTGAAAGAGAATAGTGGAGAGCCACCCCATGTTTGCCTGTGGATGCCAATATTCAAAACAATCTTCTTTCACTGAAATCTTCATGTAATAAAAATAATGAAAAACAACATCCTTTTTCTCTTATCCACAGTGATGTTTGGGGTCCTTCTAAAGTGAAGAATATTACTTGTAGCAGATGGTTTGTGACCTTTATTGATGACCATAGTAGAACCACTTGGACTTACCTCTTTAAAGAAAAATCTGAAGTGACTAGTGTTTTTGAGAGATTTTACAACATGGTCGAGACTCAATTTCATTCTAAAATTCAAATCTTTAAATCAGATAATGGAGGGGAATTCTTTACTAAATCTTTAGGTGATTTTTCAAGGAGAAAGGGATAGTACATATTAGTTCTTGTGTTGATACTCCTCAACAGAATGGAGTCGCAGAAAGGAAAAATATGCATCTACTGGAGGTAATTCGAGCCTTATTGTTTACCCACAATGTTCCTAAATATCTATAGGGAGAAGCCTTATTAACTTCTACATATCTTATTAATCGCATGCCCAGTAGAGTTTTAAATTTCCAAACACCTAGAGATGCTCTTTTATCTTGTTTTCCTCACTTTAAGCCTTTGTCCTCTACACTTCCTTTGAAAACTTTTGGGTGTATCGTGTTTGTTACAAACCATGATCCTTCTAGGTCTAAACTTGATCCTAAATCTCTAAAATGTGTGTTTGTAGGATATTCTTCACTAAAGAAGGGCTACAAATGTTACCATCCACCTTCTCGTAAATTTCTTGTTTCTTTGGATCTTAACTTTTTTTAACAGGAATCATATTTTCCCACGACTGAAATTACAACCCTCTCCAAAACAGGTTCCTTTTTTTCTTTTACCACCTCATACCTATTCCACATCACTTGAGCCTCGGACTTCTCTTTCTCCACCTAATATTTTACCTATTTCCTCACCTAATACCTTATCTACACCACATACTCCACCTATTGTCACGCTTGCAGGAACTCGAAATTTAATCGAACCTTCTTCACAGCCCCCTAAACAACTGCAGGTTTACACCAGGAAGAGGAGAACCATTCCAGAAACCATTATGTTGAGATTTTAGGGTCTCAATTTGATCAACCAATTTAGCTCACCAAGTGGTGGAGAGGTAGATTTTTGGGTGGAAGGGTTGTGGAAGCTAGAATGTAAATAGGCACAATGATTTATAGTGGTTCAACCTTCTAACCAATGTTTAAATCCACTACCTTAGCTCCCCACTAAGGATTTCTCAATCAATTCATTATTGATTCGTCCCCTTTTCTAGGCTTAGGAGGAAACCCTTACAACCAATCAAGCTTTCTACCCAAAGCCTTGATTGAAACCCTCTTTACAAAGAGATAATGAAAAGTAAACTTAAAACCCTCTAATAGGTGTTTGTTTGAACAATTGAGCACTCACCCAAAACCTAAAACACTTGAGCAAATTTGACAATTTAGGCTCACTAGTGTTTGTCTATACAAGAATTGACAATTTAGGCACTAAGACACTTTTTGATCATTTGATGTTTGACAATATGAGCATTAGCCTTCTCTTGATGCTTGGAGGTCCCTTTTATACTTCCAAATGAGTTTGTAGTCGTTACTAGCCGTTGGGATCAAATTGGAGCCGTTGAGGACTTTAATTCCCACCATAAATGCAGTTTTGTAGCTCATCGTTTCGAAACGCTCGAAGCCATTTCGAAACACTCTCTATATAGAAAGAGTCGTTGCAGTCTGTCAGGGCACCCGTTTCGGAACACCCTCTTGTCGCTTCGAAACGCGTATCGAAATGCTAAAGGCCCGTATCGAAACGCCTGCATTTGAAAGTTGGTTGGGAAAGAGCCGTTGGGGTTTATGAGCACTGTGGTCAATGCCAAGTAGGCGTATCGAAACAGCCTAGCCCGTTTCGAAATGCTGGGCAAAAATCCTGTCCAAGAAAAGCTCGTTTCGATACAAGTATCGAAACAATTTTGCCACTGGACAGATTTGTTTAGATTGGCTTTGAAAAACATGAAAAACCCTTTTAAAAACTTCCCTAAACATAATTTCAAGTTGTTTGGACTTTAGAAATGTTTTAAATACTTTTTAAATCAGTCAAAAACATTTTTCAATTATTATATCAAAACATTAGTTCTACAATCTCCCCCTTTTTGATATAATAAAACTTACTTGAAAAATTGTTTGGGATTCTCCCTCTTTAACTTTAAAAATATGAATAAGAGATTAAAAAATTTAATTTAAATAAAGTTCCCCCTTATTCATTTGAAAATTCAATTTTTCAAACCATTTCTCCCCCTTTTTGTTATATCAAAAAGAATTTAAAACATTAAGTTCAAAATAACAATAGAGGTAAAAGTTGACAAAAATATGAATTTGGTTTAAAAATGGCTCCCCCTTACTCAAAGCATCATTAAAAATGTTAGTCCAACATTTATGATCATCTAGTTGAATTAACTAAAAATAAAACAAATAAATGCTAAAACAACTAGATTTTACCAACACTTGAACTCAAGGTAGGATGTGAAGCCTTCCTTCTTCAAGTGTTCTTCCTTGTGTGCATGGAGCTCCCCCTCAATGTTTGACTTGTTGAACATCTCCATCACACCTAGCAATAGACAATCAAGTAATTTTTTGTATCCAAATTGCTTTGGTCCATGAACATTAGTAGCACAAATTTTAGTCCCCTTAGGAATCCATTTTTCAATGTCATCCTTTTTAATTGAAGTGGTTAGTCCTTTTGGGACCCAAACACTTCTAAAACATTTACCTTTTATAAATATAGGGGCACTAGATTGTCTAACATAAAAATTTGATTTTCCAAAATGGTTTTTCTTTTCAAGCTCTTTGGAAATCAAATCTTTTTCTTCTTGAACATTTTGAAGCAATTTTTGTAAATCAAAACATTTTAATTCAAACTCTTCAAGTTTTGCTTCAAGTTCAAGTTTGGTTTTAGAAAGCAAATCATTTTGAATTTTTAACTTTGAAATAAATTTATTATTTTTCAAAATGTGGCTTTTAAAATCTAAAACAAAATCATCATAGGCATCTTGTAATTCATCAAAGGAATAATAACATGAAGTAGATGAATTAGAAGTTACCCTTGAATCTTCTTCGATGGCCATAAGGCAAAGGTTGGCTTGTTCATCGTCGGTGGAGTCCTCATCAGTCCAAGTAGCCACATGTGCCTTCTTCTTATGGCTTGAAGTGTTTGTCCTCTCCTTTCTTTTAGGTTCTCGTTCAAGCTCTCTCAAGGCTTTCTTCATGAACGGGGCACACTTCTTGAAGAGATGAACTATCGCTTTATCTTCATCCTCCTCTTCACTTAAGTAGACATGATGACAAGTGGAGGATTTGAGAGCCATGGCACTAGCATTGATGCCAAGCCGTTTGATTTTCTTCTCTCTCATAGCTCTAATTTCTTCCCTCTTCTTCTCATCCTTTTTGTTCTTCTTCATGATTTGATGAGTAAGGAGTGACCCCATGAGTTCATCAAGCTTCAAGGTCTTTAAATTTTTGGCTTCGATGATGGCGGTCCTCTTTGAGTCCCATGACTCGGGAAGTGAGTAGATGAGCTTTCGAACAAGCTTCTCCTCCGGGGTGGCTTCTCCATAGCCTTTGAGACCATTAGTGATGGTGGAGAACCTATCAAACATCTTCTCGATGTTCTTTCCGGATCCATTTTGGAGTTCTCATACTCTAGGGTTAGGAGCCCAATCTTGGTCTCCTTGACTTCATTTGTTCCCTCGTATGTGACTTCAAGCTTGTCCCATACCTCATTGGCACTTTCACAAGAAGACATATTCTTATAGATGGATGGACCAAATGCACAAAATAAAATGTGCAAGGCTTTGCAATTTAGCTCCATCTTCTTGTGATCGTCGGCACTCCACTCCGCTTTACTTCTTTGAGGCACGAACGAACCATCTTTAACTACATCTCGTAGCTTGTAATCTCTTGATTTGATGAAGAACTTCATCTTTTTCTTCCAATGGGCATAATGAGTTCCTTCAAAGAAAGGTGGTTTGTCGATTGAATGTGCCATTGAGTCGGTTGATGAAAAAGTGATAGAGCTTGCCGAATCTTCTCAATAGGATGTGAATCCCCTTCAATTGAGCCAAGCTCTGATACCAATTGTTGAGATTTTAGGGGCTCGATTCGATCAACCAATTTAGCTCACCAAGTGGTAGAGAGGTGGATTTTTTGGTAGAAGGGTCATGAAAGCTAGAATGTAAATAGACACAATGATTTATAGTGGTTCAACCTTCTAACCAAGGTCTACATCCACTACCTTAGCTCCCCACTAAGGATTTCTCAATCAATCCACTATTGATTCGTCCCCTTTTCTAGGCTTAGGAGGAAACCCTTACAACCAATCAAGCTTTCTACCCAAAGCCTTGATTGAAACCCTCTTTACAAAGAGATAATGAAAAGCAAACTTAAAACCCTCTAATAGGTGTTTGTTTGCACAATTGAGCACTCACCCAAAACCTAAAACACTTGAGCAAATTTGACAATTTAGGCTCACTAGTGTGTGTCTATACAAGAATTGACAATTTAGGCACTAAGACACTTTTTGATCATTCGATGTTTGACAATATGAGCATTAGCCTTCTCTTGATGCTTGGAGGTCCCTTTTATACTCCCAAATGAGTTTGTAGTCGTTACTAGCCGTTGGGATCAAATTGGAGCCGTTGAGGACTTTAATTCCCATCATAAATGTAGTTCTGCAGCTCTCCGTTTTCGAAGCCGTTTCAAAACACTCTCTATATAGAAAGAGTCGTTGCAGTCTGTCAGGGACCCGTTTCAGAACACCCCCTTGTCGTTTTGAAACGCGTATCGAAACGCTAAAGGCCTGTATCGAAACGCTTGCATTTGAAAGTTGGTTGGGAAAGAGCCGTTGGGGTTTATGACCATTGTGGTCAATGCCACGTAGGCGTATCGAAATGACCTAGCCCGTTTCGAAACGCTGGGCAAAAATCCTGTCCAAGGAAAGCCCGTTTCGATACAAGTATCGAAACAATTTTGCCACTGGAATCCCCTGTTTCGAAACGCCCTAAGGTGTTTCGAAACACCTGGATATATTTGTTTAGATTGGCTTTGAAAAACATAAAAAACCCTTTTAAAAACTTCCCTAAACATAATTTCAAGTTGTTTGGAATTTAGAAATGTTTTAAATACTTTTTAAATCAGTCCAAAACATTTTTCAATTATTATATCAAAACATTAGTTCTACACATTATACAATCTAGTACTTGCCAAGAATTGGATTTTAGTCCAGTTACTTGAAAAGAAAGTGGAGGTAATGATTCCGCTAGTATTCCTTCTCATCTTCTTGAATTTGAACACTTACCTATTGCTAAATGAAAAGGGGTGAGACAGTGTACTAAGCATCATATTCAAAGGTATGCTGCTTATGGGAATTTGATGCCATCTTTTAAAGCATTTACAGCAAAGCTAGATGAAGAACGTATTCCTAAGACTATTGAAGAAGCTTTGTAGAATCCAAAGTGGAAGGAAGCAGTTAATGAAGAAATTGAGGCACTTGAAAAGAATGGTACATGGACCATTACAATTCTTCCCCAAGGTTAAAAAACCAGTTGGATGCAAATGGGTGTTCGCCATTAAGTACAATTCAAATGACAGTATACAAAGATATAAAGCCAGATTGGTTGCCAAGGGGTTCACACAGACCTATGGAGTGGATTATAAGGAAACATTTGCACATGTTGCTAAATTAAATTCAATTAGAGTTCTGTTAAGCCTAGTTGTAAACCGTGATTGGCAACTACATCAACTTGACATTAAAATACTTTTCTTAATGGTAACCTTGAGGAAGAAGTATACATGCAGATTCCACCTGGACTAGAAGATGCTGGACAAAATCAGAAGGTGTGCAAGCTTAACAAATCTCCCTATGGCCTTAAGTAGTCTTCAAAAGCATGGTTCGACAAATTTATCAGGGTTATGTTGGAGAATGGATACAAACATTCATTGGCAGACCATACCTTGTTCTTTAAGGTAACCTCGTTGAATAAAAGGGTTATTCTTATTGTTTATGTGGATGATATAATATTGACAGGAGATGATGAAGTGGAATTGATTCGATTAAAGACCTTGTTGAGCAAGGAATTTGAAATCAATGATCTAGGAAAACTCAGATATTTCCTAGGTATAGAGATAGCAAGGTCTAGCAAAGGTTTAGTGATCAATTAGAGGAAGTATGTTCTGGATTTATTGACAGAAACAGGAATGTTGGGTTGTAAACCAACAGATACACCCATGGATGCAAACTTAAAGTTCAACAAAGTCGATCCAAGTCCAAAGGCAGATAAAGGACTCTACCAGAGGCTAGTAGGGAAATTGATCTATATATCACTAACAAGACCATATATCTCTTTTCTAGTGAATATTGTGAGTCAGCACATGACAGATCCGAGGCAGGAACACATGGAAGCAACAAAGAGGATTCTGAGATACTTGAAAGGTACACTTGGACATGGTTTAATATTCAAGAAAAGATCTGGTAAAATTGTTAGAGTATTCACAGATGCAAGTTGGGCCAGTGAACTAACAGATAGGAGGTCAACCAGTGGATATTGCTCTTATGTATGGGGTAATTTGGTGACTTGGAAAAGCAAAAAGCAGACAATTGTTTCCAGAAGCTGTGCAGAAGCAGAATACAGAGCATTGGCCTTGAGAATGTGTGAAGGAATCTGGTTAATAAAGTTGCTTAAAGAACTAGGAATGACCAAAGATGAAAAATTCCAAATCTTTTGTGATAATCAATCGACCATTCAAATTGCCAAGAACCCTATTCAACACGACAGAACAAAGCATGTTGAAATAGATAGGCAATTTATCTCAGAGAAGTTGACAAATGGAATGGCTTCATTAGAGTATGTTCCAGTTGAGAAGCAAGTGGCAGATGTACTAACAAAAGCACTGCCAAAAGCCTTATTCGACAATTTTTTATTCAAGTTGAGATTATACAATGTATATTCTCCAACTTGAGGGGGAGTGTAAGTTTACTCAAACTAGAATTGTAAGTCTAGTCGAACTAGATTAGTTATTGTAATCGAACCATATTGTATAAAGTCAAACTCCTAAAACTAGAGTTAGAAGTTAATAATTAGTAGGACTCTTAATGTAAATAAAAGTCCTAGTCTATAAAAGTTTGCAAACCTTTGTAAGTATATCAATCAATTTAATCGAAAGAAACAAAAATACATTCTGTTTTTCTTCAATTATGTTTTTCTTCAGATCCAACTCAAAAATTAACTGATATAATATTAACACAACCTGAAAACTAGCAGATCTGATATTAAATTGACCCGAAAACTGACTATACCGATATTGACCCGACAGACTCACCATAGACCTCCCTGCGTTTAACCATAGCTTAAAAGTAAATCTTACTTTGAATCGTGGATCTAACGAGACTCTTATTGCCAATATTAATGTAGTTAAAAAACAACAGCAAATCAAAAGAAACAATGCTAAAAATAAGTTAGGAAGAAGTTGGGTGATTCTAACATTAGGACCCTTAAAATTAGGCTAATCTTAGGTCGCATCGGTACTACCGTTAGATCTAGGCCGAATTGATCTGAGCCGTTGATGGGGAAAAGGGGGGGGGGGGGGGGGGGAAGAAAAAAAGGGTTAAGGTGGAACCGGTAAACCAATATCCCAAAATTAAAGCCCTCTTATTAGAATAGCATCGGTACTGATGAAATAATTTCAAAAATACTGACTCTTTCCCTCTTCCTCCGTCGTTAAAACTTCAGAAAACTCCCCCCCCCCCCCCTCGTCCAAACTTTTTGTTCATCTTATAGGCAGAAATTGTTGGTTAGACAGTTCTTATCTCTTAAATTCATGTTAGTAATGTTTAAGATTTCGTGTTAGTTCTCACCGAAATGAAAAATGTGTATGAAAAATTATTAGTGTTTTGGAAAAAATGAGGGTTTAATAATGATTTTGAGGGATTAATATTAGGATTTTAATAATGTTGTAGGTACAAAATTTCTTACGCATTTTTATAATTTAAGGGTAATCCTTTAAGAGATATGATAGCTACAAAATTCCTTACTATAAGTTGAGTTGGTTTAAGATTTGAAGAAATAGGATAACAAATTCGGTATTTATCTTCTTTACTATGTAATTTGTAACGAATGACGTAGGTTAGATGAGATATGTTATAGGTACAAAATTACTTACTCTTTTTGTAACATATAGAGTAACCCTTTAAGAGGAGAAATTATATCATAGGCCCGGCTCGCCACGTCATCCATGGTCCCAACCAATAAAAAGCATTCATTTCATTAATTTTTTCCATATCATCTTTTATCGAGTGAATCTACAATTGGTAAAAAAGTGTTTTTTAATTTAATTTACAGTAAATCTGAGTGAAGATTCACTCGGTAAAAGAATGACATGGAAAAAATTAATGAAATGGATGCTTTTTATTGGTTGGGACCATGGATGACGTGACGAGCCGGGCCTATGATATAATTTCTCCTTTAAGAGATAAAGTAGCTACAAAATTTACTACCATGATAAGTATTTCAATAACTACCATTTTTCTTACACATACTGTAACAAATTAGGTAACCATATCATAACAAATTTCATAGTTACCGGTATTACCGAGAGACTTAAGATTAGCCTAATTTTAAGGGTACTAACGTTGGAATCACCCCAAGAAGTTGGAACTCTATAAAAACTAAGGTTTAAAAACCACTAGTTTTTTCTTTATTAATTCAACGATAATAATAAGATAGATCTGGCTGTAAACCTATTATAGCTTATCTATAATAGGCTTTCTTGCAAGTAAAGTTTTATTCTCAACCTTCAAGAAAACTAATACTCTAATCTGTCCAAATATCTAAGACATCACTGAAATAATAAAATATTTAAAATTTAGTCCTGCATCAGGGGGGCTCTGAATCATGGTGAAGGCTTGCTGCCATCTAATGTGAGAAGCACCTTGTACAAATCGGGACGTCGATCACGAAACAACCCCCAGCAACTTCTTTTGGATTTGATTTTGTCGAGATCAAACTGTGCAATGAGAACAGCTTCATCTTTGTCATTAGCAACTGCAACAATTTCCCCAGTTGGTCCTGGAATCCAAGATTTTCTATTTAGACTTATTTCGAACTGCTAAACATTGATGAATATGGCTAATTACTGGAAGAGAGAAGACTCGTCAAATTCATACCTGCTATGAAGGAATTGCCGTAGAATGTAATCTCACTCTTCCCATGCTCTGTCTCAATGTTTTCCTTTCCGATGCGGTTAGAAGCTACCAGAGGTACCTATGTAAACACGAAATCCATTAACCAATTACATTCTAGAAGTTACTCTCTAAATTTCATAATAGAAGAATATTCAGGATGACTAAGCCCTCTGCTATGATCACCAGATACACAGTGTCTCTAGCTAACAAAATCAAACTGATCATAGGAAACGAAAAAGTAATTAGCATGTAAAGAAGGGGAAATTTGGATTTCAAAGATCACATCACAATATACAGTAAGAGCAACAAAAGATGACTACAACGTGGAGAAGGCATTTTTAAGTTCACCAGTCTTCCAAGTTCCAACTTACCACATTTGCACCAGCATGCCCTTGCATCACTCGCTGCCAATGCTCACGAGAATCAAGTCCTCCATCTTGCGGTTCGGAGCCGATAGCCGTGGGGTAAAACAATATCTCAGCACCTTGCAAAGCCATACAACGGGCAGCCTCCGGAAACCACTGATCCCAACATATTGCTGACATGCAAAATCAAGCAGTAACTTTAGGTTGTCTTCCACATCCTTGTTTTGCAAGTAAATATGAAATAAGCAGACACATTTCAGCAGTTAATTTATGTTGCTAACACATTCTAGCCCCAGGACAGTGACTGTAATGGCAACAACATAAGATACACCATACATCGGTTCATTCAAGTGACGGATGAAATATTTTGTAATAAACTTGCAAGCTTCATGATATAAAGAGTACAATTGTCTAAAAGGAAAAGGAAAAGGAAAAGAAGCTCTAACCAACTCCGATCTTTGCGAATTTAGTCTGGAAAACCTGTTTGTCAATGGCATCCATATGTCAAGTAATCAAGACAATCAACATGAAAACTCGAAGTTTCTGAAAAAGAAAAATGTTAGCATCAGTTGAACCGATATTTTACTAAGTACCTACCTTAAAGCCTGTATCTCCCGGATTAAAGTAGAACTTTTCCTGGTATCCTGAAAGAGAGGGAGGAAACTCAATTTTAATAATCAAAACCAAAATCAAAATGAATTATATCATATTGAAGCTATGAAGCATTAACTTTTCTAGAGACCTGGTCCATCAGGGATATGAGATTTCCTATAGAGCCCAAGATCGGTCCCATCAGCATCAATGATAGCTATAGAATTGAAATGGGCATTGTTTGCCTCTTCAAAGAAACTAACTGGTAGCACCACACTCAACTCTTTTGCGAGTTCCTGCATCCTGAAAGTGTGCAGTAGACAAAAACAAGTCCAATCGAGTAAACAATTAGAATCTGCAAGTCAAAGCAAGTTTAGTTGCTCTTATGAGAGAAACAATGCATTGATACAAACCAATCAACTTAAATTTAGAAGTTAGTATGCAGTGATTTTACCTTTTAATGGTAGGGTGATCCTTATAAGGCTTAGCACGCTTAAAGAAATCCTCCCTTTGTGCTTGACAGAAGTAATAACCCTCAAACAGTTCCTGAAGACACAAGAATTGAAGTTAAAGTAAATCAAATCCGAAGGAATTTGTCGGTATAAGAAAAATTGAATCATTTGGATAGCTTATTTTCTATTATATTCATACCACCAATTACAGAATTGTAAATGTATTCGAGAAAATGAGAGAAATTAGCTGTTAAGAAAATAAAATTAGAGCCATTTTTCCTTCAAATTTCCATTTTGGAAAGCCAGGATTTCACAGCATTATGGAGCTATTTTTAGTCAATTAAGAAGACTTGAAGTAGCAGCTGTATCTTAACATAAGCTGTTTCTTATCATAATTTTAAAAATCCCGGACTGAATCAGTTTCTTAGGGCAGATATTCGAATCTTAGTTTAACATCACAACCTGTTTAGTACCAATTGATGTTTTTCCTCTCTTTTTCCTGGATCAAATTCTTTTCCAGCCACTTCTCATTTTTTTGGTTATGGCATGCATTCCATTGATATCATTTAATTGTATACATATTGTTCAGCATTTGCTAGGTACACAGTGTGTCAAAGTTGAGGAATGTATACAACTTCAGCATAGATGAAAGATGCACCAAAAAAAGGAAAGGAACTGAATGCAAACAGAACAAAGGGAATCATTTATTAGAAGGCTGAACAAATTATGAGTGCAAAATTTTACAAAATTGAACAGCACATACCTGAATAAGAATGATATTTGCACCCTTAGCATGAGCAGCCCTAACCAGCCTGTGTAGAGGAAAGTCATTTTATAAATAACTAACATAACAGCCAAAGAGAAGGTTACCAAAAAGCATGGGGAAGTGCCACAAAATATCATAATACATTAGTGTAGAAGTAGAGTAAGATAGAAAACAAAATGACAACCACAACCAAATGAGCGATGCCCCACAACATGAGGACAACTACATGAATCATATTGAATTACCATGCTCCATTTGGAGCCATACTGATAGTAGGTTCGTAAAACATCTTTTATATTTATACACAAAAAAAAACACCACCTAGTATTTAGTTTTTCCCTCCCTGTCCGACATGGCATCCTCTCTCCATGGACTTCTCTTATTCAACACTTGGAGGCCTTGGCCTCTGACATCTAAACTACCTTAAATGTACCATCATCAATTAGCACTTGATGGATATATGCCAAAAAAATCTTTGCACTTACATCTCCACTACCCTCAGATTTGCATTGTAAACACTAAACACCAATTCAATAAAAAAAAAGGAGCCAGAAAACAACCAAAATACAAGTAATGACTTAAATAGAGATGAAAGTCGGATCAATGCAGTTCAGATATTCACATTGTATGACTGACCATTAGAAATATTGCTATCAATTAATAATAAAGGGTTCTGAAACTCCAAGGAGACACAAAACAAATTCCTAATAACATATTGACATCAATGTCTGAGAGGGATATCAATTAATACGCACGAGTGTCTCATACATATGCTTCAGAAGCTGCTGAGGACATGCACACACCTAGTGTATTAGAAAGTGGAAGTAGACATTTAGGGATGCCTAAGTGGGCAAGACATATAGGACATGTCAGCCACAAGAAGTCAAAGGCAACAAAGATTGAAAGGGATAGAAATAACCTTACTTTAGTAGTATTTCTAATTAGAAGAATTTATTTTAGCTAGTATCTTTATTGCAACCAAAATCCATAGTTTTAGTTTCTTATTTTACAAGAATAAATTTCCATATGACCTCTAAGAGGACGATTCGTTATAATAAAATAAGCCAGAATTCATTCCAATTACAGAGGTTTAAGACTCTCTCTTCCTATCCAGTCCAAGATTAAGAGCTCCTTTTGACAAGTTCCATATATTATTAGTCAAAGGTTCTTCAAGTGATGGGACTCGCAACAAGGGTAAGGCTTCATAAATTGAATCAAGCTTTCCCGTGAAGTGATCGGTGACACAATCATAGCTCTTGCACTCAGCATAGACTATTTTTCATGGGATTAGAATACATAAGGCAAAATGGACATGTATCCTACGAAAAGACAGGACACCAGCAAGGGAAAATATAGCATTAAGAATCATGATAGTTGTCGTTATTTAAGGCTAAAATAAGATCTATAGACTGTGAATGCCAAACATCACAAATGTGCTGATGAAATATTAATAGCTAAAGTGAAATTTCACATTTAAACTCTTAGCTTTTATAACAAAAGTAAAGAAAAAAGATAAGCATATCAGAAAACAGATGCCAAAATGAACACTTTAACCGAGAAGCTAATGAAATTCAATTAGAGTTCTTTTCCACCAATCCTGTGTAGATAAAGGCATATAGGCTTTTACGTGAAAGTAAATTCAGGCGTTCACTGTCAGAAAACAGCTGGAAATGGAAAAACACCAAGAATGTAATAACTTTAGCTTAAAACCCAAACAAAGTTCAAACTTGGACAGTTGAATGGAGCAAGTTAAACTTGAAAACAGTGGATAACCATGACCAGACTCTATACCACTTTCTCTCTTTTAACTTTTAATCGGTTTCTTCACCACATGTTAAATAGTCTTATTCTCATGTATAATGAAGCAACTAAAATACAACATAGTTCCAAAACTCAATCAAACTGAGATCAAGAAGAAGAAAAGCAAAAACAACTTGTAACAGATGAGATTAAAAGAGTAGCAAAGCAAATCCAAGATATGGGTATAATCTAGAATATCTCAAAATTAAAGAAAATACACTGAAATGAGAGGAGATAGAAAATAAAAGGAACCTTTCGGCAGTGGCGAGATTGGTGGGGACATGGTCAGTGCAAGCGAATTGCAAAGCTGAAACAATTACTTGCCTGCTTCCCTTCTCCATTTATTTGTTTTTGTTCTTATGATTAAAACACCAACCACAGTCCACAGCCGCAGAGTAGAGTAGAGTAAAACTTAAGCAGAAGAAGAGCAAAGCAGTACAAAAGTTGACTGTCCGCCGTCCAGACTCCAGCCTTGCATTGGGCCCCGCTTTAATTCTCTCAAAGGCTTAATCCGCATATTGGCCCTTAAACCATACCTGATTTTCCATTTTAGTTCATTTATTTAAAGGGTAAACTACATAGATGACCACTGAACTATGGGCTTGGTGTCAAAATGACCACTATATTATTTTTCGTCGCAAATGCACCACACAACTATTTAAATGGTTCCATTTTAGCCACACACCGTTAAAACTGTTAAAAAAATTGGTATAATTACATATTTGGTCCTCTATATTTATACAATATATCAATTTAGTCCAAATTTTAATCTAATAAAATAAATTAATTATTCAATAAGATGATGACACGTGTCACCACCTTATTAGAAGTCTTTAATTATTTTTATTTAATTAATTTTCCACCTCCAATCAGGTGATGACACGTGTCACCCAATTGAAGGTGGAAAAATGAAAAGGAACAAAATCCCCCCTTAACAAGAATCGAACTCAAGACCTCTAGGTACAAAGGCTGTGTGCTTGCCACTGAACTAAGCATACTTTCATGCTAAGATGTCATTAATATATGTATTTAATGATTGTTAATGCCCAGAAAAATTAAAGAGAATAAAATGCAATTACAAGGATTCGAACCAAGGACATCATAGTCTAAAGCATATGTGCTTGCCACTGCACCAAGTGTATGTCTTATGATATAAAGTACAACATTTAATACATGTCTTATATAGATTTTAATGCTTGAGAAAAGGAATGAAATGTGGTTTTAAGAAATTCGAATGTAATATTTTTATGATCCATAAAAAAATCTAACTCAATTAAATAAATCTAATAACTAAATTAAAGTTAACGATATTAAATTGTGTTTGTGAGTTTGAATTCGCTAAATGAATTTAATATAATTTGGAGTAGTTTAAGATAATTATATATAATAATTTAATTAATTTTTTAATAAATATTAAAATTATTAATTAAGTAAAAAATCAATTCAACGATTATATACGTGGAATTATAAAAATAAATCTAAAATTGAAAAATATATTAAATTTAGTTTAAAATATAAAAATTTTAAAATTATATTTATATTGAAAATAATATTAATTGTTTTTATTTTAAATCGTGCACTAACTATAGTTTAAAATATATACAAAATATTGTTAACTTTAATTTAGTTATTAGATTTATTTAATTGGGTTAAATTTTTTATGCATCATAAAAATATTACATTTGAATTTCTTAAAACCACATTTCATTCCTTTTCTCCAGCATTAAAATCTTTATAAGACATATATTAAATGTTGTACTTTATACCACATGACATATGCTTGGTGCAGTGGCAAGCAAATGTGCTTTGGACCATGAGGTCCTTGGTTCAAATCCCTGCAGTTGCATTTTATTCTCTTTAATTTTTCTGGGCATTAACAATCATTAAATACATATATTAATGATGTTTTAGCATGAAAGTGTGCTTGGTTCAGTGGCAAGCACATAACCTTTGTACCTAGAGGTCTGGAGTTCGATTCTTGTTAAGGGGGGATTTTATTCTCTTTAATTTTATTCTCTTTAATTTTATTCTCTTTAATTTTTTAACGGCGTGTGGCTAAAATGGAACCATTTAAATAGTTGTGTGGTGCATTTGCGACGAAAAATAATATAGTGGTCATTTTGACACCAAGCCCATAGTTCAGTGGTCATCTGTGTAGTTTACCCTTATTTAAAGCACTATATAAAAATATTAAAAAAAACAAACTAAATGATACTGTAGAACTAATGTTTTGATATAATAATTGAAAAATGTTTTGGACTAATTTGAAAAGAATTTAAAACATGTCTTTAAGTCCAAACAACTTGAAAATTTTGTTTCGAATGATTTCTAACTTTAGCCGATCTTTTTCAAAACATGTATGATCCGTTTTTGCACTAAAGCTGTTTTTTCAGTCTTCAAGGCAAAAAGAATCGATCCTCTGATAAAAGGGATCGATCCCTTGGTTGGCAGATTCGTTCAATTTTTGCTTCCAGCCTCCAAGTGCAAAAGGATCGGTCCCCTAGTTTATGGGATCGACCCCTTCACTGTAACGGTCATATTTTTATGAAAAAGGATCGATCCCCTGGCTTATGGGATCGATCCCTCGTGTTATTAATGCTGAAGTTTTTGTAGGTAACGACTATTTTGCATCCCCAACGGCTATGACTCATCCCCAACGGCCATAAACGGCTAGAAACTCATTCCACACTATAAAAGCAACCTTGGAACACTTGAAGATGGTTAGAGACAACATCCAAGCAATATGGTCAAGAGAATTAGAGTCTAAATCTTTATTTTACTATTCTCTTGTACATAGTCTTTAGAGAGTGCTTTATTGTAAATTCTTTGTACACTCTTGTGAGCTTAAATTTGTGTAAACACCCACCTAAAGAGGTATTTAGTTTACCAAACAAATCCCTTGTAAAAGGAGAGGTTCTAGTTTAGCCTTAAGAGAAAAACTAGAGTTGGTTCTATCTTAGCCAAGTCCAAAAGATAGGGTTGTAATGGTTTCCTCCTAAACCGGGAAAAGGGGACGAATTCATTGTTGAGTAAATTGGGAAATCCTTAGTGGTGTACTAAGGTAGTGGATGTAGGTGCTTGTTAGAAGGCCGAACCACTCTAAAATCATTGTGTCACTTGTCTACCTTTATTTCGATTTTAGCCAATTCAACCACCAAACATTTACAATCCTCCTTGACGATTTTGGTGATCGATTCGAGCGTACTACAAACTCAACAATTGGTATCAGAGCCTCGTCTCCATCGAAGGACTAACATCCGGGAGTAAAGATCCAACGCTCGAAGTCCACCGTTCAAGAAAATGGCAAGATTTGAAGAAGGCCGCTCTATCTCGTGTCCTCCACTCTTCGAAGGAGAATCATACTTCCAATGGGCAAATATCATGAAATACTTCATCAAGTCTCAAGACTATGAGGTTTGGGGCATCATCGAAGATGGGTATTTGGAAGCTCCAAAGAAGAAGAAAAAACTAAGGAGTGCCAACGACACGAAGGCAAAGCTAAACACCAAGGCGATGCACATTCTCTATTGTGGCCTTAATGAAGAAGGTTCTAAGAGGATATCCACATGCAAAAGTGCCAAATAATTGTGGGAGAAACTTGAGAAGCTTTATGGCAACAAGAAGGAAGAAAACAAAGATGATGATCAATCATGTGCAAACCTTCTCTCCAATCCAAAGGTGAATGGTGTTTTGGCTCTCGATGAGCCCGAGGTATCTTCTAACTCCAATGAATTAAATTCTTATACATTTGATGAGTTGCAAGATGCTTTTGATGAATTATTTTTGGAATTTGAGACCATGAATTCCAAATTTAAGAAAATGATTTCAAAACTTGAATTTGAAAATGATTTTCTTTTGAAAACAAAATTAGATTTTGAAAAATGATTTAGAGTTTTCAAAAACAAGTAAAGATGTTTTAGAAAAAGAAAATCTTGATTTGAAAGTTAAGCTTGAAAGCTTAACAAAAGAAAAAGAAACAATTTTTAATAATTCATCTTGTCACATAATGGCAAAATGCTCACATTGCCATTATCATGGTCATTCTTTACATACTTGTCCTATTAAGAAGAGAAAATCTTATAGGATTAGATAAGTATGGGTTCCCAAGGGAACTAAAGACATTGTGACTAACGTAAATGGATCCAAAGCAATTTGGATACCAAAAATCAAGTGAATGTCTTTTGTAGGTGTGTTGGAGCAATGGAAAGCAAAGCAAAATCAAAGAATGCTCAAATCACACATGAGAAGAAGATTGGGTAACCTCTAAGCTTAATGCTTTTATTTTATACATTTGGTTATCTAACCTTTGATTAAAGTCTTGGATTATTTGTTAAGCCTAACAATGATAAATGAGTAAGGGGGAGCCAAATTTTAAAACAAAAAATTTTAATTGAATCAAAATTTTTAAACCTCCATTGTTATTTTGAACTTAATGCTTTTAAATTCTTTTTGATATAACAAAAAGGGGGAGAAATGGAAATGGTTTGAAAAATTGAATTTTCAAATGAATAAGGGGGAGCTTTATTTAATTTCATATCTTTAATCTCTTATTCACATTTTTAAAGTTAAAGGGGGAGAAACTCAAACAATTTTTCAAGTGAGTTTTATTATATCAAAAAGGGGGAGATTGTAGAACTAATGTTTTGATATAATAATTGAAAAATATTTTGGACTAATTTGAAAAGAATTTAAAACATGTCTTTAAGTCCAAACAACTTGAAAATTTTGTTTCGAATGATTTCTAACTTTAGCCGATCTTTTTCAAAACATGTATGATCCGCACTAAAGCTGTTTTTTCAGTCTTCAAGGCAAAAAGAATCAATCCTCTGATAAAAGGGATCGATCCCTTGGTTGGCAGATTCGTTCAATTTTTGCTTCCAGCCTCCAAGTGCAAAAGGATCGATCCCCTGGTTTATGGGATCGATCCTCACTGTAACGGTCATATTTTTATGAAAAGGGATCGATCGCCTGGCTTATGGGATCGATCCCTCGTGTTATAAATGCTGAAGTTTTTGTAGGTAACGGCTATTTTGCATCCCAAACGGCTATGACTCATCCCCAACGGCCATAAACGGCTAGAAACTCATTCCACACTATAAAAGCAACCTTGGAACACTTGAAGATGGTTAGAGACAACATCCAAGAAATATGGTCAAGAGAATTAGAGTCTAAATCTTTATTTTACTATTCTCTTGTACATAGTCTTTAGAGAGTGCTTTATTGTAAATTCTTTGTACACTCTTGTGAGCTTAAATTTGTGTAAACACCCACCTAAAGAGGTATTTAGTTTACCAAACAAATCCCTTGTAAAAGGAGAGGTTCTAGTTTAGCCTTGAGAGAAAAACTAGAGTTGATTCTATCTTAGCCAAGTCCAAAAGATAGGGTTGTAACGGTTTCCTCCTAAACCGGGAAAAGGGGACGAATTCATTGTTGAGTGAATTGGGAAATCCTTAGTGGTGTGCTAAGGTAGTGGATGTAGGTGCTTGTTAGAAGGCCGAACCACTCTAAAATCATTGTGTCACTTGTCTACCTTTATTTTGATTTTAGCCAATTCAACCACCAAACATTTACAACCCTCCTTGACGGTTTTGGTGATCGATTCGAGCGTGCTACAAACTCAACAGATACCTTGTTAGTGAATTGAAAGGATTTTATTTTTTTAATAATTTTTATCAAGAGGCGAGAAAAGAAAAATTTACTCCATTCAAACTCATAACTTAGGGGAGAGGGGAATGTGTCGATTGAGAGTTTTAATCATTTACTCTAGAGATCATTGACGAAAGAATTTGATTTTAAGTCTAATGGACAAGGAAAGAGATGATTAACTACTAGCCCGATAATATTTGGATATAAATTGGATAATTGTTTGACGCACCGTTTAGGGATGTGTATTCAGTTGGTTCGGTTAACCAACCGAATCGGATTACTTAAAATTTATTAATCGATTTGTTTCGTTTTAACCGTTAACTGAACCAAAAAATTCAGTTAATTTGGCAGGTTTTCGAATTAACCGAATTTTTTTAATAAAATTTTAGGTAAATTACACAAATGGTTATCTAAACTATTCTAAAATGATCTTTTTAGCCGCTGAACTTTTAAAAATTATAAAACAATCATTAAACTTATTGAACTATTACAAAATGGTCATTGACTCATTGCATGTTATAAATTATTGATAAATTTTGAAAAGTTTAATGACCATTTTGTAATAAATCAATAAATTTAATGATCATTTTGTGCTAATTTAATTAAGTTTAATGACCATCTTATAATATATCAAAAAATTAATGATCATTTTATAACTTTTAAAAGTTCAATGACCAAAAATAAATAAACATATATATATATATGTAATACATATAATATTTAATATATAATAATTTTGATTAATTAATCAGTTTAGAACCGAATTAACCGAATTTTAAAAAAATATATATTAATTGTTAACCGATTCTACATAAAACTAATCGACTGATTAACCGAAAAAAATCGGTTTAGTCAGTTAATTCGGTTAAAACCGAATAATGCAGACCCCTCAGTGGACAACTGGGTTTTTTAAAGCCGCCATGTATTCCTTTTAGGGACTCTTAACGCTGACTCCTAAATTCTAAATCATAAACTTCAAACTTTAAACTATAGAATCTACTTTCAAACATTAAAAATCTAACCACAAATATTAAAACCCTAATCCCAAACACTAACCTTAAAACCTTTAAAACTAAATGTTTGTGAAATTTTTTTATTGTGGGTGCATAAAAAAAATTCACATAAATTACAACCTATTATATATGAATTCAAATAAAGTCGATAAGTATTAATTATAGAATATTGTACCCTTATATTAATAATATATCATTGATAATATTTGTTCTCTTTACTTAATTCATTAATAACAACTCTTAAACAAGAATAGTTATTAGATTCATATCCGACGGGTTCTGACCCGACCTTATAGAGTCAAGGTTTTTAGAAAGAAAAAAAATTAGGTTCACGTTTTTTCAAGTTGAGTTTTTTTTAGGATGAGGATTGGTCGGATTCGGATTTAGAGTGAAAAATACCCTAGTTGATCCAACTCGGGATAATAGTTTAATTTTATTCTAAATATTTAGGTATAATTACCATAATGCTCATCTCTTTATATATTTTTTCAATTATCTCCCTATTTTGTCTAATAAAAATGAAATAATTATTATAATGCCTCTCACTGTATTTGTATTTTTTCAATTAACTTCCTATTTTATCTAATAAAAAAGAAAAAAAAAATTTTCTTGTCGGGTCGAATTCAGATTTTTAATCTAAAATTTGAGATAAATTTAAATTGTGGTGTTAAATTTTTAGATCAAATGTAGATCGATCAAAATCCGACCCACCCGACACATCACCATCGCTACTCTTGAATCAGATTTAAAAAGAAAAACATCCTTATCCCATTTGTTTTTTTAACATATTATCCCGTTTGTTCATTATCGTCAAATTCCACTCCAATACAAATCTAGTTTTAGCAACAAATGAACCGTCACATTTCTGCTCAACAGTTTCATTACTCTCCTGAACATTACTATATTCTAAAATAGCTTTCATTGTAAATTTTAAGCTATATTTAGGGGTGCTTATTAAACGAGTTGAGTAGTGCTCGATTCACGCTCATTAAAAAAAATTGTTATTCGACTCAACTCGTTATTTGATAAAATTTTACTTGATTTGTACTCGTTCAAAAATCTTGTTGCTCGACTTGACTCGTTGCTCGTTAAGCTTGCCAAAATTTTTACCTTAATTTTTAAAATATAGGTAAAATCTAGTAATATTGTTAGAATTCAATATAAACATACAAATTCAGAAGAAGAAGAAGAAAAACGAGGATTGAAGAGATAAATAAACTAACATGTCATGACCGAACTAGAGATGAAATCAATATTCGAGTGTGAGTGTCTTAACAATCTTCGATGAACAACAAAGGAGAAAAGACCTCATGGATTTCGGTGCTTTAACTTTTAATCGTATTTTTATATAAAAATTGAAGACATTTCCCTTTCTATTTTTATATATAAAGTAATAATAAAAGAAAAAGAAAAGTTTTTAATAAAAAATAATTATTATAATTTAATTTCTTATTAATACAAATTAACTTTTTGAATTATTCGGAAATACAAAACGTTTTAAAATTTTGAAACCAAATATTTTATTGGTGAATTACCTAACAAAACACTAAACATTTTTAAAATTTTCGATTAGCATTCAAACTTCTTGGAACATAATTTTGTTAAGGTAGACACCAAAAAATCGTTAAAATTGTAAAAAAAAAACAACGAGATGCTTGCGAACTAATCGAATCGAGTTGGGCTTTGCTCGACTCAACTCGTTAAAATCTCAAGTTGAGCTCAAATTTAAATCGAACATTAATCGAATTTTCATCAAATTGAACTCGAGTTGTTTGCGAGTTGCTCGACTCAATAAGCACCCTGCCCTAACTACCTTCCTTATGTACCAACAAGTAAAAGCTATTCTTAATTACATATACTTGTTTGTACCAATATCACATAGGATGTCTTTTAACCATTTATCAACTAGTATAACTGTTGAGTGGATCGAAAGATCGATATAAACCAAGAGGGGGTGAATTGGATTTTTAAAGTTTTTGTGGTGGAAATTGCAAATTAAAAATAATGACAAGAGATTTTAGAGTGGTTCAAGTTCCAAATGAACTCTACATCCACTACCTTAGCTTTACTAAGGATTTGCAACAATTCCACTAATTGCTCTTCCCCTTTTCTAGGCTAAGGAGGCAACCCTTACAATATCAGTTGAATTTTCTACCCAAAATTCAACATAATCCTCACAACAAGATAACAAAGAAATTTGTTGGCTAATAGAGTATCTCTCAATACAAATTGTAGCCCAATTACAAGCACTCAACCCAATTGAACAAGATGAGAATGAAAATTACAATTGGGGTTTCTAGACAAAATAGGATTTTTGCACAATTGCTTGGATTTGATGAATAGATGTTTTCTTGAAGATCAATAGTTGTTGCTGTAACTTTTGGATGTCTCTTTTATACCTCCTCATTGATTTCTAGCCGTTTGGGTGGTTGGGAACATAAATGGAGCCGTTGGAACCCTCTCTTACCACCATAAATGCACTTCTGCAGCTATGCATATCGGTACGCGGGAAGGTGTATCGATACTTGTCTCAGAAAAGAAAGAGTCGTTGTGTGCAATAAATAAGGGGTATCGATACGCGCATAAGCGTATCGGTACGGGGTATCGAAACGGTAAAGGCCGTATCGATACCTTTTTCTCAACTTAGCTCACTGTCGATATCTGTATCGGTACGGGGGTTAGGCGTATCGATACGGGTCAACGGCCATTTAATATTTGGTTACCAACCAACTAACACCAACAGTCATATTTTTTAAACCGACTTATATTTGAAATTTATTAAGGCCGTATCGATACGAGGGTTTGCCGTATCGGTACGCCATTCAAACTCTTTAGATTTTAGCACAGGGGCGTATCGATACGAGGGTTTGCCGTATCGATACGTGTTCCGACAGTAGCCAAGTTTTGTAAAAAGGTATCAATACGCTTGGGAGTGTATCGATACACCTGAACGTTTTTCAATAGTTTGGCCTTAGAACACTTAGAAAATATTTTGAGTTTGAGTTTTTCAAATCAGTTTTAAAGAGTTGGTGATTTAAAACTTATTAAGGGATTTACAAAAACAATTTTAAGTTTTTCAAATTGATCCTTAAAGATCTAATTATATCAAAATCAAACATAGGTTTTACAATTTCTCCCTTTTTGATATAACAAAACTAAAACTTAAAATTTTTGACATTTTGAAAAACTTTACAAAGTTAACTCCCCCTTAATATAAGCTTGGTAACCTTTGAGTTTAAAATCAAAATATTTGAAGTGTTGAGCTAGTTTCTCTACCCCTTTTTGTTAGATAAAAAAATCTTGAGACAATTAAGTGCATAAATAAGGCAAAGGTATAAATAAGCAACATTAAATTTTATTCATCATAGCATCAAACTTAAAATCCAAACAAAAGCAGAAAATCAAAGCATAGGTTTAATCCTAAAACAAACTTAATCCTAAGAACATAAAGCAAAGGTGCATAAAATAGAAAATCCTAAATGATATGCATGAGATGCAAGAAGAAACGTCTAGGCATCGTCTTCGTCATCTTCATCATCAACTCTCATTGGCTCATTATCCCGCATGCTATTGCGCCACTCATCATGGAAAGCGGCGATGGAAATATTCAAAGAATTGTGACCGCTTTCAAGGGATGTGAGGCGATTCTCCATACCCGTCATCCTTGTATCAAAAATTGTCTCAAGGGAAGTAAGACGAGTGTTCATGTACGTGCGCAACCCGGTAAATTGCTCATTAAGATTGGTCATGAGAGCATCCATGGAGGGTTGTGGGACTTGAGGAGCTTGAGGAGCTTGAGGCTATTCAAATACGGCGGCGGCCTTGGGTGGTAACTCGGCAAGACGTACCCATTCACCATTAAGATATTGAAACTTAGCCCGAGCAAGAGATTGCTCATCAATGGGATCGGTGAGGGGAGTTGGGTAGTCAAAAGAGCAATCAATATCCTTTTTAATAAAGAAATAACTCAAAGTCGTACCATATGTAAAGGAGGTGACGAGAGTTGTGTGACGATTTTGCACGAGGAAGATGTTGCGTGTAAAAGAGTCTATCGCAATTGTAGTGCAAGTGTACACGACGCAAGTAGTAAAGTGATACAAAGTATCGGATATCGTCTCCACATGGATTGGGCTAATAGCTTCACCTTATTTCACTGCACGAAGTAAAGAAAATATTTAAGAGAATTGTCACGAAAATAATAAGGAAAATCACAAATAAAAGAATTGAGATATCAAGATAGAGAGAATGAGCTGGTATTGAATTGCTCGGTAGTGCAGGTATTGCAATGCTTAGGAACTCCAGTTCTGTTATCGCGCCTGTCGCGGCAGCACCTGTCGCGGCAGCTGTCCGTTGGTCGTCGCGGCAGCAAACATACCAACTCAGTACTTCAAGTTTGGCAAGAATCCCAGATCTGCCTTGGCCTATCCCTAGGTCCAAGTCTGTCGATGATCACGTCTTGATGATACCTCCCGGCGTGAATCGAAGGATGAACACCGATGTGTATGAATTCTTCCTTAGCCACTTAACCTTGCCCTATCCCTAGGCACAAGATAGTTCAACTATAAACTAGAGAACTTGCTCTTATTTCTTTCGTATACTTAACTCTCCCGATGCTAAGTAAATGGATAACCTCACAATGCTCTCCCGATGCTCTTGCAAGATATTAATAACCAAAATAAGAGAACTTGAAGTTTATTTTATTGAACTTGGAAAATCCTAAAACAAAACAACCCTTGCAACTACTTTACAAAACAACCCGTGGCCCTAGGGGAAATTTAGAACATGTCGGCGGCGGGTAAATGGCGGATAGGTTTTAGTTGTCGGTTATGGGTTATTTCGGCTATGGGTTATGGGATATGCCCTAGGTTAAAATATATGCCCTTATATAAGCTTTGGGCTCAAGTATTCTAAGTTAACAAGGATTACAACTTTAATTAAAAGTATGATTCTAATAAAGACTTAATCTTCAAGGATCCTACTTTTCAGCCGTCCTCCTTGTTTCTTGGGATTTTCTCTCTTTGAGCTTTGGGCTTGACATATCTTTAGATCCGGGCTTGGAAAAATATTTGGTTTTCACACGACAGACGAGCATAATTTTCTCTATCTATCGAGGTCCACTTTGCTTTTTCTCCACTAACTTGCTGTCGTCCTCCTGTCACGGCAGCACCATGACAGCATCGTCCTCTTTATCTGCTTGTCCAGTTCAGCTCTCCTGCTTCTCTGCCCTACGCCTGCCTTCACCGTCTACGACGGCGGCAACCTGCCAAAATCAGTCATTTTTAGTAGAATCTGTGCCTTTTATATATTTGTGATGTTTTGCTGTAAACTGACCTAAATGCAATGAAATGATGCTTGAATGCAACAGAAATATGGGTTAAAAAGGGTGTAAATAATAGTACTTTTACACACTCAACACACCTCCAAACTCAAGTTTTTGCTTGCCCTCAAGCAATGAAGACCTAAAAGAAAAATGAATATTTTTTGTGTTGGCTTTCAAACAGTGAATTGTCCCTTACCCGTCGCTCATTCTCTGTGACGGCAGCAACCTGTCGGAAAGATTAGGATCTGTCTGGAATCTCACTATAGTTCTCGTGCAGTGTGTGCATGCTTGTGAACAGTTATATGCTAAGACTCTCTTAGTTTTACTAGAATATTCAACTTCTTAACTCGAATTTTTATGCCAAAGTTTATTTTCTTGAAGACACATTTTCATGCTTCTTTTTCTTCTATTTTCAAGCTAATTTTTTCTAGAGCCAGTTTTGGGCACCTCTAGTTAGCTTCCTAGAGCCGGTTTCGGGCACCTCTAGGTTTTTGAGTTTCTTTTGCTAAACTTCTTTCCTAGAGCCAGTGTTAGGCACCTCTAGGGGCTATTCAAGTACTAAGTATCCTATTCTAGTTTGGCTAAAAGAAATCTAAGCAATATAACAGTCACAATGGTGTTTAAGTTTTTCAGAACTATAGAAAGGCTCTAAACTTCTCCTTAAACTATCCTAAAGATGCTGCCACGATAGAGCTGTCATGACAGGTAAGTTTACCTCACAGTTTTAGGCCAACAGTTTTTCAGTCTTTTCTGATTTTTTTTCAATAACTAGAACTTAATTAAATAAACGACACAACAATAATTTAAAGATGTACTAAGACTCCATTAAAATGGAGGGTTGCCACCCCAAACTCGAGGGTTGCATTGCCCTCAATGCAAATGACAGATAAAATGAAGGCAGGTACATCACAAAATATATATTAAGCAGGCAGCAATAAAAAGGAAATAAAAGACTTAGATTTTTAATCGCTGTCTTCATTGCTGCTGCTGACACGGATCTGGTGGCGGCGTCTGGGTGGTGGGGCAGGCTGGGCAGGTTGCTCCACGACCTGGATGTCTGAGCTGCTGCCGCTATCCCATGTGCTGGTGGTGGTGGTGCTGGCCTTGGGCATTAGTTTTCTGTCTGCCACGTGTTTCTGCCTCTTGACAGGCGTGAATTCCTTCTCCAAATTCCTCCTAATAGGAGGTTCTGCCTCGCTGTCATTTGAGGCCGGTCGCTTCGTTCCTCGGGCGGAGGTGTCGGCCGGAGGACTGCCAGCTGCCGTCAGTGCATGTGGGGAGGCAGGTGGTGTAGGTGTGTGGACAGGGGAGAGGATGTGGAAATAGTGGGCGGGAAATGTGGGGAAAACAACATCGGGATAATGTAAAGTGTTGGTAATGAAATTTACCGTTGAGTTGGCGAAATCCCGGATGAATGTCATCAGCCCCATCTGTCTGTCTTCCACCCGTTGTATAGCAGCAAGGATTTGGGCAGTTTGGTCTGTCTGGGCGGCTGCTGTGGCAGGTTCAGGGGCAGGTTCCTCGGATGAGTCTGCTGGGGAGGCAGCCAGGTTGAAGGAGGAGAGGGGGGTTGCGACTATCAGCTCCATGAGGCTGGTAATGTTGTTGTCGGTCCAGCCTCTGCCTTGGACCAGTTTGTCGATGGTGGCCTCTGGGACAACAGCGCAGCGGCAGAGAGAGGTAATCATAAATGGTAGGCAGAGGCGGGAGGTTGATCGATGTGTGCAATCCAAGACGCTTTCCCTCATATAGCGGCCCACGTTGATAGGCCGGTCGTTCATGATCGAATGAATGAGGGCAAGCCTCTGCTGGTCCACCGTCGTGTGATGGGAGGACGGCAGGATGCGCTTCTTGATGAAAGCGTTCCAAAGCTTGGCTTCTAGAAGCAACTGCCCCCTTTTTACAGAGTTGGGGTTCTTTTTGCTCGTATTCCACTCCGTCCCTTCTTCTGTCACCTCTGTCATGACAACACTGTAGGCGGCAAAATCGAGGGTGTCTAAAAACTACTGATGGGCATCGTCGTTGGGACCAAAATAGAGGCCATACATGTGGTTGATGCTATCGGCTGTGAATGGTACCTCTACCCCTCGGACAGTTACGGATGTTGCTGTCCTACTGTCGATTGCAGCATAAAACTCCCTCACCAATGTGTCATTTAATTCTGCAGGTTGTGCTGCGAACTGCTCCCATAGCTGAGCCCTTATTGCCTTCGCGATGAATGGTCGGAGCCCCATGTTTGCTGCCTTGCGGATGTAGATGAATCCTCTTTCCTCCTATAATTCCTTGGTGGCGAATGGCGACGGTACGGGTGCTGCTGATGAAGAGGCTGAAGCAGCATTACGGCAGGTCTGTCTGGAAGACATTTTAGTTGCAAGGGTTGTGAAAGTAGAGAAAACAAATAAAAACGAGAGGAGAAAGAAAGTAAGAATAAGCAGAAGTGAGGAAAATGAAAATGAGAACGGGGTTTTATAGCGGTCGAGTTGCTGCCCGTTTAATGTTGTAACGGCAGGCGTGAATAACGGGGCGACTGATGAGTTTTGGCGTGTCTGACGCGTCTGACACGTAATTATGCGTCTGTTACGCGTCTGTCACACGCTTCTGCGTTTGCCGTGTCAGTCTGTTGACAGCCTGTCTTATCCGTGTCTGCGGCGGCAGCTGGAACGACAAGCTTTAATAAATGGGCTTTGTTGGGCTGATGGATAGATGGTGGGCTTGGGTCACTTCTCTTTTTCTTCTTGACTCCTTTATTTCCTAAAAACAGAAAATATAAAAACATTATTCAAATAAAATAAACCTAAATTCCTACTAAATAATAAATAATAGATAAAAATAAAATTTAGGTTAAATTAGGGATGTCTTGTGGGGCATCTCCTAAAGTAACCACTTCCTGTATTCCTGAGGCTTCAGTCCCCTGATAATGCTTGAGGCGCTGTCCATTGACTTTGAATTGGTGCCCGTCTTTTAATGATCAGATTGTGATGGCACCATGGGGAAAAAATTGTACCACTTAGAACGGGCCAGACCATCTAGACTTTAGCTTTCCTGGGAAGAGTTTCAATCTAGAGTTGAACAACAACACAAGCTGCCCTGGGCAGAACTGTCGTGGCAGCAACTTCCTGTCATGCCACTTCTTAGTTTTCTCCTTGTAGATTCTTGCATTGTCGTAGGCCATGGTTCGTATTTCTTCGATCTCGTTCAAATCCAACAGCCTTTTCTGGCCTGCCTTATCTAAGTCCATATTTACTGCCTCGATTGCCCAATATGCTTTGTGCTCTATCTCGACAGGCAGATGACAGGTTTTTCCGTAAATCAATTGGTATGGAGACATGCCCAATGGAGTCTTAAAAGCTGTCCTATATGCCCATAATGCATCGTTGAGGAGTAAAGACCAGTCTTTCCTAGTTGGCTTAACCATCTTCTCAAGAATGTTCTTAACTTCCCTATTAGATATCTCAGCTTGTCCATTGGTTTGTGGGTGGTATGCTGTCGCGATCCTGTGCTTGACACCATATTTCTTTAAGGCGGCAGCAATAACCCTATTGTCAAAATGTCTCCCTTCATCACTGATAATTGCCTTAGGGATGCCAAATCGAGAAAAAATGTTTTTGTGCAAAAACTTTTGGACTGTCTTGGCATCATTCTTTTGAGTGGTGATGGCTTCAACCCACTTAGAGACATAATCCACTGCTAGGAGGATGTATAAATTTCCACATGAAGATGGAAAAGGTCCCATAAAATCAATCCCCCAAACGTCGAAGATCTCGACTTCTAGAATGTTCTGTAGTGGCATCTCGTTTCTCCTCGAGATGTTACCTGTCCGCTGACACCTGTCACAGTTCTTGTAGAAGTCGTGTGCATCTTTATACAATGTTGGCCAGTAGAACCCTGACTGCAGCACCTTGGCAGCAGTTTTATTGCCTCCTAAGTGACCTCCATATTGTGAAGCATGGCAGTGATGGAGAATGTCTTCTTGCTCTTCTTGTGGTACACACCTCCTTATAACCTAATCTGCACACATTTTGAAAAGAAGAGGTTCGTCCCAATAATAATGCTTAACATCATTTTGGAACCTCTTCCTGGCTTGATAATTAAGATCAGAAGGAAGTATTCCGCTAACTATAAAATTAACGAAATCAGCATACTAGGGGAGTTCAGAAGACTTACCTGCCGCCATGGCTGTTGAGGCAGCGATTGCGGCAGCAAAGAGCTGCTCATCGGGGAAGGTCTCTAGAATGTTTGTCTCATCGATTGGTAGACTCTTTCCCTTCTCCAATCTTGACAAGTGGTCTGTCACCTGATTTTCTGTCCCTTTTTTGTCCTTGATCTCAAGGTCGAATTCTTGTAATAGCAAGATCCACCGTATCAATCTAGGCTTTGCATCCTTCTTTGCGAACAGATATTTCAGGGCAGAATGGTCTGTGTGCACTATCACCTTTGTCCCAAGTATGTAAGGACGAAACTTGTCGATGGAGAACACCACAACTAATAGCTCATTTTTTGTGGTGGTGTAATTCACTTGGGCGTCATTCAATGTCTTGCTGGCATAATATATGACATGAAACAGCTTATCTCTGCGCTGCCCAAGTGCTGCCCCGACATCATAGTCACTAGCATCACACATAATCTCAAATGGCTGTGTCCAGTCCGGTGGCTATACTATGGGGGCTGTTACCAGTTTTTCCTTCAGAACCTTGAATGCTTCAGTACATTCATCATTGAAGTCAAAGGGTCGGTTCTGCTCTAAGAGATGGCATAGGGGCTTGGTAATTTTTGAGAAATTTGCAATGAATCTCCGATAAAAACCAGCATGCGCTAAAAAACTTCTAATACCCTTGACTGTGGTCGGCGGCGGCAGCTTCTCAATTACTTCTATTTTAGCCCTATCGACTTCTATCCCACGACCACTAATCTTATGGCCAAGGACTATTCCTTCATCCACCATAAAGTGGCATTTTTCCCAATTCAAAACAAGATTAG
The DNA here is from genome assembly GCA_958450335.1 of Hibiscus tridactylites. NCBI lineage: Eukaryota > Viridiplantae > Streptophyta > Magnoliopsida > Malvales > Malvaceae > Hibiscus > Hibiscus tridactylites. Next base: position 22,837,383 of record OY288289.1, on the reverse strand, counting down.
CTTTTTCACATCTTTCAAGTACCTTTTGTAGATTGCCGAGGTAGCTCTCAAAATCGTCTCCAAAGATGGAAAAATCATCCATAAAAATCTCAAGGAAGTCCTCTACCATGTCGGAGAATATGGCCATCATGCACCTTTGGAAGGTGGCGGGTGCATTACATAGTCCAAACGGCATTCTCCTAAAAGCGTATGTTCCATATGGGCATGTGAAAGTCGTCTTTTCTTGATCCTCAGGTGCGATGGAAATTTGATTGTAACCTGAATAACCATCAAGAAAACAATAGTAAGGCTTACCCGCTAATCTATCAAGCATTTGATCAATAAAGGGTAAAGGAAAGTGGTCTTTTCAGGTAGCTTTGTTAAGCTTCCGATAGTCCATACAAACCCTCCAACCGGTCACAGTCCTGGTTGGGATTAACTCATTGTTCTCATTGGTTATCACGGTCATTCCTCCTTTCTTTGGAACGCATTGCACCGGGCTCACCCATTTGCTGTCAGAGATGGCGTAAATAATACCAGCATCTAACCACTTAATTATCTCTTTACGCACTACCTCTTTCATCGCATGGTTAAGCCGCCTTTGGGCATCAATAGTCGGCTTATGATCTTCCTCTAGAAGGATTTTGTGCATGCATAACGCCGAACTAATGCCTTGAATGTCTGCTATCGTCCATCCAATCGCCTTTTTGTGCTGCCTTAGCATTCCGATTAGCTGTCGTTCCTTTTCCTGCGGCAACTTAGAAGAGATGATTACGGGCAGCGTGTCATTTGAACCAAGAAAAGCATATTTTAACTGCCTTGGCAGGGGCTTAAGTTCTAAAGCAGGTGGTTCAACAGTAGATGGCTTTTGGATTAAATGGTTATCCGAAGTATAATTCAAAGGTTCGAATAACTTACCTGGATGATTGCCTAACCAGTTTACCTCCTCCTGACCTTCAGTATCAGATGTATCGAAATCAGAGGAGTTGCTGTCGTCGGTGCTGTCGCCAGTGCTGTCGTGACAGTCTTGTAGGTGGCTGCCGCGGCAGTGACCAAATTTAATATCGTGACAGCCCGACCTGATGCAGGGTTGATCAAGGGTAACGTCAGTGATAGCCTTGCATTCCTCGTCCACATCAGCATGTTTCATTGCTTGGAGAACATTCAACTTAATCTCTTGATCATTCACGCGCATGGTGAGTTCTCCTTTCTCCACATCAATTAGTGATCTTCCCGTGGCTAAGAAGGGTCGCCCAAGGATGACTGGTGCGTTTTCGTCTGCCTCACAATCTAAAACAAGAAAGTCAACATGAAAAATAAACTTATCCACTCTTACCAAAATATCTTCAATTTTTCCTTCTGGATGAATGTAAGAGCGATCTGCCAGCTGCAGAGTTACTGTCGTGGGCCGCGCTTTTCCAATACCTAATTTCTGAAAAACAGACTTTGGCATTAAATTAACACTAGCACCAAGATCACAAAGTGCCTTACCCACGAATTTATTTCCGATTACGCAAGGTATGATGAAGCTCCCCGGATCCTTCTTTTTCTGGGGTGGCTGCCTATGAAGAATACTCATGCAACCTTCTGTCATCTTTACCGTTTCAAACTCCCCAAGTTTAGATTTTTTCTACATAACATCCTTGAGAAATTTAGCATAACCAGGCATCTCCCTAACGGCATCTAACAGCGGAATATTAATATGAACTTGCTTAAAAATATCATAAATCTTTTTAAGTTGAGATTCATGCTTAGCTTGCTGTATTCGTTGAGGAAAATGAGGTGAGGGACGATAATCAGCAATACGTCCTTCCCACTGCATACGAATCTGAGGATGAATATCATCGTTTTTCTCCTCTGTCGCTTCTGCTGTCGTGAAAGGCTCATCGACAGCAGTCTGTTTATCACCTGTCGGGGCAGCTTCCTCGGCAGGTTTATCCAAGGCAGGTTCTTTTACTGTTTCGGCTTCTTTTTCCGGCCCTGGTAGTTTCTTCCCACTCCTAGTAGTAATTGCCTTACACTGCTCATGTGTGGGCGGTCTAGCATTTTCAGTATTGCTAGGGAATCCTCCATTCTGCCTCGGCTTAATATGTTGAGAAACCTGACCCATTTGTGTCTCCAGAGATTTCAAAGTAGCTTCATGATTTGTCATCCTCATCTCGGTTTTATCCATGAAGTTCTCTGTCTTCTTGACAAATTGATTCATATTTTCCATATAAGTACCGGTCTGAGACATGAAGGTGGCCAGAGTCTGTTCCAGTATACTGTTCGTGGAAGGTGGTGGCTGATGTTGCTGCTGCGGCGGCAGTTGCTGCGGCAGTTACTATCGCGTCAGCAATCTAGGTCCTCCCTGATTCTGATTGTGTGCTTGAGGATTCAATGCATTGTTAGGATTACTCCAGGAAAATTTGGGATTCTTCCTCTAATTGGGATTATAATTATTGGAATTGTAATTCGGTTTGTAATTTCCAACATATTTTCCCTCTTCTACTTGTATTGGGCACTCATCTCGACTATGATTTCCCTCACAGATGGTACAAACTTCCTCAACAGCAAATCCTTGTAATCCATCATCATTCAATAACCTTTTCATTGCTTTAGTAAGGAATGCTACCTGTGATTTCATAGTGCTGTCGGCTTCATAATCCTTGACAGCAAGTACCCGTTTACCCCCTCTTCTAGCTGTCGGAAACTGCTCCTCATTCTTAGCTAGATTTTTCAAAACTTGCAATGCCTCGTCCGGATCTTTATCCAATAATAATCCATTTGCTGCAGAATCAATTCGAATGCGAGTTTGTAAGTTAGCAGCATTATAGAACTTAGTTACCTGATTCCAGACGGGGAATCCATGCATTGGGCAGTTCCGTAGAAGAGTAGTAAATCTGTCCCAGGCCTCGTGCATCGGCTCGTCATCTTCCTGTTGAAAAGTAGCAATTTCATTACGTAATCGCTCAGATAAATGCGAAGGATTAAAACGAGATAAGAATTTACGAGATAAATCTGCCCAAGTTACGATTGAACCCAGCGTAAGTTTATTCCACCAAGTTTTAGCTCTGTCCCTCAATGAATTGGGAAATAACCGAAGCCTCAGTATCTCCGGATTAACTCCTAGCAGTCTAAACGAACCACAGATCTCCTGGAACGTTTTGAGATGCTCCCTAGCATCTTCTGTCACAGCACCACTAAACTGCCTGGCATTGTTGATCATACTAAACATGACAGGTTTAAGCTCAAAGTTATCAACTTTAATATCCGGCAGCGTGGTCTCCAGCTCTACATGATCGTTCAACATGTAGTCACGACATGATCGTCGTCTATCGGCGGCAGGGTTATCGACAGGCTGTATAACTTCGCCGACAGGCGGGTCGTTTCCAACGTGGGACATCTTCTCTAGCTGTTCCTCAAGGTACTCGTTCCTAGCTAGAAGGTGAAGAAGTTGTTTCTTGAGATTGAAGGAACGTTCAATTTCCGGATCTAATGGATACTCAGGATCTTCACCTCTTTTAGATATGCGCATAAACAAGAGAACCTCGTGAAAAGCAAGAGTTGAAAGTACTAACGAAAAATAGAAAAAGAAAAATTAAAGGAAAAACAAAAACAAAAACGAAAAGTGCAATAAAAGAAAAGTGTAGTTATGTTGTCAATCCCCGACAACGGCGCCAAAAACTTGTTGCGTGTAAAAGAGTCTATCGCAATTGTAGTGCAAGTGTACACGACGCAAGTAGTAAAGTGATACGAAGTATCGGATATCGTCTCCACAGGGATTGGGCTAATAGCTTCACCTTATTTCACTGCACGAAGTAAAGAAAATATTTAAGAGAATTGTCACGAAAATAATAAGGGAAATCGCAAATAAAAGAATTGAGATATCAAGATAGAGAGAATGAGCTGGTATTGAATTGCTCGGTAGTGCAGGTATTGCAATGCTTAGGAACTCCAGTTCTGTTGTCGCGCCTGTCGCGGCAGCACCTGTCGCGGCAGCTGTCCGTTGGTCGTCGCGGCAGCAAACATACCAACTCAGTACTTCAAGTTTGGCAAGAATCCCATATTTGCCTTGGCCTATCCCTAGGTCCAAGTCTGTCGATGATCACGTCTTGATGATACCTCCCGGCGTGAATCGAAGGATGAACACCGATGTGTATGAATTCTTCCTTAGCCACTTAACCTTGCCCTATCCCTAGGCACAAGATAGTTCAACTATAAACTAGAGAACTTGCTCTTATTTCTTTCGTATACTTAACTCTCCCGATGCTAAGTAAATGGATAACCTCACAATGCTCTCCCGATGCTCTTGCAAGATATTAATAACCAAAATAAGAGAACTTGAAGTTTATTTTATTGAACTTGGAAAATCCTAAAACAAAACAACCCTTGCAACTACTTTACAAAACAACCCGTGGCCCTAGGGGAAATTTAGAACATGTCGGCGGCGGGTAAACGACGGAGAGGTTTTAGTTATCGGTTATGGGTTATTTCGGCTATGGGTTATGGGATATGCCCTAGGTTAAAATATATGCCCTTATATAAGCTTTGGGCTCAAGTATTCTAAGTTAACAAGGATTACAACTTTAATTAAAAGTATGATTCTAATAAAGACTTAATCTTCAAGGATCCTACTTTTCAGCCGTCCTCCTTGTTTCTTGGGATTTTCTCTCTTTGAGCTTTGGGCTTGACATATCTTTAGATCCGGGGCTTGGAAAAATATTTGGTTTTCACACGACAGACGAGCATAATTTTCTCTATCTATCGAGGTCCACTTTGCTTTTTCTCCACTAACTTGATGTCGTCCTCCTGTCACGGCAGCACCATGGCAGCATCGTCCTCTTTATCTGCTTGTCCAGTTCAGCTCTCCTGCTTCTCTGCCCTGCGCCTGCCTTCACCGTCTACGACGGCGGCAACCTGCCAAAATCAGCCATTTTTAGTAGAATCTGTGCCTTTTATATATTTGTGATGTTTTTCTGTAAACTGACCTAAATGCAATGAAATGATGCTTGAATGCAGCAGAAATATGGGTTAAAAAGGGTGTAAATAATAGTACTTTTACACACTCAACAGTAGACGATCTCCGCGAACATGAGTCGAGCAAGATTTGGGCGCTTTCGCTCACAGAAGCAACGGATCCAAAAATCATCCACTTGACGGATGGTGGAATATTTTCCTCCGGAGGGACGAAACCACCAAGACACCATCAAATGTAAGATCCGGTCTTGAGCATTTAGGGCGGTGATGGATCCACTAAGAACATGCCCCAAAGCATGCTCATCATCAATGCCTTCATCCTCTAATTTAAAAACCTCACAAATGGATTTGACATCAAGGATGATTTTCTTCCCCATGAGGTAAGAGCTAATGGCAACAACTTCCCCATCACGAGTAATACATTTGGCATTAGAGTAGAAAATCAAAACCAAAAGGCGATAATAAAAACTGGGAATAGATATGAAATCCATGAAGTACCAACGTCGAAACAAAGAAAGATATTCAAACTTAAAACGCTCCGAATCGAGAAAAGGAATGGATATTACCATTTCGGCACGAATCTTATAATTCTCATATTGACGAAAATGAGTTAGACCCGTGTTACTTTCAAAGGATTGCTCATAGATGGTTGAGTAGTTCGGACGAGCAATCGCTCCAAGGGTGGATGATTCACCGGTTTGAGAAACCCTTGTACGCTTCCTCGATGGTTCCTTTGGTGCCATGATCTAAAAGAGAAATTAAGCAAAATGATTTCTTCAATTTTGAGTAAAAACCAAGGTAAAATTTTGTTTTTAAGAAAAAGTTGAATTTTTTTTGAAGAATAAAGGTTTAAAGAAAAAGATGAAACAAAACAAAAAAAAATTGAAAAAGAAAAAAAATTACCTTGATAGAAACTTGAGAGATTGAAGAAAAGTCTAGCACAATAGATGAGAAAGAGAGCTTAAAGCCTTGCTTGATTTAAAAACTCTTTTAGATTTGAGTTGAGGTGTGAAAAATATGAAGGAGGAAGGACCTTTTTATAGGCAAAAACGGCTAGGGTTTTTAGGTTTTGAAGAGTTTTAATTTTGGTAAAAGTTGAACACATTAAAAGCCAAATTTAAAGCTGTCTGCGCAATCGAGTATCGATACGCCTGAGGGTGTATCGATACAGGGGTAGAATCGTCATTTCCGAAAAAATGCCCGTTGGAGAGTCGTATCGAAACGGATGGGGTCCGTATCGAAACGACCCGTATCGATACGAGTTTAATCGTATCGATACCCGTGAAGCGAAGTAAATTCTGGGAAACAGAATAAAGAACACGTATCGATACGCGTAGATTTGTATCGATATCGTATGCCCAAAAATGCATATTTGGTTCTAAGAACAACCATAGGCTCGAACTCAACATCTCCTAAAAGTATGCAAATGATGAATGAGCAGTTCTAAGCATATTTTAATAGAAACATACTCCCTCTAACTATAGGCATGGATGAAATTAGGAGTCTAAACACATAAACATGGCATTTCACAAGATCAAGCAAATTTAAGCACAAAAGAGGTCCTAAAAGGTCAAGATAGGCTAGCTAGACCTAACTCTCTCCTAAGGGACCAAAAACGCTCTTTGTCTAAAGGTTTTGTAAATATGTCCGCTAATTGATTTAAGGTGTCTACATACTCTATAACCACATCTTCTTTAAGGACATGATCTCTAATGAAATGATGCCTTAATTCTATGTGTTTGGTTCTAGAGTGTTGGATGGGATTTTTTGTTAAACATATTGCACTAGTGTTGTCACATTTTAGGGGTATGGTTTCAACTTTAATTCCATAATCTAAGAGTTGTTGCTTCATCCAAAGGACTTGAGCACAACAACTCCCTAAGGATATGTACTCAGCTTCAGTGGTAGATAAGGCTACACTATTTTGTTTCTTAGAGAACCAAGATATGAGCATACTACCTAGGAATTGACAAGTTCTCGAAGTACTTTTCTTATTGATTTTGCAACCCCCATAATTCGCATTCGAGTAAGAATGAAGGTTGAAGGTAGAGTTTCTAGGGTACCAAAGACCTAAACAAGGAGTATCTCTAAGGTACCTAAAGATTCTCTTAACGGCTATAAGGTGAGACTCTCTAGGACTAGCTTGAAACCTAGCACACAAGCAAACACTAGACAAGATATCCGGTCTACTTGTGGTAAGGTAAAGCAATGATCCAATCATAGAACGATAAAGCTTAGAGTCAACACACTTACCTCATTCATCTTTGTCAAGCTTTGTAGATGAGCTCATAGGAGTGGCTTGAGGCTTTGCATTCTCCAAGCTAAACTTCTTAAGCATATCTTTTATGTATTTTGCTTGGTTGATGAAGGTGTCATCCTTCTTTTGCTTGATTTGAAGTCCCAAAAAGAATGAGAGCTCCCCCATCATGCTCATCTCAAATTCACCTTGTATTAACTTAGCAAACTCTTGACAATGACATTCATTAGTAGAACCAAAAATAATATCATCAACATAAATTTGAACTACTAAGATGTCATTTTTATACATTTTTATAAAAAAGTGTAGTGTCCATCTTACCTTTTTCAAATCATTTTTCAATTAAAAAGTTTGAAAGTCTTTCATACCAAGCTCTAGGAGCTTGTTTTAAACCATAAAGAGCTTTGGTAAGTTTGAAAACATGATTTGGAAATTTTGAGTCTTCAAAACCCGGTGGTTGTTCCACATACACTTCTTCATTTATAAAACCATTTAAAAATGCGCTTTTAACATCCATTTGAAAAAGCTTGAAATTATGATAACATGCATATGCAAGCAACATCCTAATAGCTTCTATTCTAGCTACGGGTGCATAGGTCTCATCAAAATCTATTCCCTATTCTTGAGTGTAACCTTGTGCTACAAGTCTTGCTTTATTTCTTACAATGTTACCACTCTCATCTAGCTTGTTCCTAAAGACCCATTTAGTTCCTATTGTAGATTGATTACTAGGCCTATCAACTAATGTCCAAACGTTACTTCTCTCAAATTGATTTATCTCTTCTTGCATAGCCATAATCCAAAAGTCATCTTTCAATGCTTCTTTAATATTCTTAGGCTCTATGCATGAGATAAATGCAACATGATTCATTAATCTAAGAGAAGATCGAGTGGTTACCCCCTTGGATGGATCACCCAAGATTTCACCATCTTTGACATAGCTCAACTCCCTTGGGTAGCTCACTTCCTTTTCCTCAAGAGCCAAGTCCTTCAAGGCTTCAAGAGGTGGATCTTGTGTTTCTTCTTCTTTTGTTGGAATCTCATCCTCCTTTGAAGTTTGTCCTCCATCAAAGGCATTTATGATCCCTACATCATCATCATCACAAGAATCCTTCCTAGGAAGAAGGTTATCATCGAATACAACATGAATAGATTCTTATACTACTAAAGTTCTTTTGTTAAATACTCGATAGACTTTAGAAGTTAAAGAATAACCTATAAAAATAGCTTCATCACTTTTTGCATCAAATTTACCTAAGTTATCTTTTCCATTGTTTAAAACAAAACACTTGCAACCAAAAGGGTGAAAATAGCTAATGTTAGGCTTTTTAGATTTTAAAATCTCATAAGGTGTTTTCTTTAAAATTGACCTAATCATTACTCGATTTACAATATAGCAAGCGGTGTTTGTGGCTTCCGCCCAAAAATATTTAGGTAAATTGTTTTCACAAAGCATAGTTCTAGCCATTTCTTGCAAAGTTCTATTTTTCCTCTCAACTACCCCATTTTGTTGAGGAGTTCGAGGAGCCGAAAAATTATGGCTAATACCATTTTCATTTAAAAAGTCTTCAAACCCTAAATTTTGAAACTCGGTTCCATGATCACTTCTAATATGTGAAATTTTAAGTTCAAGATCATTTTGGGTTAATTTTGAAAATGTGATGAATTTTTCCAAAGCCTCATCTTTAGTACTTAAAAATAGAACCCAAGTAAATCTAGAAAAATCATCAACAAGTACAAAAGCATAAGACTTACCACCCAAGCTCATAGTTCTAATTGGCTCAAATAAATCCATATGGATAAGTTGTAAGCATCTACTAGTAGAAACATCATTAATGGATTTAAAGGAAGATCTATGTTGTTTACCCTTTGAGCATGCATCACAAATTTTATCATTTGAAATTTTTATCTTGGGTAAATCTCTAACTAGATTAACGGAGACTAGTTTTTCTAAAACACTTATGCTAGCATGTCCTAGTTTCATATGCCACAACCATGCATCATTTCATTTTGTGCAACTAAGCATGCATGAGATGTATGAATGTCATCTAGATGCACCATGTATATGTTCCCTATGCGATGACCTATGAGCATAATATTATTAGATTTAATGTCTACAATTTTGCATCTATTTTTATCAAATAAAACATTAAATCCTTTATCACACAATTGACTTATGCTCAATAAATTGTGTTTAAGACCACCGACATATAAGACATTTTCAATGAGAATAGTAGAGTGATTACCTATGGAGCCAATACCTTTAATGTGGCCTTTGGAGTTGTCACCAAATGTTACTACTCCTCCACTTTTTGGCTTTAGATCCATGAATCTACTCTTGTCTCCAGTCATGTGCCTCGAGCATCCACTATCAAGGTACCATGAGTTTTGACTTTGTGCTTTGGCCTTGTAGCAATGTTCCCCCTACAAACAAAGATATTAAGCTTTTGATTTTGGTACCCAAATCATTTTGGGTCCATGAGTGTTAGCTCTCAAAACCTTGGTTCCCTTAGGAATCCAAGATGACATAGCAATAATATTGTTAGATTTTACAAGTTCCTTAGGAACCCATACACTTCTAATTCTTTTAGCTCTACTATGTCTAGGGTAGCTACCTTGTTTGTAGTAGTTAGTCTTCTTCTTAGGTTGGTGTGTTCTTGAGGATTCACCTATTTCATGCTTGACACTACCAATATTTTTCAAAGACTTTTTGAGTTCATTTAGCTCAACCAACACCTGTTGGTGTTCACTATTACATTGAGATAAAAGATTATTAAGATCAACATTTTCATCTTGAAAGAATTTTAGTTCATCTTTTAATCCTAATATCTTTTTCTCAAATTTTGAATTAGCTTGAGTGAGTGAGTCATTTTTCTCATTTAGTTCCAAAATAATCTTTTTGTTCCTAATGATCGACTCTTTATATTTATCAACTAATTTATCATAGACCTCTTGTAACTCATCATATGCATCATTTAATTCTTCAAAATCTAAAGTAGATGAGTTAGAGGTTACCATAGAGGAATCTTCCTCAAGTGCCATGAGGCAAATGTTAGCCACTTCTTGTTCGTCATCCTCCGATGACTCCTCATCACTCCAAGTAGCAAGCTTGGCTTTGAGCTTTTTCTTCTTCTCAAAGCCCTTCTTCTTGAGTTGAGGGCACTCCGAACGTATGTGGCCGGGTTGTTTGCACTCAAAGCAAATGATAGGATCCCTTCCTTCTTCTTTGTTCTTGCTTTTGAAGTCCATCTTTCTTTGGATTTTTCTTCCCTGGTTGGACCTAATAAAACGTGAGAATCGTTTGGCTATCATAGCCAATTCTTCGAGTTCATCCTCCTCACTAGACGAGCTCTCTTCAAGTTGTGAAGCTTTAGCTTTGAGAGCTATTCTCATCATCTTCTTCTTCTCAACCTCAAGCTTCTCTACCCTTTTCTCTTCCTTCTTCTTCTCATCTTCCCTTCCTTGCTTCATGATCTCATGAGTAAGGAGAGAACCCACAAGCTCATCAAGCTTCAAAGTTTTCAAATTCTTAGCTTCAATGATAGTGGTTCTCTTCCCATCCCAAGACTCGGGAAGTGAATAGAGTAGCTTCCGGACAAGCTTGTCTTCCGGTATGATTTCTCCAAAACCCTTTAGCCCATTGACAATAGTGGAGAAACGATCAAACATCTTGGACACCGTCTCATCGGGCTCCATCTTGAAATTTTCATAACTAAGATTGAGAATTCCAATCTTAGTTTCTTTAACATCATTGGTTCCCTCATAAGTAGTCTCAAGAGTGTCCCATACTTCTTTGGCACTCTCAATGGATGAGACCTTAGAATAGATATTCGGACCGAAAGAACAAAAAAAGCATATGGAGAGCTTTATCATTGACTTGAATCTTTCTCCTTTCTTCTTCACTCATCTCCATCTTTTTCTTCAAAACCATATTGCCTTCACCATCTTGCTTCAATGGAATATAAGGGTCATCTTCAATGACATCTCACACTAGGTAGTCATTTGACTTGATGAAGAGACGCATTCTATTCTTCTAAAAAAATAGTTATCACCATTAAAGAAGGGAGGCTTTGTAGTAGATTGAGATTCGTAAATGCCCGAACCGGAGGTTGAAGCCATCTCTTGAAATATGATGATCACACTCTTCCAAGGAACTCCTCTTGTGGTTGTTAATCCTCAAAGAGGTAGGCTCTGATACCAAATGTTGAGTGGATCGAAAGATCGATATCAACCAAGAGGGGGTGAATTGGATTTTTAAAGTTTTTGTGGTGGAAATTGCAAATTAAAAATAATGACAAGGGATTTTAGAGTGGTTCAAGTTCCAAATGAACTCTGTAACACCCGTGTTTTGGGCCTAGGAGTTAACCGGGTTTTTAGTTCGAGCCAAATGAAACTTAATTAAAATATTTCAACTTCAGATAAGGACCCAATTGAGTTTTAATGAAAGGGGAGGGACCAATGTTGCAATTTTACCAAAAACTTTTAAAAAGCTAGACCACTTTAACAAAAAAATTGTCTTCCCTCTTTCCTATCTCCTTTTCACGTTAAAACCCCATCTTCTCTTTTCAAACTCTCCCAAAAGTTTGGTTACTATTCCATTTGATTGCTACTTCGATTCAAGGTGTTTTGCAAAGGTAATTGTGTTTTCTAACTCTCCTCTTCAACCTCTATCTAACCATGGTCTTGGATTTCAAAAACATTGGGTTTTGAAAATTAGGGTTCATATGAAATTTGGGGTTTTTGATGGGGCTTTTCAAATTGTTTTGTTAAATTATGTTGGGGGTTTGCTTAAGCATGATGAAATACACCATATACCTTAATTTGGTTGAATTTTGATAGAAATTCGTAGTGAGGTCTTAGGGCTAGATTTAAGGTTGTAAAACTTGAGTTTTTGGTGGGTTTTGTGTTAAAATTGATGGGCTGTTGGTCTACCTATGGTATGAGAGTGTTTTGGGATGCTTTGGAAGCCATTTGGGTGTTTGGAAGTGGGTTTTTCAGCAAGGGATTTGGGAAGCACGAAAATTGAGTTTTGGGAGATTTTGTGGTTTGGGGAATTTGTGAAAATTGGTTTATGTTTGTGAAGTGAATTGATAGTTGAGCTTTAGCATTGATTTGTGGTGTAATAAGTGTGTTTTGCTTGGCTAGAAGCAAGGGGAAACGTTGAAGGAGCTTTGGGACCGAATCCGGGTGCGTAGGAGGATTGTTCGATTTGCTAAGGAAGGGCGGTGAGTGGTTCAACTTGTTTTAAAGTTTGGTTCGAGTGTGTGTGTGGGTGAAGTGTGCTTGGTAAGCCACTTCTAGTTGATTCAAGTTGATAGCTTAGCCTTTGATATCCATGTGCTCTTGTGCTTACTAGCTATACTCTTGATTGTGGTTAATTGTTACTTGTATGTATATCATGATGAGTTGATATGTGATGAGCATGTATTGTGATGGATGATGTTTATATATGATGTGGTTATGAAAATTGGCACTAAAAATTACCGGTTGTAAATGATCGATCATTAGGATAGTGTGCACACAAATTGAGTCAAAACGTACGTGGCCTTGATGGCGTTAAGTCATCAAGGAGGAGTACGGTGATGTAGCATTCCACCGGAAGCTTATTATATTTCTACGGGATGATGAGTGGAATCCCATCCGTAGGGCATGTGGCGATGAGTGGAATCCCGCACATGCAAGGTCCGGTGATGAGTGGAATCCCACCGAGGTAAAGTGTTGTCAAGGTTTTAAATCCGCACAATCGGGGTAATTAAAGTGGCCAATTAACTTGTTCATGTATTGTGATATATGATGGTGATATGTGATTGTGGCATATGGTGTGGTTGCATGATGATCTATATTGATGTTTAATCTTGCTAGGATTGAGAGACCATATTTGCCACTTGAAAGACTAGCTAGGTCTACTTGATTATATGCAATGCTTGATATGTGTGAGACTAGGATTAACATGCTTGAACCCTGCATTGTTGTTGTTTTTCGTTTTAGAGCACCCTCACTAAGCTTATAGCTTACGCTCTCAATGTTCAACAATGCAGATCATTAGCGTGGTGTTAGCTCGAGGCAAGGCAAGAAGGGCTTCCAAGCTTGTAGCTCAAGTATGGTTATCGATTTTGTAATAGTTAGCAATGTGGCAAGGGTCTTTGTATGAGCGTGTGTGACTCATTTGATTGATGTTGTTTTTGGTTTGATCATGGGTTGTAAGCATGTTATACTATGTTGCATGTTTGATGTTTGATGGCATGTTTTAGAATGGTTAGGTTGCATAGTGTATGAATGCAAACCTTTCAAGATGTCTTGTTCCTTTTAAGGTCCTTTGTGTTTTGAGTATGCCAATATTGCATGAATTGCTCTTTAACTAGAATGCTATGTATGAATGCTTAAATCCATGTTTGATTGACTCCCTTGGCTTAAATATGTATGCTTTTATGGTTGGCTTGCCTTAGGGATTGATGATAGTATGTTGGTTGAAGTGTTAGAGGGATTTAGGGGCCTCATTGTGCTCTAAATCAGCTCAAACATGCAGTTTCGTAGCTGGGGTATCGATACCGTTGATCTGGTATCGATACTACCCTGTGGTTTCAGGCCTCGTGTATCGATACTCGAGGAGAGTATCGATACCTTTTTGGCCACTGGAGCCACTGTCGATTTCGGTATCGATACTGGCCTCTAGGGTATCGATACCGTTGTCTTGGCTTTGACCGTGGGAAGTCAACTTTAGGAAAGGGTATCGATACCCTCATTTGGGGTATCGATACTGTCTCCTCAGGTTGACCAAACCCTGTTGACCTAATCAAAGGGGTATCGATACCCCCTTAAGGGTATCGATACCGCCTGCAGTTTAACTTTAAAAATGGGCTTTTAAGTGTTAGTTTGGGTTCGATTGATTGTTTCGTAAATATTGTTCCGCTGTATGATCACTTAGGATGTAATTCTCATCTAGACAAGTTTAAAATGAAAAAAAAATAGGGTTGCTAACCGAGGGAGAGTTCCTTAAGGAGTTTTCACTCGGTTTTCCCCGTGTAGCCCACTCGGACCGGTCATCCGGCCAGACCGGGACCCTTGCTTTGGCTAACGTAATCCTATTGTTTGGCTAACGTAATCCTATTGTTTCTTGTTGTAGTTTATACCTTGCTAGTTGAACCATGAGACCACGTGGGAGGCCTAGGATGGTTCGACCGGAACCACGGGCAGAGGCTCCGAGAGTTGAGCAAGAAGTTAGGGTTGGAGCCCAAGTGGGAGAGCATGTGGTTGGAGTTGGAGCTCCTCCACCACCTCCACCACCACCACCTCCTCCACCGGGAGTGGGAGGCGAGGCCGGGCCCGGAGGAATGGGACCACAAGGAGGTCAAGGTGGCCAAGGACCGGCCGGAATTGACTTAGCTCCGTTGGTTCAGGCAATAGCCGGAGCGTTCCAGGCTGCAGTAGCTGGAGGTCAGGCAGCTCATCATCAGGGTGAGGGCACCGGATTACCATTAGAGAGACTTCGGGGCCTTGGGGCCGAAGAGTTTAGAGGTGCTACTCCGGAGAGGTCAGAGTTGTGGTTTGAGAAGACCGTCCGTATCCTTGCTCAGATGGGGTGTACTGGTGATCGTAAGTTGGGTTGTGTTGAGTCCTTGCTTCAGGGTGATGCCTACACCTGGTGGGTCACCGTTACTTCGGGGATGGATGAGACCGAGATCACTTGGGGGTTCTTTGAGACAGCTTTCCGGAAGAAGTATTTGGGTCCGCGATACCTCGATGAGAGGAAGAGAGAGTTTATGGCATTGCTTCAGGGGAGTATGTCTGTGACTGATTATGAGATCCGATTTGTCAGGCTGAGTCAGTATGCACCTGAACTTGTACCTACTGAGGTGGAGCGTTGTAACCGCTTCTGATATGGGCTGAATGAGGAGATCAAGACTTATACTCTAGCTTCTGATTACATTGATTTTGATGTCTTGGTCTCGAGGGCCAAGGACTTGGAGCACAGTTTGAGTTTGACCAGGCGGTCAGGTGGATCTAGTTCGGGTAAGAGGTCCAGCAACTTTGATAGAGGAGATGTCAAGAGGCATTGGGACAACCGGCATCAGTATGATCATAGGCGTGGTGGCAGTAACCACGGTAGGGGCCACTAGGGCCAAAGAGCTGGGGGAAGTTGCCCACATGTGCTACTTGCGGGAGGAACCACACCGGTGAGTGTTGGGGAAATTATCATTCCTGTTGGAGTTGTGGTGCTAGAGACCACATTAGGCGTGTCCACATCAGGTGGGACAGGCACCAGCTCAGGCTCCTGCTAGAGCCAATGATTTTCAGAGAGGCCGCGGGCGCGGTAGAGGTAATTTCCAGCCAAGGAACGATGGTCAGAGGAACATAGCTCATGTTGTTGCAGTCCATCCGGAGGGCGGAGGACAGGCTAGGGTTTACGCTCAGCGCGGGGAGCAGCATGACACCGATGTGATCGCAGGTAATTTCTCGATACAGTCTTTGGGTTTGCTTTCTTTGATTGACTCTGGGTCTACACATTCCTACATATTGAGTGAGCATGCACAGACTTTGAATTTGCCTTGTGAGTTGTTAGAGGTAGGAGTTAGTGTTACTAGTTCCTTTGGGGACACGGTAGTGGTTAGGAAGATGTACCGAAGGTGTCCGTTGATGGTTCAGGGACATGTGTTTCCAGTGGATATGATGGAGCTTCCCTTCTATGGTTTTGATGTAATTCTGGGTATGGACTGGCTCACGGAGCATAGAGCTAGGATAGACTTTGAAACTAAACGGATTTCTTTGAAGCTCACAGATGATTATGAGGTTGTAGTGGTGGGTGAGAATGTGAAGTTCTTGTCCAATGTGGTTTCAGTGTTAGAGGCTAAGAGGTTAGTGGAGTTGGGGTGTGAAGCATACTTAGCGTATGTGATGAACCCTAACATGAGTGAGGTTAGACCTCAGGACATCCGGACAGTATGTGATTTTCCTAGTGTGTTTCCGGAAGAATTGCCAGGGTTACCACCGGACAGAGAGGTAGAGTTCAGCATTGAGACTTATTCTGATTCAGCTCCTGTTTCGATTGCCCCGTATCGTATGGCACCGAAAGAATTGAAAGAGTTGAAGACTCAGTTGCAAGAATTGACAGATAGAGGTTTTATTAGGCCTAGTTCTTCACCTTGGGGTGCACCAATGTTGTTTGTGAAGAAGAAAGATGGAAGTATGAGAATGTGCATAGATTACAGACAGTTGAATCAGTTGACAGTGAAGAACAAATATCCGTTGCCTAGAATTGATGACTTGTTTGATCAGTTGAGGGGAGCATCGGTCTTTTCGAAGATTGATTTGAGATCAGGTTACTACCAGCTAAAGGTTAGAGAGGTTGATGTACCGAAGACGACCTTTAGGACTAGGTACGGTCATTATGAGTTCTTAGTCATGCCATTTGGGTTGACTAATGCACCGGCAGCTTTCATGGACATGATGAATAGGATTTTTCATCAGTATCTAGATCAGTTTGTGGTTGTATTTATTGATGACATCTTGGTGTACTCGCGAACTGAAGAAGACCATGACCGACATTTGAGACTGGTTTTGAAGACTTTGCTAGATCATCAGTTGTATGCGAAGCTCAGCAAGTGTGAATTCTGGATCCGGGAAGTAGTCTTCTTAGGACATGTAGTGTCAGCTGAAGGCATTAGAGTTGATCCGAAGAAGATTGAAGCCATTGTTGAGTGGAAGCAACCGAAGTCAGTGACAGAAGTACGTAGCTTCCTAGGCTTAGCCGGATACTATAGAAGATTTGTGGAAGGTTTCTCTAAATTAGCCGTTCCGTTGACACAGTTACTTCAGAAGAGTGTTCAGTTTGAGTGGACAAATGCAAGACAGAGAGCCTTTGAAAAATTGAAAGAAGCTTTGACCCAAGCTCCGATCTTGATTCAGCCTGAGTCCGGGAAGGACTATGTGATTTATAGTGATGCCTCGTATGTAGGGTTAGGATGTGTTCTGATGCAAGACCGAAGAGTAGTGGCTTATGCCTCAAGACAGTTGAAGACTCATGAGCGCAACTATCCGACCCATGACATAGAGTTAGCTGCAGTTGTGTTTGCTCTGAAGATTTGGAGGCACTATTTGTATGGTGAGAAATGCACAGTATACACCGACCACAAGAGTTTGAAGTACATTATGACTCAGCGAGATTTGAATCTCAGACAGCGTAGATGGTTAGAGTTGCTAAAGGACTATGATCTTACTATTGAGTACCATCCGGGTAAGGCCAATGTAGTGGCCGATGCATTGAGTAGGAAGGTGGCCGTGGACTTGAGAGCCATGTTTGCTAGATTGAGTTTGTCCGGAGATGGTGGCTTAGTAGCCGAGCTTCAGGTTAGACCTACTCTAGGTTAGATGATTCGAGAGAAACAACTAATAGATAGATCTTTGGCACCTCACGTGCAAGATATAGCCGAAGGTAGATCTTCAGACTACAGTTTCAGTTCCGATGGGGTTTTATGTTTCAAGGACAGAATAGTTGTGCCTGAAGACAGTGATTTGAGACGTACGATCTTGACTGAAGCCCACAGTAGTCCGTTTGCTATGCATCCTGGAAGTACGAAGATGTACCGTGATTTGAAGAATGAGTACTTTTGGGTTGGCTTGAAGAAAGATGTAGTCGACTTTGTGAGTAAGTGCCTAGTGTGTCAGAGAGTGAAGGCGGAACATCAGGTTCCCTCAGGGTTGTTACAGCCGTTGAGAATTCCGGAATGGAAATGGGAGAACATCACCATGGATTTTGTTTCGGGTTTGCCTTTGACACCTACGAAGAAGAACTCAGTTTGGGTGATAGTGGATCGTTTTACGAAGTGTGCTCACTTCTTGGCAGTCAACACTACTTACACCTTAGATAGATTGGCCGATTTGTACATTGGTGAGATTGTGAGGCTACATGGTGTGCCGAAGTCCATTGTGTCGGACAGAGATCCGTGGTTTACTTCGAGATTTTAGGAGTGTCTGCATACAGCTTTGGGTACCCGTTTGAACTTCAGCACTTCTTATCATCCTCAGTCAGATGGTCAGTCAGAGAGGATTATTCAGATCTTAGAGGATATGTTGCGATGTTGTATCATTGACTTTCAGGGTACTTGGGAGAAGCATCTGCCTCTAGTGGAGTTTGCGTACAACAACAGTTTTCAGTCGAGCATTCAGATGGCTTCGTATGAGGCCTTGTATGGTCGAAAGTGTAGGACTCCAGTGTGTTGGGCCGAGGTAGGACAAAAACTGTTACCTATGCCGGATTTGCTAAAAGGGACAACCGACAAGGTAAAATTGATTTGTGATCGCTTGAAGGCTGCTTCGGATAGGCAGAAGTCCTATGCCGATTTGAAGAGGAAGGAAGTTGAGTTCTCAGTGGGTGAGAAGGTGTTCTTGAAAGTGTCTCCGTGGAAGAAAGTGATGAGATTTGGCCGAAAGGGGAAGTTGAGTCCGAGGTACATAGGACCGTATGAGATTGTGAAGAGAGTTGGTCCCGTTGCCTATCAGTTGCGTTTGCCATCCGAGTTAGAGAAGATACACGATGTGTTCCATGTATCCATGCTTCATAAGTATAGGTCCGATCCATCACATGTTATGCCCGTAGAAGAAATTGAATTGAATCCGGATTTGACTTATGAGGAAGAGCCCGTTGAGATCTTGGCTTCTGACAGTAAAGTGTTGAGGGGTAGATCTATTGAGTTAGTAAAGGTGCGGTGGCAACGAAGAGGTGTGGACGAGGCCACTTGGGAGAGGAAGGAGGATATGGAAAAGCAGTTTCCGTATCTCTTTCAGTCAGGTAATTTCGGGGACGAAATTCCTTAAGTGGGAGAGAGTTGTAACACCCGTGTTTTGGGCCTAGGAGTTAACCGGGTTTTTAGTTCGAGCCAAATAAAACTTAATTAAAATATTTCAACTTCAGATAAGGACCCAATTGAGTTTTAATGAAAGGGGAGGGACCAATGTTGCAATTTTACCAAAAACTTTTAAAAAGCTAGACCACTTTAACAAAAAAATTGTCTTCCCTCTTTCCTATCTCCTTTTCACGTTAAAACCCCATCTTCTCTTTTCAAACTCTCCCAAAAGTTTGGTTACTATTCCATTTGATTGCTACTTCGATTCAAGGTGTTTTGCAAAGGTAATTGTGTTTTCTAACTCTCCTCTTCAACCTCTATCTAACCATGGTCTTGGATTTCAAAAACATTGGGTTTTGAAAATTAGGGTTCATATGAAATTTGGGGTTTTTGATGGGGCTTTTCAAATTGTTTTGTTAAATTATGTTGGGGGTTTGCTTAAGCATGATGAAATACACCATATACCTTAATTTGGTTGAATTTTGATAGAAATTCGTAGTGAGGTCTTAGGGCTAGATTTAAGGTTGTAAAACTTGAGTTTTTGGTGGGTTTTGTGTTAAAATTGATGGGCTGTTGGTCTACCTATGGTATGAGAGTGTTTTGGGATGCTTTGGAAGCCATTTGGGTGTTTGGAAGTGGGTTTTTCAGCAAGGGATTTGGGAAGCACGAAAATTGAGTTTTGGGAGATTTTGTGGTTTGGGGAATTTGTGAAAATTGGTTTATGTTTGTGAAGTGAATTGATAGTTGAGCTTTAGCATTGATTTGTGGTGTAATAAGTGTGTTTTGCTTGGCTAGAAGCAAGGGGAAACGTTGAAGGAGCTTTGGGACCGAATCCGGGTGCGTAGGAGGATTGTTCGATTTGCTAAGGAAGGGCGGTGAGTGGTTCAACTTGTTTTAAAGTTTGGTTCGAGTGTGTGTGTGGGTGAAGTGTGCTTGGTAAGCCACTTCTAGTTGATTCAAGTTGATAGCTTAGCCTTTGATATCCATGTGCTCTTGTGCTTACTAGCTATACTCTTGATTGTGGTTAATTGTTACTTGTATGTATATCATGATGAGTTGATATGTGATGAGCATGTATTGTGATGGATGATGTTTATATATGATGTGGTTATGAAAATTGGCACTAAAAATTACCGGTTGTAAATGATCGATCATTAGGATAGTGTGCACACAAATTGAGTCAAAACGTACGTGGCCTTGATGGCGTTAAGTCATCAAGGAGGAGTACGGTGATGTAGCATTCCACCGGAAGCTTATTATATTTCTACGGGATGATGAGTGGAATCCCATCCGTAGGGCATGTGGCGATGAGTGGAATCCCGCACATGCAAGGTCCGGTGATGAGTGGAATCCCACCGAGGTAAAGTGTTGTCAAGGTTTTAAATCCGCACAATCGGGGTAATTAAAGTGGCCAATTAACTTGTTCATGTATTGTGATATATGATGGTGATATGTGATTGTGGCATATGGTGTGGTTGCATGATGATCTATATTGATGTTTAATCTTGCTAGGATTGAGAGACCATATTTGCCACTTGAAAGACTAGCTAGGTCTACTTGATTATATGCAATGCTTGATATGTGTGAGACTAGGATTAACATGCTTGAACCCTGCATTGTTGTTGTTTTTCGTTTTAGAGCACCCTCACTAAGCTTATAGCTTACGCTCTCAATGTTCAACAATGCAGATCATTAGCGTGGTGTTAGCTCGAGGCAAGGCAAGAAGGGCTTCCAAGCTTGTAGCTCAAGTATGGTTATCGATTTTGTAATAGTTAGCAATGTGGCAAGGGTCTTTGTATGAGCGTGTGTGACTCATTTGATTGATGTTGTTTTTGGTTTGATCATGGGTTGTAAGCATGTTATACTATGTTGCATGTTTGATGTTTGATGGCATGTTTTAGAATGGTTAGGTTGCATAGTGTATGAATGCAAACCTTTCAAGATGTCTTGTTCCTTTTAAGGTCCTTTGTGTTTTGAGTATGCCAATATTGCATGAATTGCTCTTTAACTAGAATGCTATGTATGAATGCTTAAATCCATGTTTGATTGACTCCCTTGGCTTAAATATGTATGCTTTTATGGTTGGCTTGCCTTAGGGATTGATGATAGTGTGTTGGTTGAAGTGTTAGAGGGATTTAGGGGCCTCCTTGTGCTCTAAATCAGCTCAAACATGCAGTTTCGTAGCTGGGGTATCGATACCGTTGATCTGGTATCGATACTACCCTGTGGTTTCAGGCCTCGTGTATCGATACTCGAGGAGAGTATCGATACCTTTTTGGCCACTGGAGCCACTGTCGATTTCGGTATCGATACTGGCCTCTAGGGTATCGATACCGTTGTCTTGGCTTTGACCGTGGGAAGTCAACTTTAGGAAAGGGTATCGATACCCTCATTTGGGGTATCGATACTGTCTCCTCAGGTTGACCAAACCCTGTTGACCTAATCAAAGGGGTATCGATACCCCCTTAAGGGTATCGATACCGCCTGCAGTTTAACTTTAAAAATGGGCTTTTAAGTGTTAGTTTGGGTTCGATTGATTGTTTCGTAAATATTGTTCCGCTGTATGATCACTTAGGATGTAATTCTCATCTAGACAAGTTTAAAATGAAAAAAAAATAGGGTTGCTAACCGAGGGAGAGTTCCTTAAGGAGTTTTCACTCGGTTTTCCCCGTGTAGCCCACTCGGACCGGTCATCCGGCCAGACCGGGACGAGGGGGTTACAAACTCTACATCCACTACCTTAGATTCACTAAGGATTTGCAACAATTCCACTAATTGTTCTTCCCCTTTTCTAGGCTAAGGAGGCAACCCTTACAATATCGGTTGAATTTTCTACCCAAAATTCAACCCAATCCTCACAACAAGATAACAAAGAAATTTGTTGGCTAATAGAGTATCTCTCAATACAAATTGTAGCCCAATTACAAGCACTCAACCCAATTGAACAAGATAAGAATGAAAATTACAATTGGGGTTTCTAGACAAAATAGGATTTTTGCACAATTGCTTGGATTTGATGAATAGATGTTTTCTTGAAGATCAATAGTTGTTGTTGTAGCTTTTGGATGTCTCTTTTATACCTCATCATTGATTTCTAGCCGTTTGGGTGGTTGGGAACATAAATGGAGCCGTTGGAACCCTCTCTTACCACCATAAATGCACTTCTGCAGCTATGCGTATCGATACGCGGGAAGGTGTATCGATACTTGTCTCAGAAAAGAAAGAGTTGTTGTGTGCAATAAATAAGGGGTATCTTTCGCGCGTAAGTGTATCGGTACGGGGTATCGAAAAGGTAAAGGCCGTATCGATACATTTTTCTCAACTTATCTCACTGTCGATATTTGTATCGGTACGGGGGTTAGGCGTATCGATACGGGTCAACAACCATTTAAAATTTGGTTACCAACCAACTGACACCAACGGTCATATTTTTTAAACCGACTTATATTTGAAATTTATTAAGGCCGTATCGATACGAGGGTTTGCCGTATCGGTACGCCATTCAAACTCTTTAGATTTTAACACAGGGGCGTATCGATACGAGGGTTTGCCGAATCGATACGTGTTCCGACAATAGCCAAGTTTTGTAAAAAGGTATCGATACGCTTGGGAGTGTATCGATACACCTGAACGTTTTTCAACAGTTTGGCCTTGGAACACTTAGAAAATATTTTGAGTTTGAGTTTTTCAAATCAGTTTTAAAGAGTTGGTGATTTAAAACTTATTAAGGGACTTACAAAAATAATTTTAAGTTTTTCAAATTGATCCTTAAAGATCTAATTATATCAAAATCAAACATAGGTTTTAAAATAACTCGTTCCCTTTGCACTTGCAAGCCACATGTATTCAATCCATTTTATGACATATAAGAATATAATAAAATGTTGAATCCATATATTAATATATTATTATATTAATAGTTATTAATTTTAGTTGAATCCACGTATAAAACGTTGTTATAATTACAAGTTATAACCAAGTGTTAGTACATGTCTCAATGGTTAAGTATCCCTTCCATTGTTCATTAGACCCGGACATCTTTCTACTCTTGTTTTTTTTTCTTTTTTTAATTTTCACCGACAAGATAACTTTTCAAGAATAAATGTAAAAAATATAACAATAAGATAGATAAGGATAGTTGTTTTCTTTATGTCTGAACTAATTTTTCATATAAATTGCATTCTTTCGATTTTTATATTATAAGTAAATATGTTTGGCTAGTTGGTCAAGTTGTTTATTTTTGTTCTTTATATTTTTTAGGTCATAGGTTCTAGAACCACCCTCTTCCATCTGTCGAAACCATTTTTGAAATAGCTTAGACAATTTACTTTTATTAGGAGTTTTTTTTTAATTCGATATTTTATAATAAAAATACAGTCATCACCGGTTACTTTGGTAGACCAGACACCATAAAAACAACTAGATGTTTTAAAAGTTTGGGGTTCGAAAGTCAATTACATGTGGTGAAGAATTAACACCTACAAACGCCCAAAAATTAGTACATTTTAATTTCGTGTTGCATTTTGGCATTTAAAGTAATAATTTGAGATTTATTTAATCATTAATTATTAATTGTGTTCGGAATGAAAATATTCCTTTTATAACAAAATATATTTTATTTTGAATATAAAATTAAAAATGCCCCTATGCGACCAGGACATCGTCTTTTATATCCCTAAAACATATTTTATTTCTAAAAAGTTTTTTTATGTATGCAATTAATTGTGATAATTCATTTTAAGTAAGAACCCTAAAAGACTTTAATTAATTCATGAGTTATTTATCTGTAAATATTATTTAATTTTTAAAATTTATATAAAATAATACCCAATTACTTTAGCATATTATTACTATTTAAATTTTAAAATTATAGATAATATTTTCCTACTATTTAATTATACTATTTATTAAAAGGCTCCACATGTATATTTGTCTCTTTCTCTCACTTTTTTTAATTCTATAATAATTGCAGCATTTATTGATGTGATTATTTTTCTCTCCATATTTACAGGGTCGAGAATTATGTAGTCATCACTGACATCATATGGATGATAATATGGATGACATTATATGAATGACACCATTAACGATGAACACTGATGAACATCATTATTTAAAAAAAAATTTAAAAATTTAAAAGATTAAAATTATCTCTTAAAAAATAAAAATTAAATTTAATAATTATTTTATAATATTTTTTAATAGGTTAAAATTAAATATACTCAATTCTTTTAAACCCTAACAAAATTAATCTCCTAAACTCTAATGCCAAACGTAGTCAATAGCCACGCCAGCGCCATCAAAACCAGAGTAAGAAAGTGTCTTCCTCAATTAAGTGACAACAAATCAACAATATGAGAATCAATAATATGAAAATTGGGTATACCTTTCAATTTCTATCGTCATTTCAAATACAACTAATAAAATTTTTAAATAAATATTCGTATCAATTCAATTTCTTAAAAGTTGCTAGGATAAAATTCGGTAAGTTGTAAGTTGTAACAATATCTTTCTATCAAAAACAAGAAAATTGATTAGGAGGATAAAACAAGACATACAAACAAGTAATTCCTTAATTACTTCGCTAAATTGATTTTCTTTTTTTTTATAAAATTAGTTACACTAAAAAATATTTTAATTTAAAAATAGTCAAGATTTATAACTTGTGGCGACCTACTTTAACAATAACAGTTTCTCATAAAAAAAACATATTTTGTCTCTATATTAGGAATCTGCACTTCATGTTTAATTAGAGGAGCAATCGAGTCGTTCGGTTCAGGTCGTTTCAGGTCTATCTATAATCGGTTTAGATTCGGGTCGGGTCGGTTCAATTTGGGTTCAGGTCTAATTCGGGTCTGTGATGAGTCATATTCAGTTCGGGTATTGTGTCGGGTTAAAATCGGATCAGTTGTTTTCGGGTCGGGTCAATATCGGATCAGTACTTTCGGTTCGGGTCAATTTCGGTTTGGGTCAACATTTAAATTTTCGGGTCAATTCAGTTTGAGTTGAGTTTAGGGTTTGAGGTTTAGTTTAGAGTTATTGGTGTATGAGATTAATTCTGATTCAACTGGTTAATCTATGCATTTGAATTTGATTCAATATTTAAATCAAAGCTTCATGTATCCATATCAAAATTTTGTGTATAATTATATTAAATCAAAGTTTATTATATGTAATAATAATAATAATAGTAATAATACTAATAATAATGTCTGAAATGAATTAATTTATTAAACTTAGGATCTAATTGAGCTAACTAAAATTTAGAAGCATAACTCACGGACATGATTAACATAATTCTAAAACTAAATGTAAAATTTTAATTAAATTAATCTAAATTTAAACTCAATTAAGTTAAGAAAAAGAGAAAGAGAAAAACAATCGGTAAAAATAGAGAGGGAAAAGAAAAAATTTGGAGGAAAATAAGCAACCAATTTTTTAAGCTAGATTGAAAAAAAAGAAAAAAAATACAATTGGTAAAAATAGAGAAGTAAAAGACAAAATTTTGGAGGGAAATTAGCCACCAATTATTTAAGCTGTAAATTAATTACTTTTAAAGTCGTGTTGCATTTAAAATGTTACATTTTAGTACTAATATTCAACTTTAAGTTTTAGTTTAATTTAATTTAGTCACAAGCATCCGTTTAGACTTCAGATATAGAAATCCCCTCCCCTATAGTGATATTTAGTCTCTAAAAATTTACTTTTAGTCAAATTTAACCAATCTTTGTAATTTAGTCTATTAATTTAATATAATGATATTTTGTTCATTTTAATTTCTAAGATTTATTTTTTAGCCAAAATTGACCCCTATTTATTTATATAGTATAATTATGAAATTGGTCATTGGACTCTCAAAGTTCTTCACTTTCAAATATTCAATTTAGTCCACAATTTCAGTTTTATGGTGAAAGTATAAAATTGGTCACCAAGCTCTCAAATTTCTATGCTTTCAAATTGTCAAGATGATCTCTAATTCCATTTTTAGCTATATTTATGGTAAGACTGTAAAAATTGTCTTTAATTTCAATTTATAGTTTATGGTTTAGGCTTTAGTGTTAATGGTTTATGGTTATTGATTTTAGATTCATCTCTATGGCTTAAAGGTTAACTGTTTAGGTTTTTAGGGTTTATTGTTAATGATTTAGGGTTTGTGGTTTAGTTTAAGGTTATTGGTTCATGAGATTAATTTATATGGATTAAGGTTTATTGTTTAGGATTTATGGCTTAAGATTAAATATTGGGAGAGAAAATAGTAAATTAAAATTCTAAATTTAAAAATTAGTAGGGACAAAAGTTTTATTTAATTAATATTTAAACGTAAAATGACATAAAATGTTATTATACCACAACTTTGACAAGAGCAACGGTCTCTTCTGTAACACCCGAGTTTAGGGGTTAGGTGAAAATAATATTTTAATATTATTTGGGCTCAGTTTTATAATCAAAATGATTCTTTAAAATTTCGGGTTTCAAAATAAATTTTTGAAATGGGACCAAATTGATTTAATTGCAAGTTGATGAGCTATTTAAAGAATAAGGGAATAGCCATTCATTAATGGCCTTTTTGTAATTTACCTATCATTCAATTTAAATCCCCCCTTTTTCCCAAATAACCACTATTCACCCTCTTCCTCATCCTCACCCAACGTGAAGAAGCTCTCCCCTCCCCAATCTACTATTCCATTTCAAAGCTCTCTCATTTCAACTCCATTTTGAAAGGTAATGACATTTTTGACTTCCCCTCAACCTCTCTCTTTAAAAGTACCTTTTATTTTCATTTTCATGAAGGTTTTAGAAAATGGAATTTTGGAAGGTTTGGATTAAAAATGGAAACTTTATGATGTTAAGTGAAATGTTTTGATTTGATATGTTTAGTTATGATGTATATAGGTCAAATGGTATAACATATGTGAATTTCAAATGATTTTGAGCAATTTTCGGATTTGGATAAACATGGGGTTTTTGGAGGGTTTTAGGTGAGTTTTGGGGGTTGTTTTAGGTGGGTTTTGATAGGCTTTTGATAGTACTATGGATAGAGGTTGAATTGAGATCATTTGTGTGTGTAATGGAAGTTGGAAACATGGTTTTTGGACATAGTTTTGGGGTTGTCTGAGTTGGTGAAAAATGGGATTTGTACATGCTTGCAACATGGTAATTTGTGGTTAAATTGTATTCCGGGTTAGTTCCGACGATGAGTTATTGATTGTGGATGTTGTGTTTGTGTTTGGGATTGATTAGAATCGAGGTTGGACATCGGTGAAGCATCGGAAGTAAATCCGGGAAATTGAAGGTGGTCGCTTGCTTGGTCTTTAAGCTTGGGAGCTTAGGTGAGTGGTTAATTGTTTTACTTGGTTTCAAAATGGTTGGTTCGAGTATGTGGACTAGGTCGGGCTTGGTAGACCCACCTAGAGTTAGGATTAGGGTGGTAGCCTAATCCTAAACTTGATCTAGAGCCTTTGGATAAACTCATATATGTGAATGTGTATGTCTCGTATGAAATGTGATATGAATGCTATGTATATTGTGTTATACATGTGAGATGAGGCATGATTTGTGATGCTTGAGACATGCATGATGATGGTCTATGGTGAGTATGTGCTAAGCACGAAATTGATTAAAATGAGTAATGTGAAATGAGTAAAATGTTGGCACTAGTATGCTTGAGTACAAATGATCGATCATTAGGATGTTAGTGTGTACACATGAGTCAAAAGTCCCGCGTGGCCTTGGTGGCGTTGAGTCACCAAGGAGGAGTACAGGTTCGCCCGGAAATTGTATTTATATATAGTCGGTGATGAGTGGAATCCCATCGACGGGGCGTGAGGATGAGTGAAATCCCCTCTGCGAGACCGGTGATGAGTGTAATCCCACCGTGAGATAATGTGGTTGTTGGATGTGAGTTCCAACGTGTCTATCCGCGTATTCGGGTCACAGCTAGGTGCCAATGTTGATTGATATGTGTATCAAGGTGTTGTGATATATGATCCTTGTTTGGATGTTTAAATATGATTACATGTGTTGAGGAATTGAGCTCATGATCATGGCATTTAATTGTATATTGCTCATGCATCTTTATCTTGTGGCTCTTGTGGATCCTTGGTATATATGTGTAATGCCTTGGCTAGATCGTGCTCGGACCCTGCAATGTTGAGGTTTGTTTTTAAGAGCTCGCCCTCACTAAGCATCATTGCTTAGACTCTCTTTGTTCGACATTGCAGATCCTTAGTTCGTGGGTTGCTTGAGCAAGTGGAGGGCCTCCAAGTGTGGTTGTTGGCTTGAGTACATCAAGTATGAACTTTTAAATGTTGAGTATGTAATAGTTTAAGCAATGAGACATGTGTTATTTTGATGGATAGTTGTTGGTTGTTTAGGAGCTTGCTTGGACTCCTTGTTATCTTGCTTTTGTATGGCTTGTGTTGTCATGTTTGAATTGTAATCCATGCCTAATTTGCTTATCATGAATGTTGGCTATGTGCCTTGGAGGTTGCCTTTATGTTTGAATGTTGAAGTATGAGACTTTGGATGCTTAAATGCCATCATTTAATTCAATTGCATGTTTTCCTTGATGTATGTACATGTTGGGTGTTTGCATGGCTAAATAATGACATGTAAATGTTGTATGAATGCTTGTTTGGGTCTAGGGAAGTCCTAAATTGCACCTAGTTCCGAGTCTTGTTCGTTTTAGTTGAGTTTGGAAGTTTTGCAGTGCAGGGGTATCGATACGGTTGGTCTCGTATCGATACGGCCTTCTTGTTTCAGGCCTCGTGTTTCGATACGCGAGGGGGCGTATCGATACCTTTTTGGTCCCTGAAGCTACTGTCCATTTTGGTATCGATACGGGTCTCTGGCGTATCGATACGGTCATCTTAGCGTTGACCGTGAGAAGTCAACCGTTGGGGAGGGTATCGATACACTCCTTGGGCGTATCGATACGGTCTCCACGGGTTGACTCTGACCAGTTGACCTAGTCAAGGGGTATCGATACACCCCTTAGGTGTATCGATACCGCCTGCAGTTTAAGTTTAAAATTGGGCTGTAACATGTTAGTTTGAGTTCATTTGATTGTTTCGTAAATGTTGTTCCGTTGTATGATCACTTAAGATTTAATACTCATCTAGACAAGATTTAAAATGAAAAAAAAATATAAGGTTGTTAACCGAGGGGGAACCTTAACAGGTTTCGCTTTGGTTTTCCCCGTGTGGCCCACTCGAACCGGTCAACCGGTCAGACCGGGACGAGGGGGAACCTTAACGGGTTTCGCTTTGGTTTTTCCCGTGTGGCCCACTCGGACCGGTCAACCGGTCAGACCGGGACGAGGGGGTTACATCTTCCATGGTATAGTACAAAAAGATAATAAAGCATATTTCATTTTATTATTTTTTATATTGTTAAAAATATATAATATTAAAAATAAATTATTCATTTATTTTCCTTAATTTTCGGGTTAAAATCGGGTCGATATTCAGTTCAGCTTTCGGTTCGGGTCAAATCGGTTCGGATCCATTCAGTTCGGGTCCATTTTGGTTCAACAAAAAAATTCGATTCAGTTTCAGTTCGGTTCGGTTTATTTCAAGTTTCAGGTCAACTTCGGATCATCATATTCGGGTCAAAATCGAATCTCAGTTCAAATAATTCGATTCAGATTTCAAGTCTCGGGTCAAATTTACAACGTCTATGTTTAATCATAAATGATGAAACTCTTTTCATGCGATCATCACATCTATTGTTTATCAAATCTTGAATTTGTCAATATTTAAAAATAATATATATTATATATAAAATTATTTTTCTTATATAGAAAAAATAATTAATTTGAAATAATATATTGTTTATTAAACCTACTTTTAAGAGGAAATAGTGAATTAAGTTTTAGTTATTATCGATTTTTATTAATCTTAATCTAATAGTAATAAAGTAAAATATTTTGGATTTTTTTATTAAAAAAGTTGGACTAGTATAAGTTTTAGGGATGGTATTGGGGCAGGGCGAGGCGGGTTTTTGGCTGTCCCGAAATTCGACTAGAAAATTTAAAGTTTCGACCCGAATTTAATATATTTTTATTACCAACCCGACCTGATCTGAAATAATAAAAGTATAATCTGATTCCAACCCAACTCCAAAATTTTAATAAAAAATCCAATTAAATCCGACCCGCCTAAAAAAATTAATAAAAATATTAAATATAATATATAAAAATATAATAAATATATATTTATATTTATAAATAAACCGGGTTGGGGAATTTCCATTCTAAACTCGAACCTGATCTAACCCAACTCAAACTTATTAAAAATAAGACCCTAGCCGAGCCGAAAATTCAAAAAAAAATTGACTCTATTGGATCGGAATCCACCAAATTCGGAATTTTTACCATCCTAATAAGTTTGTCGGGAACATTTGATGGATTTATGAACTAAACATACAAAATTGGGCCCGCTTTTTTAAGCCCAAACCTAATAGTTTAGTTTTCTAGGGTTTTAGCTTCTTCTTTTTTGCTGTTTTAGCTTCTTCTTTTTTGCTGTTGCTGTGTCTCATATTCTTTATCTCTTCTTGTTTCTTTAATTCACTTAACCTAATACTTTTTTTATTCTTTTTAATGTTAGGTCACTTGATCCGGGAGGAACAATACTAATCCACCCTATAGTATATAGTTATAAAAAATCGTTTAAAATGAACTAATTAATATTATAACATAATAAATATTTATAAATAAATTTGAACATAAACTTAAATATCTCAACTTGACTCGAATTTCAGAAATTAGACTAAAATAACTTTTAAATAAAATTTTAATTATAAAATAAAATTCATCAATTCGATAAATTTAATTTTTTACTCGAGTCGATTAAATGCTCACTCCTAACTATAATAGATAAAAATAAAGGAAAACTCCTCCATAAAAAAATCTACTATAATCCTGCTTTAGCCTGATATACCAACATGCTCGGATGTATAAAAAAATTCTACTTTTCTATTTTTTTTTTGAAAGCTAAGGTGATTACAAGTAGTATTTGTTCTAAATATATTCTCAACCATTTGACGATAAAAGCTCAATCACCCCGCTTAAACATAGCACATCATATATTTTAAAAAATACGAACGTTTTTTTTCTTCCTTCATATTAATTCTTATTTTTTTAATTGAATTTCACTTTTATTTTAAAAAAGTCAAATTACATGTAAGATTACCTTTGGGAATGAGATTACCGGAATATTACATTACCTAACATATTACCCGAAATGTTGTATTACCTTGTTTGATTTGTTTGGCGGGAATGTAAGATTACATTGTTTGGTTGAAGGAATATAAGATAGGAAAAATGTATGTTTTACCAAATTGTCCTTAAAATATATTTTCTTTTTTAACCAACTGAAGTTTTAAGATTAAAGTCAAAATATTTACATAAAAGTTCATAGAAAATATAAAAATATATAATATGAAAACCTTTTTATGAAAATTGATCTAAATAAATGTAATAAATACATATCAATAATAAAATTTGAATCAAACACGCATATAAAAAATCGAAATAAAATAAAAATCTGATATATTTTTATTTTATATGCATCATATTATTTTATAATAAGTATTAAAACCCTAAACCACTAAAAAATAAAATAGATTTATACTTGTGTAATTATATAAAAAAAGAAAGATTATTTTAAAATAACTATATTTTTAGGGGTATTCTTGTCCAAAGGGGAGAGAATTGTCTAATACCTAAGAAATGGGGGGAATGACATTCCTGGAAAAAGAGCCAAAAACAGCTACTGTTGGGAATATTTCATTACCCCTGAGAGGGAATGCTTTTGAACCAAACGTGGGTATGTGATTCCGGAAAAGATTATTCCCACTGCTAAGGATCTTTTCTGCGAACCAAACGCCCCCTAAATACATTTTTTGTTAGTAGCATACTATTTATCTTATATATCAAGTCAAAAGTTAATTTAAGATTATAAAACGGTTATAAATCGTTAAAAATGAGAGAAGTAATTTTATCTTTTTTAATATATATATATATTAAAAATGATTTAAAATTATTTTTTAAAAATTCTAACACGTATAGCATTGCTATAGAAATTCTTTTTCGTCTTACATATAACTATTTATTTAATTTTTATAAAGAAAATTTGTATAAACTTTTATTTAAAAAAAAGAAATTGACCTAAAATTAAGGTTTGTGTAAACTGTACACAAGCTTTTTAGTTTTATGTGTAAACTTTACTTTTATCCTTGTTTCTGCAAACTCTAAAAGGGAAGCTATAATACTCAAATTTTATCTGGTATATATATATACATATTATTTTCTCTTAAGTAAATAATAATGCATATATATATATATTCAAATAATAAAATAGTCCATAAATAATTTTGATAAAAAAATAGTCCATAAATAATAAAATGTCCATTTACAAAAAATAGTCCACTTAAAGAAAAATTCTACAACGGACGACGAACATTGATGAACATTACTAACGATGAACACCGATGAACACCATTAATTTTTTTTAAATCTAAACGACTAAAATTATAATTAAAATTATCTTTTAAAAAATAAAAATCAAATTTAATAGTTACTTTATAATATTTTTTAATAAGTTATAATCAAATATACTCAATTCTCCTAAACCCTAACAAAATCAATCTCCTAAACTCCAATGCCAAACGTAGTCAATAGCCACGCCAGCGCATCAAAATCAGAGTAAGAAAGTGTCTTCCTCAATTAAGTGACAACAAATCAACAATATGAGAATCAATAATATGAAAATTGAGTATATTTAATTCTAATCTATTAAAAAAATATAAGTTGATGTCTATTTTTTAAGAGATTGATTTTGTTAGGGTTTATGAGAATTGAGTACATTTGATTCTAACCTATTAAAAATATTATAAAATAATTATTAATTTTTATTTTTATTTTTAAGAGATAATTTTAATTATAATTTTAGTCCTTTAGATTTTTAATTTTTTTTAAAAAAAATTAATGGTGTTTATCATTAGTGGTGTTCATCAATGTTCATCGCACGTAGTAGACTCATCCAAATTTTAAATAAAATTTCTATCGAACTTGTTAAGACGAAATAGCATAAAATTAATTCGAGAGTATACTTACTTTTGAAACTGATGTTGCTTCCTTTCATGACAACATCACGATAAAAAAGTACTTTCATATGTCGTGGCATTTGCTGGAATGTCCGTGATGGATTACTCACAGACTTTTGGCAAGATACTTGGTTGGACAGTGAAGGCCCTCTTGCCGCGGCCTGTTTGCATCCGCTGGATATGAGGCCAACTTCAGTCGCTGGAATGGTCACTGCCACTGGGGAGTGGGACTGGCAGGTTCTTGCCCAACTTCTACCGGAACGGGTGTTATTGAAGATTGCAGCGGTACCTCCACCTAATGTTAGCCTTGGGGATGATAACCCAGCTTGGCGATGGGAGACGTCGAGGCGTTTTAGCACTAAGTCGGCTTATCAAGCTTTGCTACCTAATCAAGGGGAAGCGGATAGGAGTATATGGAAGATTATTTGGGCGCTAAACGTACCCAAACGGGTGCAAACCTTTTTATGGCTCATGGCGCATGAACGACTTCTCACGAATGTGGAGAGGGTGCGTCGACATATTGCAGCGTCTCCCCTTTGCAGCCTTTGCGGAGTGGCTGAGGAAGACATTGACCATGTCTTATGAAAATGTACACGCGCAGAGGAGGTTTGGATGAATCTGGTGAATGTGCAGGATAGGAATATGTTCAGGGTTGCTCCCTTTCGGGAATGGATGCTTGGGAATTTGTCTTCAAGTGCAGTCGGGATGCACCGTAATGAGCCATGGGGGGTGGTCTTTGCCACGACATGTTGGCTCCTTTGGAAAGACCGATGTAGCCGCATATTTAATGTGAATTATATGGGTAAACACAACATGGATGTGCAGTGTAGGCTCCTTGCAGCTGAGTTTGCTCAAGTGTGCTGCAACGATCGGAAACGACTGAGGGATGCTCGGCCGGTGGTTCACTGGAGTTGCCCACCTCCTGGTTGGATTAAAGCTAACTCGGATGGTGCGATGAATCAGTCTAGTGGACGGACGTCAGTTGGTGGTGTATTGCGTTCGTGTACTGAAAACTGGATACAGGGATTCGTTCGTTAGATAGGCAGCTGTACGGCTTTGATAGCAGAGCTTTGGGGCATCCATGATGTACTGATACATGCCTGGAGGCTTGGATTTCGGCGGGTGAAGGTGGAATCGGATAGCTTGGAAGCTATCCGGATAGTGACGAAGACATCGACAGTCTTGCATGGCCATGGCTTGGTTGCGACAATCCTATTGATGCTTGATTGGGATTGGGAGATACGGTTTCGCCATATTCGACGTGAAGGAAACATGGTTGCTGACGTGCTCGCTTCCTTGGGGCAACGTACCACAGTTCAGGAGCAATCCTTCATAGATCCTCCGGAGTTTATTAGACCTCTCTTAGAGGTGGATCTACATGGCTAGTTTCCTTTATTATTCTGCATTACCGAAAAAAAAGTACTTTCAATAATGACTGCAATAAAAAAAAAATTGTGTGCTAGCGTAAAAGATCAACTATTATACAATTGTTTGGTTACTTTTGTAAGGAAAGATTTGTTTGTTAATGGTTAGCATGTGTTATTGTACGGCGTTACAAAAATAAGAGAACTCGTTGTAAATAATGTCATTTTTTATGTGTAAATTTTAATTTGAATTTTCTATAAAGTTTGAATGTTATCTTTTTTATGACATATTTAATTTATTCTTGATTTACATGTAATTATATTTATTATTATGGTGAAACTAAAAATAAATTTCTGAATTCACTCCTGAAACTAAAAAAATTCAACTCAAATTTGAAAGTTAATCTATTGATTTCTAAAAAATTTAAGTTATTTAAATATCATTTTATAACTCAAATTTTATTTTAATAACTTTTCATTCAAGTTTATGAAATTACAATTTGGATCAAATCAAAGCCTCAAATAGACAAAATTCAATTTTCAAGTCAGATTTTACTACCCTAATCATGGATTTTCCCAGAAGCAGAACCTTTTTTATGGCAATAAAGTCTTTAGAGAATGATCAGTTAACAACTCGGATTCATTAAGACATTCATAAACGTAAACTGCTTTACAAAGTTTGATTTATTTTTCAGTCACTCTTTGTTTATCAGCTCTAGAATTGAGATAGCATCCCACAGCAGCACCAAGGGTTGCAAAACCGGCTATAACTCCGTAGTTCCGGAACTTATCGCTTGACGCTTGATGCTTTCTCAGCAGATGTTGAGGCAGTGCCACTAGGATTAGCATCACTTGCAGTACCCCCTGAACCTGCAACGGGTTTCTCCTCTGGCTTCGGTCCCTGAAATATTTCAACAATTCTTTGAAAGCTTGACCACTATTCTTGCGCAAACAACTTGAATTTTCCATCTACACATGGTTATCACAATTTAAAAACTGAAGCGGATAACTAACAGCCGTAATCATTAAACCGTTACAGAACACAATCCTAACCATTCGACAGAAAATTCATGACTAAATGAATTGCTATAGCAGATCGGCTGCCAATGTAAAATCTCACAACTGTCTGAGACTCCGTATGTGCAAAGCAAAGTTGCAAGTGTTTGTGCATGTATCATTAGCAGTTGTAATGTATCATTGTGGTGGGAATAAATATGTAGGCTAGGCAAGTATTAAAAGATTAAAAAAACAGCTAAAAACCATTTTAACCATCTTAGGTCAAGATAGTTCAACATAACAATGGATAAGAGCATACCTTGCGTGCAAGTTTCTCCAATTTCTCTCGCTCGGTTTTCTGCAATAATACATCTTTTTTAGCACATAGCAAATCATAACGTGAAAGATGAAGTAAATACACATGGTGTGGGACATTTTGCAGAAGTGACCTAGAGGAAGAGGGGAAAACGAGTGGAAAGAAAAAAGTAGAGAGAAGAGCTTAACAGATCGACTTGCAACATTGGTCACAAACTTCTATGATGCTCAACATATATACACCACTATGAAGTACAAACCTTGAGCATCATTGATTACCATGGAACCTATAATATTTTTCCATTTGAATTACATGTATATAACCTCAGAAACTAAAACTAGACCATTTCAAAGACATTATTTAGAATACCCTCTAAAATACAAAGTAATCTGACTGTGATGTGAGAAACAGAAGAGATCAAGGAAGAGAACTATTGCCACATTTTACATTTACTGGGGCAGCATTTTTCTCTTTTAAATAGAAGATCCCATTTC
Source organism: Hibiscus tridactylites (assembly GCA_958450335.1). Taxonomy (NCBI): domain Eukaryota; kingdom Viridiplantae; phylum Streptophyta; class Magnoliopsida; order Malvales; family Malvaceae; genus Hibiscus; species Hibiscus tridactylites. The sequence continues at coordinate 22,801,072 of OY288289.1, read as the reverse complement.
CAGACCTTTGAACCTCACCATCCTATCTCCTAGAGAATATTATGATCAATACCAACTTATTGATAATCCCAAGTTGAATGACATGCTAGAAAAGGAGAAACAACTTGACACTTCACAGGCCTAAAGACAACATAGGAAGACTAGGAAAGATAATAAAATCACACAAGGGAAAACAATAAAATCCATGGGAAATTAACACAACAAACTAAGAACCCTGAGCTTGCACCAAAATGACAATATTTATATGCTAATGGCAAATGAAGAGAAGTACCTGGATGTAAATATTTTCAGCAGCCTTTTCTTCCTCACCGAGTACCTTCCCGCTCCCACTCGAGAACCTACGAGAAATGTATCTGATGGCTGTTCTGGTCGCCATAGTAATTGACTATATAATACCTGCAATCAGCATAACAAAGACAATCATGTAACCAAAAATCTCATATTACAACCGTCAAACAAAGCCAATTTCTAACAGATATAGAAACATGATAAAAATTAAAACTATATAACCATGATTCAGAAAAAACAAAACAAAAATCACATAACTTCAAATAAAAGGAATCAAATAATGCCCTAAAACTAACAAAACCTTCAGGCTTTGGAGACCTAAAGGAATAAAACATGTAAAAGTCAAAGAAAAAACTTCATTTCTAAGTATTTTAAACTAAAATCCAGGTTTTATGTTTCCATTTCGTTCCATACATCCGATGTGGTAAAGCCCAACAAGGATTAAATCGAGCATCAGATTAAATTACAGTAGGTAAACAAAACATTGCCATTGCAGAACTTGGCTTAAACGATCTAAAAAGGGAGCTATTAGTATAGAAAAATAGCAACCAAAACTGGGGTAAGACTTAAAGAGTGAAATTGCTTACCGAGCAGCTGAATTGAAGCGATGAAGACTTGGGAATTTGTTGTGGGAAGCGTAATAAAGTGGGTTCGTAGGAAGGATTTTAAATTGGGCCTAACTTCCGATTGGTTTTTACCGAAGTAAAGCCCATCCCCCTGTGTACTGCAAAAATAAAGGGTAATTATATCGATGGTGGAAACAAAAAGTTTTCACAAAACGTCTTAGTTTTATGGTTGAGAGATTTAGTTTAGAGTTAAAAGTTTATGAGTTTCTAATTTAATGATTATGGTTAGATTTTAAAGTTTAGGGGTTAAAATTTAGAATTTAGAATTTAGAAGTTAAACACTAAATCCCTAACAAATTACCCTAAACCTAAACCCTTACCTCTAAACTATAAATTTTAACCACAAATCCTAAATTAAAACCACAACCCAACCCCAAACTACTAAACCTAAACTCATAAACCCTAAACTAAATTCTTAAACCCAAAAATTAAGACGATTGTAGAAACTTTTTGTTTTATCGTCGATGTATGAAATACTTTCTCATAAATAAGTGCTTTAGTTATATAAAGGGAAAACTACCCCATTGACCACCAAACAAATTGGGGATACCTATTTGGACCACCGAACTATAGAAATCCTCAATCAGACCACCAAACATATAAAATCAACCTATTTTGACCACCACCGTTAAAAACCTAACGGGGGAGTGACGGAACTGCCATGTGGCAATTGACGGAAAAATTTAAAAATTACACATTTGGTTAATGTTATTTACACATTCTTTCAATTTAGTCCTAATTTTAAATTAATAAAATATTAAATGATTTAATTAAGTGGTGACGCATGTCAACACACCTTATTGGAGGACTTTTATTATTTATATTTGATTTTTTTAATTTATTTTCCCTTATAATCAGGTGATGACATGTGTTACCACCAATTTAGAGGAGAAAAATAAAATTCTCTCCGCCTGCAAGAAGCAAGATTCAAACTTGGGTCTATCAAATGTAAAGCCAATGACTTTGCCACTGCACCAAGCACAACTTTGTGCTATAATCCTCCAGATATAATATATATCTCTTATTAGTTTCTACATTTATAGCCAAAAGCTCAAACCCTAAACCCTAATTTCACATATATAAATCCTAAACCCTAAACTATAACCTTAAATATTTTAAATTAATTTTACGTTAAATATTTCAAATTAAACCCCAAATCCCAAACCCTAAACATTTCAAATTAATTCCACGCTAAATATTTTAAACTAAACATTAAACCCCAAACCCTAAAAATTTCAAATTAATTTACACTAAATGTTTCAAATTAAACCCTAAACCCTAAACCCTAAAAATTTCAAATTAATTCCACACTAAATATTTTAAATTAAACCATGAACCCTAAATATTTCAAATTAATTTCACGATAAATATTTCAAATTAAACCCTAAACCCCAAACCCAAACACTAAAAATTCAAATTAATTACATACTAAATATTTTAAATTAAACCTTAAATCCTATTTTAGGGTTTAGGGTTTAATTTGAAATATTTAGTGTGAAATTAATTTGAAACATTTATGGTTTAATTTAAAATATTTAACGTAGAATTAATTTGAAATCTTTATGGTTTAAGGTTTAGGGTTTGATTTAAAATATTTAGCGTGGAATTAATTTGAAATCTTTAGGGTTCAGGGTTTAATTTGAAATATTCAGTGTGAAATTAATTTGAAATTTTTAGTGTTTGGGGTTTAATGTAAAATATTTAGCATAGAATTAATTTGAAATGGTTAGTGTTTGGGGTTTAATTTGAAATATTTAGCGTGAAATTAATTTAAAATATTTAGGGTTAGAGTTTAGGGTTTAGGATTTATATACATGAAATTAGTGTTTGGGGTTTGAGCTTTTGGCTTATAAATGTAGAAACTAATAAGAGGTATATATTATATCTGGAGAATTATTATATAAAGTTGTACTTGGTATAGTGGCAAAGCCATTGGCTTTACACATGATAAACCCAAGTTCAAATCTTGCTTATTGCAAGTGGAGAGAAATTTATTTTTCTCCTCTAAATTGGTGGTGACACGTGTCACTACCTGATTGGAGAGGGAAAATAAATTAATAAAATCAAATATAAATAATTAAAGTCCTCCAATAAGGTGTTGACACATGTCACCACTTAATTAAATAATTTATTATTTTATTAATTTAAAATTAGGATTAAATTGAAAGAATGTGTAAATAATGGGGACCAAGTGTGGAATTTTTAATTTTTTCCGTCAATTTCCACGTGGCAGTTCCGTCACTCCACCGTTAGGTTTTTAACGGCGGTGGTCAAAATATGTTAATTTTATAAGTTCGGTGGTCTGATTGACGATTTCTATAGTTTGGTGGTTCAAATAGGTATCCCCAATTTGTTTGGTGGTTACTTAAGCGGTGTAGTTTTCCCTTATATAAATTTGTTACTTAAGTGTGAGATATATTTTTAAATTATATAAATAATAAGCGATGAATTTTGATTAATTTTATTGGATAATAAATAAATGATGAATGTTGATTAATTTTTGGGTAAAGTACACGGTCACTAAACTATCCTTAAAAATATAAAATAGTCACCAAACTTTCAAAAATTACAAAATGGGCATTAAACTTTAATTTTTATTAAAAAATGGTCACTAGGTTGTTAAGTGGGAGACATGTTAGTTACGAAAATTTGTATAATAACATATTTAATCCTCAATATTTACACATTCAATCAATTTATACATCAATAATGAGAGTTAAATTGAGAATAAATTGATTGAATGCGTTAATATGGAGGATTAAATGTTATATTATTCAAATTTCTATAACTGTCACGTCACCCAATTAACGGCAGTTAATGGCTTAGTGACCATTTTGTATCAAAAAGTAAAGTTTAATGCCCATTATGTAACTTTTGAAAGTTTGATGACCATTTTGTATTTTTGAAAATTATTTAGTGACCATTTGTGTACTTTACCCTTAAATTTTTGGGTGAAATGTAACACCCCAATTTTGGGCTTGGAAGTTTAGGGTCTGAACCGGACCGATCTGATTTTCGGTTTGAATATAAAAGGTGGTTTTAGGGAAAACCTAGTTCGGGATGCATTAAAAATATGGAAAAATATCTAAAAATCATCTTTTAATATATATAAGAGAGTGGTGAAATCAATTTTACAAAATAAGGTTTGGAAGTGTGACATTTCGAAATAGTGACTAAAATGTAATTTTTGAAAAGTTCATGACTATTTTGTAAGGATTGAAACTTTGAATCTTTAAGGAGCTAATTTGCCCAAGGAAGGATTTCTCCAGATTTTTCTTAATTTTAATGACTCATTTAATGTTTAATTAAATTAAAAGGAAAGAGGGAAACCATATTTTAGATTTCATAACCAACTTTTGCTAAAATTTTCTCATCTCATTTTCTCTCAAAATTCCCTCAGCCAAACACATTTCCACAACAACATTTCCTTTTATTTTCACACCAAATGATGGGATTTCAATCCTCAAATGAATCCTAATCATTTCTACATCAAATCTTCTTCATTTGCTTATTGAATTTTCAAGGATTTTGGCTTTAATCAAGGAGAAATCCACATTTAGAGGTAAGGATGTCCTTCTCCTCTAAATAATCAGTTCTTTACTGAAATTCCCAAGTTCTCAATCCTTAAATTGAGTTTTATTAAAGGTTTTAATGTTGTGATCTTGATTTTGGCTTAAAATTCAAGATTTGGATTTAATTTTAAAGAAATTCGTATTGGATGTTTGGGCTCTATTTTGAGGTGTCTTTTTAATGTATTTTGGATGTGTAAATGATATGAAATGGAGGTTTAATCAATGCAATCCTGAATATGTTGATTTTTCTAAGTTTTTACTTGTGAAAATGGTGGTTTTTGGGGTGATTCTGGTGTTCTGTTATAGCTGGAGGTATAAGGACGAGTTTAGGGTCTTTTTGGATGTTAATTGATGTCTAAGAATGTTTAGAAGTGATGGATCTTGGCTGGGTAATGTTGTGGAAGTGTTTGGATGTGTTTTCAGTTGGATTTGGTAGCCGAAATGTGAGAATTGACGAGAGCAACGAGTTTAGGTGTTATGGCTGAAGATTTTAATGCATGATGATGCATTAATCCTCTGCTTTGATGTGTTTAAAACAGGGGAGACATCTTCGGATCCTTGTGGTGTTGATCCGGAGGCCTGATCGGCGTTTTAGCAAGCTTATGAAACAGAATTGGTGAGTGAAGTTTGGTTTTCAGCTTTGAAACCATTGTTTGAAGGTTTGGGAGCTTACTTTAAGTCTAAGAAACTTAACTAAGCTCAAGAGTAAGTTTTCGGGGAAACTCTCTCTTTGATGAACCATGAGTTGGTTGGTTGTAATGTGTTTAATTTGCATATTTAAATTCTGTTTTGAAAGCATGTTTTTAGCATGATTAATGCTGGTTTTGAAAGCCATGTGTTGAAGGATGCTCAAGGTAAGAGATCCTTGGTTTGACATTGATAAATGTGGTTTTTGATGCATAATGTTGCATGGTTGTTTAATGGCTTTGATTAATGCTTTAAAACAGTGGATTGATGATGGTAAATGATGTATATTGGCAAGTGATGTGTTGGTTTTAAAGTACTTGAATCGGATATAGTTAGCCGACTATAGGATTGGGTGCACCATGAATAAAGTCACCTTGGATGTTGAGGGGTTGTAATGGTACCGTAAACTCCATCCAAGTACACTAATGAGATGTCTAAGATCATAATGGTGGTTAAAATGCCATGTGAGGATCTTGTGTTGTGTGTCTCGTGTTCTCGTTAGTGATGTTATACAACTACCAATGAGTGATGTGGAGGGGTTGTGATTATACCGTTAAACTCCATCACGGGTGTTGAGGGGTTGTGATTGTATCGATAAACTCCACCTTGTGTGTTTGGTAGTGTGTATGAAGCGTATGGGACAACGCTTGTAATCCGCGTATCCGATTGTGTCTTGTGTTGAAAAATGGTTATGGATTATCACTTGTATGCCAATATGACATGTTAATGTTAATGAAGCATGAGATGCTTGTTGTGTATGCATTGTTGCATGAGAAATGATGTTTAAGGATTTAAAGGCCTTTGAAAGGTGTTTTATAAAATGCATTATTGTGTTGTTTCTTTAGAGCATGCCTCATTAAGCATTTGTGCTTACGCTCTCTTTCTTGAACCAATAATGCAGATAATTGAAGTGCTTTAAGGGCAGCAAGGAGGCTAAGAATTTCCATGATTTGATGAAAGGTTGGTTTCAATACTAGGATGCATGCCTATAGTCTTGTGTTTTTTCCTAATTGATGCCATGATCGTGTTTTGATGATGCTAATATGTTCCTTAAATGTATGTTGACTTGTTGGCATTATTAGGAGGTCATATGGATATGGTTAATTGGGTAAATGTATGTTAAACCTGAAAAATCTGCACTTTCTGGGCAGTCCGTATCGGAACGGGCACTACCGTTTCGAAACATAGGGTCTGGAATGGCCTTGGTGTTTTGAAACGGGTAGAGGTCGTTTCGAAACACTTTTGCTACTGCTAAGACCTGTTTCGAAACAGGTTTCGAAACGAGCCCGCGTTTTGGAACGGTCAACCCCCGTTTCGAAACACTTGACTGTTGGGCACTGATTTGAATGGTGTATGGTTTGCATGCTTTACATTTTAGTCCTGAATTTTGTATATGCAATTGCTTGAGTTCGGAATGTTTGTTTAAGGTGAAATTTGACAGGGAAGCATGTAATATGATTAATTTGATATTGGTAACCTTGAAATTTGTTAAGTCCCTCATATTTCCAGAATTTACATTTTGGTCCCTAAATTTGTATGTGGAGCAATTGAGTCCCTTGTTGCTTTTCGATTGATGTGTTTCTCAAGTATGCTTTTCTCTAGAGTGCGCTTAGGGTTAATAAACATTTAGACAAGATTACAAAGAAAAAAAGGTCGTTAATCAAGGTTGACTTTCAGGTTGACTTTGGTTTTCCCCGTGTAATCTTCGTAGTTCGGGTCAACCGTCTAGGCCGGGCTAAGGGGGTTACATTTGGTGGTATTAGAGCTGAGTTCTCGAGTAAACGGGAATGGTTATGTGGGTGATGTATGTATGAATGCATGATGTGCCTTTGTGAATGAAGTATGATGTGTGAATTGTAAAGTATGTTACAATTGTGATGTATGCTGAGATGAAGCATGTTAGAGGGACCCATTGCCATATCAAAACTAATGAAATGATTGTTTTTATTTGAAAATGAGCTTGAGTACTTGGATTTCTTACCTTGCTGAGCCTCATTATGTTTATTGCATTTGTGTTAGTGCATTGTTTAGTGAATGGGACCTCGTAGAGAAACGAGGATTAATACGCGAGCTATGGCTCAAAAAGAGAATGAAGAGAATGCTGAGAATGTAGTGGATTTACCTCCTCCACCCGGTGGTGGTGGTGATGGAGGTGATGAAGCTGATGTTGGTGCTGGTGCTGGGGTCGCTGGACCTGAAGCTTGGCAGGGGCAAGCCGCTCCTGACATGACAATATTGATACAGGCTATTGCTGGAGCCTTTCAGGCGGCAATAGCTGGAGCTCATGGAGCTGGGCATCAGGGCGATGCTAATGCTAGACTACCTTTGGAACGTCTGCGGAGTCTGGGAGGGACTGAGTTCTGAGTTTGTCTGCAGAGGGTGTCACATCCCAAAAACCGGTCTAGTCGGAATTAGGTTCTGATGACCGAGTATTTTATATCGATTTTATAAGTTATTCGATCTTATTAGAATATTCGGGTCAATTTATAAATTCGAGGTCAAATTCCAGCAATCGAATATTTTCGTTTCGATTAAAGGTTGGTTCGATTCGGTACTCAAAATCAAATATACGGCTTAGTTGTATAGAATTATTATTATTATTATTATTATTAAAAAAAAGGGGGAATTGTCGTGCAATTCCTTCAAAGTGAAGGAATTGCTATTCCACACATGTACAAGGTAAGGCCACTCGGCCAATTCATGTTGAAAGTGTCATTTTATGCCACTACGTGGCGTGCACCAAGGGTTTTGAACCCAAAGCAAGCCACGACATGCTATGGAAAGTTGAAGGAAATGCCACGTTAAGGCCATTTGGCCAAAGGAAATTTTAAGGTGGCATTGGTTGCCACCACGTGGCCCAAATAATAGGGCATCATCCCCCAAAGTCTGCCACGACTCCAACTTACGTGGAGCTTGATGATTGAAATGAAGGGCGGGCACTTGAAGTATAAATAGGGGGAGAGCCTTATGGAATTTAGTCACGGCTCCAACATGCATGGATATTGGAGGTCGGTTGTCAAGTATAAAAGGGGGAAGGGTGAGCGCAAGGAAGACAACAAAATATAAGGAAATTAGTGAAGGGAAACAGAGGAATAAATAATATGATCCAGTGTTAGATTGGTGGTCCGATATTTTCGATACAGTAATATCGAATCTATGCTGACGTCGGGGGTAAGCCCAAATTCTTGGTTGGTCTAAGTTTCGGTATCGAATTTAATTAGTATCTCCGTATTTATTCGATACTGTCTTATTGATTTTAATTAGTTCTTATTAACTATCGTAGTACACGAAGTCGATTCAGAACAATCGTCAAGCCCAAGATATAAAAGTAAAGCACCGGTCTGTCAAGATGAGTGTAGATGCATTTGTCTCGGGTGACACGGTGTCATTCCGATATTTGTTTCTATGTTTTGATATGTGAGTGTAGTCGTGTCAGGGGTAGGCTCGGTGCTGCCCCGTTGCATTAATTATGAATTTATCTGCATCTGGTAAGTACCCTGCATTGTTTGGATATGCTATGATATGTTGTCTGTGTACATATATAAAAATAATATATTACTTGACATGGAGCTACGGCTCATTTGATAATTGGTATGATATGAAAATTATGAATATATGTGAATTTGTGTATTTATGGACATTGGATACAATTGGCATGCCATAGAATTATTCGAGCTCACCATGTGAGGGAGGACTACGGTCCAGGGCTACGGCCTATATGTTGGAGATAAAAGGATGGTAGTGCAAGGGATACATGGAGCTACGGCTTAGGGCTACGGCTCATTTATGATTCATGATATGGTGTACAGGGAATCCGCGTATCCAATGGTACCAATATAATATGTGTTCGATATGTTATGCTATGCCATGCTCTATATTATGCTTTGTTATGAATATGAAGTATGCCATGTTAGTGCATAATTAGCATTATGATCATTTTTGGAAGTATGCAACATTACATAACATGCTCATTCATTGTTATTGACTACCTCACTTAGACTATGTAAGTCTAATGCATTCATTTGCATAACATTTCAGGCTAACAAAGTGTTCAGTCCGAGATCGGAGCAGTTAAAGGATCGGTAAGTCACCACAAGTAAAGAGTAATGTGTTTTGTCTTTATGAACTCCTAGTATGGTGGCAAAGTAGTTAAAGTAATTATACTAGTCTTGTGGCCCTACTATTGTGTATACGTTACCTATGTTTTGTATAAATTTTTAAGTGTTTAAGATACTTTGTTAGTTCGAATAAAAATAGTTTTAGGCAAATTACGAAAGGGTCACTAAAATATTGTATCGTCTAATCGGATAGGTAAACGACCTTGGTTGATAACGAATTTTTGCAAGCTAATAATTAGTAAGCTTAATTACAGTTTAATAATATGAATTTCGGCTAAGGACCTATAGTTGGTAAAATTTACGTTTTAGTCCCTAAATTTGTAAAAGTTATAAATTGGTCCTAATTGAATACACATTGTTCGTATTAGAATAATTAGATTTGTTTTATTGTTTAATAATGTTTCCAAGATCAAAAAGGCTTAAGAATATTGATTAGAAAAAAATTAGAATTTATCGTTCCGTTCACCGTCCTGTTTGTTAGTAACGCCCTTTGACCCGGTTCTCTACCAGGCCGGGAAGGGGGTGTTACATTTGTGGTATCAGAGCTAGAGTTTAGTCGGTTCTGGACTAAACTTAAGTATGTTTGTATTGTGTGTTAAGTTACTTTGCCACCTAGGAGTTAATTTGTTAAGTATTGTGACTTGTCAACTGATCCAATCTCTTTTATAATATAGATATGTCTTGAACTAACGAAGCTTGTAATAATGAGTCTGCTGTTAACTCCTCGACTCATGGCGAGAAAGTTCAAAGAGGAAATCATCCGAATCCTCAGAACCCTCCTGTTCGAGGTGTAGAGCCTGAAGCTCCTACAGCTCAGGCAAAATGTTTTCAGAACATGGCTGATATGTTTCAGCAATTTATGAATGTGTTAAAGGCTAGTCAAGTAATGCAACCTACGCCACCTGTTGCGCAATCTCTTCGAGCACCAATCGATAAGTTATTGCAATACCGAGCTTACACCTTTACTGGTTGGGACATCGATGATCCCGAAATAGCCGAGTATTGGTTAGACAATACTTTAAGGATTTTTGATAAGCAATTAAGATGTTCAGATGAACATAAGCTTGAATATGCTCTTGCGTTGCTTGCTGATGACGCCTTACAGTGGTGGGAGACTACCGTCCTTACCATCTCCGAGGAAACCGTGAGTTGGGAATTCTTCTTGAAAGAGTTCCATAATAAGTACATAAGTGTCAGATGTTTATCGTAGGCCTCAACGATGAGTTACGACCCATGTTTATAGTGATACATTACAAATTTCCAAGATCTCGTAAATAGAGTCAAAGCTACGGAAATAGCGAAGAGAGCTCAGAAAGTTAGTAAATCTAATAAGTCTGAAAAGAAATCAAGACGAATCGCAATTCTCAGAATCTTTTAAGAAATTGAAACATCACAACCCGAGACAAAATATATACTCGCAACTTTCTCAATTTGATTCTCGTTCAGATGACAATCCCTCAGAAAACAAAGATGGTTTGAAGCAAGACATGAGAATTTCTAAGTGCAATTTTTGTCAACGACGACATGAAGGACAGTGTCGCAGGAAAACCAGTGCATGTTTCTTCTACGGAAAGATAGGTCATCTCATTCGAGATTGTCCAGAGAATCCTAACAAGCATGTTCCAGTGAATCCTAACAAGCATGTTCCAGTGACGACCAATCCTTCTCAAGGCAAGGGGCAAATCAGGGATCCTTCGGAAAGCCGAGAGGATCGGGAAACATTGAAAGTAACAAGTGAACCTGAATCAAAAGCTTCTGCACGAATGTTTCACATTCAGGGAAGGACTCAGAAGATGATCTCGACACTATTTCGGGTAAGAATTTTAATCCTTATGTCTATATATGTTGATAAGAAATCCTGTTTAAGTAAGCCTAGTTAGGGACCTATCTATAGAATAGAAAGAATGAACCATGGGCTGGGCGTATCGATACGGGAAAGGATACGTATCGAAACGACCTATAAAAACGTACCGAAACAAGTATGAGAGTATCAGAACAATTTAACAACTTTTAACTGAATTTTGGATTTGTGCTTAACCGTATTGATACTGGTCAGAGTGTATCGATACATGTACCAGATTTCTAATAAGAAATAACAAGAAGAATAGCTTGAAATTAGAGGATGATGTCTCACCCTATGTGTTGGACACCTAAGATGTTGAATGCTATTAGAAACTGCAAGTGTCAGGTGAATACGAAGAGGTGAAAGGATAAGCTTTGCAAAGACTTAAGAGAATTTGTGATTGGTTCTTAGAAAGGTGGGAAAAAGACAAAATTTTCATTCTATATGGATAGTTATCCTCAGCAATAGTAAGACCAAAACCCACCTCTATTTCAAGAGTGTGAAATAAGCATTTTTCCTAAAAGTACCCTCGTTCCTAAGTGATGTCGGATTCAGTCAAGAAACCAAATGAGCGGAAGCAAGAAAGATTTCTTTGTAGCTAAGTATTTGACCTGCCAACGAGTTAAGCCCAGTACAAAGTGTCTGCTGGTCTCTCGCAACCCATGGAGCTTTCTGGGAACGTATTACGATGTATTTTGTAGGAGTCAGAAGAAACTATGCAGAAAATAGTATCCTCATCTTTTTACCTAAAGTGAAAATTCGAGGACGAATTTTCTTTAGAGGGGGAGAGAGTTGTCACATCCCAAAAACCGGTCTAGTCGGAATTAGGTTCTGATGACCGAGTATTTTATATCGATTTTATAAGTTATTCGATCTTATTAGAATATTCGGGTTAATTTATAAATTCGAGGTCAAATTCCAGCAATCGAATATTTTCATTTCGATTAAAGGTTGGTTCGATTCGGTACTCAAAATCAAATATACGGCTTAGTTGTATAGAATTATTATTATTAAAAAAAAGGGGGAATTGTCGTGCAATTCCTTCAAAGTGAAGGAATTGCTATTCCACGCATGTACAAGGTAAGGCCACTCGGCCAATTCATGTTGAAAGTGTCATTTTATGCCACTACGTGGCGTGCACCAAGGGTTTTGAACCCAAAGCAAGCCACGACATGCTATGGAAAGTTGAAGGAAATGCCACGTTAAGGCCATTTGGCCAAAGGAAATTTTAAGGTGGCATTGGTTGCCACCACGTGGCCCAAATAATAGGGCATCATCCCCCAAAGTCTGCCACGACTCCAACTTACGTGGAGCTTGATGATTGAAATGAAGGGCGGGCACTTGAAGTATAAATAGGGGGAGAGCCTTATGGAATTTAGTCACGGCTCCAACATGCATGGATATTGGAGGTCGGTTGTCAAGTATAAAAGGGGGAAGGGTGAGCGCAAGGAAGACAACAAAATATAAGGAAATTAGTGAAGGGAAACAGAGGAATAAATAATATGATCCAGTGTTAGATTGGTGGTCCGATATTTTCGATACAGTAATATCAAATCTATGCTGACGTCGGGGGTAAGCCCAAATTCTTGGTTGGTCTAAGTTTCGGTATCGAATTTAATTAGTATCTCCGTATTTATTCGATACTGTCTTATTGATTTTAATTAGTTCTTATTAACTATCGTAGTACACGAAGTCGATTCAGAACAATCGTCAAGCCCAAGATATAAAAGTAAAGCACCGGTCTGTCAAGATGAGTGTAGATGCATTTGTCTCGGGTGACACGGTGTCATTCCGATATTTGTTTCTATGTTTTGATATGTGAGTGTAGTCGTGTCAGGGGTAGGCTCGGTGCTGCCCCGTTGCATTAATTATGAATTTATCTGCATCTGGTAAGTACCCTGCATTGTTTGGATATGCTATGATATGTTGTCTGTGTACATATATAAAAATAATATATTACTTGACATGGAGCTATGGCTCATTTGATAATTGGTATGATATGAAAATTATGAATATATGTGAATTTGTGTATTTATGGACATTGGATACAATTGGCATGCCATAGAATTATTCGAGCTCACCATGTAAGGGAGGACTACGGTCCAGGGCTACGGCCTATATGTTGGAGATAAAAGGATGGTAGTGCAAGGGATACATGGAGCTACGGCTTAGGGCTACGGCTCATTTATGATTCATGATATGGTGTACAGGGAATCCGCGTATCCAATGGTACCAATATAATATGTGTTCGATATGTTATGCTATGCCATGCTCTATATTATGCTTTGTTATGAATATGAAGTATGCCATGTTAGTGCATAATTAGCATTATGATCATTTTTGGAAGTATGCAACATTACATAACATGCTCATTCATTGTTATTGACTACCTCACTTAGACTATGTAAGTCTAATGCATTCATTTGCATAACATTTCAGGCTAACAAAGTGTTCAGTCCGAGATCGGAGCAGTTAAAGGATCGGTAAGTCACCACAAGTAAAGAGTAATGTGTTTTGTCTTTATGAACTCCTAGTATGGTGGCAAAGTAGTTAAAGTAATTATACTAGTCTTGTGGCCCTACTATTGTGTATACGTTACCTATGTTTTGTATAAATTTTTAAGTGTTTAAGATACTTTGTTAGTTCGAATAAAAATAGTTTTAGGCAAATTACGAAAGGGTCACTAAAATATTGTATCGTCTAATCGGATAGGTAAACGACCTTGGTTGATAACGAATTTTTGCAAGCTAATAATTAGTAAGCTTAATTACAGTTTAATAATATGAATTTCGGCTAAGGACCTATAGTTGGTAAAATTTACGTTTTAGTCCCTAAATTTGTAAAAGTTATAAATTGGTCCTAATTGAATACACATTGTTCGTATTAGAATAATTAGATTTGTTTTATTGTTTAATAATGTTTCCAAGATCAAAAAGGCTTAAGAATATTGATTAGAAAAAAATTAGAATTTATCGTTCCGTTCACCGTCCTGTTTGTTAGTAACGCCCTTTGACCCGGTTCTCTACCAGGCCGGGAAGGGGGTGTTACATTTGTGGTATCAGAGCTAGAGTTTAGTCGGTTCTGGACTAAACTTAAGTATGTTTGTATTGTGTGTTAAGTTACTTTGCCACCTAGGAGTTAATTTGTTAAGTATTGTGACTTGTCAACTGATCCGATCTCTTTTATAATATAGATATGTCTTGAACTAACGAAGCTTGTAATAATGAGTCTGCTGTTAACTCCTCGACTCATGGCGAGAAAGTTCAAAGAGGAAATCATCCGAATCCTCAGAACCCTCCTGTTCGAGGTGTAGAGCCTGAAGCTCCTACAGCTCAGGCAAAATGTTTTCAGAACATGGCTGATATGTTTCAGCAATTTATGAATGTGTTAAAGGCTAGTCAAGTAATGCAACCTACGCCACCTGTTGCGCAATCTCTTCGAGCACCAATCGATAAGTTATTGCAATACCGAGCTTACACCTTTACTGGTTGGGACATCGATGATCCCGAAATAGCCGAGTATTGGTTAGACAATACTTTAAGGATTTTTGATAAGCAATTAAGATGTTCAGATGAACATAAGCTTGAATATGCTCTTGCGTTGCTTGCTGATGACGCCTTACAGTGGTGGGAGACTACCGTCCTTACCATCTCCGAGGAAACCGTGAGTTGGGAATTCTTCTTGAAAGAGTTCCATAATAAGTACATAAGTGTCAGATGTTTATCGTAGGCCTCAACGATGAGTTACGACCCATGTTTATAGTGATACATTACAAATTTCCAAGATCTCGTAAATAGAGTCAAAGCTACGGAAATAGCGAAGAGAGCTCAGAAAGTTAGTAAATCTAATAAGTCTGAAAAGAAATCAAGACGAATCGCAATTCTCAGAATCTTCTAAGAAATTGAAACATCACAACCCGAGACAAAATATATACTCGCAACTTTCTCAATTTGATTCTCGTTCAGATGACAATCCCTCAGAAAACAAAGATGGTTTGAAGCAAGACATGAGAATTTCTAAGTGCAATTTTTGTCAACGACGACATGAAGGACAGTGTCGCAGGAAAACCAGTGCATGTTTCTTCTACGGAAAGATAGGTCATCTCATTCGAGATTGTCCAGAGAATCCTAACAAGCATGTTCCAGTGAATCCTAACAAGCATGTTCCAGTGACGACCAATCCTTCTCAAGGCAAGGGGCAAATCAGGGATCCTTCGGAAAGCCGAGAGGATCGGGAAACATTGAAAGTAACAAGTGAACCTGAATCAAAAGCTTCTGCACGAATGTTTCACATTCAGGGAAGGACTCAGAAGATGATCTCGACACTATTTCGGGTAAGAATTTTAATCCTTATGTCTATATATGTTGATAAGAAATCCTGTTTAAGTAAGCCTAGTTAGGGACCTATCTATAGAATAGAAAGAATGAACCATGGGCTGGGCGTATCGATACGGGAAAGGATACGTATCGAAACGACCTATAAAAACGTACCGAAACAAGTATGAGAGTATCAGAACAATTTAACAACTTTTAACTGAATTTTGGATTTGTGCTTAACCGTATTGATACTGGTCAGAGTGTATCGATACATGTACCAGATTTCTAATAAGAAATAACAAGAAGAATAGCTTGAAATTAGAGGATGATGTCTCACCCTATGTGTTGGACACCTAAGATGTTGAATGCTATTAGAAACTGCAAGTGTCAGGTGAATACGAAGAGGTGAAAGGATAAGCTTTGCAAAGACTTAAGAGAATTTGTGATTGGTTCTTAGAAAGGTGGGAAAAAGACAAAATTTTCATTCTATATGGATAGTTATCCTCAGCAATAGTAAGACCAAAACCCACCTCTATTTCAAGAGTGTGAAATAAGCATTTTTCCTAAAAGTACCCTCGTTCCTAAGTGATGTCGGATTCAGTCAAGAAACCAAATGAGCGGAAGCAAGAAAGATTTCTTTGTAGCTAAGTATTTGACCTGCCAACGAGTTAAGCCCAGTACAAAGTGTCTGCTGGTCTCTCGCAACCCATGGAGCTTTCTGGGAACGTATTACGATGTATTTTGTAGGAGTCAGAAGAAACTATGCAGAAAATAGTATCCTCATCTTTTTACCTAAAGTGAAAATTCGAGGACGAATTTTCTTTAGAGGGGGAGAGAGTTGTCACATCCCAAAAACCGGTCTAGTCGGAATTAGGTTCTGATGACCGAGTATTTTATATCGATTTTATAAGTTATTCGATCTTATTAGAATATTCGGGTTAATTTATAAATTCGAGGTCAAATTCCAGCAATCGAATATTTTCATTTCGATTAAAGGTTGGTTCGATTCGGTACTCAAAATCAAATATACGGCTTAGTTGTATAGAATTATTATTATTATTATTATTAAAAAAAAGGGGGAATTGTCGTGCAATTCCTTCAAAGTGAAGGAATTGCTATTCCACGCATGTACAAGGTAAGGCCACTCGGCCAATTCATGTTGAAAGTGTCATTTTATGCCACTACGTGGCGTGCACCAAGGGTTTTGAACCCAAAGCAAGCCACGACATGCTATGGAAAGTTGAAGGAAATGCCACGTTAAGGCCATTTGGCCAAAGGAAATTTTAAGGTGGCATTGGTTGCCACCACGTGGCCCAAATAATAGGGCATCATCCCCCAAAGTCTGCCACGACTCCAACTTACGTGGAGCTTGATGATTGAAATGAAGGGCGGGCACTTGAAGTATAAATAGGGGGAGAGCCTTATGGAATTTAGTCACGGCTCCAACATGCATGGATATTGGAGGTCGGTTGTCAAGTATAAAAGGGGGAAGGGTGAGCGCAAGGAAGACAACAAAATATAAGGAAATTAGTGAAGGGAAACAGAGGAATAAATAATATGATCCAGTGTTAGATTGGTGGTCCGATATTTTCGATACAGTAATATCAAATCTATGCTGACGTCGGGGGTAAGCCCAAATTCTTGGTTGGTCTAAGTTTCGGTATCGAATTTAATTAGTATCTCCGTATTTATTCGATACTGTCTTATTGATTTTAATTAGTTCTTATTAACTATCGTAGTACACGAAGTCGATTCAGAACAATCGTCAAGCCCAAGATATAAAAGTAAAGCACCGGTCTGTCAAGATGAGTGTAGATGCATTTGTCTCGGGTGACACGGTGTCATTCCGATATTTGTTTCTATGTTTTGATATGTGAGTGTAGTCGTGTCAGGGGTAGGCTCGGTGCTGCCCCGTTGCATTAATTATGAATTTATCTGCATCTGGTAAGTACCCTGCATTGTTTGGATATGCTATGATATGTTGTCTGTGTACATATATAAAAATAATATATTACTTGACATGGAGCTATGGCTCATTTGATAATTGGTATGATATGAAAATTATGAATATATGTGAATTTGTGTATTTATGGACATTGGATACAATTGGCATGCCATAGAATTATTCGAGCTCACCATGTAAGGGAGGACTACGGTCCAGGGCTACGGCCTATATGTTGGAGATAAAAGGATGGTAGTGCAAGGGATACATGGAGCTACGGCTTAGGGCTACGGCTCATTTATGATTCATGATATGGTGTACAGGGAATCCGCGTATCCAATGGTACCAATATAATATGTGTTCGATATGTTATGCTATGCCATGCTCTATATTATGCTTTGTTATGAATATGAAGTATGCCATGTTAGTGCATAATTAGCATTATGATCATTTTTGGAAGTATGCAACATTACATAACATGCTCATTCATTGTTATTGACTACCTCACTTAGACTATGTAAGTCTAATGCATTCATTTGCATAACATTTCAGGCTAACAAAGTGTTCAGTCCGAGATCGGAGCAGTTAAAGGATCGGTAAGTCACCACAAGTAAAGAGTAATGTGTTTTGTCTTTATGAACTCCTAGTATGGTGGCAAAGTAGTTAAAGTAATTATACTAGTCTTGTGGCCCTACTATTGTGTATACGTTACCTATGTTTTGTATAAATTTTTAAGTGTTTAAGATACTTTGTTAGTTCGAATAAAAATAGTTTTAGGCAAATTACGAAAGGGTCACTAAAATATTGTATCGTCTAATCGGATAGGTAAACGACCTTGGTTGATAACGAATTTTTGCAAGCTAATAATTAGTAAGCTTAATTACAGTTTAATAATATGAATTTCGGCTAAGGACCTATAGTTGGTAAAATTTACGTTTTAGTCCCTAAATTTGTAAAAGTTATAAATTGGTCCTAATTGAATACACATTGTTCGTATTAGAATAATTAGATTTGTTTTATTGTTTAATAATGTTTCCAAGATCAAAAAGGCTTAAGAATATTGATTAGAAAAAAATTAGAATTTATCGTTCCGTTCACCGTCCTGTTTGTTAGTAACGCCCTTTGACCCGGTTCTCTACCAGGCCGGGAAGGGGGTGTTACATTTGTGGTATCAGAGCTAGAGTTTAGTCGGTTCTGGACTAAACTTAAGTATGTTTGTATTGTGTGTTAAGTTACTTTGCCACCTAGGAGTTAATTTGTTAAGTATTGTGACTTGTCAACTGATCCGATCTCTTTTATAATATAGATATGTCTTGAACTAACGAAGCTTGTAATAATGAGTCTGCTGTTAACTCCTCGACTCATGGCGAGAAAGTTCAAAGAGGAAATCATCCGAATCCTCAGAACCCTCCTGTTCGAGGTGTAGAGCCTGAAGCTCCTACAGCTCAGGCAAAATGTTTTCAGAACATGGCTGATATGTTTCAGCAATTTATGAATGTGTTAAAGGCTAGTCAAGTAATGCAACCTACGCCACCTGTTGCGCAATCTCTTCGAGCACCAATCGATAAGTTATTGCAATACCGAGCTTACACCTTTACTGGTTGGGACATCGATGATCCCGAAATAGCCGAGTATTGGTTAGACAATACTTTAAGGATTTTTGATAAGCAATTAAGATGTTCAGATGAACATAAGCTTGAATATGCTCTTGCGTTGCTTGCTGATGACGCCTTACAGTGGTGGGAGACTACCGTCCTTACCATCTCCGAGGAAACCGTGAGTTGGGAATTCTTCTTGAAAGAGTTCCATAATAAGTACATAAGTGTCAGATGTTTATCGTAGGCCTCAACGATGAGTTACGACCCATGTTTATAGTGATACATTACAAATTTCCAAGATCTCGTAAATAGAGTCAAAGCTACGGAAATAGCGAAGAGAGCTCAGAAAGTTAGTAAATCTAATAAGTCTGAAAAGAAATCAAGACGAATCGCAATTCTCAGAATCTTCTAAGAAATTGAAACATCACAACCCGAGACAAAATATATACTCGCAACTTTCTCAATTTGATTCTCGTTCAGATGACAATCCCTCAGAAAACAAAGATGGTTTGAAGCAAGACATGAGAATTTCTAAGTGCAATTTTTGTCAACGACGACATGAAGGACAGTGTCGCAGGAAAACCAGTGCATGTTTCTTCTACGGAAAGATAGGTCATCTCATTCGAGATTGTCCAGAGAATCCTAACAAGCATGTTCCAGTGAATCCTAACAAGCATGTTCCAGTGACGACCAATCCTTCTCAAGGCAAGGGGCAAATCAGGGATCCTTCGGAAAGCCGAGAGGATCGGGAAACATTGAAAGTAACAAGTGAACCTGAATCAAAAGCTTCTGCACGAATGTTTCACATTCAGGGAAGGACTCAGAAGATGATCTCGACACTATTTCGGGTAAGAATTTTAATCCTTATGTCTATATATGTTGATAAGAAATCCTGTTTAAGTAAGCCTAGTTAGGGACCTATCTATAGAATAGAAAGAATGAACCATGGGCTGGGCGTATCGATACGGGAAAGGATACGTATCGAAACGACCTATAAAAACGTACCGAAACAAGTATGAGAGTATCAGAACAATTTAACAACTTTTAACTGAATTTTGGATTTGTGCTTAACCGTATTGATACTGGTCAGAGTGTATCGATACATGTACCAGATTTCTAATAAGAAATAACAAGAAGAATAGCTTGAAATTAGAGGATGATGTCTCACCCTATGTGTTGGACACCTAAGATGTTGAATGCTATTAGAAACTGCAAGTGTCAGGTGAATACGAAGAGGTGAAAGGATAAGCTTTGCAAAGACTTAAGAGAATTTGTGATTGGTTCTTAGAAAGGTGGGAAAAAGACAAAATTTTCATTCTATATGGATAGTTATCCTCAGCAATAGTAAGACCAAAACCCACCTAAATTTGTAAAAGTTATAAATTGGTCCTAATTGAATACACATTGTTCGTATTAGAATAATTAGATTTGTTTTATTGTTTAATAATGTTTCCAAGATAAAAAAGGCTTAAGAATATTGATTAGAAAAAAAATTAGAATTTATCGTTCCGTTCACCGTCCTGTTTGTTAGTAACGCCCTTTGACCCGGTTCTCTACCAGGCCGGGAAGGGGGTGTTACAGAGGGTTCCGAGTCTTGGTTGGAAAGTATTAAGAGAATTTTGGGACAAATGAACTAGAACGATATGCAGAAGCTAGGCTGTGTGGTATCGCTGTTGCATGACGATGCGTATACCTGGTGGACGACCACTGTCTCCGGAATGGAGAAAGCTGATGTAACTTGGACGTTCTTTCTGAACGCGTTCAAGAGGAAGTATCTGGGTGTGCGATACCTGGATGAAAAGAAAAGAGAGTTCATGTCTCTTACTCAAGGGAGCATGATAGTGGCTGAGTACGAGGTTCAGTTTGTCCGTCTCAGTCAGTACACACCTGAGCTTATTCCTGATGAGCGAGAAAGGTGTGAACGTTTTCGGTATGGTTTAGTGACGGATGTAAAGACCTATATGCTTGCAGCTGAGTACACTGATTTTGATGTGCTGGTTAATAGAGTGAAGGATATTGAGCTGAATCTGAGTTTGTCCTCTAAGAGTGGTGCTTCTAGCGCGGGCAAGAGAGTGGCTGAGTATAGTTCCGGTGGTGGACGGAACAAGAGGGGACGTGATAGGAGGTATCAGTCTTCTGTTAGGCGTGGTGGTGGAGGGCTTGGTGCGCTTGTTCAGGGAGACAGGGCGAGAGTTGATCAGAACACATGCTGGGCGTGTGGATCGCGTGGTCATTTGAGGCGTGATTGTCATCGGGCAGCGAGGGAGGTGCAGGCTTCTGTTGCAGTGACTGGTAATTCGTGCTGGAATTGTGGTTCAGCAGACCACATGAGGAGGGAGTGCCCTTTGTTGGCCGGTGGTGGCCAGAGACGTGCACCTGGTGTTGTTGCACCACATAGAGGTCGTGGGCGCGGCCGTGATAACTTCCAGCGCAGAGATGATGGTGGAAGGAATGTGGCTCATGTGCTGGCTGTCCAACCGGAGGGTGGTGGCCAGGCTCGAGTGTATGCTCAGCGAGAGGGGAGGAATGACACAGATGTGATCGCAGGTACTTTCACTTTGCAATCTTTGTCATTACTTTCCTTGATTGATTCTGGATCTACACACTCATACATATTGCGTGAACATGCTCAATTGCTTGGTTTTCCTGTTGAGTCTTTGGATATTGGTATGCGTGTAACTAGTTCTTTTGGTGAGACTGTTGTGACATGAAAGCTTTATAGAAGATGTCCTCTGGTTGTGCAAAACCATGTTTTTCATGTTGATCTCATGGAATTGCCTTTCTATGGTTTTGATGTAATCCTTGGTATGGATTGACTTGTTGAACATCGAGCTGTGGTGGATTTTGAGAACAAGCGAGTTTCGTTGAAGCTTGCGGATGATTATGAGGTAGTGGTGGTTGGTAAGAATGTGAAGTTTATTGCCAATGTGGTGTTTACATTGGAAGCAAGCCGAATGTTGAGGCAATGTTGTGAAGCCTACCTAGCCTTCGTGATGAATCCTAGCTCTAAGGAGTTGCGAGTGCAAGATATCCGGACAGTGCGAGAGTTTCCTAGAGTGTTTCCGAAGGAGTTACCTGGATTGCCTACTAATCGTGAAGTGGAGTTTGGAATTGAGCTGTATGAAAACACAACTCCAGTGTCCATTACTCCTTATCGGATGGCACCTAAAGAGTTGAAAGAGCTGAAGACGCAACTTCAGGAGTTGCTTGATCATGGTTTCATTCGGCCGAGTGTGTCACCTTGGGGTGCACCGGTCTTGTTATTGAAGAAGAAGGACAGCACTATGAGAATGTGCATCGATTACCGTCAGCTGAACAAGTTGACTATCAAGAATCGGTATCCATTGCCGAGGATTGATGATCTTTTTGATCAGTTTAGGGGAGCGGTTGTGTTCTCTAAAATTGACTTAAGGTCAGGGTATTACCAGTTGAAGGTGAAGGATGTGGATGTGCCAAAAACAGCCTTCAGAACGAGATATGGGCACTATGAGTTCCTTGTGATTCCGTTTGGTTTGACGAATGCTCCTGTAGTTTTTATGGACATGATGAACAGAGTGTTCCATGAATATTTGGATAAATTGTTTTGGTGTTCATTGATGATATCCTCGTGTACTCTCGTACTGAGGAGGAGCATGAGGGGCATTTGAGAATTGTGTTGCAGTCTTTGTTGGAGAATCAGCTTTATGCTAAGCTGAGCAAGTGTGAGTTCTGGCTCAGGGAAGTTGTGTTCCTTGGTCATGTGGTTTCTACTGAGGGGATTCGTGTTGATCATCAGAAGATTGAGGCAATGATGAATTGGAAGCCTCCTAAGTCTGTTCATGAAGTCCGTAGTTTTCTTGGTTTGGCGGGATACTATCGGAGGTTCGTGGATGGATTTTCGAAAATTGCTGCACCTTTGACGAAGTTGTTGCAGAAGGATGTCAAGTATGAGTGAACGGAAGCGAGACATCAGGCTTTTGAGAAGCTTAAGGCAGCTTTGACGCAAGCTCCTATCTTGGTTCAACCTGAATTAGGGAATGAGTTTGTGGTGTATAGTGACGCATCCTACGTTGGTTTGGGGTGTGTGTTGATGTAAGAGGGTAAGGTGGTGGCTTATGCATCGCGCCAGTTTAAGGTGCATGAGCGCAATTATCCTACGCATGACATTGAATTAGCTGCGGTAGTTTTTGCTTTGAAAATTTGGAGACATTATCTGTATGGTGAGAAGTGTACTGTGTACACGGATCACAAGAGTTTGAAGTATCTGATGTCTCAGAAGGAGTTGAATCTTAGGCAACGATGTTGGGTGGAGTTGCTTAAAGATTACGATCTAACGATCGAGTACCATCCGAGTAAAGCCAATGTTGTAGCGGATGCCTTGAGTAGGAAGGTGGCAGTGGAGTTGAGGGCTATGTCTGCCAGTTTGAGCATTTCGCGAGATGGCGGTCTTGTGGATGATTTGCAGGTGAAACCATCCTTGGTTCAATTGATAAAGGATAAACAACTGTTGGATGATTCCTTGGTGCCATATGTTCAGGATATTGCTGAGGATAGGCCATCGGGTTTCTGCTTTAATGATGAAGGAGTTTTATGTTTTGGGAGTCGAATAGTAGTGCCCAATGATGCTGAGTTGAGGCGTGCTATTCTGACTGAAGCTCATAGTAGTCCTTTTGCTATGCATCCTGGTAGTACTAAGATGTATCGTGATCTTAGAGATGAGTACTATTGGGTGGGTTTAAAGAAGGATGTTGCTGAGTATGTGAGCAAGTGCATGGTTTGTCAGCGAGTTAAGGCTGAGCATCAGTTCCCTTCTGGGTTGTTGCAACCGTTGAGGATTCCTGAGTGGAAGTGGGAAAGGATTACCATGGACTGTGTGTCTGGTTTGCCTTTGTTGCCATCGAAGAAGAATTCGATGTGGGTGATTGTGGATCGCCTTACGAAGTGTGCGCATTTTATACCCGTGCATACTACGTATACTTTTGACAAGCTTGCAGAGCTGTACATTGCTGAGATTGTGAGACTGCATGGTGTGCCAAAGTCTATAGTGTCGGATCGAGATCCGAGGTTTATATCGCGTTTCTGGGAGTGTTTGCATCAGGCTTTGGGTACACGGCTGAATTTCAGTACTTCTTATCATCCACAGTCGGATGGACAGTCTGAGCGAGTTATCCAAGTGTTGGAGGATATGTTGAGGTGCTGTGTGATTGAGTTTCAGGGCTCTTGGGAGAAACATTTGCCTTTGGTGGAGTTTGCTTATAATAATAGCTATTAGGCAAGTATTCAAATGGCACCTTATGAAGCTTTGTACGAGAGGAAGTGCATAACTCCTCTTTGTTGGGCTGAAATAGGTCAGAAGTTGGTTTCGATGCCAGCTTTGTTGAAAGGAACTACCGAGAAGGTGAAGCTCATTTGCGAGCAATTGAAGGCAGCTTCTGATCGATAGAAGTCTTACGCGGATTTGAAGCGTAAGGAGATTGAGTATGCGGTAGGTGACCTTGTGTTTTTGAAAGTTTCGCCTTGGAAAAAGGTGATGAGGTTTGGCCGAAAGGGTAAGTTGAGCCCTAGGTACATTGGACCATACGAGGTGATTGAGCGTGTGGGTCCTATTGCGTACAAGTTGAGTTTGCCACGGGAGTTGGATAAGATTCATGATGTGTTTCATGTTTCTATGCTTCGGAGGTTTAGATCCGATCCTTCGCATGTTATGCCTGTGGAGGAAGTGGAGTTGAATCTGGACTTGACTTATGATGAGGAACCGGTGGAGATTCTGGATTCAGATAGTAATGTTCTTCGAGGCAAGACCATTGAGTTGGTAAAGGTGTTGTGGAAGCATCATGGTGCTGAGGAAGCCACGTGGGAACGAAAGGATGACATGGAGAAGCAATTTCCATACCTTTTTCCTCCAGGTAAATTTCGAGGACGAAATTTCTTAAGAGGGGGAGAGTTGTAACACCCCAATTTTGGGCTTAGAAGTTTAGGGTTTGAACCGGACCGGTCTGATTTTCGGTTCGAATATAAAAGGTGGTTTTAGGGAAAACCTAGTTCGGGGCGCATTAAAAATATGGAAAAATATATAAAAATCCTATTTTAATATATATAAGAGAGTGGTGAAATCAATTTTACAAAATAAGGTTTGGAAGTGTGACATTTCGAAATAGTGACTAAAATGTAATTTTTGAAAAGTTCATGACTGTTTTGTAAGGATTGAAACTTTGAATCTTTAAGGAGCTAATTTACCCAAGGACGGATTTCTCCAGACTTTTCTTAATTTTAATGACTCATTTAATGTTTAATTAAATTAAAAGGAAAGAAGGAAACCATATTTTAGTTTTCATAACCAACTTTTGCTAAAATTTTCTCATCTCGTTTTCTCTCAAAATTCCCTCAGCCAAACACATTTCTACAGAAACATTTCCTTTGATTTTCACACCAAATGATGGGATTTCAATCCTCAAATGAATGCTAATCATTTCTACATCAAATCCTCTTCATTTGCTTATTGAATTTTCAAGGATTTTGGCTCTAATCAAGGAGAAATCCACATTTAGAGGTAAGGATGTCCTTCTCCTCTAAATACTCAGTTCTTTACTGAAATTTCCAAGTTCTCAATCCTTAAATTGAGTTTTATTAAAGGTTTTAATGTTGTGATCTTGATTTTGGCTTAAAATTCAAGATTTGGATTTAATTTTGAAGAAATTTGTATTGGATGTTTGAGCTCTGTTTTGAGGTGTCTTTTTAATGTATTTTAGATGTGTAAATGATATGAAATGGAGGTTTAATCAATGCAATCCCGAATAGGTTGATTTTCCTAAGTTTTTACTTGTGAAAATGGTGGTTTTTGGGGTGATCTTGGTGTTCTATTATAGCTGGAGGTATAATGACGAGTTTAGGGTCTTTTTGGATGTTAATTGAGGTCTAAGAATGTTTAGAAGTGATGGATCTTGGCTAGGTAATGTTGTGGAAGTGTTTGGATGTGTTTTCGGTTGGGTTTGGTAGCCGAAATGTGACAATTGATGAGACCAGCGAGTTTAGGTGTTATGGCTGAAGATTTTAATGCATGATGATGCATTAATCCTCTGCTTTGATGTGTTTAAAACAAGGGAGACATCTTCGGATCCTTGTGGTGTTGATCCGGAGGCTTGATCGGCGTTTCGGCAAGCTTGCGAAACGGAATTGGGGAGTGAAGTTTGGTTTTCAGCTTTGAAACCATTGTTTGAAGGTTTGGGAGCTTAGTTTAAGTCTAAGCAACTTAACAAAGTTCAAGAGTAAGTTTTCGGGGAAACTCTCTCTTTGATGAACCATGAGTTGGTTGGTTGCAATGTGTTTAATTTGCATATTTAAATTCTGTTTTGAAAGCATGTTTTTAGACTGATTAATGCTGGTTTTGAAAGCCATATGTTGAAGGATGCTCAAGGTAAGAGATCCTTGGTTTGGCATTGATAAATGTGGTTTTTGATGCATAATGTTGCATGGTTGTTTAATGGCTTTGATTAATGCTTTAAAACAGTGGATTGATGATAGTAAATGATGTATATTGGCAAGTGATGTGTTGGTTTTAAAGTACTTGAATCGGATATAGTTAGACGGCTATAGGATTGGGTGCACCGTGAATAAAGTTGCCTTGGATGTTGAGGGGTTGTAATGGTACCGTAAACTCCATCCAAGTACACTAACGAGATGTCTAAGATCATAATGGTGGTTAAAATGCCATGTGAGGATCTTGTGTTGTGTGTCCCGTGTTCTCGTTAGTGATGTTATACAACTACCAATGAGTGATGTGGATGGGTTGTGATTGTACCGTTAAAATCCATCACGGGTGTTGAGGGGTTGTGATTGTATCGATAAACTCCACCTTGTGTGTTTGGTAATGTGTATGAAGCGTATGGGACAACGCTTGTAATCCGCGTATCCGATTGTGTCTTGTGTTGAAAAATGGTTATGGATTATCACTTGTAAGCCAATTTGACATGTTAATGTTAATGAAGCATGAGATGCTTGTTGTGTATGCATTGTTGCATGAGAAATGATGTTTAAGGATTTAAAGGCCTTTGAAAGGTGTTTTATAAAATGCATTATTGTGTTGTTTCTTTAGAGCATGCCTCACTAAGCATTTGTGCTTATGCTCTCTTTCTTGAACCAATAATATAGAGAATTGAAGTGCTTTAAGGGCAACAAGGAGGCTAAGAATCCAAGAAGAAGGCTAAGCTTATGTGTGGTGACTATTTATACAACACTATTAGTTTTTGGTATTTGGCAATGGGGACCTAGGTTGTGTTTTCGGGAGATGCTTTGGACTCCCTAAGTGTGGGGCATGATGCCTATAATGTTTTGGACTTGTAAATGGCCATTTGGTATTTGGTTTGATGATTTGATGAAAGGTTGGTTTCAATACTAGGATGCATGCCTATAGTCTTGTGGTTTTTCCTAATTGATGCCATGATCGTGTTTTGATGATGCTAATATGTTCCTTAAATGTATGTTGACTTGTTGGCATGATTAGGAGGTCATATGAATATGGTTAATTGGGTAAATGTATGTTAAACCAAAAAAATCTGCACTTTCTGGGCAGTCCATATCGGAACGGGCACTACCGTTTCGAAACATAGGGTCTGGAATGGCCTTGGTGTTTTGAAACGGGTAGAGGCCGTTCCGAAACACTTTTGCTACTGCCAAGACCTGTTTCGAAACAGGTTTCGAAACGAGCCCGCGTTTCGGAACGGTCAACCCCCGTTTCGAAACACTTGACTGTTGGGCACTGATTTGAATGGTGTATAGTTTGCATGCTTTACGTTTTAGTCCTGAATTTTGTATATGCAATTGCTTGAGTTCGGAATGTCCGTTTAAGGTGAAATTTGACAGGGAAGCATGTAATATGATTAATTTGATATTGTTAACCTTGAAATTTGTTAAGTTCCTCATCTTTCTGAATTTTCATTTTGGTCCCTAAATTTGTATGTTGAGCAATTGAGTCCCTTGTTGCTTTCCGTTTGCTGTGTTTCTCAAGTATGCTTTTCTCCAGAGTGCGCCTAGGGTTAATAAACATTTAGACAAGATTAAAAAGAAAAAAAGGGTCGTTAATCAAGGTTGACTTTCGGGTTGACTTTGGTTTTCCCCGTGTAATCTTCGTAGTTCGGGTCAACCGTCTAGGCCGGGCTAAGGGGGTTACATGAAATGGTATGATTCTATTGAAGAGAAGATCATACAGTAAAAGTGTTATCAATGCCTCATTAGAACCCCTTTAAACCTAGTCGGAGAAAAATAATACACATGATAAAACACCAAAATAAAACAGAACAAGAGATCCCCGAAAACTACACAAAAAGAATCATAGAAGTGAGAAATGACCACTAATCAAGAGCATCGGCGTTACGCTGTCAAAGTATATGAACTTCCGCGGGCGGAGAATGCAGATAATGTTCCTCAAAATCAACCTCAAGAACCATTTTCACTAACGTATCTATAACTTGGTTCCCATTGCGCGAAACATGTTGGAATCAGATTGACCAATTACGTTTCTGCAAACCATTGATATGCATCACCAAGGAACTTCCCTCATACCTGGTTTGAGTGTCGTCAACATGACTTAGGCTTTGGTTTTTGTTGCATTTTGCAACTCCAAATCCATTTTCGGCGTGATTTTGGTGCTAAACAGGGATTAGTGTGGCCTGAACGGGCGTTTGCCCACCACCATTTAGTGCCTAAACGAGTGTTAGCTGGCAACTAAAAAACTCAACTTCTTTCAATGGATGTTTACAGCTAAACGATCGTTTACCACTCCAATAGAAAAAGAATCCTTAGTACTGATAAACTATTCGCTTCCACGAAAACCTGCCGTATACCTTCTTAGCACACACAAATAAGACCCTGATATACCCCACACTCTACCTCAAGAACGAAACATGCGCTAATAAATTTGGTGAAACCAACATGCCAAGTCTCCATGTGATCCTTGATGACGCCATCACTAGCTGCATGGCTATCAGTCAATCTAAAAGCACTATTGGTGTTGATCTATGTGCATATAAATTCCAAAAATGATTCGTAACAAATGGTGAAAATGATATTGAACAAGAAGAAAAAACAAATTGTAAAAAGGCTTCAATTGTCAATCCCTTCGTTACTTTAATCATTGGACGAGCCTAAAGAATGATATGTTAGTATACAACTAATAAACGGCGGGATGCTAGAGCCGTTAGATGGAAAAAACTTTTGATTTTGACCATTAGATTTAGATTCCCATAAAAAAAATACATGGAAACAGGAAGAGGTTGTTGTCGATAAGTTTCGAAACTCAGTAAGTAGTATCGAAACTTTATGGGGATAACATGTTTGTTGGAACACAAAATGTTACAGTAACGCATAAGTTTCAAAACTCTGAGATATGTATCGGAACTGGTAGATAAAAGCTTAAACCTAAATTGTTAGTAAAGTTTGTGACAATTAACATTGGTGGAAGATGTCTCACAATTTGATATCGAGTACCGAAACTGTCAGCTGTGGAAGTAACATTTTAGGTTTAACGCATAACAATTTACACTTCTCTCATGATATCAGAACTTTTGTACATGTACCGGAACCTGTAGAAAATGTGTAAACTAGAAATGTTTAAAGTTCCTTTAACAATACATGTTTTTATGGTATGTTTCAGAACTTAAGTATCAATACCGAAACTTGGCGTGTAGTATGTTGGATAGATAAAATTAGACGTTGAAACCGTAAAGTAAAGGATGTAAATAACATATTAGGTTGAATCGCCAAGTATCGAAATTCATCAACGAGTTTCGCAACCTAAAGTAGATGATTATAATATTTTTGGTTTAACGATTCATATTTCTATTTTTTTGTAGGTCTTGCAATGTATTTAGTCGTTTTGGTACTTGTAGCGATTAAAGCCCTCTAGCTCCCTAGAATGAGAATCGAACCTTCATTTTTAATAACATTTTAGGGTTAAAACTCATTTCCCCGCTAAAAATCTAGAGAATCCTCTCAATTTGTGAAAAATATTTTAGTTAGTGTAAAGGATCGAAACCTCAATTTAGGTCTACAACTGAACCTGTACAATTGTCTCCATTACGAAGGTAACAAGCAAAACCCTAAGTTTGTTTGTTTATTTGTGAAATACTTGAAATCTAGGGTTTTTGTTATGAAATTTTTGTATGGAATTGCATTTCTTATCGGAGAAAATCTGTTTAAAATAAATATTTTGTCATGTTTCATTTTTTAAATGTTACCTTTCCATATCTTTGAACCTAAAAATGTTAGATTTGTTTGTAATGAGGATGTGTTTATTTATGAGTGAGTTGGTTTATTTCTGATCTAATTCATGTGAAGATTTAATTCTTAGGATGACAACTTCAAATTGAAATGTTGTTTTTGACGAAGTTGCTAAAGAAGTATCTGATAAAGATGGTAATGATGAAGTTGCTAAAGAAGGTATTGATAAAGATGGTAATGATGAAGTTGTTGATAAAGATGGTAATTATAAAGTTGATAATGAAGTTGCTAAGGAAATTGGTGTTGAGATGTTGGCCATATGTGATAAGCCGTACGCACAAAAAATGTCATCCCTTCATTAAGTTTTAGTAAGTTGATATTTACGTATTCTTATTGCATCTTAGAATGAATGATTAAATGTGTATACCTTTGTTATTTTAATGTTTTACAATAAAGGCGAATGTATAAGGATGAAGCAAACTGAGGAAAAAATGACTAAATAGGTAGGTTTCAGTGGTTTATGATGTTTGTTAAAGACGTATGTAAAATGTTAAATTTATTTGAATTTGTCATTCGTATGTTAGGAAAAAGTTAGGCAAGAAATGGGAGAAAATGTTGAAGGAAGAAAAACAACCTTACATTGATGAAACTGAGAAGGAGAAGGCGACATACAAAGACTATGAATCAGGATAGACATAGAAGGTAATAGCAGTATAAAGACATTCTTTGTTTGATAGATTATAAATTTACATTGAGATTGACGTATGAAGTTGTTATATTATCCCCTGTAGACATCTTTTGACACAAAGTTTAGTCAAAAGCAATTGTACGATTTCATAAAAGAAATGAAGACGATGGGGATTGATCATGCTCTTGATGAAATTGGTTTTGGGTTGTTAGTTTATAAAATCGTGCATTCTGCGCTGAGACCTATATGGGAAATTGATGGAAAGCTTTGATGTTCGAATGAATGTTATTGAGTTTGAATGACATACCATTAATGTATCAGTTGAAGATGTAGAAGCTATATTGGGCCTGAAGAATGAGGGTGTTGATGTTCATGAAGTGCTGTAGAGGGAAAATGGTAGCGAACTCGGTGCAAAGTATAACCTCAACACAATTTTAACTTTTGCACAAATCAAGCGAGATGTAGTGTCTAGTGCTTTTGAAGGGGATGTTTTGAAAGTAAGGGTATTGTTGTACATTGTTGGAGTTTTTTTGTGTCCTACGGTTGAGATACGCCCATGTGCAAATTTTTTGATAGTGTTGTGCGACGATCGCTTAGAAGGTAAAGTGAATTTGGCCAAGTAAGTTTACGATACACTTATAGAAACTATTTATAGAAGCTAGGAAGGCACGTTTATCTAAAATGATGTATTGCAATCTTAGAGGTAAAGTTAAATTACCATTAATTATGAGAAATTAGTGGAACTGAATTTTATCATATTAATGTTGTGTTGTGAATGATATGTAATTTAGGTTCGGCTGTATGATTATTGGTCTAGAATTGATAGCATAGCTAATGCAACTTCTAATGGTGGTATGGCTCGCATTCTACACTAGGTGCAGTTAGAGGTCACATATGTTTATGCCCGCTTGAAGAGCGAGCGAGCTTTGAATAGACCAAAGGTATCTGCTAGATTATTATTTATCTAGTATGTCAAATGCAATCATGGTTAATAAATTATATATTTTCACTCTAAAGATTATTGTCTAGAAGCATCCATGACTTGGAACTATTGAAGCACCTAAAGTCAAGGAATCTGCGGAAGTCATGGAAGCACCCAAAGGTAGGAAAGCTACAAAGAGACGTAAGGTAATACATTATGTGTCATTGTATTAATCATTTATTTTGTGGAAGGTGAATTTTTAATATTTATTTAATTTGCAAGGTTACTTTTGTGGAGTACGATGTTGCAGAATGCAACGATGGCAATGCAACGAGAGAAATGATGTCGGAGATGCTTCATCAAATAATGTCCGAGATGAATGAGCTAAAATAGGTTGTCAATATGTGAATTGAGAAGTAAATTAAATGTGAGGAGCAAATAATGTCCGAAGTGAATGAGCTAAAAGAGGTTGTGAATACGGAAATTGAGAAGCAAATTAAAGGTGAGGAGAAATTGGACAGTATGAGGGGGTTGATGATAAGATGTTGGGAGAGAAATTAATTATTCATTTTAAAAATGTCGTAGAAGTGCGGGATGACATGACCTACTTCAAGCAGTGCTTGGAAGAGAAAATATATGCCCTTATATAAGCTTTGGGCTCAAGTTATCTAAGTTAACAAGGATTACAACTTTAATTAAAAGTATGATTCTAATAAAGACTTAATCTTCAAGGAATCTACTTTCTAGCCGTCCTCCTTGTTTCTTGGGATTTTCTCTCCTTGAGCTTTGGGCTTGACATATCTTTTGATCCGGGGCTTGGAAAAATATTTGGTTTTCACACGAAAGACGAGCATAATTTTCTCTATCTATCGAGGTCCACTTTACTTTTTCTCCACTAACTTGTTGTCGTCCTCTGCTGTCACGGCAGCACCATGGCAGCATCGTCCTCTTTGTCTGCTTGTTCAGTTCAGCTCTTCTGCTTATCTGCCCTGCGCCCGCCTTCACCATCTACGACGGCGGCAACCTGCCAAAAACAACCATTTTTAGTAGAATCTGTTCCTTTTGTATATTTGTGATGTTTTGCTGTAAACTAACCTAAATGCAATGAAATGATGCTCGAATGCAGCAGAAATATGGGTTAAAAAGGGTGTAAATAATAGAACTTTTACACACTCAACACACCCCCAAACTCAAGTTTTTGCTTGCCCTCAAGCAACTAAGACCTAAAAGAAAAATGAAATATTTTTGTTTTGGCTTTCAAACAGTGAACTTTCCCTTACCCGTCGTTCGTTCCCTGTGGCGGTAGCAACATGTCGGATAATTTAGGATCTGTCCGGACTCTCGCTATAGTTCTCGTGCAGTGTGTGCATGCTTGTGAACAGTTATATGCTAAGACTCTCTTAGTGTCACTAGAATATTCAACTCTTAACTCGAATTTTTATGCCAAAGTTTATTTTTGAAGGCACATGCTTCTTTTGTTTTGACTCAATTCTTCTATTTTTTTAAGCTAAAGTTTTACTAGAGCCAGTTTTAGGCACCTCAAGTTAACTTCCTAGAGCCAGTTTCGGGCACCTCTAGGATTTTTGAGTCTCTTTTTCTAAACTTCTTTCCTAGAGCTAGTGTTAGGCACCTCTAGGGGCTATTCAAGTACTAAGCTTCCTATTCTAGTTTGGCTAAAAGAAGTCTAAGCAGTATAACAGTCACAATGGTGTTTTAAGTTTTCAGAACTATAGAAAGGCTCTAAACTTCTCCTTAAACTATCCTAAAGATGCTGCCACGACAAAGCTGTCACGATAGGTAAATTCAATTCATAGTTTTAAGCCAAAATTTTTCAGTTTTTCAGTTTTTTTAAGAGAATAAATAAGTAAAAGACGCAACAAATAATTAAGATGTACTTAGACTCCATTAAAATGGAGGGTTGCCACCCCCAAACTCGAGGGTTGCATTGCCCTCAATGCAAATGACAAAATAAAAATGAAGGCATGACATCGCAAAATATATATATGGTAGGCAGCAAGAAGAAAATAAGAAACTTAAATTTTAAGCATTGTCTTCACTGCTGCTGCTGAGGCGGATTTGGCGGCGGATTCTGGGCTGTGGGGCAGGTTGGGTTGGTTGCTGCACAACCTGGATGTCAGAGATGCTGCCGCTGTCCCAACTGCTACTGCTGCTGGCCTTGGGCAGAGTTTTCTTGTTGGCCATTCTTTTATGCCTCTTGACAGGTGTAAATTCTTTCGCCAAGTTCCTCCGAATAGAATGTTCGGCGTTGCTTTCTACCCAGACGGAGGAAGAAGAGAACCCAACTAAAAAGGCATCAATGTCATCCGAGGGTGCCAGTCGCTTTGTTGCTCGGGTGGATGTTTCGGCCGGAGGGCTGCCGGCTACCGTCGAGGCAGGTGATGGAATGGAGGCAACAGATGGTGTATGTGGTGTGGCAGCAGGTGTAGGTGTGTGGGAAGGGGTGGGGACGGTGAAGTAGTGGGCGGGGAAGGTAGTAAAGACAACATCAGGAAAATTTAAAGTATGATGAATGAAATTTACCGTGGATGCGACAAAATCCTTGATGAATGTCATTAGACCCAGCTGTCTGTCCTCCATCCTCTGAATGGCAGCAAGGATTTGAGTGGAAGGGTCTGTCGGAGGAGCTGCTGCGGCGGCAGGTTCAGGGTTGGGCTGCTCTGATGATTCAGTAGGGGCGACAGCAGGGTTGAAGGAAGAGAGGGGGGTTGCAACTGTTAGCTCCATGAGGCTGATGATATTTTTGTCTGTCCAGCCCCGTCCCTTCACTATCCGATCGGTGTTGTCTTCCGGCACGACATAGCAGCGGCAGAGAGATGTGATAAGGAAGGGAAGGCAGAGAAGGGCCGTCGATCTATGGGCGCAGTCCAAAATACTCTCCCGTATATAGCGTCCCACATTAATGGGTCGTTTATTGATAATGGAGTGTATTAGGGCTAACCTCTGCTGGTCCACTGTGGTGTGATGTGAGGATGACAGAATCCTCTTTTTAATGAAGGCATTCCACAGTTTGGCCTCTGGCAGCAGCTGCCCCCTCTTCACTGTGTGGGGATTTTTGCGGCTCGTGTTCCGTTCAGTCCCTTCTTCTGTCACTTCTGCCATGACAACGTCGAAGGCAGCGTCGTCTAGAGTGTCAAGGAACTGCTGGTGAGCATCGTCGTTGGGGCCGAAGTAGAGGCCATAGAAAGAGTTGATGCTCTCGGCTGTGAACTGAACTTCATTCCCTCGGACAATTATTGTTGTTGCCGTCCTGCTGCCGATGGCAGCATAAATTCCCTCACCAGCGTTTCATTCATTTATGCTGGTTGCTTTGTGAATGTTTTCCATAAGAGGGCTCTAATCGTCCTTGTGATGAACGGTTGGAGGCCCATATTGACAGCCTTTCGAGTGTAAATAAAGCCTCTTTCTTCCCATAGATCCCTAGTTGTGAAGGACTGCGAGGTTGGTGCTGCCGGTGAAGATGTTGAAACAACACTGCGGCAGGTTCTTCTGGAAGACATGTTAGTTGCAAGGGTTGATTGAAATTAAAGAAAACAAAGAAAAACTAAAGGGGAGAGCAAGTAAAAAAAACATAAGTGAATGAAATGAAAATGAAACGGGGTTTTATAGAGGAGGAGTTGCTGCCCGTTGAAGCTGTAACGGCAGGCGTGAATAACGGGGCGACTATTGAGCTTTAGCATGTCTGACGCGTCTGACACGCATTTATGCGTCTGTTACGCGTCTGTCACACGTTTCTGCGTCTGCCGTGACAGTCTGGTGACAGCCTGTCTTTTCCGTGTCTGCCGCGGCAGCTGGAACGACAGGCTTCAATATTGGGCTTTGTTGGGCTGATGGATGGATGGTGGGCTTGGGTCACTTCTCCTATTCTTCTTGTCTCCTTTATTTCCTAAAGACAATAAACACAAAAACATTATTCGAATAAAATAAACCTTATTACCTAATGAATAGTAAAAATAAATAAAAATAAAAGTTAGGTTAAATTAAGGATGCCGTGTGGGGCATCTCCTAAGGTAACCACTTCCTGTATTCCTGGGGCTTCAGTCCCCTGTTAATGCTTGAGGCGCTGTCCATTGACTTTGAATTGGTGCCCGTCTTTTAATGATCGGATTGTGATGGCACCATGAGGAAAAACTTGTATGACTTGGAATGGGCCAGACCATCTAGATTTCAGTTTCCCTGGGAAAAGTTTCAGTCTAGAATTGAACAACAATACAAGCTGCCCTGGGCAGAACTGTCATGGCAGCAACTTCCTATCATGCCACTTCTTAGTTTTCTCCTTGTAAATTCTTGCATTGTCGTAGGCTAGTATCTGTATTTCTTCAATCTCGTTCAGATCTAGCAGCCTTTTCTGGCCTGCCTTGTCCAAGTCCATATTGACTGCCTTGATCGCCCAATATGCTCTGTGCTCTATCTCGACAGGTATATGACAGGTTTTACCATAAATCAATCGGTATGGAGACATGCCCAATGGAGTCTTAAAAGCTGTCATATATGGCCATAATGCATCATTAAGAAGTAAAGACCAATCTTTCCTAGTTGGCTTAACCATCTTCTCAAGAATGTTCTTGACTTCTTTATTAGATATTTCAGCTTGTCCATTGGTCTGTGGGTGGTATGCTATCGCGATCCGATGCTTGACACCATATTTCTTCAAGGCGGCAACAATTACCTTATTTTCAAAATGTCTCCCTTCATCACTGATAATCGCCTTAGGGATGCCAAACCTAGAAAAACATGTTTTTGTGTAGAAACTTTTGAACTGTTTTGGCATCATTTTTTTGAGTGGCGATAGCTTCAACCCACTTAGAGACATAATCAACTGCTAGGAGGATGTATAAATTCCCACATGAAGATGGAAAAGGTCCCATAAAATCGATCCCCCAAACGTCGAAGATTTCGACTTCTAGAATGTTTTGCAGCGGCATCTTGTTTCTCCTTGAGATGTTACCTGTCCTTTGGCACCTGTCACAACTCTTATAGAAGATTTGTGCATCTTTGTACAGTGACGGCCAATAAAACCCTGACTGCAGCACCTTGGCAGCAGTTTTGTTGCCTCCCAAGTGACCTCCATACTGTGAAGCATGGCAGTGATGAAGAATGTCTTCTTGTTCTTCTTGTGGTACACACCTCCTTATAACTTGATCTGCACATAGTTTGAAAAGAAGAGGTTCGTCCCAATAATAATGTTTAGCATCATTTTGGAACCTCTTCCTGGCTTGATAATTAAGATCAGAGGGAAGTATTCCGCTAACTATAAAATTAACGAAATCAGCATACCAGGGGAGTTCAGAAGACTTACATGCCGCCATGGCTGTCGCGGCAGTGATTGCGGCAGCAAAGAGCTGCTCATCTGGGAAGGTCTCCAGTATGTTTGTCTCATCTATTGGTAGACTCTGTCCCTTTTCCAACCTTGACAAGTGATCTGCCACCTGATTTTCTGTCCATTTTTTGTCCTTGATTTCAAGGTCGAATTCTTGCAATAGCAGGATCCACCGTATCAATCGAGGCTTTGCATCCTTTTTCGCAAACAAATACTTAAGGGCAGAATGGTATGTGTGCACTATTACTTTCGTCCCAAGTATGTAAGAACGAAACTTGTCAATGGAGAACACCACAGCTAATAGCTCCTTTTCTGTGGTGGTGTAGTTCACTTGGGCGTCATTCAGTGTCTTACTGGCATAATATATGACATGAAATAGCTTATCTCTGCGCTGCCCAAGTGCTGCCCCGACAGCATAATCACTAGCATCACACATAATCTCAAATGGCTGTGTCCAGTCGGGTGGCTGTATTATTGGGGCTGTTACCAGTTTTTCCTTCAAAACCTTGAATGCTTCAGTACATTCATTATTGAAGTCAAAGGGTCGGTTCTGCTCTAAAAGATCGCATAGGGGCTTAGTGATTTTTGAGAAATTTGCAATGAATCTCCGATAAAAACCAGCATGCCCTAAGAAACTTCTAATACCCTTGACTGTGGTCGGCGGCGGCAGCTTCTCGATCACTTCTATTTTGGCTCTGTCGACTTCTATCCCACGGCAGCTAATCTTATGGCCAAGAACTATCCCTTCATCCACCATAAAGTGGCATTTTTCCCAATTTAAGACAAGGTTTGCTTTTTCACATCTTTCAAGTACCATTTGTAGATTGCCGAGGCAGCTCTCAAAATCGTCTCCAAAGACTGAAAAATCATCCATAAAAATCTCAAGGAAGTCCTCCACCATATCGGAGAATATGGCCATCATGTACCTTTGGAAGGTGGCGGGTGCATTACATAATCCAAATGGCATTCTCCTAAAAGCATATGTTCCGTAGGGGCATGTGATAGTCGTCTTTTCTTGATCCTCCGGTGCGATAGCAATTTGATTATAACCTGAATAACCATCAAGAAAACAATAGTAAGGTTTACCCGCTAATCTATCAAGCATTTAATCAATAAAGGGTAAAGGAAAGTGGTCCTTTCGGGTAGCTTTGTTAAGCTTCTGATAGTCCATACAAACCCTCCAACCGGTCACAGTCCTGGTTGGGATTAACTCGTTGTTTTCATTGGTCACCACGGTCATTCCTCCTTTCTTTGGAACACATTGCACCGGGCTTACCCATTTGCTGTCGGAGATGGCGTAAATAATACCAACATCTAACCATTTGATTATCTCTTTACGAACCACCTCTTTCATCGCATGGTTTAGCCGCCTTTGGGCATCAATAGTCGGCTTATGATCTTCCTCTAGAAGGATTTTGTGCATGCATAACGCCGAACTAATGCCTTGAATATCAGCTATCGTCCATCCAATTGCCTTTTTGTGCTGCCGTAACATGCCTATTAGCTGCCGTTCCTGTTTCTGTGGCAGCTTAGAAGAGATGATTACGGGCAACGTATCATTTGAACCAAGAAAAGCATATTTTAGCTGCCCTGGCAGGGGCTTCAGTTCTAAGGAAGGTGGTTCAACAGTAGATGGCTTTTGGATTAAATGGTTATCCGAAGTATAAGGTTCGAATAACTTACCTGGACGATTGCCTAACCAGTTTACCTCCTCCTGATCTTCAGTATCAGATGTATCGGATTCAGAGGAGTTGCTGTCGTCGGTGCTATCATCAGTGCTATCGTGACAGTCTTGTAGGTGGCTGCCGCGGCAGTGACCAAATTTTATATCGTGACAACCCGACCTGATGCAGGGTTGATCAAAAGCAACGTCAGTAATAACCTTGCATTCCTCGTCTACATCAGCATGTTTCATCCCTTGGAGAACATTCAACTTAATCTCTTGATCGTTTACTCGCATGGTGAGTTCTCCTTTCTCCACATCAATCAGTGATCTTCCCGTGGCTAAGAAGGGTCGCCCAAGGATGATTGGTGCGTTTTCGTCTGCTTCACAATCTAAAATAAGAAAGTCAGCAGGAAAAATAAATTTATCCACTCTTACCAAAATATCTTTGATTTTTCCTTCCGGATGAACATAAGAGCGGTCTGCCAGCTGCAGAGTTACTGTCGTGGGCCGTGCCTTTCCAATACCTAATTTCTGAAAACAGATTTTGGCATTAAATTAACACTAGCACCAAGATCACAAAGTGCCTTACCCACATATTTATTTCCGATTACACAAGGTATGATGAAGCTCCCCGGATCCTTCTTTTTCTGGGGTGGCTACCTATGAAGAATACTCATACAACCTTCTGTCATCTTTACCGTTTCAAATTCCTCAAGTTTAGATTTCTTCGACATGACATCCTTGAGAAATTTAGCCTAACCGGGCATCTCTCTAACGACATCTAACAGCGGAATATTAATATGAACCTGCTTAAAAATATCATAAATCTTTTTGAGCTGAGATTCTTGCTTAGCTTGCTGTATCCGTTGAGGAAAAGGAGGTGGGGGACGATAATCGGCAATACGCTCTTCCCACTGCATACGAATCTGAGGAGGTTTAGGTTCATCATTCTCCTCTGTCTCTTCTGCTGTCGTGACAGGTTCATCAGCATCAGTCTGTGTATCACCTGTCGGGGCAGCTTCCTCGGCAGGTTTGTCTAAGGCTGGTTCCTTTACTGTTTCAGCTTCCTTTTCCGGCCCTGGTAGTGTCTTCCCACTTCTAGTAGTAATAGCCTTACATTGCTCATGTGTGGGCTGCCTAGCATTTTCAGTATTACTAGGAAATCCGCCAGTCTGCCTCAGCTTAATATGTTGGGAAACCTGACCCATTTGTGTCTCCAAAGATTTCAGAGTAGCTTCATGATTCGTCATCCGCATCTATATTTTATCCATGAAATTCTCTGTCTTCTTGACAAACTGATTCATATTCTCAATATAAGTACCTGTCTGAGACATAAAAGTGGCCAAAGTCTGTTCCAGTATACTGCTCGTGGCAGCTGGTGGTGGCTGTTGCTGCTGTGGTGGCAGTTGCAGCGGCAGTTGCTGTCGCGTCAGCAATCTAGGTCCTCCCTGGTTCTGATTGTGTGTTTGAGGGTTCAGGCATTATTAGGATTACTCCAAGAAAATTTGGGATCCTTCCTCCAATTGGGATTATAATTGTTGGAATTGTAATTCGGCTTGTAGTTTCCAACATATTTTCCCTCTTCTAACTGTATCGGGCACTCATCCGAACCATGATTTCCCTCACAGATTTCACATACCTCCTCAAAAGCAAATCCATGTTGTCCATCATCATTCAATAACCGTTTCATTGCTTTAGTAAGAAATGCTACTCGTGATTTCATTGTGTTGTCGGCTTCATAATCCTTGACAGCAAGTACCCGTTTACCCCCTCTTCTTGCTGTCGAAAACTGCTCCTCATTCTTGGCCAGATTTTTCAATACTTGCATTGCCTCGTCCGGATCTTTATCCAATAATAGTCCATTTGCTGCTGAATCAATTCGAATACGAGTTTGTAAGTTGGCAGCATTATAAAACTTAGTTACCTGATTCCAGACGGGGAATCCATGCATTGGGCAGTTCTGTAGAAGAGTAGTAAATCTGTCCCAGGCCTCGTGCATCGGCTCGTCATCTTCCTGCTGAAAAGTAGCAATTTCATTACGTAATCGCTCAGATAAATGCGAAGGATTAAAACGAGATAAAAATTCACGAGATAAATCTGTCCAAGTTCTAATTGAACCCGGCGTAAGTTTATTCCACCAAGTTTTAGCTCTGTCCCTCAATGAATGGGGAAATAACCGAAGCCTCAGTATCTCCGGATTAACTCCTGGTAGTCTAAACGAACTACAGATCTCCTGGAACGTCTTTAGATGCTCCCTAGCATCCTCTGTAACAGCACCACTGAACTGCCCGTCATTGTTGATCATACTAAACATAACATGTTTCAGCTTGAAGTTGTCAACATCTATGTCTGGCAGCGTGGTCTCTAGCTCTACATGATCGTTCAACATGTAGTGACGATAGGACCGTCGTCCGGCGGTGGCTGGGTTACCGATAGGCGGTATAATATCACCGACAGGCGGGTCGTCTCCAACGTGGGCCATCTTCTCTAGCTGTTCCTCAAGGTACTCGTTCCTTGCTAGAAGGTGACGAAGTTGTTTCTTGAGATTAAAGGAATGTTCGATTTCCGGATCTAATTGATATTCAGGATCTTTACCTCGATTCGATCTGCGCATAAACAAGAAAACCTTGTGAAAAGCAAGAGTTGAATGCACCAACGAAAAACAGAAAAATAAAAATAAAAACAAAAACAAAAACGAAAAGTGCAATAAAAGAAAGGTAGAGTTATGTTGCCAATCCCCAGCAACGACGCCAAAAACTTGTTGCGTGTAAAATAGTATATCGCAATGGTAGTGCAAGTGTACACGACGCAAGTAGTAAAGTGATACGAAGTATCGGATATCGTCTCCACAGGGATTGGGCTAATAGCTTCACCTTAGTTCACTGCACGAAAGTAAAGGTAATAATTGAGAAAGTTGTCACGAGAGTAATAAAGTAAACGTAAATAAAAGAGTAGAAATATCAAGATAGAGAGAATGGGCTGGTATTGAATTGCTCAGTAGTGCAGGTATTGTAGAGTTTAGGAACTCAAGTTCTGTCGTCGGCGCCCGTCGCGGCAGCACCTGTCGCGGCAGCAGTTCGTTGATCGTCGCTGCAGCAACGCTCAACTTAGTACTTTCAAGTTTGGCAAGAATCCCAGATCTGCCTTGGCCTATCCCTAGGTCCAAGTCTGTCGATGATCACGTCTTGATGATACCTCCCGACGTGAATCGAAGGATGAACACCGATATGTATGAATTCTTCTTTAGCCACTTAACCTCGCCCTATCCCTAGGCACGAGATAGTTCAACTATAAACTAGAGAACTTGCTCTTATTTCTTTCGTATACTTAACTCTTCCGATGCTAAGAAAATAGATAACCTCACAATGCTCTCCCGATGCTCTTGCAAGATATTAATAACCAAAATAAGAGAACTTGAAGTTTTTTTTATTGAACTGAAAATTCCTAA
This sequence comes from Hibiscus tridactylites, assembly GCA_958450335.1. Classification (NCBI taxonomy): domain Eukaryota; kingdom Viridiplantae; phylum Streptophyta; class Magnoliopsida; order Malvales; family Malvaceae; genus Hibiscus; species Hibiscus tridactylites. The sequence goes on along the minus strand of OY288289.1, from coordinate 22,758,827 downwards.
AACAAAACAACCCTTGCAACTACTTTACAAATCAACCTGTGGCCCTAGGGGGATTTTAGAACATGTCGACGGCGGGTAAATGGCTAGGGGTTTTTGGTTGTCGGTTATGGGGTAATCGGCCTTTTTTCTAGGTTAAAATATATGCCCTTATATAAGCTTTGGGCTCAAGTTATCTAAGTTAACAAGGATTACAACTTTAATTAAAAGTATGATTCTAATAAAGACTTAATCTTCAAGGAATCTACTTTCCAGCCGTCCTCCTTGTTTCTTGGGATTTTCTCTCCTTGAGCTTTGGGCTTGACATATCTTTTGATCCGGGGCTTGGAAAAATATATGGTTTTCACACGACAGACGAGCAAAATTTTCTCTATCTATCGAGGTGCACTTTACTTTTTCTCCACTAACTTGTTGTCGTCTTCTGCTGTCACGGCAGCACCATGGCAGCATCGTCCTCTTTGTCTGCTTGTTCAGTTCAGCTCTTCTGCTTATCTGCCCTGCGCCCGCCTTTACCATCTACGACGGCAGCAACCTGCCAAAAACAACCATTTTTAGTAGAATCTGTGCCTTTTGTATATTTGTGATGTTTTGCTGTAAACTAACCTAAATGCAATGAAATGATGCTCGAATGCAGCAGAAATATGGGTTAAAAGGGTGTAAATAATAGAACTTTTACACACTCAACACATATGCCTTGGATTATTATGTAATTGTCACGATATTGCTCATAATGATAACTATATGTATGATCCTTTGACTTGAGATCATTATTATCTTAACATATATTGTTGTGTTTTTTGATGCAGTTAAACGTGCACCATAAATGGTTACACTATAAAGACTGACATTGAGCATATCATGATATTTGTAGCGGGGTATGAATGGTCGAGATAGGATTTGTCCTTCCTACATAATAGGAAACATATCACATGCCACTTGATTGAGTAAGACTAGAAATGCATGGTCATGCTCAAATAAGTTGATATGAGATATCACATATTATGCGTCTGTGTTCTACTCTAGATATCAAGAAATAATAGATGGGCAAAACAAGTGTGACTATTCCAAGACTTGTGCCTATTCTAGATATAAAGGACAAAGGGATATAATACATTAGAATAGTTGATCACGAAGATGTTACGTTGAATCTTTACTTCTAGTAATTTAGGTGACAATGATACATTGCTAGATCTCACTCATTGTTATATTGGAATAGTTCTGATAATTGCTACTATTGTTACTAGAACCTACAGGGTCACACCCCATGGTTGAAAAGAGCAATTAATGAATAAGTTACATATGTACAATTTCGTTGTACGTATATAACATGTATAATTAATATTAAGATATATATATTTGATATATGTGCTAAAGTATTTTATTATACATAGAATTCCGAATTTAAAATAATGAAAGTAATTATAGTTCAGAATTAATTAAAAATCCTATGCAGTTAGGGTAACATACTATAAAAAGGGGTTAATGGTCTAGCAGCCGTCTAACCCTTTGAAACGTATTTTTCTCAAAAACGTTTTGTGAAAAAGAAATTCGCTCTCAACTTTTCAACCGGGTGAACTGAGTAGAGGCTGAGACGATCTATTCATGGAGGCTAAGATTCGTATCGTTCGTGAGATCGTTAGACGTTTATGTTCGTGTAATTTATCAAGGAACTCAATGTAAGTAAACCTATATCTTCCTCTTGAATTCGAATTAAACGTACATGGATCGCTGGTGAGATCGTCGTGTTTGTTTTTCCGCTGCGCCATGGGGTGCGCCGATGATCCAACACTTTGAAATAAGTGATAACTCTAAAACATCTACCAACTGATGACTACTTCTCTTCGACGGTGTTTGTGTGTTAAATGACATTTGGTATTCCTTCATTTCCCTTCACGAATAAGAAAAATCCATTGTTGTCCCCCCTTTGAGCCTGATATTTTTTTTCTTGTGATTGAACCCTAACCAAGGATCACTCCCCACACTAGGGGGCAAAAAGGATGAAAAATTGCAAGCAAATGACACAAAAAGGTAAAAGGAAAAAGAAAGAAAAGAAGAAACAAAAGTTGTAGTACGAAGGAAAACTTGAAACGAATCCTTCAAATTAGACATGTGCCAAAAAAGAAATGAACTCTAGGGTGAAAACCCAAAGTGGGCAATCTAGAGGGATCCAAAGAAAAAAGAATGAAGATTTCATCAAGAAATATTGATCTTTGATTTAATTACCCTTAAAACATGTATTTGAGCTTATATAACCTTTTTTGGAAACCTTAGCCTAGCCTAAATTACAAGCCTTAAAAGACCATTTGGATCACACATAAATATTCGAGAAGAGGAGTTTATTTTCAGAAAACATTCCGCCTAATTGAGTTAACCTTTCTTCAATGACCTCCAAATTTCTAATGTCTGATTGAGATTAGAAAAGTGGAAATTTTAAAATTTGGGGAGTGGGTGAGTTAAAGAGGGCCACCTAAAAGTGGGTCATTATTCGGTTGATGGATTCATGAATCATTCATACTATAAATTTTAGGGCATCTGACTTTCCTCTTTTCCATTTTTGCCATGATTATTTTCTTAAAATCCCCATTTTTAGTCTTTCCTTGCATCTACCATGACTTCTCCCTTTAAACTATCATTTTTAGTCTTTTCTTGCATCTTACAAGTAGGCTAACATAGATTTATGAAAAAACAAAGGATTTCTTGCTATTGATCCCAACCGTAGGGAACCAGGACCGAATGTTTTCCATAGGGATGTCAATGGATCGAATTTGGATCGGATTGTATAAAATCTAAGTTTGAATCCATTACAATCGGACTCGAATATTTTTTTGGATTTGGATTCAGATTTTTTTCAAACGGATTTGGATCAGATTGTTTTTTGATCGGATTTGGATTTGTGTCAACCGCATTTAGATCAGAGTTTTTAGATTCAGATTAAATTTTCATCCATAGTCTTGACCTAAGTCTGAGGGGTAGATTCGTGAATTTTAACATCTTTAGGGTATATTGTGTTTTGGCCCTCTAATAATTTATTTTAGTGCAAATCAGTCCATAATTTTGTATATTTAATTTCTTACGCATTTAATGTATGCTATTTAGTTCTACATTTGTTCATTTTTATCTCTTATTTGTTGACTACATTTAATTTTTTGTGTTTATTGTTTATGCTTTTAATTTGCTTTCTATTTTAATTCATAATTTTAGCATAATATATCATAACTTTATCTATCGATTGCGTATTACTTACTATTTCATTCACTAACTTCCTTAATTTTTAGTAATTCATTGACATTTACATTTATTTGTTTCTCCATTGTATTTATTTTATCGTTTGTTTATCTATGACTTGATCTTGCATTTTTTTCATATTTATTTATACATGCATATGGTATAAATAGATATATTACACTATATTAAGGTTAATTAATATATATAAATCATAATAAATATTATTATTAGTATTTAACTTACATTCTTAAGACATTTATATTTTTATTATCACTTTTAATATATATATATATATATATATAAAGTTAATTTTTTACCATTGGTTCGAAACGTTTTTGCTACTGGAATCCCCTGTTTCGAAACGCCCTAAGGTGTTTCGAAACACCTGGACAATTTTTTTAGATTGGCTTTGTAAAACATGAAAAACTCTTTTAAAAACTCCCTAAACATAATTTCAAGTTGTTTCGACTTTGGAAATGTTTTAAATACTTTTTAGATCAGTCCAAATCATTTTTCAACTATTATATCAAAATATTAGTTCTACAATCTCCCCCTTTTTGATATAATAAAACTCACTTGAAAAATTGTTTGGGATTCTCCCCCTTTAACTTTAAAAATGTGAATAAGAGAATTAAGAATGTAAATCAAATAAAGCTCCCCCTTATTCATTTGAAAATTCAATTTTTCAAACCATTTCTCCCCTTTTTTGTTATATCAAAAAGAATTTAAAACGTGAAGTTCAAAATAACATTAGAGGTAAAAATTTGACAAAAAATACAAATTTGGTTTTAAAATGGCCCCTCTTACTCAAAGCATCATCAAAAAATGTTAGTCCAACATATATGATCATCTAGTTGAATTTAAACTAAAATAAACAAATGAAAACAAAAACAACTAGAATTTTTACCAACATTTAAACTCAAGGGAGGATGTGAAGCCTCCCTTCTCCAAGTGTTCTTCCTTGTGTGCATGGAGCTCCCCCTCAATGTTTGACTTGTTGAACATCTCCATCACACCTATCAAAAGACAATCAAGTGACTTTTGGTATCCAAATTGCTTTGGATCCATAAACGTTAGTGGCACAAATTTTAGTCCCCTTTGGAATCTATTTTTAATGTCATCCTTTTTAATTGAATATTAAGTCATTTTGGGACCCAAATACTTCTAAAACATTTTCCTTTAATAAATCTAAGGGCACTAGATTGTCTAACATAAAATTTTGATTTTCCAAAATTGTTTTTCTTTTCAAGCTCTTTGGAAATCAAATCTTTTTCTTCTTGAACATTTTGAAGCAATTTTTGTAAATCAAAACATTTTAATTCAAACTCTTCTAGTTTTGCTTCAAGTTCAAGTTTGGTTTTAGAAAGCAAATCATTTTGAATTTTTAACTTTGAAATCAATTTATTGTTTTTCAAAATGTGGCTTTTAAAATCTAAAACCAAATCATCATAGGCATCTTGTAATTCATCAAAGGAATAAGAACATAAAGTAGATGAATTAGAAGTTACCCTTGAATCTTCTTCGATGGCCATAAGGCAAAGGTTGGCTTGTTCATCGTCGGTGGAATCTTCATCACTCCAAGTAGCCACATATGTCTTCTTCTTATGGCTAGAAGTGCTTGCCCTCTCCTTTCTTTTAGGTTCTCGTTCAAGCTCTCTCAAGGCTTTCTTCATGAACGGAGCACACTTTTTGAAGAGATGAACCATCTCTTCATCTTCATCCTCCTCTTCACTTGAGTAGACATGATGACAAGTGGAGGATTTGAGAGCCATGGCATTTGCATTGATGCCAAGCCCTTTGATTTTCTTCTCTCTCATAGCTCTAATTTCTTCCCTCTTCTTCTCATCCTCTTTATTCTTCTTCATGATTTGATGAGTAAGGAGTGACCCCATGAGTTCATCAAGCTTCAAAGTCTTCAAATTCTTTGCTTCGATGATGGCGGTCCTCTCTGAGTCCCAAGACTCGGGAAGTGAGTAGATGAGCTTTCGAACAAGCTTTTCCTCCAGAATGGCTTCTCCATAGCCTTTGAGACCATTGGTGATGGTGGAGAACCTATCAAACATCTTATTGATGTTCTCTTCCGGATCCATTTTGAAGTTCTCATACTCTAAGGTTAGGAGCCCAATCTTGGTCTCCTTGACTTCATCGGTCCCCTCGTATGTGACTTCAAGCTTGTCCCATACCTCCTTGGCAATCTCACAAGAAGACATCTTCTCATAGATGGTTGGGCCAAAAGCACAAAACAAGATGTGCAAGGCTTTGCAATTAAGCTCCATCTTCTTGCGATCGTTGGCACTCCACTCCGCTTTGCTTCGTTGAGGCACGAACGGGCCATCTTCAACTATGTCCCATAGCTTATAATCTCTTGATTTGATGAAGAACTTCATCTTTATCTTCCAATGGGCATAGTGGGTTCTGTCGAAGAAAGGCGGTTTGTCGATGGATTGCGCCATTTGAGCCGGTTGATGAAATAATGATCGAGCTTGCCGGATCTTCTCAATAGGATGTTAATCCTCTTCGATTGAGCCAAGCTCTGATACCAATTGTTGAGTTGTGTGGGGCTCGATTCGTTCAACCGATGTTGCTCACCAAGTGGTGGAGAGGTGGATTTTTGGGTGGAATGGTTGTGGAAGCTAGAATGTAAATAAACACAATGATTTATAGTGGTTCAACCTTCTAACCAAGGTCTACATCCACTACCTTAGCTCCCCACTAAGGATTTCTCAATCAATCAACTATTGATTTGTCCCCTTTTCTAGGCTTAGGAGGAAACCCTTACAACCAATCAAGCTTTCTACCCAAAGCCTTGATTGAAACCCTCTTTACAAAGAGATAAACAAAGCAAACTTAAAACCCTCTAATAGATGTTTGTTTGCACAATTAAGCACTCACCCAAAACCTAAAACACTTGAGCAAATTTGACAATTTTGGCTCACTAGTGTTTGTCTATACAATAAATGACAATTTAAGCTCTAAGACAATCTTTGATCATTTGATGTTTGACAATATGAGCATTAGCCTTCTCTTGATGCTTGGAGGTCCCTTTTATACTCCCAAATGAGTTTGTAGCCGTTACTAGCCGTTGGGATCATATTGAAGCCGTTGAGGACTTTAATTCCCACCATAAATGCAGTTCTGCAGCTCACCGTTTCGAAACGCTTGAAGCCGTTTCGAAACACTCTCAATGTAGAAAGAGCCGTTGTAGTCTGTCATGGCACCCATTTCGAAATACCCCCTTGCCGTTTCGAAACGCGTATCGAAACGCTATAAGCCTGTATCGAAACGCTTGCATTTGAAAGTTGGTTGGGAAAGAGCCGTTGGGTTTTTAAGACCGTTGGGGTCCAAGCCACGTAGGCGTATCGAAACGGCCTAGCTCGTTTCGAAACGCTGGGCAAAAATCTTGTCCAAGGAAAGCCCGTTTCGAAATGTTTTAAATACTTTTTAGATCAGTCCAAATCATTTTAAATACTTTGGACTTTGGAAATGTTTCGAAACCTGGACAATTTTGTTTAGATTGGCTTTGTAAAACATGAAAAACCCTTTTAAAAACTCCCTAAACATAATTTCAAGTTGTTTGGACTTTGGAAATGTTTTAAATACTTTTTAGATCAGTCCAAATCATTTTTCAATTACTATATCAAAATATTAGTTCTACATAAATGTTTTGATTCGGACTCGGATATGGATCAGATGCGTCAGATTCGGATCAAACATGGATTTGGATCGGATTCAGATCCATATCGGATCTTGGCATGATCCATATCCAACCCATCTCCTATTAGGACTCAAACATTTTCCTCGGATTCGGATTCGAATTTTTTCAATCGAGTATGGATCGGATAAATTCCTTCGGATCAAATCAGATTCGAATCAAATTGCCATCCCTAGTTTTCCATAACTTCAGGAAACAATTGAACCTCAGTTTGAATGGGGGCATCACCTAGTATGAGAAGGTAAAAAAGAAAAGAAGAAGAAGAAGCACATGTGTTGAAGAGTTTTAAGTGGATTGTGTTGTCAAGCAAGATCCACACATAAGATGTAAGATCCCTAAAGCATAAAAAAGGATAGAGCCATGCCCAGTGGGAAAATTGTGCCATCATATTGGGGCAAGTTACGTCAACCAAGGGTTTAGGATCCCTAACTTTGATATGCATGAAATGAAGAGATTAAAGCGCCAAGATCATGCAAAGACATTAAATGGGAAGGTTTAGCGTGCAAACGCTTCAAGATGTCCTATAGGGGCAAGAATTTGAGAGTTCACAAGAAATGCTAAAGGTGCTTAATGTTATTTTAAGGGGCATATGAAGACTTGAAGCTTTCAAGACCATTCAAAGAGGCCTTTCACTCAATATTGATGTATCAACTACAATTATAGTAGACCTTGAGACATTTGCATACGAAGATCAGATGTTTTCGATGAAGCAAAGAGGTATAAAGAATGAGAATAGTGAAGCAAAGATAGTTGAAGGAGTCTATCCTTCCTACCAAGAGTGCAAGATCACTGGATTGAGTGAGCAAATTTGCAAAGATTAGATGTTTTCCATGAGTCGAAGAAATACAATAAAAATGCACAATTGTTTATATGGACTGAGCGAGAAAACGTGTAGATTCAAAAACCAAAGGAAAAATTAATTCTGAGGTAAAGAGAAAAAGAAATGAGACATGCATTCAAGTTTTAGACATCCTTTGGGGCATGCTCATCATAATTGCATCATGTATCAGATTTTTACAGGTACGAAAGCTTTTTCAGCAAAAGAACTCGTCTATTCGTTCGGGCGTATGGAGAATGGAACTTGCTTATCTATTCAAGCATGAGGAGAATAGAACCTGCTTATCCATCCGAGCATAAGGAGGATGGAATCCTATTTTAGTCTGCTTATCTATCCGAGCGTGAGGAGAATAGAACCTACTTATCCATCCGAGTATGAGGAGGATATAACCTGCTTATCCACCCGAGCATGAGGAGGATAGAACCCTTTTTTTCAGAATCTGCTTATCTATTCGAGCATGAGAAGAATAGAACTCGTCTATCCGTTCAGGCATAAGGAGATTGGATCCTTTTTTAGAGATTGCTTATCTATTCGAGCGTGAGGAGAATGGAGCCTTTTTTCAACACTTGATTATCTATCCGAGCATGAGGAAGACAGAGCCTATTTTCAAAACCTGTCTATCCGTTTAGGCATCAGGAGAATGGAATATTGCCTTGATGATTAACAAGTTTATGATCAGTGAAAATTAGTGCCTTTTTATCTTTGCTCTATTCTTGTTTCACCAGAATGAGCAAAGAGGGGCAACTGTTGTCACTGAATTTTCATCTCTCTTTACATTATTATTTTATTATTATTATTATTATTATTATTAGAAGAGTTAAAACCCAAAAATTAATTGGAGAGGCCTTTTTTCCATGTACATTGGTGGTCCAAAATATTAATAAGACAATGCCCAAATTAACCGATTTAATAACCCATCTAGCCCAAATAAAAAACTAACTATATTTTCTCATGTGCAGCCAATTATTAATCGTTGGATCCAAATGGGATCCAATGGTCTAGATTGGATCAAGAGGGAAGGGAGCTGGTCAACACTCAACACCCCGCGTGCGTCATTTCACGCGCCACGCCCCATCACGCCTAGCTTGTCTCCATATGTGTCTTGGTCGATCTGCCTAACCTGCAAAACATGCTAAAATTGGAACAAAATGAAAATATAAAGAAAGCATGATGGAATAAAGAAAGAAAGAAAGCAAATGGGAAGTTGTGACCTATTCAAAACCTGGGCGAAATGGGAGAATTAAAAAGGAAAATTATACCCGAGCAGGTTTGACTCAAAAGAAAAAGGAAAGAAAGCATGTTAAAATCCAGCATATTCAATTCAAGGAACGAAAATATGGACAGATCTGAAGGGGGAATCAAATCAAGAGAATTAGGGGAGTAATTTCACCAGAATTTTGGGATTTTATGTGTAAATTTCCATGAATTCTCGATTGAAAACCCTATAAAAACCACCCCTTTCCCTTGTAAATTACCACACAGACACAATTGAAATATCACTACTACACTAAAAATGATTCATATTTGGCACCGGAATTGAGAGGAAAAGCTTTCGAATCGTCAATCGTTGTACTAAGAATTTTTGGAATAAAAAGCAAACTTTTGGGCATTGTATTCCTTTTCTTTTGTTTTATTCATCTTTTCTAATTATTTTGAATCTAACATTTATAAAATGGTGAAGTACTTACCTCGATTCATTTAAAAATGTTGTTGTTATTGAATTTTCTCCTTTCAAATCCAAAGTATTTTTTTGTGTTTTCTAAGTAAAAATAGAAATAAAAGTTATCGTCATCTGACGGCAGCAACGTCGGTGAAAAGCGGCCGGCACGGTGGCTCGTTCCCGATGTTCTTCAAGAATGAAGAACACCAAGAACACTTGATTTTTATTTTAAAGAAAAGGGGTTTTTGATCCAATTTCGGTGAAATAATTGTGTTTTTCCTTTTTTTTCTTTGTGTTTGTCTTTTTACGTTCTTTATCTTGTTTGTTTTTATTTTATTTTATTTTGTAGATTAATTTAATACATTTACTGTTGTAATGTTTAATAATTTAATTAATGTGATGTCTTATCAAGCTGAAATGACGGGTTAGCGCCAGGAGTGTTGGCGGTGATTGAAGTTCATTTTTTGAATGGTAGGACCGTTAAAATAGAACCATATTCATAAATGTACAAATAAATCAAATTTTTCGTGAACTTGTAGAATTCTGACATTAAAACATTTTTGTAATCGACTATGTACCAAATCTTGGGCGTTGTGGGGTGCTAACCCTTCCCCATACGTAACCGACTCTCGAACCCGTTTTCGTGATTTTGCGTACCAAAATCGTTGTTTTAATAAAATAAAATATTTTATTAAAATAACACATTTTTTAATGATTCAATCATACATTTTCAAAAGATTAGTGGCGACTCCATAATTTTTTTTTAAATGTCGGGGGCGAAAGAATTGCCACATAACCAAATCAAATATTGAATGTCATAATATATGTCTAGGGAAATCAATGCCATTGCTAATCGGAGAAGGGATGTTACTCTTTACTACAGGATAGTAAATGGCTGGCTCTTGACATGCTTTTATAGAGCTTCTTTCTCTCATTTCCCTCACTTAATAAGAAATATAAAAATGAATGGTTTTAGTGGAAAAGAAGATCTTGATCTTTAAAAGACCTATGTTTAAGTGATTTTATTTGCAATGTACGTACCTTATCAAATAATTAAGAAAAAAATATGAACAAAATTTATTGTAATCACTTCAAGACTTTTCGAAGAAAAAATAATGTACCCACATGCATTTACGTTTAAGTGTGGTGTTTTTGAAATTAAATCATCAATAAAAAATAAAATAAAATATTTAAACTATACGAGAATTTTAGGACATGATCACTAACACTCGTCAATCCATCTCTGACAGTATACAACTACCTTAGGTCTTGATCACGACCATCATATATTTTAATCTCTAATCAATAGTGTTTAAGAGAATCTCTTATTCCAGAATTTGCTTCCTACACAGACGAACTTGGGATGGAGACTTGAGGAGATGTCAGGGGACCATAGGCAATGGTCCGTATTTGTTGGGAGATAAATAAAAATATAAATGGTGTCATTATTTACTTGGAAATTGGAATATATTCGAATTTGGTCTTTGTCATGGTTATCTTCTCGCTAGGAGAAGATGTCCTAATTCCAGACGCTTAATTATATTATCTAATTGGTTGTACTCACCAATAATGATATTTGTTTTTGATAAAATAATTAAAAATAATTTTTGACTAAATTAAAAAAAATTATAACTTATTTTAACTCCAAACAACTCGAAAGTAATTTTGATAGGTTTTACAAGGCTTTGAAAAGGCTTAAACACATTTTCAAATAGCTAAACCTGAGTTTTCTTCAATATCGTACTGATATGGTCTCAACCGTATCGATACCTTTTAAAGTTTCATCTACAGTATTTTTTCAATAGCCAAAACTCATACTAATACATGCTGAGTTATACCGATACGAAGAGGGTCGTACGATACGCCTTGATGTGTGTCGATACCCTATGTTTTGAATTCCCCAACAGCTATTTTCCCTAACATGTCACATCGATACGCTATGTAGTATACCGATACCTGAATGCAGTTCAAAACTCAACGACTAGTTTCCAAGAATGGTGTACCGATACGGGTAACCCGCGTACCAATACCCTACTATCTAAAATTGCATTTACTGCGGGAAATAAAGCTACCAACGGCTCCATTTCATCCCTAACAGTCACCAACGGCTAGAATCACATTTGAAAAGATAAAATGACCCTTTAAGCACTTGGAACAACTAATGATCCTCAATTCAACAATCTATTAATTAAGAAGTGTCTTAGTCTTCTATTTCCATACTTTTGTATAGACAAACACTTGTAAGCTTAATTGTTAATGTATGCTCAAGTGAATTAGGATTGAGTGAGAGCATTAGAGTGCAAACAAATATTTTTGTAGAGGGATTTCAATTTGCTTTGAATTTTTTCTAACCATTGTTCCCAAAGTTTGGTTTGTAAGTTTTGGATGCTAGGATTGGTGAGTGTGTTTAGGTTGTAATGATTTTTTCCTAAGCTTTGAAAAAGAGATGAAATCTTAGTAAATTGATGAAATCTTTAGTAGGGAGTCTAAGGTAGTGAATGTAGACTTTGGTTAGAAAGCCGAATCACCTTAAATTTTTGTATCATTTTTTCAATCTTTTGCTTCCACCATCATGTCTCAAAATTACATATTTCCCACTACTTAATAAGCATTTTGGTTGACGATATCAGGTCCACACAAATAGGTAGTTTACCCTATAATTTATGTAATTATTGTACACGTTTGAACTAAAATAAAATAAATAAAATCCTTGTATGTTTATTTCTTCTACTTTGCTACAAACATTATCCTCAAATCTAATATTGCATGTAAAACAATAAAGCAATAAGTAAATATCATCTCATCGATTGCCTATAAAAAATATAAATTATATTATAAGGTTAATTATTATAAAATAAAGACAACTTATATTAATTAGTAATCTAAACGTATTTATAGCCCAAACTCACGACTCTCAAACCAATCTGATCCAAGCCTGTTCATTCACAAGTGTGGCATGTGACACGTCACAGGGCACAAAAATTTGAGGTTCCACGCTTTGAAAAAAATCTGCTAACCTAAACAAAATATTTTCCTAAAAAATTTTTCTAATTTTTTCCCTTATTATCTTAAAAATTTAATTATAATCAATTCTTCTTTAAAAAAGTCACCAAATGTATGGTGTTTAACGGGCTAAAATATTCTTATTTATGTCCATCATAATTTCAATTTTCTTCAATTACTTTAGATTCAACTACTAATTAGTAATATTCATCTTCTAAAGGTTAAAAGAAAGTTTCTATTACTACTTTTAATTAATGTTTTGAAAGTTTAATTTCTAATTGGGAAATTTAAAGATTTTGAAATTTTGATCAAGCTATTGTTTCTCTTAATAGGAGATCTGAACAATACCAAAACTATGAAAACAATAGGTTTCTGTTTACATCTCATAAGTTGCAGTCACTAGATGATGCGAGTCTAAAGTCTTATTGTGCTTATTTTGATCATATTCTCAAGAATAAAGGACATTTTGATATTGATGGAAATAAATTGTATTTAGAGTTGAGGTTACTAGGAGGGTTCTTGTCTGATGACAAAAAAAATGAGATTTTTAGATTTTTAGATGGTAGTATTTTTCCTAATGCTATTATTTCATATATAATTTTGTTGACTATTCATGTGACAGTTGCATTCGGAGAAAGAAAGTTTTTTCAAATTGAAGTTGTTGAAGAGCTATTGATAGCATTGATAGCGACTAAGAATGGTATTTTGAAGAAAGGCTTAATAGGTTAGCATTGATAGCGACTAAGAATGGTATTTTGAAGAAAGTTGATTATGAAGATTTGGTTGACAATTTTACTTTTAAGAGCGCCTAGAGGATAGCACTTTTTAAATAAAAGAGTAAACTACTCAGGTGACCACCGAACTATTTGGGCGTACCTATTTTGACCACCGACCTAGGTAACTCGTCAATTAGACCATCAAACTTTTAAATTGGTCTTATTTTGACCACCACCATTAAAAAACTAACGGAGGAGTGATGGAAGGGTGACATGGCAGTTAACGAAAATTTATAAAATTACACATTTGGTCCATGTTATTTACCTATTATATCATTTGGGTCATAATTTTAATTTAATTAAAATTAGGGAAAACTACACTAGTAACCACCGAAGATATTGGGGATACCTATTTGAAACACCGAACTAAAAAAAACGTCAATCACACCACCAAACTTATTAAATCAACCTATTTTGACCACCGCCGTTAAAAAATTAATGGTGGAGTGACGGAACTGCCACGTGGCAGTTGATGGGTATATTTAAAAATTACACATTTGGTCCATGTTATTTACACATTCTTTCAATTTAGTCCTAGTGTCAAGACCTTATTAGAGGATTTTAATTATTTATATTTAATTTTATTAATTTGTTTCCCCCTCCAATCAGGTGGTGACACGTGTCACCACCAATTTAGAGGAGAAAAACAATATTTCACTCACATGCATGCTAGAGGACTTGAACCTAAGTCTCCCAGGTGTAAATGCAGTAGCTTTGCCACTGCACCAAGCACATCTTTGTGCTATAATTCTCCACATATAATATATATCTCTTATTAGTTTCTACATTTATAAGCCAAAAGCTCAAACCCTAAACACTAATTTCACATATATAAATCCTAAACCCTAAACTCTAACCCTAAATATTTCAAATTAAACCTCAAACCTTAAAATTTTTAAATTAATTCCACGCTAAATATCCTAAACCCTAAACCCCAAACCCTAAATATTTCAAATTAATTTCACACTAAATATTTCAAATTAAGCCTTAAACCCTAAACCCTAAATATTTCAAATTATTTTTACGCTAAATATTTCAAATTAAACCCCAAACCCTTAACCTTAAACCCTAAAAATTTCAAATTAATTACACGTTAACTATTTTAATTTAAACCCTAAATATTTCAAATTAATTTCACGCTAAATATTTCAAATTAAACCCTAAATATTTATCGTGTAATTAATTTGAAATTTAGGGTTTAAGGTTAGGGTTTGAGGTTTAATTTGAAATATTTAGGGTTTAGGGTTTAAGGCTTAATTTGAAATATTTAACATGGAATTAATTTGAAATTTTAGGGTTTAGGGTTTAGGATATTTAGCGTGAAATTAATTTAAAAATTTTAGGGTTTGATGTTAAATTTGAAATATTTAGGGTTAGAGTTTAGGGTTTAGGATTTATATATGTAAAATTGGTGTTTAGGGTTTGAGCTTTTGGCTTATAAATGTAGAAACTAATAAGAGATATATATTAGATGTGAAGAATTATAGCACAAAGATGTGCTTGGTGCAGTGGTAGAGCTGCTGCATTTATACTTGGGAGACCCAGGTTCGAGTCTCCCAGCATGCATGTGAGTAAAGTATTGTTTTTCTCCTCTAAATTGGTGTCACCACCTGATTGGAAGGGGAAAACAAATTAATAAAATTAAATATAAATAATTAAAATCCTCTAATAAGGTCTTGACACATGTCACCACTTAATTAAATAATTTATTATTTTATTAATTGAAAATTAGGACTAAATTGAAAGAGTGTGTAAATAACAGGGACCAAATGTATAATTTTTAAATATACCCATCAACTGCCACGTGGCAATTCCGTCACTCCACCATTAATTTTTTAACGGCGGTGGTCAAAATAGGTTGATTTAATAAGTTCGGTGGTGTGATTGACGTTTTTTTAGTTCGGTGGTTCAAATAGGTATCCCCAATATCTTCGGTGGTCACTGGTGTAGTTTTCCCTTAAAATTATGACCAAAATGATACAATACGTAAATAACATAGACCAAATGTATAATTTTACAAATTTTCGTTAATTGCCACGTCACCCCTCCATCACCCCCCTCTGTTAGTTTTTTAACGATAGTGGTCAAAATAAAACCAATTTAAAAGTTTGATGGTATCATTGACGAGTTACTTAGTTCGGTAGTCAAAATAGGTACGCCAAATAATTCAGTGCTCACCTGACTAGTTTACCCTAAATAAAATGTTATGATCATAGAGTTGCTTTGTGACATTATCTTAATTTCATATGTTTAGATTTTTTATTTTATAAGAAACAATCGTAATATATTAAAATTTAAAAATTTACAATTTCATCTTATTATAAAATATTTTAAGAAGATTATTTTAAAAAATATCACACATTTTTTAATACAGAACTAATCTAATATGAATAGATATTTTTTAAATTCAGGTAATGTAGGTCGGGATGAATTTTGATAAAAGATATAGTCGGGGTCAACACATGTAGATTTAGGATAAAAATTTCCCACCTTAAGCTACCCGAATTTATTAAAAAATACCCTTACATGTTCCTTAAGAATTCTTTTAATTCTAACCCCTACTACTCTCCCATTTCATTCCACCCGCGCCTCTCCATTGCCCTTTAGTTCTACCGCTTCCAATTTTTACTGTTTCTGTTCCTTTTTTTTTTCAATTTGTTTTAATAAAACTTTATTTTGTTTCCATTTTATTTTATTAATTATATTCTCATGTTTTCAATTTCTATGTCGTTCTCGGGTCACGGAGAGAGCTTTTGCCCTGTTCGCTTAACTGTCTCACAAGAAAACATTGTTTTCGGCTGGGATCTCAGTTTGAAGGCTGCCGGCCGGCGTTCGTACGCGTCACTCCCTAGTCGCTGGCTCCGGGAGGATGACAATTACTTTGGGCGCGATTCTACAAATCAATTGGCAAAATCACAGGCCCCATCTTCCAGCAATTCCCATAATCAGAATATAGGAAAGGTTTCAACTTCGCCTGATTCTAGCCGATTGGGTGCTATTAATTCTGCGCATTTATTTCCTCAAATTCCGCAATCTGGCCCTTCACACCCTATCTTTTCCGTGATTCAATCTGAGAGGATAACAAATTTCGGGGATGTTCAAATGACCGTAGCTGACGAGGACAGATCTGAAACCTTATCCGAAGTATCCAAACGACAACGTGTCGTGCAGCAAGCATCAGTTGTTTCTGTTGATGATTCAAATGGTTCCCCATCAACTACATCGGCCGGCCCAATGGACAGGGCCCGCCGGGACCAATGAAGATTATCAGTTGGAATGTCCGAGGCCTGGGGCAGCCTCGGACTGTTAGGCGTCTCAAGAATGCTTTACGAGACGTTAATCCATCTGTAATTTTTTTGATTGAAACAAAATTACAGGGCTCCCGTATGGAAAAGATTAGGAAAAGTTGTGGTATTAAAGTGTGTTCGTCGGGTCGTAGTGGCGGTCTTTGTTTAGCTTGGAAAAACTCCTGCACAGTTTCTCTCCGTTCCTATTCTACTCGCCACATTGACGTTCTTTTTGAGGAGGAAAGTGATGGTTGCTCGTGGAGGATGACGGGGTTTTATGGTGCCCCGCAAGTTGAAAATAGGGAAGCATCATGGAACTTGCTTAGACAACTCAATGATCTCCCTGAGGTTTCGTGGCTTGTGATAGGGGATTTTAACGAACTTTTGGTTGCATCGGAAAAATCGGGTGGTCGGTTGCGCAGTACACAGCAAATGGAGGGGTTCCGTTCTGTCCTAGACGATTGCTCTCTTGAGGATATTGGATACAGAGGTGTCTGGTTTACATGGGAATGGGGTCGCTTCGAAGCGAATAATATTAGGGAGAGGTTGGATCGTGGTGTCGCAACCTCGTTTTGGTGGAGTATGTTTCCAAATTTTGATTTAGAACATCTCCCCCACTCCTTTTCGGACCACTGCCCCCTTCTTCTCAATACACGTTGTTCCACAATTCCTCGACAACGTATGTGCCACTTTCAGTTTGAAGCTGCTTGGTTAGTTGAAGAGTCATGTGAGCAAGAGGTGGTCCGACTATGGAATTTGTCGGTCGGATCAGTACCAGAACGTTTGAAACAGGTCGGAATGGGTCTTAGCTCCTGGTTCTCGGAACTTCGAAAGGCCAACAAGGTGTCCATGGCGTCTTTGAAGAAACGATTAAATGAGCTCAACACTTTGCAGCCTACTGACCCAATTCTGGGTGATATCCTAGACACTAAGGTTGCGATTAACCTGGAGGCCGATCGTGAAGAAATCTATTGGGAGCAGAGAGCAAGGGCTAACTGGCTTCGGAACGGAGACCGTAACACTGGTTTCTTTCATAGATTTGCTTCACAACGTAAAAGACGTAATCGTATAAGAAAGTTGAAGGGGAATAATGATGATATTTTCGAGTCTGATGAGGAGATTCTGTTTACAGCAATGGAGTTTTTCAAGGAGGTTTACACATCCGGAGGTGTTGCTGATCCTTCACGAATTCTAAGTGGGGTTGAGCATAGCGTTACGGATATGATGAATAATTCCTTATTGGCTGATTTTAAGGCTGAGGATGTACTCACTGCCGTTCGATCTATGGGTCCTCTAAAAGCGTCCGGGGAAGATGGGATTGGGGCAGTATTTTTTCAATGCTTTTGGCATGTTGTGGGCTCGGATGTGTCGGCATATTGTATTGCAGTTTTGAAGGGAGATCTTCCTTTCTCAGACATTAACTCGACACATATCGTTTTGATCCCTAAGGTCAGTGATCCTATCAGTATGTCGCAGTACCGTCCGATAAGTCTTTGCAACGTTATCTACAAGATAATTGCAAAAATGTTGGCGAACCGTATGCAACATATTTTGCCTTTCTGCATCGACGAGGCCCATTGTGCTTTTTTGCCGGGGCGCCTTATCTCCGACAATATCATAGCTGCCTATGAGATCCTCCATAGTTTTAAGATTAAACGGTCAGGAAAAAAGGGCTCATTCGCTCTTAAACTAGACATGACCAAAGCGTATGATATGGTTGAGTGGCCTTTTCTTTTGGCTATGATGAAGAAGATGGGTTTTGGTTCAGAATGGGTTTCTATCATTTCTAAGTGTATCAGCTCGGTTAAGTATTCCGTTGCAGTCAATGGCTTTGTGAGTGATAGTTTTTCTCCAACAAGAGGACTAAGGCAAGGTGACCCACTCAGTCCCTACTTGTTCTTAATCTGCAGCGAGGGTTTATCTTCCTTATTAAGGAGTGCTATGTTTGATGGATTGCTACAGGGAGCAAGAATAGCTCGAGGGGCTCCCTTGATCTCTCATCTTCTATTTGCTGACGATAGTATTATCTTTGGCGATGCAACGGCTACTGGGGCATTGAAACTAAAAGAACTCTTGGAAGCCTATTCATCTTGTTCGGGTCAGCGTGTTAATTTCTCCAAATCTAGTATCTTTTTCAGTACCAACGTGATTGAAGAGAATCAAGGTGATGTTTGTAGAATTCTTGCGGTTTCTAGTCAATCTAGTCCTGAAAAGTATTTGGGGTTACCATCTGTTATAGGGCGAAACAAGAAGCAGTCTTTAATGTTTCTGATGGATAAGTGTACTAAGTGCCTTCTTTCTTGGTCTCCTAGGTTGCTCTCTATGGGAGGTAAGGAGGTCTACATTAAATCTGTTCTCCAAGCCCTTCCTTTATACGCGATGTCTGTCTTTCTCCTTCTTTTAACTTTATGCAAGGACTTGGAGGCTAAATATGCAAGGTATTGGTGGCAGAAGAGCACAGAAAAACGAGGCATCCATTGGTGCCGTTGGAGTAATCTATGTCTTCCTAAAGATGAAGGGGCATGGGGTTCAGGGACATGGGGAAATTCAATATATCTCTTCTAGCAAAACAGGGTTGGAGGATCTTCTCTAATCCTACTTCACTGGTTGCTAGGCTTTTGAAGGCTAAGTACTTTCCCACTAATGATTTCCTTCATTCTGCTGTTGGGTGTAATCCATCATATATATGGAGAAGCATTTGGGCTGCTAAACGGACTTTGGACTGGTTTGGAAGGTAGACTCGGGTACTGCGGTATCTATCTGGAATGATTTCTGGTTACCCTCTACGCCCTCTAGCTTGATACAGTCCCCTAGGGTGCAAGGTTTGGAAGTTGTAGCTGATTTAATTAACCCTATTACTAGAAGTTGGAGGCAGGAATTAATACAGTCCAACTTTTCTAGTGAAGATGCTAGGAAGATCCTTTCGATTCGACTCTCGGCTTCAGGCCAAGACGATGTTCGTGTTTGGGGAGGTGAGTCTACAGGAGTTTTCACCGTCCGCAGTGCCTATCGTATTCTCATAAGAGCCAATTCTGAGGATCGTTATTCATGTACCTTTTTTAAGCAACTATGGCACCTAATGTCCGTCTAAGATTAAAATAACTATCTGGAAGTTTGCTATGAACTATATTCCTACGCTACACAACTTATTTATTAAACGAATAGCAAACAGCAGTGTGTGTCCAAGATGCAACTCAGATATTGAAGATGGTTTTCATGTGTCTTGTAATTGCGTTTTTGCTCAAAACGTTTGGACAAGCCTAAATTACGATTGGTCTATAACTCCTAGTTTCACAGATTTTTTCAGTTGGATCGAGTGGATTTTTCAGAATTATAATACAGCAAAACTTCTGGAAATTGTAATAGCAATCTGGAGTTTATGGTTTTCCAGAAATAAGCTACAACATGAAGGGATTAGACAACCGGTAGGTGAGGTTGTTACCTTTGTCCGCAGCTATTGCACAGAACTCAAATTCCTTGACGCCCAGTTATCTCATCCACAAGCCCGTACTCCGGTCTGCTGGTCTCCTCCGACATCCGACAAGGTCAAAGTAAACTTCGACGCGGGTTTCTGTTTGAGCAGCAAGACATCATGGTCAGGAATCGTTATCAGAGACTATGAGGGTTATTGTGTAGGAACGGCTTACCGCATCAATTTAGGGGTCACAACGGCGTTTGAAGTGGAGGCGCTTGCTTGTGTTCAGGGGTTGCAGTTCGCGGCGGATTTGGGTTTCCAGTTCATCGTCGTCGAGGGCGACTGTCGAACCATCATCCAGAAAGTCAGTTCTCCGCTGGATGACCAATCGATGGTCCGGCCGCTGATCGGTGATGCAAAGAGCTTTGCCCTAAATTTTAGGGATTGTCAGTTCTCCTTCGTCGGTCGGATGGGTAACCAAGCGGCGCATGCAATGGCGGCCTGCGGTCGTGCTGCAGCAGAGGATCGATTCTGGGTCGAAGACGCGCCGCCGTCGGTTCTGGTGGTGATAGACGCTGATAGGAGGTTACTCGAACCTCCTTAAACATCATTCTTTCAGAAAAGGAAGTATCCGCTTGGATATCTCATGATCGGGGTTCCTCCACTCATCTTTTCCCCATTTTTCTGCCTGACTTGGCCTGAGCTTCGCCGTTGCTAAGTGGCTTAGGATCGTCTGGAATGCTCTTCGGAGCTTTGGTTTTTGTCGTTTTGTTTTCTTTAAGTCTTTCATTGTAAGCTTTAGACTTTTCAGCTTTTCTTTAATGAATAAAACCAGACGGTACCGTTTTCAAAAAAAAAATTTCTATGTCGTTCCCGTGTCAATCCTCTACCTTAATCTCATTCCATTTTTCTTTATTTTTTATTTAAAACACTGACTTTTAAAAAATATTATACGAGTTATGTGTGATTTGTAAAGCTGGGGTAAAATTACTGTTTTAGTTTTATGGTTGTTGATTATATGATTTATAAGAAATGATTTTTTGCTTGTTTGAATTTATGGAAAAATATGTTTGACAATTAGCGGATAGCTGATAGCGAATTATATTAGCGAATAACTGATAGCATTAGCTGATTGTATAAAAGTGTTTGATAAAATTAACGGATAGTTGATAGTTGTTTGATTATTTGAATAAACAAAATGACATATAAGGACACAATTACATTCAATACTTTTTTTTGAATAATTTATCAGTTATTATTATTTTGTATCAATTAATATTAATTATATTATAAAAATTAATTTTCTTAATATCATTACTAAACATATATGAATGATGTGTATACATATATTATTTGTAAAATTATATTTTTAATATAATTTTAATAATTATTAAATTTCGATGTATATATTAATTTCTTATTTATAAAATTATGTTATGAATATTTATCTATGTTGATGTCTATCATGATAAGAACTTTATCAAAGGAGATTTGAATTATTTTATCATTAGGAATATTATATACATTAATTAGAGTTTAATGTATTATGTACTTCTTATGCCTATAAATAGATGATTTACTGAAGGCATTGTACACAAGTCAATATTCAAAATAATACAAATCTCTTTCTTTTCACTCATTTTATTTTGTTCCTATTTCTTCTTGTTCTTATTCTTTTCACATTATTTATAAAACGTTATCAGCACAAGTTTGCTCAGAAGATTTTAGTTACAAATCAAGCTTCTCCAAAGATTTATCTGGTATATTCTTTTTTCATCTTATATATTTTAATTTATAAAATAATATATATACAATGATAAATTAAAATAATATATATAATTAATTCCATGCGTATGTTATCGGCCATGTGTTTTTATTTATTTTGTTTAATATTTTATTTTAATTTGTCATGTTTGATTATTATAAATTATATGTGGGTTTGTTTTAATTCATACCATGCGTATATACAAGGAATTAAATCTTCTTTCCTGTTGTTTTTCGATTATATATATTGATTTATAATTAATCTAATTTGATTGTTTGTCTTTTATAGTACATCAATGACAAATCTTGCAAAGATTGAGTTTGTGGCTCTTGATATTTCCGGAAAGAATTATTTATCCTGGATCTTAGATGCCGAAATACACCTAGATGTTGATGGTCTGGGAAATACCATTGAAGAAGGGAATGCAGAATCTGCCAAAAATAAGGCCAAAGTGTAGAACTAATGTTTTGATATAATAATTGAAAAATGTTTTGGACTAATTTGAAAAGAATTTAGAACTTGTTTTTAAGTCCAAACAACTTGAATTTATGTTTGAGGTATTTTGAATGGTTTTTGGCAAAGATTTTTCATGTTTTTAATAGCCAAACTTGTGTTTTAACGTTACCAGTATCGATACGGTTGTACCCGTACCGATACCATTTTGCCTCAGTTTGGCCATTGTCAAAACTCGTATCGATACAGGCCCTTACCGTATCGATACGCATCGGGGTCGTTTCGATACGCCAGGTAAGCGTACCGATCCCAGTTCAACTACCCCAACGGCTATTTCCCAACGACCATTTGAAAATGGACCTGTACCGATACGCCCTCAAGCGTATCGATACGCCTATACTGGCAAAAGCCCAATGACTATTTCCTCAAGAAGGCCGTATCGATACCGTTCCACGCGTATCGATACTGACTGCTGCAGAACAGCATTTAAGAAGGGAAATAAAGTCCTCAACGGCTCCAATTCATCCCCAACGGCTAGTAACGGCTACAAACTCATTTGGGAGTATAAAAGGGACCTCCAAGCATCAAGAGAAGGGTAATGCTCATATTGTCAAACATCAAATGATCAAGAAATTGTCTTAGCACTTAAATTGTCATTTCTTGTATAGACAAACACTAGTGAGCCAAAATTGTCAAATTTGCTCAAGTGTTTTAGGTTTTGGGTGAGTGCTTCATTGTGCAAACAAACACCTATTAGAAGGTTTTAAGTTTGCTTTCATTTTCTCTTTGTAAAGAGGGTTTTGATCAAGGCTTTGGGTAGAAGCTTGATCGGTTGTAAGGGTTTCCTCCTAATCCTAGAAAAGGGGACGAATCAATAGTGGGTTGATTGTGAAATTCTTAGTGGAGAGCTAAGGTAGTGGATGTAGACCTTGGTTAGAAGGTTGAACCACTATAAATCATTGTGTCATTATCTTTTTAGCTTCCTAAATCCTTCCACCCAAAAATCCACCTCTCCACCACTTGGTGAGCAATATTGGTTGATCGAATCGAGCCCCACACAACTCAACAATTGGTATCAGAGCTTGGCTCAATCGGTGAGGATTAACATCCTATTGAGAAGATTCGGCAAGCTCGATCACTAGTTCATCAACCGGCTCAAATGGCAAAATCAATCGACAAACCGCCTTTCTTTGACGGAACTCACTATGCCCATTGGAAGACAAAGATGAAGTTCTTCATCAAATCGAAAGATTACAAGAAATGGGATGTAGTTGAAGATGGTCCGTTCGTGCCTCAAAGATGTAAAGCGGAGTGGAGTGCCGACGATCGTAAGAAGATGAAGCTAAATTGTAAAGCCTTGCACATTCTATTTTGTGCATTTGGTCCATCCATCTATGAGAAGATGTCTTCTTGTGAGAGTGCCAAAGAGGTATGAGACAAGCTTGAAGTCACATACGAGGGAACTAATGAAGTCAAGGAGACCAAGATTGGCCTACTAACTCTTGAGTATGAGAACTTCAAAATGGATCCGGAAGAGAACATCGGGAAGATGTTTGATAGATTCTCCACTATCACCAATGGTCTCAAAGGCTATGGAGAAGCCATCCCGGAAGAAAAGCTTGTTCGAAAGCTCATCTACTCACTTCCCGAGTCTTGGGACTCAAAGAGGACCGCCATCATCGAAGCCAAAAATTTGAAGAATTTGAAGCTTGATGAACTCATGGGGTCTCTCCTTACTCATCAAATCATGAAGAAGAACAAAGAGGATGAGAAGAAAAGGGAAGAAATTAGAGCTATGGGAGAGAAGAAAATTAAAGGGCTTGGCATCAATGCAAGTGCCATGGCTCTCAAATCCTCCACTTGCCATCATGTCTACACAAGTGAAGAGGAGGATGAAGATGAAGAGATAGTTCATCTCTTCAAGAAGTGTGCCCCTTTCATGAAGAAAGCCTTGAGAGAGCTTGAACGAGAACCTAAAAGAAAGGAGAGGGCAAGCACTTCTAGCCATAAGAAGAAGGCATATGTGGCTACTTGGAGTGATGAAGACTCCACCGACGATGAACAAGCCAATCTTTGCCTTATGGCCATCGAAGAAGATTCAAGGGTAACTTCTAATTCATCTACTTCATGTTCTTATTCCTTTGACGAATTACAAGATGCCTATGATGATTTGGTTTTAGATTTTAAAAGCCACATTTTGAAAAACAATAAATTGATTTCAAAGTTAAAAATTCAAAATGATTTGCTTTCTAAAACCAAACTTGAACTTGAAGCAAAACTTGAAGAGTTTGAATTAAAATGTTTTGATTTACAAAAATTGCTTCAAAAAGTTCAAGAAGAAAAGGATTTGATTTCCAAAGAGCTAGAAAAGAAAAACAATTTTGGAAAATCAAATTTTTATGTTAGACAATCTAGTGCCCCTAGATTTATTAAAGGAAAATGTTTTAGAAGTGTTTGGTCCCAAAAGGACTAACCACTTCAATTAAAAAGGATGACATTGAAAAATGGATTCCTAAGGGGACTAAAATTTGTGCTACTAATGTTCATGGATCCAAAGCAATTTGGATACCAAAAATTACTTGATTGTCTATCGCTAGGTGTGATGGAGATGTTCAACAAGTCAAACATTAAGGGGGAGCTCCATGCACACAAGGAAGAACACTTGAAGAAGGAAGGCTTCACATACTACCTTGGGTTCAAGTGTTGGTAAAAATTCTAGTTGTTTTTGCTTTTATTTGTTTTATTTTTAGTTTATTCAACTAGATGATCATAAATGTTGGACTAACATTTTTAATGATGCTTTGAGTAAGGGGGAGCCATTTTAAAACCAAATTTGTATTTTTGTCAAATTTTACCTCTATTGTTATTTTGAACTTAATGTTTAAATTCTTTTTGATATAACAAAAAGGGGCAGAAATAGTTTGAAAAATTTAATTTTCAAATGAATAAGGGGGAGCTTTATTTGATTTCATACATTAATTTTCAAATGAATAAGGGGGAGCTTTATTTGATTTCATACATTTAATCTCTTATTCACTTTTTTTAAGTTTAAGGGGGAGAATCCCAAACAATTTTTCAAGTTAGTTTTATTATATCAATAAAGGGGAGATTGTAGAACTAATGTTTTGATATAATAATTGAAAAATGTTTTGGACTAATTTGAAAATAATTTAGAACTTGTTTTTAAGTCCAAACAACTTGAATTTATGTTTGAGGTATTTTGAAAGGTTTTTGGCAAAGATTTTTCATGTTTTTAATAGCCAAACTTGTGTTTTCACGTTACCAGTATCGATACGGTTGTACCCGTACCGATACCATTTTGCCCCAGTTTGGCCACTATCAAAACCCGTATCGATACAGGCCCTTGTCGTATCGATACGCATCGGGGTCGTTTCGATATGCCAGGTAAGCGTACCGATCCCAGTTCAACTACCCCAACGGCTATTTCCCAACGACCATTTGAAAATGGACCCGTACCGATACGCCCTCAAGCGTATCGATACGCCTATGCTGGCAAAAGCCCAACGGCTATTTCCTCAAGAAGGCCGTATCGATACCGTTCCACGCGTATCGATACTGACTGCTGCAGAACAACATTTAAGAAGGGAAATAAAGTCCTCAACGGCTCCAATTCATCCCCAACGGCTAGTAACGGCTACAAACTCATTTGGGAGTATAAAAGGGACCTCCAAGCATCAAGAGAAGGGTAATGCTCATATTGTCAAACATCAAATGATCAAGAAATTGTCTTAGCACTTAAATTGTCATTTCTTGTATAGACAAACACTAGTGAGCCAAAATTGTCAAATTTTCTTAAGTGTTTTAGGTTTTGGGTGAGTGCTTTATTGTGCAAACAAACACCTATTAGAGGGTTTTAAGTTTGCTTTAATTTTCTCTTTGTAAAGAGGGTTTTGATCAAGGCTTTGGGTAGAAGCTTGATCGGTTGTAAGGGTTTCCTCCTAATCCTAGAAAAAGGGACGAATCAATAGTGGATTGATTGTGAAATCATTAGTGGGGAGCTAAGGTAGTGGATGTAGACCTTGGTTAGAAGTTTGAACCACTATAAATCATTGTGTCATTATCTTTTTAGCTTCCTAAATCCTTCCACCCAAAAATCCACCTCTCCACTACTTGGTGAGCAATATTGGTTGATCGAATCGAGCCCCACACAACTCAACACAAAGCCATGATACTTCTTCGCCGTCACCTCAACGAGGGGTTGAAATTAGAATATTTAACGGTGAAAGATCCTCTTATTTTTTGGAATAATCTAAAGGAACGATATGACCACCAGAAAATTGTTATTCTACCTAAAGATCGATATCACTGGTTGCATCTGAGATTGCAAAATTTTAAATCAGTAAGCGAGTACAACTCTGCTATGTTTCGTATTACTTCACAATTGAAGTTATGTGGTCAAATTATTACTGATGAGGATATGTTAGAGAAAACATACTCCACTTTTCATGCAAACAATGTTGTTCTTCAGACACAATATCAAGAAAAAGGCTTTAAGAAATATTCTGAGTTAATTTTTTGCCTTCTTGTGGCTGAGCAAAACAATGAGCTACTGATGAAGAATCATGAATATCGCCCAACTAGCTCCGCTTCATTCCCTGAAGCGAATGTGACATTCTATAGCGGAAGAAATAAAGGCTACACCAACAATCGTGGTCATAACTATAGGCGTGGTCGTGGTCATAGTCACGGTCGAGGACATAGGCGAGGTGGTCGTTTTAAAAATAACTATACCCACCATAAGTGGAACAATAAGGATGACAATAATGCAAAAGATAAATTCAAGAAAGAGGAATTTATGTGTCATCGATGTGGCAGCTTAAATCATTGGGCCCGTGCTTGCCGTGTGCCAAAGCATCTTGTTGATCTTTACCAACAGTCAATCAATGGTAAAGGAAAGAAAGTTGAAACAAATTTTGTTTATATCAATGATAAAGATGATTATGGCCTTGGCAAAGATGATTATGACATTACTGGCACTAGCAATGGCGATTATGGCTTTACAGATATAGATGTTAATGATTTTCTCATTTCCGCTGAGAAGAATAATTGATTTTGTTGTTGTTGTTTATGTTTATTATTATTTTTAGGAAAACATTGTTAGAAAGATATAATATTTTATTAGGAATTATATATATAAGAATAAAATTCATGGACGTTATCTATTTAATTTATATTTTAAATATTTTTGTAACATTTATTTTATTTTTCTTTGAAGAATATGATTCCGTCACAAATACAATCCGCCAAAAATGGTGACGATTTATGCTTAACGGACAGTGCAAGTACTCATACTATACTTAAGCACAAGAATTTTTTTCCCATTTAACAATGCAAGGGAATAATGTGAGTACTATATCCGGAAGTGCTAATATTATAGAAGGCTCCGAAAGAGAAAATATGTTATTGCCAAATGGAACTCTATTCCATATTCATAATGCACTATACTCTCCAAATTCGCTAAGAAACTTATTAAGTTTTAAAGATATTCGCAATAATGGATATCATATTGAGAGTAGTTGTCAAGGAGATGTTGAATATCTCTATATTACAAGTATAACTCAAGGCAATAAGAAAATTTTAGAAAAATTACATGCACTGTCATCCGGATTGTACTACACAAGAATTAGTGCAATTGAAGCACATGCTATTGTAAACTATAAGTTTACTGATAACTTTATTATTTGGCTTGATCGGTTAGGCCATCCTGGTTTGATTATGATGCGAAAAAATTATCGATAATTCATGTGGTCACTTATTGAAGAACCAACAGATTCTTCAAAGTAATGGCTTTTCATGTGACGCTTGTTCTCAAGGCAAATTAATTATTCGGCCATCACCAGCTAAAATAAATTATGAATCTATCAATTTTCTGGAACGGATACATGGTGATATATGTGGGCCCATACACCCTTCGTGGACCATTTAGATATTTTTTAGTTTTAATCGATGCATCGACTAGATGGTCACATGTATCCTTGCTATCAACCCACAACTTGGAATTTGCGAGGTTACTTGCTCAGTTGATAAAATTACGAACACATTTTTCCAGATTCCCCTATAAAGACAATTCATCTTGATAATGCTGGTGAATTTACTTCTTAGACTTTTGATGATTTTTGTATGTCGATTGGAATAAGTGTTGAACACCCTGTAGCGCATGTTCATACACAAAATGGTCTTGCAGAGTCCTTTATCAAATGAATTCAATTAATTGCAAGACCGTTACTAATGAAGTCAAAACTACCGATTTCTGCATGGGGACATGCCATTTTACATGCAACATCATTGATTCGCATCAAGCCTGTAAGTTATCATAATATCTCCCCATTACAAATGGTTTTTGGTCAGGAACCAAATATTTCTCATCTTAGAATTTTTGGATGTGCGGTATATGTTCCGATTGCTCCACCACAACGCACAAAGATGGGTCCTCAAAGGATATTGGGAATATATATCGGTTTTGAATCCCCTTCGATAGTTAAATATCTTGAGCCTTTGACAGGGAATTTATTTACAGCTCGATTTGCCGATTGTCATTTTAATGAGTTGGTTTTCCCAACATTAGGGGGAGAAAATAAACAGCTGGGAAAAGAAATAAGTTAGAATGAATTATCGTCATCTCATTTTGATCCACGTACCCAACAATGTGAACTAGAAGTTCAAAGGATGATTCATTTGCAAAACTTAGCAAATCAATTGCCAGATGCTTTTGCTGACCCTAAAAAAGTGACTAAGTCACATATACCAACTGTGAATGCTCCGGTTAAAATTGATGTCCCAGAAGGACAAACTCTAGTTGCTAATGAGTCAAACGCACGCCTGAAGCGTGGTAGACCAGTAGGTTCCAAAGATAAAAATCCTCGAAAAAGAAAAAGAGCTATATCATGTGATGGTCTAATCGAGGAATCAATGGATTATAAAAAATCTCGAGAAGAGATTAAAAGGTCTCCAAAAGAGACATTAGACATGAATCAAGTACCTGATAATGATGATATCTCAATAAATTATGTCATGTCTGGTAACAAGTGGAACCGAAACAAAATTGACATCGATAATACTTTTGCATGCAATATAGCACTAGAGATTTTGAATGATAATGTGGATCATGAACCATTGTCAATTGAACAATGTAAGCAAAGAGATGATTGGCCAAAATGGAAAGAGGCAATTGAAGCGACAGTAAAATCTCTTTCAAAAAGAGAAGTATTCGGGCATGTAGTCCGTACACCGGAAGGTGTAAAAACTGTGGGCTATAAATGAGTTTTTGTGAGAAAGAGAAGTGAAAAAGGGGAATTGTGAGATATAAAGCTCGTTTGGTTGCACAAAGATTCTCACAAAGACCGAGAATTGATTATGAAGAAACATACTCCCTAGTGGTGGATGCAACCACTTTTAGATTTTTGATTAGTCTGGCAATAAAAGAAAGACTTAATTTCCGCTTAATGGATGTTGTTACATCCTATTTGTATGGGCCTCTTGATAATAATATTTATATGAAACTTCTGGAAGGTTTCAAACTACCTGAAGCGGTTAATTCAGGTTCCCGGGAATATTATTCAATCAAATTGAAGAGATCCCTTTATGGATTAAAACAATATGGGCGCATGTGGTATAATCGCCTCAATGAATACTTATTAGAAGAAGGCTATAAGAATGATCCAATTTCTCCATGCATTTTTATTAAGAGATTTAGCTCTGGATTTGTTATTATTGCTATGTATGTTGATGATTTGAATATTATTGGGACTCCTGAAAAGATCTCATTGACATTAGAATGTTTAAAGAAAGAACTTGAAATGAAAGATCTTGGGAAAACAAGATTCTGTCTTGGATTACATATTGAGAACTTAAAGGATGGAATCCTTGTGCATCAATCAACATACATAGAAAAAATGCTAAAGAAATTTTACATGCATAACGCACATCCATTGAGCACTCATATGGTTGTTAGGTCACTTGATGTTAACAAAGATCCATTCCGTCCTCGAGAGATGGATGAAGATATTATTGGTCCAGAAGTGCCATACTTAAGTGCTATTGGTGCATTAATGTATCTTTCTAGTCACACACGACCTGGCATATCATTTGTTGTCAATTTATTGGCAATATTTAGTTTATGACCAACCCGAAGACATTGGAATGGGGTCAAACACATATTTCGTTATCTTCAAGGTACGAAAGACATGAGATTATTTTTCTCTAATCTATCCAAAACAGAATTGGTTGGTTTTGCGGATGCATGATACTTATTTGATCCTCATAATGCTCGATCACAGACTGATTATGTCTTTACATACGGTGGTACAACAATTTCTTGGCGCTCAATGAAACAAACAATTACTACTATTTCCTCTAATCATGCTGAGATTTTGGCTATTCATGAGGCTAGTCGTGCATGTGTGTGTGGCTAAGGTCTGTAACCAATCATATTCGCGAAAATTGTGGTTTACAGTATGGAAAAGTAGCTCTGACGGTCTTATATGAGGATAATATGGCCTGTATTGCCCAACTTAAGGAAGGATACATAAAGGGTGATAGAAAAAAACACATATCCCCAAAATTCTTCTTCACTCGTGATCTACAAAAGAATAGAGACATTGATGTCCAACAGATTCGTTCATGTGATAACTTGGCAAATTTATTTACCAAGGCACTCCCTACTGCTCCATTTGAGAAGTTAATTTATAATACCGGATTGCGTCGTGTCAAAGATCTTATATGATGTATATATGAGGGGGAGCAAAATACGCATTGTACTCTTTTCCTTATCCATGGTTTTGTCCTATTGGGTTTTCCTGGAAAAGGTTTTTAATGAGGCAACATGTTATGCGTATTAAAGATGTCTGTACTCTTTTCCTTTACTAAAGATTTTTTTTTCTTTCTGGGGTTTTTATCTTAGTGAGTTTTTTAACGAGACACACTATCTTCATAGACATCCAAGGGGGAGTGTTATGAATATTTATCTATGCGGATGTCTATCATGATAAGGACTTTATCAAAGGAGATTTGAATTATTTTATCATTAGGAATATTATCTACATTAATTAGAGTTTAATGTATTATGTACTTCTTATGTCTATAATAGATGATTTACTGAAGGCATTGTACACAAGTCAATATTCAGAATAATACAAATCTCTTTCTTTTCACTCATCTTATTTTGTTCCTATTTCTTCTTGTTCTTGTTCTTTTCACATTATTTATAACAAATTATACATTGAATATAAATTTATTAATTATTAAATTTATGTGTAATATTACTTTATTATTTGTAAAATTATTTTTTAAAATTTATGTTATTTAAAATAATTATAATTATCAAAGACAAAAGAGTCTTTATGAGTCTTTTATCCAAACCTCTAACTCAAAAAGCTCTTAAAGTGAGCTTTTTCAAAATGAGAGGTTTCATCCCAATCCGCTATTACAATCATCTATTTACCAAACATCTAATTTAGCGGATTTGATTGGTCAAACCTCTAAAAATGCTTCAAACCTCTAATTTTGACTCAAAAAGTTGTTTACCAAACAAGGACAATATCTATGTTTGAATCTCCGGTAAATATTTTCTAGAAAATTGTTTGTTTGGATTTGAGAAAATTTTATGGAAAATAAGTCTAACTCGAATCAGGGCGGGGACGGGTATACATATCTAATTCCGAATTAGAGTAGGGGTGAGTATAACATAAAATAATATCTAGGACGGGTCGAGTCCTAATTTCTTTTTTTTTTCTGGTCGAATTTAGGATGGTAAAAATTCGAATCGTCCCGTCCTATTACCTTCCCTATAAATTAAAGAAAAATAACTAACAACTTAAAAACATGATTAAATCCACTGCCAAACCCATTTCTCCAAAATCCTCTTAAAACCCAAAATTCAATCTCTTTTCACTTTTGAATGAATTTTGGTTTTTTTATGCTCTTAGAATATAGATTGTAAATCTTGAATTCTTGTGTCTTAGAGGGAAGGATTAATTGGTAAATATTGATTTTTTAGAAGACAATTACTATGGTTTGAAAAAGGAATAAGAAAAAGAGAGATTAAGGGCTCTCATTTTCATGAATGTTTTAATTGCACACTAAATCCCTCAATTTCTAAATTTTCTCAAAATGACACATATTAGCCCAACAAGCCCAATTTGATATCCACAAAAGCCCAATTTAACCCACTTGCTTTAATAACCCAACTAAATCACCTTACTCAAGGCTCGGATCAATATTAACTCGCTGACTTGAAATTAAGGATGGCAAAAATACTCGGTCCCGACCCGACCCGAGGTGCTCCGACCCGAATCGACTGGGTATTTTTTCTAAAATATCGGGGATCGGGGCGGGGCGTAAAAAGTATGAAGTCGGGGCGGGGCGAGTTCGGGTATTTGCTAGAAATTTCCAGCCCCGCCCCGATACATTTTTATATTTATATATATATTTATTATATTTATAAAAAATATCATTATATTTAAACACTTTTATGAGTTTTAAGTTATTTTTTGTTTTTGTTTTGGTTCGTACTTATTGTAAAATTTTGTTTGATGTTGTTCAAGTTTTAATATATTCGATTCTAACGGTCAATGATTCAAGTTTATTCTTTTAAATATGTAGTTTAACATGTGGATAATTTAAAATTGGTTTTTTTTAATATTTTTTATATAAGTTTGAAGTCCCTTGAAACCATAATTTGTGATTGTGGTGGAAGACTGATCGAATCTAACATTTATCGTCGACGAAGATTAAAAAAAATTAAATTTTTTGGGGCGGGGTCAAGTTTAAGGGTTATTGTATCGGGGCAGGTCGGGGCAGGTAAATTAATATTTTAATTCGAGGCGTGTCGGGGCGGGGTCAGGTTTAAGGGTTATTGTATCGGGGCAGGTCGGGGCAGGTAAATTAATATTTTAATTCGGGGCAGGGCAGAGTCGGATATAATATCTTATAGGTCGGGACGGGTTTAAGGCGACCAAAAACCCGCCCCACCCCGCCCGTCCCGTTGCCATCCCTACTTAAAATTCAAATCATTTACATTTTCTTCCTCAAAGCCAACCTTAAGGAACAAAGTTTAGGGTGAAAAGCCTTTTTGAATAAATAATGGTTTAGTGTTTGTAAACATTACCTTGTGAGTTTCTTTTACTTTGCTTATTTGTAATCTTCTTTGAAAAAGATTCTTAAAATTTGTGGTAAAAATTTTAAGATAATTTGTGTAAGGTTAAACATTTAAAAAAAATATTAGTTGAAAAAGCTAAGGTAGTAAAAATGGAAGAGGCAACTGAACTTGAACCGCTACAAATTTTTCTGTGTCCGTATCACAATTTCTTCTTTGGATTCGTTATTTTTGAAAAAGTAATTTTTCTATAATTACATTTTTAAAATTTTCATTTGATCTAATATTTATTTTATTTTCAAATAATGTTGTTTAAAAGGATTGACGTGTGCATTGAACACCAATTTATTATCGAATTCAAACAACTAGGAAACAAAGTGCAGGAAGGAAATCATTTAAAAATAGTTTGGATAAAATACATAAATAGTCCTCAAACTATAATGTATTTTTCTTTGAGTCCTACAACTGTAAAAATTTACAAAATGATCACCCCACTTTTAAAAGTAACATATTAGTCTACTTTCGTAAAAAGTTTGGCGGAAAATAACATAACAATTAACTAGTCCTCCAACTAATTTTTTCCTAGATCTTCTATGAGTACCCAATTCCCCATAATCCATTAACAAAGTGACATGAGGTGTGTCTTGATTTGTCAACAAATTTTTTTAACGAATTTAACTGTTGGGACAAATGAGATGACGATTTTTAGTTTAAGAGATATAATATCTCAAAAATAATTTAAAGGACAACTCAGCATAAAATGAATATTTTAAGAGACAATGGGTTATTAAGACATAGGTTTACTATTTTCTTTTTGTTCTTAAATGGTTTCTCTTAAATTTTTTATTGCTATACTTGCCTTTCTTTGGTTAATGCATAATGGATACCGATTTAAAGATGACAACGGAGCGGGATGGAGATTATTTCATCCATATTTACCTCGTATTTGTATTGATGTTGGAAACCAGTGGCGGAAGATAATGGGGACATGTGGGTGCCACTGCCCCCTAAAATTTGAAAATTTATAATTTAGACTCTTAGAATTTTTTAAAAATTTAATTTAGCCCCACAAATTTTTTAAAAATTCAGATTAAACTTCAAAGTTTTTTTAACTTTTTTAAATAAATCCCTCCCACAATTTTTAAAATTTTTCATCAAGCCTCTCAAATTTTTAAATTTTTTAGTTAAACCCCAAAATTTTTGAAAAAAAAAATGTAAATTGATCTCTTCAAAATTTTAGAAAATTTTAGAAAATTTTAATTTCTATTTTTTAAAATTTTAAGTTGGCCCCACAAACTCTACCACCAAGTTCTGCCATTGTTGAAAACATCGACAACATGGATATCGGTTTTATCCACGCCATTCCATGTTCCTCCATCCTAATTTTTACGAGTGACTTTTTATTTTTTTATATTATAGATAGGGTTTTTTTTATACATAAGTCGTGTAAAAAATTACACAACTTTTCATATTTAAAATTATAAAATTTAAAACTTAAAATTTTAACCCTAACCCCTTAACTCTTAAACTCTAAACTCTAATCATAAATCCCAATTTTTACACCGTACAACCAAATTCTAACCCAAACACCTAAACTCTAAATTCAAAAGACTTGTGTATCAAAGTATTTTCTTTATAAAAAATAGTATTTATAATTTATTTATAAATATAATTTTGGTGGTATAATTATTATTATATATAAAATGTAAATATATGTAACATGTATATAAAAACAAATATCAAATTTCTATGATATTCACGTACGTATATTCATGTACATATCTCAGTGGTCTTCTTACCATTTCAAATTTTGAAAATTTAGTCTCTACACTCTATTCTTACGAATCCATAGGATTTTTTAATTTGAAAATCTTCGTCTTTGTCCTAATTTTTGTCCAGTCCTATCGTTAACTATTGATTTAACGGCTATTAAAAAGAAAACAAATGCTTAGTCATTTATGTGTGTACTTTTTCAGTTAATTTGATCCTTAATAATTGTAAAGGTAGATGATTAAAAAAAATTCCATTATTCAATTAATGATTGAAATACTTTTTTTATAAATGGGGAAAAAGAGTATCACCATAGGCCTCATTAAAAACTTTCCTAACCTAGATGGAGGAAAATAGTACCTATGATAATACTTACAGAAACAAACCAGGATATACCCGACCAACAAATAACTGTAGATCTAGCTACCAAAATCCTCATGCAATAACTGAAGAATCTCATCCGGAGGAAACATAAATCTCTGTGATTGAAAAGAGTCTCTTGCCGCCAACTTTGCCAACGCATCCGCAACCCGGTTGCTCTCCCTGTAAATATGCTTGAACTCAACATGCCACTGCCTCTGCACCATATTCCTAATCAAGACAAACAAAGAGGAATAAGAGCCTCTATCATCCTGAGTACGCAAAGCCCGGATCGCGTCCATACTATCCGATTCAACTATTATGGTGATAGCATTCAAACTCAACGCACGTTCCAAACCTTCATGAATCGCCCAAAGTTCCGCTTCTAAACTAGAGCAATTCCTGATATACCTTGAAAAGCCGACAATCCATAAACCATTCGAGTCACGAATAACCCCACCACAAGACGCACACACATCAAACAAACTACGGGTGCTATCGACATTGATTTTCCACGCACCCAACGGTGGAGGGCACCACGGAACTTGCTGCTGTCTCATCCCCAAAACATGCGTCTCTCTACTCCCTTCACCAGCAAAAGCATGTCGCACCTCCCTTACCATGCGCCGAAAGCGAGCAAGCAAAGGCTCCCTTACGTGCTTTCCATAAATTCCATAGCAAGCATCTGAACAACACATCCCATGTAGGTTCTACAACGCCAAACACCCTCGAATTCACCAAATTCAACTGAATCCAAGCATCCAAAAGGAAAGAGAAAAACGCCGACTGGTTCGTTGGTGGAATAAGGCTATACCAGATTGGGCTCGCAAACGGACAATGACAGAAAATATGGTCTATATCCTCCCCAATCGCCCACACGACACGCAGCTTGTTAAATTTGTCAGACAATGACGTGCGAGCTCTACATTTGTGAGTAGTTTGCCTTTACATACTAACCATAAAAAGGCTTCACATGTTGCGGACCCGGATAATGCTTGATTATTCACCAAATAACATCACGACTATCACCAAAATTCCCCGATTTCAGTTTGTACGTAGACTTGACTGTAAACAAGGAATTAGCCTCCCAACGCCATCCTAATTTGTCCACCGCATGACCCTGAGAAGGAGCCTTGACAACTGCAATATAATCTAGAACGTCTTGAGGCAAAAGCATGGCTGAAAAGATTCCAATCCCACTACCCACATGCACTTACCATATCACAAACAAGCAAACCGGACGGGATAAGGCTCAAAGCGCTAGTTGCGACCGAAGCTAAAGGACCAACATCCTTGATCCAGGCGTCATGCCAAAAATCAATACATTCCCCATTGCCAATGGTCCAAACCACATTGTTGCGCATATCCAGCCAAACTGAGGTCAATGCACGCCATAAATGAGAGCAGCTCCATCGAAACAAGGAAATCAGTAACAACTCAGTAAACTTATACTTAGCGCGAAGAAAGTGAACCCAAAGATGATCTGCTTTATCCACCAGATTAAAAGCCAGCTTCATTAAAAAAGCATCATTCTGTAGTCGTAACTTCTTAAACCCGAGGCTTCCATCTAAGATAGGCTTCAAATATCATCCCACTGAACCAAATGGATGCCCTGACCACCCTCAGAATGACCTCAAATAAAGCCTCGGATTAGGCTTTCAATTTCCTCGCAAGTCCCAATAAGCAAACACGTGGTTTGCATAGAGTAAAAAGGAATTGCAGATAAGACCGATTTAGCAAGGGTCAAATATGCCAATTTCGTTAATAAAATAAAGCATGTAACCCATCCACCCTCGGTGCTTTAAGAGGATCCATAGAAAAGACAACCGATTTAATCTCATCGTCACTGATAGGTGCCGCTAACGATCGAACCACCTACTCACATAATGGCGGAAACAAACTCCAGATGTGATACGAGCCACCATTAGCGCCGACAGTAGTAAACAAATTTTGGTAAAAATCAATGGCATGGGATTGTAACCTTGCCTGACCAGTGCTCCACTCACCATTGTCCATTTTTAAAGCCAAAATAGCATTAGCTCTTACGCGATAAGGTAGAAGCATGAAAGAACCAAGTATTCTTATCACCATATAAGATCCATTTCTTGCGACTCTTTTGGTACAATAAGAGCTCCTCTTGCTCAAGAACAGTGTCTAATTCATCACAAAGTTCCTGGTCCAATTCCAATAAAAAATCCAAACTTGAAGAACGTAAAGCCCTGGCAATCCCACGTAGTCGTGCTAACAATCGCTTTTTCCTCCGGTTAATATGCCCAAAAGTCTCAATGTTCCATGATTTAACCGCCTCCTGGAATCACTGAATATTAGATTCTATAGTGTCAGTAGCAACCTAGTTTGACGATAGAAAATCCTGAAATTACGGGTGGTCTTGCCAGGCAGCCAGAAAGCGAAAAGGTCTCAAAATATTAGCAACTCGTTTGCCATACAGGTGAAGTAACAAAAGAAAATGATCACTACCAATACGATCAAGATGCATCACAATAGAATCCGGAAAAGTCTTAAACCAAGTATAATTCGCCAAACAGCTATCGAGTCATTGATACAAATCCCTTCTATTCCAAGTAAAAGTCTCACCTCTAAAATCAATCTCTGTAAGTCCCGCATTAAAAACAAAGTCACTAAAGAGAGTACTAATCCCCAACCTCACATTAGAACCCTCAAGACGATCCTCCTTACGTAGAATGAAGTTAAAATCACCTCCCAGAACCCATGAGACATCATCACCCGGGTTTAAAAGAGTCAAATGATCCCACAAATGCTTGTGTACAGTCACATTAGGGCTCGCATAAACCATCGTAAAATAGGCATAAGCATCCATATTCAGACCACAAAATCTACCATGCACAAACTGATTGGAAACTGAAAGATAATCCATACTGACCCATCGCGCCATAACACCCAGATTCCACCATTAAAACCTCTAGAATCCACTTGAAAGGAATTTAGAAAACCAAAGTGCTTCACAATTATATCCGCCGCTCAACTACTAACACGAGGTTCCAATAAAACGACAACCTGTGGATTGTTAGTTCTCATAAAATATTTGAAATATTGTCTGAATTTGGTGTTGGCAGCACCTTGAGTATTCCAAAACATCACATTATTCATTGATAAAGAGAAGAAAAAAAGAGGAGTGAATGACCTTAGAGGGAAGGCGTGTGTAAAGTGTCCATAAGTTATATATTTCATGCACATTCCATCTAATATTATTGCTGTTTTTAGTACATTTTAGGCATAATTAGGCTCATGCATTGCACTTTACATTATTCTTTACTTTGCCATGCTTTGTATTGACGATCTCTTATTTGGTAAGGAAAAGATATTGTTTTATTTTAGTTTTAGTTTCAGGTACTAGAGGCTGATAGAAGGAGAGAGGAGCCGAGGACATGATGCTAAGGCAACAGACCAAGGAGCTGTACTGATGCAGTTCATATAGAGAGAGCAACTACCGAGTAGCTGCCGCAACCCAAGACATCAAACTGAGGAATTGGAGAACTGGAGTGCGATTTTAAGAGCAGAAAATCCTGATTCTAACGATGTTGTCCACTCAATTTTCTGATGACTGTAGCAGCAGGCAAAGCCGCCGAAGGAGGAATTCGAGATTACTTGCGGAGCAAGACAACATGATGAACTCCACATTCAACTCAAAGAAGTCAGAATTTAAGGTTGCATTTAATGCAAAAGCTACTTTGAAGACTTCTACTTCAAGAAGGACTAGACCTAGCTAATGCCTATATATACCCATTGTACTTTTACTTCAAAACAACATAGGTTTTCCCTTAGGCATAGTTTAGGTTTTCTTGCCGCCATTATGTTCTAAAATTCTCTTTGGGTTTGGGTTATGTTGTAATTAGTGTGAGAAATGTTGTTTAGGTTTTTAAGTTTGTTTTTGCAATAAAGCTTCAAGGTTTGCTTATTCCATGTTCTTCATAGTTCTTAATTAAGGCGAAAGATTAGTTGATTACTATCCAATTGTTCAGTATCGAGAGAGTCGAACTCACGAAAGAAGTAAGCACGATCACATCTATAGATGATGTTGATCAATCTAGCTTAGACATAGGTTAGGGTTTAAGGCGGCTAAAAGAGAACTGACAAACATTGTTGTCTTTGCACGATTCACGCCACGAATGGTATTATCTGCAGTGGGCATCAACAACATTCTGAATTAGACATAAGCGGGATCACTTTTGAAACGTTCCACCGAACCTTGTAGTTCTGCCGAGTTTGCTGCCGAGACATAAGTCCATTCCCCTACCGAGGCAACGAGAGCCTCTCAGCAGCCTAACTGTTATCCCCCGCCGAGGCAGCAGAGTCTGGCAGCGCAAATCAACGTATCCTATTCAACGCAGTCTCACACTGAACAACAACATAACCTGACCCATTTTATCAATTTGATCTCTTATCTTTCATTTACTTGTGTTTTTATTTTACTTTCCCCTTAAACAAACCAACTTATTTGTGCATTTACTTTTCTTGTGCATGAACAACAAATCTAGTCAATTTGTCTAATTCTTGTGGGAGACGATATCTTTTATACTATTACTTGACAAAAGTGTGCACTTGCTCTCATATTTAGAGAACACTAAAACGCTCTACTATTTTTTTGGCGCCGTTGCCAGGGATTGGTAACAACGAAATTCATTTTTAATTTATGCACCCTTATTTATTTGCATTTAATTTTTAGTTTTTATTAATTTTATTTTTTAATCAAAAAGAAAAAAAAAGAATTTTACAGTTTCCTTTGCTAGTGTGTGACCAGGGCAAACCCAAAAGGCGAAACTATTTACGTTGATGATATCGTACGGAGAGCAAGAGAACTCAAAAAGGAAATCAGAACAGCCCTAGGGAAGGCTAAATAAGAGAGAAAAGCAGAGGTAAACATGGAAAACGACAACCCTTCCAACAATGATTAGAATGGTAGGGATGGGCAACAAGATCCGCCGGCCAAAGAACACCAGCAAGTTCCACCAAGGAAACCGCCCCTATTCTACCCAGGCAGCCACAGTACGTTCGAACCAACATGGATTATTTGGAGCATGACTTCAGAGGGTTCGATCCTACAGTGATCGAACTTGAAATTGAGGTGGATCACTTTGAGCTGAAGCCCGTGATGTTCAACATGATCAACACGTTGGGGCAATTTTGAAGGACTGCCACAGAAGATGCTCGGCAGCACGTAAGAGGATTCCTTGACATGTGCAGAGCATTCAAAATACACGGAGTCCACCAAGACGTGCTAAGGCTGAGGTTATTCCCCTATTCCCTGAGGGATAGGCAAAACAGTGGTTGAACAACCAGCCAGCAAGATCATTCAACACATGGACAGAGTTGTGTAAGGAATTTTTGGATTGTTTCAGCTCATCTAATGTCATAGACAGATTGAGAAACGAGATCATAGCTTTCCGACAATGGGATGATAAGCCAATGTATGAAGCATGGGAGCGATATAAATCAGCCAACAGAATCATCCTCGACAGACCACCACAAGAGGCACTACAGATCCTAAACCAAGCCGCCAAAAATGACTATAAGTACTCAACAGCCCGCCGAGGCGGCATTAGGCGGCCAAAAATTGTGAACGAAGTGGAAGCCTCAGAATCAGTCAATGCCCACCTTGACAAGCTGACAGAGCTGGTTATGAACATGGTAAAGCCCACTAGGAAAGTCTATGAGGACAAGGCTGTAGAGCCAGTCTACGATGAGTGTGGGGGCAACCACGACTCCTTCAAATGTACCACATCTGCCAATTTCATGGGAGGATACTAGAGGAACAGCAAGCCAAACACGAATATGTATAACCCTGGTTGGAAGAATCATCCAAACTTCTCCTGGAGAAATCCTAAAACTGCTGCCAATCCACAACAGCAACAAGGAGGCTACCAGCAAAACCAGTCCAGACAACAACCTCAGCAACCACAAAACAATAATTCACTAAAAGCAACTCTTCAAACTTGTATGTCTAATACTAGTGAGTTTATTGTTCGTACAAATAAGTTTATTGATAAAACTGAGTCATTCATGGAAAGGACAGAGATTAGGATGAACAACTAGCAGGCTGCGATAAAGAACGTGGAGACCTAGTTTGGGCAGTTCACTGCGATATTCAACAGCAGGACAATAGGTGCAGCATCTAGCAATACAGAGGCAACAACTAAATCCACATATGAGCAGTGCAAAGCCATATCAACTAGAAGTGGAAACAGTTGAATGAGCCCATAATGGAAAAACTAGGAGAGAAACAGCCATCACAGAAAGAACTTCCTGTCGCGGCAGCATCAACACCAGTCGCCCCAGCAGATGAGCCTAACAACAACCTTGTGGTAGATGATCCCCCACAGATTAAGTTCCTATGCAAGGAACGTATAGAGGACATCCGCCTGCCAACTGTTGTCACTAAATTTTCACCTCATTTTTTGTGTTTAATTATTATTATGTATATTAGTATTATTAATATTTATTAATAAACCCAAACAATAATAATAAAATAATATGCAAAATATAATAAAAGAGCCCATTTTAAAATTGGTCCACTTAATAAATAATATGGGGCATTATATAATAAGGGTCCATGTTTTAAAAATAATAATAAAAGCCCACTTTAAATGAAATAAAGGGTCCATTTAGTTTAGTTAGGAGCCCATTTAAATAAAACACAATAAATAACCAATTTACCTTTGTTTTTGTGTAGGATTAATAGAGGCCATTGGATTAAGGGAAGGAAGATCAAAGGGGCTAGGATGGATCAAATTTAAAAAGGGGGGGGGGGGAGGACCACCCGCACCCACGCGCGGGGCTGGTCCCTTCCCCCCAGTTTCGAAGTTGCCCAGAAAAGGCGAGGGGGCTTCCGTTGCACCACCGGTCACCGACTACTACCGTTTGAGGTGCCGACTAACTCCCCTCAGCCTCGCCGTTCCACCGCTGCTGCCGCCACGTCCCCTCACCGTCGACCACCTGCAAAAAAGGGGAAAATGGTGGTCAAACCCGACTCGAATTTAGAGAAACTTCTCTAGATGCTCGTTATTAACCTAGTTTCATTTAAGGACCCAATTGCAAGAATTACATTTTTAAGGACCAAATTGTAATTTTTGGAAAGTATAAGAACTTTGCAGATTTTAGGTTTACTAATATGTAATTAATCAAGTTACATGCTCCTCTGTCAAATTTCAGCTTAAAAAGACATTCCAAACTCAAGTAATTGCATTCACAACATTCAGGACTAAAATGTAAAGCATGAAAAACAACAAACAATTCCAATCAACATCCAACGGTCAACTGTATCAGAACACCCACCCTCCGTACCGAAACGTTCGTATCAAAACGGTGTTGACCGTTTCGGTACGCGGGTATGTTCCAAAACCGGTATTGAAAAAGGCTTTACCAGTAGCCAAACTGTTTCGAAACACCTTCAATCGTTCTGAAACACTATGGCCATTACAGGCACCCGTTTCGAAACAGTGGAGGGTGTTTCGATACATTTTGCCCAGTGACAACAGAAATTGCTGGTTTTTCACCCTTTTACCCAATCAAACATGCCTCAAAGGTCCTCAAATCATACCAACAATCCATTTTTATACTAAGGAACATATTATAGACCCTTAGACTAGAGCATGGCATCAAACACCAAAACACAAAATCTAAAGGCATGCTTCCTAGTCACATATCTAAATATGAGCTCACAAACCTCAAACCAACCAAAAAGACCATATACAACCCATAGTAGCCATCCCAAACATGTCACAATCATAGGGAGTTCAAACACATCTCCCAATTACAACTTTAGAGTTCCATTGCCAAATATAAAAACTAAAGAGTATAAAAACATCACCATACATGAGCTTCGCACTTCCTTGAATGTTCTTATCCTTCTCGTTGCCCGAAATCACTTCAATGATCTGTATTGTTGGTAAAAGAAGATCATAAGCTTAAATGCTTAGTGAGGCATGCTCTAAGGGAAAAACCAACACAACAACACAGTTTTGAAAACATTTTCTCAAAATCCTTTTTTCCAAATCATGTTCATTCTATCTCATGCTTGAAAACCATTTCAAAGAAAATCTCCATTTGAAACCACATGTATCTCTATTCTATCTCAT
This sequence comes from Hibiscus tridactylites, assembly GCA_958450335.1. Lineage (NCBI taxonomy): Eukaryota > Viridiplantae > Streptophyta > Magnoliopsida > Malvales > Malvaceae > Hibiscus > Hibiscus tridactylites. Next base: position 22,715,339 of record OY288289.1, on the reverse strand, counting down.
GCATTAAAACCAATGCAAATCTCTTGACCAAGCCAAATACATGCTTAGTAAAACAAAAGCATTTCATAAACAAATCACATATGCATATCTCATAGCATAAACATCTCATCTCAAGGTACATATGAATCAAAAGCATTTTCATATATTATATTGACATTTCACATCTTATCATTACTCGGATATGCGGACAACATTCTAATACCACTAGACGCTTCCGGTGGAATCTCACATCACCGTACTAACTTGTCTAGTAATATTGTTTCCGGTGGTATCTACCATCACCGTACTTACATGGCGGAATCTCTCATCGCCACAAGCTTGGGTATTTCACCAAGTTCAACCCGATGGAATGCCCATCATCGGTTCTCTCCCTTTGGATTGCATCCAAAGAGCACGTACAAATTTTAGTTTATAGTGCACTCTCATCCTATTGATCGATTAATTATATCCGGTAACTATCACATCTTCTATGCCAATATATTAAGTCAAAATCATCATCTCACCTACTGTTTTTCATGCAACATTTCTCAAATCTTCCTCATCTCATTTCAAGATCAAAACACATGCTATGCTTTAACGCAAAAGCTTAAATCTCATCAATGCAACATGTTTTTCATGAAATCATTACAAGCATCATCTCATGCTATAAATCATGCATAAAAGCAGTAGGAACTTATCTATCTCAAACCATGAACATGTAAAAATACTTTAGGGCAATCAACCACAATTTTGAGAGCAAAACCAAACCATATTTACTTCTGGACTTAGGTTGGTGTTTCAAACCAAAACCTAAATCCCCAACCTTGTTTCCTTGTCCCTCAAGGACTTTAAAAACCATTCGCACTCACCGATTACGTTTCGCTTGCTCACCGAAACACTTTCTAGGCTCCCGACACTTCTAGATCAACACCAAAGGTGTCCGAAGATGTCTCCCATGTTTATAACACATAAGAACAGAGGATTAATGCATCATCATGCATTAAAATCATCAGCCACACATCTAATCTCGCTGCTCTACTCAAAAACCACATTTCGGCTACCAAACACAACCAAAATCATCTCCAAACTCTCCCAAATCAAAGCCCAGCCAAGATCTATCACTTCTAATCATTTCTAAACATCAATTAACATCAAAAATCACTATAAACTCGTCCTTATACCTCCAGCTATGACAAAACACCAAAATCACTCCAAAAACCATCATTCTAGCATACAAAATTTAGGAATCCAAGCCTATTCGGGATTTGATTGATAAAACCTCATTTGTAACATCAATTAACATCCAAAATACATTAGAAAACCACCTCAAAACAGAGCCTAATCATCCACCACGAAAATCATCAAGATCTCTTCAAAAATCTTGAGTTTTAATACAATTTTTTGTTTCTAACATTAAAACCACTCAAAAATCATTAACAAAGGATTGATAACTTGGGAATTTCAGTAAAGAACTGATCATTAGAGGAGAAGGACGAAGCTTTCCTCTAATGGATGATTTCTCCTTGATTTGGGCAAGTTTTCTTGAAAATCAATGTAGAAAATAAGAGGATTTGATGAGGAAATGATTAAGAATCAAAAGAAGATTGAAATCTCATCAAATGAAGTGAAAATCCAAGTATAATTGCTGGAGAAAATGTGTTTGGCTGAAAAGAATTTGAGAGAAAATGAAATGAGAGAAAAATTTGTGAAAAGTAGTTATGAAAAGTCAAAGGTAGTTTCCTTTTAATTAACCTTCATTTCCTTTAATTAAACCATTATTAAAATCACCCAAATTAAGGAAAAGTCTGATGAAAAACATTTTTCTAAAATTAGCTCCTTAAAGAGTAAAAGTTTCAATCCTTTACAAAACAGTCACTATTCAACTTTTGCAAAAACTGCGATTTGGTCACTACACCGAAATGTAGTATTTCTAAACCTCATTTTGTAAAATTGATTTCACCATAATCATTCATATATTAAATTAGGATTGTTAGATATTTTTCCATATTTTTAAAACATCCCGAACTAGGTGTTCCCTAAATCTCCCTTTAAGATTCGAACCGTTTCTCGATCGGTCCGATTCAAACTCTATAACATCTAGGCCCAAATTTGGGGTGTTACATTTGTGCTTTGAAACCAACCATTATTGTACCTATAAAAACCCCCTTTCACTTGTTCAAGCTACACAAAAATCATCCGAAAATCACCTCTAAAAATCCTCTGAAAATTGCTGAAATTTGTTCAAGTTTGGAATAGCTTTGGTTAGAATTTTTTGGGTTGGAAGTAAGCTTTTTCTTCGGTGGCGATTGGAATCGGTTCGAGTGGAAAACGTTCGAGTTTCTACACTTTCGGTAATTTCTTTTTCCTTTTCTTTGTTTTTTTATTTTATTTTCTTGGTTGAATTTTTGTTCATGTTCTTATGTTGCAATTCGGATTAGAGGATCGAAGTTGGTTTTTGGTAAAATTTTCCGTTCTTTTTTTGTTTTGTTTTGTTTTATTTTAATCCTTTAGACTCTTAAATAAAATGAAATGTTGTTTTGTTAAAAAATTGTGAACTTAAAAAATGAAATGTTGGTTGTTTGATTCATTTGAGTAGTTATGTGAAAATTAAAAATGTTTGTTGTTACGAATTTAAGACTAGTGGCTAGATTGGAAAAAAAAGTAAAAATAAGGTTTAAAATAGTACAGTTTTCATAATAAGAGGTTTTTAGGAATAAAATGAGTGCTTTTTTTAAAAGAAAAAAAATATAAAAAGGTTTTTCTTAAGAAATTTAAAAAGTTTAGAATTATGGGTTCTTGATAATTTCATTTTAAAATCAAGGTGGGCTTTTTCTTTTAAAAAATAAGGGTTTTGAAAATAAAAGAAAATAAACAAAAATGTTTTGAAAAGAAAAGATTTCTAAGTACATGATAGAACAATAAAAAGTTTGAAAAAATGTTTTAAAAAATTTAAAAGTTTTGATTTTAAAAATAACCTTTTTAAAAGGAAAAAACTAGAAAATGATAAATGGTTTGAGAAATTCGAAAAATGGTGGAAAAAGATTTTTTTAAATTTAAATAAAATTTTTAAAATAAAATGAGTTATAAAAACATAAAACATAAAAAGTGAAAAAGAGGTAAAAATTTAAAAAGGAAAAGAAGGGTCATGGTTTTAGGAAGTAAAAAGAAATAAAGGTTTTTTTAAAAGAAATAAAAAAACACAAAAAAGAAAAATAATAACTTTGCTTGCTTGTTTTAGAAATAGGTGAAAACTTAATATTAGAGACTAAAGCTTAGATAGAGACTTGTTTGTTGAAAATGTTTCTTCGCAAAAAAATAATAAAATACACTTAAGCAAACTTAAACCTCAAATTAGAAATAAAGACTTAGACGCTTTTAGGGCTTTTAAATAAAATGCTCAACGCACCTAAATTTCTTTGTTGTTTGAAAAGTCAAAACATAATCAATGCGGTGTCTTATCAAACGAGAAAGACAGGTTAGCGCCATAAATGTTGACGGTGATTAAAGTTCATCTCCCGGGCGATAAGACCGTTAAAATAGATTAATATTCATTAAACGGACAAGTAAAGTCGAACCTTTGTGAATTTTCAAATTCCATTTTTGAAAAAGTTTTTAAAACCAATTAGGTACCAATTTTGGGCGTCATGGGGTGCTAACCCTTCCCCACCCGTAACCGACCCTGAACCTGTTTTCTAATTTTCGCAGACCAAAACTGTTGTTTTATTAAAACCAAAAAAGTTTTATTAAAATAATCCTATTTTTAAAAGTGATCCAATTACACTTTATTAAAAAAACATTGGTGGCGACTCTGTTGATTTTTAAAAGTGTTTTCCAAAAACGTCGAAGCTCGAAAGGGTTGCGGTAGCTTGGCGACTCCACTGGGAACGTGTTTTTGTTTTTTTAAATAAAAACAAAAGAGGGTTAGGCCACAAATTGGTTTTAAATGGTTTTTTTAAATGTTTTTTTTAAATATGGAATTCGCAAGTTCACACTATGTTCAATTTATTTGTCCGTTTAAATGAATATAGCTCTATTTTACGCATTTAAAACTTAATTCCAGACCCTATTCCCGAGCTTTGTCCCGTTCGTTTTAAGTGGGGGAACACGCTTTGCTCATGTAAGAATATTGATTCTTCGTATGACCATCACAAAGTACCTTCGGGATTCAATCCCTTTGCCTTCGTAAGGATATTGATTCTTCGAGAAGGCTTCGGTGGTGAGTCCTCTTGATTTGAACTCGATTCGTTTGTAGCCTATAATGGGTGAAAATCAAGGGCCTTGCTACTCTTAGTAGAGGACAACAAGGATAGCTCGGGTACCCTTTTAGAACCAAACCAAGCTTGAGAATTTAGAGCCTACCCCTAATAGAGCCATGCGGAAAGCCTAGGGTGTTGAGTCGTAGGAATAATCCGTGGAGACATGTCCTGAAATGTTGGAATGTCAGCCCTGGATTATTATGTAATTGTTTTGGGATCTTTTGGGTTTTGTATATTAAAGTTAATTAACCTTTTTTTGTGATGTGTTTTGTGGCATAAAGATTATTAACCTTTTTGTGTTTGAGCTTTGTATAATATTACCAACCATTGTGTGTGTGAGTTTTGTTTTGTAGCATATTTATTTGTTACTAACCTTTTTGTGTTGTTTTTGTAGCATGTTTATTACTAACCCTTTTGTGTGTGAATAACATATTTATTTATTACATGCATCATTTCATATTTAGAAGGGGTTGATTCTGGAAAATTGTTCAATTATGAATGGAAAGCTTTTAAAAGAGGAGAACCAAGCACGTGACAATATTGGCTACCGAAGCTGCAGTCCTTCGTCAGTACATCAAACCTGTTGGAGAAGTTGGATCAAGGCTCATGAGGTTAGTTGAAGAAATCAAGGAGTTAGGCATTTGTAATTCACAAATGATGTAATAAAAACTTTCGAATTTAATAAAGAGTTTCCTTTCATGAGCAGATTTTTAATAGAATTGATGGCCCTTCGACTGCATTCATGCATTTGCACTGTTTTGATTGCTTCGTTGTTTGCTTTTGTGAATTCGCTTGTGCACATATATATTTGCTTCCATGCATTTGTTTTTATTTGTATTAAATAATGTTATGATCATTGCATTCATACATGTAAAATAAATATTAATTTTGGAACATTCTATTTAAATAGTAAAGATCCCGCACAAACAAGATTTGAGCCATGAGTGTAACCCCCGTAGCCCGGCCTAGACGGTTGACCCGAACTACGAAGATTACACGGGGAAAACCAAAGTCAACCCGAAAGTCAACCTTGATTAACGACCCTTTTTTTCTTTTTAAACTTGTCTAGATGCACACTAAACCTAGGCATACTCTTGAGATAAACATACTCAAAAATCACAGCAATCGGAAAACGATAAGGGACCCAATTGCACAAAATACGAATTTAGGGACCAATTTGTAAATTCTGAAAATTAAGAAGACTTTACCAATTTTTAAGTTACCATTATGAAATTAGTCATGTTTCATGCCTCTCTGCCAAATTTCACCTCAAACGGACATCTCAAACTCAAGCAATCGCACATACAAGAATCAGGACTAAAACATAAAGCTTGCAAACCTCAAAATCATTCAAATTTTATGCCCAACGGTCAAGTGTTCCGAAACGGGTCTAGGCCGTTCAGGAACACCCCTTGGCAGTATCCAAAGTGTTCAGAAACGGTCTAGGCCGTTCAGGAACACCCATGCCAAAACAAGGGCCTGTTTCGAAACATGCAAGGGTGTTTCGAAACACCCTGCCCAGAAACAGCAGATAGGCCTGTTTTAACACCTTTAAACCCCATCAAACATGCCCCAAACCATTCCACAATAAACCAACAACATACCAAGCATCATACCTACCAATTTGCATCAAAATCTAGATACAAAACCACCCCTAGGTGCACCAACTCATTCAACACATCCAACACTCAATCATGCTTTTAAAACAAGAAGCATAGCATAACGACTTAAGAAATAGAAGATTCAAACGTTGCAAGCGTTAAACCACATAGTTCAAAATCATAAACCAAACTTGTCCAACATACACAATCTCATTAAACATCAACATAAGAGATTCTCCCCCCATTGCCTTTATTATCTATAGCTATTAACCGAGACATACATCTCAAGTGGAGCTCTACTTGAATCCCTTGCTTCTCGTTGTCCCAACTTCAAATATCTGTATTGATGGACAAAAAGGAGCGTAAGCACATAATGCTTAGTGAGGAATGCTCAAAACCAAAACACCATCAATGCAGCGAGTCATAAAACCTCTTTTAAAAGTAAACACAATTCGATAAACCAAAGCAATGTTTGAAAACCCTTTTTAACAACATGATTTAAATCATGCATTGCTCAAACATGAAAACCAACCCTTAGCTTAGAAAAGCTAAGTAATTCACTTCAAAGCACAACCTTGAAAAACCATCAATTTAACCATTCCATGCATGAACATCATATGCAAAGTTAAATACAGGATCCTTGGAAAACACTTCCACTTCACATTATACTTTTCTCATACATGAAAATCATTTCAAAGCAAGAAACCTTTAAAAACCACTTACACCCTCAATTCTATCTCATGCATTAAACAAATGCAATACATGAACCACAAATTCAACATTTGCATTACATGCCTTTTTAAAACAAGCCTTCACAAGACTTCAATGCACCAAAGTGATTCCATGCACACAATGCAACATTCTCAATAGAAGATAAACTCTTGTTCAAGGTAACAAGTAAAACATGCATTCATAGAACATTACACACTTCTCATGCAACCATGCATCATTTCAAGCATCTCATGCTTCATCATATTCAAGAACATTATATTGGCTTCCAAGTGATAATTCACAAACCATCATAACGCAAGACACAATCGGATACGCAGATTACAAGCGTTGTCCCACACGCTTCATACACACTTCCGAACAACACAAGGTGGAGTTTACCGGTACAATCACAACCCCTCAACACCCGTGATGGAGTTTAACGGTACAATCACAACCCCTCAACATCACTCATCGGAAGTTGTATAATACACTAGCGAGAGCCGGGACACATCACAAGGCTTACACATGGAAGCTACCACAACCATTGTAATCACCTTAATCAAGCTCACACACGGGAGCAACCCTCCACCGTTGTGACGCTTAACAAAGTCCACCCATGAGAGCCAACCTCCATCATGGTGACTTTAACAAGGTTCACCCACAAGAGCCATCCTCCATCGTGGTGGCACTAAACCAAGCCCACCCACCAGAGCCAACCTCCATCGTAGTGGCACTAAACCAAGCCCACTCACGAGAGCCAACCTCCATCGTAGTGGCACTAAACCAAGCCCACTCACGAGAGCCAACCTCCATCGTAGTGGCACTAAACCAAGCCCACTCACGAGAGCCAACCTCCATCGTGGTGACACCAATTGCCTCAATCTCTAGGATTCTTGGATGGAGTTTACGGTACAATCACAACCCCCTCGACATCCAAGGCGACTCAATTCACGGTGCACCCAATCCTATAGCCGGCTAACTATATCCGATTAAAGTAACCAAGAACCACTTACATCACTTGCCAATATAACCATTTTACCACATTAATCCATTGTTTTACAAGCATAACCAAAATGCCAAAACCACCAATTACCATCATCAATCCACTGTTTTTGAAGCATTACACAAAGCCATTAAACAACATGCAACACTATGCATCAATTCCACAATTCCAATGTACAAAACCAATGATCTCTTACCTTGAGCATCCTTCACACATGACTTTCAAAACCAGCATTAAACCATGCTAAAATATGCTTTCAAAATAGAATTTAAAACATGCAAATCACATGCATTGCATCCAACAATCACAAGTGCTTTTAAAAAACAACTCATAACACAAACTAAGAGAGAAATTCCATTTACTTACTCTTGAGCTTAGCTAAGTTGTTTAGACTTAAACTAAGCTCCCAAAACCTTCAAACCTTGGTTTTAAAGCTGAAAACCCAACTTCACTCACCGATACACAAAACAAGGCTAGCCAACAAGCCTTCCAAGCATCCGAAACCTTCAACGCCACCTCTATTGCTCACGGATCATTCTCCCCTGTTTCAAGCACATAACAACAGAGGATTAATGCATCATAATGCATTAAAAACACCAGCAACACACCTAAACTCGCTGCACTTTGCAAATCCAACATTTCGGCTACCAAACACAACCGAAATCACCTCCAAACACTTCCAAGACTTAACCCAGCCAAGATTCATCACTTCTAACCATTTTTAAACATCAATTAACATCCAAAATGATCCCAAACACGTCCTTATACCTCCAGCATTAACAAAACACCAAGATCACCCCAAAAACCACCATTTTCACAAGTAAAAACTTAGGAAAATCAACCTATTCGGGATTGCATTGATCAAACCTCAATTATACATCAATTAGACATCCAAATTACATCAAAAAGACATCTCAAAACAGAGCCCAATCAATTATTACGAATTTCTTCAAAATTAAATCCAAATCTTGCATTTTAAGCCAAAATCAAGATAACACCATCAAAACCTTTAATAAAACTCAAATCAAGGATTGAGAAATTGGGAATTTCAGTAAAGAACTGAGTATTTAGAGGAGAAGGACGTTCATACCTCTAAATGTGAGTTTCTCCTTGTTTAGAGCCAAAATTCTTGAAAATTCAATAAGCAAATGATGAGAATTTGGTGTAAGAATGATTAGAGATCAAATAGAGATTAAAATCTCATCTTTAGATGTAAAAATCAGAGGAAAAGTGGCTGGGGAAATGTGTTTGGCTGAGAGAAAAATGAGAGAAAAAGAAATGGGAAAGTTTTGACAAAAGTTAGTTATGAAGTCAAAAATATCTATTTCCCCTTTTTCCTTTTATTCAAAATCATTAATTAAATCTTTAATATTAAGAAAAATCTGGAGAAAACTCTTCTTGGGTAAATTAGCTCCTTAAAGATTCAAAGTTTCAATCCTTTTAAAACAGTCACCAACTTTTCAAAAATTACATTTTAGTCACTAACTCGAAATGTCTTATTTCCAAACCTCATTTCGCAAAATTGATTTCACCACTCTCTTATATATAATAAAAGAGGATTTTTAGATATTTTTCCATATTTTTAATGCATCCCGAACTAGGCTTTCCTTAAAACCACCTTTTATATTCGAACCGAAAATCCGGCCGGTCCAGTTCAAACCCAAAACTTCTAAGCCCAAAATTGGGGTGTTACAATGAGCACTGAAGAAATATTGACAATTTTGGAGTCAAATCAGAAGAGCATTTGTGACAAGCTTGAGAAGATGGTAACCGATCTGAAGAAAGAGATTGAGATATCTCACCAGAAAACAGTCAGCCAAATCAAGCGAGAGAAGACACCAACACTTTTCCGGGGAAGGATTTCGTACAAAAGGAAGTAGCTTCACCTAAAGTCAAGATCTCAGAATCTTCTGCTCGTACTGACGAGGTTCGCAGCTCCGAGATGCCTGACTTCAATGAAGAAACTAACATGGAAAAGGTCGAGAAGAAATGGGAAGACCGCTACAAAAAGCTAGCGAAAATGTTTACAGTTTATCAAGAAGGAAGCATTCATGGTAGCAAGGATGCTAGAGACTTGAGTCTAGTTTCGAACTTGGTGGCACCTCAAAAGTTCAAGGTCCCTGACTTCGAGAAGTATAATGGAACTACATGCCCGTTGGCACACTTGACTATGCACTGTCGAAAAATAACACCGCAATTAGAAAATGAGAAGTTGTTGATCCACTGTTTCCAAGAAAATCTATCTGGGTCTGCTATCCGATGGTATGCTCAATTGAGTTGAGCCAACATACGCACTTGGAGAGATCTATCGAAAGCCTTCCTGAAGTAGTACGAGTATGTAATAGATATGACCCCAAGCAGGATTCTGCTGTAGAATATGGAACCAAAGCCCAATGAGAGCTTCCGCCAATATGCCCAAAGATGGCGAGATGTGGCAGCCCAATTTCAACCTCCGCTGTCAGAAAAATGAGGTTACTCCAATGTTTGTGGAGACACTAGATGGACCTTTTTTTGACTACATGTTAAATCACGCCACCGAAGAATTCACAGACATGGTCATGAACGGAGAGTTGATATTGGCAACCATCAGAAATGAAAGACTTGAGAAAGAAGAAAATGACGAGGACGAGCGTATTTAGAGTTTTGTTACGAAGTCATCAGAGGCAAGATTGGATAGGATTCGTGCTTTCATGGAATAAAACTTAATTTTGTCAAGACAGTTGGGATCATGTGTTGAGTGGATCGAAAGATCGATATTTACCAAGAGGGGGGTGAATTGGAAATTTAAAGGATTGTAGTGGAAATTGGCAAATTAAAAATGATGAACAAGGGATTTAGAGTGGTTCAAGTTCCAAATGAACTCTACATCCACTACCTTAGTCTCACTAAGGATTTGCAACAATTTCACTAAATTGATCTTCCCCTTTTCTAGGACAAGGAGGCAACCCTTTACAATTTCGGTTGATTTTTCTACCCAAAATCAACCCAACCCTCACACAAGAGAACAAAGAAATTTGTAGGCTAATAAGGTATCTCTCAATACAAATGATAGCCCCAATACAAGCACTCAACCCAATTTTACAAAGTATGAATGAAGAACACAAATTGGGATTTCTAGACAAATATGAAATTTTGCACAATTGCTTGGATTTGATGAATAAGTGTTTGCTTGAAGTTCAATAGTTGTTGCTGTAGCTTTTTGATGTGTCTTTTATACCTCTTCATTGATTTCTAGCCGTTTGGGTGGTTGGGGACTTAATTAGAGCCGTTGGAACCCTCTCTTACCACCATAAATGCACTTCTGTAGCTACCGGTATCGGTATGCGGGAATGGGTATCGGTACCTGTCTCAAAAAAGAAAGAGCCATCGTGCACATTTAATACAGGGGTATCGATACGCGTGTAAGCGTATCGGTACGGGGTATCGAAACGGCAAGGGCCGTATCGATACTATTTTCTGAACTTAGCTCACTGTCCAACTCCGTATCGGTACGGGAGTTTGGCGTATCGATACGGGTCAACAAACTTTTAAAGTTTGGTTACCAACCAACTGACACCAACGGTCATATTTTTTAAACCGACTTATATTAAAAAATTACAAAGCCCGTATCGATACGGGGGTTAGCCGTATTGGTACCGTATTCAAACTCTTTGAATTTTAACACAGGGCCGTATCGATACGAGGGTTTAGTGTATCGATACAGATGTCGACAGTGACCAAGTTTGGCAAAATGGTATCGATACGCTATGTGCTGTATCGTTACGCCTGGACGTTTTTGGATGGTTTTGCCTTGGAACACTAAGAAAATATTTTGAGTTTGAGTTTTATAAATCAGTTTCAAAGTGTTGGTGTTTTAAAAACTTATTAAGGGACTTAAAAACTAATTTTAAGTTTTACAAAATAATCCTCAATGATTTAATTATATCAAAATCAAACATAGGTTTTACAATCTCCCCCTTTTTGATATAACAAAACTAAAACTTAAAATTTTTGAAAAATCTTCATAAAGAACTCCCCCTTAATATAAGCTTGGTAACCTTTGAATTTAAATCAAAATATTTTCAAGTGTGAGCTAGTTTCTTCTCCCCCTTTTTGTTAGATCAAAATATCTTTGAGACAATTAAGTGCATAAAGAAATCAAGGTATAATAAGCAACATAGATATTATTCATTAAAGCAACATACTTAAAATCCAAACAAAGACAAAATAAAAATCAAAGCATAGGTTTTAATCCTAAGACAAACTTAATCCTAAAAACATAAAGCATAGGTGCATAATAATATAAAGTCCTAAATGATATGCATGACAAACAAGAGAAAAACGTCTAAGCATCGTCTTCGTCGTCTTCATCCTCTTCATCATCATCTCCCAAAGGCTCATTGGTGCACATACTATTACACCACTCATCATGGAAAGCGGCAATGGAGATATTCAAGGAATTATGCCCACTTTCAAGAGATGTGAGGCGATTCTCAAAACCCGTCATCCTCGTGTCAAAAGTAGTTTCCATGGATGTGAGACGAGTATTCATGTCCGTACGTAACCCGGTGAATTGCTCATTGAGATAGGTCATGAGAGCATCCATATTGGGTTGTTGGACTTGAGGAGCTTGAGGAGCTTGAGGAGCTTGAGCCGCTTCATGCATTGCGGCAACTTCCGGTGGTAACTCGGCAAGACGCATCCATTCACCATTAATATAAGAGAATTTTGCCCGAGCAAGGGAGTGCTCATCAATAGGATCGGTGAGAGGAGTTGCATTGTCATATGAGCAATCAATTTCCTTTTTAGTAAAGAAATAGCTCAAAGCCGTACCGTATGTGAAGGAGGTGACATGAGGAGTGTGACGATGTTGAACGAGGTAGACTATCTCCGTAAACATAAGTCGAGCTAAATTTGGTCGCTTGGCTTCACGGAAACACCGAATCCAAAAATCATCCACTTGACGGATTGTGGAATATTTTCCTCCGGAGGGGCGAAACCACCACGATACCATCAAATGTAGAATTCGGTCATGAGCATTAAGGGCGGTGACGGATCCACTAAGAACATGCCCTCCACGGTGCTCATCATCGAGGCCTTCATCTTCCAACTTAAAGACCTCACAAATAGACTCGACATCAAGAGTTATTTTCTTTCCCATAAGATAGGAGTTAATTGCAACAACTTCCCCATTTCGACTAACACTTCTTGCATTAGCATAGAAAATCAAAACTAAGAGACGATAGTAAAATCCGGGAATAGATAGAAAATGCATGAAATTCCAACGATGAAGCAAGGGGAGGTATTCAAACTTGAAACGCTCCGAATTGAGAAAAGGGATGGATATTACCCTTTCGGCACGGATCTTGTAATTCTCATATTGACGAAAGTGATTGAGACCCGAATTGCCTTCAAAGGATTGCTCATAGATAGTCGAGTAGTTAGGACGAGCAATCGCTCCAAGGTTGGAGGATTCACCGGCTTGATTAGCCCTTTGTCGCTTCCTCGATGGCTCTTTTGGTGCCATGATCTAAAAAAAATTTAGCAAGGGAGATTTCTTCAATTTAAGTAAAAAATCAAGGTAAAAAATAAAAGAAACTTTTAAGGAGAAAATTTTGAAAAGAAATTTTTTAAAAAGAAAAAATTGAACAAAAACAAAGTTAAAAAAAAATCAAAACAGAGAAAATAAAAGAAAGGTGATTACCTTGATAGAAACTTGAAGAATTGAAGAGAACTTGCACAAAGATGAGAAAGAGAGCACAAAGCCTTGCTTGATTTGAAAACTCTTTTAGGTTTGAGTTGAGGTGTGAAAAATATGAAGGAGGAAGTGCCTTTTTATAGGCAAAAACGACTAGGGTTAATTAGGTTTTGAAGAGACTGAATTTAGGTAAAAGTTGAATACATTAAAAGCTTATTTATTGCCATCAGCGCAGTCAAGTATTGATACGCCCGATGGGGTATCGATACGGGAATAAAGATGTCTTTTTGCAAATATGACCGTTTGAACAGTCGTATCGAAACGGATGGGTCCGTATCGAAACGACCCGTATCGATACGGAATTAATCGTATCGATACGCGTGAAGCGTAAAGAATTATGGGAAACGAAATGAAGAACAGGTATCGATACGTTTAGAACAATATCGATACTGCATGCCCAGAAATGTATTTTTGGTTTAAAGTACAACCAAAGGCTCGAACCTAATTTCTCCTATGAGTATGCAAATGATGTATGAGCAGTTCTAAGCATATTTTAACAGAATCATACTCCCCCTAACTATAGGCATGGAAGAAATTGGGAGTCTAAGCATACAACATGGCATTTCACAAGATCAAGCATATTTAAGCACAAAAGAGGTCCAAAAAGGTCAAGATAGGCTAGCTAGACCTAACTCTCTCCTAAGGGACCAAAAACGCTCTTTGTCTAAGGGTTTTGTAAAAATGTCCGCTAATTGATTCAAGGTGTCTACATACTCTATAACCACATCTTCCTTAAGGACATGATCTCTAATGAAATGATGCCTTATTTCTATGTGTTTGGTTCTAGAGTGTTGGATGGGATTTTTAGTTAAGCATATTGCACTAGTGTTGTCACATTTTAGGGGTATGGTTCTAACTTTAATTCCATAATCTAAGAGTTGTTGCTTCATCCAAAGGACTTGAGCACAACAACTCCCTAAGGATATGTACTTGGCTTCGGTGGTAGATAAGGCTACACTATTTTGTTTCTTAGAGAACCAAGATATGAGCATACTACCTAAGAATTGGCAAGTTCCCGAAGTACTTTTCCTATCGATTTTACAACCCCCATAATCCGCATCCGAGTAAGCATGTAGGTTGAAGGTAGAGTCTCTAGGATACCAAAGGCCTAAACAAGGAGTGTCTCTAAGGTATCTAAAGATTCTCTTAACGGCTATAAGGTGAGACTCTCTAGGACTAGCTTGAAACCTAGCACACAAGCAAACACTAAACAAGATATCCAATCTACTTGCGGTAAGGTAAAGCAAAGATCCAATCATAGAACGATAAAGCTTAGAGTCAACACACTTACCTCCTTCATCTTTGTCAAGCTTTGTAGATGAGCTCATAGGAGTGGCTTGAGGTTTTGCATTCTCCAAGCCAAACTTCTTGAGCATATCCTTTATGTATTTTGCTTGGTTGATGAAGGTGCCATCCTTCTTTTGCTTGATTTGGAGTCCCAAAAAGAATGAGAGCTCCCTCATCATGCTCATCTCAAATTCACCTTGCATTAACTTAGTAAACTCTTGACAATGACATTCATTAGTAGAACCAAAAATAATATCATCAACATAAATTTGAACTACTAAGATGTCATTTTTATACATTTTTATGAAAAGTGTAGTGTCCACCTTTCCTTTTTCAAATCCTTTTTCAATCAAAAAATTTGAAAGCCTTTAATACCAAGCTCTAGGAGCTTGTTTTAAACCATAAAGAGCTTTGGTAAGTTTGAAAACATGATTTAGAAATTTTGAATCTTCAAAACCCGGTGGTTGTTCCACATACACTTCTTCATTTATAAAACCATTTAAAAATGCGCTTTTAACATCCATTTGAAAAATCTTGAAATTATGATAACATGCATATGCAAGCAACATCCTAATGGCTTCCATTCTAGCTACGGGTGCATAGATTTCATCAAAATCTATTCCCTCTTCTTGAGTGTAACCTTGTGCTACAAGTCTAGCTTTATTTCTCACAATGTTACCACTCTCATCTAGTTTGTTCCTAAAGACCCATTTAGTTCCTATTGTAGATTTATTACTAGGCCTATAAACTAATGTCCATACATTACTTCTCTCAAATTGATTTAACTCTTCTTGCATAGCCATAATCCAAAAGTCATCTTTCAATGCTTCTTTTATATTTTTAGGCTCTATGCATGAGATAAATGCAACATGGTTCATTAATCTAAGAGAAGAACGAGTGGTTACCCCCTTGGATGGATCACCCAAGATTTCACCATCTTTGACATAGTTCAACTCCCTTGGGTAGCTCACTTCCTTTTCCTCAATCGCCAAGTCCTTCAAGGCTTCAAGAGGTGGATCTTGTGAGTCCTCTTCCTTTATTGGAATCTCATCCTCCTTTGAAGTTTGACCTCCATCAAAGGCATTTATGATTCCTACATCATCATCATCACAAGAATCCTTCCTAGGAAGGAGGTTATCATCGAATACAACATGAATAGATTCTTCTACTACTAAAGTTCTTTTGTTAAATACTCGATAAGCTTTAGAGGTTAAAGAGTAACCTATAAAAATAGCTTCATCACTTTTTGCATCAAATTTACCTAAGTTGTCTTTTCCATTATTTAAAACAAAACACTTGCACCCAAAAGGGTGAAAATAACTAATGTTAGGCTTTTTAGATTTTAAAATCTCATAAGGTGTTTTCTTTAAAATTGGCCTAATCATTACTCGATTTACAATATAACAAGCGGTGTTTGTGGCTTCCGCCCAAAAATATTTAGGTAAATTGTTTTCACAAAGCATAGTTCTAGCCATTTCTTGTAAAGTTCTATTTTTCCTCTCAACTACCCCATTTTGTTGAGGAGTTCGAGGAGCCGAAAAATTATGGCTAATACCATTTTCATTCAAAAATTCTTCAAACCCTAAATTTTGAAACTCGGTTCCATGATCACTTCTAATATGTGAAATTCTAAGTTCAAGATCATTTTGGGTTAATTTTGAAAATGTGATGAATTTTTCCAAAGCCTCATCTTTAGTACTTAAAAAGAGAACCCAAGTAAATCTAGAAAAATCATCAACTAGCACAAATGCATAAGATTTACCACCCAAGCTCATAGTCCTAATTGGCCCAAATAAATCCATGTGAATTAATTGTAAGCATCTACTAGTAGAAACATCATTAATGGACTTAAAGGAAGACCTATGTTGTTTACCCTTTGAGCATGCATCACAAATTTTATCATTTGAAAATTTTATTTTGGGCAAACCTCTAACTAGATTTAGAGAGACTAGTTTTTCCAAAACACTTATGCTAGCATGTCCTAGCTTCCTATGCCACAACCATGCATCATTTTCATTTTGAGCAACTAAGCATGCATGAGATGTATGAATGTCATCTAAATGCACCATGTATATGTTTCCTATGCGATGACCTATGAGCATAATATTATTAGATTTAATGTCTACAATTTTGCAACCATTTTTATCAAATAAAACATTAAATCCTTTATCACATAATTGACTTATGCTCAATAAATTATGTTTAAGACCATCGACATATAAGACATTTTCAATAAGAATGGTAGAGTGATTACCTATGGAGCCAATACCTTTAATGTGGCCTTTGGAGTTGTCACCAAATGTTACTACTCCTCCACTTTTTGGCTTTAGATCCATGAATCGACTCTTGTCTCCGGTCATGTGTCTCGAGCATCCACTATCAAGGTACCATGAGTTTTGACTTTGTGCTTTGGCCTTGAAGCAATGCTCCCCCTACAAACAAAGATATTAAACCTTGGTTTTTGGTACCCAAATCATTTTGGGTCCATGAGTGTTAGCTCCCAAAACCTTGGTTCCCTTAGGAATCCAAGATGACATAGCAATAATATTATTAGATTTTACAAGTTCCTTAGGAACCCATACACTTCTAATTCTTTTAGCTTTACTATGTCTAGGGTAGCTACCTTGTTTGTAGTAATTAGTCTTTTTCTTAGGTTGGTGTGATCTAGATGATTCTCCTACTTCATGCTTAGCACTACCAACATTTTTTAAAGACTTCTTGAGCTCATTTAGCTCACCCAACACCTTTTGGTGTTCACAATTACATTGAGACAAAAGATTATTAAGATCAACATTTTCATCTTGAAAAAATTTAAGTTCATCTTTTAATCCTAAAATCTTTTTCTCAAATTTAGAATTAGCTTGAGTAAGTGAGTCATTTTTCTCATTTAGTTCTTGAATAATCTTTTTATTCCTAATGACCGACTCCTTAAACTTCTCAACTAATTCACCATATACCTCTTGTAACTCATCATATGCATCATTTAATTCTTCATATGAAAAATCTAAAGTAGATGAGTTAGAGGTTACCAAGGAGGAATCTTTCTCAAGTGCCATGAGACAAAGGTTAGCCACTTCTTGTTCGTCATCCTCCGATGAGTCCTCATCACTCCAAGTAGCAAGTTTGGCTTTGAGCTTTTTCTTCTTCTCAAAGCCCTTCTTCTTGAGTTGAGGGCACTCCGAACGTATGTGGCCGGGTTGTTTGCACTCAAAGCAAATGATTGGATCCTTTCCATCTTCCTTGTTCTTGCTTTTGAAGTCCATCTTCCTTTGGAATTTTCTTCCCCGGTTGGACCTCATAAAGCGTGAGAATCGTTTGGCTATCATAGCCAATTCTTCAAGTTCATCCTCCTCACAAGATGAGCTCTCATCATGTTGTGAAGCTTTAGCCGTGAGAGCTATTCCCATCTTCTTCTTCTTCTCAACCTCAAGCTTCTCTACCCTTTTTTCTTCTTTCTTCTTCTCATCTTCCCTTCCTTGCTTCATGATCTCATGAGTAAGGAGAGAACCCACAAGCTCATCAAGCTTTAATGTCTTCAAGTTCTTTGCTTCGATGATAGCGGTTCTCTTCCCATCCCAAGATTCGAGAAGTGAATAGAGTAGCTTCCGGACAAGCTTGTCTTCCGGTATGATCTCTCCATATCCCTTTAGACCGTTGACGATTGTGGAGAATCGATCAAACATATTTGACACCGTCTCATCGGGCTCCATCTTGAAGTTTTCATAACTAAGATTGAGAAGTCCAATCTTAGTTTCTTTGACATCATTGGTGCCTTCATAAGTGGTCTCAAGAGTGTCCCACACTTCTTTGGCACTTTCAATGGATGAGACCTTTGAGTAGATGTCCGGACCGAAAGCACAAAAAAGCATGTGGAGAGCTTTATCATTGACTTGAATCTTCTTCCTCTCCTCTTCACTCATTTCGGCTTTCTTCTTCAACACCATCTTGCCTTCACCATCTTGCTTCAATGGAATGTATGGCCCATCCTCAATGACATCCCACACAAGATAGTCACTTGACTTGATGAATAGCCTCATTTTATTCTTCCAAAAAGAATAGTTGTCACCATTGAAGAAAGGAGGCTTGATGGTTGATTGTGACTCGTACATGCCGGAACCGGAGAATGAAGCCATCTCTTCATATTTTGATGATCACACTCTTCCAAGGATCTCCTCTTGTGGTTGTTAATCCTCAAAGAGTTAAGCTCTGATACCAATTGTTGAGTGGATCGAAAGGTCGATATTTACCAAGAGGGGGGGTGAATTGGAAATTTAAAGGATTGTAGTGGAAATTGGCAAATTAAAAATGATGAACAAGGGATTTAGAGTGGTTCAAGTTCCAAATGAACTCTACATCCACTACCTTAGTCTCACTAAGGATTTGCAACAATTTCACTAAATTGATCTTCCCCTTTTCTAGGACAAGGAGGCAACCCTTTACAATTTCGGTTGATTTTTCTACCCAAAATCAACCCAACCCTCACACAAGAGAACAAAGAAATTTGTAGGCTAATAAGGTATCTCTCAATACAAATGATAGCCCCAATACAAGCACTCAACCCAATTTTACAAAGTATGAATGAAGAACACAAATTGGGATTTCTAGACAAATATGAAATTTTGCACAATTGCTTGGATTTGATGAATAAGTGTTTGCTTGAAGTTCAATAGTTGTTGCTGTAGCTTTTTGATGTGTCTTTTATACCTCTTCATTGATTTCTAGCCGTTTGGGTGGTTGGGGACTTAATTAGAGCCGTTGGAACCCTCTCTTACCACCATAAATGCACTTCTGCAGCTACCGGTATCGGTACGCGGGAATGGGTATCGGTACCTGTCTCAAAAAAGAAAGAGCCGTTGTGCACATTTAATACAGGGGTATCGATACGCGTGTAAGCGTATCGGTACGGGGTATCGAAACGGCAAGGGCCGTATCGATACTATTTTCTGAACTTAGCTCACTGTCCAACTCCGTATCGATACGGGAGTTTGGCGTATCGATACGGGTCAACAAACTTTTAAAGTTTGGTTACCAATCAACTGACACCAACGGTCATATTTTTTAAACCGACTTATATTAAAAAATTACAAAGCCCGTATCGATACGGGGGTTAGCCGTATCGGTACCGTATTCAAACTCTTTGAATTTTAACACAGGGCCGTATCCGCTAATTGATTCAAGGTGTCTACATACTCTATAACCACATCTTCCTTAAGAACATGATCTCTAATGAAATGATGCCTTATTTCTATGTGTTTGGTTCTAGAGTGTTGGATGGGATTTTTAGTTAAGCATATTGCACTAGTGTTGTCACATTTTAGGGGTATGGTTCTAACTTTAATTCCATAATCTAAGAGTTGTTGCTTCATCCAAAGGACTTGAGCACAACAACTCCCTAAGGATATGTACTCGGCTTCGGTGGTAGATAAGGCTACACTATTTTGTTTCTTAGAGAACCAAGATATGAGCATACTACCTAAGAATTGGCAAGTTCCCGAAGTACTTTTCCTATCGATTTTACAACCCCCATAATCCGCATCCGAGTAAGCATGTAGGTTGAAGGTAGAGTCTCTAGGATACCAAAGGCCTAAACAAGGAGTGTCTCTAAGGTATCTAAAGATTCTCTTAACGGCTATAAGGTGAGACTCTCTAGGACTAGCTTGAAACCTAGCACACAAGCAAACACTAAACAAGATATCTGGTCTACTTGCGGTAAGGTAAAGCAAAGATCCAATCATAGAACGATAAAGCTTAGAGTCAACACACTTACCTCCTTCATCTTTGTCAAGCTTTGTAGATGAGCTCATAGGAGTGGCTTGAGGTTTTGCATTCTCCAAGCCA
This sequence comes from Hibiscus tridactylites, assembly GCA_958450335.1. Lineage (NCBI taxonomy): Eukaryota > Viridiplantae > Streptophyta > Magnoliopsida > Malvales > Malvaceae > Hibiscus > Hibiscus tridactylites. The sequence goes on along the minus strand of OY288289.1, from coordinate 22,694,927 downwards.
AACTTCTTGAGCATATCCTTTATGTATTTTGCTTGGTTGATGAAGGTGCAATCCTTCTTTTGCTTGATTTGGAGTCCCAAAAAGAATGAGAGCTCCCCCATCATGCTCATCTCAAATTCACCTTGCATTAACTTAGCAAACTCTTGACAATGACATTCATTAGTAGAACCAAAAATAATATCATCAACATAAATTTGAACTACTAAGATGTCATTTTTATACATTTTTATGAAAAGTGTAGTGTCCACCTTACCTTTTCCAAATCCTTTTTCAATCAAAAAATTTGAAAGCCTTTCATACCAAGCTCTAGGAGCTTGTTTTAAACCATAAAGAGCTTTGGTAAGTTTGAAAACATGATTTGGAAATTTTGAATCTTCAAAACCCGGTGGTTGTTCCACATACACTTCTTCATTTATAAAACCATTTAAAAATGCGCTTTTAACATCCATTTGAAAAAGCTTGAAATTATGATAACATGCATATGCAAGCAACATCCTAATGGCTTCCATTCTAGCTACGGGTGCATAGGTTTCATCAAAATCTATTCCCTCTTCTTGAGTGTAACCTTGTGCTACAAGTCTAGCTTTATTTCTCACAATGTTACCACTCTCATCTAGTTTGTTCCTAAAGACCCATTTAGTTCCTATTGTAGATTTATTACTAGGCCTATCAACTAATGTCCATACATTACTTCTCTCAAATTGATTTAACTCTTCTTGCATAGCCATAATCCAAAAGTCATCTTTCAATGCTTCTTTTATATTTTTAGGCTCTATGCATGAGATAAATGCAACATGGTTCATTAATCTAAGAGAAGAACGAGTGGTTACCCCCTTGGATGGATCACCCAAGATTTCACCATCTTTGACATAGTTCAACTCCCTTGGGTAGCTCACTTCCTTTTCCTCAATCGCCAAGTCCTTCAAGGCTTCAAGAGGTGGATCTTGTGAGTCCTCTTCCTTTATTGGAATCTCATCCTCCTTTGAAGTTTGACCTCCATCAAAGGCATTTATGATTCCTACATCATCATCATCACAAGAATCCTTCCTAGGAAGGAGGTTATCATCGAATACAACATGAATAGATTCTTCTACTACTAAAGTTCTTTTGTTAAATACTCGATAAGCTTTAGAGGTTAAAGAGTAACCTATAAAAATAGCTTCATCACTTTTTGCATCAAATTTACCTAAGTTGTCTTTTCCATTATTTAAAACAAAACACTTGCACCCAAAAGGGTGAAAATAACTAATGTTAGGCATTTTAGATTTTAAAATCTCATAAGGTGTTTTCTTTAAAATTGGCCTAATCATTACTCGATTTACAATATAACAAGCGGTGTTTGTGGCTTCCGCCCAAAAATATTTAGGTAAATTGTTTTCACAAAGCATAGTTCTAGCCATTTCTTGTAAAGTTCTATTTTTCCTCTCAACTACCCCATTTTGTTGAGGAGTTCGAGGAGCCGAAAAATTATGGCTAATACCATTTTCATTCAAAAATTCTTCAAACCCTAAATTTTGAAACTCGGTTCCATGATCACTTCTAATATGTGAAATTCTAAGTTCAAGATCATTTTGGGTTAATTTTGAAAATGTGATGAATTTTTCCAAAGCCTCATCTTTAGTACTTAAAAAGAGAACCCAAGTAAATCTAGAAAAATCATCAACTAGCACAAATGCATAAGATTTACCACCCAAGCTCATAGTCCTAATTGGCCCAAATAAATCCATGTGAATTAATTGTAAGCATCTACTAGTAGAAACATCATTAATGGACTTAAAGGAAGACCTATGTTGTTTACCCTTTGAGCATGCATCACAAATTTTATCATTTGAAAATTTTATTTTGGGCAAACCTCTAACTAGATTTAGAGAGACTAGTTTTTCCAAAACACTTATGCTAGCATGTCCTAGCTTCCTATGCCACAACCATGCATCATTTTCATTTTGAGCAACTAAGCATGCATGAGATGTATGAATGTCATCTAAATGCACCATGTATATGTTTCCTATGCGATGACCTATGAGCATAATATTATTAGATTTAATGTCTACAATTTTGCAACCATTTTTATCAAATAAAACATTAAATCCTTTATCATATAATTGACTTATGCTCAATAAATTATGTTTAAGACCATCGACATATAAGACATTTTCAATAAGAATGGTAGAGTGATTACCTATGGAGCCAATACCTTTAATGTGGCCTTTGGAGTTGTCACCAAATGTTACTACTCCTCCACTTTTTGGCTTTAGATCCATGAATCGACTCTTGTCTCCGGTCATGTGTCTCGAGCATCCACTATCAAGGTACCATGAGTTTTGACTTTGTGCTTTGGCCTTGAAGCAATGCTCCCCCTACAAACAAAGATATTAAACCTTGGTTTTTGGTACCCAAATCATTTTGGGTCCATGAGTGTTAGCTCCCAAAACCTTGGTTCCCTTAGGAATCCAAGATGACATAGCAATAATATTATTAGATTTTACAAGTTCCTTAGGAACCCATACACTTCTAATTCTTTTAGCTTTACTATGTCTAGGGTAGCTACCTTGTTTGTAGTAATTAGTCTTTTTCTTAGGTTGGTGTGATCTAGATGATTCTCCTACTTCATGCTTAGCACTACCAACATTTTTTAAAGACTTCTTGAGCTCATTTAGCTCACCCAACACCTTTTGGTGTTCACAATTACATTGAGACAAAAGATTATTAAGATCAACATTTTCATCTTGAAAAAATTTAAGTTCATCTTTTAATCCTAAAATCTTTTTCTCAAATTTAGAATTAGCTTGAGTAAGTGAGTCATTTTTCTCATTTAGTTCTTGAATAATCTTTTTATTCCTAATGACCGACTCCTTAAACTTCTCAACTAATTCACCATATACCTCTTGTAACTCATCATATGCATCATTTAATTCTTCATATGAAAAATCTAAAGTAGATGAGTTAGAGGTTACCAAGGAGGAATCTTTCTCAAGTGCCATGAGACAAAGGTTAGCCACTTCTTGTTCGTCATCCTCCGATGAGTCCTCATCACTCCAAGTAGCAAGTTTGGCTTTGAGCTTTTTCTTCTTCTCAAAGCCCTTCTTCTTGAGTTGAGGGCACTCCGAACGTATGTGGCCGGGTTGTTTGCACTCAAAGCAAATGATTGGATCCTTTCCATCTTCCTTGTTCTTGCTTTTGAAGTCCATCTTCCTTTGGAATTTTCTTCCCCGGTTGGACCTCATAAAGCGTGAGAATCGTTTGGCTATCATAGCCAATTCTTCAAGTTCATCCTCCTCACAAGATGAGCTCTCATCATGTTGTGAAGCTTTAGCCGTGAGAGCTATTCCCATCTTCTTCTTCTTCTCAACCTCAAGCTTCTCTACCCTTTTTTCTTCTTTCTTCTTCTCATCTTCCCTTCCTTGCTTCATGATCTCATGAGTAAGGAGAGAACCCACAAGCTCATCAAGCTTTAATGTCTTCAAGTTCTTTGCTTCGATGATAGCGGTTCTCTTCCCATCCCAAGATTCGGGAAGTGAATAGAGTAGCTTCCGGACAAGCTTGTCTTCCGGTATGATCTCTCCATATCCCTTTAGACCGTTGACGATTGTGGAGAATCGATCAAACATATTTGACACCGTCTCATCGGGCTCCATCTTGAAGTTTTCATAACTAAGATTGAGAAGTCCAATCTTAGTTTCTTTGACATCATTGGTGCCTTCATAAGTGGTCTCAAGAGTGTCCCACACTTCTTTGGCACTTTCAATGGATGAGACCTTTGAGTAGATGTCCGGACCGAAAGCACAAAAACGCATGTGGAGAGCTTTATCATTGACTTGAATCTTCTTCCTCTCCTCTTCACTCATTTCGGCTTTCTTCTTCAACACCATCTTGCCTTCACCATCTTGCTTCAATGGAATGTATGGCCCATCCTCAATGACATCCCACACAAGATAGTCACTTGACTTGATGAATAGCCTCATTTTATTCTTCCAAAAAGAATAGTTGTCACCATTGAAGAAAGGAGGCTTGATGGTTGATTGTGACTCGTACATGCCGGAACCGGAGAATGAAGCCATCTCTTCATATTTTGATGATCACACTCTTCCAAGGATCTCCTCTTGTGGTTGTTAATCCTCAAAGAGTTAAGCTCTGATACCAATTGTTGAGTGGATCGAAAGGTCGATATTTACCAAGAGGGGGGGTGAATTGGAAATTTAAAGGATTGTAGTGGAAATTGGCAAATTAAAAATGATGAACAAGGGATTTAGAGTGGTTCAAGTTCCAAATGAACTCTACATCCACTACCTTAGTCTCACTAAGGATTTGCAACAATTTCACTAAATTGATCTTCCTCTTTTCTAGGACAAGGAGGCAACCCTTTACAATTTCGGTTGATTTTTCTACCCAAAATCAACCCAACCCTCACACAAGAGAACAAAGAAATTTGTAGGCTAATAAGGTATCTCTCAATACAAATGATAGCCCCAATACAAGCACTCAACCCAATTTTACAAAGTATGAATGAAGAACACAAATTGGGATTTCTAGACAAATATGAAATTTTGCACAATTGCTTGGATTTGATGAATAAGTGTTTGCTTGAAGTTCAATAGTTGTTGCTGTAGCTTTTTGATGTGTCTTTTATACCTCTTCATTGATTTCTAGCCGTTTGGGTGGTTGGGGACTTAATTAGAGCCGTTGGAACCCTCTCTTACCACCATAAATGCACTTCTGCAGCTACCGGTATCGGTACGCGGGAATGGGTATCGGTACCTGTCTCAAAAAAGAAAGAGCCGTTGTGCACATTTAATACAGGGGTATCGATACGCGTGTAAGCGTATCGGTACGGGGTATCGAAACAGCAAGGGCCGTATCGATACTATTTTCTGAACTTAGCTCACTGTCCAACTCCGTATCGATACGGGAGTTTGGCGTATCGATACGGGTCAACAAACTTTTAAAGTTTGGTTACCAATCAACTGACACCAACGGTCATATTTTTTAAACCGACTTATATTAAAAAATTACAAAGCCCGTATCGATACGGGGGTTAGCCGTATCGGTACCGTATTCAAACTCTTTGAATTTTAACACAGGGCCGTATCCGCTAATTGATTCAAGGTGTCTACATACTCTATAACCACATCTTCCTTAAGAACATGATCTCTAATGAAATGATGCCTTATTTCTATGTGTTTGGTTCTAGAGTGTTGGATGGGATTTTTAGTTAAGCATATTGCACTAGTGTTGTCACATTTTAGGGGTATGGTTCTAACTTTAATTCCATAATCTAAGAGTTGTTGCTTCATCCAAAGGACTTGAGCACAACAACTCCCTAAGGATATGTACTCGGCTTCGGTGGTAGATAAGGCTACACTATTTTGTTTCTTAGAGAACCAAGATATGAGCATACTACCTAAGAATTGGCAAGTTCCCGAAGTACTTTTCCTATCGATTTTACAACCCCCATAATCCGCATCCGAGTAAGCATGTAGGTTGAAGGTAGAGTCTCTAGGATACCAAAGGCCTAAACAAGGAGTGTCTCTAAGGTATCTAAAGATTCTCTTAACGGCTATAAGGTGAGACTCTCTAGGACTAGCTTGAAACCTAGCACACAAGCAAACACTAAACAAGATATCTGGTCTACTTGCGGTAAGGTAAAGCAAAGATCCAATCATAGAACGATAAAGCTTAGAGTCAACACACTTACCTCCTTCATCTTTGTCAAGCTTTGTAGATGAGCTCATAGGAGTGGCTTGAGGTTTTGCATTCTCCAAGCCAAACTTCTTGAGCATATCCTTTATGTATTTTGCTTGGTTGATGAAGGTGCAATCCTTCTTTTGCTTGATTTGGAGTCCCAAAAAGAATGAGAGCTCCCCCATCATGCTCATCTCAAATTCACCTTGCATTAACTTAGCAAACTCTTGACAATGACATTCATTAGTAGAACCAAAAATAATATCATCAACATAAATTTGAACTACTAAGATGTCATTTTTATACATTTTTATGAAAAGTGTAGTGTCCACCTTACCTTTTTCAAATCCTTTTTCAATCAAAAAATTTGAAAGCCTTTCATACCAAGCTCTAGGAGCTTGTTTTAAACCATAAAGAGCTTTGGTAAGTTTGAAAACATGATTTGGAAATTTTGAATCTTCAAAACCCGGTGGTTGTTCCACATACACTTCTTCATTTATAAAACCATTTAAAAATGCGCTTTTAACATCCATTTGAAAAAGCTTGAAATTATGATAACATGCATATGCAAGCAACATCCTAATGGCTTCCATTCTAGCTACGGGTGCATAGGTTTCATCAAAATCTATTCCCTCTTCTTGAGTGTAACCTTGTGCTACAAGTCTAGCTTTATTTCTCACAATGTTACCACTCTCATCTAGTTTGTTCCTAAAGACCCATTTAGTTCCTATTGTAGATTTATTACTAGGCCTATCAACTAATGTCCATACATTACTTCTCTCAAATTGATTTAACTCTTCTTGCATAGCCATAATCCAAAAGTCATCTTTCAATGCTTCTTTTATATTTTTAGGCTCTATGCATGAGATAAATGCAACATGGTTCATTAATCTAAGAGAAGAACGAGTGGTTACCCCCTTGGATGGATCACCCAAGATTTCACCATCTTTGACATAGTTCAACTCCCTTGGGTAGCTCACTTCCTTTTCCTCAATCGCCAAGTCCTTCAAGGCTTCAAGAGGTGGATCTTGTGAGTCCTCTTCCTTTATTGGAATCTCATCCTCCTTTGAAGTTTGACCTCCATCAAAGGCATTTATGATTCCTACATCATCATCATCACAAGAATCCTTCCTAGGAAGGAGGTTATCATCGAATACAACATGAATAGATTCTTCTACTACTAAAGTTCTTTTGTTAAATACTCGATAAGCTTTAGAGGTTAAAGAGTAACCTATAAAAATAGCTTCATCACTTTTTGCATCAAATTTACCTAAGTTGTCTTTTCCATTATTTAAAACAAAACACTTGCACCCAAAAGGGTGAAAATAACTAATGTTAGGCATTTTAGATTTTAAAATCTCATAAGGTGTTTTCTTTAAAATTGGCCTAATCATTACTCGATTTACAATATAACAAGCGGTGTTTGTGGCTTCCGCCCAAAAATATTTAGGTAAATTGTTTTCACAAAGCATAGTTCTAGCCATTTCTTGTAAAGTTCTATTTTTCCTCTCAACTACCCCATTTTGTTGAGGAGTTCGAGGAGCCGAAAAATTATGGCTAATACCATTTTCATTCAAAAATTCTTCAAACCCTAAATTTTGAAACTCGGTTCCATGATCACTTCTAATATGTGAAATTCTAAGTTCAAGATCATTTTGGGTTAATTTTGAAAATGTGATGAATTTTTCCAAAGCCTCATCTTTAGTACTTAAAAAGAGAACCCAAGTAAATCTAGAAAAATCATCAACTAGCACAAATGCATAAGATTTACCACCCAAGCTCATAGTCCTAATTGGCCCAAATAAATCCATGTGAATTAATTGTAAGCATCTACTAGTAGAAACATCATTAATGGACTTAAAGGAAGACCTATGTTGTTTACCCTTTGAGCATGCATCACAAATTTTATCATTTGAAAATTTTATTTTGGGCAAACCTCTAACTAGATTTAGAGAGACTAGTTTTTCCAAAACACTTATGCTAGCATGTCCTAGCTTCCTATGCCACAACCATGCATCATTTTCATTTTGAGCAACTAAGCATGCATGAGATGTATGAATGTCATCTAAATGCACCATGTATATGTTTCCTATGCGATGACCTATGAGCATAATATTATTAGATTTAATGTCTACAATTTTGCAACCATTTTTATCAAATAAAACATTAAATCCTTTATCATATAATTGACTTATGCTCAATAAATTATGTTTAAGACCATCGACATATAAGACATTTTCAATAAGAATGGTAGAGTGATTACCTATGGAGCCAATACCTTTAATGTGGCCTTTGGAGTTGTCACCAAATGTTACTACTCCTCCACTTTTTGGCTTTAGATCCATGAATCGACTCTTGTCTCCGGTCATGTGTCTCGAGCATCCACTATCAAGGTACCATGAGTTTTGACTTTGTGCTTTGGCCTTGAAGCAATGCTCCCCCTACAAACAAAGATATTAAACCTTGGTTTTTGGTACCCAAATCATTTTGGGTCCATGAGTGTTAGCTCCCAAAACCTTGGTTCCCTTAGGAATCCAAGATGACATAGCAATAATATTATTAGATTTTACAAGTTCCTTAGGAACCCATACACTTCTAATTCTTTTAGCTTTACTATGTCTAGGGTAGCTACCTTGTTTGTAGTAATTAGTCTTTTTCTTAGGTTGGTGTGATCTAGATGATTCTCCTACTTCATGCTTAGCACTACCAACATTTTTTAAAGACTTCTTGAGCTCATTTAGCTCACCCAACACCTTTTGGTGTTCACAATTACATTGAGACAAAAGATTATTAAGATCAACATTTTCATCTTGAAAAAATTTAAGTTCATCTTTTAATCCTAAAATCTTTTTCTCAAATTTAGAATTAGCTTGAGTAAGTGAGTCATTTTTCTCATTTAGTTCTTGAATAATCTTTTTATTCCTAATGACCGACTCCTTAAACTTCTCAACTAATTCACCATATACCTCTTGTAACTCATCATATGCATCATTTAATTCTTCATATGAAAAATCTAAAGTAGATGAGTTAGAGGTTACCAAGGAGGAATCTTTCTCAAGTGCCATGAGACAAAGGTTAGCCACTTCTTGTTCGTCATCCTCCGATGAGTCCTCATCACTCCAAGTAGCAAGTTTGGCTTTGAGCTTTTTCTTCTTCTCAAAGCCCTTCTTCTTGAGTTGAGGGCACTCCGAACGTATGTGGCCGGGTTGTTTGCACTCAAAGCAAATGATTGGATCCTTTCCATCTTCCTTGTTCTTGCTTTTGAAGTCCATCTTCCTTTGGAATTTTCTTCCCCGGTTGGACCTCATAAAGCGTGAGAATCGTTTGGCTATCATAGCCAATTCTTCAAGTTCATCCTCCTCACAAGATGAGCTCTCATCATGTTGTGAAGCTTTAGCCGTGAGAGCTATTCCCATCTTCTTCTTCTTCTCAACCTCAAGCTTCTCTACCCTTTTTTCTTCTTTCTTCTTCTCATCTTCCCTTCCTTGCTTCATGATCTCATGAGTAAGGAGAGAACCCACAAGCTCATCAAGCTTTAATGTCTTCAAGTTCTTTGCTTCGATGATAGCGGTTCTCTTCCCATCCCAAGATTCGGGAAGTGAATAGAGTAGCTTCCGGACAAGCTTGTCTTCCGGTATGATCTCTCCATATCCCTTTAGACCGTTGACGATTGTGGAGAATCGATCAAACATATTTGACACCGTCTCATCGGGCTCCATCTTGAAGTTTTCATAACTAAGATTGAGAAGTCCAATCTTAGTTTCTTTGACATCATTGGTGCCTTCATAAGTGGTCTCAAGAGTGTCCCACACTTCTTTGGCACTTTCAATGGATGAGACCTTTGAGTAGATGTCCGGACCGAAAGCACAAAAACGCATGTGGAGAGCTTTATCATTGACTTGAATCTTCTTCCTCTCCTCTTCACTCATTTCGGCTTTCTTCTTCAACACCATCTTGCCTTCACCATCTTGCTTCAATGGAATGTATGGCCCATCCTCAATGACATCCCACACAAGATAGTCACTTGACTTGATGAATAGCCTCATTTTATTCTTCCAAAAAGAATAGTTGTCACCATTGAAGAAAGGAGGCTTGATGGTTGATTGTGACTCGTACATGCCGGAACCGGAGAATGAAGCCATCTCTTCATATTTTGATGATCACACTCTTCCAAGGATCTCCTCTTGTGGTTGTTAATCCTCAAAGAGTTAAGCTCTGATACCAATTGTTGAGTGGATCGAAAGGTCGATATTTACCAAGAGGGGGGGTGAATTGGAAATTTAAAGGATTGTAGTGGAAATTGGCAAATTAAAAATGATGAACAAGGGATTTAGAGTGGTTCAAGTTCCAAATGAACTCTACATCCACTACCTTAGTCTCACTAAGGATTTGCAACAATTTCACTAAATTGATCTTCCTCTTTTCTAGGACAAGGAGGCAACCCTTTACAATTTCGGTTGATTTTTCTACCCAAAATCAACCCAACCCTCACACAAGAGAACAAAGAAATTTGTAGGCTAATAAGGTATCTCTCAATACAAATGATAGCCCCAATACAAGCACTCAACCCAATTTTACAAAGTATGAATGAAGAACACAAATTGGGATTTCTAGACAAATATGAAATTTTGCACAATTGCTTGGATTTGATGAATAAGTGTTTGCTTGAAGTTCAATAGTTGTTGCTGTAGCTTTTTGATGTGTCTTTTATACCTCTTCATTGATTTCTAGCCGTTTGGGTGGTTGGGGACTTAATTAGAGCCGTTGGAACCCTCTCTTACCACCATAAATGCACTTCTGCAGCTACCGGTATCGGTACGCGGGAATGGGTATCGGTACCTGTCTCAAAAAAGAAAGAGCCGTTGTGCACATTTAATACAGGGGTATCGATACGCGTGTAAGCGTATCGGTACGGGGTATCGAAACGGCAAGGGCCGTATCGATACTATTTTCTGAACTTAGCTCACTGTCCAACTCCGTATCGATACGGGAGTTTGGCGTATCGATACGGGTCAACAAACTTTTAAAGTTTGGTTACCAATCAACTGACACCAACGGTCATATTTTTTAAACCGACTTATATTAAAAAATTACAAAGCCCGTATCGATACGGGGGTTAGCCGTATCGGTACCGTATTCAAACTCTTTGAATTTTAACACAGGGCCGTATCCGCTAATTGATTCAAGGTGTCTACATACTCTATAACCACATCTTCCTTAAGAACATGATCTCTAATGAAATGATGCCTTATTTCTATGTGTTTGGTTCTAGAGTGTTGGATGGGATTTTTAGTTAAGCATATTGCACTAGTGTTGTCACATTTTAGGGGTATGGTTCTAACTTTAATTCCATAATCTAAGAGTTGTTGCTTCATCCAAAGGACTTGAGCACAACAACTCCCTAAGGATATGTACTCGGCTTCGGTGGTAGATAAGGCTACACTATTTTGTTTCTTAGAGAACCAAGATATGAGCATACTACCTAAGAATTGGCAAGTTCCCGAAGTACTTTTCCTATCGATTTTACAACCCCCATAATCCGCATCCGAGTAAGCATGTAGGTTGAAGGTAGAGTCTCTAGGATACCAAAGGCCTAAACAAGGAGTGTCTCTAAGGTATCTAAAGATTCTCTTAACGGCTATAAGGTGAGACTCTCTAGGACTAGCTTGAAACCTAGCACACAAGCAAACACTAAACAAGATATCTGGTCTACTTGCGGTAAGGTAAAGCAAAGATCCAATCATAGAACGATAAAGCTTAGAGTCAACACACTTACCTCCTTCATCTTTGTCAAGCTTTGTAGATGAGCTCATAGGAGTGGCTTGAGGTTTTGCATTCTCCAAGCCAAACTTCTTGAGCATATCCTTTATGTATTTTGCTTGGTTGATGAAGGTGCAATCCTTCTTTTGCTTGATTTGGAGTCCCAAAAAGAATGAGAGCTCCTCCATCATGCTCATCTCAAATTCACCTTGCATTAACTTAGCAAACTCTTGACAATGACATTCATTAGTAGAACCAAAAATAATATCATCAACATAAATTTGAACTACTAAGATGTCATTTTTATACATTTTTATGAAAAGTGTAGTGTCCACCTTACCTTTTTCAAATCCTTTTTCAATCAAAAAATTTGAAAGCCTTTCATACCAAGCTCTAGGAGCTTGTTTTAAACCATAAAGAGCTTTGGTAAGTTTGAAAACATGATTTGGAAATTTTGAATCTTCAAAACCAGGTGGTTGTTCCACATACACTTCTTCATTTATAAAACCATTTAAAAATGCGCTTTTAACATCCATTTGAAAAAGCTTGAAATTATGATAACATGCATATGCAAGCAACATCCTAATGGCTTCCATTCTAGCTACGGGTGCATAGGTTTCATCAAAATCTATTCCCTCTTCTTGAGTGTAACCTTGTGCTACAAGTCTAGCTTTATTTCTCACAATGTTACCACTCTCATCTAGTTTGTTCCTAAAGACCCATTTAGTTCCTATTGTAGATTTATTACTAGGCCTATCAACTAATGTCCATACATTACTTCTCTCAAATTGATTTAACTCTTCTTGCATAGCCATAATCCAAAAGTCATCTTTCAATGCTTCTTTTATATTTTTAGGCTCTATGCATGAGATAAATGCAACATGGTTCATTAATCTAAGAGAAGAACGAGTGGTTACCCCCTTGGATGGATCACCCAAGATTTCACCATCTTTGACATAGTTCAACTCCCTTGGGTAGCTCACTTCCTTTTCCTCAATCGCCAAGTCCTTCAAGGCTTCAAGAGGTGGATCTTGTGAGTCCTCTTCCTTTATTGGAATCTCATCCTCCTTTGAAGTTTGACCTCCATCAAAGGCATTTATGATTCCTACATCATCATCATCACAAGAATCCTTCCTAGGAAGGAGGTTATCATCGAATACAACATGAATAGATTCTTCTACTACTAAAGTTCTTTTGTTAAATACTCGATAAGCTTTAGAGGTTAAAGAGTAACCTATAAAAATAGCTTCATCACTTTTTGCATCAAATTTACCTAAGTTGTCTTTTCCATTATTTAAAACAAAACACTTGCACCCAAAAGGGTGAAAATAACTAATGTTAGGCTTTTTAGATTTTAAAATCTCATAAGGTGTTTTCTTTAAAATTGGCCTAATCATTACTCGATTTACAATATAACAAGCGGTGTTTGTGGCTTCCGCCCAAAAATATTTAGGTAAATTGTTTTCACAAAGCATAGTTCTAGCCATTTCTTGTAAAGTTCTATTTTTCCTCTCAACTACCCCATTTTGTTGAGGAGTTCGAGGAGCCGAAAAATTATGGCTAATACCATTTTCATTCAAAAATTCTTCAAACCCTAAATTTTGAAACTCGGTTCCATGATCACTTCTAATATGTGAAATTCTAAGTTCAAGATCATTTTGGGTTAATTTTGAAAATGTGATGAATTTTTCCAAAGCCTCATCTTTAGTACTTAAAAAGAGAACCCAAGTAAATCTAGAAAAATCATCAACTAGCACAAATGCATAAGATTTACCACCCAAGCTCATAGTCCTAATTGGCCCAAATAAATCCATGTGAATTAATTGTAAGCATCTACTAGTAGAAACATCATTAATGGACTTAAAGGAAGACCTATGTTGTTTACCCTTTGAGCATGCATCACAAATTTTATCATTTGAAAATTTTATTTTGGGCAAACCTCTAACTAGATTTAGAGAGACTAGTTTTTCCAAAACACTTATGCTAGCATGTCCTAGCTTCCTATGCCACAACCATGCATCATTTTCATTTTGAGCAACTAAGCATGCATGAGATGTATGAATGTCATCTAAATGCACCATGTATATGTTTCCTATGCGATGACCTATGAGCATAATATTATTAGATTTAATGTCTACAATTTTGCAACCATTTTTATCAAATAAAACATTAAATCCTTTATCACATAATTGACTTATGCTCAATAAATTATGTTTAAGACCATCGACATATAAGACATTTTCAATAAGAATGGTAGAGTGATTACCTATGGAGCCAATACCTTTAATGTGGCCTTTGGAATTGTCACCAAATGTTACTACTCCTCCACTTTTTGGCTTTAGATCCATGAATCGACTCTTGTCTCCGGTCATGTGTCTCGAGCATCCACTATCAAGGTACCATGAGTTTTGACTTTGTGCTTTGGCCTTGAAGCAATGCTCCCCCTACAAACAAAGATATTAAACCTTGGTTTTTGGTACCCAAATCATTTTGGGTCCATGAGTGTTAGCTCCCAAAACCTTGGTTCCCTTAGGAATCCAAGATGACATAGCAATAATATTATTAGATTTTACAAGTTCCTTAGGAACCCATACACTTCTAATTCTTTTAGCTTTACTATGTCTAGGGTAGCTACCTTGTTTGTAGTAATTAGTCTTTTTCTTAGGTTGGTGTGATCTAGATGATTCTCCTACTTCATGCTTAGCACTACCAACATTTTTTAAAGACTTCTTGAGCTCATTTAGCTCACCCAACACCTTTTGGTGTTCACAATTACATTGAGACAAAAGATTATTAAGATCAACATTTTCATCTTGAAAAAATTTAAGTTCATCTTTTAATCCTAAAATCTTTTTCTCAAATTTAGAATTAGCTTGAGTAAGTGAGTCATTTTTCTCATTTAGTTCTTGAATAATCTTTTTATTCCTAATGACCGACTCCTTAAACTTCTCAACTAATTCACCATATACCTCTTGTAACTCATCATATGCATCATTTAATTCTTCATATGAAAAATCTAAAGTAGATGAGTTAGAGGTTACCAAGGAGGAATCTTTCTCAAGTGCCATGAGACAAAGGTTAGCCACTTCTTGTTCGTCATCCTCCGATGAGTCCTCATCACTCCAAGTAGCAAGTTTGGCTTTGAGCTTTTTCTTCTTCTCAAAGCCCTTCTTCTTGAGTTGAGGGCACTCCGAACGTATGTGGCCGGGTTGTTTGCACTCAAAGCAAATGATGGGATCCTTTCCATCTTCCTTGTTCTTGCTTTTGAAGTCCATCTTCCTTTGGAATTTTCTTCCCCGGTTGGACCTCATAAAGCGTGAGAATCGTTTGGCTATCATAGCCAATTCTTCAAGTTCATCCTCCTCACAAGATGAGCTCTCATCATGTTGTGAAGCTTTAGCCGTGAGAGCTATTCCCATCTTCTTCTTCTTCTCAACCTCAAGCTTCTCTACCCTTTTTTCTTCTTTCTTCTTCTCATCTTCCCTTCCTTGCTTCATGATCTCATGAGTAAGGAGAGAACCCACAAGCTCATCAAGCTTTAATGTCTTCAAGTTCTTTGCTTCGATGATAGCGGTTCTCTTCCCATCCCAAGATTCGGGAAGTGAATAGAGTAGCTTCCGGACAAGCTTGTCTTCCGGTATGATCTCTCCATATCCCTTTAGACCGTTGACGATTGTGGAGAATCGATCAAACATATTTGACACCGTCTCATCGGGCTCCATCTTGAAGTTTTCATAACTAAGATTGAGAAGTCCAATCTTAGTTTCTTTGACATCATTGGTGCCTTCATAAGTGGTCTCAAGAGTGTCCCACACTTCTTTGGCACTTTCAATGGATGAGACCTTTGAGTAGATGTCCGGACCGAAAGCACAAAAACGCATGTGGAGAGCTTTATCATTGACTTGAATCTTCTTCCTCTCCTCTTCACTCATTTCGGCTTTCTTCTTCAACACCATCTTGCCTTCACCATCTTGCTTCAATGGAATGTATGGCCCATCCTCAATGACATCCCACACAAGATAGTCACTTGACTTGATGAATAGCCTCATTTTATTCTTCCAAAAAGAATAGTTGTCACCATTGAAGAAAGGAGGCTTGATGGTTGATTGTGACTCGTACATGCCGGAACCGGAGAATGAAGCCATCTCTTCATATTTTGATGATCACACTCTTCCAAGGATCTCCTCTTGTGGTTGTTAATCCTCAAAGAGTTAAGCTCTGATACCAATTGTTGAGTGGATCGAAAGGTCGATATTTACCAAGAGGGGGGGTGAATTGGAAATTTAAAGGATTGTAGTGGAAATTGGCAAATTAAAAATGATGAACAAGGGATTTAGAGTGGTTCAAGTTCCAAATGAACTCTACATCCACTACCTTAGTCTCACTAAGGATTTGCAACAATTTCACTAAATTGATCTTCCTCTTTTCTAGGACAAGGAGGCAACCCTTTACAATTTCGGTTGATTTTTCTACCCAAAATCAACCCAACCCTCACACAAGAGAACAAAGAAATTTGTAGGCTAATAAGGTATCTCTCAATACAAATGATAGCCCCAATACAAGCACTCAACCCAATTTTACAAAGTATGAATGAAGAACACAAATTGGGATTTCTAGACAAATATGAAATTTTGCACAATTGCTTGGATTTGATGAATAAGTGTTTGCTTGAAGTTCAATAGTTGTTGCTGTAGCTTTTTGATGTGTCTTTTATACCTCTTCATTGATTTCTAGCCGTTTGGGTGGTTGGGGACTTAATTAGAGCCGTTGGAACCCTCTCTTACCACCATAAATGCACTTCTGCAGCTACCGGTATCGGTACGCGGGAATGGGTATCGGTACCTGTCTCAAAAAAGAAAGAGCCGTTGTGCACATTTAATACAGGGGTATCGATACGCGTGTAAGCGTATCGGTACGGGGTATCGAAACGGCAAGGGCCGTATCGATACTATTTTCTGAACTTAGCTCACTGTCCAACTCCGTATCGATACGGGAGTTTGGCGTATCGATACGGGTCAACAAACTTTTAAAGTTTGGTTACCAATCAACTGACACCAACGGTCATATTTTTTAAACCGACTTATATTAAAAAATTACAAAGCCCGTATCGATACGGGGGTTAGCCGTATCGGTACCGTATTCAAACTCTTTGAATTTTAACACAGGGCCGTATCGATACGAGGGTTTAGTGTATCGATACAGATGTCGACAGTGACCAAGTTTGGCAAAATGGTATCGATACGCTATGTGCTGTATCGATACGCCTGGACATTTTTGGATGGTTTTGCCTTGGAACACTTAGAAAATATTTTGAGTTTGAGTTTTATAAATCAGTTTCAAAGTGTTGGTGTTTTAAAAACTTATTAAGGGACTTAAAAACTAATTTTAAGTTTTACAAAATAATCCTCAATGATTTAATTATATCAAAATCAAACATAGGTTTTACATCATGCTTAGAACCAACCCTCTTGCTTTTTCCCGCGAGCACTAGAGATCTTTTGTAAGGGCTTCTATGTCAATTTATTTGTTTAAAGATGCATTTTTTCCTTAAAATGGAAAACGTTTCTCCATTTTGTCATTTTTCCTTCTTTGCATTTTTAATCCATTTTTTTCAAGCATACATCTTCTTTGTAGGGGGCATCTGTTAAACTTGACATGGAAAAGGCATACGATAGGGTTGAGTGGAATTTCATTCATGATATTATGTTGAAAATGGGATTTGATAGTAAATGGGTTGACCTGATCATGAGATGTGTTACTACTGTTAGATTTTGTCTTACATCAATGGGAAATTCTCTGAAGAGTTTAATCCAGGGAGAGGGCTGAGGCAAGGGGACCCTTTGTCTCCTTATCTGTTTTTACTTGCTGCACAAGGCTTGTATGCCTTGCTTTTGAAGGAACAATCTTTAGGCATAATTAAGGGCTTAAGAATCAGTGTGCATGACCCTCGTGTAAATCACCTTTTGTATGCAGATGATTGCTTGCTCTTTATAAGGATTTCAGAGGATGAGGCCACTAGAGTGAGAGAAATTATGAGGATGTATGAAACTGCTTCTTGGCAAAAAGTCAACCTGGATAAATCCTATATTTATTTCAGTAATGGCATGAAAGATGAGCACAAAGCTGCCTTGAAGGGTATTCTTGAAATGAGAGAAGAGATTGATATAGGGGTGTACCTAGGGCTGCCTTTGATTGTTGGGAAAAATAAGACTGACTCCCTATGTTTCTTGTTCAAAAATGTAGATAAAAGGGTTGGTGGCTGGACAAATAACTTGCTTTCCTTTGGTGGAAGAGAGGTTTTATTAAAGTCTGTAGCACACGCTCTTCCCACTTATGCCATGGGATGTTTCCTCCTACCCGACTGCATTATAGATCCCATCATCTCTTCAATGAGGAATTTCTGGTGGTCAGGAAAGGCAGGCAGTAGAGGCTGGACTCATGTTGCATGGGGCAAACTGTGTAGACCAAAAAGGTATGGTGGCATTGGATTCAAAGATTTGAGAGTGTTCAACCTAGCTCTACTGGGAAAGCAGATCTGGAGATTAATGGTCAATAAGAACTCCCTTTGTTATAAAGTGATGTCAGCTAAATATTTCCCCGATGGTGATGTTCTTAATGCTAAGCCCCATGATAAACCATCTTTCATGTGGAGGTGTGTTTATAAAGCTAAAGAAGTCATGAGGGATCAATTTCATTTGAGGATCGGTGTTGATAGCCAGTGCTTAATGTTTCAAAACAGATGGGGTAGTGATAAGGTTGTGGAGCTGTAGGATTCTTACTTGGATGGTACAATTCACCCAGTCACCTGTGGAGAGTTCATGGTTGCTGGAGAGCCTAAATGGGATAAAAGAAAAGTCAGCAATGTCTTTTCAGATACTGATGCTGAAGTAATCCTAATGTGCCCTATCTCCCCTGTGCATGAAGATGTTTGGCAATGGGACCATCACTCTTCAGGATCCTACTCAACCAGATCAGCTTATGACTGGATCCAGAGAAATAGAAATGTGGAAAGAGACCTTTCACCTCTATGGAAATCCCTGTAGAAGATGAATACACTCCCAAAGATAAAGATTTTCATCTGGAGGTTATGTTCCAATGCTCTTCCTTCTGGGGAAAAATTGGCAGCAGCTCGAATTGCCCCTGGCCTGTGCCCTCATTGTGGTTCTGCTGGAGAGACTCTTTTGCATGCGTGTAGAGATTGCCCTGCAGCCAGGGAGGTCTTTGATCAGTGTGACATCTCTAGAAAGTTGCATGTTTCCCAGGGTCTTTATTGTAGGTAGTGGTTAGAATTATGTTTGAAGAACTTGAGTCCAGACTTGTTCATGTTTTGTGTGTGCTACTATGGAACATTTGGAATAGGAGAAACACTTTGGTTCATAAGGGGATTCTCATTCCTGCTAGAGTCGTAGTTGATTATGTACAATTACTTATTACTGATTATCTTTCATCTTGGTAATTACCTGGAGTTGGAATTGCTTGTAACAGGTCTGAAAGATGGAAATGTCCCCCAGAAGGTGTATACAAAATCAATGTTGATGGAGCCTTTTTTGCTGACTCTGGGAAAGCTTCCATTGGAGTGATTGCACGAGATCATTTCGGGTTGATGATTGATGGCCAGGCAAATGTTCTCCAGGGTACTTTCAATGCTGAGCTTGTGGAAGTCATGGCACTTGTGGAGGGTTTAAAAATGGCTTCACTTAATGGCTGGACAAATGTGCAAATCGAATGTGACTCAATTGGTGTTCTCAACAGATTAGCTCCACAGACTGATGATAGATCGATTGATGGCATCTTCCTTAGCGAGGTAAAGCAGCTCCTTCACTATAATCCCGGCCTCAAGGTTCTTCATGTCAACCGTAAAGCAAACCCAGTTGCCCACACTCTTGCCCATTGGGTTATGGATTGTAATGCCCCTTTTTATTTTGTTTCGGATATTCCTAGTTGTATTGAGAACGATGTATTGGACGATGCTATTTTTGGCACCTAGCTAATATATATGGTTGTTTTCTTGCAAAAAAATACATCTTCTTTGTATAGTCCCAATTATTGATTGTATGAATGATTCTTGAAACTAATCCCGAGATAGAGGGGCAAAATGTGTGTTCAGGATTAATGGGGAAATCCCATATACAGATTATGAGAGTATTTTCCTCTTAGACATTGTTGTTAGGGTCTTTGAATGAAGTGATAACTCTAAAACATCTACCAACTGGAGACTACTTTTCTTCGACGATATTTGTTTGTGAAATGACATTTGGCATTCCTTCATTTCCCTTAATGAATAAGAAAATTCATTTGTTGTCCCCTTTGAGCCTGATATTTTTCTTGTGATTTAACCCTAACCAAGGATCACTCCCCACACCGGAGGCAAAGAAAATGAAAAGTTGTTTGAAATAAATATGTTAGATTAAGTTGAATTTCCTAAATTATAAATGAAAAGGACACAAAAAGGAAAAACAAGAAAAAAATGAAAAAAAAAAGAAAGAAAAAAAAGAAGATAAGAGAATGGGAGAGAAGAAAAAAAAAGAAAAAAAAGAATGAAGAAAAAAAGTTGAAGAGTGAAGGAAAATTTGAAACAAATCCTTCAAATGAGACATGTAAAGGAAATGAACTCTGGGGTGAAAACCCAAAATGGGCTTTCTAGAGTGATCCAAAGAATAAAAGAAGAAAAACAAAGATTTCATTAGGAAAGTTGATCCTTGTTTAATCACCCTTAAAATTTGAATTTGAGCCTTTTTATCCTTTCTTTGGCAACCCGAGCCTAGCCTACATTACAAGCCTTAAAAGACCATTTGGATCACACATGAATATTTGTGAAAAGGCGTTCGTCTTCAGAACACATTCCGCCTAATTGAGTTAACCTTTTTTCAGGGACCTCGAGCTTCTAATGTCTAATTGAGATTAGAAAAGTGGGAAATTTAAAAAGAGCGTGTGAGTAAAAGAAAGCCACCAAAAGTGGGGCACTATCTGGTTGATGGATTATTGAATCATTCATACTTTGAATTTTAGGGCATCTGATTTTTCCCTTTTCTTGTGTTTGCCATGACTATTTTCTTGAGGTCTCTATTTTTAGCCATTCCTTGTGTTTTCTATGACTTTTTTCTTGAACTATCTTTTCTAGCCTTTTCTTGCATCTTACAAGTAGGCTGACATAGATTAATAGAAAGCAAAAGATTTCTTGGTATTGATCTCGATTGTAGGAGACCATGAACGAATGTTTTCATCACTTTAGAAAACAATTGAACCTTAGTTTGAATGAGGGCACCGCCTTGTATGAGAATGTAAAAGAAGAAGCACATGCATTAAAGAGTTTGAAGTGGGTCGTGTTGTTAAGAAAAGATCCACATATAAGATGAAAAATTCAGAAGTATGAAAAGAGATAGAATTGCACCTGATAAGAAAATGATGCCATCAGATTGGGGAAGTCTACAAGCCCCAAGTATTAATAGGCATGAGAAGAAGAGATTGAAGCGCGAACATCATTCGAAGATATTCAAGGTGGAAATAAGCTTTCACATACAAACAATTCAAGATGTCATGTAGGGGAAAGAATTTGAGAATTCACAAGAAACATTGAAGATGCTAGATTAGGGGCATATGAAGACTTGAAGCTTTCAAAACCACAAAAGGAAGCTTTTCACTCAACATTGATATATCAACATTGGTAAAAGATCTTGAGACGTTCGCCTACGAAGATCGAATTTTTTTGACAAAGCAAAGAGATATGAAGAATGAGAATGGCGAAGCTATGGCAGCTGAAGAAATATGTCTTTCCAACCAGGAGTACAAGATCACTGGATTAAGTGAGAAAAATTGCAAATGTCAAATGTTTTCCATGAGTCAAAATATACAGTGAAAAGTATGATTGTTGATCTAGAGTAAGCGTGTAAACGTGAGGGAAAAATTAATTTTGAGAAAGAATTCAAAAAGCAAAAGAAATGAGACATGCATTCACGTTTTAGGCATCCCTAGGGGATGCACATCATAATTGCATTAAATATTGCATTTTTCAGGTACACGAAGGACCTTTTAGCAAAAGAACCAGCCTATTCGTTCGGGCATTCGGAGAATGGAGTTCACTTATTCGTCCAAGCGTAAGGTGGGTGAAACCCTTTTCGGAATCGCTTATCTATTCGAGCATTTGGAGAATGAAACCAGCTTATTCATCCAAGCGTAAGGTGGATGAAACACTTTTTGGAACCTGCTAATTCATCCAAGCGTAAGGAGGATGAAAATTTTCAGAAGATTGCTTATTCATCCAAGCATAAGGAGGATGAATTTCTTTTAGAAGAATTGCTTATCCGTTCAGGCGTAAGGAGAATGGAGTTTGCTTATTCATCCAAGCACAAGGAGGATGAATTTTTTTAGAAGACCTGCTTATTCATCCAAGCATAAGGAGGATGAAATTTTTTAGAAGTTTGCTTATTCATCCAAGCATAAGGAGGATGAAAATTTTCAGAAGATTCTCTTATCCGTTCATGCATAAGGAGAATGGAGTTCGCTTATTCATCCAAGCACAAGGAGGATGAAATTTTTTACAAGACCTGCTGATTCATCGAAGCATAAGGAGGATGAAATTTTTCAGAAGTTTGCTTATTCATCCAAGCATAAGGAGGATGAAATTTTTCAGAAGATTCTCTTATCCGTTCAGGCGTAAGGAGAATGGAGTTTGCTTATTCATCCAAGCACAAGGAGGATGAATTTTTTTAGAAGACCTGCTTATTCATCCAAGCATAAGAATGATGAAATTTTTCAGAAGTTTGCTTATTCATCCAAGCATAAGGAGGATGAAATTTTTCAAAAGATTCTCTTATTCATCCAAGCACATAGAGGATGAATTTTTTTAGAAGACCTGCTTATTCATCCAAGCATAAGGAGGATGAAATTTTTCAGAAGTTTTATTATTCATCGAAGCATAAGGAGGATGAAATTTTTTCAGAAGATTCACTTATCTGTTCAGGCGTAGGGAGAATGGAGTTTGCTTATTCATCCAAGCACAAGGAGGATGAAGTATTTTTCAAAAGATTCACCTATCCGTTTGAGAGGAAAGAGAATGTTTACTTATTCATCTAAGCATGAGGATGATGAAATCTTTTAAGAGTTCGCTTATTCATCCAAGCATATGGAGGAAGAAGTTTTCAGAAGAATTTGCCTGTGTGAGTATTTGGGAGAATAGAACCCAACTCAACAATTCGGGCACTTGGGAAAATAGAACCCAGCTCCGCTATTCGAGCGTAAGGAGAATAGAATTGGCCTATTTGTTTGAGCATGGAACCCAGCTCAACTATTCGGGCATTTGGGAGAATAGAACCTAGCTTAGCTATTCGAGCGTAAGGAGAATAGAACAAGCCTATCCATTCGGGCGTTTGGAGATTGGAATCCGCTCATCTATTCGGGCAAAAGGAGAATAGAATAAGCCTATCCGTTTGGGCATTTGGAGAATGGAGCCAATTTGGAAAATCGGTGAAAATTAGTGCCTTTTGGTCTTTGCTTTATTTCTGTTGCACAGAGATAAGCAAAAAGGGCAGTTGTTGTCACTAAATTTTCACCTCATTTTTTGTGTTTAATTATTAGGGTAAACTATACCATTGACCACCATACTTTGGTTAATGTATTAAAATGACCACCTTAAAAAAACTGACTCAATTGACCACCCAAACTATTGAAATTGGATCAATGTGACCACCAGCCGTTAATGGGCTAACAGGAGGTGACGTGGCAGTTAAAAAATTAAAGGTATAATTACACATTTGGTCTTTACTATTTACACATTTTTTCAATTTAGTCCTAATTTTAAACTAATAAAATAAATTAATTAGGTGGTGACACGTGTCAACACCTTATTGGAAACTCTAAACACTAATTTCACATGTTTCAAATTTCAAATGTTTCAAATGTCTGCACCAATGTGACCTTACGAATGTATCAAGGGCTATAACATATTTACAGTATCTAGTGAGTATACTTCTTTACGGTAATGTTTCATCAAGTTTAACTTTTGGAAACTCTTTTCCTTTTAAAAGTGTTCCTCACCTGCAACGGGAACCTTACGAATGCAGACTCGAAACGGCCCTTGCAGTATATGTGAAACCAGATAGTCGTGATAGGAAGAGGAATGAGTGCAATTGTTGATTTCTCAATGTTCTTTTCGCTCAACAATCCCATTAGAAGAAGTTGAGATATTAATATACCGATAATCAGACGTTGATGCACATCTGGCCAGAATGAGCCTCCACTCTCATATTTTTGATCATACACGTTGATGACCTTGCAGCATGAAACAACATTGCAAAGCAAGAACAGGTAGATTATACCGAGATACGGAAGGTCAGGTCTTGGAGTGGCAGACATTTAGGGTTTAAGGTTTAGGGTTATATATGTGAAATTAGTGTTTAAGGTTTGAGCTTTTTAGCTTATAAATGTAGAAACCAATAAGAGATATATATTAAATTTGATGTTTTAAAGTACAAAATTGTGCTTGGGGCAATGACTAAGCCATTGCCTTTGCACCTAGATTGCCCAAGTTCGATTCTCCTGGATAGCATATGCGGTTGAATTTATTTTTTTTCTCTAAATAGATGGTCACCACCTGATTGGAGGAGGAAAATAATTTAGTTTAGTTAGGATCCCATTTAAATAAAACATGATAAATAACCCATTTACCTTTGCTTTTGTGCATGATTAATAGAGGCTATTGGATTAAGGGAAGGAAGATCAAAGGGGCTAGGATGGATCAATTTTTTTTAAAAAAGGGAAGGACCACGCGCACTCACGCGCCTGGCGCGTGTGCCACACGCACGCGAGGCTGGTCCCTTCTCCCCAGTTTCGAAGCTGCCCAGAAAAAGGGAGGGGGCTTCCACTGCACCACCGGTCACCGGCCACTGCCGTTTGAGGTGCCGGCCGACACCTCTCAGCCCCGCCGTTCCACCTTCGCTGCCGCAACGTGCCCTCACCGCCGACCACCTGTAAAAAAAGGAAAAGGGTGGTCAAACCCTACTCGAATTTAGAGAAATTTTCATTTGAAATTCCCTAAATTCGAGCCATTTTTATCTGTAAAATCATAAATAGGATGAATTCATGTGTTAGCTTGAGATTAGGGGTTTGAAAACGAATTTTGAAGGAAGAAATAAAGGATTTGTGCTTTGAAACCAAGCATTCTTGCACCTATAAAAAAACCCTTTCACTTGTTCAAGACACACAAAAATCATTCTAAAATCACCTCTAAAAATCCTCTGAAAAATGCTAGAAATTGTTCAACTTTGGAATAGCTTTGATTAGATTTTTTTTGGGTTGGAAGCAAGCGTTTTCTTCGGTGGCGATTGGAATCGGTTCGAGTGGAGAAAGTTCAATGTTTCTACACTTTCGTTAATTTCTTTTTCCTTTTCTTTGTTTTTAATTTTATTTTCTATATTGAATTTTTGTTTGTTCATGTTCTTAGGTTGCAATTCGGATTAGAGGATCGAAGTTGGTTTTTGGTAAAAATTTTCGTTCATTATTTTGTTTTTTTTATTTTGTTTTAATCCTTTAGATTCTTAAATAAAATGAAATGTTGTTTTGTTAAAAAATTGTGAACTTAAAAAATGAAATGTTGGTTGTTTGATTCATTTGAGTAGGTAGGTGAAAATTAAAAATGTTTGTTGTTACGAATTTAAGACTAGTGGCTAGATTGAAAAAAAAAATAAGGTTTAAAATAATAAAGTTTTCATAATAAGAGGTTTTTCAGGAATAAAATGAGTGTTTTTTAAAAGAAAAAAATAAAAATAAACTAAAAAGGTTTTTCTTAAGTAATTTAAAAAGATTAGAATTAGGGGTTCTTGATAATTTCATTTTTAAAACAAATGTGGTTTGAAAGTAAAAAAATGAAAAAAATGGTTTGAAAGTTTTGAAAAGAAAAGATTTCTAAGTTAATGATAGAACAATAAAAAGTTAAAAAAAAATGTTTTAAAAAATTTAAAAGTTTTGATTTTGAAAATAAAGGTTTTAAAAGGAAAAAAAAAACTAGAAAAGGATAAATGGTTTGAGAAATTCGAATAATGGTGGAATTTTTTTTTAGATTTAAATAAAACTTTTAAAATAAAATGAGTTATAAAAACATAAAACATAAAAAGTGAAAAAGAGGTAAAAAATGTAAAAAGGAAAAGAATGGTCATGGTTTTAAGAAGTAAAAAGAAATAAAAGTTTTTTAAAAGTAATAAATAAAAAAGAAAAAAACATAAAAAAGAAAAATAATAAGTTTGCTTGCTTGTTTTAGAAATAGATGAAAACTTAGGATTATGGACTAAAGCTTAGATAGAGAATTTTTTTGTTGAAAATGTTTCTTCGCAAAAAAAATAATGAAATACACTTAAGCAAAGTTAAACCTTAAAGTAGGAATAAAAGACTTAGACTCTTTTAGGGCTTTTAAATAATCGAACTTAGAATTTAAATAAAATGCTCAACGCACCTAAATTTCTTTGTTGTTTGAAAAGTGAAAACATAATCAATGTGGTGTCTTATCAAACAAGAATGGCGAGTTAGCGCCCGAAATGTTGGCGGTAATTAAAGTTCATCTCTCAGGCGATAAGACCGTTAAAATAGATTAATATTAATTAATCGGACAAGTAAAGTTGAATCTTTGTGAATTTGCGAATTCTAGTTTTGAAAACGATTTTAAAACCAATTAGGTACCAATTTTGGGCGTCGTGGGGGTGCTAACCCTTCCCCACGCGTAACCGACCCCCGAACCTGTTTTTTTATTTTCACAGACCAAAACCGTTGTTTTATTAAAACCAAAAAATGTTTTATTAAAATAACCCTATTTTTAAAAGTGATCCAATCACACTTTTTTTCAAAAAGATTGGTGGCGACTCCGCTAGTTTTTAAAAGTGTTTTCCAAAAACATTTAAGCTCGAAAGGGTTGCGACACCATCACCTTTCCCCAGAAGCTTAAGCAACAGAAGAAAGAGCACCAGTTCAGGAAATTCATGGACATTCTGAAACAAGTGCACATAAATATCCATCTCATAGAAGTCATCCAAAACATGCCCAGCTATGCAAAATACCTAAGGGATATGGTTTCTAAGAGGAAAAGAATTTGAGAGTTCGAAACAATTGCTGTAACAGAGGAGTGCATGGCTATGCTGCACAAAAAATTGCCTCCTAAGCAAACAGACCCATGGAACTTTGTTATACCATGCAAAATAGGCAGCAAGCATGAAATAAAAGCACTATGTGATTTAGGAGCCATCATAAACTTGATGCCTAAGGCAGTCTTCGACAAACTAGGAATTGGGCAAGCCAAACCTACCTCCATTATGCTGAAACTTGCTGATCATTCATTTGTACAACTGGATGGAAAGATTGAAGACATACTAGTACGAGTGGGCAACCTTATTTTCCCATCAGACTTCCTCATTTTATACTGTGTGGCTGATGAAAATGCCCCAATCATCCTTGGGTGATCATTCTTGGCCACGAGCAGAACACTAATAGACGTGGAGCAAAGGGAGCTGATCATGAGGGTAGACAGTTAGAGCATCAAGTTAAATGTGTTACAACCCTCAGAAAAGGAAAAAGGAAGGATGCCCATAAGCTCAGGCTGCCAAAATCAGCACAGAGACAGGCCAAGACAGCAGTTGTTACGGCAGACCCAAGGGCAGGCTGAAAGACCCAGTAGTACACCATCTTAAAGAACAAGAGGACCCCATAGAGGGAAAGACAAGAAAACCCACCTCAGGAAGTGGTTATGTCTGGAAGATGCACCCAATGCACTCCAAACATAACTTAATTATTTTTATCATTATCTACTTTATTTTTATTTTTATTTTTATGCTTTAGGAATAGAATTTAATTTTCTATAATTTATTTTTTTAGATGTTATATTAGTTGAATTTAATTTGCACATTTTCAATTTTCCAGAATTTATTTTAATATTTAATTACCTTTATTTTTATTTCAGGAATAAAAGAGCTGAATCAAGAAGAAGGCCCAACAAGGAGCCCGCCCAACATCCCGCCAAGACAGCCAAGGGCGGCCCAGCGTAGACATCGCGTGCGTGAGACAACTTGCCCGTTGGACATTTAATGCCGCCCAACACCTCTCGGCAACCTCTATTTAAACCTCACTCATCTCATTCATTCATTTTACTTTCACCTCTTTGCTATACTCTTCTTGATTCCATAACTCTCTTTTTTCATAATATTTTCTTTAAGTTTCAGTTATATCTAAATCGTCTTATACATGGCTTCAACATCAGCACCCAAACCCACCTTCTAACGCTTCTGCTCCAAGACATATGAGAAGAGATACAAAATGCAGTTTGCAAAACAAGCAATTTGGGAGGAGAAGGATTTCCACTACACGAAGCAAACAGGGGACATTGGCTTAGAGTCCACCTTGTTCAAGACCATCCACAACATGGGATGGGAAATATTCGCACGACAGCCAGAGATGGCCAGCATCACCATGATCAAAGAGTTTTATACCCATCACCCTTATGAGGAATGAAGGCAATCACTAATGGCTGCCAACTACGACAAACTCAAGGACAAGCTATGCAAGCCCAACATGCCGTGGTTGGCAGGAAAGCATGGCGGCTCTGTCCAACACTGTCACCTGCTGCCTGAGCCTATGTTGTGGATTACCTTTATCAAACATTGTCTGCTGCCACCTCCTACAACTCCAATATCGACCGGCCACGCCTTGCTCTCATACACAACATCATGGTGAACCGGCTGTAAAGTGTCTACAAGTTTTATATTTCATGCACATTCCATCTCATATTATTGTTGTTTTTTAGTACATTCTAGGAATAACTAGGATCATGCATTGCATTTTATAATATTTCTTTACTTTGCCATGCCTTTATAGATTATCTGTTATTTGGTGAAGAAAATGTATTGTTTTAGTGTAATTTTAGTTTCAGGTACTAGAAGCTGACATAGGGAAAGAAGAGCTGAGGACGTGATGCTGAGGCAACAGACCTAGGAGCTGTATTGATGCAGTTCCAAACAGAAACAACAGCTACCAAGTAGCTGCCACCGCCCACCTTGCCGCCCAAGACAACATACTATGGAGTTGGAGAACTGGAGTGCAATCTGTAGAGCAGAAAATCCTGATCCTATTGATGTTGTCCCCTCAATAATCTGACGTCTATAGCAGCGGCCAGAGCCGCCAAAGGAAGAACTCGAGATTACTTGCGGAGCAAGGCAAAGTGATAAATTCTACATTCAACTCAAAGATGTCAGAGTTTAAAGCCACATTTAATGTAAAAAGCTACTTTGAAAACTTCTACTTCAAGAAGGACTAGACCTAGCTAATGCCTATATATACCCATTGTAATTCTAATTCAAAATAACTTAAGGTTTTCCTTAGGTATAGTTTAGGTTTTCTTGCCGCCGACATGTTCTAAATTTCTCCTTGGGTTTGGGTTATGTTGTAATTAGTTGTGAGAACGGTTGTTTAGGATTTCAAGTTTATTTTTGCAAATAAAATTACAAGGTTTACTTATTCCATGTTCTTCATAGTTTTCAATTAAGGCGAAAGATTTATTGAATTCTATCCATTTGTTCGGCATCGAGAGAGTCGAACTCACGAAAGAAGTAAGTAAGATTTCATCTATAGACGGTGCAATTAATTCGACCTAGACATAGGTTAAGGGTTTAAAGCGGCTAAAAGAAGACGAATCAACATTGTTGTCTTTGAACGATTCACGCCGCGAATGGTATTATCTGTAGTGGTCATCAACAGCACTTTGACTTAGACATAAGCGGAGTCACCTTCAAAGCGTTCTTGCAAGCTTTGTAGTTCTGCCGAGTTTGCAACTGAGACACAATTCCATTCCCCTGTCGAGGCAGCTAGAGGGTCTCAGTAGTCTACCTGCCATCCACCGCCGAGGCAGTAGAGTCTGTCAACGCAAAACAACTTATCCTATTCAACGTTGTTTCACACTAAGTAGCAGCATAACCCTGCCCTTTCTATAAACATGATTTCTTCTCAATTACTTGTGTTTTTATTCTATTTTTCTTCTCAAATAATCAACTTAATTGTGCAATTACTTTTCTTGTGCAGAAACAACAATTCGAATCAAGCTGTCAAATCACTATGGGAGACGATGTCTTTTATACTATGACTTGACAAGAGTGTGTACTTGCGCTCAAAAATAGAGAACACCCCAATGCTCTACAAGTTTTTGGCGTCGTTGCTGGGGATTGGTAACAACGAAATTCATCTTTATTTTCTGCACTTCTATTTCTTTACATTTTATTTTTTTTAGTTTTTATTTCTACCTAAAAAAGAATTTTACGGTTTTCTTTGCTAGTGCATGACCAGGGCGAATCCAAAAGGAGAAATTGTTTTCTACGACGATATTGAATGAAGAGCAAGAGAGCTAAAGAAAGAACTCAGATCAGCCCTAGGAAAAACCAAAGAAGTAAGAAAAGCAAAGGTAAACATGGAAAACAACAACCCTGCCAACAATGCTACGAACGGCAGAGATGGGCAACAAGACCCGCCACCATAGAACAACAAGTGCCGCCCAGACAACCATAGTATGTTCGATCCACCTGGGACTACTTGGAACATGACTTTAGAGGGCTCAATCTGACAGTGACAGAACCTGAGATTGAGGCGGATCACTTCAAGGTGAAGCCCGTTATGTTTAACATGATCAACACATTAGGGAAATTTGGAGGGACTGCAACAAAAGATACTCGACTGCACTTAAAAGGATTCCTGGAGATCTGCAGAGCATTCAAAATACACAGAGTCCATCAAGACGTATTGAGGCTGAGATTATTTCCCTATTCATTGAGGGATATGGAAAAACAATGGTTAAATAACCAGGTACATGGTCGTTCAACACATGGACAGAGTTGTGTAAGGATATTCTGGACCGTTTCAGCCCGTCCAATGTCACAGATAGAATGCGAAATGAAATAACAACCTTTCAACAAGGGGAGGATGAGCCAATATATGAAGCATGGGAGCGGCACCAACAAATGTTGAACAATTGCCCGCTACATGGTTTCCCGGCTTGGACACATGTATCAATGTTCTATAACGGGGTGAACTCCCCTACACGGATGATGATTGATGCCTCAGCCAACGAAATCATCCTCGATAGACCACTAGAGAAGGTACTAAGTATCCTGAACCAAGCCGCCAAGAACGATTACAAATACCCACCAACCCGCTGAGGCGGCGTTAGGCGACCAACCACTGTGAACGAGGTAGAAGCCTCATAATCTGTCAATGCCCGCCTCGATAAGCTGACAAAGCTGGTTATGAGCATAATGAAACCCACCGGGAAAATCTATGAGGCCAAGGCCGTGGAGCCGTTCTGTGATGAGTGTGGGTGCAACCACGATTCCTCTGAATGTACCGCATCTGTCAACTTTATGGGAGGATATGAGAGGAACAACAGTCCCGCCCAGAACACGTACAACCCTTGATGGAAGAACCATCCCAACTTCTCTTGGAGCAATCCCAAGACTGCTACCAATTCACAACAGCAACATGGAGGCTACCAGCAAAACCTGTCCAGACAGCAAGCTCAGCATCCGCAAAACAATAATTCACTATAAGCTACTCTTCATACTTTTATGTCTAGAACTAGTGACTTTATTGTTCGCACTAATAAATTTATTGATAAAACTAAGTCTTTCATGGACAGAACGGAGATGAAGATGAACAACCAGGAGGCTGCTATAAAGAACTTGAAGACCCAATTTGGGCAGTTCACGGAGATCTTTAGTAGCAGAACAATGGGAGCATCATCTAGCAGCACAGAGACATTAACCAAGCCCACTTATGAGCAGTGCAAAGCCATATCTACCAGAAGTGGGAAGTAGTTGGATGAACCCAGAAAAGCAACCAGAAACACAACCATCACAAAAAGAATAGCCTGTCGTGGCAGCATCAACACTAGCCACCTCGGCAGTTGAACATGATAGCGATCCTAAAGCAGATGATCCTTCACAGATAAATTTCTCATGCAATGAGCGTTTAGAGGACATCGCCTGCCAACACCTTTCCCTAGAGGCTTAAGCAATAGAAGCAAGAACACCGGTTCAGGAGATTCCTGGATATTCTAAAGCAGGTGCACATAAACATCCCTCTAATAGAAGCCATTCAGAAGATGCCCAACTATGACAAATACCTCAGGACATGGTTTCTAAAAGGTAGAGGATTGGGGAATTCGAAAATTTTGCTGTAACAGAGGAGTGCATGGTAATGCTGCACAACAAACTATCGCCCAAGCAAATAGAATCGGGTAGCTTTGTTATCCCATTTCGGATGGGCAACAAGAACGAAACAAAAGCTCTGTGCGACTTGGGAGCTAGCATTAACTTAATGCCTAAGGCAGTCTTCGGTAAATTAGGAATTGGGCCAGCCCGTACACAGTTATGCACACACTTCACTGGCATTATAGTTTAATTCTGAGGTAATTCATGTTATTCCCCTCTTACTAATCTAATGACAGGTGCTACGGCCTTGAGGTGTTAAATCAAGTTTAAACATAATTTTTTTATTAGTTTAAAGGGCAAGTATGTTTAGGTTGCATTGCTTGAGGACAAGCAATACTTCGAGTTTGAGGATGTGTAAAGTGTCCATAAGTTCTATATTTCATGCACATTCCATCTCATAATATTGCTGTTTTTAGTACATTTTAGGCATAATTAGGCTCATACATTGCACTTTACAGTATTCTTTACTTTGCCATGCTTTGTATTGATTATCTCTTATTTGGTAAGGAAAAGATAATGTTTTAGTTTAGTTTTACTTTTAGGTACTAGAGGCTGATATAAGGAGAAAGGAGCCGAGGACATGATGCTGAGGTAGCAGACCAAGAAGCTGTACTGATGCAGTTCAGACAGAGACAGAAGCTGCTGAGTAGCTGCTGCTGCCCTACTTGCCGCTCAAGATAGCAAACTGAGGAATTGGAGAACTGGAGTGCGATTTGAAGAGCAGAAAATCATGATTCTAACGATGTTGTCCACTCAATTTTTTTATGACTGTAACAGCAGAGAGAGCCGTCGAATGAGGAATTCGAGATTACTTGCGGAGCAAGGCAACGTGATGAAGTCCACATTCAACTCAAAGAAGTTAGAATTTATGGTTGCATTTAATGCAAAAGCTACTTTGAAGACTTCTACTTCAAGAAGGACTAGACCTAGCTAATGCCAATATATACCCATTGTACTTTTACTTCAAAACAACTTAGGTTTTCTCTTAGGCATAGTTTAGGTTTTCTTTCCGCCATTATGTTCTAAAATTCTCTTTGGGTTTGGGTTATGTTGTAATTAGTGTGAGAACGATTGCTTAGGATTTTAAGTTTGTTTTTGCAATAAAGCTTCAAGGTTTGCTTATTTCATGTTCTTCATAGTTCTCAATTAAGGCGAAAGATTAGTTGATTACTATCTATTTGTTCGGCATCGAGAGAGTCGAACTCACGAAAGGAGTAAGCACGATCACTTCTATAGACGGTGTTGATCAATCTAGCCTAGACATAGGTTAGGGTTTAAGATGGCTAAAAGAGGACTAACAAACATTGTTGTCTTTGCACGATTCACGCCGCGACTAGTATTATCTGCAGTGGGCATCAACATCATTCTGACTTAGACATAAGCGAGATCACTTTCGAAGCGTTCTGCCGAACCTTGTAGTTCTGCCGAGTTTGCCGCCGAGACATAAGTTCATTCCCCTGCCGAGGCAGCAAGAGCGTCTCAGCAGCCTAACTGCCCTCCCCCGTTGAGGCAGCAGAGTCTGGCAGCGCAAAGAAACTTATCCTATTCAACGTAGTCTCACACTTAACAGTAGCATAACCCGACCCATTCTATCAATATAATCTCTTCTCTTTCATTTACTTGTGTTTTTTAATTTATTTTCCTCTTAATCAAACCAACTTATTTGTGCATGAACTACGAATCGAGTCAAGTTGTCCAATCCCTGTGGGAGACGATATCTTTTATACTATTACTTGACATGAGTGTGTTTTTGCGCTCATATTTAGAGAACACTAAAACGCTCTACAACGTGACATTTTCCTTCCCCATATCCGCAATCAAATCAGCATTACCATGCTCGCTGCTTCTCAATTTTTGGCATTTTCCATCACCAATACCCTCTCTCAATTGACAACCATGCTACAAACCTGACACTTGAGTAGGCACAAAGGGGCGAGCCTTATCCAACTTGCCCGAAAGGGATTGAACCCAATCAGAGAGGACTGGTCAGGGGTGTCGTGGTTCAGCCCTTTTAGTTGCTTTCAATGCCTTTTTATTAATCACCCGAGCATCACTACCACTCCTCCCCTTAGCCGACGAACTTCGCAATTGTGTCATTGATTTACCATCCTTGCCCTACTCAATAATGAATAATGTCCGATGAGACCCTGATGCAATCGCCAGGGTATGTGACCAAACATGTGCCTCCAAACCTCCTATGGTAGACACAACTGCAATACCACCATTAGCATCCGTACAACCATCGGGTTGAGTAGTACCGTTAGACACATCCACCAACGACAATCTCGAAGGGCCAGCCCCTAGACTATGTAGCGGAGCAACTCTCTTCTGGCACAGACCACCATGAACCACCACCTGCTTCCCTTTGCGTGTATCCAGGTTAAAACTCTCGTGGGGTGCAACGACACCCTCGTTACCTCCTTCCTCAACCACATCACGCAGAACCCGAAATCTAGAATCACTCTTATCACCTTGAACTTTATCGCCCTTAGCAATTCGACCTCTAGAAGAATTCCGACTGCGCCTATCGACAATCATCCACGACCCATAAAGATTGTCCTCATTACAAGCCAAGTCAACAGGAACACTCTGATCCTTGATCCTCGTTACCTCCCTAACACCAATTTGAGAAGTCGTCTCTGAAACGCCGCAAACATCCTGAGAATGCCCATACTTGCCGCACTTAAAGCATATATGATGGAGACCCTCATACTCAAGCTTTTGGATAAAACCATCAATGCCGATACAAGAGAGCAAAGCCTTCTTAAGATCCACAACCACCGCTAACCTTGCAAAACGACCTCGCTCACCCATAGTGGTGTTATAGTCAATTTTGACAACCCTCCCGATAGCATAAACGATCTTACGAAACAACACCTTGGAATAATACCGGTAAGGGAGACCCGAAAGGCAAACCCATACCACCACCTGAGAAGGATTCTTCTCTGTCATTAAAAAACCCCTAGACCAAGGTTGAACAGTCAGATAATGCCAAAAAATAGTCCACGACCCTCCCGTTAACACCTTAGAATAGTCCTCCAAAGATTCAAACTTAACCAAAAAGTAATTATTGTCCATGTCCACAACTTGAAAGTTACCGACTAATTGCCACATAACTTGGATTCTGGAAACCATTGTTTTAAAACCTAGCGAACGGCCAAGGAGGCGAACAATAACCGCTCGTTGCAAACTTTTGTCAATCAATTCATGAATACGCTCTGAAAACTGAATTTTAGGAGAAAAAACTACTACGATCAATCGTATAATCTGAGTCCTGCACCTCAATATTCAAATCGGACACAGAAGAACATGGTTGCCCCCCGTACCAGACGCAACAACCATATCAGCGTAAGATTTTCGGCTCTCAGACCCAACCCCATTGTCGACACCAAAAAGATCATCTGTCGTCGTACTCCCAAAAGGGGTTCACTGCAACAGGCACTTCGACGCCATCCATGGCCACAACGTCCGAGTTATCATCCCCCAGTCCAACCGCAACACTAGGGTCATGTTCTTTCACTCTTTTCGTATCAGGCTGGATCTCCTCATGCACCGGAGAACCTGATCTCTCGAAAGACGGCAGAACTGTCAATGGTACCACCCCTCCCGACGACTGGCCACCAGAATTATTGTACTGAGGCAGGCTAGGGTTACCATCATGAGTGTTGTGTCTTGACGGTGATTCCAAAATCCCTGGAGAAAACGAAAAACTCATCTTGAAAATTTATGAAACTTATTATTTAATATAATGATTGAAATACTTTTAAATTAGTTTTTAAGGAATATAAGCAGAATTCTTTTATAAAAAATTAATTGTTTACTTAACTTTCCACTATTTATCAGTACAACATTTTTTATTTAAATTTTAACTATTTAACCAGAGGTATACATAATGTATTTGTGTCTGATTTTAAATCTAGATAAACTTATCTTGAAAAGTGAATTGTTATTTTAAACATATACTTTGTCCTTTTCTAATTTTTTAATTAAATTGGTTTTTTGATAGTGTAAATGTGATTATAAATTAGTATCGGTTTATACATATTAGGGAAAACTACACCGGTGGTCCCCTAACTATCACCGTTATCTTGTTTTGATCCCCAAACTATGTTTTTCAGCAAACTCGTCCCTTCTGTTATATAGTTCTCCTGTTTTGGTCCCCCGACGTTAAATAGCTAATGGTTTTGCTGACGTGGTATTTTTAAATATTTTTTAATCATTTCTCTCTCCTCTTATATTATTGTTATTTAATTTTATTCACCCAATCATGTCGTGACACATGTCACTACCCAATTACTTGGAAAAAAGCCCCAAAATCCTTAAAAACCACCAGCGCAAAAGGCATGCGCATTAACCAGCTATGCTAGGCTGGTTACTTAATTCAAGTCTACTAACATTTATATTTAAGTTATACAAATTAACCCAAAAAACCTAAAAACACAATTGATGCCACCGGGAATCAAACCCACGTAACTAGCATGGAAGGCCAACGTGTAAACCAATTACACTAAGCCAACTATTTGGTTTAAAATTTCTAACATTAATATTTAACTTATACAAATTAGAATGAATGCCGGATGCGATTTGTTCCATATTTGCATAACCCATCATATTAACATCAGCATCAGGCCCCGTTATGTCATGGCTTCCAAGGCCAATCAAATAATTGGAAGCTGATAAAGATCCTTCAATTTGCAGTAAAAGAAACAACAAAAAAGAAAACCAGATAACCCTAGATGGCCTCTCCA
Source organism: Hibiscus tridactylites (assembly GCA_958450335.1). Lineage (NCBI taxonomy): Eukaryota > Viridiplantae > Streptophyta > Magnoliopsida > Malvales > Malvaceae > Hibiscus > Hibiscus tridactylites. The sequence goes on along the minus strand of OY288289.1, from coordinate 22,658,515 downwards.
TAAAGAAACAATCTTTACAAACCATCTTCATAGCTTCAGCTTTATTTCATTCTTCACTAAAAAAGGAAAGTAAGCCCTATATTTTAGATTCATACAATACTATAATTGAAAATAACCAAAATTCCAACATTAAAACATGAAGTCTGGCCAAGAAAAAGAAAGAAGAAGACAAGAGATGGTTAAATACCTGCAGGTTGAAGCAGTGTTAGAGTCAAAATGTGAAGCTTGTTGAAAGTGGAGCTGTAGCCACTTGTAGGGAAGAAGCTTTACCAATATATAAGGAAAAACTAAAGAAAGAAATTATATCTCCTCTAGGTGTGGGCCCAGGTTAAAAATATTAAAATAATGATAAAAAAATGGAGAATTGGATAGTTTGACAAGCCCAGCGTGTTGTTTCTAATTTGTATAGGTTAAATATAAATGTTAGAAAATTTAAACCAAATAGTTGGCTTAGTGTAATTGGTTTACATGCTGACCTTCTATGCTAGTTACCTGGGTTTGAATCTTGGTGGCACCAATTTTGTTTTTAGGTTTTTTTTGGGTTAATTTGTATAGCTTAAATATAAATGTTAGTAGACTTAAATCAAGTAACCAGCCTAGCATAGTTGGTTCACATGCATGCCTTTTGCGTTGGTGGTCTTGGGTTTGAATCCCAACGACACCAAATGTATTTTTAAGGATTTTGTGATTTTTTTCCAAGTAATAGGGTAGTGACACGTGTCACGACATGATTGGGTGAATAAAATTAAATAAAAATAAATTAAGAGGAGAGAGAAATGATTAAAAAATATGAAAAAATGTCACGTTAGCAAAACCGTTAGCTATTTAACGTCGGGGACCAAAACATGAGAACTATGTAACAGAAGGGACGAGTTTGCCAAAAAAACATAGTTTGAGGATCAAAACAGGAGAACTATGTAACAGAAGGGACGAGTTTGCCAAAAAACATAGTTTGGGGACCAAAACAGGAGAACGGTGATAGTTAAGGGGACCACCGGTGTAGTTTTTCCTACATATTATTAACCCTTTGACAATGTATATACACCTTACATACAAAGCATTTGAACCCAGTCTTCTAAGATGAACATCATTGGTTTTCTACTGAAATTGTTTAAAATCATAAGTACTCATTTTATTTTATAAAAAGAAAGAAAAGCTTTTAAAGCAAAGAGAGCTGAAGTTATATCACATACGGAATTAACATGAATGCAAGCTAGAGACTACAAGATTTAACTAGGCACACACTGAAAAAAGTAAATATTTCAAGCACAAAGATCTTCATGTAGTACTTTTTTTCTTATGATACTGCTCAGAAGGGATTGAAGCGTACTGTAGGGCAACACACAAGTGGATGAGCCATTTCTGTAGCGAACCCTGACCCTGGACTTAAATCAACTCCCTCACCACCCTTCACTTCCCAATCAAAGCACTGAACCAAGGACCCAACCGCCGCATGCATCACTAGCATGGCAAGGGAGGCTCCAGGGCACCCTCTCCGACCGCTCCCGAACGGAAGGAACCGAAAGTTTTGACCCTTGAACTCCATTTGATGCTCTCCAATCTTTTCATCAGAGCCTCCTAGGAACCTTTCAGGGTCGAATTCATTAGGTTTTGCCCATGAATCAGAGTCCCTCATCACAGCGTACACATTCACCAGTACTCTGGTCTTGGCCTTCACCGAGAACCCATTTACATTGCAGTCTTCACCACATTCCCTGATGATCAAGGGAGCTGAAGGATGAAGCCTTAGAGTTTCTCTTATCACAGCTCGGAGGTATGGAAGGTTTGGGATATCAGATTCCTTGACTAGCCTGTTTGGCCCTACTACCGAATTGATTTCATCTCTAAGCTTCTTAAAGGCTTTTGGGTTGTTGATGAGCTCCCCCATTGCCCATTGCATCGCCGATGACGATGTATCGGTACCAGCCATGAAAATATCCTTTTATACACATTAAAAATCTATTAGATAACAATTCGATAACTCTGAGAAACAAGAATAGATATCTTCTGTCACTTTTTAGTGCCTCCAACACTAAAATATTTGGTTTAAGATTTAGATTTAAAGTTTAAGGTTAGCATTTTTATTTAGTTTGTATGGTTTGAGGTTAGTAGGGTTTAATTTTTTTTGGGTCTGGGATATATATATATATAGGCACAAAAAAGACAACGTGCTGCTAGAACTTACCAGCAGGAAAGACTTGATATCCTTCATGGAAATTTTGACTTCGACAGTTGGATCTCTGTAAACCTCCAACAAAATATCCAAGAGATCCATCTTTTGATTCTCATCAAAACCACCACTTGCCTTGTCTTGATGTTCCTTAATGATCCTCTCCACCAAACGGTCATACTTCAACAAAGCGGCCTTAAGCTTATTCCCATTCCCTGAGAAATCCAATACCTTCAAAGGACCCAACACATCTCCAACACTAATCTTCCCCGAAAGCTTCAAACATGTCCGAATAAGCTCTTTAATTTCAGCAGCATCGTTATCACTTCCCGAACAACGCGTGCTCATCGCCATTCTACAGATAGTATTGTTGGTCAAGGTCGTCAACTCGCTGCTCAAATCACAGGTCTTTCCTTGTTTGCAACACTTGAGCACGGACTCCACCAGCTTCACCTTCTCTTGGTCTCGGATGTCGGCAAACTTGTCTAGCTGAGGGACGGCCAACAACCGTGTCATGCAAAGTTTCTTCATGAAACGCCAGTAGTCACCGTATTGAGCCAACACAAACCTTGAGCCTCTATAAATGAAGTATTCGGAGGAACCGAACTCGGGTCTTGAACAGAAATTGAGCTCTTGGGTTTTGAAGATTTCTTTTGCAACAGCAGCGTTGGATACAACAAGGCAAGCTGATGCACCTAGACGGATCCCCATGAGAGGGCCATAGCGTTGAGCCAGGTCTTGAAAAGATTTGGGAAGGACGGAGCTTACTAGATGGAGGTGACCGATGAAAGGAAGAGCCGGTGGGCTCGGTGGTTCGGAGACCAGAGTTTGAACAGGTTTGAGAATTTTTTTGATGAAAGAGTGGACTACCACAATAGTGATGGACCAAATCAAATACTGAATGTAATAGTGCATGTCTAGGGAAATCAATGCCATTGCGAATCGAAGAAGGGATGTTTCTCTTTACTGCATAGTAAATGGTTGGCTTTCAATATGCTTTTATAATCAGAAATAAAGAAATTTACGTCTAATATTTAAACATTTCTATTGAATAAAAGGTCAGGGACCATAGGCAATGGTCCATATTTGTTGGGAAATAAGTAAACATATAAATGGTGTCATTATTTACTTGGAAATAGGAATATATTCGAATTTGGTCTTTGCCATGGCTATCATCTCGCTAGGAGATGATGTCCTAATTCCAAACGCTTAATATCTAATTAGTTGTACTCACCAATCATGACCATTAATTATATCATACATATCTTGTACTATATTACATTCTATATATCATGGCTTCGCAACCACTTGATTGTTGTTTTCCAAACAATAATTCAAATGATTACTAGCAAGGACCATGTAATAATTTAAGAAATATCGTTTTTCAAAGTAATAGTATAGAGTTCTCAAAAAAAACTTGAAATGCTTTGGGACAAAATAAGTTCAATTATCATAGATAGCTGCAACTATCATGTATCCTTTGTTCAAAAAAATGATTCCGTTTAATCGATTCTAATTTGATTTTAATTAATAGAATATTTGGATTTGGTATCCAAATTTCTTAAATATTTATAAAAGCAAGTAGAGAACCCATTGCAAGAGCTATATAGGCAGCATCTGTATGCAACAGCACCAAATTACGTTCATTTAAAGGACTACAACGACAAATACAATGAAAATGAAAAGAAATCTAAAATAATTTTAAGTACAAAAATACATGATTTGCATACACCCGGCCATCTCTGAACTGCGTGCAACCACATTCCACATAATTTCTCTTTCAACCTCGGCAGTGCAGAATCTGATACGGAATGGAGAGAAAAACCAGCAAGCAAACGACATCGTATGCACTATAACGAAGTGGAATTGAGTAAGAAGTTATTTAACGCCGTTGCCGGGGGACGAGGGTCGTACCTAAATCAATGGCGTAACAGACGAAAATACTCACCACTATACTACAACGTTCAGATAATATTTTTGTGATATTTTAGCTTCATATAAATTAAGTACTAAAATTTTGTTACAGCCTTTCTTGCATCTTCTTGTTACAACATTATCGTTTTAGGTTGTTCCTTTACGTCCTTGTTATCCTCATAATGGAACTGCATCAGAAGCTTTAAACCAGGAGCATTCTGTCAGTAAACCCCCTCAGCTCCTCCCCATTTCAAATCCCAAGAAAACTATATATTTAAATTACGGTTGCAAACATGTTTTCGGTAGCGTCATTTATCGCGGTTGCAAGCATAACATATGTTGTTATGGTCATTGTAAGTATGGTGGTCGTGATTTTTTTTTTAAAAATATATTATTATAGACATAACGGTTGTGAGTATCGCGACTTTGTATAATGTTTTTTTTTTAAATCTGGATTATATTCAACATCGAAAGGAATACAAAGGAATCACACCTTTTACAAGATAAATACAATGCGGAACAAAATAATAAAATTCTAAAGGTGTGAAAAACGTTAAAATACCATACCTAACACTGTCAGAAGAAATCTTCTGATAAAAATCCAGAAAAAACTATAACTTTACCTTGAGTGCTCTTTGAATATAGCAAAAATTCTTATGTTACTTGTTCTTGGCATGTCGGCACAACCACAAAAGGGAATCATAGCATGTATAGAACGACCTCCTTCGTTGAAAAGCGCTCGTTGATACTCGTCACTCGAACACGTAACTGTCAAAAGACAGATTACTGTCATGAAGACAGACAAAAACTGCTAAAAAGCAGACGAAAGAACTGCCACCAAGCAGACAAAAGAACTGCCATAAAAGCAGATTTGCATAAGAATCCGGCAAAGTAGAAGAAAAACAAGAAACAAACTTGAAAAACGAAATATTATCGAAAAAGATTAATTTTATTTATGTACAGAACCAGCAGAACGGCCAAAGGCCGCCGCCGGTAAAGAAAAACGATAAAGAAGAAGAAGAAAAACTTAGAGAATTTTTGTAACTGCCTCAGAGAAAATGAAGGAGTGGAGAAATGGAGAAGTTACAGATTTTAATTGTGTATAATGTTAAAACCGCTATTTAAAGGCCGCTATAATGATCACAGATCGCTATTTAAATCACTTCACTTAACCATTTGGGAAACGCGGTGGGAATCAAACTTTGTCTCACAAAGTTCCTAGTTAATTGGGCTATATTGGGTTAGGGTTTATATAGTGTACATTATAAATATATTTAAAATAATTAAAAATTAATATCAAGTAAAATTTTTTTGGTGGGTTTAATTTTTAAAACTCGAAAATCAAAAATTGACCAATTAAACCCAACACACAATCAACCGAATAAGAGGTAGATTTCCCCCCAAAAATACTCAAACTCCATAGCGAGGAACATAACAAACACAACAACTGGAAGAGGAAAAAAACAAGAGCAAAATAGACATGGAATTGGGAGGGAGAGAAAATAAGATAAAACCCTAACTTTTATAGTTTTGATTTCTCAAGTTGGATGCCATAGGAAGATAATAATTAATAAATGGGCCACGAAATGGATAGATTAGGTTCAAAAGTCTTTTTAAGGTCTCAAACCAATCGGTTCAACCGGTTTAATAGGATGAATTGGAGTATAATTAATTCGCCTATAATATAATTTTTTAGGAAAATTCTACGTGTGTTGAATACCGTTGAACGCTATCAACAATGAACACTGCTGAATACCATTAAATTGATTAATAAAAATTAAAAATTTTAAGAACTAGACTTATAATAAAATTATTTCAAAAGAAAATTAAAAATTAGATTTAATAAATCTTTGTATTTCTTTATAATAAATATCCTAAAATATCTTAGAATATTAAAAACCTTAAACCTAACTCTTTTATTTTCTTCTTCTGCCGCCGTCGCCACCTTTATTTTTCTTTATTTCAAAGGAGTAATGAACGACAAAATCCAGACAATGAAATTAGAAAGGGAGGAGATTAGGGTTTTAACTTTTTTCAATGATTCAAAGTCAATTTCGTTTGCTTCTGTTTTCTGTAAATTTTTTATAACTATTCTGCAAAATGACTATATATGAATAGATTTGGCTCTTAGGTTGCTAGATTTATGGTTCCACTAATTGAAATCAGTGTTCGAGACTGTGTTTTTGTTGTTTATGGGGTTGTATTTGGGCAATCGGAAGATGCAATATTGATGAGAAAGACACCTGATTGACACTTTTTTTAAAGGTAAGTATTATTGAGAGCTCCTTAACCCAGTGCCTCGTTAAAAAACCTCCTTAACCTAATTTAGAGGGAAGAGAGTGCAACCGGAACCAAGGTGAAAGTTTGATACAACACTAAGAGGCATCAACACAACAACCCATAAACCAAATTACAGCCAACCTGTGATACACAGATTCGATTACCAAATAAACCTGGACATCCTTCACTCTCCTTATGCAAAGAATTGGATTGAATATTGCTGCATCCGTACACAGAACGTTACTCTCTTGGCTACACTCGATCGGACTAGCAAAGTACTGACTATTAGGAGAGAGGCGACCAGACTCAAATAATGTTAGAAAACCAACACAAAGGCGAAGATTTGGATATACCCACTTTTGCCAATTTATCCGCTGTTGATTTGGCCTCTCGAGGGATAACATTTATCTTCCAATCGACGTCCCTCAACAAACTGTAGATTTCCATGATAAGTGGTTTAAAAACTAACGGAGAACAATGAGGGTGATTTATCCATGACACGACATTGCTGCAATCCGTCTCCAAAATGAGCTTAAACTTCAAAAATCATTCTGATTTTTTAAACATCTCAAGTTCCTCTTTTAATGCTGTTATTTCAGCTGTAGCAGCGTCAATGTTGCCAATGCATTTAGAGAAACCCCGCTTGTACAACACCATCAACAATAAACTTCAAGGAACCTTTTGAAGGAGGAACCCATCAACCCTTAGAGATCTGTGAAAAAACGTGATTTATAATGGATAATTTGAGGGTTTTGGAGGAAATCACTAACCGAATTAAAAGATAGAGGCAATTTAAACTTGCACCACTAGCCTAATCGAGTAACGTAAGAATCGAAGAGCTGCTTTTCGTCGACTGAAATTCCTCTAAAAACTACCTCATTTCTGTATATCCAAATGGACCACACAAATGCTACAAAGCTAATTGCTAGAAATCTTTTAGGCTTGTTTTTATGTAGCCATGAATCCAATACACAAAGAGAGACTGCACGTCCCCAGGAAAAGCACCTGATAGACGCCAGATGTTGCACCAACGTTGCATCAATCTCAATGAGACTAGACACTTGCAGAACAGATGGTTAACCGTTTCTGATTCCACGGAGCACAAAGGACATAATTCTGAAGTTTGAGGAGAGATTCTTCTTTTCACTAGTTTAACTTTCGTCGGGGTTCGTTCATGCAAGACCTTCCACAAGAAAGCTTCAGCTTTAGGGGGAGCTAAGTTCGACCAAACGTTCTTCCACAGAGAGCTGCTGCTACCGGATTGGAAAGAAGAATTAAGACCCTGCCATAGATTTGGAGGTCATATGTAGCCGGCAGTGACAACGACGACGACTGTAGTAGAAGAGAATAAATTGTTTAGGTTTAGGGTTTTTGTTATTAAAGATATTTCAAGATATTTGATTTTAATATATTAATTAAAAATATTAAAAAGAAATATAAAGGTTTATTAAATTTAATGTTTAATTTTCTTTTGAAATAATTTTAATTATAAGTCTAATCTTTAAGTTTTTTAATCCTTATTAATAAATTTAATAGTGTTCAATGATGTTTAGCGTTAAAAGTGTTCAACGGTTTTCGATGCACGTGGTAGACTTATACAATTTTTTTAAGCATTAAAGTTTAGTTAGAACGTAAGAATTTAATGAGATAAGATTTTAATTTTACGTGTAAAGATGATAAAGAAAGAAAATGCTGACATGTTTTGTTTTTAATTGGTCCATATTCTATGTGGTAGTAAGTGTAACGCCCCGGTTTTGGGCTCAGAAGTTTTGGGCGTTGACCGGTTCGGTCAAAGTGCTGATCGAATATATAAGGGTGAATTTAGGAAAGCCTAGTTCGGGTTGCATTAAAAATATGGAAAAATGTTCTAAAATCATCTTTTAATATATTTAAGTGAACTGTGAAATCAATTTTGGAAAATGAGGTTCGGAAGGTTGACATTTTGGCTAGTGACCAAAATGTAAATTTTGAAAGTTGCGTGACAATTTTATAAAGGATTGAAACTTTGAATCTTTAAGGAGCTATTATTCCAAAAAGAGTTTCTCCAGATTTTTCTAAGATATTTTAAGGCTTTATTCTGATTTTAAAGTTTATGAAATGTAGAGGGAAATCATTTTACCATTTTATAACTAACTTTTCTATTTTCTCTCAATTTTCCTTTTCTCTCATTTTCTCTCAACCCAAACACATTTCTCCAGATTTTCTTCTCTGATTTTGTCATCTAAATCACTCATTTCAACTCTCTTTTGATTCCTAATCATCTCATCAACAAGACCTCTCAATTTGCAAGTTGTTTCATCAAGCTTTTTGGCTCTAAAAAGGAGAAACTCAAGTTTGGAGGTAAGAACGTCCTTCTCCTCTAAACTATCAGTTCTTTACTGAAATTCCTAAGTTCTCAATTCTTGATTTGTGATTTGTTAAAGGCTTTTCAATTGAGATCTTGATTTTGGCTTAAAATGCAAGATTTGGTGATTTTGGTGGAATTTTCGTGTGATCTGTTTGGGCAGTGTTTTGAAGTGTCAAAATGATGTTAAATGAATGCTAAATTGATTAGAAGTTGAGGTTTAATTAATGCAATCCCGGATAGGTTGAATTTCCTAAGTTTTGCTTGAGTTTTTGGTTGTTTTTGGAGTGTTTTTGATGATCTGTTATACCTGAAGGTATAAGGACGTGTTTGTGATCATTTTGGATGTTAATTGATGTTTAAAAATGGTTAGAAGTGATGGATCTTGGCTGGGTTAAGTTTTGGAAGTGTTGGAGGTGATTTCGGTTGTGTTTGGTAGCCAAATTGTTGGATTTGGGATGAGCAGCGAGTTGAGTCTTGTTGCTGGTGTTTTTAATGCATAATGATGCATTAATCTTCTGTTGTTGTGTGCTTGAAACAGGGGAGTTTGATCCGTGAGCTTTAGAGGTGGTGCGGAAGGCTTCGGATGCTTGGAAGGCTTGTTGGTTAGCCTTGTTTTGGTTATCGGTGAGTGAAATTGGGTTTTCAGCTTTTAAACCAAGGTTTGAAGGTTTTGGGAGCTTAGTTTAAGTCTAAACAACTTTGCTAAGCTCAAGAGTAAGTGAATGGATTTTCGCTCTTGAATTGTGTTGTGATTTGGTTTTAAAAGCAATTGTGGTTGATGATTGAAATGCATGTGTTTTGCATGGTTTAAATCTGTTTTGAAAGCATATTTTAGCATGGTTTAATGCTGGTTTTGAAAGCCATTTGAGAAGGATGCTCAAGGTAAGAGATCCTTGGTTTTGTACATGGAAATTGTGGTTTTGATGCATAGTGTTGCATGTTGATTAATGGCTTTTGTGTGATGCTTAAAAACAGTGGATTATTGTTGTTAATGATGTACTTTGGTAAGTGATGCTAAAGGTTACAAAGGTGGTTGAAAGTCCTTGTGTAAGCCTTGTTTATTTAAGAACAACATGGTGTTTGTAAGTTCATGGTTGGTTATTGGTTAAGATAAATGATGGTTTTTGCATTATGATTATGCATGTGGATCATTGGATTATCATGGTAAGATGGTTATATTGGCAAGTGATGAAAGTGGTTCTTGGTTCGTTGATTGGATATAGTTAGCCGGCTATAGGATTGGGTGCACCGTGAATTAAGTCGCCTTGGAGGTGGAGTGGTCAAGAGTGGACCGGTAAACTCCCTTCAAGTATCCTAACGAGATGGTTAAGGTCATAATGGAGGTTGATTGCCCATTCGAGGACCTTGGTTGAGCAAAGGTTATATGGTGTTTAAAAGTCCATATATGGGAACCTTGTACTTGTTAAGATCACAATGGCGGTGTAAGTCCATGTGTGGATCTTGTGTGGGGTGTCCCGGATCTCGTTAGTGATGTTATACAACTACCAATCGATCATGCAAAGGTTGTATGGTGTTTAAAAGTCCATACATGGGAACCTTGTGCATGTTGAGGTTGTATGGTGTTTAAAAGTCCATGCATGGGAACCTCGGGAAAAGCTAAGGTTGTATGGTGATTAAAAGTCCATACATGGGAACCTTAGGCTTGTAAGGTCAAATGGTGTTTAAAAGTCCATTTGGGAGACCTTGGATTGGTAGGGTGTATGGAGCGTGGGGACAACGCTTGTGATCCGCGTATCCGATCGGGTGTTGAGTTGAAAAGTGGATGTGGTTGATCACTTGGAAGCCAATGTAATGTTCTTGATTATTAAAGAAGCATGAGATGCTTGAAAAGATGCATGGTTGCATGAAAAGTGTATAATGCTTGTGAATGCATGTTTACTTGTTAAGTTGAACAAGTGTTGATTATCATTTGGTAAATGATGCATGTGAGCATGAAATCTCTTTAATGCATTGGAGTCTTGTTAAGACTTGTTTTTAAAGGCATGTGATGATGCTGTTGTGGTTCATATAAGTTGCCTTTGTTTTAATGCATGTGTTGGTTTGTTTGAGTAATGGTTTTAAAAGGTTTCTTGCTTGAAATGGCTTTCAAGTTTAAGAAAGGTATGTTGTGAAATGGGAGTGTTTTCCAAGGTTTTGATTTAACTTTGCATATGATGTTTATGCGTGGAATGGTTAAATGGATGATTTTGTAAGTTGTGCTTTGAAAAGGTTTTCTTAGCTTGCTAAGCTAAGGGTTGGTTTTCATGTACGTGCAATGCATGGTTTAAGCATGTTGTTGAAAAGGGTTTTCAAACATGGCTTTGGTAAACAAATTGGGTTTGTTTTAAAAGTGTTTTATGACCCGCTGCATTGATGGTGTTTTGGTTTTGAGCATTCCTCACTAAGCATTATGTGCTTACGCTCCTTTTTGTCCATCAATGCAGATTCTTGAAGTTTGGACAGCAAGGAGCAAGGGATTCAAGGTGGACTCCAATTGAGATGTATGTCTCGGTGAATAGCTATAGTTAATAAAGGCAATGGGGGTAGAATCTCTCGGGTTAATGTGTTGATGATGTTGTTGGAACATGTATTGGCTTTAATGAGATTGATTTGAAAAGGTTGTGCTTAAATGGTTGCTTGTGTAGGAAGCATGCCTATAGATTTAGGGCTTTTTGCATATAAAGTTAATTTGTTGATTTGATGATGCTTATAAGTCTTATATATGTTGAATTGCATGCTGGTAAAGTTTGGTAGCATTTGGAGCATGTTTGAATGATCAATTGCATGTTTAAGTGTGCATTTTGCTGCAATCTGTGCAGGGCGTTTCGGAACAGTGTGCACCGTTTCGGAACGGGTGCCTTGCATGAACCCAGGCGTCCGAAACGGTAGGCACCGTTTCGAAACGGTTTGGCCACTGCCAGCCCATGTTCCGGAACCCGTTGCGGAACGGCCCGTGTTTCGAAACGGGGTCTACCTGTTTCGGAACGGTCGACCGTTGGGGGCTGACATTGGCAGTTATATGTTTTGAATTGTTTGCGTTTTAGTCCTGAAACTTGTTTGTGCAATTGTATGAGTTTGGGACGTCCGTTTGAGCTGAAATTTGGCAGAGAAGCATGAAACCTGATTAATTTTAAGTTGGTAACTTAAAATCTGGTTAAGTCCTTAAAGTTTTCAGAATTTACAATTTGGTCCCTAAAGTTGTAAATTGTTCAATTGGGTCCCTGTTTGATCTCTGATGTTTGTGATCTTTGAGTATGCTGTTTGTATGATCACATCTAAGGTTAATGTGCATCTAGACAAGATTAAAAAGAAAAAAAGGTCGTTAATCAAGGTTGACTTTCAGGTTGACTTTGGTTTTCCCCGTGTGACTTTCTTAATTCGGGTCAACCGTCTAGGCCGGGTTAAAGGGGGTTACAGTAAGAGTTTATATAATAATTACTTCATAAATGAAGATTTCACACATCACATCATATTTTCTGTAATTAATTTAAGTTGATTAAGAGATAAAAAATACACTCTATTATCATTAATTAAGTTAGAGTAAATTACATGTTTAGTCATCGAACTTTCAACTTGTTTTTGTATTGATCACCCAATTATAAAATTTTCAATTTGTGCTCCACACTTTCAATTTTGGTTTTTAGTCACTACATCTTTAATTAATTATTTAATTTCATTTTAATTTTATACTAACCCCTAGAAACTTTCTCATAAATTTATGCAAAAACCTCTAAAACTTTCCTTTGTCAAAATTTTAAGCGTAGATTTTTGACTCATTTCGATTCAATGACACCAGAACATTTTCTTCGAAATCTCACGGGTGTGGAGGTAGAGAAGGAAGAGTAGAACAATATATCTCAATTTTACATTGATCGAACGGTTGAGAATGTAGATCATAATCGTTTCTCCTCAATTTTTTGGTTGAAATTTAATGAGTTTTAAAAAGAGATTTTAAGAACATCTAAGTAGATACTAGATAGATTTGTAGAGGATGATGAGACGTGTTCATTGATCTTTAGAGTAGGTAGAGAAGATATCGGAGAATGTTTCTAGCAGTGGTGGGACATGGGAAAGTAACATTAAAGTTTTTTTGTTGGAAAAGATGATGAAATGAAATAAAAAATGCATAACATTGTCTTTTTTAATTTAATGACCAAGTGACTTAGAAAAATAATTTTTGAAAGTTCATTGTTCAAATCGATAGTATCTATAGTTGGATGACCAAATCATAAATACACTGAAAACTAGATGGATAAACATGTTATTTACCCATTAAATTAAGTTATAAAAAATACAAAACTACATCATCACTGATAAAATTACATATTTTATATTCATTTCACCTATCCAACGATCCAAAAACTGTGTAAAACTTAAAAAGAGTTTAATTGTTTGGGTACATTTCCATCACTAGATTCAATTCTATAAGCTAACAAAGCTTCCCACTTTGGAGGTTATGAAATGAAGAGAAAAACATATAGGTTGTGATATGCTTTTGAATTGTTTTTTTCTCTTTACTTCTTTAAACAAAAAAAGGTGACAATGCTTTTGAGACACTGTAGACTGTGTAGAAGATGTGTAAAATGGATGTTGGAAAAAATTATAAACAATATGTATTGGGAAGGTTATGCCAAGAGTCTTTTGCGTGCAAGTATACACGGTCTACAAGTAATACAACTTGGTAAGCTGAGTTATCGATCCCACAGAGATTGACTTGAATTCGATTGTTTGATTGTTACTTACTTTTGAAGAAAAGATGTTTGTTTTGAAGGTTGTTTTGAAACTAATGAAAAGAAAAATAAAAATGAAGTAAATTGTTGACAAGGAAGGTGTTTCTAAATGATTGATGAATGTTGGCAGGGAATGCCTGGATTCAACATGGCTCATGCCAACCTTCATTGGCAAAATTGTCTTGGCATTGTTTTCCGAGCAGATTCAACATTAACAAAGCCTCTCTCGATGGTCATTGCCTTAAATTGGCCAAGTAAAACCCCCTTATATCTCTATAGTGTATGTTTTTCTTAAACCAATTTGATTAGAACCAATCTATACTCCGAGGAGGGTAGATTTCACTTCTGAAGTAAGTTAATCTACTTGAACAACTTCTCTCGAAGCTTCTCTCCCAAGTATTCAACAACTTAATCGTCACCAACCCAAGTATGTTAAGATACTGGGAGGCAATAGGCGTACTATGCCAACTCTCGCTTGGCAGAGTGTTTAGGAAAAATTATAGTATGCCAAATAGAAAAACATTGCCAAAAACATAATTATTATAAAGGAACTAAGGCATAAAGCCAATATTCAATCCAAAAAATCCCTCACCAACTATGAAAATTAGTTCATGGTAAGGGGATTAACCAACACAACCATAATCGTTTTCAAAAACATCAGCATAAAAAAACTAAAGATAAACAACTTATGCCAAGAGAATAGGTAGAGGGGTCTCTCGATGCAGCCCTTCGCGTCAGGCTCTCGGCCAAAAGGTTGAACCACCCTTCCTCGGTGCAGTCGGCCGTCACTCGCCGGTCACTCCAACGCCGTACTCCGGTCACTCTCCACCCGATCACTCTCACTTCGACTCTCCTCATTCTCTCACCGTCTCGTCAATGCTTGATCGGTTGGTTTTTATATAGACGTAAGTGGGAAAGGATGAGATAAGCCTTTGCATTTGAATTTGAAATGATCCAAGGATAAGAGATAGAGCTCTATCCTATCATTTTGACATCTTATCAGCTCAGTGTGATAGCTTATCAGGCTAGGGCTGACGTCATCATGCTGATGTCGCCTTGGCCTCCAAGCTTGGCACATTATTACCAACATCACTTGGCACCATTTTATCCGTTATTTTTTCGGAAGTTGATCCAATTGCGATCTTTAAAGAGCCTGATCATTTCCTATTTTTTCAGGGGTTCATCATCTCTTGGCATGTAACGTCCTCGACCCAGCTTAGAAGAAAACTGGAATTCAGAATGTTACTGCAAAGAAAACCAAAAACCATGACCAGAAAATTTCAAAATTTATTAGACACTTAATCAGAACGAACAATGTAGTTTATTACTGCTTATAAATCTTCATTTGATTAACTCCCCAATAATATTACACACATTGATCAATTTAACCTTGTAAGGTTCCGGTACATTTAAATCAATTCCCTAATTAAGACCTTTATAAGTTTACTCATTTATAGAAAAGAAGGTTTCGAACCAACCCAACTTAAGGGTTCGAACAAAGAGGTAAACAGGTTACTAGACCAGTTCCTTGTGACTTATATCGATTTATTTCTTAGTGGTTAACATACCGACGTCGTTGGATCTTAACAAGATTTACACAAAATTAAAAATCCATTTAATCTTAGCAACATTAACGTCTTTTAAATATAGAACTTATTCAAACATAAGATTACTAGTATCGTATAAGAACATCATTCGACCAAAATGAATATATATAACTCATTAACTCTTATAACATTGGATTACTATGGTGACCAAAAATTAAGGTTATTTGAACCAACAATTGTATGCCATAAAGTACTCAATTAATTCCTTTTCAATTGAATTATATATCTTCAAACCTAAAATTACTAATTAGACTTTCCCGATATACCTTAAATCTCAAGTAGTTATCAATTCAATAAACACATTCCTTATTCAAATGAACAAGCAACCATTCGATCACCCTTATTACAAGATTCCTCATACAAAACAATCTTTCAGACTTTATTGTTGCGTGTAAAAGTGTCTATCGCAATGTAGTGCAAGTGTACACGATGCAAGTAGTAAAGTGATACGTAAGTATCAAATATCGTCTCCACAGGGACTGGGCTAATAGCTTTAACCTTGGTTTTCTGCACGAAAGGGAAAAGAAAAAGTTTAATTGTTTGTCACGAAATAATAAAGAGAACTGAAAATAAAGGAGGAAAATATTCAGAGTAAAGAGTAGGCCGGTATTGACATGCTCCGTAGTGCAGGTGTTTGCACTGTCCAGGACTTCTCTGTTACGTTGTAGCGCCTGTCGCGATAGCACCTGCTGCGGCAGCGGTCTGTTGTTGTCGCGGCATCGAACACACAACTCAGTACTTCAAGCTTGGCAAGAATCCCTGCTATGCCTTGGCCTATTCCTAGGTCCAAGTCTTTCAATGAACACGTCTTTGATGATACCTCCCGGCGTGAATCGAAGAATGAACACCGATGTTGTTGAATTCTCCATTGCAGCGGCCATGCCAACATTCTTCTTCTCGGCTGCAGTCCAGTGTTCCAGCTCTGCTTCTCCACTGCCCTTCGTCTGCTACAACATCTACTTGCGAAAGTAACCAGTTTCAGCAGCAATTGTGCTATTTAATGTAATTGTGATGTATGAATGAAATCTATCCTAAATGCACTGAATTATGCTTGAATGCAGTATAAATATGGGGTAAAATATAGAACTTTTACACACTCAACACACCCCCAAACTCAAGTTCTTGCTTTCCCTCAAGCAATTATTACCTAACTTAATTTTTTTTCTTTGGCTTAAATTAGTGAACTCTACATTACCTACCACTTGTATTCTATCAAGAGTAGTACCTTGTCGGGCATTTCTGGACTCATTCGGAACCATGCTATAATTTTTGTGATGTGTGTGGGTTTTGTGAACAATTATGCATCTAGACTACCTTAATATACCAGAATAGTTATATCTACAAACTTGAGGTTTTTCTATTTCAATTTTTTCTGGTGGCAATTCTTATGCTCCTTTAGTTTTTTCTGACTCTTTATTTAACTGCATCTTTTCTAGAGGCAATTCTTGGGCTCCTTTAGTTTTTTCTAACTTAGCTCAAAAAGAAATCTCCTAAAGTAAGTGCAAGGCAGTTTTGCAAGCTATTGAGTCTGAATATTTTTTTATTGTTTTCCTAGAGCCAGTGATAGGCACCTCTAGGGGCAGTTTCAAGTGGGTAAACATTCCTATTCCAATGTACTAAAGTAATCTAAAAAGCATAAGAGTTACAAAGAGTGTTTTACAGGGTAGAATCATAGCAAGGCTCTAAACAGATCCTAAAACTTCCTAAAGGCACTGTCACGACAACATATGTCGTGGCAGGTAAGTGAAGTTCAAAGACTTAAGCCAAATTTTTCATTTCATTTTTTTTTTCAAGAAAAAATAAACTAAATATTAGACACAATTTCTAAACATAAAGACACTTCATTAATGGAGGGATGCCACCCCCAAACTCAAGGGTTGCATTGCCCTCAATGCATGATGACAAAATGAAAAAGAAAAAGAAATAAAAACAACATCACAATTATAACAAAATAGCAGACAACAATTATAGGAAAAGAAACTTACATTTTAAGTGTCGTCGTCGCTGCTGCTGCTGATCCGAATCTGTCGGTGGGCAGTGACTTTCCTCGTCGGTGCCGGAAGATGGTTGGGAGAGGCAGAGGTGGTCTTTTTCTTGGCTTCCCTCGGAGGCTGGATGCGGGTCGGTGAGGGTAGTTTCTCCAGCACCTGAACCTCCTCGGACGAGTTGCTGTTGCTGTCAGATTTCCCTTGGTCGGATGGTCCGACTCCTGTGTTTGGTTTCTGTCGTTTCATCTGGGTGAATTCCTTGGACAGGTTCCTCTTGACATAGGGCTCATCATTGGATTCCCCCTAAATTGAGGAGGAGGAGGAGAAACCAACTATGTATCTGTCGAGGTCGGACATGGGCTCTTTTTTTCTTTTCTCCCCCTGGAAGATGCTGTGGCAGTGTGGATGCCGCCTGCAGCTGTCGTGGCTGGGGTTGGGGTGGACGCAGTAGACGGTGTTCTCGGTGTGGCAGCAGGGGTAGGGGTATGGGCAGGGGTGGGGGCAGCAAAATAGTGATCGGGGAAAGTAGAAAACAATACATCTGGAAAATTTAAATTGGTTTTAATGAAATGTACCGTTGCTATTGTGAAGTCCCGAATAAAGCTCATCAGGCCCAGCTGTCGTTCCTCCATTTTCTGCAAGGTGGCAAGGATTTGGGTAGAGGAGTTGGTTGGGGGAGCTGCTGCTGTGGGCTGCCTTGGTTCTGTGGCAGCATGCTCTGTTTGGGTTGGCTCTATCGACTCACCAGCCCGGCAGACGGGTTGAAACTGGATATTGGCGTTGCGGCTTTCAGCTTCGTCAAGCTAAGGATATTCCTCTCCGTCCATTCTTTTCCTCGAATTCTCAAATCCTCAACAACTTCAGGGACGTTGTGGCCACGACAGAGGGCTTTTATGAGGTAGGGGAAGACAAGTGGTCCCGATGGCCGGTATGCACAATCCAAAATCCCCTCCCGAGCATATATACCAACATTAATAGGTCTCTCGTTTAGAATTGAATGGACGAGAGCTAACCTTGGTTGATCTACCGTGCTGTTGTGTGAGGAAGGCATAATCCTCTTTTTGACGAATGCGTTCCACAACTTGGCTTTGGGGGTGAGTTGAACTCGTTTCACCGTCCTTGGGTGTTTGGGATCGGTGTTCCACTGGGTGCCTTCCTCGGTGAGTTCTGCCATGACAACATCATAATCTGCTATCTCCAAGCTCTTCACGAATCTTTGGTGCCCGTCTTCCCTTCTACCGACGTAGAATCCATAAAGGGTGTTGATGTACTCTAGCTCGAAAGGTACTTCCTTCCCACGAACTGTCACTGTTGTCGCCTCCCTACTGTCGATGGCAGCATAAAATTCTCGAACTAAGGTGACGTTCATCTCTTCAGGTTGCTCGACAAACATTTGCCAATGTAGTGCTCTGATCTTACGGGCTATGAATGGTTTGAGCCTGAGATTCTCCGTTCGGGTGCTGTAAATGAAGCCTTTTTCTTCCCACATATCTTTGCCTTGGAAGGAACTAGGAGTGGCTGCTGCTGGGGCAGAGCCTGAGGCAGCGCTGCGTCGGGTGTTTCTGGTACTCATGGTTGCAAGGGACTGTAGAAAAAAATGAAAGCAAATGAAATTCTAGAGAGGAAACAAGTAGAAAGAGAAAAAGTGAGTGAAAAATGAATAGTAAAACGGGGTTTATATAGATGAGAAGTTTGCTGCCCATTGGAGCTGTAACGGCAGGCGCGAATAACAGCGCCAGCTGTTACCCGGTTTCTGACGCATCTGTCACGCGTTTCTATGTCTACTGCGCGTCTGTTACGTGTTTGCGTGTCTGTTGCGACAGCGTGTTGACATGCTGGATTTTCTGCGTCTGTCACGGCTGCTGTAACGACAGTCTCCTATTTTGGGCTCTTTGGGCTGATGGTAAGAAGGTGGGCTGAGTTCACTTTTCCTCTTCTCCTTGTCTCTTTTATTTCCCAAAAATAATAAAAAATAAAAACTTAGTTCTAAAAATAAAATAATTCTAATTTCCTAATAAATATATATAAATAAATAATAAAAATAAAATTAGGTTAAATTAGGGATGTTAGGGGGGGCATCTTCTAAAGTAACCACTTCCTGCATTCTTAGGGCTTCAGTCCCCTGATAATGCTTTAATCCCTGTCCGTTGACTTTAAATTGGTGCCCATCTTTCAAGGATTTGATCGTGATGGCACCATGAGGAAAAACTTGCACCACTTGGAATGGGCCGGACCATCTAGATTTCAGCTTCCCTGGGAAGAGTTTCAACCTAGAGTTGAACAACAATACAAGCTACCCTGGGTAGAACTATCGTGGCAGCAACTTCTTGTCATGCCACTTCTTCGTCTTGTCCTTGTAAATCCTTGCGTTGTCATAGGCCATTTCTCGAATTTCTTCGATCTCATTCAAGTCAAGTAGCCTTTTCTGTCCTACCTTTTCCAAGCCCATATTCACTGCCTTGATGGCCTAGTATGCTCTGTGCTCAATCTCAACAGGTAGATGGCATGTTTTTCCATAAATCAGCCAGTAGGGTGACATTCCCAATGGAGTTTTGAACGATGTTCTATAAGCCCAGAGTGCATCAATGAGGTGTAGAGACCAGTCCTTCTGAGTTGGTTTAACCATCTTTTCAAGAATGTTCTTTACCTCTTTGTTGGATATTTCAGTGTGGCCATTGGTTTGAGGGTGGTAAGTTGTTGCGATCCGATGTTTGACACCATACTTTTTAAGGAAGTAGCTATAACCCTATTATCAAAATGCCTCCCTTCATCATTAATGATCGCCTTGGGGATGCCAAATCTAGAAAATATGTTCTTGTGCAAAAACCTCTGAACAGTCTTAGCATCATTTTTTTGTGTAGCGATCGCTTCAACCCATTTGGACACGTAGTCTACTGCCAAGAGGATATAAAGGTTCCCACATGATGCTGGGAAGGGTCCCATGAAATCAATCCCCCAAACGTTGAAGATTTCGACTTCAAGAATGCTTTGCAGCGGCATCTCATGTCTTCTTGAGATATTTCCAGTACGTTGACATTTATCACAGCTTTTGTAGAATGCCTGGGCATCCTTGAACAATGACGACCGATAAAAACCAGACTGCAAAATCTTGGCAACAGTTTTGTTACCACCCAAGTGTCCTCCATATTGTGAAGCATGGCAGTGATGAAGCACATCTTCCTGCTCATCCTGTGGTACACATCTCTTGATGATATGATCTGCACACATTTTGAAAAGAAGAAGTTCGTCCCAATAATAATGTTTAACATCATTTTGGAACCTCTTCCTAGCTTGATAGTTAAGATCAGGAGGAAATATTCCGCTAACTAAATAATTAATGAAATCAGCATACCAGAGGAGTTCAGAAAACTTACCTGCGGGCAGTTCTTGTGGCAGCGAACAACTGCTCGTCAGGGAAGGTTTCCAGTATGTGTGTCTCGTCCGTTGGGAGACTCTTTCCATTCTCTAATCTTGATAAGTGATCTGCGACTTGGTTCTCTGTCCCATTTTTATCCTGGATCTCTAGGTCGAACTCTTGCAGTAGCAGAATCCAATGTATCAGTCTAGGCTTCGCATCCTTTTTGGCGAACATATACTTTAGTGCAGAGTGGTCTGTGTGGACTATGACCTTCGTTCCAAGTATGTATGAACGTAACTTGTCAATCGAGAACACCACAACTAACAGTTCCTTCTCCGTTGTGGTGTAGTTTACTTGGGCGTCGTTTAGTGTTTTGCTGGCATAATATATAACATGAAAGAGCTTGTCCTTCCTCTGCCCAAGTGCTGCCCCAATAACATAGTCACTAGCATCATACATGATCTCAAATGGTAGTTTCCAATCTGGTGGCTGTACTATCAGGGCTATTACCAGCTTTTCTTTCAGAACTCTGAATGCCTCAGTACATTCAGTATTGAAGTCGAAGGGACGGTTATGCTCCAGCAGGTGGCACAAAGGCTTGGTGATCTTTGAAAAGTTTGCGATAAACCTTCGATAAAACCCAGCATGCCCTAAGAAACTCCTGATTCCCTTGACTGTATTGGGTGGCGACAACTTTTCAATTACCTCAATCTTAGCTCTGTTGACTTCTATGCAACGACATCTTACTTTATGGCCTAGGACTATCCCTTCATCCACCATGAAGTGACATTTCTCCCAGTTCAATACCAAGTTCGCTTTCTCGCATCTCTCGAGCACTTTCTGTAGGTTGCCTAGGCAGCTTTCAAAATTGTCTCCAAAGACAGAGAAATCGTCCATGAATATCTCTAGGAAATCCTCCACCATGTCGGAGAATATTTCCATCATACACTTCTGAAAGGTTGCTGGTGCATTACAAAGTCCAAATGGCATCCTCCGAAAAGTGTAAGTATCGTATGGGCAAGTGAACATCATCTTCTCTTGATCCTCCGGTGCGATGGCTATTTGGTTATAACCTAAGTATCCGTCAAGAAAACAATAATAAGGCTTTCCCGCTAATCTATCAAGCATTTGATCAATAAAAGGCAGGGGGAAAGTGGTCCTTCTGGGTAGCTTTGTTAATCTTCCGATAGTCCATACAAACCCTCTAACCGGTCACAGTCTTGTTTGGGATTAACTCGTTTTCTTCATTGGTCACCACGGTTATTCCCCCTTTCTTAGGAACGCATTGCACCGGGCTCACCCACTTACTATCCGAGATGGCATAAATTATCCCAACATCTAGCCATTTGATAATTTCTTTTCGGACCACTTCTCGCATAGCATCATTCAAACGTCTCTGGGCATCAATGGTCGGCTTGTGATCATCTTCTAAGAGGATTTTATGCATGCATAGTGCCTGACTGATGCCTTGGATGTCAGCTATCATCCATCCAATAGCCTTTTTATGCTGCTGCAGCATCCCTATCAGCTGATGTTCCTGTTCCTGCATCAACTTGGAAGAGATGATTAAGAGCAATGTATCATTTAATCCAAGAAAAACATATTTGAGTTACCCTGGCAGGGGCTTAAGATCTATAACATGTGGCTCTACAGTTTACCTCCTCATGACCTTTAGTGTCAGATAAATCAGAATCTGTGGAGCTGCTTTCGTCGTCGCTGCCGTGACAGTCTTCTATATGGCTGCTATGGCAGTGGCCAAATTTGATGTCATGGCAGCCCAACCTAATGCAGGGTTGGTCAAGGATAACATCAGTGATAGCCTTGTATTCTTCTTCTGCATCAGCGTGTTTTATTGCTTGGAGAACATTCAGCTTGATCTCCTGATCATTCACTCTCATAGTGAGTTCTCCTTTTTCTACATCAATCAGTGATCTTCCTGTGGCTAAGAAGGGTCGCCCCAAGATGATTGGTGCATTCTCATCTACTTCACAATCTAAAACAAGAAAGTCAGCAGGAAAAATAAATTTATCCACTCTTACCAGGATATCTTCTATCTTCCTTTCTGGTTGCACGTAAGAGCGGTCTTCCAGCTGCAACATAACTGTTGTGGGCCGTGCTCGTCCAATACCTAATTTCTGAAATACAAATTTTGACATTAAATTAATACTAGCACCTAGATCACAAAGTGCCTTACCCACAAATTTATCTCCGATTATGCACGGTATTATGAAGCTCCCAGGATCCTTCTTTTTCTAGGGTGGATGCTTGTGCAGAATAGTCACGCATCCTGCTGTCAGTTTAACCGTCTTAAATTCCCCAAGTCTGGATTTCTTCGACATATCATCCTTGAAAAATTTGGCATAACCAAGCATCTCCTTGATAGCATCTAACAACGAAATATTTATGTGGACCTGCTTAAAAATGTCATAGATCTTCTTAAGCTGGGATTCCTGTTTCAACTTCTGTAGCCGCTGTGGAAAAGGAGGTGGAGGACGGTAGTCTGCAATGCGTCCTTCCCACTGCATTCGGATCTGAGGAGGCTTAGGTTCTTCATCCTTCTCCTTTTTCCCTTCTGCTGTCGTGACAGGTTCATCGACAGCAGGCTGTTTATCGTCTGCCGTGACAGCGTTCTCGGCAGTTGATTCTAGGGCTGGTTCCTTAACTGGTTCAGCTTTCTTCTCTGGCCCTTGTAATTTCTTCTCACTCCTAGTTGTGATCGTTTTGCACTGCTCATGTGTGGGTTGTCTAGCGTTCTCAGTATCGCTAGGGAATCCTCCATTCTGCCTCGGTTTAATATGCTGGGAAACCTGACCCATTTGTGTCTCCAGTGATTTCAGAGTAGCTTCATGGTTAGTCATCCACATCTCTGTTTTATCCATGAATGACTCAGTCTTCTTGACGAAGTGATTCATATTCTCAATATAAGTTCATGTTTAAGACATAAACGTAGCCAAGGTCTGCTCCAATATACTAGTCGTGGTTGCTGGTGGCTGTTGCGGCTGCTGTTGCGGTTGCTGTCGGGACAGAATTCTAGGTGCCCCCTGATTTTGAGTGTTCTGTGTTTGAGGGTAAAGGGCATTGTTTGGGTTGCTCCAAGAGAATTTGGGATCTTTTCTCCAGTTGGGATTGTAGTTGTTGGAATTGTAGTTCTGCTTGTTATAATTTCAAACATACATCCCTTCCTCTAGCTGTAATGGGCAGTCCTCCGAACCATGATTCCCACTGCAAGTTCCACATACCTCTTCTGCGACATAGATAGGTTGAGAATCCTTCTTCAGCAAGTTTTATATTGCCTTAGTGAGATATGCAACTTGTGTCTTTAAGGAATTATCGACTTCATAATTCTTCACAGCTAGTACTCGTTTACCTCTCCTCGATGTGGGGAATTGTTCTTCATTCTTAGCCAAATTCTTTAACACTACCATGGCGTCCTCTGGATCTTTATCTAACATCAACCCATTGGCTGCTGAATCGATTCTCATACGGGTCTGTAGGTTGACAGCATTATAGAATTTGATTACCTAATTCCAAACAGGGAATCCGTGCATCGGGCAATTCCTCAGAAGAGTAGTAAACCTGTCCCATGCCTCCTGCATTGGCTCGTCGTCTTCCTATTGAAAAGTAGTAATTTCGTTACGTAATCGCCCAGATAAATGGGAAGGGTTAAAGCGAGACAAAAATTCACGAGTTAAATCTGCCCAAGTTCTTATTGAACCTGGCGTTAGTTTGTTCCACCAAGTTTTAGCTCTGTCCCTCAATGAATGAGGAAATAACCGAAGCCTCAGTATCTCCGGATTTACTCATGGTAGTCTAAACGAACCATAGATTTCCTGGAACATTTTCAGATGTTCCCTAGCATCCTTTGTAGCAGCACCACTAAATTGGCCAGCAGAATTAATCATGCTAAACATAACAGGTTTCAGCTCGAAATTCTCAGCTTTCACATCTGGCAGGGTGGTCTCTAGTTCCACATGATCATTGATCATGTAGTCTCGGCATGACCGGCGTGCGGCAGCAGCAGGAGGATCGGCAGGCTGCCAGTTTGCTCCATATCCGATAGGATCTTAGGGACCTTGGAGATTCTCTTGGTTATTCCTCCTGTCTTCGTGTCTTTCGTTCACCATTGCTTCTATCTGTTCCTCCAAGTATTCGTTTCTTTTTACTAAAAGGCGGACTCGTTTCCTTAGGTTGCAAGTTCGTTCGATTTCAGGATCTAACTTGTGCTCAGGTTCTTTACCTCGTTGAGATCTACGCATAAGCAAACAAAAGACCTTGTGAAAAGCACAGGGTGAACAATCCAAGTAAAAATAGAAAAATTAAAGCAGTTGTAGTAAAAATAGGGTAAAGATATGTTGCCAGTCCCCGGCAACGGCGCCAAAAACTTGTTGCGTGTAAAAGTGTCTATCACAATGTAGTGCAAGTGTACACGACACAAGTAGTAAAGTGATACGTAAGTATCGAATATCGTTTCCACAAGGACTGGGCTAATAGATTTAACCTTGGTTTTCTGCACGAAAGGGAAAAGAAAGAGTTTAATTATTTGTCACGAAATGATAAAGAGAACTGAAAATAAAGGAGGAAAATATTCAGAGCAAAGAGTAGGCCGGTATTGATCTGCTCCGTAGTGCAGGTGTTTGCACTGTCCAGGACTTCTCTGTTCTGTCGTAGCGCCTGTTGCAGCAGCACCTGCTGCGGCAGTGGTCTGTTGTTGTCGCGGCAGCGAACACACAACTCAGTACATCAAGCTTGGCAAGAATCCCTGCTATGCATTAGCCTATCCTTAGGTCCAAGTCTGTCGATGAACACGTCTTTGATGATACCTCCCGGCGTGAATCGAAGGATGAACACCGATGTTGTTGAATTCTTCCTTAGCCACTTAACCTCGTCCTATCCCTAGGTCCGATATAGTTCAACCATAAACTGAGAACCTATACTTATTCCTTTTGTATACTTAACTATCCCGATATTAAGTAAATGTGTAATCTCACAATGCTCTCCCGATACTCTTGCAAGATGTTGAAAACTAGAATAAGAAAACTTGAAGTCTATTTTATTGAACATAAAAAATCCTAAAACAATGCAATCCTTGCAACTACTTTACATAATCAACCCTTAGCCCTAAGGGAAGTTTAGAACATGATGAGAAGGGGGAAAACGACTAGGGTTTAGGGGAAGACGACTAGAGAATAAGATCTCTTTCCTAGGTCGAATTACATGCCTTTATATAGGCCTTGGGTTCAAGTTTTCTAATATGGCAAGAATACAAGTTTAAATTAAAGTACAACTCTATTAAAGACTAAATCTTCAGAGTATATGTCTTTAATTCGTCATTCCTTCTTGCTTGGAGTTTCTTCCTTGAACTTTGGGCTTGGCCTTCATTCTGATCTAGGGCTTAGAAAAATATAAGAGTGCTTCACGACATGTGTAACACCCCAATTTTGGGCTTGGAAGTTTAGGGTCTAAACCGGACCGGTCTAAATTTCGGTTCGAATATAAAAGATGGTTTTAGGGAAAGCCTAGTTCGAGATGCATTAAAAATATGGAAAAATATCTAAAAATCCTCTTTTAATATATATAAGAGAGTGGTGAAATCAATTTTACAAAATGAGGCTCGAAAATATGACATTTCGAGTTAGTGACTAAAATGTAATTTTTGAAAAGTTTGTGACTGTTTTGAAAGGATTGAAACTTTGAATCTTTAAGGAGCTAATTTACCCAAGGGAGGATTTCTCCAGATTTTTCTTGATTTTTAAAGACTCATTTAATATTTAATTAATAAAAAGAAAAGAGGGAAAACCATATTTTAGTTTCATACCCAACCTTTGCTAAAATTTTCCCATTTCATTTTCTCTCAAAATTCCCTCAGCCAAACACATTTCCACAGCAGCTCTTCTTTTACATGACATAACACAATAGCTATAATAATAAGGCAATGGGTATCCCGAATTCTCCCCTTTTATATCACATAACAATCAATAAAAACATGGATATCACAACATCGAGCATATCAATCAACATACTTCGATCATGCTCTCATCAAACAACATTCACCCGCAACAACATAACATCAACATATCATACCCATCACACTTTCATCATTCATAAAATTAGCTCACAACACCAGCATATCATTAGTACAAATTCACATTAGCTCAATGAAGATTCATAACCAAAAAGCATGATAAAAACATCAACAATTCGCTCAAAGACACACATTTCAACCGACTTTCAACCACACATCAGAATAAACATCAAACACTTATTACAAAAATTTACCATTTCCCTAAGCAATCACAACTCAGCTCTGATACCACCAAAAGTAACCCCCTTAGCCCGGCCTAGACGGTTGACCCGAACTACGAAGATTACACGGGGAAAACCAAAGTCGACCCGAAAGTCAAACTTGATTAACGACCCTTTTTTTCTTTTTAAACTTGTCTAGATGCACATTAATCCTAGGCATACTCTTGAGATAAGCATACTAAAAAATCACAGCAATCGGAAAACAATAAGGGACTCAATTGCACAACATACGAATTTAGGGACCAAAATGTAATATCTAGAAATTAAGAGGACTTTACAAATTTTTAAGATACCATTATGAAATTAGTTAGGTTATATGCTTCTCTGTCAAATTTCATCTTCAACGGACATCTCGAACTCAAGCAATTGCACATACAATAATCAGGACTAAAACGTAAAGCTTGCAAACCTCAAAACCATTCAAATCAGGGCCCAACGGTCAAGTGTTTCGAAACGGAAATTGACCGTTCAGAAACACGGCTTGGCAGTAGCCAAAGTGTTTCAAAACACCTCTACTCGTTTCGAAACGCCCAGGCCAAATCATGCACCTGTTTCGAAACAGGCAAGGGTGTTTCGATACACCCTGCCCAGAAACAGCAGAAAAGCCTATTTTTACACATCCAAACTCCATCAAACATACTCAAAATCAATTCTCAACATATCAACAACAAGCCAAGCATCATAACTACCCAAATTGCATTAAATTCTAGATGCAAAGAAAACCTTAGGTGCACCAACTCTTCAACACATCCAACACTTGATCATGCCTTTAAAACAAGAAGCATAGTATAGCAACTTAAGAATAAGAAGATTCAAATGTTGCAAAGCGATAACAATAAGATTCAAACCACCAACCAAATACGGTCAACATACTCAATCTCATTACACATCAATATAAAAGACTTTTTCCCCATTGCCTTTATTATCTATAGCTATTAACCGAGACATACTTCCCAAGTGGAGCTCTCCTTGAATTCCTTGCTTCTCGCTGCCCCAACTTCAATTATCTGCATTGATGGACAAAAAGGAGCGTAAGCACATAATGCTTAGTGAGGGATGCTCAAAACCAAAACACATCAATGCAGCAAATCATAAAACCTTCTTCAAAAGTAGATACAAATCAATAAACCAAAGCATTGTTTGAAAACCCCTTTTTAAAGCAACATGCTTCAAACCATGCATTACTCAATAAGAAAACCAAGCTTTAGCTTAGAAAAGCTAAACAACTCACCTCAAACACGTTCTTGCAAACTATCATTTAAACCCTTTTCATGCATGAACATCACATGCAAAGCTAAACACAAATTCCTTGGAAAACACTTCCACTTCACAAAATACTTCCCTCATTCTTGATGAACATCTCAAAACAAGAAACCTTTTGAAAACCATTTTCTCCTTCTAACTATCTCACGCATTAAACAAATGCAACACATGAACCAAAAAAACAACATTTGCATTATATGCCTTCTAAAACAAGCCCTAACAAGACTTCAATGCATTTATGAGATTCTATGCGCATATGCACCATTCACTTTAGAAAAATATACTTGTGCTCAAGCTTAACAAGCATCGCATGCATTCTTGCATCATTTACATATTTCCCATGCACCTTGCATCATTTCCAAACAACTCTTGCATCATTACATTCAAACACATTATATTGGCTTCCAAGCGATAATTCACAAATCATCACAACACAAGACACAATCGGATACACGGATTACAAGCGTTGTCCCACACGCTTCATATACACTACCGAACAACACAAGGTGGAGTTTACCGGTACAATCTCAACCCCTCAACACCCGTGATGGAGTTTAGCGGTACAATCTCAACCCCTCAACATCACTCATCGGAAGTTGTATAACTCACTAGCGAGAGCCGGGACACACCACAAGGCATACACATGGGAGCTACCTCAACCATTGTAAACACCTTAACCAAGCTCACACACGGGATCAACCCTCCACCGTTGTGACGCTTAACAAGGTCCACCCACGAGAGCCATCCTCCATCGCGGTGACTCTTAACAAAGTCCACCCACGAGAGCCATCCTCCATCATGGTGACACTAATTTCCTCAATCGCTAGGGTACTTGGATGGAGTTTACGGTACAATCACAACCCCTCAACATCCAAGGCGACTCAATTCACGGTGCATTCAATCCTATTGCCGGCTAACTATATCCGATTAAAGTAACCAACAACCACTTACATCACTTGCCAATATAACCATTTTACCACATTAATCCACTGTTTTACAAGCATAACCAAAATGCCAAATCCACAAGCATCACATGCTTTAGTCATATGCACCCAACACATGCAAGTCAAGGATAACTTACCTTATGCATATTTAACATAATGGCATTAATAACCAACATTAAACCATGTCCAAACATGCTTAAAAACAGTAATTTAAACACAATCATCCCAAGTGCATTTAAAAACCAAAGCATAGCCCAACCAAGAGAGAAATTCCATTTACTTACTCTTGAGCTTAGCTAAGTTGTTTAGACTTAAACTAAGCTCCCAAAGCCTCATCCAAAATGTTTCAAAGCTGGAAAACTCTTTACCACTCACCGATACAAAAAACTACGCTAGCCGTCAAGCCTTCCAAGCATCCAAAACCTCCAACGCCACCTCTATTGCCTCCGGATCATTCTCCCCTGTTTTAAACACATAACAACAAAGGATTAATGCATCATCATGCATTAAAATCACCAGCAACACACCTAAACTCGCTGCTCTACACAAATCCAACATTTCGGCTACCAAACACAACCGAAATCACCTCCAAACTCTTCCAAAACTTAACCCAGCCAAGATCCATCACTTCTAACCATTATTAAACATCAATAAACATCCAAAATGAACCCAAACTCGTCCTTATACCTCCAGCATTAACAAAACACCAAAATCACCCCAAAAACCACCATTTTCACAAGTAAAAACTTAGGAAAATCAACCTATTCCGGATTGCATTTATTAAACCTCCGTTTCACATCATTTAAACATCCAAAGTACATCAAAAAGACATCTCAAAATAGAGCCCAAACATCCAATACGAATTTCTTCAAAATTAAATCCAAATCTTGAATTTTAAGCCAAATATCAAGATCACAACATTAAAACCTTTAATAAAACTCAATTTAAGGATTGAGAACTTGGGAATTTCAGTAAAGAACTGAGTATTTAGAGGAGAAGGACGTTCATACCTCTAAATGTGGATTTCTCCTTGTTTAGAGCCAAAATTCTTGAAAATTCAATAAGCAAATGATGAGGATTTGGTGTAGAAATGATTAGGAATCATTTAGGGATTGAAATCTCAACTTTAGGAGTGAAAATCAATGGAAAAGTTGCTGTGGAAATGTGTTTGGCTGAGGGAATTTTGAGAGAAAATGAAATGGGAAAATTTTGGCAAAAGTTAGTTTATGAAACCAAAATGTGACTTTTCCCTCTTTTCTTTTTATTAATTAACATTAAACGAGTCTTTAAAATTTAAGAAAAATATGGAGAAATCCTCCCTTGGGTAAATTGGCTCCTTAAAGATTTAAAGTTTCAATCCTTTTAAAACAGTCACGAACTTTTCAAAAATTACATTTTAGTCACTAACTCGAAATGTCATATTTCCAAACCTCATTTTGTAAAATTGATTTCACCACTCTCTTATATATATTAAAAGAGGATTTTTAGATATTTTTCCATATTTTTAATGCATCCCGAACTAGGCTTTCCCTAAAACCACCCTTTTATATTCGAACCGAAAATCCGACCGGTCCGGTTCAAACCCAAAACTTCTAAGCCCAAAATTGGGGTGTTACAACTCTCCCCCTCTTAGGAAATTTCGTCCTCGAAATTTCAACCGGCGAAAAGAGCACAACCAAACTTCTCCAGGCAACCCACAAGGCAACACAGGAGACTTAACCACCACTAAACACTGTCCACACAAAACTCTACAAACCAACTCCTCCACAAATCAACTTACACTATAACCAAACCCAACACCACCACATACTGTTCACAAATTCCAGAACACTCAGATTTTAACCACAGCTTAACATTCCACACTTCCGAACTGCGCATAGCCCCAACAACAGCCCGAAGAACCTCCAAACTTATACAGCATACACCACCTTAACTCATAACTCCCAAAACTCGCACACACGGTGACACCAACCCATCCAGTTCAGCCACCACGTGACCCACAACCTTCACTGCTTCTAAAACCCCTTGCAAAACTGCTCAACCTCTTCCAAAGGTTACCACATCAAGCAAAATTTTAATCAACAACCGCTTACTCAAACTTCTCAACGTATTGATGACATTCCCTCATATACGCCACTATCATTACCATAAAGACTCACCAAAACTACTCATCCATCACTAGAAATCCACATCGTAAAACTCCAACCTTAACTCTGTCAGCTGTTCCACGTACCCTTAGCTGACTTTAGAAAGGATTTACTTATACATGATAAACAGACCACTTCTCACTAGAACCCGTCCAACCAACAATGGCCATTGAACTTACATTGCCTTTCCACTTCAAGCTTTGACTACAACACTAGCCTTACCAGGACACCGCCCATTCTATACATACATATTAAGATTACGAAACTTCTATTCACCCCAGGCCAACCCTTTTCTACAACCCTCAACACAACCTCTTCTCAACTCATCAAAGGTTGCTACGAGCCATCACCTACATAAACAACCCTCCTATTACAACATCAATGCCAAGTCACCTCAGCACTCTGGAAACACATCCACTAACCTGCAACATCACTTAACACCAAGAAACTACCACTTCTACTAGCTATTCACAACCACTTTGACCGATTCTAACTTCAACCGGTAATCTCCTCACCACCACACCGCTAAACTCTTTAAGCGCCAAAACACTTTCCTTCTGCCAACATGCTATATCGCACTCACTATTACTGACAGCTCGCTTAATACCCTCCATTACTTCCAACATTCTCCTAGCACCAAAACAACTCTTAAACCCATCATCCAACCTAACCCTATCACAACACTAACGAACCCAACTAGCTATTAGCAAGTGTGAACGTTCGTATGCATGGTCACCAATATGCCCTATCAATGCCTGTGTACATGTATGCAAAACCTCTAATGTCATGTCACATGTATGCATGTACCAACACACATATATATATATTTAGTATATAACAATGGTTTTAACTGTGCATGTATATCGGTTCACACCCACCAATAACATCCTCAGAATCTGCCTAAGAACAACCTCCTATCTCACTTCCAACTTGTCCAACTCTACCATTCTAACAGCCCATTAACCACAAAATACGCACTAATGCCCTCTTCACACTAAAGTTGTTTTCAAAACAACACCAACTACTACCCCAAACTTGCTAGCTATAAGACCATACCCACTACGCAAGGGAAAACCAAACCGAAACCAAACTAAGATAACTAGGGTAAAGGTTGCTTAACAAGGTTACCTGTAAACATCTCACTGCCTCGGGGCTTCAACAGACAAACTCTCTTCTTCGCAGAACCATCATTCTCTAGCCGCACCACCGCAACATCAATCAAAACCTTAAGGTCATCACCATCTCCCTGCGGTAAAGAACCCTGACTACCCCGAGCCAACTTCAAACAATTTCGTCTCAAATGTCCAACAGACCTACAATTCCAACAAGATTCATTCCCCAAGCTCCTCACACCTTTCTGCCCTTCCTGCCACCTCCGAACTTTGTCTCGGCCGCGCCCACGACCCTTCTGAGACCCTTTTGCTACCACTGAAGCTGATCTCACCACTTGAGGACAATTTCGCTTCACATGCTCCTTAGAACCACAGTTCCAACAAGCTCATGTGCCCCAACAACCTCCAACATGACACCTTCCACAACGGTCACACTTCGACAACCGAGCTACCACTTCTTGGTCATACTGCACTTGACCTCCATCTGCACCACCACCCAGACTTCGATTCAAGCAAAACCTTCTATCATGTAGCCTCTTACGCTGACCGCTCCCGAAATCGGTACCCACATCTCTCTTGTTAAAACTTTTCTCACCTTCATAATCTGAACGTTGCTTAACCCTTGGAAATTTCCCTCTAAGGTACCTTTGATAAAAGGCAGACACAAAGAACTCCCAATCTATATCGTGGATATGCGCTGCCACCGCCACAAATATCCACCAGGCATAGGCGTCCTCCAACATCAATGAGACAACACTTCCCAGCTTACAAGCGTAGTCACACCCTTCCTGATCCAAAATCAGAATTACACTGGCTAACCAAGCCTCGAATGCCTCAGGTGTCGAACCACGATACTCCACAGCTCCCAAATCATATAGGCGCTGTTTTGACAAACTCGCGTGTCCTTCACTCGGCACGTCTTTAGGCCTCACTTTCACCATGGCCTGAGATGTTCCCGACACCCCTTGAACTATAGGTGATGAACTCTTCACCACAGAACCAAATTCCTCCTCCTGCCTTACTACCTCAACTCCAGACACTGAAGGCTGAAACGAAACACCTCCACGAGAAGGTGAATTCCAAGACTTAACAACCTGCTCTAAATCAGCAACCATCTCACCCAACTGCCATTCTCTCACCGATTCCATCGCGCTAATAATCAACAAGCAATCATAACAAAACAAACAAAACAACAAGGCCAGCTTCAAGCAAGGATTCAAGACTCCAACTCCAACATAACACAATAGCTATAATAATAAGGAAATGGGTATCCCGAATTCTCCCTTTTTACATGACATAACAATCAATAAAACATGGATATCACAACATCGAGCATATCAATCAACATACTTCGATCATGCACTCATCAAACAACATTCACCCGCAACAGCATAACATCAACATATCATACCCATCACACTTTCATCATTCATAAAATTAGCCCACAACACCAGCATATCATCAGTACAAATTCACATTAGCTCAATGAAGATTCATAACCAAAAAGCATGATAAAAACATCAACAATTCGCTCAAAGACACACATTTCAACCGACTTTCAACCACACATCAGAATAAACATCAAACACTTATTACAAAAATTTACCATTTCCCTAAGCATTCGCAACTCAGCCCTGATACCACCAAATGTAACCCCCTTAGCCCGGCCTAGACGGTTTACCCGAACTACGAAGATTACACGGGGAAAACCAAAGTCAACCCAAAAGTCAACCTTGATTAACGTCCCATTTTTCTTTTTAAACTTGTCTAGATGCACATTAATCCTAGGCATACTCTTGAGATAAGCATACTTAAAAATCACAGCAATCGGAAAACAATAAGGGACTCAATTGCACAACATACGAATTTAGGGACCAAAATGTAAAATCTGGAAATTAAGAGGACTTTACAAAATTTTAAGATACCATTATGAAATTAGTTAGGTTATATGCTTCTTTGTCAAATTTCACCTTCAACGGACATCTCGAACTCAAGCAATTGCACATACAATAATCAGGACTAAAACGTAAAGCTTGCAAACCTCAAAACCATTCAAATCAGGACCCAACGGTCAAGTGTTTCGAAACGGAAATTGACCGTTCAGAAACGCGGCTTGGTAGTAGCCAAATTGTTTCGAAACACCTCTACCCGTTTCGAAACGCCCAAGCCAAATCATCCACCTGTTTCGAAACATGCAAGGGTGTTTCGATACACCCTGCCCAGAAACAACAGAAAAGCCTATTTTTACACATCCAAACTCCATCAAACATACTCCAAATCAATCCTCAACATATCAACAACAGGCCAAGCATCATAACTATCCAAATTGCATTAAAATCTAGATGCAAAGCAAACCTTAGGTGCACCAACTCTTCAACACATCCAACACTTGATCATGCCTTTAAAACAAGAAGCATAGTATAGCAACTTAAGAATAAGAAGATTCAAATGTTGCAAAGCGATAACAATAAGATTCAAACCACCAACCAAATACGGTCAACATACCCAATCTCATTACACATCAATATAAAAGACTTTTCCCCCATTGCCTTTATTATCTATAGCTATTAACCGAGACATACTTCCCAAGTGGAGCTCTCCTTGAATCTCTTGCTTCTCGCTGCCACAACTTCAATTATCTGCATTGATGGACAAAAAGGAGCGTAAGCACATAATGCTTAGTGAGGGATGCTCAAAACCAAAACACCATCAATGCAGCAAATCATAAAACCTTCTTCAAAAGTAGATACAAATCAATAAACCAAAGCATTGTTTGAAAACCCCTTTTTAAAGCAACATGCTTCAAACCATGCATTACTCAATAAGAAAACCAACCTTTAGCTTGGAAAAGCTAAACAACTCACCTCAAACACGTTCTTGCAAACTATCATTTAAACCCTTTTCATGCATGAACATCACATGCAAAGCTAAACACAAATTCCTTGGAAAACACTTCCACTTCACAACATACTTCCCTCATTCTTGATGAACATCTCAAAACAAGAAACCTTTTGAAAACCATTTGCTCCTTCTAACTATCTCACGCATTAAACAAATGCAACACATGAACCACAAAAACAACGTTTGCATTACATGCCTTCTAAAACAAGCCCTCACAAGACTTCAATGCATTTATGAGATTCTATGCACATATGCACCATTCACTTTAGCAAAATATACTTGTGCTCAAGCTTAACAAGCATCGCATGCATTCTTGCATCATTTACATATTTCCCATGCACCTTGCATCATTTCCAAACAACTCTTGCTTCATTACATTCAAACACATTATATTGGCTTTCAAGCGATAATTCACAAATCATCACAACACAAGACACAACCGGATACACAGATTACAAGCGTTGTCCCACACGCTTCATATACACTACCGAACAACACAAGGTGGAGTTTACCGGTACAATCTAACCCCTCAACACCCGTGATGGAGTTTAGCGGTACAATCTCAACCCCTCAACATCACTCATCGGAAGTTGTATAACTCACTAGCGAGAGCCGGGACACACCACAAGGCATACACATGGGAGCTACCTCAACCATTGTAAACACCTTAACCAAGCTCACACACGGGAGCAAACCTCCACCGTTGTGACGCTTAACAACGTCCACCCACGAGAGCCATCCTCCATCGCGGTGACTCTTAACAAAGTCCACCCATGAGAGCCATCCTCCATCATGGTGATACTAATTTCCTCAATCGCTAGGGTACTTGGATGGAGTTTACGGTACAATCACAACACCTCAACATCCAAGGCGACTCAATTCACGGTGCACCCAATCCTATTGCCGGCTAACTATATCCGATTAAAGTAACCAACAACCACTTACATCACTTGCCAATATAACCATTTTACCACATTAATCCACTGTTTTACAAGCATAACCAAAATGCCAAATCCACAAGCATCACATGCTTTAGTCAAATGCACCCAACACATGCAAGTCAAGGATAACTTACCTTATGCATATTTAACATAATGGCATTAATAACCAACATTAAACCATGTCCAAACATGCTTAAAACAATAATTTAAACACAATCATCCCAAGTGCATTTAAAAACCAAAGCATAGCCCTACCAAGAGAGAAATTCCATTTACTTACTCTTGAGCTTAGCTAAGTTGTTTAGACTTAAACTAAGCTCCCAAAGCCTCATCCAAAATGTTTCAAAGCTGGAAAACTCTTTACCACTAACCGATACACAAAACTACGCTAGCCGTCAAGCCTTTCAAGCATCCAAAACCTCCAACGCCACCTCTATTGCCTCCGGATCATTCTCCCCTGTTTTAAACACATAACAACAGAGGATTAATGCATCATCATGCATTAAAATCACCAGCAACACACCTAAACTCGCTGCTCTACACAAATCCAACATTTCAGCTACCAAACACAACCGAAATCACCTCCAAACTCTTCCAAAACTTAACCCAGCAAAGATCCATCACTTCTAACCATTATTAAACATCAATAAACATCCAAAATGAACCCAAACTCGTCCTTATACCTCCAGCATTAACAAAACACCAAAATCACCCCAAAAACCACCATTTTCACAAGTAAAAACTTAGGAAAATCAACCTATTCGGGATTGCATTGATTAAACCTCCATTTCACACCATTTGAACATCCAAAATAAATCAAAAAGACATCTCAAAACAGAGCCCAAACATCCAGTACGGATTTCTTCAAAATTAAATCCAAATCTTGAATTTTAAGCCAAAAATCAAGATCACAACATTAAAACCTTTAATAAAACTCAATTTAAGGATTGAGAACTTGGGAATTTCAGTAAAGAACTGAGTATTTAGAGGAGAAGGACGTTCATACCTCTAAATGTGGATTTCTCCTTGTTTAGAGCCAAAATCCTTGAAAATTCGATAAGCAAATGATGAGGATTTGGTATAGAAATGATTAGGAATCATTTAGGGATTGAAATCTCAACTTTAGGTGTGAAAATCAAAGTAAAAGTTGCTGTGGAAATGTGTTTGGCTGAGGGAATTTTGAGAGAAAATGAAATGGGAAAATTTTGGCAAAAGTTAGTTATGAAACCAAAATGTGACTTTTCCCTCTTTTCTTTTTATTAATTAACATTAAATGAGCCTTTAAAATTTAAGAAAAATATGGAGAAATCCTCCCTTGGGTAAATTAGCTCCTTAAAGATTCAAAGTTTCAATCCTTTTAAAACAATCACGAACTTTTAAAAAATTACATTTTAGTCACTAACTCGAAATGTCATATTTCCAAACCTCATTTTGTAAAATTGATTTCACCACTCTCTTATATATATTAAAAGAGGATTTTTAGATATTTTCCATATTTTTTATGCATCCCGAACTAGGCTTTCCCTAAAACCACCCTTTTATATTCGAACCGAAAATCTGACCGGTCCGGTTCAAACCCAAAACTTCTAAGCCCAAAATTGGGTTGTTACATTAGGTGTAATGGCTGAAGATTTAAATGCATGATGATGCATTAATCCTCTGCTTTGATGTGTTTAAAACAGGGGAGACATCTTCGGATCCTTGTAGTGTTGATCCGGGGGCTTGAACGACGTTTCGTCAAGCTTGCGAAACGGAATTTGGTGAGTGAAGTTTGTTTTTCAGCTTTGAAACCAATGTTTGTAGGTTTTGGGAGCTTAGTTTAAGTCTAAGCAACTTAGTAAGTTTTCGGAGAAACTCTCTTTGATGAACCATGAGATGGTTGGATGCAATGTGTTTAATTTGCATGTTTAAATTCTATTTTGAAAGCATATTTTAGCATGTTTTGAAAGCCATGTGTTGAGGGATGTTCAAGGTAAGAGATCTTTGGTTTGACATTGATAAATGTGGTTGGATGCATAGTGATGCATGATTGTTTAATGGCTTTGTTTAATGCTTTAAAACAGTGGATTGATGATGGTAAATGATGTATATTGGCAAGTGATGTGTTGGTTTAAAAGTACTTGAATCGAATATAGTTAGCCGGCTATAGGATTGGGTGCACCGTGAATAAAGTCGCCTTGGATGTTGAGGGGTTGTAATGGTACCGTAAACTCCATCCAAGTACACTAACGAGATGTCTAAGATCATAATGGTGGTTAAAATGCCATGTGTAGATCTTGTGTTGTGTGTCCCGTGTTCTCGTTAGTGATGTTATACAACTACCAATGAGGGATGTGGAGGGGTTGTGATAGTACCGTTAAACTCCATCACGGGTGTTGAGGGGTTGAGATTGTACCGGTAAACTCCACCTTGTGTGTTTGGTAGTGTGTATGAAGCGTATGGGACAACGCTTGTAATCCGCGTATCCGATTGTGTTTTGTCATGAAAATTGGTTATGGTATCACTTGAAAGCCAATATGACATGTTGATGTAATGAAGCATGAGATGCTTGTTGTGTATGCATTGTTGCATGAGTAATGATGTTTATGAATTTAAAATCCTTGAAAGGTGTTTTATAAAGTGCATTATTGTGTTGTTTCATTAGAGCATTTCTCACTAAGCATATGTGCTTACGCTCTCTTTCTTGAACCAATAATGCAGAGAATTGAAGTGCTTTAAGGGCAACAATGAGGTCAAGAATCCAAGAGAAAGACTAAGCTCATGTATGGTGACTATTTTTACAACACTATTAGTTTTTGGTATTTGGCAATGGGAACCTAGGTTGTGTTTTTGGGAGATGTTCTGGACTCCCTAAGATTAGCATGATGTCTATGATGTTTTGGATATGTAATTGGACATTATGGTGTTTGCTTTATTGGTTTGATGTTTGGTTGGTTTGGAGTAATAGGTTGCATGCCTATAGATTGAGGCTTTCCCTAATTGATGACATGAATATGTTTTGTTGATGCAAATATGTTCCTTTTATGCATGATGACTTGTTGGCATGAATAGGAGGTCATAGGGATGTGTTTGATGGGTCGAATGTGTGTTAAACCAGAAAATATCTGCACTTCTGGGCAGCCCGTATCGGAACGGGTACTACTGTTTCGAAACAGGGGTCTGAAATGGCCTTGGTGTTTCGAAACGGGTAGAGCCGTTCCGAAACACTTTTGCTACTGCCAAGCCCTGTTTCGGAACAGGTTTCGTAACAGTCCCGCGTTTCGGAATGGTCAACCCCCGTTCCGGAACACTTGACCGTTGGGCACTGAATTATATGGTTTTATGTTTTGAAATCTTCACATTTTAGTCCTGAACTTCGTTTATGCAATTGCTTGAGTTTGGGATGTCCGTTTGAGGTGAAACTTGGCAGAGAAGCATGAAACATGACTAATTTCATAATGGTATCTTAAAAATGGGTAAAGTCCTCTTAATTTCTAAAATTTACAATTTGGTCCCTAAATTCGTATGTTGTGCAATTGAGTACCTTTTTGCTTTCCGATTGCTGTGATTTTTTAGTATGCTTATCTCAAGAGTACGCCTAGGGTTAATGTGCATCTAGACAAGTTTTAAAAAAAGGGTCGTTAATCAAGGTTGACTTTGGTTTTCCCCGTGTAATCTTCGTAGTTCGGGTCAACCGTCTAGGCCGAGCTAAGGGGGTTACAACATGCCGGTTTAATTTCCTCTTTCTGTCGAGCTCCACTTCACTTATTCCCTTCACCATTGCTGTCGTCCTTAGCTGCCACGGCAGCGGCCATGGCAGCATTCTTCTTCTCGGCTGCAGTCCAGTGTTCCAGCTCTGCTTCTCCACTACCCTTCGTCTTCTACAGCAGCTACCTGCAAAAGTAACCAGTTTCAGCAGCAACTGTGCTATTTAATGTAATTGTGATGCATGAATGAAATCTATCCTAAATGCACTGAATTATGCTTGAATGCAGCAGAAATATGGGTTAAATAAGGGGTAAAATATGGGTTAAATAAAGTACTCAATTAATTCCTTTTCAATTGAATTATATATCTTCAAACCTAAAATTACTAATTAGACTTTCCCGATATACCTTAAATCTCAACTAGTTATCAATTCAATAGACACACTCCTTATTCAAATGAACAAGCAACCATTTGATCACCCTTATTAATAGATTCATCATACAAAACAATCTTTCAGACTTTATAATATCAACCGAACAATAAATCACTAAACACCTCAATTATGCATAACTTAGATCCCAACCCTCAATCAAATTTTAGAAACACAACTTTACTTACAAATCATCTAACATTTAGGGCATTACATATCAGAGGTTCATTACATATGTCAACTAAAACCTTGTGCCACCATTCTAGGAGTATGATAACTAAGGGGAAACCAACTCTACTTGATTCTTGAGCACTTGCTACTAAAACACAATTGAACATAAGCTTAAATAACCTGTAGTGCATGAGAATGAATGCATTAGGCTTATATAGCCTAAGTGTGGTAGTAAACATTGACATATAAAGCATTTTATACATGAACTTCAATGGATCACACATCCAACTATACAATCATATATATTAACATTTGTCATTTGACTTAATTTAACTTATAGGTTTTATGATATACCATAGTTTATTCAAGCTTTAATACACAATAAATTGATCTTATCAAAGATCAACTTGGCACACTGAAGTCTTCATTAGACTCGACAAATATTCCTTAGTTTTCAATTCTTTAATAAATCTTATTAGAGCTTTCAGAGGTTTCGAAGTTTATCAGGGCTTTCAGTGCTTTTCAGAGCCTTCAATTTCGGGCTCACCAAGAGCTTATCAATTTCCTTTTTGATATTCTTATTTGACTTCTCATTAGTTCATGTCTTTTACTTGTTTGCCTTGGATCACACATTTGATCACGAATACATTGGTCAAAGTTTGACCATATAGATCCAGACGATACTTAGTCCAAAGCAGCTAGCAATGGCTAATATCGGAAATACAACACACACACACACAGACACTCTCTCTCTCTCTCTCTCTCTTTCACACACACACACACACTCACACTCACACACACACGCACACGCACGCGCATGCGCACGCGCGCACACACACACACACACACACACACGCGCGCGCGCGCGCGCAGCGCGCGCGCGCACACACACACACACACACACATATGGGCGTCCCCTGAATCATCACTTATAGACCGTAGTCCCAGACAAACCTTGTATTATATTCAAGTAGCCAAGGACTTCTATTGACAAAGCCACCTAGCTATTTTATCTTATAAATGGAAAATGGAGTGTATCTTATCAAACAAGTAATCTTCCTTGTTGCTTCCTTTCGATAGATTATTGTATAAATTAAGCTTTCTTGCTTCTTAAGCCTTTAATATTCAGGGTTCTTATAATATTAGCTTTCAATCTTTTATAAGGATCTTATTATTGTTTTATTGTCAATAAACAAATTTGGGCTTTAACAAGTATTCTATTAATCTCAATATTAAGAACATTTCATAATAAATTATTCAAGCAT
Organism: Hibiscus tridactylites; assembly: GCA_958450335.1. NCBI lineage: Eukaryota > Viridiplantae > Streptophyta > Magnoliopsida > Malvales > Malvaceae > Hibiscus > Hibiscus tridactylites. The sequence goes on along the minus strand of OY288289.1, from coordinate 22,616,957 downwards.
AGAAAGGTATTTAGACATAAGAAATGCATCATCCTTCAAGTCTAAACATGAATGCCATGCTATGAATGTATGCTCATCCTCAATTGGCTCTAATTGAGCCCTCTGTACACAATGTATATGTATGATGCATTTCATCCACAATCATTTAACATTTAACAGTAAAGAATTAAGCATCGGGATAACTCCGCGTTACCCGAGTCTAATGTGACTACACTCACCTATTATCCCAACATTATAGAATACCTGAACCACACTCCTATCGTTCCTTTCACACAATCAAATTTCCTAGCTTTCCATGTTCACCATTGTACCTCAAAACAAAAGTAATAAGCCATTAATATCTATCCAAGATAAATCAATGCATAAAAGCCCCCTAATGTAACTACATTCATCCAACAATGCATAATCAATCTTTGCATTCAGAAACATACTTAAAACAGTCCAATATTCTTCCTTATGTAACAAACAATCCATCTATTCATAAATTTAGTTAGACACCTCAAAACAGTCCTTTAATACTTAGATTATAACCAACAGTCCCTAGGTTCATTAAAGCAATCTATATGTTACCATATTTTCTCCCAATTATCCATTAACTTCTATAATAGTCAAAACAGTTCAGACTTGATTCTCTTAAAACAGTCTATATACATATTTAAACTCAATTAAACCATCCAAGTTTCACGTGTATTCATTTAGGAAGTCAAAACAATCCATAGAAACGGTTCTCCATGATTCTTAATTACTCAAACAGTTTTGTTTATGAACATACAATTATAAAACAGTTTCCAAATTTACAATCACACCAATATGTCCCGCAAAACAGCCTCCTAACTTCCATTAGACACGAGTCTGCCTCGACTTCTTTGTGATATACATAAATATGCTATAAACAGTCCCCCTTCTCTTAAGTTAGCACAAAACAATCCAATTTTCGTTCTTCAAATGCAAAACATGACAATTTTTATTAGGTCTATATTTATTTAAATCAAATAGCCGCAAAACAGATTTCCATTTACTTCTATACCATGTTAACTTCAGAATTCAATAGGTATATCAATTCAACTCTTTAGGGTAATGTTCCCATCCATAGCAACTTAAATTATATATCTATTCAAAGGTAGACACAAAACAGATTAACAACAGCCCCTAAATTATAAAAACAACCCTTATTCTATTTTAAAACATTCCCCTGTTTTATATTACCAATTTAATCCATTTTTCTTAGTCAATACACTCCAAAGTTTTACTCATATGTGTACATACAAAACAAGACATATTTCATGCTTTTCTAACGTGGCAAAGTGGGTCAAATTTCACTTATTTACTATACCCAATTGACATCTTACTATCCTACGCAAAACAGTCCACTAGGACTCTATCAAGTTGATCCAAAACAACCATTAAACTGGATTCTAAAAACATTCTTATTTTTAGGTATGCATCCCCCTATTATTTTGATTTACAGGGCAAAATCATAGGTTACATGGTGTCCTTAAAACAAAATTCTTTTAAGACATTACACACCTTAAGACAGTCCTCAATACGAGCATCTAAGTTCATGTATGCACTAAAACTGGGCAATTATTCATGTGTGTATAATTAGGCACACAAAAGAGTCCCGTTTATTGTTCTATACCTCCAGATTAGTCCCCTACATTTGCATTCTTATTAGAGCAATTCACACACTTTATTATCCATTTGAATAGTTCCAATTTCATTTGGATTTACAAATGCTAGTCAACAAATTTAATGAAATTTCCAGAGGCTCTAAACAGCCTTTACTATTACTAGTTCTTCTACAAGACAACTTGCTTAATGACAAAACAGATTTTTCCTTTGATTCTTTAGCTCCAAATTTAACTCTTTTCTTTATTTTGTTAACTATCTAAATATTCGATTCTTATACTCACATTTATAAACAAATACACATCTACATATTTCATCTATACCCTCTTCGAAATTTCCTATGGCAGTCCCAAATTTACAACCATACTCATCCATATTCAAGAAGGTCAAGCTTTCAAATTTCAACAACCATCTCACTACTTACATTTTCAGCTCAACTTCAAAATCAACCAATGTCTAATTTGAATATATGCATCCCTTTTTAAATGTTTACAATTCACCAACAACACTTTAACACTCTATACTACATCATGGAACACAAATATTATGAATATACACCTAGATCATTATTCATATCTCCCTAATCATGAATTGAATTCCTTATAAATCTAACAACTCATTGCATGTAAGAAGTTCCTTCGAATTCTAAATTGAACTGATTTAAAGGAGAGTAAATCCGATGCTTACCTCCTTACTAAGCTACTCGGCTAATGGAGTGATTCCCAAGAAGTAATCAAAGTTGAAATTACTTTCTTCTCTCCCTAGATCAAGGAGATTCAGCCACGGAAGTAAAAAAAAAAAGGAATGAATAAGATGATAATTGTTTCTTTCTTCCAAAAACCGTGTCTTTCAGACACCCCTCTCCTAGTGCCTTGATCTCAACGTGACATGTGTGCATGCCCATGGTCTTTAGAAATTTTTGCATGCAAGCCTTTAATTTAACCTATAATTATTTTATGTCCTTAGTAAAATAGCTCAAAACTAGTTTATAAATTCAATTGAGTCCTAGCCTCGTAATTGGCCTAGTTGGGGTTTAATTCAATAGAAATCCAATTAGTGGTCTAATAAGGTATATTTCTAGGCCAAAATTTGAGTTATTCCATGGCATGTCATTACTGGCATCTCTCTGCCAACAAGGGCTTGGCACTGTTTGGTCCTTCTGTGCCCACAGCTCTTGGCATTTCTGAATGTGTTGCTTTCCTGTGTCCATCCCTCAGCCAAATCCTATGCCAAACTTGCAAATAGCCACAAAAACAACCCTTCACTCTGACATAGGTGGAATGCTAAACCCCTTATGCAAATGCATGATTCTAACAACCTAATGCAACTAAATATACCAAAAAACAAGCAAAAACATATCAATATAGTCATGAAAAACAATACTTTTGAGGAGGTAACACACCCCCAAACCCAACTTATTGCTTGCCCTCAAGTAATGCAAAAGAAAGAAAAATAAAAATGGTAAAAATAGTACCTCGACAAAATTTTGGTTGAAATGCCAACAAATGCTGGCAAGCAGAGGTTGATGCTAATGCTACCCTCAGAAATCACAGTGCGTAATGCCAAGTGCAGTAATATAACTCTCGTCTAAGTGCATGATTTGTGTGCAAAGTGTGGGCAGAATGTATTTAATTATCCTTTCAATCCCTTAGCCAAATTCTACTTCCTAAACTCGGATTCTTATTATTATTATTTCTTTGCCGAGGGTCTTTGGCATTATCTTAAGCTTGCTTCATGATACTGTTTAGCGTGAGTGATAAGAGGGAGCATACCATGAATCCCCACCTTAATCCAGACATTACTAGGCTTTCTCTTCAACTTATACTCTAGGGTTTTGGACTTGAGAACTAAGAGGGAGCATACCACGAAGCCCCGAGTAACTTATTATCCCTAAAATAGAGGAGAGTTCATTTCATTTTTTACCATGGCAGAACATTGCTGCCTTATTTTCTTTTACCCTGACATTCTTTTTTGGGTAATCTTCACTGATGGTCACTTTTGTTTTGGGGTTGTTTTATTATGGTCACCCGAATTCAAAAAAGATTATTCTGGCCACTTACGTTCGAAACCGTTTCTGTTTTGGTCACTGGACCGTTAACCTCCGTTAATTAAAAATAATAATTTCTAATTTGACCCCCAAACTTTCAAAACTTCATTTTTTACCATCTTCCCCAAAACTCAATGAACTTCCCACTGCAGGGGAGAACTGTTAATTGTTCCTCGATGAGAGTGTCGACGGAACTAACTCTGTAAATGCTGAATCTGAAATTTTGGGATTCATCATTTCGTCTAATAAGATATTGCTCGCTTTCAGATCTCTATGAATGACTCTTAACTTGGAATCTTGGTGAAGATACAACATTCCTCGCGCAATACCACATATAATTTCGAAACGCTTTTTCCAATCCAACAATGATCTTTTTGATTCATCTGTATCCAAACTCAGTTATCAAAAGGACTAATAGTTGCATAACTTAAAAATGTTGTATTCCGCATAAGTATTCAACAATTTAAAAGAAGACATACCGAAAATGATAGAGTCTAAGCTTTTATTAGGTAAGAACTCATAGATTAACATCTTCTCTTCACCCTCAATGCAACATCCCAACATCCTTACGAGATTTCTATGCTGAAGTTTTGCAATTAACAGAATTTCATTCTTAAACTCTTCTACCCCCTGCCCTGACTGCCTTGATAGTCTTTTCACTGCTATTTCATTTCCATTTAAGAGAACACCCTGCAAACACAAAGAAATTTACTCCAATGGATGGAATAGTAGGGGTTCTATCGCATGTCGACATATGTGTAAATAATTGTTAAGAGAAAAGCAACCTTGTAAACAGGACCAAAGCCACCTTGTCCGAGTTTGTTATCTGAAGAGAAATTATTAGTGGCATCAGCTATGGTGCTCAAATCAAAGTACGGTAAATCCCCATTTCTTGTGATGTCTTCAATCACCATTTCACTTAAAGAGTCTTCGAATGTGTTATCGGTAAAGATATTTTTTCCTTTTCTCGTTCTTTCTGCTGTCAGTACTCCTACACAATATCATTATTAAGCCAATTTAGTTGGCAATATCTTATTTTGCAATGATTAAAACGTGAATCAGTTCATTATTGAGTACCTCTTCTTTGCCTTTGTACCCAGCAACACAAGAAGGTGACAAGAACGAGCAACGCTAAACTTCGGCAAACAACATCGGTGGTTGCGTATCGTGCTCAATTTGAGGCCATCTGATCACCACCCGGCACCCGGACCATATATTTGAGCAATCTTTCAATTCAATTGATTGTATATTTCACACAAATATCATCACAATCCACATACTTATCTTACAAGAAAAGAAAACCTTAGAAGAACACACAAATTATTTTACAAGAAAGCATCAGAAGAAGACACAAATACATATATGGACTTGAAAAACCAAACAAGGACGTGAAGAGTTGTGTAAGTAGGCAAGATAAGAGTTTTGGGTGCAACCGAATACGGATCATGAAGGTCCAACATCTTCTCGCCTTATGAAACAGAAATCCCAATCATCGCCCTGCAGTGAACATCTGATACAATCCCAATGAACAATGTAGTCACACCCATTGTCTGAACACTCGAGAGATAGATCAAGGCAAAGTTGATTATGTAACGCCCCGGTTTTGGGCTTAGAAGTCTTGGGCGTTGACCGGTTGGTCAAAGTGCTGTTCGAATCGTAAGAGGTTAAATTAGGAAAGCCTAGTTCGGGTTGCATTAAAAATATGGAAAAATGTTCTAAAATCATCTTTTAATATAATTAAGTGAACTGTGAAATCAATTTTGGAAAATGAGTTTTGGAAGGGAGACATTTTGGCTAGTGACCAAAATGTAATTTTTGAAAGTTTGGTGGCTGTTTTATAAAGGATTGGAACTTTGAATCTTTAAGGAGCTATTAATCCAAAAGTGATTTCTCCAGATTTTTCTAAGATATTTAGAGTTATAATTCTGATTTTTAAAGTGAATCAAAAGGAGGGAAAAACTCATTTGGCATTTTCTCATCTAACTTCCAATTTTCTTTCTCTCTTTTTCTCTCAACCCAAACACTCCATTTCCAGAGAATTGATTCTGATTTTCTCACTTAAATTCCTCCTTTCAACTCTCATTTGATCCCTAATCATTGTATCTTCAAAACCTCTTCAATTTCTACAAGTTTCATCAAGGATTTTCATTCCAAAAAGTGGAGAAAACACAAGTTTGGAGGTAAGAACGTCCTTCTCCTCTGAACTTCAAGTTCTTTAATGAAATTCCTAAGTTTTCAATCCTAAATTGATGTTTAATTAAAAGCTTTTAAGTTGATTTATGGATCTTGGCTAATTATGCAAGATTTTGATGATTTCACATGATTTTCGTTTGATCTGTTAAATCTGTGATTTGAGTGGTGTTTTTGATGTTAAATGATCCCTAAATTGATGTGGAAATGAGTTTTGATTGATGCAATCCCAGATAGGTTGGGTTTCCTAAGTTTAGCTTGTGTTTTAAGGTAGCTTTTGTGGTGATCTTGTGGATCTGTTGTTGCTGGAGGTATAAGGATGTTAATAGGTTGTTTTTAGATGTGTTTTGATGTTAATGGAAGTGTGGATTTGCTGGTTTATGGCTGGGCTTTGTTTAGAAGTGTTTTGGATGCATTTTCGGTTGTGTTTGGTGGCCGAAAATGGAGGTTGGATGAGAGCAGCGAGTTTAGGTGCTTTCATTGAAGCAATTAATGCATGATGATGCATTAATCCTTTGCTTTGATGTGTTGAAACAGGGGAGGCATCATTGGATCCAAGTTTGGTTGATCCGGAGGCTTGTTTTGGTGCTTTGGCTTGAAGCAAAGTGGAATTTGGTGAGTGCATTTGTGAAAATGGATTTTCAGCTTTAAAACCAAGGTTTGAAGGTTTTGGGAGCTTAGTTTAAGTCTAAACAACTTTGCTAAGCTCAAGTGTAAGTTTTCGGATTTTCTCTCTAGTGGTGGCCATGTTTTGATGTTTTGCAAAGTGATGATTTGCATGTTTTAATTACTGTTTTGGAAGCATGTTTTAGCATGGTTTTTGCTGATTATATAAGCCATATGTTGAAGGTAACTCATGGTAGGAGTTCCTTGCTTTTATACATTGTTTAAATGTGGATTTGATGCTTTGAAATGCATGGTGGAATGGCTTGTTTTAATGCTTTAAAACAGTGGATTAAATGATGAATTTGATGTATATTGGCAAGTGATGTTTTGAAAATGTTAAGGTCACTAAGGTGGTTAAAAGTCCTTGAGTGAGCCTTGTTACCTAAGATCATCAAGGTGGTTAAAAGTCCTTAGATGAGTCTTGTTGCGGACACTAAGGTGGTTAAAAGTCCTTAGGTGCTCCTTTCCATGGTGGTTAAAAGTCCATGGGGCCAAGGTGTTTAAAAGTCCTTGGGGCCAAGGTGTTTAAAAGTCCTTGGGGTGATTCAAGCATTGGACACAAAGGTGGTTAAAAGTCCTTGTGTGGTCCTTATTCATGGTGTTTAAAAGTTCATGGCCAAGGTGTTTAAAAGTCCTTGGGGCCAAGGTGTTTAAAAGTCCTTGGGAAAGTTGTTGAACTTGTTTTATGAAATGAAATGTATCACTTGTGCCAATATGACATGTTGAGTAAATTGAGAAGCATGAGATGCTTGTTTTAAGGTTATTGTTGAAGCATGAGATTGCTTGTTTTAAGTATGCTTTGAGCATGTACAAGGATTGATTTTGAGCATGTTGTATAAATGGTTTTAATTGCATTATTGAATTGTTTTTAATGAGCATGCCTCACTAAGCTTTTGCTTACGCTCTCTACGTTTTCTTAATTCAATAATGCAGAGCATTAGAGTACCTAAGGGGGCTGCAAGTAAAGGCAAGCAATCAAGTACAAGAAAAGCTCAAAGTATGGAAGGTTTTGTTAAACATTTAGCTTTTGTGTGTTTTGGCAATGGGGGACCTATGAGTATGTTTTGGGAGGTGTTTGAGACTCCCTAAGTATGTTGAATGTTGTTTTAAATGTTGGTTTTGGATTGGAACCTTATATGCTTGTTTTGCAAGTTTGGAGTTTGAGTAGCTAGCTTGTGTAGGAAGCATGACCATTGAATTGGGGCTTTTTGCATATGATGTTGGTTTGTTGATTTGATGATTCCTACAAGTCTTAAATATGTTTAATTGCATGCCGGTAAAGTTTGGTGATGTTTGGAACATGTTTGAGTGGTCAATTGCATGATTTAGTATGCCTGTTTGCTGCAATCTGTGCAGGCGTTTCGGAACGGTATGCACCGTTTCGGAACGGGTGCCTTACATGAACCCAGGCGTCCGAAACGGTTTGCACCGTTTCGAAACGGTTTGGCCTCTGCCAAGCTCGTGTTTCGGAATGGTGATGATCGGTTTCAGAATGGCCCGTGTTTCGGAACGGGGTCGATCTGTTTCGGAACGTCCGACCGTTAGGGAGCTGACATTGGCAGTTTTATGTTTTGAATTGTTTACGTTTTGGTCCTGAATCTTGTATGTTCAATTGTGTGAGCTTGGAAAGTCCTTTTGAGCCGAAATTTCACAGAGAAGCATGAAACCTGATAAATTTCAAGATGGTAACTTCAATTTGGGTTAAGTCCTTTTAATTATCAGAAATTACAATTTGGTCCCTAAAGTTGTAATTTATTTAATTGGGTCCCTGTTTGATCTCTGATGTTTGTGATCTTTGAGTATGATGTTTGTGTGATCACAATTAGGATTAATGAGCATCTAGACAAGTTTAAAAAGAAAAAAAAGGGTCGTTAATCAAGGTTGACTTTCGGGTTGACTTTGGTTTTCCCCGTGTGACTTTCTTAATTCGGGTCAACCGTCTAGGCCGGGTTAAGGGGGTTACATTTGGTGGTATCAGAGCTGAGTTCTCGAGTAATTGGGAATGTTGTTATGCATGATTGAAGCATAGTTTGGCTTGTATGCATGTTGAATGAAAGCATGAACAGTGATTTGAAATGATGATGTTTTTGAGATGTATGTTGTGTTGATGCATGATGAGGGTACCCATTGCCAAACAAAAGCTAAAGAAATGATGTTGATTTTGAAAGAGATTGAGCTTGAATACTTGAAATTGCTTACCTTGCTGGGCCTGACTTGTTTTATTTTGTATTGTTATGCATGGTAAAAGTATGGCACCACGTAGAGAGTTAAGGAGTAGCGTGAGAGCTACGACCCCGGAGGGGAATGTGAATGAAGAGAATACGGGTAGTGCTGTGTTACCTCCTCCTCCACCTGGTGGTGGTGGTGCGGAGAGGGAAAGAGCTGGAGCTGAGACAGCTGGTGCTGCAGGACCTGAGTTTGGTCAGGGGCAAGCGATGCCTGACATGTCGATGCTAGTACAAGCTATTGCGGGTGCTTTTCGAGCAGCAGTAGCTGGAGCTCAAGGAGCTGGGCATCAGGGAGATGCTGGTGCTAGACTACCCTTAGAACGTCTGCGCAGTCTTGGTGGGACTGAGTTTAGGGGTATGTCAGCCGAGAGGTCGGAAGCTTGGCTAGAGAGTACCAAGCGTGTCTTGGGACAGATGAGCTGCACTGATGTGCAAAAGTTGGGTTGTGTTGTGTCTTTGCTGCAAGGTGATGCTTATACGTGGTGGACGACCACAATCTCTGGAATGGCTGAAGCTGACATCACTTGGACATTCTTTCAGAATGCGTTCAAGAGGAGATATCTGGGAGTGAGATATCTGGATGAGAAAAAGCGTGAATTCATGTCTCTGACCCAGGGGAACATGAGTGTGGCTGAGTATGAAGTGCAGTTCGTACGCCTCAGTCAGTATGCACCGGAGCTGATACCTGATGAGCGAGAGAGGTGCGAAAGGTTCCGTTATGGCTTGGTGACGGAAGTAAAGACCTACATGTTGGCTGCTGAGTACAATGATTTCGATGTGTTGGTTAGTCGATCCAAGGACATAGAGATGAATCTGAGTTTGTCTGCAAAGGGTGCTGGAGCGAGTTCTGGGAAGAGAGCTGCTGAGTATAGTTCCGGAGGTGGGCGGAACAAGAGGGGACGTGATCAGAGGTTTCAGTCCTCAGCTAAGAGAGGTGGAGGTGCACCTGCTAGGGGTGGTAATGCTAGAGCTGACCCTAGTGCTTGTTGGATTTGTGGTTCCCGTGGTCACTTGAAGCGTGACTGTCCTCGTGCTGGGAGGGAGGTGCAAGCTCCTGTTGTGGCAGCTGGTTATGAGTGCTGGAACTGTGGTTCTGCTGATCACTTGAGACGTGATTGTCCGAGGTTGGCTGGTGGCCAAGAGCGTGCTCCTGTTGTTGCAGCACCGCAGAGAGGTCGTGGGCGCGGCCGTGGTAATTTTTAGAGGCGTGAGGAAGGTGGTCGCGGAGTAGCTCATGTTGTGGCTATTCAACCTGAGGGTGGAGGCCAGGCGAGAGTGTATGCTCAGCGCGAGGGAAGGAATGATGCTGATGTGATTGCAGGTACCTTTACTTTGCAATCCTTGTCATTGCTTTCTTTGATTGATTCTGGATCTACGCATTCATACATTTTGCGTGAGCATGCTGAGTTGCTTGGTTTGCCTGTCGAGTCTTTGGATGTTGGTGTTAGAGTCACTAGTTCTTTTGGTGAAACTGTTGTGACTCGTAAGCTGTATAGAAGGTGTCCTTTGGTTGTTCAAGAGCATGTCTTTCATGTTGATCTTATGGAGTTGCCCTTTTATGGATTTGATGTGATCCTTGGTATGGATTGGCTTGCTGAGCATCGTGCTGTTGTGGATTGTGAGAATAAGCGGGTTTCGCTTAAGCTTGCGGATGATTATGAAGTGGTGGTGGTTGGTGAGAATGTGAAGTTTCTTGCCAATGTTGTTTCTACCTTAGAGTCGAGCAGGATGCTGAGGCAAGGTTGCGAAGCTTACCTAGCTTTTGTGATGAATCCTTGTTCTAAGGAGTTGAGGGTGCAAGATATCAGGGTTGTGAAGGAGTTTCCTGATGTTTTTCCTGAGGAGTTGCCTGGTTTACCTCCTAATCGTGAGGTGGAGTTTGGAATTGAGTTGTATGAAAATACCACTCCTGTGTCCATTACTCCCTATAGAATGGCACCTAAGGAGCTGAAGGAGCTGAAGACGCAGTTGCAAGAGCTGCTTGATCGTGGTTTCATCCGGCCGAGTGTGTCGCCTTGGGGTGCTCCTGTCTTGTTTGTGAAGAAGAAGGATGGCACTATGAGAATGTGCATTGATTACCGTCAGCTGAACAAGTTGACTATTAAGAATCGGTATCCTTTGCCGAGGATTGATGATCTCTTTGATCAATTTCGGGGAGCTGCTGTGTTCTCTAAGATTGACTTGAGGTCAGGGTATTATCAGTTGAAGGTGAAGGATGTGGACGTGCCTAAGACAGCTTTCAGGACAAGGTATGGGCATTATGAGTTCCTTGTGATGCCGTTTGGGTTGACAAATGCTCCTGCTGCTTTCATGGACATGATGAATCGTGTTTTTCATGAATACCTGGACAAGTTCGTTGTAGTGTTCATTGATGATATCCTCGTGTACTCGCGTACTGAGGAAGAGCACGAAGAGCATTTGAGGATTGTGCTGCAGGCTTTGTTGGAGAATCAGCTTTATGCCAAGTTGAGCAAGTGTGAGTTTTGGCTTAGGGAGGTAGTGTTTCTTGGACATGTTGTCTCAGCTGAAGGGATTCGTGTTGATCCTCAGAAGATTGAAGCAGTGATGAACTGGAAGGTTCCTAAGTCTGTTCATGAGGTCCGTAGTTTCCTTGGTTTGGCAGGATACTACCGGAGGTTTGTGGATGGTTTTTCCAAGATTGCTGCTCCTTTGACGAAGCTGTTACAGAAGGATGTTAAGTATGAGTGGACGGAAGTGAGACATCTAGCTTTTGAGAAGCTGAAGGCGGCTTTGACGCAGGCTCCTATCTTGATTCAGCCTGAATCAGGGAAAGAGTTTGTGGTCTATAGTGATGCATCCTATGTTGGTTTGGGGTGTGTGTTGATGCAAGAGGGTAAGGTTGTGGCTTATGCGTCGCGGCAGTTGAAGGTGCATGAGCGCAATTATCCTACGCATGATATTGAGCATGCTGCAGTGGTTTTTGCTCTGAAGATCTGGAGGCATTATCTGTATGGTGAGAAGTGTACTGTGTACACGGATCACAAGAGTTTGAGGTATCTGATGTCTCAGAAGGAGTTGAATCTTAGGTAGCGGCGTTGGTTGGAGTTGCTCAAGGATTATGATTTGACGATTGAGTATCATCCTGCAAAGGCTAATGTTGTTGCGGATGCTTTGAGTAGGAAGGTAGCTGTTGAGCTGAGGGCGATGTTTGCTAGCTTGAGTATATCGCGAGATGGTGGTCTTGTTGCTGAGTTGCAAGTGAAACCTTCGTTGGTTCAATTGATGAAGGATAAGCAGTTGTTGGATGATTCCTTGGTGTCTCATGTTCAGGATATCGCGGAGGGTAGACCTTCGGATTTCTGCTTTAATGAGGATGGGGTGTTGTGTTTTGGTAGTCGGATAGTAGTGCCTGCTGATGCTGAGTTGAGGCATGCTATTCTGACTGAAGGTCATAGTAGTCCTTTTGCTATGCACCCTGGTAGTACTAAGATGTATCGTGATCTTCGTGATGAGTACTATTGGGTGGGTTTGAAGAAGGATGTTGCAGAGTTTGTGAGCAAGTGTTTGGTGTGTCAGCGAGTTAAGGCTGAACATCAAGTTCCTTCTGGTTTGTTGCAACCGTTGAAAATCCCTGAATGGATGTGGGAGAGGGTTACCATGGATTTTGTATCTGGTTTACCTTTGTCTCCGTCAAAGAAGAATTCTGTTTGGGTGATTGTGGATCGCTTGACGAAGTGTGCGCATTTCTTGCCTGTGCATACTACGTTCTCTTTGGATAAGCTGGCAGAGCTGTACATTGCTGAGATAGTGAGGTTGCATGGTGTGCCTAAGTCGATTGTGTCGGATAGGGATCCGAGGTTCACATCGCGTTTCTGGCAGTGTTTGCATCAAGCTCTGGGTACAAGGTTGCATTTCAGTACATCCTATCATCCTCAGTCGGATGGTCAGTCTGAACGGGTTATTCAGATTTTGGAGGATATGTTGAGATGCTGCGTGATAGAGTTCCAAGGTTCTTGGGAGAAGCATCTGCCTTTGGTTGAGTTCGCTTATAACAACAGTTATCAGGCGAGTATACAGATGGCACCATATGAGGCTCTGTATGGGAGGAAGTGTAGGACTCCTCTTTGTTGGGCTGAAACTGGTCAAAAGTTGGTTTCGATGCCTGCTTTGCTGAAAGGAACCACCGAGAAGGTGAAGCTCATTTGTGAGCGGTTGAAGGCTGCTTCTGATCGGAGGAAGTCTTACGCGGATTTGAAGCGTAAGGAGATAGAGTATGCGGTGGGTGACCGTGTGTTCTTGAAGGTTTCACCTTGGAAGAAGGTGATGAGGTTTGGCCGGAAGGGTAAGTTGAGCCCTCGGTACATTGGACCATATGAGGTGGTTGAGCGAGTGGGTCCTGTTGCGTATCGGTTGAGGTTACCTCAGGAGCTGGAGAAGATTCATGATGTGTTTCATGTTTCTATGCTCCGGAAGTATAGATCTGATCCTTCGCATGTGATGCCTATAGAGGATGTGGTTTTGAATCCGGATTTGACCTATGATGAGGAACCGGTGAAGGTTCTGGATTCAGATAGCAAGGTTCTTCGTGGCAAAACCATTGAGTTGGTGAAGGTGCTGTGGAAGCATCGAGGTGTTGAGGAAGCCACGTGGGAGCGGAAGGAAGACATGCTGAAGCAGTTTCCTTATCTCTTTCCTTCAGGTAAATTTCGAGGACGAAATTTCTTAAGGGGGGGAGAGTTGTAACGCCCCGGTTTTGGGCTTAGAAGTCTTGGGCGTTGACCGGTTGGTCAAAGTGCTGTTCGAATCGTAAGAGGTTAAATTAGGAAAGCCTAGTTCGGGTTGCATTAAAAATATGGAAAAATGTTCTAAAATCATCTTTTAATATAATTAAGTGAACTGCGAAATCAATTTTGGAAAATGAGTTTTGGAAGGGAGACATTTTGGCTAGTGACCAAAATGTAATTTTTGAAAGTTTGGTGGTTGTTTTATAAAGGATTGGAACTTTGAATCTTTAAGGAGCTATTAATCCAAAAGTGATTTCTCCAGATTTTTCTAAGATATTTAGAGTTATAATTCTGATTTTTAAAGTGAATCAAAAGGAGGGAAAAACTCATTTGGCATTTTCTCATCTAACTTCCAATTTTCTTTCTCTCTTTTTCTCTCAACCCAAACACTCCATTTCCAGAGAATTGATTCTGATTTTCTCACTTAAATTCCTCCTTTCAACTCTCATTTGATCCCTAATCATTGTATCTTCAAAACCTCTTCAATTTCTACAAGTTTCATCAAGGATTTTCATTCCAAAAAGTGGAGAAAACACAAGTTTGGAGGTAAGAACGTCCTTCTCCTCTGAACTTCAAGTTCTTTAATGAAATTCCTAAGTTTTCAATCCTAAATTGATGTTTAATTAAAAGCTTTTAAGTTGATTTATGGATCTTGGCTAATTATGCAAGATTTTGATGATTTCACATGATTTTCGTTTGATCTGTTAAATCTGTTATTTGAGAGGTGTTTTTGATGTTAAATGATCCCTAAATTGATGTGGAAATGAGTTTTGATTGATGCAATCCCGGATAGGTTGGGTTTCCTAAGTTTAGCTTGTGTTTTAAGGTAGCTTTTGTGGTGATCTTGTGGATCTGTTGTTGCTGGAGGTATAAGGATGTTAATAGGTTGTTTTTAGATGTGTTTTGATGTTAATGGAAGTGTGGATTTGCTGGTTTATGGCTGGGCTTTGTTTAGAAGTGTTTTGGATGCATTTTCGGTTGTGTTTGGTGGCCGAAAATGGAGGTTGGATGAGAGCAGCGAGTTTAGGTGCTTTCATTGAAGCAATTAATGCATGATGATGCATTAATCCTTTGCTTTCATTGAAGCAATTAATGCATGATGATGCATTAATCCTTGTTACCTAAGATCATCAAGGTGGTTAAAAGTCCTTGGATGAGTCTTGTTGCGGACACTAAGGTGGTTAAAAGTCCTTAGGTGCTCCTTTCCATGGTGGTTAAAAGTCCATGGGGCCAAGGTGTTTAAAAGTCCTTGGGGCCAAGGTGTTTAAAAGTCCTTGGGGTGATTCAAGCATTGGACACAAAGGTGGTTAAAAGTCCTTGTGTGGTCCTTATTCATGGTGTTTAAAAGTTCATGGCCAAGGTGTTTAAAAGTCCTTGGGGCCAAGGTGTTTAAAAGTCCTTGGGAAAGTTGTTGAACTTGTTTTATGAAATGAAATGTATCACTTGTGCCAATATGACATGTTGAGTAAATTGAGAAGCATGAGATGCTTGTTTTAAGGTTATTGTTGAAGCATGAGATTGCTTGTTTTAAGTATGCTTTGAGCATGTACAAGGATTGATTTTGAGCATGTTGTATAAATGGTTTTAATTGCATTATTGAATTGTTTTTAATGAGCATGCCTCACTAAGCTTTTGCTTACGCTCTCTACGTTTTCTTAATTCAATAATGCAGAGCATTAGAGTACCTAAGGGGGCTGCAAGTAAAGGCAAGCAATCAAGTACAAGAAAAGCTCAAAGTATGGAAGGTTTTGTTAAACATTTAGCTTTTGTGTGTTTTGGCAATGGGGGACCTATGAGTATGTTTTGGGAGGTGTTTGAGACTCCCTAAGTATGTTGAATGTTGTTTTAAATGTTGGTTTTGGATTGGAACCTTATATGCTTGTTTTGCAAGTTTGGAGTTTGAGTAGCTAGCTTGTGTAGGAAGCATGACCATTGAATTGGGGCTTTTTGCATATGATGTTGGTTTGTTGATTTGATGATTCCTACAAGTCTTAAATATGTTTAATTGCATGCCGGTAAAGTTTGGTGATGTTTGGAACATGTTTGAGTGGTCAATTGCATGATTTAGTATGCCTGTTTGCTGCAATCTGTGCAGGCGTTTCGGAACGGTATGCACCGTTTCGGAACGGGTGCCTTACATGAACCCAGGCGTCCGAAACGGTTTGCACCGTTTAGAAACGGTTTGGCCTCTGCCAAGCTCGTGTTTCGGAACGGTGATGATCGGTTTCGGAACGGCCCGTGTTTCGGAACGGGGTCGATCTGTTTCGGAACGTCAGACCGTTAGGGAGCTGACATTGGCAGTTTTATGTTTTGAATTGTTTACGTTTTGGTCCTGAATCTTGTATGTTCAATTGTGTGAGCTTGGAAAGTATTTTTGAGCCGAAATTTCACAGAGAAGCATGAAACCTGATTAATTTCAAGATGGTAACTTCAATTTGGGTTAAGTCCTTTTAATTATCAGAAATTACAATTTGGTCCCTAAAGTTGTAATTTATTCAATTGGGTCCCTGTTTGATCTCTGATGTTTGTGATCTTTGAGTATGATGTTTGTGTGATCACAATTAGGATTTATGAGCATCTAGACAAGTTTAAAAAGAAAAAAAAGGGTCGTTAATCAAGGTTGACTTTCGGGTTGACTTTGGTTTTCCCCGTGTGACTTTCTTAATTCGGGTCAACCGTCTAGGCCGGGTTAAGGGGGTTACAGATTACATTCATGGCATGCCTCTATGTTGTGGGTGAAAGTGAGCGGATGTGCATGATTGATCAATTTGTAGGAATCCCCCAGCTTCATAAATGAGTACCTCTTCACAGCACATTCTACATGAGTTGAAGTGTTACACATTGCACAGTGGTAAAAACACTGGTTTGGATCTCAACTGTTAACTATTCCTCGATGAATCCCAAATGTAATGATGAATCTCAACTGTTAACTATTCCTCGATGAGAGTTTTGAAAGCTTGGGGGTCAAATTAGAAATTATTATTTTTAATTAACGAAAGTTAACGGTCCAGTGACCAAAACAGAAACGGTTTCGAACGTAAGTGGCCAGAATAATCTTTTTTGAATTCGGGTGACCATAATAAAACAAACCCAAAACAAAAGTGACCATCAGTGAAGATTACCCTTCTTTTTTTAATATGACCATAGATTCAGATAGTCTAAGTTTGCTAGGGAACTAGATACATACCACATGCTAAGTGTGAATCAATTTTCTAAACTACAGATCAATTGACAAGCAACTTGGCATACTATCAACTGGCATGGCAAACTGAAGATTAAAAATTCATCATTGGGCAGAAAACTAGGATCAAAATAAGCTTGCCTAACTAATTGTTAACAAACTTCAAATTTCGTCCAAGACGAAATTTTCTTTTTCACTTTTTTATGGTTCAGTATGCAACTACTCTACATGAACTACATGGCAAACAGAAAAATTTAAACGTAAAATGCATAGAATAATGTGATAAAATGCAAACCCCAAACCCAAGATGTACATTGTCCTCAATGCATGAAACAACACATATATACAAGAAAAATAGAAAAATAAAAATGCATGAACATAAAGATGGAAGAATGAAATGCAAATGAGTTAAGTAGAAGAAAACTCCCCTTCAAAGACCTCTTCCTCTCGTTTGACACAAGCTTTATCTTCTTTTTCTGGCACGAGTCTTCTTCATGGTTAGGCTCCCACGTTCAGGGGCCATTCTCTTCTTTCCTTTCCAGTCGTGCTTAGAGGCGGCAATAGAGGCTACAATGTCCTCCTTCTTCTTGGCAGGGCCCATTGGTAGTGTAACTGCGTAGACTTTAGCTTCTCTACAAGAATGTTTTCCGAATTAGAGGAGAAATCAGTGCTGGCAGATTCAACATGCACCGGGGACATAGGAACTGTGGCATTGGACTCGAAACTGGCAGAACTGACTAAACTGGCTGAATTGACTGGACTTGCTGATTTGACTAGACTGTCTGACTTTACTGGACTTGCATGACTTGCTGGATTGGGTGGCCTAGCATCACTGGTGGAGAGCTCATCAGGGAAAGGTGGAAACAAGAGAACCTCGCCGGGAGAAAGTTTAACAAGAACCTCTCGCACGATGACATCCCTCTCTTTGGTATATGGCCTAAGTTTGGCATTTAGCTCCTTGGTTGCCTCCAACTTCTGGAGAATAATCTCCTTGTGAGCGTAAACTTGAGATAGCACTGTCAACAAGCTTGTTGGCATGGTTTCTGGCACACTGCTGGGCTCTGCCTTTGGCTTTGGCTTTGGCGTGGCGGTCTTGACTTTTCCCTTCCTCTTCTCTTTTGGCTCTCTAGCCGTGATATTTTTCCAAATAAGGACAGTAATGGTGGTTCCCTTGATCTCCTAGCCGCGATCCTCATCCATCCTTAGCACTTCATGGTGCAAAAAATGTTAGAAATTAAGAAAGTGAAAAACAAACTTCCTTTACCCTTGGCAACGCATTTGTTGGTTTCCTCGATGATGATTCTACTGACGTTTATCTTGTGCCCCTTGAGAATGGAGTGCAAAAGGATCAACCGGTCCTCCGAAACCATGTCATTGTGAGATGTGGGATTGATATTGTGTTTGATAAAATGATTCCAACCCCACATAAGAGGCTTCAATGCCAGCCTCTTGACAGTCTAGTGGCCGGTGAACAAGAGAGTCCAAGTTGTGCCAGGTTCGCACAAGTCTGCCAGTATATTCTTGCGTTTGGTAGCGTTCATGGTCTCGACTTCCTCAAAATACTCATCTCCTTCACTAGGTAAAGAAAAGAGTGAGTTAACATAACCCTCATCAAATTGGACACACTTACCTCGAATCATCAAAAATGGAGAGTCGTTGGTCAAGTGCGCATAAAACTCTTACACAATGGTGGCGTAAACCTCTCCCTTCAGTTGGCAGAAAGCACCCAACTTGTGCATGTCAACGACATCCATGAACTCCGGCGGGAATCCAACAGTTGTGTCTGGGTGAAAATCGAAGTGCTTCTCATAAAGGAACGATCTTGAAGAGAAGTTTGTCTCGAACTTCTTGTAGATTTCATCATTGAAGAACCGCTTGAAAGGAGTAGATGATGAAGCCATGGAGATGAAAAGTTGAGAGAAGAAAAATAAATATTAAAGGTTCATGAATATTGCTTGAAGAAAGATTGAAAGTGAGGAAAATCTTGGAGAAATCAGTTTTAAGGTAAGTGAGAGAAAAATGATGAGTGTGTAATAAGGTGTTAAAGAGGTTAGCCAAAAAATAGGGGTAGATAATGATGGGATGTAGATAATTTTAATTGAGAAGAGTGTAACACCCCAATTTTGGGCTTAGAAGTTTAGGGTTTGAACCGGACCGGTCTGAGAAACGATTCGAATATAAAAGGGAGTTTTAAGGAAAGCCTAGTTTGGGATGCTTTAAAAATATGAAAAAATATCTAAAAATCCTTATTTAATATATAAAGGTGAATGGTGAAATCAATTTTGCAAAATAGGGTTTGGAAATACTACATTTCGGTGTAGTGACCAAATCACGATTTTTGCAAAGTTTAGTAGTGACTATTTTGTAAATGATTGAAACTTTGAATCTTTAAGGAGCTAATTTACCAAAAATGTTTTCATCAGATTTTTCCTTAATTTGGGTGATTTAATTAAATAAAAGAAAGGTGATAAACTACCTTTGACTTTTATAACCACTTTTCTATAATTTTCTCTCATTTCATTTTCTCTCAAAATCCTATCAACCAAACACTTTTTCTCCAGCAAAATTCACTTTGATTTTTACTTCAATTGATGAGATTTTCATCACTCATTGATTCCTAATCAATCTTTCAACAAATTCACTTGATTTCTACATTGTATTTTCATGGAAACTTGCCCAAATCAAGGAGAAATCATCATTTAGAGGTAAAACTGTTCTTCTCCTCTAAATACTCAGTTCTTTACTGAAGTTCCCAAGTTTTCAATCATTTATTAAAGATTTATGAATGGTTTTAATGTTAGAAACAAGATTTTGGCTTAAAACTCAAGATTTTGGAAGAGATCTTGAAGATTTTCGTGGTAATTGATTGGGCTCTTTTTTGAGATGGTTTTCTAATGTAGTTTGGATGTTAAATGATGTTAGGAATGAGGTTTTATCAATCCAATCCCGAATAGGTTGTTTTTTTCTAAGTTTTTGCTTGTGTTAATGGTGGTTTTTAGGGTGATTTTGGTGTTCTGTTATAGCTGGAGATATAAGGACGAGATTAGGGTTGTTTTTGATGTTAATTGATGTTTTGAAATGATTAGAAGTAATGGATCTTGGCTGGGTTATGTTTTGGAAGAGTTGGGAGGTGATTTCGGTAGTGTTTGGTAGCAGAAATGTTGGGTTTAGGTAGAGCAGCAAGTTTAGGAGTGTTGGCTGAAGATTTCAATGCATGATGATGCATTAATCCTCTGCTTTTATGTGTCTAAAACAGGGGAGACATCTTCGGACACTTTTGGAGTTGATCCGGAAGCTTAATTGGCGTTTCGGCAAGCAAGCAAAACGAAATTGGTGAGTGCGTATGGCTTTAGAAGTCATTGAGGGACAATGAACCAAGGTTTGGGGATTTGGGAAAGGTTTGAAACACCTTTCTAAGTCCGGAAGTAAGTATTGGCTAGATTGCTCTCTAGAATGTGGTGTTGCTCCTTAAATTACTTTTAGATGCTCATGGTTTTAGATTGGTAAATTCCCACTGTTTTTATGCATGAATTATAGCATGAGATGATGCTTGAAATGATTTCAATAAGTAACATTGTGCATAGTTGAAATTTGAGCTTATTTGTTGAAGTGTAGCAAATGTTATGGTTTTGAAAAGAGATGAGAATGTTGAGTTTTAATGCATGAAAAACAGTAGGTGAGATGTTGATTTGACATAATATATTGGCATAGATGTTGAGAAACTTACCAGATATAATTGATCGATCAATAGGATGAGAGTGCACTATAAACTAAAAATTCGTACGTGCTATTTGGTTAAGCCAAAGAGAGATATTCCGATGATGGGCATTCTATCGGGTACGACTTGGGAATACCCAAGCTTGGTGGAGATGAGAGATTCCGCCATGTGAGTACGATGACGAGAGATTCCACCGGAAACTATGTTGCTCTACGAGTGAGTACGGTGATGAGAGATGCCACCGGAAGTGTCTAGTCAGATGTCCGCATACCTGAGTAATAAATAGATGTGAAATGCCAATATAAAATATGTTATGGTTTTGATTCACACGTACCTTGATATAATGATTTATGCTATGAGAAATGCATATGTAGTTTGTTTATGAAATGCTTTAGAGTACAAGCATGATTTTGGCTTTGCCATGGGTTTTGCATTGGTTTTAACGCATGAGATAGAATGAAGGTACATGTGGTTTTAATAAGTATTGCTTTGAAAGTTTTCCAAGCATGAGAAAGAGATGAGCATGTGGTTAAAAGCTTTTAATGAAAGTATTTTCAAATGTGCATGATTGTGTTGGTTTTCTTTAGAGCATGCCTCACTAAGCATTTGTGCTTACACTCTCTCTTTTACCAATATTGCAGATAATTGAGGTGTTTTGGGGCATCAAGGAAGCTAAGTCCATCCAAGGAAATCCAAGCTCATGTATGGTGAAGTTTTCATATACTTTAGTTTTGACAAATTGGCAATGGGAGATATGTTAAACTCTCTAAGGTTGTGTCATGTTTGTTTTGGGCTGGTTGGATTGTAAATGGTCTTTATTGCTTGTTTTGAGGTGGGATTGCGTTTTTATGTTCCAATATTAGGAAGCATGCCTATAGACTAATGTGATTTCATGTTTGATGCTATGATTGTGTTTGTGTGTTCTAAATGGGTACCTTATATGTATGTTAACTTGTTGGTATGGTTAGGGAGTCATTGGAATGTGTTGGATTAAGTTTTCGAGTGAAAACTAGTCCTTGCTGCAGTTTCTGGGCATACCGTATCGAAACACTTTCCAGTTTTTCGAAACGGGGGCCTTTAATGGCCTTCGTGTTTCGAAATGGTGGAGGCTGTTTCAGAACGTTTTGGCTACTGGAGTGCCGTGTTTCGAAACTGGTTTCAAAACGGGTGGGTGTCTCGATCCAGCATTTCTATACAACAGGTAGGTGTCAAAACGGGTGACCGTTGGACACAAATTTGAATTGTTCTGATGTTGCATGTTTTACTTTTTAGTCCTAAATGTTGAGATTGCAATTGCTTGAGCTTGAGATGTCCAATTAAGATGAAATTTGGAAGAGAAGCATGTAACATGACTAATTTCATATTGGAAACCTTAAAATCAATAAAGACCTTCAAATTTACAGAAATTACATTTTGGTCCCTAAAGTCGTATAAAGTGCAATTGAGTCCCTATATGTTATCCGATCGCTGTGTCTTTCTCAATCGTATTTTATGAGTACTCACCTAGGGTTAACGTGTACCTAGACAAGATTAAAAAGAAAAAAAGGGTCGTGAATCAAGGTTAACTTTCAGGTTGACTTTTGTTTTCCCCGTGTAACCTTCGTAGTTTGGGTCAACCGTCTAGGCCGGGCTAAGAGGGTTACATTTGGTGGTATCAGAACTTGGTTCTCGAATAATTGGGGTTTGATAGGTGTGTGATGTATGTGTAATTGTATGATGTGTCTTTTTGGTGAAAGAATGTTGTGTGAATAGTGATGTTTGGTTCAATTGTGATATGTTGTGATGCTATGCTATAGTTGGAGTGTAATAGGGGATCCCATTTCCAAATCAAAACTAATGAAGATAATTTTTTTTTTCGAAAATGAGCTTGAGTACTTGGATTACTTACCTTATTGTGCCTAATTATGTTTATTGCATTATTGTCAGTGCATTGTTTTCCTATATAATGGGGCCACGTGGAGAGCTAAGAATCAATACTAGATCGACCGTTTCTAATGAGAATGAGGAGAATGTCGAGAATCTACCTCCTCCTCCCCCCGGTGGTGGACCACCCGGTGGTGGTGGTGCGAGAGCTGGTAATGATGGAGCTGGCGCTGGGGTTGTTGGACCCGAGGGTGCGCAGGGGCAAGCTGCTCCTGACATGACCATGTTGATTCAGGCTATTGCTAGAGCTTTCCAGGCAGCAGTAGCTGGAGCTCATGGAGCCGCGCATCAGGATGATGCCAATGTGAGGTTGCCTTTGGAACGTCTTCGCAGTCTAGAAGGGGCTGAGTTAAGGGGTTTATCTATAGAAGAATCTGAGTTTTGGTTGGAGAGCACCAAGCGAATCTTGGGACAGATGAACTGCAACAATGTGCAGAAGCTGGGTTGTGTTGTATCATTGCTGTATGGTGATGCTTATACGTGGTGGACGACCACTATCTCTGGAATAGAGGATAATGAGATGACTTGGACGTTCTTTCTGAATGCGTTCAAGCGGAAGTATCTGAGTGTGCGTTATCTAGATGAGAAGAAAAGAGAGTTTATGTCTCTTATGCAAGGTAGCATGTCCGTAGCTGAGTATGAGATTCAGTTTGTTCGCCTCAATCAGTATGCACCTAAGCTAATCCCTAATGAACGGGAGAGGTGCGAATGATTCCGATATGGGTTGGTAACGCATGTGAAGACTTTTATGCTTGCGGCTGATTACTCAGATTTTGATGTCTTGGTCTCTACAACCAAAGACATTGAGTCAAATCTTGGTTTGACTAGTCGAGCGGGTGGATCTAGCTCTGGGAAGCGAGCGGCTGAACGCGATTATGGTAGAGATCGCAACAAGAGGCATAAAGATAGGAGGCCACACTTTGATGCTAGGCGTGGGGGTGGTAACCCTGGTAAAGGTTAGTAAGGACCTAATGCTGTTCTGAGGACTCTTGAGTGTAATCGTTGTGGTAGACGACATGGTGGTGAGTGTTGGGGTAATCTTGGCACATGCTGAAATTGTGAGAACCGTGGACATTTGAAGAAAGATTGTCCTCATCCTCTAAAGGAGAGACAGGCTCCGGTGAGAGCAGCTGAGCCACAGAGAGGCCGTGGGCGTGGGCGTGGTAATTTTCAGCGCAGAGATGATGGTGGCAGGAATATAGCACATGTTGTGGCCGTTCAACCTGAGGCTGGTGGTCAGGCTCGAGTGTATGCTCAACGTGAGGGAAGGAATGATACAGATGTGATCGTAGGTACTTTTACTTTGCAATCCTTGTCATTACTTTCTTTGATTGATTCTGGATCTACACACTCATACATATTGCGTGAACATGCTCAAATGCTTGGTTTACCTGTTGAGTCTTTGGATGTTGGTATGCGTGTGACTAGTTCCTTTGGTGAAACGGTTATGACGCGAAAGTTGTATAGGAGATGTCCCTTGAAAGTGCAAAATCATGTCTTTTTTGTTGATCTCTTTGAGTTGCCATTCTATGGATTTGATGTAATCCTTGGTATGGATTGGCTTGTTGAGCATCGAGCTGTAGTGGATTTTGAAAGCAAGTGAGTCTCGTTGAAACTTGCAGATGATTACGAAGTGGTGGTTGTGGGTGAGAATGTGAAGTTTCTGGCCAATGTGGTGTCTACATTGGAAGCAAGTCGAATGCTGAGGCAGGGTTGTGAAGCTTACCTAGCCTTTGTGATGAATCCTAGTTCTAAGGAATTGCGTGTTCAAGATATAAGAACTGTACGTGAGTTCCCTGGAGTGTTTTCGAAGGAGTTACCTGGATTGCTACCTAGTCGAGAAGTGGAGTTTGGAATTGAGCTGTATGAAAATACAACTCCGGTGTCCATTGCTCCCTATCGCATGGCACCTAATGAGCTAAAGGAGTTGAAGATACAACTTCAGGAGTTGCTTGACCGTGGCTTCATTCGGCCTAGTGTGTCCCCATGGGGTGCACCGGACTTGTTTGTGAAGAAGAAGGATGGCACTATGAGAATGTGCATCGATTATCGACAGCTGAACAAGTTGACCATCAAGAATAGGTATCCTTTGCCAAGGATTGATGATCTTTTTTATCAGTTTTGGGGAGCAGCTGTGTTTTCCAAGATTGACTTAAGGTCAAGATACTATTAGCTTAAGGTGAAAGATGTGGATGTGCCGAAAACAGCCTTTAGAACGAGGTATGGGCATTATGCGTTCCTTGTAATGCCGTTTGGCTTGACGAATGCTTCTGCTGCTTTCATGGATATGATGAATAGAGTGTTCCATGAATACTTGGACAAGTTTGTTGTGGTGTTCATCGACGATATCCTTGTGTACTCTCGTACTAAGGAGGAGCATGAAGGTCACTTGAGGATTGTCTTGCAAGCGCTTCTAGAAAATCAGCTTTATGCTAAGCTGAGCAAGTGTGAGTTTTGGCTAAAGGAAGTTGTGTTCCTTGGTCATGTGGTTTCGGCGGAGGGGATTCGTGTTGATCCTCAGAAGATTGAGGCGACGATAAATTGGAAGCCTCCTAAGTCCGTTCATGAAGTCTGTAGTTTCCTTGGGTTGGCAGGGTATTACCAGAGGTTTGTGGATGGATTTTCGAAGATTGCTTCTCCTTTGACAAAGTTGTTGCAAAAAGATGTTAAGTATGAGTGGACGGAAGCAAGACAACAAGCTTTTGAGAAGCTTAAGACGACTTTGACGCAAGCTCCTATCTTGGTTCAACCTGAAACAGGAAAAGAGTTTGTGGTGTATAGTGACGCATCCTACGTTGGTTTGGGGTGTGTGCTAATGCAAGAGGGTAAGGTGGTGGCTTATGCATCGCGAAAGTTGAAGGTGCATGAGTGCAATTATCCTATGCATGATATTGAGTTAGCTGCGGTGGTGTTTGCTTTGAAGATATGGAGACATTATTTATATGGTGAGAAGTGTATTGTGTACACAGATCACAAGAGTTTGACGTATTTAATGTCTCAGAAAGAGTTGAATCTTAGGCAACGACGTTGGGTGGAGTTGCTTAAAGATTACGATTTAACGATTGAGTACCATCCAGGAAAAGCTAATGTTGTAGCGGATTCCTTGAGCAGGAAGGTGGCGGTAGAGTTAAGGGTTATGTTTGCTAACTTAAGCATTTCGCGAGATGGAGGTCTTGTGGCTGAGTTGCAAGTGAAACCATCCCTGGTTCAGTTGATAAAGGATAAGCAGTTGTTGGATGGTTCTTTGGTAACACATTTTCAGGATATTGCTGAGGATAGGCCATCGGATTTTTGTTTTAATGATGATGGAGTTTTATGTTTCGAAAGACGGATAGTAGTGCCAGATGATGTGGAGTTGAGGCGTACTATTCTGACCAAAGCTCATAGTAGTCCTTTTGCTATGCACCCTGGTAGTACAAAGATGTATCGTGATCTGAAGGATGAGTACTATTGGGTGGGGTTGAAGAAAGATGTTGCGGTATATGTGAGTAAGTGTATGGTTTGTCAGCGGGTTAAAGCTGAGCATCAGTTTCCTTTAGGGTTGTTGCAACCGTTGAGGATTCCTGAATGGAAGTGGGAAAGAATCACCATGGACTTTGTGTCCGGTTTACCTTTGTCGCCATAGAAGAAGAATTCGGTGTGGGTGATTGTGGATCGCCTTACAAAGTGTGCGCATTTCTTACCTGTGCATACTACGTATACCTTGGATAAGCTTGCGGAGTTATACATTGCTGAAATTGTGCGTTTGCATGGTGTACCTAAATCTATAGTGTCGGATAGAGATCCGAGGTTTACATCGCGATTTTGGGAATGTTTGCATCAGGCTTTGGGTACGCGGTTGAATTTCAGTACTTCTTATCATCCACAGTCGGATGGACAATCTGAGCGTGTTATCCAAGTGCTTGAAGATATGTTAAGGTGCTGCGTGATTGAGTTTCAAGGATCTAGGGAGAAGCATTTGCCTTTAGTGGAGTTTGCTTATAATAATAGCTATCAGGCAAGTATTCAAATGGCACCTTATGAGGCCTTGTATGGGAGGAAGTGCAGAACTCCTCTGTGCTGGGCAGAAACAGGTCAGAAGTTGGTCTCGATGCCGACTTTGTTGAAAGGAACCACCGAGAAGGTGAAGCTCATTTGTGAAAGGTTAAAGGCAACTTCTGATCAACAGAAGTCTTACGCGGATTTGAAGCGTAAGGAGATTGAGTTTACGGTGGGTGACCGTGTGTTGTTGAAGGTTTTGCCTTGGAAGAAGTTGATGAGATTTGGCCGGAAGGGTAAGTTGAGCCCTAGGTATATTGGATCATATGAAGTGATAGAATGTGTGGGTCATGTTGCGTATAAGCTGAGGCTACCACAAGAGTTAGAGAAGATACATGATGTGGTTCATGTCTCCATGATACGGAGGTATAGATTGGATCCTTCGCATGTTATGCCTGTGGAGGAAGTTGAGTTGAATCCAGATTTGACATATGATGAGGAGCCGGTAGAGATTCTGGATTCAGACAATAAAGTTCTTCGGGGTAAGACCATTGAGTTGGTTAAGGTGTTGTGGAGGCATCGTGGTGTTGAGGAAGCCACGTGGGAAAGAAAAGATGACATGAAGAAGCAGTTTCCTTACCTTTTTCTCCAGGTAAATTTTGAGGACGAAATTTCTTAAGAGGAGGAGAGTTGTAACACCCCAATTTTGGGCTTAGAAGTTTAGGGTCTGAACTGGACCGGTCTGAGAAACGGTTCGAATATAAAAGGGAGTTTTAAGGAAATCCTAGTTCGGGATGCTTTAAAAATATAGAAAAATATCTAAAAATCCTTATTTAATATATAAAGGTGAATGGTGAAATTAATTTTACAAAATAGGGTTTAGAAATACTACATTTCGGTGTAGTGATCAAATCACGATTTTTGCAAAGTTTAGTAGTGACTATTTTGTAAAGGATTGAAACTTTGAATCTTTAAGGAGATAATTTACGAAAAATGTTTTCATCAGATTTTTCCTTACTTTGGGTGATTTAATTAATGACTTAATTAAATAAAAGAAAGGTGATAAACTACCTTTGACTTTCATCACCACTTTTCTCTAATTTTCTCTCATTTCATTTTCTCTCAAAATCCTATCAACCAAACACTTTTTCTCCAGCAAAATTCACTTTGATTTTTACTTCAATTGATGAGATTTTCATCACTCATTGATTCCTAATCAATCTTTCAACAAATTCACTTGATTTCTGCATTGTATTTTCATGGAAACTTGCCCAAATCAAGGAGAAATCATCTTTTAGAGGTAAGATTGTTCTTCTCCTCTAAATACCCAATTCTTTACTGAAATTCCCAAGTTGTCAATCCTTTATTAAAGATTTATGAATGGTTTTAATGTTAGAAACAAGATTTTGGCTTAAAACTCAAGATTTTGGAAGAGATCTTGAAGATTTTCATGGTAATTGATTGGGCTCTGTTTTGAGATGGTTTTCTAATGTATTTTGGATGTTAAATGATGTTAGGAATGAGGTTTTATCAATCCAATCCCGAATATGTTGTTTTTCCTAAGTTTTTGCTTGTGTTAATGGTGGTTTTTGGGGTGATTTATGTCTTCTGTTATAGCTGGAGGTATAAGGACGAGATTAGGGTTGTTTTTTATGTTAATTGATGTTTAGAAATGATTAGAAGTAATGGATCTTGGCTGGGTTATGTTTTGGAAGAGTTTGGAGGTGATTTCGGTAGTGTTTGGTAGCCGAAATGTTGGGTTTAGGTAGAGCAGCGAGTTTAGGAGTGTTGGCTGAAGATTTCAATGCATGATGATGCATTAATCCTCTGCTTTTATGTGTCTAAAACAGGGGAGACATCTTCGAACACTATTGGAGTTGATCCGGAAGCTTAATTGGCATTTCGGCTAGCAAGCGAAACGAAATTGGTGAGTGTGTATGGCTTTAGAAGTCCTTGAGGGACAAAGAACCAAGGTTTGGGGATTTAGGAAAGGTTTGAAACACCTTCCTAAGTCCGGAAGTAAGTATTGGCTAGATTGCTCTCTAGAATGTGGTGTTGCCCCTTAAATTGCTTTTCCATGCTCATGGTTTTAGATTGGTAAATTCCTACTGTTTTTATGCATGAATTATAGCATGAGATGATGCTTGAAATGATTTCAATAAGTAACATTTTGCATAGTTGAGATTTGAGCTTATTTGTTGAAGTGTAGCAAATGTTATGGTTTTGAAAAGAGATGAGAATGTTGAGTTTTAATGCATGAAAAACAGTAGGTGAGACATTGATTTGACATAATATATTGGCATAGATGTTGAGAAACTTACCAGATAAATAATTGATCGATCAATAGGATGAGAGTGCACTATAAACTAAAAATTCGTACGTGCTCTTTGGTTAAGCCAAAGGGAGATATTCCAATGATGGGCATTCAATTGGGTAGGACTTGGGAAAAACCCAAGATTGGTGGCGATGAGAGATTCCGCCATGTAAGTACGGTGACGAGAGATTGCACCGGAAACTATGTTGCTAGACGAGTGAGTACGGTGATGAGAGATGCCACCAGAAGTGTCTAGTGAGATGTCCGCATATCCGAGTAATAAATAGATGTGAAATGCCAATATAAAATATGTTATGGTTTTGATTCACACGTATCTTGATATAATGATTTATGCTATGAGAAATGCATATGTAGTTTGTTTATGAAATGCTTTAGAGTACAAGCATGATTTTGGCTTTGCCATGGGTTTTGCATTGGTTTTAACGCATGAGATAGAATGAAGGTACATGTGGTTTCAATAAGTATTGCTTTGAAAGTTTTCCAAGCATGAGAAAGAGATGAGCATGTGGTTAAAAGCTTTTAGTGAAAGTATTTTCAAATGTGCATTATTGTGTTGGTTTTCTTTAGAGCATGCCTCACTAAGCATTTGTGCTTATGCTCTCTCTTTTACCAATAATGCAGATAATTGAGGTGTTTTGGGGCATCAAGAAGCTAAGTCCATCCAAGGAAATCCAAGCTCACGTATGGTGAAGTTTTCATATACTTTAGTTTTGACAAATTGGCAATGGGAACCAAATCTTGTACTTGGGAGATATGTTAAACTCCCTAAGGTTGTGTCATGTTTGTTTTGGGCTGGTTGGATTGTAAATGGTCTTGATTGCTTGTTTTGAGGTGGGATTGCCTTTTTATGTTCCGAGATTAGGAAGCATGCCTCTAGACTAATGTGATTCCATGTTTGATGCTATGATTGCGTTTCTGTGTTCTAAATGGGTACCTTATATGTATGTTAACTTGTTGGTATGGTTAGGTAGTCATTGGAATGTGTTGGATTAAGTTTTCGAGTGAAAAACCAGTCATTGCTGCAGTTTCTGGGCATACAATATCGAAACACTCTCCAGTTTTTCGAAACGGGGCCTGTAATGGCCTTCGTGTTTCGAAACGGTGGAGGCTGTTTCGAAACGTTTTGGCTACTGGAGTGTCGTGTTTCGAAACTGGTTTCGAAATGGGTGGGTCTCTCGATCCAGCGTTTCGATACAGCAGGTAGGTGTTTCGAAACGGGTGACCGTTGGACAAAAATTTGAATTGTTCTGATGTTGCATGTTTTACTTTTTAGTCCTAAATGTTGAGATTGCAATTGCTTGAGCTTGAGATGTCCAATTAAGATGAAATTTGGCAGAGAAGCATGTAACATGACTAATTTCATATTGGAAACCTTAAAATCAATAAAGACATTCAAATGTACAGAAATTACTTTTTGGTCCCTAAACTTGTATAAAGTGCAATTGAGTCCCTATATGTTATCCGATCGCTGTGCCTTTCTCAATCGTATTTTATGAGTACTCACCTATGGTTAACATGTATCTAGACAAGATTAAAAAGAAAAAAAGGGCTGTGAATCAAGGTTGACTTTCGGGTTAACTTTGGTTTTCCCCGTGTAACCTTCGTAGTTTGGATCAACCGTCTAGGCTGGGCTAAGGGGGTTACAAAGAGTTTAATTTTGAATGAAAAGAGATAAGTGATAAGGAGATGGAAAAGATTTGAAGTGATAGGGTGATCATGATAAAATTAATTATCATTAAAAAGGGGGCGGCTAAAGATAATTCTCCCAAAATATTTTCTCATTTTAATCAAGCTAGGGTTTCTTTTTCTTTCTTTACACGAAAAGCCTGTGCATGTCCCTGGCATGGGGCATGGCATAATCTCTGGCAAGTATGTTGGCTTCTAATATATCTGGAAATATTCCTGGCATGAATTCCTTTCAAAATTCATGCACACACTCTATGAAAAAGCATGTAACACAACAAAGGAATAAAAATTATAAAACAACAACAAGAAAGAAAAACAAAAATATAATTCCTAAAAGAAAATAAAAACAACTATCCTAATATTTACAAAGAGTTTCAAACCTGCAGGCATTTCATTCTAACTCTTTCAAGAGGATAACCTCCTCATCATTGTTTTGCTTACCGTCCAAGTAATGCTTTAGACGTTGGCCGTTCACTTTAAAAACTTCTCCTGTTCTTAAGTTCTTAATGTACACGACCCCATGAACATATGACTTCACAACTTCGTAAGGACCCATCTACCATGATTTGAGCTTACCTGGAAAAAGTTTAAGTCGTGAGTTAAACAATAGGACACGCTGACCTATTTCAAACTGTCTTGGCGTGATCTGACTATCATGCGAATGTTTTACCTTCTCCTTGTATATCCTAGCATTCTCAAAAGCATCTGTCCTAAATTCCTCCTACTCATTAAGGTTGAGCAACCTCTTTTCTTCAGCAACTCTTCATGCCATGTCAAGTTTTCGAATGGCCCAATAGGCTTTATGTTCAAGTTTCACTAGCAGATGACATGGTTTGCCAAAGACAAGTCTAAATGATGAAGTGCCCAAAGGAGTTTTAAATGCAGTTCTGTAAGCCCACATGGAATCATCTAGCCTCAAAGACCAGTATTTCCTTGTTGGATTTACAATTTTCTTTAGAATGTTCTTTATCTCCTTGTTTGATATCTCAGCTTTCCCGTTTGTTTGTGGATGATAAACTGTGGCAATTTGCTGCTGAATTCCATACCTGCACAAAGCTTTAGAGATCAAATTACATTTAAAATGAGTACCCTCATCATGAATGATCATTCTAGGGGCACTAAATTGAGTAAAAATGTGCTTGTGCAAAAACATGACAACAACCTTGGCATCATTTGTTGGCAGAGTAACAACCTTTACCCACTTTGATACATAGTCAACCACCACAAGAATATACACATTACCAAATGATGTTGGAAAAGGACCCATAAAGTCTATCCCTCATACATCAAATAAGTCCACAAGCATAATATTTTGGAGCGACAATTGGTGTCTGCCAGAGATGTTCCCTGTCCGTTCGCATTGGTCGCATGCCTTGGCATACTCGTGGGCATCCTTGTACAACATATGCCAAAAGAATCCTGACTGCAACACTTTGGCAGCAATCTTCATCCCAGCAAAGTGACCTCCATATGGCGCGGCATGACATAGATGCAATATGTATTGTTGCTCATCCTCTGGCACGCACCAGCGAATCACTTGGTCGGCACACTGTTTGAACAATATCGACAATAATTGCAGAGTGGATGCTGGTTGCCTCACTTCAAACCTCCAGTGTTATCAATGAACGCGGTTTTCTAGAATGAGAGGGCTGTGGATAAACATTCTTTTTGGGGCATTGGTATCTCCCCTTCTTGTTCCATCTCGGAGGTCGAGAATTATCCCTGAACCTCTTCTCGGACTTTCCAGACCCACCAGCTAATTGAGCTTTTTGTGCGGCTTCGGTGGACTCGCCTCGATTCACAAGGTCTTGGAAATCAGAGATGCTTAGTGCAGTAAACATAGGGCACAATTCATCATTGAGCCCTGCAATGAACATTCGGCACTTTTCTTCCTCCTTCTTAATATACTCAGCACCATATCTACAGTACTTGCAGAAGTCATGTATGTACCGTTTGATCGGTCGTCCGGCCTGTTTGAGGTGAAGGAAGATGCTTCGCCTTTCAACAAGGTAAAACTCGTTGATATACTTCTTATGGAATTCTCTAAGGAAGAACTCCCAAGTCACCGTATCTTCTGGAACTGTCAAAATGGTAGTTTCCCACTAATGAAGTGCCACGTCAGCCAACAACGCGATGGCACACTCCAGCTTGTGCTTGTCCGAGCACTGAAGTTGCTTTTTTAGATTCCGCAAGCTGTTGTCCAACCAGTATTCGGTAACTTCAGAGTTGTCGTCATCTTGTCCAGTAAAAGTATAAGTTCATTACCGTGAGTGCTTATCAATAGGAGCTCAAGTGTGTTGAAAAACAAGAGCAATAGGTTGCACGACTTGTTCGACCCTCATAGCAGACATAAACTACCTAAACATGTCAGCCATATTCTTATAACATTCGGCCTGAGCAGTAGGTGATGCAGGCTCAGTACCCTGAACAAAAGGGTCATGCGGTTACGGCGGATTCTGAGGATTTCCTCCTCTAATCTCCTCGCCATGCGTTGAGGAGCTAGTAGCAAGCCCATCTATGTGAGCTTCATTAGTCTCAGACATATCTATATGAAAGATTGGATTAGTAGACAAGTCACAATATATGCCATATATAACTCCTAGGTGGAAAAGTAACACAATAATAATGCAACAAGCTTCGATTTAGTCCTAGAATCAACTAAACTCTAGCTCTGATACCACAAATGTAACACCCCTTTCCCGGTCTGGTCGAGAACCATGTCAGAAGGTGAAATCGATGATTAATACAGTAATCGGTGCAACAAAATTTCAGTTTAATCTTAACATTTACATCAATAACATTTAATAACACAATACCTTGATGTGTCTTAGTCTAATTAATCCCCACGAAATAATAATTAATCAACCAGGACTAAAATATCAACTATTACAAATTTTAGGGACCAAATTGTAAACTCAATAAATTATGGGCCCTTCGATGCAATTGATTATACTACAATGAAATTCATGACAATATTAACATACCTTTAAAATTCCATACAATTTGGGGTCCATTAGCTCATTCAATTTAATCTTTTAAAATTGAGTGGCTAATATGTGAACATTGCAATCTGTTTCATATGCCTTTAACTAACTTAACTAACCCCGTATCAAAATACCCTAGGGCTGTTTCGAAACTGGTGAACGATGGTCAACCCTTTTGACTTTACCTTGTAGACCGCATCGATACGGGCATGCTCTTTATCGAAACGAGTTGACTTCTTTTGACTTTGACTTTGACCCGTATCAATACGGTATAAACCTGTATCAAAACGAGGGATACCAGTGACCAAATGTTTTGAAACGGCTTAAATTTGATTCGAAACGCTTTGATCTTTAGGTTCATTTATGCATACCATTATCAAAATGCCATCACCCGTTTCGATACGGCTTGACCTGTAATGACAAATTTTTGCTGGTTTTATTCGATCTGACCTACCGAATGATGTCCAAATGCAACGAAACTTTACGCACAACATTTCAATAGTATAAACTACTAACATGCCAAATTTCATGATCATACGAATTCGTTTACTATGTTTTGACCTTTAGGAGCCAAGTATGTATTTTAAACCATTTTAAGCCAAACAAAAGAGTCATTGAAGGCAATCAACCATATTTTAACATAGGCATCACACAAACATATCAAAATAGGCATAAACAACTAGTTCAACTACTTTGCTACCTTCCTAGGAGTTCTTAAGTCAAAACACATTACTTTGGGGGTCTTGTAGTGACTTGTCTTGCCTTGACTATCTGATCCTCCAACACGCGATCTTTCAGCCTAGAATGCATGAGATGAGACGCGTTAGGCATACATTGCCTAGTGAGGTAGTCATAAACAATATGAACATCAATGTAACAAGTATCAATATACATGCTCTCATGCTTATCAATATCAATACTATGCATCAATAAACAATGTTTAACATATTTATTACATCATTGATCCTTGAATTGAATCAAGATAGTGGATATGTGAATTCCTATGACTCTCCAAGTCAATGAATGGTCTAGTCCCTCCACCTCGCCAATATGACTGTAAAGTGTCCACAAGACCTATATTTCATGCACATTCCATCTCATATTATTGTTGTTTTTTAAACATATCTTAAGCATAATTTGGATCCTGCATTGCATTTTACAATATTTCTTTGCTTTACCTTGTACGTGCGACCACAAGGAACGTTGCCTAGTGACACTGAAGCCACTAAGCACCATGGCAAGGAACAATGTAGTGCACCCACATTAAGGAGTGGCACGAATATTAACAAAGGTGATAAGTTTAGGGGTGGAGAGAAGGACGAAGCCCAACCCAGCTTACTGCCACTGCAAAAAGATCTTCAAGAACTACAGCAAGTAGAAGGAATAAAGGAGGATGGAAAAGCCAAAAGACCAATCGAGGAAGGGACAGTTTTTGTTACAGCAAAAGACACAGCCCCACGAGCTACAACATATTTAGCTAAGCCACATCCACCATTCCCTCAAGTACTCAAAAAGCAGAGAGAAGATCTCCAATTTGAAAAGTTTGTAGATATCCTTGATCAGTTGCATATCAATGTGCCACTCTTGGATGCCATTGATCAGATTCCCACATACGCTAAGTTCCTCAAGGATATCACTACAAAGAAGAGGAAGGTAGAGAAGCACGTGACAATTGCTATAGCAAAGGAATGCTACTACATTTGGAGAAAACTCCCACCAAAAAGAAAAAGAAACCAGATGCTGAAAATCACTCAAACGAAGTGGGGCTAGCCACGTCTCATCTCAGCCTTCCTGACCCTTGACAGTATGCCTCCTAAACTTTTTCTTTTTGCTTTAGCATTTTCAATAAACAGTAGTTAGTTTGTTTTTGTGTGTTTTTAGCTTTGTTCTTATCTTTTGTTTGTCATTTCTTTTGATTTATTCTATTGGTTGATGAAAGAAATCAGAGTTTGTAGGGAACACAATTTGTCTTGACTTGGGAGTTGGAACGACGTAAGAAAAGGAGGGAAACAAAAAGGGCATTATAAAATGGGAATTAATAGAGAGAATATTTGAAGATTAAACCCTAGCCACACATAACCTAGTTCTTTCTCCTACTTTTTCTTTGAGCAATTAAGAGACCCTTTTCTCTTTCTTGATAAAAGATGGCTCCCATCACCCTCAAACCTCTCTCCCCATTAATGAGAGTCAGTTGCTAGGCGTTTCCCAAGGAAACCTCTCACACGTCTTCCCCCACTTCCCCACTTAACCTTTCCTCACTCTTCATCTTCCTCACTCAACCAAAGACTTTCCATCTTGTTTTTCTCACAAAACCCTATGTTCCCTAAGACCGAAAGACTTACCTCCAAACCATCATCCATTGTTCGATGCAAAAATGTCTCTAGCGCATCATCGAATTCGCAGCACCCACCGCCGAACCCAACCCAGTTGTGCCACCATCTGAGGATGCTACAACATCCAAGCCAAAACGTTATAAACGCACAGCTGGGCGCACCGTCAAACCAACCGATCCAGCCCCTTATTAATCTTACGACAATGCGACCTGAACAGTCCCGGTGGTGCACAACGATCACTCCATGGACGAAACAAGTGACATTTCACCTCAGCACCCATGAGGTACAAATTTCATTTTTTCTTAACTTCTTTTTAGTTTATTTTGCATCAGCATTTTTCATAACATTTTCTTCATGCATCGAGGACGACACATCTCCAAGTTTTGGGGTGTTTCGCCTTCGGGTAGTTTAAAACCATAGCATTTGCATCGTAAGATTAGACAAAAGTTTTGCTATGACATTCTGTTTAGCTAGGAGAAATATGCAAATGTGTTGATGATGCTTAATGATTATCATTTGAATTTCAATAGGACCGAACTTAAAATTTTACAACTGCATGAGACTTAAAGAACTATCTTAGGAGTGAGTTTGCTATAGAAAATAATTTTAGACACATATTGCTTTCTTTCTCTGCTTGGTAGGTTTGGAAAAACTCTTTAGGAAGGACTTTAGTATTGCCTTGCATGAAAGAATGAAAAATGAGCTTAAAAGAAAATAGACTCCCATGTGCCTAAAACAAGAATTTGAATAAATGCTATAACATAACTGTAGAAGGACACTCCGTTGTGCAGTCTTTAGGCCATACTATTAAAAAAAGGAGACAAAATAATTAAATGGCTTGAAAAGCACATGAGTGAATGAAAGTTGTCACGGGATGACTCTACCTACTAGCTCGGGGGTGAGAGGTATGCTCCATACTCATCTAGAGTTAAGGACGGTAGGTGTGATGAGCTGACACCCTTCATAACAATACCTTTTTCATTTTTGTGGAAGTCTGTAATAATTGAAAATTCATTGATAAGGCATTATTATTGAGCTTCCTTAAAAAAAATTCTTCACCTATCATGCATAGCTCGAAAGTAATCTTGCACACTCACTCAATAGAAGCTTTTTCTTAAGAGAAATTCTTGCTAGTCTCAAATAAATGTTGTTGCTATTGAATGCCTATCTTCTTCTGAAAGCTGAAACATTGCCGTAGCATTTATTTCTCGTTAAATCTTTACCATAGCATCCCTTTTGTTTATTTTTACTCATTGCTTGAGGACAATCAATAGCTTAAGTTTGGGGGTGTGATAGCTATGCTACTACCTCTATATTTATGCCTCTTTGCTATAGCAATTGCTTGTTTTCAACTGCATTACATTGCATGTACGCTGCATTTTTAGTATATTATGGGTGCTTTTTAATTTATTGCTCGTGTGGAGTTAGTGCTGCGTGAAAGGTAGTTTTTGACTGTTTGTGTGCAGGATGCTAGAGCAGAATATGAGAGAAGAAGCAAGGAAAAATGCTATAGCAATGGAGGAGAAATGAGGATAGCTGGCGCACGAAAGTACAAGCACGTGAAGTGCAGAGAAGGACGTCTGACACTGTCAGGCAGCTTTATGCAGCAGCCGCACTCCATTTGCAGACCGTCCTTTTTGTCCCCTGGTGGACAGAGCTTGTCGGAGGATATTCTTTGGGATCCCCAAGGAGATACCAAGGCACCAAAACCCTAGAAGACCCCCCTCTATATAAAGGCTTCATCTCTTCAAAGGAAGAGGAGGCAAAAAGTGAGAATAAAAGAGAAAGTGTGTAAAAGAAAGCACAACAGAGGGGAGGAGCACTTCATCGTTCACCAGACTTGGTGTCTTTCATCGGGAAGCTCGAGGCGTGGCCTCATCGTCCTCTTCCGAGGCGGTGAGCCTAAGGCGGTAATGGTAGTCCACTGGCGAACTGGGAGTTTTTCTTTCCTTTTTGTTATAGCATTTATTTATTTGGAGGGTTGTATGATGATGATACATTTGATTATTGCCCAATCATGAACTGTTTTAGATGGCGTGGGTTTTGTTGGATGATACGTTGCTTATTTTCTTAATTTCATGTTAATGTTTACTGTTCTCTCATGATCTTTGCTTTGTTTGTGGTGTGCCTAATTTCCTAATGTTGTAAGAGCTTAAGGTTTCCAGTGCTTTGAGATATAGGCCCTACCTTAAGGGCCTTCGAGGGTTGACCTTTCATTAGGAACAACCCAGGGTTGTAAGAGATTAGGGATGTTAGTGCCTCGAGAGACAGGCCATTCCTTATGATGCCTTCGAAAGATGGTCGTTCCCTAGGGGGAGTGATCGAAAGAACTAGCCAATAATGACAGTTAGAGTAGTGTGTGACAACCTTTGAGAGAGGGTCATTGCTTTAGCATTAGCTAGGGGGAGTGATCGAAAGAACTAGCCTTAGATCTTCATAAAAAATGGAGTAACCACCAAGGGAAAGGACTCCAACATGTCTTAGAGATAAGTGTTAGGTTTAAACGGCTAAGAGGGATAAAGATTAGGAGAGTAAAGTGTTTAGAGTTAAGCCGAGAGGTATTGCTGTAGCATTTTAGTCTCCCAGCCTTCTGGGTAGAGATAGTTTAGGAGCAGCCTAAGTAAATCCCGCCGAGCATAGTGTAGAGAACTAGGATTCATTAGCAGTGTTAAAAGATTTTAGAGGGTTATCCTTCATGAGCTAGCCAACCATGTCGTAGAGAGTCTCGTATCTGAGAGAGGACCTACCTGTCATTTGATTATCTCTTCTTTGTTGCTTGTTTTGTTACAACATTTTTCCATCTTTCATTCTGCCTCAACATACTCACATTACAATATGGTTACTATAGCAATTTGGAAACGAAACTGTGTTCACCTCCAATCCCTATGGAGACGATACTCATTCATCACTTTATTACTCGTTCGTCGAGTATACTTGCACCATTTGTGTATCATTTATAGTATTGCAAGATCACGCAACACCCACCATCCTTCCGAGACAGCCCAGGGCAGCCCAGCACAGCATCGCGTAACGGCTAGTTGACAACCAACGGCTAGTTGGCAACGTCTCCGAGAATAACGAGCAGAAATCTCGTAATGTGTGCAAGACAACTAGACCGTTGGACATTTAATGCCGCCACGGCACCTCTCGTCAACCTCTATTTAAACCCTTCCCCTTCATTCATTTACTTTACTTTCACCTTCTTGCTATCTATTTCTTGCATCCATTGCTCTCACCTATTTTTTCCTTCAAGTTCCAGTTACTTACAACCGTCTCACATGGCATCCGCATCACAACCCAAAACCACCTACAAAAGATTTTGTTCTAAGGCAGACAGAAAACGATACATGGATCAGTTCTCTAAGCAGGCAATCTGAGAGGAGCAAGGTTTCCATTACACAAAGCGAACGGGAGACCTTCTCTTAGAACCTGCCATGTTCGAAACCATCCACAGCAAAGGATGAGAGATGTTCGCTCAGCAGCAAGAGATGGCCAATGTTACTTTGGTCAGAGAATTCCACGCCCATCACCCTGCCCAGGGCATCCATTTGTCTATGTATGTGGGTAGCCTGTCAAGCTGAACGTTCCCATCATCAACAACTTCTATGTCCTAGATATGCACGACAACCCTCATGAGGAATGGAGGTAGTCACTGACGGCTGTCGATTATGAGAAAATCAAGACCAAACTCTACAAGCCCAACACACTGTGGTTGGAAGGCAAGCATGTAGGATCTGTCCAACGCCGCCATCTGCTGCCCGAGGCAATGCTGTGGAAAACTTTTGTAAAAAGGCGCCAGATGCCCACCTCCCACAACTCTTCCGTTGATCGGCCGCGCCTCACCCTAATTCATAACATTCTGATGAATCGGCCAATAAGCGTTGGGGAAATCATTTGCATGGAGATCCACAATTGCTATAGAAAGATGAAGGGCAGGTTGTACTTCCTATCCCTCATCATAGGCCTTTGTGCAAACTTTGGTGTTCCGACAGACCCTAAAGATGAGTTGACGACTGCCAAAGAATGGTGGACTAGTGAAGTCCGCCTGTATATGATGTAGGGCCCGGAGACAGAGCCAATAACGACCAGCAAGACATCTGCCACCAGCCTGACACTCCAGCTGCCCCCGGCAGTACTGAAGCTGCTCTAGACAACGAAGTCCTCAGGCTGCTGCACACCCTTATTGACAGCACCAAGCGTATCGAGCAACAGCAGCTGACCTTCATGAAATTCGTGGGGGAGGTCCAAGAAACCTTTTGTGGTTTATCTTCTGCAGAAATTCCCTAGTGTGGGACCAATCCTGCCTCCATACTCTGCAGAACTTGCAGCAGCAGCCCCAGCACAAGGAACGCTATCCGCTGCCGCTACCTACCAGGTGCCCTCTCTGACGCACTACCCAACTCACTCAGCCACCACCGTATCCGACACAGTGGCAGACTCCCCCGAGAAGCATCAACATCACCATTCGCCTCTTCGCACAACAACGACAATGGTAAACACCACCTTAGAGGAGATTGAGCAACAACCATCAGAACCAACAACAACAGTAGTAGCAACATCATCTGCCATCCCAATGACGATTGTCCCTTCGAAAACACAAACAACGTAAGGCACTAGGATGAGGAAGTGGCACATCATAGCCGCCTAGCTTGTGGACTTTGAGACAGAGTCAGAAGAGAGCGAAGCACCACCTGCCGAACCTCAAGAAGAACCTCATCCTACACCAAAAAGAGTCCAGCCGCCGCAGAAAGCAAAAACGTCACCTGCTAAGTCTGCTGCCAAGACATCTGCCGACCGCCCTTTCATCATCCAAATATTTTCTTCCTCCTCAGCAGAAAAGACTCAAGCCCCCTCTCAACCCTCAGCCAATTTTTAGTTCTTTCTTTTCTTTTCTTTATTTTATTTTGTTTTATTTTTTATGATTTCTTTTATATATCTCTTGTATTTATTTTTTCTGTTTTATTTTTTTCATTGAGAGCAATGCCCATCTCGAGTTTGGGGGGGATAGCCCTCGCATCTTTTGTCTAGGCATACATAGTTGCATATAGGTTGCATTGCACTTTCCTTGGTAATAATCAGAACAAAAAAATTGGTTATATAACTTGTGCCTATTAGCCGATTAATTATTTTCGTACCAAATATAAATTGAACTTAATATGGGAAAAGCATGAAAAATGACTTAGATTTTTTTTCTTTTTGCCAAAACTGTCAAACACCTCTGCTACTTGCTGAATTTGCTAGAATTTCTGATGAACACTGCCTACTTATTTTAGAATTCTTTGCAAAGTTCTTGATGATCCTTGCTTCGATCCTTTACCTTGAAAGGATTGAGCTGGAGAAGCAACAGTAGTCGGCGTGACAACAGATTTGGTTGCATTCAAAGGGTAGTCACAAATAAAGGGACCCTGCTCACCATAATAGTAACATGCTCCAGTCTGCTTATGGCATTGCTCCGCTGAATGCCTATTCTGACAATAATTGTCGTGTGGATGCTGGTTGCCTCGATTTGAACCTCCAGTGCTATCAATGGACGTGGCTTTAGCAAAACACAACGTCACAAACTGAGGTCTCTCGATGTTTCCAGAATGAGAGGGTTGTGGATAAACAATCTGTTTGAGGCCTTGTATCTCCCTTTCTTGTTCCATCTCGGAGGTCGAGAATCATCCCTGAACCTCTTCTCGGACTTTCCAGACCCACCCACTCATTGAGCTTTCTGTGCGGCTTTGGTGGCCTTGACTCGATTGACAAGGTCCGTGAAATTAGGGATGCTTAGTGCAGTAAACATAGGGCACAATTCATCATTGAGCCCTACAATGAATACCGACACTTTTCTTCTTCCTTTTTAATATACTCAGCACTGTATCTACAGTACTTGCAGAAGTCATGGATGTACTATTCGATCAGTTGTCTGCCCTGTTTGAGGTGAAGGAAGATGCTTCACCTTTCGGCAAGGGAAAATTCGCTGATATACTTCTTGCGGAATTCTCTAAGAAAGAACTCACAAGTCACCGTATCTTATGGAACTCTCAAAATGGTAGTTTCCCGCCATTGAAGTGCCTCATCGGCCAATAATGCGATGGCACACTTCAGCTTATGCTTGTTCGAGCACTGAAGTTGCTTGTTCAGAATCCGCAAGGTGTTGTCCAACCTGTATTTGTCAACTTCAGGGTTGTTGTCATCTTGTCCAGTAAAGTATAAGCTCGATACTATGAGAGCTTATCAATAGGTGCTCGAGTGTTTTGAACAGCAGGAGCAATAGGTTGCACGACTTGTTCGGCCCTCATAGCAGTCATAAACTGCCTGAACATGTCGGCCATATTCTTATAACATTCGGCCTGAGCAGTAGATGCTGCAGGCTCAGTACCCTGAACAGGAGGGTCATGCGGTTGTGGTGGATTCTGAGGATTTCTTCGTATAATCTCCTTGCCATGCGTCGAGGAGCCAATAGCAAGCTCGTCTATATGATCTTCATTAGTCTCAGACATATCTATATGAAAGATCAGATTAGTCGACAAGTCACAATATACGCAATATATAACTCCTATGTGGCAAAGTAACACAATAACAATGCAAAAAGCTTCAGTTTAGTCCTAGAATCGACTAAAGTCTAGCTTTGATACCACAAATGTAACACCCCTTCCTGGTCTGGTCGAGAACCAGGTCGGAAAGTGAAATCGATGATCAATACAATAATCGGTGCCACAAAATTTAAGTTTAATCTTAACATTTACATCAATAACATTTAATAACACAATACCTTGATGTGTCTTAGTCTAATTAATCCCCACGAAATAATAATTAATCAACCAGGACTAAAATATCAACTATTACAAATTTTAGGGACCAAATTGTAAACTTGATAAATTATGGATCATTCGATGCAATTGATAATACTACAATGAAATTTATCACAATATTAACATACTTTTAAAATTCCATACAATTTGGGGTCCATTAGCTAATTCAATTTAATCTTTCAAAATTGAGTGACTAATTTGTGAACATTGCAATATGTTTCATATGCCTTTGATTAACTTAAGTAATCCCGTATTGAAACACCCTAGGGCTCTTTTTTGAAACGGGTTAACGATGGTCAACCCTTGTTGACTTTACCCTATAAATCGTATCGATACGAACATGCCCTATATCAAAACGAGTGGACTTCTTTTGACTTTGACCCGTATCGATACGCTATAAAATCGTATCGAAACGAGGGATTCCAGCGACCAAATGTTTCGAAACGGCTTAAATCTGTTTCGTTACGCCTTGATCTTTAGGTTCATTTATGCATACCCGTATCAAAACACAATCACCCGTTTCGATACGTCCTGACCTGTAATGACAGGTTTTTGCTGGTTTTTATTCGATCTGACCTACCGATTGATTTCCAAATGCAACAAAACTTCATGCACAACATTTCAATAGTATAAACTACTAACATGCCAAATTTCATGATCATACGAATTCGTTTACTATGTTTTGACCTTTAGGAGCCAAGTATGCATTTTTAAACCATTTTAAGCCAAACAAAAGAGTCATTTAAGGCCATCAAACATATTTTAACATAGGCATCACACAAACATATCAAAATGGGCATAAACAACTTGTTCAACTACTTTGCCACCTTTCTAGGAGTTCTTAAGTCAAAACACATTACTTTGGGGGCTTGTAATGACTTGTCTTGCCTTGACTATCCGATCCTCCAACACACGATCATTCAACCTGAATTGCTTGAGATGAGACACGTTAGGCATACATTGCCTAGTGAGGTAGTCATAAACAATATGAACATCAATGTAACAAGTATCAATATACATGCTCTCATGCTTATCAATATCAATACTATGCATCAATAAAAAATGTTTAAAAAATTTATTTCATCATTAATCCTTGGATTGAATCAAGATAGTTGATATGCGAATTCCTACGCCTCGCCAAGTCAATGAATGGTCTAGTCCTTCTGCCTCGCCAATATGACCAATATCAATACACATCCCTCCGCCTCGCCAAATTAATATAGGTCGTAGCCTTAGGACCGTAGTCCACTCGTACACTAAGCTCATGAATTCTATGGCATGCCAATTGTATCCAATGTATATTCAAATCCAAGGTTTTAATGTTCATTTCCATATTCAATAATCAATGAGAATTCCAATGACCAATGATCTCAATATTATCAATGGCAAACATTGTAACCCCCTTAACCCGGCCCAGACGGTTGACCCGAATTAAGAAAGTCACACGGGGAAAACCAAAGTCAACCCGAAAGTCAACCTTGATTAACGACCCTTTTTTTTCTTTTTAATCTTGTCTAGATGCACATTAACCTTAGATGTGATCACACAAACAGCATACTCAAAGATCACAAACATCAGAGATCAAACAGGGACCCAATTGAACAATTTACAACTTTAGGGACCAAATTGTAATTTCTAATAATTAAAAGGACTTAACCCAAATTAAAGTTACCAACTTGAAATTAATCAGGTTTCATGCTTCTCTGAAAAATTTCAGCTCAAAAGGACCTCCCAAGCTCATGCAATTGAACATACAAGATTCAGGACCAAAACGCAAACAATTCAAAACATATAACTGCCAATGTCAGCCCCTAACGGTCGGCTGTTCCGAAACCGATCGACCCCGTTCCGAAACACGGGCCGTTCCGAAACCGATCGACCCAGTTCCGAAACACGGCCTTGGCA
This sequence comes from Hibiscus tridactylites, assembly GCA_958450335.1. NCBI lineage: Eukaryota > Viridiplantae > Streptophyta > Magnoliopsida > Malvales > Malvaceae > Hibiscus > Hibiscus tridactylites. Next base: position 22,572,612 of record OY288289.1, on the reverse strand, counting down.
GAGACCAAACCGTTTCGAAACGGTGCATACCGTTTCGGACGCCTGGGTTCATGTAAGGCACCCGTTCCGAAACGGTGCACACTGTTCCGAAACGCCTGCACAGATTGCAGCATTCAAGCATACCAAAACATGCAATTGATCATTCAAACATGCTCCAAATGTCACCAAACTTTACCAGCATGCAATTCAACATATATATGACTTGTAGGCATCATCAAATCAACAATTTAACTTCATATGCAAAAAGCCCCAAATCTATAGGCATGCTTCCTACACAAGCAACCATTTAAGCACAAACCTTCCAATTCAATCTCATTAAAGCCAAAACATGTTCCAACAACATCAACAACATTAAAACATACTTGTTCGAACATATACGAACACAAAAACATCATTCCGAGAGATTCTACCCCATTGCCCTTATTAACTATAACTATTCACCGAGACATACATCTCAATTGGAGTCCACCTTGAATCCCTTGCTCCTTGCTGTCCAAACTTCAAGAATCTGCATTGATGGACAAAAAGAAGCGTAAGCACATAATGCTTAGTGAGGAATGCTCAAAACCAAAACACCATCAATGCAGCGGGTCATTAAAATCACTTTAAAAACAAACCCGATTTGTTACCAAAACCATGTTTGAAAACCCTTTTCAACAACATGCTTAAACCATGCATTGCACACACATGAAATCAAACCTTAGCTTAGCAAGCTAAGTAAACCTTTTCAAGCATAAACACCATATGCAAAGCTAAATTAAAACCTTGGAAGTCACTTCCATTTCATATTACCCATTCATAAACTTGAACATCATTTCAAGCAAGAAACCCCTTTTAAACCATTATTCAAACAATCCAATTCATGCATTAAACAAAGACAACTTATGAATCACATCATCATCACCACATGCCTTTTTAAAACAAGTCTTAACAAGACTTCCAATGCATTTAAAAGTTTCCATGCTCACATGCATCATTTACCAAATGATAACCAACACTTGTTAAACCCAACAAGTAAACATGCATTCACTAGCATTATATACTTTTCCTGCAACCATGCATCTTTTCAAGCATCTCATGCTTCTCATGCAATTATGCATCCTTTCAAGCATTTCATGCTTCCTTATGATCAAGAACATTGCATTGGCTTCCAATATCATCCACATCCACTTTTCAACTCAACACCCGATCGGATACGCGGATTTCGAGCGTTGTCCCTACGCTCCATACACCCTACCAATCCAAGGTCTCCCAAATGGACTTTTAAACACCATTTGACCTTACAAGCCTAAGGTTCCCATGTATGGACTTTTAAACACCATACAACCTTAGCTTCTTCCGAGGTCCCCATGCATGGACTTTCAACCACCATACAACCTCCACTTTTCCCAAGGTTCCCATGTATGGACTTTCAAACACCATACAACCTTGACTTTTCCCAAGGTTCCCATGTATGGACTTTTAAACACCATACAATCTTGACATGCACAAGATTCCTATGTATGGACTTTCAAACACCATACAACCTTTGCATTCACCGATTGGTAGTTGTATCACATCACTAACGAGATCCGGGACACCCCACACAAGATCCACACATGGACTTAACACCGCCATTGTGATCTCAACAAGCACAAGGTTCCCCTATATGGACTTTTAAACACCATATAGCCTTTGCTCAACCAAGGTCCTCGAATGGGCAACACCTCCATTATGACCTTAACCATCTCGTTAGGATACTTGAAGGGAGTTTACCGGTCCACTCTTGACCACTCCACCTCCAAGGCGACTTAATTCACGGTGCACCCAATCCTATAGCCGGCTAACTATATCCGATCAACGAACCAAGAATCCACTTACATCACTTGCCAATATATCCACCTTACCACAATAGTCCAATGATTCACATGCATAACCATAATGCAAAAACCATCATTTACCATCATTAATTCACTGTTTTAAAGCATTACACATTGCCATTAAACATCATGCATCACCATGCATCAAATCCACATTTTCAATGTATAAAACCAAGGATCTCTTACCTTGAGCATCCTTCACATATGGCTTTCAAAACCAGCATTAAACCATGCTTAAAATATGCTTTCAAAACAGATTTAAACCATGCAAAACACATGCATTTCAAACATCAACCACAATTGCTTAAAAGCCAAATTCACAACACAATTCAAGAGCGAAAATCCAATCACTTACTCTTGAGCTTAGCAAAGTTGTTTAGACTTAAACTAAGCTCCCAAAACCTTCAAACCTTGGTTTAAAAGCTGAAATCCCAACTTCACTCACCGATAACCAAAACAAGGCTAGCCAACAAGCCTTCCAAGCATCCGAAAACCTTCCGCAACACCTTCAAAGCTCACGGATCAAACTCCCCTATTTCAAGCACACAACAACAGAGGATTAATGCATCATTATGCATTAAAAACACCAGCAACAAGACTCAACTCGCTGCTCATCCCAAATCCAACAATTTGGCTACCAAACACAACCGAAATCACCTCCAAACACTTCCAAAACTTAACCCAGCCAAGATCCATCACTTCTAACCATTTTTAAACATCAATTAACATCTAAAATGATCACAAACACGTCCTTAAACCTCCAGTTATAACAGATCACCAAAAACACTCCAAAAACAACCAAAAACTCAAGCCAAACTTAGGAAATTCAACCTATCCGGGATTGCATTGATTAAACCTCAACTTCTAATAAATTTAGCATTCATTTAACATCATTTTGACACTTCAAAACACTGCCCAAACAGATCACACGAAAATTTCACCAAATCTTGCATTTTAAGCCAAAATCAAGATTTCAATTAAAAAGCCATTAACAAAACACAAATCAAGGATTGAGAACTTAGGAATTTCAGTAAAGAACTGATAGTTTAGAGGAGAAGGACGTTCTTACCTCCAAACTTGAATTTCTCCTTTTTAGAGCCAAAATGCTTGATGAAACAACTTGCAATTTGAGAGGTTTTGTTGATGAGATGATTAGGAATCACAAGAGAGTTGAAATGAGAGATTTAGATGCCAAAATCAGAGAAGGAAATCTGGAGAAATGTGTTTGGGTGGAGAGAAAATGAGAGAAAAGGAAAATTGAGAGAAAATGAAAAGTTAGTTAAGAAATGGTAAAAATGGTTTCCCTCCACATTTCATAATCTTTAAAATCAGAATAAAGCCTTAAAATATCTTAGAAAAATCTGGAGAAATCCTTTTTGGAATAATAGCTCCTTAAAGATTCAAAGTTTCAATCCTTTATAAAACTGTCCCGCAACTTTCAAAAATTACATTTTGGTCACTAGCCAAAATGTCAACCTTCCGAACCTCATTTTCCAAAATTGATTTCACAGTTCACTTTTATATATTAAAAGATGATTTCATAATATTTTTCCATATTTTTAATGCAAACCGAACTAGGCTTTCCTAAATTCACTCTTATATATTCGATCAGCACTTTGACCGAACCGGTCAACGCCCAAAACTTCTGAGCCCAAAACCGGGGCGTTACAAACATATCTCATTATCAATGTTTCACGGTCCAATATCAATATCTATATCCGATGATTTCTTACAATGTTTCGATGACAATAACTATATCAATGGCGATGCACAATGACAATACTAATAACTATGTCCAATATTCAATAACAAAACTTACCGACACTTACCAAAGTGTCCGATTAACAATCCAATGCAATTTCTTCAATGACAATATTAGCGACATGGTCAAAAACAACAATAAAAGATTCGGGAAGGCCTTTCGCCTAGTCCCGAGATTCCGACTACACTCACCTTGACAATCCGGAGCGTTCAAGGCTCTCGGATGATAATCCCCTTGTTCCTAGCTTTGGATGGAGACGATGGATGCCCTTTATCAACTTCTTGAGCTAGGAAATCAAAAGGAGACTATTAGGATAGATATTACGATATCAAAATCAATATAACGATATCAATATTGATAACCAATCTCAATACACGTGACAACGATGAGATATCCATGGATGGTTAAAACTCTAGCTTAAGATTAAACTCAATACATCCAGGGAATCCAATAACCAATTGAGGAATATAGCTTACTCGATCGATAGGAACGATTCAATAACAATATATCGAAGAAAAAACGAAACTTGAAGCTAGCTCCAATGGAGGTGCCTGCTTAGGTAGGAGATGATGAAGATGAAGAGATGGGGAGGTGCTTGCTTACTTAATAATCGGGTAAGGTTTTCTATCACCTTTCAATATCTTTCTTTTTATTCATTATTGCTCACTATAAGTCTTTTCTTAAGGTGAAACAACTTCACCAAATTTCCCCTCGTCTGAGAGATTAAAATTTGAGGAGGGGCTAATCGTAAGGTTAGTCGCTCAACTCTCTCTATACTATGGTTTTGACCTCCAGGTTCTCAATTTCCACAATCTAGCCACTATAATATTTCCGATACGATTCCATAGAGTCCAATAACAATGATTTTACTCAATTAGAGTCTGATATCAATAATTAACTAGCCGATACAATGTTTGGATTTTATCAATATGAGATTTTCTATCACCAGAACCTAATTCCAGCTAGACTAGATTTTGGGGTGTTACAATTACCAAATGAGGGTGAAAGAGGAAGATGTACCCAAGAAATCCTTTCAAACTAGATATGGTCATTATGAATTCCTTGTAATTCCATTTGGGTTAACGAATCCCTGACTACATTAATGGATCTCATAAATCGTGTGTTCAAGCCCTATCATGATAAATTCGTGGTAGTATTCATAGATGATATCCTAGTATACTCTTGAAACAAGAAGGAACATTCTAAGCACCTTCGAATTGTCTTGCAAACTCTCCGAGAACGTCATTTGTTTGCAAAGTTTTCCAAGTGTGAATTTTGGTTGTCAGAAGTTTCATTTCTCGAACATATCATCTCGATAGAAGGGATCAAAGTATATCCAAAGAAGATTCAATCTCTCTTGGATTAGAGACCTCCGAGGAATAAAGGTGAGGTAAGAAGCTTTCTCGGTTTAGCTAGATATTATCGAAGATTTGTCAAGGGATTTTCAACTATTGCCGCACCCTTGACAAATCTCTTTCGAAAGGATGAGCCATTTGAATGGTCAGAGAAGCAACAAAGAATTTTCGACTAGCTTAAGCAAGCCTTGACACATGCCCAAATTCTTATACAACCAGAATCGAGAAAGGAGTTCATTGTGTTTAGTGATGCTAAACATTCAGGGCTAGGATGTGTCCAGATGCAATGAGGCAATGTTATAACGTATGCACCACGTCAATTGAAACCTCACGATCTAAACTATCCTACACACGATCTAGAATTGGATTCCATTGTATTTGCTCTTAAAATATGGAGGCATTACTTGTACGGTGAGAAGTGTTACTTGTACACTGTTCACAAAAGCCTTAAATACCTTATGACTCAGAAGGATTTGAACTTGAGACAACTAAGGTGGATGAAATTGTTAAAAGACTATAACTTAGTTATTGATTATCATCCTAGAAAAGCCAACATGGTTGCAGACACACTTAGTTGCAAATCAAGCTTGGGTAAGCCATTCAAAAATCTTGTAGAAAGTGATATCCTTGAAAAATTCCTATTGAATCCATAAAATTAATCCTATAAGATTTTCTTGTAGCTTCCCATGCTATCAATGCAAACTTCAGAGTGTACATGAAACATGGATTCCTATTTGAGCTACTAGTTCAATCTAGTTTGATCTCGAGAATCAAGGATCTTCAACAATCAGACCCGAATCTTCAAGCTATCATGTTAAAGCTTGATTCAGAACCTAATCCTAATTTCTCTATGAAGCCGAATGAGCTACTCTATTTCAAGGATAGAGTATGTGTTCCTAACAATGTAGAATTGTAGAAAGATATGTTACAAGAAGCTCATCAAAGCTCATTCTCGGTACACCCCAGACCAGTCAAGATGTATAAAAATCTTAAACCACTATATTGGTGGCCAGGCATGAAGTCAGTTATTACAGACTTTGTATCCAAGTGTCTAGCTTACCAAAGAGTCAAAGCTGAACACAGATTCTCTACGACATTGCTTCAACTAATCAAATTACTCCAATGGAAGTGAAATTGTATTACCATGGACTTTGTGATTTGTCTTCCTTCCACTCCATGAAAGAATGATGTCGTGTGGGTGATTGTTGGTAGATTCTCAAAATCTGCTCACTTCATACCTATTCGAATGAACATGAACTTGGATATCTTGGCTGAACTATATATTCATGAAGTGATTCGATTGCACGGGGTACCTACATTTATAATATCTTATTGAGACCTCATATTTACTTCTCGATTTTGGAATGCCTTGCAAAAAGCTTTAGGGACCAAAATGCATCTTAGCACAGCTTTTCATCCACGAACAGATGAATAATCTGAAAGGGTGATACAAGTACTTGAAGACATGCTACGTTCTTATGTAATAGACTTCGGTAAGAATTGGGAAAAGTCTTTACCCATTGTAGAGTTTGCCTACAACAATAGTCACCAATCATCGATTCAAATGGCTCCATTTGAAGCCTTGTATGAGAGAAAATGTAGAACCCCCTAATTTTGGTCCAAATTTGGGGAAAACAAGGAATTGAGACCGAGGATAAAGTTTAAATCATACATATTCGATTGAAGAAAGCCTTTGATAGGCAGAAATCCTATGTAGACTTGAAAAGGAGAGACATTCAATTCAACATTAGAGACAAAGTCTTTCTCAAAGTACCTCCTTGGAAGAAAATCTTCAGGTTTGGAAGAAAAGGAAAGCTTAGTCCCCGGTTTATCAGACCATTCGAAATCATTGAAAGAATAGGTCCAGTGGCTTATCGATTGGCACTCCCTAGTGAATTTGATAATATTCACAAATTCTTCCATGTTTCCATGCTCAGGAGATATCGATCTGATCTATCCTATGTTCTAGAACCTGAAAAGGTTGAAGTGAATCCTAACTTATCATATGAAGAAGAACCAGTACAGATACTTGACAAAGAAGAAATAAGACTTCGAAACAAAATTGTTCCCTTAGTGAAAGTATTATGGAGAAATCATAAAGTGGAAGAAGCTACGTGGGAATTGGAAGAAATCATGAGGAAACAACACCCCCATCTATTCACTTCATGTAAATTCGAGAGCGAATTTCTTTTAAAGGGGGGGGGGGAATTGTAAGACCCCAAACTAAGGCTTAGTAGCATGTTACCGAAGTAACTAGGACACAATTGTGCAAACATCCTACAAATATGGAGAATTGATTGAGTTACGGACCAAAACATAAGATTCGAAGCTTTGCTAACAAAATTATTAAAGGATTAAAATGTTATAACTTTAAACTCCAAGGATTGCATGATAAAAATGATGTTAGTGGAGGACTAGTCCACATGGCAAGCTTGAGTGTAACCATTTGGGGAGGACTGGCCATTTGGATTTCCACTCCTAAATGTGTCATCTTCAACCTCTCCATTAGCCGAAACACTTATAAAGAATTAGAGAGAGAGATTTTGAGAGAAACACCATATTAGAAGAGCTTTGAAGCTTGCATGTGATGTTATTGTTCATGTAATTGGATGCTAGGAAGATTGTAAGTGAATTCACTTTTTGTGTTTCGAATGAACTCTTGAATGTTAATGTTTGAGTTGAATTCATAGAACTTGTTAGTTGAAACGCTTGCACATGAATCGGCCCTTGCTAGTAGCTTGATAAGTTGTTGATTTGTTATGGAATTAGAAAGAATTCATGCTTAATTAGATGTTCTATTAACATGGTTGAAAGCTATTGTTTACATGATCATGCAATAAAGATGTAATTCGAATCCTCTAGGACTTTTTGTCATAAACTAAGCTAAGAAACATGTTGGAAACTAAGTTATAAGTAAATTGAAGTATTGACTAAATGGAACTCATGTTTGGATAGTAAAATTTGAGCTTGAAAGGAAACTAGAGACATTCGATTGTCAAATTGCTAGCTAGGGACTATTTTGAAAGAATTCATTAATTCAGGAATGTATTGTATTATTTAAGGCATGAAAATTTGACTTAAAAATAGAGGGAAACTAGTTTAAAAGCTTGTTGAATTGAATTGTAAGATATGATCACATTTATGGATTGTTTTTGTATCAAAACTGGACAGTTTTGTGTCTTTAAAAAGATTGTTCGAATTTGTATAAAAATAGGCATAATTGGGAGACTATTTTGAGTAAAAATGACTGCATAGGGACTGTTTTGCATATCATTGTAATTACAGTTAAAATGAGACTGTTTTGGGCAGTTTAGAGCAGGGCATAACTAGGCTTTTTTTACATGATACATGAAAAGAAAAGTGACTATACTTGAATTGTTATACTTGAACATGCTTCTTGTCTTGACTTGATACTCGATTAAACTTGAAATGGAAACAATCCTCTTGTTTATATGCTATTCGAATGATGTTGAAGCATGAAATAGTTTAGATTGCTTAAGATTATGATTCTTATTATTGTACTCGATCTTGAAATGATATGTATGAATGGTACTAAGCTTACATGTTTACATGACTACATACTTGACTTGAAATGCTTGAAAAGCCTTAAGCTAGACTTGATTACACATGCTACAAACCTTAGCAAGGTTTATTCTTGACTAAAGACTACTTAATTGGACAATTGGTTAGCATTATGTTACCACCTCACTAAGTACAATTTTGTACTTATAACTCTTGTTTCCATTCTTCCCAACCTACAGGTTGAAAGAGATCTTAAAGCTATCTTCCCTGAGCTCGAAGCAAGACTCATGCAAATCTAGAAGTATGATTTCGTTCTTATTTTGTAACACTCCTAGTTGGTGGCACTTAGACTTGTAAATAGTTGATACTTGGTCATGCATTTTGTTCTTGGGAAAATTGTATATATTCAGCTTGGTTGTTAATGCTAGTAGTAGTTTCATGGCTATCAATACTTGGAAATTATATATATTAACCTTCCATGAATGATATAAGCATGTCTTGTTGAATGGTAAAATCGCTACTTGGCTTACATGATCTTGTTAAAATCGAATGTGTAAGAAAATAGAACCTTACATGCTAGATTACTTGAATGCCCTATTCGAATTGATCATTGAGTTTTGGTATCTTGTTCCTAGTTCGAATATTAAGGCCTTGAATGCTAGCCTTGATTGCTAAATGATGTTAAACTTGTTTTGATGCTATGCATATGTGAGTCATGGTTTGAAGGTATACACCTAATGGCATGATTAGCTTAACCAACAAGACATATATATTTTCATGTCTTGATTGTAAAATGCTAGAAGATCATTTTTGGTTAATTGACTTGAGTATGCCTGTAATGCCCCGATTTTGGGCCTAGAAGAATTTGAGGTCAATCCGAGGTCTGTACAACGTAGACTAGAGATCCGAGTTTTTTGGGAGCGGTTAAAAGAAAACAAGGTTCAGGATAAAATAAAAATATGAGAAAATGCTGTAAAATCATTATTAATTATATAAATTATTTTGGTAAAATCAATTTTAAGAAAAGGATTTTGGAAGTGCGACATTTTAAGTTAGTGACCAAAATGCGATTTTTGCAAAGTTTTCTTAGTGACTGTTTTGTAAAAGGATTGAAACTTTGAATATTTAAGAAGCTATTTACCTAACTATTTTTATCAGATTCCTCTCTTAATTTGGAGCATTTTAAAAAGGTTTTAATTAATGATTAAAAGATTTCATAAAGGGAGAGTTGACTTTTTAATTAAAATCTATTTTACGTCGTTTTCTATCATTCTATTTTCTCTCAAAGATTTCCTTCAGCCAAACACTCACCACCTTCAAGAAACTTATGGTAATGCTCTTTATTTGCTAAGTTTTTTTATTTCTAAAAGATTCTTTAACATTGATTTGTAAATCCTTGTTGTTTTCGTTTGATTTTTCAAGAAAATCACATCCAATTGACATATATTTCACCCATTAGAGGTAAGGTTCATTCTCCTCCTCTAATGATCAGTTCTATACTGAATTTCCTAGTTTATCAATCCTTTACATATGTTTTCTAAGTTGTTTTGATGGATTAATCATGGAAAGTTGGTTAAATTGAAGTTCAATGTTGAGATCTTGTGATATTCCTAATGCTACTGTTTTCTTTGATTTAAGGTTTTTATTAATCAAGATTTGGATGTTAAATGATTTTGAAATAAAGGTTTTATGAATTGGTTTGGATCTCTTGTTGCTAGAGGTTTGTGGTTAGAAGTGTTAGTTTTTTGCTGGCTAAATTTTGGAGAGTAATTGAAGGTGTTTTCGGTTGTTTCGGATAGTTGTTTTGGTGTTTTTGGGCAGAGCATCGAGGTAGCTTAGCTTTCTGGTGGTTTTAATGCATTGGATTGCATTAATACTCTGTTATTGTGTGTTATAAACATGGGAGAATACACCAGATGAGATTGGTGAAGTTCTGGGAGCTCCAGAAGCTTGATTTCGCAACCGCAAAGCGAGCGTGGCGTTGTCGGTGATTGGAATTGGTTTTAAAAGTCTTTCAAGGACTTGAAAGCAGAGTTTGGGGGTTTAGGTTGATTTTGAAACACTAACCTAAATCCGAAAGTAAGTATGAGATGTTTCGCTCTCGTTTCTCCATTATTGGCCCATTAGTTTTATGATCATGCTCTTGTTTTGAAGATAGATTTATACCTACTGTTTTGTGCATGTTTTGAGAAATGAAATGATGATTTTAATGATCCCATGAGATAAAATTGATATCTCAATGAGATAGAACTATTTGAGAAAATGCTATGCATTACACATGCTTTTTAAATGGGATGAGGATGTTGTAGATTGATGCATCGAAAAAGAGTAGGTAATGATGTTTAAAATGAATACATTTGCGTGAGATGAGATTATTGTTACCGGATATAATTTGTTGACCAATATGATGAGAAGTGTACTATAATATACAAAATTTGTACGTGCTCTTTGGTTCAGACAATGGGGGTAGTGCCATCACGTTCCAAAGTGAAAGTGGTGTGATGAGAGATTCCATCACGGTAGGTATGGGTGAAACACCCAAGCTTTGTGGCGATGAGAGATACCGCCATGAGATTTTGGTGAAGTGAGGTTCCACCAGGGTAGAATTTGACACTTAGTCAAGCTATCTGCATATCCGAGTAATGTTGCTAAATGCCAATATATGAGACTCACATATACCTTGATTATAAATGATTTTATGCATTGTTTTTTGCATATGAGAATATGACTTGAGAAATGCTTTATGAGATTTAAGCATGTAAGGCTATGCCTTGAGACTTTGCATTTGTTAAATGCATGAGATAGATGGTACATGTGATTTAAATGATGTGGTTTTGCTAGAAAATGATTTCAAGCATGAGATAGAAAGAGCATGATGAGATAGAGATTTCTAAATGAGAAATGGTTTTAAAATGCATTGTTGTTGTGTTGGTTGGATTTGAGCATCCCTCACTAAGCAATTGTGCTATGCCTTTAATTGTGGTTTTAAAATGCATATGGATTTGATGTGTTGATGTTTTTGCCAAGTATGTTTGTGGTTTGGTGTTTTAAATATGTTGGAAACATGTGGAAATGGTTTAGTATGGTACACTCGAGCCTGTACCGAAACAGTGAGCCTGAAATGGCCTAAGGTTTCGAAATAGAGAGGTCTGTTCCGGTACATTTTGCCACTAGAAACCTCTGTTCCGAAACACCTCAAAGGGTGTTTTGATACATGCCCGTGTTCCCAGCCATGTAAACCTGTTTCAGTACGCCTGTTTAGATACAAGGCCAATCTGTACTGAAACAACAAGCTGTTATGTTAGTTGATGGATTTTTTTGAAGTTTTGTTTCTTTACGTTTTAGTCCCTGAATGTTCTGGATGGAATTAATTGAGAATGAATGATTGTTTTGAGTTGAGATTTGGCAGAGAGGCATGTAATAAGACTAATTAAAGGCTGATAACTTTAAAAGTGGATAAGTCCCTGTATTTTTTTCACTTTCAAAATGGTCCATAAAATGTTTTTGAATGCAATTGAGTTTCAAATCGTTGATTGATCGAGTTGCAACTTGTTCTGCTGCGATGTTAAACACTTAGGTTCCTAATGAGCATCTAGACAAGATAAAATGTAACATCCCCCTTTCTGTCCTAGAATTTAACTTATTAAATTAGAGTATTTATTATTTCTTTAAAAGCAAATAAGTTCACATATAATCAATTTATTCAGTTTAGTCCCTAAATTCCTTCAATTAGTACTTATTGAATTAAATCGAATTTAAAGAGAAATTGGGTGTTTCAAATTTGAAGGGTTGAACCGAAAGAGTCAAGGAAATAAATTAGTTGAGCCCTAATTTAATTATAAAATAATTAAAGTAAGTGATTTAGTAAGATGATTAGATTAAATATGAAAAAATTTGAGAAATCATGCCAAATTATAAAAGATTAAAATTAGATATATCCATGCATAATGACTAAATTAAAGTTAAATCAAAATAAATAAGTTGCACGCAAAAATTTACATTTCTATGGGTTGCCCTTAGTCAAAAATAAATCTAAAAGGATAAGGGAGGGCAATTGGGTAAAAAGATATTCCAACCATAGTCCCCAATTTAGGGGTTGTGTCTACCTTCTCTCATTTCCTTGTGTGTGTGTGCCGTGTATATTGAGAGAAAAAGAAAGAGGAATGCTTGAGAGAAAATCTGAAAATTTAAGCATAAATCAAGAGGGAAAAAATGGAGTTTTGAAGAGGAGGTTTAAAGGGGATAATAGCTTACATGCATGTGTAAATTCAAGTAAGTGATAGAAGCACTTCTTATTTCTCTTCATGAAAACATTGTTACTTCAAGTGTTAATTAAAGATTTCAGTTCTGGAAAATTTGATAATGCTTGCATGTTGGATTAAATAACTTGTTAGAGTTAAGTTAAACCAGTATGTAATTAAAAGTATGAAAGAAATTGGTTTACATAGGCAATTTTATGCTTAAACTCAACTTGACTAGTATACTACTGAAATATGGAATTATGGATGTGTTTTAGTTCGAATTGGAAAATCTCCTGTAGGTGAAAATTGTAGATAATTGAAGTAAATATATGGTAGAAGTGTTGAGTTGCATGAAAAATGATCTTGAATAGGATAATTTCACTTTAGAACAAGTTGGTCGTGTAATGAAGCATAGAGTGAAATAGGACAAATTGGACTAAATGGTAAAATCGTAAACTTTAGGGGAGTAAATGGTTTTGTTAAAAGGACTAAATTGCTTAATTAATGCTTAATTGGGACTTATAAACATTAAGGATCAGTAGGAAGTTTGTTTAAGATATTGATTGGAAATTTTGATGAAGAATTCAAAAGCTTGAAGTGAAACCTTAGTAAACTGTCCAGAAAATCTAAGTTCTGAACATACACTTTGAAAATTCACCAAAAATAGAGTATAATGTATTTTGAGCTGAAAACGTAATGGATGAAACTTGGGAATGTCTATTTTCATTGGGAGAAAACGGAATTGAACTTCAGCATGTGAGTTAGGAGTTATAAATTAAAGTAGTTAAACAGTGCAAACTATCCAGAACTGTTAGAATGACTTGTGTTTAATTATTAAATTGTATTAACTTAGAAGAGATAAAAATATAGGGTTTATATGGATAGAAACCGAGTGAATTACATTTCTAAGGGTGTATGATAATTAATATTTGAATTAGTGAGTAAAAAGTTATGGTCAAAATTTTAACTGGTCCTCAAACTATTTAAAAGAAAAACAATTTTGAATGTTAATGTTTGTACTTGTGTCAAAGAGTTAATATGATCAAATTGTTCTCTAATATGATTTATACATGCTTGTGTGTGAGTGTTAAGATCAAGTGTGTGAAGAGATCTTGGAGGAAGCAAGGGCTGGACAACCAAGTGGAAGGAATAAGGGCATTATAATCAAGGGACAAGCTTAGCGGAGTATTGTGAGTGTAATTGCTTTAGGGATAGGACTAGTGTCATAACCAACCTATTTCTTTTATGCGATCTAATTTATATGTTATGCATGAATTGGACCTAACTCAAAGCTGGTAATTTGTTTAGCAAGGGAAGGAGGCTAAAATAGAAAATGAAACATGAAATGAATCATTGTTAATACCTTGTTATTGTGTATTTGTGGACTGCACTTGTGAAGCTTACTTGCAATGTTTGATATGAGCTTGAAAATGATAGAGATGCTACTGTTTTTTAATGTATTGAAGATGCTTGAATGTGTTATGAGATCATTTTGTATTGCTTGCATGAAGTTGTGCAGTTATATGACATAATAAGCTTGTATCTCGGAGTATGCGATATGATTTTGGTAAATCAAATGATAAATGATATAAATGAAGTGTTTGATAAATTGAAAGACTTATAAAGCCCTTGGTCGATTAGAGGTCTTAGGTATAAGGGCATGCTTAGAGTCTGAGCTCCTCTGTTTAGTACCTAGTGTATTGTAACACCCCAAATTTGGGCCTAGATGTTTAGAGTCTGAGATCGGTTCGAATAAAAAAAGGGGTTTTAGGGAACACCTAGTTCAGGATGCTTTAAAAATATCTAAAAATCCTCATTTAATATATAAAAGAGAATGGTGAAGTCAATTTTACAAAATAAGGTTTGGAAATACTACATTTCGGTGTAGTGACCAAATCGTAGTTTTTGCAAAGTTTAGTAGTGACTGTTTTGTAAAGGATTGAAACTTTGAATCTTTAAGGAGCTAATTTACCAAAACTGTTTTCATCAGATTTTTCCTTAATTTGGGTGATTTAATTAATGTTTTAATTAAAGAAATTAAAGGTGATTAAAATAGAAAAACTACATTTGACTTTTCATAACCATTTTTCTCTAATTTTCTCTCATTTCATTTTCTCTCAAAATCCTATCAACCAAACACTTTTTCTCCAGCAAATTTACTTTGATTTCCACTTCATTTGATAAGATTTCCACCACTCATTGATTCCTAATCAATCCTTCAACAAATCCACTTGATTTTTTACATTGTATTTTCAAGAAAACTTGCCCAAATCAAGGAGAAATCATCCATTAGAGGCAAGCTTCATCATTCTCCTCTAATGATCAGTTATTTACTGAAATTCCCAAGTTCTCAATCCTTTATTAATGATTTTAAGTGGTTTTAATGTTAGAAACAAGAATTTGGCTTAAAACTCAAGATTTTGGAAGAGATCTTGAAGATTTTTGTGTTGATTGATTGGGCTCTGTTTTGAGATGGTTTTCTAATGTATTTTGGATGTTAAATGATGTTAGAATTTTTTATCAATCCAATCCCGAATAGGTTGTTTTTCCTAAGTTTTTGCTTGTTAAAATGGTGGTTTTGGGGGGTGACTTTGGTGTTCTGCTATAGCTGGAGGTATAAGGACATGGTTGCGTTAGTTTTTTATGTTAACTGATGTTTAGAAATGATTAGAAGTGCTGGATCTTGGCTGAGTTTGATTTTGGAAGAGTTTGGAGGTGATTTCTGTAGTGTTTGGTAGTCGAAATGTGGATTTTGTGTAGAGCAACGAGTTTAGGTGTGTGGCTGATGATTTAAATGCATGATGATGCATTAATCCTCTGCTCTTATGTGTTTAAAACAGGGGAGACATCTTCGAACACCTTTGGAGTTGATTTAGAAGCTTCGATAGCGTTTCAGCAAGCAAGTGAAACGTAATCGGTGAGTGCATATGGTTTTAGAAGTCCTTGAGGGACAAAGAAACATGGTTTGGGGATTTTGGAAAGGTTGGAAACACCTTCATAAGTCCGGAAGTAAGTATTGGCTAAAATGCTCTCTAGAATGTGGTGTTTGCCCCTTAAATGCTTTTACATGCTCATGGTTTTAGATTGATAAATTCCTACTATTTTTATGCATGAATTATAGCATGATATGATACTTGAAATGATTTCATTAAGTAACATGTTGCATAGTTGAGATTTGACCTTTTATGTTAAAGCATAGCAAATGTTATGATTTTGAAATGAGATGAGAATGTTGAGTTTTAATGCATGAAAAACAGTAGGTGAGATGTTGATTTGACATAATATAATGGCATATATGTTGAGATACTTACCGATATAATTAATCGATTAATAGGATGAGAGTGCATTATAAACTAAAAATTTGTACGGGCTCTTTGGTTAAGCCAAAGGGAGAGAACCGATGATGGGCATTTCATCTGGTAGGACTTGGTGAAATACCCAAGCTTTGTGGCGATGAGAGATTCTGCCATGTGAGTACGGTGATGTGAGATTCCACTGGAAACTATGTTGCTAGACGAGTGAGTACGGTGATGAGAGATGCCACCGGAAGTGTCTAGTGAGATGTTCGCATATCCGAGTAATAAATAGATGTGAAATGCCAATATAAAATATGTTATGGTTTTTGATTCACATGTACCTTGATGTAATGATTTATGCTATGAGAAATGCATATGTGGTTTGTTTATGAAATGCTTTAGAGTACAAGCATGATTTTGGCTTTGCCATGAGTTTTGCATTGGTTTAAATGCATGAGATAGAATGAAGGTACATGTGGTTTCAATGTGAAATTGCTTTGAAAGGTTTCCAAGCATGAGATAGAAATGAGCATGTGGTTTAAAAGCTTTTATTGAAAATGTTTTCAAGTTGTGCATTATTGTGTTGGTTTCCTTTAGAGCATGCCTCACTAAGCATTTGTGCTTACGCTCTCTCTTTTACCAATAATGCAGATAATTGAGGTGTTTTTGGGCATCAACAAAGCTAAGTTCATCCAAGGAATTCCAAGCTCATGTATGGTGAAGTTTTCGTACACTTTAGTTTTGATAGTTTGACAAAGGGAAGCCAAGAATTGTATTTGGGAGATGTGTTAAACTCCCTAAGGTTGTGGCATGGATGTTTTGGCTTGTTTGGATTGTAAATGGCCTTAATTGCTTGTTTTGTGGTTGAATTGCCTATTTGGGTTTTGATATTAGGAAGCATGCCTCTAGACTAATGAGATTTCGAGTTTAATGCTATGAATGTGTTTGAGTGTTACAAATATGTTCCTTATATGCATGATGACTCGTAGGTATGATTAGAGAGTCTTTGGGATATGTTTGAGTAGGAATTTGAGTGAAAAACCAGCATTTGCTACTGTTTCTGGGCAAACCGTATCGAAACACCCTCTAGTGTTTCAGAACGGGGGCCTGTAATGACCTTCGTGTTTCGGAATGGTGGAGGCTGTTTCGAAACGATTTGGCTACTGGAATGCCATGTTTCGGAACTGGTCTCGGAACATATCCGCGTACCAAAACGGTCAACGTCGTTTCGATACAGCGTTTCGATACAGTATGTGGGTGTTTCGAAACGGGTGACCGTTGGACACATATTTGAATTGTTTTGATGTTTGCATGCTTTACATTTTAGTCGTAAATGTTGAGATTGCAATTGCTTGAGCTTGAGATGTCTTTTTAAGTTGAAATTTGGCAGAGAAGCATGTAACATGACTAATTTCATAATGGTAACCTTAAAACCAATGAAGCCCCTCTAATTTACAGAAATTACAATTTGGTCCCTAATCTTGTGTGAAGTGCAATTGAGTCCCTAGATGTTATCCGATCGTTGTGCCTTTCTCAATCGTGATTTGTGAGTACTCACTTAGGGTTAACAAGTATCTAGACAAGATTAAAAAGAAAAAAATAGGGTCGTGAATCAAGGTTGACCTTTGGGTGACTTTTGTTTTCCCCGTGTAATCTTCATAGTTCGGGTCAATCGTCTTGGCCGAGCTAAGGGGGTTACATTTGGTGGTATCAGAGTCTGGTTCTCGTATAATTGGGGTATGATATGTGGATGATGTACGTATAATTGCAAGATGTGTCTTTTGGGTGAAAGAATGTTGTGTGAATAGTGATGTATGTTTTAATTGAGATGTATTTGTGATGTTATGCTATGTTTGGAATGTGATAGGGGATCCCATTGCCAAATCAAAACTAATGAGAGGAATTATTTTCGAAAATGAGCTTGAGTAATTGGATTACTTACCTTATTGTGCCTAATTGTGTTTATTGCATTTTTATCAGTGCATTGTTTTCTATATAATGGGGCCACGTAGAGAGCTAAGAATCAATACTAGATCAACCGCTGCTAATGAGAATGCTGAGAATGCTGAAGATTTACCTCCTCCCCTGGTGGTGGACCACCCGGTGATAACATTGGTGCTGGTGCTGGGGTCGCTGGACCTGAGGGTGCGCAAAGGCAAGCTGCTCCTGACATGACCATGTTGATTCAGGCTATTGTTGGAGCTTTCCAAGCAGCAGTAGCTGGAGCTCATGGAGCTGCGCATCAGGATGATGCCAATGTGAGGTTGCCTTTGGAACGTCTTCGCAGTCTAGGAGGGACTGAGTTCAGGGGTTTGTCTCTGGAAGGATATGAGTCTTGGTTGGAGAACACCAATCAGATACTGGGTCAGATGAACTGCAATAATGTGCAGAAGCTGGGTTGTGTTGTATCACTGCTGCATGGTGATGCTTATACGTGGTGGACGACCACTATCTCTGGGATGGAGGATGATGAGGTGACTTGGACGTTCTTCTTGAATGCGTTCAAGCGGAAGTATTTGGGTGTGCGTTACCTAGATGAGAAGAAAAGAGAGTTTATGTCTCTTATGCAAGGCAACATGTCAGTATCCTAGTATGAAATTCAGTTTATTCGCCTCAGTCAGTATGCGCCTGAGTTAATCCCTAGTGAGTGGGAGAGGTGCGAACGATTCCGTTATGGTTTGGTAACGGATGTGAAGACTTATATGCTTGCGGCTGAGTATACAGATTTCGATGTCTTGGTCACTAGAGCCAAGGACATTGAGTCGAATCTTGGTCTGGCTAGTCGAGCAGGTGGATCTAGCACTGGGAAGCGAGCGGCTGAACGCGATTATGGTAGAGATCGCAACAAGAGGCATAAGGATAGGAGGTCGCATTACGATGCTAGGCGTGGGGGTGGTAACCCTAGTAGAGGTCAGCAAGGACCTAATGTTGTTATGAGGATTCCTGAGTGTAACCGTTGTGGTAGACGGCATGGTGGCGAGTGTTGGGGTAACCTTGGGACATGCTGGAATTGTGGGAACCGTGGACATTTGAAGAAAGATTGTCCTCAGCTTTTGAGAGAGGGACATGCTCCGTTGAGAGCAGCTGAGCCACAGAGAGGTCGTGGGGGCGGCCGTGGTAATTTTCAGCGTAGGGATGATGGTGGCAGAAATGTAGCACATGTTGTGGTCGTTCAACCTGAGGGTGGCAGTCAGGCTCGAGTGTATGCCCATCGTGAAGGAAGGAATGATACGGATGTGATCGTAGGTACTTTTACTTTGCATTCCTTGTCATTACTTTCTTTGATTGATTCTGGATCTACACACTCGTACATATTGTGTGAACATGCTCAAATGCTTGGTTTACCTGTTGAGTCTTTGGATGTTGGTATGCGTGTGACTAGTTCCTTTGGTGAGACGGTTGTAACGCAAAAGTTGTATAGAAGATGTCCCTTGAAAGTGAAAAATCATGTTTTTCTTGTTGATCTCATGGAATTGCCATTCTAAGAATTTGATGTAATTCTTGGTATGGATTGGCTTGTTGAGCATAAATCTATAGTGGATTTCGAAAGCAAGCGGGTTTCGTTGAAACTTGTGGATGATTATGAAGTAGTGGTTGTGGGCGAGAATGTGAAGTTTCTTGCCAATGTGGTGTCTACATTGGAAGAAAATCGAATGTTGAGGCAGGGTTGCGAGGCTTACCTAGCCTTTATGATGAATCCCAGTTCAAAGGAGTTGCACGTTCAGGATATAAGAACTGTACGTGAGTTTCCTACAGTGTTTCTGGAGGAGTTACTTGGATTGCCGCCTAGTCGAGAGGTGGAGTTCGGGATTGAGCTATATGAAAACACAACTCCAGTGTCCATTGCTCCCTATCGCATGTCACCTAAGAAGTTGAAGGAATTGAAGACGCAACTTCAGGAGTTGCTTGACCATGGTTTCATTCGGCCTAGTGTGTCACCTTGGGGTGCACCGGTATTGTTTGTGAAAAAGAAGGATGGCACAATGAGAATGTGCATTGATTATCGTCAACTGAACAAATTGACTGTCAAGAATAGGTATCCTTTGCCGAGAATTGATGATCTTTTTGATCAGTTTCGGGGGGGGCTGTGTTTTCCAAGATTGACTTGAGGTCAGGGTACTATCAGCTAAAGGTGAAAGATGTGGATGTGCCGAAAACAACCTTTAGAACGAGGTATGGGCATTATGAATTCCTTGTAATGTCGTTTGGCTTGACGAATGCTCCTGCTGCTTTCATGGACATGATGAATAGAGTGTTCCATGAATACTTGGACAAGTTCGTTGTGGTGTTCATCGACGATATCCTTGTGTACTCTCGTACTGAGGAGGAGCATGAAGGTCATTTGAGGGTTGTCTTGCAAGCGCTTCTGGAAAATCAGCTTTATGCTAAGCTGAGCAAGTGTGAGTTTTGGCTAAAGGAAGTTGTGTTCCTTGGTCATGTGGTTTCGGCTGAGGGGATTCGTGTTGATCTTTAGAAGGTTGAGGCAGTGATGAATTGGAATCCTCCTAAGTCTATTCATGAAGTCCGTAGTTTCCTTGGGTTGGCAGGATATTACCGGAGGTTTGCGGATGGATTTTCAAATATTGCTGCCCCTTTGACGAAGTTGTTGCAAAAAGATGTTAAGTATGAATGGACAGAAGCGAGGCAGCAAGCTTTTGAGAAGCTTAAGGCAGCTTTGACGCAAGCTCCTATCTTGGTTCAACCTGAATCAAGAAAAGAGTTTGTGGTGTACAGTGACACATCCTACGTTGGTTTGGGGTGTATGCTAATGCAAGAGGGTAAGGTGGTGGCTTATGCATCCCGACAGTTGAAGGTGCATGAGCGCAATTATCCTACGCATGATATTGAGTTAGCTGTGGTGGTTTTTGCTTTGAAGATCTGGAGACATTATCTTTAAGGTGAGAAGTGTACTGTGTACACGGATCACAAGAGTTTTAAGTATTTTATGTCTCAGAAAGAGTTAAATATTAGGCAACGACATTGGGTAGATTTGCTTAAGGATTACGATCTAACGATCGAGTACCATCCGGGAAAAGCGAATGTTGTGGCGGATGCCTTGAGCAGGAAAGTGGCAGTAGAGTTAAGGGCTATGTTTGCTAGCCTGAACCTTTCGCGAGATGGAGGTCTTGTTGCTGAGCTGCAAGTGAAACCATCTCTGGTTCAGTTGATAAAGGATAAGCAGTTGTTGGATGATTCTTTGGTGCCACATGTTCAGGATATTGCTGAGAGTAGACCATCGGATTTTTGTTTTAATGATGATGGAGTTCTATGTTTTTGAAATCGGGTAGTAGTGTCGGATGATGTAGAGTTGAGGCGTACTATTCTGAACGAAGCTCATAGCAGTTCTTTTCCTATGCACCAAGGTAGTACAAAGATGTATCGTGATTTAAAGGATAAGTACTATTGGGTGGGTTTGAAGAAAGACGTTGCGGAATATGTGAGTAAGTGCATGGTTTGTCAGCAGGTTAAGGCTGAGCATCAGTTTCCTTCAGGGTTGTTGCAACCGTTGAGGATTCCTGAATGGAAGTGGGAAAGAATCACCATGGAATTTGTGTCTAGTTTGCCTTTGTCGCCATCGAAGAAGAATTCAGTGTGGGTGATTGTGGATCGCCTTACGAAGTGTGCGCATTTCATACCTGTGCATACCATGTATACCTTGGATAAGCTTGCAGAGTTGTACGTTGCTGAGATTGTACGTCTGCATGGTGTACCAAAATCTATAGTGTCAGATAGAGATCCGATGTTTACATCGCAATTTTGGGAATGCTTACATCAAGCTTTGGGCACGCGGCTGAATTTCAGTACTTCTTATCATCCGTAGTCGGATGGACAGTCTGAGCGTGTTATCCAAGTGCTTGAGGATATGTTGAGGTGCTGCGTGATTGAGTTTCAAGGCTCTTGGGAGAAGCATTTGCCTT
This sequence comes from Hibiscus tridactylites, assembly GCA_958450335.1. NCBI lineage: Eukaryota > Viridiplantae > Streptophyta > Magnoliopsida > Malvales > Malvaceae > Hibiscus > Hibiscus tridactylites. Next base: position 22,550,659 of record OY288289.1, on the reverse strand, counting down.
TGGTGGAGTTTGCTTATAATAATAGCTATCAAGCAAGTATTCAAATGGCACCTTATGAAGCCTTGTATGGGAGGATGTGCAGAACTCCTCTTTGCTGGGCTGAAACAGGTCAGAAGTTGGTCTCGATGCCGGCTTTGTTGAAAGGAACCACCGAGAAAGTGAAGCTCATTCGTGAACGGTTGAAGGCAGCTTCTGATCGGCAGAAGTCTTATGCGGATTTGAAGCGTAAGGAGATTGAGTTTGCGGTGGGTGATCGTGTGTTCTTGAAGGTTTCACCTTGGAAGAAGGTGATGAGATTTGGCCACAAGGGTAAGTTGAGCCCTAGGTATATTGGACCATACGAGGTGATAGAGCGTGTGGGTCCTGTTCCTTATAAGATGAGGCTACCACAAGAGCTAGAGAAGATACATGATGTGTTTCATGTCTCCATGCTTCGGAAGTATAGATCGGATCCTTCGCATGTTATGCCTGTGGAGGAAGTTGAATTGAATCCAGATTTGACCTATGATGAGGAGCTGGTTGAGATTCTAGATTCGACAGTAAAGTTCTTTGAGGTAAGACCATTGAGTTGGTTAAGGTGTTGTGGAGGCATCGTGGTGTTGAGGAAGCCACGTGGGAATCGGATCCTTACCTTTTTCCTCCAGGTATATTTCGAGGACGAAATTTCTTAAGATGGGGAGAGTTGTAACACCCCAAATTTGGGCCTAGATGTTTAGAGTCTGAACCGGATCGGTCTGGGAATCGGTTCGAATAAAAAAGGGGGTTTAGGGAACACCTAGTTCGGGATGCTTTAAAAATATAGAAAATATCTAAAAATCCTCATTTAATATATTAAAGAGAATGGTGAAGTCAATTTTACAAAATAAGGTTTGGAAATACTACATTTCAGTGTAGTGACCAAATCACAGTTTTTGCAAAGTTTAGTAGTGACTATTTTGTAAAGGATTGAAACTTTTAATCTTTAAGGAGCTAATTTACCAAAAATGTTTTCATCAGATTTTTCCTTAATTTGGGTGATTTAATTAATGTTTTAATCAAAGAAATTAAAGGTGATTAAAATAGAAAAACTACCTTTGACTTTTCATAACCACTTTTCTCTAATTTTCTCTCATTTCATTTTCTCTAAAAATCCTATCAACCAAACACTTTTACTCCAGCAAATTTACTTTGATTTCCACTTAATTTGATGAGATTTCCATCGCTCATTGATTCCTAATCAATCCTTCAACAAATACACTTGATTTATACATTGTGTTTTCATGAAAACTTGCCCAAATCAAGGAGAAATCATCCATTAGAGGTAAGCTTCGCTCTTCTCTTCTAATGATCAATTCTTTACTGAATTTCCCAAGTTATCAATCCTTTATTAATGATTTTTAAGTGGTTTTAATGTTAGAAACAAGAACTTTGCTTAAAACTCAAGATTTTGGAAGAGTTCTTGAAGATTTTCGTGTTGATTGATTGGGCTCTGTTTTGAGATGGTTTTCTAATGTATTTTGGATGTTAAATGATGTTAGAAATGAGGTTTTATCAATCCAATCCCGAATAGGTTGTTTTTCCTAAGTTTTTGCTTGTAAAAATAGTGGTTTTTGGGGTGATTTTGGTGTTCTGCTATAGCTGGAGGTATAAGGACGTGGTTGCGTTAGTTTTTGATGTTAATTGATGTTTAGAAATGATTAGAAGTGATGGATCTTGGCTGGGTTTGATTTTGGAAGAGTTTGGAGGTGATTTCGGTAGTGTTTTGTAGCCGAAATGTGGATTTTGTGTAGAGCTGCGAGTTTAGGTGTGTGGCTGATGATTTCAATGCATGATGATGCATTAATCCTCTACTCTTATGTGTTTAAAATAGGGGAGACATCTTCAGACACCTTCGGAGTTGATTCGGAAGCTTAGATAGTGTTTTGGCAAGCAAGCGAAACGTAATCGGTGAGTGCGTATGGTTTTAGAAGTCCTTGAGGGACAAAGAAACAAGGTTTGGGGGTTTAGGAAAGGTTTGAAACACCTTCCTAAGTCCGTAAGTAAGTATTGGCTAGAATGCTCTCTAGAATGTGGTGTTTGCCCCTTAAATTCTTTTACATGCTCATTGATTTAGATTGATAAATTCCTATTGTTTTATGCATGAATTATAGCATGAGATGATGCTTTAAATGATTTCATTAAGTAACATGTTGCATAGTTGAGATTTGAGCTTTTATGTTAAATCATTGCAAATGTTATGATTTTGAAATGAGATGAGAATGTTGAGTTTTAATGCATGAAAAACAATAGGTGAGATGTTGATTTGACATAATATATTGGCATAGATGTTGAGATACTTACCGGATATAATTGATCGATCTATAGGATGAGAGTGCACTATAAACTAAAAATTCGTACGTGCTCTTTGGTTAAGCCAAAGGGAGAGAACCGATGATGGGCATTCCATCGGGTAGGACTTGGTGAAATACCCAAGCTTTGTGGCGATGAGAGATTCCGCCATGTGAGTACGGTGATGTGAGATTCCACTGGAAACTATGTTGCTAGACGAGTGAGTACGGTGATGAGAGATGCCACCGGAAGTGTCTAGTGAGTTGTTCGCATATCCGAGTAATAAATAGATGTGAAATGCCAATATAAAATATGTTATGGTTTTTGATTCACATGTACCTTGATGTAATGATTTATGCTATGAGAAATGCATATGTGGTTTGTTTATGAAATGCTTTAGAGTACAAGCATGATTTTGGCTTTGCCATGAGTTTTGCATTGGTTTAAATGCATGAGATAGAATGAAGGTACATGTGGTTTCAATGTGAAATTGCTTTGAAAGGTTTCCAAGCATGAGATAGAAATGAGCATGTGGTTTAAAAGCTTTTAATGAAAATGTTTTCAAGTTGTGCATTATTGTGTTGGTTTCCTTTAGAGCATGCCTCACTAAGCATTTGTGCTTACGCTCTCTCTTTTACCAATAATGCAGATAATTGAGGTGTTTTTGGGAATCAACAAAGCTAAGTTCATCCAAGGAATTCCAAGATCATGTATGGTGAAGTTTTCGTACACTTTAGTTTTGATAGTTTGACAAAGGGAAGCCAAGAATTGTATTTGGGAGATGTGTTAAACTCCCTAAGGTTGTGGCATGGATGTTTTGGCTTGTTTGGATTGTAAATGGCCTTAATTGCTTGTTTTGTGGTTGAATTGCCTATTTGGGTTTTGATATTAGGAAGCATGCCTCTAGACTAATGAGATTTCGAGTTTAATGCTATGAATGTGTTTGAGTGTTACAAATATGTTCCTTATATGCATGATGACTCGTAGGTATGATTAGAGAGTCTTTGGGATATGTTTGAGTAGGAATTTGAGTGAAAAACCAGCATTTGCTGCTGTTTCTGGGCAAACCGTATCGAAACACCCTCTAGTGTTTCGGAACGGGGGCCTGTAATGACCTTCGTGTTTCGGAACGGTGGAGGCTGTTTCGAAACGATTTGGCTACTGGAATGCCATGTTTCGGAACTGGTCTCGGAACATACCCGCGTACCAAAACGGTCAACGTCGTTTCGATACAGCGTTCCGATACAGTAAGTGGGTGTTTCGAAACGGGTGACCGTTGGACACAAATTTGAATTGTTTTGATGTTTGCATGCTTTACATTTTAGTCCTAAATGTTGAGTTTGCAATTGCTTGAGCTTGAGATGTCTTTTTAAGTTGAAATTTTGCAGAGAAGCATGTAACATGACTAATTTCATAATGGTAACCTTAAAACAAATGAAGTCCCTCTAATTTTTAGAAATTACAATTTGGTCCCTAATCTTGTGTGAAGTGCAAATGAGTCCCTAGATGTTATCCGATCGCTGTGCCATTCTCAATCATGATTCGTGAGTACTCACTTAGGGTTAACAAGTATCTAGAAAAGATTAAAAAGAAAAAAAAGGGTCGTGAATCAAGGTTGACCTTCGGGTTGACTTTTGTTTTCCCCGTGTAATCTTCATAGTTCGTGTCAATCGTCTAGGCCGGGCTAAGGGGGTTACATGTACTCTCTGAAATGGTGTATTTGGCACCTAAAATGCTTAGTTCATTTCTTGTTGATTACATGATATATTGGATGGTGTACAAGACACATTGATGCTGTTGAGCATCCTCTGATTTGTTTCTTAGTGTAACCATTGCTTGGTACTTGGTACCCTATGTTGACTTGCTTACCTAGTCCATCTACTCCACCAAGACAAACATATATATATATATATATATATGTTTGTAATAAGCTTATGAAATGGATAAATGAAAAGATAAATAACATGATATGATATGATCTATGCTTGTTATGTGATTTATTTGGACAATGGTCCTTTCGAATGACATGATGAAATGTGGTATGCTTGGAATGCTTGATTCATGATCAATGTGGACAATGGTTCTATTCGAATAACCTGGCATAATATGATCTATGTTTTGCTTATGAATGATGGTTGGTTCAATGCTATGCTTGAATAATTCTTTCTTTATTCAAATGTGATGCATGATGATAAACATCATGTTAGATGAAATTGTGTATGGCCTCATATTATGAATGATATTACATGGAATGTTTGAAGTTAATTGAGACTTGAGCATGATGAGCTTAGTTAGGAGATGCTTTATGTGCTAATGAGCCTAGCTAAGTAGCCTTAAAGATGACCATAAGATGTTTAAAAGAATGAATTAATATTAGAAATTACCTCGCTAAGTACAAATTTGTACTTAACGCTCTTTGTTTCCTTCTTCCCAAATAACAGGGTATCTTGGGCAAGAAGCCATCAAATTCTGATCGGAAGCAAATCACAAGTCAACAATATGTATGACCTAAGTCTCATATTTAGGCTTCTAGATGGTGGCTTGGAAATTTGTCTAGATATCCATCTCGTTTTGTTTAACATTAGCCTTAATTTACATTGGTGCTTGAATCTTTTGTATGCTCCTTGAATGTTAAGTTAATCTTTATAACCTAAGTATGTAAATAGTAAGTTAAGCCTGTATTTTGGTTGTAAATATTTGAGTCAAGCATGATAATGTTTTGTAAGAGTCATCGTTTGATATATATAAGTGATCTAGCTTGACTTGGTTAATGTATAAGAATGTAGTGCATGTGATCTTTTTGAATGAGATATGAAATTAAGTTCGAATTGTAAGCATGATCATGTATATGGTTTGAATGGAATTGGAAATGAAGAAACTAAGCGAAAATAAGGGTTAGGAATTCATACATGCTTGTTTTAGAAACTTAGTTTCAAATTCGCATGTAAATTGCATAATTGATAGTCAATTGATAGCATGTAAATGGGATAAGATCTTGGTTATGCTTCTATATGTCATTGAATAATTATACAAGGAGTAATGGTGTAGAATCCAATTATTCAAATGAGTCCATGTATATGTAATTAGAATTGTTATTTGTACAAGCTTGTTAATAAAAATCAACAAGTGAATGTTATGATCTTGTATGTTGGTTCGGTTATTTTTTGTTAATTAAAGAAAAAAATTTGCTAGCCCACTCTCCGCGTGCGTTACGATACGTTTTGTTATTAAAGTAACCATTCTTGTTTTGATTTCTGTTTGATAATCAATTATGTTCTGTTCCGATAACGCTCCTTGCTCCTAACTCGGGCGAGGGGTGTTACATTTTGTGGCATTAGAGTTTTTTAGGTTAAAGGTCCTGAAAATCTCGAATAAGTTTGTTGTGCATCATTTAGGTTAAACCAAGCCACCTAGGACTCGTACATTGGATTTCTTATGTTTATGCTTCTAACTTTGATTTTGTTGAAACTGAAATAGAATGTTTGTGACACGGTTAGCTCGAGACGATGATAGTCCTCGAGAATCCACAAATGAAGGGGATAATTGTTGAGTGCATAAATGTTCTATATTTTAACCCTCATTTACCCATATTATTGATGCACTCAAGCATGTTTAGTTGCATTTTAGGATAGGTTTTTCATAAACATCACAAATGGAAAATATTGCACAGATACTACTGATTTTGGTTGATTCTTGCATGTACCTGTCGTGGCAGTATCCAAGGCAGCATGGGAGCAAAAGACAACAGCAGAGCTGGAGTGAAGGATTGCAGGAGACGACCTATCTAAACATTGTCATGGCATCTGCTGTGGCAGAAGAGAAGACAATGAAGAGTATGGTGATGGAAAATGCAAAGCGGAGTTCGATCGATAGAGCTTTCAAAGCCTTATTTTTGTGGACCACTTGCATAACTGTCAAAGCTCAGAAGCACACGGAAGGCCTTGCCCAAAGTTTGAGGAAAAAGTCAAAGCAAGAAGATAGGGCGAATTAAAAGACATCTACTCAGAGATTTATTCTTTAATAGAGTTGAACTTTAATTCAAACTAGTATTCTTGGCCATTATGAAAACTCAAGTACAAGGCCTATATATATGAATGTAATTCGACAAGGCAAAGGATATCTAGCTCCTACCCGTCTTCCCCGAAAACCCTAGTCGTCTCTCTCTCTCCACCATGTTCTAAACTTCTCCTAGGGCAAAGGGTTGAACATGTAACATAGTTGTAAGCGTTGTACTATTTTTAGGATTTTTCTGTTCAATTCAGTAAAACCTTCAAGTTTATTTACTCTGGTTTCAACATCTCATAAGAGTTTCGGGAGAGCATTGTGAGGTTATAAATTTACTTAATATTGGGAGAATTAAGTATACAAAAAGAGTAAATACGAGTTTTCCAATTTATGGTTAAACCATCTTGGCCTAGGGATAGGTACAAGGTTAGGTGGCTAAAGAAGAATTCACAAACATCGGTGTTCATCCTTTGATTCACGATGGGAGGTATCATCCAAGATGTGTTCATCGACAGAACTTGGGTGATGTGAGCACATCTTCACCAGCACATGTTGTTGATCCGTAGGTCTTACCGTTAGGACCAATTACACGATCTAGGGCAAAACGTTTCAGGGAAGCTCTTTTCCTTACTTGTACTGACATTTCTGAATCATTTGATAATGTTTGTGCCTTAGAAGATAGGACTTTTAATGTCTTGCATATTGGTATGTGACATATTATTATTATATTAATTATAAGGTGTGTTTGAGTATGATTTATAATGTTTTTATATTGGTTTAGTTTTGGATTATTATAAGGTGACTTATTACTATTATATATTTGTTTGACAGTACCAAGTGTACGTGTGTGATGAGTGTGCATGGCCCATGCGTGATCAGCCCATGTGCGCATAATAAACAAGCAGCCGAGCCTTGTTGATGTGCGGCAATCAGAGAATTAAACATGGAATAAATTAAAGGTGAGACAGAATGGATAAGTGCAACCAGTTTCTCTATTTTAAATTCCAAATTCAAACATGCACACATTTAACATGTGCATATTTCAAAGGATGGCGCCACTCCTATTTGGATTGCATGGCTGACATTCAAATCTGCTATGGACGTTGTTTATAATTTTTAACTTGAATTTCAAATGGCCGAATATTAGCCACAATTTAAATTTCAGCGAACTTCCGTTGTGGCCTATATATATGTAAACCGAATGCTTGTGTAAAGGTTACCAACTTTGAAATAAAAATTACACTTGAGAGAATTTTCTATTTTCGGTTCTTTTTAGAACTATTCGACACTAAAACTTGTTTGTTTGTCATTGATACTTCGGGTTCATAAATTTCTATTTAGCGGGTCCAAGTCCTTCGACGTTAAACAGATTCGATTTGGGTTTGCTCAGTAGATTGTGCAGGTTCTTTCGAGTTTAGCGTTTCCAACATCGGTCGTTTTTGAAGCCTTCTTCACCATCGTTGAAGTTCTTTCCAAAACGCCAAAATTATCATATTACTCTATATTATTATTATTATTATTATTTTGTTGATCTTTAAGTCCCTATTTAACATAAATATGTCGTATAATTTTTGTTGTTTCCTTGTTGTTTTTATTGCAGGAACGTGCCTACAACACTCCTAGATTGTTGGATTCATTGTAAGTTTCTGCAAATTCGAGTAAAAAAGAAAAAAATGCATTCGAATTAAAAAAACAGATTAAAAAAACATGTTCGAACAAAAAAATAGATTCGAAAAAAAACAGATTAAAAAAACTGATTTGAACAAAAAATAGATTCAAATGAAAAAAACAGATTTGAATATAAAAAACATTTTAGATTCGAAATTGTTTATATATATATATATATGTATTACTACTGTTGTGTTCCTATTGTAAATGATGAAATTTGTACGAGTTTGTTATGTAACTTTGATGTGCTTGGAAATCAACCGAAGTGAACTATGCTTGTTTGTTCGGTAATAGGAAGGATGTAAGCACGTCTTCGCAGTAAGGTTCTCTAAACTCTTCATTTTTCATCTTTTGGTTCCTTTTTTCGTGTCATTATCCTTTTCATCTTTTCTTTAATTTTCAGTCTTATTTCCTTTCTTTTAGTGTCACCTTTTTATTCTTTGTTTCCTTAACCGCTGTTTCCTTGTAGCCAACACCGTTGTAACAAGTTTCGAGACATTGAATTAGTTCTTTAAAGAGCTGATTACGAGAAAGTGTAAGGGAAAAAGGCATTGAGCGTTGTGAGAACAGAATGGGAGACAAAAAGAGCCATTCAAGTATTCTCCCAAGTGAAACACGAGCGCTGAGTGTTAATTTTTGAGTGCACCGTTCTTTGGAGTGACATCTGCGAGACTTTGATTGTGTGTGCTGTGAGGTCCTTTTATTTCTTTTTACTAACCTATAATATTATTTTCTTTTGTTTGTTTTTGTTGTTGATTATGACAGGTTCCGATGATCACACGGTTGACCAGGATCCATCGATTCGTCAAATACAAGCCTTAGAGAGAATGATGCAACGAGTAGTGGCTACCGCCTTAGAGCCATTAAAGTCGAGGATGGATAGGTTTGACGGAGGATCCAACTCTGTTAATGATGTATTGAACGAAAATGAAGTCGAACGGTCACCGAGGCAGCATACTCCTAGACAAGGACGTGTGCAACAAGTAGACGATAATTTGAATAACATTAAGGTTGCTATTCCTTCTTTTCAGGGACGTTTAGATCCTGATGCATACTTGGCTTGGGAAAGCAAAGTGGAGCACATTTTCGAGTGTTATAATTACTCGAAACAGAAGAAGGTTTGATTAGCAGCAACAAAGTTTGTTGATTATGCCTTGATATGGTGGGACCAGTTACAACTTAGCCGTAGACGTACTGGTGACAACCCAGTTGCAACATGGAACGAGATGAAGCGACTAATGCGTAAAAGGTTTGTTCCTATTAACTATCATCGTGATTTGTTTCAAAAATTGCAAAACTTGAAACATGGAAGTAGGAGTGTTGATGATTATTTCAAGGATATGGAAATGGCTATGATGCATGCGAATATCGAGGAAGATCGAGAAGCTACCATGGCACGTTTTCTAGCAGGGTTGAACACCGAGATTGCCAACGCTATTGAGTTGCAGCATTATGTCGAGGTTGATGACATGGTGCAGATGGCGATAAAGATTGGACGACAGCAGCGCAGGAAGTCTTCAAATCGAGGTAACCCTTCCTTTAAATCTTCTTCAAATCCATTATATACTCCTAACAATTCCAGGAAACAAGCACCGCAAACGCCACTTCAGATTCGAGAGCAAGGCGAATCCAGCACACCAAAGCCTCCCGTTGCTGATAATGGGTGTGGCAAACAACAAGTGGTGGTAAAAGAACGATCGCGAGATATCCAGTGTTTCAAGTGCCTTGGGAGAGGACATGTTTCTAGTCAATGTCCTAACCGGAGGGTTATGTTGATGCGAGATGATGGTGAGATTGAGTCAGATTTCGAGGAGGAAGTGCATGATGTCCCTACTGAAGAGGAAGACGAGACCGACCTAGAGGTTCCTGAATCTGGTAAGGTAATGGAACTTTTGGTTATTAAAAGAAGTCTGAATGTGCAACATGTACCGGATGATCTACAGCGTGAGAATATCTTTCACACATGATGCAAGGTGCAAGACAAGGTATGTGTTGTGATTATTGATAGCGGTAGTTGTACTAATGTTGCCAGTTCAGGGATGGTTGACAGGTTAGGTCTGAAAACGATAAAGCATCCTCATCCATATAAGTTACAATGGTTGAATGATGGTGGCGAGCTTAAAGTGACCAGACAGGCTATTGTACCATTTTTTATCGGAAACTACAAGGACGAGGTCCTTTGTGATGTTTTTTCCACGGATGCTACTCACCTACTATTTGGACGCCCTTGGCAGTATGATAAAAGGGTAATGCACGATGGTTATAAAAGTCGTTACTCTTTTATGCATGCAGGTAAGAAGATCACTTTGTCTCCTTTGACACCGAGTCAAGTGTTTGAAGACCAGGCAAGCTTGAAAAGGAGTAAAGAGACTGCAAAAGAGAAGAAGATGTCTGTGTATGCGAGTAGTAGCGAAATCAGGAAATGTCTTTCCTCTCAACAATTTGTTCTTATTTTTGATGTTTAAAGATTATTGTTTATTGACAGATTTTCCTACTGATCTATCTTCACCAATTTTGACACTTTTGCAGGAGTTTGCAGACGTGTTTCCAGCTGAAACACCGAAGGGATTGCCACCTCTTCGTGGCATTGAGCACCAGATTGATTTCATTCTAGGTGCTACTATTCCAAACCGACCAGCTTATCGAACTAACCCTGAAGAAATGAAAGAGCTACAAAGACAAGTTACAGAATTGATGGGCAAGGGTTACATTCGAGAGAGTTTGAGTCCGTGTGCTGTTCCGGTACTATTAGTGCCGAAGAAAGATGGTTCTTGGAGGATGTGCGTATATTGTCGAGCTGTGAACCAGATCACAATTAAGTATCATCATCCCATTCCAAGACTTGATGACATGTTAGACGAGCTTTGTGGAGCCGTCATCTTCTCCAAAATTGACTTAAGGAGCGGCTATCATCAGATTCACATGCGAGAAGGCGATGAGTGGAAGACAACCTTCAAAACAAAGCTAGGATTGTATGAATGGTTAGTGATGCCTTTTGGTTTAACTAATGCACCTGGTACTTTTATGCGTTTGATGAATCATGTTATACGACCTTTTATTGGTAAGTTTTGTGTTGTATATTTTGATGACATTCTGATTTTTAGTAAAAATTTACCATATCATGCAGAACATTTGAAACCTGTTTTTCAGGTTTTGAGAGAAGAACGATTGTTCGGTAACATGGAGAAATGTGTGTTTTGTACTAACAAACTTACATTTCTTGGTTACATTGTGAGTGAACAGGGTGTTGAAGTCGATCCTGAAAAGATTAAAGCTATTCAGGAATGGCCACGACCGACATCGATTACTCAGGTTAGATCATTTCATGGTTTAGCTAGTTTTTATCGATGGTTTGTTCGTAACTTCAGTTCTATTACCGCCCCCTTAACCGAGATTATAAAGAAGAATTCAGTCTTCTCATGGGGTAAAGAACAAGATGATGCTTTTCTGAAAATTAAGGATTGTTTGACTAGAGCACCAGTATTAGCCTTACCCGACTTTGATAAACTTTTGAAATTGAATGTGATGCTTCTGGAGTTGGTATAGGCGCAATTTTAATGCAGGAAAAGAGGCTCGTTGCATATTTCAGTGAGAAGCTGAGCGGATCGACATTGAACTATCCAGATTATGACAAAGAGATGTATGCACTGATTCGGGCATTGGAGACGTGGCAACATTACTTGTTGCCTAAGGAGTTTGTGATCCACACTGACCACGAGGCTTTGCGATATATCACAGGTCAGCATAAATTAAATAAATGACATGCTAAATGGGTTGAATTCTTAGAATCTTTTCCTTATGTCATTCGATACAAAAATGGGAAGGATAATGTCGTTGCTGATGCATTATCACGTAGGTATGCACTTTTGAGTTATCTTGATTCACATTTGATTTGTTTTGCATACATTCGTGAGTTATACCCTGATGATCCTGATTTTAGTGATAAGTATAATGCTTGCGAGAAAGGTGCAGATGGAAAATTTTACAGGCATGATGGTTATCTTTTCAAAGAAAACAGGATATGCATTCCACAGGGTTCGATACGTGACATACTGATCTGTGAGGCGCACGAAGGTGGATTGATGGGTCACTTTGGAGTCACTAAGACGTTACACACATTGAAGGAGCATCTGTTTTGGCCTAAGATGTGCAGATATGTTGAAAGGTACTGTGAGCGTTGTGTGACTTGTAAGAAAGCAAAATAGAAGGTTTCACCACTTGGTATGTACTTACCTTTACCTATTCTTGATTCCCCTTGGACTGATATTTCTATGGATTTCGTTTTGGGATTGCCTCGAACTAGGACTGGTAGAGATAGTATATTTGTTGTGGTTGATAGGTTCTCTTAAATGGCACATTTCATTGCATGCCATAAGACTGATGATGCTGTTAATTTGGCTAACTTATTCTTTAGGGATGTTGTACGTTTACATGGTATTCCTAGGTCGATTGTTTTTGACAGGGATGTGAAATTTTTGAGTAACTTCTGGAGGACTCTTTGGAGCAAATTAGGTACAAAACTTATGTTTTCTACTACTTGTCATCCCCAGACTGATGGACAAACTGAAGTTGTTAATAGAGTTTTATCTACTTTACTTCGATCCATCATCAAAAAGAACATAAGAACTTAGGAAGATTGTTTGTCACATGTTGAGTTTACTTATAACCATATTGTACATTCTGCTACTAAAATGTCACCATTTGAGGTTGTTTATGGTTTTAATCCTATTACGCCTCTAGATTTGTTACCTTTGCCACATGAACATGTGACGAACAGAGATGGTCAAAGCAAAGCCGACTATGTGAAGAAGTTGCATCAACAGGTTAAGGAGAACCTAGAACGAAGGACTCAGCAGTATGAAAAGCAAGCAAACAAAGGAAGGAAGCGAGTCACCTTCGATGTTGGTGATTGGGTTTGGGTTCATTTCCAAAAGGAAAGATTTCCAACCCAAAGGCGGTCCAAGCTGTTACCGCGAGGAGATGGTCCTTTTCAGGTGTTGGAGAAAGTGAATGACAACACCTACAAGTTGGATCTGCCGGGTGAATATAATGTAAGTGTCACATTTAATGTTTCTGATTTAACCCCTTATGGCGATTCTACAGATTTGAGGTCAAATCCTTTTCAAGACGGGGGGGATGATGTGAACACATCTTCACCAGCACATGTTGTTGATCTGGAGGTCTTACCGTTAGGACCAATTACACGATCTAGGGCAAAACGTTTCAGGGAAGCACTTTTCCTTACTTGTACTGACATTTCTGAATCATTTGATAATGTTTGTGCCTTAGAAGATAGGACTTTTAATGTCTTGCATGTTGGTATGTGACATATTATTATTATATTAATTATAAGGTGTGTCTGTGTATGATTTATAATGTTTTTAAATTGGTTTAGTTTTGGATTATTATAAGGTGACTTATTATTATATATTTTTTTGACAGTACCAAGTGTACGTGTGTGACGAGTGTGCATGGCCCATGCGTGATCAGCCCATGTGCGCATAATAAACAAGCAGCCGAGCCTTGTTGATGTGCGGCAATCAGAGAATTAAACATGGAATAAATTAAAGGTGAGACAGAATGGATAAGTGCAACCAGTTTCTCTATTTTAAATTCCAAAGTCAAACATGCACACATTTAACATGTGCATAATTCAAAGGATGGCGCCACTGCTATTTGGATTGCATGGCTGACATTCAAATCTGCTATGGACGTTGTTTATAATTTTTAACTTGAATTTCAAATGGCCGAATATTAGCCACAATTTAAATTTTGGCGAACTTCCTTTGTAGCCTATATATATGTAAACTGAATGCTTGTGTAAAGGTTACCAACTTTGAAATAAAAATTACACTTGAGAGAATTTTCTCTTTTCGGTTCTTTTTAGAACTATTCGACACTCAAACTTGTTTATTTGTCATTGATACCTCGGGTTCCTAAATTGCTATTTAGCGGGTCTAAGTCGTTCGACGTTAAACAGATTTGATTCGGGTTTGCTCAGTAGATTGTGCAGGTTCTTTCGAGTTTAGCGTTTCCAACATCGGTCGTTTTTTAAGCTTTCTTCACCATCGTTGAAGTTCTTTCCAAAACGCCAGAATTATCATATTACTCTATATTATTATTATTATTTTTATTTTGTTCATCTTTAAGTCCCTATTTAACATAAATATGTCGTATAATTTTTGTTGTTTCCTTGTTGTTTTTATTGCAGGAACGTACCTACAACACTCCTAGATCCGTAACAAACGAGGATAGTCTGTTTCGGCAGGCTGCCCCTTATTATTGGGCCTAGGGATAGGACAAGTCACAACAGGGATTCTTGCCAAACTTGAAGTACAAAGTTGTCGGCCGATGTCGCGATAACAATAGACCGCTACTGCGACCGTTGCTGTCGCGACGGGTGCAACGACAGAAGCAATAGAAGATCCTTTGAACAGTGCAATACCTGCACTACTGAGCAAATCAATACCAGCCTATTCTCTCAATCTGATTTCCTCGTTTACTTCAGTTTATGTTCAAGTTTTCCAAAATCACTTCATTTATATTATTTCTTTTATTGTGCAGAGATTCAAGGATAAAAGTATTTAAAGTCCCTATGGAGACGATATCCAATACTTAGTATCATTTTATTACTTGCAGTGTGTATACTTGCACCCAATTGCGATAGACTATTTTACACGCAACAAGTTTTTGGCGCCGTTGCCGGGGACTTGCAACATACCTTTACCTTTAATTATTGCACCCTTTTTGTTTTTATTTCTTCTCTATTTTTACTTGTTTTATTTTCCCCGTGCTTTTCACAATGTTCTTCTATTGCTTATGCGCATATCAAGACGTGGTAAAGAACCTGAGTACGAATTAGACCCAAAAATCGATCGGACATACCATCTCAAGAACCAAGCCTGACTCTTGATAGAAAGAAACAACTATCTCGAGGAGTGACTCGAAGCAATGGTGAATGAAAGGCAACGCAATTAGGCAGATAACAACAACAACAACAACCCCAGGGTTGATGATGATCCTCCTATTAATGCCCAAAACAATCGCCAACCGTCTGCTGCCCCAGCAGCACGACAGACATGTTAGGAGTATATGGACAATGATCACGTTGAGCTGCAAACTATGCTGCCAGATGTGGAAGTTGAACACTTCGAATTAAAACCTGTGATGTTCAGCATGATAAACTATGTCTGACAATTTGGTGGCTCTGCTACAGAGGATGCGCATGACCATCTAAAAACCTTCTAGGAGATCTGTAGATCATTCAGACTACCAGGAATAAGCCCGAAAGTACTGAGACTCTGACTATTTCCTCATTCATTGAGGGATAGAGGGAAAACCTGGTGGAACAAGTTAACGTCGGGTTCAATAAGAACTTGGGCGGATCTCTGTCGTGAATTTCTCTCTCGTTTTAATCCCACTCTTTTAACTGAAAGATTGCGTAACGAGATTGCTACTTTTCAACATGAAGATGACGAACCAATGTACGAGGCATGAGACCGCTTCAAAACTCTCTTACGAAACTTCCCGATGCATTGATTCCCTGTATAGAATCAGGTTTTCAAATTCAATAATGCTGCCAATGCACACACTCGGATGAGGATAGACTCAACAACAAACGACTTGTTACTAGACAAGGAACCAGAAGATGCAATACTGGTGTTGAAAAAGTTAGCAAAGAAGGACGAGCAGTTCCCCACAGCTCGAAGAGGGGGGAGACGTGGAGCATCTGTCAAGGAGTACAAATCTGGCAACTCGGTAAAAACTCAAATTTCATACCTCACCAAGGTAGTTGAAAACCTGCAAAGGAAGGAATTTAAGGCAGTATTTTCTGCCGAAGAGGTGTGTGAAAATTATAGTGGAAACCATAGTACAGAATAGTGCCCTATACAACTGGAAGAGGGAATGTATGTTGGAAATTACAACAAGAACAGAAGCTATGATTCCAACAACTACAACCCAAATTGGAGGAAGGACCCCAAATTTTCTTGGAGTAACCCAAAGAATGCATTGAATCCTCCAGTCCATAATAACCAGAACCAAGGAGGTCCCAGAATCATGTCACGACAGCAAAAACAGCAGTAACCACAACAACAGCCGACAGCCACAACAAGCATACTGGAACAGAACCTAGCAACCTTCATGTCTCAAACATGAGCATATATGGCCAACATGGATCACTTTGTCAAGAAATCTAAATCCTTCATGGATAAGGCAGAGATGAGAATAGGGATGGGCATTTCACCCGGGCCCGGTGGATTCCGACCCGACCCGATCGGGTCAAGTATTTTTATGAAAAAATTGGGTTTGGGTCGGGTTTTTGTGTAGTGTGAGGTCGGGTCGGGTCGGGTTCGGGTTTTAGGGTGAAAAAATCCGACCCAACCCGGGACTAATAGTGTAATTTTCCCCTAAATTGTTTAGGGATATTTGTAATAATACCCCCTCTTTATATTTTTTTATAATAAGGTCCTTAAAATTAATTTTTTATTTACAATTTAGTCCTTAAATTTTTATTTTTTAAAATTATGCCTCTTAAATTTTTTTTACAATTAGGTCTCTAAAATTATATTTTTTTCTATAGGTCGGGTCGGGGTCGGGTTTAGAATATTTATTTTCGGTTCGGGTCGGGTTTTTTACAAAATTAGATCGGGTTGGGTCGGGTTTGGTTTTAAGATTATTAGTTTCGGGTCGAGTTCGGGTGGGCCAAAAACCCGACCCGACCTGTGCCCATCCCTAGATGAGAATGACAAACCATGAGGCTACCTTAAAATCTCTAGAGACACATATGGGTCAAGTTTCGCAGTTTATCAACCCAAGGCAGAATAGAAGATTCCCTAGTGATACTGAGGTCACTAGAAAATCCACACAAGAGCAGTGCAATGCCATTACAACGAGAAGCGGGAAACAACTACAAGGGCTGATAAATAAAGAATCATTTGGTAAGGAATCGACCCTACAGACACCTGCCGAGAACACTGCCCTGGTAGAAGGGAAGAAACCTGCTGCCGTCACCCCTGCCACGACAGCAAAAGAAGTAGAGGAGGCGACAAAAGAAACTGAAGATTGTAAGCCTCCTCAGATTTGCTTCCCATGTGAAGGATGCCTCGAAGACTGCCGTCCTCCACCCCCTTTTCCACAGAGATTACAAAAACAAAAACAAGAGTACCAGCTTAAAAAGATCTACGATGTTTTTAAGCAAGTACACATCAACATACCGTTGTTGGAGGCCATTAAGCAGATGCCCGGTTATGCAAAATTCATGAAAGATGCAATGTCCAGGAAATCCAGACTAGGGGAATTTGAAACTGTAATGATGACGGAAGGATGCATGGCAATCCTTCATAAGCGTCCACCCCCAAAGAAGAAGGATCCTTGAAGTTTCATCATACCCTACATAATTGGTGATAAGTTTGTTGGTAAGGCACTTTGTGATCTTGGTGCTAGTATTAATATAATGCCCAAATTTGTTTTTCAGAAGCTAGGTATTGGACAAGTAAGACCCACAACAGTCATGCTGCAACTGGCAGACCGCTCTTACGTACAGTCGAAAGGAAAGATTGAGGATATTCTGGTAAGAGTGGATAAATTTATATTCCCTGCTGACTTTATTGTTTTAGACTGTGGAGTAGATGAGAATGCACCGATCATCCTAGGGCGACCCTTCCTAGCCACATGTAGAATAGTGATCGATGTAGAGAAGGGAGTACTAACTATGAGAGTCAATGACCAGCAGATAAAGCTCAATGTTCTCCATGACATAAAACAAGCTGATGCAGAGAAAGAATGTAAGGCAATAGCAGAAGTAATTTTAGACCAACCCTGCATCAGAACAAGCTATCATGACAGACAACTTGGTCATTGTCACCACAGTCACCTAGAAGACTGCCACGACAACATTGACAACAGCGACTCCTCAGACAATAATACATCTGATACTGAAAGAGGTCCTGAGGAGGTAAATTGGATAGGCACGCGTCCATGTAAGTTCTTTGAACCATTGAACCACACCTATAATCAACATGTGATTCAAAAGCCTTCCATAGATCAACCACTTGCATTAGATCTTAAACCCCTGCCAGAGCAACTTAAATATGTTTTTCTTGGTCCTAATGATATGTTGCCCGTAATCATATCTTCTAAGTTGATGCATGAACAAGAACAACAACTGATCAGAATGCTACAACATCATAAGAAGGCGATTGGATGGACCATTGCCGACATCCAAGGCGATTGGATGGATACTACAACATCTCTTCTAAGTCTGGCAATTTGTATGCATAAAATCCACTTGGAGGATGACCATAAGCGACAATTAATCCCCAGAAAAGACTAAACGAAGCTATGCAAGAGGTGGTACGAAAAGATATCATCAAGTGGCTTGATGCTGGAATTATCTATGCCATCTCGGATAGCAAGTGGGTGAGCCCAGTGCAATGCGTACCCAAGAAGGGAGGCATAACTGTGGTGACCAACAAGGACAATGAGCTAATCCCAACCATGACTGTGACCGGTTGGAGGGTTTGTATGGACTACCAGATGCTTAATAAAGCTACCCGGAAGGACCACTTCCCCTTACCCTTTATTGATCAAATAATAGATAGATTAGTGGGGAAGCCTTACTATTGTTTCCCTGATGGTTACTCAGGTTACAATCAAATTGCAATTACACCAGAGGATCAGGATAAAACAACATTCACATGCCCATACGGAACATACGCCTTTCGAAGAATGCCATTTGGACTATGCAATGCACCAACAACTTTTCAGCGGTGTATGATTGCAATATTCTCGGATATGGTGGAAGATTTCCTGGAGATCTTCATGGATGACTTTTCCGTATTTAGAGACAGTTTCAACGATTGCTTAGGCAATCTGAAGAAGGTGCTTGAAAGATGCGAGGAGGCAAACCTTGTATTGAACTAGGAGAAATGTCACTTTATGGTGGATGAGGGCATAGTGCTGGGACATAAGGTCTCCTGCCGCGGCATAGAAGTAGACAGAGCAAAAATTGAAGTTATCGAAAAACTGCCCCCACCTACCACAGTCAAGGGCATTAGAAGTTTATTGGGAAACACATGGTTTTATCGTAGATTTATTGCAAAATTTTCTAAAATTACTAAACCCTTGTGTCTCTTGTTGTAACAGAACATGTCCTTTGACTTCAATACTGAATGTACTGAAGCATTCAAGACACTGAAGGAGAAGCTGGTAACAGCCCCAATAGTGCAGCCACCCGACTGGAGTTTACCATTCGAGATCATGTGTGATGCCAGTGACTATGCTGTCGGGGCAGCACTAGGGCTGCGGAAGGAGAAACTCTTCCATGTTATATACTATGCCAGCAAGACCCTAAATGATGCCAGATAAATTACACCACAACAGAGAAGGAGTTTCTAGCGGTGGTGTTCGCCTTTGACAAGTTCAGACCATACATACATGGAAAAAAAGTGGTGGTCGATACGGATCATTCAACACTAAAATATCTGTTCACCAAGAAGGATGCAAAACCACTGCTGATACGTTGGATTCTGCTATTGCAAGAATTCGATATAGACATCAAGGACAAGAAGGGAACAAAAAACCAAGTAGCAGATCACTTGTCAAGATTGGAGGTGGGAAAGGACCAACCTAAAGACAAGATTAAATTACATGAGACCTTCCTAGACGAGCAGTTAATCTCTGCAACCAGCACTACCGCGACAACCATGGCGGCATGTAAGCTTCCTGAAATCCCTTAGTATGCGGACATAGTAAATTACATTGTGAGTGGTTTATTACCTCCTGAACTTAATTACCAAGCAAGGAAGAGGTTCCAAAATGATGCAAAACATTATTATTGGGATGAACCACTTCTATTTAAGCACTGTGCATATCAGATCATCAAGAGATGCATACCACAAGAAGAACATGAAGAAGTACTCCACCACTGCCATGCTACTCCTTATGGAGGACACTTCGGAGGAAACAAAACCGCTGCCAAAGTTCTGCAATCTGGTTTCTTTTGGCCTACACTGATCAAGGATGCACAAGCCTTTTAGAAGCATTGTGACAAATGCCAAAAGACTGGAAACATCTCTGTAAAACCTATGTTTGATTTTGATATAATTAAATTTTTAAGGATCAATTTGAAAAACATAAAATTGTTTTATAAGTCCCTTAATAAGTTTTAAATCACCAACACTTTAAAATAGATTTGAAAAACTCAAACTCAAAATATTTTCTAAGTGTTCCAAAGCCAAACTATTGAAAAACGTCCAGGTGTATCGATACGCTTCCAGCCGTATCGATACCTTTTTAACAAAGTTGGCTACTGGAGGAACACGTTTCGATACGGTCTTCACCCGTATCGATACGCTCTTCTGTAAAAGTTTAAATGAGTTTGAATGGCGTACCGATACGAGTTCACCCGTATTGATACGATTTTAATGAATTTTTAAATCAAGTCGGTTTAAATATTTCGATCGTTGGTGTCAGTTGGTTAGGTAACCAAATTTGATGTAGAAAGGATTAGGAATCAATTGATGATTGAAACCTCATCATTTAGTGTGAAAACCAAGAGAATTGTTGCTGTAGAAATGTGTTTGGCTGAGAGAATTTTGAGAGAAAATGAGATGAGAAAGTTTTTAAGAAAGTTAGTTATGAAAAGCTAAAATATCATTTTCCCTTTTCCTTTAATTAATTAAACAATAAATGAATCATTAAAATCTAAGAAAAATCTGGAGAAATCAATCTTGGGTAAATTAGCTCCTTAAAGATTCAAAGTTTCAATCCTTACAAAACATTCACCACTGAACTTTTCAAAAATTACATTTTAGTCACTAATTCAAAATGTCACACTTCCAAACCTTATTTTGTAAAATTGATTTCACCACTCTCTTATATATATTAAAAGAGGATTTTTAGATATTTTTCCATATTTTTAATGCAGCCCGAACTAGGCTTTCCCTAAAACCACCTTTTATATTCGAACCAAAAATTAGACCGGTCTAGTTCAGACCCTAAACTTCCAAGCCCAAAATTGGGGTGTTACAACAGAAGAGTGCCCCATACAACTGGATGAGGGAATGTATGTCGGAAATTACAACAAGAACAGAAGCTATGATTTCCTCAATCTGAACAGTGCAATACCTGCACTATTGAGCAAATCAATACCAACCTATTCTCTCAATCTGATTTCCTCATTTTCTTTAGTTCATGTTCAAGTTTTCTAAAATCGCTTCATTTACATTATTTCTTTTCTTGTGCAGAGATTCAAGGATAAAAGTATTTCTAGTCCCTGTGGAGATGATATCCGATACTTAGTATCACTTTGTTACTTGCGACGTGTATACTTGCACCCAATTGCGATAAACCATTTTATACGCAACGATAGTATCTGTATGGGAGTGAGTCCTCCTGTACAAGATAAAACCCGACAACAACCTCCTGTACAACCTCAACCGAATGCTCTTAATCCAACTATTCAGAATGCTCAACGAGACTGTCTATTGAGTATGAAAGAAATGTTTGAACAACTTTTGATGAACATGCGACAAGAAACATTTACTCCAATAGCGGCTGCACCTAGCAGAGCTCCTATTGAAAAGCTTGCACAACACCGAGCTTATACATTCACCGCTGCTAGTGAAGAGAAACCTGAAGAGGCTGAGTATTGGTTAGAAAGAACTACTCAGATATTGAACAAACAACTTCAGTGCTCGGATGAGCACAAGCTCGAATGCGTTATTGCTTTGCTTGCTAATGAAGCTTTAAGCTGGTGGGAGACTACGACACTAAACGCTCCAGTGGAGTCGGTAAACTGAAAGTTCTTCATAGAAAAATTTAAGAAGAAGTATATCAGTGAACAATATTTGGCCGATCGAAGAAAACATTTCTTGTATCTGAAGCAAGCAGGCCGACCAATAGAGAAGTACGTTGCGGATTTCCGTAAGTATTGCAAGTACGGTTCTGAGTACATCAAGACAGAGAAGGAAAAGTGTCGTATGTTCATTGATGGCCTGAATGATGAGCCGAGTCTGATGTTTACCGAAGTGATAAGAAGCGCAAGGGTGATGACAAGTCCCACTGGAAGTCGAAGAAGTCTAAAAGTCAGAAAGAAGGGTCTTCTTCATATAATCCAGCTCCTCGTAGTAACTTCACACCGAAACCTCAGTCAGTGAATAGACTTGTTGTCCTGGTTGTATCTATTAACAGCACGAGAAAGTCGGAAAGAGCTTTGATTTGTAAACATTGCTAGAAACCGCATTTCGGTCAATGTCGAAAATAGTCCAACTTATGTTTCTCTTGTGGCAGAAATTACCACTAAATCCGAGGTGACTTACCTATCAACTTAATTTGTAAGAATTTCCCATATGTCTATTCAGAATGTACCCTTTCCATGTGACCTGTATGTTCTACCTAAATGTGAGTTTGACACAATATTAGGTTTAGACTGGTTGAGTAGACACAAAGCTTGGATAGATTGCAAGAATAAAAGATTGTACTTAAGGGTTTAGGGAAATAAGTGATTATGTTGATTGACAAGAAACCGACATATATTTTTGCTGCTCTGACTTTGCAAGATGAATTAGATTTTGGCTTAACTGAAATACAAGTTGTATCTGAATTTGTTGATGTGTTTCCTGAGGAACTCCCTGGACTCCCCTCCAATTAGAGAAGTTGAGTTCAAGATCGAAGTTCAGCCCTGAACAAACCCGATGTCCATTAGGCCCTATCGTATGGCACCCATTGAATTGCAAGAACTTAAGAAGCAAATTCAAGAGATAGAAGATAAGGGTTTCATTCGATTAAGCACTTCTCCCTTGGGTTCTTCGATTTTGTTTGTGAAAAAGAAAGACGAGAAAATGCGACTTTGCATTTATTACCGGCAATTGAACAGAGTAACTATCAAGAACAAGTATCTTATGCTCTGAATTGAAGATCTGTTTGACCAGCCGAAGGATGCTGGAGTATTTTCTAAGATTGACCTCAGTTTCGGTTATTATCAAATGAGGGTGAAGGATAAAGATATACCCAAAACTGCTTTCAGAACTCGCTATGGTCATTATGAATTTCTAGTGATGATATTCGGGGTTAACGAATGCCCCTAATGCATTCATGGATCTGATGAATTGAGTATTCAAGCGTCATCTAGACAAGTTTGTTGTCGTTTTCATCGACGATATTCTTGTGTAATCTCGTAAGAAGGAAGAACATGCTCAACATCTTCGAATTGTATTTCAGACACTCCGAGAACATCGATTATTCGCTAAGTTCACTAAGTGTGAATTTTGGCTGTCTGGAGTGTCATTCCTCGAACATTTTATTTCGGCCGAATGAATCAAGGTTGATTCTAAGAAAATTCAAACTATTCTTGAATGGCGTCCTCCTAGCAATGTAAGAGAGGTCTGAAGTTTCCTTGGTTTACTTGGGTATTACCGAAGATTTGTGAAAGGATTTTTGGTAATTTTTGCACAACTAACCAAGTTGCTTAGAAAGAATAAACCGTTTAAGTGGTCCGAGGGTAGCAAAGAAGTTTTGATCAGCTTAAATAAGCCTTGACTCGTGCCCCTGTTCTTGTTCAGCCAGAGTCGGGAAAGGAATTTGTTGTTATGGTGATGCATCACATTTTGGCCTTGGATGCGTTCTGATGCAGGAAGGTAATGTGATTGCATACGCCTCTCGACAACTTAAGCCTCACGAGATGAATTATCCAAAGCATGATCTTGAGTTAGTGGCCATTGTATTTGCACTTAAAATCTGGCGGCATTATATGTGCGCTAAGAAGTGTAAGCTATTCACCGATCATAGAAGTCTGAAATACTTTCTCACTCAGAAAGAATTGAATCTTAGACAAAGAAGGTGGTTGGAATTACTCAAAGATTATGATATGACCATTGATTATCATCCGAGAAAGGCTAACGTGGTTGTCGATGCCCTGAGTCGGAAACTGAACCTTGGTAAGTCTTTTGAAATTCTCAAAAATTATGATATGACCATCGATTATCATCCGAGAAATTCTCAATTTGTTTGTTCGTAACTTCTCTGGCCATCAATGTTCACTTCTGACTATATAAGGCTCGAAATTATCTGAACGAAATCCAAGTTCAATATGCTTTGATTTCTAGAATCAAAGAACTCCAACAAGTTGATCGGGAACTTCAGAAAATTTTATCTAAGCTTGAGTCTAATTCTGACTTCTCTGTCAAGTCAAACGGTCTTCTATACTTCAAAGATCGGATCTATGTACCTAATAATAAGAAATTACAATGTGAAATTCTGAAAGAAGAGCATCAAAGTTCTTTCTCAATCCACCGGGATTGGTTAAGATGTACAAGGATCTCAAGCCCTTGTATTGGTGGTCTGGATGAAATCGGCTATCAACGACTTTGTAGCAAAGTTTCTGAACTGTCAACGGGTCAAAGTCGAACACCGTGCTCCTACTGGATTACTTCAACCTCTTGAATTTCCACAATCGAAATGGGAACAGATTACGATGGATTTCATGACCGGCCTTCCTTGCACTCCAAGAAAGTGCGCTGCTATTTGGGTGATCGTTGATCGCTTCACCAAATCGGCACATTTCATTTCGATGCAAATGAATTTTAGTCTTGAGGCCTTGGCGGAACTGTATATTCGGGAAGTTATCCGTTTACATAGAGTTCCGACTTCAATAGTCTTAGATCGAGATCCTCAGTTTATAGCTCGATTATGGAAAATGCTTTACAAGGCTCTTGGAACCAAACTGAATGTTAGTACAACTTTTCATCCTCAAAGCTATGGACAATCCGAACAAGTAATTCAAGTTCTTGAAGACATGCTTAGAGCTTGAATCATCGATTTTGGAAAGAACTGGGAAAAAATCGCTACCGCTAATAGAGTTTGCATATAACAAAAACTACCAATCTTCTATTCAGATGGCTCCTTTTAAAGCACTGTATGGAAGAAAATGTCGGACACCTTTGTGTTGGTCTGAACTCAGAGATAATAAGGTGTTAGGACCTTAATTGCTTCAGGAAACTGAAGAACATGTTCAAATTATTCATTATCAATTGAAACAAGCTTTTGACAGGCAAAAGTCGTACGCTGATCTAAAGCATAGGTACATTCAATATGAAATCAGAGATAAAGTATTTCTCAAAGTTTCTCCGTGGAAGAAAGTTTTCCGATTCTGCAAAAGAGGAAAGCTTAGTCCTCGTTTCATTGGACCGTTTGAAGTAACTGAGAGAATTGGTCCTGTAGCTTATCGACTCGCACTTCCTCCTGAGTTCGATAAGATTCATAATGTCTTTCATGTTTCTACGTTAAGACATTATCGATCTGATCCGTCTCACATCCTTGAACCAGAAGAAATTGAACTTAATCCTGACCTTTCTTATGAACAGGAACCTATTCAAATTCTTGATTGGGAAATCAAAAGGCTTCGAAATAAAAATGTCCCTCTTCTTAGAGTTCTCTGGAAGAATCATCACGTTAATGAAGCAACGTGGGAACCCAAAGATACAATGCGGAAGCAATATCCTCATTTGTTCAGTTCAGGTAAGAATTCGAGGACGAATTCTTTCTTTAAGGAGGGGGAATTGTAACATCCCCCATTCCGTCCTAGAATTTAACTTATTAAATTGGAGTATTTATTATTTCTTTAAAAGCAAATAAGTTCACAATTAATCAATTTATTCAATTTGATCCCTGAATTCTTTCAATTAGTACTTATTGAATTAAGTCGAATTTAAAGAGAAATTGGGTGTTTAAAATTTGAAGGGTTGAACCGAATGAGTCAAGAAAATAAATTAGTTGAGCCGTAATTTAATTATAAAATAATCAACGTAAGTGATTTAGTAAGATGATTAGATTAAATATGAACAAATTTTAGAAATCGAGCCAAATTATAAAAAGATTAAAATTAGATATATCCATGCATAATGACTAAATTAAAGCTAAAACAAAATAAATAAGTTGCATGCAAAAATTTACATTTCTATGGGTTGCCCTTAGTAAAAAATAAATCTAAAAGGATAAGGGAGGGCAATTGAGTAAAAATCTATTCCAACCATAGTTCCCAATTTAGGGGTTGTGTCAACCTTCTCTCATTTCCTTGTGTGTGTGTGTGCCATGTATATTGAGAGAAAAAGAGAGAGGAAGGCTTGAGAGAAAATCTGAAAATTTAAGCATAAATCAAGAGGAAAAAAATGGATTTTTGAAGAGGAGGTTTAAAGGGGGTAATAGCTTACATGCATGTGTAAATTCAAGTAAGTGATAGAAGTACTTCTTATTTCTCTTCATGAAATCATTGTTACTTCAAGTGTTAATTAAAGATTTAATTTCTGGAAAATTTGATAATGCTTGCATGTTGGATTAAATAACTTGTTAGATTTAAGTTAGAACCAGGATGTAATTAAAAGTATGAAAGCAATTGTTTTACATAGGCAATATTATGCTTAAACTCAACTTGACTAGTATGCTGCTGAAATCTGGAAATTTGGATGTGTTTTGGTTCGAATTGGAAAATAATATGTAGGTGAAAATTGTAGATAATCAAAGTAAATATATGGTAGAAGTGTTGAGTTGCATGAAAAATGATCTTGAATAGGATAATTTCCCTTTAGAACAAGCTGGTCGTGTAATGTGGCATGTAGTGAAATAGGTAAAAATTGGACTAAATGGTGAAATCGTAAACTTTAGGGGAGTAAATGGTTCTGTTAAAAGGACTAAATTGCTTAATTAATGCTTAATTGGGACTTATAAACATTAAGGATTAGTAGAAATTTTTGTTTAAGATATTGATTGGAAATTTTGATGAAGAATTCAAAAGCTTGAAGTGAAACCTTAGTAAATTGTCTAGAAAATCTAAGTTCTGAACAACAACTTTGAAAATTCACCAAAAATTTAGTATAATGTATTTTGAGCTGAAAACTTAATCGATTAAACTTGAGAATGTCTATTTTTATTGGGATAAAATGTAATTGAATTTCAGCATGTGAGTTACGAGTTATAAATTAAAGTAGTTAAACGGTGCAAACAGTCCAGAACTGTTAAAATGACTAGTGTTTAAGTATTAAACTGTATTAACTCAGAAGAGATAAAAATTTGGGGTTTATATGGTTAGAAAACCAAGTGGATTACCTTTCTAATGGTGTATGATAATTGAAATTTGAATTAGTGAGTAAAACGTATGGTCAAAATGGTAACTAGTCCTCAAACTATTTAAAAGAAAAACAGTTTTGAATGTTAATGTTAGTACTTGTGTCAAAGAGTTAATATGATCGAATTGATCTCTAATATAATTTATATATGCTTGTGTTTGAGTGCTAAGATCAATTGTGTGAAGAGATCTTGGAGGAAGCAAGGGTTGGAAACCTAGTCGAAGGAATAAGGGAATTGTAATCAAGGAAAAAACTTAGTGGAGTATTGTGAGTGTAATTGCTTTAGGGTTAGGACTAGTGTCCTAACCAACCTATTTCTTTTATATGATTTAATTTATATGTTATGCATGAATTGGGCCGAACTCAAAGCTGGTAATTTGTTTAGCAAGGGAAGGAGGCTAAAATATAAAATGGAACATGAAATGAATCATTGTTAATACCTTGTTATTGTGTATTTGTGGAGTGCCCTTGTGAAGCTTACTTGAAATGTTTAATATGAGCTTGAAAATGATAGAGATGCTACTATTTTTAATCTATTGAAGATGCTTGAATGTGTTATGAGATCATTTTGTATTGCTTGCATGAAGTTGTGCAGTTATATGACATGATAAGCTTGTATCTTGGAGTTTGCGATATGATTTTGGCAAATCAAATGATAAATGATATAAATGAATTATTTGATAAATTGAAAGACTTATAAAGCCCTTGGTCGATTAGAGGTCTTAGGTATAAGGGTATGCCTAGAGTTTGAGCTCCTCTATTTAGTATCTAGTGTACTCTCTAAAATGGTATATTTGGCACCTAAAATGCTTAGTGCATTTCTTGTTGATTACATGATATCTTGGATGGTGTAAAAGACACATTGATGCTGTTGAGCATCCTCTGATTTGTTGCTTAGTGCAACCATTATTTGGTACTTGTTACCCTCTGTTGACTTGCTTACCTAGTCCTTCTACTCCACCAAGGCAAACAAACAAACAAATATATGTTTCTAATATGCTTATGAAATGGATAAATGAAAAGATAAAAACATGATATGATATGATCTACGCTTGTTATGTGATTTATTTGGCCAATGGTCCTTTCGAATGGCATGATGAAATGTGGTATGCTTGGAATGCTTGATTCATGATCAATGTGGACAATGGTCCTATTCGAATAACCTACCATAATATGATCTATGTTTTGCTTATGAATGATGGTTGGTTCAATGATATGCTTGAATAATTCTTGCTTTATTCGAATGTGATACATGATGATAAGCATGATGTTAGATGAAATTGTGTATGGCCTCATATTATGAATGATAGTACATAGAATGTATGAATTTAATTAAGACTTGAGCATGATGAGCTTAGTTAGGAGATGCTTTATGTGCTAATAAGCCTAGCTAAGTAACCTTAAAGATGACCATAAGATGTTTAAAAGAATGAATTGGTATTAGAAATTACCTCACTAAGTACAAATTTGTTCTTAACGCTCTTTGTTTCCTTCTTCCCAAATAACAGGGTATCTTAGGCAAGAAGCCATCAAATTCTAAACGGAAGCAAATCACAAGACAACAATATGTATGACCTAAGTCTTGTATTTAGGCTTCTAGATGGTGGCTTGGAAATTTGTCTAGATATCCATCTCCTTTTGTTTAACATTAGCCTTAATTTACGTTTGTGCTTGAATCTTTTGTATTCTCCTTGAATGTTAAGTTAATCTCTATAACCTAAGTATGTAAATAATAAGTTAAGCCTATATTTTGGTTGTAAATATGTGGGTCAAGCATGATAATGTTTTGTAAGAGTCATCTTTTGATATATATAAGTGATCTAGCTTGACTTGGTTAATGTTTAAGAATGTGGTGTTTGTGATCTTTGTGAATGATATATGAAATTAAGTTAGAATTGTAAGCATGATCATGTATATGGTTCGAATGGAATTGGAAATGAAGAAACTAAGGGAAAATAAGAATTGATGCTAGAATTGAATAGGAATAAGCATTTAATGGATTGATTCAATTTGCAATTCTAAATTTTCTTGTTAGGGTATTCGAATGCATCTAGAAATGTTGCCTTAATAATTGTATGAATTTAATAAGTGATATGTTTCTATACTTGAATCGAATGGCTGATTAATTATAATTCTATTCGGCTATGGTCATTTGAGTTAAGGGGTTAAAAAATAAGGGTTAGGAATTCATATGTGCTTGTTTTAGAAACTTAGTTGCTAATTCGCATGTAAATTGCATAATCGATAGTCATTTGGTAGCATGTAAATGGGATAAGATGTTGGTTATGCTTCAATATGTCGTTGAATATTTATACAAGGATTAATGGTGTAGAATCCCAATTATTCAAATGGGTCCATGTATATGTAATTAGAATTGTTATTTGTACAAGCTTGTTAATAAAAATCAATGAGTGAATGATATGATCTTGTATGTTGGTTCGGTTATTTGTTGTTAATTACAGAAATTTTTTTGTTAGCCCACTCTCTACATGCGTTACAATACGTTTTGTTATTAAAGTAACCATTGTTGTTTTGATTTCTGTTTGATAATCCGTTCTATTCTGTTCCGGTAATGCTCCTTGCTCTTAACCCGGGCGAGGGGTGTTACATAAAATGAAAAAAAGGTTGTTTATTGTGGTAAACCTTCTAGTTTACTTCAATATTCCCTGTCTGATCTGTCAGTTCGGTCTTTTGCCCAGACCAGGTCGAGGGGGTTACATTTGGTGGTATCAGAGCCAGATTTTGAATGAATTGGGAGGTAAGATTGATGTGATGTTGTTGTTTTACTAATTTCATGATGAATTCTATGCACAGTGAGTGATTATGGCATGTTTTGATCGTTGTTTGATCTGTGTGAAATGCACGATGTTTGCTAACATGATTTGTGATTGTTATGTGTTGTTGGGGGAGAGGTTAATGGTACCCATTAACATATTATTACTAGTGTAATGAGATTTTGGTTTTGAAAAGTAAAACTTGAGCATCTTGGATTCTTGCTTTGGCTAGCCTGATTGTTTTTATTGTTTCATTCTTTTTAGTAAAACCTTTTTGATAATTGGACTGAGACGAGAGCTTAGAGCCAATGTGAGTAATGTGGCTGAGAATGAGAATGTTGAGAACACCCGATAGATTCTTGATTAGATGAGTTGTACTGATGTGCGAAAGTTAGGTTGTGTTGTATCTTTGCTTCACGAAGATGTTTATATGTGGTGGATGATCATCATTGTGGGTAAAGAACATGCTGATGTTAATTGGGAGTTCTTTGGAAATGTTTTCAAGAGGAAGAATCTGGGTGGTTTCTATCTTGATGAGAAGAAGCGAGAGTTTATGCCTTTGGTGCAAGGAAACAATTGTTTCCTAATATGAGGTTCAGTTGTGCGGATGATCTAGAGAACACTAGATCTGGCAACTGGTGAACGCAAGTGATGTGAGCCTTGAGACATGGTTTGTTTAAAGCAGTGTGTAAGATGAGAATGTGGTTGTAGGAATGTTTGTTCAAGATTTCCTTTCCTGTAGCATCAGCGCGGTAATCATCGATAATGGTGACATTTTGGTTTAGTATTTTGGCGTTAAGATGAAGAATGTCCTTGTGGCATTCAAGGTTGAGAAGAATCAAGTATTTTGAGAATACTTGGGTTTAAGTTTAACAACAGTGGTCGCAATTTCGTGTGCAATGATGCACCGAAGAAAGTCTTGACTGAAAATCAAGATGTGGGGTAGTCTTTATGTTGAAGTTTTCGTTTTAGAGGTGGATAAATGCAAATTTTGGTGAGAATATGACATGTTTTAGGGATATGGATATTGATGATAAGTGTGAATTGTTAATCATGCATAGTACAAAACACTTATATGTAATATTTAAATACGTCATTACATACATGAATTTGGGCATGACATTGGAAATCTTGCATACATATACATAGGCATCCACGAGGGCATTTAGTTAGCATACACACATATGTTTTCACTTACGAATGATTTCTCGGAGACCGATGAAGATGAGATGTAAGTATCTTTTGCAAAAAGATTCTTTAAAATCCTGAGGATTAAAGGAAGTGTTTAAAGTGGTTGATGGGGTCGATGTTTGGAGTACGAGGTCTTTTCAGGGATTAGTTGCTGTTAATGAAACACGTTGAGGAAATTTTCTTAAGTTGCAATGTCGTTGACGAAGTTGTGACATTAAAGATGTCCTCTGTCTATTCATGGTCATGTGTTTGAGATTGATCTTATGGAGTTTCCTTTCTATGGTTTTGATGTAATCCTTGGTATGTATTGGTTAACTGAGCATAGGGTTGTGGTTGATTTTGAGACCAAACGAGTTTCGTTGAAACTTGTCGACGATTATGAAGTGGTGGTTGTAGGTGAGAATGTGAAATTCTTATCTAATGTGGTTTTGGCTCTTGAAGCGAGTCAGTTGGTGCGTTCAGGATGTGAAGCTTTCCTTTCTTATACGATGAATCCAAGTACAAAAGGGGTGTGAGTTCGAGACATTCATACAACATGTGAGTTTCCGAGTGTACTTTCGGAAGAGTTGCATGGTTTTCCACCAAATAGAAAGGTTGAGTTTGGCATTGAGTTGTATGAAAATACGGCTCCAGTGTCTATTGCTCCCTATCGAATGGCTCCGAAAGAGTTGAAGATGCAACTTCAGGAGTTGCTCAATCGAGGTTTCATTGGACCTAGTGTTTCACCTTGGGGTGCACCGATCTTGTTTGTGAAGAAGAAAGATGGCTCGATGCGTATGTGTATAGATTATCGTCACTTGAACAAGTTGACAATCAAGAACAAGTATCCTTTGCCAAGTATTGATGATCTTTTTTATCAGTTTCGAGGTGCTTTAGTGTTTTCTAAGATTGATCTGAGATCTTGATATTATCAGTTGAAAGTAAAGGATGTGGATGTGCCTAAGACTGCTTTTCGAACAAAGTACGAGCATTATGAGTTTTTGGTAATGCCTTTTGGTTTGACTAATGCCCCTACTGCGTTCATGGATATGATGAATCGTGTGTACCATGAGTTTTTTGATAGGTTTGTGGTTGTGTTTGTTGATAATATTCCTCTGTACTCTCGTATCGAGGAGGATCATGATAATCATTTGCGAATTGTGTTGCAAGTTTTGTTGGGAAATTAGCTTTATGCTAAGTTTAGCAAGTGTGAGTTTTGGCTTAAAAAAGTTGTTTTCCTAGGTCATGTGGGGTCGGCCGAAGGGATTAGATTTGATCCTCAAAAAGTTGAAGCGGTGATGAATTGGAAGTTACCTAAGTCAGTTCATGAGGTGCGTAGTATCCTTGTTTTGCCGGGATACTACCGTAGGTTTGTAGATGGGTTTTCAAGGATTGCTGCTCCTTTGACAAAGTTGTTACAGAAGGATGTAGAGTTTGAGTGGACAAATCTTAGGCAACGAGCTTTTGAGAAGTTAAAGGAAGCGTTAACGCAAACTCCTATCTTGATTTAACCTGAATTGGGAAAAGAGTTTGTGACTTTTAGTGATGCATCTTATGTTGGTTTCGGGATGTGTGTTGATGGAAGAAGGTAGAGTGCTAGTTTACGCATCTCGACAGTTGAAGGTGCACAAGCGTAATTAATCTATGCATGAAATCGAGTTGGCTGCGGTGGTGTTTTCCTTGAAAATATGAAGGTATTACCTTTATGGTAAAAAGTGCACGGTGTACACAGACCACAAAAAGTTTGAAGTACTTGGTGTTCCATAAAGAGTTGAATCTCAGGCAACGAAGGTGGCATGAATTGCTATAGGGCGTGTAGGTGTTTCTTTTTTTGTAAGAGCGCAAGTGCACACTCCTGTCAAGTTATAGTATATAAGATGTCGAATCTCGCGAGGACTGGACAACTTGTCTCGTTTCGTAGTTCCTGCACAATGGTAAAGTAAAAACACAAGTGAATGATTGGTTGAGATCGAAAAGTAAATAAAACACAAGTAAAAGAGAAGAAAAGAATCAAGTTGATTTTGCAGGTAGGGTTATGCTACCACTTAGTGTGAAAATTGCGTTGTAATAGTTATGAGGTATCCTATGCTGCCACGATATGTTGCCTCGGCGGGTACGGCGGGTGACAAACTACGACCCTGTCACGCGGTCGCAGTAGGTCATTGCCACCGCAGAGGTGTGTACTGTCTTGGCAGATGGAATGGAAAGATATTCTGGTGGCAAGTCTGGCAGATACTCCAAGTTCGACAGGATAGTCGACAATGATCCCTCATATTTCTAGGTTAGGATGCTCGAGATTGCTAACTTGAGGACTAGTGTGGAACCAAGTCAATCAACTCGGTTAGTGATCCTTTTTAGCCGTTGAAACTTGTGGATTAGTGTGGAACCACGTTAGTCACGCCTCTAGTTGTGACTGTACTTAACCCTTTTGTGAGCCTTGCACTTTCGTGCCCGACAAATAGATTCTCTCAAATGACTGGTGTAGAAAGATTGAAAGAATGAAGAACAATGGATTAAGTAAACTTGGAATATTTTATTGAAGAAATAACTCAAAAACCTAAAAACAACTGTTTCACTCTAGTTACAACATAACCCAACCCAAAAGGAATTTGGAACATGGCGGCAGTGAAGAACACACGAAGAGTCTATAGAAAACCTAGGATGATATAAACTAGAAGTACAATGGGTATTTATAGACTCAAGACTAGGTTAAATCCTCCTTAAAGTAGAAGTCTTCAAAAGTAGCTTTCCATCTTTAATATGGATTTAAATGTCGACTTCTTTTCTTGTAATATGGACTCTTCCTCGTTTGCCTTAGCCCGCAAGTAAACTTGGGAATTTCGCTTCGGCAGCCCTAGCCGCTACTACAGATGTCGGAAAATCATATGAACGCCGACGATAGATTTAAGAGTTTTTCCTCGACAAATCGCGCTCCGGTTCTCCCAACATCCATAGTCAGCTGTCGAGGGCAGCAAGGTCGGCAACAAAATCTACTTGGCAGGAACTCTACTCGGCAGCAAGGTCGTCAGCAACTATCTTCTGTTGGAACTGCATCAGTACAGCTCCTTGATTTGTTGTCGCGGCGGGTTCTGGCGTCACCCTGCTATCTCGGCGGGTTCTTGCGGCACCCTGCTGTCGAGGCGGGTTCTGGAGGCACCCTGCTATTGAGGCAAGTTCTGGCAGCAGACTCACTTTGCTGTCCTGGGTAGCAGTCTCACTTTGCTGCCCTCGGCGGCAGGTATGGCAGCAGCAGGTCCATTGCAGCGGCTCTCTGTGTTTGAAACTGTTTTAGTACAACTCCCTGGTCTGCTGCCTCAGTATCCTCTCCTCTAGTCTACTCTCCTTCTAACAGCTTCTAGCCTTGGAAAACTAAATCTACACGAAAACGACATCTTTACTTTACCGGAATAACAAATATTCAATAAAAGTATGGCAAAACAAATAATGTTGTATTTATGCAATGCATGACCTAATTATGCCTAGAATGCACTTGAAAACAACAATAATATGAGATGGAATGTGCATGAAATATAGAACTTATGGACACTTTACACACCCCCTAAACATACTTGCCCTTATATTAACCGGAAAGAAAAATCTGTTTTTCAACTTGATTTTGTATCTCAAGGCTGTGGCACCTACATTAGATTAGTGAAGGGAAATAGCAAGAAATAACTCAGAATGAATCTATAATGCCAGTACAGTGTGCGCGTGACTGTGTACATGTTGAATTAGAAGAATAACTAGATAAACAAATATGTTGTTATGATATCTAAGGTTGCTGCAGATGTAGCACAATTAAGCACAATTATTTAATCATGGAAATGAGAGCTTCAGCTCATCACAACTACTCTTATAGGTCTGAAATTAAGATAGGAGAAAACTACAAAACCCCGAACCCATGGAGTAGAGTCATCCATTGAAGACTTTCATTCACTCATGCTAATTTGTCTGTCACATCAAAATTTTTAGATTCATGGACTTTGATAACAACGGAGTATGCTAGAACATGATTCTTCCTAGAGTCTGTTTCAGGCACCTCTAAATTAAACAACAATTTTTCTTTGGTTTTCTCTGCCGTGGTAGTGCTTTGATTTTTCTATCTTTGTTGCCTGCCTCGGCGACTACCTGCAACCATTGTGAGAACTTTGTAAAGAATTCTAAAAACAAAGCAGACAATGTTTATTAGATATTCTATCAAACTCATCAATTAACAGTAGTGTTAATTTTTTTTTTGCTATTATAGAAAATTCTAAGTTATTCATGCTTTTCTCGGTTTAAGTTCAATTTTTAATTTGTGCAAAAAATTAATCGGTTGTCCTATAATAGGCACAAGTTATAACAAATTTGTCTTTTTCTATTAATATGAAGGCAAGTACAATATGCAAACTACATGCTACTAAGTATGCCTAAAAAATATGAGAACTATATCACACCCCAAACTCGAGACGGGCATTGCCCTTTATGCACAAAATAAAACAAAAACTGAAAATAAATATGATAAAGGGAAAGAAAACTCAGGCTTAGGTTCTGTCAGATGGTAGAGAAGATGTGAAGGAGTTATCTACTCTTCCGCCAGTTGCAGGTTGCGGCAGTGCAGCTCGATTCCTTAGGGTCTGAATCTGGGTAAGTAGTTGTGAGACGGGAATAAAATGCAAATAAAATTTGGTCCTAAGTAGGTAAAATCTACTCCGAAATAAAACAATAAAGATGCGAAAAAATAAAAACTTATACAAAATTTTTGTTACTCTAGGAGTGCATTGATATGCATCTCCTAAAGTAACTACTCCCTTATCGGTTTAGCTCAAGAGGGTCGTTTTCGATACTTCTTGTAATCCATCTGCACCCTCCATCTAGAGATTATCCTCATGGTGGAGGAGTCCTTCTTCATCGTTTCCTTGTAATCCATGTGAACTTTCCTTCTTGTTCCTATTCATAAAGGCATGAACATGTGATTAGGAAAAATTATATAACTACCTAACCATATACTTACCTTCTTTTTGTCGAAGTTCGTCATAGGGAAAAGTTTCTTTTGCTGCCGAGGCAGCTCCTTCAGCAACCATCTGTTGAGGTAGTCTTATGTCATAGTGATGTGCCGGTCAAGGGAAAATTCTTTAGGCTTCTCAAAAATCTCTATCAGTAGAGATTTTGACGGCTGTAAATTTGCCTGCATCAGCTCCTCTAAATATATATAATCCATAGTTGCGGAGGTGTCTGCCGAGGCAAACGTCATTATGGAGGCTTCTGTCATGGCAGGCCTCTCTGCTAAGGAATAGCTTTGCTCAGGTGCTGTCAGTTTGTCCTCAGGGCAGGGTTCTAGGTAGCTGCCGGAAGGTATGTCAATCTTGTTGCCCGGGCAGTGTTCTGCATCCTCTTGGTTTGGAGTTTTTAATTGCTCCTCACACATCGGAGATCTTTCCTCGCATTGCTCTTCGTCCTGGGTCATCAATATCCCTTAATTGTGGAGGTTCATCCTTAGCATCAATGAGGACTAAATTGCTCAGAAGTGCATCCATCTTAGCGATGCATGTGTCCATAGCAGTTGACGCTTTATCCATGAGCGCAAGGAAGGTTTGAAGTGTGTCCTCCAAGGATTCTGGTTGTTCTTGCGGATAAGTATATTGCCAGGGCATATCGATTTCTGCAGCAAAACTGTTATGGTAAATTTTTTTTGAGATTCTTGATTATACCATGAAAAATATTACTGCGGCGACAACAATTTCGGCAGCGACATATGTTGTCCCTGTTGCTGCTGTGGCGACATCTATTGTCCCTGTTGCTACTACGGTGGCATCTGCTATCCCTGTTTAGGCATCCACTCCCAAGTGGTTTTTCTCGACATGTCTACTGCAAAAAGATGAGGACAACTTTCGAACGCATGATTGCCTTCACAAAATTCGCAAAAACTTTCCCAAATATTGCTGCCCTTAACTCGTGCGGTACATGAGTAAGCAATTTCCCACATAGTTTTTTTATTAAAAATAAAAAGAGTAAAAACTAGAAATTAAATAAAAGTGCAAAAATTAAAAAAGAAATTTGCTGTTACCAATCCCCGACAATGGTGCCAAAAACTTGTAGGGCGTGTAGGTGTTCCCTTTTTGTAAGAGCGCAAGTGCACACTCCTGTCAAGTTATAGTATATAAGATATTGAATCCCACGAGGACTAGACAACTTGTTTCGTTTCGTAGTTCCTGCACAATGGTAAAGTAAAAACCCAAGTTAATGATTGGTTGAGATCGAAGAGTAAATAAAACGCAAGTAAAAGAGAAGAAAAGAATCAAGTTGATAGAGCAAGCAGGGTTATGCTGCCACTTAGTGTGAAAACTACATTGTAATATGTATGAGTTATCCTGTGTTGCCACGATATGCTGCCTCGGCGGGCGGCAAACTACGACCCTGTCACGCGGCCGCAGCAGGTCACTGCCACTACAAGGGTGTGTACTGTCTCGGCAGGTGGAATTGAAAGACGTCATGGCGGCAAGTCTGGCAGATACTCCAAGTTCAGCAGGATAGTCAGCAATGATCCCTCCTATTTCTAGGTTAGGATGCTCGAGATTGCTAACTTGAGGACTAGTGTGGAACCAAATCAGTCAACTCGGTTAGTGATCCCTTTTAGCCGCTGAAACTTGTGGACTAGTGTGGAACCAAGTTAGTCACGCCTCTCGTTGTGACCGTACTTAACCCTTTCGTGAGCCTTGCACTTTCGTGCCCGACAAATAGATTCCCTCAAACGACTGGTGTAGAAAGATTGAAAGAATGAAGAATAATGGGTTAAGTAAACTTGGAATATTTTATTGAAGAAATAACTCAAAAACCTAAAAACAACTGTTTCACCCTAGTTGCAACATAACCCAACCCAAAGAGAATTTAGAACATGACTGCAGTGAAGAACACAAGAACAATGGGTATTTATAGACTCAAGACTGGGTTAAGTCCTCCTTATAGTAGAAGTCCTCAAAAGTAGCTTTCCATCTTTAATATGGATTTAAATGCCGACTTCTTTGCTTGAAATATGGACTCTTCCTCGTTTGCCTTAGCCTACAAGTAAACTTGGGAATTTCGCTTCGGCAGCCCTAGCCGCTGCTACAGATGTCGGAAAATCATATGAACGCTATCGATAGATTCAAGAGTTTTTACTCTACTAATCACGCTCCAGTTCTCCCAACTTCCATAGTTAGTTGCCGAGGGCAGCAAGGTCGGCGGCAAATCTACTTGGCAGCAACTCTACTCTGTAGCAAGGTCGGCAGCAACTGTCTTCTGCTGGAACTAAATCAGTACAGCTCCTTGGTTTGCTGTCGTGACGGGTTCCAGTGTCACCCTGTTTTCTTGGCGGGTTCTGGCGGCACCCTGTTGTCGAGGTGGGTTCTGGCCGCAGACTAATTTTGCTGTCCTGGGCGGCAGGCTCACTTTGCTGCCCTGGGCAGCAGGTATTGCGGCAGCAGGTCCAGTGCAGGAGCTCTCTCTGTGTGGAACTGTTTTAGTACAGCTCCCTGGTCTGCTGCCTCAGCATCCTCTCCTCTGGTCTACTCTCTTTCTAATAGCTTCTAGCCCTGGAAAACTAAATCTATACTAAAACAACATCTTTACTTTACCTAAATAACAAATATTCAATAAAATTATGGCAAAACAAATAATAATGTATTTGTACAATGCATAACCTAATTATGCCTAAAATGCACTTGAAAACAACAATAATATGAGATGGAATGTGCATGAAATATAGAACTTATAGACACTTTAGAGTTGCTTAAAGATTACGACTTGACGATCGAGTACCATCCCAGGAAGGCTAATTTTCTAGCTGATACTTTGAGTAGGAAGGTGGATGTAGAGTTAAGGGAGATGTTTGCTCGGTTGAGTGTATTGCGAGATGGTGGTTTAATGGCTGAGTTGCAAGTGAAACCCTCGTTGGTGGAGTTGATTAAGGAGAAACAACTGTTGGATGATTCGTTGGTACCACATGTTTAGGACATTGAGGAAGGAAACCCAATGGACTTTTGTTTCAATGATG
The DNA here is from genome assembly GCA_958450335.1 of Hibiscus tridactylites. Taxonomy (NCBI): domain Eukaryota; kingdom Viridiplantae; phylum Streptophyta; class Magnoliopsida; order Malvales; family Malvaceae; genus Hibiscus; species Hibiscus tridactylites. The sequence goes on along the minus strand of OY288289.1, from coordinate 22,511,603 downwards.
ATGGTGTTTTGTGTTTTAAGAGCCGAATAGTTGTGCTGAAGGATGTTGAGCTAAGACACATTATTCTGACTGAGGCTCATAACAGTCCTTTTGCTATGCATCCTAGTAGTACAAAGATGTATCGTGGGTTGAAAGATGAGTACTATTGGGTTGGCTTGAAGAAAGATATGGCTAATTTTGTTAGTAAGTGTATGGTTTGTCAACTAGTTAGAGTTGAGCATCAATTTCATTGTGGAATGTTGCAACCGTTGAAGATTCCATAATGGAAATGGGAGAGAATAACCATGGATTTCGTGACGGGTTTACCTTTGACACCGTCCAAAAAGAATTCCATTTGGGTGATTATTGATCGTTTCACAAAGTGTGCACATCTTCTGGTAGTGCATACTACGTATACCTTAGACAAGTTGGCGGATTTTTACATCCCTGAGATTTTGAGGTTAAATGGGTGCCTAAGTCCATTGTTTTGGACCAAGATCCGCGTTTTACAGCAAGATTTTGAGAGTGTCTTCATCAAGTATTGGGTACACGTTTGAATTTTAGTACATCGTATCATCCTCAGACTGATGGTTAATCAAAATGAGTTATCCAAGTGTTTGAGGATATGTTGAGAGGTTACATCATTGATTTCCAAGGTTTTTGGGAAAAACAGTTGCCTTTGGTGGAGTTTGCTTATAATAATAGTTATCAGGAGAACATTCAAATGGCTCCTTATGAGACCTTGTATGGAAGGAAGTGTAGAAGGCCTCTTTGTTGAGCGGAAGCAGGGAAAAAGTTGGTTTGTTTGCCTAATGTGCTTAAGGGCACTACGGAAAAATAGAAGCTTATTAGTGAGAGGTTGAAAGTGGCTTCGGATCGGCAAAAGTCTTACACGGATTTGAAGCGTAAGAAGATTGAGTATACTTTGAGAGATAACGTGTTTTTGAAGGTTTCACCTTGGAAGAAGGTGATGAGATTTTGCCGCAAAGGCAAGTTGAGTGCGAGGTTTATTGGATCGTATGAGGTGCTAGAGTTTGTTTGCCATGCTGCTTATAGGTTGAAATTGTCTTTCGAGTTGGGGAAGATACATGATGTTTTCCATATATTCGTGCTTCGGAAGTATAGATCAAATTCGTCTCATGTTATGCATGTAGAGGAGATTGAGTTGAATCCGAATTTGTTCTATAATTTGGAACCAGTTGAGATCTTAGATTCGAACAGCAAGGTTCTTCGTGGTAAGACCATTGAGTTGGTCAAGGTGTAGTGGCGACATCGTGGTATTAAAGAAGCCACTTGGGAGAGGAAGGATGACATGAAGAACCAGTTTCCTTATCTTTTTCCATCAGGTAAAATTTCGAGGATGAAATTTCCTAAGTGGGGGAGAGTTGTAACGCCCCGATTTTGGGCCTAAAAGAATTTGAGGTCAATCTGAGGTCTGTAGAGTGTAGACTAGAGATTCAAGTTTTTGGGAACGGTTAAGGAAAAACAAGGTTCAGATAAAGATAAAAAAATATCGTAATTGACATTCCATGAATATGGCAAGCGGCAGGAGGAGCAGCGTCCAGGGAGGCAGAGGAAGGGTTTTCGGCAACAACACTGTGGGTTTTAGATCATCTCCGATCTCAGGCGAATGGGTTATCTTTGTTGATAATCTTAGTAAGAGAGTGTCAAGAGGGGCTCTGTGGGAACTGTTTAGTCGCCATGGGAAAGTTCTGAATGTCTTTATCCCTTTTGTCAACAGAAGACCCAGATATAGAGACAACACGTTTGCGTTGGTTCATTTTGCCAACAGATGGAGTCTGGATGCAGCTATTAAGAGAATTAACAATGCCTTCATAGATGGTAGGTTAGTGACGGTATCTCAATCAAGATTCGGGAAGATCAGCGTCCATCGGGCTTGGCTTCCAGGCGTTAGATTCCGAAGGGGGTTCAGAGCACCTTACAAGCTGAAGGTCTTCAGACAACTAAAAGGAATGGTGATGCAAAGAAAGATGGCAGATCTTATCTTGAAGCTATCTTGAACAAACAAAAGGAAACCTCTGACACCAACTCGAATGTTGGTAACGCGGAAGAGGTTGCCGTTGAGGCAGATGATGAAGTTATACTTTCCAATGAAAATACTAGCTGGATTGACAACTCCATGACGGGTATTATCAAGAGTAACTTTGACTTAGAGTTTGTTGAGAAGGCATTAGCATGTGATCAAATTCATGTTAAAATCGCTAAGTGGGGGCTGACAAGAAATGCATGTCTCATCACTTTTCAATCAATGGAAGAAAAGAGGGACGTGTGGAGTAATAAGAAGGATGAATTATCGTTTTGGTTTGAGTTTATTGAGGAGTCAATTTTGTTGGATGGGTCTCCTTCGTTCTTTATTTCATTGTCGATTTATGGTGTTCCTCTGCAGTGCTGGTCAAATGAGTTTTTTTCCTTCTTAGCCAGAAAATGGGGTTTCTTGGTTCATATCCACGATGACACAACGTACAAACATGATCTTACAGTTGCGAAGATGATTCTTAGAGTGCCTAGCCAGTTTTTGGTTCCTAAATCGATCCGCATTAATGTTCATAAACGTTCATTTTTGCTACTTTTTAAATTGGGGGAGGATTTGCTGGATTGTCGGGACACTAATGAAACTGTACCATCGGAAAATGCCATTGAGTTTTGGCCGGAACCCTCGATCTCTTCTTCTCCCCGGGGAGAAGTTCACAAGTCATCTCCTGCTCATTTTTCCAGTAGATGAACAGTTTCCTCCTTTGGCGGCTATTAATGTTGGCTTGCATGTCCTGGTGGGTGTGAGTTCCGAGGATAACAAAATTAATTTCCAGGAGGGGCATGTAGACAAATCAGTTTTTTCTCCACGTGCTACTAAAAATAATGAGGATATTAGTGGTAAGCTTAATCAGATTGGGTCTAACTCCTCGGGGCCCAGCTTCTATAATCCTAATGAACTTTTGGGCCGTTGTTTTAGCCCAATCGGCTGGACAAGTCTTTAGACCAGGTGGATCGAAATAATATGGTTGTTGAGGATTCTTTATCTCATAATGAGCTTATCTCACAACAAAATTCCCAATCAAACTTTGTCCCAGATTCTGCTGAAAGGATTTTGTGTCCTGAGTTGGTTCTATCGGCTAACGATCTAGAGAGCTGTTCTAACTGGGAAAGAAATGCGTCTGTCCACTCTACTTCTCAATTGAATGTCTCAGTCTCTGTTTGCCCAACCAGAAATTTTTACAGAGCCAGTCACCGGAGAACTATCCGCAGTTGAGTTAGAGACTCCATCGATTTGGGTCAAACGGGGGTCGGTTCAGGTGGGGCGGGGCTCTCAAACGACTCAGTTCACCTGACTTATATTGAAGAAGCTCTTGCTATTTGGGGGTAAGTAAAATTTTGGGAATTTCTTTCAAAGGGGGAAAAAGGCTCTGGTGGAAAAAGTTTCAGAGATTGAAGCTGATAATCAGTGAGGGTTTAGGTCATTTCATTTTTGGTGGTTTTCTTTGTCGATTAACTTATCAATTATTTCTTGGAACATACGGGGTTTTGGTAAGATTGAGAAATCGTGTGTCGTTTGTAGGTTATTACGTTCTCAAAAGCCTAAGTTACTTTTTATTCAGGAAACTAAATTGGTAGAATTTAGTCCTTCTATTCTACGAAGGCTGGGTTGCAGCAATTTGAAGACAATATTCTCCCCTGCCACGGGTTCAACGGGTGGTTTATTAAGTGTCTGGGATCCGGAATGGCTGTGTGTACAACAAACTTTCATTCATAAGCGTTTCATTGCTCTAGTAGGGACTGTGCGGGGGTTTTCTTCGAGTTTTGGGTTCATCAACGTGTATGGGCCATCTGTTGATGCTGATAAGGATGATTTCTTTTGTGAAATGTTATCGTTTATGAATAATTACAGTGTTGAATGGTGTTTGGGTGGGGATTTTAACGCCTATATCTACAAGGAAGAAAAACAGGGAGTTACTTTCAATTCGGCTTCGATTGCTACATCCGTTCTTTCATTCACGGAGCTGGGCTTTTAGACCTTCCTTTGATCGGTGGTTCTTTCACGTGGTCCAGTAATAGGGATATTCCAACTTATGTTCGCCTTGATAGGTTTCTAGTTGATTCGGGGTTTGGTTCATCCTTTCCTAACTTGGTACAATCTTTACTCCCTCGCTCATTATCTGATCACAATGCTATTTCCTTGAAAAATCGAGAATGTAATTGGGGGTCCTAAGCCCTTTCGTTTGTTCAATTACATAGTGGATAATGTGAAGAAATTGAAATCCAGCAACAAGAGGATTGGTTTGCTAAGTTTGTTAAAAGGCAGTAAATTAGCGATCAAAAAGTGGTCTCATGAGAAGAATCTGGTGGGCAATTTTTCTAGTGCCAAACTGGAACAAGAAATTGCAAAATTAGATTACGAGTTGAGCATGGGGACTGCGCAAGCTTCTGCAGCCTCTAAAATTCTATATTTAAGGAAGCTACTATGGGTGCAAATTCGGAAAGAGGAAAGGATTTGGTTGCAAAATTCGAGACTTCGGTGGTTTTCGGATGGTGACAAGAACACACGTTATTTTCATTTGGTAGCTTCTAATAGGAAATGTCATAATATGATTCACTCTTTTTTGATTGATGGAGAATCGGTGTCGGATCCCAGTAAGCTCAAGACCCATATTTTCAACTTCTACGCTCAAGCGTACAACTCAAATAACACTTTAGAAGTGGAAGACTTACTGTTGAACTTCAGGAAATTATCTCAGTTACAACAAGAATTATTAGAAAATAGATTCGATGAAGATGAAGTTTGGAATGCTATTTCTTCCTTTGACAGTTCGCGAGCTCCGGGTCCGGAAGGGTTTAACCCATGCTTTTTCAAAAAAAAATTGGGGCATTCTCAAATCAGATATTATGAAGTTCTGCAATGATTTTTTCGATGGGAAACAATGGGAAAATGGAGTGAATCACTCGTTTATTACACTTATTCCCAAGAAGCTGGGGTCCGATTCTATTGAAGACTTTAGGCCTATCAGTCTGGTTGGCGGGATTTATAAAATCTTATCCAAAATTCTGGCATGAAGGCTTAAACTGTGCATGGACTCTGTGGTCAGCAAATCTCAGTTTGCCTTTATATCGAGGAGACAAATCCTCGATTGCTCACTAATAGCGAACGAATGAATTGACTTTATGTCGAAGAGTGGTCGGAAGGGTGTTGTGTTTAAAATAGATTTCAGGTGAGCTTACGATACCGTGGATTGGTAATTTCTCATCCGTGTAATGAAAGAAATGGGGTTTGGAGTCCGGTGGTGTGATTGGATCTTCAAGTGTATCTCTTCTGCATCTATCTCGATTTTGGTGAACGACGTTCCTACTCCTTGTTTTAATATTGCTAGAGGGTTGCGACAAGGCTGTTCGCTTTCCCCACTGTTATTCAACTTAGTTGGGGAGGCTTTACACTTGATGTTGGACAAGGCTGTGTGCTCGGGTCTTTTTACTGGATTTAATATTGGTAAGGAATCTACTGCTCAGCATCTTTCTCATTTACAGTTTGCCGATGACCTTATGGTCTTTTGCGGTGGATCGTTGAGAGAAGTCCTTAATATTAAACGTATCCTTAGAGTATTCGAAACCGCTTATGGGCTTCAATTGAACCTTGGTAAATGTAGACTATTTGGTATTAATGTGGACGATAACGTACTTGGTGATTAGGCTATGAAAGTTGGTTGCACAAAGGGGTCTTTCCCTTCGGATTACCTTGGTCTTCCTTTAGGCCCCAAGCGAAATTCTTACGCCTTATGGGAGCCTGTTATTGACAAATTCTACAAGTATTTAGCTGGGTGGAAAGGTAAAAATCTCTCGTTTAGTGGCAGATTGGTATTGATAAAATCTGTGTTATCTTCTCTCCCAACATATTATCTATCTATCTTCAAATTACCAGCTGAGGTTAATAGAAAACTGATTGGTATTATGGCTGGTTTTCTTTGGGACGACACCACTACTCAAAAAAGATGCATTGGGTAAATTGGCAAGCTATGTGTAAATCTTTCGAAGCTGGTGGTTTAGGAATCCGGGATTTGGAAGTGCATAACCGAGCTCTTCTTGGGAAGTGGATTTGGCAATTTGCTAATAAAAGAGATAGTGAGTGGAAGCGAATCCTTTGTGGGAAGTTAAATTGGGAGTCCTCTTTGATTATCCCTGATATGAATAATCATTGCCTATCATCTTGGATTTGGAGGGGTATTTCCAATTATTTTCATAATGTAGACAATTTTGGGGAACTTATCCGCAAGAACTGTAGACTTCAAGTGGGAGATGGTAAGTCGATCATGTTCTGGTCAGATGTGTGGATTATGCATTCTCCACTACAAACAGAATTTCCGAGGATTTTTGCGTTAGCTTCAAACAAGTCATGTAAAGTTTGTGACTTCGGGTCGAATAATAATGGTTTATGGTCTTGGAATATTCAACTTAGACGTCGTCTATTTGATTGGGAATTAACTCAATGGGATTCTTTCATTTCGGTATTGTCCTCAATTAAATCACATGGAGTTGTTCAAGACTGTCTGCTGTGGAATGGTACAGGGGAAGGGGTTTATTCAGTTAAATCATGAGTTAAGCTATTCTATTCTATGGATTGTCATCATTTCGACTGGAAATCGTTGGTGTGGAATGGCTTGGCACCTCCGAGAGTAGAATTCTTCCTCTGACGTGTAATATGGAATAGAATTGCGGTAAAGGATATGTTGATAAGACGCGAGGTTAACTTGGGTGACTCTATTTCTTGTCCTCTGTGTCAAGCAGCATTGGAATATGTTAATCATTTATTCTTACATTGTGATGTGGCTTGGAGAGTATGGACAACTTTTTATCATTCTGGGAAGGTCCTCTTGTCATGCCTCAAACAGTTGCTGAACTGTTGAAAATTTGGTGGGAACTTAGGCAGTATAAAACTCAAGTCTCAATCTTGAATTTTGTTCCAGCTGCAATTATTTGGTCTGTGTGGCTTATGCGCAATGAGATCGTCTTCAAAAATAATAAGTTGGATTCTCTTCAGTTGCTCTTCATCACTAAGTTTCGAGTTGCTTCGTGGTTTAAAGCTTCGTTTCAAGATTATTCTTCCTCACTCGAAGACATTTTTCAACACCCTCCATCGGCGGATTTGGGGGTGTATAATTCGTGTCGATCTGTACCTGCAGCTTGGGTTCCTCCTCCACTCGGATTTTTGAAGCTAAACATTGATGGTGCGATGAACTTTAAACGCAATGCTGGTGGCATAGGTGGTTTGGTGAGGAATGGCAAAGGTATGGTAATTTTTTCCTTTTCTAAATCGATCGGATCTGGCCCTCCAATACTTGCAGAATTATTGGCAGCGAGATGTGGATTATCCATGGTTGTGGTCGACAGCAGATGTGATAATTTTCGGTTGATTTTGGAGAGTGACTGGAGCACCCTCGTGAAGTGTTTCGAAAATCAAGCTTCTTGTCCCTCTATGTTTAGAGAGCTGGTGAAGGAAATCGTCGATTTAGGTATGTTGAGGCAATGTTGTTTCCGAGTGGTGAGTCGGCTATGTAATATAGAGGTAGATAGCTTAGCCAAAAATGGCATTGGATAGGCTGGGTATGTTTCGCAGGATCTTTAAAATAGTTTACTTTTGTTTATTGATGTAAACTAGCATCGTCTGTTTCATGTGGTGATGTTTTGAAATGTAACTGGTTGCTTATTAATAAAATTATCGGGACACGCTTTTCCTCCTTCCGCTGTTGATCATAGTCTCCATGACGATTGATCGATATGAAGGGGGTTTTTAACGAGGTCCCCGATTACTATAAAAAATATAAAAATATGAGAAAAAAGCTTGAAAATCATTATTAATTATATTAATGATTTTGGTAAAATCAACTTTAAGTAAAGGATTTTGGAAGTGCAACATTTTGAGATAGTGACCAAAATGCGATTTTTTGCAAAGTTGTCTTAGTGACTGTTTTGTAAAAGGATTAAAACCTTGAATCTTTTAGGAGTTATTTTACCTAATTTTTTTATCAGATTTCTCTCTTAATTTGGAACATTTTAAAAAGGTTTTAATTAATGGTTAAAAGATTTAACAAAGGGAGATTTGACTTTTTCATTAAAACATATTTTACGTCATTTTCTCTCATTCTATTTTCTCTCAAAGATTTCCTTCAGCCAAACACTCTCTACCTTCAAGAAACTTGAGCTAATGCTCTTGATTTGCTGAGTTTTTGATTTCTAAAAGATTCTTTAACATTGATTTGTGAATCTTTATTATTTTCCTTTGTTTTTTTCAAGAAAATCACATGGAATTGAGAGAGATTTCACCGATTAGAGGTAAGGTTCGTTCTCCTCCTATAGTGATCAGTTCTTTACTGAAATTCTCAAGTTATCAATCATTTACATATGTTTTTTAAGTTGTTTTGATGGATTAATCATGGAAAGTTGGTTAAATTGAAGTTTAATGTTGAGATCTTGTGATATTCGTAATACTAGTGTTTTCCTTGATTTAAGGTTGTTATTAATCAAGATTTGGATGTTAAATGATGTTGAAATAAAGGTTTTATGATAATAATTCCGAATTGGTTTGGATCTTTAGTTGTAGATTGTTAGATTTGGGGTTTTTGGTGAAGTTTTTAGGTTCTGGTGTTGCTAGAGGTTTATGGATGAGAGTATATTGTTTTTAGATGTTAATTGATGATTAAAAGTGGTTAGAAGTGTTAGTTTTTGGCTGGGTAAAGTTTGGAGAGTAATCGAAGATGTTTTCGGTTGTTTCATATAGCCATTTTGGTGATTTGGGGCAGAGCAACAAGGTAGCTTAGCTTGCTTGTGGTTTTAATGCACTGAGATGCATTAATTCTCTGTTCTTCTATGTTATAAACATGAGAGAATACACAAGACGAGATTGGTGAAGTTCCGGGAGCTCTGGAAGCTTGATTTTGCTTCGGCAAAGCGAGCGTGGCGTTGTCGATGAGTGGAATTGGTTTTAAAAGACTTTCAAGGACTTGAAAGCAAGGTTTGGGGGTTTAGGTTGAGTTTGAAACACTAACCTAAATTCGGAAGTAAGTATGAGATGTTTCACTCTCATTTCTCGGTTATTGGCCCATTGGTTTTATGATCATACTCTTGTTTTGAAGATAGATTTATACATACTATTTTATGCATGTTTTGAGAAATGAAATGATGATTTTATTGATCCCATGAGATAGAATTGATATCTTAATGAGATATAACTATTTGAGAAAATGCTATGCATTGTACATGCTTTAGAAATGGGATAAGAATGTTGTAGATTGATGCATTGAAAAACAGTAGGTAATGATGTTTAAAATGAATATATTGGCATGAGATGAGATTATTGTTACCAGATATAATTGGTCGACCGATAGGATGAGAAGTTCACTATAATATACAAAATTCGTACATCGTCTTTGGTTCGGGCAATGAGGGTAGTGCCATCCTGTTCCAAAGTGAGAGTGTGGTGATGAGAGATACCACCATGGTAGGTCTTGGTGAAACACCTAAGCATTGTGGTGATGAGAGGTGCCGCCATGAGAGTCTGGTGATGTGAGGGTCCACCGGGGTAGGACTTGACATTTAGTCAAGCTATCCGCATATCCAAGTAATGTTGCTAAATGGCAATATATGAGACTCACATGTACCTTGATTATAAATGATTTTATGCATTGTGTTTTGCATATGAGAATATGACTTGAGAAATGCTCTATGAGATTTAGGCATGTAAGGCTATGCCTTGAGATTTTGCATTTGTTAAATGCATGATATATATTGTACATGTGATTTAAATGATGTGGTTTTGCTATGAAAAATGATTTTAAGAATGAGATAGAAAGAGCATGATGAGATAGAGATTTCTAAAGGAGAAATGGTTTTAAAATGCATTATTGTGTTGGTTTGATTTGAGCATCCCTCACTGAGCAATCATGCTTATGCCTTTAATTTTTGGTTTATGCCTCGTTTTATGTTTTGACTCTTAAGTGACTATTTATCTTAGGTTGCATGCCTATAGATTCCTTTGATGCATATGGATTTGATGTGTTGATGTTCCTGCCAAGTATGTTTGTGGTTTGATGTTTTAAACATGTTTTATGTATGTTGGAAGCATGTGAAATGGTTTAGTATGGATTAAATTGTGAAAAAACCAGAAAAAAGTGTCATTACAGACCCAGGTGTTTTAGTATGCTCAAGCCTGTACCGAAACAGTGAGCCTGAAATGTCCTAAGGGTTTGGAAACAGGGAGGTCTGTTCCAGCAAATTTTTCAACTGGAAACCTCTGTTTCGAAACACCTCAAAGGGTGTTTCGATAAGGGTCCAAGTTCCGAACCATGTGAACTTGTTTTGGTACGCCTATTTTTGTATAGGGCCAATCTGTATCGAAACAGCAAGTTGTTATGTTAGTTGATGGAATATTCTAAAGTTCTGCTTCTTCACATTTTAGTCCCTGAATGTTGTGGATGCAATTAATTGAGCATGGATGATTGTTTTGAGTTGAGATTTGATAGAGAGGCATGTAATGAGACTAATTAAAGGTTGGTAACTTTAAAGGTGGACAAGTCCCTGTATTTTGTTTAAATTACAAAATGGTCACTAAGATGTATTTGAATGCGATTGAGTTTCAAATCGTTGATTGATCGTGTTGCAAATTGTTCCGCTGTGATGTTAAACACCTAGGTTCTTAATGAGCATCTAGACAAGATAAAATGAAAAAGGGAGTTTTTTATTGTGGTAAACCTTCTGGTTTACTTCAATATTCCCCGTGTGATCCGTTCGATTTGGTCTTTCGCCCAGACCGGGTCGAGGGGGTTACAATGTCCTTGTAAACATGATTGATCATGGTCATGATATGGATTTTAAGCTGTACATACTTGATAAGAAAATTTGCAATTGAAGGTGCCTTGATTTGGATGCTTGTTCGAATGCTACACATGCTTCACTAGACAAGTATGATAAATCCTTGAATGTAACTTGCTTGTAACATGACCAAGTTGGCTTGATCCTTACATGCCTTTGATTGTGTTTGAAAGCCCTACATGATTGATTTGTTATGTTCACATTTCCTTGATTGACAATTGGATACTTATATTTTTAAGTGGTAGCTTATAATGATCTAGAAGCATGCTTATACTTGTATGTTATAATTGAATGTCTACGTTTCTTGTCAGTCACTCAACTCATCTAATAGAGATGAGTTCGAAAAGCTTTTCAATTGGGTTGTATTTCCTTGGGTGTTTGATTAACACTCCTTAGCTGGTTTACTCCTTAGCCGGGTGAGGGGTGTTACAAGGATTGTCTAGGAATTAAATGGCATGATAATTACTTGTGAATTGGAACAAATGAATTGGTGGTTGATTTCAGATTTAAACTAGGGAAAATAATTGAAGTAAAAATTAAATAAGATCTACGCAACTTGACAAACACTTTGAGTCAAGATGATGGATTGGCTTTGGCAAGTGATGCCTGGATTTCACGCTAGCGAAGACGGAAATTAATAACTTTTAACCTCAATTTTATTGACAAACATATTTTTATTTAGCATTGGAAATACTCTAAGTTAATTACGATTAACACCTATATGTCTATAGTGATGTTTTCCAATAATTAACTTGACAAAGTTTCAAAATTTAGTCCTAAGGGGTAGATTCACTTCCGAAGTAAGCTCATCTACATGAACATCTTATGTCGAAGTTTCTCTCCTTAGTATTTGGAAATTAATCCTTATCTCCAAAGCCCGTTAAGATATTAATGGATAATAAGCAGTCAATGCCAACTGTCTTATGGCATAAAATATGTTAAAAATAAACACAAGCAAAATAGACAAAATGCTAAATCATTCAATTTATTAAAAATCTAAAATCAAGCCTTCATCGCAAACACCCCTAACCAACTTAAAGAATTAGTTCATGGCTAGGGGAACCACAAAAAAATCATCAATTTTAATCATCACCATCATAACAGAATTAAAACTCATATAAATGGACAAAGAATGAGATATGTCGATGCAACCCTTCAATGGATACAAAGCTCTCGGCCACAGCCTGGTCGAACCACGGTTTACCCTCTACATTCTTTCTTCACCATGGCTCAACCTTCTTGGCTCATCGATATGCTTCCTTTATATAGGCACTCGTGGAAACCCTAGGTCGAGTTTGATTTTTGAAAGCTTGTTACGCACCAGTGTAGGCACATTATCTTCTTATGGAATTAGGGTTGACCTAATCTTGACTAAGGGCTAACTGACCGGGCATCGATCATCCTTCCTTTTCCATCCGAGCTTGGCAATCCTCATACTACTTTTGCCATCGACACTCGGTGATGGGTGATAAATCTGCAAAATACCAATGTTTCATGCTTTCTTACTCTGATATTTGCTTCCTTTTAAGCCCATTCCATGGCAATTGGGTTGCATTTCGTTCATATGGTTGCCATTTCTTTTCATAGCTTTTGTTGGTGTAGAGTGAGTGCAAAGGGTTTGGTTTGGTTTCATGATGTGCAGATGAGCAGGGATAGGAAACTGGAAATGTTGTAGCATTATGGACTGAAGCTGCCTAGTGCAGAAAAAGACAAAACACGCAAAAGAAATTTTCCAGATCACGTGTAAGAACCCCCTCTTTGTCGCTGGTGCCGGTATGTGTCAGAGAATACACCCTCATTTTGGAGTGCACGTGAAAAAGGCGTCTTAAAGCTAGGGAGAGAAAGGAAAGGCGTCTCTTTTTCCATCTTCTTCTTTCTCAACTTGGTGTCCTCCATCTTAAAGCTCCAAGGGGTGACCTTGCTGGCCTTGAGAGAGGCAACAAGCTTATGGTGGTTCATGGTAGTCCATGGTAGATCAGAAGTTTCTTTACCTTTTCTGTTGCTTCAACATTTCTTTATATTTCTGGATATGAGTTGTATGAACATATTGATGTTGGATGTTTATTGCCCAGCCATGAACTGATTTTAGGTGGCTTGGGTTGTTTGGATTCTTTATGTTTTTTAGTTTCTTCAATGAATGTTTATGTTTTTCAGTTTCATTTTATGGTTTGTCTATGTTTGCTCAATACCTAAGGTTGTAGGAGCCTTCGATAGTTGGCCTTTCTTTGGGAGTGAGCTTAGGTTAGTGGTCGAGAGAGCTAACCTTAATTCACATAGGCAATGGAGTTGGCTGCTGAGAGGCACAACTCTAACACATCTTAGAGATATGTGAGGGGTTTCAACGGCTAAAAAGAATAGAACCTCTTAGGTAGGGAATGTTAGAGTTTACGCTGAGAGGTATTATTGCAGCATTTCTGACTCCTAGACTCCTTGCTAGAGATAGTTTAGGAGCACTCAAAGTACATTCTACCGAGCATAGAACAAGCTGAAGAGTTAAGCTATCATAGAGAGCGAGGCATAAGTTATCCAAACAACCCAGCCAGTCATTCCCAAAGTGAGTTTCACACATGTGTGAGGACCAATTAAGTCTAATGATTTCACCAAGTTTTATTTATATATGTTGCCACAACATTTATCAACTTACTTCAACTTGCCAAAGCATTTCTCTATTTTTTGTTGTGTTTTGCATGCTTAAGCTAAAAGTGAAATATCTCCAATCCCTATGGAGACGATACTCACTCATCACTTTACTACTTGTTCAATGTGTATACTTGCACTATTTGCGTATCATTTATAGTACATCACACAACGCAACAAGTTTTTGGTGTCGCTGCTGGAGATTGGCAACTGGTCATTTTAGTTTTAGCCTTTGCATTATTTTATTTCTTTTTTTATTTTACTTACATGTTGATTTTGTTTGTCTCTTTCAGGTGTGTGAGCTAGTGCATGATCCGAAGAACCCATACTACCATAATTTTTTGAAATTGAACACCTTTTTCGTCAACGGAGACAAATACAAGTAGCACTTAGAGTCTTGAACGGAGCTCAAAACTAAGGAGGTTTACCAGCTTGTAATCAGGCAGATACTGATACTACAGCAAATGGTGGACTTGCGGTTCGACCACGAGCTATTAGAGATCACTTGAAGCCTATCTTGTATAACCTGAACCCTGGGATTGTAGCTCCTGAAATTCAGGCAGCCCACTTCGAGTTTAAACCCGTAATGTTCAACATGTTGAACTCGATTGGTAAATTTGGAGGCTCGCCTCATGAGGATGTCAGGCAACACATCCGTGCTTTCTTAGAAGTTTGTGATTCTTTTCGACAACAACGGGTACACGAAGATGTACTGAAACTCAAGCTTTCCACTTATTCCTTGCATGACCGAGCACGAGAATGGTTGAGTGGTGTACCAGCCGGATCAATGAAGACATGGACATATTTGTGCAAAAGTTTTTTGCTGAGGTATAATCCACCTAACTGGAACACTCAGTTGAGGAATGACATTGCCTCTTTTCGTCAATCTGATGATGAATCGATGTATGAGTGTTGGGACGGATTCAAGGGCTTGCTGTGCAAGTGCAGTAATCACGGATTTCATGATTGGACACAAGTAGTAATGCTCTACAATGGTGTTAATCCTCCCACCAGAATGATTCTAGATGCTTCAGAAATGGAACTTTGTAGGACACGTCACCAGTGTAACCCCCTCGACTCGGCCTAGCCACCAGACCGTATCGAGCGGATTAGACGGGACTAAACGAAGAAAAATCTAGATATTTCCCTCTGATTAGCAAACCTAAATGCGTTGATTAATAACTTTTTTAGATGCTCGAATTAAACCTTATATTTAAAGAACATACAACGGAAGAAAACACGACATAACGAGCACCGAACGATCAACCGAGCAACCCGGGACCAAAATGAAAAACTAGAATAAAACAGGGACCTATGAAGAAATTAAGGTGATCACTTTGAAATTAGTCTCATTTCATACTTCCATGCTGAAATGCAACTCAAAACTATCCCTCAATCAAACTCAATTGATAACACATCAAGATTGAACAAAAACGTAAGAAAAACAACTTCAAAGATGCTTTTAACTAACTTTCAACGACCCCCGTTTCAAAACACTCCCGATGGTATCGATACGGGTCTAACATTTAAAATTCCATAGAGCTTTCGTTCCGAAACTGTAAGACCCGTTTCGAGACTACAAAGCTCGTTTCGATACCAGTTCCCAAGCACAAAGGCCAATTTAAGGGTCATTTTGAAACGTTAAGGTCTGTTTCGAAACACTCTGCGGCAGAATAGAAAAATCTACAGTTCAAGCATCTTCAAGGTTGTTCCCCTTGGTTCCAATCAACACATGCAACAATATATCAGCAAGATAAGCATACAAAACACTATGAATAAACAACCAAACTTACATTTAAGCAAGAAAACTAACTCACGATTAACAAATGACAAAATAAGAAACATCAAAAGCCATGAACTAAGCAAAACAAGATAGGAAGCCAAAATCATTATGCTCAAGATATAAACAAGACAACCAAGGCATAACAAACATGTTCGCATCACAAGGAGTTTACAAAACATAAACTAGGTCTATCCTCATTGCCACACACACTACTATCTAAACAAAACCATACTTGAGCTTGAAGCGGGCACTTGGATCACTTCCCTTGCACCGTTGCCTTCAAAGATAGTCTACGGATCTGCATTGGTTGAAAAGAGAGCGTAATGTCACGCCCCACCGAGTCACGCCCAAGCCCACTGAAGGGCACACCCGCCAGGGTGCACCGAGTAGCACCGAGGTGCCCCACCTATATGCGCTAAGCGCGCCCGAGAAGCCCCGACTAGGTGTGCAATGCGTGTCCCACCTAGGTGCCCTCGGGCCAACAAGGGAGAAATGAGGCGCAATAATCATTTTAAGGCCAACGGTGTTCCAAAGAAGACTCTAGAACGACCTAGAAGGCTCCACACGTCTCCACACTTATCTGAGGGGTTCAAGAACGTTCCACCACACTCTAGGCTCATCCGGAGGAACCTAGAAGACCCAGGAATGATCGGGAAGGCTCGAGACAAGTCTAGAAAGCTCGGGACAACTCTGGACATCTCTGGAATATTCTAGAATAACTTAGAATATTGTAGAGCTTTTAGACCATTTAGGATATAACTAGATATGTATGGAATTATCTAGAGATATCTAGGTATAGAAGATATTTTGGGAGGCAACATTTGGACCGTTGGATCAAATCGATCTCAACCGTCCATTGAGGAGGTGGGAGCCTATAAATAGGGCCACCCCTCTCATTTGTAAATCACCTAAGTAGCCACTTAAGCTCTCTTATAAAGTTCTCTTGTAAAACTTATGTTGCTTAATACAAGGTCCTTTCCTTGTAAACTCTTTTGCTCCTTGTGTTTTCCATAAGCGTTGTGCGAGAAAGGCTTGTTAACATCGTGTTTAGAGTGTTAGCGCCACACGGATTTGAGCTTGAAAGAATAAGTCTGTGACAGTTGGTATCAGAGCGTGTTACGATCGCTCGGGACATGGCTAAAATAGGCAAGAGCAAAGTTGCAAGCTCATCTGTCACAGAGGTCATGATAGAGCAACGAGGGCGTGATGAGATGGTCGACCCTGAGACAACAAGGCCAAGGGCCAAGTCAAGGGACGCGATCTCTAGCTTGGAGACCCGTCTTACCCACGTCGAGGAGAACGCGATGGGTGTGAGAACCCAGGTGGACGACCTTACCCAACGAGTGAAATGCCTAGAGGCAGAGGATGCCGAGATCTACACAGCCATGAGGGCTATGAGACTCAAGCTAGAGGAGACCCTGCGCATGGAGATTGGGAAGATCCGTGATCTTTCATGGTAGAGCTCTCGAAGGTATGTGATTCTTGCCAACATGAACTAGACACCATGTGTGCTAAGCTTGAGGAACTACAAGGCGACGTTGCCTTGTGCAAACGTGCTATGGCAGCCGGGCCAAGCACCACCGTGGAGGCTAGAAGGGTCGAGGTGCCCAAGCCTCAAACCTTTTCAGGGACACACAACGCCAAAGAAGTGGACAACTTCTTGTATAGCTTGGAGCAATACCTAGAAGCCGTTGGCATCAGGGAGGATGCATCGATGGTCCAGACCGCGAACTTATACTTTACCGACACCGCAATTCTTTGGTGGAGGAGAAGGTGTCTCGACATTGAGAAAGGTACGTGCACCATCTCTACCTTTTTCGATTTCAAAAAGGAGCTTAAGCGACAATTCTATCCGTAGAATGCCGAGGAAGAAGCAAGGGCACGACTACGAAGGCTCAAGCAAACGGGGAACATCTAAGACTATGTCAAGGAGTTCACAAGCTTGGTGCTCGAAATCCCCGACCTCTCTGACAAAGATTCACTCTTTAACTTTGTCGATGGACTCCAACCGTAGGCCAAGACCGAGTTAAGGCGTCGTATTGTGCAAAATCTTGCCGATGCCATCACCGTGGCCGAGAGCCTCATTGACTACTCAAGCCACAAGGAGTCCACCCCCAGGCCGAAGGATGACAAGGAGGGCCATGCCAAGGGTGGGGGAGAGAGGAGCCATCACAAAGAGAGTCGCAAGGACGAGGACACACCAAAGCACAAGGGCTCGTCCTCATGGAGGGACAAAGAATGGGGTAGGTCTAAAGACTCTCATGGTGCCAAGAAATCACCCCCTAGTAGTTGCTTCATCTGCGATGGCGATCATTGGGTTCGGGAGTGCCCTCAATGCCAAGCACTTAGTTCGCTCCTAGCCAGGCATCAAGAGGGAAGCGATGCCGACGAAGGTAGTGACGCAGAAGGGGGCCAAGGTGCACAAATGGGATCACTACAGCTGTTGAATGGAATACAGACCGCTCCAAAGACACAAGCCAATGGGTTGCTATACGTGGATGTCACCGTCAATGGAAAAGCATCAAGAGCCATGCTCGACACAAGTGCGTCCCATAACTTTGTTTCTTTGGAGGAAGCAAATAGGCTTGGTCTTAGTGCCGTAAATGATGGAGGATCCATTAAGGCAGTGAATTCATCCGTTCAACCTATCCACAGGTTCGCTCGAGGAGTCAAGACCATCATTGGGACATGGTCAGGGCGTATGGACTTCTTGATTGTGCCGATGGACGACTACCCAATCATCCTAGGGCTTGAGTTCTTTGAACAAGCCAGGGCAATCCCGATGCCATTTGCCAATAGCCTGTGCATCACGGAGGGTGCACCATTGTTGTAGTATGCCCAAAGACCAATCATATGATGATTGAATATACATACTATTTTACTAGATTTATCAAGTAATGGCATTGCCATTATTATCATTTGGTATGTTTATGTGCATCAAACTAACCATTGGATAATAATGTCCATACAATAATACAATTATTGTTAAATAGGATCCTTAGTCGAATATTATTACGGGTATGGATAGTGATAATATATAAAGACTAATATGTGGTTGATGACAAGCGTTGTCATTGACATAGATATGTCAAAATCGACACATAAGTATTTGTTAGAGAACAACATACTGGATTGACCCGCTATGAGCATGTTTCTTGGGTAATTATGTGAAAGTCATAACATTGCTCATGATAAACATATGTATAATCCTCAGACTTGAGATTAACATGATTTCAACATAAAGATTTACGTATTTTGACATAGTCAAACGTGTGTCGTAACTGACTACATTATAAAGACTGATGATTGGATACGTGATGACCTATGTAGTGAAATATGGTTGATCAAGAAAGGATTTGTCCCTCCTACATAATGGGAGAAATATCTTCGGCCACTTGATTGAGTGAGATTAGAAAATGCATGGCCATGCTCGAATATTATGATATGAGATATCATAGAGATTCGTTTATCATAATCTACTCAAGACATCAAGAAACACTAGATGGACAACGCAAGTGTGACTAACCCATGACTTGTGTTCATCTAAGATATAAAGGAAAAAAGGATGAAATACATAAAGGAAGTTTATTCAGGAATTAGGAAAGTCAAACCATGACTTCATGCAACTTAGGTAGCAATGATGTATTGCTAGATGCCACTCATTGTTTGTAAAATTAGAACAATTCTAATTTTGCTGCTAACGTTGCATGAACCTACAAGGGTCACACCCTTCGAATGAAACGAACAAAAAAATTGGAAACCATACTCCCTATTTTAAGGAGGTTGCCGAAAATCCCCTATGGGATAGGGGAAATCGGCAACTCCCTTAAATGGGAATAATATTGGATAAATATTATATTTATCATATATTATTTAGAGTATGAAAAATATTTAGAGACTTAAATATTATAGAATAAGTTTCTAGAAATTTAAATATATATTTGGAATTTATATAATGTATATTTAATTCCAAGTTTATGTAGAATTAGAGTTTACATAATTAAAAATATATATTTAAATATATTTAAATCTAAGTAAAGATAGAATGAGATTCTATATAATAAAAATATATATATTTGGATTAAACATAATGTATATTTAAATCCATGTTTTATGTAGAATAAGATTCTACATAATTAAATATATATATTTCATTTAATATTATTAAATATAATGTATATTTAATATAAACCAATTTCAAGTAGAATTAGATTCAATGAATTTTGGTTGAACTTGGATTTAAGGAATTCAACTATAATTAAGTCTATGAATACTATTTAAAGGGACAAGGGCTAGCAACCAAATCATCCCTATTCCTCCTTGCAAATTTCGACATATCCTTGGGAATTCCCCTCTGGAATTTTCGACAAGTCCCAAATTTCTTCTGAGAAGCTGTTCGATATTTGTCTGGTGTTCCTCTTGCCCCCTGGCAAACTCCTGGCGATTTCCTAGTTCGAATCCAAGTCCCGGTAGAACCCCTGGTCGATTTCAAACTCCCTCAGGAATCCCTGGAGGGATTTCGACTTCTCCCTAGAAGGTGTTCAAACCTGTCGAAATTTATCCCTAAGTGTTAGCAAGGCAGAAACTTTGTTCGTTTTGTTCGGGTGGACTCTGTAGAGGTCGTTGCGAACCTGTGACGATTCCAGTTTTACTTGACGTGGTTATTCCGACATACCGTCGGTTTTCTAGTTTCTAGAGTTTTAAAAGGTAACTCTTCATCTTTTCACCCGGATTCGTTCTTGTACATGGATCCTGGCTGGATTACGTTTGATTAATTTTTCCATTGCGCCACGGGGTGTGCTGACGTGACCCAACAGTGGTATCAGAGCCACTTGTATCATACGAATTCGGACTTAAATTCTTGGGTGATGTTTATGTATGAGATGCATGCTGTTTGATTCGATTTAGATATTTATCGTTTATCGTAACACACCTAATAAAGACTTATTTCGATTATCACTGAATGATTAAGAGTTAATCATAACTATGTTAGGTTGCTTCAATGTTAAATGTTAACATGTTGAGACTAATAGTTAGTCTAGAGAACAAGTAGTTGTTCGTAGTTTCATAGATTTATGAAATCTCTGAAAGGACTTCTAATTTGATAAAAGTTATCAAACTATCTTTCACGGTGAATCTATAAGAGTTATGGTTAGACGTTATGAAAAATGCATGTCTAGGACTGGCATCATCAAAGACCTGATACTTAAGTGTGCCTAGTGCGCCACCTCTCTTTCATGTTGACCTACCTGGTGCATTTGTTCGTTAACGCAAATGGTTTATGAAACCTCGTGATCCTTCTTTGGCCCATTAACCGCAACA
Source organism: Hibiscus tridactylites (assembly GCA_958450335.1). NCBI lineage: Eukaryota > Viridiplantae > Streptophyta > Magnoliopsida > Malvales > Malvaceae > Hibiscus > Hibiscus tridactylites. The sequence continues at coordinate 22,491,013 of OY288289.1, read as the reverse complement.
TAGGGATAATCAGTTTAAAACTCCGTAAACACGTCGTTACTTTGTTCGCACGATGTTTGAAATGCATGTTAGATTGCACGATGTTTGTTTTGCATGGTTATAGCCCATAGCCTTTATAGTTTTGGTTTTTATAAATACGACCTACGTGTCGTGCCTTTCTCTATCTTCTATTGTACTTCTCTTCTCATGTCACTCCCTTGCATGTAACGCGAGTTTCTGAAAATTGTAAATACTCATGGAGATAAAGCAAGGACCAACATAGCAACATGGTGGGCCTTCCCTGGTAGACCAGGCATTTCAGAAGCAGATTCTATCTTCAGTCGAATGGTCCTCCCATTGGCTTGGGACGGGTCGCCTTAGGTTAAGAAGGGCTATAATCATTGCATATTTATTTACCGCTTATATTTACCTTGTATGTGATGCAATGAATGTTTTATAAGCATGATTAAACATAGTTCAATTGATAGGATCAATATTAAAATGATGAGATAATTAAGTAAATCCCTCACTATAATTCTAAGTCTGTTTTAACCATCCAATATTTACCCTCGTTAAAGCTTCGATCGATATAATGCGAGCTTTGCCAAAGCAATGTCACATTTATCTATCTTAGTTAAATGCGAAGAATAAGCTAGTGATATTTGCAGGTTGAGATATTGGTATTGACTTAGCTGGGTTGTTCTAATAGGATTAGAAAACCTAGTGGTTAAAAGTTTTGGTTAATCATAAGATGATTTAAAGAACAAGAGTTGTTCGCCAAAAGATGAGGAATTACATGAGATGTAATTAGTAAGGTGTTACTTACCTAAATAATCAAATCCTAAAAGACTGGCCAAAGCTGATTTAGAAATGGTGAAATACGGATCCTCACTCACTAGAAAAACTATCGAAACGTTTTTCCGAAATTAAAACTAGAGGGTTTTTAATTTTGAAGAAAATAGTGGGAGTAAATTTATAGTAAAGACCTATCTATAAATTTTAAAATTTAGTAAAACTTATGTAGCATATTTTCTTTGTTGTAGAATTAATGGCAAATAATACTCTATCTCTGCGATCTATCCTTGAGAAGGATAAGCTCAATGGCATAAACTTCCTTGACTGGTTCCGCAATTTGAGAATTGTTCTCAAACAGGAAAAGAAGGAATATGTCATTGAAGAACATGTTCCTGATGAACCGGTTGCCACTGCTTACAGAGCTGACAAAGACAAGTTTAAGAAACACATGGATGACATGTTGGATGTCGATTGTCTTATGCTTGCCTCCATGACCCTTGAGCTTTAGAAGCAACTTGAGGACATGGTAGCTTATGATATGATTCAAAATCTCAAGGAGATTTATGAAGGGCAAGCTCGTCAAGAGAGGTACGAGACCTCTAAAGCTCTGTTTCAATGCAAGATGAGTGAGGGATCTCCCGTAGGAGCTCACGTCATTAAAATGATGGGCTACATCAAACGTTGGAGAAGCTCAGCTTTCCACTGAAAGACGAATTAGCTACTGATGTCATCCTGCAACCGTTGCTGGATAGTTTCAATCAGTTCGTCCTTAATTTCAATATGAATGAAATTAACAAGACGCTGCCACAGTTGCTCGGCATGTTGAGAACTGCTGAAATCAACCTGAAGAAGGTAAGACCTAAACATGTTCTAATGGTCCGCAAGGGCAAGAAGAAAGGTAAATCGACAGCAAAGTCTAAAGGTGATGGTAAGACCAAAACTGATGGAAATGAGGCATTGAAACCTAAGAAGGGAATCAAGAAGGATGGAAAATGTTTCCATTGCGGCAAGACCGGACATTGGAAGAGAAACTGCCCCACACATCTACAAGAAGTCAAGAAAGCAAAAACGAGTGAGGCATCAACCTCAGAGGCTTCTAAAGAGAAGGCATCAGAATAGACATGGACCTGCGAATGGAAATAAAGCAAGAGTTGCTACATCATCCATTAGGACATGTGTTTTTGCTTAAATAGATTTGTTTTAGTTTTTAAGATTATTATTTTGTGCCTAAGTTTTAGTTATCTTGTAAGGACAAGATATTTTTAATTTTGAGATTATTTAAATAAATGTTATTCTTTTAATCTCTTATGGCACAACGAATCAATGATCTTTAAACTAATCAAATCAATAATATTTATAAGATAAATAAAACAAATGACTAATCTCAAACTCATAAAAAGTATTAAGGTAATTTGATGAGATCAACTTCAAGAACATTTAAAGTTTGATGAACTTTCAAAGAATATGGGATTGTCCCATAATTAAATCCCACAAGTGGAACGAAGAGTCTTTGAAAGAGAATCAAATATGTTAGACATGTTTTGCTTTCAGAACAAGTCATTTTCGACTTCTTTACACACTAGAAAAACAACTCTCATACTTAATCGTGTTTTTTTCGAAACGTCATATAAGCTATGGACTAAGAATTGTTCTAGAATACCTTTGAAGTTTTAAGGTTACTTACATGTTAAAATGTTTACAAAGTTCGAACCTTAAAAACTCCATTTGTTGTTTATCCTAACGAGAACAAAGCGTTTGTTTCTCAAATGAGAGTTTATCTTGAAAGAGATTAAATCTCACAAAGGGATATTATTTCTTCAACTTTAACGAGAACAAAATATTTGTTGCTCAAATGATAGTTTATCTCGAAAGAGAATACTTATCACTAAGGGATTACATTTTTGAACTAGAACAAAATGTTTGTTGCTCAAACGAGAGTTTCTCTCGAAAGAGATTACCTCTCACAAAAGGAAAAAATGGAATTTGGAATGTGAAGAAATTTTAGACAACAAATTTATGAACCAAAGATTGAGAATGTTCCACAAATGATCAAGGAACATTGGAACAAAATACAACCATTGTGTTGATCCTTAAGAGAATACCATATACTTGAGAAATATGGATTTCTCACTACCGTACATGGAAACACTCTTCTGTTCGGATCAAGATAAAGACTAGGTCATATCAGAAAGCAATGGTGAGCCTAAAATTCGAGAAATGGCTAAGAGCCATGAGATATGAGATGGAATCCATGTCTAAAACCAAGTATAGACTTTGGTTACCTAAAAGGGTCAAACCTAAGAGGTATGGATGAGTTTTTCAAAAAGGAAAAACTGACATGGATGATAAAACATACAAAGGATGATTCCTCGCTAAAAGTTTTCAACAAACTTCATAGTATAGACTATGATAAAGCATCTTCCTTGAGGCTATGTTTAATCAATCTTAATCTCACTTGCAAGTAGTTACATACGATGATTATGAAATCAAATAAAGGAATTTCAAAACCACTTTCCTAAGGGAAAACTTGAAACATATGTGTATATGACACATCCAGAAGGTTTTGTCACTCCATTAAACACTTGGAAGGTATGTAAGCTACAAAGGTCTATCCGTAGACTAAGACAAGCTTCTCGAAGTTGGGATATTCGTTTCAGAAGATACAATCAAAAGGTTTGGTTTATCTAGAAACAAAGGGGAGTCTTGTTTTCAAAAGAGCTAGTTAGAGCATTGTTACTTTCCTAAGTATTGTATGTAGATGACATACTCATCAAAAGGAACTAAAGATCGCAATCCGTTTTGCATTAATAAAAGATATTGCGAGTTAGCAACATGAGACAATATCTAACTCTACAACATAGGCTGAATGTATAACATTCGACATAACAATAAAGAAGGATGTTTGGATCTAAAGGGTTCACTTCTGAACTAAGGGTTGTTCCCAGCATATTAGATGCTACACAACTATGTTATGATGGAACCTTTGCGTAAGCAAATAAAACCCAGATCTCATCAATAAATCCAAACATATTCTAAAGTACTTACATCTTCGAGATGTGAAAGTATGCAACATACGCACAAAGTTGATAACTTTGTCAACTCCCTGAGAAAGATTTTGACAAGAAATAAGCATATCAGTTACACTAAGCAATATCATATTAGATACGAGAATGATTGGTCTTAGTGCTAGTGGGAGATTGTTGGAGTATGCCCAAAGACCAATCATATGATGATTGAATATACATACTATTTTACTAGATTTATCAAGTAATGGCATTGCCTTTATTATCATTTGGTATGTTTATGTGCATCAAACTAACCATTGGATAATAATGTCGATACAATAATACAATTATTGTTAAATAGGATCCTTAGTCGAATATTATTACGGGTATGGATAATGATAATATATAAAGACTAATATGTGGTTGATGATAAGCGTTGTCATTGACATAGAGATGTCAAAATCGACACATAAGTATTTGTTAGAGACCAACATACTGGATTGACCCGCTATGAGCATGTTTCTTGGGTAATTATTTGACAGTCACAACATTGCTCATGATAAACATATGTATAATCCTCAGACTTTAGATCAACATGATTTCAACATAAAGATTTACGTATTTTGGCATAGTCAAATGTCTGTCGTAACTGACTACATTATAAAGACTGATGATTGGATACGTGATGACCTATGTAGTGAAATATGGTTGATCAAGAAAGGATTTGTCCCTCCTACATAATGGGAGAAATATCTTCGGCCACTTGATTGAGTGAGATTAGAAAATGCATGGCCATGCTCGAATATTATGATATGAGATATCATAGAGATTCGTTTATCATAATCTACTCAAGACATCAAGAAACACTAGATGGACAACGCATGTGTGACTAACCCATGACTTGTGTTCATCGAAGATATAAAGGACAAAAGGATGAAATACATAAAGGAAGTTTATTCAGGAATTAGGAAGTCAAACCATGACTTCATGCAACTTAGGTAGCAATGATGTATTGCTAGATGCCACTCATTGTTTGTAAAATTAGAACAGTTCTAATTTTGCTGCTAACGTTGCATGAACCTACAAGGGTCACACCCTTCGAATGAAACGAACAAAAAAATTGGAAACCATACTCCTTATTTTAGGGAGGTTGCCGAAAATCCCCTATGAGATAGGGGAAATCGGGAACTCCCTTCAATGGGAATAATATTGGATAAATATTGTATTTAACAGATATTATTTAGAGTATGAAAAATATTTAGAGACTTAAATATTATAGAATAAGATTCTAGAAATTTAAATATATATTTGGAATTTATATAATGTATATTTAATTCCAAGTTTATGTAGAATTAGATTATACATAATTAAAAATATATATTTAAATATATTTAAATCCAAGTAAAGATAGAATGAGATTCTATATAATAAAAATATATATATTTGGATTAAATATAATGTATATTTAAATCCATGTTTTATGTAGAATAAGATTCTACATAATTAAATATATATATTTCATTTAATATTATTAAATATAATGTAAATTTAATATAAACCAATTTCAAGTAGAATTAGATTCAATGAATTTTGGTTGAACTTGGATTTAAGGAATTCAACTAGAATTAAGTCTCTGAATACTATTTAAAGGGACAAGGGCTAGCAACCAAATCATCCCTATTCTTCCTTGCAAATTTCGACATATCTCTGAGAATTCCCCTCTGGAATTTTCGACAAGTCTCAGATTTCTTCTGAGAAGCTGTTCGATATTTTTCTGGTGTTCCTCTTGCCCCATGGCAAATTCCTGGCGATTTCCTAGTTCGAATCCAAGTCCCAGTAGAACCCCTGGTCGATTTCAGACTCCCTCAGGAATCCCTGGAGGGATTTCGACTTCTCCTTGGAAGGTGTTCAAACCTGTCGAAATTTATCCCTAAGTGTTAGGGAGGCGGAAACTTTGTTCGTTTTGTTCGGGTGGACTCCATAGAGGTCGTTGTGAACCTGTGACGATTCCAGTTTTACTTGAAGTGGTTATTTCGACATACCGTCGGTTTTCCAGTTTCAAGAGTTTTAAAAGGTAACTCTTCATCTTTCCACCCCAGATTCGTTCATGTACATGGATCCTAGCTGGATTACGTCGAATTAATTTTTCCGCTGCGCCACGGGGCGTGCTGACGTGACCCAACAACCATCATGTGTAGTACCAACACTAAGGGCCACCAAGCAAGGGAAGAGACTGGTCTCTGCACTTCAACTTGAGAAGGCCGTCCGTAAGGCCAAGCCATCCAAGGGAGTGGATAGGCACAAAGGGGTGACAATGTCTAGAAACGCCACCAAGCATGTCCAAGAGGAGAACATGACCACGAAGGGTCAAGGGTCAAAGGCAAGGTCTTCCAATAATGCCGACAAGCCGAGGGCAAAGCTAAGGCAAGCTAGGAGAGGAGGGAAGCACTTCAGCAACACCCATATTCCACGAAGACGCGACGAGGGAATTGTGAGATTGGGTGGGGGAGGATGTCACGCCTTACCGAGTCACGCCCAAGCCAACTGAGGGGCACACCCGCCAGGGTGCACCGAGGTGCCCCACCTATGTGTGCTAAGCGCGCCCGGGGAGCCCTCGCCTAGGTGCGCAATGCGCGCCCCAGGTGCCCCACCTAGGTGCCCTAGGGCCAACAAGGGAGAAATGAGGCGCACCAAGCATTTTAAGGCCAAAGGTGTTCCAAAGAAGACTCTAGAACGGCCTAGAAGGCCCCACACGTCTCAACACTTATCCGAGGGGTTCAAGAACGTTCCACCACACTCTAGGATCATCCGGAGGAACCTAAAAGACCCGAGAATGATCGGGAAGGCTCGGGACAACTCTGGACGTCTCCGGAATATTCTAGAATAACTTAGAATATTGTAGAGCTTTTAGACCATTTAGGATATACCTAGATATGTATAGAATTATCTAGAGATATCTAGGTTTAGAAGATACTTTGGGAGGCAACATTTGGACCGTTGGATCAAATCGATCTCAACCGTTCATTGAGGAGGTGGGAGCTTATAAATAGGGACACCCCTCTCATTTGTAAATCACCTAAGTAACTACTTAAGCTCTCTTGTAAAGTTCTCTTGTAAAACTTTCGTTGCTTAATACAAGGTCATTTCCTTGTAAACTCTTTTGCTCCTTGTGTTTGCCATGAGCGTTGCGCGAGAAAGGCTTGCTAACATCGTGTCGAGGGTGTTAGCGCCGCACGAATTTGAGCTTGAAAGAATAAGTCCGTGACAGTAAGCTACGAAGCTTAGTGAGCGGGGCTCAAAACCAAGCTACACCAATGCAGATTTGAAAACCAACTTCATTTTGGAAACCAAAACAATTTCTTAAAATCACTTTCGCAAATCATTTTCTTTCAAACATGCCATACTTAAATCAAGTATAAGCAATTGCAACAACACATTCCATAGGCACAACACATGCATCAACCATGCATAAACCATATGTTAAACACATATGCAACCCAAGCATATCGTCTCCATTTCAACTCACATGCTTCAAGCATATAAACATAACCATATAAGTTTACCAAGCTCATATTAAAACCATAAGCGAATGAGTATACCAGCATCATTGACACGTTGCTCGAATAAGCGGACACCTAGATGGCACAACCCCCATCAAGCTACATGGTGAAACAACCCTCACCACAATCTCACTTCGGTCGGGATGCCACAACTCGCATTGCCCGTTGGTGATAGCACAACCCATATCACTCGCATCACAATAGCACATCCCCTATTGTGAAACCGAAGAATTTATCTCACGCATGAATTTTATATGAATAGTGCACTTCACATCCTATTGATCGATCAATCTATTCGATATAAAGATCCACTTGTGTCAATATACTCATCGCAACATCTCATTCCACTATTTTACACTGGGGTTAAACACCACTCTCAATACATCACGAATACCATAAACACAAGCCCACGCATAGCATGAACTCAATCAACATTTTCATAAATCACATGGTATTCTCATGGGACAAAATCAACATGCATTGATGCACAACAACAGTGGAAAACATCGTTAAAAATGATATGCTCATGATCAAAACATGATCCACATGTAAAACAGCAAAAATACCAAAATAACTCAAAACTTACTCTTGAGCTTGGATTGGCCTAACGGCACAACCCAAACTCCCAAAATGCTTCTTTAACCTTGTTATGGAGTTAAAAACATTTCCACTCATCAGCGAATAGCAAAACCAAACCGAAACACTTATCTAGTTTCCGGGTTCGCCCACAAACGTATCCAACGATTCTGGATCTTCAACCTCTGCTTCTAACCAACCCAAAATAGAGGATTAGAGATATTTTTAACACTCTAACTTTCTGGAAAATAGAGATTCAACAACTCATTCAAATCGCTTATTGAAATATGGCCGAAACAAACCGAAAACATCGGAAAACTCAACTCAAACAACCTCCAGCATAAACCCAGCATTATACATAATCAAAACACATGAATAAAAATCTAAGAACATCAACCCATCATCAATATACCATAAGCTATTGATTGATCACAAAACTCACCCAAAAACTCACTTTTACACCCACCAAACTTCAACACAAAACCCAAATTCGGGATTTCTATCATTCACCTATCATCTCAACATTATCCCACATCAAAAACTAAGATATAACCATCATCAAACTCAACATTGAATTATCTAAACCAAGATCCCACCCAAAAGCTCATTTTAACATAATTTACCCAAATTTTCATTAGAAACCATTTAGAAAATCTTAACCTTGATAAATAAAATAATAAAAAACATGAGAATATCAATAAAGAACCTTACATCAGAGGAGAATTTCGTCGCTCACCTCCAATGATGGATTTTCCCCTTTGTTTGGCAAAAAGGTCTTGAGAAAACTAGAAATTAAGCATGGGTTTTAGAAAACTAAGGTAGAAAACTCATTTAGCAACATTAGATTAGCAAGAAACACCATTTACCTTGATAAAATCAAGCTCCAAAGGTTGTTTGGCTGAAGAGAGAATTCAAAATGGTGTTTTAATGCAAAATGAGAAAATATGAGAAAATCTTTTATGAAATATTTATAAAAGCCATTTTAAAACATTTTGATATTCAAAATAAAGAGGTGAAAAATACCATATTGGCCCAGCCAATTTAGCTCCTTAAGGATTCTATGTTTTAACTCTTTTACAAAACAATCACTGAAACAAATTTTGCAAACTTTACATTTTGGTCACTAAACCGAAATGTCATGGTTCAGAAAATGGTTTTCCAAAATGTTTTTTTACCAAAGACTTATATATAATATTTAAGGATTTTATAAATTTATTTCATATTTTTCCGACCATCTGAAGACCACTTTCCCTGAACTCACCCACAACTCCCAACACTAGTCTTTCGGACACTGAAACCTTATCGAATCTTCTAGACCCAAAACCAAGGTGTTACAACTCTCCTCCACTTAAGAAATTTCGTCCTCAAAATTTACCTAATGCGAAAAGATGCGGAAACTGGCGCTTCATGTCGTCTTTCCTCTCCCAAGTGGCTTCTTCAACACGTCGGTGTCGCCACTTCACTTTGACCAACTCAATGGATCTACCACGCAAAATTTTGCTTTCCGAAGCTAATATCTCGATCGACTCTTCAACATACGACAAATACGGATTCAATTCAATTTCTTCAACAAGCATTACATGCGACGGATATGATCTATACTTTCGAAGCATCGAAACATGGAATACATCATGAATCTTCTCTAATTCCAGAGGCAAATTCAATCTATATGCAACAGGACCAACTCGTCCAACGATCTCATGCGGGCCAATGAATCTCGGACTCAGTTTACCTTTTCTACGGAATCTCATCACTTTATTCCATTGAGATACTTTCAAAAAGACTTTCTCACCCACATCATACTCGATTTCTCGACGTTTCAAATCTGTATAAGATTTCTATCGATCGGTTGCTGCTTTTAGGCGATCACATATCAACTTCACCTTCTCGGTAGTACCTTTAAGCATATCGGGTAATGATACCAATTTCTCTCCAGCTTCTTCCCAACAAACAGTAGTTCTACACCTCCTACCACACAAAGTCTCATACGGTGCCATATAAATACTAGCCTAATAGTTGTTGTTGTAGGCAAACTCAACCAATGACAAGTGTTTCTCCCACGAACCCTGAAAATCAATAACACAACAACGCAACATGTCCTCAAGCACTTGTATTACCCGCTCTAACTGACCATCTGACTGAGGATGATACGAAGTACTAAAATTCAATCGGCTACCCAATGCACTATGTAAACAATCCCAAAACATCGATGTGAACCTTAGATCTCTATTCGATACAATCGACTTCGTCACACCATGTTGTTTCACTACCTCACAGATATATATAAATCAGCCAATTTATCCAAAGAATCAGTCGTGTTGATGGCTAGGAAATGTGCAATCTTGATGAGTCGATCCACTATCACCCAAACCGAATTCTTTCACGAAGGAGTCAACGACAAACCCGATACAAAATCCATAGTTATTCTCTCCCATTTCCATTCCAGAATTCGTAAAGGTTGTAGAAATCATGACGGAAATTGATATTCGGCCTTCACTCACTGACAGACCATACATTTACTCACGAATTCAGCCACATCCTTTTTCAAACCAACCAAGAAATAATCATTCTTCAAGTCTTGGTATATCTTCGTGCTACCCTGATGTATAACAAACAGACTAGTATGCGCTTCACTCTAAATGGTGCGTCTCAAATCGGTATCATTAGGCACAACAACTCTATCTCTGAAACACAAAACATTATCCTTACTGAAATTGTACTTGGTCGGTTTACCATTAGCAATGTCCCGAACATATGAAGCTAGAGAGCTGTCTCGCAACTGTTTCTCTCGAATCAACTATACTAGAAGCTCGAAGCTCAACTGCCACTTTCCTACTCAAAGCATCGGCTACCACATTGGCTTTACCTGGATGGTACTCAATAGTAAGATCATAGTCCTTCAATAATTCAAGCCATATATGCTTTTGGAGATTCAAATCTTTCTAAGACATCAAATATTTCAAACTATTGTGATCGGTATACACTATGCATTTCTCACCATACAAATAGTGTCTCCACACCTTAAAAGCAAACACAGCAATACCTAAATCAATATCACGCGTGGGGTAATTCTTTTCATGAAACTTTAGCTGTCTCGACGCGTATGCAACAACTCTCCCATCTTGCATCTACAAACACCCTAAACCTATGTACGATGCATCACTGTAAATCACATAATCTTTCCTTGTTACCGGTTGCACTAATACGGGTGCTCTAGTCAAAGCATCTTTCAATCGATCAAACGCCATATGTCTCACTTTTGTCCACTCATATATGACATCCTTTTGTAACAATTTCGTCAACGGAGCAGCTATCTTTGAAAATCCTTCTACAAATCGAAGGTAATAGCCCGCTAAGCCTAGGAAACTACGAACCTCGGTCACAAACTTCGGTTGCTTCCAATTCACAACAGCTTCAACTTTCTTAGGATCAACTCTAATGTCATTCGTTGATACAACACTACCTAGAAAGACTACCTCTCTAATCCAAAACTCGCATTTGCTCAACTTTGCGTACAACTGATTGTCTAGCAAAGTCTTCAACACAAGTCGCAAATGTCTATCATGGTCTCCCTCAGTGCGCGAATAAATCAATATATCGTCAATGAACACCACAACAAACTGATCTAGAAACTCATGAAACATACGGTTCATCAGGTCCATGAACGCGACTGGTGCATTAGTCAACCCGAAAGGCATTACCAAAAACTCATAATGCCCACAATGTGTATGAAAAGTTGTCTTCGGTATGTCTTGTTCCTTCACTTTCAACCGATAGTACCCAGATCTCAAGTCTATCTTTGAGAACAGTTAAGCATCCCGTAACTGATCAAACAAATCATCTATTCTCGTCAAAGGATACTTGTTATTCACAGTTAATTTATTCAACTGATGGTAATCGATACACATACGCATACTTCCGTCTTTCTTCTTAATGAACATTACCGGTACACCCCAAGGCGATATACTCATACAGATAAAACCATAATCTAATAACTCCTGAAGCTGAATCTTCAGTTCTTTCAACTCTTTCGGATTCATCTGATACGTAGCAATCGATACGGGAGCAGAATCAGAATATAACTCAATAGCAAACTCAACTTCTCTATCCGGTGGCAAACCAAGCAACTCTTCCGGAAATACCCCGGGGAAGTCACAAACTGTTCTAATGTCTTTTGGTCGAACTTTACTCATATTCAGATTCCTCACATAGGCTAAGTATGTTTGACATCCATGATCCATCACCTTCTGAGCCTCCAAAGCAGAAACAACGTTCGATAAGAACTTAACGTTCTCACCAACCACTACCACCTCGTACTCATCTGATAACCTCAACCTCACTCGTTTAATCTCGAAATCAACCTTTGCTTTGTTTTCTACCAACCAATTCATTCCCAAAATCACATCAAACCCATAGAACGACAACTCCATCATGTCGACCGGAAACACGTGACCCTAAACAATCAACGGACACCTCTGATACATCTTTCTGACCACAATTGTCTCACCGAATGAACTAGTCACACACATACCCACCTCAAGAATCTCACACGGTATGTCCAACATCTTAGCATGCTCACTCAGAATATAATAATGTGTAGAGCCAGAATCAATCAACGAAAGCAATGTCAGAGACTGTAACATGAAATTACCTGCAATAACATCAGTGTAATTCCTACCCTCTCGGTGTGCATACACCCTCATTGGTCCACCTCCCTATGGCTGAACTACGACTACATGCGCCACATTCCTCTAACTATCGTTTTGTGGCTGAAAGTTCCCTCGGCCGCGCCCACGGCCTTGCTGGTACTCGACAGCTCATGTCAGTGCCTGACCACCTCTAGCTAGCTGGGGGCAGTCTCTCTTAAGATGATCATTCGATCAACAATGCCAGCATGTACCATAATTTCCCCAACATTCTCACGGATGAGATCTACCACACTTTGTGCACTCGTGTGCACGGTGAGCAAAACATTGGACTTGATGGCCATGCCCGGGGTTACCACCCTCACGTCTATGATCAAAACGCTGCCTCTTGTCCTTGTGCCCCTTGGCATGATCACGATCTCACTCTACAGGTCGTTTCCCTGAACTAGACCCGCCTCCTCTAGAAGACAAACCAATCTATGTTCTATATCTTTGGCTCGGGCGACCAACACATCAAAATCTGTATAATCAGCAGCCAACATGTAAATCTTTACCTCCTTAGTCAATCCATACCGGAACCTCTCGCAACGTTCCCTCTTAGTGGGAACCAGCTAGGTCGCATACTGACTCAACCTAATGAACTAGATCTCATACTTAGAAACGGTCATGCTTCCCTAAACTAAAGCCATGATCTCACATTTCTTCTCATCCTGATATCTTGGCCTTAGATAATTCTTCCGGAAGGCAAAACGAAAGAAATCCCAAGTGATACATGCGGTGGCCACACCCGCGGTGATTGTAGTCCACCAAACATACGCGTCACCCTGAAGCAAAGATACCACACAACCAAGCTTTCGTGCATCACTGCACTCCATCTAACCCAAAATCCTAGTAGTGCTCGCTAGCCATGCCTCGGCTCCTTCGGGTGATAACCCATAGAAATCTACTCCGCCCAAACTATAGAGTCTCTCGAGGGGCAACCCATCCCTCTGTCCATGTTGTGGTGCAACCAACTGCAACCCAGCCATAGTAGTCTGAAAATCCCTAGCAATAGCCTGAATCAACGGGTTCATATCAGCTCCAGCCTGTCCCTGGCCACCACGAGGCTCCTCACCTCGCACATCTGCTCCACCACCCGGAGGAGGGGAGGAGGTAAATCTCCCTCTTGCGGATGCCCGACATCCTCAACATGATCATCCCGTGGCTCACCACCCACTTGACCTCTTCTAGGTCTAGCCATGATATACAAATGTAATGCTACAACAACAAAAGATAAAACAAAAGGAAATGATTCAGGTCAACAACGTTAAGGGTCCAAGGTGCTCAAGTATCTTACAAAGATTTTCCCGATAATAGTATGTGGCAATGGGTACTACACAACAAGCTACCTCAAACAAGAAAGAAAACACCAAAAACAATCGCACCTACCTCACTTACCTGTCTGGTTGCACGACAACCAACACAAGCATTTTGGAACCTAGCTCCGATACCAACAGATGTAACCCGCTCGACCTGGCCTAGCCACCAAACCGTATTGAGCGGATCACACGGGACTAACCAAAGAAAAATTCAGAGATTTCCCTCTTATTAGCAACCCTAAACGCGTTGATTAATATCTTTTCTAGATGCTCAAAATAAACCCTCTATTTCAAGAAGACATAGCAGAAGAAAACACGACAAGACGAGCACCGAACGATCAATCGAGCAACCAGGGACCAAAATGAAAAACTAGCATAAAACAGGGACCTATGATGAATTTAATGTGATAATTTTGAAATTAGACTCATTTCATACTTCCATGCTGAAATGCAACTCAAAATAAGCTCTCAATCAAACTCAATTGATAACACATCAAACTTGGACCAAAACGTAAGAAAAACAACTTCAAAGATGCTCTTAACTAACTTTCAACGCCCCCATTTCGAAACACTCCCGATGCTATCGATACGGGTCTAGCGTTTAAAATTCCAGAGAGCTTTCGTTACGAAACGGTTAGACCTGTTCTGATACTGCAAAGCCCGTTTCGATACCAGTTCTGAAACACAAAGGCCAATTTAAGGGTCATTTCGAAATGTTAAGGCATGTTTTGAAACACCCTGTAGCAGAACAGAAAAATATGCAATCCAAGCATCTCCAAAGTTGTTCCCTTTGGTTCCAATCAACACATACAACAAGATATTAGCAAGATAAGCATACAAACACTAAGAATAAACAACCAAACTTACATTTAAGCAAGAGAACTAACTCACGATTAACAAATGATAAGATAAGAAACATCAAAATCCATGAACAGCCAAAACCATTATGCTCAAGGTATAAACAAGCCAACCAAGGCATAACAAACATGCTCGCATCACAAGGAGTCTACAAAACACTCCTAAAACATAAACAAGGTCTATCCCATTGCCACACACACTACTATCTAAACAAAACCATACTTGAGCTTGAAGTAGACACTTGGATAACTTCTCTTGCACCGTTGCCTTCCAAGATAGTCTACAGATCTGTATTGGTTGAAGAGAGAGCGTAAGCTACAAAGCTTAGTGAGCGGGGCTCAAAACCAAGCTACAACAATGCCGTTTTGAAAACCAACTTCATTTTGGAAACGAAAACAATTTCTTAAAATCATTTTCACAAATCATTTCCTTTCAAGCATACCATACTTAAATCAAGTATAAACAATTGCATCAACACATGCCATAGGAAAAACACATGCATAAACCATATGTTAACCACATATGCAAACCAAGCCTATCGGCTCCATTTCAACTCACATGCTTCAAGCATATAAACATAACCAAATGAGTTTACCAAGCTCATATTAAAACCATAAGCAAATGAGTATACCAACATCATTGACATGTTGCTCGGATAAGCGGACACCTTGATGGCACAACCCCCATCAAGCTACATGGTGAAATAACTCTCACCACAATCTCACTTCGGTCGTGATGCCACAACCCGCATTGCCCTTTGGTGATAGCAGAATCCCTATTTCTTGCATCACAATAGCACAACCTCTATTGTGAAACTGAAGAATTTATCTCAAGCGCGAATTTTATATAAATAGTGCACTTCACATCCTATTGATCAATCAATCTATCCGATGTAAAGATCCACATGTGTTAATATACTCAACACAACATCTCATTCCACTTTTTACATCGGGGTTAAACACCTCCCCAAATACATCCCAAATACCATAAATACAAGACCTTGCATAGCATGAACTCAAGCAACATTTTAACAAATCACATGGTATTCTCATGGGACAAAATAAACATGCATTGATGCACAACAACAGTGGAAATCACCATTAAAAATGATATGCTCATGATCAAAACATAATCCACATGTAAAACGACGAAAATACCACCAAAATAACTCAAAACTTACTCTTGATCTTGAATTGGCCTAACGGCACAACCCAAACCCCCCAAAATGCTTCTTTAACCTTGTTAAGGCGTTAAAAACATTTCCACTCACCATCGAATACCAAAACCAAGCCGGAACACTTTTCTAGCATCCTGGTTCGCCCACAAACGTATCCAATGATTCCGGATCTTCAACCCCTGCTTCTAACCAACCAAAAACAGAGGTTTCGAGATATTTTCAACACTGTAACTTGCTAGAAAATAGAGATTCAACAACCTTTTTCAAATTTCTTATTGAAACATTGCCGAAACAAACCGAGAACATCAGAAAACTCAACTTGGACAACCTCCAGCATAAACCCAGCATTATACATCATCAAAACACGTGAATAAACATCTAAAAACATCAACCCATCATTAGTATACCATCAGCTATTGATTGGTGTAAAACTAATAAATTGATTTTGATATAACAAAGGATTTAGGGACTAAATTGAAAAGGAGAAAAATGAATTTTTAAGTCCTCAAAACCTCTCTATGTGTTAAAAGAAAAATGTACAAGTCAAAACCTTAACTTTTCAAATATTTTCTAAGTGTTTACCAAGTCAAAATAGTGTTTTTCGAGTCACCGTTTCGGAACGACCTTTGGCCGTTTTAGATCGTTTTGAAACTGTTAACCTCTGTTTCGGAACTAGCTTTCTCGTTTCGATACGGGCGTATCGAAACAACTAGTTGTGTTTCAAAATAGATGAAAAACAATGGAACGGTTTGAACCGTTTCGATACAGCCGTATCGAAACGACCTCAAACGTTTCGAAACAAATTTCAAACTTGGTTTCCAAAATATGACCATTGAAGTTTTATAACTGATTTTAAAAATATTGTTAAGGTATATCGAAACGCTTTTAGCCATTTCGATACAGATTTTAACAGTAGCAAATTTTTTCGAAACGCGTTTCGGAACATACTCTTAGCGTATCGAAGCGATCATGCCCATTTCGGTACGGTCTATTTATTACACACCAACAAATCTTTCTATTTTGGTCTGTTTCGGAATGGGTAGTTGCAGACTGCATTTATGGAGGGACCTCTAAAAGCACCAGCAAAAACTATTGATCTCAAAAGGGCTACATTTTTATTGAGAGATACTAGTTTTTAGCATTAAACTTCTTTGTATTACTTGAGTGAGGATTGGGTCAAATTTTGGGTAGAAAATTTGACCGGTATTGTAAAGGTTACCTCCTAAGCCTTGAAAAGGGGAAGAGCAATTAGTGAATTGTTGGAAAATCCTTGGTGGTAGCTAATGTAGTGCATGTAGAGTTCAATTGGAACTTGAACCACTCAAAATTCTCTTGTCTAGCAATTTTTATTTTTCCACTCCACCACCAAAATTTTTAGAAATCCAATTCACCCCTTCTTGGCTTAAATCGATTCTTCGATCCATTCAACAATTGGTATCAGAGCCTACCTCTTTGAAGGATTAACAACCACAAGAGGAGATTCAAGGAAGAGTGTGATCAACTATGAGACAAGCCATGACATCTACTTCAACCTCCAACCTCTATGAGTCACAATCAACCATTAAATCACCCTTTTTTTAATGGGAACAACTACCCATATTGAAAGAATCGGATGTGTCTCTTCATCAAGTCAATAGATTGCATTGTTTGGGATGTTGTGAAAGAAGGCCCCTACATTCCGATTAAGAGAATCGATGAAGGAAGACTAGTTCCGAAGATAAAATCAGAGATGACCGAGGAGGATAGACGGAAGATGCAAGTCAACGACAAAGCTCTACATATTATATTTTGTGCATCTTGGTCTGAATATCTACTCAAAGGTTTAATCTATCAAAAGCACAAAGGAAGTGTGGGACACAATGGAGACGACTTATGAGGGCACTAGCGATTTGAAAGAGACGAAGATTGTGTTGCTAAACTTGAGCTATGAGAAATTTAAGATAGACCCCAATGAGAGCGTCTCAAAGATGTTTGATCGGTTTTCGATCATCTTCTATGGCCTTAAAGGATTCAGTGAAGTAATTCCCGAAGATAAGCTAGTGAGGAAGCTTCTATACTCTCTCCCGGAGTCTTGAGATGGTAAGAAGACGACCATCATTGAAGCAAAGAATTTCAAAACTTTGAAGCCTGATGAGCTTGTTGGGTCTCTTCTTACACACGAGATTATGAAGCAAGAAAGACATGAAGCGAAGAAGAAGGAAGAGAGAAGGATAGAGAATCATTAGATAGAAAAGAAAAAGAAGCTAGGAGTTGCTCTCAAAGCCTCTCTACATGAGGAGAGCTCTTCTAGTGAGGAGGAAGACTTTGAGGAATTGGCTATGATAGCCAAACGATTCTCACGGTTCATGAAGTCCAGCCGAGGGAGAATATTTCAAAGAAAGACGGACTTCAAGAACAAAAGCAAAGAAGAATAAAAGGACCAAATCATTTGCTTTGAGTGCAAGAAGTCGGGTCACATACATTCCGATTGCCCTCAACTCATGAAGAAGGGCTTTGAGAAAAAGAAGAAGCTCAAAGCCAAGCTTGGTACTCTGAGTGATGAGGAGTCATCCGAGGATGAAGAAAATGAAGTGGCCAACCTTTGCCTCATGGCTCTTGAGGAGAATTTTTCTATGGTAACCTCTAACTCAACTTCTTTTGATTTTACATTTGATAAATTGCATGATGCTTATGATGAGTTATAAGAGGTATACGATGAGTTAGTTGATAAATTTAAGGAGTCCATTTTAAAAAATAAAAACATCATTTCCGATTTAAATACTAAAAATGTCTTACTTTCTCAAGCTAACATAAAATTTGAGAAAAAGATCTTAGGTTTACAAGATGAACTTGAATTCTTTCAAAATGAAAATGTAGACTTAAAAAATCTTTTTTCTCAATGTAATATTGATGACCAAAAGGTGTTAGGTGAGCTTAATAAGCTCAAAGAGTCTTTCAAAAGTGTTGGTAATGTGAAAAATTAAATAGGTGAATCATCTAGAACAAACCAACCTAAAAGAAAGACCTATAACTAAAAACAAAATGGCTCCTATAGGCATAATAGAACTAAAAGAATTAGAAGTGTATGGGTTCCTAAGGAACTTGTCAAATCTAATATTGTTGATGCCATGTCACCTTGGATTCCTAAGGGAACCAAGCTTTTGGGAGCTAACACTCCTGGACCCAAAATGATATGGGTACCAAAAATCAAAGTTTAACTCTTTGTTTGTAGGCGAAGCATTGTTACAAGGCCAAAGCACAAAGCCAAAACTCATGGTACCTTGATAGTGGATGCTCGAGGCACATGACCGAAGACAAGAGTCGTTTCATGAACTTAAAGCGAAAAAGTGGAGGACTTGTGACATTTGGTGAAAACTCCAAAGGCCACATTGAAGGTATTGGCTCCATAGGTAATCACTCTACTATACTCATTGAAAATGTTTTGTATGTCAATGGTCTAAAATACAATTTATTGAACATTAGTCAATTGTGTGATAAAAGGTTTAATGTCTTATTTGATAAAAATGGGTGTAAAATTATTGACATTAAATCAAATAAAATAATGTTCATTGGTCATCGCATAGGTAACATTTACATGGTGCATCTAGATGACATTCATACATCCCATGCATGTTTTGTTGCTCAAGATGAAAATGATACATGGTTATGGCATAGGAAACTAGGACATGCTAGCATTAGTGTTTTCGAAATATTAGTTTCCCTAAATATAGTTAGAGGTTTACCAAAGATCAAGTTTTCAAATGATAAAATATGTGATGCATTCTCTAAGGGTAAACAACATACATCATCCTTTAAATCCATTAATGATATTTCTACAAGTAGGTGTTTACAACTAATTCATATGAATCTATTTGGGCCTATTAGAACTATGAGCTTTGGTGGTAAATCGTATGCTTTTGTACTTGTTGATGAATATTCTAGATTTACTTGGGTTATATTCTTAGGTACAAAAGACGAGGTTTTAGAAAAATTCATCACATTTTCAAAATTAACTCAAAATGATCTTGAACTTAAGATTTCTCACATTAGAAGTGGTCATGGAACCGAGTTTCAAAATCTAGGTTTTGAAGAGTTTTTAAATGAAAATGGTATTAGCCACAATTTTTCGGCTCCTCGAACTCTTCAACAAAATGGGGTAGTTGAGAGGAGAAATAGGACTTTACAAGAAATGGCTAGAGCCATTCTTTGTGAAAACAATTTACCTAAATATTTTTGGGTGGAAGCCACAAACACCGCTTGCTACATTGTAAATCGAGTAATGATTAGGCCACTTTTAAAGAAAACACCATATGAGATTTTAAAATATAAAAAGCCTAACATTGGCTATTTTCATCCATTTAGTTGCAAGTGTTTTGTTTTAAATAATGGTAAAGACAACTTAGGTAAATTTGATGCTAAAAGTGATGAAGCTATTTTCTTAGGGTATTTTTTAAACTCTAAAGCCTATCGTGTATTTAATAAAAGAACTTTAGTAGTAGAAAAGTCTATTCATGTTGTTTTCGATGATAACCTCCTTCCGAGGAAGGAATCTTGTGATGATGATGATGTAGGAATCCTTGATGCCTTTGATGGAGGGCAAACTTCGAAGTAGGATGAGATTCCAACTAAAGAGGAAGATGCACAAGATCCACTTCTTGAAGCCTTGAAGAACTTGGCTCTTGAGGTAAAGGAAGTGAGCTACCCAAGGGAGTACAACTATGTCAAAGGTGGTGAAATCTTTGGTGATCCATCCAAGGGGGTAACTACTCGCTCTTCTGTTAAAATGCTTAATCATGTTGCATTTATCTCATGCATTGAGCCTAAAAATATTAAAGAAGCTTTAAAATATGATTTTTGGATTATGGCCATGCAAGATGAGTTAAATCAATTTGAGAGAAGTAAAGTATGGCATTAGTTGAAAGGCCTAGAAATCAATCTATTATAGGAACTAAATGAGTATTTAGGAATAAACTAGGTGAGAGTGGTAACATAGTGAGAAACAAAAGCTAGGCTAGTTGCTCAAGGTTACACTCAAGAAGAGGGAATTGATTTTGATGAAACCTATGCACCTGTAGCTAGAATGGAAGCTATTAGGATGTTGCTTGCATTTGCATGTTATCATGATTTCAAGCTTTTTCAAATGCATGTCAAGAGTGCATTTTTAAATAACTTTATAAATGAAGAAGTGTATGTGGAACAACCACCGGGTTTTGAAGATCCAATTTTTGCAAACCATGTTTTTAAATTGTCAAAAGCTTTATATGGTTTAAAACAAGCTCCTAGAGCTTGGTATGAAAGACTTTCGAGTTTTCTAGTTGTAAAAGGTTTTGAGAAAGGAAAGGTGGACACAACACTTTTTATTAAAAACAATGGCAAAGATATATTAGTAGTTCAAATTTATGTTGATTATATTATATTTGGTTCTACTAATGAATTGCTTTGTCAAGATTTTTTTAAGTTAATGCAAGGTGAATTTGAAATGAGCATGATGGGGGAGCTCTCATTCTTTTTGGCTTGGAGAATGCAAAGCCTCAAGACACACCAATGAGCTCATCTACAAAGCTTGACAAAGATGAAGGAGGTAAGTGTGTTGACTCCAAGCTTTATCGCTCTATGATTGGATCTTTGCATTACCTTACCGCAAGTAGACCAGATATATTGTTCAGTGTTTGCTTGTGTGCTAGGTTTCAAGCTAGTCCTAGAGAGTCTCACCTTATAGTCGTTAAGAGAATCTTTAGGTACCTTAGAGATACTCCTTGTCTAGGTCTTTGGTACCCTAGAGACTCAACCTTTAATCTTCATGCTTATTCGAATACAGATTACGGGGGTTGTAAAATTGATAGGAAAAGTATTTCCGGCACTTACCAATTCTTAGGTAGTATGCTCATATATTGGTTCTCTAAGAAACAAAATAGTGTAGCTATTTCTACCACCTAAGCCGAGTACATATCCTTAGGGAGTTGTTGTGCTTAAGTCCTTTGGATGAAACAACGACTCTTAGATTATGGTGTTAAAGTTGAAATCATACCCCTTAAGTGTGACAACACTAGTGTTATATGCCTAACTAAAAATCCCATCCAACACTCTAGAACCAAATATATAGAAATAAGGCATCATTTCATTAGATATCATGTCCTTAAGGAAGATGTTGTTTTAGAGTTCATAGATACCTTAAATCAACTAGCGAACATCTTTACAAAACCTCTAGATAAGGAGTGTTTTTGGTCCCTTAGGAGAGAGTTAGGTCTAACTAGCCTATCTTAACCTTTTAGGACCTTTTTGTGCTTAAATTGCTTGATTTCTTACAAAATGCCATGCTTATGTGTTTTTAATCCTAATTTCATCTATGCTTATAGTTAGGGGGAGTATGTTTGTGTTTTAACATGTTATTCCTGCTCATTCATATCATTTATGCATCTAGGACTTCATAAAATTCAATTTTTCTGCAATATTAGAGCCTCATCTCCACCTCTAAGCCTAGGCGTATCGAAACGGGTCAATCTGTTTCGATACGGGTGCCTTAATAGAATGACATGTGACCAGGTTGTTTCGAAATGCCAAAAAGGGTTTCGAAACGTTTTGCCTCTGCCAAGAATTGTATCGAAACGACCCAAAAGCGTTTCGATACGGGTTACCATGTGGGATTCGATACGGTCAAAGTCGTATCGGAACGGTCAATGAGTTTCAAAACGTCAGTCAACGTTTCGGTACACACATTTCGGAACGATCGTGCCTGTTCTGAAATGCCTCTGCGGATAGCTTTTTAAAGGGCTTTAATTGATAAAGTTACTTTTCGTTAAAACTCCTAAAACCCCTAAAAACCCCAAGCATGATTTTACCCTTTAAAAACCCTCTAAACCTCATTATTTTTCATCAAATCTTGTGGGCTTTTACTCACAAACTTATGTCTAAGCAAGCTTCAACAAATTGGTGCAATTTCTTCCATTCATTCGTCCAAATCCCTATTTGAGGTATTTTTCATCTTTTTCTTTTTCCTTTGATTTTATTCGAATATTAGGTTAGAAAATATTAATTTTGTATAGTTTATATGTTTTGCAACTTGAGTTTTTCAAAATTTGTAAAAAAAATTCAAAATCTCAAAGTTTTTTATTCGAATATATTTGTTTTTGGTCGTATTTTTTTACTGTTTTTCAAAAGTTTTTACTTTTTAAAAATTTTCTTTGTTATATGTATATATGATTTTATAGTTTTTTAAACCTAAATGGGATTTGTCATTGGATTGAATTAAGGATTAATATGCATACATTTAATTTTTTAATTTGCTTGCTTTATGTTTTTAGGAATCTAATGGAAAACATTAACAAGAAACGCAAGACGACTCAAACGGGTGAAACTTCAACCCAAGTGAATATCCGCCCTAACCTCACACTTCTTTTTCAAAAGAGTCTTCGTAAACAAGAGACTAAGGACCGTTTCAAAATCCTTAAAGATATAGTCGTTTGCCGAGAGCGTGTTGTGGATATCGCGTTCCTTGACTCCCAGCGTTTTGAATTCTGCTATCTAGCTCGTTTGCGAGAATGGAGTTTCTTGGGCTTTTTGAGCATTCCAGATATTGTCTACAAGCATATGGTCATCCTTTTCTACTCCAATGTTGTTCTTGTTGATAATGAGGATCATACAGAGGTGATTGGCATTGAGTCGTACCTTTCAGGAAAGAAGTTCATCATTAGTATATTCATTTTAGAGAATGCTCTTGGGCTCAAGGATGAAGGTATTGAGGATGAGAACCACTTTGGTGCTCACATCGGATCCATTCTCTCATTGGATGCTCATGACCAGTTCCTCCATTTGATGATTTCTTGGTTCATCCGCCCTTCTGGAGGTAAATTCTCCCATGTTTGTCAAGTTGACTATTTTTTGTTAGAGTGCTTTCGCCGAGGAGAACAACCAAATCTTGTCAAAACCATGTTCGCTGAGATGGTCCATAATGTGAAGATTCATGAAACCGATGCTCTTACATCTTTCACTTATGGGGCTGTTTTAAGCTATGTCTTTGGTACCCTCAACATTGATTGCACCTATGATTCTCCGGAACCCCGCAAGCGCAAGATTGGTGAATCCTCTCTCATTAAGTCTGGGTTTCGCTACACTCTTGGCCAATGGCTTCGTGTTGATAGGCAAGCTCCGCCACCTCAAGTTGAGCCACCACATCAAGCTCCAGCTCCTAACAATGAAGCTCTTATGACTTTTCTTACCGAGCGGTTCAACTCGATGGATACGAACATGGCTTTGGGATTTGATGCTATCAACACTCATTTGCAATCCTTGGAGGATTCTGTTCTTGGAAACGAGAATCGTCTCACTGCTCTTGAGAATCAACAATCATCGATGGACTTGTCTTTCTCTACTTTCTATGGTGATTGGAGGAACTTTCATCGCGCTCAAGCTAAAGAAGATGATTCTCTTGATGATGGTGGTGGTGACGATGATGACGAGGCTTAGGATTTCCATTGCATCTCATATTAGTTTATCATATTAGGAATAAGTTTGCACCTTTAATTTTTTTTATGCTCTAAGAACCTATGCTTTGTTTATTTTGTGTTTGGGATTGAGCTTAAACTCTATTACTTTAAGTATTCGTGTTTGGTTATTTGAACTTAATTCTATCTATATTATGTTGTTTGGTTTTTGCTTATAACCTTGTTTCTTCTCATGATTAGCCTTGATTATTATTCTTTTTGATTTAACAAAAAGGGGGAGAAGTAATATAAGAGCCAAATGTTTGTGGTTTTGAGTTTCATTGAATTTTAAATCTCTTTAAAACCCCATCTTACATTGAGGGGGAGTCACAACGTTTTCAAGATTTCAAAATTCTTAAAAAATTCAAACTTGGTTTTGTTATATCAAAACGGGAAGATTGTAAAACTAATAAATTGATTTTGATATAACAAAGGATTTAAGGACTACATTGAGAAAACAGAAAATGCATATTTAAGTCCTCAAAACATCTATATGTGTTTAAAGAAAAATGTACAAGTCAAAACCTTAACTTATCAAATATTTTCTAAGTGTTTACCAAGTCAAAACAGTGTTTTCGAGTCACTGTTTCGGAACGGCCTTTGTGCGTTTCGGAATGTTTTGAAACTGTTAACCTCTATTTCAGAACTAGCTTTCTCATTTCGATACGGGCATATCGAAACAGCTAGTTGTGTTTCGAATCAAATGAAGAACAACAGAACGGCTTGAACCGTTTCGATACAGTCGTATCGAAACGACCTCAAACGTTTTAAAACGAATTTCAAACTTGTTTTCCAAAATATGACTATTGAAGTTTTATATAACTAATTTTATTAATATTGTTAAGGCGTATCGAAACGCTTTTAGCCGATTCGACACAAGTTTTGGCAGTGGCAAATTGTTTCAAAACACGTTTCGGAACAGGCTCTTAGCGTATCGAAATCGTGCTCGTTTCGGTACGGCCTATTTATTATATCCCAACGGCTATTTCTATTTTGGCCTATTTCGAAACAGGGTCGGGTGTTTCGGAACGGGTAGTTGCAGACTGCATTTATAGAGCGAAGATAACATCCCAACGGCTATAATAATGAAGGCAACAACCCCAACGACTAGAATTCAATGAGAAGGTATAAAAGAGACCTCTAAAAGCACCAGCAACAACTATTGATCTCAAAAGAATTATCCAAACATCAAATCCAAGTAATTATGCTAAAATCCCATATTTTCTTGTAAACCCCAATCGTAGAACTTTGTATTTCCAATCTTACTTGTTCAATTGGGTTGAGTGCTTGTAAAATGGGCTACATTTGTATTGAGAGATACTAGTCTTTAACCTTAAACTTCTTTGTATTACTTGAGTGAGGATTGAGTCAAATTTTGGGTAAAAAATTTGATCGGTATTGTAAAGGTTACCTCTTAAGCCTTATAATGGGGAAGACAAATTAGTGGATTGTTGGAAAATCCTTGGTGGTAGCTAAGGTAGTGGATGTAGAGTTCAATTGGAACATGAACCACTCTAAATTCCCTTGTCTAGCAATTTTTAATTTTCCACTCCACCACCAATTTTTTCTAAAAATCCAATTCACCCGCCTTGTAACCCCCTTAACCCGGCCCAGACGGTTGACCCGAATTAAGAAAGTCACACGGGGAAAACCAAAGTCAACCCGAAAGTCAACCTTGATTAACGACCCTTTTTTTCTCTTTTTACTCTTGTCTAGATGCACATTACCCTTAGATGTGATCATGCAAACAGCATACTCAAAGTTTACAAACATCAGAGTTCAAACAGGGACCCAATTGAACAATTTACAACTTTAGGGACCAAATTGTAAATTCTGAAACTTTAAGGACTTAACCAGATTTTAAGTTACCAACTTAAAATTAATCAGGTTTCATGCTTCTCTGCCAAATTTCAGCTCAAACGGACATCCCAAACTCATGCAATTGCACAAACAAGATTCAGGACCAAAATGCAAACATTCTGAAACATTTAACCGCCCATGTCAGCCCCCAACGGTCACCCGTTCCGAAACAGGCAGAGCCCGTTTCGAAACACGGGGTCATTCCGCAATACGTACCGCAACAGGGGACTGGCAGTAGCCAAACCGTTTCCGAACGGTGTCACCCGTTTCGGACGCCTGGGTTTATGCAGGGCACCCGTTCCGAAACGGTGTCAACTGTTCCGAAACGCCCTGCCCAGATTGCAGCATTTTGCTCACTCAAACACACAATCGAACATTCAAACATGCTCCAAAAGCCTCCATACTTTACCAACATGCAATTCAACATGAATGAGACATACTTGCATCAGCAAATCAACAAATTAACTTCATATGCAAAAAGCCCCAAATCTATAGGCATGCTTCCTACACAAGCAACCATTTAAGCACAACCTTTCCAAATCAATCTCATTAAAGCCAATACATGTTCCAACAACATCATCAACATAAAAAACATCCTTGTCCAAACATAAACAAACACATACACATTAACCCGAGAGATTCTACCCCCATTGCCTTTATTAACTATAGCTATTCACCGAGACATACATCTCAATTGGAGTCCACCTTGAATCCCTTGCTCCTTGCTGTCCAAACTTCAAGAATCTGCATTGATGGACAAAAAGGAGCGTAAGCACATAATGCTTAGTGAGGAATGCTGAAAACCAAAACACCATCAATGCAGCGGGTCATAAAACACTTTTAAAACAAACCCGATTTGTTTACCAAAGCCATGTTTGAAACCCTTTTCAACAACAAGCTCAAAACCATGCATTGCACATACATGAAAACCAACCCTTAGCTTAGCAAGCTAAGAAAACCTTTTCAAAGCACAACTTACAAAATCATCCATTTAACAATTCCATGCATAAACACCATATGCAAAGTTAAATCAAAACCTTGGAAAACACTCCCATTTCACAACATACCTTTCTTAAACTTGAAAGCCATTTCAAGCAAGAAACCTTTAAAAACCATTACTCAAACAAACCAACACATGCATTAAAACAAAGGCAACTTATATGAACCACAACATCATCTTCACATGCCTTTAAAACAACTCTTAACAAGACTCCAATGCATTTAAGAGTTTTCATGCTCACATGCATCATTTACCAAATGATAATCAACACTTGTTAAACCTAACAAGTAAACATGCATTCACTAGCATTATACACTTTTCATGCAACCATGCATCTTTTCAAGCATCTCATGCTTCTCATGCAATTATGCATCATTTCAAGCATTTCATGCTTCTTTATAATCAAGAACATCATATTGGCTTTCGAGTGATCAACCACATTCACTTTTCAACTCAACATCCAATCGGATACGCGGATCACAAGCGTTGTCCCCCACGCTTCATACACACTACCAATCCAAGGTCCCTAATGGACTTTTAAACACCATTTGACCTCACCATCCTAAGGTTCCCATGTATGGACTTTTAAACACCATACAACCTTAGCTTTCCCGAGGTTCCCATGTATAGACTTTCAAACACCATACAACCTCCACTTTTCCCAAGGTTCCCATGTATGGACTTTCAAACACCATACAACCTTTGCATTCACCGATTGGTAGTTGTATAACATCACTAACGAGATCCGGGACACCCTACAGAAGATCCACATATGGACTTAACACCGCCATTGTGATCTCAACAAGCACAAGGTTCCCATATATGGACTTTTAAACACCATATGACCTTTGCTTAACCAAGGTCCTCGAATGGGCATCAACCTCCATTATGACCTTAACCATCTCGTTAGGATACTTGAAGGGAGTTTACCGGTCCCCTCTTGACCACTCCACCTCCAAGGCGACTTAATTCACGGTGCACCCAATCCTATAGCCGGCTAACTATATCCGATCAACGAACCAAGAACCACTTACATCACTTGCCAATATAACCATCTTACCACATTAGTCCAATGATTCACATGCATAACCAATATGCAAAAAGTGTCATTTACCATCATCAATTCACTGTTTTTAAGCATCACACAAAGCCATTGATCAACATGCAACACTATGCATCAAAACCACAATTTCCATGTACAAAACCAAGGATCTCTTACCTTGAGCATCCCTCACATATGGCTTTCAAAACCAGCATTAAACCATGCTAAAATATACTTTCAAAACAGATTTAAACCATGCAAAACACATGCATTTCAATCATCAACCACAATTGCTTAAAAGCCAATTTCACAACACAATTCAAGAGCGAAAATCCATTCACTTACTCTTGAGCTTAGCAAAGTTGTTTAGACTTAAACTAAGCTCCCAAAACCTTCAAACCTTGGTTTAAAAGCTGAAAACCCAACTTCACTCACCGATACACAAAACAAGGCTAGCCAACAAGCCTTCCAAGCATCCGAAAACCTTCCGCAACACCTTCAAAGCTCATGGATCAAACTCCCCTGTTTCAAGCACACAACAACAGAGGATTGATGCATCATTATGCATTAAAAACACCAGTAACAAGACTCAACTCGCTGCTCATCACAAAATCAACATTTCGGCTACCAAACACAACCGAAATCACCTCCAAACACTTCCAAAACTTAACCCAGCCAAGATCCATCACTTCCAACCATTTTTAAACATCAATTAACATCCAAAATGATCACAAACACGTCCCTATACCTCCAGGTATAACAGATCACCAAAAACACTCCAAAAACAACCAAAAACTCAAGCAAAACTTAGGAAATTCAACCTATCCGGGATTGCATTAATTAAACCTCAACTTCTAATCAATTTAACATTCATTTAACATCATTTTGACACTTCAAAACACTGCCCAAACAGATCACATGAAAATTCCACCAAAATCACCAAATCTTGCATTTTAAGCCAAAATCAAGATTTCAATTGAAAAGCCTTTAACAAATCACAAATCAAGGATTGAGAACTTAGGAATTTCAGTAAAGAACTGATAGTTTAGAGGAGAAGGACGTTCTTACCTCCAAACTTGAGTTTCTCCTTTTTAGAGCCAAAAAGCTTGATGAAACAACTTGCAAATTGAGAGGTTTTGTTGATGAGATGATTAGGAATCAAAAGAGAGTTGAAATGAGTGATTTAGATGACAAAATCAGAGAAGAAAATCTGGAGAAATGTGTTTGGGTTGAGAGAAATTGAGAGAAAAGGGAAATTGAGAGAAAATAGAAAAGTTAGTTATAAAATGGTTAAAATGATTTCCCTCCACATTTCATAAACTTTAAAATCAGAATAAAGCCTTAAAATATCTTAGAAAAATCTGGAGAAACTCTTTTTGGAATAATAGCTCCTTAAAGATTCAAAGTTTCAATCCTTTATAAAACTGTCACGCAACTTTCAAAAATTACATTTTGGTCACTAGCCAAAATGTCAACCTTCCGAACCTCATTTTCCAAAATTGATTTCACAGTTCACTTAAATATATTAAAAGATGATTTTAGAACATTTTTCCATATTTTTAATGCAACCCGAACTAGGCTTTCCTAAATTCACTCTTATATATTCGATCAGCACTTTGACCGAACCGGTCAACGCCCAAAACTTCTGAGCCCAAAACCGGGGCGTTACAACTCTCCCCCCCTTAGGAAATTTCGTCCTCGAAATTTCAACCGGCAAAAAGAGAACAACAACCTTCTCAAACCAACACACAAGGCAACACAACAGCCTCAACTACCACTGATTACTATCCACACAAAACCTACACCAAACTTAGCACCTCCACACACTGTTCACAAAATCCAGAACACTCAAAGATAGCCACAACTTAACCTTTCACATACCCGGACTGTACACAGCCCCAACCTCATCCTGAAGAACCTCAACTTTTACAGCACACCACACTGTAACACACAACTTCCAAGACTTGTTTACACAGTGACACCAACCAATTCAAAACAGCCACTATGCAAACCTTTCTGCTTCTAAAACTCTTGCAAACTCCCAAACCTCTTCCAAGGATTTTCCCAACAAGCAAAAATCTTTAAGCATCAACTGCTTACCCAAACTCCTCAACGAATGCTGATAATCCTTTACATCTGCCGCTAACATCACCATAACAACTCACCAGGACTACTCACCCAGACTCCAAGAATTACATCACAACCCCAACTTGACTCCGTCAGCCGTTCCACACACCACCAGCTGACTACATAAGAAATTCACATACTCACAACCAGCCAACCACTTTTCACAAGAACCCAAACAACCAACAAAAGCCTTCGATCTTTCATAATCCTTCCACTTCAAACTTCAACCATAACACTTGCCTTACCAGAACATCGCTTAACCAAAACACACATAACAACTCTTCAACTCCTCAAAGGTTGCTAAAAACCAGCACTTACAAACACAACCCTTCCACAACAACTTAAATACTGGCTACTTCAGCACTTGGGAACACAACCGCTAAACTGCAACATCACTTAGCACCAAGGAGCTACCCCTTCCACTTAGCTATTCAAACCACTAAACTCTTTAAGCAACAAACACTATCCTTCTACCACAGGCTATACCACTCTCACCATTGCTGGCGACTAGCTTAATATTACTTTTAACTCTCACTCAGCACCAAAACAACCTTTAAAAACCCATCATCCAAACCAACCACCACACTAACAGATTCGATTAGTTATTAGCGAGTGTGAACATCGTATGCATGATCACCAACATGCCCTATCAATGCCTGATGTACATGTATGCAAAACCTCTAATGTCATGCCACATGTATGCATGGACCAACATATACAATATAGCATATAACAATGATTTTAACTGTGCATGAATGCCAATTCACACCCTCCAATAACATCCTCAGAATCTGTCTATGAACAACCTCCTACCTCACTTCTAACTTATCTAACTCCATCATACCAACAACCATTAACCACAAGATACTCACCTAAGCCTTCTTCACACCAAATATGTTTCCAAACTGCAACTATTACCCTCAACAAGCTAACAACAAGACTAAACTTACCACGCAAGGAAAACCAACAGAAACCAAACTAAGGTAACTAGAGCAAAGATTACTTAACAAGGTTACCTGAAAACACAACACCTCCCTGAAGCTTCATCAGACGAGCTCTCTTCCTTGCGGAGCCATCATCCTCCTGCCGCACCACTGCAGCACCAGCTAGCACACTAGGGTCACCACCAACTTCTTGCGGTAAGGAACATTGGCTGTTCCGAGACAACCTCAAACAATCACGTCTCATGTGACCAGCAGACCCACATTTCCAGCAATTCTCATTTCCCAAACTCTTCACAACCTTCTGCTCTTTCTGCCACTTCTGAACCTTGCCTCGGCCATGCCCACGACCTTTCAAAGACCCTTTGGCTACCACCAAAGCTGACTTCACTCCATGAGGACAATCACGCTTAACATGCATTTTGGAACCACAATTCCAGCAAGCATCCGCGCCCCAACAACCTCCAACATGGCACCTTTCACAACGATCACACACAGGTAGCTGAACCTCCACTCCTTGCTCAAGCAACACTTGCTCTACAACAGCACCACCTTCACATTGCTTAACCCTTGGAAACTTCTCTCCAAGATACCTTTCATAAAAAGCAGATACAAAGAAATCCCAGTCAATATCATTGATATGTGACGCCACCGCCACAGATGTCCACCAGGCACACGCATCCTCCAACATCAGAGAAACAACACTCCCCAACTTACAGGCATAATCACAGCCTTCCTGATCCAAGATCAGAATCACACTGGCCAACCAGGCCTCAAACATCCCTGGTGTAGAACCATGATACTCCACAGCACCCAAATCCAACAAACGCTGCTTCGGCAAACCCACACATTCCACAGCCAGCACATCCACTGACTTTACCTTTACCACAGCCTGAGATGTTCCCAACACTTCCTGAACAACAGATGATGAACTCTTCATCACAGAACCAACTTCTTTCCCTTGCCTTACCACTTCAACTCCAGGCACAGAAGACTGAGACAAAACACCTCTACAAAAGGGTGAATTCCATGCCCTAACAACCTGCCCCAAGGCAGCAACCATCTCACCCAACTGCCATTCTTCCATCGACTTTGCCATACTACTAACAACAACAAACAATCACAACAAGCAAACAAACCAGTTAGACCAGCATTAAGCAAGGATTCAAACTCCATCTCCAAAATAACACAATAGCTATATTAATAAGGCAATGGGTATCCTGAATCCTCCCCTTTACATGACATAACAGTCAACACAACATGGATACCACAACATCAAGCGTATCAAACAACATACTTTGATCATGCTTATACCAAACAACATCCACTTGCAACAGTATAATAGCAACATAACATACTCATTACACTCCCATCATGCATAACATCAGCTCACAATATTAGCACATATCCACATAAGCTCAACCAAGATTCATAACCATAAAACACGCTTGAAAAAACAGCAACATGCTCAGAAACATCAACAATTTGCTCAGAAACACGTGTTTCAACCAACTTTCAACCACACATCAAGGTAAACAACAAGCACACCTTACAACAACTTACCGTTTTCCCCAAGCATTTGCAACTCAGCTCTGATACCACCAAATGTAACCCCCTTAACCCGGCCCAGACGGTTGACCCGAATTAAGAAAGTCACACGGGGAAAACCAAAGTCAACCCGAAAGTCAACCTTGATTAACGACCCTTTTTTTTCTTTTTACTCTTGTCTAGATGCACATTAACCTTAGATGTGATCATGCAAACAGCATACTCAAAGATTACAAACATCAGAGTTCAAACAGGGACCCAATTGAACAATTTACAACTTTAGGGACCAAATTGTAAATTCTGAAACTTTAAGGACTTAACCAGATTTTAAGTTACCAACTTAAAATTAATCAGGTTTCATGCTTCTCTGCCAAATTTCAGCTCAAACGGACATCCCAAACTCATGCAATTGCACAAACAAGATTCAGGACCAAAATGCAAACATTCTGAAACATTTAACCGCCCATGTCAGCCCGCAACGGTCACCCGTTCCGAAACAGGCAGAGCCCGTTTCGAAACACGGGGTCGTTCCGCAACACGTACCGCAACAGGGGACTGGCAGTAGCCAAACCGTTTCGGAACGGTGTCACCCGTTTCGGACGCCTGGGTTTATGCAGGGCACCCGTTCCGAAACGGTGTCAACTGTTCCGAAACGCCCTGCCCAGATTGCAGCATTTTGCTCACTCAAACACACAATCGAACATTCAAACATCCTCCAAAAGCCTCCATACTTTACCAACATGCAATTCAACATGAATGAGACATACTTGCATCAGCAAATCAACAAATTAACTTCATATGCAAAAAGCCCCAAATCTATAGGCATGCTTCCTACACAAGCAACCATTTAAGCACAACCTTTCCAAATCAATCTCATTAAAGCCAATACATGTTCCAACAACATCATCAACATAAAAAACATCCTTGTCCAAACATAAACGAACACATACACATTAACCCGAGAGATTCTACCCCCATTGCCTTTATTAACTATAGCTATTCACCGAGACATACATCTCAATTGGAGTCCACCTTGAATCCCTTGCTCCTTGCTGTCCAAACTTCAAGAATCTGCATTGATGGACAAAAAGGAGCGTAAGCACATAATGCTTAGTGAGGAATGCTGAAAACCAAAACACCATCAATGCAGCGGGTCATAAAACACTTTTAAAACAAACCCGATTTGTTTACCAAAGCCATGTTTGAAACCCTTTTCAACAACAAGCTCAAAACCATGCATTGCACATACATGAAAACCAACCCTTAGCTTAGCAAGCTAAGAAAACCTTTTCAAAGCACAACTTACAAAATCATCCATTTAACCATTCCATGCATAAACACCATATGCAAAGTTAAATCAAAACCTTGGAAAACACTCCCATTTCACAACATACCTTTCTTAAACTTGAAAGCCATTTCAAGCAAGAAACCTTTAAAAACCATTACTCAAACAAACCAACACATGCATTAAAACAAAGGCAACTTATATGAACCACAACATCATCATCACATGCCTTTAAAACAACTCTTAACAAGACTCCAATGCATTTAAGAGTTTTCATGCTCACATGCATCATTTACCAAATGATAATCAACACTTGTTAAACCTAACAAGTAAACATGCATTCACTAGCATTATACACTTTTCATGCAACCATGCATCTTTTCAAGCATCTCATGCTTCTCATGCAATTATGCATCATTTCAAGCATTTCATGCTTCTTTATAATCAAGAACATCATATTGGCTTTCGAGTGATCAACCACATTCACTTTTCAACTCAACATCCAATCGGATACGCAGATCACAAGCGTTGTCCCCCACGCTTCATACACACTACCAATCCAAGGTCCCCAATGGACTTTTAAACACCATTTGACCTCACCATCCTAAGGTTCCCATGTATGGACTTTTAAACACCATACAACCTTAGCTTTCCCGAGGTTCCCATGTATGGACTTTCAAACACCATACAACCTCCACTTTTCCCAAGGTTCCCATGTATGGACTTTCAAACACCATACAACCTTTGCATTCACCGATTGGTAGTTGTATAACATCACTAACGAGATCCGGGACACCCTACAGAAGATCCACATATGGACTTAACACCGCCATTGTGATCTCAACAAGCACAAGGTTCCCATATATGGACTTTTAAACACCATATGACCTTTGCTTAACCAAGGTCCTCGAATGGGCATTAACCTCCATTATGACCTTAACCATCTCGTTAGGATACTTGAAGGGAGTTTACCGGTCCCCTCTTGACCACTCCACCTCCAAGGCGACTTAATTCACGGTGCACCCAATCCTATAGCCGGCTAACTATATCCGATCAACGAACCAAGAACCACTTACATCACTTGCCAATATAACCATCTTACCACATTAGTCCAATGATTCACATGCATAACCAATATGCAAAAAGTGTCATTTACCATCATCAATTCACTGTTTTTAAGCATCACACAAAGCCATTGATCAACATGCAACACTATGCATCAAAACCACAATTTCCATGTACAAAACCAAGGATCTCTTACCTTGAGCATCCCTCACATATGGCTTTCAAAACCAGCATTAAACCATGCTAAAATATACTTTCAAAACAGATTTAAACCATGCAAAACACATGCATTTCAATCATCAACCACAATTGCTTAAAAGCCAATTTCACAACACAATTCAAGAGCGAAAATCCATTCACTTACTCTTGAGCTTAGCAAAGTTGTTTAGACTTAAACTAAGCTCCCAAAACCTTCAAACCTTGGTTTAAAAGCTGAAAACCCAACTTCACTCACCGATACACAAAACAAGGCTAGCCAACAAGCCTTCCAAGCATCCGAAAACCTTCCGCAACGCCTTCAAAGCTCACGGATCAAACTCCCCTGTTTCAAGCACACAACAACAGAGGATTAATGCATCATTATGCATTAAAAACACCAGTAACAAGACTCAACTCGCTGCTCATCACAAAATCAACATTTCGGCTACCAAACACAACCGAAATCACCTCCAAACACTTCGAAAACTTAACCCAGCCAAGATCCATCACTTCCAACCATTTTTAAACATCAATTAACATCCAAAATGATCACAAACACGTCCCTATACCTCCAGGTATAACAGATCACCAAAAACACTCCAAAAACAACCAAAAACTCAAGCAAAACTTAGGAAATTCAACCTATCCGGGATTGCATTAATTAAACCTCAACTTCTAATCAATTTAACATTCATTTAACATCATTTTGACACTTCAAAACACTGCCCAAACAGATCACACGAAAATTCCACCAAAATCACCAAATCTTGCATTTTAAGCCAAAATCAAGATTTCAATTGAAAAGCCTTTAACAAATCACAAATCAAGGATTGAGAACTTAGGAATTTCAGTAAAGAACTGATAGTTTAGAGGAGAAGGACGTTCTTACCTCCAAACTTGAGTTTCTCCTTTTTAGAGCCAAAAAGCTTGATGAAACAACTTGCAAATTGAGAGGTTTTGTTGATGAGATGATTAGGAATCAAAAGAGAGTTGAAATGAGTGATTTAGATGACAAAATCAGAGAAGAAAATCTGGAGAAATGTGTTTGGGTTGAGAGAAAATGAGAGAAAAGGGAAATTGAGAGAAAATAGAAAAGTTAGTTATAAAATGGTTAAAATGATTTCCCTCCACATTTCATAAACTTTAAAATCAGAATAAAGCCTTAAAATATCTTAGAAAAATCTGGAGAAACTCTTTTTGGAATAATAGCTCCTTAAATATTCAAAGTTTCAATCCTTTATAAAACTGTCACGCAACTTTCAAAAATTACATTTTGGTCACTAGCCAAAATGTCAACCTTCCGAACCTCATTTTCCAAAATTGATTTCACAGTTCACTTAAATATATTAAAAGATGATTTTAGAACATTTTTCCATATTTTTAATGCAACCCGAACTAGGCTTTCCTAAATTCACTCTTATATATTCGATCAGCACTTTAACCGAACCGGTCAACGCCCAAAACTTCTGAGCCCAAAACCGGGGCGTTACACGCCTCTTGGCTTAAATCGATTCTTCGATCCACTCAACAATTGGTCACAAAACTCACCCAAAAACTCACTTTTACACCCACCAAACTTCAACACAAAACCCAAGTTCGGGATTTTTATCATTCTCCCATCATCTCAACATTATTCCACATCAAAAACTAAGATATAACCATCATCAAACTCAGAATTGAAATATCTAAACCAAGATCCCACCCAAAAGCTCATTTTACCATATTTTACCCAAATTTTCATTAGAAACCATTTAGAAAATCTTAACCTTCATAAATAAAAGAATAAAAAACATGAGAATATCAATTAAGAACCTTACATCAGAGGAGAATTTCGTCGCTCACCTCCAATGATGAATTTTCCCCTTTGTTTGGCAAAAAACTCTTGAGAAACTAGAAATTAAGCATTGGTTTTAGAAAACTAATGTAGAAGACTCATTTATCAACATTAGATTAGCAAGAAACACCATTTACCTTGAGAAAATCAAGCTTCAAAGGTTGTTTGGCTGAAGAGAAATGAAGAGAGAATTCAAAATGGTGTTCTAAGCCACTCTATAATTTGCTACAGCAAAACCATCCCTTTGTGTTTGATAAGGATTGCCACAGCGCATTCGATGAACTGAAGGAGAAGCTCATCTTAGCACCCATTGTCGTCCCACCTGATTGGAACGAGTCATTTGAACTGATGTGCGATGCGAGTGACTACGTAGTGGGGGCAGCGCTTGGGCAACGTCGTGGTAAACTCTTTCATGTTATTTACTATGCTAGTGGCACCTTAAATGATGCACAAATTAATTACACCACCACTGAAAAAGAATTGTTGGTTGTTGTGTTTGGCTTTGATAAGTTTAGGTCATACTTGATAGGCACTAAGGTTATTGTTCATAAGGATCACTCGGCTATTAAATACTTCGTGGCTAAATAGGATACTAAACCTAGGCTTATTAGGTTGATACTTCCCCTACAAGAATTCGACTTGGAAGTTAGGGATAGGAAGGGACGTGAAAATCAAGTAGATGATCACCTCTTTAGGCTAGAGAACCCGGTTAAACATGGCAATACACAAGAAATTAAGGAGGAATTCCCTGATGAGAAAATTTTATATGCTATAGCAATTCCATGGTATGCTGACATTGTTAATTATCTTGTTAGTAGTATTTTGTCTCCTGATTTGAATAACCAGGGCCGAAACAAGTTCAAGCATGACGTGAGATTCTACTTTTAGGATGAACCCTATGTGTTAAAGCAATGTGCTGACCAAATAATACGAAGATGCCTACCAGAAGAAGAGCAAAGAGACATCTTATTCCTTTGCCATTAATCGCCATGTGGAGGTCATTTTGGTGGAACAAGAACATCTGCAAAAGTGTTACAATCCAGATTCTATTGGCCGACACTTTTTAAAGATGCCCACGAGTTTTGTAGAACTTGTGAAAGATGCCAAATAACGGGGAACATTTTTCGGAGGAATGAAATGCCTTTGCAAGGCATATTGGAAGTACAACTCTTCGATGTATGGGGGATTGGCTTCATGGGATCATTCCCTTCATCTTTTGGATATCTCTACATTCTTTTGGCAGTCGACTATGTGTCGAAATGGGTAGAAGCAGTGGCCACACCCAAGAATGACTCCAAGACAGTTTTGAAGTTCCTATACAAGAACATATTCACCAGGTTTGGAGCACCTAGGGTCATCATTAGCGATGAAGGAACACACTTCGACAACAAGATTATTGTCAAGGCATTGTGCAGATATGGAGTCAGGCACAAAAATAGCCACGACATATCATCCCCAGACCAATGGATAAGCGGAAGTCTCTAATCATGAGAAAAAATAGATACTTGAGAAGGTGGTCAGCTCCAAGCAAAAAGACTGGTCTCCAAGACTCGATGAAGTGCTATGGGCTTATCGAGCAACCTTCAAAACACCCTTGGGTATGTCCCCCTTCAAACTTGTTTTTGGCAAGGCTTGTCATCTCCTTGTCGAGCTAGAACATAAAGCTTATTTGTCTATAAAAAAGCTCAACATGTATGCTTAGTTGGCTAGTGAGAAAAAGGCTACGAGAGCTTAATGAGATGGAAGGATTTAGAGCCAACGCGTATGAGAATGCAAGGTTGTAGAAAGAAAAAACTAAGAAATGGCATGATAAGAACATTATGCCACAGAATGTAACCGCCTTAGCCCGGCCTAGACGCTTGACCCGAACTAAGAAGATTACACAAGAAAAACCGAAGTCAACTCGTAAGCGTTAACCTCGATTAGCGACCCTTTTTTTTCTTTTTATCTTTTCTAGATGCACATTAGTATCCTACGTGATTAATAAAGCGACTAAGCGAAAACAGCACAGCGATCGGAAACCAATTAGGGGTTCAATTGCATTCATTTGACTTTTATGGACCAATTTGTAAATTTCAAGAATTACAAGGACTAACCATGTTTTAAAACTACCAATCCAAAGTTAGTCATATATCATGCCAGCAAGTTAAATCTCAATTAAAACGGACTATCCCGACTCAGCCAATTGAACTTACAACATTCAGGGACGAAAACGTAAGAAACAGAAACTTGGAAATATTCAAAATCAACATCCAACGGTCAAGTGTTTCGGAACACAAGTCCCTGTATCGAAACGGACGTTTCGAAACCATGTTGACTGTTTCGGTACGTGGGTGTGTTTCGAGACCCCAAATAACCTGTTTCGATACGGTGAATTACAGTAGCGAAATGTTCCCGAACGTGCCTACTTGTTCCGAAACACCATGACCATTACAGGCCACCGTTCCGAAACATATAAGGGCGCTCCGAAACGCCTGGGCCTACAATTTTCCAAATTGCTGGTTTTACACAAATCTTCACCTTCGAAACCATTCCAACACCTGTCCTAACACACATACAATATGAATACACATCAAAGACCACTAAAACAAAGCACAAGCTATAACATAGCATCATTCTTGCAAGCTTTAGAACTATAGGCATGCTTCCTAGATGTCAAAACCACATTCAAGCTTAAACCAATATTCAAAGGCCATTTACAATACCAAATAAGCAAACCAAACATGCTCTTGGTGTTTAACATCACCAAATAATATCAAGAGTAGAAATCCCACCCATTGCCTCTTATTAAACCAAGGTAAAACCACATACTTTGTTGGGTCTAAGATACTTGGAATCCACTTGCTTCCTTGCTGCCCAAATGCCTAATTTTCTGCATTGATGAAACAAATGAGCGTTAGCATAAAGCTTAGTGAGGATCGCTAAAACCAAGCATTCGTCAATGCATTTTACCAAACCGAAACATCACCATTTGTCATCTCATGCCTTTACTTAAATCATGCCATTTTAAAGCATCAATGCACTCTTTAAACCACATGCTTTTAGCATCATTAAAATAACAACAAATAATCCTTTGCTCATGCTTAAACCAAGCATCACCTGAATTCTAGCATACTTCACAAGCATCACATGCTTAAATCATTAATCAACAACATTATATTGGCTCACAAGTGATCAATTCTCAATTCATACCAAAACCAACACAAATGACACAACCGGATACGCGAATTACAAGCGTTGTCCCACATGCTTCATACACACTACCGGACTACACAAGGCTCACACACGAGATTAAACCATCAACCGTTGTGACACCTGTGGTGGAGTTTAATGGTACAATCACAACCCCTCAACACCACTCATCGGTAGTTGTATAATTCCATTAACGAGAGCACGTGACACATACCACAAGATCCACACACGAGATTTAACCATCCACCGTTGTGATCTTAGCCTCAATCGTTTTGGTACTTGGATGGAGTATATGGTACAATCACAACCCCTCGACATCCAAGGCGACTTTATTCACGATGCACCCAATCCTATAGCCGGCTAACTATATTTTATTAAAGTAACAAAAAACCATTTCCATCACTTGCCAATATAATCATTTAACATCATTATTCACAATGCCACTTCCACAAGCATAAACATGCTTAATCTCAAATGCATACATTTCATAATTCCTAGGATCACCGACCAAGTGCATCCTTAATAAAATGGCATTAAACACCAGCATTATCAATGCTCAAAACATGCTTTAAAACAATAATTGAAATCACGTTCATTTCAAGTGCATTTTCCAAAAAAACATAGCACATTCTGAGAGAGTCTTTCGAATCACTTACTCTTGAGCTTAGATAAGTGTTTCAAACTTACACTAAGCTCCCAAGACCTTGCTCAAAGCGTTACAAAGCTGGAAAATCCATTTCCACTCACCGATACGCGAAACCTTGCTCGCCAACACGAAAATCTCCCTTCTGAAGCCTCCAAAAATGCTTCGTTTGCTCCCGGATCAAGATCCCCTGTTTTTAGATCATTATAACAAAGAACTAAATGCATTAAAATGCATTTCAACACCTACAACTAAACACAAACTCCTTGCTCACCAAAACTACACCAATTTACCCATCCGAAACAACCGAAAACTCAATCGATTGCTTCCTAAACCAAGCCCAGCCAGCATACAACACTTCCAAACATTTATAAACATCAAAACACATCTAGAAACAACCTAAACCCTTCCTTATATCTCCAGAAAGAATAACTTCAACATTACACCTCAAAAACCCAACTAAAATCATCAAGAAACTCAAGGATCTCAAGGATTTCGGGATCTATATTATCAAAACCCTATTTCAACATAATAATTAACTCAAAACTCAATTAAAACCAATCTAAAACAGAGCTCATCAAATCCAATCAGAAAATCAAGATTTTAATCACATTTTTGCAAGATATTGATCTCAAATAAAAACTATAAAAAAACCTCACCCAAAAACATCAATTAGAAGCCAAAGATCTTTAGAATTTCAATAAAGAACCTAGATTGAAGGTTGAGAACGGGATTTACCTCCAATCCTTGCTTTCCTTAAGGTTTGACAAGTTTTAGCTTCACAAAACTTGAAAATCTTGAAGAGAAATCTTGAAATTGATTTGGAAATCAATGAGAGAGTGTTTGGGAGAAAAGAATTCTGAAGAAATCAGTTGGAAAAATGGTTTTTGCTGAAATGAGAGGTTGTTACGTAAAATGAAATCTCAATTTACTATTTTATTAAATTTAATTAAATAAAATCTTTTTTATTTAATCATCTAAAAACCCTTTTAAAAAACATGTCAATTTAAGAAAGGTGCAATTTCACCATAGCTCCCTAAAGATTCTAAGATTTTTGGCTCCTCTTTTTAAAATTACATTTTCCACAGTTTTGAAACTTTACATTTTGGTGACTACCCGAAATATACCACTTCAAAATCCTATTTTGTAAAATTGATTAGACCAACCCCTTAAACATGATTTTAGAGGATTTTAGCATTTTTTACCATATTTTTATCCTTTCCCAATCCTTGATTTCCATAAACCACCTAACGCGATTCGAACCGTTTTTGACCGGTCCAATCCAATGTCTACAACATCTAGGCCCAAAACCGGGGCGTTACAACTCTCCCCCACTTAGGAAATTTTGTCCTCAAAATTTTACCTGAAGAAAAGAGGTGCGGAAACTGTTTCAACATGTCCGTCTTGCTTTCTCAAGTGGCCTCCTCAACTCCTCAGTGTCGCCACAACACCTTCACAAGCTTTATCGTCTTGCCACGAAGAACCTTGCTACTCACATCCAGAATCGTCACCGGTTCCTCGTCATAATGCAGATCCAGATTCAACTCTACCTCCTCAACAGGCATCACATGTGAAGGATCCGATCTGTACCTCCGCAACATCGAGACATGAAACACATCATATATCTTTTCTAGCTCATAAGTCAACCTCAACCGAGATGCCACAGGACCAACACGTTCCACAACCTCATTAGGTCCAATAAACCTCGAGCTAAGCTTACCCTTACGCCCAAATCTCATCACCTTCTTCCAAGGTGATACCTTCAAAAACACACGTTCGCCAACTGTGAACTCGATTTCCTTACGCTTCAGATCCGCGTAAGACTTTTACCGTTTCGATGCTGACTTCAAATGCTCACAGATGAGCTTCACCTTCTCGGTGGTTCCTTTCAACATAGCCGGCATCGAAATCAACTTTTGCCCAACAAAGAGGGGTTTAACACTTCCTCCCATACAAATCTTCGTATGAAGCCATCTAGATACTTGCCAGATAACTATTGTTGTAAGCAAACTCAACAAACCGCAAGTGTTTCTCCCAAAAACCCTGAAAATCTATAACGCAGCATCTCAACATGTTCTCAAGCACCTGGATCACATGTTCCGACTGTCCATTCGTTTAAGGATGATAGGAAGTACTGAAATTCAACCGTGTACCCAGGGCCTGATGCAAACATTCCCAGAACCTTGATGTGATCCTAGGATCCCTATTCGACACTATGGACTTTGGCACACCGTGCAACTGCACAATCTCAGCAATATACAACTCTGCCAACTTATCCAAGGTATACGTAGTATGCACAGGCAAGAAATTTGCACACTTCGTGAGGCGATCAACAATCACCCAAACTGAATTCTTCTTTGACGGTGACAGTGGCAAACCATACACGAAATCTATAGTAATCATTTCCCACTTCCATTCTGGAATTTTCAAAGGTTGCAACAACCCAGAAGGAACCTAATGCTCAGCCTTCACTCGCTGACACACCATTCATTTACTAACGAACTCGAAAACATCCTTTTCCAACCCTACCAAGTAGTACTCATCCTTCAAATCACGATACCTCTTCGTACTACCATGATGCATAGCGAAGGGACTACTATGAGCTTCAGTCAAAATAGTGTGCCTCAACTCAACATCATCTGGCACCACTATTCGACTCCTAAAACACAAAACACCATCATCATTAAAACTGAAATTCGAAGGCTTACCCTCCGCAATGTCCTGAACATGAGGGACAAGAGAATCATCTAGCAACTGCTTATCCTTGATCAACTGAATCAGAGATGGTTTCACTTGCAATTAGCAACAAGACCACCATCTCGCGATATGCTCAAGCGAGCAAACATCACCCTCAAATCCACAGCCACTTTCATGCTCAAAGCATCAGCCACAACATTGGCCTTGCCTGGGTGATACTCAATCGACATATCATAATCCTTAAGCAACTCCACCCAACGAAGTTGCCTAAGATTCAACTCCTTCTGAGACATAAGATACTTCAAGCTCTTATGATCCGTGAACACCATACACTTCTAGCCATACAGATGATGCCTCCAGATCTTCAAAGCAAACACAACAGCCGCAAACTCAAGATCGTGAGTAGGGTAGTTACGCTCATGTACATGCCTCGATGCATAGGCTACTACCTTGCCCTCTTGCATCAACACACAGCCCAAACCAACAATGGATGCATCACTATAGATCACAAACTCCTTACCAGACTCGTGTTGAATCAGAACAAGAGCTTGCGTCAAAGCTTCCTTCAGCTTCTCAAAAGCTTGCTGCCTCGCGTCAGTCAACTCAAAGCGAACATTCTTCTGCAGCAACTTGGTCAAAGGTGCAACAATCTTCGAGAAACCCTCGACAAACCTACAGTAATACCCAGCTAAACCAAGAAAACTTTGGACCTCTGTCACCGACTTAGGCACCTTCCAACTCATCACAACCTCTACTTTATGCGGATCAACGCGAATACCTTCAACTAATACAACATGCCCAAGTAAGACCACCTTTTTAAGCCAAAAATCACACTTACTTAGCTTGGCATACAACTGGTTCTCCAACAACGCTTGCAAAACGATCCTCAAGTGTCTATCATGATC
Organism: Hibiscus tridactylites; assembly: GCA_958450335.1. NCBI lineage: Eukaryota > Viridiplantae > Streptophyta > Magnoliopsida > Malvales > Malvaceae > Hibiscus > Hibiscus tridactylites. Next base: position 22,446,263 of record OY288289.1, on the reverse strand, counting down.
CTTCTTGGTACGAGAATACACAAGGAAATCATCGATGAACACCACCACAAACTGATCCAAGAACTCATGGAACACACGATTCATCATGTCCATGAAAGCAGCAGGTGCATTGGTCAAACCAAACGGCATCACTAAGAATTCGTAATGCACGTACCATGTCTGAAAAGTCGTCTTAGGTACGTCCACATCCTTTACCTTTAACTGGTAATATCCTAACCTTAAGTCAATCTTAGAAAACACAGAAGCTCCTCGAAACTGATCAAAGAGATCATCAATCCTTGGAAAATGATACTTGTTCTTGATCGCCAACTTGTTCAATTGTTGATAATCTATACACATCCAAATATTTCCATCTTTCTTCTTTACAAACAACACTGGTGCACCCCAAGGTGATACACTCGTCCGGATGAACCCTCGGGCCAGCAACTCCTGAAGTTGCGTTTTCAACTCTTTTAGCTCTTTCGGTGCCATGCGATAAGGAGCAATGGACACCGGAGTCATATTCTCATCAACTCTATACCAAACTCAACTTCTGTATTTGGCGGCAACCCTGACAATTCTTCAAGGATTACACCCGAAAAATCACAAATGGTTCTTATGCTTTACATGTATGTCCTTTGTACAAGGATTCATCACATATGCAAGATATGCCTCACAACCCGACCGCAGCATACAGCTTGCTTCCATAGCCAAAATCACATTAGACAAGAATTTCACATTCTCGCCTACTAGAACCACCTCATAATCATCGACAAGCTTTAAGGTGACTCGCTTAACATCAAAATCAACTCCTTCTCTATGCTCAGATAGCCAATCCATACCAAGGATTACATCAAAACCATAAAAGGGTAACTCCATCAAATCCACAAGAAAAACATGACCCTGAACAGAAAAGGGACACCTCCGATACAACTTCCTAGTGACTACAGTCTCATCAAAAGAACTAGTCACTTGCATTCCTACTTCAAGCAACTCAAGAGGTATATCAAGTAAATGTGCATGCTCACTCAAGATATAAGAATGTGTGTATCCAGAATCAATCAAAGCCAACAATGATAAAGATTGGAGAACAAAGGTACCTGCGATGACATCGGAATCGTTGCGCTCCTTGCGCTGAGCATAGACCCTCGCAAGACCGCCTCCCTCAGGCCAACTGCTACAACATGAGCAATGCCTCGCTGACCCTCATCTCTCCTCTATAAATTTCCTCGGCCGCGCCCACGACCTCTCTAGGGTGCAACCACAACAGGTGAACGTCCCTAGCCTCCACCGACCAACAGAGGACACTCCCTCCTCATATGATCTACTAAACCACAGTTCCAGCAAGATTTCCATGTCACCACAACAGGAGCCTGGGCCTCTCTACCCGCAATAGGACAATCTAGCCGTAGATGACCCCGAGAACCACACGTCCAACACGTGTTCTAATCCGCCCTCATCATGTCTCCCTGAACCGGTGCACCATGTCCAACATTGCCTCGTCTAGCAGTAGGCTGATATCTTCTATCTCGGCCTCTCTTGTTCCGCCCACCACCAGAACTAGACTCAACTACTCCCTTTCCAGAGCTAGAACCACCTCCATGAGATTACAGACCCAAGTTCTTCTCGATGTCCTTAGCTCGACATACAAGCACATCGAAATATGTGTAGTCTGTAGCCAACATATAAGTTTTGACTTCCTGCACCAGCCCATACCGGAAGCGATCACAATGATGCCTCTCACTTGGCATCAACTCAGGGGAGTACTGGCTCAGACGTACGAACTGGACCTCGTACTCAGCCACAAATAGGTTTCCCTGAACAAGGGACATGAATTCGCGCTTCTTCTCATCTAAGTATCTCACTCCTAGATACTTCCTCTTAAAGGCACCTCTGAAAAACTCCCAATATACCGCATTGGGTTCCATTCCAGCCGTGATGGTCGTCCACCAACTGTACGCACCACCCTGGAGCAAAGAAACAACGCATCTCAGCTTGCGCACATCATTACATCCCATCTGATCCATGATACGGATCGTGCTAGCCAATTAGACTTCTGATACCTCAGGAAACATTCCATAGAACTCAATAGCTTCTAAACTCCTCAGCATTTCCAAAGGCAAACCCACCTGCCCATTTGCATGGGTCTAAACATGTGCTCCGACTATCACAGCCTAAAACGCTCTGGTGATCGCCTGAACTAACGGTGTTAGATCACCAAAACCTGGACCAGTTTGTCCTTGTTGCTCCGGCTCTCCACCCCCAGGTGGCGGCGGAGGAGGTAAGTTTCCACCAAGAGGGATATCATCCCCTTGGTTACCTTGGTCGCCCTACTCATCCGTGAGCACTACCGTGTTCGACCTAAGCTCTCTCCTCGGACCCATGGTGTTATTTTAACAAGGCATAACAATAAAACAAATCAAATCATGATTTAGGCCAGTCTCAAGCAAAGATCCAAGTTCACAAAAACAATTAATTATTGTAATAAGGCAATGGGCATCCCAATTTTCCTCAAGCATAACATAACATATCATATACATCATGCTTTACATCGTCCAAAATCAGCATGCATCCTTATCGCATTATCAACATGCAATCATATTTATCTCACATATGATTTACACTAATTAAGCATGACATAAGCTCCAACATACAACCAAAACATGCTTTTTCAAACAATCACACACCAAACTTACAAATTTCACTTACCATCATTCCCAATTCTTTCGCAACCTGGCTCTAATACCAACAAATGTAACCCCCTTAGCCCGGCCTAGATGCCTGACCCGAACTAAGATAACTCGACCAACGGTAACACCTTCTCCCAGTTCTTTCCAAAGTCGAGTACACAGGCTTGAAGTAAGTCTTCCAAAATTTGAATGACTCGCTCAGATTGGCCATCTGGTTGAGGATGAAAGGAGGTACTGAGATTGATTTTTGTTCCAAGAGCCCTTTGCAATGACCTCTAGAAACGAGAAGTAAATCTTGGGTCACAGTCAGAGATTATCGAAACACCCAAACATGAAGAAAATGTTTCCTTGATATAGAGTTCAGCTAGCTGTTCCAAATTCATGCTCATTCAAACATGAAGAAAATGTGCTAACTTCGAGAATCTATCGACTATCACCCAAACAACATCATTCTTTTTTAGGTGACATCAGTAAACCACATACAAAATCCATTGTTATTTGCTCCCATTTCCATTGTGGGATTTCAATGGGTTGTAATAACCCCGAGGGAGATTGACGCTCGGCTTTCACCTTTTGACAGACCAAACATTTAGATACAAATCAATTATAGCAGACTTCATTCTAGACCACCAATACAAATTTTCCAGGTATCTATACATTTTCACAGAACTATGATCTATAGAGAGAGTACTATTGTGAGCTTCATGAAGTATTTCCTTCCTCAAATCAGGATCATTGGAGACACACACTCTATCCCGAAAATAGAGTAATCCATCTTCTTTTTGAACAAAGTCTGATTCGGCTCTCTCATTCAATTTGGATTTAATTTCCTGCAATTCAAGATCCGAGTCTTGCAACAGTAGAATTCTTGTTACTATTTCAAAGTGAATTCAAATAAAAGCTAAAGTATCTTGTCTCTTAATCCTTCGAAAATGGCCATAGAAGGGTGATGAAACTACAATAATTTACAAGGAAAATTTTTAGAGGTCATTGAGAGGCTTAATTCGAATAGAAGTAGGGAGAGATTGGATTAAATCAAACTCTTACCACGGGAGTGTTGTCGACTGAGCGCATCGGCCACAACATTGGCCTTCCCCGGATGATAATCTATGATCAAATCATAGTCTTTAAGGAGTTCAATCTACTTTCTTTGCTTGAGGTTGAGCTCTTTCTGAGTTAGAAGGTATTTTAAGCTTTTATGATCGGTATTTAGATAGCACCTTTCCCCGAACAGGTAATGTCTCCAGATTTTTAAAGCAAAACTACAGCAGCCAATTCTGAATCGTGGGTTGGATAATTCAACTCATGGGGCTTCAATTGTCGGGAAGCGTAGGCTACAACCTTGTCTCTTTGCATCAGGACGCATCTCAAACCTAGATGTTAGGCATCACTGAACACCGTATAGTCCTTTCCTGATTTTGGTTGAGTTAACACTGGAGCTCGAGTGAGAATGTCTTTCAACTGATCTAAACTTCTTTGTTGTTCTTCAGACCAAATAAATGGTACATTCTTACATAAGAGTTTAGTCAAAGGTGCGGCTAAAATCGAAAATCCCTTAACAAATCCCTGATAATATCCCGCCAGGCCAAAGAAGCTTCGAATCTCACTTACATTCCTTGGAGGTCTTCATTCAAGTAAAGACTAGATCTTTTTCGGATCAACTTTAATCCCTTCGGCTGAAATCACATGCCCGAGAAAAGACACTTTAGGCAACCAGAACTCACACTTATTAAATTTCGCATAGATTTCCTTTAATTCAACAGGAGCCATTCTGTAAGGGGTGATAGATATAGGATTGATTCCCGATTGAGTCTCGATTTTGATCTCTACTTCACGGCTCAGTTGTAGTCTGGGAGTTCCTCAGGAAAAACATCAAGAAATTCAGATACAGTTGGAATAGTTTCCCGACCAGAATCAATTTCATCTTGTTTAATCATAACAGAAAAGATTAAAGTGGGCTCCTTATCTATCAAAAGAATAGATTCCTTTCCTAAACCTTAGAGAAAAAGTCTCTGATTTTGACAGTCTACCCAAGCCTGGTGTTTCCCTAACCAGTCTAACCCCAAAATTAGATCAAACTCGCAAAAAGGTGGAGCATACAAATCTATAGGAAAAGGAATGTTTCAGATATACATGAGGGAGTTTCTAAAAATGAGATTTAAAGTCATGGATCCTCCTACCGGGTTCGAATTACAAGCCCTTGATTTACAGTTTCAGGCATCAGGTTTAACTTCACAAGTAAGGAAGAACAAATAAACGAATGTGTAGATCCTGAATCAATTAAAGAATGAACATGGTTTTCATTTATCTCAACGTTACATATTATAACATTAGGTGCTTCTTCTTCATCTCGATTCCGGATGTGATAAACATGAGCAGGGGCCCGAGACTCTTGATGGGTATTAGTAGGAGCTTGGCCTCGAGTTCTTCCTGAGTTCTTGGACTAGGCTGGTTTTGATCCCATCCCTTAAATGGTAGATCTTGCTTTGAATTGGAGGCTACCTTCATCGAGGGCTTGTCCAAGGGTTAAAGGTAATCCCGAACGTAGTGATCTAAGCCCCCACAACGGAAACAAGCATTGGATTGTCTCCTACACTAACCATAATGGAAATTTTGACAGATATTGCAGTGTCGAGATTGTGGATCCCTTCTCAGATTTCGCGAGCTATTGATAGAGATTGTTGGGGTCGAAGACTTGATTATGGTTTGAGGTTTTGGGATAGGGTTACCCCTTGGTGAAGCAACATAACCAGAGGACTTTCCTCTTTGATTCTTCATCTTCTTCGAATGCCATTGAGGATTGGACTCACTTTGGGACCTTTTATCTTTCCTTGTATAGCTCTCCTTCCTTTTATCGGCAGGTTTAAATCGAGACTCCGTAGCAATGACCTAGTTCACCATGTCTTGGAAATCTGTTATTTCGAGAGTCGTAAACATCAGGCTCAACTTATCATTCAGCCCTTCAATGAACATTTGTAACGCCCCGGTTTTGGGCTTAGGAGTTTTGGGCGTTGACCGGTTGGTCAAAGTGCTGTTCGAATCTTAAGAGGTTAAATTAGGAAAGCCTAGTTCGGGTTGCATTAAAAATATGGAAAAATATTCTAAAATCATCTTTTAATATAATTAAGTGAACTGTGAAATCAATTTTGGAAAATGAGTTTTGGAAGTGTGACATTTTGGCTAGTGACCAAAATGTAATTTTCGCAAGTTTGGTGGCTGTTTTATAAAGGGTTGGAACTTTGAATCTTTAAGGAGCTATTAATCCAAAAGTGGTTTCTCCAGATTTTTCTAAGATATTATAAGCTATTTTCTGATTTTAAAGATATCAAAAAGGAGGGAAAAGCTCATTTGGCAATTTTCTCAACTAACTTCTCATTTTCCTTCTCTCATTTTATCTCAAACCAAACACTACATTTCCAGAGATTTGTTTCTGATTTTCTCACCTAAATTCCTCCTTTCAACTCTCATTTGTTTCCTAATCATTGTATATTCAAAACCTCTTCAATTGCTACAAGTTTCATCAAGGTTTTTCATTCTAGAAAGTGGAGAAACACAAGTTTGGAGGTAAGAACGTCCTTCTCCTCTAAACTATCAGTTCTTTACTGAAATTCCTAAGTTTTCAATCCTTAATTGATGTTTAATTAAAGGTTTTAAAGTGTTGAAATGGATATTGGCTTATTATGCAAGATTTTGATGATTTTTGATGATTTTCGTTAGATCTGAGTAATCTGTGATTTAAGAGATGTTTTTGATGTTAAATGATCTCTAAAATGATGTGGAATTGAGTTTTGATTGATGCAATCCCGGATAGGTTGAGTTTCCTAAGTTTAGCTTGTGTTTCAAGGTAGTTTTTGAGGTGATCTTGGTGATCTGATGTTGCTGGAGGTATAAGGTTGTTAATAGGTTGTTTTTAGATGTTATATGATGTTAATGGAAGTGAGGTTTTGCTGGTTTATGGCTGGGCTTTGTTTAGAAGTGGTTTGGATGCATTTTCGGTTGTGTTTGGTGGCCGAAAATGGAGGTTGGATGAGAGCAGCGAGTTTAGGTGCTTTCATTGAAGCAATTAATGCATGATGATGCATTAATCCTCTGCTTTGATGTGTTGAAACAGGGGAGGCATCTTTGGATCCAAGTTTGGTTGATCCGGAAGCTTGATTTGGTGCTTTGGCTTGAAGCAAAGTGGAAATCGGTGAGTGAGTTTGTGGAAATTGGATTTCAGCTTTTAAAACCAAGGTTTGAAGGTTTTGGGAGCTTAGTTTAAGTCTAAACAACTTTGCTAAGCTCAAGTGTAAGTTTTCGGATTTTCTCTCTAGTGGTGGCCATGTTTTGATGTGATGCAAAATGATGATTTGCATGTTTTAAATTACTGTTTTGAAAGCATGTTTTAGCATGGATTTTGCTGATGATGTAAGCCATATGTTGAAGGTAACTCTAGGTAGGAGTACCTTGTTTTTATACATTGAAATGATGTGGTTTGATGCTTTGAAATGCATGATGAAAATGGCTTGGTTTAATGCTTTAAAACAGTGGATTAAATGATGATAATGATGTATATTGGCAAGTGATGTTTTGAAAAGATTAAGGTCACTAAGGTGGTTAAAAGTCCTTGAGTGAGCCTTGTTACTTAAGATCATCAAGGTGGTTAAAAGTCCTTGGATGAGTCTTGTTGCGGACACTAAGGTGGTTAAAAGTCCTTAGGTGATCCTTTCCATGGTGTTTAAAAGTCCATGGGGCCAAGGTGTTTAAAAGTCCTTGGGGCCAAGGTGTTTAAAAGTCCTTGGGGTGATTCAAGCATTGGACACAAAGGTGGTTAAAAGTCCTTGTGTGGTCCTCATTCATGGTGTTTAAAAGTCCATGGCCAAGGTGTTTAAAAGTCCTTGGGGCCAAGGTGTTTAAAAGTCCTTGCGAAGTTGATGAACTTGTTTTAAAAAATGAAATGTATCACTTGAGCCAATATGACATGTTAAGTATTTTGTGAAGCATGAGATGCTTGTTTTAATGTTTATGATGAAGCATGAGATTGCTTGTTTAAAGTATGCTATTGAGCATGTGCAAAGGTTGATTTAAAGCATGTTTTGTAAATGTTTTGAATTGCATTATTGAATGGTTTTTAAGAGCTTTCCTCACTAAGCTTTTGCTTATGCTCTCTTCGTTTTCTTAATTCATTAATGCCGAGCATTAGAGTATCTTGAAGGGCAGCAAGAGGGGCAAGAGTTCAAGTTCAAGTAAAGCTCAATGTATGGAAGGTTTTTGTTAAACATTTAGCTTTTGGATGATTTGGCAATGGGGGACCAATGTGTATGTTTTGGGAGGTGTTTGAGACTCCCTAAGTATGTTGAATGTTATTTTGAATGCTGGTTTTTGGATTGGATCATTGCATGCTTGTTTTGGAAGTTTGGTGTTTTGAATAGCTAGCTTGTGTAGGAAGCATGACTATTGAATTGGGGCTTTTTACATATGATGTTGGATTATTGTTTTGATGACTCCTATAAGTCATATATATGTTGAATTGCATGCTGGTAAAGTTTGGTGACATTTGGAGCATGTTTGAATGATCAATTGCATGTTTTGGTATGCTTGTTTGCTGCAATCTGTGCATGCGTTTCGGAACAGTGTGAACCGTTTCGGAATGGGTACCTTTCATGAACCCAGGCGTCCGAAACGGTATGCACCGTTTCGAAACGGTTTGGTCTCTGCCAAGGCCATGTTTCGGAACCCGTTTCGGAACGGCCCGTGTTTCGGAACAGGGTCTACCTGTTTCGGAACGGTCGACCGTTGGGGGCTGACATTGGCAGTTATATGTTTTGATTTGTTTACGTTTTGGTCCTGAATCTTGTTTGTTCAATTGTGTGAGCTTGGGAAGTCCTTTTGAGCTGAAAATTCACAGAGAAGCATGAAACCTGATTAATTTCAAGATGGTAACTTCAATTTGGGTTAAGTCCTCTTAATTATCAGAAATTACAATTTGGTCCCTAAAGTTGTAATTTGTTCAATTGGGTCCCTGTTTGATCTCTGATGTTTGTGATCTGTGAGTATGATGTTTGTGTGATCACAATTAGGAGTAATGTGCATCTAGACAAGATTAAAAAGAAAAAAAAAAGGGTCGTTAATCAAGGTTGACTTTCGGGTTGACTTTGGTTTTCCCCGTGTGACTTTCTTAATTCGGGTCAACCGTCTAGGCCGGGTTAAGGGGGTTACATTTGTTGGTATCAGAGCTGAGTTTGCGAGTAATTGGGAATGAATGTATGCATGATTGAAGTATGTTTGGCTTGTATGCTTGTTGTTTGGAAGCATGTTCAGTGGTTTGTGATTTGGATGCAATTGAGATGTATGTTATGATGTTGCATGCTGAGGGTACCCATTGCCAAACAAAAGCTAATGAAATGATGTTGATTTTGAATGAAATTGAGCTTGAATACTTGGATTGCTTACCTTGCTGGGCCTGACTTGTTTTATTTTGCATTGTGATTGCATGGTAAAAGTATGGCACCACGTAGAGAGTTAAGAGGTAGTGTGCGAGCTACGGCTCCTAATGAGAATGAGAATGAAGAGAATACGGGTAGTGCAGTGTTACCCCCTCCTCCTCCTGGTGGTGGTGCTGGAGGTGAGCGAGCTGAAGCTGAAGCTGCAGCTGGTGCTGGAGCTGCTGGACCAGAGGTTGGTCAGGGGCAAGCTATGCCTGATATGTCTATGCTGGTACAAGCTATTGCGGGTGCTTTTTGAGCAGCAGTAGCTGGAGCTCAAGAAGCTGGGCATCAGGGAGATGCCGGAGTCAGATTACCTTTGGAGCGTCTGCGCAGTCTTGGTGGGACTGAGTTCAGAGGTATGTCGGCTGAGAGTTCGGAAGCTTGGCTAGAGAGTACCAAGCGTATCTTGGGTCAGATGAGCTGCACGGATGTGCAAAAGTTGGGCTGTGTTGTGTCCTTGCTGCAGAACGATGCATATACGTGGTGGACGACCACCATAGCTGGGATGGCTGAAGCTGATGTGACTTGGACATTCTTTCAGAATGTGTTCAAGCGGAGATATCTGGGAGTGAGATATCTTGATGAGAAAAAGCATGAATTCATGTCTCTTACCCAAGGGAGCATGAGTGTGGCTGAGTATGAAGTGCAGTTTGTACGGCTCAGTCAGTATGCACCGGAGCTGATACCTGATGAGCGTGAGAGGTGCGAAAGGTTCCGTTATGGCTTGGTGACGGAAGTAAAGACCTACATGTTGGCTGCTGAGTACAATGATTTTGATGTGTTGGTTAGTCGATCCAAGGACATTGAGATGAACTTGGGTTTATCTGCGAAAGGTGCTGGAGCAAGTTCTGGCAAGAGAGCTGCTGAGTATAGTTCCGGAGGTGGACGGAACAAGAGGGGACGTGATCAGAAGTATCAGTCCTCAGCCAAGAGAGGTGGTGGTGCACCTGCTAGAGGTGGTTTTGCTAGAGCTGAACCAAGTGCTTGTTGGATCTGTGGTTCGCGTGGTCACATGAAGCGTGACTGTCCTCGAGCTATGAGGGAGGTGCAAGCTCCTGTTGCGGCTGCTGGTAATGGATGTTGGAACTGTGGTTCTGTTGACCATTTGAGGCGAGATTGTCCGAGGTTGGCTGGTGGCCAAGATCGTGCTCCTGTTGTTGCACCGCAGAGAGGTCGTGGGCGCGGCCGTGGTAATTTTCAGAGGAGAGAGGAAGGTGGTCGCAGAGTAGCTCATGTTGTGGCTATTCAGCCTGAGGGTGGAGGCCAAGCGAGGGTGTATGCTCAGCGTGAGGGAAGGAATGATGCTGATGTGATTGCAGGTACCTTTACTTTGCAATCCTTGTCATTGCTTTCTTTGATTGATTCTGGATCTACGCATTCATACATTTTGCGTGAGCATGCTGAATTGCTTGGTTTGCCTGTTGAGTCTTTGGATGTTGGAGTTCGTGTCACTAGTTCTTTTGGTGAAACTGTTGTGACTCGAAAGCTTTATAGAAGGTGTCCCTTGGTTGTTCAAGAACATGTCTTTCATGTTGATCTTATGGAGTTGCCTTTTTATGGTTTTGATGTGATCCTTGGTATGGATTGGCTTGCTGAGCATCGTGCTGTGGTAGATTGTGAAAATAAGCGGGTTTCGCTTAAGCTTGCGGATGATTATGAAGTTGTTGTAGTTGGCGAGAATGTGAAGTTTCTTGCTAATGTGGTGTCTACCTTGGAGGCGAGTAGGATGCTGAGGCAGGGTTGCGAAGCTTACCTAGCTTTTGTGATGAATCCTAGCTCTAAGGAGTTGAGGGTGCAAGATATCAAGGTTGTGAAGGAGTTTCCTGGTGTTTTTCCTGAAGAGTTGCCTGGTTTACCTCCCAATCGCGAGGTGGAGTTTGGAATTGAGCTGTATGAGAATACAACTCCTATGTCTATTACTCCCTATAGAATGGCACCTAAGGAGCTGAAGGAGCTGAAGACGCAGTTGCAAGAGCTGCTTGATCGTGGTTTCATCCGGCCGAGTGTGTCGCCTTGGGGTGCTCCTGTCTTGTTTGTGAAGAAGAAAGATGGCACGATGAGGATGTGCATTGATTACCGTCAGCTGAACAAGTTGACTATCAAGAATCGGTATCCTTTGCCGAGGATTGATGATCTCTTTGATCAATTTCGGGGAGCTGTTGTGTTCTCTAAGATTGACTTGAGGTCAGGGTATTATCAGTTGAAGGTGAAGGATGTGGATGTGCCTAAGACAGCTTTCAGGACAAGGTATGGGCATTATGAGTTCCTTGTGATGCCGTTTGGTTTGACAAATGCTCCTGCTGCTTTCATGGACATGATGAATCGTGTGTTTCATGAATACCTGGACAAGTTCGTTGTGGTGTTCATTGATGATATCCTCGTGTACTCACGTACTGAGGAGGAGCACGAAGAGCATTTGAGGGTTGTTTTACAAGCTTTGTTGGAGAATCAGCTTTATGCTAAGTTGAGCAAGTGTGAGTTCTGGCTTAAGGAGGTGGTGTTTCTTGGGCATGTGGTCTCAGCTGAGGGGATTCGTGTTGATCCTCAGAAGATTGAAGCGGTGATGAACTGGAAAGTTCCTAAGTCTGTTTATGAGGTCCGTAGTTTCCTTGGTTTGGCGGGATACTACCGGAGGTTTGTGGATGGTTTTTCCAAGATTGCCGCTCCTTTGACGAAGCTGTTGCAGAAGGATGTTAAGTATGAGTGGACGGAAGCGAGACAGCAGGCTTTTGAGAAGCTGAAGGCGGCTTTGACTCAAGCTCCTATCTTGATTCAGCCTGAATCAGGGAAAGAGTTTGTGGTCTATAGTGATGCATCCTATGTTGGTTTGGGGTGTGTGCTGATGCAGGAGGGTAAGGTTGTGGCTTATGCGTCGCGGCAGTTGAAGGTGCATGAGCGCAACTATCCTACGCATGACATTGAGCTGGTTGCAGTGGTGTTTGCTCTGAAGATCTGGAGACATTATCTGTATGGTGAGAAGTGTACTGTGTACACGGATCACAAGAGTTTGAGGTATCTGATGTCTCAGAAGGAGTTGAATCTTAGGCAGTGACGTTGGTTGGAGTTGCTCAAGGATTATGAACTGACGATTGAGTATCATCCTGGTAAAGCTAATGTTGTTGCAGATGCCTTGAGTAGGAAGGTAGCTGTTGAGCTGAGGGTGATGTTTGCTAGCTTGAGCATATCGCGAGATGGTGGTCTTGTTGCTGAGTTGCAAGTGAAACCATCTTTGGTTCAGTTGATCAAGGAAAAGCAGTTGCTGGATGATTCCTTGGTGTCTCATGTTCAGGATATCGCGGAGGGTAGACCTTCGAATTTCTGCTTTAATGAGGATGGTGTGTTGTGTTTTGGTACTCGGATAGTAGTGCCTGCTGATGTTGAGTTGAGGCGTGCTATTATGACTGAAGGTCATAGTAGTCCTTTTGCTATGCACCCTGGTAGTACTAAGATGTATCGTGATCTACGTGATGAGTACTATTGGGTGGGTTTGAAGAAGGATGTTGCAGAGTTTGTGAGCAAGTGTTTGGTGTGTCAGCGAGTTAAGGCTGAACATCAGGTTCCTTCTGGTTTGTTGCAACCGTTGAAAATCCCTGAATGGAAGTGGGAGAGGGTTACCATGGATTTCGTATCTGGTTTGCCTTTGTCTCCATCAAAGAAGAATTATGTTTGGGTGATTGTGGATCGCTTGACGAAGTGTGCGCATTTCTTGCCTGTGCATACTACGTTCTCTTTGGATAAGCTAGCAGAGTTGTACATTACTGAGATTGTGAGGTTGCATGGTGTGCCTAAGTCGATTGTGTCAGATAGGGATCCGAGGTTCACATCGCGTTTCTGGCAGTGTTTGCATCAAGCTCTGGGTACAAGGTTGCATTTCAGTACATCCTATCATCCTCAGTCGGATGGTCAGTCTGAGCGGGTTATCCAGATTTTGGAGGATATGTTGAGATGCTGCGTGATTGAGTTCCAAGGTTCTTGGGAGAAGCATCTGCCTTTGGTTGAGTTCGCTTATAACAATAGTTATTAGGCGAGTATACAGATGGCACCTTATGAGGCTCTGTATGGGAGGAAGTGTAGGACTCCTCTTTGTTGGGCTGAAACTGGTCAAAAGTTGGTTTCGATGCCTGCTTTGTTGAAAGGGACTACTGAGAAGGTGAAGCTCATTTGTGAGAGGTTGAAGGCTGCCTCTGATCGGCAAAAGTCTTACGCGGATTTGAAGCGTAAGGAGATAGAGTATGCGGTGGGTGACCGTGTGTTCTTGAAGGTTTCGCCTTGGAAGAAGGTGATGAGGTTTGGCCGGAAGGGTAAGTTGAGCCCTCGGTACATTGGACCATATGAGGTGGTTGAGCGTGTGGGTCCTGTTGCGTATCGGTTGAGGTTACCTCAGGAGTTGGAGAAGATTCATGATGTGTTCCATGTTTCTATGCTCCGGAAGTATAGATCTGATCCTTCGCATGTGATGCCTGTGGAGGATGTGGTTTTGAATCCGGATTTGACCTATGATGAGGAACCGGTGAAGGTTCTGGATTCGGATAGCAAGGTTCTTCGTGGCAAGACCATTGAGTTGGTGAAGGTGCTGTGGAAGCATCGAGGTGTTGAGGAAGCCACGTGGGAGCGGAAGGAAGACATGATGAAGCAGTTTCCTTATCTCTTTCCTTCAGGTAAATTTCGAGGACGAAATTTCTTAAGGGGGGAGAGTTGTAACGCCCCGGTTTTGGGCTTAGGAGTTTTGGGCGTTGACCGGTTGGTCAAAGTGCTGTTCGAATCTTAAGAGGTTAAATTAGGAAAGCCTAGTTCGGGTTGCATTAAAAATATGGAAAAATGTTCTAAAATCATCTTTTAATATAATTAAGTGAACTGTGAAATCAATTTTGGAAAATGAGTTTTGGAAGTGTGACATTTTGGCTAGTGACCAAAATGTAATTTTCGCAAGTTTTGTGGCTGTTTTATAAAGGGTTGGAACTTTGAATCTTTAAGGAGCTATTAATCCAAAAGTGGTTTCTCCAGATTTTTCTAAGATATTATAAGCTATTTTCTGATTTTAAAGATATCAAAAAGGAGGGAAAAGCTCATTTGGCAATTTTCTCAACTAACTTCTCATTTTCCTTCTCTCATTTTCTCTCAAACCAAACACTACATTTCCAGAGATTTGTTTCTGATTTTCTCACCTAAATTCCTCCTTTCAACTCTCATTTGTTTCCTAATCATTGTATCTTCAAAACCTCTTCAATTGCTACAAGTTTCATCAAGGTTTTTCATTCCAAAAAGTGGAGAAACACAAGTTTGGAGGTAAGAACGTCCTTCTCCTCTAAACTATCAGTTCTTTACTGAAATTCTTAAGTTTTCAATCCTTAATTGATGTTTAATTAAAGGTTTTAAAGTGTTGAAATGGATCTTGGCTTATTATGCAAGATTTTGATGATTTTTGATGATTTTCGTTAGATCTGAGTAATCTGTGATTTAAGAGATGTTTTTGATGTTAAATGATCTCTAAAATGATGTGGAATTGAGTTTTGATTGATGCAATCCCGGATAGGTTGAGTTTCCTAAGTTTAGCTTGTGTTTCAAGGTAGTTTTTGAGGTGATCTTGGTGATCTGATGTTGCTGGAGGTTTAAGGTTGTTAATAGGTTGTTTTTAGATGTTATATGATGTTAATGGAAGTGAGGTTTTGCTGGTTTATGGCTGGGCTTTGTTTAGAAGTGGTTTGGATGCATTTTCGGTTGTGTTTGGTGGCCGAAAATGGAGGTTGGATGAGAGCAGCGAGTTTAGGTGCTTTCATTGAAGCAATTAATGCATGATGATGCATTAATCCTCTGCTTTGATGTGTTGAAACAGGGGAGGCATCTTTGGATCCAAGTTTGGTTGATCCGGAAGCTTGATTTGGTGCTTTGGCTTGAAGCAAAGTGGAAATCGGTGAGTGAGTTTGTGGAAATTGGATTTCAGCTTTTAAAACCAAGGTTTGAAGGTTTTGGGAGCTTAGTTTAAGTCTAAACAACTTTGCTAAGCTCAAGTGTAAGTTTTCGGATTTTCTCTCTAGTGGTGGCCATGTTTTGATGTGATGCAAAATGATGATTTGCATGTTTTAAATTACTGTTTTGAAAGCATGTTTTAGCATGGATTTTGCTGATGATGTAAGCCATATGTTGAAGGTAACTCTAGGTAGGAGTACCTTGTTTTTATACATTGAAATGATGTGGTTTGATGCTTTGAAATGCATGATGAAAATGGCTTGGTTTAATGCTTTAAAACAGTGGATTAAATGATGATAATGATGTATATTGGCAAGTGATGTTTTGAAAAGATTAAGGTCACTAAGGTGGTTAAAAGTCCTTGAGTGAGCCTTGTTACTTAAGATCATCAAGGTGGTTAAAAGTCCTTGGATGAGTCTTGTTGCGGACACTAAGGTGGTTAAAAGTCCTTAGGTGATCCTTTACATGGTGTTTAAAAGTCCATGGGGCCAAGGTGTTTAAAAGTCCTTGGGGCCAAGGTGTTTAAAAGTCCTTGGGGTGATTCAAGCATTGGACACAAAGGTAGTTAAAAGTCCTTGTGTGGTCCTCATTCATGGTGTTTAAAAGTCCATGGCCAAGGTGTTTAAAAGTCCTTGGGGCCAAGGTGTTTAAAAGTCCTTGGGAAGTTGATGAACTTGTTTTAAGAAATGAAATGTATCACTTGAGCCAATATGACATGTTAAGTATTTTGTGAAGCATGAGATGCTTGTTTTAATGTTTATGATGAAGCATGAGATTGCTTGTTTAAAGTATGCTATTGAGCATGTGCAAAGGTTGATTTAAAGCATGTTTTGTAAATGTTTTGAATTGCATTATTGAATGGTTTTTAAGAGCTTTCCTCACTAAGCTTTTTCTTATGCTCTCTTCGTTTTCTTAATTCATTAATGCAGAGCATTAGAGTATCTTGAAGGGCAGCAAGAGGGGCAAGAGTTCAAGTTCAAGTAAAGCTCAATGTATGGAAGGTTTTTGTTAAACATTTAGCTTTTGGGTGATTTGGCAATGGGGGACCAATGTGTATGTTTTGGGAGGTGTTTGAGACTCCCTAAGTATGTTGAATGTTATTTTGAATGCTGGTTTTTGGATTGGATCATTGCATGCTTGTTTTGGAAGTTTGGTGTTTTGAATAGCTAGCTTGTGTAGGAAGCATGACTATTGAATTGGGGCTTTTTACATATGATGTTGGATTATTGTTTTGATGACTCCTATAAGTCATATATATGTTGAATTGCATGCTGGTAAAGTTTGGTGACATTTGGAGCATGTTTGAATGATCAATTGCATGTTTTGGTATGCTTGTTTGCTGCAATCTGTGCAGGCGTTTCGGAACAGTGTGAACCGTTTCGGAACGGGTACCTTTCATGAACCCAGGCGTCCGAAACGGTATGCACCGTTTCGAAACGGTTTGGTCTCTACCAAGGCCATGTTTCGGAACCCGTTTCGGAACGGCCCGTGTTTCGGAACAGGGTCTACCTATTTCGGAACGGTCGACCGTTGGGGGCTGACATTGGCAGTTATATGTTTTGATTTGTTTACGTTTTGGTCCTGAATCTTGTTTGTTCAATTGTGTGAGCTTGGGAAGTCCTTTTGAGCTGAAAATTCACAGAGAAGCATGAAACCTGATTAATTTCAAGATGGTAACTTCAATTTGGGTTAAGTCCTCTTAATTATCAGAAATTACAATTTGGTCCCTAAAGTTGTAATTTGTTCAATTGGGTCCCTGTTTGATCTCTGATGTTTGTGATCTGTGAGTATGATGTTTGTGTGATCACAATTAGGAGTAATGTGCATCTAGACAAGATTAAAAAGAAAAAAAAAAGGTCGTTAATCAAGGTTGACTTTCGGGTTGACTTTGGTTTTCCCCGTGTGACTTTCTTAATTCGGGTCAACCGTCTAGGCCGGGTTAAGGGGGTTACAACATTCTTCATTTGTCCTACTCCTTATTGATATATTCGAATCTGTACTTGTAATACTTACAAACGTCACTGACATATTGTTTAATGGGCTTGCCACCTTGTAACGCCTGGGTTTTGGGCCTAGAAGCTTTTAGCGTTGGTTCGAGGATGGTAGAACCTAAACTAGAGATCCAAGTTTTCGGGAACAGTTCAGGGAAAATGTAGTTCAGGATATGATAAAATTAGGAGAAAAAAAATCCTAAAATCTTCTAAAAATGTGTAGAACGGTATGGTAAAGTCAATTTTAGAAAATGGCTTTTGGAAGATCGAGATTTTAGTTTAGTGACTATTTTATAAAAAGTGCAAATTTTGTTTTAAAGGACTATTTTGGAATGGGGCTAAAGCTTAGAATACTTAGGGAGTTTATATCTATTTTGTGAGCCTTTTCCCTTAAATCAATCATTTTTAATAGATTTATTAAAAAGAAATAAAAAGAGATTTTTATTAAAAAGGATTTATCATCTAAAAGGCTAATAGACGCAACTTTCATTTCTCTCATTTTCCAAACAGCCAAACAGCCAAACACTTCTTTTTCTCTCAAAAACCTCAGGGATTTCCATCTTTCTACTTCTTGTTAGTTAGCAAATGTTTTCCTTGATTTTCCTTCCATTTATCTTGGAGCAATCTTGATAGATTTCTACAAAATATTGTCATTTGAAGGCAAATGCAAAGGGTTAGAGGTAAATTTCATTCAACTTCTCTAATCAAGGTTCTTTAATGAAATTCACAAGTCTTTGGCTCTCTAAATATGGTTATTAACAATGTTTTGTGATTTAATTAATGAAAATTGATAAATCTAACTTTAAAAGAGGATTTATAAGGATTTGAGATTGATTTTAGTTATGATTTGAATGTTAAATGATGTTAAAATAGATGTTTTATTATAATAATAATCCTGAATTGGTTTGGATCTCTAGTTGATAGATTGTTAGATTTGAGGGTTTTGTGGTGCTTGTGTGAAATTTGGGTTGCTGGAGGTATAAGGACGTGATTAGATAGTTTTTGGATGTTATTTGATGATTAAAATCTGATGGAAGTGATAGATTATGGATGGGTTGAGTTTGTGGAGCAATCGAAGGTGTTTTCTGTTGTTTCAGATGGGCGATTTGGTGTTTTTGGGTAGAGCAGCGAGATGACAGTGGTTGTTGGTGTTTTTAATGCATTGAGGTGCATTAATTCTCTATTTTTGTGTGGTATAAACATGGGAGTTTGTATCAGACACATTTGGTGAAGCATCAGAAGCTTGATTTCGCTTCGTCAAAGCAAGCGAGGTGTGATCGGTGAGTGGAATTGGTTTTAAAAGTCTTTGAAGGACTTGAAAGAAATGTTTAGGGATTTATATTGAGTTTGAAACTCTAATCTAAGCCCGAAAGTAAGTTTGAGATATTTCGCTCTTGTTTCTCGGTTATTGTCCCTTTGGTTTTATGATCATGCTCTTGTTTTGAAGATAGATTTATACCTACTATTTTATGCATGTTTTGAGAAATTAAATGATGATTTTAATGATCCCATGAGATAGAATTGAAATTCCAATGAGATAGAACTATTGTGAAAAGGCTATGCATTGTACATGCTTTTGAAATGGGATGAGAATGTTTTAGATTGATGCATTGAAAAACAGTAGGTAATGATGTTTAAAATGAATATAATTGCATGAGATGAGATTATTGTTACCGGATATAATTGGTCGACCAATAGGATGATAAGTGCACTATAAAATACAAAATTCGTACATGCTCTTTGGTTCGAGCAATGGGGGTAGTGCCATCCCGTTCCAAAGTGAGAGCTCGATGATGTGAGAATCTATCGGGGTAGGTCTTGGTGAAACACCCAAGCTTTGTGGCGATGAGAGATGTCACCATAAGAGTCCAGTGATGTGAGATTCCACCGGGGTAGGACTTGATATTTAGTCAAGTTATCTGCATATACAAGTAATGTTGCTAAAATGCCAATATACGAGATTGATTATGAGATTCACATATACCTTGATTATAAATTATTTTATACATTGTGTTTTGTATACGAGAATAAGATTTGAGAAATGATTTATGAGATTTAAGCATGTGAGGCTATGCCTTGAGACTTTGCATTTGTTGAATGTATGAGATAGATAATACAGGTGATTTAAATGATATGGTTTTGCTATGAAAATGATTCCAAGCTTGAGATAGAAAAAGCACGATGAGTTAGAGATTTCTAAATGAGAAATGGTTTTAAAATGCATTGTTGTTGTTGGTTTGTTTTGAGCATCCATCACTAAGCAATTGTGCTTGTGTGGGCAGCAAAGAGGCAAGAAGGTTTCCAAGGATTTGGATTAAGCTCAAGTATGATTTTATATTTGCTTAATCATAATAACAATTGACAATGGGAGGATGCTTTTTGTTTGGGAGATTGTGTTTTGGAACTCCCTGTTTTGAGGCATGTTTGAAATGCCCTTAATGGCATGTGAATGGCCTTTAATTGTTGGATATTGCCTTAGTTTGAGTTTTGACTCTTGAGTGGCTTATTTGCTTAGGTTGCATGCCCATAGATTCCATTATTGCACATTAACATGTTATGATGTTGTTTCTACCATGTATGATTGTGGTTTGATACTTAATTATGTATGCTAGAAGTACATTGGAATGCATTAGAATGTATTTAAGTATAAAAAACCAGCAAAAGAATGCATATTTGGTACAAGCGTACTTATACCCTCGAAACAGTATCAGTATAGCTAAGCCATTCTGGGCTTGGCGTACAGGTACGGTGGAGGTGGGTACCGAGACATTCTCTACGAGAATAAAGGAGCGTATTGATACAAGGGGGGTACCGATACAGGTTTTGGCTACTGGAACATAGGGTATCAATACGGTTCTTGAGAGTATCGATACAGGCTCTTTGATGTTGTAATTGGGGTTATAGTCATCAAAGGCATATCGATATCAACTCAAAGGGTATCGATACGGGCTGCTGTTAAGGTAGTTAAAAGTATCTTTGATTGTTCTGAATCTTTACGTTTTAGTCCTTGAATGTTGAGGATACAATTAAAGGAGCATGAATGATTATTTTAAGTTGAGAATTGACAGAGATGCATGTAATGAGACTAATTAAAGGCTGGTAGCATTAAAATGGCCTAAGTCTTTGTATTTGGTAAAATTACAAAATGGTCCCTAAAATGTAATTGAATTCAATTGAGTCTAAAATTGATGTCTGACCAAGTTATGAATGTTCCGTCGCGATGTTAAAACATGTAGGATCATAATGAGAATCTAGATAAGATGAAATGAAAAAAATTTAAGGTTGTTTATTAGAGTAAACCTCTCGGTTTACTTTAATATTCCTCGTGTGATCCGTTCGGTTCAGTCTAACGTCCAGACCAGGACGATGAGGTTACATTTGGTGGTATTAGAGCCAGGTTTTGAAAGAATTGGGAGGTAAGGTTTATGTGATATTGTTGGTTGGTTGAAATCTTGATGAGTGCTATGCACGGTGATTGATTACGCGGTGTTTTGATCATTGTTTGACTTGTATGAGATACACGGTGTTTGATAACATGAATTGTGTTTGCTATATGTTGTTGGGGGAAGAAATTTAGGGTACCCATTGCCATATTATTACTAATGTAAAGAGAATTTTGGTTTTGAAAAGTAGAACTTGATCACCTTGGAGCTGGAGCTGGAGCGGCAGCGGGTGTTGGAGGCAATGTACGTAACGTGGTTGAGAATGAGGTAGATGAGAACGTTGAAAATTTGTCGCCTCCTCCTGGTGGTGGTGGAGCTGGAGCGGGAGCTGGTGTTGGAGGTGTGGGACCTCAGGCAGCGCAAGGGCAAGCTGTTGTTGATATGAAACCTTTGATTCATGCTATAGCTGGGGCTTTTCAGGCAACGATCGCATGTATGTATGTGGCCACATCTCATCCTAGTGATACTGTTGGTTTACCCTTGTAGCGTTTGCGTAGTTTGGGTGGAACTGAGTTTAGAGGCCTATCTATTGAGAGTTCCGAGTCTTGGTTTGAGAGTATAAAAGGATTCTGGGTCAGATGAGCTACAATGATGTGCAGAAGTTGGGTTGGGTTGTCTCCTTGCTTCACGGAGATGCTTATACGTGGTGGATAACCATCACTGCGGGTATGGAACCTGCCGAGGTTACTTCGGAATTCTTTGTAAATGCTTTCAAGAAAAAAATTTGGGTGTTCGTTATCTAGATGAGAAGAAGAGAGAATCCATGTCCTTGGTGCAAAGGAACATGACAGTTTCTGAGTACGAGGTTCAGTTTGTTCGGTTGATCCAATATGCTCTTGAGCTGGTTCCCGATGAACAGAAAAGATGTGATCGTTTTTGCTATGGGCTGGTGAAGGATGTTAAGACCTACATGTTGGCTTCGAACTACACCGATTTTGATGTCTTAGTCACTAGAGCTAAGGACATCGAACAAAATATGGGCTTGGCTGCTCATTCGGGTGGTTCTAGCTCTGGAAAGATGGTTGTTGACTATGATGGTGGAAAGGATCGCTATAAAAAGCATAAAGATCGGAGATATCAACTGGAATCTAGGCGGGGTGGTGGTAACCCTGGTCGTGGTCATCAAGACTAGAATGCTTTCATTCGTACTCCAGATTGTAACCAGTGCGGTAGGAGGCACACATGAGAATGTTGGGGTAATTTGGGTACGTGCTGGAATTGTGGATAACAAGGACACATGAAGCGTGATTTTCCACATCCCGTTAGAGATGGACAAGCTTCGGTGCGAGCTGTTGAGCCACAGAGAGGTCGTGGGCACGGTCGTGGCAACTTTCAGCATAGAGATGATTGACAGAGGAATGTTGCTCATGTTGTTGTTGTTCAACTTGAAGGAGGTGGACAAGCTAGGGTGTATGCACACCGAGAGGGAATAAATGACACGGATGTGATCGCATGTACCTTTACTTTACAATCCTTGTCATTACCTTCTTTGATTGATTTTGGTTCTACTCATTCATACATTTTGTGTGAGCATGCACAAGTGCTTTGTGTGTCTGTTGAGTTGTTAGATGTTGGTATGCGTGTGATCAGTTCTTTTTGTGAAACAATTGTTACAAGAAAGTTGTTTAGGAGACGTCCTTTGTCTGTTCAAGGACATGTGTTTGAGGTTGATCTTATGGAATTGCCTTTATATGGTTTCGATGTAATTCTTGGTATGGATTGGTTAACTAAGCATAAAGATGTGGTTGATTGAGAGACCAAGCGAGTTTCGTTGAAACAAGCCGATGATTATAAAGTGGTGATGGTAGGTGAGAATGTGAAATTCTTATCTAATATGGTTTCGGCTCTTGAAGCGGGTCAGTTGATGCGTTCAGGATGTGAATCTTTCCTAGATTATGTGATGAATCCTTGTGTAACCCCCTTAAACCGGCCTAGACGGTTGACCCGAATTAAGAAGTTTACACGGGGAAAACCAAAGTCAACCCGAAAGTCAACCTTGATTAACGACCCTTTTTTCTTTTTAATCATATCTAAATGCACATTAACCCTAGATATGCTCATACAATCAGCATACTCAAAGATCAGCACGATCAGAAAACGTTTAGGGACTCGATTGCACAATTTATGAATTTAGGGACCAAAACGCAAACTCTAAAAATTATAAGGACTTAACCCAATTAAAAGTTACCAATATGAAATTAATCATCTTTCATGCTTCTCTGCCAAATTTCAGCTCAAACGGACATCTCAAACTCATTCAAATGCATAAACAAGATTCAGGACTAAAACGCAAAGATTTCAAAACATATAACCGTCAATTTCAGTGCCCAACGGTCGAGTGTTCCGAAACAGGGAGGACCTGTTCCGAAACGCAGGACCGTTCCGAAACACGTTTCGATACAGGGCTCAGCAGTAGCATTTTTGTTCCGGAACGGTTCCTCCCGTTTCGAAACGCCTAGGCCATTTCAGGCCCCCGTTCCGAAACGGTAGCACCCGTTCCGATACGGCCTGCCAAGATTGCAGAAATTTTGCTGGTTTATTACATAATTGATCCATCAAACATGCTCCAAAGGCAACCAAATCATACCAGCAAGACACTACATACTTAAGGAACATAATTGCATCATTCATACTCAAACATGGCATCAATTAAGCAAATCCCCAATTCTATAGGCATGCATCCTATTTAGAAAACCATTCAAGCATCATAATACCCAACAAACTTCACAAAGGCCAAATACATGTTCCATCATCAAGAACAACATAATACCAACTTAGGGAGTCCAAAACATCTCCCAAAACAACCATTTAGGTTCCCATTGCCAAATGCCAAAAGCTAATTGTGTTAAGAAACTTTCACCATACATGAGCTTAGTTCTTTACTTGGATTCTTGACCTCTTGCTGCCCTTATAAGCACTTCAATGCTCTGCATTATTGGTTCAAGAAAAGAGAGAGCGTAAGCAAATAGCTTAGTGAGGAATGCTCTTTTAAAACAACTCAATGATGCTTTTATTAAACACCTTTATAAACCTTAGTTCAAAACAACTTTTATACGTGCACATAAGCATTTAAAACAAGCATTTCATGCTTCAAATTATTAACATGTCATATTGGCCACAAGTGATAATCATAATCTTTTTCCATCTCAAAATATAATAAACACAAGATCCACACATGGACTTTTAACCACCATTGTAATCTTACAATTCACAAGGACCACACATGGACTTTTAACCACCATTGTGTCCTTAGCACAAGTATCACCCATGGACTTTTAACCACCATGGTGTTCTTACAATCCACAAGGTCCACACAAGGACTTTTAACCACCTTTGTGACCTTAACACAAGAATCACCCATGGACTTTTAACCACCATGGTGTTCTTACAATACACAAGGTCCACACAAGGACTTTTAACCACCTTTGTGACCTTACCATACACAAGGCTCACACAAGGACTTTTAACCACCTTTGTGACCTTAGTACAAGAACCAACCATGGACTTTTAACCACCATGTTGTTCTTAATACAAGAACCACCTATGGACTTTTAACCACCATAGTGTTCTTAACCATTCTCAAGACATCACTTGCCAATATACATCATTTAACAACAATATTCCACTGTTTTAAAGCATTTAACAAAGCCATTATCATCATGCATCGTTATGCATCAAAACCACATTTAACAATGTTCAAAAACAAGAATCTCTTACCTTGAGCATCCTTCAACACATGGCTTATAAAATCAGCAAATAAACATGCTAAAATATGTTTTCAAAACAGAATTTTAAACATGCAAACAAATCACATTGCATTCAACCAACTCATGGTTCATCAACAAGAGAGTTTTTCCGAAAACTTACTCTTGAGCTTAGAAAAGTTGTTTAGACTTAAACTAAGCTCCCAAACCTTCAAAACATTGGTTTCAAAGCTGAAAACCAAAATCCACTCACCGATTCCGTTTCGCAACTTGCCGAAACACCGATCAAGCTTCCGGATCACCACCACAAAGATCCGAAGATGTCTCCCCTGTTTTAAACACATCAAAGCAGAGGATTAATGCATCATCATGCATTAATATCTTCAATGAAAGCACCTAAACTCGCTGCTCTCATCCACAGTCCATTTCCGGCTACCAAACACAACCGAAAACACATCCAAACAACTCCACAGCACTACCCAGCCAAGATCCAACAATTCCAAACATTCTTAAACCTCAATTAACATCCAAAAAGGATCTAAACACATCCTTATACCTCCAGCTATAGCAGATCATCAAGATCATCCCAAAAACAACCAAAAACTCAAGCAAAACTTAGGAAAATTAACCTATTCGGGATTGCATTGATTAAACCTCAATTTCTCATCAATTATACATTCATTTTACATCAAAATGACATCTCAAAACAATGCCCAATCAGATCATACGAATTTCATCAAAATTAAAGCAAATCTTGCATTTTAAAGCCAAGATCAAGAACACAATTGTAAAAACTTTAATAAAACACAAATCAAGGATTGAGAACTTGGGAATTTCAGTAAAGAACTGAGAATTTAGAGGAGAAGGACGTCCATACCTCTAAACTTGAGTTTCTCCCTTTTTGGAACCAAAATTCTTGAAAATCCAATAAGCAAAAGCTAAGGTTTTGATGTAGAAATGATTAGAGATCAAATGAAGGTTGAAATCTAATCTTTAATTGTCAAAATCAGAGGGAATTTTGCTGGAGAAATGTGTTTGGGTTGAGAGAAAAGTTGAGAGAAAAGAAAATGGAAAATTTGAGAGAAAAGTTAGTTATGGCCAAAATATCTTTCCCTCCCTTTTACCTTTATTTTAAAACCATTAATAAATTGATAAATATTTAGAAAAATCTGGAGAAACTCCTTTTGGGTAAATAGCTCCTTAAAGATTCAAAGTTTCAATCCTTTTTAAAACAGTCACCAAGTTTTCGAAAATTACATTTTAGTCACTAAACCAAAATGTCACACTTCCAAGCCTCATTTTGTAAAATTGATTTCACCATCTTCTTATATATAATAAAAGAGGATTTTAAGACATTTTTCCATATTTTTAATGCAACCCGAACTAGGCTTTCCTAAATTCACCCTTTTATATTCGAACCGCGATTCGACCGGTCCGGTCCAAACCCAAAACTTCTAAGCCCAAAATTGGGGTGTTACAACTCTACCTCCCTTAAGAAATTTCATCCTCTAAATTTACCTGAAGGAAAGAGGTACGGAAACTGCTTCAACATGTCATCCTTTCGTTCCCACGTGGCTTCTTCAACACCACGATGCTTCCACAACACCTTTACCAACTCAATGGTTTTGCCTCGAAGAACCTTACTATCCGAATCCAAGAATCTTCACTGGTTCCTCATCATAGGTCAAATCCGGATTCAATTCCACTTCTTCCACAGGCATCACATGTGAAGGATCCGATATGTACTTCCGAAGCATAGAAACATGAAACACATCATGAATCTTTTCCAACTCTTGAGGTAACCTCAACTTGTACGCAACAGGGCCCACAATCACCTCGTATGGTCCAATGTACCTAGGGCTCAATTTACCCTTTCGGCCAAACCTCATCACCTTTTTCCAAGGAGAAACCTTCAAAAACACACGGTCACCCACCGCATACTCAATCTCCTTACGCTTCAAATCCGCGTAAGACTTTTGCCGATCAGCAGCTGCCTTCAAGCGCTCACAAATGAGCTTCACCTTCTCGGTGGTTCCTTTCAACAAAGCTGGCATCGAAATCAACTTCTGACCCGTTTCAGCCCAACAAAGAGGAGTCCTACACTTCCTCCCGTACAAAGCTTCATAAGGTGCCATTTGAATACTTGCCTGATAACTGTTATTATAGGCAAACTCCACCAAAGGCAAATGTTTCTCCCAAGAGCCTTGAAACTCAATCACGCAGCACCTCAAAATATCCTCCAAAACCTGGATAACACGCTCGGACTGCCCATCCGACTGAGGATGATAAGATGTACTGAAATTCAACCGTGTACCCAAAGCCTGATGCAAACACTGCCAGAAACGCGATGTAAACCTCGGATCCCTATCCGACACAATCGACTTAGGCACACCATGCAGCCGCACAATCTCAGCAATGTACAGCTCCGCAAGCTTATCCAAAGAGTACGTAGTATGCACAGGCAAGAAATGCGCACACTTCGTCAGGCGATCCACAATCACCCACACCGAATTCTTCTTCGATGAAGACAAAGGTAAACCAGATACAAAATCCATGGTAATCCTTTCCCACTTCCACTCAGGAATCCTCAACGGTTGCAACAACCATGAAGGAAACTGATGCTCAGCCTTAACTCGCTGACACACCATGCACTTGCTCCCAAACTCAGCAACATCCTTCTTTAAACCCACCCAATACTACTCATCACGAAGATCACGATACATCTTAGTACTACCAGGGTGCATAGCAAAAGGACTACTATGACCTTCAGTCAGAATAGCACGCCTCAACTCAGCATCATTGGGCACTACTATCCGACTCCCAAAACACAACACTCCATCATCATTAAAACAGAAATCTGAAGGCTTATCCTCCGCAATATCCTGAACATGAGGTACCAAGGAATCATCCAACAACTGTTTTTCCTTAATCAACTGAACCAAAGATGGTTTCACATGCAATTCAGCCACAAGACCACCATCACGCGAAATACTCAAACTGGCAAACATAGCCCTCAACTCAACAGCTACCTTCTTACTCAAGGCATCCGCTACAACATTAGCTTTTCCAGGGTGATACTCAATCGTCAAATCATAATCCTTGAGCAACTCCACCCAACGCCGCTGTCTAAGATTCAACTCCTTATGAGACATCAGATACTTCAAACTCTTGTGGTCAGTATACACAGTACACTTCTCACCATACAAATAATGTCTCTAGATCTTCAAAGCAAAAACCACCGCAGCCAACTCGATGTCATGCGTAGGATAATTGCGCTCATGCACCTTCAACTGCCGTGAAGCATAAGCCACCACCTTACCCTCTTGCATCAACACACATCCCAAACCAACATAGGACACATCACTATACACCACAAACTCTTTCCCTGATTCAGGTTGAACCAAGATAGGAGCTTGCGTCAAAGCTGCCTTAAGCTTCTCAAAAGCCTTCTGTCTCGCTTCCGTCCACTCATACTTAACATCCTTCTGCAACAACTTCGTCAAAGGTGCAGCAATCTTTGAAAACCCATCCACAAACCTCCGGTAGTATCCCGCCAAACCAAGGAAACTACGGACCTCATGAACAGACTTAGCAACCTTCCAATTCATCACTGCCTCAATTTTCTGAGGATCAACACGAATCCCCTCAGCAGAAACCACATGACCAAGAAACACCACTTCCCTAAGCCAGAACTCACACTTGCTCGGCTTAGCATAAAGCTGATTCTCCAACAAAGCTTGCAACACAATCCTCAAATGCTCTTCATGCTCCTCCTCAGTACGCGAGTACACGAGGATATCATCAATGAACACCACAACAAACTTATCCAGGTATTCATGAAACACACGATTCATCATGTCCATGAAAGCTGCAGGAGCATTTGTCAAACCAAACGGCATCACAAGGAACTCATAATGCCCATACCTTGTCCTGAAAGCTGTCTTTGGCACATCCACATCCTTCACCTTCAACTGGTAATACCCTGACCTCAAGTCAATCTTAGAGAACACAGCTGCTCCCCGAAATTGATCAAAAAGATCATCAATTCTCGGCAATGGATACCGATTCTTGATAGTCAACTTGTTAAGCTGACGATAATCAATGCACATTCTCATAGTGCCATCCTTCTTCTTCACAAACAAGACCGGTGCACCCCAAGGTGACACACTTGGCCGAATGAAACCACGATCAAGCAACTCTTGCAATTGCGTCTTCAGCTCTTTCAACTCTTTAGGTGTCATTCTATAAGGGGTAATGGACACTGGAGTTGTATTCTCATACAGCTCAATCCCAAACTCTACTTCGCGATTAGGAGGCAATCCAGGCAACTCCTTAGGAAACACACCAAGAAACTCTCGCACAGTCCTGATATCTTGCACACGCAACTCCTTAGAACTAGGATTCATCACAAAAGCGAGATAAGCTTCACAACCTTGCCTCAGCATCCGGCTCGCCTCCAATGTAGACACCACATTGGCAAGAAACTTCACATTCTCACCAACCACAACAACCTCATAATCATCTGTAAGCTTCAACGAAACTTGCTTATTCTCACAATCCACTACAGCTCGATGCTCAACAAGCCAATCCATACCAAGGATTACATCAAAACCATAGAAAGGCAACTCCATAAGATCAACAGGAAAAACATGATCTTGCACAACCAAAGGACATCTTCTATAAAGCTTCTGAGTCACAACAGTCTCACCAAAAGAACTAGTGACACGCATACCAACATCCAAAGACTCAACAGGCAAACCAAGCAATTCAGCATGCTCACGCAATATGTATGAGTGGGTAGATCCAGAATCAATCAAGGAAAGTAATGACAAGGATTGCAAAGTAAAAGTACCTGCGATCACATCCGTGTCATTCCTTCCCTCCCTCTGAGCATACACTCTAGCCTGGCCGCCACCCTCAGGCTGAACAGCTACAACATGGGCCACATTACGTCCACCATCCTCCCTACGCTGGAAGTTACCACGGCCGCGCCCACGACCTCTCTGTGGTGCAACAACTACAGGAGCACGCCCTTGGCCACCAGCCAACATAGGACACTCTCTCCTCATGTGATCCGTAGATCCACAGTTCCAGCACGAATTACCAGCCGCCACAACAGGATCTTGCACCTCCCTCACAGCTCGAGGACAATCACGCTTCATATGGCCACGCGATCCACATGTCCAACATGCGTTCGGTTCAGCTCTTACCTTTCCTCCTTGAGCAGGCGCACCACCACCTCGCTTAGCTGAAGACTGATACTTCTGATCACGTCCCCTCTTGTTCCGTCCACCACCGGAACTATACTCAGCAACTCGCTTACCAGCACTAGAAACAACACTTCTAGAAGATAAACCCAAGTTCATCTCAATGTCCTTTGCTCGGCCAACCAGCACATCAAAATCATTATACTCAGCAGCTAGCATATACGTCTTTACTTCCGTCACCAAACCATAACGGAACCTTTCACACCTCTCCCGCTCATCTGGGACAAGCTCAGGTGCGTACTGACTGAGCCGGACAAACTGAACCTCGTACTCAGCCACTGTCATGCTCCCCTAAGTAAGAGACATGAATTCCCTTTTCTTTTCATCTAGGTACCTCACACCCAGATACCTTCTCTTGAACACATTCTGAAAGAACGTCCATGTCACATCAGCATCCGCCATCCCAGAGATAGTGGTTGTCCACCAAGTGTAAGCATCGTCCTGCAACAACGATACCACACAACCTAGCTTTTGCACATCAGTGCAATTCATTTGCCCCAAGATTCTCTTGGTACTTTCCAGCCAAGACTCAGAACCTTCAGCAGACAAACCCCTGAACTCAGTCCCTCCCAGACTGCGCAAACGTTCCAAAGGTAGTCTAGCATTAGCATCTCCCTGATGCCCAGCTCCTTGAGCTCCAGCTACCGCTGCTCGAAAAGCTCCAGCAATAGCTTGTACCATCATTGTCATGTCAGGAACAGCTTGCCCCTGACCAGCTTCAGGTCCAGCGCCTCCAGCAGCAACTCCTTCACCCCCAGCACCACCACCACCAGGCGGAGGAGGTAAATCCACCACATTTTCAGCGTTCTCCTCATTCTTATTTTGAGCCATAGCTCGCGTATTAATCCTCGTTTCTCTACGAGGTGCCATTCACTAACAATGCAATCACAATGCAACAAACAAAGTCAGGCCCACCAAGTACTCAAGCTCATTTTCCAATTAAAAACAACATCATTTCATTAGCTTTGATTTGGCAATGGGTCCCTCTATCATGCTTCACCACAGCATACACCACAATTGTAACATATTTACAATTCACACAACATGCTTTCATTCAACAAGCATACAAAGCATACATACATAATCATCCACATAATCATTCCCAATTACACGAGAACTCAGCTCTGATACCAACAAATGTAACCCCCTTAACCCAGCCAAGACGGTTGACCCGAATTAAGAAGTTTACACGGGGAAAACCAAAGTCAACTCAAAAGTCAACCTTGATTAACGACCCTTTTTTTCTTTTTAATCTTATCTAAATGCACATTAACCCTAGATATGCTCATACAATCAGCATACTCAAAGATCAGCACGATCAGAAAACGTTTAGGGACTCGATTGCACAATTTATGAATTTAGGGACCAAAACGCAAACTCTGAAAATTATAAGGACTTAACCCAATTAAAAGTTACCAATATGAAATTAATCATCTTTCATGCTTCTCTGCCAAATTTCAGCTCAAACGGACATCTCAAACTCATTCAAATGCATAAACAAGGTTCAGCACTAAAACGCAAAGATTTCAAAACATATAACCGTCAATTTCAGTGCCCAACGGTCGAGTGTTCCGAAACAGGGAGGACCTGTTCCGAAACGCGGGACCGTTCCGAAACACGTTTCGATACAGGGCTCGGCAGTAGCATTTTCGTTCTGGAACGGTTCCTCCCGTTTCAAAACGCCTAGGCCATTTTAGGCCCCCGTTCCGAAACGGTAGCACCCGTTCTGATACGGCCTGCCCAGATTGCAGAAATTTTGTTGGTTTATTACATAATTGATCCATCAAACATGCTCCAAAGGCAACCAAATCATACCAGCAAGACATTACATACCTAAGGAACATAATTGCATCATTCATACTCAAACATGGCATCAATTAAGCAAATCCCCAATTCTATAGGCATGCATCCTATTTAGAAAACCATTCAAGCATCATAATAGCCAACCAACTTCACAAAGGCCAAATACATGTTCCATCATCAACAACAACATAATACCAACTTAGGGAGTCCAAAACATCTCCCAAAACAACCATTTAGGTTCCCATTGCCAAATGCCAAAAGCTAATAGTGTTAAGAAACTTTCACCATACATGAGCTTAGTTCTTCACTTGGATTCTTGACCTCTTGTTGCCCTTATAAGCACTTCAATGCTCTGCATTATTGGTTCAAGAAAAGAGAGATCGTAAGCAAATAGCTTAGTGAGGAATGCTCTTTTAAAACAACTCAATAATGCTTTTATTAAACACCTTTATAAACCTTAGTTCAAAACAACTTTTATACGTGCACATAAGCATTTAAAACAAGCATTTCATTCTTCAAATTATTTACATGTCATATTGGCCACAAGTGATAATCATAATCTTTTTCCATCTCAAAATATAATCAACACAAGATCCACACATGGATTTTTAACCACCATTGTGATCTTACAATTCACAAGGACCACACATGGACTTTTAACCACCATTGTGTCCTTAGCACAAGTATCACCCATGGACTTTTAACCACCATGGTGTTCTTACAATCCACAAGGTCCACACAAGGACTTTTAACCACCTTTGTGACCTTAACACAAGAATCGCCCATGGACTTTTAACCACCATGGTGTTCTTACAATACACAAGGTCCACACAAGGACTTTTA
This sequence comes from Hibiscus tridactylites, assembly GCA_958450335.1. Taxonomy (NCBI): domain Eukaryota; kingdom Viridiplantae; phylum Streptophyta; class Magnoliopsida; order Malvales; family Malvaceae; genus Hibiscus; species Hibiscus tridactylites. Next base: position 22,414,109 of record OY288289.1, on the reverse strand, counting down.
ACCACCTTTGTGACCTTACCATACACAAGGCTCACACAAGGACTTTTAACCACCTTTGTGACCTTAGTACAAGAACCAACCATGGACTTTTAACCACCATGTTGTTCTTAATACAAGAACCACCTATGGACTTTTAACCACCATAGTGTTCTTAACCATTCTCAAGACATCACTTGCCAATATACATCATTTAACAACAATATTCCACTGTTTTAAAGCATTTAACAAAGCCATAATCATCATGCATCGTTATGCATCAAAACCACATTTAACAATGTTCAAAAACAAGAATCTCTTACCTTGAGCATCCTTCAACACATGGCTTATAAAATCAGCAAATAAACATGCTAAAATATGCTTTCAAAACAGAATTTTAAACATGTAAACAAATCACATTGCATTCAACCAACTCATGGTTCATCAACAAGAGAGTTTTTCCGAAAGCTTACTCTTGAGCTTAGCAAAGTTGTTTAGACTTAAACTAAGCTCCCAAACCTTCAAAACATTGGCTTCAAAGCTGAAACCCAAAATCCACTCACCGATTCCGTTTCGCAACTTGCCGAAACACCGATCAAGCTTCCGGATCACCACCACAAAGATCCGAAGATGTCTCCCCTGTTTTAAACACATCAAAGTAGAGGATTAATGCATCATCATGCATTAATATCTTCAATGAAAGCACCTAAACTCGCTGCTCTCATCCACACTCCATTTTCGGCTACCAAACACAACCGAAAACATATCCAAACAACTCCACAACACTACCCAGCCAAGATCCAACAATTCCAAACATTCTTAAACCTCAATTAACATCCAAAAAGGATCTAAACACATCCTTATACCTCCAGCTATAGCAGATCATCATGATCATCCCAAAAACAACCAAAAACTCAAGAAAAACTTAGGAAAATTAACCTATTCGGGATTGCATTGATTAAACCTCAATTTCTCATCAATTATACATTCATTTTACATCAAAATGACATCTCAAAACATTGCCCAATCAGATCATACGAATTTCATCAAAATTAAAGCAAATCTTGCATTTTAAAGCCAAGATCAAGAACACAATTGTAAAAACTTTAATAAAACACAAATCAAGGATTGAGAACTTGGGAATTTCAGTAATGAACTGAGAATTTAGAGGAGAAGGACGTTCATACCTCTAAACTCTAGTTTCTCCCTTTTTGGAACCAAAATTCTTGAAAATCCAATAAGCAAAAGCTAAGGTTTTGATGTAGAAATGATTAGAGATCAAATGAAGGTTGAAATCTAATCTTTAATTGTCAAAATCAGAGGGAATTTTGCTGGAGAAATGTGTTTGGGTTGAGAGAAAAGTTGAGAGAAAAGAAAATGGAAAATTTGAGAGAAAAGTTTGTTATGGCCAAAATATCTTTCCCTCCCTTTTACCTTTATTTTAAAACCATTAATAAATTGATAAATATTCAGAAAAATCTAGAGAAACTCCTTTTGGGTAAATAGCTCCTTAAAGATTCAAAGTTTCAATCCTTTTTAAAACAGTAACCAAGTTTTCGAAAATTACATTTTAGTCACTAAACCAAAATGTCACACTTCCAAGCCTCATTTTGTAAAATTGATTTCACCATCTTCTTATATATAATAAAAGAGGATTTTAAGACATTTTTCCATATTTTTAATGCAACCCGAACTAGGCTTTCCTAAATTCACCCTTTTATATTCGAACCGCGATCCGACCGGTCCGGTCCAAACCCAAAACTTCTAAGCCCAAAATTGGGGTGTTACACCTTGTACAGAGGAGGTGCGAGTACAAGACATACGTACAGTATGTGAGTTTTCGGGTGTTTTTCCGGAAGAGTTGTCTGGTTTGCCACCGAACAGACAGGTTGAGTTTGGCATTGAATTGTATGAAAATACGACTCCAGTGTCTATTGCTCCCTATCGAATGGCTCCAAAAGAGTTGAAGACGCAACTTCAGGAGTTGCTCGATCGAGGTTTCATTAGGCCTAGTTTTTAGCTTTGGGGTGCACTGGTTTTGTTTGTGAAGAATAAGGATGGCACAATGAGAATGTGTATAGATTACCGTGAATTGAACAAGTTGACAATCAAGAACAAGTATCCTTTGCCAAGAATTGATGTTCTTTTTGATCAATTTCGAGGTGCTTCAGTGTTTTCTAAGATTGATCTGAGATCCGGATAGTACCAGATGAAGGTAAAAGATGTGGATGTGTCTAAGACAGTTTTTCGTACAAGGTACGAGCATTACGAGTTCTTGGTGATGCCGTTTGGTTTGACTAATGCCCCTGCTGCATTCATGGACATGATAAATCATGTGTTTCATGAGTTCTTGGATAGGTTTGTGGTTGTATTTATTGATGATATTCTAGTAAACTCTCGTACCGAGGAAGATCATGATAAGCATTTGCGGATTGTGTTGTAAGTTTTGTTTGAAAATCAACTTTATGCTAAGTTGATCAAGTGCGAGTGTTGGCTTAAGGAAGTTGTTTTCCTTGGTCATGTGGTGTAGGCCGAAGGGATTAGAGTTGATCCTCAAAAAGTTGAAACGATGATGAATTAGAAGTCACCTAAGTCGGTTCATGAGATGCGTAGTTTCCTTGGTTTGGCGGGATACTATCGTAGGGTCGTGTATCATTTTTCAAAGATTGCTGCTCCTTTGACGAAGTTGTTGCAAAATGATGTTAAGTTTGAGTGGACAGAGATTCAACAACAAGCTTTTGAGAAGTTGAAGGAAGCGTTGACGCAAACTCCTATCTTGATTCAACCCAAATCGGGAAAAGAGTTTGTGGTTTATAGTGACGCATCCTATGTTGGTTTGGGATGTGTGTTGATGCAAGAAGGAAGGGTGGCAGCTTATGCATCTTGGTAGTTGAAGGTACACGAGTGCATACCTTATGCATGACATCGAGTTGGCTGCGGTGGTGTTTGCCTTGAAAATCTAGAGGCATTACCTTTATGGTGAAAAGTGTACAGTGTACACAGATCACAAAAGTTTAAAGTACTTGATGTACCAAAGAGAGTTGAATCTTAGGCAATGAAGGTGGCTTGAGTTACTTAAAGATTATGACTTGACGCTCGAGTACCATCTGGGGAAGGCTAATGTTGTAGCTGATGCCTTGAGTAGGAAGGTGGCTGTTGAGTTAAGAGCTATGTTTGCTCGGTTGAGTGTATCACGAGATGGTGGTTTAGTGGATGAATTGCAAGTGAAACCCTCGTTGGTAAAGTTGATTAAGGAAAAGTAGTTTTTAGATGATTCATTGGCACCACATGTTCAGGATATTGCAGAAGGAAATCCAACAGACTTTTGTTTCAATGATGATGGCATTTTGTGTTTTAAGAGTTAAATAGTTGTGCCGAAAGATGTTGAGCTAAGACGCACTATTCTGACTGAGGCTCATAACAGTCCTTTTGCTATGCATCCTGGTAGTACAAAGATGTATCGTGGGTTGAAGGATGAGTACTATTGGGTTGGTTTGAAGAGAGACGATGTTGATTTTGTTAGTAAGTGCATGGTTTGTCAACGAGTAAATGTTGAGCATCAATTTCCTTCTAGATTGTTGCAACCTTTGAAGATCCCAGAATGGAAATGGGAGAGAATCACTATGGATTTCGTGACGGGTTTGCCTTTGAAACCGTCCAAAAAGAATTTCATTTGGGTGATTGTTGATCGTTATACGAAGTGTGCACATTTCTTGGCAGTGTATACTACGTATATGTTAGATAAGTTGGCGGATTTGTACATCTTTGTGATTTTGAGATTACATGGAGTGCCTAACTCCATTATTTTGGATCGAGATTCGCGTTTCATAGCAAGGTTTTAGGAGTGTGTACATCAAGCGTTGGGCACGCATTTGAATTTAGCACTTCGTATCATCCTCAAACGGATGGTCTGTCTGAGCGGGTTATCCAAGTGTTGGAGGATATGTTGAGATGTTATATCATTGATTTCCAAGGTTCTTGGGAGAAACAATTACCTTTAGTAGACTTTGCTTACAATAACAGTTATCAGGCGAGCATTCAAATGGCTCCCTATGAGGCCTTGTATGGAAGGAACTGTAGAACGCCTCTTTGTTGGGCGGAAGCATGACAGAAGTTGGTCTCTTTGCCTAATGTGCTCAAGGGCACTACGAAAAAAGTGAAGCTCATTAGTGAGAGGTTGGAAGCGGCTTCGGATTGGCAAAAGTCTTACGTGGATTTTAAGCGTAAGGAGATTGAGTATGATGTGGGAGATAAGATGTTTATGAAGGTTTCACCTTGGGAAAAGGTGAGGAGATTTGGCCGGAAAGGCAAGTTGAGTATAAGGTTTCTTGGATCGTATGAGGTGCTAGAACATGTTGGACATGTTGCTTATAGGTTGAGGTTGCCTTCCAAGTTAGAGAAGATACATGATGTTTTTCATGTACCCATGCTTCATACGTATAGATCGGATCCGTCTCATGTTATGCCCGTTGAAGAGATTGAGTTGAATCCAGATTTTTCATATGATGAAGAACCAGTTGAGATTTTGGATTCGGATATCAAAGTTCTTCATGGTAAGACCATTGAGTTGGTCAAGGTCTTGTGGCGACATTGTGGTGTTGAAGAAGCCACGTGGGAAAGAAATGATGACATAAAGAAGCAGTTTCCTCACCCTTTTCCTCTAGGTAAAAATTTTGAGGACAAAATTTCCTAAGTGGGGGAGAGTTGTAACGCCCAGGTTTTGGGCCTAGAAGCTTTTAGCGTTGGTTCGGGGTTGGTAGAACCTAAACTAGAGATACGAGTTTTTGGGAATAGTTCAGGGAAAATGCAGTTCGGGATATGATAAGATTATGAGAAAATACCTAAAATCTTCTAAAAATGTGTAGAAAGGTTTGTTAAAGTCAATTTTAGAAAATGACTTTTGGAAGATCGAGATTTCGATTTAGTGACTATTTTGGAAGGGGGGGCAATGCTTAGAATCTTTAGGGAGCTTATATCTATTTTGTGAGCCTTTTCCTTTAAATTTACCATTTTTAATAGATTTATTAAAAAGAAATAAAATGAGATTTTTATTAAAAAGGAATTATCATGTGAAAGGCTAGTTGATGTAACTTTCATTTCTCTCGTTTTCCAAATAGCAAACACTTCTTTTTCTCTCAAAAACCTTAGGGATTTCCATCTTTCTACTTCCATTTATCTTGGAGCAATCTTAAAGGATTTCTACAAAATCTTGTCATTTGAAGGAAAAGGTAAAGGATTAGAGGTAAATTTTGTTCAACTCCTCTAATCAAGGTTCTTTAATGAAATTATCAAGTATTTTGCTCTCTAAATATGGTTATTAACAATGTTTTGTGATTTAATTGATGAATCAAGCTTTAAAAGGGTGTTGCGTGCAAAAGTGATCCGCAAATTGCGTGCAAGTATGCACGGTGCCAAGTTATAGTATTTAAGATATCGTCTCTACAGGGATTGTGACAACCTTCAGAATTCACCTTTCTGCACAAGATAAAGTAAAAACACAAATATTGAGATTGGTTTGATTAAAACTAAGATTCAAGATAAAAGTAAAAACACAAATTTTGGTAGCCGCCCACGAGTATGCCTCAGCAGAAGCCTGCCTAGGTAGAGATCAATGTGACTGCCTTGGCAGTTAAATGATGATTCAAGGTTTGGCAAGGCTCCCTTCTATGGCTTCCTCTTCTCTCGAAGCTTGAAGTACTATTGGCGAACACGTCTTGGATGATACCTTCCGGCGTGAATCTAAGGGCGAACACCAACCAATTATGGATCCTCTTTTAGCCGCTAAACTTCTTAACTTATCCCTAAGCCAAAGTAGCTTTACCCTATGGTTGGATAAAATCGTGTTTACTCATTTCGTGAGTTCAACTCTCTCGATATTGAACAAATGGATTGAAGCCCTCTTCTCTCCTGATAAAGATTGCAACAATGAAGAACCAAGAGTAAACAAACCTTGAATTTTATTGCAAAAATGAAATCCCAAACGAATACAACAAGACTCTTACAACTACTACACAACCAACCCTTAGCTCTAGGGAAGGTTTAGAACATGGTGAGTTTGGATGGCACTAGGGTTTTGACAAGAAGGAGTTTTTCTCAAATCTCAATTGTGTTCTCTCCTTCAAGTTGATTACATATATATATGGGAGGAGCCTAGGTCTAAGTCGGTTTAGGGTAGGAATACTAGTTAGAGTGTGATTACAACTCATTAAAATATCATTAAATACTCCTAGATTCTCGTTTGACTTTTCTTTAACTTGACTTTGACCTGGCTTTTCTTTGTCTGCTGGGCTCCAATGCACGTGCAAGTGGTCTCTAAAAACCGGGCCTGATGAGCTCTTTCTATCGCATACCACTTTGCATTTTTCCTTTCTTCCTTGAAGTGTTGCCTGTGCATTCTGGTTCTTTCTTCCTCGATCAGCTCTCCTGATGCTCCAACAGCTTCATCCTTCAGCTCCCAGCTTTCTCTTTATCTACTCTCTTTGCTACCTTGGTGGCATCTGCCTGGGCGGGTACCTACGCACATGGAGAAAACACACTTGAGTAGTATCATATGTATAAAATCAACTAAATTCATCAAATAAGGCAAATTGTTCAATCTATGTTATTTTGTGTATGTTACCTACTAAATGCAACCTAAACTATACTTAAGAACAACAATAATTGAGCTAAACTATGGTATAAATATAGAGCTTTTGCACACTTAACACACCCCCAAACTCGAACTATTGCTTGTCCTCAAGCAATGCAATCTAATAATAACATGCCAAAACTTAAAATCATATGCAAACTAAGTCGAGAAAGCATCTTGAGCAACCTTTCCATATCGTGTAGATTTATGCCTAATTAGCAACCCTTTGAATGACAAAAGATTTGCCCGAAACTGAATTAGGTATCTTGTGAGTGTGTGTGTTCCTTGTGATAAGCATGATTCTTCGGCTTCTAAGTAATCCTTCAATAAACATCTTAATTCCCTTGGGTTTCCCTCTAGTTTCTTTTCCAATTTAACCACTAGTCGTCGGTAATAGGCTTTTCTAATGATTGCAATACATTTTTTTTCCTCTAGAGCCAGTTTCGGGCACCTCTAGCTTACCCTAGAGCCAGTTTCGGGCACCTCTACGACCTCTACCCAAGTTTACTAGGTGAAATACCTAAGTTTCCTAGAAGTCTTAAAATCAAACTAGTCACAAAGAGTGTTTTCTTTTAAGTTCAGACCATAGTAGGATTCTAAGTTAACCTAAAGTCATGCTAAGGTTGCCGCCTAGGCGGGCCATCTGCCACGACGGGTAAAGAATACTCCAGAATTTTTCTCAAACTAAGAGTTCATTAGGCTTTAAATAAATGCATGTTACAATTAGAACCTAACTAAAACAGAAAATACATAACAAAAACTAGAAAATACCAAAAAAAAACAAAGAAAAAGAAAAGACAAAATTAGAGGACTAATTCCCCCCTCCCCCAACTCGAGAGGAGCATTGTCCTCAATGCATTCCTACATACACAAAATTAATGCATAGATTAGATAAGAATAACAAATGAGAAGAAAGGGAGAGAAACGTAAATTGGTTAGGATTCAGAGGAGTTGTTGTCGTTGCCATTGATCACCCTCTTCCGTGCTGCAATCTTGAAGCGCTTGGCCGCCCTCGGCGGCTGTTGGCGGGAAGGCAGACTAGATTGAGCCTTCTGTTTCACCTCTCGTTCCCCGTTGTCTTTACTGTCTGGGCAGACTGGGTTGAGCCCATCTTCGTTGCTTGGGCAAAGTTTTCCGGGGTGGCTGCTATGATCTCCATCTTCCAAAGGATTATCTCCCTCGTCCACCCGGTTCATTCTGGTGTCATGGTGTCGGTTGGGGCGACTGCAACACGTGCCTTCTCGTACAACACTGTGATGAGGTTGAGGAAGTATAGTTGCCCCTTTTATTGATGATGGAGTGGATGAGTGCCAATCTTGGTTTGTCGATGGTGGGGTTGTGGGTTATGGGCAGCAAACGCCTCTTCACAAATGTGTTCTAAAGCTTTGTCTCGAACATCAAATTCTGCCGGTTAACGGTGCCTCGATTTTTGCCCTCGTTCCAAACTATCCCCGGTTTGCATAATTCTTTGTCGATTAAAATCGATCACCCACGAACATTAACTGTCGACACGTCCTCCGTCGGCCCATAGGCGTAGTATTCGCGCACCATAGTTTGATTTGTTGGGCAAAGATTTTTCCACTGCTGATTCTTGATCTTGGAGTAGATGAATTTCTCGAGCCCTAAATATTTCTTTCCTGGCTCGTAGAAGAATCCTTGCTCCTCCCACACCACTATTTCTTTAAATCTTTCGTTGTGGCAGGCTTTGATTTCTGGTGTGGCGAAGCGATGGAGGGATTCCTCCGAATTTTCCTAGACAGCACGGTGGCGGGGGGGTTCTTGCCATTTTTGGTTGGGCTTTTTGGTGTGCGAGATAGTTGTGAGAGCTTGATCAAAAGAACTGCTGAAAAAGAAAAAGACTGAAAGCAAAGAAAATCTTGTGAGACAATAAGCAAGAGAGAGTAAAGAAGAGTGCATGTAAAAAATGAGGGGGTTTAAATAGAGGAAGAGTGTTGCCGTTTCGCCTACCGATGCAGCCGTTGCCCGGGCAGATAGCTGTTGGAATGGAGCAGGCTTCTACGAATGGCTAGTTCTGGCGGGAAGCAACGTTTATCTGCCGCGACATTCTTAGCGGGCGGGCTTGAAATGGTTTATGAATTTGGGCTTTCTTCTTCTCCCTTTTGTCGCAACCGCCTTTTTATAGAAGGATTCGACGTTTTGGAAAAAACACTTTTAAAAATCAACAGAGTCTCCACCAATCTTTTTTTGAAAAAAAGTGTGATTGGATCACTTTTAAAAATAGGGTTATTTTAATAAAACATTTTTTGTTTTAATAAAACAATAGTTTTGGTATGCGAAAAATCAGAAAACATGTTCCGGTTTCGGTTACGCGTGGGGAAGGGTTAGTACCCCCACGACGCTCAAAATTGGTACCTAATTGGTTTTAAAATCGTTTTCAAAACTGGAATTTAAAAATTCAAAAAGTTTCGACTTTACTTGCCCGTTTAATGAATATTAATCTATTTTAACGGTCTTATCGCCTGGGAGATGAACTTTAATCACTGCCAACATGTCTGGCGCTAACCCGTCATTCTCGTTTGAAGAGACGACACATTGAATTATGTTTTCACTTTTCAAGCAACAAAGCAATTTAGTGTGTTGAGCATTTTATTTAATTCTAAGTTTAATTATTAAAAAAAACCTAAAAATGTCTAAGTCTTTTATTCCTAGTTAAAAGTTTTCGTCTATTTCCAAAACAAATCTCTATCTATGTTTTAGTTCCTAATCCTAAGTTTTCGCCTATTTCTAAAACAAGCAAGCAAACATTTTATTCTTTTGAATTTTACCCCTTTTATTAAAAGCCTTTATTATTCTTTTTATTTCTTTTCAATATTTTCTAAGCTAAAACCTTTTTAACGTTTTTTACTTTTTTATATTTTTTATGTTTTTTACCTTTTTCACTTTTTATGTTTTCTCTTTACAAAAAGCATTTTAATCTTTTTTAATTCATTTTTCATTTTCCATTTTTAAGTTTCTTTCTTTTAAAACAACCCATTTTTTTAAAAAAATTTATTTTTCCTTAAAAACTCTTTTCTAATTTTTTTCCCTTTTCAAAACATTATTTAAATCCTATACCCTAATTTTACTTTAAAACCCTTTTATTTTCTTTTTTTCTTGAAAACTTATTTTTTTTTATTTTTCCTTTTCTAAAAAACATTTTTATTTAATTTTCTCTTTTAAAAATCATTTTTGCCCATCTATTATTTAAAACTAAATTTCACAAAAATATTTTTTATTTTCTAAAATTAAGCCATTTATTATTTAACACCTCACATTATTACTTCTTCTAATTAAATCCATAAATTCAAGTTTTTCTAATTATCCACATTTATTTTTTATCCATGCATTTTAAAATCCAAAACTCCTTTTAAATTGAATCCTACATTTCTAAAGATCAAAATAACTTTAACAATATTTTTAAAATCATGCAAAAAAATTAAGATCAAAACTAGAAATTTTAACGAAATTCAAAACAAAAGAGGATTACCGAAATTTCGCGAACAATTTTCCAACCTTGAGAAAGCAACCTAAAAATCACAAACAACACATACAAAAATACCAAAATTCAACCAAGAACAACAATAAAATTAACATAAAAAAGCAAAGAAATGATAAAAAATTTACCGAGAAATAGACAAACGATGAACTCGAACTAAAAATTCTCGAAATGCTCCAAACCACCTCCGGAAAATTGCTCCAAACTCGAATTCCTCCTCCAAAAATTTCCAATCAACTCAAGAAAAATTCAGAGAAATTTTCGGATTTTTCTTGAACTTTTTTTAGTGTTTTTTCTCTCAAATTTGGTGTGTTGAACAAGTGGGTGAAGGGGGGGTTTTATACTAAATTTTGAGCTTCAATATCAAGCTAAATTCCGAACTCAATCCCCAAATTGGAGCTAAAATCAGACAAGAAACTTGATACCCGGTAAAACCCCCAAGAAATCATCCATTTTGGTCCAAATTCGGGATAGAATTTCCCATTTAATTCAAATCTAGGGCTTATTATTTCGTTTTGGTTTTTTGCAGATCCTGGCTGCTATAGGCAACGGTGGCAAGCGGGGTCGGTGCCAAACGAACAGCGGCAACCAGGCGGTCCAAACGGTACCAACCACGCCGACTGCCGCGACCGGTGGACGGAGAACGGTGGCTAGCTTGTTCGCGGTAAGGGTTTGGAGAGCCCAGCCCGCGCGCGTGGTCGTCACGCACTCCCCCTGTTTATTATTTATTTATTTATTCCTTTTTTGACTGTTTTTGACCCCTTTTGTTGCTATTTTTTTCTTTTTTCACACTTAATTATTACCTCATTTTATTCCCTTTTATAAAAAATATTAAACACCATCATTAATATTTTTTCCTTTTATTTCTTTTTTCTTTTCTTCTTTTTTTTCTTTTTACCTTAAAAATGTGCTTCAACGTAAAAATGAGTTTTTATTTAAAATGGGTTTTTATAAAAGGAATGCGCCTTTAAAAGGATTTTTATTATTTTTTTATTCTTTTTCATATTTTTTGACTTTTTCTTTCTTTCTTTTTTCTTTTATTAAAAGTTAGGGTGAAAATTTAGTGACAATAGTTCCCCCTCTTTGCTTATCTTTGTGAAACAAAGATAAAGCAAAGACAAAAGAGACAAATTTTCACCTGATTTACTGATTGGTTCCATTCTCTGAATGCTCGAACGGATAGACGTGCTCTATTCTCCTTATGCTCGAATAGTTGAGCTGGGTTCCATTCTTCAAATGCCCGAACGGATAGGTTGGTTCTATTCTCCTTATGCTCGAATAGTTGAGCTGGGTTCCATTCTCCAAATGCCCGAACGCATAGGCTACTTCTATTCTCCTTATGCTCGAATAGTTGAGCTGGGTTCTATTCTCCCAAAATGCCTAAACAAATGAGATGGGTTTTTATCCTCCCGAATGCTCAATTAGGCCAAGTATTCTAAAAACTTTCATCCTCCTTATGCTTGGATGAATAAGCAAGCTCCGTTCTCCCTTTTTCCCGAACGGATAGGTGAATCTTCTTAAGCACTTCATCATCATTATGCTTGGATGAATAAGCAAACTCCATTCTCCTTTGAGCATGCCTTCCATCTACCTGAAAATACAAAATGCAATATGATGTGCATGCCCCTAGGGATGTCTAAAACATGAATGCATTACAAGTTTTCCTTTTAAAAACTTCTTTTGCTTAGACAATTTTCTTAATATTGATGAAATTCTGGTTATCGAGGCCAACCCGATTAATCATGAACTCTCTCTCCTAAACTTTTGTAGATCAAAACAATTTGCCCCACTCTTCTTTTAACCCTTTTTGGCTTTGAATTCACAATTCTCTGAGATAAGGCCATTTCCTTTACTTTGGAAATCACTCATGAGTTATGAACTACACTGACTCTTCCTCATTTTCTGATCTTCTGCTGATTGGTTCAATCCCATTCTTACTTCCTTGGAAACATTTAATCCTTATCTATCTTCTCAATCGACATTTTCATACTCAGGGATGCACACCCTAAGTCAAGTTTCGACCTTGTAAAGATGCTCCTATCGTCATGTAAGGAAAGTTGGTGGCTAAGAAATGTTGTTTAAGCGCCCAAACATTCGTATGGATTTTCTTCCTTTTAAAAATTTCGCAACAAGGCTTTACTTTTTTTCTTTAAACATTTTAACACCATATGCCCCAAATAATAATTATAGAACACTTCATAGTCCCTGAACTTTTCAAAATATTCTCAAAGTAATGCTCAAAAATCTTTTGTATATATAAATGATTGTCAAACCCATTAATCTTTATTTTAAAGCAAGAAGCTAAAAAGATAGGGAAAGAAACAAGAAAGCAAGAAAAAATCATGAATCAAATTTATTAATGTTGTGGAAAACACAAGAAGGTTTATAAAAAAGAAGGGAAACAAGTATTCAAATATCAATAGTCCAAACTTCTCCTTCCAAACGCCAGAAGTAATATCGAATGCAACCAATGTCGAGGAAGCCTTAAGTACATCACAAGATCTGTGGAGCCTCAAAGTCTGTCAAATTATCTGAGCCGCCCTTTACGAGTTTTCAACTTAGACCCTCATTTGGTTTCAAAACGCCCTTTGCGGGTTTTCATTTTGAACCCTCCTTTTTCTTTTTTCTTTTCTTTTTTCTCTCTCTTTTTTTCTTTTTTTCTTTTTTCTCTTTTTTTTCTTCTTTTAGTTTTTCTTTTCATTTTCTTTTTCTTCTTCTTCAGGCATAGTACTTCTTGACAGTATCAGAGTTTACCAGGTTTTGAAACTCGTTTCCATCCATCTCAGTTAAAATCAATGCTCCACCTGAAAGAACCTTAGTAAAAATGTACGGTCCTTTCCAATTAGGCGCCCATTTTCCTTGAGGATCACTTTGAATTGGCAACTTCTTCTTTAAGACTAGATCACCTTCTTTGTATTCTCTAGGGCGAACCTTCATTTCATAAGCCATAATCATCCTTCTTTGGAACATTTGACCATGTCACACAGCTTTCAGCCTCTTTTCCTCAATTAAATTCAACCGGTCATACCTTGCTTGAACCCATTCTGCCTCATCTAACTTGGCATCCATCAAGACACGCAACGATGGTATCTCCACCTCGATTGGTAGCACAACTTCAACTCCGTATACTAATGAGAACGAAGTTGCCCCAGTAGATGTTTGTATCGCTTTTTGATATGCATGCAAAGCAAATGGTAACTTTCATGCCAATCTTTATACGTCTCAGTCATCTTCGCGACTATCCTCTTAATATTCTTATTGGCTGCTTCTACTGCTCCATTCATCTTTGGGGGTGGTATACTACCGAGTTGCGATGCTTGATGTTGAACTGCTCACAGACCACATCAATCATTCGATTATCAAAATTAGAAGCATTATCAGTGTAGAGTGTTTGGGTGTTTTCCATTTATTAGCGCAAGTGCACACTCTTGTCAAGTTATGGTATAAAAGATATCGTCTCCCACAGGGATTGGAACAACTCCTATGAATGGTTTCCTGCACAAAAGATTTAGTAAATGCGACATTAAACCTCATGATGTGGAAATATAAAAACACAAGTAAAGATAAAGATAGTGATGAGAGAGATGATAGGGAGAGATTTGGACGATAAGCTGGGTAAGACTGGTGCAGTTTAGTAGCGTGTGGACTGCATTATAAAGTCTGAGTATGTTTTGTGCTGCCAAAAGATGCTGCCTCAGCGAGTATAGCGGGCAGCAAACTACGACCCTGTCACGCGGCCGCAGTAGGTCACTGCCACTACGGGGGTGTGTACTGTCTCGGTAGGTGGAACAGAAAGAAGTCCTGGCGGATCGTCTGGCAGACATTCTAAGTTCGGCAGGATAGTCGACAGTGATCCCTCCTATTTCTAGGTTAGGATGCTCGAGATTGCTTCACTCGTGGACTAGTGTGGAACCAAATTAGACAACTCGGTTGGTAATCCCTTTTAGCCGCTAAAACTTGAGGACTAGTGTGGAACCAACTTAGTCACACCTTTGTGATTTGTGAATGTGCTTAACCCTTTGGTGAGCCTTGCACTTTCGTGTCCGGAAAATGGATTTTCTCTTCAACTAACTGGTGTAGACTAATTGAACGAACAAGGATTAAGCAAACTTAGAACTTTATTGAAAACAACTCAAAACTATACAATTGTTTCCCTCAACTACTTTACATACACGCGCCTAAACCCTAAGAGAGTTGGGCCGTGACCCCCAACACTCCAACTTTTCTAGCTAACCCTTCATCTACACTCTCATCGGCAGATGTCGTTGATTCCCTCACAACATGCCCCTATACCCTTACATACATTGGGTATATGTAGGGCTCATGACCTAAATTTGAGTCCTCCTTGAAGTAGGAGTTCTAAAAGTAAATTGCATTAAATACAGACTCCTTTATACTTTAAATATAGACTCTTTGGACGTTGCCTTCTTCTGCAAGTAAGGATAAGTGCTCCTACTTATCGATCTTGAATCAGCTCTACCGACCGCTACAGGCTTCAAGGAATTGCAAGACTGGGCTCATTGGGCTTAGGAAATTGCCCTCTTGAAATCGCGGTCCATCTTGGTTAAGTCGGTGTAACTCCTGCCCGGGCGGCACTTGGCGGCAATGCTGCTTCGGCACTGTTCTTATCGGTATCTTGAGTTGATTTAGTAAAGCTCCTTTAATTCCAGCTTTCTTGTCTTGTCCTATCATTTCCTCTTCTCTCCCATCTATAGCACGTGAAAATATAAATTAAACTAAAACAATAACTTTTCTCAACCAAACGTAAAATATTCAACAAAAGCATGGTATAAGAGAAGATACTGTTATAATGCATGCAATGCACCTAAATATGCCTAAATGGGCTTAGGAATAGCAATAATAATGGCAGGTATGTGTACAAAATATAGAACTCGGGGACACTCTACACACCCCCAAACTCGAACTATTGTTTTTCCTCAAGCAATGCAACTTAACTAGTAAATCTGCCCTTTAACACAAATTTAATAGAAACAATAGCCTGCAACTTGATTTCATACCTCAAGGTCGTGGCACCTATTTAATGTTAGTGATGGGGAATGGCATGAAATAACTTAAATTTAATTTTTCTTAATGCCAGTGCAGTGTGTGCAAGTCTGTGTTCAGGCTAAACATGCTGAAGTTACCAAGTTAGCAACGTCTACCTATAATAATTAAGTTACTACAAAAGATACGAGTTACTGCCTTGGCAGCACAGCTGGGCACTTTTATTCTCTTTTTATGATCATGGCTTAAGGGCTTCAGCTCATCACAACTATTCTCTGGGTCTGAAGCTAAGATAGGTGAACTCTACAAAACTCTGAACCCTTTGAATAGAGCCATCTCGTTAAGACTTTCATTCACTCTTGCTAATTTGTCCGTCACTAGGCTTACATTCATGGACTTTTGAAAGTAGTGGAGTGTTCTTACTCATGATCCTTCCTAGAGCCTGTTTTGGGAACCTCTAGGGCTTTTATTCTTTCTGCCTAGAGCCTGTTTCGGGCACCTCTTGGTTTTCATCTTATTTGTTGTGCAGCCCTGTGCTGTCGTGGAGGCAAACCTATATTCAATCAAGAAGCTTTTATTAAGTAAGGCAAGCAATGTTAAACTTAAAACTCAAGCAAAAATTCAGCTTTTGACAGACAAGTGTAAAGATAATTGGCAAAAAGAAAAATCTTTTCTAAGTATTTTTCATGCTTCTTCCCATTGTTAGATTAAAAAATTTTAGAATGGTGCGAATATAAGTAATCGACTAATCTGTCATAAGCACAAGTTTTGAACTAAAGATTTATATTTCATTAAGTGCGAGGGGCAGAATTTACATATGCATCTAAATGCTATGAACCTAAAAGAAAGAGGATTAATTCCCCCCAAACTCAAGGTTGGTATTGTCCTCAATGCCTCTATAAGAATTAAAAACAGAACATATATAAAAATAAAATTAAAAATTAAAAATAGAAAAATAAAACATAAAACAAAACATAAAATAAAACATAAAAATTAAAAAGAAAAGGGAAAATGGTGCTATAAGCTGGGGAAGTTCCCCTCTGTTGCTGCCACGTCAGAGAAGGAATCTGAGGAGGCAGGCAGGACGAGGTGGTGCGTAGCAGATGGTATTTCTACTGGGCTCTTCTTCGAGCTACACGATAGCTGGATGCGGCTGAGGGTGGCTTCTTGGTTTTTCGTTCAGCTTCTCCACCCTGGGGATCTGCTACTGGCCGCTTTCTCTTTTTGGCTGCCTCTACCGTCTCGTCGTCAAGGGAGTTGGAAATCTCCATGTCTAAGTAGCTGGTATCCTTTGCAGCGGTCGTTTTGGCTACTAGGGAGGCATCAATTGTCTCCTCTTCCTGATTCTGATGAGGAAGAGAGGTCGTATGGCTGGATGGGGGTTGGGGAGGTTCTTTTCTTGGGGCAGTGGTGCTGCCCCTTGCTGTCGTCGGCGGCAGAAGCAGCAGCTGGTCTCGGAGTTATCTGGATTGGCTTGGACGCTGCTAACTCTATCGGAAAGGCAAGCAACTTTGGTCCAGATTCCTAGTATTTGTCCAACAGGTAGGCCACAAAGGCCTCCTACACGCTGTCAACGGGCGGCAATTATTACAGCGTGAATAACGGGGTTCTAGACGTTACGCAGATATTCGTTCCGCTTGTTGTGGCAAATATAGCCGTTGCGGCTAGCCGTTATGAAGCCACCAGCCATTATGTTGATCTGCCTTGGCCGCTAGTTAGGCCTCTCATTTATTCTTTCATCTTCCTTGATCTTTTCTTCATTCCTAAACCTGAAATAAATTAAATACAAAGATTAAGTAAAAAATTAAATCTAATCCTAATGCAGAAAAATAAAAATAAAAAAAATAAAAATAAAAATAATAATTTGGTTATGTTGGGCTGTGCTTTTCCCAAGCATAACCACTTCCCGAGGGTCTTTATGTTTGGCTAGATGTCTGAGCATGTCCTTCCCCTCCTCAGGTGGATGTTGCTGCCAACCTTGCTACCCTTGTGGGACATACACCAAGAAAACAAAGAGGCTTTTTTGGCAAGTAAATAAAAAGAGATTTAATGTGCAAAAACTAAATAGAAGTGCAGAAATTCAAACGTAGTTGTTGTTGCTAATCCCCTGGCGCCAAAATCTTGTAGAGCGTTTGAGTGTTCTCCATTTATGAGCGCAACTGCACACTTTTGTCAAGTTATAGTATAAAAGATATTGTTTCCCACAGGGATTGGAGCAGCTCCTATGAATGGTTTCCTACACAAAGATTTAGTAAATGCGACATTAAACCTCATGATGTGGAAATATAAAAACACAAGTAAAGATAAAGATAGTGATGAGAGAGATGATAGGGAGAGATTTGAGTGATAAGCTGGGTAAGACTGGTGTATTTTAGTAACGTGTGGACTGAATTATAAAGTCTGAGTATGTTTTGCACTGCCAAAAGATGTTGCCTCGGCAAGTATGGTGGGCGGCAAACTTCAACCCTGTCACGCGACCGCAGCAGGTCACTACCACTGCAGGGGTGTGTACTGTCTCGGCATGTGGAACGGAAAGAAGTCTTGGCAGCTCGTCTGGTAGACATTCTAAGTTCCGCAGGATAGTCGACAGTGATCCCTCTTATTTCTAGGTTAGGATGCTCGAGATTGCTTAACTTGTGGACTAGTGTAGAACTAAATTAGACAATTCGGTTGGTAATCCCTTTTAGCTGCTGAAACTTGAGGACTAGTGTGGAACCAAGTTAGTCATGCCTTTGTGAGTTGTGATCGTTCTTAACCCTTTCGTGAGCCTTGCACTTTCGTGCCCGACAAATGGATTTTCTATTCAACCGACTGGTGTAGACTAATTGAACGAACAAGGAACATGGATTAAACAAACTTAGAATTTTATTGAAAACAACTCAAAACTATACAATTGTTTCCCTCAACTACTTTGCATACACGCGCCTAAACCCTAGGAGAGTTGGGTCGCGACCCCCAACACTCCAATTATCTAGCTAACCCCCCATCTACACTCTCATCGAAAGATGTTGTTGATTCCCTCACGACATGGCCCTATACCTTTACATACATTGGGTATATATAGGGCTTATGACCTAAATTTGAGTCCTTCTTAAACTAGGAGTTCTAAAATTAAATTGCATTAAATACAGACTCCTTTATACTTTAAATACAGACTCTTCGGATGTTGTCTTCTTCTACAAGTAAGGATAAGTGCTCCTACTTATCGATCTTGAATCAGCTCTACCGACCGCTACAGGCTTCAGGAAATTGCAATAATGGGCTCATTGGGCTTAGAAAATTGCCCTTTTGAAATCGCGACCCATCTTGGCTAAATCGGTGTAACTCCTGCCCGAGCGGCACTTGGCGGCAATGTTGCTTCGGCATCGTCCTTGGATGCATCTTTAGTTGCTTTAGTACAGCTCCTTTAATTCCAGCTTTCTTGTCTAGCCTTGTCCTTTCCTCTCATCACCCATCTATAGCACCTGAAAATATAAACTAAACTAAAATAGTAACTTATCTCAACCAAACATAAAATATTCAATAAAAGCATGGTATAAGAGAAGATATTGTTATAATGCATGCAATGCACCTAAATATGCCTAAATGAGCTTAAGAACAGAAATAATAAGGGCATGAATGTGTACAAAATATAGAACTCATGGACACTCTACAATCTGTAATTATGCTTTCTGGTAGACTATGTCGACAAATGATTTCTTTCTTTAAGAACTTGCATATAGTGGATCTAGTTTCATTTGCATATGAGGCCGCTTCCACCCATTTTGTGAACTAATCGATAGCTACCAAGATAAAGCGATGACCATTTGATTCTTTCGGATGAATCTGCCCAATAAAATCTATGCCCGACATAGAGAAAGGCCATGGAGATGATATGACGTGAAGAGACTAAAAGGTGCGTGAACCTTATCAGCCTATACTTGGCACTTGTGGCATCTACGTGAATAATTAATTCAATCCCCTTCCATTGTCGACCAATAATATCCTAAGCTCATAATTCTTCTTGCCATAGTGAAACCACTAGGATGGGTTCCACAAATTCCTTCATGAACTTCTTCCAAAATCAACTGCGCTTCTTTTGCATCTACACATCTTAGTAATACATGGTCTCAACTTCGTTTGTAGAGGATCTCCCAATCATGGATGTATACTGATGCCATTTTTTTGATCATTTTCTGAAGCATGAGCTGGGTATTGTTGCAGTTTTAAGTATTACAAGATGTCATGGAACCACAGCAAACCATCTTCTTCTTCTTCTACATTATAACAATATGTTGGGGACTCCATCATTTGTAAGTTAATGGGTATCATCTATGAACCTTCACTTGCTTTAAACGTGACAGCCAAGCTAGCTAACGCGTCAGCCATCTGGTTATCTTCTCTTGGGAGATGCTTACAAGTAATTGCCTCGAACTCTTTAGCTAACTCGAGGACCAAATTGTGATATTCTATCACTTTTGCATATATTATTTCCCATTCGCCACGGGTTTGGTAAATGACCAAAGTTGAATCCCCATAGACTCTCAACTTTTGGATTTTTCTATTGATGGCTTCCCTTAAGCCCATTATGCATGCTTCGTATTCTGCCATGTTATTGGTGCAGAAGAATTTTAAACGACCAGTAAAAGGATAATGATCTCCTTCTGGTGAAACCAAAACTGCCCCAATTCCTTGCCCTAGTGCATTTACCGCACCATCAAAATGCATGACCCAAGATTCTGTTAGTGACTCTTCGTCTTCCGTGATACACAATAAGTCTTCATCGGGGAAACTGAAATCCAATGCCTCATAATCATCTTGTGCGCGACTTGCGAGAAAATCCACTATGACACTTCATTTTACTACTTTTTGATTCACATACTAGATGTCGTATTCTGAAAGCAACATTTGCCATCACACTATTCTTCCCGATAAGGCTGGAGCTTCCATCATAAACTTCAAGGGATCTAACCGTGAGATCAACCACGTGGTGTGATACAACAAATACTGCCTAAGCCTTTTTGTGGCCCATATCAAAGCACAACATACCTTTTCAATTGGCATATATCTTGTTTCACAGTCAGTAAACTTCTTGCTCACATAATATATCACCCTTTCCTTCCTTCTAGTTTCATCATGTTGCCATAGTACGTAACCCATTGAATTTTCAAACACTGTTGGATAGAGTATTAACGGTTTCCTTAAAATGAGTGGCATTAACACTGGAGGATTAGTTAGCTACTCCTTGATCTTTTCTAAAGCTACTTGACACTATTCCTTCCAGGTCCCTTGGTTGTTCTTTCTAAGCAACCTGAATATGGGGTCACACTTATTCGTAAGCTGAGAGATGAAACGATCTATGTAATTCAATCTTCCCAACAATCCTCGAACTTACTTCTGTGTTTAAGGAGGTGGGAGCTCTTGTATGGCTTTTATCTTGTCAGGGTCAATTTCGATTCCTCTTCTGCTTACTACGAAGCCTAACAATTTCCTAGAAGTAACCTCAAATGTGCATTTAGCAGGATTAAGCTTTAACTGGAATTTTTTCAATCTTTGAAAAAGCTTACTCAAGTTCATCAGATGCTCTTCTTCAGTTATGGACTCGGCGATCATACCATCCACATAAACTTCTATTTCTTTGTGCATCATGTCATGGAAAAGAGTGACCATATCTCTATGATACATTGCTCATGCGTTCTTCAATCCAAAGGGCATTACTTTATAGCAGAAGGTTCCTCAAAGCGTTACAAATGTAGTCTTCTCCATGTCCTCTAGGCACATCTTGATTTGATTGTAACCGGAAAATCCATCCATGAATGAGAAAAGGGAATGACCTGCTGTATTGTCGACCAAGGTGTCGATATGTGGAAGCGGAAAATTGTCTTTAAAGCTTGCTTTATTGAGATCCCTGTAATCGATGCGCATTCTTACTTTTCCATCTTTCTTAGGCATTGGGATGATGTTTTCCACCCATTCTAGATACTTAGCTACTTCGAGGAATCCTACATTGTACTGCTTCTTAACCTCGTCTCTAATTTTCAAAAGTGTATCAACCTTCATTCTTCTGAGTTTTTGCTTTACGGGCTCCCATCCTTCTCTTATGGGAAGCCTATGCATGGCAATATCTGTGTCGAGTCCATGCATATCTTGGTATGACCGGGCAAAGATGTCCTTGTATTCTTGTAGAAGCTCAATCAAATGATGTCTTGTTTCAACTGAGATGGTGGTACCAATCTTGACTTCGTGCATTTCTTCTTCGGTTCCAAGATTCAAAACCTCTAACTCTTCTTTGTGGGGAAAAATTTGCTTTTCCTCCCTTTCTACTATTCTAAGCAAACCATCTGACAAGTTATACCCTTCTTCATCACTAGTACTCTCAACTTCTTCTAAACATAGCGGAAACTCAAAATTAACCTCAAAATCTGATTCAGAGTCATTTGGACCATTAATATCTAAAAACCTGCAAATAAAATGAGGCGCAATATATATATATATATATGTACCAAAAAAGAAAGAATAAATGATATGATTTGTTATGTTTTTAGGGTTCGTTTTTGCTTTTTGGGCTTTTATGATCTTTTGGTTTTATTGGTTTTGTGAAAGAAAGTTTGCCACAAGATAAAATTGGGGAAAATGCATCTTTTATTGAAACTTGAATCATGATTTTGACAATAGACCCTTTTTACATAAGATCTCTAATTACCCAGGGTCTAAGGGTAAAAGAGTTGGTTTTGAGAATTACTCTGAGGCAGTCTTAAAAACTTCAGGAACCATTTCCGCGGTCCAGTTCTTCAATTCAGCACAGGGGCAAATCTTGGACAGAAATTTGTTTTCTTCTTCCCCCTTGTCAGTGATGGCGTTGATGCTCAAATTCTCAAAAACTTCGCATAAGTCATTCTTTCCTTTCTCCGCTTCGTCGAAACGGGCATTAGGTTCTAGAAGCCCTCTAGTCTTGAAGATAGCACTTAAGGGTGGGTACGTCATGGGCTCCCATTCAACTTCTTCTTCTTTCTGCTTCATTTTCATGCTTTCCTGCTACTTCTCAGCTTTCTTTTGCCATGTATCGGTCCTAAAGCCCAAACCGAATCAATCTCTTTTCACCGGGATCACCACAAGATAAGGCCTTCCTCGCGTTTCTTCTTTAACCTCCTATCCTAGTTTCCCGAAGGATATTTCCTCCATAGAATACACACTTGCTTCATGCTCTACATCACCATTCTCAAAGAACACAAGTTCCTTGCTATTCATCTTGTCTTGAATCATCAATTTAAACTCTGGCAACATTAGATCTCATATCCTTCTGCCCCATGATACTTACAGTATGGTTTTTCAACATCCTTCATCTTCAGGTTCTCTTCCTTCAATATCCCAGCTGCTACTAACTGATCCCACACCCAAACCATAGGCGCTTTAATTTCCCCGACATTCTCCTTGATCATCCTCTTCTCTTCCTCGAGCACTGCATTCACCTTCGTCTTTTGGTGATTTGGCAATGGGTTTCCTTTTTCCTTGGAAGTTTTAAATGCCAACATGCTTGATTTCCTTAAACCGTCTACCACCTTTTTGAATGTGGTGCAATTTACAATAGTATGCCCCTTACTCCTGCATTATATTCACATTGGGCCTTCTCGTCATACCATGGTGGGTAGGGAGGTGAGAATGGAGGGACATGTCTTGGTAACACCATTTGTGATTTGACCAGCTCGGCAAACAACTCTGCATAAGTCGTCGGTATAGGAGGAAAGTAAGGCCTCGAATTCCCTTGATATCTTCGCTCTCCTTTTGAGGCGTTTGCAACCATCGGAGCCGAGGTATTAGGCTTGTTGAACACCATGCATGTTGAGTAGTTGGGATTATAGACATCTGTTGCATTGACTTCATTATTTTCCTTCTTTCTATATGTCTTTTTTGTTTCCCCACTGTCCAACCTTCCACTTTTCATGGTTCCAAGGATCAGTTCGCCATTCATTAGCATGTCTACAAAGTTCTTCGTGGCGTGGTTGAGCATGTGATCATAAAATGGACCCTTTAGTGTTTCTACAAACATCGAGGTGATCTCATTTTCTAGCAACGGTGGTTGCACTTGTGCCGCTACATCCCTCCACCTTTGAGCGTATTGGCGAAAGCTCTCGTGGTGCTTTTGCTCAATCCCTTGCAAGACCAGACGAATGGGAACCATGTCTGAAACAAGCTTGTATTGCTCATTGAAGGCTCGGGATAGGTCTCTCCATGATTTGATGTTTACTTGACTTAACTGCGAGTAACAACGTGCAGCAGATCCTACTAGGCTGTCTTGAAAACAGTGAATGAGCCGCTTCTCATTATCTAGGTACATTGACATCTTTCTGCAGTACATGGTTAGATGTGCTGACGGGCATGTGGTCCCATTATATTTCTCGAAGTCGGGGATCTTGAATTTCGGTTGCGCAACTAAATCAGTTACTAAGCTCAGATCCTTGGCATCCATTCCACCATAGGCAACTCCATCTTGGAAAGATTTGAACATTCCTTCTTCTCGTACTTCTCTTCCAACTTCTTTTCAGTTCGAGCTTTATCAGCAACTTCATCGAGGTCAGGCACCTTGTAATTGTTGGCCTCGACATGAGTGGAAGATTCTGCTACATGAATTGGTGTTTTGGCCTTAGCAGCAGCCTCCTTTCTATAAATCATCCCTGGGAATCGAGGAATGGCAGAAGTATTTCCCCCTTCTTCGGCCGCATTCGGGTCCTTGAATCCAAGCAATGCAGCTTATCGAACTGACCGTCTTTTTGTGGACGGCTTCAACTTGTTTTTTCATACCGACTTCCATTTTCTCTAGCTTATCCTGAATGTTCTTTTGGTTCACCTCCAAAGTTGCCAACCGTTCCATAGAGTTCATGGCTCGGGTTTGGGCTCGTGTACCGTATTTATGGGTTGTCCTAGCAATTTTGGATATTATGTTGTTTTCTATTATTTTGTTAGTTTATGAACAAATGAATGTATGCACAAATGAATTCACAAAAAGAAAACAACAAAGCAAACAAGATAATGCAAATGCATGAATGTAGTCGAAGGGCCATCAATTCCATTGAAAATCTGACCATGAAAGGAAACTCTTTATTAAATACGAAAGCTTCTTATTACATCTTTTTTTGAATTACAAATATTTTTTTGCTCGAACTTCTAACTTTTTGATTTCTTCGATTAGCCACATGAGTCTTGGTCCAACTTCTCCAACGGGCTTGATGTACTGACGAAGGGCTGCAGCTTCCTTTGCCATTGTTGTCACGTGCTTGGTCCTCCTCAATCTTTTAAGAGCTTTCCATTCATAATTGAACAATTTTACAGAATCAACCCCTTCTAATAAGAAATGATGCACATGCAAAAATAAATAAGATAATAAACAGAGATCAAATAAAAAAGGAAAATGAAATAGATAAAACAGTCAATAATTTAAATGCACGATGTCTCCACGGATTATTCCTGCAACTCAACACCCTAGACTTTTCGCATGGCTCTATTAGGGGTAGGCTCTAAATTCTCAAACTTGGTTTGGTTCTAAAATGGTACCCGAGCTTTCCTTACTATCCTCTACTGAGAGTAGCAAGACCCTCGATTCTCACCCATTATAAGCAACAAACGAATCGAGTTCAACTCAGGAGGACTCACCACTGAAGCCTTCTCGAAGAATCAATATCCTTACGAAGGTAAAGGGATTGAGTCCCGAAGGTACTTTGCGATGGCCATACGAAGAATCAATATTCTTACATGAGCAAAGCGTGCCCCCCCCCCCACTTAAAACGAACGGGACAAAGCTCGGGAATATGGCTTGGAATTAAGTCTTAAATGCGTAAAATTGAATTATATTCATTTAAACAGACAAATAAATAGAACCTATGGTGAACTTGCAAATTTCATATTTTTTAAAAAAACATTTTTTTGAAAACCATTGTAAACCAATTTGTGGCCTGACCCTCTTTGTATTTATTTAAAAAAAAAACAAAAACAATTTTACAGGAGGCTTCAACGTTTTAGAAAAAATAAAAATAAAAATCAACGGAGTCGCCACCAATCTTTTTTTGAAAAAAAAAGTGTGATTGGATCACTTTTAAAAATATGGTTATTTTAATAAAACATTTTTTGTTTTAATAAAACAATAGTTTTGGTCTGCGAAAAATCAGAAAACAGGTTCGGGGATCGGTTACGCGTGGGGAAGGGTTAGCACCCCAACGATGCCCACAATTGGTACCTAATTGGTTTTAAAATCGTTTTCAAAACTAAAATTTGCAAGTTTAAAAAGGTTCGACTTTACTTTCTCGTTTAATGAATATTAATCTATTTTAATGGTCTTATCGCCCGGGAGATGAACTTTAATCACCGTCAACATGTCTGGCGCTAACCAGTCATTCTCATTTAAAGAGACACCGCATTGAATTATGTTTTCACTTTTCAAGCAACAAAGCAATTTAGTGTGTTGAGCATTTTATTTAATTCTAAGTTTAATTATTTAAAAAAACCCTAAAAATGTCTAAGTC
Organism: Hibiscus tridactylites; assembly: GCA_958450335.1. Classification (NCBI taxonomy): domain Eukaryota; kingdom Viridiplantae; phylum Streptophyta; class Magnoliopsida; order Malvales; family Malvaceae; genus Hibiscus; species Hibiscus tridactylites. The sequence goes on along the minus strand of OY288289.1, from coordinate 22,388,512 downwards.
TTTTATTCCTAGTTAAAAGTTTAAATTTGGTTAAGTGTATTTTATTTTCTTTTTTGTAAAAAACATTTTTCAACAAAACAAATCTCTATCTAAGATTTAGTTCCTAATCCTAAGTTTTCGCCTATTTCTAAAACAAGCAAGCAAACATTTTATTCTTTTGAATTTTACCCTTTTATTAAAAGCCTTTATTATTCTTTTTATTTCTTTTCAATATTTTCTAAGTCAAAACCTTTTTTATGTTTTTTGCTTTTTACATTTTTTTATGGTTTTTTACCTTTTCCACTTTTTATGTTTTCTCTTTATAAAAAGTATTTTCATTTTTTTAATTTATTTTTTATTTTTTCCATTTTTATGTTTTTTTCTTTTAAAACAACCCATTTTTAAAATAAATAAATTTTATTTTTCCTTAAAAACTCTTTTTAAAGTTTTTCCCTTTTCAAAAAATTATTTAAATCCTATACCCTAATTTTACTTTAAAACCCTTTTTATTTTTTTCTTGAAAACTTATTTTTTTATTTTTCCTTTTCTAAAAAACATTTTTATTTAATTTTCTCTTTTAAAAATCATTTTTCCCATCTATTATTTAAAACTAAATTTCATAAAAATCTTTTTTATTTTCTAAAATTATGCCCTTTATTATTTAGCACCTCACATTATTACTTCTTCTAATTAAATCCTTAAATTCAAGTTTTTCTAATTAACCACATTTATTTTTTATTCATGCTTTTTAAAATCTAAAACTCCTTTTAAATTAAATCCTATATTTCTAAAGACCAAAATCACTTTAACAATATTTTTATAATCATACAAAAAAATTAAGATCAAAACTAGAATTTTTAACGAAATTCAAAACAAAAGAAAACTGACGAAATCGCGAACAATTTTCCAACCTTGAGAAAGCAACCTTAAAATAAAAAACAACACACACAAAAATACTAAAATTCAACCAAGAACAACAATAAAATCAACATAAAAAAGAGAAGAAATGATAAAAAAAATTACCGAGAAATCGATGAACTCGAACTCGAACTAAAGCTTCTCGAAATGCTCCAAATCACCTCCGAAAAATTGCTCCAAACTCGAATTCCTCCTCCAAAAATTTCCAACCAACTCAAGAAAAATTCAGAGAATTTTTCGGATTTTTCTTGAAGCCTTTTTAGTATTTTTCTCTCAAATTTGGTGTGTTGAACAAGTGGGTGAAGGGGGGTTTTATACTAAATTTTGAGCTTCAAAATCAATATAAATTCTGAATTCAATCCCCAAATTGGAGCTAAAATCAAACAAGAAACTTAATACTCGGTAAAAACCCCAAGAAATCATCCATTTTGATCCATATTCGGGATAGAATTTCCCATTTAATTCGAATCTAGGGCTTATTATTTCGTTTTGGTTTTTTGCAGATTCTGGCAGCTATAGGCAACAGCGGCAAGCGGGGTCGGTGGAAAACGGACGACGGAAACTAGGCGGTCCGAACGGCACCAACCACGCCGGCTGCCGCGATCGGTGGATGGAGAACGGTGGTCGGCTTGTTCGCGGCAAGGGTTTGGAGAGCCTAGCCCCGCGCGCGTGGTCGTCATGCGCCACCACGTGACGCGCAGGCTGGCTCTCCCCCTTTCTAATTTTTATTTATTTATTCTTTTTTACTATTTTTTGATTATTTTTTACCCCTTTTGTTGTTGTTTTTTTTTCTTTTTTTCACACTTAATTATTACCTCATTTTATTCTCTTTTTATAAAAATTATTAAACACCATCATTAATATTTTTACCTTTTCTTTCTTTTTTCTTTTCTTCTTTTTTTTGCTTTTTACCTTAAAATGGGCTTCAACATAAAATGGGCTTTATTTTTAAAAAATGGGCTTTTCTTGAAAATGGGTTTTTATAAAAGGAATGGGCCTTTAAAAGGATTTTTATTATTCATTTTCAGATTTGTTGACTTTTTCTTTCTTTCTTTTTTATTTTATTAAAAGTTAGGTGAAAATTTAGTGACAACACCTTCTCTTTGGTTATTGTCTCTCCTAAAAAATGAAATAAAAAATTTATTAGAGAATAAGCAAATACGAAAATTAAATCTAAGTTCTAAGAACTGAAAATGCAAGAAATTAAAATCTATATCCTAAAACATAAAATAAAATAAATTAAGGAAAATTTAAGTTATGTTGGGAATGCATCTGGATTCATTTCCCAACACAACCACTTTCTGGGCTGTTGCAGCATCTGCTTCCTAAATCTATATCGATTGTGGCTAGGAATGGTCTTCCCAGGATGATGGGTGCTTTGTCATCTCCTTCACAGTCCAGAATTAAGAAATCTGCTGGGAAGATAAGATTGTCTACTCTTACTAGGATGTCTTTGATCTTTCCTTCTGGTTGCATGTAAAAGTGATCAGCTAGCTGGATTATGACGGTGGTGGGTCTAGCTCTTCCAATTCCCAGTATTTCAAACACCGCTTTGGGCATCGCATTGATACTTGCCCCAAGGTCGCATAAGGCCTTCCCTTCATATTGGCTCCCAATAGCGCAAGGTATGAGGAAATTGCTTGGATCTCTTAGTTTTGGCGGTGTTTTGTTTTGCAGCATGGCCATACATTCTTCCGTCATGGATACGTTTCAAACTCATTGATTCTTTTCCGTTTGGAAACCATATCTTTCAGAAACTTTGCATAGTTAGGCGTTTGTTGTATGGCTTCCACCAGGGGTATGTTGATGTGCACTTGCTTGAGAATGTCCAGAAATTTTTTTAACTGGTGCTCCTGCTTTTGTTGTTTAAGCTATTGTGGGACAGGTGCACATACTTCTTGTTTCTCGGGAACGCCTTTAGGGGCTGCCGTGACGGATGGTTCTACGTCTGCCGTGGCGGTGTTGCTTGCTTCCATCTAGGCAACTGATTTGATGGCCTTCCACTGCTCATAAGTGAGTTTCCTTGTTACTTCAGTATCGTTGGGCAGTCCTCCCATAGGTCTGGTGTTCAAGACTTGAGCAAATTGTCCCACTTGAGTTTCTAGTGACTTTAAAGTTGCTTCATGATTCTGCATTCTCATCTCGGTCCTGTCCATGAAGGCTTCAGTTTTCTTAACAAATAAATCTATATTGGACATATAGGTACCTGTCTGAGTCATGAAGGCACTTAGAGTCTGCTCCAAGGCACTGGGTGCTACATGTTGCGGCAGTTGCTGCCACAACATCGTCTGCTAAAATACTTGTGATTGATTTGCCTGAGCAGTTGGGTTTAGAGGATTGTTGGGCTCACTCCACGAAAAGTTAGGGTGCCTCTTCCAACCAGTGTTGTTGGTGTTCGATGTAAGGTTGTTGTTTCTGTTGAACTTTCCTACAAAGCAGCTAGTCTCTGTCACTTGTTGGTACTCAAATGAGTTATGGTCTCCCCCACATTGATCGCAAAAGGCTTCAATTGCTTTGACTTGATGTGTATTGTTCTGCCCTTGCATCGCTTTAACCATCTTCGTCAATCGCGCGACTTGTGCTACGAGTGCATCTGATGTTCCTAGCCCGTTTGTTGTGGCCTACCTTCTCATGCCACCTTGGCAGGCATTAGGAAACTGATAGTCATTTTTGGCCATCCTGTTCAAAATTTGAATTGCTTTGGCGGGATCTTTGTCGAGCAATGTACCATTGGCAGAGGAATCTAGCATCATCCTTGTTGGTGTGTTCACACCGTTGTAGAATATAGATACTAGTGTCCATTCTAGAAATTTTTGGGAAGGGCATTTATTCAGCAATTCGCGGTATCTCTCCCATGCCTCGAACATTGGTTCATCATCTGCCTGTCGAAACATAGTGATGTCAGTCCGCAGTTTATTAGTCAAATTGACAGGATTAAATCGAGCTAAGAAATCTCTATATAATTCTGTCCAAGATTCTATAGACTCCAATGGTAGGCTGTTAAACCAAGTCTTTGCCCAATCCCTTAGTGAATAAGGAAATAATCTGAGATACAACACGTCCGGATGAACTCCATGGATTTTGAAGGACTTGCAGATGTCCAAGAAAGACTTCATGTGATGGGGGGCATCTTTAGTGGCAGAACCTCCAAACTGTACAAGCGTATTTAGCATGTTGAACATGACGGATTTGAGCTCAAAGTGATCCGCTTCTATTTCAGGATCGATCACACCAGAGTTTAACCTTCTAAGATCTTCCTCTAGGTAGTCTCTAACTAACCGGCGAGTGGCAGGAAGTTGTATGTCATTGCCTACCGTGGCATTGTCGCCTGGGATTGGTGGTGGTAGGTTCTGGATGTTTTCTAAATCAGTCATGGGTTCCTTGTTTACTTGCCTTAATCTGCGTGCAGTACATTCAGGCTCTAGATTGTATTCTCGCAAGAGTGATCTCTGGTTGGTTTTGGTCATAAACCAAAGAAAACTAGGGGGTTAAACAAAAAAATAAAAAGTGCAGAAAAATAAAAACAAAAAAGTTGTACCCCAATCCCCGGCAACAGCGACAAAAACTTGTTGCGTGCAAAAGTGATGCACAATTAGCATGCAAGTGTACACGGTGCCAAGTTATAGTATTTAAGATATCGTCTACACAGGGATTGTGACAGCTTTTTTGGAGTTCACTTTTCTGCACAAGTAAAGTAAAAACACAGATATTAGAAGTTGGTTTGATTGAAGCTAAAACTAAAGCAAGTGAAATAAATTGAGATAACAGAGTCAGAGAATGGACCGGTATTGGATGTTTCGTAGTGTGGAGAATTGATGTACTGTCTCGGCACAGTATTGCATATCAACTTAACAACTTTCAACAACCGCCCACGACTATGCCTCGACAGAGAGCAAGTGATTGCATGGGCAGTTAAGCGATGATTCAAGATTCGGCAAGGCTCCCTTTCTTGACTCCCTCTTCTTCTGAAGCTTGAAGTACTATTGGCAAACACGTCTTGGATGATACCACCCGACGTGAATCTAAGGGCGAACACCAACCGATTATGGATCCTCTTTTAGCCGCTGAACTTCTTAACTTATCCCTAAGTCGAAGTAGTTTTACACTATGGTTAGATAAAACCGTGTTTACTCGTTTCGTGAGTTCAACTCTCCCGATGTTGAACAAATAGATTGAAGCCCTCTTCTCTCCCGATAAAGATTGTGATAATGAAGAACCAAGAGTAAAAAAACCTTGAATTGTATTGCAAAACTGAAATCCTAAATGAATACAACAAAACTCTCACAACTACTACACAACCAACCCTTAGCCCTAGAGAAGGTTTAGAACATGGTGGGTTTGGACGGCACTAGGGTTTCGACAAGAAGAAGTTTCTCTCAAATCTCATTTGTGTTCTCTCCTTCAAGTTGATTACATATATATAGGGGAGGAGCCTAGGTCTAAGTCGGTTTAAGGTAGGAATACAAGTTAGAGTATGATTACAACTCATTAAAAGATCATTAAATACTCCTAGATTCCCATTTGTCTTTTCTTCAGCTTGACTTTGACTTGGCTTTTCTTTGTCTGCTGGGATCCAATGCACGTGCAAGTGGTCTCTAAAAATTGGGCTTGATGAGCACTTTCTATCGCATACCACTTTGCATTTTTCCATTCTTCCTTGAAGTGTTGCCTCGGCGACAAGTAGTTGATTGCCTCGATGGGGATATGGACTGGTGTGCAGGGGTTGGCACAGCTCTGCATTATGGTTCTTTCCTCCTTGATCAGCTCTCTTGATGCTCCAACAGCTTCATCCTTCAGCTCCCAGCTTTCTCTTCATCTGCCCTCTTTGCTGCCTCAGCGACATCTGCCTTGGCGGGTACCTACGCACAGGGAGAAAACGCATTTGAGCAGTATCATATGTATAAAATCAACTAAATTTATCAAATAAGGAAGATTGTCTAATCTATGTGCTATTTTGTGTTTGTTACCTACTAAATGCAACCTAAACTATAGTTAAGAACAACAATAATTGAGCTAAACTAGGGTATAAATATAGGACATTTGCGCACTTAACAAAGTCGATTTACATTTATAGGGGAGGAGCCTAGGTCTAAGTCGGTTTAAGGAAGGAATCATAGTTAGAATCTAACTACAACTCATTAAAAGAACAAATCTAACATTAAATCTTCCCAGATTCTTGTTTGACTTTTTCCACCTTGACTTTGACCATGCCTTTTCTTTGTCTGGTTGGCTCCGATGCACGTGCAAGTAGTCTCAAAAAATCGAGCTTTATGAGCTCTTTCGATCGCATACCACTTTGTATATTTCAGCCTTCCTGGAAGTTGTTTCCTCAGCGGTATACTGTGGTCTGCCTAGACAGAGGTCTAGGTTGGTTTGCAGGGGTTGGCACAGCTCTTCATTCTGGGCATCTCCTCTTTGTCAACTCTCGATCAGCTCTCTAGATGGTCCAATAGCTTCCTCCACCAATTTCCTGCTTCTCCTCTTCTGCCCTCGCTGATGCCTGGGTGGCATGGTCTATTTGGGCATCAGGCTCAGCGGCAGGTTGCCGCGGCAGCAAGCTCGGTGGTGGTTTTCCTGCATGCACCAAAATACATACCAAACAACACCTTTTCCACAAAATACACTAATATATGTAATCAAGCTTAATGGTGAAGGAATTTATGAGAATGTGCATGAATGCCTAATTATGCAACTAAAATGTGCCTTAGTCTAACAATAATATGAGTAAAAAAGGTAAATAAAATAAGACTTTTAGACATTTAACACACCCCCAAACTAGAACTATTGCTTGTCCTCAAGCAGTGCAAACTCATAATTATTCACCAAATCTCTAAATCTCATAAAAACAACTTTATAACTTAGTTAACCCTTAACCACCGTGCACTTGCAAGTATGATCATCAATCTTTCGAATGACAAAAGACTTACTCGGAACCAAACTATAATGCTAGTGATTGTGTGCATGCTTTGTAAACTCAAATGATTTTCCGGAATTCCTTGTGATCAACTAGGCTTTAGTAACTTTTTCATTCTTTTTTTAACTAGAGCCAGTTTCAGGCACCTCTAGTGAGTTTTTCTTTCCTTTTCTTCTTTCTTCTTTTTTTTTCTTTTTTCACAAGATTACTAGGGCCAAGTTTTAGGCTCCTCTAGCAAATTTGAAGAATTCAAGCAAGTATACTAGAGCCAGTTTCGGGTACCTCTAGTACATAATCAATTTTTTTGGATAAAGCCTAGGTTCAACATTGAATTCCTTCAATCATTCAAGCTACAAATGGTGTTTTTAAGTTTAGCATCATAGTAAAGTTGTAAGTACTTCTAAAGTCATGCTAAATTCGATGTCACGACAGACAGTTGCCGCGGCGGGTATGACTAACCAAGTCTAAAGAAATTTTTTACTTCGATTTAAATCAAGGGTAAATAAATAGAGGATTACATATGCAAATAAGGATAAACAACTTGAGCTTTTACATATGCAAAATCTAGGATGAATGCATCTAACAAACTAAGACAATTAAAACTAAAGACTATTTCCCCCCAGACTCAAGAAGAGCATTGTCCTCAATGCATGAGAAAATACAAATGAGTTAGTCGGAAAGGTCGTCACCTTGCAAGATGAATTTCCTTCGAGCGATGTTTGCTTGTGTGGTTATTGAATGTGTGTATCTGCTAGTCGAACCACGTGCAGTCGTTACCTTGGCATCTCTAGATAGTTGTAGTTGTAGTTGCAGTTATCGTGGCGTCGATATGGGTTGCCAGGGCGGGTGATGACGGGTAAGTATTTTAGTAGGAAATATGGGGAACCGGACTGCACTGTTAGGGAACATCTCTAGGTGGATTTCCATGATGGAAGTAGGGAGGGCCCTAGTGTATTGCATAAATCGAAGATAATGAATTTCCATCCTATTGAGCTGGTTCCGGAGATGATGGAGGAGTACTGCTAGTATTGGGGCCTGTTGGGCAGCTTCAGTACTACCGAGTGGTGAGATCTCGGCGGCAGCATCAGTACTGTCGGGCGGCAGGAGCTGGGCGGCAGCATTAGTACTGCCGGGCAGCGGGAGCTGGGCGGCAGCATCAGTACTGCCGGGTGGCAAACTTCTGTCGATGATGTTGCTCGACTGCCTCTGTCAAAATTCTCTGGAAGGATGGTTGGTTGCTGGTTGTGATCATTGATAGGTTTGTGAGACAGTTGAATTTTATTTGCAAGGAGAGTTTAAATAGAAAGATCAAAGAGAATTCAAGAAATGGCAAGAAGGTGAAAGTTATTGCGGATGGATGGAATTGGAGAGTTTAAATAGTTGTTGGGAGAGGTTGTCGTCTTAGCATTAAATTTTTCCTGTTGGTGGGTTTTTGCCCATTGTTAGGTTGGTGGGCGGGTAAATGTTAGGCTGTTGTTGGGCTTGGGTAGATGGGTTCACTCCTTGGACTCTTGATTCTTGAACTCCTTCCTAAAACAAAACAAAATAAAATAATAAAATACAGAAAGAAATAAAAACTGAAAAATTAAAAATTCTAAGTTTACGAAAGCATAAAAAATATGGAAGATAAAAATAAAAATTATGTCACTCTAGTAGTGCATTGGCAAGCATTTTCTAAAGTAACTACTCCCTTGTCTGTTCGAGCTTGAGGGGATCGTTTCCGATACTTCTTGTAATCCACTCGCACCCTCCATCGAGTGACTATTTTTCCCATAAAAAGTTGGTCCACTGTGTTTGCAACTACTTGCTTTTGCATTATCATGGTAGAGGTTCCTTTCTTCTTTGTTCCCTTTTAGTTCATGTGTTCCTTCCACCTTATTGTTTTTCCTGGAGGCATGAATATGTGATTAGGAAAAATCATATCAATATCCAACCATGTACTTACCTTATTCTCGTCGAAGTTCGTTATGGTGGAAAGTAGCCTTTGCTGCCGAGGAAACTGATACGACAACCAGTTTTGTGGCAATCTTCTGTCATAATGTGGTGCAGGTCAAGGGAAAACCCAATTTTATGAAGAGCTTTGTGAACACCATTTTCTTTAGGTCTCTCAACCATCTCCATCAATAGAGATTTTGTTGGCATCAACTCTATCAGTGTTGGTTCCTCAAGAAATACCTGCAATAGAAAAGGTGATTTTTCAAAGAATTCAAAAGGTTTAGCTATTACTAGCTCATATTCCGTTAGCAAAGTATTTCCATCGTGTTGTTTCTCTATGTGCTCGTTCAATTTCCCAAGCAAAGGTAGATGAGAGCAATATATAGATTCATCAGATGCCGAGGCAGGTATAGCTGCCGAGGCATAGCTCTGTTTAGGTTCCTCAGTCCTTGATAGGGCAATCTGTTGCATAGGCTCATCAATGTGTTCTTCGTATTACTCCGAGTCTTCTTTCCTTAGGATCTCAGTGTCCATGGGTCGTAGTTATTGGTGATCAATGGTTGCCGAGGCAGAGGTTGCCGAGGAATTATGTTCATCCATGGTATTAATGGGGACTGAATTGCTCAAAAGTGCGTCAACCTTGGCGATTCTTGCCTCCATAGAAGCTGACAATTCTTGAGTGAATGCAATGAAAGCTTGGAGCGTGTCTTCCAAGGATTTTGATTGCTCTTGAAGAGAACTACATTGTCAGGGCTTTTCTACTGCTACGGTAGCAAAATTGTCATGATAGGAAAAATTTTGAGCTTGTTGGTCGTACCACGAATAATCTTGATGTTGGTCCCATCTCGGTTCTTCCATTTATTCACCGAAAAAATGAGGGCAACTTTCGAACTCATGATTTCCTTCACAATATTGCAAGAATTTTCTAACATCAACTCTCGAGTGGTTTTTCTTGACATGTTGATGCCCTTGAACTTGTATTGCACCTGAAATATTTTTTTTTCAAATAAAAGAAAAAATGAATAATGCAAGAAAATAAAGATAAGTGTAGAAAAATAAAAACAAAATTTGTACGCCAATCCCCGGCAACGGTGCCAAAAACTTGTTGTGTGCAAAAGTGATGCGCAAATTGCGTGCAAGTATACATTGTGCCAAGTTATAGTATTTAAGATATCGTCTCCACAGGGATTGTGACAACCTTCAGAATTCACCTTTCTACACAAGATAAAAGTAAAAACACAAATATTGAGAGTTGGTTTGATTAAAACTAAGATTAAAGCAAATAAAATAAATTGAGAAATCAGAGTGAGAGAATGGGCCAGTATTGGAATGCTTCGTAGTGTGGAGAATGGATGCACTGTCTCAGCACAGTTTTGCAGATCAACTTAACAACTTTTCGTAGCCGCCCACGAGTATGCCTCGGCAGAAGCCCACCTAGGCAAAGACTAATGTGACTGTCTCGGCAGTTAAGCGATTATTCAAGGTTCGGTAAGGCTCCTTTCTATGACTTCCTCTTCTCCTGATGCTTGAAGTACTATTGGCGAACACGTCTTGGATGATACCTCCCGGCGTGAATCTAAGGGTGAACACCAACCGATTATGAAACCTCTCTTAGCCGCTAAACTTCTAAACTTATCCCTAAGTCGAAGTAGCTTTAACCTATGGTTGGATAAAATTGTGTTTACTCGTTTCGTGAGTTCAACTCTCATGATATTGAACAAATAGATTGATGCCCTCTTCTCTCCCGATAAAGATTGCAACAATGAAGAACCAAGAGTAAATAAACCTTGAATTTTATTGCAAAAACTGAAATTTTAAACGAATACAAGCAAGACTCTCCCAACTACTACACAACCAATCCTTAGCCTAAGGGAAGGTTTATAACATAATGGAGGTGACGGTACAAGGGTGTTTCGACAAGAAGGATTTTTCTCTCTAGTCAGTTTACATTTATAGGGGAGGAGCCTAGGTCTAAGTCGGTTTAGGGAAGGAATCCTAGTTAGAATCTAATTACAACTCAGTAAAAGAACAAATCTAACATTAAATCTTCCTAGATTTCCGCTTGACTTTTTCCACCTTAACTTTGACCATGGCTTTTCTTTGTTTGTTGGGCTCCAACGCACATCTAAGTGGTCTCCGAAAATCGGGCTTAATGAGCTCTTTTGGTCACATACCGCTTTGCATATTTTGGCCTTCTTAGAAGTTGTTGCCTCGGCAGAGGTCTGGGTTGGTGTGCAGGGGTTGGCACAACTCTTCATTCTGGGCCTCTCGTCTTTGCCAGCTCTTGTTCAGCTCTCTAGATGGTCCAATAGCTTCCTCCATCAATTTCCAGCTTCTTCTCTTCTGCCCTCTCTGCTGCCTGGGCGGCATGGTCTGTATGGGCATCAGGCTCGGCGGTAGGTTGCCGCAGCGACAGGCTCGGCGGTGGTTTTCCTGCATGCACCAAAATACATACCAAACAGCACCTTTTCCACAAAATACACTAAAATATGTAATCAAGCTTAATGGTGAAGGAATTTATGAGAATATGCATGGATGCCTAATTATGCAACTAAAATATGCCTAAGTCTAACAATAATATGAGTAAAAAGGTAAATAAAATAAAACTTTTAGACACTTAACAAAGGGGATTTACAAGGATTTTTCGTATTGCGACTGTTTGTATGATTTGAGATTGATTTTAGTTATGATTTGAATGTTAAATGATGTTAAAGTATAGGTTTTATCATAATAATCCCGACTTGGTTTGGATCTCTAGTTGAAATATTGTTAGATTTGGGGTTTGTGTGAAATCTAGGTTGTTGGAGGTATAAGGGTGTGATTAGATAGTTTTGGATGTTATTTGATGATTAAAATCATATGGGAGTGATAGATTATGGCTGGATTGAGATTGTGGAGAAATTGAAGGTGTTTTCGGTTGTTTTGGATGGGCGATTTGGTGTTTTTGGATAGAGCAGGGAGATGACAGTGTTTGATGGTGTTTTAATGCATTGAGATGCGTTAATTCTCTGTTTTTGTGTGGTATAAACAGGTGAGTTTGTACTGGACACGTTTGGTGAAGTTTTAGAACCTTCGAAAGCTTGATTTTGCTTCGACAAAGCAAGCGAGGTGTGAATAGTGAGTGGAATTGGTTTTAAAAGTCTTTGAAGGACTTGAAAGCAAGGTTTGGGGTTTAGATTGAGTTAGAAACACTAATCTAAGCCTGAAAGTAAGTTTGAGATATTTCGCTCTCGTTTCTCGATTATTGTTCAATTGGTTTTATATGATCATGCTCTTGTTTTGAAGATAGATTTATACCTACTGTTTTATGCATTTTTTGAGAAATTAAATGATGATTTTAATGATCCCATGAGATAGAATTGACATTCCAATGAGATAGAACTATTGTGAAAAGGCTATGCATTGTACATGCTTTTGAAATAGGATAAGAATGTTTTAGATTGATGCATTGAAAACAGTAGATAATGATGTTTAAAATGAATATATTGGCATGAGATGAGATTATTGTTACCGTATATAATTGGTCGACAAATAGGATGATAAGTGCACTGTAAAATACAAAATTCGTATGTGATCTTTGGTTCGGGCAATGGGGGTGGTGCCATCTTGTTCCAAAGTGAGAGTTCGATGATGTGAGATTCCATCGGGGTAGGTATTGGTGAAACACCAAAGCTCTGTGGCGATGAGAGATGCCGACGTGAGAGTCCGATTATGTGAGATTCCACCGGGGTAGGACTTGACATTTAGTCAAGCTATCCGCATATCTGAGTAATGTTGCTAAAATGCCAATGTATGAGATTGATTATGATATTCACATATACAATGATTATAAATGATTTTATACATTGTGTTTTGTATATGAGAATAAGATTTGAGAAATGCTTTATGAGATTTAAGCATGTAAGGCTATGCCTTGAGACTTTGCATTTGTTGAATGCATGAGATAGATGGTACATGTGATTTAAATGATGTGGGTTTTCTATGAAAATGATTTCAAGCATGAGATAGAAATAGCATGATGAGTTAGAGATTTCTAAATGAAAAATGGTTTTAAAATGCTTTGTTGTTGTTGGTTTGTTTTGAGCATCCATCACTAGCAATTGCGCTTACGCTCTCTTTTACCAACAATGCAGAGAATTAGCTTGTGTAGGCAGCAAAGAGGCAAGAAGGTTTCAAGGATTTGGTTTAAGCTCAAGTATGGTTTTATATTTGCTTATTAGTAATAATAATTGGCAATGGGAGGATGCTTTGTGTTTGAGAGATTGTATTTTGGAACTCCTTGTTTTGAGGCATGTTTGAAATGCCCTTAATGGCTTGTGAATGGCCTTTAATTGTTAGATTTTGCCTTAGTTTGAGTTTTGACTCTTGAGTGGCTTATTTTCTTAGGTTGCATGCCTATAGATTCCATTATTGCACATTTACATCTTATGATGTTGTTTCTACCATGTATGATTGTGCTTCAATACTTAATTATATTACATGCATGCTAGAAGTACATTGGAATGCATTAGAAAGGATTTAAGTATGAAAAAACTGAAAAAGAATGGATTTTTGTTACAAGCGTACCGATACGCTCGAAACAGTATCGGTACGGGTAAGCCATTATGGGCTTGGCGTAACGATACGGTGGAGGTGGGTACCAATACAGTCTCTACGAGAATAAAGGAGTGTATCGATACACGGAGGCGTACCAATACGGGTTTGGGCTACTAGAAAATAGGGTATCGGTACAGTTCTTGAGTGTATCGATGCGGGCTCTTTGATGTTGTAATTGGGGTAATGGTCATCGAGGGCGTATCGATACCAGCTCAAAGGGTATCAATACGGGATGTTGTTAAGGTAGTTAAAAGTATCTTTGATTGTTTTGAATCCTTACGTTTTAGTCCTTGAATGTTGTGGATGCAATTAAAGGAACATGAATGATTGTTTTATGTTGAGAATTGACAGAGATGCATGTAATGAGACTAATTAAAGGTTGGTAACATTAAAAAGGCCTAAGTCCCTGTATTTGGTAAAATTAAAAACGGTCCCTAAAATGTAATTAAATGCAATTGATTCCCGAATTGATGTCTAGTCGTGTTATGAATGTTCCGAGGCGATGTTAAAACATGTAGGATCATAATGAGCATCTAGATATGATTAAAAGAGAAAAAATTAGGGTTGTTTATTGGATTATGTAACACCCCGAAAATTGGTCTAGTCGGAATTGGATTCTGATGATCGTAGTGTTGATATTAAATATTGAAATATTGAATCCTTTCTATAGATTATATTGTTATAGGACCTTAATTGAACCAAGTCTTTAGTTAAGATTGCCTTTAAAATGCCTAATATGATGTTTTTGAGAGAGGCGTTTAGATACAGTCAGACTCGAACCGAAACGACCTAGGTAAGGCATTTCAAAACGGTTAAGGGGTGTTCTGATACGATGTAACTGTATTAACTAACTTTTGGAATTTTGCTCAACTGTTTCGATACAGTTTCACTGTTTCGAAACGGGTCCCCTACTCCGAATATATTTAAAGGAAAAATTAAAAGAAAATGATGAGATAATGACTCACCTAGTTCTTTGCCACCCTCCATGTGATTTTGTTCAGAAAAGATGACGAGAGGTCATCTAGATGTTTAATATTGAAAAGGATAAAGAAAAGATATAAAATGATATTTTATAGTTTACCCTTGGATGAGGAAATCTTCCCATTAGATATAAGGGAGATGGGAAATGATTGAGTTGGAAAATGAATTAAAAGCTTTAATCTTTGTTTTGCTTCATCGAGACTCATTCTTCGTTTTCTTGTTTTGAGAGAAAAAGCAAGCCCCACCATTTTCATCTTCAACCTCAAGCCTTTAAGCATACACCTCTCTATTGTGAGCCATAAGCTTAGGCTTTCCTTGATTTAAGAACACGAATTCTTAGCTATCGATCGGGTAAGTGAAAGCCCTAAGTTAATTATCTATTCTCTTGATTATTGAATGTCCAATTTCAAGATTTAAGATAAGCTTTGTCTAATAGCTAATGGCTATTCAAGTATTGGTATTGTCATATTAATTCTAATAATCCTTTATCGTACTTCCTAGTTCAAGAAGTGGAAAAGATTAAACCATCATCTCCGTCGAAAGCTAGGAATAAAGGGATAGTCATCCGAGAGCTGTAGGAGCTTCGAATTATCGAGGTGAGTGTAGTCGGAGTCTCGAAATTGGGCAAGGAGCCTTTCCAAATCTATCGTTATTGATTTCGTATGTTTTACTAATATTTGATTAAAGGGGCTTTGTGTAAAGTATCATTGAAAATCATATTGGTAAGTTTGGTAAGTATTGCATCAATTAATTGTACGTAGCATAGCTATCATTGTCATGGAAATCATTGAAGCATGGACATATACAATCATTGACATGAGTTCATTGATATTGCCTATTACTATGACCATGTGATTGATGAGAAATTGCCATTGAATCATTGATATCGAACTATTGTCATTGAATCATTGATATTGAATTATTGTCATTGAACCATTGATATTGAGCAATTGTTATCGGACCTTGGGATCGAATTATTGGATAAAGTTGGCATGCCATAGAATTAATGAGCTCAGTGGTATGGAGATTATATGGTGTAGTGGATGGATGTGATGTGTGTTGGTCGAAACGGTGCAGTGGATGATATTGGACCATATTGTTAATTGTTGGTGTAGTGGTGGAATTCGCGTATCCAAATACGATTGAAATCGATCCAAGGAAGAATGTTGATTAATAATATTGGCATTGATGATATGATTATTGATATTGCATTATCATGATATTGAGGTATTGTCATTGGTGAATTGATTATTGATACTATGTTTCAATAAGATTAAAGAGTATGCAATGATCATTGTATGTTGATATAAGGATTGTCATCAAAGCATGATAGTATGCCATGTACATTCTTTGTTATTGTCTACCTCACTTAGACTATGTAAGTCTAATACATTCATTGTCCATACATTTTAGGATAAGGAAAGAACCGGATCAAGATCGGGATTAGCTGGAGGTTCACCAAGTCACCACTAGTTTAATGTAAAGTACTTTTGTCCCTTTGAACTCCTAGAATGGTGGCAAAGTAGTTAAAGTAGTTGATAATGATGTTTTGCTTATGTGTATAAAGGTTATGTGTTGTATGTGGATAAAGTGTCTTAAATGACTTGCTAAGTTTGCTTGGAAATGGCTTAATATGCATATTTGGCTTAAAAAGGTGAAAACGTAGTAAATGTATTCGAATGATGATGAAAATTGGCATAATTGTAGTTTATAACATTGGAATATTGTGTATAATGTTTTATTGCATTTAAACATCTTTTGGTATGTTAATTCGAATAAAAACCAGAAAGAATCTATCATTACAGGTCAGGCCGTATCGAAACGGGTGATGGCGTTTCGATACGGGTAAGCATTATTGAACCTAAGAAAAAAGATAGTACTGAAATTGATTAGGGCCGTACCGAAACATTTTGTCACTGGAATCCCACAATTCGATACGGGTTCATTGCGTATCGAAACGGGTCAAAGTCGATGAAAGTCAACTTGTACTGGTACAGGTCTTGCCCGTATCGATACGATCAAAGAGGAAAAGTCAACATGGCTTGACCATCATCCACTAATATCGAAACAGCCTTGAGTGTTTCGATACAGGGTTAGTTAAATTGGTTAAAAGGCATAATCTGAAGGTTTACATTGTTTACATTTTGGTCCTAAATTTTAATATTTACATATTAGTCCCTAAAACTTGTAAAAGTTATAAAATGGTCATAAATGTTAATTACTACTTTCAAATGAGTGAATTGGACTAAGATTTATATCCGGCAATGTTTTGTTTGTGTAATATTGTTTATGTATTGATTAAGAAATGAAATTTTATTGCACTGATCATCGTATCGTTCATCAGTAGCACGCTCCGACCTAGTTCTCGACCAGGTCGGGAAGGGGTGTTACATTTGTGGTATCAGAGCTAGAGTTTAGTCGGTTCTAGACTAAACATATACTTGATTGTATTGTATATTGTGTTACTTTTCCATCTAGGAGTTATTTATTGTGTATTGTGACTTGCCTGCTAATCCGATCTTTTGTTTATAGATGTCTAATTCCAATCAAGCTCAAATAGGAGAGCATAGTACTCATTCCTCAAATCATGGTGAGGAAATTAGGGGAAGAATCCTCCAAATCCGCAAAACCCTCCAGTGCGAAATCCTAAGCCTGAAGTACAATCGGCTCAAACTGAATGCTTTAGGAACATGGTTGATATGTTCAACGTATTCGTGACATCGATGAAAGTTGACCAAACCTATCAAACTCCTATTATTGTTATTTTGAGTACCCGAGCTCCTATTGATAAGTTACCTCAACATCGGGCTTTCTTGTTTACCGGGCAAAACGATGAAAACCCTGAAGTTGCAAAGTATTGGTTAGACAATACTTTACGGATTTTGAATAAGCAGTTGCAGTGTTCTGAAGAACATAAACTCGAATGTGCCCTTTCTTTGTGAGTTGATGAAGCACTGTATTGGTAGGAAACATCGGTCCTGGCAGTCTCTGAAGAGACTGTGAACTTGGAGTTCTTCCTACAAGAATTTTGAAAGAAGTACATCAGTGAATACTACCTTGCCGAGAAACGTGACATCTTCCTTCATCTAAAGCAGGTGATCGAGCTATCGAATAGTATATCCATGACTTTTGCAAATACTGACGATATGGGACTGAATACATTAAGAAATAAGAAGAGAAGTGTAGGACGTTCATCAATGGTTTGAACGATGACCTACGTCCTATATTTACGGCTTTGTGCATCACTGATTTTCAAACCCTTATGAATAAAGTCAAAGCTACCGAAAGATCTCAAAAGGCTCACAAGAATAATGAGTCGAGTAAATCCGAGAAAAGACACCGAGATGAATCTTATGAGTCTTTCAAGAAAGGGAAGTATCAAGATTCAAAACCGAGTGTGTATTCACAGCCTTCCCAGTATGAATACCTTGCTAAACCACAAGCTGTAACGCAGTTCTTCCCTAGTGCTAAATCCGTTGAACACATTGATGGTTTTGAACAAGAAACAAAGTTTCCAGTTTGTAACTTCTGTCGACACAAGCAGTCTGAGGGGCAATGTCATAAGAAATTTGGATCTTGTTTCTTTTGTGGTGAGATGGGACACCTTAGACGAGATTGTCCTAAAAATCAGTTTGCTAATTCATCCCATGATCAATCTTTTCGAGGCAAGGGAACAAGACAAGGATCCTTCAGAAAGTCTGGAGCTTCATCCAAAGCATCGTACCGGCCAGAATCCAAAGCTTCTACACAGATGTATCAAGTGAGAGGAAACGAACAAGTGGATGATCACAACTTTATCCCAGATAAAATTTGAGGATGAATTTTTCTTAAGGGGGGAGAGTTTTAACACCCCAAAAACCAGTCTAGACGGAATTGGATTCCGATGATCGGAGTGTTGATATTAAATATTGAAATATCGAATCCTTATTATAGATTATATTGTTATAGGACCTTAATTGAACCAAGTCTTTAGTTAAGATTGCCTATAAAATGTCTAATATGATGTTTTTCAGATAGGCATTTCGATACAGTCAGACCCGTACCAAAACAGCCTAGGTAAGGCATTTATAAATGGTTAAGGGGCGTCCTGATATGGTGTAACTGTATTAACTAACTTTTGGACTTTTGCTCAATTGTTTCGATACGGTTTCACACATTTCAAAATGGGTCCTCTGTTTCAAATAAATTTAAAGTAAAAATTAAAAGAAAATGATGGGATGGTGACTCACCTAGTTCTTTGCCACCTTCCACGTGACTTTTTTTAGAAAAGATGATTGGAGGTCATCTATATTTTTAATATTGAAAAAGATAAAGAAAAGATATAAAATGATATTTTACAGTTTACCCTTGGATGAGGGAAACCGTCCCATTGGCTATAAGGGAGGTGGGAAATGATTGAGTTGGAAAATGAATTAAAAGCTTTCATCTTTGTTTTGCTTCACCGAGACTCATTCTTCGTTTCCCTATTTTGAGAGAACAAGCAAGCACCACCATTGTCATCTTAAACCTCAAGCCTTTAAGCATACACCTCTCTATTGTAAGCCATAAGCTTAGGCTTTCCTTTATTTAAGAACATATATTCATAGCTATCGATCGGGTAAGTGAAAGACCTAAGTTAATTATCGATTCTCTTGATTATTGAATGTCCAATTTCAAGCTTTAAGATAAGCTTTTTCTAATAGCTAATGGCTATTCAAGTATCGGTATTGTCATATTGATTCTAAAAATCCTTTATCGTTCTTCCTTGGTCAAGAAATGGAAAAGATTAATCCATCGTCTCCATCGAAAGCTAGGAATAAAGGGATAGTTTGGTATGATTTAATAACTATTGAATTAAAGGGGCTTTGTGTAAAGTATCATTGAAAATCATATTGGTAAGTTTGGTAAGTATTGCATCAATTCATTGTCCATAGCATTGCTATCATTGTCATGGAAATCATTGAAGCATTGACATATAGAATCATTGACATGAGTTCATTGATATTGCCTATTTCTATGACCATGTGATTGATGAGAAATTGCCATTGAATCATTGATATCGAACTATTGTCATTGAATCATTGATATTGAATTATTGTCATTGAACCATTGATATTGAGCTATTGTTATCGGACCTTGGGATCGAAGTATTGGATACAGTTGGCATGCCATAGAATTCATGAGCTCAGTGGTACAGAGATTATACAGTGTAGTGGAGGGATGTGATGTGTGGTTGTCAAAACGGTGTAGTGGATGATATTAGATCATATTGTTCATTGTTGGTGTAGTGGTGGAATTCGCGTATCAGAATACGGTTGAAATCGATCCAAGGAAGAATGTTGATTAATAATATTTCCATTGATGATATGATTATTGATATTGCATTATCATGATATTGAGGTATTGTCATTGGTGAATTGATTATTGATACTATTTTTCAACTAAGGGTGTTCGTGGTAGGTTAACTGTACCATTTAGCTTAAACGGTTGGTTAACCGTTATACCGGTTATTATTTGTAACTTAACCGTTATTAACCGTTAAGAAACGGTTTATTGTTAATTCTTTAAATGGTTAACATTATGGTGGGTAACTGTTAAGGAACGGGTCAGTTACAGGTTAACATGTAACCTATTACGATTTTCTTTTCAAATTTTCATTATTTCTTAAATAGAGAAATTTTAAACACAAACTTTACACTTAGTTAAAATAAAGTACCTATAGGTTAACCATTAACCGTCTTTTTTAGCGGTTCGGTTAACTGAAACCGTTTAACCTTAACGGTTAGGTTAACTAACCTAGGGGTGTTCAAAAAATCTGATCTAATTGATCTGATCCGATTATCCGTTGATCTGATCCGAAATTTTGGATATCTGATATGTTTTTTTATTTTCCAAATAATTCGGATCGAATATCCAAAAATTTTGGATCGGATATCTAATTATCTTATATCCGAAAATTCAATTTTTTTATAAGTATAAATCTTATTATATTCGATATTTTTACTTGTTATATATGAAAAATTGAAATTTCCATGGATACAAATATTGTTATATTCAATAATTTATTGATTTTTATATTTGAAAACCTAAAATTTTCATGATAGAATCATTAAATTAAACAATCAAATAAATTCATAAATTTTGGATATTCAGATATCCGAGTATCTGATCCAAAAATTCGGATATCTAGATTTTTGGATATTCTGTTCTTTCGGAACGGATACAAATCACTATTTAGGTGATCCGAATTTTCGGATTGGAACGGATCTGATATCTAAAATAAACACCCCTAACTAACCTATAAAATGAACGTTTATATCGGTTAACGTTTACGGTTTATTTTGCACACCCCTAGTTTCAACAAGATTGAAAAGTATGTCATGATCATTGTATGTTGATGTAATAATTGTCATCAAAGCATGATAGTATACCATGTACATTCTTTGTTATTGGCTACCTCACTTAGACTATGTAAGTCTAATACATTTATTATCCATACATTTCAGGATAAGGAAAGAATCGGATCAAGATCGAGATTAGCTGGAGGTTCGGCAAGTCACCACGGGTTTAATGTAAAGTACTTTTGTCCCTTTGAACTCCTAGAATGGTGGCAAAGTAGTTAAAGTAGTTGATAATGATGTTTTGCTTATGTGTATAAAGGCTATGTGTTGTATGTAGATAAAGTGTCTTAAATGACTTGCTAAGTTTGCTTGGAAATGGCTTAATATGCATATTTGGCTTAAAAAGGTGAAAATATAGTAAATGTATTCGAATGATGATGAAAATTGGCATGAAAGTAGTTTATATCATTGGAATATTGTGTATAAAGTTTCATTGCATTTGGACATCGTTTGGTAAGTTGATTCGAATAAAAATCAACAAGAATCTGTCATTACAGTTCAGGCCGTATCGAAACAGGTGATGGCGTTTTTATACGGGTAAGCATTATTAAACTTAAGAAAAAACGATGTACCGAAACGGATTAGGGCAATACCGAAACATTTTGTCGCTGGAATCCCAGGTTTCAATACGGGTTCATAGCGTATCGAAATGGGTCAAAGTCAAAGAAAGTCAACCCGTACCGATACAGGGCTTGCCCGTATCGATACGGTCAAAGAGGAAAAGTCAATATGGACTGACCATCGTCCACCCGTATCAAAATAGGCTTGAGTGTTTAAATACAAGGTAAGATAAATTCGTTAAAAGGCATAATCTGAAGGTTTGCATTGTTTACAGTTTGGTCACTGTATTTTGAAAGTTTAAATTAAATGAGTAAACGAACACCATTTTGCATGAAATTTTACAGTCTAGCTAATATTGCACTGAATTATATTGTGGTATTGTTTGTTGCATCGAAGGACCTCTAAGTTGTAAGATATACAGATTAGTCCCTAATTGGTTAATTATTGTTTTCTAATGAGTGAATTGGACTAAGATTTATATCCGGTAATATTTTGTTTGTGTAATATTGTTTATGTATTGATTAAGAAATGAAATTTTATCGCACCGATCACTGTATCGTTCATTGGTGGCACGCTCCGACCCGATTCTTGACTAGGCTGGGAAGGGGATGTCACATTTGTGGTATCATAGCTAGAGTTTAGTCGGTTCTAGACTAAACCTATGCTTGATTGTATTGTATATTGTGTTACTTTGCCACCTATGAGTTATTTATTATGTATTGTGACTTGCCGGCTAATCCGATCTTTTATTTATAGATGTCTAATTCCAATCAAGCTCAAATAGGAGAGCATAGTACTGATTCCTCAACTCATGGTGAGGAAATTAGGAGGAAGAATCCTTCAAATCCGTAAAACCCTCCAGTGCAAAACCCTAAGCCTGAAGTACAATCGGCTCAAATTGATTGCTTTAGAAACATAGCTGATATGTTCAAAGTATTCATGAAATCGATGAAAGTTGACCAAACCTCTCAAACTCATATTGTTGTTATTTCAAGTACTCGAGCTCCTATTTATAAGTTACCTCAACATCGGGCTTACTCATTTACCGGGCAAAACGATGAAAACCCTGAAGTTGCAGATTATTGGTTAGACAATACTTTCATATTCTTAATAAGCAATTGCAGTGTTCTAAAGAACAAAAACTCGAATGTGCCCTTTCTTTGTTAGCTGATGAAGCACTGTATTGGTGGGAATCAGCGGTCCGGGCAGTCCCTCAAGAGACTCTAAACTGGGAGTTCTTCCTACAAGAATTTCGAAAGAAGTACATTAGTGAATACTACCTTACCGAGAAATGTGACATCTTCCTTCATCTAAAGCAAGGTGATTGAGGTATCGAACAATATATCCACGGCTTTTGCTAATATTATCGATATGGGGCGGAATACATTAAAAAAGAAGAAGAGAAGTTTAGGATTTTCATCAATGGTTTGAATGATGAACTGCGTCCTATATTTACGACTTTGTGCATCACTAATTTTCAAACCCTTTTGAATAGAGTCAAAGCTACCGAAGTTGCTCAAAAGGCTCAGAAGAATGGTGGGTCGAGCAAATCCGAGAAAAGACACCAAGATGAATCTTATGAGTTTTTCAAGAAAGGGAAGTATCAAGATTCGAAACCAAGTGTTAGGGGTGTTCAAAAATATCCGATCCGACTGATCCGATCCGATTATCCGTTGATCCAATCCAAAAATTCGGATATCCGATCCGATTTTTATTTTCGGATCGGATATCCGATCCGATTATAGATTTTCCGGATCGGATACGGATCATGATATTTCAAGTTTCGGATTATCCGAAAACCCGAAAATCCGAATATCTAATTTTTTAAAAATATTAATCTTTTTATATCTAACAAATTGATGCTTGTTATATTCGAAATTTTAAAAAATCGAATTTTCATAGATGTGAATCTTGTTATATTTAGCAATTTGTTGTTTGTTATATTCGAAATTTCGAAAATTTTTATAAATACGACCTTCAAATTCGAAAAAATAGTTGAATCAAATTATATTTTCGGATAACCGGATATCCGAATATCCGATCCGATTATCCGGTATCCGAAAAATCGGATATCCGGTTTTTTCCGGATCGGATACGGATCACTATATTGCCGATCCGAAAACCCGGATATCCGAAAAAACCGGATCGGATCCGATCCGATATCCGACAATGAACACCCCTACCGAGTGTGTATTCACAGCCTTCCCAATATGAATACCTTGCCAAACCACAAGCTGTAACACAGTTTTTCCCTAGTGCTAAATCTGTTGAAAGCATTGATGGTTTTGAACAGGAAACAAAGTTTCCAGATTGTAACTTATTTCGACACGGGCACCCTGAGAGGCAATGTCGCAAGAAATCTGGAGCTTGTTTCTTTTGTGGTGAGATGGGACACCTTAGACGAGATTTTCCTAAAAATCGGTTTGCTAATTCGTCCCCTGCACAATCTTTTCGAGGCAAGGGAACAAGACAAAGATCCTTCGAAAAGTATGGAGTTTCATCCAAAGCATTGTACCGGCCAGAATCCAAAGCTTCTGCACAGATGTACCATGTGAGAAGCAAACAACAAGTGGTTGATTACGACTTTATCCCAAGTAAAATTTGAGGATGAATTTTTCATAAGGTTGGAGAGTTGTAACACCTCGAAAATTGGTCTAGTTGGAATTGGATTCCAATGATCGGAGTGTTGATATTAAATATTGAAATATAGAATCCTTGTTATAGATTATATTGTTATACGACCTTAATTGAACTAAGTCTTTAGTTAAGATTTCCTTTAAAATTCCTAATATGATGTTTTTGAGCTAGGCGTTTCGATACAGATAGACTCGTACCAAAATGGCCTAGGTAAGGTATTTCGAAATGGTTAAGGGGCGTTCCGATACGGTGTAACTGTATTAACTAACTTTTGGACTTTTTCTCTATCGTTTCAATACGGTTTCACTCGTTTCAAAACATGTCCGTGTTTCAAATATATTTAAAGGAAAAATTAAAAGAAATGATGAGATAATGACTCACCTAGTTCTTTGCCACCCTCCAAGTGATTTTGGTCAGAAAAGATAACTAGAGGTCATATATATGTTTAATATTAAAAAGGATAAAGAAAAGATATAAAATGATATTTTATAGTTTACTCTAGGATGAGGGAAACTTTCCCATTGGCTATAAGGGAGGTGGGAAATGATTGAGTTGGAAAATGAATTAAAAGCTTTCATCTTTGTTTTGCTTCACCGAGACTCATTTGAGAGAACAAGCAAGCACCACCATTGTCATCTTCAACCTCAAGCTTTTAAGCATAAACCACTCTATTTTGAGCCATAAGCTTAGGCTTTCCTTAATTTAAGAACACGAATTCATAGCCATCAATAAGGTAAATGAAAGCCCTAAGTTAATTATCAATTATCTTGATTATTGAATGTCCAATTTCAAGCTTTAAGATAAGCTTTGTCTAATAGCTAATGGCTATTCAAGTATCAGTATTGTCATATTGATTCTAATAATCCTTTATCATTCTTCCTTGTTCAAAAAGTGGAAAAGATTAATCTATCGTCTTCATAGAAAGCTAGGAATAAAGGAATAGTCATCTGAGAGCCGTAGGAGCTTCGGATTATCGAGGTGAGTGTAGTCTGAGTCTCAGAATTGGGCGAGGAGCCTTTTCGAATCTATCGTTATTGATTTCGTATGATTTACTAACTATTGAATTAAAGGGGCTTTGTGTAAAGTATCATTGAAAACCATATTGGTAAGTTTGGTAAGTATTGCATCAATTCATTGTCCATAGCATTGCTATCAGTGTCATGGAAATAATTGAAGCATTGACATATAGAATAATTGACATGAGTTCATTGATATTGCCTATTGCTATGACCATGTGATTGATGAGAAATTTCCATTGAATCATTGATATCGAACTATTGTCATTGAATTATTGATATTGAATTATTGTCATTGAACCATTGATATTGAGCTATTGTTATCGGACCTTGGGGTCGAAGTATTGGATAGAGTTGGCATGCCATAGAATTCATGAGCTTAGTGGTACAGAGATTATACGGTGTAGTGGAGGAATGTGATATGTGTTGGTCAAAACGGTGTAGTGGAGGATATTGGACCATATTGTACATTGTTGGTGTAGTGGTGGAATTTGCGTATACAAATACGGTTGAAATCGATCCAAGGAAGAATGTTGATTATTGATATTGTCTTTGATGATATGATTATTGATATTGCATTATCATGATATTGAGGTATTGTCATTGGTGAATTGATTATTGATACTATGTTTCAACAAGATTGAAGAGTATGTCGAGATCATTGTTTGTTGATGTAACGATTGTCATCAAAGCGTGATCGTATACCATGTACATTCTTTGTTATTTGCTACCTCACTTAGACTATGTAAGTCTAATACATTCATTGTCCATACATTTAAGGATAAGAAAAGAATCGGATCAAGATCGGGATTAACTGGAGATTCAGCAAGTCACCACGGGTTTAATGTAAAGTACTTTTGTCTCTTTGAACTCCTAGAATGGTGGCAAAGTGGTTAAAGTAGTTGGTAATGATGTTTTGCTTATATTTATAAAGGCTATGTGTTGTATGTGGATAAAGTGTCTTAAGTGACTTGCTAAGTTTGCTTGGAAATGGCTTAATATGCATATTTGGCTTGAAAACATAGTAAACATATTCGAATGATGATGAAAATTGGCATGAAAGTAGTTTATATCATTGGAATATTGTGTATAAGGTTTCATTGAATTTGGACATCGTTTGGTAAGTTAATTCGAATAAAAACCAGCAAGAATCTGTCATTACAGGTCAGTCCGTATCGAAACGGTTGATGGTGTTTCGACACGGGTAAGCATTATTGAACCTAAGAAAACAAGGCATACCGAAACGGATTAGGGTCGTACCGAAACATTTTGTTACTGGATTCTCATGTTTTGATACGGGTTCATAGCGTATCGAAACGGGTCAAAGTCAAAGAAAGTTAACTCGTTCGATACAGGGCTTGCCCGTATTGATACGGTCAAAGAGGAAAAGTCAACATGTGTTGACCATCGTCCACCCATATCGAAACAGGCTTTAGTGTTTTGATACAGGGTTAGTTAAATTGGTTAAAAGGCATAATCTGAAGGTTTGCATTGTTTACAACTTGGTCACTATATTTTCAAAGATTAAATTGAATGAGTAAACGAAAACCATTTTGCATGAAATTTTACAGGCTAGCTAATATTGCACTGAATTTCATTGTGGTATTGTATGTTGCATCAATAGACCTCTAAGTTGTAAGATTTACATATTAGTCTCTAAAACTTGTAAAAGTTATAAATTGGTCCTAATTGGATAGTTAGTGTTTTCTAATGAGTGAATTGGACTAAGATTTATATTCTGTAATGTTTTGTTTGTGTAACATTGTTTAAGTATTGATTGAGAAATGAAATTTTATCGCACTGATCACTGTATCGTTCATCGGTATCACACTCCGACACGGTTCTCGACTAGGCCGGGAAGGGGTGTTATAGAGTAAACATCCTGGTTTACTTCAATATTCCCCGTGTGATCCATTCGGTTCGGTCTAACGTCCAGATCGGGTCGAGGGGGTTACACACCTTGCTTTAGATGCAAAAAAACGTCTCCTTCTTTCAGCTAAGTATTGCTCGCTTATGTACTTCTTTCGAAATTCTTTCAAAATGAATTCCCATGTGATCGATTCATTAGGAACAGTGAGAATAGTAGTCTCCCACCGATTCAAAGCTTCCTCTACAAATAAGGCTACCACACACTCCAACTTATGCTCATTCGTACACTGAAGTTGTTTGGTTAAAATTCTAACAGTAGCTTCCAACCAGTATTCTGCTGCTTCCAGATTCTCATCATCAGATCCTGCATATGTATAGGCTCAATGCTGAGCCAATTTATCGATAGGGGCCCTGGACCTAACTGCTACAGGCTTAGGAGAATTATTTTGTTTTAGGTTGCTGATTAGTTGATTAAACATCTTAGTCATGCTGAGCAGGCATTCTTTCTTAATTTGATTGGGTTGAGGAGCTTTCGGCTGTGGTTCTACAGCCTTTGGAGGATATGCTTGCTCATGACCCTGACCCAATCTCACGTTGCCTTCTTGATTGGAGGAGCCAGTCGGGCTATCTTCATCTCGGGCTAGGTGTGTATCAGACATCTAAAATTGATATCCAATGAGAATTATTGAACAAGGTCACAAGCAGAGTTGATTCAACTCCTAAGTTGCACCTTATCTAACTGGCTTAGTCTTAGGATGGACTAAACCTTATCTCTGATTACCAAATTTTAATACCCATACCCTGGCCTAGAAGATAATACGATACTAGGAGAAATAGCATCTAACTTGTTTAACAAGTTAGCCAATAAATTGGGAAAGGTCTCACAAGAAACCTTTAAAAGCAAAACAATCAAACATACATCAAGGGATCGAAGTCAGATTGCCATAGATGATTCAATTCGAACAAGTATGAAACTAAGGAGGCATTCTCATAAACAATAGGATGGCATCAACTATACCAAACATTAGCAAAACAGGCTCAATTAAAAAGCTTTTAGAAAATACCTATATGAGAATACATAGATCACATGGCCATGAGCTAGTTAAGATCACGTTAACATTTTCATTTGAAGTACTAGAAGAAAAGTTTTGAGCATATTATCAACTAGCCAGGATCGAGTTCTAAAACAGGCAATGAAATCTAATGACGTATTTTATAACCTATACATTTGATAAGAACCAAATTAAGCACTAGCTAACTATGTACTCACAATTTCACGATGCATAGCCATGCCTCATTTGAACATATGAACATATCATATTTAAGATTTAACAAGTGTTTCTAAGTTACCACAATTGAAAATTTTATTCCAAGGAATCCCTAAGATCATCTAAGCCACTAAGGACCAATCCTACATTTCAACAAGTATCTATAACTATCAATAGAGCAAGCATACACAGAAACCAACATTAGGCCATTACAAAAAGTATCAACATTGAAGTCATAGTAATTACAATAAACTTGAGTACCCAAACTATTTCTAAACTTAGTGTTCAACCTAGTGCCACCTTCTCTAGGAGTTCGAAGTACACAAAACATAAAATACTCTTATGCTTCGATTGACCTTGCCTTGGTTCCCAACAAGCTTGTTAGTCGACATTTCCTGGGGAGAAACAGGGTGAGTGATTAGAATTTTTATACAAGAATTTTCAATAAATATGTAAAAAGCTAAGGAGTACATTAAAATAGCAGAATCATGTCCAAGCTATATCATGTATAAAACCAAATGGATTACAAGAGCAACATACTATATCGAGCAACCCTTGAGTTGTTTATATACTTAGAGAAATTAAATAGCTTTTTTCATGTAAGCACCATACTTTTGAACCATTTAGCAGGAAGCACACCCAAGCTTAACTCTAGTAATGAACATTTGCATACATCACATATGAACACAACATTGAAAAGCAACTCCTTCGAGTTGAGCATTCAATAACATATTATCTCATCCAATTAGATCATAGCAAGCAACCATAGTTGAACAGTCTAGCTACAAAAGCTAGAATTTTAGGCAATTTCATTCATTCATTCAATTACGGGTAATGGTCTTAAGTACCATTGAATTTCAGGATTCATATTGAATAATTCAGGGGCACACATGTACCTAACAGGGGACCTTAGTCCAAACTTTTCAGGTTGAGCTCAGATTGACTCTATTGGCATGCCAATGAACTAGACCAGTCCTAGACACAACTCTAGGCAGAAGACTCAAGAAATTTCCAACAATTCAGAAAACAGAATGCTAACATAAGCAGCAACCATCAAACAACTCGGTTCAATTCAATCCAAAATAGCATATAACAAACATGACGCTATACACACATGATATCTAATGAGTTTTTACGACAAATCACCTTGGCATTTATCATTACATTTTCGAACCAGCATAGAAAGTAGGCATTTTTCCTTGATAAGCAAGCAAGCAATTCGAAATAACAAGCAATTTTAAAATATACAAGAAGACAGGCTGCACTCACAGTATTCCAAGCTAGTCTTGATCACAAATAGCAATACACTTTTGTTTATCCTCTTTTGGATCAATTCTTCTCTTATCTAGGTCATACAACAACATTACGATATCAAGACCAATCCATTGACCATTCAACACACATAAGTATAAACCTTTTAACACAACTTCCATTCATGTATGATATATTCTAGCATTTTAACAGGCTGTTGTTAACAGGCAGATTGTGCATTACTCATTTAAACCTTTATATCTTTCATTCTATAAATCGAAATTTCATATTGTTTACACCGTTGGAAAGCGAACGCAACTAGATTTCCAACCATATATGCCTTGATTCATTAATCTTTATAATTCAATACAGATCTTAACTTAAAAGTCACCATTAATTTTGTCACTAGGCAGTTTGCACTGCTTTTGGATAATTGTCTCTACCAGTTGCTATAGAATCCAGAATGCTTTGTGGTTTGCTTTAAATGAAACTATATATAATGAGCTTTCCAACCATATAAATTATAGGCTCTAATTCCACCTATACAGTTTATAGTGAATTTTCAAAGTGATTGCTATTGCAGATTTTCGAAATTGTTTTCCCACAAGACATTTATAAGCAGTTTTAACCGACTCTATGGTTACATGGATACATGGAAGTCCTTATTAACCCTATACAACATCAAAAATAGTCCTAATTGATAACCAAACTGCCTCTAACATGTGTGTTTATAGATAAAATAGTTCAATAGCATATCAATTACCCAAGGCAGATTCATTTCGGTTCAATTTCGAACAGGACAGCTTAAAAATCACTCTAAAATTCAAAATTAGCATTACCATTATACTAGGTTATCAATTCAGACTTTGGTATACAAGTTCCTATTCTCATACTAACATTCCATCAAGCCATTTCTTCCAACCATTCTACCAAGCAAAGATTGAATCAACCTACTACCTCCTCAAAACTAAGCTTCGAATCAAAGAGATAACAAGGAGGGGACTTACATTTCAAGCATATAGTTGTAGTTCAAGCATCAAGGATTCACTAAGCTCTTAACAAGTTATCACCATGGATAAATTCTTCCTCTCTCTCGCTCGCTCTCTCTCTAGCTCTAAGCTTTCGACCACTAAGTAGAATGAAGGGGATGACAACTTTTTTGTGTTTTGTTTCCATAAGTTCTCCTACAAATACACGTGCCCCTCAACCATAAAAGCCACCTCAACATTCCCTTAACAAGATTTTATTTACCATGCAAAATAAAAATTTTGGTTATTAAACTATGTTTCCACCTTAATCTAGTTCTTCCATTTGTTATTCTTACAATTCAGCCCAACAATTCACAAAAGTGGTCACCTATTTAGTTTGCTTTATGAATTGAAATAAGACATTCTCTTAATTTGAAACTTATGGTGTTACAAATCCCTCCCTCTTAAGAAAATTCATCCTCGAATTTACCTGAAGAAAATAGATATGGATATTGATTTCTCATAGTCGATTCAGGTTCCCATGTGGCTTCGCTTCCATGGTTCTTCCATAACACCTTGACAAAGGATATAGTCTTGCTCCTTAGTCTTCTTCCTTCGCGATTAAAGATCTGAATTGGTTTTTTTTCGTAGGATAAATCTGGGTTCAACTCAACTTTATTCGGCTCAAGGATGTGAGAGGGGTCAGATCGATATTTCCTTAGCATGGACACATGAAATGTGTTATGGATCATGTTGAAGTCTTCCGAGAAGGCTAATCGATATGCAACATGACCAACTCTTTCAGGGATTTCAAAAGGACCTATAAATCGAGGGTTAAGTTTCCCTTTCCTTCCAAATCTAAGGACCTTCTTTCATGGAGAAACTTTGAGAAATACCTTATCACCGACATTGTACTGTGTACACACCAATTTTTTTCTAGGGCCTAATATATGGTCCAGCATGTTTAATAAGATGAAAAAACAATGAAAAAGAAAAAAAAAACGAAAAAAATTACAGAAAATTCGAAAAAAAGTAATAATAATGTGAAAATGGAAAAAACCCTAAAAAAAACCCTAGTCTGCCGCCCGTAAGAGTCCATGGCCGCGAGGACTCTTCTACCTGATCAGTATCCCCGTTTCTTGCGCCCCACATCCACATTCAAGCTTATCCCCTGAAAATCCGGGAAGAAAAAACTAAAAAAAACCCTAATTTTTGGCTATAAATAAGAAGGCTGAGGAACTGAAAAAGGGAGAAAAAAAGAACGGAGAGAAAAACATACTCAGTCGAGAAAGGAAGGAGAAAATCAGAGCAAAAATCAGAAAAATAGTTAGAAGAAAGCCACATTTTTACCTTGATTCACGGTGGTCGGAGTGTTATTGGCTAGATTGCAACGGTGGAAGAGCCCACAATATTGTCAGATTCAACATCTTCCGAAAGCAGACCGATCCAACGACGGATTCAAGTGTTTGAGAAAGGTAAAACTCGAATCATTTTGTCTAGATCTACTTCGATTTGTTTGGTTTTTGCTGAAACTGACGTTAGATTCGGGCTTAGAACTAAAAAAAACGATCAAATAAAAAAATTTCGCCGTCGTCGGCGTTTGGCCGACGGTGGCAGCGGTGACTGAAATACTAGAGATGAAGATGGTATTGCTTTGTTCTGTTTAAAGAAAAAAAGAAAAATAGGTTAAAGGAGATGTGGGTAACCGTTTAATAAGCTTCAGGGATAAAAAAAAAATAAAAGGAATCAGAACCCCATTAATTAGAACAGCTCACACTGCACGGGGAAATCAAATAAAGCTTATTTCAAATTGATTTCACTTTTATTTAAATAATTTAATGGTGACAGCACATGCATTGGAAATCAACATCTTTGGGAAACTGAAACACGCATGAATTGGCTCTGATTTTGCTTTTGTAAGTTTAGGGGATAATCACGCCCTAGGTCCCTCATTTACTTTAGGCTTTTTATATTTTAGGTTTAGTTAGTTTTTTTTTTTAACTTTAATATTTAGATTCTTTTAATTAGGTCCTTAATTCCCATAATTAATTAGATGATTAAAGAACGAATAATTTACTTAGGATGTCTTGGTTAATTTTTTTTTTCTCCTTTTAAGGTGGATGACTAATATTTTAATTGGATTTAAAATTGAGTTTAATTATAAATTGGTCTTAAAATTTTGCGAATAATGGGATTTGGTCCTAAAAGATGTTTGATTAATAATTCGCTTAATTTGAGATAAATTATGATTTGACTTAAGGTTATGGTCTTCGATGAAAAATATTAATTTTCCATTTGTTTTTTTATATATATCATTTTTAGCATGTTTAGTTTTTTTTCTTTAATTTATTCGATTTTTTCTCATCGCGTATAGTAGTGCTATTAACCCTATCTTTGAAGCCTTTTAGACAACGCAACCCCTTTAGGTACCAATTTTGGGCGTTGTGGGGGTGCTATAACCTTCCCCACACGTAACCGACTCCCGAGCCCAACTTGACTCCGGTTCAGACGCAGGCCAATTTTACAGGTTTTCGGTCATACCCAATCCAAAATGACCGATGGCGACTCCAACCCACGACGAGCCTTCGAAGGCCCAATCAACTTCGGCCCGGACCAAAAACGACGTCGACAGCTTGGCGACTCCGCTGGGGACTATTCAAGAGAGTCAAGCCACACAAAAAGGGGTACATGTTGTGTTGCATCATTCCATGAGCTTTCTACCCGAGCTTGGTCCCGTTTAAGTGGGGGCAAAACGCTGCTCCTTCGTGAGGTTAACCTCCGTATGGGATAGTAGTCGCCTCCGGGATGCATATGATCTATGTCTTCGTGAGGGTAACCTCCGTATGGTCATAGGGAAGTGCATCCCCTCGAGTTGAACCTGGTCCTGAGAACCTATAATGGGGGAGGACTAGGGACCTTACTAGCCTTAGCAGGCGTCAGTGAGGACAATTCGGGTACCCTGTCTAGAACCATAACCTCATATAACAAACCGTAGAAACCCACCCATGTTAGAGCCATGCTGAACTCAAACCTTAAGGTGTCACCCATTGATATATGAACATATGTTTTGTTTCGTTTGGTTTTTTATTATTCATATTATTTTTTTTGTATTTAATTATTTGTTATATTTGTGAGACACTAATCAAATTTCTTTGGGTGTTTATTGTTTATGTACACATGCATCATCATCATCATAGAAGAGTGTTGGTTATTAAATTAATTCGATAGAAAAATCTTCGTCATGGCCAAAAAAGGTTCAGTGCTTATCGGAGAAGAACGATGATGTTCGAAAATGGTCAGAAAGCACCCAGAGAAGGAGAGGTGACAGTATACTAGCAAGACCAGATGAACAATTCTCAGGATATGTTCACCTTCAGCTTAAGCATAACGACACCCAAGAATTAGCGGAGATCTGGGGCCAGTGGAAGACTGATCAGAGGCAGATGATGTATGACGCATATGGAGACATAGCCTATTTGTTACAAGTGCATGCAGATAAGGGGTTAATACGAGCCATGGCGCAATTTTGGAACCCTTTATACAATTGCTTCACTTTCAATGGGGAAGACATGACCCCGACAATAGAAGAGTATGCGGCGCTGCTCCATCTAAGGAAGGTCCATGAGTTCGAAATTTATGTGAAAGGAGCTCAACCTAAGACATACAAGGAGAAGCTTATGACTTTGACTGGGACTAGCATGTCATGGGTGGAAGCCCAATTTCAAGGCAAAGGGGGAAGTAAAGCCATCGCTTGGGATAGACTTCGGGGATTGATCCATTCTCACCCTGATCCGAGAAAACAAGTTGATATATTTGCCTTAGGGATATATGGCTTGATCATTTTTCCTAAAGTAGCTGGACACATTGAGGCGTCAGTGATAGATTTATTTGGAGAGCTCGATTCAGGCCTTAATCCAGTTCCGGCTATCTTGGCGGAGACCTTTCGATCCCTTAATTTCCTCAAAAGGCATGAAGGCGTATATTTCATAGGATGTGCACAACTCCTCACCGTATGGATGCAAAGTCACTTGGGAGCCAAGAGGAAGTTGTCCAGACGCGTACATACTCCACAGTATTCACCATTAAGGGAGTTCTTAACAGAGGAGCCAAAAAAGGAAAAAACGTCGGGAGAATGGGAATCAATCTTGCGAGACCTGAGGATGGAAGACATTACTTGGCGGGTTTATTGGTTGGATTACAATTATATCCTGTACAAGTGTGGTGCCTTTGATTGGGTCCCTCTTCTCGGTATCTGGGGTGCAACTGGATATGCTCCTCTATTGGTATCAAGGCAATATGGATCATTACAATTTGTCCCAGCCACGAGGGGATTAGGGATGTGTGAATTCGTCTTCGAGAGAGAGAAGTCTAAAAAGCAAATTCTCGAGATAGCCAGAGCTTGGGCTCACCCATACCAAGCCAGATTCGGACCTCTAAGGCTTACTTCGGATTACCAAATTTGGAGGAAAAAGAGGAAAAATTGCAACATCCCATCACCTAGCCAAGGGAATGCTCCATCTTTAGAGGAAAGATTCAGAGAAATGCCTACGGAAGCTGACATAGTTAGACAAGAGAGTGAGGAGGAGAAGAAGGCGCTGAATAAAAGGATCGCTGAGCTAGAAGCCAAAAATGAAGAACTAGAGTACCATGCTACATATTTTAAAAATCAATCGAAGGAGTTTGAAAAGAAGTTGAACATTGTGAGTGCAGATTTAAATGACTTACAAGAGGGCTATAGGGGACTTCAGGAGAAGATAAGGAATGCCAACTTGCACAAAACTCCACAAGAATGGGAGCAAGAGATTCGTGATCTGGAGAACGATATGAAGCGTTGTATGAAGCTATTGAAAACCAAAGAAAATCGAGTGGATGAACTTACAGTTAATTTGCAAGCAGCCCAACAGACAAATACGACAACCCTTAATGATCTCATGGTTAGTCGCGCTCAGAACCAAGAACTGCAAGAACACCTTGCATCTCTGCAAGGGATTATTCAAATCTACCAACAACAAGACTCGGTGATCGAGCTTGAAAAGGCACAAGTTGAAAATGAGAAGTTGAAGGAGCTGGTAACGGCATTAGAAAATTCACTACAACAACACAGGGACTTGATAGATGATATGGAAAAGGGTTCTAAACTTAGCGAAGAACAGTGGGACCTACGACTTCGGTTTGCAAGGGGTGATATCAAGGTGAGGGAAGACTTGATGAGGGAAGCGCTCATTCAGATCCGGAAGACAGCTGAGCACATCACCGATTTGGCCAAGGAAGCAGGGTCGTTGAAGCATTGGATCAATTCCTCGACACACTTTGCAAATGAATGGAAGAAGTTTTTGGGAAAAGTTGAGAAGTTGGGAGGTCAAGCTAAGCCATACCGTCGAGTTTGGTGTTAATTTGTTTTTTTTTTGTCATTAAAAACGATGATTGGAGATTTTTTTCTTTCTTTATGTTTTTGGGATATTATATTTTTATTTGTGGATGTTCATGGATGATTTTTATTTTATTTTATTTTGGTGGATGGATTAGATTTTTTTTTTCAGTTATTTAATAAAAGTTCTTTTTTTGGTTTGTGCGAATATTCTTCTATCCTATTAATTTTCGAACCAACACCTAGTTGCATTCATTCATCATTACACATTACATTTATAACATGTGTTTCATATGCATTAACATTAAATAAAACACTAATTCGTGGGAGTTCAATATTAGTGATACTGGAAGCAAGGGACGATTAAAGCAACCATCCTCACTACACGAGATTCAAAGCTAGAAAAATGGAAGAGAGACTCCAGAAGCTAGAAAAATTTCAAGAACAAGTCATTCAGGATGTAAAGGGCTTGAGAGACGACATAGGGAAAAATCAAGAGATTCTTCTAAGCAAGCTAGAGGATAAGCTGTCACAGTTGTTATCCAAGGCAACAAACGCTGAAAAAGGAAAAGCTCACGAAGCTCACGAGGAAGACTCCTCATCACCTTTTGGGTCAAAAGAAACACATCCTCGGTTTGTGTTCTCTGCTAGCGGGCTAAAATCAAATGTCCAGAACCAAACAAATATTCAAGGCGCTTCTGGTTCAAACATGTGGGGAAACCCAATCAAACCAGAAATCCCAAATTTTGAAGACCCTGATGAGTCGGAAAATTTGAAGAAAGGGCAACCCAAACATTTTGGAATAAACGATGACAAGTTCAGGTGCTTGGAAGAAAGAATCAAAGCTATGGAAGGTACTGATGCCTTCATAGGGACAGATGTAATGGAGCTGAGCTTGGTCCCTGATCTGATTTTACCCCCAAAATTCAAAGTGCCAGAATTTGAGAAATTTGATGGCACGAGCTGTCCTAATGCCCACCTTACTATGTTTTGCCGTAAAATGACAGGGTACGGGAACGACGATAAGTTGTTAATTCATTGCTTTCAGGACAGTTTAGCTGGGTCTGCCATGCGGTGGTATAATCAATTGAATAGGGCCCAAATAAGCACATGGAGGGACTTAGCACGTGCTTTCAAAGAACAATACAAGCATGTCCTGGACATGGTACCTGATCGTTTGACACTCCAAAACATGCAAAAAAGGCACAATGAAACGTTCCGACAATATGCCCAACGTTGGAGGGGCATGGCTGCACAAGTCCAACCACCATTACTTGAAAAAGAGACGACGACCCTCTTCATTGATTCCTTGGAGTCAACATACTATGAGAAGCTTGTCGGTAATACCACTAGAGACTTTGCTGATCTAGTGACAACAGGTGAAGCAATTGAACGTGCTATTAAAAGTGGGAAACTTAGCAGCTTCGAGACTTCAAAAAAACCATATACCAAAAAGAAAGAGAATGAAATTAATGTTGTGGGAGATAATGGACATCCATATCCCAGATATCAATCATCACCACAATTTGTGTATCGTACAGGATATTCGAAACCCACTACAACCTCTCCAAATCAAGAAAAACAACCGCAAGGAGGGCCCAAGCCACCAAGGACTAATACAGAAAGACAATCTTTCACGCCTATTCCAATTTCTTACAAAGAGTTGTATGCTAAATTATTGGAAGAACGATTGATATCCCCCGTCTTTCTCACACCGTTGCAACCACCATACCCAAAATGGTACGATCCTTCTGCACATTGTGAATTTCATGCTGGAATCCCTAGTCATACAATCGAAAATTGTCAAGCTCTCAAAAGAAGGGTTCAGAGTTTGATTAATCAAAATATCCTTCAATTCAACACACCAGAGGGGCCAAATGTCGCTAATAACCCTCTACCGACACATGAAGAACCAAAGGTTAACGCTGTGATGAGAGGCGATGAGTTTAAGATTAAGACACGATTATCTGAAGTGCAATCACCGTTAAAGTGGGTTTGGAAGAAACTGGCAGAAAGAGGATTGGTGAGTTCTAACCGTGGAGCTGTTATGACTAGTAAAGGTGATTACTGTGAATTCCACGATGATGTAGATCATGAGATTCAACATTGTGGTGAGTTTAGAAAGATTGTTCAGAAACTGATGGACAATAAAGAAATAGAGTTTTTCGAAAAGAGTCAAGAAGTTAAGGATGTTTTTACTGTGGATGGACAACTGTCCAAAAAGAGTGATGAAGCCAGACGACCTTTTGTGATTAATTGGCCCAGAATACACGAAGAGGAATTAGAGAAGCCTCTGCCTCGATTGGTGATTGAGACTCCTTCTCCTTTCCCATACAAGAGTAACCAACAAGTGCCATGGATTTATGGTTGTAACATGACTGTTACAGGAAAAGAGGATTCTGAAATTGCGGCTGCAGGAATTAGTGGAGTTGGGAACTTCACCCGAAATGGAAGATGTTACTCTCCTGAAATTGCAAAATCAGTAGAGATAAGAGATGTTGAGCAAAAGGGCAAATTCCCACTAATTGGAGAAAAACTAGAAATTAATGAACCTGTAAAAGAGGAAGAAGCACGTGAATTCCTGAAGTTCATCAAGCATAGCGAATACAGTGTGGTTGAACAATTACACAAAGAACCAGGTCGTATATCTGTGTTGTCTTTGTTGCTGAGTTCAGAGCCCCACAGAAATGCTTTCCTAAAAGTGTTGAACCAAACATTTGTCCCAAATGATGTTTCAGTGGATAAGTTGGATAGATTGGTAAATAATCTACACGCTGACAGTTTTATCTCTTTTAGCGAGGATGAAATTCCTCTTGAAGGTACGGGGTCCGTCAAAGCATTGCACATAACTACCTATTGCAATGGACATATACTACCTCATGTTCTGGTCGACAACGGATCTGCTTTGAACGTCATGCCCATGACCACATTAAATAGGCTTCCAGTGGATAAAGCTCACATGAGACCTTGTCATACAACCGTAAGGGCATTTGACGGAACCAGGAGAGAAGTCGTGGGGAAGATTGACATCCTACTTCTGATTGGTCCAGTTACGTATAACGTAGAGTTTATTGTTATGGACATCACACCTGCTTATAATTGTCTATTGGGACGACCCTGGATTCACGCGGCCGGAGCAGTACCTTCAACGCTTCACCAGAAAGTTAAGTTTGCAATTGACGGGCGCCTTGTAAGCGTTAGCGCTGAGGACGATATCATTGCATCTGCATCAACAGAAGCTCCATACATTGATGTCGATGAAAATGCAGTCGAGTGCACATTTCGATCACTTGAATTCGTGAATGCTACTTTTGTTGCTGAAGGAAATAAGATCCCAAAACCCAAACTCTCAAAGAATACTATGATGGGAATACGGCTCACCGTTGGGAAAGGAGCCAAATCAGGAAAAGGACTTGGGAAATATTTGCAAGGGATGCACACGGCGATACAACCATGTCTGAAATATGATCGAAGTGGTGTGGGATTTCAGCCAAATCCACGTCAAAGGATGAAACAAATTTTGAAAACGAGAGCAAAGAGAAGGGCCAGATTGATTGGCCAGAGTATCGAAGGGGAATTGATGGCATTTCCCCATATTTCTGAAACCTTCGTGTCTGGGGGACACATTCACTCTGAAAAGAAAATCCTAGGGGTGCCTTCAGGGAGGTTCGAAGAACTGAGCATAAACGCTATAGGGGAAGAGGAAGAAATCGCAAAAAATCGGTCCAAAATTCGCCCGTGTCCTCCGGGTTGTGTCTTGGATAACTGGACCGCTGTTGAACTCCCCATTGTTTTTAAATCTTTATCAGAGTAATGCTCGAAACTTGCCCGCTACTTAAGCCCGAAAGTAGTAGGGATTTATTGTAAGGGCCCCCATTTAGGCATCAGTTTATCAATTCAATAAATGAATGCATTTTCCCTTTCAATTTGGTCTCATTGTTTGTACATTCTTTTCTTTTGTTCACTTGTCTCATTTCATTAAAACATTCTACACTTCCCTTTCTTGTGCCTTGTATATATATATTTCCTCTTACACATTTGCAGGCCTTTAGATATCAATTGCACGAATGACATTGCTTCAAGCTCAAAAGTCAACTTTGAACAGACTATATGCTTAGGAGAGTATGAGTCTGACGACAACTATGAGGAACATGAATTGTCTCCTGATCTACTTAGACTAATTGAGCATGAGAATAAACAAATTCTTCCTCACCAAGAACCAATGGACATAGTGAACTTGGGAACTCAAGACGACAAGAGAGAGATAAAGATCGGTACTTTCATATCTTCAGATACAAGAGACAAACTCGTCTCCCTACTTCAAGAATTCAAGGATGTGTTTGCCTGGACCTACCAGGATATGCCTGGATTAAATACAGATATTGTAACACACGAACTTCCGTTGAAGCCAGAATGCAAGCCTGTACAACAAAAGCTCAGAAGAATAAAGCCAGATATGTTACTTCAGATACGGGAGGAAGTAAAGAAGCAATATGATGCTGGATTTTTGCAAGTGGCCAAATATCCAGAATGGGTAGCTAACATTGTTCCGGTACCAAAGAAAAATGGAAAGGTGCGAATGTGTGTTGACTATCGAGATCTTAATCGTGCTAGTCCTAAGGATAATTTTCCTCTACCACATATAGACACGTTAGTAGACAATACAGCAAGACATCACTTGTTCTCATTTATGGATGGCTTCTCCGGCTATAATCAAATCAAAATGTATCCCGACGACATGGAGAAAACTACGTTTGTAACAGAATGGGGCACATTTTGCTACAAAGTGATGCCTTTCGGTTTGAAAAATGCAGGGGCAACATATCAAAGGGCCATGGTAACATTGTTCCATGACATGATGCATAAAGAAATAGAGGTTTATGTGGATGACATGATCGCCAAGTCTCGAACAGAAGAAGAACACATCACAAATCTTAGAAAACTCTTTGAACGTTTGAGGAAATTTCAATTGAAGCTAAATCCGGCAAAATGCACCTTCGGAGTTGCTTCAGGCAAATTGTTGGGTTTTATTGTTAGCAAGCGAGGTATTGAGGTAGATCCTGATAAAATCAAGGCTATCCAAGAGCTTCCGCCTCCACGTACTCAAAAGGAAATTCGAGGCTTCTTAGGTCGTTTAAATTATATTTCTCGGTTCATCTCTCAATTAACCGATAAATGTGATCCCATTTTCCGACTCTTAAGGAAGCATAATACAGGCGTATGGGACTCAACATGTCAAGAGGCCTTTGATAAAATTAAGCAATATTTATCAAAACCTCCTGTATTAGTTCCTCCTGTATCAAGCAAGCCTTTGATTTTGTATCTAGCTGTATTTGAAAACTCTATGGGTTGTGTATTGGGCCAACACGATGAAACTGGGAGAAAAGAGCGAGCTATCTACTACCTCAGCAAAAAATTTACTGATTGTGAATCGAGATACTCTTCTATCGAAAAATTATGTTGCGCATTGGTCTGGACGGCTCGTAGGCTTCGTCAATACATGTTATACCATACAACATGGTTAATCGCAAAACTAGATCCAATAAAATACATGATGGGATCGCCAGGCTTATCAGGAAGGATGGCTCGATGGCAAATATTACTTTCTGAATATGATATTGAATATGTAAATCGGAAAGCCATCAAAGGTAGCGCTATTGCAGACTTTTTAGCTAGTCGTGCTTCTTCTAAGTATGAACCTTTGAGTTTTGAGTTTCCTGACGAAGACCTAATGTGCTTAACTGCTAATGAAGAAGAACCAAATGGCAGGAAACCTTGGAAAATGAATTTTGACGGAGCTTCAAACGCATTTGGGCATGGAATTGGGGCAGTTTTAGTGTCTCCCAAAGGGAATCATTATCCATTTACAGGTCGACTGAATTTTGAGTGTACCAACAATATGGCAGAATATGAAGCGTGTATAATGGGACTTCGTGCGGCAATCCAACGAAAGATTAAAGTCCTAAAAGCATACGGTGATTCGTCGTTAGTGGTTTATCAACTTCATGGAGAATGGGAAACTAAAGATGCAAAATTGATTGAGTACCGAAAACTCGCCCTTGAATTAATGAAAGAGTTCGAGGAGATATCTTTCCATTACCTTCCCCGCGAAGATAACCAGATGGCTGATGCATTGGCAACTTTGGCTTCTATGTTTAAAGCAAACAAAGAAGATGATATAATGCCCATACAAATGAGTATTTATGATTCACCCGCTAGTTGTTATACCATCGAAGATGAGGTAGATGATCACCCTTGGTACTACGATATTCTACAATATATCAAGTATCAAAAATATCCTGAAGGGGCAAATGATGTGAATAAAAGAACAATTCGAAGAATGGCTGCAGGGTACGTTCTTGACGGAGAAGTTCTATACAAAAAAGGGAGCGACCAAACGCTGCTCAGATGTGTAGAAAACCATGAGACAAAAAAGATTATTGAGGAAGTTCATGAGGGAATTTGTGGAATTCATGCAAATGGCCTTAGTATGTCTAGGCAGATTATGAGGTTGGGTTATTACTGGCTGTCTATGGTGGAAGATTGCATCAACTTTGCTCAGAAATGCCATAAATGTCAGATTTACGGGGATAAAATTCATGCGGCATCTTCACCTCTTCATGTTATAACGGCTCCGTGGCCATTTGCAGCGTGGGGCATGGATGTGATCGGACCGATTACGCCAAAAGCATCAAACGGACATCGTTTCATTTTTGTAATGATTGATTATTTTACCAAGTGGGTGGAAGTTGCTTCGTATGCCAATGTAACCAGGTCGACAGTATGCAAGTTCTTAAAAAAGGAAATCATTTGTCGGTATGGTCTACCAGACAGAATTATCTCTGATAATGCTTTAAATCTGAACAACCAAATGATGAAGGAAGTGTGTGAGCAGTTTAAGATAAAGCATCATAAATCAGCACCTTATCGCCCAAAAATGAATGGGGCCGTAGAAGCAGCCAATAAAAATATCAAGCGGATTGTGGGGAAAATGGCAATAACATATAAGGATTGGCATGAGAAATTACCTTTTGCCTTGCTAGCGTATCGTACATCAGTGCGAACATCTACGGGGGCAACTCCATATTCTTTAGTTTACGGAATGGAGGCAGTATTACCGATTGAGGTTGAGATTCCATCTCTTCGAGTCTTAATGGAACTTAAGTTGGACGAAGCTGAATGGATTCGAGTTAGATATGACCAGTTGAATATGATAGAAGAAAAAAGATTGAAAGCAATTTGTCATGGGCAGATGTACCAAAAGCGAATGATTCGAGCTCATGATAAGAAAGTTCGACCAAGAACGTTTCGAAAAGGGGATTTGGTTCTAAAAAAGAGGTTGCCTATGCAGAGGGATTTTCGAGGAAAATGGATGCCAAATTGGGAAGGGCCGTTTGTTGTGAAAAAAGCTTTTTCTGGTGGAGCATTAATCCTAACCGAGATGGATGGGAACGAGTTATCCAGTCCTGTGAATTCTGACTCAGTGAAGAAGTATTATGCTTGAATTCATGACATACCAAGAGGTGAAAACCCGAAAGGGCCCTGTTGGTAAAAAAAAAAGAAAAGAAAAAGAAAAGTCAAGAGGTGAAAACCCG
This sequence comes from Hibiscus tridactylites, assembly GCA_958450335.1. Taxonomy (NCBI): domain Eukaryota; kingdom Viridiplantae; phylum Streptophyta; class Magnoliopsida; order Malvales; family Malvaceae; genus Hibiscus; species Hibiscus tridactylites. Next base: position 22,345,276 of record OY288289.1, on the reverse strand, counting down.
AAAGGGCCCTGTTGGTAAAAAAAAGAAAAGAAAAAGAAAAGCCAAGAGGTAAAAAACCGAAAAGGCGTTTGAGAATCAACAGAAGATTCAAGGGTCAGAAGCTCAAGAATAGTCCAAGTATGATCAAGGGAAAATCTACATGCCTTCATATGTGGTCCAAGAACTCAAATTTTACTGGGCGGAGGTCATATTCAAAAAGATCCTTGAGCGAAGTAGCAATTGAGTCCTTGCAATTGATATTTAGGGGCATTTTTTTTCTTTTTCTTCTTTTTTTTCCCTCTTTCTTTTGTTTTTATTTCCCTTTGTTGTCTTAGACGTTTGATTATCATCTGTCAAGGCTCAGACCACTTTCATTCAATGATATATATATATATATATATTTGTTATCTTGCATTTTCTTGTACTTGTCATTTGGGACATTTGTGCATACTTTTGATTGGTAATCTCGTTGCTCTACCTAAGGGGGTTTACAATATATCTTAATGTTCGATGTATTACTCGAAAAGAGATTTTAGAACATAATAAGGCTAGAAAATGCTCACGAACACTATTCTTGGATAAATGGAAAGGAACGAATTCAAGAGGCACGATACGAGGCAGACAGAAAAAGTACAAGGACTTCGATCTCGATGAAAATAATTTCAGAACTCAAAATATATGCAATTTTCATGCATTTAGAATAGTGGAGCATTTTGCATGTAAGATAAATACATTAGAAACACATGCATTTTTTATCAAGACAGGTTGACGGGAATGTCATCAATCGCCTTCAAGAGGAAGTGCCACCAATCGCCTTCAGGATGAAGTGCCACCAATCGCCTTCTAGATGAAGTGCCACCATTCGCCTTCGAGATGAAGTGCCACCATTCGCCTTCGAGATGAAGTGCCACCAATCGCCTTCGAGATGAAGTACCTTCAAGATGAAGTGCCACCAATCGCCTTCTGGGTGAAGTGTCATCAATGGCCTTCAAAATGAAATACCAATGTATGCTTCCAAGAAGGAATGCTGTTAATCATCTCCAAGAGGGAGTGTCATGATTCGCCTCCAAAAGAGAATGACATTATCACCGAAAAATTGTTGTTTCTGATCTTTGCTTCATTCCTCTCATTCGAGCAATGAGCAAAGAGGGGCAGCTGTACACACCAATTTTTTTCTAGGGCCTAATATATGGTCCAGCATGTTTAATAAGATGAAAAAACAATGAAAAAGAAAAAAAAACGAAAAAAATTACAGAAAATTCGAAAAAAAGTAATAATAATGTGAAAATGGAAAAAACCCTAAAAAAAACCCTAGTCTGCCGCCCGTAAGAGTCCATGGCCGCGAGGACTCTTCTACCTGATCAGTATCCCCGTTTCTTGCGCCCCACATCCACATTCAAGCTTATCCCCTGAAAATCCGGGAAGAAAAAACTAAAAAAAACCCTAATTTTTGGCTATAAATAAGAAGGCTGAGGAACTGAAAAAGGGAGAAAAAAAGAACGGAGAGAAAAACATACTCAGTCGAGAAAGGAAGGAGAAAATCAGAGCAAAAATCAGAAAAATAGTTAGAAGAAAGCCACATTTTTACCTTGATTCACGGTGGTCGGAGTGTTATTGGCTAGATTGCAACGGTGGAAGAGCCCACAATATTGTCAGATTCAACATCTTCCGAAAGCAGACCGATCCAACGACGGATTCAAGTGTTTGAGAAAGGTAAAACTCGAATCGTTTTGTCTAGATCTACTTCGATTTGTTTGGTTTTTGCTGAAACTGACGTTAGATTCGGGCTTAGAACTAAAAAAACGATCAAATAAAAAAATTTCGCCGTCGTCGGCGTTTGGCCGACGGTGGCAGCGGTGACTGAAATACTAGAGATGAAGATGGTATTGCTTTGTTCTGTTTAAAGAAAAAAAGAAAAATAGGTTAAAGGAGATGTGGGTAACCGTTTAATAAGCTTCAGGGATAAAAAAAAATAAAAGGAATCAGAACCCCATTAATTAGAACAGCTCACACTGCACGGGGAAATCAAATAAAGCTTATTTCAAATTGATTTCACTTTTATTTAAATAATTTAATGGTGACAGCACATGCATTGGAAATCAACATCTTTGGGAAACTGAAACACGCATGAATTGGCTCTGATTTTGCTTTTGTAAGTTTAGGGGATAATCACGCCCTAGGTCCCTCATTTACTTTAGGCTTTTTATATTTTAGGTTTAGTTAGTTTTTTTTTTTAACTTTAATATTTAGATTCTTTTAATTAGGTCCTTAATTCCCATAATTAATTAGATGATTAAAGAACGAATAATTTACTTAGGATGTCTTGGTTAATTTTTTTTTTCTCCTTTTAAGGTGGATGACTAATATTTTAATTGGATTTAAAATTGAGTTTAATTATAAATTGGTCTTAAAATTTTGCGAATAATGGGATTTGGTCCTAAAAGATGTTTGATTAATAATTCGCTTAATTTGAGATAAATTATGATTTGACTTAAGGTTATGGTCTTCGATGAAAAATATTAATTTTCCATTTGTTTTTTTATATATATCATTTTTAGCATGTTTAGTTTTTTTTTCTTTAATTTATTCGATTTTTTCTCATCGCGTATAGTAGTGCTATTAACCCTATCTTTGAAGCCTTTTAGACAACGCAACCCCTTTAGGTACCAATTTTGGGCGTTGTGGGGGTGCTATAACCTTCCCCACACGTAACCGACTCCCGAGCCCAACTTGACTCCGGTTCAGACGCAGGCCAATTTTACAGGTTTTCGGTCATACCCAATCCAAAATGACCGATGGCGACTCCAACCCACGACGAGCCTTCGAAGGCCCAATCAACTTCGGCCCGGACCAAAAACGACGTCGACATACTGGATATCCTTTCTTCTTTGATAAACATAGGTCGTCTGCCTATTAGAGGCTTCTTTTAATCGATTGCATATGATCTTCACTTGATCTTCAGTTTCTCGAAGCAACTAAGGTCCCAAGGCTTTATTTTCTCCCAATTCTGACCAACACGGAGGGGTTCTGCATTTCCATCCATAAAGAGCCTCAAATGGTTCCATTTGAATTGAAGTTTGGTGGCTATTGTTATAGGAGAACTCGGCCAACGATAACACCTTCTCCCAATTCTTTCCAAAGTCGAGTACACGGGCTCGAAGTAAGTCTTCCAGAATTTGAATGACTCGCTCAGATTGGCCATCTCGTTGAGGATGAAAAGAGGTACTAAGATTAATTTTTGTTCTAAGAGCCCTTTGCAATGTCCTCCAGAAACAAGAAGTAAATCTAGGGTCCCAGTTTGAGATTATCGAAACGGGCATGCCATGCAATCTTATAATTTCCTTGATATATAGTTTAGCTAGATGTTCCAAATTCATGCTCATTCGAACAGGAAGGAAATGTGTTGACTTCGAGAATGTATCGACTATCACCCAAACAACATCATTCTTCTTAGGTGACATTAGTAAACCACATACAAAATCCATTGTTATTTGATCTCATCTCTATTGTAGGATTTCGATGGGTTGTAATAACCCCGAGGGAGATTGATGCTCGGCTTTCAACTTTTGACAGACCAAACATTTAGATACAAAGTCAGTTATAGCATACTTCATTCCAGGCCACCAATACAAAATTTTTACGTTTATATACATTTTCTTAGAACCAGGATCTATAGAGAGAGTACTATTGTGAGCTTCATGAAGAATTTCCTTCCTCAGATCAGGATCATTGGGGACACACACTCTATCCCAAAAATAGAGTAATCCATCTTCATTTTGAACAAAGTCTAGTTCGGCTCTCTCAATTTGGATTTAATTTCCTACAATTCAGGATCCGACTCTTGCAACATTCGAATTTCTTGTTACTATTTCAAAGTGAATTCGAATAGAAGAAAGAGTCCCTTGCCTCTTGATCCTTTGAAAATGGGCACAGATGGGTGATGAAACTACAATAATTTAAAAGGAAAATTTTTAGAGGTCATTGAGAGGCTTAATTCGAATGGACGTAGTGAGAGATTGGATTAAATCAAACTCTTACCATGGGAATGTTGTCGAATGAGCTCATCAGCCACAACATTGGCCTTCCCGGATGTTAATTTATGATCAAATCGTAGTCTTTAAGGAGTTCGATCCACCTTCTTTGCCTGAGGTTGAGCTCTTTCTAAGTTAGAAGGTATTTTAAGCTTTTGTGATCGGTATATAGATAGCACTTTTCCCCGAACAGTTAATGTCTCCAAATTTTTAAAGCAAACACTACAATAGCCAATTCCAAATCGTAGGTTGGATAATTCAACTCATGGGACTTCAGTTGTCAAGAAGCGTAGGCTACAACCTTGTCTCTTTGCATCATGACGCATCCCAAGCCTAGATGTGAGGCATCACTGAACACCGTATAGTCCTTTCTCGATCCTGGTTGAGTTAACACTGGAGCTCGAGTGAGAATGTCTTTCAACTGATCGAAATTCTTTTGTTGTTGTTCAAACCAAATAAATGGTACATCCTTACGTAAGAGTTTAGTCAAAGGTGCGGATAAAATCAAAATGCCCTTAACAAATCTCCGATGATATCCCTCCAGGCCAAGGAAGCTTCAAACCTCACTTACGTTCCTTGGAGGTCTCCATTCAAGTATAGACTGGGTCTTTTTCGGATCAACTTTAATCCCTTCGGCTAAAATCACATGCCCGAGAAAGAACACTTTACGAAACGAAAACTCACACATGTTGAATTTCGCATATAGTTCATGTTCTCTACGGGTTTGTAGAACGATTATGAGATGATTGGAATGTTCATCTTTGTCTTTCAAGTACACAAGGATGTTATCAATGAAGACCACAACAAATTTATCCAAGTAGGGTTTAAAGACTCAGCTCATGATATCCATAAATGCAACAGGGGCGTTTGTCAGACCAAAAGGCATTACAAGGAACTCGTAGTGGCCATAACGAGTTCTAAAAGTCGTTTTAGGTATGTCTGATTCTTTGACCTTCATTTGATAGTATCTCGATCTAAGATCTATCTTCGAAAAGACTGAGGAACCCTTCAGTTGATCGAATAGATCTTCAATCCTTGGAAGGGGGTACTTGCTTTTTACTGTCACTTGATTGAGTTACCGATAGTCTATACACAGCCTCAAGGTTCCATATTTCTTCTTGACAAACAGTACCGGAGCTCCCCAAGGAGAGGAACTCGGTCGAATGAATCCATTGTCTTGAAGTTCTTGCAACTGCTTCTAGAGTTCCTTCAATTCCACAGGAGCCATTCTGTAAGGGGTGATAGATATAGGATTGATTCCCGGTTGAGTCACGATTCTAAACTCTACTTCACGGCTCGGTGGTAGTCCCGAGAGTTCCTCGAGAAAAACATCAAGAAATTCAGATACAGTTGGAATAGTTTCCCGACCAAAATCAATTTCTTCTTGTTTAATCATAGCAGCAAAGATTGAAGTAGGCTTCTTATCTATCAAAAGAATAGATTCTTTTCCTAAACCTCAAAGAAAAAGTCTCTGATTTTGATAGTCTACCCAAGCCTTGTGTTTCCCTAACCAGTCTAACCCCAGAATTAGATCAAACTCGCAAAGAGGTAGAGCATACAAATCTTTAGGAAAATGAATGTTTCGGATATACAGGAGGCAGTTTCTACAAATGAGATTTACAATCATGAATCTTCCTACAGGGTTCGAAATTACAAGGTTCCATATAATTGTAGTTCAAGCATCAAGGATTCACTAAGCTCTTAACAAGTTATCACCATGGATGAATTCTTCCTCTCTCTCACTCGCTCTATATCTAGCTTTAAACTTTCGGCCACTAAGAAGAATGAAGGGGATGACAACTTTTTTTGTGTTTTGTTTCCATAAGTTCTCCTACAAATACATGTGCCCTAATCCACAAAAGCCACCTCAACATTTCCTTAACAAGATTTTATTTACCATGCAAAACAAAAATTTTGGTTATTAAACTATGTGACCACCTTAATTTAGTTCTTCCATTTGTTATTCTTACAATTTGGCCCAACAATTCACAAAAGTGGTTACCTATTTAGTTTGCTTTAAGAATTGAAATAAGACATTCTCTTAATTTGAAACTTAGGGTGTTACACTAGAACCAAGCACAGAGAGATAAGACATCATTTCAATAGAGATCATGTCTTGAAAAATGATGTAGTTCTAGAATATGTAGACACCTTGAACCAACTAGTGGATATCTTAACCAAACCTTTAGACAAAGAGTGTTTTTGGTCTCTTAGGAGAGAGTTAGGTTTAACTAGCCTTTCTTGAGCCTTAGAGCCTTTTTGGTCTTAAAAAATTTTGCTTGAATTTGGTTAATTGCATTGCTTATGTGTTTCTGCTCCTATATGCATCTATGCTTGTTGTTATGGGTATTGTGCATCTGTTTTAGATCATACATGATGTTTACATATCATCTTCACGCATTTTAATTCGAGTAAAATCGAATTTTGTGCACCTTGCTACCAAAAATGACATTTATGGCATAAGGGTATCCATATGGTTCTTCGCGTATCGATACATTATTCACAAGCAACTTTAGTACATGTAAGCTTGTACGGGTCGAGGATCGGTACAACTTCAAAAGCTGTACCGGTACGCAGTTTCGATACACCACCTGTGTGTATCGGTATGCATAGCCGCTGGTCTTTAAATGTGTCATTAAAAAAGGGTTTTTCACTTTAAATCAAACTCTTACTTTTCTTTAAAACCCTAAAAGCAAAAATCCCTATATAAACTCATCAAATCTCTTTGTTTTTCACACAAATCTTCAAAATATTTTGAGGGCTTTTGAGTTTCTCATCAAACCCTAGCTATATCATCAAGCTTGTGCATCATCATATCCTCATTCATCTGTAATCCTCATTCAAGGTATAAACCCTACTTTCTTTATTTTTAAATTTTGTTCTTATTTATATACTATTTTTTATTCAAAAAATATATTTAGTATGTATATAAATTGTGTTTTCAAAGATTTTGCAAAAAAAATCAAAACTTAAATATTTTAGGTTCGAATATAAAATTATACCGTATATTTTTCAACATTGTTTTTCAGTTTTTATCATGGGTCTTAAGAAAAGACAAAGAAAAGAACTGAGATAATCTTCCAATGCTCCTAATCACGACATCAATGGTACAAAACCCAACTTAAGTCATATTTTTCAACATTGTTTTAATGAACCTAATTATCCAAATACCATGGCTCATTTCAAACATTATCAAAATTTTAAAATTCGCCGTGAGAGAGTTGTTTCGATCCTTTTCTTGTCTTCCGAAAGATTTTAATTTAAATATCTTGATTTAATGGTTCAATGGAAATTCATGCCTTTTTTAGTATACCTGGGATTTTATATCGAAACTTTGTCTTTATTTCTTACTCAAATGCTTGGTGTATTTGTAACAAAGAGAAAATACATGTTATTGCTATTGAATCTTACCTCATGGCATGTTTGCACCCTTGGACACTACCATGACCTCCGATTTTGTCGCCATCGACACTTGCTTTACATCCTTGGAGGAAATAGTTAAATCCATTGAAAACCGTCAAAATTTGATGTATATATATCTTATGGCTTTTTATGGGGAGTGGCGACAATTTCATGGAACTCATGCCAATGATGAGGATGAAGACGATGAAGACGCTCCTTAGGCTCATTCATATCATATCATATTAGGATTTGAGTTTTTTGCACCTATATTATTTGCTTTTGAACTCCTATACTTTGTTATTTTTTTTTTTGGTTTATGTTTTTAGGATTTTAGTTGGATTTCTTTATGTTGCTTTGAATTTTATGCTTTGAATTATTAATGATATCTATGTTGCTTTATTTATGCTTAAAGTTATTTTATTGTATATATCTTACTTTGAATTTATATCCTATTGATTTTGATCTAACAAAAAGGAAGAAGTAAATAAGCTTAAAATTTTCAAAGTTTTTCAAAGTTAAGCCTTTTAGTCTTAAAGAAAGGGGAGTATTTTTCAAGTTTACTTAAAAATTTACTTTGGTTTTGTTATATCAAAAAGGAGAGATTGTAAAACCTATATTTGATTTTTGAAATAATAAATTGTTTAAAAACCAAATTGTAAAAGTACATAATTTTTTAAGTGCTCAAAAGTCTCACAAAATGACAAGGATTTGAACCTAAAATTGTTTCTAAGTCAAAAACTTAAAAGCCCAAAATTTTCTAAGTGTTTTATACTCAAACTAACCAAATACGGCCAGGCGTATCGATACGCTCCTTAGCGTTTCGATGCGATTTTTGGCTACTGAAATTTGAATCACAAAAATATATCGACACGATTGTACTCGTTTTGATACGGCCTTCATCTGGGTTTGTGTTTTTGGTTATCAGTATCGATACGGTCTTACCCGTACTGATACGGGGTGTTAAGATTTTCAAATCTTTGCATTAAATTTTATAATTGTTGCCTTGTCAATCTCGAAATCAATGAACTTTAAATTTCAGTTAACCCGTGACGATACGCCCCATAGGCCTACCGATGTATTTTTCACTAGACTTTTTCCTCAGATTTTAGTGAGAAAATTTCGTATCGATACGGCTTTTACCGTTTGATACGGCTACTTTTTCTTCTTTACTCGTTTCGATACGCCCTTAATTGTATTGATACCCCTTTGTGCAACGACTTTTTCTTTTTATGGTAGGTACCAATAAGATTTTTCGTGTACCGATACGGTAGGTTACCAAACAACATTTATTGTGGGAAAAATACAGCTCAACGGCTCTATTGATGATCCCAACCACCCAAACGATTAGAAATCAATGAGTGGGTATAAAATCAAGTCTCTAAAGCTTCAGCAACAACAAGTTAACAAGTCAAAAGCATTCAAGCACAAATCCAACACCTTTGAGTCTATTAGAGTCAAATCTTGTAACCCACTTGAGAGTTCTTCAATTGTATCCATTTTATTCAAGTTTTGGGTTGAGAGCACATGTAATTAGGCAAATACCTATCTTTGTGAGGATATTTTTGTTTGCAAACAAACTTCTTGTAAAAGAGTGAATTTGATCAAATTTTGGGTAAAAAGTTTTGATCAATTGTAACGGTTGCCTCCTTAGCCTAGAAAAGGGGAAGAATTCTTAGTGAATTGTTTGAAATCCTTAGTGGGTAGCTAAAGTAGTGGACGTAGAGCTTGTTAGAAGTTTGAACCACTATAATTTCTTGTGTCTTTAATTTTCTTATTTCTATTTGCTTCCTTTCATTTTTAAAAGTGTCAATTCACCTCCTCTTGACCAAACCAAGTTGATTAATCATCATAACACACTTGTATGTTTCAGTTTTGTTAACTTGTTATATTGTTAAATACTTTAAACCATCTTCTCCTTGTGGGCTTGTATAATTTAAAAAATGTACTATGGTTACTTGCGGACTTCAAAAATAAATATTATATTTTCACAAATAGTTTTCACATGTTATTTTTCAAAACTTAAAAAAAAAATATTTAAAAACAATTTGAGGAAAGCAACAAGCCAAGCCGAGCTCAAACTCTCCAATTCGAACTCGAGCTCGAGCCTAAAATTTTGAGCTTGACGAGCTTCGAGCCCGAGCCCAGTAATACTATTTTTGAGTCAAGCTCAGGTTCGGTTCGTTATCACCCCTAATCACGCGAATATACAAACTAATATTTAATAAATTTGATTTTATTATTTTGATTAAAAATGAATTAAACATAAAAGCCTGATATTATATGGAACACAAATTTTAAAAATGGCCTAATATTTATATCATTTTCCACGTCATTTCTCTCTTGCATTTCACACGACAAAAAATATATTTTTTAAAAAAATAGAACCACTATTTTAAATGTAAACGCAACCGCCGCCACAATTCTGCGAGAAACCAACGGATCCGACCCAGGCCAACGATGGAAATCAATGGACCTTCCCGCTTCCGCCACCCCAAATCCCAATCGACCGACCGATTCCTCGGCGTTTATCCCCACTCGCCGCTCCCCAACAACCCTTCGAACTCTTCCACCGTCGCGGAAGAGCTCAATGAAGATGATATCTTCTTATCTGGTGACTTCTCCGACAATTCCAATGGCTCCAACTCCGCCGGTGGCCTACCGAATTCCCAATACCAGATAACATCTCCTTCTTCCACTCCCTATAACCATAAATCATTCCCTCACTCCGAGAACTTTGGAATCCTTGCCGCCATCCGCGACCCTTCGCGCCCCCAATCCCATTTCTACCAGAAACCCTCGATTTCTACGTCGGCATCGTCTTCTTCCTCCGTGGCTTCAGCAGCTTCCTCTGCTCGTTCAATTCCTTCTATTCCTAAACCACCACAGGAACGAATCCCGATCGTTTCATCTTCATCTTCTTTTTCAGGAAGGTTTCATCAATCAGCGCCTGTTAACGTGCCGATGTTAGCGAAACCGATGAGGAAAAGGCAAGATTTTGACGATGATTACGACATGGAGCTGGAGGAAGAAGGGGAAATGTTGCCACCGCATGAGATTGTGGCCAGGAGCTTAGCGCAGTCCCCTGTGTTGGCTTGTTCAGTGCTGGAAGGCGTGGGGAGAACCCTAAAAGGAAGGGATTTAAGGCAGGTAAGGAATGCTGTTTGGAGACAAACTGGGTTCCTTGATTAGCTGAGGAATGAAATTGTTTTTTGTTTTGTTTTTCTGTTTCTTTAAATATTCATTTCGGGGTTTGATTATCGACTGTTGGATATGGAACAAGTATAAATATTCAATTAATTTAATAAAAATTTAAATTCTTTTTTCATGTAATTTAGCTCTTTGTTATGTGGTTTAGTCTATCTGGTTGTGGATAAAATATTAAGAAAATAAAATACAGAAATTTAGAGCTGTTATATTATTAGAAAATTTGCTGTATGCATACTGCAGTCATCAAGATTATTCAGTGCTAAATGAAACAAGGGAAGTTCTTCTCTAGTTTTATTGCTGGCAAGGGAGATCTACAGTCTGCTACACCTACATTGTTGAATATCTTATCAAACTAAATTGCTTTATGCACAAATAGCACTGTCTGGTGCTATGCAATTTGCAGTCTGGTGTCGGTTGAAAGAAGTGAGGCATCATTGTAGAATGCTTGGTTTTGGCTTTCCCTGCTGGGTTGATAGCTTTGAATTTCTCTTCTTCGCTGGTTTCTTGATCATATGTTGCTAGTGTTAAGGGATTTGTATTGTTGGGATGATGAAATTTGAATGCTTGAGAGCTGGGAATTTGAGGTCTAGGTTCGGGTTGAATGCAGTGAGGTATTATTGTAGAATGCTTGCTTTTGGCTTTCGTTGGTGCCTTGATAGCTTTGATCTTCTCTTGTTCGGTTTAAGATGTTGGAAAGTTGATTGTTCATATATTGCAAGTGTGAAAGGATCCCTACTGTCTGGGATATAGGGAGTTTGTGTTCTGTACTTTCTGGTGCTAGAGATTTTGTGTATAGTTTTCAGTTGAATGCAGTGAAGTATTATTGTAGAATGCATGATTTGTTTTTCCTTGGTGGCTTGATAGTGTGAACTGTGAAGGGCTATCTAGCAGTTCTATAATTAAATGTTGGTCTGTTTTGGTTCCAATGCTAGTTGAAACTATAGAAACTAAGGAATTTGTATTATTGTTATTAAAACTGAATCGAATGAATTACAATTAACCATGCATACCTTTATATAGATATGCTTACATAAGAACCCTACTAACAGAAATAACTAACTTTCTTTATATATATATATACTTAATATACCCCCCTCAAGATGGATTACAATGAATATTAAGTAATCTCATCTTGTCCACTAATGATACAAAAGTAGGCTTGTGAAGAGCCTTGGTAAAAATATCAGCTATTTAATTATGTGATCGAATGTGAAAAGGCTTAAGAAATCCTTCTTTGACCTTGTCTCGAATGAAGTGGCAATCCACTTCTATGTGCTTCGTCCTCTCGTGAAATACTTGATTTTGAGCAAGATGTATTGCTGACTGGTTATCGCAAAACAAAGAAGTAAAAGGAATCGAAATCTGAAAAGATTGGAGAAGAGAAGCCAACCAAACTAACTCACATGTGGCAGACGCCATTGCGCGATATTCGGCTTCACATGATGACCTACTAACAGTATGCTGCTTCTTGGATTTCCATGAAATAATGTTGTCTCCTAGAAAAGTACAATAACCAGTTATCGATCTTCTTGTATCAATGCAGGAACTATAATCAGCATCCACAAAACCAGTAAGTTGTGTTGAAGATGCATAAGAAAAGAAGAGTCCTAGACCAGGATTTTGTTTTATATAAGACAAAAGATGATACGCTGCTACAAGATGTGGTTGTCTAGGTGCTGAAACAAATTGACTAAGCAGATTAACAGCATATGTAATGTCTGGTCGCGTATGAGTAAGATAAAGAAGTCGACCAACCAAACGCCTATAGGATTGAGCATCTTCAAGTAATTCTCCATCGTTAGCACTTAGCTTTAGAGAAGGATTCATAGGAGTAGCAACATGTTTCTTGGCCAATGAATCAGTGTCTTCTAGGAGCTTTAATGCATAATGGTGTTGAGATAATGAAATTCTAGTAGAATTTCGAGCAATTTCAAATCCTAGAAAGTAACGCAATTGGCTTAAATCCCTTAGCTTGAAATGTTGTTGAAGAGAAGATCGTACCTCGGTTAAAAGTTGAAGATCCTTGCCAGCAATGACAATGTCATCCACATAAACAAGAATGGCAACCAAAGTGTCATTAGAGCCTTTGATAAACAAAGTGTGCTCTGCGGAAGACTGCTGAAAATCAAGCTTCAAAACAACCTCAGAAAACGCATTGAACCATTGTCTAGAGGCTTGTTTAAGGCCATAGATAGACTTGTGAAGCTTGCAAACAAGATTAGGGTTATGAGAATCGATGTTGTATCCAAGTGGGAGTTTCATGTAAACTTCTTCATCTAGTAATCCATTTAGAAAGGCATTACTAACATCAAGTTGTAGCATATGCCAACCTTTCGAAGCAGCTAATGATAACAATACTTTGAAGGTTGTCATTTTTGCAACCGGGGAGAAAGTGTCAACATAATCAATTCCTTCCACCTGTGTAAAACCCTTGGCAACTAATTGTGCCTTGTATCTTTCTATTGTGCCATCAGGATTATATTTAATTCGATAAACCACTTACATTCTATAGTTTTCTTTCCTTCAGGAAGAGGCACCACTGACCAGGTTTGTAATCGTTCCATGGCAGACAGCTCTTCATGCATAGCATTATGCCAAGCAGGATCTTTACATGCTTGATGATAAAATGTAGGTTCAGTTGTAGAAGAAACATTGGCAATGAATGTTGCATACTGAGGAGAGAGCTTCTCAGTCGAAACATAATTTTCAATGGGATATTCTACAAGAGACAAGCTGTTACAATGATAATCGTTGAGATAAGTAGGTTTTTGAATAATTCTAGAAGACTTTCGAGGTTCAGGTTGAGAGACATGCACATCTTGTATGACATCATTATTGACTGCACTATCATCAATTTCAGCAGTATGATCCTCAGTAATTGGAGCAGTGGACTCTTCAACATAATTTTCAGATGTACCAACCTCAGTATGTCTCTTAATATTAACTTCAACGATATCATTCCCAGGTTGTACTTCAGTAGGATCTTCAGTATTAACTTCAGGAATATCTTCAGGAGAATGAACTTCATGAAGAACATCAGAATTTTCAGAATTAGATGGAGATGCATCATTAAACATTTGATGTAATTCATGTGTTGTGTCACTATGAACACCAGGCAAAGACAAGTTAGAAAAGGGATCAATTGATATAATATCAGTTTTGATTTTGTGAAAAGGAAATATTGTTTCATGAAAAACAATATTTCGAGAAATGACAATTTGTTTAGTCTTTAAGACGAATACCTTATAACCTTTTACACCAGGAGAATATCCTAAAAACACTCCTGGTAACGCTCTTTCTGAAAACTTACCCCTTCCAGCACGCAATGTTGATACAAAACAAAGACATCCAAATACTCTTAAAAACGTAAAATCAGGAAGATTATTAAACAACATCTGATAAGGAGACTTATTGGATAAAACAGGAGTAGGTAATCTATTAATTATATAAGTAGCAGTTAATAGGCATTCTCCCCAGAAATTCGAAGGAACCTTTGACTGAAAGAAAAGAGCACGAGTAACATTTAGAAGATGTTGGTGCTTCCTTGCTACAACTGAGTTATGCTGAGGTGTTTCAACACACGAGAATTGATGCACGATTCCAAGTTTAGCAAAAAGCTCAATGAACTGCAATTCCTTAGCATTGTCAGATCGAAAAATCTTGAGATCATAACCAAATTGTCTTTTTATCATGCATATAAAGTCAGGAATTATACTAGCCACATCAGATTTATGATGCAAAAGAAATGTCAATGTTGCACGAGTATAGTCATCAACTAATGTGACAAAGAATCTATGATTACTATGAGTGGGAATCCTGAATGGTCCCCAGATATCACAATGAACAAGTTCAAATGGCATACTCGCACGACTGATAGAACTCGAAAAAGGCAAGCAATGTTGCTTAGTGTAACACCCGGGTTTAGGGGTTAGGTGAAAATAATATTTTAATATTGTTTGGGCTCGGTTTTATACTCTAAATAATATATCGAGTTTGTTTTCAAAATTAATTAATTTGAGTTGACCATGTTTTAAGATTAAACCCCATTTGGCCATGGATTTCATACTATTGAAATTTTCCTTATTCATTAAGGGCAAAAGGGTCATTGGGCCTTTAAACTAAAACAAAACAAAAACACCCATTTTTTACTATTCATTTCCTTCTTCAAAACACACCAACGGGAAACAAAGAGCTCTCTACCCAATCTACTATTTCATTCAAAGCTCCCTCATTTCAACTCCGTTTTGAAAGGTAATGGTATTTTTGACTTCCTCTCATCTCTCTCTCCATGAAAGTACCTTTTATTTTCGTTTTCATGATGTTTTAGAAAATGAAAGTTTTGAATATTTTGATTAAAAATGAGATCTTTATGTTGATAAATGAAATGTTTTGATTTGATATGCTTAGTTATGGTATATGGAGGTCAAATGGTATATCATATGTGAATTTCAAATGATTTTGGGAAATTTTCGGAATTGTGTTCCAATGGGGGTTTTGGAGGGTTTTAAAGTGGTTTTTGGGGTGGTTTGATGTTGGTTTTCGAGGGCTGGTGCTAGTATGATATATGAGGGCCACTTTGGGTGTATTTGATGGTTGTTAGGATGCTTGAAATGGGAGATTTCAGTGGGTTTTGTGGGTTGCTCGAAAATTCTGTTTTGGACTTGTTTTGGGTGTTGAATGCTTGAAAATGTTATTCCGGGTTAGTTCCGATGATGAGCTTTTGATTGTGGATGTTTTGTTTGTGTTTGGGATTGATTAGAATCGAGTTTGGGCATCGACGAAGCATCAGAAGTAAATTCGGGAAGTAGAAGGTGGTTGCTTGATCGGTCTTTGAGCTTGGAAGCTTAGGTGAGTGGTTAATTGTTTTAAATAGTTTTAAAATAGTTGGTTCGAGTATATGGACTAGGTTGGGCTTGGTAGACCCACCTAGAGTTAGGATTAGGGTGGTAGCCTAATCCTAAGCTTGATCTAGAGCCTTTGGGTGAACTCATTCATGTGGTTGTGTATGTCTCGTATGAAATGTGATATGAATGCTTATGTATATTGTATTATACATGTGAGATGAGATATGACTTGCGATGCTTGAGACATGCATGATGATGGTTGTTGGTGAGTACGTGCTAAGCACGAAAGTGATTGACATGAGTAATGTGGAATGAGTAAATGTTGGCACTAGTATACTTGAATACAAATGATCGATCATTAGGATGTTAGTGTGTACACATGAGTCAAAAGTCGTGCGTGGCCTTGGTGGCGTTGAGTCACCAAGGAGGAGTACGGGTTCGCCCGGAAATTGTATTTAAATATAGTCGGTGATGAGTGGAATCCCATCGACGGGGCGTGAGGATGAGTGGAATCCCCTCCACGAGACCGGTGATGAGTGAAATCCCACCGTGAGGTAATGTGGTTGTTGGATGTGAGTTCCAACATGTCTATCCGCATATTCGGGTCATAGCTAGGTGCCAATGTTGTTTGATATGTGTATCAATGTGTTGAGGTTTATGATCTTTAATGGGATGCTTGAATGTGATTACATGTATTGTGGATTTGAGTTGATGATCATGGCATTTATATTGTCTATTGCTCATGCATCTTTACCTTGTGGCTTTTGTGGACCCTTGGTAAATTTGTGTTTACCTTGGCTAGATCGTGCTCGGACCCTGCAATGTTGAGGTTTGTTTTTAGAGCTTACCCTCACTAAGCATCTTTTCTTACGCTCTCTTTGTTTAACATTGCAGATCCTTAGTTTGTGGGTTGCTTGCGCAAGGGGAGGGCCTCCAAGTGTGGTTGTTGGCTTGAGTACATCAAGTATGACTTTTAAATGTTGAACATGTAATAGTTTAAGCAATGGGACATGTGTCTTTTTGATGGATGATTGTTGGTTGTTTAGGAGCTTGTTTAGACTCCATGTTATCTTGCTTTTGTATGGCTTGTGATGCCATGTTTGAATTGTAATCCATGCCTAAATTGCTTATTCTGAATGTTAGCTATGTGTCTTTGAGGTTGTCTTCATGTTTGAATGTTGAAGTATGAACTTTGAATGCTTGAATGCCATCTTGGGTCTATTGCATGATTTCCTTGATGTTTTTACATGTTGGGTGCTTGTATGGCTATAAAGTGGTATGTAAATGTTGTAAGAATGTTTGGTTGTGGCTAGGGAAGTCTTAAATTGCATTTATACTCGAGTCTTGATCGTTTTGTTGAGTTTGGGAGGTTTTGCAGTGCAGGGGTATCGATACGGTTGGTACGGTATCGATACCACCTTCTTGTTTCAGGCCTCGTGTATCGATACACTTGGGGGTGTATCGATACCATTTTGGTCACTGGAGCTACTGTCCATTTCGGTATCGATATCGGCCTCTGGTGTATCGATACCGTCATCTTAGCGTTGACCGTGGGAAGTCAACCGTTGGGGAGGGTATCGATACACTCCTTGGGTGTATCGATACGGTCTCTACGGGTTGACTTTGACCAGTTGACCTAGTCAAGGGGTATCGATACACCTCTTAAGGGTATCGATACCGCCTGCAGTTTAAGTTTAAAATTGAGCTGTAATCATGATTGTTGAGTTCGTTTGATTGTTTTATATATTGTTGTTCCGCTGTATGATCACTTAGGGTTTAATATCCATTTAGACAAGATTTTAAAATGAAAAAAAAATTAGGGTTGCTAATCGAGGGGGAATCCTTAGGGGTTTTCACTCGGTTTTCCCCGTGTGGCCCACTCGGACCGGTCATTCGGCCAGACCGGGACGAAGGGGTTACACTTGTTGGTATCAGAGCCTAAGGTTACCGAGACCTTGGGCAGGTAAGTGAGGTAAGTTCAAGTTTTTGATTGATATGCACGGTGTTTGCTTACCTTGAAAGAATGGTTGCTTGTTTGACAAGTATGATTGACTGATTATTCAAAAGTATGTGTGTGTGAGTCCCATTGCTACTATTACATTGGAAAAATGATTTTTAAGTGAGGGAACGTACTTGAACACTTGGAAGTCTTGCCTTGCTAACCCAGCTTGTATGTTTTGTTGTTGTGGTTGTAGTTGATATCTGTGAGAGCGATGTCTAGACCGAGAGGTAGACCGAGGGTGGTTCGTCAGGAACCACGGGTTGCGGCTCCTGTTGAGCCGGCAGTTGGTGTGGGGGCTCACATAGAAGGGCCGGTGGCCGCGGGAGTTGGCGCTCCACCACCACCTCCTCCACCTAGAGTTGGGGGCGAGGATGGAGCCGGAGGAGATGGACCTCAAGGTGGCCAAGGTCCAGCTGGAATTGACATGACTCCGCTTGGGCAAGCAATAGCGGGAGCATTCCAGGCCGCAGTTGCGGGAGCTCAGGCTGCAGCTCACCCTAGGTGTGACGATGCCAGTCTACCTTTGGAGAGGCTCCGTAGCTTGGGGGCCGAGGAGTTTAGGGGATCTACTCCGGAGAGATCGGAGTTATGGTTGGAGAAGACAGTTCGTATCTTGGCTCAGATAGGTTGTGCGGGCGCACGTAGGTTGGGATGTGTGATCTTGTTGCTTCAGGGTGATGCCTACACCTGGTGGGTCACCATTACTACCGGGGTTCCAGAGATAGAGATTGATTGGGAATTCTTTGAGTGTGCTTTCAGGAAAAGGTACTTGGGACCGAGGTACCTAGATGAGAAGAAGCGAGAGTTCATGGCTCTTACTCAGGGAGATGCTTCTGTGACTGATTATGAGATCCGCTTTGTTCGCTTGAGTCAGTATACTCTAGAGTTGGTTCCTACTGAAGTGGAACGCTGCAACCGTTTCCGTTATGGATTGAATGAAGAGATTAAGAGGTACACGTTGGCTTCTGACTACTCAGACTTTGATGTATTGGTCGTGAGGGCCAAGGATTTGGAGCATAGTTTGGGTTCGGCCAAACGATCCGGTGGTTCCAGTTCTGGCAAGAGGCATAACCACTTTGATGGTAGGGATGCCAAGAGGCACAGAGGTGGCGGACATCAGTTTGACCATAGACGTGGCTGTGGCCACCATGGTAGGGGCCATCAGGGCCATAGAGGAGGAGGACGTTTGCCCGAGTGTACCCGTTGTGGGAGACAGCACGCTGGTGAGTGTTGGGGTAACTTCCATGCTTGTTGGAACTGTGGTTCGAGGGACCACTTTAGGAGGGATTGTCCGCATCAGGCGGCTCAAGCACCGAACATTGCTCAGGCTCCTGCGAGAGTGAATGATTTTCAGAGAGGCCGTGGGCGCGGTCGTGGTTACTTCCAGCCTAGGGCTGATGCACCTAGGGTAGATGCTCAGAGGAATCTTGCTCATGTTGTGGCTGTGCAGCCAGAGGCGGGAGGACCAGCGAGAGTTTATGCTCAGAGAGAGGCCGGGAACGACACCGATGTGATAGCAGGTAATTTCGAGTTACAGTCTATGTCTTTGCTTTCTTTGGTTGATTCAGGTTCTACGCATTCCTACATTTTGAGTGAGCATGCACAGAAGTTAGATATCCCTGTTGAGATCTTAGACGTAGGTATGCATGTTACTAGTTCTTTTGGTGAGACAGTTGTGGTTAGACGTATGTATAGGAGGTGTCCACTGAAGATTCAGGGTCATGTGTTTTCAGTTGATATGATGGAACTTCCCTTCTATGGTTTTGATATTATTTTGGGTATGGATTGGTTAGTTGAGCATCGGGCTAGTGTGGATTTTGAGACAAAGAGAATTTCTTTGAAGCTTTCTGATGACTATGAGGTAGTGGTAGTGGGCGAGAACATTAAGTTCTTGTCTAATGTGGTGTCAGCTTTAGAGGCTCATAGGTTGATGGACTCTGGATGTGGAGCTTATTTAGCTTATGTTATGAATCTGGATATGAGTGAAGCTAGACCGAAGGACATCAGAACAGTGTGTGACTTTCCGGATGTGTTTCCTGAAGAGTTGTCGGGTTTGCCTCCTGACAGAGATGTTGAGTTTGTGATTGAGACAGTTTTAGGATCTAATCCAGTTTTGATAGCTCCGTATCGTATGGCTCCGAAAGAGTTGAAAGAATTGAAGAGTCAGTTGCAAGAATTATTAGACCGTGGTTTCATTAGACCTAGTAGTTCTCTGTGGGGTGCTCCAGTGTTGTTTGTGAAAAAGAAAGATGGTAGCATGCGCATGTGTATTGACTATAGACAGTTGAATCAGTTGACTGTGAAGAACAAGTATCCGTTGCCTCGTATAGATGATTTGTTTGATCAGTTGAGAGGTGCTTCAGTGTTCTCGAAGATAGATTTGAGATCCGGGTATTATCAGCTGAAAGTAAAGGAGTGTGATGTTCCGAAGACAGCTTTTAGGACTAGATACGGTCACTATGAGTTTCTTGTGATGCCATTTGGGCTCACGAATGCACTTGCAGCATTCATGGACATGATGAACAGAATTTTTAGAGACTACCTAGACCGTTTTGTAGTTGTTTTCATTGACTATATACTTGTGTACTCGAAGACAGAAGAAGAGCATGATGAGCACTTGAGATTTGTTTTACAGAGATTGTTGAGCAATCAGTTGTATGCGAAGCTTAGTAAATGTGAGTTCTGGATTTGGGAGGTTGTATTTCTTGGCCATGTTGTTTCGGCCGAAGGTATCCGAGTTGATCCATCGAAGATCGAGGCAATTGTTGAGTGGAAACAACCTAAGTCCGTGACCGAGATTAGGAGTTTCCTAGGATTAGCCGGTTACTATAGGAGATTTGTTGATTGTTTCTCTAGGGTGGTTGCTTCTTTGACTAAATTGTTGCAAAAAGGAGTTAAGTTTGAATGGTCAGATGCAAGACAGAAGGCCTTTGAGAAATTGAAAGAAGCTTTGACAAATGCTCTAGTGATAGTGCAACCTGTTTCAGGTAAGGAGTTTGTGATTTACAGTGATGCTTCCTACGTAGGCCTAGGATGTGTTTTGATGAAAGATAGGAGAGTTGTTACTTATGCTTCTAGACAGTTGAAGATTCATGAGAAGAACTATCCTACTCATGATATAGAGCTAGTCGCAGTTGTGTTTGCATTGAAGATTTGGCGTCATTACTTATATGGTGAGAAGTGTATTGTCTACACCGATCACAAGAGCTTGAAGTATCTGATGGCATAGAAAGAGTTGAACTTGAGACAGAGAAGGTGGTTAGAGTTGCTAAAAGATTATGATTTGACCATTGAGTACCATCCGGGTAAAGCAAATGTAGTAGCCGATGCTTTGAGTAGAAAAGTTGCCGTTGAGCTAAGAGCTATGTTTGCTAGATTTAGTGTGTCCGATGATGGTGGTTTGATCACCGAGTTGCAAGTGAAGCCTTCCTTGATTCAATTGATTAGAGAGAAGCAGTTGCAAGATGCGAGCTTAGTTCCTCATGTTCAGGACATAGCCGAAGGAAGACCGACTGAGTATAGTTTCAGTGGTGAGAGCTTGTTGTGCTTTAGAGATAGAATTGTTGTACCAGAAGATGTGGAGTTGAGACATCAGATTCTGAGTGAAGCACATTCGAGCCCCTTTTCTATGCATCCGGGTAGTACCAAAATGTACCGAGATTTGAAGGATGATTACTTCTGGGTTGGTTTGAAGAGAGATGTAGTCGAGTATGTGAGCCGTTGTATGGTTTGTCAGAGAGTGAAGGCAGAACATCAGGTTCCTTCAGGTTTGTTACAACCTTTGAAGATTCCGGAATGGAAATGGGAGAGGATCACCATGGATTTTGTATCGGGGTTGCCTTTGTCTCCTTCGAAAAAGAATTCAGTTTGGGTGATTGTTGATAGGTTCACTAAGTGTGCTCACTTCTTAGCAGTGAACACTACGGATTCCTTAGACAAGTTGGCAAACTTGTACATCCGTGAGATTGTGAGACTTTATGGAGTTCCGAAGTCTATTGTTTCAGATAGGGATCCTAGATTTACTTCGAGGTTCTGGGGTTGCTTGCATAGTGCTTTAGGTAGCCGGTTGCATTTTATCACATCTTATCATCCTCAGTCCGATGGACAGTCAGAGCGAGTGATACAGATTCTTGAGGATATGCTTCGTTGTTGTGTGATTGATTTTTAGGGTTCTTGGGAGAAGCACTTACCGTTGGTTGAGTTTGCTTACAACAACAGTTATCAGTCTAGCATTCAGATGGCACCTTATGAGGCTTTGTATGGTAGACGATGTAGGACTCCGATTTGTGGGCTGAGACAGGTCAGAGATTGTTACCTATGCCAGACTTGCTTAAGGGAACTACCGAACAAGTGAAGTTGATTTGTGACCATCTGAAAGCAGCTTCCGATCGTCAGAAGTCTTATGAAAATTTGAAGGGGAAAGAGATTGAGTACTCAGTGAGTGAGAAAGTGTTTCTGAAAGTATCTCCGTGGAAGAAGGTAATGAGATTTGGCCGGAAGGGCAAGTTGAGTCCGAGGTTCATTGGTCCGTATGAGATAGTTGAGCGGATTGGGCCTGTAGCTTATCGTTTGAGGTTACCTTCTGAGTTAGAAAAGATCCACGATGTTTTTCATGTGTCTATGCTTAGGAGGTATAGATCGGATCCTTCTCATGTGATGCCCGTTGAGGAGATAGAGTTAAATCCGGATTTGTCCTATAATGAAGAGCCCGTTGAGATACTTGCTTCTGATAGCAAGGTGTTGCGCGGCAAGACCATAGAATTGGTCAAGGTGTTGTGGAGGCATAGAGGTGTGGAAGAGGCCACGTGGGAGAGGAAAGCGGATATGGTTGAGCAGTTTCCGTATCTGTTTCCGCCAGGTAATTTCGGGGACGAAATTCCTTAAGTGGGGGAGAGTTGTAACACCCGAGTTTAGGGGTTAGGTGAAAATAATATTTTAATATTGTTTGGGCTCGGTTTTATACTCTAAATAATATATCGAGTTTGTTTTCAAAATTAATTAATTTGAGTTGACCATGTTATAAGATTAAACCCCATTTGGCCATGGATTTCATACTATTGAAATTTTCCTTATTCATTAAGGGCAAAAGGGTCATTGGGCCTTTAAACTAAAACAAAACAAAACAAAAACACTCATTTTCTACTATTCATTTCCATCTTCAAAACACACCAACGGGAAACAAAGAGCTCTCTACCCAATCTATTATTTCATTCAAAGCTCCCTCATTTCAACTCCGTTTCGAAAGGTAATGGTATTGTTGACTTCCCCTCATCTCCCTCTCCATGAAAGTACCTTTTATTTTCGTTTTCATGAAGTTTTTAGAAAATGGAAGTTTTGAATATTTTGATTAAAAATGAGATGTTTATGTTGATAAATGAAATGTTTTGATTTGATATGCTTAGTTATGGTATATGGAGGTCAAATGGTATATCATATGTGAATTTCAAATGATTTTGGGAAATTTTCGGAATTGTGTTCCAAGGGGGTTTCTGGAGGGTTTTAAAGTGGTTTTTGGGGTGGTTTGATGTTGGTATTCGAGGGCTGGTGCTAGTATGATATATGAGGGTCACTTTGGGTGTATTTGATGGTTGTTAGGATGCTTGAAATGGGAGATTTCAGTGGGTTTTGTGGGTTGCTCGAAAATTCTATTTTGGACTTGTTTTGGGTGTTGAATGCTTGAAAATGTTATTCCGGGTTAGTTCCGATGATGAGCTTTTGATTGTGGATGTTTTTTTGTGTTTTGGATTGATTAGAATCGAGTTTGGGCATCGACGAAGCATCGGAAGTAAATCCGAGAAGTTGAAGGTGGTTGCTTGATCGGTCTTTGAGCTTGGAAGCTTAGGTGAGTGGTCAATTGTTTTAAATGGTTTTAAAATAGTTGGTTCGAGTATATGGACTAGGTTGGGCTTGGTAGACCCACCTAGAGTTAGGATTAGGGTGGTAGCCTAATCCTAAGCTTGATCTAGAGCCTTTGGGTGAACTCATTCATGTGGTTGTGTATGTCTCGTATGAAATGTGATATGAATGCTTATGTATATTGTATTATACATGTGAGATGAGATATGACTTGCGATGCTTGAGACATGCATGATGATGGTTGTTGGTGAGTACGTGCTAAGCACGAAAGTGATTGACATGAGTAATGTGGAATGAGTAAATGTTGGCACTAGTATACTTGAATACAAATGATCGATCATTAGGATGTTAGTGTGTACACATGAGTCAAAAGTCGCGCGTGGCCTTGGTGGCGTTGAGTCACCAAGGAGGAGTACGGGTTCGCCCGGAAATTGTATTTAAATATAGTCGGTGATGAGTGGAATCCCATCGACGGGGCGTGAGGATGAGTGGAATCCCCTCCACGAGACCGGTGATGAGTGAAATCCCACCGTGAGGTAATGTGGTTGTTGGATGTGAGTTCCAACATGTCTATCCGCGTATTCGGGTCATAGCTAGGTGTCAATGTTGTTTGATATGTGTATCAATGTGTTGAGGTTTACGATCTTTAATGGGATGCTTGAATGTGATTACATGTATTGTGGATTTGAGCTGATGATCATGGCATTTATATTGTCTATTGCTCATGCATCTTTACCTTGGCTAGATCGTGCTCGGACCCTGCAATGTTGAGGTTTGTTTTTAGAGCTTACCCTCACTAAGCATCTTGGCTTACGCTCTCTTTGTTCAACATTGCAGATCCTTAGTTTGTGGGTTGCTTGCGCAAGGGGAGGGCCTCCAAGTGAGGTTGTTGGCTTGAGTACATCAAGTATGACTTTTAAATGTTGAACATGTAATAGTTTAAGCAATGGGACATGTGTCTTTTTGATGGATGATTGTTGGTTGTTTAGGAGCTTGTTTAGACTCCATGTTATCTTGCTTTTGTATGGCTTGTGATGCCATGTTTGAATTGTAATCCATGCCTAAATTGCTTATTCTGAATGTTAGCTATGTGTCTTTGAGGTTGTCTTCATGTTTGAATGTTGAAGTATGAACTTTGAATGCTTGAATGCCATCTTGGGTCTATTGCATGATTTCCTTGATTTTTTTACATGTTGGGTGCTTGTATGGCTATAAAGTGGTATGTAAATGTTGTAAGAATGTTTGGTTGGGGCTAGGGAAGTCTTAAATTGCATTTATACTCGAGTCTTGATCGTTTTGTTGAGTTTGGGAGGTTTTGCAGTGCAGGGGTATCGATACGGTTGGTACGGTATCGATACCACCTTCTTGTTTCAGGCCTCATGTATCGATACACTTGGGGGTGTATCGATACCATTTTGGTCACTGGAGCTACTGTCCATTTCGGTATCGATACCGGCCTCTAGTGTATCGATACTGTCATCTTAGCGTTGACCGTGGGAAGTCAACCGTTGGGGAGGGTATCGATACACTCCTTGGGTGTATCGATACGGTCTCTACGGGTTGACTTTGACCAGTTGACCTAGTCAAGGGGTATCGATACACCCCTTAAGGGTATCGATACCGCCTGCAGTTTAAGTTTAAAATTGAGCTGTAATCATGATTGTTGAGTTCGTTTGATTGTTTTATATGTTGTTGTTCCGCTGTATGATCACTTAGGGTTTAATATCCATTTAGACAAGATTTTAAAATGAAAAAAAAAATAGGGTTGCTAACCGAGGGGGAATCCTTAGGGGTTTTCACTCGGTTTTCCCCGTGTGGCCCACTCGGACCGGTCAAATTGGCTAGACCGGGACGAGGGGGTTACACTTAGCAAGAGGGAAAATATGACAAACATGATCTTTATTACTATGTACATGAATTACATCTTTCAAAGCCTGTAAAACACGAGCACTAGGATGACCTAGTCTATCATGCCAGGAAACATTGGAAACAAAACTTGTAATAGAAGGCAGTTTTAAAAGAAACAAGCCTTGATGCAATTAACCCTTCCCAATCACTTGACATAGGTCCTGTAAAATACATTGAGAATCAGAGAAAAGAACATTAATCTTTGAGTCATTTATCAAAGAACTAACAGAAAGAAGATTAAAAGAAAACTCAGGTACAAAAAGAACATCATTCAAGACCAATTTTGAAGAAATTCGAACAGTTCCTGCAAAATTGACTGAGACCAAAGTTTTGTTAAGCAAAAGGATATTTCCTCCAGAAACAGAATGCAAAGAATTAAAGAGATTCTTGGAACAACACACATGTCTCGAAGCACCAGAATCTATAATCCAACACGTTTCTTTATCCAGAGAATTAAAATGATTAACATAATGCAGAATTCTACCTTGCATAGCCAAATTAATAGTGGTAGAAGGTGTTTCTGAAATCGAGGTAGCATTCAGCTTATTTGTGAGCATAGCAATAAGCCATTGACATTGTTGAATAGAAAGACCTTCTTGATTTTGTGGAGACTGTTGAAGCTGCTGTGAAGTGACCATAGGAGAGTCATTTGAAACAGCATTCGATCGGGCCATTGGCTGACGTGTACGGTACCCAGGAGGAAATCCATGAAGCCTGTAACACTTTTCCTTTGTATGGCCCATTAGATTGCAATGGCTACACTGTGGCCTAGACTTCTTCTGGGAATAACCAGATGGAATATTGGTACGCACAGCAAAAGTAGCTTCAGGAACATGAGTATCTATCTTGATAACTCGTTGATTCTCTTCTTGGATTATTAGTGAAAAAACTTTAGTGATCAAAGGCAATGGATCCATTAGCAAAATTTGGCCTCGAACATGTGAAAAAGAATCATTAATGCCCATCAAAAATTGTAAAACATGTTCTTTACCCTGTTCATCGATCATCTTCTGAACCCCACTGAAGGTACAATTTGAACACGTACAAAGAGGCTTTACAGAACACAACTCATCCCAAATAATTTTGTGCTGAGTATAATAGGTACTTACAGACATAGTCCCTTGAGCAAGATCAATTAATTTCTTGCGAAGCTGAAACATCCTTGGACCATTATGTTGCTGGAATCGATCTTCAAGATCCTTTTATATCGCAGCAGCAGTAGAATGATATATCAAGCTAGCTGCAATGTCTTTTGAAACAGAATTCAGAATCCAAGAATTGACAAGATCATTGGCACTTTTCCATGCACTGTAAGTAGCAACTTGAGCGGCAGCAGAAGCTGAAATGAACCCATCGATAAAACCAATCTTGTTCTTGGCTGAAAGAGCCATCAACATCGAACGCCTCCAACTATTGTAATTGTCAGTACCAAGTTGCTGCGTGACCAGAATCATTCCAGGACTATCGGACTGGTGAAGATAATAAGGATTGGCACCATTGTTGAATTGATCATTCAAGCCGACTTCCCCCATGTCTGGTGCAAACACAGAAAGAACTTGAAAAAGAAGAAAAAGAAACTGAAAGGAAAGAACAAAAAACGACTCAGAGAAACGGATTCTTGGAAGCCAAAACTAATACATCTGATACCATATAGAAACTAAGGAATTTGTATTATTGTTATTAAAACTGAATCGAATGAATTGCAATTAACCATGCATACCTTTAAATAGATATTGTCACAGGGGAACTTTTTGCGACCGAGCCAGCCGCACCATACCTCCCACCCGACCGAGGGGCCCGAGTAGCTGCCGATGACACACACCAAGGGGCCATACACAACGCCCTTGGTGGTGTCTGCGCCCAAGAGAACCGAGCTGGGCCAGTTCCAGCGCACCATGGGGCCTTGTCAAGCACCCCATGTGCTGCCCACGAGTCTTGCACCCAAGGGGGCCCAACACACGCACCCGAGGGGCCTTTGCCTTGCACCCTCCATGCCGGCCAAGACATGGAGCCAAGCCTGCACCCGACGTGCACGCCCAAAGAGACGAGCCTGCACCCGATGTGCGCACACAAGGGCCTAGGGGGAGCCTAGCCGAGTTGCCCACACCCCCAGGGCCCGATTCAGCCAAAGGCATCCAAGAGAGGGGACTTTGGACACCAAGATTGGACCATGAGAAGCCCAATCCGCCCAAGCATCCAATTCCCATGCCAAGTTGTCATCCTTGGAGAAATACATATGGAAAGCTATCCTTCCATGGGGAAAGTATTTCAAGCCAACCAAGCTATGATGTAATAGGCTATATATTGTGGGAAATAGTGTTTGTAATCAAGGCAAGTCTATATGAATATGACAAGCTTGCCTTGAATAGGAGATTCTTTTGTGAGACTCATCCATGGCCCTTGGATCGAGTCATTGCTAGCCATTGGATCGAGGGGGATTAGACTATAAATAGAGCCCTCCTCCATCCATCTTAGGCATTCCACATTCCATCATTTCTTTCTTTTGTAATCTTTCTCTTCTTTGTCAATAAAGAAGCTTTGGTACTCTTTTCTCCCCATCTAGGCTTAGGGGGAGTTTTTAACTAGGCCTTAGCTTTCTTAAACGAGTGTGCATCCTCTTCCTTTCTTTGTCTTGAGAGCCATCACCCCTTTTCATTTTCCAAGAGAGCTTCCGCAATCCGAGACTAAGCCTTCCAAGCTTAGTGAGTAAGGCTGACTTGGCCGCTTTTCAAGCCCATCCAAGTGCTTCGCGACCAAGGCCGCACGAGGCTAGACCGGCCTAGACCTAGCCCCGTGACAATATGCTTACATAAGAACCCTACTAACAGAAATAACTAAATATATATATATATATACTTAATAGAAACTGATATAGGAAGTCGACATCTTATTATTATGTATTAAGGAGAAACCAACTAGCTGGTGGCTATGCTTCCGAGTTGCTGTTCAAGTCACCAACGAGATGCAGGATGAACACACTGAAGATAAATGTGCCCCTGAGAACTCACACATGTTAAGCACTAATTGGAACCCGAATAGGTCTTAACATTGGTAGCAAAGCTGCTGTGAGATTGTAAGAATGGATGATCAACCAAAGCGTCTCGACTCTTGATTGTCCCAACACTTTTTCCGGGGCTCGACGTTTTAAAAATCAAAATCAACAGAGTTGTCATTAATCTTTTTTCAAGGTGTGATTGAATCACCAAAAAGGGACATTCGAATAAAAGCATTTTATTTTATTAAAACAACAATTTTGGTCTGAAAAAAAAAACAAAAATGAGTTCGGGAGTCGGTTACGCGTAAGGAAGGGTTAGCATTACTACAATGCCCAAAAATTGGTACCTAGTTGATTACAAAACGTTTTAATGTCAGAATTTACAAGTTCGTATGAAATTTAATTTATTGATCATTATGAATATAAGTTCATTTTAACGGCATCACCATCCGGGGAATAACCATAATCACCGCTAACAATTCTAGCGCTAACTCGTTACCCCTTTTGGTGAGACACCGCATTACAAATTATATATCCAATAAATATAAACATGACATAAAAAGACATTAAAGAGCTGATTTAATTAATTAAAGTTTTCTATATTATTCTAAGCTAATTAACATTAACCTAATTAAAAGATTAAGCAGTCTAGGTGAATTTTATTTACAAAGTTCAAATTTGGTTAAGTGTTAAGTTTTTTTTATCAAATAGGAATTTCATTCAAAGAAAGAAAACGGATACAAACACAAGCACCAGAACAAAGCCTGGAAACAAACAATGGGTACCAAAGACTCTAAATGAAAGCAACAACAAAGGGATCATGTGAACCCAAAAAAAGAAATCTAAGCAAGTAAACAGTGCTGGCAGACGACGGCAAATTGTTGAGCCAAACTTCCGAATCCATAAGCAGATTCACCGTACGAGAAATCCTTGGTAGTCTATCGACCGTTGATCCAAGTGGTCGGGCTGAAGAGAACGACAAATCAAGCCGCAATGGCCGGTAAAAGAGCAGCAATCGAACGGTTCAACCCTAAAGAAGAGAAGAACCTCCGAGTAGGCAGCAAAAGGCACACCACCAGAGAGCCAAGCTGACGAAGCTTTGTTGGAGGACGGAGCTGAAGGCTCGATCGTCCAAGGAGAAGCACCGGACCGCTTACAAGTAAAGGAATCGAGCAACCAAAACCTCTCTGAAAGAATTCAGAGAGGGGAGGAAGAAGAGAAAGAAAAAAAGGGAAACCTTTTCTTCCGCTCCCCAACGCTCTTCTGAGCAAAATCGGTCCCTTTCAAGAACCACAATCGTCAGGGACAAGAATCCTATCAAAATAGGTCAGAGTCGAGACATCGACAGCCGACTTTCGAAGAGAGACGAGAGAAAAACTGAAAGAAAAAAAAAAGAAAAAATAACAAAGATGGGTAGGAGGTCAACCGCCCAAGGAGGGGACGGTTGGTCGCCGCTAGATCTGCGCCTGTTTAGGGGCAAGGGGGAAGTTGAGGGGAGAGCAAAGGAGTGGCTAGGGTTTTTGTATTCCTTTGTTAAGTGTTAGTTTATTGTAGGAAAACTAAATCTAGGTTAAAAGAAGAAACTAGTTACACTAGGAATCTATTCTAAAATATTTCTAAAATTAACTTAAGGCCTAAATTAAAAAAAACATAATCTTAAAATTTTAAGGGTAAATTACTTGAATCATCACTCAACTTTGCTCTGTGACCTATTTTGGTCACTCAACTTTCAAAATGCTCAATTTTAGCACTGAACTTTAAACATTAACTTATTTTAGTCCCTTCACCGTTAAATCTCTAATATTGTTATGACGTGGAAATAAAAAAAATATTTGTTAAAAATATTTTAATACACCTAATAAAATTAAATAATTAAATATATATTTTAGCCAACTCCTGTCCGCCGACTCTTCCTGCCAAATCGAAACCCCAAAGGGAGGAGGCACACTCATCCCCTCTCCCTTCGCCTCATGTTTCTCTCATCCACCCTCCCATTTTCCTTGGTAATTCAATCTAAGCTCAACTTCCCATCATTTTCTTCAAGTAAATTTTACCCTTTTTATACCCATCAACTCTTTCTTTTTCCTTGACAATCAAAAAGGGTCGTTGAATTTCTCGAAAATTGATCAGTCCAGCCACGTTAGAAGCTTCCCTCATGTTGAAGGCAACTATGCTTTGCACGTCTACATTTCAGGTGTCTGCCTTTATTTTGTTCAGATAAAATGTTACATTACATTTTTTCATTAAAATAATACTTAATTCCTTTGCTTTTGCTTACTCTGTCATTTGATCAGTTTTCATACCTTCTGTTTCAAAGAAGAGATGGGTAAGTTTTTTTAAGAAAGTTTCATCCTTTATTCATGGTCTTCGTGTTGTGGATATTCATGTTCCATTGAATGTAATGTGTTGTGGTTAAGTAAAATGGGAGAGAAAACCATTTTTAATACACCAAAAAGGGTTTTAAAAGACTAAATGGCAAAAAGGGGAATTTTTCATAAAAAATGATTTTTAACAAAAGCCATTATCTTTTCAAATCCCATTTCACGTTCTAAAACATCCCCAAAACCCTATTCATTATTCCATTAATTTCAAGCTCTCAACGAAGTGATTTCTTCAAGGTAAATGGTTTCTCAACTTAGTTTCATCTCCCTCGAGTCTTAAATGTTGATATTTTTGTAAAACTCATGGATTTATCTTGTTTTTTATTTTAAAAGTTTTGTTTGAAATGAAGGGAGATTTATGGATTTTCATTTGGGTTGGTTGTGGTTGAGTTGAGGGTGTTTTTATCTTTGTTTTAACACTAAAATAACATGAAAAGGATGGGTTTTTAATGGAAACCCGAAATGGGTATTGTGGGTGATTTTAAGAGTTAGAAATCTTGAGTTTTTGGTTGGGTTTTGAGTCTAAATGGCATCTGGAGGTTTGGTCGCTTTGGATTGATATTTAGGGATGTTAAAAAGGTAGATTTTTTATGGTAAACTCTATGGGTATGACTGCTAGTAGTTTGGGTTTGAATTGATTGTGTTTCGGGTGAAATTGGGCTTGAATCGATGTGTGTAGATGCAAGGTTGTTGAGTTCTGAGTCTTCGATGTGTTTGTGAGTGTATTTGTGTTCTAATGTTCGATTTTGGGTTACTCAAAATAGAGGAATTGGATTCGGGCTTTGTGGACAGAAATCTGGGTAATTCGGAGACTTGATTCGGCACCTTGGACATCGGTTGTGTGTTGGCTGGTGAGTGGATCGATTTTAAAAGCCTTAACATGGTTAAGAAAGTGTTTTGGGAGTTTGGATTGAGCTTGAAAAGCCAATCCAAGCTCAAGAGTAAGTTTTAAGGGTTTTATGCAATTAAACTGTGTTTTATAATTCTTGAATGCGAGTTGAACATGTTATGTTGTTATGTGTTGAATTTCATTGTTATGCATGTTGAAAGGTGGGACTTGTGCTTATACTTGCATTGTGAGTACATGCCTTGCATGGAAGTTGGACTTGGTAAGTAGTTCAAGCATCGATAATGCTTGTGGTTGTGTTTGAGTATATTGACATATGTTGAATTGTTACTAGATATAATTGATCGATCAATCAATAGGATTAGAGTGCACTCGAGGTAAAATTCGTGTGTGGCCTTAGTGATGTTAGATTCCACTAAGAAGGAGTACAGTGATGTGATATTCCATCGGAAGTCATGTTTTTACTAGACAGGTGAGTACGGTGATGTGAGATTCCACTGGAAGTGTCTAGTGGGTTTGAGAAACTATCTGCATATCCGAGTAAAAATGTTGAATGTCAATATACCCATGAATGCTTTAATTCTCATGTTAAGCATTTTGTTGATTCTA
The DNA here is from genome assembly GCA_958450335.1 of Hibiscus tridactylites. Taxonomy (NCBI): domain Eukaryota; kingdom Viridiplantae; phylum Streptophyta; class Magnoliopsida; order Malvales; family Malvaceae; genus Hibiscus; species Hibiscus tridactylites. The sequence continues at coordinate 22,313,215 of OY288289.1, read as the reverse complement.
TCTATTATGCTTATGTTTATGCGTTGTGGTTTACTTTGCTTGTGATATGAGAATGAGCATATGGTAAGCCTATGGCTTGTGGTTGCATTCGGTAAATGCACGGGAAGGTAAAATGCATGTTGTTATGTGTTTTAGCATGTAGAAATGATTTGGAAATGGTTTTGGTTTTCAAGCAAACTACTATTTTAAAAACTGCATTGTTGTAGCTATTGTTATGAGCACCGTTCACTAAGCTTAAACGGTTACGCTCTCTTTTCCAACAATGCAGGCCCTTAGACCTTTAGAGCAGCTCGGGGAACAAGGAAGTTTGGTTGGCTCAAGTATGGTTTAGACTTCAATAACTAGTATAGAGCAATGGGATAGGACCTTTATGTTTTGAGGTGTTGTTGGCATATCTCTTGCTTTATACAAGTTTGCTAGGTTGTGCTTGGCTTGTAATGCCTTTTACCATGTCGAAGTATGCTTTTGTTTAACTTTTGGCTATGTGGGTGAATGCTATATATGCATGTTTCCCTTTATAATCTTATCATGTTGAGTGTTGCCTCATTAAGTGTTTAGATTGCTTCGTATGGTTATCCATGGTTGATTTATGTTGTATTTGAGCTTGTATGATGCTTGAATGTTTGATATGTGGCTTTTGTGTTGAGTCTTTGTGCTTTTAACAACAAAAATATGTTTTGCAGTGCAGGGCGTATCGATACGCTCTAGGGTTGTATCGATATGGTCCCTTGTTTGGGGCTTGTTTTGGGCAAGGCATACCGGTACGCGGAGGTGTATCGATACGCCAAATGCACTCTGGAAATCTAAGAAATTGACGAGATTTTGGCGTATCAATACAGTATTCGTAGTTGACCATGGGAAAGTTGACCGTTGAGGGTGTATCGATACGCACCTTGTGAGTATCGATATGGTTTCCCTAGGTTTGACTTGGGGTGTTGACCAAGTCCAGGCGTATCGATACGGTCCTCTAAGGTACCGATACAGCATGTTGTAAAATTGAAAAAGGGCATTTTAATTGTTTGCTTTGCGTGTTTTGTATCCATGTGTGTTTTTTGTTGCGTGTCCCTTCACATAGGATATATTCCATGCATCTAGACAAGATAACTTTAAAAGAAATTTTCTAGGGTTGTTAATCGGAGTGGAGCCTTAATGGGTTTTGCTTCGGTTTTCCCCGTGTAACACATTCGATGCGGTATGGCGTCTAGGCCGGGTCAAGGGGGTTACATGGCCTGACTCTCTTTTTGTAAAAAAAACAAAAAATATCCCCAGCGGAGTCGCCAAGCTGTCGCAACCCTTTTTTCGGGGCTCAATATTTTAAAAAACAAAAACAACAGATTCGCCACCAATCTTTTTTCAAGGTGTGATTGGATCACCTAAAACAAGTCATTTTAATAAAAGCAATTTGTTTTATTAAAACAACAATTTTGGTGTTGATTGCTTGATTCTTTTTCCGATTTGCTTGATTCTAATTTGGATTGATTCGGTGATTGATTGTTTTTCCCATTTGATTGATTATCTTCCCCTTTTAATCCAAATTGCTTGGCTGATTTTCCTTTTATTATTTTTTCTTTGATCCGGGCTAAAATTTAGTGACTACATCGATCATATACAATAAACCTTAGCTAATATATTGATGAAAAAAAAGTAGAGTTTTATTGATGGTTCATCAATAAAACTTAGCTCATGTAGCATTATCCTCATTGGGTTTGTGCTCATATACAAGTTTTAATATGGCAGCCATCTATGCATTCATGAGCTAATATATGGATTTGAGACCGTATACAAGGCAAATAGGTACCATCTTGATTCTGGCTATAGTTATTATGTAGACTTTTATGTGACCATAAGCCTATAAAGTTGGACCTTCTAACAATTCTTGGATCCTTATTTCATCTAGTCAAGTCAGCTTATACCCATATCTATAGTTTGTTATTAGAGAGAATTTGAAACATATGATTTATGGCACAATGGTGTGTTTGCTGTTTCATTTGTAGCTTCTAAAGAAATGGGTATTAGTGATCCAAGTTTGCCCACTTATGTGCGTGATTGGATAAATGCTAGAGACATATGATAAATAGTTTAGGGTTTACGGTCCATTTAGATGGACGGTGATATGGTTTTTGTGAGATTAAAAATCAATGGTAGGATATATGCCCACCGGAGCCTAAAGAACCCCTGAGAATTCTGAGGTCTAGTTGCTCCATAGCATCACAATTCTGATACCAACATGCTTATCGATGCCATTCGGCTAGGAAGGGAACCACAACGACAAACCAAAGAGAATCCAAGGTACTTGGATGAAGTCTGGTCTATTTGGTGCTTTGGGAGTTGGTCTACAATTATTTTAATGACTATTTTGTAATTTTCAAAACTTCATTGGTTAAAATGATTATTTTTACTTAGTTTAGTGACTATTGTACTTTACCCTTTTTTAATTAGTTATATTCATAGTCATGACACAAAAAAAACTTATTTTTATTTTAAAGATTCCATCTATCGATTAATGTAGAAATTGTTTTATCAACAATTGTTTTTTTTCTAGATTAAAGTTTAAAACTAATAAATTATTTTTATGTCAAGCACCTTGATAGATATATCATAATGTTTATGCCCATTTTTATTAGTCAATTAAACAATACAAGTATTGAGAAGAGCATAATCTTTTTTATGTCAAACCCTGGCGTCCATTGAAGAACGAACAAAAATTGTGTTACTTTTTATGTCTTAACACTAAAAGATTAAATTTTAAGTCTTAACCTTAAATTTTAAACCTTGAATCTCAAACTCTCATATACTTGTATTTGAAAATAATTAGAGAAGAAAATTACTCATCGTCCTCGATGGAGAGAAGTGGGCAGAGTGAAGAGGCAAAAAGAGGCGGCCTGAGAGAAGCAACAAAGAGAGCAGATTTCCGACGGCGACTGGGGACCTCGGTGTTCGTTGATAACATTAGCAAAAGGATTCACCACACCACGCTCAAAGAGGCCTTTATGCTTGATGGCACTGTTATTGACGTTTACGTCGCAATGAAGAATCCCAGAAGGAGAACAAGCGAAACCACCTTTGCTTTTGTCCGATTTAAGAAGGAGCATGAAACAGTGAAAGCGGTGGAAAAGGGGAATAGTAGACTGATCGATGGGTATCACATAAGAGTCTTCATGGCAAAGGAGAGCAAACCTCAAGAATCGGGGAGCAGAAAGAAAGTAAGGAACGACATACAAGGGAAGATTAAAAAGTTTCGACAGTGGAAACTGGTTGACGACAAATCGTTCAAGGAGGTACTTTTGGGAACTAAAGGAGTGGAATCCTCAGAAGAACAAATCGGTGAGCAAGCGGAAAATAGACCATTGTACACGAAGACCATTAGAGTATCTATAACGAAGGAGGCAAAGGATCTTCAGGCACCGCCATAGCAGGAGACAATCACGATCCCCAAAGATGAAATGGATTGGAGAAAGAAATGTCTGGTTACGCAAATAAAAATCATGTATAACCTGGAGCTAATTCAAGATGTACTAGCATCAGACGGCATCCCAGTAAAAGTAAGCCCATGGCAGCGTCTATTGGCGGTAATTCAGTTTCAATCTGAAGAGGATATGCTAAATATCTGGATCAAAAGAGAAGAGATGTTACAGCTTTAGTTTGACGAGTTGGAGATGTTAGTAGGGTATGAAGGCAAAAGAAAAGTCAAAGTGTGGGTAATTCTCCAAGATGTCCCACTGCAGATTTGGAGTACGTCCTGGGAAAGACGTGGGGAACGGTATTGAGCATTGATAACGACACCATCTCTCAGAGTCGTTTCGATGAAGCAAGATTGTTACTCTCAGTCCAAACAGTATCGCAAATCCCAGACAGAATAACTATATCCTTAAATGGAAGAATACAGGACATCATCGTCAAAACTGAAGATTATGAGGATGACTGGAGATTCATCGACGGCAAGTCTCCCTTCAAAGCTCCAGGTGAACAAGAATGTGACGATTCAACTTTCGAGCCATGCAATAATGGTACAATAAATTCCAAACAGTCTTCAGAGGAATGTCGGATTATGTCAAAGAACACTAATCAACCCGTAATAATGAGTAAAAGCAGGCGTAGTATAGCAGAAGAAACCAGACCTGATGAAGTCGATTCAGCAAACAGTGCAATTGGGCTTGTCGAAGTACCCGTTGTATTTGGTGAAGGTTCATTACGTATGGGCCACATGAATTGTTTGGGCCAAAACCAAGTGGGAGCCGAGTTTGATGACCAAAGATTTGATCCTTCCATCTCGAACGGGTCCAGACTCCAAGAGGTGCCCATCGAAATAGCAGATAGGGTGGGCTATAACGCTTTCAGCAAACTGATTCCACTTTCCCCTTTGAGCGTTATCCACAGTGATGGCAAACCAAAGAATCCAGCAAAAGGGAGGAAAATTTCAACAATCAGAGCAGGGATTAACAAGATTAAATGGTGGGTCAATGGCTCAAAGTCCCGAAGGAGTGAAAGTTCTAAATGCGCATCAAAAAAGCAAACGATGGAGGTAGCTGGTCAATCGCCGGTGAGAAACAAGGGTTCGAAGGTCCCCAAAACTACTGACGAAATTGTTGTTGATAATTCGGCCAATGAACTTAGAGCGGAGGCAATTGCAACACTAGACCTAGGGGCCCAACTGGGCATTCTCTTCAATGCATCTAATGACTTGATGGTGGCGAGATTTGTGGAGAAAGAAGTGGCAGAGTCCAATAGTTAAGAGGTACGTCTTCCTCCAAGTGTGAATATCCCTGCCATTTAAATTTCTAATGGATTTGGCCATACTGAGTTGGAATGTGAGAGGTCTTGGAAGACCTGAAAAAATCAGAGTTGTTAATGTAGTGCTAAGGAAATCGAAAGCCCAGATGATCTTCCTACAGGAAATAAAACTTGATGAAGGAAAGATTCGAGCTTCCAATCGTTTGAAAGGGAAAAAAAATTAGGAGAGATGGAGTGTGTATACGCAGAAGGATCATCTAGAGGTTTAATAACTCTATGGGATTCCAGTTTTTTCAGCTTGACTAAAACTATTAAGTGCAACAGAATAATTGCCATGGTGGGTATTATCACTTAGAACAAGATGAAGGTGGGCGTCTTAAATGTGTATGCACCTAATGACCAGCATGAGAGAAAGGAGTTCTGGAATCAACTTGAGAGCCTCATAGAATCGATAAGAGTCCCGGTTATCGTCGGAGGGGACTTCAACGCAGTGAGATCCCAGGAGGAAAAATTAGGGGCAACTGAAATGTCTAGCTCAATGAAAGACTTCAATAGGTTCATAAACAGTTGTAATTTGGTGGATTTGGACCTTGAGGATGGAAAATACACATGGTGTAGGGGGCACAGTGGCCTCTGCAAGTATGATTGACAGGTTCTTGTTTTCGCCTGAGCTATTGGCAAAGTATCCGAACCTATGCCAAAAATGCCTCCCTATGAGTGTATCAGACCACAACCCTGTTCTGATTAGGGTAGAGGAGATTCCAAGAGGGCCTCAACCATTTAAATGGTTCTCCTATTGGGCAGACGATCCCAAGTATATAGATTTGGTGAAGACTTCAGTTGCAAGGAACAAAGGGAAACCTATTTCGAATCTGCTACGTGAGGTAAAAAAAGATTCAAAAGTTTGGGATAAAAAGCGCAGGATTTCAGAAACTATGCCTATACAAGAACTGCAAATAAAGATTGAAGAGCTAGAAAGAAAAGCTTTGCAAACTGTTTCTAATCCATCTGATTGGGAAGAAATTAGAGGGTTCAAATCCGAGTTGTGGAAGAGGTTGAGGAATGAAGAAAGAGAGTGGATTCAAAAGTCAAGATTAAAGTGGTGCGGAGAAGGGGACAAAAACATGAAATATTTTCACCTAATGGCCTCGGTTCGAAGAAACAATAATTAATGTAGAACTCAGTGACAATAAGGCAATCTCACAGGCATTCGAAAACCACTTCAAGTGCTGTTACAATGAGGTCAACACTGTTCCACTTAAAGAATTCAATATAGAGATCAAGAAACTCAAAACAGAATCAACCTTTTTACTTGAAAGGAAGTTTACAGTGGAAGAAGTATGGTCAGTAATCGACACTGCGGACGGCTCGAGGGCTCCCGGCCCGGACGAGTTCAATCTTGATTTCTTCAAGAAGTTATGGATATGGTTGAAAAAAGATGTTATGAAATTCTTCAACTCTTTTTACAAAGGGAGGTGGAATGATAAGTCCATTAACCACTCCTTTATAACCCTATTTTTGGAAACAACAACTCCAGTAGAGATCAGTGATTTCAGACCAATCTCACTAGTTGGGAGCTTGTATAAAATCCTAGCCCGAGTACTGTCAAAGAGGCTAGTAAATTTTATATCGAAAGTAGTAGGGGATTGCCAATTCACGTTCATTCTCGGAAAACAAATAGCCGATTGCGCCATCATAGCAAATGAGTTAATTGATGATCTATATCGAAGCAAGAAAGGGGTTGTGATCTTTAAGGCCGATTTCAGATGGGCTTACGACACGGTGGATTGGAGTTTTCTTATGTTAGTAATGGAGAAAATGGGCTTCGGAGAAAAGTGGAGAAAGTGGATTCACTTCTGCATCACTACAACCTCAATGTCTGTTTTAGTAAATAGGTCGCCTTCTAATTGGTTCAAGGTTAAAAGGGGGCTCTGGCAAGGCTGCCCTTTTGTCACCACTACTATTCAATTTCATGGGTAAGCTCTTAGTGCTCTAATCCACAAAGTTGTGGATCAAAAATTATTAAAAGGAATTCAAGTGGGATGCAGTAATTTTTCAATTAGTCACATCCGATTCGCAGATGACCTGATTATCTTCACTAAAGTAGATGGAGACTCGATTCGAAATGTGAAGCGACTACTTAGAGTCTTTGAATTCACATCTAGTTTATCGCTTAATGCGCAGAAAACAAAGCTGTTTGGGATTAATGTCGATGATGGGCAGATCCAAGATTGGTGCAGATCGATTCATGTTAGCTGGGGAAATTTGCCAACTGAGTATCTTGGATTGCCGATGGGTTTTACGCGAAATGCAAATGAAATTTGGAACTCCATTATTGGAAGAATGCAGAAGAAACTTAAAAGTTGGCAAGGTAAATTGCTATCGATGGCTGGCTGAATCACGATGGTAAAAGCTGTGTTGAATAACCTACCAATGTACTACCTCTCTTTATTCTTATTGCCTTTAGGGATTTCCAATAAATTAAACGGTTTGATCGCGAATTTTATTTAGGGAGCAAAATAAGGAAGGGCAGTCCATTGGCTAAAGTGAGAATCCCTATGTCTTCCTCTGTCAAAAGGGGGCTAGGACTACTAGATATAAAAGTGAGAAATAGATCCTTGCTCAACAAATGGATATGGAAATATGGATGTGAGAATGGAAGTCTATGGAGGAGAGTTGTAGATGCTAAATATGGGTATAATCAGTTGGCTCTAATTCCGAACAATGACCTCTTAAGGAAAAAATCTTGGGTATGGAGATACATAACCAAACCTCTAGCTCAAGTGGATGATGTCTTCACGAGGAATATAAGAATGGTGTGTGGTGATGGCAGCTCAATTAATTTCTGGTCGGACCCCTGGACTGAGGTATCCTCTCTTATAGATGAATTCCCTAGATTGTTCTCTATCGCTGTTAAAAAGGATGGAAAAGTCAAGGATTTTGGTTGGAAGTCGAACAATTCATGGACCTGAAATGTGGAAATGCGTAGAAGCTTATTCCTGTGGGAACTACCACTTTGGGGAAAATTCATGGATACTATTACACACTATCGGAAGTGGACACGGTGAGATGGGTAGAAGTATCTAATGGTTATTATACACTCAAAGCCTATTGCGAGATGATTGAACCAGACGAAGCTCTCCTGGATTTCAATTGGAAATTACTTTGGGCAAAGCTTGCCCCTCCCAAGGTGGAAGTGTTTCTGTGGAAGGTTATACATAAGAGAGTTCCTACTTATGACGAACTTCTCAAAAGGGGTATTAATCCTTCAAACTCCAATCTGTGCGTACTGTGTGGTGAAATAACAAAGACAGTGAACCCCCTCTTTTGCCATTGTTTGGTTACTTGGAAAATCTGGCAAAGGGTTTGCAATTTATGGAACCTAAAATTCATTATGCCAGCCGACACCTTATCTTTATTCCAGGTATGGTATAGTACCTCAATCAAGCAACTTTCCGTCCAGGTGTGGCTAATGTTTTTGTATGGTTGCATTTGGACAGTATGGTTATGTCGCAATGAGATTATTTTCAAGCAGAAGTCCTTCACGGTAAATTATATGTTTGAACTAGTGCTTCAAAGAGTAGGACAGTGGTGTTTGAGTAAATGGCCAAAATCTGTAATCTTTATGGCATATTTCATTAGACGCCCTCAAAAATTTTGCTGTAGTGAGGGGCGGACTCTTCAAAATCAGCTACTAAAATGGGAAGCTCCGGTAAAGGGTTGGCTTAAGTTCAATGTCGACGCGGCTGCTCTTGGTAGCTTCGGTAAGGCAGGGATTGGAGGGATACTTAGGAATGAAGACGGCAAAACATTAATACAGTTTTCCAAGTCTATTGGATGTGCCGATCCTACATCAGCAGAACTAAAGAGCATTTTGGAAGCGATGGTGTTGTTTACTCAATCCAGATGGTCTTCCAATCGAAGCCTCCTAATCGAGTCAGACTGCAAGTTGGCAATTTCATGGATCACTAACCATTCCGCGGTTGCAGGTTGCTACAAGGATCTGGTTGCGCAGATGATTGATCTTAACAAAGCAGTGAAGTGAAAAATTATGTTTGCATACAGAGAAAAAAAAATATGGTCGCACACAAACTCGCAAAAAGAAGCATAAAAAGAAAGATTATGTTTCTGTGGGATGCAGGATAATCCTAAGTTGTTGAACAAGTTTACCTTTTGAAGTACCTCTGTGCTGAAGTGTCTGTTAGTTTCAACTCTGTGTGATAAAAAGTGTTCTAAAGCTTAGGATATGTGTTAGTCATGTATTGTAAACAAATGGCATGCATTTCGGCCAATCTTTTGGCTTATGCGTGAACTGTGAGTGTTGGATTTAAAGTTCCTTAATAAAGCGGGCACTCTTTTCCCCTTATCTAGGTTTAGAGGAGATTTTTAACGAGTCCTTTTTTTCCTTTCAAAAGAAAACTCTAAACCTAAACTTTAAACTTAAATTTTAGTGTGAATGCATGAACATGAGCACTAAAAAAGTATATAGGATTTCTATTCATAGAACAACATAACCGGATGTTTTATTAATCATAATCTCTTACAGTTGTGTTGGACTTTTAAATTATCCACGGAGCTAGAGGGAAGGGGAGATTTGTTTTTACCTTTTTCTAAAAATAGTTAAAAAATATATGTCAAACAATTAAATTGAAGTTATAATTATAGTTCAGGAATTAAATTGGATATTAATTTTTTGTTAACATGATATATCATCAATTTAATAATAATTTACGACGAAGCGGTCATTTTATTATAGATTAAGTATTAGTAATGGTTGTAAAGTAACTTTTTAAATTTCAAGTGACAAAAAAATTATCTAAAATTAGTGACAATTACTATAATAATATATACTAACTCTATCATTGGTTACTGTTTTTTATAATAGCCACTGAATTTTTATTAAAATCTTAAAAATATTATAATTACAATATATTCAGGAATGAGAATAATAGACTAATCCACCAAAATCTATTACAACAAAAAAACAAAGAAAAATAAATACTTCTATAGAGATAAGCATACCATCAAAATTCAGAAGTTTTCCTGAATTTTCTTGTCTCTATCTAATCAAGACGCATAACGGGTGAAAAAGGAGTAGTGAGCGACCCAAACCATCAGACAGAATGTTCCGCTACCCAAGACTTATTACATCGACAAACAACCATCAACCGAGTGGGAATCTAACTTTCCATGACCACCGACAAAATCAAAATCAGAAACTAACGTCGTTAGAATCTCTGTGTGAGCAACAAACGACCGCTAGGGTATGCTGAAATCATGCTACAAGGTCAGATAAAACGAACCACAAAATAAAAAAACATGTCACAAGAACAGAGGAAAATGCATGTCACGATGACAGAGAAAACGTGTGCTACAAAGGCAAAGATTCTTATTAAAATATGAAGAAAAAAGTAGAAAAATAAGAAAAATAATAAATCCGATGGTCGACAACCAATATTAATATTAACTACCGACCACCAATCAAAGGGGAAAAAAAGATTGCAGTCGACAGTGAAAAGATAATGAGCGGCATGGATAGCGTTATTTTAGAAGTTATTGTATTATATATAAAAGTTAAATTTAATCTTTCTACTATATAAAATGAATATATTATTCTTTATATTAAACTTAAAAGTTTATTTTAACCTCTATACTATAAAAAGAAACATTGTAATCCTTGTATATTTGAAAAGCCAATATTTGGGTCCAAAATAGTAAAGTTATAGTTAGTTAGCTTAAATGTTTTGGTTTAAACACCTTTTAAGTATCTGTCAATTTTAAAATTAAGTAAATTGATCCCTCTTGAAAAAGAGAGTAATTTATTCAATGTACATTTTGAAAGTGAATAGATAAAAACAATACGTGATAATGCTAATATTTTTCCATCAGTACATGACAAGTGTTCATTGTGATTAGATAATTTTTTAAAATAAAACATATTGAGGATTTTCTATATTTTTATATTATTTTTCATAATTTTGAATAAAATTGAAAATTTTAATGATATTTTTTTGTATAATCTTTTTCAATTAAACTCTTATTCTCATTTCAAATCTAAAAATTTTAAGAAAACTCAACGCACACTGTGAAGACAAAATAAATTGGAGTTAGAATATACATTTAAATTTTATGAAGAGATACAGTTGTGCAAAGGATTATCGGATGGAGTTTTTCGAATGGGGAAGAGAGGTCTTTGTTAAGGCTGATGCACAGGCCTTGCCGACGTATATTATGTTGATGACATTGTTTTTGTTATGAGAAACATCCGAAATCTAAGGATGGTTTGGGTTTTCGAGATTTTAAACTCGTTGGCAAAAAACCGTTAAGATCAATGTTGATGGTGCTTTTAATCCGAGTACAAGTGTTGCGGGTTAAGGACGAGTTCATAATGATTTGGTCCTTGGAGGTCATGCCCGTTCACTAATGACATTGCAAAGTGCAGAAATGGCTATTACTATTACTGCGGGTTTAAAATTTACAATTGAAGAAAGTTGACAATCGATCATATTTGAAAGTTGAGTTGTTTCTTCTTATTTCACAAAATATTAGATCTCAGATTCGATATATTCAAATCACGAAGATGATAGATATCATCTACATGAATCTAATTGGTTGAATAACTTTTAAGAACACAATGGAAGGAACAAAGCAAATTTTAATCGAAGATTCCAATGTCCCCGATTGGCTTTTAACCGAGATCCTCCAACTCAAGCACATTTTCATGTTCAAATGCGTCTCCAAGAGATGCCTCACTCTAATTTCCGACCCTTTTTTCTCTCGTCTTTACATCACCTGAATCAACAACACGTTGTCTTTATCAACATCTCAACCATCGAACCTTTTTTTCGGATACTTGTACCAAGTCCGAATCGTTCCATCGAGCATGGTCGGTACCCGCTTGGCCTTAAAACAATCCCATCGTCGCATTGAGCAAGTATGGTTTGTTGTCATGTTCCGAAGGCTTTTACTGGCAGAAAGTTTATTACATATGCAATCCACTTCAGGACAGATGTAAGGTTTTATGTTAGGGGCGAACTTATAAAATTTTAGTACAAATTGGTTCATTTTCGACACCCCATGACGGGTCATACTCATCCTACGGTTTACAGTTAGAAACTTTCTCTTCAAAGACCCGTGAATGGCATTGTTCGATTGTAAACTGTCCTTTGTTCGACTAGACGGATTCCCTAGTCGTGAATTACAATGGGAGCTTACATTGGCTGGAGTTTCACCATAGCAAAATCGTTACATACAATCCCGAAACTGAAGCAGACGGCCGAGTCGATGTTATGAACTTGCCTGATAATAAACAGAGCGAGCATCTTTGCTTCCTCGGCATGAGTCGGTGACCAATACTTGTGTAGGAGTGTACGACGTTTGCGTGACTGTGAATTTGGATTATGATGCTCAGCGATGATGTCTGGAGCATAGGGTTAACTTCTATGATTCTTGGAGTGGTGAAGTTGAGTTGTTAATTAATTTATACCCAAAGACAAGAAATATGTCTTCCTTCGGCTCTACACCCTCTTCATTTTGATGTTGTCTATTTGGGCTACGGAGGTTGCTTGGTTTCGTATAACCTTAAAACAAGGAAAATGGAAGTGGTTCACCGGAACTTTGACTCTCATCGATTGCTGCCTTTTGTTCTTTCTCCATGCCCAAAAACATTTCCTCCACATTTTGGTAATAATACCTTAGCTAGTTCATCATTATTGTATATATAACATAATATCGTATATAAATATGTATCCATATTTTTGTTGATAAAAACAATTAGGGTCCATTTAGTTTTAGAGAATGTATCTCGTTTTCATAAAATAGAAAAGAAAATATGTTTGGTTGAAAATTTAGAAAATAAAAACAAAAACAAAATGAAGATTTAAAAGCATGTTTTCATTGTAAAATGTGTTAGGAATGTGGAAAATATAAAAACAATAATTTTTTTATTTAACTCCATTTTAACTCGAGCTGGGTATTTTATTTTAATTGTTCAATAATTATTTTTTTCATTTTTATTTGGAAAAGTTAGATATCAAATACATTTTCACTATTTTTATTTTTGAAAATAAGTTTTCATCTCTATTAACTAAGCATGTTTTCTAATTTTTAGAAAACTGAAAATGAAAATAGAAAATAGAAAATAAAAAAATTTCTAAAACCAAACGGACTCTTAATTTTTGTTAAGAATAAGTAAATATCTAAATTTATACAGAGGGTTTTCAACATAAATGTAAATTAAACATTGAATGTTTTTTAAAAATTATTGGAACAATAAACTAGTCACTTGAGATCATACAAAGACCATACAAAAAATTATTAAAAATTCAACTAAAGACTCGAACAAAAAAATAGATACGAACAACACCAGTAATTGATGGTTGAAGGATAAAATCATCAGCACTAACATTAAAACTGCATATAACAATTAAAACACATTAACAAAGTAGTCATTACCACAACTCAAACGCGAATAAAAACGGTGATTATAAACGCGTATCTAAATTCAGCCCGATGGTTCAAAGCTGATATGTGTAAAATAATACATGTAATTGTTTTGTTTCTAAACCCATATTTTGCCTAAATAGTACCAATCTATTGTTTCTTGGGCTTTTTTGGTCAGGGACTCGATTAGAATATGTCATCCCATAACCCACGATTAAAAACAGAATCTGACAGATTTCGAATGTCATAGCAGGAGACGTGGACACGACGTGGTCAAAGTTGTTTTCAGCAGAATTCGAATAAGAATCAACATTATCTAGAGGATAAGACGAAATTCAAATCTGGCCACTTGTTCAAACGTGATCGCTTATCTTAGATGCCTCGGATTTTAAATTTAAGATTATTAGATATTTTATCATGAATATTAAGTGGGTTCAAGATATTCAAAGTCAAAGTTAAACAAATTAAAAATTCTATAATATAAAATAGAAAACTATTAAATACTTTTAAATTTATTAAACAACCTAATAATAATAATAATAATAATAATAATAATAATAATAACTTACAATTTGGATTTATCTCAAAATTTTTGACTTGACTTTGTTTATTAAAAAAAGTGAGACTTTAAAATAATTTGAAATACTATTTTTTAATTAAAATAATTTAAAATGTTAAAGAATCTAATTAAGGGGCTCACTACCATGTTTTACTCCACTACACCAAATAAAATTTTGAAAAGTACTCTTAAATTTTTGAGTTTAAAATTTAAGTATTTAGTATTGTTTAGGGGTGATAACGAGTCGAGCTGAGCTCGAGCCTGGCCAGGCTCGGCTCGGGCTCGAGGCTCGCCGAGCTCAGAATTTTAGGCTCGAGCTCGGCTCGAAAACAATTCTATTGGGCTCGGCTCGGGCTCGAAGCTCGTCAGGCTCGGCTCGGGCTCGTCAGGCTCGGCACGGGCTCGAAATGAAAAATTTTGCTATAGTTTTTTTATATAAAATATTCGTTAAAAATCCCTTTCATAACAAACACTAAAACGAAATTCAATGACCGGAAAGGGGAAAAAAGTGTCAAAATTAGATTAATCCAAATAATCAATAAATATTCTTATAATACAAACACATAATTAAAGAAAATACAAAATCAAACAACAATCAACTAATGAATTAAAATACAAACACATAATTTATTTTAGTACATATGTAAATTCCGAGCCTGTTCACGAGCTTTTCGAGCTGAGCCTGGGTAGGCTCGGCTTGTTAAGGTTTCAAGCCGAGCTCGAGCCCGAATCGAGCTCACTCGAACCGAACTTAGACCGAACCGAGCCCGACTAGCTCACGAACCGGTCAAACTCATTATCACCCCTAGTATTGTTGTTAAAAAATTACTTTGGGTCCTTATGACGAGTTAACGCTGATGTATTATCACAGGAACATATTAAAAAGTTGACCATGTCACACTAACCGTGTGGAAGTTTCCACTTTCCGCCCTCGAAAACATTTTTCCAAATCTACTCGGCGAAGAAGCTATTTAAACCGACTCCATTAGACATGGGTACCTCATTCGAAGCACAAACAAACATAAAGCTACGTATCGGAAAATGGCAGCGGCGGTCGGTTTTCGGTTCTTTCCGACCGAAGAAGAGTTGGTGTCATTCTACCTACGTAACCAGGTAGACGGCATGAGAGGAGATATGCATCATGTTATCCCAGTCCTCAACATTTACGACGTAGAGCCATGGGACCTTCCAAGTATATGCATATACACTTATATTCTTCACCTTTACATGTTCTCAGACAAGAATTCTCATTTTGTGTTTACGGTTGCAGAGCTTGCAGGGGAGCTTTGTAGACGAGACACCCAGCAGTGGTTTTACTTTACACCAGCTCAAGGAGAGAGACCCAACCGAACTACGGCTTCGGGGTATTGGAAGGCGGCGGGGTCTCCCGGATATGTCTACTCATCAGATGATCGAGTGATCGGAATGAAGAAAACGATGGTATTTTATAAGGGGAAAGCCCCTTGTGGGAGGAAAACCAAATGGAAGATGAATGAATATAGAATCGTCGATCCATCTAAGGTGAACATATGTTAAATAGTTGCAACTTGCCAAGTTCTTTTCGGCATTAAAAAAAAAAAGCTTCCATTTGTAACAATCTTTTGCTTGTTTACCGTTTCTGAATCCAGTTGAGACATGAATTCAGTCTGTGTCGAGTCTACGCCGTATCGGGCAACGCTCGAGCATTCGATAGACGCCCGGTAGAAGGACACAACAATGCGGCAACAACTTCTGCGAGAGCCGCCGTGATGGTGGGCTCCTCAGGCGCTTCACATTCTGGAAGCGACCGCTATAATCCAGCAGAGGTTAGTGAAGAAGATGACATTTGGGAGTTTGTTAAGTATCTGGAACAACTCCCATAGAATGGGAACAAATAATGTGGTACCGGCCTTTCTTCTTCACACTTGTAGATTAAAGGAACATAACAACAAATAACTGCCAACTGCCAAGAGCTAAAGAGATCATTCTGTGTAAATTAGGACTTTTTTTGTTGTTGTTGAAGCTCGGGAGGGAGGGATCGATGAGTGCCGGGTGGTGTATCTTTTAATTCAATTTTATTATATGGTTTAAACATCTTTTACAGTTTTATTGATAATTTAATTTTGTAATTTTAAATTTTATAATTTTATATTTTTATGTTTTTGAATACAACCTTTTAAAATTCACAAGCTCGAATAAAATTTTAGTGCTTTTTAGAGATATTTGAAGGGTAAATGGATGAGTAGTCTTTTCGATTTAAGAGTTTTGAAGCCCTTGTTGAATTCTTTTAAAAAAGACAATTAAGTCTTTGATTTATTTTTGCACTCAATTGAGCTATGAACTAATGAATAAATCAATTAAGCCCTCTAACTAATTTTGACCATGAATTATTGACAGGTTTTATTTTTGAAATATTACTGTCGCGTGACACACTACAGTTATGTCATATGACATTTATAGATTTTTTTTTCAAAAAACTATATGTTGAGTGGATCGAAAGATCGATATTTACCAAGAGGGGGGGTGAATTGGAAATTTAAAGGATTTTAGTGGAAATTGGCAAATAAAAATTGAAGAACAAGGGATTTAGAGTGGTTCAAGTTCCAAATGAACTCTACATTCACTACCTTAGTCTCACTAAGGATTTGCAACAATTTCACTAAATTGATCTTCCCCTTTTCTAGGACAAGGAGGCAACCCTTTACAATATCGGTTGATTTTTCTACCCAAAAATCAACCCAACTCTCACTCAATAGAACAAAGAAATTTGAAGGCTAATTAGGTATCTCTCAATACAAATGATAGCCCCAATACAAGCACTCAACCCAATTTTACAAAATATGAATGAAGAACACAAATTGGGATTTTACACAAATTTGGGATTTTTGCTCAAATGCTTGAATTTGATGTTTGGATGTTTGCTTGAAGTTCAATAGTTGTTGCAGATGCTTTTGGATGTCCCTTTTATACCTTCTCATTGATTTCTAGCCGTTTGGGTGGTTGGAAACATAAATGGAGCCGTTGGAACCCTCTCTTGCCACCATTAATGCTGTCTGCACCAACCCGTTTCGGAACACGGGAAACCTGTTTCGGAACGGACTAAAATAGAAAGAGCCGTTGGGGTGCATTTAAGAGCCCGTTTCGAAACGCCTTAGGGCCGTTTCGGAACGGTTTTGCCACTGTAAAAGGGTCGTTTCGGAACGGTCCTAGACCGTATCGAAACGCCTTAACGGTTTTGATAAAATCAGTTAAAACATACAACGGTCATATTTTCAAACTAAAACCTAGCCTCTGTTTCGGAACGGTAGTGATCCGTTTCGAAACGGAATGGCTACTGTCAAAGGGTCGTTTCGGAACGGGCTTGATCCGTTTCGAAACACCCCTTATATATTTGAAAATATGAAATATTTGAAATAATTTTAATTCTTTTTAAAGCCAACATGAAGAACAGTTTCGAAACGAGTTGTGCCGTTTCGAAACGCTTTCAAGTGTTTCGATACACGTTTCGGAACGGTGGTCGACAGTGGTGAAAATGTTTCGAAACGCCTTAGGGCCGTTTCGAAACGGGTGCTTGAAAAACACTGCTTTGGCTTGAAACACTTAGAAAAAGTATTTGAAAATGTATGTTTTTAACTTAGGCATAATACTAAAATTATATGGGGATATTTTATGGACTTAAAATTCGTTTTGACTTTTTCGATTTAGTCCTTAGGTTTTTAGTTATATCAAAATTAAAATATTTGTTTCACAATCTCCCCCTTTTTGATATAACAAAACCAAAGTTAGAATTTTTGAGAATTTTGAAAGTTTTGAAAATATTCTAACTCCCCCTTAATTTAAGATAGGTTTTTAACAAAAATTTGATTTGAAGTTTAAGTTTAAAAAACTTATAAAATTTAAAAACGAATTTTAGTGTTGTGGCTCTTAAATTTCTTCTCCCCCTTTTTGTTAGATCAAAAAGAACAACATAAGCTCATAGAGAAGATAAATGATTAGTACCAATAAGCAATAATAAGCAACCATATTATAAATTCATAACCAAAATATCCAAAACATAATTCAAAACATTAAGTTCAACATAATTCAAACAATAAAATCCCAAAATAAAATAGCCATAAGCATAGGTCCTAAAACATGAGAAAACATAAAGATGCAACCTTAGTCCTAAAATGCATAGATAATATGATATGATATGAGAGAAATATCCTAAGCCTCGTCATCATCATCCTCATCATCATCATCATCGTCCTTGGCTTGAGAACGTTGAAACTTCGTCCATTGCCCATAGAGAGTGGAGAAGGAAAGATCCAAGTTGGAATGAGAAGTTTCAAGAGAATGAAGACGATCCTCGACATTCTTTAACCGATTGCCCATAGTCTCAAAGCCCGAAGCAATGCTAGTGTCCAAAGCATTCATCCGAGTGTCCAAGGCATTGAACAGCTCGGTAAGAAAAGTTGTGAGAGCTTCATTGTTTGCCATTTGAACTTGCGATGGAGAAGCAACGGGAGGAGGAACCGCTTCTCTATCAATTCTTTCCCAAATACCATTCACATACGTGAACCCGGACTTGCGAAGGGATGACTCACCAATAGTGGTCTTGCGAGGTTCCGGAGAGTCGTAGGTACAATCGATACCAAGATGGTGAAATAAGGCGCTCAAGACAATGCCATAAGTAAAGGATTTCAACTCATTTGTGTCAATAAGTTTGATATTATTGACTATCTCGGCAAAGATTATCTTAGGGACATTTGGGCGCTCACCCCTACGGAAACACTCTAGCCAAAAGTGATCGGTTTGACGGATGTGGGAATATTTACCGCCGGAAGGGCGAATAAACCAAGAGACCATTAAGTGAAGAACACGATCATGCACATCCAAATTTAGTGCCTTACCGGTGAAAGTGCCAAAGTGGCGTTCATCCTCAAGACCCATATTCTTAAGATTAAAAGCAGATTCCAAAAGAGCAACATTAATAACAATCTTTTTGCCTAGCAAGGATGACTCAATTCCTATGATCTCGGTTATGGACTCATCATAAAGAAAACGAGCATTGGAGTAAAAGATGAGTACCATATTTTTGTAGCAAACATCCGGAAGGCTCAAGAAATCCATGAGATTCCAGTCATCCAAACGAGGGAGATAACGAAAAAGGAATCGCTCGGAATTGAGAAACTCAAGATCAATGACTCGTTCCTTACGAACCGCGAAATCCTTGACATAAGAGAATCGAGCACGCGCCTCCGGATTTTTAAGGGATTTCTGAAAAAGCATAGTGAGATTCGGACGAATGCTCGAATCACCGGATTGAACGGCTTTGCGCTTCTTGTGGATTTTTGAAAACCCACAACCAAAAACATATATTTTATACAAAAATAAAATTTTCTAACCTAAGATTCGAACATGAATTGAAAGAAAGAAAAAAATTGAAAAATTACCTTAGTTTGGGATTTTGGATGATTTTGAAGAAATCCTTGCACAAGATTGATGAAACTTGCTTAGACTTGAGTTGAAGAGTAAAACCCCTCACAATTTTGTGAAAATCAAAGAGTTTTAGAGGGTATTTATAGAGAGGGAGGCGGTTTAGGGTTTTAGTGTTTGATAAAAAGTGAAATTATGTCATTAAAAACCCTAAATAAAGCAGTCCGCGATGCCGTTTCGGAACGGTCAAGACCGTTTCGGAACGGGCGGCTAGGGTTTTGACCATTTTAAAACCATAAACAGAACGTTTCGATACGTGGTTGACCGTATCGAAACTCCCTTTGACCCGTATCGGAACGCGTTCCGATACACCCCCTTGGCAGAATCAAAAACGTTTCGGAACGCTTTTGAGGCGTTTCGAAACGCCCTTCTCTCAGAGCTGGATTTAAGGTATCCGTATCGAAACAGGTTCACCCGTTTCGATACACCTGGGCCTGGAAGTGCAGATGAGGCTCTAAAATTGCAGAAAAATGATCTTTAAAGAGGCCTAACATGCATAAATGTCATGAATGAGCAGGCAAAACATATTTAAGCATAAACATACTCCCCCTAACTATAAGCATGGATGAAATTAGGAGTTTAAACACATCAACATGGCATTTCACAAAATCAAACATATTTAAGCACAAAATAGGTCCTAAAAGATCAAGATAGGCTAGCTAGACCTAACTCTCTCCTAAGGGACCAAAAACGCTCTTTGTCTAAGGGTTTTGTAAAAATGTCCGCTAATTGATTCAAGGTGTCTACATACTCTATAACCACATCTTCCTTAAGGACATGATCTCTAATGAAATGATGCCTTATTTCTATATGTTTGGTTCTAGAGTGTTGGATGGGATTTTTAGTTAAGCATATTGCACTAGTGTTGTCACATTTTAGGGGTATGGTTCCAACTTTAATACCATAATCTAAGAGTTGTTGCTTCATCCAAAGGACTTGAGCACAACAACTCCCTAAGGATATGTACTCGGCTTCGGTGGTAGATAAGGCTACACTATTTTGTTTCTTAGAGAACCAAGATATGAGCATACTACCTAAGAATTGGCAAGTTCCCGAAGTACTTTTCCTATCAATTTTGCAACCCCCATAATCCGCATCTGAGTAAGCATGAAGGTTGAAGGTAAAGTCTCTAGGGTACCAAAGACCTAAACAAGGAGTGTCTCTAAGATACCTAAAGATCCTCTTAACGGCTATAAGGTGAGACTCTCTAGGACTAGCTTGAAACCTAGCACACAAGCAAACACTAAACAATATATCCGGTCTACTTGCGGTAAGGTAAAGCAAAGATCCAATCATAGAACGATAAAGCTTAGAGTCAACACACTTACCTCCTTCATCTTTGTCTAGCTTTGTAGATGAGCTCATAGGAGTGGCTTGAGGCTTTGCATTCTCCAAGCCAAACTTCTTGAGCATATCCTTTATGTATTTTGCTTGGTTGATGAAGGTGCCATCCTTCTTTTGCTTGATTTGGAGTCCCAAAAAGAATGAGAGCTCCCCCATCATGCTCATCTCAAATTCACCTTGCATTAGCTTAGAAAACTCTTGACAATGACATTCATTAGTAGAACCAAAAATAATATCATCAACATAAATTTGAACTACTAAGATGTCATTTTTATACATTTTTATGAAAAGTGTAGTGTCCACCTTACCTTTTTCAAATCCTTTTTCAATCAAAAAATTTGAAAGCCTTTCATACCAAGCTCTAGGAGCTTGTTTTAAACCATAAAGAGCTTTGGTAAGTTTGAAAACATGATTTGGAAATTTTGAATCTTCAAAACCCGGTGGTTGTTCCACATACACTTCTTCATTTATAAAACCATTTAAAAATGCGCTTTTAACATCCATTTGAAAAAGCTTGAAATTATGATAACATGCATATGCAAGCAACATCCTAATGGCTTCCATCCTAGCTACGGGTGCATAGGTTTCATCAAAATCTATTCCCTCTTCTTGAGTGTAACCTTGTGCTACAAGTCTAGCTTTATTTCTCACAATGTTACCACTCTCATCTAGTTTGTTCCTAAAGACCCATTTAGTTCCTATTGTAGATTGATTACTAGGCCTATCAACTAATGTCCATACATTACTTCTCTCAAATTGATTTAACTCTTCTTGCATAGCCATAATCCAAAAGTCATCTTTCAATGCTTCTTTTATGTTTTTAGGCTCTATGCATGAGATAAATGCAACATGGTTCATTAATCTAAGAGAAGAACGAGTGGTTACCCCCTTGGATGGATCACCCAAGATTTCACCATCTTTGACATAGTTCAACTCCCTTGGGTAGCTCACTTCCTTTTCCTCAATAGCCAAGTCCTTCAAGGCTTCAAGAGGTGGATCTTGTGTATCTTCTTCTTTTGGTTGAATCTCATCCTCCTTTGAAGTTTGACCTCCATCAAAGGCATTTATGATTCCTACATCATCATCATCACAAGAATCCTTCCTAGGAAGGAGGTTATCATCGAATACAACATGAATAGATTCTTCTACTACTAAAGTTCTTTTGTTAAATACTCGATAGGCTTTAGAGGTTAAAGAGTAACCTATAAAAATAGCTTCATCACTTTTTGCATCAAATTTACCTAAGTTGTCTTTTCCATTATTTAAAACAAAACACTTGCACCCAAAAGGGTGAAAATAGCTAATGTTAGGCTTTTTAGATTTTAAAATCTCATAAGGTGTTTTCTTTAAAATTGGCCTAATCATTACTCGATTTACAATATAACAAGCGGTGTTTGTGGCTTCCGCCCAAAAATATTTAGGTAAATTATTTTCACAAAGCATAGTTCTAGCCATTTCTTGTAAAGTTCTATTTTTCCTCTCAACTACCCCATTTTGTTGAGGAGTTCGAGAAGCCGAAAAATTATGGCTAATACCATTTTCATTCAAAAATTCTTCAAACCCTAAATTTTGAAACTCGGTTCCATGATCACTTCTAATGTGTGAAATTCTAAGTTCAAGATCATTTTGGGTTAATTTTGAAAATGTGATGAATTTTTCCAAAGCCTCATCTTTAGTACTTAAAAAGAGAACCCAAGTAAATCTAGAAAAATCATCAACTAACACAAATGCATAAGATTTACCACCCAAGCTCATAGTCCTAATTGGCCCAAATAAATCCATGTGAATTAATTGTAAGCATCTACTAGTAGAAACATCATTAATGGATTTAAAGGAAGACTTATGTTGTTTACCCTTAGAGCATGCATCACAAATTTTGTCATTTGAAAATTTAATTTTGGGCAAACCTCTAACTAGATTTAGAGAGACTAGTTTTTCCAAAACACTAATACTAGCATGTCCTAGCTTCCTATGCCACAACCATGCATCATTTTTCATTTTGAGCAACTAAACATGCATGAGATGTATGTATGTCATCTAAATGCACCATGTATATGTTTCCTATGCAATGACCTATGAGCATAATATTATTAGATTTAATGTCAACAATTTTGCATCCATTTTTATCAAATAAAACATTAAATCCTTTATCACACAATTGACTTATGCTCAATAAATTATGTTTAAGACCATCGACATATAAGACATTTTCAATGAGAATGGTAGAGTGATTACCTATGGAGCCAATACCTTTAATGTGGCCTTTGGAGTTGTCACCAAATGTTACTACTCCTCCACTTTTTGGCTTTAAATCCATGAATCGACTCTTGTCTCCGGTCATGTGTCTCGAGCATCCACTATCAAGGTACCATGAGTTTTGACTTTGTGCTTTGGCCTTGTAGCAATGCTCCCCCTACAAACAAAGATATTAAACCTTGGTTTTTGGTACCCAAATCATTTTGGGTCCATGAGTGTTAGCTCCCAAAACCTTGGTTCCCTTAGGAATCCAAGATGACATAGCAATAATATTATTAGATTTTACAAGTTCCTTAGGAACCCATACACTTCTAATTCTTTTAGCTCTACTATGTCTAGGGTAGCTACCTTGTTTGTAGTAATTAGTCCTTTTCTTAGGTTGGTGTGTTCTAGAGGATTCTCCTACTTCATGTTTGACACTACCAACATTTTTTAAGGACTTTTTGAGCTCATTTAGCTCACCTAACACCTTTTGGTGTTCACTATTGCATTGAGACAAAAGATTATTAAGATCAACATTTTCATCTTGAAAGAATTTAAGTTCATCTTTTAATCCTAAAATCTTTTTCTCAAATTTAGAATTAGCTTGAGTGAGTGAGTCATTTTTCTCATTTAGCTCTAAAATGATTTTCTTGTTTTTAATGACCGACTCTTTAAACTTCTCAACTAATTCATCATATACCTCTTGTAACTCATCATATGCATCATTTAATTCTTCATATGAAAAATCTAAAGTAGATGAGTTAGAGGTTACCAAGGAGGAATCTTCCTCAAGTGCCATGAGACAAAGGTTAGCCACTTCTTGTTCGTCATCCTCCGATGACTCCTCATCACTCCAAGTAGCAAGCTTGGCTTTGAGTTTCTTCTTCTTCTCAAAGCCCTTCTTCTTGAGTTGAGGGCACTCCGAACGGATGTGACCGGATTGTTTGCACTCATAGCAAATGATGGGATCCTTCCCTTCTTCTTTGTTCCTTCCTTTGAAGTCCATCTTTCTTTGGATTTTTCTTCCCCGGTTGGACCTCATGAAGCGTGAGAATCGTTTGGCTATCATAGCCAATTCTTCAAGTTCATCCTCCTCACAAGATGAGCTCTCATCATGTTGTGAAGCTTTTGCCTTGAGAGCTATTCTCATCTTCTTCTTCTTTTCAACTTCAAGCTTCTCTACTCTTTTCTCTTCTTTCTTTTTCTCATCTTCTCTTCCTTGCTTCATGATCTCATGAGTAAGGAGAGAACCCACAAGCTCATCAAGCTTTAATGTCTTCAAGTTCTTTGCTTCGATGATGGCGGTTCTCTTCCCATCCCAAGCTTCGGGAAGTGAATAGAGTAGCTTCCGGACAAGCTTGTCTTCCGGTATGATCTCTCCATAGCCCTTTAGCCCGTTGACAATTGTGGAGAATCGATCAAACATCTTTGACACCGTCTCATCGGGGCTCCATCTTGAAATTTTCATAACTAAGATTGAGAAGTCCAATCTTAGTTTCTTTGACATCATTGGTGCCTTCATAAGTGGTCTCAAGTGTGTCCCACGCTTCTTTGGCATTTTCAATGGAAGAGACCTTTGAATAGATGTCCGGACCGAAAGCACAAAAAAGCATGTGGAGAGCTTTATCGTTGACTTGAATCTTCTTCCTCTCCTCTTCACTCATTTCGGCTTTCTTCTTCAACACCATCTTGCCTTCACCATCTTGCTTCAATGGAATGTATGGCCCATCCTCAATGACATCCCATACAAGGTAGTCACTTGACTTGATGAATAGCCTCATTTTGTTCTTCCAAAAGGAGTAGTTGTCACCATTGAAGAAAGGAGGCTTGGTGGTTGATTGTGACTCGTACATGCCGGAACCGGAGGTTGAAGCCATCTCTTGATATTTTGATGATCACACTCTTCCAAGGATCTCCTCTTGTGGTTGTTAATCCTCAAAGAGTTAAGCTCTGATACCAATTGTTGAGTGGATCGAAAGATCGATATTTACCAAGAGGGGGGTGAATTGGAAATTTAAAGGATTTTAGTGGAAATTGGCAAATAAAAATTGAAGAACAAGGGATTTAGAGTGGTTCAAGTTTCAAATGAACTCTACATCCACTACCTTAGTCTCACTAAGGATTTGCAACAATTTCACTAAATTGATCTTCCCCTTTTCTAGGACAAGGAGGCAACCCTTTACAATATCGGTTGATTTTTCTACCCAAAAATCAACCCAACTCTCACTCAATAGAACAAAGAAATTTGAAGGCTAATTAGGTATCTCTCAATACAAATGATAGCCCCAATACAAGCACTCAACCCAATTTTACAAAATATGAATGAAGAACACAAATTGGGATTTTACACAAATTTGGGATTTTTGCTCAAATGCTTGAATTTGATGTTTGGATGTTTGCTTGAAGTTCAATAGTTGTTGCAGATGCTTTTGGATGTCCCTTTTATACCTTCTCATTGATTTCTAGCCGTTTGGGTGGTTGGAAACATAAATGGAGCCGTTGGAACCCTCTCTTGCCACCATTAATGTTGTCTGCACCAACCCGTTTCGGAACACGGGAAACCTATTTCGGAACGGACTAAAATAGAAAGAGCCGTTGGGGTGCATTTAAGAGCCCGTTTCGAAACGCCTTAGGGCCGTTTCGGAACGGTTTTGCCACTGTAAAAGGGTCGTTTCGGAACGGTCCTAGACCGTATCGAAACGCCTTAACGGTTTTGATAAAATCAGTTGAAACATACAACGGTCATATTTTCAAACTAAAACCTAGCCTCTGTTTCGGAACGGTAGTGATCCGTTTCGAAACGGAATGGCTACTATCAAAGGGTCGTTTCGGAACGGGCTTGATCCGTTTCGAAACACCCCTTATATATTTGAAAATATAAAATATTTGAAATAATTTTAATTCTTTTTAAAGCCAACATGAAGAACAGTTTCGAAACGAGTTGTGCCGTTTTGAAACGCTTTCAAGTGTTTCGATACACGTTTCGGAACGGTGGTCGACAGTGGTGAAAATGTTTCGAAACGCCTTAGGGCCGTTTCGAAACGGGTGCTTGAAAAACACTGCTTTGGCTTGAAACACTTAGAAAAAGTATTTGAAAATGTATGTTTTTAACTTAGGCATAATACTAAAATTATATGGGGATATTTTATGGACTTAAAATTCGTTTTGACTTTTTCGATTTAGTCCTTAGGTTTTTAGTTATATCAAAATTAAAATATTTGTTTCACACTATATTTTATAAGTTTTTAGAGCTTTTAAAGAATGTTTTAAATAAAATAAAAATTCTAAAAATGTCAAGTGACAACATTATAACACAACATGTTGCACTAATTGATCAAAAAAGAATTGTTAAATTAACCGTTAACGTTGATCAAAGGAGTAATTAATGAAATTTTGAAGTATAAAAGTTTAATTGGGTGCAAAAATAGTTCATAAACTTAATTAATTTTTTTTTAAAAGTTCAAAGATTGAGGATACCCTTAAAATTTTCTTTAGATATATGTCATTGCATTTTGGCTCTGTTTGGAATTTGAAGATGTACTTACCTCCATTATAAAAACACAACACTCGACCTAATAGTAAGGAGTTGAGCAAGAAAAAAAAAGGGTAAACGTACCACTGAATTATAGGGGTGATCTGTTTTTATCATCAATCTTTCAATTGGTTTAAACTTATCATCAAATTTTATTTTTTGACTTGTTTATATCACCATGCCGTTAAATTGTTAACTCCATGATGATATGGACGCTGCACCAAAACGACGTCATTTGGTGCCGCCATTTTGATACTAAATGACCCAAAACGGCGTCGTTTTGCTAGAGAAAAATATGTAAAGTTGTGCACTCAATAGGATTTAAACTTAGGACCTTAAGCATTAAATTCAACCTCCTAAACACTAAGCCAACCTAATATCTTTGATTTATTCCTAACCACTAAACTCTAAAACCATAAACCCATTAGCAACCAAAATAGATGGATTTGGGGTTTAAGCTTTAAAATTTTGGTGAATTTTTGAGTCTTTTCGTAAATTTTTAAAATTTTATATTTTTAAATCAGTTTTTTAGTTTTTATAATAATATATTATTTGTTTCTATATTTTAATATTATTTGTTTATGAATAAAATTTTAGGGTTTATAGTTTAGAGTTAGGGTTTATGGGTTTAGGGATTAAAGTTTTGTCGAATTTTGAATTTTTTAAACAAATTTTGTTTTGAAAATTAATCTTTTAGTTTTTATAATAATATATTTATCTATTTATATATTTAATATTATTTATAATATAAAAATATTTATATATTTTCATTTTATTTATTATTTATGTATTAATATATGTATACCAATATTTGAATATTTTATATTAGAAATAATATATTTATATTATTCAGATAAAGTAATATTACTTATATGACAAACTACAGTTTGGAATACATATTATTTGTGCTAGAAAAAATTTAAAGATATTAGGTTGGCTTGGTGGTTAGGAGGTTGTCTTTGATTCTTAAGGTCCAAGGTTCAAATCACATTGAGTGCACAACTTCACATACTTTTCTCTAGCAAAATGATGTCGTTTTGGGTCATTTAGTATCAGAATAGCGGCACCAAAACGACGTCATTTTGGTGCAGCGTCCATGTCATCATAGAGTTAACGATTTAACGGCAGGGTGGTATAAACGAGTCGAAAAATAAAGTTTAGTGTTAAGTTTGGACCAATTGAAAGGTTGGTGATAAAAACAGGTCACCCCTATTGTTTGGTTGTACATGGCATAATTTACCCAAAAGTAAACTATATAGGTGACAACCATATTTTGACTACCAAACTAAAAAAAAATTCGTTAATCAGACCTCCGAACCATTAAAGTACTTATATTTTGATCACGGACCGTTAAATCTAATGGAAGAGCTGACGTGACAGTTAAAATAAATTGTATAATTATATATTTGATCTATGTTATTTACATATTAAATCAGTTTAATCTTAATTTTAATGTAATTAAATAAAATTAATCAATCAATCAGATGACAACATGTGTCATCACCCGATTGAATGAATTTACTTTAATTCTTAATTTATTTCATTTCATGAAAAAATAATCAATTAAGGATGCTAGGAATTAAACCTTCAAACAATAGGTTGAACAACACTGCCTCTGCCACTAGTTCAAACCCTTAAAACAATTTTTTATAAAGAAAAAGAAACAATACAAATACCGGCACCATCCTTTTTGTTTGTTAACCTGCAGAGTATGCCATTGCCAGCAACCTCCGCCGTGAATCCGAAATGTAATCTACGAGCTTCTTGCTCAGACCATGCCCCTTTGTTGTAGAGGGCTAGAGGCAGTTCAACCTAAAATCTGATGTAATATTCGGATACGATAGCAGTCCAATAAAAAACGTTAGTAAAACTAAGCTGACTCAAGGGTTTGGCCTAGTTGTAGAGGGCTAGAGGCAGTTCAACCTATTGTTTGCAGCTTCGATTTCCACCATCCTTAATTGATTAATTTTTCACTCAATCAGATGACACGTGTCGCCATATGTTTGGGTGAAAAATTATTAAATAAATTAAAATTTAAATAAAATTCATCCAGACGGGTGATGACACGTGTTGTCATCAATTGGTTGATTAATTTTATTTAATTACATTAAAATTAGAATCAAACTGATATAATAGGTAAATAAAAGGATTAAATGTGTAATTATATAAATTTCTTTAACTACCACGTCAACTCCTCCGTTAGATTTTAACGGTCGGTGGTCAAAATAGGAGCATTTTAATAGTTTGGAGTTCTGATTAACGAGTTTCTTAGTTGGGTGGTATAAATAAGAACGACCCATAATTCAGTGGTTACTTGTCTAATTTATTATTTTCTAAAATGATGAACATGTATTGTTTTGAAAGGGATAAATACATATATATATATATATTGGTACCTAAATTTGGTTTCGAGAGCAATTTGACATTATTATTTTTTTTGGTATATAATTAGGTAATTAAATTTAGTTTTAAAGTTCGATTTGGCATGCACCTAAAGTTTCTTTTTGTTCCAATTAAGTACTTAAACTTAACTTTTTTGTTCAAATTGGTATATGAGCGTCACCTTTTGGTCTAAACAGATACCTACGATAAATAACTTATTTGAACTGTGAAACCAAATTTATGTACTAGTTTAAACCTAAAAGTTGAGTCAAAACACTTAATTGGAGCCAAGAAGGAGATACTAAATTAAACCTGGAGGACAATATTGATTAGCATGGGGTGACAATATCAATTGTTAGGTAACGAGTTTCATCAACAATATCCCAACATTAACACCAGCAGCTAAAGCTGCAAGTAAACGTAAAACTGCTTGGGCTGAATATATATGATGTCTCTTTCCATTCGGAGTTCAGTGTGAAACTATGTAAACATAAATTTAGAAAACAAGAATACTTATCAATCAATCCATTGTCGTCCAGTGGTTAGGATATCTGGCTTTCACCCAGGAGACCCGGGTTCAATTCCCGGCAATGGAACATTTTGTATTCTTTTTACGTGAATAGCCAGTGGTATGAATTCCCATTGTTGTAATTAACTTGTAAAGTTGGACTGCTTACAGAAATACAAAAATAATAATAATAACAACAATTACTTTGTATACAAACAACTCCCAACTTAATTTTAATTTTTTTAATCTCCTGATAATTAACTAGTTTTAAGATGCAGCAGTGCATTCTATAGTATTTTCTTTGTCTTTGTTATGTAAAGTTTTAGTATATGTATTTTTAATGGATAATGGTTTAGAAACCATCTAAATACGTTAGATCTATGAATGTTTTTATTTATTTATTTTTCATGTTTATAAATTCATATACTTTATTATTTCTTTCTAGAAATGTGTTGTTTTATTCTCCTAATATCATAAAAAATATCAGTATAAGAAAAAAAACAGTAATCTCAATCCTTCCCCAAATTTAGAATGATAAAAGAAAATTATATCTATGAATACTAAAATATAAAAATTCAGCTCCTTTGTTTTATTCTGTATCATGTCTCAGAATGCGCATCGCATCAAGACTATCAACCTCAAGAATAACCTGACAAAAACCACGCTCCCAAGCACTCAATAAACCCATGTATGCTCCTCAAAGTTTCGCTTCCTGAACTGAACAAACACCGATATACTTAGTAAAACCAAAAATCTAGTTCCAAAAATGGTCACGAGCCACTCCACTACAACTAGTAACCCCATTAGACGAACGTCGGGCACCGTCCGTATTAATCATAACTCATCCCACATCCGGTCTCAACCATTGATTCCCTTGAGATCGGTTCGCCGGATTCTGTCCAGGGGACCTTCGGCATCCATCAAAAGCACGCTTGGACAAGACGACAAGGTGCCGACTACGTTCCAAAACTGTGCCATCCATATCAATGAGAGAATTAAACACAACTGCATTTTGTGATAGCCATATGTTCCATACCAATGCGCCAAAAAATAAATCCCAATCGCTAGTGCCAACAACAAATCGTTCCGCCTTGGTCAGATTCAAAACCACCCACTCCTTTAGAGGTATCGTGAGAAAGGACTCGAGAGCATCTCGTTTAACCAAAATGGTCCACACTTGACAAGCCATAGGGCATAAACGAAGCAAATGGTCGATGTCCTCATAATCATGATCACATCTTGGGAAGCGGCTATCCGCAGAATAATGCCGTTGTATTCTTTCGACATTCGTCGTAAGTTTGTTGCAACAAACCAACCAAAAGGAAAATTCGGATTTTTTGTAACCCAGAAATCGATGCACCACTTTCCACGATTTATCAACAATGTGAAGTAACACCGTAGGCGGAACAAAAGGTTGGATTAAATCCCATCTCCAGTCACATTGCAGCCACCCAATGGTTTCCTATCATCCCAACATCATTTGGGTCAGCGCTCCAAGATTGCGAATCCATGGTGACCGCCAAAATTCAAGGAAATAAAACCATTACCAACAGGGGTCAGTTCCCCGTAGGCGCGTTTCATTTCAATTTTGGTGAAGATTAATAAGGATTGTTCCATGTTGTAAGTAACTTGGTTTGGCGTTGTATATGTAAAAAAATTCTGCTGGGAGACTCTACCACTAAAATTAGGTGTGCGACACAGATCAGTCCGAAGTACTTAAAACCTGGAGGGCAACACAAAAAAATATCTCTATATTAAAAACAAACAGCTCCTTTGTTTTTCATATTCTAGTTATTCATTATTTATTTTCATTTTTTTAAAAGATTGTTTCATAAATAATTGAAGTATATATTACACCATTGATCACTCAATTATAAATGAATCACTTAATTTTAAGAAGTTTTAAATAGATCACTTAATTTACCAATTATTATAAATATATCACTCAATTAATCAATTGTTACAAACATGTCACTTTACCATTAGGTGTGTAACATACGTTAACTTTTTAATTACGATTGAGTGATTTGATTGTAACAATCGATGAATTAAGTGACCTATTTGTTATAGTCGGTGCATATAGTGACCTGACTGTAAGTAAAATGTCAACGTTCGTTTCATTTCTAAGTTCTAAAACGACAGTGTTTATATCTTTTTGAAATTTAGTGAGCCATTTGTAACTTTTGAAAATTTAATGAGCTATTTGTAATCTTACTAATAATTGAGTGATCTGTGTGTTGTAATTTTTCATATTTAAACAAATTTTGCCTTTTGAAAATTGAAATATTGAACCGAAGCAATAACAAATAACAAAATGAAAAGAAATTAATAAAAAAATTCTCAATGGCGATTCTTTACGCCGTGGTGGCGCGAAACACGGTGGTTTTAGCTGAGTTTAGCGCCGTGACGGGGAATGCCGGGGCGGTGGCACGAAGGCTGTTCGAAAAACTACCGCAGGAGGCCGATTCGAGATTATGCTTCTCTCAAGATCGTTATATATTTCATATACTTAGATCCGATGGCCTCTGTTTCCTCTGTATGGCTGACGATACCTTTGGAAGTACGATTCTTTTAGTTCATAGTTTGATAGTTTCTGCAATTCTACATTTTTCGAGCTTTCTTATGGGTTTAACTATCAACGTCGAGAATTAGAGTAGTCTGAGAGATTTTAGATCCTTTTATTTTAGAGTTTTGGGATTTAAATTTTGTGACTTGATAAGTAATGCTTCGTTCTTCTCTAGTATTTATATCTTGCTTTATTGTAGAATTAACCGGCTAATTTGATTTAATTTAGAATTGTTTAAGAATAATGCATAAGATTTTGGAAAATTCAAGGATTTAACCCTTAAGAAATTTATCAGAATGAGGGTGTTCGTTTTCGTTGCTTAATTAGTAGCTAGAGAATCATAGCTAATCACATGAATTGAAGGAAATAAGTTACAGAGTTTTTACGAAATATAAGTTAATTCTATGGCTCTTAAAGTTAAAAGTTTTGATTTTAATTTCAATCTGGTTGTCCACTCTGTTATGTTACTAAGCTTAATTCAAATATCCTCTCATGAATCAATTTTCGACACCTTAGGTTCGCTTAGATACATTTGACATAACTGACAGTTTCTGTTTGAAGCTAAAATTAGGATATTCTTCAAGAATAACTTGGAACACTTCCTTTAAAAATCATCAAGTTCCCCCTTTGCTTGATGTTGTTTGAGCAGTTTTTTCTGTCCTTTTATGTTTTCCATAATGGAGATATAATTTAGTATGTTCTTCTTCTTTATTCATGGTGTTAAAATCACTTTTGTACCTTATGCTTGTGAGCAGTTTCATTGTCATGGATTACATAACTCTTCTGGATTACTAAACTGTTTTTGCATAACTTTTAATCAGATATGTTTTTGTTTTGGGGTTGAATTTTATCATGTAAAATATGAATATTCATTTGTTCGCAGCTTTATCCCCTTGATGGATTTGTTATGTTTCCTTTTTCTGTAAAATGTTATCCTTTCCATGTCACTATTCATCACTGTGCCTTAATGCAGGGAGAATTCCATTTTCATACTTGGAGGATATCCACATGAGGTTCATGAAAAACTATGGCAAAGTGGTTCATTATGCACCTGCATACACAATGAATGACGAGTTCTCACGAGTGCTGCATCAACAAATGGAATTTTTCTCCAATAATCCTAGTGCAGATACTCTCAATCGTGTTAGAGGTGAAGTGGGTGAGGCAAGTATCTTGCTATAGCTGGAACTTTATCGTTTGTCTATCTGTTGAATTTTCCTTTTTTTATGGTATCTTGTGCTTGCCATTATGTGTAGAAGGGTGCTTTAGAGCGTTGCAAAATCACTTAGAGAACACTGATAGAATGTTAATTACCTTTAAATTTCACTGAGTACTTCCCGGGCAATATTTTCAGTGTGTAATGTCTTGGAAAACTTTAAATCTCTAACATTGATAGAATGTTGAAGTTTTTCAACCTCAAGCAAAAATTTTACTAGTTTCATCAGTATTGTTAGCCAGCTTTTGGTTAGAAAATACCTTGGGTTAGCATCTCTTAGAAAACACTTTATGCTTGTTATTGTTGTGTTGACATCATTGTTGTAAGTTGAATGGCAGCACATCAAGTGATTAATGTGCCCTGAATTTGTGATTATATTTAATTTTTCAGATACGAACTATCATGGTGGAAAACATTGATAAAATACTTGAGAGAGGCGACAAGATTGAACTTCTTGTTGATAAAACTGCAACAATGAAAGATGGTGCATTCCATTTCAAGAAACAATCAAAACGCCTTCAACAAGCACTTTGGATGAAAAATGCCAAACTCTTGTGAGTACTTTTAATTTCTTAATATTGTTTTATGGAAATATAAACAAATAGTCCATTTATTATCGTCAAGCACTTTGGAACTCTTGTGACTACTTTTAATTTCTTATTATTGTTTTATGGAAATATAAACAATTAGTCCATTCATTAATGGGTAAATAACAAAAGGCTGCGGAACTTTGCCACTGTACGTCTGTACCCAGGTTATACCCAAACAAGCTCTTAACCTTTAATTTACAGCCAAATAAGACTTTCACCTATATTTGTACCCAAACAAGTCCTTAGCCTTGAATTTATACCTAAATAAACCCTTAACATAAATCAATTTTCTATTGGAAATAAGGGCTTACTTGGGTATAAATCAAAGGATAAGGGCTTGTTGGATACAAGAAAATATAAGTATAGGGGACTTCTTAAGAAAAGTGAAAATGTTAGCTTTCTTTGTATTGTAGTCTTTATTAATCCCCTATTATCTACAAACTGCGAACAAAAAATATGACTGTGGCTGGATATCAAGGAAGGGGACCAATGGGAGAAAGAACAACATAAAAAAAGCAAGTTGTTATAGACTTACAAAACAATGAACATTCGAGAGCGAAGTAGCTAGATTTGAATATGCTTTCTAGGGTTATTTTAAATGGGGCTTTTGTTCTGCCACTGAGCTTAAGCTAGTTTGCTCAATTGTGTCTAATGAAAGTGTTCAAGTATCTGTTTTATTTTTAATTCATGTACTGTGTACAAAGCCTGCTTATAAAGGATAATAGGAGAAAATGAGGAAAGCATCGGTTTGACATTTGATTATTTATGAAGATATTGTATTGGGCCATGTCAATGGGAGTTGTAACAGATGTTATTCCCTAGTTCGCCATTATTAGCAGTTATCGCCGTTCATCCATGCATTGTAACATCTTAATTAGGAATCATTTTAATTTGATGTTAGAATTGTAACTGCTCATATATTAGGAAAATATTCAGTTCCATGCGAGGAAACTTACATATCTGTGTGTACAGGATACTGTTGACATGCTTGATTGTTCTGTTACTCTACGTACTAATTGCTGCTTGCTGCGGAGGCATCACTTTACCTTCATGCAGATCGTGAAAGGCAGTCTTCCCGGTCCAAGTTTCTGTTTAGGTAAGTTTGCACCTTAGGAGGCTCCTTCCTTGGTTTTCGAGGTATTTTTGAAAACATTAGTGCCCAGGTTTCCTGAAAGATCCACACAATTCATAGCCATTTTCTCACGTTGATTGAAGAATGAGTTGCTGTTACATTGTTGTTGCGGATTAATTTTATGTAAATGCGAGGAATTTTAGTATCTGTTATTTATTTTCGGGGTTTGAAGAAAACTTCCTGTTGCAAACATCAAAATATTTTATGCTTTTTCATAAGATCATCAGTTCAATCATTTTGGTTCTGGTTTGTTGATATTTTCCTTTCTCCAGCCGCAACTACTATTTTTTCATATATAATTATTTTAACATACGTTTTTTTTGTTAAACAAACAATTTGCATGCATGGGTATGGAACAACAATTAATCATGAAATCGTAAAATATAAAATATAAAAATGTTAAGTACCCATGGTCTCTAGCTAGTGTTAGATATTGACATAAATTCAATTTTTAATTAATTTTGATTTTATTGTAATTCTAATGAAATAATATTGGTAATTAGGTTTATTTAATAACTACATATTTATATTAGGTAAGAAGTCTTATGGGCCAAGGTTTCAACTTTTAGGATTTTTGCAATTACAATGTCTATGCTATAGAGGTGAGTATTATAAGAATGTAATTCGAGAGTGGTGTATCTGTTTTGGGATATATATCGGATTATGGGATACATGTGATATTATGTATTTGTACTCTTCATGCTCACTGCGTTGATAGTGAGTTTTTTTGTTTCTCTCATCTATGGAGGTAGACAAGGTTGAACTACGTTAAATCTCGTCTCACATATAATATATAATCAGTAATAGAATTTGATCTAGCTGTAGAGGTATGAAATTACAAAATGTTACTGGGTGTAAACTTAGATAATCGATAAAAAATATAAATAAAATGCATATAATTAAAAATACGAACGTCTTCTATAGCACCCTTCGATCCATCCCGAACAATTCCATGGTCGAGCAATTGAATGCAGACAAGAACATTGACAAGTGATAATTGAACCCCTCTCCCCCAACCGAGACCTAACGATCCAGGGAATGAGGCCTAGTTTCGGTTGCCCTATTGTAACCTCTTAGACCCGCCTATGTGTTACAACGGATCCTAGGAAGTCACATTAGGGTCACAAGAGCGACCCACAGTAAAAATACACATAAAAACATTTTTTTTGCTCAAAACACTTATTAAACTGTAAATCAACTCATGTTTAAAATAACATTTCAAGAAGTCATTTAAACACAAAACAGAAATTTCAGAAAGTGTTTTACAGACTCTATCATAAAACAATATATAACATACATGCCCACTAACTATACAGTACCGTACTTCAGAGGCAACGCCGAGAGAACTCCGAACACTGATGTCAAACATTATACCATGATATATTCTTTTAACATGTGATGGTAAAAACAATGT
Organism: Hibiscus tridactylites; assembly: GCA_958450335.1. Classification (NCBI taxonomy): domain Eukaryota; kingdom Viridiplantae; phylum Streptophyta; class Magnoliopsida; order Malvales; family Malvaceae; genus Hibiscus; species Hibiscus tridactylites. The sequence continues at coordinate 22,277,104 of OY288289.1, read as the reverse complement.
GAGCTTGGAAAAACTCAGTAATACAGAACTACCAAAAGATGCTATAAGCTCATGCAGATATTTGGTAGGCATAACATTTTCATGATGTTCCAAGTAGTAACAATCTTCATTCCTTTCCGCTATTTAGGGTAACGTTATACTTGAGAATAACGGTATTTGTTCTTTATTCAATCATCTAGTAACAAACGAGAATTATACAAGCTGATAGATTACGAGATGGAAACAAAATTTTAGCGTCTAGGATGTTCCAATGAGTGCAGATCAAACATGCATAAGTACTTATCATTCATATCATACGAACACATAACAATTCAATGCAAATGTTCAAGTTCATACAAGGGTTTACTAGTAACTACCCTCCAACTTTACACCAATATGCAGTCCCCCAGAACTGCATGTATAGGGACTTACCCTAGGCCCAATGGGAATAGGTGCCACCTAAAGGGTCGCCTTAGGTCCATAAGGATTTACCCGTGCTAAAGCATCAGAACCTACCCAAGGGGTGACCTTGAGTCCATAAGGATTTACCAGCTGAATCAAGGCTGCACCTGCAGAAACTTCATAACATAACCCAACAGTATAGCCCAGATACTAATCAGTGTTTAGATTCCAGACATGAGTAACATAATACACGTGACAAACATTTTCTATTTAAAGTATCAGAAACGGAAGATTCATGCTTTTGACAGATAAATGGGCATACCATTGAGCAGAGCAGACATTTTCATTATTCATCATGCAAACAGATTGTACCATCATAGGTCAAGCTAACAGATCATACTATCAAATTTATTAGACAGCCAGACAATATCATCACAGACCAAGCAATCACATACCAAGTATACAGACTGAGCAAACATACATCAGGTAGGCAGAGAAGGTCATCATATATTCAGTTCATCATTTCATCTCATTTTCTAATGTAGTGATACAATCTCAATAACAATTGAAATATTCAGCAAACATAGCATTGTTCATGATTAAATCGTTAGATTCCTTACTAGTATGTATTCATTATACAATCCATTCAATAGAATATAGCACACATGGAACACACTAGATAGATAAATTTTATTTCTCGGGGATACTTGATATTTACGGAATGGGACACATTGAACCTTTTGCAATTCAAACGAATTTCAAAAACGAGGTCCCTATTAAATAGGATTCGTACCTTCGGCTCAAAACAAGCATTTCAAGAGTTTATACATTAGATTCTTTAAATTCAGATATATCGTGAACGATTCAATCATTTAAGCCCACGAGGGCATTATGGTCATTTCAACGCTCATGTGCATTTTGGTAATTTATGCCGGTAAGGAACAAGCAGTGATTCGCAGAACTCAAGAATTCTATTTGGTCATCAGATTTTCTAACAAGGCATTCAAGAATTTATGTATCAAGATCTTTCAAGTTATCAGATATTTTCAGGGATGCTCCAACCATTTTGGCCAACGGGGTATTTTAGTTATTTGGCTAGCATGATAGTTTTATATTATAACACAATCATAACATAATGACGATTGTAATGCTTAGGGGCTCCAACGGTTTATCAAGCCTCTAAAATTCGTTTAAATCAGAATATCCCAACTTGACAGTACTCACCAACATTCAAATGTGAGCAATTTGCATGTATCATGACTTGACATCGACTGTATCGTATGTATGATCGGTCGCCTTCATACTCCACTATAAGGCTTAGCTTTGAGTAATCAAACATATAATCCATGCGCATCTTCCTACCTTATATTGACATCATGAGCGATGGACATACATGAGTGTGCTTCCTAACACTTAGGGGCACTATAGCCCTTAAAGTCTTATTAGAAACTCCAGAATTTCATCAAATGCATAACTACTTATTTAACTCAAGAGGGCATTTTAGTCATTTTGGAAATTGGGATAAATCCACTATTTTTTGTCAATTTTACTCTTTAGCACCTACATCGTTTACGTACTCGGTAGAAATTAAGTCGTTGTAATCCCTTCGACCCTTACAGACAGTTTACTCATTTAAAACTTAAGGGTATAATTGTCATTCTGATTAATTAAGAATTTCAGTGCTCGAAGGCACTACGGTCTTTTGGGTAATTACGATCATTCCAATTAATTCATTCATTACTGTCGTAAGGATCAGCTCAGGAATACAACGATATTTCTAGTAAATTCACCTTCATGTGTTATACAGAGCTCGGGGGAAAATCCAAGTTTCTTTTAGTATCACACGCATTTGAATAGTGATGCCGAAGTCTTTTCCAATAGAACACACATCTTAGGTAGGGAAATTTTTCAATCATGTCGAATGTAGATTTTGGGCCACTTCCTTTATTAGGGGCAGTTTAGTCATTCTTATACCTCAGGGGCATTTCTGTAATCTCATATACAATATCCCTTACTCCATATTATGAGCATTGAATCCTAGACACTATCGATCGAGTTAAGGATTTAACTGTATTATTTATTACTATTAAAACTTTTGATACTTCTGATCTATTAGTATTCTTATTCGAATATTTTGGTTTTAATAATTTCCATACTTATTTCTCTACCTGATTCGGCTTAAGCAGAGTTTACAAAACACTTCATCATAAGCATGCATGCGTTAATCGGATATCAACATGTTCATAGAGCATACAAGGGGTAGTATTGTATTACCTTAACTCTAAGCTACACCGGTCAGTTCGTGGATGACATTCGAACACACTTGAACTTGAATTCAACATCCCACAGCCACGCGGATATGAAGATATACGAATGCCTTCAATTAAACAAAATCCACAGTTAATCCTTAATCACACTACATTTAAACTGAACAAGAAACGCATAAGTATTTTTGGGTTCAAGATCAGATTTAGAGGCTTTTGGGTCGGAATTTTACGAAATAGATTTCAAAAACGGACTCGGGATGTCGAAAAACATAAGATAGAGCTTTTTTCAAAAATTTTGACATTTTGGTCAAAGTCAACGCTGACGTCAGCAGTCAAGTCAACGCTGGCGTCAGCATGACGTAATCAGACAACTCGAACGTGTTAACTCACTGAGTCAACTCGGACGAGTTAACTCAGCTGGGTCAGAAGCGGGTTGGACTCGGGTCGGTTACGGGTCGGGTCGGCTGCTTGGGCCGGATGGTTCAAACCAGTTCTTACCCTAAAAATTCTAGGGTCGCCGAATGGTCGCCGAAATCTTCGTCGAAGACCCGAAACGTCGTGTTTCTGCTGGAAAACAAAAAGATGTTAAACCAAGGTTCAAACCCTCAAGTCAAAAACTCGAAATAACTCAAAACTTTACCGGAAATAAGCCCGAAATTGTGATTCTCGGCCGGAAACCACGTTGATTACAATGAGAGGCTTATCGGTAATGGATCGACGGTCTGTTGCTCGGGTTTTGCTCGCCTCTACGCCGTGAGCACAGATTCGACGTTCGTTTCTCGAACGGACGGCATAGGCGGCCAGAATCGGACGAAAACAAATGCGACTTTCAGCGGCTAACGATCACGATTTCGGTGGCGTAAGGGCAACGAGACGACACATGGTTGCTGAGGCGAGATCGGACGGTTAAGCCGAGTTTTTGATGTCGGCGGTGAAGTCCACGACGCGGCGATGATGGTAGAACAGAGCTGTGCACAATGGTTTCGGTGAGGGGCAGAGAGAAGAACACGAAATTTAGGAAAGAAATTAGATTCAAATGGCCACAATCTTGGTAGGTGAAAAGTCAGATAAGGATTTAATTATCGCATGCGCAAAAACAAAGGTTCAAGAAAATAATTGGGAACCTTAGACAATAAGAGTGCTCTAGCTCAGCGGCTGGGTCATGAATTTGGCTACCTTGGGTCGTGGGTTCAATTCCAACGATCAGTAACCTTTATCCTCAATTTTTTGGGTGTTACAACTCTTCCCCTCTTAAAAAAATTTCGTCCTCGAAATTTACCTTTCATCCATTCGTGCACTGAAACTTATTCATCAGAGCATGCTTGTTTCTCGAAGCTCTCAAACGATCACAAATCAATCCAGTAACACCCTCAATCACTCAGACTGACTTGGGGCCCAAACCATCTCGTAATACACTTCAGACCAACTTATCTGAATGCGGTGTATGAATCCATACAGAACGTCATAAAAAGCCAAGCAAACACTTGTCTCATAACTTTATTACAATCGGTCTCTATCATGGACAAGAAACTTTCCCAACTACCACAAAAGATAATCACGCAACCTAGAAGCATCTCTTTTGGAAATCGAATTACTCCACTAGGTTATCCATCAACTTATGGTTGAAAAATTGCACTTAAAATCCAGATGAGTACTCATATCGTCCAACATGGCCTTTCAAATTCAGGATATAACATCAAATTTCAGTCAGAAATGATATAATGATACACCATACCACATTTTCATAAAAGAAGTCTTTCTTCAAGCCGGACAATCATAACCAAAGTTTTAAACGAATTTCACTTACCTTAAGCATAGTCTTCATATAATGGTTTTCTTCATGTAATACAGAACCGACACAAAGCTTTACATTTTCGCCACATTCACAATCACCTTTCCATTAAATTCATAATGCTTTTGCAACTTTCCCTTCAGGATATTCTCTAACATAATCTTTATCACTAAATAACCTTACATGAAGTTTTATATTTATTACCTTACATATCAAACATTTATTTTCAATCGAAAATAAATCCTCAATTTCACATGCATAAACTATCTCAGGTTCTCTATCCATGTTCAAAACCATCAAGTTAATCCAATTCGTAGACGAATGCTACAAACATTCCTTGCCAGTACGATTCGAGTTACAGCAGACAGAAAACTTAGATTCACTTAATTCGGAAATTAAACATCGGAGTTTTGGCTCGGAGGAGTACGATTATGCTAGGGGCAGGAACAGACCAAACACCCTATGATAGACGATCGACCGATCTATCCAGAAAGACGCAACTCTAAGCTCTGATACCACTAAATGTAACCCTCTAGACCCGCCTATGCGTTACAAAGGATCCTAGGAAGTCACATTAGGGTCACAAGAGCGACCCACAGTAAAAATACACATAAAAACATTTTTTTTGCTCAAAACACTTATTAAACTGTAAAATCAACTCATGTTTAAAATAACATTTCAAGAAGTCATTTAAACACATAACAAAAATTTCAGAAAGTGTTTTACAGACTCTATCATAAAACAATACATAACATGCATGCCCACTAACTATACAATACCGTACTCTAGAGGCAACGCCGAGAGAACTCCGAACACTGATGTCAAACATTATACCATAATATATTCTTTTAACCTGCGATGGTAAAAACAACGAGAGCTTGGAAAAGCTCAGTAATACAGAACTACCAAAAGATGTTATAAGCTCATGCAAATATATGGTAGGTATAACATTTTCATGATATTCCAAGTAGTAACAATCTTCATTCCTTTCCTCTATTTAGGGTAACGTTATACTTGAGAATAACGGTACTTGTTCTTTATTCAATCATCTAGTAACAAACGAGAATTATACAAGCTGATAGATTACGAGATAGAAACAAAAGTTTAACGTCTAGGATGTTCCGATGAGTGCAGATCAAACATGCATAAGTACTTATCATTCATATCATACGAACACATAACAATTTAATGCAAATGTTCAAGTTCATACAAGGGTTTACTAGTAACTACCCTCCAACTTTACACTAATATGTAGTCCCCAGAACTGCATTCATAGGGACTTACCCTAGGCCCGATGGGCATAGGTGCCACCTAAGGGGTTGCCTTAGGTCCATAAGGATTTACCCGTGCTAAAGCATCGGAACCTACCCAAGGGGAGACCTTGAGTCCATAAGGATTTACCAGCTAGATCAGGGCTGCACCTACAGAAACTTCATAACATAACCCAACAGTATACCTGTGAAACAAATATTTTAATTTTGATATAACTAAAAACCTAAGGACTAAATCGAAAAAGTCAAAACGAATTTTAAGTCCATAAAATATCCCCATATAATTTTAGTATTATGCCTAAGTTAAAAACATACATTTTCAAATACTTTTTCTAAGTGTTTCAAGCCAAAGCAGTGTTTTTCAAGCACCCGTTTCGAAACGGCCATAAGGCGTTTCGAAACATTTTCACCACTGTCGACCACCGTTCCGAAACGTGTATCGAAACACTTGAAAGCGTTTCGAAACGGCACAAATCGTTTCGAAACTGTTCTTCATGTTGGATTTAAAAAGGGCTAAATTATTTCAAAATATTTCAGATTTTTAAGTATAAAAGGGGTGTTTCGAAACGGATCAAGCCCGTTCCGAAACGACCCTTTGACAGTAGCCATTCCGTTTCGAAACGGATCAATGCCGTTCCGAAACAGGGGCTAGGTTTTATTTTGAAAATGTGACCGTTGTATGTTTTAACCGAATTTCTGAAAACCGTTAAGGCGTTTCGAAACGGGCTAGGACCGTTCCGAAACGACCCTTTTACAGTGGCAAAACCGTTCCGAAACGGCCATAAGGCGTTTCGAAACGGGCTCTTAAATGCACCCCAACGGCTCTTTCTATTTTAGTCCGTTCCGAAACAGGTTTCCTGTGTTCCGAAACGGGTTGGTGCAGACAGCATTAATGGTGGCAAGAGAGGGTTCCAACGGCTCCATTTATGTTCCCAACCACCCAAACGGCTAGAAATCAATAAGAAGGTATAAAAGAGACATCCAAAAGCATCAGCAACAACTATTGAACTTCAAGCAAACATCCAAACATCAAATTCAAGCATTTGAGCAAAAATCCCAAATTTGTGTAAAATCCCAATTTGTGTTCTTCATTCATATTTTGTAAAATTGGGTTGAGTGCTTGTATTGGGGCTATCATTTGTATTGAGAGATACCTAATTAGCCTTCAAATTTCTTTGTTCTATTGAGTGAGAGTTGGGTTGATTTTTGGGTAGAAAAATCAACCAATATTGTAAAGGGTTGCCTCCTTGTCCTAGAAAAGGGGAAGATCAATTTAGTGAAATTGTTGTAAATCCTTAGTGAGACTAAGGTAGTGGATGTAGAGTTCATTTGGAACTTGAACCACTCTAAATTCCTTGTTCTTCAATTTTTATTTGCCAATTTCCACTAAAATCCTTTAAATTTCCAATTCACCCCCCCTCTTGGTAAATATCGATCTTTCGATCCACTCAACAATTGGTATCAGAGCTTAACTCTTTGAGGATTAACAACCACAAGAGGAGATCCTTGGAAGAGTGTGATCATCAAAATATCAAGAGATGGCTTCAACCTCCGGTTCCGGCATGTACGAGTCACAATCAACCACCAAGCCTCCTTTCTTCAATGGTGACAACTACTCCTTTTGGAAGAACAAAATGAGGCTATTCATCAAGTCAAGTGACTACCTTGTATGGGATGTCATTGAGGATGGGCCATACATTCCATTGAAGCAAGATGGTGAAGGCAAGATGGTGTTGAAGAAGAAAGCCGAAATGAGTGAAGAGGAGAGGAAGAAGATTTAAGTCAACGATAAAGCTCTCCACATGCTTTTTTGTGCTTTCGGTCCGGACATCTATTCAAAAGTCTCTTCCATTGAAAATGCCAAAGAAGTGTGGGACACACTTGAGACCACTTATGAAGGCACCAATGATGTCAAAGAAACTAAGATTGGACTTCTCAATCTTAGTTATGAAAATTTCAAGATGGAGCCCGATGAGACGGTGTCAAAGATGTTTGATCGATTCTCCACAATTGTCAACGGGCTAAAGGGCTATGGAGAGATCATACCGGAAGACAAGCTTGTCCGGAAGCTACTCTATTCACTTCCCGAAGCTTGGGATGGGAAGAGAACCGCCATCATTGAAGCAAAGAACTTGAAGACATTAAAGCTTGATGAGCTTGTGGGTTCTCTCCTTACTCATGAGATCATGAAGCAAGGAAGGGAAGATGAGAAAAAGAAAGAAGAGAAAAGAGTAGAGAAGCTTGAAGTTGAAAAGAAAAAGAAGATGGGAATAGCTCTCAAGGCAAAAGCTTCACAACATGATGAGAGCTCATCTTGTGAGGAGGATGAACTTGAAGAATTGGCTATGATAGCCAAACGGTTCTCACGCTTCATGAGGTCCAACCGGGGAAGAAAAATCCAAAGAAAGATGGACTTCAAAGGAAGGAACAAAGAAGAAGGGAAAGATCCCATCATTTGCTATGAGTGCAAACAATCCGGTCACATCCGTTCGGAGTGCCCTCAACTCAAGAAGAAGGGCTTTGAGAAGAAGAAACTCAAAGCCAAGCTTGCTACTTGGAGTGATGAGGAGTCATCGGAGGATGACGAACAAGAAGTGGCTAACCTTTGTCTCATGGCACTTGAGGAAGATTCCTCCTTGGTAACCTCTAACTCATCTACTTTAGATTTTTCATATGAAGAATTAAATGATGCATATGATGAGTTACAAGAGGTATTGATGAATTAGTTGAGAAGTTTAAAGAGTCGGTCATTAAAAACAAGAAAATCATTTTAGAGCTAAATGAGAAAAATGACTCACTCACTCAAGCTAATTCTAAATTTGAGAAAAAGATTTTAGGATTAAAAGATGAACTTAAATTCTTTCAAGATGAAAATGTTGATCTTAATAATCTTTTGTCTCAATGCAATAGTGAACACCAAAAGGTGTTAGGTGAGCTAAATGAGCTCAAAAAGTCCTTAAAAATGTTGGTAGTGTCAAACATGAAGTAGGAGAATCCTCTAGAACACACCAACCTAAGAAAATGACTAATTACTACAAACAAGGTAGCTACCCTAGACATAGTAGAGCTAAAAGAATTAGAAGTGTATGGGTTCTTAAGGAACTTGTAAAATCTAATAATATTATTGCTATGTCATCTTGGATTCCTAAGGGAACCAAGGTTTTGGGAGCTAACACTCATGGACCCAAAATGATTTGGGTACCAAAAACCAAGGTTTAATATCTTTGTTTGTAGGGGGAGCATTGCTACAAGGCCAAAGCACAAAGTCAAAACTCATGGTACCTTGATAGTGGATGCTCGAGACACATGACCGGAGACAAGAGTCGATTCATGGATTTAAAGCCAAAAAGTGGAGGAGTAGTAACATTTGGTGACAACTCCAAAGGCCACATTAAAGGTATTGGCTCCATAGGTAATCACTCTACCATTCTCATTGAAAATGTATTATATGTCGATGGTCTTAAACATAATTTATTGAGCATAAGTCAATTGTGTGATAAAGGATTTAATGTTTTATTTGATAAAAATGGATGCAAAATTGTTGACATTAAATCTAATAATATTATGCTCATAGGTCATCGCATAGGAAACATATACATGGTGCATTTAGATGACATACATACATCTCATGCATGTTTAGTTGCTCAAAATGAAAATGATGCATGGTTGTGGCATAGGAAGCTAGGACATGCTAGCATTAGTGTTTTGGAAAAACTAGTCTCTCTAAATCTAGTTAGAGGTTTGCCCAAAATTAAATTTTCAAATGACAAAATTTGTGATGCATGCTCTAAGGGTAAACAACATAAGTCTTCCTTTAAATCCATTAATGATGTTTCTACTAGTAGATGCTTACAATTAATTCACATGGATTTATTTGGGCCAATTAGGACTATGAGCTTGGGTGGTAAATCTTATGCATTTGTGTTAGTTGATGATTTTTCTAGATTTACTTGGGTTCTCTTTTTAAGTACTAAAGATGAGGCTTTGGAAAAATTCATCACATTTTCAAAATTAACCCAAAATGATCTTGAACTTAGAATTTCACACATTAGAAGTGATCATGGAACCGAGTTTCAAAATTTAGGGTTTGAAGAATTTTTGAATGAAAATGGTATTAGCCATAATTTTTCGGCTCCTCGAACTCCTCAACAAAATGGGGTAGTTGAGAGGAAAAATAGAACTTTACAAGAAATGGCTAGAACTATGCTTTGTGAAAATAATTTACCTAAATATTTTTGGGCGGAAGCCACAAACACCGCTTGTTATATTGTAAATCGAGTAATGATTAGGCCAATTTTAAAGAAAACACCTTATGAGATTTTAAAATCTAAAAAGCCTAACATTAGCTATTTTCACCCTTTTGGGTGCAAGTGTTTTGTTTTAAATAATGGAAAAGACAACTTAGGTAAATTTGATGCAAAAAGTGATGAAGCTATTTTTATAGGTTACTCTTTAACCTCTAAAGCCTATCGAGTATTTAACAAAAGAACTTTAGTAGTAGAAGAGTCTATTCATGTTGTATTCGATGATAACCTCCTTCCTAGGAAAGATTCTTGTGATGATGATGATGTAGGAATCATAAATGCCTTTGATGGAGGTCAAACTTCAAAGGAGGATGAGATTCAACCAAAAGAAGAAGATACACAAGATCCACCTCTTGAAGCCTTGAAGGACTTGGCTATTGAGGAAAAGGAAGTGAGCTACCCAAGGGAGTTGAACTATGTCAAAGATGGTGAAATCTTGGGTGATCCATCCAAGGGGGTAACCACTCGTTCTTCTCTTAGATTAATGAACCATGTTGCATTTATCTCATGCATAGAGCCTAAAAACATAAAAGAAGCATTGAAAGATGACTTTTGGATTATGGCTATGCAAGAAGAGTTAAATCAATTTGAGAGAAGTAATGTATGGACATTAGTTGATAGGCCTAGTAATCAATCTACAATAGGAACTAAATGGGTCTTTAGGAACAAACTAGATGAGAGTGGTAACATTGTGAGAAATAAAGCTAGACTTGTAGCACAAGGTTACACTCAAGAAGAGGGAATAGATTTTGATGAAACCTATGCACCCGTAGCTAGGATGGAAGCCATTAGGATGTTGCTTGCATATGCATGTTATCATAATTTCAAGCTTTTTCAAATGGATGTTAAAAGCGCATTTTTAAATGGTTTTATAAATGAAGAAGTGTATGTGGAACAACCACCGGGTTTTGAAGATTCAAAATTTCCAAATCATGTTTTCAAACTTACCAAAGCTCTTTATGGTTTAAAACAAGCTCCTAGAGCTTGGTATGAAAGGCTTTCAAATTTTTTGATTGAAAAAGGATTTGAAAAAGGTAAGGTGGACACTACACTTTTCATAAAAATGTATAAAAATGACATCTTAGTAGTTCAAATTTATGTTGATGATATTATTTTTGGTTCTACTAATGAATGTCATTGTCAAGAGTTTTCTAAGCTAATGCAAGGTGAATTTGAGATGAGCATGATGGGGGAGCTCTCATTCTTTTTGGGACTCCAAATCAAGCAAAAGAAGGATGGCACCTTCATCAACCAAGCAAAATACATAAAGGATATGCTCAAGAAGTTTGGCTTGGAGAATGCAAAGCCTCAAGCCACTCCTATGAGCTCATCTACAAAGCTAGACAAAGATGAAGGAGGTAAGTGTGTTGACTCTAAGCTTTATCGTTCTATGATTGGATCTTTGCTTTACCTTACCGCAAGTAGACCGGATATATTGTTTAGTGTTTGCTTGTGTGCTAGGTTTCAAGCTAGTCCTAGAGAGTCTCACCTTATAGCCGTTAAGAGGATCTTTAGGTATCTTAGAGACACTCCTTGTTTAGGTCTTTGGTACCCTAGAGACTTTACCTTCAACCTTCATGCTTACTCAGATGCGGATTATGGGGGTTGCAAAATTGATAGGAAAAGTACTTCGGGAACTTGCCAATTCTTAGGTAGTATGCTCATATCTTGGTTCTCTAAGAAACAAAATAGTGTAGCCTTATCTACCACCGAAGCCGAGTACATATCCTTAGGGAGTTGTTGTGCTCAAGTCCTTTGGATGAAGCAACAACTCTTAGATTATGGAATTAAAGTTGGAACCATACCCCTAAAATGTGACAACACTAGTGCAATATGCTTAACTAAAAATCCCATCCAACACTCTAGAACCAAACATATAGAAATAAGGCATCATTTCATTAGAGATCATGTTCTTAAGGAAGATGTGGTTATAGAGTATGTGGACACCTTGAATCAATTAGCGGACATTTTTACAAAACCCTTAGATAAAGAGCGTTTTTGGTCCCTTAGGAGAGAGTTAGGTCTAGCTAGCCTATCTTGACCTTTTTGGACCTCTTTTGTGCTTAAATATGCTTGATCTTGTGAAATGCCATGTTGATGTGTTTAAACTCCTAATTTTATCCATGCTTATAGTTAGGGGGAGTATGTTTATGCTTAAATATGTTTTGCCTGCTCATTCATGACATTTATGCATGTTAGGCCTCTTAAAAGATCATTTTTCTACATTTTTAGAGCCTCATCTGCACTTCCAGGCCCAGGTGTATCGAAACAGGTGAATCCGTTTCGATACAGATACCTTAAATCCAGCTCTGAGAGAAGGGCGTTTCGAAACGCCTCAAAAGCGTTCCGAAACGTTTTTGATTCTGCCAAGGGGGTGTATCGGAACGCGTTCCGATACGGGTCAAAGGGTGTTTCGATACGGTCAACAGCGTATCGAAACGTTATGTTTATGGTTTTAAAATGGTCAAAACCCTAGCTGCCCGTTCCGAAACGGTCTTGACCGTTCCGAAACGGCATCGCGGAATGCTTTATTTAGGGCTTTTAATGACACAAATACACTTTTTATCAAACACTAAAACCCTAAACCGCCTCCCTCTCTATAAATACCCTCTAAAACTCTTTGATTTTCACAAAATTGTGAGGGGTTTTACTCTTCAACTCAAGTCTAAGCAAGTTTCATCAATCTTGTGCAAGGATTTCTTCAAAATCATCCAAAATCCCAAACTAAGGTAATTTTTCAATTTTTTTTCTTTCTTTCAATTCATGTTCGAATCTTAGGTTAGAAAATTTTATTTTTGTATAAATTATATGTTTTTGGCTGTGGGTTTTCAAAATCTTGTAAAGTTTTTTTCAAATCTCAAAATTTTTGATTCGAATATAAATTTTTTCAATCGTATTTTTTTAAAAACTGTTTTTATTTTAATTTTGTTTTCAAAAACCTAAGTGGGATTTATTATTGGATTGATTTTAATTATCAACGCATACACTTATTTTTAAAACTCTTGCTTAATATTTTTAGATGGCGGATCAATCGAACAAAAAGCGCAAGGCCGTTCAATCCGGTGATTCAAGCATTCGTCCGAATATCACGATGCTTTTTCAGAAATCTCTTAAGAATCCGGACGCGCGTGCTCGCTTTGCTTATGTCAAGGACTTTGCGATTCGTAAGGAACGAGTCATTGATCTTGACTTCCTCAACTCCGAGCGATTCCTTTTCCGTTATCTCGGCCGTTTGGATGAGTGGAATCTCTGGTATTTCTTGAGCATTCCGGATGTTTGCTACAAAAACATGGTACTCCTCTTTTACTCCAATGCTCGTTTTCTTTATGATGAGTCCAAAACCGAGATCATAGGAATTGAGTCATCCTTACTAGGCAAAAAGATTGTTGTTAATGTTGCTCTTTTGGAATCTGCTCTTAAACTTAAGAATATGGGTCTTGAGGATGAACGTCATTTTGGCAATTTCACCGGTAAAGCACTTCATTTGGATGTGCATGATCGTGTTCTTCACTTGATAGTATCTTGGTTTATTCGCCCTTCCGGTGGTAAATATTCCCATATCCGTCAAAGAGATCATTTTTGGTTAGAGTGTTTCCGTAAGGGTGAGCGCCCAAATGTGCCTAAGATAATCTTTGCCGAGATAGTCAATAATATCAAGCTTATTGACACGAATGAGTTGACATCCTTTACTTATGGCATTGTCTTGAGCGCCCTATTTCATTATCTTGAAATTGATTGTACCTATGACTCTCCGGAACCTCGCAAGACCAAAATTGGTGAGTCATCCCTTCGCAAATCCGGGTTCCAGTATGTGGACGATATTTGGGAAAGAGTTGATAGAGAAGCGGATCCTCCTCTCGTTGCTCCTCCACCGCAAGTTCAAGCCGCGAACAATGATGCCCTCACGGCTTTCCTTACCGAACGATTCAATGCCTTGGACACTCGGATGAATGCTTTGGACACTAGCATTGCTTCGGGCTTTGAGACTATGGGCAATCGGTTGAAGAATGTCGAGGATCGTCTTTATTCTCTTGAAACTTCTCATCCCAACTTGGATCTTTCCTTCTCCACTCTCTATGGGCAATGGACGAAGTTTCAACGTTCTCAAGCCAAGGACGATGATGATGATGATGAGGATGATGATGACGAGGCTTAGGATATTTATCTCATATCATATCATATTATCTATGCATTTTAGGACTAAGGTTGCATCTTTATGTTTTCTCATGTTTTAGGACCTATGCTTATGGCTATTTTATTTTGGGACTTTATTGTTTGAATTATGTTGAACTTAATGTTTTGAATTATGTTTTGGATATTTTGGTTATGAATTTATAATATGGTTGCTTATTATTGCTTATTGGTACTAATCTTTTATCTTCTCTATGAGCTTATGTTGTTCTTTTTGATCTAACAAAAATGGGGAGAAGAAATTTAAGAGCCACTACACTAAAAATTCGTTTTTAAATTTTAAAAGGTTTTTAAACTTAAACTTCAAATCAAATTTTTTTTTCAAAACCTATCTTAAATTAAGGGGGAGTTAGAATATTTTCAAAACTTTCAAAATTCTCAAAAATTCTAACTTTGGTTTTGTTATATCAAAAAGGGGGAGATTGTGAAACAAATATTTTAATTTTGATATAACTAAAAACCTAAGGACTAAATCGAAAAAGTCAAAACGAATTTTAAGTCCATAAAATATCCCCATATAATTTTAGTATTATGCCTAAGTTAAAAACATACATTTTCAAATACTTTTTCTAAGTGTTTCAAGCCAAAGCAGTGTTTTTCAAGCACCCGTTTCGAAACGGCCATAAGGCGTTTCGAAACATTTTCACCACTGTCGACCACCGTTTCGAAACGTGTATCGAAACACTTGAAAGCGTTTCGAAACGGCACAAATCGTTTCGAAACTGTTCTTCATGTTGGATTTAAAAAGGGCTAAATTATTTCAAAATATTTCAGATTTTTAAGTATAAAAGGGGTGTTTCGAAACGGATCAAGCCCGTTCCGAAACGACCCTTTGACAGTAGCCATTCCGTTTCGAAACGGATCAATGCCGTTCCGAAACAGGGGCTAGGTTTTATTTTGAAAATGTGACCGTTGTATGTTTTAACCGAATTTCTGAAAACCGTTAAGGCGTTTCAAAACGGGCTAGGACCGTTCCGAAACGACCCTTTTACAGTGGCAAAACCGTTCTGAAACGGCCATAAGGCGTTTCGAAACGGGCTCTTAAATGCACCCCAACGGCTCTTTCTATTTTAGTCCGTTCCGAAACAGGTTTCCCGTGTTCCAAAACGGGTTGGTGCAGACAGCATTAATGGTGGCAAGAGAGGGTTCCAACGGCTCCATTTATGTTCCCAACCACCCAAACGGCTAGAAATCAATAAGAAGGTATAAAAGGGACATCCAAAAGCATCAGCAACAACTATTGAACTTCAAGCAAACATCCAAACATCAAATTCAAGCATTTGAGCAAAAATCCCAAATTTGTGTAAAATCCCAATTTGTGTTCTTCATTCATATTTTGTAAAATTGGGTTGAGTGCTTGTATTGGGGCTATCATTTGTATTGAGAGATACCTAATTAGCCTTCAAATTTCTTTGTTCTATTGAGTGAGAGTTGGGTTGATTTTTGGGTAGAAAAATCAACCGATATTGTAAAGGGTTGCCTCCTTGTCCTAGAAAAGGGGAAGATCAATTTAGTGAAATTGTTGCAAATCCTTAGTGAGACTAAGGTAGTGGATGTAGAGTTCATTTGGAACTTGAACCACTCTAAATTCCTTGTTCTTCAATTTTTATTTGCCAATTTCCACTAAAATCCTTTAAATTTCCAATTCACCCCCCCTCTTGGTAAATATCGATCTTTCGATCCACTCAACAATACCCCAGATAGTAATCAGTGTTCAGATTCCAGACATGAGTAACATAATACATGTGACAGACATTTTCTATTTAAAGTATCAGAAACGGAAGATTCATGCTTTTGACAGATAAATGGGCATACCATTGAGCAGAGCAGACATTTTCATTATTCATCATGCAAACAGATTGTACCATCATAGGTCAAGCTAACAGATCATACTATCAGATTTATCAGACAACCAGGCAATATCATCACAGATTAAGCAATCACATACCAAGTATACAGATTGAGCAGACATGCATCAGATAGGCAGAGAAGGTCAGCATATATCCAGTTCATCATTTCATCTCATTTTCTAATGTAGTGATACAATCTCAATAACAATTGAAATATTCAGCAAACATAGCATTGTTCACGATTAAATCGTTAGATTCCTTACTAGTATGTATTCTGTAAAACCTATGTTTGATTTTGATATAATTAAATCTTTAAGGATCAATTTGAAAAACTTAAAATTGTTTTATAAGTCCCTTAATAAGTTTTTAAATCACCAACACTTTAAAACTGATTTCAAAAACTCAAACTCAAAACATTTTCTAAGTGTTCCAAGCCCAAACTATTGAAAACTGTCCAGGTGTATCGATACGCTTCCAGCCGTATCGATACCTTTTTTACAAAGTTGGCTACTACCGGAACACGTTTCGATACGCCCTTAGCCGTATCGAAACACCGTATCGAAATAGATTCAATCTATATCGATACGCTCCTTCGTAAAAGCCTAAAAGAGTTTGAATGGCGTACCGATACGACTTCACCCGTATCGATACGGTTTTAATGAATTTTAAAATCAAGTCGGTTTAAATATTTCGACAGTTGGTGTCAGTTGGTTAGGTGACCAAATTTTAAATTGGTAGTTGACTCGTATCGATACGGTAAACCCTCGTATCAAAACGGAAACTTCCAGTGAGCTAAGTCGAGAAAAAGGTATCGATACGGTCTTAGCCGTTTCGATACCCCGTACCGATACGCCTACGTGCGTTTTGATACCCCTTATTAATTGCACACAACGGCTCTAGTAAGTTAAAGCTTAATCCATTGAGCATTCTTAAAAGTCTTACTTGGTTTGCGATATGTATTGCATAGTCATAACTTTTGAATGATGCATTTACAATATAAGTGAATGTAAAGGTTTGAAGGGAGGAAGGAAGAAAATGACCAATGCGGTAAGTGTGAATTTTGAAATTTTTATGTATTGGCTTGTAAAGTGTACTTATTAAAAAAATTAACAATATTTGGGGTAGTAGGATTGAAATGAGCAAAAATGTATGATGTAATAATAGATAATTGCTTTTGGAATATACATGTATATACAAGTAGTTGGGCTATTTTGTATATAAATGAACATAATAGAGACTATTTTAAAATAAAATAAAAGTTATCTTGTACTTGTTTATGTACTATTTTGTAACTTAGTTAGGGGTTGTTATAAATAAACTAAACCTGAGATGTGTTTTGCAATGAAATGGGATTATTTTAGTATTATTAAAGGACTATTTTTGCATCTATGTGTACTTGTTTGGATTATTTGTTTAGGCTTTTTATCCAATTTGGATTAATTATTTGGTTTTAGTTACAACTCTATAATAGTTTTTATATTTCGATTTATGTGTTGCATTTATGATGATGAATTATTTTATTGGTAAGGATTTCGGTACCAATAATTAAGTACACACTTAATTTATCATACTTTTTGTAACAAATTAGGTTTTCGTGTAAAAAATTAGGTAAGCACATAATTTATTACCCTTGGTTGAGCTGGTTTAGGCTTTGGAGATATCGTGTAATAATTTAAATACATACCGTTTTCATTACATATTTTGTTACAAATTACGTACAACGTGTAATAAATTATGTACATACTTAATTTATCATACTTTCTATAACAAATTAGGTTTTCGTGTAAGAAACTAGGTATATACATAGTTTATTACCCTTGGTTGAGTTGGTTTAGGATTTGGTGATGTTGTGCAAAAATTTAAGTACATACCGTTTTCATTACAGATTTTGTAACAAATTACGTACAACGTGTAATAAATTAAGTACACACTTAATTTTGATACTTTTTGTAACAAATTAAGCTTTCGTAAGAAACTATGTATGTACATAGTTTATTACCCTTGGTTGAGCTGGTTTAGGCTTTGGTGATGTCGTGTAATAATTTAAGTACATATCGTTTTCATTACAGATTTTGTAACAAATTACGTACAACGTGTAATAAATTAAGTACATACTTAATTTTCATACTTTTGTAACAAATTAAGTTTTCGTGTAAGAAACTATGTATGTACATAGTTTATTACCCTTGGTTAATGTTTCTTAATTTTTGTGATCTCGTGTAATTATTTAAGTACATACCATTTTCAATACAAATTTTGTAACAAATAACGTACAACGTGTAAGAAATTAAGTACATACTTAATTTAATATACTTTTTGTAAGAAATTAGGTTTTCGTGTAAAAAAACTAGGTATATACATAGTTTATTACCCTTAGTTGAGATGATTTAGGTTTTGGTGATGTCGTGTAATAATTTAAGTACATATCGTTTTCATTACAAATTTTGTAACAAATTACGTACAACGTGTAATAAATTAAGTACATACTTAATTTATCATACTTTTTGTAACAAATTAGGTTTTCGTGTAAGAAACTAGGTATGTACATAGTTTATTACCCTTGGTTGATGTTTCTTGGTTTTTGTGATATCATGTAACAATTTAAGTACATACCGTTTTCATTACAGATTGTGTAACAAATAGCGTACAACATGTAATAAATTAAATACATACTTAATTTATTATACTTTTTCGTAACAAATTAGATTTTCGTGTAAGAAACTAGGTATGCACGTAGTTTATTACCCTTGGTTGAGGTTTCTTGGTTTTTGTGATCTCATGTATACAATTTTCATTACAGATTGTGTAACAAATAACGTACAACGTGTAATAAATTAAGTATGTACTTAATTTATTATACTTTTTGTAACAAATTAGGTTTTCGTGTAAGAAACTATGTATGTACATAGTTTATTACCTTTCTTAGTTTTTGTGATCTCATGTAATAATTTAAGTAGATACCATTTTCATCACAAATATTTTAACAAATTACGTACAACTTGTAATAAATTAAGTACATACTTAATTTATCATACTTTTTGTAACAAATTAGGTTTTCGTGTAACAAACTAGGTATGCATATAGTTTATTACCCTTGGTTGAGATTTCTTAGTTTTTGTGATCTCATGTAATAATTTAAGTAGATACCATTTTCGTTACAGATTGAGTAACAAATAAAGTACAACATGTAATCAATTAAGTACATACTTAATTTATCATACATTTTGTAACAAATTAGGTTTTCGTGTAAAAAACTAAGTATGTACATAGTTTATTACCCTTGGTTGATGTTTCTTGGTTTTTGTGATCTCATGTAACAATTTAAGTACATACCGTTTTCATTACAGATTGTGTAACAAATAACGTATAACATGTAATAAATTAAGTATGTACATAATTTATTATACTCTTTTGTTACATATTAGGTTTTCGTGTAAGAAACTATGTATGTACATAGTTTATTAGATTTCTTGGTTTTTGTGATCTCATGTAATAATTTAAGTACATACCATTTTCATCACAAATGTTGTAACAAATAAAGTACAACTTGTAATAAATTAAGTACATACTTAATTATTCATACTTTTTGTAACAAATTAGGTTTTCGTGTAACAAACTAGGTATGTACATAGTTTATTACCCTTGGTTGAGGTTTCTTGGATTTTGTGATCTCATGTAATAATTTAAGTACATACCGTTTTTGTTACAGATTGAGTAACAAATAAAGTACAACATGTAATCAATTAAGTACATACTTAATTTATCATACTTTTTGTAACAAATTAAGTTTCGTGTAAGAAACTAGGTATGTACATAGTTTATTACCCTTGGTTGATGTTTCTTGGTTTTTGTGATATCATGTAATAATTTAAGTACATACCGTTTTCATTACAGATTGTGTAACAAATAACGTACAACGTGTAATAAATTAAGTACATACTTAATTTATTATACTTTTTTTGTTACATATTAGGTTTTCGTGTAAGAAACTAGGTATGTACATAGTTTATTACCATTGATTGAGGTTTCTTGGTTTTTGTGATCTCATGTAATAATTGAAATGCATACAATTTTCATTACAAATTGTGTAACAAATAACGTACAACATGTAATAAATTAATTATATAGTTAATTTATTATACGTTTTGTAACAAATTAGATTTTCGTGTAAAAAAACTATGAATGTACATAGTTTATTACATTTTTTGATTTTTGTGATTTCATGTAATAAACTATGTATCTACCGTTTTAATTACACTCTCTGTAATCAATTATGTACAAACCTTATAATAAATTAAATATAAACTTATAACCTGAATGACCTATCAGCCTTAAATTAGGCTCAAATTAGAGATTTTGCCCTAGAAACAGCATCCTTTCAAAAAGTAAACAAATACTCCATATAAATAGAAACAACATCGGTGGGTGGGTCCTAGTTGCCTAATTCCAGCATTAAAGAAGTGCATTCCCATTCATCATGTCTTCCAAAACCGATGAAGCATCTGTAAGTGGCATTTATAACGGGTGCCAAACCAAGAAAAAGACAAGACTGACAGACAAAAAAACAAACAAAGGTTGTGTCAAAATGCCAGGATCAATTGATCTTAGGTATCTGCCCCATGCGAATGTCAAGTCCACCACTTGTTTCTTCTATTAGTTGAAACTTGAAGCCTGTTAACAACAAAAGCATCTTTTCAGCCGTTTCATTTCCCCAGATCCCCTCTCTCTTTGCATTCATGGGATCCCTGGCCGTGCCTGTTTTATCAGCTCTAGCAACCAACAAGGATCATCTACTCTTCCCTTCTTCAAAACCCCATTTCAGAACATCAAGAAACGCTCGTTATCAGCTCAACTGCAGCAGCAAGTTCGGTAATTTCCTCCACCTAGAACCAGAGTCCAAACCAGAGTGCTTAGATTTCGACCTCTCTTGGTTCAACCCTTCCGATCGGCCTTGTTTCGATGTCATCGTTATCGGCACCGGCCCCGGTGGTCTCCGGCTGGCCGAGCAAGTGTCCCGCTTTGGAATCAAGGTATGTTGTATCGACCCTTCACCGCTTTCTGCTTGGCCTAACAATTATGGAGTGTGGGTGGATGAGTTTGAGGGATTAGGACTTGTGGATTGTCTAGACAAGACATGGCCTATGACTTGTGTCCATATCGATGATCACAAGACCAAGTATTTAGACAGGCCTTATGGCAGGGTCTCTAGGAAGAAACTCAAGACAAAGTTGTTGGAGAATTGTGTGTCCAATTCAGTTAAATTTCATAAAGCTAAGGTTTGGAAAGTGAAACATGAGGAGTTTGAGTCTGCTGTGGAGTGTGACGATGGCAGTGAGCTTAAGGCCAGCTTAATCGTGGATGCGAGCGGTTTCGCTAGCAGTTTCGTGGAGTATGATAAGCCTAGGAACTATGGGTATCAGATTGCTCATGGCATTTTAGCTGAGGTTGATGATCATCCTTTTGACTTGGACAAGATGGTTCTCATGGATTGGAGAGATTCCCATTTAGGAAGCGAACCTTATTTACGAGCCAACAATTCGAAACTACCCACTTTTCTATATGCAATGCCCTTCGATTCCAACTTGGTATTCTTGGAAGAGACTTCTCTGGTTAGTCGACCGGTGCTACCGTATTCGGAGATGAAGAGGAGGATGGTAGCGAGGCTAAGGCATCTAGGAATTAGAGTTAAGAGAGTGATAGAAGATGAGAAGTGTTTGATCCCAATGGGTGGACCTCTTCCTAGAATCCCTCAGGCTGTAATGGCTATAGGTGGGACATCCGGGGTAGTCCATCCTTCCACCGGGTACATGGTTGCCCGGACGATGGCATTAGCGGTGGATGTGGCCGAAGCTATCGCGGAATGTCTTGGTTCAACAAGGATGATTCGAGGGAGACCGCTTTACCATAAGGTATGGAATGGATTGTGGCCGATTGAGAGGAGACTTAGCAGAGAATTTTGCCGTTTCGGAATGGAAACGTTGCTGAAGCTTGACCTGGTGGGAACCAGGAATTTCTTTGAAGCATTCTTCGATTTGGATCCTTATTACTGGCATGGTTTCCTGT
This sequence comes from Hibiscus tridactylites, assembly GCA_958450335.1. Classification (NCBI taxonomy): domain Eukaryota; kingdom Viridiplantae; phylum Streptophyta; class Magnoliopsida; order Malvales; family Malvaceae; genus Hibiscus; species Hibiscus tridactylites. The sequence continues at coordinate 22,254,985 of OY288289.1, read as the reverse complement.
CTTCAAGGCTGTCTATAGATGAGCTTGCTTATTTTAGCTTGTCTTTGTTTGGACATGCCTCTGCTTCCTCCAGGTTTGATATTGTTTCAAAATGCCCACTTCCTCTGCTTCGGATGTTGGGAGATCTAGCTCTTGAAATCGTTTAGTCATCAATCACTGTACCATCTTTCTTTTATTCAATAACAACCAATTGCCGGAGAATGGAAAAATTCTTGTGAATGGACGAAAATATCTTTTTATTTTTATGATATTATTAATTTGAAATTTTAACATGAATTTTTAGATAAAGAATACTTTTATAGAAATTCATTCGAGGAGAAACTCATACCCGAAAATTGAATAATATAAATATTTTTTTTATTAAAAATCGTTTGAAAATATGTGTATTCATCAAAGTTTTTAATATCATAATTTTTTGATTAATTTTAATAGGTATGAATGTGAATGACTAAATAATTTAATAACATAGATATTAAAATTCAGTTTAAAAAATTAATAATAATATTTTGTTGAGTAAATACATTTGGTCGTTTGGTTAAACTGTTCATTTTCCCTAATATTTCCTTAAGTCATGACCTTAGGAGCTCCACTTCTCATCCCTAGGTAAGATTAGATTTAGAATTTGTCAAAAAAAATTGTGATAAAAACTTTAATAACGAGTAATTAGGGTAAACTACATAAATGATCCCCGACTATGCTCTAATTCTTTTTACATCCATCAACTATCGAAAGTTACAAATTGGTCCCCCGACTTAAAAAGTAACAAATTAATCTGATTACGTTAACAATTTAACGGCTAATGACGTGGCAATTAATATAAATTGGTATAATTGCATAGTTAGCCCTAAAGTTTTACACTTATTTTAATTTGACCCTAATTTTAAAAAATTAACTCATATTATTTTAATATTCTATCAATTTAGTCATGTTCCTGATTTCTTTGTAGCCGTGTTCCCGCAATTTTCGTTCGTTCATCTGAATTTTGGGTGAAAATAAATTGAAGAATTAAAGGAGAAAAGGAATAGAAAAGGATGGACTAAATTGATAGAATATTAAAATAATGAGGGTCATTTTTTAGAATTAGGGTCAAATTAAAATAAGTGTAGAACTTGAGGACTAATTATGTAATTATACTAATTTATATTAACTACCACGTCATTAGCTGTTAAATTTTTAATGACGTCAGACCAATTTATTACTTTTTAAGTCGAGGGACCAGTTGATAACTTCTTATAGTTGGGGACGCAAAAAAAGAATTAGAGCATAGTTGGATGACCATTTATGTAGATCACCCTTAGTTTATATATGCACGTGAATAAAATTTTATACCACACAATAATTAATAATTAAAATTATTACTCCCTCCGTCCCACAAAATTGGTCTCTTGTTGATTTTTCACGTAATTTCAGGAAGATAAAATTTATGTAAAAGATGTGTTGTAAAATAAATAAAATGACAATTTCATCCTTAAAAAGTTAGTTTATTTTGTTAGAAAACTAAAAAGAGGGTAAAAAATAAAATATGCCTAATAAAAATTGTTGAGTTTTTCAATGGGACAATTTAAGTGGGCAAGACTAAGGTGCGTGTAATAATTTGTGCAACTACATAAATGCTTACCAAGTGGGTAGAATTTATGGGTGAAGGAGTAATTATTGTTTGGTATAAAAACGAGTAAGATATAGATGAAAACGAATAAAATTATTACTCTACACAAAAGGAACAAGTTTATGGGAAAAGAAGTAAGATATAGATAAAAACAAGTAATTTTCTGATTGTGTAAAAAATTACATAAGCTTGTATATTATCCATTAAAAATTAAAATCTAAATCTTTAGTACTAAAACTTAAACCCTAATATTTAAAGCCTGCATTCTAATTCTAAATCTTAAATTTAAAACCCTACAAACTAAACTCATTAATCTTAAATTAAATCACTAACCTTTCAATAGAAAGGTTTGTGTAGTTTAAAGACAACATAACACGCGTATTAGATAATTTTTCAATATATATATATATAATAAATTACAATTACTCCATTTTAGACATAATTATCACTTAAAGTATTATAGTTATATACCAGTTAAAAATGAGATTGATATTGTAAATAATATATTAGTTTAATATCTTCCATGAATCACCAAGAGAAGAGTGAATGTTAGTTTTTATTTTATTATTTTTATTTTTAAATACCATATGTATAAATATAGATATAATTTGTTGCATTGTTGTTAGGTATTATGTGACCTATGTGTATGCGTCAAAAACTGATCGTAGAGTCGTGGTTGTAATAGTTATTCTTGATAATGAGCAAACCTATAAAACAAGAGATCATAATTATCATAATATTTTGAAATTATCAAAGTTGAGTTTTATTCAATCTTAATTGGTGTCAGTTCGATACTGCAAAACTTTTTGAAAAAATCAGTAAAAAAAATACTTGGGATTAAAATCGACAAAATGAAAATTTTCATATTTTTAGTTCGGACACATAAATAAGTAGCCGAGACTAGTTAATGTATTTCTCAAGTTTAAGTTTAAAATTTGTTTGAATGTGAATTAATTTAGTTTTCTCGTAATGCTAATTTATATACAGGAATATCTAAAAAATTTAATTTATTCGTAAATAAAGTAGCAAAAAGTAAATATGTTATTTACATGAAAGGTAGGATGCATATTCAAGTGGTTAAAGAATCAATAGCCTTTTTAAGGATAAATCGATAATTTCACAAAAAATTGGTGAGCGTTTGGAGTCGAAGATTGATGAATTCTCTAAACTGCTCCACCATCGCCGGTGCTTCTTCGATCCAGTATCAAAATGTTGCCATTATCAAACCCATCAAATTCTTTACAATTACATCTGAGATAAATATGTTAGATGGTGAATTAAAGAAAGCATCAAAATTTAATTTGATGGGGAATCCATTTGGTGTTGTGCACTGCTATTAGTCGGGGACTCGTAATACTCTCTAACTAGTGTCCTCGTGAATCAATTGATTTTTGGCATACCATATCCCTCAGTAAGCAATTACAAGCTTTATCTTCGTTTTTTTCATTAGATTGCATAAAATAAATAGCTAACACCTGTTTATAATCTGAATGCAAAAGTGCAGGTGGAAATCTTAGACCAACAGATTTCATAATTTGATGAGTAAAAGAACAAAGTGGTCCACCTTATCAGCTGCATTATCGCAAAAAGGGCAAGCATTTCTAACTTGAATACTCCTTTGCTGTAAATTAGAGAAAATAAGAAGATAATTGTGAAGTAGCCTCCATATACATATTTTACAGGTCCCATAGGCTACTATAGAAATTTTTAAAGAGACTGAAATTAAGCCCGTTGAGAGTAGCATTCGACTGTAGATCCCTTTTTAGCAAGACCTTGTATCCACTCTTAGGAGAGTAAATTCCAGAATTGTCATACATCCATCAGGTGGTTTAAATTTTTTCAGGGGATGCAGCAAATACGATTTGCTAATGTTGGTTCAAAAAGAGACTTAATAAACTACTCTTTCAGGTGTTAGAATCCGAGTTTATAAGGTCTGAAATTCTGAGAAATCGAAAGTCAATATTCTGATTTAGTCTACCATTTTCAGGCCCCGACAGCCAAGCGTCATTCCATACACTAATATTCAAACCATTATCAACCCTCCATCCCATGCCTTTTTGCACTAACAATATTTTGCCATGTAAATGAAGGATATGCCCCGAGATGACACTCATAAAATATGATCTAGGAAAATATCTAGCCTTCATAACACGAGCTAGTAGACTAGAGGGATGAGATAGAATGCACCAGCCCTGCTTAGCAAGCAAGGCAATATTAAATTCAGACAAGTCCTTGAATACTAATCCTCCACAATTTTTCGGCAAACACATTGTTGACCAAGAACACAAATGAATTCCTTTCAAGGAATTATTATTCTTCCACCAAAAATGATTCATTATAATTTTTATCTTCTGATAGATGGCTTCGATAGGAAAAAAACACTGCATAGCATAAATCGATATTGCTTGTAATAATGCTTTAATGAAAATTTCTTTCCCACATTTAGGCCAATGTTGAATATTTCGGTTATCAACAAGTTTGTAGAAGCAATCTAGATAGTGGTTGAAAGCCTCCTTCTTGCGTTTACCTACCATTGTGGGTAAATCAAGATATTTTTTTGGATTAGTAGAAACTCTCACTTCTAGTAAATTCCAAATAAGGTTTTTTGTTGAGTCTGGTACGTTGGCACTAAAATAGATGAGAGATTTGTCAAAGTTAAATCTTTAACCTGAGGCATTAGTATACTTGGTGATGACTTGTTTGATGTTCTCAGCCCCTTTTAAAGATGCATCACCAAAAAGAATATTGTTGTCAGCGAAGAAAAGGTGATTTATAGACAACTTTTCTCTGCCAAGCCGAGCTCTTATCACACTGCCAAATCTTTTAGCCTCATTAAGGATGGTGAAAAAACCTTATGTACAGAAAAGGAAAAATAAGGACTTAAGGGGTCCCCTTGTCGCAAACCCCGAGAAGGGAAGAACACATTGTTGTTAGTTCCATTTACTCCAACAATGTATGAAATAGAAGTGATACACTTCACAATGAGAGAAATCCATTGAGTATGAAAGTCAAGTCGCAACAACATTCTTTCAATAAAATTTCATTCAACTCTGTCATATGCTTTACTCATATCGAGTTTTAGAGAAAAAGATCTAACATTTTCTACACACTTCATTTTCAGGGAGTGTAATACTTCGTAGGCTATGAGAACATTGTCTGAAATTTGTCTACCTGGTATGAAAGCACCTTGAGCTTCATCAATGCAATTCTCCAAAACCCCTTTCATCCGTAGCACTAGGACTTTCACAATTAGTTAGTAAAGAACATTGCACAAACTAATTGGTCTAAATTGAGACATGTGTCATGGCTTTTTAACATTCAGAATGAGAACAATATTGGTATGATTTATACTAGTAATATCACGTTCTCCATTCAAGATAGACAGACAAAACCTTGTAACATTAACCCCTATAATATTCTAGTATTTTTGATAAAATAAAGCACAAAAAAACATCAATACATGGAGCTTTTAGCGGTGACATAGACTTGAGAGCAACCCATACCTCGTCACCTTTGAAGGGTTCGAGTAGTATTCTATTCATCTCCATGGTAACACTGCAACAAACATTATCATAAATAGTGGCAACATCTTCTGTTAGGGTCGAAGAAAAAACCTCTGAAAAATAGTTTGAAGCTTCATTCAGAATTTCCTCTGTATTCGAAGCCACTATACCATTGTCATCAATGATTTCAGCAATGGTGTTGTTTTTCGCCCTTGTGGAAGTAAAATTGTGGAAGATCGAAGTATTTTGTTCCCGTTCATAATCCAATTGGCTCTCGATCGTTGTTCTCAAAGTCTCTCGTCTTTATCCGCTTCCTCAATAGCCTTTTTTAAAATTGAAAGATTCGTCGTAGATAAATTTATGGAGGCCAAATGACTTCGAGTTGTTAAATGTAGGTATTTTATTTTTTCAAGCCATGCTTTACTTTTTTCTTCTTTTAACGGTAAACTTCCTTCTACAATTAATTCAATACCTCTTATGGATAGCTCATATTAGAAATAAGTCTATTTTTAATTTATATATATATATATATATATATTTAAAATGTAGAAGAGTATGTTGAAGACAGTAGGGAATAAAAAAAATATTATCAACTGGACCAATATAAATAAAAATAGTAATTTATCTAACAAAACTCATATTCATAATTTCAAATTTTAAAAATCTCATTCTCCAATATATTTTTTAAAATATTAAATATATCTTTATTTAAATAAAATTAAAGTATTTCCCGGAAAAAAAAATTAAATTTGTACCTATAACTTAGTCAATTTGTCAAAAATATAAGTCATAAAAATGTGAATTTAAATTTATTTTTTAATATTAACTTCTCTCATAAATTTCAACAAAAAATAACTGAGAAATTTATTAGTATATTTTTATTCTTTTAAGTATCATATTTTAAAGACATTAAAGATGAGTTATATACTTTTATTATTTTTTATTTTAATTTTATTTTGTTGTTTGTATTTTATGTTAATTATATACTAGAGTGAAACCCAACTATGTTTGTGGAATTCAATGATCATAAAATGTAATGAAATTATATAAAAAAATATTTTTACCTTTAATTTTACTTGAATTTTATTTTTTGAGCTAATTTAAGGCTTAAAAACTAATCACACTTTTATATTGGGTCATTTTTTTAATTTCTTAGAGTCCGAGTCGAGATCGACATTCACAAGCCCTTGCGTCGCAGTGTAATGCTGGGAAATGGTAATGGGGAGAAACCTACAGCTTGCCCTTTGAGGTATGAACACCTTCCCAACTTTTGTTACTACTGTGGTCTTGATGGGCACGAATTTATGGCCTGCTCCGCCTGTCCATTTGATACCAATCCGATGAAATTCCAATATGGTGAGTGGTTACGTGTGAAGTCCCAGCAACCATTGAAGGCACTTAAGAAGAAGCAAGACATCGAGTATTTTGATGAAGAAGCTTTGGATGCATGTTAAGTGTGCAAAAGTCCTACATTTTAGCCATAGTTTAGCTCAATTATTGTTGCACTTAAGCATGTTTTAGTTGCATTTATTAGGTAACCATACACAAAATTGCATAGATTAGATAATCTGCCATGTTTGTTGAATTTCACCGTTGTTCTCTATAAAAGATACTATTCATGTATGTGTTTTACTGTGCGCAGGTACCCGCCCAGACAAACAATGCGGAGGCAACAAAGAGGGGCAGAAGGAAGGAGCTGAACAATCGATGAAAGATGCTAATGAACCTGATAGAGAGCTGATCAGACTATGCTACAGAGGATAAGCCCAGAGTAAGGAGCCATGCTTAGTTACTCACACCAACACAGACCTCTACCGAGGCAATAGACTGTATGCCGTCGAGGCAGCAACCCAAGGAAACTGAAAAAATACAAAGTGGTATGCGATTGAAAGAACACATCAAGCTTGATTTTTAGAGACCACTTGCATGAGGATCAGATCCCAAAAGCTCAAGAAAATACACGGTCAAAGTTATGGTGAAAAAAGTCAAACGAGAATCTAGGAAGAATTAATGATAAAGATTTGTACTTTTAATGAGTTGTAATCTGATTCTAACTGGTACTCCTACCCTAAACTGACTTTGACCTAGGCCAAGCCCTATAAATACATACCCTAGCCGACTAAGAGAGGGAGATCGAGTAATTTTTGAGAAACCCTAGAGCTTCCATTCGTCCATCATGTTCTAAACTTCTTCTAGGGCTAAGGGTTGGTTTTGTTGAGTAGTTGTGAGAGATTGCTTGTATTCGTTTAGGTTAAAGTTATTGCAATAAAATTCAAAGTTTGTTTACTCTTGATTTTTCAATTGTTTGCAATCAAATTGGGAGAGGAAGTTGCAATTAATCTATTTGTTCAATTTCGGGAGAGTTGAACTCAAGAACGAGTAAACACAGTTTTATCCAATCTAGGGTAAAACTACTTTGGCTTAGGAAATAAGTTTGAAGCTCAGCGGCTAAAGAAGGCTTAGCATTGGTTGGTGTTCATCCTTTGATTCATGCCGGGAGTTATTATCAATATGTGTTCGCCGATAACACTTCGACTTAGGGATAAGAAGGAGTCAATAAAGGAAGCTTTGCTGAACTTTGAATTGTCGCTTAGCCGCCCGGGCAGCTACGTAGTCTCTACCGAGGCAGGCATCTGCCAAGGCAGTTTTCTGTTGAAATTGTCCAGACTGTTAAGACGATTCTGCAATACTTTACCGAGACGGAGCATTCAAAATCTACACTACAACGCATACCAATACCGACCTATTTTCTCAATCTGATTTCTCGAATCTTTTTTTAATTGCTTTTAGTTTAATCAATTCAAACAAAACCTCAATTTACTTGTGTTTTTATTTTTACTTGTGCAGGAAGATAGATTCTGAAGGGTTTCTCGATCCTTGTGGAGACGATATCTATTATATTACAACTAGGCATCATTGTACACTTACACTTAAAGCATGACTATTCGACAACCTACAAGTGTTTGGCGCCGTTGTCGGGAAATAACGTTAAATATATTTTGTTTTTATTTTCTTGCGTTTTAATTTTATTTTTAATCTCGTGGTTTTTTTGGTTTATGACCAGAGCGAACCCAAGATCATCACTACGAGAACTTGATCCTGAAATTGAAAGGACCGCACGCAGATTTTGACAAGGAATCATAATAATAATGGAGCAGCTTGAAGAAGGCAATGCCCGCGGCAACCAACCCGCTGAAGGCATTCAGCGACTCGACGACAATAAAGAAAATCCATCTGCCCCGACCGAAAGTCCGTGATTACTTAGAAGAAGACCTTAGGAAGTTGAACACCAGTTTTGTCGATCCTGAGATAGATGCAGACTATTTTGAACTCAAATCTGTCATGTTCAACACTCTTAACACACTTGGACAGTTTGGAGGATCCGCCACTGAGGATGCCCGACAACATATGAAATCCTTCCTAGACATCTGTAAATCCTTCAAGATACATGGAGTTCAACCAGATGTGCTGAGACTCGGACTATTTCCCTATTCACTAAGGGATAGGGAAAAATCTTGGTTTAATAGTCTACCATCCTTGTCTATTGAGTCTTGGACGGAATTATGTCGTGACTTTCTAGCCATATTTAATCCTGTTAATTTAACTGATAAATTGCAAACTGAAATCACTACTTTTCGACAGGCTGATGATGAACCAATGTATGAGGCATGGGAACGATTTCACGATTTGCTAAACAAATGCCAATTTCATGGATTCCCCGAGTGGACACAAGTCGTGATGTTCTACAATGGTGTCATTCAGATATTGAATAGGACGGCCAAAATGACTACCAGTTCCCTACCGCCCGCCGAGGAAGAGTAAGGCAACTGGCCACTGTCAATGAGCTAGGAACATCCGACACAGTCACAACACAGTTGGCTCGTCTAACAAAAATGGTGGAAGCAATGGAAAGGCAGAACAACACCCAACATGTTAAAGCCGTTGATGCCTTTTGTGAACAATGTGAGGGAGACCACGACTCCTCAGAATGCCAACAATTCCAAGAAACTAGTTGTTTTGTAGGAAACTACAATAGAAGCAATAACACGACATCAAACACATACAATCCTAGTTGGAAGAGACATCTGAACTTTTCTTGGAGCAACCCAATAATGCCCTAAATCCACCCAACCAGAGGAATTGACCCCAAGTTTTCCAACAGAATCTGCCACGGTAGCAACCGCCGCAGCAACAACTAGCAGCACCCAGTTCTCTATAATAGACTTTAAATGCTTTTATGTCTCAGACTGGTACATATATGTCTAACATGGATTCATTTGTTAAAAAAACTGATGCTTTTATAGACATGACAGAGATGAGGATGCAAAACCATGAGGTGACTCTAAAGTCACTAGAAACTCAGGTGGGGCAGTTTGCACAACGAATGAATACTCGACCAACAGGAGGACTGCCCAACGATACTAAAGTCACGAGGAGACCCACTCATGAGCAGTGCAAAACAATCACAACTAGAAGTGAGAAACAACTCGAAGAAATCGGTGCCGATGAATCAAAAAAGAAACAACCAAGGGAGCCAGCCACCTCAGCAGACGCTGATGCTACTACCTCAGAAGAATCAGGGCTCTCTATTTCGGCAACCAAACCTGCTAATACCCCTGATAGAATCAATGAAAAAGTAGAAAAACCTGAACATATTACTCTCCCTCAGATAAGGTTTCAATGCAAAGAGGGTATAGAAAATATATGTTCGCCCACTCCATTTCTACAGTGGCTGAAGCAGCAGAAGCAAAAGTACCAGTTTAAGAAGTTCCTAGATATTCTTAAACAAGTATACATAAACATACCCCTTGTTGAGGCCATAGAGCAAATGCCAAACTATGTTAAGTTCCTCAAGGACATGGTATCAAAACGAGCAAGGATAGGAGAATTCAAAACTGTGTCCATGACAGAAGGTTGCATGACAATGCTGCACAACCGAGCACCACCTAAGATAAAAGACCCAAACATCTTCCTTATTCCATGTGCCATTGGAAATCATTATGTGGGGAAGGCTTTATGCAATCTTGGGGAAAGCATTAACTTAATGCCCAAATCAGTGTTCGAAAAGTTGGACATTGGGAAAGCTCGGCCCACCACTGTCATGCTTCAGTTGGCTGACCGCTCTTACGTACATCCTGAAGGAAAAATCAAAGACATCTTGGTAAGAGGGGATAAGTTTATATTCCCTGCTGACTTCCTTGTTTTAGATTGTGAAGCAGATGAGCATGCACCGATCATACTAGGGAGACCATTCATAGCCACGGGCAGAACTCTAATTGACGTGGAGAAGAAAGAATTAAACATGAGGGTAAACGACCATCACATAAAGCTCAATGTACTTCAGACCCTCAAGCAAGTTGATAACAAATAGGAGTGCCAGCTGATCCAGGCAACCACGGAAGTAAATCTCACACCGGATGCCCCCTACCTCAGCAGCCATTGCCCGGGCAGAGATTCTAGGCACTGCCTCGATAGCTACTCAGACGACTGCTTAGACACTTTCCTCAGTAGCCAGCCTGAGAGGTAAACTGGACTGGTACTCGTCCAGGTAAGTATTTCGAACCTCTTAAATACACAACAAAAGAGAGTACCGTTGAAAAACCATCTATTGAGCAGCCACCCAAACTAGAAGTTAAACCACTGCCTGGGCAGCTTAAATACGTTTATCTTGGACAAAATGACACTTTGCCCGTAATTATTTCTTCCAAGTTGATGCAGGAACAAGAACAACAATTGGTTGAGATGCTCGGGCGGCTTAAACAAGCCATTGGATGGACTATTGTTGATCTAAAAGGATTTAGTCCAGCAATTTGTATGCATAAGATCCTCCTAGAGAACAATTATAAGCCGACAGTCGATGCCCAAAGGCGGTTAAATGAGGCCATGAAGGATGTCGTGAGAAAAGAAGTAATCAAGTGGCTTGATGCCGATATTATTTACCCCATATCTGACAACACACGGCCAAGCTCGCTCCAATGTGTGCCCAAGAAAGGAGGGATGACAGTCATCATAACTGAAGACAACGAGTTAATCCCAACCCGAACTGTGATCAGTTGGAGGGTTTGTATGGACTATCGAAAGCTGAATAAAGCAACTTGAAAGGATCGCTTCCCCTTACCTTTCTTAGATCAAATGTTAGATAGATTGGCCATAAAACCTTACTATTATTTTCTTGATGGTTATTTAGGTTACAATCAGATTGCAATCGCTCTGGAGAACCAAGAGAAAACTACCTTCACCTGCCCGTACGGAACATACGCATTCAGAAGGATGTTGTTTGGACTTTGCAATGCACCGAAAACCTTTCAAAGATGTATGATGGCCATTTTCTATGATATGGTAGAAGATTTCTTGGAAATCTTAATGGATGATTTTTCAGTTTTTGGAAACAACTTTGTTAGATGCCTCGGCAACCTGGAAAAAGTACTCGAAAGTTGTGAAGAATCTAAATGGTAGACGAGGGTATTGTGCTGGGCCATAAAATATCCCACCGCGGCATCAAGGTTGATAGAGCCAAAACCAATGTTATCGAAAAATGCTGCCACCTACCACTGTTAAAGGGATCAGAAGTTTTCTAGGACATGCTGGTGTTTATAGACATTTCATTGAAAACTTTTCGAAAATAACTAAACCAATGTGTTCTTTGCTTGAACAGGATAAACCCTTTAACTTCGATGACAAATGCACTGAGGAATTTAAAACCATGAAGAAGAAATTTGTAGCCGCTCCCATTGTAGTACCACCAGACTGGACGCTGCCCTTTGAGATAATGTGTGATGCTAGTGACTACGTTGCCGGGGCAGTGCTAGGGCAGAGGAAAAACAAAATCCTCCATGTCATCTACTATGCCAGCAAGACGCTCAACGATGCCCAAGTTAATTATACCACCACTGAGAAGGAGCTGTTGACAGTGCACACAGACCATTCAGCCATAAAATACCTTTTCACCAAGAAAGATGCAAAACCAATATTGATACGCTGGATTCTTCTCCTACAAGAATTCGACGTAGAAATCAAGGACAGAAAAGGGACATAGAACCAAGTGGCTGATCATCTGTCATGAGTAGAGGAAAGACCTACATACACGACTGAAATTCAGGAAAGCTTCCCAGATGAGCAGATTCTAGCCACCTTAGTAGTAAACCTCGCAGCCACCCAGGCAGCATATACCATAGCCGCCACGGCAGAACCTCTGGCATCCATGACGACCTCTACCACACCCTGGTACACTGATCTTGTAAACTTCTTGGTTAGCGGTATTTTTCCTCATAACATGAATTACCAAGGGAAAAAAGGTTCCAAAATGATGCAAACCATTATTATTGGGAAGAACCTCTTTTGTTTATGCAATGTGCAGACCAGGTGATTCGGAGATGTGTACCAGAGGAAGAACAACAAGAAGTCCTCCACCATTGCTACATCTCATCATATGAGGGACATTTTGGAGGAACCAGAACTGCTGCCAAGGTTCTCCAATCGGGACTCTACTGGCCGACACTATATAGAGATGCCCAGGCATACTACAAACAATGTGACAGATGCCAACGGATAGGCAACATCTCAAGGAGAAACAAGATGCCACTGCAGAATATTCTAGAAGTCAAACTGTTCGATGTATGGGGAATCAACTTCATGGGCCCGTTTCCATCATCTTGTGGGAACTTATACATACTACTAACAGTGGATTATGTGTCCAAGTGGATGGAAGCCATTGCTACACCAAAGGATGATTCCAAAACCGTTCTGAAATTTCTTCAAAAGCATATCTTTACACGGCTTGGAATCCCTAGAGCCATCATAAGTGATGAGGGGAGACACTTTGACAGCAAACTGATTGCCACGACATTGAAGAAATTTGGTGTTACACACAAAGTTGCCACGACATACCACCCTTAGACCAATGGGCAGGCTAAAATATCAAACAAGGAACTGAAGAGCATTCTCGAAAAGGTGGTTGATCCATCTAGGAAAGACTGGTCTCTTTGAATCCATGATGCGTTATGGGCATATAGAACAGCCTATAAGACCCCATTGGGCATGTCACCCTATCGGCTCGTGTATGGAAAAACCAACCACTTGCTCGTTGAGATTGAACATATGGCATACTGGGCCATCAAGGCAGTAAACCTAGACTGGGACAAAGCCGGGCAAAAGAGACTCATGGGCCTGAATGAGATCGAAGAATTTAGAGCCTTGGCATACAACAATGCGAGAACATACAAGGAGAAAACCAAAAATGGCATGACAAGAAGTTGCTGCCAAGGCAGTTTATGCCAGGGTAGAAGGTATTCCTCTTCAATTCTCGATTGAAACTATTCCCAGGGAAGTTGAAGTCAAGATGGTCTGGTCTGTTCGAGGTAGTTAAAGCATTCCCACATAGTTCAGTCACAATCAAATTTACCAGAGATGTGCATGAATTTAAAGTGAATGGGCAGAGGTTAAAGCACTACAAAGACGACACTGTTGACGGATTATTCTCTCAAGAGAAAACAGATGATTCTCGGCATCTATCTCATATCTATTAAGAAGAGAAAAGAACACATGTTGCAAGAGATAAGGAAGTGGTCATGTTAGGAGATGCATCCAAATGCACTCCTAATACAACCTAAATTTTTTATGTTTTTAATTTTCTGTTTTTTTAGGAATTAGATTTAAATTTCTTGCATTTATTTTATTTTTCAAACACATTATATTTAATTTTCTGTTTTTAGGCATTAGATTTAATTTTAGCATGCATTTTATTTTTCAAGCACTAATAATATTATTTCAGTTTATTTTAGGAGAAACAAAACCCAAAGAAGAGAGAAGAATCAAGACCAACCCATCAATCATTCAAGCCCACCCGAAAAGACTGTCGCGACATTACACAACCTCAGATGTTGCTTCCCACCAAAACTAGTCGTTGCAGATAAAGTCGTTCTTTTCCAACGGCTCTCTGCCCAGGCAACGAATGCCTCGACAGACAAAACGACATCAACTCTTCACCCAGCCACTTTCACTCCTATTTAACCCCCTCATTTTTTTTACTATTCAATCTTCTTTACTTTCTTTTGCGTTTTGTTTTACTAGATTTCCCTTTGCTTTCAGATTACTCTCAAGGCTCTCTCAATTCTCTCAACTTTCAAACCCTACTCCTAAACAAAAGATGGCAAGAACACCAGCATCCCACAAACAACCATCGAGGGCGGCCAAAAGACTTAAAGTACCAGCTCAACGGCAGATGATACTTAGCGATGACAAAGAAGACGACACCTCCTCCGATTCGCCAGCATTCTAAGCTATCATCTTTCTTCTTTATCTAATATATGTTTTATTTTGAGTATGTAGACATGCATTGAGGATAATCCTCCTCTCGAGTTTGGGGGGAAAATTAGTCCTTTTTTATTTTCTCTTTTGTTTTTATTTGTTTCATGTTATAATGTATATTTAGGATTCATATAGAATGCATCGTTACTTGCTGTTATATAAAAAATATTTGGAAGTATGACTTTGGAAGTATTTAGAACTCTACTATTGTGCTGAAACTTAGAAACACGCCTTGTGACTTGTATGCTTTTAGGAGTTCTAGTGAGTTAAGGTTAGATAATTACTTGGGTTCAAAATTGAAAAATTTTGAAGTATTTAGAACTCTACTATTGTGCTGAAACTTAGAAACAAACCTTGTGACTTGTATGATTTTTGGAGTTCTAGTGAGTTAAGGTTAGATAATTACTTGGGTTCAAAATTGAAAATTTTTATGTACTATAGCTGCCTATCACTGGCTCTAGTATAGAGTAAAAGCTATTGCTAGAAATGTTTGCCTTTAATTCTAGTAGTGAGAAATCACTAGAGGTGCCCAAAACTGGCTCTAGTTTATTAAGTTTTGGAGGAAAAGATTGGTTGATAAACTAGAGGTGTCATAGTAGCCATCGTGGCAGCGACCTTAGTATGACTTTGGAAGTATTTATAACTCTACTATTGTGCTGAAACTTGGAAACACACCTTGTGACTTGTATGATTTTAGGAGTTCTAGTGAGTTAAGGTTAGATAATTACTTGGTTTCAAAATTGAAAAATTCTATGTACTAGAGGTGTCTATCACTGGCTCTAGTATAGAGTAAAAGATATTGCTAGAAATGTTTGCCTTTAATTCTAGTAATAAGAAATCACTAGAGGTGCCCGAAACCGGCTCTAGTTGATTAAGTTTTGGAGGAAAGGATTGGTTGATAAACTAGAGGTGCCCAAAACTGGATCTAGTAAGAAAAGTTAAGAAACCCAAGAGTTGAATTGATTACCTTTATGCTTACGTGGAATCCAAAGAATCATACTTGTTCACAAAACATGTACACACTCACGAGCATCATAATATTGTTTCGGGTAAGTCCATTTTCATTCGAAGGGTTGCTTCCCACGTAGGTGATCACATGGAGGTTAGTCATTACTCAAGATATGAAGCCACACTTTCTAGAGATGTAAGTAACCACTATGTTGCATTTTCTTGAGGACAAGTAATGGTTCAAGTTTGGTGGCGTGTTAAGTGTGTAAAAGTCCACATTTAGCCCTAGTTTAGCTCAATTATTGTTGCACTTAAGCATGCTTTAGTTGCATTTGTTAGGTAACCATGCACAAAATTGCAAAGATTAGATAATCTGCCCTTTTTTTCAATTTCACTATTTTCTCTATAAAAAGATACTGCTCAGGTATGTGTTTTACTGTGCACAGGTACTCGCCCAGATAGACAATACCGAGGCAGCAAGGAGGGCAGAAGGAAAGAGCTGAACAATCGATGGAATATGCTGATGAACCTGATGAAGAGCTGATGTAGAGTGATTAGGTGTTCTCTAAATATGAGCGCAAGTGCACACTCTTGTCAAGTTATAATATAAAAGATATCGTCTCCCACGAGAATTGGACAACTAATTCGAATATTAATTCTTGCACAAAAAATATTTAAATGCACAAGTAAATTTCACTTTGTTTAAGAGAAAAGTAAATAAACACAAGTAATTAAGAGAAAATATCAAATTGATGGAATGGGTCAGGTTATGCTACTCTGTAGTGTGAAACTGCGTTGAGTAGGTCAAGTTGTATTGTGCTGCCAGACTTTGCTGCCTCGGCAGAAGATGGGAGATTGGTGCTTCTACGCTTTCGCTACCTTGGCGGGTGGAACAGACGATTGGCTCGACGGAAAACTCGGTAGACCTTCAAGGCTCGGCAGAACACTTCGAGAATGATTTAACTTATGTCTAAGTCAGAATATTGTTGATGCCTGCTGCAGATAATACTCGTCGGCGTGAATCTTGCAATGAACATCAACTTTTGGTTCGTCCGCTTTTAGTCGCCTTAAACCCTAACCTATGTCTAGTCTTGATTGATCAACACCTGATATTGATGAGATTGTGCTTACTTCTTTCGTGAGTTTAACTCTCTCAATGCCAAACAAATGGATTGCTTACAATCGATCTTTCGAACTTAATTGAAAACAATGAAGAACATGAAATAAGCAAACCTTGAATTTATTACAATAATAAACTTAAACCTAAACAACCGTTCTCACAACTAATTTACAACACAAACCAAACCCTAGAGAATTTAGAACATAGAGACAACAAGAAAACACAAGAGAAACCTAAGATATGCCGACTATAGGTTGTTCTAAGATACAAAATATGATAGGGTATATATAGGGCATGACCTAGGTTAAGTTCTCCTTGGAGTAGAAGTCTTCTTCATGATAAAGTAGCTTTTGCAATAAATGAATCCTTTAATTCTGACTTCTTTGACTTGAATTTAAACTCCTATTGTCGTTGCCTTGTGCTGCAAGCAAGCCTTGATCTTCTTCTTTGGCAGCTCTGTCCGCTATTTCTGGCATCAATAAATTGCGTGGATGAGCTCATTGGACTCAGAAAATTATGCTCCATCAATGGTACTCCAATTTACCAATTCCTCAAGCTGCTGCCCTAGGCGGTAGGTATGGCAGCGACAACTACTCAACAACATCTCTCTCTGTGTTGAACTGCTTCAGTACAACTCCTTGGTTTGCTGCCTCAGCATCAGCTCCTCTGATTTCTCTTCCTCCTAACAGCTTCTAGCATCTGAAACTAAAACTAAACTAAAACAATGTCTTTTCTTTCTGAATCAAAGATATTAAAAAAACAAGGATGAGCAAAGAATATCGTAAATAATGCATGCATGCACCTAAATATGCCTAAAATGCACTTGAGAATAGAAATAATATGAGATGGAATGCATACAAAATATAAGACTTATGAGCACTTTACACCCCCCTCTAAACTCAAAGTATTGCTTGTCCTCAAGCAATGCAATCCTAAATATACTTGCCCTTGCACTAATTAGAATGAAAAACCTATTTTAAACTTGATTTAGCACCTCAAGGCTGTGGAACCTATCATTAGATTAGTGAAAGGAGAGTAACATGAATTACCTTAGAATTAAACTATAATGCCAGTGCAGTGTGTGCAAAATTTGTGTACATGCTGAATCTGAAGAATATTCTAAGTAAACAAAGATGTTGTCAAGGTAATGTAAGGTTGCTGCCGAGGTATCACAATTAAGCTTATTTTATAATCATGGTAGTAAGGGCTTCATCTCATCACAACTACTCTTTAGGTCTGAAATTAAGATAGGAGCAAACTACAAAACCCTAAACCCATTGAGTAGAGTCATCCCGTGAAGACATTCATTCACTCATGCTAATTTGTCCGTTACTTCAAAAAATTTAGATACATGGACTTTGATAGCAGCAGAGTGTCCTCGACACATGATTCTTCCTAAAGCCTGTTTTGGGCACCTCTAGGGTAAAACAAGATATATTATTTTTCTTCTGTCGTGGCAGTGCTTTACTTTTTTTCTACTTGTTGTCTACCGCGACAGCTTCCTGCAACCATGTTAGAATTTTACAAATAATTCAAGCAGACAATGTTTATCAGAAATTCACTCAAATTCAACAAGTACTAGTAGTGTTGTTTTTTTGGCAATTATAGAAAAATTCTAAGTTTTCTTCATGCTTTTCCCAAAATTAAGTTCTTTTTATTATGGTGCGAAAAATTTTAAATCGGCTATCATATCATAGGAACAAGTTCTAACAATTTTTTTTCTTTTGATTGATTTTAAGGCAAGTACATATGCAACTTATATGATCTAAATAATGCCTAAACAATGATGAGTGCTAATCCCCCCCAAACTCAAGATGGGCATTACCCTCAATGCACAGAATAAAACAAAAAAAATAAAAGACAAGAAAAATAATTAAAACAGAAAAACAAGAAATAAAAAGAAAGAAAAGAAAAGAAAACAACGCTAGAAGTTGTCTGATTGTGGATATGTTGCTGGAGTTTCTGAGGCGGAGGAGGATAATGATAATTAGATGACCAGTCGAAGGTTATGGCAGCAGGCTTGGCAGGTGAAATCTTTGTTATGCGTGGCGGCTCGACTCTCTTGGGCAAAGGACGAAAAGCTTCAATGTGAACCGGTTCAGTTTCTGAGTCCTCATCCTCCGATGCCGATTCGGACGAGATTATATGCCGCTTCCTTTTCTTGCTTGGTCCCGCCATGGGTGCTACCAATGGCTCTGCTGTTGTTGTTGGTTCCCTGGTTGCTGCCGTATATTGCTCAGAATCCTTGGACGTGGAGGTGTCTACCACTATTGCTGCTGTGATGGCTGGAGAGAATTGTTGCTGATACCTTTCTGGAGTGTCAACCACCGTGTGAGAGGAAGAGGTGGCGGAGTAAGACGAGTATCTTGCGGGAAAAGGCATCTGGCGGCAGAAGGCGTCGTGGCGGGTAGTAGCTTCTGGGGTGTAGCCTCTCTTGGTTCAGCTACGACGGCCAAATCCTCTAGAAATCTGGGCAGTGAGGGGCTGTCATTTGGAAACTTCTGTAAAAGATAAGCCACAAGGCCTCTTGAACTTCACCCACATATTTCATGAAGGTCAGCTGCTGCTTCTCAATTCTCTTGTTGCTTTCGATCAGTGTGTGGAGCAGCTGGATGACATTAGGGTTTTGGGCAGCCTCAGTACTGCCTCTTACTGCCAGGGTAGCTGAGTTGTCAGTCAATGGCTGAGATTGTGTGATCGGTTCTGTTTCAGAAGCATGCATCATCTGGAGCCTGACTTTCCTAGTCCAGACTTCCCTTGATGATGTCAGCACATCTTTGGAGTCGGAGGGGACGTTAAAGTTTGCACATAGATCGGTGATGAGGAAGGGGAAGTAGAGTATGCTCTTCGACTTCTGGTAGCAGATGTAGATCTCCTTGCAGATTATGTCTCCCACGTTGATCGGTCGGTTGTTCATGATTGAATGGATCAGAGCAAGACGAGGTCGGTCAACTATTGTGTTGTGGGAGGTGGGCAGCAGGCGTCTCTTGATAAAGGTGTTCCATAACATTGCCTTCGGCAGCAGACGGCGGTGCTGCACAGACCCGTTGTATTTCCATATTAGCCACAGGGTGTTGGTTCGCATAGTCGCTCCTTCATTCTGCCGTAATCCCCTATTGTCAATGTTTTCCGCCATTCTTCATGGGGGTTATCGTCCATCTCCAGCCCATAGAATCTGTTGATGGTGGCGACATTGAGTTTTACTGCCTCCCCCTGACAAAAAAACAAATGGAACTTCTGGGCAGGGTAGGTGGGCGTAGAACTCTCGGACAATGGTGATATTGGCCACCTCGGACTGTTTTGTAAAGATCTCTCATCCCTGGCTATGTATCTTCTCGAAGAGCACAGGCTCGAGACCTAAGTCTCTCGTCTGTTGCGAGTAGTGAAACCTTTGCTCCTCCCAAACTGATCGGTTGGCAAATTGCGTCCTGTGCCTTTTTTGGTCTAATTCGGAGAACACTGGAAAGAGGGTTTGGATTGTGATGATGCCATGGTAGTGAGACGATTGTAATCTGAAAGTAAACTGAAAATGGAAAGTATTAAGAAAGCAAGTTGACGCAGAAGATGTTAAACAATGAGATGAAATGAAGAGAATGAATGAAATAGTGAGGTATATATAAGGGTTGCCAAGAGATGTCGTGGCGGCATTAAATTCCCAACGGCCATATTTTACAGTACGTGTTACGAGATTAAATGCCCATTACGCTGTAGCCGTTGGCAGCTAGCCGTTAACGGTATTCTAGTCGTTACGTGTTTTTTTCGTTGAGTTGCATTCAGCTGTTTCGACGACATGGTGGGTGGGCTCCTTGTTGGGCCTTCTTCTTGGTCCTGCTTATTTATTCCTAAACTTGAAATAAAAATAATTAACTCAATAAAGAAAACGTAAAATCTGAAAAATAAAAATATGGAAAATAAATTGCGAAAAATTAAAATCTAATACTAAAACATAAAAATAAAAAGAAAGATATTAAAAATAAATTAAGTTATGTTGGGAGTGCATTGAGGTGCATCTCCAAAACATAACCACTTCCTAAATTGTTTGTAATTTGCTTTCCGTCCAGGTGGGTCATCTTGCTCCTCAGGATCTTTGTTGATGCCCTGCATTCTGCCCTGGCAGCTGCTGCCTTGCTCTGTTTCTGTGTTGACCTTGGAGGCATGTGTGTCTTGGCATATTTCTTTTTCCTTGGTTGGTTTTATGGACTGTAAATATGTATCTTTATGTTCTCATTGTCAACCCTCATTATGAGTTCCCTATTCTCTACATCTATTAATGTTCTGGCCGAGGCTAAGAATGGTCGCCCAAGAATGATGGGGGCGTTCTTGTCTGCCTCACAGTCCAAGATAAGGAAAACAACTGGAAAAATGAAGTTTCCCACTCGTACAAGAATGTCTTCAACTTTTCCTTCCGGTTGCACAAAGGAATGGTCAGGTAGTTGGAGCATGATGGAGGTTGATTTTGCTTTCTCAATTCTAAATTTTTTGAAGACAACCTTGGGCATCAGGTTAATGATTGCTCCTAAGTCACATAGAGCTCTTATATCATGATTGCTG
This sequence comes from Hibiscus tridactylites, assembly GCA_958450335.1. NCBI lineage: Eukaryota > Viridiplantae > Streptophyta > Magnoliopsida > Malvales > Malvaceae > Hibiscus > Hibiscus tridactylites. Next base: position 22,233,951 of record OY288289.1, on the reverse strand, counting down.
CCTATCTTGCATGGAATGATAAAGCTGTCTGGATCTATCCTCTTGGGAGGCACCTTGTTATGAAGCATTGCCATGCACTCTTTAGTGACAGCTACGGTCTCAAATTCCCCGACTCTCCTTCTCTTGGAAACCACGTTATTCAAATACTTTGCATAATTCAACATGTTTTGTATGGCTTCCACGAGTGGAATGTTGATGTGCACCTGCTTAAGTATATCTAGAAATTTCTTGAACTGGTGCTCTTACTTTTGTTGTTTAAGCCTTTGGGGGAAGGGCGACGACAGACGGATGTCCTGTATGTGTTCTTTACAGGGAAATCTGATCTCTGGGGGTTTAGGATCATCTGTCTCAGGGTTGCTGCCTATCTCCTCTACCTGGACATCAGTTTGTTTTGCTGCCACAATAGGTTGTTCGTGTGTTGCTGCGGCGGGCTGTTCTGGTTGCTTTTCCTGTGGCTTCTCAACTCTGGGATTATCTAATTGTTTCCCACTTCTTGTAGTTATTGCTTTACAATGCTCATAAGTGGGTTTTGGTGTGGCCTCTGTGTTACTAGATGATGCACACATTGACATGTTACTCATAATCTTTGTAAACTGCTCGAACTGGGTCTTTAGGTTCTTTATTGTTGCCTCCTGGTTGTTCATCTGTATTTCAATCATGTCCATGAAAGATTCAGTCTTGTCAATAATTTATTAGTATGTACAATAAAATCACTAGTGCGAGCTATAAAAGTATGTAAAGTATATTCTAGTGAATTATTGTTCGTATTTTGTTGCTGCTAAGGCTGCTGCTGGGACAGGTTTTGCTGATATCCTCTTGGTTGTTGGTTTGGATTTGCAGCCGTATTAGGGTTACTTTAGAAGAAATTTGGGTGCTTTTTCTAGCCTGGATTGTATGTGTTGGTGTTGGGTCTGTTGTTCCTCTCATAGATCCCCATAAAATTGGCAGATTCATTGCATTCGGAGGAATCATGGTTGCCCCCACACTCATTACAAAAGGGCTCCACAGCCTTAGGCTCATATGTTTTCCCAGTGGGTTTGGCCATATTCTTCACCAACTGTGTCATTTTATCCAGGTGGGCAGTGACAGATTCGGTGGCTTCTACTTCATCCACAATAGATGGCCGCCTTATGTCGCCGCAGTGAGCTATAGGGAACTTGTAGTCATTCTTCGCGATTTTGTTCAGAATCTATAATGCCTCCTCGGGTGGTCTGTCTAGGATGATTCCATTGGCTGAAGCATCAAGCATCATTCTCGTTAGTTGATTTACTCTATTATAGAACATCGACACTTGAGTCCATGATGGGAAACCATGAAGCGAGCAGTTAATTAACATCTGTTGGTAGCTCTCCTAAGCTTCATACATTGGTTCGTCATCTCCTTGGCGGAAGGCAGTGATTTTGTTTCTTAATCTGTCGGTTACGTTTGATGGGCTGAAATGATCGAGAAAGTCCTTGCACAACTCCGTCCAAGTGTCAGTGAATATGGAAATAGTCTCAGCTTAAGCACATCTTGATGGACTACGTGTATCTTAAAAGCTCCGCAAATGTCAAGGAATCCTCTCAAGTGCTGTCGAGCATCTTTCGTGGCAGTTCCTCCAAATTGCCTCAATGTGTTTATCATGTTGAACATCACTGGTTTCAGCTCAAAGTGATCTACTTCAATTTTAGGCTCTGTGACAGTTGGATCAAATCTCTAAAGTCGTGCTCCAACTAATCCCTGGTGATGCGCACATACTGTTGCTGCCTGGGCTGAATTGGGGTATGTTGCCTAGGTCGCGGATCTTGCTGCCCATCCCTGCCATTTCGAGCATTGTTAGCAGGGCAAAGAATACTATAAATAATGCATGCATGCACCTAAATATGCCTAAAATGCACTTGAGAATAGCAATAATATGAGATAGAATGCATACAAAATATTAGACTTATGAGCACTTTACAGCTGGTCAGGCTATGCCACAGAGGATAAGCCCAGATTAAAGAGCCATGATGAGTTACTCACACCAACACAGACTGTATGTCGCCGAGGCAGCAACCCAAGGAAATTGGAAAAAAAAGCAAAGTGGTATGGGATTGAATGAGCACATCAAGCCTGATTGTTAGAGACCACTTGCATGAGGATCGGAGCCCAAAAGCTTAAGAAAAGCCACGATCAAAGTTATGGTGGAAAAAGTAAAACGGGAATGTAAGAAGAATTAATGATATACATTTGTTCTTTTAATGATTTTTAATCTGATTCTAACTAGTACTCCTACCCTAAACTAACTTTAACCTAGGCCAAGCCCTATAAATACATACCCTAACTGACTAAGAGAGGGAGATCGAGTAAGTTTTGAGAAAGCCTAGAGCTTCCATTCGTCCATCATGTTCTAAACTTCTTCTAGGGCTAAGGGTTGGTTTTGTTGAGTAGTTGTGAGAGATTGCTTGTATTAGTTTAGGTTAAAGTTATTGCAATAAAATTCAAAGTTTGTTTACTCTTGGTTTTCAATTGTTTGCAATCAAATAGGGAGAGGAAGTTGCAATTTATATATTTGTTCAATTTTGGGAGAGTTGAACTCAAGAACAAGTAAACACGGTTTTATCCAATCTAGGGTAAACTACTTTGGCTTAGGAATAAGTTGGAAGTTCAGCGGCTAAAGGAAGCTTAGCATTGGTTGGTGTTCATTATTTGTTTCACGCCGTGAGGTATTATCAAGATGTGTTCGCCAATAGCACTTCAACTTAGGGATAAGAAGGAGTCACTAAAGGAAGCCTTGCCGGACTTTGAATTGTCACTTAGCTGCTCAGGTAGCTACGTAGTCTCTGCCGAGGCGGGCATTTGCCAAGGAAGTTTTCTGTCAAAACTATCCAGACTGTTAAGACAAATCTGCAATACTTTGCCGAGACGGAGCATTCAAAATCCACACTACAATGCATACCAATACCGGCCTATTTTCTCAATCTGATTTCTTGACTCTTTATTTGAATTGCTTTTAGTTTAATCAATTCAAACAAAACCTCAATTTACTTGTGTTTTTATTTTTACTTGTGCATGAATATAAATTCTGAAGGGTTTCTCAATCCCTATAGAGACGATATCTTTTATATTACAACTAGGTATCAATGTACACTTGCACTTAAAGCAGGACTATTCAAAACCCTACAATGCACAACCTCCTCCCCACTAAAATGTCCTTCTAAACCTTCCACTACGCAAGACTCAAGTCTACCCTCTGCTGGCTCACCTTTTCCTCAGGGTGCTCAGGGTCCTAAAAAATTCTCTACTACCACAGACTCTCAAGAATAAGGGGCTGATCAGCCTCCCCCCTCTACCAATGTTCCCTACGAGACTTTTCTGGTTTGTCGTCTAGTCAGCCATGCATGACCACTGTTACACCTGATGTTGTTAATACTACTACCAACAACCTCTCAGAAGGGTGTGCCACCTCTAAAGCTAAGGATGTGTCTACATAGAACGATACTCCTAAGACTACAATAGCTCACGCCACTCACATCGATACAGATGCAGCTCCTGATGCAAGTGATTACTCGCCAGTCCCCATTCCACCCTCTTAAGCTCCTTGTCCCAGGTTTTGATGGTGAAAACGCAGTTCAGGTTCCTAAAAGAAGCATCCATGACAAGTATGGAGTGTGAAACCCTATCCTACCCAAATGTTCTCGTAATTCTACATTGTCTTCTATAGTGTCTCTTGAAGCTGGAATGAGCAACACAAAAAACTCTTCGACGGAGGTTGTCAATCAACCTCGTCGAGCCCAATGAAGATCCTATGTAGGAACTGTCGAAGGCTTAGGAACCCTCGCACAATTCAATCCTTGGGGCAGGCCATTTGTCACCAAGCTCTTGTTATAGTATTTCATTGTGAAACGAGACTCACTCATTCTAGTAACAATCGTATTAAAACCGCTTTAGTTATGAATAATTGTATCATCGTTGATTTTGGTAGAGGCTGTTCTAGCCTCATGCTTCTTTGGAATAATGAAACTGTAAAACCTAATTTGATTTTGATATAACAAAGTGTCTAAGGACCTATTTGTAAAAGTAAATAAAATTTTAAGTATTTCAAAATCTCACAATTTGACAAGCAAACTTGAACCAAAATGTTTCTAAGTTAAATAAATTGTTCAAGCAAATTTTTTCTAAGTGTTATAGCCCAAAACCTACTTGTACACTAAGGCGTATCGATTGTTCCCATGATGGCGCCGAGTCTCTTATTCTATTCCTTAGAGATCGATTGTTCCCATGATGGCGCCGAGTCTCTTGGCAAGCCGATCGATGAACACTCCCTAACTCGTGCTCATTTTGCGTACATTGATCATGAATGGGTTCATGTTAATCGACCTCCACCTCAAGATGATCAACCTCCTCTCGCCGTTCCACAAGGTCCACAAGTCCAACAAGCTCAAACTTCCATGGATGGACTCATAGCGTATCTAAATGAGCAATTCACATCCATAGGGACTAATATTGCTTCTTTAGATACGAACATGAATGCAGGATTTTCGGCCATTGATACTCATTTTACATCATTGGAGGATTGAGTCAAGGCCCCTAAACAACAACAAACTTCCATAGATGTCTTTCTCGCCACCTTCCATGGTGCTTGGCTCAATCATACTCGGAAGTCTCAAATCAACCGTGATGATGAAGAGGACGAGGACGAAGAAGATGGGACGAGTAGTCTTTGAGCATATCATTACATATCATATCATTTAGGATTTATCTTTTAATATGAACCTTTTTCTTTAGGAACCCTATGATTTGCTTTGGTTTTTAGGATTAAGTTTGGATTTAAGTTTGAAGTTATTTTGAACTATTATTGCTTTGGATTTTCTATTTAAACTTTAATGATATTATGTTGCTTAGTTATGATTTATCTTGTGCTTTATTGTTATATCTTGTCTATATCCTTGAATTTTTACATTGATTTTGATCTAACAAAAAGGGGGAGAAGTGAAAAAAAAAACATAAATTTTTACAAATTTTTGAAAACCAATCTTAAATTAAGGGGGGGGGGGGGGGGGTAAACTTTTCAAAATTTTCAAAATACTTAAAAATTTACTTTTGTTTTGTTATATCAAAAAGGGGAGATTGTAAAACCTAATTTGATTTTAACATAACAAAGTGTCTAAGGACCTATTTGTAAAAGTAAATATATTGTTAAATATTTCAAAGTCTCACAAAATGACAAGCAAACTTGAACCAAAATGTTTCTAAGTCAAATAAATTGTTCAAGCAAAATTTTCCTAAGTGTTATAGCCCAAAACCTACGTGTAAGCTAAGGCGTATCGATACGACGTATTGATATGGTTTTGAGGTTCTTGAATTTTAATCGACAAAAGCATACCGATACGGTTATACTCGTATCGATACGATATCTTATCTAGGCTTAATTTTAAGGCATAGCATACCGATACGGTTTGATCTGATTCGATAAATCTTTGCATTTAAAGTTTTTGACCGTTGCTTGTCAGTTATTATTTCAGCAAAATTTCAAACGGTCGTTGGACCATATCGATACACCCATATAGCGTATCAATACACTTTTTGCTAAAGTTTTACTCGGGATTCCAATGAGCAAAATCCGTATCGATACGATCTTAGAGTATCGATACGCCCCTATTTTTACACTATGCCCGTACCGATACGCCCATACGCGTATCGATACTCCCTCTTAAAAGTACATAACAGCTCTTTCTGTTTTGAAACAGGTATCGATACGCTTGTTTGAGTACCGATATGATAGGTTGCAGAAGTGCATTTATTGCGGGAAAAATGAAGCCCAACGGCTCTATTGAAGATCTTAACCACCAGAACGGCTAGAAATCAATGCAATGGTATATAAACAAGCCTCAAAAGCTACAACAACAACTATTGAACCTACTTGCAACAATCCAAGCATATATTCAAACCCTTGAGCTATTATAGTCAAATTCTTGTAACCCCACTTGTGTAATCTTTCATTGTATTATCTTATTTCAAGTTTAGGGAATGTTTAAGTGTAATTGGACAATCTATTAAACTTGTGAGAGACATTTTTAGATTGTCAATCTTCTTTGTATTTGAGAGAGTCTTGGTTAATCCTTGGGTAGAATGATTAACCGATTGTAAGGTTTCCTCCTAATCCGAGAAAATGGGACGATTTTCTAGTGAAATTGGTTGAAAATTCTTTAGTGGGAGCTAAGGTAGTGGATGTAGAGCTTGTTCTAAGCTTGAACCACTATAAATTGTCTTCTCTTCAATTTTCAATCTTTCAATTCACTCCCTTCAATTTAAAAGGCCAATTCACCCCATCTTGACCATTTTTGATTCGATTGATCCACTTAATAGAAAATATTGTCAATTTGCTCTCATACTCTTACATTCATATTGATATCACCATTCAATCTTCCTCTGATCACTTCCACTTTACTGGAATCCATGGATATTATTCTCATGCTTTAAAGTACAAGAATTGGGATCTTATCAAACATTTAAAATCTACTTCTTCACTCCCTTGGTTAATTGGAGGAGACTTTAACGAGATTGTTTCTGATCAAGAAAATCAAGGGGTAGGAGAGAAGTAGGTTGTTTCCTTGAAATTTTTCGGGACTATCTTACCAGGAACGATATATCTGACTGCAAATCGGCCCAGGGCAGGTTCACTTGGACCTCCACTAACAACCCTCAAGGTACGGTCATTAATGAACGCATCGATAGATTTGTGGCTGACCAACAATGGCTCCTCCACCACCAGTCATGTAGGGCCACTTCTGTTTTCATGATTAAATCTGACCATTGCTACCCCTATATGGACACTTGTTAGCTTGGTCCTAGCCAAGATTGTAGACCTCAATGAGATTATTTTCATTTTGATAATTGTTGGGCTGAAGATCAAGAATGTATAGACAAAATCCGCTCAACTTGGAACTATTCTCATGGAAATGCTTTGGATAAGCTTGCTATAGTGGGGGAGACCTTGAAAGATTGGCAATCTGCTAGGCATGCCTCATCCCTTCGCAAAATAAAGGAACTTCAGACATATATTGATTCATTCCTTTCGCGCCGCCTCTCCACTGTTAACATGGAATCTTTTATGGCGACCAAGAAAAAACTATAATACTTACTCGATAAGAATGAGACCTATTGGGCACAAAGATCGAGGGTTGCCTAGCTCACTCAAGAAGACTGCAACTCATCCTACTTTCACGTACGTGCTTCAGGTAAAAGGGAAAAGAATCATATTAAAGGGCTTTTGATGATTGAGGGCAGTGGAAGGAATGGAAGGATGACATCATGACAGTCATTGTACACTATTTTCATGCCCTGTTTGCATCCTCTAACCCTTCTTCTAGTTTTTTTTTGCTTAATAATATTATTGCTTCCATCACGTCTAAAATAAACACTAAGCTGTTGAAATCGTTTTCTATATAGGAAAATTTCCGTGCCTTTCAGGATATAAACCCCAGGAAGGCACCGGGCATTGATAGCCTCCCTGGTAGCTTTTACTGCAAGCATTGGGACTTTCTTGGTAAAGATATTATCAAGCTTTGCCACGATCTTCTTGCTGGAGGGGTTGTCATGTCCCAAGTTAACAACATTGTCATTACTCTCATCCCTAAGGTGGACACACCCACAAACATGAGGAAACTTCAGCCAATAAGCCTTTGCACCGTGATCTATAAGATCATCTCCAAGGTGCTGGTTCAGCGCATGAAACCTTATATATCCTCATGTATATATGACAACCAAGCGGCCTTTCTCAAGGAACGGGTGATCTCAGACAACATCCTTGTGGCTCATGAGCTGATTACCTACCTTCGGTCATCTAAAAACTAGCCAAACAAGGGTATTGCGTTGAAGCTCGATATGGAAAAGGCTTTCGATAGGGTTGAATGGCCCTTCCTGCGAAATGTTATGCTCAAGATAGGCTTCCACAACAATTGGTTCGAACTGATTATGTTCTATGTCACCAGTGTATCCTTTCATGCTCATGTCAATGGCTCTCTTACACCTATTTTTTATCCCACCGAGGCTTGAGGCAGGGTGACCCCCTCTCACCTTTCCTTTTTCTCATTTGTATGCAGGGTCTCCCAGCCATCCTCATCGCTGAGCAAAATGCAGGCAAGCTTAAGGGTATTTGAGCGAGCTAGAATGGTCCAAGGGTTAATCATCTTTTCTGCACTGATGACAGCATTATCTTCCTTAAAAAATTGACTATTGAGGCAAGACACATCAAGGAAATCATCCAAATCTTTGCCTCTTTTTCGGGACAAAAAGTCAACTTTGATAAGTCGACCCTCTATTATAGTCCGAGTACCCCCGCCCACAATCCCTCTCAAATTACAGGCATCCTTGGTGTCATGGAAGTACATGATCCTGTCATTTTTCTTGGTTTGCCTTTAGTGGTTGGTAAAAATAAGACTAATTGCCTAGGTTTTGTGGGTGACAAAGTTGATTCCCGTGTCACAGATTGGACCAAACTTCTCTTATCCTTCGATGGCATGGAAGTCTTCTTTAAATCTATGGCCCAGGCTCTGCATCAATATGCCATGACAAGCTACTTTATTCCTCAGTCGTTACTTGATAACATAACCCAAACCATGCACAAGTATTGGTGGACGAGGAATACGAATAAGTGAGGATGGCCCTTAATTTCCTGGGATCGCATGTGCACCCTTAAAAGTGTAGGGGGACCGGTTTCCACAACCTTCATAGTTTCAATATTGCTCTTCTTGGTAAGAAACTTTGGCGTTTCATTAAGGAACTTGACTCTCTTGTTTCGCGTGTTTTTAGGGTCAAATATTTCCCTTTGAGGGATATTTTTGATGTTCCTTTGAAAGATAAAGCAACGTTCGCTTGGAATGGGATCTATAAAGCAATGAAGACATTACGCATAGGCTTTCATTGGACCATAGGGAAAGATAGTAATATTCACATGCTCAGTGATAAATGGGGAGGGTCCGTAGCCATCAACTTCATTACATCTTATACGAACAACCCTACCTCACCTTTACGATGCATGTATTTGATGCACCATGGACGTGCGAAATGGGATGTAGACAAGCTTCGCTCCTTCTTTCACCCGACCGATGTTGCCTCTATTCTCCAAATCCCCATCTTTAACGTTCGTGGTGATATCATTGTTTAAGGTGGTTGTGACTTAGGTATGTACATTGTCTTTTTCGGTTACCTACACTTACAACGTCCCTCCTCTTCTATGGTCAGGCCTACGAGACCATGGAAGGTGTTGGCAAAGCTCAATGTATTGCTATTTTGAAACGATGGCCTACCGACCGGAAGTCGCTTTCTGTCTGTTGGTCTTAGTCCTGGCATATGCCCCCTTTGTCAATATGATATTGAAACGGCCCTGCATGCCTTTCGCGATTGTGCTGAGTCCAAAGAAGCTCTTACTCTAGCCGGCTTCCCTCCCCCACTGATAAATAGTAGAGCAGCTTCTATTTTGGCTTGGGGAAAACATCTTGATTCTCGATGCAGAGCCCTTCGTGATGCTTATGGTCTTTTTTGGAGTTTGTAGAGCCGTAAAAACACCTTGGTTCATGACAACAGGCTGCAACCAACCTGGGTCACCGTTACAAATGCTCATATTTTGAATGCTAATTTCCAAGCAGCTATGGCTAATCACTCTCATCGGCTTGGGGTTCTGGTGGCAACAGAAGCAGTTTGGCAACGCCCCCTCCTGATTTTATTAAAATTAATGTGGATGGATCGTTTGACTCGATCTGTGGGGCTACTATTAGGGTTGTTGGGCGTGATGAACAAGGCCAGGTTGTAGGTTGTCTTGCGCAACACTCACCAGGCTTGAATGCTGGTCATGCAAAGTCCACTGTTGTGATTACGGGGCTCCAACTTGCATGCGAAAATAGATGGTCGTCCATCATTCTCGATTCAGATTCCACGCCTGTGGTTAATAAGCTATCACGAGTTGCCCAGCAGGATCTCTCGATCCTCAGTTCCCTTCTTGATTCGGCGCGCGATCCTTTCGGTGCATCCTGGTTTTAAGATTGTCTATGCCCATCGGTTTGTTAATGGGGCTACCCATTCCCTTGCATCTTGGGCTTTTTCTTTTTCGCAATCTTTGTTTTTCAACTCGGTTTGCCCCAAGATTATTTTGACTCTTGTAAACGTTGAATGTTTCGATCTTTAATTGTATTTGGGTACTTTTTTCCCTATTAGGTTAATTATATGGCTCCCCATGGTGAAGTAGAGGGGGGTTTTAACGAGGCCCGTCTTTCTTCAAAAAATAAAGCTCCTTATCTATATAATTAAAGGATATATTTTTGCGCATAGACTGGGCCATGGCCTAGGTAGGCCTAGGCCCAGATTCGCCACTGGTTAAAGAGTTTTTCAGTTTCTTTAAAAAAACCTAACTCAAATGGTGACGATTGTGGCTCATTTGTGAAGGTTGAAGATATATTAAAAAGAAGTTTTGTGTTGATTTTAGGCGTAAAAAATTAATTTATTGTTTTTTAAAACAATAATTATTTGAACTAGAGTGTCACGACTTTGAAAAGAAATGTGAAAGTAAGTGTAAAGAAATTAAAGGTTTAAAAAAATAAAAAAAATGTGATGAAATTATTTAGTATAAGAACTGACAAAAATATGTTACATTAAAGAAAACAATATCATACTCCATAAAAAATAGTGAGGAGTATGATGCCCACATGTTGAGGTCTGTATAAATTGTTAAATTGGTCGTTTCTATTTACGTTTTGTTTCAATTTGATATATCTTCATTATTTATGAGACATAACACGTTTATATTTCTATATTGAACTCCAGTAAAAGAGTAAATTTTTTCAAAAAATTTATTTTCGAGAACATTAGTCATAAGAATTTTTCTAATGTTGCTAGCAAGTTTTAATAGTTCGAACCTTCTTGTATCAAGGGTGCTAATGAAAGAATGCCTTGTGATCACCATTATGACAAGGTATTTATATACCTCCCTAGAGAATGATCACCACATATTTTGGCATAAGTAAATTGGAATTATATGAGGCATAACATGTAATATCTCTAACCCAACTCAACTTGTAAACCTGGTCGGAAGTGGCATATCACATAGTCAAAACTTAAACTTAAGAAATCAGAATTCAAACCAAACATTCAAAGCCAAAAACTATCCATTTATCATAACTAAACGACTTTGATTATTTCAAACATAATAAGCATACCTCAGTTGATATATATATATAGTAACTGAAATGCTCTTGATGTCACCATTAATTATTAGAACAATAATTTTTTTTATTATTATTTGAATAAAGCATATAAAAATTCAGCAAAAATAAATAAATATAGATTAAAAGGATTCGAACATGACACATTTAGGATGCATAAAATATTTAAACCACCGAAATAAATTTAATAATTAAATTAAACTCGACGCATATAATCATTAAATTAAATTAAATTTGAATTAAACTAAAATTAAAATATATTTTTATTTTCACAATTAATTTTTATTATTTTACGTATATAATCATTGAATTATTTTTAAGTTAATTAATATTTTTATTTTTTTATCAATTTTTAACTAAATTATTATATATGTAAAATTATATTAAAAATTCAAAATCATATTAAAAATTCATTTAACGAATGTAAACTCACAACATAAGTCAAATAAATTGATATAATTTTAAAATTTTAAAATTTTAAAAAATTGTTGTGAACAAAATAATGAAGAACAACGAACAAGTATAAAAGAATAAAGAGATGAGAGAAAGAAGGAGATTTGTATTATTCTCAAATATAGACTTGTGTGTACAATTGCCTTCAATGAATCATCTATTTATAGGCATAAGAAGTACATAATACATTAAACTCTAATTAATAGAGATAATATTCCTAATAATAAATAAATCAAACTCCTTAGATAAAGTTCTAATCATGATAGACATCCACATAGATAAATATTCATAACACTCCCCCTTGGATGTCTATGAAGATAATGTGCCTCATTAAAACCTTACTAAGATAAAAACACGGTGAGAAAAAAATTTCATTAGTGAAGGAAAAAGAGTACACACATCTTTAATGCGCATAACATGTTGCCTCATTAAAAACCTTACCAGGAAAACCCATTGGGACAAAATCTTGGTTAAGGGAAAAAGAGTGCAACGCGTATTTACTCCCCCTCATGAAAACATCACAGAAGATATTTGAATCTTCATAATTCAATCTTGAATATTATTTTTCTAAAGATCGTGAGGGATGAAACTTTGGAGTAATATGTTCCATGATGTATCCACTTTCAAACCGAGATATACATCTTGCATTATCTTCACACAAGGTAGCTTTTATCATATCTTGTAAAAGTAAATCCACATATCTTTTGGATATGTTGGGTCAATGGTCTTAGCCAAACACATTTTTGGCTTGTCTCGTGCATAACAATTATTTCTACGACAATTGAGGAGGCATCAACGAATGTTTGAATATCTAAATGTAATGATCTTTGTATATCCATTGATATTGCTTGACCAACTAATATATGGTGCTTCAAAATCAAGAAAAGATATAATTATCATTATTCACATCCAACAATCCATATTGAATCTTCTTTAAGATTCTTTCAACTTATGTCCATTCATAGACAAAAACGCATATTTAAGTGCTCGATCTTTAGGTCGAGACAAAACCACATCTCAAGATTCTTTTTCTCAAATAACCAAATGCTTTGAAAGCTCTTCGGAAATTTTAATAATATAATGAATCTTGATTCAAATTTTTTTATAAAATACATAAGGAAATCTTATCATTCTTATAGTATTTCCTCAATTAGTACTCATTAAGGCGATTATATCAAATGCGCCAAAAATATTCAATGAGACATGTCTAAATAAATTTTCTCAAAAATTTCCAAATACTTTTAGCATTTTAAATCCTTTAAGGATAAATAGGGATCCATAAATAATTAGACGCATGTAAAATATTTCATACTACCAAAGTAATTGCATCCACCATGAAGTAATTAAAACTCTTCATAAATCATAATTTGTCGTATTTACGACTACTTATTTGTGCCTCACTTGCATTACACCTTTAGGTGTTTGGACTGTTGGTCTAAATACTTCTCTTTTAGAAGTTCAAAGCGTCCTTCTATATTGGCCAATTCAATATCTATACTTCTTGATAGATTTCTATACAAGATCCTCGTTTTCTTTCTTTATTTCTATAGAAGTATTCTATTTAAAATTATTTGTAAAATCGTTGTCGACAACTTTTCAATTTTCTGGTTCCATTCTCGTAATGACATAACTCATTGAGATCTCAAGAGTTCAATCTTTATTTCATGTACCTGAAACTCTTCAAGAGTTTTATTATTAGTTATGTCTTGGGTCTCTTCAGGAGCACCCGCCTCCAATATATGACCATCTCATAATACTTTTCATTTACGAAAATTTTGATCATTGGAACCATTTCAACTATCATGCTTCAAGCATGATTTACATCCACTTGCTCTAACATGTAATTTAAACTTAGAGCATTTCAGCTGGTATATGAGACTTAATTACTCTCATTGGGTCAGTAAATATGTCTGGCAGTTGACATGAAATAACATGAATTATCTTATGAACTTTTAGTTCATATTCGAGGATCTAGATAATGATAATTCATTTTCTTCTTTATCCAGCTAATTATTCTCTCCCCCTGATGTTGAGAAAAATCATCTAATAAATGATTCTCCAATTAATGTTTAGAATTTAAACATAAAAGGAGACTCATACTCAATATATATTCTCAACCCTTTTTACTTGCCCATTTTGTGCGTTATGGTGGAGCAATTCAACTATATATCGCACAATCAAAAATTTAAAAATAGGAAACATGACTTCTGACCAAAAGTCAAATCATAATGGGGAGTTTATTATAACTCGTTAGCTTGATGCGTATAAGTGTTGCTATATGGAAATACCATATAAATAATAGATGTTTTGTTCTCACAGTTTAGCTATTAAATAGGAGGCATCCAATTAAAAATTTGCTAAACCTTAATTTTAATAATCAATAGGCTTTGTAACAATCGATATAGCCTAAAATATAAACCCACAAGCTTTTGCAAAACGAATAGTCTAATTGCATAATCTGAATCCTTTTAGAATCAATCTCACAAACTTTTGGTTGTAAGTCGATAAAACAATGTAGATGCATCTACTAAAATCATATAAAACTTTCCACATTTGTGGTGATATGAGCCCATATTTCGTTCAGATATGCAAGACATACAATCTCAACTTCAGTACAAGAACTTTAAGTTCTAATTCTTTTGGTAAGTGGGATCATCTATATCCTTTGAGAACAAACAACACAAGAACTTCATGTTCTTTTAGTAAGTGGAATTTAATCAATTCCTTTAAGTAACACAAGAACTTCACGTTCTTTAATAAGTGGAATTCAATCCATTTTTTTTAGAATAAGCACCACAAGAACTACATGTTCTTTTAATACATGTGCATGTAAATCTCAATAATTTCTGCACCATTATTGATCAGGATGGTCTAACCGATCATGCCGACTATATATATGTGTGTGTATATATATATATCTCCGAATTTGTAAACTTCTTATTTACCATAACATATAATTCAATCTCACTCGTACATGTCTAGTACAACCATCAAATTTTTTCCTTTAAATAGGAATATATTTAGCTCTTTCAGAGCTTTCAATTGAAATTATCTTTTGGTAGCAATATATAGCTCTTCTAGAGCTTTCAACTGACTTTTTGGCTACCAAAACTTATATTCATATTGGCTTATTTCAAATGCCAATTGATAACATATGTTATCTATAATTCCTAAAGGGATAGTTTGCGAACTCATATTGCTCTCTTAAAATTTCCACTTATAGTGGTGACGATATTATTACCATTAGTGGTAATTATTGCAATATTCGCAATTATGCACTTTTCATAATGTGATTTGTCTCAAGAATTTATTGCTCTTCTAGAGCATCAATATTTTCAGTACTTTGAGATATAGTACTCACATTATTCTCTTGCATTTAAATGGGAAAATATATATCTTATGCTTATGTTGAGCATAAAACGTCACCATAGATTGTATTTGACAAGTAATCATGTTAAACAAAATAAATAAATATCATAATATATAAATATAAATATAAAACATAAATAATTAATGTGTGTAAAATAAATAAATGTAAAGTAAAATAAATAAAAATAAATAAATAATTCTCTTCAAAGTTATGAGAATAATTAGAAGATGATTTATTTCTTTCGAGGGTTATAAGAAAATCAACAGCGTCCAAAAGAGTTGGACCAACAATGTCCAAATAAAGTTGGACCAGTATCATGTTCTTCATGTTTTGCAAACAAAATTTGCTTCTATTTTCTTTCCTTTATAATTCAATGTTTCTTAATTTTTCAACGTACAACACGTACGAGACTAATGGTTTATAACATCGCATTGGTAATAAGAAGAGTTTTACTTCAATAGAATGATCTTTATCACTCTTGTCATCCTTATAACCTCACTACCGGTGGGTAGAAGTATTCTTAAAATGACCATATTTTTCATGTCTATGTTCATAGCCTCGACCACGACCACAACTTCTAATGTGGTTTTTATTCCTTCCATAATATAATATCACATTCACTTCAGGGAATGGAGTAGAGCTAGTGGGCCTTTAAAACCTTTTTCACATATCCTTATCACAGAGAACAAAGATTTAATCATCGTACGCGGTATTGTTAAATATGTCGACAAGGTCCTTTAAAAACTTCTTTTGAGACCAGTAGCCTCGCAGAACAGGATGTCCAACCAATATACTTGGATTATATCGAGATTATGTCTCTAATTGAATAATGATTTACCATGTTTGCATTCACTTTAGGGAATGAAACAATTCCAATAATTGCATGGAATAAACATCATGCTTGCATTCACTTCAGGGAATGCCCCATCATTGATAATCGCATGGAATAAACATCATGCTTTGCATTCACTTCAGGGAATGCCTCCCATAAAACTTTTTGGATCAATACGAATTTTCGTAACTTGAAATTGGGAGAAGTCTATGGTCGAGTTTTTCGACGAAGAAGAAATATTGCTTTCGAGCAAATATAGACTTTATAATAATCTTCTTGTAAATTCAAAATCATCATGATTTATCGCACTTTAAAACCATACTTTAAAGGATAAAAAATAGGGTTTACCAATATTGTGTTTCCTCTCGAGGACGATGGAGACATAGCGAATGGCTAAGACAGCTTCTCATAATCTGTTGAGTTGATCAAACAATTGCAAATGGCCAAGAGAGGGGTGAATTGGCAATAAAAAATTTTGGTGGGAAGAATGAGTGAAAAATAAAAATTGACACAAGTAGTTAGAGTGGTTCAAGTTCTCCAAATGAACTCTACATCCACTACCTTAGTTCTCACTAAGGATTTTCAACCAATTCACTACTTGAATTCTTCCCCTTTTCTTGGATGAGGAGGTAACCTTACCCAAAGCTTAATCCACTCAATTTACAAAGAGAAGTTTTGGTAAACTCAAATAAATCCTCACAAAGGATAAATGTCTACCCAATTACAATTTCAATCACCCCAAACTCACAATACAAAATGACAATTGAAAACACTAGAGTTGGGTACAAGAATTTGACTTTGAAGAGCACAAGGGTTTGGATTTTTGCTTTGATGATGCTTGTAGGTTGAATAGTTGTTGCTGACCCTTAAAGGACTTCAATTTATACCTCCTCTATTAATTCTAGCCGTTTGGGTGGTTGGGGACTTGAATAGAGCCGTTGGAACCCTCTCTCACCACCATAAATGCACTTCTGCAGCTATCCGTATCGGTACACGGGGAGCCGTATCGATACCTGTCTCAGAAAAGAAAGATTCATTGTGCACAATAAATAGGGGGTATCGAAACGCACGTAGGCGTATCGATACGGGGTATCGAAACGGCTAAGACCGTATCGATACCTTTTTCTCGACTTAGCTCACTGTCAATTTCCGTTTCGATACGATGGTTTACCGTATCGATACAGGCCAACTACCAATTTAAAATTTGGTTACCTAACAACTGACACCAACGGTCGAAATATTTAAAACGACTTGAATTAAAAATTTGTTAAAACCATATCGATACGGGTGAATCCGTATCAGTACGCCATTCAAACTCTTTTAGACTTTTACAAAGGAGCGTATCGATACAGATTGAATCTGTTTCGATACGGTGTTTCGATACGGTTAAGAGCATATCGAAACGAGTTCCTCCAGTGGCCAACTTTGTAAAAAAGGTATCGATACGGCTGTAAGCGTATCGATACACCTGGACGGTTTTCAATAGTTTGGCCTTGGAACACTTAGAAAATATTTTGAGTTTGAGTTTTTCAAATCGGTTTTAAAGTGTTGGTGATTTAAATAAGGGACTTATAAAACAATTTTAAGTTTTTTAAATTGATCCTTAAAGATTTAATTATATCAAAATCAAACATAGGTTTCACAATCTCCCCATTTTTGATATAACAAAACTAAAACTTAAAATTTTTGACACTTTGAAAAACTTTGCAAAATTAACTCCCCCTTAATATGAGCTAGGTAACTTTTGAGTTAAAATCAAAATTTTTAAGTGTTGTGAGCTAGTTTCTCTCCCCCTTTTTGTTAGATCAAAAATATTGAGACAAAGTAAAGTGCATAACATAGGCAAAGGTATAAATAGGCAACATAAATATCATTAAGTTCAAGAGAAAACATAACATCAATCTTAAAAATCCAACAAAAACATAAAATCAAAGCATAGGTTTAAAATAAAGCAAACTTAGTCCTAAGAACATGAAACAAAGGTGCATAAATAGAAATATCATAGATGATATGCATGAGATGCAAGGAGAAGCTACTAGGCATCATCATCGCCTTCTTCATCATCTTCCTCTTCATCGACAATTGGAGGCATCATTCCTCATGCTATTACGCCACTCATCATGGAAGGCGGAGAGGGAAATATTCAAGTAGTGATGACCGCCTTCAAGAGAGGTTAGACGATTCTTCATGTTCGTCATCCTTGTGTCAAAGCTTGTTTCAAGAGCGGTAAGACGATTTCCCATATCCGTGCGCAACCCGGTGAATTGCTCATTAAGGAATGTCATAAGAGCATCCATGAAATGTTGAGGAGGAGGTTGAGGAGCTTGATCACCTTGAGGTTCTTCAAAATGTGGTGGAAACCCTCTTTAAGATTTTTGAGTTGTGGTGTGAAAATATGAGGGAGGAAGAGCCTATTTATATGCAAAAAACGGCTAAGGTTTTTAGGGTTTGAAGAATTTTAGTTTTGGTAAAAGTTGAAGACTTTAAATGCCAAATTTAAAGCTGTCTGCGCAATCGAGTATCGATACGCCTGAGGGTGTATCGATACGGGGGTAGAAACATAATTTCCATAAAAATGCCCGTTGGAGACTCGTATCGAAACGGATGCAATCCATATCGAAATGATTGAAGCTCGTATCGAAACGGGTTTAACCATATCGATACCCGTTTGAGGCGAAATGAAGTCTGGGAAGTTTAATGAAGTACTCGTATCAATACGCGTAGAACCGTATTGGTACCCTATGCCCAGAAATACATCTTTAGGCCTAAAGAACAACCATAGGCTCGGTTTTAACATCTCCTAAAGGAATACAAATGATGAATGATCAGTTCTAAACATATTTAAATAGAATCATACTCCCCCTAACTATAGGCATGAACATTTTCAAGAGTTACAACACACAAACATGCAATTTCACAAGATCAAGCAATTTTAAGCACAAAGAGGTCCTAAAAGGTCAAGATAGGCTAGCTAGACCTAACTCTCTCCTAAGTGACCAAAAACGCTCTTTATCTAAAGGTTTTGTAAATATATCCGCTAATTGGTTCAAGGTGTCAACAAATTCAATAACAACATCATTTTTTAAAACATGATCTCTAATAAAATGATGTCTAATTTCTATGTGTTTAGTTCTAGAGTGTTGGATGGGATTCTTAGTGAGACAAATGGCACTAGTGTTGTCACACTTAAGAGGTATGGTTTCTACTTCAACACCATAATCTAAGAGTTGTTGCTTCATCCAAAGGACTTGAGCACAACAACTCCCTAAGGATATGTACTCCGCTTCGGTGGTAGATAAGGCTACGCTATTTTGTTTCTTAGAGAACCAAGATACGGGCATACTACCTAAGAATTGGCATGTCCTGGAAGTACTTTTTCTATCTATCTTACATCCCCATAATCCACATCCGAATAAGCATGAAGGCTAAAGGAAGAATCTTTAGGATACCAAAGGCCTAAGGTAGGTGTGTCTCTAAGGTATCTAAAAATTCTCTTAATGGCAACTAAGTGTGATTCTCTAGGACTAGCTTGAAACCTAGCACACAAGCAAACACTAAACATGATATCCGGTCTACTTGCGGTAAGGTAAAGCAACGAACCTATCATGGATCTATAAATCTTAGAATCAACACACTTACCTCCTTCATCTTTGTCAAGCTTTATGGAAGAACTCATAGGTGTGGCTTGAGGTTTTGAATTCTCCAAGCCAAACTTTTTTAGCATATCATTCACGTACTTAGCTTGATTTATGAAGGTGCCATCTTTCCTTTGTTTGATTTGGAGTCCCAAAAAGAATGAGAGCTCCCTCATCATGCTCATCTCGAACTCACCTTGCATTAGCTTAGAAAATTCTTTACAATAACACTCATTAGTAGAACCAAAAATGATATCATCAACATGGATTTGTACTACTAAGATGTCATTGTTATATCTTTTTATGAAGAGTGTGGTATCCACCTTTCCTTTTTCAAAACCCTTTTCAATTAAGAAATTTGAAAGTCTCTCATACCAAGCTCTAGGAGTTTGTTTTAAACCATAGAGAGCTTTTGTAAGTTTAAACACATGGTTTGGAAATTTTGAATCCTCAAAACCCGGTGGTTGTTCAACATACACTTCTTCATTTATAAAACCATTTAAAAAGGCACTTTTCACATCCATTTGAAAAAGCTTGAAATTATGATAACATGCAAATGCAAGCAACATCCTAATAGCTTCCATTCTAGCTACAGGTGCATAGGTCTCATCAAAATCAATTCCCTCTTCTTGGGTATAGCCTTGAGCAACAAGCCTAGCCTTGTTTCTCACTATATTACCACTTTCATCTAATTTATTCCTAAAAACCCATTTTGTTCCTATAGTAGATTGATTATTAGGCCTTTCAACTAATGTTCAAACTTTACTTCTCTCAAATTGATTTAATTCCTCTTGCATGGCCAAAATTCAAAAATCATCTTTTAAAGCTTCTTTAATATTTTTAGGCTCAATGCATGAAATAAATGCAACATGATTCATTAATTTGAGAGAGGATCTAGTAGTTACCCCCTTGGATGGATCACCCAAGATTTCACCACCTTTGACATAGTTGAACTCCCTTGGGTAAGACACCTCCTTTTCCTCAAGAGCCAAGTCCTTTAAGGCTTCAAGAGGTGGATCTTGTGTATCCTCATCTTTAGTTGGAACCTCATCCACCTTTGATGTTTGTCCTCCATCAATGGCATCAAGGATTCCTACATCATCATCATCACAAGATTCCTTCCTCGGAAGGAGGTTATCATCGAAAACAACATGTATAGACTCTTCAACTACTAGAGTTCTTTTATTAAATACACGATAGGCTTTAGAGTTTAAAGAGTACCCTAAGAAAATAGCTTCATCACTTTTAGCATCAAATTTACCTAAGTTTTCTTTACCATTATTCAAAACAAAACACTTGCAACCAAAAGGATGAAAATAGCTAATGTTAGGCTTCTTAGATTTTAAAATCTCATAAGGTGTTTTCTTCAAAATCGGCCTAATCATTACTCGATTTATAATATAGCAAGCTGTGTTTGTGGCTTCCGCCTAAAAATATTTAGGTAAATTATTTTCGCAAAGCATGGTTCTAGCCATTTCTTCTAAAGTTCGATTTTTCCTCTCAACTACCTCATTTTGTTGAGGAGTGCGAGGTGCGGATAAATTGTGGCTAATCCCATTTTTATTTAAAAACTCATCGAAACCTAGATTTTGAAATTCGGTTCCATGATCACTTCTAATGTGAGAAATTTTAAGTTCAAGATCATTTTGAGTTATTTTAGAAAATGTGATGAATTTTTCTAAAGCCTCGTCTTTTGTACTTAAGAATAGAAGCCAAGTAAACCTAGAATAGTCATCTACAAGCACAAAAGCATATGATTTTCCACCCAAGCTCATTGTTCTAATAGGCCCAAAAAGATCCATATGAATTAATTGTAAACATCTACTAGTAGAGACATCATTAATGGATTTAAAAGAAGTTCTATGTTGTTTACCCTTTGAACATGCATCACAAATTTTATCATTAGAAAATTTAAGTTTGGGTAAACCTCTAACTAGATTAAGGGAAATTAATTTCTCTAAGACACTCATGCTAGCATGTCTTAATTTTCTATGCCAAAGCCATGAGTCATGTTTATCATGTGCAACTAAGCATGTATGAGATGAATGAATGTCATATAGATGCACCATGTATATGTTCCCTATGCGATGACCAATGAGCATTAGTTGATTTGTTTTAATGTTTACAATTTTGCAACCACTTTTATCAAATAAAACATTAAAACCCTTGTCACATAATTGACTAATACTCAATAAGTTATGTTTAAGACCGTTGACATACAAAACATTTTCAATGAAAATAGAAGAGTAATTACCAATGGAGCCTATTCCTTCAATGTGGCCTTTGGAGTTGTCACCGAAAGTTACCACTCCACCACTCTTTGGCTTTAGTTCCACAAATCTACTCTTGTCACCGGTCATATGTCTTGAGCATCCACTATCAAGGTACCAAGAATTTTGGCTTGAAGCTTTAGCCTTGTAGCAATGCTCCCCCTACAAACAAAGAAATTAGGCCTTGATTTTTGGTACCCAAATCATTTTGGGTCCATGAGTGTTAGCCTTCAAAATTTTGGTTCCCTTAGGAATCCAAGAAGCAGTAGCATTGATATTATTAGAAATAATGAGTTCCTTAGGAACCCAAACACTTCTAACTCTTTGACCTCTAGATTGCTTATTAAAATTTCTTTGTTTAGGAATAAAGGGTTTTCCTTTTACATATTGGGATTTAGAATGATTTCCTTTTTCAAAATTGTTTTTCCCAATAGCAATAGATGTTTTAAGATTATCCACTTCCTTTGTGTGATAATCTTGAAAATCGGAAAGAAGTTTTTCAAGTTCAAGATTTTTTGTTTTAAGATCATTTGAAAGATTTACTAAAAACAAAACTTCCTTTTCCAATTCGGAGTTAGCTTTAGAAAATGCCTCATTTTGATTTTTCAAATCGGAAATGGTTTTCTTGTTTTTCAAAATGGATTCTTTGTATTTTCCTGCTAACTCATCGTAAACCTCTTGCAATTCATCATAAGCATCTTGAAGTTCATCAAAAGTAAAATCAAAATTGGATAAGTTAGAATTTACCTTTGGTTCATCATCAATGGCCATGAGACATAGATTGGCCACTTCCTCCTCTTCCTCGGATGACTCATCGTCACTCCAAGTTGCTATTTGAGCTTTGAGCTTGTTCTTCTTCCCAAAGCTCTTCCTCTTCAATTGAGAACATTCGGAACGGATGTGACCCGGCTTCTTGCATTCATAACAAGTGATTTGGTCCTTCTCCTCTTCCTTACTCTTGCTCTTGAAGTCTCCCTTTCTAATAAATTTTCTTCCACAATTGGACTTCATGATCCGAGTAAACCATTTGGCCAATATGGCCATCTCCTCATCTTCATCTTCACTTGAATCGCTTTCTTGATGTGAAGCTTTAAGAGCGATTCCCACTTTCTTCTTCTTAACATCTTTCTTTTCAACCATTTTCTTCTCTTCTTCTCTTCCCTTCCTCATGATCTCATGGGTGAGTAGAGATCCAACAAGAGCATCAAGCTTGAGAGTCTTCAAATCTCTAGCTTCAATAATAGCCGTTCTCTTGCCATCCCATGACTCCGGAAGAGAGTACAACAATTTCCTCACTAGTTTGTCTTGGGGGATGATCTCTCCGAACCCCTTCAATCTGTTGACAATGAACGAGAATCGGTCAAACATCTTGAAGACAGTTTCATCGGGATCCATCTTGAAATTTTCATAGCTTAGATTGAGTAGCCCAATCTTTGTCTCCTTGACATCACTAGTTCCCTCATATGTTGTCTCGAGGGTATCCCAAACCTCCTTGGCATTTTCAATTGAAGATACCTTGAAGTAGATATCCGGACCAAGTGCACAAAATATCACATGGAGAGCTTTGTCATTCACTTGCATCCTTCTTCTTTCATCATCCGTCATCTCGGCTTTTACCTTTGGGACAAGTCTTTCTCCATCTCTCTTCATAGGAATGTATAGACCTTCTTCAACAACATCCCACACCATGTATTCGGTAGATTTGATGAAGAGCCTCATCCTATTCTTCCAATATGGGTAGTTATCCCCATTGAAGAATGGTGGCTTGGTGGTAGATTGGGACTCATAGTTGGAGGTGGAAGCCATTGCTTGACTAGTTGTTGATCAAACTCTCCTAGAATCGACTCAAGAGGGTTGTAATCCTTCCAATGAGTGTAGCTCTGATACCAATTGTTGAGTTGATCAAACAATTGCAAATGGCCAAGAAGGGGGTGAATTGGCAATAAAAAATTTTGGTGGGAAGAATGAGTGAAAAATAAAAATTGACACAAGTAGTTAGAGTGGTTCAAGTTCTCCAAATGAACTCTACATCCACTACCTTAGTTCTCACTAAGGATTTTCAACCAATTCACTACTTGAATTCTTCCCCTTTTCTTGGATGAGAAGGTAACCTTACAAATTCGATTAAGCTTTCTACCCAAAGCTTAATCCACTCAATTTACAAAGAGAAGTTTTGGTAAACTTAAATAAATCCTCACAAAGGATAAATGTCTACCCAGTTACAATTTCAATCACCCCAAACTCACAATACAAAATGACAATTGAAAACACTAGAGTTGGGTACAAGAATTTGACTTTGAAGAGCACAAGGGTTTGGATTTTTGCTTTGATGGTGCTTGTAGGTTGAATAGTTGTTGCTGACCCTCAAAGGACTTCAATTTATACCTCCTCTATTAATTCTAGCCGTTTGGGTGGTTGGGGACATGAATAGAGCCGTTGGAACCCTCTCTCACCACCATAAATGCACTTCTACAGCTATCCGTATCGGTACACGGGGAGCCGTATCGATACATGTCTCAGAAAAGAAAGAGCCGTTGTGCACAATAAATAGGGGGTATCGAAACGCACGTAGGCGTATCGAAACGGCTAAGACCGTATCGATACCTTTTTCTCGACTTAGCTCACTGTCAGTTTTCGTTTCGAGACGAGGGTTTACAATATCGATACGGGCCAACTACCAATTTAAAATTTGGTTACCTAACAACTGACACCAACGGTCGAAATATTTAAAACGACTTGAATTAAAAATTTGTTAAAACTGTATCAATACGGGTGAATCCGTATCGGTACGCCATTCAAACTCTTTTAGACTTTTACAAAGGAGCGTATCGATACAGATTGAATCTGTTTTGATACGGTGTTTCGATACGGTTAAGAGCGTATCGAAACGAGTTCCTCCAGTGGCCAACTTTGTAAAAAATGTATCGATACGGCTAGAAGCGTATCGATACACCTGGACGATTTTCAATAGTTTGGCCTTGGAACACTTAGAAAATATTTTGAGTTTGAGTTTTTCAAATCGGTTTTAAAGTGTTGGGGATTTAAAACTTATTAAGGGACTTATAAAACAATTTTAAGTTTTTCAAATTGATCCTTAAAGATTTAATTATATCAAAATCAAATATAGGTTTCACATAATCTCTTTATATCATGCTACTTTCCAACTCATTTAATGACATGTAAAACTCAAAACGGTTAAAAATATTAAATCTCATCATTAGAATAAAAATATTGGTATAAAAAAATAACCAAATCTATCAAATTAACACATGTAACTAACAATATTATCAATAATATTATAATATCATTATTAAAGATGTTGTCAAACATGAATACCATAATCAGTTCCTCACTTTCTTCGATTTGTTTAGCATTTATTGAAGCTATATAATAGTACATATATAAGGATTACGAGTCGTCGTGATTTATTTATAAAAAAATGTACCAACATATTATCGATCAAAATAAATAATTCATGGCATGAAATTATTCACATATCATAATTAAAAAAAACAATCGACTAACATAAAAAAATATTTATATGAAGTTGTGGTGAATTGACCTGATTAAAAATTGTATCTTTTATCGCCTAGATCTCGAATGAAAAATCATGGTTGATGAATATGATCCTCGATGCAAAGAACTTATCGCTCATGAGCGAGTCGTGCTGATAACGTGTTGTGAACAAAATAATGAAGAACAACGAACAAGTATAAAAGAATAAAGAGACTAGAGAAAGAGGGAGATTTGTATTATTCTCAAATATAGACTTGTGTGTACAATGCCTTCAATGAATCATCTATTTATAGGCATAAGAAGTACATAATACATTAAACTCTAATTAATAGAGATAATATTCCTAATAATAAATAAATCAAACTCCTTAAATAAAGTTCTAATCATGATAGACATCCACATAGATAAATATTCATAACAAAAATATCATATATATAATAATAATTAAATTAAAAAAATCTATTCATCAATTAAATATGTAAAATTATACAAATAAATGTGAAAAATAAAAAAATAAGCTAAATTTAGTTTAAAATGCAAAAATCTTAAAACTAATTTTATTTTAACTATAATTTAATATATATATATATATATAATTATACCATGGCGGTAGAAATATTTTGTTTCCACGAGTGCCCTAATTTTAGGGGTTAGGGATTCAATTTAGAGTTCATATTTTAAGGGTTTAGGTTTACATGCTTAGAATTTAGGGATTGTGATTTGAATTTAGAGATTAGGGTTTGAATTTAGGGGTTATAAATAATAACTTAAATCCTTATCATATTACCTAAAAACCTAAACTCTAACCTTTAAACTGTAAACCCTAAATTCTAAACACAAACTCTAAATTATAAACCCCTAAACTATAAAGTCTAAACTGGATCCCCAACCCCTAAAATTAAGGCGCTTGTGAAAATAAAATATTCCACTGCCAGTGCATCATATATTTTCTCATATATATATATATGATATTTTCAACTTTAATTTAATTATTAGATTTATTTCGATAATTTAGGTGTTTTTATACATCCCAAGTGTCTCATGTTTAAATTCCCTTAATCCATATTTATTTCCTTTTAATGGCATTGAAGACAAATGAACATGTATATTATCTTTTATAATCTAGTTTAAGGAATGAGCTATTAAGGGGTGGGGAGGGGCAATCACCTCCACCCTGAAGATTTTTTTCACCTTTGTCCCTTTATTTATTTTTTAAAAAAATTAATTTATTTATGAATTTACCCCACTTTCAAACATTTATAATTTATTTCTTAACTTTAAATCCTAATTCTGTCCCTGTTTTAGTTTACAAATGTGCAGTTGGCCCAGTGATAAATGTGTGCCTCTCTCATCAAGCTTACTTGGGGTTCTAATCCCACTAGAGCCACTTAGCTCTATTTTATTTCTTTTTTTTAACGAGGTGGTGAAATATGTCGCCACCTAGTTGAATAATTAATTTATATTATTAAATTAAATTAAATTAATAGAATGTGTCACTAGCCACTATGTGACTTAACTGATTCTATTTAAATAATTTTGTGGTCTTATTACCAACATTAAAATTATAGTGGTCATATAACACCAATTTTATAGTTATGTGGTCATTTGAGTTAATAAGTTTTTAATCATTTCCGATGCAAGTATTACTTATAATCTTGCTGCTAAGCTCGTAAACATCGACATGGACCACATGGTGGAATCAGCTCCACTCCATTAAACAGTCACTAAGATAAACCCAATTTCTCATTTTCACTCCATACAAACCCTAGATCCAATCTCCGATGGCCACTTCAAAGAAATCGAGCGAGTTGTTGGAATCGATGTACTCCGTCATCGCTCTGCTCTTCATTTTAGTAGCCTGCGTCGAACTCTGCGACGCCGCCGCTGCCGTCGACGTCTACCGTCTTATCCAATACGACATGTCCGGTTCCCCTTTCGGATCTCGATTCGCCGCCCTCAACCACCACGCCGCCTCCTTGCGTTTCCCTCCTGGCGCCGATCTTTCCAGAACCGTTCTCATCATCCCTCTGCGCGAATTGAATATCACCTTCGTTCGAGGTTCACTTTTATTTCATCAGTTTAATTTTCCCTATATTTGTAGTCTTTTAGTTTAATTTCGTTTATTTCTTTCTTGGCAGAATACATTACTCAGAAAAAGCCGTTAGGAGGGTTGTTATTTTTGCTTCCTGAAGTACTTAGCTTTAAACACGGAGGGAATAAGCAAGTTCATGAAAAAGAGAAAATGAAAAAATTATTGGCTGAGCTTGAACGGTTGCTTGTACATTCAAATATACCTGTGAGTACATAGAGACGTATTAATATCTTTATGTATTGAGATTGGACTTTCCTATCCTTGTTTGCTAACCTAATTTTCAGCAAGATCTGAACCCTGCCAACTTCATGCTAGTAAATTATTTGTGGTACTGCATTCTTTTTTATTTACACTAGCATTTTCATCTTGATTGAATTTAATTTTGACATTGTTCGAATAATTCAACCATTGTTCCAAAAATCATGCTGAGTGTAAAAGATTTAGATTCCACATTCTTGATCTGTGCTTCCGTATTTTGAGGATGCTTGTGTTCTCATATCAACTAGTTGAATGGAAAATTGCATAAACCCTGAAATATCTTCTTACACATGCCTATTGATAACTCAGACACCATCAATCCGTGTTCTGCTTGTATCATCAGCTAGGAAAGACCCCTGTCCTCTATTTCGAAGTTTCCTTATGATTTTTAGTGTTGAAATCCAAAGTGTTTTTGCTATTTAAAATTTAATCTTTAGTGCTTGTCACTCATTGGAGAATTGCTAGACAATTTTTTGCTGCATGACCCCTCGGTTCTATTATGTCTTCTTTATGCTTCGGATTCGTAACTTTACTGTGGGATTTCTATGCTGCAGTATCCTGTCTATTTTGCTTTTGAGAATGATGAGATTGATACCGTGTTGGCTGATATCAAGAAGAATGATGCGATGGGTCAGCCTGCTACTGCAACTACAGGCGGGTCAGTTGGACTTCATATTTTATCACTATGTATTTGGATTCCCTTGTTCCTTGAAAGCTCATGTCTCATGATCTGTTCAGTTTGTTTTCTCGTTAGTGGTTTTCATTACACTTTTACCTCAACTAGGAAAGGACATGCTTCTGATCTGCCAGTTTTTGCTTTGAGAAGGGGAAAGGGTTTTGCAAAAGAAATAAATGTTTCTTTGGTTTTCATTTTGTAATAAGCATCTTTTGAAATTGTTTCAGCAAAAGACTGAGCGCCACGGGCATGGCAGTTGACACTATCACATTATTCTATAGGGCTGCTTGTCTGGCATCAGAAAACAGATCTAGTCTGAACTCTTATGTGCATCATTGAGGGAGAGAACATGCTACCTATTTTCTCTCTTTTTTATTTTTAAAAAAAAAGAAAATTAGAATGATCATTTTCCCAGCTGAAGGACAAAAAGTGATGCACTTGTTTTGTTCACTAGGATCCTACATCAATCTTACCGCATTTTGCCTGGTTTAGTCTCTCTGTTGTTTATTACCATGTTTGCATCATTATGATTTATGAGTAGATATAATTGCACCTCTAATGTTTGTTTGTCCTTTTTTATTCTTCGGATCATTTCTCATTTGAGATTGGTAAGAAAATAGTCTTGTGTTGTAATTCACTTATTTCCAAATCTTATTGTGAAATAATTTCAGATACAAGCTTGTTATCCCAACAGCAGAACCTAAGAAAGTTGCATCTCCCACAATCACTAATATTCAGGTGTGTGTCAAAGTTTTACTTCTTGCATTCAAACTGTTGAGGTCGAGGTCAATTTTAGTGTTGTTAAGGTGTGTGCCTAGGCATTCCTAGGGACTGTTTCAGACCCTTTCAGACGAGACATTTTATCAAGCACACACCTGTTCTGCCTAATCATGTTTTTTTACCGCAGTAGGTGGTAAAATCTCCACATGATTGTAGTTCCCTTTAATTTCATCTATGTTTAACTTTTTATTGTGCTAGTTTTTTTTATCACTGCATGTATTGCCTGGGTAATCTTGAATATGCTATTAATGGTGTTTGCTGGAAGTTTTTACTCTGATAATTCTCCTCTGTGATAACAGGGGTGGTTGTCTGGATTAAAAGCTGATGGAGATGCAAATCAACTTCCAACCATTGCTATTGTGGCATCTTATGATACGTTTGGGGCTGCTCCTGTACGTATTTTGTTAAATTTTAGTGAAGAAAACCAGCTTCAGTGATCCAAATGAAGGTCTGTAAATGTTTTTATACATGTAGGCATTATCGGTGGGAAGTGACAGCAACGGAAGTGGCATTGTGGCTCTTCTTGAAATAGCAAGGCTATTCTCTCTTCTTTACTCAAATCCTAAGACAAGAGGAAGGTACAATTTACTTTTTGGCCTGACATCTGGTGGACCATATAACTACAATGGGACTCAGAAGGTGATTAGTTCCTTGGTGAACAGATCTTTTTGTTTACTTGTATCTTTTTGGTTAGCTACTTTTGCTATCAATTTTGGTTATTATGATCATACAAGTATCATACGCGGTGCAGTGGCTTCGGAGTTTTGATCAACGTCTACGTGAGAGTATTGACTATGCTATTTGCTTAAATAGTATTGGTTCTTGGGATAATGAATTATGGATTCATGTGTCCAAGCCTCCAGAGAATGCCTACATCAAGCAAATTTTTGAGGTAAGCCAGTAACATCTGGCATAATAGGTTTTTAAGGAATAAGGAATAATGATATCTAGTTTTCTTTACATGGTTCATAATCTGATACATAGTGTTTATTGAAGGGTTTCTCTAATGTAGCCGAGGAGTTGGACCTCAAAGTTGGCCTAAAGCACAAGAAAATAAATATTTCTAATCCTCGAGTAAGTTGACATATGCATGTTTCAATTTTTGAACCGTCTTTCTACCCATTTTCTGAATTTAAGAACTTATTTTATTATCAATTTCATCTATGAGGAACCTATGAAAATTTAAGTTGATATGTCTAGGAATGAATTTATTTTTGTGGTTAGTCATCCAAAAAAAATATTTTCGTTGTTTTGACAGTAATCCCTTTGCCCTTTATAATCCAGTGACCTATTGTGGGCAGAACATTTTTTTGCTGGACAATGGTTAACTTGGAATAAATGTGTTAAATATGTTCTTTTTCCTGTTTCACATCAGACTTTACAACATGACACACATAAAGGTGCATTGTATATATTTATGAGAACATTCCGTTGATAGATATAAGAATGCTCTGCGTGCTTGCCTTTATGCTGTTATAATAGGTAATATAGCAATTGAGCTGCTGTAGGTAGCTTGGGAGCATGAGCAGTTCTCAAGGCTGAGAGTCACTGCTGCTACTCTTTCTGAACTTTCTGTTGCACCAGAACTCTTCGAAGGCACCGGTGGTCTGTTTGATGGCAGGTCATATTTTCAAACCTAATCCATTACCATTAATCTTATTGCCACCTTGTGGTTGTGTCTGTGTTTGAGACTAGTTGCTGAGAGCATGACTTTTTCTTTTGCAGACAATATGTGAATGAAACTGCAATTATTAGAGGTGTGAAGTTAATTGCTGAAAGTCTTGCGGTAAGATCAA
The DNA here is from genome assembly GCA_958450335.1 of Hibiscus tridactylites. Taxonomy (NCBI): domain Eukaryota; kingdom Viridiplantae; phylum Streptophyta; class Magnoliopsida; order Malvales; family Malvaceae; genus Hibiscus; species Hibiscus tridactylites. The sequence continues at coordinate 22,203,096 of OY288289.1, read as the reverse complement.
ATGATCTGCGAGTATATTTTAGTACATAGAATAAATTAATTACAATTATCTTGGTAGGAGAATGATTTTATTTTGTATATGTTTATTATTGTTGAGTTTTAATCTTTTTGACATTGGAGCGGAGGCCCAATATGCTCTTGTATGAAAACAATGGTTCTTTTATTGGTTGTAATTCTGTGTAGAGAACCTGACCAACTAGTCAGGAAAAGCTGTTAATTGGTTTCATATGTCTAGTAAGAGCATGTAGGTAATTGTTCATTTGTGTCTAAAGACATCAAGGTTTTATCATTGCTTGGCATGGATGTGTACCTTTTGTTTAAAATTGTCTTCCATGTTTTTGCAGAGGCATATTTATGGTCACCAGGGAAAAAATGTCCAACTTTTTGCAGATGAGAGTAGTTTGGCTGTTAATCCCGCTTATATACGATCTTGGCTGGATCTTTTATCACAAACACCTCGAGTAGCTCCATTTCTTTCAAAGAATGACCCTTTTGTCATGGCATTGAAAAAGGTTCATGTTCTAACCCTTTTTTCTTTTTCTTGTTTCTTTCTAGAAGATTAATTTGTACTTTAAGAATTGTATTGATTATCCTTGGGGTTGAATATAGTTGAAAAGAATCAAAATGAGCGAAAAACAAATATATAATAATCTAAACAGGGATTGTCAAATGTCTTTGGTAATGGCTTTTCCTTGCTTTATGAAGTTGCATGTACCATTAATCAAATGCAAAAGTAAACAAGTATTTGTATTTCAGCCTAGATCACTTCAAAACTTTTACCCTTGTCTACCAGTTTGATGAATTTCCATGTATCTTTGTTGGTACATATAACTGAACAAGCTTTTGAATGGTGTAAACACCGGAATGACTTGCCTTGTGCCTCTATTGCTTTCAGCTCTGACTGCATTTTTGTTTCACTCAATGGCAGGAATTAGCTGATCATGCTGATGAAGTGAATGTGCAACATGAGAATCTTGAAGGGATATTTACTTTCTACGATTCGACTAGCGCTAGGCTTAACATACATCAGGTATTTACTGTATAGTTGCTTACAATCAGTGAATATTTCATTTTTTCTTAGCAATGCTCTCTTTCCATTGGTTGAGACTGCATGGAGATATAAACTAGAGTTATTTCTGTGTCCGAGTCCGACCCATTCTTTACTATTGCAGATACTGACCGATTTAAATGTGTTGCCACAGGTTGCTAGCGTAACATTTGACTTGCTGTTACTCCTTGTGCTGGGGTCGTATTTGATAGTGCTATTCTGTTTTCTTGTCATCACAACTAGGGTAAAGTCTTCCTTGTTAAGGAAATCATCAGCGCTTATGTTAATGCTATGTATTCTCCTCTTTTACTTGTTTAGAATCTCCCCCAAAAAAGAGAGGAAATTTTATTTCAAAATCAAATGCTAACCCAATGACAATGCTTTTCTACAGGGTGTTGACGAGCTAATCAGTTTATTTCGCCGGCCCCCTTCTCGAAAGGTGAAAACTGCTTGATTGCAGAAGTATGCATGGTGTATTTATTTTTCCAAGAATGGAATCAATCAAAATGCGAGAAATTTTGGTCAGATCTATTCGGTACAGTTTTCGATTGTTAGTTGACAGTAATATTTCAGAGAATAATAAGTAGGGAATTCTGCATAAATGGTGCAAAGATATCAGCAGGGTGAAGACATATCGATTGTTGGTTGGTGCAACGCTTTTATTTTCTTAGACTAGTAAAAAAATTGAATTTTATTCATTGTCAACCTCAGGAGCTGCAAACACATAATTAAAAGTTGAATCAAGAATGAAGATCAAATATGTAAAATTGCCTAATCAAATGAACGACACTTCAATGTAGGTATTGTTTCTACTCTCTTTCCCTTGTAAATGGCCGGTTAAAATAAAAACAATATCTAAGTTGTGTTGAATCAGAAAAAAAGGTTTACTTCTCGTTTTTTTTTTTAAATATGAAAAACAAAAACACGAATAGAAGGGGTGAATTGTCAATTTAATTTATAAAAAAATACCAACCGATTGGTAGTGTTCATGCAATCTGTGGGAAAAGCAGTCCCAAGTACCACAAACTCGGATGGACAAATCATTAAGCTAAGAATGCATTTTTATTAACTTGGAATTTAGTTAAAACACATCCAGCAAGCAGTTTGATGTCTATTTTGACCAAGCCTAGCCTAGTAGTACTACATTTGGAGACTAGTCTATGATTAAATCCGTGGCCTTCCCTTTGCTTCTACTGCTACTGCCGGTTTCTATGAGATAACACAGCATGGAATCTACGTCATCCCCAAATATGCTATACGCTTCCATCGCCTGCAAATAACTGAATCCCATTGACATCAGTAACTGCACGCCACTGCTGAGAACACTACTATCCTGCAAACCCTGCTCTTTTGAGCCCTCTACTTCCGTCTCACTGCCCGATGCCCCTGCTCCCAAACAATTCATATTCATGTTCATATTCATATTCATATTCATATTCATGACAGACCGATGTTATGTTTCAGAATCTCTAGAATACTCACTAGCCCCAGACGACGACGGTTCAGCAGTCGAAGTGGATGATTCTTTACGGCCCACTTGTGACTTGAACTTGTCATTGGCAAGGTATTCAGCTCGAGATGCTTCCATAACCATTCGCTCAATTTCCTTCTCGGTAAGTTCAAGATCAGAGTAAAATCGACCCTCAGCCAGGAGTGCCTGTCAGTGCACAGTTTTGAAGAAAGACTGTTAGTAACAATACCATCCTAAACACAAGAGTAAAATGTAACAAATTCAAACTACTTACATTGTCAATCTGCTGGTCTTGTTGAGATTTAATGGCCGCCTTTACTTGATCCTTGTCCACATTTGCCTGCACAACCAAGCCAAGGCAGCAACATAAATCCAGTTTGTGATTCAAACTCCACATTCAAGTAGAAAATATTCTGCCATTTAAGCCTTGGGTACAATTTCAGTTTCCCAGCATCACCAAAGCTTTAAGCATGTTCTAACTAAGAAAGAACCAACAATTAGAGTGGGAAAAGGAAGCAAGAAAGAAATTTAGACACACCCCTCGAAGACAGCTAAATCCAAGCCCAGCACCAACTGTCAGACGACGAGGGTCAACGAGAGAGTTGTAATGATTCCCATGATGGTAGCTCAGCCTTACGGGAGGTGTCTCAGTATTATAGCTTCCATGAAATATGTTTATAGGTTCTGCATCACATACGGAGGAGGTAAGAAGGGGATAGAACATAACTAGTTAAATCAATCATCAAAAACCATCAATCAAGTATCACCTATGCTATAGGAATATATATGAATAGGTCTGTTGTACATTTCCGACAACGCTTGAATCTCCACATTGTTCCCGTAGACCTGTATATCCAAGATAAAAAGAAATGATGCTTTTGAAACATTTTACTAGACAATGTACCTAACCCCATAACAGGAAAACCTCAATTACAAGCTTCTGCGTACCTTATCTCTTCTTTTCCTCTTACAGTAAGATGTAAAGCCTTCTGTTATAAACTGAGAAAAGTGATCCCTCTCTCGCTCCTGGATGAACAATTAAAGATAAGTATCACCATAAAAATATTTCAAATCTCAAGCACCTCAACACGAACGTGACAGAAGTCTCTAAAAATAATACACATGAAATGATAAGCAAGAAATCGGACTTATTTTATACTTGAAAAATGTTACAGTGACCCAAAACCATTTTATACCAATAAAAAGAGATGACCAAAACAGTCATGCTTATGTTCAATCACATCCAAATATTTAATCTAGCTCAAACTTATAACAGACGACAAATACTACACTGTGCCTATCCAATAAAGAGAAAAAAAAAGATCATCCCTTTTTCTACCATAATTCAAAATCAATGCACCAATAATAAGAGCAATGTATTTATGACTTGAGTATCAGATATCCATACCATGTAATCAATGCACATTTGTCGAATCAAATCATAGGCTTCAGAGTCACCATACACTTGATCAGCAACAGCACGGAAGAGGCAGTTACCATCTTCTAGCATCCTTTTAACTTCTAAACCTGTTGCTCGTCCAATATCAATTTCGAATTGGCGTTCTCTTTCCTGGACCCAATGCAACAAAACCAGTTCCAAAGGTGAAGGCGATGTCAAAAATTGAACCACAAAACTAAGCATTAACTTCAGGTCACATTTATTCAACAAGAACATTAAATGCACAAACATTCCATTCAGACATAAGAAAACATCATGCGTTACAAAATTCAAAATAAGAATCTTTTGATACGAACAGATAAAAACATGGCTTATCTGCAAAAAAGATAAAAAAACAGTTACTCTTGTAATTGCAGATGATAGCAGACTATTATATACAAAATTCATGCAGGAGATGAAAATTGAAGTCAGCCAGGGAAGTCTTTCCTTAAACGACAAAAAATGGCACAATGGCACATGCCCATATTAGATTTTCCATGCAGATGATATGAAAATTTCCATACACGATTATTTGAATGAATTGATTATTTAGAATAAAACTTACTGCATCATTGTAGGAGGATACGAAACATGGATTCTGCTCATCAGCACTATTATAACCCTCACTCTCACCATGAGATCTAGGAGAAGAAGGACGTGACCCAGATGGTGAAGTCCTTGTTGAAACAGTGGGCCAGGCAACAGATCTTCTAGATGATCCAGCACGAACGGGATTTGAACTTCCGGATGTAAATCTTCTTGAATTTGAATTAGCTGCCGAAGGTTTAGGTGGTGGAACAGGAGGTGGAGGCAGATGTAGACTTCCGCTGCCAAATGCTATGGGGTCATTACTTGAACCTTCAGTTTCAGCCACAACTGTTTTTGGAATACTCAACCCACCCAAATCATTCAATATATCACACGGACCTGAGGCATCAAGTGCATTCATTTGCTCAGCCTCAGCAAGTGTGTCACTCGAAATTTTGTTCAAATCATTATGCAAGTTTTCCGGAAAAGGCTCGTCACTTTCCGCAGCCTTATTTTCACTACTCCTATTACACTCTAAAAGTTCATCTAAACCAATTTGTTCCTGCACTTCCTCACTAGCCTCATCATCTCTTGCAGCTGGTGGAACTTGAATGGGAGAAACTTGCGGCTCTGAGCAGGAAGAAGATGGCCCCGGCAAGGAAGCAGATCGGCTTGGATTTGAAGAAGAGCTGCTAGTGGAACCTCGTTGAACCAAAATGCGAGTCATTGCTTTCGATGATATTTATTCTCAAAGAGAAGCACTATCCCTAATTCTTCCTTGTCCCAAACCCCGCTAAATTTAGAGAAGCAGAGCCCTACTCATAGCTTTGTCTCGTTTTCTTGCATTGGGGGCGGTAATGCCAATCCCTTGGCTGAAGGAATTCTTCCAGCCGAGCACGTTCGCCTCCTCACGAAACAATCTCTGCATTCCCCTGACAAGTCTCATGAGACCCAGACCTTGGTACTTTAAACAATAAAACCCTCAAAGTACTGGAAATTTTATACCCAGAAAAAAATCCCAAAATTTCACCTTCACAATCCCAAGCTGCAATCAACAACCACGCAAATTTCCAAGAAAAAGAACATCAACCAAAACATGAAAACTTTGTCCACCAAAACCTTGTTTGATTAGCAAGAAAAGGTAGGAAACGTCTTAAAATGATCATCTTAAGAACCCAAGAACCCTCTATTATCCTATATAATTATTTAAAGAATACAAGGTTCAGTAAAATGGACCCTATTAACCAGCTCTACTTCCCGCAGGAAACGTCTTAAACTTTTTCCAGAATTAAAGTACTTGAAAAATTCCCTATCTTCTAATTTCCTACCATTTCTTAGAAACCAACCAAGCATACATAAAGGGTAACGAAAGAACAATACAAAACACAAAAATCAAGAAAATATCATAACCCCAATAAAAGATCAAGACAGTCCCAGAAACAAAAACCGATCAATAAATTGAAAAGACGAAAAAAAAGTAAACATATTATTTCAAAAATTTAAAAAATCCAAACATTGACTCAGCAGCAAGACAAAAAAGAGGAAACAAAGGAAAAGAAACACTCACCTCTAAAAGAAAGAAACCCGGTTGAGATCTGCAATACAAGAAACAAAAACAAAATGAAAGATTGGATATTTATTTGTTTCTGTGTTAGGGTTTTTGAAGAAAAAGAAGATAACTTGAAGGCAGATGAGAGTTTTTTTTTTTTAAAGAAAAAGAAAATATATTTTCCACTCCTTTTTTTTTCTCTCTTTTTATTAGAGGCAAGTCTCTTTATAAAGAGAAAATGGGAGGCTGCCTTTTAAACGTCGACGACGGGGTGGCTCGTCGCCGAGAAGCCGACACGTGGGGAGTAGGCCGGTGGAGCAGGTGTGGGATTTGTACAACAGGGATTAAATTGAGGAGAGTGACGTGGCGGTCAATGATTGGGTGGAAGTACAGTACTCTGTGTTGCTTACAGACTTGATTCCTTTCATTACTTCAACTCTGCTCTTTGTTTGTTCCTTAGTTTCCATCAAAAAAGCACATAATCATTGACTGAAAGCACTAAAAAAGCACATAATCAAATCCACAGCTTTGATTATAGACTCATTTGAAGAGGCTAACAAAATGTAATGCCCTTTGGCCTCATTTATCATTAAAGGAAAAACAGGGAAATGAAACAAACGAGTAAGTCTCTTGTGGACAGCACTCAACAAAGCGAATACAAGCTTAGAAAAAAAAAACACTCCACAACAAGCTAATTCGGTGTTAATCCGTCGCCGGAAAAGTGACCAACATGGTAGTGGCCAGATTCGGAGTTTAGAGATTTGAGGACTGTTTTGAAATTATTTGAAAATTTTAGAATGTTTTAAAAATTTTGATTTTTTTTAAATAATGTTTAATACTGATATGTGTCATATTTTTATTAGCTAATATGATTTGTTTTAACAGATAGTCACAGCAGGCGTCTATTTGAGTAATGTTAAAAACGTTAGACACATGTTTAGCCCTAAAAATACATTAGTCACCTATCTAAAAAGAATGTATAGTTTGTACACTTATTTGCCACTTAAGCCTTAATTTTACTATACACCATTTCACCTTAAGAAGCCTTAAAATATCAGTGTATTATGTATTTGTATATTACTGTATATATGATTTTCTACTAATTTGTACATAAATTTTTAAAGGATAATACACTTAAATGAAATAAAAAAAAATAAAATGTGTTGAAAATGATATAGTTATAATTAATAAAAGTATTAAATTTATAAATATTGAGGGCTTAGTATGTCATTCTGATAATTATTAAACGGAGATTTTTTATAGTCTAGTGATCAAAACGTAAATATATTATAGTCGAGGGACTATGAATGCAATTTGATGGAGAAGGGTTTAAGAAAAGCCTCGCCCTTATTTCTTCACGAAAAGGCCAGGTTAATCTGCAGTCTCAAGCTTGAAAAACTGAAATAGGGAAAAGGAAAGATGAAGATCGAAGAGGTTCAATCGACGGCCAAAAAGCAGAGAATCGCTACTCACACTCACATCAAAGGCCTTGGTCTCGATGTATTCACTTCATTCCCTCCCTCTCTTTCTTTTTTATCTCTGGTTTTTTTCCTCAGCTTAAATGTGTATTTTCGTATATATCTGCAATATTGTTGTAATTGTGGGCATTCTGAAGCTTCCTTTTTTTCTTTTAAGCCATGGAAAGTTACTTTTTTTCCCTTAAACCTTTTCTGGGTTTTTAGGGTTCTTAGACAAAGTACTGAAATTTTTGTTCATTTGCTGGAGTTTACTGTTTGCTTTTGGATTTGGGTTTGGTATACTTTTGAGTCTTATAGTCGATTAAGTATAGTTTAAATTAAATTTAATGTCCAGAGATGGAGATAATATTATATTTTGAATGGATTTTAGTTAATTCTCAACTAATTGACTATGGAAAGAATTGGTTGGTTCTTGAAGTGGGTTGTTGTTAATTGTATGATTTTATAATGAATATTAGAGTTGAAGTTGTGGGTTTTGTTCATGTATTTTCACTAATTGACTTTTGAGTGAGTTGTTTTACTAGCAAAATTGCAATGCCTTCCCTAAAGAAATTTCCTTTTCCTTTGTTACCAGGCCATTGGAAACGCCATTCCTTTGGCTGCAGGTTTTGTGGGCCAAACAGAGGCAAGGGAAGCAGCTGGTCTTGTGGTAGATATGATAAAGCAGAAAAAGATGGCTGGCCGTGCACTTTTGCTGGCTGGGCCTCCTGGTACAGGGAAAACAGCTTTGGCCTTAGGAATATCCCAGGAACTTGGGAGCAAGGTTCTCATTGTGTTTTACCTTTATGTTCTGAATATCCTTGAACTTTGGCATTATTATTATGCCAGTTCTTTTGGAGGGATTGCCAGTTTTTGCCTATACATATTGCTCTTCCTTATTTGCAGGTTCCATTCTGTCCAATGGTTGGATCTGAAGTATACTCTTCAGAAGTAAAGAAAACTGAAGTTTTGATGGAAAATTTCCGACGGGCTATTGGTCTGCGTATCAAGGAAAATAAAGAGGTCTATGAAGGAGAGGCAAGTTGCATCTAATTACAATTCTTTGTCCCTGATTTTATGTGATTGTTTTCTCTTTGGGTTGTTGTATAGAGCCTGATTCCTGGCTAGTTTTGTTTCAGGTTACTGAACTCTCTCCTGAAGAAACAGAGAGCGTAACAGGTGGTTATGGTAAAAGCATTAGCCATGTGATTATTGGATTGAAAACTGTCAAAGGAACAAAACAACTGAAGTTGGACCCTACTATTTATGATGCCTTGATTAAAGAAAAGGTTAGCTGTAAGCCTTTAAGTTTCTTCACATTGTTATGTGGGAAATATTGTTCCAAGTTTTTATTTTTGGACTTTGTGTGAACTGTATGAGTCAGTATTGTGTTCAAATATTTGTTTCTTTACTTGAGGGTTATGCTTTTATCAGCCTAAGAGTTTTGGCTTCAATTTGAAAGCTTGTGAGGTTTTTAATTTGACTGGCAGGTAGCTGTTGGAGATGTTATATATATTGAAGCAAATAGTGGAGCTGTCAAAAGGGTGGGCAGAAGCGATGCTTTTGCCACAGAATTTGACCTTGAAGCAGAAGAATATGTGCCTCTTCCCAAAGGAGAGGTTCACAAAAAGAAGGAAATAGTGCAGGTTTGTTCCACTGAGATTATGCTTTCTCTGTGTTCACCTTAGCATTTATTCTGCAGTATAATCTGATTGGCCTTAATGACATTCTTTGGTAATAAATTTTGTTTTTATATAATAAATGACAATTATCCTCATTCTTTTCATTTACTTAAGAGTTGCAACCCACTCAATGAAGAAAAAGGGGAAAAAAAAACTCTATGAGTCTGATGCCATCTACATTTGCCTGATATGTTACAAATATTGCTTTGCTGGGATTAGCCCCGTTTGCCTCTCAGGTTGTAAATTTATTTGTTTTCTACCTATGTTAAAATTCATAAAAAGAATTTCTATTCTATTTTCTTCACCACCAGGATGTAACACTACATGATTTGGATGCTGCCAATGCACGACCACAAGGGGGCCAAGACATATTGTCTCTAATGGGTCAGATGATGAAGCCCAGGAAGACAGAAATCACTGACAAATTACGACAAGAAATAAATAAGGTATTGTTTTACAAAAACATTTGTTATCTGCCTATATGATGATATTTTAGAAGAATCTGTGGGAGTATCCTTTTACTAATGCTGTAATTTTCGTGGGCAATAGCCATTAGTAGCAGTAATGCAAAATTCACTTAACTCCTTATGCATCTTATTTTTCTCCTTAAGTTTTTAGAAATTTTTTCTTGTATTTGTTTGCGTGGTTTGTATAGGTCTGCTCAATCATGTTGTAGGGTAGTTATATTTTAAAAGCTAGGCAAAATAAGATGTTTTTTTGAATAAGTTTGAGATGTTCCTCAATCTGTATCTCAATCATAATATTGGATAACTCCAGAGTGATAACCGGATAACCTGTTGCAAATTTAATGTGATGGACTTTCCTTACCTGCCATGATTTCCTATAACAAGTTTATGTTTTCTTCATTCCTTTTTGTTTGAGTAAATTCTCAAATCGTAATGGTTTCATTATTACTTTAAGAGCTTAACTCTCTTTGGCTAGTCGGTGGTTTAATTCTAGTATGCTCCCTAGAAGCTACAACTATCCTACATGCGACTTTACGAGTCAAATGGGATATTTATTCAATTTGATACAATCTAGTGATTTGGATTTTGACTTCAGCCTCTATGCTAAATTGTCTTTTAGAAATATGGCATGCCTTTTAATTTTGAAATAACAATGTTATTTGTGACAGGTTGTTAACCGTTATATTGATGAAGGTGTGGCAGAGCTTGTTCCTGGAGTTTTATTCATTGATGAGGTCTTGTCCTTTTCTTTACCGGAGCTCTTTCCAGCTTATGATACATGTCCTTAGATGCAAGGATACATATTTATGTTTTTTGTATGTGTGCGTAAACATTTAGCCTAAGATATATTTATCATGACTTACACTTGCTCAAGTACATATGCACATCAGGCATGCTTATGTTTTCCTAGTCATGATTTGCAGGTTCATATGCTGGACATGGAGTGTTTTTCGTACCTGAATCGTGCTTTAGAGAGCTCACTATCTCCAATAGTAATTTTTGCTACAAATAGAGGAATATGTAATGTAAGGTAATGAAAATTGTTTCTGAGACGTTGGGATTTTTGGTATATCCTCTTTTCTTTTAATTACAAGTATGTAATTTTTGGTATACTAGATGTATGCCTGATACTATATCTATTCTACATTGCTTATGCTTTGCTAGTTTGTTTGAGTCTAGTTTCTGAAAAATGTATGTGCATTTTTGCAGGGGTACTGATATGAATAGTCCCCACGGCATTCCTGTTGACTTATTGGACAGATTGGCGATCATCCGCACTCAGATTTATGGTCCTGCTGAAATGATACAGGTTACATTTTGTCTTCGTAATTTTATTACTCGTAACACGCATCAAATGAAAACCTACCTAAAGTTTTCATTTATTTGTGGTCTGCAGATTTTAGCCATTCGTGCACAGGTGGAAGAACTGGTTGTGGATGAAGAAAGTCTGGCATTCCTTGGAGAGATTGGACAAAGCACATCTCTAAGGTCAGGGTTAAAATCTGGTTTTACTCTAATATCAGTTGCCCTCTTTTATCAGAAAGCATACTTACAAGTTTCTACTTCTTCAGGCATGCTGTTCAACTGTTATCGCCTGCTAGCATTGTGGCAAAAATGAATGGCCGAGACGACATTTGCAAGGTAATTAAATATTCAGAAGCAGCTGTTCTCTGTGATTGTTTTTTATCATCAAAGCAGGGAATAAAATCTGATTTCATTTATTTAATTATAGGCGGATCTCGAGGAAGTAAGCAAGCTATACATAGATGCCAAGTCTTCAGCAAGAATTCTTCAAGAGCAGCAGGAAAAATTCATTTCATGATAATCCTATTTAATCAGATACTTTCTTCATGCCCTGCAGTTTTAGCTTGAATTTTGTTGTGCATCCCTGCATTGTGTTTTGAGTAGCTCCCTTCTCAGTTGCTAGATGTAGAAGATTGAAGTGTCTAACTAAAGGATACTGCTTTAGTTTGTCGAATGATCATTAGTAATGTGTAATGCAAGATGACTAGACTTTCTATTGATTTGCTTGAAACATCAAGGGTTCTTTGAACAATGTGTTGTCGAAAACAATTGAAGCTGTGCAACTGTAGGGGCGTAGGCGTTGCCATGACCTCGGCACAGAGTGCTACGGCAGGTTGTGGCGGCGATGAGTATTTAATCCAATCCTGTTTGTCACATAGATTGTAGAAAACAAAGGTTCACCGGTGCTTAATTATATAACACAGTTTATCATCAAGCTTTATAGAAAATACAGTTGATATATGGCGAAAAACATATTATCAATATTAAATTTAAAACTAGCGAACTAACCAATTTCATGAACCGTAGAGATAAATTTGATATGGGAGGTTTTAAGGAACGGCTCTTAAATGAATGTCGATCGGTTAATCCGGTAAAATGTGTATATAAATTTTTTTACGTGTTTTTGGGTACATACATAATGTCTCACAAAAATTGTAAGAAAAATGGTATGTACAAAAATTGTAAGAAAATAGTATATACATAAAATGTTATAACGTAAATATTTGTGTACATACACAATTTTTTATGAGAAAATATAATTTGGTACACGAAATATAAGGATTTGTGTATGTACACAAATTACTACAAAGTATATACAAATGCTTACAAAAGTTTTAAGAAAAATGGTATGTACTGAATTTCTTACAAAATTTTACCAAGGATCAAAGGGAATTAATTTAGTGTCAGGATTTGTGTACATACACATTTTCTTACGAGAAAATATAATTTGGTACAAGAAATGTAAGGATTTGTGTATGTACACAACTTAATACAATGAATACACAAATCTTTACATAAATTGTAAGAAAAACGGTATGTACCGAATTTCGTAAAAAATTTCACCAAAGGCCAAAGGGGTTTAAATGTTTAACTTAGTTTAAGAAATTGTGTACAATTTCTTACGAGAAAATATAATTTGGTACAAGAAATGTAAGGATTTCTGTATATACACAAATTACTACAAAGTATACACAAATCCTTACCAATGTTGTAAGGAAAACAAAATGTACCCATTTTTTTACAAAATTTCACCAAGGGTCAAAAGTGCTTAACTTAGTGTAACAATTTGTGTACATACACAAATTTCTACGAGAAAACATAACTTGGTACAAAAAATGTAAGGATTTGTGTATGTACAGAAATTACTACAAAGAATACACAAATCCTTACATAAGTTGTAAGAGAAACAATATGTACCAAATTTCTTACAAAATTTCACCAAGGGCCAAAGGGGCTCACTTAATGTAATGATTTGTGTACATACACAATTTCTTACGAGAAAACTTAAGTTGGTACAAGAAATGTAAGAATTTGTGTATGTACACAAATTACTACAAAGTATACACAAATGCTTACCAATGTTGTAAGAAAAACAGTATGTACCAAATTTCTTAAAAAAATTTACCAAGGGTCAAAGGTGTTGAACTTAGTGTAAGAATTTGTGTACATACACAATTTCCTACGAGAAATATAATTCGGTACAAAAAATGTAAGGATTTGTGTATGTACACAAATTACAACAAAAAATACACAAATCCTTACAGAAGTTGTAAGAAAAATAATATGTACCGAATTTCTTACAAAATTTTACCAAGGGCCAAGGTGGCTCAACTTGGTGTAAGGATTTGTGTAAATACACAATTTCTGAAGAGAAAATTTGGTACAAGAAATGTAAGGATTTGTGTATGTACACAAATGACTACAAAGTATACACAAATCCTCACTAATGTTGTAAGAAAAACGGTATGTACAGAATTTCTTACAAAATTTCACCAAGGACCAAAGATGCTCAACTTAGTGTAAAGATTTGTGTACATACACAATTTTCTACGAGAAAACATAATTTGATATAAGAAATGTAAAGATTTGTGTATGTACACAAATTACAACAAAGAATACACAAATCCTTACAAAAATTGTAAGAAAAATAATATGTACCGAATTTCTTACAAAATTTCACCAAGGGCCAAAGGGGCTCAACTTAGTGTAAGAATTTGTGTAAATACACAATTTCCGAAGAGAAAATTTGGTGCAAGAAATGTAAAAATTTGTGTATGTACACAAATTACTACAAAGTATACACAAATCATTACCAATGTTGTAAGAAAAACGGTATGTACTAAATTTCTTACAAAATTTCACCAAGAACCAAATGGGCTTAACTTAGTGTAAGGATTTGTGTACATACACAATTTCCTACGAGAAAACATAATTTGGTAAAAGAAATGTAAGCATTTGTGTATGTATACAAATTACTACAAAGCATACACAAATCCTTACACAAATTTTAAGAAAACGATATATACCGAATTTCTTACAAAATTTCACCAAGGACCAAAGGGACTCAACTTAGTGTAAGGATTTGTGTATATACACAATTTCCTACGAGAAAATATTATTTGGTACAAGAAATGTAAGGATTTGTGTATGTACACAAATTACTACAAAGAATACACAAATCCTTACATAAGTTGTAAGAGAAATAATATGTACCAAATTTCTTACAAAATTTCACCAAGGGCCAAATGAGCTCAACTTAGTGTAAGGATTTGTGTACATACACAATTTCCTATGAGAAAACATAATTTGGCGCAAGAAATGTAAGGATTTGTGTATGTACACAAATTACTATAAAGTATACACAAATCCTTACAAAACTTGTAAGAAATACAATATGTATCGAATTTCTTACACCTACTCACCAAGTCCCAAAGAGGCTCAACTTAGTGTAAGGAATTGTGTACATACATAATTTCCTACGAGAAAACATAATTTGGTACAAGAAATGTAAGGATTTGTGTATGTACACAAATTACTATAAAGTATACACAAATCCTTACAAAAGTTGTAAGAAATACGGTATGTACCGAATTTCTTACACCTACTCACCATGGCCCAAAGAGGTTCAACTTGGTGTAACAATTTGTGTACATACATAATTTCCTACGATAAAATACAATTTGGTACAAGAAATGAATAGATTTGTGCATGTACACCCAATCCTTCGTAATTTCTTTGGAAAAATATTTTTTTATTATTAATGAGGGAACTTTAAATTCAAGAAGAAAATTACAAGTAAATTTTTAAGTATAATTATAATTACAATAAAACACAATTATATTATGTTTACTGAAGCTTTAAAAATTAAAATTATTAAAATCATGCAATAACAATCTCAACTTTTATAATGGATAAACTCATCATTCATACCCAAACACAAAATAAAATAAAATAACCATCCAAAACATAATATGAAGAAACAAAAAAAATAAATATTACAAAGTAGTGAACCAGCAAACTATAATCAGTTCCAAAGAAGATAAACAAACTTCAATTTCTAAACAATGGCATTGGTTGCACTTGCAATCTTTGGCCATAGATTAGCACATTTCTTTTCAATTGGACCAGTTATAGCATAACCTAGTTTTATCATTAAGAAAATGTGAACTCTGATATCTAAATATAAGTCCAACTTAAAAATTTAAATATTTCAAGAAAAATGAAACTCAAGACACCATGGTTGTAACACACTAATTTTGGGCTTATAAGTTTAGGGTCTGAACCGGACCGGTCTGATAAACGGTTCGAATATAAAAAGAGGTTTTAGGGAACACCTAGTTCGGGATGCTTTAAAAATATAGAAAAATATCTAAAAATCCTCATTTAATATATATAAGAGAGTGGTGAAATCAATTTTATAAAATAGGGTTTGGAAATACTATATTTCGGAGTAGTGACCAAAATGCGATTTTTGCAAAGTTTTGTAGTGACTGTTTTCTAAAGGATTGGAACTTTGAATCTTTAAGGAGCTAATTTACCCAAAATGTTTTCTCCAGATTTTTCCTTAATTTGGGTGATTTAATTAGTGTTTTAATTAAATAAAAGAAAAGGAAAACTACTTTTTGGATTTTCATAACTACCTTTTCCTAATTTTCTCTCATTCCTTTTTCTCTCAAAATCCCATCATCCAAACACATTTTCGCCAGCAAAATTTGCATTGATCTTCACTTCAATTGATGAGATTTCCATCATCTATTGGTTCCTAATCAATCTTGCATCAAAACCTTTTGATTTCCACATTGAATTTTCATGGAATTTTGCCCAAATCAAGGAGAAATCATCATTTAGAGGTAAGAATATTCTTTTCCTCTAAATACTCAGTTCTTTACTGAAATTCCCAGGTTATCAATCCTTTATTAAAGTTTTATAAATGGTTTTAATGTTAGAAACATGATTTTGGCTTAAAACTCAAGATTTTGGAAGAGATCTTGAAGAATTTCGTTGTGATTGATTGAGCTCTGTTTTGTGGTGGTTCTTTAATGTATTTTGGATGTTAAATGATGTTAGAAATGAGATTTTATCAATCCAATCCCGAATAGGTTGTGTTTCCTAAGTTTTTGCTTAAGAAAATGGTGGTTTTTGAGGTGTTCTTGGTGTTCTGTTATAGCTGGAGGTATAAGGTCGAGTTTAGGTTTGTTTTTAATGGTGATTGATGTTTAGAAATTATCACAAGTGATGAATCTTGGCTGGGTAAAGTTTTGGAAGAGTTTGGAGGTGATTTCGGTTGTGTTTGGTAGCAGAAATGTTGGTTTTAGGTAGAGCAGCGACTTTAGGTGTGTTGGCTGAAGATTTCAATGCATGATGATGCATTAATCCTCTGCTTTGATGTGTCTAAAACATGGGAGACATCTTCGGACACCTTTGGAGTTGATTTGGAAGCTTAATTGGCGTTTCGACAAGCAAGCGAAACGTAATTGGTGAGTGGAGATGGTTTTCCAACTTTGAAACGATTATTTGAAGGTTTTGGGAGCTTAGTTTAAGTCTAAGCAATTAAAACGTAATTGGTGAGTGGAGATGGTTTTCCAGCTTTGAAATGATTATTTGGAGGTTTTGGGAGTTTAGTTTAAGTCTAAGCAACTTTTTTTTGAAGGATAAGTCTAAGCAATTTAGCTAAGGTCAAGAGTAAGTTTTCGGAAAAACTCCCTCGGATGTGCTAAGTTATGGTTTGATGCGTTAGTTATGAAATGCATGTTTAATTACTGTTTTGGAATCATGTTTTAGCATGATTAATGCTGGTTTTGAAAGCCATGTATTGAAGGATGCTCAAGGTAAGAGATCCTTGGTTTGACATGTTTTTATTTTGGTTATGAAGCATGTAGATGCATGATGATAAGTGGCTTTGATTAATGCTTAAAACAGTGAATTGATGATGGTATTTGATGTATATTGGCAAGTGATGAATGGTTTTTAAGTACTTGAATCGGATATAGTTAGCCGGCTATAGAATTTGGTGCACCGTAAGTAAAGTCGCCTTGGATGTTGAGGGGTTGTGATTGTACTGTAAACTCCATCCAAGTATCCTAACGATTGAGGTAAGATCACAACGGTGGTTGTAAATTCCGTGTGTGGATCTTGTGTTATATGTCCCTTACTCTCGTTAGTAGAATTATACAACTACCAATGATTGGTGTTGAGGAGTTGAGATTGTACCGTTATACTCCACCACGAGTGTCACATCAATGGAGGGATTGCTCTTGAGTGTGAACCTTGTATAGTCCGGTAGTGTGTATGAAGCGTGTGGGACAACGCTTGTAATCCATGTATCCGATTGTGTCTTTTGTTGAAATGGTTACGAACTATCACTTGAAAGCCAATATAATGTATTTGAATGTAACAAAGCATGAGATGCTTGAAAAGTATGCAAGGTTGCATGAGAAATAGATGAGCATGTGTTTAAAAGCTTTGTTGGAAGTGTTTTCTAAAAATGCATTGTTGTATTGGTTTTATTTAGAGCTTGCCTCACTAAGCATTTGTGCTTACTGTCACGCCCCGCCTGGTCGCGACCCAACCAACCGAGGGGCACACCCGCCAGGGTGCACCGAGCAGCACCGAGGTGTGCCACCCAGGTGCACAGTGCACGCTCGAACAGCCCCACCTAGGTGCGCTGCGCGCGCCCAAGACGCCCCACCTAGGTGCTCACGGGGCAACAAGGGAGAAATGAGGCATACCAAGTCTTTTAAGGCCACAAGTGCTCCAAAGAAGACTCTAGATCGGCTTAGAAGGCTTCACGCATCTCCAAACTCACCCGAGGGGTTCCAGAAGGATCCACATCAATCTAGGCTCACCCGAAGGAACCTAGAAGACCCGAGAATGATCAAGAGGGCTCGAGACAAGTCTGGAAGGCTCGGGACAACTCCGGACGACTCCAGAATATTCTAGAATATCTTAGAATATGTTATAGCTTTTAGACCATTTAGGAGTAATCTAGAATACTATGGATGTATGTAGATAAGTATAAACTTATCTAGAAATATCTAGGCTTAGTAGATATTTTGGGAGGCAAACTCCTAACCGTTGGATCAAATAGATCCTGGCCGTCCGTTGAGGAAGTTGGTGCCTATAAATAGGGCCACCCCTCTCATTTGTAAAGCACCGAAGTAGCCATTCACACAAACTCTTGTAAAGCTTCTGTTGTGCAATACAAGGTCCTTTCCTTGTAAACACTCTTGCTCCTTCGTTTTGCCATAGCGTTGTGACATTAAGGCTTACTAGCATCGTGCCGAGAGTGCTAGTGCCGCACAGATTTGAGCTTAAAGAAATAAGTCCGTGACAGTTGGTATCAGAGCAAGTTCCGATCGCTCGGGAGCATGGCCAAGACCGCCAAGACTCAAGCCGCTAGCCCGTCCGAGACCGAGGTCACACACGACCAAGGTGGACAAGAAGTAAGGGCTGAACCTGTCGAGACAAAGCCTCGTGCCAAATCCAAAGACCTACTCTCTAGCTTGAAGTCCCGCTTGACTCGCGTTGAGGAAGGCGTATCAAGCATGGGTGCCCAAGTGGACGACCTTCATGAGCGGATTGAAGGCCTTGAGCTGGAGGATGCCGAGATCCACACAGCCGTGAGGGCAATGAAGATCAAGCTAGAGGAGACCCTGCGCGCGGAAATGGGAGAAGTACGCGACGCGCTCTTGGGAGAGCTCACAAAGGTACGTGAGTCTTTCCAACATGAACTTACCAACATGTATGATCAACTCGAAGCATTGCAAGGCGACCTTGCCTTATGCAAACGTGCTATGGCAGCCGGGCCAAGCACCACCGTGGAGGCTAGAAGGGTCGAGGTGCCCAAGCCTCAAACCTTTTCAGGGACACGCAACGCCAAAGAAGTCGACAACTTCTTGTATGGCTTGGAGCAATATCTAGAAGCCGTTGGCATCAAAGACGATGCCTCTAAGATCCAAACCGCAACCTTATACTTCACCGACACCGCCATGCTTTGGTGGAGGAGAAGGCGTCTCGATGTCGAAAGAGGTACATGCACCATTACTACCTTCAATGACTTTAAAAGGGAGCTCAAAAGGCAATTCTATCCGGAGAATGCCGAGGATGAGGCACGAGCTCGCCTACGAAGGCTCAAGCAAACAGGGAACATCCAAGACTATGTCAAGGAGTTCACTAGCTTGGTGCTCGAGGTCCCCGATCTCTCAGAGAATGACTCACTCTTCAACTTCACCGATGGACTCCAACCATGGGCCAAGACCGAATTAAGGCGTCGTGGAGTGCAAAACCTTGACGATGCCATCGCCGTGGCCGAGAGTCTCATTGACTACCCAAGCAACAAGGAGTCCAACAACGAGCCGAGGGACAAGAAGAGTGGCCACTCCAATAGGGGAAGAGATAGGAGCCCACGTAAAGAGAGTCACAAGGACGAGGACACACCGAAGCATAAAGGCTCGTCCTCATGGAGGGACAAAGACCGAGGTAGGTCTAAAGACTCTCATGGTGCCAAGAAATCACCACCAAGCAGTTGCTACATCTGCGATGGCGACCATTGGGTTCGGGAGTGCCCACAACGCCGAGCCCTTAGTGCAATCCTAGCCAAGCATCAAGAGGAAAGTGATGCCGACGAAGGTAGTGATGCCGAAGGGGGCCAAGGTGCACAAATGGGATCGCTACAGCTCTTGAATGGAATCCAGTCCGCCCCAAAGACCCAAGCCAAAGGGTTGCTATTCGTGGACGTCACCGTTAATGGAAAGGCCTCAAGAGCCATGCTCGACACAGATGCGTCCCATAACTTTGTCTCTTTAGTTGAAGCAAAGAGGCTTGGTCTTAGCATCGTGAAAGGGGGAGGATCCGTCAAGGCCGTAAACTCTACCGCTCAGCCCATCCATGGGTTCGTTCGAGGAGTCAAGACCAACATTGGGACATGGTCAGGCCGCATGGACTTCTCAATTGTGCCGTTAGACGACTACCCACTCATTCTAGGGCTCGAGTTTTTCGAGCAAGCCAAGGCAATTCCGATGCCATTTGCCAATAGTCTGTGCATCACGGAGGGTGAACCATCATGTGTGGTACCAACCATAAGGGCCACCAAACCAGGGACGAAAGTGGTCTCAGCACTTCAGCTCAACAAGGCCGTCCGAAAGGCCAAACCGTCCAAGGGACTAAACGAAGACAAAGGGGTGACCGTGTCTAGAAAGGCCACCAAGCATGTTCAAGGGGAGAACATCGCTTCAAAGACCACCAAGAGTCAAGGTTCGAAGGGAAGGTCTTCCAACAATGCCGACAAGCCGAGGGCAAAGGCAAGGCGAGCTAGGAGACGAGGGAAGCGCTCCAGCAACACCTCTATTCCACAAAGACACGACGAGGGCGTCGCGAGATCGGGTGGGGGAGGATGTCACGCCCCGCCTGGTCTCGACCCAACCAACCGAGGGGCACACCCGCCAGGGTGCACCGAGCAGCACCGAGGTGTGCCACCCAGGTGCACAGTGCGCGCCCGAACAGCCCTACCTAGGTGCGCTGCGCGCGCCCAAGACGCCCCACCTAGGTGCTCACGGGGCAACAAGGGAGAAATGAGGCATACCAAGTCTTTTAAGGCCACAAGTGCTCCAAAGAAGACTCTAGATCGGCCTAGAAGGCCCCACGCATCTCCAAACTCACCCGAGGGGTTCCAGAAGGATCCACATCAATCTAGGCTCACCCGAAGGAACCTAGAAGACCCGAGAATGATCAAGAGGGCTCGAGACAAGTCTGGAAGGCTCGGGACAACTCCGGACGACTCCGGAATATTCTAGAATATCTTAGAATATGTTATAGCTTTTAGACCATTTAGGAGTAATCTAGAATACTATGGATGTATGTAGATAAGTATGAACTTATCTAGAAATATCTAGGCTTAGTAGATATTTTGGGAGGCAAACTCCTAATCGTTGGATCAAATAGATCCTGGCCGTCCGTTGAGGAGGTTGGTGCCTATAAATAGGGCCACCCCTCTCATTTGTAAAGCACCAAAGTAGCCATTCACACAAACTCTTGTAAAGCTTCCGTTGTGCAATACAAGGTCCTTTCCTTGTAAACACTCTTGCTCCTTCGTTTTGCCATAGCGTTGCGACATTAAGGCTTACTAGCATCGTGCCGAGAGTGCTAGTGCCGCACGGATTTGATCTTAAAGAAATAAGTCTGTGACATTACGCTCTCTTTTATTAATAATGTAGATAATTGAGGTGCTTTGGGCATCAATGAAGCTAAGTTCATCCAAGGAAGTCCAAGCTCACGTATGGTGAAGTTTTCATACACTATTAGTTTTGATTAATTGGCAATGGGTACCTAAGTTTCGTTTTTGGGATATGTAATGAACTCCCTAAGGTTGTGGCATGTTCGCCTTTGTTGGTTTGAATTGTAAATGGCCTTAAATGCTTGTTTTGAAGGTTATTTGCTTATTTGGTTTTGACAATAGGAAGCATGCCTCTAGACTTGTGAGTATGCATGTTTGTTGCTTCGAAGGTGTTTAGGAGTCCTAAATATGTTCCTTATATGTTTGTTGACTTGATGATATGCTTTGGAAGTCGTTTGGATGTGTTTGTTTGGATTTATGCATGAAAAACCAGACTTTGCTGCTGAATCTGGGCAAACCGTATTGAAACACCCTCTAGTGTTTTGAAACGGGGGCCTGAAATGGCCTTCGTGTTTCGAAACGCTAAGGGGCGTTTCGAAACGATTTGGCTACTGGAAGGCCTTGTTTCGAAACTGGTCTCGGAACCAACCTACGTATCGAAACAGTCAACGTCGTTCTGATCCTGCGTTTCGATACGGCAGGTGGGTGTTTCGGAACAGGTGACCGTTGGGCACTGATTTGAATGGTGTTGTAGTTTGCAAGCTTTACATTTTAGTCCCAAATGATGATGTTGCAATTGCTTGAGGTTGAGATGTCCAATTAAGTTGAAATTTGGCAGAGAAGCATGAAATGGGACTAATTCCATATTGATAACCTTAAAATCAGTTAAGACCTTCTAAATTATAGAAATTACATTTTAGTCCCTAAACTTGTAATAAGTGCAATTGAGTCCCTTTTTGTTGTTCAATCGCTGTGCCTTTCTCGTATATGTTTTATGAGTACTCACTTAGGGTTAATGTGCATTTAGACAAGTATTTTTTTAAAAAGGTCATTAATCAAGGTTCACTTTCGGGTTGACTTTGGTTTTCCCCCTGTAATCTTCGTAGTTCGGGTCAACCGTCTAGGCTGGGCTAATGGGGTTACATTTGGTGGTATCAAAGCTTGGTTCTCGTGTAATTGGGATTTGTGATGTGGATGTTGTATGTGTAATTGCATGATGTGCCTTTTGAGTAATAGAATGTTGTGTGCATCGTGATGCATGGTTTCAATTGTGATGTTATGCTATGTTGGAGTGTGTTGGGCGATCCCATTGCCAAGTCAAAACTAATGAATGGAACTTGTTTTCGAAAAAGAGCTTGAGTACTTGGATTACTTACCTTATTGAGCCTAATTATGTTTATTGCATTTGTGTCAGTGCATTGTTTTCTTATAAATGGGGCCACGTTGAGAGATGAGAATGAATACAAGAGCTATGGCTCAGAATGAGAATGATGAGAATGTTGTAGATTTACCTCCTCCTCCTGGTGGTGGACCACCCGATGGTGAGGGTGCTGGAGCTGGTAATGTTGGTGCTGGGGTCGCTGGACCTGAGGGTGTGCAGGGGCAAGCTGCTCCTGACATGACGATGTTGATTCAGGCTATTGCTGGAGCCTTTCAAGCAGCAGTAGCTGGAGCTGCGCATCGGGATGATGCTAATGTTAGATTGCCTTTAGAACGTCTTTGCAGCCTGGGAGGGGCTGAGTTCAGAGGTTTATCTCCGGAAGGGTCTGAGTCTTGGTTGGAGAGCACTAAGAGGATTTTGGGACAAATGAACTGCAATAATGTGCAGAAGCTGGGTTGTGTGGTGTCACTGCTGCATGGTGATGCTTATACGTGGTGGATGACCACTATCTCTGGAATGAAGGACAATGATGTAACTTGGACGTTTTTCCTAAATGCGTTCAAGCGGAAGTATCTGGGTGTACGATACTTAGATGAAAAGAAAAGAGAATTTATGTCTCCTTTGCAAGGCAGCATGATGGTAGCTGAGTATGAGATTCAGTTTGTTCGCATTAGTCAGTATGCACCTGAGCTAATCCTTGATGAGCGGGAGAGGTGTGAACGTTTCCGTTATGGATTGGTAACAGATGGGAAGACTTTTATGCTTGCGGCTGAATATACAGATTTTGATGTGCTTATGTGTTGAGCGAAGGACATCGAGCAGAACTTGGGTTTGTCTTCCAGAGGCGTTAGTTCTAGCTCGAGAAAAAGAGCTGCTGATCATAGTTCTGGTGGTGGACGAAACAAGAGAGGATGAGATAGGAGGTTTCAGTCTACTGCTAGGCGTGGTAATGGAGGACATGGTACGCCTGTTCAGGGAGATAGGATGAGGGCTGATCAGAACACGTGTTGGACGTGTGGATCTCGTGGCCATTTGAGGCGAGATTGTCCTTGAGCAGCGATGGAGGTTCAGGCTCCTGTTGCAGCGACATGTAACTCATGTTGGAATTGTGGTTCGGCAGACCATATGAGGATGGAGTGTCCTTTGTTGGCCGGTGGTGGTCAGGTACGTGCTCCTGGGGTAGTTGCACCTCAGAGAGGTCGTGGGCGCGGCCGTGGTAACTTTCAGCGCAGAGATGATGGTGGGAGGAATGTAGCGCATGTTGTGGCCGTTCAACCTGAGGGTGGTGGTCAGGCTCGAGTGTATGCTCAGCGCGAGGGAAGGAATGATACAGATGTGATCGCAGGTACCTTTACTTTGCAATCCTTATTATTATTTTCTTTGATTGATTCTAGATCTACACACTCGTACATATTGCGTGAACATGCTCAAATGCTTGGTTTACCTATTGAGTCTTTGGATGTTGGCATGCGTGTGACTAGTTCATTTGGTGAGACAGTTGTAACGCGAAAGTTGTATAAAAGATGTCCCTTAAAAGTGCAAAACCATATTTTTCTTGTTGATCTCATGGAATTGCCTTTCTATGGTTTTGATGTAATCCTTGGTATGGATTGGCTTGTTGAGCATCGGGCTGTAGTGGATTTTGAGAGCAAGCGAGTTTCGTTGAAACTTGCGGATGATTACGAAGTGGTAGTGGTTGGTGAAAATGTAAAGCTTCTTAGTAATGTGTTGTCTACCTTGGAAGCAAGTCGGATGTTGCGGCAAGGTTGCGAGGCTTATCTAGCCTTTGTGATGAATCCTAGTTCGAAGGAGTTGCGCGTTCAAGATATAAGAACTGTGCGAGAGTTTCCTGGAGTGTTTTCGAAGGAGTTACCAGGATTGCCGCCTAGTCGAGAGGTGGAGTTTTGAATTGAACTGTATGAAAACACAACTCCAGTGTCCATTGCTCCCTATCGCATGGCACCTAAGGAGTTGAAGATGCAACTTCAGGAGTTGCTTGACCATGGTTTCATTCGGCATAGTGTGTCACCGTGGGGTGCACCTGTCTTGTTCGTGAAGAAGAAGGATGTCACTATGAGAATGTGCATTGATTATCGTCAGCTGAACAAGTTGACTATCAAGAATCGGTATCCTTTGCCGAGGATTGATGATATTTTTGATCAATTTCGGGGAGCGGCTGTGTTCTCCAAGATTGACTTAAGGTCAGGATACTACCAGCTTAAGGTGAAAGATGTGGATGTGCCAAAAACAGCCTTTAGAACGAGGTATGGGCATTATGAATCCCTTGTAATGCCGTTTGGCTTGACGAATGCTCTTGCTGCTTTTATGGACATGATGAATAGAGTGTTCCATGAATACTTGGACAAGTTTGTTGTGGTGTTCATTGATGATATCCTTGTGTACTCTCGTACCGAGGAGGAGCATGAAGGTCATTTGAGGGTTGTCTTGCAAGCCCTTCTGGAAAATCAGCTTTATGCTAAGCTGAGCAAGTGTGAATTTTGGCTAAAGGAGGTTGTGTTCCTTGGTCATGTGGTTACGGTTAAGGGGATTCATGTTGATCCTCAGAAGATTGAGGCAGTGATGAATTGGAAGCCTCCTAAGTCTGTTCATGAAGTCTGTAGTTTCCTTGGGTTGGCGGGATATTACCGGAGGTTTGTGGATGGATTTTCGAAGATTGCTGCCCCTTTGACGAAGTTGTTACAAAAAGATGTCAAGTATGAGTGGACGGAAGCGAGACAACAAGCTTTTGAGAAGCTTAAGGCAGCTCTGACACAAGCTCCTATCTTGGTTCAGCTTGAATCAGGAAAAAAGTTTGTGGTGTACAGTGATGCATCCTATGATGGTTTGGGGTGTGTGTTAATGCAAGAGGGTAAGGTGATGGCTTATGCATCGCGCCAGTTGAAGGTGCATGAGCGCAATTATCCTACGCATGATATTGAGTTAGCTGCGGTGGTTTTTGCTTTGAAGATTTGGAGACATTATCTGTATGGTGAGAAGTGTACTGTGTACACGAATCATAAAAGTTTGAAGTATCTGATGTCTCAGAAGGAATTGAATCTTAGGCAACGACGTTGGGTGGAATTGCTTAAGGATTACGATCTGACGATCGACTACCATCCGAGGAAAGCTAATGTTGTAGCGGATGCTTTGAGCAGAAAGGTGGCATTGGAGTTAAGGGCCATGTTTGCCAGTTTGAGTATTTCGCGGGATGGAGGTCTTGTGGCTGAACTACATGTGAAACCGTCTCTGGTTCAGTTGATAAAATATAAGCAGTTGTTGGATGATTCGCTGGTGCCACATGTTCAGGATATTGCTGAGGATAGACCATCGGATTTTTGTTTTAATGATGATGGAGTCCTATGTTTTGGAAGTCGGATAGTAGTGCCAAGTGATGTGGAGTTGAGGCGCACTATCCTGACTGAAGCTCATAGTAGTCCTTTTGCTATGCAACCTGGTAGTAAAAAGATGTATCGTGATCTGAAGGATGAGTACTATTGGGTGGGGTTGAAGAAAGATGTGGCGGAATATGTGAGTAAGTGTATGGTTTGTCAGCGGGTTAAAGCTGAGCATCAGTTTCCTTCAGGGTTGTTGAAACCGTTGAGAATTCCTGAATGGAAATGGGAAAGGATTACCATGGACTTTGTGTCTGGTTTGCCTTTGTCGCCATCGAAGAAGAATTCGGTGTGGGTGATTGTAGATCGTCTTACGAAGTGTGCACATTTCTTACCTATGCATACTACGTATACCTTGGACAAGCTTGCATTGTTGTACATTGCCGAAATTGTGCGTTTGCATGGTGTACCAAAATCTATAGTGTCGGATAGAGATCCGTGGTTTACATCACGTTTTTGGGAGTGTTTGCACCAAGCTTTGGGTACGCGGCTGGATTTCAGTACTTCTTATCATCCACAGTCGGATGGACAGTCTGAACGTGTTATCCAAGTGCTTGAGGATATGTTGAGGTGTTGTGTGATTGAGTTTCAAGGCTCTTGGGAGAAGCATTTGCCTTTGGTGGAGTTTGCTTATAACAATAGCTACCAGGCAAGTATTCAAATGACACCTTATGAAGCCTTGTATGGGAGGAAGTGCAGAACTCCCCTTTGCTGGGCTAAAACAGGACAGAAGTTGGTCTCAATGCCGACTTTGTTGAAAGGAACCACCGAGAAGGTGAAGCTCATATGTGAACGGTTGAAGGCAGCTTCTGATCGACATAAGTCTTACGCGGATTTGAAGCGTAAGGAGATTGAGTTTGCGGTGGGTGACTGTGTGTTTTTGATGGTTTCGCCTTGGAAGAAGGTGATGAGGTTTGGCCAGAAGGGTAAGTTGAGCCCTAGGTATATTGGACCATACGAGGTGATTGAACGTGTGGGTCCTGTTGCTTATAAGCTGAGATTACCACAAGAGTGGGAAAAGATACATGATGTGTTTCATGTCTCTATGCTTCAGAGGTATAGATCGGATCTTTCGCATGTTATGCCTGTGGAGGAAGTGGAGTTGAATCCAGATTTGACCTATGACAAGGAGCCGGTTGAGATTCTGGATTCGGACACTAAAGTCCTTCGAGGTAAGACGATTGAGTTGGTTAAGGTGTTGTGGAGGCATCGTGGTGTTGAGTAAGCCACGTGGGAAAGAAAAGATGACATGAAGAAGCAGTTTCCTTACCTTTTTCCTACAGGTAAATTTCGAGGACGAAATTTCTTAAGAGGGGGAGAGTTGTAACACCCCAATTTTGGGCTTAGAAGTTTAGAGTCTGAATCGGACCGGTCTGATAAATGGTTCAAATATAAAAAGAGGTTTTAGGGAACACCTAGTTCGGGATGCTTTAAAAATATAGAACAATATCTAAAAATCCTAATTTAATATATATAAGAGAGTGGTGAAATCAATTTTACAAAATAGAGTTTGGAAATACTACATTTCGGAGTAGTGACCAAAATGCGATTTTTGCAAAGTTTTGTAGTGACTGTTTTGTAAAGGATTGGAACTTTGAATCTTTAAGGAGCTAATTTACCCAAAATATTTTTCTCCAGATTTTCCTTAATTTGGGTGATTTAATTAGTGTTTTAATTAAATAAAAGAAAAGGAAAACTACTTTTTGGATTTTCATAACTACCTTTTCCTAATTTTCTCTCATTCATTTTTCTCTCAAAATCCCATCATCCAAACACATTTTCTCCAGAAAAATTTGCATTGATCTTCACTTCAATTGATGAGATTTCCATCATCTATTGGTTCCTAATCAATCTTGCATCAAATCCTTTTGATTTCCACATTGAATTTTCATGGAATTTTGCCCAAATCAAGGAGAAATCATCATTTAGAGGTAAGAATGTTCTTCTTCTCTAAATACTCAGTTCTTTAATGAAATTCCCAAGTTATCAATCCTTTATTAAAGTTTTATAAATGGTTTTAATGTTAGAAACATGATTTTGGCTTAAAACCCAAGATTTTGGAAGAGATCTTGAAGAATTTCGTTGTGATTGATTGGGCTCTGTTTTGCGGTGGTTCTTTAATGTATTTTGGATGTTAAATGATGTTAGAAATGAGGTTTTATCAATCCAATCCCAAATAGGTTGTGTTTCCTAAGTTTTTGCTTAAGAAAATGGTGGTTTTTGAGGTGTTCTTGGTGTTCTGTTATAGCTGGAGGTATAAGGTCGGGTTTAGGTTTGTTTTTAATGGTGATTGATGTTTAAAAATGATTAGAAGTGATGGATCTTGGCTGGGTAAAGTTTTGGAAGAGTTTGGAGGTGATTTCGATTGTGTTTGGTAGCCGAAATGTTGGTTTTAGGTAGAACAACGACTTTAGGTGTGTTGGCTGAAGATTTCAATGCATGATGATACATTAATCCTCTGCTTTGACGTGTCTAAAACATGGGAGACATCTTCGGACACCTTTGGAGTTGATTTGGAAGCTTAATTGGCGTTTCAGCAAGCAATTAAAACGTAATTGGTGAGTGGAGATGGTTTTCCAGCTTTGAAATGATTATTTGGAGGTTTTGGGAGTTTAGTTTAAGTCTAAGCAACTTTTTTTTGAAGGATAAGTCTAAGCAATTTAGCTAAGGTCAAGAGTAAGTTTTCGGAAAAACTCCCTCGGATGTGCTAAGTTATGGTTTGATGCGTTAGTTATGAAATGCATGTTTAATTACTGTTTTGGAATCATGTTTTAGCATGATTAATGCTGGTTTTGAAAGCCATGTATTGAAGGATGCTCAAGGTAAGAGATCCTTGGTTTGACATGTTTTTATTTTGGTTATGAAGCATGTAGATGCATGATGATAAGTGGCTTTGATTAATGCTTAAAACAGTGAATTGATGATGGTATTTGATGTATATTGGCAAGTGATGAATGGTTTTTAAGTACTTGAATCGGATATAGTTAGCCGGCTATAGAATTTGGTGCACCGTAAGTAAAGTCGCCTTGGATGTTGAGGGGTTGTGATTGTACCGTAAACTCCATCCAAGTATCCTAACGATTGAGGTAAGATCACAACGGTGGTTGTAAATTCCGTGTGTGGATCTTGTGTTATGTGTCCCTTACTCTCGTTAGTAGAATTATACAACTACCGATGAGTGATGTTGAGGGGTTGAGATTGTACCGTTATACTCCACCACGGGTGTCACATCAATGGAGGGATTGCTCTTGAGTGTGAACCTTGTATAGTCCGGTAATGTGTATGAAGCGTGTGGGACAACGCTTGTAATCCGTGTATCCGATTGTGTCTTTTGTTGAAATGGTTACGAACTATCACTTGAAAGCCAATATAATGTATTTGAATGTAACGAAGCATGAGATGCTTGAAAAGTATGCAAGGTTGCATGAGAAAGAGATGCACATGTGGTTTAAAAGCTTTGTTGGAAGTGTTTTCTAAAAATGCATTGTTGTATTGGTTTTATTTAGAGCTTGCCTCACTAAGCATTTGTACTTACGCTCTCTTTTATCAATAATGAAGATAATTGAGGTGTTTTGGGCATCAAGGAAGCTAAGTTCATCCAAGGAAGTCCAAGCTCACGCATGGTGAAGTTTTCATACACTATTAGTTTTGATTAATTGGCAATGGGAACCTAAGTTTCGTTTTTGGGAGATGTAATGAACTCCCTAAGGTTGTGGCATGTTCGCCTTTGTTGGTTTGAATTGTAAATGGCCTTAAATGATTTTTTGAAGGTTATTTGCTTAATTGGTTTTGATAATAGGAAGCATGCCTCTAGACTTGTGAGTATGCATGTTTGTTGCTTCGAAGGTGTTTAGGAGTCCTAAATATGTTCCTTATATGTTTGTTGACTTGATGATATGCTTTGGAAGTCGGTTGGATGTGTTTGTTTGGATTGATGCATAAAAAACCAGACTTTGCTACTGAATCTGGGCAAACCGTATTGAAACACCCTCTAGTGTTTCGAAACGGGGGCTTGAAATGGCCTTCGTGTTTCGAAATGCTAAGGGGCGTTCCGAAACGATTTGGCTACTAGAAGGCCTTGTTTCGGAACTGGTCTCGGAACCAACCCGCGTGTCGAAATGGTCAACGCCGTTCCGATCCTTCGTTTCGATACGACAGGTGGGTGTTTCGGAACAGGTGACCGTTGGGCACTGATTTGAATGGTGTTGTAGTTTGCAAGCTTTACATTTTAGTCCCAAATGATGATGTTGCAATTGCTTGAGTTTGAGATGTCCAATTAAGTTGAAATTTGGCAGAGAAGCATGAAATGAGACTAATTCCATATTGATAACCTTAAAATCAGTTAAGACCTTCTAAATTACAGAAATTACATTTTGGTCCCTTAACTTGTAATAAGTGCAATTGAGTCCTTTTTTGTTGTTCAATCGCTGTGCCTTTCTCGTATATGTTTTATGAGTACTCACTTAGGGTTAATGTGCATTTAGACAAAAAAAAAATTTAAAAAAGGGTCGTTAATAAAGGTTGACTTTCGGGTTGACTTTGGTTTTCCCCGTGTAATCTTCGTAGTTCGGGTCAACCGTCTAGGCCGGGCTAAGGGAGTTACAATGGTAATTAAATTTTTAGACTTTCCTACTTTTCATTTCTCTTTTTGTCTTCATAATGACACTAACATTATCTGAAAATAATACATGACTAGAATTAAAAGTCTTTTATGATAATAAAAATAAAATGAGCAGATATTTTCGATCTATAATATGTGTGTTATGACAATTTTTGGGCAACTTATTGCTGCTATTTTGGTTCAAAATTAAGTATTGAATGATTAACTAACGTGACTTCATAATAAACTTATAACCAGCAGATATTTGTTGCATTTAAACACTAAAATTATAGTCTTTGCACAACCTAATGTTAACAGAGCAGTTTTAAACATGTTGAACCTAATAGCTAACCATTCTAACACAACAACATATTTAGACTGAACTACATTCATCACCGTTGCCTTTCTTCTTCTTTTTTTTTTTAATTTACTTACAAACAAGCACGTCTAGATATACAAGATTTTTCACAATATAGCCATGTTTCTTGAACGCTTTAGAATTCAGCATCTAAACACCACATTTTCACATTACAAAACAACTCTAAACATAATCGGGACAAAATAGTTTATAAACTTCATTTCCAGCATATATGTCTAATAATTTATTTAAGAAAAAATGCAACAGCTAGGCAATAAGTACTTGTACTCTTAAACATGATCCTTAATTATTAATTAGTACACATTAACAATAACTAACGGTTTTTCAAATATCCTTAACAGTTTTAAGCTTAAACATATAGTTAACATTATTCGAACAACAATATCTTATCATTTAGTACATATATCATATTCCGAACATGCTCAAACAGCTAGAGTATCACAACCAATCAAAAACCTACGCAGGGATAAACACACCACAAGGAAAACATCCACATTAGGGGTGTTTATGGTAGGTTAACTGTACTGTTTAGCTTAAATGGTTAGTTAACCGTTATAGCGGTTATTATTTGTAATTTAACCGTTACTAACAGTTAAGAAACGGTTAATCGTTAATTTTTTAAATGGTTAACCATTATCGTGGGTAACTGTTAAGGAACGGATCAGTTACAGGTTAACCTATTACGATTTTCTTTTCAAATGTTCATTATTTCTGTAACACCCGTGTCTTGGGCCTAGGAGTTAACCGGGTTTTAGTTCGAGTCAAATAAAATTTAATTTAAAACAATTCAACTTCAAATAATGACCTAATTGAGCTTTAATAAGAAGGGAGGGACCTATGTTGCAATTTGACCCAAATTTAAAAAGCAAGACCACTTTATGGGAAAAGTTGTCTTCCCTTTTCCCATTTCTTTTCTTCCAAACGTTGGAAGCCTCCCACCATTTTCAAAGCTTCTTCAAAACCTTGGTTACTATTCCATCCATTATCTCCTTCTCTTAAAGGTGTTTTTCAAAGGTAATTACGTTTTCTTAACCTCCTCTTTACCCTCTACCTAACTATTGTCTTAGATTTCAAAAATATGGAGTTTTGGAAATTAGGGTTTATATTAAAGTTTGGATTTTTAAGGGGGTTTTTCAATTTGTTTTGATAAATTGTATTGGAGTTTTGTTTAAGCATAATGAAATACACAATATATATTAATTTGGTTGATTTTGGATGAAAATTCGTAGTGGGTCCTTAGGGCAAATTTTACAGTATGAAAACTTGGGTTTTTGGTGGGTTTAATGTTGAAATTGAAGGGCTGATGGTCTACCTATGTTAGGAGGGTGATTTGAGATGTTTTGGAAGTCATTTGGGTGTTTGGAAATGGGTGTTTCAGCCAAGGGTTGTTGGAGTGCGAAAATTGGGTTTTTGAGATATTAGGTGGTTTGGGAAATTGTGGAAATTGGGTTGTGTTTGCAAAGTAAGTTGATGGTTGAGTTAGCATTGAATTGGGAAGTAATGTATGTGTTTTGTTTGACTAGAAACAAGAGGAAACGTTGAGGAGGCCTTGGGACCGAATCCGGGTTCGTAGGAGGATTGGTTCGAATTGCTAAGGAAGGGCGGTGAGTGGTCTTAACTTGTTTTAAAGTTTGGTTCGAGCATGAGTAGTGTGTGTGTGTAAAGTGTGCTTGGTAGGCCACTTCCTTATAATCCAAGTAGTTAATTTAGTCTTGTTTTCCTTAAATGCCAATGTGCTTAATGACTATGCTCTTGTGCTTGTGATTATTTGGTACATGTACATATATTATGATGTGGATATATGTGATGAGCATGAGTGTGATTGATGATATGTGATTGATGATGATAATTGACACTAAATAATTACCGGTTGTAAATGATCGATCATTAGGATAGTGTGCACACAAATTGAGTCAAAACGTACGTGGCCTTGATGGCGTTAAGTCATCAAGGAGGAGTACGGTGATGTAACATTCCACCGGAAGCTTTTTATTTATTTCTACGGGATGATGAGTGGAATCCCATCCGTAGGGCATGTGGCGATGAGTGGAATCCCGCACATGCAAGGTCCGGTGATGAGTGGAATCCCACTGTGGTAAAGTGTTGTTGAGGTTTATATCCGTACAATCGGGGTAATTAAAGTGTTGAGGTTTATGATGGTGATATGTGATTGTGGTATATGGTGTTGTTGCATGATGTGGATGTTGATGCTTAAACTTGTTAGGATTGAGAGACCATATATGTCACTTGAAAGACTAGCTAGGTCTACTTGATTTTAATGCTTATGCTTGATGTATGTAAGACTAGGATTAACGTGCTTGAACCCTGCATTGTTGATGTTTTTCGTGTTAGAGCACCCTCACTAAGCTTATAGCTTACTGTCACGGACGTATTCTCTCAAACCCGATCCGTGCGGCGTTAGCAACTCTCGACAATGCTAACAAGCCTTGATGTTCCTCGCAACACTTGGCTAAAACGATCACAAGAGAAGGCAAGAAGCTTTACAAGTAAAAGAGCTTGTATTAGCTAAGAAAGAAGGCTTACAAGAGTGCTTGAATGCTTACAATGCTTAGCTTTTCTAAGTTGTGTACAAAATGAGGGGGTGGCCCTATTTATAGGCACCCTCCTCCCTAATGGACGGCTAGGATCGATTTGATCCGACGGTCACGGTTTTGCCTCCAAAAATATCTAGCCTATATCCACACTATTCTAGAGTGTTCTATACATATCTATACATGTCTATAGATATCTACAACTATCCAACATGTTCTAGAGAACTCCAGGGTCTTCCAGAGTAGTCTCGATCCTTCCCGAGCTTTCCCGAGCCTTCTGGGGCCTTCTGGTGCATCCCGGGTTTGTCTAGACTTGGATAGAACGTCCCGGACCTTTCTAGAACGTTGTGGCTTGCTCTCTAAGAGGCTTGGCCGTCCATGTCCCTTGTAACATCCTCCTTGGTGCTAGTTGGCGTCAAAATGGCCTAAGGAGAGTCTCGAACCTCGATTTGGACTTGTGGGAGAAAATAGGCGGGTCGTGACATCCTCCCCCACCTAAGCTCGCGACGCCCTCGTCGCGCCTTGGTTGAATTGATCGAGCTGGTCCTTGAATTGCCAAAGAGCTTCTTCGGTCTCCCAACTTGCTTCGGCAATGGGTAGTCCCTTCCACTTGATGAAGTACTCTTTGTAGCTTGGAACGCCCCTCCTTCGAACAACTCGATCGGCTAATACCTCTTCTACTTCCTTATCAAAGGAAGTTACCACGGCTGTGGGTGCTCGGTTGGACACCCCTCGTGCTGGTTCTTCCATGTCCTCATGATAGGGCTTCAACAAACTCACATGGAAGACGGGATGAATTTTGAGCCTCGGAGGCAATTGGAGCTTGTAGGACACCTTGCCCACTCGCTTGATCACTTGAAAAGGTCCCTCGTACCTGCGAACAAGTCCCTTGTGCACCTTTCGAAAGACCTTGAACTGTTGGGGCAAGAGCTTGAGCATGACTAGATCACCTTCTTTGAACTCCAAATGCCTTCGCTTGGAGTCAGCCCACTTCTTCATTCTCTTGCTAGCCTTGTGAAGTGCGGCTCGGGCTAACTCGTTTTGTTCATGCCAAGACTTGGCAAACTTGAAGGCAGCAAGGCTCTTCCCTTCGTAGCGTGTGGCAAGGGAGAGCGGGGTGGACGGTTGTTGTCCTAAGACAACTTCAAAGGGACTTTGTTGAGTGGCCTCACTCTTTTGCAAGTTATAGGAGAATTGTGCCACATCTAGGAGCTTGGCCCAATCCCTTTGGTTAGCACTTACATAGTGCCTTAAATATAGTTCTAGCAAGGCATTGACCCTCTCGGTTTGCCCATCACTCTGAGGGTGGAAGCTGGTGGAGAAATTCAGATCGGACCCTAGCATTTTGAATAACTCGGTCCAGAACCTTCCTGTGAATCGAGGGTCACGATCACTCACAATGCTTGTCGGGACGCCCCAAAGCTTGACTACGTTGCGTAGGAAAAGCTTGGCTGCTTCCTCGGCTGTGCAATC
This sequence comes from Hibiscus tridactylites, assembly GCA_958450335.1. Taxonomy (NCBI): domain Eukaryota; kingdom Viridiplantae; phylum Streptophyta; class Magnoliopsida; order Malvales; family Malvaceae; genus Hibiscus; species Hibiscus tridactylites. Next base: position 22,168,264 of record OY288289.1, on the reverse strand, counting down.
GGCTGGGGCGGCAATGAATGTTGCATACTTGCTGAAGCGGTCCACCACGACCATGATACTTCCAAACCCCTCGGACTTGGGTAGGCAAGTAATGAAGTCCATCGAGACACTCTCCCAAGGCCTCTCTGGAATGGGCAAAGGGTCTAGGAGTCCACCTGGTTGGTGTTGAACCACCTTGTCTTGTTGGCATACGAGACAGGTCCTCACATACTCCTCGATAGCATCCTGCATGCGAGGCCAATAGTAGGTGGACTGAAGGAGTGCTAAGGTACGTCGCATACCTGGGTGGCCTGCCCACAATGAATCATGGCACTCCTTGATGAGTTCCTTGCGCAAGTTGCCCCACTTGGGCACGTAGAGCCTGTTGCCCCTTGTGTAAAGTAGGCCATCACTCATCCAAAATCGTCGGGTCTTGCCTTCATTCACCAATGCAATGATGCTTTGGGCAAGAGGCTCGTGCTGGAGGCCTTCCTTAATCCTCTCGAGGATAGGGCTGGTGACTTGACTTAAAGATGCAAGCTCTGTCTTGCGACTTAGTGCATTCGCGACCACATTTGCCTTGCCCGGCTTGTATTGCATCACGTAGTCGAACTCGGCTAAGAAGTCCTGCCATCGGGCTTGCTTTGGACTTAGCTTCTTCTGGGTCTGGAAGTAGCTTGTAGCGATATTGTCAGTGAGAATCAGGAACTTGGACCCAAGAAGGTAGTGTCGCCACACTCTCAAGCAATGGATGATGGCTGTCATCTCCTTTTCTTGAACTGTGTAGTGCCTCTCGGTGTCGTTGAGCTTCCGACTCTCGTAAGCAATCGGATGCCCCTCTTGCATAAGTACTCCTCCAATAGCAAAGTCCGAGGCATCTGTGTGTACCTCATAAAGCTTTGTGTGGTCGGGTAGGCTAAGTACTGGCTCCTCGCTCACGGCCCTCTTCAAGTCTTCAAAGGCTTCTTGGCACATAGGTGTCCACACCCACGGCTTGTTCTTCTTTAGTAGCTCGGTGAGTGGTGTAGCTCTAGCGGAGTAGCCTTTGATGAAGCGGCGGTAATAGTTCACCAACCCAAGGAAAGACCTTAGTTCGGTCACCTTAGTGGGTGGCTCCCACTCTTGGATGGCACGCACCTTGACATCCTCCATCATGAGTTGCCCATCCCTGATCTTATGCCCCAAGAACATTACCTCGGGCTTGGCAAAGGAGCATTTCTCCTTCTTGATGAAGAGTTGGTTCTCTCGCAGAACTTTGAACACTTCCCTTAGGTGTTCAACATGCTCCTTAAGGGTCTTGCTATACACCACGATGTCGTCAAGGTAGACGACCACGAACCGATCAAGGTAGGGATGGAAAAGCTTGTTCATCAAGGTGCAAAAAGTTGCTGGGGCATTGGTTAGTCCGAAGGGCATGACTAGAAATTCATAAGAACCATACCTTGTGACGCATGTGGTCTTGGGCTCATCCCCTTCCGCAATGCGCACTTGGTAGTATCCCGATCGAAGATCCAACTTGGAGAAGTATCGTGCATGCCCGAGCTGGTCGAACAGATCTGAGATAAGAGGGATTGGATATTTGTTCTTGATAGTGACCTTGTTGAGTGCTCGATAGTCTATGCACATCCTTAACGAGCCATCCTTCTTCTTCTGGAAAAGAACTGGTGCCCCAAATGGTGCCTTGGATGGTCGGATGAACCCTGCATCGAGTAGCTCTTTGAGTTGTCTCCTTAATTCCTCCAACTCTGGGGGTGCCATGCGGTAAGGCCCCATGGCTGGTGGCTTGGTGCTGGGCTCCAACTCGATCTTGTGATCTACCTCCCTTCTTGGTGGTAGCCTTCGGGGTAGTTCGGGTGGTGCAACATCCTTGAACTCGTCAAGTACCTGGGCTACCTCCTTTGGAAGATCCTCGTCGGGCATGGCCTCCTCTTCATCATACTCACTAAGGATGGCCAAGTAGCTATCTTCATTTCTCTTGACGCCCTTCTTGAACTGCAAGGCGGAGAGTACCTTGGCATCTTGTTTGGTAGCCCTAGTCGTGGGCACCATGCATGCTTGGTTGCCATCCATGATGCACATGCTATTGGCAAAGGGCACGGGGAATGCTTTGACTTGATCAAGGAACTCAAGCCCTAGGACGATCTTGAAGTCGTCCATCGGCACCACGGAGAAGTTGATGTGCCCTGACCACTTTCCCACAATGGTCTTGACTCCTCGTGCGATTCCATGGATGGGCTTGGCTGCTGAGTTGACTGCCTTGATGGATCCGCCTCCTCCTACGGCTTTAAGACCTAGTCTCTTAGCTTCTTCTAAAGAGACAAAGTTATGAGACGCACCTGTGTCGAGCATTGCTCTCGATGCTTTCCCATTGACGGTGACATCTACATAGAGTAATCCCTTGGCTTCGGTCTTAGGGGCGGATTGGATGACATTGAGTAGTTGCAGGGAACCCATTTGGACACCCTCTTCATCCTTGTCGGTGTCGCTTCCCTCTCGATGCTTAGCTAGGAGCGAGTTAAGCGCTTGTCTTTGTGGGCACTCTCGGACCCAATGGTCGCCATCACAAATGAAGCATTTGTTGGGGGGACGCCTCGTGCCTCGAGTGTCCTTGGCTTTGCCTTTGTCTTTATTCTTCCAAGAGGATGAATCCTTGTGCTTGGGCGAGCTTGCCTCTTGGTGGCTCTCCTTGCGATGGCCCTTGTCTCCCCCACCTTTGGCATGGCCACCTTTCTTGTCCTTCGACTTGTTGGACTCCTTGTTGCTAGAGTAGTCAACAAGGCTCTCTGCTATGGCAATGGCATCGGCTAGGGTTTGAACTCCTCGTCGCTTGAGCTCGGTCTTGGCCCATTGTTGGAGGCCATCCATAAAGTGGAAGAGGGAGTCTTTATCGGACATGTCGGGAATCTCGAGCACTAGATTGGTGAACTCCTTGATATAGTCTCGGATGCTCCCTGAGTGCTTTAGCCTTCGCAAGCGGCCTCGTGCTTCTTCCTCGGCATTCTCGGGGTAAAATTGTTTCTTAAGCTCCTTTATGAAATCATCGAGAGTAGAGATGGTACACGTACCTTTCTCAATGTCTTGGCGCCTTCTCCTCCACCATAGCATGGCGGTGTCGGTGAGGTACAGAGTAGCGGTTTGGATCTTGGAGGCCTCGTCCACAATGCCAACGGCCCCAAGGTACTGCTCCAAGCCATATAGGAAGTTGTCGACTTCCTTAGCGTTGCGGGTTCCTGAGAAGGTCTTTGGTTTGGGCACCTCGACCTTCCTAGACTCATAAGAGGTGCTTGGCCCGGCAACCATAGCACGCTTACACAAGGCCACATCGCCTTGTAGTGCCTCGACTTGGGCACGGGTGTGGTCTAGCTCTTCCTGAAGAGAAGCACGTACCTTGGAGAGCTCACCCATGAGAAGGTCGCGAACTTGTCCCAATTCTGCTCGCATGGCATCTTCTAGCTTCACCATCATGGCCTTCATGGCGGTGTGGAGCTCGGCGTCCTCTGCCTCAAGGCCTTCCACCCTTTGGGTAAGGTCGTCCACGTTAGCACTGATGCCCCCCACGTTCTCCTCTACGTGGGTTAGACGGTTCTCCAAGCTAGAAATCACGTCCCTCGACTTGGCTCTTGGCTTCGTCGCATTAGGGTCGGCCACCTCCTCGCGCCCTCGCTGTTCTTGTGTGACTTCTGCCTCGGTTGAGCTAACACTTGGGTTCTTTCCTGTCTTGGCCATTGTCCCGGGTCTCGTAACACGCTCTGATACCAACTGTCACGGACGTATTCTCTCAAACCCGATCCGTGCGGCGTTAGCAACTCTCGACAATGCTAACAAGCCTTGATGTTCCTCGCAACACTTGGCTAAAACGATCACAAGAGAAGGCAAGAAGCTTTACAAGTAAAAGAGCTTGTATTAGCTAAGAAAGAAGGCTTACAAGAGTGCTTGAATGCTTACAATGCTTAGCTTTTCTAAGTTGTGTACAAAATGAGGGGGTGGCCCTATTTATAGGCACCCTCCTCCCTAATGGACGGCTAGGATCGATTTGATCCGACGGTCACGGTTTTGCCTCCAAAAATATCTAGCCTATATCCACACTATTCTAGAGTGTTCTATACATATCTATACATGTCTATAGATATCTACAACTATCCAACATGTTCTAGAGAACTCCAGGGTCTTCCAGAGTAGTCTCGATCCTTCCCGAGCTTTCCCGAGCCTTCTGGGGCCTTCTGGTGCATCCCGGGTTTGTCTAGACTTGGATAGAACGTCCCGGACCTTTCTAGAACGTTGTGGCTTGCTCTCTAAGAGGCTTGGCCGTCCATGTCCCTTGTAACATCCTCCTTGGTGCTAGTTGGCGTCAAAATGGCCTAAGGAGAGTCTCGAACCTCGGTTTGGACTTGTGGGAGAAAATAGGCGGGTCGTGACATTACGCTCTCTATGTTCAACAATGCAGATCATTAGCGTGGTGTTAGCTCGAGGCAAGGCAAGAAGGGCTTTCCAAGTTGTTGCTCAAGTATGGTTGATTTTGTAGTAGTTAAGCAATGTGGCAATAGGGTGTCTTTATATGAGCTTGTATGACTCTTTTGAATGATGATGTTGTTTTCGATTGATTATGGATTGCAAGGCATGTGATACCTTGATGCATGTTTTGGAGTGTAATGACATGCTTTAGAATGTTTAGGTTGCCTTGTGTATAAGTGCAAACCTCCCATGATAACTTGTTCTCTCTAAGACCATTTGAGCCTTTATGTATGCCCAATATTGCCTATATTACTCTTTGATTTGAATGCTATGTATGAAAACTTAAATCCATGTTTGAATGACACCCATGGCTTAAATATGTGTGCTTGCATGTTGGTATACGCTTAGGTGAGTCGAGAAATGCATTTAGAGTCGTGTTGGGGTCGTTTTAGTTGAGATTGAGGAGTTGCAGTGTAGGGGGTATCGATACCCCTAGCTAGGGTATCGATACTCTCTTGCCCAAAAGGCCTCAGATTTTGCCTGGGGTATCGATACCCTAAGGGTATCGATACCCTCCAAAGTTACTGGAATCGGGTGTTATGGATGAGAGTAGAGCGTATCGATACCCCTGGTTAGGGTATTGATACCCGGGTATTGATACCCCTGGTTAGGGTATCGATACCCTGGTATTGATACCACTGGTTAGAGTATCAATACTGGCTGTCCTATAAGATTAAGAATAGACTGTTATGTATGGCCGTGGTTCGAATGTGTTTTTCCCTTGAATGTTTTCCGCTGTTGTGAATCACATAGGACTTAATGTTCATCTAGGCAAGATTAAAAAAGAAAAAAATATATAGGGTTGCTAACCGAAGGGAACCTTAACGGGTTTCACTCGGTTTTCCCCGTGTGGCTCACTCGGACCGGTCATCCGGCCAGGCCGGGACCAGGGGGTTACAATTTCTTTTTTAGAATAATAAATATATATCTCCGATAAATATTGTATTTATTTTTTTAAAAAAAAAATTTAACTTAAATAGAAAAATTTTAAACACAAACTTTATACTTAGTTAAAATAAAATACCTATAGGTTAACCATTAACCGTCGTTTTTAGCGGTTCGGTTAACCGAAATCGTTTAACCTTAACGGTTAGGTTAATTAACCTATAAAATGAACGGTTATACCGGTTAACGGTAACAATTAACAATTACAGTTTATTTTGTACACCCCTAATCCACTTAAACCCCTAATCCACTTAAAGTAATTTAAAACTACACTCACCTACAAACTGAGTTTAAGATATGTATTGGTTTGTCGATTGAATTTTCGTTTAACATTGCCTTGATAATTGGTCTCAGATAAATTATTTGACCATTTGTGTTCATCTTGCTGATTTCAAAAAGCATCAAATCATATCAACTACATGGTACGACACTTATCATGACACTGTTTAACCAGCTAAGTGTCATGACACTGTTTAACCAGCAAAGATTTTATTTTAAATTATGCTAGCTCTATGTCTAACAAATATCCAAGAACAAAAATACAAATATTATCATATTAAACATCCAGCCCTCTCAAAAACTTGGATGGCTCCATTGAACGCGCCTACACGCGCTCTCCCTCAAACACCCATCCTCGAACGGCGATGGCTCGAGCTAGGAGGTGGTTCGGTCTCACACCCGTCAGTCGATCGCAGCGTGCCGGTGGACGCGCTGTCTTCCCCGGGGTCTGCACATCGGTGTCGGGTTCGTAAAGACGCGCTCCAGTTTGGTGGTTTCCGTCGTCCCCTCGGGTTTGAGTTTTTCTGGGTCGGCGGGGGTGTTTCTCGTCGAGCTTCTTTTGGCCTCGGATCGTCGCAGGCTCCCTTGTTTAGCCAACCCCACCGTCGTTCACTTTGGGGCTTCAGGTCCTCTGGTTTTGGTGCGGGGAAGATGGAAACTGTAAGGGTCAGGCGGCTTAACTTTCATGTTGCGAATGCCGGAAAGTCCTTGCGAGGCAGCCCTGTACTCGACAGAAATAAGCGAAGTTGGGCATATACCAAAACGGAGAACGCAACGCGGCAGCAATTTCTCGATGAAGCTTGGTCGGGCTTCAGAGTGGCGACCGGAACTGGCTCACCTTTGACACCGGCGAAGCCTCTTGGATGGCTGGAAGGGAAGTTTTTCTTCTCAAGGGCATTTTGGTCTAGTTACATGGTGATAGTACTTCCATATGGTCAGAAGGTTGACTTTTTAAGTAATTGCTTTCCAATACAGCCTGGTTTTTCCGGATCTTATGGGATATGGTTTCCCAGTTTTTCATGTTGGTGTGTTAAACGTGGATTCTTCAAAATCTGGCGTACATCTGTGTCAGATTTATTTCCTTTTTTGATGAGTCTCAGCCAGGCCAAAGCTGATCAATGCAGGTACTGGGTTTCAATCGTAAGTGTCTCTCTAACAAGGAAAGCGGATAACTCCTTTGAGGGTTATCCGCTTCAGAAATGATCCCTTACAACACCACCGAGTTCGAGGGGGAGGGACGATACTCGGTGGTTCTGTTGAATCCCTCCGGTGCTTGGTCGCGCTCTCGTTTCAAATTTCTGCTTTCCTTGTTACCAGTTCCTTTTATCCTGACTATGGTGTTTTTTAGGCCCTGTTGTTTTTATTTTTTCTGTTTCGGTCTTTGCTTCGGTTTTTGTGGGTGTGTCACTAGTTTTCATCTTGGAATGGGCAAGGGTCCCGGTGCTCCGCCAAGGTCTTGGCCGAGGTTCAACACGACATTCGCCTTGATAAGGACCATTATTTCGGTAATGGAAGCCTGCCTCTGGATAGAGCTCTCAGGTGATGCCATGATGAGTTATCTTCGCCCAAGAACGAGGGAGGCACGTTTTGTCCCTAGCCATGATTCTCCAAGGTTGATTCAGTTTGCCGACGGTTTCCACGACAAGGTCGATGGTCGCGGCTGTTTATCCTCTTTACGAGGTGGTTTTTTTCGCTTCGACGCGAATTTTATCTGTTGCTTTTGCATGGTGGGTTTCGATGATGGTGTTGGTTTTATCCTGGCGGGACGTGTTCTCAGCTTCTTTACGGCCGTGGGGGCTGTTTCTGTTCTTTTTGTTGGTGTCTTTCTGTTTTATCGGATGTTGTTTTTCTTTCTTCGTGGCCTTGCATGGCATGTTTTGTGGTTTGGCTGGTTTCAGCATGTAAGCTACGTTGGGGGGACCACTTGGTCCTTCTTCTTTGTTCTTTTTTCGGATTAATGAAGGTAAGTCTCTTTGATAAAAAAAAAATCATATTAAACATCCAAAATTTAAACTTGAATCTAAGCAAAAAAAAGTACATAACAAAAACCAATAACACTGTAGGATCAGAAAGTAAGTCTTTTTCTACCTTTAAAGTATATGTAAACACCATCCTCTCCGTCAAGGCTTGATCTACCTCACAATTACGGTAGGCAAGACTTTCTTTCGAAGATCAGGCTTCTTTTGCTTGACGGTGGCCATCACCATATCTCTTATGCAAGCGGAGGGCAACTGGTTAAGACAACTCTTGATCCCTTTCACTAAGATGATGTGACAGTTCTTAACGTCGGTGTTGTTGGCGCAGTTCACTGTGACTTCCACCGACAAACCCAATTCAGAAGCTGGACGTCTACGTCCTAATAACCATAAAAACTCATTTTCAGCTATCTAAATTTCATGAAAATAAAAAGCAGTGCAGAAGTAAACAACTGTTGGAAAAATTTGATAATTTTGGAGCTTTGAATAAGAAATTGATTCAAATGTTGTTGAGGAAAATATGAAACCAATTGTTGGTTCGTAAATGTGCAGACGTGCACGACGTGGGTAACGCAAATGTCTGAACCGGTCTGGTCCTTCGTGGGCTTGCAGATATTTTGACCCAAATTTGAAATGAATTTTCCTCAAATAAAAGCATAAATTTGCCAAATTTTATCTTGGAATTAAAAGGGTGAATATTAGAAGTTACCTTTAATTCAGATAATAATTTTGGAAATTGCTTTATAGGAGAATCAATTGATTCTCAATATTAAAGGCTCCATTAGGTCAAAATTTTCACTTATACCCTCATGACAATCCTATAAATAGGGAGTAAAGCTTCTAGGTTTACAACGAACAAAAAAAACTACAGAAAATTTTTATTGTTTTACTTTGTGGATTTTACAAGTGTTTTCGGTGATAGGCGAAGGCAAGGGTCGGTTCGTGATCTCAATAGTAGTGCAACTGTGGTTGATCTTATGTTGTTGTATCCTGGGAGACAGATGACCAATGAACTCGAGCACCATAAGAGTGGCCGAAAATCCGTCTTAAGGAGTGCGTTCGTGCAGGCCTCAACACGTTTCTTTTGGTTCCAAATCGATTTTATTTTTATATTGTTGTATTGTTCTTATTTTTGTATTGTTCGTTAAATAATATTATTCTATTTTATTATTTATTCTTAGATTAACTCTTAGTTTCTAATAATAACTAAACATATCTTTTACTAAGAAAATAAACGAAAAATTCAAATAAAACAAACAATGGATTTTGAACAAGAAAGAAGAAATGAATACTAATCTCGCTTCGATATTTTTACGGTTAAAACGAAATTGGTTGTAAAAGGTAGGGTTTTTCTCAGGGAATGAGTTATGATTTAATGTTGGAAGGGGCAAGAGTCTATTAAGCCTTTAAATTTAAAAATTAGAAGGGGCAAAAGCCTTATTTAATTAATATTTAAACTAAAAGGGACTAAAAATACAATTACACCAAAAAACTCGGGAGGGGCAACAACCCCTCCCACACTTTATATGGTTTAGTCTCTGATTTTTCCCTTATTTCTAAGGTAACCGGTTAACCAGTTTCTATTTAGTTTTTTTTCTTCTTTTTTTAAAAATTTAACGTTTAATATTGATTAAGCTCGATCCAACGATCTAAAAAAAATCTTTTTTAATCTTCATTTAAACCGGTTGTTTTTAAAATTTGCCATTTATATTAATAAAGTACGGGTACACCAATATTTTAAAATATATTGGACATAAATTATAATATCTAAAAGATATGTCTAGTAAGAGTAACCAGGTGTGCATGATGTAAAGCCACGTGACGACCGAGAGACCGTACCAACTGTCAAGATGTGTCCTTCACTTGTCCCAAGCAATCCGACATCACATCACTTCCCCTTCCATACGCAAAAAAACTCAAAGACACAAACCTAACAAGTTTGGAACTTGAGAAAACCCAAATCCAAAAGGAAAAGCAAAGCACAACTTTTAACGTATGCTGTTTTCTGTCCGTTTCCCGGAAGAAAAAGCAAACAAAAGATAACAAAGGGAGATAGAAGATGAAGATGAAGATGATGGCAGGTGAAGGAGGAGTTTCAAGAGAAACCCAGATGTCTATTGAAGCGTCTTCAATGTTTCCAGGGTTTAGATTCTCACCCACTGATGTTGAATTGATCTCTTATTACTTGAAAAAGAAGCTCCATGGCTATGACAAATGCGTTGAGGTCATTCCTGAGATCGAAATTTGTAGATATGAGCCTTGGGACTTGCCAGGTTAACTAACCATTTGCTTAAGAATTTGTGTTTGTGATTGTGTCTGTGGATCATTGATTTCTGGTGTTTTGTGTACCAGCCAAGTCCATCATAAAGTCCGATAACGAATGGTTCTTCTTCTGTGCTCGAGGGAGGAAGTACCCGAATGGTTCGCAAAGTAAACGCGCAACCGAACAGGGCTACTGGAAAGCCACAGGGAAAGAACGCAATGTGAAGTCCGGTTCGAATGTGGTCGGCACGAAGAGGACGCTCGTGTTCCACACTGGTCGCGCACCCAAAGGGGAAAGGACCGAGTGGATCATGCACGAATATTGCATGAATGGAAATTCCCAGGTGACTAAATTGTCTTATGATATTACATTGCAGGGTCTGGTTTGTTGTTCAACTTTATCAGCAGATTGTTTGATTTGAATTTTTTAGGATTCCCTAGTTGTTTGCCGTCTTAAGAAGAACGGCGAGTTTCATCTGAATAACAATTCGAATCGGGGTCCTCGGAATCGGATTCACAGGGATGTTACCTCAGATGCTGGCTTGTCTGAAGGGGACAAGGCAGTCGAATTCTATTCAAAGAAGGCTACTAGCAGTAATGATTCTCATTCTATAGAACAAATCGATTCAGCATCCGAATCCGAGCAAAAACTTTTGAATGACGTTGGACCAACAGAGTCTTCTACACATAACAAGGTTTGTTCATCAACAAGATTGCCAGTTTTAACTCCTAATTAGCATGCATTTGAACTCCAATTCGCACATGTTTTTGGCTTAAACCTCCAGGATTCCGATGATGAAGAAGATTACTTCGCTGAGATACTGAAAGATGATATAATCAGGCTTGATGAAACTTCATTGTCAACCCCAACACCTGAGATCCTGCAACAAAATGCACCCTACCATGTATCCTTTTTCCAGGGCGGAGCCAACCGGAGAATAAAACTGAGAACGTGTAAAGCAGATATAATCGTTGCCGCCGTCCGCGAGACCTCGATTGAGAAACCAATACGTTCCGGAAAGTCTGAGGAATCACCAAAATGTTTGGTATCTCCATTCTCACATAAGACTTCAGTCTTAGTCATCCTGATCACTTTACTGGCTTTGTTTCTGGCATTTATAAGATGTTCAGACTTAAATATTGATGCATTGTAGCGATGAATTGTGTGTATAATGGTGTTTTACTGGAAATCGAAAGCCGTGGAGTTCATGCGTTCATTGTTCAGGCCTCAGGGCATTTCAACATAAACATTGGGTTTTTCTAAAATACACCCACAGGTTACTTGATCCTAGTTTAGTAATAAATACTATGTTATTTTTCGACTTCGCTCAAATCCGAGATTAATATTGCTGCTAATTTTATGGCTGAGTTTGACCTTGCTAAAAATATGGATGAAAAATGTTATGTATGGTAAAAGATAAATGTTATTTATGGATGTACTATTTTACTTTTAAAATTCCAACTTCATATTTTTCCCTTAACATTGATTATTATTATTATTTTAAGATTTATGGTTTGCTATTTAAAATTTAGGAGTTTAAATTTAGAGTTTGAATTTCAATATTTGAGGTTTGGGGTTTGTAAGTTTAAGGTTTAGTGTTTATGATGTAAGGCTTATGCTTAAGGGTTTGGTGTTAGAGTTTAGGGTTGTGATTTATTATTTAGAGTTTATAATTTGTGGTTTGATGTTTAAAATTTATGGTTTAAATGGTTTAGAGTTTATAGATTATGATTTATGGTTTCAGGATCAAAGGTTAGTGTTTATTGTTTAAGGTTCATAATCTGTAGTTCTATGTTTAAAGTATTTGAATTTAGTCACTCATAAGTCATAATATGTCAGTTTCATCTAAAAAATAATAAAAATAACAATTTGATAATTATGTATTTTTCCTCTAAAAAATAATAATTTAATCATTCAATTAAAATTATGTTATAATCAGATTATTATACCGTTAAAATTAAGACACACGGTTAGATATAAAAATAATTTTAATTTTCAAAACATATATATTATATTAATTTTAATATTTAATTTATTAAAAAATATATTTAATTTATTATTCACAACTAATTCGGAATATGTATATTAACATTGGAATATTTATCATTTTTTGACAAATGAGCAGCTAAGTCCGTCTAGAACTCATGATCTAAGTAAATATGAGGGGAAAAAGACGAGGAGTTTGGTGAACCGACCAATAGAAAAATTATGGCTTAAGGGTACCAAAGGCCACTGAACTTTTAAAAAAATCAATTAAATCCTTAATGTTTTTTGCACTCAATGTCACCCTCAAACCTCAAAATTTAACCAATCTAACCCTTTGACCGACGGAATCCGTCATTGACCGACATAATCTGTTAAATTCTTAAACATGGGCCGTTTATATGCCACATCACCTGCCAAATAGATCATAAGGTGCCCACAAAGCGTTCAAAGGGCACAGTCTTTTAGCATCAAGCCTCACCCATGACTTCTTTTTTCCACTTCAATGTAAAAGGCTGACTGGATCGGGATGCAAATCCCGACACAGACCTTTAAAGTTATCACTGCCAAGCCCGTGCTGGTTCCACCTCTGATCGACCGGAGCTATATTTTCGGCGAAAACCAATAAAACGACGGTAAAGAACTCAACTCGTAAATCCTTATTCTTTTTTGGATCTTCATCCATTCCTCGATCTTTCTCGTGTAATCCTCTTCTCTCCATCGATCAAGGTCAATCACCACTACCCTAGTGTTGAAATAACAAGCTTTACGGTTCGAAAAAGTCAAGGACAACCAAAGGTTCGACCAAAACGTAGTAGTGAAGTAGGAGATGAAGTTGGCATTGCAATATCCCGGTGCCGCCAGGACCGACTTATCCCCGAGTCGAGTTGCAGCGAGTAGAGCTATATCGTCGACGAGAACCAGGTCTGAGTCGAGGTACAAAACACGACGAACACATAAAGGAAGGAGATCGGCTAAGTAGCTTCGAGCGTAATTCAAAGGACAATCCAAAGCTGAATGGATTGTTATTGAAATGAGACGGAAAATGGTAGAGTCATTGAAAGGGTAGAGTTTGAAGTTAAGGTAAGGGAAGGAGAAGGATATGGTAGCGCGTAAGAATGACACATTTTCGGTGGCGGAGACAACAAAATGGAAGGGTTTATTAAATCCACGTCATTAGTTTATAAATAAATGTTCTATATTTGGCAGGTGATGTGGCATATAAACGACCCATGTTTAAGAATTTAACAGATTCCTCCGATCAATGACGAATTTCGTCGGTCAAAGGGTTGGATTGGTTAAATTTTGAGGTTTGAGGATGTCATTGAGTGCAAAAAAACATTAAGGGCTTAATTGATTTTTTTTAAAAAAAGTTCATGGGGCATCCTAATAATAAGTATTGAAAAAATTGAATTTTAAAAGTGGGTTCCTAATATCAAGTATTAGAAAAATAGGTCTCTAATAACAAATATATATATATATATATTTAAAAAATATACCCCTAATAACAAGTATTGAAAAAATGGACTCCTAATAACAAATATCGGGAAATATTAAATTTTAAGAGTAGATCCCTAATAACAAATATCGAGAAAAAAATTAGGCCACTAATAACAAGTACTAGAAAAAATTAGCTCTCTAATAACAAATATTGGGGAAAATTAAAATTTAAGAGTATGCCTATAACAAAAATTGGGGGAAAATGCTCTTAGTAACAAGTATTGGGGAAAATTTAACCACTAGTAACAAATATTGAAAAAAATGAATTTTAAGAGTAAAACTCTAATACCAAATATTGAAAAAAATCGAGCTCCTTATATCAAGTATTGAAAAAAATTACAGTCTAATAACAATTATTAAAAAATTAGAGCTCTAATGTAAGTATTAGAGAAAAATTGGACCATAATAACAAATATTTGAAAAAAAAAATTAAATTTTAAGAGTATACCCTAATACCAAGTATCAATGAAAAATGAGGCCATAATTTTTTTAAAAAATAAGAATTTTATTAATAAAACACAAATACGAACCACGCTAAAAAAATTTCCTTAATCTTACGTGGAAGAAAAAAAATGTTGCGTATCCGAGTCAACTCACAACTTTCACACCGACACTTTCGAACATATTAGGCACACTAAGACCCTAAACACCTACAAGAAATGACTACCATTGCAACAAACCCCGCAAAGTTTAGCGAAGAGGTTGGGTAAAGGAGCTGCCACCATACGACAAATACTGGACAAGATGATCACAAGTTCTGTAAATACTTTTTTTGGCCAGCATGTCTACAGAAGAGTTGCTGCAACGTAGGGATGTAAAAAGTTTAAGTTAGAATATGATTTAATCCGAAAATTCGATGGCTTGAATCCGATCTGTAACCGATTATTGTTGACCAGGACCCGAGTTGAACCTGTTACTATAGTAACTGAACCTGACCTGCATCCGACCGAGAATGACCCGAACCCGAATTGAACATGTTATTGTGACCCGAAACTCGACTTGCACCCGAATGAAATGAACCCGAACCCGAGACTGACCTAACAGATAACTGATATTACCCGACTAAATCGACCCGAGATCCGATTTTACCCGACCTGTTTTGGACCCTACCTATTAATTGACCCGACTTGTTTTGAACCCGACCTGTTGTTGACCTGAACTGATATTGACCTGGCTTGATATTTACCTGACATATAATTGAAGAAGTCTATGATCTGATGAATTTATTATATTATAATATAATAAACTAATTTCCCCATTTAAATTATTAATTTGTTTATTTAAAATATTTTGTTAAATAACTCAATTATTGACTATTAATTTATTAAATTATATATATATATAATTAATTTAAAGTGAACGAGTAAGAGGGAAAATTTAAAGTGAATGGGTAGGAGGGAGGGAAACATATTTTTTTTCTTCAATTCCCCCGCACGCCATATATATATAATCAATTGTATTTATTTTAATTTAAATGAATGAGTGAGAGGGAGGGGAAGTACCTGTCTAGATTTTTAAGTTGGAGTAATTATTTTTTTAGCACCTCCAAACAATTAGATATTTTTAATTTAAGCCCTTAATGTTCACTTTTAGATTTTAGTTTAATTCAATTGAGTCTCAATTTAAGTTAATTTAATTGAGATTCGACATTTAATGTTTGAGTTATTTTTAATTAGGTATGTAATTTAATTGAGATTCGACATTTAGATCAATTAGATGTTTTTTTAACAGAAATTAACCCCTATTTATTTTAAATATTTGTAATCTAATCCAATATTTTTAATATGATGATATTTTTTTGTTATTCTAGTCCATAAAAATTTATCCTTAACCGAAATTGACCCATATATACTAAAATTTACATACATACATATATGTATATGTATATATATATATATATAATTAATTAATTATAACAATACATATACATATATATGTATACCATAATATGATATATTATATGTATACATATTATACATACTAAAACTTACATACATATATATAACATATGTATATATATACATATACATATATATATACACAAACATATACATACAAAAATTTACATGTATACATACTAAAATTGACCTATATTTATTTCATACACACACGCGCACACACACACACAAGTAATATATGGATAAATATATGTGTATCATCTCCACAGGGATTGGTACTCAACCTTCGGCTCTACTCCCTAGCATTGCAAAATAAATAAAGTAAAAACACAAATTAATAGGGTGATTTGATATGATCTAAAAATAAATAAACTTAGAAAATCCAGTAAATAAAATAAAGAAGAAATCCAGATGAGAAGATGGGCTGGATTAGAGTGTGTTGTAGTGTAGAATCCTCTTGACTTTGTTTCTGTTCTTGAATGCAGCAACGCACTACTTCCGTGGTAGTGACCTAAATCCCAGCCGCAGCCGCAATGGCAGAATTCCTGCCGCGACAATCCCTTGCTCGTGGGCAGATGCAGTTAAGGCTCAACAAAGTGTCCTTGGGTGGTTCCGCCTTATCCCTAAGCACAAAATGTCGGTTGATGACTAAACTTTGATGATATCTCCCGACGCGAATCAAAGGGCAAACACCAACTTTTCATACACTTCTTTTAGCCGCTGAAACTCTAACCTATCCCTAGGCCGAGTTAGTTAACACCATGTGGGGTGAAAACCGTACTTATTCCTTTCGTGAGCTCAACTCTCCAATATTGAACAAATGGATGATCTCACAAACCCTCTCCCGAGTCGAATACGAAAATAATTAAAGCCAAAATAAGCAAACCTTAACTTTTATTGCATTAAGAACAAAAATTAAGTACAACGAGTTTTTACACAACTACTAAACAAATTAATCCTAACCCTAAGAAATTTAGAACATAATTAAACTAATCCTAAGCTCAATCTCTCTTCGGCGATCTCTCCTCGATTCCCCCTTCTTGATGTTGGCAAGCCCATTATATAGGGGAAGGTGTTGGCACAAATCCTTATTGGAGAGGAAGTTAAGTTGGACTTGGACTAGACTTTATTAAAGAGTTAAATCTCTTTAATTTATTACAGTATACACTTTCAGCCAAAAGTACAACTTTACCATTCCTTCCATGTTTTCGTCATCTTCTCGAATTCTAGCTGAGACACAAAGTGTGTAGAAAATCTGGCGTTTAAAGCTCTTCAAGTCGACTACCACTTTGTCTGATTTTCCCTCCGGCAGAATGCTATCGCAGCCTGGCTTTTGCTGCCTCGCCATTGGTCTGTTCTGCTATGCAAGGCTTCACCAGCTTTCCTTAGTAGAAGCTTTCATGTGACTTGGCTCGACCAGAGTCTATGTCTACTAATCCTGCCTCATCTTCCCTCTTGCTTTCTGTGATGTGGCGGCATCTTCTTGCTCTAGCAGTATACATCCTGCAAAAATACCAATCATGTATTAAATAGTACCTTTTTCACAGAATAAACAAAATATAAGGCTTAAAGGCATAAATGATTAAATCTATGCATGAAAGGCCATAATGCAGCTCAAATGAGTGTAGGTTGAGTGATAATTTCCATGAAAAAGGGGTCAAAATATAAGACTTTTGGGCACTTATCACACCCTCAAACTCGAAATATTGCTTGTCCTCAAGTAATGCAAACAATCAATTGCCAAACCTTAGTTTTATAAATCGTATCCTAGGTCTTACTTTTCCTTCTCTCTTCAAACCATGGAAAAAACCGCTTCGGCTCTTAAGTCTTTGGATGCCCTAGGAATTTCCTTGAATCAAACTATAAGATTTGTGAGTGTGTGAATGTATTGTGAACAAGATGATTACAAGGATTCTAAGTAAACATTTTAGCATTAACTTACTTAACTAGGGTCATAAATTTTTTAAACAACCTAACCAACTAGAGCCAATTTCGGGCACCTCTAGTGATTAGCCTAGAGTCAGTTTCAGGCACCTCTAGGGTTTTCTTAAGCTAGAGTAGTGGTGGGCACCTCTAAATTTTTACCCAATTTTCTTTCTAAGCTAGTATATGTCCTAAGTGTACTAGAATTCCTTAAATCATACAAGTCACAAAGGTGTTTAAGTTTTAATCTCATAGTGTGATCCTAAGTTATCTTTCTTTAAGCATCCTAAAAATAAAGGCTCTAAATAGTTCTAAACAATGGTAAGAAGAGAGAGTTCTATTGCCAAGAAAGAAGATTTAATTAAAACTAAACTAAGGCAATTGATAGAAAGTATTGTTGCGACATAAGAAAAATTCGGTTAAGGCAATGCAATTAAAAAAAATTAACAAGTAAAAAGCACAAAATAGCATGGCAATTATATTATACTGCCGCGACATGGAAGTGCCTCAGCCTCTCAACCTACACCCCCAAACTAGAACCAAGCATTGCCCTCAATGCTTTACAAATCATATATAGGATAGGAAAAATTAAATCACAAAATATAAGGGCGAAACAGATAAGAAGCAAAAATTTGAAGAGGAATTTAAATGGATTTAGAGGGGCAGAATCATCCTCCTCTTCACCGTCGGACTGCAGAGTTAGCCTATTCGTCGGCTTAGAAGCTGCTCACTTGATTCGTTTGGATTCTTAGTGTGGCTGGATGCGAGATGGTAGGGTGGGTTTTGCTGCCGGGGCATCCACCTCTTCAAGAGTTAGCCTATTCAGTCCCTTGCGATTTATTAAGTCAAACACCCGGCTAATAGAGAGGTCACTATTTGAGGTGGTGTGGTATATGGATCCGACCGATGTGTCTAAGCCAACCTTGCGCTTGCCTCTCTTTGCCGCGACAAAAATTGTATCGGAGGCTGCGGCAGGCTTGGACTGGTGGTGCCTAGCAGTAGTGGCAGCATAGGTCTCTTGGGCTCTGTGCTAAGGTGCGGCGACAACAGAGAAGACGGCGGTTGGAAAGATGGGGAATTGGACTGTCAGATTAGGGAACCTCTTTTGGATCAGCTGAGTTATTGTGGCGTGGAAGTCCCTAGTATATGCCATGAGCAACTGCTGGCGTTGGTCTATTGCCTCCAACTTGTTTAGAATCTGATGGAGGTCTGCGACAATAGGGGCTTGTGGTTGAGGTGTCACCGGAACGGATGTCGGGGCTGTTGCCCCGATAATACTCTGCATCGGTGTGGCTGCAGAGGCTCGACATCTGAGATCTCCACTATCATGTGGCAGGTCACCTTGTCCCATCATTGTCTTTCTTTTGTGAGTTTATTGGTTCTGTCGATCGGGACTTCATTCTCCGTGTAGAGGCCGATGATGAGTGAAGAGAAATATAACGACTCTTTCTCCTTCACCGCGCATTTGTAGATTTCATGCACAATTAAATTACCCACATTAATTTTATGATTTTTCATAATAGAGTGGATAAAAGCAAGCTTGGGCCGGTCAACGACCGTGCTGTGGGAAGTCGGCAGAAGGTAGTGGCGGATGAACTTGTTCCATAGTTTGGCTTTCGGCCGTAGATATCACTGCTGCACCCAGCCTCTGTGTGATCCGGCCTTCCATGGTGTACCGGAGAAGCAAAGCTCTTCCTTTATGCGCAGGAAATCATCTTCTGTTAGGGCCTCCAAAACCTCAGCATGCTCATCTCTTTTAATGTATAAGCCGTAGAACCCGTTGATGGTGTCGACATCGATGCGGTTGGCTTTTCCCCTCACATGCATGAGCAGTGCGTCGGCACTCGGCCTATGAGCATAGAACTCTCGAACAATTGTGAGATTGGCCTGGGCCGGCTGGAGGCATAAAACTTGCCACTTCTGGTGTATGATCTTGTTGAAAAAGAAGTTCTCGATGCCATAATTTTGTTCACTTGAGGTATGGAACCCTTGCTCTTCCCATACCTGCTGTGAGATGTAGTGCATTTTGAACCTTTCTTCCATTGATGCCGGTACGAAGCGAGTATAGGCTGGTGTCGCAGTGGCGTTGGAAGATGCTTCTCTGGTTGACATATGAATTTTATAAGAGCGGTGAATGAAATTGAGAGAGAGTAAAAAGAATTTAGAGCAGAATTGAGCGTGAATAACTGTGAGATTCAAGAAAGTAAAAGAAAGTAGGAAGTGAAAAACAAAGGAGAATAATGGCCCTTTTATAGAGTCTTGGCACATTATGCCGTTGGAGTGCAATTTGCGACCGTTACTAGCCGTTGCAACTCGTTGCGATTTTGCTCGTTGGAAAACTAGCCGTTGCGGCTCTTGCATCGCATTGGAAGTCTGTTGCCGCGGCAGCTAACAATCACTTCTCCAAGCCGTTGGTTCCTCCCTTCTTTATTTCTTGATCTCCATCCTAAAAAAATTATTCTTAATAATAATGCGATAAAAATAAAAAATATTCTAAAAAAACCAAACCCAATACAAATAAAAATAAAGTAAAAAGAGAAAAGATTAGTGCACTTGGATGCATCCCTTAAAGTGTATACTTCCTTATCCCTTATAACATGTGCTCCTGTATGTGGTAGCAACCTTTGTCCATGTTCTCCCCTTTGCGTGCCGCGGCATGTGTCCTGGCATGGTCTAATATATATGTTTGCCGCGACATTTTACTGCTTCCGTGCTGGGTTCGTTTTGTTCCTTACTGCTACCTTGTTGCTGAGTGTCCTGGAGTGCTTGACAAGTTGTTGAATCGTCATCATGTTTTCTATTGTTTAGGACATGAATTTTAACATGCTCGTCATTAATCCTCATTGTCAATTCTCCTTTCTCCACGTCAATTATGGTCCTCCCAGTAGTAAGAAATGGCCATCCAAGTATCAACGAAGCTCTTTCATCTGCATCACAATCTAAGATAAGGAAGTTAGTAGGGAAAATAAACTTATTCACTTTTACCAAGATATCTTCAATTTTCCCTTCCGATTGCACATGTGATCCGTCGGCAAGCTGTAGCATCACTATGGTAGGTTGTTATGTTCAAATCCTCAATTTTTTAAAGACGGGCTTGGGCATGATATTGATGCTTGCACTTAAATCACATAGCGCTCTCCCCTCATATGTGTTTCCGATCACGCATGGTATGAGAAAGCTTCCAAGATCCTTGAGCTTGGGTGGAGCTCGATTGTGTAATGCGGCCATGCACTCTTTAGTGACGACCACGGTTTCAAATTCCCCAATCCTTTTTCATTTTGACACTATGTCCTTGAGGAACTTGTCATAGTTTGGGATCTCCTTGATTGCTTCCACCAAAGGTATATTAATGTGTACCTATTTAAGGATGTCCAGGAACTTCTTAAACTGGTACTTCTGCTTTTGTTGCTTCAACCTTTGTAGGAATGGTGGAGCTGGTGTGCTGATTCTTGGTTCTGTCCCAGGTGCTGCCATAAGGTCTGCCCGTGCAGCATTATTTGTGGTTACTGCCGCGTCCCCATTGTCTTTGGTCGGTGTTGTGGTAGTTTTCTCGTCTAGATTCTCAGGTTTTGTCTGCTTGCTCTACGGCCCCTGTAGTTTAATACCACTCATAGTGGTTACAACCTTGCACTGTCCGTATGATGTTCCCTTAGCGACTCCAGTGTCGCTAGGGAATCCTCCAATTGGCCTGGTGTTCAGGATCTGAGCAATCTGCCCCACTTGTGTTTCTAAGTACTTCAATGTTACCTCGTTGTTCTGCAACTGCATTTTTTTCATGTCCATAAAAGTTTTAGTCTTTTTTATGAACTTGTCAGTGTTGGCCATATATGCACTAGTTTGATTCATAAAGGCATGAATAATGTTTTCTAAAGAACTAGATTGCATCGGCTGTTGCGACGACATGTGCTACTGCGATGGCATGGGTTGTTGGAATCCTTGGGCTGGAGAATTCTGATGCTGCGGATTGATAGCATTGTTAGGATTTCTCCAGGAGAAGTTTGGGTGCTTTTTCCAAGCTGGATTGTAGTTGTTGGACAACTGATTGTTGCGGTTGAAGTTTCCAACATAGCAGACTGACTCTTGGTTCTGCGGGCATTCAGAAGAAGCATGATTATCCCCATAGTTTTTGCAAATAAATCTATTACCTTGACTTCCCGTTGATTGCTTTGCGACTGTAAATTCAGGACTAGCTTCGTCAAGGTGGCGATCTGAGATGAAATTGAGTTTGGGGACTCTATTTCATTAACTGTGGGTTGATGGCATACTCCTCCCCTTCTGGCCGTGGGGAACTGATAATTATTCTTAGCTATTCTGTTTAAAATTTCTATGGCTTCTTCTGGATCTTTGTCTAGAAGTATGCTGTTTGCCGTGGCATCGAGCATCATCCTAGTTACCGTGTTAACCGCATTGTAGAACATGGTCACCTGCGTCTATACTGGAATCCTTGCAAGGGGAATTTGTGTAATAGTTCTCGATATCGCTCCTAAGCCTCATGCATGGAATCGTCTTCAGCCTGTCGAAAAGAAGTGATCTCGTTGTGTAATATGTTAGTTAAATTTGTAGGATTAAAACGAGCTAAGAAATCACGACAAAGATCACTCTAAGATCCAATTGATCCTACAGGGATACTGTTGAGCTAGGTTTTTTCCCTATTCCTCAGTGAATAGGGAAACAAATTCAATCTCAGAATATCCTCACGTACACCCTGAATTTTAAATGAGTTACAGATTTGGAGAAAGGACTTGAGGTGCTGTCTGGCATCTTCAGTTGCAGAGCCGCCAAATTGCCCCATAGTGTTGATCATGTTAAACCTCACGGGCTTCACCTCAAAGTGGACGGCCTCAATTTATGGGGTAACAACTCCAGGGTTTAGTCTCGGACTGTGGGGTGTCGAACTGGTACGAATGGAGCTTGCAAATTTGCTTCATCTCTTGCTGGGATCTCTTGCTCTTCAAAGAGTGGCTGCCCATCGGCAGGGTGCTGCCCTATGACATTGTGTGCTGGGGCCACTTGGTTGATGCCTCGGCCGCGACCTCGAGGTTGGTCCTCAGGTTGATGCATTGCGACTTCGTTCTCATGTCTAAGCCTTCGATAAGTACGTTCGATTTTTGAACTACATCGCGTAATGGGCTTCCTGGATTAGCTCTGGTCATGCACCAAGACAAAACCAAGTTTTATTAATAATAAAATAAATAAACTAAGTAAAATAGAAAGTGCAAGAAAATAAAAACAAAAGTTTCCAATCCCCGGCAACGATGTCAAAAAACTTGTTGCGCGTAAATAGTGCTACACAATTGTGCAAGTATACACGACGCAAGTAATATATGGCTAAGTATATGAGTATTGTCTCCACAGGAATTGGTACTCAACCTTCGGTTCTATTCCCTCGCACTACAAAATAAATAAAGAAAAAACACAAATTAATTGGGTGATTTGATATGATCTAAATATAACTAAACTAAGAAAATCCAGGAAATAAAATAAAGAAGAAATCAAAATGATAAGATGGGCCGGATTAGAGTGCGTCGTAGTGTGGAATCCTCTTGACTTTGTTTTTGTTCTTGAATGCAGCAACGCACTACTGTCGTGGCAGTGACCTAAATCCCTGCCGTGATAATCCCTTGCATGTGGGCAGATGCAGTTAAGGCTCGACAAAGTGTCCTTGGGTGGTTCCGCCTTATCCGTAAGCGCGAAACGCTGGTTGATGACTGAACTCTGATAATAACTCCTGGCGCGAATCAAAAGGCAAACACCAATTGTTCATACACTTCTTTAGCCACTAAAACTCTAACTTATCCCTAAGCCGAGTTAGTTAACATCACGTGGGGTGAAAACCACACTTCTTCATTTCATGAGCTCAAGTCTCCCGATATTGAACAAATGGATGATCTCACAAACCCTCTCCCGAGTAGAGTGCGAAAATAATTAAAGTCGGAATAAGTAAACCTTAACTTTTATTGCATTAAGAACAAAAGCTAAGTACAAAGAGTTTTCACAAAACTACTAAACAAACTAATCCTAACCCTAAGAAATTTATAACATAATTAAACTAACCATAAGCTCAATCTCTCTTCGGTGATCTCTCCTCGATTCCCCCCATTCTTGATGTTGGCAAGCCCCTTATATAGGGGAAGATGTAGGAAGAAATCCTTCTTGGAGAGGAAGTTAAGTTGGACTTTAACTAGACTTTATTAAAGAGTTAAATCTCTTTAATTTATTACAATATACACTTTTGGCCAAAAGTCCAACTTTACCCTTCCTTCCATATTTTCGTCCTCTTCTCGAATTCCAACTGCCATGCAAAGTGTGTAGAAAAATCTAGCGTTTAAAACTCTTCACGTCGACTACCATTTTGCCTGATTTTCCCTCCGGCAGAATGCTGACACGGCCTGGCTTTTGCTTCCTCGACATTGGTATGTTCTACTATGCAAGGCTTCATTAGCTTCCATTAGTAGAAGTTGTCATGTGGCTTGGCTCGATCAGGGTTTGTTGTCAACTAATTTTGCCTCATCTTCCCTTCTACTTTCTGTGCTGTGGCGGCTTCTTCCTACTCCAGCAGTATACATCTTGCAAAAATACCAAAAATGCATTAAATAGTACCTTTTTCATAGAATAAACATAATATAAGGCTCAAAGGCATAAATGATGAAATAGATGCATGGAAGGCCATAATGCAGCTCAAATGGGTGTAGGTTGAGTGATAATTGCCATGAAAATGGGGTCAAAATATAGGACTTTTGGGCACTTATCACACACACATTTTTAATTTTATTTTAGTCCAAATATTTGTTCAATATAGTCCCTAAAAACTTTATTCTTATTCCAAATTGACCCTTATTCATTTTTTTGTAATTTAATCCGGTGTTTTTAATATGATGATATTTTTCTTCATGTTTTTATTTTTCACCAAAATTTACCCTTATTAATTTATAATTTTTGTAATTTACTCCAATATTTTATATACAAATTATTTGATGACATTTTTGTTTATCCTAGTGCCTAGTATTTTTTTTGTGATTATGTGTTCGTGATTCGTGAAAGGCGTTAAATAATTAACTCGAAATGAATGACCAACCCAAAGTCGATCGACAATTTGTACCAAAACTCAAACTTAATACGAATTCGAAATCCGAATTAACCCGGCCTGAGATGAACCCAACCTGAAATGAATCTGACCTGAAACGCACTCGACCTGAAATGAACTCGACCTGAAATGCACCTGACCTAAAATGAACCCGACCTGAAGTCTACTTGAGCCCGAATTAACCCTTCAATTATCTGATTCGGACCCAAACATTTTTGATCCGACCTGAAATGAACCTGACCTAAAATGGACCTAACCTTAAATGAACCCAACCTGAAATGAACCCGACCTGAAACTGACCCGCACTCGACCCGAATCGAGTCAAAACATCGAATCGACCTAAAATGACCTGTATCTGATTTGACCCGACCTGAAACACATCCAATTACCCGTTTTTACATCCCTACTGCTATGGTTAATTAGCTTAACTTTCCAACTAGAGGAGCCACAAATGACATAACAATCTAGTATATACTATTTGAATATTTCCGGAGATCTCCCATGGTGGTTAAACCTAGAGGTGTTCAAAAATACCCGACCTGAACTACCTGACCCGTTGACCCGCCTACCTGATTAAAAATTACCGGATATTAATTTGAAAATACTCGAATTTTTTGGGCCGGGTAGTCAGACCGGGTCTAGGCCAAATTTTTTTTATAACCGGGTACTCGACCTGACCCGATAATTTTAAAACTTATATATTTTAAATTTTAAATTCTATTTTTATTTTATGTTTCTTACTATTTTCCCCTAAAATTAATTTTAAATATGTTATTTCTTTTTATACTTGTATTATATAATTTTAAGTTTTAAAATTTTCAATTTTTTTTATCAATTTGTCAATATGAGATTAAAAAAAAATCATGTTCGAGATTAATATTTTTAATACCTTCTTTCGTCGGTAAACTTTGTAAAACTAATATTTGATTTTGATATAACAAATAATTCAAGGACTAAATTGCAAAATAAATAAATTTTTAAGTAATCAAAATACTTGATTTTGACAAGTAAAAATTTATACTTAAAATGTTTTGAAGTCAAAACTTAAACCCCATAAATTTTTCTAAGTGTATCAAAGCCAAAATATACAAAATTGCCCAGGCGTTTCAAAACACCCTCAAAGTGTTCCGATATGTTTTTCCACTGGAAATGTCCGTTTCGAAACGGCTCATACTTGTTTTGATACTACCTTCATCTAGGCTTTTGATTTTTAAGTGTTTTTTCAAAACGGCTTATACCCGTTTTGATACAAGGGTTAAGAAATTTTAAAATAGGGTATTAAATGAACTAGCCGTTACACGTCAGAAACACAACTTTTGAAGATTTAGTTAAGTGTTTCGATACACCTCTGTGTTGTTTCAAAACAGAAGTTTATAGTTTCAAGACGTTTTGATATAGTCTGTTTCCATTTCGATAATACACTCTTGTTGCATGTTACCATTTCGATACAACCTATAGTTGTTTCGATACGAGCCCTTTTTACACACATTTATGGAGGAAAGAGAGAGCCACAATGGCTCTATTGATGATCTCAATCACCCAAACGACTGGAAATCAATGAGAATGTATAAAAACAAGTCTCCAAAGCTACAACAACTATTGAACCTTCAAGAAACATCAAAGCATTCAATCCAAACCCTTGTGCATTTAGTGTCAAATTCTTGTACCCAACTCACTTGAAATTTTTCATTGTAAATCCTTTTAGAGTTTGGGGAGTGTTTATGTATAATTGGGTAATCAATTAGCCTTTGAGAGGTACATACAAAGTTTGCTAATCTTCCTTTGTAAAAGAGTGATATTGGATCAATCTTTGAGGTAGAAAGATTGATCGATTTGTAAGGTTTCCTCCTAAGCCGAGAAAAAGGGACAAATTCAAGTTAGTGAATTGTTGAAATCCTCAGTATGGTGCTTAGGTAGTGGATGTAGAGCTTGTTCAAAGCTTAAACCACTCTAAAATAGCATTGTCTTCATTTTTAAACTATCCATTTGCACCCTTCATTTTCATTCCACCAATTCACCACTCTCTTTGTGATTAGCCATCATTTGATCAACTAAACAATTGGTATCAGGGCTACACTCATTGGAAGGATTAACACCCTCTTGAGTAGATCTTGGAATAGTTTGATCAAGTGCACTTCAATCGACATCTTGCTATGGCATCCACCTCCGGCCAAAACCTATACAAGTCTCTATGCATCACCAAACCACCATTCTTCAATGGGGATAACTATCCTTATTGGAAGAACCAGATGTGACTCTTCATCAAATCAAATGACTACATGGTGTAGGACGTGGTAGAAGACGGTACTACAATTCCAATGAAGAGAGATGGTGAAGGGAGGCTTGTTCTAAAGACCAAAGCTGAAATGGCTGATGAAGATAGAAGACGTTTGCAAGTCAACGACAAAGCCTTGCACATAATATTTTGTGCTCTCAGTCCCGACATATACTCAAAGGTATCTTCAATCGAAAGTGCTAAAGAAGTGTGAGATACCCTAGAGACTACATATGAAGAAACAAATGACGTCAATGAGACAAAGAACGGGTTGCTCAATTTGAGTTATGAAAACTTTAAAATGGAAGTAAATGAAAGTGTCTCCAAGATGTTTGATTGGTTCTTGGTCATTTTCAATGGACTAAAGGGCTTTCGTGAAGTTATTCCCGAAGATAAGCTAGTTTGGAAGCTACTCTACTCTCTTCTGGAGTCTTGGGATAGCAAGAGGACGACCATCATCGAAGCTCGAGATTTGAAGACTCTCAAGCTAGACGCCCTAGTTGGATCTCTACTCACCCATGAGATTATGAAATAAGGGAGAGAAGAAGAGAAAAAGAAGGAAGAGAAAAAGGTAGAGAAGAAATATGTTGAAAAAGAAGAAGCTAGGAATCGCACTCAAGGTGTCATACAATGAAAACAATTCTAGTAAGGAGGAGGACAAAGAGATGGCCATGTTGGCCAAACGATTCACTCGATTCATGAAGTACAATCGAGGAAGAAAATTCAATAGAGAATGGACTTCAAGAATAAAGGAAAAGAGGAAGAAAATGATCAACTCATTTGTTATGAGTGCAAGAAGCCCAACCATATCCAAACCGATTGCCCTCAATTGAGGAAGAAGAGATTTGGGAAGAAGAATAAGCTCAAGGCTCAAATGGCAACTTGGAGTGACGAGGAGTCATCCGAGGAAGAGGAGAAAGTGGCTAATCTTTGCCTCATGGCTTTTGAGGAGGATCACATGGTAAACTCTAACTCATCTCTTACTTATGATAAATTATATGACGAATATGATGAGTTACAAAATATTTATGATGAATTGGTTGAGAAATACAAAGAGTCTATTTTGAAAAACAAGAAAACTATTTTTGATTTAAAATCTCAAAATGAGTCTCTTTCAAAAACCAATTTCGAATTGGAAAAGAAAATTTTATATTTGATAAATCTTTCAAATGAGCTTAAACAGAAAAATCTTGATGTTGAAAAACTTCTTTCTGATTTCCAAGATTATCACACTAAGGAAGTGGATAACCTTAAAACCTCTATTGCTATTCGGGAAAATGGTTTTAACAAGAGTAGTTCTTCAAAAACCCAATATGTAAAGAGAAAGGATTTTAACTACAAATAAAGTGGCTCTCAAAGGCATCCTAGAGCTAATCTTAAAACCTCTATTGCTATTGGGAAAAATGGTTTTAACAAGAGTAGTTCTTCAAAAACCCAATATGTAAAGAGAAAGGATTTTAACTACAAACAAAGTGGCTCTCAAAAGCATCCTAAGGCTAAGAGGATTAGAAGTGTATGGGTTCCTAAGGAACTTGTAACTTCTAACAATATTGTTGCTATTTCATCTTGGATTCCTAAGGGAACCAAGTTTTTGGGAGCTAACTTTTATAGACCCAAAATGGTTTGGGTACCAAAATCAAAGAACTAATCTTTGTTTGTAGGGTGAGCATTGCTACAAGGCCAAAGCTTCAAGCCAAAACACATAGTACCTTGATAGTGGATGCTCAAGACATATGACCGGAGACAAGAGTAGATTCATAGAGCTCAAGCCAATGCATGGTAGAGTGGTAACTTTCGGTGACAACTCCAAAAGCCACATTGCGGGTATTGGCTCTATTGGTAATCTCTCATCTATTCTTATTGAAAATGTCTTACTTGTCAATGGTCTTAAACATAATCTTTTGAGCATTAGTCAACTTTGTGATAAAGGTTTTGATGTTCATTTTTGATAAAAATGGGTGTAAAAATGTGAACATTAAAACAAATGAATTAACGCTCATTGGTCATCGCATAAGAAATATTTATATGGTGCATCTAGATGACATACATTCATCCCATGCATGTTTAGTTGCACATGATAATAATGATGCATGGTTGTGGCATAAGAAACTTGGGCTTGCTAGCATAAGTGTTTTAGAAAAATTGGCTTCCCAAAATCTAGTTGGAGGTTTACCCAAACTAAAATTTTCATTAGATAAAATATGTGATGCTTGTGCTAAGGGTAAACAAAAGAGAACCACATTTAAACCCATTAATGATGTTTCGACTAGTATGGTATTACAACTAATCCACATGGATTTATTTGGGCTTATTAGAACTATGAGCTTGGATGGTAAGTCATATGCATTTGTATTAGTAGATGACTTTTCTAGATACACTTAGGGTTCTATTCTTAAGTACTAAGGATGAGGCTTTAGAAAATTTTATTACATTTACAAAAATTACACAAAATGATATTGATCTTAAAATTTCACATATTAGAAGTGATCATGAAACCGAGTTTCAAAACATGGATTTTAAATATTTTTGTAATGAAAATGGTATTAGCCATAATTTTTCGGCTCTTCGCACTCCTCAACAAAATGGGGTAGTTGAGAGGAAAAATAGAACTTTAGAAGAGATGGATAGGACAATGCTTTGTGAAAACAACTTACCTAAGTATTTTTGGGCGGAAACCACTAATACATCTTGTTATATTATTAATAGAGTAATGATTATGCATATTTTAAAGAAAACACCTTATGAGCTTTTAAAATCCAAAAGGCCTAACATTAGCTATTTCCACCCTTTTGGGTAAATGCTTTGTTTTAAACAATGGAAAAGACAACTTAGGTAAATTTGATGCTAAAAGTGATGAAGCAATATTTTTAGGGTATTCCTTAAACTCTAAAGCCTACCGTGTATTTAATAAAAGAACTTTGGTTATTGAAGGGTCTATACATGTTGTTTTTGATGATAACCTCCTTCCGAGGAAGGAATCTTCTGATGATGATGATGTAGGGATCATTGAAGCCATTGATGGAGGAAAAACATCAAAAGTGGATGAGATTTGAACCAAAGAAGAGGATGTACAAGATCCACCTCTTGAAGCCTTGAAGGACTTGGCTCTTGAGGAAAAGGAGGTGACATACCCAAGGGAGTTCAACTATTTCAAAGGTGGTGAAATCTTGGGTGATCCATCCAAGGGGGTAACTACTAGATCCTCTCTCAAACTTATGAATCATGTTGCATTTATCTTATGCATGGAGCCTAAAAACATCAAAGAAGCATTAAAAGATGATTTTTGGATATTGGCTATGCAAGAGAAACTTAATCAATTTGAGAGAAGTAAAGTATGAACATTAGTTGATAGACCTAGTAATCAATCTACTATAGGAACTAAGTGGGTATTTAGAAACAAACTAGATGAGAGTGGCAACATAGTGATGAACAAGGCTAGGCTT
Source organism: Hibiscus tridactylites (assembly GCA_958450335.1). Classification (NCBI taxonomy): domain Eukaryota; kingdom Viridiplantae; phylum Streptophyta; class Magnoliopsida; order Malvales; family Malvaceae; genus Hibiscus; species Hibiscus tridactylites. The sequence continues at coordinate 22,138,204 of OY288289.1, read as the reverse complement.
GTTGCTCAAGGTTACACTTAAGAAGAAGGAATTGATTTTGATGAAACATATGCACCTGTACCTAGAATGGAAGCTATTAGATGCTTCTTGCATTTGCATGATATCATGATTTCAAGCATTTTCAAATGGATGTAAAAAGTGCTTTTCTAAATGGTTTTATAAATGAAGAAGTGTATGTTGAACAACCACCCGATTTTGAAGATCCAAACTTTCCAAACCATGTTTTTAAACTAACAAAAGCTTTATACGATTTGAAACAAGATCCTAGAGCTTGGTATGAAAAACTTTCAAACTTTTTTAATTGAAAAAGGTTTTGATAAAGGCAAGGTGGACTCCACACTTTTCATTAAAAGATATGACAATTGCATTTTAGTAGTTCAAATATATGTTGATGACATTATTTTTGGTTTCTACTAATGAATTTTATTGCCAAGAATTTTCTAAGCTAATGCAAGGTGAATTTGAGATGAGCATGATGGGAGAGCTCTCATTTTTCTTGGGGCTCCAAATCAAGCAAAAAAAGATGACACCTTTATAAATCAAGCTAAATACATCAAGGATATGCTCAAGAAGTTTGGCTTAAAGAACGTAAAGCCTCAAGCCACTCCTATGAGCTCATCAATTAAGCTTGACAAGGATGAAGGAGGTAAGTGTGTTGATTCTAAGCTTTATCGTTCTATGATTGGAGTGTAAGGCAATTACAACTAGGAGTGGGAAACAACTTCAAGGGCCGAAGATGAAAACCATACCAATTGAGGAACCGACCCTAGATACACCTGTCGCGAACACTGCCCCGACAGAAGAAGAGCAACCTGCTGCCGACACACATGTCACGGCAGCAGAGGAGACAGAGGATCAAGAAAAGAATACAGAATAACCTAAACCTCCTCAAATCCGAATACCATGTGAAGGACGTCTTGAAGATTACCGTCCTCCACCTCCTTTTCCAGAGCGGTTACAAAAACAGAAACAAGAGTACCAGCTCAAAAAAATTTATGACATTTTTAAGCAGGTGTACATTAATATACCGCTGTTAGAGGCCATCAAGTAGATGCCCGGTTATGCGAAATTTCTCAAGGATGCCATGTCGAAAAAGATCTAGACTTGGGGAATTCGAAACGGTAAAAATGACAGAAGGATGCATGACTATCTTGCACAGGCATCCACCCCAGAAGAAGAAAGATCCTGGGAGCTTCATCATACCGTTCATAATTGGTAACAAATTCGTGGGTAAGGCACTTCGTGATCTAAGTGCTAGCATAAATTTAATGCCAAAATCTATGTTTCAGAAATTAGGCATTGGACGAGCACGGCCCATGACAGTCATGTTGCAGCTGGTAGACCGCTCTTACGTGCAACTATAAGGGAAGATCGAAGATATTCTGGTAAGAGTGGATAAGTTTATTTTTCGTGCTGACTTTCTTGTGTTAGACTGTGAAGCAGATGAGAACGCACCAATTATCCTGGGGCGACCCTTCCTAGCCACAAGCAGATCTCTGATTGATGTAGAGAAAGGAGAACTGACAATGAGAGTAAATGATCAAGAAATCAAACTCAATGTTCTCCAAGCAATCAAACATGCTGATGCAGAAGAAGAGTGCAAGGCCATCACTGAAGTAATCCTTGACCAACCCTGCATCAGGTCGAGCTGCCATGACATCAAATTTGGTCACTTCCACAGTAGTCATCTGGAAGACTGTCAAGACAGCAACGATGACAGTGACTCCTCCTATTTAGACATATCCGACACTGGAGGTCATAAGGAGATAAATTGGATAGGCAATCATCAGGGTAAGTTATTTGAGCCCCTAAACTATACCTCGAATGAACACATAATCCAAAAGCCTTCAATTGAAGAACCACCTATTTTAAATCTTAAGCCCCTGCCAGGGTAGCTTAAATACGTTTTTCTTGGTTTAAATGATACGTTGCTCGTAATCATCTCTTCCAAGTTAATGCAGAAACAAGAGCAGCAATTAATTGGAATGCTGCAGCAGCATAAGAAGGCCATTGGATGGACGATAGCTGATATCCAAGGCATCAGTCTGGCACTATGTATGCACAAAATTCTCCTACAGGATGATCATAAGCCAACTATTGATGCTCAGAGACGCTTAAACGATGCTATGTGAGAAGTGGTGAGAAAAGAAATTATCAAATGGCTCGATGCCGGAATAATTTATGCCATCTCGGATAGTAAATGGGTGAGCCCGGTGTAGTGTGTACCTAAAAGGGGAGGAATAACCGTGGTGACCAATGAAGAGAACGAACTAATCTCATCCAGGAATGTGACCGGTTGGAGGGTTTGTATGGATTACCGAAAGCTTAAAAAAGCTACCTGGAAAGATCATTTTCCTCTACCTTTTATTGATCAAATGCTTGATAGATTGGCGGGGAAAGCTTACTATTGTTTTCTTGATGGTTACTCAGGTTACAATCAGATAGCTATTGCACCGGAGGATCAAGAGAAAACAACCTTCACATGCCCATATGGCACTTATGCTTTTTGGAGAATGCCATTTGGACTCTGCAATGCACTGACAACCTTCCAAAGGTGCATGATGGCGATATTCTCCGACATGGTAGACGACTTCCTGGAAATTTTCAAGGATGATTTTTCTGTCTTTGGAGACAGTTTTGAAGGTTGTTTAGGCAACCTACAAAAGGTGCTTGAAAGATGCGAAGAAGCGAACTTGGTCCTAAACTGGGAAAAGTGTCACTTCATGGTGGATGAAAGGATAGTCCTAGGCCACAAGGTAAGCTGCCGTATCATTGAGGTGGACAGAGCAAAAATAGAAGTCATCGAAAAGTTGCCACCACCCACCACATTCAAAGGGATTCAGAGTTTCTTAGGGCATGCTGGGTTTTATCGACGATTTATTGCCAATTTCTCGAAGATTACTAAACTCTTATGCCACTTATTAGAGTAGAATCATCCCTTTAACTTTAATACTGAATGTACTAAGGCATTTAGAATTCTGAAGGAGAAGCTGGTAACAACCCCGATCATACAGCCACCAGACTGGACTTTTCCATTCGAAATAATATGTGATGCCAGTGACTACATTGTCGGGGCAGCACTAGGGCAAAGGAATGATAAGCTCTTCCATGTGATTTATTACGCCAACAAAACACTGAATGATGCTCAAGTGAATTACACCACAACAAAAAAGGAACTATTAGTAGTGGTATTCTCAATCGAGAAGTTCTGTCCATACATACTTGGAATGAAGAGTTCGACATTGAAATCAAGGATAAAAAGGGGACCGAAAACCAAGTAGCAGACCACTTGTCAAGATTAGAGATGGGAAAGAGTCTACCGACGGACATGACCAACATACTGGAGACCTTCCCGGATGAGCAGCTGTTTGTTGCCACAAGAATTGCCGCGACAGCCATGGCGGCAGGTAAGTTTTCTGAACTTTCTTGGTATGCTGATTTTGTTAATTACATTGTTAGCGGAGTACTACCTCCTAAACTTAATTACCAAGAAAGGAAGAGGTTTCAAACTGATGCAAAACATTATTATTGGGACGAACCTCTTCTTTTCAAACATTGTGCATATCAAATTATCAGGAGTTGTGTACCACAGGACGAACAGGAAGTTGTGCTTCACCACTGCCATGCTTCCCCATATGGAGGACACCTAGGTGGAAACAAAACTGCTGCCAAGGTTTTGCAATCTGGTCTTTATTGGCCCTCACTGTTCAAGGATGCCCAAGCCTTCTACAAGTGTTGTGACAAATGCCAAAGGACTGGGAACATCTCAAAAAGGCATGAGATGCCATTGCAGAACATTTTAGAAGTCGAAATCTTCGGTGTATGGGGAATCGATTTCATGGGACTGTTCTTGACATCTTGTTGGAACCATTACATCCTACTGGCAGTGGATTATATGTACAAGTGGGTTGAAGCGATCGCCACTCAGAAAAATAATGCCAAAACTGTTCAGAGATTTTTGAATAAGAATATTTTCTACAGATTTGGCATTCCTAAAGAGATCATCAGTGACGAAGGGAGACATTTTGATAATAGGGTAATTGATGCTGCCTTGAGAAAATACGGAGTAAAGCACCGGATTGCAACAACATACCACCCTCAAACCAATGGACAGACCAAAATATCCAACAGAGAAGTAAAGAACATACTTGAGAAGATGGTTAAACCTACTCGAAAAGATTGGTCTTTACACCTCAATGATGCACTCTGGGCCTATAGAACATCATTCAAAACACCATTGGGAATGTCACCCTACAGGTTTATATATGGGAAAACATGCCATTTACCTGTTGAGATAGAGCACAGAGCTCACTGGGCTCTCAAGGCAGTAAACATGGACTTGGATAAGGCAGGACAAAAGAGGCTACTAGACTTGAATGAAATTGAAGAAATTCGAGCAATGGCCTACGACAATGCCAGGATTGTTGCGTGTAAAAGAGTCTATCGCAATTGTAGTGCAAGTGTACACGACGCAAGTAGTAAAGTGATACAAAGTATCGGATATCGTCTCCACAGGGATTGGGCTAATGACTTCACCTTAGTTTACTGCACGAAGTAAAAGAAATAGTTTAGAAGATTGTCACGAGAATAATAAAAAAACGTAAATAAAGGATTGAGTTATCAAGATAGAGAGAATGGGTTGGTATTGAATTGCTCGGTAGTGCAGGTATTGAATTGCTTAGGATCTCCAGTTCTGTCGTCGCTCCGTCATCGACAGCACCTGTCGCGGCGGGTGTTCGTTAGCTGTCGCGGCAGCAGACACACCAACTCCGTACTTCAAGTTTTGCAAGAATCCCAGATCTGCCTTGGCCTATCCCTAGGTCCAAGTCTGTCGATGATCACGTCTTTGATGATACCTCCCGGCGTGAATCGAAGGATGAACACCGATGTGTATGAATTCTTCCTTAGCCACTTAACCTTGCCCTATCCCTAGGCACAAGATAGTTCAACTATAAACTAGAGAACTCGCTCTTATTTCTTTCGTATACTTAACTCTCCCGATGCTAAGTAAATGGATAACCTCACAATGCTCTCCCGATGCTCTTGCAAGATGTTAAAACCAAAATAAGAGAACTTGAAGTTTATTTTATTGAACTGAAAAATCCTAAAACAAAACAACCCTTGCAACTACTTTACAAAACAACCCGTAGCCCTAGGGGGAATTTAGAACATGTCGGTGACGGGTGGACGACAGGGGTTTTTGGTTTCGATTATGGGGTATTCGGTTATGCCTAGGTTAAATCTATGCCCTTATATAAGCTTTGGGCTCAAGTTATCTAAGGTAACAAGGATTACAACTTTAATTAAAAGTAAGATTCTAATAAAGACTAAATCTTTAAGGATTCCTACTTTGCAGCCGCCATCCTTGTTTCTAGGAATTTCCTCTCCTTGAGCTTTGGCTTGACATATCTTTTGATCCGGGGCTTGGAAAAATATGTGGCTTTCACACGACAGACGAGCAGATTTTTCTCTATCTATCGAGGTCCACTTTGCTTTTCCTCTTCGTAAGTCTGCTGTCACCATGCTATCACGACAGGTCCATGGCAGCTTCTTCTTCTTCATCTGCTTGCCCAGTTCAGCTCTCCTACTTCTCTGCCTTGCGCCTGCCATCAACGTCTACTATGGCAGATACCTGCAAAAATAGCCATCTTTTAGTAGAATCCGTGCTTTTAATCCATTTGTGATGTTTTACTGAAAACTAACCTAAATGTAATGCAATAATGCTTGAATGCAGCAGAAATATGGGTTAAAAAGGGTGTAAATAATAGAACTTTTACACACTCAACACACCCCCAAACTCAAGTTTTTGCTTGCCCTCAAGCAATTAAGACTAAAGGAAAAAAGAAAATTTTTGTGTTGGCCTTCAAACAGTGAACTGTCCCTTACCCGTCGCTCATTCTCTATGGCGGCAGCAACCTGTCGGAAAGGTTAGGATCTGTCCGGAATCTCCCTATAGCTCTCGTGCAGTGTGTGCATGCTTGTGAACAGTTATATGCTAAGACTCTCTTAGTTTCACTAGAATATTCAACTTCTTAACTCGAATTTTTATGCCAAAGTTTTTTTATTTTTTATTTTTTTTAGAAGGCACATTTTCATGCTTCTTTTTCTTTCTATTTTGAAGCTAAGTTTTTCTAGAGCCAGTTTCGGGCACCTCTAGTTAGCTTCCTAGAGCCAGTTTCGGGCACCTCTAGGTTTTTGATTTTCTTTTGCTAAACTTCTTTCCTAGAGCCAGTGTTAGGCACCTCTAGGGGCTATTCAAGTTCTAAGCTTCCTATTCTAGTTTGGCTAAAAGAAATCTAAGCAATATAACAGTCACAAAAGTGTTTAAGTTTTCAGAACTATAGAAAGGCTCTAAACTTTTCCTTAACCTGTCCTAAAGATGCTGCCACGACAGAGCTGTCATGACAGGTAAGTTAACTTCACAGTTTTAAGCCAACAGTTTTATATTTTCTGATTTTTTTAAGAGAACTTAAATAAATAATAAGACACAACAAATAAAAAGATGTGCATAAGACTCCATTAATGATGGAGGGTTGCCACCCCCAAACTCAAGGGTTGCATTGCCCTCAATGCAAAATGACATGAAGAAATAAAAATAAAGAAAAGTACATCACAAAAGATAAAGGCAGGCAGCAGTAAAGGAAAAATAAAAACTTAAATTTTTAGTCGTTGTCCTCGCCGCTGCTGCTGACACGGATCTGACGGCGGCGTCTGGGCTGTGGAGGAGGCTGGGCAGGTTCAGGGGCATGTTGCTCTACAAGCTGGACATCGGAACTGCTGCCACTGTCCCAACTGCTGCTGGTGGTGGTGCTAGCCTTGGGCAGCCGTTTCTTATCTGCCACATGCTTAATCCTCTTGACCGGCGTGAATTCTCTCTCCAAATTCCTCCGAATCAGCGGGCTGTCATCGGAGGCAGGCCTCTTTGTTCCTCTAGTAGAGTCGGAATGCGGGGAGGCAGGTGGTGTGGGTGTGTGGACAGGGGTGGGGATATGGAAATAATGGGCAGGAAAAGAAGGGAATTGAACATCGGGAAAATTCAAAGTTTGGGTAATGAAGTTTATCGTCGATTGAGTGAAGTCCCGGATGAACGTCATCAATCCCATTTGTCGCTCCTCTACCCGTTGTAGCGTAGTAAGGAGGAGGGTGGTCTGGTCTGTCGGAGCAGTGGCGGCAGCAGGTTCCGGGGCAGGCTCCTCTGATGATTCTGCGGGGGAGCCGGCAGGGTTGAAGGAGGAGACAGGTGTAGCCACGATCAGCTCCATGAGGCTGTTGATGTTATTGTCTGTCCAGCCTCTGCCCTTCCTTATTTTGTCGGATGGATCCTCGGGTACAGCAGCACATCGGTAGAGGGAAGTGATGGTGAACGGCAGGCAAAGGCGAGAGTCGGAGCGGAAGGCGCAATCCAGGATGCTATCCCTCATATATCGGCCTACATTGATGGGCCTGTCGTGCATGATGGAGTGAATAAGGGCTAGCCGCTGTCGGTTGACTGTCCTGTGGTGGGAAGAGGGCAGGATACGCTTTTTGATGAAAGCGTTCCAAAGTTTTGCCTCGGGGAGGAGCTGCCCCCTGTTGACGGAGTGAAGGTTCTTCTTGCTAGTTGTCCATGATGTACCCTCCTCTGTCAACTCCACCATGACAGCATCATAAGCGGTAGCATCGAGGGTGTCGAGGAATTTTTGGTGAGCATCATCATCGGGGCCAAAGAAGAGGCCAAACATGTGGTTGATGCTGTCGGCAGTGAAGGGTACCTTGACACCTCGAACGGTGACAGATGTCGCCGTTTTGCTGTCTATGGCCGCGTAGAACTCCTGGACCAAGGTGTCGTTTAGCTCTGCCGGTTGTTCAGCAAAATGCTCCCATAGCAGATTCTGGATAGCTCTAGCAATGAAGGGCCAGAGTCCCATGTTGGGTGCCTTGCGGATGTAAACGAACCCACGTTCTTCCCATAACTCCTTGTTGGCAAAGGGCGTTGCTGCTGCTGAGGAGGATGCTGAGGCAGCACTACGGCAGGTCTGTCTAGTAGACATGTTGGTTGCAAGGGTTGTGAAATCTGAAGAGAGCAAATAAAACTAGAGGAGAAAGCAAAGAAGAATAAGCAGAAGTGAGAACAAAATGAAAATGAGGATGGGGTTTTATAGCGGTCGAGTAGCTGCCCATTTAATGCTGCAACGGCAGGTGGGAATAACGGGGCGGCAGATTGGATTTAGCGTGTCTGACGCGTCTGACACGCATTTATGCATCTGTTACGCGTCTGCCGCATGCTTCTGTGTCTGCCATGTCAGTCTGTTGACAGCCTGTCATATCCGTCCGCGGCGGCAGCCGAAACGACAGGTTTCCATAAATGGGCTTTATTGGGCTGATGGATGGGCGGTGGGCTGGGGTCACTTCTCCTTTTCTTCTTGACTCCTTTATTTCCTAAAAACTGAAATTAGAAAAACAAAACGTTATTCGAATAAAATAAACCTAATACCTAATAAATAATAATAATAATAATAATAATAATAAAATAAATAAAAATAAAAATTAGGTTAAATTAGGGGTGCCTTGTGGGGCATCTCCTAAAGTAACCACTTCCTGTATTCCTAGAGCTTCAGTCCCCTGATAATGCTTGAGGCGCTGTCCATTGGCTTTGAATTGGTGCCCGTCTTTTAAAGATTGTATCGTGATGGCACCATGGGGAAAAACTTGAACCACTTGGAACGGGCCAGACCATCTAGACTTTAGTTTTCCTGGGAAAAGTTTAAGTCTAGAATTAAATAACAACACAAGCTGCCCTGGGCAGAACTGTCGTGGCAGCAGTTTCTTGTCGTGCCACTTCTTAGTCTTTTCCTTGTAGATCCTTGCGTTGTCGTAGGCCATTGTCCGTAATTCTTCAATCTCGTTCAAATCTAATAACCTTTTCTGGCCTGCCTTGTCCAAGTCCATGTTTACTGCCTTGATTGCCTAATATGCCTTGTGCTCGATCTCGACAGGTAGGTGACAGGTTTTCCCATAAATTAGTCGGTATGGAGACATGCCCAATGGAGTTTTGAATGCTGTCCTATATGCCCACAATGCATCATTCAGAAGTAAAGACCAATCTTTCCTAGTTGGTTTAACCATCTTCTCAAGAATGTTTTCACTTCCCTATTGGATATCTCAGCCTGTCCATTGGTCTGTGGGTGGTATGCTGTCGCGATCCTGTGCTTGACACCATATTTCTTCAAGGCGGCAGCAATTACCCTATTATCAAAATGTCTCCCTTCATCACTAATAATCGCCCTAGGGATGCCAAATCTAGAAAAAATGTTTTTGTGCAAAAACTTTTGGACCGTCTTGGCATCATTCTTTTGAGTGGCGATTGCTTCAACCCACTTGGAGACATAATCCACTGCTAGGAGGATGTACAAATTTCCACACGAAGATGGAAAAGGTCCCATAAAATCAATCCCCCAAACGTCGAAGATCTCGACTTCTAAAATGTTCTGTAGTGGCATCTCGTTTCTCCTCGAGATGTTACCTGTCCGCTGGCACCTGTCACAGTTTTTGTAAAATTCCTGTGCATCTTTATATAATGTCGGCCAGTAGAACCCTGACTGCAGCACCTTGGCAGCAGTCTTATTTCCTAAGTGTCCTCCATATTGTGAAGCATGACAGTGATGGAGAATGTCTTCTTGCTCTTCTTGTGGTATACACCTCCTTATAACCTGATCTGCGCACATTTTGAAAAGAAGAGGTTCGTCCCAATAATAATGCTTAACATCATTTTGGAACCTCTTCCTGGCTTGATAATTAAGATCAGAAGGTAATATTCCGCTAACTATAAAATTAACGAAATCAGCATACCAAGGAAGGTTAGAAGACTTACCTGCCGCCATGGCTGTCGCGACAGCGATTGCGGCAGCAAAGAGTTGTTCATCTGGGAAGGTCTCCAGTATGTTTGTCTCATCGATTGGTAGACTCTGTCCCTTCTCCAACCTCGACAAGTGGTCTGCCACCTGATTTTCTGTCCCCTTTTTGTCCTTGATCTCAAGGTCGAACTCTTGTAATAGCAAGATCCATCGTATCAACCTAGGCTTTGCATCCTTCTTTGCGAACAAATACTTTAGGGCAAAATGGTCGGTGTGTATTATTACTTTCGTTCCAAGTATGTAAGAACGAAACTTGTCGATGGAGAACACCACAGCTAACAGCTCCTTTTCTGTGATGGTGTAGTTCACTTGGGCGTCATTTAACGTCTTGCTGGCATAGTATATGACGTGAAACAGCTTATCTCTGCGCTGCCCAAGTGCTGCCCCGACAGCATAGTCACTAGCATCACACATGATCTTGAATGGTTGTGTCCAGTCTGGTGGCTGTACTATGGGGGCTGTCACTAGCTTTTCCTTCAGAACCTTGAATGCTTCAGTACATTCCTCATTAAAGTCAAAGGGTCGCTTCTGTTCTAAGAGATGGCATAGGGGCTTCGTGATTTTCGAGAAATTTGTGATGAATCTCCGATAGAAACCCGCATGCCCTAAAAAACTCCTAATGCCCTTGATTGTGGTTGGCGGCGGCATCTTCTCTATGACTTCTATCTTGGCCCTGTCGACTTCTATCCCACGGCAGCTAATCTTATGGCCAAGGACTATCCCCTCATCCACCATAAAGTGGCATTTTTCCCAATTTAGTACAAGATTAGCTTTTTCGCATCTTTCAAGTACCTTTTGAAGATTGCCGAGGCAGCTTTCAAAATCGTCTCCAAAGACGGAAAAATCATCCATGAAAATCTCAAGGAAGTCCTCTACCATGTCGGAGAATATAGCCATCATGCACCTTTGGAAGGTGGCAGGTGCGTTACAGAGTCCGAATGGCATCCTCCTAAATGCGTATGTTCCGTAGGGGCATGTGAAAGTCGTCTTTTCTTGATCTTCCGGTGCAATAGCAATTTGGTTATAACCTGAGTAACCATCAAGAAAACAATAGTAAGGCTTACCCGCTAATCTATCAAGCATTTGATCAATAAAGGGTAAAGGAAAGTGGTCCTTTCGGGTAGCTTTGTTAAGCTTCCGATAGTCCATACAAACCCTCCAACCGGTCACAGTCCTGGTGGGGATTAACTCATTGTTTTCGTTGGTTATCACGATCATTCCTCCTTTCTTTGGAACGCATTGCACCGGGCTCACCCATTTTCTGTCGGAGATGGCGTAAATAATACCAGCATCTAACCATTTAATTATCTCTTTACGCACTACCTCCTTCATCGCAAGGTTTAACCGCCTTTGGGCATCGATAGTCGGCTTATGATCTTCCTCTAGGAGGATTTTGTGCATACATATCGCCGGACTAATGCCTTGAATGTCTGCTATCGTCCATCCAATCGCCTTCTTGTGCTGCCTTAACATGTCGATCAGCTGCCGTTCCTATTCCTTCGGCAGCTTAGCAGAGATGATTACGGGCAGTGTATCATTGCAACCAAGATAAGCATATTTAAGCTGCCCTGGCAGGGGCTTAAGTTCTAAGACAGGTGGTTCAACAGTAGATGGCTTTTGGATTGAATGGTTATCCGAAGTGTAATTCAAAGGTTCGAATAACTTACCTGGACGATGGCCTAACCAGTTTACCTCCTCCTGACCTTCAATATCAGATGTATCGGATTCAGAGGAGTCGCTGTCGTCGTTGCTGTCGTGACAGGCTTGTAGGTGGCTGTCGCAGCAGTGACCAAATTTTATATCACGGCAGCCCGACCTGATGCAGGGGTGATCAAAGGTCACCTCAATGATGGCCTTGCATTCCTCGTCCACATCAGCATGTTTCATTGCTTGGAGAACATTCAACTTAATCTCTTGATCATTCACGCGCATGGTGAGTTCTCCTTTCTCCACATCAATCAATGATCTTCCCGTGGCTAAGAAGGGTCGCCCGAGGATGACTGGTGCGTTTTCGTCTGCCTCACAATCCAAAATAAGAAACTCAGTAGGAAAAATAAGCTTATCCACTCTTACCAAAATATCTTCAATTTTTCCCTCGGGATGAACGTAAGAGCGGTCGGCTAGCTGTAGAGTAACTGTCGTGGGTCGCGCCTTGCCAATACCTAATTTTTGAAAAACAGATTTGGACATTAGATTAACACTGGCACCAAGATCACAAAGTGCCTTACCCACAAATTTGTCGCCGATTACACAAGGTATGATGAAGCTCCCTGGATCCTTCTTTTTCTGGGGTGGCTGCCTATGAAGAATACTCATGCAACCTTCTGTCATCTTTACCATTTCAAATTCCCCAAGTTTAGATTTTTTCGACATAACATCTTTGAGAAATTTAGCATAACCAGGCATCTCCCTAACAACATCTAACAACGGAATATTAATATGAACCTGTTTAAAAATATCTTAAATCTTTTTAAGTTGAGATTCATGCTTAGCTTGCTGTATCCGTTGAGGAAAAGGTGGTGGAGGACGATTATCAGCAATACGTCCTTCCCACTGCATGCGAATCTGAGGACGATAATCATCTTTTTTCTCCTCTGTCGCTTCTGCTGTCGTGACAGGCTCATCGGCAGCAGTCTGTTTATCACCTGTCGGGGTAGCTTCCTCGGCAGGTTTATCCAAGGCAGGTTCCTTTTCTGTTTCAGCTTCTTTTTCTGACCCTGGTAGCTTTTTCCCACTCCTAGTAGTAATCGCCTTACATTGCTCATGTGGGGGTGGTCTAGCATTTTCAGTATTGCTAGGGAATCCTCCATTCTGCCTTGGCTTAATATGTTGCGACACCTGACCCATTTGTGTCTCTAGAGATTTCAAGGTAGCTTCATGGTTTGTCATCCTCATCTCGGTTTTATCTATAAAATTTTCCGTCTTCTTGACAAACTGATTTATATTCTCCATATACGTACCGGTCTGAGACATAAAGGTGGCCAGAGTCTGTTCCAATATGCTACTCGTGGCAGGTGGTGGCTGCTGTTGCTGCTGCGGCGGCAGGTGCTGCGGAAGGTTCTGCGGCGGCAGTTGCTGTCGCGTCAACAATCTAGGACCCCCTTGATTCTGATTATATGCTTGCGGATTCAGGGCATTGTTAGGGTTACTCCAGGAAAATTTGGGATCTTTCCTCCAATTGGGATTATAGTTGTTGGAGTTATAATTCGGCTTGTAATTTCCAACATATTTTCCCTCTTCTATATTTATTGGGCACTCATCCCTACTATGATTTCCCTCACAAATAGCACAAACTTCCTCGACAGCAAATCCCCGTAATTCTTCTTCATTTAATAAGTGTTTCATTGCTTTAGTAAGGAATGCTACCTGTGATTTCATAGTGCTGTCGGCCTCATAGTCCTTGACAGCAAGTACCTGTTTACCCCCTCTTCTAGCTGTCGGAAACTGCTCCTCATTTTTGGCCAGGTTTTTCAAAACTTGCAATGCCTCGTCCGGATCTTTATCCAATAATAGTCCATTTGCTGCAGAATCAATCCGAATGCGAGTTTGTAAGTTAGCAGCATTATAAAACTTAGTTACATGATTCCAGACAGGAAATCCATGCATTGGACAGTTCCGTAGAAGAGTAGTGAATCTATCCCAGGCCTCGTGCATCGGCTCGTCATCTTCCTGTTGAAAAGTAGCAATTTCGTTACGTAATCGCTCAGATAAATGCGAAGGATTAAAACGAGATAAAAATTCACGAGTTAGATCTGCCCAAGTCATAATGGAACCCGGTGTAAGTTTATTCCACCAAGTTTTAGCTCTGTCCCTCAATGAACGGGGGAATAACCGAAGCCTCAGTATCTCCGGACTAACTCCTGGTAGTCTAAACGAACCACAGATCTCCTGGAACGTTTTGAGATGCTCCCTAGCATCTTCTGTCGCAGAACCACTGAACTGTCCGGCGTTGTTGATCATACTAAACATGACAGGTTTAAGCTCGAAGTTGTCAACATCAATATCCAGCAGCGTGGTCTCCAGCTCTAATGATCGTTCAGCATGTAGTCACGACATGACCGTCGTCCATCTGCCCTCGGCGGGTCGCCGACAGGCGGGTGGTTATCGCCAAAGGGTGGTATACGACCACCAACAGGTTGGTTATGGCCCATCTTCTCTAGCTGTTCCTCGAGATATTCGTTTCTGTCTAAAAGTCGGCGAAGTTGTTTCTTGAGACTAAAGGAACGTTCGATTTCCGGATCTAATGGATATTCAGGATCTTCACCTCTTTTAGATCTACGCATAAACAAGAAAACCTCGTGAAAAGCAAGAGTTGAAAACAAAAAAGAAAAATTAAAGAAAAATAAAAATAAAAACAAAAACAAAAATAAAAATAAAAGCAAAAAGTGCAATAAAAGAAAGATGTAGTTATGTTGCCAATCCCCGGCAACGGCGCCAAAAACTTGTTGCGTGTAAAAGAGTCTATCGCAATTGTAGTGCAAGTGTACACGATGCAAGTAGTAAAGTGATACAAAGTATCGGATATCGTCTCCACAGGGATTGAGCTAATGACTTCACCTTAGTTTACTGCACGAAGTAAAAGAAATAGTTTAGAAGATTGTCACGAGAATAATAAGAAAAACGTAAATAAAGGATTGAGTTATCAAGATAGAGAGAATGGGCTGGTATTGAATTGCTCGGTAGTGCAGGTATTGAATTGCTTAGGATCTCCAATTCTGTCGTTGCTCCGTCGTCGACAGCACCTGTCGCGGCGGCTGTCCGTTAGCTGTCGCGGCAGCAGACACACCAACTCCGTACTTCAAGTTTGGCAAGAATCCCAGATCTGCCTTGGCCTATCCCTAGGTCCAAGTCTGTCGATGATCACGTCTTTGATGATACCTCCCGGCGTGAATCGAAGGATGAACACCGATGTGTATGAATTCTTCCTTAGCCACTTAACCTTGCCCTATCCCTAGGCACAAGATAGTTCAACTATAAACTAGAGAACCCGCTCTTATTTCTTTCGTATACTTAACTCTCCCGATGCTAAGTAAATGGATAACCTCACAATGCTCTCCCGATGCTCTTGCAAGATGTTAAAACTAAAATAAGAGAACTTGAAGTTTATTTTATTGAACTGAAAAATCCTAAAACAAAACAACCCTTGCAACTACTTTACAAAACAACCCGTAGCCCTAGGGGGAATTTAGAACATGTCGGTGACGGGTGGACGACAGGGGTTTTTGGTTTCGATTATGGGGTATTCGGTTATGCCTAGGTTAAATCTATGCCCTTATATAAGTTTTGGGCTCAAGTTATCTAAGGTAACAAGGATTACAACTTTAATTAAAAGTAAGATTCTAATAAAGACTAAATCTTTAAGGATTCCTACTGTCACCATGCTGTCACGACAGGTCCATGGCAGCTTCGTCTTCTTCGTCTGCTTGCCCAGTTCAGCTCTCCTGCTTCTCTGCCTTGCGCCTGCCATCAACGTCTACTATGGCAGATACCTGCAAAAATAGCCATCTTTTAGTAGAATCCGTGCTTTTAATCCATTTGTGATGTTTTACTGAAAACTAACCTAAATGTAATGTAATAATGCTTGAATGCAGCAGAAATATGGGTTAAAAAGGGTGTAAATAATAGAACTTTTACACACTCAACAAGGATATACAAAGATAAAACCAAAATGTGGCACGATAGCAAAATGATTCCACGACAGTTCTGCCCATGGCAGCAAGTGTTGTTGTTTAACTCTAGGTTAAAACTTTTTCCAGGAAAGTTTAAATCTAGATGGTCCGGCCCTTTTCAAGTTATCCAGGTTTTCCCCCATGGTGCCATCACAATCAAATCCTTAAAGGATGGGCACCAGTTCAAAGTCAACGGACAGAGACTAAAGCATTATCAGGGGACTAAAGCCCCAAAGATGCAGGAAGTAGTTACTTTAGGAGATGCCCCTCAAGGCATCCCTAATTTAACTTAGTTATTTTATTTTATTTATTTTATTTATTTATTAGGAATTAAGATTTATTTATTTTAGGAACTAAGATTCTATTTTTTTTGGAAATAAAGGAAGCAAGGAGAAGAGAAGAAGTTAACCAGCCCACCATATCAACAGCAGCCCAAAAAGCCCAACGGATGAGTCTGTCGTCACAGCCTGTCATCAGCTGTCACTACAGACGCGGAAAATACAGCCTGTCACCAAGTTGTTGCGACAGACACACAAACGCATAACAGACGCGCAGCAGACACGGAAACGAGTGAAAGACGCGTCAAAAATCGTGTAACAGCTGGCCCCGTTATTCGTGCCTACCGTTACAACTCCAACGAGCAGAAAATCACCCATCTATATAAACCCCCATTCACTATTCATTTTTCACCTCACTCTTATTCTTTCAACTTGTTTCCTCTAGATCTCAAATTTTTCTTTATATTTCCCACAGTCCTTGCAAAGATGACTAGCAGACAAACCCGTAGAAGTGTTGCCTCCAGTTCTACCGCAACAATAAGCACTCCAAGTCATAATTTCATCTCAGACCGTTTTGCCTCCACCGACTCCGCCGCAAGATACTACTGTTCCTTCCAAAAGAGGGAGATATGGGAAGAACAGGGGTTTCTCTACACCGAACCAACGAGAGACCTCGGGCTTGAAAGCTTCATAACAAGAAAGATCCATGCCCTCAAATGGCATTAGTTTGCTACCCAACCAGAAGAAATGAATGTCACACTCGTAAGGGAATTCTATGCTGTCGTCGACGGCAAAGTCACTACGACCATGACAGTACGAGGTAAATAGCTTCCTTTCGAGCCTTATTACATCAACACCCTCTACGGCCTCTATGTGAGTAAAAAAAGAGGACGCCCACAAAAGATTCATCAATAGTCTGTCGCCGGCAGACTATGACGTAGTCATGGCAGAGCTCACTGAAGAGGGGACATAATGGAACACGAACCCAAAACACCGATGGACGGTGAAGAGAACCCAGTTGAGTCTAGAAGCCAAACTGTGGAATCATTTTGTGAAGAAGCGCATCATGCCATCCTCCCACAATAGTACTGTCAACCGACCAAGGTTAGCCCTTGTACATTCAATTTTAAATGAAAGATCTATCAATGTCGGCCGATACATAAGGGAGGGAATTCTAGAATGTGCCCTCCGACCATCGGGACCCCTTGTCTTCCTATACCTCATCACTACCATATGTCGGGGCTACAATGTACTAGAAATTGCCGAAGATTTTAAAGTCCGAGGGAAAGGGTGGACGGAGAGGAACATTTTCAGCCTCATGGAGTTGAAAGCAGCCACCCCACTGTTCTACTTCAACCCATCTACCACGGCAGAGCATACAGCAGGCCCCAACTCCACCGAACCTACTGCAGCAGAAGAACAACAGCCAATGGTAGCAGCTCCTCCACCAGACACCTCTGCTCAGATTCTGTCAACACTCAAAAGAATAGAGGAAAGGAAGCTCAGACTGATGAGCTTCATGAGGGATTTCACGGGAACAACGATAAATTTTATTCATAATGATTTAAATTTTACAAATGTACCGTTCCCCTTATTCCCAGAACAATATTTTGCTGCTCCCACACCTACTCCTACACCTGCTGTGAGCCCAAAAACTCCGTCTGCTGCCTCTACACCTACACCAGCCACGACAGCAAAAGGCGGCAGCCAACCTGCCACTGCCAGAGGCGAGAAACGAAAGGAGCCCCTGCCGGAACTTAACGGAGATTATTTTGAAGGGTTCTCCTCACCTTTCGTCTGGCAGGACTCTGATGGGGATCCCTCAATTGCCCGAAACCTCTCCAAGTACTTCACGCCAATGAAAAGGCAAAAGCCCAACGAGGTTGGCGAAGGACCCTCCAGCCAGGGCAGATCTGCCAGCAGCAGCAGTAGCAGCAGCAGCTCCGACGATGAGATACAAGTTCTGGACAAGCCCCCACACATCTCACCAACCCGTGTCCAGCCACCAAGGGAAGCCAAAAAGAAGATAGCCTCCGACTCTCCCAGTACACTGCCGGCGCATGCCATGAAAGTCACTGCCTGCTGGCAGCTCTAGATCAGCAAAAGTAGCGATGACAGCTCCTCGACTTAAGTTTCTATCTTATATTTTATGTCTCTGTTGTTTTATTTATTTTGTGACGTACTTTATTTTTCTTTTCTTTATTTTCTATGTTGTCATGCATTGAGGGCAATGCAACCCTCGAGTTTGGGGGTGGCATCCCTCCAGTAATAAAGTGTTAAGTTATGTCTTTAAATTGTGTCTAAGTATTAGTTATTATTTAGTTTATTTTTGCTCAATATATATATATATATATATATATAATATTTGGCTTAAGTCTTTAAATTGAACTTACCTGCCGCGACATACTCTGTTGTGGCAGTGCCTTTAGGATGTTTTTAGGAACAGTTTAGAGCCTTGCTATAGTTCTGAACTTTAAACACCCTTTGTGACTCTTATGTTGTCTAGACTTCTACTGGTAAACTAGAGTAGGAAAGCTTAACCACTTGAGTTGCCCTAGAGGTGCCTAACACTGGCTCTAGGAAAAGAAAACAAAAATAAAACTTAGACTCAATACCCATAGAGGTGCCTAATATCGGCTCTAGGAAGTTAGCTATAGGTGCCCAAAAACATGCTCTATTCAACTTAAAATAAGAAAATCACCGAGTCTAATTCAGAAAAAAAACTAAAGGAGCCTAAGAATTGCCTCCAATAAAAGAAAATTTGGCATAAAAACTCAAATAAGTAGCTTCACTATCTAGCAAACTAAAGGAGTCTAGGCACATATTTGTTCACAAAACATTCACACACTACACGAGACCTATAGCATGGTTCCGAATAAATCCAGAAATGTCCGACAAGGTATTACTCGTGATAGAGCATGTGGGGTAGGTAATGAAAAGTTCACTGAATTAAGCCAAACAAAAATAAACTAATTTTAGTTAGGTCATATTTACTTGAGGGCAAGCAAGAAATTGAGTTTGGGGGTGTGTTGAGTGTGCAAAAATTCTATATTTTACCCCTTATTTAACCCATATTTCTGCTGCATTCAAGCATAATTCATTGCATTTAGGTAAACTTTCACATATACATCACAATTAGATAAAATAGCACAGTTGCTACTGAGTTTGGATACTTTTGCAGGTATCTGCTATGGTAGACTCAGGACAGCGAAGGAGCGGAGCTAGAACGCATGACTAGAGTCAAGAAGGAAGATGCTATTGTGGCCACTGTCGTGGCAGCCATGACGACAGCGTTGGTGAAGGGAAAAGTGAAGTGGAGCTCGAAAGATAGAAGAATTCAAGCCGGTCTGTCGTGGACCACACCTATATTTTTCTGATCCCTAGAGCAGAATGAAGGCCAAGCCCAAAGTTAAAGGAAGAAACCCAAAGCAAGAAAAGAGGATGAATTAAAGGCATCTACTCATAAGATTTAATCTTGAATAAAGTTGTACTTTAGTTTGAACTTGTATTCTTACCTTATTAGAAAACTTGAACCCAAGGTATATATAAAGGCATGTAATTCGACCTAGGGAAGGATATCTCATCTCTAGCCATCTTCCCCAAAACCCTTGTCGTTTTCCCATTCTCATCATGTTCTAAACTTCCCCTAGGGCTAAGGGTTGATTATGTAAAGTAGTTGCAATGATTGTATTGTTTTAGGATTTTCTGTTCAATAAAATAAAACTTCAAGTTTGCTTATTCTGGTTTCAACATCTTACAAGAGTATCGGGAGAGCATTGTGAAATTATCTATTTACTTAATATCAGGAGAGTTAAGTATACAAAATGAGTAAGAACATGTTCTCCTGTTTATGGTTGAACTATCTCGAACCTAGGGATAGGACGAGGTTAAGTGGCTAAGGAAGAATTCAACAACATTGATGTTCACCCTTCGATTCACGCCGGGAGGTATCATCCAAGAAGTGTTCATCAGCAGCACTTGGGCTTAGGGATAGGACAAGTCATAGCAGGGATTCTTACCAAGCTTGAAGTGCAGAGTTGTGTGATCGCTGTCGCGACAACAACAAACTTCTGCCGCGATAGGGACAACGAAAGAACAAGAATTTCTCTTTAGTGCAACACCTGCACTACCGAACAAATCAATACCGGCCTATCTCTTAACCCTGAATCTTTATCATTTTATATTCATTATTTTCCAGTATTACTTTCGAAACATTTTAAACTCTTTTTCTCTCGTGCAATAATTCAAGGATAAAGCTATTTCCAGTCCCTGTGGAGACGATATCCGATACTCCAAGTATCACTTTACTACTTGCGTCGTGTACAATTGCACTACATTGCGATAGGACTTTTTACACGCAACACCCATCTAACACGTATCCCATTGCCATTCTCCCAATGGTCTTTCTGTCGTTTTCATTGGCTTCTTGGGGATAGGCTTGGAACTTGCTATATTGGAGGATATCAAAGTACCAAGGGTTTCCATCTGCCTCTTCTTCCAAGGCGTAACAATGGGCTGGCACATCGAAGGTCTGTATTTTGATCGGCCTCATCTCTTCTTCGGTGCTTGCTTTAAATGTGGCGGCCAAAGTTTCCAAGGTGTCTGCCATTTAATTGTCTTCTCTCGGGAGATAGGCAAAGCTGACCTTCTCAAAGTTCTGGATTAATTCTTGAATCGGGTCTTAATACTTGACCAATTTTGAATCCATGGTTTCCCATTCCTTCCGAAGTTGAAAGATTACTAAAGACGAATCTCCAAAAACCTGAAGCGCCCTGACTTTTCTTTCGATGGCTGCACGCAGCCCCATAACACAGGCTTCATATTCGGCTACGTTATTGGTACAAAAGAACTCTAACCGACTTGTAAAAGGGTAGTAGATGTTTTATGGTGAAATTAGCATTGCCCCTATTCAATGACCTAAGGCATTGGAAGCGCCATCAAAATAGAGTTTCCATGATACGTCTTCTAGGGTACCATCCTCTCCTATAGATGTATGCATTACATCTTCATCAGGGAAGTTAAAATTCAGAAGCTCGTAGTCCTCCGAGGCCCGACTGGATAGAAAATCGGCTATTGCACTTGCCTTTATCGCCTTCTAACTCACATACACAATATCGTATTCAGACAAAAGCATTTGCCAACGTGCCATCTTTCCGGTCAAAGCTGGTGCTTCCATCATGAATTTTAACGGATCCAACTTTGATATTAACCACGTAGTATGGTACAACATATACTGCCAGAGTCTCTTGGTAGCCCACACCAAGGCACAACACAACTTCTAGATGGGCGAATATTGGGTCTCACAATCGGTGAACTTTTTGCTCAAATAATAGATGGCCCTCTCCTTCCTTCCGAACTCATCATGTTGCCCTAACACACAACCCATTGAATTCTCAAACACCGTCAGGTACAGAATTATGGGTCTTCCCGGCGTCGAGGGCACTAAGATCGGTGCTTTAGTTAGGTACTCCTTGATCTTATCTAGAGCTTCTTGGCACTGCTCATCCCATACTCCGAGATTGTTTTTCTAGAGTAATCTAAAAACGGGGTCACATTTGTCAGTTAGTTGGGAAATAAATCGAGATATATAATTCAATCTCCCCAAGAACCCCCGGGCTTCCTTTTGTGTTTGAGGTGGAGGAAGGTTTTGGATGGCCTTGACTTTGGATAGGTCAATCTCGATCCCTTTTCGGCTGACCACAAAACCTAATAGTTTCCCGGACGTGACGACAAAAGTGCACTTGGCGGGGTTGAGTTTTAGTTGATATTTCCCCAATCTTTGAAAGAGCTTCCGTAGATTCTGGATGTTCCCGTCCTCGGTTTAGGACTTAGCTATCATATCATCTACATACACCTCAATCTCTTTGTGCATCATATCGTGGAAGAGGGTCACCATAGCTCTTTGATACATCACCCCGGCGTTCTTTAACCCGAATGGCATCACCTTGTAGCAGAAGGTCGCTCACATGGTTACAAAAGTGGTCTTTTCCATGTCTTTGGGATGCATCTTTATTTGGTTGTATCCCGAGAAACCATCCATGAACGAGAACCATGAGTGCCCCGTGGTATTGTCCACTAGAGTGTTGATGTGGGGTAACGGAAAGTTGTCTTTAGGTCTTGCCCTATTGAGGTCTCTGTAATCAACACACATACGAACTTTTCCATCTTTCTTCGAAACATGGACAATATTGGCTACCCATTCGGGATACTTGGCGACTTGAAGAAAGCATGCCTCATATTGTTTCTTTACCTCTTCTCTAATCTTTAACAACATGTATGCTCTCATTCGCCACAATTTTTTGTTAAACCGGCTTACACTCGGGCTTTATCGGTAACTTGTGTACCACAATATCCGTGTTTAATCCCGGCATGTCTTGGTAAGTCCAAGCAAAAACATCCTTGAATTCTAGAAGCAATTCAGTCAACTCATGTCTATTCTTGGATGAGAACACGGTGCCAATCTTTACTTCTCTCCTTTCTTCGTTTGTCCCTAGGTTAATAATTTATAAGTCTTCCTGATGGGGTAGGATTTGCTTCTCTTCACTTTCCATTAATCTAAGCAATTCATTCGGGACCTCACAGTCTACATCCTCTTCCCCCTCGTCAATTTCGACGGAGTACAAGGGCTGCTCAAAATCTATCTTAGCCATAGGTTCAAGGTCATTCATGTGACTGATCTTGGAGGTCCCGAAACAACGTTTAAAAAGAACATATATTGGGAGGTGAAAGAATATTATTATTAAATGAATAAATAAGTAATGAAAGAATGCAATGAATGAGATGTTTGTCATTTGAGAAAATATTGGGAAGCGCCCCTTTTCATTAAATAAGTTGGAGTATGAGCCCTTTACAAAAGATCCCTATCACTCATGGGCAAAAGTAGATAGGGTTGGTTCTAAGCATTACTTTGATTCTAACCTAAAAACTAAAGGCAGGTCCACACTACTCCAATTATCGAGTGTCTCCCCCGGACATCATGGACGAATCCTAGCTAAGAGTTGGTTGTCTTGTTCGTCCCTCACCACGACATTGATGTCCATCTCTTCAAATGACTCGTTGAGCTTTTCTTCCTTACTTAGTCGGGCGACCTCTCGATTGTTCTCATCTATCTTTTGTCCTACATTGACTATCCCTTCAGACAAGAAGATCTTTTTCATATCGGTGTAAGTTATGGGCTCCCACGGGATGTCCACACCTCTGAGCCTGGCCTTCCTTTGCTCTTCTCTCTTCCTCTACTCTTGTTTCCTTTGCTGAAAGTTAGGCTTAAAGCCTAACCCGAACTTGTCTTGCTTGTTAATTACGTTCTCCGTGTGTAAGCACCCCTGAAGATTCCTCCCGAGACCTCTTCCTTTCTTGGCTCCCCGCCCTAGAGTTTCTCGGACTATCAACTTGTTGCAGTTGGGTAATCGATAGCGTGGGATCTTACTACCTTCCGCCACAAAAGTGGCGTTCACAAATTCTAGGGCTCTAAATGAACACTCCAAGGCCTCCTCGTCTGTTTGTACGTAAGCGGCATCGGTGGTTATGGATGCAATGATGTCTTGCTCGGCCCCTACGCTCACCAACTCCCCATCGATGACAGACTTGACTTTTTGATGTAGTGATAAGGGTACAGCACTCACTAAGTGAATCCAAGGCCTACCCAACAAACTTATAGGTTGGTCGGATGTCCATCACCACAAAATCAACGATATACTCGGTTGGTCCAATCACCAGCGGCACTTCGATCTTCCTGATTACTTCTCTTTGAGTCTCGTCAAAAGCTCTAACAAAGTTGTGACAAGGCTTTATGTGTGAAAAGTCAATTGGTAACCTTTGTAGGGTGGCCATTGGTAACACATTCAAAGCTGATCCGTTATCGATAAGCACACCGGGTAGAATATGCCCCTTACAGTGGGTAGTGATGTTTAAAACCTTGGTTGATCCCATGCCCCCATACGGGATATTATCATCACTGAAGGTAATGTAATTGCCGGCAGCGATGCGCCCCATTATCTGGTCTAGCTTTCCCACCGATATGTTGTCCGGGACAAAGGTTTGATTTAGCACCTTTAGCAGCGCGTTCCGGTGCTTGTCTGAGCTTAACAGTAACTCAAGTATCGAGATCCTTGCTTGTTGTTTCCGGAGTTGCTCGACGATGCTATACTCACTATGCTTCAAAAACTTTATGAATTCTTGAGCTTGTGTTTCTGTGACTGGCTGATGGATTTTGGGTGGTGGATCTTCTCCAAAAATCTTCTCAGGTTCGTCTCCTTCATTCTTGTCTTTTTTCTTTGGTTCCTCTGTAGCTTTAGATGCTTCGGATGAATAGCATCTACCACTTCTTGTGAAATGTCCCACCTCGTTTACTTCTTCGGAGTCATGCCCCGTTGGTTCTTCTTCCATCTGATCTTTTCCTTTGGACGACTCCTCGCTCCCTTGCAGCTTGTGAACCTCTAGTACGAAGATATGTGCGGTGTAGTTCCACGAGACATTTCGAGTATCCTTAAAGGAAACGATGCCGGTGTTGCTATCACAATCTTGGGGGTCGCCTTGACGCTTGCCTCTTGAGGTGATTCTCCCTCTTTTGGCTTGACTGAAATTCTAAACGGTCTTTCAACTCCATACGGAATCTTGGGGCTATCTCAGGTGCAGATTTCCCGCTCTTTCTTTCCGTCAACTTTCTCAAAGAAAGTGATCTCCTTATTGTCTATCATTTTCTGGATTCGTTGCTTGAAATCCTTGCAATTCTGGATGTCATGTCCATTTTCTTGGTGATACTCACAGTATGGGCCACAACCCTTTTGCACAATCACCATGCCTTGATCAATTTGGTGTGCCATACACAATTGCTGGAAAACCCACATTAACGGGGATTTGATTTCAGACACGCTTTGCTTCTCCCTCCTAGTATATTCCTCTTCATTGCATTAACGCCTCGGCCCCCATGGTTGGGTAGTGGGTTGGTGGTCGCACTTGGCTCATCTAATTGTAATACCTTTGTCTTGATTAGGTTTTGCACGAACTTTTTGAACGCGATACAATTTTCTATCGTGTGCCCCGGAACGCCAGCATGATATTCGCAATTCACCTTCCCATCATACCACGCGGGAAATGGTGGCTCAAATGGAGGGACATAGTGGGGCCTAACCAAATCAGCCTTGTGCAACTGCGAGTATAATTCAGCATATGATACCGGTAGGGGAGTAAATGACATTTTTTCACTTTCCTTCCTCGGAGGCCTTAAATCTTTGTTTTTTGGGCCTTGCCCGCCTCCGGTCATGTTTTTTAGCTGGGAGATGGTGAAGTTCTTCATGGTGCTATAAGTCCCCACAGTGTTTTATTGATGTCCTTCCTTTTGTAATTCCTCCAGGAATTCTCTTCATTGTCGATCCTCTAACTTTTTATAGCCACCTCGATAGATTCGCCGGTTTTTACCATATTGGCAATACTTTGAGTAGTGTTGTTTATTAAACGATCAAACAAAGCGTCCCTCAAAGTGTTTACAAACATGGGCGTAATCTCGTACTCGGGGATTGGTGGCTGAATCTGAGCGGCCACATTGCGCCACCTTTGAGCGTACTGGCATAAAGTTTTATTCGATCTTTGCTTCATACCCTCCAACATGATTCGATTAGGGGTCATATCGGTTACATGCTTATATTGCTCCACAAAGGCCCTTGAGAGGTCCTTCCATCATATAATGTTGGCCCGACTGAGCTGAGTGTACCATCAGGTTGTTGAACCTGTTAAGCTATCTTGAAAGTAGTGGATGAGCAATTTTTCATTCTTTATGAAAGCTGCCATTTTCCGGCAGTACATAGTGATATGGGCGGAAGGGCAAGTCATTCCATCATACTTGGCGAAGTCAGGAACCTTGAACTTCAGTGGTATTACCAAATCTGCCACAAGACTTAAGGTGTTGGCGTGACTCCCTTGTTCATCTATCCCTTGCAGTGCCTTGAACTTTTCCTCAATGAAACATAATCTTTCTTCATATTTTCTTTCCATTTCAGCTCTAATTCGTTCTTCTACCTCGTTCATCATACTTAGGTCCGGAACTTCATTTTCAGGGCCCTCCCTTACTTCCACCGGCTGATTAGCTGAGGAGCCCACATGGCGGTTAGTTTGAGGGCCTATTGGGTTGGAGGCTCCTCCAAGGTTGATGTGTACTCTCTTTCCGGTGACAGGTATTTTTGGTTGAATGTGTAACGTAGTCTCCTCTATTCTTTCTCCCGAACCTCCTTCATTGCTGAACATCTTTGTGAGTAGTTCGGTCATCTAGGCGATAATGCTAGTTTGCGATTGAGCGATCTGATCCTTGATATTTTGTTTGATTCCATCTAATCGACCCTTGAGGTCCTTTTGACCTTGTTCAACCATTTCCATCCTTTCTTCCATTGCTCGCGACTGGGAACGGGTGTCGTACGAACGCGGAATGGTTGTAGATTGAGGTTCTTCCACTATAATAATATTTTTTTCAACGTAATTTTATTGATATTGATTGGTTAATGCATGTTATGTTGTGAAATGGTGCATGAAATGAGAGATGCAATGAAATGCGTGTAAATATGCACACGAACAAAGGTGTTGATCATACTGGTGGCTCCCTACGGGCCAAATTTAATTAATTAAAAGGAGGTTCCCTCAGTACAAGATCGTCAAATCAAAGTCTTACTAATGGGCCTCCGCTTACTAACAAAAGATGTTGTCTGATAGGCGGTACAACACGAAAAGGGGGGTCTTTCTTACAAAATAGTCATGATAGAAATCTAGAGATAAGCCGCTGCCCTAACCCCTAATTCTCCTACTACCTGGAGTAGCTGGATGAATCTCGGTGCTTCGATCATATCTAGGGTAATAAAAGGGCGTAATGCTTCAGCTTCCGTGGCCAAGTTCTTCACGTGTTAAGCTACCTCTTGCACCTGAATCATCATGGTAGTATAGTAATCATCTCTTTCTTAAATCATCCGGGAAGTGTCTCGGAGCCTTCGTCGCCAATAGTTATCCCCACCTATTGCGGCCTCCTCAAAGACTAGGAGCCTACCCTCATAATCTCGTACTGTAGCTTCTAAGGTCTCGATCTGAGCTCGAAGTGTTGCATTTTCTTACTGGCTGGTTTGAAGCTCGAAGTAGCCCTTGCGCTCGCGGTACTCTTGAAGGGCGACGTCCAAATCCTTCACTCTTTACTCTAGTTGAGTGATTTAAGCTTGATTGTGCTCTAAATTTTCGGTGGTCAACTCATACAGACTTTGTAATTCTTGCACTCGGTTCTTATGATCGTGTGCCTTTCTTTTCCACGCAGCGGTGTTTTCCTTCTCCCTTTCTGTAACGCCCCGGTTTTGGGCTTAGGAGTTTTGGGTGTTGACCGGTTGGTCAAAGTGCTGTTCGAATCTAAAGAGGTTAAATTAGGAAAGCCTAGTTCGGGTTGCATTAAAAATATGGAAAAATTTTCTAAAATCATATTTTAATATAATTAAGTGAACTGTGAAATCAATTTTGGAAAATGAGTTTTGGAAGTGTGACATTTTGGCTAGTGACCAAAATGTAATTTTTGCAAGTTTGGTGGCTGTTTTATAAAGGGTTGAAACTTTGAATCTTTAAGGAGCTAATTACCCAAAGGGAGTTTCTCCAGATTTTTCCAAGATATTTTAAGTCTAAAATCTGATTTTAAAGGTTATTAAAATTGGAGGGAAGCCATTTGGCTATTTTCTTAACTAACTTTCCAATTTTCTTTCTCTCATTTTCTCTCAACCCAAACACTACTTTTCCAGAGAATTGGATCTGATTTCTTCACCTAAATCCCTCTTTTCAACTCTCATTTGATTCCAAATCATTGTATCTTCAAAACCTCTTCAATTGCTAAGTGTTTCAACAAGGATTTTGATTGCAAAAAGAGGAGAAACTCAAGTTTGGAGGTAAGAACGTCCTTCTCCTCTAAACTATCAGTTCTTTACTGAAATTCCTAAGTTTTCAATCCTTAATTGATGTTTGATTAAAGGTTTTTAAGTGTTGAAATGGATCTTGGCTTATTATGCAAGATTTTGATGATTTTTGATGATTTTCATTAGATCTGAGTAATCTGTGATTTGAGAGGTGTTTTTGATGTTAAATGATCTCTAAGTTGATAAGGAATAGAGTTTTGATTGATGCAATCCCGGATAGGTTGAGTTTCCTAAGTTTAGCTTGTGTTTCAAGGTAGTTTTTGAGGTGATCTTGGTGATCTGATGTTGCTGGAGGTATAAGGTTGTTAATAGATTGTTTTTAGATGTTATATGATGTTAATGGAAGTGAGGTTTTGCTGGTTTATGGCTGGGCTTTGTTTAGAAGTGGTTTGGATGCATTTTCGGTTGTGTTTGGTGGCCGAAAATGGAGGTTGGATGAGAGCAGCGAGTTTAGGTGCTTTCATTGAAGCAATTAATGCATGATGATGCATTAATCCTCTGCTTTGATGTGTTGAAACAGGGGAGGCATCTTTGGATCCAAGAGTGGTTGATCCGGAAGCTTGATTTGGTGCTTTGGCTTGAAGCAAAGTGGAAATCGGTGAGTGCATTTGTGGAAAATGGATTTTCAGATTTTAAACCAAGGTTTGAAGGTTTTGGGAGCTTAGTTTAAGTCTAAACAACTTTGCTAAGCTCAAGTGTAAGTTTTCGGATTTTCTCTCTAGTGGTGGCCATGATTCTTGTTGTGATGCAAGTGATGTTTTGCATGTTTTAATTACTGTTTTGAAAGCATGTTTTAGCACGGATTTTGCTGATGTTGTAAGCCATATGTTGAAGGTAACTCTAAGTAGGAGTGCCTTGCTTTTATACATTGAAATAATGTGGTTTGATGCTTTGAAATGCATGATGAAAATGGCTTGGTTTAATGCTTTAAAACAGTGGATTGAATGATGAAAATGATGTATATTGGCAAGTGATGTTTTGAAAAGATTAAGGTCACTAAGGTGGTTAAAAGTCCTTGAGTGAGCCTTGTTACTTAAGAACATCAAGGTGGTTAAAAGTCCTTGGATGATTCTTGTTGCGGACACTAAGGTGGTTAAAAGTCCTTAGGTGATCCTTCCATGGTGTTTAAAAGTCCATGGGGCCAAGGTGTTTAAAAGTCCTTGGGGCCAAGGTGTTTAAAAGTCCTTGGGGTGATTCAAGCATTGGACACAAAGGTGGTTAAAAGTCCTTGTGTGGTCCTTATTCATGGTGTTTAAAAGTCCATGGCCAAGGTGTTTAAAAGTCCTTGGGGCCAAGGTGTTTAAAAGTCCTTGGGAAGTTGATGAACTTGTTTTAAGAAATGAAATGTATCACTTGAGACAATATGACATGTTAAGAATATTGTGAAGCATGAGATGCTTGTTTTAATGTTTATGTTGAAGCATGAGATTGCTTGTTTAAAGTATGCTTTTGAGCATGTGCAAAGGTTGATCTAAAGCATGTTTTGTAAATGTTTTGAATTGCATTATTGAATGGTTTTTAAGAGCTCTCCTCACTAAGCTTTTGCTTACGCTCTCTTCGTTTTCTTAATTCAATAATGCAGAGCATTAGAGTACCTTGAGGGGCAGCAAGAAGGGCAAGAATTCAAGTACAAGTGAAGCTCAATGTATGGAAGGTTTTTGTTAAACATTTTAGCTTTTGGGTGATTTGGCAATGGGGGACCAATGTGTATGTTTTGGGAGGTGTTTGGGACTCCCTAAGTATGTTGAATGTTGTTTTGAATGCTGGTTTTTGGATTGGATCATTGCATGCTTGTTTTGGAAGTTTGGTGTTTTGAATAGCTAGCTTGTGTAGGAAGCATGCCTATAGAATTGGGGCTTTTTGCATATGATGTTAGATTGTTGTTTTGATGATTCCTATAAGTCATGTGTATGTTGAATTGCATGCTGGTAAAGTTTGGTGACATTTGGAGCATGTTTGGATGATCTATTGCATGTTTTGGTATGCTAGTTTGCTGCAATCTGTGCAGGCGTTTCGGAACAGTGTGCACGGTTTCGGAACGGGTGCCTTACATGAACCCAGGCGTCCGAAACGGTATGCACCGTTTCGAAACGGTTTGGTCTCTGCCAAGGCCATGTTTCGGAACCCGTTGCGGAACGGCCCGTGTTTCGGAACAAGGTCTACCTGTTTCGGAACGGTCGACCGTTGGGGGCTGACATTGGCAGTTATATGTTTTGAATTGTTTACGTTTTGGTCCTGAATCTTGTTTGTTCAATTGTATGAGCTTGGGAAGTCCTTTTGAGCTGAAATTTCACAGAGAAGCATGAAACCTGATTAATTTCAAGTTGGTAACTTTAATTTGGGTTAAGTCCTTTTAATTATCAGAAATTACAATTTGGTCCCTAAAGTTGTAATTTGTTCAATTGGGTCCCTGTTTGATCTCTGATGTTTGTGATCTTTGAGTATGATGTTTGTGTGATCACAATTAGGATTAATGTGCATCTAGACAAGATTAAAAAGAAAAAAAAAGGTCGTTAATCAAGGTTGACTTTCGGGTTGACTTTGGTTTTCCCCGTGTGACTTTCTTAATTCGGGTCAACCGTCTAGGCCGGGTTAAGGGGGTTACATTTGATGGTATCAGAGCTGAGTTTGCGAGTAAGTGGGAATGAATGTATGCATGATTGAAGTATGTTTAGTTTGTATGCTTGTTGTTTGAAAGCATGTTCAGTGGCTTGTGATGTTGATGCAATTGAGATGTATGTTGTGATGTTGCATGTTGAGGGTACCCATTGCCAAACAAAGCTAATGAAATGATGTTGATTTTGGAATGAAATTGAGCTTGAATACTTGGATTGCTTACCTTGCTGGGCCTGACTTGTTTTATTTTGCATTGTGATTGCATGGTAAAAGTATGGCACCATGTAGAGAGTTAAGAGGTAGTGTGCGAGCTACGGCTCCCAATGAGAACGAGAATGAAGAGAATACGGGTAGTGCAGTGTTACCCCCTCCTCCGCTTGGTGGTGGTGCTGGAGGTGAGCGAGCTGAAGCTGCAGCTGGTGCTGGAGCTGCTGGACCAGAGGTTGGTAAGGGGCAAGCTATGCCTGATATGTCTATGCTGGTACAAGCTATTGCGGGTGCTTTTCGAGCAGCAGTAGCTGGAGCTCAAGGAGCTGGGCATCAGGGAGATGCTGGAGTCAGACTACCTTTGGAGCGTCTGCGCAGTCTTGGTGGGACTGAGTTCGGAGGTATGTCTGCTGAGAGTTCGGAAGCTTGGCTAGAGAGTACCAAGCGTATCTTGGGTCAGATGAGCTGCACGGATGTGCAAAATTTGGGTTGTGTTGTGTCCTTGCTGCAGGACGATGCATATACGTGGTGGACGACCACCATAGTTGGGATGGCTGAAGTTGATGTTACTTGGACATTCTTTCAGAATGCGTTCAAGAGGAGATATCTAGGAGTGAGATATCTGGATGAGAAAAAGCGTGAATTCATGTCTCTTACCCAAGGGAGCATGAGTGTGGCTGAGTATGAAGTGCAGTTTGTGCGGCTCAGTCAGTATGCACCGGAGCTGATACCGGATGAGCGAGAGAGGTGCGAAAGGTTCCGTTATGGCTTGGTGACGGAAGTAAAGACCTACATGTTGGCTGCTGAGTACAATGATTTTGATGTGTTGGTTAGCCGATCCAAGGACATTGAGATGAACTTGGGTTTAGCTGCGAAAGGTGCTGGAGCAAGTTCTGGCAAGAGAGCTGCTGAGTATAGTTCCGGAGGTGGACGGAACAAGAGGGGACGTGATCAGAAGTATCAGTCCTCAGCCAAGAGAGGTGGTGGTGCACCTGCTAGAGGTGGTTTTGCTAGAGCTGAACCAAGTGCTTGCTGGATCTGTGGTTCGCGTGGTCACATGAAGCGTGACTGTCCTCGTGCTATGAGGGAGGTGCAAGCTCCTGTTGCGGCAGCTGGGAATGGATGTTGGAACTGTGGTTCTGTTGACCATCTGAGGCGAGATTGTCCGAGGTTGGCTGGTGGCCAAGATCGTGCTCCTGTTGTTGCACCGCAGAGAGGTCGTGGGCGCGGCCGTGGTAATTTCCAGAGGAGAGAGGAAGGTGGTCGCGGAGTAGCTCATGTTGTGGCTATTCAGCCTGAGAGTGGAGGCCAAGCTAGGGTGTATGCTCAGCGCGAGGGAAGGAATGATGCTGATGTGATTGCAGGTACCTTTACTTTGCAATCCTTGTCATTGCTTTCTTTGATTGATTCTGGATCTACGCATTCATACATTTTGCGTGAGCATGCTGAATTGCTTGGTTTGCCTGTTGAGTCTTTGGATGTTGGTGTTC
The DNA here is from genome assembly GCA_958450335.1 of Hibiscus tridactylites. NCBI lineage: Eukaryota > Viridiplantae > Streptophyta > Magnoliopsida > Malvales > Malvaceae > Hibiscus > Hibiscus tridactylites. Next base: position 22,106,127 of record OY288289.1, on the reverse strand, counting down.
GTGTCACTAGTTCTTTTGGTGAAACTGTTGTGACTCGAAAGCTTTATAGAAGGTGTCCCTTGGTTGTTCAAGAACATGTCTTTCATGTTGATCTTATGGAGTTGCCCTTTTATGGTTTTGATGTGATCCTTGGTATGGATTGGCTTGCTGAGCATCGTGCTGTTGTGGATTGTGAGAATAAACGGGTTTCGCTTAAGCTTGCGGATGATTATGAAGTTGTTGTAGTTGGCGAGAATGTGAAGTTTCTTGCTAATGTGGTGTCTACCTTGGAGGCGAGTAGGATCCTGAGGCAGGGTTGCGAAGCTTACCTAGCTTTTGTGATGAATCCTAGCTCTAAGGAGTTGAGGGTGCAAGATATCAAGGTTGTGAAGGAGTTTCCTGGTGTTTTTCCTGAAGAGTTGCCTGGTTTACCTCCTAATCGCGAGGTGGAGTTTGGAATTGAGCTGTATGAGAATACAACTCTTGTGTCCATTACTCCCTATAGAATGGCACCTAAGGAGCTGAAGGAGCTGAAGACACAGTTGCAAGAGCTGCTAGATCGTGGTTTCATCCGGCCGAGTGTGTCGCCTTGGGGTGCTCCTGTCTTGTTTGTGAAGAAGAAAGATGGCACGATGAGGATGTGCATTGATTACCGTCAGCTGAACAAGTTGACTATCAAGAATCGGTATCCTTTGCCGAAGATTGATGATCTCTTTGATCAATTTCGGGGAGCTGCTGTGTTCTCTAAGATTGACTTGAGGTCAGGATATTATCAGTTGAAGGTGAAGGATGTGGATGTGCCTAAGACAGCTTTCAGGACGAGGTATGGGCATTATGAGTTCCTTGTGATGCCGTTTGGTTTGACAAATGCTCCTGCTGCTTTCATGGACATGATGAATCGTGTGTTTCATGAATACCTGGACAAGTTTGTTGTGGTGTTCATTGATGATATCCTCGTGTACTCGCGTACTGAGGAGGAGCACGAAGAGCATTTGAGGGTTGTGCTGCAAGCTTTGTTGGAGAATCAGCTTTATGCTAAGTTGAGCAAGTGTGAGTTCTGGCTTAAGGAGGTGGTGTTTCTTGGGCATGTGGTCTCAGCTGAGGGGATTCGTGTTGATCCTCAGAAGATTGAAGCGGTGATGAACTGGAAAGTTCCTAAGTCTGTTCATGAGGTCCGTAGTTTCCTTGGTTTGGCGGGATACTACCGGAGGTTTGTGGATGGTTTTTCCAAGATTGCTGCTCCTTTGACGAAGCTGTTGCAGAAGGATGTTAAGTATGAGTGGACAGAAGCGAGACAGCAGGCTTTTGAGAAGCTTAAAGCGGCTTTGACGCAAGCTCCTATCTTGATTCAGCCTGAATCAGGGAAAGAGTTTGTGGTCTATAGTGATGCATCCTATGTTGGGTTGGGATGTGTGCTGATGCAAGAGGGTAAGGTTGTGGCTTATGCGTCGCGGCAGTTGAAGGTGCATGAGCGCAACTATCCTACGCATGACATTGAGCTGGCTGCAGTGGTGTTTGCTCTGAAGATCTGGAGACATTATCTGTATGGTGAGAAGTGTACTGTGTACACGGATCACAAGAGTTTGAGGTATCTGATGTCTCAGAAGGAGTTGAATCTTAGGCAGCGACGTTGGTTGGAGTTGCTCAAGGATTATGATCTGACGATTGAGTATCATCCTGGTAAAGCTAATGTTGTTGCGGATGCCTTGAGTAGGAAGGTAGCTGTTGAGCTGAGAGCTATGTTTGCTAGCTTGAGCATATCGCGAGATGGTGGTCTTGTTGCTGAGTTGCAAGTGAAACCATCTTTGGTTCAGTTGATCAAGGAAAAGCAGTTGTTGGATGATTCCTTGGTGTCTCATGTTCAGGATATCGCGGAGGGTAGACCTTCAGATTTCTGCTTTAATGAGGATGGTGTGTTGTGGTTTGGTAGTCGGATAGTAGTGCCTGCTGATGTTGAGTTGAGGCGTGCTATTCTGACTGAAGGTCATAGTAGTCCTTTTGCTATGCACCCTGGTAGTACTAAGATGTATCGTGATCTACGTGATGAGTACTATTGGGTAGGTTTGAAGAAGGATGTTGCAGAGTTTGTGAGCAAGTGTTTGGTGTGTCAGCGAGTTAAGGCTGAACATCATGTTCCTTCTGGTTTGTTGCAACCGTTGAAAATCCCTGAATGGAAGTGGGAGAGGGTTACCTTGGATTTTGTATCTGGTTTGCCTTTGTCTCCATCAAAGAAGAATTCTGTTTGGGTGATTGTGGATCGCTTGACGAAGTGTGCGCATTTCTTGCATGTGCATACTACGTTTTCTTTGGATAAGCTGGCAGAGCTGTACATTGCTGAGATTGTGAGGTTGCATGGTGTGCCTAAGTCGATTGTGTCGGATAGGGATCCGAGGTTCACATCGCGTTTCTGGCAGTGTTTGCATCAAGCTCTGGGTACAAGGTTGCATTTCAGTACATCCTATCATCCTCAGTCGGATGGTCAGTCTGAGCGGGTTATTCAGATTTTGGAGGATATGTTGAGATGCTGCGTGATTGAGTTCCAAGGTTCTTGGGAGAAGCATCTGCCTTTGGTTGAGTTCGCTTATAACAATAGTTATCAGGCGAGTATACAGATGGCACCTTATGAGGCTCTGTATGGGAGGAAGTGTAGGACTCCTCTTTGTTGGGCTGAAACTGGTCAAAAGTTGGTTTCGATGCCGGATTTGTTGAAAGGGACTACCGAGAAGGTGAAGCTCATTTGTGAGAGGTTGAAGGCTGCCTCTGATCGGAAAAAGTCTTATGCGGATTTGAAGCGTAAGGAGATAGAGTATGCGGTGGGTGACCGTGTGTTCTTGAAGGTTTCGCCTTGGAAGAAGGTGATGAGGTTTGGCCGGAAGGGTAAGTTGAGCCCTCTGTAAATTGGACCATATGAGGTGGTTGAGCGAGTGGGTCCTGTTGCGTATCGACTGAGGTTACCTCAGGAGTTGGAGAAGATCCATGATGTGTTTCATGTTTCTATGCTCCGGAAGTATAGATCTGATCCTTCGCATGTGATGCCTGTGGAGGAAGTGGTTTTGAATCCGGATTTGACCTATGATGAGGAACCGGTGAAGGTTCTGGATTCGGATAGCAAGGTTCTTCGTGGCAAGACCATTGAGTTGGTGAAGGTGCTGTGGAGGCATCGAGGTGTTGAGGAAGCCACGTGGGAGCGGAAGGAAGACATGCTGAAGTAGTTTCCTTATCTCTTTCCTTCAGGTAAATTTCGAGGACGAAATTTCTTAAGGGGGAGAGTTGTAACGCCCCGGTTTTGGGCTTAGGAGTTTTGGGTGTTGACCGGTTGGTCAAAGTGTTGTTCGAATCTAAAGAGGTTAAATTAGGAAAGCCTAGTTCGGGTTGCATTAAAAATATGGAAAAATGTTCTAAAATCATATTTTAATATAATTAAGTGAACTGTGAAATCAATTTTGGAAAATGAGTTTTGGAAGTGTGACATTTTGGCTAGTGACCAAAATGTAATTTTCGCAAGTTTGGTGGCTGTTTTATAAAGGGTTGAAACTTTGAATCTTTAAGGAGCTAATTACCCAAAGGGAGTTTCTCCAGATTTTTCCAAGATATTTTAAGTCTAAAATCTGATTTTAAAGGTTATTAAAATTGGAGGGAAGCCATTTGGCTATTTTCTTAACTAACTTTCCAATTTTCTTTCTCTCATTTTCTCTCAACCCAAACACTACTTTTCCAGAGAATTGGATCTGATTTCTTCACCTAAATCCCTCTTTTCAACTCTCATTTGATTCCAAATCATTGTATCTTCAAAACCTCTTCAATTGCTAAGTGTTTCAACAAGGATTTTGATTGCAAAAAGAGGAGAAACTCAAGTTTGGAGGTAAGAACGTCCTTCTCCTCTAAACTATCAGTTCTTTACTGAAATTCCTAAGTTTTCAATCCTTAATTGATGTTTGATTAAAGGTTTTTAAGTGTTGAAATGGATCTTGGCTTATTATGCAAGATTTTGATGATTTTTGATGATTTTCATTAGATCTGAGTAATCTGTGATTTGAGAGGTGTTTTTGATGTTAAATGATCTCTAAGTTGATAAGGAATAGAGTTTTGATTGATGCAATCCCGGATAGGTTGAGTTTCCTAAGTTTAGCTTGTGTTTCAAGGTAGTTTTTGAGGTGATCTTGGTGATCTGATGTTGCTGGAGGTATAAGGTTGTTAATAGATTGTTTTTAGATGTTATATGATGTTAATGGAAGTGAGGTTTTGCTGGTTTATGGCTGGGCTTTGTTTAGAAGTGGTTTGGATGCATTTTCGGTTGTGTTTGGTGGCCGAAAATGGAGGTTGGATGAGAGCAGCGAGTTTAGGTGCTTTCATTGAAGCAATTAATGCATGATGATGCATTAATCCTCTGCTTTGATGTGTTGAAACAGGGGAGGCATCTTTGGATCCAAGAGTGGTTGATCCGGAAGCTTGATTTGGTGCTTTGGCTTGAAGCAAAGTGGAAATCGGTGAGTGCATTTGTGGAAAATGGATTTTCAGATTTTAAACCAAGGTTTGAAGGTTTTGGGAGCTTAGTTTAAGTCTAAACAACTTTGCTAAGCTCAAGTGTAAGTTTTCGGATTTTCTCTCTAGTGGTGGCCATGATTCTTGTTGTGATGCAAGTGATGTTTTGCATGTTTTAATTACTGTTTTGAAAGCATGTTTTAGCACGGATTTTGCTGATGTTGTAAGCCACATGTTGAAGGTAACTCTAAGTAGGAGATCCTTGCTTTTATACATTGAAATAATGTGGTTTGATGCTTTGAAATGCATGATGAAAATGGCTTGGTTTAATGCTTTAAAACAATGGATTGAATGATGAAAATGATGTATATTGGCAAGTGATGTTTTGAAAAGATTAAGGTCACTAAGGTGGTTAAAAGTCCTTGAGTGAGCCTTGTTACTTAAGAACATCAAGGTGGTTAAAAGTCCTTGGATGATTCTTGTTGCGGACACTAAGGTGGTTAAAAGTCCTTAGGTGATCCTTCCATGGTGTTTAAAAGTCCATGGGGCCAAGGTGTTTAAAAGTCCTTGGGGTCAAGGTGTTTAAAAGTCCTTGGGGTGATTCAAGCATTGGACACAAAGGTGGTTAAAAGTCCTTGTGTGGTCCTTATTCATGGTGTTTAAAAGTCCATGGCCAAGGTGTTTAAAAGTCCTTGGGGCCAAGGTGTTTAAAAGTCCTTGGGAAGTTGATGAACTTGTTTTAAGAAATGAAATGTATCACTTGAGCCAATATGACATGTTAAGAATATTGTGAAGCATGAGATGCTTGTTTTAATGTTTATGTTGAAGCATGAGATTGCTTGTTTAAAGTATGCTTTTGAGCATGTGCAAAGGTTGATCTAAAGCATGTTTTGTAAATGTTTTGAATTGCATTATTGAATGGTTTTTAAGAGCTCTCCTCACTAAGCTTTTGCTTACGCTCTCTTCGTTTTCTTAATTCAATAATGCAGAGCATTAGAGTACCTTGAGGGGCAGCAAGAAGGGCAAGAATTCAAGTACAAGTAAAGCTCAATGTATGGAAGGTTTTTGTTAAACATTTTAGCTTTTGGGTGATTTGGCAATGTGGGACCAATGTGTATGTTTTGGGAGGTGTTTGGGACTCCCTAAGTATGTTGAATGTTGTTTTGAATGCTGGTTTTTGGATTGGATCATTGCATGCTTGTTTTGGAAGTTTGGTGTTTTGAATAGCTAGCTTGTGTAGGAAGCATGCCTATAGAATTGGGGCTTTTTGCATATGATGTTAGATTGTTGTTTTGATGATTCCTATAAGTCATGTATATGTTGAATTGCATGCTGGTAAAGTTTGGTGACATTTGGAGCATGTTTGGATGATCTATTGCATGTTTTGGTATGCTAGTTTGCTGCAATCTGTGCAGGCGTTTCGGAACAGTGTGCACCGTTTCGGAACGGGTGCCTTACATGAACCCAAGCGTCCGAAACGGTATGCACCGTTTCGAAACGGTTTGGTCTCTGCCAAGGCCATGTTTCGGAACCCGTTGCGGAACGGCCCGTGTTTCGGAACAGGGTCTACCTGTTTCGGAACGGTCGACCGTTGGGGGCTGACATTGGCAGTTATATGTTTTGAATTGTTTACGTTTTGGTCCTGAATCTTGTTTGTTCAATTGTATGAGCTTGGGAAATCCTTTTGAGCTGAAATTTCACAGAGAAGCATGAAACCTGATTAATTTCAAGTTGGTAACTTTAATTTGGGTTAAGTCCTTTTAATTATCAGAAATTACAATTTGGTCCCTAAAGTTGTAATTTGTTCAATTGGGTCCCTGTTTGATCTTTGATGTTTGTGATCTTTGAGTATGATGTTTGTGTGATCACAATTAGGATTAATGTGCATCTAGACAAGATTAAAAAGAAAAAAAAAGGTCGTTAATCAAGGTTGACTTTCGGGTTGACTTTGGTTTTCCCCGTGTGACTTTCTTAATTCGGGTCAACCGTCTAGGCCGGGTTAAGGGGGTTACACTTTCCATCTCTTGCTTTGCCTTCACTTTCTCTCGGCTGATTACACTTTTTAAGGCTCTCCTTTCCTTCTCTAACACTATCTTGCTTCCCGCTCTTTCCTTCTCAATTTCTTGCTTTCTTTTTCTCTTTTCCTCCTCGACCAAACGTAGGTCGTTTTCCCTCTCTTTCAACTGCTACAAGCTTCTTCTGACCTGCACTTCTTATGGAGGCTTGCATCTTGACAACATAACTTTGATAAAGGGAAATTTTTCTTTCAAGTCGGTGTTCTCTTTCCTTAAGTCTTTGATTGTTCCCTCCTTGATGCCAATGTCCAAACTTGCCTGATAGAGTTCGTTGGCATGTCTGATTTGCAAAGCTTCAATCTTTTTCTTGACTTCCTAAAGTTCTTTTCTCACGATGTCTACCTCGGAGGGCACTATCCTCATGTGTTCTTCCATGGTCATGGTCGGTCCTTGATCGGGTTTCGGAATTTCATCATTAGTCCTTCATCTCCTCCAAAAATCATAATCCGGGGTGATCATGCTAGTGGCATCCTCACCAACTCTCACACGATAGCAATGATCTCATGCTCGAGTGACATTCACAATCTTTGCTCTAAATTCTCCTTTGAAAAGAAAATCACTACGACTCAAACCTGACGTGAAAGGTATGAATTTTCGTGACCCGAATTGCCTAGATACCAATAAAGGTGCACAACCGATTCCCCCGTAGAGTCCTAAAAGCATTAACCAATTGTATTCTCTGCATCGATAAAGATAGTACAAAACCCGGCCTAGCCAAGGCACCCTCCAAATTATCTCGTTGTCTTGGACATTTCTGAGGATTGTGGCCCACTTCACTTTCTTAATATCCTCCCGCCACTCCTTAGTTAAATATGCTTGCAAAGGAGAAAAGTCTTTGAACAAAACTTGTTGCAAAACCCTCTTTGGTGTCACCAAAAAGTGGCTCTGAATCCAAACCCGGAGTAGCTGAGCACAACCCCTAAAACATCCATTCTCATGCCTTCGGATTGGGTTTAGGGAGATGAAAGTTTCTGCCAAAATTGTCGCGGCAGGGTTCGCTTTCTTCTTTAGCCATTCGAGGATGTCTAGGACTACCACATCTATGCCATTTAGAACCCTTAGAAAGATAACCAAACCGTATACTCCCAAGGCGAATAGATCCATCTTCATCACTTCGTCGGGGTGCGTCAATATCAAATCCCGGATGCACTCCCACGAGAAATCCAAATTGTCCCCTTTTATGCTGAATCAAACCCTTTACCCAATCTGCGCTCATCCCGGCCACTACCTGGAGCTTGGTTGGATAATTCTGAGACTTAGAAGGTTTTGAATAGATCCAATCTTGCTTGACTCCCTTGTGATGGAGAAGAGCCGTATACTCTTCGATGGTGGGCATCAAATCTTCCCTCATTGAAAGTGAAGCAACAGAAGGCAGGGTTCCAAAATTCAAACAAAGCCCGGAACAAAGGTTCGTTGATTCTTACATAAATCAGATCCGCCACATCACCATAATTCTCTTGGAACAAGCTTTTTATTCTTCTAACCCAACTCTCCCAAATTCCTTTCAAATCATAAAGGTCACTTTGTTGAACACTCACATAAGTGTATCTCAGCACAATGCGCTCACTCGGTGAATTGTCCCCTTGAACTCTTTGATTTATTTCTGACCAATGTCGGACCTGAGAATTGACCTCTTTCTTCTTAAGCAACCTCCTATCCATAATGACTACCTCCAAAATGAGTAGAACCACCTTGATTCAACACCTTTAAAATATGAAATACAAATGCAAAAGAAATGTAAAAAGAAAAAAACAAACACAAAAGAAATGTGTTAGTATTGAATAAACATAGTTTAATATAACAAACATAAGAGAAATAAATCGAGCATTAAGCAAGCAACCTTATTTGTCTAGCACACCTAGGTTATACGCATGGCTCTAAAGGGGTGGGTATTCTAAGTTCGCTACATGCAATTTTGGTTCTAAGAGGTACTCGAATTGTCCTCGATGTCCCATACTAAGGGTAGCAAGGCCCCCGGTCATCACCCATTATAGGCTTCTCTCAATCGGGTTCAATTTGAGGCGACCCTTTAGCTTCATTCGCATGGAGAAACGGTATTCCCACAAAGATATAGGGTATTGAAGCCCCGAAGGTACTTGCTAGGCCCATACGGAGGAACGGTATCCCCATGAAAGCACTAGCGTTTTCCCCCACTTAGACAAAAAGGTTTATATGTCAAATTTAAATGTGTTTAAAATAAACTCACACTTATAAACAAATATCGATTGATTCGATCACTTTAATTCGCAACTTCTAATATTAATTAAGCGGTATGGGTTTTTTTGGCTTGACTATCTTTTTTGTTTTTGCTAAAAAAATTCTCCCTAGCGGAGTCGCCATGCCGTAGCGACCAATTTTAGAAAAATGTCGGTGTCACTTGGAAGAACTAGGTTTTAATTGATTTCTGAAAATTTAATCAGATTAAAGAAAATGAAGAAGAGTCGCCACCGGCCATTTAAAATGGTAGACCGGACACCGAAGTTAAAACTAGAGATTTTCCTTTAAAAATGGGTTCGGGAGTCGGTTACACGCGATGAAGGATGAGCACCCCCGTCGTGCCCAAAATTGGCACCAAAATCAATACCGCTTAGTTAATATTAAATTTTGTGAATTAAAGTGACGAAACATATCGAAATTTGGTTATACGCGTGAGTAGATTTTTAAAAAGTCTTAATATTCGAGAAGGAACGTCTAAACCACCACTACTACGACTCGTACTGGCCTCGTTCGTTCCCGAATAAAAAGACATCACATTACATTTTAATTCGGATGCATCATACAAGAAATAATACATAAGCGAGACATGGAAACATACAACTAACAAAGAGAAATAAATGAGGCGTAAAGAGCATGTGACATGGCATGTAATGGTATAAATGACTTAAACAACCATACATAAAAACGTGACAAATATGCAAATTCAATATTCCACGTAAATTATACGATTCATAAAAATCATGCACGAAAACGTATAACACATATGTATGGACGTACAAATTTACAAAATCATAAAACACATCTGAGGCTACATGAGAACTATATGTTATACAAGTATACACATTCATTATCATATAATCCTAGATAAAAAAAAATCAAGTAACATGTGCAACGACATGGGATTAATACACATGCTAATATATTCTCATCCAAATCACAAAAAAAACAGATTAAGTTAACATGAACAGTAGGCAAGTTGAAAACTAAACATGCATAAATTACAGGATCAATTATGCAAATAAACTATCGATTCAGGGGTGAAAATTGAATAAAAAATAAAATTCTAAGGGTTCGAAAAGGGTTTATCCAAAAATGGAAATGAACTGATTAATTAAAGGAGGTGAAATCGTGACGATTTGGAAAGACGCAGGGACTATAACCGCGATTTCTCGGACACAGGAGGCTCAAAAACGAATTAAAACCATTTTTAAAACCTTTCGATAATATAAAAGAAACAAATTTTATAGCATTTCTCTCTTTTGGGAAATCCGTCCCAAAACACTAACAAAAGCCTCATCTTTTTTCCATTCTCGGGCAAGCTCTGAAGAAGGGAACTCCACGAACTCAGCCACACGGTTCACCCACGACGGCCGTGAGGGCCGCAGGTTTGTCACCGGAAATGATCTGAAGCGTCGCACCTTGAAAACGAGTGCGAGAAAAGGGAAGAAGATGATCCCCCTCTATCTTTTTTTGAGAGTGTGAAACCCTAGGGCTCACCCCTAAGGGATTATCTCCGGAAGGGTCTCGAAACAACCTCCGAAAGGTAACCCATGAATCTGTTTTCTCTCTTAATTTTTTTTGTATGCATGCAATGAATCGGATGAAAAGAAAAACCCAAAGAGAATACCTCTAAAAATGTTCTTCTCTTGCTCGAAATCAAACGTTCCCCTTCTCTCTCTCTCCAGGGTTACAATTTTTTCTCGGTTTCTTTTATACCGAGATTACATCAAGGTAAAAAACAAAACCACATTACGGACGCTCTCTGATTTGCCTTGTCTGGTTGCCTTTGTGTGTTGCCTTTTGCTGATTTTCTACTTATGTTTTTTTTCTTTTGTTTTGATTTCATTTTTGGGTGTTCTGACTCTGCCTTTTTTCTCTATGGCATGTCGTCGTTACTGGAAATAGGAAGAGACACGAATGAAGGCGATAGTCGGCGTAGAAGTTGTAGACGCGTGGGCGCGCGATGGGAGCAGAGGGGTCAGGTTGGCCTCGACACGCGCACATGAATTAGCCAAAGGATCGAGCATCGAGAGTGTGACGATTTGAGACCGTTAAATGAGATGTGATCTAATGTCCACGATGGACACGACGCCAAATGGGAAGACTTGTTGCTAAGGTTTTGTTTGAGACCGAATCTGGACCGTAAATCGCATCTCGATCTGACGGCTGTGGGATTTGCAGCGCGAGACCAAACCCTGAGGCTCGCTAGGGTGTCCTCTCTTCACATGATCTACACCGTTGGATCGTCTCTAATCTGATGGTCGAGATTGCGCGACGCGAAGGGCTTGAGAGGCGCTCCCTAGGGTTTCTCGCGAGACCCAATATGGACCGTTGAAGGGTGGCCAGATCGAACAGATTTGGTGATGCAACGCTAGAGCTTTAAGGGGCCTTTAGGGTTTCTGGTCTGGGTGCGATCTAGGCCATCGATCATGTCTTCAATCTGACGGTCATGGTCCAACTACGTAAAAATGAGAGGCAGATTAGGGTTTTGGGGTAATGAGCTATGGGCTCACAACGGGCTAAATATGTAATATTATTTTTTAAGGTTTTGTATATGGAATTTGGTTTAATGATAGACTTGGGCTTTTATTTAATATTTGACTTATTACTTTTTTACTTTCTATTTTCTAACAAATAAAAATAATAATCATAAAAATAGCAATATAATGATAACGATATGATACTAATATACATGCACAAATTCACACATTATACAAACTTTACTTAATTACATGCAAACAACACCTATATCTAATATGTCACACGTGTATATACATTCTAATGATAATAATAATAAGAGATAATAAATAATACTAGTAGCAGCAGTAGCAACAGTAGTAGCAGTAGCAGTAGTAGATGCAGCAGCAACAGTAGCAGCAATAGTAGCAGTACTAGCAGTAGTAGTAGTAGCAGTAGCAGCAACAGTAGCAGCAACAGTAGCAGTAGCAGCAACAGTTGCAGTAGCAGCAGCAACAACAGCAACAGCAGTAGTAGTAGTAGTAGCAGTAGCAGTAGCAGTAGTTGTAGCAGTAGTAGTAGCAGTAGCAGTAGCAGCAGTAGTAGTAGCAGTAGTAGTAGCAGTAGTAGCAGCAGTAGCAGTAGTAGCAGTAGTAGCAGTAGTAGTAGAAGTAGCAGAAGTAGCAGTAGCAGTAGCAGTAGCAGTAGCAGTAGTAGTAGCAGTAGTAGCAGTAGTAGCAGTAGCAGTAGTAGCAGTAGTAGTAGTAGTAGCAGTAGCAGCAGCAGTAGCAGCAGTAGCAGTAGTAGCAGTAGTAGTAGCAGTAGTAGCAGTAGTAGCAGCAGTAGTAGCAGCATCAGTAGTAGTAGTAGCAGTAGCAGTAGTATCAGTAGTAGTAGCAGCACTCTGAAAAACTACATAATAACCCGATATATGCCCCAAAAAAACTAAAGAGGTTCAATGTCTAGACAATATTAGTGATTACAGTCGGCATCGATAAAATCGGGGTTTTTGGCTCTACAGATCGCACTTCGATTCTCCAATTTCATAGTTTGCTGTCGTGGGTAGCAAGGTCAGCGACGGCAACACTCGGCAGCTACTGTCATCAGCTGGAACTGCTTGAGAACAGCTCTATGGTTCACTGCCTCACCCTTGCATCCTCAGCTCCTCTTTCAGCCTTAAATTACATAATAACCCGATATATGCCCCAGAAAAACTAAAGAGTTTCAATGTCTGGACAATATTAGTGATTACAGTCGACATCGATAAAATCGGGGGTTTTGGCTCTACAAATCACACTCTGATTCTCCAATTCCATAGTTTGTTGTCGTGGGTAGCAAGGTTAGCGGCGGCAACACTCGACAGCTACTGTCATCAGCTGGAACTGCTTCAGAACAACTATATGGTTCACTGCCTCAGCCATGCATCCTCAGCTCCTCTTTCAGCCTTTAGTACCTAAAACCAAAAATGCACTAAAACAATATCTCTTCTTTACCAAATAAAAGATAATTTATAAAAACATGGTTAAGCGAAGGAATATTGTAAAATGCAATGCATGAACCTAATTATGCCTAAAATGTGCTTAAAAACATTAATAATATGGAATGGAATGTGCATGAAATATAAGACTTGTGGACACTTTACAGGCTGTGGTCGATTTTGATGTTAAGCGGGTTACCTTGAAACTTGTTGATGATTACGAAGTGGTAATCGTGGGCGAGAATGTGAAATTCTTGTCCAATGCAATTTTAGCTCTCGAAGCGAGTCGTATGATGGAGTCGAGTTGTGAAGCTTTCTTAGCTTTTGTGATAAATCTTGATACAAAGGAGGTGCGAGTACAAAACATGCAAACGATATGTGAGTTTCCGGGTGTCTTTCTAGAAGAGTTGTCTAGTTTTCCACCGAACAGAGAAGTTGAGTTTGGCATTGAGTTGTATGAAAATATGATTCTAGTGTTTATTTCTCCTTATCGGATGGCACCTAAGGAGTTTAAGGAGTTGAAAATGCAACTTCAGGAGTTGCTAGATCAAGGGTTCATTAGGCCAAGTGTTTCACCTTGGGGTGCACCGGTTTTGTTTGTGAAGAAGAAAGATAGCACGATGCGTATGTATATAGATTACCAGCAACTGAACAAGATGACGATTAAGAACAAGTATCATTTGCCAAGGATTGATGATTTGTTTGACTAGTTTCGAGATGCTTTAGTGTTTTCTAAGATTGATTTGAGGTCTGGATATTATCAATTGAAGGTAAAGGATATGGATGTGCCTAAGACAGCTTTTCGTACAAGGTACGAGCATTATGAGTTCTTGGTGATGTCGTTTGGTTTGACTAATGCACTGGCTGCATTCATGGACAAGATGTATCGTGCGTTCTATGAGTTTTTGAATCAGTTCGTGGTAGTGTTTATTGATGATATTCTCGTGTACTCTCGTACCGAGGAGGATCATGATTAGCATCTGCGGATTGTGTTGCAAGTGTTGTTCGAGAATCAGCTTTATGCTAAGTTGAGGAAGTGTGAGTTTTGGCTCAGAGAAGTTGTCTTTCTTGGACATGTGGTGTCGTCTGAGGGTATCTGAGTTGACCCATATAAGATTGAGGCGGTGATCAATTGGAAGACGCGCAAATTAGTGACTGAAGTGCGTAGTTTCCTTAGGTTAACAGATATTATCGAAGGTTTGTGGAGGGTTTCTCTACGATTACTGTTCCGTTAACCAAGTTGTTACAAAAGAATGTTCTTTTTGAGTGGACGGATGTTAGACAACAAGCTTTCGAGAAGTTTAAAGAAGCTTTGACGCAAGCTCTCGTCTTGATTCAACCTGAATCGGGTAAGGAGTTTGTAGTTTATAGTGATGCATCGTATGTTGGTTTGGGATGTGTGCTGATGCAAGGTAAGAAGGTTGTGGTGTATGCATCTAGGCAATTGAAGGTGCATGAACGCAATTATCCTACTCATGATCTAGAGCTTGATGCAGTTGTGTTTGCTTTAAAGATTTGGAGCCATTACCTTTACGGGGAGAAGTATGTGTCTATACGGATCATAAGAGTTTGAAATATCTAATGTCTCAGAGAGAGTTGAATCTTAGGCAACGAAGATGGTTGGGGTTACTCAAGGATTACGATCTGATGATTGAGTACCATCCTATAAAGGCCGATGTTGTGGCCGATGCCTTGAGTAGGAAGGTGGCCGTAGAGTTGAGAGCAATATTTTCTAGGTTGAGCATATCGTGAGATGGTGGATTGATAGTCGAGTTACAAGTGAAACCTTCTGTTGAGTGTGTAAAAGTTCTATATTTTACCCCCTATTTAACCCATATTTCTGCTGCATTCAAGCATAATTCATTGCATTAAGGATAGATTTCATTTATACATCACAATTATATCAAATGGCACAGTTTGCATACGAGGAGGATGATGCTGCCATGGCCGCTGCCGTGGCAGCCAAGGACAACAGCAATGGTGAAGAGAAGAAGTGAAGTGGGCCTCGATAGAAAGAGAAAATTAAGTCGGTCTGTCGTGGAGCACTCTTATATTTTTCTAAGCCCTAGATCAAAATGAAGTTCAAGCTATGGATTGATGTTGGACAAAGATCTAGAAGACCCAATGGTAGTATTGAAAAACCTAGCAAAGAATGAGGAATAGTTTCCTACAGCAAGAAGAGGAGGTAAACGAGTACTAGCTTTGAAAGATTATAAGGCTGACAGTTCTCTAAAAACACATGGGGCATATCTCACAAAGGCAGTGAAGAAGCTCTTGAAAGAAGATTCACAACCCGTCTACTCCGCTGAAGAGGTATGTGAAACTTGTGATGGGAATCATAGTTCGGAAGATTGTCCATTACAGATAGAGGAATGGATGTACGTTGGGAACTACAATAAACAGAACTACAATTCCAACAACTACAATCCCAATTGGAGAAAGGATCCCAAGTTCTCTTGGAGCAACCCTAACAATGCCCTGAATCCTCAAGCGCAGAACACTCAGAATCAAGGAGGACCTAGATTACTGACTCAGAAGCAACCCCATCAACAGCAGCGACAACAGCCACCAGCTACCACAACTAGTATGTTGGAGCAGACCTTGGCTACATTCATGTCTCAAACAGGAACTTACATTGAAAACATGAATCACTTCGTCAAGAAGACTGAGTCATTCATGGATAAAACATAAATGCGGATGACCAACCATGAAGCTACTCTGAAATCACTAGAGACACAGATGGGTCAGGTTTCCCAGCATATTAAATCGAGGCAGAATGGAGGATTTCCTAGCGATACTGAAAACGCTAGACAACTCACACATGAGCAGTGCAAAGCCATCACAACAAGGAGTGCGAAGATATTACCAGGGCCAGAGAAGGAAGTTGAATCAGTTAAGGAACCAGCTTTGGAGTCGACTACCGAGAACGTTGCCCCGGCAGATGACAAATAGCATGCTACCAATGAACCTGTCACGACAGCAGAAGGGACAGAGAAGAAGGATGAAAACCTAAGCCTCCTCAGATCCGAATGCAGTGGGAAGGACGCATTGCTGATTATCGTCCTCCACCTCCTTTTCCTCAGCAGTTACAGAAATTGAAACATGAGTCCCAGCTTAAGATCTACGATATTTTTAAGTAGGTTCACAGCAACATTCCGTTGTTAGATGCAATAAAGAAGATGCCTGGTTATGCCAAATTTATCAAGGATGCCATGTCGAAGAAATCCAGACTTGGGGAATTTGAAACGCTCAAAATGACAGAGGGATGCATGAGTATTCTGCACAAGCATCCACCCCAGAAGAAGAAGGATCCTGGGAGCTTCATCAAACCGTGCATAATCGGAGATAAATTTGTGGGTAAGGAACTTTGTGATCTTGGTGCTAGTATAAATTTAAAGCACAAATATGTTTTCCAGAAATTAGGTATTGGAAAAGCTCGGCCCACAACAATAGTACTGCAGCTGGTAGATTGCTCTTACATTCATCTAGAAGGAAAAATTGAAGATATTCTGGTAAGTGTGGATAAATTTATTTTTCCTACTGACTTTCTTGTCTTAGATTGTGAAGCAGATGAGAATGCACCAATCATCCTGGGGCGACCCTTCTTAGCCACAAGAAGATCACTGATTGATGTTGAAAAAGGAGAACTCGCTATGAGAGTGAACGATCAAGAGATCAAGTTGAATGTTCTCTAAGCGATAAAACATGCTGATGTAGAAGAAGAATGCAAGGCTATCACTGAAGTTATCCTTGACCAACCCTGCATCAGGTCGGGCTGCCATGACATCAAAATTGGCCACTGCCCCAGCAGCCATTTAGAAGACTGTCACGGCAGCGACGACGACAGAAGCTCCTCAAAATCTGACATATCTAATACTGAAGATTAAGAGGAGGTAAACTGGATAGGCAATCTTCCAGGTAAGTTATTCGAGCCCTTAAACTATACCTCGAATGAACATATAGTCCAAAAGCCATCGACTGTAGAGCCATCTATTCTAGATCTTAAGCCCCTGCCAGGGCAGCTTAAATATGTTTTCCTTGGTTTAAATGATATGTTGCCAGTAACCATCTCTTCCAAGTTGATGCAGGAACAGGAACATCAGCTTATAGGGATGCTGCAGCACAAAAAGGCTATTGGATGGACGATAGCATATAGCCAAGGTGTCAGTCCGACATTATGCATGCATAAAATCCTCTTAGAGGATGATCATAAGCCGGCCATTAATGCACAGAGACGTCTAAATGATGCTATGCGAGAAGTGGTGCGTAAAGAAATCATCAAATGGCTAGATGCTGGAATAATCTATGCCATCTCGGATAGCAAATGGGTGAGCCCGGTGCAGTGCGTTCCCAAGAAAGGAGGAATAACCGTGGTAACCAACAAAGAAAACGAGTTAATCCCAACCAGGACTGTGACCGGCTGAAGGGTTTGTATGGACTATCGGAAGCTTAACAAAGATACCCGGAAGGACCACTTTCCACTGCCTTTTATTGATCAAATGCTTGATAGATTAGCGGGAAAGCCTTACTACTGTTTTCTTGATGGATACTCAGGTTATAACCAAATAGACATCGCACCGGAGGATCAGAAAAAGACGACGTTCACTTGCCCATACGGTACTTATGCTTTTCGGATGATGCCATTTGGACTTTGTAATGCACCAACAACCTTTCAAAGGTGTATGATGGCAATATTCTCCGATATGGTGGAGGATTTCTTGGAGATATTCATGGATGATTTCTCGGTCTTTGGAGACAATTTTGAAAGCTGCCTAGGCAACCTACAGAAAGTGCTCGAGAGATGTGAGAAAGCAAACTTGGTATTAAACTAGGAGAAATGTCACTTCATGGTGGATGAAGGGATAGTCTTAGGCCATAAAGTAAGTTGTCGCGGCATAGAAGTCAACAGAGCTAAGATCGAGGTAATTCAAAAGCTACCGCCACCCACCACAGTCAAGGGAATCAGAAGTTTCTTAGGGTATGTTGGTTTTTATCTGAGGTTTATCGCACACTTTTCGAAGATCACCAAACCCTTGTGCCATCTTCTGGAGCAGAATCGTCCCTTCGACTTCAACACCGAATGTACTGAGGCATTCAAGGTTACAGCCACTAGATTGGAAACTGCCATTTGAGATCATGTGTGATGCTAGTGACTACGTTGTCAGGGCAGCACTTGGGCAGAGGAAAGACAAGCTCTTTCATGTTATATATTATGCCAGCAAAACAGTAAACGACGCCCAAGTAAACTAAACCACAACAGAGAAGGAACTGTTAGCTGTGGTGTTCTCGATTGACAAGTTTTGTTCATACATACTTGGAACGAAGGTCATAATCCACACTGACCAATCTGCATTGAAGTATTTGTTCACCAAAAAGGATGCAAAGCCTAGACTGATACGTTGGATTCTGCTACTGCAAGAGTTCGACCTTGAAATCAAGGAAAAAAAGGGACAGAGAATCAAGTTGCAGATCACTTGTCAAGGTTAGAGAAGGGAAAGAGTCTCCCAACAGATGAGACACACATACTAGAGACCTTCCCTGACGAACAATTGTTCACTACCACAAGCATTGCCGTGACAGCCATGGCGGCAGGTAAGTTTTCTAAACTCCCATGGTATGTTGATTTCGTTAATTATTTAGTTAGCGGAATAACTCCTCCTGACCTTAACTATCAAGCTAGGAAGAGGTTCCAAAATGATGTTAAGCATTATTATTGGGACGAACCTCTTCTTTTCAAATATTGTGCAGACCAGGTTATCACGAGATGCGTACCACAGGATGAACATGAATTTGTGCTTCATCACTGCCATGCTTCACAATATGGAGGACACTTAGGTGGTAACAAAACTGCTGCCAAAGTTTTGCAATCTTGATTCTTTTGGCCTTCACAATTCAAGGATGCCCAGACATTCTACAAAAATTGTGACAAATGTCAACGGACTGGAAATATCTCAAAAAAACATGAGATGTTGCTGCAAAACATTCTTGAAGTCGAGATCTTCGACGTTTGGGGATTGATTTTATGGGACCATTCTCAGCTTCATGTGGGAACTTATATATCCTCTTGGCAGTAGACTATGTGTCCAAATAGGTAGAAGCGATCGCGACTCAGAAAAACGATGCCAACACGGTTCAGAGGTTTTTGCATAAAAACATATTTTCCAGATTTGGCATCCCCAAGGCGATCATCAGTGATGAAGAGAGGCATTTTGATAATAGGGTTATAGTTGCTGCCTTAAAAAAGTATGGTGTCAAACATCGGATTGCAACAACATACCACCCTCAGACCAATGGACAGGCTGAAATATCCAACAGAGAGGTTAAGAACATTCTTGAAAAAATGGTTAAGCCAACTCGGAAAGAATGGTCTCTACACCTCAATGATGCATTATGGGCCTACAGAACATCATTCAAAACTCCATTGGGAATGTCACCCTACCGGTTGATTTATGGAAAAACCTGTTATCTATCTGTCGAGATTGAGCACAGAGCCTACTGGCTATTAAGGCAGTGAATATGGACTTGGAAAAGGCAGGACAGAAAAGGCTGCTTGACTTGAATGAGATAGAAGAAATTTGAGCAATGGCCTATGACAACGCAAGGATTTACAAAGACAAGACAAAGAAGTGGCATGATAAGAAGTTGCTGCCACAACAGTTCTGCCCAGGGCAGCTTGTGTTGTTATTCAACTCTAGGTTGAAACTCTTCCCAGGAAAGTTGAAATCTAGGTGGCCCGGCCCATTTTAAGTGGTATAAGTTTTCCCCATGGTGCCATCACAATCAGATCTTTAAAAGACGGGCACCAATTTAAAGTCAATGGACAAAGATTGAAGCATTATCAAGGGACTGAAGCCCCAAGAATACAGGAAGTGGTTACTTTAGGAAATGCCCATCCTGGCATCCCTAATTTAACCTAATTTTATTATTATTATTATTATTATTATTATTATTATTATTATTATTATTATTATTATATATTAGGTAATTAGAATTATTTTATTTTTAGGAACTAAAGTCTTTATTTTTATTATTCTTAGGAAATAAAGGAGATAAGGAGAAGAGGAGAAGTGAATTCAGCCCACCATCTTTCCATCAGCCTAAAAAGCCCAACTTTGGAGCCTGCCGTTACAGCTGCCGCGACAGACGCGAAAAATCCAGCCTGTCAACACGCTATCGTGGTAGACACGGAAACGAGTAACAGACATGCAGTAGACACAAAAACGCATGACAGACGCGTCAGAAACCGCATAACAGCTAGCCCCGTTATTCGGGCCTGTCGTTACAGCTCCAACGGGTAGCAAACTCCCCTCTATATAAACCCCGTTTTACTATTCATTTTTCACTCACTTTTACTCTCTCTACTTGTTTCCTCTAGAATTTTATTTGATTTCACTTTCTTTTCCACATTCCTTGCAAAAATGAGTATCAGAAATACTTGTCGTAGTGCTGCCTCAGGATCTGCCCCAGCAGCATCCACTCCAGCTCTTTCCAGATCATAGACATGTGGGAGGAGAAAGGTTTCGTCTACACCACCAGAACGGAGAACCTTGGGCTAAAACCGTTCATAGCCCACAAAATCAGAGCCCTGTAATGGTAGATATTTGCCGAGAAGCCAGAGGAAATGAACGTGACCCTCGTCCGGGAATTTTATGTTGCCATCAACAGTAGGGAAGCAACAACAGTAACGGTCCGAGGAAAAGAGGTACCCTTTGAACCCGAATACATCAACACACTCTATGGGTTCTATCTTGGGAGAAAGAAAGATGGCCACCGGAGATTTGTGGAGAGTTTGGAGCCGACCGATTACGATGTTGTTATGGCAGAACTCACACACGAGGGTACCGAGTGGAATACCGATCCTAAACATCCAAGGACGCTAAAACGAGTTCAACTCACGCAGAAGGCCAAGCTTTGGAATGCATTCATCAAAAAGCGGATAATGCCCTCCTCGCACAACACAACGGTAGACCAACCCATGTTAGCCCTCATACATTCAATTTTAAATGAGAGGCCAATTAACGTTGGTAGATACGTTTGGGAGGGAATATTGGAATGTGCATACCGGCCGTCAGGACCACTTTTCTACCCATACCTCATTACTGCCCTCTGTCGCGGCCACAACATATCGGACGCTACCGAGGATTTAAGAGTTCGAGGAAAAGGCTGAACAGATCGAAACATCCTCAGCATGATGGAACTCAAAGCTGCCACCCTCCTATCGTCATTCGATCCCACTGCCGTGGCAGGTGAGCTGACAGAGCCCACCCAAACCGAGCATGCCGCCACAGAACCCAGGCAGCCCACCGTAGCAGCTCCTCTAGCAGACACCTCCACACAAATACTCGCTGCCCTACAGAAAACGGAGGAACGACAACTAGGCGTGATGAGTTTCATCCGAGACTTCACCACCGCAACAGTACATTTCATCCACACCACTCTTAATTTCCCTGATGTACTATTCCCTGTTTTCCCCAACCATTATTTTGCTGCCCCTGCCCTTGCCCATACCTCTACCCCTGCTGCCACACCAAAAACACCATCTACCGCGTCCACTCTGACCCCTGCCACAACAGCTGCAGGCGATAGCCGCACGACTGAGGCATCTGCCAGGGGAGCCAAGAGAAAAGAGCCCATGTCAGACCTCGACAGGTACATTGATGGCTTCTCCTCCTCTAAAATTTGGGCGGCATCCGATGACGAGCCCTCTGTCAAGAGGAATCTGTCCAAGGATTTCACCCCGGTCAAACGGTAGAAACCAGGCTCCAGAGTCGATCCATCCGACAAAGAAAAATCTGACGGCGGCAGCAGTAGCAGTAGCAACAGCAGCAATGGCAGCGGCAGCGGCAGCAGCAGCAGTAGCAGCTTCGATGAGGTTCAGGTATTGGAGAAACCACCCCATATCTCCCCTACCCGTATCCAACCTCCACGGGAAGCCAAGACCAAGACCACCTCTGCCTCTCCCATCCATCTGCCGGCACCGACATGGAAAGTCACTGCCCACCGGCAGATTCGTATCAGCAGTAGCAGTAGCAGCAGCAGCAGCGGCGACAACAACAACTGAAAATTTAAGTTTCTTCTCTTATTTTTGTTGTCTGCCTTTTTGTTATATTTTGTGATGTTGTCTTTATTTTTATTTTTCATTTCTGTCATTTGCATTGAGGGCAATGCAACCCTTGAGTTTGGGGGTGGCATCCCTCCATTAATGAAGTGTCTTTAAGTTTAAAAATTGTGTCCTTTACTTAGTTTATTTTTGCTATAAAAAATGAAAATTTGGCTTAAGTCTTTGAACTGAACTTACCTACCGTGACAGCCTCTGTCGTGGCAGTGCCTTTAGGATAGTTTTAGGAGCAGTTTAGAGCCTTACTATAGTTCTAATTCTTAAACACCATTTGTGACTTTTATACTGTCTAGAACTCTGCTAGTAAACTAGAATAGAAAGCTTAACAGTTGAGTTTCCCCTAGAGGTGTCTAACATTGGCTCTAGGAAAAGAAGTTAAGAAAAATAGACTCAATACACCTAGAGGTGCCCGAAACCGGCTCTATGAAGTTAGCTAGAGGTGCCCGAAACCGGCTCTAGTCAAACTTAAGCTTGAGAAAATAGAATCGAGTCTAAATAAAAACTAAAGGAGCCTAAGAATTGCCTCCAAAAAAATGAAAATTGGCATAAAAATTCAAGTTAGAAGCTTAGCTATTCTAGTAAACTAAGGGAGTCATGGCATATAATTGTTCACAAGCATGCACACACTACACGAGAATTATAGCAAGGTTCCAGATAAATCATGAATTATCCAACAAGGTGTTACTCACAATAGGGAATGAATGGTAGGTAAGGGAAAGTTCACTGTTTTAAGCCAAACAAAAAATTGTTTATTTATTTTTAGGTCTGAATTGTTTGAGGGCAAGCAAAAACTTGAGTTTGGGGGTGTGTTGAGTGTGTAAAAGTTCTATATTTTACCCCCTATTTAACCCATATTTCTACTGCATTCAAGCATAATTCATTGCATTTAGGATAGATTTCATTTATACATCACAATTATATCAAATGGCACAGTTTCTACTGAAATTGGTTGCTTTTGCAGGTAGCTGCTGTAGCAGATGGAGGGCAGTGGAGAAGTAGACGTTGAGCAGTGAAGAAGCAAAGCTGGAAGTGGATTTGTATATGAGGAGGACGATGCTACCATGGCCGCTGCCGTGGCAGCCAAGGACGACAGCAATGGTGAAGAGAAGAAGTGAAGTGGGCCTCGACAAAAAGAGAAAATTAAGTCGGTCTGTCGTGGAGCACCCTTATATTTTTCTAAGCCCTAGATCAGAATGAAGGCCAAGCCCAAAGTTTAAGGAAGAAACTCCAAGCAAAAAGGAAGGACGAATTAAAGATATATGCTCTGAAGATTTAGTCTTTAATAGAGTTGTACTTTAAATTAAACTTGTATTCTTGCCATATTAGAAAACTTGAACCCAAGGCCTATATAAAGGCATGTAATTCGACCTAGGGAAGGAGATCTTACTCTCTAGCCTTCTCTTCTGAACCCTAGTCGTTTCCCCTTCTCATCATGTTCTAAACTTTCCCTAGGGCTAAGGGTTGATTTGTAAAGTAGTTGCAAGGATTGCATTTGTTTTAGGAATTTTACTGTTGAATAAAATAAACTTCAAGTTTGCTTATTCTGGTTTTCAACATCTTGCAAGAGTATCGGGGGAGCATTGTGAGATTACACATTTACTTAATATCGGGAGAGTTAAGTATATGAAAGGAATAAGTACGGGTTCTCTAGTTTTCGGTTGAACTATCTCGGACTTAGGGATAGGACGAGGTTAAGTTGTTAAGGAAGAATTCAACAACATCGGTGTTCATCCTTCGATTCACGCCGGGAGGTATCATCAAAGACGTGTTCATCGACACACTTGGACCTAGGGATAGGCCAAGGCACAGCAAGGATTCTTGCCAAGCTTGAAGTACAGAGTTGTGTGATCGTTGCCGCGACTAACAACAGACCGCTATCGCGACAGGTGCTGCCGCGACAGGCACAACGACAGAACAGATATTCCTAGACTTTGCAACATCTACACTACTGAGCAATTCAATATCGGTACATTCTCTCTATCCTAATTTCTTTACTCTTTTATTATTAGTATTCTTTATTATCTCGTGACAAACATTTAAACTCTTTCTTTTTCCCTTTCGTGCAGTAATTCCAGGTTAAAGTTATTGGCACATTCCCTATAGAGACGATATTGGATACTTACGTATCACTTTACTACTTGCATCGTGTACACTTGCACTACATTGCGATAGAAACTTTTATACGCAACACCTTCCTTGATTCAATTGATTAAGGAGAAGCAGTTGCTTGATGATTCTTTAGTGCCTCATGTTCAGGATATAGCGGATGGTAATGCAATGGATTTTTGTTTTAATGATGATGGTGGTTTATGCTTTAAAAGTTGAATAGTTGTGTCGGAGGATGTCGAGTTGAGGCGCACTTTTTTGGCTGAGGCACATAGTAGTCCTTTTGTTATGCATCCTGGTAGTACTAAGATGTATCATGGATTGAAAGATGAGTACTATTGGGTTGGGTTGAAGAAGGATGTTGCTGAATTTGTGAGCAAGTGTATGGTTTGTCTACGTGTGAAAGTTGAGCATCAATTTCCTTTTAGATTGTTGCAACCTTTGAGAATACCAAAATGGAAATAGGAGAGGATTACGATGAATTTTGTGTCTGGTTTGCCTTTAACCCCGTCAAAGAAGAACTCCATTTGGGTGATTGTAGATCGCCTTACAAAGTATGCACATTTCTTAGATGTGCATACTACGTATACGTTGGATAAGCTAGCAGAATTGTACATTGCGAAGATAGTGCATTTGCATGGTGTACATAAATATATAGTGTCGGATAGAGATCTGAGGTTTACAGCAAGGTTCTGGGAGTGTTTACATCAAGCCTTGGGCACGCATTTGAATTTAAGTACCTCGTGTCATCCTCAGACAGATGGTCAGTTTGAGCGAGTTATCCAAGTGCTTGAGGATATGTTGAGGTGTTGTGTTATAGATTTCCAAGGTTCTTGGGAGAAACAATTGCCTTTGGTGGAGTTTGCCTATAATAATAGTTTCCATGTGAGTATACAAATGGCTCCGTATGAAGCTTTATATGGAAGAAAGTGTAGAACGCCTCTTTGTTCGGTGGAGGCAGGGCAAAAGTTGGTTTCCTTTCCAGATTTGCTAAAGGGAACGACTGAGAAGGTAAAACTTATTTGTAATCAGTTGAAGGCAGCATTAGATTGTCAAAAGTCTTACGCAGATTTAAAGCGTAAGGAGATTGAGTTTGTGGTTGGAGATCACGTGTTCTTGAAGGTATCGCCTTGGAAGAAGATGATGAGGTTTGAATATAAGGGTAAGCTTAGTTCTTGAAGGTATCGTCTTATGATGAGGAACCAGTTGGGATTCTTGATTCTAGTAGCAAAGTTCTCTGTGGTAAGATGATTGAACTTGTGAAAGTGTTGTGGCGACATCGAGGAGTTAAGGAGGCCACGTGGGAAATCAAGGTGGACATGTTGAAGCAATTTTCGCACCTTTTTCCTTCATGTAAATTTTCGAGGATGAAATTTCCTAAGTGGAGGAGAGTTGTACCGCCTCGTTTTGGGGCCTAGATGTTTTAAAGGCGGTTTAGGGTCCAATGAATCTAGATTAGAGATTCGAGTCAATTCAGAGTCGGTTAAGGGAAAACTTAGTTCGAGATGTGATAAAATGGTGCGAAAAAATTCTAAAATCCTCTTTAAATATGTATTGAGGGAAAGTGAATCCAATTTTGGAAAATTATTTTTGGAAGGTCGACATTTCGGTTTGGTGACTAAAATGTAAAAATTGAAAGTTATGTTTTAAGGGATAAATTGAAAAGGGGACAAGGCTTAGAATCTTTAGGGAGCTTATATCTATTTTGTGAACCTTTTCCCTCAAATTGGCCCTTTTAATGGTTTAATTAAAAAGGATTTTAAATGGGGTTTTAAATTAAAAAGGGAATTTTTAATAGTTAAAAGATATTTCACGTAACTAACTCTTCTCTCATTTTACCAATCAGCCAAACACTCTTCTTTTTCTCTAAAATTTTAGATATTTCTATTTTCTCAAATCTTTTTGGATAGCCAATGATTTCTTTGAGTTTCCTTTCAATTTTCTAAAGCTATCTTGAAGAACTTCTTCAAAATCTTGTCATTTGAGGGGAAGAGGCAAGGTTAGAGGTAAGATTCCGTTCAACTCCTCAAATCAAGGTTCTTTAATAAAATTCCCAAGTCTTTGGCTTCCTAAATATGTTTATTAACTAAGTTTCATGTTTTGATTAATGGAAAATTGATTAATCTAGCTTTTCTTGGTGAATTTCTAAGAAATTTGTTTGAGCACTGTTTTGATTAATTTAAGAATGAATTTAAACTTGATTTGGATGTTAAATGATGAGAGAATAATGGTTTTTTAATAATATTCCTGAAATGAGATGGATCTTTAATTGTTAGATTGTTAGATTTGGGTTTTTGAGGTGTTAGTGTGAAATCTGAGTTGTTGGAGGTATAAGAATGAAATTAGGATGATTTTGAATGTTGATTGATGGTTAAATGGGATGGAAGTGTTAGATTATGGCCGAGCTGAGTTTATAGAGAAATTGAAGGTGATTTCGGTTGTTTCGGATGGGTATTTTCGTGCTTTAGGGCAGAGCAGCGAGATTGTTTAAGTTGCCAGTGATTTTAATGCATTATGATGCATTAATCCTCTGTTCTTGTGTGGTATAAACAAGGGAGAATATATCGGAAGCAATCAGTATAGATTTGAGGGCTTTGGATGCTTAATTTCGCGTCGGCGAATCTTGGTTTTGTGAGTTGGTGAGTGGAATGAGTTTTTCAGCTTTGAAACACTTAAAAGGTGGTTTTGAGAACTTAATGTGAGCTTGAAACGCTTTACTAAGTTCGAAAGTATGTGAAAGAATTTTCTCCCTCGGATTGTGCTATTATGTATTATTGATGCACTTAATTTTAAATGCATGTTACCTACTGTTTTAAAGCATGAATTGAGGTGAGTGATTTACTGTTTTTGATGTTATATTGATGAAGGATGCACACTGTAAGTGATCCTTGTATGTATATGCTTATACATGTTTTATGAAGCATAGTTCGATGCTTGGAAATGTGGCTTATTGGTTATGCTTTGAAAATATTGAGGTTTGTGCTAAATGAGAATTATATTGGCAAGTGATGTTGTGAAAATGGTTTATAAATGAAATCGGATATATTTAGTTGGCTATAAGATTGAGTGCACTATAAACAAGTCGCCTTGGATGTTGAGAGGTTTATACGGTGTACCGAATACTCCATCCAAGTACCCTAACGATTGAGGTAATTGAGTTGTGTCTCGTCTCTCGTTAGTGGGGTTATACATCTACCGATGAGTGGTGTTGAGGGGTTGTAAGGTACCGAATACTCCACCACGGGTGTCACAACGGTGGAGGGTAGCTCCCGTGTGTGAACCTTGAGATGCCGGTGAGATTGTATGAAGTGTTGGGACAACACTTGTGAATCTGTGTATTCGATATGGTTTTGAGAAATGAACATGTTGATGATCACTTGTGAGCCAATATAATTGATAAAGTGTTATGAAGTGATTAATGATGCATATTATGTAAATGCATGTTTTACTCTTTAAGGTTTGCATATGATAGTTATGCATGGAAGGCTTAAGTTGAGTGTTAGTGATGGATTCGCTTTTGAGTTATATCATTTGTTGCATGATGTTTAACATGTTGATTTGTTATGGAAAATGCATGGTTTAAAAAGGGCATGGTTGTTTACAAATGATGAAAAATAGTTTTAATGTGTTGATGGTGTTTTGGTTTTTGAGCACTCCTCACTAAGCTTGTATGTTTACGCTCTCTCTTGTCCATGAATGCAGATAATTAAGTACTTGGAGGCAACAACTTGCTAGGGGATCATAAGAGGCTTCGCTTGAATGTATGTTTCGTTTATGGACTAGAGTAATAAGGGCAATGGGGGTTTCATAGCCTATTTGGGTGATGTGTATGTACACCCTTTTTGAGCATGTTTGCTTTATAATTTTAAACTTGTAAAAGGCCTTTATTTGATGAACTGTGCATTGGTTTGAGTGTTGAATCTTGAATAGCTTATTTTCTAGGTTGCATGTCTATAGTTTACCTTTGATGCAATTTGCCATGATTTGATGTTGAATATGCTATGAATGTTTGAGGATCAGTGTTTAAATAGGATGTATGCATGTTGGAAGCATGTTGGATTGGTTTATGATGGATTTAAGTGTGAAAAAACAGCAAAAAGTGTCATTACATGCACATGTGTTTCAGTACACTCGATCCTGTACCGAAACAATGAGCCTGAAATGGCCTAAGGGTTTCGAAACAGGGGAGGTCTGTTCTGGTACGTTTTGCTACTAGAAACCAGTGTTCTGAAACACCTCGAGGGTGTTTCGATACTGGCCCGTGTTCCGAGCTCTGTGAACCTGTTTCAGTATGCCTGTTTCGATACATGGATAGCATGTACCAAAATGGTAGGTTGGTAAGTTAGTTGACTGAATATTCTGAAGTTCTGATTCTTTGCGTTTTGGTCCCTGAACGTTGTGGATGCAATTAAATGAGCATGAATGGTTATTTGAGCTGAGTTTTGACTGAGATGCATGAAATGTGACTAATGAAGGGTTGGTAACATAAAAATGGTATAATTCCCTATAGTTTTATAAAATTACAAAATAGTCCCTAAAATCGTAATTGAATGCAATCGAGTCTTAATCGTTGTTCGATTGAGTTATGAACGTTCCACTGCGGGGTTAAACACTTAGGACTCTAATGAGCATCTAGATAAGATAAAAAGAAAAAAATTAGGGTTATTTATTGGAGTAAGCTTCTCGGTTTACTTTAATATTCCCCGTGTGAATCGTTTGGTCCAGTCTACCGTCTAGGCCGGGTCGAGGGGGTTACATTTTGCTTACACCACAATCACCCAAAAATCAATCTTTTCCACCACTTGGCAAGCTATTTCGGTTGTAATTATCAGGCTTCACAAAATTAGACCCTAATAAAAAATATTTTAAAAGTTAAAATTTAAGAGTAAATACCTAATAATAAGTATTAAAAAATTAGACCATAATATTAATATTATATAAAAAAATTGGGCCTTGGACGAGCACTTCTCGCCCATGCTGAGGAACATCTCTGGATGACGTGGTGAATCATTCATGAATCATGTTCATCTAATAATTTTTTGGTCATTGCTCGAATATTTATCATTTGAATTCACTTACTTACGATGATAATAAACTTATATGCTTAATGTCTAAATCCATATTTTTTTACAGATAATAGATTAAATTCATCTAAAATGTTATATGTTTTAAAACTTTTTTATACTTACTAAATACGAAAAATTAACGAATTAGGTTATCTCATGGATAAATGTAAAATACTTAAATCATCACTTAACTTTATTTTATAACCTATTTTGGTCACTAAGCTTTCAAAACGATCAATTTATTCACTAAACTTTAGTTTCTAGCCTATTTTGATCACTCTAAATTATTTTATTAATATTTTAGTATGACTTGGCATATATTATTATTATTAAATATAAAAATAATTTAAAATAAAAATAAAATATATTTCCCTATCATGTTTTTAATTGGGTTCAGTACTTTGTCTCGAGTAGAGGTAGCAAACGGGTCATTCGGTTCGGTTCAAATCTTTTCGGTTCTGACTATATTCAGTTTAAGTTCGGTTCGAATCTAATTTAGTTTTAGTTCAGGTCTATGGTAATTTTGATTCAGGTATCGGGTCGAGACTTCGGGTCGGTTGATTTTCGGTTCGATTGATTTCGGGTTAGTTATTTTGGGTCGGATCAATATCGGGTTATTAGGAGATCGATCGGTTTTAGTCGGGTTTTTAGGCCGAGTTAGGTTTTTCCACCCTATTTATAAATTTATACAGTTTGTATATTTGGCTTTTTAGTGAGTTGTGCGACAATTCACAATTCACATCTCATATTTATTTATTTATTTTAATATATTTTCTTTATTTCAGGTTGCCTTCGGTTTAGGTTGCTTTCGGTTCGGGTT
This sequence comes from Hibiscus tridactylites, assembly GCA_958450335.1. Classification (NCBI taxonomy): domain Eukaryota; kingdom Viridiplantae; phylum Streptophyta; class Magnoliopsida; order Malvales; family Malvaceae; genus Hibiscus; species Hibiscus tridactylites. The sequence goes on along the minus strand of OY288289.1, from coordinate 22,076,330 downwards.
AGTTTTTAGTTCGAATGAATTTCGGTTCGCTTTATTTTGGATTACGAATCAAATTCGGGTCATCGTGTTCGGTTGATTTCGGATCTCATATGCCAAGCCGTACTAATATATTAATAAAATAATTTAGAGTGATCAAAATAAAATAGAAAATAAATAAATTGATCGTTTTGAAAGTTTAATGACTAAAATAAGTCATAGAGAAACGTTGAGCGGTGATTTAGGTATTTTACTCATGGATAATTTAATTAATTTTTCCAACAGCCCAATTCACAAGGCTTCGTTCGTTTATCATATGAAACGATGAAAATTAACGCTTTCTTCGTTGTATAACGAAACCAAAACAAATCAAACCCAGAAAAAAGAAAGAAGAAAAAAAAAACTTAGCTTCAAAACTCCCACAAAACTCTCAGAAGAAGAGTCGTAAATGTGCTTTGATCGATCATGAATTTAGGTTTTCTAATCAACTTTGATCTGTAAGTCCCCCTACTTTCCCTCTCTCTATTTTTTCCCCAATTCAGGTCTTTATTCAATTCTTCCAAATATTTTGGTCGAAGATAGTAAATTCGGTTTCTGTTTTTTGTTAAGAACATTCAGGAACATAAGAAAGCGTCTATACCCAGAAGTTCCTTGTTTTATTTTTCATTTTTGAAAATGCCATTTTAGGGTTTATATAAATGTTTAATTTTACTTCAGTTAGCTGATGTGAATAATAAAAAACGAGGGTAATTTTGTTTTACTTGGATTTATCTCAATTTTCTCGGCTACCAAGCAGAAATTTAAGGGTTTTGTAGCTGAATTTGATCCTTACGAGTTACATTTGAGATATTTGGACTGTTAGTATTCAGTTTTGTATGAAATTATTGCATTTACTTTACGTATAATCACTCAATTTTATTTTGTAGTTTACGGTTGGTTTTAATGAATGTTGATTTTTTTGTTTTGTTTTGAAGTTACAGGTTTTGAAAAGAGTGTTGGAAAACAATGTCGAGACCAATGTTACTTGTTTTCCTATTTATCATACTCATAATCACCTCACAGTTTGAGTGGAGACAACCACTTGTTGATGATGACACGGCGCCGAGTGTATCCCAGAAGCTGCAACAAATTTCAAGGAGGGAAGAAGTTGTGAAAGAAAAGGTGACATGCCTTGTACTTTTTTCTAATTCTAACTGAAATTTCAAGTTTATCTTTGACAGAAAACGTTTGAATAATGAGATTAGTTTCATTGGAATGCGTACGTTCTATGTGACATACCATATGTATAGTTATGTAAAACTTATGCTGAATTGCAAAGTGCAAACCTTTTTTCATCTGTATTCTTTTCATTTTCTAATCAGATTACTATTGTTGGTTTTGAAGTTAGTTCTTGTAAAAGTTAAAACAGAATGTTTTATACCCTTATTTAGCAATTGTTTTTCTGTAAGCTACCCTCTTCGATGTTTTGTTTCTTTTATATTCAAGATTTATGTTTGCTCAAATCATGGTATAGTATCGGTATACATCAATATTGATTAGCCTAAGCGGTCATTCAGACCCCATCCGGTCTAACATGTATAGTAGTTGTTGATTGCCTTTTAATTTAGCATAAATTTGTGCTTGTTAGCTTATTTCTGTTTCTTTCAATGACAAAGTTTTTGCTTTTCTTTGTTGTCACTTCTGTTGGCTAGCATTTTTTTTTTGTTTCTGCCACTGATCACGGTCTTCTAATCAACCCATTCATGTTATTTTAGAATGAACCGTGCTATTGCAAACTCTGTAAGCCAAAAGGCATGAACTAGGTACTCGGAAATATTTGCCTTTGGTTGCAAAATATAATGAGTGTCTTGTCTAGATCTACATTTTTCGCCAGAAATTCAACTTCTGATTGGCTTCTAGTTGAAATTTGTCGCTCATTGCAGATCATCCTATCACAAGAGAAGAAGATTCAGAGGCTTAATGAACTTGTGCGGAGTCTTGAGCAGAAACTGTTGCAGTGCAAGGGCAACAACAAGACAGCAAATGACACCGTAAGCCATTTGACTGAACATATTCTTGAGCTTGAGAGGAAACAGATCTTGGAGGACTAGGCTATCATATCTTAAAACATACTCTCTGATTGCGGTGCACTGAATTTGTAAAATCATTGTTTATCCATGTAAATTCGAAGTTACATTCGTGTAAGTTATACGTTTTTTCCCCTCGTATCCACTCCATCTCTTTCGGAAGGAAGCAATGAAGCTATGCATGGTATAAATCATTCTAACAATCCATAGTCCTTGCTAAGTGGCTATATCGTATTAGAATTAGCAGCACCTTTTGCTGATTGAGGATGAAAAGAAACCTATGATGAGATGCATGGTGTATATAGTCCTCCCATTTTATTAGTACAAGTGTGAATTCCCTATCAATCCATGGTTAGAAAATGGGTGAGAAGAACATGCTTAAGATGTAGTTCATACCTTGAAGTCCAAACTTAGCAGAGAAAATTTCTTAGAGAAAGGCCTTAGAATGATGTAAACTTACTATCGTTTCTAATTTATTTGGTGTATTTACATGCTCCAAAAGTGTGTTTTCCCCCTCATCATTGATTAGAGAACTTGGTGGATTGGAGAGTTCATGATTTATCAACTTGAACGGAGGTTTCTATCATCTTTAAACACATAAATTTGTAGTTTTTGTAGTAAAAGAAAGGGGAAAAAAAGCTTTGATACACAGTGTGTAAAAACTTTTTATACAAGCTTTTTAATTTTAGGGGTTAGAGGTTTATTTTAAAAGTTTAGGTTTTAGGGTTTATGATTTAAGGTTAGTGTTTAAGATTCGAGTTTTATAATGTAAATATACTGACTTGTATTTAATCAAAATTTTACCTAAAAGGAAAAATCCAATGTTTTCATGGCATTATGTGTATGAGTAGGGATAACCATTCGACCCATACCCGACGGGTTCCGACCCTATCCTATAGGGTTGCGTTTTTCAAAAAAAATCAGATTCGAGTCTGATTTGGGTTTAAGGTGAAAATACCCGACCCGAACTCTCTCTCTCCCTCTTCCTTCCCCCCTCCCTCTCTTTTCAACAAATAAATAAATAGAAGGGATAATTATCATATATATATATATATATATAATATGATATATGAACTAATTAGTGCGATTTTGCACATAAAACCTTGATTTCGTAATAAGTAAATATAAAAACATTGCTATCAACAAAAGGAAGTTAGCAAATATTATTTTAAAAAAAAGTTATATGTAATCTTGAATTGTACGGTTTACATAAATCAATTGATGTCATTTAAACATGGGACAAGAGAGCATTTTCGCAACTGGTATGTAATTTCGCTCTCTGAAATTTGTAATAATAATTTATTTATTTATCATAGTCAAATTTTGTAGGTGTATAATGTTTGATTTTTCAGCGGCCGAATTGAATTACACCATATATATTAATATTAATTAAATTACAATAATAGTTTTTTATAGTATATCGATCTGAATTTGAAAAAATTTGAAACCGTAATTCATATGTGCCAAACTTACCGAATTAAATGGGTAGCATGGCATGGGCAGATGTGTATTAGATAACACTACCCATTTGCTAGTAGCAAATTAATAGTTGCTACAAGTAACAACAGTGATATTATTATTTAATTATAATATATATCTTTTAAAATGATATATATATATATATATATATATATATATATATATATATATATATATATATATATATCAGTTCAATTGATGATATTATTTTTATAATATCCATTAACAGAGAAAAATTAAGCTAGGAAGTGTTTTTTTTTTCTTTCTAAAATATACTACCAGTTAGGGGTGAGTAAAATTCGACTCGACTTGAAAAAATCAAAATTTTCGACTCGACTTAAAAAAAATTTAAATAAAGTTTGAGCTGTAAAATGAAAATTCGAATAACTCGAATAATTCAAAAAATTTAGTAATTAGTGGATTGATTTTTAAGTTTGAGTCGAGTCCCTCTATTTTTCCTAATATATATAGGTTGATATAAAAAAATATGAAGAAATATATGTTACATATGAAAAACTATGAAGAAATATATATGCATATCTTATATGATTAGAGAAAAGCCGTTTAAATTGGAATTAACTGTATTATATCATGATAAATAATTACAATTAAATTTATATATGAACTCGAAAACTCGACTCGACTCGACTCGAACTTGACACAAATTTCATAAACTCGACTCAAATCGAAAAAAATTCAAATAAAGTTTGAGTTGTAAAATATGACGCGTCAACTAGAATAACTCAATTTTTTTTTACTTGACTCGATCGAACGCTCACCCTTACAACCGGTAGAGGGGGCAAAATGAACCCGGGTATAGAAAATTGACATGAGAAAACTAATCAGAACTAATTGTAAATTAATGAAAATATAATAGAAATTATTAAATTACAAATTTTCAAGAAAAAAAACTAAAAATACTTGTAAATTAGTAATTAATATTAAGATATAAACATTTAAATTGTGTACATATAATTTCATAATTTAAAACAAATCAGATGTTAAATCTAAATCTAAAAATACCTAAACTTAAAAATCCAAAATAAAAAAAAAGATCGAACTTGATATTTTTGAATTTCAAAATATTCAACTTAAAAAAAAGGCTCAGATCCATTTAATCCAACATGTAGGGACGGGGACTAAGACCAGGAGCCCATGCCCCCAACCCCTTATTTTATTTTACCAATATAACAGTTTTTTTAAATAGATTAATTATACACATCCCTTCACTTTTTAAGTATGTATATTTATCCTTAAACTTCTAATTAGAGTTTAATATAATTTCCGTCTCAACTAATTAGAGTTTAAGCAGGCTTCAAGAATTAAATACAAAAGGGTAGTCTAAATTATTAAAAGTTCGTTTACGTTAGTTTGTTACGAGAATCAAGTGGTCCAAAGTTTGAGTTCAATAAAATTCATCAAAATAAACTATATAAACAAGATAATTTATATTTCTTCTTTCTTTCTTTTATAATTTATGCAGCCGCGTGCATATAGGGAGCGTATTTTAAATAAAAAATTCAATACTTTTTTGATTATATGCATGTCCAAAAAAAATAATCATGTCTCGTCTATTTACTGTTTAGTTTTAAATATCAATTAATTAGGACTATAATTGTTTCATAATTTTACGCGTAGAATGTTACCACCTAATTGCTGAATAATTATCCATGGAGCAATCTATTAATTTAAAACTTTATCTCCATTAATATGCTTTATTATTTTGGTCCTCCTTATATACCATGTCTTGTAGATTGTTTTTCTAATAATACTATGCTTAATTAAATTACTCGGATTATTCCCAGTCACAAAACAAAAGATAATACGGTTGCAATAATATTAATGTCAACTAAACTATGACTCAATCGACTAGGGACGGAGTCAAGATTAAATATTAAAAAGGGTCAAAATATTGAATTTTAAAAAATACAATGACTTATTAGGTATTTAAACTCAAAATGAATAAGGCAATGCCTAATTTGTCTAATATTTAAACTTATAAAGACCAGTGTCAACTATTAGGGGAGCACCATGAACGCCTGTTTAGGGTTCCAACCAGCCTAAGGCCTAAAAATTAATTATTCTTGTTTTCTAAATTTTATTTTTTATTTTATCAAATGAATAAATTAATTCTGTTTCTCAAATTTCAAAATTTAATTTGTTTTTGTCAAATTCAATTCTCTCCATATTCTTCCCCAATCTAACAAAAAATAAATAAATGGTACAATATTATTGGTTTTTTTTTTATTTATTGTTCAAAATCAAACTCCATATCATTCCTCCAATTCAATTCCTTCAAATTTTCTTAGCAAAATAACAAAAAAATATGTTTTACAAAGTTTAATCATGTTTTTATGGTTTATTAATGAAATATTGAATTAATTATTTGAAGTAATGAGATATGTTTTCGCTCTATTGGGGTCTATTTTTTAGTTTTCGCCTGGGGCTCTGAAAATGTCTGAGACGACCATGATAATGACTTAAATTGTTATTAGACTAAGAAATTTGAGAACGCGGATCCGTCCTTCTTTGGTTCAATCCTACTTGATCAAATATTTAATAATTATTATATTTTTTAATTTAAAAATTTATTTTTACATAGGTCAAAATATTATTAGCGAAAATTTATCTAATGTATAAAACTTTTTAATAGGAGTCGGGGCTCCTTTGGAGCCCAAATAGCCTGCCACTGCAATCAACTACTTTATGACAAGCGCGGATGCATTGAGTCTATACAAATGCATCTCATTTTTTTTAGAAAAATAAGTATAATTTATTGTTTTTTTTTAAATAATTTAGTGTAAAGAAAAAAAATTACATATTATCTGAGATTAATTTTTTGGACGAATTATTAAATTTTTAGATATGTCATTAGCTTATAAATTGTTTGTTAGAGTATTGAAGATAAACTACTTTATGACAAGCGCGGATGCATTGAGTCTATACAAATGCACGCTAGGAATTAAATACTTTATTTTTCACGAATCCATTAAAGATTTCGACTCACCAACAATATTAGGTAAAATAATATACAAGAATAATATAGGAAGGTTTATTTTTTCTTTTTTTTCATAATTTTATAATACAATTATGATCATCATTAATTTTTTTTGAAAGGGTAATGTATTCATTCGGAATTTTTACACCCACCGAAAACATTGATATGTGTCGAGTTAAAAAACTTCCCTAAAGCCTAGTTGGATGAAAAAAGTGTAATGTATCAATGTTACATTTACAACATTGATCGAGTCTACAAAGCCGATTGTACTCGAATATGCTCCTGGACACTAAGAGATAACAGATTTAGGTTTGGCATAAACACAAATATCAGTAGCTCTCGATTTTTTTTTTTTTTTGCTAAAAGATCTGCAGTAAGGTTCATCTCGCGAGGAACATGTTCTATGCACCAATCCAAATTTTTCACACAAGCTAAGGCATGTGGATATGAGTGATTTGAAAATTGCAGGACATCTTTGAGGCCACTTTAACCACTCGACAATTAGCTTTTTAGATTCAGCCCAAGGAGAGGCTCTGAAGAGAGAAAGAGCTTCTTTGATTGCCAGAATTTCAGTGCAGATTTGGAGAAAAATAAGAGACAAAGGTTGGTCTGTCGTTTGGGATAACATGGATTAACCATACCATATCAGAAATTATCGGACAAGCCAAAGGCCATTTAGCATGACACCAGGAGCTTAGACGCAACCTCGCCAAGTCAAATAATTGATCGGTATCCACCTTAACACCCTTAAATACCACTTCGTTTCTGAAAAGCCAACAAGACCATATGATACTGAAGAAACTGAGCATGAATGTTTGGAGACTGTAACAGTTGATTAACCGACGCAGGAATCACCAAAAATACTTTCCAATACATACACCACTTTTGCCAAGTAAGCCATATCACCGGGCAGTGGCATAATATATGATTTACAGTTTCATCTTTCGAAGAGCATAAAGGACAAAGTGGGGAAGGAATAGATGAGCATCCTCTTTTGATCAATTCTACTTTAGAAGCCACACGGCCGTGTGTTAGTTTTAGGATTCTAGGGTTTTCAGCATTCAGATTTGAAAATTAAGATTAAAGCTTGAACGAGAGAAAATCAAAACGCAACGTTTTCATTAAACGAAGTAAAACGACTACAAAGTCTACGTTTTAAAAAGTGTGCTTCAAACTAATACAAATTATCTATTATATACTAATCAAGATGATTAGTCTTGATTCCTAACTACCAACCAGGTATACAAGATAAAAGAGAAGGAATTCTGTTAGCCTCCCTCAAGTTGGAGCTTAAATGTTATGCATGCCCAACTTGGAGACTAAAGAACTAAAAGAAAAACTTGGTAGAGCCTTAGTCAAACAATCTGCAATCTGGTTATGTGTTGAAACAAGCAGCAACTTGATAAAACCTTGATGAATCTTCTCTTTTATAAGATGACAGTCTATCTCAATATGCTTGGTCCTCTTATGGTATACTAGATTCTCTGCAATTTGTATAGCAGAAGAATTATCACAGTAAAAATTTACAGGTTGAAAAGAAATGTGAAAATCTTTCAATAGATAAAAATCCATTGTAATTCACAAGTAACAGATGCTAAGGCTCTATACTCAGCTTCATTGGACGAACGAGAAACAATAGTTTGTTTCTTGAATTTCCAGAAAACTAAAGAAGATCTTAAAAACAGACAATACTTATAGACTTTCTGGAGTCAGGGCATGAAGCCCAATCAGAATCAGAAAAGGCATTTAAATGTAAATCATTGTTAGCTGCAAAAAACAACCCTTGACCAGGTGTACCTTTTAGGTACCTTAAAATTCTATGAGCAGCAGCTAAATGTGTAGTAGTAGGACAAGATAAAAATTGAGATAATTGTTGCACAGAGAAAGAAATGCCAGGTCGTGTATTAGTTAAGTACAACAATTTTCCAATCAGCCTTCTATAATCAGTAACATTCTCTAAAAGAGTATCATCTGTTTTTGAAAGACATTGGACTCCTCTAGTAACAACTATGGGTGTTGACATAGGTTTAGAATCCAAAAAACCAGTATCACTGAGTAATTCAAGTGTATACTTTCTTTGGCAAACATTAATACCAGAGGCAAACCTAGCAATTTCAAGACCTAAGAAATATTTTAGATCTCCTAAATCTTTGATCTTGAATTTGTTATGTAGAAATTCTTTAATGTTATTAATTTGTTCTGAACTAGGACTAGTAAGCACTATGTCATCAACATAGACAGCTAAGGCTATAAATTTATTTCCTAATCCCTTAGTGAACAAAGTATTATCAGCAGAGGACTGTTTAAATCCTTTTTCAATTAAGGCCAAGGTTAATTTTTCATTCCATTGTCTGCTTGCTTGCTTTAAACTATATAGACTTTTCTTTAACTTGCAAACAAGACCAGTTTTATGTTCAGTACTGAAACTAGAAGGCAAACCCATATACACTTCTTCATGCAATAAACCATGAAGAAATGCATTATTAACATCTAACTGCTATAATTTCCAATTCTTAGAAGCATCAATAGCAATTAGAGTTCTAATGGTAGTCATTTTTGCAACAGTACTGAAAGTACTTAAAAAATCAACTCCTAGTTGTTGAGTGTAACCTTTTGCCACTAATCTGGCTTTATACCTATCCAAAGTTCCATCAGATTTAAATTTTGTCCTAAAAACCCACTTACAACTTATAGTTTTCTTATTTGGAGGTAAAGGCACTAAGTCCTAAGTATTGTTTGATTCTAAGGTAGTTATTTCTTCTTGCATAGCATTCTTCCAACACTCATATTTAACAGCTTGTTTATAAGTTTTAAGTTCAGTTAGGACATCAATCTTATTAATAAAAGATATATGTTTATCAGGAACATTGTCATAAGATAAAACACTATTAACAGAATGCTTAGTAGTTCGAGACTTAGGTAAATTTACCTGAAAATTTTGAAGTTTCTGAGGGAGTTTTATTGACCTGGAAGGTCTAGAAACAGAAGGAGGAACAACATAAGGAACAACAGATTTAACAGAAACAGAAGGAGGAATGGCAATTTTATCATAATCAACAGGATTATTACTTGGATTAGAAGAAATAGATGGAACATGAACATCAATAACATAAGAACTTGGATCTTGTGAAGGTATGACTTTAGCATTATTTGGCAAAAGAAAATCATCCAAGAAGGCTAAATCTTCACAACTAGGTAGAACCAAATCAGAAGAATGAGATTTATGAAATGGAAAAACAATTTCATTAAAAACATCCCTTGAAATAAAAACAGATTTGGTTTCTAAATTATATAACCTATATCCTTTAACATGCTTAGAAAAACCAAGGAAAACACATCTCACAGCTCTAGCATGCATTTTTGTAGCAGACTTAGGTAATTTAGAAACATATGCTAAACAACCAAATTTTTTAGATAATTAAGCTGGGGAGTTTTAGCATGAAGAACTTTATAGGGAGTTTTATTGTTCAAAATAGGTGTAGGTGTCACATTTATTAAAAAACATGAGTGCAGGACACAATCTATCCAGAAATGCAAGGGCATATTAGCATGCAACCTAAGGGCTCTAGCAACAGCAAGCAAATGTTGGTGCTTTCTTTCAACTATATTGTACTGTTGAGGGGTATATACACAAGAAGTTTGATGAATTATTCCTTTTTCTTTGAAAAAGGTATCCATATGAAACTCTTGTGCATTGTCAGACCTTATACACTTTATTTTAACAGAAAACCGAGTATGAACAAAAGCATAAAAATCAACTAACAGCTTTTTGACTTCAGACTTAGCAGAAAAATGAAATATCCAGACAAATCTACTTTTGTCATCAACTATAGTTAAAAAATAACTATGACCATAGATACTTTTTATAGGAAAGGGACCTCACACATCTACATGGACAATATAAAAAATAGAATCAGAAACAGACATGCTTGTAGGAAAAGGCAACCTTCTATGTTTAGCTAAATGACATATATCACATTGAGAGATATGAACAGATGGAATATCATTACACAATTTAGAAAAATAAAGCATCCTAGGACTAGATGGATGTCCTAGTCTAGCATGCCAAGTATGTAAACTATTAGAATCAGAAGATAAAACAAAATTGTTATTGGAAACAGAATTAAAAGCAGAAGAACTAACAAGATTTGAGAAATGATACAACCCTTTTATAGCTTTAGCTGTACCAATCATCTTCAAGGATTGGACATCTTGTAAAAAACAATCTTTATTAGTAAAAGAGGCAGAGATATTTGAATGTAACATTAATTGACTAATAGAGATAAGATTAAAACCAAAATGAGGAATATGAAGAACATTTTGTAACACTAGATCTTTAGTAAGCTGAACTTTACCTATATGCAAAACTGCTACTAAGTTTCCATTAGGTAATTTAACATGCTTATTATTAATAATGGAATAAGAGGAAAATAAAGATATATCATTTGTGATATGATCGGTTGCTCCTGAATCAATGATCCATGAAGAACTGTTCAAGACACTATTGCATGAAAAACTAGAATCAGAACAAGTTAGAATTATACCTGAATCTTCACTGGTGCCAGAAACAAAATCTGATGTCAGGGCATTGACATTCGACTGAGAGATATCTTGGACAGAATCATCTTTTTGTTGAAGTAAAGAAAGAAGACCTTCATATTGTTCTTTAGTAAAAGAACAACTTCCCATAGATTTGACTAAACTAGACTGATTATCAAGATTTTCAGAACCTAGATTTCCAACAAGATTGACTTTGCTAGGATTGACAGGAGATTTATATTTGTATCCAAGAGGGTACCCGTGTTTCTTATAACACTTTTCTACCAAATGACCATATAAACCATAGAAAGAACACAAGGGTCTACGGCTATTGACATTAGACACATTTGGGTTTCTTTGAACTTTCCCAGAAACATTACGATCAACAAGCAAGACATTATTATCACAAGAACTATTCGACACAGACCTTTCATGCTGAACAAGAATAGAAAAGATCTCATGGATTTCAGGAAAGGGTTTTACCATAAGAATATGAGATTTAGGAATGCCAAAACTATCGTTAAGATCACGAAGAAACCTAAGAGCAAAGTCTTGATTTCTAACCTTAATGGCAGAACAAGAACACGAGGAAAGGGGACGCAAAACATACAACTCATCCCATAAAATTTTTAACTGGGTGTAAAAGGTAGTGACAGAATTTATACCTTGAGCAAGAGAATAGAACTCTTGTTGAAGATCAGAAACCCTAATCAGGTCACCTTGACTGAACCGATTACGCAAATCCATCCACAGTTCATAAGCCGTGTCGAACCACAAGACGTTCTGAGCAATCTCAAGATTGATTGCTCGTTGAAGCCAGGACAGAACCGAGTTATTGCACTTAACCCAGGCGAAGTAACTAGCATCGTTCTCATCAGGCTCCTTCAACGAACCGTTGACGAACTGAAATTTATTCTTGGAGATAAGGGCCATTCTCATCGACCGTGCCCACGAATGATAATTGGAACCCGGGAGCAAAACGGAGGTGAGAACAATGGAGGGATTTTCATTAGGGTGGATGAAAAATTCATCGGAAGGGTCGAGATTGCGGAAACGAGATGCATCGGAGGGCAAAGAAGATCGAGAGGCGGAAGAATCAACTGATACCATGTTAGTTTTAGGATTCTAGGGTTTTCAGCATTCAGATTTGGGAATTAGGATTAAAGCTTGAACGAGAGAAAACCAAAACACAACGTTTTCATTAAACGAAGTAAAACGACTACAAAGTCTGCATTTTAAAAAGTGTGCTTCAAACTAATACAAACTATCTATTATATACTAATCAAGATGATTAGTCTTGATTCCTAACTACCAGCCAACTATACAAGATAAAAGAGAAGGAATTCTGTTACCGTGTGACGTCCTCCAGACGAAGGTCGCTTTCAAACTAGATGGTTCTCTACATACAGGTTCGTATTGAGAGAACAAAAGGATTTAACACTGAATATTCCACTGGAAGCAACATTCCATCTTAAACTATCGGGGATGCAAGCATTGTAACGAAAATTGGCAATGATGTCTCGAAAAGAGTTCCAAACCTCTACCTCTCAGTCAAATAAGTTTCTGCGCAAAGCTATGTTCCATTGCCAAACCCCATTGACTATCGATCCAAAGTCAGCGATCACACCATATTTTTTTCGTTGCGAGAGCACAAATTCTTGGAAAGGATAGTTTGATCAATCCAGGGTTCAGTCCAAAACTGGATTTGCTTACAATTTCCAAAGATGTAACTGATATTCTACTGGAACAGGTTGCCTGTGGTAATAGTCGAGGCAGAGATATTTTCCATACCCAAGGGTGGTTAGATTTTTTAATCTTCGTTGGGAGAAAAGAATTTGTCGAGGACTTGTATTTAGCCTCAATAACTTTAGGCGACAAACTGTCAGATTCAGTCTCGTAGCGCCAAATCCACTTGAGAGGTAAAGCTTCATTCTTCTTCTTGAAATCAATAAGGCCCAGTTCGCCACAAGATTTTGGGAGACACAGAGTTTGCCAACTCAGCCAGTGGATAGCTCGACGATCGAGTGATCCCCAGAGAAATTTTGCAATAAGACAAGACAACAATGAACTTATATGAGCAGGCATAGGGAAATTGAAAGGAAGTATATAGGGAGATTAGATAATACCGATTTTATCAAGGTAATGTGACCTCCGAATGACAACAATTTTGCTTTCCATCATGCTAGTTTAGCTTTAACTTTTTCAACAATTGGTTCCCAAATTTGGCTCACATTTTTGCACTGTCCTAGAGGTAAGCCCAGATAAGTCGAAGGGAATTTGTAACTTTTGCAATGGAAAATAGAAGCCCACCCCTCAATAATTGAATCTTCAATGTTGATGCCGAAAAGTTTGGATTTCTTGAGATTAAGCTTCAAACCTGAAGCAACTTCGAAGCCCTTAAGAAGTTGTATCACATTTTTTTATCTCCATTTTGCTTGACCCACATAACACGATAAGATTATCAGTGAATTGGAGATGTGAAACTTCCACATTACTATTCGAATTTTGAATCCACTGAACAATCCCAAAGAAACAACCCTGTTTAATAGAGACCTTAAGGCCTCTGCTACAATATTAAACAACAACGAAAAGAAAGGACAACCTTGCCTTAAGCCTCGACTAATGGAGAAGGACTTGGTGGGAGAGCCGTTACTAAGATTGACATAAAGGCTGAAGAAATGCATTGTTGAATCCACTCACACCATATCTTGCCGAAGCCCATCTTGTTTAGAATAAATATAAGAAAATTTCAGTCAATGGTGTTGTACACTTTGCAGAAATTAGCTTTAAAAATAACTCAAGGAGTTCCACCTTTACTTTTGTAGTCGATAAGCCAATAACCTCAATTGCTACTCTTCCTAGTCTCAAGGCAAGAACTTTGCTCAAAAGTTTGTAAACACAACCGACTAAATTGATGGGTCAGTAATCCTCTAGGGAAGCAGGTGACTGGGATTTAGGTATAAGCACTATAAAGGAATGATTGAATGACCAATCTGTGATTTCCCCTTTGAAGAACATGGAGAAAAGTTAAGAATTTCATCTTTTAAATTCGTCCAGAACTTCTTAAAGAACCCCATATTAAAGCCATCGGGGCCAGGGGATCTCGAGCCATCTAAAACAGATAGGGCATGCCAAATTTCTTCAGTTGAGAAAGGCTTCTCTAATAAAGACGCGGTTTCAGGTTTGAGAACCTTGAGGTTGCAATCGAAAGAAGCAACAAGTAATGTGGAAAGATGTATTGTAGAATTTTTTGAAATGCTCTTCCACCACTGCCTTCACTTGCTCTGGCTCATTGAAGGTGGTGTTGCCCATCGAGATTTGCTCAATGTGATTCTTCCTTCTCCTTTGAGAAGCCACAAGATGGAAGAATTTAAAGTTTTTATCTCCCACCTCAAACCATCTGAGTCGTGATTTTTGTAGCCATTCGTGTCCCTCTTTTCTCAACCGATCCCATAGGTCAATATGAAGACTTTTTAATTCTGATAAGAGCTTCGGGTCGTCAATTCCTCTAAAAGTATCATCTTCTATTTTCTCACATTTGCCAAGGATTACTTCGATGGACTCGGGTTTGTTTGATTACGTTTCTAGAATCCACCATTTTGATATCGCCTTACATTCGCGTAGCCATATATCACTTTCTTGATTTTTCCGTTCACATCCTTTAGTTTGGTTTCTTGTAAAAAAATAATCTATGCTTTGGATGACTGCAACAAGCGTTTGACAACCGCTTTCTTCTCGAATCTTCCTAACCCTATAATGTTCCAAGATATGAAAAGAGTTTGTGACTACATGAAAGCTGAAAGACTTAACTCGTGTTGACCACTTAGCACTTAACCGGGAAATTAGCACCGATCCTCCGTATCCAAAATGATTTCAACCAAACATTTGCAGGTTTCTTCCTCACTCGCTTTGCATTTAAGACCCACATGATTGTAGACTTACATAGTTAATCTTGCTTTTGTTTCGAGAATATCGGCTGACTCCTTAAGTATTTCTTGAAGGTGGGGCGAGGTTTCCTTTGAGACAAATCTTCTTTCTTCAGATGAAGGATCAGACACTTTGTTGGTACCGAGTTGCTTTCCAAGTTTTTATTTACCAGTCCTACATTTGAATGAAGCTCATGTTTGCATCTTATCTAGCTTAGATTTGAAAGAACTGGGTGACATGTTTTTTGTATTTTAATACATATGGGCTTAATGGAGAAGAGGCCCATTTGTTTGTCGAGAATCGGATGGGAATGACCGCTTGATTCAAAGAAATTGCTAGAGTGGGCTGGGTCGGTAGAGATGTAGATATCAACTAAATCTTCCGATCTATTTGGCCTACCATACTCTCATATTAGCTGAGCTTAGCCCCCATAGATATTAACACTATGGTTCTTGGAATTGTCACGTCAGTAGACTCTCACTAACTCGATCGTTCGTCCTTAGCTTGCTTTCGGAAACTGTTGCAACTAAGTAAGCCTGAAATGATCAAGCACAAAGGCTTAGATCCTTGCAGAAATGGAAATGAACAACGGAAAGGAGAATGACAACACAAAGAAGAAGCAAATGTGTGGGAATGCTAGTTGTATTCCTCAATGATGAAGTGATTAAGTGAGGAGGGGCAAACCTCTATTTATACATGAAGCCCCGTACATCTAACGGTCTAAATTGAATTACACGAACGGCTAGGATCGCCTCAGAATCTCTAACATCCCTAAAATCAAGTGGAGCCATGAAATTATTGAAATAGATGAATAAAATAAAATACATGGCTAAAAATAACCAAGAATTATTTCAAATTCGGACTTGACCCTCCTGGGCTCGATCAGGCAGACCCATGGTGCGGAAACAAGCCCCCTAGGGGTCCTGGTGCGTGCTGGATGCACCCTGATGCGGGCAGAATGCACCCTGGGGTGCGCTGGATGAACCACAGTGCTGAACTGGCTCGGTCGCTGGCTCACGGTCCATGACATTCTCCCCCACTTGAGCTAGAGACGCCCTCATCACGCGGTCGGCATGATACTGCTCCACTTGAGTCTTGAACTGCCAAAGGTCCTCGGCTAGTTCCCAACTCCCCTCAGTGTCTGGAAGTCCCTTTCATCGAACAAAATACTCATGCCTTGGCCGGTGACCTGGTCGACGGATGACCCTTTCAGCTTGGACCTCTTCGACTTGGTTCTCATAAGAGTCTTTCACTCCGACTGGTGCTCGGTGTGACTTGCCTTGATCTGGATCCTCCTCATCCTGATGGAATGACTTAAGTAGGCTGACATGAAACATTGGATGAGCTCGGATGGATGATGGTAGCTCTAGTCTGTAGGCCATGGTGCCTACTCTCTTCAGTACTCTGAACAGACCCTCATATCTTCGTACAAGCCCCTTGTGCACAGTTGGGTTGCGCAAAATCCCGGTCAACTGGGCTAGGACAAGGTCGCCAACTTGAAAGTTTACATCTCTGCGCTTTCAATCCGCCCATTTCTTGGTCCTCTTCCCCGCCTTGTGCAAACAAGCTCGGGCTAACTCATGTTGTTCTTGCCACTCCTTGGCATACTCGTGTGCTGGTAGATTAGGCCCATCATACTTGGTAGCAATTGCGTTGGGTGTGAGCGGTTACTGCCTCATCACTATCTCGAACGGACTCTGACTTGTGGCTTCACTTCGTTGCAAATTATAAGAGAACTGAGCCACGTCTAACAGCTTGGGCCAATTCTGCTGCGTAACACTCACATAGTGCCTCAAGTAAACCTCCACAAGTGCATTCACCCTCTCGGTCTGTGGGTGAACGCTCGTCGAGAAGTTCAAGCTCGATCCCATAAGCTTGAACAACTCGATCCAAAAACGGCCTATGAACCGTGTGACCCGATCATTGATGATGGTCTTTGGCACGCCTTAATATTTCACCACGTGCTTAAGGAAAAGTCTGGCTGCCTCCTTGGTTGGGCACACCTTGGAAGCTGGGATGAATGTTCCATACTTTGAAAACCTCTCAACGACCACCATGATACTCGACAACCCGTTAGTACAAGGTAAACCAACAATGAAATCTAATGAAACACTTTCCCATGGTCGGTCGGGTATCGAAAAAGGATGCAATAGTCACGCAGGCTTCTTCATCTCTATCTTGTCTTGTTGGTACACAAAGCAAGTTTTCACATAGGCTTCAACGTCTGCACCCATGTGTGGCCAGTAGTAGTCTCGGACAATAAGGTCTATGGTCCGAGTAATACCTGGATGTCCGGCCCACATCGAATCATGACTCTTCCTCGTGATCTCTTTGCGCAACTCACCAAACTGAGGCAAATAAAGGCGGCGGTCTCGGACATATAACAAGTCCCCCTCGAGCCAAAACTTCCTGGTTCTGCCCTCCTTGACATGATCGATCAACATCTTGGCTGTTGGGTCATGAGATAGCCCCTCTTTGATGCGCTCTAACAAGTTTCCCACAGGCAAGCTAACTATCTCGATGTTGAACCTTCGGCTTAATGCATCAGCAACTGAATTCACCTTTCCCGGCTTGTACTCCAAGGAAAAATCAAACTCTGCTAAAAATTCCTGCCAACGGACCTGCTTGGGAGAAAGCTTCTTTTGGGTCAGAAAATAACTATTTGCAACATTGTCGGTAAACACAACAAACCTCGACCCAAGAAGATAGTGTCGCCAAATGCGCAAGCAATGTACTACTGCCATCATCTCCTTCTCATGGACTGTGTACTTCTTCTCGGTCTCATTAAGCTTCAGGCTTTCATATGCAACTGGATGTCCCTCTTACATCAAGACTCCTCCAATGGCAACGTCTGATGCATCTGTGTAGACTTCAAATGGCTTAGTGTGATCAGGCAACACTAATATCGGTTCACTCACCATGGCCTTCTTCAATTCTGCAAAGGCATTCTGACACTCAATGCCCCAAACCTGCGCCTTGTCCTTCTTTAATAGTTCGGTCAAGGGTGTGGCAATCTTCGAATAGCCCTTCACAAACTTTCGGTAATAATTTGCAAGCCCAAGGAACGACCGCAGCTCGGTCATCTTGGTCGGTGGGCTCCACTCATCAATAGCTTGAACTTTGGCTCCATCCATTCGGATTTTGCCACCACCAATGATATGGCCAAGGAAAGGAACTTCTTTCTGGGCAAACGAGCACTTCTCTTCTTTCACATAGAGCTCGTTCTGCCGCAATACTTCGAACACTTGTCTCAAGTGCTCAACATGCTCCACAAGAGATTTGCTATATATAACAATATCATCAAAGTAAACCACAACGAACTGATCTAGAAATGGTTGTAGTACCTTGTTCATAAGAGTGTAAAAAGTGGCTGGAGCATTCGTGAGGCTGAACGATATCAATAGAAACTCAAATGAACCATAGCGGGTAAAACAAGTTGTCTTCGGCTCATCCCCTACGGCTATTCTGACTTGATAATACCCGGATCTCAAGTCCAACTTGGTGAACCACCTTGCACCACCAAGCTGGTCGAACAAGTCTGCAATAAGCGGGATTAGATACTTGTTCAGCTTATTCAAAGCTCGGTAATCAATGCACATTCTGAGGGATCCATCATGCTTCTTTTGAAATAATACTGGAGCGCCGTAAGGTGCTTTATACGGTCGGATATACCCTGCTTCTAGGAGTTCTTTCAACTGTCTACGTAACTCCTCTAATTCGGGCGGAGCCATTCAGTAAGGGGCCTTGGCTGGTGGCTCCGCATTGGGCACAAGCTCAATTCTGTGGTCTACCTCCCTCTTTGGCGGCAGACTCTTTGGCAATTCCGCTGGCATTACATCACGAAAATCTGCCAACAATTGTCCCACCTCATCGGGGACCTTCTCGGCAATGACAGGCTCATCTACCACCAATGCTGCTAGAAAGGTGGGTTCCTCCTTGCGCACCCCCTTAGATACCTGAATAGCTGAAAGCATTCTAGCCCCAACTCCGGTCTTTCGACTTGCCGGAACAACACATTGGTGCCTCGGATCCAGGATGCACAAACAATCGGCAAAAGGGACGGGAAAAGCATTAATCTTGTCAAGGAAGCTAATCCCAATAACAAACTCAAAATCATCAAGTGGAATTACCTTGATGGCTTCCTTACCCGTCCAACCTCCAATGTCGAGCTTAACTCCTTTTGCTATGCTGGCAATCAGAGCTTCCTTGGAATTAACTGTTTTGATGAACTCACTCGCCTTTTCAACACAAAGGCCGAGTTTCTTCCCTGCTTGTTCGGATATGAACAACTCTTAGGCACCCGTATCAACTAATGCACTCAGCTTCTGACCAACAACAATGATGTCTACAAACATCATACCCTTCTTCTTGTTGCCTTTCTTGGAGTCCATGCAACTGAGGATGGCTCCCATCTTGTGAGTCTCTTTCTCATTAGCATCCTTTTCTTGGATGGCAGCAGCTCTCGAATTCTGTGGGCAGTCCTTTGCTATGTGTCTTCCCCCACAATTGTAACACCCATTACTATTATTGTTCATGTCCCATGGCTGACGCCCCCTTCCATGGGGCGGCCTCTCATTGCCACTTGGAGGCCTATCGGACTCGTTCCTAGTTGCCTTGTCCCTGTCTTCTCCCCCACTGCTTTTGAACTTCAGCTTTGGTTTGGATGACTCAGGCTTCTTGTTCTCAAATTCGGCTATGTCTTCGGCTGTGAATAAGGTTGACGAAAGGTCTTTAACTCCCATTCTCCTTAACTCCATCTTCGCCCACTTTTGAAGCCCATTCATGAAGTCAAAATAGCCTTCATCTTCACTCAAACTCGGCAGTAGGATCTTAAGTTCTGTAAACTTCCTCACATACTCGAGGACGGTCCTATCATGCCTTAGTTGACGCATCTTTGAACACGCCTCTTGCTGAGCATTCTTTGGATAGAAATGCTTCTTAAACTCATATTGAAAGTCCTTCCATGTCTTGAAGGGAAGTGTGTCGTCTTCTTCCTCATAACACCTACGTCGCCACCATAAAAGAGCGACACCAATAAGGTAAATCGAAGCAATGTTTACCTTGGTTGTATCCTCATCGATACCCGACACACGAAAGTACTGTTCAAGTCCCTAGATGAAATTATCTACATCTTGGGCTGCTCTCGACCCACTGAACTTGTTAGGTCATGGGGAGTCGATCTTCGGCCTGGGTGCTGCTTCTTCGGCAAGCATTCCACTTTTCATTGCTGCTTGGTAAATGCGAAGCTCGCTCTTGAGCTCTGTCATTTCTTCCTTCACGGCGACAATCTGTGCCTACAGTGAGTTGTCACGATCATCAAGTTTGTCGTACATCTCACTTAGGAGGTTCTCCAACTCCTCTTTGATCTTCCCCTCAAAGGTTTTGATCAGACTAGAATGTGACTCCTCGTCACCTCGGGTCTCCTTGACTTCCCTCACGGATTCTTCAAGTTCAACGACCCTTTTTATCCAAGGCCGCAACCATATCCTTGGAACTTCCTCCCCTCTTCTCCCCATTGCGGCCGGCAACTCCCTCGACTATTTGGACTTCACCGGAGTTCTGTGGTGCCATTTCTCCCGATCAAACTCGCTCTGATACCACTTGTCACGTCGGTAGACTCTCACTAACTCGATCGTGCGACCTTAGTTCGCTTTTGGAAACTGTTGCGACTAAGTAAGCCTGAAATGATCAAGCACAAAGGCTTAGATCCTTGCGGAAATGGAAATGAACAACGGAAAGGAGAATGACAACACAAAGAAGAAGCAAATGTGTGGGAATGCTAGTTGTATTCCTCAATGATGAAGTGATTAAGTGAGGTGGGGCAAACCTCTATTTATACATGAAGTCCCGTACATCTAACGGTCTAAATTGAATTACACAAACGGTTAGGATCGCCTCAAAATCTCTAA
The DNA here is from genome assembly GCA_958450335.1 of Hibiscus tridactylites. Lineage (NCBI taxonomy): Eukaryota > Viridiplantae > Streptophyta > Magnoliopsida > Malvales > Malvaceae > Hibiscus > Hibiscus tridactylites. The sequence continues at coordinate 22,055,436 of OY288289.1, read as the reverse complement.
CATCATACAACCCTAAACTGGCCCTCAAACTCGAGTTAATTGCATCATACAACCCTAAACTATAACTTTCATTCAAAATTGGCCCTCAAACTTTCAAACATTTCAATTTCAACATCAAATTATAACATTCATTTTAAATTAGTCCCCAAACTTTTGAGCATTCCAATTTCATCCTCAAGCTATGATTCTCATTCTAAATTGGACCTCAAACTTTTTAAACATTCAAATTTCATCCTCAAATTATCAGTATATGGTAACCACATCTTATGTTAATAAAAACCATTAAAAATTGTTAATTGTCATGAAACAAATGTGTATTATGTAATAATATGATGTGGTATAAATGATAAATTGAGGATGAAATTGGAACATTCAAAAAGTTTGGAGACCAATTTAGAATGAGGATCATAGTTGGGGATGAAAATGGAACATTCAGAAGTTTGAGGACCTATTTTAGTTACCTAAAAATTTTCTTTTGTCAAAAAGGAAAAAAGAGTTAAATTAATTAACTAATTAATAGGAGTTATTATATAAATATAATTGTTTACGTTGAATTTAATTTTTTTCTAAATTAAACGTATGGTAGATGCACCGATATTACAATAAATAAAATAACCTAATTGATAGTAGCCATGGGATGTAACGTATTAAAATAGATTAGAGTTATTAATACTGTACACCAAGGGAATGCAAAATTATATAATTTTTTTATCAAACGTAAATATATATTATATTTAATTAAATAATGAGATATTATATTCTTATGTCAGGATTCAAACTTATATAAATTAGATCTCATCAAACATAAATATATTAATGAGCTATTTTCCTTCGGTAGAAATAAATGTAATTAAGATCACATAGTTGTGAAACCTTATTGTATAAGGTTTTGCATTAATAATTTTAACCAATAAATTCTATAAATATATTAATGATTCACCGCGGTAATATTGGTTTTGATGAAAGGACGTATCTCAGTTAGTTTATAATTAATGCATTTAAGCATCATGTATTAGTATGTTAATTTTATTAAATAAAATAACATTTTAGATTAAAAAACATTATTAAATACGGTCTCCCAATGAAATTTTTATGGTAATTATGTATTTTTTTCCTCAGAAAGTATGATTTTATTAGAGTAAGAACATACGAAGACCATATTATTATATAGCTCATTAAAAAATTAAACTTAGATTAAAAGAAAGGAGTACAAGTGTAAACATGATAATATACATGAAATCAAAATACGAAAAATACATCAACAAAAAAAAAAGAACGAAACACTGCCAGCAACAAACCAGGGCCAACGGCTAAATCTACCTCATTTATACTTCTATTAAATTATCACTCGAAACCCTCCTCTTGCTAACGCATCTGCCATTTCGTTTGTCTCTCGAAAAGTATTGTGAAAATATACACACAGTAACGTACAACAAACATCATCAATTTACTTAAAGCACACCAAAATCTGTATTTATATTCGTGATTATATCTGTAATAATAGTGGTAACTCCAAAAACAAAAAGAAAATTATTAATTAAAAGTAAAAATATTAATTAGAAAATTATGCATGACATTGAAGAGATGAAGACAACTCAAGCTAAAAGCAAAGACTTTTGGCTGCAGGGAAAAACCATAAAATGTATTGAATGAAGCATTTATTTCGCATTTTTTAATTTGTTGGTGCATTTCTGATCAGAACTCAAACAATAAAATTCATGGTTCAAGAACATATAACTTACCACGTCATACAAAATTTACTGCACAAAGTTGTAAGTTTTAGATTCTAATTATAATTTTATGAAGTAGTTGTGAAAATCTATGATAGTTATGCATATTATATTTTTTCTTTTTAGGTTTTCCAAGACTTTGCCATGATTAATTCGACCGTCTCTCGTCGCACATCTGATGGATAAGTGTAGGAATGTAAAAAGCTGATCCGACCTAAAAACCCGACTAAAACCTGTTCGAGTCGGAACTTTATTTGACCCGAAGATGCGATGACCAGAAATCGATAAGTAAACGACTGTTGTTGACCCAAACCTGAGTTGGACATGTTACTGTATTCAATATAAATAATTTGTCAAGTTAATAAGAATTAACATACTTAAATTAAATTTATTTTTAATGACATGTTATATTATGATTCTATTTTTACACATAAAAGACAACCATTTTTAATTAAAGTACACCATAACTTGAAGAAATTTGTCTTTTTTATTATTAACTTAACTTGACCAAAATTTATTGGGAAGATGAAAACTCTTTTTTGATTACTTGATTTAATAAAAACCAAATGTAAATAAACTTATAAATGAATAAAATAGAAGTTTATTACAACTTAAGATTGGAAACTCTTTATTAATTACTTGATTTGAAAAGAACTAAATGTAAGTAAAATTATAAATGAATAAAATAGAAATTTATTGCAACTAAAAAATGTATAACAATTTAGTAAACTTACAAATGTAGAAATATAAGTTGATTGTTTTGGGTTATGAGATTAGTTTAGGGATTTAAGGGATTGTGCTTGCATTTAATTATTAGTGAATACATCTTGTAAGATTTAAGGGTTCTAGTTTAGGGGCTAGGGGTAAATGTGTCAACTGGAGTGTTTGAGGTAATGAGATTAGTTTAGATGTTAGGGGATTAGTCTTGCATACTAATTATTATTTATTAGTGAATAGTGCTTTTAAAATTTAGGGGTTCAAGTTTGGGGTCTAGGAATAAATATTTTAAGTGGAATATTTGGGTAATGGGATTAGTTTAAGGGTTTATGGGTTGAGGTTAAGGGTTTAGGGGTATAAACAATGCATGTTTCAAGTTGAGTGTTTGGAATTGGGGTTATGATACATGGGATTAGTTACGATTTCAAGGTTTATGAGTCGTGGTTTAGGGTTTTTGGTGTTTAGATTTTATGGTTCATGGTTTAGTGCTTGCAATTTAAGGTTTATTGTGTATGGTTTAGAGTTCAAGGTTTATGATTTTAGGTTTAGAGTTTAAGTTTTTAGGGTTCAAATTGATATGTCTACGTGGTGTACGCACAATGTCAAAGGCTTAAAAATATCTATTAACAAATACTACCTTGTACAGGGGCGGAGCCAAAAATTTATTCAAGGGGTGTTATTTTTTCAACGATATTTAAGGAGGGTTACTTATTTATAAATGAGTGTCGTTTTATTTATAAATGGGTGTCATTTTATTTATAAAAGGGATGTCATTTATATATTTTTTAATTTTTTATATACAAATTATATAAGAAAAAAGTTTCCAAAAAATTTTGGGGTGTGGCTCTGCCCATGACCTTGTAATTACCTTTAGACTATTCAAAACAAAAGTTTGGGGGGTTTAGGGTTTCGAGCTAGTATATTTACATTGATGTGGATATGTGAAAAATAGTATGAGTGTATATGGTTATGAGAAAAATAGTATGAAGGTTTTGGGTTTTAAAATTTAAGGTTCATTGTTAGCATAACTACATTGATGTAAATATGTAAAAAATAGTATGAAGGTATAATTGACAAAATTAGCGTAAAACTGGCGTGTTAAATAAATACTACTTGTGGGTCAGTGATAAATATCACCCAATTTGCTTATTAAATTACGATGTATTAAATATTACCTATACCAAATGCATAGTTTTTGTACTTTTCGTAGTACATGAGTGTTAAAACAATACACCACCACGTCAGTTACAAGCCAACTAAATATGCCTTAGTTTCTTATATATTCGATATTTGTTTAATTAATTTGATTATGAAAAATAATTTTTTAATATAACATTACTAAGCATATTTAAAGGATATATTAATTTATTATTTATATAATTATTTTTAACACAATTTAAATAGTTATTAAATTTAAATACAAATATAAATATGTGAGAATAAAAAAACAAAAAGTATGAGTTTACAAGTATCACAATATAAATACGTGAGAGTGAAGAATTAAAATAGAAAAAATTAAATTTGGGTTATTTGGAAATTCTTTATAATTATTAAGGGCAAAAGTGTCTTTATACTATTATGTCAAAACCTCTAATTTCAAAAAGATCCTATTATTAGTTTTTTTTCTTCAGAATTATAGGTTTCACCTCAATCCGCTATTCACCAAACATCAAAATTAGCTGAACCCAAAAACCGGGTACCTGACAATGCCCATCCCTACTTGTGACATCGCGAACAAACCGTTCGTGCTTTTTCTGTTTGATTTTGTGTGAGTAAGTGTTGGGTGAGTATCTAATTCATGTTACCGTTGATAATCAATGGGTTTTATCTTGTGGTTTGTTGATCTCGTTTTCTTTTTTTTGTTCTTGTCAGAAATCGACCGTTGTGGTCACCGGACATGCCGCCCTCGTGTTCTCGTCGTTCTTGTTCTATCGGCGTCCACTTTTGAGAGGTCGGAGAGCTTTTGTTCGGAAACCTTGTTGTTCGTTGTTAGCGCCGACGTGTCTATGCTTTTCTTTAGGTTGTTTCGATGTGAATAAGCCTTCAGTTTCCTCTTGCCTTTGTTGTGATCTAATTGGTGTTTCAATCTCGGGTTAGTGAATGACCATTGTGGCAATCTGTTTTGTTGAACCATCAGAATTTTTTGCGTCGTTAGTTCTATCACGCCGTCGGTGATGACTTTGATAATCCTAATCGTCTTGTGTTCAAAGAACCTTAGTTTCCTTTGCTGCCTCATTAGGTGATGGAGAGATTGGGCCATCAGATGCTACCCAATAGAAAACCCATTTGTGAGCGACCCAAAAGCTATGTGGTCCATGTCAATAGTGATACCAGACCCGTGGATGTATATGAATAAAATTGGACCCATGAACCTGAGCTGAACCAAATCGTGTTTGACCCAATCTGATTAAGTGAATCGGACCAAGCTATTAGAATTGAAATGAATTGGACTGTTGACTTGAACCGATTTTGACTCTTGGACCATTTTGACCTAACCGTTTAACCGTTGACCGAATTGGACCTTGATTGTTTGACCGAGTTGACCTTTGACAAGTTGACTGTTGACCAGTCAAGTCACTGTTGACTTTGACTTTCTGTTAGGGTTGACTTTGACTTTGACTATAGTTGACATTGACACTTGACCAGAGTTGACCAAAGTTGCCTTTTTTTAGAGAACCTTCATCTTGAATTTTTTCGACGTTCTGAGTTCGAATCCACCGTCCGTTTTGTCAATTTCAAACCCGAGTGCTTTGGTTTACTATTTACAATTAATTGTACTTAGTAATTTTAGATAAATTGAATATCAGATTGACCCGAGTTATTCTCGTTTTCAGGTATCGATTTTGAGGTCGATGGATTACCTCTAGTTGTTCTGACTGACCGTGTACGTTCCTCGAGATTTTCACGTCATGATTCAATTAGACCAAGTGATAGGTCTGAACGTGAGACGCTCTTCTCGGCAATAGAGCTATTGACCGCTAAATGTGCGTCTCTTCCTGTGCTATAAACTCGAGTGTTTCTTTTATGCTATAAACTTGTGTTAAACAAGATTTGTACATCTTGTGTGATTTATTATGTGTTGTGATTTGTGAAAGTTTTCGGATATCATGCATAGCATATCAGAATGTGTTTTAACTAAAAATTGGATTTATCAAATTGTGAAATATCAGATTTTCGAAATCGTAAAACATCAGATTTATAGTATTGTGCAACTTAAATTTTCATAATTCAAGTTCCAGATGAGATTCGGGTTTTAAAATATGCATTATATCATTGTGGGTACACGGTTTGTGATTTGTTCAAGGAAGTTCAGTGGTTTCACCCTTTGGGCTGAATTCTGCTTCGGATCAGTGGTTTCACCCTTTGGGCTGAGTTCCACTTCGGATGGTGACGATGGAAAGAGTAGGTTTTGGGGAACCTTACTTTTCGGTGTATCAGAGATTGGGTATTGTGTTTCATGTGCATCAACATTAAATCATCATGATTCGATTTTGTTGTGTTCTCAGAAAAGTCTTAATCAGAAAATAAAATATTGTTTTATTTTGTGGTTGTTTGCACTTTAGAGACACATTAAGCTCTTTAGCTTACACAATCATAGTTTTTCTCTTTCAGATACTCAGACTCTTTAAGCGACTTGGTACTTGGAGTATCTCACTCTTATCTAGATCATTTTTAAAATTCAGTATGAACTCTCTTTTGAGTATTCCAGACTATTGTTTAATATTATTTTGGAATATTTATGTAATCAGACTTTGGGACTGTTTATAGTTGGGTTTTATTAGATGCATGCATTTATAAAAGCTATTTTCGGATATTTAATCAAACTATTAGAATATTGTGTATGCGATTACATTTTTTAACAACGGAGGTGTTAATGAGTATATTTACTTTTAAGAATAATTTTGTACCTTAAAATATTTAAACCTAAGATTTATAATTTGAAGGAAAAGTTTTCAATTGCGACTTCCTAGATTCGACCCATTTCTTCTGGGCCATGTTTTGGGGGTTACATTTAGTGATATCAGTGCTAAGTTCAACCCTCGGACAGTGAGGCTCACAATAGTTGTTTTCAAACGTCTTTGACTTATGCATGCATCTGAATTATTTTGGTATAAATGAGAATTTTCTATAAAATTTACTACGGTATTAAGTGATTTTGAATTGTTTTAAATCTGAGACTCTGGTACCAAATCTTACTCTAGACTCTTGCCTTTGTAGACAGATTGATATGCCACTACGTAGGAGTAATAATCTATTGTTTTTCCCATATCTACAGAATTCATAACCACTTGGATGAAATTGTTTGAGGGTAAAACTGGTACACATCTAGCTTATACAGAGTATTGGCTAAAGAAGTTACAACGATTGTTTGTTGAGATGGATTACACAGCCAATTAGAAATTGAGGGCCGTTGTATCACTGTTAGAGGGTGAAGCACAAAATTCGTGGGAGTCTGTGATAGACATTGTCCCACCTAGTTAGGTTACATGGGAGTTTTTCCGACATGCATTCCAGGACCGACATGTGGGAGCTGAGTTTTTAGTAAAGTGCCGCTATGATTTTATGAATTTGAAGTAGACCAATATGTCAGTGAATGACTATGAGATAGATTTTCGGAGGTTGGCTAAGTATGCTTATGGGTTAGTTGCGACTGAGAAAGACAAGTGTGATTGGTTTCTGAACAAACTTCGTCTACCGCTTCAGAGAGAAGTTGTTACACATCATGATAAGGTGTTCAACGAGTTGGTTGGTTGAGCTAAGACTGATGAGAGGATAGAGGCACGCATGAGAGAAGAGGAACTTCATAATGCTAGTCAAACCATGAATCAATCGGACACGTCTGTTTAGCCAAGCTTTGTCAATCCGTCTGGAAAAAGACCTAAAGATGAGTTTGTTCCTCATAGTTATCAAAATGTGAGACCTGTTGTATCGACAGTTTTGACCGGTAGCGTGGGTAGTTCAAAATTTCATCGGCCTATTTCTATTTGTGGTTATTGCAATAAGAAGCATAACGGGGAGTGAAGATTGATGAACATAGCGTGTTTAAGATGTGGTTCGCATGATCATTACTTGAAAAATTGTCCACGTTCACCTATCGCTTCATCCGTACAGAGTTAGAGACATGCATCCGTTCAGGCACCTCACCGAGGTAGAGGGCAAATTGGGTCAGTTGCTTCTGGTACTACGAGAGGAGGTAGACATGCTCATAGTGGTGAACTAGCTAGATCTGAAATTAAATGTCCAGGTTCAGTGTATTCGACTGAAGCTCATGTTGGATATGATGATATGCACAATGACATAGCATGTACAATATGAAGTTTCAGCTTTTGTTGTTGTTATAATGGTTTTTGAATTCAGGATAAGAAAGTATAAGTATGTGTTGGTTAGTTGGGAATCTATTACTAAGTTTGAAAATTTCGATGACGAAATTTCTTTTAAGGGTGGGGGAGTTGTATAAAATCGGTTTGAAATCCCTAATTCGAAATCCCTATTACTAAGTTTGAAAATTTCTTTTAAGGGTGACGAAATCCCTAATTCAAAACCCTAGAATTTGGGAATTCCTGGTTTGAAATCCTAATTTGAATTTATGGAATAATTGGGCTTAAACCATATTCTAGTGGCTTGTTTGTATAAAATCGAAACTTTTGTGATCATTCTAAAATGAGGGTAAAAGTTACAACCAAACCCTGCTATTTACCCATTTGTTGAGGTATTTAATCCTCTTTTCAGAACCCCTGGCTATCCCTTAAATTTTTCGGTTGCATACCTCTTCCCCTCAATTTGTTCATTTTCTCTCAAATAATCCACCCTCACCTCTGTAACTCCGATCAAAGTCCGACGACCACCTATTCTTTGTTTGTTTCACGCTCAGGCACCATTTTTGTGAACCTTGTGACATCGTGATAACTGCATAAATATCCTTGTTTTCATACCTTTTTGCTATAGCATTTGCATGTTCTTGAGCCCTTATCATAGCATTTAGACTACATTTAGGTTGCATTTTCTTCTACTAGGTGCATCTTTATTTTTGCTGGTTATTAGTCCATGTCGAGGGGTACTGCTCGAAAGGTTGGTTTTGGGTTTGATGATGGGCAGGAAGGGAGTCTAGCAAGAGAAAGCTGGCGTCGAGAATTGCTATAGCATAGTGGAAGTGGATATTGGCCAACACGTGAGCTGTGAGGACGCGTGAGCTGCAGTAGCACGTGAATATACAGAAAAGGACAACCTGACATGTGCAGCAGCCGATACCCACCTGCAGACTATCCTACTTGCCCCCTCGTGGCAGAGCTTGTCGGTGGATATTTCTTGGGATTATCAAGGAATCTTTAGGGCATAAAACCCTAGGAGCCTCCACTATATAAAGAGGGAGAGAAGTGTGAAAAAAGAGAGAGCACAAAGAGAGAGAGAGAGAGGTGCGTGCTGAACAAGGAGAGAGAAGCGTTCTTCTTTATCTTCTCCAACTTGGTGTCCTCTATCGTTGAAGCTCTAAGGAGTGGCCTCGCTTGCCTCGAGAGAGGCGGCGAGCCTAAGACAGTCGAGTAGTCCATGGTAGAGAGGGAGTTCACCTTTCTTTTTGTCGCTTTAGCATTTCCTGTTTATATCTTTATCTTTGGGGATGTTATCACAATGATACGTTTGATGATAATGCGTAGCCATGAACTATTTTAGGTGGCTTGGGTTTGATGGATGATTTTATTCTTAAGTACTTTTTAATGTATGCTATAGTTTTGCCGTGTTTATCATGTTCTATGCTTTGCTTATGCGTTTTATTTCCTTAAAGTTGTAAGAGCCCTCGAGAGTTGGCCGTTCTTTAAGTGTTTGTTGAGGTTAGCAATCGAGAAAGCTAGCCTTAGAACCCCCATAAGCAATGGAGTGACTGTCGAAAGGTAGACTCTAACCTACCTTAGAGATAAGTGATAGGTTTCAATGGCTAAAAAGGATAGTTCTCGAAAGGCAGGGGAGTGTTAAGAGTTTACGCCGAGAGGTATGGCTGTAGCATTTCTGACTCCCAGTTTCCTGGCTAGAGAGAGTTTAGGAACACTTCTAGCAAATCCTACCTAGCATAGAAGATAGCTGAAAAGCCTTAGTATCGTTAAGAAGCTTAGTTTAGGTTGTCCATCATTCCCAGACAGTCATTCCGTAGTGAGTTTCGTATACAAAAGGGGACTTGTTCATCATATTGCCATCTCAACTTTCTTTACATTGTTTTGCTACAACATTATTTTACACCATCTCTTTTACTATAGCATTTTCACTTGCAAAAAGTTCATTCAATATTGTTACAACAAATCGTGAATACCTCCAATCCCTGTGGAGACGATACTCACTCACTCACTCACTCACTCACATTACTACTCGTTCGACGTGTATACTTGCACCATATTTTCGTATCATTTATAGTACATTACGCGCAAGAACAAGTTTTTGGTGCCGTTGACGGGGATTGACAATTGGTTGTTTATGGGCTTTTTATATCACTTGTTCTTTTTGTTTTTGTACATATTTATTTCGGATTTTTCATTTTTTTCTCAGTCGTCCTGCTAGTGCATGACCCGAAGAAGACCTAGAGGACCCCTGCAATCACCTACTTCTGAAATTGAGCATTTCTTGCGACTCAAGAGACATGTTCCAAGAGAAGAGACCAGAAACATGAACGGAGAAATACCATAACCTCTAGGTTACGGAGATCATATGGAAAATGGCCAGAGAGAAGCGGCTCGACCTCGAGCCATTAGAGATCATTTGACTCCTATCTTGGATGATCTCTATCCCGGAATAGTAGCTCCAGAAATTCAGGCAGCCCAGTTCGAGCTTAAACATGTTATGTTCAACATGTTGAACACTATTGGTCAATTTGGAGATATGCCTCACGAAGATGCAAGACAACATATCCTTGCTTTCTTAGAAGTTTGTGACTCGTTCAGACATCAAGGAGTGCACGAGGATGTGTTAAAGCTTAAATTGTTTCCATATTCTTTACGAGATCGTGCTAGAGCATGGCTAAGTGGAGTGTTAGCTGGATCAGTGGAGACTTGGACAGATCTATGCAAAAAAAAAATTGCTACAGTATAATCCACCCAATAGAAACACTCAGTTGAAAAATGATATTACTTCTTTTTGTCAAGCTGATGACAAATCCATGTACGAGTGTTGGGATCGATTTAAGGGATTATTGAGAAAGTGCACAAATCTTGGTTTTCAAGATTGGACCCCAAGTGGTTATGTTCTATAATGGAGTGAATGCTCCTAAAAGGATGATGTTAGATGCTTTAACAAATGGGACCTTGTTAGACAAATCACCGGAGGAAGCATTCGACATTCTTGATAGGGTAGCCAACAATGACTATCAGTTTCCTACCACAAGGCTTGGAATGGGAAGGAGAACCCAAGTAGTTTGAGAGAGTGAAGCTGATGACTTGGTAGCCACCCAATTAGCTGCTATCACTGATATGCTAAAGAACCTCAAACATCCCAGCAAAGTCAAGGAAGTGAAGTCCGCAACCTCATGTCTCAGATGCGATGGCAATCACCATTTAAGTGAATGCCATGACAATCAAGAGTCGGCCAACTATGTGGGGAATTATAACCGCAACAACAATCCATACTCTAATACCTACAACCCAAGATGACGTCAGCATCCAAATTTCAGTTAGGGTAATCAAGGGCACAACAATTCTGCACAGCCAACGCCACATAAAAATATGATCGAAGCACCACCTTCTAACCAGATGATGACATGACAATGTCACAAGGGAGGAACATCTTCATCAAACAGTTCGTTGGAGACTACATTCAAAGATTTTATGGCTCTGACGAAAGATTTTATGAGAACCACAAAAGTTTTGCTACAAGACCATGCAACAAACATTAAGAATCAAGGAGCCTTATTGCAAAGCCATAGTTCTTCTCTCAGAGCCTTAGAGACACAAGTTGGTCAGATAGCTCAAACCATACATGTGCGACCATAAGAGAGTCTGCCTAGTGACACTGAATCCACTAAGCACCATAGTAAGGAGCAATGCAGCGCCCTCACATTAAGGAGTGGAAAGGAAATTAACAAAGAAGACAAGTTTGGGGGAAAGGAGATGGAGGAATCTCAACCCAACTTGCCTCCCGAAGAAGATAATTCACAAGACCCTCCTACTGAAGAGAAGGATGAGGAGGAAGTCATAGCAAAAGAAACACTAGATGAGAAGCCTTCTTTTGTTACAACAAAACATGCAACTCCATTAGTCCAGATAAATGAAGTTAGACCCCCACCTTCTTTTCCTCAACGACTCAAGAAGCAGAAAGAATACCTTCAATTCTAGAAATTCGTGGATATCCTAGACAAATTACATATCAATGTCCCATTTTCGGAGGCCATTGATCAGATGCCAACATATGTCAAGTTCCTTAAGGATATAGTTACAAAAAAGAGGAAGGTCGAGAAGTAAGAAATTGTCGCTATAGCAAAAGAATATTGTTCTATATGGAGTAAGCAACCACCTAAGAGGAAGGACCCAAGTAGCTTTGCTATCCCATTCTCTATTGGCGATAAGTTTGTTGGAAGAGCACTTTGCGATTTGATATCACGTGTTAATTTGATGCCTAAGTCGATTTTTCTGAAACTAGGAATACAAGAGGCACAACCCACCAAGGTTATGCTACAGCTAGTAGATCACTCTCATGTTCGCCTAGAAGGAAGAATTGAAGATGTCTTGGAAAAAGTAGATCGATTTATCTTTCCAATTGACTTCTTAATCCTCGACTGTGAAGCTGACAGCAACACATCCATTATCTTGGGTAGGCCATTTTTAGCCACCGGGCGAGCTTTAATCAATTGTGAGAAGGGTGAGTTCACGATGCGAGTGGCTAATAACGGTCACAATCAATATTCATGACACCTTCAAGTATACAAAAAATCCGGGAGCATGCCAATATATAGATGCTACAACACAGAATGGAACTGCTGAGTTTTATTGTAGCAATGAGATGCAAATGGAAGAGTTTGAAGCACTCTGCAAAGATGATGATTCAGACCTAGAAGAACTCTCAAGGGAACTGGAGCAGTCTAGTCAACTCAAAGCTAGACCAAGTATGCACTTTGAACCTTTTGATTTTTAAAAATTTGTACCTCATAAGCCTTCCCTTGAGCATGCACCTACTCTAGAACTGTAACCCCCTTAGCCCGGCCTAGACGGTTGACCCGAACTACGAAGATTACACGGGGAAAACCAAAGTCAACCCAAAAGTCAACCTTGATTAACGACACTTTTTTTTTCTTTTTAGTCTTATCTAGATGCACATTAACCTTAAGCGTACCCCGAGGAAAACATACTTCAAAAGCACAACGATCGAAAAGCGATGAGGGACTCAATTGCACAACATACAAAAGTTAGGGACCAAATTGTAAATTCTAGAAAGATGGAAGACTTAACTGATATTAAGGTTACCAAAACTTAATTAGTCATATTACATGCTTCCCTGTCAAATTTCACCTTAAACGGACATCTCAAACTTAAGCAATTGCAAATACAACTTTCAGGACCAAAACGTAAAGCTTGCAAACCCCATAACCATTCAAATCAATGCCCAACGGTCATCTGTTTCGGAACGGGGTTGACCGTTCTAAAACGCGGGTTCGTTTCGAGACCTGTATCGGAACAGGGCCTGGCAGTGGCCAAAACGTTTCGGAACAGCCCTGACTGTTTCGATACGCGAAGGCCATTACAGGCCCCCGTTTCGAAACGCTAGTGCCCGTTCCGATACGGATTGCCCAGAAATTGCATAATTTGCTAGTTTTACTTACTTTAAACCACTCAAACACACCCTAATGACTTCCTAATCATGCCAACATGTCATCATACAATTAAGGTACATGTCTGCAACATCGAAACACATTCATGGCATCAATCAAGGAAATCCACAAGTCTATAGGCATACATCCTAATATCCAAGACCAACCAACCATCAAAACACCAAAACAAACATCACAATGGCCATTTACAAATCCAAAACATTTAAGGCATCATGCCAAAACTAGGGAGTCCAAAACATCTCCCAAATCACATCCTAGGTTCCCATTCCCAAATATCAAAAACTAATAATGTTGTGAAAACATCACCATACATGAGCTTAGCTTTCCCTTGGATTCATAGCCTCCTTGCTGCCCTCAAACACCTCAATTATCTGCATTATTGGTTCAGAGAGAGAGAGAGAGCGTAAGCACAAAGCTTAGTGAGGTATGCTCTAAAGAAACAACACAATAATGCATTTTATATAACACTTTTCATAAAGCCTTTTAACACATAAACATCATTTCTCATGCAACAATGCATACACATCAAGCATCTCATGCTTCATTAACATCAACATGTCATATTGGCTTCCAAGTGATAAAACCATAACCATTTACAACATAAAACACAATCGGATACGCGGATTACAAGCGTTGTCACATACGTTTCATACACACTACAAAACACACAAGGTGGAGTTTACCGGTACAATCACAACCCCTCAACACCCGTGATGGAGTTTAACGGTACAATGACAACCCCTCAATATCACTCATCGGTAGTTGTATAACATCACTAACGAGAACACGGGACACTCAACACAAGATCCACACATGGACTTTTAACCACCATTGTGATCTTAAACATCTCGTTAGTGTACTTAGATGGAGTTTACGGTACAATTACAACCCCTCAACATCCAAGGTGACTTTATTCACGGTGCACCCAATCCTATAGCCGGCTAACTATACCCGATTCAAGTACTTTAAAACCAACACATCACTTGCCAATATATATCATTTATCATCAATAATCCACTGTTTTAAAGCATTAATCAAAGCCATTAAACCATCATGCATCACCATGCATCAAAACCACATTTACTAATATCAAAACAAGGATCTCTTACCGTGAGCATCCTTCAACACATGGCTTTCAAAACAAGCATTAATCATGCTAAAACGTGCTTTCAAAACAGAATTTAAACATGCAAATTAAATACATTGCATCCAACCATCACATGGTTCATCCAAGAGAGAGAGTTTTCTGAAACTTACTCTTGAGCTTAGTTAAGTTGTTTAGACTTAAACTAAGCTCCCAAACCATCAAACATTCATTACAAAGCCGGAAATCCCAACTTCACTCACCAATTCCGTTTCGCAAGCTTGCTGAAACGCCGTTCAAGCCTCCGGATCAACACCACAAGTATCCGAAGATGCCTCCCATGTTTTAAACACATCAAAGAAGAGGATTAATGCATCATCATGCATTGAAATCTTCAGCCATTACACCTAAACTCGCTGCTCTCACCAAAACTAACATTTCGGCTACCAAGCACAACCGAAATCACTTTCAAACTCTTCCACAACATTACCCATACAAGATCCATCACTTCTAAACATTCTTAAACATCAATTAACATCCAAAAAGAACCTAAACTCGTCCTTATACCTCCAACTATAACAGAACACCAAATCACCCTAAAAACCACCATTTTCATAAGCAAAAACTTAGGAAATTCAACCTATTCGGGATTGCATTGATCAAACCACAATTACACATCATTAAACATCCAAAATACATTTAAAATCCATCTCAAAACAGAGCCCAAACAATCACCACGAATTTCTTCAAGATTTCTTCCAAATCTTGAGTTTTAAGCCAAAATCAAGTTCATATCATTAAAACCTTCTACAAAACTTAATTTAAGGATTGAGAACTTGGGAAATTCAGTAAAGAACCGAGTATTTAGAGGAGAAGAACATCCTTACCTCTAAATGTAGATTTCTCCTTGATTAAAGACAATTTCCTTGAAAATCCAATAAGCAAAACAATAGGATTTGATGTAGAAAGGATTAGGATTCAATTGATGATTGAAACCTCATCATTTGGTGTGAAAATCAAAAGAAATGTTGCTGTAGAAATGTGTTTGGCTGAGGGAATTTTGAGAGAAAATGAGATGAGAAAATTTTAACAAAAGTTAGGTGTGAAAATCTAAAATATGGTTTTCTACTTTTCCTTTAATTAATTAAACATTAATTAAATCATTTAAATCTAAGAAAAATCTGGATAAATCATTCTTGGGTAAATTAGCTCCTTATAGATTCAAAGTTTCAATCCTTACAAAACAGTCACCACTGAACTTTTCAAAAATCGCATTTTAGTCACTATTTCAAAATGTCGCACTTCCAAACCTTATTTTGTAAAATTGATTTCACCACTCTCTTATATATATTAAAAGAGGATTTTTAGATATTTTTCCATATTTTTAAAGCATCCCGAACTAGGCTTTCCCTAAAACCACCTTTTATATTCGAACCAAAAATCAGACCGGTCCGGTTCAGACCCTAAACTTCCAAGCCCAAAATTGGGGTGTTACAACTCTCCCCCCCTTAAGAAATTTCGTCCTCGAAATTTATCTGGAGGAAAGAGATACGGAAACTGCTTCTTCATGTCATCTTTTCGTTCCCACGTGGCTTCCTCAGCACCACGATGCTTCCACAACACATTTACCAACTCAATGGTTTTACCTCGAAGAACTTTACTGTCTGAATCTAGAATTTCCACCGGCTCCTCATCATAGGTCAAGTCTGGATTCAACTCCACTTCCTTCACAGGCATAACATGCGAAGGATCCGATCTATACCTCCGAAGCATAGACATGAAACACATCATGAATCTTTTCCAACTCTTGCGGCAATCTCAGCTTGTACGCAACAGGACCCACACGCCCAATCACCTCGTATGATCCAATGTATCTAGGGCTCAACTTACCCTTTCGGCCAAACCTCATCACCTTTTTTCAAGGCGAAACTTTCAAAAACACGCGGTCACCTACCACATACTCAATCTCCTTACGCTTCAAATCCACGTAAGACTTCTGTCGATCAGAAGCTGCCTTCAATCGCTCACAAATGAGCTTCACCTTCTCGGTGGTTCCTTTCAACAAAGCTGGCATTGAAACCAACTTCTGACCTGTTTCAGCCCAACAAAGAGGAGTTCTGCATTTCCTCTCGTACAAGGCTTCATAAGGTGCCATTTGAATACTTGCCTGATAGCTATTGTTATAAGCAAACTCCACCAAAGGCAAATGCTTCTCCCATGAGCCTTGAAACTCAATCACACAACACCTCAACATATCCTCCAGCACTTGGATAACACGCTCAGACTGTCCATCCGACTGTGGATGATAAGAAGTACTGAAATTCAGCCGTGTACCCAAAGCTTGATGTAAACACTCCCAGAAACGTGATGTAAACCTCGGATTTCGATCCGCCACTATAGACTTTGGCACACCATGCAGCCGCACAATCTCAGCAATGTACAGCTCTGCAAGCTTATCCAATGTATACGTAGTATGCACAGGTAAGAAATGCGCACACTTCGTGAGGCGATCCACAATCACCCACACCGAATTCTTCTTCGAAGGCGACAAAGGCAGCCCAGACACAAAGTCTATGGTAATCTTTTCCCACTTCCACTCAGGAATCCTCAACGGTTGCAACAACCCAGAAGGAAACTGATGCTCAGCCTTAACTCGATGACATACCATGCACTTACCCACATACTCAGCAACATCTTTCTTCAAACCCACCCAATAGTACTCATCCTTAAGATCACGATACATCTTTGTACTACCAGGGTGCATAGCAAAAGGACTACTATGAGCTTCAGTCATAATAGCACGCCTCAACTCAGCATCATTGGGCACTACTGTCCGACTCCCAAAACACAAAACTCCCTCATCATTAAAGCAGAAATCCGATGGCCTATCCTCAGCAATATCCTGAACATGTGGCACCAAGGAATCATCCAACAACTGCTTATCCTTTATCAACTGAACCAAGGATGGTTTCACTTGCAATTCAGCCACAAGACCTCTATCACGCGAAATGCTCAAACTGGAAAACATAGCTCTCAACTCTACTGCCACTTTCCTACTCAAGGCATCCGCTACAACATTAGCTTTTCCCGGGTGGTACTCGATCCTCAGATTGTAATCCTTAAGCAACTCCACCCAACGTCGTTGCCTAAGATTCAATTCTTTCTGAGACATCAGATACTTCAAACTTTTGTGATCTGTGTACACGGTACACTTCTCACCATATAGGCAATGTCTCCAAATTTTCAAAGCAAAAACCACCGCAGCCAACTCAATGTCATGCGTAGGATAATTGCGCTCATACACCTTCAACTGGCGCGATGAATAAGCCACCACCTTACCCTCTTGCATCAACACACACCCCAAACCAACGTAGGATGCGTCACTGTACACCACAAATTCTTTCCCTGATTTAGGCTGAACCAAGATAGGAGCTTGCGTCAAAGCTGCCTTCTGCTTCTCAAAAGCCTGTTGTCTCGCTTCTGTCCACTCATACTTGACATCCTTCTGCAACAACTTCGTCAAAAGTGCAGAAATCTTTGAAAATCCATCCACGAACCTTCGGTAGTATCCCTCCAAACCAAGGAAACTACATACCTCATGAAAAGACTTAGGAGGCTTCCAATTCATCACTGTCTCAATCTTCTAAGGATCAACACGAATCCCCTCAGCAGAAACCACATGACCAAGGAACACAACTTCTCTAAGCCATAATTCACACTTGCTTAGCTTAGCATAAAGCTGATTCTCCAACAAAGCCTGCAACACAATCCTCAAATGCCCTTCATGCTCCTCCTCAGTACGAGAGTACACAAGGATATCATCAATGAACACCACAACAAATTTGTCCAAGTATTCATGGAATACTCTATTCATCATGTTCATAAAAGCTGCAGGAGCATTCGTCAAACCAAACGGCATCACAAGGAACTCATAATGCCCATACCTCGTTCTGAAGGTTGTTTTTGGCACATCCACATCCTTCACCTTCAACTGGTAATAACCTGACCTGAAGTCAATTTTAGAGAACACAACCGCTCCCCGAAATTGATCAAAAAGATCATCAATCCTCGGCAATGGATACCGATTCTTGATAGTTAGTCAACTTGTTCAGCTGACGATAATCGATGCACATTCTCATAGTGCCATCATTTTTCTTCACAAACAAGACCGGTGCACCCCAAGGTGACACACTCGGCCGAATGAAACCATGATCAAGCAACTCCTGAAGTTGTGTCTTCAGCTCTTTCAACTTCTTAGGTGCCATTCGATAAGGAGTAATGGACACTGGAGTTGTGTTTTCATACAGCTCAATTCCAAACTCCACTTCTCTATTAGGAGGCAACCCAGGCAACTCCTCCGGAAACACACCAGGAAACTCTCGCACAGTCCTGATATCTTGCACTCACAACTCCTTAGAGCTAGGATTCATCACAAAGGCTAGGTAGGCTTCACAACCTTGCCTCAGCATTCGGCTTGCTTCCAATGTAGACACCACAATGGCAAGAAACTTCACATTCTCGCCAACCACCACTACCTCATAATCATCTACAAGCTTCAACGAAACTCACTTGTTCTCAAAATCCACCACAGCTCGATGTTCAACAAGCCAATCCATACCAAGGATTACATCGAAACCATAGAATGGCAATTCCATGAGATCAACATGAAAAACATGATTTTGCACAACCAAGGGACATCTTCTATACAACTTCCGTGTCACAACGGTCTCACCAAAGGAACTAGTTACACGCATACCAACATCCAAAGACTCAACAAGTAAACCAAGCAATTGAGCATGTTCACGCAATATGTATGAGTGTGTAGATCCAGAATCAATCAAGGAAAGTAATGACAAGGATTGCAAAGTGAAGGTACATGCGATCACATCCGTGTCATTCCTCCCCTCTCGATGAGCATACACTCGAGCCTGGCCTCCACCCTCAGGTTGGACAGCCACCACATGTGCCATATTCCTCCCACCATCATCTCTGCGCTGGAAGTTACCACGGCCGCGCCCACGACCTCTCTGTGGTGCAACAACACCAGGAGCACGTCCCTGACCACCACCGGCCAACAAAAGACACTCCCTCCTCATGTGGTCTGCCGGACCACAATTCCAGCACGAATTACCAATCACTACCACAAGAGCCTGCACCTCTCTCGCTGCCCGAGGACAATCACGCCTCAAATGACCACGCGATCCACACGCCCAGCACGTGTTCTAATCAGCTCTCGCCCTGTCTCCCTGAACAGGCGCACCATTCCCTCCACTACCACGCCTAGCAGAAGACTGATACCTCTTATCTCGTCCTCCCTTGTTCCGTCCACCACCGGAACTATACTCAGCAGCTCTCTTGCATGAGCCTGAACCAGTACTCCTGGAAGACAAACCCAGGTTCTGCTCAATGTCCTTCGCCCTACTAACCAACGCGTCAAAATCCGTATACTCAGCAACAAGCATAAAGGTCTTTATGTCTGTCACCAAACCATATCGGAAACGCTCACACCTCTCCCGCTCATTAGGGATAAGCTCAGGTGCGTACTGGCTAAGGCGAAGAAACTGGATCTCATACTCAGCCACCGTCATGATCCCTTGTATAAGAGACATGAATTCTCTTTTCTTTTCATCCAGGTATCGCACACCTAGATACTTCCGCTTGAACGCGTTCAAAAAAAACGTCCAAGTCACATCAGCTTCCTCTATTCCGGAGACAGTGGTCGTCCACCAGGTATATGCATCATCATGTAACAGTGATACCACACATCCTAACTTCTGCACATCATTGCAGTTCATTTGTCCCAATATCCTCTTGGTACTTTCCAACCAAGATTCGGAACCCTCAGCAGACAAACCTCTGAACTCAGTCCCTCCCAGACTACGCAGACGTTCCAAAGGTAATCTCGCATTAGCATCACCCTGATGCCCAGCTCCGTGAGCTCCAGCTACTGTCGCCTGAAAGGCTCCAGCAATAGCCTGTATCAAAACTGTCATGTCAGGAGCAGCTTGCCCCTGCACAGCCTCAGGTCCAGCGACCCCAGCACCAGCACCAACACCAGCTCCATCTCCTCCCGCACCACAATCACCGAGCGGTCCACCACCAGGAGGAGGAGGTATATCCACAACATTATCAGCATTGTTCTCATTCTCGTTCTGAGCCATAGCTCGCGTATTAATTCTCGTCTCTCTACGAGGTCCCATTCACTAAAACAATGCACTAACACAAATACAATAAACATAATTAGGCTCAACAAGGTAAGAAATCTAAGCACTCAAGCTCATTTCCAATAAAAACAATTCCTTTCAATAGTTTTGATATGGCAATGGGTTCCTCTAACATGCTTCAACACAGCATAACATCACAATTGCAACAAACTTACAATTCACACATCAAACTTTCATTTAAAAGGCATATCACGCAATCACACAAACATCACCCACATAACCATTCCCAATTACACGAGAACTCAGCTCTGATACCACCAAATGTAACCCCCTTAGCCCGGCCTAGACGGTTGACCCGAACTACGAAGATTACACGGGGAAAACCAAAGTCAACCCGAAAGTCAACCTTGATTAACGACCTTTTTTTTCTTTTTAGTCTTATCTAGATGCACATTAACCTTAAGCGTACCCTTGAGGAAAACATACTTGAAAAACACAGCGATCGAAAAGCGATGAGGGACTCAATTGCACAACATACAAAGTTAGGGACCAAATTGTAAATTCTGGAAAGATGGAGGACTTAACTGATATTAAGGTTACCAAAACTTAATTAGTCATATTACATGCTTCCCTGTCAAATTTCACCTTAAACGGACATCTCAAACTCAAGCAATTGCAAATACAACTTTTAAGACTAAAATGTAAAGCTTGCAAACCCATAACCATTCAAATCAGTGCCCAACGGTCATCTGTTTCGGAACGGGGTTGACCGTTCCGAAACACGGGTTCGTTTCGAGACCTGTATCGAAACAGGCCTGGCAGTGGCCAAAACGTTTCGAAACGGCCCTATCCGTTACGATATGCGAAGGCCATTACAGGCCCCTATTTCGAAACGCTAGTGCCCATTCCGATATGGATTGCCCATAAATTGCATAATTTGCTAGTTTTACTTACTTTAAACCACTCAAACACACCCTAATAACTTCCTAATCATGCCAACATGTCATCATACAATTAAGGTACATGTTTGCAACATCGAAACACATTCATGGCATCAATCAAGGAAATCCACAAGTCTATAGGCATGCATCCTAATATCCAAGACCAACCAACCATCAAAACACCAAAACAAACATCACAATGGCCATTTACAAATCCAAAACATTTAAGGCATCATGCCACAACTAGGGAGTCCAAAACATCTCCCAAATCTTATCCTAGGTTCCCATTGCCAAATATCAAAAACTAATAATTTTGTGAAAACATCACCATACATGAGCTTAGCTTTCCCTTGGATTCTTAGCCTCCTTGCTGCCCTCAAACACCTCAATTATCTGCATTATTGGTTCAAGAGAGAGAGCGTAAGCACAAAGCTTAGTGAGGCATGCTCTAAAGAAACAACACAATAATGCATTTTATAAAACACTTTTCATAAAGCCTTTTAACACATAAACATCATTTCTCATGCAACAATGCATACACATCAAGCATCTCATGCTTCATTAACATCAACATGTCATATTGGCTTCCAAGTGATAAACCATAACTATTTACAACATAAAACACAGTCGGATACGCGGATTACAAGTGTTGTCACATACGCTTCATACACACTACCAAACACACAAGGTGGAGTTTACCGGTACAATCACAACCCCTCAACACCCGTGATGGAGTTTAACGGTACAATCAAAACCCCTCAACGTCACTCATCGGTAGTTGTATAACATCACTAACGAGAACACGGGACACTCAACACAAGATCCACACATGGACTTTTAACCACCATTGTGATCTTAAACATCTCGTTAGTGTACTTGGATGGAGTTTACGGTACAATTACAACCCCTCAACATCCAAGGTGACTTAATTCACGGTGCACCCAATCCTATAGCCGGTTAACTATATCCGATTCAAGTACTTTAAAACCAACACATCACTTGCCAATATATATCATTTATCATCAATAATCCACTGTTTTAAAGCATTAATCAAAGCCATTAAACCATCATGCATCACCATGCATCAAAACCACATTTACTAATATCAAAACAATGATCTCTTACCTTGAGCATCCTTCAACACATGGCTTTCAAAACCAGCATTAATCATGCTAAAACATGCTTTCAAAACAGAATTTAAACATGCAAATTAAATACATTGCATTCAACCATCTCATGGTTCATCCAAGAGAGAGAGTTTTCCGAAAACTTACTCTTGAGCTTAGTTAATTTGTTTAGACTTAAACTAAGCTCCCAAACCTTCAAACATTCATTACAAAGATGGAAATCCCAACTTCACTCACCAATTCTGTTTCGCAAGCTTGCCGAAATGTCGTTCAAGCCTCCGGATCAACACCACAAGTATCCGAAGATGCCTCCCCTGTTTTAAACACATCAAAGAAGAGGATTAATGCATCATCATGCATTGAAATCTTCAGCCATTACACCTAAACTCGCTGCTCTCACCAAATCTAATATTTCGGCTACCAAGCACAACCGAAATCACTTCCAAACTCTTCCACAACATTACCCATACAAGATCCATCACTTCTAAACATTCTTAAACATCAATTAACATCCAAAAAGAACCTAAACTCGTTCTTATACCTCCAACTATAACAGAACACCAAATCACCCTAAAAACCACCATTTTCATAAGCAAAAACTTAGGAAATTCAACCTATTCAGGATTGAATTGATCAAACCACAATTACACATCATTAAACATCCAAAATACATTTAAAATCCATCTCAAAACAGAGCCCAAACAATCACCACGAATTTCTTCAAGATTTCTTCCAAATCTTGAGTTTTAAGCCAAAATCAAGTTCATATAATTAAAACCTTTTACAAAACTTAATTTAAGGATTGAGAGCTTGGGAATTTCAGTAAAGAACTGAGTATTTAGAGGAGAAGAACATCCTTACCTCTAAATGTAGATTTCTCCTTGATTAAAGACAATTTCCTTGAAAATCCAATAAGCAAAACAATAGGAGTTGATGTAGAAAGGATTAGGAATCAATTGATGATTGAAACCTCATCATTTGGTATGAAAATCAAAAGAAATGTTGCTGTAGAAATATGTTTGGCTGAGGGAATTTTGAGAGAAAATGAGATGAGAAAGTTTTAACAAAAGTTAGTTATGAAAATCTAAAATATGGTTTTCCACTTTTCCTTTAATTAATTAAACATTAATTAAATCATTTAAATCTAAGAAAAATCTGGATAAATCATTCTTGGGTAAATTAGCTCCTTAAAGATTCAAAGTTTCAATCCTTACAAAACAGTCACCACTGAACTTTTCAAAAATCGCATTTTAGTCACTATTTCAAAATGTCGCACTTCCTAACCTTATTTTGTAAAATTGATTTCACCACTCTCTTATATATATTAAAATAGGATTTTTAGATATTTTTCCATATTTTTAAAGCATCCCGAACTAGGCTTTCCCTAAAACCACCTTTTATATTCGAACCGAAAATTAGACCGATCTGGTTCATACCCTAAACTTCCAAGCCCAAAATTGGGGTGTTACAAGAACTGAAACCTTTGCCATCACATGTTAAGTATGTTTACTTCTGGAGCAATGAAACTTTACTTGTGATAATCTCATCTAGTCTCACACCTAAGCAAGAAACTAGCATAGTAAATATGTTGTTATAGCATAAAAATGCGCTAGGGTGGACTATGGCTGATTTGAAGGGTGTAAGCCCTGCTATATGTATGCACAACATTTTGCTTGATGATTGTCACAACAATTCTATTGAGCCCCAAAGAAGATTAAACCCAATCATGAAGAATGTGGTAATGAAAGAGATAATTAAGTGGCTTGATGTTGGAGTAATCTACCTGATATCCGATAGCTTATGGGTCAGCCCAGTGTAATGTGTACCGAATAAGGGAGGCGTGACCGTGGTAAGCAACGAGGAGGATGAGCTATTGCCTACTAGAACCGCCACAGGGTGGAGGATTTGCATGGACTATAGAAAGTTCAACAAGGCAACCAAGAAGGACCATTTTCCCCTCCCATTCATTGATTAGATGTTAGATCGACTAGCGGGCAAGGCATTCTATTGCTTTCTTGATGGGTAATCTGGGTACAATCAGACTGCTATTGCACCCAAAGACCAAGAGAAGACGACTTTCACATGCCCTTATGGAACTTACGCTTTTTGTAGAATGCCCTTTGGTCTCTACAATGCCCCAACAACTTTTCAAAGATGTATGCTGGCTATTTTTTAGACATGGTCGAGGATTTTTTAGAAATTTTCATGGACGACTTCTCGGTCTCCGGAGATGACTTCGACACATGCTTGGGTAATCTCGCCAAGGTTCTAAAGAGGTGTGAGGAAGCTGACTAGGTGCTCAATTGGGAAAAATGCCATTTCATGGTAATGGAAGGAACAGTCTTAGGCCACAAGATCTTGAAGCAAGGGATAGAAGTTGACAAAGCAAAGGTTGAGGTCATTGAAAAACTACCTCCCCCACTACTTTCAAGGGAGTAAGAAGCTTTCTAGGGCATGCTGCTTCTATTGGAGATTCATCAAGGACTTTTCGAAGATCTCAAAGCCGCTATGCAATTTTCTACGGCAAAATCAACCATTTGTGTTTGACAAATATTTCCATAGCGCGTTTCAAGAACCGAAGAAGAAGCTTATCTCAGCACTGGTTGTCATTCCACCTGATTGGAATGAGCCATTTGAGCTAATGTGTGATGCAAGTGACTACGTCGTCGGTGCAGCACTTTGACAACACCAAGGTAAACTCTTTCATGTTATTTATTATGCTAGTCACACTTTGAATGATGCACAAATCAATTACACCACTACTGAGAAAGAATTACTTGTTGTAATATTTGCCTTTGATAAGTTTAGGTCATACTTGATAGGCACTAAGGTTATAGTTCATACCGATCATTCAGCCATCAAGTACTTAGTGACTAAAAAAAGATGCTGAGCCTAGACTTATTAGATGGATACTCTTGCTACAAGAATTTGATTTAGAAGTTAGAGATGGGAAATGATGTGAGAACCAAGTAGCTGATCATCTATCTAGACTAGAAAATGCTATCGCACAAGGTTGTGAATCTGAAATTAAGGAGGAATTCCTTGACGAGAAACTGTTGTCCGCTACGGCAATTATGTGGTATGCTAATATAGTTAATTATCTTGTTAGTGGTATTTTGCCTCCTGATTTATCTATCCAGGGACTCAAGAAATTCAGACATGATGCAAGATTCTACTATTGGGATGAACCCTACTTGTTCAAGTAATGTCCTGATCAGATCATAAGGAGATGTGTTCTAGAGGAAGAATACCATAGCAATTTGCACCATTGTCATTCATCACCGTGTGGAGGGCATTTTGGTGGTGCTAGGACTGCTGCAAAAATTCTTCAAGCAGGATTCTATTGGCCTACACTTTTCAAGGATGCACTCGAGTTCTACAAGACTTGTGATAGATACCAAAGAACGGGGAACATCTTCAGGCGGAATGAAATGTCACTGCAAAATATTCTGGAGGTTGAAATCTTTGACATATGGGGAATTGACTTCATGGGCCCGTTTCCCGCATCATATGGAGATTTATATATTTTGCTAGCAGTCGACTACGTGTCAAAATGGGTGGAGGCTGTTGCCACCCCGAGGAACGACTCCAAAACGACCATGAAGTTCCTTCATAAGAACATCTTTACGAGGTTTGGAGCACCCCGAGCCATCATCAGTGATGAAGGAACTCACTTTGACAACAAACTTATTGCTAAAGAATTACATCGATATGGAGTCAGGCACAAGATTGCTACAACATATCATCCACAAACAAACGGACAGACTAAAGTTTCCAATCGTGAAATCAAGAAAATCTTGGAAAAGATGGTCAACCCTAGGAGAAAAGAGTAGTCCTCCAAGTTGGATGAAGCACTATGGGCATATAGAACAACCTTCAAGACGCCTTTGGGCATGTCACCCTTCAAGCTTGTATTTGGCAAGGAATGCCATCTACCCATTGAGCTTGAACTCAAGGCTTATTGGGTAATTAAGAAACTCAACATGGATGCCCAACTAGTTGGTGAAAGAAGGTTGCTAGAGCTTAATGAGCTGGAAGAATTTCGAGCCCAAGCATATGAGAATGCCCGCATTTACAAATAGAAAACCAAGAAGTGGGATGACAAACATATTTTGCCAAGGCATTTCTCAGAAGGTCAACAAGTGCTTCTCTACAATTCCAGGCTAAAGCTTTTCCCTGGAAAGCTAAAATCGAAATGGTCGGGATCATTCATTATACACAAGGTGTACCCTCATGGCGCGGTTGATATAAAAAAGTTGGACGATGATAAAGTCTTCAAGGTCAATGGCCAACGCCTGAAGGTGTACAATGGAGCCCCTATCCTCAGAGACAAGTCACACCTGGATCTACACGATCCTTGAGAGTTTTCTTCTCTAAATTCTCACCTTTATGCTATAGCATGTTCATAAATAATGTTTTTCTTTTTAGTTTAGTTTTTGTGTTATCTTTGTCTTTATTTTCTTATCTTTTCACGTGACCCTTGTATAAGCTTTCTCTTTCATAGTATCATGTCAGGTGCAGAGGTAGGTTAGCATGGTCGCCTACATGGTTGATAGCAAAAAGGCAAAGGACATGGAGTTTTGTTTTTATCCACTTTAGGGAGTATAAAAAAGGAGGAAAGGTTTTACCCGAAAAGTGGGGAGGGTGAATAAAAAATAAGGGAAAAGTGAGAGAGAGAATATTCATCCAATTAATATGGTAAAACCCTAGCCACAAAATCTATTTATTCTCTCTTCAGCCATCACCCATCATATTAACTTCCAGCCTTTTTCTCTCTCCCTTAAAGTCGACACATGTTGCCATCACTCTCCTCTTCCCTTTAATTCGTTTGTTTCCTCCCCTCACATTTTTCAACTTCCCACACGTTATCATCATCATTAGTCCCTTCATCTTCTCCACCATAATCTTCTTCTTCAACACTCAAACCCTTTTTCTTCCTACATTCTATTTTCTATTTTCTCCAAACACCAAAAACTTTCCATTACTTTCCCTTTAACCATTCACTCTTCCCCTCCTTTCGTTAAATCACCATGGCACATTGAGAAAAAGCTCCCGAAACCTCTGACCGCCCTAAAAAACCCCAAGTCCTGGAGATTATCAAGTTCGTCGATGAAGCTGTAAAATATCGGTGGAAGAAACTGAGGGACAGAAACAGTCTTCTTGAGTTAGGGTTCCACTACCCTAAGGAAGGGGAAGGCCAGTTCGACCAAGCTGTTATGGATATTATCGGTATACATGAATGGAAGTCATTCGCTGCCCACCCTGATGAAATTTGCACTTCACTGGTCAAGGAGTTCTATGCCATCTTACAATCCCTACTCAGTCCACTGTCTATGTACATGGCAACCAGATAAAGTTCACCGCTGCAGCAATCAACAAATACTACGGGCTGAAGCGTACCATGGACCATCATACCACATTCGTGACAACAATGGACCCGCAAACGCAGCGCGAGGTTTTGGAGGACATCTGTTTCGAGGGCTAAATACTAGACAATAGTAGATCTGTAGAAAGAGGCCGCCTGAAGCCAGAGGCTAAGGTATGAAATCACTTCTTGCGACACAAGATAATGCCCACGTTGCACACATCCATTGTCCATATTTCTAGGTTATTTCTTCTCCACTCTATACTGCATGGTAGACCGATAGATATAGGAAAAATTATTGTGGATGAAGTTTATGCTTGCTTAAAAAGGCCCCGTAGTCTTTTAGTGTTTCCTAACCTGATAACAACCCCGTGTAAGAAGAAGGATGTCTTCGTAGACGATCTTGTAGATGGGAAAATTTTAGGAAAAACATGTCTCACACAAGCCCTAGTCACTGAGCTCCGAGGATTTAACAAGGATGTCCCTCAGCAGACTGTGGAGGGGGCGCTAAAAGCTTTGATGTATCAAGGGTAGCTGCATTGGTGGCCACGACAAAAGACTTGAGCGCTGAGCTCAATTTGATGAAAGCACATCAGCTGACATACTTTAAGCATGCCCACCATCGTGATGGTGCTATAGCATCTTGTTTCACCAAACTCCTCCTGAACCAGAACATTTCATTCCCTCTATTTCCCCTAGAGTTATTGCAAACCCCCACACTTGCCACAGCAAGCCCAGCCCCTCCCAGTCAAAGCAAAGTTGACCCCAGCTCAGTCCCACCCCAGCTAATAAAAAGACTGCAAGAAAGAAAAAGCCTGTGACTCCTCCTGCCCAACCCGAAAAAGCAACCCGATCGGTTCCACCTCCCATATAAGAAACCGCCCATGCACCCACCTCGATCAAAAAGAGAAAACGCTGCAAGAAGGCAACCAACCATGCGCTTTTACGACCGGATATCCCACTATCTGAGCCAGACCATATACCGAGTGATTATGAGGACCCCCCTCAAAAAGCGACAACCCCTAATACCCACGTCTAAGCCTACCTCGCACAAACAGAGGATGCTACAACATCTAGACCTAATACGCGCATCAAGCATCCCGCTGGTCATATCCGCTCTTCACCCGGTGCTCAACAAGTCTCCTCTGAGAGTATGGACGATCTCCCACATCCCCACTACCACTCTTCTGAAACTTCCATGGGCAACACCAGCAGCACCACATAACCTCCGCACCCATGAGGTGATTTTTCTTTTTCTTTTCATTTATTTCATTTTTCATTATTCTTCATTGCATGTCGTACAATATCGATTAGTTCATGCATTGAGGACATTGCATTCCTTAAGTTTGGGGGTGTTGGTGTTCATAGTTAGTATTTTGTTGTAGCATATGCATAGTAGGAAAGAACAAAATTTTTACTATGACATTTTGTTTAGTCTAGAGACAACTTATGAATATATCTATGATGTCTAATGACGAAAACTTAAAGGCTTGAATTAGTTTAGAACAAACACAACTAGTTGAGATCTGTAGAACAGACCTTAGGATCTAGTTGTTAATTTTTTTTTACACAATTGCCCTCTTTCTATAACTAAGTTCGTTAGAAATTTCTTTAGGGAAGAACCCTAGTGAACTCTGGTATGTAAACTCTAGAGAACATAAGAAAAATTAGATGTCTCTGTGCTAAAAAGAATGAATAAATGTTACGGCATATCTGTAGAAGTACACTCCGCTATGCTATAGCATAATAATAAGCTCAAAAAAATAAAGTTTTGTTATAGCATACGAGTGAATGAAAGTTGTCACGGGATGACTCTACCTACTAGCTCGGGGGTGAGAGGTTTGCTCTCTACTCATCTAGAGCTAAGGACGGTAGGTGTGATGAGCTGACACCCTTCGTAGCAAAAAATCTATATCTTTGGGAGTCTGAAAATTAGAAAAGAGCTAGAGAACATGGTTAGGGTATAACTAGGGAGCTTCCTTGAAAATTTGTCTTACTAGCTTAAGTATAGAAGGAAGCCAGCCACGAACACACGCACACAACTTAGTCCTAAGGAATGTTCTTAAGGATCTCACTTCTAGTTATTTATATTTTAATTGCCTATGTCATTTCTGAGGACTGAGATTTTGCCATAGCAATTCTCTAGGGTAAATCTTTGCCATAGTATTTCGTTTGTTCTGTTCTACTCATTGCTTGAGGACAAGCAATAGCTTAAGTTTGGAGGTGTGATAACTGTATGAATATCCTTGTTTTCATACCTTTTTGCTATAGCATTTGTCTGTTCTTGAGCCCATATCATAGCATTTAGACTGCATTTAGGTTGCATTTTCTTCTTCTAGGTGCATCTTTATTTTTGTTGGTTATTAGTCCATGTCGAGGGGTACTGCTCGGAAGGTTGGTTTTGGGTTTGATGATGCGCAGGAAGGGAGTCTAGAGAGAGAAAGTTGGCGCTGGGAATTGCTATAGCATAGTGGGAGTGGATATTGGCCAACATGTGAGTTGCGAGGACACGTGAGGTGCAGTAGCATGTGAATATGCAGAAAAGGACAATCTGACATGTGCAGCAGCCGGTACCCACCTGCAGACTGTCCTCCTTGTCCCCTCGTGGCAGAGCTTGTCGGTGGATATTCCTTGGGATTATCAAGGAATATTTAGGGTATAACACCCTAGGAGCCTCCATTATATAAAGAGTGAGAGAAGTGTGAAAAAGAAGAGAGCGCGAAGAGAGAGAGAGGTGTGTGCTGAACAAGGAGAGAGAAACGTTCTTCTTCATCTTCTCCAACTTGGTGTCCTCAATCGTTGAAGCTCCAAAGAGTGGCCTCGCCCGCCTCGTAAGAGGCGGTGAGCCTAAGATAGTCAGGTAGTCCATGGTAGAGAGGGAGTTCACCTTTCTTTCTGTCGATTTAGCATTTCATGTTTATATCTTTATCTTTGGGGATGTTATCACAATGATACGTTGGATGATATTGCCCAACCATGAACTGTTTTAGGTGGCTTGAGTTTGATGGATGATTTTATTCTTAAGTACTTTTTAATGCATGTTATAGTTTTCCAGTGTTTATCATATTCTAGTCTTTGCTTATGCGTTTTATTTCCTTAAAGTTGTAAGAGCCCTCGAGAGTTGGTCGTTCTTTAAGTTTTTATTGAGGTTAGTAACCGAGAGAGCTAGCCTTAGAACCCCCCATAAGCAATGGAGTGGTTGTCGAGAGGAAGACTCTAACCTACCTTAGAGATAAGTGATAGGTTTCAAGGGCTAAAAAGGATAGTTCGCGAAGGGTGGAGGAGTGTTAAGAGTTTACGCCGAGAGGTATAATTGTAGCATTTCTGACTCCCAGTTTCCTGGCTAGAGATAGTTTAGGAACACTTCTAGCAAATCCCGCCTAGAATAGAAGATAGCTGAAGAGCCTTAGTATCGTTAAGAAGCTTAGTTTAGGTTGTCCATCATTTCCAGCCAGTCATTCCGTAGTGTGTTTCGCATAAGAAAGGGGTCATGTTCATCATATTGTCATCTCAGCTTTCTTTACATTGTTTTGCTACATCATTATTTTACACCATCTCTTTTACTATAACATTTTCACCTGCAAAAAGTTCATTCAATGTTGTTACAGCAAACCGTGAATACCTCCAATCCTTGTGGAGACTATACTCACTCACTCACTTTACTACTCGTTTGACGTGTATACTTGCACCATATTTGCGTATCATTTATAGTACATTACGCGCAAGAACACATCGCGGACAAAACCCTCCCCTTGGTTTTTTTTCGCCGTCATTCCTTTGCCTGAAATCAGCGAGAAACCATTTGGTACCTTGTCGTCGTCGTGATCTCCTCCATTTTTTTCTGTTTGATTTTGTGTGGGTAAGTGTTGGGTGAGTATCGAATTCATGTTAGTGTTGATAAGCAATGGGTTTTATCTTGTGGTTTGTTAATCTCGTTTTATTTTTTTGGTTCTTGTCTAAAATCGACTGTTGTTGTCATCGGACATGCCACCGTCGTGTTCCCGTCATTCTTGTTCTATCGTCGTCCACCTTTGAGAGGTCGAAGAGCTTTTGTTCGGAAACCTTGTTGTTCGTTGTTAGCGCCGTTGTGTCTGTGCTTTTCTTTCGGTTGTTTGAATGTGGGTAAGCCTTCAGTTTCCTCTTGCCTTTTTTGTGGTCTGATTGGTGTTTCAATCTCGGGTTCGTGAATGACCATTGTGGTAATCTGCGTTGTTGAACCATTAGATTTTGTTGCCGCCTTTAGTTCTACCGCCGCCGTCGGTGATGGCTCTAAAAACCCTAACCGTCTTGTGTTCAAAGAACCTTAGATTCTTTTGCTGCCTCATTTGGTGATGGAGAGATTGGGCTATAAGATGCTACCCAATAGAAATTCCATTTGTGAGGGACCCAAAAGCTATGTGCTCCGTGTCAATAGTGATACCATACTCGTTGATGTATATGGATCAAATTGGACCCATGAATCTGAGCTGAACCAAACCGTGTTTGACCCAATCTGATTAAGTGAACCGGATCGAGCTATCAAAATTGAACCGAACTGGACCGTTGACTTGAGTTTAGTGATTTTGAATTTAGTGTTTTTGGTTGCAATTTAGAGTTTAGTTGTTAGGGTTTAGGTTTAGGGTAACATGGTTAAGGATTTAGTTTAATCTATAAACTCTAAACCCTAAATTCTAGCCAACTAAACATAAACCCCTAAACCATTAACCCTAAATTAAAACCATAATCCTTAAAACTGGTACGCTTGTGAAAACTTTTCGTCTTCCACCGTCAGTGTATGGTATAATTACGCGCATAATATTACTGAAGTTTAATTCCTAAACTCTAAAAATAAGAGTTAATAACATTCTCAAAGTTCATACATAATTTATTAATCAATCAAATACTAAATATAAGAGATTAAAGGACAATAAACTCTTTTTCCTGGACAATAAACTCTTTTTTATTATTGATTATTTTTAGTTATGAGTAGTCGATACAAAGTCTTGCACTGGTGACAATATGAGCCAGCATCTTTGTTATGTGTAATAGTAGTATGGATGATACCGACATTGTTATAGTTAGTAATTTTTTTCAGTTTTAAGAGGGTTTTTAATGAGACCTGTAATAATGTTTTGTTTTTTTTATAATAACGTACGTAATAAACATCATACATTTTCCCTTTCAAACAAATAAAAGGACAATAAACTCTCTTTATTGTTGTGTAATTGTTTAATCCGCGGACTAAATCTAGGATAAGATAGTAGATCAAAGTGAATGATTATTTAGCTAATGAAATTTTATTAACTATGAACGTATAATGATAATAATACAAACTAATTTTATAAAAATAAATATACAGTAAAACATCTATAAATTAATATTTTTTAAATTAATAAATTTTATTAAATAATAATATTTTTCGGTCCCGACTTGGGTCAATGTAAAAAATCATTAAATTCGATAAAATAATAATATAATAATTTTTTGGAGATCCGATTTATAAATATAAAGGTCTCATCAAAACTATAAATTAATAATTCATAAATATTACAATTACTACTTTGGTAAGTTGCTAAAATATGAATCTATTGTAATCTGTTTCTTTTTAAAATTCAAATCTAATTCAATTTTATCTCTAACTTTTCTAATTGCACCCACAATTTCCAGTGTTGATGTCTCCAACTGCAATAAAAATTTGTGAAAAGTTGTTGCCGCAATCAATGCTTCCTTCGCGTGACTAGTTCAAGTGGTGTTGAATCATCTTCAACTTTATCATTAATAAAAATTTCATGATCCAAAAAATATTAATTTATAGAGGTTTTACTGTAGACCGTAACTTAATTCGTTATGAAAGGGAACATCTACACTAATTATTTTATAGCCGTATTTAATTAATCAATGAATTTTTCCATTGTATTGAGCAACTATTAAATTGCAATTATTCCTCCATTATTTTTTACTTGTTCCCTAAGCATAATAATAATAATAATAATAATAATAATAATAATAATAATAATAATAATAATAATAATAATAATAATAATAATAATAATAATAATAATAATAATAATAATAATAATAATAATAATAACCCCAACCAATTTGATAAGGCAAATTTGATGCCATGCAACCTTTGTATACAAGTTGACGTTGATTAATTAAATAATTATAATGGCATATAAATGTAGGTGTTTTTTAATATTGGTATCCAATTTATTGGTTGATTAGTTCTGATCGGATATTATAGAGGCCCGTTATGAGAGCGACCCTCCCAACCAAAATAACTCAATTCACAACATTAAGATTCGAACCCCTGATCATGTTTAAGCGACCTAGTATTTCATCTCACTAGATCAACTGGTTGTTGGTTATAAATATAGGTGTTTAACCCAGCAGTTGAAATTGAAGTATGGCAGCGAAAGGATGTTAATAACGTAGTTGAAAATTCCGTTACCTGAAAAACTGAGACTTGTAATATTCTATCGATACAAAATGAATATATAATATAATAAGCCACCTAAGTAAATAAAATTTTCTTGGCCAAAAAAATAAAATTTAAATTGATTTACTTAAGTAAATAAAATTTAATTTAAATCAGACTTAAATTGTTGTTTATTTTAATTTGAATAAAATCGGATTCAGGTGAAAATTTCAAAACAAAAAATATGGATAAATTATCACAATAAATTAGGGTCTAAATTAATTCATTTATAAATTAATTTAATTATCTGGGTTGCTCAACTAAGTTAGCTAAAACTCTAATTGCTTGTGCATATGGATTAAGAAAGAAACTGAAAACTGAAATTAATTAAGATGTTTTTTTTACATTTATAGTCACTAAACCAATTAAATAAATAGTGTTTAATTATAAAAGCATATTTTATTTATAAAAATATAATAAAATATATTATATAATTAAAAAATATTTTTATTATTAAATATACATAATATAATTTTTAATTAGAAAAAATATTTTATGATATAAATTCTAAAATCATTTATTATTAGTATTTAATTATATAATATTTTCAAAAAATTATTAACCAAATATTTACATTATAGATCAAATCAAATCTCTAAAAATCTCACAAATTTATCCTCTCATTTCTCCATACTTTCTATGTTTGTCTCCTATTTTTTTCATTTGCCTCTTCCTTATCTCATTTCTTACAAATAAACCTTTCTTATTAACAATGTTTAAGATATTTTATTTTTAATCTACTTATTCTTAACGTTTAACTTATGTTTTTCTACGCTCAACCAGTATAATACTTGTCTAGATTATCCATTAAGTAATATTAATTGCAAATTGAATTCTTAAACTAATTATTATATTTAATACAAACATATTATTATAAAAAACTATTACTTGAATTGTACTAAATAAAAAGATATTATTTGTAGATATATGAACGTTTTTTTCCCTCTTACTTTTGTCCTTCTTTACAAGCAAAATAGCTGAATTATTATTATTATTATTATTATTATTATTATTATTATTATTATTATTATTATTATTATTATTATTATTAGGGTAAACTACACGAAATGTCACTAAACTTTAACTTTTATATCAAACATACCACTGAACTATAAAATGATACTATTGTACCACTAAACATTATTTTTTTTGCTATTATTATACGACTGAACTTTGTTTTTTGTTCAATCCAAGCACTCAACCGTTAAACTGTAACGGATCGTTAAATCCAAAACGACATCGTTTTGGTATAGTTGCTTTGATGCCTAAGATAGGCCAAAACGACGTTGTTTTAATAGTAACAAAATTTAAGAAAACACTATATTTGAGGGGATTAAACCAATGACTTCTAAGATGAAAGGTTTACACCAAACCACCAAACTAACTTAAAGACTTGATATAATCCTAACAAAAAATAGTATATAAATAATACTACAGTTGAACTTAGTTTTATTTATCCCATGATATAATTTAGAATATTTATAATATAATTTTATAAATATATTAACTTTACAAAATAAATACTATTTATAATTTATATTACAATCCTAAAATATTGTTTATAATTTATACAACTAAACGCTAAACCATACATGCAACTAACTAAAGTACAATCCCTAAAACCTGTATATATATATAATTAAATATAAAATCTCAAACCCTAAACTCAAAATATATATAATTAAATCACAAATCTCAAACTCAAAACCTTAAAATTAAAATATTATTTATAATATATATTAGGATTTGTAATATAAATTATAAATGATATTTTAGTTTTAGGGTTTATGATTTAGGATTCAATTATATATATATATGGTTTAGTTACATATATAGTGTAGGGTTTGGGGTTTAGTTACATATATGGTTCAGGGTTTATGTTTTGGGGTTTAGGGTTTAATTATATATATATTATAAATTAGTATTATAATATAAATTATAAATAATATTTATTTATAAAGTTAATATATTTATAAAATTATATTATAAATATTATAAAATTATATAATGGGATAAATGAAATTAAGTTCAACTGCAGTATTATTTATATATTATTTACGTTAGCATTATGTTAAGTATTTAAGTTGGGTTGGCGGTTTGGTGTAAACATTTTATCTTAGAGGTCATTGGTTTAATCCTCCTCAAATGCAATGTTTTCTTATATTTTTTTACTAACAAAACGACGCCGTTTTAGATTTAACGGTCCAGTGCTTGGATTAAACAAAAAATAAAGTTCAGTAGTATAATAATAGCAAAAAAAATGTTTAGTGGTACAATAGAATCATTTATAGTTAAGTGGTATGTTCGATACAAAGATTAAAGTTTAGTGACATTTCGTGTAATTTACCCTTATTATTATTGTTACAAGTTTTTTTTTTTGATGAAAACTAAGGTGATTACAAGTAGTATCTGTTGTAAATATACTCTCAACCATTTGACAATGAACGCTCAATCACCCTGCTGCAGCTGCTGGTGCTCGAACTCGTGACCTCTAGGAACAAGTAGTATCTGTTCTAAATATACTCTCAATCATTTGACAATGAACGCTCAATCACCCTGCTGCAGCTGCTGGTGCTCGAACTCGTGACCTCTAGGAACAACAACCGTTCTCTTAACCACTGAGGCAAGTTTGTTCGTGCATTATAGATAAAAAAAAACATTTGCATCAAACACAAAGCTAGGGGGTAAAATGGTAGAAATACGATTTTTGAACCTTTTAATTTAAAGTTTTAAGCTTAGGTAATGGTAAAATTGCATTCCTACCCTTCATACATGATAAAATTTATTTAAGCCATTTAAAATTATATGTTAAATCAACGATAAAATTATATTTTAACCTTTAAAAAGTTATAATTTACTCACGCCCAAAAATTCTTTATTTCATCCCATGATCATTGTTAATTTATTTTTTAAAAATATATTCTTATATAAAATATTTTTATTCACCCATCATGAATATGATAAAATCTAAAAAATATTTTAAAATTTAATATAAATATAAAATATCTTTGATAAAATAGACTAAAATAACATGAATTCATAAATTAGGAGATTTGTAACAAGTCACCATCTTCAACCTTTCTAATTTATCCGCTATTGAATTCAACCTTCAATATTATCCAACTTGTTTTCCACCCTAATTTCTCCTCACCCTCCATGCCTACCCCTTTTTAATTACTAACAAATCCCTACCTTTTCTCTCCCCTCCCTCAAAACCCTTGGATATATAAAGGCCAAAATCAACCCAAAATCTTATCTGTTTTTATTTTCTCGGTTCCCAAACACTTGAATTTGATAGTTGAAGCCATCTAATTCATTTCCCAGAGGTGAATTTTACATCTTTTTTCTTCAGCTTTCAGTCCTCCATTTTTGTTCTTCCTTTTAGCCGACTGTTTAATCCATTTTGTATTGAACAGGTGAAATATTATTATATAGAAAACAATGAGCGAAAGAGCAAACAGTCCAAAGCTGGAATTGACGCTGAACTTATCACCACCAAGGGCGCCAACCCTACAAGTCGGGTCGCCGAACACGTCGGTTTCTTCCCAGGAGATGTCGCCGGAGAGCTCTTGCGTGTCTTCGGAGCCCGACGACACGACTACGACGATGGTGCAATACCCGAGTAGCCCCGAAGAGACTTCGATGGTGCTGGTGGGATGCCCTCGATGCCTCATGTATGTTATGTTGTCGGAAGTGGATCCCAAGTGCCCTCGCTGCAAGAGCACTGTGTTGCTTGATTTCCTTAACGAAGAGAATACCAAAAAGACAAGAAACTAAATGAACAACAATGTCCTGGAATTGTTCTTTCTTTCTTTAATTCCTTGCGTTTTTTCCCCTCATGAAACAAACAAGTACAACTTAGTTCTCTAGAAATAGGCTTGTTCTTTTGGGTGTTTGTTTGTTTGGTTTTAGTTTCGTCGGAATGTTTGAAGTTTTGTGCTAATTACATATCTTTGTTGCTTTTGATATTGAGATAGTATCTGGTTTGATTTCCTTTGTTTTGGTTTTTCAAAGAATTAAAAGTTGAAACATTTGAATCAAATCATGCAATTAAAGGCGGATACAGACAGGTAGCTGCTTTGTCCATAGCAAGACATTTAAAATGATATTATTGAAACTTATTAAATGGTCCTAGAGTACTTCGGTTCAAACAGGAGAAGTACGCCATGTTAACGTGCCTTGGATATTCCACATCTTAAGGTCAGGTGTTGATGAGCACATTAAACTATTCATGTGGCTGGGAGTCCTCACAACCTAGACGCAAAGACACAATTATCTGGGTGCGTTCTACCACTGAGTTAATAGTCCTTCGTGCGGGCCTCCCGCTGAAGGCCCGCTATGCCAAAAGCAAGAGAAACTTTATCCCTCTTTTTTTGGACGCCCCTATGTTGCTACACGAAAAGGATTTGGGTGCGTAAAAGGGGATTCTATCAACTTTTTTCGACCTAAGATAATAAAAAAAGTATTTTTCCTCTTAAGTGATCGGAATTCAAACAACGTAGTTTGAAAGTATATATTAATTTATTTGAACTCATACTTGCTCTGGATTAAACTTGCTCTAAATAAAATTCTTACTCAAACAGAACTCGAACTTGAATTTATCCATGAACAATATAACACCATAATATCGTATTTGAAATTCTAGTTAAAATAATATTGTGAATGTTGTAGTACGGACTACTGCTGCTGTCTGCAAAGAGCACATGCACGATCAATGTGTTGAAGAATGAACAGGTTTCCACGCAAATTGTGGAGAAGAAATGGATAAGCTTGGAGCATGGGAGCATGGGAGGGTAATTGCCCCAACTTTAAACGGTTTAATTGTTTTTAGGCTATTGATAGTCTTAAAACCTTTACAATTAAGTCATTGTCCCTCCTAAAAATTTATGGTTTATTATTTTTTAAAACCCTTTAAGTTAAAATTAATAAAAGTAAGCCTTAACCCCTATTTTTTATGATTTAGTCACTTTGTAAGACCCTTAAATATTAAAATTAATGAAATTAAACTTTAATTTACTTACTTTTTAAGCCCTGCCCCAACTAATTTTTTGTTATTTAATTACTATTTAAAACATTATTTATTTCAAAATTAACTAACTTGCTCCTTCACAGTTCAATCTTGGCTCCGTACTATTTATATGCTAGTTTCAGGAACCAAAGCTTGTTGGAAAATATGTTTGGCCACCTTGGATTACTGCCACGATCATACCTGTTATTCAGTGCAGAAATTGATGCGGAAGGGAGAGAAAACCTAGAAAACGATGTCGTACGCACTACAACAAATTAAGTATAAAAAAACTAACACCATTGTCGGGGATTGACAGGTGAGAATACTCACCAGTATACCATAACAACCAAATATAATAATTGTGATATTTTAGCTTTATGTAAATAAAAAACTAAAACTTCCTTTGCTACAGCTGCAAAACAAGTGTTCATACTGGTGGAACTTATTAGGATATATTGTTGAAAAATGGTGCAATTGAAATTACTGTTGTTTGCCTTGGTCCACTAATATCACCCTTTATTTCCAATAAAATTTCTCTCGTCCCTCCATAAACAGTCAAACTTCAATCCCCCCTCCCCCTTACGTACTTGTTATCCTCAGAATGGAACTGCATCAGAAGCTTTGACTGAACCATTCGGAAAACGCGGTGGGAATCAAACTGTCTCGCAAAGTTCCTATTTAATTGGGCTATTAGGTTTGTTGAAGTGCTGAAGTTAGAGTCAGTTACAAAGTTAGTTAGGAAGTTTAGTTTGTTGCTGAATATTGTTAGTTAGTTGTGAATATCCTTATATATTATGTTCATGTATATAAGCATTGTAATATACATTGATTTGATATCAATAATATACAAGCCCAATTTTTACATGGTATCACGAGTTTCAGGTTTTTTGGGCTTTCTTTGGGCTGTTTTCATTCTTCCGTTTTTCGGGTCTCCTTCTCGTTTCCATATTCTCCATTTTTCCCCAAATTTTGTGTTTTCCCTAAATCCCTAGTTTCTTTGTAATGCCTTCGCCGCCGACTTCGACGCCGGATTCCGATTCCGTCCTCGATTTCAGTCATCCTTTATTCCTTCACCCATCTGATACACCAGGAACAGTCCTCATTTCTCACCAGTTGACTGGCATCGAGAACTATACTATTTGGAGCCGTTCTTTGCGCATCGCTCTTCTCGCGAAGAACAAGCTCGGTTTCATTGATGGAGATTGCAAGCGGACAGATTATTCCTCGTCATCTCTCCAGGCGCAGTGGGATCGCTGTAATGCGATTGTTCTTTCCTGGCTGATTAATTCTGTTAGCAAGGAACTTTCGGCGGGCATTGTCTTTGCCTCCAGTGCTGCCCTAGTTTGGGATGACCTCAAGGAACGGTTCAACAAGGTTGACGGCTCGCGTATCTTCTTTCTTCACCACGAAATCACGACTCTTACGCAAGGTGATTCCTCTGTTTCAGTTTATTTTACCAAATTGAAGTTGTTGTGGGATGAGTTCTCTGTTTTGGTGCCGCTTTCTTCCTGTAATTGTGATTCCACTCGTCGTACCTCTGATCATATTGCTAATCAACGGTTATTCCAATTTCTGATGGGCCTCAACGAGTCTTACTCTGCCTTGAGGAGTCAGATTCTTCTGATGCAACCGCTTCCTTTTGTCAACAACGCCTACTCTATGATTGTCCGTGAGGAGTCTCATCGTCTTCACTTATCCGGTGTTGTTCCTTCGATGGAGTCTACTGCCCTTTACTCCAATTCTTCAACCAATCGAAAGAAGTTCTCGGGGACCTGTGACTACTGCAAGATTAAAGGTCACAAGAAGGAGTCTTGTTATCGGCTTATCGGCTTCCCCTCTGATTTCAAATTCAACAAGAGGAATCGTGG
Organism: Hibiscus tridactylites; assembly: GCA_958450335.1. Lineage (NCBI taxonomy): Eukaryota > Viridiplantae > Streptophyta > Magnoliopsida > Malvales > Malvaceae > Hibiscus > Hibiscus tridactylites. The sequence continues at coordinate 22,014,171 of OY288289.1, read as the reverse complement.
TTCTCAGGCTGCCTTGACCATGTCTTCTGGTGATTTGTCTGCTGGTGATTCGTCTGGTGCTCCTCCAGCTTTCACCTCCGATCAGCATTCTCAGCTTCTGAAGCTCTTGAATCGAAGCTCCATTTCAAATTCCTCTGTGAATTTGGCAGGTACTATTCCTTTTTGCTCTCTTGTTAATTCCTCTTTGCAATGGATTCTTGACACTGGTGCAACAGATCATGTAGTGTCTGATTTGTCTAGCTTGATTGATTCTCGTCCTTGTGTACCCAATTCTCATTTTGTTCAACTCCCAAATGGTAAATCTTCTTTTGTATCTCATATTGGTTATGTTAACTTCCCAAATGGCCTTGTCTTGTCAAATGTGTTGTTTGTTCCCAATTTTACTCACAATTTAATTTCCATTTCTAAACTCACCAAAGATTTGAATTCTGTTGTTCATTTCTTTTCTGATTTCTGCATTTTGCAGGATCTCTCAAGTGGCATGATGAGGGAGATTGGTAGGAAATATATGGGACTTTATTTCCTTCAATCCTCTTTTTTTCTGCTTGATTCTGTTTGTAAGTCTTTTGTTTCTTCTTCTTCTGCTTTGCATTCTATTCCTCAAGTTCATGCTTGTACTTCTCTGAATTCATATGAAACTGCACTCTAGCATGCTCGTTTAGGGCATGTTCCTACTCCTCAATTGTCTCGTTTACCTTTTTTTGTCAATTCTTCTTTGGATACTTCTGGTTTGACTGAATGTACTATCTGTCCTTTAGCTAGGCAGTCTAGGTTGCCTTTTCCAATTAGTACAACTTCTTCTGCTACTCCTTTTGATCTTATACATTTAGACCTTTGGGGTCCTTATAGGTTGTCTACTCACTCAGGACATAGGTTCTTTTTAACAATAGTTGATGATTTTTCTAGGATGACATGGGTGTACTTACTGAAATTGAAGAGTGATGTTGTTTTCTCCCTTAAAACTTTTCTTACCATGGTTAAGACTCAGTTTTCCACTCCTGTTAAGATCATTAGAAGTGATAATGGCCGAGAATTCTTTAATTCCGAGTGTTCCTCTTTGTTTTCTTCTCTGGGATTGTCCACCAGAGTTCCTGTGTTCATACTCCTTAGCAAAATGGAGTTGCTGAGCGAAAACACAAACATCTCCTTCAAGTTGCTAGAGCTCTTCGTTTTCAATCTCAAATACCTTTAAAATTCTGGGGTGAGTGCGTTTTAACTGCCTGTTACATTATTAATAGGCTTCCTTCCTCTGTGTTACAGTGGAAGACTCCTTTTGAGCTTCTCTATAAGAAAACCCCTTCTTATGATCATTTTCGCATTTTTGGTTGTTTGTGTTTTTCCACAAACCTATTATCTTCTGATAAATTTGCCCCTCGTGCTTCTCCTTGTCTTTTTCTAGGTTATGCTCCAACCCAAAAGGGTTACATTCTTTTCAATCTTGACTCTAAAGCTTTGTTAGCCGTGATGTTAAATTTTTTGAGCATCACTTTCCTTTTCATTCCAATTCTCCTTATTTTCCATTTGTTTCTTCAGCTCCTATCCCTGAACCTGCTTCAACTCCTATCCCTGAACCTACTTCAGCTCCTATCCCTAAACCTTCTTCAGCTCCTATCCCTGAACCTTCTTCAGCTCCTATCCCTGAACCTACAGTTTCCATCCCTGACATTACTTCAGATCCCATTCCTGACCTTCCTACAAATCATATTTCTGAACCTGCATCTGTTCTTGCTCCCATTAATGTTGCATCACCTAATGTTTCAGTACGTGCACCTCCTGTTGCTCCTAGAAGGTCAGTTCGTGTGTCGAAACCTCCTACTTGGTTACAAAACTATACCAATCTGTGTCTTTCTTCTTCTCCTGTTGTTCAGTATCCATCTTCTCTTTCTTTTTCTAATTTGTCTTCTAATTCTCAAGCTTTCTTGACTTCTATTTTTGAATCTTCTGAACCTCAGTCTTTTGCTGAGGCCAGTCAAAATCCTCTTTGGGTTAAGGCAATGGCTGATGAAATACTTGCTTTACAATCAAACAATACTTGGTCTCTTGTTCCTTTGCCTCTTGGAAAAGTTGCAATTGGATGCAAGTGGGTTTATAGGATTAAGTACAAGGCAACAGGTGAGGTTGAACGGTACAAAGCTCGCCTTGTTGCTAAAGGATACAATCAGAAGGAAGGCATTGATTTCATTGAAACTTTTTCCCCTGTGGTGAAGATGGTCACCATTCGAACCATATTGTCTCTTGCTTCTATGTCTCATTGGCCCATCTACCAGATGGATGTATTCAATGCTTTTCTCCAAGGGGATTTGTATGAGGAAGTCTACATGGAACTTCCTGATGGTTTTTGCAGTCAGGGGGAGAATTTGGTGTGTAGACTGCAAAAATCTTTGTATGGTCTCAAGCAGGCTTCAAGACAGTGGAACTTAAAGCTCACTGAAGCTCTTACTTCTGCTAATTGTGTTCAGAGCAAGCATGATTATTCTTTGTTCATCAAGAAACAGAAGGATAGAGTTGTAATGATTCTGGTCTATGTTGATGATCTGTTGATTACTGGGAATGATGATTTTTTAATTCAAGAATTGAAGCAGATTTTGAATAAGCATTTTAAGATGAAAGACTTGGGTCTTTTAAGATATTTTCTGGGAATTGAGGTGCTTCGTTCAAAAGAAGGAATATTGATGAATCAAAGGAAGTATGCCCTTGAACTAATCAAAGATACTAGGCTTGAGAATGCTAAGTGTGTTCTAACTCCATTAGAGCAGAACCTAAAGTTGACTTCAGTTGACTTTGATCAAGGCTTACAATCTGATGTTGAAGATGAGTTGATGGAGGACAAATCAGTTTATCAAAGAATTAAAGGAAGGCTGATTTATTTGACTTACACAAGACCTGACATTACTTTTGCTGTCAACACCTTGAGTCAGTTCATGCATAAGCCAAAAAAGTCTCACATGGAAGCTGCTTTAAGAGTAGTTAGATACATCAAGAAGGAGCCTGGCATGGGAATTCTGTTAAAGGCATCTGCTGATTGCAAGCTGATAGCATATTGTGACTCAGATTGGGCCTCTTGCCCGATATCCAGAAAATCAATCACAGGTTTCTGTGTTAAACTTGGAGATTCTTTAATCTCATGGAAATCAAAGAAGCAAAATGTGGTGGCAAGGTCTTCTGCTGAGGCAGAATACAGAGCTATGGCAATGGTTACTTCTGAAGTGATCTGGCTGAGAGGATTACTAGAAGAATTAACATTGAAGAAGCTAGAACCAGTGAAGCTCTATTGTGATAGTAAAGCGGCACTACAGATAGCTGCGAACCCAGTTTTTCACGAAAGAACAAAGCATATAGAAATTGACTGTCACTTCGTGAGTGAGAAGTTACAGCAAGGGATTCTGCAGACTGAATACATTTCAACACATGAGCAATTAGCAGACGTTATGACAAAAGCTTTGGGAAGTCAGCATCATTACTATCTGACATCCAAGTTGGGTATCAAGAATGTTTTTCAGCAGGACCCAACTTGAGGGGGAGTGTTGAAGTGCTGAAGTTAGAGTCAGTTACAAAGTTAGTTAGGAAGTTTAGTTTGTTGCTGAATATTGTTAGTTAGTTGTGAATATCCTTATATATTATGTTCATGTATATAAGCATTGTAATATACATTGATTTGATATCAATAATATACAAGCCCAATTTTTACAAGGTTATTGGGGGTTATATATTCGAAAAAATTTTGATACACAAACTTGTTAGGTTCAGAGTTTAGGGTGTTAGTTTAAAGTTTTTGGTTAGGCTTAGGGTTTTAGGCTTACGAATTTAAAATTTGAAATCTTAAAGAAGGATGGTATAATATTTTATCTATGTAAGCTTGTGTATCAAAATATAATAATCCTATATTGAGGTCCGAATATTTTTACGAATAATTCCCAGGCTGATCCGAGCTATCACAATGCTTCGTCGTCGCAGTTGGTATATTGAGATCCTTTGGATTTCACGTGAAAAAAAAACATGGTTGCCGATGGGATAGCTCGAGTTCGCCATATACCAGTAATGTTATTAGGTAGTTAAGGCTACTTTGCCTCCTTTCAATTAAAAAAAAAACCCTATATATCCTACAATATAAATATATTTAAAATAATTAAAAAATAATATTAAATAATTTTTTTGGCCGATTCAATTTTAAATCTCGATAACTGAATATTAACCGATTAACCGAACACATCGACTGAATTAAGGGGTCGAATTTCCCCCGAAAAAAGTACTTAACTCCATAACGAGGAACATCACAAACCCAACAATTGAAAGAGGAGAAGAAACAAGAGCAAAATAGACATGGAATTGGGAGAGGGAGAAAAGAAGATAAAACCTTACATTTTATAGTTTTGATTTCTCAAGTTGGATGCCATAGGAAGATAATAAATGGGCCATAAAAAGGATAGATTAGGTTCAAAAGTCTTTTTAAGGTCTCAAACCAATCGATTCAACTTGTTTAAAGGTTGAATTGGACTATTGGAGGTATATTTAATTCACTCTAATATGATTTTTTTAGCATTAAAAGTTGGTCGCTCAATTATGAGTAAGATTATATTTGGGTGACCCAATTATTAAAAGTTACATTTAAGTCACTTAATTATGGGTAAGGTTACATTTGGGTCACCCAATTTTTAAATGTTACATTTGGGTAACTCAATTATGGGTAAGGTTACCTTTCGGTCACCCTTCATATTTAAAAAATGACATCAATTTAGTCATTTTTTATTTCAAATCACTTATATACCCTCATTAACATCAGAGTACTTCATTTAAAATCATTAATTAATCTAATACACAAATTGATATACTTTTTTTAAATATGAAGAGTGACCCAAATGTAACATTAGTCATAATTGAGTGATCCAAATGTAACTTTTAATAATTGGGTGACCCAAATGTAACATTACCCATAATTGAGTGATCCAAATATATCTTTTAATAATTAAGTGACCCAAATATAACTTTACTCATAATTAAATGACCTCTGTTATAATTTAACCTAAACTTTAAACAGAATGACATTCTCCCCCCAACTAATCTTCAATATTTTGGTGCTTAGCATTGTTCATGGATGAATTGTCTATTTGTCTAACAATATTCGAAAAAAATTAGACAAAACAATTAAAAAAACGATATTGAACAAGAAAATGTCACATGTTTAGAATTTGGATAGGTCCATGGAATGGAACGAGAGAGGGCTGGAGGGGGCAGTGGTCTCCCCTAAAAATTTGAAATTTATATATGATTAAGAAATTTTCTATGTATTTTATATTGAGAATCTATTTTCAATTCTTAAAATTTTATAAGTTGGTCAGCCTAACATAAAACCATGTGTCTATCCGTGAATAAGTGAATATGTCTGTAAGCGTCCCGAGGACAAAATTACAAGCTGTTTTGATTATGGATGCATTTGATATCTTGTAAATAGAAAATGGAGACGTTAAGTAATTGGTTTATATTGAAACCAAACAAGAAGAGATGAGGAATTACAGTAGAGAATAGATGAGAAAAGAAGACAAAAATTGCATCAGGTTTTTCATAATCCTTCCGTTACACCCATCCCCTGCTATATACTTGCTGATTCAAGAAAGTAGACTCACCAAAGTGTTCGGATAATCAACCACAAAGATACGGAAGTACATCACCAAACAACAATTAAGAATCTCAATTTGAGAATGATATGAAGTACACGTAGTAATCGTGGTACCCTTCAAACGAGACGTACAACTTCCAAAACAATGATTTCAGTATTTAGTTGGCTTGTAAAACTACTGCCAAAAAATCAACAATAATGATCATGATAACAGTCTTACCCTGAGAAGATGACAAGCTTGTAATGAAGTCTATATCAATTCCTTCCAAGACCAACATATGTACAAGGGTTGTAACAATCCACCAATAGGTAAGACCGAAGCATTCTTTTACTGACACACTTGACAAACCACCACAAATTGATGAACATCATGCCTCACGTGTTTCCAATAAGAGTTAATGGGAAGTTGATGGAACATATGAACTATTCTCGAATGCTATCTTGGTATATTCATTTGCATTAAGAAAATGGAAACATAGATCGATATTCATGTTTTAGTCGATTTTGTTGTTTTAGTGTATGTTTGTGGGTTTTTTTGTTATATAACTTTCACGTGGTAGTACGAGAACACATGTTTAAAATCATACGAGAACGCGTGTTATTTAGGATTAAAATATTAGAGTTACAAATTGCAATTAGTTTATTCGAGGGTGACTCTTAAAAGGACATTTTCTGATGACTTGTCCAGGGTTCCTATAATTTCCACACAACTTAGGTTGACCGGTCGGTTCTCGAGGAACCATATCCTTGGCAAAATGAATCCTAGTTGACTTTGGGCGACCTTTTTGTTTCGTTGCAGGGATTCATTTGGCCGAATCTTAGGTTCATTTTGAACCACGTCAAGATGACGTTCATTTTCGATCAGAGGAAACTCGGATCGGTCTACCTTGAAAACATTTTCAAGTTTGTATATAGGATCAACGAGTGTCATTGCGTCGAGATGAATAGATGCACATGCAGTGAAGACGTGAGCACACGAGTACTTGAATGTCTGAAAGACTCCGCAATCACATGTTCGCTCTTGTAGATTAACAACGTAGTTGTGGTGCATAATTTCTTCAAGTGGTCATGAAAATTCAGTAACCGTAAACCTATGTTGGTGATGAGAAAAGCATGTGGCACCCATCGCGTTTGCTTGCGCACGATATATCTAAAATTTTTGTTGGAGATCTGTATGGAACTTGTGGCCACCTGCCATCCAGTTCATAGCTTGTTTTCCGAGGGTTGCAAAATGGGTAGCCAGTTTTGTCATCATGTGACCATATCGACGACCCCCATCATAACATCGCAACCACTTCTCCCTCGGGATATCAAGAAGATAGTCATATCCAAATTGATTTCTATCTCTCAACTCTTGTAGCAGCTCCTCAACCAGCTCTACTCAGTGTGTGTTACCTATTCAATAAAAGATAGAATAATTAACAAGAATTAATAATGATTGGCAATTTAATTTATAATTTTGAGAGCGAAAGGCGTACCCATGCGAAGAATCATTATACGCTCATCATTGTTCTTATAACTATGGTAGTAATTTGCAACAATGTGCCGTAGACAGTACCGATGATGAATATAGGGAGGTTCTCAAGACTGTCCCAAACGTTGGATTGATCCTCAGATCCATGTGCCTCTATCTGAAATAATACATATTCCTGGTATTGCCCGTAGTACTCGGTATAAGACATGGGTTCGCAGGTTGGTAAGAAAAAAACGTCCACGAAGGGATATCCTCCTTTTCAACAATGGCGAACGTTACCCGAATGCATTTTCTGTTGTCGTCTTGTACGACTGCCACTAGTAAGATCTGGGTGTATCTGGCGTACAAGAATGTACCTTTGATCTGCAGCATCGACATAATGCTTTAACGCATTGCGAAAATGTACAAAATAGGTGGAAAAATTTGCGCTCCCTAGGTACGACACGATCCTTTTCGTATCTTGGCACTATCTCAAGTTTAACAACAATTCTCGGGTTGTATTTCTACATACAGTTGAGCCACTTTCGCAACTCGTTGTAGGATTCCTTCCATTGCCCATACAGTTGTTGGATGGCACGATATCTTGCATACCATGTCTTATCGTAATTAACAATGTGCTTGTAACGATAATGGATCGATGTTATATATACCGACACAGATACGCGCATATTTGCTTGCATGAGTGGAAGGATATGATCAGAGAGCACATGTACATCTAATTTAGGATGGTCTTGATTCAGGCTTCCCACGGAGCATGTATGGGTCCTTCGTATTTTATTATTTGCTAGAGGTTGTTCATCATCTTCAAACGTGATGCACATACCCTCCATTTACATCCAGAATTCTTATGAGGGCATTTAGCAATATATTTTTCCGCTTTAGTTTTCTGCACGGTGGACGTAACTGAGTTGCGTATGTTGTAATACTTGATGGCAGCCTTCGCAAGTTTTTTAGTCCTCAAGGTCATTTCAACATGCAATTCACCATTATTACGTTCGTTCAACTGGTCCAACGGTGGGTATTTTGGAAATTTTGTAGCGTAGAATCCTTCCATAATCACTATTGTGAAGTGGGATGGTGGATCGTAATATGCTAAGGTAGTGTGAGTTCCACTAAATATGCTCGGGGCAACAACATCCACATGTTCGTCCTCTGTAATATCTTCCGCAACATCGGGTGTATCATCCTCGACATTCACGGGCTCGTCAAGGTCTTCTAGTTCTTCTGGAAATAAACCTATTTCGTCACCTTCGGGGTCGGGTTCCCTCAGTGGTTCCTCACCCCTTTCAAAATTGTATAGTTTTGATTCATCAGCAACATGTACCTTGTTAGGTTCTACAACCGAAAGCCGATCAAGAGCCCTATGTCCAATATATTGGTCGACATCAACAACGCATGAATGTCTCCCCATCGATGAGAAATCAATTGTGTTTGCCTCATTAGGGATATAAGTTGAGTGACGTCCGGAAGAGAAGTCGTCAAACTGGTAAAACTCTTCATGGTAGGACAATCCTATAGATGATGACGGCCCTACACCTGGGATATAAGTTAAGTGTCACCCGTATGATAAATCATCTACGTTTGTGTTAGTGAGGATATATGTTGAGTGACGTCCGGAAGAGATGTGATCGAATGAGTTAAACTCTTCATGGTGGGATGGCCCAGTAGATGATGAAGGCCCTACACCAGAACTGTATGGATTGTATATTGAGTGTTGGGTTGGTAGCATATTTAGGTTAATGTCGAACCTGGCTACAGAAGAATTCCTTGGCCTCGAGCTAGAAGACGAGGAAGCATGGTCATTGCTTGCTCATAGTAAGTTGAAGTCTTGTCGCAAACTCGATGTTGGACTGTTAGCATTTGGGTCGAAGTCAAGATTTACATGGATCCAATTTGGAATAACGGTTTGGAATTCGACGTTTCATTCTGAAAATGTAACAAAGAGCTCTAGGGGCCATCCCATTGAATATTGCGTATGGGTGTCGATCATCATTTGCACATCTTCGTCGTATTTCACATTGAATATTGTGAAATAAAGTGGATCTATCGACGAAGGTAGTCGATACCTCACTGAGTGTAGCTCCCTCCCGCAAGCATGTGGAATCTTCCTCTTTAGCGCTCGCTTCAGCCTTTCATACGTTACTCCGTTCAGAATCTACAGTGTAACATTGTTGGGGGACTGGAATATGACACCGGTTTCGACATCAGGGATCATCTCACCATCATAGTGAACTAGACCATCAACTTTTTGTAGCATTGTTGAAAAACGAAGCAATGTTTCTTCTTTGCACACGAAATGCTTTGAATGTTTGACAGAAATAAGTTTGTTGGCTGTAAAAAAATTTCCTCCTATTTAAGAAAATGGGAGGTGACGTGACGTGTGAGTAGAGACAATGCATAACTCGCTTCGTATAAAACACGAGTTGCGCCAGCTTTGTAGATTCCTAACGTGTTAGGAGAAATCGCGTTTTATAGAATGTGAGTTGTGTCAGCTTTGCAGAATACGTACAGTGTCAGGGAAAATCGCATTTTATAGAACACGAGTTTTGCAAGCTTTCTAATTCCTCAGATAACTCGTGTTTTATTCAACCCCGCTTTGCAGTATACGAAATGAGAGGTGACGTGACATGTGATCAGAGACAAAGCGTAACTCGCGTCGTATAAAACACGAGTTGTGCCAGCTTTACAGATTCCTAACGTGTCAAGAGAAATCGTGTTTTATAGAACGCGAGTTGTGCATTATATATATATATATATATATGTATATATACTGAAATGAATTATACATCAAAAAACACGAGAATTTTGGTAAGTTGAAGGTTGGAATTTACTTTGTAAGGACTTTGATCGATATAATATGTTGAGACGAGAAACTATTATAGCTTTGGTATACTACAATGGGTAGATAATCGATGATGCATCTCTCAGCGTCATTTTTCAGTCCTCAAGTACTATATTGCTTCCCTTGCCATACAACTTATCGTATAAGAAGTTGATGAATTAAGTGAAGAAACATGTTCCACATAGTCCTGGGCAAAAGATGGAACCGTTAAGTACCGAATGCTGATGTCATTAGAACCATTAACGTACTCATTATTCCACATTATGGACAACACTGATGTGGAAATGATGGTAGAATCTCACCATCAATTTTGTTCAGGGTGGGTCCTTGAGCTTAAGCTTTATGTAATGTTTCCTGATGTTAGTGATGTTATCGGAGTCACAAATAATATGTAAATTTTATTTATATTATTAACGTTCTATAAAGATTCGTTAAAACGCGCCAATTTTAGCACCATATACACTACAATTTTAGCACCTTTGCAAGCAAGCACACCATATACACGATAATTAAAGCATAACATATCGCGTTTGGCCCAACGCAAGTTCTACCACCTTTTGCATGATACCTAACATGGCAGGCAAAATTGCGGCCTGTAGAACGCGATTTCTTTGAATAATGTCGTAAATCGCGTCCTGTAAAACGCGATTTCTGTCTCGACAGGAAAAACTGCATCCTGCAAAACACGACTTTGACAGATTGACATTGTTCAACCCTATATATGTTCTACAGGAGTCACAAACTTTTACACTACTCAAACAATTTCTACATACATTCTGTTGCCAAACCACTCATACAAATACATATTATGGCGGGTTTTTCTGCTATTGTTTTCTTTCGTGGAACCTACTTCTACACTTCTTTCAATGAGAAAATCACAAGAGATAAATTGTTTGAGTTGATTTCAAAACGAGTTAAGGAGTCTACAAGCTCCAAATTTTTTGCCTTGCGTGTTAAAGTTCTAGTGAATGAGCTCGGCCCAGAAGAACACTACATGCTAACACTATCCAATCATAAAGATATGCGCAAGATGTTTCGGGCAAACAAACGTGTCAGGGTACGAACAACGAGCTAAGTGTAAATTTTGATGACGGCTCCAGTTCATCAACAATACTTAAGCTTAAAAACGAGGACGCGGTATCTACACGAAATTATAGGAGATAGCAGGAGAAGGAACAAAAAATTGAGGAACTAACCTTAACTTCTGACATAACTACCGACTATGAGAGAGCGAAAATGATTCGTTCTCGTAGATTTAAGTAGGCTTAGTTATTTAATGCTTGTGTACTTCTTTCAATTAACAATCTTTTAGTACTTTTCGTTAATATAATTATCGCAAATATTATTTTCTACATCTTAACCGCTTCGATTTTCAAACAGTTAAAAATCACAAAAATATGTAATAAACAAAACGTATTACATGTCAATTACATTGGAACAACTGGCAAGTATGAGGTCCTTCGTATCTTGTTATCTGCCAAACATTTTTCAGCCTCTTTGTACGTGATACATGAATCCTCTGGTTACAGTCGTTGCCCTTTTCGACACATTCTGCGATATAGTTGTCCGCAATCGTTTTCTTCAATGTTGAACGAACTGACTGACGTATGTTGTAGTTTTAATTGCATTATCTACAATTTTCTTCGTAGTGAATATCATCCGAACTTCTAGTTCACCGTCAGTATCGACATCAACATCACATGAGTGACTCACAATACAAGTGTGAGTTTGACATAAAGGTTTGTAAGGGAGGGAGAGCATATATAGCATGAAAATCGCATCGTACAGAACGCGACTTTGCCAGGATTCCTGACGTGTCATAAAAATCGCGTTTTATAGAACACGACTTTGCATTAGAAAAATCGTGTAAGGAATCTTGGCGCGTTTGGAAAATTTATTCGAAAATTAATTTTCTAGATATTGTGATTTGTTGTTATTTGTAGTTGCAACTCTATATTTATTAGATGTAAACTATTCCGTACTTTTGTTCACGACGATCGAATAAAATATAAACTAATTAAAGAATAAAAAACGCAAATTTGAAAACATATACTACTTAATTAAACAAACACAAATAAAATAAAAATCATGATTAAACTAAGATATATACTAATTAAAAAACAAACAAAAAATATAAAGTTCAATATTTCCAAATAAAATAAACAAAAAAAACTAATGACGCCTATGTCCACCGGTACCACAAGACGATGTACGACGATGTCACTCTGGATTGTGTTGGGGGAGAGCGTCGTCACCATCCCCGGTTCCAGCTCCTGCAGTACCGCTCGTTCCACCGGGCCCACTATGGTAGAAAATTAACTATGGTAGCGTTTTTTGGACAATCCTGGTTCCAAATATGGATGACATTGGGGGGAATTGTGAAACCGATATTTTAATTTTGATATAACTAAAGAACCTAAGGACTAAATTGAAAATGTGAAAACGAATATTTAAGTCCTCAAACATCCCTATATGTTTTAAAAAATATGCCTAAGTTAAAAACTAAGTTTATCAAATATTTTCTAAGTATTCCTAAAGCCAAAACAACGATTTTTGAGTCACCGTTTCAAAACTGCCTAAGGCGTTTCGAAACAGTTTTGAAACTGTGAGTCCATGTTTCGAAACGATTTCAACACTGCCAACCTGTGTTTCGAAACAAGTTTCGAAACGGCTTTAGAACAAAAAGACACTGTATCGAAACGACATCCATTGTTTTGAAACGGTTCTTAAATTGATTTGAAAAATATGACCGTTGAATGTTTTTAACTGATTTTTAGCAAACCGTTAAGGTGTATCGAAATGATCTCAAGCCGTTTCGATACGACCCTTGACAGTGGCAAAATGTTTCGAAACAAGTTTCGAAACGGCTCTTAGCATATCGAAACATGTCTAACCGTTTCGATACGGGCTCTTTAATGCACCCCAACGGCTCTTTCTATTTTGGTCTGTTTCGAAACAGGGTCGGGCGTTTCGAAACTGTTGGTTGCAGACTGCATTTATGGAGGGGAGATAACACCCCCAACGGCTCTATTGATGAATGCAACAACCACAACGGCTAGAATTCAATGAGAAGGTATAAAAGGGACCTCTAAAAGCTTCAGCAACAACTATTGATCCTAAAGCAAACATCCAAGCATCAAATCCAAGCATTTGTGCCTAAATCCCATTATTGTCTTGAAACCCCAATTGTATTTTTCATTCATATCATTTCAATTGGGTTGAGTGCTTGTAATTGGGCTACAATTTTTATTGAGAGATACTTGCTTAGCCAACAAATTCTTTGTTTTATTTGTGTGAGGATTGGGTCAAATTTTGGGTAGAAAATTTGACCGAAAATTGTAAGGGTTACCTCCTTAGCCTAGAAAAGGGGAAGAGCAATTAGTGGAATTGTTGCAAATCCTTAGTGAAGCTAAGGTAGTGGATGTAGAGTTCATTTGGAACTTGAACCACTCTAAAATTCCTTGTCTATTTTTTTATTTGCAATTTCCACCACCAAGAACATTAAAAATCCAATTCACCCCCTATTGGTTTAGTTCGATCATTCGATCCAGTCAACAATTGGTATCAAAGCCTACCTCTTTGAGGATTAACAACCACAAGAGGAGTTCCTAGGAAGAGTGTGATCATCCAAAAATCAAGAGATGGCTTCTACCTCTGGTTCGAGCATGTATGAGTCTCAATCTACTACAAAACCACCCTTCATTCAATGGTGACAACTATCCATTTTGGAAGAATAGAATGCGTCTCTTCATCAAGTCTAATGACTACTTGGTTTGGGATGTCATTGAAGATGACCCTTACATTCCATTGAAGCAAGATAGTGAAGGGAAGATGGTTTTGAAGAAAAAGGTGGAGATGAGTGAAGAAGAAAGGAAGAAGATCCAAATAAATGACAAAGCTCTCCACATGCTTTTTTTTCTTTCGGTCCAGACATCTAATCCAAAGTATCATCCATTGAGAGTGCCAAAAAAGTGTGGGACACTCTTGAGACTACCTATGAGGGAACCAATGATGTCAAGGAAACTAAGATTGGAATTTTCAATCTTAGTTATGAAAATTTCAAGATGGATCCCGATGAGACGATGTCCAAGATGTTTGATCGTTTCTCCACCATAGTCAATGGGCTTAAAGAATTTTGAGAGACAATACCGGAAGACAAGCTTATCCGGAAGCTACTCTACTCACTTCCCGAATCTTGGGATGGGAAGAGAACCGCCATCATAGAAGCTAAAAATTTGAAGACTTTAAAGCTTGATGAGCTAGTGGCTTCTCTCCTTACTCATAAGATTATGAAGCAAGGAAGGGAAGAAGAGAAGAAGAAGGAAGAGAAGAGAGTAGAAAAGCTAGAAGTTGAAAAGAAGAAGAAGATGAGAATAGCTCTCAAAGCTTCATTACATGAGGAGAGATCTTCTAGTGAGGAGGATGAGCTAGAAGAATTGGCTATGATAGCCAAACGATTCTCACGCTTTATGAGGTCCAACCGGGGAAGAAAAATTCAAAGGAAGATGGACTTCAAAGGTAAAAACAAAGAAGAAGCAAGAGATCAAATCATTTGCTTCGAGTGCAATAAACCCGGCCACATACGTTCGGAGTGCCCTTAACTCAAGAAGAAGAGCTTTGAGAAGAATAAGAAGCTCAAAGCCAAGCTTGCTACTTGGAGTGATGAGGAGTCATCCGAGGATGACGAACAAGAAGTGGCCAACCTTTGCCTCATGGCACTTGAGGAAGATTCCTGCATGGTAACCTCTAACTCATCATCTTTAGATTTTACATATGATGAATTAAATGATGCATATGATGAGTTGCAAGAGGTCTATGATGAATTAGTTGAGAAATACAAGGAGTCGGTCATTAGGAATAAGAAAATTATTTTGGAACTAAATGATAAAAATGACTCACTCTCTCAAGCTAATTTAAAATTTGAGAATAAGATATTAGGGTTGAAAGATGAACTAAAATTTTTTCAAGATGAAAATATTGACCTTAATAATCTTTTATCTCAATGTAATAGTGAACACCAAAAGGTGTATGATGAGCTAAATAAGCTCAAAGAGTCTTTTAAAAATGTTGGTAGTGTGAAGCATGAAATAGGTGAATCTTCAAAAACAAACCAACCTAAGAAAAAGACTAATTACTACAAACAATGTAGCTTTCCTAGACATAGTAGAACTAAAAGGATTAGAAGTGTATGAGTTCCTAAGGAACTTGTAAAATCTAATAACATTGTTGCTATGTCATCTTGGATTCCTAAGGGAACCAAGGTATTGGGAGCTAACACTCATGGACCCAAAATGATTTGGGTACCAAAAACAAAAGCTTAATATCTTTGTTTGTAGGGGGAGCATTGCTACAAGGCCAAAACACAAAGTCAAAACTCATGGCATCTTGATAGTGGATGCTCAAGGCATATGACCGGAGACAAGAGTAGATTCATGGATCTAAAGCCAAAAAGTGGAGAAGTGGTGACATTTGGTGACAACTCCAAAGGCCACATTAAAGGTATTGGCTCCATAGGTAATTACTCTACTATTCTCATTGAAAATGTCTTGTATGTCGGTGGTCTTAAACATAACTTATTGAGCATAAGTCAATTGTGTGATAAAGGATTTAATGTTTTATTTGATAAAAATGAGTGCAAAATTGTTGACATTAAATCTAATAATATTATGCTCATAGGTCATCGCATAGGGAACATATACATGGTGCATCTAGATGACATACATACATCTCATGCATGCTTAGTAGCACAAAATGAAAATGATGCATGATTGTGGCATAGGAAACTAGGACATGCTAGCATTAGTGTTTTAGAAAAACTAGTTTCCCTTGATCTAGTTAGAGGTTTACCCAAGATTAAATTCTCAAACGATAAAATTTGTGATGCATGCTCTAAGGGTAAACAACATAAGTCTTCCTTTAAATCCATTAATGATGTTTCTACAAGTAGATGTTTACAACTTATCCATATGGATTTATTTGGGCCAATTAGGACTATGAGCTTGGGTGGTAAATCTTATGCATTTGTACTTGTTGATGATTTTTCTAGATTTACTTGGGTTCTATTTTTAAGTACTAAAGGTGAGGCTTTAGAAAACTTCATCACATTTTCAAAACTAACCCAAAATGATCTTGAACTTAGAATTTCACATATTAGAAGTGATCATGGAAACGAGTTTCAAAATTTAGGGTTTGAAGAGTTTTTGAATGAAAATGGTATTATCCACAATTTTTCGGCTCCTCGAACTCCTCAACAAAATGGGGTAGTTGAGAGGAAAATTAGAACTTTGCAAGAAAATGGCTAGAACCATGTTTTGTGAAAATAATTTACCTAAATATTTTTGTGCGGAAGCCACAAACACCGCTTGCTATATTGTTAACCGAGTCATTATTAGGCCAATTTTAAAGAAAACACCTTATGAGATTTTAAAATCTAAAAAGTCTAACATTAGCTATTTTCACCCTTTTGGTTGCAAGTGTTTTGTTTTAAATAATGGAAAAGACAACTTAGGTAAATTTGATGCAAAAAGTGATGAAGCTACTTTCATAGGATACTCTTTAACCTCTAAAGCCTATTGAGTATTTAACAAGAGAACTTTAGTAGTAGAAGAATCTATACATGTTGTATTCGATGATAACCTACTTCCAAGGAAGGATTCTTGTGATGATGATGATGTAGGAATCATAAATGCATTTGATGGAGGACAAACTTCAAAGGAAGATGAGATTCCAACAAAAGAAGAGGACACACAAGATCCACCTCTTGAAGCCTTGAAGAACTTGGCTCTTGAGGAAAAGGAAGTGAGCTACCCAAGGAAGTTCAACTATGTCAAAGATGGTGAAATCTTGGGTGATGCATCCAAGGGGGTAACCACTCGATCTTCTCTTAGATTAATGAATCAAGTTGCATTTATCTCATGCATAGAGCCTAAGAATATAAAAGAAGCATTGAAAGATGATTTTTGGATTATGGCTATGCAAGAAGAGTTAAATCAATTTGAGAGAAGTAACATTTGGACATTAGTTGATAGGCCTAGTAATCAATCTACCATAGGAACTAAATGGGTCTTTAGGAACAAGCTAGATGAGAGTGGTAACATTGTGAGAAATAAAGCTAGACTAGTAGCACAAGGTTACACTCAAGAAGAGGGAATAGATTTTGATGAAACCTATGCACCCGTAGCTAGAATGGAAGCCATTAGGATGTTGCTTGCATATGTATGTTATCATGATTTCAAACTTTTTCAAATGGATGTTAAAAGCGCGTTTTTAAATGGTTTTGTAAATGAAGAAGTGTATGTGGAACAACCACCGGGTTTTGAAGACTAAAAATTTCCAAATCATGTTTTCAAACTCACTAAAGCTCTTTATAGTTTAAAACAAGCTCTTAGAGCTTGATATGAAAGGCTTTCAAACTTTTTAATTGAAAAGGGTTTTGAAAAAGGCAAGGTGGACACTACACTTTTTATAAATAGGTATAAAAATGACATCTTAGTAGTACAAATTTATGTTGATGATATTATTTTTGGTTATACTAACGAATGTCATTGTAAAGAGTTTGCTAAGCTAATGCAAGGTGAATTTGAGATGAGCATGATGAGGGAGCTCTCATTCTTTTTGGGACTCCAAATCAAGCAAAAGAATGATGACACCTTCATAAATCAAGCAAAGTACATAAAGGATATGCTCAAGAAGTTTGGCTTGGAGAATGCAAAGCCTCAAGCCACACCTATGAGCTCATCTACAAAGCTTGACAAAGATGAAGGAGGTAAGTGTGTCGACTCTAAGCTTTACCGTTCTATGATTGGATCATTGCTTTACCTTACCGCAAGTAGACCGGATATCTTGTTTAGTGTTTGCTTGTGTGCTAGGTTTCAAGCTAGTCCTAGAGAGTCTCACCTTATAGCCGTTAAGAGAATCTTTAGGTACCTTAGAGATACTCCTTGCTTAGGTCTTTGGTACTCTAGAGACTCCACCTTCAACCTTCATGCTTATTTGGATGCGGATTATGAGGGATGCAAAATCGATAAGAAGAGTACTTCGGGAACTTGTCAATTCCTAGGTAGTATGCTTATATCTTGGTTCTCTAAGAAACAAAATAGTGTAACCTTATCTACCACCGAAGCCGAGTACATATCCTTAGGGAGTTGTTGTGCTCAAGTCCTTTGAATGAAGCAACAACTCTTAGATTATGGTATTAAAGTTGAAACCATACCCCTTAAATGTGATAACACTAGTGCTATATGTTTGACAAAAAATCTCATCCAACACTCTAGAACCAAACACATAGAAATAAGGCATCATTTCATTAGAGATCATGTCCTTAAAGAAGATGTGGTTATAGAGTATGTAGACACCT
Organism: Hibiscus tridactylites; assembly: GCA_958450335.1. NCBI lineage: Eukaryota > Viridiplantae > Streptophyta > Magnoliopsida > Malvales > Malvaceae > Hibiscus > Hibiscus tridactylites. The sequence continues at coordinate 21,995,885 of OY288289.1, read as the reverse complement.
TAAATCAATTAGTGAACATATTTACAAAACCTTTAGACAAAGAGCATTTTTGGTCTCTTAGGAGAGAGTTAGGTCTAGCTAGCCTATCTTGACCTTTTAGAACCACTTTTGTGCCTAAAATTGCTTGATATTGTGAAATGCCAAGTTTATGTGTTTTTACTCCTAATTTCATCCATGCCTATAGCTAGGGGGAGTATGTTTATGTTTGCATATGTTTTTCCTGCTCATTCATGTCATTCATGCAAGTTAGGCCTTAGAAAATTTCATTTTTCTAAACTTTTAGAGCCTCATCTGCACTTCCAGGCCCAGGTGTATCGAAACGGATCAACCTATTTCGATACGGTTGCTTTAAATTTCTATATGAGAGAAAGGCGTTTCGAAACGCCTTCCAAGGGTTTCAAAACGTTTTGGCTACCGCCAAGGGGTGTATCGGAACAAGTTTCGATACGAGTCAACAGGGATTCGATACGGTCAAACCCGTATCGAAACGGTCAGCTGGAGTTGAAAAGTCGGTCAATCTTTCATGCTCGCGTTTCGAAACGGTTAAGACCGTTCTGAAACGGATTCGCGAACTGCTTTAAAGGGGCTTTTAATGTTAAAGTTAAACACAAATTAAAACTCTCCCAAAAACCCTAAAAACCCTAGAATCGATTTTTCCTATAAAAACCCTCTAAACCTCATTGTTTTTCACCAAATCTTGAGGGATTTTACTCTCAAACACAAGTCTAAGCAAGCATCAACAATATTGTGCAAGGATTTTTCACATATTCATCCAAAATCCCAATATAAGGTATATTTTCCTCTTTTTCTTTTTTCTTCAATTTATATTCGAATCTTAGGTTAGAAAATTTTGATTTTGTATATTTATGTGTTTTGATACTTGGGTTTTTCAAATCTTGTAAAAAAAATTCAAAATCTTCAATTTCTTGATTCGAATATATATATTTTTCATTCGTATTTTCTTTACTATTTTTTAATCTGTTTTTCTCTTAAATTTTTGTTGTTGTTTTTTTTTGCTTCTTTGTTTTTAAAACTTTTTTTTAACCTAAGTGGGATTTACCATTGGATTGAATTAAGAAATCTCATGCATACACTTAATTTTTTTTTAAATCGCTTGCTTTATGTTTTTAGGATGTCTACGGAGAACGTTAACAAAAAGTGTAAGTCCGTTCAATCCGGTGAATCGAGTATTCGTCCAAATCTCACCCTGCTATTTCAAAAAACTCTTCGAACTCAAGAGATGAGGGATCGTTTCAATTATGTCAAGGAATACGAAGTTCGTCGTGAGCGTGTTATTGATCTCACATTTCTTGACTCCGAGTGATTTCTCTTTCGTTATCTCGACCGTTTAAGAGAATGGGGATTCCTTGGTCTATTGAGTATCCCGAATGTTTGCTACAAACACATGGTACTTCTCTTTTACTCCAATGCTCAATTTATTAATAATGAAGATAATACCGAAGTGGTTGGCCTTGAGTCTTCTATTTTGGGCAAGAGGATTGTCATTAACATCCCTCTCTTGGAGTCTACGTTTTCTCTTAAGGACAAAGGAATTGAGAATGAGAGTCACTTTGGTTCTCACACCGGTTCGGTGCTTACCTTGGATGCGCACGATAGATTCCTCCATTTGTTGTTCTCATGGTTCCTTCGCCCCTCCGGAGGTAAATATTCTCACATTCGTCAAGTAGACTATTTTTGGCTTGAGTGTTTCCGTCGTGGTGAGCGCCCTAATCTTGTTAAGATCATATTTGTCGAAATAGTCAATAATGTTAAGCTTCGTGACACTGATGCCCTGAAATCCTTCACTTGTGGAACAGTTTTAAGTCACATCTTTAGCAAGCTTAATCTTGATTGCACCTACGACTCTTCGGAACCCCGCAAGTCAAAAATTGGCGAGTCCTATCTCCGTAAGTATGGTTTTCGCTATGTAAACAATGGACATTGGGAACGTGTTGATAGGAAAGCACCTCCTCCTCCTCCTCACGTTGAACCTCAACCACAAGCTCAAGTTGCGAACAATGAAGCTCTCACGGCTTTCCTTACCGAGCAGTTCAACACTTTGGACACTAACATGTCTAGAGGTTTTGGTGATCTCAATACTCGTTTGCAATCCGTAGAGGATCGCCTCCTTGCCAATGAGAATCGACTCCAATCCCTTGAAAATCAACAATCGGCCATGGACATGTCATTCTCCACCTTTTATGGCCAATGGATGAAGTTTCGTCGTTCTCAAGTCAAGAGCGATGATGAGTCCTCGGATGATGATGGTGACGACGAGGCCTAGGATTCTCATGACATATCATATTAGCTATGCATTTAGGATTAAGTTTGCATCTTTATTTCCATTATGTTTTATGAACCAATGCTTTTGATTTTATTTGGGATTATGCTTTGAACTTATTGTTTAAGATTTATATTTTGGATATTTTAATTTTATGAATTAATATTATTGTTTCTTATTGCTTATTGCTTATTAATTATTGCTTTTAACCATATCTCTTCTCTTTGAGCCTTGTTTATTATTTTTGATCTAACAAAAAGGGGAGAAGTAACTAAGAGCCAAAATTCGTTTTAAATGTTTAAAGTGTTTTTAAGTTTAAAACTTTGAATTTAAATTTGAAATCCTTTTAAAACTTTAAAAACCTATCTTAAATTGACGGGGAGTCAGAATGTATTCAAAACTTTCAAAACTCTTAAAAATTCTAACTTTGGTTTTGTTATATCAAAAAGGGGGAGATTGTGAAACCGATATTTTAGTTTTGATATAACTAAAGAACCTAAGGACTAAATTGAAAAATGTGAAAACGAATTTTTAAGTCCTCAAACATCCCTATATGTTTTAAAGAATATGCCTAAGTTAAAAACTAAGTTTATCAAATATTTTCTAAGTGTCCTTAAAGCCAAAACAGTGAGTTTCGAGTCACCGTTTCGAAACAGCCTAAGGCGTTTTGAAACAGTTTTGAAATTGTGAGTCCATGTTTCGAAACGGGTATCGAAACGATTTCAACACTGCCAACTTGTGTTTCGAAACAAGTTTCGAAACGGCTTTAGAACAAAAAGACACCGTATCGAAACGACATCCAGTGTTTCAAAACGGTTCTTAAATTGATTTGAAAAATATGATTGTTGAATGTTTTTAACTGATTTTTAGCAAACCGTTAAGGCGTATCGAAACGATCTCAAGCTGTTTCGATACGATCCTTGATAGTGGCAAAATGTTTCGAAACAAGTTTCGAAACGACTCTTAGCGTATCGAAACAGGTATGACCGTTTCGATGCATGCTCTTTAATGCACCCCAACGGCTCTTTCTATTTTGGTCTATTTCGAAATAGGGTCGGGCTTTTCGAAACGGTTGGTTGCAGACTACATTTATGGAGGGGAGATAACACCCCCAACAGCTCTATTGATGAATGCAACAACCACAACGGCTAGAATTCAATGAGAAGGTATAAAAGGGATCTCTAAAAGCCTCAGCAACAACTATTGATCCCAAAGCAAACATCCAAACATCAAATCCAAGCATTTGTGCCTAAATCCCATTATTGTCTTGAAACCCCAATTGTATTTTTCATTCTTATCATTTCAACTGGGTTGAATGCTTGTAATTGGGCTACAATTTGTAGTGAGAGATACTTGCTTAGCCAACAAATTCTTTGTTTTATTTGTGTGAGGATTGAGTCAAATTTTGGGTAGAAAATTTGACCGAAAATTGTAAGGGTTACCTATTTAGCCTAGAAAAGGGGAAGAGCAATTAGTGGAATTGTTGCAAATCCTTAGTGAAGCTAAGGTAGTGGATGTAGAGTTCATTTGGAACTTGAACACTCTAAAATTCCTTGTCTATTTTTTTTATTTGCAATTTCCACCACCAAGAACATTAAAAATCTAATTCACCCCCTCCTGGTTTAGTTCGATCATTCGATCCACTCAACAGGAACGACATTAAGGGCACGTAGGGCATATAGCCTGCAGGATAGCTAGAGGCACCACTCATCATTGCCGAAAGTTGAGCAAAGTGGTCTAACATAAAAGACGTTAAATAACCTTGACTTGGACTTTGAGTCAGTTGTGGCCGCATCGGTGGTGGGGTAGCATTTGATAGTGGCGGTGCTGCGGAGGCAGGACCACCGTCGGAGGTGTTCTGTGCTCCCCTCCCCCTCGAACGCTGAGACTGTGGGCGGTTGTGTTGCTGACATCGATAGACGACCGCTGCCTCATTTGGAGTCAGAATAGACGGCTTCCCATTCGCTCTAAACCAGTCCTCGTAATCATCGCTCACCATCGTATCAAACATACAATACTCACTCCGGGGTTGCCAACACTGATTCAGCCTGTCCCTCCAGTGAGCGGTATAAGAGTGGTGGTGCACCGACCAATCAACCTACAGGAAAATCAAACAATTGATTTATTCTTTTTAGATATGAATTACGTTCGAATTAATAAAAGAATGCGATAAGTATATAAATATTTATTACCTCGGGCTTCCCTTGTCGAGTGAGTTTGTGCAACTCATCCAAATTTGGAGGCTCAGCTGGGATACGTTAGAAACAACCAAATTGCCGTAGGATGCAGTTGGTCGGATGTCACTCAACTGTGGCATAGCAGATGAGTGGTACAGAGGTTGTCCAAACAAGATTCGCCTCGGTCGAAAATATCGGGATGCAGTGTCGCAACTCCATATGTGAGTACGACGTCCATAAAAACTGTACAATATATAATGCGTATATTAAAAAAAAGAAATTATGTGTAGTTAAATATAAAATTTATTTTATATAAATACAACAAAGTGTTACCTGATCTTTTCAAAAATTCTCAATATCCTGTCTGATAACCTTCAAGCCCTTCGCAACACCAACATGAGTTAAACGAGCGGTCCACCTACAAAATAAGAAGATAATTTTAATTAATTATAATAATACATCTATTAAAAAAATTAACAACTCTTTCCTTACCTTCGGGCTAGCGAAAAAACATATGGGGTAGGCTACAGAAGCTCAGGGCGTAAAAACGGCATTCTCCACCACGCCCAAGACTAGAGCAACACCAAACAACCTCCGATGCAATACTTTTCTGGATTGGTGTTCTTGCATAGCTTCCTAAACAGAGTGGCCAAAACTGCAGATCCCCAGCTCAGTTTACCGACATCTTTAAAATTCTGCAAATGACGCAACCAGATCGTGTGAACCTTGTCCCGAGTTTTGTCAGGCATCAATACCCCACCGATCATCTGTAAAATATAAGCGCGAGCATATGCCTACAATATGAAATATATATATATTATCATATGTAAAAAAAAATTATTATTTCAATAATATTCACTAAAAAAATCATTGTTACCTTCTTCACTTCTTCACTCGCGTCAACGGGTACATCACCAAAATTATTCCGCAGCCACACTAGTTATATTTTTCCGCTGTAAAAACGCTCTAGCGCAGCCCCTAGCCCACTCATACATAGGTCCACCCAAGCATCAGAACCGGGACCAGTGATAACTTCTCCATCAACAGGCAAACTTGGGATATAGGACACATCCTCTAGGGTAATCGTCACCTCGCCGCAAGGAAGGTGAAATGTGTGTGTCTCCGGCCTCCACCTCTCTAAAAGAGCGTTTACCAAATCAACGTCTATTTTTGCACCTCCAACAATACGTGACTTCTATAATATGTGCCTTCTATTTCTAATGCATGCTTAGTAAAACATTTTTTAATTTTAGACTTAAGTCAGCTGAATACATCTCCATATTTTATTATTTTTTGGGAGGGAAATTCAGAAGAAGTTTCCAAGTCAACAGGGAGAAGCAGTCCAAGAAAGCCAATGGAAACAGAGAGGGTGAGTGGAGTCACGATTTGCCTATCATTGACTCATCATATGAGTTATGTAGAACATTAGACATCAAACAATCATGTTATTCACATGCATATTTTCTTAGTCAAACCAACGTTTGAGTTTGAACATGTCAAACCCCTTTGATTGTTTATTAAAATATTAAAAACTTACTTTTATGTTAATATTAATTTATTTTATTTATCTATTACTTTAAATCAACTTAATGTTACCGGTTAATCACGAACCGAATCGGATAAAAAAATGAAAAACCCAACTTTTAAATCGTAATAGATATTATTGGATGATATATTTATCTTTTCATACTTGTAAGAAAATATTTGATGCACCAGCAAAGTAGTGCATTTTTAAATGTAGGGTTAGGGTTTTAGGATTTAATGCAATGATTTTAGAGATTATAGTTATTTTTAAGGTTTAGAGTTGAATTTAGGGTTTAAAATTCAGAGTTTAATTTTTAGTGTGCATGGTTTAGTGCCCATAAAATGATATATGGTATTATTTAAAGTTTGCTTGTGAAAAAAAAAACCTTCACTGGAAGTGTATCAAATATTGACCCTAAATATAATATTTAAATAAAGGCTTAAAATCATTATTTAAGAATGAAACATAAAATCAATAGATTTGAATTGAGTAGAATTTTTTTGACACATTAATCAGACAGCTTTATTGATAAACAAAATAAAACTAAAATATAAACATAATAGAGATTTTAAAACATCTAAAAGGAACAACAACAAAAAAATCATATATCTAAGAAGAAAAGATAAGCGTTGCACCAGTCAGATCAGACAATTCCTCATTGCACCAAATAAAATATCTACGGTCCATTGTAGGAAGTGTCCATGGGGAGTTGTCAAAACACGAACTAAAATAAATCCCAAAATCGGCAACACAATTTCACGCATATTCTAAAAAACGACGATTCGTTATAGATTTCATCAACAAAACAACCTAAATGGGATCAAACTCTACGTAGCCACTAGCAAACACGAATCATAGACAAGCGATGTGAGGGTCATTATCGTACGAACACCAAAAACTTACAACAATAACCATAGAAGCGTGTGATAAGGCAGAGACGTGTCATAAAGGCAAAAAATGCTACAGAGGCAGAAAAAAGCACAACAAATTGTGTGAAGAAAAAAAATAAGACAAAAGAAACGAAAACAAATAAAATATGAATCATCGACAGTCGACAACCAATATAAAATTTAGTGTCACCGCTGATTAAAGAAACAAGCAGCTATGGTTGAGAGAAAACTGAAAAGGAGACTTTTGTCAAATAAAATTTTAAATATTCTTTCCATAAAGTGATGGTGCTAGGGATTGGGAGTGGCTTGAACCCTTAAATGGTAAAATTATTGTTTAACCCTTTAAAATTATAACATTTTAAATTAGTACGACGACAAAATCGTTTTTGTCCCCAAAAGACAACTTTATGATTAAATCCTTTAAAACTGTAAAACTTCAAATTAGGACAACATTAAAATTTTATTTTTCGCCTTTTAAAAATACCCAATCCAACTCTGTCCCACATTTGTTTAACTATGTCCATGTTGATGAGACAAAATCTAATAAATTATTTATACAAATTATTTTATTGAATGTATAGTGATTTAGATTTTTGAGGTAGTATGTTCCCGTATCATTATTTTAGATTTTCATTCATATTAGTATTAGTATGGCATATTTTATTCATGAAATGGTTGGATTGATATTAGTTTGGATACAATAAAATAATTTTATTAGGTCTAATGTACTTATTTGATCTAATAAGTATCTTATATTAGAATTTAAAAATTCTATGGCTCGCATTTTTAGCAATCTCTTATTTATCACTTGTGTTTACTATTAGAATGTCGTCACTCATTCTAACTAAGAAATTGAAAGGAATTTTAGAAGCAGTATAAGCTAGGGTCGTAAATCTAAAGAATGATCTCAATGAAAAAGAAAATTTTGTTTTTCTTAAGAGACTTAAGTTTGAGTAGAGGTGACAATTGGGTCATTCGAGTCAGTTTTGATTCGGATCATTTCAGTTCGAGTGGCTTCGGGTCTGCTTGGAATCGGTTTAGATTCGGTTCGGGTTGGTTCGGGTTAAGTTCGAGTCTATGATACGTCGGATTCGGTTCGGGTATCAGATCGGGTCAAAACCAGATCAGTTGTTTTCAGTTCGGGTCAATATAGAATCAGACGCTTTTAGTTCATGTCAAAATTAGGTCATTCGTGTCGGTTTTATGTCGGGTCAAACATTGAAATTTCTGGTCGATTCGGTTTGAGTTGAGTTATGATTCACAGAGATTTCAGTCTCGTTGATGTAAAAGATTGTGTGTTAGTGGGGGATACATAAGATTGTGTTAATTCAGATTGAATTGGGTATTTCTATTATCTAATGTTTATATTTTATAGTTTAGTTTAAGGTTATTGGTTTATGAAATTAACTATGATTCTTTATGGTTTATGATTATAGTTTAATATTAAGCGTTTTATAGTTTAGAAAAGAATTTTTAAATTCAGATTAATGTGAAATGAATGAAAGAACTTGAAATTGATAAAATCAGATTCTGAAATGATTTGAAACCGTCGGTCAGGTACATCGAAAGTAGTCCCCAATTGGAATCGGGTAGCCTAATGAATAAGAACAGATTAGGTGACCTCAGAATCCCTAAATTAAGATAACATTAAACCGTCCCCACTAACCAACCACCCACTTGCCCATTCTACAATTGGAACTCAAAAACAGGGAGCCACCAACCCCTGTCTACGTTCATTGTTTTCTCCCAGTCAAACCTCCTTCTTCTTCTTTTGAATACCTTCACACTTCATATATAATTACCCCCCTCAGTGAGTTGTTTGCTACAAAGCAAAACAGCCAACAGAAAGCAGAAGCTCCAGTTTTTTCTTTTTTCCTTCTTCAGACCATGGGGTTTGATGATTCAGACAGGGTTCCGAGACGTGTTAAGATACGGGAAGTTTGGTCGGATAATCTAGAAGCAGAGTTCGAGTTGATCAGTCAAGTGATCGATGACTACCCTTTCATTTCTATGGACACTGAATTCCCGGGTATTGTTTTCAGGCCGAAAGTGGATCCGACCCGGCCTTACAAAGCCCAGTTCCGTCCTTCCGATCATTTCAAGATCCTCAAATCGAACGTTGATGCTTTGAACTTGATCCAAGTGGGCCTCACCCTCACCGATGCCTCGGGTAATCTACCCCACTTGGATACCGACGACCAGCAGTTCATCTGGGAATTCAATTTCCGCGACTTTGACGTGGAGCGTGATGCTCACGCGCCTGATTCCATCGCCCTCTTGAGGAAGCAGGGGATCGATTTCGAGAAGAACAAGGAGGAGGGGATCGACTCGGCACGGTTCGCGGAGTTGATGATGTCGTCTGGACTCGTTTGTAATGACTCGGTGAGTTGGGTGACTTTTCACAGCGCGTATGATTTCGGGTACTTGGTTAAGATCCTGACGCGCCGCGACCTGCCCGGCGGGTTAGATGAGTTCCTGGAGGTTGTGAGGGTGTTTTTCGGGAGCCGGGTTTATGACCTGAAGCACATGATGAGGTTCTGCCAGAGTCTGTACGGGGGGTTGGATAGGGTGGCCCGGACCTTGGATGTGAACCGGGCGGTTGGGAAGTGTCACCAAGCCGGGTCAGATTCCTTGCTGACGTGGCACGCGTTTCAGAAGATGAGGGAGGTGTATTTCGTGAGAGACGGACCGGAGAAGCATGCCGGTGTGTTGTATGGATTGGAAGTCAATTGTTAATTAAATAAAAAAAGATTAAATTAATTCATTGATTAGTAAGTTGAGAATATTGGTTATTCGATGATGCGTTCAATTCTTTACTTCCCCAACGATTATATTGAGTTTAAAGTTTAAATATTTAACATTTTTTTTTTGCTGTTAAACCCTAATCGGTCTTAGACGATAGTTTTGTTTGGTCTCAAATTTTATTAGTTACTTCGTTTCGACCTTTTAAGTCTAAATTTAACTTTTATTTTTTTGGAAAGTGCTAAGAAGTTCAAGAATCAGCCAAAAACTTTTTAATTTTTCTCTGTTGATATATCTTTTTCGTCATCGGATGAAACATGTTTCTCAATATGTTGTTCTATTGTTCCGATCAAGTTTTTCACTGTTCGGGTCTTGGAGAGGTTCCTTAGTTCGTCATCAGTAAATGAACATTATCAGAAAACTAACGGACGTGTGATAATAACGTTTAATGTTTAAACTTCAGTGAATAAATTGAACATTTTAAAATTTTAGTGACCAAAATAGATTTGAGAGTAAAATTCAATGATGATTTATATAATTTACCCTAAAAAACCCACAAAAATGAGTTAAAAGTTAAGGGAAATTATACGGGTGGTCATCAAACTATGTTTGTTTTCTTATATTGATCACAAACTAAAATTTTCATCAAAATCTTCCCTAACGTTACACTCTTTTTCTATTTTGGTCACTAATCGTTAAAAAAGTAACGACAACAATGACTTAGTATTTTTTTCACATCATCTCTCTCCTTGCCCAATTATATAATGTTTATTATTACTATTTTTTTTTTGAAAAGTGGCGGGCCTCGTTAAAAACCCCCTCTAATCTTAAATAGGGGGAAAAGAGTGCCCTATTTATTAAGCAACACGAAAAAGAAGTTTGATAATACAAAAACACATACAAGAATGAGAGCAAAACCATTTAACCATAACCAATACACAGCCCGAACCATGTAACCATAATCCAAAACAAACGCTCCACATACCCTCGACTGCCTCGACCTCCTTTATTACGCCCGAAATAGGCAAGCTGCCTGGGTAGATCCCTTCAAGTGATTCCCCGACCTCAAACATAGACGCACAACCCCACAGCAGAAAGAGACCAAACCAGTTAGACGAATAATGGGGAGCAATTCAAGTTTCAAACAGAGCACCATAGCCTCTCGACAGAAATCTAACGCACACGCTCAATCCAATCGAGCCTTTGATTGCACAATTTTGCAATAGTTCGGAAATCTCGTGAAATCCAAAATTGAGAGAATGGACTCGGGCCATTTACTCTTACACCAGTGCCCAATTCTTAGAACCGTGGATTCCCGAAGAGTGCTCTCGCACAACCTTCTCTTATTAAAAATAAGCTCATTTCTTTCTAGCCAAATTGACCACAAGATACCGAAAAATGCGATATCCGAGACTGGTTTGGCGCATTTGCTGATGGGGATCTCATTCCATGACATTAATAGATCCCTTACATTAGCTGGAACCACCATATTCACCTTCCACAATAGGCACCAGTGCTGCCATAGTTTCCAAGAAACGGTACAGTGACAAAGGAGGTGCTCACACGATTCCTCGCTGCTGCCGCAAAATGCACAGAGCCCTTCGCCTATATTTACCATACCACGCCTCCTTAGGGCCTGGAGAGTGGGGATTCTGCCCAAACAAGCTCTCCACACAAATGTTTAAAACTTTAGGCGGGGCCAATTTAGCCCATACAAGCTTTCAAACGCTGTCGACAGAGGTTCTATCAGCAGAAACCAAGTGGTAGAAGTCTCTCGAGTTATAGTTCCCATTCGCTGCACCTTTCCAATGGAGAACATCTTTACCATTCCTTGCCGCTGCCATAGAGTTGAGGGCATTTTGAAACTCGCCCCACACCCCTACCTCCCATGCAAACAACTTCCTCCTCAACTCGACCTTCCACTGCCAAATACCTCCTTCAATCGAACCAAACTCACAAACATATCCCTCCTTCTTAATCGCCAAATTGAATATTCTTGGGAACCCTGCCTTTAACGAAACGAAATTAGTCCATTTATCCTCCCAAAATTTTATCGATCGGCCATCCCCCAAAATACAAGAAACGTATTTGGTGAAATTATCGTCCGGATTCAGAAGGGATTTGGTGATGTTTTTCCAAACCCATGAATGATTCCTGGCTCCAAGGTTCCCCGGTAGTAGTTCATTTTGCTAATAGTCGTATTTCGCATTAATGACTTCCCTCCACAAACTCTCCGGTTCTTGACTGAACCTCCATATCCATTTATTCATTAACGCCCTGTTTCTTATCCGTATTTTAATAGACCAACTAGGAAGTGATATGTGTTACCACCTGATTTCGAACAAATCAAAGAAGAAGAAAAAACCTCTCAGAAGCTGGTTGATAAAATCAAACCAGGGACCCTTTATATAAAGGGGAATAATGCTTAATCGCTAATCTAGGCTTAACATAGGGTTAATTTTTATCCAAATTAATATTTAAGTTAAAATCTCACCACTTTAAAACTAAGCAAAACCGGCCCTACGAAGATTTGAACTTGAAATACCTTGCATCAAAAACTTGCCTTTGACCATTAAACTGGGTTAAAAACGCATTATAATTCCACCAAATTTAATTATTAATTTAAGATGTATTATACCTTAAAATTAATCAAATAATACTAAAATTAATTTAAAATATTTTTTCAATTCGTTTGGGAATAAAAAATTAATTATTTATTTTTATAAAATTGTATTAGATCATTCTAAATTCTAAAGATTTACTACTTATTATATTTGTGATAGAATGTAAATTATTTGGAAAAAAATATTTAGAACTAAAGTTGTTATTTTAATTTTAAAAAAATCTATTTAGCTTGAAACGTAATTAAAATTGAAGATCAAACTACAATTATTTTTCACTTTGTTTCGAAATAAATAATAATAATTAAATAATAATTTATTTATTTATTTTATAAAACTAATATAAAACATTCTAATAATTAAATTTATAATATTTATTTGAGATAAAATATAATTTTTAAATAATATTTATTTTTTGTTGTAACTTGTAATTGGGTCCCTAAGTTTTAGCTCGTACTAATTTAGCTCTTGTTTTAATTATTTAACCCATAAGCTCACATACAGTTTTTTTAATAGTCTAAAGGTGATTATAAGGTAATATATGTTCATAGATATTCTTAACCCTTTAACGATGCGTATACACAATGCAGTTTAATTTAGCACTATTATAAATTAATAATTAATTTATTTTTTATTTTGACTTTTTTAATGGTTAATTAATTGGATTAATTGATCACTTATTTCAGGCTTAATAATAGTTCGACCTTAAAATTTTTGGGTACAACCTCAATTCAGTGTTTTTTTATTTGTTCGTTAATAATTTGCATGATTTAGGGTTGCCTATAATTTTACTTGATATTTTATCTTAAAATAGCGACCATAAAAAAATCCTAGCCATGGTTTTGTTTCCTCCTGGTTTCTCGGAAGGTTCTTTGCGCGATGTGAGTGATCGAACGGTGAATAATTTGGCACCCCCGACGGACCCTGGAGGGCATGTGCCGCAAGGAGACGCTGGAGGCGGAGGGGATGACCAGATGATGGAGGGTGTAGTCTCGGATGCGTTTACTACTTTGGAAAGGATAGGGTCGCCGCTGCCCGTAGAGGACCTACAACTGGCTAAGAATGGAAAGGCGGAACAAGATGTAGTTGGGTTTGAGGGCGACGACGAAATGGAGGTTGATGGTCAGCTGGCTGAAGCAACGGTTGCCAATGATCCGGTTGCTGAGATGGGGGCATTCGTTGCTGGTCATGGGAGTGAATCATTTAAATCCTATGCGGGCGTGGTGTAAAGTGTCTAAAAGTCCTATATTTTATGCACTTTCCAACTCTTATTATTACTGTTTTTAAGCTCATTTTAGGCATAACTAGGTTCATGCATAGCATTTTACAGTATTTCATCGTTCTACCTTGATTTTATAACTTATCATTTATTTGGTGAACAAAAGATACTGTTTTAGTGTATTCTTGGTTGTAGGTACTAACAGCTGAATGAGGGAGCCGAGGAACGGAGGACACAACGATGAGAAGCAAACCCAGAAGCTGTACTAAAGCAGTTCCAAATGAAGTATGTTGCCGCCAAGCACCTGCCGAGCAAAGCTGCTGCCGACCTTGTTGCCCTCGGCAACTGACTATAGAAGTTAGGAGAACCAGAGCGCGATCTGTAGAGCAAAAACTCCCGAATCTATCGCCGGTGGTCCTGTGATTTTCTGACGTCTGTAGCAGCGACCATGACTGCCGAAGTGAAATTCCCAAGCTTACTTGCGGGCTAAGGAAACCGAGGAAGAGTCAATATTCCAAGCAAAGAAGTCAGCATTTAAAGCCGCATTAAAGAAGAAAAGCTACTTTAGAGGACTTCTACTTCAAGGAGGACTTAACCTAGTTTTGAGTCTATAAATATCCATTGTACTTCTAGTTTAAATCATCCTAGGATTTCTGTAGAATCTTCTTATGCTTTTCTTTGCCGCCATGTTCTAAATCCCCATTGAATTAGGGTTATGTTGTAACTAGAGTGAAACAGTTGTTTAGGTTTTTGAGTTATTTCCTCAATAAAATATTCTAAGTTTACTTAATCCATTGTTCTTCATTCTTTCAATCTTTCTACACCAGTCGTTTGAGAGAATCTATTTTTCGGGCATGAAAGTGCAAGGCTCATGAAAAGGTTAAGTACGGTCACAACGGGAGGCGTGAATAACTTGCTTCCACACTAGTCCACAAGTTTCATCGGGTAAAAGGGACCACTAACCGAGTTGATCAATTTGGTTCTACACTAGTCCTCAAGTTATCAATCTCGAGCATCCTAACCTAGAAATAGGAGGGATCACGGTCGACTATCCTGCCGGACTTGGAGTATCTGCCAGACTTGCTACCATGACGATTTTCCATTCCACCTGCTGAGATAGTACACACCCCTGCAGTGGCAGTGACCTGCTGCAGCCGCGTGATAGGGTCGTAATTTTCCGCAGTTTTCACACTAAGTGGCAGCATTACCCTGCCTGCTCTATCAACCTAATTCTCCTCTTCTTTATTACTTGTGTTTTATTTACTTTTCAATCTCAACCAATCATTCACTTGTGTTTTTTACTTTACCTTTTTGCATGAACTAAAGAACGAGACAAGCTGTCAAATTCTCGTGGAATTCGACATCTTATATATTATAACTTGATAGGAGTGTGCACTTGCGCTCTTACCAAAAGAAAACACCTACACGCCCTACAAGTTTTTGGCGCCGCTGCCGGGGATTGGTAACAGTGAATTTCGTTTTTCAATTTCTGGACCCTTTTACTTTTTCTTTTATTTCTATTTTTAATCGAAAAAAAAATTATTGTGTCCATTGCAAGTGTATGACCAGGGCTAACCTTAACGGAAACTTCATTATTTACGACGATCTTGAGTGTGAAACTAGACGAATCAAGAGGGAGCTCAAAGAAGCTTTAAAGAACAAAGACAAGGGCAAAGCAAAGGATGAGACCATGGTAAACGATGACCCCCCAGTTGATGCCATCAATGGCAGGGGCGGGCAGTAAGATTTGCCGCCCAGAGGACCATAAGTACAGAAGAGGCAAGATCCCCCTGATCCACCCCAAGTGCGGACAACTAGGGACTACCTTGAACATGACTTCCAAAGGTTCGAGCCAATAGTGACGAAACCGGAGATAGGGGCAGATCATTTTGAACTGCAGCTTGTCATGTTCAACATGCTAAACACACTAGGGAACTTCGGAGGGATTGCCACAGAAGATGCTCGGCAGCATCTATGAGGATTCTTGGACATTTGCCGAACATTGAAGATTTATGGGGTATACCAGGACGTATTGCGGCTGAGGTTATTTCTCTATTCACTGAGGGATAGGGCGAATCAATGGTTGAATAACCAGCCAACCAGATCTTTCACTTCATGGGCAGAGCTCTGCAAGGACTTTCTAGATCGATTCATCCCATCCAACGTCACCGATAGGCTGCAGAATGAGATTACAACCTTTGGACAAGGGGAGGACGAGCTGATGTATGAGGCATGGGAGTGGTACCAACAAATGCTGAACAACTGCCCGCTTCATAGTTTACCGGCTTGGACTCAGGTATCTATAATCTACAATGGGGTTAACTACCCAACTAGGATGTTGATACATGCCTCGGTCAATGGGATCATCCTAGACAGAGACCTCTAGAGGAAGCACTACGGCTGCTCAACATAATAGCTGAAAACGATTATAAATACCCGACAGCCCGCCGAGGCGGCACAAGGTGGCCAACTACTGTAAATGAGGTAGAAGCCTCCGAATTTGTTAATGCCCGCCTCGACACTCTGACGGAGCTAGTGATGAAGATGATGCAATCCCCAGGAAAGGTCCATGAAGTAAAAGCTGTTGAGCCCTTTTGTGGCGAATGTGGGGCCAACCATGATTCCTCTGAATGCACAAAATTTGCAAACTACATGGGAGGAATAACAGGACAGCCCAGAACACCTACAATCCTAATTGGAGAAACCATCCTAATTTCTCCTGGAGCAACCCAAAGACAGCAGCAAGTCCACAACAGCTACATGAAGGCTACCAACAGAATCAGTCCCGACAGCAGACTCAACAGCCACATCACAATAATTCACTAGAAGCAACTCTGAATAACTTTATGAAACGAACTGGTGAATTTATTGTTTATAAAAATAAATTTATTGAAAAAACTGAGTCTTTTATGGACAGTAAGGAGATGAAGATGAACAACCAGAAGACTGCTATTAAGAACCTAGAGACCCAATTTGGGAAGTTCACCGAAATCTACCACAGCCGGACCATGGGAGTATCATCCAGCAGCCCGCCAAAAGCAGCCAAGCCCAATTTTGAACATTGCAAGGCCATAACTACAAGAAGTGGGAGGCAGCTGGATGAACCTAGGATGGTAGAACAGCCAGGAACTCAGCCGGAACAGACAAGTAAACCTGCCCCAACCATACCAATATTAGCCACCCCAGCAGCAACACCGACTCCAGCCGCCCCAGTAGTAGAACATGAAACCAGCCTTGACAAGGATGATCCTCCCCAAACTAAGCCCCCAAGCAAGGAGCAAATAGAGGACATCCGCCCGCCAGCTCCATTCCCTCAAAAGCTCAAACAACAGCAGCATGAGCACCAATTCAGAAAATTCTTAGATATTCTGAAACATGTGCACATTAACATACCTCTAATAGAAGTTATAAAAAGCATGCCCAACTATGCCAAGTATCTCAGAGATATAGTTTCTAAGAAGAGATAGATATGGGAATTTGAGACAGTGGCTGTCACAGAAGAATGCATGGCTATGCTGCATAACAAGCTGCCGCCCAAGCAGACAGATCCAGGCAGCTTTGTTATACCATGTAGGCTGGGCGGAAAGCACGAGACCAGGGCCCTGTGTAACTTGGGAGCCAATATAAACCAATTGCCTAAGGTCGACAAACTAGGTATTGGACCTACCAAACCAACCTCTGTAATGCTTAAACTAGCCGACCACTCGTTCGTGCAACCGGAGGGAAAGATTGAAGACATACTGGTCAAGGTGGGCAGCCTAATTCTCCCAGCCGATTTCCTCATCTTGGATTGTGAGGTCGATGAGAAAGCCCTCATAATTCTCGGGCGACCCTTATTGGCCACGGGTAGAACACTGATAGATGTGGAGCTCGGGGAGCTTACAATGTGGGTAGAGGATCAAAGCATAAAGATGAATGTGCTAAAACCCTCAGAGGAAGGGAAGGAATGCCCAGATGAAAGAGCTACCAAGATAAGTGTAGAAACAGGACAAGGCAGTAACTGTCGCGATTGACCTAGGGGCAGATTGAAGGACCTTCTTACGCAACACCTGAAAGAACAAGAGGACCCCAAGGAGGGAGAAAAAGCTAAACCACATCAGGAAGTGGTTATGTCTGGGAGATGCACCCAAATGCACTCCCAACATAACTTAACTTTTATTTTAATTTTATTATTTTTAGTTTTATGCATTAGGATTAGAGTTTATTTTGTTTTAGGATTAGATTAATTTTCAACATTTTATTTATCAGCAGTCATTTAATTATTTCTGTTTTTAATTTTTAGGATCCAAAATAAAAGAGCAGGACTACAAAGGAAGACAAGAAAAAAGCCCGCCAGCCATCATGTCGAGTCAGCAGCCAGCGCAGCAAAGTGTAACGGCTAGTTGGCCGCCAACGGCTCCGAAAATAACGTGCAAAAAAATCTATAACGCACACAAGGAAATCGGGCCGTTGATCATTTAATGCCGCTCCGGCACTTCTCGGCAGCTCCTATATAACCCACTCACTCATCTCATTCTACCTCACTTCCATATTTTTGCTTGCTTCTATCTTATTCTTCTGCTCTCTTATAATATTTCCTTTCTATTTTTAGTTAGAATACAACCGATCACATGGCTTCCACATCAACCCAAAAACCCACCTACAACAGGTTTTGTTTCAAGGCGGACGACGAGAGATATAAAGCACAATTCTCTAAGCAGGCCGTCTGGGAGGAACAAGGCTTCTGATGCGTGTAAAAAAGAGTCCTATTAAATTGGAGCGCAAGTGTACACTCGTGTCCAGTTATAGTATAAAAGATATCGTCTCCACAGGGATTGGGACAACTTCAGAATTAATTTTCTTGCACAAGAAAAATAAAAACACAGATAATTGAGAATTGGTTGGATTGAAGTAAAACTAAAGTAGACAAGGGAAATAGAGGAGGAAATCAAATTGATAAAGTAGACTGATATTTATTTTCTTAGTAGTGCAGGTGTTGCACTGTTCAGAAGACTTTCTATTGCGTCCGTCGTCGAGCCTGTCGCGGCAGAGGTCTGTCGATGTCGCGGCAGCGAACAACAACTCTGTACTCCAAGCTTCTACAAGATTCTAATGATAATTGCAGGTAGCCGCCGAGGCAGGCAAAAGAAACAGAAGAATGCAGAACTGCCAAGGCAGCAAAAATCAAAAACAAAGAAAAGTGTTGTGTTAACCTAGAGGTGCCCGCAACAGGCTCTAGGAAGAATCGTGTGCAAGGACACTTAGCTGCTCCTATCTAAATGTCAGACCTGGAAGCCTAAAAATGACAGACAAATTAGCATGAGTGATTGAAAGCCTTCACGAGATGACTCTACTCCAACAGTTCGGGGTTTTGTAGTTTGCTCCTATCTAAATGTCAGACCTGGAAGAGTAGTTGTGATAAGCTGAAGCCCTCACTGCCTTGATTAAAAATAAATAATGTACTGAAACTGTGTTGCCTCGGCAATATCCTTTAAATTACAGTAGTATCTTTGTTTAATCCTTTATTCTGCATATTTAGCTTGTTTACAGACTGCAAACATCACACATGCATTAGGAATTTAATTTTGAGTTGTTTTCTTGCTTATTTCCCTTCATTAAGTTATATGTATATAGGTGCCACGGCCTTGAGACAGAAAATCAGGTTAAAAACAAGTTTTTCTTTCTAACTATTACTAGAGCAAGTACTTTAGGTTGCATTGCTCGAGGATAAGCAATAGTTCAAATTTGGGGGTGTGTAAAGAGTCTAAAAGTCCTATATTTCATGCACTTTCCAACTCTTATTATTAATGTTTTTAAGCTCATTTTAGGCATAACTAGGTTCATGTTTAGCATTTTACAATATTTTATCGTTCTACCTTGCTTTTATAACTTATCATTTATATGGTGAACAAGAGATACTATTTTAGTGTATTCTTGCTTGTAGGTACTAACATCTGAATGAGGGAGCCAAGGAACGGAGGACACAACGCTTAGAAGCAAACCAGGAGCTGTACTGAAGCTGTTCCAACTGAAGTAAGTTGCCGCCAAGAACCTGCTGAGAATCTGCCGAGCAAAGCTGTTGTCGACCTTGCTTCCCTCGGCAGCTGACTATAGAATTTAGGAGAACCAGAGCGCGATCTGTAGAGCAAAAACTCCCGAATCTATCGCCGGTGGTCATGTGATTTTCTGATGTCTGTAGCAGCGGCCAGGGCTGCCGAAGTGAAATTCCCAATCTTACTTGCGGGCTAAGGAAAACGAGGAAGAGTCCATATTCCAAGTAAAAAAGTCAGTATTTAAAGTCGCATTAAAGAAGAAAAGCTACTTTAGAGGACTTCTACTTCAAGGAGGACTTAACCTAGTTTTGAGTCTATAAATACCCATTGTACTTCAGCGGTCACAATGGGAGGCGTGACTAGCTTGGTTCCACACTAGTCCACAAGTTTTAGCGGCTAAAAGAGATCACTAACCGAGTTGATCGATTTGGTTCTATACTAGTCCTCAAGTTATCAATCTCGAGCATCCTAACCTAGAAATAGGAGGGATCACTGTTGACTATCCTGCCGAACTTGGAGTATCTACCAGACTTGCCGCCAGGACGTTTTTCCATTCCACCTGCCGAGACAGTACACACCCCTGCAGTGGCAGTGACCTGTTGCGGCTGCGTGACAGGGTCGTAGTTTGCTGCCTGCTATACCCGCCGAGACAACATATCATGGCAGCAAAGGATAACTCATACCTATTACAACGCAATTTTCAAACTATGTGGCAGCATAACCCTACCTGCTATATCAACCTGATTCTCCTCTTCTTTATTACTTGTGTTTTATTTACTTTTCAATCTCAACCAATCATTCATTTGTGTTTTTTTACTTTAACTTTGTGCAGGAACTAAAGAATGAGACAAGCTATCCAATTCTCATGGGATTCGACATCTTATATACTATAACTTGACAGGAGTGTACACTTGCGCTCTTACAAAAAGGAAACACCTACACGTGGTTACTAGGAATGGTAAGTTTGTGGCTTCAGAACCTGTACCGAGCCTGGATGATATGGTGGTCGAGGTTAGCGATGTCACTATTGATCGAAGTGGACCGTATCCGGCTATCGACTTTTCAGAGGGGGTGCATAAGCGCATTGATCATAGTATGCGTCGTTCTCTAATTGTTCGGTTCCTTGGGAGGGCTATTGGTTACAAAACTTTAATGTCCCGAATTAGGGTTTTATGGCAACCCCAAGGCTCTTTTCAAGTTGTGGACCTTGCATACGATTATTATCTAGTGATGTTTGAGAACGAGTATGATTATGAGCATGTTCTGAATGAAGGTCCCTGGACGGTGTTTGGGAGTTATCTCATGGTGCAACCTTGGATTTGTGAGTTCTTTGATTATTCTAAGGTGTTATTCCGGTATATTGCATGAGTGATTGGAAATGTTGTGAAGATAGATTATAATACGCATGTGAGGGATCATGGTCATTTTGCGAGGCTTGCGGTCATGGTCAATTTTAAGCAGCTGCTCCTCTTAGGGGTGAAAATTGATAGAACTATGCTTCACTTAGAGTATGAAGGGTTACAACGGGTATGCTTTAAATGTGGTTTGTATGGCCATGTGATGGAAATGTGTGATGAGTTGCGAGCCAAGGGTGACGTCGATGTCTGGGGTGCATTTGTTTACGGATTCTTTGAGAAGTAAATGTGTTGATACATCACACACGGATGCGGTTTATGGTCCCTAGATGATTTCTGAAAACCAGAGGCGTCGTCCGCGCAAAGTTTCAGTTGCTCCTACAGAGGGTGTCTCAGGTGATGATCGCGTGGGGGGTTCCAGATTTCGTGCTTTGCATGTGGAGGATGGAGATGAGTCGTTGGACGGGGAACAATAACATGAGATTCCTTCTACTTCTACGTATGTTGTTTGATCTGGGGTCAGCCCTGTTCGTGTTTCTCGAAGTCAGGTAGGTTTAGGTTAGTTGAGTTCTATTGTTTCATCACAAGATCAGTCCCTGGATGGTCGCCAGTCGGATAATTGTGGGGTTCTGAAAGAGATTGATATGAATATTCTTGTGATTGGGAATCAGACTTCTTTTCAGGTTGTGTCATCCGGTAGGCTTCAAGCTCCAAGGGTGCAACCCCACTCGGTGACTAAGATGGTTGAGCAACATGAGGCAGTCGCTATTTTAGACGCAACCAATGAGAAAACTTGACAACGTTTAGCGCATGGTAATAGTAAGCATGAGGCTGCTCGTAAGGGTGTAGGTACTTGGGGCTCGTACTAGGTTAAAAGTGCGGAAAGGCAAGAAGAATCGTGCTCCGGTACGACCTACTCTTGATGATTGGTTTCTATCCAAGAATGGGCACGGTACTACGGGGGTAGTCGGTTCCCTAAGTCCTACTGAGTTGTCGGTTCCTCACTCGAGTGTTGTCGTTGGTGGGGTGTCTGTTTCGTCAGTGATCTCTGGTGATATTGCGACCGTGAGTGGTGATGGCGGCAGCAAGACATTGACTCTGCCTCAATAAGGTGTTGTTGTTCCTGTCTCTTTGTTATTGTTATCAATGATTAAATTTTTGTTTTGGAATTGCCAAGGGACGACGAGTCCCGAATTTCGACGTTATTTTAAAGATTTTTTGCAGGCACAATCGTTCTTAGGTAACTTCCCTTTTGGAGCCACATATTAGTGGTAGTTGTACGGATAGGGTGCTGGCACGCCTTTGGTTTTCTTGTTCTTTTTGTGTTGAGGCTTGTGGTTTGAGTGGAGGGATTTGGTTGCTATGGAATGACAGGGCCGATGTACACGTTTTAAATGTCTCGAATTAGTTTATTCATGGATAAGTGCGGGTTGTGGGTTCAAATAGGTGGGT
Organism: Hibiscus tridactylites; assembly: GCA_958450335.1. Taxonomy (NCBI): domain Eukaryota; kingdom Viridiplantae; phylum Streptophyta; class Magnoliopsida; order Malvales; family Malvaceae; genus Hibiscus; species Hibiscus tridactylites. Next base: position 21,973,591 of record OY288289.1, on the reverse strand, counting down.
TTTGTACACGGTTGTGTATGCAAGTCCAAATGAAACGGTTCGTAAAGGTGTTTGGGATTGTTTGTCGGGGCTAAATCTTGAGGATCAAATGGCTTGGGTGTTAGGTGGCGATTTTAATTAAATTTTACGTGTGTAGGAGAGGGATGGAGGTGCAATTCAAGGTAATGGAATCAACAAGTTGTTTCAGGATTTTGTGTTCCGTAATGGGCTCATGGAGGTTGAGTATCGGGGTGATGACTTTACATGGAAACATGGTCTAGTCTAAAAACGTTTAGACCAGTGTTTAATCAATGAATCTTGGGCGACTTTGTTTCCTAACACGGTGGTGTCGCATTTGGATAAGGTTGGGTCTGATCATTGTATGTTGTTGGTGCATTACCCGCGTCAGGTGAGTGATGCTGCTCACCGGCCGTTTCGCTTTCTCGCTGCCTGGCAAGATCACCCCCTCTTTGAAGAGTTTTTGCGGGATGTGTGGGATTTGGATAAGGATGTGCGGTCTAATGTGTGTGAGTTTCAGACTCAGGTTCAAGTTTGGAATACTACGTTGTTTGGTCATATTGGTAGAAGAAAGAAGGAGCTTCTTGCGTGGATCCGGGGGATTGAAAAAGCATTGCGTTGCGGCCACTCTTTTTTTAGTCCAGTTGGATATGGATTTACGAGCTGAATTAGATGAGGTTCTGCGGCAAGAGGAAAGTCTTTGGCTGCAGAAGTCCTGAGTTTAGTGGTTTAGGGATGGGGATCGAAACATGTCTTATTTCCGTAGGTGTGCAATGCAACATCGTAAGGCCAACTATATTCAAGCCTTGTGTGATTCACGTGGGGAGTGGTGCTCAGATCAGGCGCAGCTCCAATGCTTGGCGGTTGAGTTTTACAAAAAAAAATATTTACTAGTGAGGGAGACAATGTTTTTGGGTTTATGAGTCGGGGGCATTTTCGAGTTTGTGCGACAGAGATGTGTAGGATATTTACAACACCGGCGACTAATGATGAGGTGTGCACATTTGTTTTTGATATGAGTCCTTTGAAATCCCCTAGAGTTGACGGCATGCACACTTTGTTTATCAACGAAACTAGATACTGTGGGTCCGTCTATTTGTGATCTTGTTCGCGAGACTTTTGCTGGCAAGCCTCTCGATCCATCATTGAATCGTACTTTACTTGTTATTCTACCGAAGGTTAAGTCCCCTAAATCTATTATTCAGTTTCGGCCTATTAGCCTTTTCTCAGTTTTGTATAAGACCATTACGAAGACTATTGTTAATCGGCTTAACCCGTTCTTGTCTGAGTGGATTTCGATGAATCAGACAAGTTTTGTGCCGGGCCGGTCAATCACAGATAATGTGATTGCTGCGCAAGAAGTTATTCATTCCATGCGTTCCAAAAAGGCAAAGTCAAGTTTATGGCAACTAAAATTGATCTTGAAAAAGCGTATGATCGATTAGAGTGGTCTTTCATTGATGATACACTTCAAGATATTGGGCTTTCAGCGACTTCTCGTGTAACCACCTTAACCCGGCCTAGACGGTTGACCCGAATTAAGAAAGTCACACGGGGAAAACCAAAGTCAACCCGAAAGTCAACCTTGATTAACGACCTTTTTTTTTTTCTTTTTAAACTTGTCTAGATGCGCATTAAGCCTAGTTATGATCACTCAAACAACATGCTCAAAGATCATAAACATCAGAGATCAAACAGGGACCCAATTGAACAATTTACGACTTTAGAGACCAAATTGTAAATTCTGTAAATTATGAGATCTTAACCCAAATTAATGTTACCAACTTGAAATTAGTCAGGTTTCATGCTTCTCTGTCAAATTTCAGCTCAAACGGACATCCCAAACTCATACAATTACAAAAACAAGATTCAGGACCAAAATGCAAACTTTCCAAAACATTTAACTGCCAATGTCAGCCCCCAACGGTCGGCTGTTCCGAAACAGGGAGAGCCTGTTTCGAAACACGGGGCCGTTCCGCAACGCGTACCAAAACGAGGGCTGGCAGAGGGCTTCCCGTTTCGAAACGGTGTCTCCCGTTTCGGACGCCTGGGCCACTACAAGGCAGCTGTTCCGAAACGGTAGCCACTGTTCCGAAACGACCTGCACAGAATGCAGAAATTTGATTGCTTAAACATACAATTGACCAACCAATCATGCTCCAAATGCTACCAAACTTTACCAGCAACAAATTCAACATACAAGAGACATATTTGCATCAACAAATCAACATAATGTCATCATATATGAAAAGCCCCAATTCTAATGGCATGCTTCCTACTCAAGCAAACCATTCAAACATAAAACCTTCAAAACCAAGCACATAAAGGCCAAATACAAATCCAGCATTATTAACAACATTAAGCAAACTTAGGGAGTACAAACATCTCCCAAACATCCATATTGGTCCCCCATTGCCAAATGCCAAAAGCTAAAGGTGTACAAGAAAACCTTCCCATACTTGAGCTTAACTTCCACTTGATTGCTTGCCTTCCTTGCTGCCCTCAATGCACTTTAATGCTCTACATTATTGGTTTAAGAAAAGAGAGAGAGCGTAAGCAAAAGCTTAGTGAGGAATGCTCATTCAAAACCATTCAATAATGCATTTATAAAACACTTTATAAATCATACTTCAAAACATCATTTATACATGCTTACAAGCATTCTTAAACAAGCAAAACATGCTTCCATAACAATACATGTCATATTGGCCACAAGTGATAAATTCCATCTTTTTAAAACAAGATCAACATAAGACTCACACATGGACTTTTAAACACCATTGTGATCTTATAATTCACAAGGACCACACAAGGACTTTTAACCACCTTTGTGTCCTTTACAAGTTTCACCCCAAGGACTTTTAAACACCTTGGCCCCAAGGACTTTTAAACACCTTGGCCCATGGACTTTTAAACACCATGGCAAGGACCACACAAGGACTTTTAAACACCTTTGTGTCCTTAACAAGAACCATCCAAGGACTTTTAACCACCTTGATGTTCTTAAGTAACAAGGCTCACTCAAGGACTTTTAACCACCTTAGTGACCTTAACAAGAATCATCATGGACTTTTAACCACCATGAAGTTCTTAGAAACCACAAGGCTCACTCAAGGACTTTTAACCACCTTAGTGACCTTAACCTTTTTCAAAACATCACTTGCCAATATACATCATTATTATCAAATAATTCACTGTTTTAAAGCATTTAACCAAGCCATACTCATCATGCATTTTTAAGCATCAAACCACATTTAATCAATGTTCAAAAACAAGGAACTCTTACCTTGAGCTTCTTTCAACATATGGCTTACAAGATCTGCAATAACCATGTTAAATCATGCTTTCAAAACAGAATTTAAAACATGCAATAAACCACATTGCACAACAACCAAACCATGGCCACCACTAGAGAGTCTTTCCGAAAACTTACACTTGAGCTTAGTAAAGTTGTTTAGACTTAGACTAAGCTCCCAAGACATTGGTTTCAAGGCCGAAAACCCAATTTCACTCACCGATTCCACTTCGCCTCTTGCCGAAGCACAAATCAAGCTTCCGGATCACCACCACTTGGATCCAAAGATGACTCCCCTGTTTTAAACACATCAAAGCAGAGGATTAATGCATCATCATGCATTAATAGCTTCAATGAAAGCACCTAAACTCGCTGCTCTCATCCACACTCCATTTTCGGCTACCAAACACAACCGAAAATGCATCCAAACAACTCCTCAACAAAGCCCAGCCATAAACCATCAAAACTAAACATCCTTTAACATCATTTAACATCTAAAAAGAACCTAATAACATTCTTTATACCTCCAGCAACATCAGATCCACAAGATCACCTCAAAAACAACCAAGAACCACAAGCTAAACTTAGGAAATTCAACCTATCCGGGATTGCATTAATTAAAACTCAATTCCTTATCAAATTAACATTCATTTAACATCAAAAACATACCTCAAATCACTGCTTTAGCAGATCAAACGAAAATTCATCAAAAATCACCAAATCTTGCATTTTAAGCCAAGATCCAAAACACAACTTTAAAACCACTTATAAAACATCAATTAAGGATTGAGAACTTAGGAATTTCAGTAAAGAACTGATAGTTTATAGGAGAAGGACGTTCTTACCTCCAAACTTGAGTTTCTCCTCTTTTAGAACCAAAAAGCTTGAAGAATCAACTTGCAAATGGTGAGGTTTTGTTGATGAGATGATTAGCAATCAAAAGAGGATTGAAAAGAGATGTTTATGTGACAAAATCAGAAGAAAAACTCTGGAGAGAAAGTGTTTGGGTTGAGAGAAAATGAGCGAAAAGGAAAATTAGATTTTAGGAGAATTAGTTAGAAATAACTTCCCTCCCCTTTCTATATGTTTAAAAATCAGAATTAACACATTAAATATCTTAGAAAAATCTGGAGAAATTCCCTTTGGGTAAATAGCTCCTTAAAGATTCAAAGTTTCAATCCTTTCTAAAACAGTCACACAATTTTCAAAAATTACATTTTGGTCACTAGCCAAAATGTCACCCTTCCAAACCTTATTTTGTAAAATTGATTTCACAGTTCACTTATATATATTAAAATAGGATTTTAGAACATTTTTCCATATTTTTAGTGCAACCCGAACTAGACTTTCCTAATTTCACCTTTTAAATTCGAACAACACTTTGACCGAACCGGTCAACACCCAAACTTCCAAGCCCAAAACCGGGGCGTTACATCTCGACTGTTGATTATGCGGTGTGTTTCTTCAGTGTCCACGCAGGTGTTGTGGAATGGTTTAGCTTCAGATGTTTTTTATCCCTCTAGAGGCATTCGACAAGGAGAACCATTGTCACTTAACTTGTTTGTTCTTTGTATGGAGCGGTTAGTGCAAATGATTAATTCGGCAGTTCAGAATTGGAGTTGGAAGCTGGTACGGTTAGTGCGGTCTGGGCCTTTGATTTCCTATTTATTTTTTTGTTGATGATATGTTTCTCTTTGCGGAAGCTTTACCAGCTCAGGTGGAGGTCCTTGCACATGTTTTGGATGATATTTGCGTAGCATCGGGCTAGAAGGTTAGTTTGTTAAAAACTAATTTTTTTCTCCAAGAATGTGACTACGGTTGCCCGGTTTGATATCAATACTAGCTTTGGGTTTCGTGAGGTTTCTGACTTAGAGAAGTATCTCGGGGTTCCTTTGTTACATTCTCGGGTGACGAAGGCTTCTTATCAGTTTATCGTTCAGCGTGTGCGTGATAGGTTATCCCGGTGGTCGGCAAAGAGTTTGTCTTTCGCTAGTCATGTTGTTTCGGCAAAGACGGCCTGGGTTTCGATGTGGGGTTAAGCTTGTGAAGTGGGACACGGTGTGTTCCTTAGTCTTGCAAGGGGGTTGGGTTTCAAGTACTTAGAACACCAAAATGCTGCATTTTTGATGAAGTTGGCTTTTAATCTTGTTTAGCAATCGGATCATCTTTGGGCGCAGGTTCTGAGGTTGAAATTTAAGTGGCGTGGGGTATTACTTGAGGTAATTTATCATCCCGAATGCTCTCACCTTTGGAAAGGAGTGAGTTTGGTTTGGTCGTTTGTTCGTGATAGTGTTGTTTGGATTGTTGGCCATGCGGTGGATTTTTGGCACGATGCGTGGCTTGGCGATGTCGGGTCGTTGATCCATGTGATAGACTCTTTCTATATGCCGTAGCTACCTTATGTATAAGTGGCTATCATGGTTGATGGCTCCGGTTCGTGGAAATGGTGTGAGCTGAAGCCGATGTTGCCTGTAGAAATCCTACACCGATTGGCGGTTACATTGCCTCCACGTCAAGTCTGCATGATTGATGGAGTGGGTTGGTGATGGAATGCTTATCGAGTTTTTACTGTCCGATCTGCATATGAGATCCACGCTAGCATTGTTCAGGAGCATTCATATCAAGTTTGGAAGTTGATGGCACAGTTCCATGGTTTGCCGCACGTACATATGTTCTTGTGGCTCTTGGTGAGTGGCCGACTGCTCACAAATATGGAATGAGCGAGGCATCATATGACAGTCAATAAGTCTTGCAAGGTGTGTCGAGTTGGGGAGGAATCTGTCGATCATCTCTTTCGGCATTGTCCTACGACATTAGCGATTTGGTCAGCTACGGCGAAGAGCGATAAACTTACGGATTTTCTTTCTATGAGTACGATGAATTGGGTTCATTTAAATCTCTCGAAGCCTTCTTATTTTGGTGGTTCTTCAGCTGAGTGAGATATATTTTTTGGTGTTACGTTGTGGGTACTGTGGTGCCATCGTAACCTTTGCGTTTTTGATGTTTAGTAGCTTGACTCATTTCAGGTGTGGGCGGAAATATCACAAGTGCATGAGTAGTGTTCGCTGTTGGCTGCTGCTGATGTTACACAGCGTGCTAGCCAGGCAGTTGGCGCGATCGACTGGCAGGCTCCACCTGTAGGCTGGTGTTCGTTGAGCACAGATGGCTCTAGAGAGAAGCAGTCATGGCTTACAACGTGTGGAGGGGAGATTCGAAACAGTATGGGAGGTTGGGTGGTTGGGTATTGTAAGTTTATTGGCATATGCTCGTTTTTTGAGGCAGAGTGGGGGGGAGGGGGGGGGGAGGTTGTCGAGGGATTGTGATTGGCTTAGAGGCGTGGTGAGCGTAGGGTGATCCTTGAGGTAGATAACGCGGATGTGGTGCAAATCTTGCAGCAACGTGATCTGGGCTCTATATCATCTAATTTGGTGCATGCAACTATAGCCCTGTTAGATAGACATTGGGAGGTGCATATTCGGATGATCAATAAAAAGTCGAACGAAGTTGCCGATGGGTTGGCCAAATTGGCCCGGGTTAGTTCAATGCCACCTATTGGTGAGGTTGTTTTTGATATTACTTTTTCTCTCAGCCGCCAATCGAGGTGTTAGATTTACTAAATTTGGATTTATTACCCGACTGGGGCATAGGTTGATCCTTTTTTGTCTTTGTATTTATTAACAAGTGTACATTTTTTCTCCATTTTGGTTTAGGGATGTTTTTTAACGAGGCACTTGTTAGTAAGGTTCTTTTCTCTATTTAAAAAAAAAAGCAATTTTAATTTTCCATGTTCTGTTTATTAGTTTAAACATGTTATTTAATTTTTGTGCATTCTTATCTATTTCATCATTTCATTTTCGCAACAATGGCAATACTAATAGTGCATTTCTAGCTCTCTTTTTTTGACAACATAAATTCGTAGGTACCAATTTTTAGGCGTTGTAGGGGTGCTCTAGCCTTCTTTATGCGTAATCAACTCTCGAACCCAATAACAATCTCGGTGTTGGCACAAATAAGTATTACAAGTTTTTGGTTGTACATAACTCAAAACGACTGATGCCGACTCAAATCTACGACGAGCCTTTGAAAGCTCAATTAATATAGGCCCAGACAAAAATGACGTCGACAAATGTGAATTGTGCTTATACGCCTTATTTATATAATAATAACTTTTTTGAGCAAGAGATAATCATGTTTCATTCATTAAAAAGAAACTTATATAAACGATCGGTTACCAGAACCGAATAACACACACAAAAAAACATACCAGAACAAACGAATAAGAGAACAAAAAACAAACACAAACATGGAAACTAACAAACCAGAAGCACAAGAAAGGTAACCACCGTCATAACAGAACCAATAGAAACACAGGAAAGAACAGAAACACCACAAGCCATCAACTGGAGCTAAGACGATCACAAAGCTAGCAAATTCAAGGTCTCCTCCTGCATGTCGTTTTAGGGGTCACCGGAGGGTAAAGGCAATTTGTAGAAATACAGAAAGAGAGGTCCAATAGACAATCATGTTAGATATGAAAGTTGTCGACTCTTGAAGGAGAGGCAGAGCCGAAAAGCACAACCATTGGGCCTCCATCGACAGAAAACGATATTAAGGGGGAGATGAAGAAAACACCTATTGCCGCAACCCTTTCCGAGCTTCGAATTTTTGAAAACTTAAAAACAACGGAGTCGCCACCAATCTTTTAAAAGGTGTGATTGGATCACCTAAAAATGAGTCATTTTAATAAAATGATTTATTTTATTAAAACAACAGTTTTGGTCTGTGAAAACTAGAAAAATGGTTCGGTGGTCGGTTACGTGTGGGGAAGGGTTAGCACCCCACAACGCCCAAAAATTGGTACCTAATTGATTTAAAAAACATTTTCAAAACTGGAATTTTCAAGTTCACGAAGGTTCGATTTTATTTATCCGTTTAATGAATATCAATATATTTTAACGGCCTTATCGCCCGAAAAATGAACTTCAATCACCGCCAACATTTCTGGTGCTAACCCGTCATTCCCTTTTGATAAGACAGCGCATTAAATTAATTTCACTTTTCAAGCAACAAGAAAATTTGATGTGTTGAATATTTTTTATTTATTCTAAATTAAAATTTACTCTAACAGAATCTAAGTCTTTTATTCCTAATTAGGGGTTTTGATTTTCTTAAGTGTGTTTTATTCTTTGTGAATAATTTTTTTTTTCACAAACAAGTCTGTAATCTAAGCTTGAAGAACCTAATCCTAAGGTTTAACTTATTTCTTAAAGGCAAACAAGACTATCAAAGAAAACTTGAAACTTTTTTGATTTTTTCTTTATATTTTATTGAAGAGGATTTTTATTCTTTTTATTTGAAATGCTTCTTTTATTTGGTTTTCAAACTTTAATTGTTTTTATATTTAAAATTTTTCTTTTATTTTTAACACCTTTTTATTCCTTTTTGAAAACTTTTCCTTCAAAACATTTTATTTGCAAAATCCCCATTTTTTATTTTTATTTTTTGATTTTTAAGTTGTTATCAAAATCTTTTTAAACCTTTTTATTTTATTTTTTGATTTTTAAATTTTAAAGCCCTTTACTATTTTTAGTTTTAAAAATTATTTTTTATGTTTTCTTTATTAACCTATTTTTTTTTAAAAAAACTTGAATTCATTTTTTTTCTTTTGAAAAGACCTTTATTTCAAAAACAAATTTTTTTACAAAAAGAAAACCATGACTTTTCTCTTATTACAAATTAACCCCTATAACACAAAATTAAAATTTTAAAACAAATTTTAGGATCCAACCAACCTTATTATAAAAAAACAAGAAATTATTTCAAAATTTAAACAATAAATATTAAAGCAAAGGATATTCACATGATATAACTAAGAACAATATGAACAAAACTAAAAAATCTAAGTGATCAAAAGGAAATAGTAAAAAAGACAAGAAATTATACCGATATCGCAAAATTGTAAGCCTTTTTCTCCCGGAAAATTTATTCCGGTGCTGCTCCAAGCTCGAATGACACTTCAAGATTTTTCCAGAATTTTAGAGATTTTTTTGGATAATTTTCGGATGGATTTTCCTCTATTTTTTGGTGTGTGTTACAATGGAGAAAAGAGGCTCAATTTATAGGGTTTTGGTGCTTAGAGATCAAGCTAATTTGGGGACAAAATCAAGAAATTTATCCCTAAAAATCATTCATCTAGATTAGAAATGCTTTGAATCAGTAATATCAAGCGAGATTTCATCCGATTTGGCATTAATTTGGGGAATTTTGCCCCCAAATTTAATTAGGCTTCGAACCCATTCACCCCAAATCAGCAAACTACCGGCAACGTCAACGGAACCGACCGACCGAGGCGAATTGACCGGCACCCTTCACGGCGGCCACCGTGGCCTAGGAACGGTGGGAGAAGGCCGACAGTCGGCCCAACCACCTTTCGATTTGGGGATGTGAGACACCAGCCCCGCGCGCGTGGCGGCGCGAGATGGTACTCATTTCCCCTTTTTTCCTTGATCCAATATGATCACTTGATCCTTAATGCCCTAGATCCAACGCTCCCTATTAAATATGCACATGGAGAATAAAAAATGGGTTAGTTTGGCTCAAAATATTTTTTTGGCTTAAAATGGATCCTTTATTTTAATGGGTCCCTATTTACAAAAATGGATTTTATTATTTTTATATTTTTGGGCTTTTAATTCTAATAATTAACTACATAACAACGACGACGACGACGACGACGACGACGACAACGCCGATGATAAGTAAAAAATAGGGTGAAAATTCAGTGACAACTCCTATAGACTTAAAGAAAGGAGGAAGGACATCAGAGAGGAAAAAAACACATGTTGTGTGGATCAATCGAATGATAAATGGCCAAGATGGGGTGAATTGGCTTGTAAATTTAAAAGGGAGCAAAGTGGTAAAATAAAAATTGAAGACAAGAAGATTTATAGTGGTTCAAGCTTACAACAAGCTCTACATCCACTACCTTATCTCCCACTAAGGATTTTGAACCAATATCCACTAGATATTCTTCCCCTTTTCTCGGATTAGGAGGAAACCTTATGAACAATTGAACTTTCTACCCAAAACTTAATCAAAACTCTCTCTTTTACAAAGAAGTTTGGAAAACTTAAATTAACCTCTAAATAGGTTGATATTTTGCCCTAATTACAATAAAACACTCCTCAAACTTGAAATGAATGATTACAAGAAAAATACACAAGTTGAATGTACAAGATTTGACTGTGTGAGCTCAAATGGATTAGATGTGTGCTTGGATGTTGCAAAAATGTTTCAAAATTGTTGCTAGTGATTTTGAGTCTTGCTTTTATACCTCTTCATTGAATTCTAGCCCTTTGGGTGGTTTAGATCATCAATAGAGTCGTTGGGCTTCATTTTTCCCGCAATAAATGCACTTCTGAAACCTACTGTATCGGTACACGAACAACCCTATCAATACATGTCTCAAAATAGAAAGAGCCATTGTGTACAGATAACAGGGGCGTATCGATACACGGGATAGCCTATCGGTACAATTATAGTGTAAAACAAGGGGCATATCGATACGGTTTGACCGTTTCAGTACGAATTTTGCTTACTGGAATCCTTGGTGAAAGTTTAGCAAAAAATGTATTGTTGCGCTATAAGGGCGTATCGATACATTTGAACGATCGTTTGAAAATGCTGATTTTAATAATTGACAAGCAATATTCGAAAAATTAATTGCAAAGATTTTTCGAATCTAACCAAACCGTATTGATACGGGGTCAACCGTGTCGGTACGCTAAAGCATAAAAGTAAGCCTAGTATGAATTCCATATCGATACGTGTATAACCATATCAGTACGCTCTTGTCGATAAAAATTCCAGTGCTTAAAAACTGTATCGATACGACTAAGGTGTATCGATACGCCTGGGCGTAAATGTATAGTTTGGCTTAGAAACACTTAGAAAAACTTATTTGAAATGTTTATTGAACTTAGAAACAGTTTTGGTTCAAATTCTTGTCAATTTTGTGAGACTTTTAAATACTTAATAATTTATTTACATTTGCAAATAGGCCCTTAGACAATTTGTTATATCAAAATCAAGTATAGGTTTTACAATCTTCACCTTTTTGATATAATAAAACCAAAGTAAATTTTTAAGTATTTTAAAAACTTTGAAAATTTTACTTCCCCTTACTTTAACATAGATTTTCAAAAAGTTTAGGTTTCTTTACTTCTGCCCCTTTTTGTTAGATCAAAATCAATGAAATCATAGGATATAGACAAGAGATATAACAATGAAGGATATGCATAGTCAAAGCAACATAATATCATAAGGAAAAGCCAAATATCCAAAGCCACATAAACCAAATCCAACATAAAGTTAAAACTTAAACAAAACATAGATTCTTGAACAAAATAACATAGGTGCATAAAAAATAAAAAGCCTAATATGATATGAGATATGCCATGAGATGCACTAGAAACTGTCTCCATCATCATTGCCATCATCCTCATCATCTTCATTTTGATTTTCTTGAGAAGCACGAGATTGAAGCCAAGCACCATGGAAGACGGTGAGGGAGACATCCATGGAGGCTTGTTGTTGCTCAATGGAAGAAGCTCGCTTCTCGAAGGTAGCCATTCTTTCATCCAAAGAGGTGAGAAGTGTATCAATGGTGACAAACTCTAATTCATGTTGTTATCTAAGGAGTTGAGACGAGTATCTAAATAGGTAAACTTCTCATTTAGAAAAGCCATGAGTTAACCTTTCTTTAGGGACCTAAAAACTTCTAATGTCTGATTGAGATTAGAAAAGTGGGAAAATTGAAATTTGGGGAGTGTGTGAGCAAAAGAGAGCGACCTAAAAGCAGGGCACTATTCGGTTGATGGATTCATGAATCATTCATACTATGAATTTTAGGGCATATGGCTTTCTTTCCATATTTGCCATGACTATTTTCTTGCAATCCCAATTTTTATCCTTTTCGCCACGACCTTTTCCTTTAAAATGTCATTTCTAGCATTTTCTTGCATTTTATAAGTAGATTGACGTAGATTTATGAAAATCAAAAGATTTCATGGTATTGATCCCAACCGTACGAAACCATGAACAAGTGCTTGTATCGCTTCAGGAAATAATGATGTGGCTGATAATTGAACCTCAGTTTGAACGGGGGCATCTCTTTGCTTGAGAAGGTAAAAAAAGAAAAGAAGAAGAAGCACATGTGTTGAAGAGTTTTAAGTGGGTTGTTTTGTCAAGCAAGATCCACACTTAAGATGTAAGATCCCGAAAGCATAAAAAGGGATAGGGCCATGCCAAGTGGGAAAACTATTTTGTCAGATTGGGGCAAGTTATGTCAACCAAGGATTCAGGATCCCCGACTTTGATAGACGTGAAAGGAAGAGATTAAAACGCTAACATCAAGCGAAGACATTCAAGGTGAAGGTTTAGCGTGCAAATGTTTCAAGATGTCCTAATGGGGAAAGAATTTGAGAATTCACAAGAAGCACTAAAGATGCTTATTATTTTAAGGGGCATATGAAGACTTGAAGCTTTCAAGACCACACAAGGAAGCCTTTCACTCAATATTAATGTATCAACTACAATGATAGTAGATCTTGAGACATTTGCCTACGAAGATCAGATGTTTTCGATGAAGCAAAGGGATATAAAGAATGAGAATGGCGATGCAATGACAGTTGAAAAAGTTTGTCCTTCAAACTAGGAATATAAGATCACTGGATTAAGTGAGCAAATTTACAAAGATCAGATGTTTTCCATGAGTTGAAGAAATACAGTGAAAAAGCACAATTGCTTATCTGGACTGAGCGAGTAAACGTGTGGATTCAAAGGAAAAATTAATTCTAAGGAAAAAAATCTAAAAAGCAAAAGAAATGAGACATGCATTCATGTTTTAGACATCGTTAAGGGCATGCCTATAATATTTGCATCATATATCATGTTTTTGCAGGCATACAAAAACCCTTCAGAAAAGAACCCGCCTCTCTATTTGGGCGTAAGGAGAATGGAACCCTGCTCATCTATTCAGGCCTTTGGATAATAGAACTCGCCTATCCATTCGAGCGTAAGGAGAATGGAACCTTGCTCATCTATTCTGGCATTTGGAGAATAGAACTCGCCTATCCGTTTGGGCGTTTGGAGAATGGAATCTGCTCATCTATTCGAGCATATGGAGAATAGAACTCGCTTATTCATCCAAGCGTAAGGTGGATAAAACCCCTTTTGGAATCTGCTTATCTATTTGAGCACAAGGAGAATAGAACACTCTCATTCATCCAAGCGTAAGAAGGATGAAACCCTTTTTTAGAACTTGATTATTCATCCGAGCATGAGGAGGATGTAACCTTTTTTCTGTTTGCTTATCTATTCGAGCATAAGAAGAATAGAACACGCTTATTCATCCAAGCGTAAAGAGGATGGAACCCATTTTTTCCAGAGCCTGCTTATTCATCCAAGCATGAGGAGGATGAAACTTTTTTTCAACCTGCTTATCTATCCGAGCATGAGGAGGATATAACTTTTTTTCCAGAACTTGCTTATCCATCCAGGCATAAGAAGGATGGAATCTTTATCTTATAGAACCCGCCTATCCGTTCAGGCGTTTGGAGAATGAAACCTTCCTATCCGTTGGGGCACCAGGAGAATTAAACCAATCAGCAAATCGGTAAAAATCAGTGCCTTTTGGTCTTTGACCTATCCCTGTTTTACAGTAATGAGCATGTAGGGGCAGTTGTAATCACTGAATTTTCACCCAAAAAATTAAAAATAAATAAATATAAAATATAATAAAACACTTAAAAATAAAAAGGGATCCAACTTTTCTAAAATAAATACCCATTTAAACAAAACCCACATCTAAAAAATAATAAACACATTTTTTTTAAAAACCATCATTAAAATAAAAGTGTCTATTTATTTTAAGGATCCATTAAAAATAAAACTCACCCCATAAGTAATAAGAAACCTATTTTATTTTTTAAAGAGGCCCAAACTAATCCATTTGTTTTGTTAGATTTAATGTAGGCTGTTGGATCAGAGGTTGAAAATATAGACGGCTTGGATCGAATAAAGAAAAAAGGGGGAAAAGTCCCGCGCGCGGGATCATTCCCCAAAATCCCACCCAACACGCATTCTGGCCGGCTGCCATCCATGGACACGTCGTCCCTAGGTCACGACGGCCGGCGTGGTTGGATCCGGTGCACTCACCTCGGCCGGCCAAACTCGATGCCACCAACCCCGTCTCTTACCGTCGCCAGTAGCTTGCCGATTTTGGGGAAAAAAGGTTCAAACTCTAATTAATTTAGGGGCAATATTTCCTAAATTGAAGCTGAATTTGATGAAATTCGGATCAAATTTCAACGAATTAAAGTTGTGCTGATCATATGGGATGATTTTATGGGACGAAAATAAGGATTTTGTCCCCAAATTGCCTTGATTCCGAATCCCCTAAACCCTATAAATAGTGACCTTTGTGCATTGTTGAAGAATACAAGAAAAACACTGAAAAATCATCCAAAAATTCCCATTGAGTTCTCCGAAAATTGATGGAAAATTGTTGAAATTAGTTTGAGTTTTGGATAGCTTCGGTTCGATTTTTTGGTGGGGATCAGAATCGGTTCGAGAGGAGATAGTTTGCGATTTCTACACTTCTGGTAACTTTTCTTTTATTTGTTTTTAAATTCATTTTCTTTGTTAAATTTTTCTTTGTTCATGTTTTTAGGTTACAACTTGGTTTTGGAGATTGAAATTGGTGTTCGGTAAATTTTCTTTTCATTGTTTGTGTTTTAATTTTCGATTCTAAAAAATGCTAGAATACATAATATAATTAAAATTTGGTTGTTCATGTTTAATCCATCTCATCCCTAAAAATTTAAAAGATTGTGTTGTTTTAAAAAATGAAATAAAAGTAGGTTTTAATCCATTCTTTTAAAAAATATAAAGTTGAGTTTGAAAATAAATTTTTAAAGAAAATTTTGATTCAATTTTTAAATTAAAAATAGGCTATAAAAGTTCTCTTCGAAAAAGTAAAAAAAACCAAATAATAATCGTAAAAATAATTTTCAAAAAGAAAAAAAGTTTTTTTTGAAACTTTTAAAAATTTCAGAACAAAAGGGATTTTAAAAGAATTTTAAAAAAGGGTTTTTAAGTTAAAGCTAAAAAGCATTTTCTTAAAAAATAAAAAGGGTTTAATATTACATAAAATTCCTTTCTTAGAAAAATAAAAACATAATTTTTTTAAATACACAATTTTTTCAAAAAATAAGGAAAACTTATAAAATATAAAAATTTCTTAAGTAATAAAAGCATTGTAACTAAAATGCTCTAAAGAAGAAATACAAAATAAATAAAAAAGTTTTTCTCAAAACAAAAAAGGTTTTAAGTTTCAAATGAAGAAAGTGAAGTAAGAAAGTGAAAAAAAATAAAGTTTTCGATGAATAAGAAATCTTAAAAAATATAGAAAACAAATAAAAGTTTGAAGAAAAACAATCATTTCAATAAAAGGGTTTTAAAACATAAAAGGTAAAAACTTTTCAAAATACACAAAAAATATTAAAGTTTAAAAACTAAGAAAAAATTTCGAATAAAAAGAATAAAATGAAAAAAAACAAATAAAATTCTTTAAAGCACAAAACAAAAGAAAATTTAAAATGTTGGAAATCTTTTCCAAAATAAAATTAATCCAAATCCATTAGGAAGAGTAAAGTTGAAAATTTTCTTGTTTTGTTTGCCTTAGTGTTAGGTTGAATCTTAGGAATAAGTCCTTCAAACTTAGATTAGAGACTTATTTGTTGAAAATTTCTCTTCGTAAAAAATAAGATACACTTAATAAAATTTAAATCCCTAATTTGGAATAAAAGACTTAGACTCTCTTTAGGATTAATAAATTTCAACTTAGAATAAATAAAATCTCCAACAAATCGAATATCACTGTTTGTTTGAAAAGTGGAACTTATTTAATGTGGTGTCTTATCAAATGGGAATGACGGGTTAGCGCAGAAGTGTTGGCGGCGATTAGAGTTCACTTCCTGGGCGATAAGGCCGTTAAAATAGATTTATAATCATTAAGCGGAAAAATAAAATCGAACCTTTTCGAATTTGAAAATTCCAATTTTGAAAACGTTTTGAAATCAATTAGGTACCAATTTTTGGGCGTTGTGCGGGTGCTAACCCTTCCTCATGCATAACCGACCCCCAAACCTATTTTTTGGTTTTCGTAGACCAAAAATGTTATTTTAATAAATAAAACGTTTTAGTAAAGTAATCCCGTTTTAAAGTGATCCAATCACACTTTTTTCAAAAAGTTTGGGGGTGACTCCGTGTTTTTAAAGTTTTCAAAATGTCGGGCTCGAAAGGGTTGCAATAGCTTGGCGACTCCGTTGGGGAAGTGTTTTTTTTAAAATAAAAACAAAAGAAAGCCATGCCACAAATTAATTTTAAATGGTTTAAAAAACGGGTTTTTTTAAATTAATGGAATTTGCAAGTTCGTAATAGGTTCAATTTATTTGTCCGTTTAATGAATATAATTCTATTTTACGCATTTAAGACTTAATTCCAAGCTCGATGCCCGAGCTTTCTCCCGTTCGTTTAAGTAGGGGGAACACACTTTGCTCATGTAAGAATATTGATTCTTCGTATGATCCTAGCAAGTAACTTCGAGACTCATTCCCTTTATCTTCTTAAGGATATTTATTCTTCGAGAAGGCATCGGTGGTGAGTCCTCCTGAGTTGAGCTCGATTCGTTTGAAGCCTGTGATGGGTGAGAATCGAGGGACTTGCTACCCTTAGTAGGGGACAACAAGGACAACTCAAGTACCCTTCAGGAACTGAACCAAGTTTGAGAATCTAGAGCCTACCCCAATAGAGCCATGCGGAAAGCCTAGGGTGTTGAGTCTGGTCAAAATCGCAAGAATAATCCGTGGATACATACCATGGAATGTTGGAATGGCTTCCCAGAATTATTATGCAATCAAATTATTTTGGATTGTTTCCTTTCTTGCTTCTAATCTTTGTTCCCTATCTAGTTTGTTTTGCATGTGCATCATTCCATATCTAGAAGGGGTTGATTCTAGAAAATTGCTCAAAGCAAAAAACTCTCATTATGTACGGAAGGCTCTTAAAGAATGAGGATGAGAATGCAAAGGTGCGTCACTGGTCTGAGGTCAACTAAAGAGCTTATGGAGACAATTTGGTTGCTGGTCATGCGACAGAAACTTCAGACTACGCCCACATTAGTGTCAAGCAAAACAACATACATGAGCTACAAGAGATTTGAGACCATTTTGATTATAAGACCAAGCAATTGTTCTATGAGTCCTATGGTGACGTAGCATATCTTCTGTATGTAAGGGTGGATAAACCGTTTTTGAAGGCTTTAATCCAGTTTTGGAACCCTGGGTACTGTTGCATTACCTTCAATGGAGAGGAAATGATGCCCACTTTCGAGGAGTACTTGGCCTTGTTCAATATTCCCAAGGTGAAAGAGAATTGGGTGTATGAAAAGCCTCCTAAAAACAAGAACTCACACTCGAGATTTGCCACATTTGCTGGAATGAGTGATGAATGGGTTGAAGGGTTGATACGAAAGAGAGGGGGAAGTTTTAATTTTACTTGGTCATGCATTCGAAACGTCATTTTTGTTCATCCAGACATAGCAAAAAGAGTGGATCTTTTGGCTATCGCAATCTATGGCCTAGTAATTTTTCCAAAGGTGTTGGGAAACATTGACGTGGCCTTGTTAGATTTCTTTGAGCAATTGGAGATAAAAGTAAATCCAGTACCCACAGTGTTAGCTGAAACCTTCATCTCTTTGAATGCTTGCCGGAAAATAGAAGGTGTGCGCTTCAGGGGATGTGCTTCTTTGCTTTAGGTTTGGGCCCTTAATCATTTCTGGTAGTGTCCGACTTTGGCCTTACCGAATGTGTTTTCTCCGAACTTTTCCCCTCTATGGGAATTTTTGGCACAAGATTGGCCGAGTGTCAAGAGAAGCAAGTGGGAAGACATCTTCAGAGATCACCGTGATGAAGATATCAAATGGAGGGTTTCGTGGATGGGTCATGCTAAAGTGAGGTACATATGTGGAGATTATAACTTCTTGATGTTGTTGGGATTATGGGGAGGAATTGGTTATGATCCCTTGTTAGTTTCACGTCAGTATGGATCACGACAGTTCATTCCTTTCACCACCAAACTTGGCACATAAGAGTTCGAGTTTCAAGGAGAATTCAGACAGAAGGTACAAGAAATCAGTGATTCATGGAAGAATTGTTACTATATGAAGTTGGAGTCCGACAAGCACTGCATGTACACCCTTGATTATAATATTTGGAGGCATACAAGAATTAATGACAAAATCATGCTAACTACTCTAGGGCCCGCAAAATCTCTAGAAGAACATTTGAAGCTGATTCCTTCTGAGGTTGACATTCCGAGAGAAGAGTTAAGACGAGCTAAATTGGAAATCGAAGCTCTCAATGAACAGAATCATCGAGACTAGTTTGAAGCTAGCCTTGACGTAGAAAAGTATAAGAGAGAAGACAACTGAGTAACAAAGATGTACGTGAATTTATAGGAAAAATATGAGATTCAAAGGGTTGACGTCCTCAAGCTTCAAGCTACCGTTCGATATGTTGACCTCAGAAAAAGCCCATAGTAGTGAAGACAGGAGATGGAACAAGCTGTAGGAAAAGAGAAGGAACGCAGCAAGAAGGAAATTGAAAAGTTCCGGCGAGCCTTGGCTGAAGAAAGGAAGAGAGGGAAAAATACAGTGGAAAATGAGAAGGGCAAGCGGCTTCGAGAGAAAGAGAAGGAAAATTCAGCTGCATGGAAAATGAAGGCTCATGACAACAAGATGCGTCTGCTATAGTTACAATCAACCTATGACGAAGCCTATAAGAAGTTGAAGCAAAGTCAGACCTTTGTCACTGAGTTAAAGGCCAAAATAGAGGACTCGAACCAAACAATTCACAAGACGCAAGATGACCAGACCTATGAGGAGCTTCAAGCTAGTTTGAGCGAGAATGATTTCTTGAAAGAGCGAGTGGAAGAAATGGATAATCTTCTCCAAGAGTACAGAACAAAGATCTTAGTTGAATATGTCGATGAAGGAGGAAATGATTATTGGTTCACTCGCCTTAGAGATAATGCCCGGAGGTTCCGAGAATGAGATGAGTTCGATAGGATGGTGATGACACAAGTCCAGGATGTGGCCAAGCATGTGACAATATTGGAAACTAAAGATGCAGTTCTTTGTCGCTACATTAGATCCATATGAGAGGTTGGACCAAGGCTTATGTGGCTTATTGAAGAAGTCAAGGAGATGGGAGTTCGTGGCGAGAAATATTTGTAATTTGAAAAATGATTTGATGTAATAAAGAACTTTCGTATTCAATAAAGAGTTTTCTTTTATGAGCAAATTCTCAATGGAATTAATGGCCATTCAACTGTATTCATGCATTTGCACTACTTAGTTTGCATTGTTGTATGCTTTTGTGAATTAATTTGTGCATACATTTTTTTTGAAAGGTCAAAATGGGCCTCATTAAAAACCCCTTCCTATTGAAGGGGAAAAGAGTGCCCCACTACTATTATTAATCAAATACCATGTTCTTATACAAATATATTAAATCCCAACGTCCACTGCCCATACATACAACACCCCTACCGCAAACTAATTCATGCCTAATTTAGCAAGCCGATCGGCCTCCACATTGCCGCCCCTCGAAATCCACCTTATACATAATCCCACCATTGCAATATTCATTCGTATATAAGAGACCAGGACCCGGGCTGGTTCCGGTGGTGACGCCAGGTTTAGACACCAATCAACGACAACTTTACAATCGGATTCCGCAATCAGTCGATGGTTCTACGCCCACCCCGATTCATAGAACAGATTTACCCCATAATGAAGTGCAAGTAACTCAATCCATGCAGGCGGGTCAGACCCAACCGATTTCGAGAACTGAAGGAGAATATCGCCATCCTCATTCCTCAATAAACCTCCAATACCTCCTTTCCTTCCCCCCTCGATGTCAGCACAAGCCCCGTCAGTATTCATCTTCAAGAAACCTGCTGGTGGGGGGGGGACCAAACACACCTTACCGTACTTCCTTGTTTCGACCTAGACCAAGATGAGATAAGTGATATGTCCTGTAATAAGCTGTCGAAAGGAATAGGACATGCTGGAAATTTCGCTTTATGCCAGTAAACCATCCGTAACCGCACCAAATTATCCAACTGAATCCAGTCTATACTCTTTTGATTAAAGGAGATTTCATTTCTAAAAAGCCAAGCTAACCACAGAATTGCGAAAGGCACCATTCTCATCCACTCCCTATCCTTTGAAGAACACCACTCCCCCCATAACTCTAATATGTTCCTGGGATCTTTTGGGAGAGCAACCAAGAGCTTCGCCATCTTGCAATAGCTAACCCATAATTTCCAGACTCCATAACACTCAATAAATAGGT
Source organism: Hibiscus tridactylites (assembly GCA_958450335.1). Taxonomy (NCBI): domain Eukaryota; kingdom Viridiplantae; phylum Streptophyta; class Magnoliopsida; order Malvales; family Malvaceae; genus Hibiscus; species Hibiscus tridactylites. Next base: position 21,952,819 of record OY288289.1, on the reverse strand, counting down.
GGGCGGCAGTTTCCAATTCAGCATTACAGAAAGGGAAAGAAAGGCTTACAATGTTCCTTACACCGCGCTTGTACAGTTCCGCCTTCACCAGAATTCTTCCCTAACAAACTGTCCAGGCAAAGAACTCTACTTTTGGAGGTGCGATTCCAATCCAACTGTTCTTCTCCCAAAAAGGATCTCCAAGGTCTTTATCATAATAAACATTACGTAGTGATTTTACTGAGAAGGTACCATCACTAGCCCGAAGCCATCTTAACCCATCGCACTCGAAGGAACTTGACTTGAAATCATTAAGCACCGATAATAAGGCTTCCCATTGGATTTTTCCCAGTCAAAACACTCTCTTCGCAGCCGAATCTCCCATCTCCATGTCAAATCGGATTTGGTTCCAAACTCGCAAATGTATTCTGTTTTATTCACGGCTAAAGCAAAAATCCGGGGAAAGCAATCCTTAAGAACGACGTTGCCAAACCATGCGTCTTGCCAGAATTTAACTCTCGAACCATTACCCACTTGAATACTTAAATTTTCCCGAAAAATGTTGCCAAAGTTGTCATCAGCGAAGAAATTCTTGATAATGTTCTGCCACTGCCAAGAGACTTCTTTCGGCCGTGAAATACCAGGAAAAATCGAGGCCGATGCAGCCGTAGACCTAGAGTCTATAACTTTCTTCCACAAATTATCATGCTCATTGCCATATCGAACAACCCATTTCCCTAAAAGAGATCTGTTCAAGAGGTTAAGGTCTGGAACCCCCAACCCGCCTTGATTCAAGGGTTGACAAACTTGTCCCCAATTCATCCAATGAATTCTTATCTTTTCCTCACTATCTCCCCAGAGGAAGGCTGCCATTATCTTGCTGAGACGCGCACTAATCGATGCTGGCATTCTGAACAGGGAAAGGTAGTAGACCGGTAAAGAGCAGAGGACTGATTTGATCAATGTTAATCTTCCCCCTATTGATAGGTACTTCGAGGACCAACCACCCAATTTCTTCAAAAATTTATTAACCACCGGGTCACATAAGGATGCTGAATTCCTTTTCGAACCAAGTGGCAATCCCAAATAGCCCGACGGGAAGACTCCTTTAATACATCCAATGTTAGACACCCATTGCAGCACAATATCCTCTTGTAAATTGATCCCGAAAACCCTGCATTTCTTTAAATTCAAATTTAATCCGGAGGCGAGCTCGAAGACTCTTAGAACACATTTCACATTAAATAATTGTTCCTCATTACCCTCACAGAAGATGAGCAAGTCGTCAGCAAACTAAAGATGAGAGAAGACAACTTGCTCACTCTGGTTTTTAACCTCCAAACCAGCAAACACTTGCTTATCCATGGCTTTCTTGAGCATCAGACTCAATGCTTCCCCACAAGATTAAAGAGGAGGGGGGAAAACGAACAACCTTGTCGCAACCCTTTAGATATCTTGAAGGCCTCGGTTGGTGACCCATTTACTAGGACAGAGATAGATGCTGTCGAGATACATTTGGATATCCATTCGCGCCATCGTGAACCAAAGCCCATTTCTTTAAGAACCAAGTCTAAGAAAGACCAGCTTACCGAGTCATAAGCTTTATGAAAATCGGTCTTGAATGCTAAACCTTTCCTCCCTGATTTTGTCACAAAATCTATCACTTCATTCGCCACAAGACTGCAATCCAATATCTGCCTCCCTTGAATAAAAGCAAATTGTGAATCACCCACTACGGTGTCCATGACCGAACTCAGACGGCGAGCTAGAACATTCGATAAAAGTTTATACATCCCCCCCCACCAAACTGATTGGACGATATTCTTCGAGAGACACCAGATTCTTAACCTTGGGAATGAGCGTTATGAAGGAATGGTTAACACCATCCTCCCATCTTTTGCCTTTATAAAAAGCTTCGAAAAAAACCATGATATCATCATTCAATAATTTCCAATATTTTTTGAAAAAATTGAAATTGAAGCCATTTGGCCCCGGGGCTTGATTACCATCTGAGGAGAATAAAGCTGCTCGAACTTCCTCCTCCGTAAATCTGCACTGCAGTAGCTCAACTTGGACAGCCAAAATCTTTCTGAAACCCAACTTCATATCTAGAACATTTATTGCCGAAATATTGTTATACGCTGACTGAAAATGATATTTCACTGCTTCTTTAACCAAGACAGGGTTCGAAAGGGCTTCATTACCCACCGAGATACAGGGGATAGCATTCGCATTTCTCCTCGCATGTATAGTCTGATGAAAAAATTTAGAATTTTTGTCGCCCTCAGCATGCCAGCGTAATCTGGATTTTTGGAGGAGTTCACATTCCTCCCTTCGATATTGACTCCATAGCTCCCATCGAAGTTTCTTTAAATTCCCCCTTTCCTCATCTGAAGCTGCACCTAACTGAACCTTCTTTTCCAAAGAATCGATCTACTCCTCCAACACTACGGACTTTGGCCCCGTCAATTTTCTATGATGATCCAACCACTGCTTAGCCGAGACTTTGATACCTTTTAGAATACCACCTATCTTCGGATCCCTACAGTTTTTCTTATAAGAATCAAAAGCCCTCTGCACCATCTCATCAAACCCCTCTTCATTGAGCCAATAGTTGAAACACCTAAACGGTTTAGGTCCCCAGTTCAGTTTATTTGATGCCAAAAATACCGCATTATGGTCAGAGAGAGATTTAGCGATTAATTTTTGGACAAGGCCTGGGAATACTAACTCAAAATCTGGAGATAGGAGGAACATGTCCAACCGAACGAACGTGGGGATTTCACGATTGTTACACCATGTGTACTTCCCCCCAATAAGGGGAAGGTCTCTAACCCATGCAGAACAAACAAAGTTCTTGAAGGCTGATATCATTGTGTTGTTTACCGATAAACCCTGTTTTTCCACTTTATCTAGGATGAGATTAAAATCTCCCCCTAAACACCATGGAATCTTCTTGGCGAGAATGAAATCTAACAATTCTACCAAAAAACTCTCCTTCTCCGAGTCGATAGATGGTCCGTATACATTTAAAAATCCACAAGCAATTCCATTGTTTTTGCATACCCCGATAATTGTAATGTACCTTCACGATACAAATTTCTCCGTCACCTGTATAAATTCCGAATTCCAGATACTAAGAAGGCCACTGGCAGACCCCAAAGCAGGGGAGCATACAAAATCCGATTCAGTATTATACCAAAACCTCTTTACCTCAAAAACGGACAAAGCCTCCACTTTAGTTTCCTGAATGAACATAATTGTTGGACGATGTTTCTTAATGAGATTTTTCAAAGCCCTCCTCTTCTCTTTTCTACTACAACCCCTAATATTCCATGTCAGTACATTAAGATCCATAGCAAAATTAAAAAAAACCAGAGAATCCCTTCTTCAGGCTAAACAGCCTGAATCCTTTCCTAGCTCACGTACCTTCTGATATACTGCTTCTCTCCCTCCGCTGAACGTAATCTCCAGGAGATTGCTGATCGCCCACACTAATTCTGCCTCAATTCCTTTTACCGAATCCAGACTATCCACTAAACCCCTTTCCGATCTGTTCACTACAGTGGGAATGTAGCCTTCCACCGAATCCCTGACCCAACTTCTCATCCTTCTTCTAGAACTGGCCCGAAAGAAATTAATAGGACCCGGAAATTTCGTGAGGACAGCTTCATTCTGGTGATTTTCCGGAAAAGGGGACCGAATGTCCAAATTTTCATTATCGAAGCTATCCGGAACAAAACCAGCAGAGTTGCATAACGACTTGGACGAGTGACCTGGCTCATCTTTATTATGGCTATTTAGGCTGGCAGATGGCCCATTAGCCATACCATGATTCATCTCCTTCATGAATTGGGATTCCAAATTGGGCTCAGATACCTCTTGGGCCTCAAAGTTCTGACCCGCTTCTCTTGTCGACTCGGCCCCCGTATCAACCCGACCCTCTTCTCTGACTGCTGAGACCCCCTCTGGATCACGCACGTTTTCTATACCATTACTGTTGGCATTAAACACACCTGGACAAACGAAAGGACACTCCTGGTCCCTAGGAGAGTTGTCCCTCCCACTCTGATCCTCTCCTAACTCCTAGGAGGAATTGCGAGGGTCACTATCACCATCACTGCCACCTTCTGAAAACTCCGATCCGTTCCAATGGCCGGCAAGGTTCTGCTCATTCTCACCATTCATGGAGCCCAGCTTCTCGTTCTGACCATGAACCAAACTTACCTTGATTTTATATGAGAAGCCCAAAGAGGTCATAGAAAGCGTCTCCGGGACCGTTGAGGAGTTGGCTGTGCGAATGACTATGAAAGCCTTGTCGAGTCGATCCTTATTTAGGGTTTCTTCACAAGTTTTAATGAAACCCCCCAACGTTTGCCAATCTCTTCGAAAAAAACTCATTCCAGCACACGAGAGGAATACCAGTCATGGCTACCTTCACAAAATAGAACGGAACATCATTGATTAGAAGAGGCCCTAAGCAATCGAACCAATACGACAATTCATCTCTCTTGTTATTCCAAGCCATCTCCAAATCCGCCTCATTCTTGAATTTTATAAACGATGAAGCGTTGTCCACCCCCCATCTAACCACTTGAACCTCGATGCCATCATTATAAAGAGCTCGCTGAACAAACTCATGATCAAAGTCTGATTTTATTACCCCTGCCAAGCACGACTTGAGCCATGCTGTTTCACTTTTAGGTAAGAAAAAGTTTTTCCGACCAGAAGTGGTATTCTTGGCCTCCTGTTTGCTGCCATAATCGGTGTTGTTTCCCTCCCTGTCATGGAACTTCGAGGCAGGGTTAGTCAGAACTTCTCTATACGTTTTTCCAACATTTCTGGGATTGCTTGGAACACTGGACGGTTTGCTCCGATCCATAGGCGTCCTCTCCATTACCGGAGTTTGGGTATGTGGCCTATAGACCCCCTGTTGCCGAGGGAACCTAGCCCTAGATACTGATATCACACGACCATCAACTTTTGATTGGTTTAACCTCTCAATAGCATTGAACATATCCAGCTTTGAACCCATAGTTATGAAGGCAAACATGGAATCTCTATACTTGGGCTTGAGATTCCGAAATGGAATATAGACTCTGAGGACCTTACCATGAAAGTTGCATAACTCACCCAACGCTGAACGAGAAACCCGACGGCTGAGGTTGTCAATGAAAATCGTCCATTCTTCTTCCCTGCTTTGCTGTATCACCGATGGATACTGTCTGTACAAGCCCTTCCTTCTTCTTTGAACCTCGACCCATTCTTCTTCTTCCCCGCAGGCTTCTCCCTGTCTTTGGTTGACCGGCCACCTAGCTAGACGCTCCGGGCGATTCGTCTTCAGAGCGTCATGATTCTCCATTGGTCCTTTTGCACTCCTAATGAATTTAAAATGTATTTGTACATACATTCATTCTTGAAAAACAACAAACTTAATATAAAAATGACAAAATATTCAAAATAGCTAAAACAACTCATAAATATGGTACACGTGCCCAAACCCGAGTCATGAACACTGAAGAAAGGTTGACAACTTTGGAGGCAAACCAAAAGAGCACCCAGGATGAGTTGGAGAAGATGGAGGTTGACCTGAAACAAAAAATTGAGTCGGTTCATCGAAGGACAATCGGTTCAATTGCTGCCATGCTAGGATTCAAGGATCCAGATGCAGTTGAAGAGGGCGGAAACACCAACACATTGCCACGATTTCCAGGAATGACCTTTGGAAAGAAGGCTGCTGCCAAAACCCCTATCCACTTTGCTGAATCCTCTACTCGTATTCCAAATGGAGAAGCTAATAATTACGAGGTACCTGACCTCGAGGAAATTGCTGACAATGTTAAGATTGCGAAGAAGTGGGAGGAAATGTATGAGCAGCTAGAAGGCATGATAAAATTCTTCCAGGATGGAATTGCTCATGGCAGAATGGATGCCAAGGACCTGAGCTTGGTAACTGAGTTGGTTGCGCCGCCAAAATTTAAGGTCATAGATTTTGAGAAATACAATGGAACTACATGCCCATCAGAACACTTAACCATGTATTGTAGAAAGATGTCAATGTATCTTGACAATGAGAAGCTGCTCATTCATTGCTTCCAAGACAGTTTAGTGGGATTAGCTGCACGTTGGTATTCACAACTGAGTTAGGTAAACATCAAATCATAGAAAGATCTGTCTAGAGCCTTTAGTGAGCAATACAAACATATCTCAGACATGGTTCCAACCCGTTTGGTCTTGCAAGGGATGGAGCCAAAGCATCATGAGAGTTTCTGACAGTATGCACAAATATAGAGGGACGTAGCAACACATGTACAGCCGTCGCTGTTAGAAAATGAAATTACCCCAATGTTCGTGGAAACACTAAAGGGTCCCTTATATGACTATATGTTAAACCATGTCACCGAAGGTTTTGCAGATATGGTCATGAACGGAGAATTGATATTGGTAGCCTTCAAAAGTGGAAGACTCGGGGAAGGAGAATATGGCGAGCACCTCTGACCTGAACAATGGAATCTTGTCATGGAGCAGATGGAGGCAAGATTGGCTGGAATTCTTGCCTTCTTAGAATAATGCTTAATTTTCACTATAAAGTTGGGATCATACTTAGAACCAACCCTTTTCTTTTGCCCGCGAGCATTAAGGATCTTTGTTAAGGGCTTTCATGTTAATTCTACTTGTTTAAAAATGCATTCTCGTTTTTCTCTCAAGTGGCAAACATTTCTCATTTTTTATTCTTCATCCATTTCTCTTCAAGCATACATCTTCTTTGCAGAGTCCCAATTATTGATTGTATGAATGATTCTTGAATCTAATCCTGAGATAGAGGGGCAATAAAGTATGTTCAGGTTTAATATACAGATTTTGAGTAAATTTTCCTCTCAGATATTATTGTTAGGGTTCTTGAATAAAGTGATAACTTTAAAACATCTACCAACTTAAGACTAATTCTCTTCGATGATGTTTGTGTGTGAAATGACATTTGGTATTCCTTCATTTCCCTTCACGATAAGAAAATGAAAAATCCCTTGTTATCCCCTTTCGAGCTTGATATTTTTCTTGTGTTTGAACCTAACCAAGGATCACTCCCCACACTGGGGTCAAAGAGGATGAAAAGATGTTCCATAATGAAAGGAACAACAAAAGAAAAAGAATGAAAGAGGAAAAAGGGAAAAAGAAGAGAGAAGAAAAAAGAAAGAAAAGAGAAAAGAGAAAAAAAAGAAATGAAGAAATGAAAGTTGAAGAGTGAAGGAAAATTTGAAACAAATCCTTCAACTGAGACATGTGCCAAAAAAGAAAATGAACTCTAGGGTGAAAACCCAAAATGGGCAGTCTAGAGTGACCTGAACAAAAAGAATGAAGATTTCATCAAGAAAAGTTGATCATTGGTTTAATTACCCTTAAAATATGTATTTGAGCCTATATATACTTTTCTTGACAACCCGAGCCGTAGGAAACCATTAACGAGTGTTTGTATCGCTTCAAGAAATAATGACGTGGCTGATAATTGAACCTCAATTTGAACGGGGGCATCGCTTTGCATGAGAAGGTAAAAAGAGAAAAGAAGAAGAATCACATGTGTTGAAGATTTTTAAGTGGGTTGTGTTGTCAAGAAAGATCCACACTTAAAATGCAAGATCCCTAAAGCATAAAAAGGGATAGAGTCGTGCCAAGTGGGCAAACTGTTTCAATAGATTGGGGAAAGTTATGTCGACCAAGGATTCATTATCTCCGACTTTGATAAGCGTGAAAGGAAGATATTAAAGCACCGACATCATGCGAAGACATTCACGGTGAAGGTTTAGCGTGCAAATGCTTCAAGATGTCCTCCAGGGGCAAGACTTTAAGAATTCACAAGAAGCACTGAAGATGCTTAATATTTTAGGGGCATATGAATACTTGAAGCTTTCAAGACCACACAAGGAAGCCTTTCACTCAATATTGATGTATCAACTACAATGATAGTAGATCTTGAGACATTTGCCTACGAAGATCAGATGTTTTCGATGAGGAAAATGGATATAAAGAATGAGAATGGAAAAGCAATGATAGTTGGAGAAGTCTTTCCTTCCAACAATTAATATAAGATCACTGGATTAAGTGAGCAAATTTGCATAGATTAGATGTTTTCCATGAGTCGAAGAAATACAGTGAAAAAGCACAACTGCTTATCTGGACTGAGCGAGTAAACGTGTATATTCAAAGGAAAAATTAATTATGAGGAAAAGAATCTAAAAAGTAAAAGAAATGAGACATGCATTCATGTTTTAGACATCCTTAAGGGCATGCCTATCATATTTGCATCATATATCATGTTTTTGCAGGTATACAAAAACCCTTCAGCAAAAGAACCTGCCTATCCGCTTGGGCGTAAGGAGAATGGAACCTTGCTCATCTATTCGAGCATTTGGAGAATAGAACTCGTCTATTCATTCGGGCGTAAGGAGAATGGAACCCTGCTCATCTATTCGTGAATTTGGAGAATTGAACCTGCCTATCTGTTCTGGTGTTTGGAGAATGGAATCTGCTCATCTATTCGACCATATGAAGAATATAACTCACTTATTCATCCAAGCTTAAGGTGGACAAAACCCTTTTTAGAATTTTCTTATCTATTTGAGCACAAGGAGAATAGAACTCGTTTATTCATCTAAGCGTAAGAAGGATGGAACCCTTTTTTAGAACCTACTTATTCATCTGAGCATGAAGAGGATGGAACTTTTTTCTCAGTTTTCTTATCTATTCAAGCATAAGGAGAATAGAACCCGCTTATTCATCCAAGCGTAAGGAGGATGGAACCCTTTTTTCTTCAAAGTCTGTTTATTCATCCGAGCATGAGGAGGATGAAACTTTTTTCAACCTACTTATCTATCCGAGCATGAGGGGGATATAACCTTTTTTTTCTTCAGAACTTGCTTATCCGTCCAGGCATAAGGAGGATGGAACCTTTATCTTATAGAACCCGCCTATCCGTTCAGGCGTTTGTAGAATGGAACCTACCTATCAGTTCGAGCATCAGAAGAATGGAACCAATCAGTAAATTGGTGAAAACCAGTGCCTTTTGGTCTTTGTCCTATCCATGTTTTATAGTAATGAGCAAAGAGGGGCAGCTGTTGTCACTGAATTTTCAACCAAAAAATTAAAAATAAATAAATAATATAATAAAACACTTACAAATAAAAAGGGATCCAAACCCTTCTAAAATAAATACCCATTTAAACAAAACCCACCTCTAAAAAATAATAAACCCACTTTTTAAAAAACCATCATTAGAATAAAAGTGTCCATTTATTTTAAGGATCCATTAAAAATAAAACTCACCCCATAAACCCATTTTATTTTTTAAAGAGGCCCAAACTAATCCATTTTTTTCAGGATTAATGTAAACCATTGGATCAGAGGTTGAAAATATGGACGAATTGGATCAAATAAAGAAAAAAGGGAAAGTCACGGGCGCCACGCGCCAGCGCGTATGCTACACACACGCGAGATCATTCCCCAAAATCCCGTCCAGCACACATTCTGGCCGACTGCCATCCATGGTCGCGCCGTCCCTAGGTCACGGCGGCCGGCGTAGTTGGATCCGATCGACTCGCCTCGGCCGGCCGAACCCGATGCCACTAACCATGTCCCTTACTCTCACCAGTAGCTCGTCGATTTTGGGGAAAAAAGGTTCGAACCCTAATTAATTTAGGGGTAAAAATTCCTAAATTGAAGCTGAATCTGATGAAATTCGGATTGAATTTCAATGAATTAAAGCTGTGTAGATCATATGGGATGATTTTATGGGACAAAAATGGGGATTTTATCCCCAAATTGCCTTGATTCCTAATCCCCTAAACCCTATAAATAATGACCTTTGTGCATTATTGAAGAATACAAGAAAAACACTGAAAAATCATCCAAAAATTTCAATTGAGTTCTCTGAAAATTGTTGGAAAATTGTTGAAATTAGTTTGAGTTTTGGATAGCTTCGGTTCGATTTTTTGGCGGCGATCGGAATCAGTTCAAGTGGATATAGTTCGCGATTTCTACACTTCCGGTAACTTTTCTTTGTTTTTAAATTTATTTTCTTGGTTAATTTTTTCTTTGTTCATATTTTTAGGTTACAACTTGGGTTTGGAGATCAAAATTAGTGTTCGGTAAAATTTCTTTTCATTGTTTGTGTTTTAATTTTCGATTCTAAAATATAGTAGAGTACTTAATATAATTAAATTTTGGTTGTTCATGTTTAATCCATCTCATCCCTAAAAATTTAAAAGGTTGTGTTGTTTTAAAAAATAAAATGAAAGTAGGTTTTAATCCATTCTTGGAAAAAAATATAAAGTTAAGTTTAAAAATAAAGTTTTGAAGAAAAATTTGATTCAATTTAAAAAATTAAAAATAGGCTATAAAAGTTCTCTTAAAAAAAAGTAGAAAAAGACCAAATAATAAATGTAAAAATAATTTCCAAGAATAAAAAAAGTTTTTTTAACTTTAAAAAATTTCCTCACAAAAGAGATTTTAAAAGGATTTTTTAAAAAAGGGTTTTTAAGTTAAAGCAAAAAAACATTTTCTTAAATATAAAGTGTTTAATATCACACAAAAATTCCCTTCTTAGAAAAATAAAAACATAAAAATTTGTTAAGTAATAAAAGCTTTGAAACTAAAAATGCTTAAATACAAAATAAATAAAAACTTTTTTTCAAAACAAAAAAGGTTTTAAGTTTCAAATGAACAAAGGGAAGTAAGAAAGTAAAAAAAAATAAAGTTTTCGATGAATAAGAAATCTTCAAAAATATAAAAAACAAATAAAAGTTTGAAGAAAAATTGTAACCCCCTCGTCCCGGTCTGGCCGGATGACCGGTCTGAGTGGGCCACACGGGGAAAACCGAAGCGAAACCCGTTAAGGTTCCCCCTCGGTTAGCAACCCTATTTTTTTCTTTCTTTTTAATCTTGACTAGAGTCGTATTAAATCCTAAGTGATCCCGACAGCGGAAAACATCCATAAGAGAAACACGTTCGGACCACAACCACACATTTCAGTCCATTTTAAGCTTACAGGGCAGGCCGTATCGATACACCAATCAAGGGTATCGATACGCCTTGACTTGGTCAACCCAAACAGTCAACTCGAAGAAGACCGTATCGATACAGCCCTTGAGCGTATCGATACGCCCTCTTCAATCAACATCTCGTGGTCAACGAGATAAACCCGTACAGATACACCCCATCACCGTATCGATACTCCAAAACCCCCCCAATTTCTCAGAATTCCAGTGACCAAAAACCGTATCGATACACCCCCGTGTATCGATACACCCAGCCAAACTTGAGTCCTGGAGGCAATAGCGTATCGATACGGCCCTTAGGCGTACCGATACGCCCTGCACTGCAAAACTCCCAAACTCAACTAAAACGTACAAGACTCGAACCTAGATGCAAGTTAAGACTTCACTATACCCAAACAAGCATTCATACAACTTTAACAGGTCAATAATTAGCCATACAAGCACCCAACATGTACATACATCAAGGAAATCATGCAATTGATCAAGGAGAAAATACTTAGCAACCAAAAGGCCCCATACACAAAATAGTCAAGCATAAGGCATACATAGGCCAACAACATACATGTTTAGGCATATTCAAATAAGCAACATAACAAGCATAAACCGCAATCCATGAAGCAAAAGCATAACACAACCACGAGATCAACATGCTCAAACAAAAATTTCCTAAGGAGTTTGACCCCAACTCCTAAAACTCTATACCCCATTGTCTAGGCATTATTACAAAATGCAAACCATACTTGAACTAGCTTGAGAACTCCAAAAGCTCCTCCCTTGCCCGCTTGCCTCCCGAACTCTAACGATCTGCACGTTGGAAACAAAAAGAGCATAAGCCAACTAGCTTAGTGAGAGAGGCTCTACAATTCACACCATGCAGTTTTCCAAAACACGATTTATATGCGAGAAATCAATGGATGCACGAGGGTCAATCTTAACAACAACGCGTGGTATGCACAAGCACAACCAACATACACATACGGTGGGACTACACATCACCGTTTTGACTAGTGGATTTCCAATGGGACTACACATCAATGTACTACCCTACTAGTCACTACCGGTGGGACTACACATCACCGTAGTTTAGACCACCATCACGTGAGGCACGAACTCAACTCGACTACACAATTAACAACTCAAAATGCACTTAATGATCATGACATATAAGCATTCAACATATCACAACAACATGGGAGTAGAGGGGCTTACCCACGGGTTTAGGTGACCCCTCAAGGTCCCACCCAAACCCTAAAAGGATCCATATCGAGCACAATGCATAAATCAACAATTCTACTCACTGTTGCTACCCAAGAGAAGATCGAAGACCAAGCTCAAGACTCCGAAATCCCGAGATTTGTCCCCGAAGCTTCACCAACCAAATTTCTCGTTTCTTTGAAAAACCTTCAAGAATGTGTGAGTTGTGGAATGGAATAGTTCTCCAAAAGGGAGAGGGGTTTTTGACGTGGGTTTGATGGAGGGAGGAAGAAGATGAGTGAGTTTTGATATTTTAATTCTTTTGTTTTAACCCAAAAGACCCATTTACCCTTAATGAAAAGGGAAAATTCCAATAGCATGACATCCATGACATTTTGGGCTTGATTTAGCATAAGCCCAACATAAAAACCATTTGTTTGAAAATACGAGGCCTAAAGATTATTTTAATTATAAAACCGGACCCGGAAATAATATTAAATTATCATTTTCACCCGACCCCTAAACCGGGGTGTTACAACTCTCCCCTACTTAAGAAATTTCGTCCCGAAATTACCTGATGGAAACAAGTACGGAAACTTCTCAAGCATGTCAGCCTTCCTCTCCCACGTGGCCTCCTCCACACCTCTATGTCTCCATGATACTTTGACCAATTCTATAGTTTTGCCACGCAACACCTTGTTATCAGAAGCAAGTATCTCAACTGGTTCCTCGTTGTAAGACAAGTCCGGATTTAACTCTATTTCTTCCACGGGCATAACATTGGACGGATCCGATCTATACCTCCTAAGCATCGACACATGAAATACATCATGAATCTTCTCTAGCTCAACTGGGAGCCTCAATCTATATGCAACCGGACCAATTCTCTCAACTATCTCATAAGGCCCTATGTACCTTGGGCTCAACTTGCCCTTCCTTCCAAACCTCATCACCTTCTTCCAAGGTGAGACTTTCAAAAACACTTTATCCCCTACGGATTATTCTACCTCCTTCCTTTTTAAGTCGGCGTAGGACTTTTGTCGATCTGAAGCTGCTTTCAAGCGATCACATATAAACTTCACCTTCTCGGTGGTTCCCTTAAGCAATTCGGGCATCGACACAAGTTTTTGTCTGGCCTCGACCCAACAAATCGGGGTCCTACACTTCCTACCATATAAGACCTCATAGGGAGCCATCTGAATGCTCGACTGAAAGCTGTTGTTATACGCGAACTCCACTAATGGTAGGTGTTTCTCCCATGTCCCTTGAAAGTCAATGATACAACACCTCAACATATCCTCCAATATCTGAATTACCCTCTCAGACTGCCCATCTGACTGCGGATGATACGAAGTGCTGAAGTTCAACCATGTACCCAAGGCTCGATGCAAACACTCCCAGAATCTAGAGGTGAATCTCGGATCTTAGTCTAACGCAATCAACTTCGGTACCCCATGTAGTCTCACAATCTCACGGATATACAATTCGGCCAACTTGTCTAATGTATAGGTAGTATGAACCGGTATGAAGTGGGCACACTTGGTGAATCTGTCCATAATCACCCACACTGAATTTTTCTTCGAAGGAGTCAACGGAAGTCCTGACACAAAGTCCATAGTGATACGCTCCCACTTCCACTCTGGAATTTTCAACGGTTGCAATAACCCTGAGGGAAACTGGTGCTCAACCTTGACTCTCTGACAGACCATACATCTACTTACAAACTCCGCTACATCCTTTTTCAAACCAACCCAATAATACTCTTCCTTCAATCCTCGATACATCTTCGTGCTACCCGGATGCATAGCAAAAGGACTATTGTGAGCCTCACTCAAGATCGTACGCCTCAACTCGGCATCCTCCGGAACCACTATCCTATCCTTGAAACATATGATCCCATTCTCTCCAAAACAATACTCGGTAGGCCTATCTTCGGCTATGTCTTGCACGTGAGGTGCCAAAGACTCATCTCGCAACTGCTTCTCACAAATCAACTGAATCAATGATGGCTTAGCTTGAAGCTCAACCACTAACCCACCATCCGTAGACACACTCAACCTTGCAAACATCACTCGCATCTCAACGGCCACCTTCCTACTCAAGGCATCGGCCACCACATTTGCCTTGCCCGGATGATACTCTATGGTAAGGTCATAATCCTTAAGAAGCTCTAACCACCTTCGCTGTCTGAGGTTCAACTCCCTCTGAGACATCAAATATTTCAAACTCTTGTGGTCGGTGTACACGGTGCACTTCTCACCATAAAGATGGTGTCTCAAAATTTTCAACGCGAACACCACTGCAGCCAACTCTATGTCATGTGTGGGGTAATTCTTCTCATGGACCTTTAACTGTCGCGAAGAATATGCCACTACCTTACCTTCTTGCATAAGTACACAACCTAGCCCCACATAAGACGCATCACTGTAAATCACAAACTCTCTCCCCGGCTCAGGCTGAATCAAAATAGGAGCTTCGGTCAAAACTTTCTTCAATTTCTCAAACGCTTCTTGTCTTGCATCAGACCATTCATACGGAACATTCTTCTGTAGCAACTTGGTCAACGGAGCCGCTATTCTCGAGAACCCCTCAACAAACCTTCTATAGTACCCCGCCAAACCTAGGAAGCTGCGGATTTCTGTCACTGATTTCGGTTGTTTCCAATTCACAATGGCCTCAATCTTCTTGGGGTCTACACTAATCCCACTAGCCAAGATCACGTGACCAAGGAAGACCACCTCCCTAATCCAAAACTCACACTTACTTAGCTTGGCATACAACTGATTCTCAAGTAGGGTCTGAAGCACTAACCTGAAGTGTTCATCGTGCTCCTCTTCGGTCCTAGAGTACACTAGGATGTCATCAATAAACACTACCACAAACCTGTCCAAGAACTTATGGAACACTCGGTTCATCATATCCATGAAGGCTGCTGGAGCATTGGTCAACCCAAAAGGCATCGCCAAAAACTCATAATGTCCATAACGTGTACGAAAGGTTGTCTTCAGTATGTCCACATCCTTTACCTTTAACTGATAATACCCAGACCTCAAGTCAATCTTTGAAAACACGGAAGCACCCCTCAACTGGTCTAGCAAATCATCTATCCTAGGCAAGGGATATTTATTTTTCACCGTTACCTTATTCAACTGTCTATAGTCTATACACATTCTCATGCTACCATCCTTCTTTTTCACAAACAAAACCGGAGCACCCCAAGGGGAAACACTAGGCCTAATAAAGCCTCTGTCAGTCAACTCCTGAAGCTGTGTCTTCAACTCTTTCAACTCCTTCGGTGCCATTCTATACAGAGCAATCGACACCGGTGCATAATCAGAATATGTCTCAATAGCAAACTCAACTACTCTATCTGGAGACAAGCCTGGTAGTTCTTCCGGAAAAACACTTGGAAAATCACATACGGTCCTGATGTCCTGAGGTCTCACCTCACTCATCTCCGAGTTCATTACGTAAGCCAAGTAAGCCTGACACCCTGAACCCAACAACCTCTGAGCTTCCAAAGCCGAAACCACATTGGACAAAAACTTGACATTCTCTCCAACTACCACAACCTCAAAGTCATCGGTAAGCCTCAAAGAGACCCTCTTAGTCTCGAAGTCAACCCTAGCTCTATGCTCTACAAGCCAATCCATGCCCAAAATCACATCAAAGCCATAAAAGGGTAGCTCCATCATGTCGACCGGAAATACGTGGCCCTGAATCATCAAAGGACACCTCCTATACACTTTCCTAACTACCACTGTATCACCAAAAGGGCTAGGGACATTTACACCTACCTCTAACCAATCACAAGGTAATCCTAATGACTTTGCATGTTCGCCCAAAATATACGAATGTGTTGACCCCGAATCTATTAGAGAAAGCAAACTCAAAGACTGTAATGTGAAATTACCTGCAATGACATCAGTGTCATTCCCAGCCTCTCGCTGAGCGTACACCCTAGCCGGTCCTCCTCCCTCGGGCTGGACTGCTACAACTTGAGCCAAGTTCCTATGACCCTCATTCCTCGGCTGAAAGTTCCCACGGCCGCGCCCACAGCCTCTTTGATGCTCAAAACCCCTCACTGGAGTCGGTCCTCCCCTAACTGGGTGTGGACAATCACGCCTCAAATGGTCTCGGGAGCTACAGTTCCAACACGCCCCAAACATACCCATACACTCACCTGGGTGGCGTCTCCCGCACCTAGTGCACTCCGGAATGTGTCCAACGGCCCCTTGGCCCTGACGGCCCTGACCATGGTTACCACCCCTAGGTCTCGTATCCGGCTGGTACCTCCTATCTCTATGCCTCTTGGCATGATCTCTATCTCAGTTCGCATGTCTCTTTCCGGAATCAGACCCACCAGCACGTGCTCTAGAGCTTAGGTTCTGCTCTATATCCTTGGCCCTAGAAACCAAGACATCGAACTCAGTGTAGTCGGAGGCCAACATGTAGGTCTTCACATCAGTAGTCAACCCATATCTGAAACGCTCGCATCGCTCCTTCTCATCCGGAATCAACTCTGGCGCGTACTGGCTCAATCTCACAAACTGGATTTCATACTCAGACACGGTCCTATTACCTTGAACCAAAGCCATAAACTCCTTTTTCTTTTCATCCAAGTACCAAACCCCGAGATACTTCCTCTTGAAGGCATTCCTGAAAAACTCTCATGTGACATCCGCCTCGGCCATACCGGAAATAACAGTGGTCCACCAAGTATAAGCGTTTCCCTGAAGCAATGAGATGATGCATCCCAACGTACGGACGTCCGAACACTCCATCTGACCCAAGATGCGAGTAGTGCTCTCAAGCCACCCTTCCGAACCCTCCGGAGACAACCCACGAAACTCAACTACCCCCAAATTACGAAGCCTCTCTAGGGGTAATCCTGTCCCCGCACCCTGAGGTGGTGCTGCAACTTGCATACCGGCCAAAGCTGTCTAAAAAGCTCCGGCTATGGTCTGAATCAAATGAGCCACATCTGGCTCTGCCTGGCCTTGGCCCGCTTGAGCCCCATTACCTCCCACATTAGCCTCAGCCTGAGGCCCATTACCATCACCTCCGGCGTTCCCTCCATTACCATCGGGAGCATTAAGAGCAGGAGGCACATTCTCGGGTGCCTGGTCACCCGCCCTAGGCCATCCCCTCGGTCTCACCATAGCAATTAAAGCAATCTAAAACAATCAAACACACAACAACAAAGAAACGTTAGGTTAGCAAAGGGGCAAGGACTCCGGTTCTCAAGCTCTTTAAACCAAAACAATTTTTTTTTCCTTTTTATTTTGACAACAACGCCTAACAATGGGGACTCGAACCAACACTCAAACAACATCAAGGTCACTATAGCATACATTCATACACCGTGCTAGAGACAAAATTTAGACATACATGGCAAAACACTCATAATACCTTAACTCACCTAACTTACCTGCCCGAGGTCTCGGAAACCTCAGGCTCTGATACCAATAAATGTAACCCCCTCGTCCCGGTCTGGCCGGATGACCAGTCCGAGTGGGCCACACGGGGAAAACCGAAGCGAAACCCGTTAAGGTTCCCCCTCAGTTAGCAACCCTATTTTTTTCTTTCTTTTTAATCTTGACTAGAGGCGTATTAAATCCTAAGTGATCATGACAGCGGAAAACATCCATAAGTGAAACACGTTCGGACCATAATCACACATTTCAGTCCATTTTAAGCTTACAGGACAGGCCGTATCGATACACCAATCAAGGGTATCGATACGCCTTGACTTGGTCAACCCAAACAGTCAACTCGAAGAAGACCGTATCGATACAGCCCTTGAGCGTATCGATACGCCCTCTTCAGTCAACATCTCGTGGTCAACGAGATAAACCCGTACCGATACACCCCATCACCGTATCGATACTCCAAAACCCCCCCAATTTCTCAGAATTCCAGTGACCAAAAACCGTATCGATACACCCCCGTGTATCGATACGCCCAGCCAAACTTGAGTCCTGGAGGCAATAGCGTATCGATACGGCCCTTAGGCGTACCGATACGCCCTGCACTGCAAAACTCCCAAACTCAACTAAAACGAACAAGACTCGAATCTAGATGCAAGTTAAGACTTCCCTAGACCCAAACAAGCATTCATACAACATTAACAGGTCAATATTTAGCCATACAAGCACCCAACATGTACATATATCAAGGAAATCATGCAATTGATCAAGGAGAACATACTTAGCAACCAAAAGGCCCCATACACAAAATAGTCAAGCATAAGGCATACATAGGCCAACAACATACATGTTTAGGCATATTCAAATAAGCAACATAACAAGCATAAACCGCAATCCATGAAGCAAAAGCATAACACAACCATGAGATCAACATGCTCAAACACAAATTTCCTAAGGAGTTTGACCCCAACTCCTAAAACTCTATACCCCATTGTCTAGGCATTATTACAAAATGCAAATCATACTTGATCTAGCTTGAGAACTCCAAAAGCTCCTCCCTTGCCCGCTTGCCTCCCGAACTCTAACGATCTGCACGTTGGAAACAAAAAGAGCATAAGCCAACTAGCTTAGTGAGAGAGGCTCTACAATTCACAACATGCAGTTTTCCAAAACACGATTTATATGCAAGAAAGCAATGGATGCACGAGGGTCAATCTTAACAACAACAACACGTGGTTTGTACAAACACAACCAACATACACATACGGTGGGACTACACATCACCGTTTCGACTAGTGGATTTCCAATGGGACTACACATCAATGTACTACCCTACTAGTCACTACCGGTGGGACTACACATCACCGTAGTTTAGACCACCATCACGTGAGGCACGAACTCAACTCGACTACACAATTAACAACTCAAAATGCACTTAATGATCATGACATATAAGTATTCAACATATCACAACAACATGGGAGTAGAGGGGCTTACACACGGGTTTAGGTGACCCCTCAAGGTCCCACCCAAACCCCAAAAGGATCCATATCGAGCACAATGCATAAATCAACAATTCTACTCACCGTTGCTACCCAAGAGAAGATCGAAGACCAAGCTCAAGACTCCGAAATCCCCGGATTTGTCCCCGAAGCTTCACCAACCAAATTTCTCGTTTCTTTGAAAAACCTTCAAGAATGGGTGAGTTATGGAATGTAATAGTACTCCAAAAGGGAGAGGGGTTTTTGACGTGGGTTTGATGGAGGGAGGAAGAAGATGAGTGAGTTTTGATGTTTTAATTCTTTTGTTTTAACCCAAAAGACCCATTTACCCTTAATGAAAAGGGAAAATTCTAATAGCATGACTTCCATGACATTTTGGGCTTGATTTAGCATAAGCCCAACATAAAAACCATTTGTTTGAAAATACGAGGCCCAAAGATTATTTTAATTATAAAACCGGACCTAGAAATAATATTAAATTATCATTTTCACCCGACCCCTAAACCGGGGTGTTACAAAAACAATCATTTCAATAAAAGAGTTTTAAAACATAAAAAGGAAAAACTTTTCAAAATACACAAAAAAATATTAAAGTTTAAAAACTAAGAAATTTTTTTGAATAAAAAACAAAAGAAAATAAAAGTCTTTAAAGCACAAAACAAAAGAAATTTTAAAATGTTGGAAATCTTTTCCAAAATAAAATTAATACAAACCTATTAGGAAATGTAAAGTTGAAAATTTTCTTGTTTTGTTTGCCTTGTGTTAGGTTGAACCTTAGGAATAAGTTCTTCAAGCTTAGATTAGAGACTTGTTTGTTGAAAATTTCTCTTCGTAAAAAATAAGATACACTTAATAAAATTCAAATCCCTAATTAGGAATAAAGACTTAGACTCTCTTTAGGATTAATAAATTTCAACTTAGAATAAATAAAATCTCCAACAAACCGAATTTCTCTGTTTGTTTGGAAAGTGGAACTTATTTAATGTGGTGTCTTATCAAACGGTAATGACAGATTAGCTCCAGAAGTGTGTGGCGGTAATTAGAGTTCACTTTCCGGGCGATAAGGCTGTTAAAATAGATTTATATTCATTAAACGGAAAAATAAAATTGAACCTTCGCGAACTTATAAATTTAATTTTGAAAACGTTTTGAAATCAATTAGGTACCAATTTTTGGGCTTTGTGGGGGTGCTAACCCTTCCCCATGCGTAATCGACCCCCAAATCCGTTTTCTAGTTTTCGTAGACCAAAAATGTTATTTTAATAAATAAAATGTTTTATTAAAGTAACCCCGTTTTAAAGTGATCCGATCACACTTTTCAAAAATATTGGTGGCGACTCCATGTTTTTAAAGTTTTCAAAAAGTTGGGCTCGAAAAGGTTGCGACACAAGGCGTGAAAAATTTAACTCAAGGTCTTGCCGTAATAAAAGGATTGAACTTGATCGGTATGACGATGTTGGACAAGGTACACCAATTCTGCAAACATAATTTGACAATGGTTTGATAGCTTGTCCTCATGAAAGCATCAAAGCCAAAAATCATCCACTTTCCAGATTGTAGAGAATTTTCCATCGGAAGAACGAATCCACCAAGAGATGATGATATGGAGGATGCGATCATTTGCGTGAAGAACGGTTACGAAGCCATGTTGGGAATGTCCCAAGGAGTGTTCATCATCAATTCCCACATTTTCAAAGCCAAAAACATTGCATAAAACGGTTTGGTCAATTCGAAATTTCTTGACTATGAGATAAGAATCAATAGAATTAACCTCGTTTATTTCATTATCATGGATGCAATGGACATTATCATAGAAAATCAAAACAAGGTTACGATATAAAACCCCGTTTATCCCCAAAAATTTTATAAATTTCTATTGATGCATCAAATCGAGATATTTGAATTGAAAATGCTCGGAGTTTAAAAAAGGGATGGAAACAACTCACTCGGGTCGAATAATAAAAGCTTGGTATTGTTTATAATGAGCCATACCCGATAGGGTTAGAAAACTCTTTTTGATAGTATAGGAA
The DNA here is from genome assembly GCA_958450335.1 of Hibiscus tridactylites. Classification (NCBI taxonomy): domain Eukaryota; kingdom Viridiplantae; phylum Streptophyta; class Magnoliopsida; order Malvales; family Malvaceae; genus Hibiscus; species Hibiscus tridactylites. Next base: position 21,931,637 of record OY288289.1, on the reverse strand, counting down.
ATATTTGGTTTTGGAGTACCCCCATTATCTGGATTATGATTGGAAGAGCTAGAAGACACATCTTTTCTCGGTCTCTTTCGAGGAGCCATAATAACCCTAAAAACATCAAAGCAAATCGAAAACGATGTATGCATAAATTATCACATTCAATCTAATAATTCAAGGTATTGTTTAAAACGCTATATTTTATAGTTTAAAAAGATATACAAGTATAAAAATAAATTTTGGTAAAAAGAATTTTGAGAAGAAAATTATAAAAATAAACGATATAATTTTATATTAGAACAAAAAAATTTCAGATTTGATTTTTTTTCAAAATCTTTAAAACTCATAATATATGTATACTTTTTATACAAAAAGTAATTAAAAATAATATAATAAATAAAACGAAATTGAAAAAGAAAAAGAAAATGAAAACATACCTTGAATATGGGATATGGATGAATGAAGAGATGAGAATACACCAAATTGATGACAAAGCTTAGCCTTGATGTGAATATCAAAAACCCTCAAAAGATTTTAGGTTTGGTGTGGAAAATCAAAGGTTTTGGTGGGTTCTATAACCAAAATTCAGCTAGGGGTTTGAAGAGAAAGAGGTTGAGTTTTAATAAAAGTTAAACATCTCATAAACGATGATTTAAAGGCTCCGACGACATACCGTATCGATACGCTTACGAGGCATATCGATCCACCGTATCGGTACGGTTTTTAATCCGTATCGATACATGTGACCATATCGATAAATTTAAGACCGTATCAAAGCCCATTCAATGACCCGTATCGATACGCTATGAATCGTATCGATACACCTTTGCCAAAATGTCATTTTGGGCACAAATGAGATTAGGAAATTCAATTTCAATTGAATCAGAATGCATGATTATGATGAATGAGCAATGTGTATGGGCTAAAACAGATGCATACTCCCCATAGCAACAAGCATAGATGCATCAAGAGGTAAAAACACAAAAGCATGACAATTAAACAAATTCAAGAAAAAAATTGCACTAAAGAGCTCTAAAAGGTCAAGATATGCTGGTTAAACCTAACTCTCTCCTAAGAGTCAAAAAACGCTCTTTATCTAATGGTTTGGTAAAGATATCCGCTAATTGGTTCAAGGTGTCTACATATTCTAGAACAACATCATTTTTCAAGACATGATCCTTAATGAAATGATGTTTTATCTCTATGTTCTTGGTTCTAGAATGTTGGATGGGATTCTTAGTGAGAAAAATGACACTAGTGTTGTCACACCTAAGGGGTATGGTACCTACATCAACTCCATAATCTAAAAGTTGTTGCTTCATCCAAAGGACTTGAGCTCAACAACTTCCGGCCGATATGTATTCCGCTTCGGTGGTAGATAAAGCACACTATTTTGTTTCTTAGAGAACCAAGATATCAACATACTACCTAGGAATTGACAAGTTCCGGGGTACTTTTTCTATCTATTTTACATCCCCCATAATCCGCATCCGAATAAGCATGAAGGTCAAAGGATGAGTCTCTAGGATACCAAAGGCCTAAACAAGGAGTATCTCTAAGGTATCTAAAGATTCTCTTAACGGCTATAAGGTGTGATTCTCAAGGACTAGCTTGAAATCTAGAACACAAGCAAACACTAAACATAATATCGTGTCTACTTGCGGTAAGATAAAGAAAAGAGCCAATCATAGAACGAAAAGGCTTAGAATCAACACACTTACCTCCTTCATCTTTGTTAAGCTTTATAGATGAACTCATTGGAGTGCATTGAGGTTTCACATTCTCCAAGCCAAACTTCTTGATCATATCCTTGATGTACTCAGCTTTATTGATGAAGATGCCATCCTTTCTTTGCTTGATTTGGAGTCCAGAAAAGAATGAGAGCTCCCTCATCATGCTCATCTCGAACTCACCTTGCATTAACTTAGCAAACTCTTGGCAAAATAACTCATTAGTAGAACCAAAGATAATATTATCAACATAGATTTGAACTACTAAGATGCCTTTGCCATTTCTTTTAAGGAAAAGTTTAGTGTCCACCTTGCCTTTTTCAAAACCTTTTTCAACCAAAAAGTTTGAAAGCCTTTCATACCAGGCTCTTGGAGCTTGTTTTAAACCATATAAAATTTTAATTAGTTTAAAAACATGGTTTGGAAAATTTGGATCTTCAAAACCGGGTGGTTGTTCAACATACACTTCTTCATTAATAAAACCATTTAAAAATGCACTTTTCACATCCATTTGAAAAGGCTTGAATTCATGATAACATGCAAATGCAAGAAGCATCATAATAGCTTCCATCCTAGCTACGAGTGCATATGTTTCATCAAAATTAATTCCCTCTTCTTGAGTGTAACCTTGAGCATCAAGTCTAGCCTTGTTCCTCACTATGTTACCACTCTCATCTAGTTTATTTCTAAAAATCCATTTAGTCCCTATAGTAGATTTATTACTAGGCCTATCAACTAATGTTCAAACTTTACTCCTCTCAAATTGATTTACTTCTTCTTGCATGGCCAATATCCAAAAATCATCATTTAATGCTTCTTTGATATTTTTAGGCTCAATGCATGAAATGAATGCAACATTATTCATAAGTTTAAGAGAGGATCTAGTGGTTACCCCTTTAGATGGATCACCCAAAATCTCACCGCCTTTGACATAGTTGAACTCCCTTGGGTAGCTCACTTCCTTTTCCTCTAGAGTCATGTCCTTCAAAGCTTCTAAGGTGGATCTCATGCTTCTTCTTCCTTGGTTGGAACCTCATCCACTTTTGATGATTGTCAACCACCATTAGCTTCAATGTTTCCTACATCATCATCATCACAAGAATCCTTCCCTAGAAGGAGGTTATCATCGAAAACCACATGTATTGACTCTTCTACAACTAAAGTTCTTTTATTAAATACACAATAGGCTTTAGAGTTTAAAGAATAACCCAAGAAAATAACTTCATCACTTTTTGCATTAAATTTACCTAAATTATCTTTTCCATTATTTAAAACAAAACACTTGCATCCAAATGGATGAAAATAGCTAATGTTAGGCTTCTTTGATTTTAAAATTTTATATGGAGTTTTCTTTAAAATTGGCCTAATCATTACTCGGTTAATGATATAACAAGCGGTGTTTGTAGCTTCCAGCAAAAAATATTTAGGCAAATTGTTTTCACAAAGCATGGTTCTAGCCATTTCTTCTAAAGTACGATTTTTCCTCTCAACTACCCCATATTGTTGAGGAGTGCGAGGTGCGGAAAAATTATGGCTTATACCATTTGTGTTACAAAAATCCTCAAAGCCAAGATTTTGAAATTCCATTACATGGTCACTTCTAATATGATATATGTTTTGACCATGGTCATTTTGAGAAATTTTTGAAAATGTGATGAATTTTTCTCAAGCCTCATCTTTGATACTTAAAAATAGAACCCAAGTGTATCTAGAAAAATCATCAATTAAAACAAATGCATATGATTTTCCACCCAAGCTAGTAGTTTTAATAGGGCCAAAGAGATCCATATGGATCAATTGTAAAACTCTTCTAGTTGAAACATCATTAATAGGTTTAAATGGGGTTCTTTTGTGCTTAGCCTTAGCACAAGCATCACAAGTTTTATCTAAGGAAATTTTTATCTTAGGTAAACCTCTTACTAGATTTTGGGAAACTAATTTCTCTAAAACACTCATGCTAGCATGTCCTAGTTTCCTATGCCATAACCATGCATCATGTTTATCTTTAGCTACAAAGAATGCATTGGAAACATGTATGAAATCTAAATGCACCATATATATATATATTACCTATGCGATGACCTAAGAGCATTATCTTATTAGTTTCAATGTTCATAATTTTGCACCCGTTAACAGAAAAAAGAACATTAAAACTCTTATCGCATAATTGACTAATGCTCAACAAATTATGTATTAGACCGTTGACATACAATACATTTTCAATGAGTATGGAAGAGTGATTTCCAATGGAGCCTATTCCTTCAATATGGCCTTTGGAGTTATCACCAAAAGTTACTACTCCACCACTTTTAGGCTTTAGTTCCAAGAATATACTTTTGTCACCGGTCATGTGTCTTGAGCATCCACTATCAAGGTACCATGTGTTTTGACTTGAAGCTTTGGCTTCGTAGCAATGCTTCCCCTACAAGCAAAGAGTTAAGTCTTGATTTTTGGTACCCAAGTCATTTTGGGTCCATGTCAGTTAGCTTCCAAACCTTGGTTCCCTTAGGAATCCAAGAAGAAATATCATTAATATTATTAGAAGTGATTAGTTCCTTAGGAACCCAAACACTCTTAATCCTCTTACCTCTAGAGGCCCCTTGGAAGCCTATTTGTTTAGGGTGATTAAAGTTTCTCTTCACATATTGGGTTTTTAAAGAACTTCCCTGTTCAAAGCTAGATTTTCCCAATATTGCTTAGAGAAGCTTTAAGACCATTCACCTCGTTTTGGTGATGATCAGTAATCTCGGAAAGAAGGTTGTTTAAATCAATATTTCCTTTTTCAAAATAATTTAAATTGTCTTTTAAAGCATAAACCTCCTTTTCAAGTTCCGAGTTGTTTTTGGTAAGGGAATCGTTTTGGTTTTTCAAATTGGAAATCAATTTCTTGTTTTTCAAAACAGGTTCCTTGTATTTTTCCACCAACTCATCGTAAACCTCTTGTAACTCATCATACGCTTCTTAAAGTTCATCAAAGGTAAATTCAATAGTAGATGATTTAGGGTTTACCTTAGAATCTTCTTCAAGATCCATGAGGCAAAGATTAGCCAGTTCTTGCTCCTCTTCATCAGATGATTCCTCGTCACTCCATGTAGCAATGCGTGCCTTGAGCTTCTTCTTCTTATTAAAGCTTTTTTTTCTTAAGTTGAGGAAAATCGATCCTCATATCCCCCGGATTCTTGCACTCATAACATATGAGTTGATCCTTCTCTTCTTCTTTGTTCCTGAAGTCTCCTCTTCTTTGAAACTTTCTTCCTCATTTTGACTTCTTGAACCGAGAGAATCTTTTGGCTATCATAGCCAATTCTTCAAATTCATCCTCACTTGAATTGATCTCTTTTTGAGATAGTAAAGCTTTTAGAGCAATTCCTTGTTTCTTCTTCTCTACCTCTTGCTTCTCAATTCTTTTCTTTTCTTTTCTCTTCTCTCTTTTTCTTTTTCTTCTCCCCCTTGTTTCATGATCTCATGAGTAAGAAGAGATCCCACTAGTTCATCGAGCTTCAATGTCTTCAAATTTTTAGCTTCGATGGTGGTGATTCTATTCTCATCCCATGATCTGGGAAGAGAATAGAGAAGCTTCCGGACGAGCTTGTCTTCAGGAATGATTTCACCAAAGCCCTTGAGACCATTGACGATGAAAGAGAAGCGATTGAACATCTTGGAGACGCTATCATCGGTCTCCATCTTGAAGTTCTCATAGCTCAAATTAAGGATTCCAATCTTGGTTTCCTTTACATCGTTGGTTCCTTCAAATGTGGTCTCTAACTTATCCTACACTTCCTTTGCGCTCGTACAAGAAGACATCTTCGCATACATTTCCAGTCCAAGAGCACAAAAAAGGATGTGTAAGGCCTTGTCATTAACTTGAAGCCTCCTACGATCTTCACCGGTCATCTCCACTCTTGTCTTCGGAATGAGCCTTCCTTCTTCATCTCAATTCATAAAAATTCTTGGTCCAGCTTCCGCCATATCCCAAAGGACGTAGTCATTTTACTTGATGAAGAGCCTCATTCTATTCTTCCAATAAGGATAGTTATCCTTATTGAAATAAGGCGGCTTGGTGATTGATTGTGAGTCAAAGAGGTTTTGGCCGGAGGTTGACGCCATGGCTTGATTTGATGGTTGATCTATACACTTCTAGGATCGTCTCTTATGGATGTAAGTCCTTCAAAGAGTGTGGCTCTTATACCAAATGTTATGTGGATCAATCGAATGATAAATGGCCGAGACGGGAGTGAATTGGCTTTTAAAATTGAAATGGAGCAAAGTGGTAAAATAAAAATTGAAGACAAGAAGATTTATAATGGTTCAAGCTTAGAACAAGATCTACATCCACTACCTTAACTCTCACTAAGGATTTTGAAACCAATATTCACTATATATTCTTCCCCAAACGATTAAGCTTTCTACCCAAAGCTTAGTCAAAACTCTCTCTTTTACAAACAAGTTTGGAAAACTTAAATTGATCTCTAAATAGGTTGATATTTTGCACCAATTAAAATAAAACACTCCCCAAAGTTGAAATGAATGATTACAAGAAAAATACACAAGTTGAGTGTACAAGATTTGACTTTGTGAGCTCAAATGGATTAGATGTGTGCTTTGGATGTTGCAAAAATGTTTTAAAAATTGTTGTTGGTGCTTTTGAGTCTTGCTTTTATACCCCTTTATTGAATTCTAGTCGTGTGGGTGGTTAAGATCATCAATCGAGCTGTTGGGCTTCATTTTCCCGCAATAAATGTACTTCTACAACCTACCGTATCGGCACACGAACAATCGTATTGATATCTGTCTAAAAATAGAAAGAGCTGTTGAGTACAAATAACAAGGGCATATCGATACACAAGATATCGTATCATTACGGTTATAGTGTAAAACAAGGGGCGTATCGATACAGATTGACTGTATCAGTACGAATTTTGCTTATTGGAATCCTCGATGAAAGTTTAGCAAAAAAGGTATCGGCACGCTATAAGGGCGTATCGATACAGTTCAACGATCGTTTGGAAATGCTGATTCCAATAACTGACAAGCAACGATCGAAAAATTAAATGCAAAGATTTCTCGAATCTAACCAAACTGTATCGATACAGGGACAACCGTATCGATATGCTAAATCATAAAAGTAATTCCAATATGAATGTCGCATCGATACGGTGTTGGGAAATGTCGGTACACCCCATGGCATAGCAAAATATTATCCGACGAATTCTGCTAGTGATCCATGTACAAGAGACGAATTCGGGGTGAATAGGGATGAAATATTACCTTAATAAATATGATATATTGATATCCTTTGGGAGTTAGGGTAAACCAAATCGAATCTGAGTCATCACAATAGCGTTCTGACCTCTGCGCAGTCCACCCGAACGAAACGAACAATATTTTCTCTTCTCTAACTATTAGAGATGTTTTCCGAAAAAACATACTTTGGCTGCTAGACCTTATGCCTTTATATAGCATTAAAAAAACCTAATTCTAATTAAATTCGGATTCATTAAATATACAATATATTTAACTGAATATAATTAAATATGTAGAATCTAATTCTATTTTAATTCGAATTCATTAAATATACAATATATTTAACTGAATACAATTAAATATGTAGAATCTGATTCTACTTTAATTAGGTTTCTTTAGGGATATATATATATTTTAATAGTGTTTGATAATTATAATAATTATCTAGTATTAAAAAATATATAAACGAGATTATCTATCATTATAATAATTATAATAATTTTGGTTTAATAATTATTACATGTACAACAAGTTTGTGCACATGCTATCTAGTCGATATTTGTTTGTTTCAATTATAGGGTGTGACTCTTGTAGGTTCATGTAACGTTAGTAGTAATATCTAGAACAATTCTAATATTACAAGCAAAGAGTGGCATCTAGCAAAACATATTTGCTACCTAAGTTGCATGAAGTCGTGGTTCGACTTTATCTTTTTCCGTGATTAACTTCTTTTATGTATTACATCATTTTGTCCTCATATCTAGATCAAACACAAGTCATGGATTAGTCACACTTGTACAATCCATCTAATATTTCTTGATATCTTGAGTAGACTATGATAAACGAATAACTATGATATCTCATATCAATTTATTCGAAAATGACCATGCATTTTCTTATCTCACTCAATCAAGTGGCCTACGATATTATTGTTATCACCATGAGCAATGTTGTAACTGTCACATAATAATCCAAGAAACATGCTCATAGCGGGTCAGTCCAATATGTCGTTCTCTAACACATACTTATGTATTGATTTTGACATCTCTATGTCAATAACAACACTTTGTCATCAATCAACTACATATTAGTCTTAATATATTATTGTTGTCCACACCCACAATAATTCTTGACTAAGGATATTTAATAAAAACTATATTATTTTAAGAACTTTATTATAATTCAGTTTATTTATAGACGTACAGAATAAGACTAAAATAATTATAATGTCTTTATTAATAAACAAGATGAAATAAGTTTTTCTTTTGCAACCATTTCATGATTGGTCTTTGGGCATACTCCAACAATCTCCCACTAGCACTAAGACCAATCACTCATGTATCTAATGCCAAGAGACTTAGTGTGACGCTCATGCTTCTACTGTGTCAGAGGCTTTGTTAGTGGATCAGTGACATTGTCATCCGTTGGTACTCTGCATATTTCTACATCTCCTCGATCAATGATTTCACAAATGAGATGGAAACGCCTAAGTATGTGTTTGGATCGCTGGTGAGATCTAGTTCTTTTGCTTGTGCGATGACGCCATTGTTAGAGGTGGCAATCGGGTCATTCAGTTCGGTTTCGGTTTGAGTAACTTCGGTTCGGGTCACTTCGGGTCTATTTGGAATTGGTCTAGATTCGGTTCGGGTTTAGTTCGGGTTTATGATAAGTCAGGTTTGGTTCGGGTAACAAATCGTGTCAAAATTGGATCAGTTGTTTTCAGTTCGGGTTAATATCATATCGGACGCTTTCGGTTCGGGTCAAAATCGGGTCGTTCGTGTCAGTTTTGGGTCGGGTCAAACTTTGAATTTTCGGGTCAATTCGGTTTGAGTTGGGTTATGATTCACAGAGACTTCATTGATGTAGAAACTTGTATGTTAGTGGAGGATAGATAAGATTGTGTCAATTCGGTTTGAGTTGGGTATTTCTATTATCTAATGTTTATATTTGAGTTGGTTTATGAGATTAATTATGATTTTTTAAGGTTTATAATTTATGGTTTCATATTAACAATTTATGGTTTAGTTTAGTGTTATTGATTTATGAGATTAATTCTGATTCCTTAAGGTCTATGGTTTAGTTTAGGGCTATTGGTTTATGAAATTAGTTTCAATTCGTTAAGGTTTATGGTTTAATTTGGGGTTATTAGTTTATATGATTAAATATTTTTGGTTTATTATTAATTAATTGTGGTTTTGTTTAGGGTTATTGGTTTATGAGATTAATTATGATTTAACTTTCTAATTTATGCATTTGAATTTAATTAAATATTTAAGTCACGGACATAATAAAAAGAATTCTAAAATTAAATGTGGAATTTTAATTAAATTAATCTAAATTGAGACTCAATTGAATTAAACTAGAATCTAAAAGTGAAATTCGAGACTTAAATAAAAACATGTAAAATATGAAGGGCTAAACAATTGATTGTCATTAACCTAAAACTAAAATATAACATGTTATTTTAATTAAAAAAGAGGGAAAATGGAATTTGTAAAAAGAAAAAATTGGAGGGAAAACACATAATGTTGGGGGTAACCGCCCATTTTTTAGGTTAGGGGTTAATTCATCTTTAAGTCTTGCTATGTTTTAAATGTTACATTTTAGTCATAGTATTCACTTTTAAGTTTTATTTTAATTCAATTTAGTCACAAGTATGAATTATCCCCACGGTTTGGACTTCGAATATAGCAATCCCCTCCCCATAGTGATATTTAGTCCCTAAAAATTTAGTTTTAGTTGAAATTGACACTTATTTATTTCTATTTTTTTATAATTTAGTCTAATAATTTTAATATATTGGTATTTTGTTCATTTAAGTTCTTAAGATTTAATTTTTAGCCGAATTTGACTTCTATTTATATCTATGGTGAAATTGGTCATTGGACTTTCAAATGTCTCCACTTTGAAAATTTTAAATTGGTCCCTAATTTCGAGTTTAGGCTATATTTTATGGTAAATTGTGAAAATGGGCCCTAATTTTGGTTTATAGTTTTTATAACACCCTAAAAAACACCCTAGTTCGAATTATAGAAAAATGATAAGAAAAATGTAAACATTTTATAATTTAATTACGATTACAATGAAACAACATAAGTTATGTCTTACTAATTCACAATTGGATTATAAACAATATGTATGTGGACATGTAAATTTATAAGCAATGGGAGCTAACATGTAAAGTATGTATAAGTAATATGTATAAGATGATAGGATTTTAATAGTGAATCAATATTATAATATTAATTATAATAATATATTAGATTAATATATATATAAATATGATATATATTATACATGTGGGCTGATGAATCAATAATATAAAACTATAATCTAATATTAGTGGGATTATATTCATGGTAACAAAGCCACCCATGTGTTTTATACATGAACACTAACCGTCCACTAGTCTTTAGGAGCTAAACATGTGTTTTTCACTATCAAAACTTATCTCCTTCATCTTTCATCCATTCTAACCGAAACCATAGAACCTAAGAGAGAGAGTGAGTGAGCTTAAAGAGATTAAAAGCTGGAAATTGAAGTAGAAGCATGCATGTTAGCCTAAGTTCAAAGTAAGTGTGTATGTGTCTTACCCGATTCTGTTTTGAAAGTTATAGGGCTGTTTTGTGTGATTTCTTGATTAATTGTTGCTGGAAATGACTGGAAATTAAGTTGGAAATAGACTGGTCCAGAATATAGTGAAACTGGAATTAGGGAGATCGTTTTGAATAAAAATAAAATTTAGAGATTATTTTGGTCATCTATAAATTTTGGAAAATTTAACATGAAACAAGGGACACATTGAATGATTGAAAATATATGTGTTTATAAGGAAAGTTAACTTATATGAATGGTTAAAATGAGTTAGAACAGTTAAGATGTTATCTTGGACTAATTTGGAAAATGCAATAATTAAGGGACTTTAAAGTGAGTTAGAACAATTTTGATGTTGCTGGAACTTTAAAGTAATGTTATAATATGTATAAAAATGTGGTTAAAAACTCAGAATCAAATGTTTAATAGAATATATGTTAAATGAGCACTAAAGTCACAAGTTGAAAACAATGGGCAGAATAGGTCACTGTAATTGCCCTTTTTACAAGCAATAAACTGTATTGATAGAGAAATGATAACAATATGTATTATACATGGTTTTAAAGGTGTGTGAATAAGCTTTCTATAATGGTAAAGAACTCTTAATTTGGAGTTGTGTGTAAAATGTTATGGGCATTTAGTGAGTGTAGCTCAAACTATCAGTTTAAGGGGCAGATTCATATGTCTAAGTAATTGTGATTAAGTAAATGAGTATATATGCTTGAATTAAATTCTAATATGTGTTTTATATGTTATATGATGATTCAAGATCAAATTGGTGAAGAAACCTTAGAATAATTAAGGGTTGAGCAAGCCAAAAGAAGGCGCAAAGGCATCACCATCAAGGACACAAACTAGCTTGGGAGTATTTGTGAGTGTAGCTTACTTAGGGTTGGGATTAGTATCCTAACCAATGTATTTTTGATTCCTTGATGATTTAAAATGAAGCATGCAATGAATTAATAATGGTTTGGTAATTTTAAACATAAGGAAGAAGGATTAAAGGAAAACAAATGATAGATATTGTTATGTTAGTACTAGTGTCTTGATATTGATCTATATGACTTGATATGTTTGAATGGCTATTGATGCTACTTGATAGGAATTTTTATGAGATGTTCAGCTACTGTTTATTGATGATTGTTTGATTGAAATGATCAAGTATGCTTGCTGGAAATTCTTGTGAATATGAACTTGAATAATGACTTGCAAAATTGATATGAAATACTTACATGATCTTGTAATGTATTTGATAAACAAGTAATTGAACTTGTTGGAATTAAAGGATATAAGTTAAAGTCCTTGGTTGATTAGTGTCTATAGGTAGAAGGGCATGCCTTAGAGTCATTGTGTAACACCCCTAATCCGGGTTAGGAGCGAGGGGCATTACCAGAGATCGGAAAACAGAAAATTGAAAACAAAATCCATTCTTAATTAAATTATTTATATTAATGCACACGCGGAAAGTGGGCTAAAAAAACTTTTTGTAACATACATGACCAAACAAAGTTTCTTTTAATCTTACTTATCAAATTACAAGTCAATTCAATTATCTTATTAACATTATCAAGATTCAATTCCAAATCACCTTTCCACAATCATTCGATCACTAGGCCTTCTATATGGTCAATTAATTCTAACCATTAACTAATCATTTACAATTTATTTGTTTGATAGCAATTAGACCAAACTTGCCGAAAACTTAAGCTATTCATCACCAAGCCAATTGAAACTTTGATTAACTTAGTCTAGGTGGTTTTCGAATTATTCCAACATTACCAATAATTAAGTCATCAATTTTACATACAAGTCACGTTCGATTTACATACCAAGATACCAACTTTTCATTAGTTAATTCATTACAAAATATCAAGTTTCATATGCCCCTAAACCATGCCAAGCTATCAACTATGCACAACAAAAAGAATAGGTGAGACCACTAGCTCGACTTGCATATATACAACAAAATAATGATGCTTTCTATCTAAATACAAAACATGATTTTGGCATCCTTATTAAGCATCAAGGAGCATATAATTTCAAACACCAACGTAAACTCAGGCTACGACCCAACAAAACAAAACGAGCCCTTAAACAAACTTCGAAGCCACCATCTAGGAGTCTAAATATGAGACTAAGATCAAACAGTTTTCTGGTCTTGTAATTTGTCCCGATCAAAAGCTAGCTTTAGGTCCAAGCTACCCTGCTAAAGTTGGGAAGAAGAAAACAACGGAGCGTTAAGTACAAAATTGTACTTAGCGAGGTAATGCTAAAGCTAATTCATTCTTGAATTTAGGTGTGATCAAGCATTGAGTTTACTTAGCTAGGTTTGTTAACATACAATTTATACCCAACTAAGCTTAACAAACTCAAATACAAATGGCTTCATGCATAACATAAACAAACATTAATACTCGAATACATTTCAAGTAGCATTAGTTCAACCACATACTTCAATTTCGTATCAGTCAAAGACCATAAATCGATTCAATTTTCAGCATATACATTTTCATGCTTCATACTCGAAATAACCAAATAATCATGCCAATTATAACATTGCTTTAACAATTTGCCAAGAGTAGAATCACCAATTATCTTTAAGCATGTTATTCGAATAGGTCACAAACCATTATCCATAGATCGAGATCATCAAACGAATCACATTGCATTTTCAATTCATTCGAAAGGGGGCCATTGCCCACATTTCTTATATACGGACATTACAAGCATCTCATATGCAATTTATCAAAATCGAAAGACCATTGTCTACAAATTCACCATCAATTTTCACATCATAACATGCCAAGTCAAATTTCGATTCGTTTATCCACTTCATAAGCTTTCTTAATTATGAAATTCCATTTAATTTAATTTAATTACATTGCATTTTATTTCATTGCCCTAGGTAGAGTAGACGAATCAGATAATCAAGTCATCAAGAGGGTACCAAGTACCAAACAATGGTTGCTTAAGAAACAAGTCAATGGATGCTCAATAGCATCAATGTGTCTTGAATACCAGTCAAGATCACCTTTAATCATCAAGTTGGAGAGTATCCAAGGTACTAAACAATGGTTGCATAAAGCAACAAGTCAATGGTTGCACAAGGCAACAAACAATAGAGCTCGAACTCTAGGCATGTCGTACTGTCTAAGACTTCTAATCGACCGAGGGCATTTTATTCTTATTAATTATCATTCATTGTTTTATTTAGCACATACATATTGCATAATTCGATTTGCATGCTCTTTCAATCATATAGTTGTACCAATTTACATAATTCATGCTAACCAATTTCATGCATCATTCGAATAGCATTAAACATACATGGGCAGCAACTTCACATATAATCACATGCATATTAAGCATAACAAAAGTACTATAGGGGCAGTCCACATACTCATACAATCGAGCATTATCAAGGATCCAAATTCATGCTTATACAACATACTAATAGATCACATAGGACAGTCCACATTTCCACACATTCAAACGATAACAAAGGTCCATTTCATGCATATAAATCATAACAATTAGATCACATAAGGCAGTCCACATTTTCACACATTCAAACAATAACAATAACCCAATTCATGCATCTGTATTCCTTTAATCTCCTTCCCTTACTAAGCATTTTACCAATCCTCATTTAAGTCCAATTTCATGCAAAAATCATAGATTAAATCAATAATAAGGTGGTTAGGACACTAGTCCCAACCCTAATGTAAAATTACACTCATAACTCCTTATGCTTGATCTTGAATTAAGATGCCATTGTTCCTTCCCCTTGATTGATCGATCCAAGATTCCTCCAAAGTCTCTTCAAGATTTCGATCATAACACTCAACATAAAATGAATACACACTATATCAGAGAGCAATTCAATTTCAATTACTCTTTAGCACAAGCATGAATATTAATTTTCGAATATGTTCTTCTATTGAACTAGTTGGAGGACCAGTTAGTATTTTAATCATATATCTTTAATTACTAATCCAAAATTCACTAATTATACACCATTAGAAAGGTATTAAACTCATATTTTTAACTATCCAGACCTCATATTTTTATATAGTCTGAGTAAATACAGTTTATTACTTGAATGTGACCCTTTCGGTAAATCTGGGTAGCTTGTACTGCCCAACTTATTTAATTCATATCTTCCAATTTACATACTGGAATCCAATTCCGTTTTCTCGCGGAGTTTTTAGACATATCAAAGTTTAAACAGTAAAAATTCCAGTTCAAAATACTTTAAATCCTGTTTTTAGTGAATTTTAAAAGTTTCAGGTTAGTGTTCGAATGTTCTGGACAGCTTACTCATTATCACATTTAATTTAGAATTCAACTTGATTATCTTAATCTAATACTAAATTCATTTAGTATATAGCTTATAATATCTTTTCACAACATCCTTAAATCCATATTAATACTTATTACCAACATACATGTCCTCAATTTTAATAAATTTCCAAATCAGTCCATAAATCCATTATTTTCGAGTATGTGTCCAATGTTGGTTCTAATGGAAATTCCCCATTCTAATTCATTTTTCCAGAAAAATTAGTTCCTTATAATATTCTCATTTCTCTACAACTTTCTCCTAATAGGAATTTTCTAGTTTAGTCCCTATCTATTTAAATTTTCAATTATTCATGACTTTCCACTCTATCTCAAAACAGTCCCCTTTTTAAATCTATTCACCATTTCACAATTAGTTTTTCAAGAACTTCATTAGCTCAACTCATCATAATCATCAAGACTCTCATAGTTTCATGTTTAAACAAATTTTAAACTTGCATGCATGGTTTTGACACTTATTCGAGTAGCTACAAGGAGAAATAGAAACTTACTTCTTGATTTTCTTGTTACCACTAGCTACTCTTCTTAATCCTAGCTTAATTCTTTAAACATGCAAGCCATTTCTTCGCCATTTGAGCTTCAAAATTTCAGACTTTTAAGCTTCCATCCTCTCCATTTTCTCTCAAACCTCACGGCAACAAGGAGGAAAATGATGGAGAGAAAACATCTTCCCTTAATTTGGGGGATTTGATAGGTTGTGACTTTACTTATATGTCCTTCTCACTATGTCTTTCATTAGCTTTTCACTAAGGGCAGCCCTAAGGAGTTATAATTATTAACATGCAATTTTTAAACTTTATTTTCTTTTAAAATTAATCATCAATTCCCCCACCATTCTTTCTTTATTTTTCCATTTTGGTCCGATTTCCACTAAGGAAATGTACCCATTTTGAATTACTTTTAATTCCTCTAATTTCATTACTTTGAATCTTGTTACTACTAATTTACATCCAATTAAATTATCAACTCGGCTAGATTCCCTAATTCGAAAGCTTAATTCCCTTTAATTCGAATTGGTACAATAATTGCCCAATTAAAGGAAATTCGAGGACTAAATTGAATAATTTGCTTAATCATAAACTCAATTGCTTTCTAAGAAGAAATTAATAAATTAAATTCAATGGATTAAAATCTAAGATGAAAATGTGGGTGTTACAATTCCCTCCTCCTTAAAGAAAGAATTCACCCTCGAATTCTTACCTGAACTGAACAGATGAGGATATTGCTTTCGCATCGTATCCTCAGGTTCCCACATTGCTTCTTTAACGTGATGATTCTTCCAGAGAATTTTAATAAGAGGGACATTCTTATTACGAAGCCTTTTAACTTCTCGATCAAGAATCTGAATAGGTTCCTCTTCATAAGAGAGGTCAGGATTGAGTTCAACTTCTTCTGGTTCGAGGATGTGAGACGGATCAAATCGATAACGTCTTAACATAGAAACATTGAAGACATTATGAATCTTATCGAATTCAGAAGGAAGTGCAAGGCGATAAGCTACCAGACCAATTCTCTCGATCACTTCGAATGACCCAATGAAACGAGGACTAAGCTTTCCCTTTTTGCTGAAACGGAAAACTTTCTTCCACGGAGAAACTTTAAGAAACACTTTATCTCCGATCTCATATTGGGTGTCCCTACGCTTCAGATCAGCGTACGACTTTTGCATATCAAAAGCTTGTTTCAACCGAGAATGAATAATTTGAACATGTTCTTCAGTTTCGTGAAGCAGTTGAGGTCCTAAAACTTTATTATCTCCGAGTTCAGATCAACACAAAAGAGTTCAGCATTTTCATCCATACAGTGCTTCAAAAGGAGCCATCTGAATAGAAGACGGATAGCTATTGTTATAGGCGAACTCTATTAACGGCAGTGATTTCTTCCAGTTCTTTCCGAAATCGATAATACAAGCTCTAAGCATATCTTCAAGAATTTGAATTACGCGTTCGGATTGTCCATCGCTTTGAGGATGAAAAGCTGTGCTAACATTCATTTTAGTTCCAAGAGCCTTGTGTAGAGTTTTCCAGAATCGAGCTGTAAATCGAGGATCTCGATCTGAAACAATAGAAGTTGGGATTCCGTGTAATCGGATAACTTCTCGAATGTACAGTTCTGCGAAGGCCTCAAGACTATAATTCATCCGCACAGGAATGAAATGTGCTGATTTAGTGAAATGATCAACGATCACCCAAATAACATCACACTTTCTTGGAGAGCAAGGAAGACCGGTCACGAAATCCATCGCAATCCGTTCCCATTTCCATTGCGGAAATTCAAGAGGTTGAAGTAATCCAGTAGGAGCACGATGTTCGGCTTTGGCCCATTGACAGTTCAGACACCTCGATACAAAGTCATTGATAGTCGATTTCATTCTAGACCACCAATACAAGGGCTTGAGATCCTTGTACATCTTAACAGATCCAGGGTGGATTGAAAAAGAACTTTGATGTGCTTCTTGTAGAATCTCATCTTGCAATTCCTTGTTATTAGGCACACAAATCCGATCTCTAAAATATAGAAGACCATTTGACTTGACAGAGAAGTCAGGATTAGACTCAAGCTTAGACAATATTTTCTGTAGTTCTGGATCAACTTGTTGGAGTTCTTTGATTCTAGAAATTAGAACAGATTGAACCTGGAGTTCATTCAGATAATTCTGAGCTTTATATAGTCGGAAATTATCATTGATGGCCAGAGAAGCTATGATTAAACAAATCAAATACATTACTTAGAAAGCAAGGTTATATTCGAATGCTTCAGTGAATTTTCAAGATTGAACACTTTTGAATTTGGGAATTTCAAAAGACTTACCAAGGTTCGGTTTCCGACTCAGAGCATCGGCAACCACGTTAGCCTTTCCAAGATGATAGTCGATGGTCAGATCATAATCCTTGAGTAACTCTAACCACATTCTTTGTCTAAGATTTAACTCTTTCTGAGTGAGCAAGTACTTCAGATTTTTTTGATCGGTGAATAGTTTACACTTCTCACCGTACAGATAATGCCGCCAGATTTTAAGTGCAAATACAATGGCCGCTAATTCAAGATCATGAGTTGGATAATTCAGTTCGTGAGGCTTAAGTTGTCGAGAAGCGTACGGAATCACATTACCTTCCTGAATCAGAGCACATCCAAGGCCAGAATGTGACGCGTCACTGTAAACAACAAATTCTTTATCCGACTCGGGCTGAATAAGGACAGGAGCACAAGTCAAGGCTTGTTTAAGCTGATCAAAACTTCTTTGCTGTCCTTCAGACCACTTAAACGGTTAATTATTTCTAAGCAGTTTGGTTAATGGTGCATCAATTGCTGAAGATCCTTTCACAAATCTCCGGTAATACCCAGCTAAACCAAGGAAACTTCGGACCTCGCTTACATTGTTCGGAGGTTGCCCTTCAAGGATTGTCTGAATCTTCTTAGAATCAACCTTGATTCCTTCGGCCGAAATGACACTTCTGACAGCCAAAATTCACATTTAGTGAACTTAGAGAATAATTGATGTTCTCGAAGTGTCTAGAGCACAATCCGAAGGTGTTGAGCATGTTCATCCTTGTTACGAGAGTATACCAGAATATCGTCAATGAAAATGACAACAAACTTGTCAAGATGAGGCTTGAATACTCGGTTCATCAAATCCATGAATGCAGCAGGGGCATTCGTTAACCTGAATGGCATCACCAGAAATTTGTAATGGCCATAACGAGTTCTGAAAGCAGTTTTGGGTATATCTTCATCTTTCACCCTCATTTGATAATAACCGGAACGGAGGTCAATTTTAGAAAACACACCAACACCCTTTAGCTGATCAAACTGATCTTCAATTCGGGGTAGTGGATACTTGTTCTTGCTAGTTACTCTGTTCAATTCCCGGTAATCAATGCAAAGTCGCATCGTCCCGTCTTTCTTTTTCACAAATAAGACCGGAGCATCCCAAGGAGAAGTGCTGGGTCGGATGAAACCCTTATCTTCTAATTCTTGAATCTACTTCTTTAATTCTTGCAATTCAATAGGTTCCATACGATAGGGCGTAATGGACCCCGGATTAGTTCCAGGCTGAACTTCAATTTTGAACTCAACTTCTCGAATCGGAGGGAGTCTAGGGAGTTCCTCAGGAAACACATCAACAAATTCAGATACGGCAGTCATTTTAGTTAAACCAAAATCTAATTCATCTTGTAAAGCCATAGCAGCAAAAAGAGATGTCGGTTTCTTGTCAATTAACATAATTGATTCTTTCCCTAAGCCCCTTAAGTATAGTCTTTTATTCTGAAAATCAATCCAGGATTCATGTCTACCCAACCAGTCTAAACCCAATACTAGGTCAACATCACATTTAGGTAGAACATACAGGTCACAAGGAAAAGGTACATTTCAAATAGACACAAGGCTATTCTTACAGATCAAGTTGATAGGTAAGTCACCTCCTATAGGGTTTGAGACAATTAACCCAATTTTAACAATTCCAGGCTTTAGTTGTAACTTGTCCATCAAGTAAGAACACACAGAAGAATGAGTTGATCCCGAATCAATTAAAGCATAGACATGAGTAAGGTTCAGTTCAACCGTACCCGCGATAACATCCTGAGATTCTTCCTCATCCTTGCCACGTATGTGATAAACTTGAGCTGGAGCTCGTGATTCCTGATGAGTGATTGCTTTTGACTGATTGCTTCTGCCTCTACCCTGATTCCCAAGCTGTGCTTGTCTAGTATTCTTGTTTCGATTAGATTGCACATGACTCGGATTAGCAGAGTTTTGAGTAGGACTTGATCTCTCATCTTTAGACAGTCTTAGATATAGTGGTAACTTCCGCCACAAGAAAAGCATAAGTTGGATTGTTTTCGACACTGACCGAAGTGTGGCTTCTGACAATGCTGACAGATTGTAGCCCTTTCTGAATTTCCCGGGCTATTAACAGATATAACCGGGACAACAAGTCTATTCATTGATTGAGGCTTCGGTGTAAAATTGCTACGAGAAGCTGGATAATACGAAGAAGACCCCTCTTTCTGCTTTTAGACTTCTTCGACTTCCAGTGAGACTTGTCATCACTCTTGCGCTTCTTATCATGTCGGTAACCGCTTTTTCGCTTTTCTGTGGCTCGAAACTTGGATTCCGTAGCGATAGCTCGGTTCACCAGAGTTTGGAAGTCCGTGATATCCAGGGCGGTAAACATCAGACTCAGCTCTTCATTCAGACTGTCAATGAACATACGACATTTTTCTTTCTATGTCTTGATGTACTCAGAACCATACTTGCAGTACTTATAGAAATCAGCTACGTACTGCTCTATTGGTCGACCAACTTTCTTCAAATTCAAGAAACGCTTCCTACGATCGGCCAAGTACTGTTCACTGATGTATTTCTTCTTAAATTCTTCTACAAAGAATTTCCAGTTGGTTCTAATCGAAATTCCCCATTCTAATTCATTTTTCAAGCAAAATTAGTTCCTTATAATATTTTCATTTCTCTACAACTTTCTCCTTATAGGAATTTTCTAGTTTAGTCCCTATCTATTTAAATTTTCAATTATTCATGACTTTCCACTCTATCTCAAAACAGTCCCCTTTTTAAATCTATTCACCATTTCACAATTAGTTTTTCAAGAACTTCATTAGCTCAACTCATCATAATCATCAAGACTCTCATAGTTTCATGTTTAAACAAATTTTAAACTTGCATGCATGGTTTTGACACTTATTCGAGTAGCTACAAGGAGAAATAGAAACTTACTTCTTGATTTTCTTGTTACCACTAGCTACTCTTCTTAATCCTAGCTTAATTCTTCAAACATGCAAGACATTTCTTCACCATTTGAGCTTCAAAATTTCAGACTTTTAAGCTTACATCCTCTCCATTTTCTCTCAAACCTCATGGCAACAAGGATGAGAAATGATGGAGAGAAAATATCTTCCCTTAATTTGGGGGATTTGATAGGTTGTGACTTTACTTATTTGTCCTTCTCCCTGTGTCTTTTATTAGCTTTTTACTAAGGGAAACCCTAAGGATTTAGAATTATTAACATGCAATTTTTAAACTTTATTTTCTTTTTAAATTAATCATCAATTTTCCCCCACCATTCTTTCTTTATTTTTCCATTTTGGTCTGATTTCCACTAAGGAAATGTACCCCTTTTTAATTACTTTTAATTCCTCTAATTTCATTACTTTGAATCTTGTTACTACTAACTTACATCAAATTAAATTATCAACTCGGCTAGATTCCCTAATTCGAAAGCTTAATTCCCTTTATTTCGAATTGGTGCAATAATTGCCCAATTAAAGGAAATTTGAGGACTATATTGAATAATTTGCTTAATCATAAACTCAATTGCTTTCTAAGAAGAAATTAGTAAATTAAATTCAACAGATTAAATTCTAGGTCGGAAATGTGGGTGTTACACATTGAGCTCATATGTTCTGTTTCAGGATGGTGGTTAGTCACCTATGAACCTGTAAGGTGGTTAGTCACCTTGATAAATGAATGGTGGGAAGTCATCATTGATGCTTATGCATCCTCTGTTATACGATATGTTATATTGAAATATTTTGATACCTTGGGTATCTAAAGTTACATGTTACATGAACGACTTGATTACCTAGTTCATTAATCATCCAAGGCAAGAGCATAATGTGATTCTATGTTATGAGATAATATGAATGAGTTGGGTAATGACCCTAATTGTATGATATGATTATATGACCCATGATATGATATAATTCATGTATATTGCTTGCTGCGCAAGTGATATGAATGATTGAATTGTTGTATGATTCAAGTTTGTCTGCCTTGATGTATATGTGAAACTAGCTAAGTTTACTTGAACATGATGGACTAGCTAGGTGATCTTGTGTATCCTAAGCCTAGCTAAGTAACCTCGAAGACATGAATAAGACTTTAAAAGATGCAAATTAGTTTTATTTAGGGATGCCTCACTAAGTACATTATGTGTACTTATCACTCTATTGTGTCCTTCTTCCAAAATAACAGGTTCTCTGATATCCGGAAACTAGTCCTTTTGTTTCGATTGCCGTCTCAAGCCAAAGCACAAGTATGCTATAGTTTTGTTTAGACTCTAGATGGTGGCATAGTCTATGTTATTGTGTCACATGCATGGAAGAATATGTATTTTGATAGTTTGGCTTGTATAAGTTAAGACAAGTTAGGTTATGTAATAGAATTGATGGTTGATATGTATATATATGGATTTGGTGATATGAATAAGTTATGTTTAAGTTATCTAAGCTTGATATAGATTCAAATGATATGATGTGTACAAGTTAATTTATATGCTTGGTTTAGGTGTTTGCACTTAGAATTTGCTATGGTTGTTACTTGTTTCGAATGATGCATAATGTAATGGTTTCATATATGTTTAATAATTTGAACATAGGATATATATATATATATATATATATATATATGCATTTAGTTGTTCAATTAAAATGATAATGAAGTTTTTGAATACTATGAATGTTTGAATTGGGTACTTCGAATGGTTCTACATTTGTTTTAGGTTGATTGAACATGCTAATTGATATGTATATTGATGTATTGGTATGTTAGGATAGCCGAATGTATATAAGTTGTTTATATGTTAGCCGAATGTTTATCTTTATGAATTGGATTGGTTGAATGGCATTGAATGTTCAAATGTATACATGATTAAGTTATGCCTTTGAATAAGTTACATGTTAAGTTTATAAGTTAGATTATATGTTAGAATTTTTTGATGGCCCACCTATGATATGTATGATCAATTCTTATTCTGTCATAAGTTATGTATTTAATTGACTATTATGGATTTCCAAGCATGTGTATTTTGTTATATGTTTCTTGTTATCTGAATGTGACATCTATCGCTCCTAAACCGGACGAGGGGTTGTTACAATTTTGGATTTAGCCTTAGCACTAATGGTTTAAGGATTATGGTTTATAGGATATATATATATATATATATATATGCATGTGTATTTTATAGCTTAAGATTTATGGTTTAGGATTTTTAAGGCTTAGTTTTAATGGTTTAGGTTTATGGTGTAGTTTAGAATGAAGTTAAGATCAAATATTGGGAGGGAAAAGAGTCTATTAAACTTTTAAATTTAAAAATTAGTAGGTACAAAAGCCTTATTTAATTAATATTTAAACTTAGAATGACATAAATGCTATTATACTACAATTTTGAGAAAAGCAACGGTTTCTCTCATAATATAATACAAAAAGATAATAAAAACATACACCATTATACTATTTATTATATTGTTTCAAAAGGATAATATTAAAAATAAATTACTCATTTATTTTACCTTAATTTTCGGGTTAAAATCGGGTCAATATTTGGTTTAGCTTTCAGTTCGGGTGAAAATCGGTTCAGGTCCATTTCAGTTCAACAAAAAATTCAGGTAGGTTTCGGTTCGATTCAGTTTATTTCCGGTTTTGGGTTAACTTCTGCTCATCATGTCGGGTCAAAATCGGGTCTCGGTTCGGGTCTCAGGTCTTGGGTCAAGTTTGCCAGGTTTAGTCGTTGTTGTCACAACGTAGATCTATAACATTACATATGCCAGGCACGACCCCTAGTTCAGATATGAACTTTTTAATCCAAACAGCCTCTTTTGCAGCATCGCTTGCTGCAATATACTCGGCTTCTATTATAGAATCTGCTATTGTTTCTTGCTTTGAACTATTCCAGCTTATTGCACCTCCATTAAGGCAAAACAAAAAACCCGATTGCGATCGAGAATCATCCTTATCAATTTGGAAGCTTGTGTCAGTATAACCTTTTATACTTAGCTCTTCCTCACCTCCATACATAAGGAATGTATCTTTAGTTCTTCTTAAGTACTTAAGGATGTTTTTGACTACAACCCAATGACCTTCATCGGGATCTACTTGGTACCGACTTGTCATACTTAGTGCATATAATACACCTGGGCGTTTACATAACATGACATACATGATAAAAACCAATGGCCAAAGCATTTGGAATCTTACTCATGTGTTCTCTCTCTTGAGGCATTGAAGGAAACATTTCCTTCAAGAGCGAAATACCATGTCTCATAGGTAAGGATCCTCTTTTAGATTCTTCCATACTGAATCTTTTCATTACTTTGTCTATGTATGTGTTTTGACTTAGTCCTAGGAGTCATCTTGATCTATCTCTATAGATCTTGACTCCTAATATGTAGGTTGCTTCACCCAAGTCTTTCATAGAAAAACATTTTCCTGACCAAGTCTTTAGAGACTGTAAGGTAGGTATGTTATTTCCTATTATTAGTATGTCATCCCCATACAATACCAAGAATGTAACAGTGCTCTCACTAGTTTTCTTGAAAACACATGGCTCATCTTCATTTTTAATGAAACCAAACTCTTTAATTACCTCATTAAAACGAAGATTCCAACTTCGAGAAGCTTGATTCAACCCATATATGGATCTTTGTAGTTTGCATACTTTTAGGGCATCTTTTGGTTCGACAAAACCCTCAAGATGTGTCATGTACACATCATCTTCTAATTTTTCTTAAGGAAAGCGGTTTTGACATCCATTTGTCAGATTTCATAATCGTAATATGCAGCTATTGCAAGCAATATCCAAATAGATTTAAACATAGCAACATGGGAAAAAGTTTCATCATAGTCTATACCATAAATTTGTAGAAAACCTTTAGCAACCAATTGCCCTTTGTATAATTGTATATTGCCATCCATGTCGGTTTTCTTTTTGAAAACCCATTTGCACCATATGGGCTTAATCCCTTCGGGTGGGTCGACCAAAGTCCATACTTGGTTTTCTGACAAGGAATCCATCTCGAACTTTATGGCTTCTAGCCATTTCTCAGAGTCTGGGCTCTCCTCTGCTTCCTGATAAGTGCTAAGCTCATCTTGGTGTATGAGGAGAACGTATCCATGCAATGTGACAAGAAATCCATATCTCTCAGGCGCATTGTGTTCTCTCATAGATCTCCACAGTGGTTGTGTTTCAAGAACGATTGGATGTTCCTCAATTATTTGTGGAACTAGTGGTTGTTCAATCTCTGGTTCAATGATTTGTGGTTGACTTTGAATTTCTTCAAGTTCAATAATTCTCCACTTCCCTTTCCAAGAATAAATTCTCTTTCGAGGAAGACTCATGTTCGAGCAACAAACACTTTGTTCTCAGATGGATTGAAGAAATATTGTCATTTAGTTTCTTTAGGATACCCTACAAAATTACATTTATGAGATTTGGGTTCGAGTTTTGTAGACATTTGATGTTTAACATAAACTTCACATCCCCAAATTTTTATAAAAGACATTCTAGGACGCTTCCCAGTCTACATCTCATATGGTGTCTTTTGAACCAATTTAGATGGAACACGATTTAGTGTGAAGCATTTGTTTCTAACCTATGTCATGTAACCCCTTTGACCCGGCCTAGCCACCAGACCGTATCTAGCGGATCACATGGGACTAACCGAAGAAAAATCCAGAGATTTCCCTCAGAATAGCAACCCTAAAAGCATTGATTAATATCTTTTCTAGATACCCAGATTAAACCTTTTATTTCAAGAACACACAGCAGAAGAAACATAACAAAACGAGCACCGAACGATCAACCGAGCAATCAGGGACCAAAATGAAAAACTAACATAAAATAGGGACCTATGATGAAATTAAGATGAACACTTTGGAATTAGTCTCATTTCATACTTCCATGCCAAAATGCAACACGAAAAAAGCCTACGATCAAACACAATTGATAACACATTAAGCTTGGACCAAAACGCAAGAAAAATAACTTCAAACATTCTCTTAACTAACTTCCAATGACCCTTGTTCCGGAACACCCTCTCTAGTATCGATACAGATCTGCCCAGAGAGCTTTTGTTCCAAAACGGCTTAGACCCGTTCCGGCCCTGCAAAGCCCGTTTCAATACTCGTTTCGAAACGCAAATGCCAAAACAAGGGTCGTTCCGAAACCTTCAAACCCGTTTCGAAACACCCTATTGCAGTAATAGGAAATCTATAGGCCAAGCATCTCCAAGGTCATTTCCCTTGGTTCCAATCAACACAAGCAACAAAATAACAACAAGATAGGCATACAAACACAAGATCAAGCAATCAAACATACATTCAAGCAAGAGGTCCATCTCATGATTAACAACCGACAAGATACAAACATCAAGATCCATATATTAAGCAAAACAAGCTAGAAAGACGAAACCATAAATCTCAAGGTATAAACAAGCCAACCAATGCATAACAACATGCTCTCAACACAAGGAGTTTACAAAACACTCCCAAAACCAAAAACAAGGTCTATCCCCTTTGCCACACACACTATTATCTAAACGAAACCATACTTGAGCTTGAAGCGGACACTTGGATCACCTCCCTTGCACCGTTGCCTTCCAAGATAGCCTACGAATCTGCATTGTTTGAAAAGAGAGCGTAAACTACGAAGTTTAGTGAGCGGGGCTCAAAACCAACTACAAAAATGCAGTTTTGAAAACCAACTTCATTTTGGAAAACAAAACAATTTCTTAAAACCACTTTCGCAAATCATTTCCTTTCCAACAAACCATACTTAAATCAAGTATAAGAAAATGCAACAATGCATGACATAGGCACAAAACATGCATAAACCATATCTAAGCCACATATGCAAACCAAGCCTATCAGCTCCGTTTCAACTCATATACTTAAAGCATATGAACATAACCATATGAGTTTACCAAACTCATATTAAAACCATAAGCGAATGAGTATATTGGCATCATTGACACGTTGCTCGGATAAGCGGACACCTTGATGGCACAACCCCCATTAAGCTACATGGTGAAACAACCCTCACCACAATATCACTTCGGCCGAAATGCCACAACCCGCACTGCCCGTTGGTGATAGCACAACCTCTATCACTCGCATCACAATAGCACAACCCCTATTGTGAAACCGAAGAATTTATCTCACGCGCGAATTTTGTATTTATAGTGCACTTCACATCCTATTGATCGATCAATCTATCCGATATAAAGATCCACATGTGTCAAAATACTCATCGCAACATCTCATTCCACTGTTTTACACTGGGGTTAAACACCTCCCCAAACACATCCCAAATACCATAAACACAAGCCCATGCATAGCATGAACTCAAGCAACATTTTCATAAATCACATGGTATTCTCATGGGACAACAACAACATGCATTTGATGCACAACAACAGTGGAAAAACATCATTTAAAATGATATACTCATGATCAAAACATGATCAACATGCAAAACGGTGAAAATACTAAAATAACTCAAAACTTACTCTTGAGCTTGGATTGGCCTAACAACCCAACCCAAACTCCCAAAATGCTTCTTTAACCTTGTTGAGGCGTTAAAAACATTTCCACTCACCAGCGATTACCAAAACCAAGTTGAAATACTTTTCTAGCTTCCCGGTTCGCTCACAAATGTATCCAACAATTCCAGATCTTCCACCCGTGCTTCTAACCAACCCAAAACAGAGGATTAGAGATATTTTCAACAATGTAACTTGCTGGAAAACAGAGATTCAACAACCCAATCAAATCGCCCAGAGAAACATTTCTGAAACAAAACAAAAACATCAGAAAACTCAACTCGGACAACGTCCAGTAAGAACCCAGCATTATACATCATCAAAACACATGAATAAACATCTAAAAACATCAGAATACCATCAGGTATTGATTTACCACAAAACTCACTCGAAAACTAACTTTTTCACCCATCAAACTTTAGCACAAAACCCAATTTCGGGATTTTTGTCATTCATCCATCATCTCAACATTATTCCACACCAAAAACAAAGCCCAAAACAACATTAAACCCAGCTTTAACACATCTCAATGAAAATCAACCTAAAGAGCTCATTTTACCAAATTTTCATTAGGAAACTTTAGGAAAACCTTAAACTTAATTAATAAAAGAATAAAAAACATGGGAATATCAATAAAGAACCTTAAATCAGACGAGAATCTCGTTGCTCACCTCCAATGTTAGTATTTCCCCTTGAATTAGCAAAGAACACTTGAGAAAACTAGAAATAAAACATGGGTTTTAGAGATAAAAGTTAGGAAAGCCTTTTGAAAGCATTAAATCAATAAGAAACATCATTTACATTTGAGAAATTAAGCCTAGATGGATGTTTGGTTGAAGAGAAAATGAGAAGAGCTTTAAAATGGAGTTTTAACGTGAAATGAGGAAATAAGAGAAAACATTTTTAGTTTTAATTATAAAACCCTTTTTAAAATGTTTGAATAGTCAAAAATAAAGGGCAAAATAACAATATTGGCCCAGCCAATTTAGCTCCTTAAAGATTCAATGTTTTGACTCTTTTACAAAATGATCACTAAAAACAGATTTTGCAATCTCTATACTTTGGTCACTAGACCGAACTGTCATGGCTCGAAAAATGTTTTTCCAAAATTGTTTTTACCAAAGCCTTATATATAATATTTAAGGATTTTAGAAATTTATCTCATATTTTTCCGACCATCCGAAGGCCACTTTTCCTAAACTCACCCACAACTCCCAACACCGACCTTTCGGACCTCAAAACTTTACCGAATCTTATAGACCAAAAACCGGGAAGTTACAACTCTCCCCCACTTAAGAAATTTCGTCCTCAAAATTTACCTTATGGAAAAAGATGCGGAAAATGTCAATTCATGTCGTCTTTCCTCTCCCAAGTGGCTTCTTCAACACCTCGGTGTCGCTACTTCACTTTGACCAATTCAATGGATCTACCACGCAAAACTTTGCTGTCCAAAGCTAATATCTCAATCGGCTCTTCATTATACGACAAATCTGGATTCAATTCAATTTCTTCAACAGGCATTACATGCGACGGATCTGATCTATACTTTTAAAGCATCGAAACGTGGAATACATCATGAATCTTCTCTAGTTCAGGAGGCAAACTCAATCTATAAGCAAAAGAACCAAATCGTCCAACAATCTCATACGGACCAATGAATCTGAGACTCAGTTTACCTTTTTTACCGAATCTCAGACTCAGTTTACCTTTGCTACCGAATCTCATCACTTTCTTCCATGGAGATCCTTTCAAGAAGACTTTCACACCCACATCATACTCGATTTCTCGACGCTTCAAATCCGCATAAGATTTCTGTCAATCGGTTGCTGCTTTCAAACGCTCACATATCAACTTCACCTTCTCTGTAGTACCTTTAAGCATAGCATGTAATGATACCAGCTTATGTCCGGCTTCTACCCAACAAATAGGAGTCCTACACCTTCTACCATACAAAGCCTCATACGGTGCCATCTGGATACTAGCCTGATACATGTTGTTGTAAGCAAACTCAACCAACGACATGTGTTTCTCCCACGAACCCTGAAAATCAATAACACAACGACGCAACATATCCTCAAGCACTTGTATTACTCGCTCTAACTGAGGATGATACGAAGTACTGAAACTCAATCGGCTACCCAATGCACTATGCAAACAACCCCAAAACCTCGATGTGAACCTCAGATCTCTATCCGATACAATCGACTTCGGCACACCATGCAGACTCACTACCTCACGGATATACAAATCAGCCAATTTATCCAAAGAATCAGTCGTATTAACGGCTAGGAAATGTGCACTCTTGGTGAGTCGATCCACTATCACCCAAACTAAATTCTTTCATAAAGGAGTCAACGGTAAACCCGATATAAAATCCATATTTATTCTCTCCTATTTCCATTATGGAATCCGGAAAGGTTGTAACAATCCTGACATAAACTGATGTTCGGCCTTCACTCGTTGGTAGACCATACATTTACTCACGAATTCAACCACATCCTTTTTCAAACCAACCCTGTAATAATCATTCTTCAAGTCTCGGTACATCTTCGTGCTACCCGGATGCATAGCAAACGAACTAGTATGTGCTTCACTCAAAATAACCCATCTCAAATCGGTATCATCAGGCACAACAACTTTATTTCTGAAACACAAAACATTATCATTACTGAAACTGTATTCGGTCGGTTTACCTTCCGCAATGTCCTGAACATTGTCGCGACCGTTTTTTGAAAACCCGTTTTTTTATTGTTTAGAATAAAAATAGCCTGACGTTTGAATTTTGGAAATCGAGGTTTTGATCAATTTTATCTTAATTTTCCTTTTAATCAAAATACCTCTTATTTTGCTTAAAAATCCTTTTTGAGTCGCCACCGGCCACTTTGGTAGGCCGGACACCATAAAAACGTACTAGATATTCTTTGAAAAATTTAGGTTCGGGAGTCGGTTATGTGCAGAGAAGGGTTAGCACCCCTACGAACGCCCGTTATTGGTACCTTATTAATTACACGTGGCATTTTGGCATTTCGAACATTAATCTAGATTTAATTAAATCTTTTGACTGTAAAATGAATTTTGTTCCAAATGGAAGTATCCTTTTGTAAGAAAATGCATTTCGATGGAATGTAGTTATGAAACATCCAGTTGCATTAGGTTACTTCAACTTATATTCGAAAAATGTACCTCAACACAAAAGGTTTTAATGCATAATTAATTATTGTCTTGCCATTTATAAGTGTACCCTAGTTAGGCTTCATTCATAACGTAATTAAAGTTCTATGAATGTTATTAATTTTGGATATAAAAGAAAACACCCAAAATAATATTGAGCACTTCCTTTGACAAACCAAAAAATAACAACATTCCTAATTAATATGTCTCTAATCATTAACCCTATTTTAACTTTTAAATTTATCTAATTAATGATTTATTTCCATTTTCTAAGTTAAAGTGAAAAATTGAAACCTTTATCGAAACACTCATTGGTTAACATCACTCTACATTGTGACACTAGCAAATATTGAGTGTTCTAACATTGTTTCAAATATCCACTTATTTTCTACAATGATCTCCCCTATTTAATTATGATTGAGTGAACTATACTAATGGCTCTAACCCTATTTTTAACTTGTAATTAATTGTCCAAACAATATATATGGTATGATGTTTTAAAAATATTCAAGCATACAAATTAATTAAAGCAATTAAATAAAACAATTAATTAAAACAAAAAATTCTGAAAAAGGGGCCAAATTGAATTAAATTGAACATTAGGTGACCAAATTACAAGAAAATGGTGACTGATTTGTAAAGAAACCAAAACCCAAGAGCCCAAGCTTAAAACCCTTAAAAGACTAGCTTAGACCCGTTAAACCAAGCCCAATACCAACGACCCACTAAGCTAAAGCCCAAACCCAAACCATTTTATGTTAATCGACAGGGTCACGGACCTGTAACCGAACCCGCACAAAAACACGCGGATCCCCTCGCGACCCGCTTGCTCAAAACGGTGTCTGTAACCCTCTTAGCCCGACCTAGACGCTTGACCCGAACTACGAAGATTACACGGGGAAAACCAAAGTCAACCCAAAAGCCAACCTTGATTAACGACCCTTTTTTCTTTTTAATCTTTTCTAGATGCACATTAAGCCTATGTGAATACTCAAGAATCATAAGATAGAAAGGCATAGCGATCCGGAAACATTTAGGGACTCAATTGCACGAAATACATTTATAGGGACCAAAATGTAATTTTTAGAAAATATAAGGACCTTGAAGATTTTATGATTACAAATATGTAATTGGTCATATACATGCTTCTCTATCAAATTTCAGCTTAAACGGACATTCCAAACTCAAGCAATTGCATCCACAACATTCGGGACTAAAATGTAAAACATGGAAACTTAAAACAATTCAAAAACAACATCCAACGGTCATCCGTTTCGGAACACCAACCTCTGTACCGAAACACTCGTATTGAAACGGTGTTTCCCGTTTCGGTACTCGGGTGCGTTCCGAGACCAGTATCGAAACATGCCTCTCCAGTAGCCAAAGTGTTCCGAAGCATCTTCAGCCGTTCCGAAATGTTATGACCATTACAGGCCCCCATTTCGAAACAGTTAAGGGTGTTTCGATACACCCTGTCCTGTGACAGTAGAAAATGATGGTTTTTCACCTTTGAATCCACTCAAACATGCCTCAAAGAGCATCATAACATACCAGCAACCTATTAAGACACTAAGGATCACATTTAAGGTCCTTAAGCTAGAGCATGGCATCAAACACATAATCACCCAAACTATATGCATGCTTCCTAGCCACAAAACCATTATAAGCTATCAAACCTCAAACCAAACCTTTAGGACCATTTACAATCCACAAAAGCCATCACAAACATGCTACAAACTTAGGGAGTTCAAACACATCTCCCAAATACAACCTTGGTGTTCCATTGCCAAATATCAAAACTAAAGTGTATAAAAACATCACCATACATGAGCTATGCACTTTCTTGGATGTTCTTAACCTTCTTGCTGCCCGAAAACACCTCAATTATCTGCATTATTGGTAAAAGAGAGCGTAAGCACATTTGCTTAGTGAGGCATGCTGTTACGCTCTAAAGAAAACCAACACAATAATGCATTCTTTAAAACACTTTCTCAAAAGCCTTTTTCTACAACATGCTCATTCTATCTCATGCTTGAAAACCATTTCGAAGAAAATTCTCATTGAAAACACATGTACCTCAATTCTATCTCATGCATTTAAACCAATGCAAAACTCATGGCAAGGTCATACACATGCTTGTGAAAACCAAAGCATTTCATACACAAATCTCATATGCATTTCTCATAGCATAAATCATCTCATCAATAGGTACATGTGAATCAAAAGCATTTTCATATATTATATTGCCATTTCATATCTCATTATTACTCGGATACGCGGACAACATTCTCAAACCACTAGACGCTTCTGGTGGAATCTCACATCACCGTACTCACTTGTCTAGTAACATAGTTTCCGGTGGAATCTCACATCACCGTACTCACATGGCAGAATCTCTCATCGCCACAAAGCTTGGGTATTTCACCAAGTCCTACCCGATGGAATGCCCATCATCGGTCTCTCCCTTTGGATTAAACAAAAGAGCACGTACGAATTTTTAGTTTATAGTGCACTCTCATCCTATTGATCGATCAATTATATCCAGTAAGTATCTCATCTTCAATGCCAATATATTATGTCAAAACATCACCTCACCTACTGTTTTTAATGCAACTTTTCTCAAAGCTTTCTCATCTCATTCAAAATCATAACATTTGCCATGCTTTAAAAGAAAAGCTCAAAACTCTACAATGCAACATGTTATTTCATGAATCTTTTCAAGCATCATCTCATGCATAAAAATAGTAGGAATTTATCTATCTAAAACCACGAGCATGTAAAAGCATTTTAGGGGAAACCACCACATATAAGAAAGCAATCTAGTCAATATTTACTTCCGGACCTAGGAAGGTGTTTCAAATCTTTCCCAAATCCCCAAACCTTGTTTCTTTGTCCCTCAAGGACTTCTAAAACCATTCGCACTCACCGATTACGTTTCACTTGCTCATCGAAACGCTATCTAAGCTTCCGGATCAACACCAAAGGTGTCCGAAGATGTCTCACATGTTTATAACACATAAGAGCAGAGGATTAATGTGTCATCATGCATTGAAATCATTAGCCACACACCTAAACTCGCTGCTCTACTCAAGAACCTCATTTCGGCTACCAAACACAACCGGAATCATCTCCAAACCCTTCCAAAACAAAGCCCAATCAAGATCTATCACTTCTAATCATTTCTAAACATCAATCAACATCAAAAAACTGCCACAAACTCGTCTTTATACCTCCAGCTATAACAGAGCACCAAAACCACCCCAAAAACCATCATTCTAGCATACAAAATTAGGAATCCAAGCCTATTCGGTATTTGTTTGATAAAACCTCATTTATAACATTAATTAACATCCAAAATACATTAGAAAACAACCTCAAAACAGAGCCTAACCATCAACCACAAAAATCATCAAGATCTCTCCAAAAACCTTGAGTTTTAATACAATTTCTTGTTTCTAACATTAAAGCAACTCAAAAATCATTAACAAAGGATTGATAACTTGGGAATTTCGGTAAAGAACTGATCATTAGAGGAGAAGTACGAATCTTACCTCTAATGGTTGATTTCTTCTTGAATTTGGGCAAGTTTTCTTGAAAATCCAATGTAAAAACAAGAGGATTTGATGAGGAAAGATTAGGAATCAAAAGGAGATTGAAATCTCATCAAAGGAATGAAAATCTAAGGATAATTGATGGAGGAAATGTATTTGGCTGAAAAGAAATTGAGAGAAAATTGATGAAAGGTAGTTATGAAAAGTTAAAGATAGTTTTCCTTTTTATTAATCTTTATTTCCTTTAATTACAACATTATTAAAATCACCCAACATAAGGAGGAATCTGATTAAAAAAATTTTGGTAAAATTAGCTCCTTAAAGATTCAAAGTTTCAATCCTTTACAAAACAGCCACTATTTAACTTTTGCAAAAACTGCGATTTGGTCACTATACCGAAATGTAGTATTTCCAAACCTTATTTTGTAAAATTGATTTCACCATAATCATTCATATAATAAATGAGGATTTTTAGATATTTTTCCATATTTTTAAAGCATCCTGAACTCGGTGTTCCATAAATCCCCCTTTAAGATTCGAACCGTTCTCGACCGGTCCGATTCGAACTCTAAAACATCTAGGCCCAAAATCGGGGCGTTACAATGTCGTTCCCATCTCGGTATAAATAGTCCCGAACCGAGTTGGAACGACCATTTGGCCACTTTCCTCTCTCTCTCTCTCCTCATTTCTCTAAACTTGAACACCTAAAATCCTAAAAACCTCACCCATTTTCGATCAAAACCATCTTTTTCCTCATTGTTCTTCCTCTATTCTTCCAAAACTCCCTCATTTAATCTTTACAAACACTGAAACCCTTTCCTTAAAACTGTTTTCGAAGATCAAAATCCCCTTTTCCTTTCGTGTTCTTCACCAGTTCTTCCAAAAAGCCTGATTCAGTCCTCATAAACACCTAAACTCTCCCAAAATCTGTTTTTCAAAGATCAAAACCCTTTTTTTCAAGAACACACCATAAACTTTTCAAAAACCCCTGTTTTGATCTTCACTCATCCCCTAAAACCTCTTCGACGTGTTTCTTGGCCGACGGGATGATATCGATCACCGAATATCATCTCTGGTCTTCTCCTACCCCTTTCCGATGACCGGACCTTCTCCGATCATCTTCTTTGGCATCCCTGTAAACTCTGACCACCGTTCGACCTTCTTCAACCATTCTACGATGACCGGACCTTCTCCGGCCAGACTTGGTTTTTACGACCACTGTCTGCAACTCCGACCACCGCCGCCGCTGTCGCCGGAACCCTAGATCTACCCAAACAACTCCATTTTCACCCTCATCCTAGATCTGAGCCTCGTTTCGTCAGAAACACCCCGCTTCTCCCAATCCTAGGCTATCTACCCAGAACCAGTGACCTCACCTCTACATTTTTCAACTCCGGAAATGGTCCTAGCACTCAAATCCTCACTCTGGTGGCATTTCCGGCGACATCAAAGCGAGATAAATCTTCAAACTCTCTTCTCTTTATATTTTTTATTTATTTTTTATTATTATCTTATTTCGAATCTCGATATGCTTTTTAGAGTTTAGATCTGTTTTATATTATCTTAGATCTAGGTTTTAATTTGTTGGATCTGATTTTATGTTTAGGTTTAGGTTTAGGTTGTGTTTTATGGTTGAGATCTGGTTTTTGGACAGATCAGAGTTCGGTTTTTTTTAGAGATTTTAATATGTTTTTATGTTTTCGAGTAGGTAAAATGAGGAAAAGAAGTGAACAGAGGTAAAAAAATACCTCAGTTCGGTGTTTCGGTAGTTCCGATGAGCTTTCGGCACAGTCTCTTTGCTCCGGCTTTCTTCCTCGAGCACCTCTAGTCGTCCAGGTAACCTCTCAACTTCTTTGACCTTTGTTTTTTTGGTAATTATTAGTTTAATTATTACTGAGCATTAATTAATGCTTTTCTCTCTCTTCTCATGAATTTATACCCGCTGTCAGACATGACGTCACCTTGCACGATTGGCGATGCTAGCTAGTTCCAGATCTTTGGGAATCCGTGTGAAACGGGCGGAGCCAATACCGACTCGCCACGTGTCTATTGGGGCTCAAGTTTGAGCGGGAAAAAGAAACACAAATGGATCAGATGGGCTTTTTGTGCTTGTTGGGATGTATATGGGTTGTAACGGGCTAGTTAACAGCTGTAGTGGATTTTTGGTATTAGGTTCGGGCTTTACATTGTTTTGGACCTTTTGTATATACATTTCGGGCCTTGTAATACATTTGGACTCTAATATATTTTTGGGTTTTTATTATTATTATTCTATTTTATTTATTGTTATTATTATTATTATTATCTTATGTATATATGTATGGGCCCGGACAAAAATCCGGTGCTACAGCTGCCCCTCTTTGCTCATTGTTGTGGAACAAGAATAGGCAAAGACTGAAAAGACACAGATTTTGTCCGAAGCATCTGCTCGTCAAAGTTTGAAGATGTACTTCTCGTTATGAAATTCTTCAATCTTTGATAATCTGGCATTGCTCCATGTCATTCTCCATCTTCTGAGGTCTGAAGTTGTTCTTCTTATTATGAAATTCTTCATTCCCCATTCTTTCGATGGTCTGCATTTCTGCGATGGCACTTGAATAAGCAAGCTCTTCTCATTTGGAACTTCCTCATTCTTCAACGAACGAACTCTTCTCATTATGAACTTTCTTTGCTGGACGAACTCTTCTCATTATGAATCCTTCTTTGCTGGACGGATTCTTCTCATTATGAATCCTTCTTTGTTGGGCGGACTCTTCTCATTATGAATCCTTCTTTGCTGGGCGGACTCTTCTCATTATGAATCCTTCTTCGCTGGGCGAACTCTTCTCATTATGAATCCTTCTTTATCATTTTCATGTTAAAACAAATGAAATATGCAGGTTAACATGATCCTAATATCCTATATGATACATGAACCATGGTTTACTTAGATCCATCAATCAACCTATGCTCTTTTAGGTCCTTTCCTGGATGCTTCTTGTCTAACTTCATCCCACACCAGGACTTGGCCATTGCAACTTCCTTTCTGCGTTTCTAGCCCTTCGCTCTAAAGCGCCCTTCCGGGTTTTCACTTTAGTTTGCTTTTCTCAAAGCGCCCTTTCGGGTTTTCTCTTTAGTTTTTTCTTTTTCTCTTTTTTCTTTCTTTCCTTTTTTTCTCGAAAGGCGCCTTTTCAGGTTTTCACCTCCCTTTTTCTTTCCTTTCCTTTTCTTTTCTTTTTTTCTTTTTCTTTTTCTTCTTCTTCTTCTTCTTTTTTTCTTTTTTTCTTTTTTCTTTTCTTTTTCTTTTTTTGAAAGTATTATGATCAAGGAAGTTTTGCTTTGATCGACCAAACACTACTACGATCGATTATGAAACTTTGCTGAACCCAAGAGTTTCTACTGAGCTGTAAACACTTCTCTTCTCAATACCCGCAAATTGTCCTAATTGCAAAATTGACTAAGAGGAACCTTGTAATGCCTTGTCCTCATATTTATGATCATCTCATTATAGGTAAATCAGTGTTCTTCGGGTGAAAGTCTCTATTGCGACATTCATGATCAACCTTCAGCTTTGCACTGCCTCATCTTGTACACTCTTCTTCAATTCCTAGAGTGACAAGGTTCACCTGCATTTCTAAAACAAAGTAATATTAGGAAATTATCTATTTTTTTCATTATATTAACCATTTTAAGATGCTTTGGAATAAAAAAGAAAGCTCGGAAGTGAATTCATGAATTTTACTGAAGTTTATAAATTGGAATACAACAGATTTTGAAATAGTCATGGCAAACAAAATCAAGAAACAAAGTCAGATCTCCGGGCATCCAAGGCATGAAGGATATAACCACCTTGTCAACCAGAAGTAGGGCTGAGTTTGCATTCATGTCCTACGGTCCTCAAATGTTGCTGGAAAGCTTTCGAATGTGAAACCCCTTTCAAAATACTAGGTGTCCGAGAGGTCTTGATTATCAGATGCCTAACTTCACTTATCTAAGCCGCATTTTCTGGTTTTCAACTCAGATCCTCCTTTGGTTTCAAGACGCCCTTTGCAGGTTTTTATCTTGAACCCCCTTTTATTTTTTATTTTTCTTCTTTTTTTAATATCTAAGGCGCCCTTTTGGGGTTTTCACCATAGATATTTTCTTTTTTGCGAGAGCGCCCTTTCGAATTTTCACTCTGCTTTTTTTTTCTTTTTTTTCAATCTCTTTTTGTATTCTTCAAGCATAATACTTTTTGACCGAATTTGAATTCACCAGCTTATGTAGCTCTTTGTCGTCCATTTCAGCCAGTATTAATGTTCCTCCGGAGAAGGCTTTCTTAACAACATATGGCCCCTCCCAATTAGGCATCCTTTTCCCGCGATCGTCTCGATGTATTTGTAGGACCTTTTTAGCACAAGATCCCCCTCTTGAAATTCTCTTGGGCGCACCTTTTTGTCATATGCCCGCATTATCCTCTTTTGGTACATCTAGCTGTGAAAATTTGCCCTCAATCTCTTTTATTTGATAAGATTTAGTTGGTCGAATCGAACCTGAAGCCATTCCGCATCATCTAGCTTTGTTTCTGACAATACTCGGAGTGACGGAATCTCAACTTCAATGGGAAGCACCGCCTCTGTCCCATAAACCAAGGAGTAAGGTGTTGCCCCGGTCGAGGTCCGTATTGATGTTTGATATGCAAACACGGCGAATGGTAACTTCTTATGCCCGTCTTTGTAAGTTTCTGTTGTCTTCGATATGATATTCTTTATATTCTTGTTTGCCGCTTCTACTGCCCTATTCATCTTCGGGCGGTAGGTTACTGAATTTTGGTGAATGATCTTGAATTGTTCACACACTTCCATTATCACTTTGTTATTGAAATTTGTAGCATTATTAGTAACAATTCTTTATGGC
Source organism: Hibiscus tridactylites (assembly GCA_958450335.1). NCBI lineage: Eukaryota > Viridiplantae > Streptophyta > Magnoliopsida > Malvales > Malvaceae > Hibiscus > Hibiscus tridactylites. The sequence continues at coordinate 21,892,793 of OY288289.1, read as the reverse complement.
AGTCCATATCGGCAAATTATTTCCTTTTTCAGGAACTTACTGAGTGTGGTTCTTGTGATATTAGCATAAGAAGCTGCTCCACCCACTTTGTAAAATAATCTATTGCCACAAGGATAAAACGATGTCCGTTTGAAGCTTTAGGGTGGATTTGCCCAATAACATCCATGCCCCAAGCAGCAAAAGGTTATGGTGAATTCATGGTATGTAGAGGGACTGGTGGAGAATTAATCTTGTCAGCATATATCTGACACTTATGGCACTTCTTTGCATATTCAATGCAATCTCCTTCCATGGTCATCCAATAATAGTTGTATCTCATGATCTTCCTAGCTATTGAGAGTCCATTTGTGTGTGTACCACATATCACATCATGTACCTCTGCCATTATATTCTTTGCTTTGTTGGCATCGACACATCGTAGCAAAACTCTGATCTCTGCTCCTTTTGTATAGGATATCCTCGTCGAGTACATATCCTGAAGTCATTCTTCTGATAGTTCTTTTTTCATTATCATTTGCACCCAAGGAATAAGTCTGATACTTTAGATATTGCAAAATATCATGGTACCAAGGATGTTGATCAATTTCCTCTTCTATGCTGCAACAATGAGCATAGGTTTCATAACTCTGCATTCAAATAGGCACCATATCTTTTAATCTATTTGCTAGGAATACCGAAGCCAATGTAGCTAAGGCTTCCGCCATTTGGTTATCTTCCCTAGGGATACATACAAAGGTTTTTTCCTCGAACTCCTTTATCAGCTCCATGATCAGTTTTCAGTACTCAATCAATTTTACATATTTTGTTTCCAATTCTCCACGAAGTTGGTAAATCACCAACGTCGAATCCCCATACACTTTTAAGTCTTCTATTTTTCTTTCAATAGTAGCTCGCAGGCCAATCACACAGGCTTAATATTCTGCCATGTTATTGGTACAAAGAAACTTTAGCCTGCTTGTGAACGGGTAATGTACATCATCTGGCGAGATCAATACTGCTCCAATTCCCCGATCAACGGCATTAGCTGCTCCATCAAAATACAATTTCTATTTTTTTCTTTTTGGAATTTTGGCTTCTATCGTGGAGACATTAATCACATATTCATCTGGGAAATAAAAGTTCAGGGGTTCATAATCCTCCATCGCTCGACTGGCTAAGAAATCTGTTATGGTATAACATTTGCCAAAGTGTCAGTTTTCCAGTCAATGTTGGTATTTCCATCATAAATTTCAATGGATCAAGGCGAGAGATCAGCCATGTAGTGTGGTATAACATGTACTGCCTGAGCCTTCGAATTACCCAAACCAGAGCACAACATAGCTTTTGAATTGGTGGGTATCGTATTTCGCATTCAGTAAACTTTTTGATCAAGTAATAAATGGATCTTTATTGCTTTCCTGTGTTATCATGTTGCCCCAATACGCACCTCATTGAATTCTCGTAGACCGTCAGATAAAGGATTAGTGGCCTGCCATGAACCTATGCTACTAATATGGGAGCATTGGTTAGATATTTTTGATCTTGTCAAATGCCTCTTGACACTCTTCATTCCATTCTCCAGGGTTATTCTTTTTCAACATCCTGAAGATTGGATCACATTTATCGGTCAATTGTGATATGAACCGAGAAACATAATTCAATCTGCCAAGGAACCCCCGAACATCTTTTTTCTGTGAGCTGGGTGACGGAAGGTTCTAGATAGCCTTCACTTTATCGGGGTCCATCTCGATTCTCCTTCTACTAGCAACGAACCCGAGAAGTTTTCCAGATGTTACTCCAAAGGTGCATTTGTTAGGATTGAGCTTCAATTGGTATTTCCTCAATTGTAAAACCTATGTTTGATTTTGATATAATTAGATCTTTAAGGATCAATTTGAAAAACTTAAAATTGTTTTTGTAAGTCCCTTAATAAGTTTTAAATCACCAACTCTTTTAAACTGATTTGAAAAACTCAAACTCAAAATATTTTCGAAGTGTTCCAAGGCCAAACTATTGAAAAACGTTCAGGTGTATCGATACACTCCCAAGTGTATCGATACCTTTTTACCAAAGTTGGCTACTGGAGGAACACGTATCGATACGGCAAACCCTCGTATCGATACGCCCCTGTGTTGAAGTCTAAAGAGTTTGAATGGCGTACCGATACGACAAACCCTCGTATCGATACGGCCTTAATAATTTTTATATATAAGTCGGTTTAAATTATTTGACCGTTGGTGTCAGTTGGTTGGTAACCAAATTTTAAATGGTCGTTGACCAGTATCGATACGCCTAACCCCCGTACCGATACAGATATCGACAGTGAGCTAAGTTGAGAAAAAGGTATCGATACGACATTTATCGTTTCGATACCCCGTACCGATACGCTTATGTGCGTATCGATACCCCTTATTTATTGCACACAACAGCTCTTTCTTTTCTGAGACAGGTATCGATACACCTCCCCGCGTACCGATACGCATAGCTGCAGAAGTGCATTTATGGTGGTAAGAGAGGGTTCCAACGGCTCCATTTATGTTTCCAACCACCCAAACGGCTAGAAATCAATGAGGAGGTATAAAAGAGACATCCAAAAGCTACAACAACAACTATTGATCTTCAAGAAAACATCTATTCATCAAATCCAAGCAATTGTGCAAAAATCTCATATTGTCTACAAACCCCAATTGTAATTTTCATTCTTATCTTGTTCAATTGGGTTGAGTGCTTGTAATTGGGCTACAATTTGTATTGAGAGATACTCTATTAGCCAACAAATTTTTTTGTTATCTTGTTGTGTGGATTGGGTTAAATTTTGGGTAGAAAATTTAACCGATATTGTAAGGGTTGCCTCCTTAGCCTAGAAAAGGGGAAGAGCAATTAGTGGAATTGTTGCAAATCCTTAGTGAAGCTAAGGTAGTGGATGTAGAGTTCATTTGGAACTTGAACCACTCTAAAATCCCTTGTCTATCTTTTTAATTTGCAATTTCAACCACAAAATCTTTAAAAATCCAATTCACCCCCTCTTGGTTTATATCTATCTTTCGATCCACTCAACAATTGGTATCATAGCCTACCTCTTTGAGGATTAACAACCACAAGAGGAGTTCCTTGGAAGAGTGTGATCATCATATATCAAGAGATGGCTTCAACCTCCGGTTCGGGCATGTACGAGTCTCAATCCACTACAAAGCCTCCCTTCTTTAATGGTGATAGCTATTCTTTTTGGAAGAATAGAATGCGTCTCTTCATCAAGTCAAATGACTACCTAGTGTAGGATGTCATTGAAGATGGCCCTTATATTCCATTGAAGCAAGATGGTGAAGACAAGATGGTATTGAAGAAAAAGATGGAGATGAGTGAAGAAGAAAGGAAAAAGATTCAAGTCAATGATAAAGCTCTCCACATGCTATTTTGTTCTTTCGGTCCGGACATCTAATCTAAGGTCTCATCCATCGAAAGTGCCAAAGAAGTGTGGGACACTCTTGAGACTACTTATGAAGGCACCAACGATGTTAAAGAAACTAAGATTGGAATTATCAATCTTAGTTATGAAAATTTCAAGATGGAGCCCGATGAGACGGTGTCTAAGATGTTTGATCGTTTCTCCACTATTGTCAATGGGCTAAAGGGTTTTAGAGAAATCATACCGGAAGACAAGCTTGTCCGGAAGCTACTTTATTCACTTCCCGAGTCTTGGGATTGGAAGAGAACCGCTATCATTGAAGCTAAGAATTTGAAAACTTTGAAGCTTGATGAGCTTGTGGGTTCTCTCCTTACTCATGAGATCATGAAGCAAGGAAGGGAAGATGAGAAGAAGAAAGAAGAGAAAAGGGTAGAGAAGCTTGAGGTTGAGAAGAAGAATAAGATGGGAATAGCTCTCAAAGCTAAAGCTTCACAACATGAAGAGAGCTCGTCTAGTGAGGAGGATGAACTCGAAGAATTGGCTATGATAGCCAAACGATTCTCACGTTTTATGAGGTCCAACCGGGGAAGAAAAATCCAAAGAAAGGTGGACTTCAAAAGCAAGAACAAAGAAGAAGGAAGGGATCCTATCATTTGCTTTGAGTGCAAACAACCCGGCCACATACGTTCGGAGTGCCCTCAACTCAAGAAGAAGGGCTTTGAGAAGAAGAAGAAGCTCAAAGCCAAGCTTGCTACTTGGAGTGATGAGGAGTCATCGGAGGATGACGAACAAGAAGTGCCTAACCTTTGCCTCATGACACTTGAAGAAGATTCCTCAATGGTAACCTCTAACTCATCTACTTTAGATTTTGAAGAATTAAATGATGCATATGATGAGTTACAAGAGGTCTATGATGAATTAGTTGAGAAATATAAAGAGTCGGTCATTAGGAACAAAAAGATTATTTTGGAATTAAATGAGAAAAATGACTCACTCACTCAAGCTAATTCAAAATTTGAGAAATATATATTAGGGTTAAAAGATGAACTAAAATTGTTGATCTTAATAATCTTTTGTCTCAATGTAATTGTGAACACCAAAAGGTGTTGGTTGAGCTAAATGAGCTCAAAAAGTCTTTGAAAAATATTGGTAGTGTCAAGCATGAAATAGGTGAATCCTCAAGAACACACCAACCTAAGAAAAAGACTAACTACTACAAACAAAGTAGCTATCCTAGACATAGTAGAGCTAAAAGAATTAGAAGTGTATGGGTTCCTAATGAACTTGTAAAATCTAATAATATTATTGCTATGTCATCTTGGATTCCTAAGGGAACCAAGGTTTTGGGAGCTAACACTTATGGACCCAAATGATTTGGGTGCCAAAAACAAAAGCTCAATATCTTTGTTTGTAGGGGGAGCATTGCTACAAGGCCAAAGCACAAAGTCAAAACTCATGGCACCTTGATAGTGGATGCTCAAGGCATATGACCGGAGACAAGAGTAGATTCATGGATCTAAAGCCAAAAAGTGGAGGAGTAGTGACATTTGGTAACAACTCCAAAGGCCACATTAAAGGTATTGGTTCCATAGGTAATCACTCTACTATTCTCATTGAAAATGTCTTATATGTCGATGGTCTTAAACACAATTTATTGAGCATAAGTCAATTGTGTGATAAAGGATTTAATGTTTTATTTGATAAAAATGGATGCAAAATTGTAGACATTAAATCTAATAATATTATGCTCATAGGTCATCGCATAGGGAACATATACATGGTGCATCTAGATGACATTCATACATCTCTTGCATACTTAGTTGCACAAAATGAAAATGATGCATGGTTGTGGCATAGGAAACTAGGACATGCTAGCATAAGTGTTTTAGAAAAAACTAGTCTCCCTTAATTTAGTTAGAGGTTTACCCAAGATAAAATTCTCAAATGATAAAATTTGTGATGCATGCTCAAAGGGTAAACAACATAGATCTTCCTTTAAATCCATTAATGATGTTTCTACTAGTAGATGCTTACAACTTATCCATATGGATTTATTTGGGCCAATTAGGACTATGAGCTTTGGTGGTAAGTCTTATGCTTTTGTACTTGTTGATGATTTTTCTAGATTTACTTGGGTTCTATTTTTAAGTACTAAAGATGAGGCTTTGGAAAAATTCATCACATTTTCAAAACTAACCCAAAATGATCTTGAACTTAAAATTTCACATATTAAAAGTGATCATGGAACCGAGTTTCAAAATTTAGGGTTTGAAGATTTTTTAAATGAAAATGGTATTAGCCATAATTTTTCGGCTCCTCGAACTCCTCAACAAAATGGGGTAGTTGAGAGGAAAAATAGAACTTTACAAGAAATGGCTAGAACTATGCTTTGTGAAAACAATTTACCTAAATATTTTTGGGCGGAAGCCACAAACACCGCTTGCTATATTGTAAATCGAGTAATGATTAGGCCAATTTTAAAGAAAACACCTTATGAGATTTTAAAATCTAAAAAGCCTAACATTAGCTATTTTCATCCTTTTGGTTGCAAGTGTTTTGTTTTAAATAATGGAAAAGACAACTTAGGTAAATTTGATGCAAAAAGTGATAAAGCTATTTTTATAGGTTACTCTTTAACCTCTAAAGCCTATCGAGTATTTAACAAAAGAACTTTAGTAGTAGAAGAATCTATTCATGTTGTATTCGATGATAACCTCCTTCCTAGGAAGGATTCTTGTGATGATGATGATGTAGGAATCATAAATGCCTTTGATGGAGGACAAACTTGAAAGGAGGATGAGATTCCAACAAAATAAGAGGACACACAAGATCCACCTCTTGAAGCCTTGAAGGACTTGTCTCTTGAGGAAAAGGAAGTGAGCTACCCAAGGGAGTTGAACTATGTCAAAGATGGTGAAATCTTGGGTGATCCATCCAAGGGGGTAACCACTCGATCTTCTCTTAGATTAATGAATCATGTTGCATTTATCTCATGCATAGAGCCTAAGAATATTAAAGAAGCATTGAAAGATGACTTTTGGATTATGGCTATGCAAGAAGAGTTAAATCAATTTGAGAGAAGTAACGTTTGGACATTAGTTGATAGGCCTAGTAATCAATCTACAATAGGAACTAAATGGGTCTTTAGGAACAAGCTAGATGAGAGTGGTAACATTGTAAGAAATAAAGCTAGACTAGTAGCACAAGGATACACTCAAGAAGAGGGAATAGATTTTGATGAAACCTATGCACCCGTAGCTGGAATGGAAGCCATTAGGATGTTGCTTGCATATGAATGTTATCATAATTTCATGCTTTTTCAAATGGATGTTAAAAGCGCATTTTTAAATGGTTTTATAAATGAAGAAGTGTATGTGGAACAACCACCGAGTTTTGGAGACTCAAAATTTCCAAATCATGTTTTCAAACTCACCAAAGCTCTTTATGGTTTAAAACAAGCTCCAAGAGCTTGGTATGAAAGACTTTCAAACTTTTTAATTGAAAAAGGATTTGAAAAAGGTAAGGTGGACACTACACTTTTTATAAAAATGTATAAAAATGACATCTTAGTAATTCAAATTTATGTTGATGATATTATTTTTGGTTCTACTAATGAATGTCATTGTCAAGAGTTTGCTAAGTTAATGCAAGGTGAATTTGAGATGAGCATGATGGGGGAGCTCTCATTCTTTTTGGGACTCCAAATCAAGCGAAAGAAGGATGGCACCTTCATCAACCAAGCAAAATACATAAAGGATATGCTCAAGAAGTTTGGCTTGGAGAATGCAAAGCCTCAAGCCACTCATATGAGCTCATCTACAAAGCTTGACAAAGATGAAGGAGGTAAGTGTGTTGACTCTAAGCTCTATCGTTCTATGATTGGATCATTGCTTTACCTTACCGCAAGTAGACCGAATATTTTGTTTAGTGTTTGCTTGTGTGCTAGGTTTCAAGCTAGTCCTAGAGAGTCTCACCTTATAGCCGTTAAGAGAATCTTTAGGTACCTTAGAGATACTCCTTGTTTAGGTCTTTGGTACCCTAGAGACTCTACCTTCAACCTTCATGCTTACTCGGATGCGGATTATGGGGGTTGCAAAATTGATAGGAAAAGTACTTCGGGAACTTGTAAATTCCTAGGTAGTATGCTCATATCTTGGTTCTCTAAGAAACAAAATAGTGTAGCCTTATCTACCACCGAAGCTGAGTATATATCCTTAGGGAGTTGTTGTGCTCAAGTCCTTTGGATGAAGCAACAACTCTTAGATTATGGAATTAAAGTTGAAACCATACCCCTAAAATGTGACAACACTAGGGCAATATGTCTAACAAAAAATCCCATCCAACACTCTAGAACCAAACACATAGAAATAAGGCATCATTTCATTAGAGATCATGTCCTTAAAGAAGATGTGGTTATAGAGTATGTAGACACCTTAAATCAATTAGTGGACATATTTACAAAACCTTTAAACAAAGACCGTTTTTGGTCCCTTAGGAGAGAGTTAGGTCTAGCTAGCCTATCTTGACCTTTTAGGACCTCTTTTGTGCTTAAATTTGCTTGATCTTGTGAAATGCCATGTGTATATGTTTAGACTCCTAATTTCATCCATGCCTATAGTTAGGGGGAGTATGATTCTATTAAAATATGCTTAGAACTGCTCATTCATCATTTGCATACTTTTAGGAGATGTTAAGTCCGAGCCTATGGTTGTTCTTAGAACCAAATATGCATTTTTGGGCATACGATATCGATACAGATCTACGCGTATCGATACGTGTTCTTCATTCAGTTTCCCAGAATTTCTTCGTTTACACGGGTATCGATACGGGTCGTTTTGATACGGACCCTATCCGTTTCGATACGACTCTCCAACAGGCATTTTTGCGGAAATGACGATTCTACCCTCGTGTCGATACACCCTCAGACGTATCGATACTCAATTGCGCAGACAGCTTTAAATTTGGCTTTTAATGTGTTCAACTTTTACCAAAATTAAAACTCTTCAAAACCTAAAAACCCTAGCCGTTTTTGCCTATAAAAATGATCTTCCTCCTTCATATTTTTCACACCTCAACTCAAATCTAAAAGAGTTTTTGATTCAAGCAAGGCTTTGTGCTCTCTCTCATCACAATTGTGCTAGTTTTTCTTCAATCTCTCAAGTTTCTATCAAGGTAATCTTTTCTTTATTTTTTTTTGTTTTTGTTTTGATGTTTTGTTTCATCTTTTTATCAAAACCTTTGTTTCTTCAAAACTTTTCTTCAATTTTTTTTTTAAATTTTTCTTTACCTTGGTTTTTACCCAAAATTGAAGAAATCCTCTTGCTTATTTCTCTTTTAGATCATGGCACCAAAGGAACCATCGAGGAAGCGTACAAGGGTTTCTCAAACCGGTGAATCATCCACCCTTGGAGCGATTGCTCGTCCGAACTACTCTACCATCTATGAGCAATCCTTTGAAGGTCCCACGGATCTAACTCATTTTCGTCAATATGATAATTATAAGATTCGTGCCAAAAGGGTAATATCCGTTCCTTTTCTCGACTCTGAGCGTTTTAAGTTTGAATATCTTCCTTTGTTTCGTCATTGGAACTTCATGGATTTCATATCCATTCCCGGTTTTTATTATCGCCTTTTGGTTTTGATTTTCTACTCTAATGCCAAATGTATTACTCATAATGGGGAAGTTGTTGCCATTCGCTCTTATCTCATGGGGAAGAAAATCATCCTTGATGTCAAATCCATTTGTGAAGTTTTTAAATTAGAGGATGAAGGCATTGATGATGAGCATGCTTTGGGGCATGTTCTTAGTGGATCCATCACCGCCCTAAATGCTCAAGACCGGATCTTACATTTGATGGTGTCTTGGTGGTTTCGTCCCTCCGGAGGAAAATATTCCACCATCTGTCAAGTGGATGATTTTTGGATCCGTTGCTTCCGTGAGCGAAAGCACCCAAATCTTGCTCGACTCATGTTCGCGGAGATCGTCTACCTCGTGCAAAATCGTCACACAACTCTCGTCACCTCCTTTACATATGGTACGGCTTTGAGTTATTTCTTTATTAAAAAGGATATTGATTGCTCTTTTGACTACCCAACTCCCCTCACCAATCCCATTGATGAGCGATCTCTTGCTCAGGCGAAGTTTCAATATTTTAATTGTGAATGGGTACGTCTTGCCGAGTTACCACCCGAGGCCGCCGCCGTATTTGAAGAGCCTCAAGCTCTTCAAGTCCCACAACCCTCCATGGATGCTCTCATGACTTACCTCAATGAGCAATTTACCGGGTTGCGCACGGACATGAACACTCGTCTTACTTCCCTTGAAACAACTTTTGATACAAGGATGACGGGTATGGAGAATCGCCTCACATCCCTTGAAAGCGGTCACAATTCTTTGAATATTTCCATCGCCACTTTCCATGATGAGTGGCGCAATAGCATGCGGGATAATGAGCCAATGGGAGTTGATGATGAAGATGATGAAGACGACGAAGACGATGCCTAGACGTTTCTTCTTGCATCTCATGCATATCATTTAGGATTTTCTATTTTATGCACCTTTGCTTTATGTTCTTAGGACTAAGTTTGTTTTTAGGATTAAACATATGCTTTGATTTTCTGTTTTTGTTTGGATTTTAAGTTTGATGCTATGATGAATAATATAAGTGTTGCTTATTTATACCTTTGCCTATGTTTATGCACTTAATTGTCTCAATATTTTTTATCTAACAAAAAGGGGGAGAGAAACTAGCTCAACACTTCAAATATTTTGATTTTAACTCAAAGGTTACCAAGCTTACATTAAGGGGGAGAGTTAATTTGTAAAGATTTTTCAAAATGTCAAAAAATTTAAGTTTTAGTTTTGTTATATCAAAAAGGGGGAGATTGTAAAACCTATATTTGATTTTGATATAATTAGATCTTTAAGGATCAATTTGAAAAACTTAAAATTGTAAATGTAAGTCCCTTAATAAGTTTTAAATCACCAACTCTTTTAAACTGATTTGAAAACTCAAACTCAAAATATTTTCGAAGTGTTCCAAGGCCAAACTATTGAAAAACGTTCAGGTGTATCGATACACTCCCAAGCGTATCGATACCTTTTTACCAAAGTTGGCTACTGGAGGAACACGTATCGATACGGCAAACCCTCGTATCGATACGCCTCTGTGTTAAAGTCTAAAGAGTTTGAATGGCGTATCGATACGGCAAACCCTCGTATCGATACGGCCTTAATAATTTTTAAATATAAGTCGGTTTAAATTATTTGACCGTTGGTGTTAGTTGGTTGGTAACCAAATTTTAAATGGTCGTTGACCCGTATCGATACGCCTAACCCCCGTACTGATACGGATATCGACAGTGAGCTAAGTTGAGAAAAAGGTATCGATACGGCATTTACCGTTTCGATACCTCGTACCGATACGCTTATGCGCGTATCGATACCCCTTATTTATTGCACACAACGACTTTTTCTTTTCTGAGACAGGTATCGATACACCTCCCCGCGTACTGATACGCATAGCTGCAGAAGTGCATTTATGGTGGTAAGAGAGGGTTCCAACGGCTCCATTTATGTTCCCAACCATTCAAACGGCTAGAAATCAATGAGGAGGTATAAAAGAGACATCCAAAAGCTACAGCAACAACTATTGATCTTCAAGAAAACATCTATTCATCAAATCCAAGCAATTGTGCAAAAATCCCATATTGTCTAGAAACCTCAATTGTAATTTTCATTCTTATCTTGTTCAATTGGGTTGAGTGCTTGTAATTGGGATACAATTTGTATTGAGAGATACTCTATTAGCCAACAAATTTCTTTGTTATCTTGTTGTGAGGATTGGGTTAAATTTTGGGTAGAAAATTTAACTGATATTGTAAGGGTTGCCTCATTAGCCTAGAAAAGGGGAAGAGCAATTAGTAGAATTGTTGCAAATCCTTAGTGAAGCTAAGGTAGTGGATGTAGAGTTCATTTGGAACTTGAACCACTCTAAAATCCCTTGTCTATCTTTTTAATTTGCAATTTCCACCACAAAATCTTTAAAAATCCAATTCACCCCCCCTCTTGGTTTATATCGATCTTTCGATCCACTCAACATCAATCTCAAGAATAACTTTCTCAGATTTTGGATGTGCTTCTCTTCAGTATGAGACTTAGTGATCATGTCATCTACATACACTTCAACTTCTTTATGCATCATGTCGTGGAACAGAGTCACCATCGCCCGCTGGTATGTTGCCCCAGCATTCTTTAGTCTAAAAGGCATCACCTTATAACAATGCGTGCCCCATAAAGTTATAAAGGTGGTCTTGATCATGTCTTTTGGACTCATCTTTATCTGATTATATCCCAAGAAGCCATCCATAAAGGAAAACCAAGAATGCCCTGACGTATTGTTGACCAGAATGTCTATGTGTGGAAAAGGAAAATTATCCTTTGGATTGGCCCTGTTCAGGTCCCTGTAGTCAACACACATTCGTAAATTCCCATCTTTCTTTGGCACAGGAACTATGTTAGCCACCCATTCTTGATATTAAGATACCATAAGGAAACTGGCATCAATCTGTTTTTGTACCTCTTCTTTTATCTTTATCACCATTTCCGGCCTCATCCTTCTGAGTTTCTGTTGAACCGGTTTGCATTCAGGCCTAATGGGCAATTTGTGTACCACTATGCCATTGTTAAATCCTAGCATGTCTTGATAGGACCAGGCGAAGACATCTTTGAACTCGCGCAACAAATCATTTAATTCCTGCTTCTTTCTGGGCGAAAATGCTGCCCCTATCTTCACTTCTCTTTTGGTTTCTTCTGTTCCCAGATTAAGAATCTCCAATTCTTCTTTATGGAGCATGATCTGCTTATCTTTTTTTTCCACCAACCTCAGTAATTCTTCAAGGATTTCACATTCTAATTCATCCTCAACTTCATTGATTTTCGCTAGACATACTGGTTGTTCAGGTCCTACCCTAGGATTGGGTTTAGGATCATTCATGCAGTCGATAGTTGAAGACATGCAAAGAAAATAATAATTTATTTTGAAAAGGATACGAAAAATAAAAACTCGTTTGCCATTTGTGAATCAGCATGGAAAGCATCTCTATTAAAATGATTGTATAATGGACCTTTACAGATAATCCCCTTATACACGCGGGCAAAGGTATAAGGTGGTCTCAGTATTTACTTTGTTTCAATATTGGTTACAAGGGAAGTATCTTCAGCTGTCCAATTCTTCAATGTCTCGCCTGGGGCACATGGACGGATCATTCTCAGATATTCGCCATGTCGAGCATCCTCAAAAATCCCACCAACAAAAAGACCAACCAGATTATTGCCAAAAATTTCCTCCTCATGCAGTTTTATTGTTTCTTGATTGACTTCCTCCAGCTGCTTTTCAACATTAGTGAACCCACATGATTTGAAAATCTTTGTCAAGTCAAAAGATGTCACCAGGCGAGAGGACGTCTCATTTCCTTGCATGCGGGCTTTCATATGTTCTCTCTTCTTCTTTAACTCTTTCAATCAATCTTTTATAGTAGGTGCAAACCCCAATCCAAAATGATCCTTCATTATCAGAATGGGCATTGGACGCAAACTTCCCTGCAGGTGTTTTCCGAGCCCCTTCCAAGTGTCTCTCGCACAGTCAATTTGGTGCAGTTTGACAGTCTTGGCCATGGAAATGGTTTTCCCTCAACTACGAAGGTAGCATTCACAAATTCCAGCACCCGGAAAGAGCACTTCAAGGCGTTTTCATCTGTCTGCATATAAGGCACATCAATTGTTACAGAGGCAATGATGTCTTCCTCCGCTCCAACACTAACCAAGTTTCCTTCCATGACAAACTTGAGTTTCTAGTGTAGAGACGATGGGACTGCCCCTGCTGAATGAATTCAGGGTCGTCAAATCAAGCAATTATAAGTAGGTTTAATATCCATCACCACAAAATCAATATTGTAAACAGTCGGTCCTATCAGCAATGGTACTTCTATCCTTCCAAGCACATCCCGTATTGTTCCATCAAAAGCTCTCATAGTGTTCTGGTATGCCTTCATATGGGAGTCATCAATAGGCAACCTTTGCAGAGTTGCCATTGGCATAACATTCAAGGCGGATACATTGTCAATTAGAACTCCTTGCAGCATATATCCTATACAATGCGTGGTAATATTCAAAGCTTTCACTGACCCCATCCCTCCTTCTAGAATTTCATCATCGGTAAATGTTATGTAGTTTTCAGCAGCAATATGATTCACAATTCTGTCTAGCTTATCCACTGAGATGTTATTTGGCACGAACATCTGATTTAGCACCTTCATCAAAGAATTATGGTGCCCCTCAGAACTCAGCAATAACTCCAGGACTGAAATCCTTGCATGTTGCCGCTTTAATTGTTCTACTATGTTGTACTCATTGTTCTTTAAAAACCTCAGAAATTCCCAAGCTTGCTTCTCTGTCACCGGTTCATTTATATTTGGAGCAGGGTCTTCCTCAAAAATATTTTCGGGAGCAGCATGTACCTTTTCCTTAGCCTTCTCGGCCTCTTTCATCACTTCTAGGGAGGAGTAACATCTGCCACTTCGAGTGAAATGGCCTACTTCGTTTACTGCCTCCTCATTCGTCTTCTTTTCTTTCTCCGGTTCTTCTTTTGTTTCTTCATTTGGCTTTATCTCCTGCAATTTCTCCTCTACTATTGACACATTGGACGCGTAATTCCAAGGGACCGCATTGGTGCTTTTGAAAGCGAACGTATCAAGAGTTGAGATTACTATTTTTGGTATCACCACTAGCTTGGTGCTTGCAGCCCTTGGTTTGACGGATACAACCAACGGTTTGTGGACCCCATATTTCACTCCAAAGCTTTCCGATGCGCACACCTCAACCTCTTTCCTTGTTCAGTCTTCTCAAAGAACTCAATTTCTTTGTTATCCATCATCTTTTGAACTAGGTCCCTGAACTCCTGACAGTGCTGAATTTCATGATCACATTCTTGATGATATTCACAATACACCTTAGCAGGTATTTCCATCTCAATTTTCATGCCAATTTCAATCATCTTGGCGTTATATAGTTGTTCAAACACTCATCTCAACGGGGACTGAATCTCTGATACATCAGTCTTTCGCCTCTTTGCCTCATCATATTCTTATATCATGTTCACCCTGCATCCTCCATGACTCGGAAGGGGATTAGTCGCAATATTGGGTTCATCAAACTTCAAAATCCCAATATTGATCAAATTTTTCACCACCTTCTTGAACGTTGTGCATGTTTCAATCGAATGTCCCAGTATTCCAGCAAGGAATTCACAGTGAGCATCATCTTTGTACCATGGAGGGTAAGGAGGATGTAGAGGTGTCAAATGATATGGCCTCACCAGATCCGCCTCATGCAACTGAGGGTATAATTCAGCGTATGACATTAGGATGGGTGTAAAATTCATTCTATCATTTATCGGTCCTCGAGAATCCCTCTTGTTCGAGTTTTGAGAGTTTCATGTTGCAGTTCCTAGTGATCTAATGGTCACATTTTTTGGTGCCTCATAAGTGCTTGCATTATTCACTTCATTGTCTTTCCTCTTATAGTTCCTGTGAGAACTCTCTCCACTCTAATTTATTTCGCTCTTTATTGCGGCTTCTATCAACTCTCCTGTCATCACAATGCCAACAAAGTTTTGGGTGGCATTGCTGATAAGCCTTTCAAAGAGCGGTCCTCTCAAAGTTTGTACGAACATATGGGCAATCTCACTTTCCATTAAAGGGGGATGTACTTGCACTACAATATCTCTCCATCTCTGAGCATATTGTCGGGTGTTTCATCACTTCTCTGCTCCATTCCTTGCAGCATTACCCGGCTTCGGGTCATTTCTATAACATGCTTATAGTGCTCCACAAAAGCTCCTAACAGGTCCTTCCAGGATCAGATATTCAGCCAGCTTAGTTGTGTATATCAGCGAGTAGCTGAACCAGTTAAACTGTCCTGGAAACAGTGTATCGGCAACTTTTCATCTTTCAGGTAAGCGGCCATTCTTCTGCAATACATTGTAAGATGAGCTTTGGGACAAGAAGTTTCGTCGTATTTCTCAAAGTATGGAGCTTTGAACGTAGGAGGAAGCACTAAATCAGCTACCAGGCTCATTTCAACAGCACCTGGTGCCATCTCACTAGCTTTCTATAATTCCAACAAGTGATTCTCTAGAGCTTTGCAGTGCTTCTCGTACTTGCGCTCAATTTTAGCACGTATTTTTCCAATCTCATCAACATCATTCAAGTCTGGCACCTCTTCAGCACTCCCAAAGTTTGCACCAATGTGCACTAGGTGACTTGGTGTTGTTCCTGCTAGGTTGATATGGACCTTCTTTGCTGTTGGAGGTTTTTCTGGATGCATCCTGATGTCAGATGTTGTCTCAGGTTGATCATTCACCTGGTTGGAAGCTTCTTCGGCTGCTTTAGCCTTCCCATATTCCTTAGGGCCCAATAGAGCAGTCAGCTGATTAATGATTTCTGCCTGGGTTTGAGTAAAGCAGTCTTTAATTGATTGTCCGATTCTGTCGAAACGATTATGCGTTTCCACGCGTTTGTTTTTGAGATTGGCAAGCCGATCCTCAAAAGCCATGGATCGTGAACGCAGGCGAGTTTCGTATGAATGTCGAATGTTTACAGCTTAGAGCAGATTCTGTCATTAAACCTTCCTATCATTAAATTCTTTATTTATCATAAGATGAATAAATGTATGCTTGTATGTATGAATGCATGAATGAAATAAAAGGACATCGAATTTAGGAACCAGTCTTTCTTAGAAACACCACATTCGTTCGAAAATTTAATTACATAGAGGAGATAAACTTGCTACAAGAAGCTACTAGCTCTGATTCCTAGGTTGACTAGCTCATGTAACAGACGTACAATAGCCTCCTCGTGCTCCTCTTCAATGTTGGGTTGCTCCAACAGGCTTGTAGCTTGCCTTGACGGGATTTGGACATACGAAGTGATGCTTCTGACTTAGGCTTTGAATCTCACCAGTTCATCATTTTGACACTGAATCGTTCGTCGGGCTGCCTCATATTTTTCCTTCCATGCACCACTCTCTACCATTACTTCCCCCTTATAGCTAGCAAGCTTGCCCCTTAGGTCTTGAACAACGTCTTCCAACTCGGTGATCCTCTTTTGCAGTCCCTCTTTCTCTATCTCCGCTTGGACCATATCTTCATTGTGGTACTTGGTGATTAATTCCTCAAGCTGTGTCACTTGACTGGTCAAGTCAAAATTTCGAGCATGTTCTTCTTCTAGACTTTTCTTGGCCTTGTCACTTGACTCCTTGCTTGCCCGCGCCTTTCTATCGTACATCTTTTTGTAATCATCCCTGTCCCAGGTCATTGCATCCAACTCTTCTGACAGATTCTTTATTATATTGCTTGTTCCACCTTTTCGCTTAGCTTTGTCGTCATTGTGCAATTCTCACATCTCTTTTAGTTCTTGATTCACTTTCTTGTTCTGCTCCATTAGCTTCTTCTCCTTTCCTTTGTGAATTTCTACTTGCAGTTGTGCCATTGTTAATTCCTCCTAAAGGTCATGGATTCGTTTTTCATACTTTTTAAAATCTTGCTCCTGGTCATGTCTAAGTTTTTCTAAAGTTGAAGGTGACTCCTAGATTGCCTGAGTTGAAGTTCCAGCTCTTGATGGCATTTCTTGAAACGTGGTGTCATTGACTCTTTAAGCTCTCCACTCACCGTACCTTGCCATTACTTCCGACCCTGGATAAGGCTAAACCCTTCTTGGTGTTTCCCAAGCCTTTGAGGTTTGCAGAATCAGTCCCTTGTAGTCATTGGTCTTGTGAGCATACTCAAACTTAGCCATCCCAGCAGTGGCAGGTATGAACTGCCTTGTTCCAAATTGCCTTGAGACTAACAATGGGCAGTAGGTTGTTCCTCCCCAGCATCCTGGCAACGGAACCCAGTCCCTGTTTCCACAGCGGTACAGAAAAGTTGTGCTCGTATTCAGCCAAGGAGCTTTCCATACTACATCTGTATCTTTCATATCTTTGAGATATTCGATCCAGTGTTTCTCAGTTTTCTTTTCTAGGGCACAATCAGTTAGATGTTCTCTGATCGGTGAATAGGTATCAAGGTATCTAGCTCCTTTATAAGGTGTGTTCCATCTGTGACCCCTGAACCATATTTCTTGCAGTTGTGCACACCCCATAATTTTGCTTCCCCCATCTTCTTACATATGGTGAGTGACCTATAGGTTTCTATCAGAATAGCCGATACCGAGTTAACTCCTTTATTTAGCCGTTCAAATAATCCGATAGTCGATGAGTCAACGTGCTCACGGGTCCTATGGAAGATTACCAAGCCATAGATACACAAAGCAAACATACTTCTCATTCTAACCGGTTCGTCACTACTTTCCATCACCAACTCTTTGAGAATTCTCCAGTTAACTCATTGCCTATCTTCATTTTGGTCGGTGCTGTCATTTTTGGCCAATCTTTGATCCCACCATTCTTTTGTCTTTCCTGTTAATGTTACCAACTTTTTGATAAACCCTGAATGCCATGTACTATTGAGGGACCTAGTGTAGATCTTGTCACTTTCTATTCTCGGGCATTTGATTAGTACCTCGTACTCCTCTAATGCTGGTGTCATATCTACTTGCCCAAAGGTGAAACAGTTATAGGCTGGGTTCCAAAATTGTGCCATTGCCCTTAATAACTCTTGATCAACCTTGATATCTAGCAATAAGGCTATGTCCCCGAATTCGTCTCGAAACAACTTTTTCATCTCATTATCCCATTGATCCTAGATACATTTAAAGTCTGGTAAACATGTATCTTGATTAGTGCTTAGCTTTGCGTACCCTTTCATTTTGGATACTTCCCCACTTCTAAGGCTATCCCCTTTTTCATGATGTGTCTGATCAGACCGGATCCATATAGCAGTGTTATCCTCTCCTGCTTTAAATCCTCGTGACATATCGGTACTTCTAAATTTAACTAACTCCCAATTCGATGTCAAAAATAAAAATGCAGTAGATGACAAAAAAATAAACAAAACAAACAAACAACAAAAAAACAAAACAAAACTTGTGTTAGTATCCCGAATTAATATTGAAGGCAAATAGAAAAACTACGAGATTAATAATCATTCAAATTAATATGACATTATTTAATGCAACAAAATAAACAGAGAAATGAATTTAAACTGGCAGCACCTGTCCAAGGTCCATGTCTGGCTCTAATGGGGTGGGCTTCTTAAACAGAATGTGGGCTTTGTTCTAGACTCTCGGTTCCCGAACTGTCGTTACTGCCTACTGCGACAGCAAAACATCGATTCGGTAGTATAGATCCCTTACAACAGAGTTGTGGACCCCACGATGCGTAAGCTTAGTATACCGGAAGAAAACAAAAATCCTAACTCGGAGCTGAAGAGCATCATGTCAGATATTGTCTTACTCCCACTTAAGGGTGAAAAACCCGAGTTTAGGGTTTATGCATGAATGACAGATATAGCATACACAAAAACTACCCTTATTTTTCTTAAAATCCATCGAACAGTTTTGTTTAGAAAAAATTAAATCCAGATTAATGCTCGAAATGCCAAAATGCCACGTGTAATTAATTATTAGGCCTGACTAGTATGTGCTTCACTCAAAATAGTCCATCTCAAATCGGTATAATCAGGCACAACAACTATATTTCTGAAACACAAAACATTATCATTACTAAAATTGTATTCGGTCGGTTTACCTTCCGCAATGTCCTGAACATTGTCGCGCCCGTTTTTTGAAAACCCGTTTTTTATTCTTTAGGAAAAAAACAGCCCGACGTTTGAATTTTGGAAATCGAGGTTTTTACCAATTTTAACTTAATTTTCTATTTTTAATCAAAATACCTCATATTTTGCTTAAAAATCACTTTAGAGTCGCCACCGGACACCATAAAAGCGTACCAAAGATTCTTTTTGAAAAATTCAGCTTCGAGAGTCGGTTACTGTAACACCCGAGTTTGGGGGTCAGGTGAAATTAAAATATTAAAATATTATTTTGGGCCTCGTGTTTTCAAAACAAATAAAATTTTATGTTGGGCTTGTTTTAATTTAAAACCCAAATCCCATGGATTTTAGAAATTGGAAGATAGTCATTTCATTAATGGCAGTTTCGTAAATACTTGAACTTGTAAAATAAAAACCCTTTTATTTCAAAACACCCAATATTTTCATCATCTTCTTCCCCCCAAAAACAAAGCCAACGTGAAAACCCCTCCCACCATTGAAGTTATTATTCCATCTCCTCCCTCCATCATCCTTGGTGATTTTTAAAAGGTAATAAAACTTTCGAGTTGTCCTCGTCTTCCTCTTTCTCCCCATGTATTTAGTTTTCCATGAAACCAACTGTTTTGTGTTTTGAGTTTTTGAGCTTTTAAGTTAAAAATCCAAACTTTGTTGTCCAATAATGAAGCTTTTGATTTCTTATCATTATTTATGTTATTAGCAACCCAAATGGTCCAGCATATGTGATTTTTACTTGGTTTTATGTTGATTTCCGGATTTGGGTTTTGTTGGGGGGTTTAGAAGGGTTTAAGGTTGGTTTTGGGGCTGTTTTAGGTGAGAACTTGTTGGCTGATAGTTGGTTGATAGTTAGGGGTTGTTTTGGAAGCTCTTAGGTGTGTTACAAGTGTTGGAATCGATGGTTTTTGGCTGTGCATATGAGCTGCTCGAAAATGAGAGTTTTGTGGGTGTTCTTGGCTTGATTTGATGCTTAATTGGTGTTATGAGTTACAACAGTGCTTTGTGGTTGTTTTGGTGATTAATAGAGTGTGTTTGATTGTTTAGAGACAAGGAATTGTGTTGGTGAAGCCTCGGGAACGAATCCGGATAGCTTGGTGGATTGATCGACTAGAGTTGTTGAGCTTGGAATAGTCGGTGAGTGGTTCTATGTTTTTAAATTGGTTTTCAAACATTGGTTCAAGTATGTGAACCTAGGTTGGGCTTGGTAAACCCACCTAGAGTTGGGATTAGAGTGGTAGTCTAATCTCAAGCTTAGTTTAGGAGACCCTTGGTTGAACTTCTAAATGTATGATATGCCTCTTGATTCATATTCATTTTGATTGACGTTGTCATGTATATTGTGATATACATGTATGTTGTTGAGGCATGATGATTTGTTGATGCATTGTGATATGCATGTGGTTCTGGAATGTGGTTTGTGCATGATGGTAAATCATGGTGAGTACGTGCTAAGCACGGAAAATGGTAAGAAATTGTGTAGTGAAGGTTGTGAAATGAATTAGTATTGGCACTAGTATGCTTGGGTACAATGATCGATCATTAGGATGTTTAGTGTGCACACGTGAGTCAAAATGCGCGCGTGGTCTTGATGATGATAGTCATCAAGATGGAGTACGGGTACGCCCGGAAACCTTCTTATATATGTTAGTTGATGATAAGTGGAATCCCATCGACGGGGCGTGAGGATAAGTGGAATCACCTCCTCGTGAAATGGTGATGAGTGTAATCCCACCGTAAGGTAATTGTTGAGTTGTTGGATGTGAGTTCCAACGGTTGTTATCCGCGTATTCGGGTCATAGCTAGGTGCCAATACGTTTGATATATGTGTTTCCATATGTTCATGCATCATTTACATTTGATTCTTGTGGCTTCAAAGGTAAGAAAGCATGCATCCTTCCTGGGTTTGTTGCTCGTGCTTGGACCCTGCATTGTGGAGGTTTGTTTTATGAGCTTACCCTCACTATGCTTTATGCTTACGCTCTCTTTTGTTCGACAATGCAGATCCGTAGTCCGTGGGTTGCTTGTGCAAGGAGAGGGCCTCCAAGTGTGCTAGTTATGCTTTTGCTATCCTCAAGTATGAATTTTTAAGTTATGGATGTAATAGATGAGCAGTGGGGTTTATGTCGTTGTTATGTGTTAGGAGCATGTTTAGACTCCTATGATATGTGGATGTTTTGTTTAAGGCTTGCTTATGCCTAGTATGTTGGCCTTGTGCCTCTTTCATGAATGATTTTGCGTATGTTTGTTTAAGGCATGAAACCTTGAATGCTATGTATGCTTCTTTGTTGAGTGCATGATCCTTTGAAAGTATGACCCTTTCATGTATGTTGTATGATGTACATGTTTGTTGTAGGGTGTTTTGCATCTAGAGTTAATGCATGTATGTTTAGAGGTCTTAGTTGGTGTCATTGAGGCAGCCTTTTGTGCCTTAAACCAGCTAAAACATGTCTGTTTGCAGCAGGAGTATCGATACGGTTGGACCCGTATCGATACCACCCTCTTGTTTCAGGCCAAGTGTTTCGATACGTAGGAAGAGCGTTTCGATACCATTTTGCTACTGGAAATCTGAGATTTTGACGAGAAATTGAGGGTATCGAAATGGGCGAAGGTGTATCGAAACAGTCTTCGTAGCGTTGACCACGAGAAGTTAACCTTTGAGGGCGTATCGATACGGTCAACCAGCGTATCGATACGGTCTCCTCGTGTTGACTTTGGCCAGTTGACCTAGTCAAGGCGTATCGATACCCTCTTTAAGCGTATCGATACGGCCTGTAGTTTAAGTTAAAATGGGCTATTTTTGAATTGTTGTTTGGTTGTTCACCTCGCTTATTGATTCCGTTGTCGTTGTTTCCCATAGGATGTATAAACGCATCTAGACAAGATAATAACTAAATGAAAAGTTTTCTCGGGTTGTTAACCGAAGTGAAGCCTTAACGGGTTTCGCCTCGGTTATCCCCATGTAGCCCACTCGGACCGGTCAGTCGCCCGGACCGAGACGAGGGGGTTACACTTGTTGTTATCAGAGCCTGAGGTTTCCAAAACCTCGGGCAGGTAAGTGAGGTAAGTTAAATTCTTGTATTGCAATTGCACAGTGTTTGCTTGCCACGTAAGTATGTTTACTTGCTTATCAAGTATGCTTTGATGTTTTCTTGATTGATCGTATATGTGTGTGTGTGTTGTTTGAAGCATGTTGAGTAGAGTCCCATTGCTTCTATTACATCGGAAAAAGGATTTTTTTAAGTGAGGGAAACATACTCGAGCCACTTGGACCCTTGCCCTTGCTAACCTTATCTTTGTGTGTTGTTGTGGTTGTAGTTGTTATCTGCGAGCTGGTATGTCGAGGCCTAGAGGTAGATCGAGGTTGGTTCGTCAGGAACCTCGTGTTGCGACTCCTGTTAATGAGTCGATGGCTGGAGTAGTGTCTCCTATGGAAGAGCCAGCTGTTGGAGTCAGAGCTCCTCCACCACCACCACCTCCTCAGCCTGATGTGGAAGGTGAGGCTGGAGCTGAAGAAGTGGGACCTCAGGTTGGCCAGGGTGGCCAAGGTCCTTCGGGGATAGACATGGTTCCGCTAGTTCAAGCTATAGAGGGAGCGTTTCAGGCTGCAGTTGCCGGAGCTCAGGCTGCAGCTCAGTCGAGAGGAGATGATGCTAGCTTACCTTTAGAGAGGCTTCGTAGCCTCGGAGCAGATGAGTTCAGGGGATCTACACCTGAGAGATTAGAGTTATGGCTAGAGAAGACAGTCCGTATTTTAGCACAGATGGGATTTGTTGGGGCTCGTAACTTGGGCTGTGTAGTTTCGTTGCTTCAGGGTGATGCCTACACCTGGTGGGTCACCATTACTACCGGCGTGCCTGAGGCCGAGATCAGTTGGAATTTCTTTGAGACTGCTTTCAGAAATAGGTATTTGGGCCTGAGATACTTAGATGAGAAGAAAAGGGAGTTCATGGCTCTTGTTCAAGAAGACACATCAGTGACAGATTATGAGATCCGCTTTGTCTGTTTGAGTCAGTATGCTCCGGAGTTGGTTCCTACTATGAGGGACCGTTGTGACCGATTTAGGTATGGACTTCATGAGGAAGTCAAGAGGTACACCTTATCCACAGATTATTCTAATTTTGATGTCTTGGTCGCTAGGGCCAAGGACATCGAGCATAGATTGAGCTGACCAAGCGTTCGGAAGGATCTAGTTCAGGGAAGAGGCACAACAACTTTGATCGTGGTGATGCCAAGAGGCATCGGAGCAGTGGACATCAGTTTGATCATAGGCGTGGCGGTGGCCACCATGGTAGAGGCCATCAGGGCCAGAGAGCTGGATGGCGTTTGCCCGAGTGTGCCCGATGTGGGGGACAACATTCAGGAGAGTGTCTGCAACGGGCGGCACAGGCACCAATTCAGGCACAGGCTCCTGCGAGAGCGATCGATTATCAGAGAGGTCGTAGGCGCGGTTGTGGTTACTTCCCACCGAGGGCTGATGCACCTAGGATAGAGGCATCGAGGAATCTTGCTCATGTAGTGGCAGTTCAGCCAGAGGCCGGTGGACCAGCTAGAGTTTACGCACAGAGAGAGGCAGGGAATGACACAAGTGTGATAGCAGGTAATTTTGAGTTACAGTCCATGTCTTTTCTTTCCTTAGTTGATTCAGCTTCCACGCATTCTTACATTTTGAGTGAGCATGCAAAAAGGTTAGGCATACCTGTTGAGATTTTAGATGTAGGGATGCATGTGACTAGTTCCTTCGGTGAGACAGTTGTAGTTAGACGTATGTATAGGAGGTGTCCGTTGAAGATTCAGGGTCATGTGTTTCCTGTTGATATGATGGAGCTTCAGTTCTATGGCTTTGATATTATTTTGGGTATGGATTGGTTGGTTGAACACAGAGCTAGTGTAGATTTTGAGACAAAGAGAATTTCGTTGAAGCTTTTTTATGACTACAAGGTTGTGGTAGTAGGCGAGAACGTTAAGTTCTTGTCAAACGTTGTGTCGGCTTTAGAGTCTCATAGGTTGATGGATTCCGGTTGTGGGGCTTATTTAGCGTATGTGATGAATCCGAATATGAGTGAGATTAGACCGAAAGACATCAGAACAATTTGTGATTTTCCGGATGTGTTTCCAGAAGAGTTACCGGGTTTGCCTCCTGACAAAGATGTAGAGTTTGTGATTGAGACTGTTTCGGGGTCTACTCCAGTTTCTATTGCTTCGTATCGTATGGCTCTGAAAGAGTTGAAAAGTCAGCTTCAGAAGTTGTTAGATCGCGGTTTTATTAAGCCTAGTAGTTCGCCTTGGGGTGCTCCCGTGTTGTTTGTGAAAAAGAAGGATGGCAGTATGAGAATGTGTATTGACTACAGGCAGTTGAACCATTTGACGGTAAAGAACAAGTATTCGTTGCCTTGTATAGATGACTTGTTTGATCAGTTGAGGGGTGCCTCAGTGTTTTCGAAGATAGATTTGAGATCATGGTACTATCAGTTGAAGGTAAAGGAGTGTGATGCCCCGAAGACAGCTTTTAGGACAAGATATGGTCATTATGAGTTCCTTGTGATGCCGTTTGGGCTAACGAGTGCACCAGCGGATTTCATGGATATGATGAACAGAGTTTTCCGAGAATATCTAGACCGGTTTGTAGTTATTTTCATAGACGACATCCTTGTGTACTCGAGATCAGAAGAAGAACATGATGAGCACTTGAGACTTGTTTTGCAAAGATTGATGAGCAACCAGTTGTATGCTAAACTGAGTAAATGTGAGTTCTGGATTAGAGAGGTTGTGTTTCTTGGCCATGTGGTGTCAGCTGAAGGTATCCGTGTTGATCCGACGAAGATTGAAGCTATTGTTGAGTGGAAACAACCTAAGTCAGTGATAGAGATTAGGAGTTTCCTAGGATTAGCTGGTTACGATAGGAGATTCGTTGATGGTTTCTCTAGAGTAGCTTCTCGATTGACTAAATTGTTGCAAAAAGGAGTGAAGTTTGAATGGTCAGATGCGAGACAGAAGGCATTTGAGAAGTTGAAAGAAGCTTTGACGAATGCTCCGGTGTTAGTACAGCCAGTTTTAGGGAAAGAGTTTGTGATCTATAGCGATGCTTCCATCGTAGGTTTAGGTTGTGTTCTGATGTAAGAAAGGAGAGTTGTTGCCTATGCTTCGAGACAGTTGAAGGTGCACGAGAAGAACTACCCTACACACGACATTGAGTTAGCCGCAGTTGTGTTTGCATTGAAGATTTGGCGTCACTACTTGTATGGTGAGAAGTGCACTGTTTACACTGATCATAAAAGCTTGAAGTATCTGATGACCCAGAGAGAGCTGAACTTGAGACAGAGAAGGTGGATTGAGCTATTTAAATATTATGATTTGACTATTGAGTACCATCCGGGTAAGGCAAATGTAGTGGCCAATGCGTTGAGCAGAAAAGTTGCAGTTGAGTTGCGAGCTATGTTTGCTAGGCTGAGTGTATCAGATGATTGTGGTTTGATTACAAAATTGCAAGTGAAGCTTTTTTTGATTCAAATGATCAGAGAAAAACAGTTGCGAGACGTATCTTTCGCTTCGTATGTTCAGGACATAGCCGAAGGTAGACCGACCGAGTATAGTTTCAGTGGTGAGAATGTGTTGTGTTTCAGAGACAGAGTTGTAGTACCTGAAGACGTTGAGTTGAGACATATGATTCTAAGCGAAGCACATTCGAGTCCTTTTTCTATGCATCCGAGCAGTACTAAGATGTACCGAGACCTGAAGAGCGATTACTTCTGGGTTGGTTTGAAGAAGGATGTAGCCGAGTATGTGAGCTGTTGCATGGTTTGTCATAGAGTGAAGGCAAAACATCAGGTTCCTTCAGGTTTGTTACAGCCTTTGAAGATTCCAAAATGAAAATGGGAGAGAATCACTATGGACTTTGTGTCAGGGTTACCGTTGTCTCCTTCGAAGAAGAATTCTATTTGGGTGATTGTTGATAGATTCACTAAGTGTTCCCATTTCTAAGCAGTGAACACCACAAATTCTCTAGATAAGCTGGCAGATTTGTATATCCACGAGATTGTGAGGTTGCATGGAGTTCCGAAGTCTATTGTATCATACAGAGATCCGAGATTCACAACGAGGTTCTGGAGTTGTTTGCATAGTGCCCTAGGTAGCCGTTTGCATTTCAGTACTTCATATCATCCGCAGTCTGATGGTCAGTCAGAGCGAGTGATACATGTATTAGAGGATATGCTCCGTTGTTGTGTGATTGACTTCCAGGGTTCTTGGGAAAAGCATTTGCCCTTAGTCGAGTTTGCTTACAACAACAGTTACCAGGCTAGTATCTAGATGGCTTCTTATGAGGCATTGTATGGTAGGCAATGTAGGACTCTGATCTGTTGGGCTGAAATGGGTCAGAAATTGTTACCTATACCAGATTTGCTTAAGGGGGCTACCGAAAAAGTGAAGTTGATTTGTAATCGTTTGAAAGCAGCTTCTGATCGTCAGAAATCCTACGTAGACTTGAAGAGAAAAGAGATTGAGTTTTCAGTGGGTGAGAAAATGTTTCTGAAAGTATCTCCGTAGAAGAAGGTAATGCGATTTGGCTGGAAAGGCAAGTTCAGTCTGAGGTTTATTGGTCCGTATGAGATAGTTGAACGGATTGGGCCAATAGCTTACTGTTTGAGATTGCCTTCAGAGTTAGAGAAGATCCACGATGTCTTCCATGTGTCGATGCTTAGGAGATATAGATCAGATCCGTCTCATGTTATGTCCGTTGAGGAGATTGAACTGAATCCGTATTTGTCGTACAATGAAGAACCAGTTGAGATACATGCTTTTGATAGCAAGGTGTTGCGTGGCAAGACCATAGAGTTGGTCAAGGTGTTGTGGAGACATAGAGGTGTGGAAGAGGCCACGTGGGAGAGGAAAGCTGATATGCTTGAGCAGTTCCCGTATCTGTTTCCGTCAGGTAATTTCGGGGACGAAATTCCTTAAGTGGGGGTGTTGTGGAGACATAGAGGTGTGGAAGAGGCCACGTGGGAGAGGAAAGCTGATATGCTTGAGCAGTTCCCGTATCTATTTCCGTCAGGTAATTTCGGGGACGAAATTCCTTAAGTGGGGGAGAGTTGTAACACCCGGGTTTGGGGGTCAGGTGAAATTAAAATATTATAATATTATGTTGGGCCTCGTGATTTCAAAACAAATAAAATTTTATGTTGGGCTTGATTTGATTTAAAACCCAAATCCCATGGATTTTAGAATTTGAAAGATAGCCATTTCATTAATGGCAGCTTCGTAAATACTTGGACTTGTAAAATAAAAACTCTTTTATTTCAAAACACCCAAAATTTTCATCATCTTCTTCCTCCCAAAATCAAAGCCAACGTGAAAACCCCTGCCACCATTGAAGTTACTATTTCATCTCCTCCCTCCATCATCCTTGGTGATTTTTAAAAGGTAATAACACTTTCGAGTTGTCCTCGCCTTCCTCTTTCTCCTCATGTATTTAGTTTTCCATGAAACCAACTGTTTAGTGTTTTGAGTTTTTGAGATTTTAAGTTAAAAATCCAAACTTTGTTGTCCAATGTAGAAGCTTTTGATTTCTTATCATTATTTATGTTATTAGCAACCCATATGGTCCAACATATGTGATTTTTACTTGGTTTTATGTTGATTTCCAGATTTGGGTTTTGTTGGGGGGTTTTAGAAAGGTTTAAGGTCAGTTTTGGGTGAGAACTTGTTGGCTGATGGTTGGTTGATAGTTAGGGGTTGTTTTGGAAGCTTTTAGGTGTGTTACAAGTGTTGGAATCGATGGTTTTTGGTTGTGCATATGAGTTGCTCGAAAATGAGAGTTTTCTGGGTGTTCTTGGCTTGATTTGATGCTTAATTGGTGTTATGAGTTACAACAGTGGTTTGTGGTTGTTTTGGTGATTAATAAAGTGTGTTTGATTGTTTAGAGACAAGGAAATGTGTTGGTGAAGCCTCGGGAACGAATCCGGATAGCTTGGTGGATTGATCGGCTAGAGTAGTTGAGCTTGGAATAGTCGGTGAGTGGTTCTATGTTTTTAAATTGGTTTTCAAACGTTGATTCAAGCATGTGGACCTAGGTTGGGCTTGGTAAACCCATCTAGAGTTGGGATTGGAGTGGTAGTCTAATCTCAAGCTTAGTTTAGGAGACCCTTGGTTGAACTTCTAAGTGTATGATATGCCTCTTGATTCATATTCATTTTGATTGAGGTTTTTATGCATATTGTGATATACATATAAGTTGTTGAGGCATGATGATTTGTTGATGCATTGTGATATGCATGTGGTTATGGAATATGGTTTGTGCATGATGGTAAATCATGGTGAGTACGTGCTAAGCACGGAAAATGGTAAGAAATTGTGTTGTGAAAGGTTGTGAAATGAATTAGTACTGGCACTAGTATTCTTGGGTACAATGATCGATCATTAGGATGTTTAGTGTGCACACGTGAGTCGAAATGCGCGTGTGGTCTTGATGATGGTAGTCATTAAGATGGAGTAAGGGTACGCCCGGAAACCTTCTTATATATGTTAGTCGATGATGAGTGGAATCCCATTGACGGGGCGTAGGGATGAGTGGAATCCCCTTCGCGTGAAACGGTGATGAGTGTAATCCCACCGTAAGGTAATGGTTGAGTTGTTGGATGTGAGTTCCAACGGTTGTTATCCGCGTATTCGGGTCATAGCTAGGTGCCAATACGTTTGATATATGTGTTTCCATATGTTGTGTTTATGGACTTGTGAGCATGGCATGATAATTGAGATTATGTTCATGCATCATTTACATTTGACTCTTGTGGCTTCAAAGGTAAGAAAGCATGCATCCTTCCTTGGTTTATTGCTTGTGCTTGGACCATGCATTGTCGAGTTTGTTTTATGAGCTTACCCTCACTAAGCTTTATGCTTACGCTCTCTTTTTTTCGACAATGTAGATCCGTAGTCTGTGGGTTGCTTGTGCAAGGAGAGGGCCTCCAAGTGTGCTAGTTGTGCTTTTGCTATCCTCAAGTATAAATTTTTAAGTTATGGATGTAATAAATGAGCAATGGGGTTTATGTCATTGTTATGTGTTAGGAGCCTGTGTTAGACTCCTATGTTATGTGGATGTTTTGTTTAAGGCTTGCTTATGCCTAGTATGTTGGCCTTGTGCCCCTTTCAGGAATGCTTTTGCGTATGTTTATTTAAGGCATGAAACCTTGAATGCTATGTATGCTTCTTTGTTGAATGCATGATCCTTTAAATGTATGACCCTTTCATGTATGTTGTATGATGTACATGTTTGTTGTAGGGTGTTTTGCATCTGGAGTTAATGCATGTGTGTTTAGAGGTCTTAGTTGGTGTCATTGAGGCAGCCCTTTGTGCCTTAAACCAGCTAAAACTCGCCTGTTCGCAGCAGGAGTATCGATACGGTTGGACTCGTATCGATACGACCCTCTTGTTTCAGGCCAAGCATTTCGATACGCGGGAAGGGCGTTTCGATACCATTTTGCTACTAGAAATCTGAGATTTTGACGAGAAATTGAGGGTATCGAAACGGGCGTAGGTGTATCGAAACGGTCTTCGTAGCGTTGACCACGAGAAGTTAACCTTTGATGGCGTATCGATACGGTCAACCAGCGTACTGATACGGTCTTCTCGTGTTGACTTTGGCCAGTTGACTTATTCAAGGTGTATCGATACCCTCTTTGAGCGTACCGATATGGCCTGCAGTTTAAGTTAAAATGGGCTATTTTTGAATTGTTGTTTGGTTGTTCGCCTCGCTTGTTGCTTCCGTTGTCATTGTTTCAAATAGGATGTATAAACGCATCTAGACAAGATAATAACTAAATGAAAAGTTTTCTCGGGTTGTTAACCGAAGTGAAGCCTTAACAGATTTTGCGTCGGTTATCCCCATGTAGTTCACTCGGACCGGTCAGTCCCCCGGACCGGGACGAGGGGGTTACAGTTTCGTGTAGGGAAGGGTTAGCACCCTTACGAACTCCCTTTATCGATACCTTATTAATTACACGTGGCATTTTGTTATTTCGAACATTAATCTGGATTTAATTAAATCGTTTGACTGTAAAATGAATTTTGTTCCAAATGGAAGTATCCTTTTGTAAGAAAATGCATTTCGATCGAATATAGTTATGAAACATCCAGTTGCATTATGACACTTCAACTTATATTCGAAAAATGTACCTCAACACAAAAGGTTTTAATGCATGATTAATTATTGTCTTGCCATTTTTAAGTGTACCATAATTAGGCTTCATTCATTAACGTAATTAAAGTTCTATGGATGTTATTAATATTGGATATAAAAGAAAACACCCAAAATAATATTGAGCACTTCCTTTGATAAACCCAAAAATAACAACATTCCTAATTAATATGTCTCTAATCATTAACCCTATTTTAACTTTCAAATTTACCTAATTAATGATTTATTTCTATTTTCTAAGTTAAAGTGAATAATTGAAACCTTTATCGGAACACTCATTGGTTAACATCACTATACATTGTAACACTAGCCAATATTAAGTGTTCTAACATTGTTTCAAATATCCACTTATTTTCTACAATGAGATCACCTATTTAATTATGATTGAGTGAACTATACTAATGACTCTAACCCTATTTTTAACATGTGATTAATTGTCCAAACAATATATATGGTATGATGTTTTAAAAATATTCAAGCATACAAATTAATTAAAGCAATTAAATAAAACAATTAATTAAAACAAATAAATTCGGAAAAGGGACCAAATTGAATTAAATTGAACATTAGGTGACCAAATTATAAGAAAATGGTGATTGATTTGTAAAGAAACCAAAACCCATGAGCCCAAGCCTAAAACCCTTAAAAGACTAGCCCAGACCCGTTAAACCAAGCCCAATACCAACGGCCCACTAAGCTAAAGCCCAAACCCAAACCATTTTATTTTAATCGACCGGGTCACGGACCCGTACCCGAACCCGCACAAAAACACGCGGATCCCCTAGCGACCCGCTTCCTCAAAATGGTTCATTCCCAACTCGGTATAAATATGCCCGAACCGAGTTGGAACGACCATTTGGCCACTCTCCTGTCTCTCTCCTCATTTCTCTCCCTCTCTAAAATCTCTGAACTCGAACACCCAAAATCCTAAAAACCTCACCCATTTTCGATCAAAACCATTTTTTTCCTCCTTGTTCTTCCAAAATTCCCTCATTTAATCTTTACAAACACTAAAACCCTTCCCTAAAACTATTTTCAAAGATCAAAATCCCCTTTTCCTTTCGTGTTCTTCACCAGTACTTCCAAAAAGCCTGATTCGATCCTCATAAACACCTAAACTCTCCCAAAATCTATTTTTCAAAGATCAAAACCCATTTTTTTCAAGAACACACCATAAACTTTTTCAAAAACACTCGTTTTGATCTTCACTCATCCCATAAAACTTCTCTGACGTGTTTCTTAGTCGCCGGAATTATATCGATCACCGGATATCATCTTCGGTCTTCTCCTACCCCTTTCCGATCACCGGACCTTCTCCGATATCCCTGCAAACTCCGACCACCGTCCGACCTTCTCCAACCTTTCTCCGATGACCGGACCTTCTCTGGCCAGACCTGGTTTTTTCGACCACCGTCTGCAACTCTGACCACCGCCGCCGCCGCCGCCGGAACCCTAGATCTACCCAAACAACTTCGTTTTTCACCTTAATCCTAGATCTGAGCCTTGTTTCGTTAGAAACACCCCGCTTCTCCCAATCCTAGGCTATCTACCCGAAACCAGTTACCTCACCTCTACATTTTTCAACTCTGGCAATGGTCCTAGCACTCAAATCCTCACTCCGGTGGCATTTCCGGCGACAGCAAAGCGAGATAAGTCTTCAAACTCTCTCATCTTCATATTTTTTATTTATTTTTTATTATTATCTTATTTCGAATCTGGATCTGCTTTTTAGAGTTTAGATTTGTTTTATATTATCTTAGATCTAGGTTTTAATGTGTTGGATCTGATTTTATGTTTGGGTTTAGGTTTAGGTTGTGTTTTATGCTTGAGATCTAGTTTTTGGACAGATTAGGTTTCGGATTTTTAGAGATTTTAATCTGTTTTTATGTTTTCGAGCAGGTAAAGTGAGGAAAAGAAGTGAACAGAGGTAAAAATACCTTAGTTCGGCGTTTTGGTAGTTCCGATGAGCTTCCGTCACGGTGTCTTTGCCCCGGCTTTCTTCCTCGAGCACCTCTAGTCATCCATGTTACCTCTCAACTTCTCTGACCTTTGGTTTTTTTTGTAATTATTAGTGTAATTATTACTGAGCATTAATTAATGATTTTCTCTCTTTTTGCAGGTATTTATACCTGCTGTCAGACATGACGTCACCTTGCACGACTGGCGATGCCAGCTGGTTCCAGATCGATGGGAATCCGTGTGAAACGAGCAGAGCCAATACCGACTCGCCACGTGTCCATTGTGGCTCAAGTTTGAGCGGGAAAAAGACACAAAGATGGATCAGATGGGCTTTTTGTTCTTGTTGGGCTAGATATAGGTTGTAACAGGCTAGTTAACAATTGTAGTGGGTTTTTGGTATTAGGTTTGGGCTTTACATTGTTTTGGACCTTTTGTATATACATTTTGAGCCTTTTAATACATTTGGACTCTAATATATTTTTGGGTTTTTTATTATTATTCTATTTTATTTATTATTATTATCTTATATATATATATATATATATATATATGTATGGGCCCGGACAAAAATCTGGTTCTACAAACATGTGAAGCCAAATAACTATCTTGCAACTGTTTCTCATGAATCAACTGTACTAGCGAAGGTTTCACCTGTAATTCGGCAATCAATCCACCATCATGTGATAAACTCAATCTGGAAAACATTGTTCGAAGCTCAACTACCACTTTCCTACTCAAAGCATCGACTACCACATTGGCTTTACATGGGAGGTACTCAATAGTAAGATCATAGTCCTTCAACAATTCAAGCCATCTACGCTGTCGGAGATTCAAATCTTTTTGAGACATCAAATACTTCAAGCTCTTGTGATCAGTATACACTGTGCATTTCTCATTATACAAATAGTGTCTCTACACCTTCAAAGCAAATACAACAACGACTAACTCAATATCATGTGTGGGGTAATTCTTTTCATGAATCTTTACTGTCACGGCGCATATGCAACAACTCTCCCATCTTGCATCAACACACACCCTAAACCTACATACGATGCATCACTGTAAATCACATAATCTTTCCCTGTTACCGGTTGCACTAACACGGGTGCTCTAGTCAAAGCATCTTTCAATCGATCAAAAGCCATATATCTCGCTTCTGTCCACTCATATCTGACATCCTTTTATAACAATTTCGTCAACGGAGCAGCTATCTTTGAAAATCCTTCTACAACTCGACGGAAGTAGCCCGTTAAGCCTAGGAGACCACGAATCTCGGTCACAGACTTCGGTTGCTTCCAATTCACCACAACTTCCACTTTCTTAGGATCAACTCTAATGTCATCTGTTGATACAACATGACCTAGAAAGACTACCTCTCTAATCCAAAACTCGCATTTTCTCAACTTTGCGTACAACTGATTGTCTAGCAAAGTCTTCAACACAAGTCGCAAATGCCTATCATGGTCTTCCTTAGTGCGTGAATAAATCAATATATCGTCAATGAACACCACAACAAACTGATCTAGGAACTCATGAAACACATGATTCATCATGTTCATAAATGCGGTTGGTGCATTAGTCAATCCGAACGGCATTACCAAAAACTCATAGTGCCCATAACGTGTACAAAAAGTTGTCTTCGGTATGCCTTGTTCCTTCACTTTCAACTGATAGTACCCAGATCTTAAGTCTATCTTTGAAAAAACTGACGCACCCCGTAACTAGTCAAACAAATCATCTACTCTTGGCAAAGGATACTTGTTCTTCACATTTAATTTATTCAACTGACGGTAATCCATACACATACGCATACTTCGGTCTTTCTTCTTAACAAACAGTACCGGTGCACCCCAAGGTGATATACTCGGACGGATAAAACCATGATCTAATAACTCCTGAAGCTGAGTCTTCAGTTCTTTCAACTCTTTCGGAGCCATCCGATACGGAGCAATCGATACAGGAGCAGAATCAGAATATAACTCAATGGCGAACTCAACTTCTCTATCTGGTGGCAAACTAGGCAACTCTTCCGGAAATACCTTAGGAAAGTCACAAACTGCTCTAATGTCTTTTGGTCGAACTGTACTCATATCCAGATTCATCACATAGGCCAAGTATGCTTGACATCCCTGATCCATCATCTTCTGAGCCTCCAAAGTAGAAACAACGTTGGATAAGAACTTAACGTTCTCACCAAGACTACCACCTCGTAATCGTCTGCTAATCTCAACCTCACTCGCTTAGTCTCGAAACCTACCTTAGCCTTGTGTTCTACTAACCAATCTATTCCCAAAATCACATCAAAACCATAGAACGACAACTCCATCATGTCAACCAGAACACGTGACCCTAAACTATTAACGAACACCTCTGATACATCTTTCTAACTGCAACTGTCTCATCGAATGAACTAGTCACACTCATACCCACATCAAGAATCTCACACGATATGTCCAACATCTTAGCATGCTCACTCAAAATATAAGAATGTGTAGAACCAGAATCAATCAACGAAAGCAATGTCAAAGAGTGTAATATGAAATTACCTGCGATAACATTAGTGTCGTTCCTGCCCTCTATGTGTGCATACACCCTTGCTGGTCCACCACCCTCGGGCTGAACTACGACTACATGCGCCACATTCCTCTGATCATCATTTCGTGGCTGAAAATTCCCTCGGTCGCGCCCACGACCTCGCTGAAACTCAGCAGCTCGTGTTGGTGCCTGACCACCTCTAGCTAGCTGAGGACAATCTCTCTTGAGATGATCCTTCGATCCACAATGCCATCATGTACCATAGGTTCCCCAACATTCTCTCGGATGAGATCTACCACACTTTGTGCACTCGGGTGCACGGTGAGCAAAACCTTGGCCTTAATGGCCACGCCCAGGGTTACCACCTCTACATCTGTGGTCAAAATGCTGCCTCTTGTCCTTGTGCCCTTTGGCACGGTCACGATTCCAGTCCGCAGGTCGTTTCCCTAAATTGGACCCGCCTCCTCTAGCAGACAAACCAAGACTATGATCTATATCTTTGGCTTAGGCGACCAATACATCAAAGTCTGTATAATTAGCAGCCAACATGTAAGTCTTTACTCCCTCAGTCAATTCATATCGAAACCTCTCACAACGTTCCCTCTCAGTGGAAACTAGCTCGGTCGCATACTGACTCAATCTAACGAACCAGATCTCATACTCAGAAACTGTCATGCTTCCCAGAACCAAATCCGTGAACTCACATTTCTTCTCATCCTAATATCTCCACCCTAGATACTTCTTTCGGAAGGCAGAACGGAAGAAATCCTAAGTGATATTTGCGGTAGTCATACCTGCGGTGATCGTAGTCCACCAAACATACGCATCACCCTGAAGAAAAGATACCACACAACCAAGCTTATGTGCATCACTGCACTCCATCTGACCCAAAATCCTAGTAGTACTCGCTAGCCATGCCTCAGCTCCTTCGGGCGATAACCAACGGAACTCTACTCTGCCCAAACTACAGATTCTCTCGAGGGCAACCCATCCCTATGTCCATGCGGTGGTGCAGCCAACTGCAACCCAGCCATCGCAGACTGAAAAGCCCCAGCAATAGCCTGAATCAACAGGCTCATATCATCTACAGCTTGTCCCTGGCCACCACGAGGCTCTTTACCTCGCGCATCTGCTCCACCAACCGGAGGAGAAGGAGGAGGAGGAGGTAAATATCCCTCTTGCGGATGCCCGACATCCTCAACATGATCCTCTCGTGGCTCACCACCTACCTGACCTCTTTTAGGTCTAGCCATTATAAACAAATGCAATGCTACAGCAACAAAAATAGATAAAGCAAAAGGAAATGATTCAGGTCAGCAACGTCAAGGGTCCAAGGCGCTCAAGTATTTTACAAAAATTTTCTCGATAATAGTATGTGGCAATGGGTACCTTACATAGCAAGAAAACACCACAAAAAGCAAGCAAACAACAAAAACAAACACACTTACCTCACTTAAGTTTTCGGTTGCACGACAACCAACGCAAGCCTTTCCAAACCTGTCTCTAATACCAACAGATGTAACCCACTCGACCCGGCCTAGCCACCAGACCGTACCGAGCGGATCACACGGGACTAACCGAAGAAAAATCTAGAGATTTCCCTTCGATTAGCAACCCTAAACGCGTTGATTAATTTCTTTTCTAGATGCTCGGATTAAACCTTATATCTCAAGAACACACAGCGGAAGAAACACAACAAAACGAGCATCGAATGATCAACCGAGCAACCAGGGACCAAAATGCAAAACTAGCATAAAACAGGGACCTTTGATGAAATTAAGATGATCACTTTGGAATTAGTCTCATTTCATACTTCTATGCCAAAATACAACACGAAACAAGCCTACGATCAAACACAATTTATAACACATTAAGCTTGGACCAAAATGCAAGAAAAATAACTTCAAAGATGCTCTTAACTAACTTCCAACGACCCTTGTTCCGGAACGCCCTCTCTGGTATCGATGCGGATCTACCCAGAGAGCTTTCGTTCCGAAACGGCTTAGACCTGTTTCGGCCCTGCAAAGCCCGTTTCGATACTCGTTCTAAAATGCAAAGGCCAAACTAAGGGCCATTTTGAAACCTTCAAGCCCGTTTCGAAACACCCTACTGCAGTAACAGGAAATCTGCAGGCCAAGCATCTCAAAGGTCATTTCCCTTGGTTCCAATCAACACAAGCAACAACATAACAGCAAGATAGGCATACAAACACCAAGATCAAGCAATCAAACATACATTCAAGCAAGAGGTTCATCTCATGATTAACAACAGACAAGATACAAACATCAAGATCCATATATTAATCAAAACAAGCTAGAAAGCCGAAACCATAAAGCTCAAGGTATAAAAAAGCCAACCAAGGCATAACAACATGCTCTCAACACAAGGAGTTTACAAAACACTCACAAAACTAAAAACAAGGTTTATTCCCTTTGCCACACACACTATTATCTAAACGAAACCAAACTTGAGCTTGAAGCAGACACTTAGATCACCTCCCTTGCACCGTTGCCTTCCAGGATAGCCTACGAATCTGCATTGTTCGAAAAGAGAGCGTAAGCTACGAAGCTTAGTGAGCGAGGCTCAAAACCAACTACAACAATGCAGTTTTGAAAACCAACTTCATTTTGGAAAACAAAACAATTTCTTAAAACCACTTTCGCAAATCATTTCCTTTCCAACAAACCATACTTAAATCAAGTATAAGAAAATGCAACAACACATGCCATAGGCACGAAACATGCATCAAACCATGCATAAATCATATGTAAACCACATATGCAAACCAAGCCTATCGGCTCCATTTCAACTCATATGCTTCAAGCATATAAACATAACCATATGAGTTTACCAAGCTCATATTAAAACCATAAGCGAATGAGTATACCGGCATCATTGACACGTTGCTCAGATAAGCGGACACCTTGATGGCACAACCACCATCAAGCTACATGGTGAAACAGCCCTCACCACAATCTCACTTCGTCCGGGATGCCACAACCCGCATTGCCTGTTGGTGATAGCACAACCCCTATCACTCGCATCACAATAGCACAACCCCTATTGTGAAACTGAATAATTTATCTCACGCGCAAATTTTTTATTTGTAGTGCACTTCACATCCAATTGATCGATCAATCTATCCGATATAAAGATCCACATGTGTGAATATACTCATCGCAACATCTCATTCCACTGTTTTACATCGAGGTTAAACACCTCCCCAAACACATCCCAAATACCATAAACACAAGCTCATGCATAGCATGAACTCAAGAAACATTTTCATAAATCACATGGTATTCTCATGGGATAACAACAACATGCATTTGATGCACAACAACAGTGGGAAAACATCATTTAAAATGATATGCTCATGATCAAAACATGATCAACATGCAAAATAGAGAAAATACCAAAATAACTCAAAACTTACTCTTGAGCTTGGATTGGACTAACAGCCCAACCCAAACTCCCAAAATGCTTCTTTAACCTTGTTAAGGCGTTAAAAACATTTCCACTCACCAGCGATTACCAAAACCAAGCCGAAACACTTTTCTAGCTTCCCGGTTCACTCACAAATGTATCCAACAATTCTGGATCTTCCACCCATGCTTCTAACCAACCCAAAACAGAGGATTAGAGATATTTTCAACACTCTAACTTGCTAGAAAACAGAGATTCAACAACCCAATCAAATCGCCTATCAAAATATTTCCGAAACACACTAAAAACATCGGAAAACTCAACTTGGACAACTTCCAGCAAAAACCCAGCATTATACATCATCAAAACACATGAATAAATATCTAAAAACATCAACCCAACATCAGAATACCACCAACTATTGATTTACCACAAAACTCACTCAAAAACTCACTTTTTCACCCATCAAACTTCAACACAAAACTCATTTTCGGGATTCCTATCATTCATCCATCCATCATCTCAACATTATTCCACACCAAAAACAAAGCCCAAAATAACATTAAACCCAATTTTAACAGATCTCAATGAAAATCAACCCAAAAAGCACATTTTACCAAATTTTCATTAGGAAACTTTAGAAAACCCTTAAACTTAATTAATAAAAGAATCAAAAACATGGGAATATCAATAAAGAGCCTTAAATCAGAGGAGATTCTCGTTGCTCGCCTCCAATGATAGTATATCCCCCTTGATTAGCAAAGAACACTTGAGAAAACTAGAAATAAAATATGGGTTTTAGAGATCGAAGATAGGAAAACCTTTTGAAAGCATTAAATCAATAAGAAACATCATTTATCTTTGAGAAATTAAGCCTAGATGGTTGTTTGGCTGAAGAGAAAATGAGAAGAGCTTCAAAATGGAGTTTTAACGTGAAATCAAGAAATAAGAGAAAACCTTTTTAGTTTTAATTATAAAACCCTTTTTAAAATGTTTGAATAGTCAAAAATAAAGGGGAAAATAACTATATTGGCCCAGTCAATTTAGCTCCCTAAAGATTCTATGTTTTGACTCTTTTACAAAATGATCACTAAAAACAAATTTTGCAATCTTTACATTTTGGTCACTAGACCGAAATGTCATGGCTCGAAAAACGTTTTTCCAAAATTGTTTTTACCAAAGCCTTATATATAATATTTAAGGATTTTAGAAATTTATCTCATATTTTTCCGACCATCCGAAGACCACTTTCCTTGAACTCACCCACAACTCCCAACACCGACCTTTCGGACCTCGAAACCTTACCGAATCTTCTAGACCCAAAACTGGGTGTTACATGTCCCTAAAAAGAAGTTGGAAGATCGACATGACTTATCATTGACCGAACCATGTCTAACAATGTTCGACTTCTCCTTTCAGAGACTCTATTGTGTTGTGGAGTATATGGAGGTGTAAGTTGTGAGACAATCCCACATCCTTTAAGAAGTTCATCAAACTCTAGGTTTAAGTATTCTCCTCCTCGATCTGATCAAAGAGTTTTGATACTCTTTCCTAACTGGTTTTGTACTTCGTTCTTAAATTCCTTAAACTTTTCAAGGGCTTCATATTTATGATGCATTAGGTAAACATACTCATATCTATTGAAGTCGTCAGTGAAAGTAATGAAGTATTGAAACCCTTCTCTGGCTTGTGTATTCATCGGTCCATAAACATCACTATGTATTAGACCTAATAAATCACCTACTCGCTCGTTTTTACCGCCAAACGGTGATTTGTTCATTTTTTCCATTAAGCAATGTTCACATATATCAAATTGTTCGAAAAATAAAAGAATCCAAAAATCTAAGTTTATGAGGTTTTGATATGCGTTTCTCACTTATATGACCCAAGCGACAATGTCAGATATAAGTTTGATTCGAGTCATTTGTTTTTGATCTTTTCATATTTATGTTATATATGGAATTGTCTTGATCTAAGATATAGAGACCACTGATTAATTGAGTTGTACCATAAAAAACATTATTAAAGGAAAAAGAACAACTATTATTCTTAATAATAATCTCAAAACCAATCTTGTCCAAACAAGAAATTAAAAAATGTTTTTAGTCAAACTAGGTACAAAATAACAATCCTCTAAATCTAAAACAAGTCTGGTAGGTATTGAAAAAGTATATGTTCCAATAGCTAATGCAACAACTCTTGCTCCATTTCCCACTTGTAGGTCTACATCTCCTTTTGCCAATTTTATACTCCTTTTTAGTCCATGTACAGAAGTACAAATGTATGAACCACAATCGGTATATAATACCCAAGAAGTAGATGTTGATATATTAATATAAAAAACATAAATACCTGATCCGGACTGTCCATTTTCTCTTGCCTTCTTGATGTCCTCAAGATAGACAAGGCAGTTTCTCTTCCAATGTCCAACATTGTTGCAATGGAAACACTTTCCTTCTTTTGCATCTCCTCCTTTGGGTTTCAATGCAACCTTTTCTTTGTTGGCCTTTGGCTTTGCCTTGGTATTGGGCTTTCCTTTACTGTTATCCTTTTGACCATTAGAATAGGTTTGCAACCAACCTTTTTCATGTTGTTCTTAACAGACCAAGCAACTGGGGCAACGATTTGTTAATTTCATTCATATTGAAATTAAGAACAAACTGATTAAAACTACTCTATCATTTTGAGAACATGAGTTCCCATTGGAGTTCCATCCAACATTTTACATCGAAACAAAGCCTTAGAGGTCTCATACCTCTCTTGACGAGCTTGCCCCTCATATAATTCTCTAAGATTTTTAACCAACTCATAGGGAACCATGTCCTCGTGTTGCTTCTGAAGATCAGGGGTCATGGTCGCAAGCATCAAGCATTCGACATCTACCATGTCATTTGAGTATTTCTCAAAGGCTTCCCGTTCATCTTTGTAGGCATCATCCGCTGGCTTTTTAGGGATGGGTTCTTCGATGATTTGCAGTTTTCCGTTCTTGCTTAAGGACAATCATTAAGTTACTGAACCAATCAAGGAAGTTCAAGCCATTCAATTTTCCTTCTCAAGGACGGATCACAATGATAATGTGTTTGAGTTTGTCATAAAATCTACAACGATAAAATATGATTTATAAGTACCTTTTATCATGTTTATAAATAAATTATATTCCCACTATTAAAAACCCTCAAAATTAAAAAACTTACTAAGAGTATTTCTAGTGGGTAAGGATCCATATTTCATTTCATTCTAGGTCAGCTTTGGCTTTACTCCTAGAATTCAATTATTTAGGTAAGCAACACTTGCTAATTACATCTCATGTAATTCCTATATTTGGTGAACAACTATTGTTCCTAATCATCTCATGATTATCCAAATCATTAGTCTTTAGGTTTCTATTCTCATTAGAACAACCTAGTTTAACCAATATTACAACCATTGAATATCGCTTGCTTATTCTTTGCGTTTAACCAAGATACATCTAAGTATTTTGCTTTGGCAAAACCTACATAGTACCGATCGAGGTTTTAACGAGAGCTAACATTGGATAACTAATTTTAATTGAATATGGAGGGTTTTTGTTATATTATTCTCACCATTCTATCATGATCTAATCAGTTACCACCATACTAAAAACATATATTGTATCACATACATGCGAAGAAGTAAATATGAATGCGATGGTTATATCCCTTAAAACTAAGGTGGCCCATCCAAAGCCAATGGGAGAACCAAAATACTAAAGATAGAACTTGCTTCTCAAGCATCTAATCCACATTTGATCGGCCCATCATTCTGCTCCTTTGATCCACGCTTTCTTCGCAAATATTACATTTTTTTAGAAACTCGTTTTATATATGAGGGAGTAAGATGAGAAGAGAATTACAATAGAAGAAAGAAAGGCACGACACGCAAGTCGTATTTATATAAAACCAAAATAAATGGGCTATAATCATGCATTTCAAACACCGTGCATATCAAACATAACATCGACGCGGTTCATTATTGAGGTCTTGATGGATTGTCGCAATGCAGGGGTTAAGGGGCGGAGCGCCTTGCGGAGGTCCGGTCGCCCCCGCAACAGTCGACGGGGTTGCCGATGCCCGATCAGCGGTGGGGGAATTTTTAAAGATCATTATCTTAATTGTTGTGTAAAATTCTCACGATTTGATATCTTTTATTAACATTATAGCTTTTTTTTAGGATTTTAAAATCCACGAGGATTTTACTTGAACAACTCTTTGTTACTTTCCCCACACGTTATTTATAGACTAACCATTAGTCTAAATATAACTATCACCCATATATGTTAACGTTTAACATCCGAAAACCTAACATATCTGTGACTAACTCTTTAAACACTTGGAAAAATCAATTTAATTTATTCAGATTAGGCGTAAAACGATCTAATGCGTAAAAATATCATATATTCGTCAAAAAATCAAATAAACTCTAATCTAATAACATGCATCTCATACAAAAGCATCATTCAAGTATTTAAGTCCGAATTTGTATCGTACAAGTGGTTCTGATACCACTGTTGAGAAATGCTGGTACACCCCATGGCGCTGCGAAAAATTATCTGGCGAATTCTGCTAGTGATCCATGTACAAGGGACGAATTCGGGGTGAATAGGGAAGGGATGAAATATTATCTTAATAAATTTGGTATCTTGATATCCTTAGGGAGTTAGGATAAACCAAATCGAATCCGAGTCGTCACAATAGCATTTCGACCTCTACGCAGTCCACCCGAACGAAACGAACAATATTTTTGCTTCTCTAACTGTTAGAGAGGTTTTCCGAAAAATCATACTTTGGCTGCTAGACCTTATGCCTTTATATAGCATTCAAAAACCTAATTCTAATTAAATTCGA
Organism: Hibiscus tridactylites; assembly: GCA_958450335.1. Classification (NCBI taxonomy): domain Eukaryota; kingdom Viridiplantae; phylum Streptophyta; class Magnoliopsida; order Malvales; family Malvaceae; genus Hibiscus; species Hibiscus tridactylites. The sequence continues at coordinate 21,849,653 of OY288289.1, read as the reverse complement.
ATTCATTAAATATACAATATATTTAACCGAATATAATTAAATATGTAGAATATAATTCTACTTTAATTTGAAATCATTAAATATACAATATATTTAACCGAATACAATTAAATATGTAGAATTTGGATCTACTTTAATTAGGTTTCTTTAGGGATATATATATTTTAATAGTGTTTGATCATTACAATAATTATCTAGTATTAAAATATAAATAAACAAGATTATCTATAATTACAATAATTATAGTAATTTTGTTTTAATAATTATTATGTGTACAACAAGTTTGTACACATACTATATAATCGATATTAGTTCGTTTCAATCATAGGGTGTGACCCTTGTAGGTTCATGTAACGTTAGTAGTAATATCTAGAACAATTCTAATATTACAAGCAATGGGTGGCATTTAGCAATACATCATTGCTACCTAAGTTATATGAAGTCGTGGTTCGACTTTATCTTTTTCCGTGATTAACTTCTTTTATGTATTACATCCTTTTTGCTCATATCTAGATCGAACATAAGTCATGGATTAGTTACACTTGTACAGTCCATATAATATTTCTTGATATCTTGAGTAGACTATGATAAACGAATAACTATGATATCTCATATCAATTTATTCGAGCATGGCCATACATTTTCTAGTCTCACTCAATCAAGTGGTCTATGATATTACTCTTATTATGTATGAGGGACAAATCATATCTTGATCAACCATATTTCGCTATATAGATTGTGTCATATCCAATATCAGTCTTTATAGTGTAGTCTGCTACAACACACGTTTGACCGCATCAAAATGCGTCACTCTCGATATTGAAATAATGATGATCTCAAGTCTGAGGATCATACACTTAGTTATCACCATGAGCAATGTTGTGACTGTCACATAATAATTCAAGGAATATGCTCATAACGGGTCAGTCCATTATGTCGTTCTCTAACACATGCTTATGTATTGATTTTGACATCTCTATGTTAATAACAACACTTTGTCATCAATCAGCTGCATACTAGTCTTAATATATTATTGTTGTCCATGCCCACAATAATTCTCAACTAAGGACATTCAAGAATAACTATATTATTCTAAGGACTTTATTATAATTAAGTTTATTTATAGATGCACAGAATAAGACTGAAATAATAATAATGGCTTTATTAATAAACAAGATAAAATAAGTACGTCTTTTACAACCATCTCATGATTGGTCTTTGGGCATACTCTAATATACGAGTATAGCCGTATCGATACGCTCTTTTCGATAAAAATTCTAATGCTTAAAAACCGTATCGATACGACTAAGGCGTATCGATACTCCTGGGCGTAAATGTATAGTTTAGCTTAAAAACACTTACAAAAACTTATTTGAAATGTTTATTGAACTTAAAAACAATTTTGGTTCAAATGCTTGTCAATTTTGTAAGACTTTTAAATACTTAAAAATTTATTTACATTTACAAATAAGTCATTAGATAATTTGTTATATCAGTATAGATTTTACAACACCAATGGTGGAGGTTCCCCCTAGCTTCCAAAATACGGTGAGGTAACCACTCAAAAACATGTATCGAAAGAAAACCAATTGAAACGATAAGAACAGTTCTCCTCAAGACATCAATGCAAAAGATGTAGATGAGAGCTTGAAAGGCTAGGCCATCAACCACTATGGGAGGTTAGGCAACCCACCAAAAGTGAAAGAAAGGTTGTTTTGTCGGAGGGGAACTAAACATGTCCACTAGCGGCCAACAAGAAAGCGGCGCTGCAAAACTTAGGGTTCTTTTGTTAGTTTTTCATATTCACAACTTACATAACAATAACTTAGAAAAGCTAGACTAGTTTTTTTTTACTAAAACTTTGGGTCTAATTAAAATTTGAGAGGCTTAATGAGACTTTTTAAAAATTTTGAGGGGACCAATTAAATTTTAAACTTTTTTAAAAATTCTAATTTTTCAAAAATTTTGTACTCTGCCACCAATCCCTCTTGTCTTCTGCCACTAGTCTCTCTTGTTTTCTGTCACTAATAGACATTGACATTGTTGCTAATATAATATACATGAAGACATGAGATTAAACATGCTTAAACAATTAAGGGAAACTTACATAAATCATCACTCAACTTTACTCACAAACCTATTTTAGTCACTGAGATTTTAAAAAGTTTAATTTACTCACTGAAGTTTAGACATTGAACATTTTTTGTCACCCATTCGTTAAATTTTTGACAACGATACTCTCTATCATGTCGTCTACTGTTCAACATCGTCTGATGCCACCACAGACGGTCGTAGATGGTGGTTGTTCAACCCAAATTTTACTAGTCACTTTATCTATGTCCGCTGAGTCTAAATTCAACCTCAATTTTGCCGAAAAGTTCTCCGAAGTCCATGAATCATCCAAAAACCTTCTGATTTCTATCTCAGCAATCTCCCTCTTTCGTTGTCGGATGGAGCCTGTTTCTCAATATGATGCTTCCCTTGTGTCGATGAAGTTTTTCATCGTTCAGATCTTAGAGAACTCCCTTCGTTTTCCGATTAATGGCCACAATGTAACGCCGTAAAAATTTAACGAATGAGTGACAAAAAAACCGTTTAATGTCTATACTTCAATGAGTAAATTGAACGTTTTGAAACTTTAATGACCAAAATATAATTGAGAGTAAAGTTGAGTGATATATGTAATTTGCCCAGCATTTAATATATTCCAATTTATGGATGAGGAGATCTACATAATGTAAACATTGAACGGTGGACATTATTCTAAAGCCATGGCTTTCGTCAAATCGGATTCTGACGAGGCTTAAGGATTCTGGAAAATGATTGAGCAGGTGTTCGGAGTTCATTATGCAGTCGATGGTTAAATTATACAAAAATGATGGTTAAATTATTAAGTTTTTTTTGGGTAAACGGGACTCTTAAAAAAATTGGTATAATTATATGTTTAGTCCCATATATTTATACAATCTATCAATTTGGTCTTAATTTTAATCTAATAAAATAAATTAATTATTTAATTAAGTGGTGACACATGTTGAGGGGAATTGAACCTAGGTCATTATGGAAACAAATCCATGCTTTTGCCATTGGGCTAAGCATATTTCTAATATATGGAATGCCAAATATCAATTCTTAATTATTTAAAGAATAAATTACACAAATCATCACTGAATTTTACCTTCTGACCTATTTTGGTCACTGAACTTTCAAAATGATCAATTTACTTATTGAATTTTACTTTTTGACCTATTTTGATTATTTTAAATTATTTTATTGATATTTTAGGATGACTTGACATATTTTATTATTATTAAATATAAAAAATAATTTAAAATAAAAATAAATTATATTTTATTTATTATTAAATTCAAAAATTACAAAATAAAACTCAAATATCTCAAACTTCAAACCTCTCCCACTCTCCTGACGATTAGAGGTCAAAATCCGAGGAGAAAATGTTCTGCGAATCAAGTCTCGTTTCAAGGACTTAAAAGCTCATTTTTGAAAATTTGAACCTGTAAGAAAGAAGAAGAGGAAAAGGGCTTTCTATTAGTGACGAAGTCGACAACAGTGACCATTAAACGACAATGATCGAAGGTGGTGATTGTTTGTTAGGGCCTAGAAAAATAGGTCTGTTGTTTAAAAAATAAACAAATGAAAAAGAATTAGAAAATGAGGAGCTTGTGACCCACGTGGGTCTACTTACCCGTGCCCGACTTGATGACCGACCCGCTCTAATCTAATTTGTTAAGCATAGTATCCTTCTCCACATAGTAAACAGATAAAGTATGAGACGAGACATAGTAACAAGTGGGACTGAAAACAATGGGTGAGGCCACTGAATGGGGTGGTGACGTCCGTAAGAATGACGCCAATAAGGGTGGGAGAGGTTTGAGGTATTTGAAGTTTTGAGTTTTATTTTTGTATTTAATGATAAATAAAATATGATTTTTTATTTTAAATCATTTTTATACTTAATAAAAAATGTTAAGTCATCAAAAAATATTAATAAAACAATTCAGTGATGATATGTGTTATTTACTTAAATTTAAATATGAATCTCATTCCATGGCATAATTGGCCAAATAGGGGTGGGTTCGTTTATTATTTAGGGAATGGGTTGGGTTGGGTGAATATTCGGGAACTAGGTCAATTTATACAGTGCAATGTGAATCTCGCCACCTGCACCCGGCGTTGTATGGACATTGCCACCTCCTCCTAGCGTGGTCCTGTTGGAAGCAGCCTTCTCGGCTCTGCGATGCGATGCTCATGCATGCCACCCTGACGTGCCTGCATGTGCCATGCAGGCACGTCAGACTTTAGATGAGTGTGTATATATATAGGGTAAATAGGGTTTAGGCATGTCATGCTATTAAAGGATAAATAGGGTTCTAGGTACGAGCTAGGTTTATTAAAGGGTATTAATTTTTTTAATATTATTTTTTGTGTATATATATAGGATTTAGGGAAGATGAGCGTGTAGTGGTTGAGAAAAAAATTAAGAGAGTTTTTCGGCAAAAAGGGAAGAGTTTGTGAGTTTCTGAAGAAATATTCGAAGACGATGATTGAAGAGTTCGTAAAGGCCAGTGAAAATTAAGTAAGTGATTTTTGCCTTTTAATTTATTTTATTCTAGAGAGTTTGTATATTTTTTGTATGATTGAAGATATATTCGGATTGTAACCCCCTAAACTCGGACTAGAAGAAATAGTCGAATTTAGGAAGTCACAATTGAAAAATTAACCCTCAAGAAATTAATTCGAATTATAATATATTAAAAATATAAATATCATAATAGATATTTGAATAATTATATAAAATCTCTGAATTAAAATAACAATAGATGAATGCTAAAAATAATCTCAAAATATAAATAGTCTAAAATTACATCCATGTCCCAAAATAATAAATGGAAATCTGATAAAACTAAAATAGTTTCGTACTGAATAATAAAATAACCGGATAAAATTGAGATCCTCTAAGTACCAAGTCACCTAGAGTCCAGGATATCTGAAAAATGAAAACTATGGGGAGTAAGCTAAAGAGCTTAATGTGTCTCTAAATTGCAAGAAAAACATAGTCGTAAAAACATAGTAATATTTTCTTAAAATTCTTTAAAACACATCACATAAATCACAAGCGCAAAGCAATGCACCCAACTACAACCGCCAAGAGGAAAGTTCCCCAAAACTCCTCACTACAACCGCCAATCCGAAGTGGAATTCAGCCCGAAGGGTGAAACCACTGAACTTCCCCGAACAAATCCCAACCCATGCTCATACAATGATATGATGATTAGAAATCAAATTTCATAAACAAAGTTCCATAAATCCGATATTCCCTAAACATACTTCATAAATCATAGTCCATGAGTTCATAAATCATAGTTCATAAATCGTAGTCCATAAATCATGATCGTAAATCATAGTAAAAACATATTATGAAAACGTATACATGTGATGTCAACCATAAAAATTATAATACATATAATTAATCACATAAAGGGTAAAACACCAACCCATAGAAAAATAACATATAATTTAATTATAACACCAGAAAAAAACACACTTTAAGCAGACAATAGCTCTAACGACGTAACGAACAAATCTAGTGCTCATTCTCAAGTACTGGATTTTAATCGAATTGGAAATATTTTGCTATGATCATGCTTTCGGTATTGCTTGTGCATGGTGGTTTTAGTTTATCGCATAACTATACTATACTATATATATATATAGTTGGCGGTGGTAAAGTTGAATAGATTAGTAATTGTATTAGGGTTAGAATTATAAATAAATAAGGTAAATTTATAATACTAATAAAATAAACCTAGACAAAGGCGTCTGTAACCAAAATTTGACTTTGGATTATGGTTCAATCATGCAAACAGTTCTTGAATTTATTAGTATTTATAGAAAATAATTTAAACATTATATTTCTTCAATTTAATCACTTAATCTAGTTTAATCTTAATTAAATCCCAAATTGTTCAACTAGGGTTTTCAATTTAAGATTCTTAAATCCTAAGGTTTCGAATCAAAATCCCCAAAATTCAATTGGAGTTTTAAATTAGGAATTTCAAAATTAGGTTTCTAAATTAGGGATTTTTCAAATCTAGGGTTTACAATTTGGGCGTAATGTTTGGGGTGGTACAACTCTTCCACCCTTAAAAGAAATTTTGTCCTCAAAATTTTCAGACTAAAAAAAAAGGTTTAAAAGAGCATTTTGAATCATGTTACGAATGACAACACATGATTTTCATATAGACTTTGATCCTAAATTCATAAGAACGAGTATGATCACGATCGGTCGCTAATCTAGAGCTCATACGAGGTGGCATAGTAATCTATCTACAAAAGGAACAATCCTATAATTAGAGTTGGTACTTATAATTTCTACTCAAAATATATCTTTAATTCTTTAAAATAATAAATTTATCAAAAATTCTCATTTTGCCCCAAAACATTTAATATACATGCAAAAATCATTTTCGGCTTAAAATTTTATGTGGGCCACACAGTCCGAGGGTTGAACTTAGCTCTGATACTACTAAATGTAACCCCCTAAATCCGACCTAGAAGAAATAGTCGAATTTAAGAAGTCACAATTGAAAAATTAACCCTCAAGAAATTAATTTGAATTATAATATATTAAAAATATAAATATCATAATAGATATTTGAGTAATTATATAAAATCTCTGAATTAAAATAACAATAGATGAATGCTAAAAATAATCTCAAAATATAAATAGTCTAAAATTACATCCATGTCCCAAAATAATAAATAGAAATCTGATAAAACTAAAATAGTTTCATACTGAATAATAAAATAACCGGATAAAATTGAGGTCCTCCAAGTACCAAGTCACCTAGAGTCCAGGATATCTGAAAAATGAAAACTATGGGGGAGTAAGCTAAAGAGCTTAGTGTGTCTCTGAAGTGCAAGAAAAATATAGTCGTAAAAACATAGTAATATTTTCTTAAAATTCTTTAAAACACATCACATAAATCACAAGCGCAATGCAATGCACCCAACTACAACCGCCAAGAGGAAAGTTCCCCAAAACTCCTCACTACAACCGCCAATCCGAAGTGGAATTCAGCCCGAAGGGTGAAACCACTGTACTTCCCCGAACAAATCTCAACCCATGCTCATATAATGATATGATGATTAGAAATCAAATTTTATAAACAAAGTTCCATAAATCCGATATTCCGTAAACATACTTCATAAATCATAGTTCATAAATCGTAGTCCATAAATCATGACCGTAAATCATAGTAAAAACATATTATGAAAACGTATGCATGTGATGTCAACCATAAAAATTATAATACATATAAGTAATCACATAAAGGGTAAAACACCAACACATAGAAAAATAACATATAATTTAATTATAACACCAGAAGAAAACACACCTTAAGAAGACAATAGCTCTAACGACGTAGCGAACAAATCTCGTGCTCATTCTCTAGTACTGGATTTTAATCGAATTGGAAATATTTTGCTATGATCATGCTTTCGATATTGCTTGTGCGTGGTGGCTTTAGTTTATCGCATAACTATACTATATATATAGTATATATATAGTTGGCGGTGGTAAAGTTGAATAGATTAGTAATTGTATTAGGGTTAGAATTATAAATAAATAAGGTAAATTTATAATACTAATAAAATAAACCTAGACAAAGGCGTCTGTAACCAAAATTGACTTTGGATTATGGTTCAATCATGCAAACAGTCCTTGAATTTATTAGTATTTATAGAAAATAATTTAAACTTTATATTTCTTCAATTTAATCACTTAATCTAGTTTAATCTTAATTAAATCCCAAATTGTTCAACTAGGGTTTTCAATTTAAGATCCTTAAATCCTAAGGTTTCGAATCAAAATCCTCAAATTCAATTGGAGTTTTAAATTAGGAATTTCAAAATTAGGTTTCTAAATTAGGGAATTTTTAAATCTAGGGTTTACAATTTGGGCGTAATTTTTGGGGTGTTACACGGATAGTAATAGTATTTTTAAATTTTAATAAGAAAACCCAAAAATTTAATGTTTTGCTTATGTTTTTTTTAATATTTATAGAAGATGAGTTCATCAACATATTGTGACACCGAACCCACAGTTGGTCGTTGGGGCGAAGCGCTTGAAGATTTCAGTGATGATGAATAAAATATTGTTCCTATGAGTGAAGAATATGACGTTCAGTTACTCGATGTCGATGATATTGACGTTGTTATGACAGATGCGTCTCAAGGTAATGGTATTGATGTTGAAGAAGATGTTTGGGCCACTGCTGTTGCTAGGCTCGGGTTGAGAAATGAACAGCCGGCTGTTTGGGATAATGCTGCACCGGAGCCCCAACAACCGGAACCTATATATCCAGCCTATGAAGCTCCAGCAACCCGCATGTATGAAGTTGACTATACTGCAATGCAAGATCAGGAATATCAAGATCGCGTATTTGGTTCTTCATCAACTTCGAACTTTGGAGAATTGGAACTAAAGGATGAATTTGAAACAAAAGAAGCCGCAAAGCTTGCAGTTCAGGAGCACTGTATCAAACGCCATACGTCATTTTCTGTTGTTGAGTGCAACAGAAGTACCTACTGTATAAGGTGTTTTCATTGGAAGAGCAATTGTCTGTGGTGGGTAAGAATTTCTTACAGGAAGAGGACTGAAATGTGGGAGGTGTCACAGTTTATTGAGCAGCACACATGTACCAATATGGCTTTATCACATGGCCATATTAATTTAAACTATGATCTAATATGTGCTTACACCAGGGCTTTGGTTGAACAAGAACCAAGAATTTTGATTGCATTGTTAGTAGCATCTATTCAGACCTAGCTTGGTTATACTCCGTCTTACTACAAGACGTGGATGGAAAAGCAGAAGGCGATGGCGCAACTCTATGGTGATTGGGATAAATCGTATAATGAGCTACCAGCTCTTTTACGAGAAATTCAACATTTCATCCCGGGGACCGTTGTAGAGTACGAGACTTTTCTGGCATTCAACATACAAGACGAATTAATTCCTGGTAAAAGAGTATTTAGTAAGTTATTTTGGGCATTCAATGCGTACATTCAAGGGTTTCCATTTTGCAAACGCATGATTCAAGTGGATGGTACATGGTTGTATGAGAAGTACGGTCATATATTACTCGTGGTCGTTGCACAAGATGGAAACAATAATATATTCCCAATTGCCTTTGCCATAGTTGAAAAGGAAGACGTGGATGGATGGGAATTCTTTTTAAAGCACCTACGCAATCATGTTGTAAAAGAAGACGGGATTTGCATGATTTCTGATAGAGGAACTGCGCTCTTATCAGTAATTGACAGACGTGGGAGTTTCTGGAAACCTCCACATGTATATCCAGTATATTGTATACGGCATATTGTAGCGAATGTGAGGACGCGGTTCAGAAACAATTAGGTCCGTAAAGAGATTTTAGGCGCGGGTAAGTTGTTATTTGTTGTTTATAAAAATTTTAAATTTTTTTGAGTTCATCTTATTGTTTTATTTAACTTGTTTTTTATAAATAGGATATGAACTAGTTCAACCAAAATTCCATGAAAGGATCAGAAGGTTGATGCGACACGGTGCAAATGTAATAAAATTTGTAAATGGCATCCCCACAGAAAGATGGTCAAATGCCTAAGACGAAGGTTGGCGTTATGGTCACATGACAACTAACCTTGCAGAGGCTATAAACTCAGTTCTTAAAGGAACACGATGAAAAATAATATTATGTGTAAACATATTTACTTTATAATTAAATATTTGACTTATATATATAATTTATTTTCTTTAAATAATTTTTTTGATGTATAAATTAATTAAATTTATTAAAAATAATTTATTTATTTTAAACATTTTTATATAAAAAAATTTATTTGTAAAAACTAAATAATCATGTTTTATTATGTGAAAATATACACATGTAAAGATCCCAAAATGTTTTATTATGTTTTATACTCAAATATATTTCGATTTAACTCATATTATTATTCTAGTATAGATTCAAATATATTTAAATATACACATGTACAAATAGTTACACTACAAATATACTTAAAATAGTTACACTCAAAATATATATACATGTTCAGTGAAATACAATACGATCCCGATTGCGTGTTTCCTCTGACCTAGTTGTAAGAAATAACCACATCATATCTCTTAAACTTAAAATGTGTGACTAATACACAAAGTAAAAAAACTAAGTAAAAAAACTAACTTTAAAAAACCATATTAAAAATACATGCACTTACCAGATTAAAAAATTGAAAACTAGCTTCTTTTTGTTCGAACCAACAATCAGAACCAGGACAGCTTCATCAATAATAAAAAATAATTATCATTAGATCATCAATGATACAAAATAATATACAAACACTCATAATTAAAAAAAAACAACAGATTAATTTAAACTCAAAATTTAAAAAATCACTTACTTAGTGAGAAACCTAGAAAAGATCAGAATAATACACTGCAACGATCCTCACCCTTTTCGAATATATCTTTAAAAGGATATACAGAAAACTCTTCACATTCACCATTTTTTTCTTCTTCTCTTCACAATTATCACCAACTCTTAACTCACACCAATCTTACCCCTATCTATCTTATATACACACAAAATAATGAAAAAAATGAAAAAAAAAATCACGTGATTTCAGCATGCATGGCTGTGCTCGGCCAACTTAAAATCTACAACACCTCGCCATATAGAAATGGTGAAGTCCCACATCTGCATGGTTCATGCATTTCACGCTGAGACGCTGTCATACTGCCAAGTCGAGCCAGACGTCAGTCAAGAGAGACCTCACAGTTTGCACTTGGTGAGGTCCAACCACGCCTTCTACACATGACGTTCTACTGTAGAAATTTACCTATTACCCTAAATAATGTTCAAACAGCCCTATTTCCTTAATTAAATTTTTTTTTGGCCTACTTGGCCAATTATGCCCTCATTCCATAAGCCTTTAGGAAACTGTTTTTGTGTTCCGAAATAATGAGGGAAATTAAGACACGTACGTTGAAATCTGGCCTCAATTTCAGAAGCCACCCCGTTCCCTGGATTTATCACCAACCGGAAATAAATGAAAACTAGAGGGCCAGTATTGTCAATAAAACCTAAACGAGACGACCCCCTTTCTCTGATTTTTCTTTCCATCTCCGTGGCATTTCTTTTTCTGGATAGAGAACTGTATGGTAAGCTAAACAACAATGGCGATAACAATTCCAACACCCACTCCTCTCTCTTCCACTTCTTTCTTCCATGCCCAAAATCACTCCAAGCATTCCTTCTTTGCTCTACCTTCAACTCCCATAAAACCCAAGCTGAAATGCTTTAAAATCAAAGCCATCAAAGAAAAAGCTGAAGAAATTCAAACCCCTTCTTCTTCTTCATCCGTGGATGAAGTTACAAAAAAGTATGGCCTTGAAGTTGGGTTATGGAAGGTACTTACTTCTACTCTTTTTTTCTTTCTCAATTTTAGTTTCGTAGGCTCAACTCAATTGCTAAGAAACCCAAGTCCCAACCACACAAATTCAGCTTGGTAGTAAACTGTGGGCAGAGTTTGTCATTAATAAGGAAATAAGTGGTACCTGGTATAGATTAAAGAAAGATGTTTTCTTTTTGGTTTTGGGGAATGAGAAAGCTAACTTCTGCCTGTGTTTTCATGTATGTCTGTGAAGATATTCAGCTCAAAGGAAGAAGGGGAAGATAAGAAATCAAAGGGGGATCAAGCAAAAGAGCTTCTAGCCAAATATGGAGGAGCTTACTTGGCAACCTCCATTACTCTCTCCTTGATATCCTTCTCCCTTTGTTATGCACTCATCACTGCAGGCGTTGATGTTCAAGCGTTGCTGCAAAAGGTAAACAAAAAACCAACATATACGTATGTATGGGGTGCACATTTCCCTTTAACTCTGATGGTGAAAGGTTTTACAGGACTAACCATTAGATGGAATTTTCAGGTGGGGATCTCAGCTGATGCGACCGGAGAGAAAGTCGGGACTTTTGCTTTGGCATATGCTGCGCACAAAGCTGCATCTCCTATAAGGTTTCCTCCTACTGTGGCTCTCACTCCTATTGTCGCCGGTTGGATAGGAAAGAAGGTTGAAAAAGATAAGTGACATGTTTGGGTACACTTCCAAATTCAATGCCCCTGTCTCATAGTTATATTATGTGTACAAGTAAAACATGTGTTCTCTTTGGTTGTTTTCCCTTGGAGATTTAAGAGTTTTTCTTGAAGCTCCAAAATGATTTTGGTTGATTCCAGTGTGCTTGCAATCGGGTTTATTGCAAGAATAAACATTGATTTGTTGAAAATACAACATAAGACTGTTATCATGTAAAAGATTCTACCTATATATAACTTCAGCATCCAGGAACATACCACTTCTGCAAATGATTAACAGATCAAGGAATTGAATCCTTTTAACTCGTCATTCATCGGATTCTGATCTAAGACAATATGAATATAAGGTATCATGTGATGCAATGCATTGCAGCCAGTATCAGCTTGCATATTTCTGGTACACCCAGGGGGAAAATCTTCACAAAAATAAGCTTGCCATGCACTGAACATTTCTTACATCTTTATTTCATCAAAATTTTCTCAGTACAATAAAAACAAGGTACAACAGATCAGTTGTTTGTCACCGCATGATGTGTATATGAGCTATGCTAGAAAATCTGACAAGAGGATGCAATAAAAGCAAAAGAGAATGGAGTAATATACAGAGACTTGGATAAAATGCGACCTTATTACTACCAAGATCATGTGGATCGTTTATACTACTTACCTGTACAGTGATTGTGATACCTACTTCGTGTTCGTTAGTTCCTCGAACTTTGAGGGACTTCAACTGGCCAACTTTTACAAACCCTCACACCGATGTCCGTAAGTATCGGAAATGCTCTCAGCACAGAAGAAGCTTTCATCTTCACATATGCAAACATGCCTTTCACTTCTGAGTTGGGGTAGCTAAAGGCACTTCAGTTGCATTTGATGGAGGCGTTTGGGGACGTGGTGAGCTAACAGCAACCATACCACAGCCCTCGTTTAGTGTATCAAACTCGTTCCACTCAATCAGAGCTATAATCAATAGTCATGGAATACAAAACAATAAGAGGAAAAATTAGCATTAATCTGAAATTCATCATGCTACAGGATACATTCGTTCCGCCACATGTCAGTGATGCTAACACTAGGATCTGATAATAGCCAATAATCAGCATCACTCTGCAAAAGAAATGAGTACTCATTATCGATATATCTGAATAGAAAATGAATAAAAACGTCCACGGTTGAGTATATTGATATGGAAATCAATCTTTGCTTTCAACAGAACAGAATTGGAACTTACATCAACATCAGAGGGAACGATTTTCGTGATCCCACTCACAAAGTCCTGTGAGGCATTAAGATCTGAGCAAATTTTATTAGCATCTTGCCCCTTCATTTCAATCTCCTTACCTCTGCTCTCCTCCAGTACCATTGTTGTTGCCGGGTTCTCATTCAAGCCTGAAGTTGATGGAAAGTTTGGAGGTGGATCCACTCCTTGTATCTCTTCAAATTGACTATAACATGAGAGAGAGGAATCATCAAGAAAGTAGCCAATTTTGATGCTTAGATGGGCATTTTTCTTTAGCACAAAGCATTTGCCACGCAACAAAAAAGGAGAGAGATTTCATGTTAGGATATCATCTTTAAACCAACAAGAAGCAGTGGTACCTGACAAGGTAAACATCTATAGGACCCATTGAGCTTCTAAGGACAATCCTGTACCTCCTTTGGGGATAGTCAACAGCCTGCCGTAAAGGAAAACGTTTCTATTAAGATTGAACAAAAAACATAAACCACATGTTAGATTCTTCAAGCTTTTGAGATTACCTCATCAGGATCAGGGACTTCCAGAGTGGTTCCATGTGGAGCTTTAATAGCTATTAGCGTTTCATTCTAAACAAGCCAAATTAACAACACAAAGAAGAAAGCATCCCTAGCATTAGCAACGCTAGATGACTTCACAGTTACCAAACCAAAAGCATTTAATATAGTTTTTGAGCAATGAACAAACCTGGAAGCAGGGTAAGCTCTTGATATCTTCCTCGGTGACAAAAAGCCACCTGAGATGGGAACAGATGAAATGATTAATGTTGATCAGCTAAGATTACGGAAAAAAAGTGTAAAAGTATTAACATCTTGAGCGGGAGGTGAAAATTTACTTTTGATTATTTTCATTGTCATTGAGGTTCCTCAATCTTTCTTGCATTTCTCTGTACAATTAATAGAAATGTCAACAACAATCCAGAGAATGAAATGGATTGAACTGAGATACAGAAAGAGACCATAGCAAATTAACCTGATTTGTTCATCTAATCTGTGTTCCTCAAAACAAAGGTTCTCAATCTCTGCCTACAAATGTTACCATTGTGAAGTTTTCGTTACAAACTTGGCTGATGATAAACAAAAAAAAAAAGCATTTGATCCACTATTTCCGAGTATTGTACTTGTTAACAATAAAACTTAACTGAATTCAAGTCAACAAAATATCATCATTTGTGCTTAGAGAATTCAATGAACAGGCCTGTAACTTCCAAGCTAAAATTAGAGGCCAAGAAAGATAGAGGTCGAAAAGATGTCATGGCTTTTGACAGAACTTTAGGTCTGAAAAGCTGTAAAGAACATTTCTAGTAGCTTAAGTGAGTAGATTGAGGAGACATTTAAGGATCCACACTTATACATCAGATTGGTTTTACCATAAATGAATATATAGTCTTTTTCAAATTTCAACCAGAAAGACACTTTCATCATTTGAGATGGAGAAACAACTGATGTTGGACTTAACATGATCAAAAACAGCTGTAAAGAACCAGAGAGCAGCACAAAATTCACTATTATTACATGTACATGCGCCTGATTAGGAGGAAAAGACGGTACTGATTAATTTTCTATCAAGTACAAACACTAAATTACAAATCATAACAGCTGAAGCTTAATCCATAAATGGATCTGCATCTTGATTAACAACTTGTTTACAGTTATAAAAATCATACCTGCAAAGTAGCAACATTCTCATCAACTTCGCCTGGCCTTGAGACATCAAGCCCCCTGATTTAAATAAAAGACTTCAATGTTTTTTAAGCAGAAAATCAATCAGAGCCGAAAAGGTTTTGAGAATAAAAGATGTAGCTCATACTTCCACTGAATTCTGTTCTTGATTTTCTTTTCTATGAGACCAACTCCTTCAAGAACATTGGTTATGTCATATATCCTCCTCTTTTGCACCTTTAGTAATAGAAAACTATCAAGAAATAGAATAGTGTGAATGGATTGTTTGGCCAAACGATGAAACAGTTACCTCCAAGGTATCAGCGGCTTTATTTAAATCAAGAATACCATCTTCAGCTTGTTTAATCAAATTGATGAACTTCCTTGTCAAGAGCCCTGGGATAAATTCAGAGAATATTACGAGTGTCTTACGATTCAGTCACTCAATTCCATACGAAGTTTGAAACAATGCCAAAAATAATTAGCTGATTAACATTTAGAATCATTTTGAATAAGAAGAATAAAGAAACATACATAAAAAGGATAAAAATAAATACCTAAGGAACTATCATAACGGCATGGACCTACAGGAGTGACATTATTGCCAGGAGAATCTGCAAATTTCAGAAATTCCTCATTATCTAATATCAACTTTTATTCCTAATCAGTAGAACTAGGTCAAAAAGTCATGGTTTTGGAAGTAAAATTTGTGGATTTACAATGACCTGGCACTAAATAAGGTACATGGAAGAATCAAAGACATCACGTTAGACATATAACTTGCATACAATACTACTCACCAAGATTTGAAGGAGTCTGAGGACCAGATTTACTGCTTTTTGTTAGCCTTGTTGTTTTCTTAGCCTTTCCCCCTTTTCCTGATACAGGTGTTTGGAGGGGACTGCCAACCACCTCAGTGTGCCCTGGAGGCCTTGCCCAGTCACCAGACTCAACTTCTCGATCTGCTACATCACTCTTCCTCTTTAACTATTATGACACAATATTTTCACATTGCAATTAGAAAAATACGAGATAAATTTTGGGGAACAAAATTAAATCAAGAAGAAAGAAATTTCAGGCTCCAGTCGAGAGAAAAAATCATATTGGAATATAAAAGTAAGTTGGCTGGAAAATATATACAAGCAGCAGAACCATGCACCAAGAAAGAAATACTGTATTTGCATTAACTGAAATAATCAAACTTAAAAGCATTTATCCAAAGATAGGAAGACAAGTGAAGAAGGGAAAAACAGAGTGTATCTTTCAACCAATTGCAGTGGACAGTTTCTGTTACCCAATTGGTAAGTTGAGATCATTATGTTCCGAGACATTCAGCTTTCTAAGGGAAACATTAATCATCTACATTTGAAAATTATCATGATTGACTAGTTGTTAATAACAAAACCAACACCAATACGTGAATCTATAGTGATCATCAAAACAAACAACCGCTATATACGAACAAAAACCAATGCCCCCTAACAAGAACAAAGAATGAAAATTAATTGTGAGTCAATTAAAGAAATATAACCTTCTTGTATTTTAGTTTATCAAACTATATTACCTAAACTTAAAGACAATTATACAGCTCATGTTGCTCAGAACAAAGATTGTAAATTTAGAAAAGAAAGTAAAGAACAATGTGTTTGGCATACTAAAAAGCTTAATATTGGAGTAATAATCTTTTATTAAACAAGCAAACTTTAAGAACTTTTACTACTCACAATACCATCGATCCCGATCAGCATTAAAGATTCATAAACAAAATAGACAAATAAATGAAATCATCACAGCATTATAGAACTCTGCCAACTTCGGATCAAACTGGGTTAGCATGAAGCTGCATTACAAGCTGCGCTATTAAAAACAGTCAAAACTACACAAGTTTTGTGCTTAATTCTACTGTCTGCAAACATCATTTCCGGAACCAGAAGCCTGAAGGCAGATAATTCTAATAACAAAAATCTCTGAATAAGTCATGGCATTGACTTGAACTTCCAGCAGTAACACTTAAGATTTCCATTAGAAGTAGAAGTATTAGCTTGTTCTGCCATTACGTTATATTTTCTTGTTTACTTTGGCCTTGTTTTTATTCTTAGATCCTTTAATAAATTTCCAGACTTTATCTTTCTTTTTTTGACTAATAAAACCCTATTTATTCAAATTAAGCATAATACCAAATCAAGACGGTAATTAACTCAACAATAAACCAATTTCGCCAAAAACCCGCCAAACTTCCCAATTAAAAAACCACAGAATCCCCATCAACTAAAAACCAAACTACAGTTTTTTTTCACCGTGAATTCTAATTCCAGCAACTAAACAATAAAAAAAATCATAAAATTTACTCCATATATCAGATCTCAACTAAATATCATGGTCAACATTCAACAACACATTAAATTACAAATTTTGAAACAGAGGAGAAAAGAAACTACAGGAGACTTGACCACGATGGCATCGGGTTCTTGATCGGCGACGCGGCGAGACTCAGTCGTAGCAAAGCGGTGATAATCGCCTCCAGGAGCAACAAACGGTGGCTTTACAGAGAAAGGTATCTGTGGTTTTAGCGGCTGTTGATTTTGCAGCTGCATGGATTGCTTAAACTGCTCTTGAGAACCCGACATCAAAACCAAAAACTTAAATTAAATTTTAAAAAATGCATATATAAGAAAATTAAAGAATTTTGGTTTTGTTTAGGTCTTGTCAAGGAAAGACGGGGAGAAAAGTAACGGAATTGTGGGAAAGAGGGAAGTTTTTGTTTTTATTTTGGTGAGAATTTGGTTAGATCTAGTGTTTGGCAAGATGGAAAGTGAAAAAAGCGGGAGAGAGAAAAGTTAACAAATACGAGGGAAAATTAATAAAAATAAGGGTAAAGTACATTGATAGTCTATGAACTTTTAGGATGCTTTTAATACAGTCACTGAATTTTTAAACCTTTTATTAAAGTCACTGGACATTTCACAACTGTCAACTGTAATTAAAAATAGCTGAAATGGCACGTTAATTAATATTTTCTTTCTCTCTCGCGGTTTCTCTTTTTATTCTTCTCTTTCTATCAGCCAACACATACAACTTACAAAGTTACTATTTTAGTCGCAGCCGTCGCCACATATATTCTCGGTCGGTGCCACCAAGCTTTTCCCCTCCGGCTAGCGATGCTGGCTTCCAAGAACTTTGTTGTCCGCGCAACAAATCCCTGAAATTGGAGCAAAATCATATATTAGCAACCTTTGTTATTTAACCATGGAATATCCAACCAAATGAGTGATAATCTCAGCTTGAGCTTGAAATTCTCCTTCCCCTTGTAAACACACCATTCTGGTGAGAGAATCGATCGGTTATTTTCATAGGTGAAATATGTGTAGACCATTTTAAGGGCTGTTTTCCATGGTATATTGTTGGGTTGGCCATGAAATTCAGAATTATATATACCATATCGTGCCCGGAAGACTGCCTCGCTTGTGCATCTGCATAACTAAAGTAATTATCAAAATAAAATAAGAAATTTAGAAAAACAAGATTAGAGTCGATGTCACTGTTAACTTAGTAGGTGGTGGCATGTTAGAACTAGCTAGCATTGGGGTCTTATTGTTTCTTCTTTCTTCCCTTTAAATAAATAGAAAAACAAGACAATGAATACAACGACCAAAACACTAGGATGTCAATGGATTGGACTTAGATCGAATTTTATAAAATTTAAGTTCAATTCAATTAATAATCGGATCTCTAAAAAAATTCAAGTTCGATTACATAAATTCGAGTCCGATCCAATAAAATATTTAAAATTTAAATTTAAATTCGAAAGCCCGTATCCAAATAATTTTTTTCTTTTTTTAAAGTAACAACTCAAATAAATATCTTTAAATAAAAATAACAAATAATTTCATCAAAAGAATCGAGATAATTAAGTGTGAAGAATTACATGTTTAAAATCTGAAATTCTGAAATTTGATAAGATAGATACCCAATAAGCCGCAACGATAACGCTGCAACCTCTACGTAGTTCACCTAGTTGACGCGAGTATATAAAACTCTCTAAACTATTTAGAGTATTTTTCCAAAAAACATTAATGACTATTAGATTTCTCATGTCTTTATGTAGCCTTTGTAATCCTAATTCAACTTATATTAACATTTCAAAATATATATATATATATAAGCATTAATGACGGTTAGATCTCTCATGTCTTTTTCATATTCAGATTCATACTTTTTTATTGAATTTAGATAAAAAAATTATTTAATTCGAGCCGAATTCGAATTATATTGCCATCCCTACAAAACACCCACCATCGATACAAGTTACAACAATCACACTTTGTTTGGTGTTATTGGAGCTTCTTGAAGGGGAAGATCCATTTCTTGAGTTAAAGTTGGAAGTTTTAGTTGTGCTTTGAGTAGAAGGATAGAATGCTTTAGGAGAAGAACTAAATGATGGTGTCCTGGATCCATTTGCTGGTGTAGGTGACAAAAATAGGCGTCGACAGAGAATGGAAGTGGTAGCGGCGACCATAAGAATGTAGCTCTGCAAGCTGTTGTGTTGGCTGCTAAAGGAGAAAAATAAGAAAAAAGACGTGAGAGATGAGAAAGAGAAAGAACATATAATTTATTGAGAAAAAATTAATGTGCCAAGTCAGTGTTTTTGTTAATGGCAGTAATAAAAACAAATTAAAAGTTTAGTGACTAATGAATGTTTTAAAAATTAGGTGACTACATTGAATGCGTCTTAAAAGTTCAGGGACTAACAATGTAGTTTACCCTATAAATAAATTACAAATTTCATCTCTTTATTCTCTGAAAATGGAAAGATCAGTCATTTTGTTTCATTTTTTTATAAATTGATTTTTGTAAAAAAATTTAACTATGAAAATTAAGAAATCAATTCAATATAAATTTTAAGAATAATTCATAATTTTTTTGACTGAAAGAGAAATTCATAATTAAAAGTATAGAGATCGATTTTTATATTTTTCTTATAAAGTGAGGGATATAATTTTTAATAAAATCAACAAATTAATTGGTAAAATAGGAAATTGTTTTATTTTTTATTTTAGTATCAAACCAGATTAAACCCATTTGAACTTGATGGGTTTTAATCGATTCAAGCTAAAAAATCAAGTTCAAATAACAAACTATACCTTGAAATTAAAATCACTTTTTTTAAAATAATTTCTATTTAAGAGAGGGGAGGAAACCTAAGAGAAATGAGAAATTTAGTCACTTAATTATAAAAAAGTTAAAATATTAAATTAAATCGAGTTTAGCTATCAAAGTATAAATTTACCCGTATTTTTTTTCTTCTCCGTTTGTTGAAATTAATGAACAATATTCAATTCCAATTAGTTGTTGAATAATTTCAACCGTATTTTTTTATAATTATTGACATCTAATTTATTATCAATTAATCAGGATTAAGTGTTGCAGAGACTTATAATGAGGGGTACCTTCTCAGTCCGATTTGTATTATCACAATGTCAATATTCAAGCTATGACCTTATTTAAGAGATATAGTGTCCGTTATCTCGATTAATAATTGATTTTTTTTTGCAGTTTTAAGTTTTAATTATAGGTTGAACCTAATAAGTGGTCACAGTGAAAAAATGAATGATATTCATCATAGAAAACTATGGTTCAATCGCTTTGTTTATAAAGTGTGTGCATTGTCAAATGATTAAGAATATATATGAACGTATACTACTTTGTAATCATTTTTAAACTATTAAAAAAATTTAACTATCGGCTAGATTATTGAATGTATATTTACCCTTATTTTATTATTATTTATACTTCTTTTTACTCATAATTAGATGTAGAATGATTAAATTACTCATTTTAAAAAATAGAAATTGGTTTGCTCCAAGCATACAATATGGATAAAATTCTTCTTCCCTTTTTCGGTGCCGCTTTCTATGCTCTAACACTAAAAATTAAATTTCAAGTCCTAACACTAAATTCTATATCCTAAACCCTACATCCTATACCCTAAAAGATACACCTTACTCTAAATTCCTTAAACCATAACCACAATTCCTAACTTTAAACCCTAAACTTAATTTTTAGTATGAGGGCATAAATAGAGACACCGAAAGGGGTAGAGGATTTATATTCATACAATACAGACACAAGTAAAGTAGTTCAACCATTGTTGCGTGACAGTTTCATTGTTTCCAGAGCAAGCCATGAAACATAAGCTAGCTTGGTCCAATGGTGGCACAATTTTCTGGACAAATCTCATGCTTAATGTTTGTTTGCTTGGCAGGCTTGTTTTCAGAGCAAACCTTAACCACTTTCTTGCAAAAAAACCCTAAATCTCCTTCAGTGGCGGCCAATTGCTCTGTCTTTGGCGCTGTCTCACTTTGTTTTTTTCTTTTCGTCAGATTTCCCTTTCTAACCCCTCTTCCCCGCTTCTTTTCTCTTCTTTTCTCTCGCTTGTTGTGTTTTCGAAGCCCTATTGGTCTACTCGATGATATATGTTCTTCATCGACCTAGGTCTCTACCTTGGGCTTTTCAGGGAGATGGTGGTTCGGTCATGAGCGTGGATGAGAGGTCTATCTTCCCCCCAGTTCCTCTTATTCTTGGTTTGTTAGGTTTCGGGATCATATCTATTTTTTAGGGTTGTTTTTGCATGCTTAGGTGGTCTTGACTATTCTCCACCTTCTGATGATCGTTTGTGTAACCCCTAAACCCGGCCTAGAAGAAATAGCCGAATTTAGAAAGTCACGTTTGAAAACCTTAAACTCAAGAAATTCAATTTTTTTAAAAATTATACTTTAACTTAAAATAAAATAACATTGATTTAATAAATATCTTATAAGAAATAAAAATAAAAATATCATAATAAATATTGGAATGTTTATAAAAAGTTTCTGAAATAAAATCATAGTAAAAAAATTTAGAAAAATAATCTCAAAACATATTTGTTCTGAAAAGTATGAAATTACATCAATATCCCAATATAAACAAAATAATAATATGAATAATTAAAAATTATTTCGTACTAAATAATAAAATAACCGAATAAAATGTGAGATCCTCAAAGTACCATGTCGCCTAAAAGCCCAAAGATATCTATAAGACGAAACTATGGGGGAGTAAGCTAAAGAACTTAGTGTGTCTCTAAAGTGCAAGAAAATCATAGTCGTAAAATATAGTAATATTTTCTTAAAATTCTTTAAAGCATAACACATAAATCACAAGCGTAATGCAGTGCACCCAACTACAACCGCCAAGAGGAAAGTTCCCCAGAACTCCTCACTACAACCGCCAATCCGAAGTGGAATTCAGCCCGAAAGGTGAAACCACTGAACTTCCCCGAACAAATCCCAACCCATGCTCATACAATGATATGATGATTAGAAATCAAATTTTAAAAACAAAGTTTCATAAATCCGATATTCCGTAAACATACTTCATAAATCATAGTCCATAAGTCCATAAATCATAGTTCATAAATCGCAGTCCATAAATCACGGTTCGTAAATCGTAGTAAAATCATATTCTGAAAATGTATGCATGTGATGTCAACCATAAAAATCATAATACATATAAGTAATCACATAAAGGGTAAAACATCAACACATAGAAAAATAACATATAATTTAATTATAGCACCAGAAGAAAACACACCTTAGCCAAGCTATACTCAACCTACAGAATGATGTGATTTTCCATGATCAGAAGTATTGGATCCAACTGTATCGGTACCGGACTAAACTTGGTGTGGAAGGGATTAAAGAATAAAAAAGGGTATAGAGCGGTGGAGATTAGGGTTCTTGGGGTGATCTTATTTGAACTATGTGTGTATATTTATAGGGAGAGTAAACCTAATATAAGTAAAATAATGGAAGTGATATAAAATAGAAAAGAATAAAAATAAATAAAATAATTAAAAGAAGACGAATGAATTAGAATTCCATTTAAAATTAAAGAACTATAATAATAATAATAATAATAATAATAATAATAATAATAATAATAATAATAATAATAATAATAATAAACGTACGGTAGAAACCAATTGAATTAAAATTCAATTTGATAAAAGGCTTATTTATGGAGTCAGTCCTTAAACTTTTAAGAAATTTTATATTAACTTTCAAGTTTAATAAAAAATCATATTTAGTCCATCATAGAAAATTAGGGTTTTAAATATTAGGGATTTTGGAATTATGTTTCTAAATTAGGGATTTTTCGAATCTAGGGTTTACAATTTGGACGTAATTTTTGGGGTGTTACAACTCTCCCACCCTTAAAAGAAATTTTGTCCTAAGAATTTTCAGACTAACGATATACTTAAAAAAAGAGGTTTTGATAACAAATTTAAAAAGACATTTTAGATCAGGTTACAAATGACAAAAAAGGCTTTCAGATAGACTTTGATCCCAATTTCATAAGAACGAGTATGATCATAATCAATCGCTAATCTAGAGATCCTACAATGTGACATAGTAATCTATCTACAAAAGGGACAATCCTAGAATTAGAGTTGGTACTTGGAGTTTCTATTCAAAACATATCTTTAATTCTTTAAAATAATAAATTTATCAGAAAATCCCATTTTGCCCGAAAATATTTAATATGCATGCAAAAATCATTTTCGGCTTAAAATTTTATGTGAGCCCCACAGTCCGAGGGTTGAGCTTAGCTCTGATACCACTAAATGTAACCCCCTAAACCCGGCCTAGAAGAAATAGCCGAATTTAGGAAGTCACGTTTGAAAACCTTAAACTCAAGAAATTCAATTTTTTAGAAATTATACTTTAACTTAAAATAAAATAACATTGATTTAATAAATATCTTATAAGAAATAAAAATAAAAATATCATAATAAATATTAGAATGTTTATATAAAGTTTCTAAAATAAAATCATAGTAAAAGAATTTTAGAAAAATAATCTCAAAACATATTTGTTCTGAAAAGTATGAAATTACATCAATATCCCAATATAAACAAAATAATAATCTGAATAATTAAAAATTATTTCGTACTAAATAATAAAATAACCGAATAAAATGTGAGATCCTCCAAGTACCACGTCGCCTAAAGCCCAAAGATATCTATAAGACGAAACTATGGGGGAGTAAGCTAAAGAACTTAGTGTGTCTCTAAAGTGCAAGAAAATCATAGTCGTAAAATATAGTAATATTTTCTTAAAATTCTTTAAAGCATAACACATAAATCACAAGCGTAATGCAGTGCACCCAACTACAACCGCCAAGAGGAAAGTTCCCCAGAACTCCTCACTACAACCGCCAATCCGAAGTGGAATTCAGCCCGAAGGGTGAAACCACTGAACTTCCCCGAACAAATCCCAACCCATGCTCATACAATGATATGATGATTAGAAATCAAATTTTAAAAACAAAGTTTCATAAATCCGATATTCCGTAAACATACTTCATAAATCATAGTCCATAAGTCCATAAATCATAGTTCATAAATCGCAGTCCATAAATCACGGTTCGTAAATCGTAGTAAAATCATATTCTGAAAATGTATGCATGTGATATCAACCATAAAAATCATAATACATATAAGTAATCACATAAAGGGTAAAACATCAACACATAGAAAAATAACATATAATTTAATTATAGCACCAGAAGAAAACACACCTTAGCCAAGCTATACTCAACCTACAGAA
This sequence comes from Hibiscus tridactylites, assembly GCA_958450335.1. Taxonomy (NCBI): domain Eukaryota; kingdom Viridiplantae; phylum Streptophyta; class Magnoliopsida; order Malvales; family Malvaceae; genus Hibiscus; species Hibiscus tridactylites. The sequence goes on along the minus strand of OY288289.1, from coordinate 21,824,931 downwards.
TGATGTGATTTTCCATGATCAGAAGTATTGGATCCAACTGTATCGGTACCGGACTAAACTTGGTGTGGAAGGGATTAAAGAATAAAAAAGGGTATAGAGCGGTGGAGATTAGGGTTCTTGGGGTGATCTTATTTGAACTATGTGTGTATATTTATAGGGAGAGTAAACCTAATATAAGTAAAATAATGGAAGTGATATAAAATAGAAAAGAATAAAAATAAATAAAATAATTAAAAGAAGACGAATGAATTAGAATTCCATTTAAAATTAAAGAACTATAATAATAATAATAATAATAATAATAATAATAATAATAATAATAATAATAATAATAATAATAATAAACGTACGGTAGAAACCAATTGAATTAAAATTCAATTTGATAAAAGGCTTATTTATGGAGTCAGTCCTTAAACTTTTAAGAAATTTTATATTAACTTTCAAGTTTAATAAAAAATCATATTTAGTCCATCATAGAAAATTAGGGTTTTAAATATTAGGGATTTTGGAATTATGTTTCTAAATTAGGGATTTTTCGAATCTAGGGTTTACAATTTGGACGTAATTTTTGGGGTGTTACAACTCTCCCACCCTTAAAAGAAATTTTGTCCTAAGAATTTTCAGACTAACGATATACTTAAAAAAAGAGGTTTTGATAACAAATTTAAAAAGACATTTTAGATCAGGTTACAAATGACAAAAAAGGCTTTCAGATAGACTTTGATCCCAATTTCATAAGAACGAGTATGATCATAATCAATCGCTAATCTAGAGATCCTACAATGTGACATAGTAATCTATCTACAAAAGGGACAATCCTAGAATTAGAGTTGGTACTTGGAGTTTCTATTCAAAACATATCTTTAATTCTTTAAAATAATAAATTTATCAGAAAATCCCATTTTGCCCGAAAATATTTAATATGCATGCAAAAATCATTTTCGGCTTAAAATTTTATGTGAGCCCCACAGTCCGAGGGTTGAGCTTAGCTCTGATACCACTAAATGTAACCCCCTAAACCCGGCCTAGAAGAAATAGCCGAATTTAGGAAGTCACGTTTGAAAACCTTAAACTCAAGAAATTCAATTTTTTAGAAATTATACTTTAACTTAAAATAAAATAACATTGATTTAATAAATATCTTATAAGAAATAAAAATAAAAATATCATAATAAATATTAGAATGTTTATATAAAGTTTCTAAAATAAAATCATAGTAAAAGAATTTTAGAAAAATAATCTCAAAACATATTTGTTCTGAAAAGTATGAAATTACATCAATATCCCAATATAAACAAAATAATAATCTGAATAATTAAAAATTATTTCGTACTAAATAATAAAATAACCGAATAAAATGTGAGATCCTCCAAGTACCACGTCGCCTAAAGCCCAAAGATATCTATAAGACGAAACTATGGGGGAGTAAGCTAAAGAACTTAGTGTGTCTCTAAAGTGCAAGAAAATCATAGTCGTAAAATATAGTAATATTTTCTTAAAATTCTTTAAAGCATAACACATAAATCACAAGCGTAATGCAGTGCACCCAACTACAACCGCCAAGAGGAAAGTTCCCCAGAACTCCTCACTACAACCGCCAATCCGAAGTGGAATTCAGCCCGAAGGGTGAAACCACTGAACTTCCCCGAACAAATCCCAACCCATGCTCATACAATGATATGATGATTAGAAATCAAATTTTAAAAACAAAGTTTCATAAATCCGATATTCCGTAAACATACTTCATAAATCATAGTCCATAAGTCCATAAATCATAGTTCATAAATCGCAGTCCATAAATCACGGTTCGTAAATCGTAGTAAAATCATATTCTGAAAATGTATGCATGTGATATCAACCATAAAAATCATAATACATATAAGTAATCACATAAAGGGTAAAACATCAACACATAGAAAAATAACATATAATTTAATTATAGCACCAGAAGAAAACACACCTTAGCCAAGCTATACTCAACCTACAGAATGATGTGATTTTCCATGATCAGAAGTATTGGATCCAACTATATCGGTACCGGACTAAACTTGGTGTGGAAGGGATTAACGAATAAAAAAGGGTATAGAGCGGTGGAGATTAGGGTTCTTGGGGTGATCTTATTTGAACTATGTGTGTATATTTATAGGGAGAATAAACCTAATATAAGTAAAATAATGGAAGTGATATAAAATAGAAAAGAATAAAAATAAATAAAATAATTAAAAGAAGACGAATGGATTAGAATTCCATTTAAAATTAAAGAACTATAATAATAATAATAATAATAAACGTACGGTAGAAACCAATTGAATTAAAATTCAATTTGATAAAAGGCTTATTTACGAAGTCAGTCCTTAAACTTTTAAGAAATTTTATATTAACTTTCAAGTTTAATAAAAATTCATATTTAGTCCATCATAGAAAATTAGGGTTTTAAAAATTAGGGATTTGAAAATATGTTTCTAAATTAGGGATTTTTCGAATCTAGGGTTTACAATTTGGACGTAATTTTTGGGGTGTTACAGTTTGGTCTCAGACCTCCAACATGGTTCCCTCTTCCTCGTCCATTTTGCATCGATGATTCTTTATCTTATCGCGATCCCGCCGATGGTGTGTCTAGCTGCATCACCTTCATCGCCATATGCCCAGTGACCGTCGAGTTGGCATGCAGTCAAAGACGATGTGCTGACGTTTGTTTCTTGTTGCGGTTTTCTCCTGGCCTTGGAGATCTGCTCTCATGTGCTGGTTCCCTCGTTGCATCTATGCTTTTATGTTTTGTGTTTGTTTGTTCTTGTTAGTTCTGTGTTTATTCGTGTGGTTTCCCTTTCTCTTGTGTTCTTCTTCTAATTGTTTTGTTTTCTTCCTTTGTATTGTGTTTCTTTATTTAATAACATTGTTGACTTTTAATTCAAAAAAAATCTTTTCTACGACAGAGGACACAATCAAGGGAGATAGAGGAAAGAGTTACAAATATTAGAATTCAAACCTCAAATTTATTGAATGTTATTTTATAAAAACAATAGTTGTTTTGTTTAGCGAAACATGTAAACTTAATGTTTGTTTGCTTGGCAGGCTTGTTTCTAGAGCAAACCTTAACCCATTTCTTGCAAGAAACCCTAAATCTCCTTCAGCAATGGTCAGATGCTCCATCTTTGGTAGTTGTCCTATTTTTGTTTTCCTCTTTCCTTTAGTTTGTTGTGTTTTTGAAACCCCCTTGGTCCATTCGATGAGATATGTTCTTCGGTGATCTAGGTCTCTGCCTCGAACTTTTAAACGAGATGGTGGTTCGCTCGCGAGCGTGAAGGAGAGATCCATCTCTTCCCATCAGTTCCTCTTCCTTTTCTTCTTGGTTTGTTGCGTTTTGGGTTCAGATCCGTTTTTGCAGGGTTGTTTCAGCCTGTGTAGGCGGTCTTGACTCGTCTCCGCCTTCTAATGATCGTTTGACCTTGGACCCCTAGCCTGGTTCCCCCTCCCTAGTTCATCTTGCATCGACACTTCTTTATCTTAATGTGATGTTGCCGGTGGCATGTCTAGCTGCATCACTTTCATCGCTATATGCTCTGGTGACCGACGAGTTGACATGCAGTTGTAAAGTGCTCATTAGTCCTATATTTTGTATGCATTCCATCTCATATTATTGATGTTCTTAAGTACATTTTAGGCATATTTAGGTTCATGTATTGCATATTTATAGTATTCTTTACTTTGCCATGATTTTATTGATTATCTTTTATTTGGTAAGGAAAAGACGTTGTTTTAGTTTAGTTTGCATTTCAGGGCTAGAAGTTGTTAGAAAGAGGATAGACCAGAGGATAGGATGCAGAGGCAACATACCAGGGAGCTGTACTAATGCAGTCCCAAGCAGAGAAAGCCGCTGTCGAGTACCCGTCGCCGCCATACATGCTGCCCAGGGCAGCAAGCTGAGGAATTGGAGAATTGGAGTGCAATCTATAGAGTAAAAAATCATGATTCCAACGATGCCATCCACTCAATTTTCTTACGCATGGAGTAGTGGACAGAGCCGCCGAATGAGGAGATCAAGATAACTTGCGGTGCAAGGCAACGAGAAGAAGTCCACATTCAACTCAAAGAAGTCAGAATTAAAGGTTGCATTTAATGCAAAAGCTACTTTGAAGACTTCTACTCCAAGGAAGACTTGGCCTATCTAATTCCTATATATACTTGACATATTTTGTAATTGCAAACATCTTAGGTTTTCCTTTGGGCATAGTCTAGGTTTTCTTGTCGCCATTATGTTCTAAATTTTCTCCTGGGTTTGGGTTATGTTGTAAACTAGTGTGAGAACGGTTGTTTAGGAATTAAGTTTGTTTTTGCAATAAAACTTCAAGGTTTGCTTATTCCATGCTCTTCATAGTTTTCAGTTAAGTTCGAAAGATTAGTTGTTAACTATCTATTTGTTCGGTATCGAGAGAGTCGAACTCACGAAAATGATAAGTACGATCCTCATCCTAATCAAGTGTTGATTAATTCTTCCTAGACATAAGTGCGAGTTTAAGGCGAATAAAAGAGAACGAACCAAGGTTGTTGTCTTTGCAAGATTCACGCCGTGACGGGTATCATCTACAGTGGGCAACAACAACATTCTGAATTAGACATAAGCGGGATCAATATCAAAGCGTTATGTCGAGCCTTGAAGGTCTACCGAGTTTGCCGTTGAGCCAATCGTCCATTCCACTGCCGAGGCAACGCAAGCGTCGAAGCAGCCAATCTGCCATTCTCCGTCGAGGCAGCAAAATCTGGCAGCGCAAAGCAACTTAACCTATTCAACGCAGTTTCACACTACTAAATAGCATAACCTAACCCATTCTATCATCTTCATCTTTTCTCCAACTACTTGTGTTTTATTTATTTTTAAATTCTTTTATAAACTACAATCATTTGTGCATTTAATTTTCTTTGTGCAGGAATTATAATTCGAGTAAGCTGTCCAATCCTTGTGGGAGATGATATCTTTTATACTATAACTTAACAAGAGTGTGCACTTGCGCTCATATTTAGAGAACACCCAAACGCTCTACAGCAGTCAAAGACGATATGCTGGCGTTTGTTTCTTGCTACGATTTTCTCTTAGCCTTGGAGATCTGCTCTCATGTGCTGGTTCTCCTAGCCTTTGTAAATTTTAATGGCTAAAGGAGTAATTTTGCCCATGAGTTCAACCCAAAATATCAATTCAGCCTCTCACCGAAAAAGCGCACCCAATTAGGCCCTCTAGTCCGCAAAATTGCATCAAATTGACTGTAACACCCCCTTCTCGGTCTGGTAGAAAATCCGGTTGAAAAGCGTTACTAGTGATCAATATAGTGATTCTGCTGCAACAATTCCTTCAGTAAACAATACAATGCGATACGATATCAATATCGATATGCAACAATAACAACTTTTTATAAGACTTGCTAATTCGTTTTAGGGACAATTTTTAACTTTTATAAGCTCTAGGGATTAAACTATAATTTTAGTAATTTAGGGGTCCTTTAAATGAAAAAATTGTACCACAATAAATTCAAATCAATTTCAGTAAGCTTGTAAATTTTCACGTTAATCCGAGTTCATTTACCCACCTGATTAATCTTTAGAAGATTTAGTGACCAAATTATAAACAATGCAAAACAATATTCATTGCCATTTAACGGTTATAACTAACACCGTACCGAAATGCTTTAGGCTTTATCGGTACAAGAATGTATTAATTAAAAAATCCAATAACACTATCTAACACCGTACCAAAACAACTAGAGATGTTTCGATACCTATTGACTTTTGTTGACTTTGACCAAAAGACCCTGTTTCGATACTATTTAACCTGTATTGATTCCAATGGACTCACGTTGACCCCATTTTAGTACAACCTAAGCTTTTATCGAAATGAGTTTTGACAGTGTCTAAAGTCCCAAAAATTGCATCAATGCGCCCTAAGCCGTATCGAAACACCCTATTTTACCATGATTCCTTATAGCCTTAATATGAGGCCTGTACTGAAACGCCATCACCAGTATCGATATGCCTGCCCTGTAATAACAAATTTTAGTCTGGTGTTTATCCTATTTGACCTACCAAACGATGTCCAAATGCAATAAGATTTTACAAACAATAGTTCAATACCATAATCTACTAGCATGCCAAAATTTAGGACTATCTTAATCCATTTACTATGATTTCACCTCTAAGAGCCAAATATGGCACTTAGTCATTTTAAGCCTTTCTTAAAATGGTCATTTAGGGCATTAAGCATATTACAACATGGGCACATTGCATAGATACCAAAAAGACCATATTTGACTAGTTCAACTACTTTGCCACCATTCTAGGAGTTTATAAGGACAAAATACATTACTTTTAGCTTGTAGTGACTTGTCTAGCTCTGACTCCTTTGGTCTTCAACAACGAGAACCTTTTTATCCTGAAATGCATGAGATGAAATGCATTAGGCATACTTTGCCTAGTGAGGTAATCATAAACAATGTAAATATCAATAAATTGCATAGCAACTCATGCTCAATAATAACAATACTATGTTTCATGAACAACATCAATTATATCACATTTCATTATAAATACTTGGATCGAATCAAGATAGCGGATACGTGAATTCCTACGCCTCGCCAAATCAATGAATGGTGTAGTCCCTCTGCCTCGCCAATATGACCAATAACATAACACATCCCTCCGCCTCGCCAAATCAACAAAGGCCATAGCCCTCCCGTACACTGAGCTCATGAATTCTATGGCATACCAATTGTATCCAATGTCCGTTCCAATCCAAGGTTCGGTGAGAACATCAATGATCAATGTTCAATTATATCTACAATGTTCAATGTTTCCAATGTATTTATCAATAAGCAATATTCTGATATTAATGTTCCTTCACACTAACAATAGCTATAACAATATTCAATGATTTCGATGACAATTTCAATGACCGGTGATTCATTTACAATGTTTCTATGACAATATCTCTGTTAATAACAATGTACAATGATGATGACAATACCAATGTCCAATGTTCAATGCTATACTTACCAATGCTTACCGATGTAGCCAATTAGTGGTTCGATGCATTATACCTTAGAACAATGTTAGTTATTTAATGGAATCGATATCAATGAAATCAGGAAAGCCTCTCACCTAGTCCCGAGACTTCGACTACACTCACCTCGATAATCTGAAGCTTTTACGGCTCTCGGATGACAACCCCTTTGTTTCTAGCCTTTGGTGAGTTCGATGAATGCTCTTTATCAACTTCTTGAGCTAGGAAATCAATAGAAGTGTGTTAAGAACGATACTACGATATCATAATCAAATTAACAATATCAAAATCGATATCTAAACTAGTAATAGCTATTAGATGTCAATATGACCATGGATAAGCAAACCCTAATTTGTGACGGAGCTTGATATATCCATAGAATTACTTCGTTGGTTCGAGTTACTTCATTGATGTACAAGTCAGCTAGTTTAGGAATACCGTAGTCCATTCTAACTAGTATGAAGTGAGCTGACTTGGTGAAACGATCTACAATGACCTATATGGCATCATGTTTAGCAGGAGTTAAAGGTAGACCACTAACAAAGTCCATGGCGATCTTCTCCCACTTCCATTGCGGCAAATCAATGGATTGCAACAATCTGGTAGGGACACGATGCTCTACTTTAACACGTTGGCACGTGAGACACTTGGATACGAAGTCAACTATGGCCTATTTCATACCTGGCCACCAATAGAGTTAGGATTAGTGCATGAGTCAAAGAACTTGAATGAGCCTCTGTAAGGATATCGGTGCGAAGAGATTCATCACTGGGCATACAAACCCGATCACGAAAGCATATAAGTCCTTTAGGATTAACTCTGAAGTTAGGATTATCATGAAGCTTAGAGATAATAGAACAGTCTTGACCTTGCAATGCTTTAACTCTCGAAACAATGGCAGACTGAACTTGAAGTTCAGCTACAAGACATTATTATGAATCGATAGATTATTCAAAGTAGCAGATTCAATGATTATCTACAACACCTACCAGGCAGAGGTTTACAGTTGAGCGCATCAGCTACAACATTAACCTTGTTGGGATGGTAGTCAATGACAAGATCATAGTCCTTAAGGAGTTCCATCCACATTCGCAGTCGAAGATTCAACTCCTTCTGAGTCAACAAGTATTTGGGGCTCTTATGATCGGTAAAAAGATAACATTTCTCTCCGTAGAGGTAATGTCTTCAAATTTTCAATGCAAAGACAATTGCAGCCAACTATAGGTCATGAGTAGGGTAATTCATTTCATGTGGCTTTAGTTGTCTTAAAGAATATACAAGTAATTTGCCTTCTTACATAAATAGACATCCTAAACCGAGATATGATGCATCACTATAAACAGTATAGTCCTTTCCGGACTAGGTTGAGTTAGGACTAGTGCATGAGTCAACACTTGTTTCAATTGATCAAAGCTTCGTTTTTGTTCCCCGGTCCATGCAAATGAGGTTTCTTTTCTCAATAATTTGGTCAAAGAAGCTACTAGCATAGAAAATCCTTTGACGAATATTCTATAATAGCTAGCAAGACTAAGAAAGCTTCTCACTTCACCAACATTTTTCGGTGGATACCAATTAAGAATGTCTTGGATTTTCTTCGGGTCTACTTGTATGCATGAAGCTGATACAACGTGTCACAGGAAGGCGACTTTAGTGAGCCAAAACTCACACTTGGAGAACTTGGCAAAAAACTACTTCTCCCGAAGGGTTTGAAGCACAATGTAGAGGTGTTCTCGGTCTTCTGCATAATTTTTTGAATAAATCAAATTGTCATCAATGAATACCACTACGAATTTATCAAGATAGGGTCTAAAAATACGATTCCTTAAATCCATAAAAGCTATTCGTGCATTAGTTAGCCCAAAGGGCATCACCAGGAATTTGTAGTGTTTGTATCTCATACGAAAAGCAGATTTGGATACATCACAATCTTTGACTCGCATCTAATAATATCCTGACCTCAAATCAATCTTGGAAAACACAGAGGCATCTTTTAACTGATCGAACATGTCATCAATTCTTGGCAATGATATTTATTATTGATGATTACTTTGTTCAACTATCGATAATTAATGCACAATCTCATCGAAGCATCTTTCTTCTTTACGAAGAGAACCGGAGCTCCCCAAGGAGAAGAGCTCGTTTGGATGAAACCTTTGTCAAGCAGATCTTGGATCTAGAGTTTTAGCTTTTCTTCAATTCTAATGCTGTCATTCGATAAGGTGCAATAGAAACTGGAGTAGTCCCACGCTGCACTTTAATACCAAATTCCACTTTACGGATTGGAGGTAAACCTGGAAGCTCATAAGGAAACTCACACAGAGTGTCAATGTCTTATAATCGAGGTTCACCCTTGGCTTCCAATGACAAGGCATACAATGAAGAGTTTCGGGATTTCATCAAAGCAATACTCTCCTTGCCAAGGCCTCGAAGGTACAATTTTCTCTTGCTATAATCTACCCAAGCTTGATGTTTACTAAGCCAATCCATACCCAGTATCACATCAAACTCGTAGATCGGTAAGGCTAGTAAATTGACCAGAAATGGAATTCCTTGAATCATTAAGGGACAATTCTTGCACACTAAACTCATAGTGACACAATCACCTAAGGGATTGGTTATAGAAATTCTCGATGATATAAGTTCAGAAGACATTCTATACTTCTTAATCGACATTGTACTTATAAAAGAGTGAGTAGAACTAGGATAAAAAATGCGTATAAAGAATGTGAATACAATTCAATGGTACCTGCAATAACATCAGGTTCATCCTCCTCCTCCCTGCTTCCCACGTGATACATCTGAGCAAATGCCTTTGATTCTTGTTTGTTCAGTGGCTTGCTTGAGCCGTCGAATCTCCCTAAAACTCCTGATGAACCCTACCTCGAAAAGATTGAGCATGAGAGGTAGCAGTAGTCGATGTAGCAGTAGACTTTGTATCATTGAATGTGTAATCACAAATAAAGTGACCTTGTTCACCACAATAGAAACAAGCTCCACTCTACTTTCGACATTGACCCGTTGGGTGCTTATTCTGGCGGTAGTTGCAAAATGGGTATTGAGTGCTTCGATTTGAACCTCCGGTACCATCAATGGAAGTAGACTTAGCAAAGGATTGTGTCACAGATTGAGGTCTATCAGTATTCCCAGAACGAGAAGGTTGTGGATAAACATTCTACTTGGGGCATTGATACTTTCCTTTCTTGTTCTATTTGGGAGGTCGAGAATCATCCCTAAACCTCTTCTCGGACTTGCCAGACCTACCGATCCGTTGAGCTTTCTGTGCAGCTTCAGTGGCCTTGACTCAATTCACCAATTCTTGGAAACCAACAATGATCAATGCAGTAAGCATAGGGTGTAATTCATCGTTGAGCCCTGCAATGAACATTCGACATTTCTCTTCCTTCTTCTTGATATATTTTGCATCGTACCTGTAGTACTTATAGAAATGATGATTGTACTGCTCGATAGGCTGTCTACCTTGTTTGAGATGGAGGAAGATGTTACGTCTTTCTGTGAGGTAAAACTCGTTGATATACTTCTTTCGGGATTCTTTAAAAAATAACTCCCAAGTAATAGTTTCTTCAGGAACAATGAGTGTTGAGTGGATCGAATGATCGATATAAACCAAGTGGGGGTGAATTGGATTTTTAAAGTTTTTGGAAGTGGAAGTGACAAAAAAATGGTAGACAAGGAATTTTAGAGTTGTTCAAGTTCCAATCGAACTCTACATCCACTACCTTAGCTTCACTAAGGATTTTCAACAATTCCACTAATTGCTCCTCCCCTTTTCTACGCTAAGGAGGTAACCGTTACAATTTCGGTCAAATTTTCTACCCAAAATTTGACCCAATCCTCACACAATAGAGACAAAGAAGTTGTTGGCTAAAACAAGTATCTCTCAATACACAATGTAGCCCAATTACAAGCACTCAACCCAATTGAAATGATAAGAATGAAAAATACAATTGAGGTTACAAGACAATAATGGGATTTAGGCACAAATGCTTGGATTTGATGTTTGGATGTTTGCTTTTGGATCAATAGTTGTTAATGAAGCTTTTAGAGGCCCCTTTTATACCTTCTCATTGAATTCTAGCCGTTGTGGTTGTTGCATTCATCAATAGAGCCGTTGGGATGTTATCTTCCATCCATAAATGCAGTCTGCAACCAACCGTTTTGAAACGCCTGACCTTGTTTTGAAACAGACCAAAATAGAAAGAGTCGTTGGGGTGCATTAAAAAGCTCGTATCGAAACAGACTGAAGGTGTTTCGATATGCTAAGAGCCGTTTCGAAACTCGTTTCGAAACATTTTAGCTACTGTCAAGGTCTGTATCGAAATGGCTTGAAATCGTTTCAATACGCCTTAACGACTTGTGTAAAATCAGTTAAAAACTTTCAACGGTCATATTTTTCAAATCTGACTTCAGTACCGTTTCGAAACGTTGGATGTCGTTTCGATACGGTGTCTCGATGTTCTTAAGCCGTTTCGAAACCCGTTTCGAAACAAGGGCTCACAGTGTTGAAACCGTTTCGAAACACATGTTCACAGTTTCAAAAGTGTTTCGAAACGCCTAAGGACGTTCCAAAACGGAGACTCGAAACGATGACTTTTCTAAGTGCTATCATATAGAGAGGTTTGAGGACTTAAAATTTTGTTTTCACATTTTCAATTTAGTCCTTAAATTCTTTAGTTATATCAAAATCAAATTATCGGTTTCACAATCTCCCCCTTTTTGATATAACAAAACTAAAGTTAGAATTTATAAGAGTTTTGAAAATTTTGAATACATTCTAACTCCCCCTCAATTTAAGATGGGTTTTTAAAGTTTTAAAAAAGATTTAAATCTAAGTTTTTAAAACTTAAAAACACTTAAAACGAATTTTGGCTCTTAGATTACTTCTTCCCCTTTTTTGTTAGATCAAAAATAATAAACAAGGCTCAAAGAGAAGAGATAAGGTTAAAAGCAACAATCAATAAGCAACATAATATAAATTCATAGAATTCAAATATCCAAAACATAAATCTTAAACAATAAGTTCAAAGCTTAATCCAAAACAAAATAAGCAAAACATAGGTTCATAAAATATAAAGGAAATAAAGATGCAATCTTAGTCCTAATGTAAATAGCTAATATGAGATGACATGAGAATCCTAAGCCTCACCGTCGTCACCGTCATCATCCATCGAATCATCATCGTCCTTAGCTTGAGAGCGACGAAAATCCATCCATTGGCCATAAAAGGTGGAGAAGGACATGTCCATAGATTGATGTTGGTTCTCAAGGGATGTGAGTCAATTCTCATTTGCAAGGAGACGATCCTCTATGGATTGCAAGCGAGTATTGATAGCACCAAACCCCTAGACATGTTAATGTCCATTGTGTTGAACCGCTCGGTGAGAAAAGTCATGATAGCTTCATTGTTAGCAACCGGAGCTTGTGGTTGAGGTTCAACTTGAGGTGGAGGTGCTTTCCTATCAACACGTTCCCATTGGCCATTGTTGATGTAATGAAATCCGGACTTGCGGAGAGAAGATTCACCAAGTTTTTGCTTGTGAGGTTCCAGTGAGTCATAGGTGCAATCAAGATTAAGCTCTCCAAAGATATAACTTAAAGCAGTCCCATAAGTGAAAGACTTGAGCGCATCGGTTTCACGGAGCTTAACATTATTCACCATCTCGGCAAACATGATCTTAACAATATTAGGGCGCTCTCTACGATGAAAACATTCAAGCCAAAAATAATCTACTTGACGAACGTGAGAAAATTTACCTCCGAAGGGGCGAATAAACCACGAGACCATCAATTGGAGGAACCTATCGTGAGCATCCAAGACAAGCACTGAACCGGTGTGAGAACCAAAATGATTCTCATTCTCGATTCCTTCGTTCTTAAGACCAAAAGTAGTCTCTAAGTAAGGTATGTCAATGACAATCTTTTTTCCCAAGATCTGAGACTCAATGCGAACAACTTCGGAGTTGTCTTCATTGTTAAAGAGTTGGGCATTCGAGTAGAAGATAAGAACCATGTTCTTGTAGCAAATATCCGAGATACTCAAGAAACCAAAGAAGCCCCATTCTTGTAAACGGTGGAGATAACGGAAGAGAAAGTGCTCGGAGTCAAGAAACGACATGTCAACAACACGCTCACAACGAACGCCAAACTCCTTGACATATTGAAAATGCTCCCTCATCAAGAGAGTTTTGAGACTCTTGAGAAAAAGAGTAAGGTTGGGATGGAGAGCGGCTTGATTTGAAGCTTCAGCTGATTGAGATGCCTTGCGTTTCTTGTTAGCGGGATCCATTGAAAAAAATCCTAAAAACATAAAGCAAGCAATTTGTAACTAAAATTGAGGTGTATGCATGAAAGTCCTTAATTCAATCCAATAGTAAATCCCACTTAGGTTTTAAAAACAAATTTTAAGAACATAAAAAAATTTGAAGAGAAAACAATTTAAAAAGAAACAGAAAAAAATACGAATGAAAAAACTTATATTCGAATAAAAAATTTTAAGATTTTGAAAAAAATTCACAAGATTTGAAAAACCCAAGTATCAAAACACATAAACTATACAAAATTAGAATTTTCTAACCTATGATTCGAATAAAAATTAAAGGACAAAGAAAAAGATGAAAATATACCTTAAATTGGGATTTTGGATGAATAGATGGAAATCCTTGCACAAAATTGTTGAGGCTTGCTTAGACTTGTGTTTAAGAGTAAAAGCCCTCAAGATTTGGTGAAAAACAATGAGGTTTAGAGGGTTTTTATAGGGAAAATCGTTTTAGGGTTTTCAGGGTTTGAGGGAATTTTAATTAAAGTGAAACTTTATCATTAAAAGCCCTCTATAAAGCTGTCCGCTAACCCGTTTCGGAACAAGTTTTAACCGTTCCGAAATGCAGGCACCGAGAGTTGACTGACTTTTCAAGTCCAACTGACCGTTTCGATACGACTTTGGCCGTATCGAATGCCACGTTGACTCGTATCGAAACATGTTTTGATACACCCCTTGGTAGTAGCAAAAACGTTTCGAAACCCTTTGGAGGCGTTTCGAAACACCCTTCTCTCAAATGGAATTTTAAGGCACCCATATCGAAACAGTTGGACCCGTTTTGATACACATGGGCCTGGAAGTGCAGATGAGGCTCTAAAAGTGCAGAAAAATGGATTCTATAAGTCCTAATTTGCATGAATGACATGAATGAGCAAGAATAACATGTGCAAACATAAACATACTCCCCCTAGCTATAAGCATGGATATTTTTCAAGATCTACAACACAAAAACATGCAATTTCACAAGATCAAGCTATTTTAAGCACAAAAGAGGTCCTAAAAGGTCAAGATAGGCTAGTTAGACCTAACTCTCTTCTAAAGGACCAAAAATGCTCTTTATTTAAATGTTTTGTAAAGATGTCCGCTAAATGATTTAAGGTGTCAACATACTCTATAACAACATCTTCTTTAAGGACACGATCTCTAATGAAATGATGCCTTATTTCTATATGTTTGGTTCTAGAGTGTTGGATGGGATTTTTTGTCAAACACATGGCACTAGTGTTATCACACTTAAAGGGTATGGTTTCAACTTTAATACCATAATCTAAGAGTTGTTGCTTCATCCAAAGGACTTGAGCACAACAACTCCCTAAGGATATGTACTCGGCTTCGGTGGTAGATAAGGCTATACTATTTTGTTTCTTAGAGAACCAAGATATGAGCATACTACCTAGGAATTGACAAGTTCCCGAAGCACTCTCCCTATCGATTTTACACCCCTCATAATCCGCATCCGAATAAGCATGAAGGTTGAAGGTGGAGTCTCTATGGTACCAAAGACATATACAAGGAGTATCTCTAAGGTACCTAAAGATTCTCTTAACGGCTATAAGGTGAGACTCTCTAGGACTAGCTTGAAACCTAGCACACAAGCAAACACTAAACAAGATATCCAGTCTACCTGCGGTAAGGTAAAGTAATAATCCAATCATAGAACGGTAAAGATTAGAGTCAACACACTTATCTCCTTCATCTTTGTCAAGCTTTGTAGATGAGCTCATAGGTGTGGCTTGAGGCTTTGCATTCTTCAAGCCAAACTTCTTGAGCATATCCTTGATGTACTTTGCTTGATTGATGAAGGTGACATCCTCCCTTTGCTTGATTTGGAGTCCTAAAAAGAATTAGAGCTCCCCCATCATGCTCATCTCGAATTCACCTTGCATTAGCTTAGCAAACTCTTTGCAATGACATTCGTTAGTAGAACCAAAAATGATATCATCAACATAAATTTGTACTACTAAGATGTCATTTTTATACTTTTTTATGAAAAGTGTAGTGTCTACCTTTCCTTTTTCAAAACCTTTTTCAATTAAAAAGTTTGAAAGTCATTCATACCAAGCTCTAGAAGCTTGTTTTAAACCATAAAGAGCTTTAGTAAGTTTGAAAACATGATTTGGAAATTTTGAGTCTTCAAAACCCGGTGGTTGTTCCACATACACTTCCTCATTTATAAAACCATTTAAAAATACGCTTTTAACATCCAATTGAAAAAGCTTGAAATCGTGATAACATGCATATGCAAGCAACATCCTAATGGCTTCCATTCTAGCTACGGGTGCATAGGTTTCATCAAAATCTATTCCCTCTTCTTGAGTGTAACCTTGTACTACTAGTCTAGCTTTGTTTCTCACAATGTTACCACTCTCATCTAGTTTGTTCCTAAAGACCCATTTAGTTCCTATAGTAGATTGATTACTAGGCCTATCAACTAATGTCCAAACATTACTTCTCTCAAATTGATTTAACTCTTCTTGCATAGCCATAATCCAAAAATCATCTTTCAATGCTTCTTTTATATTCTTTGGCTCTATGCATGAGATAAATGCAACATGGTTCATAAGTTTAAGAGAAGATCTAGTGATTACCCCCTTGGATGGATCACCCAAGATTTCATCAACTTTGACATAGTTGAACTCCCTTAGGTAGCTCACTTCCTTTTCCTCAAGAGCCAAGTCTTTCAAGGCTTCAAGAGGTGGATCTTGTGTATCATCTTCTTTTGTTGGAATCTCATCCTCCTTTGAAGTTTGTTCTCCATTAAAGGCATTACTGATTCCTACATCATCATCATCACAAGAATCCTTCCTTGGAATGAGGTTATCATCGAATACAACATGTATAGATTCTTCTACTACTAAAGTTCTCTTGTTAAATACATGATAGGCATTAGAGGTTAAAGAATATCATATGAAAATAACTTCATCACTTTTTACATCAAATTTACCTAAGTTGTCTTTTCCATTATTTAAAACAAAACACTTGCAACCAAATGGATGAAAATAGCTAATGTTAGGCTTTTTAGATTTTAAAATCTCATATGGTGTTTTCTTTAAAATTAGCCTAATCATTACTCGATTTACAATGTAGCAAGCAGTGTTTGTGGCTTCCGCCAAAAAATATTTAGGTAATTTTTTTCACAAAGCATGGTTCTAGCCATTTCTTGTAAAGTTCTATTTTTCCTCTCAACTACCCCATTTTGTTGAGGAGTTCGAGGAGCCGAAAATTGTGGCTAATACCATTTTCATTTAAAAATTCTTCAAACCCTAGATTTTGAAATTCGGTTCCATGATCACTTCTAATATGGGAAATTCTAAGTTCAAGATCATTTTGGGTTAATTTTGAAAATGTGATGAATTTTTCTAAAGCCTCATCTTTAGTACTTAAAAATAGAACCCAAGTAAATCTAGAAAAATCATCTACAAGAACAAATGCATAAGATTTACCACCCAAGCTCATAGTCCTAATTGGCCCAAATAAATCCATGTGGATAAGTTGTAAACGCCTACTTGTAGAAACGTCATTAATGGATTTAAAGGATGACTTATGTTGTTTACCCTTAGAGCATGCATCACAAATTTTATCGTTTGAGAACTTAATCTTGGGTAAACCTCTAACTAGATCAAGGGAAACTAATTTTTCTAAAACACTAATACTAGCATATCCTAGTTTCCTATGCCATAGCCATGCATCATTTTCATTTTGAGCTACTAAACATGCATGGGATGTATGTATGTCATCTAAATGCACCATGTAAATGTTAACTATTCGATGTCATCTAAATGCACCATGTAAATGTTACCTATGCAATGACCTATGAGCATAATATTATTAGATTTAATGTCAACAATTTTGCATCCATTTTTATCAAATAAAACATTAAATCCTTTATCACATAATTGGCTTATGCTCAACAAATTATGTTTAAGACCATCGACATACAAGACATTTTCAATAAGAATGGTAAAGTGATTACCTATGGAGCTAATACCTTTAATGTGGCCTTTGGAGTTGTCACCAAATGTCACCACTCCTCCACTTTTTGGCTTTAAATCCATGAATCTACTCTTGTCTCCGGTCATATGCCTCGAGCATCCACTATCAAGGTACCATGAGTTTTGACTTTGTGCTTTGGCCTTGTAGCAATGCCCCCTACAAACAAAGATATTAAACTTTTGTTTTTGGTACCCAAATCATTTTGGGTCCACGAGTGTTAGCTCCCAATAGCTTGGTTCCCTTAGGAATCCAAGGTGACATATCAACAATATTATTAGATTTTACAAGTTCCTTAGGAACCTATACACTTCTAATCTTTTTAGTTCTACTATGTCTAGGAAAGCTACTTTGTTTGTAGTTATTAGTCTTTCTCCTAGGTTGGTTTGTCTTAGAAGATTCACCTTTTTCATGCTTCACACTACTAACATATTTAAAAGACTCATTGAGCTTGTTAAGCTCACCTAACACCTTTTGGTGTTCACTATTGCATTGAGAAAGAAGATTATTTAGGTCTACATTTTCATCTTGGAAAAACTTAAGTTCATCTTTCAAACCTAAAATCTTTTTCTCAAATTTCAAGTTAGCTTGAGAAAGTGAGTCATTTTTATCATTTAATTCCGAAAAAATTTCTTATTCCTAATGACCGACTCCTTGTATTTCAAAACTAACTCATCATAAACCTCTTGCAACTCATCATATGCATCATTTAATTCATCATATGTAAAATCTAAAGATGATGAGTTAGAGGTTACCAAGGAGGAATCTTCGTCAAGTGCCATGAGGCAAAGGTTGGCCACTTCTTGTTCGTCATCCTCAGATAACTCCTCATCACTCTAAGTAGCAAGCTTGGCTTTGAGCTTCTTCTTCTTCTCAAAGCCCTTCTTCTTGTGTTGAGGACACTCCGAACGAATGTGGCCGAGCTTATTGCACTCGAGGCAAATGATTTGATCCCTCGCTTCTTCTTTGTTTTTACCTTTGAAGTCCATCTTTCTTTGAATTTTTCTTCCACGGTTGGACCTCATGAATCGAGAGAACTTTTTGGCTATCATAGCCAATTCTTCAAGGTCATCCTCCTCACTAGAAGAGCTCTCCTCAAGTAATGAAGCTTTGAGAGCTATTCCCATTTTCTTCTTCTTTTCCACCTCTAGCTTTTCTATTCTTTTCTCTTCCTTCTTCTTTTCTTCTTCCCTTCCTTGCTTCATAATCTCATGAGTAAGGAGAGAACCCACTAGCTCATCAAGTTTTAGAGTCTTCAAGCTTTTGGCTTTGATGATGGCGGTTCTCTTCCCATCCCAAGATTTGAGAAGTGAGTAGAGTAGCTTCTGGACAAGCTTGTCTTCCGGAATAGTCTCTTCAAATCCTTTAAGCCCGTTGACTATGGTTAGAAGCGATCAAACATCTTGGACACCGTTTCGTCGGACTCCATCTTGAAATTCTCATAGCTAAGATTGAGAATTCCAATCTTGGTTTCCTTCACATCATTGGTTCCTTCATAGGTGGCCTCAAGAGTATCTCACACTTCCTTTGCACTCTCAATGGAGGAGACTTTGGAGTAGATGTCCGGACCGAAAGAACAAAAAAGCACGTGAAGAGCTTTGTCATTTATTTGGATCTTCTTCCTCTCTTCTTCACTCATCTCCATCTTTTTCTTTAGAACCATCATTCCTTCATTATATTGCTTCAATGGAATGTAGGGACCATCTTCAATGACATCCCAAACCAAGTAATCGTTGGACTTGATGAAGAGGCGCATCCGATTCTTCCAAAACGGATAGTTGTCACCAATGAAGAAAGGCGGTTTTGTAGTGGATTGAGACTCGTACATGCTAGATCCGGAGGTAGATGCCATATCTTGATTTTTGAATGATCACACTCTTCCTAGGAACTACTCTTGTGGTTGTTAATCCTTTAAAGAGGTAGGCTCTGATACCAATTGTTGAGTGGATCGAATGATCGATATACACCAAGAGGGGGTGAATTGGATTTTTAAAGTTTTTGGAAGTGGAATTGACAAATAAAAATGGTAGACAAGGAATTTTAGAGTGGTTCAAGTTCCAATCAAACTCTACATCCACTACCTTATCTTCACTAAGGATTTTCAACAATTCCACTAATTGCTCTTCCCCTTTTCTAGGCTAAGGAGGTAACCGTTACAATTTCGGTCAAATTTTCTACCCAAAATTTAACCCAATCCTCACACAATAGAGACAAAGAAGTTGTTGGCTAAAACAAGTATCTCTCAATACACAATGTAGCCCAATTACATCCACTCAACCCAATTGAAATGATAAGAATGAAAAATACAATTGGGGTTACAAGACAATAATGGGATTTAAGCACAAATGCTTGGATTTGATGTTTGGATGTTTGCTTTTGGATCAATAGTTGTTGCTGAAGCTTTTAGAGGTCCCTTTTATACCTTATCATTTAATTCTAGCCGTTGTGGTTGTTGCATTCATCAATAGAACCGTTGGGATGTTATCTTCCCTCCATAAACGCAGTCTGCAACCAACCAATTCGAAACGCTCGACCCTGTTTTGAAACAAACCAAAATAGAAAGAGCTGTCGGGGTGCATTAAAGAGCCCGTATTGAAACGGACTGAAGGTGTTTCGATACGCTAAGAGCTGTTTCGAAACTCGTTTCGAAACATTTTAGCTACTGTCAAGGCATGTATCGAAACAGTTTGAAATCGTTTTGATACGCCTTAACGACTTGTGTTAAATC
The DNA here is from genome assembly GCA_958450335.1 of Hibiscus tridactylites. NCBI lineage: Eukaryota > Viridiplantae > Streptophyta > Magnoliopsida > Malvales > Malvaceae > Hibiscus > Hibiscus tridactylites. The sequence continues at coordinate 21,804,834 of OY288289.1, read as the reverse complement.
AGTTAAAAACTTTCAACGGTCATATTTTTCAAATCTGACTTGAGTACCATTTCGAAACGTTGAATGTCGTTTCGATACGGTGTCTCGATGTTCTGAAGCCGTTTCGAAACCTGTTTCGAAACAAGAATTCAAAGTGTTGAAACTGTTTCGATACCCGTTTCGAAACACAGGTTCATAGTTTCAAAAGTGTTTCGAAACGCCTAAGGCCGTTCTGAAACGGTGACTCGAAAATCACTGTTTTGGCTTCAAGAACACTTAGAAAAGTTTGATAAAATCAATTTTTAACATAGGCATTTTCTTTTAAACATATAGAGAGGTTTGAGGACTTAAAAATTCATTTCACATTTTCAATTTAGTCTTTAAATTCTTTAGTTATATCAAAATCAAAATATCAGTTTCACAATGAGGATTGTGGTCTCCCACCACTGGAGTGCTTCATCAGCAAGCAATACAAGGGCACACTCCAGCTTATGCTAGTCTGAGCACTGTAGTTATTTGTTTACGACCCTCAGGGCATTGTCCAACCAATATTCAACAGTTTATGGATTCTCATCATCTTGGCCATTAAAAGTGTAGGCTCAGTGTTGTAATAGCTTGTCAATGAGAGTCCGAGTATACTGAAAAAGGTGGAGCAAGTTGTACGACCTGCTCAGTTTTTAGAGTCACTACTAACTGCTTGAACATGTCAGCCATATTCTTATAACATTCAGCCTGAGCAGTCGGATCTTCAGGCTCAACCCCATAAACTGGTGGCTTATGTGAATTTAGAGGGTCTCCTCCTCTAATCTCCTCACCATGAGTCGAGGAGGCAACAAAACGCTCATTATTATGACAAGTCAGAGTATATAAGCAATAATCAACTCCTAGGTGGCAAAGTAACACAATAACAATATAATAAGCTTTAGTTTAGTCCTAAATTCGACTATACTCTAGCTCTGGTACCACAAAAGTAACACCCCTTTCCCGTTCTGGTAAGAAATCGTGTCGAAAAGCGTTACTGGTGACCAATACAATGATTCTAGTGCAACAATTCATTTAGTAAACAATACAATGCGAGAAGATTCGATATGAAAAAGTAACAACTTGTTATAAGATTTGCTAATGTGTTTTAGGGCCAATTTTTAACTTGTATAAGCTATATGCACTAAACTATAATTTCAGTAATTTAGGGGTCTTTTCAATAAGATGACTGTACCAAAATGAAATTCACTCAATTTTAGTAAGCCTGTAAATTTTCACGTTAATCTGAGTTCATTTACCCCCTAATTAATCTTTAGGAGATTTAATGACCAATTTATAAACAATGCAAAACAATATTCATTTCCATTTAACGATTATAACTAACACCGTACTGAAACGCCTTAGGATGTATCGATAAGAGCATGTATTAATTAAAAAATTCTAGTGACATTGTCTAACACCGTACCGAAACAACTAGAGATGTTTCGATACATGTTGACTTTCGTTGACTTTGACCAAAAGACCCTGTTTCGATACGGTTTAACCCGTATCAATCCAAGTTGACTCACGTTGACCCCATTTCGATACACCCTAACCCTATATCGAAATGAGTTTTGACAGTGTCTAAAGTCCCAAAAATTGCAACGATACACCCCTAAGCCGTATCGAAACATCCTGTTTTACCCTGATTCCTTATAGCCTTAATATGAAGGCCATGCCAAAATGCCATCACTCGTATCGGTATGCTTACCATGTAATGACAAATTTTAGTCTGCTGTTTATCCAATTTGACCTACCAAACAATGTCCAAATGCAATAAGATTTTACACACAATATTTTAATACCACAATCTACTAGCATGCCAAATTTTAAGACTATTCAAATCCATTTACTATGATTTCACCTTTAAGAGCCAAATATGCCACTTAGTCTTTTTAAGCCTTTCTTAAAAGGGTCATTTAAGGCATTAAGCATATTAAAACATAGGCACATTGCATAGATACCAAAAAGACCAATTTTGACTAGTTCAACTACTTTGCCACCATTCTAGGAGTTCATAAGGACAAAATACATTACCTTTAGCTTGTAGTGACTTGTCTAGCTCCGACTCCTCCGATCTTCAACAATGATAACCTTCTTATCCTGAAATGCATTAGGCATACTTTGTCTAGTGAGGTAGTCATAAACAATGTAAACATCAATGAAATGCATAGCAACTCATGCCCAATAATAACAATACTATGTTTCATGATCAACATCAATTATATCACATTTCATTATAAATACTTGGATCGAATCAAGATAGTGGATACTCGAATTTCTACGCCTCGCCAAATCAATGAATGGTCTAGTCCCTCCGCCTCGCCAAATCAACATAGGTCGTAGCCTTAGGACCGTAGTCCACCTGTACACTGAGCTGATGAATTCTATGGCATGCCAAATGTATCCAATGTCCATTCCAATCCAAGGTTCGATGACAACATCAATGATCAATGTTAAATGATATCTACAATGTTCAATGTTTCCAATGTATTTATCAATAAGCAATATTTCAATATTATTGTTCCTCCACACTAACAATAGATATAACAATATTCAATGATTTCGATGCCAATTTCAATGACTAGTGATTCATTTACAAAGTTTCTATGACAATATCTATGTTAATAGCAATGTACAATGACGATGACAATACCAATGTTCAATGTTCAATGCTATACTTACCAATGCTTATAGATGTAGCCACTTAGTGGTTTGATGCATTATACCTTAAAACAATGTTAGTTATTTAATGGAATTGATATCAATGAAATCGAGAAAGCCTCTCGCCTAGTCCCGAGACTTTGACTACACTTAACTCGATAATCTGAAGCTTTTACGGCTATTGGATGACAACCCTTTTGTTTCTAGCCTTTGGTAAGTTTGATGGATGCTCTTTATCAACTTCTTGAGCTAGGAAATCAATAGGTGTTTGTTAAGAACGATACTACGATATCATAATCAAATTAACGATATCAAAATCAATATCTAAACTAGTAATGGCTATTAGATATCAATATGACCATGGATAAGCAAACTCAAATTTGTGATGGAGATTGATATATATATAGAATTCAATAATTGTTTGAGGGAATAAGCTTATCCGACCAATAGCTATATAAAGTTCAATGAATCAAATAAAAGCTTAAGTTTTTCAACCCCAACAATGGAGGTGCTTGCTTGTTCTTGCTAGAGGAAGAGGATAACAATAATGATGGATTTAGTTTCCAAAAAAGTGACCGATAGCTTTCCCATCTAATCCATTTGGTTTTGAGGTTTCCTTCATCTGAAGGAACTTCCTCAGATTAACCCACTTATTAGAATTATAATGTAGGAGGGGCTAATCGCAAGGTTAGTCCCTCAACTTTTAATACTTTATGATTTTTCCTTCAAACTTTCAAATTTTACAATATAGTCATTAAAAGGTTACGATATTATTCAACGAGGTTCAGGAACGATGAATTGATTCAGTTAGAGTTCAATGTCAATATAAATGATCACACTTATAGTGTTAGGGAAAAATTTAGATCTTCTCGATGTAGGGTTTTCGATCTCCGAAACCCAATTCTGACTAGACCAGATTTCGGGGTGTTACAATGACCCATTGACCGACGTTGATCGCTACAGTGCTGACATGACATTTTATGATGTTGACGTGGTGGTCCACGATGCTGACATGGCAGTCAACGATGATGATGTAGCAGTACACATGGGATGATGATGTGGCAGAGGGGTTGAATTGATTGTTTTTAACCGAATCTGAAGGCATAATTAAATGTTTTTTCCGAGTTCAGGGGCATAACTGATTTTAATTGAAAGTTCAATAACTTATTTAATATTTAAGTTAAAAAATAAGAATTTAAGAAATTATTAAAATCTTAATATTAAAAATAGATGAATAATCTTTTTAAATTTCAAGTTAATTTAATGGATAATAATTTATTTAAATTTCAAGTTAATTTAATCGATTTATTTAATTTTTGAATAAAATTAGATAAATAATTTAGTTTTTCGAGTTGAATTTCTACAAATGGAATATATGAAAAATAGATTAACAAATTGGTACATATCCTTTGGGTCCCTAATAATTTTAAAATTAAGCAAAGTAAGAACTCTCACAAAAAATCAAAATATTCTTCAATTTTTTTATGAAAATCCATAAACTTATGAAATAAATAAAATATTCAAAAAATTATTGAAAATAAAAGCTGTTGAGTGTGTAAAAGTACTATTATTTACACCCTTTTTAACCCATATTTCTGCTGCATTCAAGCATCATTTCATTGCATTTAGGTCAGTTTACAGCAAAACATCACAAATATATAAAATGCACAGATTCTACTAAAAATGGCTGATTTTGGTAGGTTGCCGCCGTCGTAGACGGTGAAGGCAGGCGCAGGGCAGAGAAGCAGGAGAGCTGAACTGGAGAAGCAGATAAAGAGGACGATGCTGCCATGGTGCTGCCGTGACAGGAGGACGACAGCAAGTTAGTGGAGAAAAAGCAAAGTGGACCTCGATAGATAGAGAAAATTATGCTCGTCTGTCGTGTGAAAACCAAATATTTTCCCAAGCCCCGGATCAAAAGATATGTCAAGCCAAAGCTCAAGGAGAGGAAATCCCAAGAAACAAGGAGGACGACTGAAAAGTAGGATCCTTGAAGATTAAGTCTTTATTAGAATCATACTTTTAATTAAAGTTGTAATCCTTGTTAACTTAGAATACTTGAGCCCAAAGCTTATATAAGGGCATGTATTTTAACCTAGGATATACATCCCATAACCCATAGCAGATTTCCCTTTAAACCGACAACCAAAAACCCTCCGCCGTCTACCCGCCGTCGACATGTTCTAAAACCCCCCTAGGGCCACGGGTTGATTTGTTGCAAGGGTTGTTTTGTTTTAGGAATTTTCAGTTCAATAAAATAAACTTCAAGTTCTCTTATTTTGGTTATTAATATCTTGCAAGAGCATCGAGAGAGCATTGTGAGGTTATCTATTTACTTAGCATCGGGAGAGTTAAGTATACGAAAGAAATAAGAGCAAGTTCTCTAGTTTATAGTTGAACTATCTCGTGCCTAGGGATAGGGCGAGGTTAAGTGGCTAAAGAAGAATTCATACACATCGGTGTTCATCCTTCGATTCACGTCGGGAGGTAACATCAAGACGTGATCATCGACAGACTTGGACCTAGGGATAGGCCAAGGCAGATCTGGGATTCTTGCCAAACTTGAAGTATTGAGTTGAGTGTTTGCTGCCGTGACAATCAACGAACTGCTGCCGCGACAGGTGCTGTCCACGTACGACGGGTGCGTGACAGAACTAGATTTCCTAAAATCTACAATACCTGCACTACTGAGCAATTCAATACCAGCCCATTCTCTCTATCTTGATTTCTCTACTTTTATTTTCCAGTATTCTTTATTATTTTCGTGACAATATCTTAATCTATTCTTTTCCCCTTGTGCAGATAGCGAAGGAAAGGGTTAGCCCAGTCCCTGTGGAGACGATATCCGATACTCTAGTATCACTTTATTACTTGCGACGTGTACACTTGCACTCAATTGCGATAGACACTTTTACACGCAACAAGTTTTTGGCGCCGTTGCCGGGGACTGGCAACACACTCTTACCCTAGCTTCTGCACTTTTCTTTTCTTTTATTTTTATTTATATTTTTTTATTATTTTTTAACAAAAAAAACTCAGGTGAAAATACAGGTTCAAGGGCATCAACATGCCAGGAAAAACCATTCGAGAGTTGATGTGGGAAAGTTTTTGCAATTACCGTAAAGATATGCTGCCACGACAGCAACATGGGCAGCAAATGTTGATGCCGCAGCAGCAAAATTTTTTATGGTACGATCAAAACCCACAAAATTTTTTATACCATAACAGTTTTGCTGCAGAACCCGACCTGCCCTGGCAATGTCATCATCCTCAAGAGCAGTCAAAATCCTTAGAAGACACACTGCAAGCCTTCATGGCACTCACTCAAGAATTGTCAGCTTCTATGGACACAAGTATCGCCAAGATGGATGAAATCTTGAGTAGACCAACCCTCATTCATGCCACAGATGAACCTGAAATCATGAGGCAATGTGACGAGGATTCCTATGTGAAGGAATACCCAACATATGATGAGTCTGAGCAACAACTTGCCATGGCAATGATCGAGGAGCCGGAATGGAGCAACACCGAGACAAAGCTGAGTGAAATTCAAGAGAATGTCACGTCAGCAACCACTTCTGAGGCAGAAACCCCAGTCAAAGCGGAAACTGCCGCCTCGGCAGAAACTGTCGCCTCGGCAGCAACTACCGCCTCGGCAGCAACTAATGCTGAAGCAGCAACCACATCAGAGGCAAATTCTCAACCCACTACCTCGGTTATGCCCGACCAAGATTGCACACATCCATCTCTGTCATGGCACTCGCACGACCACCTAGAAGAGCTACCCAATGACAGTTCTTCACAAATGGAATACGAGAAGGTAATAAATGAACCTTTTGAATTCTTTGAAAACTCACAGATTCCATTGCAGATATTAGAGGAACCAACACCGGTGGACTCAGAATTATCAAAGTCTCTACTGATGGAGATCTACGAGTGGTCAACATAATTTGATATAGAGAGTGATGGCACTTACCAATGTCCCATTGACCTGCAAAGTAACCTGATAAAGAACTGTCAAAATAACTGCCTGCCATAGCAGCGGGCACGGCAGCAAGGGATACATTCAACCACAACAACATTCAACGAAAACAAGGTAAGTTTATGGTCGAATGTCAATTTGATTTTTTCTAATCATATGTTCATGCCCTCAGAAACATTACCAAGAAGGGAGGACTTCATGGACTACAAAGGGAAGAGAAAGAAAGGAGCCCCCACCATGAGAAAAATCACCAGATGGAGGGTACAGATGGACTTCAAGAAGTACCTGAAAAGACCCCTCAAGCATCAATAGAATATGGAGTATTTTTATTACTTAATTATTATTAGGAAATAAGGTTTATGTTATTAGAATAAGGTTTATTTTATTACTGTTTTTAGGAAATAAAAGAGCCAAGAAGAACATGAGAAGTGAACTCAGCCCACCACCCACCCATCAGCCCAACAAAGCCCCATATAGAGGCCTGTCGTTCCAGCTGCCGCGGCAGACACGAAAAAGACAGGCTGTCGCCAGCCTGCCATGACAGACGCGGAAAAGACAGGCTGTCACCATGCTGTCACGACAGACACGGAAACGTGTGACAGACGCGTAACAGACGCAAAAACGTGTGTCAGACGCGTCCGACATGCTAAAGCTCGACAGTCGCCCCGTGATTCGCGCCTGCCGTTACAGCTTCAACGGGCAGCAATTCCTTTTCTATAAAACCCCGTTTCATTTTCATTTTCACTCACTTCTGCTTTTCTTACTTGCTCTCCATCTTTAGTTTTCATTTTCTTTCAATTACTTTTCACAACCCTTGCACTAACATGTCTTCCAGAAAAACCCGCCGCAATGATGCCTCTACTTCCTCACCGGCAGAAACTCCCCCACAGTCCTTTGCAACCAGAGATCTGTGGGAAGAACGAGGCTTCATTTATACTCCAGAGGCAAAGAATCTGGGCCTCAAGCCTTTCATCGCTAGGAAGATTAGAGCTCTATTATGGAAATCATTTGCGGAGCAACCAGAGGAAATGAACGAGACGCTGGTGAGAGAATTTTATGCTGCCGTCAGCAGCAAAACAGCGACATCAATAATTGTTAGAGGGACAGAAGTACCGTTCACAGCCGAGCACATCAACTCTTTATATGGCCTCTGCATAGGCCCCACTGATGATGCACATCAGCAGTTCCTCGACACCTTGGATGATGCTGCCTATGACGCTGTCATGGCAGAACTGACGGACGAGGGGACCGAATGGAATGCCTCATGGATCTGACAGTGGCAACCCCTCTCTCCTCCTTCAACCCTGCCGCCGCCACAACTGAATCGTCAAAGCAGCCAAACCCTGAACCTGCCGTCGCAGCAGTCGCACCGACAGACCCATCCGACCAAATCATTACTGCTATTCAAAGGATGGAGGACAGACAGCTAGGCCTCATGACATTCATCAAGGACTTTACCGCATCCACGGTAAATTTTATTCACAATACTTTAAATTTCCCTGATGTTGTCTTTCCCACCTTCCCCGCCCACTACTTCACTGTCCCCACCCCTGTCCACACACCTACACATGTTGCAACCCCACAAACACCATCTGCCGCCTCCATACCATCACATGTCCCGCTGGCCAAATAATGTTGAGTTTCACCACTAAAATCAAGTTTGTTTTGATGTGATCATGTTTTGTCAATTTCTTGTCCGGAATGAAATGTGAAACTCATAAAGATAGACAAAAGATGAGATTCTTTCTCTTTGGAGCTTCTGATCACATCAAAACAAACTTGAAACAGCTTAAACAATTGAGGGATCGAATTGGGCAAGAGATAAAATTTAACGTGATTTGATTTTAGTTATTTAAGTTGGAAAAATATACTGCTGCAGAATAAAGCATTAGCATTATTAGAAATAGAGCTATTTCTCTCAGATGCAAAATTTACGAATATAATAATTTTATGTTTTTGGGTAATTTGGTAAGCTTTCATTAATTTTATGTGCTATGAATTTGCATTAAATTTTGACATCTTAATAATTATAGAGTTTAAGTGAAATAATGAGAATATTTTCTATCTTAATAAGTGGGTAAGGGTTTGATTCTTATTCTAAACATGAAACAGTTTAAAATATGTGTTAAACGTCTACTCTTTGTTTGAGCCAATAAAATATAAAAGAAACAAACTATTAGTTAGGGATGTAAAAAGTTGACTCGACCCGAAAATCCAACTAAAACCTGCTCGAGTCAAAACTTGGTTTGACCCGAGGATGCGATGAACTGAAACCGATCTGTAACCGACTGTTGTTGGACCTGTTATTGTAGTAACCGAACCTGTAACACCCCAAAATTTATGCTCAAATTGTAAACCCTAGATTTGAAAAATCCCTAATTTAGAAACATAATTTCAAAATCCCTAATTTAAAAAAAACCCTAATTTTCTATGATGGACTAAATATGATTTTTTATTAAACTTGGAAGTTAATATGAAATTTCTTAAAAGTTTAAGGACTGAATCCATAAATAACCCTTTTCATCAATTTGAATTTTAGTTTCCTTTGGTTTCTACCACTCGTCTCTTTCTTTTACTTTTTATTATTATTATTATTATTATTATTGTTATTATTATTATTATTATGTATATATTCTATTCCCGATTGAAAACCTAAACCTAAACGTGTATATATATTTATAAACTCACAACTAAATGAATGTAAAATCTCTTTAAAATTCTAAAACCCTTATACAAATCAATTTGTTCATCTCCCAATCCTACTCCTGCAGAAAGCCATGAAAAGCCCTTGGCATCCATTGTCTTTTTTTTTTTTTGAGTTTTCAATTATCGTACATGTGCAACATGCTTCGATCCAGTAGAACTCAATATTAAATTTGAGCATAAAAAAACATTCGTTCCGACGTTAGAGCTATTGCGGCTAAGGTGTGTTTTCTTCCGGTGCTATAATTAAATTATATACTATTTTTCTATGTATTGGTGTTTTACCTCTTTGTGATTATTTATATGTATTATGGTTTGTATGGTTGACATCATATGCATACGATTTCAGAATGTATTTTAATTATGATTTATGGAATATTTGATTTATGAAACATCGGATTTTCGGAACTATGATTTATGAATTTATGGACTATGGTTTATGAAGTATGTTTACGGAAAATCAGATTTATGGAACTTTGTTTATGAAACTTGATTTTTAATCATCATGTATGTATGAGCATAGGTTGGGATTTGTATGAAGGAAGTTCAGTGGTTTCATCCTTCGGGCTGAATTTCACTTCGGATCAGTGGTTTCACCCTTCGGGCTGATTTCCACTTCGGATTGGCGGACGTAGGGAGGAGGTTATGGGAACCTTCCTCATTTTTGGCGGACGTAGTTGGGTGCATTGCATTACGCTTGTGATATTGTATCATGTTTTTAAAGAATTTTAAGAAAATATTATTATGTTTTTACGACTATGATTTTCTTGCACTTTAGAGACACACTAAGCTCTTTAGCTTACTCCCCCATAGTTTCGTCTTACAGATATCCCTGGACTTTAGGCATGTGGTACTTGGAGGATCTCATATTTTATCCGGTTATTTTATTATTTAGCACGAAACTATTTTAGTTTAATCAGATTTCTATTTATTATTTTGGGATATGGATGTAATTTTGGAATATTTATGTTTTGGGATTATTTTTTTACATTCATTTACTGTTATTTTAATTCAGGGATTTTATATAAACATTCGAATATTTATTATAATATTTATATTTTATTTGTTATTAAATTCATGTTATTTTATTTTAATTAAAGTATAATTTTCAAATTTTGATTTCTTGAGGGAAAAGTTTTCAAACGTAACTTCCTAAATTCGGTCTATTCTTCTAGGCCGGGTTTAGGGGGTTACATTTAGTGGTATCAGAGCTAAGTTCAACTCTCGGACTGTGTGGCTCACATAAATTTTTTAAGTTGAAAATGATTTTTGCATGCATATTAAATGTTTTGGAAGAAAAATGAGTTTTTTTTTATAAATTTATTATTTTAAAGAATTAAATATGTGATTTGAATAGAGACTCTAAGTACCAACCCTAATTCTAGGATTGTCCCTTTTGTAGATAGATTACTCTGTCACCTCGTAGAATCTCTAGATTAACGACCAATCGTGATCATACTTGTTCTTATGAAATTGAGATCAAAGTCTATCTAAAAGCCATGTGTTGTCATTCGTAACCTGATCTAAAATGTCTTTTTTTAAAATTGTTATAAAAACTTTTTTTTTTAAGTATGTCGTTAGTCTGAAAATTTTGAGGGCAAAATTTCTTTTAAGGATGAGAGAGTTGTAACACCCCAAAATTTATGCTCAAATTGTAAACCTTAGATTTGAAAAATCCCTAATTTAGAAACATAATTTCAAAATCCCTAATTTAAAAAAAAACTCTAATTTTCTATGATGGACTAAATATGATTTTTTATTAAACTTGAAAGTTAATATGAAATTTCTTAAAAGTTTAAGGACTGAATCCATAAATAACCCTTTTCATCAATTTGAATTTTAGTTTCCTTTGGTTTCTACCACTCGTCTCTTTCTTTTACTTATTATTATTATTATTATTATTATTATTATGTATATATTCTATTCCCGATTGAAAACCTAAACCTAAACGTGTATATATATTTATAAACTCACAACTGAATGAATGTAAAATCTCTTTAAAATTCTAAAACCCTTATACAAATCAATTTGTTCATCTCCCAATCCTACTCCTGCCGAAAGCCATGAAAAGCCCTTGGCATCCATTGTCCTTTTTTTTTGAGTTTTCAATTACCGTACATGTGCAACATGCTTCGATCCAGTAGAACCCAATATTAAATTTGAGCATAAAAAAAACATTCGTTCCGACGCTAGAGCTATTGCGGCTAAGGTGTGTTTTCTTCCGGTGCTATAATTAAATTATATACTATTTTTCTATGTATTGGTGTTTTACCTCTTTGTGATTATTTATATGTATTATGGTTTGTATGGTTGACATCATATGCATACGATTTCAGAATATATTTTAATTATGATTCATGGAATATTTGATTTATGAAACATCGGATTTTCGGAACTATGATTTATGAATTTATGGACTATGGTTTATGAAGTATGTTTACGGAAAATCGGATTTATGGAACTTTGTTTATGAAACTTGATTTTTAATCATCATGTATGTATGAGCATAAGTTGGGATTTGTATGAAGGAAGTTCAGTGGTTTCATCCTTCAAGCTGAATTCCACTTCGGATCAGTGGTTTCACCCTTCGGGCTGATTTCCACTTCGGATTGGCGGACGTAGGGAGGAGGTTATGGGAACCTTCCTCATTTTTGGCGGACGTAGTTGGGTGCATTGCATTACGCTTGTGATATTGTATCATGTTTTTAAAGAATTTTAAGAAAATATTATTATGTTTTTACGACTATGATTTTCTTGCACTTTAGAGACACACTAAGCTCTTTAGCTTACTCCCCCATAGTTTCGTCTTACAGATATCCCTGAACTTTAGGCACGTGGTACTTGGAGGATCTCATATTTTATCCGGTTATTTTATATTTAGCACGAAACTATTTTAGTTTAATCAGATTTCTATTTATTATTTTGGGATGTGGATGTAATTTTGGAATATTTATGTTTTGGGATTATTTTTTTACATTCATTTACTGTTATTTTAATTCAGGGATTTTATATAAACATTCGAATATTTATTATAATATTTATATTTTATTTATTATTAAATTCATGTTATTTTATTTTAATTAAAGTATAATTTTCAAATTTTGATTTCTTGAGGGAAAAGTTTTCAAACGTAACTTCCTAAATTCGGTCTATTCTTCTAGGCCGGGTTTAGGGGGTTACAGAACACGATCTGCATCCGACCGAGAATGACCCGAACTCATTTAATATATATAAAAAAAGAAATATTGAATTTAGATATTCATTTTACACTACTAAGTTTGATTTTTTTTAAATAATTCAATACTTAGTAATAATATAATATGCTTAGTACTAACTCATTCGATATAAATTATTTGTCAAGTTAATAAGAATTAACATACTTAAATTCATTTTTAATGACATGTTATATTATGCTTCTATTTTTACACATAAAAGACATGGCCATTTTTAATTATCTTTTGGGTAAACGTACACCATAACTTGAATGAATTTTTCTTATTAACTTTACCAAATTTTATTGATTAACTTGACCAAAGTTTATTGGGGAACATTGGAAATTTTTTGTTGATTATTTGATTTGATAAGAACCAAATGTAAGTAAACTTAAAAATGAATAAAACATAAGTTTATTACAACTTAAAAATGTATTAGAACTTAGTAAACTTACAAATGTACAAACTGAAATTATGAAATTTAACATAAGTACTAGATAACAGGTGTACAAACTGAAATTAAGAAACAAGATAATACTGAATTGATTACAACTTAACGTTTTGTTGTGTGAAAATTTAAGCTCTCAAATCTTATATCTAAAATTTTACGAGGTTAAATGTTCGACTTTACTACCAGAAATTTCCTCATCGAGCTCTCAAAAGATCTAAATGCTACCATCATGGTTTAATTATGTGTAACTTCTCAGATAAAAAACCAGCATAATTTAACCAAGGGCAAATACTTAGTTAAGAAAAAAAAAACTATAAGTCAACCTACAATCAGCAACAACCAACAACTAGCAGTATGCACTAATCAGTAATCAGCAACAACAAGAACATTAAATCAGTAACCCATATTAACAAAAAGCTTAGTCCCTAAAATGAATAAAACAGTGACCATTATTCATCCAGAACAAACAGTCCACAGATATAGGATAAAACAACTTAAATTTAGTCCAAAGTTAACTATGGTATAAGTATTATCATATAAAGTTAACTTATACCATAAGCAAATGAATAGAAACATTAATAGAAACAAACAACTTAAATTCAATCCATATAAAGTGTAACACCTTAAAAATTACGCCCAAATTGTGAACCTTAGATTCGAAAAATCTCTAATTTAAAACTTAATTTTGAAAACCCTAACAATCGAAAATTTTTAATTCAGAACCCTGGCTTTTTTATAAGGGACTAAATAAGAATTTTTTTATCAAACTTGGAAGTTAATATGAAATTTCTTAAAGTTTAAGGACTGACTCCATAAATAACCCTTTATCAAATTGAATTTTAATTTACTTTGTGCTTTCGTTTTTTAAATTTTTTATTATATATATATATATAGTCCTTTAATTTTAAATTGAATTCTAATCCCCTCCTCCACTCATCTTCTTTTAATTATTTGATTTACTTTTATTCTTTTCTATACTATATATATATATACACACACATAGTTCAAATAAGATCACCCCAAGAACCCAACTTTTTTATATAGTTTCATGCCGCCAAAATCTCTTATTGATTTGTTAAATTCTTATGTAATAATCTACACCGCTTTATATCCCTTCTTGTTCATTAATACCTTCAACCCAAGTTTAGTCCAATACTGATACAGTTGGATCCAATACTTCTGATCAATGAAAATCACATCATTCTGTAGGTTGAGTATAGCTTGGCTAAGGTGTGTTTTCTTACTGTGCTATATGTTTTCTCTATGTTGATGCATTATGGTTTGTATGGTTACATCACATGCATATGATTTCATAATGTGTTTTAAGTATGATTTATGAAACATCAGATTTACGGAACTATAATTTATAGATTTATAGACTATGATTTACGAATTATGTTTATGGAATATCAGATTTATGAAATTTGTTTTTATGAAACTTGAATTTTAAACATCATATATGTATGAGCATGGGTTGAGATTTGTAAGGAGGAAGTTCAGTGGTTTCACTCTTCAGGCTGAATTCCGCTTCGGATTGGCGGACGTAGAACTTGTTGCGTGTAAAAGAGTCCTATCGCAAATAGTGCAAGTGTACACGACACAAGTAGTAAAGTGATACGAGAGTATCAGATATCGTCTCCACAGGGACTGGAAATAACTCTATCCTTGAATTGCTGCACAAGAGAAAGAAATAGTTGAATTGAATTGGTGAAGTAATCTTGAGAAACAACTAAAGTAGAAGAATAAGGAATCAGATTTAGAGAATAGGCTGGTATTGATTTGCTCAGTAGTGTAGGCGTTGCACTGAAAGAGGAACTTATGTTTTCTGTCGTCGTTCCTGTCGCGGCAGCACCTGTCGCGGCAGAGATCTGTTGATGTCGCGGAAGCAATCAAACAACTATGTACTTCAAGCTTGGCAAGAATTCCTGCTATGACTTGTCCTATCCCTAAGTCCAAGTTCTATTGATGAACACTTCTTGGATGATACCTCCCAACATAAATCAAAGGGTGAACACCAATGTTGTTGAATTCTTCTTTATCCACTTAACCTTGAACTTATCCCTAAGCAAAGATGGTTTAACAATAAGCTGGAAAACACGTATTTATTTTGTTCGTATGCTTAACTCTCCCGATATCAAACAAATGGATAACCTCACAATGCTCTCCCGATACTCTTGTGATATATGAAAAACCATAATAAATAAACTTGAAGCTTTATTACTTGACAGAAAATTCCTAAACAATACAATCCTTGCAACTACTTTACAGAATCAACCCTTATCCCTAGGGGGAGTTTAGAACATGATGGAGAAGGGAAAACGACAAGGGTTCTGGGGAAGACGGCTAGGAATGAGATATCCTCCCCTAGGTCGAATTACATGCCTTTATATAGGCCTTAGGTTCAAGTTTTCTAATATGGCAAGAATACAATTTCGAATTAAAGTGCAACTCTATTAAAGACTAGATCTTCTAAGTAGATGCCTTGAATTCGTCCTCTTTTCTTGCCTTGAGTTTCTTCCTTGAACTTTTGGCTTGGCCTTCATTATGCCTCAGGGCTCAGGAAAATATGGAAGTGGTCCACGACAGACCGGCTTGAAATCCTCTATCTATCGAGCTCCACTTCACTTTTCCACCTCAGCATTCTATCGTCATGGCTGCCATGGCAGATGCCACGATAGCCTTTGCTTCTCGACTCCAACTCTGCAATCTGCCTCTGCTCCTTTGCTGCCCTGGGTCTGCCGCAGCAGATACCTGCAAAAGTAACCAGAATCGGTAGCAACTGTGTTATTTTACCTAATTGTGATGTATATGAAAAAATCTATCTTAAATGCAATGAATTATGCTTGAATGCAGCAAAAATATTGGTAAATGAGGGGTAAAATATAGAACATTTATACACTCAACAAATCCTAAACTCAAGTTCTTGCTTGTCCTCAAGCAAATACGACCTAATTAAAAATAAAAACTGTTTGGCTTGGCTTAATTCAGTGAACTTTCATTACCTACCACACATTCACTATCAAAAGCAATACCTTGTCGGGTGTTTCTGGATTTTTCCGGAACAATGCTATAGTTCTTGTGCAGTGTGTGCAGATTTTGTGAACAAATATGTGCCTAGACTCTTTTAGCTTACCAAAATAGTTATGCTACCAACTTGAGCTTTATGCCAATTTCATTTTTTTCTAGAGGCAATTCTTAGGCTCCTTTAGTTTTTTCTGACCTTAGACTCGATTTCATTTTTCTGGAGGAAATTTTTAGGGTCCTTTAGTTTTTTCTGACCTTCAAATTCATCTTTTCTGGAGGCAATTCTTAGGCTCCTTTAGTTTTTTTTTTTCTGAATTAAGCTCAAAGAAAAATCTTCCTAGAATCATTGTAAGGCAGTTTTTTGGGCAAGTGAGTCTAAAATTTTTCTTTTCTTTTGTTCCTTTCCTAAAGCTAGTGTTAGGAACCTCTAGGGGCAACTCAAGTGGGTAAATCTTCCTATTCTAGTTCACTACCGAAGTCTAGATAGCATAAAAGTCACAAAGGGTGTTCTAAAGATCAGAACTATAGCAAGGCTCTAAATAGTTCCTAAAACATCCTAAAGGCATTTTCACGACAGAGAATGTCGCGGCATGTAAGTTCAGTTCAAAGACTTAAGCCAAATTTATGTTTTTATTTTTATTTTTTTGACACAAAAATAAACTTAAAATGAGGCATAACTTAAAGACTCAACTAACAAGTTCATTAATGGAGGGATGCCCACCCCCAAACTCGAGGGTTGCATTGCCCTCAATGCTTGATAATAATAAAAATGAAAAACATAAAAGCTACATCACAAAATAGATAAAACAACAACAAATATAAAAGTAAAAGCACTTAAGTGAAGGAGTTGTCGTCGATGCTACTGCTGACAAGGAGCTGCCGGCGGGCAGTGACTTTGACGATAGGGGCTGGCTGGTTGCTGGGAGACGAAGAGGCCATCTTCTTCTTTGCCTCTCGAAGAGGCTGGACTCTGGTCGGTGAGATGTGTGGGGGCTGGTCCAGGACCTCAAGATCATCATCGCTGTTGTTGTTGTCTGATCTGTCGTGGCAGGGTCCTTAGACAGTTTCGTTCAGCTTTTTCCTCTTCATCGAAGGGAAGTCCTTGGAGATGTCTCGGACGACGGAAGGCTCTGAATCAAAATCTTGCTAGACGGAGGAGGAGGAGAACCCTTCAAAATATTTTGGGTCGGTCTCCGGTAGGGGGTCCTTTCTTTTCTCTCCTCGGGGAGTGGTAGTTCTTCTGCCGCCATCTCCGGTCGTGGCAAATGGTGAGGAGGAGGCAGCAGTGGGGGTTCTAGGGCAAGCAGCAGGTGTGGGTGTGGCAAAGAGAGATTCTGGGAAGGAGGGAAATTGCACATTGGTAAAATTTAAATCAATCTTAATAATTTTTCCCGTTGCGGTAGTGAAATCTCTCATAAAACCTATGAGGTAGAGCTGTCGTTCTTCCATCTTTTGCAGCATCTCCAGGATTTGGCTGGAAGTGACCGTCGGTGGTGCTGCCGTTGTCTGCTCTGGTTCTTCTGTGGCAAGTTTGGTGGGGTCAGGGTCTGTCGTTGCTGCTATCGTGGCAGTAGGGTCTATGTACGACAGAGGAGTGGCAGCTTTTAACTCCATCAGACTGTAGAGATTTTGTTGCGTCCATCCTTTCCCTCAGACCTTGACATCCTCGTTGATTTCTGGCACATTGTTGCCCCGACAGAGCGTGGTGATCAGGTAGGGGAAGACTAGGGGGCCTGAAGGTCGTAGAGCACACTCGAGGATTCTGTCTCGGATATATCGGCCGACGTTTATTTGCCTCTCGTTGATAATGGAGTGGACGAGGGCTAATCTCTGCCAGTCGACAGTGGTATTGTGTGAGGTAGGCATGAGGGACTTCTTGACGAAATGGTTCCACAGCTTGGCTTGTGGGGTGAGCTAAGTCCTCCGCACAGTCCACTGGTTCTTTGGATCAACGTTCCACTATGTGCCCTCCTCTGTCAACTCTGCCTTGACAGCATCATAGTTTGCCGATGACAGACTGTTCACGAACCGTCGATGGGCATCTTCCTTCTTGCTCACATACAGCCCATACAACGTGTTAATGTATGCCGGCTCGAGGGAGATTTCTTTGCCTCGGACAGTCACTGTCGTGACATCCTTGTCGGTGATGGTAGAGTAGAATTCTTGAACTAGGGTGATGTTCATCTCTTCTGGCTGGGCAGCAAACTTGTGCCACTTGAGTGCAAGGATCTTCTTGGCGATGAAGCCTTCGAGTCCTAGTTCTCCCGTATTTTGGGTATAAATGAACCCTCTTTCTTCCTACATTTCTCTCTTCTGGAAAGAACCATAGTACCTCTTTGCTGAGTCTGTGGATGCGAAATGGTTGGGAATGTCGTTGTGGCTCAGTGTTGACACTGCCGCGGCAGAAGTGAAGGCAGTGCTGTGTCGGGTTGATCTGGTGGCCATTGCAAGGAACTGTAGCAACTTTTCAACGATGCATGATGGCAATATTCTCAGATATGATGGAAGATTTCCTTGAGATCTTCATGGATGACTTTTCCGTCTTTGGAGACAGTTTCAACGATTGCCTAGGCAATTTGAAAAAGGTGCTTGAAAGATGTGAGGAGGCCAACCTTGTATTGAACTGGGAGAAATGACACTTTATGGTAGATGAGGGCATACTGCTAGGACACAAGGTCTCCTGCCGCGGCATAGAAGTGGATAGAGCAAAAATCGAAGTTATCGTAAAACTGCTGCCACCCACCACAGTCAAAGGCATTATAAGTTTCTTGGGACATGTAGGGTTTTATCGTTGATTCATTACAATTTTTTCTAAAATCACTAAACCCATGTGTCTTTTGTTGGAACATAATAGAGCCTTTGATTTCAATATTGAATGTACTGAAGCATTCGGAACACTGAAAGAGAAGCTGGTAACAGCCCCAATAGTACAATCACCAGACTAGAGTTTACCATTCGAGATCATGTGTAACGCAGTAACTATGCTGTCAGGGCAGCACTAGGGCAGCGGAAGGAGAAAATCTTCCACGTTATATACTATCCCAGCAAGACCCTAAATGATGCCCAGATAAACTACACCACAATAGAGAAGGAATTGCTAGCAGTGGTGTTCGCCTTTGACAAGTTCAGACCATATATACTTGGAACAAAAGTGGTGGTCCACTCAGCATTAAAATATATGTTCACCAAGAAGGATGCAAACCACGGTTGATACATTGGATTCTGCTATTGCAAGAATTCGATATAGACATCAAAGACAAGAAGGGAATAGAAAACCAAATAGCAGATCACATGTCAAGACTGGAGATGGCAAAGGACCAAGCTAAAGAAAAGATTAACATACATGAGACCTTCCCAGATGAGCAGTTATTCACTACCGCGACAGCTATGGGATCAGGTAAGCTTCCTGAAATCCCTTGGTATGCTGACATAGTAAATTACATTGTGAGTGGTTTATTACCTCATGAACTTAATTACCAAGCAAGGAAGAGGTTCCAAAATGATGCAAAACATTATTATTGGGACGAACCTCTTCTTTTTAAGAACTATGCAGATCAGATCATTAGGAGATGCATACCACAGGAAGAACAGGAAAAAGTACTCCACCACTGCCATGTTGCTCCTTATAGAGGACACTTCGAAGGAAACAAAACTGCTGCCAAAGTTCTACAATCTAGTTTCTTTTGGTCTACATTGTTCAAGGATGCACAAGCCTTTTACAAGCACTGTGGCAAATGCCAAAGGACTGGAAACATCTCTAGAAGGCATGAGATGCCCCTGCAGAACATTCTCGAAGGAGTTTGTACATACTGTTGGCAGTGGACTACGTGTTCGAGTGGGTAGAGGCTATCGCCACACATAAAAATGATGCCAAAATCGTGCAAAGATTTCTACACAAACATATCTTCACATGGTTTGGCATCCCAAGGGAGATCAATAGTGATGAGGGTAGGCACTTTTACAACAGGGTAATTGCTAGTGCGTTGAAGAAGTATGGAGTTAAGCACAAGATCGCAACAATATATCACCCTCAAACCAATGGGCAGGCTGAATTTTCAAATAGAGAAATGAAGAACATCCTGTAAATATGGTTAAACCAACTAGAAAGGACTGGTCTCTTCACCTGAATGATGCATTATGGGCCTATAGAACTGCATTTAAGACACCATTGGGAATGTCGCCCTACCGCCTCATCTACGGAAAAACCTGCCACCTACCTATTGAGATAGAACAAAAGGCATATTGGGCTATCAAGACAGTTAACATGGACTGGAACAAAGCAGGGCAGAAAAGGCTGCTGGACTTGAATGAAATTGAAGAAATTTGAGCCATGGTTTATGACAACGCTAGAATTTACAAAGACAAAACAAAGAAGTGGCACGACAGAAAACTGCTGCCACGACAGTTTAGTCTAGGGCAAAAGGTGTTGTTATTCAACTCTAGGTTGAAGCTTTTCCCAAGAAAGCTAAAGTCTAGGTGGTCTGGACCCTTCCAAGTAGTCCATGTTTTTCCTCATGGTGCCATCACAATCAGATCAATTAAAGACGAGCACCAATTCAAAGTCAATGGACAAAGGCTAAAGCACTATCAAGGGACTGAAGCCCCAATAGAGCAGGAAATAGTTACTTTAGGAGATGCCCCTTAAGGCATCCCTAACTTAACATAGTTTTATTTTATTTTTATTGTTTTAAGAAATAAGAATTTAATATTTTGTTTATTTTAGTTTTCAGGTAAATAAAGGAAGCAGAGTAAAGAGAAAGAGTGAACCAGCCCACCACACTTACAACAGCCCAAGAAGCCCAATGGTAACAAGGCTGTCGTGACAGCCGGTCACCAGCTGTCGCGGTAGACGCGCAAAAACAGCTTGTCACCACACTGTCGTGACATACACGGAAATACATAACAGACGCGCAACAGACACGAAAACGCGTAACAGACGCATCAGGAAAATGCGTGACAGCTGGCTCCGTTTTTCACACCACCCATTACGGCTTCAACGGGTAGAACCCCGTTCTATATAAACCCTTACTCCCATTTCATTTTTCACCTCATTCTCTTCTCTCTACTTTGTTTCCGAGCACTTTAGCATTTCAAGTATTTTCTTTCATTTCTACAGTTCTTTACAATGACGACAAGATCGACCAGAAGAAGTGTTGCCTCCTCATCATTCGTGGCACTCTCCACTCCTAGCCACATTATAATCCATAAAAGGTTTGCCTCGGATGATTCAGAGAAAAGATACTATGATTCATTTCTAGGGCTTGAAGGGTTCATTTCCAAATGGATCGTGGCATTAAAATGGTAGATGTTCGCGGCACAACCAGAGGAGATGAACGTTACACTAGTACGCGAGTTTTATGATGACGTCACATCCAAGGATGCCACGATAGTAACTGTTAGGGGTAAGGAAATCTCTCTCAAGCTAGCCTACATCAATACACTTTGTGGCATATTTGTAGGCAGGAAGAAGGATGCACACAACAGGTTTATTAGTGATTTGTCGCCGGTAGACTATGACGGCATCATGGCAGACCTGACTGAAGAGGGAACCAACTGGAACGATGATCCAAAACATAGATGGACGGTGCGAAGAACCCAACTCACACCTGCTGCAAAGCTCTAGAACCACTTTGTAAAGAAGCGTCTCATGCCAACATTGCACAACACAACAATGGACCGACAGAGGCTTGCCCTCGTACACTCCATCATTAACGAGCGGCATATCAACGTAGGTAAATACATCCTCAACGGCTTTCATGAGTGTGCACTAAGAGGAATGGGTCCCTTCTTCTTCCCCTACCTTATCACTTCCCTCTGTCGAGTCAATAATGTGCCCGAAATTGATGAAGACGTGAAGATCAAGGGCAAGGGGTGGACGCAGTAGAACATCTACAGCCTGATGGAACTGAAGGCAGACACCCCAATGGCTTATGTTGATCCCTCTGCTGCAACAGAATCGACGATAGAACCAGACTCCATAGAACCTGTCGCGGTAGAGCCCGAACCGACAGAACCTGCACAACCAGAAACCACCTCTTCCAACCAGATAATTCAACTACTGAAGAAGATGGAGGCACGACAGTTGGGATTTATAGAATACATGAGGGACTTCACCGTTGCCACGGTAAATTTTATAAAATTTGAGTTAAATTATCCAAACGTGCAGTTTCCCTCTTTTTCAGAAACCCTTCTTGCTACCCCTACACCTGCTGCCAGCCCTAAGATGCCCACACCGACAACTACCTTTACTTCACCCTCTACCACGGCCGGAGACAGCGACAGACGAGCTGCCACCCCTCGAGGAACCAAACGAAAGGAACCAGTGCCAGAAATAGATCCCAAATATTTCGAAGGTTTATCCTTCTCAAAATGAACGTTGCTTCAGAAACAACGCTCCTTGTTCGTAAATGGATCTAGGATCGTAGCAAACATTTCTCTGCAATAAAACACAAGAATGGACGTTTTTAGATAGTTAAAATAAAAAAGAAAAAAAAACAAACAAAAAAAATGATAGAATCAAGGTGTAGGAATTTCTGGACAGATTTGGACTCGAACAAGATGAAGGCTTCAACGGGCTTTCATGGCTGTTACGGAGACCATAATATGGCAGAAACGTTGCTGGAAAATCAGCGAAAGTTTGGCAACGTTAAACTCGAAAGAACTCGAACAATCTGCTGAACGAACCCGAATCGAATCTGTCTAACGTCAAAGACGAAAAGCTCAAAAGAACCTGCACAATCTACTGAGCAAACCCGAATCGAATATGCTTCACGTCGAAGGACTTGGACCCACTAGATAGCGATCTAGGAACCCGAAGTATCAAGTAAAATTTGACAAATCAAAACAAAGTCTGAAATGTCAAAAGATAGTTCTAAAAAGAACCGAACAAGAGAAACTCTCTCAAAAAATTTTATTTCCAAAATATCTTTTTAAATTACATTGTTTAAACACATATATATAGGTACAAGGGCTGCCAAATTCGTTTAAGTTGTGTGGCTGATATTAAAAGGAGTTTAAAAATTGAATTTGAGTGAAAATAACTCCTTTTGGGCGGACTCAATTGGCAGCCACAAGTTTAGGCGCCCAAAACACATGAAAATCACATTTAACATGTGATTTTTATGTTTGATATTCAAACATAACCACTCGGGCTTATCCTTTCTTGCAAATGGCATATAATGAAGGAGAAAACGGGCTGATTCGGCTGCACATTCACACACATGTGTCAAGCTGCCACGTGGGTGCTGGAGATGACCGGATGCCACCTAGGCTGTCACATGTGCACTAACACACTCCCCGATATGCAAGACACTTTTCAGCTACTTCTGGACTTCCCAACTGAAGTTGAGCTAGTGGAGCTAAAGTTGAGCTGACTGGAAATGAGCTGAGCTGAAACGAACTAGCTGAAAGTGTGATGAGCTGAAAATGAGCTGGTTGCACTGTCCTGAGCTGGATTTGAGCTGCATATGCTCACTTGAGCTGAAGTGGAGCTGCATATACTCACTTGAGCTAGTGTCCTCCTACGTACCTATGTCAAAAGGCAACAAACTTCCATCAAAGCATTGTAAACTTAATGGAAACAATAATACAAATCGTAAACAAGTGCACAATTATTTATTAACACACAAACACACCATAAGTTACATCAAACTTATTAAAACACATCAAACATACTATATACATAGTAAACACACTGATATAAATAATATAAATATAAGAAATGTTACACATCAGTATGTAACAAATGAAAAAACAAACTTCCCTGAAAGTTTGAAGTTGCATCGTTGGGTGGTATAAACATGCTCACATCATCCCCCCTTCTTTAATGCGATTTGTCCCCAAATCGACCCTCATTACAAAAGGGAACAATTTCGACTTTCGCTTGGCGGGGAACTTCCTCATCCTTCTTGCTCGGCACATATGCCATCCTCTTGAATCAATTTCTCTTAAAAAGAACACAAATGGAAATGCCTTCTTTCTTGTACCTTTCCGAATAGTGCACAACATAAAGTCAGACAATGCTCGTTGCACATTCGTAATCCTGCAAACAATGACATACAAAGACAAATCCAAAGAACAACAAGAATTTCGACGATCATCCAGAATCACAACACAAGGTTGTTCACAATCCAATGTACAACCAAAGAAATCAGCATATAAAAATGAAAAATCAATAGTACAATGGAAAGGAACGTCAAACCGTGGTAAAGAAGGTTGCATTATTTTTGTAAAGGACATAGATGCACTAGACATACCAACAATAGCAACCTTGGGAACTTCACATGGCATCACCTTATTAACTTGCAAGTTAGAAGAAGAAATAGAAGAAAATGTCGAATAAGATAATACTTGAATTTACTTTCTTCTTTTCGCATTCATTCTTCTCTTTGTTGGCCTTCCAAGCAGCAATACTCGCTTTCAAATGAACTTCGTCTTCATATACTTCACTTGGAGTCATAGGTGCCAAAGTTACCTTTTTGCCCTCATGAGTAAAAGAGTATCGATTGGTGTAACAATCGTGCAAAACTCTCTTATCATACTGCCACGGTCTTCCTAACAACAAATGACAAGTATCCATAGAACAAACATCACAAGTTACCTCATCCTTGCATTTTCCAATGAAAATGGTATAACAACTTGTTCGGTAACTTTGATTTCAACACCATCATTCAACCATTGTAACTTGTACGGATTGGGATGCGTGGTCGTCTTTAGTCCTAACTTGTCAACCATGAGAGTACTAGCAACGTTAGCACAACTACCACTATCAATAATCACAATACATACCTTGTCGTTCACGTTGCATCTCGTATGGAAGAGGTCGTTTCGTTCTGGTTCATCCTGTGATGGTTGATCATTCAAACTTTTCTTGTCAACAAGTGCTTCACCGGTAGCCAATGTCTGCATATTGTCATCATTTATCTCTTCATGGAAAGAATGGGAACCACCCCCATCTAATCTATCCAATTGAGAATGTATAGGTTTCAATGCATTAACAATCACTTGTTGCATCATCCGCTCTAAGGCTTGCATCTGGAGATTCGGTGGTTGTTGTTCACCTAAATTATCATCAGAACCTGCCATGTTGAAAAACCAAAACAACAAACAAGAACACACAATATATATATATGTTAGTGAAATAAAATAAAAAAATGGACCTCACTGCACACTCAACAAAATCTCACAGATCGCTCCAAGGAAAGATCGCTCAACAATTGCACTCAAACACTCGTATTTCACTCGAGAGAATACTTGAATGGCTCTTTTTGTCTCCCCTTCTGTTCTCACACGCTCAATTGCCTTTTCCACTCGATCTCTCGCAATCAGTTCTTTAAGGAACTAACTCGATCTTTCGGACTTGTTAACTGTGTCAAACTTACAAGATAATATAATAGGTAAACAAACAAATGGTTAAAGGACAAATAGGGAATGTTAGGTGAAATAAAAAAAGGCTGAAAAAGAAAAAAAATAAGAAGGCTGGAAATTGGAGATGAAACAACAGAAAATAAAGGCTGATAAAAATGAAGGAAAAAGAAACAACTTACTGCAAAAGAAATGCTTACAACGACCCTATCACCGAACAAACAAGAAGAAGTTGTTTCGGGTGATATCGAAGCATTCCATAGCAAATTTGAACATCCTTCATCATTTTCACGAACCAACAACATATATGAACGTAAAAATACACCAAATATTCGAATCTGATTTTTTTGAATTTTTTTTTGAATTTTTTTCCGATTTTTTTGTTGACTTTGACTTTTTTGTCAAACTTTGACTTTTTTTTTCTTTTGTTCAGAATTTCGATTTTTTTACTTTTGTATTATTATTTTTTTATTTCTCGTAGTGCAGAAAGTGCTATAATCCAACCAAAGCTCTGATACCATATGATAAAGGGGTACGTTGCTTCAGAAACAACGCTCCTTTTTCGTAAATGGATCTAGGATTGTAGCAAACATTTCTCTGCAATAAAACACAAGAATGAACGTTTTTAGATAGTTAAAAGAAAAAAGAAAAAAAATAAACAAAAAAAAGGACAGAATCAAGGTGTAGGAATTTCTGGACAGATTTGGACTCGAACAAGATGAAGACTTCAACGGGCTTTCATGGCTGTTACGGAGACCATAATATGGCAGAAACGTTGCTGGAAAATCAGCGAAAGTTTGGCAACGTTAAACTCGAAAGAACTCGAACAATCTGCTGAACGAACCTGAATCGAATCTGTCTAACGTCAAAGGCGAAAAGCTCGAAAGAACCTGCACAATCTACTGAGCAAACCCGAATCGAATATGCTTCACGTCGAAGGACTTGGACCCACTAGATAGCGATCTAGGAACCCGAAGTATCAAGTAAAATTTGACAAATCAAAACAAAGTCTGAAATGTCAAAAGATAGTTCTAAAAAGAACCGAACAAGAGAAACTCTCTCAAAAAATTTTATTTCCAAAATATCTTTTTAAATTACATTGTTTAAACACATATATATAGGTACAAGGGCTGCCAAATTCGTTTAAGTTGTGTGGCTGATATTAAAAGGAGTTTAAAAATTGAATTTGAGTGAAAATAACTCCTTTTGGGGGGACTCAATTGGCAACCACAAGTTTAGGCGCCCAAAACACATGAAAATCACATTTAACATGTGATTTTTATGTTTGAAATTCAAACATAACCACTCAGGCTTATCCTTTCTTGCAAATGGCATATAATGAAGGAGAAAACGGGCTGATTCGGCTGCACATTCACACACATGTGTCAAGCTGCCACGTGGGTGCTGGAGATGACCGGATGCCACGTAGGATGCCACATGTGCACTAGCACACTCCCCAATATGCAAGACGCTTTTCAGCTACTTCTGGACTTGCCAGCTGAAGTTGAGCTAGTGGAGCTAAAGTTGAGCTGACTGGAAATGAGCTGAGCTGAAACGAACTAGCTGAAAGTGTGATGAGCTGAAAATGAGCTGGTTGCACTCTCCTGAGCTGGATTTGAGCTGCATATGCTCACTTGAGCTGAAGTGGAGCTGCATATACTCACTTGAGCTAGTGTCCTCCTACGTACCTATGTCAAAAGGCAACAAACTTCCATCAAAGCATTGTAAACTTAATGGAAACAATAATACAAATCGATAACAAGTGCACAATTATTTATTAACACACAAACACACCATAAGTTATATCAAACTTATTCAAAACACACCAAACATACTATATACATAGTAAACACACTGATATAAATAATATAAGTATAAGAAATATTACACATCAGTATGTAACAAATGAAAAAACAAACTTCCCTGAAAGTTTGAAGTTACATCGTTGGGTGGTATAAACGTGCTCACATCACCACCCCTACACCTGCTGCCAGCCCTAAGATGCCCACACCGACAGCTGCCTTTACTTCACCCTCTGCCACGGCCGGAGACGGCGACAGACGAGCTGCCACCCCTCGAGGAACCAAACGAAAGGAACCAGTGCCAGAAATAGATCCCAAATATTTCAAAGGTTTATCCTCCTCATCAGTCTGGCAGGATGACTCTGACTATGAACCCTCTTTCGTCGGGGAGATAGCAAAGGATTTCCCTCAAATGAAGAAGAAAAAGCTTGACATCGACGTTGAGGGAACCTGCCGCAACAGAGTAGACAGCAGCAATAGCAGCGACAGTGAACTCGAGGTCCTGGACAAGGGCCCAAAAATCTCACCCACTAGAGTCCAGCCAGCTCGAGAGGCCAAGAAGAAGGTAGCCTCACCCTCTCTGATTCCAAAACCAGCCTCTGCCATAAAAGCAACCGCCTGACGATAGCTCTACATCGACAACAGCGATGACAGCTCCTCAACTTAAGTTATTTGACTTCTCTATCGTCCGTGTTTTATTTTTTGTTTTATTATGTTTTTATTTTTTTGTTTTGTGTCATACATTGAGGACAATGCAACCCTCGAGTTTGGGGGTAGGCATTCCTATTTATTAGTATTAATGAACTTATTTTAATTTATGTCATTTTTGTATTTAAAAAATGGCTTAAGTCTTTAAACTGCACTTACCTGCCGCGGCATTCTCTATCGTGACAATATCTTTAGGGTGTTAGGAATTATTTAGAGCCTTACTGTAGTTCTGAACTTTAAAAAAATAGCATTGTGACTTATATGATGTCTCGACTACTATTAGTAAACTTAGAATAGGAAGCTTAACCACTTGAGTTAGAAAAAAAACTTAGACTCAGTGCCCCTAGAGGTGCCTAACATCGGCTCTAGTAAGGTAGCTAGAGGTGCCCAAAACCGGCTCTAGTAGAAATAAAAAAAACTTTGGTCTAAGTTAGAAAAAACTAAAAGAGCCTAAGAATTGCCTCCAGTTAAAAATTAGTTTGGAATAAAACTCAAGTGCGTATCATAACTACTCTAGTTACTAAGGAGTCTAGATATACATATTTGTTCACAAAACCTGCACAGGAATTATAGCATTGCTCCGGATAAGTCCATAAACAACGAAAAAGGTACTGCTTTTGATAGTGAAGGTGATGTAGGTAATAGTTGTTCACTGAGTTAAGCCAAAGCCAAAAAGTTTCATTCTTAGTTAGGTTGCATTTGCTTGAGGACAAGCAATAACTTGAGTTTGGGGGTGTGTTGAGTGCATAAATGTTCTATATTTTAGCCCTCATTTACCCATATTATTGATACACTCAAGCATGTTTAGTTGTATTTTAGGATATGTTTTACATAAACATCACAAATGGATAATATTGCACAGATGCTGCTGATTTTTGGTTTATTCTTGCAGGTACCTATCGTGGCAGCATCCAGGGCAGCAGAGGAACAGAAGATAGTTGCAGAGCTGGATTGAAGGGATGAAGAATTATGTCGGTTACAACATTGTCGTGACGAATGTCGTGGCAGAGGAGGCGACGGTGAAGACCATGGTGATGGAAAATGTGAAGTGGAGTTTGATCGATAGAGCTTTCAAAAGCCTGGTTTTTGTGGACCACTTGCATAACTGTCGTAACCCAAAAGCACAAGGAAGGCCTTGCCCAAAGTTTGAGGAAAAGGTCAAAGCAAGAAGATAGGGCGAATTAAAAGACATATACATAGAGATTTAATCTTTAATAGAGTTGTACTTTAATTCAAACTAGTATTCTTGGCCATTAAGAAAACTCAAGTCCAAGGCCTATATATATGAATGTAATTCAACAAGGCAAAGGATATCTAGCTCCTAGCCGTCTTTCCCCGAAACCCTAGTCGTTTCTATTTCTTCATCATGTTCTAAACTTCCCCTAAGGCAAAGGGTTGATCTTGTAACGTAGTTGTAAGGGTTGTATTGTTTTTTTTAGGATTTTTCTGTTCAATTCAATAAAAGCTTCAAGTTTATTTACTCTAGTTTCAACATATCATAAGAGTTTTAGGAGAGCATTGTGAGGTTATCCATTTACTTAATATCGGGAGAGTTAAGTATACGAAAAGAGTAAATACGAGTTTTCCAGTTTATGGTTAAACCATCTTGGCCTAGGGATAGGTACAAGGTTAAGCAGCTAAAGAAAAATTCACAAACATCGGTGTTCATCCTTCGATTCATGTCGGGAGGTATCATCAAAGACGTTTTCATCGGTAGAACTTGGACCTAGGGATAGGACAAGTCACAACATGGATTCTTGCTGAACTTGAAGTACAGAGTTGTTGATCGCTGCCGCGACAGCAACAGACCTCTGCTGAGACAGGCTCGGCGACAGCCGCAACAAAAAGCCTTTGAACAGTGAAATACATGCACTACTGAGCAAATCAATACCAGCCTATTTTATCAAACTGAAGTCCTCTTTTATTTTAGTTTATTCTCAAGATTACTTAAAACATTTTATTAAACTTGTTTCTTTTCTTGTGTAGAAATTTAAGGATAGAAGTATTTTCAGTCCTTGTGGAGACGATATATGATACTTAGTATCACTTTATTACTTGTGACGTGTATACTTGCACCCAATTACGATAGTTAGCCCTCAACTTGTTCAAAATCTGACCCCCATGCTAAATAAGGATTCAGAAGCAACTGAAGTGATTGGAACGGCTAAAACATCTCTCGCCATGTGCAAAAGTACGAGAAAAGAAACAGTTTATGCTTTCCAATACTATAAATTATCAAACTCAACATCTTCAGTACAAGGAAGGAGGGGAAAATTAATGTAGGTGTCAACATCAAATTTTCCACTCCTAGAAGCAATTAAATTAGCATCAAAGTTCTAACATGATAAAGATAAAGTGTTAATTAATAAAGTGCAATTTGCAACAACAAAAATTAATAAACTATAAAAACAAAAACTTAAGTGAACTATAAGAAAATAAAAACTGACCTGAAATAGATTGAATTCTTTAAATGTTCGAGGCTGATTGAAACTTGACACACTCGTACTTTGAGAGGAGTTACTTTGGATAGAAGAATTAGAAGAAAAAAAACTACAAATTTTGAATTATATATATATATATATATTAACAAACTCATTGTGAAAAAACACTTACCCTTCTTTCAACCTCATCTTCAACATAGAGGACACTGTACAACTCCTTCAAAAGTTGTAATTTATATCGAGGATCAAGCAAAATAGCAAATGAGAGAATCGTTGAGTGATTAGACCAATATTTTTCATATAATTCAAGAATGGGTCATGTCATTGCAGAAATGCCCTCACAAGGATCAGTGTGAGCATCACACAACTTCTCAATGGCAACAACATTAGCCAAGTACAAGTTAGAAGTGAGATAATTAGATCTCAAGAACATAGTAGTAATTTCAAAAAATGGCTCCATGAAATCACAGATTAATTGAGCAGCCTCCCACTCATCCACACTAATTATATCCAAGTCATTTTCCCTATTAACAAACAAGTTAATAGCTAATTTAGCATCAATTGCCCTACGAAGCATTGAGTAAGTAGAGTTCCATCGAGTACGAACATCCAATATCAACTTACCATAAAAAGAATAACTGCAATCTTTAATAGCCAATTAAAAGCTACAAAGTCTATCATCAAAAGAATCAATAAACTTAAATATTTCACGCAATTTAATAACAGGAGAGTCAATTACCTTCAAATCATTTTGAACTATCAAGTTCAAAACATGGGCAGCCCACATTATATGACAATACTTACCATTGCATGGAATGGGAAAAATAACATGCAAATCATCTTTGAGTCGCTTAACCCTTATCTCATTGGAAGAAGCAGTATCAAGAGTTATGGTAAAAGCTTTTTCTTCAAGACATCACTCACTTAACATTTTTTTCACAAACATATAAATAGACTCACCATCATGGGGTGGGGGAAAACGACGAAAATTCAGTATTTTAGATTGCAGTTTCCATTTATTATCAACATAATCTGCAGTCAGAGCAAAATAGGAAAGTGAAGTGCAAGCAGACCATCTATCACATGTAAAACTGATACGACTTGAAACACAATGCATTGAATCAAGTAGCAATTTTTTATGCCTCTCATGCTTTAACATGCAATTCTTAGTAATAGTATACCTCGAAATATCCTTCACATTAGGATTTAGATACTGATGCAAAGCCCTAAGTTTTTCATGCTCAACTACACTCAAAGCATAACCATGGCATAGAATAGCCTCAACAAAATAATTCACAATATCTTTTCTGATCAAAAGAACTTTTCATACTACTATTGCGATTAGTAGCAAGAAAATCTTTGTAAGATTGGCATTTTTTAGTATGCCTAAGGGTTCGATGTACCAACATAAGAATCAGTTTTATAGCTTTTGGTTTTGCAATACCTACATTGCGCAAAAACACCTTCAAAAAGCTTAATAAATGTATAATGATCCCAAACAGGAGAAGTTCTTCTCCCAAACTCTCCTGAATTTGAAATATTAGACCTCCTCTTAGAGCTACGAACTATTTCAGGCAGTTGATCATTTACATCCCATTCAAATAAACGAACAAACATGTATCAGTGATTGACAAAATAATACAAATATAAATTCTAAAATTAAAAGAGAGAGATAGGAGAATATATCTCTTTCAGATTGTTGGTCATTTTGACCTCTTAGTAGGTATGCTGCAACTACACAAACACAAGACAAAATAAGTTACAAGATTAGTTAGAAATTATATAACAGTATAAACTAAAAAACAAGTAAATCACTAAATAATTACCTCTTTCACCAGGATAGTCCAACTCATAAGAAAATTCATCCATAGCTGTGCTAAAAACTAAAAAGAAAACATTGTTATTTATTCTTAGAGACTAAAAAGGATAGTGACCATATATATATAAAGAAAAACATAACAATGAACAAATATACAAAGCAACATAGAACAAAGATGTAATCCTTGTACGTGGCATTGTTAAACTAGTTCACGAGGTCCTTTAAAAAAACTCATTTGACACCAGTAACCTCGCAGAAGGGGATGTCCAGCCAATATACTCGGATTAAACAAACAGAACAGAGAACATCTATAGCCTGATGGAGAAAGAAAAACAGAACATGCAACATATATACAAAGCAATAGAGAGAAAAATGTAATCCTTGTACGTGGCATTGTTAAAACAGTTCACGAGGTCCTTTAGAAATCTCCTTTGATACCAATAATCTCGCAGAACGGGATGTCCAACCAATATACTCGGATTAAACCAACAGAACAGAGAACATATAACCATAAACAAGGCATTTAAACATGTATGTACAAAGAAAACAGAATAGACAACATATATACAAAGCAACAGAGAACAAATATTTAATCCTTCTACGTGGCATTGTTAAACCAGTTTACGAGGTCCTTTAGAAACCCCCTTTGACACCAGTAGCCTCGCAAAACAAAATAGAACATAAACCATGCATGTACAAAACAGAGAACATTAAACCACGCATGTATAGATCTCAGAACCCAAAACATATATATATAAACAATGAAACAAACAAACATTAAACCATGCAGGTTAAACCAAAAGAGAACATCTAAAACCCAAACCAACAAAGATCTCTTCAAGAAGATCGAAGGCCATAACCCAAAACACACACACACACACACATGTATATATATATATAAACAATGAAACAAAAAACACATTAAACCATGCATGTTAAACCAAAAGAGAACATCTAAAACCCAAACCAACAAAAATCTCTTCAGGAATATCAAAGGCAAGAACCCATAACATATAGAGAGAGACATTGAAACAAACAAACAAACCAAGCATGTTAAACCAAAAGAGAATATCTAAAATTCAAACCAACAAAGATCTCTTCAGGAAGATCAAAGGTCAGAACCCAGAAATGGCGAAACTCAGAAACTATAACCCACAAACTAAACCAAGACGCGGGAGATTTAGAGTCTGAGAAAGATCAGAGATATACCTGAGATATGAAAGAGAGAACATAGTTAGCAAAAATGATAACTCAAACAAAAGAAAAATGTAGAAATTGAAAAGGAAAAAGAAACTAAGAGTGTTACTTACCTAATCTGAGAGAAGAGACATATCAGAGAGATATCAGAGATATACCTGAGAGATGAGAGAGATAAAATAGTTTAGCAAAAATGAGAGGATGAACCTAGACGACCACAACCCAAAAACCCTAAAAGAAAGTGAGAGGATGAACCTAGACGACCACAACCCAGACGACAACGGTGCAAAACAAAGTAAAATACCAAACCAGAAGGATGAAACCATGCGGTCACAACCCAAACGACAACGGTGCAAAACAAAGTGAGAGGATGAACCAGACGGCCACAACCAAGACGTTGTAATCACTAATTTTGTTCGGGCTAATTAACCCTTAGATATGTTTAAATAAGAAGAGGCTTTGTTTATTCACTTTGGGCTTTGTTTAACTTAATATATATATATATATATATATATATATATATATATATATATTGAGAATTAGTGATTACCACTATCAATCTACCATCACTCATCATTACACCATTGCCCTATTGTCACATAACATATATTAATATTATTATCAATATTATCATCTCTTTTATTACTATAAGATATATCGCTATCATACGTATTATTACCATTATTAGTATCATCTATTATATTATTATTAATATCTAATATTATTATTATTATTATTATCGATATCCATATTATTATTATTAGACCGAATATGAAAACCCAAAACTATATATTAATAAATAAACAAGCCCAATTCATACATAATATAAATAAAGCCCACAATGTATTTATTTAAAGTCCATATTACATAATAAAAAAGCCCAAAAAATATTATACATACATTACGGCCCGTTTAGGCCCAAAAAATAAACCCTAATCTGCTAAACCAGAAACCCTAATGGTGTCTCTCATCTTTGCAGCCGCCACCCCCTCTCCACCGTCAGATCTGATATAGATCTGACGGTCCAGATTGCACCAGAAGATGAGAAACCCTAGAGGCCCCTCCTCGAGCTCCAGCGCCGCAGCAGATCCACCGTCGGATCAGGATCTTGATCAACGGCTATGATTAGGACTTGCCCAAGCGCGTGTGATCCACACGCGTCGATTCAGTCTCCATACGCGCGCGTGCATCACACGCCCGCCTCTACAGCTGCCCAGATCGATCCACGGCCGTTTGATGCCTCTCTGGTCCCCCTCGTAATGAGGGGAGGTTTTTTAGAGAGCATTGGGGGATTCCATTCGAAAATTTCAGAGAAAAATTGTAATAGGGGGCATGAGAGTTTTTCTTTTTCAGAGAGCATTCGAGAGCAAAGTTGTAATCAGAAATCCCAGAGAGCAATACAAGCAAAGCATTTTAGAGGTATTTGGTCCTCTCTTTTACATTTTCGAAGCAAAAATAAAAACAAAAAAGAAACACAGTTTTAAGGTTACGTTTTTTTACCTTTTGTCGTCTCGACTTCTTCGCCCTCTTGTTCGTCGATGATAAGCCCACGGTTCCCTACGGGAGCGACGGGTGAATCGGCGAGAAGGCTAAACGCCGGAAGGGAGGTTTAAAGCATCTTGGGTTTTGTTTTTTGGAAAAACAGTAAAGGTTTCCAGGGTTTTGATTTTAAAAGAAGAAGGCCTTTCAGTTTGTTTTGGTTTCGAAAAAGGGGGAAGTTTTTTAGGGTTCCGGCGCTGGCAACGGCGACCGGAACCGTGACAGCGCCGGATTCTCAAAAGAGGATGGAGAGGGAGAGAACATCTCTGGTTAGTTTCAGCAAAATGAGAAAAGGGGTAAAATGTTTTTAAAACTGATTTTTATATTTAATACATGTTTTAAATATGGTCTAAATCAGTTTTAAACCCCTCCGCCTCGTTGTAATTACGCGAGGGAGGGTTTCCGTGTTTTCAAACTACCTCCGAAGTCCCTACCGTTTTTTGAAAGTTTTCGGTTTGGTCCTTGATTTTGTTTTAATCAGCTTACGAATGGGGTAATTGCATTTTCGGTCCCTCCATGTCGGGCTTTTATCAGCTTAAGGGTTTCCGTCTTTTTTAATCTCTCCCCCAGTCCCTGTATGTTTTCCAGTGTTTTCAATTTCGTCCCGATTTCCGTTTTAATCGACTTTCGGATGGGTTAATTCCCGTCCTGGCCCATTCGGCTTTTCATTTCCTTTTAATTGGGTCCCATTTCGCGTTTTAATCAATTTTTCAAATGAGTTTATTACATCTTTGATCCCTGTCAGTTTGCTCTTTTCCTTGCTTAGCATTTTATTATGTTTTTCTTTCATGCATCAAATATATGTTATTTTTGCATATTGTTATGTGTATTTATTTTGCTATGTTGTTATGTTCATTTGATGTAAATATATGATATGTGGTTAATGTTTTTTAATATATGATTGTATGCTTTTACATGTATTTTTGATGCATAGTTAGCTTTATTATGTGCGTCTATGTGTTATTTTAATATGTGCATTGTTTGTTCTTTTATGATTGTTCGAATATATGATTGTGACATGCATTCTTATATGTCATTCATGCAATTTTTGGTATCTCGGTTGCTGGATAATTAATTAATCTAAAATATACCCAAAGAGAGGTACTAATTAACTCCGGTATCCGAGATACGACAGTCATAGCTTAATGGATGCCAATCGGATATTTGGGTTGATTTTCACCGTCTCTAGGTAAGCGGAAGCATAAAAATGGAAATAACACGCATCATCC
This sequence comes from Hibiscus tridactylites, assembly GCA_958450335.1. Lineage (NCBI taxonomy): Eukaryota > Viridiplantae > Streptophyta > Magnoliopsida > Malvales > Malvaceae > Hibiscus > Hibiscus tridactylites. Next base: position 21,768,700 of record OY288289.1, on the reverse strand, counting down.
CTTATTTGCTCGCATCATGCATAAAGGTGGCGTACGGGATCCGAACCCTAAACTAACACGGCAGTCAGCCTTATTTGATGTCGGTTTAGTCTATGGTCCGGTGTACCGTCATCCTTCTTAATTAAATGTCTAATTAATTCTAAATGCCACTATTCGATAAAGCTCGTGCTATTTAAGTCACATTTTCATTAAAGAACATTTCATTAAATTCTCTTCGGTCTTTAAATAATTTCTATCGATTAAAAGGCAACAAGTAATTTGGTACCGATTTCTGGGCGTGATAGGGGTGCTAATCTTTCCCCACACGTAACCAATTCCCGAACCCGTTTTAAAACGAATCTCTGGTTTTGTGGTGTCCGGCCTACCTTAGTGGCCAGTGGCGACTCCAAATTTTCACCCTTTTTGCAAATCCGAATTCCCCCCTTTTTAAAATCCCTTTTTAAGAAGAGATAGTGATAAGGCCCCACGTTAGTCGGTTTTCTTCGGGAAAAAACCTTATCACAGTTTGGCGACTCCGCTGGGGAAAATGTTTTTTGTTTTTACAAAAAAAGAGAGTTAAGCCAATAAACGCTTGTTGCCATTTAATCGATAGAAAATATTTAAATTTTGAAGTGAAGCTAATAAGTTTGTTCTTCTATGAAAATAAGACTTAAGTTGAATGGGCTTTGAAGATTTGTGGCATTTCGAATTAATTTTTCATTAAATTATTAAGGAAATCATCGACATGTGTTGCATCATGGTCATCAAGCTCTATACTCGAGCTACCCTTTTTAAGTGAGAGTGAAACACCCATACCCACGTGAGTATCCCTCCACGGGTCGGTAATTCACTTTCGGAATTCACGCCTTTTGACACGTGAGCAGCCCTCCACGTCATTAGGTCGTGCTTTCCCCCAAACCGAAACCAATTTGCAAGCCTGTGATGGGCCAGAATTGGGGTTCTTATTGCCTTAGTAGGTGATAAGGTAGGTTCGGGTACCCTTTGCTAGAACCGAACTCATGAGTGAGAATATAAGAAGCCTACCCCATTAGAGCCATGCGGATAACCCTAGAGTTTAGAGTGTCTAGGTTTTTGCTTGCTAATTGCTTGTTTCTACGCTTTTTTCGTTAATGCTTGAATTTCATTTCTTGCCTTGATTTATGTTTAACATGCGACTAACACCTTTGCTTTTCTTCCCCTCTTATTTTGCATATTTCATCATTGCATAAAGAGCACATTGAGTTGGAAATAGTCTGGAATTAAAGACTTGATTAGTGGGAAATATGGTCTGTAACAATAGTGAGAAGGACCTCGACGAAAATGTAGCCACAAGGAGAGTAACTACATAGTGGGGTTTCCGAGACAAGAAAGGCTTTCAAAAACAAGAAAATGCCACCTCACTTATCTGTTAGATGTCCCAGGCAAGTGACCATTACTTCGAATTTTGGAAGTTCAACCTACATTTGTTCCACGGTTGGCAGCTTTGATTTGACTACAACAGTTGGGAAATAACGAGTCTTGCAAGGAAATTAGCGAGAACCACACCGAACAGCAACCAAGCTTTCCGGGGCAAGATCGAAAGTTTCTCGGGCACTTCACCGCCATGAGTCGACAATCAAGTCTCAACCTAGAACAAGGAAAAATACTTCAAGTCAGAGGGAATTCCGACCTCACCCCCGATGCGCTTTGAAGGTTAGGCTCAGTGGGACCCTTTCAAAGAGCAAGTCAAGAGTACCAATATCGAACTTGGATTAATCATAATTCGTCGCCTATACCACTTGGGGGCAGGACCGAGAGTTGGCCTACTTGTTAACGAGGATATGAGAGAACGCCCGATTCCTAGAAAAAAATCATTTCAAGAAAGAAGAAGGGATTGAGTGAGTCTTGAAGAAAATAGTCGGCCTAGACGCCAGCTTAAGAACTGCATGTAGTGGGTTTTATCCGATCATTGTAACGGACCAAGGTTCCCATTGATGAGTTGTTTAACGAGGATATTTGCCGAACTTAGTGTTGCTCTTTGCATTTCAATTATGCATTTTGTTTAATTACCTTTAGCCTTGTATTTCTCTTGTACATGTGACACATTGTATACATGAAATGCACCTTTGCATTCAATTATACATTTTGATTAACCATATGTTGTACATGTGACACATTGCATTCATGAAATTAATGTTCAATGCACCTTTGCATTCAATTACATTTTGATTGATTAATCTTAACCATATGTTGTCCATACGACACATTGAATTTATGCACCTTTGCATTCAATTACATTTTTGATTAATTACTCTTAACTATATATTGTCCACACGACACATTGTATTTATGCACCTTTGCATTCCATTATACATTTTGCATGTTTACCTTTAATCATATGTTTCTGTTGTACATATGACACATTCATCCATTCATTCATTATACAAATAAAATTAATGTTCAATGCACCTTTGCATTCAATTATACATTTTGATTGATTACCTTTAATCATATGTTTTCGTTGTACATACGACACATTCATCCATCCATTCATTCATTAAACAAATAAAATTAATGTTTAATGCATCTTTGCATTCAATTGTACATATCTGTTTGATTACCTTTAATCACCTATCCTTGTTGTGCATACAACACATTACATGCATTCAAAAGCTTTGCCAAGCCAGAGGCTAATTTGAGAGGTCAGATGGAACGAAGTCAGCAAGAATTAAGGGGCACCATCATCAAGCCCCAACAAGATATGATGAAAGGAATACCCTAAATGTTACGGTCCGGTCTGAAAGGAGGGAGCGTTGCTCAAGAACCGGGAGACCACTCGGCCACCCCGATCTTTAAGAATCCTCTTGTTATCGGCCCCTCGTCCAGCCCACCCCAAGGGGCATCTTCTGCCCGTCAAGACGAAGCCTTTGCTCAAAGCTCAGCCAAGTATGACCTTCGAAGACATTACCTCGCTTCATGGAAGAAGAAGTGATGTTTGAGCAAGTCTGACAGAAATGTTGGTACAACGTGCTTAAACGCGGTAAAGTTTAAGACAATGGATAATTCAAATGTCCATCAAAAATCCATTTTTACGAATGGTCGAAGGAAAATAAATCCTTTGCAAAAATCCATTTCTCATTATTGGTGAAAACTGATTGTACCCAGGGGAATGGTACAACTAGCCCGGAGCAAACGGCTACCGGTAAAGGCGATTCAAATCCGTTAATCTCTGTGCATTTGGGAAAAATGCAAGTCTCGGTTCAAGAAAAGTGAATTGGAGACATTACATCGCTTCACGAAAGAAGAAGCAATGTTTGAACAAGTCTGATAGAAATGTCAGCACAACGTGCTTAAACGCGATAAAGTTTAAGACTATGGATAATTCAAATGTCCATCGAAAATCCATTTTTACGAATGGTCAAAGGAAAATAAATCCTTTGCAAAAATCCAATTCTAATTATTGGTGAAAACTGATTGTACCCAGGGGAATGGTACAACTAGCCCGGAGCAAACGGCTACCGGTAAAGGCAATTCAAATCCGTTGATCCCTGTGCATTTGGGAAAATGCAAAAGAAATAAGTTGAGCTGTAGATTTTTTATCATAAGAAGAGTTTCATTTTGTTATTTAGAAAATGTTTTGGTATTCATTGATTCTTTAAAAATTTCATTTGTTATTATTATAAGCTTACTCTTGTTTTCCTATTACACATGTATATACTTTTTGTAAGATTAACTTTAATTCAATTTAAAAAGATTTTTTTCCCCAAAAAAACCGGATGTTGTGAGGATACTAAATATGAAAACCCTATGTTCTACTTAGGCCAAGGGAGGAATGACAATGAGTGTTCAGGAATAATGGGCCACTCCCATTGAGTGAATTTTTCCTCTCGAGCATTGTTGTTCAAGGTCCTTGAATAAAGTGATAACCCTAAAACTTCTACCACATGAAGACCAATTTTGATATCCGTGCATGAGAGGACATTTGGCATTCCTTCAATTCCATTCACATAGAAAGAAAATGAAAAAAAAAAACCATTGTTGTCCCCGTTTGAACCTGTTAAATTTTTTTTCTTTTGATTGAACCCAAATCAAGGATCACCCCTACACCGGGGGCAGATGAGATATAAGGCTATGGACAAATAAATGACATTGGATTCGGATTATGCTATGAGGATGATGTCTTGTGAACTAATGGGGATTAAAAGATGACACTTTCAGTTTGAGCAGCAAAAACATCAAAAGGAAACGGCGAAAGAAAAGTTGGCGCTCAAAGAGCTACTCAAATCAGGTAAAAAGTTACCAACATAAAAGTTGAAGAAATCAAAAGCAAAAGCACTAAAGTGAAAAGTGCAATATTGAAAAGAGAGAGAAGCAGATTAAAAAAAAGGGAAAAGAGGATTCCATATCCAAATGAATCTCTGCTTAGATGAGCCTTGAAAGATTGTTCGCCTTTGATCAAAAGCCTGCACTAACACAATGCGAAGGTGCAATTTGATCCGAAATTACGCTTGATAAAAGGAAATGAACTCTAGGGTGAAAACCCCAACAAAGGGTGCAATCTAGAGCGATCCAAAGAAACAAGAGAAGAAACAGCATTTCATCTAAGCATAATCAAGAGACTTCTCGTTGGAAAAATTGATCTTTGGTTTCACTACCCTTAAACACTTGTTTGGGCCTATTTACCCTTTCTTTCGTAGCCGTGAGCCTTAGCCTACATTACAAGCCATAAAAGACCATTTGGACCATACGCGGACGGATAAATTTGTCTTCAGATCACATCCCGCCTATCGGGGTTAACCTTTCTTCAAGGATTGCCACACTTCTAATGCTTGATTGAGATTAGAAGAGAGGGAAGGATGGGGCATGGTGAGTTAGTGAGCTAAAGAGAGCCACTTTTAAATCAGGTGGAAACTGGGAATGGGAGTCGCTCCTCTCGGAAGCCTAATAGCCCAGAAAAGATTTCATATGTGCATTCCTGCAACATTCGGAAAATGTCATTCGGGTCGACCTTTTTTCAAAGACCCAAAACTTGATTTTATTAAATATCACTTGTCGTGATCCTTTAAAATTTATTTATTTACATAATGAATTTATTTTTATTATTTTCATAAGTCTCCTATATTGGAATGAACAAGCGGACTGACCATGGCTCGAGGTAAAGTCATCAGTACCTAGAGGGGCACTAAAAAACAAAGTTCAAGGACTAATCGAGAACAGTCTTTTGAAGTTTTAAAAGAAAGAATGGTGAGCAACGACAGACGAGAGCTAGGTTTGTCAGGACATGTGTCTGAGGAGTGGTTGTAGTCTCAAGATGGTGACCACCGACCTTAAAGAATAAAGACAAACTAAATTCATGCATCTCTGCATTCTCATGACCATACGCATCTTTGTGACATGAAATATGCTCATACATCATCAATTGTTACACAACCCTATGTTAGCATTTTTCTCATTTTGAATAGGTATTTAAAGATTGATAAAAGGGTGGATCTACGGCTCTACGAGAAGAGAAATAGATCTCAAGAATCCTTTGTGTAACCCCCTCGTCCCGGTCTGGCCGGATGACCGGTCCGAGTGAGCTACACGGGGAAAACCGAGTGAAAACTCCCTAAGGAACTCTCCCTCGGTTAGCAACCCTATATTTTTTTTCATTTTAATCTTGCCTAGATGAGAATTACATCCTAAGTGATCATACAGCGGAACAATATTTACGAAGCAATCAATCGAACCCAAACTAACACTTAAAAGCCCATGTTTAAAGTTAAACTGCAGGCGGTATCGATACCCTTAAGGGGGTATCGATACCCCTTGACTAAGTCAACAGGGTTTGGTCAACCTGAGGAGACAGTATCGATACCCCCAATGAGGGTATCGATACCCTCCCCTAAAGTTGACTTCCCACGGTCAGAGCTAAGACAACGGTATCGATACCCTAGAGGCCAGTATCGATACCGAAATCGACAGTGGCTCCAGTGGCCAAAAAGGTATCGATACTCTCCTCGAGTATCGATACACGAGGCCTGAAACCAAAGGGGCAGTATCGATACCAGACCAACGGTATCGATACCCCAGCTACGAATCTGCAGGTTTGAGCTGATTTAGAGCACAAGGAGGCCCCTAAATCCCTCTAACACTTCAACCAACACACTAACATCAATCCCTAAGGCAAACCAACCATAAAAGCATACATATTTAAGCCAAGGGAGTCAATCAAACATGGATTAAAGCATTCATACATAGTATTCTAGTTAAAGAGCAATTCATGCAATATTGGCATACTCAAAACACAAAGGACCTTAAAAGGAACAAGACATCTTGAAATGTTTGCACTCATACACTATGCAACCTAAACATTCTAAAACATGCCATCAAACATCAAACATTCATCATAGTGTAACATGCTTACAAACCATGATCAAACCAAAAACAACATCAATCAAATGAGTCACACACGCTCATACAAAGACCCTTGCCACATTGCTAACTATTACAAAATCGATAACCATACTTGAGCTACAAACTTGGAAGCCCTTCTTGCCTTGCCTCGAGCTAACACCACGCTAAAGATCTGCATTGTTGAACATTGAGAGCGTAAGCTATAAGCTTAGTGAGGGTGCTCTAAAACGAAAAACATCAACAATGCAGGGTTCAAGCATGTAATCCTAATCTCACACATATCAAGCATTGCATATAATCAAGTGGACCTAGCTAGTCTTTCAAGTGGCAAATATGGTCTCTCAATCCTAGCAAGATTTAAACATCAATATAGATCATCATGCAACAACACCATATGCCTCAATCACATATCACCATCATATATCACAATACATGAACAAGTTAATTGGCCACTTTAATTACCCCGATTGTGCGGATTTAAACCTTGACAACACTTTACCTCGGTGGGATTCCACTCATCACCGGACCTTGCATGTGCGGGATTCCACTCATCGCCACATGCCCTACGGATGGGATTCCACTCATCATCCCGTAGAAATATATGAATAGCTTCCGGTGGAATGTTACATCACCGTACTCCTCCTTGATGACTTAACGCCATCAAGGCCACGTACGTTTTGACTCAATTTGTGTGCACACTATCCTAATGATCGATCATTTACAACCGGTAATTTTTAGTGCCAATTATCATACCCACATCATATTTAACCATCATCAACCACAGTACATGCTCATCACATATCTACTCATCATGATATATATATACATGTATCAATCAACCACAAATCAAGAGCATAACTAGTAAGCACAAAGCATTTGAGGATATCAAAGCTAAACTATCAACTTGAATTAAATGGAAGTGGCCTACCAAGCACACTACACACACACACACTACACATGCTCGAGCCAAACTTAAAAACAAGTTGAAACCACTCACCGCCCTTCCTTAGCAAATCGAACAATCCTCCTACGCACCCGGATTCGGTCCCAAAGCTCCTTCAACGTTTCCCCTTGCTTCTAGCCAAGCAAAACACACTTATTACACCACAATTCAATGCTAAAGCTCAACTATCAATTCACTTCACAACCATAAACCAAATTTCACAAATTCCCCAAATCACAAAATCTCCCAAAACTCAATTTTCGTGCTTCCCAAAACCCTTGCTGAAAAACCCACTTCCAAACACCCAAATGGCTTCCAAAGCATCCCAAAACACCCTCCTTACCTAGGTAGACCATCAGCCCCTCATTTACAACATTAAACCTCCCAAAAACCTAAGTTTTCATACTCTAAAATCTACCTCAAGAGCATGCTACGAATTTTTACCCAAATTCGACCAAATTGACATATGTTACATCTTTTAACATGATTAACTAAAACCCCAACATGATTTAACAAAACAAATTAAAAAGCCCCATCAAAAACCCCAAATTTCATATGAACCCTAATTTTCAAACCCAATGTTTTTGAAATCCAAGACCATGGTTAGATAGAGGTTGAAGAGGAGAGTTAGAAAACATAATTACCTTTGCAAAACACCTTGAATCGAAGTAGCAATCCTATAGAATAGTAACTAAGCTTTAAGAGGGTTTTGGAGAGGGTTTGGGGTGTTTAAAATTAAAGATGGGAAAAGGTGAGAAAGATGACAACTTTATTTTAAAGTTGTCTTGCTTTTAAATGTTTTTGGTTTAATTACCACATAGGTCCTTCCCCCTTTTACAAAAGCTCAATTAGATCCAATTTAGGTTGAAATGAATTTTAATTAAATTTTATTGACTCGAACTAGAAACCCGGTTAACTCCTAGGCCCAAAACACGGGTGTTACACTTTGACTGGTATCAAGGTTCTTAATCCCTGATTTTTTTTAAAGGATGTTTTTCTCAGAATTAAAATTTCTCGATTAGATCCTTTCTGAAGGACGTTTTTCTTAAAACTCGATTTCTCAATTGTATCCTTTCTAAAGGATGTTTTTCTTAAAACTAAATTTCTGAATTTTATCCTTTCTAAAGGATGTTTTCTTAACATTGGATTTCTCAATCCTATCCTTTCTCAAGGATGTTTTTCTTAAAACTCGGATTTCTCAATCCTATCCTTTCTAAAGGATGTTTTTCTTAAAACTCGATTTCTCAATCGTATCCTTTCTAAAGATGTTTTTCGCAAAACTCTGATTTCTCAATCGTATCCTTCCTAAATGATAGTTTTTCTCAAAACTCAGTTTTTCAATTTCATTCCTTCCTAAAGGATATTTTTTCTTAAAATTATGATTTCTCAATTTTATCCTTTCTAAAGGATGTTTTTCTTAAGAACTTGAATTTCTCAATTTTGTCCTTTCTAAAGGATGTTTTTCTCAAAACTCAATTTTTCAATTACATTCCTTCCTAAAGGATCTTTTTTTCTTAAAATTCCAATTTCTCAATTTTATCCTTCCAAGGATGTTTTTCTAAAAATTCCAATTTTCTCGATGTTATCCTTCTTTGAGGACGTTTTTTTAAAACTCCATTTCAATCCTTCTTAAAGGATATTTTTCTCAAAAATTCAAATTCCTCAATTTTTGCCTTTTCTAAAGGGGCGTTTTCCTCAAAATTTAAATTTCTCAATTTTATCTCCCTTGGAATGTTTTTTTTTTAAATAAAATTTCAGGTTTCCTGGTTTTTGAATTAAAAGAAAAGAAAAAAGGAAAAGTGAAGAGAGAAAAAGTAAATCAAATAAAAAAAGAAAAAGAAAAAAAGAAGAAAAGGAAAAAGAAAAAGAGAGAAAAGAGAAAAGAAAAAGAATGAGAGGAAACAAAGAGAGAGAAAGAAGAAAAGTAAAAAGAAAGAGAGAAGAGAGAGAAAGAAAAAAAGGGGAGAAGAAAAAGAGAGGAAAAAATAGAAAAGAAAAAAGATGAGAAAGGAAAAAGAAAGAAGAAAAGAATGAGAAAAAGAACGATAGGAAAGAGAAATAAAAGAAAAGGAAAAGAAAGAGAGAAAGAAAGAAAAATAAAAGAAAAGGAAAAAGAAAAAGAAAAAGAAAAAGAGAAAGAAAAAGGGAAATAAAAGAAAAAGAGAAAGAAAAAGAGAAATAAGAGAAAAGATGAGAAAGAAGAAGAAGAAGAAGAAGAAGAAGAAGAAGAAGAAGAAAGAAGAAGAAGAAAAAAAAGAAGAAGAAGAAGAGAAAAGAAACCCACAACATTAGAATCTAAGAGCAAAAGAGCTCAAGGATTTTCGGGCAGAAGAGCTAGAAGGCCTGCTCAGTTTTCTTTCGCCGCTCCGGGAAAGCACGCAATTTGAAGTTCATTTTGTACCACGTAGGAAGAGTGAATCGACTTTGTCCTTTGACCGTGTAGGGAGGACATGCCACTGATCTAAGAGCAAAAGAGTTCAAGGATCCCTGGATAGAAGAGCCAGAAGGCCTGCCCAGTTTTCTATCGCCGTTCCGGGAAAGCACGCAATTTGAAGTTCATTCTGTATCGCGTAGGAAGAATGAATCGACTTTGTCCTTTGACCGTTCAGGGAGGACATGCCAATGACCCACATTGTTCCTGCCGCTTCGGAGGAACAAATGTAGTTCCAGGCGAATACTCGCCGCATCCTGATCTGAGAGCAAAAGAGTTCAAGGATCCTTGGACAGAAGAGCCAGAAGGCCTACCCAGTTTGCTTTCACCGCTCCGGGAAAGCACGCAATTTGAAGTTTATTCTTTGCCGCGTAGGAAGAATGAATCGACTTTGTCCTTTGACCGTGCAGAGAGGACAGGCGGACGATACCCACACTGTTTGTACCACTTCGGAGAAGCAAATCACCCCAAACTGGGAAATTAGACAAAATTAGTGCTTATGGTCTTTCCTTTATTCTTGTTCCACAAGTATAAGCAAAGAGGGGTAACTGTAATCACTAATTTTGTCCGGGCTAATTAACCCTTAGATATGTTTAAATAAGAAGGGGCTTTGTTTATTCACTTTGGGCTTTGTTTAACTTAATATATATATATATATATATATATTATTTATGAGAATTAGTGGTTACCATTATCAATCTACCATCACTCATCATTACACCATTGCCCTATTGTCACATAACATATATTAATATTATTATCAATATTATCATCTCTTTTATTACTATAAGATATATCGCTATCATACGTATTATTACCATTATTAGTATCATCTATTATATTATTATTAATATCTAATATTATTATTATTATCAATATCCATATTATTATTATTGAACCGTATATGAAAACCCAAAACTATATATTAATAAATAAACAAGCCCAATTCATACATAATATAAATAAAGCCCACAATTTATTTATTTAAAGTCCATATTACATAATAAAAAAGCCCAAAAAATATTATACATACATTACGGCCCGTTTAGGCCTAAAAAAATAAACCCTAATCTGCTAAACCAGAAACCCTAATGGTGTCTCTCATCTTTGCAGCCGCCACCCCCTCTCTACCGTCAGATCTGATCTAGATCTGACGGTCCAGATTGCACCAAGGCATGAGAAACCCTAGAGGCCCCTCCTCGAGCTCCAGCGCTGCAGCAGATCCACCGTCGGATCAGGATCTTGATCAACGGCCAGGATTAGGACTTGCCCAATCGCGTGTGATCCACGCGCGTCGATTCAGTCTCCATACGCGCGCGTGCATCACACGCCCGCCTCTCCAGCTGCCCAGATTGATCCACGGTCGTTTGATGCCTCTCTGGTCCCCCTCGTACGAGCCTCTCGGCAGCCACATCACATGCACAAAAAACAAATGTCAGAAAACGCAACCAAGAATTCAGAGGCAGTAACTGAAATCGTACGAGGAAAAGAAATCAAGAATCACGCAGAAGAATGCCAAAAAAAATCATCAGCAATTGCCAGCAAATATCTCGGGAATTATACGTAATTAGAAAAGGAGGAAAAAGAGTTATTTTCGGGCTATTTAAACCCAAACCTGCAATGTAATGAGGGGAGGTTTTTTAGAGAGCATTGGGGGATTCCATTCGAAAATTTCGGAGAAAAATTGTAATAGGGGGGCATGAGAGTTTTTCTTTTTCAGAGAGCATTCGAGAGCAAAGTTGTAATCAAAAATCCCAGAGAGCAATACAAGCAAAACATTTCAGAGGTATTTGGTCCTCTCTTTTACATATTCGAAGCAAAAATAAAAATAAAAAAGAAACACAGTTTTAAGGTTACGATTTTTTACCTTTTGCCGTCTCGGCTTCTTCGCCCTCTTGTTCGTCGATGATAAGCCCACGGTTCCCTACGGGAGCGACGGGTGAATCGGCGAGAAGGCTAAACGCCGGAAGGGAGGTTTAAAGCATCTTGGGTTTTGTTTTTCTGAAAACAGTAAAGGTTTCCGGGGTTTTAATTTTAAAAGAAGAAGGCCTTTCAGTTTGTTTTGGTTCGAAAAAAGGGGAAGTTTTTTAGGGTTCCGGCAACGGCGACCGAAACCGTGACGGCGCCGGATTCTCAAAAGAGGATGGAGAGGGAGAGAATATCTCTGGTTAGTTTCAGCAATATAAGAAAATGGGTAAATAAACTATTTTAATAATTTTATTTAAATTTTAATTCATAATTATAATTTATTTAATTAATATTTAATTATAATGTATACTTAAATAAAATTATTATAATATATTTAAATTAATATTTAAATTAAATTAATATTTACTTCAAATTATTATTGTATATTTAATTTATTTAAATTATAAATTAATATTTAATTAAAATTATATATTTAATATATTTAATTTAATAATCAAATTATTGTAATTTTAATTTTAATATAATTAATTATAATGTATTTAATTATTAGGGGATTAATTTAGGGATTATGGGTAAATGTGTTAGTGGAGTGTTAGGGGGTAATGGGATTAGTTTAAGGATTAAGGGTTGAGATTAGGAGATTGGGCTTGGACTTTAATTATTAATGAATAGTAATTGTTAGGGGTGTTCAAAAATACTCGGCCCGAACTACCCGACCCGTCTGCCCGATTAAAATTTACCAGGTATTTATATTAAAGTACCCGAATTTTTCGGGCCGGGTACCCGACCCGTTAATTTTAATATTTTTATATTTTAAATTTTATTTTCATTTTATTTTTCTTATTATTTTTCTTTAAAATTAATTTTAAATCCCTAACTTCTTTTTATACTTGTATTATATGCTTTTAAGTTTACAAATTTTCAAAAATATTTATATTAATTTGTCAATATGAGAGTCGAAAGAAAAATCATAATCGAGATTAATATTTTTAATAACCAATTTTATCGTTAAAATTTAATATGTATACATATATATATATACCCAAATATTTCTCTCATAAAATTAACTTCAAATAAATAATTTTTGTGTTTGAAATATATATCATGAAATTTTATGTGTTTTATATCTATTTTTTATAAAAAAAATAAATTTAAAAAAATATAAAAAAGTAAATCGGGTACCCGGTACCCGAATTTGCGGGTACCCGAATTTTATGGGAACCCGATTTGCGGGTACCCGGTTCTTATGGGCCGAGTTACGGGCCGACTTTTAGGTACCCGAAAATTCCGGGTACCCGGATATGAACACCCCTAGTAATTGTAATATTTAAGGGTTCATATTTGGGCTTTGGGGGTAAATGTGATAAAAGGAATGTTTGGGGTAATGTGATTAATTTAGGGATTAGGAGACTGGGCTTGCACTTTAATTATTAGTGAATAGTGATTGTAATATGTAGGGTTCATGTTTGGGGTTTAGGGGTATATGTGTCAAAAGAAATGTTTGGGATAATATGATTAGTGTAGGGATTTAGGGGTTTATGTTTAGGGTTTAAGGGTAGATGTGTCAAATTGATATTTTAGGGTTATTAGATTAGTTTAGGGATTTAGGGGCTGAGATGAGGGGATCGGGCTTGCACTTTAATTATTAGTGAATAGTGCTTGTAAGATTTAGGGGTTCTAGTTTAAGGGTTAGGGGTAAACGTGTTAAGTGGAATGTTTGTGGTAATGAGATTAGTTTATGGGGTTAGACTTCCATTCTAATTATGAGTGAATAGTGCTTTTAAGATCTAGGGGTTCATGTTTGGGGTTTAGGGGTAAATGTTTTAAGTAGAATGTTTGGGTAATGAGATTAGTTTAGGGGTTTAGAGGTTGAGGCTAGGTGTTTAAGGGTATAAACAATACATGTTTCAAGTTGAGTGTTTGGAATTGGGCTTATGTGATTATTTTAGGGATTCGGGGATTATGCTTGTACTTTAATTATTAGTGATTATAATATTCATGGGTTGAGGTTTGGGGTTTAGGGGTAAACGTGTTAAGTTGAGTGTTTGGGGTTATGGGATTAGTTTAGGGATTTAAGGTTTATTTTTGTTCATATTAGTCCCTAATTTTTAACTAAATTGACCACAATTTATTTCAAAATTTTCTAATCTAGTACAATATTTTAAATATGATGATATTTTTGTTCATTATAGTCCTTAAAACTTTATTTTTAGCTGAAATTGACTCATATATATTTTTATTTTTGGTAATTTAGTTGAATAATATTTTTTGTTTATTTTAATCCTTACAATTTAATTTTTAGTCAAAATTGCCCCATATTTATTTATATTTTTTTGCAATTTAGTCTAATTTATTCTAGTCTCTAAAATTTATTTTTTAGTCCAAATTGACCCATATTCATTTTTTATAATTTAGTCCAAAATTTAAATAAAAATGCCCATATTTTTAGGGATTTGGCCCGTCCAAATACCAAGGAACCAATTGGTACAATCCCATATTTCAATTTCAAAAAAAAAATTGAAACAACAATTAAGTTAACAAATGAAGGGGAAAATCTCGCCTATTTTAGGGTGGTTTATCAGTAATGTATGATTTATTAAGAAGGAAAATAATACACAAAAGAAATATCACGAGCCAAAAGAGTACTCGGATATCCCTAAAGGAACAAAACGAACAAAAAAAAACAAATTCGAGCAAAACAACACCCAAGAACAGCTTAACAAAGGCACACCTCGCATAGCACACCCAACTCACAGGACCTAAACACAACGAACAACACAAAATGTCCTCCCTATTAGCAAATATCACTAGCAAACATTCAATTTTAGGAGTTATTTGCATTTTAGGTCATTACTAGTTTAGGAGCATTACACTTAGGTTTTTTTTTATTTTTTAGTTTTAGTTTAATTCATTTTAGACCCAATTTTAGTTTAGTTTCCTTATACCTTTACATTTATGTTCTTTTTTAATTAGATACTTTTTCATAAAATTATTTAATAATTAAACTTTTTAAAGGCCTAATTTATTTCGGTTGTACCCAACCCAAAATGACTAATGAAGATTCCAAACGTTTGACGTGCTTTTGAAGGCCCAATTTATTTCGGCCTAAAAAAAGATTTAGGTGTTGATGTTTGGGGTTTAGGGGTAATTGTGTCAAGTTAAGTTTTGGGGTTATGGATTAGTTTAGGGATTAGGAGATTATGCTTGCACTTTAATTATTAGTGATTGTAAGATTTATGTGTCGAAGTTTAGAGTTTAAGGGTAAATGCGTCAAGTTGAGTGTTCAGGTTATGAGATTAGTTTAGGGATTAGGGGATTATGTTTGTAATTTAATTATTAGTGATTGTAAGATTTAGGTGTTGAGGTTCGGGGTTTAAGGGTAAATGTGTTAAGTTGAGTATTTGGGGTTATGAGATTAGTTTAGGAATTAGGGGATTAGGTTTGTACTCTAATTATTAGTGATTGGAAGATTTAAGTGTTGGGGTTTGGGATTTATGAGTATAATATATGTTTTAAGTTGAGTGTTTGAGGTTATAAGATTTGTTTAGGGATTAGGGGATTTGAGGATTAGGCTTGCACTTTAATTATTAGTGAATGTACGATTTAGGGGTTAAGGTTTGGAGTTTAGGGGTAATTGTGTTAAGTTGAGTGGTTGGTTGGGTTATGAGATTAGTTTAAGGATTTGGTTTGCACTTTAATTATTAGCGATTATAAGATTTAGGGGTTGAGGTTTGTGGTTTAGGGATTTGAATTCACCATTATTTATTTTAAAATTTTCTAATCAAGCCTGATGTTTTAATATATGATATTTTTTCTTATTATAGTCCCTAAAACTTTATTTTTAGGATAAACTACTGCAGGGGTCACTTACGTTTAAAGTGTGTACAGAGTTAGTCACCACTTTTGAAAAGTGCATATTAGTAGTCCTTCACGTTTTCGATGTGTAAATAGTTGGTCACTCCGACGTTAAACTCCGTTAGTCCCCTAACGGATTGCTGATGTGGCTGACTTAATTAAATTCAATATCCACGTGTATTCCCACGTGGATAATATATAAAGGCTATTATTTTCAGTTTCTAGAACACCACCGCTACTTCGAACCTCTTTCCTTGGTCTGCAAAAAATTTCTTTCCATTTTCAATCATCTCCGTCGCACTCTCACCATCACCGGCGCAACCCTCGAATCCCTCCCCAATCTCCTCCTCCGGTTTAGGGTGAAAGTGAAACTCAAGCCTTGCAAGAGCTACCAAATCCTCCGCCGGGTTTTGAATCGGCAGAATGTCTACCAAATCCTCCGCCGGGTTTTGAATCGGCAGAATGTGTTTTGTGTTTACTCACAGAAAAAGAACATTGTATAGCTTGTGTGTTTGTAATGTTTGAGAACATATGATAGGGAAAGAATTATTGAGAGATCCATGCACTTCAAGGTAATGAATTATCGAGAGCCCCTTCTGCCCTAACTCCAATTTTAGCTTAAATTTTCCTTATGATTTTTTGATCGATTTTAGCTTTAATTTTCCCTCTGATTTTTAGATCGATTTTAGTTTCTCTTTACCATTGCTATTCTAATTTTGCTGTTAATTTACTAATTTTTTGGATCTCTTTACATTTTGCGAGGGAAAATTCACACTCTCATGAGATCCAGGATCGTCGCTTCACCTTCTTTCGTGGTACATCGGAATTTTTTGGCCACAACAACCCTCGGAGCCATCCTCCGTCAGACAGGGAAGCCCCCGGCTCTGAGTGTTCTCAAAGTCACATCATCAATTTCATCACCACCACCATATCCCCTTTTTATTCGTCTAACTTTTGCTTTCATTTAGGGATCTCTATTAACTTTTGTTCATTCGTCTTCTCGTTTCAGATCTGCACCAGTGATTTCCCCACCCGTTTCGGAAGCTTTCAATGGCCAGTTCCATTTCTGCCATCCGAGCGTTGGTCATGGCTTCTATGTTTCAAGGTTAAATTCACATTCGTCTCTTCTTTCCCTATCAGGATTTGGCTACCTTTTTTTTATCACATCTATGTTAGGGCAACAAACCAACTCAAACAGCCCTCCTCTCGGAACCTTGTATCCACCGCCACCCTGCTTTTTCAGCCCCACCAACACCTCATCCGCCCAAACATTCAGCCGCATCCCAACCGCGAATATCAGCAACCCACCCAGGAACTTCCACCAGAAAAGCACATCACTTTCGTAATCGTCCTTATAATGAGACACCCACCTGGCTTGCAGATAAGCATTCAACAGATTGAAACCAAACGCCATGAGAGCTATACTCACCGGAAAGCATTTACTCTGGGCGTTTTTGTTCCTCCAGAGGCGGAGAGGGTAAAGGACGGTGCGGTTGAAGTAGTGAAAGAGGAATGGAGAGATGAGGAGGAATGATTTGGGGTTTGAAAAATGTTGGCCGGAAGGGAAGAGCAGGACGGTGCGGTGGTGTTCTAGGAAACTGAAAATAATAGCCTTTATATATTATCCACGTGGATATTGAATTTAATTAAGTCAGGCACATCAGCAACCCGTTAGGGACTAACGGAGTTTAACGTCGGAGTGACCAACTATTTACACATCGAAAACGTGAAGGACTACTAATATGCACTTTTCAAAAGTGGTGACTAACTCTGTACACACTTTAAACGTAAGTGACCCCTGCAGTAGTTTACTCTTATTTTTATTATAAATTGACCCATATTCATTGTTTTTGTAATTTAGTCCAACGTTTTTAATTTTAATTTAATATTTTTGTTTATTATAGTCCCTAAAACTTTATTTTTATTTCAAATTGACCCATATTCAATTTTTTTAATTTAGTCCAGTGTTTTTAATATGATGATATTTTTATTCATGTTAGTCCCTAAAATTTTATTTTTCACCGAAATTGGCCCTTATTAGTTTCTAATTTTTGTAATTTACTCCAACATTTTAGATATGAATCATTTGATAATAATTTTGTTCATTCTAGTGTATAATATTTATTTTTAATGTGATTCATGTTCGTGAAAGCCGAAAGGCGTTAAATAATTCACTCGAAATGACCCTACCCAAAGCTTATCAACTATTCGTACCAAACTCAAACTTAATACGAATTTGAAACCCGAATTAACCCGACCTGAAATGAATCTGACTTGAAATTACCCGACTTGAAATGAAACTAACTTGAAATTACCCGACCTGAAATGAACTCGACTTGAAATGAACCCTACCTGAAGTCCATCAGAGTCCGAATTAACTCATCAATTATATGATTCAGACCCGGCCTGAAATGAACCCGACTAGAAACTGACCCACACCCAACCTGAATCGAATCAAAATATTAAATCAACCTAAAATGACATGTATCCGATTTGACCCGACCTAAAACCCTTCTAATTACATGTTTTTACATCCTATTAGTTAGTTAGATATGACAATCGCTATACTAAAGGTGAGATGAAAAAACAAACAAAATAGTAATTAATTGACACAATTTTAAAATTTGTGTCCAACTTTCACACTTTATAGTAACCAAACTGTATATGACATATATATTGCGACAAGTTAGTTGAAAAATGAAACAAACTAGACTAACTAGTAGTTAGCTAGATGTGACAATCGCTTGGATTTGGGCGGGTACTCATTATTTATGTTTGGGTATTTTTTTAAATGGCATAAAGTCAAAAAAAAAACCCTCAATATTTAATTGAATAGTTATTTTGTCTTTTTATTTTTTTAGGACAATTCAATTTTTTAATGTTTTATTTTGGGTCAAAATGGCTTATCTGTAGATGAAAATTGTTAGAAAACTAAAGATAAGCAATTTGAAACAACTTAACAGAATGATAAGTCAGCAGAAAAAAATTATTGTATATTTTATATAATTTTATAAAATTATTTTTTGACTGATGTAACATTTTCTCAAGTCAGCACATGTATATATATGATATTGTCATGTCAGCGTGTACTGCCATATAGGTTTGTTCCGTCATTTCAAGTCATTTACTGTTAATTGACTGACAATTTTCATCCCCAGATGAGTTATTTTGACCCAAAATAAAACGTTAAGGGTTAAATTGTTTCAAAAATAATAAAAATAAATGTCAAAATGACTATTTAATCAAATATTGGGATTTTTTAGCTTTATGCTTTTTTTTAATTTGGTTAAGTATTTTTTTAGTTTTGGATTAGGTCAGGGTGGAACCTGTTAAATTATTTTAATTCGATGTAATCATTTGCTTAGTTATAAGTAGGTTACTCATTTTTAATCAGATGTCAAAAATTAGATCTAATCATTTAAAATTTGATCTAACCTAATTTGACATAAATATGAATAATCCGAATAAATAAGACATGAATCGAGATGATTAAATTCAAGAAAACTTAGTTGATAGACTAAAATAACCAAACCAAAACAAACTAAACTCGAAATGAGTCAAAAACTAAAATTATTTAAAAACTTTAAAACTCGACAACCCAGATCCAAACAAATTGTTAAAGATTAAAATCTGTAAATTGGGATCCATATTTGTACTTCTGGACATAACAGTAATAGTGAGGACTTGTTCCAACAATACCAAACCACAATAATTCCAAAGGTATGTAAGCGGGTGAAGTAATTATACATTGATTGCGTACAACATGGATGGACAAATATTTACAGTGGAATTGGTCTTTACCCATTGGATGAACAAAGTTTCTCAACTCAACTAAATGAGTTTATCAATTTTTACTGTTTAAATTAACCTTGAAGAACGTGAATCGAATTACGCAATCCTTCATTTCCATGGAACATGATCCAAAAACTATGCTAGTATATTTTCAGCAAAACCAATGTTTAATTTTTTCACACCCCAAATATATATAAATCACAAATGTATCACTAGATTGAAGAAAGTTGCAGAAGCAAAAAGACTAAACATTATTTATATATATATATATATATATATGATGCGATTACACAATGTAAGAATTTTTAAGTCTTAGACGTTTCTTGGATCGCTGAAGGGGCTAGTCAAGAGAAATATCGACACTGCAACTTTGAACAAGCTGATACTTCATAGCTAGACCTACTTGGACGGCCATAGTTCGATCACTAAAGGAAATATAAGCTGGACAATTGACGTTCATTTGATACCGGCCTGAAATCCAAGTCCCCACCTTCCATTTTAATTGGCCGAACACTTTGACGTTGAGCAGCACCATCTCGGCATTCATGTCCTGGTTCAACCCTACCTCAAGAAACGGAGCCACCGGCACGACGTTGCCGTACAGAAACGGGGACCAAACAGTGACGTCCTTGTGACCCTGGTAGGTTCTTGGGATCAGTGTCGGTAACGTTATCTGCTGGTTGCGGTAAGATGCCAAGACATCGAGTTTTTGGTAATAAATGCCGATCCTGTCGTTGGGGTTCCTCGAAGCTAAGGTGATCTGCATGTTTGAAGTGAGGTAGTTTGGAGGTGTAAGGTTGAAAGCATAGATGGTTACATCTTGGAGGATGAAACGAGGCTTGGTAGGGTGAAGAATTGCCCATACAAGGAAAATAACTATGGCTAAGACCATAACGAACCCGAGAATGGCTAACGATACATGCTTCGCTAGCCGCAGGTTGTCGTCGTGACGGCCGCAGTCCTTGGAACTCATGGTGGAGATGAGAGGATCTGAAGCAGGATTTTGGAAGGAGAGGAAAATAGAACTGAGATGAGAGAGATATATAGAGGGATGTGTACTAATTTCATGTGCAATCAAATGTATTTGTTGTATGTATATGATTGGGAATTGGACTATAGAGTAAAGGGGGAAATGGTTTTAATGAGATGGGTATGAGTGTGTATATCTGATCTTGATGGGTGCACTCTCCTTTTACTTCAAGGCAATTGTCCTATTAGGATACACCAAGAGTTCAACTTTCTTGGAAACAAAAGTATGAAGATGGGATGTTTACATTTACCTTTGAGCAATTATACATTTTACATATACAATTTTAGGATTAGGTAAATTTTTTTCCAACGGATATTATTTCTAAGGAAAAAACATTTTGATACACAATCAGTGTAAACGTTAGTTTACACGTGTCTTTTAATTTAAGGGTTTAGGTTGTAGGGTTTTAAATTTAAGGTTAGTGTTTAGAATTTAGGATATAGGCCGATTTAAGGTTTGGCTTTAGTTTTTTAAAGTTAGAGTTAGAAACTTAGGATTTGAGTTTTGTAGGGTAAATATGCAGGTTTGTATAAAATTAGTTTTACACGGCCTGTATATCAAAATTTTACCCTATTTCTAATCGGTGATTAAGGTTTGAAAATGTAAAACTAATGTTTTGATATAATAATTGAAAAATGTTTTGGACTAATTTAAAAAGAATTCAAAGCTATTTGGCATGTTTTCAAAGGATTTGGCATGTTTTCAAAAGCCAAAATACACAAAACCTTTCAGGCGTTTCGAAACACCTTGGAGCGTTTCGATACGGGGGATTCCAGTAGAAAAAGTGTTTCGATACGGGTATCGAAACGGGCTTTCCCTGGATGAGATTTTTGAGTAGCGTTTCGAAACAGGCTATGCCGTTTCGATAAGCCTACGTGGCTTCGACCACAACGGTCATAAACCCCAACGACTATTTTCCAACTAACATTTAATTGCAAGTCGTTTCGATACGGGACTAGGCGTTTCGATACGTGTTCCGAAACGGCCAAGGGCGTTCCGATACGGGTGCCTCATCAGACTGCAACAGCTCTTTCTACTTGAAGGGTGTTTCGAAACGGGTTCGAGTGTTTCGAAACAGAGAGCTGTAGAACTGCATTTATGGTGGGAATTAAAGTCCTTAACGGCTCCAATTCAATCCCAACGGCTAGTAACGGCTACAAACTCATCAAGGAGTATAAAAAGGACCTCCAAGCATCAAGATATGGTTAATGCTCATATTGCCAATCAACAAATGATCAAATATTGTCTTAGTGCCTAAATTGTCAATTCTTGTATAGACAAACACTAGTGAGCCAAAATTGTCAAATTTGCTCAAGTGTTTTAGGTTTTGGGTGAGTGCTTTAATTGTGCAAACAAACACCTATTAGAGGGATTTGTGTTTGCTTTATTTATCTCTTTGTAAAAGAGGGTTTGATCAAGGCTTTGGGTAGAAAGCTTGATCGATGTAAAAGGGTTTACTCCTAAGCCTAGAAAAGGGGACGGATCAATAGTGGATTGATTGGAAATCCTTAGTAGGAAGCTAAAGTAGTGGATGTAGACCTTGGTTAGAAGGTTGAACCACTCTAAAATCATTGTGTCATTTACATTTAAGCTTCCACACCTATTCCACCCAAAAATCCACCTCTCCACCACTTGGTGAGCAACATCGGTTGATCGAATCGAGCTCCTCAAAATGGTTTGAAAAATTGAATTTTCAAATGAATAAGAGGGAGCTTTATTTGATTTGAAATCTTTAATCTCTTATTCACATTTTTAAAGTTAAAAGAGGGAGAATCTCAAACAATATTTCAAGATAGTTTATTATATTAAAAAAGAGGAGATTGTAGAACTAATGTTTTGATATAATAATTGAAAAATATTTTAGACTAATTTAAAAAGAATTCAAAGCTATTTCCAAAGTCCAAATAACTTGAAACTATGTTTAGAGACGTTTTCAAAGGATTTTGCATGTTTTTAAAAGCCAAAATACACAAAACCTTCCAGGCGTTTCGATACGAGGGATTCGAGTAGCAAAAGTGTTTCGATACCTGTATCGAAACGGGCTTTCCCTGGATGAGATTTTTTAGTAGCGTTTCGAAACAGGCTATGCCGTTTTGATACGCCTACGTGGCTTCGACCACAACGGTCATAAACCCCAACGACTATTTCTCAACTAACATTTAAATGCAGGTCGTTTCGATACTGGACTAGGCGTTTCGATACGTGTTCCGAAACGGCCAAGGGCGTTCTGATACGGGTGCCTCATCAGACTGCAACGACTCTTTCTACTTGAAGGGTGTTTCGAAACGGGTTCGAATGTTTCGAAACAGAGAGCTGCAGAAATGCACTTATGGTGGGAATTAAAGTCCTTAACGGCTCCAATTCAATTCCAACGGCTAGTAACGGCTACAAACTCATCAAGGAGTATAAAAGGGACCTCCAAGCATCAAGATATGGTTAATGCTCATATTGTCAATCAACAAATGATCAAATATTGTCTTAGTGCCTAAATTGTCAATTCTTGTATAGACAAACACTAGTGAGCCAAAATTGTCAAATTTGCTCAAGTGTTTTAGGTTTTGGGTGAGTGCTTTAATTGTGCAAACAAACACCTATTAGAAGGATTTTTGTTTTCTTTATTTATCTCTTTGTAAAAAAGGGTTTGATCAAGGCTTTGGGTAGAAAGCTTGATCGGTGTAAAAGGGTTTCCTCCTAAGCCTAGAAAAAGGGACGAATCAATAGTGGATTGATTGGAAATCCTTAGTAGGAAGTTAAGGTAGTGGATGTAGACCTTGGTTAGAATGTTGAACCACTCTAAAATCATTGTGTCATTTACATTTAAGCTTCCACACCTATTCCACCCAAAAATTCACCTCTCCACCACTTGGTGAGCAACATCGGTTGATCGAATCGAGCTCCTCACAACTCAACATAAAACATATCCTTAAATTACAGTATACGTTGATATACGAAAGTAGTGATGACAACTTGCATAGTTCTTTCCGGGGTCGAAATTCATGCTCGTTTTTGACATATTGATGACTTAAAGGCGAACTTAAAAATTGGGCTCATAATAACAAGTATTTAAAAGTTAATTTTTAATAGTATGCCTCTAATAACAAATATTGGAAAAAAATAAATTCTAAGAGTTTGCCCTAATAACAAATATTGAAAATTTTAAATTTTAAAATAAGCCCATCATAACAAATATTGGAAAAAAATTAGATCTTAATAATAAGTATTGAAAAAAATGGACCCTAATAACAAGTATGAAAAAATTGGACCCCTAGTAGAACATAATGAAAAAAAATTAAATTTTAAAAGTAGAATCGCTAATAACAAATATTGAAAAATTAGTATCTAATAAAAAAAAAATCCCAAACATGTGTTCATTATGCCCAAGCTCAAGGATGAGATTGTCAAGATTTATAGATGTTCAAGGATGGGCTAAGCCTGTAAAAGGTAAAGATAGAGCTTCACTCTTGCAATTGGGTGGTTGACGGATTGAGTGTCTAATTGACTTGGGTCTAAATTGATGGTTTGCTTTTTCTAAGTAATGGAGAAGAGGACCGAAATATGAACAATATTGAGATAAAAATGGACTATTCAAAAACGCTAAAGAGGAAGAATGGACGGTTGGTCAGATTTCGTATGAATCGTACACGAAAAATAGTTGGAGTCGAAAATTCCCCTATATAAGATTACTGGGGAAGAGGATCAAGTTGATGCACTATCTTTGAGTGAAATACAACAACAAATTAATAGACCTACCTATGTACAAGTTATGTGATTCAAGATCATTTAAATCCATTCCTCAGTAGCATCTGTTCCTGAAAACCCCAAAAGTGAAACAACATTAGGTGAATAATGCAACCAAATACTAACAGTTATAAAACAGATAGCTACATTCATCATCATCCTTCCGGAACCAAACAACTGCAATAAGGAAACGAATGCCTATAACTGAATTAGAGCCGAAGGGAAAGCTAAACAAGGAAACAAGAGAGAGTATAAACAAGGATACAAGATGATATTAAGAACAAAGTAAATAAATTCTTTTTTGTGTCTCTGTCTATGCTCAACGCTAGAGAAGTAAACCCTATACTTAAACCCTAATTTTTAATTTTTAAATCATAAAACTCATAACACAAACAGTACTAAATACTACCCCTAAACCTTAGTCCTAAACCATAAACTCTAAATTTTAGTATTGGAGCATAGATAAAGACACAAAAAGAGTAGAAGATTTTTATTTGAAAAATGTTCTCCCATGTAGCTGAGTTTAGAATTATTTTGCGAAATAGAGATAAAGCTACAATAAATTGCAAAGTCACCGTGTCTTTCAATAGTCGTCATCTCTTTCCAACGATTTTTTTAAAAATATAGAATCGTTTTATTTTATCGTCATCTTTTAAAAGACTTTATTTTTTACGATGATTTTTTGACTACTGTAACTTTGTCTTTGTTTCCAAATCACTTACTTCAATTAACAATAAAAACCCTCTGCCCCATATTGATGCCTTATTTATGTTTTCATACTAAAAATTGAGTTTACAGTTTAAGGTATAAGAAATTTGGGATATAATATATATTTTTTTAAAATATAAGGTGTAAGATTTAAAATTTAAAATTTAAGATTATAGCTTAAAATTTAATTTTTTAATAATTTTAATATTGGGTATAAAAAATAACCGAAAAGGTGCAATTTTTTTTCCTTGGATTAATAAAAAATTATTTTCCTCAAACAGCATTATCACATAAATAAAACCCTTTCAAATATCATGATAATTACAATATTTTTTTAAAAAAATATATGATTATAATAATGTAATATATTGAATATATGTTGAAAAATGACATGTTTATGTATGTATATATGACCCACGGTAAAGGATAAAAGTGTTTGATAATTTAGGCTGTGGAATAAGAGCAGGCAGCGCCACCCTATCACCATCAATCAATCCCACGTCCAAAACAAATACAAAAGCAGCGTTTAACCATAATTATCCATCATAAGCTCTACTCTCCATAACAAAATTACTCAGTTTCTACAGTGTAAATGGAATCTTTATTCCTCTTAAGGACTCGGAACAAAATCTACAGCTGCACCACTTCAAAAGTAGCAGTACCACTACCATATAATAAAAGCAATCAGAAACCATAACGGTTTATATAACCAGGTTTTTTTTTTCCAAGGTTCAACGATTCTGAGCAAGAAAATATAGTAATTAGATACGATTTGCATTGGCAAGCTTGTGGAATGACGTTGCCGATGACTGTCATTTTTGTTTTTGAAACGGCGCCATATTATCAGAACTCAAAGTAACAATCATTTCTTTAAGAAAATGGCTGCACCCTGCAATCATTTACTATTTTTCTAATTCCATATAAATTTGGAGCTACCGTCCCCTTGTGTTCTTCACACCTCTCTATCTCACCTCTCTCGTTTCGTATTGTTATATTAAGAGATTTCGCTGCTTATCTGCCATGGCTACTAGGGGAATACTGGTGCTTCTCGTCACATGCTTGCTGCTCTTGCATGGAGTTTGTGGTTTGAGTTCGATCTCTTTCTCTTTATTTGGGGTTTCGTTTTTAATGTCAATGTGCTTATCTGTTTCATGTTTAACAGGCTGCGAGTCTGGCCATGGATGTTTCTATGAAAAGCCATTTAAAAATAGAAAGGTCCATTATTTTTGTTTGGTTTTTTCAAAGTGTTTCTCTAATTCTCTTTTTTTTTCCATTCATGCATGGCTTGAAGTTGAAAGAAGCTTATAAAACTATGCTTCTTGCAGTTGCAGATGCTGCTGCAGTCTGATTTGAAGGTGGACAACAATGGGTCGACAACCGGTGCTGCTGTGAATAAGGAAGAATTCAGGACGGTGCCATCGGGACCGGATCCATTGCACCATAATGGTGGTAGCCCTAAGAAGCCACGGACTGACCCTTAAAAATTCCCCTGCACATGTTTTAGTAGGGGTTTTTTTTGGTGCCTCCTTAATGAATTACTATAATATAAATCTTGTAAGATTCCATCTTCTCTGTCGGAGGAGGGTCGTTTTTTGTTTAATCATGATGAGACTTTGCCTAGGTCTCTTATCCTTTTGTGTTCTTCATATAAATGCAAATGTTTGTAAGTTGAATGATTTTTGATGAGTTTTATCCTATGGCATAGACCCTAAAGAAAACAATATTGATTTTTTTTATGTAAAGTTCAGAAACAAATTAGAAGTTAACAACAATACACGTAGAATTCAAGTTAAAAATTATAAGAAAACGACTCCTAACACCATACATACAACAATCTAAACTAATAGCAGAAACTCGAACATCGCTTGCCCTTACTAACGCAACCTACACCCCTAGTACTAAAATCCATGCAACAATTAATAAATGACAAACAGACAACCTTTCAACAGAAGAAAAACGGATAATTTAAAGATACTTATCTTATTTTATTTTGTAAAAAATTCGAATCTTAATATATACTTTCATAATATAATTATCTTAAGTTAATTAAAAAGGGAGATGATGGATGGATGTGATTGTTTGTAGTCATAGCACCAATTGTGGATTGGAAGAGAATCAAAGGAGAGTGGCAGTGGTGGGTGCATGCCAGCAGATATATGCTGCAGCTGTAATATATATATATATATATATATATATATATATATATATATACGAGTAACGGCCTCTGCTGCATTTGCTCAACCAAATCTATACATGTATGATGGGAAATTAAGGATTTGACAGTGCTGATGCTGGGATTATCCTGCTGGGCCTGGAACTCATGTCACTCAACATCATATTACTATATGTTATGATATCAGCACAATTGAGACCACTGTCAACATCCAATTACATTACTTTGTTCATCATTACACCATTTTGGATTTGGTTAAAAACTCTTTCATCCAGATTTAAATTAAGACAGTAGAAGGGAAAAAATGTGTCCTATTTGGATGGTACTCTCAAATGAAGAAAAAAATTCATTAGAGGTAAAAAAAAAACTTTTGGAATTTTGAACAATTTGTTGATTTAGTGGAATGAAACGTTTGGTAAATTTATAAATTAATTAAATTAAATTGGAAAGTTGTCTCATAATAAGCCTTTATGCTCTATTACTTAGTTCGAATTAATAAATTAATAAATCAAATATAAATTGTTATATAAAAAATTAATAATTAATTAAATTAATAAATTGATTTACTAGATGGTATGTTTATATTGTCCAATGTTATGTGGATTCTAATTCTCACATTTGACTTATAATAAAAAAAAGAATTTATTGTTTTTCTTATAATTAATGCTTGTTTTTCTTTGTAATTAATGTTTGTTTTGTTTTATAATAAATGGTTGTTTTACTTTGTAATGAAATCTAGTAAAATGTAATTAAATACATTCCTAAAAAATCATGTTTAATTAATTTAGGTTGTTTAATGTAATTAATACTCACTTAAACAATTTATTGTTTAGGGTTTGAGGGTTTAGATTTAGGGTTGGGGTTTATGGCTTATGGTTTAAGTTTTAGGGTTTGATGTTTAGGGTTTAAGGTTTGGGTTCAATGTTTAGAGTTTAGTGTTTATAATTTAGGGTTTATAGTGTAAGGTTTAAGGTTTAGAGTTTGATGGTTTATATTTAGGGTTATGGTTTATGTTTTAGGGTTTAGTGTTTAAGTTTTAGGGTTTGATATTTAGAGTTTAGGTTTAGGGGTTGAGTTTGAGGTTTGGAATTTATGATTTAGGGTTTAAGTTTGATGTTTGGAATTTATGATTTAGGGTTTGAGTTTGAGGTTTGGAATTTATGATTTAGGGTTTAAGTTGAGGTTTGGATTTTGAATTTAGAGTTTTATTGTTTAATTAAATTAAAAAATTTAAATTAATAAAACACAACATTTTAAGAATATAATTAATTACATTATACTATATTTTTTAAAAAAAATTAAAAAACATTAATTACAAGTATTTATAGTGTTATTAGCGTAACCCTAAAAAAATAATTAAAGCTTTTAAAGTGAAGACAAGCTTGTTTAAAGCTGAAGTTAATTAGAAAAATACACATCCTTCTGCAAATGCATGCTCGTCCCGGAACCATACCCTTGTTCGCATCTCTCCTAGATGAATGCATAGCCACCAAATCCCTCCAAAAACTGAAACAAATTCATGCCAAAACCATTCTGCTTAATATTTCAAGCCACTCCTTCCTCCGAACCAAACTTGTCGCTGCCTACGCTTCATGTTCCCAAATGCACGAAGCCCATACCATCTTCTTTTTCACTTCTCGCCAACCCACTTTCCTCTACAACTCCCTCATCAGAGCCCACTCTGCTCTTAACCAATCCTCTCAATCCCTCGCCATTTTTCACCACATGCTCATTGCCCAAAAGCCCTTTGACATTTTCACCTTGCCGCCCGTTCTAAAATCTTGCAGCCACTTATCTGATTTAGCCCTTGGAAGACAGCTCCATGGAGCTGTTTTGGTCAATGGGTATTCCTCCGATTTGGCAAATAACAATTCTTTGATTTGTATGTATGGAAAATGTGGTGAATTGGAGTGTGCGAAGAAGGTGTTTGATGAAATGCCTTTGAGAAGTTATGTATCGTGGTCAGCGTTGATGGTTGGGTATGAGAAGTTTGGGATGGCGTTGGAAGTACTTGCTTTGTTTGACAAAATGGTGGAGATGAGGATGGAGGTTGATGACGTGACGTTGACTACAGTTTTGACCACGTGTAGTCGTGAGGGGATGGTGGAAAAGGGGAAGGAGGTTTTCGAGAAGATGGAGGAAAGGTTTGGAGTGAAGCCTAAATTGGAGCATTATACGTGTATGGTGGATATGTTGGGGAAGGCGGGATTGGTGGAGGAAGCTGAGGAATTGGCGATGGGGATGGAGTTGGAGACGGATATGGCTTTGTGGAATGCTTTGTTGGCAGCTTGTAGGGTTCATGGGAAAGTGGAGGTGGCCGAAAGGGTGGAGAGAAGATTTGTTGGACGAGCTTGAATGTTGCTTCTTTGAATTGTTTTCTTCTTTGTATGGGTGTTGGAATTTGACTCATACTGCAAGTTATTTGGTACAAAAGAATCAATGCGTTTGTTTCATATTGCTCATTGATGGGTTTAATCACTTTCATACAATTCTCTTACAACAATTTCAGGAGCATACCCGGATGACATTAGATCAAAGGCGAGCAACTTTAGCGTTGCATAAATGCAATCCTTTTCCATATGCGACTTGTCACCGGCAACGAATTCATGAACACAACCATTGATCTCAATTGAACTAAAACCTGGTTTCTTTTGTATCCCAAGTGCTTTCATTCTCCTCCTAACCTTGCTTGCTCCTTCCCATCTTCCAACTGCTGCATATATGTTTGAGAGCAGTACATAATTGGAATCACTACTGGGGTCCAATGCCACAAGGTTCTTTACTATCCTTTCGGCTAAGCTAATATCCCCATGATTCCTACACGCAGCTAACAATGACCCCAATACAACTTCATTTGGCTTCATAGGCATATTTTGTACCACCTTCCATGCTTCTTTCAACTTCCCAGCACGGCTATAAAGATCAACTATGCAACCGAAATGCTCGATCCTAGGGGATATCCTATAAACTCTTTTCATAATATCAAAATAATGGAGCCCGTCACCTACTAAACCTGCATGGCTACAAGCAGTAAGTGCTCCAGTAAAGCTGACCCCATCTGGTTTAAACCCTTCTTTCTGCATTGCATCAAAATATTTCAAAGCTTCATCTGCAAACCCATTAACTGCAAACCCCACAATGATTGAATTCCACGAGACCAATGTTCGCTTCTGCATCTTGTCAAAAACTTCAAGAGCAAATTCTATACATCCGCATCGCGAATACATATCAATCAATGAATTATTTACTCTAACATTGTTTCTAAAATTTTGCTTCAAAACAAGCCGATGAACCCATAAGCCAACGCTAAGAGTACCCAAATTAGCACAAGCTGTGAGAACAGCTATGATGCTCACATAATCAGGCTCAACCCCACAGACTATCATTTCGCGAAACCAATCCAAAGCTTCTTCATAAAAACCCCTCTTAGCAAACCCATTAATCAGGGCTGTCCAAGAAATGACATCTGGTTCAGGCATTTCATCGAACACCTCAACTGCCTTCTCATACTCCCGATTCCTCATATACCCATCTATCATCGTATTCCACGACACCGAATTCTTCACCTTCAACAGATCAAAAACCAACTTAGCCACTTCCACTCGTTCTCCTTTAGCGTACATTTCCACTAGCGCAGTGCCCACCATGACGTCTTCTTTATCTAACCCCAATTTGCAAACATACCCATGAATCAAAGAACCTAAATCCCGACCCTTTAATGGAAATTCAGCACAACCCGAAAGAAGGGTAACGAAGGTGATGTGATTTGGCTCGACACCGTCAAGTCTCATGCGTGTAAACTCTTGGGCAGCTTCAGAGAGTTGGCCAGCGCGGCAATGACGAGAAATTGAAGAGGTCCATGAGACTACAGATCCTAAGGGTTTAAGGGAGATTTGGTGATTTGGGACAGAAGATAAGGGTTTATTTTTAGGATTTTGGTGAGAGATAAGAGAGTTTGAGAAGGTAAGAGAAGTTGGTGTTAGGGCGGGAAGAAGGCTCATAGTTTCAATTTTCTGTTATGAGAACAAATGTTGGGATTTCCTTTCTTTGCTTTTATAGAAAGACGGGATTCATCGACTCCCACTTTAATCCACTGTCCCCGAACCAGCCTAGTTTTCTGGCCCATTATTCATCGGCTTAATCGTCAAATAAGGGCCAAACTATGCAATTTTTTAGTTATGTGTTTTAACTATCTTTTGGGTTAAATAAATGTCTAACGTTTTATTTTGTGATCTGTTTAAGATTTTTTCATCAACGACTGTTAAAAAAATTTCGTCAACCAATCAAAATATGACACATGGTCTGTTTTTTTTTGTTTTTTTAATTTTTTTTAGAAATCTAAATATCTTTAAAAATCCCTGAGTTTTAAATTCTTTTCAATCAAACCCCAAATCATCTCTCCATCACCATCCAATATCCCTCACACGCCAGTGATTCACCGTTCACCGCCCAAGTGTTGGGTACCTCGCCGTTCAACATTTTCCACCCTCTAATCGTCGATCGGAACCCAATCGACCTCTTTTTTCTTCATTGTTGGGTGTTCGTCGACAGTAAAATCAGCGGTTCATTTGTCGATTTTTTACGACGAGAAGATGGGGCTTTCGATAGATAGGGTCCGATGAAGACAATGGAGGTCGGTGGTGGTTGAATTGATGGTTAGTCAAAACTTTAGGATTTATAAAACACGATAGGGACAGTCAAAACTTTAGGATTTCGGGATCAATGAGAGATAACGCAGGGTTCATTGGAGGACCCAAACTCCACGATCGGGATATTGACGAGAATACGAGGGAGTGTGAAAGGGATGAGACAAAATGGGATCAAAGCTTTGCAAATCTCTCTCGGCGAGAATATATATAAGTGTTTTAGACTAAATTGATAATATTATAAGCGTTTTGGACTAAAACTGTGATTATACCATGCCATCCTCTTCGTTAGTTTTTAACTGTCAGGGTACCAAAACAAAACAAAAATGTAACGTTAGGTATCATCTTGCCAAAATTAATAGTTGAGGTACCAAAACAATAACACGGGCATAGTTGGGTGCTAAATATATATTTTCCCTTAAAAAATTATCACTCAATAAAAATTTGACACGTATTTTTATTTTAGTTTTTGTTGTTTTTTTTTTCAAAAAATGAAAAAAATCTAAAATGCTCAAAATCTCAAAAAAAGTCTCAATCCCTAAAACTCTAAAAATCTCGAAATTGACACCATTACAGTCGCCGACAGCCTCATCGGATGTCACCAATGTAACGCCCTAAACCCGACGTCACATTTGGGCCTCAAATCTAAATATATAAAACGTTTGACCTGGTATGGCCCAAACCACCATAAATTTCATAAATCCAACAACCTTTCATAAAGCATGATAGAAAAATAATTAAACCGTTTACAAAGGGAGCTCCATTTAAAGCAAAATAATTAAAACATTCGACATGATCAATTAAATCTAAAATAAGAGTTACATGTATATAAATAAAGGGTCCTATAAATATATTGCCCAAACCACTTACATGGCACTACCATAAGTCATCTAAAAGCATGCTTAACAACAATATACATATAACATGTCATCAAGAAAACACTTCATACAAAATCATAAACACAAACCTCGAGTGAGACCTAAGACCACACAACAACGGGAACATAAGGTCAATATTTGGAATCCCCCCATAGAGTACCTTCGAAAGAGACCTGGGACCACACAGCGTCGGGAACATACATTTAAAAAATATCTTACCATGGTGTTGCAACACTCTCTGATGCAATCCTAATCAACGCCAATTTTCTATATAATTTGATCACACAATTGAAGATCCTCAAGACTAATTCTAAAGGAGTTCTACCTTACATTATCTTTTATTATCTTATTTATGTATTCAATATTGATATAAGCATGCTTTAGCATATTAGGATATACTTGAATTATCATATGTTATCATTCATTTGCATAGTATATGATATTCGCATATAACCTATGTTTTACATATTTATACTTATACTTAGCTATTTCACGCATATTTCATGCTACACATCATTTACCTATGTTTCCATTGCATTGCATCTTTATACTTAAGCATGCATCTTATTTTAGCTTTAAATCAGCTCACACATTCTTTGTTGTTCTCTTAAGGTACTACGTATGAAGGCACAAGCGCGAAACAACTCAAGGACCTCACAAGCATCTCATAATAGCTCAAGAAGTTTAAGGACATCTTGGGATAGCTCAAGGACCTCACTAGGAGCTTGGATTAGCTCACAAGCTACAAGGAGTGTTCGGATCAGCCCAAGGACTAAAGAGGACATTCTAAGGAAGCTTAACACCTTGAAACACTAGCTCACCTAGCTAAGGGAAGCTCAAATCAGCTCGAAGGTTTAGAGAGCTCATTCAGCTAGCTAGCTCAGTACAATCTAAGCTCAACCAGCTCATTTCAACTCCACCTACACATGTTAGCTCATCACCTCAAGGGTTATGTCCCCTCCTAAGTAACATGTCCCTAGTCGTTTGGAGGGAAACTTGAATTGGTCGGAAAATACATGGCTGGAAAGTATAAGTGTGCCAAAATGAAGAGTTCCAACCAAATCACTCTTCATTGGGTAGATTCATCACCAAAACGCCAGTTAGATTGTTTATCATTTTCGAGCAAAATCCAAGCATAATTGGGTTGCAAAGTCTTCCTGAAACTTGTTCGCCTACCTTTTAGCTTTCCAATGCATGTTGAATCACGTCAATCCAATATCGGGAGCTCAAGATATGTATAGATCACCGAATGAAGTGCAGGCTGGAATTTTATACGAGAAATTACAACTTTTCCCCCCAAATGTTTTGTGTGCCAAAATCACTTGGAGGGAGACTCAATTTCATCCAAACAAGTACCATGCCTTTGGAAGGAGTCACCCTTCACCCGAATAGTTTAGAGCCCTTTTCGGTTATGCCCTTTCATCCCTATAAATAGAGTTGTAATCTTCATTTGGAATCACATCTCATACCTTCTATAAAATTATCTTTTGTGAGAATTTTCTCTCTTCAAGTTCTTCGTTAAACTTTATCGACTTATCAAGTCTTGTACTTGTGACGTCTATCCTTCTATTCATCTTGATACTTCTAGATCTTATCTCTTTATAGATAGTGGGTCAAAGTCATTTTTTTTAAAAGGTCAAGGGCCTCGTTAAAAACCCCCACTAAGCCTAAGAAGGGGGAAAAGAGTGCCCGATTTATTAATGAATACCAAACTTACAAAGAGTTCGAATCCGAAATATTCCTTACAACCAAATTAAAAGTGAAAATAAACCTGCCAACAAAACCACTGGTCTTATCCGATTCCAGCTTTAGCAAGGGAATCAGCTGTGGAGTTAGCACAGCGCGGGATCCACTTGACCTTAATACCCAATTCCCTGATGAGCCTGGAGATGGAATTCACTTCTCCCAGCAAGTTTGAAGGAGGGTCAGATAGTAGATTCACCCAATCCACGACCAACTTACAATCCGATTCGACGATTAACCTGTGTCTAAGGCACCACTGAGAAGATAAGAACCTGTTCAAACCCACCTTCAACGCTTGAAACTCCAGAACTGTCGGAGGCCCCGAGGAGCAGGATTCAGAAAGCTGAAAAAGAAAGCGGCTTTGATCATCTCTTAAAACACATCCTACGCCACATTTGCCACTATTCGGATTGCTAGCACCATCCACATTCAACTTGACAAAACCCGAGGGAGGGGGGGACCAGCTAATGATCTTCTTCGCTGCAGCTCTAGTGAGGGAGGAGTTTGTTGCCAAAAGCGGCTCGGCCATAAGACAATCGAAAGACAGATTGCAGTCATCGAATTTTGCCTTTAACCAAGATATTAATCTAAACTTGGCCGTAAACAATAGTTGGGACCAATCCAGCACCTTCCCATTGAATATTAAATCGTTTCTGAATAACCAAATCGTCCAAATGATAGCGAAGGGGAGGAGAGACCATACCTTATCCAAAGACGAAGGGCACAGCGATCTCCACGCCTCCATGAAAGCGTGAGGTTCCGACGGCAACACCACACACAAACCCAACCAACTACAGCATATGATCCATAGTTTCCAGCTATACCAACACGAAAAGAAATGATGTTCCACAGTTTCGATTTGACTTAGACAAAATGGACATTTCGAGTTGTTGTCCAAAGAAACACCTCTTTTGGTTAACTCCGATCTGACCGGGACTCTTCTAGCAAGAACTAACCATAAAAATAGTTCTACCTTCGGGGGGGGGGGGGGGGGGCAGCTCCAATCCACACAAATTTTTGCCAAAAACTCGAATTAGGAATTGGACCACATACCAATTTCTTAAGCGATTTGACAGTGAACGACCCATCACTTGCGCCCATCCAGCACACCCAATCATGATCTAACTCACTTGAACGAAAATTATTCAGTTTTGTCAAAAAATCCTCCCAAAGAAGCTTTTCACGATCAAAAATCCTTCTTCTAATCGGAATGCTCCAATTCCATTTCGAACCATTTCGGCTGCCAAAGTCAGCTATACAACCATTCTTATTTAAAGAGAGAGCGTAAATGCGAGGGAACGCTGACCGGAGGGAAGAATCGCCTAGCCATACATCATCCCAAAAGGATATCAATTTACCATCCCCAACTTTGATTGTAAGGTTCGCCCGGATGCAATTGCCAAAGTTGTCATTACCGTGAAAAGCTTTGAGGATGCCATTCCAAATCCAGGAAAAGTTCCTACTGTTCGAGCATGAAGGGATCAGACCCAAAGAATCTTTCGGATTCTTGCAAGCTATCATCCTCCTCCACAAGCTGCTTGACTCATTTCCGTATCTCCATATCCACTTCCCTAAGAGAGCTTTGTTGACTAACTCTAAATTGCAGATTCCCAAACCACCCTCATAAATTGGTTTACACAATATCTCCCAACAGACCCAGTGGATCTTCGACTTTTCCGCATCAGTACCCCCAAAAAAAGAGGACATCATCCTGTTCAATCGAGAGGAAACTGTAGATGGCATTTTGAATAAAGACAAGAAATAAACCGGTAAACAAGATAAGACCGACTTGATCAACGTCAGTCTACCACCAATAGATAAGAAGCGGGGGATCCAACCCTCAAGTTTCTCGGAAATTTTTTTAATTACTGGTTCCCAAACGGCAGGGCAATTTCGATGAGCACCCAAGGGTAAGCCCAGATAGCTTGTGGGGAACCGATCAATCATACAACCGATTGAATTAGCCCACGAGGACAGCACCGACTCACTAACGTTGATACCTAACAGCTTACTCTTATTCAAATTGAGCTTCAAACCCGAAGCTAACTCAAACACCCTGAGGATTCGCTTAACATTTCTGACTTGGATTTCAGAAGCACCACAAAATATCAGAAGGTCGTCCGCGAATTGTAGGTGAGATATAGGAATGTCCTCCCCCCTTTTACCGATCGAGAAACTAGAAAATAACCCCAACCGCATAGATTTCAAGAGCATAAGATTGAGGGCTTCACCCACAAAGTTGAACAAAAGCGGAGATAGAGAGCAGCCCTGGCGAAGTCCCCTTAAAATGGCGAAAGCCTCCGTAGGAGACCCGTTAACCAGAACTGAAATATGAGCCGTAGAAATACAGATACGGATCCACTCACACCACTTCGTGCCGAACCCACATTCCTTCATTACACGGATCAAAAAATCCCAACTAACAGTATCGTACGCCTTTTGGAAATCTATTTTGAAGGCGACGCCACTTCGACCGGCTTTAGAGACAAAGTCTATCGACTCATTCGCGATTAGGGAGCAGTCCAAGATCTGGCGTCCGACAATGAAAGCAAACTGCGAGTCCCCAATTAAAGGACCTATGACCACTCTCAATCTATTCGTAAGGACTTTAGATAGAATTTTGTAAAGCCCGCTAACCAAGCTGATAGGACGATAATCATTCAGACATTCGGGATTTTGGACCTTCGGAATAAGGGTCAGAAAGGAATAGTTAACTCCCGGATCCCAACTGCGACCATGGAAGAAACAATCAAAAAATTTCATGATGTCAACTTTTAACTGGGGCCAGAACTTCTGATAGAACCCCAGATTAAACCCGTCCGGACCCGGAGCGCGGTTCCCGTCTGAAGCTGACAGTGCACCCCAAACCTCTTCTTCCGAGAAGGGCCTTTCAAGGAAAGAAGCTTGACCACCATCAACAACCTTAAAATCAAGGTTCATTTCTTGGACCTCCAATGCCTGATTGGAATTATAAGTGCCAGAGAAGAAATTAAATATGTGCTCTTTGATATCCGCAGGATTAGTTAACAACCGACTACCCACTTTCAAACTCCTTATACTGTTTATTCTTTTCCTAGCCGAAGCAGCCAAGTGAAAATACCTGGTGTTTCTGTCACCTTCCTTGAACCAGCGTAGCCTCGATTTTTGTAACCAAGCACTCTCTTCACTTCTATACAATTCCCATAACCGTTTCTTCAAGGACATAAGCTGAGATGAAAAGGAATGAGATATCGAGCCCTGCTGTAATAACCCCTCTAGCCTCGTTATTTCCTTTTCAATACCCGCAATAGAATTGTGTGAGGCATCATGCTGCTTGCCAAGCCAATCCTTGATAGCTTGCTTGGAGCCCTTAATGAGTCCCCCCACTTTGACTCTAGGATTCGCAGCTTTAGGTTTTACAAATGATTTAGAAACAACCTCAGCAAAACCCTCCATATTATACCAGTAGTTAAAACATTTAAAAGGCCTGACGCCCCAGTTTATAGCTTTGGACGACAAATGAACCGCATTGTGGTCTGAGATTGATTTCTCCACTAGGCTTTGACAAAGGTCAGGGAACTCACCATCAAAATCCGCAGAGATTAGAAAACGGTCCAACCTAACGAACGTAGGTGGATCTCTATTGTTGCTCCAAGTGAAACGACCCCCCGATAGGGGTAAGTCCTTCAAACCAGTTTCGAAAATAAAAGATTGGAATCCTTCCATCAGCACCCGATTGAGCGAAAAACCCTGTTTTTCTGAAGGATCCAGGATTAGATTAAAATCCCCTCATATACACCACGGAATCTGCCACTGATTAAGGAAATCCGATATAGACGACAAAAATTCACCTTTATCCGCATCAGTAGACGACCCATAGACGTTCATAAATCCGCATTTCAGATTCTTCGAGGGGATCCACCCGATTAGTGCAATGAACCTGGGAGAAATGACACT
Source organism: Hibiscus tridactylites (assembly GCA_958450335.1). Taxonomy (NCBI): domain Eukaryota; kingdom Viridiplantae; phylum Streptophyta; class Magnoliopsida; order Malvales; family Malvaceae; genus Hibiscus; species Hibiscus tridactylites. The sequence goes on along the minus strand of OY288289.1, from coordinate 21,730,544 downwards.
ATCCGAGACTTGGAACCAACTGGAGTCCCATAAGGATAGCAAACCGCCATATGAACCAGATGAGGGAGATACCATAAACTTAACATCTTGATTATTCCAAATCCGCTTGACGAACTTTAGCTCAACCTTCTCCAATTTAGTTTCTTGTACAAAAAACAAGTGGGGGCGCAGCTTATTTATCAACCCCCTAACCGCCCTGATTTTTTCTTTCCTTCTAATACCTCTGACATTCCAAGAAGCTATGGAAAAATTCATGAAAAAACAGTAGAAAAAAAACCTGGTATCAACACCTCAAACCTTACAACCCTCCTTCGAGCTCACTAGCCCTTCTGAGGACTTCCTCGTCACCCCCGCGAAAGGAGAAACCCAGTATGTTGCTAACCTCTAGAACAGCTTCCGCCTCCGCTCTGGCTATTGATTTATTGTCTGAAATCCCAGGGATAGCAGCTTCCTCCCCGAGATTGTCATCAACACCATCGAGAGAGTTGCTAATTTGTCGACGCATGTTTCTTCGAAAGCTTGCCCGGAAAAAACTAGACGGCTGAGGGCCCAATTGAACCGCCGGGGGAGAAGAGTCCCCATTTTGAATAGAATTTGGACAGAAATTTGTGTTGATGTCAGTTCCATCGGTGCTATCCGGAACGAAGTCTAAAGAATCCACACTCGGATTGGAAAGGGGTTTATCGGCCAGGACCTGTGCAGGACAGCTAATATTGATTAGTGGCAGTTGGAGCCCAGATTCATTATCTGACACCACCTGGTTGCCACCCAGGCCCACTGGGTTATTGTACATAGGATCTTCGGACGAGGAGGATCCAGGCCCAACTAAACCGGATCCATTCTTTTGTGCCTGACCGGTATTACCCACTCTCTCTAGATCCCCTTCCAACTCAGCTTCCACGTTGGACCCCTTATTAACCAAGCTGGGGATAGGAGAAGTGTTGGGAAAGGTGGCGTCATTAATGTCCATATTGTTATTTTCCCAGACGACGTTTGGAGGAGTGGGAAAAGACCGATGGTCTTCCATCGCCGGCCAATCAATCCCGTTCAATGGAGGAAAAACGACAGGGATACCGTTTTGACTGTCACACACAGGTGACACCGGATCCTCCGGCCAAACATCAGCGAAATTCTCCCCCGCTTCCGCATCCTCATCGCTAAACAATTCCTCCATAAGCCTACCGAAGCTTGTTTTGATCCAGAAAGAGTACCCCATCGATCTAATAGAGAACCCCTCAGGAATATCTGATGTGCTAGCTGTCCTGATTATGATGCTTGCTCTATCGAGCCTTTCTTTCTTCACAGTCTGGACCGTAGAACAGACATAGTTACCCCAAAGATTTCCAATGCCTGAGAAGAATCTATCATGCCAACAAGACAATGGAACTCCCTGGAGATTGACTTGACAGTAAAAGTTTGGGATACCATTAAGCAACAGATTATCAATCTGATTAAACCAATAACACAGAGCTTCCCGTTGATGTTCCCACGTTCTACTCATTTCTGCGACTGATTTGAACTGGATAATGTGAGATTCTCCCATCCATTTGATTAATCTCACCTTAATCCCATCATTAAATAGAGCGCGCTGCACAAAATCTTGATCGAAAGACTCCTTAATAATACCAACCATGCAACTTTTCATCCATTCATTGTCTGCTGATGGAAAGCTGATCCCTTTCATGAAACCAGATTTTGAGACCTCGTTTAAAAACACCGACGGAAGGTCCAAAATATTTACACAGCCACTGCCAGCCCCCATGTTCTTCAGAAGCATGTCTTTGAAGGACATACCCTCCACAACAAATGAGGCATTGACTTTACTGCCGTTTCCAGCAGACTTGGACGTCACATCAGTCTGATTAGCTTTTTGAGACACCCCAACCTTCTCTCTCGTTCTAGTGGGTGGATACCTATGTTCCGAGGATTTTGGATATTTTGCCCGAGACACCTTGATAATTCTACCATCAAGCTTAGCATTGTCAAGTTTCTGTATCAGCCTATCCACCTCCTCACTTTTATCCACCGACACAAAAGCAAAAGTTGTCTCTTTATATCTGACTCTATTATTCACTCTGGGAATGAAGACGCGCCCAATCTTTCCATGATAACTCAAGTAATCCCTAAGAGCGGAATGAGAAATCCGTTTAATAATGTTGTCAATGAAAAGAGTATCACCACCTACCCCCGATGAAAGAACCTGTCTGCGATTGTTGATGGCTGCCGGAAAACCTTGCTTACCTGACCCTTGGGCTCCTGCCATCTCTCTTGAATAATATGTGTGACTCAATTATAAAAAAAATATATGGGTCAAAGTCATTTTATACCACCCTTTAAAGTAATCATATAAGGTATGAGGCTAAGCTTTAATATAACTTTGTTTCATCCTTGATTCTTTAAGATACTATCATCCATTATTCACCCTATTCCATCCTTATTCTCCGTCCACCTTCTCTTCCAAATTCCCCACACAAAACAACCCACTTCACTTCACCAAACCTGCCCATCTTTCATCATTCTTCCGCATCCCTTTTACCATACATCCTCATGCCCAAATCTTGTCTATTTGAGCCTATCTTGCTTGCAGGATTTCTTGCTTCCTTTCTAGATCCAACAATCATAGTATTCGTCTCCAACAACAATAAGAACAACCTACATCATATAGTAATCAGAGCTATTGGTGGAAGAAGAAAGTGCATCATGTGAAACCCGACTCAAGCAAAGCAAAAAGAATTTGTAAGTGACTATCTTTGTCATTCATTTTGTGCAAAAAGGAAAAGAAATAATTTTGAATACAAAAGAAAAAAATAAAAAAATAAAAGTTTCGAAAAGCACAAAGTCAAGGGTGAAAAGCACAACAACACCATCTTCAACATCATGCCTAGAAGCCATATCATCTTCTTCAAGACTTTGATTGTTGATCAAGAAAGGTTGTGAGTTTTTCTTGTTTAGTAAGTAACCCATTTTCTTCATTTTTATTTCTATTCTTAAGCCTACCTTTGAATTTCTATTTCTTGTTTTCCTTATCCCCACAATAACATTTTAGCCGACATACAAGATCAAAACTTGCCTAAGTCTTGAGTAAGTTCTTTAAAGAACTTTACAAGAGAGAAATGAGTGGAAAAGGCAATTTGAGAGTGTGAGATTAGAAGGGGATAATAAAAGCCAAATAACATCACAAAGTACAAATACGAGCATTGAGCGGAGTGCATTTTCTTTGGAGTGAACAATGAGGCTTTGTTGAGAGAAATTTTTGGTAAGGTCTTTCATTTCATTTCTTAGATTATCATTAACAATGGCACAAGATTCCCTTCTATCTACTTCCAACATGATTCTTGTTGTTAAAAAGACATTAAATCTACAAGCTATTGAAGATGACCGGTAAAGGGAGAACATCTTCTACACTCGATGTCTTGTAAATGATAAAGTGTGCTCCGTGATCATTGATGGAGGCAGGTGCACCAACGTGGCAAGAACCTTAATGGTGGACAAACTTGGATTATAGACTTCAAAGCACCCAAGCCCATACAAGTTGCAATGGCTGAACAAGGGAGGGGGGGTTAAAAGTCACGAAACAAGTACACATTCCATTCTCTATCGGAAATTACAAAGATGAAGTCTTATGTGACATGCTTCCTATGAATACAAGTCATATGATGTTGGGGCGACCATGGCAATTCGAAAAATGAGCCATACATGATGGATACACCAATAGTTACTCGTTCTCTCACAAAGGGAAGAAATTTATCTTGGCCCCTCTAACTCTGAGCCAAGTACATCATGACCAGATCCAACTGAGCAAAAGGATCGATGATTGAATTAAGAACAAGTAAGAGGAAGAAATCAAAAGGAAGGAAAAAGATCATTTTGAGGAAAAAGAACAATTGGAGATAGAGATCGTGGCTGAAAAACAAGTTGGAATTGAAAATAATGAATGTGGAGAAGAAAAGGAGAATGAGAAGCATATTTTATCTAACAATTCTTTTCCTATTCTTGATTTTTCATTTTTATAGGATGGTGAAAGGATAACCCCAAATGACGTCCCGAGTACACTACCAATCATGAAGGTTACCAATCATCATCCATGTTTTGATGTTGTTGATAACGAAATTGCAGATCCAATCAAGTTTTCTATCATCAAGAACATTAAACACTAGCCGCCATCCATATGCATTGATGGGTTTGTTTTCCATACTATTTTCAATCTAATTTTCCTTTCTACTAATCTGGTTGTGATTGTAGGAAATGAAAGGAGGCATAGGTTTGAAAAGGAATTACACCGGAAGATGCGAGGAAACAAAGAAGGTGTTCTCTTGGTTGAAGTATTGACGCATGTCAGATCAAATGACATTACTTTGTTTCTAAAGCATTGTTGGAAGGTCCTATGGAAAGAAGATGAATCAAAGTTTTTCATTCAAATCAAGGAAGTAGAACGAGGACTTTCCATTCAATCAAAAGCAATCATTTGAAGAAGTAAGAAGATGAAAGGACATGATGTTAAGAATCATCACTAAGGAGGAGTCCAAAATACAAGTACCTTTACCAAAGGACATGATGATTCTGACCTAACGACAAGTTCCTTCACCAAAGGGCATGATGCTACGAACCAACCCAAATAAGGGACTCAAAGAGTCCGTGCCTATTCGAAAAAGGATGAGCAGAGAGTATTAAGCATCTCATTTAGGAGAATAATTGAGGATTCATCCACCCCTACAAAGAAGAAGTATCCATTAAAGAACAACTTCGATTTGAGGACAAATTCCCAAAAAGAAGGGGAGGATGGTGCAATACTAATCAACGCCAATTTTCTCCATAATTTGATCACACCATTAAAGATCCTCTAGGCTGATTCTAAGGGAGTTCTACCTTACTTTATCTTTTATTATCTTATTTACGCATTCAATATTGTTATAAGCATGTTTTAGCATATTATGATATACTTGAATTATCATATGTTCTCATTCAATTGCATAGTATATGATATTCATGCATAACCTATGTTTCACATCTTTATACTTTCTTATATTTAGCTATGACACTCATATTTCATGCTACATATCATTTACCTATGTTTGCATTGCATATCATCTTTATACTTAAGCATGCATCTTATTTTAGCTTTAAATCAGCTCACACATTGTTTGTTGTTCTCTTTAGGTACAAAGGATGGAGGCACAAGCTCGAAACAGCTCAAGAACCTCACAAGCATCTCGGAATAGCTCAAGGAGTTTAAGGATAACTTGGGACAGCTCAATGACCTCACTAGGAGCTCGGATTAGCTCACAAGCTACAAGGAGTGTTCGGATCAGCTCAAGGACTAAAGAGAACATTCTAAGGAAGTTCACAAGCATGAACGACTAGCTCACCTAGCTAAAGGGAAACTCATAGAAGCTCAAATCAGCTCAAAGGTTTAGCTAGCTCATCCAACTAGCTAGCTCAACTCAATCAAGCTCACTTCAAGCTCAACCAGCTCATTTCAGCTCCACCTACACATGTTAGCTCATCACCTCAAGGGTCATGCCCAAGGAACATGTCCCTAGCCGTTTGGAGGAAAACTTGAATTGGTCGGTAAACACATGGAGGGAAAGCATGAGTGCACCAAAATGAAGAGTTCCAACCAAATCACTCTTCATTGGGAAGATTCATCACCAAAAACGTCAATCAGAATTTTTTCCAATTTCGAGCAGAATCCAAGCATAAATGGGTTGCGATGTCTTCATGAAAGTTGTTCTCCTATCTCTTAGCTTTCCAACGCATTTTGAATCACGTCAATCCAATATCGGGAGCTCGAGCTATGTCTAGATTACCAAAGGAAGTGCAAGGTGGAATTTTATACGAGAAATTACAACTTTTCACCCAAATGTTTTGTGTGCCAAAATTACTTGGAGGGAGAATCAATTTCAGCCCAACTGAAGAACTAATGTTTTGATATAATAATTGAAAAATAGTTTTGGACTAAATTGAGAAGATTTAAAAAGTGCCTTTAAGTCCAAACAACTTAAAAATATGTTTGAGGATTTTTTTAAAGAGGTTTTGAAGTGTTTTCTAAAGCCAAACTTTACAAAACCGTCCAGGTGTTTCAAAACACCCTTAGGCGTTTTGAAACGACCATTCACAGAGGCAAAACGTTTCGATACAACCTTGTCTGTTTCGAAAGGGCTTTAATTTGGGTGAGTGTTTTACACACCGTTTTAATACGAATATTTCCCCAACGGCTATTTCCCAACGATCATTTAATTTGCGGCCTAACTGTCAATCGTACCGAAACGGGTTGTAACCATTGCTGTAACACCCCAAATTTGGGCTTAGAAGTTTAGGGTCTGAACCGGACCAGTCTGAGAAACGGTTCGAATATAAAAGGAGGTTTTAGGGAACACCTAGTTCGGGATACTTTAAAAATATAAGAAAATATCTAAAAATCCTCATTTATTATATAAAAGAGAATGATGAAGTCAATTTTACAAAATGAAGTTTGGAAATACTACATTTCAGTGTAGTGACCAAATCGCAGTTTTTGCAAAAGTGAAATAGTGACTGTTTTGTAAAGGATTGAAACTTTGAATCTTTAAGGAGCTAATTTACCCAAAATGTTTTTCTCCATATTTTTCCTTAATTTGGGTAATTTTATTAATGTTTTAATTAAAGGAAATGAAGTTTAATTAAATGAAAAACTAACTTTGACTATTCATAACTACTTTTCACAAATTTTCCCTCTCTTCTTTTTCTCTCAAATTCTTTTCAACAAAACACATTTTCTCCAGCAAATCTACTTTTATTTTACATTTCATTTGATGAGATTTCAATCCCTCTTTGATTCTTAATCAATTCCTCATCAAATCCACTTGATTTCTACATTGTATTTTCATGGAAACTTGCCCAAATCAAGGAGAAATCATCATTTAGAGGTAAGCTTGTTCTTCTTCTCTAAATACTCAATTCTTTACTGAAATTCCCAAGTTTTCAATCATTTATTAAAGTTTTATGAATGGTTTTAATGTTGGAAACAAGATTTTGGCTTAAAACTCAAGATTTTGGAAGAGATCTTGAGGATTTTCGTGGATCTTGGTTAGGCTCTATTTTGAGGTTGTTTTCTAATGCATTTTGGATGTTAATTGATGTTACAAATGAGGTTTTATCAATCAAATCCCGAATAGGTTTGTTTTCCTAAGTTTTGCTTGCTAGAATGATGGTTTTTGGGGTGGTTTTGGTGATATGTTGTTGCTGGAGGTATAAGGTCATGTTTATGTTGCTTTTTGAGTTTAATTGATGTTTATAAAAGGTTAGATTTGATAGATCTTGGCTGGGCTTTGTTTTGGGAGAGTTTCGAGGTGATTTTGGTTGTTTTTGGTAGCCGAAATGAGGTTCTTGGGTAGAGCAGCGAGTTGGGTTGTGTTGCTGGTGATTTTAATGCATGGTGATGCATTAATCCTCTGTTGTTATGTGTTTAAAACAGGGGAGAATGATCCGGAAGTAATAAAGGTGGCGTTGGAAGTTTCAGATGCTTGGAAGGCTTGTCGGCTATCATAGTTTTGTGTATCGGTGAGTGAGATCATGTTTTCTAGCTTTGGAATGGTTTTGAAAAGAGGTTTGGGAACTTAGATTTAGGCTTGAAACGTCGGTTTAAGTTCGGAAGTAAGTAAAGTGGAATTCTCTCTCAATTGTGCTATTATAGTTTTGAAAACTATCAAAATGGGTTTTGATGTGTTTGATTTGACAATGTGGTTTAACTTGTTGTTTGAGCATGGTTTAAAGCATGTTTTAGCATGATTAATGCTGGTTTTGAAAGTCATATATTGAAGGATGCTCAAGGTAAGAGATCCTTGATTTGATATGTTATTAATTTGGTTATGATGCATGGAGATGCATGATGATAAGTGGCTTTGATTAATGCTTAAAACAGTAAATTGATGATGATATTTGATGTATATTGGCAAGTGATGAAATGGTTTTTAAGTACTTGAATCGGATATAGTTAGCCGGATATAGGATTGAGTGCACCGTAAGTAAAGTCGCCTTGGATGTTGAGGGGTTGTGATTGTAGCGTAAACTCCATCCAAGTACCCTAGCGATTGAGGAAATTGGTGTCACCACGATGAAGGATGGCTCTCGTGGGTGGACTTGGTTAAGCGTCACAACGGTAGAGGATTGCTCCCGTGTGTGAGCTTGGTTAAGGTGATTACAATGGTTGAGGTAGCTCCTATGTGTAAGCCTTGTGGTGTGTCCTGGCTCTCGCTAGTGGGTTATACAACTACCGATGAGTGATGTTGAGGGGTTGTGATTGTACCGTTAAACTCCATCACGGGTATTGAGGGGTTGTGATTGTACAGATAAACTCCACCTTGTTAAGCCGGTAGTGTGTATGAAGCGTGTGGGACAACGCTTGTAATCCGCGTATCCGATTGTGTCTTGTGTTGAAATGGTTTGTGAACTATCACTTGAAAGCCTATATAATGTATTTGATTGTAATGAAGCGAGAGATGCTTGAAAATAATGCAGGGTTGCATGAGAAGTATGTAAATGATACAAAAATGCATGTGATACTTGTTAAAGCATGAGCAAAAGTATATCTTCTATTGTGAATGGTGCATATGTGCATAGAATCTCATAAGTGCATTGAAGTCTTGTGAAGGCTTGTTTTAAAAAGGCATGTAATGCAAATGTTGCTTTTGTAGTTCATGTGTTTTGCACTTGTTGATTGCATGAGATAGATAGAGGGAACATTTGGTTTTTAAAAGGCATATTGCTTTGAAATGATCATTAAGCATGAGAAAAGTATGGTGTGAAGTGGAAGTGATTTCCAAGGAAATTGAATTAAGCTTTGCATGATGTAACCCACTTAACCCAGCCTAGACGGTTGACCCGAATTAAGAAAGTCACACGGGGAAAACCAAAGTCAACCCGAAAGTCAACCTTGATTAACGAACCTTTTTTCTTTTTATTCTTGTCTAGATGCACATTAACCCTAGTTATGATCATTCAAACAGCATGCTCAAAGATCATAAACATCAGAGATCAAACAGGGACCCAATTGAACAAAATTAGAACTTTAGGGACCAAATTGTAATTTCTGAAAATTATAAGGTCTTAACCCAGATTAGAGTTACCAACTTGTAATTAGTCAAGTTTCATGCTTCTCTGCAAAATTTCAGCTCAAACGGACATCCCAAACTCTTACAATTGCACAAATAATATTCAGGACCAAAACGCATACATTTCAAAACATATAACACTGCCAATGTCAGCCCCCAACGGTCAGGTGTTCCGAAATAGGGAGAACCTGTTTCGAAACGCGGGACCGTTCCGTAACGGGTTTCGAAACGAGGGCCGACAGAGGCCTTTCCGTTCCGGAACGGTGTCTTCCGTTTCGGACGCCTGGGCTATTACAGGGCACCCGTTCCGAAACGGTAGCTTCCGTTCCGATACGGCCTGCTCAGAAAGTAGGAAATTGCTAGCTTAAACACACAATTGATTAACCATACATGCTCCAAATGCAACCAAACTTTACCAGCAACTCATACAACATACAAGAGACATATTTGCATCAACCATTTATCATTATATCATCATATATGAAAAGCCCCAAATCTAAAGGCATGCTTCCTACTTAGCAAACCATTCAAGCATAAAACCTCCAAATCAATCACATAATGGCCAATTACATGTACCAGCATTATTATCAACATTAAAAAAACTTAGGGAGTTCAAAACATCTCCCAAAACATCCACTTTGGTCCCCCATTGCCAAATGCCAAAAGCTAAAAGTGTATAAGAAAACCTTTCCATACTTGAGCTTAATTCCCACTTGATTGCTTGCCTTCCTTGCTGCCCTCAATGCACTTTAATGCTCTGGATTATTGGTTTAAGAAAAGAGAGAGAGCGTAAGCAAAAGCTTAGTGAGGAACGATCATTAAAACCATTCAATAATGCATTTATAAAACTCATTGATAAACCATGCTTCAAGCAACATTAACCATGTTCTTAAACATTTAAAACAAGCATCTCATGCTTCAAGTATCATTAAACATGCTCATAAACATTTCAACAAGCATCTCATGCTTCAAGTTCATAACAAGTCATATTGGCAACAAGTGATACATTTCACATAAGATTCACACATGGACTTTTAAACACCATTGTGATCTTATCCCCATGGACTTTTAAACACCATGGACCCATGGACTTTTAAACACCATGGCAAGGACCACACAAGGACTTTTAACCACCTTTGTGTCCTTAACAAGAATCTCCCAAGGACTTTTAAACACCTTGGAGTTCTTAAGTAACCAAGGCTTACACAAGGACTTTTAACCACCTTGAGCCTTAACCAAGAACCAACCATGGACTTTTAAACACCATGTTGTTCTTAAACTTTCCAAGATCCACACAAGGACTTTTAACCACCTTTGTGATCTTAACCAAGAACCATCTAAGGACTTTTAACCACCTTGATGTTCTTAAATATGCAAGGCTCACACAAGGACTTTTAACCACCTTTGTGACCTTAATCATCACTTGCCAATATGCATCATTATCATCAATAATCCACTGTTTTAAAGCATTAAACCAAGCCATAGACATCATGCATCTTTAAGCATTAAATCACATTTAAACAATGTTCAAAAACAAGGAACTCTTACCTTGAGCTTCCTTCAACACATGGCTTAAAATCTCAGCAAATTAACATGCTAGATATGCTTTCAAAACAGATTTAAAATCATGCAAACAAAACACATTGCATACAACCAAAACCATGGCCATCACCAAGAGAGTTTTTCCGAAAACTTACTCTTGAGCTTAGCTAAGTTGCTTAGACTTAAACTAAGCTCCCAAACCTCCAAAACACTGGTTTCAAAACCGAAAACCAAATTCCACTCACCGATTCCGTTTCGCCTCTTGCCGAAACACAAATCAAGCTTCCGGATCACCACCACTTGAATCCAAAGATGACTCCCCTGTTTTAAACACATCAAAGCAGAGGATTAATGCATCATCATGCATTAATAGCTTCAATGAAAGCACCTAAACTCGCTGCTCTCATCCACACTCCATTTTTGGCTACCAAACACAACCGAAAATGCATCCAAACAACTCCTCAACAAAGCCCAGCCAAGAACCATCAAAACTAAACATCCTTTAACATCCTTTAACATCTAAAAAGGACCTAACAGCATCCTTATACCTCCAGCAACATCAGATCCACAAGATCACCTCAAAAACAACCAAGGATCACAAGCTAAACTTAGGAAATTCAACCTATCCGGGATTGCATTAATTAAAACTCAATTCCTTATCAAATTAACATTCATTTAACATCAAATAAACACCTTAAAACACAGCCCAATCAGATCAAACGAAAATCCTTCAAAAATCACCAAATCTTGCATTTTAAGCCAAGATCCATTACACAACTTTAAAACCACTTATAAAACATCAATTAAGGATTGAGAACTTTAGGAATTTCAGTAAAGAACTGAGAGTTTAGAGGAGAAGGACGTTCTTACCTCCAAACTTGAGTTTTCTCCCTTTTTGGAACCAAAATCTTGAAAAATCCAATTAGCAATTGGTGAGGTTTTATTGATGAGATGATTAGGAATCCAAAGAGAATTGAAAAGAGGTATTTAGGTGACAAAATCAGAGGAAAAAGCTCTGGAGAGAATGTTTGGTTTGAGAGAAAATGAGAGAAAAGGAAAATTGGAAAAGTTAGTTGAAAATGGAAAATAACTTCCCTCCACTTTTCTTTTGTTTAAAACTCAGAATTAAATCACTAAATATCTTAGAAAAATCTGGAGAAACTCCCTTTGGGTAAATAGCTCCTTAAAGATTCAAAGTTTCAATCCTTTCTAAAACAGTCACGCAGTTTTCAAAAATTACATTTTGGTCACTAGCCAAAATGTCACCCTTCCAAACCTCATTTTGTAAAATTGATTTCACAGTTCACTTATATATATTAAAAGAGGATTTTATAACATTTTTCCATATTTTTAATGCAACCCGAACTAGGCATTCCTAATTTCACCTTTTTATATTCGAACAACACTTTGACCGAACCGGTCCAAGCCCAAAACTTCTAAGCCCAAAACCGGGGCGTTACACATGAAGTGTTCATGCGTGGAAAGGTTTAAATGATAGTATTTGTAAGAATGTGGTTTGGGGTGAGTTGTTTAGCATTTCAATGTTAAAGGTTGGTTTTCATGTTGAGCAATGCATGATTTAAAGCAATGTTGTTTCAAAGGAAGTTTTCAAACAATGCTTTGGTTTATTGAATTGTATCTACATTTAAAGAAGGTTTTATGATTCGCTGCATTGATGGTGTTTTGGTTTTGAGCATTCCTCACTAAGCATTATATGCTTACGCTTCTTTTGTCCATCAATGCAGATAATTGAAGTTTGGACAACAAGAAGCAAGGGATTCAAGAAGAGCTCCACTTGAGAAGTATGTCTTGGTTTATAGCTATAAATAATAAAGGCAATGGGGGGAGAGTCTTTTATGTTGTTGTGTAATGAGATTGTGTATGTTGACCATGTTCGGTTTGTGGTTTGAACCTTGTTGTTGATCGCTTTGCCATATTTGAATCTTCTTCTTCATAAGTTGATATGTTATGCTCTTTGATTAAAAGCAAGATTATGTGTTGGATGTGATGAATGAGTAGGTATGCCTAATGTTTGGTTTGTATCTAGTCTTTGATGTAATTTGATAGTTATAATGCTTATCATGTTGATGATATGTTTTGGAATAATTTAAAGTGTGTTTGAGGGTGTTTTAAAGTGACAAACCAGAATTTTCTGTTGTTTCTGGGCAGGGTGTATCGAAACACCATTGGCTGTTTCGAAACGGGTGCTTGAAATGGCTTGGGCGTTTCGGAACGGCTAGAGGTGTTTCGAAACACTTTGGCTACTGGAAGTGCCTGTTTCGGAACTGGTTTCGGAACATACCTGCGTATTGAAACGGTCAACACCGTTTCGATATGGGCGTACGACACGGGTGTCAGTGTTTCGAAACGGGTGACCGTTGGACACAGATTCTGCATTCTTTACATTTTAGTCCTGAAAGTTGTAATTTCAATTGCTTGAGCTTGAGATGTCTTTTTAAGCTGAAATTTGGCAGGGAGGCTTGTAATATCTTTAATTGAGGTTTGGTAAAACTAAAATCCTAAAAGTCCTTTTATTTTCCAAAATTTACATTTTGGTCCCTAAAGGTATATTTCTTGCAATTGAGTACTTAAACGTTTTCGATCGTTGTGTTTTTCTCTTCTAAGGTTCTTGGGCTTTCACATAGGTTATTGCGCATCTAGATAAGTTTAAAAAGAAAAAAAGGGTCGTTAATCAAGGTTGACTTTTGGGTTGACTTTGGTTTTCCCCGTGTGATCTTCATAGTTCGGGTCTAGCGTCTAGGCCGGGCTAAGGGGGTTACAATTGCGATACATCCAGAAGGGTTTCGAAAATACCGTAGGCATTTCGATACGGCCTATTGCATCAGACTTCAACGGCTAGTTCTAAAGAAGGTCGTTTTGATACGAGCTCGACTGTTCCGAAACGGATATCACCAGAACTGTAATTAATGTGGGAAATAAAGTCTCCAACGGCTCCAAAAGATCCCCAACGGTCCTCAACGGCTACAAACCCATTTGGGAGTATAAAAGGGACCTCCAAGCATCAAGAGAAGACTAATGCTTCAATTGTCAACAACACAAGATTTTGTCTTAGAGCTTAATTGTCCATTTTCTTGTATAGACAACACTAGTGAGCTAAACATTGTTAAATTTGCTCAAGTGTTTAGGTTTTGGGTGAGAGCTAAATAGTTTAAACAAATACCTATTAGAGGGATTTCAAGTTTGCTTAGAATTTCTCTTATAAAGAGGGTTTACTCAAGCTTTTGGTAGAAAGCTTTGAGGGTTGTAAAGGTTGCCTCCTTAGCCTAAAAAGGGGATGAAATTCTTAGTGAATTTGGTTGAAATCCTTAGTAGGGAGCTAAGGTAATGGATGTAGGTGCTTGTTAGATGGCCGAACCACTATAAATCCTTATGTCCAATTCCAATATTTTAGCTTCCACTTTAACACCCAAAAATCCAAACTTGGCAAACACACCGGTTGAAGGAAATCGAGCACCATAAAACCCAACACGAACAAGTACCATCCCTTTGGAAGGAGTCACCACTTCACCTGAATAGTTTATAGGCCTTTTCGGCCATGCCCTTTCATCCCTATAAATATAGTTGTAATCTTCATTTGTAATCACATCTCATACCATTTATAAAATTATCTTTTGTGAGAATTTTCTCTCTTCAAGTTCTTCGTTGAACTTTATTGACTATCAAGTCTTGTACTTGTGACATCTATCCTTCTATTCACCTTGATACTTCTGTATCATATCTCTTTATAGATAGTGGGTTAAAGTCCTTTTCTACCTCCCCTTAAAGTAATCATATAAGGTATGGCGCTAAGCTTTAATATAGCTTTATTTCATCTTTGATTCTTTAAGATACTATCATCCATTATTCACCATATTCTTCATTTACCTTCTCGTCCGAATTCCCCACACAAAATAGCCCACTTCAATTCACCAAACCTCCCTATTTTTCATCATTCTTTCGCATCCCTTTTACCATACATCCTTCTGCCCAAACTTTGTCTATTTGGGCCTACCATGCTTGTAGGATTTCTTCCTTCCTTCCCAGATCCAACACTCAGAATAGTTGTCTTCAACAACAACAACAACAACCTACATCACTCTCATTGGGTATTTGGATCTCATCAACCAAGTGCCCACAAGGCACATAACATCATCAAATAACCATGCCATTCTATGGTTGCTATCAACATATAAGTTAGACAAGGTGTAAAACCAAAACTTTGATTTTAATATAACAAATATTTCAAGGACTAATTTGAAAATAAGATAAATTTTTACGTCCTCAAACTTCCCAAAATTGACAAGTAAAATGTTTAAGCCAAAACTCAAGTTCCCATAAATTTTTCTAAGTGTTTACCAAGCCCAAACGGTGATGTTCGATTAACCGTTTCGATACACCCCTTAGGTGTTTCGAAATGATTTGAAACTGTAAAGTGAGTTTTGACTAGCCGTTTTGATACACCTCTCAGGTGTTTCGAAACGATTTGAAATTGTCAAGTATGGGCTTGAAACGAGAGAACTCGTATCGTTACAGTAGTATTGAAATGGTCTCACTCGTTTCGGTATGAGTTTTGAAAGTTGGTTTAAAAATACGACAGTTGCCAGTCATAACCGTTTTATTGAAAGTTAGTTAAGCTTATCGATACACTTTAGATGTGTTTCGATACGGGTTTTCACAGTTTCAAAATGTTTCGATGCAACCTTGTCCCGTTTCGATATGGTCTCTTAAATGCTCCTCTTTTTGTTTTTGCTTTGTTTCGATACAAGTGATGCCATTTCGTTACGGGTAGTTGCAGAACAACATTAATGGTGGGAAGATGAAGTCCCAATGGCTATATTTATGATGTCAACCACCCAAACGGCTAGAAATCAATGAGAAGGTATAAAAGCAAGCATTTTGAGCACCATCAACAACTATTGAACCTACAAGAATCATCCAAGCATCAAATCCAAACCCTTGTGCCTTTTATTATCAAATACTTGTACCCAACTCTATTTAGTGTTTCATTCTTATTTTTATTGTGAGTTTGAGGAGTGATAAATTGTATTTGGGTAAACAATTCATCCTTTGAGTGAAATTTGTAAGATTTACCATTTTCTCTATTGTAAAGAGTGTTTCAAATTAAGCTTTGGGTGGAAAGCTTAATTTCCTTGCAAGGTTTCCTCCTCATCCAAGAAAAGAAGAAGAATCAATAGTGGATTGATTGAAAATCCTTAATGGAAGCTAAGGTAGTGATTGTAGAGTTCATTGGAGAACTTGAACCACTATAAATCTATTCTGCAAATTTTTATTCATATATTTCCCTCCATTCAAAATTTTAATTGCCAATTCACCCTCTCTGGGCCAATTGCATTATTTGATCAATTCAACAATTGGTATCAGAGCTACACTCATTGGAAGGATTACAACCCTCTTGAGTCGATTTTAGGAGAGTTTTGATCAACAACAAGTCAAAGAAATGACATTCACCTCCATTTCCAACCTCTATAAGTCTCAATCCACCATCAAACCACCATTATTCAATAGGGATAACTACCCATATTGGAAGAATAGGATGAGACTTTTCATCAAATCTACTGACTACATGGTATGGGATGTAGTTAAGGAAGAGCCATACATTCCTATGAAGAGAGATGGTGAAGGAAGACTTGTCCCAAAGGTGAAAGCCGAAATGACTGGAGATGAAAGAAGAAGGATGCAAGTCAATGATAAATCCTTGCATATCATCTTTAGTGCTCTTGGTCTGGATATCTACTCCAAGGTGTCTTCAATCGAGAGCGCCAAGGAAGTTTGGGATACCCTCGAGATAACATATGAAGGAACTAGCGATGTCAAAGAGACAAAGATCAGACTACTCAATCTAAGCTATGAAAACTTCAAGATAGACCCCGATGAAAGTGTTTCCAAGATGTACTATCGATTCTTGGTCATCGTCAATGGATTAAAGGGTTTCGGTGAAATCATTCCTGAAGACAAGCTAGTGAGGAAGTTATTGTATTCTCTTCTGAAATCTTGGAATAACAAGAGAACGACCATCATTGAAGCTAGAGATTTGAAGACTCTCAAGATCGATGCTCATATTGGATCTCTACTTACCCATGAGATCATGAAAAAGGGAAGAGAAGATGAAAATAAGATAAAGGAGAAAAAGGTTGAGAAGAAGGAAGTTGAGAAAAAGAAGATTGGAATCGCACTTAAAGCTTTATACCGTGATAGTGATTCTAGCGAGGATGAAGATGAAGAGATGGCCATGTTGGCCAACCGATTCACTCGTTTCATGAAGTCCAACCGAGAGAGAAAGTTCAATAGAAAATGGGACTTCAAGAACAAGAGTAAAGAATAAGAGAAAGACCGAATCATTTTTTATCGGTGCAAGAAATTCGGTCACATCCGATCCGAGTGCCTTCAATTGAAAAAGAAGAGTTTTGGGAAGAAGAACAATCTCAAAGCTCAAGTGGCAATGTAACACCCCACGCCCGGGTTAGGAGCGAAAGGGCTTTACGGTTTAACAGAACATATTCAGACAAACGAGATAACACAACATATAACTTTTCATATCAACCATAGCTTTCACAGCTTAGAACGTAGAAATGGCGGGCTAATAAAAACTTTAACTTCACTCTATCAAATGGATTATAAACTTAAACATACATAAACATATAAGCTAACATAACAATGCATCCTTATTTACATGTATCTATTTTCAAATATCAATGATTATGGTGACATCTCAATCATGCTTTTACAATCAACAACCATACTATGTTATCCACTCTAAATCAACCTATAACATATTCCATTCAACATAATTCACATAGCCTATTCGAATGCTTCACAACTTGTAAACACATTACCTATATCATGATCAATCTTATGACATAGTAAACAAATAATCGAACAACTAGATACACCATACAAGCCAAGATCATCATATAGCAATTAACATTGGACCTTAACATCATAGAACCATTCGAACCATATCACAAACCATTAAAATCAATTCTAACTTCTTTCTAACATACATCTATATGCATCAATTAAACTTATAACATCATATACAAATCGATTCATAACAAGAACTTCAAGAACCATTCGAATAAAGCAACATACATTAGGATCATTTCTATCACTTATTTAATAACAACACTAGATGTATTTCACATTCTTATACCCTTCATATGGCATTCAGACCAATTAGAATCCAAGAAGCATTGATCGACTTATCATCTCAATCACTCGAATTAATCAAGAACCATGAAGCATTTTAGATGCATTTCCACTTAACCAAGTTATCATATTATGTTCCATGGAAATTCAACATGTATTAACATGTAAACTATACACATCATTCCAAAATCATTTCAAACTTAGTCATATATATATATATATATATATATATATATATATATATATATATATATATATATATAAACCATCCAAATTTTTTTTCATACATTACATATCATGTAAATCTTATCTTAATATATACAAAGATCCAAAATGAATGTGACACTATAAATATGTAACTATGCCGCCATCTAGGAGTCCAGCAAAGCTATATCATACTTGAGTCTTGACTTGTGATTGCTCCCAGATTAGAATAGATAGCTTTCAAAATTAAAAACCTGTTATTTTGGAAGAAGGAAACAAGAGAGTGATAAGTACTATATGTACTTAGTGAGGCAGTTCCTATACTTACTAATTCAATCTTTTTAATGTGTTATTTCATATGATCAATGCTACTTAGCTAGGCTTAACACCAATCAGGTCACACCTAGCCAATTCATTTCATGTAATAACATCAAAATCATGTAAACATGCTCATAATCAATAGCAATTAAGCATAATCTCATGTAATTCATTCATATAGACCAATTTCATATCAACAATGTCATTGAACATCATGTAATAATCAACCAAAACGTGATCTCATTTCATCCGAATAAGGTCACTACTCATATCATTCATATCATTTCGTGTAACATTTAACCTTATAACATGTCATCTTTTCATTGATTATGTAAACTTTTATTACAAGTTTCTTAAATTTTGCCTTGGATGATTAGATGGACTAGGTAATCAAGTCAATAGGTACCAAGTACCAACAAATAACAATAAATGCACAAAGCATCAATAATCAGTAGATACACAATTGTATCAAGGTGTCTAACTACACCAAATAACATGTAACAGTAGATGCACAAAGCATCAGTAGGTGACTAACAACTTTTAACAGAGAGTACATAAAGTACTAAATCAGTAGAGTTCAAGACTATAAGGAATGCCCTTCTACCTAAAGACCCCTAGTCAACCAAAGACTTATTAAGTCTTTTAAATCCAACAAGATCAACTAAGTGTTTTACAAACAATTTACATGGTCATATAGCATGTACATGTCACCAATACACTAGACCTATTCAATGTCAACATTCAAGCAATTTCCAGCAAGTATATCATGTCATTCCACTCATGAATTCATCAAAAACAATAGCTTAAAATCACTTGTAAATTCATATCATGAAGCGCATATAGCCAACATCTCATAGCAAAGCACATTGATAACCAACAATGTCAACTAACACTAAATATGTAACATATTATCCCATTTCATTTATTCCTTATTCCATTACATTTTTATTACCAAATCCTTATTTTATTCATTTCATACTTCATGTGAAATAATCATATAAACTTAAAACATTGGTTAGAACACTAGTCCTAATCCTAAAATCAACTACACTCACAATACTCCAAGCTATGTTGTTTCCTTGATCACTATGATCTTGCCCTTTCTATTTGGTTGTCCAACTCTTGAATCCTCCCAGAAATTTTCATTTCAACCAAATTAAAATTCATTTCAACCATATAATCCATTTATACAATCACAAACACTTAAACATATAAAATTGTTCCTAATCTGGCAGTTTGAGCACTAGTCACTATTTTGGCCATATCTTTTTACTCACAAGTCATAATTTAGATTTCTTTACCAATCCAAAAAGATTATTCATTCATATTTAAATCTATGTATTGTACATATTTTTATCATTTCTCAATCAGTACAGTTTATTAATTAAACATAGGCCATTTTGCAGTTCTGAACAATTTATAACACCTCCACAATTTCGGTTTTAGATTTTCTATAGATATCAAATTTTTGTTCCGTTTGTTTCTAGTTAAACTAGACATACCCAAGTATTTTCTATCAAAATTTCAGGTCTAAATTCCATGTATTTTATTTTTGGTGAATTTTTAAAGGCCACTATCCAGAACAGGACGGTGCTGGGCAGATTACACTAATTTCTATCTTAAGCTCCTTATAACTTATTTTCTTGGCTTCCACCACCTAATCTTATTTTACCAGATACTTCCACATTTTCTCATAACCATTTTTAACACCTTCAAACATAAATTTCTAGAAATCATTTCTAACTTTTCAAATTTCCAGATTTTCCAGAAGCAACATGTTAAGCCGAATATGCCATTTTCAACAGTCTTTTATATGATCATTTCATGTTTATTTTATCATTATAAATGCAATCACATATTACCCATCAACCAATCAAGATAACAACACTAAATTTTCATCAAATTTCTAGAAATAAAAACCCTAAAAACAATTAAAAAAACATAGTGGAACATGGTTAACACAAACACACTTACTTGAGTCTCTTATGAACATGCATGTATTTCCCACTTGTTTTAACAGCCTTCAAACACTTGAATCTTCACCTTATTTTTCAGATTTCAAACTCTCAAACTCTCTCTCTCTCTCTCTCTCTCTTTTTCTTAGTTAGTTCGGTGAAGTGTATGGTGAGGAAAATGATGAGAAAAGGCACAAAAGTCTTGTTAGTTTCTTAACTTGTCGTGTGGTAATAGGAAGACACATGGGTTGTTTTAGTCCATATAATTAATCCCACTAATAACACACTATCTTATGTTATATATCATGTTATAAGTTTATCCCACTAATAACCCACTATCTTATGTTATATATCATATTAGAAGTTTATCCCACTAATAGCACACTATCTTATGTTATATATCATATTATAAGTTTATCCCACTAATAAGCCACTATCTTATGTTATATATCATATTATAAGTTTTTTCCACTAATAACTTACTATCCTATGTTATATATCATATTATAAGTTTATCCTACTGTACATATTAATACACATTATTATAAAGTTATATTTCCACTATATGATCATACAATATTAATGTGACATACACTTAGATACTATTATTGTTTTAATTCTATTAATTCACACTAATCTTTGTTCAAGTATAAAATATTTCTACTTTTCATTTTTAATTTCTTACGATTTCTTCTAGGGTGTTTTTAGAGTGTGACATGAAACTTGGAGTGACGAGGAGTCATCCGAGGAGGAGAAGGAAGTGGCTAACATTTGCCTCATGGCCATTGATGATGATCCAAATGTAAACCTCAACTCATCTAATTTTGATTTTACCTATGATGAGCTTTATGATGCATATGATGAGTTGCAAGAGGTCTATGATGAGTTAGTTGAAAATTATAAAGAGTCAATTTTGAGAAATAAAAAATATTTCCAATTTGAAAATTCAAAATGAGTGTCTTTCAAAAACTAACTCCGAATTAGAAAGAAGGTTTTATACTTGATAAACCTTTCAGATGATCTTAAACAGAAAAATCTTGATCTTGAAAAACTTCATTCCGATTTTCAAGATTATCACACCAAGGAGGTGGATAATCTTAAAACCTCTATTACTATTGGGAGAAATAATTTTGAGAAAGGAAATTCTTTTAAAACTCAATATAAAAAAAGAAAATATTTTTTTATCCTAAACAAAGAAAATTTTCAAAGCAATCTAAAAATAAAATAATTAGGAGTGTTTGGGTTTCCAAGGAACTCATTGTTTCTAATAATGTGAATGATATTGCTTCTTGGATTCCTAAGGGCTAACACACATGAATCCAAAATGATTTGGGTATCAAAAAACAAAGCCTAATTTCTTTGTTTGTAGGGGGAACATGGCTACAAGGCCAAAGCTTCAAGTCAAAACTCATGGTACCTTGATAGTGGATGCTCAAGACACATGACCGGTGACAAGAGTAGATTCATGGAATTCAAGCCAAAGAGTGGAGGAGTAGTGACTTTCGGTGACAACTCTAAAAGCCACATTGAAGGAATTGGCTCCATTAGTAATCACTCTTCTATTTTTATTGAAAATGTTTTATATGTCAACGGTCTTAAGCATAATTTATCAAGCATTAGTCAATTATGTGATAAAAGTTTTAATGTTCTCTTTGATAAAAATGGTTGCAAAATAATGAACATTAAAACAAATCAATTGATGCTCATAGGGCATAGGATAGGAAATATCTACATGGTGAATTTAGATGACATACATTCATCCCATGCATGTTTAGTTGCACATGATGAGAATGATGCATGGTTGTGGCATAGAAAACTTGGGCATGCTAGCATAAGTGTTTTAGAAAAATTAGCTTCCCAAAATCTAG
The DNA here is from genome assembly GCA_958450335.1 of Hibiscus tridactylites. Lineage (NCBI taxonomy): Eukaryota > Viridiplantae > Streptophyta > Magnoliopsida > Malvales > Malvaceae > Hibiscus > Hibiscus tridactylites. The sequence continues at coordinate 21,708,401 of OY288289.1, read as the reverse complement.
TTAGAGGTTTACCCAAATTAAAATTTTCATTAGATAAAATATTTGATGTTTGTGGTAAGGGTAAACAAAAGAGAACCTCATTTAAACCCATTAATGATGTTTCAACTAGTAGGGTATTACAACTAGTTCACATGGATTTATTTGGGCCTATTAGAACTATGAGTTTGGGTGGTAAGTCATATGCTTTTGTTTTGGTAGATGACTTTTCTAGATACACTTGGGTTCTATTCTTAAGCACTAAGGATGAGGCTTTAGAGAATTTTATTACTTTTAAAAAAATTACCCAAAATGATATTGATCATAAAATTTCACACATTAGAATTGATCATGGAACCAAAATTCAAAATATGAGTTTTGAAATAAAAACGGTATTAGTCATAATTATTCGGCTCCTCGTACTCCTCAATAAAATGAGGTAGTTGAGAGGGAAAATAGAACTTTAGAAGAAATGGCTAGGACTATGCTTTGTGAAAATAACTTACCTAAGTATTTTTTGACAGAAGCCACTAATACGACTTGTTACATTATAAATAGAGTAATGATTAGGTTTATTTTAAAGAAAACACCTTGTGAGATTTTGAAATCCAAAAAGACTAACATTAGCTATTTCCACCCTTTTGGTTGTAAATGTTTTGTTTTGAACAATGGAAAAGACAACTTAAGTAAATTTGATGCTAAAAGTGATGAAGCAATATTTTTGGGTTATTCCCTAAACTCTAAAGCCTACCGAGTATTTAATAAAAGAACTTTAGTTGTTGAAGAGTCTATACATGTTGTTTTCGATGATAACCTCCTTCCGAGGAAGGATTCTTGTGATGATGATGATGTAGGGATTATTGAAGTCATTGATGGAGGACAAACATCAAAGGTGAATGAGATTCCAACCAAAGAAGAAGATGTATAAGATCCACCTCTTGAAGCCTTGAAAGATTTGACTCTTGAGGAAAAGAAGGTGACATACCCATGGGAGTTCAACTATGTCAAAGGTGGTGAAATCTTGGGTGATCCATCCAAGGGGGTAACTACTAGATCCTCTTTCAAACTAATGAACCATGTTGCATTTATTTCATGCATAGAGCCTAAGAATATCAAAGAAGTATTAAAAGATGATTTTTGGATATTGGCTATGCAAGAAGAACTTAATCAATTTGAGAGAAGTAAAGTATGAACATTAGTTGAAAGGCCTAGTAATCAATCTACCATAGGAACTAAATGGGCTTTTAGGAATAAACTATATGAGAGTGGTAACATAGTGAGAAACAAGGCTAGGCTTGTTGCTCAAGGTTACACTCAAGAAGAGGGAATTGATTTTGATGAAACTTATGCACCCGTTGCTAGAATGGAAGCTATTAGGATGCTTCTTGTATTTACATTTTACCATGATTTCAAGCCTACTCAAATGAATGTAAAAAGTGCTTTTCTAAATGGTTTCATAAATGAAGAAGTGTATGTTGAACAACCAGCGGGTTTTGAGGATCCTAAATTTCCAAATCATGTTTTTAAACTAATAAAAGCTCTTTATGGTTTAAAACAAGCTCCTGAAGCTTGGTATGAAAGGCTTTCAAACTTTTTGATTGAAAAAGGTTTTGAAAAAGGCAAGGTGGATACTACATCTTTTACAAAAAGATATTGTAATGACATCTTAATAGTACAAATTTATGCTGATGATATTATTTTTGGTTCTACTAATGAGTGTTATTGTAAAGATTTTTCTAAGCTATTGCAAGGTGAGTTCAAAGTGAGCATGATGGGAGAGCTCTCATTCTTTTTGGGGCTCCAAATCAAGCAAAGGAAGGATGACACCTTCATCAATCAAGAAAAGTACGTGAATGACATGCTCAAGAAGTTTGGCTTGGATAATGTGAAACCTCAAGCTACTCCTTTGAGCACTTCTTTAAAGCTTGACAAAGATGAAGAAGGTAAGCGTGTTGATTCTAAGCTTTATAAATCTATGATAGGTTCTTTGCTTTACCTTACCGCAAGTAGACTGGATATTGTGTTTAGGGTTTGCTTGTGTGCTAGGTTCCAAGCTAGTCCTAGAGAATCACACTTAGTAGCCATAAAGAGAATTTTTAGATACCTTAGAGACGCACCTAACTTAGGCCTTTGGTATCCTAAGGATTCTTCCTTTAACCTTCATGCCTTTTCGGATGTGGATTATGGGGGATGCAAAATAGATAGGAAAAATACCTTCAGAACATGTCAATTTTTAGGTATTATGCGCGTATCTTGGTTATCTAAGAAACAAAATAGTGTAGCTTTATCTACCACCGAAGCGGAGTACATATCCTTAAGGAGTTGTTGTGCTCAAGTCCTTTGGATGAAACAACAACTCTTAGATTATTGTATCCAAGTAGACACCATACCCCTTAAGTGTGACAACACTAGTGCCATTTGTCTCACTAAGAATCCTATCTAACACTAGTGCCATTTATCTCACATAGAAATTAGACATCATTTTATCAGAGATCATGTTGCCAAAAATGATGTAGTTCTAGAATATGTTGACACATTAAACCAATTAGCGGATATTTTTTACCAAACCTTTAGATAAAGAGCGTTTTTGGACCCTTAGGAGAGATTTAGGTTTAACTAGCCTTTCTTGACCCTTTTAGGTTCCAAATGGTAAAAATTTTGCTTGAAGTTAATTGATATTCATGCCTATGTTAATTTGCATTATTTTTCTTCTATGCTTGTAGCTAGGGGGAGTATATAAATATTTTTACCTACAGTCTTTGCTCATTCATCTTAATCATGCATTTTGAATCGATTAAAAATCGATTTTCTGCAACTTTATGCCCAAACTACATTCTAGCATATGTGTATCGAAACGAGTACCCCTGTTTCGATATGGGCTACCTCAAAGGAGATCATTGAAACAAACTCTATCGAAACGGACACAAACGTTTCGAAACGTTTTGGTTCTGGAACGATTTGTATTGAAACACCCTCAATTTGTTTCGATACGTGCATCTTTGTGAGAATCGATACAATCAAACCTGTATTGAAACGGTCATAAGGTTTCGGAACAGTCGAATTCGTTTCGATACGCTTGTTTCGATACGACTCTACCTGTATCGAAACGCGTATCCGAAAATCCTATATTTAAAGGATTTCCATATTTAAAACATCTTTTTATCAAACCTAAACCTCTCAAAACCCTAACCCTAATTTTTCCTTTAAATACCCATCAATCATAAACGTTTTTCACTCAAATCTTGAGGGTTCTTAGTTTTCAACTCCAATCTAAGCAAGATTCATCAAGTTTGTGCATCTATATTCATCTATTCCTCCAAAATCCCAAATCAAGGTATTTTTTATCTTCTCTTTCTTTTCAATTTTCGTTTGATTTCTATGGTTTAAAATTATTTCTTTTGTATATATTACATATTTATACTATGGGTTTCAAAGATTTTGCAAAAGTTTCTTCAAAACTCAAAATTTTTTATTCGAATATAAATTTTTTTAACAGTATATTTTTTCAGTTTTCAAATTATCTTCTTAATTTTTTATATCGTATATATTTAAACCTTGATTATAGGGTATCCATTGGATTGAATGTGAATTTTAATGCATACATTATTTGCTTGCTTAAAACGTTTTTAGGCTTTTCAATGGCTCATAAGAAGCGAAAAACTGAAGAGACGGGCGAAGGATCTAAAGCTACTGTTGACGATTCTTCTCGTCCAAACTTGGCTCATCTCTTCACAAAGAGCCTCAAAAACAACGACGCTCGCACAAACTTCAAGCTCTATCAAGACACCATCATTCGTCGTGAGCGTATGGTTTATTTGACCTTCCTTAACTCTGAACGCTTTTATTTCAAATGTCTACCTCTTTTACAGCGTTGGGGATTTTTATTTTTCATGACTATACTCGACATTCTTTATTGTATTCTTGTTTTGCTATTTTATGCAAATGCTCGGTTAGTGAGTAACCAAGACCATTCTGATGTCACTGCCATAGAGTCCTATATTATAGGGAAAAAGGTCCGAATTGAGCCATCGACTTTGGTCAGTTTCCTAGGCCTTGTCGATGAAGGCATTGAAGATGAGACCTCTTTGGGCTCTAGGACCGGCTCAGTTCTCTCCTTAGATGTTCATGATCGGTTCTTGCATCTCATAATCTCTTGGTGGTTCCGTCCCTCCGGAGGCAAGTTTGCTCACATCCACCAAGTTGACAATTTTTTGCTAGACTGATTCCGTCAAGAAAAGCGACCGAACCTCATGAAGAGCATGTTTTCCGAGATGGTGCATCTAGTTAGGCATCATGGTTCTGACTCCATCCAATCATTCACCTATGGGACTGCATTGAGCTGCATTTCCTTCAAGTTCAGGATTGATTGTTCTTGTGACTATCTGGAGTCTCAACCAAAAGCTCGATGAAAGTACCCTCTTAAGGTCTGGGTTTCGCTACGTTCTTGGTGAATGGGTTCGTGTCGATAGAGGGGCAAGAGATCCTCCGGTTGATCCTCAACCTCAACCTCAAGCTCCAATTGCTCCTCAAAACAATGATGCGCTTATGGCTTATCTTAACACGTAATTCACCGACTTGCGAACCGACATCTCTTCCGGATTTGCTGTCATCGACACACGTTTCACTGCTTTGGAAGAACGTGTTCTTAATGTGGAAAATCATCTTACTTCTCTTGAGATTCAACATGCCTCAATGGATCCCTCCTTCACCGGTTTCTATGGAGAATGGAAACACTTTAGGAGAAGTTATGAGGAAGATAAAGACGAAGATGACGATCATGTAGATGATGAGGATGATGAGGATGGTGGCGATATGGATCCTTAGACTAGGTTACATCTCCTAGCATATCATATTATCTAGTTTTTTATGCACCTATTTTAACTTTTGAACTATGTTTTTCCTATGTCATGCTTATAGGTATTAAGTTTGGATTTATATTCTATACTTTGGATTTATGAACTTAATATATAATGTTGTTTGCTTTGATTTAATTGCCTTTTTATTTCTCAAAGGATTATGCCTATTTTGATCTAACAAAAAGGGGGAGAAGTAGAGCCAATTTTGAAACTTTGCAACTTAGTTTTAAAAACCTATCTTAAATCGAGGGGGAGTAAGTTTTACAAAGTTCTCAAAACTTAAAATTTTATATTTGGTTTTGTTATATCAAAAAAGGGAGATTGTAAAACCAAAACTTTGATTTTGATATAACAAGATTTCAAGGACTAATTTGAAAATAAGATAAATTTTTAAGTCCTCAAACTTCCAAAAATTGACAAGCAAAATGTTTAAGTCAAAACTCAAGTTCCCATAAATTTTTCTAAGTGTTTACCAAGCCAAAACAATGATTTTCGACTAACCGTTTCGATACACCCCTTAGGTGTTTCGAAACGATTTAAAACTGTAAAGTGATTTTTGACTAGCCATTTTGATACACCCTTTAGGTGTTTCGAAACAATTTGAAACTGTAAAGTGCTTTTTGACTAGTTGTTTCGATACACCCCTTAGGTGTTTCGAAACGATTTGAAACTGTCAAGTGTGGGCTCGAAAGGAGAGAACTCGTATCGATATGGTAGTATCGAAACAGTTTCACTCGTTTTTGTACGAGTTTTAAAAGTTGGTTTAAAAATATGACTGTTGCTTGTCATAACCGTTTTATGGAAAGTTAGTTAAGCGTATCGATACGCTTTAGGTGCGTTTTGATACGGGTTTTCACAGTTTCAAAATGTTTCGTTACAACCTTTTCCCATTTCAAAACGGGCTCTTTCAGTATCAGAACGACCACGATCATTTCGATATGGTCTCTTAAATGCTCCCAATGACTCTTTCTATTTTTGCTCCATTTCGATACAGGTGATGTCATTTCGGTCCGGGTAGTTGTAGAATAGCATTAATGGTGGGAAGATGAAGTCCCAATGGCTATATTTATGATGTCAATCACCCAAACAACTAGAAATTAATGAGAATGTATTAAAGCAAGCATTTTGAGCACCGACAACAACTATTGAACCTACAAGAATCATCCAAGCATCAAATCCAAACCCTTGTGCCTTTTATTGTCAAATCCGTGTACCAAACTCTATTTAATATTTCATTCTTATTTGTATTGTGAGTTTGGGAAGTGATAAATTGTATTTGGGTAAACAATTCATCATTTAAGAGGAATTTGTAAGGTTTACCATTTTCACTATTGTAAAGAGTGTTTCAAATTAAGCTTTGGGTAGAAAGCTTAATTTCCTTGTAAGGTTTCCTCCTCATCCAAGAAAAGGGGAAGAATCAATAGTGCATTGGTAGAAAATCCTTAGTGGGAGCTACGGTAGTGGATGTAGAGTTCATTGGAAAAATTGAACCACAATAAATCTCTTGTGCAAATTTGTATTCATCCATTTCCCTCCATTTAAAATTTTAATTTCCAATTCACCTTCTCTTTGCCAATTGCATTGTTTGATCAACTCAACACAAGGCAATTACCGAGTTCTTAAGATTTATGCTCGAGTAGAAGGACATTTCTTGGTTTTCCAATTTTACAACTCATTTCAGGCCATTAGGGGTCTATTAGAACGAACATTACAAATTTTCAGCCTTTCGGGGAAAAAATTAGTATTTTTGGGCAAATTGAGTAGTGGGTACCAGTACGGTACCCTCGGTACCGATACTCACCGCGTACCGATACCAAAATGGCTTACTTGAATTTTCCAAAGCTTTGGCGTATCGGTACAGGTCGACTCATACTGATACGAGATTACATGGCGTACTGATACTGGTTCAATATCGTACTGGTATGCCCTTCTTAACTTGCCTCAATAGAACAATGTTCTTAAAGCCCAAAACACTAGGGTACCATTATATGTTCTCCATGTACCGGTATCGAAGCTAAGAAATAGCTTCCTAAGCTTAGGAAATCATTCCCAAAGCCTCCAACTCGAACCTCAAAACCCCTTAAGTTTATCCTATAGTTTATGAGAGTCATTTAGGGTGATTTACTACCATTTTTACATGTTATTAACACTTAATCTCGAATTTTAAATCCTCCAACAAGATTGATCTCGTGTTCTTACAAAAGGTTGCATCCATTAAGAACCAATCCCTCTTTAAAATGAGGAAATTTACCCCTCTACCCCTCCATCATCATCATATTCACTTATCCAACCAAGGTCTTTAGCCCAACAACACAAAGGAAGCCCACTAAAGGTTTCATGAGCAACCCAAGGCCCTAATTTTCGGCCCAACACACTAGGCCCACTGGTCAGGTTGGACCGACTCACGCATTCTGAAATTCGGGTCATTACAACCACCCATTTCCCATAATCATCCATTGCTGGTAATCGACGAGAGACGTGCCAATTGGACGCCGAACGATTGAATCCTTTTGCATTCTTCGTTCAATGTCTCATTGACACGCCTCCCACCGGTTACCAAAAGTGGGTGTTTGGGGAAAATATACAGTGACCTTTTGCGACGGTGGTGGTGGGTCCAACGAAACTATCGACGACGACAATTGCGTTAATTTTGAGTTTAAGGTTGTAGGGTTTTAGTGATTTGCATTATTTTGTGATTTTCAGAAATTTCATAATATTTTTAAAATTTATTTACTTTTCAGTTTGTTTTTACAAATAAAAAAAGTCATGTGTCAAGCTATGATTGAGTGATGGATTTTTTTCACGAATTGACTTTAGAAAGGGCCAAAAAGAAACGTTAGGAACCTATTTCAGTAAAAAAAAAACATCAGGCACCTATTACAAAAAAAGTATAGTTTAAGTTTATATTTTTGTAGTTAAACCTATTGTATAACTCAAACTTTATTTAAAAAAAATTCTAGTCGAGTTGAGTTTATGAAATTCGAGTCAAGTTCGAGATTCTATTCAAATTTAATTGTAAACATATTCAACACACACACATGCACACACGCACATTTCTTCATATTTTTCATATGTGATATATATATATATATATATAAAGCAAAATTAGATGGCTCAACTCGAACTTGAAAATTAATCCACTAATTACTAAAAATTCTAAGTTATATGAGTTATTTGAATTTTTATTTTATGATTCAAACTTTATTTGACATTCTCTTAGTCGAGTTTATGAAATTATGAGTCGAGTCAAGAAGAGTAGTATTTTTCGCATTGAGTCGAATAATTTAATTTTTCCGAGTTGAGTCAAATTTTGCACACCCATATTCTCAATTCAGTTTGTTTCATTCATAATGTCAGTAAAGATGATTTAAAGTGCCAAATTTTACTAAAAATTATATTGGAATTTTTACCTATTTGGACTCCAATTTTTAATTCATTTGAATTTTTGTTTCTCTTTTTTATGATTAATTATATTTTGTCTATCGTGATCTTAATTTCTAAATTTGTCATTGAACTTCAATATTTAAAATTTCCCTATTTATAAAATCTAATGTCTCATCCTAACTAAACTATTTGGAGGTTTTTATATTTAAACACGGTTTTGTATACATTACTGCATGGGCAGAACTAGACAGGGGTTTGGGGGGCGTGTGACCCTTCTAACTTTTTTTTTTCCTTCCAATGATAATAGAATAGTTTTTTTAGAAAAAAAAAGATAAAAATTAATTTTATAATCCCTTACATCTTTTTAAAATCTTATTTTGACCCTTTAAAATTTTTAATTTCATTATAATCCCCTTTTTATAAATTTTTTTCCGCCCCTGTATTATTGGTTGAGTTTATGAACATAGTATGTTTTTCATGTTAAGTATTTATATAGCTTAAAAGGGTGCGAGTCATTCTTGTATTCCTTTGATAATCTTGTGCCTGGAAATTTACAACATATGTTTCCATAAATCCCTTATCGAAGTGAAAGCAATTTGTTTGGCAAGACTGAAGCAAATGAGAATAAGAAGAAAAAAAAACTTTTTTTTAGTTTGATACAATTCAAGAGTACAATAACAGAAGATTCTTTTTACCGTTGGAGTGCTAATGTGTGGTAAGTACTAGAAACAAGCAAAGGAATATTAACGGAGTTTTCTAGCATGCGGCCGCCTAATATACGGCTAAGAAACGGCGTTACCGAAAACATTATAAGATATATAAAGTATTCGGTAAAGCGCTACCAGATATGTTGATATGAAATGATGTATCCGGTAAAAAACACTCAAAAAATGAAAAAAATGGTAACCGACAAATTTAAGTTATCGGTCAGACATAACAAAACTGGTAATTTTACCTATTTTGTTATACGAATATCAATATAATCGGTAGCGCGGAAATTGTTGATAATGTTTGAGCTGATGGGGCCTCGAAAATTCTCACGATAACAAAACCGGTAATTTTACCTAATTTGTTATCCGAATATCAATATATTCGGTAGCGCCTAAATTGTTGATAAATTTGAGCTGATGGGGCCTCGGAAATTCCCACTATAACAAAACCGGTAAAATTACCGATTTTGTTATCCGAATATCAATATATTCGGTAGCGCCTAATTTGTTGTTAATTTTGAGCTGATGGGGCCTTGGAAATTCCCACGATAACAAAACCGGTAAAATTACCGATTTTGTTGATCCGAATATCAATATATTCGGTAGCGTCTAATTTGTTGTTAATTTCGAAAGTATCCATACTTTTGAAAAGTTTATCGATACTTTTTTATCAATATATCCGGTACTAGGGTAACCTAATAGGTAGCCAATAAGAATCGATACTTTAAACAATATTATCGATATTTTAATAAAAACATTGGAACTGGTTCAATTGTGGGTCGATAGTATGGATACTTAAATAAAACATATGGATACTTATATTAAATGTGTCGATACGTTTATTAGAAGTATGGATACTTTCTTTTACTTGCAGGAAAATTATGGATACTTATATCAAATGTTTGGATACTTCTAATATTAAATCGAATGAAAATCCCAATAAACGAATAAATGCTTAGCAACCTGGCCTTTGAAATAAAAATATGACAAAATACTAAGTTCACAACCTGGCCTTTCAAATGAACAGAAGGTAAAACACAGTAATTGAGTGATGAATAACACATGTGACGAAAAACGAGATGGCAACGAAAAAAAACAAGAAATTGAGAAGAAAGAAAAGATTGATCTTCTAATATTTATGTGCAATGCAAAGACCAAGCCGAATTGTTTCCAATATCATGTAATGGGGTTTTATGATATTGGAAACAATCTGGCTTGGTCTTTGCATTGCACATAAATATTAGACCATCAATCTTTTCTCTCTTCTCAATTTCTTGTTTCTTTCCGTTGGTGGCAAAAAGGATCTTGTCCCTTCAAGCCTCCTCCCTTCAAGTCCCCCTGCCACCCATGGAACTTGTTCCAGCACCAGCTTGCTGTCCAACCATCTGTGCATATGGTCGCATCTCAAACTTGACCTTTTGGTTGCCTAATGAACAAATTTTTTTTGCATAAGTATGAGCAGAAGTGTATCTTGTTATTAATAATAGAAGAAAATGATAGAGAAAACCTTGGAGATGGCGGTTGAAGATGTGTATGTCTTCTTTTTCAGCCATATAACCATATAGTTGGCGCTGGCTGGATGGAGGGGATGGAGCATAACGTTGCGAAGCATCTAACCCGAAACCTTGGGCAGCAAATTGTTTATGCAGACGCTGAGCATCTAGATAACCTCTTTCCGTGCTCTCAAAAATCAGAAGGCTCATCCCACGATGGCCTTCTGGACCGTATGAATAGCGAGCCTTGGAAACAGCACCATAGGAACTGAAATAGTCGAGAAGCTCTTGGTTTCCCATACCAATCCACTGAAGCAAGCAGAAAATTAAAAAAAAGAAGTTAAGTATTAAAATATAATATTAATGAAAACATAATTCAGAAGTTATATAACTACCTTCCCATCTCTATCTCTATGAAGCTTTGTGTTCATAATCATCACCATGGGTGGCTAGAGTATTTGGTGATGAGCTTCCTGGTTGCTTGAAGGCGGGGGGGGGGGGGAGACAATAGTAGCATCATTACTCAGACCACTCCATTGGCCTGAAGCTTGACCTTGAGGAGTAGCCGAAGTACCCCTTCTTCGCAATTCCTCCTCCAACATCTGACCAAGGAGGTGATGAATTTTCAGCTTTGGTCCTCCTTTGCTTTTTGCATGGGTGAGTAGGGACTGAAGGCCACAAAACTTGTGAAAGGCACCAGGACCTCCGTGGCATGCTGGACACAGCCATTGAGTAGAAGGGTCGTTGATAGAGTTCATTCGATCGAAGGCCTCGAAGAACCTCTTGAAGCATTTGCTGGATTTCATTTCCTCGTGGCTTAGTTGTTCGTCATTATCAGAATCAGAATCAATATAGAAATCATCATCACTGTTTGATGATGTCTCGAAATCAATCTTCCTCTTTGCCAAAGGCTGAGGATTTTTACCCGAACTTCTGCTTGAACTCATTGTATAATAGAAGATTGTGAAAAAGAACTGATTATAAAAGTAAACGAAAGGGTTGAGTAGATTAATTTGAAGATGTTGTGAAGAGTAAATAGAAGAGTTGTTAATTTATAGGCGATTTCCGTTTGGGAGGGAAAGTGATAATGCATGAAACTGAAAAGGCAGATTCAGATTGAGAGATTCGTTCGTTCTCCTCGTTTCCAGGGTTATAGAAATAAATGAGGAGAAGGTACATGAACAGAACGGTGGATGTGATACATTGGAAAGACGCGAAACTGAAAAGGTAGAATCAGATTCGTTCTTCTCCTCGTTTCCGGGGTTATAGAAATAAATGAGGAGAACTAGGAGAACTACCCAATAAATGAAGGTCATGAACGGTGCATGCGTGATACAAGTGAAAAGACACGAAACTGAAAAGGAAGAATCAGATTCGTTCCGGGGATTAAGGGTTTCAGCTTTTTACAGGATGAGCAGTAAACGATGCATGTGATACAAGTGAAAAGACATAACACTGCAATGCAAAGTTGTAGAAGTGTATAATGAAAACGGTAATAATAAACCGGATACATTGATGTAATGAATAAAGAATATAGTAAAAATATACTGGAAACATTAATGTTTTTGCAAACGTATCGATAATTACATTAAAACATGGAAAAAAGTATCGAAAATCTTGTTCCCACTAAGCTATAGGAAGCCTTTAGTTTTTGTTAATTATCGATATTTTTGTAAAAGCATTGATATTTTCGAACGATATTCGTATCGAAAACATTGATTTTCTTTCAAAAGTATCGGGTTTTTTTATTAATAGTGTGTAAATCGTATCGAAACTTTTGTTCCAGTATGCAATGGGGATCCATATGTGAATAAAAAGTATCGATAATTGTTTTCAAATAGGATTAAAGTATCGATAATTTCGACCATATTTGCTAACGTAGCATGTAATTTTACAACAGGATCGATACTTTTACTGAAAGGGTGAAAATGTATCGAAACTTTAATTCCAGTAAGCTATGAGAATACTTTGTTTCTTAAAGTATCGATAATTGTATCGTAACGGACAGAAAGTATCGATAGTTTCGAGCAGATTCGCTAATGTATGATGGAATTTTACAACAATATCGAAACATTTTTAGAAAGGGGGAAAATGTATCAAAACTTTATTTGGAGGCAGTGGACAAGTAAGGGATAAAGGATGAAATAAGACGTCATATAACATAATTGGAAGATAATTTCAGAAGTTTATTGTTAATCTGAATCATTGTAGTCAGTGGACACGTCTAAACTTAGGTTTAGTTCTTCGATCAGCTGTTGTTTTCTTTGTCTACGCCTGTACATAAAAAGTTGCAGCTCCTCCGCAGCCGCATCAACATCCGGTGAAGACGGTGCGTGTTTAGTGTTCGGATCAGGTTGTACGGGTGCAGACGTACTACCTTCGCCGGCGTTGACGTCGTCAAACTTAACATGTAAATCGACGTCTCTAGCTCCGACGAAATTGAGGCGGTCATACATGTTACGAACGTCTGTTTCGTTCGTAAGCTTCATAACGTAGTGCATTTCGTTTGCTGACGGTGTTGGGATTCGACATTCCATGGAAGAAATTTGTTTGTCGGCGTGTTTACTAACCTCGATTGTTGTCAACTGTATTAAATCTTTTAGTGACATTCTGGTGGTGATTGTTGACTGAAAATAAGTATCGAGAAAATAAAATGTTGCCTGAAATTTTGCCATAAGGTGAGCAAAGATTCGGTGTTTGGAGAGAATTTGGAATGAGTAAATGATGGTGGAATTCGTGGGTATTTATAGGAAAGAAAAAACACCACATAAGTAAATTTAACTCAAATGTAAACTTTAATTCGCATTTCATTTAACAAAACTTTCAACATGTATTCTTTAATAAGTAAATTGAGAGAATCCTTTGTGCCTGAAAGTATCGATAATTTTATCGTAACGGACAGAAAGTATCGATAGTTTCGAGCAGACTCGTGTTGTTATGATGGAATTTTACAACAGTATCGAAACATTTTAAGTAAGTTGGAAAAATGTATCGAAACTTTATTTCCAGTAACCTAAGACAATCCTTTGTGCCTGAAAGTATCGATAATTTTTATCGTGAAGGACAGAAAGAATCGATATTTTCGAGCATATTCGCTAACGTCTCATGGAATTTGACAACAGTATCGAAACATTTTCAGAAAGGGGGAAAATTATATCGAAACTTTATTTACAGTAACCTATGAGAATTCTTTGTTTATGAAAGTATCGATAAATTTTATCGTAAAGGACAGAAAGAATCGATATTTTCGCGCAGATTTGGTAACGTATCATGGAATTTTACAACAGGATCGAAACTTTTTCAGAATGGGGGAAAATGTATCGATAATAGACTACAATTTATTGCACGTTAACTTTGTAGGAAGGAAGAAATAAATGCTCTTAATGCTTTCAACCACCATCAACCACCACCACCTACCGAATTTAGTACCTGAAAATGAAAGCAACACACAACTCCTGTGCAGGAAAAGTTTGGACCACTTCAACCGATCGTGTTTAAGAAAATGGAAGATACTTCATCCAACGATGTTAATGGTAGCAGGAATTTGCAAGATGAAAAGTTGACCGTTGATGATTCGGACCGGTTGGTAGGTCAGCTCTTTTCTTCACGTGAGAAGGCTTGGAATTTTTACAAGGAATACGCAATGAAACATGGTTTTAGTGCACGTCGAGGAACAACACGGCTGGATGGAGAAGGGAATGTGAAGACACAAGAATTTTGTTGTTCAAAAGAAGGGTTTAGATCTTCGAAAGTAGAAACTGTTAATCGTCAACGTGCTCATACGCCAGTCACACGAACAGGATGCAAGGCCAAAATCGTTGTCACAGCAACAAAAACAAAAGATCAGTGGGTTCTAAGTAAGTCTTTCCACGAACATAACCATGCATTGTGCACACCTCTTATGACACCATTTATGCGTTCAAATAGAGGTGTGAGTGAGGCTGATGTGGCTGAGGCAACAGCGTTGAAAGATGTTGGTGTTGGGACATCAAAGGTAATGAATTATTTCATGAATCGGGCAGAGGGATTTCATAATGTTGGATTTACTAGTAAAGACTTGTACAATGCACTTGATAGAGGTAAAGCAAAGGAGCTTGTCAATGGGGATGTGAATGCACTCATTGCTTACTTTGATTACAAGAAAGAAGATGATCCGGGGTTTTTTATTACATACTCCACAGATGAATCAGGGGCATTGCAGCATCGTATTTGGTCTAATTCAACATCGAGATCAGATTACACTTGCTTCGGTGATGTTATTGCGTTCGACACAACTTACAAAGGTAATTACTATGCACGACCAATTATGCCTATTGCCGGTGTCAATCATCACCATAGCACAATAGTATTTGATACTGCGATCATAGCTGACGAAACGACTCAATCGTTCGAGTGGGTGCTGCGAAATTTTCTACAAGCCATGCTGAATAAATCGCCTCTTTCAGTTGTGACAGATGGGGATAGGGCAATGCAGAGGGCTATCAAATGTGTTTTCCCTTATGTTAAGCACATATTATGTTCCTGGCATCTATCTCGCAATGTCCAAGCTAACATTGGTGACAGCAAATTTAGCACATCATTTAATAGATGTATGAGTTCGTGGTGGACAACCAGCGAATTTGATAGTGAATGGTCTAGGGTGATTTTCAAATTCAACGTCGAAAAGCATCCATGGGTGATAGAGAAGGGAAATACTCAGAACTTATGGGCTCAAGCATATCAAATGGGTCATTTCTTTGCGAATTTGTGATCCACACAAAGAAGCGAGTCCTTGAATGCTGCACTCGGACGTGCTCTGATAAAGAAGAAGACATATGTAGACGTAGTTCGTACAATTGAACAATCTATTGGTAAAATTCATATCAACGAGTTGCAAGTAGATTGCTTAAGTTCGCAGACAATGCCCTTCCATATCACTAAACTCACAGACCTAGAAAGCCATGATGGTGAAATTTATACGCGAGCATCATTTGGTATCTTCCAAGACGAACTTCAAGAGGAGACCTTGTACCAGATTGACGAACAAATTCAGTCCTTATCAGATGAATGTCAACATTTTGTTCTGTCAAAGTACAAGGAAAAGAACATTAGATTTGACGTATCTTTTGATGTTGTCTCGGAAACCATCACATGCTCATGTAGGAAATTTGAGACTGTAGGAATTCCATGTTGCCATCAACTACATGTTCTGAAGCACTTGGATTACACATGTATTCCAAAGTCGTTGATTCTAACTCGATGGACCAAGGATGCGAAGGCTGCTGCACCAAGTTTCCTTGACTTCAATGTAGCACCTGAAGTTATGCAAATGGCACGGTTCGCTGCCCTACGTACAGCGTCAAGTCGTTTTTGCTACATTGCATCAAAGGCAGATGCATCTTTCATAATCGCAAGAGATGAGATGAAAAGACTAACTGCCGAATTTGAACACTCGTTCGGTTTGAAAGATTCAAGTAAACGACGAAATGTTGATAATGGAGTTCGCGTTGGCGACCCTAAATGAAGACAAGGAAAGCGAAAAGTAGTCCAAAAGAAGATGGTCCAGAAGAAAAGTAGGCTATGCTCTTTCTACAAGATTGAGGGACATAACAGATTAACGTGTCCTAAATTAAAGCTGGGTCTGGATTCTTTTACACAACCTACCTCGTCTGACTTTTTTGATAACGATGTAGAATGGTCCTACGGCCGCGTAGATGAGGATTATAATGTAAGTTACTATATCTATTCTACAACATATTGTCTTCAATTGTTTGTTTATGGTTAATTTTAATATCAATCACTTCTTTATGTCTCAGAGCAACGAGGACATTCGGAATACAGCAAGTACCGATCAACAGACATTGTGACTACATACAACAATATGATATAAAATTCAAATGTCTAAAGGGTTATTTTTTAACAAATTCGCGAACAGTACTCTGGTCATTCGCCAACTTTTCGAAAAATTCTCGGATGCTTCCGCCCTTTTCTGTGGATATATAAAAATAAGCCAAATTAGCAGACTGTCAACATGTTCAATATATAAATAAACCAATGGAATAAGTCACATATGTAACTGTCATGCCTAACGCATTGTCGTTGCAAGATGAATGGTTATAGGGATGCGGACATATGTAGTTGTATTCCTATAAAGAAAACATAAATTAACAAAATAATAGCATATTACCGTATTAATAAATTGCATGTAAATAATATAACTCACTGGATTATATTTCATTTTCTCGGTAGAATCATCCACCAACAGTGTATTCTCCAATTTGAATTGAGGATACTCATTCCAAACTTGATGCAAGTCTTTGCAGAAGGTGAATTCCTCTTCCTGTATGCACTTTGCTTGATCCTGTTTATAGTAAATTGTGAAACACCAATTTGTAAGAATCATAACAAATTCAATTACCGAAGGCAAATAAGAAGCATCTTACCCAGATGAATATATATTGTTCATATTGTACAGGTAGTTTGTTAAGAGCAAGCTCAATGTTATGCCTGCAATCGTGAACAATTACCACAATAAACTTCAAATTCTTTAAGAGGTAAACGTTAAATGTTAACAATTTTAATCATAACGGTGCGTAACTCAACTTCGATGGCCATATTCCAACAACAAACTTCTCTAAACAAAATTGCATAAATTCTTCTACACCTGGCCTTAGTATAACATCTACAACACAAAAACAAATTCAACATAATTGTTTTCTTTATAGCCGTAAACAAATTTGCAGACATTTAATTACCTCTGGGAGTTTGTTTTGTATAATATACAAGGACTCCGTTGACATCAAAAATGACAAGTTTTTTGTTCTGTGTTAGAGAAATCATATATCTGTTGGGGTCTTCACTTTCATCATCATCTGAACTATCTACCTCTTCATCATTCTCCTCTTCAGGCACCGTATTCTCCTCTTCAGGCACCACTGGATTCTCCACATCTGTTATAAGCATGTCAATAGTCAAATAACCGAATGTCAATAGTAAATTTAAAGGGTTATTTTACCTATAGGTTTGTATTTGCTTTGAAGGCATTGATTACGGAAGTTGGAGAAGTCAGCACGAAGTGAGGAAATATCTGCTCACATTTGGCCGATTTGGTCATTAATCTCGCCAAAACGAGCATCCATATGCTCGCGGAAATGAACCATGTAAGCCATCACTGACTTCATGGTAATCACCCCTTCGATCTCATCTTCTTGCATCCGCTCGTTGTTTTCTGCTTCAACGTTCTCCACTTGGTCGTTGCCTTGTTCTGCTCCAATTACAGATTTGTTTATCCAACCGACATTTTCAATAAAATCGTATCCCATTTTTGTCAAGGTAATCATGTCGATCTTCCGGGATAGTCGAATAGGGTAGTCAAGATTGAATTACACTCCTTCCTTCCTCAATATATGGAAAATTATACATCTATATGGTAGTGAGGTTGTAATGGAAGCACCATTCTTCACTATATGTACAATTGTCTCATATATCAGTTTTGCTGTGTTTGGAGCGGTTCTTGATTCATATTTAGACAACCACTAGTAATCACTATCTCGAATTTGTGAAAATTTCCCACCGGAAGGCCAAAGAAACCAAGTGACAAGAAGGCGGAACAATCTGCCCTCCGCACCAAGGTTAATGGGACTATTTCGATCCACACGTTTCATGGTAGGATCTAAAACATGTTCATCGGAATCTCATATATTCTTCACTCCTATACAAGCAGCAATAGAGGACGCATCTATATATATCTCCTTACCCATGACATAAGTCGTAATTCCTAATATTTTTCCCGTACTAGGCTGGAGGTCTAATTTTGCATTACTGTAGAAAACGCTAACAAGATTGGGGGTAATATTTTGGTTCTACACCAAGCAGTTCAAGCCAGCCCCAATTTGTAAATGTTTGTTTAAACCCAAATTTGTTTTTTCTCATCGAAGAAGAAGTCCAAGTCAATAACACGTTCTGGACAAATCTTTCTTGTTTTGAAATTGCTATCATATGTCACTTTCTCTTCCTTGCTACTAAAGTTTTGTGTTTCAAAAGACAAATTTTATTCAGAAGAACTTGAACTTACTTGAGCAGCAGACCTTGATTTAGAAGATGACTTTATCTTGGAAGCAGTACCTCTCTTCCGTTTGGGTGCCACTTTTTTTGGTGCCATTACAACTGTTATATGCAGAAGAGGAACGATTACTCCAAAATCGTGCAAAACCCTAACCCTAAAGTACGCAAAATTAGTCTCTTTTACTAACCTGTAAATCTGATCGTAGTAATCGTCCTCGTCGGTGTTGATTTTATACCCAGGTTGAACGGTGCAATTTCTCTGAACTGTGGTAATCGTCGTTGGAGTTGAAGAGATCTCTGCAATAGTATCGATAAAATTAGGAAATGGAGGATTTGAGTTTAGGGCTGGTTTAAATAGAAATCCCGCCTAAATTTCAGATTGAATCGCTACCGGAAACATTGACAAGTGTATCGGGTACATTGATGTAGTCAGTAATGAAAACGGTAAAGACGCAACCGGAATCATTGATTTTGTTTATTTGTATCGATACTTATAATCATAGCGTCCAAAAGGATCGAAACTTTCCTTATAGTAAGCTATGTCAATCCCTTTGTTTCAAAGAGTATTGATAATTTTATCATATATGAAACAAAGTATCGATATTTTCGGGAACTTTTTTAAAGCGGATACTTATACTTCTTTTACAATTATCAATATTTTTACTCTTAGAGCAAGAAAAGTATCGACACTTTGATTCCAGTAAGCTATGTCAGTTCTTCTGTTTCAAAAAGTTTCGATAATTTAATCATAAAGGAAAAAAAGTATCGATTTTTTCGAGAATTGTTATTCTGAGGATACATATATTTCGTTTAAAAGTATCGATATTTTTACTCATAGCGTCAGAAAAAGTATCGACACTTTGATTCCAGTAAGCTATGTCAGTCCTTTTGTTTACAAAAGTATCGATAATTGCATCATAAAGGAAAAAAAGTGTCGATTTCTTCGGGATTTTTTTATCCGGATACATATTTTTCGTTTAAAAGTATCGATATTTGTTCTCATTGCGGCACAAAAGATTCGAAACTTTGATTCCAGCATACTAGAAAAGTCCTAGAAAAGTCCAGTCTCCCATAATTAGGTGTATGCAGAATTAAGTATGATAAACAAAAATTTCTTTACATTTTTTCAAAGAAGCTAATATGTTAACATAATTTACAACAAACTAACTTTGATAAACAATTACATAGTGGGAAAATTATGGTAACATAATGTACATATATTTGCTTTCAGAAGGAATTATGTTTTCATACGTTCCAGGCAAGCAGTTGTGAACTTAGCTCTCCTTCTATTACATTCGTGATTTACGAGATCGTTTAAAACTCTCGGACGATTATATTCCCCAACAACCTACATTCAAATTAGGAGTCAATGTCAGTGCCAATTTTTTTAAAAAAATAAAGTCCTTTTCGGACCACTTACCAAATCATCCGATGACCTCCCTTCAAAAATAGCTTCCATCCACATGACCACATGAATTTTTTGACTTATTAAATACTCAAATTTCATACTCGTTCGTTTGCACCTTCGTCTTACGGACCACGAATTTTAAATCCCTCGGTGGTACCTTAATCTTCCCAAATTGGGCACAAAACGCCTCGTCCTCATTAAATTTATGTAAACATTCCAGCTGCGTCAAAAAAATTTTAAAATTAGATTACGAAGAAATTATGCATTATAAATTACAAAATGTATCGACACATACTGTTTTCTTGGTTTGGTCCACTCTAGTCCTGTGCCGGATAGATCTATGTAGACTATCAAGAAACGATGCTACACGATCAACCATATCCAACACCAAGAGACACCAATGATTATTTGTATCGTTTATTGGCATGAAGATCTACAACAAATGTCACACAAGATATTAGAACATTTATTGTTATTATTTAAATACTGAACAACATGTACGCAAAAATATCTTACCATGTCACAATCGGTGAATTTATTATGGTCGATCAATGTATTAGAATAGAAGCTTATAAGATTCGGCACAATTTGACCGTCCATTATCAACGCGGACTGCATTTTAAAAAACAATCTCCATTAATTGACCAGCCATGAACAAATTGGACACGAAAATGTGTACAATGTAACTTACCACAAAACCGGATGGTAGATAGCAAATCTTCCGCTTCGCTGAACTATTCTTCATCAATTCGTAACCCAACAACCAGCCTTTCAAATCAATAATCGGACTTAAAAGCCATTCCTCAGGTTTTAACGAGCCAAGGTCGCCTACTGTGCCGTGTTCGAGCCCGTAATCTAGGATAACATCTCTATAGAAGCAATTTTTTGTATTAATTTTTTCCCAAAATTATTTAAATATCACTCGCAAAGCAATATATATTACTTACGATTTTTCTAACAATCCACTATTCCATACATAATCACACATCGCAGCCTCCATCGAATCAATTCCACTTGGTATTTTGACCTTTGCAGCCTACGATATATCAATAGATATTAGCCACAACACAATAATCAAAATGGATGTCATTTGTATTATTCATTTTACCTTTTTAGTCTTCTTCTTCTTTGGTGCAGGACACCCTGAATCGAGCTCTACATCTATTGCATGATCCGGTGTCCTCATATCTTCATGGTGGACCTCTCTTATATTTTCCTCCTCCCTCTTACTCAATTCTTCTAAATTTTCTTCATCATTTTTTTCTAAGTTCATCATATTTTTCCTCAACATAACTCCTCTTTTTGTTTATTTCAGGACTTAAATTTATCCACTCATCCATTTTTTTTCTACCATTCCAATCACCCCCTTCAACTCACCCCTCAATTCCACCACTTCTTTCACAACACCATCAACCTTTTCCCATACTTCCCCCTTTAAGCTCTCAATCGCCTGTTCGATTCTGGATTATCTTTGCAAACAATCAGAAACGGCTTTTTTAACCTACGCCAACTCAGCCATCAATATGTCATATTTACTTCCCCCTTCATTCAGTTTCACCTTATCTTCTACCTTCTCCTCTTCCTCCTCTCCAACCTTCACAAATAAACTACATTATTAGAGCATCTTTCTTTTTTAAGTCCTTACTAATCTATTAATACTGAAATTACCCTTACTTTCTTTTTCGGTAATTCCAACTTTAACTTTGCCATAACTTGAGCAACTTCTTCCTTGCCCCAGGCAGTGATGCGTGCCACTACAGTTTTTTGGAATGTCGGCACACAAGAAGAATCTGACCAAAAATCATACAGTACAACCTGCATTTATAATAAACTTTATCATTTTCTATAATAACTACTTACAAAGTTTTCTAAACCAATACCAAGATTCAACTCGTTTACCTCTAAGACAGCTATGCATTGTAACCCCCTTAACCCGGCCCAGACGGTTGACCCGAATTAAGGAAGTCACACGGGGAAAACCAAAGTCAACCCGAAAGTCAACCTTGATTAACGACCTTTTTTTTCTTTTTAATCTTGTCTAGATGCACGTTAACCTTAGTTGTGATCACACAACAACATACTCAAAGATCATAAACATCAGAGATCAAACAGGGACCCAATTGAACAATTTACAACTTTAGGGACCAATTTGTAAATTCTGAAAACTTTAAGGACTTAACCAGATTTTAAGTTACCAACTTAAAATTAATCAGGTTTCATGCTTCTCTGCCAAAATTCAGCTCAAACGGACATCCCAAACTCATACAATTGCACAAACAAGTTTCAGGACCAAATTGCAAACATTCCAAAACATTTAACTGCCACTGTCAGCCCCCAACGGTCACGTGTTCTGAAACAGGCAGAGCCCGTTTCGAAACGCGGGGCTGTTCCGCAACGCGTACCGAAACAGGTGGCTGGCAGAATGCTTTCCGTTTCGGAACGGTGTCTACCGTTTCGGACGCCTGGGCTGATTCAGGGCATCCGTTCCGAAACGGTAGTCCCTGTTCCGAAACGCCCTGCACATAATGCAGAAAAAGACATGCTTAAACACGCAATTGACCATCCGAACATACTCCAAAAGCCACCAAACTTTACCATCATGCAATTCAACATATAAGAGACACACTTGCATCAACAATTCAACAATATAACAACATACATGAAAAGCCCCAATTCTATAGGCATGCTTCCTACACAAGCAACCATTTAAACACAAAATCTCCAAATCCATCTCATATAAGCCAAACATGTTCCAACAACATCAACAACATAAATCCATCCTTGTTCGAACATACACGAACACATAAACATCAACCCAAGAGATTCTACCCCATTGCCTTTATTAACTATAGCTATTCACCGAGACATACATCTCAAATGGAGTCCTCCTTGAATCTGTAACGCCCCGGTTTTGGGCTTAGGAGTTTTGAGCGTTGACCGGTTGGTCAAAATGCTGTTCGAATCTAAAGAGGTGAAATTAGGAAAGCCTAGTTCGGGTTGCATTAAAAATATGGAAAAATGTTCTAAAATCATCTTTTAATATAATTAAGTGAACTGTGAAATCAATTTTGGAAAATGAGTTTTGGAAGTGTGACATTTTGGCTAGTGACCAAAATGTAATTTTCGCAAGTTTGGTGACTGTTTTATAAAGGGTTGAAACTTTGAATCTTTAAGGAGCTATTTACCCAAAGGGAGTTTCTCCAGATTTTTCTAAGATATTTTAAGTCTAATTCTGATTTTAAAGGATATTAAAAGTGGAGGGAAAGCCATTTGGCTATTTTTGGATTTTGTAACCAACTTTGCTAAATTTTCTTTCTCTCATTTTCTCTCAGCCCAAACACATTCTCTCCAGAGAATTGGTTCTGATTTCTTCACCTAAATCCCTCCTTTCAACTCTCATTTGATTCCTAATCAACATATCTTCAAAACCTCTTCAATTGCTAATTGTTTCAACAAGGATTTTGGTTCCAAAAAGAGGAGAAACTCAAGTTTGGAGGTAAGAACGTCCTTCTCCTCTAAACTATCAGTTCTTTACTGAAATTCCTAAGTTTTCAATCCTTAATTGAAGTTTAATTAAAGGTTTTTAAGTGGTGAAATGGATCTTGGCTTATAATGCAAGATTTGATGATTTTTGATGATTTTCGTTAGATCTGATTAATCTGTGATTTGAGATGTGTTTTTGATGTTAAATGAACTCTAAATTGATAAGGAATTGAGTTTTGATTGATGCAATCCCGGATAGGTTGAGTTTCCTAAGTTTAGCTTGTGTTTCAAGGTTGTTTTTGAGGTGATCTTGTGGATCTGTTGTTGCTGGAGGTATAAGGATGTTAATAGGTTGTTTTTAGATGTGTTATGATGTTTATAGAAGTGTGGTTTTGCTGGTTTATGGCTGGGCTTTGTTTAGAAGTGGTTTGGATGCATTTTCGGTTGTGTTTGGTGGCCGAAAATGGAGGTTGGATGAGAGCAGCGAGTTTAGGTGCTTTCATTGAAGCAATTAATGCATGATGATGCATTAATCCTCTGCTTTGATGTGTTGAAACAGGGGAGGCATCTTTGGATCCAAGAGTTGTTGATCCGGAAGCTTGATTTGGTGCTTTGGCTTGAAGCAAAGTGGAAATCGGTGAGTGAAGTTGGGTTTTCAGCTTTTAAACCAAGGTTTGAAGGTTTTGGGAGCTTAGTTTAAGTCTAAACAACTTTGCTAAGCTCAAGTGTAAGTTTTCGGAATTTCTCTCTAGTGGTGGCCATGATTTTGTTGTGATGCAAAATGATTATTTGCATGTTTTAATTACTGTTTTGAAAGCATGTTTTAGCATGGTTTTTGCTGATGATGTAAGCCATATGTTGAAGGTAACTCTAGGTAGGAGTTCCTTGCTTTTGTACATTGATTAAATGTGGATTGATGCTTTTAAATGCATGATGAAAATGGCTTGGTTTAATGTTATAAAACAGTGGATTAATTGATGAAAATGATGTATATTGGCAAGTGATGTTTTGAAAAGGTTAAGGTCACTAAGGTGGTTAAAAGTCCTTGAGTGAGCATTGTTACTTAAGAACATCAAGGTGGTTAAAAGTCCTTGGATGATTCTTGTTGCGGACACTAAGGTGGTTAAAAGTCCTTAGGTGATCCTTTCCATGGTGTTTAAAAGTCCATGGGGCCATGGTGTTTAAAAGTCCATGGGGCCAAGGTGTTTAAAAGTCCTTGGGGCCAAGGTGTTTAAAAGTCCTTGGGGTGATTCAAGCTTTGGACACAAAGGTGGTTAAAAGTCCTTGTGTGGTCCTCATTCATGGTGTTTAAAAGTCCATGGCCAAGGTGTTTAAAAGTCCTTGGGGCCAAGGTGTTTAAAAGTCCTTGGGAAGTTGATGAACTTGTTTTAAGAAATGGAATGTATCACTTGAGCCAATATGACATGTTATGTTAATGTTAAAGAATGAGATTGCTTGTTTAAAGTATGCTTTTGAGCATGTACAAAGGTTGATTTTAAGCATGTTTATAAATGGTTTTAATTGCATTATTGAATGGATTTTAAGAGCATTCCTCACTAAGCTTTTGCTTACGCTCTCTTCGTTTTCTTGATTCAATAATGCAAAGCATTAGAGAACCTTGAGGGCAGCAAGGAGGGAAAGCAATCAAATACAAGTAAAGCTCAATGTATGGAAGGTTTTATAAGTACTTTTTAGCTTTTGGGTAATTTGGCAATGGGGGACCAATGTGTATGTTTTGGGAGGTGTTTGGGACTCCCTAAGTATGTTGAATGATGTTAAGATTGCTGGTTTTTGCATTGGATCATTACATGCTTGTTTTGGAAGTTTTGTGCTTGAGTAGCTAGCTTGTTTAGGAAGCATGCCTATAGAATTGGGGCTTTTTGCATATGATGTTAGATTGTTGATTTGATGATGCCTATAAGTCATATATATGTTGAATTGCATGCTGGTAAAGTTTGGTAGCATTTGGAGCATGTTTGAATGATATATTGCATGTTTTGGAATGCATTTTGCTGCAATCTGTGCAGGCCTTTCATAACAGTGTGCACCGTTTCGGAACGGGTGCCTTGCATGAACCCAGGCGTCCGAAACGGTATGCACCATTTCGAAACGGTTTGGCCTCTGCCAAGCCTATGTTTCGGAACCCGTTGCGGAACGGCCCGTGTTTCGGAACGGGGTCTACCTGTTTCGGAACGGTCGACCGTTAGGGGCTGACATTGGCAGTTATATGTTTTGAATTGTTTGCGTTTTGGTCCTGAAACTTGTTTGTTCAATCGCATGAGCTTGGGAAGTCCTTTTGAGCTGAAATTTCACAGAGAAGCATGAAACTTGATTAATTTCAAGTTGGTAACTTTAATTTGGGTTAAGTCCTTTTAATTATCAGAAATTACAATTTGGTCCCTAAAGTTGTAATTTGTTCAATTGGGTCCCTGATTGATCTCTGATGTTTGTGATCTTTGAGTATGATGTTTGTGTGATCACAATTAGGACTAATGTGCATCTAGACAAGATTAAAAAGAAAAAAAAGAAGGGTCGTTAATCAAGGTTGACTTTTGGGTTGACTTTGGTTTTCCCCGTGTGACTTTCTTAATTCTGGTCAACCGTCTAAGCCGGGTTAAGGGGGTTACATTTGGTGGTATCAGAGCTGAGTTCTCGAGTAATTGGGAATGAATGTATGCATGATTGAAGTATGTTTGGCTTGTATGCTTGTGGTTCGAAAGCATGTTTAGTGGCTTGTGTTTTGGATGCAATTGAGATGTATGCTGTGATGTTACATGTTGAGGGTACCCATTGCCAAACAAAAGCTAATGAAATGATGTTGATTTTGAATGAAATTGAGCTTGAATACTTGGATTGCTTACCTTGTTGGGCCTGACTTGTTTTATTTTGCATTGTGATTGCATGGTAAAAGTATGGCACCACGTAGAGAGTTAAGAGGTAGTGTGCGAGCTACGGCTCCCAATGAGAACGAGAATGAAGAGAACACGGGTAGTGCAGTGTTACCCCCTCCTCCGCCTGGTGGTGTTGCTGGAGGTGAGCGAGCTGAAGCTGCAGCTGGTGCTGGAGCTGCTGGACCAGAGGTTGGTCAGGGGCAAGCTATGCCTGATATATCTATGCTGGTACAAGCTATTGCGGGTGCTTTTCGAGCAGCAGTAGCTGGAGCTCAAGGAGCTGGGCATCAGGGAGATGCTGGAGTTAGATTACCTTTGGAGCGTCTGCGCAGTCTTGGTGGGACTGAGTTCAGAGGTATGTCTGCTGAGAGTTCGGAAGCTTGGCTAGAGAGTACCAAGCGTATCTTGGGTCAGATGAGCTGCACGGATGTGCAAAAGTTGGGATGTGTTGTGTCCTTACTGCAGGACGATGCGTATACGTGGTGGACGACCACCATAGCTGGGATGGCTGAAGCTGATGTTACTTGGACATTCTTTCAGAATGCGTTCAAGAGGAGATATCTTGGAGTGAGATATCTTGATGAGAAAAAGCGTGAATTCATGTCTCTTACCCAAGGGAGTATGAGTGTGGCTGAGTATGAGGTGCAGTTTGTGCGACTCAGTCAGTATGCACCGGAGCTGATACCTGATGAGCGGGAGAGGTGTGAAAGGTTCCGTTATGGTTTGGTGACGGAAGTAAAGACATATATGTTGGCTACTGAGTATAATGATTTTGATGTGTTGGTGAGCCGATCCAAGGACATTGAGATGAACTTGGGTTTATCTGCGAAAGGTGCTAGAGCAAGTTCTGGCAAGAGAGCTGCTGAGTATAGTTCCGGAGGTGGACGGAACAAGAGGGGACGTGATCAGAAGTATCAGTCCTCAGCCAAGAGAGGTGGTGGTGCACCTGCTAGAGGTGGTTATGCTAGAGCTGATCCTAGTGCTTGTTGGATCTGTGGTTCGCGTGGTCACATGAAGCGTGACTGTCCTCGAGCTGTGAGGGAGGTGCAAGCTCCTGTAGCGGTAGCTGGTAATGGATGTTGGAATTGTGGTTCTGTAGACCATTTGAGGCGAGATTGTCCGAGGTTGGCTGGTGGCCAAGAGCGTGCTCCTGTTGTTGCTGCACCGCAGAGAGGTCGTGGGCGCGGCCGTGGTAATTTCCAGAGGAGAGAGGAAGGTGGTCGTGGAGTAGCCCATGTTGTGGCTATTCAGCCTGAGGGTGGAGGCCAAGCTAGGGTGTATGCTCAGCGCGAGGGAAGGAATGATGCAGATGTGATTGCAGGTACCTTTACTTTGCAATCCTTGTCATTGCTTTCTTTGATTGATTCTGGATCTACGCATTCATACATTTTGTGTGAGCATGCTGAATTGCTTGGTTTGCCTGTTGAGTCTTTGGATGTTGGTGTTCGTGTCACTAGTTCTTTTGTTGAAACTGTTGTGACTCGAAAGCTTTATAGAAGGTGTCCCTTGGTTGTTCAAGAACATGTCTTTCATGTTGATCTTATGGAGTTGCCCTTTTATGGTTTTGATGTGATCCTTGGTATGGATTGGCTTGCTGAGCATCGTGCTGTGGTAGATTGTGAAAATAAGCGGGTTTCGCTTAAGCTTGCGGATGATTATGAAGTTGTTGTGGTTGGTGAGAATGTGAAGTTTCTTGCTAATGTTGTGTCTACCTTGGAGGCGAGTAGGATGCTGAGGCAGGGTTGTGAAGCTTATCTAGCTTTTGTGATGAATCCTAGCTCTAAGGAGTTGAGGGTGCAAGATATCAAGGTTGTGAAGGAGTTTCCTGGTGTTTTTCCTGAGGAGTTGCCTGGTTTACCTCCTAATCGCGAGGTGGAGTTTGGAATTGAGCTGTATGAGAATACAACTCCTGTGTCCATTACTCCCCTATAGAATGGCACCTAAGGAGCTGAAGGAGCTGAAGACGCAGTTGCAAGAGCTGTTAGATCGTGGTTTCATCCGGCCGAGTATGTCACCTTGGGGAGCACCAGTCTTGTTTGTGAAGAAGAAAGATGGCACTATGAGGATGTGCATTGATTACCGTCAGCTGAACAAGTTGACTATCAAGAATCGGTATCCTTTGCCGAGGATTGATGATCTCTTTGATCAATTTCGGGGAGCTGTTGTGTTCTCTAAGATTGACTTGAGGTCAGGGCATTATCAGTTGAAGGTGAAGGATGTGGATGTGCCTAAGACAGCTTTCAGGACAAGGTATGGGCATTATGAGTTCCTTGTGATGCCGTTTGGTTTGACAAATGCTCCTGCTGCTTTCATGGACATGATGAATCGTGTGTTTCATGAATACCTGGACAAGTTCGTTGTGGTGTTCATTGATGATATCCTCGTGTACTCGCGTACTGAGGAGGAGCACGAAGAGCATTTGAGGATTGTGCTGCAAGCCTTGTTGGAGAATCAGCTTTATGCTAAGCTGAGCAGGTGTGAGTTTTGGATTAAGGAAGTGGTGTTTCTTGGGCATGTGGTCTCAGCTGAGGGGATTCGTGTTGATCCTCAGAAGATTGAGGCGGTGATGAACTGGAAAGTTCCTAAGTCTGTTCATGAGGTTCGTAGTTTCCTTGGTTTGGCGGGATACTACCGGAGGTTTGTGGATGGTTTTTCCAAGATTGCTGCTCCTTTGACGAAGCTGTTGCAGAAGGATGTTAAGTATGAGTTGACGGAAGCGAGGCAGCAGGCTTTTGAGAAGCTTAAGGCGGCTTTGACGCAAGCTCCTATATTGATTCAGCCTGAATCAGGGAAAGAGTTTGTGGTCTATAGTGATGCATCCTATGTTGGTTTGGGATGTGTGCTGATGCAAGAGGGTAAGGTTGTGGCTTATGCGTCGCGACAGTTGAAGGTGCATGAGCGCAATTATCCTACGCATGACATTGAGCTGGCTGCGGTGGTGTTTGCTCTGAAGATCTAGAGACATTATCTGTATGGTGAGAAGTGTACTGTGTACACGGATCACAAGAGTTTGAGGTATCTGATGTCTCAGAAGGAGTTGAATCTTAGACAGCGGCGTTGGTTGGAGTTGCTCAAGGATTATGATCTGACGATTGAGTATCACCCTGGAAAGGCTAATGTTGTTGCTGATGCCTTGAGTAGGAAGGTAGCTGTTGAGCTGAGAGCTATGTTTGCTAGCTTGAGCATATCGCGAGATGGTGGTCTTGTTGCTGAGTTGCAAGTGAAACCATCTTTGGTTCAGTTGATCAAGGAAAAGCAGTTGTTGGATGATTCCTTGGTGTCTCATTTTCAGGATATCGCGGAGGGTAGACCTTCGGATTTCTGCTTTAATGAGGATGGTGTGTTGTGTTTTGGTAGTCAGATAGTAGTGCCTCCTGATGTTGAGTTGAGGCGTGCTATTCTGACTGAAGGTCATAGTAGTCCTTTTGCTATGCACCCTGGTAGTACTAAGATGTACCGTGATCTTCGTGATGAGTACTATTGGGTGGGTTTGAAGAAGGATGTTGCAGAGTTTGTGAGCAAGTGTTTGGTGTGTCAGCGAGTTAAGGCTGAACATCAGGTTCCTTCTGGTTTGTTGCAACCGTTGAAAATCCCTGAATGGAAGTGGGAGAGGGTTACCATGGATTTTGTATCTGGTTTGCCTTTGTCTCCATCGAAGAAGAATTCTGTTTGGGTGATTGTGGATCGCTTGACGAAGTGTGCACATTTCTTGCATGTGCATACTACGTTTTCTTTGGATAAGCTGGCAGAGCTGTACATTGCTGAGATTGTGAGGCTGCATGGTGTGCCTAAGTCGATTGTGTCGGATAGGGATCTGAGGTTCACATCGCGTTTCTGGCAGTGTTTGCATCAAGATCTGGGTACAAGGTTGCATTTCAGTACATCCTATCATCCTCAGTCAGATGGTCAGTCTGAGCGGGTTATCCAGATTTTGGAGGATATGTTGAGGTGTTGCGTGATTGAGTTCCAAGGTTCTTGGGAGAAGCATCTGCCTTTGGTTGAGTTCGCTTATAACAATAGTTATCAGGCGAGTATACAGATGGCACCTTATGAGGCTCTGTATGGGAGGAAGTGTAGGACTCCTCTTTGTTGGGCTGAAACAGGTCAAAAGTTGGTTTCGATGCCGGCTTTGTTGAAAGGGACCACCGAGAAGGTGAAGCTCATTTGTGAGCGGTTGAAGGCTGCCTCTGATCGGCAAAAGTCTTACGCGGATTTAAAGCGTAAGGAGATAGAGTATGCGGTGGGTGACCGTGTGTTCTTGAAGGTTTCGCCTTGGAAGAAGGTGATGAGGTTTGGCCGGAAGGGTAAGTTGAGCCCTCGGTACATTGGACCATATGAGGTGGTTGAGCGTGTGGGTCCTGTTGCGTATCGGCTGAGGTTTCCTCAGGAGTTGGAGAAGATTCATGATGTGTTCCATGTTTCTATGCTCCGAAAGTATAGATCTGATCCTTCGCATGTGATGCCTGTGGAGGAAGTGGTTTTGAATCCGGATTTGACCTATGATGAGGAACCGGTGAAGGTTCTGGATTCGGATAGCAAGGTTCTTCGTGGCAAGACCATTGAGTTGGTGAAGGTGCTGTGGAAGCATCGAGGTGTTGAGGAAGCCACGTGGGAGCGGAAGGAAGACATGCTGAAGCAGTTTCCTTATCTCTTTCCTTCAGGTAAATTTCGAGGACGAAATTTCTTAAGGGGGGGGAGAGTTGTAACGCCTCGGTTTTGGGCTTAGGAGTTTTGAGCGTTGACCGGTTGGTCAAAGTGCTGTTCGAATCTAAAGAGGTGAAATTAGGAAAGCCTAGTTCGGGTTGCATTAAAAATATGGAAAAATGTTCTAAAATCATCTTTTAATATAATTAAGTGAACTGTGAAATCAATTTTGGAAAATGAGTTTTGGAAGTGTGACATTTTGGCTAGTGACCAAAATGTAATTTTCGCAAGTTTGGTGACTGTTTTATAAAGGGTTGAAACTTTGAATCTTTAAGGAGCTATTTATCCAAAGGGAGTTTCTCCAGATTTTTCTAAGATATTTTAAGTCTAATTCTGATTTTAAAGGATATTAAAAGTGGAGGGAAAGCCAAGGTGTTTAAAAGTCCTTGGGGCCAAGGTGTTTAAAAGTCCTTGGGGTGATTCAAGCTTTGGACACAAAGGTGGTTAAAAGTCCTTGTGTCGTCCTCATTCATGGTGTTTAAAAGTCCATGGCCAAGGTGTTTAAAAGTCCTTGGGGCCAGGGTGTTTAAAAGTCCTTGGGAAGTTGATGAACTTGTTTTAAGAAATGGAATGTATCACTTGAGCCAATATGACATGTTATGTTAATGTTGAAGCATGAGATTGCTTGTTTAAAGTATGCTTTTGAGCATGTACAAAGGTTGATTTTAAGCATGTTTATAAATGGTTTTAATTGCATTATTGAATGGATTTTAAGAGCATTCCTCACTAAGCTTTTGCTTACGCTCTCTTCGTTTTCTTGATTCAATAATGCAGAGCATTAGAGAACCTTGAGGGCAGCAAGGAGGGAAAGCAATCAAATACAAGTAAAGCTCAATGTATGGAAGGTTTTATAAGTACTTTTTAGCTTTTGGGTAATTTGGCAATGGGGGACCAATGTGTATGTTTTGGGAGGTGTTTGGGACTCCCTAAGTATGTTGAATGATGTTAAGATTGCTGGTTTTTGCATTGGATCATTACATGCTTGTTTTGGAAGTTTTGTGCTTGAGTAGCTAGCTTGTGTAGGAAGCATGCCTATAGAATTGGGGCTTTTTGCATATGATGTTAGATTGTTGATTTGATGATGCCTATAAGTCATATATATGTTGAATTGCATGCTGGTAAAGTTTGGTAGCATTTGGAGCATGTTTGAATGATCTATTGCATGTTTTGGAATGCATTTTGCTGCAATCTGTGCAGGCGTTTCGGAACAGTGTGCACCGTTTCGGAACGGGTGCCTTGCATGAACCCAGGCGTCCGAAACGGTATGCACCGTTTCGAAACGGTTTGGCCTCTGCCAAGCCTATGTTTCGGAACCCGTTGCGGAACGGCCCGTGTTTCGGAACGGGGTCTACCTATTTCGGAACGGTCGACCGTTAGGGGCTGACATTGGCAATTATATGTTTTGAATTGTTTGCGTTTTGGTCCTGAAACTTGTTTGTTCAATCGCATGAGCTTGGGAATTCCTTTTGAGCTGAAATTTCACAGAGAAGCATAAAACCTGATTAATTTCAAGTTGGTAACTTTAATTTGGGTTAAGTCCTTTTAATTATCAGAAATTACAATTTGGTCCCTAAAGTTGTAATTTGTTCAATTGGGTCCCTGTTTGATCTCTGATGTTTGTGATCTTTGAGTATGATGTTTGTGTGATCACAATTAGGACTAATGTGCATCTAGACAAGATTAAAAAGAAAAAAAAAGAAGGGTCGTTAATCAAGGTTGACTTTCGGGTTGACTTTGGTTTTCCCCGTGTAACTTTCTTAATTCGGGTCAACCGTCTAAGCCGGGTTAAGGGGGTTACAGAATCCCTTGCTTCTCGCTGTCCAAACTTCAAAAATCTCCATTGATGGACAAAAAGGAGCGTAAGCACATAATGCTTAGTGAGGAATGCTCAAAACCAAAACACCATCAATGCAGCGAGTCATAAAACCTCTTTGAAAAGCAACTCGATTTGTTTACCAAGCAAAGTTTGAAAACCCCTTTTCAACAACATGCTTTAACCATGCATTGCTCAAACATGAAAACCAACCCTTAGCTTAGCAAGCTAAGAAAACCATTTCAAAGCTCAATTTGACAAATCATCCATTTAACCATTCCATGCATAAACACCATATACAAAGCTAAGTTCAAACCTTGGAAAACATTTCCATTTCACAACATACCTTTCTTATACTTGAAAGTCATTCCAAGCAAGAAACCCTTTAAAACCATTTACTCAATCAATCCAACACATGCATTAAACAAAGGCAACTTAAGAACCACAACATCATCATCACATGCCTTTTAAAACAAGTCTTAACAAGACTCCAATGCATTAAAGAGATTTCATGCACACATGCATCATTCACCAAATGATAATCAACACTTGTTCAACTTAACAAGTAAACATGCATTCACAAGCATTTAACACTTTTCATGCAACCATGCATCTTTTCAAGCATCTCATGCTTCTTTATAATCAAGAACATTATATTGGCCTCCAAGTGATCAACCACTTTCACTTTTCAACTCAACACCCAATCGGATACGCGGATCACAAGCGTTGTCCCCCACGCTTTATACACACTACCAATCCAAGGTCTCCAAATGGACTTTTAAACACCATTTGACCTCACCATCCTAAGGTTCCCATGTATGGACTTTTAAACACCATACAACCTTAGCTTTTACAAGGTTCCCATGTATGGACTTTCAAACACCATACAACCTTAACTTTTACCAAGGTTCCCATGTATGGACTTTTAAACACCATACAACCTTGACATGCACAAGGTTCCCATGTATGGACTTTTAACCACCATACAACCTTTGCATTCACCGATTGGTAGTTGTATAACATCACTAACAAGATCCGGGACACCCTACACAAGATCCACACATGGACTTTACACCACCATTGTGATCTTAACAAGCACAAGGTTCCTATATATGGACTTTTAACCACCATATAACATTTGCTTAACCAAGGTCCTCGAATGGGCATTCAACCTCCATTATGACCTTAACCATCTCGTTAGGATACTTGAAGGGAGTTTACCGGTTCACTCTTAACCACTCCACCTCCAAGGCGACTTTATTCACGGTGCACCCAATCCTATAGTCGGCTAACTATATCCGATCAAAGAACCAAGAACCACTTACATCACTTGCCAATATAACCATCTTACCACATTAGTCCAATGATTCACATGCATAATCATAATGCAAAAACCATCATTTACCATCATCAAACCACTGTTTTAAAGCATTACACAAAGCCATGAAACAACATGCAACACCATGCATCAAAACCACATTTTCAATGTACAAAACCAAGGATCTCTTACCTTGAGCATCCTTCACATACGGCTTTCAAAACCAGCATCAAACCATGCTTAAAATATGCTTTCAAAACAGAATATAAACCATGCAAATCATATGCATTGCAACCACCAAACACAATTGCTTTTAAAGCCAATTCACAACACAAACCAAGAGCGAAAATCCATATACTTACTCTTGAGCTTAGCAAAGTTGTTTAGACTTAAACTAAGCTCCCAAAACCTTCAAACCTTGGTTTAAAAGCTGAAAACCCAACTTCACTCACCGATACACAAAACAAGGCTAGCCAACAAGCCTTCCAAGCATCCGAAACCTTTCGTAATGCCTCTAAAGCTCACGGATCACACTCCCCTGTTTCAAGCACACAAAAACAGAGGATTAATGCATCATTATGCATTAAAAACACCAGCAACACAACCAAGCTCGCTGCTCATCACAAATCCAACATTTCGGCTACCAAACACAACCGAAATCACCTCCAAACACTTCCAAAACTTAACCCAGCCAAGATCCATCACTTCTAACCATTTTTAAACATCAATTAACATCCAAAATGATCACGAACACATCATTATACCTCCAGGTATAACAGATCATCAAAAATACTACAAAAACAACCAAAAACTCAAGCAAAACTTAGGAAATTCAACCTATCCGGGATTGCATTAATTAAACCTCAACTTCTAATCAATTTAGCATTCATTTAACATCAATTTGACACCTCAAAACACTGCCCAAACAGATCACACGAAAATTTCACCAAAATCAAGCAAATCTTGCATTTTAAGCCAAAATCAAGATTCCAATTGAAAAGCCTTTAATAAATCACAAATCAAGGATTGAGAACTTAGGAATTTCAGTAAAGAACTGATAGTTTAGAGGAGAAGGACGTTCTTACCTCCAAACTTGAGTTTCTCCTCTTTTTGGAATCAAAAACCTTGATGAATCAAGTAGCAAATGATGAGGTTTTGTAGATATGTTGATTAGGAATCAAAAGAGAGTTGAAAGGAGGGATTTAGGTGAGAAAATCAGAAACAATTCTCTGGAAAGAAAGTGTTTGGGTTGAGAGAAAATGAGAGAAAGGAAAATAGGAAGTTAGTTATCAAAATGGCCAAAATGGCTTTCCCTCCACTTTTGATATGTTTTAAAATCAGAATAAATCCTTAAAATATCTTAGAAAAATCTGGAGAAACTACTTTTGGAATAATAGCTCTTTAAAGATTCAAAGTTTCAATCCTTTATAAAACAGTCACGCAACTTTCAAAAATTACATTTTGGTCACTAGCCAAAATGTCACCCTTCCGAACCTCATTTTCCAAAATTGATTTCACAGTTCACTTTTATATATTAAAAGATGATTTTAGAACATTTTTCCATATTTTTAATGCAACCCGAACTAGGCTTTCCTAAATTCACTTTTATATATTCGATCATCAATTTGAC
Organism: Hibiscus tridactylites; assembly: GCA_958450335.1. Taxonomy (NCBI): domain Eukaryota; kingdom Viridiplantae; phylum Streptophyta; class Magnoliopsida; order Malvales; family Malvaceae; genus Hibiscus; species Hibiscus tridactylites. Next base: position 21,672,692 of record OY288289.1, on the reverse strand, counting down.
CGAACCGGTCAACGCCCAAAACTTCTGAGCCCAAAACCGGGGCGTTACAACTCTCCACCCCTTAGGAAATTTCGTCCTCGAAATTTCAACCGACAAAAAGGAAAGCACAACCTTCCCAAAGCAACACACAAGGCAACACAAAAGCCTCAACCACCACTGAACACATTTCACACAAAACTCCACCAACTCAACACCACCACATACTGTTCACAAAATCCAGAACACTCAAAGATAGCCACAACTTAACCTTTCACATATCCGGACTGGACACTGCCCCAACATCAACCTGATGAACTTCAACTTTTACAACACACATCACTGTAACACACAACTACCAAGACTTGTTTACACAGTGACACTAACCAAATTCATTCAGCCATTATGCAAACTTCTCTGCTTCTAAAACTCTTGCAAACTCCCAAACCTCTTCCAAGGATTTTCCCAACAAGCAAAAATTCTTAAACATCGACTGTTTACCCAAACTCCTCAACGAATGCTGATAATCCTTCACATCTGCCGCTACATTACCATAACGACTCACCAGGACTACTCACCCACAATCCAAAATTACATCACAACTCCAACTTAACTCTGCCAGACATTTCATACACCACCAGCTGACCACAAAAGAAGTTCACATACTCACAACCGGCCAACCACTTCTCACAAGAATCCTTTCAAACCACACTGGCCTTCGACCTTTCATTGCTTTTCCACTTCAAACTTTGACCACAACACCTGCCTTACCAGAACTTCGTCCAACCTAAACATACATATCAACTCCTCAAAGGTTGCTAAGAACCAACACTTACAACCACAACCCTTCCACAACAACTTAAATGCTAAGCTACTTCAGCACTTGGAAACACAACCACTAAACTGCAACATCACTTAGCACCAAGGAACTACCACTTCCACTTAGCTATTCAAACCACTTGACCGATTCTAACTTCAACCGGTACTCCTCACCACCAAACCACTAAACTCTTTAAGCATCAGACACTTTCCTTCTACCAACAGACAATACCACTCTCACTATTACTAGCAACTAGCTTAATATACTCCATTACTTCTAACTCTCACCCAACACCAAAACAAACTAAAAAAAACCATCATCCAACCTATCCCAACCACCACACTAACAGATTCGATTAGTTATTAGCGAGTGTGAACGTCGTATGCATGATCACCTACATGCCCTATCAATGCCTGATGTACATGTATGCAAAACCTCTAATGTAATGCCACATGTATGCATGGACCAGCACATATATAATATAGCATATAACAATGATTTTAACTGTGCATGAATGCCAGTTCACACCCTCCAATAACATCCTCAGAATCCGTCTAAAAACAACCTCCCAACTCACTTCTAACTTATCTAACTCCATCGTACCAACAACCATTAACCACAAGATACTCACTAAAGCTTTCTTCACAAAAGATGTTTCCAAACCACAACTATTACCCCAACATGCTAGCAACAAGACTAAACTTACCACGCAAGGAAAACCAACAGAAACAAAACCAAGGTAACTAGAGCAAAGATTACTTAACAAGGTTACCTGGAAACACATCACCACCCTGAAGCTTCATCAGACGAGCTCTCTTCCTCGCGGAACCATCATCCTCCTGCCGCACCGCTGCAGCACCAGCTAACACTTTAAGATCATCACCATCTCCCTGCGGTAAAGAACCCTGGCTATTCCGAGCCAACACCAAACAATCACGCCTCCTATGCCCAGCAGACCCACATTTCCAGCAATTCTCATTTCCCAAACTCTTCACAACCTTCTGCTCTTTCTGCCACCTCTGAACCTTGCTTCGGCCGTGCCCACGACCTTTCAGAGACCCTTTGGCTACCACTGAAGCTGACTTCACCCCAAGAGGACAATCGCGCTTAACATGCACTTTAGAACCACAGTTCCAGCAAGCACCCGCGCCCCAACAACCTCCAACATGACGCCTTTCACAACGGTCACATACCGGTGGCTGAGCTTCCACTCCTTGCTCAAGCAACACTTGCTCCACAACAGCACTACCTTCACATTGCTTAACCCTTGGAAACTTCTCTCCAAGATACCTTTCACAAAAGGTAGATACAAAGAAATCCCAGTCAATATCAGGGATATGTGACGCCACCGCCACAGATGTCCACCAAACACATGCGTCTTCCAACATCAAAGATACAACACTTCCCAACTTACAAGCATAATCACAGCCTTCCTGATCCAAAATCAGAATCACACTGGCCAACCAGGCCTCAAATGCCTCAGGTGACGATCCATGATACTCCACAGCACCCAAATCCAACAAACGCTGCTTCGGCAAACCCGCACATCCCACAGCCAGCACATCTACTGACTTTACCTTTGCTACAGCCTGAGATGTTCCCAACACCTCTTGAGCAATTGGTGATGAACTCTTCATCACAGAACCAGCTTCTTTCTCCTGCCTTACCACCTCAACTCCAGGCACAGAAGACTGAGACAAAACACCTCTACAAAAGGGTGAATTCCATGCCTTAACAACCTGCCCTAAGGCAGCAACCATCTCACCCAACTGCCATTCCTTCACCGACTTCGCCATACTACTAACAACAACAAACATCACAACAAAACAAACAAACCAGTTAGACCAGCTTTAAGCAAGGATTCAAACTCCAACTCCAAAATAACACAATAGCTATAATAATAAGGCAATGGGTATCTCGAATCCTCCCCTTTTACATGACATAACAGTCAACACAAACAGGGATATCACAACACCAAGCATATCAAACAACATATTCGATCATGCTTACACCAAACAGCATCCACTTGCAACAACATATAAGCAACATAACATACTCATTACACGTTCATCATGCATGACACCAGCTCACAACATCAGCACAAATCCACATAAGCTCAACCAAGATTCATAACCATAAGCATGCTTGAAAACATCAACAACTTGCTCAGAAACACGTGTTTCAACCAAATTTCAACCGCACAACAAGGTAAACATCAACACACATCACAACAACTCACCGTTTTCCCCAAGCATTCGCAACTCAGCTCTGATACCACCAAATGTAACCCCCTTAACCCGGCCCAGACGGTTGACCCGAATTAAGGAAGTCACACGGGTAAAACCAAAGTCAACCCGAAAGTCAACCTTGATTAACGACCCTTTTTTTTCTTTTTAATCTTGTCTAGATGCACGTTAACCTTAGTTGTGATCACACAACAACATACTCGAAGATCATAAACATCAGAGATCAAACAGGGACCCAATTGAACAATTTACAACTTTATGGACCAATTTGTAAATTCTGAAAACTTTAAGGACTTAACCAGATTTTAAGTTACCAACTTAAAATTAATCAGGTTTCATGCTTCTCTGCCAAAATTCAGCTCAAACGGACATCCCAAACTCATACAATTGCACAAACAAGTTTCAGGACCAAATTGCAAACATTCCAAAACATTTAACTGCCACTGTCAGCCCCCAACGGTCACGTGTTCCGAAACAGGAAGAGCCCGTTTCGAAACGCGGGGCCGTTCCGCAACGCGTACCGAAACAGGTGGCTGGCAGAATGCTTTCCGTTTCGGAACGGTGTCTACCATTTCGGACGCCTGGGCTGATTCAGGGCATCCGTTCCGAAACGGTAGTCCCTGTTCCGAAACGCCCTGCACATAATGCAGAAAAAGACATGCTTAAACACGCAATTGACCATCCGAACATACTCCAAAAGCCACCAAACTTTACCATCATGCAATTCAACATATAAGAGACATACTTGCATCAACAATTCAACAATATAACAACATACATGAAAAGCCCCAATTCTATAGGCATGCTTCCTACACAAGCAACCATTTAAACACAAAATCTCCAAATCCATCTCATATAAGCCAAACATGTTCCAACAACATCAACAACATAAATCCATCCTTGTTCGAACATATACAAACACATAAACATCAACCCAAGAGATTCTACCCCATTGCCTTTATTAACTATAGCTATTCACCGAGACATACATCTCAAATGGAGTCCTCCTTGAATCCCTTGCTTCTCGCTGTCCAAACTTCAAAAATCTGCATTGATGGACAAAAAGGAGCGTAAGCACATAATGGTTAGTGAGGAATGCTCAAAACCAAAACACCATCAATGCAGCGAGTCATAAAACCTCTTTGAAAAGCAACTCGATTTGTTTACCAAGCAAAGTTTGAAAACCCCTTTTCAACAACATGCTTTAACCATGCATTGCTCAAACATGAAAACCAACCCTTAGCTTAGCAAGCTAAGAAAACCATTTCAAAGCTCAATTTGCAAAATCATCCATTTAACCATTCCATGCATAAACACCATATGCAAAGCCAAGTTCAAACCTTGGAAAACACTTCCATTTCACAACATACCTTTCTTATACTTGAAAGTCATTCCAAGCAAGAAACCCTTTAAAACCATTTACTCAATCAATCAAACACATGCATTAAACAAAGGCAACTTAAGAACCACAACATCATCATCACATGCCTTTTAAAACAAGTCTTAACAAGACTCCAATGCATTAAAGAGATTTCATGCACACATGCATCATTCACCAAATGATAATCAACACTTGTTCAACTTAACAAGTAAACATGCATTCACAAGCATTTAACACTTTTCATGCAACCAAGCATCTTTTCAAGCATCTCATGCTTCTTTATAATCAAGAACATTATATTGGCCTCCAAGTGATCAACCACTTTCACTTTTCAACTCAACACCCAATCGGATACGCGGATCACAAGCGTTGTCCCCCACGCTTCATACACACTACCAATCCAAGGTCTCCAAATGGACTTTTAAACACCATTTGACCTCACCATCCTAAGGTTCCCATGTATGGACTTTTAAACACCATACAACCTTAGCTTTTACAAGGTTCCCATGTATGGACTTTCAAACACCATACAACCTTAACTTTTCCCAAGGTTCCCATGTATGGACTTTTAAACACCATACAACCTTGACATGCACAAGGTTCCCATGTATGGACTTTTAACCACCATACAACCTTTGCATTCACCGATTGGTAGTTGTATAACATCACTAACGAGATCCGGGACACCCTACACAAGATCCACACATGGACTTTACACCACCATTGTGATCTTAACAAGCACAAGGTTCCCATATATGGACTTTTAACCACCATATAACCTTTGCTTAACCAAGGTCCTCGAATGGGCATTCAACCTCCATTATGACCTTAACCATCTCGTTAGGATACTTGAAGGGAGTTTACCGGTTCACTCTTAACCACTCCACCTCCAAGGCGACTTTATTCACGGTGCACCCAATCCTATAGCCGGCTAACTATATCCAATCAAAGAACCAAGAACCACTTACATCACTTGCCAATATAACCATCTTACCACATTAGTCCAATGATTCACATGCATAATCATAATGCAAAAACCATCATTTACCATCATCAAACCACTGTTTTAAAGCATTACACAAAGCCATGAAACAACATGCAACACCATGCATCAATACTACATTTTCAATGTACAAAACCAAGGATCTCTTACCTTGAGCATCCTTCACATACGGCTTTCAAAACCAGCATCAAACCATACTTAAAATATGCTTTCAAAACAAAATATAAACCATGCAAATCACATGCATTGCAACCACCAAACACAATTGCTTTTAAAGCCAATTCACAACACAAACCAAGAGCGAAAATCCATATACTTACTCTTGAGCTTAGCAAAGTTGTTTAGACTTAAACTAAGCTCCCAAAACCTTCAAACCTTGGTTTAAAAGCTGAAAACCCAACTTCACTCACTGATACACAAAACAAGGCTAGCCAACAAGCCTTCCAAGCATCCGAAACCATCCGTAATGCCTCTAAAGCTCACGGATCACACTCCCCTGTTTCAAGCACACAAAAACAGAGGATTAATGCATCATTATGCATTAAAAACACCAGCAACACAACCAAGCTCGATGCTCATCACAAATCCAACATTTCGGCTACCAAACACAACCGAAATCACCTCCAAACACTTCCAAAACTTAACCCAGCCAAGATCCATCACTTCTAACCATTTTTAAACATCAATTAACATCCAAAATGATCACGAACACATCCTTATACCTCCAGGTATAACAGATCATCAAAAACACTCCAAAAACAACCAAAAACTCAAGCAAAACTTAGGAAATTCAACCTATCGAGGATTGCATTAATTAAACCTCAACTTCTAATCAATTTAGCATTCATTTAACATCAATTTGACACCTCAAAACACTGCCCAAACAGATCACACGAAAATTTCACCAAAATCAAGCAAATCTTGCATTTTAAGCCAAAATCAAGATTCCAATTGAAAAGCCTTTAATAAATCACAAATCAAGGATTGAGAACTTAGGAATTTCAGTAAAGAACTGATAGTTTAGAGGAGAAGGATGTTCTTACCTCCAAACTTGAGTTTCTCCTCTTTTTGGAATCAAAAACCTTGATGAATCAAGTAGCAAATGATGAGGTTTTGTAGATATGTTGATTAGGAATCAAAAGAGAGTTGAAAGGAGGGATTTAGGTGAGAAAATCAGAAACAATTCTCTGGAAAGAAAGTGTTTGGGTTGAGAGAAAATGAGAGAAAGGAAAATAGGAAGTTAGTTATCAAAATGGCCAAAATGGCTTTCCCTCCACTTTTGATATGTTTTAAAATCAGAATAAATCCTTAAAATATCTTAGAAAAATCTATAGAAACTACTTTTGGAATAATAGCTCCTTAAAGATTCAAAGTTTTAATCCTTTATAAAACAGTCACGCAACTTTCAAAAATTACATTTTGGTCACTAGCCAAAATGTCACCCTTCCGAACCTCATTTTCCAAAATTGATTTCACAGTTCACTTTTATATATTAAAAGATGCTTTTAGAACATTTTCCATATTTTTAATGCAACCCGAACTAGGCTTTCCTAAATTCACTCTTATATATTCGATCAGTACTTTGACCGAACCGGTCAACGCCCAAAACTTCTGAGCCCAAAACCGGGGCGTTACATGCATCCTTTGAGGTATGTGGGGTTTTTGGACTTTTGAAAACTCTTGATTGCATCAATTAATTTGTCATTGACATATGACGCCCAATTTAATTCACCTTTCAACCCGGAGTCGCAAATCAACTTCATACTTTCTTTGCTCGGGGATGTATCACCCGTTGGACAAAGGAATACTCCGACAATGTACAATAGTACCCGGGCCTTCAGATCATCCCCCTCATACTTGCCGCTTTTTATATTGTCCTCAAGTGTAGCAAATGACACATTCGACGTTAGGCCATACTTCTTCACAAGTAATTTCCAATCCTCCCTCTTAATAACTTCATCCACACTCTGGCCTTTATTTTGTAGCCCCAATACGGCTTCAACAAATCGGACACTAAAATGAAATGAATATTTTCCGTATCGCACATCACACTTGTGCAAATCAAAATCTCCCATCAACAAGCGACACAATTCCCTCCGAATTGGTCGGTCCTGCATCCCAATAAGAGATCCAAACCCCATTTTTTCCAACAGATTTGCTTTATCCTTCGCTTTCTACTCCTCTATTATGTGGTGCACTCATTTTATGCTACACCTAGTCGACACTTCCTATGAAATAATATACATATAATGTCAGAGTTTTTATATATCATTTATCAACATATTTACAAGTATAATGAATACCTTCTTCACATCTTTTCCTTCTGCTTTCTTCTAGTTCTTCTTGGCCTCATATTTTTCTCTATCATTTGTGGACAACATGATGAATGGTTGCTTCTCAGTTTCACTCATCGTGTTCCATTTATTCACCACCATGTCTCTCACCTGAAAATTATGCATAAACCATAAACAATCAAAATATTCAACCTACAATATATTCACTATAATTTCAATTTACATACCGAACCGACAGTGTAAGTACCACAATCCCTCATCCTCTGACATTCTTTCATACTGTCATGATAGGAAAGTTTAAATGTTCTTAAATACTTTCATCCAATTACAATTTACATAACAATTATTTGACAATTGCTACTTACTAGAAGTACATAAATCCACCCTTTGGTTGCTTCGGATTTTCCTCACTATTTAAACTCTCCGCCTCCATTTGAACCATTTCAGTCTCATCTTCAACAACATCTTCATGATCCTTAGCACCCATCTCGCTTCAGTTCTCTGAAAAAAGTATCGATATATAATTTCTACCGACATTATTAATTTCTACCGATAAGTTCTCAGAACAAAGTACCGATATTTATTTCCTAAATATAATTACACAATTTCGACCTATAATCGATTCGAATTCCGATTTTACTTCAACATCACTAAACCCAAAACATTATCCCCAACTACCCAATACTACATTACCAAAAAAACTAGGGTTTCGACAACATACCTTTTACTTCAAAGTCCCCAAACCCAAAACCTTTCCTTTCGATTCTGATACAACACGACTCCAAGAACGCCTACCTTGTATTTCGCAGCAACCAAACTCGGGTCGATTTCAAATACTCTCCTCTCTTAGGTTTTCTGTAAATGCAAGCAATACAAAGGCATAGTAGATACTTTTAACCGGTTATATCATTATGATATATATAATCGATACAATTCCTCAGGTTTCGACACTTTTTTGAATTATGTCGATTCTTTCGACACCAAACAATAAATCCGGTAAAGATTTACCGGTTACATTATATGAATTATGAATGTAACCGGTTATGTCTAATTTTTTCTATTGTACCGATTCTTTTGCACACCTTCTTAAAAAAAGTATCGAAACCAAACAATATATCCGATAAAGATTTATCGGTTACATTATATGAATTAATAATGTAACCGGTTATGTAAAATTTTTTCTATTGTACCGATTCTTTTGCGCACGATCTTAAACAAAGTATCGAAACCAAACAATATATCCGGTAAAGATTTACCGGTTACATTATATGAATTAATAATGTAACCGGTTATGTCTAATTTTTTCTATTGTACCGATTCTTTTGCATATGTTTAAGTAATGTAACCGGTTACATTAATTTTGCTTGTATTTTACAGATTCTTTTGACATGTGGTAACGATTCGGTAACGATTTAACTGTTCGATAAAATTGTATAAAGTGTTACATTAAAAGTTTCTGTTTTTTCGATACTTTTTAAAATTCAATACAAAAAATTGTGCATAAGGTATCGATATTTTCGACATTTTTTCCAACCGCGGTTACATTGGTGTTCAAAAAGTATCGATAAAATTTTAAAAAGTATGGATACTTTCGAAATAAACAACAAATTAGACGCTATCGAATATATCGAAATTCGGATCAACAAAACCGGTAATTTTACCGGTTTTGTTATCGTCGAAATTTCCGAGTCCCCATCAGCTCGAAGTTAATAACAAAGTAGGCGCTACCGAATATATTGATATTCGGATCAATATAATCGGTAACTTTTACCGGAAACATTATCTTTAACTGGTCACCTTTCTATCCGGTTACGTCGTATATTAGCCGCATATTAGCCGCCTTACCGCAGAACTACCCAATATTAACAATGGGTTTTTTTGTATGCATAGTACATGTTTAATTTATGATTTATATTTGAGTTTTACATTTGTCGCAACCGCTTTTTTTGAAGGGAGGAGGCTACTATTATTTTGGAAAACACTTTTAAAATCAATGGAGTCGCCACCAATCTTTTCTGAAAAAAAGTGTGATTGGATCACTTTTAAAAATAGGGTTATTTTAATAAAATATTTTATTTTAATAAAACAACGGTTTTGGTCTGCGAAAATCAGAAAACAGGTTCGGGGGTCGGTTACGCGTGGGGAAGGGTTAGCACCCTCACGATGCCCAAAATTAGTACCTAATTGGTTTTAAAATCGTTTTCAAAACTGGAATTTGCAAGTTCAAAAATGTTCGATTTTACTTGTTTGTTTAACTAAATACTAATCTATTTTAACGGCTTTATCGCCCGGGAGATGAACGTCAACCACCGCCAACATTTTGGTGCTAACCCGTCATTCCCGTTTGATAAGACACTGCATTGATTATGTTTTCATTTTTCAAACAACAAAGAAATTTAGGTATGTTGAGCATTTTATTTAATTCTAAGTTCGATTATTTAAAAGCCCTAAAAACGTCTAAGTCTTTTATTTTTAAGTTAAGGTTTAAATATGCTTAAGTGTATTTTATTTTTGTGAAGAACATTTTTCAACAAAGCATGTCTTTATCTAAACTTAAGTCCCTAATCCTACGTTTTCACATATTTCTAAAACAAGCAAGCAACTTTTTATTCTTTTGAGTTTTACCCTTTTTATTATTCCTTTTTAAAAAAATATTTTTTTACTTCTTTTATTTTTAAAGCCAAGACCCCTTTTTACATTTTTTATTTTTATGTTTTTTTATTTTATGTTTTCTTTTTCAAAACAAAGAATTTCTCTCTTTTTAAATTTATTTTTAATTTTTTTTCATTTTTTAACTTTTTCTTTTAAAACATCCATTTTTCAAAATAAACTTTATTTTTTTTCCTAAAGAACTTCTTTTTAAATTTTTTTTCAAAAATTTATTTTTATCCTAGACCGTAAACTTTTTTTTAAAACCTTTGTTTCTTGAAAACTTATTTTTTTAAAAAAAAACATCATTTTTATTTTTTCTTTTAAAATCATTTTGCCCATTTATTATTTAAAACTAAATTTCATAAAAATATTTTTATATTTTTAAAATTAAGCCCCTTTATTATTTCACACCTCATATTATTATTTTACCTAATTAAATCTCTAATTTCAAAATTTTCAATTTAACCACATTTATTTAATTTATTCATGCATTTAAAATCTAAACACCTTTTAAATTAATTTATTCGTTCCTAAAGATCAAAATACATCTAACAGCATTTTTTAAGCATGCAAAAAATTTTAAGATCAAATCAAAATTAAAATGGAATTTTAAAACAAAAAAAAAGTTACTGGAATCGCGAACGATTTTCCGACTTCGAGAGAGCAACCTAAAAATTCACAAACAACACAAACAAAAACACCAAAAAATCAACCAAGAAAAAACATAAAATCAACATAAAAATAAACAAAGAAAAGATAGAAATTTTACCGAGAAAACGACGAACAATGAACACGAATTCAAGCTTCTCGAAATGCTCCAAACCACCTCCGGAAAATTGCTCCAAACTCAAACTTTTTCTCCAAAAAATTTCCAGCCAACTCTTGAAAAATTCAGAGGATTTTTCGGATTTTTCTTAAGCCTTTTCAAGTGTTTTTCTCTTCAAATTTGTGTATTGAACAAGTAAAAGGGGATATTTATACTTAAAACTGAGCTTCAAATTCAAGCCAAATCGGGATTTAATCCCCAAATTGAAGCCTAAATCCGACCAATGGCTTGATTCTCGGCAAAAGCCCTCTATCCTCTTCCGATTTGGTTAGATATTCGAGCTGAATTTTTCCTTATATTCGAGCCTAGGGTTTAACTATTTGTCTCGGTTTTTTGCAGATTCCGGCGAGCACAGGCGACAGTGGCAAGCGGGGTTGGTGGCCACGTGACAGCGACGGCGAGACGGACCGGCCAGTACTGGCAACGTCACAGGCCGTGACCGATAGACGGCGGACGGTCCTCCTCACTACCGCGCTAAGGGTTTATCAGGCTGGATCGCGCGGGTGATCCCTTTTTTGCTTTTCTTTTTCTTTTCTTTTTCTTTTGACTATTTTTGACCCCTTTTTTTGCTTTTTTTCATTACATTTAATATTTTTATTTCCTTTTCCACTTCTCCATAATTATTTTGAATCATAATTATTAAAATTCCTTTTTTTTCTATTTTTCTCTAAAAATGGGCTTCAAAATAAAAATGGGCCTTGTTCCTTTTCCTTTAAAAGTGGGCTTCAAAATAAGCTCTATTTTTTTCCTTTAGAAATGAGCTCTATTTTTTCCTTTAGAAATGAGCTTTAGAAATGGATTTTGAAAGATGGGTTACTATTATTATTTTTTTTAAAAGGTGGGTATTTTATTATTTAAAGGGAAAAGAGATTTTTTTAAGATTATTTAAAATTGGGGTGAAAATTTAGTGACAACAACATTGTGTAAGTAGATCTCCCATATATATATATATAACTTTGATACACAAGCTTGTGTAAACTTTAGTTACACAAACTTGTTAGGTTTATGTTTAGGGTTTATGATGTAGGGTTTAGAATTTATGATTTAGAGTTGGAGTTTAAGATTTATAGTTAGGGATTATATGTCTTTTAGTTACTTATTCATAAACAAAACTTATGATTATGTGTCGAGACGGAGCTTTGTGGGGCCTCAATGGGCCATGCTCTTATTGAAAATTTTATATATTTAATAAATTTTGATATAATAGTATTTTGGCCTTTGTAAAAATATGTATTTAAATTAAAAAATACTTAGATTTATTAAAAAAATTAATAAAGTTGGGGATGAACTAAAGAAGGAAGGACTCGTTTTTTCAAATCTTTTGATCTAGTAATAGTTTAGGTCTTTATAAGTTTAAATATTAGACAAATTAGGTCATGTCTCATGAATTTTAAATTTAAATACTTAGTAAGCCATTGTATTTTTTAAAACACAATATTTTGACCCCTCCCAATGTTCAATCTTGGCTCCGTCCCTAATTATATAAGAGACTTGCATTATTTTTTTAGGATAAACTATCTATTTAGTAATTTAATTTTTATCATTGTGTGTTGGAATTTTTATTTACGAAATTAACCTAATATTTTAGTTTTCTTCTTCCTCTTGGCCAACATTCTTCTCCACCACCGATCGAGTGTCGCCGACCATCTTTTACAACTTAATTGGCACTGAAATGCTCCATTTTCCCCCCCTTTTTAGTTTGGATTCCCTCAAAATCAACAAAAATTAAAAAAAAATTGCATAATCTCTAAAAGGCATTAATTCTTTAACATCCTAGTGGCTTAAATGAACAAAATTTAAAAGCTTAATGATGAAATTAAAATTTTTATGATTGAATGACTAAAATAGAAATATGTTGAAAGCTAGATGATTTTTTTATCAATAAAGGAAAGCTTCATTTAAAAGGGAGGCAACTGCCTCAACGTACATCCAAAAAAGGAAAGTTGGACTTTCCTACAAAACTCGCGCAGAGTAACGGGACAAAACACAGGGTGACAACCCTGAGAACAACAACACATACCAATACTCATGGAAACTAAAAAACCTGGACACCACGACACAGACAGACAAATGACGTAAACACCTAAACTGTGATAGGGATGCAGGAGAACAAAGAGGTTCGCGACCAACAGAATCACCGTGGTTAGCGTTTCCAACACAAAGCCAGTAGGAGACTGTGAGCTTGGAACAAAAAGACTCCACCGCCGCCGAATTCTGTTTATACTCTGTCGATTACGCCTGAGAGCTCTATTCATAGGCAGTCTTCCATCCTTTAACGGATGGTCCTTATCAAGGCATACATCAACAGAAACCTTCAAATGGCTACACGGAAAACATGAGGAACCTTGCTCCTCCCACCTGTGCTTTAGAGAAGACCTAAAAGACGAAAATAACCATAAAACCAAGGACACACAAAACCTTGGATCACAGGTCACTCGACGGGTCCAAAAGATCCTAGGGGAAATAGAAAGAAGGAAAATTCGTCTGGGCTCCTTCCTAACACAGACGAGAATAAACCAAGAACTCATATCTTCTCCAGATAACTCTCGTCGGAGTTCTCTAGATCAGAGAGAAGAACCGTCTATGAGGAAGTAGGGGGTAGAGTGCACCGGCAGATAAGAATCCTCCTCGTCACTGATATGTATCTCTTCATTAAGGGAGAAATTGCTATCAATACACATAGACGGGACATGTGTAATTTTCTTTCCAAATGGATCAATATCGAGCTCGATCAAACTAGCTTCATCCACCACAAGCCTTAAACATTCTATCCTATATTTGCGTCGTGCAGCTTTTCGAATGATGGTAAGCCTCTGTGAACCAAAAGTTTTACCTCTTTACCTCCCTTCAATGTCCCTAATGATGGTGGAGGATTTGATATACGATTCCAGGAACAATGCAGCCTTGAGAAAGTCTTTGTTTGCTGCCCAGCCTGTCTCCGAAAAGCACCAGTTATTTAGGCCAACTTGGACGATAGCATCAGATATCTTTTCCCATATTTCCCTCCTTTTTGCTTGGCTGAAAAGCTCTTCCTCATCCTCTGTGCGTTTCCTTTTTCTGCATTGTGAAACTTCCATCCTATCGAAACCCTCTGGAAGCAGGTTTCCCCAATATGAATAATGGTTTCCTTCTGAAGAGATAGGGTTAGGATGGAGATTACTCGAGGATCACATCACATTTGCAAGATTTTTTCCAGAAAGGCAATCTAAGATATTGCTATTTTGAGCTTCGATTGCCATCATTTCTTCCAAACTCTCAAAAGTCGCAGGGACCATAAGAGGGAAAGAAGGGTTGACCTCTCTAGGGTTCGATGTGACAATAGAAGCTTCCTTAGCTGAGGGATACTTAAACACAGGTTCTGCTGCAGAACTGGCCTGCGTTGGATGCAACAAATTCTTGTCCTTAGTGATCAGCTTAGGAGCGTTTGAAACCGTTGAAGAAAAGGCTTTGCTACGGGCCAAGCGTGGTTTACCACCGTGAGGTGCCCTGAGCTATGGACCGAATTTGCCTGAAAGCTTGAACACTGAGATGTCATGCCTGCGTTCCCGTTCGACATGCCCTATCCTCCCACAACAAAAACAAAACTTGGGGAGGTCTTCGTACTTGAAAGCAATTTCTAGTGGCTTGTCCTTCTTACGGTTTAAGATGAAGCCTGGTTTAAGAGTGTAACCCCCTTGTCCCGGTCTGGCCGGATGACCGGTCCGAGTAGGTCACACGGGGAAAACTGAAGCGAAACCTGTTAAGGTTCCCCCTCAGTTAGCAACCCTAATTTTTTTCTTTTAACTTATCTTCTCTACTGGCACGTTTAAGTCCTACGTGATCAAGACAGCGGAATAAAAATGAAGAAAACAATCATCCGAACCCAAAACATCAATTAAACAGTCCAATTTTAATCCATTAAGCTGGCCGTTTCGAAACACCCTTGAGACGTATCGAAACGCCTTGACCAGGTCAACTGCCGCAAGCCCATACGAAGAGGCCGTATCAGAACAGAGGTCAACCGTTCCGAAACACCCTCAACGGTCAACTTCTCGTGGTCAACGAGATTTTGACTTTTCCGAAACCCTTAGACCTGTTTCGAAACGCTTTCATCTCGTCAATTTCTCAGATTTCCAGTGGCCAAAATGTTCCGAAACTCGTATAGAAACAAGGGCTCTCAGCGGCCAAACCATATCGGAACGCGTTCCGATACGGGGTCCCTGAAGCCTTACCCGTTCCGAAACGGCCCAGCTCGTTTCAAAACACGGGCTGTCTACAACCCTCAAAAACCAGACTTAGGCATTTCTCAACAAATCTAAAGGCCCTAAATGACCCTAAAAGGCACTTAACACAAACATACATGAACTAGAGGCATGGTTCCTATGTCAAGCATGCTCAAACACACAAGGCATAGATTGAAACATTTATTCATGGCATTTACACATTAGCAACATTTCATTATAAGGCATGCTTAAAGACATTAAAAGCCAAATGGCACAATTCATCTCAAAGGTTTACATGCTGATCAAAAGCAACTTAAACATCCACAAGGCATACCACCACACAAGCATTTGGCAAGACATAACATGTTTACAATCCAAGTCAAATCATAGACATCAAACACATATAGGAGTCATACATAGCTCATACAAAACACACTCTTTCCATATTGCTAAACTACTACATAATTGTTTAACCGTACTTGAGCAACAAAAACTTGGAAAGCCCCTTCGCCTTGCTCCGAGCTAACACGACGCTAATTATCTGCATTGTTGAAAATGAGAGCGTAAGCTAGAAGCTTAGTGAGGATGCTCTAAAATCGAAAATATCAACAATGCAGGGTTCAAGCATGTAATCCCCTAATCTCATACACAACATACATAGGTAAATCAACAAGTAGACCTAGATAGTCTTTCAAGAGTCATAATATGGCATCTCACATCATACTAAGCTCAAACATCATATATCAACATCATACATCAAAATCATAAGAACAAGTTCAATTGGCCACTATTAGTTTACCCGGATGTGCGGATTTAATCTCAACAATCACATTACCTCGGTGGGATTACACTCATCACCGGACCTTGCATGGGCGGGATTCCACTCATCACCACATGCCCTACGGATGGGATTCCACTCATCATCCCGTAGAATATAAATAAATTTCCGGTGGAATGTTACATCACCGTACTCCTCCTTGATGACTCAACTCCATCAAGGTCACGTACGTTTTGACTCAATTTGTGTGCACACTAATCCTAATGATCGATCATTTACACCCGGTAAGTTAATTAGTGCCAATTTCATTTACCACATCTCATATCCACCATTCATATCTCATACTTATTACATACACATATCATGGTACACACATGTAAGTCAACCCACATTTCACAAGAGCAAATAGGCAAGGCATAAGTAGCATTTAATGGAAATCAAGGAGCTAAGTTACCAATTTAACTCCACATAAAAATGGCCTACCAAGCACATTCCAACTCATACACTACACACACTTGAACCAACTTTAAAACACATTTAAAGTTACTCACCACCCTTCCTTAGCAACCAAAGCAAGCCTCCTACAAGCCCGGATTCGATCTCGTTGCCTCTGCAACGTCTCCTCTTGCTTCTAGCCAATCAAAAACACATCCATTACTCTCAATCAATGCTAAAACTTAGTCATCAACTCAACTCTTAAGCTCAAGCCAAACTTCTACAATTTTCCAATCCAAATAACCACCCAAAACGCCCATTTTCGTGCTCCTTCAAAACCTAGCTGAAAATCCTATTTTCAAATACCCAAATGACACCCAATTGGCCCCAAAACACCTTCTTAACATACTTAAACCATCAGCTCTTCAATTTAACCCTAAAACCCACCAAAACCCAAATTTTAGACACCTTAAACATGGCCACCAAGACCCATTTCGGATTTTCACCCAAACTCATTCATTTTAACATATTAGGTGTTTTTTAAGGTGAATAAACTAAAACCCAAATTAACATTTCAAAACAAATTGAAAAACTCAATAAAAACCCAAACTTTCATTAAACCCTAAAACTCCAAAAGATGATAGTTTTAAATTTTTCAACTATGTAAAGGTAGAGAATGAAGAGGAGAGTCCAAAAATATATTTACCTTTGAAAATGACCTTGAGATGAAGAAGCAATTTAATGGAATAGTGATTTTGGGTTGAGAGGGGTTTAAGTTGGGGGGGAGATGGAGGAGAGAAGACCATTTTTTTCTCTTTTCTTTTAACTTTCAAAAGTTGTCTTCCTTTTTAAATCATTTTGGGTTAAATCACAACATTGGTCCCTCCTTATTATTTTAAATTTCAATTAGGTCAAGCCTAGGCCATATTGATTAAAATTAATTTTACCGACTCGGACCTACGAACCCGACTAACTCCTAACCCCACGACTGAAAGAGATACAGAAACTGCCTTTCCATATCCTCATTCCTCTCCCAAGTGGCCTCGTCCACACCACGACGTTGCCACCGCACCTTCACTAACTCAATCGATCTACCCCGCAACACCTTACTGTCAGAAGCTAGGATCTCAACCGGTTCTTCCTCATACGTCAAATCCGGATTCAATTCAATCTCCTCTACAGGCATAACATGTGATGGGTCGGACCTATACTTACGGAGCATCGAAACGTGAAATACATCGTGTATCTTCTCTAGCTCGAATGGCAAACGCAACTGATAAGCAACTGGACCAACCCTCTTCACAATCTCATACGGTCCTATGTACCTCGGACTCAACTTCCCCTTTCGGCCAAATCTCATTACTTTCTTCCACGGAGACACTTTCAAGAATACCTTCTCACCCACTGAGAACTCAACTTCCTTCCTCTTCAAATCGGCATAGGACTTCTGCCTATCCGAAGCAGCCTTCAATCGATCACAAATCAATTTTACCTTGTCAGTTGTCCCCTTGAGCAAATCTAGCATAGGTAACAACTTTTGTCCCACTTCGGCCCAACAAACTGGAGTTCTACACTTCCGTCCATACAAGGCCTCATACGGAGCCATCTGAATACTCGACTGGAAGCTATTATTGTAAGCAAACTCTACTAGAGGCAAGTGCTTCTCCCACGTACCCTGAAAATCAATGATGCAACAACGTAACATATCCTCTAAGATCTGTATAACTCTCTCTGACTGACCATCTGACTGAGGATGATAAGACGTGCTGAAGTTCAAACGGGTACCTAAAGCTGTATGCAGACACTTCCAAAATCGAGATGTAAACCTCAGATCTCTATCGGACACAATAGACTTCGGCACACCATGCGGTCTAACAATCTCACCAATGTACAAGTCGGCCAATCTATCTAAGGTGTAAGTAGTATTGACTGCCAAGAAGTGAGCACACTTCGTAAAACGATCTACTATCACCCAAACTGAGTTCTTCTTCGTAGGAGTCAAAGGCAAACCCGAAACAAAATCCATGGTGATATTCTCCCATTTCCATTCCGGAATCCTCAACGGTTGCAACAAACCTGAGGGAACCTGATGTTTTGCCTTCACTCTCTGACACACTAAACACTGACTCTCAAAGTCGACCACATCTCTCTTCAAGCCAACCCAAAAGTACTCATTCTTCAAATCATGGTACATCTTCGTACTTCCAGGATTAATAGCAAACGGACTATTGTGTGCTTCAGTCAAGATCGTGCGTCTCAAGTCATTGTCCTCTGGTACAACTATCATATTCTTGAAACACAAAACCCCGTCAGTGCTGAAACTGTAGTCTGAAGATCTACCTTCAGCTATATCTTGCACGTGAGGTGCCAAAGATCTATCTAAGAGTTGCTTCTCTCTAATCAACTGACCTAGAGTAGGTCTAACCTGAAGCTTGGCTACCAAGCCACCATTTTCGAACAAGCTCAATCTAGCAAACATGGCCCTCAAGTCCACAGCTATCTTCCTACTCAATGCATCGACCACTACATTGGCCTTACCCGGATGGTACTCAATGGTAAGATCATAGTCCTCTAGCAACTCTAACCACCTACGCTGTCTGAGATTCAAATCTCGCTGAGTCATAATGTACTTCAAACTCTTGTGATCGGTGTATACTGTGCATCTCTCACCGTACAAATAGTGCCTCCAAATCTTCAGAGCAAACACAACTGCAGCTAACTCTATGTCATGGGTCGGATAGTTGCGCTCATGGGTCTTCAACTGTCTTGAGGCATAAGCCACTACTCTCTTGTCTTGCATAAGAACACAACCTAGGCCTACATAAGAAGCGTCACTGAAAACTACATAGTCTTTTCCAGACTCCGGCTGAATCAAGATCGGTGCTTGGGTCAAAGCTTCTTTCAATTTCTCAAAGGCTCTCTATCTTGCATCTGTCCACTCAAACTGAACACTCTTCTGAAGTAACTGTGTCAAAGGAGCGGCTAACTTCGAGAAACCTTCTATGAATCTTCTATAGTATCCAGCTAAGCCTAGGAAGCTACGTACCTCTGTTACAGACTTCGGTTGCTTCCATTCAACAATGGCCTCTATCTTCTTCGGATCAACTCTGATCCCATCGGCTGACACTATGTGTCCTAAGAAGACTACCTCTCGGATCCAAAATTCACACTTACTTAACTTTGCATACAACTGATGATCTAGCAAAGTCTTCAAAACTAGTCTCAAGTGCCGGTCATGGTCTTCTTCAGTTCGCGAATACACCAAGATTTCATCTATAAACACAACTACAAACTGATCTAGGTACTGATGAAAAATCCTATTCATCATATCCATGAAAGCAGCCGGTGCGTTAGTCAACCCAAAAGGCATGACTAAAAACTTATAGTGGCCATACCTAGTCCTAAAGGTCGTCTTCGGTACATCAACCTCTCTTACCTTTAGCTGGTAGTAACCCGATCTCAAGTCAATCTTCGAAAAGACTGATGCTCCTCTCAACTGGTCAAACAAATCATCAATTCTAGGCAACGAATACTTGTTCTTCACTGTCAACTGATTCAACTGTCTATAATCTATACACATTCTCATGCTTCCATCTTTCTTCTTCACAAACAAAACGGGTGCACCCCAAGGTGAAGAACTAGGTCGAATGAAGCCTCTATCTGTCAACTCTTGCAACTGAGTCTTCAACTCTTTTAGTTCTTTCGGTGCCATGCGATACGGAGCAATCGAAACAGGAGCTGAATCAGAATAAGTCGCAATGGTGAACTCTACCTCTCTGTCTGGTGGTAACACTGGCAACTCTTCCGGAAACACACTAGGGAAGTCACACACTGTCCGGATGTCTTGAGGTCTAACCTCACTCATGTTCGGACTCATCACATAGGCCAAGTATGCTTCGCAACCCAACTCAACTAACCTCTTAGCCTCTAGAACTGAAACTACATTGAACAAGAACTTCACGTTCTCACCCACCACTACAATCTCATAATCATATGTGAGCCTCAAAGATATCCTCTTAGTTTCAAAGTCTATCCTAGCTCTATGCTCAGTGAGCCAGTCCATACCCAGAATTACATCAAAACCATAGAAAGGAAGCTCCATCATATCCACCGGGAACACATGTCCCTGAACCATCAACGGAAACCTTCTGTACATTTTTCTAACTACTACCCTGTCCCCAAAGGAACTAGTAACACTAACTCCTACCTCTAACATTTCACAAGGCAAATTCAATGACTGTGCGTGCTCACTCAATATGTAGGAATGTGTAGACACAGAGTCAATCAAAGAAAGCAAACCCAAAGACTGTATCGAGAAGTTACCTGCGATCACATCGGTGTCATGTTGATCCCCACTCTGAGCGTAAACTCTGGCCTGACCTCCGCCCTCCGACTGAACTGCAACTACATGTGCTATGTTCCTCTGACCATCATTCCTCGGCTGGAAGTT
This sequence comes from Hibiscus tridactylites, assembly GCA_958450335.1. Taxonomy (NCBI): domain Eukaryota; kingdom Viridiplantae; phylum Streptophyta; class Magnoliopsida; order Malvales; family Malvaceae; genus Hibiscus; species Hibiscus tridactylites. The sequence continues at coordinate 21,651,629 of OY288289.1, read as the reverse complement.
ACCTCTACCGCGCCCGCGGCCCCTCTGAAAGTCATTGGCTCTAGTAGGAGCCTGAGTTGGTGCCTGTCCCACTTGATGTGGACAATCACGTCTAATGTGATCCCTAGCTCCACAACTCCAACACGAGTGGAAATTTCCCCAACACTCACCAGTGTGGTTCCGCCCGCAAGTAGCACATGTGGGCAACTTCCCACCAGCCCTCTGGCCCTGTTGGCCCCTACCGTGGTTACCGCCACCACGCCTATGATCATAATGATGCCTGTTGTCCCGATGCCTTTTGGCATCACCTCTATCAAAGTCACTGGACCTCTTACCCGAACTAGAACCACCAGATCGTTTGGTCAAGCCCAAAATGTGCTCTAAGTCCTTGGCCCTCGCGACCAAGACATCAAAATCAGTGTAGTCTGAAGCTAGAGTATACCTCTTGATTTCTACATTCAGCCCATAACGGAATCGGTTACATCGTTCCACCTCAGTAGGAACAAGCTCAGATGCATACTGACTCAGCCTAACAAATCGAATCTCGTAGTCGGTCACGGTCATACTCCCCTAAAGCAATGTCATAAACTCTCTCTTCCTCTCATCGAGGTATCGCAGACCTAGATACTTCTTACGAAATGCTGACTCAAAGAACTCCCAAGTAATCTCAGCCCCATCCATACCCAAAGTGATGGTGACCCACCAAGTGTAGGCATCACCCTAAAGCAAGGACTCAACACACCCTAACATGCGCTCACCAGTACATCCCATCTGTGCGAGGATACGAACAGTCTTCTCAAACCACAACTCAGATCTATCTGGAGTAGACCCTCTGAATTCTTCGGCCCCTAGACTACGGAGTCTCTCTAATGGCAAACTAGTGCCCTCTCCCTGATGATGTGATGTTGCCTGTCCCCCAGCTACTGCAGCCTGAAACACCCCGGCTATCGCCTGAACCAAAGAAGCTAAGTCTATTTCGGCGGTTCCTTGGCCACCTTGGCCTCCCTGAGGTTCCTCTCCTTCGGCCCTGGCCTCCCCTCCTACTCCTGGTGGAGGAGGTGGTGGAGGAGCTCCAACTCCAACCACATGCTCTCCCACTTGAGCCTCAACTCTAACTACTGGCTCAACTCCTGGAGCCGCTGCCTGTGGTTCCGGTCGAACCATCCTAGGCCTCCCACGTGGTCTCATGGTACAGCTAGCAAGGTAATAACTACAACAACAAACATATAGGGATTACATTAGCCAAAGCAAGGGTCCAATAGTGCTCAAGTACTCCCTTTACTATAAAATCTTTTTAAATTAAGTAATAGTAGCAATGGGCACTCACTCTACACCAAACGCAACAACTCATGCTTCAAATCATCATGCGAATAGTCAAACAATAAGATTTCATGGCAAGGCATGCATCGAACAATACAATCACTTAACATATCAAGCTTACCTCACTTACTTGCCCGAGGTCTCGGTAACCTCAGGCTCTGATACCAACAAATGTAACCCCCTCGTCCCAGCCTGGCCGGATGACTGGTCCGAGTAGGTCACACGAGGAAAACCGAAGCAAAACCCGTTAAGGTTCCCCCTTGGTTAGCAACCCTAATTTTTTTTTCTTTTAACTTATCTTCTCTAATGGAACGTTTAAGTCCTACATGATCAAGACATCGGAATAAAAATGAAGAAAACAATCATCCGAACCCAAAACATCAATTAAACAGTCCAATTTTAATCCATTAACCAGGCCGTTTCGAAACACCCTTGAGGCGTATCGAAACGCCTTGACCAGGTCAACTGCCCCAAGCCCATACGAAGAGGTCGTATCGGAACGAGGTCAACCGTTACGAAACACCCTCAACGGTCAACTTCTCGTGGTCAACGAGATATTGACTGTTCCGAAACCCTTAGACTCGTTTCGAAACGCTTTCATCTCGTCAATTTCTCAGATTTCTAGTGGCCAAAATGTTCCGAAACCCGTATCAGAACAGGGGCTCTTAGCGGCCAAACCGTATCGAAACACGTTCTGATACGAGGTCCCTGAAGCCTTACCTGTTCCGAAACGACCCAGCTCGTTTCGAAACACGGGCTATCTGCAACCCTCAAAAACCAGACTTAGGCATTTCTCAACAAATATAAAGGCTCTAAACGACCCTAAAAGACACTTAACACAAACAAACATGAACTAGAGGCATGGTTCCTATGTCAAGCATGCTCAAACATACAAGGCATAGATTGAAACATTTATTCATGGCATTTACACATTAGCAACATTTCATTATAAGGCATGCTTAAAGACATTAAAAGCCAAATGGCACAATTCATCTCAAAGGTTTACATGCTGATCAAAAGCAACTTAAACATCCACAAGGCATACCACCACACAAGCATTTGGCAAGACATAACATGTTTACAATCCAAGTCAAATCATAGACATCAAACACATATAGGAGTCATACATAGCTCATACAAAACACACTCTTGCCACATTGCTAAACTACTACATAATTGTTTAACCGTACTTGAGCAACAAAAACTTGGAAAGCCCCTTCGCCTTGCTCCGAGCTAACACCACGCTAATGATCTGCATTGTTGAAAATGAGAGCGTAAGCTAGAAGCTTAGTGAGGATGCTCTAAAATCGAAAACATCAACAATGCAGGGTTCAAGCATGTAATCCCCTAATCTCATACACAACATACATAGGTAAATCAACAAGTAGACCTAGCTAGTCTTTCAAGAGTCCTAATATGGCATCTCACATCATACTAAGCTCAAACATCATATATCAACATCATACATCACAATCATAAGAACAAGTTCAATTGGCCATTATTAGTTTACCCGGATGTGCGGATTTAATCTCAACAATCACATTACCTCGGTGGGATTACACTCATCACCGGACCTTGCATGAGCGGGATTCCACTCATCACCACATGCCCTACGGATGGGATTCCACTCATCATCCCGTAGAATATAAATAAATTTCTGGTGGAATGTTACATCACCGTACTCCTCCTTGATGACTCAACTCCATCAAGGCCACGTACGTTTTGACTCAATTTGTGTGCACACTAATCCTAATGATTGATCATTTACACCCGGTAAGTGAATTAGTGCCAATTTCATTTACCACATCTCATATCCACCATTCATATCTCATACTTATTACATACACATATCATGGTACACACATGTAAGTCAACCCACATTTCACAAGAGCAAATAGGCAAGGCATAAGTAGCATTTAATGGAAATCAAGGAGCTAAGTTACCAATTTAACTCCACATAAAAATGGCCTACCAAGCACATTCCAACTCATACACTACACACACTTGAACCAACTTTAAAACACATTTAAAGTTACTCACCACCCTTCCTTAGCAACCAAAGCAAGCCTCCTACAAGCCCGGATTCGATCATGTTGCCTCTCCAACGTCTCCTCTTGCTTCTAGCCAATCAAAAACACATCCATTACTCTCAATCAATGCTAAAACTCAGTCATCAACTCAACTCTTAAGCTCAAGCCAAACTTCTACATTTTTCCAATCCAAATAACCACCCAAAAAGCCCATTTTCGTGCTCCTTCAAAACCTAGCTGAAAATCCTATTTTCAAACACCCAAATGACATCCAATTGGCCCCAAAACATCTTCCTAACATACTTAAACCATCAGCCCTTCAATTTAACCCTAAAACCCACAAAAAACCAAATTTTAGACACCTTAAACATGGCCACCAAGACCCATTTCGGGTTTTCACCCAAACTCATTCATTTTAACATATTAGGTGTATTTTAAGGTGAATAAACTAAAACCCAACTTAACATTTCAAAAGGAATTGAAAAACTCAATAAAAACCCAAACTTTCATTAAACCCTAAAACTCCAAAAGATGATAGTTTTAAAATTTTCAACTATGTAAAGGTAGAGAATGAAGAGGAGAGTCCAAAAATATATTTACCTTTAAAAATGGCCTTGAGATGAAGAAGCAATTTAATGGAATAGTGATTTTGGGTTGAGAGGGGTTTAAGTTGGGGTTTTCACATTGGGCGGGGGGAGATGGAGGAGAGAAGACCATTTTTTCTTTCCTTTTAACTTTCAAAAGTTGTCTTCCTTCTTAAATCATTTTGGGTTAAATCACCACATTGGTCCCTCCTTATTATTTTAAATTTCAATTAGGTCAAGCCTAGGCCATATTGATTAAAATTAATTTTACCGACTCGGACCTACGAACCCGACTAACTCCTAACCCCAAAATACGGGTGTTACAAAGAGGGTCTTCAACCCTAATAGCAACTCGTAAACTCATTGATCCTTGCTATTGCGAAGAACTGCCATTTTCCAGTGAAGACTCGTAGAACACATGGAATAGTTTGTCTATCCTCTTAACGTTGTCTGCAGTCAAGAGGCCAATCGGAAGATTATGAACCTGGACCCAAAACTCTTCCAAAGAGAAATCCAATTCTTCAAGGGCTTTGTCCGGTTGTCACTCTTTAAGCACGAGAAGAGAGTCTTGAACTGACCATGGTTTGGCACCAAGAATTCGGTGACGCTCTTCAACAGTACTGAACATGAAGAGGAAGAAGTTGCACCCAAGATCGTGGCATTCCAACTTCTCAGTTTTCCAAGCTTTCCTAAGAATGGCAGTTAAGGCTAGAGTTTTGAGAGGGTTTGGAGATAATAACTTCCCCACTAGGGCATGGTTTTTAAGGGTGAAATTAACTTCAATGTCTTCATTTAGGACTAGCTCATCAAGGAAGTCTTGGTTGAGGAGGCTTTTGTCAGCTGGTGGTTGGGATAACCGTTATCCACAACTCCCACACTTAATGAGGAAAAGAAGGGTAAATGCTCCATGGAGGAAGGTAAGAAAAGTGGTAGACAGGTTACCAAAACAGGCAAGGGGAAAACAACGACCAAAGGAAGAAACAGATAAACAGGCCATTAAAGAAACAGGATGCGAAGGATGGTGCTAAGAAGGAAGGAAGAAAGGCAGCAATGACTTAAACCAGCTTCAAGACTTAGGGGATCACGTTTCTCAAGCCAAACCTTACCTCACCATTAGGGGAAGCCGGGTAAAGAAGCAGGAGAAAAAGATGTTGTGAACATGGAGAGAAGCTTGCTTGTATGGGAACAACGACCAATTTTGGTTGAAAGCTAGATGATTAAACAAGTAGTTTATACTTTCTAAAATGATTAAGAACGTAAATTAGATATTATCGGTGGGTTCTAAAATGATTAAGAACGTAAATTAGATATTATCGGTGGGTTCATCATAATTATATTTAACATATTAAATAAAATTATATTTTCATATATATATTTTTGTCCTTACGATAATTCATATTTAAATTATATTTTTATATAATATATTTGAAATTAAGAACCCGAAAAAGTGAGAAATGATAATGCAGGGGACATGGTCTTGGGGTGATGCGTGACATTACAATTGTTGGCAAATGGCCGCGACAAGAAGCACATGAAGTATTCAAAGTTTGCAACAATTGTTTGAGTGTCACAAAATATCACCAACTTTGGATCCCTTTCTAACATTTAATAAAATACAATATATGAAAACAAATTAATAAAACCATAGGACATCGATGCTGGAAATGTTTTCTTCTCTGACAAGTTAGGTCACATCAAACTATAAATGAGAAAAAAAACTCAATAATTTTTGCATGTTTTCATGAACCGATAATTGAAAAATATTTTATAAATAAGTTTCTTTTTAGCACTGTTAGTGTTTAAAATTTAGTGTTTTATTATTTAAAATTTAAAATTTAAAATTTAAATATTGAATTTGAAGTCATTTAAATAAAATTTAAATTAAAAATAATTTTATTTGTGAAATATATTTTCACCATCTTACATAAAAATAATAAAATAAAAATTAAGTTGATATTAGGTTTAATATATTTTTTGCCCCCTAACATTTACCTGTTTTTCAAACTCGCCTCGTAACGTAATTTTTGGGTTCTTTTGCCTCTTACAGTTTACGTCGTTACCTATATTGCCCAAAAAATTAATACCATTAAAAAATTTATTTTGACCAATTAGAATGTGCCACGTCAAATATTTATTAAATTAATTTTATTTTACCAAAACTATCCTCAACCTCTTCCCCAAACCGCATCCCCTCATCTTCTCCCCCAAACTGATTTCATCGAGCTCCTGAGCTTGGAATATCGCATACCCAGAAGATGACTCGTACAACAAATAAAGAGCCATTGAATCAAAGGCTCCAAAAAGAACTCACCTTTTTCGTAGCTTCAAAATAACTAAAAATGGTGGCGTCTTTGGATTGGGTTCGAGTTGTTCGATGGTTTCTGAGGTTTTTGGGAATGAGAGAGTGGGCTAAGTAACTAGGGTTTGAGGCGTTTTATATTGGATTCAATGGCCATTGAAAATAAAAGAAAATGTGTGCTTTTGGCATGTGTAATTAGATTGGATTCAAGTATATGTTTTTTTAACATTCAATTGATTCTTTTTAGGGATCAAACTAGCTTCAGTTTATGATATCTTAATTTGGGAAAAATTGAGATTTGGGGAAGAGGTTGAGGGTAATTTTGGTAAAATAATATATTAAATAGAAAAATAAAAAAGTAATTAGGTAACGTGGCGTATGTTGATTGGTCAGGTCAGATTTTTATTAACGGTGTTAGTTTTTTAGAACAATATGAATAACGACATAAAATTTATGGTAACTTTTAGTAACAATATTAACGTTAATAAAAAGAGATTTTTTTCTAATTTATTCTTTAAACTCTTTTATTGACGATATCAAAATGACATGTTATGAAAGTACTAAAAATGAGAAATTTATCAAACTCAGGAACTAATTTGAACACAAAAAATTCAAAGGCCGAAGTACCGAGTTCCTCTACAAAACAAATGAAGCAAAATTAGCATGGACCATGGTGTAAGAAACGGAAAGTGTTTCGTAAAGGACTAAAGGTAGTTGGAACCACAAAGGCTGAAATATTAAAAAGAAGAGTATAAAAAACACAGTGGGGGACAACCAACGGAGTTGATCCAAGCAATAAACAGTTTCATAGCACTTAATCAAGTTTCGAGTTCAAAACTATGTGTATGCAAAAAACCGCCGTTGCGAGACTCCCGACCAAAACCAAGTAAGTGATGCGAGCCGGTTCAAATTAGTCAGGACAAAACTTTAAAGAACCAGGAGGACAACCAAAAAAACAGTGGGGACATATATGTTGAATAGGAACAAAACTCGAGTCATGCATTGGCACATGCCTTCTCCCAGCAGCAGTAATGAAAAGCACCAACCATTTCATGCTCCGCACATGAATGAATGGTTCAAACTTGCAAGGGATAGTTTGGTACAGTTTTGATTTATTGCGGTGAGAAGATATTTGACTATGTAATATCATAAAACACTATCCTCTGTTTAGACAAAAAAGATTAAAAAAAATGAAGTTGAAATTATTAGCGGTAATTCATATATTCGTCTCGTGTTCATGTCTGAAAATCGACTTTGAAATATCGAAAGCACCATCTCTCTATCTACACACCATGTAATGACACGTTCATGTCTCGAGAACAATGGACGTAAATTTACTTGCAAAATATATAATTGGCAACAGAATGGTCAATGTAATCCTTGCTGTAGGGCTTACTTACCATCATCGACCGTCTGCGGATGTGAAGGAGTCAGCGAATCCGGAAGGCTTTGCCAGAATGCTTCCTTTACTATCGTCCAGACTTGTATAGCTCAGGCCTTGGCTTTCTGCTGCCTGCCAAACCTTCAACATCTGGGAAAGTGGCTGGCTGTAATCAATGCCGTAATAACACTCGGATTCATCGCCGACTGGTTTCCACTTCACAACTAGGGGTGCTAGAACATTCACTACATGGCCCATGTCAGGCCGATTATAAGGGTCCCTTCCGGTGCAGTGACCGGCTAGTTCAGCTACGGTGGATATGCTCTCAAGGGTCTCCTCATTCACTTCCAAAGCCGGATCAATTGCAGCCATGAACTTCTCCTTACTTGATTTGATTCGGCCAAACCACTCCACCAAATAACGGCTTTCCTCCGGTCGATCCTCATCGAGTGCTGTTAATCCAGTCAAGAGTTCCATCAACACCACTCCATAACTGAAGACATCCACTTTAGTAGTGATTTTCCCCATCACTGCAGCCAACAGAGCTTACTTTAATAAAACACACAAACACATATTGTCGAAAAATTAAATTCCATATGACTGTAATATGAAGCAACAATAAGCTTAACAATCATCCAGATAGAAACGAAACCAAGAAGAATGAGCTCACTAGGTACTAAAAAGAAAACGGCCATAAACGATTCATTGGAGATGAAATTAGATTACTCACCAGCATATTCAGGTGCTAGGTATCCAAATGTGCCAGCAAGCCTAGTTGCCACAGACTTCTCTCCATCGGGTGCAAGTTTGACCAACCCGAAATCGGAAACTTTTGCTCGGAAGTCATAATCTAGAAGAATGTTGGAAGACTTGAGATCTCTGTGGATAAACGTTTCCCGTGCCAAGTTATGTAGATACTCGATTCCTCTAGCAACGTCCAGTGCAATACTGAGTCTCCTTGTCCAAGTTAAAGGTTCCAATTTCAGGGTCTTCCAATGGAACAGATGCTTGCTTAGGGCACCCTGAGACATATACTCATAGACAAGAAGCCTCTCCATACCTTCAATGGAATACCCCAAGAGAGAAACCAGATGTCGATGCCGGACCTTGGAAAGAACAGCAATTTCAGACTGAAATTCGTCCAATGCTTTATTGCTTATCACGCCAGCCTCCATCCTCTTAACTGCCAGTTTTGTTCCATCATCCAGCTCTCCCATGTACACAGTTCCAAACCCACCACGCCCAAGCTCGTTTTCCTGGGCAAAATCTTTGGTCCCTTTGCGAAGTACTTGAACAGAAATGACCAAGTTTCCGCTCTCAATGACATGAGAGGTTTGTGTTGTACTGCTATTACTACTGCCGGAGCTTGTCACGATTTTACTAAATAAGCTTCCGGTGGTGTTATTCGAAACAGCTATCTTAACCATGTTATTAGGATCCGATGGGTCCTTAGGATGAACCACTATGGAACTAGGAGCCTCAGAAGCTCTTTTTCTCTTGTTACACCAGAATATAGAAAACAGAATCACCAGAAGAGCCAAGATGGCAACAACTGCACTTCCAGCAACAATTAAAACCTTAAATCTTTGGAAACCGTTCGATTGGGACTCATCTTGACTGGTAAGGGCAATAGGTGAATTAGAATTCTTGTCTGTATTCGGTGGTGAGCCACTGGATGGTGCCGACTCTGTACCACCTGATTGATCACTCGCTGGAGAGTCCGAACTTGTAGGAGGTGGGCTGCTAGAAGGGGAAGGAGATCCTCTTGTCGGAGGTGGACTGCTAGCAGGGGAAGGAGATCCTCTTGTATGATTAGCAAGCAACAAAGGATTTCCTTCGATGACAAGCTTCACATTGTCACGGAATTCGGGTAATGGAGGCTCAAGATTGTTTCCACTCAGATCCAACGTTCTCAGAGCTTTCAGCTCGGTGAAGTTTTCGGGAACAGTACCATGTATACTATTTCCCCCCAGCCTAATCTCAATCAGTGATTCTAACTTTGCAACCGAAGGACTAAGTGTACCACTAAGATTATGTCTAGGCAAATTGATAACTGAAACCTGAGAATTCGGATTGCAACTCAATCCCAACCACGGCCCGGCACAAGGTTCATTACCAGACCATTGAGAAGCAAGATTTACAGGGTAATTCATACCACTAAGAAAGTCCAAAAGTACAGTAACTTCTGGGGCACATGAAACCCCAGGTTCAGATTGACAAAATGAATTGGAAGCATAAGAAACGTTGCCGGCCTTAAACTTGGGTATTGGACCCATCAGCTGATTATTGTTCAAGACCAAGTTATCCAGCTCCATATTGGCCAAGCTCTCAGGAACCAAACCAACAATGTGGTTCCCGTTCAGATTGAGATCCTTCAAAGAAGTCAAGTTCCCAATATTCTGTGGGACTGTCCCGGTGAACTGATTCCCATGAAGCCAAAGCTGTGTCAAGGACACCATATTGGCAACCACATCAATGTTACCCGTCATCCCTTCACCATCTTGATCATTCAACCACAAAATCTGCATCAAAGAGTCGCCGAAACTCGCCGGGATCTCACCGGACAATCTGTTATAAGAAAGTTTCAGTGCAACAAGAGATGACAACTTGCCTAGAAAATCAGGCAATGGTCCAACCACATTGCAGTTAACCAAGGAAAGGTTTACCAACTGAACTGAATTAGCCAATTCCTTAGGAATAGACCATCCAGTGCTCTTATTAAACGGGTTAGAATCCAAAGCCAAGACACGCACACTGCTAAGTCCATCAAAGAAATCAGCAGGGATAGTATCAAATTCGTTGTAATCCAAGAAAGCAAACTCCAACTCTGATAAACCACTAAAGCTTGGTAATTTACCATTGAAGTGATTCTTTTGAAGCCCCAAATTGAAGAGCTTTGAAAGCTGGTTGAAGTTTTGAGGAAGAGGACCCTTGAGGCCAAGATTTTGCACCTGGATTTGAGTAACTCTGTCGCCGGAACAGAAAACATGAGGCCAAGAAGGAGGGCCGCAAGGGTCATCGCCATTTTCAGGCCACTTAAGTAGCTCAGAATTATCCAACCCTTTCTTGAAATCATTCAAGATTTTCAGGTCATTGGGATCTGTAGCACTGTAAACAACTGTAGATAAACATAAGAAAACCCCAAAATAGAGCAACCATTGGTGAACAAATTCCATGGCAAAGGTTGCTCCTTTCCCAAGGAAAAAAGAACAAGAGGCTTTGGTCATAAGAAGAAGAAAGAAATGGAAAAGGAAGTTTGGTACAAAATGCTGAAAAATCCCAGATTTAAAACAAAAACGGGAATTTTTTTTTCCTTTTCTAGTTCAAGAAAGAGACAAGTGATTGAAGTGAAAGGATAAAGGAAAGTTAAATATTGGTTTTTCTGAGATGGTTTATCTATTTATTTCTCTTTTTGTGGATTGAGATCATTTTGAACCCTCAAAAGATGAGCAAAGTTCATTAGAGTGTTGCCTCTCTTTCACTTTTGGTGTTCCATGAACTTTTCGTTGGTGAAGTTGATGGGTTTTTGCCAAAAAAAATTGAAATGTGTCATTACAGAACAAAGGACCGACTGGCAGCAACAGGTAACCGACAATCATCATGTCTAAAAAGGATTATATAGTATTTAAGATTTTCTAAACAAGATTTCGTTTTAGTTTAAAAAATTAAAAATATTTTTAGATAGGGCAAACTATAACGAAGGTCATTTAATTATGGATACTATTACATATGGCTCACCCAATTATTAAAAGTTACGTTTAAATCACTAAATTATTAGAATGTTACATTTGGGTCACCCAATTATTAAAAGTTACATTTTGATCAGTCAATTATGGGTAAGGCTACATTTGAGTCACCCTTCATATTTTAAAATATATATATCAATTTGTGTATTAGATTAATTAATGATTTCAAATGAAGTACTTTGGTGTTGACGAGGGTATACAAGTGATTTGGAAGAAAAAATGACTAAGTTGATGTATTTTTTTAAATATGAAAAGTGACCCAATTGTAACCTTACCCATAATTGAGTGATTTAAGTGTAACCTTTAATAATTGGTGACCCAAATGTAACCTTATCGATAATTGAGTGATCCAAATGTAACTTTTTATAATTAGATGACCCAAATGTAACCTTACTCATAATTAAGTGACTTTTATTGTAATTTACCCTTTTATATAACCATCAGAATTTAATTGAGTGATTGACTAATTTATATCGTGCACTACAAATGTTTATAATGAAGACAACTTAAATAAAAAATTTAACTACTAAAGAAATCTAATGCCTCATTGTTGAATTTGATAAGATTTTTAATTTAGTCTCTGATTTTTTTAGTCCACATATATCATTGATTTTTTTTCTTCATTTTATTCATTTTGATGATGTAGTACAATGTTAAATTGACGTATCATCAAATTAAAATAAGAAAAATTGTAAAGTTCATAGATCAAAACATATCAAAGTAAGATTCGTACTCTAAGATGAAAAGTTCTAAAGTTTAAGGATTAATGTAGACAAAAAGACTTAAAATTAATTGAAAAAAAATGTTAAATTTAAAGACTAAAATTTACTTTATCACAAATTGTGAACATTGTAAAGCACAAAGAGTAATGTGGACACAAACTTGTTGCTGATTATTTCAGTTTAATTAAAGACTGAAGGTCAAACAAGTGATGGGAGTTTTGCCGCCTTATGGCCAAATTAGTCAATGTTTAAATCATTGCTCAAGGACCCTGTTTAAATTATTAAATGAATAAAGGAAGGACAATTATGGTTCATAAAATAAAAATATATATAAACCTCACAAAATCTTAATATTAATTATTATTATTTGATCATTAATATTAATATCCCAATTATAATTATAAGATTTTCTAATTAATATCGCAGGCACCTTCCTTAAACGTATTATAAAAAAATTATACTAATACATAAAAACTTCTTACATTTAATATATTTATAATTTGATAAAAATATATAATTTTTAGTAATTTTTAAAAATATTTTAAGCCACTAAAATATCTAAATTATTATTTTTTAACAAGAACTACTGTAAGTAATGATTATTATTGCCTTTGAAAAAAATATGTTTGAATATTCTAATTTCACTCAGAGTAAAACTAGTATTAAAAATAAGGGTAAATTATACCAGTAGTCACCCAACGATTAGTGATTTCTTATTTTGGTCACCAAACTATTATTTTTGACAAAATCGTCAGTAACATTAAATATATATTTTTTATTTTGGTCACTAATCGTTAAGATTCTGTTAAGTTTTAACAGATATGGTAATGTTGTCTGGTATAATAACAATATTAGTCACTAAAATTTATGCATTCTATCAATTAAGTCCTAAATTAAAATAATTCAACAAATTTTTGGGTCAGACCCCAAATTTCTCATTCTTTTTCTTCTTCCTCACTAATGTCTTTCATTTTGCTTAATTAATTTCACAAAAAACTGAACTTTTAAAATAATGAACCAACAAATTCATATTAAAACACTTTTTTTAATTAAATAGAGAGATATGCATTTCCATACCGAAATTTGAACACATATAAAATGTGATAATATGAGAATTCTTAGCCGCTAATTAGTGGATCTAAAAAAAACTTCTCTTTATTAGTACTAGCATCAAACAAGGGGTGTCTTCTCCAAAATCTTCAATGCTAAATCTACTACCAAAAGATGAATTTTACGAGATGGTGCACTTTTTTTTTTTTTGAGAACGTGAACCAGTAACATGTAGAGCATCTATTGACACAACGCATATTCGTCTAGAGATTGTTCGGGTAGATTTTATTGATGATGATTATTCTCAAAACTCTCAAAGTCTTGGGTATTGAATTTGGCGAATTGATATTTAATTGTGTTTGGTTTATGTCATACTTTTTAGTTCATTTGGTGAACTCTATTATATTTATTCTAATTTAAAAACTGCATATAAATGCAAGTTATGTATTGATTTGTACATAAGTATAGTTACAGGAAACAACGAATTATAATTTTGGCAAAGAAGGTTTTGGAGAAGACACCCTTTGTTTATTGTTCGTACTAATAAAAAACACATAAGTTTTTTTAATCAGAATTTGTTGGTTCGTCGATTTTAAAAGTTTGAGTTTTTTTGTGAAATGATTTAAGCAAAAGAAAAGACATTGATGAGGAAGAAGAAAGAGAATGAGAAATTTGGAGTTTGATAAAAAAAAAATGCTGAATTATTTTAATTTAGGACTTAATTGATACAATGCATAATTTTTAGGGGCTGAAGTTGTTATTATACCAAGTCACATCACCATCTCCGTTCAAACTTAACAGAATCTTAACGGTCTATGACCAAAATAGAAAATATATGTAATGTTAGTGACGATTTTGCTAAAAATAATAGTTTGATGACCAAAATAGGAAAACGCTAATAGTAGGGTAACCACTGATGTAGTTTACCCTAAAAATAATATATATATATATATATTAACATTTATATATATTATAATTAAATTGAAATAAAAGTATTTTTAACTGTAGATTCATAATTTAAATAAAATCGAGCCAACTCCAATTAAGAAAAAAAAACTTTATTCAAAATACAACCTGTATGTAATAAATTGAATAAATAATGCAAGATTAAAAAAATATTTTATGAGATCTAATGATTGGTCTAGTGGCTAAGAATGTTCATATTACTCTATCTTATATGGGCTCGAACTTCGGTATGAGAATGTAATTACTATTTAATAAAAATAATATTTTACGTTTAAAGATATTTTTTGGCCTTAAATATAGCTTTAATACCTAAACTATACACATTCTCCCAAGTTAGCACTTAAAGAATTTTTCTCCCAAGTTGGTACTTGAAACCATACACTTTCTCCAACTTGGGACCAAAAGAATTTTTGCTCCTAAGTTGATACCTAGACTTTAATTCCGTCCACTATTTTGATACTTTTATTAATAGTTTTAGTCCCCAAAACTTATACATTCAATCAATTTAGTCATAATTCGAAACAATCCAATAAATTTAACATTTCATATTTAAAAATTTCATCAATTTAATCATTTTTTGTGATAATGTCAAACCAAGTGAGTCCATAAATCAACAAGTTACATTGAAACTTTTACTATACCAAGAAAGTTGTAACCCCTAGACTCGGTTATGCGTTGCACCAAATCTAGAAGGTCACATTAGAGTCACAAGAGCAATCCACGGTAGAAATTCACATCAAAATATTTTTCTTTAAATACATATTAAACTATACAACAAACTTCTGTTTAAAATACCTTGTTAGAAAAAAATCATTTAAATATATAATAGTAGTTTCAGAAAGTGTTTTACAAACACTATCATAAAACAATGCACGACATACATGCCCACTAACTGTACTAGTATCGTTCTCCAAAAGTAACACCGAGAGAACTCCAAACACTGATGTCGGTCACTATACCATGATAGATTTCTCCTAACCTGCGATGGTAAAAACAATGTAAGCTTCGGAAAGCTTGGTAATACATAACTACCAACAGATGCACAAGTAGGTATATGGCAGAGCATAAAACTATCATGATGTTTCGGGTAACAAAAAGTTTCATTTACAGTTCATTATTTCAAATAAACATTATACCTAAAGGTAAAAGAATTGTTCTTAATTCGATCATCAAGTATCAGGCGAAAAGTTAATAAACCATAGAATCAAAAGAGTGATGGATTAAGGAAATTAAACCAATGAGCTTAGTGTGTTCCGACAGTGCAAAGTTATTACACGAAATGTAACAATGCAACAAACATTTTATTTCAGAACACATAATTCAAGCAACAGTTTAGTTCATTAATTTTCCCTATGTATCCTCCAACCAAACTTCGGTATGCAATTCCCAAAAGTTGCATCTATAAAGGAGTTAATTCAGGCCCATCGGGCATATGTGTCATACTAAGGCGTTAACTCAGGCCTATTAGACATAGGTGTCCTACTAAACTGAACTGTAAGGAATCACCCTAGCCGAAGCATAAGAACTTGAACGATAAGGAATTACCCTAGCCGAAGCATGGGAACCTGAACGGTAATGAATTACCCTGACTGAAGCATAGGAACCTGAACGGTCATGAATTATCCTGGCCGAAGCATATGAACCTGAACGGTAAGGAATTACCCTGACCGAATCATAAGAACCTGAATGGTAAGGAATTACCAGTCAGATCAGGGCTCAACCTACGATAACTTTATACTTTATCCCAAGTACCCCAATAACAGTCTAAGTAGTAATTACAGTAATCAATAGTAGCAGCCATTACGGTAATCAGTAGTAGCAGTAATTATAGTAATTAGTAATAGCAGTAATCGGTAATAATAATAATTACAATAAATATATAAAGCAATTAAGTATTCTCAATGAAACAATAACCTGAGAGCATGTTTTACAAATCAGGCATCGATGTATATTTCAGATATATAGGAATTATGATTTTATATCACAAAGAATTTCTCAATCTCAAATCGGAGAGAATATTCATGTGCACGTGGAACACATTAGCTAGAACATTTTACTTTTCGGGAGCACTTCGCAGTTACAAGAAAATGGACATTGATCTTCTGACAATATTTAAACCAGTTTTTAGAAGCGTAATCCCTTTACAAAGGGATTTTGTACTAACAACTTCAACTAGTCATTTAAAAATTGATATATTAAGATCATTCATGATATCAAATATATCATGAATGTTCCAATCATTTCAGCCATCAAGGGTATTTTGGTCATTTGACTATTAAGGGTGATTTCATAATTCCACCCAATAAAGGCATATTGGTGATTTGCATACTTGAAAATTCCTACAGTTTATTAGGTTTCCAAATCCATTCGAACTTACAGATCCTAATATTGCGGTACTTACCAATTATTTGAACATATGTACCTCACAATACTAACTGCGTTGTATAGTTGAACGAGTCACTTCTATAAGACATCACTGGACGTATCCCGAGCAGTCAAACATGTGTTTGAGCAGTATTCTTCCAGTGTTGTAGCATATTTAGAAGCGACTTACATACATGTGCCAAGCTTCGTAACTCGTATAGGCATCATAATCTTTTTAGGTTCTATTAGTATTTTTAGGATCTAAAGGTTTCCACTTATTCCAAGTCACAAGAGCATTTTACGAGATTTCAGAGCTTGAAGGCATATTTATTATCTCGGTTAAGTCATTCATATGAAGTACTTACAATAAATTGATTATCAGGCGTTTGTTCAGAAAGTGAGATATCGAGTACTTTTGTAAACCTCGAATGATAAAATTGTGTTACTGGTATTTTCTAAACAAACCATGAATTTAGCACGTGATTAATTAATTCCATTCAGGTCGAGAATGAATTCCCAAGTCATCTACACTTTTAGGGGTATTCAGGTTCTTTTTACACCTCATGGGTATTTTCACCATTTCTCAACCAAGCATTTCAGGCCTTAGATCTTTTATACAAAGAAAATAATGTGAATTGAAAGTATCGAGTTCAACTGTTGTATCGATTATTCACTGAACTTGGATTTCTTACCGGTCATCAATTCCTTATTCGAGTCATTCGGTCTTAACCAATTTATTATCAGTTCACCGTAAATAGTACAACTTATAATAATCGACGGTAATCAAATAACCAATCACATTGTTCATGCATTTGTAACACCCTCAATCTTACCCTAGAATTAATTAGATTAATTGGCTAAATAATTGATTCAAATTAAACCTATTAACCTCTAATTTGACTAGTTAGGATTTAATTAGAAAGAATGAAAAAATTAAAGAACCAAATTAAGAGGACTAAGCTGAATTAAATGATAAATAAAAGAATTGCATGCTAAATTTCCTACTTCCTAAGAGTTCCCTTGGCTGATTATTAATCAAAGAATTAAACCAAGGACAATCTAGTAATTTCTAAATTTCACTAACTTAGAATAGTTGTCTTTCTCCGTTTATTCTCCTCATCAGCTGAACCTAAGAGAAATTAGAGAGAGAGATTTTTGCTGGAGAAAAACAAAGAGAAATAATGGAAATTTATCTTGCATGTTGATGATTCAGCCATAGAAATTAAAGCTAGAAGCTAAGTAAGTGGTCCTACACTATTGAATTAACCAAATTCATGTTATTGTTGTATTTAATTGTTTCATGTTCTGTTTTAACATGTTTACATGCTATTGATGATGAGTTTTTGGCTGTATTATAAGATGTTGAATTTGATGAATCTATCCTGGGTTATATGATAGGAATTGAAATTAGATCATTAGAAGATGTTAAATGGTAACTGAATGCTCATGGGGACTGTTTTGGTGAAATTGAAATTGTTAGGGATCAAATTTCTCTGTAATAGCTTCTGGAAATAATGTTTAAAAACAGGGGACTTAATATATGAATGAACTATAACTTGAATTGGCTGATAGGTAGCTTTAATTGAATGTCTAAAGTGGTTAAAGTGCTTAATAGGCGAATCGAGACTAATCTAGAAATTAGTTAATTAAGGAACTGAATTGGTTCATTTAGGGACCGTACTGGACTTGAATAGACTAGGGGAAAATATGGTAAACTTTTTTTATAAGGGCTAAATTGAACTAGTAAGGGGCCTAGGTTCAAGAATGCATTAAAGTGACTTAAAATGAAATCTAGCAGTTTAGTCCCTGAAAAATGCCCCGTTTTAAATTGCAAAACTCTATTGATACAGAAATGGGAAAAATATTAGCCATACATGGATAAAAAGCTACTTGAATAAGATTTCTAACAAGGTAAATTAATCAAAATCCTGACGTGTAGATTAAAAGTTATGGCTAGAATAGTAACAGGTGTGCAAGTTGCCTGAATTGAAAAACAGTTTTGAGTGTGTTATGTTTTGTGCTTGTTTGAATAAGTTTATATGCTTGATTTGGATGCTAATACACTTTGTGTATGTTTATATGTGAATAATTAGATCAAGAAATTGAAGAGAACTTAGAAGAAGCAAGGGCTTGTCATCCAAATAGGAAGAACAAAGGCATATTCATCAAGGAGCAAGAATAGCCTATAAGCTTGGAGTATAGTGAGTGTAGTTAACCTTAGGGTTGAGACTAGTGTCCTAACCATTGTTTTATGTTTAAATTACGTTATAAATGAAATCATGAAATGAATCTAATCCTTAATTGGTAACATGTTCTAAGGGAAGAAGGTTAAAAAGGAAAAATGTTAATATAATCTACACTGATAGCTTAATACCTTGGTTTGCCACTTCACATGGTTGCTTTGCCTTGATGGTTATATGAATGATGAATTTAAGAATGTTATGCTACTGATTTTGGGTGATATATGATGCTTAAGTATGTCTATTTATTGCTTATATGCTAGTGACATGTAATGTGTTATGTAAGTTGCAAAGTTTGATTGCTAAATACATTATTTGTGTTTGCTTAATCTAAAAGACACTATAAGCCCTTGGTTGACTAGTTGGTCGTAGGTAGAACGACATGCCTTAGAGTCTAGAGTTCCTCTAATTTAGTACTTTGTGTAATCTCTGTTTTGGTGTTAATGGCACCTAAAGATCTTAATGCATTGTGCATCCTCTATTGGCACTTTGGTTACCCTATGTTGGTGTAGAAGACACCTTGATGCAATTGTGCATCCCCTGATTTCGATGCATTTTGCATCCCCTGATTTGGTACTTTGTACCCAATGAGACTTGATTACCTAGTCTTACTAATCTACTAAGGCAAACATTTAAAAGTACTTGAATAAGACATGTGATAAGTTCAACGAAATGTGTATTATGATATACGAATGAGATCACATGGAAATGTAATCATATGTTAATAAGCATTTATGTGCCAATCCGATCTATTTGAAATGTGTATGATAGTTATGGGTAGTGACCCTATTCGAATGAAGTAAAAAGGAATATGAATTATGTCCTGAATTTTTTATTCATGTTCGATCAATGTGATTGATGAGTATCAAATTTTCTATGTGAATGTGTTACACGATTACATTGCTTTGATTGATCTTTGGTATGGTAGTATGTACATGTTTATATGATGGTATATGACGTTAATGAGACTAGCTAGGTCTTGCTAAATTGGAATGAAGCCTATCTAGGTAACCTTGGTTAAATGAGATAAAACACTTAAAAGATTGAATTGATAGTTATAGGAACTACCTCACTAAGTACTTATTGTACTTATCACTCTCTTGTTTTCTTCTTCCCAAACCAAGAAGATAACTTGTTTGAAAGCTGTCCAATTCTGATCCGGGAGCAATCACAAGCCAAAGAATCAAGTATGATATAGTTCCATATGTTTAGACTCCTAAAGGGTGGCATAGCTTTGTATTTAGAAGTAATGTCTCATGCATTTTGGCCATGTATGAGCCTTGTTATGAATTTTGATATGGTTGTAATGGATGATAGAACTTTTGGTATGTAAATGTTAAATGAACTTGTGTTTTGAGAATTTGTAAGGCTCTTTTGGTGTGTTACATGTATATATATGGTAAGCTTGGTTAATTTATTTGTCAAATGCTATATGATGATTTGATCTTGTGTTATTCGAATGTGTAACATATGTACATGTTAGGGAATACCTGATTTTGATTAGAAACAATGCATCTAGATTATCCATGGAATCTATGTTATGTTCGAATGAACTATGTTTGATTATGTATTGGTTAGAATTTGATATACATGGTTCGATTCTAATGGATCTAATTAGGAATGATTGTAATAGAAATGCACCTTATTGGTTATATATGGTTCGAATGACCTAGAGAGAGAGAGAGAGAGAGAGAGAGAGAGAGAGTTAACTCGGATTTGGGCCTTATATAGGGTAAGTGAAATGGCACCGTTTTGGTGTCGAGTTACTCAGGATCCGCGCGCTGGGACTCGGGTCTTAGACCTGCACCCTTCTATTCGGTTTCTCTTGATTTTGGCTTCAAATTTTGTAAACATTCAATTTAGTCACTAAAACCTTGTAATTTGGCTCTTCAAGTTTGAATTTAGTTCAATTTAATCCTTGTTTCTTAATGGTATAGTTTAATTTAATGTACCAATTATTTATTTGATGCATGATTTAAAATAAAGCATGTAGTATACTTGTTTAGGAGAATAGTTCACTTAGTGTAGATAATTAAAGACTTTAGGCTTTGTTTGGTATGAAGGATGGAAATGTGGAAGGATGAAAAATTTGTTAATCAAATGGTTAAGATTCAAAGTAAGAAGGTGGTTATGAATCTCCACCATTTGATTAACAAATTTTTCATTCTTCTTCATTTCCATCCTTCATACCAAGCAAAGCCTTAGTACTTAGGTTCTTTAATCAAAATTAAATAATTCAAATAGGGAGAAAATTGTAGGAAAATAAATGAATATTAAATGGAAACTTTAATATTCTAATTTGATTAATGTCTCAATGTAATGAGATGTTAATCAAGGGAATATTTTAGTTGAATATTTAATATTTCATTTAGACTTAACTACAAAATAAGTGCCCAAATCATACATCTTTTTTGCAATAGGTGCCTAAAGTATTTTTTGGCTGAAATAGGTGCATGAAGTTTCATTTTTGGCTGAAATAGGCCTAAACTATTTTTTGGCTAAAATAGGTGTCTAAACTTTCATTTTTTGTTGAAATAGGTGCCCAATTAGGTGCCAAAATTGACTTTAAAATAAGCCAAAAATGAAAGTTTAGGCACTTATTTCAGCCAAAATGGAAGTTTAGGCACCTATTTCAGCCAAAAAAAATACTTTAGGCACCTATTACAAAAAAGAGACATATTTTGGGCACTTATTTTATAGTTTGCCTTCATTTAAACCTAGAATAATAAAAACTCATAGTTAATCTAATTAAAATAAAATTAAGATAGGATTTAAATAGTTAGTAACACTAAATGATTAGGAATATTATTAATTTAGGGCCTAATATGGGTAGTTCCCAATTATTTGGGTATTATCACATAAACTCAAAACTTGATAATATTCATAGTTTTCTTAATAAAATAAATCAATGGAGCTCTAATTAGGTTTGAACTTAAAAATGACAAGAAAATAAGTGGACATGCATTAAACCTTTTGTGTTGAGATACATTTTGAATATAAATTGAAGTGTCCTAAAGTAATTGGATGTTTCAAAACTTATATTGGCTTCAAATGTATTTTCTTAAAAAAGGATATTTCCATTCGAAATGAAATTTAATTAACAATTAATAGATTTAATTAAACTTAAATTATTGCTCAAAATGCCACGTGAAATTAATAAGGTATTGATAACGAGCGTTTGTAGGGGGTGCTAATCATTCCCTACATGTAACCAACTCTCGAACCCTAATCAAAAAAAGAATGTCTATTTTGTTTTTATGGTGTCCGGTCTACCAAAGTGACCGGTGGTGACTCCAAATTGATTTTCAAGAATAAATAAAGGAAATTCGATTTAATATGAAAAAAACCCTAATTTCAAGATTAAATTGAAAATGGTAAAACCCCGATTTCAAAACCCTAATCATCAGACTATTTTACACTTGATTTTAAAAATGGTCGCGACAGCTTGGCGACTCTGCTGGAGAAGAAATTGAGAGTCAGACCTAATTAATTAATTTCACGTGGCATTTTGAGCAATAATTTGAATTTAATTCTTTTTAAGAATTTGTGGATGAATATTCAGGGAAGTAGAGGTAGCTTTTGTGTATGATATATATGTCATTGATGCATAAACCCTCGACCCGGGTTTTTCACCCTTAAATGGGAAAAAGATAATATTCGACGTGATGCTCTCCAGCTCCGAGTTTGAATTTTTGTCTTCTTTCGATATACTAACCTTATGCACCGTGGGCCCATGCCTCCGCTATAAGAGACCTATACTATATAATCGATGTTTTATTGTCGTAGAAGACGGTAACGACAGTTCAAGAACTCAGAGTCTAAAACAAAGCTCACATTCTAATTTTAGAAACCTACCCCGCTAGAGCCAGACAGGAACTTAGGATAGGTGCATCCGGTTTAATACATTTCTCTGGCTATTTTCTTTGCTAAATATTATGTGCTTATATGTGTCAATAACTTGTTTATTTGCTTTTCATATTAATTCAAATACTAACACATTTTTTTTGTTTTATTTTGCATTTATGTATTTATGCATTGTATTCTTAAATACTACATTTAAAAAAAACACATCACAATTTTTCAAAAATCACTTTGTTTCAAAATGACATTACATTATTTCAAATAACATTTCTTTTAAAAAAACATTGCATTCAAATAACATTGTTTTTTTTTTTTTGCATTTCAGTTTTACAATCATTGCATTTTTCTCAAACAACATCGCATTAGCAAAAACCAACATTTTGAAAAACATGGGAAATAGACTTGTTAGGGACATGCAATTTCAAAAAGTTGTTGATAACCGCTTAGGAAACATCGAGCAAAAGATTGACCGGCCCCAGAGCGAAGTGGTAACACAAACTACCATATTGCTTGGAATCAAGGAAGCTAAGAAAGAAAAAGTTTTAGATGAAAATACCAACATTGATGATCAAAATAAAAATTTATCTCACACAAAAGTTCAACCTGAAGGATCAGTCCCGAAGAAAGTTCAGATTGGTGCAGTCAGAGTATCAACCAATGATTCAGAGAAATTGGAAACCAACTTTGGGGATGGCGTTCTTAGCCTCAATGTGCTGACAGAATTGACAGAGCTAAAATGGATGTTATCAATCACACGAATACAAGAGGTCCGAGTAAAAGCCAAAAATTTTATGTTTGCTCTAGACCTGTATTGTCTAAGGGTTGTGAGACTATTAAAGAACAAGATGATTCCAATAGAGTTACAGAACCGCATGGGTTTCCAGAATGTTTCTTTGAAAAGATGAAAGTCAAGGATTCAATTGATGTCAAATTTTTTCACACGATGGGATTGCCTACGTCAAAGAAAACATGGGTAACGAGCACAAAAACAAAAAGATAAGGAGGTTGAATGGTTTAACAATAAAAGGGAGACAATTATTTCTATCCCAATACCATATTCATATCTGTTGTCATACCTTGTGCATAATCATTTGTTGATGAAGGTTCCACCAAAGTTTTATAAGTCTTTCTATGGAATAAGAAATGCTTGCGGTTATTATTGTGGAGATTTTAGTCACTTTGTGGAAGATTGTATGGTTCTGAAACACATAGTCAGTGGCTTCATCGGGAATGGACATTTATGTTTTGAGAATGGAGAACTCTGATTCCACAAAAGACCGACATTTGCTAGAAAGATAAAGATAGAAGAAAAGGGGTAGAATTTACAACAGGCTTTTGGGGGCAATCCGCTACAGTTCGGGGTTTACCATAAGCGGAGTAATATTTGGACATCTACCTCATCAAAGTTTCCTTTACTAAAGAATGCTCCGAAGTTAAATGCTCAAAGTGATCATGTTAGTGGAAAATCAAAGACTAAATTGGATCTTATTCATGTTTCTTATCGTGAGTTGTACTTCAAATTGCTCGAGGCTTCACCCCCATCACCAAAACCTTCAAAGCCCCACTATCCAAGTTGGCACAACATCGAGATTCATTGCGAGTATCATAATGGAGCTCATGGTCATGAAATTGAAGACTATTACACTTTCAAGCAACAAGTTCAAAACTTTTTTAACCAAGGAATTTTGGAAGTTGATAGTGAAGATCAATCCATTAAGATAGGTGATCCCTTGATCATATCCAATGCAACAAGAATGCCCAGAAACCAACAGCTGAAAAGCTTAAAGAAAAGGAAAAGAAGAAAGAGCAAGGGGAAACTAGTTGAAAACTGACAGCCGACAATGAAGAAACCTCGAACAGACATGACCACTGAAAGCCTAAACACATCCAGCCAAGAACAGGAAAAACAAAGTTCATTTAAGCGGCGACTAGGAGAAGTTGTCAACTTCCACATACAAAAGATCACATATTATGTGGAAAAAAGCGAGCAATTAATTGAAGAAACAAGGAAATTCATAAGCATAATGGTCTTACCCCAAATTTCGATTACATTATCACATAAGCAAGAAAGGGTGTGTCCTTGAGCTTGCAAAGAGGAAATGAAGAATTGTTGATGCTGACACTCACTCGATTTTTCCTTGAATGAAGATTGATAGTTAGGCTATATGAGATCTGTCTGTAGTTTTAGGACCATTACAGAATAATACCCTGCATCATCCCAATAGCTTTTGTCCGCGAGCATTGGGGGTCCTTTGTAAGGGAGGTTAATCGGTTTATTTGTATTAGATGTTTGTTTCTTATATGATTTTTCTCAAATGGAAAACATGCATTCTAAAATATTCATTCTATTCAAGTTTATGTACATATTCCTAATTCGTAATTTCGAAATGGAGTAGTCCATATGGAGGTAGATGAATGCAAAGATGAAGAGGAAGCTGATATCCCTAAGACATTATCAAGACCGATCAGAAATGAGGAAAACAAAATTTTCCTTATAAGTGAGAAATTGAGATTCTGAATTTGGGGACTTGAGATGAAAAGCGAGAAAAAAGAATCTGTTCGACTTTCTCAGTAAAAGCCAAGTGTGATTTGATTGAATGGCTGCAAGAATTTAAAGACATCTTCGCGTGGTCATACCACGATATACCGGGGGTTAGATCCATAAAATGTTATGCAAGTTACTCATGATGTCTGAATACAAAACTGTTCAGCAAAAACTTGGAAGAACGAGTCCATAAATTTTTCAAAGGCAATTTGATGATGACTTCTTCAAGACGACCGAGTCATTAATAAAGTGGGCCAAAAAGACAATCTTCTTTTGATCTAAACGAGGCAAAGAAAACAACATTTACAATCATGTGAGATTCATTTCACTACAAGCTAATGCCATTAGGCAATATATCAAAAGGCCATGGTAACCGAAATAAAGATGGGTGCAAAATTCAAGAATGATTCTCTAAGGATTGTGGAGGTATCAGTTGAGGTCCAATTCGTCAAAGCATACTTTTGGAGGCCACATTTGGGAAATTAATGGGTCAATAAAAGTGAAACAAAAATTTATCCTGACAAAGTGGAAGTTGTTCAAAATCTTCTCCCTCTAGGCAAAAAAAGAAGAAAAGAAAAGAAACAAAAAAGCAAAAAAAAGTGAAAAAATAAAGAAAAGAAAAATGAAAAAAGAAAAAAGGAAGAAGCCTGGAGAGATTGAATTATTCATCGTAACATACAAACAAAATGTGATCCAATGTTGTTGATAGAGACTTGTCCAAGAGTATGAGATGAAGAATGCCAAGAAGCCCTAGAAAGGTTAATAAGCATTTTTTAAAGTATACAAATCTGATAGCACCAATTCCATATAGATCGTTGATTCAATAGGGAATACTAAGCCAACATGATGAAACAAGAAGGAAAGAGCCATTTATTACCTAAGTAAAGATCCACCAATTACAAAAAGTGGTACCCACCAATTCAAAAGCTTTATTGTTCTTTGGTTTGGGTAGCTTGAAGGCTTAGACAATATATGTTGTCCATTTCGTTTATCTGATCTCAAGAATTGATCCTTTGAAACTCTTAATGGAAACACTAGTGTTGAGTAGAGTATGGCTCGTTGGCAAATGTCAATATCAGAGTTTGATATAGCTAGAATGGCGAGTTTCTTAGCGAGGCGTGCTTCAGATGATCAAGAGTCCTTGAACTTTAGTATCCCAAATGAGGATTCGATGTGCATAACAGAAGGAAAAAGAAAGTGAACCCCTGGAAGATTATGTTTGAGAGAGCCTGCAATGCCTTTTGTTGTAGAAGGCTGATTCATCCAAAATCCTCCAATAGACACTATGTTATCATGATTGTGATTGATCGCTTTACCAAGAGGATGAAAGTTGCTTCCTCTGTCAGTATTACAAGAGTAAAAACTTGCAAGATGCTGAACAAATATTATGTTTTGATCTAGTTTGCTAGATAGAGTCGTCATTGACCGAGCCTCTAATCAGAACAACAAGTTGATATCATAAGTTGTGAACAATTAAGGATACAACATCACGATTCTGTAATTTATCGCTCGGAGATGAATGGGGCAGTAGAGTCGGCAAACATAAACACCAAAGAACTTTCTCAAAGACTTTCAAAGACTAACATGAGAAACTAATGTTAACCTTGTATGTATTTCGATACATAATGTGCACTTCAATAGGGGCAATATTGTATTCTTTGGTATATGGATGGAAGAAATATGACTAATTGCGGTTCAGATTTCATCACCAAGTAAGGATAGACGTGAGATTGGATGACGCAGAATAAGTATAAGCTCGATAAGGTCAGTTGAATCTCATTGAAGAGAGGAGACTAAAAGCAATTTGTCATGGTTAAATGAACCAAGAAAGAACGATACGAGCTCAGAACAATGAAAGTTCGTCCAAAAGAATTCTGAGAAAGGGATCTAGTAATTAAAAAGATCTTGCCAGTTCATAAAGATTTTCGTGAGAAATTGATGCCTAA
The DNA here is from genome assembly GCA_958450335.1 of Hibiscus tridactylites. NCBI lineage: Eukaryota > Viridiplantae > Streptophyta > Magnoliopsida > Malvales > Malvaceae > Hibiscus > Hibiscus tridactylites. The sequence goes on along the minus strand of OY288289.1, from coordinate 21,624,596 downwards.
TTGGAAAGGGTTATACATCAAGGAGACCTCTTTCCAGTGGAGTGTTGATCTTAACATATGTGATCATAGATAAGTTAAGCAATGGACTCAGAATCAGTCAAGAAGTATTATGCTCGAAGAATTAAAAAAAGATTGAAAAAAGAAAAAGAAAAGAAAAAATAGTGAAAACCCAAAAAGGGCGCTTTGCAAAATGAAAATATCTATGGTGAAAACCCAAAAATGGCACCTTAGATATCAAAAAAGAAAAGAAAAAAGAAAGAAACAAAAAATTAAAAAAATAGAAGAGAAAAAAAGAGGAAAATCAAAAGAAAAGGCGGGGTTCAAGATGAAAATCAACAAAGGGTGTCTTGAAACCTAATGAGGATTTGAGCTGAAAACCTGAAAGGGCAGTTCAAAAGTATTTAAGATTAGGCATCCAACAAGAAACCTTCTTGGAATCTACAGTTTTTAGTAAATTCAAGGATTGGAAGGTGTTGCGTGTAAAAGAGTCTATCACAATGGTAGTGCAAGTGTACACGACGTAAGTAGTAAAGTGATACGAAGTATCGGATATCGTCTCCACAGGAATTGGGCTAATAGCTTCACCTTATTTTACTGCACGTAAGTAAAGAAAATATTTGAGAGAATTGTCACGAGAATAATAAAGAAAAACGTAAATAAAAGAGTTGGAATATCATGATAGAGAGAATGGGCTGGTATTGAATTGCTCAGTAGTGCAGGTATCGCAATGCTTAGGAACTCCATTTCTGTCGTTGCGCCTGTCGCGGCAGCACCTGTCGCGGCAGCTGTCCGTTGGTCGTCGCGGCAGCAAACACACCAACTCAGTACTTCAAGTTTGGCAAGAATCCCAGAATTGCCTTGGCCTATCCCTAGGTCCAAGTCTGTCGATGATCACGTCTTGATAATACCTCCCGGCGTGAATCGAATGATGAACACCGATGTGTATGAATTCTTCCTTAGCCACTTAACCTTGCCCTATCCCTAGGCACAAGATAGTTCAACTATAAACTAGAGAACTCGCTCTTATTTCTTTCGTATACTTAACTCTCCCGATGCTAAGTAAATGGATAACCTCACAATGCTCTCCCGATGCTCTTGCAAGATATTAATAACCAAAATAAGAGAACTTGAAGTTTATTTTATTGAACTTGGAAAATCCTAAAACAAAACAACCCTTGCAACTACTTTACAAATCAACCCGTGGCCCTAGGGGGTTTTAGAACATATCGACGGTGGGTAAACGGCGGAGGGGTTTTGGTTATCGGTTATGGGGTATCATCTTTCCTAGGTTAAAATATATGCCCTTATATAAGCTTTGGGCTCAAGTATTCTAAGTTAACAAGGATTACAACTTTAATTAAAAGTATGATTCTAATAAAGACTTAATCTTCAAGTATCCTACTTTTCAGCCGCCTTCCTTGTTTCTTGGGATTTTCTCTCCTTGAGCTTTGGCTTGTCATATCTTTTGATTTGGGGCTTGGAAAAATATAGGGTTTTCACACGACAGACGAGCATAATTTTCTCTATCTATCGAGGTCCACTTTGCTTTTCCTCCACTAACTTGCTTTCGTCCTCTGCTGTCACGGCAGATCCATGGCAGCATCGTCCTCGTCGTCTGCTTGTCCAGTTCAGCTCTTCTGCTTCTCTGCCCTGCGCCCGCCTTCTCCGTCTACTATGGTAGCAACCTGCAAAATCAGCCATCTTTTAGTAGAATCTGTGCCTTTACTATATTTGTGATGTTTTGCTGTAAACTAACCTAAATGCAATGCAATGATGCTTGAATGCAGCAGAAATATGGGTTAAAAAGGGTGTAAATAATAAAACTTTTACACACTCAACACACCCCCAAACTCAAGTTTTTGCTTGCCCTCAAGCAATGAAGACCAAAAAGAAAAATGAATATTTTTGTGTTGGCTTTCAAACAGTGAACTATCACTTACCCGTCGCTCATTCTCTGTGGCGGCAGCAACCTGTCGGAAAGATTAGGATCTGTCCGGAATCTCACTATAGTCCTCGTGTAGTGTGTGCATGCTTGTGAACAGTTATATGCTAAGACTCTCTTAGATTCACTAGAATATTCAACTTTTTAACTCGAATTTTTATGCCAAAGTTTATTTTTGAAGACATATTTTCATGCTTCTTTTCTTCTATTTTCAAGCTAAGTTTTACTAAAGCCAGTTTTGGGCACCTCTAGTTAGCTTCCTAGAGCCGGTTTCAGGCACCTCTAGGTTTTTGAGTTTCTTTTGCTAAACTTCTTTCCTAGAGCCAGTGTTAGGCACCTCTAGGGGCTATTCAAGTACTAAGCTTCCTATTCTAGTTTTACTAAAAGAAATCTAAGCAATATAATAGTCACAATGGTGTTTAAGTTTTTTAGAACTATAGAAAGGCTCTAAACTTCTCCTTAAATTGTCCTAAAGATGCTGCCACGGCAGAGCTGTCATGACAGGTAAGTTTACTTCACAGTTTTAAGCCAACAGTTTTTAATCTTTTTTGATTTTTTTAAGAGAACTTAAATAAATAAAAGACACAACAATTAATTAAAGATGTACTAAGACTCCATTAAAATGGAGGGTTGCCACCCCCAAACTCGAGGGTCGCATTGCCCTCAATGCAAATGACAGAAAAAATGAAGGCAGGTACATCACAAAATATAGATAAGCAGGCAGCAATAAAAAGAAAATAAAAGACTTAGATTTTAATCGCTGTCTTCACTGCTGCTGCTGACATGAATTTGGCGGCGGCTTCTGGGTTGTGGGACAGGCTGGGCAGGTTGCTCCATGATCTGGATGTCTGAGCTGATGTCGCTATCCCAAGTGCTGCTGGTGGTGGTGGTGGTGCTGGCCTTGGGCATTAGCTTTCTGTCGGCCATTCGTTTCTGCCTCTTGACAGGCGTGAATTCCTTCTCCAAATTCCTCCGAATAGGAGGTTCTGCCTCGCTGTCAGCCCAGACAGAGGAAGGGGAGAAACCAGCAACATAGGCATCAATGTCATCCGAGGGCTGTCGCTTCGTTCCTCAGGCGGAGGTATCTGCCGGAGGACTGCCAGCTGCCGTCGGGGCAGGTGATGGGGTGGAAGCAGCAGAATGTGTGTGTGGGGAAGCAGGTGGTGTAGGTGTGTGGACAGGGGTGGGGATGGTGAAATAGTGGGCAGGGAAGGTGGGGAAAACAACATCGGGATAATTTAAAGTATTGGTAATGAAATTTACCGTTGAGTTGGCAAAATCCCTGATGAATGTCATCAGCCCCATCTGTCTGTCTTCCACTCGCTGTATGGCAGCAAGGATCTGAGCAGATTGGTCTGTCGGAGCGACTGCTGCGGCAGGGTCATGGGCAGGTTCCTCGGATGATTCTGCTGGGGTGGCAGCCGGGTTGAAGGAGGAGAGGGGGGTTGCGACTGTCAGCTCCATGAGGCTGGTAATGTTGTTATCGGTCCAGCCTCGTCCCTTGACCAGTTTATCGGTGGTGGCTTCTGGTACAGCAGCGCAGCAGCATAGGGATGTGATCATGAATGGTAGGCAGAGGAGGGCGGTTGATCGATTGGTGCAGTCTAAGACGCTCTCCCTCATATAGCGGCCCACGTTGATAGGCCGGTTGTTCATGATCGAATGAATGAGGGCTAGCCTCTGCTGGTCCACCGTCGTGTGATGGGAGGACGACAGGATGCGCTTCTTGATGAAAGCATTCCATAACTTGGCTTCTGGAAGCAGTTGCCCCCTTTTGACAGTGTTAGGATTCTTCTTGCTCGTATTCCACTCCGTCCCTTCTTCTGTCACCTCTGCCATGACAACACCGTAGGCAGCAGAGTCGAGGGTGTCCAAAAACTGCTGATGGGCATCGTCGTTAGGACCAAAATAGATTCCATACATATTATTAATGTGTTCGGCTGTGAATGACACTTCTGTCCCTCGGACAGTCACTGTGGTTGCCGTCCTGCTGTCGATGGCAACGTAGAACTCCCTTACCAGCGTTTCATTCATTTCAGCTGGCTGCTCTGCAAACTGCTCCCATAGCTGAGCCCTTATCGCCCTTGCGATGAATGGTTTGAGCCCCATGTTCTCTACCTTTCGGATGTATATGAAGCCTCGTTCTTCCCAGAGTTCCTTAGTTGCGAAGGACTGCGGGGTGGGTGCTGCCGCTGAAGAGGTTGAAGCAGCATTGTGGCGGGTACGTCTGGAAGACATTTTAGTTGCAAGGGTTGTGAAAGTAAAGAAAACAAAGAAAAACGAGAGGGGATATCAAGTAAGAATAAGCAGAAGTGAGGAAAATGAAAATGAAATGGGGTTTTATAGAGGTAGAGTTGCTGCCCGTTTAATGCTGTAACGGCATGCATGAATAATGGGGCGACTGTTGAGTTTTGGCGTGTCTAACGCGTCTGACACACATTTATGCGTCTATTACGCGTCTGTCACACGCTTCTGCGTCTGCCGTGTCAGTCTGTTGACAGCCTGTCTTATCCGCGTCTGCGGCGGCAGCTGGAACGACAGGCTTCAATAAATGGGCTCTGTTGGGCTGATGGATGGATGGTGGGCTTGGGTCACTTCTCCTTTTCTTCTTGACTCCTTTATTTCTTAAAAACAGAAATTAAAAACATTATTCGAATAAAATAAACCTAATTTCCTAATAAATAATAAATAATAGAAATAAATAAAAATAAGATTTATGTTAAATTAGGGATGCCTTGTGGGGCATCTCCTAAAGTAACCACTTCCTGTATTCCTGGGGCTTCAGTCCCCTGATAATGCTTGAGGCGATGTCCATTGACTTTGAATTGGTGCCCGTATTTTAATGATCGGATAGTGATGGCACCATGGGGAAAAACTTGTACCACTTGAAACGGGCCAGACCATCTTGACTTTAGCTTTCCTGGGAAGAGTTTTAGTCTAGAATTGAACAACAACACAAGCTGCCCTGGGCAGAACTGTCGTGGCAGCAACTTCCTATCATGCCACTTCTTAGTTTTCTCCTTGTAAATTCTTGCATTGTCGTAGGCCATTGTCCGTATTTCTTCCATCTCGTTCAGATCTAATAGCCTTTTCTGGCCTGCCTTGTCCAAGTCCATATTCACTACCTTGATTGCCCAGTATGCTTTGTGCTCTATCTCGACAGGCAAATGATAGGTTTTCCCATAAATCAGTCGGTATGGAGACATGCCCAATGGAGTCTTAAAAGCTGTCCTATATGCCCATAATGCATCGTTAAGGAGTAAAGACCAATCTTTCCTAGTTGGCTTAACCATCTTCTCAAGAATGTTCTTAACTTCCCTATTGGATATTTCAGCTTGTCCATTGGTCTGTGGGTGGTATGTTGTCGCGATCCTGTGCTTGACACCATATTTCTTCAAGGCGGCAGCAATAACCCTATTGTCAAAATGTCTCCCTTCATCACTGATAATCGCCTTAGGAATGCCAAATCTAGAAAAAATGTTTTTGTGTAGAAACTTTTGGACTGTCTTGGCATCATTCTTTTGAGTGGTGATGGCTTCAACCCACTTAGAGACATAATCCACTGCTAGGAGGATGTATAAATTTCCACATGAAGATGGAAAAGGTCCCATAAAATCAATCCCCCAAACATCGAAGATCTCGACTTCTAGAATGTTCTGTAGTGGCATCTCGTTTCTCCTCGAGATGTTACCTGTCCGCTGGCACCTGTCACAGTTCTTGTAAAAGTCATGTGCATCTTTATACAGTGTCGGCCAGTAGAACCCTGACTGCAGCACCTTGGCAGCAGTTTTGTTGCCTCCTAAGTGACCTCCATATTGTGAAGCATGACAGTGATGGAGAATGTCTTCTTGCTCTTCTTGTGGTACACACCTCCTTATAACCTGATCTGCACACATTTTGAAAAGAAGAGGTTCGTCCCAATAATAATGCTTAACATCATTTTGGAACCTCTTCCTGGCTTGATAATTAAGACCAGAAGGAAGTATTCGCTAACTATAAAATTAACAAAATCAGCATACCAGGGGAGTTCAGAAGACTTACCTGCCGCCATGACTGTTGCGGCAGCGATTGCGGCAACAAAGAGCTGCTCATCTGGGAAGGTCTCTAGTATGTTTGTCTCATCTATTGGCAGACTCTGTCCCTTCTCCAACCTTGACAAGTGGTCTGCCACCTGATTTTATGTCCCTTTTTTGTCCTTGATTTCAAGGTCGAACTCTTGCAATAGCAGGATCCACCGTATCAATCTAGGCTTTGCATCCTTCTTTGCGAACAAATACTTCAGGGCAGAATGGTCTGTGTGCACTATTACCTTCGTCCCAAGTATGTAAGAACGAAACTTGTCGATGGAGAACACCACAGCTAATAGCTCCTTTTCTGTGGTGGTGTAGTTCACTTGGGCGTCATTCAATGTCTTGTTGGCATAATATATGACATGAAACAGCTTATCTCTGCGCTGCCCAAGTGCTGCCCCGACAGCATAGTCACTAGCATCACACATAATCTCAAATGGCTGTGTCCAGTCTGGTGGCTGTACTATTGGGGCTGTTACTAGTTTTTCCTTCAGAACCTTGAATGCTTCAGTACATTCATCATTAAAGTCAAAGGGTCGGTTCTGCTCCAAAAGATGGCATAGGGGCTTGGTGATTTTGAGAAATTTGCAATAAATCTTCGATAAAAACCAGCATGCCCTAAGAAACTTCTAATGCCCTTGACTGTGGGTGGCGGCGGCAACTTCTCGATCACTTCTATTTTAGCCCTGTCGACTTCTATCCCACGGCAGCTAATCTTATGGCCAAGGACTATCCCTTCATCCACCATAAAGTGGCATTTTTCCCAATTCAAAACAAGATTTTCTTTTTCACATCTTTCAAGTACCTTTTTTAGGTTGCCGAGGCAGCTCTCAAAATCGTCTCCAAAGACGGAAAAATCATCCATAAAAATCTCAAGGAAGTCCTCTACCATGTCGGAGAATATGGCCATTATGCACCTTTGGAAGGTGGCGGGTGCATTACATAGTCCAAATGGCATTCTCCTAAAAGCGTGCGTTCCGTAGGGGCATGTGAAAGTCGTCTTTTCTTAATCCTCTGGTGCAATAGCAATTTGGTTATAACCTGAGTAACCATCAAGAAAACAATAGTAAGGTTTACCTGCTAATCTATCAAGCATTTGATCAATAAAGGGTAAAGGAAAATGGTCTTTTCGGGTTGCTTTGTTGAGCTTCCGATAGTCCATACAAACCCTCCAACCGGTCACAGTCCTGGTTGGGATTAACTCATTGTTCTCATTGGTTATCACGGTCATTCCTCCTTTCTTTGGAACGCATTGCACCGGGCTCACCCATTTGCTGTCGGAGATGGCGTAAATAATACCAGCATCTAACCATTTAATTATCTCTTTACGCACCACCTCCTTCATCGCATGGTTTAACCGCCTTTGGGCATCAATAGTCGGCTTATGATCTTCCTCGAGGAGGATTTTGTGCATGCATAACGCCGGACTAATGCCTTGTATATCAGCAATCGTCCATCCAATCGCCTTTTTATGCTGCCTTAGCATGCCGATTAGCTGTCGTTCATGTTCCTGCGGCAGCTTAGAAGAGATAATTACGGGCAGTGTGTCATTTGAACCAAGGAAAACATATTTTAACTGCCCTGGCAGGGGCTTCAGTTCTAAGGCAGGTGGTTCAACAGTAGATGGCTTTTGGATTAAATGGTTATCCGAAGTATAATTCAAAGGTTCGAATAACTTACCTGGACGATTACCTAACCAGTTTACCTCCTCCTGACCTTCAGTATCAGATGTATCGGATTCAGAGGAGTTGTTGTCGTCAGTGCTGTCGTCAGTGCTGTCGTGATAGTCCTCTAGGTGGTTGCCGCGGCAGTGACCAAATTTAATATCGTGACAGCCCGACCTGATGCAGGGTTGATCAAGGGTAACGTCAGTGATAGCCTTGCATTCCTCGTCCACATCAGCATGTTTCATCGCTTGGAGAACATTCAACTTAATCTCTTGATCGTTCACTCGCATGGTGAGTTCTCCTTTCTCTACATCAATCAGTGATCTTCCCGTGGCTAAGAAGGGCCGCCCAAGGATGACTGGTGCGTTTTCGTCTGCCTCACAATCTAAAACAAGAAAGTCAGCAGGAAAAATAAACTTATCCACTCTTACCAGAATATCTTCAATTTTTCCCTCTGGATGAACGTAAGAGCGGTCTGCTAGCTGCAGAGTTACTGTCGTGGGCCGCGCCTTTCCAATACCTAATTTCTGAAAAACAGACTTTGGCATTAAATTAACACTAGCACCAAGATCACAAAGTTCCTTACCCATAAATTTATTTCCGATTACGCAAGGTATGATGAAGCTCCACGGATCCTTCTTTTTCTGGGGTGGCTGCCGATGAAGAATACTCATGCAACCTTCTGTCATCTTTACCGTTTCAAACTCCCCAAGTTTAGATTTCTTCGACATAACATCCTTGAGAAATTTAGCATAACCGGGCATCTCCCTAACGGCATCTAACAACGGAATATTAATATGAACCTGCTTAAAAATATCATAGATCTTTTTAAGTTGAGATTCTTGCTTAGCTTGCTTTATCCGTTGAGGAAAAGGTGGCGGGGGACGATAGTCAGCAATATGTCCTTCCCACTGCATACGAATATGAGGAGGTTTAGGTTCATCAATTTTCTCCTCTGTCGCTTCTGCTGTCATGACAGGCTCATTGGCAGCAGTCTGTTTATCACCTGTCGGGGCAGCTTCCTCGGCAGGTTTATCCAAAGCAGGTTCATTTACTGTTTCAGCTTCTTTTTCCGGCCCTGGTAGTTTCTTCCCACTCCTAGTAGTAGTTGCCTTACACTGCTCATGTGTGGGCTGCCTAGCATTTTCAGTATTGCTAGGGAATCCTCCAGTCTGCCTCGGCTTAATATGTTGGGAAACCTGACCCATTTGTGTCTCCAGAGATTTCAACGTAGCTTCATGATTTGTCATCCTCATCTCTGTTTTATCCATGAAATTCTCTATTTTCTTGACAAACTGATTCATATTTTCAATATAAGTATCTGTCTGAGACATAAAGGTGGCCAGAGTCTGTTCCAGTATACTGCTCGTGGCAGCTGGTTGCTGCTGTTGCTGCTGCGGCGGCAGTTGCTTTCACGTCAGCAATCTAGGTCCTCCCTGATTCTGATTGTGTGCTTGAGGATTCAGGGCATTATTGGGATTACTCCAGGAAAATTTGGGATCCTTCCTTCAATTGGGATTATAGTTGTTGGAATTATAATTCGGCTTGTAGTTTCCAACATATTTTCCCTCTTCTACTTGTATTGGGCACTCATCCCGACTATGATTTCCCTTACATATGTCACATACTTCCTCAACAGCAAATCCATGTAGTCCATCATCATTCAATAACCTTTTTATTGCTTTAGTAAGGAATGCTACCTGTGATTTCATCGTGCTGTCGGCTTCGTAGTCCTTGACAGCAAGTACCCGTTTACCCCTCTTCTTGCTGTTAAAAACTGCTCCTCATTCTTGGCCAGATTTTTCAAAACTTGCAATGCCTCGTCCGGATCTTTATCCAATAATAGTCCATTCGCTGCTGAATCAATTCGAATACGAGTTTGTAAGTTGGCAGCATTATAAAACTTAGTTACTTGATTCCAGACGGGGAATCCATGCATTGGGCAGTTTCGTAGAAGAGTAGTAAATCTGTCTCAGGCCTCGTGCATCGGCTCGTCATCCTCCTGTTGAAAAGTAGCAATTTCATTACGTAATCGCTCAGATAAATGCGAAGGATTAAAACGAGATAAAAATTCACGAGATAAATCTGCCCAAGTTATAATTGAACCCGGCGTAAGTTTATTCTACCAAGTTTTAGCTCTGTCCCTCAATGAATGGGGAAATAACCGAAGCCTCAGTATCTCAGGATTAACTCCTGGCAGTCTAAACGAACCACAGATCTCCTGGAACGTTTTGAGATGCTCCCTAGCATCCTCTATCACAGCACCACTAAACTGCCCGACATTGTTGATCATACTAAACATGACAAGTTTAAGCTCGAAGTTATCAACATCAATATCCGGCAGCGTGGTCTCCAGCTCTACATGATCGTTCAACATGTAGTCACGGCAGGACCGTCGTCCATCTGCGGCAGGCGGGTCACCAACAGGCGGTATACCATCACCAGCGGGCGGGTTACGGGCCATCTTCTCTAGTTGTTCCTCAATGTACTCGTTCCTGGCTAAAAGGTGGCGAAGTTGTTTCTTGAGATTGAATGAACGTTCGATTTCTGGATCTAATGGATACTCAGGATCTTCACCTCTTTTAGATCTGCGCATAAACAAGAAAACCTCGTGAAAAGCAAGAGTTGAAAGCACCAACGAAAAATAGAAAAAGAAAAATTAAAAGAAAAATAAAAACAAAAACGAAAAGTGCAATAAAAGAAAGGTAGAGTTATGTTGCCAATCCCCGGCAACGGCGCCAAAAACTTGTTGCGTGTAAAAGAGTCTATCGCAATGGTAGTGCAAGTGTACACGACGCAAGTAGTAAAGTGATACGAAGTATCAGATATCGTCTCCACAGGGATTGGGCTAATAGCTTCACCTTATTTTACTGCACGAAAGTAAAGAAAATATTTGAGAGAATTGTCACGAGAATAATAAAGAAAAACATAAATAAAAGAGTTGGAATATCAAGATAGAGAGAATGGGCTGGTATTGAATTGCTCAGTAGTGCAGGTATCGCAATGCTTAGGAACTCGAGTTTTGTCGTTGCGCCTGTCGCGGCAGCACCTGTCGCGGCAACTGTCCGTTGGTCGTCGCGGCAGCAAACACACCAACTCAGTACTTCAAGTTTAGCAAGAATCCCAGAATTGCCTTGGCCTATCCCTAGGTCCAAGTCTGTCGATGATCACGTCTTGATGATACCTCCCGGCGTGAATCGAAGGATGAACACCGATGTGTATGAATTCTTCCTTAGCCACTTAACCTTGCCCTATCCCTAGGCACAAGATAGTTCAACTATAAACTAGAGAACTCGCTCTTATTTCGTTCGTATACTTAACTCTCCCGATGCTAAGTAAATGGATAACCTCACAATGCTCTCCCGATGCTCTTGCAAGATATTAATAACCAAAATAAGAGAACTTGAAGTTTATTTTATTGAACTTGGAAAATCCTAAAACAAAACAACCCTTGCAACTACTTTACAAATCAACCCGTGGCCCTAGGGGGGGTTTTAGAACATATCGACGGCGGGTAAATGGCGGAGGGGTTTTGGTTATCGGTTATGGGGTATCATCTTTCCTAGGTTAAAATATATGCCCTTATATAAGCTTTGGGCTCAAGTATTCTAAGTTAACAAGGATTACAACTTTAATTAAAAGTATGATTCTAATAAAGACTTAATCTTCAAGTATCCTACTTTTCAGCCGCCTTCCTTGTTTCTTGGGATTTTCTCTCCTTGAGCTTTGGCTTGTCATATCTTTTGATTTGGGGCTTGGAAAAATATAGGGTTTTCACACGACAGACGAGCATAATTTTCTCTATCTATCGAGGTCCACTTTGCTTTTCCTCTACTAACTTGATGTCGTCCTCTGCTGTCACGGCAGATCCATGGCAGCATCGTCCTCGTCGTCTGCTTGTCCAGTTCAGCTCTTCTGCTTCTCTGCCCTGCGCCCGCCTTCTCCGTCTACTATGGCAGCAACCTGCAAAATCAGCCATCTTTTAGTAGAATCTATGCCTTTACTATATTTGTGATGTTTTGCTGTAAACTAACCTAAATGCAATGCAATGATGCTTGAATGCAGCAGAAATATGGGTTAAAAAGGGTGTAAATAATAAAACTTTTACACACTCAACAGAAGGCTCTATTTCGGTTGAATGGCTCTCGTTCCTTCATATAGTGGGTACTTGGGGCATTGCATTGAATTTATCATGTTTGCCATGACTTATCAAATTATTCCAATTTAGTAAAATAATATTTTGAGCCTTTCACTTATCGTTTCAACAAGCATCTTGCATATAAATCGATTAGATATAAGAAAAGCAAATGATTTCGTGGGTATTATTATGATGTACTAATCCTTTAAGTGCAGGCAGAACATGAGATGGCCTCGGTACTTGGTTAGTGATGAAAAGTATGTCGAGAAAATGACACAACTCTGTGCCAGAAATATTTAAACAAAGCTGCGAGAAAGCGACACAAATAACTCTGGGGCAAAATGAGAGTATGAACCATTTTTGGGGCAAAAGCAACAACCAGATCAATTCGTTGAAGGTTCATCATAATCAAAAGAAAAGATTATTATTTCCGAGGCATTGCAAGAAAGCTTTGTGAATGTTGGAGTAGACAAAGATGATAGTTGGATTCAAGAGTGGGCGATGCTGCAAAGAACATCCTAGAAGAATATGTTTTATTTCGATGAATAGAGTCCACAAGTTGGAACAACAGAAGTGATGATCTCTTTTGGAACCATGAAAAAGAATGTTGTCAAAGAAGCTAAATGAAGACATAGCAAGAATGGCTTCACAAGAAAGGAGTTGTCATCAGTACTCGCGTTTTTTCTTCGACGTGAAGTGCTTGGTGAGACATGGCAAGTTAAAAGTTTATGCGATGAATCTGTGGAAAGCAAATACGACTTCCATCAAAATCGAAACATGTCTTATCTACAACAAAGGAAACATATCATTGCGAAGACAGAAGAAAAGAAAGGAATTACGTGAAAACTCGTAAGGTTACTTCAAAAAAAAGAAAGAAAAAAGAGAAAATGAAAAAAGAAAATAGAGAAAAAAGGAAAAAAAAGAAAAAGAGAAAAAACGAGGTGAAAACCTGAAAGGCCGCCTTGAGTAGAAGAGAAAAGAAAAGAAACTGAGGTGAAAAAGAGGAAAAAAGAAAAAAAAAACCAAAGTGAAAACCCGAAAGGGCGCTTTGAGAAAAGCAATCTAAAATGAAAACCTAAAAAGGCGCTTTAGAGCAAAAGATGCAGAGATCATGAAGATTGAACTTGAGTATGAGATGGTTACTGTTGAGTTGTGAGGTGCTCGATTCGATCAACCAATATGGCTCACCAAGTGGTGGAGAGGTGGATTATTGGGTGGAAGGGTTGAGGAAGCTAAATTTAAATATGACACAATGATTTATAGTGGTTCAACCTTCTAACCAAGGTCTACATCCAGTACCTTAGCTCCCCACTAAGGATTTCTCAATCAATCCACTATTGATTCGTCCCCTTTTCTAGGCTTAGGAGGAAACCCTTACAACCAATCAAGCTTTCTACCCAAAGCCTTGATTGAAACCCTCTTTTCAAAGAGATAATATAAGCAAACTTAAAACCCTCTAATAGGTGTTTGTTTACACAATTAAGCACTCACCCAAAACCTAAAACACTTGAGCAAATTTGACAATTTTGGCTCACTAGTGTTTGTCTATACAATAAATGACAATTTAAGTACAAAGACAATCTTTGATCATTTGATGTTTGACAATATGAGCATTAGCCTTCTCTTGATGCTTGGAGGTCCCTTTTATACTCCCAAATGAGTTTGTAGCCGTTACTAGCCGTTGGGATCATATTGGAGCCGTTGAGGACTTTAATTCCCACCATAAATGCAGTTCTACAGCTCCCCGTTTCGAAACGCTCGAACACGTTTCGAAACACTCTCAATGTAGAAAGAGCTGTTGCAGTCTGTCAGGGTACCCGTTTCGAAACACCCTCTTGCCATTTCGAAACGCGTATCGAAACGCCTGCATTTGAAAGTTGGTTGGGAAAGAGCCGTTGTGGTTTATGACCGTTGTGGTCAATGCCACGCAGGCGTATCGAAACGGCCTAGCCCGTTTCGAAACGCTGGGCAAAAATCCTATCCAAGGAAAGCCTATTTCGATACAAGTATCGAAACGATTTTGCGACTGGAATCCCCTGTTTCGAAATGCCCTAAGGTGTTTCAAAACACCTGGACAATATTTTGAAGTTTGGCTTTGAAAAACATGAAAAACCCTTTTAAAAACTTCCCTAAACATAATTTCAAGTTGTTTGGACTTTGTAAATGTTTTAAATACTTTTTCAATCAGTCTAAAACATTTTTCAATTATTATATTAAAACATTAGTTCTACAATCTCCCCCTTTTTGATATAATAAAACTCGCTTGAAAATTTGTTTGGGATTCTCCCCCTTTAACTTTAAAAATGTGAATAAGAGATTAAAATTTTTAATTCAAATAGAGCTCCCCTTATTCATTTGAAAATTCAAAATTTCAAACCATTTCTCCCCCTTTTTGTTATATCAAAAAGAATTTAAAACATTAAGTTCAAAAATAACAATAGAGGTAAAAACTTTGACAAAAATAAGAATTTGGTTTAAAAATGGCTCCCCCTTTCTCAAAGCATCATTAAAAATGTTAGTCCAACATTTATGATCATCTAGTTGAATAAACTAAAAATAAAACAAATAAATGCTAAAACAACTAGATTTTTACCAACACTTGAACTCAAGGTAGGATGTGAAGCCTTCCTTCTTCAAGTGCTCTTCCTTGTGTGTATGGAGCCCCCCTCAATGTTTGACTTGTTGAACATCTCCATCACACCTAGCAATAGACAATCAAGTAATTTTTGGTATCCAAATTGCTTTGGATCCATGGACGTTAGTACACAAATTTTAGTCCCCTTTGGAATCCATTTTTCAATGTCATCCTTTTTAATTGAAGTATTAAGTTCTTTTGTGTAACCCCTCGTCCCGGTCTGGTCAGATGACCGATCCGAGTGGGCCACACGGGGAAAACCGAAGCGAAACCCGTTAAGGTTCCCCCCTCGGTTAGCGACCTAGAAAATTTCCTTTTTACTTTATCTTGTCTATAGGCATAATTAAATCCTATGTGAAGCACAACAGCGGAAAATGCAAACAATTTAACATCGACCAATCAAACGATACATTAAACAGCTCATTTTACCCCTTTACAACAGGCCATATCGAAACGCCCTTAGGGTGTTTCGATACGCCTTGACTTAGTCAACAGGCCAGGGTCAACCATAGGGTGACCGTTTCGAAACAGGGGTGACCCGTATCGAAACGACCCTAACAGTCAATTTCTCGTGGTCAACGAGATTTGACCGTTTCGAAACATCAAAGGCCCGTTTCGGAACGCCTTTATCTCGCCAATTTCTCAAAATTCCAGTAGCAAAAATGTTCCGAAACGACCCCTATACGTTTCGAAACGGCTGGCCAAATGCAAAGGGACCTTATCGAAACCGGGTGACCCGTTGCGATACGCCCCTGTCTGCAGACTCCATTTTGGCTGTTTTAAGGCACAAGGGTGCCCCAAAACACCACCAAAACACCCTACAACACTATAACGATTAAACCTAAGGCAACCCAACTATATTAGCATGCTTTAACATTATTAAGACGAGTCTAAACACTAAGGCAAGTCATCACAAGTCATGCATTCATACAGCAACATCCAAACATAAAGGCAACCTCTAAGGCATAAAGCCAACATTCATACTAAGCAATTTAGGCATGAGATACAATTCAAACATGGCATCACAAGCCATTCAAAAGCAAGATAACATGGAGTCTAAGCAAGCTCCTAAACAACCAACAATCATCTATCAAAATAACACACGTCCCATTGCTTAACTAATACATGTTCAACATTAAAAACTCATACTTGAAGTACTCAAGGCTAACAACCACACTTGGAGGCCCTCCACTTGCTCGAGCAACCCGCGAACTAAGGATCTGCAATGTTGAACAAAGAGAGCGTAAGCAAAGATGCTTAGTGAGGGTAAGCTCTAAAAACAAACCTCAACATTGCAGGGTCCGAGCACGATCTAGCCAAGGCATTACACAAATATACCAAGGATCCACAAGAGCCACAAGATAAAGATGCATGAGCAATATACAATATAAATGCCATGAACATAAGCTCAACTCCACAATACATGTAATCACATTCAAGCATCCCATTAAAGATCATAAACCTCAACAAATTGATATACTTATCAATCAACATTGGCACCTAGCTATAACCCGAATACGCGGATAAACATGTTGGAACTCACATCCAACAACCACATTACCTCACGGTGGGATTACACTCATCACCGGTCTCGCGGAGGGGATTCCACTCATCCTCACGCCCCGTCGATGGAATTCCACTCATCACCGACTATATTTAAATACAATTTCCGGGCGAACCCGTACTCCTCCTTGGTGACTCAACGCCACCAAGGCCACGCGCGACTTTTGACTCATGTGTACACACTAACATCCTAATGATCGATCATTTGTACTCAAGCATACTAGTGCCAACATTTTACTCATTTCACATTACTTATTTCAATCAATTCCGTGCTTAGCACGTACTCACCAACAACCATCATCATGCATGTCTCAAGCATCACAAATCATGCCTCAACTCACATAAGAATTCATAATCCTAACTCTAGGTGGGTCTACCAAGCCCAACTTAGTCCATATACTCGAACCAACCATTTTAAAACCATTTAAAACAATTAACCACTCACCTAAGCTTCCAAGCTCAAAGACCAAGCAAGCGACCGTCTTCGAATTCCCGGATTCACTTCCAATGCTTCACCGATGCCCAAACTCGATTCTAATCAATCCCAAACACAAACAAAACATTCACAATCAATATCTCATCATCGGAACTAACCCGGATCAACATTTTCAAGCATCCAACACTCAAAAACAAGCCCAAACAGAATTCCCGAGCAGCCCCTAAAACCCACTAAAATCTTCCATTTCAAGCATCCAAACAACCATCAAATACACCCAAAGTGACCCTCATATATCATACTACCACCAGCCCCCAAAAACCAACATTAAACCACCCCAAAAACCACTTTAAAACCCTCCAAAACCCCCATTGAAACCCAATTCCGAAAATTGCCCAAAATCATTTCAAATTCACATATGATATACCATTTGACCTCTATATACCATAACTAAGCATATTAAATCAAAACATTTCACTTAACAACATAAAGATCTCATTTTTAATCAAAATATTCAAAACTTCCATTTTCTAAAACCTTCATGAAAATGAAAATAAAAGGTACTTTCATGGAGTGGGAGATTAGGGGAAGTCAAAAATACCATTACCTTTCAATTTGGAGTTGAAATGAGATAGCTTTGAAATGGAATAGTAGATTGGAGAGGGGAACCTTTTTTCACGTTAGAGAGGAAGAAGGTGAATAGTAGAAGATGGAGAGAAAATGGGTATTTTTAATTATTTGTTTAAATTTAAAGGCTAAAAGACCACATTGCCCTTAATGAAATGGGATATTCACAAGGGTACACCATCCATGGCTAATTGGAGTTTTAATCTTAAAACATGGTCAACCCAAATTAATTAATTTTGAAAACAAAACTCGAAATATTATTTAGAGTATAAAACCGAGCCCAAATAATGTTAAAATATTATTTTCACCTAACCCCTAAACTCGGGTGTTACATTTTGGGACCCAAACACTTCTAAAACATTTACCTTTTATAAATCTAGGGGCACTAGATTGTCTAACATAAAAATTTGATTTTCCAAAATTATTTTTCTTTTCAAGCTCTTTGGAAATCAAATCTTTTTCTTCTTGAACTTTTTGAAGCAATTTTTGCAAATCAAAACATTTTAATTCAAACTCTTCAAGTTTTGCTTCAAGTTCAAGTTTGGTTTTAGAAAGCAAATCATTTTGAATTTTTAACTTTGAAATCAATTTATTGTTTTTCAAACTGTGGCTTTTAAAATCTAAAACGAAATCATCGTAGGCATCTTGTAATTCATCAAAAGAATAAGAACATGAGGTAGATGAATTAGAAGTTACCCTTGAATCTTCTTCGATGGCCATAAGGTAAGGGTTGGCTTGTTCATCGTCGGTGGAAACAACTCTCCCCCACTTAAGGGTTGCCTCGAAATATTATTTAGAGTATAAAACCGAGCCCAAATAATGTTAAAATATTATTTTCACCTAACCCCTAAACCTGGGTGTTACAACTCTCCCCCACTTAAGGAATTTCGTCCCCGAAATTACCTGGTGGAAACAAATACGGAAACTGCTCAACCATATCTGCTTTCCTCTCCCACGTGGGCTCTTCCACACCTCTATGTCTCCACAACACTTTGACCAACTCTATGGTCTTGCCACGCAACACCTTGCTATCAGAAGCAAGTATCTCAACGGGCTCTTCATTATAGGACAAATTCGGATTTAACTCTATCTCCTCAACGGGCATCACATGAGAAGGATCCGATCTATATCTCCTAAGCATAGACACATGAAAGACATCATGGATCTTCTCTAACTCGGAAGGTAACCTCAAACGATAAGCTACAGGCCCAATCCGCTCAACTATCTCATACGGACCATTGAACCTCGGACTCAACTTGCCCTTCCGGCCAAATCTCATTACCTTCTTCCACGGAGATACTTTCAGAAACACTTTCTCACCCACTGAGTACTTAATCTCTTTCCTCTTCAAATCTGCATAAGACTTCTAACGATCGGAAGCTGCTTTCAAACGGTCACAAATCAACTTTACTTTGTCGGTAGTCCCCTTAAGCAAGTCTGGCATAGGTAACAATCTCTGACCTGTCTCGGCCCAACAAATTGGAGTCCTACATCGTCTACCATACAAAGCCTCATAAGGTGCCATCTGAATACTAGACTGATAACTGTTGTTGTAAGCAAACTCAACCAACGGTAAGTGCTTCTCCCAAGAGCCCTGGAAGTCAATCACACAACAACGAAGCATATCCTCAAGAATCTGTATCACTCGCTCTGACTGCCCATCGGACTGCGGATGATAAGATGTGCTGAAATGCAACCGGCTACCAAGAGCACTATGCAAGCAACCGCAGAATCTCGAAGTAAATCTAGGATCCATATCTGAAACAATAGACTTCGGAACTCCATGAAGTCTCACAATCTCACGAATGTACAAGTTTGCCAACTTGTCTAAGGAATCCGTAGTGTTCACTGCTAAGAAGTGAGCACACTTAGTGAACCTATCAACAATCACCCAAACGGAGTTCTTCTTCGAAGGAGACAAAGGCAACCCCGACACAAAATCCATGGTGATCCTCTCCCATTTCCATTCCGGAATCTTCAAAGGCTGTAGCAAACCTGAAGGAACCTGATGTTCTGCCTTCATTCTCTGACAAACCATAAAACGACTCACATACTCGGCTACATCTCGCTTCAAACCAACCCAGAAGTACTCATTCTTCAAATCTCGGTACATTTTGGTACTACCCGAATGCATAGAAAAGGGACTCGAATGTGCTTCACTCAGAATCTGACGTCTCAGCTCAACATCTTCTGGTACAACAATTCTATCTCTAAAGCACAACAAGCTCTCACCACTGAAACTA
This sequence comes from Hibiscus tridactylites, assembly GCA_958450335.1. NCBI lineage: Eukaryota > Viridiplantae > Streptophyta > Magnoliopsida > Malvales > Malvaceae > Hibiscus > Hibiscus tridactylites. The sequence goes on along the minus strand of OY288289.1, from coordinate 21,605,275 downwards.
TACTCGGTTGGTCTTCCTTCGGCTATGTCCTGAACATGAGGAACTAAACTCACATCTTGCAACTGCTTCTCTCTAATCAACTGAATCAAAGAAGGCTTCACTTGCAACTCAGTCATCAAACCACCATCATCGGACACACTCAATCTAGCAAACATAGCTCTCAACTCAACAGCCACTTTTCTACTCAAAGCATCGGCTACTACATTTGCTTTACCCGGATGGTACTCAATGGTCAAATCATAATCTTTTAACAACTCTAGCCATCTTCTATGTCTCAAGTTCAACTCTTTCTGTGTCATCAAGTACTTCAAGCTCTTGTGATCGGTGTAAACTACACACTTCTCACCATACAAATAATGACGCCAAATCTTCAATGCAAACACAACTGCGGCGAACTCTATATCATGTGTAGGATAGTTCTTCTCATGAATCTTCAACTGTCTAGAAGCATAAGCAACAACTCTCCTATCTTGCATCAAAACAATCCTAAACCTACGTAGGAAGCATCACTGTATATCACAAACTCCTTACCTGAAACAGGTTGCACTAACACTGGAGCATTTGTCAAAGCTTCTTTCAATTTCTCAAAGGCCTTCTGTCTTGCATCTGACCATTCGAACTTGACTCCTTTTTGCAACAATTTAGTCAAAGCAGCAGCTACCCTAGAGAAACCATCAACAAATCTCCTATAGTAACCAGCTAATCCTAGTCCTAATCTCGGTCACGGACTTAGGTTGTTTCCACTCAACAATAGCCTCAATCTTCGATGGATCAACTCGGATGCCTTCGGCCGAAACAAAATGGCCAAGAAATACAACCTCTCGAATCCAGAACTCACATTTACTAAGCTTCGCATATAACTGATTGCTCAACAATCTCTGTAAAACAAATCTCAAGTGCTCATCATGCTCTTCTTCTGTCTTCGAGTACACAAGTATGTCATCAATGAAAACAACTACGAAGCGGTCTAGATAGTCTCTAAAAATTCTGTTCATCATGTCCATGAATGCTGTTGGTGCATTCATGAGCCCAAATGGCATCACAAGAAACTCATAGTGACCATATCTAGTCCTAAAAGCTGTCTTCGGAACATCACCCTCCTTTACCTTCAACTGATAATACCTGGATCTCAATTCTATCTTCGAGAACACTGAAGCACCTCTCAACTGATCAAACAAATCATCTATACGAGGCAACGGATACTTGTTCTTCACAGTCAACTGATTCGACTGTCTATAGTCAATACACATGCGCATGCTACCATCTTTCTTTTTCACAAACAACACGGGAGCACCCCAGGGAGAACTACTAGGCATAATGAAACCACGGTCTAATAATTCTTGCAACTGACTCTTCAATTCTTTCAACTCTTTCGGAGCCATACGATACGAAGCTATCGAAACTGGATTAGATCCTGAAACTGTCTCAATCACAAACTCAACATCTCTGTCAGGAGGCAAACCTGGCAACTCTTCAGGAAACACATCCGGAAAGTCACACACTGTTCTGATATCTTTCGATCTAGCTTCACTCATATCCGGATTCATAACATAAGCTAAATAAGCCCCACATCCAGAGTCCATCAACCTATGGGCCTCTAAAGCTGACACCACATTAGACAAGAACTTAATGTTCTCGCCTACTACTACTACTTCGTAGTCATCAGAAAGCTTCAAAGAAATTCTCTTTGTCTCAAAATTCACACTAGCCCGATGCTCAACCAACCAGTCCATACCCAGAATAATATCAAAACCATAGAAAGGAAGTTCCATCATATGAACTGAGAACACATGACCCTGAATCTTCAATGGACATCTCCTATACATACGTCTAACCACAACTGTCTCACCAAAAGAACTAGTCACATGCATACCTACATCTAAGATCTCAACAGGGATATCTAACTTCTGTGCATGCTCACTCAAAATGTAGGAATACGTAGAACCCGAATCAACCAAAGAAAGCAAAGACATAGACTGTAACTTGAAATTACCTGCTATCACATCAGTGTCGTTCTCGGCCTCTCTCTGAGCATAGACTCTCGCTGTTCCTCCCGCCTCTGGCTGCACAGCCACAACATGAGCAAGATTCCTCTGAGCATCTACCCTAGGTGCATCAGCCCTAGGCTGGAAGTAGCCACGACCGCGCCCACGACCTCTCTGAAAATCATTCACTCTCGCAGGAGCTTGAGCAATGTTCGGTGCCTGAGCCGCCTGATACGGACAATCCCTCCTAAAGTGGTCCCTCGAACCACAGTTCCAACGAGCATGGAAATTACCCCAACGCTCACTAGCGTGCTGTCTCCCACAACGGGTACACTCGGGCAAACACCCTCCTCCTCTATGGCCCTGATGGCCCCTACCATGGTGGCCACCGCCACGTTTATGGTCAAAATGATGTCCGCCACCTCTGTGCCTCTTGGCATCTCTACCATCAAAGTGGTTATGCCTCTTACCAGAACTGGAACCACCAGATCGTTTGGCCGAACCCAAACTATGCTCTAAATCCTTGGCCCTCGCGACCAAGACATCAAAGTCTAAGTAGTCAGAAGCTAACGTGTACCTCTTGACTTCTTCATTCAATCCGTAGCAGAATCGGTTACAGCGTTCCACTTCAGTAGGAACCAACTCTGGAGCATACTGACTCAAGCGAACAAAGCGGATCTCATAATCAGTCACAGAAGCCTCTCCCTGAGTAAGGGCCATAAACTCTCGCTTCTTCTCGTCTAGGTACCTCGGTCCCAAGTACCTCTTCCTGAAAGCGGTCTCAAAGAAATCCCAATCAATCTCTGTCTCCGGAACCCCGGTAGTAATGGTGACCCACCAGGTGTAGGCATCACCCTGAAGCAACGAGATCACACAACCCAATCTACGTGCGCCCGCACAACCCATCTGAGCCAAGATACGAACTGTCTTCTCCAACCATAACTCCAATCTCTCCGGAGTAGATCCCCTAAACTCCTCGGCCCCCAAGCTACGGAGCCTCTCCAAAGGTAGACTGGCATCGTCACACCTAGCCTGAGCTGCAGCCTGAGCTCCCGCAACTGCGGCCTGAAATGCTCCCGCTATTGCTTGCACTAGCGGAGTCATATCAATTCCAGCTGGACCTTGGCCACCTTGGCCACCTTGAGGTCCACCTCCTCCGGCTCCATCCTCGCCCCCAACTCCAGGTGGAGGAGGTGGTGGTGGTGGAGGTGGTGGAGGAGCGCCAACTCCTGCGGCCACCGGCCCTTTTATGTGAGCCTCCACACCAACTTCCGGCTCAACAGGAGCCGCAACTCGTGGTTCCTGACGAACCACCCTCGGCCTACCTCTCGGTCTAGAGATCGCTCTCACAAATATCAACTACAACCACAACAACAAAACATACAAGCTGGGTTAGCAAGGCAAGGCTTCCAAGTGTTCAAGTACGTTCCCTCACTTAAAAATCATTTTTCCAATGTAACAGTAGCAATGGGACTCTTACACACATGCTTCGAAATAAAACAATCAACATACTTGTCACACAAGCAATCATACTTACAAAGCAAGCAAACATCGTTCAAATCAATCAAAAACTTGAACTTACCTCACTTACCTGCCCAAGGTCTCGGTAACCTTAGGCTCTGATACCAACAAGTGTAACCCCCTCGTCCCGGTCTGGTCGGATGACCGATCCGAGTGGGCCACACGGGGAAAACCGAAGCGAAACCCGTTAAGGTTCCCCCTCGGTTAGCGACCCAAAAAATTTCCTTTTTACTTTATCTTGTCTATAGGCATAATTAAATCCTATGTGAAGCACAACAACGGAAAATGCAAACAATTTAACATCGACCAATCAAACGATACATTAAACATCTCATTTTACCCCTTTACAATAGGCCGTATCGAAACGCCCTTAGGGTGTTTCGATACGCCTTGACTTAGTCAACAGGCTAGGGTCAACCATAGGGTGACCGTTTCGAAACAGGGGTGACCCGTATCAAAACGATCCTAACGGTCAATTTCTCGTGGTCAACGAGATTTGACCGTTTCGAAACATCAAAGGCCCGTTTCGGAACGCCTTTATCTCGCCAATTTCTCAAAATTCCAGTAGCAAAAATGTTCCGAAACGACCCCTATCCGTTTCAAAACGACTGGCCAAATGCAAAGGGACCGTATCGAAACAGAGTGACCCGTTTCGATACGCCCATGTCTGCAGACTCCATTTTGGTTGTTTTAAGACACAAGGGTGCCCCAAAACACCCTACAACACTATAACGATTAAACCTAAGGCAACCCAACTATATTAGCATGCTTTAACATTATTAAGACGAGTCTAAACACTAAGGCAAGTCATCACAAGTCATGCATTCATACAGCAACATTCAAACATAAAGGCAACCTCTAAGGCATAAAGCCAACATTCATACTAAGCAATTTAGGCATGAGATACAATTCAAACATGGCATCACAAGCCATTCAAAAGCAAGATAACATGGAGTCTAAGCAAGCTCCTAAACAACCAACAATCATCTATCAAAATAACACACGTCTCATTGCTTAACTAATACATGTTCAACATTAAAAACTCATACTTGAAGTACTCAAGGCTAACAACCACACTTGGAGGCCCTCCACTTGCTCGAGCAACCCGCGAACTAAGGATCTACAATGTTGAACAAAGAGAGCGTAAGCAAAGATGCTTAGTGAGGATAAGCTCTAAAAACAAACCTCAACATTGCAGGGTCCGAGCACGATCTAGCCAAGGCATTACACAAATATACCAAGGATCCACAAGAGCCACAAGATAAAGATGCATGAGCAATATACAATATAAATGCCATGATCATAAGCTCAACTCCACAATACATGTAATCACATTCAAGCATCCCATTAAAGATCATAAACCTCAACACATTGATATACTTATCAATCAACATTGGCACCTAGCTATAACCCGAATACGCGGATAAACATGTTGGAACTCACATCCAACAACCACATTACCTCACGGTGGGATTACACTCATCATCGTTCTCGCAGAGGGGATTCCACTCATCCTCACGCCCCGTCGATGGGATTCCACTCATCACCGACTATATTTAAATACAATTTCCGGGCGAACTCGTACTCCTTCTAGGTGACTCAACGCCACCAAGGCCACGCGCGACTTTTGACTCATGTGTACACACTAACATCCTAATGATTGATCATTTGTACTCAAGCATACTAGTGCCAACATTTTACTCATTTCACATTACTTATTTCAATCAATTCTGTGCTTAGCACGTACTCACCAACAACCATCATCATGCATGTCTCAAGCATCACAAATCATGCCTCAACTCACATGTATAACACAATATACATAAGCATTCATATCACATTTCATACGAGACATACACAACCACATAAATGAGTTCATCCAAAGGCTCTAGATCAAGCTTAGGATTAGGCTACCACCCTAATCCTAACTCTAGGTGGGTCTACCAAGCCCAACTTAGTCCATATACTCGAACCAACCATTTTAAAACCATTTAAAACAATTAACCACTCACCTAAGCTTCCAAGCTCAAAGACCAAGCAAGCGACCGTCTTCGAATTCCCGGATTCACTTCCGATGCTTCACCGATGCCCAAACTCGATTCTAATCAATCCCAAACACAAACAAAACATTCACAATCAATATCTCATCATCGGAACTAACCCGGATCAACATTTTCAAGCATCCAACACTCAAAAACAAGCCCAAACAGAATTCTCGAGCAGCCCCTAAAACCCACTGAAATCTTCCATTTCAAGCATCCAAACAACCATCAAATACACCCAAAGTGACCCTCATATATCATACTACCACCAGCCCCCAAAAACCAACATTAAACCACCCCAAAAACCACTTTAAAACCCTCCAAAAACCCCCTTGAAACCCAATTCCGAAAATTGCCCAAAATCATTTCAAATTCACATATGATATACCATTTGACCTCTATATACCATAACTAAGCATATTAAATCAAAACATTTCACTTAACAACATAAAGATCTCATTTTTAATCAAAATATTCAAAACTTCCATTTTCTAAAACCTTCATGAAAATGAAAATAAAAGGTACCTTCATGGAGAGGGAGATTAGGGGAAGTCAAAAATACCATTACCTTTCAATTTGGAGTTGAAATGAGATAGCTTTGAAATGGAATAGTAGATTGGCGAGGGGAACCTTTTTTCACGTTAGAGAGGAAGAAGGTGAATAGTAGAAGATGGAGAGAAAATGGGTATTTTTAATTATTTGTTTAAATTTAAAGGCTAAAAGACCACATTGCCCTTAATGAAATGGGATATTCACAAGGGTACACCATCCATGGCTAATTGGAGTTTTAATCTTAAAACATGGTCAACCCAAATTAATTAATTTTGAAAACAAAACTCGAAATATTATTTAGAGTATAAAACCGAGCCCAAATAATGTTAAAATATTATTTTCACCTAACCCCTAAACCCGGGTGTTACATTTTGAGACCCAAACACTTCTAAAACATTTACCTTTTATAAATCTAGGGGCACTAGATTGTCTAACATAAAAATTTGATTTTCCAAAATTATTTTTCTTTTCAAGCTCTTTGGAAATCAAATCTTTTTCTTCTTGAACTTTTTGAAGCAATTTTTGCAAATCAAAACATTTTAATTCAAACTCTTCAAGTTTTGCTTCAAGTTTAAGTTTGGTTTTAGAAAGCAAATCATTTTGAATTTTTAACTTTGAAATCAATTTATTGTTTTTCAAAATGTGGCTTTTAAAATCTAAAACGAAATCATCGTAGGCATCTTGTAATTCATCAAAAGAATAAGAACATGAGGTAGATGAATTACAAGTTACCCTTGAATCTTCTTCGATGGCCATAAGGTAAGGGTTGGCTTGTTCATCGTCGGTGGAGTCCTCATCACTCCAAGTAGCCACATGTGCCTTCTTCTTATGGCTCGAAGTGTTTGCCCTCTCCTTTCTCTTAGGTTCTCGTTCAATCTCTCTCAAGGCTTTCTTCATGAACGGGGCACACTTCTTGAAGAGATGAACTATCTCTTCATCTTCATCCTCCTCTTCACTTAAGTAGACATAATGACAAGTGGAGGATTTGAGAGCCATGGCACTTGCATTGATGCCAAGCCCTTTGATTTTCTTCTCTCTCATAGCTCTAATTTCTTCCCTCTTCTTCTAATCCTCTTTGTTCTTCTTCATGATTTGATGAGTAAGGAGTGACCCCATGAGTTCATCAAGCTTCAAGGTCTTTAAATTTTTGGCTTCGATGATGGCAGTCCTCTTTGAGTCCCATGACTCGGGAAGTGAGTAGATGAGCTTTCGAACAAGCTTCTCCTCCGGGATGGCTTCTCCATAGCCTTTGAGACCATTAGTGATAGTGGAGAACCTATCAAACATCTTCTCGATGTTCTCTTCCGGATCCATTTTGAAGTTCTCATACTCTAGGGTTAGGAGCCCAATCTTGGTCTCCTTGACTTCATTGGTTCCCTCGTATGTGACTTCAAGCTTGTCCCATACCTCCTTGGCACTCTCATAAAAAGACATCTTCTCATAGATGGATGGACCAAATGCACAAAATAGAATGTGCAAGGCTTTGCAATTTAGCTTCATCTTCTTGCGATCGTCGGCACTCCACTCTGCTTTACGTCTTTGAGGCACGAATGGACCATCTTCAACTACATCCCATAGCTTGTAATCTCTTAATTTGATGAATAACTTCATCTTTGTTTTCCAATGGGCATAGTGAGTTCCGTCAAAGAAAGGCGGTTTGTCGATTGAATGTGCCATTGAGCTGGTTGATGAAAAAGTGATCTAGCTTGCTGGATCTTCTCAATAGGATGTGAATCCCCTTCGATTGAGCCAAGCTCTGATACCAATTGTTAAGTTGTGAGGTGCTCGATTCGATCAACCAATATGGCTCACCAAGTGGTGGAGAGGTGGATTATTGGGTGGAAGGGTTGAGGAAGCTAAATTTAAATATGACACAATGATTTATAGTGGTTCAACCTTCTAACCAAGGTCTACATCTACTACCTTAGCTCCCCACTAAGGATTTCTCAATCAATCCACTATTGATTCGTCCCCTTTTCTAGGCTTAGGAGGAAACCCTTACAACCAATCAAGCTTTCTACCCAAAGCCTTGATTGAAACCCTCTTTTCAAAGAGATAATATAAGCAAACTTAAAACCCTCTAATAGGTGTTTGTTTGCACAGTTAAGCACTCACCCAAAACCTAAAACACTTGAGCAAATTTGACAATTTTGGCTCACTAGTGTTTGTCTATACAATAAATGACAATTTAAGTACAAAGACAATCTTTGATCATTTGATGTTTGACAATATGAGCATTAGCCTTCTCTTGATGCTTGGAGGTCCCTTTTATACTCCCAAATGAGTTTGTAGTCGTTACTAGCCGTTGGGATCATATTGGAGCCGTTGAGGGCTTTAATTCCCACCATAAATGCAGTTCTGCAGCTCCCCGTTTAGAAACGCTCGAAGCCGTTTCGAAACACTCTCAATGTAGAAAGAGTCGTTGCAGTCTGTCAGGGTACCCGTTTCGGAACACCCTCTTGCCGTTTCGAAACGCGTATCGAAACGCTATAGACCCATATCGAAACGCCTATATTTGAAAGTTGGTTGGGAAAGAGCCGTTGGGGTTTATGACCGTTGTGGTCAATGCCACGTAGGCGTATCGAAACGGCCTAGCCCGTTTCGAAACGCTGGGCAAAAATCTTGTCCAAGGAAAGCCCGTTTCGATACAAGTATCGAAACGATTTTGCGACTAGAATCCCCTGTTTTGAAACGCCCTAAGGTGTTTCGAAACACCTGGACAATATTGTGAAGTTTGGCTTTGAAAAACATGAAAAACCCTTTTAAAAACTTCCATAAACATAATTTCAAGTTGTTTGGACTTTGTAAATGTTTTAAATACTTTTTAAATCAGTCCAAAACATTTTTCAATTATTATATCAAAACATTAGTTCTACAGTTACTTTGGCAGCAAAAGAGTTTTCAAAAAATGAAGCGAGAAAATTTTGAGCTTCCCTAAAAATGAAAGCTTACCCAAGTGGTCTTCAATTGACAACATTCATGCATCATTCATAGCTAGGCATTCATAAGATAGGGGCATGCTAACTCATACATTCCAAGTATTTTGCATGTTTTGGCAGGAATTGAAAGAATAAGCAAAGAACAAGTTAGATTTTAATTTAATACTTCGAGTAGATGAAGTAGATCCAGCAAAGATTAGCAAAGGTTTCAATCACATTTTTGGGAAGCAAAGGCATGAATCCGTTTGAAAAGGCGGATCTCAGCAAATATACCAATCCGTTTAAAGAGGCGGATCTCAACAAAGATTTCAATCCGTTTGAAGAGGCGGATCTCAGTAAAGATTTCAACCCGTTTGAAGAGATTAATCTCAGTAAAGATTTCAACACGTTTGAATACACGAATTTCAGCAAGTATTTCAATCCGTTTGAAGAGGCGGATCACAGTAAAGATTTCCTGATTGTTTGCACAAGACAGAAGTTCCAAGAAAATGAGGGAAGTTCAGATTACCAAGTTGGAAAGCAAGATATATCAACTTCATGTTCAAATGAGGAAGCTTGGCAATTCAATTGGCCACATGTATGAAAGTGTTAGGCTTGTTGCACGCTCGAATCGATCACTGAAATCCATTAAGAGGGTTGATTTTGCTCCTTGGATGAATTGGTTAAAAACCGAAATAAAGATGGACAATTTGCACAAGGATTTTAGAGTGGTTCGACTACCCAATCGAGTCTAGTTCCACTACCTTAGCACACCATTAAGGAATTGCCAATTCACTAAGAATTTTTCCTCTTTTCAAGGCTTAGGAGGAAATCTTTACAACCATATCTTTTATACGGCTAAGAAAGAACCACTCTAGTTTTTGTCTAAGGCTAAACTAGAACCTCTCATTTTACAAGGGATTTGTTTGGTAAACTTAATACCTCACAAGGTGGGTGTTTACAAAAAATTAAGCTCACAGAAATACAAGAATTTACAATAAAGCTCACTCTCTAAAGACTCTTTACAAGAGAAATGAAGAGATAAGAATTTGACTCAATTTCTTTTGAACATGTTGCTTGGATGTTGTCTCTCATCTTCTTCAAGTGTTCTAGCCTTCATAATATAGTTAGGAACAAGCTTGTGGCTATTGGAGACCGTTGGGGATGATTTGGAGCCGTTGTGGCATTTATTTCCCGCAACAAATGCAGTTCTGGTGATGACCATTTCAATACGCTCGAAGCCGTATCGGAACACCCTTCTTCAGAACTAGCCGTTGGAGTCTGATGAAGTTAAAGCTCCCCATTATTCTCTTGAAAATTCAAATTTTCAAACCATTTCTCCCTCTTTTTGTTATATCAAAAAGAATTTAAATAACTTTAGGTTCTAAATAACATAGAGGTAAAAAAATTTAAATTTTGGTTTTAAAAATGGCTCCCCCTTACTCAAGCATCAATATTAGGCTTAACAAATTATCTAAGACTTTAAAACAAAAATTAGATAACCAAAGAAAAAACAAAATAAAAGCTTTAAGCTTAGAGGTTACCCAATTTCTTCACTTGTGTGGCTAGAGCATTTCCATGATTTTGCTTTACTTGCCATTTTCTCCAACACACCTACAAAAGACATTTACTTGATTTTTGGTATCCAAATTGCTTTGGATTCATTTACGTTAGTCACAATGTCTTTAGTTCCTTTAGGAACCCATACTTGTCTAACAATATAAGATTTTCTCTTCTTAATAGGACAATTATGTAAGGAATGACCATGATAATGGCAATGTGAGCATTTTGCCATTATGTGACAAGATGAATTATTAAAATGATTTCCTTTTCTTTTGTTAAGCTTTCAAGCTTAACTTTCAAATCAAAATTTTCTTTTTCTAAAACCCCATTGCTTGTTTTTGAAAACTCTAAATCATTTCTCAAACTTTCATTTTGGTTTTCAAAATCCAATTTTGTTTTCAAAAGAAAATCATTTTCAAATTCAAGTTTTGAAATCATTTTCTTATTATTAATTTAGAGGCTAATATGGGTAGTGCCCAATTGTTTGGGTGTTATCATATAAACCCTAAACTTAATAATATTCATAGATTTCTTAATAAATTAAATCAATGGAGCCCTAATTAGGTTTGAACTTAAAAATGACAAGAAATAAATGGACATGCATTAAACCTTTTGTGTTGAGATACATTTTGAATATAAATTAAAGTTTCCTAAAGTAATTGGATGTTCCAAAACTTATATTCGCTTCAAATGTATTTTCGTAGAAAAGAATATCTCCATTCGAAATGAAATTCAATTAACAATTAGTGGATTTAATTAAACTTAAATTATTACTCAAAATGCCAAAATACCACGTGAAATTAATAAGGTACCGATAACGAGAGTTCATAGGGGTGCTAATCCTTCCCTACACGTAACCGACTCTCGAACCCTAATTTTAAAGAAAAGAATATCTAGTTTGTTTTTATGGTGTCTGGTCTACCAGACTCCAAATTGATTTTCAAGAATAAATAAAGGAAAATCGAATTAATATGAAAAAACCCTAATTTCAAGATTAAATTGAAAATGGTAAAACCGCGATTTCAAAACCCTTATCGTCAGGCTATTTTTACACTTGGTTTTAAAAATGATCGCGACAAAAATATTACCTTAACTTCGAGCCAAAACGATCGACCTATGCACTCCCTTTGATTACTTCGAACTCGACATCCTTCAAAATCCAGAATATGATGAGCAAACACCTTTAATTATACATAATCCAAAACAATCCTCAACTCGAAACGAGCTCAGGACGTCGAAAAACATAAATTAGGGGTTTGCTAAAAAATTTACTCTTTGGTCAAAGTTAACGGTCAAAGTCAACGCCAACATCATCGGTCAACGGTCAAAGTCAATGCTGACGTCAGCGGTCAACTGGTCATCGATCAAAGATAGCATCAGCGGTCAATGGTCAAAGATGACGTTAGCGGTCAACGGTCAAAGATGACGTCATCGGTCAACTGGTCAACGGTTAAAGATGACGTTAACAGTCAACCGGGTTGACTCGGGCGAGTTGAATCACTGACCTCACTCTAGTGAGTTGACTCAGGCGATGACTCGGACATCAGGTTGACTCGGTTTGAGTCGGGTATGGGTCAGACTCGATCGGTCGGCTCAGACTTAGATTGGTCAAATATGGTCGGACTTGGATCGGTCAAATAAGGCCGGACTCGAGTCAAACGGGTTTGGGTCGGTTTGGTTGGACAGTTGGGCTAAAGGCCATTGGGCCTTAAATAGGCCGGCCCATTCTCGGTTTGATTAGACTAGCCCATTTTGGGCCGATCTGACTGGCTTAGAGGATTAGACCGGTTCAGACGGTGGAAAAATAGAGCGGCAGCCGGATTTCATCTCTAACGGCGCGTGACTTCCACGCGCAGCTCCAAATGTCCAGAAATCACGTCGGAAAATGCCATAATCTCAAAATATCTCAACTATAAACTTAAATATCCTAAAAATTAGGCCGAAAAACTCACCAATTTACCCAAACCAGAGTTTAAGTGTTTGAATGTACGTAGCTCTGGTGACGCTCCAACGATGTCGAACGGAAAATCCATGAACATGGTTTTGTTCAGCATGCGACGAGAAGTTTAGCCATCACTCCCTCGCCTCGAACGAACGGTCGTGGTGGACGGAAACAAAGAAAATTCGAGGGGGCGATGGTCGGGTTCTCGCCAAACCTTTTAGCCATTCTCTACAACGAACAACGCTGAACGGTGGCAAGTGGCTCGCCTTGTTTTGGTCGGGGCAAGGTGGCGGAGAAGGCAGTGATGGCGGAAAGGTGGTCGGTAATGGGAGTTGGTGAGAGGTGAGGGTCGAAGGCTTTGGATATGAATATTTTTAGATGAGTAATTTATTCAAATGAAAGGAGTAGTTAAGTTATATCAGACTTGATTTATTGTTATATTTAATTACCTGAAAAGATTAAAACTATTTTGGAACAGATTAAGACTAGAAAGAACTTTAGCTCATGTGATTAAGACTTAGGTTCACTAATATAAGGTCAAGGGTTTAAACCCCAAAAACAACACTCCTTATCTTTTATTCCATTCATTTTTTTCTTAACATTAAATATATGCACATATTTTAGGGGTCTTACAAAAGTAATATACCATTTCTAAAAGAAGAACAAATAATTTAGGTGAATAATACAGAGTAAATTGATAGAATTTTTAAATATATAGTGTTAAATGTATTGATTTGTTTCAAATTAGGACCAAATTGAAAGAATGTATAAGTTTTGGTACCAACTTGAGAGAATGTGTCTAGTTCAGGTACCAACTTAGGAGCAAAATTTCTTTAGGTATCAAGTTGGGAGAAAGTGTATAGCTCAGGTACCAACGTGGGAGAAAATATTCTTTATGTACCAACTTGGGAGAATTTGTTTAGTTCATGTACCAAATGTATATTTAAGCCTATTTTAAAAAAAAATTAGTGTAGTATAGTATAATATAGTATAGCATAGTTTGGATAATAATCTCAATCTCATATAATATAGTAGTAAAATGATAGTTTTTGCAAAGAATTAAATAAACCATAATATATTAAGCTCCAAATCAAAATAACCTTCAATAGGTTTCATACATAATTCGATATAAATTAGAATAAACCTAAACTAATATGTGACAACTCAAGCCTAAATACTCAATATTCTCGGACTACAATCTTACTAATACAATGAGGGTTCAGTAGCCATTAAGAAGTATCCATTATTATTATTATTATTATTATTATTATTATTATTATTATTATTATTATTATTATTATTATTATTATTATTATTATTATTATTATTATTATTATTATTATTATTATTATTATTATTATTATTATTATTATTATTATTATTATTATTATTATTATTATTATTATTATTATTATTATTATTATTATTATTATTATTATTATTATTATTATTATTATTATTATTATTATTATTATTATTATTATTATTATTATTATTATTATTATTATTATTATTATTATTATTATTATTATTATTATTATTATTATTATTATTATTATTATTATTATTATTATTATTATTATTATTATTATTATTATTATTATTATTATTATTATTATTATTATTATTATTATTATTATTATTATTATTATTATTATTATTATTATTATTATTATTATTATTATTATTATTATTATTATTATTATTATTATTATTATTATTATTATTATTATTATTATTATTATTATTATTATTATTATTATTATTATTATTATTATTATTATTATTATTATTATTATTATTATTATTATTATTATTATTATTATTATTATTATTATTATTATTATTATTATTATTATTATTATTATTATTATTATTATTATTATTATTATTATTATTATTATTATTATTATTATTATTATTATTATTATTATTATTATTATTATTATTATTATTATTATTATTATTATTATTATTATTATTATTATTATTATTATTATTATTATTATTATTATTATTATTATTATTATTATTATTATTATTATTATTATTATTATTATTATTATTATTATTATTATTATTATTATTATTATTATTATTATTATTATTATTATTATTATTATTATTATTATTATTATTATTATTATTATTATTATTATTATTATTATTATTATTATTATTATTATTATTATTATTATTATTATTATTATTATTATTATTATTATTATTATTATTATTATTATTATTATTATTATTATTATTATTATTATTATTATTATTATTATTATTATTATTATTATTATTATTATTATTATTATTATTATTATTATTATTATTATTATTATTATTATTATTATTATTATTATTATTATTATTATTATTATTATTATTATTATTATTATTATTATTATTATTATTATTATTATTATTATTATTATTATTATTATTATTATTATTATTATTATTATTATTATTATTATTATTATTATTATTATTATTATTATTATTATTATTATTATTATTATTATTATTATTATTATTATTATTATTATTATTATTATTATTATTATTATTATTATTATTATTATTATTATTATTATTATTATTATTATTATTATTATTATTATTATTATTATTATTATTATTATTATTATTATTATTATTATTATTATTATTATTATTATTATTATTATTATTATTATTATTATTATTATTATTATTATTATTATTATTATTATTATTATTATTATTATTATTATTATTATTATTATTATTATTATTATTATTATTATTATTATTATTATTATTATTATTATTATTATTATTATTATTATTATTATTATTATTATTATTATTATTATTATTATTATTATTATTATTATTATTATTATTATTATTATTATTATTATTATTATTATTATTATTATTATTATTATTATTATTATTATTATTATTATTATTATTATTATTATTATTATTATTATTATTATTATTATTATTATTATTATTATTATTATTATTATTATTATTATTATTATTATTATTATTATTATTATTATTATTATTATTATTATTATTATTATTATTATTATTATTATTATTATTATTATTATTATTATTATTATTATTATTATTATTATTATTATTATTATTATTATTATTATTATTATTATTATTATTATTATTATTATTATTATTATTATTATTATTATTATTATTATTATTATTATTATTATTATTATTATTATTATTATTATTATTATTATTATTATTATTATTATTATTATTATTATTATTATTATTATTATTATTATTATTATTATTATTATTATTATTATTATTATTATTATTATTATTATTATTATTATTATTATTATTATTATTATTATTATTATTATTATTATTATTATTATTATTATTATTATTATTATTATTATTATTATTATTATTATTATTATTATTATTATTATTATTATTATTATTATTATTATTATTATTATTATTATTATTATTATTATTATTATTATTATTATTATTATTATTATTATTATTATTATTATTATTATTATTATTATTATTATTATTATTATTATTATTATTATTATTATTATTATTATTATTATTATTATTATTATTATTATTATTATTATTATTATTATTATTATTATTATTATTATTATTATTATTATTATTATTATTATTATTATTATTATTATTATTATTATTATTATTATTATTATTATTATTATTATTATTATTATTATTATTATTATTATTATTATTATTATTATTATTATTATTATTATTATTATTATTATTATTATTATTATTATTATTATTATTATTATTATTATTATTATTATTATTATTATTATTATTATTATTATTATTATTATTATTATTATTATTATTATTATTATTATTATTATTATTATTATTATTATTATTATTATTATTATTATTATTATTATTATTATTATTATTATTATTATTATTATTATTATTATTATTATTATTATTATTATTATTATTATTATTATTATTATTATTATTATTATTATTATTATTATTATTATTATTATTATTATTATTATTATTATTATTATTATTATTATTATTATTATTATTATTATTATTATTATTATTATTATTATTATTATTATTATTATTATTATTATTATTATTATT
This sequence comes from Hibiscus tridactylites, assembly GCA_958450335.1. Lineage (NCBI taxonomy): Eukaryota > Viridiplantae > Streptophyta > Magnoliopsida > Malvales > Malvaceae > Hibiscus > Hibiscus tridactylites. The sequence goes on along the minus strand of OY288289.1, from coordinate 21,588,564 downwards.
ATTATTATTATTATTATTATTATTATTATTATAAAATACCTAAAAAGTAGGGGTGAGCAAAATTCGACTCGACTTGAAAAAAATAAAATTTTCGACTCGAGGCAAAAAAACTCGACTCATTTTGACTCGAGTCGAAATTTTATAAACTCGACTCGACTTGAAAAAATTTCAAAAAAAGTTTGTGTTGTAAAATGGAAATTCTAATAACTCGAAATTTTTAGTAATTGGTGGGTTGACTTTTAAGTTCGAGTCGAGTCGCTCAATTTTTTATGCTATATATATACCAAAAAAAATATGAAGAAATAAATGTCACATATAAAAAAATACGAAGAAATATATATATGCATATCTTGTATGATTAGAGAAAATCCTTTAAATTGAAATCGAACCGGACTATAACATGATAAATCATTACAATTAAATTTGTATGGAACTCAAAAACTTGACTTGACTCGAAATCGACTCGAATTTTATAAACTTGACTCGAATCGAAAAAATTTCAAATAATTTGAATTGTAAAATATAACGCGTTAACTCAAAAAATTTAACTTAACTCGGCCGAATATTCACCCCTCTTAAAACTACTTATGTAAAGATCAAAGACAATGTTTGATAAGATTTATATATAAATTCTTCGTTACTCCATCGATAACTATTGTTAGGCGAATTTAAAAAATATATTTTATATAAATTATTTTCTTTTATATACATGTTACAAAATTTAATATTAATTAATTAACAATAGCACTGATATATGATGAGATATTTTAACTTTTCATTAAGAACCCATAGGTAAAATGTCTTCGGACATAAATTCTAACCAAAGCCCTACCTTTAAAGGGCATTGTGTAGGGGCAATGGGGTCCTTTACCCCCTTTTTTTTTATTAAGAATAAGCTTTTCATTAAATGATGGTGCAAAGAAACCATATAATTTACAATTTTGCTTTAAACAAATAATGATAATTTCATATGAAACAAAAAGTAGATGCAGTTACTAATGCAAGAGGGTCCATATGTTTAAACAAATCTTCGTTGTAATTAAGTGGAAGAAACCTAGGATTTCACCTATCCACCAAACAATTTATATTATTGTTTTTTATTTTTATAAAATATCTAGAATGAGAGTGGTCAAATGTTTAATTTCCCCCCTTAAGTTTATTATATTAACAATTTTATTTCGGAAATGCCATCCATAAAAAAATTGCAATTGAAAAAAAAACCCATCTTTACATAGTTTTGATTATTATGTTATATATTCTAAACATTAGCTTCATAATTCGGCATCCATATTAAGACATTATTAGGCGTAAACTTTACTCTTTGTTATTTTAACATCATTATTAGTATAAATTCCATTTATCATTTCTTTTTGGATTAGATGAGCTACATACATGTTATTTCATTATTGTTTTGTTTAACTGCTACTTTTTCTCTTTTGGATTTTTACTAATAATTAAAAAAACTCACATGAAAAGCAATAAAAATACATGGATTTAAAATCAAGAAGTTGCACCAAAGTATTAAAAATTGAAAAACTTTTATGTGTTGTTTATGTCATGGGAGTAATTAGGAAGGGACTAGTGGGATACAGCCCTCACAAAAATATTATAATTGAAAAAAAAATGTTAAAATTGTTCCATAATTCCTAAAAAATATAAAATTCAGTGTTGACTCCCTAAGTTTAATTTTTTTAAATGGCCCCCTCAACAAAAAAAAATGTTGAATTCCCCTAAGTCAATGGCTCCATATGTGGGTAAGTTGTGAATTTAGTTAATATTCTCTAATTTAGTAAATTTTAATCCTTATACTTTTAAATTTTTGAAATTTTAGACTAACTCAAATGGTATGAGGACTCTGTAACTAACTTATATGGATTTAAAATAATCAATTTGAAATACATAAACCAACTCTACAACTTACATATAATACTGAAAAAAATATAATTTCTTACATATTTAATGACTAATGTTTGAGTGGACCAAAATTGACTCATATTGTCCATGTATTGTCCGTGTTAAGATTGAAATTACAAAATTTGAAAGTATATGGACTAAAGTTGACCTAATTATAATACATGGACTAAATCTACAATTTATGTCTAGTACATAGACTTATAACAAAATTTAACCAAAATTAAAATTGACCCGAAAAGAAATAAAGTTGGATATTATACACAAGCCAGCTACCACGTTGCACATGTGGCTGGTCTGATCAAATTTTAGGTACTAGAACCGTAAATAGTATGAAAAGAGGGTTAGATCCATAATTCCTTTTAAGGATATATCCGAAAGAAACCCTATATGTATTGATATTAAAGATACTTCATTATCATAAGCTGTTTTTTATATATATAAAAGTAGTTGTTAGTTTCATCGAATCAAAAGAAAAATATTTAAAAAAATTTAGAATACGCCTAACGTTTGACTGGATAGTCAGTTTAATCCATATTCTTTTTTAAAATACTTTAACTTTCAAGATTTTATTTTAGGTCAAAATATTTCATCCGTTGATGAAAATCGTTAATCAACTAACGATATATGACTTGAAATGATGTAATAAATCTACATGGCAGTGCACGTTGGTATAGTTGTGTCATATAAACAAAGGTGTTGACTTGACAGAATGACACACTAGTCAAAAAATAATTTTATAAAAAAAAATTATGCTGGCGTGTCATTCTGTCAAGTCATTTTAAGTTATTTTATCGTTAGTCGACTAACAATATTCATCCACGGATGGGTCATTTTGACCCAAAACGAAATATTGAAGGTTAAAATAATTCAAAAAAGAATATAAGTCAAAATGACTATCCAGTCAAACATTAAGGACATTTTTCGACATTTAAGATAAATTTTCCGATTGAATCTTAAATCGGTTGATAACGTAACACTCAAGATAATATGTATTCAAACAAATATTGTTATAATATATAAGTGAGATGAAATGTGAATAATTGATACAATGGTACTAAAAAATAAGATGCTTCCTAGTGTGATTTTGGGATCCAAAGGATGCATTGAATAGTTGTTTGGTGTAATTGTTGAATCCAATTAATTGTAAGGCCATGGCTAAGTCATTGTTTGAAGAATAGTCCATTCCCTAAAAGCTGGTTTCATTAATATATGATATATAAATCACAAACAAGTTGAAATCAAAGGATCCATGGCGTTGGTTTCTGTATCTCAATCATCCTGCTCTTTTTTTTTGCAGCTGTGATTATCATGACTATGGACTTTTGATTCCCATCGGCTTACCCAGATGACCAAATGGTCCATCATTGGTTTTCAACCAGGGGAATGGACATGCAAATTTAAAATTCATGTATTTTATTTAAAATTTATTTTTATCAGTTCGTCCCCTAACATAAATTCTTGCATTCGTCCCTATTTTCCGCATCTTAGTTGGTAGATCCCTGTTTGGATTGGTGAGGATCTCCGCAAGTCGGTCGCTGCCAGCATAGTAAAGCTTGGCAATTTTATTGAAGGTACAAATAATACCATTTTTTATGTTTAAAGAATGGATTATTGATTGTTTTAACCCTCCAGAGTTACTCATTAATTTAATCTACACTAAACAGCTTTTGGAAGCTTTACTCGGGACTGTGCTTACAGAGTTGAAGCTCTTAATAACAGCCATCCCAGCTGTAAATCCAGGTATAAATATTAAAGGTAAATTACACCACAAGTCACTTAGTTATATGTTCAGTCACAAACAAATTATTTTTTTAAAAGTAATAATTTAGCCACTCAATTAAATGTTTGTGACAAACATGCAGTTAAAAATAAAACATGGTTTGATATAATAGCAATGTTAGTCCTTAAAACTTATAATTTTATCAATTTGATCCTAATTCAAAAATAATTCAATAAATGTAACTCATATTTAAAATTTTTGAATCTGACCACTTGTTGCACTCTATTCTATTGTGCCTCAACTTGATAATTGACAGATGTGATAGCTCGATAAACATATCCACTTCACTATTGGACAAGTTACAAACTAATGGAACATACACAATATGACCTTAATGTCGCATGCTAGTAGACATAATCACTTCACTAATGTAATTTCTAAATATAAAGGGTTAAATTTATTGAATTATTTTAAATTAAAACCAAATTAATGGGTGTATATATTTTAAAGACTAAAATTGTTATTATATCAAGTCATATGTTTCAGTTTTAATGAGAGAATGACCTGATTATCACCAAATTTTAATTGAATGACTAAATTGTTACTTTTAGAAGAAGAAAAAAAGTGACATATTTGTTACTAAAACTATAATTAAGTGACATGTAATTAAATGACATGTTTGTCACGAAATTTTAATTGAGTGACTACATTTTTACTTTTAGAAGAAAAGTGACTTATTTGTTACCAAACTTATAATTGAATGGATAAATTGTTACTTTTAGATAAAAATGATATGCATGTTACTAAACCTATAATTAAGTTACTCGTGTTGTATTTGTGCCGAAATTAGTCACGTTTAAACATAGTGTCATGTCTGTAGACTTTCGCTACCCGGGACGTGCGGCCTTAGTCGACTCGCAAAACCTTGTGCGACTAAGTAAGCCTAAATCCCTCTTGTCACGGGGCTAGACTCCTGCTAACAAAATCACGCGACCTTAGGCGAAGCTCTCCTGACAAACGCCTAAGTTAAGCTGGATTCTCGCTCTAAAAGATCAAACACTTCTAAAGCCCTCGAACGAAAGATCGTTCTATGCGGAAGCTAATCAAATGAACTCTGAAAGTGATGGCAACAAGAATAGACGGAGAACGCTTAAGAACATCCAAGAACAATGAAGAACAACTCAGAGAGTTAGAGTAAATGTAACTTCTATTACTCAAAAAGAGAATGGAATGGAATGATTACAACTGAGCTGGGGAGGCTCTATTTATAGTTGAACTCCCCTGGATCCAATGGTACAGTTTAAATTACATCGATGGTCGAGATCTACTCTATCTCTAATTCAAATATCTAATTATCACAAACATTATCTCTACGACAATTACAAATAATATAAGTGATAATCACAATGGCTTATCACATTTTACCATCCCAAGTTACCACGGTAAATCCTCCATGGAATTTACTAAGTCTGGTGGGCTTGCGAGCTTTCTAGCTTTCTCCAAGTGCCAGGCCAAGTCTGATGGTCTTGGCGAGCCCGATGCTCCGCGCACAACCTCGCTGCTCGATGTTTGCGCCAATGATTCGGTCTCAGAAATTTGGTCCGTGACATTCTCCCCCACTGAACTTAGCGACGCTCTCGTCGCTACACTCGAACGATTCTGGGCAGGGTCAATTTGATTACTTGTCGATGCCTCGGCTTCGTGCAATTCTCCCATACGAATTGCTTGCCTTGGTTCAAACTGACTTGAACAATCGCGTACTAAGACGCCACTTGGTACATCACCATCTGTGAAACAAATATTTTAATTTTCATATAACTAAAAACCTAAGGACTAAATCGAAAAAGTCAAAACGAATTTTAAGTCCTTAAAATATCCCCCATATAATTTTAGTATTATGCCCAAGTTAAAAACATACATTTTCAAATATTTTTTCTAAGTGTTTCAAGCCAAAGTAGTGTTTTTCAAGTACCCGTTTCGAAACGGCCCTAAGGCGTTTCGAAACATTTTCACCACTGTCGACCACCGTTCCGAAACGTGTATCGAAACACTTGCCACCGTTTCGAAACGGCACAACTCGTTTCGAAACTGTTCTTCATGTTGGATTTAAAAAGGGCTAAATTATTTCAAATATTTCAGACTTTTAAATCTAAAAGGGGTGTTTCGAAACGGATCAAGCCCGTTCCGAAACGACCCTTTGACAGTAGCCATTTCGTTTCGAAACGGATCAATCCCATTCCGAAACAAGGGCTAGGTTTTATTTTGAAAAATATGACCGTTGTATGTTTTAACCTATTTTCTGAAAACTGTTAAGGCGTTTCAAAACGGGCTAGGACCGTTCCGAAACGACCCTTTTACAGTGGCAAAACCGTTCCGAAACGGCCCTAAGGCGTTTCGAAACGGGCTCTTAAATGCACCCCAACGGCTCTTTCTATTTTAGTCCGTTCTGAAACAGGTTTCCCGTGTTCCGAAACGGGTTGGTGCAGACTGCATTTATGGTGGTAAGAGAGGGTTCCAACGGCTCCATTTATGTTCCCAACCACCCAAACGGCTAGAAATCAATGAGAAGGTATAAAAGGGACATCCAAAAGCATCAGCAACAACTATTGATCTTAAAGCAAACATCCAAACATCAAATTCAAGCATTTGAGCAAAAATCCCAACTTGTGTAAAATCCCAATTTGTGTTCTTCATTCTTACTTTGTAAAATTGGGTTGAGTGCTTGTATTGGGGCTATCATTTGTATTGAGAGATACCTAATTAGCCTTCAAATTTCTTTGTTCTATTGAGTGAGGTTTGGGTTGATTTTTGGGTAGAAAAATCAACCGATATTGTAAAGGGTTGCCTTCTTGTCCTAGAAAAGGGAAGATCAATTTAGTGAAATTGTTGCAAATCCTTAGTGAGACTAAGGTAGTGGATGTAGAGTTCATTTGGAACTTGAACCACTCTAAATCCCTTGTTCTTCAATTTTTATTTGCCAATTTTCACTACAATCCTTTAAATTTCCAATTCACCCCCCTCTTGGTAAATATCGATCTTTCGATCCACTCAACACCATCGTATGAACTCTTTCCCACAAAATCCGATTTACCTCGACTTGGATCCTCTTGATCCAGCGACAAAGACTTGGAAGTCACAACATTGAACACTTGTCGAGCTCCCAGAAATCCGAAAGGCCCTTCTAATCTTTGGTTCTCTCACACCGACGGCTAGGTCTTACTCGACCTACGCTCATCAAAGACGGTAAATCAAAATAAAAAACACTAAGAACATGTTTGCGATGTACCTTCCTCTCGGTCGCTACGTTTACTCTAAAATGGGTCGGCCCTTCTTTCATCTCGAAGTCTGGCCCCCTTTGCATCAAACCTCCCTCCTTGGAGTTCTTTGCATACATCGGCCCTTCTGCCACGAAGTTCGTTGCCCCTAATTGCATCCACCCTCTTAAACAAGAGTTTGGTGCTTGTTTCTTCTTGCATCAGCCCTTCTTCTTTGAAGGTCGGTGCTTCCTCTTGCGTCGGCGCTTCTTACTTGAAGTCCTTCGCTCATTTCCAACCTTGCCCATAAGTTGTGTCTCAATGGTCCCAATGTCCCTCAACGGCTTGGCCTCACTTGGCCCATTTCTAACTTTGGTCTCTGAAGAAGTGTTCTTCACACAAACACCTTCGGCTTGTTCGTTCTTCGGCTCTTTTCTAGTCGGTGCCTTTGAAGTAATGCTCCTTTCCCCAAGAACACCCTCGGAAATTTTACCCTTCAACCTTCTTCTCATGATGGTCTTTGAAGCCATGTTCTTCCCACGAACATGCTCGGCGGACGCATTCGTAGCCTTCTCGGACATGTCTAACTTATTCTGCTCTCGGTCAAGATACGCCTTGGCAGAATTCAATGGGCATCTTCGCAACTTGTGAGGCCTCTTACATCGGTAGCACTCCAATTGCTTTCTCATCACCCTCGGCTTGACAGCTTCCTCATTCGTTGTCGCACCAAGTCTCGGCCTTGGCTTAACTACTTTGGCACTCGTAGTCGAACCCTAACTCTCACTCGGCTTGGCGGCACTGGCATACCTGATCGCCCCAAGTCTCACTACTTCTCCCCTTGACTCGTCTACTGTCCTCACCATGGCAACAAGGCGGTTCTTCTCGAGACATCCCCTTATCAAATGGGAACCATCACAGAAGTAGCACTTCAACTTCTTACTCCCCTTCTTTTTCGGCACAGGCTTAGACTCACCATTCACTTTGTCTTTCGAACCGGGCTTGGTTGATTCAACACGAGCTTTCTTGTTTCCTGCAGGCTCGGTCGGAGGTTTGGCAATGTTGACTGCCTCTACAAGCCTCTTGGCATCACCTTGCTCTAATGCGAGCTTCGCCCCCGGTCTAAGCTCCTCTAAGAAAGCCTTGAGCACACCCCATTCACTCAATGCGGTCTTGCAACTGAGCAGCTCACTCTTGAGCTCATTCATCTCCTTTTGCAAAGCCTCCATCTCGACTCTACGAACATAATTCTTTTGAACAATCGTTAACTCATCGAGGATATGTCGCGTTGTGTCCTGGAACTCGCGCTCAATAGATCTCCATTCTTCAGAATGTGACTTCACATCACTTAGGAATTTCTTGTCCTCCCTTTCGGATTCCACAAGTCTATCGACCCTATTCTCCAACGATGAAAAGTCTCTCCACTGTCTGTCCTTTACCGAGATTATCTCGGTCTCAAGGGAGTTGTCACGGCCATTAAGCTTGTCGTACAACTCAGTAAGAAGGATCTCAATCTCATCTCTGATTTCCCCCTTAGATTCTTCGATAGCTTCTTCTACTTGGCCCGTTGTCGCCAACTTATTCTTCGATGCCATTTCGTTCCCTTCTTTGCCACGAACTAGCTTGGTCTCTAATCACTTCGACTAACTCCAGCGGCAAATTCTCACCACGCCTGTCTGCAACTGCAAGCTGGCTCGAATGCAAGTCCCCTCGACTCGCTCTGATACCAATTGTCACGTCCGTAGACTTTCTCTACCCGGGACGTGCGGCCTTAGTCGACTCGCGAAACCTTGTGCGACTAAGTAAGCCTAAATCCCTCTTGTCACGGGGCTAGACTCCTGCTAACAAAACCACACGACCTTAGGCGAAGCTCTCCTGATAAACGCCTAAGTTAAGCTGGATTCTCGCTCTAGAAGATCAAACACTTCTAAAGCCCTCGAACGAAAGATCGTTCTATGCGGAAGCTAATCAAATGAACTCTAAAAGCGATGACAACAAGAATAGATGAAGAACGCTTAATAACATCCAAGAACAATGAAGAACAACTCAGAGAGTTAGAGTAAATGTAACTTCTATTACTCAAAGAGAGAATGGAATAGAATGATTACAACTGAGCTGGGGAGGCTCTATTTATAGTTGAACTCCCCTGGATCCAACGGTACAGTTTAAATTACATCGACGATCGAGATCTACTCTATCTCTAATTCAAAGTCTGGTGGGCTTAAATTACAAATAATATAAGTGATAATCACAATGGCTTATCACATTTTACCATCCCAAGTTACCCCGGTAAATCCTCCATGGAATTTACTAAGTCTGGTGGGCTTGCGGGCTTGCTAGCTTTCTCCAAGTGCCAGACCAAGTCTGATGGTCTTGGCAAGCCCGATGCTCCGCGCACAACCTCGTTGCTCGATGTTTGCGCCAATGACTCGGTCCCAGAAATTTAGTCTGTGACAATAACATTAACCGAAAAGGTTCCGAAGAGCTCAAAAGCCTCCTCAAAACAAACCTGTGGGAAGAAGCAGATTTACTAGAGATTATATTTATACCATGCTCTGCTTCAGTTGCATCACTTCTGCTGGAAATCATTGAGAAATTTTCTGAAGCCGTTAATGAATTCTTTTAGGAAGAGTAATAACAATTAGATTTAAAAATGGGTTGGGTCTGGTTTTTGGCCTACTCGAATCTGACTCGACCTGAAAATAAATACACTAAACCCGACTTTGACCTATAGAAAAAAAATTAATTTTAGGGATTTTATTGTAAAAAATATAATTTTGGGGGACTTAATTGTAAAAAATTATAATTTAAGGACTAAATTGTATATACAAATTTCAATTTTAAGGACTTAATTAAAAATATATAAATGGAAGGTGATATTATAAATATTTCTAAAAAGTTTAGAGAAAATTACACAATTAGTCTCGAGTCGGATCAAATATTTTCCACTTTAAACTCGAACCCGACCTAAACCCATTTTTTATTAAAAACCCAGCCCAATCAGGCCGAATCGGGCCGAGTAAAATGCCCATCCTTGGTACGTACAACTCAAGGTGATGCGGCCTTCCCCAGTTATAAGTACATGATTATACTTTTAAAGAATAATTATATCTACAAATATTAAGCAAGGACGAAAATATAAAAAAAATTAAAAGTGAAAGGTAAATTTTTATTTAATTTAATTTAATTTTTTTATTATATATATATAAAGGGTAATAAAAAAATTTGTGCGGGGATAGTAATCCCTCGCACTTATTACTTATTTTCGTCCTTGATATTTAATATAGTTCTAAGTCACATCATATTCCTAAGTAGGAATTCAAATTTTAATCTTGAATTCATATTATTAGAAAAAGTATATAGATATAGAAGATAATATACAGAAAATTTCATGCCCGTCTATCTAATCACCTTTATCCTACATTTTCTTTCAAAAAACCAAAATCGCCGCTTATGTTGGTTTTCGATCACTAATGTTTATTTTTTTTATTTTTTGTTATATATATTTTTATTTTTTTATTTTAATAAGATTCTCTGTTCTTGTAACACATTTTCTCTGCATTTGTGGCACGTTTTTTTTATTTTCGTGGCTTTGTTTCATCTATAGTTTTGACATGATTTCAACATATTGTAGTGGTCGTTTAGCACTCGTATAAAGTTCTTCACGACGCTAGTTTTTTTATTATGATTCTGTCAGTGTCCATAGAAAGTTAGATCCTCACTCGGTTGATGATTGTTTGCCGATGTAATCAGTTTTGGGTAGCGGAACAATTCGCCTAATAGTTTGGCTCGCTCGCTACTTTTTTCATCACTTAATGAGTTTCGTTTGGATAGAGACAAAAAAATTCATGAAGACTTCTTGACTTTAACGGTATGCTAATCTCTATGAAAATATTTACTTTTCATTGCACTTTTTAGTTTTTTATGGGATTTTGGTTAGGGGTGGCAACGGGACGGGTCGGGGACAGTTTTTCATTCCCCACTCTGTCCCCAACATTTGCGGGTACGGTTTTGGGAATCCCCATTAAACATTTCGGGAATTTTTTCGTCCCCGTACCTATCCCTTACGGATCCCCGTGGTTTTCGGTTAATCCACATACCCAAAAAATATAAATTAATTTATATAAAAATACTCAACATTAAATCTCCAAAATTACAAACATAAAAGATAAATTTAGTTTTATCAAACAACAAACAAATAATTCAAAACTATAAAAACACGACTTAAATATTAACCGTTTGAAACATGGCATCTTGAACTACCTTTAAAAGAAAATATGTGATTAATAATCTATAGTTTCAAATAATGGTATGTTTGTTCTAAAAGAAACTAGATTCGATAAGTTTTCCAATCATATAAATTACTTCTTCTAATTTTACTCGTACAATTTATGGTGAATTTTCGAAGTCATTGTTATTGTTGTTTTTAGAAACAATCTGTTGTCTTTTCTTCTAACATTTGCTCACTCAAAAATTAATAATTCCTAATATGTAACTCGAAATCAATAACTGTTTGTTTTAAACAAATCTAAACTTTCGTGTGATTATATAAATATAACGCTCACTTCCTAATTAACTTGTAGAATTTTTGGTGATTTTTCAAAGTCATTAGTAAAACTTTTTTTAAGAAATATGCTGTCAAATTTTTATGACCTTTCAACATTCAAATATTTATATAATTTAGAATACATATCTAAATTAATCGTCGTGTATTTTAAACAAAACTAGACTAAATCATGTTTACAAAAATGTATAGATAACATTCTAATTATTTGTATAAAATTTACAAAGAATTTTTAAACTTACTCTAGCCGACCATGCTCAGGTGAGAATAGATTTTTGATGAAACATAAGTAAATTACCCTAATGGCTATCAAACTTCGTAAAATATCAGGATACCTACGGATATTTTTGGGGATCTTGCGGATTTTTTGGGATCCCCATGGTGATTGATACGAGTACGGTTCGGTTATCCCCACGGTTCGGATATAGCAATCCCCGTCCCCATCCCTATTTGAGCTTCAGTTATAAAACTTCCCCATCCCCGTCCCCATGGGTAAGGATTTCGGTTATTCCCCATGCCCATCGGTTCGGATCTCCACGATTTTCAATTATTCCCCACCTGATTGCCACCCCTAATTTTGGTGGATTAATCCTTATAATTATCCCTTCTAGATGCGTTGTATTTGTAACATCTTCCATAAATTTTTTAATAAAATTTAGTTATCATTGTCAAATAATAATAATAATAATAATAATAATAATAATAATAATAATAATAATAATAATAATAATAATAATAATAATAATAATATAACGTGAATTAATAAATTTGGGTTTGACCATAATAATTACAGAACTTACTAAATCATTTATTATTGAAACAAATTAGGTAAATCATCACTTAATTTTACTTTCAAACCTATTTTAGTTATTGAAGTTTTAAATCGTTTAATTTACTCACTGATGTATAGACATTGTACGTTTTTGGTCACTGGAGTTAAACATTGAACACTTTTTGTCACTCCACTATTTTCCGCCATCTCCATTCGATACCAAAATTCACCAATCGCTTCGCCTCGTCCCGTGAGTGCGAATCTAACCTCCATTTCGTCGAAAAGTTCTCTGAAGCCTACAAATCAGACAAAACCAATTGATTTTTCTTTCTTCAATCTCCCTCCTCCGACATCGGATGGAGCATGTTTTTCAATTTACTGATTCGCTCGTGTCGACGAACCTTTCTATTGCTTGGATCATGAAAAATTTTCTTTGTTCACTGGTAAATGAACGCCGTAAAAAAGTTAACGAAAAAATGACAAAAAAATATTCAATATCTCAATTTCAATGAGTAAATTGAATAGTTTAAAACTTCAGTGAGCAAAGCAAGTAAAGTTCGATAATTTACGTAATTTACCCTTATTATTATTATTATTATAAATCTAAAAACAACTCAAGTACAATATTACCATTTATAAAGGTAAAGAAAATTGATCTCGAAGTTAAAAGTTTGTGGTAGTGGTTAAGTTTCATATTTCAAAATTTATCAAAACTTGATTCAGTTATCACTATTTAATAATTCTAATATTCACACCCCCACGATTCCTCTGTTTACTAATACAATTATTTCATTGTCGTCCAACCAGAATTCCCATGTTCTCGACATGGGTTTCTTAGATGTCAAATTTCAGGTTCTGTCTCCCGTAACACATTCAACTCAAGGGCTTCGAAATTCAGCATAGTCGCAAGTTCATGAACAGATTCGGCAATTTTGGCTGTGCAGCCGACCACATCTATTAACAACGTAGCTACTGTGGCCACCGGTACCACTTCCAAGAGGTCCGTTTCATCATCCCATAAGCCTGATTTGAGCAAAGTGTTGAGATTCTTGACGGCGGATTTCGAGTTCTCGATATGGATATCAGCAGCAAACGGTTTCGCCATTGTTTTGATCGCCTTCGATAGTTCCTTCAATGCTTCACCGGATTCCATGCTCATTTTTGTGCATGTCGATTGGATTTTACTTCGGATTTCGGGTTTTGCCTACAAGTGATAGGATAAAAATGAATATGTTGGCTACGTACATGAATACATGGAGATTTGGGTACAATACTTGAATGTCAGCATGGAGGTGTCCGTTAAGTGATTCGATACGATATGCACACTGGCGTGTTAGAGCTCCGATCTTCAGGTACTGTTTCCATGGATGTCGGAATTGAAACCGGCCATGCCTCGGCTCCCATCTTGCGAAATTAGCCTGAAAATTAAAGCCAACATCAGAAAATGAAACAACCATTTCCAATGAGAGATGGACTTAAGATAAGAGCTAGAGCTTTTTCGAGTTTCAACCCACCAAGGCCTCTTCGTTGTTTTTCGAATTGAGAACACTTTTATATCCCTGCAAGAAGGATCTACCTTCTTTCGACTCTCCATCCTCTGCCATTTTGAAGTATTCGTCTCCAAACCCTGTATGCATCGTAAATGAGGACACGAGTTCGAATATGTATTAACCGTATAGGTCCGTGGTACATACATTGCTTTTTTATTTATTTTTATGAGTACCTTCTAGGAAGATGCCAAGCTTTTCCATGTTGGAAGCGATCAAGTTGTGAAGGTCTTGACCGGCCCAAACAGGGAAAAGCAGAACGGATATGATGACACAGGTTGAGCCACCTATGAGAACGGTTAACAATCTCTTGTGAACCAGTTCCAATATTTCATCGTCTCGGAAACCCGATATCGATATCAAAGAGAATGTCAAGATAAATACCAACAATCCATAATCATATCTCGCCTTGATTTTGGGGCAGAATCTCGCAAACGTCGATACCGCAGCTGCGCATACATATTTGAATATGTAAGCTGTGAGTGCAAACTGGGGAAATATATTAAGTGTTAGTTTATTATACCCTGAAGGAAGACAAAGAACCCGAGTACGACGGGCTCGCATATCCGTCCCGACAGGTTAGCTAGTTGATGAGCTCCGATAGCTAAAGCACCAGCAAGCAACGTCGCCAGTCCTCTATTCACACCTTTCCCAAGAGTAGCCCCTGTTGAAATAAGTTGTTCTTCATATTCGAGAACCGTATAATGTTGTACAATTCAAGTAGGGTGTGACGAAACATACCCACAGAAAATTCGAAGACGACAACCACCGTGATCACAGCCCACATTGCAGAAACGCCGAAGCTGTCGTACAATGGCTGGTAGTAGTAGAACAATGAGACCAAGGTGAGTGCGAGTCCGGCTTTCAACGAATGAACCACTCTTCTCGGGTCATCTTGGCCGAGCTTTCTCAAGGCTCCGAAGAATTCGAGCACCTCGGTCTTAACATTGTTGCTAAAGGCCTTAATCCTCGACCATCCGCGGCCAAGCAGGCCTTGTTTTACCAGTTCTCGATTTCCACACTCTAAATCCATAGCTGATTTAACTTGGATGATATGTCGAGAATCGAGATAATATGCAAAATCTAGGAAGAAAAAAAGGGTTGCATGAACCAAGAGCACGAGAAGAGATTATAAAGAGATTGCAGGTAAGAATATGCCTTCACAAAGCACGATTTGTGGGCCTCTCTATTCATATGGAAAACAAGCATCTCGCAGTTATACGTGTATATATATGTGTATGGTTTTCAGTATAATAGAAGAAATTTATGGGAAACAGAGGCATCCAGGCAGAAAGTAGTTGTCATCCAAAATCAGGTTTCCAAATAAATTCGGATTTTCACCCCTTTTTTATAAATCCATTAACAACAGGGGATGTTTGTGTCACACCTGAAAAGAAATAGACACATTGATTTTACACTAAAAAGTAAATTTTTAAAATTTAAATACGGTGGCGTTGTACATCCTACCATACATATCTTTCTTTTGGGAAGAGCGTAATGACCATATTACACAACAGAAACATCTCATTTCCGTACTTAGCTTCCTCATGCAATATGCATACTAATTGTTTATTTTAAAGGTATTTGTGGTCATGATTCTGAGCTAAGCTCCGTAGTTAGGGGGGCAAGCACTGTGAACTGTATCATGTTTAAGATCTGTATTCTAATACGTTTCAAGGCTCTTTTGTCGATCACAGAAACACTTGTCAATTTTGTTTATTTAAATTTGAGAGTTAAGTAAAGATTGAATAATGATTACTAAAAATAAAAACTTTACACGCTTTATCCATAAGTACCAAACAATTGCAAAGTGGATGTATCATGTATCATGTATATAAGTCATATGATGGATGGTGTCGGTCAAGGCCAAAAATATCTGTATGGTCAGGTTGGTTCATGTTCGTGATGATATTCGAATATGCATTACACTGTCGATTTATCTCCCGTCCTGAGTTCAATATCCAATGAGAGTATTTTTCTTTTCTCCTCCCTTAAGTTGTAAGTATTGTTAAAAAAATTATTAACACACTTCATTTTAGTTAGAGAAGGGCAATCGGGTCGTTCGGTTCGGATTTGGTTCAAATTAATTCGATCTGAGTCGCATTCAGTTCAGGTTCGATTCAGACCGAATAAGGTTTGATTTGGATTTAGATCGGGTCTATGCAATTTCTACTACAACAAATATGCTTATTATTGACGTTGAAAATATTGTCATTGAAACTTACATTTACATCACTATTTGTATTTTGTGACATAAAGTTCGATGTCACGGCGAACGTCACGCTAGGTGTGTCACTAAATGTCTAGTGTAACTATGTATCTTTTTTCGTCACGTATTGCTAAACATATAGTGACATTTATGCATAACGTCACTTTATAATTTAATTTTAATGACAATTAATTATGTCACCAAATAATATAAAATTTCGTCATTAATCATTCGTATCGTCACTAATAATAATTTTTTTAGAAGTGACAAAATAAATATCATCACAATTTATTAATTAAAAATTTTAAATTTTTTTATTAAAAAATAAAATCGTAAAATTATAATAAAGATCTAATTTTTTATATAAATTATAATTAAACCAAAAGAATTTATGAAATTTACAATAATGTCTATCACTCTTTATAAATTAAAATAAAGGCCATCACTTTTTATAAATTACAATAAATGCCAAAACTTTAGAAAATTATAATATAGGACAAAAGTACTAATAATTACAACAATGACCTATGTTTTTTTTTTAAATTACAATAAAAGCTCATAATTTTACAAATTACAGAAAAACACTATATTTAAAAATAATAATAAACCTAAAACACTATGTTTTTAAATTACAGTTTGACCCTTTCCTAAAAAATGACTAAAACAAGCCCCCAAATCTGGTCCACTGATTTCAAGCCTTTACTAATTTTCTTTGTACCCATTGCCTCTTGGTCATAGAGGTTCGACGGTATAAGGGTTCGTGGTTAGAGAGCTGTAACGAACCAAAGAGGTGCGAGGAAGGCTGCCCAAACAACAATGATAGGTAGATTAAGGGGGTTTGCATAGCATATGTTGTCTTTAAATTTTCTTGTTCAAACATCGTATTACTAATCAGCCAAAATTCAAAGATATCTTGTGGCATTTCTTTTATTAAGTGGAAATCATAAAAATGAACTGAAACTGAATTCAAGACTTCGCATTATAATTACTTTACCAAGAACAATTAACTAAGAACCTTGCTAAGTATTACATAACAATATCAAATGGATGCATTGACCTTGTGAACAACTAATCAATTAAAAAAAATACAAACAAGCATATAGTATCAGTGCCAATTGCATACCCTTCAAAATAAAGCATGAATTTTTTTGTTTTTTTACAGCAACAAGAAATGAGAACAAATGAAACATAACTCCTCAAAAAATTAATAAAATAATAATTATTATTACTGAGAGTATCGACTACAAATTTATAAGAAAAATGCGAACATAACCACAAAACAACTCAACTTTAGATTAAAGTAAGACTTTACCTCACTCTCGCTCTTCCCTTCATCCCTCTTTTTTCTTTTTTCTTCTAGTGTTCTTGGTCCATTGCAGGTAAAGTTAGATGATAAGATTTGTGAATGTACGGTTGGATGATGCTTTTTGATGCCTTCAACGACAGAAACAAAAAAAAGGTTGAAAACAAATACAACGACAACCGACTAGAAGAAGGACAAGGGTTTCAGGCAGTGATGAAGGCGGTTAGGGTTACATGTATTAAAAAAAAAACAACGGTGGTTCTAATCTTATATGTATATTGATAAAACAATAGGGTATATTGAAGGTTTAACCCTTCAACCGTTAAAATTCGTTTAAAAAGGCTCTAAACTTAGAGAATTATAATTTTAACCATAATTCTAATTGTCACAATTTATGCCTTTTTTTCACCATTTCAAAAGTTTGAGGCCCAAATTTATTAGTTTTACCTATGGTTCAAACTTTTAAAGATGTTTATTATCGAATTCAATTGATATCTTCAATAATAATTATTTGTAAGAATATTGTTTACAGTTAAATTAATTGTTTTTTACGTTTTAGCTAATATTCTTATTTTAAAAAACTATTGAATAAACTATAACAAATCATCAAGAACCAATCTTATCCTAGATGCTAGATAAATGAGTTATTTTGTGCGTTGTATTTTATTTTAAAACTATTATCTTGAAAAAAGTAAAAAAAAATACAAAATTTAAAATTTTTCAGTTCTTTTTTTGAGTAGTTATTAACAAATTACTTGACATTTTCTTAGATTTCGTAGAAATTAAAAGTTCTCAAATTCCCTTGTTACATTGAAAATTCGTTATTCTCTTATGAGTATTTATCTTATTAAAATAAAAACCCGCGAGAAGGTGATACAATACGATATAAAATCATTTAATTTTTTCATGCAACAAATATTAAGTAATACAATCACATGATGTCTTTTAAATTGTCATATAAAACACAAGAAAATATTACAATGAGTGATAAAAATTTTCATGTTAAACTAGTTTTAGAGCATAAATAAAACGTCGCCTTTTATATATTACTATAAAATATGACGAATCAATTTGTTACAAATAAAACTTAATAGTGATAAATTTACAATGTCACCAATTAAAACCAGATCATCATAATAAGAAATCGTCACTAATACTTCTATTTTATTGGAGACGATTTTACAACGTCACCATTTGTCTAAACGTCGTTGAAAGATTTTTCACCAAATTTTTTGGAGGCAAATTTTGGCTCCAAATATAGTGACGAAAATTAATAACATTTTATTAAATTGTCATAGAAGATACACCATTAAACAAAATGTGACGAAAAAATATAATCGTCACGCTTATAGTATATTATGTGACGTTATATACAATGTCATTTTGAAATTTCGTCATAAATCGATAAATTTGTTGTAGTTTTGGGGTTGGGCCGGGTATCAGTTTAGATCAATATCGGATCAGTTGATTTTTCGGGTTGGGTCAGTATCAGATCGATTAGTTTTCGGTTCGGATAAATGTCGGTTCGGTTAATGTTTCAAGTCGGCGTAAGAATTAGTAATGTGTCAGGAAAAATTGGTACAAGAAGTCGTGGATAAACTTCTTGATAATGGAATCCGCAGACAACCAATAAGGGACAATCATAATAAGGTTTACAAGTCGTTTTCAGATGTAATTGAAGGCAAAGAGGGAAGATTTCGCGAGACTTTGCTTGGCAAACGAGTCGATTATTCGGGACGTGTCAATATCGGATTGAATCAGTTTTCGGTTCAGGTCAATATTAGATAGACCAATTTTTTTATTTTAGTCAATGTCAGATCTTTAGGTCAATTCGAGTTGAGTTGGATATGTATTCAATTGAGTATATATACAATTATTGATATATTCACGTAAAAAATATTTTTTGTCAATCTTACCATTTAGGTTGAATTTCAAGTCTTGATCGTTCAATGTTTCGAATTAAACCATCATTTAGATATGATAATGTGACACAAACTCAACCTATAAGGCTTGTTAAAGTTTACAACTTGAATTGTGTATTGTGTTCATTATCAAGTTTCAATCAATTATTCTCTATTTTTTAGAATAAAGTCTTACATAATTTTTAATACGAAAAAAATTGATTTTACGAAATTAGTATTAGACTATTTGAAAATTATTTAATAAAAATATAATTTTATCATATTTATTTATTTATGGATTGAAAAAAGTAAATTTATTTTACAATATTACATATCAAATATTTTTTAAATGAAAAATTATCAAATCATATATAAAGATTTTCTTTTAAAAGAGAAAAAATATCCATGTTTGGTAAAGAGAGGTTTGAGTAAAAATTAGAGGTTTGAGGCATAATTAGAGGTTTGACCAGTCAAATCCGCAAATATTGTTGTTTGCTAAACAACGGATTGAGGTGGAACCGCTAATTTTGAAAAAGCTCATAATATAAGTTTTTGAGATTAGAGGTTTGATATTAGAGTAGTAAAGATTCTTTTACCCTTACCAGTTACAAAAAATCTCAAAATAACCTAAATTAAATATTTTTTCACCCTATTTATAAGTCAATCCTATTTATTTTTTATGACCACATACTTATATGTGTATTTAAATTTATTAATTAATTAAATTATATTAAAATAATTATATAAAAAATAAATTAATATATAAATTATTTGAATATGTTTAGAAAAGTTATATTAAAAATAATTTTATAGATCTAATTAATAATAATTAGATATAAAATATTGATAACTAATAAACTATTCAAGCAAACATTGAATATAATCATGTCTTTATATGTCATTTTGCTTGTTTAAATAATCTAACAGCTATCAGTTAATTTTACCAAACACTTTTATACAACCAGCTAATACAATCAGCTAGTCAAATCAGCTAATGCAATCAACTATCATCTAATGTAATCCGCTATCAGATATCCGCTAATTGCCAAACAAGGCCATAATAAAACATTAAACATTTACTAAAATTGGCGTCTAATCAATAATATAATAAAAAAGAATAAAATATACATATTTACTATTTATCATAGTACTAAAAAATAAATAAAAATAACTTATTCGTTCATTTCGGCTCGATTATCTCGTCAAAATCAGGTTGATGTTTGGTTTGGATTGAATTTGGGAAAATTAAATTTGAGTTATTTTCAGTTTGGATTACTTTCGGTTTGGGTTGATTTTCGGTTCAGTAAATTTCGAGTCAATTTTGGTTCAGTTTCGGGTCAAGTTTAGACGTAATTTTCGGGTCTATATCGGGTCTCGAGTCAGATAAATCGGTTCGAATTTTGAATTTCAAATTTCGGGTCAAGTTTATTAGGTCTAATATTAGTTGATAAAATTTTTTGAACATTTTATTTAGATTACAAGGTAGTATCTTAATCGGATTTCATATATGAATAAACTCACACACATTTGCAGACCATGGTGCTTGAATCCGATTCATTAGGGAGAACAACCCATCCGACCACTCATTGGGTTCCATTTTATTAGATAAATAATTAAAAATAAAAAAAATGTTTTCATATTAATGTCTATATGTTTTATAATTTGTATCATTTAATTTTAATTTTAATTGAACCAAGTCAACTCTTATTTAATAATCATGGGTTTAATAAGAATTGAAACTATAATACTGAATTGATAATCCGACCTTGAATAATCTATTTGTCTTCGGGGTGAAGTCGGAGTTTTTCGAGACATAATTGAATAATAATTTTTAGGTAGCCAAAATACAAATTTATAATTATACTAACTTATATTTTTATAATTTTGTAGGGACTAAACTACATGTCTACACGTTTATCGTTTAAGGTGGACAAAATGGAATTTACCCTCGTATTAAATTATAAATTTTTTGAAAATGTATTAAATTATAACTTTAAAACATATAAAAGGACTAAACTTCAAAATTTCCATTTAGGGGCAGGTCCCTTGCTCCCTGCCACCCTTGGCTAGGGGTGGGAATTGTCGGGTATTCGAGTGCCTTAATCTTCTACCTGTGTCCCGGCCCTTCTCATCTGGGCACCCGAGTTTCGGGTACCCGAAATATCCGGGTAATCGGGTACCGGGTACCCGCCTATTTTTTTTAATTCTAAAATTTTAAAAAAAATCACATATTAAACACAAAAATATTTTTAAAAAATTTTAAACTTAAAACTATATAATACAAACATAAAAAGAATTTAGGGATTTAAATTTAGTTTTAGAGTAAAAATGTTAAGAAACTTAAAATAAAAATATAATTGAAAATATAAAAAATATATATTAAATATTATTGGGTTAGGTTGGGTACCCGGTAACTTAAAAATCCCGGCTCGTGTCTCGGGAAAATTCTCAATTCGATCGATCCAATTCGATTACCGGTTGATCTGATCCAAAAATTCGGATATTCGATCCGATTTTTATTTCTGAATCGGATATCTGATCTGATTTTAAATTTTCTGGATCAGATACAGATTGCAATATTTCAAGTTTCGGATTATTCGAAAATCCAAAAAATCATTTTTTATGAATATTTTTTTTATTTTTAACAATTTGATGCTTGTTATATCATAAAATTAAAAAAATCGAATTTTTCATAAATGTGAATCTTGTTATATTTAACAATTTGTTGTTTGTTATATTCGAAATTCTGAAATTTTCATAAATATGACCTTCAAATTAAAAAAAATAATTAAATTAAAATATATTCTCAGATAATCGGATATCCGAACATCTGATCCAATTATCCGATATTTGAATTTTTTCGGATCGGATACGAATCGCTATATTGCCGATTCGAAAAACCGGATCAGATTCGATATCCGAAAATGAACACCCTATAATGTATGCAGTCCAAACGAGATTAAAGATATTGAGATGCTCCTTGTTTTTTCTGTTGTTATGTTGGTTTTAGGATTTTGGTTTAATTAATTCGGATCAATTCGTGTTGCACATATGATTTTGGTGAGTGAATTTTTTAGCAAAGATATTTTACATGCACAAGGCTTCGAACTCGAAAACTACTTAAGTGATACTAAATTACTTACCACTTGAATCATCTCATTAGTACGTTTGACACGCCAACTTTAATTCCAATTAGGCAAACTTTTTTCGGTCCATTTAATTAGGCAAATTTGAACTGAAGAAGATATTAGGTTTATTCAATTATTAAATAATAGATTTGTATTTAATACATGATTAATGTATACCGACACTAAATCAGCCAAAACGAGATTAAACATATTGAGACTAAACTACATTTTTATCATTTAAGGCCACAATGCATTTTAAAATCAAAATTTGCTTAAACCTGAATATCATTTTAATAAATTTTTATTTAATACATGATTAGCGCATACCGACACTAAATCTTTTGAATGCTTTTTCATTATATATATAGATTAATATCCTATATACTAGCGGTGAAAACTGAAAGTTTCCACAAGCGCCTTAGTTTTAGGGTATAGCGAGTTAGTTTAGAGTATAAGGTTTAGGAGTTTAGGTGTAGGGATTTAGAATTTAAGGATAATTATTTCAATTTAAAGTTTAGAATTATAATTTAGGGCTTACAAGTTTAAGGTTTAATTTTTAGGGTAATATGACGAGGATTTAGGTTTTAACCTATAAACCCTAAATTATAACCCTAAACCTTAAATTGAAACAACTATCCCTAAATTCTAACCACTACACCTAAACCCCTAACCCCTAAACCCTAAACTAACTCCCTATACCCTAAAACTAAGGCGCTTGTAGAAACTTTCAGTTTTCACCATATATATATATATATATATATATATATATATATAAATGCCATAATGCAATTTAAGCGAGTGATATTGCATCTATAATATTCGATTGATTTGAGTAAAAAAATATTTGAGTTAGTCGAGTTGACAAGTCCTATTTTAGAATAATTCTTCTTTAACTATTTTTTAAGTTGAGTCGTGTTTATGAAATTTGAGTGGAGTCAAGTCGATTCGAATTGTTTAAGTTTTTGTTCAAATTTAATTGTAAATATTTATAATGTTATGACATTAATTGATTCAAATTTAAACAATTTTCTATAATCATATAAAATATACATATATATATATATATATTTCTTCATATTTTTTCATATGTGATGTACATATAACATGCAGAGTTGAGTGACTAAACTTGAACTTGAAAATGATTAACTAATTACGAAAAACATAAGTTATTCGAGTATCATTTTTATAACTCAAACTTTATTTGAGATTTTTTTAGTCAAGTCGAATTTATGAAATTACGATTCAAGTCAAATCGAGTTTTGCTCACTCATAACTGCATCAAAATTATTTACTTTACCAACTATTAGTTGGTCTAGTGGGATAAAGTGTTAGACCCGTTAAGCATGATCAAGTGTTTGAACCATGACGTTGTGAATAGAGCAACCTAGGTTGGGAGGGTCACCCCATAATGACTTCTGTAGCGTGCAATTCGTAATGCGAATTAATTGGTCAATAAATTAAACATTAATAGCAATATCAACATTTTTTGTATAATTGAGTTTTTATTGTGTAGAAAAGTAGGAATCTCTTTTACATGAAACAATACATTATTTGCGACATATCTCAGTAGCTATTTACAATTCAATACCCCACTTATTCAAATTTGTCTATTTACTCATCATTTGTATTAATATTTTTCTCCTAAGCCTAATTTGAACAATTTGGTTAATTTCTGAATTATCTCTTATGTTGTGCGTTGTTGCCCTCTAAACTTCGTTTATTCCACTCACACAAGACCAAATAAAAAAGTAACATTCTAAGCAAGTTTTAACAAGCAGGTAATGAGTGACTTTCTTTTCAGTCGAGTAACAGTTCATTCTAACTCATGACTCCAACATCAAGTACTCCTATAAATATGATAAGGTGTCCCGCCACTAAAAAAGTTGGATGATCAAGACCTTCACCGATGTCGTCTTGGATTCATCATTTTCATGTTGTTGGTCATCATTTCTATCCTCTTTGTCCTTGGATTTTTGTTTTGTGATTGTTACGTTGTAAATGGAGGAGAGCCAGAGCATCTGTCGTCTTGTATGGACACTTTACATTGGGAATTTATCGGATCAAATTCATTGGCAAGGAGTATGGCAGGCGGGTGTTTGATCGACATGGTTAGGTTCTGGATGTATTTGTCCATTGAAAAGGGCAAGGGGTGAAGTAAGATTTGGTTTTGTACGGATGGCGTTGCAGGTTGCGGCGAGGAGAGCGATAGAGAGAATGAATGGAAGCTGGATTTATGGTTCTCGATTGAGTGTGTCATTTGCACGAAGTGCAACACGAGATCAAATGTTCGAAGGTGTCGGCAATTCTGTCAATCAGGCGTTCGAAGGTGTCAGATCTGCAGAAAGATAGGACATCTTGCCGGCAGATGCTTCTTTCGCTTCGATCAGGCGTTCGAAGGCGTCTGCAATTCTGTCAATCAAGTGTCCTATTCTGAAGATTCAGGCGAAGACCAATCTTTTGTTCAAGGCCTGTTCAATCAAGCACCGTGTCCGGCATATCAAGGCAATTTCTACCAAGGTTCTAGTCAATCGAATCAGTCCTTTGATCAAGCTAATCCACCTACACAAACTGTCAGTGGTTCCTCAGAGCCTGTAGTCGCTTCGGTTGCTGGTGTGTCTGACGAGTTTATGTTTGGAGATGCGGCCTGGTATCCCGACTCCGGTGCGACTTCTCATCTCACACCTGATGCAGGCAATATCTATTCATCTTTACCCTATTTTGGTTCTGGTAGAGTAAGTGTTACTGATGGTTCTACTGTACCTATTTCTAGTATTGGTAATTCTTCCATTAGTTCATCTATTAGACCATTAGTTCTTACTAATTTACTTCATGTGCCTTCTATCAAAAAGAATTTGCTTTCTGTATCTAAATTTACCAGAGACAATAATGCGTCTATTGAATTTTTTCCTGATTCTTGTGTTGTTAAGGATTTGACAACTCAACAGCTGATGCTTCGAGGTTTTCAAAGTGATGGATTGTACAAGTTTGTGTTTGTTGGGTCTGCTGTGTCTGATGAGTCTTCTGATGGTTTCTGTTTGCCTACAAACAATAGTTTAGGTCTTTTGAATAATCAATTTGTTCATAGTCCTTTAAGTGATTGTAAGGATTCTGCTAGTTTCTCTTGTAATTCTTCTGTTGAATTTCATGTTTGGCACATAAGGCTTGGACACCCTTCTGTTGATACTTTAGCTAAGCTGTCCAAAATCTGTAAATTTGTCAATATCAATAAAGAAAAAAAAATTGTGAAGCTTGCAAACTTGGCAAAAGTCATAAGCTCCCCTTTCAGAAATCAAATTTTTTATTGCTCGAAAATCTGATGTGCCTAGTGTTGTTGTTAATTTTCATAATCATGTGGAAAGGCAATTTGGTTGTAAGTTAAAAGTTGTTCAGTCTGATTGTGGCACTGAGTTTAAACACTTAGAACAATATTTTTTTGCAAAAAGGTGTTCAGTTTATACATACATGTCCCTATACTTCTGAACAAAATGGTAAGGTTGAAAGGAAGCATAGGCATATAGTTGAACTTGGATTAACCTTGTTAGCTCAGAGTGATGTACCTTTTAAACACTGGTCTGATGCCTTTTACACATCTGTGTATCTGATCAATAGGTTGCCTACTAGGGTTTTAGGAGGTGTTTCACCCTATGAAAGGTTTTTTGGTAAAGTTCATGACTATGGTTTTCTAAAAGTATTTGGTTGTCAGTGTTTTCCTCTGACCAGACCCTTCAACCAGCACAAATTACAGCTTCGTTCAAAGCCCTGTCTTTTTCCGAGATACTGTTCAGCTCAACATGGCTACAAGTGTCTAGATAGTGAAGGTAAGCTTTATGTGTCTAGGCATGTTCAGTTTAATGAGAGTTGTTTCCCTTGCTTGAAGAACAAGCAATCTCAAACTGATTAGTCTAGTTCAAAGTTCATTAAAGCCAAGTATTTCACTTCTAGATCTTGCAACCCTCATTCTTCTCAGAACAATTCAAATACTCAGATCAGTTCCAGTTCTCAGTTTAGTTCCAGCATGTCTGGGTTTCATTCTTCTTCTCAGAATTATTCTGCTGCTCCTTCTAACTCCTCTGGTCATGAGTCTTCATCTACTCAACATCTTGCTCCTTCAGTTCCTTTAGTCTCTTCAGTTCTTTCTGTTGTTCCCTCAGTTTCTTCAGATCAACTACATGAACACTCCAATCCTATATCACCAGTCTCTTCTGGTACTTCTCCTCAGAATTTGGAGCTTGGAGATCAGAATTTGGTCTTACCAGAGTCACATTCTCAAGAGGATTTAGAACCTAGTTCCTCTCATCCTGTTCAATCTCATCCTGTTCAGTGTGATCTTCAACAGAATCCCATATATGCCCCTGATTTGGTGCCTACTCATTCTATGGTGACCAGATCTAAAGCTGGTAGATTCAAACCTAAGGCTTTTCTCTCTGAAGTTGAAACCTCTTTCCCTGATAATGTGTTTCAAGCTCTTTCTTCTCAAGAATGGAAAGATGCTGTCATGAAGGAATTTGATGCTCTTGTCTCTAAAGACACTTGGAAACTTGTTGCTTTGCCTCCTAATAGAGTGCCTATAGGTTGTAAGTGGCTTTTCAAAGTAAAACGTAATTCCGATGGTAGTGTGTCAAGGTATAAAGCTAGGCTTGTTGCAAAAGGGTTCTCTCAACAGGCTGGTTTTGATTATTCTGAAACTTTCAGTCCTGTAGTCAAACCTGTTACAGTGAGGGTTCTTCTTAGTGTTGCCTTAAACAATGGATGGGCTCTAAGACAAATTGATGTGGACAATGCTTTCTTGAATGATGATCTTTCAGAGGAAGTATATATGCAACAACCACCTGGTTTTGAACAAGTGGATTCTACTGGTCAACAACTAGTATGCAAGCTTCATAAATCTTTATATGGGCTTAAGCAAGCACCTCGAGCTTGGTTCAAAAAATTCAGAGGTCACTTAGTTTCTCAGTTGAATTTCTCCTCTTCTTTAGCCGATTCTTCTCTATATTTCCGAGAGTTTAAAGGCAACATAGTTTATATAATGGTGTATGTTGATGACATAGTTGTAACTGGAAAAAATGCTGAAGAAGTCAATTCTGTTATTCAGCAAATCAATCGTGCCTTTTCTCTTAAAGACCTAGGAAAGCTTACTTTTTTTTCTTGGAAAGAATGTCATAACTGTAGATCAAGGGATAATTCTTAACCAGAAGAAACACATATTGGAGTTGTTAGAAAAGACAAAAATGCT
Source organism: Hibiscus tridactylites (assembly GCA_958450335.1). Classification (NCBI taxonomy): domain Eukaryota; kingdom Viridiplantae; phylum Streptophyta; class Magnoliopsida; order Malvales; family Malvaceae; genus Hibiscus; species Hibiscus tridactylites. Next base: position 21,561,022 of record OY288289.1, on the reverse strand, counting down.
TGAGGCTACACTTACATCAACTCCTATGGTAACATCTCCTCCTCTCTTCTTAAATGATGGGGATCTTTTTTAAGATTGTACTCTTTATAGACAAGTGGTAGGTACTTTGCAACATATATGTACCACTAGGCCAGACATACAATTTTCTGTTAATAAGGCCAGTCAATATATGCAAACCCCTCGTGATAAACATTGGAAAGCTGTAAAGAGGATTGTTAGGTATCTTAAAGGAACTCTAGAGCATGGTCTTTTCTTCAGTAACAATTCTTTGACAAATACTTTAGTTGGCTACACTGATTCTGATTGGGGAACAAATGTGGATGATAAGAGGTCAACAGGTGGTATTGTTTGTTTCTAGGAGGAAATTTAATTTCATGGTGTTCAAAAAAACAATCAGTTGTTTCCAGATCATCTACTGAAGTAGAATTCAGAAGTCTAGCTGATTCAATATGTGATGCCATGTGGGTGAAAGCACTTCTCACTGAACTTAAGATCAAGCTTTCAAAAACTCCAATAATCTGGTGTGATAACACCAGTGCGATAGCTCACTCAGCTAACCCTGTTCATCATACAAAGCTCAAACATGTTGAGCTTGATCTCAGCTTTGTTAGGGAAAAGGTCTCTGAAAGATCATTTCAAGTCAATTATGTCCCTGCCTCAGAACAAGTTGCAGATGTGTTTACCAAGCCTTTGTCTCCAGCTTTCTTCTTACATATTCGACAAAAGCTTAGAGTTTTTTCACCTACAGAACTTCAGCTGCAAGTCAACAACATTTTTTGCTCAGAAGAGGTCGATAAGAACATGATGTAATGAATGTGTCAACATGCTTCATTTCTAGTTTTAATCTTGTTGTTGTTCTTTTACTGTTTTAGAAAGGTAGGAAGATAGGAAGTATGTTAGCATATATCTGTTAAAGCTGTTGCAACAGCTGAGATGCTGAGTTGTTATCAGTTGTCATCAAAGATCAAGAATCAATTATAGTTCAAGTTCTATGTATATAAACAAGCTTTATGAGCATTGTAAAATTAAGTTGTATTTGATTCAAGTTCATAATAAGAAAAGCAATTCATTTCTTCTCTCTGTTTCTTCTTCATTCTTCTTCTTCATTCTTTCATTCTTCTCGCTTGATCTATATTCCATCAGTCTGCTTATGCTAGTCGGCAGCAAGCCTTATTTAGGGAAGCTCGAGCCACAATTGAACTTGAAAGTTTTTAGAGACTTCTACAATCGGGAACGAAGAGACGATCATCAAGGATATTTCGAGTTTGCTAGGGAAGGGAGATCGTGAGGAGAATGTCATGAAGTTTATGTGGTTTAGGTACGACAGCAAAAAGGGAGGCGGTCTAGCTTCAGTCTCTGTGGGATGTTGATAGATGTAAATTTTATACATGGTCTAGGTACGAGCTCCATAGTACGAATAGCTTGGTGGACGCTGGTAAGTTAGGTCTAATTTCATTATATGTGATATATGGTGTGATTGTTTCTTCCTTGTGAGCATGATAAATGGAGAAGCTTATTCAATCGTGAATTGAATTGAAGCAATTTGATGAATTAAAGGAAGTGGTAGTTATTTGTACTATTGATGCACATGGATGAGTGAAATGGATAGATGAAATTAGAAGTAGGATATGTGAAGATTATCACTTAAAAAAAAGGCAAGGAATTAATCACATCCTTCCATTTCACCCATCTAATAGTCATGAATTAGTGTAAAACTAGCTGCGAAGCTAGGGATAACAAAATATACATATGATTGAATCTCACACTTTTCAAATTCACACTAAAAAATAAATGTTCATGAGATTTGTCATATTGATAACAAAGTATACATTCAACATCAATGTTCATACCTTTCAAGATTAGTCCTAGAATTTTTTTTAAGGAGTGTCATAATTTTTAACGGCATTTAATAAGAAAAGTTAATTATTTTTAAAAGATGTCATTATAAAAAATATCATTTATATATTTATATTTTTTAATTTTTTATATACAAATTATAAAAAAATTTCAAAAAATATTGTTCATACACGTTGCTCCACCCATGATTACAAACAAGAAATTTATTTAAAAAATAAGTCAAAAAAGGAAAGAATGGTTTGGTATGTGAAAAAAATTATACATTGATAGCAATCTCTGGTTTGAGTTTTAGGAACTTCAAATTCTAATTATTTACTCTAGAAGGAGTAGAAGTAAAATAAAAAAAACACATTATTATTTTTATATTATTTAATACACTGCACTCTCAATGAAATGACACGAGTTCAAATCTTAAAAATGATATAATCGAAAGGGATAGCTTGCCACCTCAAACTTAAATCATAAGACGGACATATATATTACCAAAAAAAAACTTAAATTTAGACAAATAACTTGATTAATGTATAATACTTCACAAAAGCGAGCTTCATTCCCAGCGTTGTATTTTACATTTTAGATCAATATATTTAATTTTAACTTTTATTTTTATCATAAACTTTAATTTAATCAAATCAAATCACATCATTCAAAATTTATTATGAATTGATTATGTCGCATATACTAACACCATTAAATATTTGTAAGGGAAAAAATTAAATTAAAACATTTACTTAACATACTTTTTATATATCATTCTCAAATAATGTTTATTTGATAACTAAAATTTTTTTCAATTGATTTTATAACAAATTTAGATTTTTTCTTTTAAATTTACGTAACTGAAAATGTTTGAGAAAATTTTAATAAAAAATTTTAAATTATAAATAAAATATTATTTTTTGATAATATGTGAAAATATGATAAATAAAAAAATCATTTTTTATTTGTTCATTTTAATATTTAACAATATTAGTATAAATAATTTAATTTATTAATAACGAAAATTGAATGATGTAATTTAATTCAATTAAAAATTATATCGTTAAATTTGTAAATTTTATTTATTTAACTATCGATATCCAATCCATTGGTTGACTATTTCAGATTGGGTATTATAGAACTCATTATGAGTTGAAATGGTCGTCCCCATAAAAGACATCTGCAATATTTAATCTGAATTAATCAATCAATAAATTAAATATCTATAATTAAACTAACAAAAAGTCTACAAACGTAAAGATCGAAACAATAAAATATCATTCTCAGTGCTCAATCAAGACATTACTAATTGATTTATCTCTTTCAATTATACTATCCTGTCGGCCAAAAAAGTTATATGTAACCTGGAGCAAAAAAAATTATTTGGATCAAGATGCTTCCTATCCATATGATCATACCTCTTTTAAATTTTACAATAAATAAATTTATTTTTATTTTTAAATATTTTATTATATTCTAATTATTACTCCTTTAATTTCAAACTGAATTAATGTTTCTATTTATTTTTTAACATGTAAGGGTGTGTTAGGTAAATTAATAAAATTTTTCAACAATGAATTTTTCGAAGTTTTGATAAACCTTTCAAAAAAAAATGTGTTTGATAATTATGTTAAATTTTTAGTTAATACAAAAATTTCAACAAAAAAAATGTTGAACAAGACAAAATAGACAGACAGTTATTTGTCTTGTTTAGTTATATAAGCATAGATAATTCTACCGTAAATGTCATGTACTCTAATGTACTACTATTTATATATACCGCAATGTAACATTAACTGTTTTAATTAGTTTTAGAATTTTAGGGACCGAAAGTGTTATTATCCCCTTTTAGAATAAAATTTTAAAAAATAATTTTTATATTATTTTTTTTTCAGATTTTCTTTTATTTTTTAATTCAAAAAATAATTAAATTTTTATTACTATAATAATTAGGTAAAGTTCACAAATGGTCACTGAAACTTTAGTAAATTATTCAATTTGGTAACAAAACTTCCAATTGCGTCATAATGGGCATTAAACTTTCAGTTTTGCTTCAAAATGGTCACCGAGCCGTTAATGGCTGTTAAAAGGGTGACGCGACAGTTAACAAAATTTGTATAATAACACATCCAGTCCTTCAAATTTATACATTCAAACAATTAAGTTATAATTCGAAAAAAATAAATTTAACCCACCGTTATTAACACATTCATTCATTTTATCATATTTTTTAATTAAAAACAATTTAATAGTTCTATTACAAATGAAAAATGATTTCAAAACCATTTCTCAATAATTAAAAAATTATGGGAATAAATAATATCAGGAACTTACTTTGATTATTGTATTCTACCAAAGTGCGTTAATCATTTGCAGTAATTTTGGAGAAAGAGGATAGGAGGGTGTTGAGGTTTGCCTCGTATACTGCCGACGGTGAAGTTCCCTCTATCTTAACAACTTGAAGCTGTTGGATTAGCGTTCTGGGCGGTACCGAAGGTGAAAACAAAGCTAAGAGTTAACAGGAAAAGCAATGCTGATGAACCAAGTTCCATGGCTTCAATCTAATAACTATGGAAATCATGTGAAAAAAGGATTTTGATTCATCCGATTCACTCATCCAACGATCCAAAAAAACGTGTAAAAGTTAAAATCTTTTACGGATATATATATGTATATTGTAAAAGATTTTAATGTAAAGTGTTTTGGATCGTTGAATGAGTGAAACAGATGACTGACATTAACGGTAAGTTATGTGAAGATTATCACTTAAAAAAATAAGGAATTAATCTGAGCCATTCATTTTTCCCACCCAACGATCCAGTGTAGGTGGATCCTATCTCATATATATATATATATATATATATATATATATTAGCTTTAAACACCTATAACCCTTTTTAAATGTATTAGACGCTATTTTTTACTGAATAAAAAGGAAATATCTAAAATTATAAGAAGAGCTATAAAATAATAATAGACTAAACGAGATATTTCCCTAAAATTATCATGTTGCAGAAATTAAACACATAAAAATATGACTAAACAAGGAAAGAGTTAAAAATTTATCGAAACAAACAACATTATCGATAATAAAGATAAGCATCATCAATACAAACATAAAAAAACATATAACAATGATGACTTGTTAATGAACTAATATTACTACAATTTAACTATGATCTATCTTAAGTGATTACAAACATCTATTAATATCTAGTCCGACTATATATTGTAGAGATAGATCAACAAACATCTATTAATACGTCATTTGGAAAGGCCTTTCAAAATTGATAAAAGAAAAAAAAGTGCCATAAGAAGAGAAAAATTATCCACCAATTTTATATAAAAAGGAAAGGGTAATTAAACAAAACAAAACAATATAATTTAAAATAAAATAATATAAAGTCTAGAGAAAATGGAGAAGAGAGAGAAAAAAAGTTAGCTATTGATGACCAATTCAAAATTGGTACCGTCATCGATGATAGAAGAAATACAATAAAACTAGGAGAGGAACGACACAAGAGAGAGAAAAAAAGAGATAGATTATGTTTTTTTATTTATTTAATTTAAATGATATAAAAAACTAAAATTTGTATTATACTAACACAACTTTACATTTTCAATAGTAAAATCAAAAATCCTTTGAACACCCGTAACTCTTAATTAGTTTTCTATAGTTTGAGATTAATTTCTTGGCATTATATTATAAAAAAAACATTAGTTAAAATTAATGTTTTTATTACCAACAACCAGTTGGTCTAGTGGGATGAGACATTAGATCTTTTAAATATAGTTAAAAGTTAAATTTCTGACGTTATGAATGGGACAATTGCGTTAGAGTCGCTTATAATGAGCCTTTACAGTAATTGATTCGAATTTATCAATCAATAAATTGGATACTGGTGATTATACCAATAATATATGTTATTGTTATTAAAGAAAGTTAACTCAAGTATTTCTTCCACAAACATCATTTTCTGAAAATGTGATATCAAGGCATAAAAGATAAGAAAATTAGAAGAAAAAAAATACTATCTTTCTTCGGATATAACCCTAATTACCATACAAATTAAAGATATAAATGAAAGCTTCGAAAGATTTGCTGTGATTGTGAATGCCTCTTCTAACAAAAGAAAACTTGCTCTACGTCCGCTCATATCATGAGAATTCAGAATATATGCCTTCAACCTTTCTTTTTTTCACAAATAAGACCCAACATCTTTACATACATTAAGAAGATTTTTCTCAATTCATCGCAAGAAAATTCTCACCAGTTTAATAATACATTATAAAAAACTATTAAAATAATGATGCTATCAACACCTTCTAAATCGAGAGCTCGATACTCTTTAATTAATGTTTCGAATTTAAACCTTATGAATGGAAAAAAGAACACTGAAGAGTGTATTCCTTTTATGATTCCGACCTTGTGTGACTTAATTTTATCAAAATTTAACGTGATTGTCGAATATTGCGGGTAACTATATATATGTTGCTTCAAGCTAAACCATTCATATGTGAAATATATTACGTGTGAAAAAAAATCATCCCATAACGTTGTTCTATTTTAAGATTGTGATTTTCTCTGTATAAAAACTTTTTAATTTCATATGAAAGAATCAAAGGTAAATAAAAAAATAAATAAATTAATGGTTGGACGAGTACCGAGAATCCTGTGGGAATAATATGATAGATGACATTTAATTTTAGAAATTAAGCAACTGCCGAGTTTATATATATTTAAATTTAAAATAAAATTATCAAATGCTAAAAAACATTGTCCTGTCTAATTAAGAAAAGAATATGAAATACGAACCCAACAAGTATCTCAGTAGAAAAATGATAAGAGATACAAGTTCAAATCACTTTATTTACAAGGTGTATGTGGATTGTCAAAAAGTGACCAAAAAAAACATTTAATGTCATTTACGCAATTTACCCATATTAATATCATAATTCTTTTATGAAAATCAAAATAAAATATAGCAGTCACACCCACATGTGAATGACAGCCCCAAAACCTTTAAACTGGAGTATTACTTTTCTGAGTCTGTCAAACATATTCGAATGTTGGTAGCATCGGTGGTCGTGATCAGGCTGCATGGGAAACAAAACAAGATCATGAAAAATGTTCGAAAATGCCATATATCTATAAATAACGTACGATGGTCGATCCAAGCTTAGCTTTAGGCTATGGCAGGCTTTATATTGATAGATGTCACCACCCATTTCTAATGCTATGGAGGGACTAGACATGTGGAATATTCACTCCTCTACTTGCTCATGATTTTGTTGTTCAGGTTCTTTCTTGGGGGGAATAATTATGAACAATGTTTCTTTTGTTTCTGCAGTTTTCCAGCCCCTCCTTCAAATTCCAACCCTTGATATGGTATACGATTCCACGCTGGGATTTTTAACCAATTATATTCTACTATTATTCTTTAACATTTTTATCATTACCAATTCATGGAAGTTGTACTCCTAGAATACCCATCTTCCTTTTTTTCCCTTAAAAGTTTATGTCTCATTTGAATAAAAAATTACGTATTAGTATAATTTTATATATTATCGATGAAACATAGTATACAACCTATTGAAAATATAACACATATATTTGTTGATGGTGAAAATAAAATGGCAGTAATTTTAAACAGTTCACTCTTTATGATTTGAACGGAGTGTCGCAATCAGTTTGGTAGAGGAAGCGATGAGGCTAGGGGGTATTTTATGAAGACAATGGAAAGTTGACCGAGGTTTAGCCTCTCATTCTGTCTATCCTTTGTGGGTATATAAGTGTTCGTTTAATGGAGGTGTGAGACCTAGGCTTGATATATATATTGATGGCTTGAGAGTGTAGACCAGACTGTCAGGAAGTAGAGTAAGTTGCTGGGTTAAATGGACAATTGATAGTCATCATGTCGATAGTATTGTAGCTTTCTGATAGAGTCGTGTGATGATAACTTCGAAAGCTTTAGATCTTTTGTCCAGATGATTTTGTAGAATTACAAAGAAATACAGGAAAGAGTCTCAATGTGAGTACTCTTCAAATCTGTGATATATTTAGGCTTAATACACTTCCCCTTTAAACTTTACCTGTTTTCTCAACTTGCCCCCTAAAGTTAATTTTGACCACTTTTGTCCCCTAAACATTTTGCCGTTACTCATATTGCTTCAAAAAAATTAACACTGTTAAGAAAAATCTGCACTGACCAATCAGAACACTCCACATCAGCTAATTATTTTTTATTTTTTGGTTTAATATATAAAAAATTAAAAAAATATAAATATAATATTAATAAAAATATTTAATAAACTCATCTTCCCTAACCTCCCATTTCCCTTCAACTTTCTGCTCTCAACTTTCTCGGCAACCAAATAGAACGTTGACGTACGTTGACTTCCCCAACTTAAACCCTTCCATCTCTTTGCCCAAACTCTCTCATTCCCCACTAGCGAACATACCCACCAAGACTATCAAATTTGCCGCCAATGACTGGTAGATTATCATATCCAACACAACCTTAAATGTTTCTTTTTTCAGAACCTTTTGGAAACAAAGCCGTGTTAGAGACAACATTAACTCGTTCCCAACCGAAGCAACGACCGTACATACAAATCCAATCACATATTTCCCTTGGAAACTTGTGTGGAACCTATGGATTCATTTTGGAATATGAAATGGGTTGAAGAGATTGTGAGAAAAACTAAAGAGTTGATATTAAAAGGGGAGAACTTCTGAAAATTAGGAAAGAAGTAAAACAAGACAATGAAGGCTAATTGGGAAGCACAAATGAGGGAATAAGTGGAGACCGGGAGATATAAAAGGCCAATCAATGGTTGGTTTGTTGTGATGTTGCTGTTGTTTGTGTTGGGGTTTGAAGATTGGGGAAGAAGATGATGGGGTGTTTTGGATATTTTGGGAAATATAATTAAATTAATAAATATTTTAATATATTTATTTTATTTTAAATTTTAAAAATAAATATAAAAAATGATGTGGTGTGTTTTGATTTGTCAAGATAGATTTTTTTAACGGTAGGGGGAAATATGGGTAACGACAAAAACGTCAGAGGGCAAAAGTGGTCAAAATGAACTTTAGGGGGCAACTTGGGAAACCACAAAAACTTTAGGGGGAAAAGTATATTAAGCCATATATTTATTAATCAACTTGTTAGGCTTGATTTCCTTCAACCGATTTAGCTATACAAGTGGAGGAGAAGTTGGATTTTTGGGTGGAAATGATGGAAGCAAAAATCAAAAGATATGCACAAGGATTTATAGTGGTTCAGCCTTCTAACAAGAACCTACATTCACTACCTTAGATTCCCACTAAGGATTTCACCAAATTCACTTTTGAATTTCTTCCCCTTTTTCTAGGCTATGGAGGCAACCTTTACACACTCAAAGCTTTCTAACCCAAAGCTTGAGTAGACCCTCTTTACAAGAGAAATTTGAGCAAACTTGAAATCCTTCACTAGGTAGATAATTTGCACTCTTAAGCTCACTCACCCAATCCTAAACACTTGAGCAAATTTAACAATTTTGGCTCACAAGTGTTGTCTATACTAGAAATGTACAATTAAGCTCTAAGACAATTTCTTCATCATAATGTTGTTGACAATTGAAGCATTAGTCTTCCCTTGATGCTTGAAGGTCCCTTTTATGCTCCTAATTGAGTTTGCAGCCGTTGAGAACCGCTGGGATTGAATTAGAGCCTTTGGAGACTTTAATTCCCACCATAAATGCAATTCCGATGATGTCTGTTTCGGTACATGAGTAGCTGTATCGAAACACCCTTCTCCAGAACTAGTTGTTAGAGTCTGATACAGTGTGCTGTATCGAAACAGGTCAAGGCCATATCGAAACACCCGTATCGAAACATCTAGTGTCGTATCGAAACAACATGCAATTTAAATAGTCGTTGGGAAATAGCCGTTGTGGGTTTTAGCCGTTAGGGTGTCTACCACGTAGGCGTATCGAAACACCAAAGGGTATTTTGAAACAACACCTATCCGTAACGAAACATGTAAGCCCTGTATCGAAACGGGTTTTGGCAGTTTCAAAACGTATCGATACATATTATGCATATATCAGAACGAGTACATTAAAAGCACTAGTTTGGCTACTTAAAAACGTTTCAAACATTGCCAAAACCTCTTTAAACATCCTCAAACTTATTTTCAAGTTGTTTTTGACTTAGAGAATATTTTAAATTCTTTTCAATTAAGTCCAAAACATTTTTCAATTATTATATCAAAACATATATTTCTACAATCTCTCCCCTTTTTGATATAATAAAATCAACTTGAAAAACTGATGGGAATCCCCCCCCTTAATATTAAAAAAATTTGAATAAGAGATTTTCAAAATTAAATTAAGTTAAAGCTCCCCCTTATTCATTTGAAAAAAAATCAAATTTTCAAAACCATTTCTCCCCTCTTTGTTATATAAAAAAGAATTAAAAACATTAAGCTCCAAATAACATAGGAGGAAAAAATTGATACAACTAAAAACTTTGGTTTTAAAATTGGCCCCCTTACTTAAAGCATCAAATCTTGTTAGTTCAACATATATGATAATCTAGTTGAAATAAAAATAAATAAAAAACAACTAGATTTTACCAACACTTGAATCTCAAGGGAGGATGTGAAGCCTTCCTTCTTCAAGTGTTCTTTCTTGTGTGTATGGAGCTCCCCCTCAAATTTGGACTTATTGATCACTCTCCATCACACCTAAACAAGACAATCATGTAATTTTTGATATCCAAAATGCTTTGGATCCACAAATGTTAGTGGCACAAAATTTAGTCCCCTTAGGAATTCATTTTACAATTTCATCCTTTTTATGTGAAGTGATTAGTTCTTTTAGAACCCAAATACTTCTAAAACATTTTCCATTTACAAATCTAGGGGCACTAAATTGTCTAACATAAAAGTTTGATTTTCCAAAACTATTTTTCTTTTCGAGCTCTTTGGAAATCAAATCTTTTTCTTTCTTAAGATCATCCAAGGCATTGTGATGATCTTTTTCAATTTTTTGAAGTAAAATTTGTAAATTAAGAAATTTTTGCTCAAAATATTTTAATTTTGTCTTAAAATCTAAACTGGTTTTAGAAAGAATTTCATTTTCCTTTTTCAAATTTGAGATTAATTTATTGTTTTTAGAAAATGATGCCTTGAATTCAAAAACCAATTCATCATAAACATCTTGCAACCCATCAAAAGTATATGAATTTGAACTAGATGAGTTAGAAGTTACCTCCCCTCATTGAGGGCCATGAAGCATAGGTGGGCTACCTCATCATCCGTGGAGTCTTCATCACTCCATGTTACCACATATGCTTTCTTTGAAGATGATCCCTTTTTGTTGGACTTGTATGAATCCTTCATCTTCTTCTTCAATTCATGCTTGGATTTAGCCATCTCGCTCTTTATGAATCGGGCAAACTTTTCGAAGAGATAAGCCACTCTTCCTCTTCACTTTCCTCCTCACTTGAATCTACATTTGGACATGTAGAGAATTTGAGAGCAACGACACTCACGTCGATGCCTATCTCAATGATTTTCTTCTTCCCCATCTTCTTTATCTCTTCCTTCCTTTTCTCCTCTTCTTTTTCTTTCTTCATTATTTCATGAGTGAGAAGAGACCCCATGAGTTCATCTAGCTTCAAGGTCTTGAGATTTTTGGTTTCAATGATGGCAGTCTTCTTTGAGTCCCATGACTCGGGAAGAGAATAGAGAAGCTTTCAGACAAGCTTATCTTCCGGAATGATTTCTCCATAGCCTTTGAGCTCATGGAGAATCAATCGAACATCTTTCAGACAAGCTTTTGGAGAAGCTCTGATACCAATTGTTAGGTTTGATAGGCTCGATTTCCTTCAACAGATTTCGATAGCCAAGTGGAGTAGAAGTCGAATTTTTAGGTGGAAATGATGGAAGGAAAAATCAAAAGATATGCACAAGGATTTATAGTGGTTCAGCCTTCTAACAAGCACCTACATCTAGGGGTGTTCAAAAATACCCGGTCCGAACTACCCGACCCGTCGACCCATCTACCCGACTAAAAATTACCGGGTATTTATTTTAAAATACCTGAATTTTTCGGGTTGGGTACCCATCCCGTAATATTTCCTGCATAATCGGGCCGAGTCAGGGCCGAATTTTTTTATAACTGGGTACCCGACCTGACCCGGTAATTTTAATACTTATATATTTTATATTTTAAATTCTATTTTTATTTTATGTTTCTTACTATTTTCCCTTAAAATTAATTTTAAATCTCTAACTTCTTTTTATACTTGTTTTATATAGATTTAAGTTTTCAAAAATAATGATATTAATTTATTAATATGAGATTCGAAAGAAAAATCATGTTTGAGATTAATATTTTTAATATATTCTTTTTTCGATAAACTTTAATATATATATCTTAAAACTAATCCCAATTCAATAATTTTTGTGTTTAATATATATATATATATATATCATGAAAATTTATGTGTTTCCTATGTATTTTTGTAAAAATATAAATTTAAAAAATATATAATAAAGTGAACCAGGTACCCGGTACCCGATTTACGGGCACCTAAATTTTGCGGGTACCTGATTTGCGAGAAGCTGGTTTGTATGGGTCGGGTAACGAGCCGAGGTTTCACTACCCGAAAATTTCGGGTACCCGGAATTTTGGGTACCCGAATTTGAACACCCTTACCTACATCCACTACCTTAGCTTCCCACTAAGGATTTCACCAAATTCACTCTTGAATTTCTTCCCCTTTTCTAGGCTAAGGAGGTAACCTTTACACACTCAAAGCTTTCTAACCCAAAGCTTGAGTAAACCCTCTTTACAAGAGAAATTTGAGAAAACTTGAAATCCTCACTAGGTAGATAGTTTGCACTCTTAAGCTCAGTCACCCAATCCTAAACACTTGAGCAAATTTGATAATTTTGGCTCATAAGTGTTGTCTATACTAGAAGTGTACAATTAAGCTCTAAGACAATTTCTTCATCATAATGTTGTTGACAATTGAAGAATTAGTATTCCCTTGATGCTTGGAGGTCCCTTTTATACTTCTAATTAAAGTTTGTAGCCGTTGAGGACCGTTGGGATTGAATTAGAGCCGTTGGAGACTTTATTTCGCACCATAAATCTAGTTCTGGTGATGTCTGTTTCGGTATACGGGTAGCTGTCTCGAAACACCCTTCTTCAGAGCTAGCCGTTAGCGTCTGATGCAGTGTGCCGTATCAAAACACGTCAAGGCCGTATCGGAATGCCCGTATCAAAACATCTAGTGTCATATCGAAATAGCCTGCAATTTAAACAGTCATTGGAAAATAGCCGTTGGGGGTTTTAGCCGTTGGGTGTCTTCCACGAAACAAAACGGGTTTTAGGCGTATCAAAACTTCTAGTGTTTCAAAACAACACTTGTCCGTAACGAAACATGTAAGCCCTGTATCGAAACGGGTTTTGGCATTTTCAAAACTTATCGATACAAATTATGCCTGTTTCGAAACGAGTACATTAAAAGCACTGGTTTGGCTACTTAAAAACGTTTCAAGCATTGCCAAAACCTCTTTAAACATCCTCAAACTTATTCTCAAGTTGTTTCGACTTAGAGAATATTTTGAATTCTTTTCAATTACGTCCAAAATATTTTTCAATTATTATATCAAAACATATATTTCTATACAACCATATAAGAATATATACACATCTAATTTTCCTATACTAGGTAACATAATCTATTATAATATATATAATACATTTGGTCATATAATCAGCCTACAAATTTGTAACAAGCCATAATTAACAAGCCATACGTTTACAATCTACACGCCCCCTCAAGCTGGTGAGCATATGTTATAAAGTCCCAGCTTGAATGTAATTTCATCAAAGGTAACTCTTGGAAGTGCCTTGGTGAGTACATTTGCTAGCTGCTCTTTGGTAGGAATAAAGTTTAGGTTGACCACTCCATTGATAACCTTCTCTGAGATAGAATGTCTATCTATCTCAACATGTTTAGTCCTATCATGATGGATTGGATTTTTAGCAATACCAATAGTCGATTGACTATCATTTACAAACTTAATAGTTTTAATGACTCCTAGTTTTTCCATGAGCTTTTGCAGTCATATTCCTTCACAAATTCCAAATTCTAGAGCTCTATATTCTGCCTCTGCGCTGCTTTTGGAAACCGTAAACTATTTTCTACTTCTCTAGGTTACTAAATTTCCCCAAACGAACGAAAAATAGCCACTAGTTGATCTTCTTTCTATTAGATTAGACTCGATAAAGATTTTAAAAGTTCTATCTCCATTCTTCTTTAAAAATAAGCCATTTTGGGGAGTAAACTTCAAATACCGTAGAATTCGATTCACTATCTCAAGGCGTTCTTCTCTTGGAACACACATATGCTGACTAACAACACTTACTAAAAAATCTTTGTCAGGTCTTGTAAGAGACAAGTAAATTAATTTTCCAACCAATCGTTGGTACCATTCTTTATTAACAAGACTGTACATTACTTCTTCGTTCTATTTCAAATTGGTTTTCATAGGGGTTTCTGTAGGTTTACACCCTGGCATTCTCGTCTCTGAAAATAAATCAAGATAGTATTTTCTTTGATTAATAACAATACCAACCCTTATTCTAGCTATCTTCATTCACATAAAGTATTTGAAGTTGTAAGGTCCTTTGTCTCAAATCCACGAGCAAACAAATTCCTTAGTTTTTCAATTTCATCAATGTCATCCCCTATAACAATAATGTCATCCACATAAGCAATCAAAATAGCTTTCTTTCCAGCACATGTTACCTTTATGAACAATGTATGGTTAATCCGACGTTGTTTGCAGCCATTTTTTTATAACGACTTTTGTAAATATATTAAACTATTCCCTTGGTAACTGTGTTTAATTTAGAAACAATAATAAATGTGATTTGATATCTGTAATCACTAATTTTGTCTGGGGTGTTAACCCGTTTTTATTTTTTCGCAATAATGGGCTTCGTTTACTTATATGTAACGTATGATTAAAAATATAAAAAAACAAACAAAAGGTATATATTATTAGTACTATTATTAGTAATATATATAAATATATTTGATGCTATTGTTTTTTGGTCATTGTTATTCGATTGAAAGAAAAAAGAAAAAAAAGATTAATTAATTACTAATATGGTATGTTATTATCTATTATTATCATCATCGTATGTTATAGTATTATTATTATTATTAGTGTTATTAATATTATGAAACAAATATGAAAATCTGAAGAAAAAAACTTATATATATATATATATATATATACATAAATAAAGCCCAATGTTGCGTGTAAACTAGTCTATCACAATTGGGTGCAAGTGTACACGTCACAAGTAATAAAGTGATACGGAGTATCGAATATCATATCCACAGGGACTAGAAATAACTCTATCATTAGATTGCTGCAGAAGAAAAGAATTAAGCTTAATAGAGTGTTTGGAGAAATATTGAGAAATAAATAAAGTAAAAGATAAGGTAATCAGATTGAGAAAATAGGCCGGTATTGATTTGCTCAGTAGTGTAGGTGTTGCACTATTCAGAGGAACTTTTGTTGCTTCTGTCGTCATGCATGTCGCGGCAGAGGTTTGTTGATGTCGTGGCAGCGATCAACAACTCTATACTTCAAGTTTGGAAAGAATCCTTGGAGTGACTTGTCCTATCCCTAGGTCCAAGTTTGTCGATGAACACGTCTTGGATGATACCTCCCGGCGTGAATCAAAGGATGAACACCGATGTTTGTGAATTCTTTCTTAGCCACTGAACCTCGTCCTATCCCTAGGTCCGAGATAGTTCAACCATAAACTAGAGAACCTGTACTCACTCCTTTCGTATACTTAACTCTCTTGATATTAAGTAAATAGATAATCTTACAATGCTCTCTCGATACCCTTGCAAGATGTTGAGACTAGAATGAATAAACTTGAAGTTTTTTTTATTTGAACAGAAAAATGCCTAAGCAATAGTACAAACCTTACAACTACTTTACAAGATCAACCCTTATCCCTTAAGGAAGTTTAGAACATGGTGGAGAAAGAGAGATAACTAGGGTTTTGGGGGAAAACGACTAGGGGCTAGATATCCCCTTCTAGGTCGAATTACATGCCTTTATATAGGCATTGAGTCCAAGTTTTCTAATATGGCAAGAATACAAGTTTAAATTAAAGTACAATTTTATTAAAGATTAAATCTTCTGAGTAGTTTTCTTTAATCCGTCCTCTTTTCTTGCTTTGACTTTCTTCCTTGATCTTTGGACCCGACCTTCCTTCTGATTCATGGCTCAGAAAAATATAGGAGTGATCCACGACGGAGCGGCTTAAAATTCTCTATTTATCGAGCTCCACTTTGCTTTTCCACCTCAGTGTCTTCACTATCGTCAGTGCTGCCACGGTAGATGTCATGACAGGCAGTGTTCTTCGTCCTTTAGCTCCAGCTCTGCAACTCGCCTCTGCTCCTTTGTTGTCTTGGATGCTGCCCGACAGATACCTGTAAAAAGTAACCGAAATCAGCATCATCTGTGCAGTTTTATCTAATTGTGACGTGTATGCAAAAATCTATTCTAAATGCAACTAATCATGCTTGAGTGCGGCAAAAATATGGGTAAATGAGGGATAAATTGTAGAACTTTTATGCACTCAACACCCCCCCAAACTCAAGTTATTGCTTGTCCTCAAGAAAATACAACCTAACTAAAATTGAAACTTGTTTTTGGCTTGGCTTAACTCAATGAACTATCATTACCTACAACACCTTCACTATCAAGAGCAGTACCTTTTCGAGTGTTTATGGGATTATCCGGAGCAGTGCTATAATTCTCGTGCAAGTGTGTGCAGCTTTTTGTGAACAAATATGTGTCTAGGCTCTTTAGCAACTAGACTAGTTATGCTTTTCACTTGAGTTTTTATTTCAAAATAATTTTTTAACTGAAGGCAATTCTTAGGCTCCTTTAGTTTTTTTCTTTTTTTTTTCTGACCTAGACCTAAGTTTTTCTTATTTTATTTTTACTAGAGCCGGTTTTGGGCACCTCTAGCTATCTTCCTAGAGCCGGTGTTAGGCTCCTCTAGGGGCAACTGAGTCTAAGTTTTTCTTTTCCTAGAGCCAGTGTTAGGCACCTCTAGGGGCACTCAAGTGGTTAAGCCTACCTACTTTAAGTTTACTAATAGTAGTCTCGACAACATATAAGTCACAAAGGTATTTTCAAGTTCAGAATGATAGCAAATCTCTAAATAATTCCTAAAACATCCTCAAGACACTGTCGCGATAGAGAATGTCGCAGAAGGTAAGTGCAGTTCAAAGACTTAAGCCATTTTTTATGCTTAAAAAATAACTAGAATGATACACAAATTAAAAAGTTCATTTAAATAACAGAGGACTGCCTACCTCCAAACTCAAGGGTTGCATTGCCCTCAATGCATGACAACAAAATAAAGATGAAAAAAAAGAAAAAGAAAAACATCAAAAATAGATAGGAGAAACAACAAAGACAACACGCATAAAAGAAAAGAACTTAAGTTGATGAGCTGTCGTCGCTACTACTGCTGATGCGGAGCTGCCGGCGGGTAGTCACCTTTGTGGCAGAGGCTGGCTTGAGAGTGGGGGATGGTGAGGCTACCTTCTTTTTGGCCTCTCGAGATGAATGAACTCGGGTAGGTGAGATCCTTGGGGCCTTGTCTAGAACCTCCAGTTCTTTGTCACTGCTGCTGCTGCTGCTGTCGTCCGCTCTGTCGTGGCAGGGTCCCTCAACAGTTTCATTCAGCTTCTTCTTCTTCATTGGAGGGAAGTCTTTGGCTAACTCCCGGATGACAGATGGCTCTGAGTCAGAGTTATCTTGCCAGACTAAGGATGAGGAGAAACCTTCAAAGTACTTCAGATCAATCTCTGGTAGTGGTTCCTTCTGTTTTGCTCCTCGGGGAGCGACATATCGCCTGTCACCGTCACCTGCCGTGGCAAAGGGTGTAGTGGAGGCAGCAGTTGGCGTGGGAGTTTTAGGGCTGGCAGCAGGTGTAGGGGTGGCAAGAAGATTTTCTGGGAAGAGGGAAACTACACGTTTGGATAATTTAAATCAACTTTAATGAAGTTTACCGTGGCAGTGGTGAAGTCCCTCATGAATCCCATGAACCCCAGTTGTCGTTCTTCCATCTTCTTCAGCATGTGAATGATTTGGCTTGAGGTGTCTATCGGTTGTGCGGCCTCGGTCTGCTCAGGCTCTGTCGTAACAAGCTCTATGGAATCATGTTCTGTTGTTGGTTCTGTCGCGACAGAGGGATCCACATATGCTAAGGGGGTGGCTGACTTCAGCTCCATTAGGCTGTATATGTTCTATTGCCTCCATCCCTTGCCTTGGATCTTTACGTCTTCATCAATTTCAGGCACTTTATGGGCCTGATAGAGGGATGTGATGAGGCAGGGGAAGAAAATGGGGCCCATTATCCTTGTTGCACACTCATGGATGCCATCGATTATGTATTTACCAATATTGATCTGTCGCTCGTAGATGATGGAATGCACGAGGGCAAGTCTCTACCGGTCCACAATCGTGTTGTGTGATGTTGGCATCAAACGCTTCTTCACGAAATGGTTCCAGAGTTTGGTTGCCGGTAAGATCTGGGTCGTTCGCACCGTCCATCTATTCTTGGGATCATCGTTCCAAGTGGTGCCTTCTTCCGTCAATTCTGCCATGTTGTTATCATAGTCTGCCGGCGACAGACTGCTGACAAATCTTTTGTGCGCATCCTCCTTTCTGCCCATATAAAGTCCATACATTGTATTGATGTAGGCTGGTTCAAGGGAGATTTCCTTACCCCTAACCGTTTTTGTCGTGGCATCCTTGGATGAGATGGCAACATAGAATTCATGGATCAATGTAATGTTCATCTTCTTCGGTTGGACAACAAACATCTGCCAATTCAGTGCAATAATCCTCTTGAAGATGAAGCCTTCGAGCCCTAGATCTCCCGTCTTTTTGGTGTAGGTGAAGCCCCATTCTTCCCACATCTCCTGTTTCTGGAAGGAGTCGTAGTATCTCTTCTCTGAATCTGTCGATGTGAACCTTCTGGGGATTCTTCTGTGGCTTGGTGTAGAGACTTTCGTGGAAGAGGTGGAGGCAGCACTCCTTCTAGTTGATCGAGTAGTCATTGTAAGGAAGCTGTGGAAAATAAAGAAAATTTTTGAAAAGCTAAAATTCTTGAGAGTAAGCAGAGAGAATAGAATGAGGTGAAAAATAAATTGGGAAGGGAGGTTTATATAGAACACGAATTTTCTGCCCATTGGAATTGTAACGGGTGGCGTGAATAACGGAGCCAACAGTCACGCGGTTTCCTGACGCGCCTATCACGCGTTTCCGTGTCTGCTGTGCGTCTGTTACGCGTTTCTGTGTCTGTCGCGATAGCTCTGTGACATGCTATATTTTCTGCATCTGCCGCGACAGCTGGTAACAAGCTGTCACGACAGTTTTGTTCCATTAGGCTTCTTGGGCTGTTGGGAGTGTGGTGGGCTAGTTCATTCCTCCTCTTTGCTTTGCTTCCTTTATTTACCCGAAAACTAAAATAAACAATATATTAAAATCTTATTTCCTAAAACAATAAAAATAAATAAAATAAGATAAATAAAATAAAACTAAGTTAAATTAGGGATGCCTTGAGGGGCATCTCCTAAAGTAACTACTTCCTGCATCCTTGGGGCTTCAGTCCCCTGATAGTGCTTAAGCCTTTGTCCATTGACTTTGAATTGGTGCCCGTACTTGATTGATCTGATTGTAATGGCACCATGGGGAAAAACTTGGACTACTTGGAAAGGGCCAGACTACCTAGATTTAAGCTTTCCTAGGAAGAGCTTCAACCTAGAGTTGAACAACAACACCGTCTGCCCTGGGCTAAACTGTCGTGGCAGCAGTTTTTTGTCATGCCACTTCTTTTTTTGTCCTTGTAGATTTTGGCGTTGTCGTAGGCCATGGCTCGAATTTCTTCAATTTCATTTAAATCCAGTAGCCTTTTCTGCCATGCCTTGTCCCAGTTCATGTTTATTGTCTTGATAGCCTAGTATGATTTATGCTCTATCTCGACAAGAAGGTGGAGGGTTTTTTCGTAGATGAGTCGGTAGGGTGACATTCCTAATGGCGTTTTAAACGCAGTTCTGTAGGCCCACAATGCATCATTTAGGTGAAGAGACCAGTCCTTCCTAGTTAGTTCGACCATCTTTTTTAGGATGTTCTTCACTTCTCTATTTGAGATTTTGGCCTGCCCTTTGGTTTGAGGGTGATATGCTGTTGTTAAAGTGCCTACCCTCATCACTAATAATCGCCCTTGGGGTGCCAAACCTTGTGAAGATTATTTTGTGGAGGAATCTTTGCACGATCTTGGCATCGTTCTTTTGTGTGGCGATAGCCTCTACCCACTTGGACACGTAGTCTACTGCCAACAATATGTACAAATTCCCACAAGAGGCTAGGAATGGTCTCATGAAGTCGATTCCCCAAATATCAAAAATTTCGACTTCGAGAATATTCTGCAGGGGCATCTTATGTCTTCTCTAGATGTTTCCAGTCCTTTGGCACTTATCACAACTCTTATAAAAGGCTTGTGCATCTTTAAATAGTGTAGGCCAATAGAAACCATATAGCAGAACTTCGGCAGCAGTTTTATTTCCTCCAAAGTGCCCTCCATAAGGGGCAGCATGACAGTGGTGAAGCACTTCTTCCTGTTCTTCCTGTGGTATGCATCTCCTGATGATCTGATCTGCACAGTGCTTAAAGAGAAGAGGTTCGTTCCAATAATAATGTTTTGCATCAGAACCTCTTCCTTGCTTGGTAGTTAAGTTTAGGGGGTAATAAACCACTACCAATGTAATTTACTATGTCAGCATACCAAGGGATTCAGGAAGCTTACCTGCCGCCATGGCTGTCGCGGCAGTGTTGGTGGCAGCGAACAATTGCTCGTCTGGGAATGTTTCCAGTATGTTAGTCTTGTCTTTCTCTTGGTCTTTTCCCATCTCCAGTCTTGGCAAGTGATCCACTACTTGGTTTTCTGTTCCCTTTTTGTCCTTGATGTCAATATCGAATTCTTGCAACAACAGAATCCAACGTATCAACCGAGGTTTTGCATCCTTTTTCGTGAACAAATATTTCAGTATTGAGTGGTATGTATGGACCACCACTTTTTTTCCAAGTATATATGGTCGGAACTTGTCAATTGCAAACACCATTGCTAGCAACTCCTTCTCTATTGTGGTGCGGTTTATCTGGGCATCATTTAGAGTTTTGCTGGCATAATAGATCACATGGAAGAGTTTCTCCTTCCTCTGCCCTAGTGCTGCCCCGACATCATAGTCACTAGCGTCACACATTATCTCGAACGGTAAGCTCCAGTCTGGTGGCTGCACTATTGGGACTGATACCAGCTTTTCCTTCAGTGTCTTGAATGCTTCATTACATTCAATGTTAAAGTCAAAGGGTCTGTTATGTTCTAATAAGAGACACATGGGTTTAGTAATTTTAGAAAAATTTGCAATAAATCTTCGATAAAACCCTACATGTCCCAGAAAACTTCTTATTCCCTTGACTATGGTGGGTGGCGGCAGTTTTTCAATAACTTCGATTTTGGCTCTGTTGACCTCTATGCCGCGACAACTGACCTTGTGTCCCAACACTATTCCCTCGTCCACCATGAAGTGGCATTTTTTCCAGTTTAATACGAGATTTGGCTCTTCACATCTTTCAAGCACCTTTTTCAAATTGCCTAGGCAATCGTCGAAACTGTCTCCAAAGATAGAAAAGTCATCCATAAAAATTTCCAGGAAATCTTCCACCATGTCGGAGAATATTGCGATTTGGGCATGTGAAAGTTGTTTTCTCTTGATCTTCCGGTGCTATTGCGATTTGGTTGTATCCTGAGTAGCCATCAAGGAAACAATAGTAAGGCTTCTCTGCTAATCTGTCTAACATTTGATCAATAAAGGGTAAGGGGAAGTGGTCCTTTCGGTAGTCCATACAAACCCTCCAACCGTTCACAGTCCTGGTTGGGATTAGCTTGTTGTCCTTGTTTATTACCACTGTTATGCCTCCCTTTTTGGGTACACATTGCACCTGGCTCACCCACTTGCTATCCGAGATGGCATTAATTTTCTCAACATCAAGCCACTTGATGATTTCTTTCGTACTACCTCTCGCATAGCTTCGTTCAGTCGCCTTTGGGCATCAATCGTCGACTTATGGTCATTCTCCAAGAAGATCTTATGCATGCAAAGTGCCAGAATGATTCCGTGGATGTTGGCAATGGTCCGTCCAATCGCCTTCTTATGCTGTTGTAGCATTCTGATCAGCTGTTGTTCTTGTTCCTGCATCAACTGTTGAGTGTATAAAAGTTCTATATTTTACCCCTCATTTACCCATATTTCTGCTGCATTCAAGCATATTTCATTACATTTAGGATAGATTTTTACATATACACCACAAATAGATAAAATGGCACAATTGCTACTGCTTTTGGTCACTTTTGCAGGTATCTGTTGTGGCAGACTCAGGGCAGCAAGGGAGAAAAGGCTGGATCACAGGACTGGAGTCAAGGAGATAACGCTGTCGTAGCCACTACCGTGGCAGCCATGACAACAACATTGGTGAAAGGGAAAAGTGAAGTGGAGCTCGACAGAAAGAGGAATTCAAGTCGGTCTGTCGTGTACCACTCCAATATTTTTCTGAGCCCTGAGGCAGAATGAAGGCCAAGCCCAATGTCCAAGGAAGAAACCCAAAACAAGAAAAGAGGACGAAATAAAGGCATATACTTAGAAGATTTAACATCCAATAGAGTTGTACTTTAATTTAAACTTGTATTCTTGCCATATTAGAAAACTTGGACCCAAGGCCTATATAAAGGCATGTAATTCGACCTAGGGAAGGGTATCTCATTCATATCCATCTTCCCCAAAATCCCTTGTCGTTTTCCCATTCTCATCATGTTCTAAACTTCCCCTAGGGCTAAGGGTTGATTCTGTATAGTAGTTGCAAGGATTGTACTATTTTAGGAATTTTTCTGTTCAAGCAATAAAACTTCAAGTTTATTTATTATGGTTTTCATATCTCGCAAGAGTATCGAGAGAGCATTTTGAGGTTATCCATTTGTTTGATATCGGGAGAGTCAAGCATACGAACAAAATAAATACGCGTTTTCCAATTTATGGTTAAACCATCTCGGCTTAGGGATAAGTACGTGGTTAAGTGGCTAAGGAAGAATTTAACAATATTGGTGTTCACTCTTTGATTCACGCCGGGAGGTAACATCAAAGAAGTATCATCAACATCACTTGGGCCTAGGGATAGGACAAGTCATAGCAGGGATTCTTGCCAAACTTGAGGTACAGAGTTGTATGATCACTGCCGCGACAACAACAGACTTCTGCTGTGACAGGTGCTGCCGCGACAGGGACAACGACAGAACATAAGTTTCTATTCAGTGCAACACCTGCACTACCGAGCAAATCAATATCGACCTATTTCTTATACCTGATCTTTTACTCCTTTAATTTAGTTATTATTCACAATTACTCTGCAAACAATTTAAACTCTTTCTTTCTCTTGTGCAGCAACCATAGGATAAAGTTATTTCCAGTCCCTGTGGAGACGATATCCGATACTCCAAGTATCACTTTACTACTTGCGTCGTGTAAACTTGCACTATTTGCGATAGGACTTTTGACACGCAACAAGTTTTTGGCGCCATTGCCGGGGACTAGCAACATATCTTTACCCTTACTTTTACTGCACTTTTTCTTTTTAATTTTTCTGTTTTTATTGGCATTGTTTACCCTGTGCTTTTCACAAGATTTCCTGTTTGCTTATGCGCAGATCTAGACGAGGCAAAGAGCTTGAGTACGAACTAGACCCTGAAATCGAACGTACGTGCAACCTCGGGAACCGAGTCCACCTATTGATAGCAAGAAACGACTATCTTGAGGAACCGTTAGAAGCAATGAACACCGGGGTAAATGATAACCAAAGGAATGCTGAAGATCCTTTCCTAGATGCCCAGAATGGACGGCTTGCCGCTGCCACTGCCGCACGACAGTCCTGCCGCGACTGCACGATCAATGACCATGTTGAACTAGAGACCACCTTGCCAGACGGCGAAGCTGAGAATTTTGAGCTGAAACCTATTATGTTCAGCATGATAAATTCCGTTGGCCAGTTTAGTGGTGCTGCAACAGAGGATGCCCGAGAACACCTAAAAATGTTCCAAGATATCTGTGGATCGTTTAGATTGCCAGGAATAAATCCAGAAATACTGAGGCTCCGGTTATTTCCTCATTCACTAAGAGATAGAGCTAAAACTTGGTGGAATAAACTAACGCCGGGTTCAATACGAACTTGGGCAGATCTCTATCATGAATTCTTATCTCATTTTAATCCTTCTCACTTATCTGAGCGATTGTGTATTGAAATTGCTACTTTTCAACAGGAAGATGACGAACCAATGCAGGAGGCATGGGACAGGTTTACAACTCTTCTAAGTAACTACCCGATGCATGGATTCCCTGTGTGGAATCAGGTCGTTAAATTCTACAATGCTGCCAATACACATACTCGTATGAGAATAGAATCAACAGAAAATGGGCTATTATTGGTTAAATATCCAGACGAAGCAATGGTGGTGTTAAAAAACTTAGCAAAGAATGACGAGCAATTCCCTACAGTAAGGAGAGGTAAACGAGGGATAACTGTAAAGGATTATGAAGCTGGCAATTCCCTGAAATCACATGTTGCTTACCTCACAAAGGCGGTGGAAAATCTGTTGCGAAAAGATTCTAAACCTATATATTCTGCAGAAGAGGTATGTGATACTTGCAGTGGGAACCACAGTTCGGAAGACTGTTCGTTACTGTTAGAAGAAGGGACGTATGTTGGAAATTATAACAAGCCAAAAAACTACGACTCCAACAATTACAATCCCAACTGGAGGAAAGATCCCAAGTTTTCCTGGAGCAATCCGAACAATGCAGTGAATCCTCAGATGCAGAACAACCAAAACCAAGGGCCACCCAGAATCTTGTCGCGACATCAGCCACAACAGCAGCCGTAACAGCATCCAGTAGCCGCACCTAGTATACTGGAGCATACATTGTCCACATTCATGTCACAAACAGGAGCTTATATGGAAAACATGGATCACTTTGTCAAGAAAATTGAGTCATTCATGGACAAGACAAAGATGAGGATGACAAACCATGAGGCTACCCTGAAATCCCTGGAGACACAGATGGGCCAGGTTTCTCAGCACATCAATCCAAGGCAAAATGGAGGATTCCCTACTGATACTGAGGTCACTAGAAAACCCACACATGAGCAGTGTAAAGCAATCACAACAAGGAGCGGGAAACAGTTACAAGGGCTGGAGGTGAAGAGCATACCAAGTGAGGAACCGACCCTAGATACACCTGCTGTGAACACTACCCCGACAGAGGAAGCGCAATCCGCTATCGACATACCTGTCACGACAGTAGAAGGGACATAGGAGCAATTAGAGAATGCTGAAGAACCTAAACCTCCTTAGATCCGAATACCATGTGAAGGACGTCTTGAAGATCACCGTCCTCCACCTCCTTTTCCACAGCGGTTACAAAAACAGAAACAAGAGTACCAGCTCAAAAAGATTTATGATATTTTTAAGCAGGTGCACACTAATATACCGCTGTTAGAGGCCATCAAGCAGATGCCCGGTTATACGAAATTTCTCAAGGACGCAATGTCAAAAAGGTCCAGACTCGGGGAATTCGAAACCGTAAAAATGACAGAGGGATGCATGACTATCTTGCACAGATACCCACCCCAGAAGAAGGATCATGGGAGCTTCATCATATTGTGCATAATTGGTGACAAATTTGTGGGTAATGCACTTTGTGATATTGGTGCTAGCATAAATTTAATGCCAAAATATGTGTTTTAGAAATTAGGTATTGGACGAGCACGACCCACGACAGTCATGCTGCAGCTGGCAGATCACTCTTACGTACAACTAGAAGGGAAGATTGAAGATATTCTAGTAAGAGTGGATAAATTCATTTTTCCGGCTGACTTTCTTGTTTTAGACTGTGAAGCAGATGAAAACGCACCGATCATCCTGGGGCGACCCTTCCTAGCCACATGCAGAACTGTGATCGATGTGGAGAAAGGAGAACTGACCATGAGATTGAATGATCAATAAATCAAACTCAATGTTCTCCAAGCAATTAAACATGTTGATGTAGAAGAAGAATGCAAGGCCATCGCTGAAGTAATCATTAACCAACCTTGCATTAGGTCGAGTTGTCATGACATAAAATTTGGTCACTACCACAGTAGTCATCTGGAAGACTGTCACGGCAGCAACAACGAAAGTGACTCCTACGATTTAGAAAGATTTGACACTAAAGGTCACGAGGAGGTAAATTGGATAGGCAATCGTCCAGGTAAGTTCTTCGAGCCCCTAAATTATACCTCGAATGAACATATAATCCAAAAGCCTTCAATTGAAGAGCCACCTGTTTTAGATCTTAAGCCCTGCCAGAGCAGCTTAAATACGTCTTTCTTGGTTTAAATGATACGTTGCTCATAATCATCTTTTCCAAGTTAATGCAGAAACAAGAGCATCAACTAATCGGAATGCTACAACAGCATAAGAAGGCCATTGGATAGACAATAGCTGACATCCAAGGCATCAGTCCGACATTATGTATGCACAAAATTCTCTTGGAAGATGATCATAAGCCGACTATTGATTCTCGTAGACGTTTAAACGACACTATGCGAGAAGTGGTGAGAAAAGAGATTATCAAATAGCTTGAGCCGGAATCATATACGCCATCTTGGATAGTAAGTGGGTGAGCCCAATGCAGTGCGTACCTAAAAGGGAGGAATAACCGTGGTGACCAACGAAGAAAACGAGATAATCCCAACCAGGACTGTAACCGGTTGGAGGGTTTGTATGGATTACCGGAAACTTAACAAAGCTACCCGGAATGACCATTTTCCCCTACCTTTTATTGATCAAATGATTGATAGATTAGCGGGGAAACCTTACTATTGTTTTCTTGATGGCTACTCAGGGTACAATCAAATAGCAATTGCACCAGAGGATCAAGAGAAAACTACCTTCACATGCCCGTACGACAC
This sequence comes from Hibiscus tridactylites, assembly GCA_958450335.1. Lineage (NCBI taxonomy): Eukaryota > Viridiplantae > Streptophyta > Magnoliopsida > Malvales > Malvaceae > Hibiscus > Hibiscus tridactylites. Next base: position 21,534,011 of record OY288289.1, on the reverse strand, counting down.
TTATGCTTTTCGGAGAATGTCATTTGGACTCTGCAATGCACCAGCAACTCTCCAAAGATGCATGATGGCAATATTCTCCGACATAGTGGAGGACTTCCTAGAAATTTTCATGGACGACTTTTCCGTCTTTGGAGACAATTTTGAAGGTTGTTTAAGCAACCTACAAAAGGTGCCTGAAAGATGCGAAAATGCGAACTTGGTGTTGAACTGGGAAAAATGCTACTTCATGGTGGATGAAGGGATAATACTAGGCCACAAGGTAAGCTGCCGCGGCATAGAAGGAGACAGAGCAAAAATAGAAGTCATCGAAAAGCTGCCGCCACCCACCACAGTCAAGGGGATTCAGAGTTTCTTAGGACATGTTGGGTTCTATCAACGATTTATTGCCAATTTCTCGAAGATTACCAAGCCCTTATGCCACCTACTAGAGCAGAACCGCCCCTTTGACTTTAATACTGAATGTACTGAGGCATTCAGAATTTTGAAAGAGAAGCTGGTAACAGCCCCGATCGTACAGCCACCAGACTGGAGTTTTCCAATTGAGATAATGTGTGATGCTAGTGACTATGCTGTCGGGGCAGCACTAGGGCAGAGGAAGGATAAACTCTTCCACGTAATCTACTATGCCAACAAAACACTAAATGATGCCCAAGTGAACTACACCACGATAGAGAAGGAACTATTAGCAGTGGTGTTCTCAATCGACAAGTTTCGTCCATACATACTTGGAACGAATGTGGTGGTCCATACAGACCATTCAACACTGAAGTATCTGTTCATGAAAAAGGATGCAAAATCGAGACTGATACGTTGGATTCTACTGCTGCAAGAGTTCGACATCGATATCAAGGATAAAAAGGGAACATAAAACCAAGTAGCAGAGCACTTGTCGAGAATAGAGACAAGAAGGAGTAAATCAACAGATAAGACAAACATATTAGAGACCTTCTTGGACGAGCAGTTGTTCGCTGCCACCAGCACTGTCGCGATAGCCATGACGACAGGTAAGTTTACTGACATCCCTGAACTTAATTACCAAGCAAGGAAGAGGTTCCAAAATGTTGCACAACATTATTATTGGGACGAACCTCTTCTTTTCAAACACTGTGCAGATCAGATCATCAGAAGATGCGTGCCATAGGATGAACAGGAAGCTGTGCTTCACCACTGCCATGCTTCCCCATATGGAGGACACCTATGTGGAAACAAAACTGGTGCCAAAGATGCACAAGCCTTTTACAAGGGCTGTGACAAATGTCAAAGGACTGGGAACATATCGAGAAGGCATGAGATGCCACTGCAGAACATTTTAGAGGTTGAAATCTTCGATGTTTGGAGAATCGACTTCATGGGACCATTCCCAACATCTTGTGGGAACCTTTACTTCCTACTGGCAGTGGATTATGTGTCCAAATGGGCAGAAGCATTCGCAACTCAGAAAAATGACGCCAAAACTATTCAAAGATTTCTGCACAAGAACATCTTCTCCAAATTTGGCATTCCCAAGGCGATCATCAGTGACGAGGGTAGACACTTTGATAACAGGGTAATTGCTGCTGCCTTGAGAGAATATGAAGTAAAGCATCGGATTGCAACATCATACCACCTTCAAACCAATGGGCAGGCCGAGATATTCAATCGAGAAGTAAAGAACATACTTGAGAAGATGGTTAAACCCACTCGAAAGGATTGGTCTTTACACCTCAATGATGCACTATGGGCCTATAGAATAGCGTTCAAAACACCATTGGGAATGTCACTCTATAGACTCATCTATGGGAAAACATGCCACTTACCTGTTGAGATAGAACACAAAGCTTATTGGGCTATCAAGGCAATAAATTTGGACTGGGATAAGGCAAGTGTTGTTATTCAATTCTAGGTTGAAACTTTTCCCAAGAAAGCTTAAATCTAGATGGTCCGGTCCTTTCCAAGTTGTCCAGGTTTTTCCTCATGGTTCCATCACAACCAAATCCTTAAAGGACGTGCACCAGTTCAAAGTCAACAGACAGACACTAAAGCATTATCAGGGGACTGAAGCCCCAAGGATGCAGGAAGTAGTTACTTTAGGAGATGCCCCTCAAGGCATCCCTAATTTAACTTAACTTTTATTTTACTTTATTTATTTATTAGGAATTAAGATTTATTTTATTTTAGGAACGAATATTTAATTTTAATATTTTTTTATTTTTATTTAATTATTTTTTAGGAAAAAAAGGAGCAAGGTGAAGAAAAGGAATGAACTAGCCCAACACATCCACAACAACCCAACAAGCCAAACGGACGATTCTGTCGTCACAGCCTGTCATCAGCTATCGCGAAAGATGCGACAAAGACAACCTGTCACCAAGCTGTCGCGACAGACACGCAAACGTGTAACAGACGCGCAGCAGACACGAAAACGCGTGACAGACGCGTCAGAAACCGCTTAATAGCTAGCGTCATTATTCACGCCTGCCATTACAGCTGCAACGGGCAGAAAATCACCCTTCTATATAAACCCCCTTCCACTATTCACTTCTCATCTCATTCTCATTCTCATTCTCTCACTTTGTTTCCTCTGTTTAGATCTTGAAAAAAATTCTTTACATTTTTCTACAGTCCTTGCAAAATGGCTAGCGGACAAACCCGCCGCAATGCTGCCTCCACTTCTGCCGTAGTAGTCTCCACCCCAAGCCATAACACCATTCTAGACCACTTCGCCTCCACCGACTCCGCCACGAGATACTACAGCTCCTTCAAGAAGAGGGACATGTGGGAGGAAAGAGGGTTTATCTACACAGAACCCACGAGAGACCTAGGGCTCGAGAACTTCATAGCACGGAAAATCCAAGCCCTCAAATGGCAGCAATTTGCTGCTCAACCCGAGGAGATGAACATCACACTCATCAGAGAGTTCTACACTGTCGTCGACAACAAAGACACCATGATAGTAACAGTTCAAGGTAAACAACTCTCCATCGAGCCTGCCTACATCAACACCCTCTACGGCTTATATGTGAGTAAGAAGGAGGACTCCCACAAAAGATTCATGAACACTGTGTTGCTGGTAGACTACGACACGGTCATGATAGAACTCACCGAGGAAGGGACGGAGTGGAACACCGACCCTAAACACCAATGGACTGTGAAGAGAACTCAGTTAACTCCCCAAGCCAAATTGTGGAATCACTTTGTGAAGAAGCGCATCATGCCATCCTCCCACAACAGCTCCGTCGACAGACCAAGGTTAGCCCTTGTGCATTCCATTTTAAATGAAAGATCAATAAATGTCGGCCGCTACATACGGGAGGGAATACTTGAGTGTGCCCTCAGACCGTTGGGTCCCCTCGTCTTCCCATACCTCATTACCACCATCTGCCGGGGCCACAATGTACCGAAGATTGCTGAAGATGTCAAGGTCCAAGGAAAAGGGATGGACACAGCAGAACTTTTTCAGCCTCATGGAATTGAAAGCTGCCACCCCACTGTCATACTTCAACCCCTCTGCCACGGCAGACCAGACGGCAGGACCCAACTCCCAGAACCTGCCGCAGTAGATCAACAGCAGACGGAAGCAGCACCTCCATCAGACACCTCTACATTCTATCGCCACTGAAAAGAATGGAGGAACGACAGCTCGGACTGATAGGCTACATGAGGGATTTCACGGCAACAACGGTAAACTTTATTCATAATGACTTACATTTTACCCATGTGCCCTTCCCCTCCTTCCCGGAACAGTTCTTTGCTGCCCACACACCTACACCTACCCATGCTGCAAGCCCCATAACTCCATCAGCCGCGTCCACTCCTACCCCTGCCACGACAGGAGAAGGCGACAGGCAATCCGCTACAGCCAGAAGAGAGAAGAGAAAGGACCCCCTCCTGGAAATCGACCCCAAATATTGGGAAGGGTTCTTCTCCTCTTCAGTTTGGTAGGATTCTGATTCCGAGCCTTCAGTCGCCCGAGACATCTCCAAGGACTTCCCACCAATGAAAAGGAAGAAGCTCAACGAGACTGTTGAAGGACCATCCGGCCAAGGCAGATCTGCCAGCAGCAGCATCAGCTCCGATGATGAGGTCGAGGTTCTGGACAAGTCCCCGCACATCTAACCAACACGTGTCCAACCACCTCAGGAAGCAAAGAAGAAGATAGCCTCTTCCTCCCCCCAGCAAATTGTCGGCCCTGCCATGAAAGTCACTACCCGCCGGCAGCTCCAAATTAGCAGCAGTAGCGGCGACAACTCCCCCACTTAAGTTTCTATCTTATATTTTGTTGTCCTTTGCTGTTTTATTTCTTTTGTGATGTATTTTATTTTTCTATTTTTTATTATTATCTTTCATTTTGTCATGCATTGAGGGCAATGCAACCCTCAAGTTAGGGGGTGGTATCCCTCCATTAATGAAGTCGTAGTTGTGTCTTTAATTTATGTCTAAGTGTTATCTTTTATTAAGTTTATTTTTGAGAAAAAAAAAACAACAAAAAATTGGCTTAAGTCTTTTGAACTAAACTTACCTGCCGCGACATACTCTGTCGTGACAGTGCCTTTAGGAAATTTTAGGAACTGTTTAGAGCCTTGCTATAATTATGATCTGTACAACACTTTTTGTGACTCTTATGCTATCTAGACTTCTATAGTACACTGGAATATGATTGTTTACCTACTTAAAATTGCCCCTAGAGGTGCCTATCACATGCTCTAGGAAAGGAATAAAAGGAAAGAAAGAATTCAGACTCAATTGCTTGCAAAACTGCCTTGCACTGATTTTAGGGAGATTTCTCTTTGAGCTTAAGTTAGAAAAAACTAAAGGAGCCTAAGAATTGCCTCCAGAAAAAATAAACTAGCATAAACACAAGTTTGTAAGCATGACTATTATGGTACACTAAAGGAGTCTAGACAAATAGTTGTTCACAAAACCTGCACACACTACACAAGAATTATAGCCTGGTTCCGAATAAATCCAGAAACACCCGACAAGGTATTGCTCTTGATAGGAAATATGTGGTAGGTAAGGAAGGGTTCACTGAATTAAGCCAAAACAAAAAGTTTTTAATTTCTTAGTTAGGTCGTAATTGCTTGAGGGCAAGCAAGAAATGGAGTTTTGGGGTGTGTTGAGTGTATAAAAGTTCTATATTTTACCCCTCATTTACCCATATTTTTGCTGCATTCAAGCATATTTCATTACATTTATGATAGATTTTTACATATACATTACAAATAGATAAAATGGCATAGTTGCTACTGATTTTGGTCACTTTTGCAGGTATCTGTTGTGGCAGACTCGGGCAGCAAGGGAGAAAAGGCTGGATCACAGGACTGGAATCAAGGAGATAACGCTGCCGTGGTAGCCATGACAACAACATTGGTGAAAGGGAAAAATGAAGTGGAGCTAGACAGAAAGAGGAATTCAAGCCGGTCTGTCGTGGACCACTCCTATATTTTTCTGAGCCCTGAGGCAGAATGAAGGCCAAGCCCAAAGTCCAAGGAAGAAACCTAAAGCAAGAAAAGAGGATGAATTAAAGGCATATAGTTAGAATATTTAATCTCTAATAGAGTTGTACTTTAGTTTAAACTTGTATTCTTGCCATATTAGAAAACTTGGACCCAAGGCCTATATAAAGGCATGTAATTCGATCTATGGAAAGATATCTCATTCATAGCCATCTTCCCCAAAACCCTTGTCATTCCCCCTTCTCATCATGTTCTAAACTTTCCCTAGGGATAAGGGTTGATTCTGTAAAATAGTCGCAAGGATTGTAATGTTTTAGGAATTTTTCTGTTCAAGCAATAAAACTTCAAGTTTATTTATTCTGGTTTTCATATCTCGCAAGAGTATCGAGAGAGCATTGTGAGGTTATCCATTTGTTTGATATCGAGAGAGTCAAGCATTCGAACAAAATAAATACGCTTTTTCCAGTTTATGGTTAAACCATCTCGGCTTAGGGATAAGTACGAGGTTAAGTGGCTAAAAAAGAATTCAACAATATTGGTGTTCACTCTTTGATTCACGCCGGGAGGTATCATCTGATAAGTATTCATCAAAAACACTTGGGCCTAGGGATAAGACAAGTCATAGCAGAGATTCTTGCCAAACTTGAGGTACAAAGTTGTATGATCGCTGCCGCGACAACAACAGACTTTTGCCGTGACAGGTGCTGCCGCGACAGGGACGATGACAGAACAAAAGTTTCTATTCAGTGCAACACCTGCACTATCGAGCAAATCAATACAGACCTATTTCTTAAACCTGATCTTTTACTCCTTTAATTTAGTTATTATTCATGATTACTCTACAAAAAAATTAAACTCTTTCTCTCTCTTGTGCAGCAACCATGATAAAGCTATTTCCAGTCCTTGTGGAGACGATATTCGATACTCCAAGTATCACTTTACTACTTGCGTCGTGTACAATTGCACTATTTGCAATATGACTTTACTACCTCTCCTATAGCTTCATTCAGTCGCCTTTGGGCATCAATCGTCGGTTTATGGTCATCCTCCAAGAGGATCTTATGCATGCACAGTGCCAGACTAATTCCATAGATGTCGGCAATGGGCCAACCAGTCACCTTCTTATGCTGTTGTAGCATTCTGATAAGCTGTTGTTCCTGTTCCAGCATCAACTACGGTGGTCATTGACAGCTAGATCTGATGCAGGGTTGATCTAGGATGACTTCTGATATTGCCTTGCATTCTTCCTCTGCATCAGCTTGCTTAATAGCTTGGAGAACGTTGAGCTTTATCTGCTGGTCATTGACTCTCATGGTCAATTCTCCTTTCTCTACATCGATCACTGTTCTACTTGTGGCTAGGAAGGGTTGCCCTATGATGATCGGTGTATTCTCATCTACTTTACAGTCTAAAACAATAAAGTCAACAGGAAAAATAAACTTATCCACTCTTACCAAAATGTCTTCAATCTTCCCTTCTGATTGTACGTAAGAGCGGTCTTCCAGTTGCAACATGACTGTTGTGGGTCTTGCTTATCCAATACCTAGCTTCTGAAATACATATTTAGGCATTAGATTAATGTTAGCACCAAGATCTGTAACCCCCTTAACCCGGCCTAGACGGTTGACCCGAATTAAGAAAGTCACACGGGGAAAACCAAAGTCAACCCGAAAGTCAACCTTGATTAACGACCTTTTTTTTCTTTTTAATCTTGTCTAGATGCGCATTAATCCTAATTGTGATCACACAAACATCATACTCAAAGATCACAAACATCAGAGATCAAACAGGGACCCAATTGAACAAATTACAACTTTAGGGAACAAATTGTAATTTCTGATAAATTAAGGACTTAACCCAAATTAAAGTTACCAACTTGAAATTAATCAGGTTTCATGCTTCTCTGTGAAATTTCAGCTCAAAAGGACTTCCCAAGCTCATGCAATTGAACAAACAAGATTCAGGACCAAAACGTAAACAAATCAAAACATATAACTGCCCATGTCAGCCCCCAACGGTCGACCGTTCCGAAACAGGTAGACCCTGTTCCGATACACGGGCCGTTCCGCAACGGGTTCCGAAACATGGCCTTGGCAGAGACCAAACCGTTTCGAAACGGTGCATACCGTTTCGGACGCATGGGTTCATGTAAGGCACCCGTTCCGAAACGGTGCACACTGTTCCGAAACGCCTGCACAGATTGCAGCAAACTAGCATACCAAAACATGCAATAGATCATTCAAACATGCTCCAAATGTCACCAAACTTTACCAGCATGCAATTCAACATATATATGACTTGTAGGCATCATCAAATCAACCAAACAACATCATATGCAAAAAGCCCCAATTCTATAGGCATGCTTCCTACACAAGCTAGCTATTCAAAACACCAAACTTCCAAAACAAGCATGCAACAATCCAATCCAATAACCAGCATTCAAAACATCATTCAACATACTTAGGGAGTTCCAAACACCTCCCAAAACATACACATTGGTCCCCCATTGCAAAATCACCCAAAAGCTAAAATGTTTAACAAAAACCTTCCATACATTGAGCTTTACTTGAATTTGAACTCTTGCCCTTCTTGCTGCCCCTCAAGGTACTCTAATGCTCTGCATTATTGAATTAAGAAAACGTAGAGAGCGTAAGCAAAAGCTTAGTGAGGAATGCTCTTAAAAACCATTCAATAATGCAATTCAAAACATTTACAAAACATGCTTTAAATCAACCTTTGTACATGCTCAAAGCATACTTTAAACAAGCAATCTCATGCTTAATATAAACATAACATGTCATATTGGCTCAAGTGATAAATTCCATTTCTTAAAACAAGTTCAACAACTTCCCAAGGACTTTTAAACACCTTGGCCCCAAGGACTTTTAAACACCTTGGCCATGGACTTTTAAACACCATGAATGAGGACCACACAAGGACTTTTAACCACCTTTGTGTCCAATGCTTGAATCACCCCAAGGACTTTTAAACACCTTGGCCCCAAGGACTTTTAAACACCTTGGCCCCATGGACTTTTAAACAACATAGCCCCATGGACTTTTAAACACCATGGAAAGGATCACCTAAGGACTTTTAACCACCTTAGTGTCCGCAACAAGACTCATCCAAGGACTTTTAACCACCTTGATGATCTTAAGTAACAAGGCTCACTCAAGGACTTTTAACCACCTTAGTGACCTTAATCTTTTCAAAACATCACTTGCCAATATACATCATTATCATCATTTAATCCACTGTTTTAAAGCATTAAACCAAGCCATTTTCATCATGCATTTCAAAGCATCAAACCACATTATTTCAATGTATAAAAGCAAGGTACTCCTACCTAGAGTTACCTTCAACATATGGCTTACATTATCAGCAAAATCCATGCTAAAACATGCTTTCAAAACAGTAATTAAAAACATGCAAATCATCCTTTTGCATCACAACAAAATCATGGCCACCACTAGAGAGAAAATCCGAAAACTTACACTTGAGCTTAGCAAAGTTGTTTAGACTTAGACTAAGCTCCCAAAACCTTCAAACCTTGGTTTTAAAGCTGAAAATCCAATTTCCACAAATGCACTCACCGATTTCCACTTTGCTTCAAGCCAAAGCACCAAATCAAGCTTCCGGATCAACCACTCTTGGATCCAAAGATGCCTCCCCTGTTTCAACACATCAAAGCAGAGGATTAATGCATCATCATGCATTAATTGCTTCAATGAAAGCACCTAAACTCGCTGCTCTCATCCAACCTCCATTTTCGGCCACCAAACACAACCGAAAATGCATCCAAACCACTTCTAAACAAAGCCCAGCCATAAACCAGCAAAACCTCACTTCCATTAACATCATAAAACATCTAAAAACAATCTATTAACATCCTTATACCTCCAGCAACATCAGATCACCAAGATCACCTCAAAAACTACCTTGAAACACAAGCTAAACTTAGGAAACTCAACCTATCCGGGATTGCATCAATCAAAACTCAATTCCTTATCAATTTAGAGATCATTTAACATCAAAAACACCTCTCAAATCACAGATTACTCAGATCTAACGAAAATCATCAAAAATCATCAAAATCTTGCATAATAAGCCAAGATCCATTTCAACACTTAAAAACCTTTAATTAAACTTCAATTAAGGATTGAAAACTTAGAAATTTCAGTAAAGAACTGATAGTTTAGAGGAGAAGGACGTTCTTACCTCCAAACTTGAGTTTCTCCTCTTTTTGCAATCAAAATCCTTGTTGAAACACTTAGCAATTGAAGAGGTTTTGAAGATACAATGATTTGGAATCAAATGAGAGTTGAATGGAGGGATTTAGGTGAAGAAATCAGATCCAATTCTCTGGAAAAGTAGTGTTTGGTTTGAGAGAAAATGAGAGAAAGAAAATTAGGAGAAGTTGGTTACAAAATCCAAAATTAGCCAAAATGGCTTCCCTCCAATTTTAATAACCTTTAAAATCAGATTTTAGACTTAAAATATCTTAGAAAAATCTGGAGAAACTCCCTTTGGGTAAATAGCTCCTTAAAGATTCAAAGTTTCAACCCTTTATAAAACAGCCACCAAATTTGCGAAAATTACAGTTTGGTCACTAGCCAAAATGTCACACTTCCAAAACTCATTTTCCAAAATTGATTTCACAGTTCACTTAATTATATTAAAAGATGATTTTAGAACATTTTTCCATATTTTTAATGCAACCCGAACTAGGCTTTCCTAATTTAACCTCTTTTGATTCGAACAACACTTTGACCAACCGGTCAACGCCCAAAACTCCTAAGCCCAAAACCGGGGCGTTACAAGATCACAAAGTGCCTTACCCACAAACTCATCACCAATTATGCATGGTATGATGAAGCTTCCAGGATCCTTCTTCTTTGGGGGTGGACGCTTATGTAGGATTGCCATGCATCCTTCTGTCATCATCACAGTTTCAAACTCCCCAAGTCTGGATCTCCTTGACATTGCATCCTTTAGGAATTTTGCATAACCAGGAATCTGCTTAATGGCTTCTAGCAGCGGGATGTTGATGCGTACTTGCTTAAAAACATCATAGATTTTCTTAAGTTGGTACTCTAGTTTTTATTTTTTCAATCGCTGCGGAAAAGAGGGTGGAGGACGGCAGTCTTCGAGGCGTCCTTCACATGGGAATCGAATCTGAGGAGGTTCACAATCTTCAGTTTCTTATTTTTTCTCCTCTGTTTCTTCTACTGTCGTGGCAGGTGTGGCGATAGCAGGCTATTTTGCTTCTATAGGGGCAGTGTTCTCAACAGGTGTCTATGGGGTCGATTCCTTATCAGATATTTCTTTATTTGTTAGCCGTTGTAATTGTTTCCCACTCCTCGTTGTAATAGCCTTGCACTGCTCATGTGTGGGTTTTCTAGTGACCTCAGTATCACTAGGGAATTCTCTATTCTGCCTTGGGTTTATGAACTGTGAAACCTGGACCATCTGTGTCTCTATGGATTTTAGGGTAGCCTCATTGTTTGTCATTCTCATCTCTGTCTTATCCATGAAAGATCTAGTTTTCTTGACAAAGTGATCCATGTTTGCATATATTCTCTTGTTTGAGACATGAAGGTGGCCAGGGTCTGTTCCATTATGCTCGTTGTGGTTGCCGGCTGCTGTTGTGGTTGCTATCGTGACAGAATTCTGGGACCCCCTTGGTTCTGGTTATTCTAGACTGGAGGGTTCAATGCATTGTTTGGGCTGCTCCAGGAAAATTTGGGGTCCTTTCTCCAGTTTGGGTTGTAGTTGTTGGAATCATATCTTCTGTTCTTGTTATAATTTCCAACATACATCCCTTCTTCCAGTTGTAAGGGACACTCATCTGTACTGTGGTTTCCGTTACAGGTTTCACACACCTCTTCGGCAGAAAATATAGCTTTAGAATCCTTCTGCTGCAGGTTTCAACTATCTTAGTGAGGTATGCAATCTGAGTTTTGACCGAGTTATTAGATTCGTATTCCTTTAAAGATACTCCTCGTTTACCTCCTCTTCGATCTGTAGGAAACTGCTCATCGTTTTTAGCTAACTTTTTCAACACCAGTATTGCATCTTATGGTTCCTTGTCCAATAACAAGTTGTTTTCTGCTGAATCAATCCTCATCCGAGTGTGTGCATTGGCAGCATTATAGAATTTGACAACTTGATTCCATGCAGGGAATCCATGCATTGGGCAGTTTCGTAAGAGAGTTGTAAATCAATCTCATGCCTCGTGCATTGGCTTATCATCTTCCTGTTGAAAAGTAACAATCTCGCTACGCAATCTTTCAGATAAAAGAGAAGGATTACAACGAGAAAGGAATTAACGACTGAGATCCTCCCAAGTTCGTATTGAACCCGCCGTTAACTTGTTCCACCAGGTTTTTGCTCTATCCCTCAATGAATGACGAAATAGCCGGAGCCTCAATACTTCCGGGCTTATCCGTGGCTATCTGAATGATCCACATATCTCAAGAAAAGTTTTCAGATGTTCACGCGCGTCCTCAGTAGCAAAACCATAAAATTGACCAGCGGAATTTATCACGCTGAACATTACAGTTTCAGTTCAAAGTCTTTAGCTTCCACATATGGTAGTGTAGTTTCCAGTTCAACATGGTCGTTATCCATGTACTCTTGACAAGTTTATCGTGCTGCTGGGGCAGCAGGCGGCGGCAGATTGTTTCGATCATCATTAGGAGGATCAACACCACCCCTAAGGTTGTTGTTGTTTTAATCTTCCCCATTGCGTTCTCTTCAGTTCATCATTGCTTCTAGTCTTTCCTCAAGATAGTTGTTTCTTTCTATCAAGAGTCAAGCTTGGTTCCTGAGTTGATAGGTGCGTTCGATTTCTGGATCTAATTCGTACTTATGTTCTTTACCACGTCTTGATCTGTGCATAAGAAATAGAGAAACCTTGTGAAAAGCAAAGGGAAAATGAAACAACTAAAAACAAAAAACATAAAAAAATAAAAAGATGCAGTAATAAAAGTTAAAGGTATGTTGCCAGTCCCCGGCAGCGGTTGTTGCGTGTAAAATAGTCTATCGCAATTGGGTGCAAGTGTACACGTCACAATTAATAAAGTGATACGGAGTATCGGATATCGTCTCTACAGGGACTGGAAATAACTCTATCCTTAGATTGCTGCAGAAGAAAAGAATTAAGTTTAATAGAATGTTTGGAGAAATATTGAGAAATAACTACAGTAAAAGATAAGGTAATCAGATTGAGAAAATAGGTTGGTATTGATTTGCTCAGTAGTGTAGGTGTTGCACTGTACAGAGGAACTTTTGTTGCTTCTGTCGTCGTGCCTGTCGCGGCAGCACTTGTCACGGCAGAGGTCTGTTGATGTCGCGACAACGATCAACAACTTTATACTTCAAGTTTAGCAAGAATCCCTGGAGTGACTTGTCCTATCTCTAGGTCCAAGTTTGTCGATGAACACGTCTTGAATGATACCTTCCTGCGTGAATCAAAGGATGAACATCGATGTTTGTGAATTGTTTCTTAGCAACTGACCATCGTCTTATCCCTAGGTCCGAGATAGTTCAACCATAAACTGGAGAACCTATACCCACTCCTTTCGTATACTTAACTCTCATGATATTAAGTAAATAGATAATCTTACAATGCTCTCCCAATACCCTTGCAAGATGTTGTGACCAGAACGAATAAACTTGAAGTTTTATTGATTTGAACAGAAAAATGCCTAAGCAACAATACAATCCTTACAACTACTTTACAAAATCAACCCTTAGCCCTTGGGGAAGTTTAGAACATGGTGGAGAAAGAGAGATAACTAGGGTTTTGGGGGAAAATGGCTAGGGCTAGATATCCCCTTCTAGGTCGAATTACACGCCTTTATATAGACATTGGGTCCAAGTTTTCTAATATGGCAAGAATACAAGTTTAAATTAAAGTACAATTCTATTAAAGATTAAATTTTCTGAGTAGTTGTCTTTATTTTGTCCTTTCTTCTTGCTTTGACATTCTTCCTTGATCTTTGGACCTGACCTTCCTTCTATTTCAGGGCTCAGAAAAATATGGGAGTGATCCACGACAGACCGGCTTAAAAATTCTCTATCTATCGAACTCCACTTTGCTTTTCCACCTCAGTGTCTTCACTATCGTCAGTGCTGCCACGACAGATGTCACGACAGGCAGTGTTCTTCGTCCTTTAGCTCCAGCTTCGCAACTCGCCTCTGCTCCTTTGCTGTCTTGGATGCTGCCGCGATTGATACCTGTAAAAAGTAAACGAAATCAACAGCATCTGTGCAATTTTATCTAATTGTGATGTGTATGCAAAAATCTACCCTAAATGCAACTAATCATGCTTGAGAGCGGCAAAAATATGGGTAAAAGAGGGATAAATTATATTACTTTTATGCACTCAACACCCAATATACATTATTAATAAGCCTGGTTTAATAAAAGAGTCCATTTATAATCATAAAGCCCAAAAATATTACATCTTTACATTACATGGCCCATTTCCGGCCTAATTAAAATCCAAAACCCTAATCTGATATCTTTGTTTTTGTGCACAGCTGTATCAGGACCGTCTGATCAAGGGCAGTTGATCGAACGGTCCAAATGACCATTGATGCAAGAAGGCGTAAATCCCATCTATTTGCCCTAGCACTGCAGGATCTCTAACGTCAGATCAGGGATATATCGAACGGCTGAGATCAATGCGGAGAAGCTTGTAGAGCTCCCACACGCTCTAGCGTCCGTTGTCTCGGCTCCTCACGCGCGTCTATACTACACGCTCGCGCCTCCTCAGCTCCAGCGCGTGACTCGTGCAACCACGTCAGCCGCAACAATCGTCCACTGGTCCCCTCCCCTCTTTAATCGTCCTCACGTGCAGAGAAATGAACAAAAATGTCAGAGCCGTTAGAAGGACAAAAAGAATTTCATGGTTTTCAGATGAATAAAAACAAGAGAATAGCAACCAATAGTGATTTTCGTTGTAATTTCCATGAAATGCAGATAATTGTAATATTCGGCTATAAAAAGCCGAAACAAAGAAATGTAACCGGCTAAGTATCAAAAAGGGGATTTTCAGAGCAATAAAAGCAAAAAAACCTCAAATTTTCAGAGGTATATCGTTTTCTCATTTCATTTCGCATAATACAAAAAAGAAAACAAAAAAATAAAAGTTAGGGCTTCTTTTTACCTCTGTCGTTTCTTCTCCGCGAACCTCAGTTGCTCCTTTCGTAGTCGATAAGCCCTCCGGCCTCTCAAGGCTGTGCATGGTGAGACGGTGAGGGTTGTAATCTTAAAAAGGGATTTGTTTTTTCAGTTTTCAAAACAAAAGGAAAGAGATTTTTTTGGTTCTGTTATTGCGAAGTAAAAGGTTTTGTTTTTTTGGTTTTGGGTTCTGAAAGGTTTTCGAAAGAAAAAATGGGGGCTTTTAGGGTTTTCGAGTTCGCCGACCGTCGAGTAGCGAAGACCGGCGCGGCGGCATTCCGACGGAGAGCAAAATTGGGGAGGGGAGAGTCTCTGAGTGTTTTAGGTTAGCTAAAAAGGGTTTAAAATGTTTTAAGTATGCTTTTATAGTGTTGCGATGATTTATAGCCGGTTTAATCCCATTTTAAGGACCTTCGCGTCCCCTTAATCATGTAATCAGCCCTTCCGCATTTCAAACCTCCCTCTGCAGTCCCTCAAACTCTTCGGAATCTTTTAATTTCATCCTTAATTTGGTTTTAATCAGATTTCGAATGGTTTAATTACCCTTTCGGTCCCTTTAGGTTTCTGCGTCCTTTCTATTTGGTCCTTAATCGTTGATTTAATTATTTTTAGCGGTTTATTTACTGTTTAGGTCCCCGTCATATCATGCATTTTAATTCCTGCCTAGTATTTATATTTCTTTGATTTTGGTCATTTTTATGCATCTTGCCATGTTAATATGTGTTTAGCATATGCGATTTCCATGTTGATACAATGTTTATGTTGATGGATATATAATATGTGGTATATGATATGTTATTTATTTTATAGTATGTGATCACGTGTCTTTTTTATAATCTTGTTTAACATGTGTTTTTACAATATATAGTTTTCTACATGTAATTCGGTTTTATTATATATGGTTTTAAAGCGTGCATAGCTTAGTTTTTTTATGTTGCTCGAATATGTATTTGTGACATGCATTTTAAATGGGCATTCATATGACTTGATATTTTGGTCGCATGTTAATTAATTTTAATCATAAAAAAGAGATACCTATTAATTCGCGTATTCGGGTCGAAATATCCTAGCTTATTGGATATTCCCTGAATATTCGAATTAATTTACATCATCTAAAGGTAAATTCGTAAGATATTAAAACGAACAAGACCATGACATCATATTTTATCTGCTTGCATCATGCATAAAGGTGACGTACGGGATTCGAACCCTAAACTAACACGACAATCAAACTTATATGATGTCGGTTTAGTCTTTGGTATAATGTACCATCATTCTTTTTAATTAAATGCCTAATTAATTCTAGACCACCAATTCGAATAAGCTCGTACAATTAAGGTTAATTTTCAATTAAGAATCTCTAATTAAATTAAATTTAAATTTTAAGTAATTTTAATAGATTAAAAGCAACCATTATTTTGGTACCGATTTTCGGGCATGATGGGGGTGCTAACCCTTTCCCACATGTAACCAACTTCCGAACCCTTTCAAATGAATATCTGGTTTGTTTTTATGGTGTCCAGCCTACCTTAGTGGCCGGTGGCGACTCCAAATTTTTTTTTGAAACGAATTTTCCCCATTTTAATCGAATTTTTCAAAAAGTTGGACACTCGAAGGTTTTCTTTCGAAAACAACCTTATTACAACATGGAGACTTTGCTGGGGACAAAATTTTGTTTTACAAAACAAAAAGAGAGTTAAGCCAAAAAAATAGTTGTTGCTTTGAATGATGGAATTTTTTTGAAATTTAATTCGACTTTAATAAGGCAATTCTTCTTTGAAAATATACGAGTTATGATAATTGGTGGTTTTTTGAATTAATTTTTCATTTAGTTTCTAAAGAATCACCGACATGTGTTGCATCATGATCATTGAGCTCTACACCCGAGCTTCGTCCTTTAAGTGGGAGTGAAACGCCCATACCCACGTGAGCATCTCTCCACAGGTCGGTAATTCACTTCCAGAATCCACGTCTTTGACACGTGAGCAGCCCTCCACATCACTAGGTCATGCTTTCCCTCGAATCAAAACCAATTCGCAAGCTTGTAATGGGCCAGAATTGGGGTTCTTGTTGCCTTAGTAGGTGATAAGATAGGTTCGGGTACCCTTTGTTAGAACCGAACCCACATGTGTGAGAATTTAAGAAGCCCATCCCATTAGAGCCATACGGATAACCGTGGCAAGCTAGAATGCATGTTGCTAGGTCTTTATGTTGTAACTTATTTGTTTTTATTCAGTATTCATTATATTTGTTACTAATCCCTTTGCCTTTCTGTCTTGTTTTGTTTGATTTTTGTGTGTGCATATTCATGGCATTTTCATGCGAAGTGTTGATTCGAGAACAATCTAAAATTGAAGACTGTCATAACGAGAGAAAGAGTCCATAGCAACGAAGTTTCCGAAACGCGCTTATTTAGAAAGAGGGGACGAGAAAAACTTATTGAAAGTCGTACCCTATGTACCTAATTTCTTATGTTGTTGTAATGAGACTTGATCTTTGTTATGGAAAGTTGTTTAATGAGGATGTTCGTCGAATCAACACTTCTTTGCATTCGATTGTGTTTTTTAATTTATTGTATTTAATCATCTATTTCTTTTATGCATACAACACATTGCATGCATTAAGTCATAAAGCACATGAAATTAACCGTTGGGGGTCTTGGAAGTATTCTTGAATATCGAAGATTCCGCATCCACACTTTACTCGCCATTAAAAGAAACAAATGGAGGAGAGTTTTGCTGAATTTGAAGCCGATTTGAGGGGTCAGTTGGAGCGAGCTCAACAAGAATTGAGGGACACCATCATCAAGTCCCAAGAAGATATAATGAAAGAGATATCTTAGTTGTTACAAGCCAATCTAAGAGGGAAGGGTACTGTTGGAAACCCTAGTCAAGAGATGGGAGACCCCTCGTATTCCCATGGTTTTGTCACCGATACCCCTAAGCCCTCGCAAGGAGCGGCTACTCAATAAGATGGGACAACATCGCATCAGGCGGGCGCCTCTACCCATGCTTCATCAAGTCTGGTTTTTAATTATGTGGAGAATGTCGGGGATAGTGTCCCGGATTTGGATGAGGTTGAGAAATTGAATAGGGTCAAGGAAGAGTTCTTGAAGCAACTAGAGGAGATCCGGAAGGACCTCGAAGAGAAATTCTGAACAAAAAAGGAAGAAGAAGGGTTATATGGGATGAATTCTAGAGATCTCAGTTTGGTTCCAAATCTAATAATCCCACCCAAGTTCAAGACGCTGGAGTTTGAAAAGTTTGACGGGACAACTTGCCCTACTGCCCACATAACCATGTTCTGTAGAAAGATGACAGGTTTCATCGAAAATGAAAAGTTGCTAATTCACTGCTTTCAAGATAGCTTAGCGGGGCCCGCGGTGAGGTGGTACAATCAGTTAACCCGTGCCTAGATTAGGTCATGGAAGGATTTGGCCAAGGCTTTCACAGATCAATATAAGCACATAACTGATATGGTCCAAAACAGACTCATGCTACAAGGTTTGGAGCAAAGGCACAATGAGAGCCTCCATGAATACGCCTAGCATTGTCGAGATGTGGTGGCGCAAGTCCAACCTCCACTCCGCGAAAATGAGATCTCTCCTATGTTTGTTGATACTTTGAAAGGGACCCTCTATGACCGCATGATAAGCAACCATATAAGTAATTTCTCGGATATGGTTATGACCGGTGAACGTATTGAGGCAGCTATCAAGAGTGGTAGAATTGATGAGGGAGAAAATGCTCGGAAGTAATTCAAGAAGAGAGACCATGAGGTAAACAACACCAGTACCTACGAGGCTCCTACGCACCTCACAATCTCACCACCTCAAGCCGCAATCGGGAATGTGCAAAGCTCAAACATAAGAGAAAATAGGGCTCCCAAGAGGGAACAAGAGAAGATTTCATTCGCCCCTCTACCCATGCCATACAAAGAGGTGTACAAAAACCTATATGAGGCTGATCTGGTCCGTTCATATCATGTTACTCCCTTAAAGCCACCATACCCTTCATGGTATGACTAGAAAGCACATTGTGAGTACCACAATGGAGTACCGAGGCACACAATAGAAAATTGCACGGCGTTCAAGAAGCTGGCGCAAAATATGATCAACATTGGGGTCATCGAATTAGAGGGGCCCAATGTGGCGGCCAACCCACTTCCAAACCATGGAGGTCAAGGCGTGAATGCCCTCGAAGAGGTAGATGCGAAGAAAGTAAGAATGGAAGTGTCGGAAGTCAGGTCCCTTCTGAGTTGGGTGTTCGAACAGTTGTGCACAGCAGGCTTGATCGAGAATGGTATGGAGGGAGTGCGTGATGGCCATGAATCATTTTGTGAGTACCATCAGACTGCGGGGCATGAGATTCAGAGTTGTCCAGAATTTAATCAGTTGGTTCAGGAACTGATGGACAATAAGGAGATTGAGTTCCTCAAGGAAGCTTAAGGATTATGATGAGTGACCAGTCTAGCGGTGGTCAAGAGTTTTAATGCATCCAAGTTTTCTATGTGTTTAGTGTTGGCATGTTTTCATTTCATTGCATTTTAATCTTTTCTTGAAGCAATGTGTGGAATCAACTTTGCTACCTTTTACCCGAAGGTAGCAAAGGTCTTTTGTAAGGGCCTATGACTGCATGTTTAAATTTCAATGAAATGATGCATTGTTTTTTGTGTTTCAATTATCTCTTCATTTTGTGTATATATTTGTCTAGTGAGTCCCCGTATATCAATTGCACAAGGGACATTGACCTTGACCCAAAGGTTGATTTCGAGGAACCTCTGTCTAGTGGAGATTGAAAGATGTGAAGATGATGAATATGTGACTTACACTCCAATTTAATTTGGTCATTTATTGAGTATACGTGGCATTAAAACATTCGGAAGAACAACATGAAATCTTCTGCACTAAAAAAGAAGAAAAAAAGAAAAAGAGAAAGAAAAAAAGAAAAGAAAAAGAGAGAAGAAAAAAGAAGAAAAAGGAGAAAAAATCAAGAATAATAAAAGCATAACAAAAGCACTCCAATGTTCGAAGCATGGTAATAGGCATTTTCGGAAAAGAGTTTGGAATTTTTGGGGCACTCTGCTGTAGCAAAAGGACCAATAAGGTTGCTATGCACCATTAAAATCAAAAACTTTGCTTCATGAGTGATGGTAATATTTTCAAATCATGACGATGCCGAGTAGCTTGGGATTTTGTTGTTTAATCCATCATTTATTTCGAGCCAAAGGAATGCGATGAGTTGATTTCCCCAAAACCAGAAAGAAATGAGACAAAGTAATAATGATAAAGGTGAAGCCTACAGAAGGTAAACCCAATTGATTGAAAAACGAAAATAATTCGGAGCGTATTTTACATCTTCAGACATCAGCTCAACTTTCGAGGTCCCCTAGACACATGATGCTTGAGGAAATCATCGGTAAGCCATAGTAGTGTTGTTCGTGCACTTGATATTTGGGGTATTTAATCTAGCTTGATATATCACTAATTTGAAAAGAAAGTCTAGTTTTTGAAAATGCATCTCATTTTGAAATTAGAAGATGCAATCTAAAATTTTAGAGGACACACAAATATTTCTTCCCATTGCTTCAGGGGTAAAGTTTAGAATGCAAGGTCATGAATACAAATGATAGCTCATCAGTGGCCACAATGAAGATAGTAGTAAGATTCTACATGCTACAGTTCAGGGACTTGAAGTGAGTTTCTGCTTTGATTTCTTTAGAAAATGAAAATGGACCTTACTGAATTTCAAAGAATAGTTCAGGGAATTGGGGGCATGTGCCTTCCCCCTAGTGTTGAGATAAGAGAAAAGTCGTTGTGATGAGTCAAGACGAAGAGAATAGTTGACCATTCAGGTTGAATAGGGGAAATGTTACGAGAATGAGCACTACGAGAAGTGTTATGTCTATTCTGACCAGTGAAATTCAGCACTCATCTTTCAACACGAGACAAGGGTGGAGATTTGGCAAGGACGAGAAAGCCAGAAAAGATTGAGAATAAGAAAAAAGAAGAAGAAGGTCATGATTGACCGATCCGGAAGATGAAGGGGTCCGAACAATTTTGATGTTATAATTCAAGCATAATTTATAGTTAGGCATCCCTAGGTTAGGGCATGCTAACTCACATCATCAAAACATTTTTGCCTATTTTGACAGGTATATTAAAGCTTTCCCAGTAAAAGGAACCCGCCTATCCGTTCAGACATTTTGAGAATGGGAACCCGCCTATTCGTTCGGGCATTTTGAGAATGGGAACTCGCCTATCCGTTCAGGCATGAGAAGAATGGAACACGCCTATCCGTTCAGGCACGAGGAGAATGGAACCCGCCTATCCGTTCAGGCATGAAGAGAATGAAACCCGCCTATCCGTTCAGGCATAAGGAGAATGGAACTCGCTTATCCGTTCAGGAATGAGGAGAATGGAATCCGCCTATCCATTCGGGCACAAAGAGAATGAAGCTTTTATTTTTCAGCAATTGTCTATCCGTTCGGACCTCGAAGGGTTCAAGAATGTTAAAATGAGAAGAATAGCTTTAAGCCTCCGCGACCGTTACATTTTCCCGTACCGACTTCTGAACCTCCAGTAGTTCAAGTGCATGGTGATTCAGGATCCAAACAGGGAAGTTGGACAAAATTAGTGCTCATGGCCTTTGCTTTATTCTTGTTATACAAGTATAAGCAAAGGGGGCAGCTGTAATCACTAATTTTGTCCGGGGTGTTAACCCGTTTTTATTTTTCGCAATAATGGGTTTCATTTACTTATATGTATCGTATGATTAAAAATATAAAAAAACAAACAAAACGTATATATTATTAGTACTATTGGTAGTAATATATATAAATATATTTGATGCTATTGTTTTTTGTCATTGTTATTCGATTGAAAGAAAAAAAAGAAAAAAAAGATTAATTAATTACTAATATGGTATGTTATTATCTATTATTATCATCATCGTATGTTATAGTATTACTATTACTATTATTATTATTATTGATATTATTATTGGTGTTATTAATATTATGAAACAAATCTGAAAATCTGAAAAAAAAAACTACTATATATATACATGAATAAAGCCCAATATACATAATAAATAAGCCTGGTTTAATAAAAGAGTCCATTTACAATCATAAATCCCAAAAATATTACATCTTTAAATTACAAGGCCCATTTCCGTCCCGACCTAATTACAATCCAAAACCCTAATATGATATCTTTGTTTTTGTGCGCAACCGCATCTGGACCGTCAGATCAAGGGCAGCTGATCAAACGGTCCAAATGGCCTATGATGCAAGAAGCCCTAAATCTCATCCTTTTGCCCTAGCTTCGTAGGATCTCCACCGTCAGATCAGGGATACATCGAACGGATGAGATCAACGCGGAGAAGCCTCCAGAGCTCCCACACGCTTGCGCGTCCGTCGTTTCGGCTCTCCACGCGCGTCTGTGCTACACGCTCGCACCTCTTTATCTCCTGCGCGCGACTCGTGCAACCACGTCGGCCGCAACAATCGTCCACTGGTCCACTCCCCTCTTCAGTCGTCCTCACATGCAGAGAAACGAACAAAAATGTCAAAGTCGTTAGAAGGACAAACAAGAATTCCAGGGGTTTCAGATGAATAAAAACAAGAGAATAGGCAACCAATAGCGATTTTCGTTGAAATTTCCATGAAATGCAGAAAATTGTAATATCCGACTATAAAAATACGAAAAAAAGAAATGTAACCGGCTAAGTATCAAAGGGGGATTTTCGGAGCAATAAAAGAAAAAAAAAACCTCAAGGTATATCGTTTTCTCATTTCATTTCGCATCATACAAAAAAGAAAACAAAAAATAAAAGTTAGGGCTTCTTTTTACCTCTACCGTTTCTTCTCCGCGAACCTCGATTGCTTCTTTCACAGTCGATAAGCCCTCCGACCTTTCAAGGCTGTGCATGGTGAGACGGTGAGGGTTGTAATCATAAAAAAGGAATTTGTTTTAGTTTTCAAAACAAAGAAAAGGGATATTTTTTGGTTATGTTATCGCGAAGTAAAAGATTTTGTTTTTTTATTTATTTTGGGTTCTGAAAGGTTTTCGAAAGAAAAAAAGGAGGCTTTTAGGGTTTTTGAGTTTGCCGACCGTCAAGTAGCGACGATCGGCGCTACGACATTCCGACATAGAGCAAAAGGGGATAGGGGAGAGTCTCTAAGTGTTAGGCTAGCTAAAACAGGTTAAAAATGTTTAAGTATGCTTTTATAGTGTTGCGATAATTTAAAATTGGTTTAATCCCATTTTAAGGACCTTTGTGTCCCCTTAATCACGTAATCAGCCCTTCTGCATTTCAAAAACCCCTCCGCAGTCCCTCCAACTTTTCAGAATATTTTAATTTCATCCTTAATTTGGTTTTAATCAGAT
Organism: Hibiscus tridactylites; assembly: GCA_958450335.1. Taxonomy (NCBI): domain Eukaryota; kingdom Viridiplantae; phylum Streptophyta; class Magnoliopsida; order Malvales; family Malvaceae; genus Hibiscus; species Hibiscus tridactylites. The sequence continues at coordinate 21,510,997 of OY288289.1, read as the reverse complement.
TTCGAATGGTTTAATTACCATTTCGGTCCCTTTAGGTTTCTGCATCCTTTCCATTTGGTCCTTAATCATTGATTTAATTGTTTTTAGCAGTTTATTTACTGTTTAGGTCCCTGTCATTTCATGCATTTTAATTCCTGCCTAGTATTTACATTTCTTTGATTTTGGTCATTTTTATGCATCTTGCCATGTTAATATGTGTTTAGCATATGTTATTGGCATGTTGATACAATGTTTATGTTTATGGATATATAATATGTGGTATATGATATGTTATTTATTTTATAGTATGTGATCGCGTGTCTTTTTTGTAATCTTGTTTAACATGTGTTTTTACAATATATAGTTTTATACATGTAATTTGGTTTTATTATATATGATTTTAATGCGTGCATAACTTAGTTTTTTATGTTGGTCGAATATGTATTTGTGACATGCATTTTAAATGGACATTCATATGACTTGATATTTTGGTCGCATGTTAATTAATTTTAATCATAAAAAAGAGATACTTATTAATTCGAGTATTCGAGTCGAAATATCCTAGCTTATTGGATATTCCCCATATATTCGAATTAATTTGCATCATCTAAAGGTAAATTCGTAAATTCGTAAGAAATTAAAACGAAGAAGACCATAACATCATATTTTATCTGCTTGCATCATGCATAATGGTGACGTACGAGATCCAAACCCTAAACTAACACGCCAGTTAGACTTATATGATGTCGGTTTAGTCTCTGGTCCGGTGTATCGTCGTCCTTTTTAATTAAATGCCTAATTAATTCTAGACCACCAATTCAAATAAGCTCGTACAATTAAGGTTAATTTTCATTTAAGAACCTCTAATTAAATTTATTTTAAAATTTAAGTAATTTCTATTGATTAAAAGCAACAATTATTTTGGTACCGATTTTCGGGCGTGATGGGAGTGCTAACCCTTCCCAACACGTAACCAACTCTCGAACCCTTTCAAATGAATCTTTGGTTTGTTTTTATGGTATCCGGCCTACCTTAGTGGCCGGTGGTGACTCCAAAAATTTTTAAAGTTTTTTTTAAAATAAATTTTCCCCCTTTTAATCGATTTTTTCAAAAAATGGGACACTCAAAGGTGTTTTTTCGAAAGCAATCTTATTACAATATCGGTTGCTAAATACATGAGATTCGCTTGTTTCCCGATCGTTTATCAATGTAAGTAATGACTTTGTTGCATATGTTTGAATGATGCAGCGGATTGATAATGTAATGGAATATGTTGCGAACTGTGGTGCGAAAGGGTTGGTTGTAATAAGTAATATGAAAAAATTAATGAGTGGAAGGTTTGTCGATGATGTTCATTGAATGAGTGGGTTTTGGTGGAAGGAAGTAATATGAATTTTGGATAAATAAAAAAAGGAAAGAACCTAACACTATAACGAGTGTTGAACCAAATCTTATTGGGAGTTTAGTTGATCGAGGAAAGAACTTTACAATATCGGAGTAAAGACCTGGATCCTATATTGATCCTAAACAAATAATCAAGACTCGTTAACTAACAAGTTAAGAACCTTTGGTATATGAAATAAGAAATGACGCCACAAGCACTAGAGTTGATAAGTCGATAGAGTTATTGTAAAACAAGAGAAGTGGAATACTCATAAATATGATTAATCTGAATTCTTTGTCTCAATGACTAAAAATGAGACCTACTTATAAGTCTACAAAACATAACTGAAATAAATTACAGCTATCTTTAATGATAATTTTAACATCACTTAAAGCTTGTATGCTTTGCTAACCGAATGGTTATTTACAATATTCAAAATGAGTGTAGACATCCACTTGTCTAATGAAAAGGCTGTTGAGTTCCCAAGTTTATTTGTTTTCATTTATTCTTCTTGAAGGCATGATTAAGAGAATAAAGGCATGATTAAGGCCTTGTTTTTTGTTGCGTTTCGCAACCAAAAATCACTTTTTAAGTGCTTTTAGTTAAAACATGTTGTTTTTGGTTGCTTTTAAAACTAGCTTTTCCACCCAAACCAAGAAGCTGGATTTTATAGCTTCTTGGGTGAAAAAGCTAGTTTGAAAATAAAATTATTTTTTTACCCTTATTATTTAATTATAATTTATTGTTAAAATAATGTTTATGCATACATAATTGTAAATTAATATATATTTTATAATATTTATATTGAGAATAAAATTGTTTTATTTGTACTCTATTTTATATTTATTATTAATGTGTAAGTGGTATGTCCGTATATAATCTATAATGTAATTTATATTTTCAAATTAAATTTTATAAAAAATATTTTTTATTATAATTGAAATTGATTTATCTCATGAAATTCACTTTTTGACTTCAATGACAAACACTAACTAGTTTTTCAAAACTACTTTTCAACAGCTAGTTTGAAAATCACTTTTTTCACCACACTTTTTAAAAGCAACTACAAACTAAGCCTAAGAGGCTTTAAACCCATTGAGAAACAGAATCAGTTTCAGAATTGATGAAGTTCTCTAGCTCTTCAGCTTCTTATTAGAGTATGCCCAAAGATCAATCATGAAATGACTGTAAAAGACATACTTATTTTATCTTGTTTATTAAGATAAAGCTATTATTATTATTTCAGTTTTATTCTGTGCATTTATAAATAAACTGAATTTTAATAAAATCCTTAGAATAATATAGTTATTCTTGAATGCCCTTAGTCGAGTATTATTGTGGCATGGACAACAATGATATATTAAGACTAATATGTAGTTGATTGATGACAAAGCGTTGTCATTGACATAGAGATGTCAAAATTAATACATAAGTATGTGGGAAAGAACGACATACTGGACTAACCTGCTATGAGCATGTTTTTGGGATTATTATCTGGCAGTCACGACATTGCTCACGGTGATAACTACATGTATGATCGTCAGACTTTAGATCATCATCATTTCAACATCATGAGTGAAATATTTTGATACAGTCAAACATGTGTCGTAACTGACTACACTATAAAGACTGACATTAGATATATCACAATCTATGTAGCGAAATATGTTTGATCAAGATATGATTTGTCCCTCTTACATAATAGGAGTAATATCATAGGCCGCTTGATCGAGTGAGACTAGAAATGCATGACCATGCTCAAATAAATTGATATGAAATATCATAGTTATTCCTTATAATAGTCTAGTCAAGATATCAAGAAATATTAGATGAACCATACAAGTGTGACTAATCCATGACTTGTGTCCGATCTAGATATGAGGACAAAATGATGTAATACATAAAAGAAGTTAATCATAGAAAAATGTAAAGTCAAACCACGACTTCATGTAACTTAGGTAGCAATGACGTATTGCTAGATGTCACTCATTGCTTGTAATATTAGAATTGTTCTAGATATTAATACTAACGTTACATGAACCTACAAGGGCCACATCTTATGATTGAAACAAACAAATATCAACTAAATAACATGTGTACAAACTTGTTGTACACGTAATAGTTATTAAAATGAAATTATTGTAATTATATATAATCTCGTTCATATATATATTAATATTAGATAATTGTTGTAATTATTAAATACTATTAAAATATATAAATCTCTAAAAGAAACCTAATTAAAGTAGAATCAGATTCTACATATTTAATTATATTCGGTTAAATATATTGTATATTTAATGAATTCGAATTAAAATAGAACCAAATTCTACATATTTAATTATATTCGGTTAAATATATTGTATATTTGATGAATCATAATTTAATTAGAATTATGTTTTTAAATTCTATATAAAGGCATAAGGTCTAGCAGCCAAAATATGCTTTTTCGAAAAAAACCTCTCTAACAGTAGAGAAGGGAAAATATTGTTCGTTTCGTTCAGGTGAACTGCGTAGAGGTCGAAACGCGATTGTAACGATTCAGATTCGATTTGGATTCTCCTATACTCCCTCTGGATTTCCAGATTTATTAAGGTAAGGTTCCATCCCTTTCACTCCAAATTTATTCATCGTACATGGATCTCTAGAGGTAATCGCTGGATATTTTTTACACTGCGCCAAAGGGTGTACCTGCGTTTTTCAACACTTCCAATCTCATTTATTGTTGCTGATGTACCTAGAAACACCTATAGGAAATATTCAAAGAAACATAAATAACATTCAAGCTATAATTCAATCTAAATTATGTATTAGTTAATGCAAATTAACTAATGCAAACTATCTTTATGCGAATGCATGTGAGCAGTGAATTAGACGCGAATGCATGCGAGTCCTAACGAAAATGCAAATGCCGATGTTCACTAATTGCATACTATATACTAACTAACAAATGAGAACATTAAATGCAGCTAGTTCATGCGAATAGTATGCAGACTAAATGTATTGAAATACGGACAGAATGGATGCGAGCAGTGTATGCAATCTCAATGCATGGGAACATGATTTAAATGCGACATTAAAAATTTGCAAACAACACGTTGCATATCCGCTTCTTTATGAGCGGACTGTTCTGGTCACGCGAAGAAGTGACGGTTTCCCATTCTAGCGATCGCTCCACTAAACACCTCTTTTGGTTTGTTCATCGTTTGCACTCATGGTCTCATCATCCCCCATCTTAAAAATGATTTGTCCTCAAATCATCACCTGCATTAAAGGGAGACAAATCAGTAACATTGTACTCACCTGAGAGATCTAATTTGTAGGTATTAGCGTTAATTTTCTCGACAACTTGAAATAGACCATCTCCTCGTGGTAGCAATTTGAATTTCCTTTGAGCTAAAAACCTTTCCCTCCTTAAATGAACCCATACCCAATCTCTGGGTTGAAATATGAGTCATTTGTGACCCTTATTAGCTTCACACTCGTACTAATGGCTCCTCTTTTCAATATTTTGAAGATTTGTTGATGAAATCTTTTAATAAACTCCACTTTGTTCTTGTCATCTTTGTTTAAAATTTTTCCAACTGACAATGGGAACAAATCTAGAGGCGTTAATGGATTAAACCCATATACTACCTCAAATGGTGAATTCTTGGTGGTGGTGTGGATTTTTTGGTTATATACGAACCCCGCATGTGTCAGATTCTCTTCCAAAGACTTCATGTTATTGCGTAGGGTGACCCGAAGCAGGGTAGACAAAACTCAGTTGACTATTTTCGTTTGCCCATCAGTTTGTGGATGGCATGTCGTGGAAAATAAAAGCTTGGTTTGCGTAAGGTGCACCAAAAATGATTGAGAAATCTAACATCTCTATCTGAAACGATTGTTTGTGAAAGCCCATGTAAGCGAACAATCTCCTTGAAAAACAAATTAGTAATGTTGGAGGCATCGTCAGTCTTATGGCATAGTATAAAACATGCCATTTTTTAGAATCTATATGTTGTTACTGAATTTTCACTCATTTTTTATATATATTAGAATTAAAATCCCAAAAAATTTAAAAATAAAATAAATATAAAATATAATAAAAACACTTATAAATAAAAAAAATCCAAATCCTCTTAAAACAAATATCCATTTAAACAAATCCTGTCTCTAAAAAAAAATAATAGACCCATTTTTTTAAAACCTATCATTAAAATAAAAAGTGTCCATTTATTTTTAATAAGGACCCAATAAAATAAAATCCACCCCATAAATAATAAGAAACTCGTTTTATTTTTAAAAAGCCCAAATTAACACATTTATCTTTATTGTTATACATGTTTATTGAGGGCCATCAGATCTAGGGCAAGGGGATCTAAGGGACCAAAATAGATCAAGCAAAAAAGGGGGAGTGGGGAAGACCTCGCGCCGCCACGCGCGCGGGGTTTCTCCCCAAAACCCTCTTTCTTCGAACCAGGTTGTTGCCGGCAGCCCCTCATGCCGCGCCAGGGCCATTCCAACCACTGTGGGAGGTATCGACTGAACCGCCACGGCCCACCGAGTCTAATACTGTTGTCTCCGCCCTTTACCGTCATCTGATCGCCTACAAACAAGAAGGAAAAGAGGTCAAAAACCTAGTTTTGGGATAAGGAAAGAATGCCCAAATTTTCCCGAATTCGAGCCAAATCAGAATTGATTTTCAATCATGTCGGAAAAGGAAATAATTAGGTTTATTTTTTGGTTTGATTTGGACGAAATCAAGGGATTGTGTCCCCAAATTTCCTTGTTTTCCAAGCACCAAAACCCTATAAATTGAGCCTCCTTTTCCTATTGTAACACACACAAAAAACACAAGAAAACACACTGAAAATTCATCCAAAAATTCACATAAGATTACTCTAAAAATTGTTGAAGTTAGTTTGAATTTGGAGCAGCTTTGGTTCGAATTTTTGGTGGCAATTGGAATCGGTTCGAGTGGAGATAACTCGCGGTTTCTACACCTCCGATAATTTTTCCTTTCTTTTCTTTGTTTTTAATTTTAGGGTAAACTAACCCAATGACCATCATACTATGGTAAATGTATTAAAATGACCACATTAAAAAAATCGACTCAATTAAACCACCAAACTATTTAAATGTTATCAATATGACCACCAGCCGTTAAAGGTTAATGGAAGAGTGACGTGGCAATTAAGAAAATAAGGGTATAATTACACATTTGGTCCTTATTACTTATACACTCTATCAATTTTGTCCAAATTTTAATTTAATAAAATAAATTAATTATTTGGTGACACGTGTCACCAAATTATTGAAGGACTTTAATTATTTTTATTTAATTTAATTAATTAATTTCCCCCTCCAATCAGGTGATGACACGTGTCACCTGATTGGAGGAAAGAAAAATCAAAGGCAAAGAAATGTCATTGTGGGGACTCAAACCTGGGTCTTTCAAAAGAAAATGAGACATGCTTACCGCTAGGCCAAACATGTTTTTGCAATATATGATAGAACATTTAGTATATGTATTAATCTTTGCTGGGGGAAAGAAAAATCAAAGGCACGTGTCACCTGATTGGGGGAAAGAAAAATCAAAGGCAAAGAAATGTCATTGTGGAGACTCAAACTTGGGTCTTTCAAGAGAAAATGAGACATGCTTACCGCTAGGCCAAACATGTTTTTGCAATATATGATAGAACGTTTAGTATATGTATTAATCTTTGCTGGGAAACAGAGATTATATTGAGGAGAAAAGTTGATGATTGTACAGAATCCGGCTTTAACGACGACGATGATGCGGTCTACTTCCTTAGTAAAAGTGGAAACGTAGTGGTAACCAACATGCAAAGAAGCCCATCCAAGCAATATTCATCAGTGCTTACACTTAAAGATGGAGAGGAGATTGTTTATTTCCTCAGCTCCTCAGGCACAGTAATTGCTTGCAATATAACCTAAAAGTGTTTCTCTGAATATCCAGACTGTTGCCGCTCTTTTCCGAGTACTCCATTTAATTGGTAGAATGTAAAGGAGAGATTCTAGTCGTCGTGTTATCCGACTTCTTCAAAAGTGCTAGCCTCTAGGTGTGGTGGTACGATCTGAAAACAAAGACATGGAATCAGATTGCAGCAATGCCACCTGCAATGTCGCATGAGTTTTATGACAAGAAGTTGGACATAAACTTTGTTGGTGCTGGTGATCAGATATTTATCTACTTAAGCTCTGTCGAGCTTTGCAGTTACGTACTCTACGATTTCGCGTCAAACCAATGGGTCGAACTGCCCGAATGTTCGATGAACGGTGAAGCCTTGGAGTTCACGTCTGTATTCTCGTTCGAGCCGAGGATTGAGGCTTCTGTATGAAGAAACAATGGTTTTGAGTATGCAGTTCCTTTGATTCATATATTTTGTTATTTCTTGTATTCTTTTAGTATTGATTTGTTCTCATATTTGAATTGTTTGCATCCATAACTCATTATTAATCTTATAATTTAATTTATAAAATTAAAAAACTCCACCCAAATATTAATCCAGAATATAATTAACAAACATGTTTCATACAGTTGAATTAGGCCATTATTATCAACCAAGCAGGAAGCAGCAACCATTAAAACCAAATTCAAGCTCTCACAGGGTATCTATCAATGCAGTGAAGCCATGGATTATCCCTTGAAGGCTTCCTCACTCGACGCATCGACCGCCAAACCACGCTGTTGCTTTTAAACCCAGAGCCGAACGCGATCTGCCAAATTCGATCGCCTCTTTTGACCCTCTCTTTCGCTTCCAAATACACCAGTTCGTACCATATGCTGCTGCTCGAGGTGTTGCCGAAGCGGTGAAGTGTCATCCTCGATGCTTCCATGTTGTTGTCGCTGAGCTCCAGGTTCTTTTGCAGCTCGTCCAACACGGTCTTGCTGGCTGCGTGCACGTAGAAGTGTTCGAACGCGAGCTTGTAGTCCGGGATGTATGGCTTCGAGGATGGTGAGAGGGAGGCCTTTAATACATATACTAAACGTTCTATCATATATCTTAAAAACATGTTTGGCCTAGCGGTAAGCATGTCTCATTTTCTTTTAAAAGACCCAGGTTCGAGTCCCTACAATTGCATTTCGTTGCCTTTGATTTTTCTTTCCCCAATAAAGTCCTCCAATCAGGTGATGACACATGTCACCAAATAATTAATTTATTTTATTAAATTAAAATTAGGACTAAATTGATAGAGTGTATAAGTAATAAGGACCAAATATGTAATTATACCCTTATTTTTTTAACTGCCACGTCACCCTTCCGTTAACCTTTAACGGCTGGTGGTCACATTGATACCATTTAAATAGTTTGGTGGTTTAATTGAGTCGATTTTTTTAATGTGGTCATTTTAATACATTTACCATAGTATGATGGTCATTGGGTTAGTTTACCCTTAAAATATTTTCCTAGTTAAATTTTTGTTTGTTCATGTTTTTTAGATTGCAATTTGGAATTAGTGATCGAAATTTGTGTTCGGTAAATTTTTCTGTTTGTGTTCTTCAACTTTGTTTAATCTATTTCATTCTTAAAAAACTAAAAAGTTATTGTTGTTGAAAATAAAAATTTCGATCCATTTTCATCCTTAAAAACTAAAAATTGAGTGGTTGAAAATAAAGTGTTTTTTTTTTAATTTTGGTCCACTCTTATTCTAAAAAACTAAAGGATTGTGTTGTTTAAAAAAAATGAAATAAAAGTAGGTTTTAATCCATTCTCGAAAAAGGTATAAAGTTGAGATTGGGAATACAGTTTTTAAGAGTTGAAAGATTTTTTTTTTAATTTCAAAAATTTAAAAGTAAAAATAGGCAATAAAAGTTCTATTTAGAAAAAAGTAGAAAAAATCCAAAATAAACGTCAAAATAATCTCCAAATAATAAAAAAGTTTTTTTTGAAACACAAAAAAATTTTCTGAGCGAATAGGGTTTGAATTTTTTTAAAAGGGTTTTAAGCTAAAATTTAAAAAAGCATATTCTTAAAAAATAAAAGGGGTTTAAAAATCACAATAAAAATTCTCTTGTTAGAAAAATAAAAAAAAAACATAAAAATTAATTTTTTTTAAATACAACCTTTTCCAAAAAATAAGAAAAACTTATAAAACATAAAAAACTTATCAAGTAATATAAGCTTTGAACCTAGAAATGGTCTAAACAAGAAATTCAAAATAAATAAAATGTTTTCTCAAAAAAATGTTTTAAGATTCAAATAAGAAAAGAAATAGTAAAAAAATAAAAATAAAGTTTCCAATGAATAAGAAATCTTCAAAATAAAAAAAAAACAATAAAAGTTGAAAGAAAATATAAAAAATCTTCCAATAAAAAAGGCTATAAAATATAAAAAGGAAATCTTTTTCTATAAACATTCTCGAATAAAAACAATAAAAGAGTAAAAACAAATAAAAATCTTTAAAGCATAAAAACAAAAAGGTTTTAAAATGACAGAAATCTTCTTCAAAATAAAATTAATTCAAAATCATTAGGAAATTTTAAGTTGTGATTTTTCTTGTCTTGTTTGCCTTTGGTGTTAGATTAAACTTTAGGTTTAAGATTTATGAGCTTAGATTAGAGACTTATTTGTTGAAAAACTCTCTTCACAAAAATAAAATATACTTAATAAAATTCAAATCCTTAAATAGGAATAAAAAAACTTAGACCTTCTTAAGATTAATGAACTTCAATTTAGAATAAATAAAATCTTCAACGAATAAAAATTCTCTGTTTGTTTGAAAAGTGTAATTTAATTAATGCGGTGTCTTATCAAACAAGAATGACGGGTTAGCACCAGAAGTGTTGGTGGTGATTAAATTTCATTTCCCGGGCGATAAGACCGTTAAAATAAATTTATATTCATTAAACGGACAAATGAAATCGAACCTTCATGAACTTGTAAATTCCAATTTTGAAAATGTTTTTGAAATCAATGAGGTGCCAATTTTGAGCGTTGTGGGGGTGCTAACCCTTCCCCACTCGTAATCGACCCCCAAACATATTTTCTACTTTTCGTAAAACAAAATTGTTTTTTTTAACAAATAAAACGTTTTATTAAATAGCCCCGCTTTAAAGTGATCCAATCACATTTTTTCAAAAAAATTGGTGGCGACTCCTTATTTTTAAAGTTTTCAAAAAGTTGGACTCGAAAGAGTTATCTACCACAAAAAGGTAATCTTTTCTAGTCTTGGTTCGCATGAGACCCATCACGAAATATATCGATATGTCTAGGGATGTAAAAAGCTGACCCGACCTGAAAACCCGACTGAAACCTGCTCGAGTCGGAACCTGATTTGACCTGAAAATTTAATGACCCGAACCCGATCTGTAACCGACTGTTGTTGACCCGAACCTGAATTCGACCTGTTACTGTAGTGATCGAACCCGACCTGCGTCCGACTGAAAACGACCCGAACCCGAATTGGACCTGTTACCGTGGACCTGAAACCCGACTTGCGCCCGACTGAAACGAACCCGAACTCGAAGCCGACCTGGCAGATAACCGATTTTACCTGACTGAATTGACCTGAGATCCGATATTACTCGACCTGTTTTGGACCCGACCTGTTTTGAACCCGACCTGTTTTGGACCCGACCTGTTTTGAACCCAACCTGTTAATTGACCCGAACTGTTTTGAACCCGACCTATTTTTAACCTGAACTGATATTAACCTAACTTGATATTTACCTGACATATAGTTGAGGAAGTCTACGATTTGATAAATTTAAAGTGTTGATAAATGTAAAGTATTAATTTATTAAATTAATTTAGTACTAATTCATTCAATATAAATTATTTCTGAAGTTTAATAAGAATTAACATACTGAAATTTATTTTATTAAAAAAATATACAAAATTTAAAAGTTTTATTAAATTAATAAGTTATGATAGATGAATTTAAAACAAATTATTTAAAATTTAAATTAATTTATTAATTGTGATTATTAAATTTAAAAAAATATTTTATTAAAAAAATTAATTATAATTATTAAAAAATGAAAAAAAAATAGTTTAGGGGGGAAGTTTTCTTAAATTGATGGGTGAAAGTTTGAGGTTGTTGCCGCCAATTTCAAATTGAGGGGGATTTTTTTTCTTAGGGGTTAATTATCCTTTAGGTCTTTCATTAATTAGATAGTTAGGGTTTAAGGTTTTTAGGTTTTAGTTTGTTTTTTTAATCCTAACTTTTGGTTTAGTTTCTTTAAATTTCATTCAATTAGGCCATGATTCATAAATTGATTAATTATTAAGTTTTTGGTTTGCTTTAAATTTGATTTGGTCCTCGTATAAAAATTTGGTAAGTAATTACGTTTAATAATTTTATTCATTTGTGATGTGGGCTCTAATTAATAATTTAGTTTTAATTTATTTTTAGGTTTGTCCTTTTTATGTTTCAATTTATTTTGTTTGTTATATTTATGGGTTTATATTTAGGGTTTAGGGGTAAATGTGTCAAGTTGATTGTTTGGGGCTATGAGATTAGTTTAGGGATTATGTGATTAGGCTTGCACTCTAATTATTAGTGAATAGTGTCTGTAAGATCTAGAGATTCATGTTTGGGGTTTAGGGGTAAACGTGTCAACTTAATTATTTGGGGTTATGAGATTAGTTTAAGAATTAGAGGATTAGACTTGTACTCTAATTATTAGTGATTATAAGATTTAGGGGTTGAGGTTTATGGGTATTGTTTAGGGGTATACATATATACATACAAATATGTATGTGTGTGTATATATATATATATATATATATATATATATAATTATAACAATATATATACTAAAATTACATACATACATATATGTATATATATACTAAAACTTACATATACATACTAAAACTTAAATACATGCATATATATGTGTTTTAGTATGTATATTTACATGTGTGTTTTAGTATATATATATATATACATGCATATGTTTAATTAATTATAACAATACATATACATATATATATATATATATATATGTGTATATCATTATATATGCATATGTATATGTGTATATATATAGATATATATATATATATATATACATATTATATACATATATATAATATATGTATATATATACATATACATACATATATTTAATTAATTATTGTTGCGTGTAAAAGAGTCTATCGCAATTGTAGTGCAAGTGTACACGACGCAAGTAGTAAAGTGATACGAAGTATCGGATATCGTCTCCACAGGGATTGGGCTAATGACTTCACCTTAGTTTACTGCACGAAGTAAAGGAAATAGTTTAGAAGATTGTCACGAGAATAATAAGAAAAACGTAAATAAAAAGATTGAGATATCAAGATAGAGAGAATGGGCTGGTATTGAATTGCTCGATAGTTCAGGTATTGGATTGCTTAGGAACTCCAGTTCTGTCGTCGCTCCCGTCGCCGACAGCACCTGTCGCGGCGGCTGTCCGTTGGCTGTCGCGGCAGCAGACACACCAACTCCGTACTTCAAGCTTGGCAAGAATCCCAGATCTGCCTTGGCCTATCCCTAGGTCCAAGTCTGTCGATGATCACGTCTTTGATGATACCTCCCGGCGTGAATCGAAGGATGAACACCGATGTGTATGAATTCTTCTTTAGCCACTTAACCTTGCCCTATCCCTAGGCACAAGATAGTTCAACTATAAACTAGAGAACTCGCTCTTATTTCTTTCGTATACTTAACTCTCCCGATGCTAAGTAAATGGATAACCTCACAATGCTCTCCCGATGCCCTTGCAAGATATTAAAACCAAAATAAGAGAACTTGAAGTTTATTTTATTGAACTTGGAAAATCCTAAAACAAAACAACCCTTGCAACTACTTTACAAAACAACCCGTAGCCCTAGGGGGAATTTAGAACATGTCGGTGACGGGTGGACGATAGAGGGGTTTAGGTTTCGGTTATGGGGTATTCGATGCCTCCTAGGTTAAATCTATGCCCTTATATAAGCTTTGGGCTCAAGTATTCTAAGTTAACAAGGATTACAACTTTAATGAAAAGTAAGATTCTAATAAATGCTTAATCTCTAAGGATTCCTACTTTTCAGCCGCCTCCTTGATTTGTGGGAATTCCTCTCCTTGAGCTTTGGCTTGACATATCTTTTGATCCGGGGCTTGGAAAAATATTTGGCTTTCATACGACAGACGAGCAGATTTTTCTCTATCTATCGAGGTCCACTTTACTTTTCCTCTTCATAAGTCTGCTGTCACCATGCTGTCACGACAGGTCCATGGCAGCTTCGTCTTCTTCGTCTGCTTGCCCAGTTCAGCTTTCCTGCTTCTCTGCCCTGCGCCTGCCTTCTTTGTCTACTATGGCAGATACCTGCAAAAATAGCCATCTTTTAGTAGAATCCGTGCTTTTAATCCATTTGTGATGTTTTACTGAAAACTAACCTAAATGCAATGCAATGATTCTTGAATGCAGCAGAAATATGGGTTAAAAAGGGTGTAAATAATAAAACTTTTACACACTCAACACACCCCCAAACTCAAGTTTTTGCTTGCCCTCAAGCAATGAAGACTTAAAAGAAAAATGAAAATTTTTGTGTTGGCCTTCAAACAGTGAACTATCCCTTACCCGTCGCTCATTCTCTATGGCGGCAGCAACCTGTCGGAAAGGTTAGGATCTGTCTGGAATCTCCTTATAGCTCTCGTGCAGTGTGTGCATGCTTGTGAACAGTTATATGCTAAGACTCTCTTAGTTTCACTAGAATATTCAACTCCTTAACTCGAATTTTTATGCCAAAGTTTATTTTTAGAAGGCACATTTTCATGCTTCTTTTTCTTCTATTTTCAAGCTAAATTTTTCTAGAACCAGTTTCGGGCACCTCTAGTTAGCTTCCTAGAGCCAGTTTCGGGCACCTCTAGGTTTTTAATTTTCTTTTGCTAAACTTCTTTCCTAGAGCCAGTGTTAGGCACCTCTAGGGGCTATTCAAGTTCTAAGCTTCCTATTCTAGTTTGGCTAAAAGAAATCTAAGCAATATAACAGTCACAATGGTGTTTAAGTTTTCAGAACTATAGAAAGGCTCTAAACTTCTCCTTAAATTGTCCTAAAGATGTTGCCACGACAGAGCCGTCATGACAGGTAAGTTAACTTCACAGTTTTAAGCCAACAGTTTTATATTTTCTATTTTTTTAAGAGAAATTAAATAATTAAAAGACACAACAAATAATAAAAAGATGTACTTAAGACTCCATTAATGATGGAGGGTTGCCACCCCCAAACTCAAGGGTTGCATTGCCCTCAATGCAAAATGACAGAATAAAACAAAAATATGAAGAAAAGTACATCACAAAAGATAAAGGCAGGCAGTAGTAAGAGGAAAATAAAAACTTAAATTTTCAGTCGCTGTCCTCGCTGCTGCTGCTGACACGGATCTGACGGCGGCGTCTGGGCTGTGGAGGAGGCTGGGCAGGTTTAGGGGCAGGTGCAGGGGCAGGCTGCTCCACAAGCTGGATGCCGGAACTGCTGCCACTGTCCCAAGTGCTGCTGGTGGTGGTGCTAGCCTTGGGCAGCCGTTTCTTGTCTGCCACATGTTTTATCCTCTTGACCGGCGTAAATTACCTCTCCAAATTCCTCCTGATCAGAGGGCTGTCATCGGAGGCAGGTCTCTTTGTTCCTCTGCGAGAGGTGTCTGCCGGAGGGCTGCCTGCTGCCGTCGGGGCAGGTGATGTGGTGGAGGCAGTAGAGTGGGAATGTGGGGAGGCAGGTGGTGTGGGTGTGTGAACAGGGGTGTGAACAGGGGTGGGGATATGGAAATAATGGGCAGGAAAAGTAGGGAATTGAACATCAGGAAAATTCAAAGTTTGGGTAATGAAGTTTACCGTCAAGTTAGCGAAGTCCCGAATGAACGTCATCAATCCCATTTGTCTCTCCTCTACCCGTTGTAGCGTAGCAAGGAGGAGGGCAGACTGGTTTGTCGGAGCGGTGGCGGTAGCAGGTTCAGGGGCAGGCTCCTCTGATGATTCTTCTGGGGAGCCGGCTGGGTTGAAAGATGAGACAGGTGTAGCCACGACCAGCTCCATGAGGCTGTTGAGGTTGTTGTCTGTCTAGCCTCTGCCCTTCCTTATTTTGTCGGAGGGTTCCTCAAGAATAGCAGCACAACGACAGAGGGAGGTTATTGTAAACGGCAGGCAGAGGCGGGAATCAGAACAGAAGGTGCAATCCAGGATGATGTCCCTCATGTATCGGCCTACATTGATAGGCCTGTCGTGCATGATGGAGTGAATGAGGGCGAGCCGCTGCCGGTTGACTGTCGTGTGGTAGGAAGAAGGCAGGATACGCTTTTTGATGAAAGCGTTCCAAAGTTTGGCTTCCGGGAGGAGCTGCCCCCTGTTGACGGAGTGGGGGTTTTTCTTGCTGGTTGTCCATGAAGTTCCCTCCTCTGTCAACTCCACCATGACAACATCATAAGCGGCAACATCGAGGGTGTCGAGAAATTTCTGGTGGGCATCATCATCGGGGCCAAAGTAAAGGCCAAACATGTGGTTGATGTTGTCGGCAGTGAAGGGTACTTGCACTCCTCGAACGGTGACAGATGTTGCCGTTCTGCTGTCTATGGCTGCGTAGAACTCCCGGACTAATGTGTCGTTTAGCTCTGCCGGTTGTTCAGCAAAGTGCTCCCATAGCAAATTCTGGATTGCTCTGGCAATGAATGGCCGGAGTCCCATGTTGGGTGCCTTGCGGATGTAAACGAAACCACGTTCCTCCCATAACTCCTTTGTGGCGAAGGGCGTTGCTGCTGCTGAGGAGGATGCTGAGGCAGCACTACGACGGGTCTGTCTAGTAGACATGTTAGTTGCAAGGGTTGTGAAAAATGAAGAAAGCAAATAAAACTAGAGGAGAAAGCAAGGAAGAATAAGCAGAAGTGAGAAAAAATGAAAATGAAAACAGGGTTTTATAGCGGTCGAGTAGCTGCCCGTTTAATGCTGTAACGGCAGGCGTGAATAACGGAGCGACGGATGGTATTTAGCGTGTCTGACGCGTCTGACACGCATTTATGCGTCTGTTACGCGTCTGCCGCACGCTTCTGCGTCTGCCGTGTCAGTCTGTTGACAGCCTGTCATATCCGTCTGTGGCGGCAGCCGGAACGACAGGCTTCCATAAATGGGCTTTGTTGGGCTGATGGATGGGTGGTGGGCTTGGATCACTTCTCCTTTTCTTCTTGACTCCTTTATTTCCTAAAAAGAGAAAATAAAAAATAAAACATTATTCGAATAAAATAAACCTAATTCCTAATAAATAATAATAATAATAAAATAAAAATAAAACTTAGGTTAAATTAGGGGTGCCTTGTGGGGCATCTCCTAAAGTAACCACTTCCTGTATTCATGGGGCTTCAGTCCCCTGATAATGCTTGAGGCGCTGTCCATTGACTTTGAATTGGTGCCCGTCTTTTCATGATTGTATAGTGATGGCACCATGGGGAAAAACTTGAACCACTTGGAACGGGCCAGACCATCTAGATTTAAGCTTCCCTGGGAAGAGTTTCAACCTAGAATTAAACAACAACACAAGCTGCCCTGGGCAGAACTGTCGTGGCAGCAACTTCCTGTCATGCCACTTCTTAGTCTTTTCCTTGTAGATTCTCGCATTGTCGTAGGCCATTGTCCGTAATTCTTCAATCTCGTTCAGATCTAATAACCTTTTCTGGCCGGCCTTGTCCAAGTCCATATTC
Source organism: Hibiscus tridactylites (assembly GCA_958450335.1). Taxonomy (NCBI): domain Eukaryota; kingdom Viridiplantae; phylum Streptophyta; class Magnoliopsida; order Malvales; family Malvaceae; genus Hibiscus; species Hibiscus tridactylites. Next base: position 21,493,975 of record OY288289.1, on the reverse strand, counting down.
ACTGCCTTGATTGCCCAATATGCTTTGTGCTCGATCTCGACAGGCAAGTGACAGGTTTTCCCATAAATCAGTCGGTATGGAGACATGCCCAATGGAGTCTTGAAAGCTGTCCTGTATGCCCATAATGCATCATTCAGAAGTAAAGACCAATCTTTCCTAGTTGGTTTAACCATCTTTTCAAGTATGTTCTTCACTTCCCTATTGGATATCTCAGCCTGTCCATTGGTCTGTGGGTGGTATGCTGTCGCGATCATGTGCTTGACACCATATTTCTTCAAGGCGGCAGCAATTACCCTATTATCAAAATGTCTCCCTTCATCACTGATAATCGCCCTAGGGATGCCAAATCGAGAAAAAATGTTCTTGTGCAAAAACTTTTGGACCGTCTTGGCATCATTCTTTTGAGTGACGATGGCTTCTACCCACTTGGAGACATAATCCACTGCTAGGAGGATGTACAAATTTCCACATGAAGATGGGAAAGGTCCCATAAAATCAATCCCCCAAATGTCGAAGATCTCGACTTCTAAAATGTTCTGCAGTGGCATCTCGTTTCTCCTTGAGATGTTACCTGTCCGCTGGCACCTGTCACAGTTCTTGTAAAAGTTCTGTGCATCTTTATATAGTGTCGGCCAGTAGAACCCTGACTGCAGCACCTTAGCAGCAGTTTTATTGCCTCCTAAGTGACCTCCATATTGTGAAGCATGGCAGTGATGGAGAATGTCTTCTTGCTCTTCTTGTGGTACACACCTCCTTATAACCTGATCTGCGCACATTTTGAAAAGAAGAGGTTCGTCCCAATAATAATGCTTAACATCATTTTGGAACCTCTTTCTGGCTTGATAATTAAGATCAGAAGGTAATATTCCGCTAACTATAAAATTAATGAAATCAGCATACCAGGGAAGGTCAGAAGACTTACCTGCCGTCATGGCTGTCGCGACAGCCATTGCGGAATCAAAGAGCTGCTCATCAGGGAAGGTCTCCAGTATGTTTGTCTCGTCTATGGGTAGACTCTGTCCCTTTTCCAACCTCGACAAGTGATCTGCCACCTGATTTTCTGTCCCCTTTTTGTCCTTGATCTCAAGGTCGAACTCTTGTAATAGCAATATCCATCGTATCAACCTAGGCTTTGCATCCTTCTTTGCGAACAGATACTTTAGAGCAGAATGGTCAGTGTGTATTATTACTTTCGTCCCAAGTATGTAAGAACGAAACTTGTCGATGGAGAACACCACAACTAACAGCTCCTTTTCTGTGGTTGTGTAGTTCACTTGGGCGTCATTCAACGTCTTGCTGGCATAGTATATGACATGAAACAACTTGTCTTTGCGCTGCCCAAGTGCTGCCCCGACAGCATAGTCACTAGCATCACACATGATCTCAAATGGTTGTGTCCAGTCTGGTGGCTGCACTATGGGGGCTGTCACTAGTTTTTCCTTCAGAACCTTGAATGCTTCAGTACATTCATCATTAAAGTCAAAGGGTCGGTTCTGCTCTATAAGATGGCATAACGGCTTGGTGATCTTTGAAAAATTTGCAATGAATCGTCGATAAAAACCCGCATGCCCTAAAAAACTTCTAATGCCCTTGACTGTGGTTGGCGGCGGCAGCTTCTCTATGACTTCTATCTTGGCCCTGTCGACTTCTATCCCACGGTAGCTAATCTTATGGCCAAGGACTATCCCTTCGTCCACCATAAAATGACATTTTTCCCAATTCAACACAAGGTTGGCTTTTTCACATCTTTCAAGTACCTTTTGAAGATTGCCGAGGCAGCTTTCAAAATTTTCTCCAAAGACAGAAAAATCATCCATGAAAATCTCAAGGAAGTCCTCTACCATGTCGGAGAATATTGCCATCATGCATTTGATCAATAAAGGGTAAAGGAAAGTGGTCCTTTCGGGTAGCTTTATTAAGCTTCCGATAGTCCATACAAACCCTCCAACCGGTCACAGTCCTGGTTGGGATTAACTCATTGTTCTCGTTGGTTATCACGGTCATTCCTCCTTTCTTGGGAACACATTGCACCGGGCTCACCCATTTGCTGTCGAAGATGGCGTAAATAATACCAGCATCTAACCATTTAATTATCTCTTTACGCACTACCTCCTTCATCGCAAGGTTTAACCGCCTTTGGGCATCAATAGTCGGCTTATGATCTTCCTCTAGGAGGATTTTGTGCATGCATATCGCCGGACTAATGCCTTGAATGTCTGCTATCGTCCATCCAATCGCCTTCTTGTGCTGCCTTAACATGTCGATTAGCTGCCGTTCCTGTTCTTGCGGCAGCTTAGCAGAGATGATTACGGACAGTGTATTATTGCAACCAAGATAAGCATATTTTAACTGTCCTGGCAGGGGCTTAAGTTCTAAGACAGGTGGTTCAACAATAGATGGCTTTTGGATTAAATGGTTATCCGAAGTGTAATTCAAGGGTTCGAATAACTTACCTGGACGATTGCCTAACCAGTTTACCTCCTCCTGACCTTCAGTATCGGATGTATCGGATTAAGAGGAGTCGCTGTCGTCGGTGCTGTCGTCGTTGCTGTCGTGACAGGCTTGTAGGTGGCTGTCGCGGTAGTGACCAAATTTTATATCATGGCAGCCCGACCTGATGCAGGGTTGATCAAAGGTCACCTCAATGATGGCCTTGCATTCTTCATCCACATCAGCATGTTTCATTGCTTGGAGAACATTCAACTTAATCTCTTGATCGTTCACGCGCATGGTGAGTTCTCCTTTCTCCACATCAATCAATGATCTTCCCGTGGCTAAGAAGGGTCGCCCAAGGATGACTGGTGCGTTTTCGTCTGCCTCACAATCTAAGATAAGAAAGTCAACAGGAAAAATAAGCTTATCCACTCTTACTAGAATATCTTCAATTTTTCCTTCGGGATGAACGTAAGAGCGGTCGGCTAGCTGCAGGGTTACTGTCGTGGGCCGCGCCTTGCCAATACCTAATTTCTGAAAAACAGACTTGGGCATTAGATTAACACTGGTACCAAGATCACAAAGTGCCTTACCCACAAATTTGTCGCCGATTACACATGGTATGATGAAGCTCCCCGGATCCTTCTTTTTCTGGGGCGGCTGCCTATGAAGAATACTCATGCAACCTTCTTGCATCTTTACAGTTTCAAATTCCCCAAGTTTAGATTTTTTCGACATAACATCCTTGAGAAATTTAGCATAACCGGGCATTTCCCTAACAGCATCTAACAACGGAATATTAATATGAACCTGCTTAAAAATATCATAAATTTTTTTAAGTTGAGATTCATGCTTAGCTTGTTGTATCCGTTGGGGAAAAGGTGGTGGAGGACGATAATCAGCAATACGCCCTTCCCACTGCATGCGAATCTGAGGACGATAATCATCTTTTTTCTCCTCTGTCGCTTCCGCTGTCGTGACAGGCTCATCGGCAGCAGTCTGTTTATCACCTGTCAGGGCAGCTTCCTCGGCAGGTTTATCCAAGGCAGGTTCCTTTTCTGTTTCAGCTTCTTTTTCCGGCCCTGGTAGTTTCTTCCCACTCCTAGTAGTAATCGCCTTACATTGTTCATGTGGGGGCGTTCTAGCATTTTCAGTATTGCTAGGGAATCCTCCATTCTGCCTCGGCTTAATATGTTGCGACACCTGACACATTTGTGTCTCTAGAGATTTCAAGGTAGCCTCATGATTTGTCATTCTCATCTCGGTTTTATCCATAAAGGTTTCCGTCTTCTTGACAAACTGATTCATATTTTCCATATACGTACCGGTCTGAGACATGAAGGTGGCCAGAGTCTGCTCCAATATACTACTCGTGGCGGGTGGTGGCTGCTGTTGCTGCTGTGGCGGCAGGTGCTACGGCAGGTTCTGCGGCAGTTGCTGTCGCGTCAGCAATCTAGGTCCCCCTGATGAGCTTGCGGATTCAGGGCATTGTTAGGAATACTCTAGGAAAATTTGGGATCTTTCCTCCAATTGGGATTATAATTGTTGGAATTGTAGTTCGACTTGTAATTTCCAACATATTTTCCCTCTTCTATTTGTATTGGGCACTCATCCCGACTATGATTTCCCTCACAGATAGTACAAACTTCCTCGACATCAAATCCTTGTAATTCATCCTCATTTAATAAACGTTTCATTGCTTTAGTAAGGAATGCTACCTGTGATTTCATAGTGCTGTCGGCCTCATAGTCATTGACAACAAGTACCCGTTTACCCCCTCTTCTTGCTGTCGGAAACTGCTCCTCATTCTTGGCTAGATTTTTCAAAACTTGCAATGCTTCGTCTGGATCTTTATCCAATAATAATCCATTTGCTGCAGAATCAATCCGAATGCGAGTTTGTAAGTTAGCAGCATTATAGAACTTAGTTACCTGATTCCAGACGGGAAATCCATGCATTGGGCAGTTCCGTAGAAGAGTAGTAAATCTGTCCCAGGCCTCGTGCATCGGCTCGTCATCTTCCTGTTGAAAGGTAGCAATTTCATTACGTAGTCGCTCAGATAAATGTGAAGGATTAAAACGAGATAAAAATTCACGAGTTAGATTTGCCCAAGTCATAATGGAACCCGGTGTAAGTTTATTCCACCAAGTTTTAGCTCTATCCCTTAATGAATGGGGGAATAACCGAAGCCTCAGTATCTCCGGACTAACTCCTGGCAGTCTAAACGAACCACAGATCTCCTGGAACGTTTTGAGATGCTCCCTAGCATCTTCTATCGCAGAACCACTGAACTGCCCGGCGTTGTTGATCATACTAAACATGACATGTTTAAGTTCGAAGTTGTCAACATTAATATCCGGCAGCGTGGTCTCCAGCTCTACATGATCATTCAGCATGTAGTCACGACATGACCGTCGTCCGTCTGCCCCAGGCGGGTCGCCGACAGGCGGGTGGTATACGACCACCGGCAGGTTGGTTATGGCCCATCTTCTCTAGCTGTTCCTCGAGGTATTCGTTTCTGTCTAAAAGTCGGCGAAGTTGTTTCTTGAGACTGAAGGAACGTTCGATTTCCGGATCTAATGGATACTCAGGATCTTCACCTCTTTTAGATCTGCGCATAAACAAGAAAACCTCGTGAAAAGCGAGAGTTGAAAGCACAAAAAGAAAAATAAAAATAAAAACGAAAAGTGCAATAAAAGAAAGATGTAGTTATGTTGCCAATCCCCGGCAACGGCGCCAAAAACTTGTTACGTGTAAAAGAGTCTATCGCAATTGTAGTGCAAGTGTACACGACGCAAGTAGTAAAGTGATACGAAGTATCGGATATCGTCTCCACAAGGATTGGGCTAATGACTTCACCTTAGTTTACTGCACGAAGTAAAGGAAATAGTTTAGAAGATTGTCACGAGAATAATAAGAAAAACGTAAATAAAAAGATTGAGATATCAAGATAGAGAGAATGGGCTGGTATTGAATTGCTCGGTAGTGCAGGTATTGGATTGCTTAGGAACTCCAGTTCTGTCGTCGCTCCCGTCGCCGACAGCACCTGTCGCGGCGGCTGTCCGTTGGCTGTCGCGGCAGCAGACACACCAACTCCGTACTTCAAGCTTGGCAAGAATCCCAGATCTGCCTTGGCCTATCCTTAGGTCCAAGTCTGTCGATGATCACGTCTTTGATGATATCTCCCGGCGTGAATCGAAGGATGAACACCGATGTGTATGAATTCTTCTTTAGCCACTTAACCTTGCCCTATCCCTAGGCACAAGATAGTTCAACTATAAACTAGAGAACTCGCTCTTATTTCTTTCGTATACTTAACTCTCCCGATGCTAAGTAAATGGATAACCTCACAATGCTCTCCCGATGCCCTTGCAAGATATTAAAACCAAAATAAGAGAACTTGAAGTTTATTTTATTGAACTTGGAAAATCCTAAAACAAAACAACCCTTGCAACTACTTTACAAAACAACCCGTAGCCCTAGGGGGAATTTAGAACATGTCGGTGACGGGTGGACGATAGAGGGGTTTAGGTTTCGGTTATGGGGTATTCGATGCCTCCTAGGTTAAATCTATGCCCTTATATAAGCTTTGGGCTCAAGTATTCTAAGTTAACAAGGATTACAACTTTAATGAAAAGTAAGATTCTAATAAATGCTTAATCTCTAAGGATTCCTACTTTTCAGCCGCCTCCTTGATTTGTGGGAATTCCTCTCCTTGAGCTTTGGCTTGACATATCTTTTGATCCGGGGCTTGGAAAAATATTTGGCTTTCATACGACAGACGAGCAGATTTTTCTCTATCTATCGAGGTCCACTTTACTTTTCCTCTTCATAAGTCTGCTGTCACCATGCTGTCACGACAGGTCCATGGCAGCTTCGTCTTCTTCGTCTGCTTGCCCAGTTCAGCTTTCCTGCTTCTCTGCCCTGCGCCTGCCTTCTTTGTCTACTATGGCAGATACCTGCAAAAATAGCCATCTTTTAGTAGAATCCGTGCTTTTAATCCATTTGTGATGTTTTACTGAAAACTAACCTAAATGCAATGCAATGATGCTTGAATGCAGCAGAAATATGGGTTAAAAAGGGTGTAAATAATAGAACTTTTACACACTCAACAATTATAACAATATATATATATATATATATGTAAGTATACATATTATACATACTAAAACTTACATACACATATATATATTTATAATTTATATGCACATATATACACGCATACATACATACATACATACATATATTTTTAGTTGAATTTGACTCATATATATTCTTATTTTTGGTAATTTAGTCGAATAATATTTTTATTTATTATAGTCCATACAATTTAATTTTTAGTCAAAATTGCCTCATATTGATTTATATTTTTGGCAATTTAGTCCAATTTATTCTAGTCTCTAAAATTTAATTTTTAATCCAAATTAACATTTTTTAGCCCAAATCTCAAAGAATGATAATCAAACCTAATTTCCAATCCCAAGTCTCACCCAACATCCAATTCTCATTTGAACATTTCTCATCTTTCAATTTCATTTGAAATTGAGTAAACAATTAAGTTTAAAAAATAAGGGGGAAAATCCCGCCCATTTTTAAGGGTTATTTGCATTTTAAGTTATTATTAGTTGATGAGCTTTACAGTTAGCTCTTTTTTATTCTTTAGTTTTAGTTGGATTCATTTTAATCTCAATTTTAGTTTAGTCCAATACCTTTAATTTTGATTTATATTTTAGTCACTGATTTAGTCCAATATCTTTAATTTTAATTTAGGTTTTTTTGTTCATTACCGTCCCTAAAACTTTATTTTTATTCCAAATTGACCCATATTCATTTTTTTCTAACTTAGTCCAATGTTTTTAATATGGTGATATTTTTATTCATTTTAGTCTCTAAAATTTTATTTTCCATAGAAAGTTACCCTTATTAATTTTTATTTTTTGTATTTTACTCCAATATTTTAGATATAAATCATTTGATGATATTTTTGTTCATTCTAGTGCCTAATATTGAGACTAAAATGTATGTAAGTATGTATGTATGTACCTATCAATGTATGAACCCTAAACCTTTAATGAATTTTCCCTTAACTCGAAACCCTAAACCCTGAAAATCATAAACCCTAACCATAATGTATGTAAGTATATATGTATATACCTATCAATGTATGAACCCTGAACCCTTGATGAATTTCCCTAAACCCTACACCCTAATGTATACAAGTATGTATGTATGTATCAATACATGAACTCTAAACAATTAATGAATTTTCCCTAAACCCTAAATCGTCCAATATTTTATAATTTTAATTTGATATTTCTGTTCATTATAGCCCTTAAATCTTTATTTCTATTCCAAATTGACCCCTACTAATTGTTTTTTTAATTAGACCAATAATATATAATTTTACTTTGACATTTTGTTCATTCTAGTCCCTAAACTTTATTTGTATTCCAAATTGACCACTTTTAATTTTTTTAATTAATCCGATGTTTTATTATTTTTATTTGATATTTTGTTCATTCTAGTAACTTTATTTTAATTAGTCCGATGTTTTATAATTTTAATTTGATATTTTGTTCATTCTAGTCCCCTAAACTTTAGTTTAATCTTAAATTGACCCTTATTTGTTGTTTTTTTAATTCGTCCGATGTTTTATAATTTTAATTTGGTACTTTGTTCATTCTAGTCCCTTTAACTTTATTTCAATTCCAAATTGACCCCTATTCATTGTTTTTTTTAATTCATCCAATGTTTTATAATTTTAATTTGATATTTTCATCATTCTAGATCCTAAAACTTTATTTTTATTCCAAATTGACCCACATTTATTTTTTAAATTTGTCCAATGTTTTATTATTTTTATTTGATATTTTCTTCATTCTAGTCCCTTAACTTTATTTTAATTCCATATTGACCCCTATATATATATTTTAATTCATCATGTTTTATAATTTTAATTTGAAAATTTGTTCATTCTAGACCCTAAAAATTTATTTTTATTCTAAATTGACATCTACTTATTGTTTTTTAATTACTCTAATTTTTATACTTTTAATTTGATATTTTTGTTCATTACAGTCCCCAAAACATTATTTTTATTCCTAATTGAACCTTTTTTCATTGTTTTCTTTTAAATTTGTCTAATGTTTTATAATTTCAATTTAATATTTTTGTTCATTATAATTCGTGAAACTTTATTTTTAATCCAAATTGACCCCTTTTCAGTCCAAATTGACCCATTTTCATTATTTTTTAATTACTACAATGTTTTATAATTTTAATTTGATACGACTTTAAATAATTAACTCCAAATCAATGACGATTGACGAAGGCCAACCTAAAGTCTATCGACTACTTATACGGTTGTACCGAACTCAAACTCAATACGAATTCCAATCCCGAAAATACCCCGACCTGAATTACCCGACCTGAAACTACCCGACCTAAAATTACCCGACCTGAAATGCACCCGAACTGAAATGCAACCGACCTGAAATGAACCCGACCTGAAATGGACCCGACCTGAAATGGACCCGACCTGAAGTGTATCCGAACCCGAATTAACCTGTCAATTATCTACTTCGGACCTGACCCGTTTTGACCCGACCTGAAATGGACCCGGCCTGAAATGGACCCGCACCCGACCCGAGTCGAGTCAAAACAGAAAAATGACCTGAAATGACCTGTACCCAATTTTACCCGACCTGACAGTACCCGACCTGAAACCCATTCGATTACCTGTTTTTACATCCCTAGATATGTCCACCCAAGGTTCACATGTAATTGGCGATTGCAAATAGAGTCTGTGAGGTTGAATTATTGATTTTTCCTTCTTGAAAATGATGCACGATGCAATGTTCACATATTCTTTCAAAATCCTTCTTCATCTTGGGCCAATATAAATGTTTGTGAAGGAGACTAAGTGTTTTACTTACACCAAAGTGTCTCATTAGTCCTCCACTATGTGATTATTTGAAAAATACCTTGGAAACATGACCTTGTGAATGCAAAGTCTCCCTTCTTTGAATAAATAACCCTCAAGCCCATAGAATTTTTCATGTGCTTTCTTCTCACATGCTTTATAAACTTCTCAAAAGTCATGGTCAGTTTCATAAAGATCTTTGATAAAAGCAAATCCTAATAGTTTAGAATTGAGGGATATAGAAGTGTATACCTTCGTGATAGCACATCTTTGATTGTGTTATCATTAACCTTTTTGTATTTGATAACATAGGAAAAAGAATCGAGAAATTCTACCCACTTGGCATGCCTCTTGTTCAGCTTATGTTGGCATTTTATGTGCTTTAGGGTCTGTGGTTAGTGTGAACGATGATTTCCTTCGGCAATAGATAATGTTGCCATTTCTCTAATGCAGGTAAAAGTGCGTACATCTCCTTATCATACGTTGGGTAGTTGAAAGTAACTTCATTCATTTTTTTGCTAAAGTAAGTAACTTGTCGACCCTTTTGTGTGAGAACAGCTCCAATCCCTACTCTTGATGCATCACATTCAATCTGAAATAATTTATCAAAGTCAGACAAGGAAATTAAATGTGCTTTAGTTAAACACTCTTTTAGCCTTTAGAATGCTTTCGCTTGTTCTTCTCCCCAAAAGAATGTTGTATTCTTTTTCATAATGTCGGTTAAAGGTGCAACAATGATGTTGAAATTTGGTACGAATCGGCGGTAAAAACTAGTGAGTCCATGGAAGCTTTGCACTTGACTAGTGCTTGTAGGTTGCAACCATTCTTCAATATCCCTAAACTTCTCTTGGTCAACTTCCAATCCTGCGAAACTCACAACTAAACCTAAGAAAATAATTCTATCAGTACAAAATACACATTTCTTAAGGTTAGTATATAACTTCTCTTCTTTTAAGGTATTAAGAACAGACCTTAAGTGTTGTAAAAATTCATCTAGAGTTCGGCTGTAAATTAAGATATCATCGAAATAAACAACATAAAACTTAATGATGTAGTGTCTTGGAACATGGTTCATTAATCTCATAAATGTACTAGGAGCATTGGTTAAACCAAATGGCATGACTAACCATTCATATAAACCTTGCTTAATTTTGAAATTTGTCTTCTATTAATCACATTCCTTCATCTTGACGATAGCCACTCTTAAGATCAAATTTTGAAAAGAAAATTGATCCACTCAGTTCATCTAACATATCATATGATCGTGTTATTGGATGCCGATACTTAATGGCGATCTGATTAATTGCTCTATGTAAAGTGCTCATAAGTCTTATATTTTGTATGCATTCCATCTCATATTATTGCTGTTCTTAAGTGCATTTTAGGCATACTTAGGTGCATGCATGCATTATTTACAGTATTCTTTGCTTTGCCTTGTTTTTGTTGAATATCTTTATTTTGGTGGGAAAAGATATTGTTTTAGTTTAGTTTGCATTACAGGTGTTGGAGACTGATGATGGAGAGAAGAGCTGAGGAGCTGATGCTGAGGCAGCAAGCCAAGGAGCTGTACTAAAGCAGTTCAACACAGAGAGAGACGCTGCCGAGTAGTTGTCGCCGCTATATCTACCACCTAGGACAACAACTTAGGGAATTGGAGAATTGAAGTGCGATTGATAGAGCATAATTTGCCGAGTCCAATGAGCTCATCCATGCAATTTACTGATGCCAAAAATAGCGGACAAAGCTGCAAAAGGATAAGATCAAGGCTTGCTTGCGGCACAAGGCAACGACAAGAGGAGTCCAAATTCAAGTCAAAGAAGTCATAATTAAAGGATACATTCAATGCAAAAGCTACTTTATCATAAAGATGACTTCTACTCCAAGGAGGACTTAACCTAGGCCATGCCTTATATATACCTGACCTTACCTTGTATTTTAGTAATCGTGACATCTTGGCATAGCTTAGTTTCTCTTGTGTCTTCTTGTCGCCACTATGTTCTAAATTCTCTAGGGTTTCATTTGTGTTGTAAAGTAGTTGTTAGAACGGTTGTTTAGGTTCAAGTTTTTTATTGTAATAAATTCAAGGTTTGCTTATTTCACGTTCTTCATTGTTTTCAATTGAGTCGAAAGATCGATTGTAAGCAATCCATTTGTTTGGCATCGAAAGAGTGAAACTCACGAAAGAAGTAAGCATGATCTCATCAATACCAGGTGTTGATCAATCCAGCCTAGACATAGGTTAGGGTTTAAGGCGGCTAAAAAAGGACGAACCAAAGGTTGCTGTTCATTGCATGATTCACGCCGACGGGTATTATCCTCAGCGGGCATCAATAATATTTCGACTTAGACATAAGCGGAATCATCATCGAAGCGTTCTCCTGAGCCTTGAAGGTCTACCAAGTTTGCAGCTGAGCCAATCGTCTGTTCCACATGCCGAGGCAGCGAAAGCGTCGAAGCATCAATCTGCCATCTTTCGCCGAGGCAGAAAAGTCTGGCAGCGCAATACAACTTAATCTATTCAACGCAGTTTCACACTACGGAGCATCATAACCTGGCCTATTCTATCAATCCGATCTTTTCTCTTAATTACTTGTGTTTATTTACTTTTCCTTTAACGAAATGAAACTTACTTGTGCATTTAAATATTCTTTGTGCATGAATTTATATTCGAGTTAGCTGCCCAAGCCTCGTGGGAAACGATACCTTTTATATTACAACTTGACAAGAGTGTGCACTTACGCTCATATTTAGAGAACACCTAATCGCTCTACAAGTTTTTGGCGTCGTTGCCGAGGATTGAAAACAATAAATTCGTCTTTTTTTCTACACTTTTATTTTATTGCATTAAATTTCAATTTTTATTTTTTTATTCAAAAAAATACAAATTTCGTGTCTAGTGCATGACCAGAGCCAACCCATCGACCGAAATTGTTTTCATAGACGAGATCGAACGAAGAGCAAGAGAACTAAAGAAAGAAGCAAGAGAAGCCCTTGGAAAAGCTAAGGAAGAAGGAAAAGTAGAGGCAACCATGCATAACAGCCAAGACGACAACCCTGCCAACAATGCCCGAAACGGCAGGGATGAGCAGCAAGATCCGCCACCTAGGCAACAACCCCCAATTTAGCCCAGGCAGCAACAGTATGTGTGAACCACCAGGGATTACTTAGAGCATGATGTCATAGGATTTGATCCAACTATCGTAGAGCCAGAAATTGAAGCCGATCACTTTGAATTAAAACCGGTGATGTTCAACATGATAAACACCTTGGGGCAATTTGGAGGAACTGCCACGGAAGATGCTCGACATCACTTGAGAGGATTCCTTGAAATTTGTAGAGCTTTTAAGATACATGGAGTCCATCAAGATGTGCTAAAGCTGAGACTATTTCCCTATTCACTGAGGGATAGGGCAAAACAATGGCTAAACAACCAACCGACAGGATCATTCAACACTTGGACGAAGTTGTGCAAGGACTTCTTCGATCGTTTCGGCCCTTCAAACGTAACCGAAAGATTGAGAAACAAAATCACTACCTTCCGCCAAGGAGATGGCAAACAAATGCATGAAGCTTGGGAGAGATACTAACATATGCTAAACATCTGCCTTCTTCACGGTTTCCCATCCTGGACTCAAGTGTCGATGTTCTATAATGGAGTAAATCAACCAACAAGAATGATGCTTGATGCTTCAGCCAATGGAATCATCCTAGACAGACCACCCGAGGAGGCACTACAGATTCTGAATACAATCGCGAAAAATGACTACAAGTTCCCTATTGTTGTCACTAGATTTTCACCTCAATTTTTAAATAATCTGAAAAAACAAATAAAAATCCTTTTCTCTCTTAAAATAAAAAATAATAAAAGGCCCACCATTTTTTAAAATAAAAAATATATCACAAACCCATCTTTAAACACCCATTTTTGAAGTCTATTTCAAAAGAAAAAAAATCCCATCTTGAAATACAAGCCCATCTTAAAAAAAAGAGAACACAAGAGAAAATGTGATAATGATTTTAATAATAAAGGTGGAAATAAATGTTGGAAAAAAGGAAATAAAATGAAGACAAAAAATAATAAATGTAATAAAAAACATCAAAAAAGCAGTAAAAACAACAAAAAATAAAAGGAAAAATAAAAGTAAAAAAAGGGACCACACGCACGGCCACACGCTCGTTCCAGCCCCAAAAACCCATGTCCGGCACACTGCTGGCGATCGGACGACATCTTCCGGTCACGGCCGGTGATGTTGCTGGTTGTAGAGCGTTTGGGTGTACTCTATTTATGAGCACAAGTGCACACTCTTGTCAAGTTATTGTATATAAGATATCGTCTCCCATAGGGATTGGACTACTTGGTTCGAATTGTCGTTCCTGCACAAGAAAAGTAAATTGCACAAGTAAGATAGTTGTTTGAGAAGAAAAGTAAAAGAAAACACAAATAAAAGAGGAAGTAATCAGATTGATATAGAGGGCAGGGTTATGCTACTGCTTAGTATGAAACTGCGTTGAAAAGGCCAAGTTGTTTTGCGCTACCACGATATGTTGCCTCGGCGGGTAATGGCGGATTGAGGCTGCGACCCTTTCGCTGCCGCCTAGATCTCTGCTCTTGCAACTTTCGCTGTCTTGGCAGGTGGAACGGAGAGAAGTCCTGGCAGCAAGTCTGACAGATACTCTATGTTCGGCAGAGCAATTCTAAAGTGATTCTTCCTATGTCTAGGCAATGATTCTGTCACCGCGTGATGTAGGAAATACCTAGCAATCTCAGCGTAAACCTAACACAGGAAGTTGATGTTTGCTTGCTCCTTTTAGCGGCTGAAATTATAACTTATGTCTAAGCCGAATTAGTCAACACCTCGACATGATGAGACCGTACTTAATTCTTTCATGAGTTTGACACTCTCGTGCCCGACAAATGGATTTCTTCAACTGGACTTTTGGAACTAATTGAAGAAGTGAAGAACTTGAATTAAGTAAACTTGGAATATTTTATTGAAAACAAACTTGAAACCTAAACAACCGTTCTCACAACTAATTTACAACATAACCCCAAACCCAAGGGAAGTTTAGAACATGATGGCAGCAGAAACCTAAGCTATGCCTAAAGAAAACCTAAGAAGATTTGAATTAGAATTACAATGAGTATTTACAGACAATAGCTAGGTCTAGTCCTTCTTGAAGTAGAAGTCTTCAAAAGTAGCTTTCCACATTTAATATGACTTTAAACTCCGACTTCTTTGAGTTGAATGTGGACTTTATCACGTTGCCTTGTCCCGCAAGAAATCTTGAGATTTCTCTTTGGGGGCTCTGCCCGTTGCTACAGACGTTGGAAAATCGAGTGAATGACATCAATAGAATCATGGTTTTTAGCTCTACAAATCGCACTCCAGTTCTCCATCTCCATAGTCTGCTGCCGCGGGTAGCAAAGTCAGAGGCGGCAGCACTCGACAGCTACTGGCTTCGGTTGGAATTGCTTTAGTACAGCTCCATAGTTCGCTGCCTCAACATCGCATCCTCAGCTCCTCTTTCCCTTTGTCAGCCCTTAGTACCTAAAACAAAAAATACACTAAAACATTACCTTTTCTTCACCAAATAAAAGATAAACTATAAAGCAAGGAAAATTAAAGAAATACTGTAAAATGCAATGCATGATCCTAATTATGCCTAAGATGTGCTTAAAACATTAATAATATGAGAAGGAATGTGCATGAAATATAGAACTTGTAGACACTTTACACACCCCAAACTTGAACTATTGCTTGCCCTCAAGAAATGCAACTTAAACATACTTGCTCTAATAATAATTAGAAAGAAAGACCCGTTTTTCAACTTGATTTCATACCTCAAGGTCGTGTCACCTATATTAAATTAGTGAAGGGAATTAAGCACGAAAATAACTCAGAATTAATTTCTAATGCCAGTGCAGTGTGTGCATGACTGTGTACAGGCTCAATATGCAGAGTAACTAAATAAACAAGGATGCTATTTACGATATAAGGTTGCTGCCGAGGCAGCACAATTAAGCACAATATTTTAATCATGGAAATGAGGGCTTCATCTTATCACAACTACTCTTCTAGGTCTGAAATTAAGATAGGAGCAAACTACAAAACCCCGAACCCTTGGAGTAGAGTCATCCCGTGAAGACTTTCATTCACTCATGCTAATTTGTCTACCATTTCATAGTTTTCAGATTCATGGACTTTTGATAGCAGCGGAGTGTCCTTGCACATGATTCTTCCTAGAGCATGTTGTGGGCACCTCTAGGGTAAAACATCAATGTCCTTTGTTTTTACTTCTGCTGCCGTGGCAGTGCTATATTTTTCTGTTTCTTTTGCTTGCCTCGGCGACTACCTACAATCATTGTTAGAACTTTGCAAAGGATTATAAAAACAAGCAGACAATGTTCATCAGATATTCTAACGCATTCAGCAAGTAACATAGGTGTTTTAACAGTTTTGGCAAAAAGAAAAAAATGTAAGTCATTTTTCATGCTTTTCCCATAATAAGTTCAATTTTTTAATTTGGTACGAAAATAAATTAATCGGCTATCCTATCATAGGCATAAGTTATATAACAATTTTTTCTTTTCCGATTATTACTAAGTCAAGTACAATGCAACCTATATGCTACTATGTATGCCTAGACAAATGATGCGAGAGCTATACCCCCAAACTCGAGATGGGCATTGCCCTCAATGCACAAAATAAAACAGAAAAATAAAAAGAAAAATTAGGCAAGAAAAAGGGAAGAAGACTTAGGCTTAGTCAGATGGTGTAGAAGATTTCAAGGGGTTGTCTACCGTCCGCGGAAGGTCACGACAGTGACTTAGCATTGCTGCCCTTGTCTGTGCTTAGTGGTCTGGATTAAGAGTTTGGACCTGCATAATTAATTGTGCGACGAGATTAAGAAAAAAATGAAAAGAATAAAACCTAGTCCTAAAAACTACTCCTACTAAAACGGTAAAGATGTGGAAAAAAGATAAAATTATGTCACAATGGGGTGGGCATCCCCCAATGTGAATTCTTCTTGTTTTTTTGGGATAAAATCTCCTGTATTGTGCTTTAGTCGCTGCCCCTTAACTTTGAATCATGTCCCTCAATTAACTGGTTTTACTGTCACGACACCATGTGGGAAGGCTTGGACTACTTTGAACGGTCCTGACCAGCTGGATTTTAACATCCCAAGAAACAACTTGAGGCGAGAATTGAACAACAACATTTGTTGCCTAGGTAGGAACTACCGCTGTTGAATCTTGTTGTCGTGCCATTTTTTTTACTTTTTCCTTGTACAGCTTGGCGTTCTCGTATGCCTCCCGCCGGAATTCCTCCATTTCTGTCAGATTCATTAGTCTCTTTTCGCCAGCTTGTTTACAGTCCATGTTCACTACCTTGATGGCCAAATACGCCTTGTGTTCTATTTCGACAGGGAGGTGGTAGGCCTTTCCGTATACTAGACGATAAGGGGACATCCCTAGTGGTGTTTTGTATGCTTTTCGGAAGGCCTAAACAGAGTCGTCTAACTTTAATGACCAATCTTTCCTACTTGGGTTTACAACTTTCTCCAAGATGGTCTTGACTTCCCTATTCAGAATTTTTGCCTTCCCATTTGTTTATGGATGATATGCAGCGACAATCTTGTGCTTGACCCCAACTTTCTGGAGTACCTTGGTAATCAATTTGTTATCGAAATGGGTGCCCTCGTCACTAATGATTGCTCTTAGAACTTCGAACCTTATGAATATGTTCTTCCGTAAGAACCTATGGACGGTCTTTGCATCATTTTGGGGGTGGCAATGACTTCTACCCACTTGAAACATAGTCCACTGCTAGAAGGATGTACATATTTCCACACGACGATGGGAATGGTCCCATAAAATCTATCCCCAAATATAGAATAACTCAACCTCCAAGATTGTTTGTAGGGGCATTTCGTTCATTCTAGATATGTTTCCTATTCTTTGGCAGCTGTCACACTGTTTGTAGAATGCTTGGGCGTCTTTATATAGTGTGGGCAAAAAAAAGCCTGATTGAAGCACTTTTGTTGCTGTGCGCTGCCCTCCAAAATGGACTCCATATGGTGCTGCATGGCACAGTGAGAGTACGCCTTGTTGTTCATCCTCTGATCACCTGGTCTGCACAGTTTTTAAACAAGAAAGGCTCGTCCCAAAAATAATGCTTAGCATCATGTTGGAATTGTTTCTTTCCTTGAAAGTTAAGCTCATAGGGCAAAACACCAGATACTAGACAATTCACAATATCTGCGTACCAGTGTGTGTCTATCGATGCTGCTGCCGTGGCCTAATCGTGGGCGGCAAGTGAGATGCCTGCAGCTTCCAGGGCGGCTACAAAAGCAGAGACTAGTAGCAACTGTTCATCAGGGAATGCATCCTAAATTTCTCTGTTTGAAGTCTTCTCTTGTCCATTTTCAATCCGAGAGAGATGGTCTGCCACTTGTTTTTCTGTGCCCTTCTTGTCTCGAATTTCTAGGTCAAACTCTTGCAACACCAGGATCCAACTGATCAGGCAAGGCTTTGCAACCTTCTTTGCGAACATGTACCTTAAGGCAAACTGATCTGTGTGGACTATCACCTTAATGCCAATAAGGTAGGGCCGAAACTTATCGAATGTGAACACTACTGCCACCAGCTCCTTCTCTGTAGTGGTGTAGTTGGTTTGGGCAGGATTTAATGTTTTGACGGCGTAGTAGATTACATGAAAGATTTCATCTTTGCGCTGTCCTAGGGCGGCACTGACATCAGTATCACTAGCATCACACATAAGTTCAAAGGATTGACTCCAATCAAGGGGAACTACCACATGTGCTGTCACTAGCTTTTTCTTTAAGGTTTTAAATGCCTCCCGGCATGCCTCATCGAAGTTGAACGATTTGTCCTATTCCAGCAAAGTACACAACAATTTAGAGATTTTAGAAAAATTCTCAATAAATCTGCAATAAAAACCTGCGTGTCCTAGGAAGCTCCGAATGCCCTTGACAGCGGTTGGCGACGACAAGTTGGCAATTACTTCACTCTTGGCTTTGTCTACCTCTATTCCCTGTGCGAAAATTTTATGCCCCAGGACTATGCTTTCATCGACCATAAAGTGACATTTTCTCAATTAAGTACCAGGTCTGTTTCCTCGCATCTTGTGAGTACTTTTTCAAGGTTGTCGAGGCAGCTGTCGAAGTTGCTGCTGAAGGCAGAGAAGTCATCCATGAAGATTTCCATGAAATATTCTATCATGTCGGAGAACATAGCCATCATGCATCGTTGGAATGTGGCCGGGGCGTTGCATAAACCGAATGGCATTCTTTGAAAAGCATAGATGCCATATTGGCAGGTGAAGGTTGTTTTAGCCTGCTCCTCCGGTGTGATGGCGATCTAGTTATAACCTGAATATCCATCCAAGAAGTAATAGTAGGGTTTGCTAGCAAGACGATCAAGCGTTTCATCAATGAAAGGTAATGGAAAGTGATCCTTTTTAGTTTCTTTATTTAACTTGCGGTAATCCATGCATATTCGCCAACCAGTTATTGTTCTAGTTGGTATTAACTCCTTATTGTCATTGCTTACCACAATTATGCCACCTTTCTTTGGCACACATTATACTGGGCTTACCCATTTGTTGTCCGAGATAGGATATATGATACCAACGTCTAACCACTTGATGATCTCCTTTTTGAAAACTTCTCTCATGGCCTCATTTAACCTTGTAACGCCCTGGTTTTGGGCCTAGATGTTTTAGACATCGGATCAGACCGGTCGGGAACAATTCGAATCAGATTAGGTGGTTTAGGGAAATCAGGGATTGGGAAAGGATAAAAATATGAGAAAATGGATAAAATCCTCTAAAATCATGTTTAAGGGTTTGATCAAATCAATTTTATAAAAAGAGTTTCGGAAGTAGTATATTTTGGGTAGAGACCAAAATGTAAAGTTTTAAAACTGTGGAAAATTACAATTTCAAAAGAGGAGTAAAAAATCTTAGAATCTTTAGGGAGCTATGGTGCAATTATACCTTCCTTAAATTGACATGTGTTTTAAAATGATTTTTGAATAATTAAAATAAAAAGGATTTTATTTAATTAATTTGGTAAAATAGGAAATTGAGATTTCATTTCACGTAACTAACTTTCATTTTCAGCAAAACCATTTTCTCAACTCTTACTCCATATTTTTCCCCCAAACACTCCATTTTTGATATCTAAATCAATTCCAAGAATTCTCTTCAAGTTCTTCAAGTTTTGTGAAGGAAAAACTTGTCAAACTTTAAGGAAGGCAAGGATTAGAGGTAAATCCCATTCTCAACCTTCAATCTAGGTTCTTTATTGAAATTCCCAAGATCTTTGCCTCCTAATTGTTGTTTTTGGCTGAGTTTTTATTATAGTTTTGATTTAAGATCAAAATCATGCAAAATCATGGTTTAAATCTTGATTTTCGGAATGTTATTGATGAGCTCTGTTTTGGATTGATTTTAATTGAGTTTTGAGTTGATTATTATGTTGAAAAGGGCTTTGATAATATAGATCCCGAAATCCTTGAGATCCTTGAGTATCATGATGGTTTTAGTTAGGTTTTTGAGGTGAAATGATGATGTTATGCTTGTCGGAGGTATAAGGAAGGGTTTAGATTGTTTTTAGATGTTTTTTGATGTTTAGTAATGGTTGAAAGTGATGTATGTTGGCTGAGTTTGGTTTAGAAAGCAATCGATTGAGTTTTTGGTTGTTTCGGATGGGTAAATTGGTGTGGTTTTGGTGAGCAACGATTTTTGTGTTTAGTTGTTGGTGTTGAAATGCATTTTAATGCATTTAGATCTCTGTTTTCATGCTCTAAAACTGGGGATCTCGATCCGGAAGAAAGTGAAGCACTTTTGGAGGCTTCAAAAGGGTGATCTTCGCGTCGGCGAGCGAGGTTTCGTGTATCGGTGACTGGAAATGGAATTTTCAGCTTTGTAACCCTTTGAGCATGGTCTTAGGAGCTTAGTGTAAGTTTGAAACACTTAGCTAAGCTCAAGAGTAAGTAATTCGAAAGTCTCTCTCAGAAGGTACTATGTTTTTGTTGGAAATGCACTTGAATTAAATGTGGATTGAATACTGTTTTAAAGCATGTTTTAAGCATTGTTGATGATGGTTTTTCATGCCATTTTGTTAGGGATGCACTTGGTAAGTGGTCCTTGGATTTATGAGATTAATGCATTTTAGTTTAAGCATGTTTCTTCTTGTGAAAATTTTATTGTGAATTATGCTTGTAAAATAGTGGAATAATGATGTTGAATAATTATATTGGCAAGTGATGGAAATGGTTTTGGTTACTTTAATCGGATATAATTAGCCGGCTATAGGATTAGGTGCACCGTGAATAAAGTCGCCTTTAATGTCGAGGGGTTATGATTATACCGTATACTCTGTTGAGTGTGTAAAAGTTCTATAATTTACCCCCTATTTAACCCATATTTCTGCTGCATTCAAGCATAATTCATTGCATTTAGGTTAAATTTCATTTATACATCACAAATATATTAAATGGCACAGTTTCTACTGAAATTGGTTGCTTTTGCAGGTAGCTGCTGTAGCATATGGAGAAGTAGACGCTGGGCAGTGAAGAAGCATAGTTGGAACTGGATGTGCAGACGAGGAGGACGATGCTGCCATGGCCGCTGCCGTGGTAGCCAAGGACGACAAAAGTGGTGAAGAGAAGAAGCAAAGTGGGCCACGACATAAAGAGAAAATTAAGCCGGTCTGTCGTGGAGCACTCTTATATTTTTCCAAGCCCTAGATCAGAATGAAGGCCAAGCCCAAAGTTCAAGGAATAAACTCCAAGCAAGAAGGAAGGACGAATTACATATGCTCTGAAGATTTAATCTTTAATAGAGTTGTACTTTAGTTTAAACTTGTATTCTTGCCATATTAGAAAACTTGAACCCAAGGCCTATATAAAGGCATGTAATTCGACCTAGGGAAGGATATCTTATTCTCTAGCCTTCTCTTCTAAACCCTAGCCGTTTTCCCCTTCTCATCATGTTCTAAACTTCCCCTAGGGCTACGAGTTGATTTCTAAACTTGGACCTAGGGATAGGCCAAGGCATAGCAGGGATTCTTGCCAAACTTGAAGTACAGAATTGTGTGATCGCTACCGCGACTAACAACAGACCGCTGCCGCGACAGGTGCTGCCGCGACAGGCGCGACGACAGAATAGATATTCCTAGACTTTGCAACACCTACACTACTGAGAAATTCAATACCGGCCCATTCTCTCTATCTTGATTTCATTACTCTTTTATTTAAGTCCTCTTTATTATCTCGTGACAACAATTTAAATAATTCTTTTCTCTCTTGTGCAACAATCTAAGGTGAAGCTATTAGCCCAGTCCCTGTGGAGACGATATCCGATACTTACGTATCACTTTACTACTTGCGTCGTGTACACTTGCACTACATTGCGATAGACACTTTTACACGCAACAAGTTTTTGGCGCCGTTGCAGGGGACTGGCAACATATCTTTACCCTATCTTTTACTACACTTCTTTTATTTTTCTGTTATTACTTGGATTGTTCAACCTATACCTTTCACAAAGTCTTTTGTTTGCGTATGCGCAGATCTCAACGAGGAAAAGACTCTGAGCACCAATTAGATCCTAAAATCGAAAGAACGTACAATCTCAGGAAAAGAGTCCGCTTCCTCGTTGAAAGAAACGAATACCTGGAGGAACAACTAGAAGCAATGGTGAACGAAAGACGTGAAGAAAGAAGGAACAACCAAGAGAATCCCCAGGGTGCTGAAAATCCTGCATGAGATGGAGGGAACGGTCCACCTGCCGATCCCTCTGTCGCTGCCGCACGCCGGTCATGCCGAGACTACATGCTCAATGATCATGAAGAACTAGAAACAACCCTGCCAGACGTAGACGTTGACAACTTTGAGCTGAAACCTGTTATGTTCAGCATGATTAACAACGCTGGCCAATTTAGTGGTGCTGCTACAGAGGATGCTAGGGAGCATCTGAAAACGTTCCAGGAAATCTATGGTTCGTTTAGACTACCAGGAGTTAATCCGAAGATACTGAGGCTTCGGTTATTCCCTCATTCATTAAGAGACAGGGCGAAAACTTGGTGGAATAAACTAACATCGGCTTCAATACGAACTTGGGAAGATTTAACTCGGTAATTTTTTCTCGTTTTAATCCTTCGCATTTATCTGAGCGATTACATAATGAAATTGCTACTTTTCAACAGGAAGATGACGAGCCAATGCACGAGGCCTAGGAAAGATTTACCACTCTTCTAAGGAACTGCCCGATGCATGGATTTCCCGTTTGGAACCAGGTAACTAAATTTTATAATGATGCCAACTTACAGACTCGTATGAGAATTGATTCAGCAGCAAATGGATTGTTGTTGGACAAAGATCCAGAAGATGCAATGACAGTATTGAAAAATCTAGCGAAGAATGAGGAACAGTTTTCTATAGCAAGAAGAGGGGGCAAACAGGTTCTAGCATTAAAAGATTATGAGGCCGATAGTTCGTTAAAATCACATGTGGCATATCTCACTAAGGCAATGAAAAAGCTCTTAAAAGAAGATTCACAGCCCGCCTACTCTGCTGAAGAGGTATGCGAGACTTATGATGGAAATCACAGTTCGGAAGATTGTCCGCTACAATTAGAAGAAGGGATGTATGTTGGGAACTACAATAAACAGAACTATAATTCCAACAACTACAATCCCAACTGGAGAAAGGATCCCAAGTTCTCTTGGAGCAACCCTAATAATGCCCTGAATCCTCAAGCACAGAACACACAGAATTAGGGGGGACCTAGATTACTGACTCCGCAGCAACCGCAGCAGCAGCATCAACAGCCACCAGCTGCCACGACTAGTATACTGGAACAGACTTTGGCTACATTTATGTCTAAAACAGGAACCTACATTGAGAACATGAATCACTTCGTCAAGAAGACTGAAACATTCATGGATAAAACAGAGATGCAGATGACCAACCATGAAGCTACTCTGAAATCATTGGAGACACAGATGGGTCAGGTTTCCCAGCATATTAAACCGAGGCAGAATGGAGGATTTCCTAGCGATACTTTAATGATTTAATTCTTTTGTTTTTAGGTTGTTTCATGGTTTTCAATTCAAGAATAACATATTCGGTATTTAGCTGTCGTATATAAATTTTTGGAATATTTTGTACTAATAATAGATGTTTTACAAAAAAAATAATATGTACTACAACAGATGTAGAAGATAATTGTGTCATCGCAAACGAGATAAGAATGTACAACAATATAGAACATAATGTAGGGGTTTCCAAAACCATTAATTCGAATGAAAGTTGCATTAATTTTTTTTTTCTACTTTGCATTCTGTTTTTTTTTCAAATCTATTGTTCCATACAATATACTAAAATAAAAATATTTAGTTATAAATTTCATCTTTTATTTCAATGAAAAGTTAGAAGTTATACATTATACGTAGTTAAGTATAAAATCATTGGACGGGGTTTCATATTCTTAGTTAAGTATCGAAACAAATTTTGGAGTATCAAAACATTAAAGTTATTTCAATACTACTAAGTTAGTTTCCACACATGTTGTGTCACAGATGAATTTGGAGTATCAAAACAATCACCTTGGTTTCAAAACTCAACCTACAGTTTCAATAGTACTTCCTCGAGTTTTCTTAGTTTGAAAACAACCAGAGGTTCCATAAAATCATCTAGGGGACATATTGAACCGTTGTTAGCTAGGTTGAAGATCAACCACTTCAATTTAAACACATGTTGTTTACCAATGAAACATCGTCGTTTAATTATATATTAGAAGAATTGTTGCAATATTGAATTAGATTAAGTGATCCAAAGATTACTTAAGCGATTAAAAGTTCAAAAAATGTTGGAGAATTTTACCTACAAATGGAGTAGCTTAGTTTGGTTGAGGATTAGTTACTTCCATTGTACGTAAATAAATCTTGGTGTTCATGTTTACATTTATACTTGCAATAGTTCATGTATTACAAATTCGGTTGAGCACTAATATACAACTACACCAACACCAACCAATTGTTTCAATTAACAACCTTACTTTAACACATTTAATAAACTCTACCTTCTTAAAATAAGTTTTTAAGCCAAATGTTGTGTAATAATTGTTACTCGAGTTTAAAAATCCTATGTTTCACCAATAATGAAATGCTTCTACAAATGATCCAATTACTTTTTACTCATATATTATTTTGTAAAGTCAACACATTTGTGTATATGAAAGTAGAATGTCAGAGTGCACATCCATGTAGATTTGCCACATCATTTTAAGATATTTCATATTCGTTGACAAACATTTTAAATCCATGTAGGGGTATTTTGACCCAAAATGAAACATTGACGGTTTAAATGCTTCAAAAAAAGAATAGTGGTCTAAATGACTATTCAGATAAACGTTAGGGGCATTTTTGGAAGTATAGCTTTCTAAAATTCATATATGTTTATGCATTTGAGTCAAGGTGATTTTTTTTCATAAAATGTAATGTTTTAATTTTTTTAACATTTTTATGTATCTTAGTTTGTGCCATAATATGCATAGATTTATCACAATAATAAACTATTTTAAACTTTAAATTTTTTTAATTAAATATGTTATCATTACACAAATAATACATTTGTATAGTAGTATTTTAAATTAAGAATTTAATATGTTTTCTTCAACATAACAAGCATATGTATATATTCTAGTACAAGAAAACAAATTTTAAAGTTTTTATCAATCACAACCTTCAGTCATATATTTTCCATTATTCTCTCGATTGTTTATTTAGTGGCGGCATCTGCGGTGTCTTGAGCAGCCGCGATTGTAGGGATTTGCTTGTTTGGGAGGACTATTTGGGTCGGGATGACATCCCGGATGTGGACCACCAGGCCAGTTGCTAGGATCAAGAACTGCTGGATGGATGTGTCTAGCACCACCTGGTGCAGCTGCATCGACTTCGATTACCAACATGCTTTTTAAAGCCAAGCAAATTAATAATAAATTCATACTGGAAAACCACATGATTGGACTCTCTTAATTTGTATACTGAACTTCACATATATTTATAGTGATTGTATGATACCTAGTTTTAGAAAGAAATAACTTAAATTTTGATCATATTGTTTTTTAATGATTTAATTCTTTTGTTTTCAGGTTGTTTCATTGTTTTCAATTCAAGATTAGCATATTTTGCATTTAGTTTTCTTATAGAAACTTTTGGAATATTTTGTACAAGTAATAGATCTTTTACAACAAAAATAATCTTTACTACAACAAATGTAGAAGATAATTGCGAATGTAGAAGATAATTGCGTCATCGGGTGTTAATTTCCCTAATAAAAATGTTCGACCAGGGAAAGGGGGAAGGCGTGGAGAAGCTTATGGGAATCATGTATGGACTTTATTTCTGGCGAATCTACCAAATCAACTACATTGGCAAGGGGTATGGCAGGTTTTTGATCGATATGGAGTTGTTGTCGACGTGTTTGTACCTCGAAAGAGAGCGAGAGATGGCACAAGATTTGGATTCGTGAGAATGGGATCGGCGATCGATGCGAATCGGGTAATTGACAGACTGGATGGATTTTGGCTATATGGATAAAAAATCAGAGTGAACATGGCGTATAATGGAGATCGGGGTCATTTTTTGCGTGTCCACGAAAATTTATAGTAGGTGCGAATTCTCCCAATTTATGTCCTACCATACGATCCGTTATATAAATAGGCAAATGCTCTTTTCCATTATGGATAGCGATAGTATGGCCGATCATTGTGGGTATAATGGTAGATGCTCTGGACCAAGTTATTATTATTTCTTTTTCTGCTTTTGTATTAAGCTTTTCGATTTTTTTTAATAAATGATTTGCTACAAAAGGGTTTTTTTTAGTGAACGCGTCATTTTTTTAATATTTTTTATTTTTAAATTTTTTTTTAATTATTTAATATATATTATATATTTTCTATTTATATATTTTCTATTTTTTGTTTTTGTAAAGACGAAGAAAGAAATTTTCTCTCCTATTTACTACGGCGACGAAGAATCAAATTATCACTATCTTTTCTTTACTTTCACATTTTTTTATTTTACCCTATTTATTTCATAAGAAATAAAAAAAAAGATTTTTAATGAGTTTGATTTCGTTTTATTGGATTTGACTTAGTATTATACGTTCCTTATGCGACAAAGGAAATTGATGTCGTCATCGGCTGGTTCACAACCTAGTAGATCGATGCAATCACATGGCATTGATGGAGGGCTTAAATGGAAGGGGGAACAATCAAGATTTACAGGGGGCAACGGAGGAAGGGAATAGCGACAAAAAGTACAGAGGGAAATCGAAAGAAGGAGGATAAATCTGACATGGCGACGCGAAAGCAAGCAATAGGGATCATAGATGCGGAAAAATGAAATATTGAAGGCATGTGCTGTAGGATTCTGTCGCAAGCCGTATCAAATAGCGGAATTAGCCAAAGAATTCCACAAGGCAGGACTGGTTGGTTTCTCAGTGATGCGTATAGCGGGATCGTTTGTTCTCTTGATGTTTGACAATCCGGGACAGCGGGAGGTAATTATGCAATCCGGAAAACTGGACCAATGGCTAGAAAGTGTGTCGACATGGTTATCGTCAACGACAATTCCAAGTAAGAGAGTATGGTTATCGATTAGTAGTCTCCCTTTAAACATTTGGCCGGAGGAGACGTTTAGTAACATTGCGGCATTATGGGGTGTTTTGGCCCGTATCGACATTGAAACTTTGGCCCCGTTCTCGTTTGAGAGGGCACAAATACAAATTGAAAGGATTGGGCATTCCATATTGATGAGGTAATCGATTTGGAAGTGGAGGGTGATAAATTCCAAGTACGAGTGATGGAGTTTGAGGAGGCGATAGGGCCTAAATGTGACTGTAACTGTGAAGTGGAATCGAGTTTTGAAGATAGGGACAGTGCAAAGGACCGAGAAAGTGCTTGGAAGACAAACTCCGCATACTACGATAAGGGGTCATCGATGGATGGTACAGTGGTGCCGAATTCAGTGTCAATAGGGGACATAAAAGCGAAAGAGGAAATCATGGTCGATAGGAGCTACTTAGAACGTATCTGGAAAGAAAATCAGTTATCGGATTGGAGAGTCGTGGAGACGTCGAGCTGGATGGATGATGAACAAGTGGGAATGTTGAATAGGGATGTGGGCGAGCGATCGAGTTGTGAGGTGTTGGGTGCTGTAGAGGATGTCGATAGATTGTGTGAGGTGCAGTCAAGTGAAAAGCGGATTGAGACAAGCCCGGCGAGGGATGGGCCACAAGTTGAATTGCCAAGGGTGAATAAAGCAACTTTAATTGATGTGAATGGGGAACAAAAAAGGGTTAGACAACTAATGGAGATTGAGGCAAGCCTGACACCGATAGGGGATAAACCTACAGCTGAACAACTCACAAAACGTGGGCGTGGGCGTCCGAGAAAGAAGAAGGAGTCGGAAACAGTACCGACGATGATAGTGAATGGCTCATTGTCGGACTCCGATTTTGTGTGCCGTAAACATGGGATATTGCGGGAGGCTCGCGAAACAGTGGGGCTGGGAAAATTGATAGGAGCAGTAACGGACGGAATAGAGAAAGCGATAGTCAAAGACATAGCGCGTTTGATCGAAGCGCGCGAGCACAAAGCCTAGCAAAGCATGAAGGTGTTGTCGTGGAATGTCTGGGGGATTGGCGCGGCGTCAAAATGACGCTCTATATGTCAACACAAATACATTTTGGCTCTACTTCAAAAGCCCAAACGGAGATGATTATGGAAAGAGTTGTTCGACAATTATGGTATGAGGATACGTTTGAGTTTTGCTTTGCTCCATCGGAGGGGAAAGCGGGCGGTGTTGTTGCAATTTGGGACCCAAAAGGGTTCAAAGTAGAAGTGAAGGAATGGGGAAAGAATATGATCATTTTAGTCGGACGATGGTTGCGTGAAGACTGGTCGGCTGGTTTTGTGGGTGTGTATGCACCATGTGTGATTGCGGATCAAGATGCCTTTTGGGAGGAGATAGTGCAAGTGGTTCGAGCAAGGCAAATCGAGTGGTGTGTGGGAGGTGATTTCAACATGGTGATGAAGGCGACGGAGAGAACGAGCAGTGTACATCTTGCTCGAAGTATGCGTCAATTTTGTGAATTTATTGAACAAATTGCTTTGTTAGATGTTCCGATGCAGGGGAAACGATTCACATGGTTTGGTCCGAGGGGAAGGGGAGCCGGCTAGATCATTTTCTAGTCTCGCAAGGTTGGGTGAATCGTTTTGAGACTCTCACGGTGCTTAATTTGACGAAGGAACTATCGGACCATTCCCCCATTGTTCTTGTAAGCGACGTGTTTGACAGTGGTCCGAAGCCATTTCGGTTCTTTAACTTTTGGCTAAAGGATATTCGCTTAATGGAAAATGAATGGAGGCGATTGTCGTTGCTTGATGGGGAGGCTGTGATTTCGACAAAATTAAAAGGGCTGAAAGGGATGCTTAAAGGGTGGAACCGACAAGGTGTAAATGTGATCGAAGAACAGTATAAAAGCGTAGTGGTAGAATTGGAGCAGCTAGATGCAAATGTCGGGTCTGAGGTGCAATCTGTGGATGAGAAATTAAGGACGAAGGAGCTTTATGCGAGGTTGTGGAAATTGGCCAAGTTGAGAGAATCAATTTAGAAACAGAAATCGAGGGTGCTGTGGTTGGCGGAGGGGGATCGTAACACAAGTTTTTTTCACAAAACGGCCAAAATTCGTCAAATGCAGAATTATATATCTGGTATTCAGGTGGATGGTTGTTGGGTGACTCTACCTGAGAGAATGAAATTTATGTTTAAGAGGGAGTTTCAGAAACATTTCGATAAGCCGTGTGCAGCGGGCTCTTTCTTGCCGAATGTAGAATTTGCAATGTTGTCGAATGAACAGCGGCGGGGGCTTGAAGAAATGTTCACGGAAGAAGAGGTGATATGTGCGATTTGGAGCTGTGAGGGGGCGAAGGCACCGGGTCCGGATGGATTTCCATTCGAATTTTTCAAACAGGGGTGGGAATTTTTAAAATCTGATATCATGAGGTTTATGGCTGACTTTTTTGAATCAAGCAAGTTACCCAGGGGTGAATTCAACTTTTGTGGTCTTGATAGCGAAGAAGGACTGCCCGAGAGTAATTGGCGATTATCGCCCAATTTTTTTGTTGAATTCTGTGTATAAGATATTGGCGAAATGTTTGGCGAAGAGGTTACAAGGGGTCTTACCTATGCTGATCACCGACGTGCAAGCTGCGTTTATCAGGGGTCGACAAATTTTAGACGGTATTCTGCTAGCTAATGAGGTAATTCACTCAATGAAGAAATGTAGATTAGCGAATGGGGGGTAATTCTTAAATTGGATTTTGCCAAAGCGTATGATTGTATTAGATGGACTTGTTTAGATTGTATTATGTGCCGAATGGGGTTTGGGGAGAGATGGCGAGGTTGGGTGATGGAGTGTGTGAGCACGACTCGGTTGTCGATACTGATAAATGGTAGTCCGACGAGAGAATTCCCGATGCGGAGGGGCATTCGCCAAGGTGATCCCTTGTCGCCTCTATTGTTTGTGATAGTGGCAGAGCTTTTACACCGATTCATGGTTAATGCGGAAAAATTGGGGTTGATCAAGGGAGTGCGAGTGGTTGGTGACATATTTCTTTCACACGTACAGTTCGCGGATGACACATTTATTTTTCTGCAGGGAGAGGTTGAGGTAGCGCGTAACCTGAAAAGAGTACTGACTTGCTTCGAGTATGCTTCCGGTCTACAGATTAATTACGACAAATCATGCCTTTTCGGAATTGGTGTGGAAGGAGCGATGCTTATGGAATTTGCGTCGATCATGGGTTGTCCGATTGGTGACTTGCCGATACAGTACTTGGGTATTCCTTTGGGAGTACATCCGCGTGGTATAGAAGTATGGGAACCGCTTATCAGAAGGTTTCGCAAGCGACTTTCAGGTTGGAAACGAAATTCCTTATCGTTTGCGGGTCGGTTGCTATTAATTAATACAGTGTTTTCCGTGTTGCCGGTATTTTACATGTGGGTTTTCTTGGTGCCGAAACGTGTAGTGCTGCGAATTGATTGTATTCGGTGCAATTTCCTTTCGGGTGGTAAGGAGGAGAGGGCAAAGATGAGTCAGATAAGCTGGGATGTGGTGTGTAAACCGAAGCGAGTGGGAGGGCTTGGGGTGGTGAAACTACGCTCAAGAAATTTAGTGTTGCTTGCGAAGTGGGCATGGAGATTTGCAAAAACATAAGACTCGTTTTCGAAGTCTATAATTGGGGCGAAATATGGTACGGCTGTGAGAAGTTGGCAAATTCAGCAAAAGGGGAAGATACACATGTCGGGGATGTGGAAACAAATCGTAGAGGTACAGAATGACGAGTATGTTGATAAATTTTTAAATGTGAATCAATTTATGTGGATTGTGGGTGATGGCGGTAGTGTGCTGTTTTGGTGGGATTGTTGGGCATTAGATGAACCTTTGAAAAAGTATTCCTGCAGTTGGTTGGCTTGGCTTCGAATAAATTGGCATTTTTCCGAGAGGTTTTGGGTTTGCCGAGAGAGGACTTGGAGGGTCATTTCCGACAAGAGTTGCGATCCTTCGAGGTAAAACAATTAAACGAATTAAAAGCTTGTTTGGTAGGGATACATTTGCGAGATGGAGTTGCGGATAGGCTGAGTTGGAGACATTCGAACTCAGGGCTGTTTTCGGTGGGTAAGTTGCACAGTTTAATGTCCTCATTTGGTATGTCCGAACCATTGAATGTAAGTATGGTGTGGAATATGCCGCTATTGTCGAAAATTCAATGTTTTGTGTGGTTTATTATGGTGGATCATTTACCGACGCTCCGAATGTTATTTCATCGTGGAATTCCCCTATCGAACTCATCTCTAAATTGCCGTTGGTGTAGTTTGGGAGAGGATAATTGTGATCACATTCTGTGGTCGTATGAACTAGCTTATGATGTGTGGACTGACTTTTTGATGTGGTGGGATGTTAAGCTGGTTAGACCTCGCCGCATTGGTGAGTTTCTTACTCAATGTTGTAAGAATTGTTTTAGTGGGGAAATCCGAGCTTGGTGGACGATTGGATGCGCGGGTGTAGTTTGGTCGCTTTGGGTGGCGAGGAATGAACTTATGTTTCAGGGGCGTCGCGCAACGAGACAATCGGTATTTTTTCTTGTTCAGATCCGGGCATTACATTGGACCCGGGCGTCTGTAGGTGCAGCGTGTATAAATGAGGCATCGTGGTGATCATCCCCGATGCAATGCTGGTGGGTGAAAAGCACGAGAAAAGTGGCTCGGCTGAATGTGGTGTGGATGCCTCCCTTGGAGGGAGTGTCGAAATTCAATGTTGATGGGGCGGTACGGGGAAAGCCGGGATTGTCAGGATGTGGGGGTGTTCTACGAGATTGGAATAGTCGTATTGTGGCGATTTTTTCTTGATCGATTGGGATTGCTGATTCTAATGTTGCGGAAATTCAGGCGATTGCTTACGCCTTGCGAATGCTATGTGAGATGAGGTTGGATATGATAGCATCGATAGTGGTGGAATCGGATTCGATGGTGGCAATATCGTGGATGCATAGTATTGATCGCCGACCTTGGCAGCTATGGTGATGGTTCCAGTAGATTGAAGAGGATTGTGCCGTGCTACCATGCATGTGCTTCAACCACATTTTCAGAGAAGCAAATGGCGTTGCGGATGCATTGGCCAAGAGTGGTGTTGTTAGGGCCAATTGGGTGTGGTTGTTCATGGAGTGAATTGGTCGTTTTGTTCTTTGTACACACACATTGGTACTCTTTTCCTCTACTTAGGATTAGAGAGGTTTTTAATGAGGCCGATGTGGGGTGTGGATTTTGTATGATTGCTATTTTAAATAAAATCATACTTTCGTTGTGCAAAAAAAATTGCGTCATCGCAAAAAAAAATATAAGAATGTACAAGAATATAGAACATAATGTAGGGGTTTCCAAAACCACTATTTCGAATGAAAGTTACATTAATAATTTTTTTTATCTATTTTGCATTTTGCTTTTTTTTTTCAAATCTATTGTTCCATGCAATTTACTAAAATAAAAATATTTAGTTATAAATTTCATCGTTTATTTCAATGAAAAGTTAGAAGTTATTCATTATACTTAGTTAAGTATTAAAACATTGGACGGGGTTTCAGTATTCTTAGTTAAGTATCGAAACCAATTTTGGAGTATCAAAACATTAAAGAAGTTACAATACTTCAAAATTAGTTTCCACACTTGTTGTGTCACAGATGAATTTGGAGTATCAAAGGAATCACCTTGGTTTCAAACTTCATATAATTTCAATAGTAGTTCCTCGAGTTTGCTTAGTTTTAAAACAACCAGAGGTTCTCTAAAATCATCTAGGGGACATATTGAACTGTTGTTAGACAGGTTAAAGATCAACCACTTCAATTTTAACACATGTTTACCAATGATACATTGTTGTTTAATTATAGATTAGAAGAATTGTTGAATCATTGCATTAGATTAAGTGATCCAAGGATTACTTAAGCGATTAAAAGTTCAAAAAAATGTACGAGAATTTTACCTACAAATGGAGTAGCTTAGTTAGGTTGAAGATCAGTTACTTCCATTGTACGTAAATAAATCATGGTGTTCATGTTTACATTTATACTTTCAATAGTTCACGTAGTACCAATTCAGTTTGACACTAATATACAGCTACACCAACACCAACCAATTGTTTAAAGTAACTACCTCACTTTAACACATTTAGTAAAACTCTACATTCTTAAAATAGGTCTTTTATACCGAAAGTTGTGTAATCATTGTTATTGTAATATCCTCGATGTACCTTAGAAGAAAATAAATTAAGTTGATTAATTAATTGAATTAATTGATCATAAATTAAATATAATTATATAATTTAGTGGCTAATTGGATGAAATTGAAAATATGAAAGCTAAATTAAGATGACTTAACTAAATTTAAGCTTAAATAAAAATATTACATGCAAAAGTCTCAAATAGACCAAGCATACCCCTTGTAAATAGTTAATTTTAGAAGGGAGTTGAGGGTTAGAATTGGGTTTTTCCGGCCCCAATCATTACCTTGGCCGGCCACTTGAGAGAGAGCTTAGAGAGGGAAACTTTGCTGGTCCTTCAGCCATTATTGAGTGTTTAGAAGCTTGATTTAAGCTTATATTCAAGATGGATTAAAGCTATCACATGTAAGTAAACTAAATCTTAATTAATCTAGATAGCCGATTGATGCTAGGATGATTTGAATTGATTTTTATTTTGTTTCATGGCTGGAAATTCTTGATTTATGCATGCATGTAATGTTTATGGCTTAGGAATGAATTTGAATTGAGGTCTTGTAACACCCTAAGTAGTGGTTAAAAAAAGAGAAGAAAAGGGGATTTGCAACCAAGGGAACTTGAACCTGTAACATATGCTTGGTAAACCCAAGCTTTGACCGTCTGAGCTAAGGCAATCCATGGACTTAGTTTAGTCCAGTTTTTATTTAAGTTATGGTTTAATTGTCTAATCCAATAATAAATAAAATTGAGACTCCCCATCTACCCAATTAAATGTTTTTGACCCAAATCTTAGAGACCATCAATCTTCTCCTACCAAACACTACGATCACCGTCCGATCTGCCCTCTTCGTCACGTCGTGCTCGTCACCGCCGGTACTGGTGTAAGCGCCTTCGTATACTGGTTTTAACCCATCGGCCACGCGCCTTGATTCTCCACCGTTTGCCGTGGAGAGCAACATAAGTGCTCGGCGGAGAACCAAAGCCATGCCTTTTTGTTTTCCGTTATTTCGGCCACCGCTTCGTCGTGGTTACCATCGTCGGTGTCGTTGTGACCGGCGGCACGCCACGACTCCAACCCTGGCTGCCACTCGCGCGTTAGCTATGATGTCCGTCGTGAAGCTTGGTTCGAGGATTCAGTAGAAACCCAAGTTCGACCCTTATGTTTTTTGGCGATTATGTCGACGTTCGCCTTCCGTTCGCCGCGCTACCACCACCGGAAGGTTCCTCACGCCACGACGAACAAACCCCTCCGGTCGTTGCCCGTCCTACACCAGCAGCGGGTTCATTGGAGCTATCGCACTTTTCCGACCATTTTGCTCATTTCGAGTAAGATCTAGCATGTTCCAGCAAATTTTCCGATTTGTTTTGTAGTGGTAGTGTTGTGGGCTAATTTTCCCATCCGTTTATGGTCAGGTTGTACATCTCGACATCTTCGCCGACCTCTCTGGCGTTTTTCCGGCGATCAGAATGCTTTAGGGTAAGTGAACCGGGTCCAAATCGTCCGAACCGGCCTGACCCTGTAACCCCCTTAGTCCGGCCTAGACGCTTGACTCGAAGAACGAAGATTACACGGGGAAAACGAGAGTCAACCCGAAAGTCAACCTTGATTAACGACACTTTTTTTCTTTTTATATTATCTAGATGCACATTAAGCCTATGTGATTACTCAAGAATCATATGAGATAAGGGCACATCAATCAGAAAGCAATTAAGGACTCAATTGCAGGAATTACACTTTTAGGGACCAAAATGTAATTTTCAGAAAATATAAGAACATTGCAGATTTTAAGTTTAGCAATATGTAATTCGTCATATTACATGCCTCTCTGTCAAATTTCAGCTTAAAAAGACATTCCAAGCTAAAGCAATTGCATCCACAACATTCAGGACTAAAATGTAAAACATGGAAACTTTAAACAATTCAAAAACTTCATCCAACAGTTATCCGTTTTGGAACACAGACTTTCGTTCCGAAACGCTCGTATTGAAACGTTGTTGACCGTTTCGGTACTCGGGTGCGTTCCGAGACCGGTATCGAAACTGGCCTCTCCAGTAGCTAAAATGTTCCGAAACACCTTCAACCGTTCCGAAACGCTATTGCCATTACAGGCCCCTGTTTCGAAATAGTTAAGGGTGTTTCGATACACCCTACTCTGTAGCAGCAGAAATTGCTGGATTTTCACCTCTTAACCCACTCAAACATGCTTCAAATCATACCATATCATACCAACAACTTGATTAAACATCAAGGAACATATTTAGGAAGTCCAAGCTAAGGCATGACACCAAACACATGAACATTCAAACTATATGCATGCTTCCTAACCACAAAGCCAAATAAAGAACTCAAACCTCCAACAAAATCATTAGGACCATTTACAACCCATAAAAGTGATCACAAACATGTCACAAACTTAGGGAGTTTAAAAACACATCTCCCAACTACAACCATGAAACCCCATTGCCAATTATCAATACTAAAGTATGTAAAACATCACCATACATGAGATTTGCACTTCTTTGGATGTTCTTAACCTTCTTGCTGCCAAAAACCACTTCAATTATCTGCATTGTTGGTAAATGAGAGCGTAAACGCATTTTCTTAGTGAGGCAATCTCTAAAGAAAACCAACACAACAATGCATTACTCAAAACACTTTCTGAAAAGTCTTTTTCTACAACATGATCATTCTATCTCATGCTTGAAAACCGTTTCAAAGCAAAACTCCATTGAAAACACATGTACCTCAATTCTTTCTCATGCATTTAAACCAATGCAAATCTCATGGCAAGGCCATACACATGCTTGTGAAAAATAAAGCATTTCATATACAAATATCATATGCATTTCTCATAGCATAAATCATCTCATCAATAGGTACATGTGAATCAAAAGCATTTTCATATATTATATTGGCATTTCACATCTCATTATTACTCGGATATGCAGATAACTTTCTCAAACCCACTAGACACTTCCGGTAGAATTCACATCACCGTACTCACTCGTCTACTAAACATAATTTCCGGTGGAATCTTACATCACCGTACTCACATGGCGGAATCTCTCATCACCACAAAGCTCGGGTATTTCACCAAGTCGTACTCGATGGAATGCCCATCATCGGTCTCTCCCTTTGGATTGAATCCAAAGAGCATGTACGAATTTTTAGTTTATAGTGCACTCTCATCCTATTGATCGATCAATTATATTTGGTAAGTATATTATCCTCTATGCCAATATATTATGTCAAAACATCATCTCACCTACTGTTTTTAATGCAACATTTCTCAAAGCTTTCTCATCTCATTCAAAATCATAACATTTGCCTTGCTTTAAAACAAAAGCTCAAAACTCATCAATGCGACATGTTATTTCATAAATCTTTTCAGGCATCATCTCATGCTACAAATAATGCATAAAAACAGTAGGAATTTATCTATCTCAAAACATGAGCATGTAAAAGCATTTTAGGGGCAACCACCACATATATGAGAGCAATCTAGCCAATACTTACTTCCGGACTTAGGAAGGTGTTTCAAACCTTTCCTAAACTCCCAAACCTTGTTTCTTTTTCCCTCAAGGACTTCTAAAACCATTCGCACTCACCGATTACGTTTTGTTTGCTCGCCGAAACGCTATCTAAGCTCCCGGATCAACACCAAAGGCGTCAGAAGATGTCTCCCATGTTTATAACACATAAGAGCATAGGATTAATGCATCATCATGCATTGAAATCATCAGCCACATACCTAAACTCGCTGCTCTACTCAAGAACCTCATTTCGGCAACCAAAAATAACCGAAATCATCTCCAAACACTCCAAAACAAAACCCAGCCAAGATCTATCACTTCTAATCATTTCTAAACATCAATCAACGTAAAAAACCACCACAAACTCGTCCTTATACCTCCAGCTATAACAGAACACCAAAACCACCCCAAAAACCACCATTCTAGCATACACAACTTAGGAACCCAAGCTATTCGGGATTTGTTTGATAAAACTTCATTTATAACATCAATTACCTTTCAAAATACATTAGAAAACAACCTCAAAACAGAGCCCAACTAACAACCACGAAAATCATCAAGATCTCTCAATGAACCTTGAGTTTTAACACAATTTCTTGTTTCTAACATTAAAGCAACTCAAAAGTCATTAAAAAGGATTTATAACTTGGGAATTTCAGTAAAGAACTGATCATTAGAGGAGTAGGACGAAGCTTACCTCTAATGGCTGATTTCTCCTTGATTTGGGAAAGTTTTCTTGAAAATCCAATGTGAAAACAAGAGGATTTGGTGAAAAAAAGATCAGGAATCAAAATGAGATTGAAATCTCATCAAAAAGGAATAAAAATCAGAGGCTAATTGATGGAGGAAATGTGTTT
This sequence comes from Hibiscus tridactylites, assembly GCA_958450335.1. Classification (NCBI taxonomy): domain Eukaryota; kingdom Viridiplantae; phylum Streptophyta; class Magnoliopsida; order Malvales; family Malvaceae; genus Hibiscus; species Hibiscus tridactylites. The sequence goes on along the minus strand of OY288289.1, from coordinate 21,456,360 downwards.
GGCTGAGTAGAAATTGAGAGAAAATGAAATGAGAGAAAATTGACGTGAGGTGGTTATGAAAAGTCAAAGATGGTTTTTCCTTTTAATTATCTTTATTTCCCTGAATTAAATCATTATTAAAATCACCCAAAATAAGGAGAAATCTGATTAAAAACATTTTGGTAAAATTAGCTCCTTAAAGATTCAAAGTTTCAATCCTTTACAAAACAGTCACAATTCAACTTTTGCAAAAACTGCGATTTGGTCACTACACCGAAATGTAGTATTTCCAAACCTTATTTTGTAAAATTGTTTTTAGCATAATCATTAATATAATAAATGAGGATTTTTTGGTATTTTTCCATATTTTTAAAGCATCCCGAACTAGGTGTTCCCTAAATCTCCCTTAAAGATTCGAACCGTTCTCGACCGGTCCGATTCGAACTCTAAAACATCTAGGCCCAAAATCGGGGTGTTACAGAGCAGGTTTGAACCGACTAGACCGGTTGAATCGGTCAGCCCAGTTGACCCGTCTGCCCGAGTCCGACCCGCCCCATCCGCCCGACCCGTTTGCTTGAGTCCGACCAGACCCATTGACCCGATCCGAGTCAACTCAGTGAGTCAACTTGCCTGAGTTGACTCTTTCGAGTCAACCCAGTTGACCCGTGACAATATCGTGACTTTAGTGTTGACTTTGACTGCTGATGTCAGCATGACGTCAGCATTGACTTTGACCGTTGACCAAAAAGTCAACTTTTTTTCGAAAAGTCCCGTTTTATGTTTTTCGATGTCCTGAGTCCGTTTTTGAAGCCAGTTTCGCAAAATTCTAATCGGAAAGCCTCCGAATCTGACCTTGGACCCGAACTTGTTTATGTATTTTATTATTCAATTAAGGGTACTATGAATAAGGACTGAAATGGGAATTTGTGTTTTTGAAGGTACTCATAGTTCCTTGAATATGAATTGTTTATGGACATCAAATTCGGGTTCGAGTGCAATCGAATGGGGTATCATGAATTCATCGATGTAGTTTGGAGTTAAGGTAATACACTAGTACTTTCTGCATGCTTTCAAAACTTTTTGGTATTCAGTTAATTCTTGCACGACCATGATTGAGCATATTATTAATTCTACTAATGTCTATCAATTAAGAAATAAGCATATTAGTAGCCAAGGCATATATTCGAATAAGGGGTTTGATAAATCGAAAGGACTTTCGATTTTAGTAAGCTATTAATAAAAACGGTCGATCTCCAAATCTGAGTATGTTGGCTAATGAATCATGAAAATGCCCTTGATGTATGTAAATGACTAAAATACCCATGCCAATGAAAGGGGTCTGGAAATATACAATAGATCTGGTAAAACAACTGATTCTTCTGAAAATCATGAAATTGCTCGGAAAGTTATGGTAACGAGGTTTCACTTTCTAGTCTATAAATTGCTCAGTTTCTTTGAATTTTAATAATTCTCTGAAGACATTTACGAGAAACTAATTGTATGTTTGAATTACTCAGAGTTGCGTAAAATGTTGAATTGCTTGAAATGACAAAAAAAAGTTTAGAAATATCGATAAGGTTGAATTGATCAGTATGTCCCTAATGACCAAAAAGAATGATCTATCGTCGACACTAATTATCAAATTAAACAAAATGATGGATTTACCCTCGAGAACTATAATGAATGAATAATTGAACAAACCGAGAGGCTCGAAATAATTGGAACACCTTTGGACATCTAGGTGACTAAAAATACCTCTAAGACTTGAAATGAGAATTATCAATAAAGCCAATCAAAGGCAATAATCCTGAAAGTAGTAATACGCGACCCTTGTTGGTCGATCGTTTCGAGAACTATTGTGATGTTGGAAGAATATCACTTAAAGGCATGTTCAAGTTATTTGGAGAAAGTACCTAAGTCTATGGTAAGAGCAACATGTTCTTCGTGTGTATTCGATGTTTTGGATCGAGTTCAGATGCACTACACATGTTCGATTACTTGGGAAATACCATTTCAATATCTGTTCGATTTCTCGTTGTTTGTTTAGTGGTTGCTTGGCTTGGCGAGCTTTTGTTATACAATGTAGTTAGTTCTGAGAAGTGAGTACTTGCAAGGTACTGATTCGGTTAGATAATAAACCTTGTGCGATGGTTTGCGATTAGTTCAAAGGGACTCGGAAACCTGATAAATAACCAGAACCTATAAACTCCGTACGTCACTGCTTTTACCTGATAATCAAAATTGCCAAATTACCTTGAAGGTCAAAATGACCAAAATGCCCTCACAAGCTTAAATGATTGGATCACTCTCGGTACTTCTGAAATCTCAATGTTCTCGATGTGTCATGTTCCGAATGTTGGTTGGAGCTATTAGTACCGAGCTCCCTCGCCTAGGGACCTCATCCTGAAATCAGTCCAAATTGTCAAATGTCATCTTTTTTATATCTATCAAGTACTCTTGAGAAATGAATTTGGTCATAAAGCGCCTACCATGTATCTGTAAACACTATCTGTCCTGAACCAAGATCATCTGCTTAAAATTAAAAGTATGACACTGTTATTCTAAAAGAAAGCAATTCTCTGATTTCCGTCCTCTGATACGAAATAATAATAATAATAATAAAATAAATTTTACATCTGTCTTTCGGTATAAGAATAGATCTGATATCTATTTTCTGTAATACCGTCTTCTGAATATAAACTGAATTCATCTGGGGTATATTATCTGGGATGTGAATGAAGATCTGTAGGCTCAGCGCTGGTAAGCCCTTCTGGACCTAAGATCATATGCCCAATGGGCTTAGGGTAAGTCTTTCTGGATACTATTCTAGGTTTCTGCATATTGGCGTATGGTTGGAGGGTAGTTAAGTAGATTAATAAAACTTTCTAACCTCTTCTGAAACATACCCTACTAAATTAATGTATCAAAGCGAACTATCAGTAAACTTACAATTTTGTGCTTAAAGAACCACTCGAAACTCCATGATTCAACTTCTAAAATCTAAAATCTCTTTTGAATCTACGACCTTAGACTCATCTCTTAAGGTACGAGTGATCAAATAAAGAACAACTCTGTTACCTTCTGATATAATGCTCCACAGAAACATCGAATCGTAATTAGAGCTTACTGTTGCCCAGTCCATCATGACAGTGTTATGCATGCCATATACCTGCTTGTGCTTTTAGCATCCCATTGTAGTTTGTATTACTGAGATTTCCGAAGCTCACATTGTTTTTACCATCACAGGTTAGAAGATCGACCATGTCACAACTGTCAATGTCGGTATGGGAGTTTCTTGGGCTTGCTTGAGGAGTATGGTACCTGAAATTAGGGGGCATGTATGTCACATTTTGATTTATATTCGAGTATGAAACTTGTATTAACAACTTTTATCATAGTTTTGTTTCATTGTCTGACTATTTTCTGAAATTATATTTTAATTCAAAACTTGATTTATGATTTTTAAACGATTTAGAAATTTGTTTATTTAAAGTTTTAACGTGGGTCGCTCCGGTGACCATAATGTGACTTCCTAGGATCCATATTAATGCATAGGCGGGCCTATGGGGGTTACATTTAGTGGTATCAGAGCTTAGAGTTATGTCATTCTGGGTAGATGGGCCGATCGTCTGTCATATGGTGTCTGGTCAGTGCCTGCCCCTAGATCCTTACGGTACTCTACCAAGCCGAGACTTTGACGTCGAATCCTTTTTCTGAAATAACTGAATCTAAGTTTTCTGTCCGCTGTTGCTCGAATCGTTCTGGCAAGGAATGTCTGTAGCATTCGTCTGTGAATTTGAATTAACTTAATTGATGTAAATCTGGATAAAGAACATGAGATGGTTTATGCATGTGAAATCGAAGATCTGAATCAGGTTAAGAGAATTGTTTGATCATATGCGGTAACTGATATAAGACTACATGTAAGGTAGCTCAGTGATAATGATTGTGTTTGAGAATATTCTGATGAAAATTTGATAAAGGTATTATGAATTTAAAAGAAAGATGTTCGTGAATGTGTCAAAAATGTAAATTCCGTGGTGACTCTATTGCACGAAGGAAAAAGGTTGTCTGAATATTATGTTGAAGGTAAGTGATATATGTTTAAGACCTTGATTCTGTTTGGTCGGCATAAAGAAAGATTTTTCCTTGAAATTCGAGGCATGGTAAACCGTTATAAATCATCTCTGACCAAAGTTTAATGTTTACATCCTGATTTTGGAGGGCACTGGTTGAGGCTTTGAGTACTCGTATAAATTTCATGCACATTTGTTCGTCCGTAAACTGATGGTCAACCTAGTGGAGTAATTCTGATTCTGAAAGATGTACTTTTGACTCTATGATTGACTTCTGTGGTGACGAGAATGTTTTGTAGTCTTGACTGAGTATGCCATAATAATAACAGTTACGAGACAAGTATTCGTGTGGTTCCCTATGAAGTTCTGTATGGATTCATGTATTTCATTTTAATCAATTTAGTTGAGATACATCATGGGATGATTTTGAGTCTAATGTCAGTCCGAGTGACCGGAACAATACCAAATTGATCCGTGACCATCTAAGCGTCCTGAGAAACAAGGATACACTGATGGATAAGTTTCAGTGCAAGAATGGATGAATGACCACTTCTGAAATTCTTCGAATCGGATAAATTTTGAGGATGAAATTTCTTTAGGGTGGGAGAGTTGTAACACCCTAAGTAGTGGTTAAAAAGAGAAAAGAAAAGGGGATTTGCAACCAAGGGAACTTGAACCTGTAACCTATGCTTGGTAAACCCAAGCTTTGACCATCTGAGCTAAGGCAAACCATGGCCTTAGTTTAGTCCAGTTTTTATTTAAGTTATGGTTTAACTGTCTAATCCAATAATAAGTAAAAGTGAGATTCCCCATCTACCCAGTTAAATGCTTTTCACCCAAATCCCAGAGACCATAAATCTTCTCCTACCTAACCCTGCAATCACCGTCCGATCTACCCTCTCTGTCGTGTCGTGCTTGTCACTGCTGGTACCGATGTAAGCGACGTCGTTCACCGGTTTTGACCCATTGGCCACACGCCTTGACTCTCCATCGTTCGTCGTGGAGAGCGACATAAGTGCTCGGTAGAAAACCCAAGCCATGCCTTTTTGTTTTCCGTTATTTCGGCCACCACGTCGTCGTGGTTACCACCGCCGGTGTCGATGTGACCTGCGGCACGCCGCGACTCCAACCCTGGCCACCACTCACGCATTAGCACCGATGTCCGTCGTGAAGCTTGGTTTGAGGATTATGTCGTCGTTCGCCTTCTGTTCCCCGCGTTATCACCACCAGAATGTTCCTCACGCCACGACGAACAAACCCCTCCGGCCATTTGCCCGTCTGACACCGGCAGTGGGTTCATCGGAGCAATCGCACTTTTCCGACCATTTTGCTCATTTCGAGTAAGATCTAGCGTGTTCCAGCAAATTTACGATTTGTTTTGTAGTGGTAGTGTTGTGGGCTAATTTTCTCATCCGTTTATGATCAACTATTAGAGGTAAGCTTTGCCCTTCACCTCTAATGATCAGTTCTTTACTGAAATTCCAAAGTTATCAATCCTTTGTTAATAATTTTTGAGTTGTTTTAATGTTATAAACATGAAATAGTTGCTAAATTCAAGATTCTTGATGAGATCTTGGTGATTTTTGTATTTCTATGTTAAGCTATGTTTTGAGGTTGATTTCTAATATATTTTGGATGATATTTGATGTTGGGAATGAAGTTTTAACAAATAAATCCCGAATAGGTTTGGGTTCCTAAGTTTAAGATGCTAGAGTTGTGGTTTTTGAGGTGCTTTTGGTGACTTGCTATTGTTGGATGTATAAGGTTGTGTTTATGGTGATTTTGTTGTTGATTGAAGTTTAGAAAAGGTTAGAATTGATAGATCTTGGCTGAGATTTGATTTGAGAAAGTTTGGAGGTGATTTCGATTACTTCGGATAGCCGAAAGGTTAGTTTTGAGTACATCAGCGAGTTAGAATGAGTGGCTGGTGATTTTAATGCATGATGATGCATTAATCCTCTGCTCTTATGTGTAATGAACATGGTAGATATCTTCGGACGCGTTTCGTGTTGATCCGGAAGCGCCGGAAGCCTAGAAACCGTTTCACCGAGCAAGCAAAACGTAATCGGTGAGTGCAAATGGTTTTAGAAGTCCTTGAGGGACAAGGAAACAAGGTTTGGGGATTTAGGATTGGTTTGAAACACCATCCTAAGTCTGGAAGTAAGTATGTTTAGAATTTGCTCTCAAAAAAGTGGTTGATGCCCCTAAATGCTTTTAACATGCTCTTGATTTGAGATAGACAAATTTCTATTGTTTTATGCATGATTTATAACATGAAATGATGTTATGTGTTGATCCCATGAGATGGCATGACTTTGTAAAGAGTTTTGAGATTTGATTAAATGTTGTGCCTGAATTGTGGGTTTGAAATGGGATGAGATAGATTTGAGAAATGTTGCATCAAAATAGTAGGTGAGATGATGATTTTAATGTAATATATTGACAGAAATGATGAGATGATTATCGGATATAATTGGTAGACCAATAGGATAAAAGTGCACTATAAAGTAAAAATTCGTATGTGCTCTTTGGAGTCGGGAAATGGGGGTAGTGCCATCCCGATCCAAAGTGAGAATCCGATGATGAGAGATACCATCGGGGTAGGTCTTGGTGAAACACCCAAGCTTTGTGGCGAAGAGAGATACCCCCATGAGAGTTCGGTGATGTGAGATTCCACTAGGTAGGACTTGGCTTTATGTCAAGCTAATCCGCATATCCGAGTAAAGATATAATATAAAATGCCAATAAATGAGATTGTATTTGATTCACGTGTACCAATGTTGAAATGATTTTATGCTATGAGAAATGAGATTTTGAGATTTATGAAATTCTTTTGAATGTCAAGCATGTATGGCTTTGCCATGAGATTTGCATTGGTTGAATGCATGAGATAGATAGATAGATTGTAACCCCCTTAGCTTGGCCTAGACGCTTGACCCGAACTACGAAGATTACACGGGGAAAACCAAAGTCAACCCGAGAGTCAACCTTGATTAACGACCCTTTTTCATTTTTAATCTTGTCTAGATACTTGTTAACCTTAAGTGAGTACTCACGAAACATGATTGAGAAAGGCACAGCGATCGGATAACATATGGGGACTCAATTGCACTTCACACAAAATTAGGGACCAAAATGTAATTTCTACAAATTAGAGGGACTTCATTGATCTTGGGATTACCATTATGTAATTAGTCATGTTACATGCTTCTCTGCCAAATTTCAACTTAAAAAGGCATCTCAAGCTAAAGTAATTGCAATCTCAGCATTTAGGACTAAAATGTAAAGCATGCAAACATCAAACAATTCAAATCTGGGTCCAACGGTAACCCATTTCGAAACGCCTACTCACCGTACCGAAACGCTGTATCAGAACGACGTTGACCGTTTCGGTACGCGGGTATGTTCTGAGACCAATTCCGAAACATGTAGTTCCAGTAGCCAAAATGTATCGGAACATATCCCTTCGTTTCGAAATGCCAAGGCCATTTCGGGCCCCCGTTCCGAAACACCATGGGGTGTTTCGATACACCCTACCCAGAAACAACAACAATTGCTGGATTTTCACTAAAATACCTACTCAAACATGCCCCAAAGACTCTCTAATCATACCAACAAGTCATCATACATACAAGGAGCATGTTTGGGACATTCAAGCACAATCATAGCATCAAACACAAAGTTTCACTATTCTAAAGGCATGCTTCCTAATCTCAAAACCCAAATAGGCAATCGAACCTCAAAACAAGCAATTAAGGCCATTTACAATCCAAACAAGCTAAAACAAACATGCCACAACCTTAGGGAGTTTAACACATCTCCCAAATACAATTCTTGGTTTCCCATTTCCAATCTATCAAAACTAAAGTGTACGAAAACTTCACCATACATGAGCTTGGACTTCCTTGGATGAACTTAGCTTCCTTGATGCCCGAACACACCTCAATTATCTGCATTATTGGTAAAAGACAGAGCGTAAGCACAAATGCTTAGTGAAGCATGCTCTAAAGAAAACCAACACAATAATGCACATCTTGAAAACACTTTCATCAAAAGCTTTTAAACCACATGCTCATTTCTATTTCATGCTTGGAAACCTTTCAAAGCAATTTCTCATTGAAACCACATGTACCTTCATTCTATCTCATACATTTAAACCAATGCATAACTCAAGGCAAAGCCAAATTCATGCTTGTACTCTAAAGCATTTCATAAACAAACCACATATACATTTCTCATAGCATAACCATTACATCAAAGGTACATGTGAATCAAAAACCATAACATATTTTATATTGCCATTTCTCATCTCTTTATTACTCGGATATGTGGACATCTCTCTAGACACTTCCGGTGGCATCTCTCATCACCGTACTCACTTGTCTAGTAACATAGTTTCCGGTGGAATCTCACATCACCGTACTCACGTGGCGGAATCTCTCATCGCCACAAAGCTTGGCTTTTAAATCACATGCTCATTTCTATCTCATGCTTGGAAACCTTTCAAAGCAATTTCTCATTGAAACCACATGTACCTTCATTCTATCTCATGCATTTAAACCAATGCAAAACTCAAGGCAAAGCCAAATTCATGCTTGTACTCTAAAGCATTTCATAAACAAACCACATATGCATTTCTCATATAATAACCATTACATCAAAGGTACATGTGAATCAAAAACCATAACATATTTTATATTGACATTTCTCATCTCTTTATTACTCGGATATGCGGACATCTCTATAGACACTTCCGGTGGCATCTCTCATCACTGTACTCACTCGTCTAGTAACATAGTTTCCGATGGAATCTCACATCACCGTACTCACATGGGAGAATCTCTCATCGCCACAAAGCTTGGGTATTTCACCAAGTCCTACCCGATGGAATGCCCATCATCGGTTCTCTCCCTTTGGCTTAACCAAAGAGAACGTACGAATTTTCAATTTAAGTGCACTCTCATCCTATTGATCCATCATTTATATCCAGTAAGTATCTCAACATCTACGCCAATATATTATGTCAAATCAACATCACACCTACTGTTTTTCGTGCATTAAAACTCAACATTCTCATCTCATTTTCGAATCATAACATTTGCTATGCTTTAACATAAAAGCTCAAATCTCAATTATGCAACATGTTACTTTATGAAATCCTTTCAAGCATCATCTCATGCTATAATTCATGCATAAAAACAGTAGGAAATTATCAATCTAAAACCATGAGCATGTAAAAGCATTTAAGGGGCAATCACCACATTCTAGAGAGCAATCTAGCCAATACTTACTTCCGGATTTATGAAGGTGTTTTAAACCTTTTCTAAATCCCCAAACCTTGATTCTTTGTCCCTCGAGGACTTCTAAAACCATACACACTCACCGATTACGTTTCGCTTGCTTGCCAAAACGCTATCTAAGCTTCCGGATCAACTCCAAAGGTGTCCGAAGATGTCTCCCATGTTTTAAACACATAAGAGCCGAGGATTAATGCATCATCATGCATTGAAATCATCAGCCACACACCTAAACTCGCTGCTCTACACAAAAACCACATTTCGGCTACCAAACACTACCGAAATCACCTCTAAACTCTTCCAAAACCAAACCCAGCCAAGATTCATCACTTCTAATCATTTCTAAACATCAAAAACTAACACAACCACGTCCTTATACCTCCAGCTATAGCAGAACACCAAAATCACCCCAAAAACCATCATTTTAACAAGCAAAACTTAGGAAAAACAAACCTATTCGGGATTGGATTGATAACACCTCCTTTATAACATCATTTAACATCCAAAATACATTAGAAAACCATCTCAAAACATAGCTCAATCAATCACCACGAAAATCTTCAAGATCTCTTCCAAAATCTTGAGTTTAAAGCCAATTTCTTGTTTCTAACATTAAAACCACTTAAAAATCATTAATAAAGGATTGATAACTTGGTAATTTCAGTAAAGAACTGATCATTAGAGGAGAAGGACGAAATTTACCTCTAATGGATGATTTCTCCTTGATTTGGGCAAGTTTTCTTGAAAATTCAATGTAGAAATCAAGTGGATTTGTTGAAGAATTGATTAGGAATCAATGAGTGATTGAAATCTCATCAAATGAAGTGAAAATCAAAGTAAATTTGGTGGAGAGAAAATGTTTGGTTGAAAGGAATTTGAGAGAAAACAAAATGAGGGAAAATTGTTAAAAGTAGTTGTGAAAAGTCAAAGATGGTTTTCTATTTTAATCACCTTTATTTTCTTTTATTAAATCATTAATTAAATCACCCAAATTAAGGAAAAATCTGATGAAAACATTTTTGGTAAAATTAGCTCCTTTAAGATTCAAAGTTTCAATCCTTTACAAAACAGTCACTACTAAACTTTGCAAAAACTGCGATTTGGTCACTACACAGAAATGTAGTATTTCCAAACCTTATTTTTTAAAATTGATTTCACCATTCTCTTTTATATATTAAATGAGGAGTTTTAGATATTTTTCCATATTTTTAAAGCATCCCGAACTAGGTGTTCCCTAAAACCCCCTTTTAGATTCGAACCGTTTTCCAGACCAATCCGGTTCAGACTCTAAACATCTAGGCCCAATTTTGGGGTGTTACAACTCTCCCCCTCTTAAGAAATTTCGTCCTCGAAATTTACCTGGATGAAAAAGGTAAGGAAACTGCTTCTTCATATCATCTATTCTTTCCAACGTGGCTTCCTCAGCACCACGATGCCTCCACATCACCTTAACCAGCTCAATGGTCTTACCCCGAAGAACTTTACTGTCCGAATACAAAATCTCAACCGGCTCCTCATCGTAGGTCAAATCTGGATTCAACTCAGATTCCTCCATGGGCATAACATGCGAAGGATCCGATCTATACCTCCGAAGCATGGATACATGAAACACATCATGTATCTTCTCTAACACTTGTGGTAGCCTCAGCTTATAAGCAACAGGACCCACACGTTCTATCACCCCGTATGGTCGAATATACCTAGGGCTCAACTTACCCTTCCGACCAAATCTCATCACCTTCTTCCAAGGTGAAACCTTTAAGAACACACGGTCACCCACCGCAAATTCAATCTCCTTACGCTTCAAATCCGCGTAAGACTTCTACCGATCAGAAGCCGCCTTCAACCGCTCACAAATGAGCTTCACCTTCTCGGTGGTTCCTTTTAACAAAGCCGACATCGAGGCCAACTTCTGACATGTTTCAGGCCAGCAAAGAGGAGTTCTGCATTTCCTCCCACACAAGGCTTCAAAAGGTGCCATTTGAATACTTGCCTGGTAGCTATTATTATAAGCAAACTCCACCAAAGGCAAATGCTTCTCCCAAGAGCCTTGAAATTCAATCACGTAGCACCTCAACATATCCTCAAGCACTTGGATAACACGCTCAGACTGTCCATCCATCTGTGGATGATAGGAAGTACTGAAATTCAGCCGCGTACCCAATGCTTGATGCAAACATTCCCAAAATCGCGATGTAAACCTCGGATCTCTATCCGACACTATAGATTTTGGTACACCATGCAGACGTACAATCTCAGCAACGTACAGCTCTGCAAGCTTATCCAAGGTATACGTGGTATGCACAGGTAAGAAATGCGCACACTTCGTAAGGCGATCCACAAGCACCCACACCGAATTATTCTTTGATGGCGTCAAAGGCAAACCAGACACAAAGTCCATGGTGATTCTCTCCCACTTCCATTCAGGGATCCTCAACGGTTGCAACAACCCTGAAGAAAACTGATGCTCAGCCTTAACCCGCTGACAAACCATGCACTTACTCACATATTCCGCAACATCTTTCTTCAAACCCACCCAATAGTACTCATCCTTTAGATCACGGTACATCCTCGTACTACCAGGGTGCATAGCAAAAGGACCACTATGAGCTTCGGTCAGGATAGTACGCCTCAACTCCACATCACTTGGCACTACTATCCGATTCCCAAAACATAGAACTCCATCATCATTAAAACAAAAATCCGATAATCTATCCTCAGCAATATCATGCACATGTGGCACCAAAGAATCATCCAACAACTGCTTATCCTTTATCAACTAAACCAGAGATGGTTTCACTTGCAACTCAGCAACAAGACCTCCATCTCGCGAAATGCTCAAGCTAGCAAACATAGCCCTTAACTCTACCACCACTTTCCTGCTCAAGGCATTCGCCACAACATTAGCTTTTCCCGGATGGTACTCGATCGTTAGATCAGAATTCTTAAGCAACTCCACCCATCGTCGTTGCCTAAGATTTAACTCTTTCTGAGACATCAAATACTTCAAACTCTTGTGATCCGTGTACACAGTACACTTCTCACCATAAAGATAATGTCTCCAGATCTTCAAAGAAAAAACCACCGCAGCTAAGTCAATATCATGTGTAGGATAATTGCGCTCAAGCACCTCCAACTATTGCGATGCATAAGCCACCACCTTAGCCTCTTGCATTAGCACACACCCCAAACCAACGTAGGATCCGTCACTGTACACCACAAACTCTTTTCCTGATTCGGGTTGAATCAAGATAGAAGCTTGCGTTAAAGCTACCTTAAGCTTCTCAAAAGCTTGTTGTCTCGCTATCGTCCACTCATACTTAACATCTTTTTCCAACAACTTCGTTAAAGGGGCAGAAATTTTTGAAAAACCATCCACAAACCTCCGGTAATATCCTTCCAACCCAAGGAAACTACGTACCTCATGAACAGACCTAGGAGGCTTCCAATTCATCACCACCTCAACCTTCTGAGGATCAACACGAATCCCTTCCGCCGAAACCACATGACCAAGGAACACAACTTCCTTTAGCCAAAACTCACACTTGCTCAGCTTAGCATAAAACTGATTTTCCAAGAGCGCTTGCAAAACAACTCTCAAATGACCTTCATGCTCCTCCTCAGTACGAGAGTACACGGGGATATCATCGATGAACACCACAACGAACTTGTCCAAGTATTCATGGAACACTCCATTCATCATGTCCATGAAAGCAGCAGGAGCATTCGTCAAGCCAAAAGGCATTACAAGGAACTCATAATGGCCATACCTCGTTCTAAAGGTTGTTTTCGGCACATCCACATCTTTCACCTTAAGCTGATAGTACCCAGACCTCTAGTCAATCTTTGAAAACACAGCCGCTCCCCGAAACTGATAAAAAAGATCATCAATTCTCGGCAAAGGATACATGTTCTTGATAGTCAACTTGTTCAGCTAACGATAATTGATGCACATTCTCATAGTGCCATCCTTCTTTTTCACAAACAAAACTAGTGCACCCCTAGGTGACACACTAGGCCGAATGAAGCCACGGTCAAGAAACTCCTGAAGTTGCGTCTTCAATTCCTTCAGCTTCTTAGGTGCCATGCGATGGGGAGCAATGGACACCAGAGTTGTGTTTTCATACAACTCTATCCCAAACTCCACCTCTCGACTAGGCGGCAATCCAGGTAACTCCTCCAGAAACACTCTAGGGAACTCACACACAATTCTTATATCCTGAACGTGCAACTCCTTTGAAATAGGATTCATCACAAAGGCTAGGTAAGCCTCGCAACCCTGCCGTAACATCCGACTTGCTTCCAATGTAGACACCACATTGGTAAGAAACTTCACATTCTCGCCCATTACCACCACTTCATAATCATCCGCAAGTTTCAACGAAACTCACTTGCTTTCGAAATCCACTACTGCTCTATGCTCAACAAGACAATCCATACCAAGGATTACATCAAAGCCATAGAATGGCAATTCCATGAGATCAACAAGAAAAACATAATTTTGCACTTTCAAGGGACATCTCCTATACAACTTTCGCGTTACAACTGTCTCACCAAAGGAACTAGTCACACGCATACCAATATCCAAAGACACAACATGTAAACCAAGCATTTGAGCATGTTTACGAAATATGTACGAGTGTGTAGATCCATAATCAATCAAAGAAAGTAATGACAGGGATTACAAAGTAAAGGTACCTGTGATCACATCCGTATCATTCCTTCCCTCACGATGGGCATACACTCGAGCCTGACCACCACCCTTAGGTTGAACGGCCACAACATGTGCTACGTTTCTGCCACCATCATCCCTATGCTGAAAATTACCACGGCCGCGCCCACGACCCCTATGTGGCTCAGCTGCTCTCACCGGAGCCTGTCCCTCTCTCAGAGGCTGAGGACAATCTTTCTTCAAGTGTCCATGGTTCCCACAATTCCAGTATGTCCCAAGGTTACCCCAACACTCGCCACCGTGCCGTCTACGACAACGGTTACACTCAAGAGTCCTCAAAACAGCATTAGGTCCTTGCTGACCTCTACCAGGGTTACCACCCCCACGCCTAGCATCATAATGCGACCTCATATCCTTATGCCTCTTGTTGCGATCTCTACCATAATCGCATTCAGCCGCTCGCTTCTCAGAGCTAGATCCACCCGCTCGACTAGCCAGACCAAGATTCAACTCAATGTCCTTGGCTCTAGTGACCAAGACATCAAAATCCGTATAATCAGCCGCAAGCATATAAGTCTTAACATCTGCTACTAGCCAATAACGGAGTCGTTCACACCTCTCCCGCTCACTAGGGATTAGATCAGGCGCATACTGACTGAGGCGGACAAACTGAATTTCATACTCAGCTACTGACATGCTGCCTTGCACAAGAGACATAAACTCTCTTTTCTTCTCATCTAGGTAACACACTCCCAGATACTTCCGCTTGAACGCATTCAAGAAGAACGTCCAAGTCACTTCGTCATCCTCTATCCTAGAGATAGTGGTCGTCTACCACGTATAAGCATCACCATGCAACAGTGATACAACACAACCAAGCTTCTGCACATTATTGCAGTTCATCTGACCCAGAATCCGATTGGTGCTTTCCAAGAAAGACTCAGATCCTTCCAGAGATAAGCCTCTGAACTCAGTCCCTCCTGATGCGCAACTCCATGAGCTCCAGCTCCAGCTACCTGGAAAGCTTCAACAATAGCCTGAATCAACATGGTCATATCAGGAGCAGCTTTCCCCTGCGCACCCTAAGGTTCAGCGACCCCAGCACCCGCACCAGCACCAGCATTACCAGCTCCAGCACCACCACCACCGGGTGGTCCACCACCAGGGGGAGGAGGAGGTAAATCTTCAGCATTCTCAACATTCTCATTACTAGCGGTCGTCTAGTATTGATTCTCAACTCTCTACGTGGCCCCATTATATAGAAAATAATACACTGACAAAAATGCAATAAACACAATTAGGCACAATAAGGTAAGTAATCTAAGTACTCAAGCTCATTTTTGAAAACAATTCCTTTCATTAGTTTTGATATGGCAATGGGATCCCCTACCACACTCCAAACATAGCATAGCATCACAAAAAACATCTCCATCGAATCATACATCACTATTCACACATCATTCTTTCACCAAAAGACATATCATGCATAAACACATACATCAACCACATATCAAACCCCAATTATTCGATAACCTGGCTCTGATACCACTAAATATAACCCCCTTAGCCCGGCCTAGACGCTTGACCTGAACTACGAAGATTACACAGGGAAAACCAAAGTCAACCCGAGAGTCAACCTTGATTAACGACCTTTTTTCATTTTTAATCTTGTCTAGATACTTGTTAACCTTAAGTGAGTACTCACGAAACATGATTGAGAAAGGCACAACGATCGGATAACATATGGGGACTCAATTACACTTCACACAAGATTAGGGACCAAAATATAATTTCTACAAATTAGAGGGACTTCATTGATCTTGGGATTACCATTATGTAATTAGTCATGTTACATGCTTCTCTGCCAAATTTCAACTTAAAAAGACATCTCAAGCTAAAGCAATTGCAATCCCAGCATTTAGGACTAAAATGTAAAGTATGCAAACATCAAACAATTCAAATCTAGGTCCAACGGTGATACCACCAAATGTAACCCCCTTAGCCCGACCTAGACGCTTGACCCGAACTACGAAGATTATACGGGGAAAACCAAAGTCAACCCGAGAGTCAACCTTGATTAATGAACCTTTTTTCATTTTTAATATTGTCTAGATACTTGTTAACCTTAAGTGAGTACTCACGAAACATGATTGAGAAAGACACATCGATCGGATAACATATGGGGACTCAATTGCACTTCACACAAGATTAGGGACCAAAATGTAATTTCTGCAAATTAGAGGGACTTCATTGATCTTGGGATTACCATTATGTAATTAGTAGTGTTACATGCTTCTCTACCAAATTTCAACTTAAAAAGACATCTCAAGCTGAAGCAATTGCAATCTCAGCATTTAGGACTAAAATGTAAAGCATGCAAACATCAAACAATTCAAATCTGGGTCAAACGGTAACCCGTTTCGAAACGCCTACTCACCGTACCGAAACGCTGTATTGGAACGGCGTTGACCATTTCAGTACACGTGTATGTTCCGAGACCAATTATGAAACATGTAGTTCTAGTAGCCAAAATGTATCGGAACAGATCCCTTCGTTTCGAAACGCCAAGGCCATTTCAGGCCCCCGTTCCGAAACACCATGGGGTGTTTCGATACACCCTACCCAGAAACAGCAGCAATTGTTGGTTTTCCACTCAAATATCTACTCAAACATGCCCCAAAGACTCTCTAATCATACCAACAAGTTATCATACATACAAGGAGCGTGTTTGGGACATTCAAGCACAATCATAGCATCAAACACAAAGTTTCATTATTCTAAAGGCATGCTTCCTAATCTCAAAACCCAAATAGGCAATCCAACCTCAAAACAAGCAATTAAGTCCATTTACAATCCAAACAAGCTAAAACAAACATGCCACAACCTTAGAGTTAACACATCTCCCAAATACAATTCTTGGTTTCCCATTGCCAATCTATCAAAACTAAAGTGTACGAAAACTTCACCATACATGAGCTTGGACTTCCTTGGATGAACTTAGCTTCCTTGATGCCTGAAAACACCTCAATTATCTGCATTATTGGTAAAAGAGAGAGCATAAGCACAAATGCTTAGCGAGGCATGCTCTAAAGAAAACCAACACAATAATGCACATCTTGAAAACACTTTCATCAAAAGCTTTTAAACCACATGCTCATTTCTATTTCATGCTTGGAAACCTTTCAAAGCAATTTCTCATTGAAACCACATGTACCTTCATTCTATCTCATACATTTAAACCAATGCATAACTCAAGGCAAAGCCAAATTCATGCTTGTACTCTAAAGCATTTCATAAACAAACCACATATACATTTCTCATAGCATAACCATTACATCAAAGGTACATGTGAATCAAAAACCATAACATATTTTATATTGCCATTTCTCATCTCTTTATTACTCGGATATGTGGACATCTCTCTAGACACTTCCGGTGGCATCTCTCATCACCGTACTCACTCGTCTAGTAACATAGTTTCCGGTGGAATCTCACATCACCGTACTCACGTGGCGGAATCTCTCATCGCCACAAAGCTTGGCTATTTCACCAAGTCCTACTCGATGGAATGCCCATCATCGGTTCTCTCCCGATGGCTTAACCAAAGAGCATGTACGAATTTTTAGTTTATAGTGCACTCTCATCCTATTGATCGATCAATTATATCCGGTAAGTATCTCAACATCTATGCCAATATATTATTTCAAATCAACATCTCACCTACTATTTTTCGTGCATTAAAACTCAACATTCTCTTCTCATTTTCAAATCATAACATTTGCTATGCTTTAACATAAAAGCTCAAATCTCAATTATGCAACAAGTTACTTTATGAAATCCTTTCAAGCATCATCTCATGCTATAATTCATGCATAAAAATAGTAGAAATTTATCAATCTAAAACCATGAGCATGTAAAAGCATTTAAGGGGCAATCACCACATTCTAGAGAGCAATCTAGCCAATACTTACTTCCGGATTTATGAAGGTGTTTTAAAGCTTTCCTAAATCCCCAAACCTTGATTCTTTGTCCCTCAAGGACTTCTAAAACCATACGCACTCACTGATTACGTTTCGCTTGCTTGCTGAAACGCTATCTAAGCTTCCGGATCAACTCCAAAGTTTTCCGAAGATGTCTCCCCTGTTTCAAACACATAAGAGCATAGGATTAATGCATCATCATACATTGAAATCTTCAGCCACACACCTAAACTCACTGCTCTACACAAAAACCACGTTTCTGCTACCAAACACTACCGAAATCACCTCTAAACACTTCCAAAACCAAACCCAACCAAGATCCATCACTTCTAATCATTTCTAAACATCAATTAACATAAAAAAACTAACACAACCATGTCCTTATACCTCCAGCTATAGCAGAACACCAAAATCACCCCAAAACCATCATTTTAACAAGCAAAACTTAGGAAAAATAAACCTATTCGGGATTGGATTGATAAAACCTTATTTATAACATCTATTAACATCCAAAAGACATTAGAAAACCATCTCAAAACAGAGCACAATCAATCACCACGAAAATCTTCAAGATCTCTTCCAAAATCTTGAGTTTTAAGCCAATTTCTTGTTTCTAACATTCAAACCACTTAAAAATCATTAATAAAGGATTTATAACTTAGGAATTTCAGTAAAGAGCTGATCATTAGAGGAGAAGGACGAAGCTTACCTCCAATGGATGATTTCTCCTTGATTTGGGCAAGTTTTCTTGAAAATTTAATGTAGAAATCAAGTGGATTTGTTGAAGAATTGATTAGGAACCAAAGAGTGATTGAAATCTCATCAAATGAAGTGGAAATCAAAGTAAATTTTCTGGAGAGAAAGTTTTTGGTTGAAAGGAATTTGAGAGAAAACAAAATGAGGGAAAATTGTGAAAAGTAGTTATGAAAAGTCAAAGGTGGTTTTCTATTTTAATAACCTTTATTTTCTTTAATTAAATCATTAATTAAATCACCCAAATTAAGGAAAAATCTGATGAAAACATTTTTAATAAAATTAGCTCCTTAAAGATTCAAAGTTTCAATCCTTTACAAAACAGTCACTGCTAAACTTTGCAAGAACTGCTATTTGGTCACTACACCGAAATGTAGTATTTCCAAACCTTATTTTGTAAAATTGATTTCACCATTCTCTTTTATATATTAAATGAGGAGTTTTAGATATTTTTCCATATTTTTAAAGCATCCCGAACTAGGTGTTCCCTAAAACCCCCTTTTAGATTCGAACCGTTTTCCAGACCGATCCGGTTCAGACTCTAAACTTCTAGGCCCAATTTTGGGGTGTTACATAGATGGTACATGTGATTTTCAAATGGAGATTTTCTTTGAATGGTTTTCAAGCATGAGATGGAAAGAGCATGTTGTAGAAAATGGTTTTCGAGAAAGAGATTAAAAAGCTTGCATTGTTGTGTTGGTGTTTTTAGAGCATGCCTCACTAAGCTATCGTGCTTACGCTCTCCTTTACCAACAATGCAGATAATTGAGATACTTTGGGTAGCAAGGAGGCTTAAGAATATCCAAGGAATAGTAAAGCTCGAGTATGGTGATGTTTTTCATTTACTTTAGTAATGATATTTGGCAATGGGAACTAGTGGTTTGCTTTAGGAGATGTATTTTGGACCCCTATGGTTGATGCAAGTTTTATATGGTTTATATGGTTTGTAAGAGGCCTTTATTTTGGTTTTGGTACTTATTCTTGCTATATGGTGTGATTATTGTTTGTGTCTTAAGCATGCTTCATGAATTGCCTTGCTATGCTTGAGTTAATCAACTAAATTCTACTATGTGGTTTGGAATTGCATGTCTACATGATTGAGTGGATGCCATAAGCATGTAGTTATGACTTGAGGGTAATTAGTTGAAGTTTGAAATGATTTCATGGCTGAAATTGGGACACTTCTAGTATGTGTATCGATACGCGTAAGCCAAAATTTTTGCTTTTCTACATAGGCGTTTCGGTACGAATTGGGGGTGTTTCGGTACGGGCTTGAAGGGCGTATCGATACGAGGGGGAGCATATCGATACACTTTCTATGACTTTGGTCACTGCCATCCCGCGTATCGATACGGTCCTAGGCGTACCAATACGCGGCCGTTAATTCAGTTAATGACATTTTTATAAGCTTGAAATTGATGCATTTTAGTCCCTGATTTTCAAACGTGCAATTGGATGTGTTTGGTTAATCGGTTTATGATGAAAATTTACAGAGAAGCATGAAACATGACTTATTGAGTTTTGGTAATCTTAAAATCAGAGAAGTCCTTGTAATTTCCAGAAATTACATATTGGTCCCTAAATGTCTAGTTTGTTCAATTAAACTCCTACTCGAAATCTGACCGATGTGTCGTTTCTTCCTATGTTCTTTGGTGATCATATATGTATAATGTTGCATCTAGAAAAGATAAAAAAGTGTCATCAATCGGATTCGGCTCTAACGGGTTGGCTTCGATTTTCCCTGAGTAATTGCCTCGGTTCAGGTCAACCGTCTAGATCGGGCTAAAAGGGTTACATACTATATCAATAACAATGCACAATGACTATTTCAATGACTATGTCCGATGTTCAATAACAAACTTACCGACACTTACCAAGATGTCTGATTAAACACCATTTCAATTTCTTCAGTGACAATATTAGCGATGTAATCTAAAAGATCAAATAAAGATTTGGGAAGGCTTTTCGCCAAATCCCGAGACTCCGACTACACTCACCTTGACACTCCGAAGCTTTCAAGGCTCTCAGATTCCAATACCATTGCTTCTAGCTTTCGATAGAGATGGTGAAACCTCTTTCTCCACTTCTTGAGCTAGAAAATCAATAGGAAGCTATTAGGATCGATATTTCGAAATCAAAATCAATACGAGGATATCAAAACCTATATTCGATTTCTATATAAACAACAACGATGAAATACCCATGGATAGTCAAACCCTAACTCAAGATTAAGCTTGATATATCCAAGGAATCCAATAACCGATTGAGGAATATAGCTTATCCGATTGATAGCAATGATTCGATGTCGATAAAACAAAGAAAAGTGAAGCTCCAAACTTCCTCCAATGGAGGTGTGTGCTTGAAGGAAGAAGAAGATGAAAGTAGAGGTGTTTGCTTCCAATTTTCGGGTAAGCTTTCCAATATCTATTCTCTTTTGTTTTGTATAACATATATGTATTTACTTAAATTGGCTTTCCTTTAGGTGAAACTTTATCACCAGACTATCCCACATATACAAATATTAAATGAGGAGGGTCTAATCGCAAGATTAGTCACTCTATTCTCCATCTCTAAGGTTTTGGCCCTGAAATTCCCAATTTCCACTTTTTAGCCACTATTATTTTTCGATACTATTTAATAGGATCTCATAGCAATAATCTAACTTAATTAGAGTCCAATATGATACTTAACTAGCCGACACAATACTTAGACTTCATCAATGTTAAATTTCCGATCACCGGACCCAATTCTGACTAGACCAGATTTTAGGGTGTTACAACTCTCCCCCTTAAGAAAAAATAGTCCTCGAATTTTTACCTGAACCGAAGAGGTGTGGATATTGTTGTTTCATGGTCTCTTTAGGTTCCCAAGTAGCTTCCTCAACGGCGTGACTCTTCCAGAGCCTTTAACCAACGGTACAGTTTTATTGCGAAGCCCTTGACTTCTTTAGCAAGAATCTGAACCGATTCTTCCTCGTAGGATAGATTTGGTCGAAGTTCTACAGATTCAGGTTCTACAATGTGTGAGGGATCAGAACGATACTTCTGGATCATCGATACGTGAAAAACATAGTGGATTTTACTCAGTTCTAAGGGCAACAATAGACAATATTCCATGTGACTAACTCTTTCAATAATTTCAAAGGGTCAAATGAATCGGGGACTCAATTTCCCCTTTTTGCCAAATCGTAATACTTTCTTCCATGGTGATACTTTGAGGAAAGCTTTCTCACCAACTTCGTACTCAATTTCTCTTCTTTTGAGGTCAACATAAGCCTTTTGTCGGTCAAAGGCAGCCCTTAATCGATCATGAATTATAGCGACTCGCTCTTCAGTCTCTCGAAGCAAGTCATGGCCTAACATTTTGCCCTCGCCAAGCTCCAACCAACACAATGGAGTTCTACATCGCCTACCATACAATGCCTAATACGAGGCCATTTTGATAGATGCTTGGTAACTATTATTGTAAGTGAATTCGACAAGGGGTAGAGATTTCTACCAAGTTCCACCTAAGTCGATAATGCATGCCCGAAGCATGTTTTCCAAGGTCTGTATAGGGAGATTCAATAATAATTCAAATTTCTAAGGTTCCAATGGACAAGTTTCTCGATACTCTACCTGGATTACCTTTTCTGACTGGCCATCAGTCTGAGGGTGGAAGGTTGTGCTAAGATTAACTCTGGTGCCCATAGCTCTTTGCAAGGTTCTCCAAAACCGAGATACAAATCGGGGATCTCGATAGGAGATAATAGACTTAGGTACTCCGTGAAGTTCGTAACACCCCAAAATTTTCCCTAAATCGAAAACCTGAAATACTTAAAATTCCTAATTGGAAACCTTAAAATTTGGGAATTTTTGAAGTGAAATCCTAATTTCAATTTAAAGATAAATTGGGCATAAACCAGATATTAGTGAGTATTGTGTGTTGTGGGTCAAGCTTAGAGGCCTTTAAGTGAACTCTTAACCATTATAGTGACCCCGTGTGTTGTTTACCCTTTCACATGGGCATTTTAACACATTATCAGTAAAAGAAACCCTGGGAGATCTGATATCATATATCTGCAGCCGCACCATTCATTTTTTTCTCTCACGATATCTCTCCCTCACCTTCTCCCTTGTTCCCCAACAAAGCTCCGGTGACCACCTTTCCATCGTTCGTGTCGTGCACCGCCAACATCTTTGTGTCCAACGCCCCATCGTGAAGTTAACCTCAACCATCACTGCCCCCTTTGATCGTTAGTTGTTCAGAAATCCCATCAAACCCTTCAATTTTCCCTTGTGTCGTCCTGTTCCGCCATCAACCTCCCTCGGATGTGGTTCTGGTAAGCCATAAAGCCTTTGACCGTCATTTAAAGCATGTGGTTTTTGTGTTTGTGACACTTATTTTGTGCATCACATGCACCGTCCATGGTGGAGCCACGATTGTCGCCTTGCATGTCTGACTAGTAGCCGATACCCAGGCTTATTGTCAAAATTATGCACCAGCGCTTCATTACGCGACCGCATAAGAAATCCTTCAACCTAGACTTGAGTATATCGACATGTATAATCATTATCCTCAATTTGGAACTTTATGCAGTCCCTCATTTTGTTGTTTTGTTGGAATATTTGGCACTAAGCCATATATTTTATCTATTTTGCATATCAATGCAATTAGTGGCACCCTTCATCTTTTCCATATATCTCTAGTGCTCACGTTTAATTGGGTGAGATGTTCACAATTGTCAAGATTGAATATTGGCATTATTGATTCATGTTTTCATTATTATTTATATAATAATATTATAAGATTTATAAGTTTGAATGTTATTAAGAATTATTGCTTTAAATTCCTTTCCTATACGTAAATACACTTTTTTTTAAATCAGATCCTTTTTAACTCTTATAATATATATTTTAAAAAAATACATACTCAATCTAACCCATTCAAGCAAATAATCCCCATTTTTTTATTGTCCCAATTAAAGTTTTGAACTCTTGATCTCTGAACCTCTCCCATTATGATTGGATCATCCGCCCTCATCTGTCCAGACTACACATACTCGAGTTATGGGGGTTATTTGTAGGTTTTTAATATTTGAACAAGGGAGTATTGTATTATCTTTGGTGGCATAGTAAAGGTTGTAATAATGTGGAGTTCTTATCTCGTAGGTTTCGATTCGGTTAGACTCAGTGATAAATTTGTGCGTGGGAGATGTCCTTCACGATGTTAGAGCTATTGCTTGCTAAGGTGTGTCTTTTTCTGTGCTATAAACTTGCATGTTTCTTTTTGTGCTATATACTTGTGTAAATATACTTGTGTGAAATGAGATTTTTACATATTGTGTGGTTTATTATGTGTTGTGAATAGTGAAAGTCGTCGGATATCATGCATAGCATATCACATTGTGTTTTAACTAAAAATCAGATCTATCAAATTGTGAAATATCAGATTTTCAGAATCGTATAACATCAGATTTAAGGATTAATGCAACTTGAATTTTTAAGTTTCAGATGGGATTCAGATTTTTAAAATCAACATCAGATCATTGTGTGTACATGGATTGGGATTTGTTTGGGGAAGTTAAGTGGTTTCACCCTTTCGGTTGAATTTTGCTACGGTTTAGTGGTTCAAACCTTCGGGCTGTGTTCCACTTCGGATGGTGATGATGGAGAGAGTAGGTTCTGGGAAACCTTACTTTTCAGTGTATCAGAGATATGGTATTGTGTTTCATGTGCATTAAGCACCATATCCTCATTATTTGGTTTTGTTGTGTTTCAGAAAAGATTTTATCAGAAAATAAAAATGTTGTTTTGTTTTGTGGTTGTTGCACTTTAGAGACACACTAAGCTCTTTAGCTTACACACCATAGTTCCTTCTTCCAGATATTCACTCTCTTAGGCGACCCGGTACATGGAGTATCTCGCATTTTACTTAGATATTTTATCAGTATGAACTATTTTTTTTAACTTTCAGATTATCATTTTATGATTTGAGACATTTATACAATCGGACTTTTGGACATTAAAATTTGGGATTATGTTTCTGCATGCATATTTGGATTTTAATTTAGATGTTTTTGATAAAAAAAAATTAGAATGTGTTTTAACATTTGAGCTTTTTTGATAGTTGTGACATTTTAACATAAATATTGCTATTTATTGATAATTATGTTTTATAATCATTTTAACCCAAAATCTGTTCTTGGAGAGGAAAATTTTTAAACGTGACTTCTTAAATTCGGCCCATTTCTTCTAGGCCGATTTAGGAGGTTACCAAGTCGGATTACTTCCATTCTAACCAGTATGAAATGAGCTGGCTTTGTGAATCGACCTATAATGACCCATATAGCATCATGTTTTGCGGGAGTCAACGATAAACCACTAACAAAATCCATAGTAATCTTTTCCCATTTCCATTTCGGTGGATCGATAGGCTGTAATAGTCTGATAGGAGCACAATGTTCTACCTTACAACGTTTGTACGTGAGGAATTTGGAAATGAAATCAATTGTGGCATGTTTCATGCCCGACCACCAATAGAGTTCGCGTAGGTCTTTATACATCTTCACAGACTCGGGGTGAACAGAAAAAGAACTCGAATGAGATTCAAAGAGAATCTTGGTGTGAAGAGCTTCATCATTAGGAACACAAACTCGGTCGTGGAAACACAAGAGTCATTCAGAATTAATTCTGAAGTTAGGGTTGTCCGATAGTTTAGAGACAATGGATTGAAGCTCAGGGTCTTGCCCTTGCAAATCCTTGATTCGCGAAATGATGGTACACTAAACTTGAAGTTCAGCTACAAGACAACGATGCTTTCGAAGTCAGAAGTGAGCGTTAATTGCTTGAGGGGCTACAATATAGCATTATTACGATGAGTTAATGTACTTCACAATACATATAACTTCAAGTTCATTGTCAATGCTTACCAGGAAAAGGTTTGCGGCTGAGTGCATCAGCTACAACATTGGCCTTGCCCGGATGGTAATCGATGACCAAATGGTAATCTTTAAGGAGTTCCATCCACCTCCGTTGCAAAAGGGTCAACTCCTTTTGAGTCAATAAATACTTGAGGCTTTTATGGTCGGTGAAAAGATAACATTTCTCTCCGTAGAGATAATGTCTCTATATTTTCAATGCGAAACAACTGCAGCCAATTCAAGGTCGTGGGTAGGATAATTCATTTCATGTGGCTTAAGTTGCCTCGAAGTATAAGCGATGACTTTGCCTTCTTGCATTAGTACATATCCTAACCCGAGATGCGATGCATCACTATAAATTGTGTAGTCCTTTCTGGACTCGGGTTGGGTCAAGACTGGTGAATGAGTCAGCACTTGTTTCAACTGATCAAAACTTCGTTGTTAAACCTCGGTCCAAACAAAAGAAGCGTATTTCCTCAATAATTTGGTTAAAGGAGCGGCTATCATAGAAATTCATTTTACGAATCTACGATAATAGCTAGCAAGCCCAAGGAACCTCTAACTTCACCAATGTTCTTCGGTGGATGCCAATCTACAATGGCTTGGATTTTCTTCGGGTCCACTTGAATACCCGAAACCGATACGATATGCCCTAGAAAGGCAACTTCGGTGAGCAAGAACTCACACTTAGAGAACTTCGCGTACAACTGTTTCTCTCTTAGAGTCTGAAGTACAATACGAAGATGATCTCGATGCTCCGTTTCATTCTTGGAATAGATCAATATATTGTCCATAAACACCACTACAAACTTGTAAAGATATGGCTGAAAGACATGATTCCTCAAATCCATAAAAGTTGCTGGTGCGTTGGTTAACCCAAAGGGCATCACCAAGAATTCATAGTGTCCATACCTTGTACGGAAGGCAGTCTTCGGTATATCACACTCCTTAACACTCATTTGATAGTAGTTCGACCTTAAGTCGATCTTGGAAAACACATAGGCAACTTTTAGTTGATCGAACATATCGTTCCTTCTAGGCAATGGATAGTTGTTCGTGATGGTTACTTTATTCAATTGTCTGTAGTCGATGCACAATCGCATAGAACCATCCTTCTTCTTAACAAAGAGAACCACATCTGCCATTCTATATGGTGCAATAGAAACTGGAGCAGCCCCAGGTTGCACCTCGATGCCAAACTCCTCTTCACAGGTTGGGGGCAATCCTGAAAGTTCATCAAGAAAGACATAAGGAAACTCACACATAATGTCAATGTCTTCTAGTTGGGATTCACCTTTGGTTTCCAATGTCAAAACATACAATGATGGATTTCTCGCATCCATCAATACGACACTTTCTGTACCTAAACCGCGAAGATACAATTTGCTTTTACAATAATGTATCCAGGCTTGATGCTAACTAAGCCAATCTAAGCCTAAGATGACGTCAAATTTGTGGATCGGTAAAGCCAACAAATTGGCCGGAAAAGGAATCCCTTGGATCAATAAGGGATAGTTCTTGCACACTACCCTTACGGTGACACAATCCCCTAGGGGATTGGTTACAGAAATTCTCGATGCTATTGGTTCAAAAGACATATTATACTTTTTAACTACAATGGTGCTTATAAAAGAATGAGTAGAACCAGGGTCAATCAATGCGTATAAAGGATGTGAATATAACTCAATGGTACCTGTAATAACATCAAGTTCATCCTCTTCTTCCCAGCTCCTTACATGATATATTTTGGCAAGAGCCTTTGAATCTTGCTTATTAAAGGGTTTCCCCAGACCACCTGATCGCCCAAAAGTTCTCGATGATCCTTGCTTTGATCCTTTACCTCGAAAGGATTGAGCAGGAAAAGCAATAATAGTCGGAGTGACAACATATTTTGTTGCATTCAAAGGGCAATCACGAATAAGGTGACCCTGCTCGCCATAGTAGTAACAGACTTCAGTCTGTTTATGACATTGTCCCGATGGATGCCGATTCTGAAAATAATTGCAAAGTGGATGTTGGTTGCTTCGGTTTGAACCTGCAGTGCTGCTGTCAACGGACGCAGATTTAGCAAAAGATTGCGTCACGTACTGAGGTCTCTCAATGTTTTCAAATCGGGAGGACTGTGGATAGATATTCTATTTGGGGTCTTGATATCTCCCCTTCTTGCTCCATCTCGGAGGTCAGGAATCATCTCTGAACCTCTTCTCGGACTTCTCGGACCCACCAGCTCGTTGGGCTCTCGGTGCAGCTTCGGTGGTTTCAACTCGATTTACCAAGTCCTAGAAATTAGAAATGCCTAACGCAGTGAACATTGGGCGTATCTCATCATTTAGACCTGCTATGAACATTCGACACTTTTCTTCCTCTTTCTTTATGTATTTTGCACCATATCGACAGTACTTGCATAAATCATGTATGTATTGTTTGATCAGTTGTCCACCTTGTTTGAGGTGATGGAAGATGCTTCGTCCTTCAGTAAGATAAAATTTGCTGACATACTTCTTACGAATTTCTTTAAGGAAGAACTCCCAAGACATCGTATCTTCGGGAACTGTTAAAATTGTAGTCTCCCACCAATGAAGTGCCTCATCAGCCAACAATGCGATGGCACACTCAAGCTTATGCTCATCCAAGCACTGGAGTTGTTTATTCAGAATTCGCAAGGTGTTGTCCAGCCAGTACTCAATAATTTCAGGGTTGTCATCATCTTGTCCAGTGAAGGAATAAGCTCGATACTGTGAAAGCTTATGAATGGGTGCCCGAGTGTATTGAACAACAGGAGCGATAGGTTGTGCAATTTGCTCAGCCCTCATGGTAGTCATAAACTGCTTGAACATGTCAGTCATGTTCTTGTAACACTCACCCTGAGCTGTAGGGTCTTGTGGTTGCGGTGGGTTTTGAGGATTTCCTCCTCTAATCTCCTCGCCATGTGTCTAGGAGCCGGTAGCGAGCTCGTTTATATGAGCTTCGTTAGTCTCAGACATATCTATATGAAAGATCGGATTAGTCAACAAGTCACAATATACACAATATATAACTCCTAAGTGGCAAAGTAACATGATAACAATGCAACAAGCTTCAGTTTAGTCATAGAATCAACTAAACTCTACCACTGATACCACAAATGTAACACCCCCTTATCGGCCTTGTAGAGACCCAGGTCGGAGCGTGTTACCAATGAGCGATACGGTGATCGATGTGATAAATTTCATCTTATTCTCAACACTTGATCAACATTACACAAGCAAAATATTACCTATATACATTTAGTCCAATTTATTCAAAAGAAGGCCACATTCAACCATTTAGGACCAATTTATAACTTTTACAAGTTTTAAGGACTAATCTATAAACTAACAAATTAAAGATTTCTCAATGCAACAAACAATACCACAATGAAATACAGTGCAATATTAACTACCTTTTAAATTTCCATACAATTTGGAGATCATTAACCCATTCAATTTAACTTCACAATATTCAGTGATTAAAATGTGAAACCTGCAATCTGTTTATTGGGACTTTAACTAACTTAACTAACCCTGTATCGAAACACCCTAAGGCTATTTCGAAACGGGTTAACGTTGGTCAACTATTATTGACTTTCTCCTTTAAACCCTATCGATACGGGCATGCCCTGTATCGAAACGGGTCGACCCCCTTTGACTTTTCACTTTTACCTATTTCGATACGCTGTAAACCCGTATCGAAACAAGGGATTCTAGTGGAAAACTGTTCAGAAACGGACATGAACCATTTCGATATATCCTATTATCCAGGCTAAATTATGCTTACCCGTATCGAAACACCATCACCCATTTTAATACGGCATGACCTATAACGCCATCACCTATCGAATGATCTCCAAATGCAATGAAACTTTATGCGCAATAGTTCAATAGTATAAACTACTAGCATGGCAAATTTCATAACCATATGAATGCATTTACTATGTTTTTACCTTTTTGAGCTAAGTATGCATTTTTATACCATTTTAAGCTAACCAAAAGGGCCATTTAGGGCCATTTACCATATTACAACTCATGCACCACACCAACACAACAAAATGGGCATAAATGACTAGTTCAACTACTTTGTCGCATTCTTAGGAGTTCTAAAGTAAAAATACATTACATTATGGTTTTTAGTGACTTGTCTTGCCTTGCTACATCCGATCTTCCAACACTCGATCTTTCAACCTGAAAATGCATGAGAGGAGACTCGTTAGGCACACATTGCCTAGTGAGGTAGTCATAAACAACATGAATAACATATATCAAATATCTATGTACATAATCTCATGCTTATCAATGTTAAGCTATGAATCAATATACAACATTTAGCATTTTCATTTCATCATAAATCCTTGGATTGAATCAAGATAATGGATGCGTGAATTCCTACGCCTCGCAAAATCAATGAATGGTCTAATCCCTCCGCCTCACCAATACAACCAATATCAATAAACATCCCTCCGCCTCGACAAATCAACATAGGTCGTAGCCTTAGGACCGTAGTCCACCCATACACTAAGCTCATGACTTCTATGGCATGCCACTTGTATCCAATGTCCATTGAAATCCAAGGTTTCGATATTCATATCCATTTCAAAAATCAATGAGTATTACAATGACTAATGATTTCAACATTTCCAATTACAAATATCTCCTTATCAATATTTCATGGTTCGATAACAATGTCAATGTCCAATGATTTCTATACAATAATTTAATGACAATAACTATATCAATAACAATGAACAATGACTATATCAATGACTAAGTCCGATGTTCAATAACAAACTTACCGACACTTACCAAGATGTCTGATTAACCACCCAATCTAATTTCTTCAATGATAATATTAGCGATGTAATCTAAAACATCAAATAAAGATTCGCGAAGGCTTTTCGCCAAATCTTGAGACTCCGACTACACTCACTTGACACTCCGAAGCTTTAAAGGCTATCGGATGCCAATACCATTGCTTCTAGCTTTCGATGGAGACAGTGAAACCTCTATCTCCCCTTCTTGAGCTAGAAAATCAATAGGAAGCTATTAGGATATTTCGATATCAAAATCAATACAACGATATCAAAATCGATATCTGATTTCTTTATAAACAACAACGATGAAATATCCATGGATAGTCAAACCCTAGCTCAAGACTAAGCTCGATATATCCATGGAATCCAATAACCGATTGAGGAATATAGCTTACCCGATTGATACCAACGATTTGTTATCGATAAAACAAAGAAAAGTGAAGCTCCAAGCTTCCTCCAATGGAGGTGTGTGCTTGAAGGAAGAAGAAGACGAAGGTAGAGTGTTTGCTTCCAATTTTCGGGTAAGCTTTCCAATATCTATTCTCTTTTGTTTTGTATAGCATATATCTATTTACTTAAATTGGTTTTCCTTTAGGTGAAGCTTTCTCACAAGACTATCCGACGTATAAAAATATTAAATGAGGAGGGGCTAATCACAAGATTAGTCCCTTAATTCTCCATTCTCTATGGTTTTGGCCCCGAAATACCCATTTTCAACTTTTTAGCCACTATTATTATCTGATACTATTCAATGGGATCTCATAGCAATAATCTAGCTCAATTAAAGTCCAATATCGATAATTAACTAGCTGACACAATACTTAACTTCATCAATGTTAAATTTCCGATCACCGGACCCAATTCCGACTAGATTGGATTTTTGGGTGTTAAATTCAACCGCTTCAATTTGAACATATGTTGTTTATCAATGAAACATTGTCATTTAATTATAGTTTAGAAGAATTGTTGTATCATTGCATTAGATTAAGTGATCCAAGGATTAATTAAGCGATTAAGAGTTCAAAAACTGTACAAGAATGTTGACCTACAAATGGAATAGCTTAGTGTGAAACCGATATTTTAATTTTGTTATAACTAAAGAACCTAAGGACTAAATTGAAAATGTGAAAACGAATTTTGAAGTCCTCAAACATCCATATATGATTTAAAGAATATGCCTAAGTTAAAAACTATGTTTTCCAAATATTTTCTAAGTGTTCTTAAAGCCAAAACAGTGATTTTCGAGTCCCTGTTTCGAAACGGCCTAAGGTGTTTCGAAACAGTTTTGAAACTGTCAACCCATGTTTCGAATTGGGTATTGAAACGATTTCAACACTGCCAACCCATGTTTCGAAACAAGTTTGGAAACGGCTTTAGAACATAGAGAAACCGTATCGAAACGACATTCAGTGTTTCGAAACGGTTCTTCATTTGATTTGAAAAATATGACTGTTGCAAGTTTTTAACTGATTTTTAAGAAACCGTTAAGGCGTATCAAAACGATTTCAAGCCGTTTCGATACGACCCTTGACAATGGCAAAAGTGTTTCGAAACGGGTCAGACCGTTTTGATACGGGCTCTTTAATGCACCCCAACGACTCTTTCTATTTTGGTCTGCTTCGAAACAGGGTCGGGCGTTTCGAAATGGTTGGTTGTAGACTGCATTTATGGAGGTGAGATAACACCCCCAACGACTAGAAATCAATGAGAAGGTATAAAAGGGACCTCTAAAAGCTCCAACAACAACTATTGATCCAAAAGCAAACATCCAAACATCAAATCCAAGCATTTGTGCCTAAATCCCAATATTGTCTAGAAACCCCAATTGTATTTTTCATTCTTATCATTTCAATTGGGTTGAGAGCTTGTAATTGGGCTACAATTTGTATTGAGAGATATTTTCTTAGCCAACAATTTTTTTTATTTGTGTGAGGATTAGGTTAAATTTTGGGTAGAAAATTTAACCGAAAATTGTAAGGGTTGCCTCCTTAGCCTAGAAAAGGGGAAGAGCAATTAGTGGAATTGTTGCAAATCCTTAGTGAAGCTAAGGTAGTGGATGTAGAGTTCATTTGGAACTTGAACCACTCTAAAATTCCTTGTCTATCTTTTTAATTTGGAATTTCCACCACCTAAACCTTTAAAAATCCAATTCACCCCCTCTTGGTTGATTTCAATCATTCGATCCACTCAACAATTGGTATCAGAGCCTACCTCTTTGAGGATTAACAACCACAAGAGGAGTTCCTAGGAAGAGTGTGATCATCCAAAAATCAAGAGATGGCTTCTACCTCCGATTCGGGCATGTATGAGTCTCAATCCACTACAAAACCTCTATTCTTTAATGGTGACAACTATCCGTTTTGGAAGAATAGAATGCGTCTCTTCATCAAGTCCATTGACTACTTAGTTTGGATGTCATTGAAGATGGCCCTTACATTCCATTGAAGCAAGATAGTGAAGGGAAGATAGTTTTGAAGAAAAAGGTGGAAATGAGTGAAGAAGAAAGGAAGAAGATCCAAATAAATGACAAAGCTCTCCACATGCTCTTTTGTTCATTCGGTCCGGACATCTATTCCAAAGTATCATCCATTGAGAGTGCCAAAGAAGTGTGGGACACTCTTGAGACTACCTATGAGGGAACCAATGATGTCAAGGAAACTAAGATTGGATTTCTCAATCTTAGTTATGAAAATTTCAAGATGGAGCCCGATAAGACGGTGTCCAAGATGTTTGATCGTTTCTCCACCATAGTCAATGGGCTCAAAGGATTTGGAGAGACAATACCGGAAGACAAGCTTGTCCAGAAGCTACTCTATTCACTTCCTGAATCTTTGGATGGGAAGAGAACCGACATCATAGAAGCTAAAAATTTGAAGACTTTAAAGTTTGATGAGCTAGTGGGTTCTTTCCTCACACATGAGATTATGAAGCAAGGAAGGGAAGAAGAGAAGAAGAAAGAAGAGAAGAGAGTAGAAAAGCTAGAGGTTGAAAAGAAGAAGAATATGAGAATAGCTCTCAAAGCTTCACTACTTGAGGAGAGCTCTTCTAGTGAGGAGGATGAGCTAGAGGAATTGGCTATGATAGCCAAACGATTCTCATGCTTTATGAGGTCCAACCGGGGAAGAAAAATCCAAAGAAAAAAGGACTTCAAAGGTAAGAACAAAGAAGAAGCAAGGGATCAAATCATTTGCTTCGAGTGCAATAAACCCAACCACATACGTTCGGAGTGCCCTCAACTCAAGAAGAAGGGCTTTGAGAAGAAGAAGAAGCTCAAAGCCAAGCTTGCTACTTGGAGTGATGAGGAGTCATCGGAGGATGACGAACAAGAAGTGGACAAACTTTGTCTCATGGCACTTGAGGAAGATTCCTCCATGGTAACCTCTAACTCATCAACTTTAGATTTTACATATGATGAATTAAATGATGCATATGATGAGTTACAAGAGGTCTATGATGAATTAGTTGAGAAATACAGGGAGTCGGTCATTAGGAATAAGAAAATCATTTTGGAACTAAATGAGAAAAATGACTTACTCTCTCAAGCTAATTCAAAATTTGAGAAAAAAATATTAGGGTTGAAAGATGAACTAATTTTTTTTGAAGATGAAAATGTTGACCTTAATAATCTTTTATCTCAATGTAATAGTGAACACCAAAAGGTGTTGGATGAGCTAAATAAGCTCAAAGAGTCTTTTAAAAATGTTGGTAGTGTCAAGCATGAAATAGGTGAATCTTCAAGAACAAACCAACCTAAGAAAAAGACTAACTACTACAAACAAGGTAGCTTTCCTAGACATAGTAGAACTAAAAGAATTAGAAGTGTATGGGTTCCTAAGGAACTTGTAAAATCTAATAACATTATTGCTATGTCATCTTGGATTCCTAACGGAACCAAGGTTTTGGGAGCTAACACTCATGGACCCAAAATGATTTGGGTACCAAAAACAAAAGCTTAATATCTTTGTTTGTAGGGGGGCATTGCTACAAGGCCAAAGCACAAAGTCAAAACTCATGGTAACTTGATAGTGGATGCTCAAGGCATATGACCGGAGACAAGAGTAGATTCATAGATCTAAAGCCAAAAAGTGGAGGAGTGGTGGCATTTGGTGACAACTCCAAAGGCCACATTAAAGGTATTGGCTCCATAGGTAATCACTCTACTATTCTCATTGAAAATGTCTTGTATGTCGATGGTCTTAAACATAACTTATTGAACATAAGTCAATTGTGTGATAAAGGATTTAATGTTTTATTTGATAAAAATGGATGCAAAATTGTAGACATTAAATCTAATAATATTATGCTCATAGGTCATGGCATAGGGAACATATACATGGTGCATTTAGATGATATTCATACATCTCATGCATGCTTAGTAGCACAAAATGAAAATGATGCATGGTTGTGGCATAGGAAACTAGGACATGCTAGCATTAGTGTTTTAGAAAAACTAGTTTCCCTTGATCTAGTTAGAGGTTTACCCAAGATAAAATTTTCAAACGATAAAATTTGTGATGCATGCTCTAAGGGTAAACAACATAAGTCTTCCTTTAAATCCATTAATGATGTTTCTACAAGTAGATGTTTACAACTAATCCATATGGATTTAATTGGGCCAATTAGGACTATGAGCTTGGGTGGTAAGTCTTATGCATTTGTACTTGTTGATGATTTTTCTAGATTTACTTGGGTTCTAATTTTAAGTACTAAAGATGAGGCTTTGGAAAAATTCATCACATTTTCAAAACTAACCCAAAATGATCTTGAACTTAGAATTTCACATATTAGAAGTGATCATGGAACCGAGTTTCAAAATTTAGGGTTTGAAGATTTTTTGAATGAAAATGGTATTAGCCACAATTTTTCGGCTCCTCGAACTCCTCAACAAAATGGGGTAGTTGAGAGAAAAAATAGAACTCTGCAAGAAATGGCTAGAACTATGCTTTGTGAAAATAATTTAGCTAAATATTTTTGGGCGGAAGCCACAAACACCGCTTGCTATATTGTTAATCGAGTAATGATTAGGCCAATTTTAAAGAAAACACCTTATGAGATTTTAAAATCTAAAAAGCCTAACATTAGCTATTTTCACCATTTTGGTTGCAAGTGTTGTTTTAAATAATGGAAAAGACAACTTAGGTAAATTTGATGCAAAAAGTGATGAAGCTATTTTCATAGGATATTCTTTAACCTCTAAAGCCTATCGAGTATTTAACAAGAGAAATTTAGTAGTAGAAGAATTTATACATGTTGTATTCGATGATAACCTCCTTCCAAGGAAGGATTCTTGTGATGATGATGATGTAGGAATAATAAATGCCTTTGATGGAGGAAAAACTTCAAAGGAGGATGAGATTCCAACTAAAGAAGAGGACACACAAGATCCACCTCGTGAAGCCTTGAAGGACTTGGCTCTTGAGGAAAAGGAAGTGAGCTACCCAGGGGAGTTCAACTATGTCAAAGATGGTGAAATCTTGGGTGATCCATCCAAGGGGGTAACCACTCGATCTTCTCTTAGATTAATGAATCATGTTGCATTTATCTCATGCATAGAGCCTAAGAATTTAAAAGAAGCATTGAAAGATGATTTTTGGATTATGGCTATGCGAGAAGAGTTAAATCAATTTGAGAGAAGTAACGTTTGGACATTAGTTGATAGGCCTAGTAATCAATCTACCATAGGAACTAAATGGGTCTTTAGGAACAAGCTAGATGAGATTGGTAACATTGTGAGAAATAAAGCTAGACTAGTAGCACAAGGTTACACTCAAGAAGAGGGAATAGGTTTTGATGAAACCTATGCACCCGTAGCTAGAATGGAAGCCATTAGGATGTTGCTTGCATATGCATGTTATCATAATTTCAAGCTTTTTCAAATGGATGTTAAAAGCACGTTTTTAAATGGTTTTATAAATGAAGAAGTGTATTTGGAACAACCACCGGGTTTTGAAGACTCAAAATTTCCAAATCATGTTTTCAAACTCACTAAAGCTCTTGATGGTTTAAAACAAGCTC
The DNA here is from genome assembly GCA_958450335.1 of Hibiscus tridactylites. Lineage (NCBI taxonomy): Eukaryota > Viridiplantae > Streptophyta > Magnoliopsida > Malvales > Malvaceae > Hibiscus > Hibiscus tridactylites. The sequence goes on along the minus strand of OY288289.1, from coordinate 21,419,862 downwards.
CTAGAGCTTGCTATGAAAGACTTTCAAACTTTTTAATTGAAAAGGGTTTTGAAAAAGGTAAGGTGGACACTACACTTTTTATAAAAATGTATAAAAATGACATCTTAGTAGTTCAAATTTATGTTGATGATATTATTTTTGGTTCTACTAACGAATGTCATTGTCAAGAGTTTGCTAAGCTAATGCAAGGTGAATTCGAGATGAGCATGATGGGGGAGCTCTCATTCTTTTTGGGACTCCAAATCAAGCAAAAGAAGGATGGCACCTTCATCAATCAAGCAAAGTACATAAAGGATATGCTCAAGAAGTTTGGCTTGTAGAATGCAAAGCCTCAAGCCACACCTATGAGCTCATCTACAAAGCTTGACAAAGATGAAGGAGGTAAGTGTGTTGACTCTAAGCTTTATCGTTCTATGATTGGATCTTTGCTTTACCTTACCGCAAGTAGACCAAATATCTTGTTTAGTTTTGCTTGTGTGCTAGGTTTCAAGCTAGTCCTAGAGAGTCTCACCTTATAGCCGTTAAGAGAATCTTTAGGTACCTTAGAGACACTCCTTGTTAAGGTCTTTGGTACCCTAAAGACTCCACCTTCAACCTTCATGCTTATACGGATGCGGATATTGGGGATGCTACTTTGGGAACTTGTCAATTCCTAGGTAGTATTCTTTTATCTTGGTTCTCTAAGAAACAAAATAGTGTAGCCTTATCTACCACCGAAGCCGAGTACATATCCTTAGGGAGTTGTTGTGCTCAAGTCCTTTGGATGAAGCAACAACTCTTAGATTATGGTATTAAAGTTGAAACCATACCCCTAAAATGTGACAACACTAGTGCTATATGTTTAACAAAAAATCCCATCCAACACTCTATAACCAAACACATAGAAATAAGGCATCATTTCATTAGAGATCATGTCCTTAAACAAGATGTGGTTATAGAGTATGTAGACACCTTAAATCAATTAGCGGACATATTTACAAAACCTTTAGACAAAGAGCGCTTTTGGTCCCTTAGGAGAGAGTTAGGTCTAGCTAGCCTATCTTAACCTTTTAGGACCTCTTTTGTGCTTAAAATTGCTTGATCTTGTGAAATGTCATGTTTATGTTTTTTACTCATAATTTCATCCATGCCTATAGCTAGGGGGAGTATGTTTATGTTTGCATATGTTTTTCCTGCTCATTCATGTCATTCATGCAAGTTAGGCCTTAGAAAAATTCATTTTTCTGCACTTTTAAAGCCTCATCTGCACTTCCAGGCCCAGGTGTATCAAAACAGGTCAACCTGTTTTGATATGGATGCTTTAAATTCCTATATGAGAGAAGGGCGTTTCGAAACGCCTTAACAAGGTTTCGAAACGTTTTGGCTACTGCCAATGGGTGTATCGAAACAAGTTTCGATACGAGTCAACGGGGCTTCGATACGGTCAAACCCGTATCGAAACGGTCAGCTGAAGTCGAAAAGTCGGTCAATCTTTCATGCCTGCGTTTCGAAACGGCCAAGACCGTTCCGAAACGGATCCGCAGACTGCTTTAAAGGGGCTTTTAATGATAAAGTTCAACACAAATTAAAACTCTCACAAACCCTAAAAACCCTAGACTCGAATTTTTCCTATAAAAACCCTCTAAACCTCTTTGTTTTTCACCAAATCTTGAGGGGTTTTTCTCTTAAACACAAGTCTAAGCAAGCTTCAACAATATTGTGCAAGGATTTTCATCCATTCATCCAAAATCCCAATTTGAGGTATTTTTCATCTTTTTCTTTTTCCTTCAATTTGTATTCGAATCTTAGGTTAGAAAATTTTAATTTTGTATAGTTTATATGTTTTGATACTTGGGTTTTTCAAATCTTGTAAAAAAATTTCAAAATCTTCAATTTTTTTGATTCGAATATATAATTTTTCTCTCGTATTTTTATTTACTATTTTTCTCTTAAAATTTTTTTTGTTTTGTTTTGCTTTGTTTTTTTTTATTTTAAAAACTTGTTTTTAAACCTAAGTGGGATTTATCATTGGATTGAATTATGAAATCTCATGCATACACTTAAATTTTTTTTGCTTGCTTAATATTTTCAGGATGGCTACGGACAATGTTAGCAAAAAGCGTAAGACCAGTCAAGTTTGTGACTCGAGTATTCGTCCAAATCTCACCTTGCTCTTTCAAAAATCTCTTCGAACTCAAGAGATGAGGGATCGCTTCAAGTATGTCCAGGAGTATGAAGTTCGTCGTGAGCGTGTTATTGATCTCCACTTCCTTGACTCCGAGCGCTTTCTTTTCCGTTACCTCGAGCGTTTAAGAGAATGGGATTTCCTTGTCTTGTTGAGCATCCTGGACATTTTATACAAACACATGGTACTTCTCTTTTACTCCAATGCTCAACTTATCAATGATGAAGAAAACTCCGAAGTTGTTGGGATTGAGTCTTTTATTTTGGGGAAAAAGATTGTTGTTAATGTCCCTCTCTTGGAGTCTACTTTTTCTCTTAAGAATGTAGGAATTGAGAATGAGAGTCAATTTGGTTCTCACACCGGTCAGGTGCTTACTTTGGATGTGCACGATCGATTCCTCCATTTGATGGTCTCATGGTTCCTTCGCCCCTCCGGAGGTAAATATTCTCACATCCGTCAAGTAGACTATTTTTGGCTTGAGTGTTTCCGTCGTGGTGAGCGCCCTAATCTAGTTAAGATCATGTTTGCCGAAATGGTTAACAATGTTAAGCTTCGTGACACTGATGCACTGAAATCCTTCACTTATGGAACGGTTTTAAGTCACATCTTTAGCAAGCTTAATCTTGATTGCACCCACGACTCTCCGGAACCTCGCAAGTCAAAAATTGGTGAGTCCTCTCTCCGTAAGTCCGATTTTCGCTATGTAAACAATGGAAATTGGGCACGTGTTGATAGGGAAGCACCTCCTCCTCCTCCTCCCGTTGAACCTCAACCACAAGCTCAAGTTGCAAACAATGAAGCTCTCACAGCTTTCCTTACCGAGCGGTTCAATGCCATGGACACTAACATGGCTTCGGGATTTGGTGCTATCAATACTCGTTTGCAAGATGTAGAGGATCGACTCCAATCCCTTGAGAATCAACACTCGGCCATGGATATGACCTTTTCTACCTTTTATGGCCAATGGATGAAGTTTCGTCAATCTCAAGTCAAGAGTGATGATGAGACATCGGATGATGATGGTGACGACGAGGCCTAGGATATTCATAACATATCATATTAGCTATGCATTTTAGGATTAAGTTTGCATCTTTATTTCCATTATGTTTTATGAACCAAGCAAATTAAAAATCTATTCGTACTAGAAAACCCCATGATTGGACTATCTAAATAGCTATATTGAACTTCACATATATGTATAGCAATTGTATGATACCTAGTTTTAGAAAGAAATAACATAAATTTGAATCATATTGTTTTTTAATGATTTAATTCTTTTGTTTTTAGGTTGTTTCATGGTTTTCAATTCAAGATTAGCATATGCGGTATACAGTTTTCTTATAGAAACTTTTGGAATATTTTGTACTAATAATAGATCTTTTACAACAAAAATAATCTGTACTACAACAGATGTAGAAGATAATTGTTTCTTCGCAAACAAGATAAGAATGTACAACAATATAGAACATAATGTAGGGGTTTCCAAAACCTCTAATTCGAATGAAAATTGCATTAATAATTTTTTGTCTACTTTGCATTTTGCTTTTTTTTTCAAATCTATTGTTCTATAGAATATACTAATTTAAAAATATTTAGTTATAAATTTCATCTTTTATTTCAATGAAACTTTAGAAGTTATTCATTATATTTAGTAAAGTATATAAATATTAGATTTGGTTTTGATATACTTAGTTAAGGATCGAAACTAATTTTGGAGATCTAAACATTAAAACAGTTTCAATACTTCTAAGTTAGTTTCCACACTTGTTGTGTCACAGATGAATTTTGAGTATCAAAACAATCACCTTGGTTTCAAAACTCAACCTATAGTTTCGATAGTAGTTTCTCGAGTTAGCTTAGTTTGAAAACAACAAGAGGTTGAGGATCAGTTACTTCCATTGTACGTAAATAAATCTTGGTGTTCATTTTTACATTTATACTTTCAATAGTTCACGTAGTACCAATTCAGTTTGACACTAATATACAACTACACCAACACCAACCAATTGTTTATAGTAACAATATCACTTTAATACATTTAATAAAAGTTGTGTAATCATTGTTACTCTGGATTAGAAATCCGATGTTTTGCCAATAATGAAATGCTTCTATAAATGAACCAATTACTTTTTACTCATATGTTATTCTATATTAAAGTAGAATGTCTGTGTGCACATCTATGTAGATTTGCCACATCATTTCAAGATATTTCATGTTCGTTGACTAACAGTTTTAATCCATGGAGGGGTATTTTGACCCAAAATGAAACATTAGTGGTTAAAATGCTTAAAAAAGAATAGTGGACTAAATGACTATTTAGATAAATGTTAGGGGGCATTTTTGGCATTATGGCTTTCTAAAATTCCTATATGTTTATGCATTTGAGTCAAGGTAATTTTTTTCATAAAATGTAATGTTTTAATTTTTTAACATTTTTATGTATCTTAGTTTACGCCATAATATGCATAGATTTGTCACAATAATAAAATATTTTAAACTTTAAATTATTTCAATTAAATAAATTATCATTACACAAATAATACATTTGCATAGTAGTGTTTTAAATTAAAATTTTAATATGCTTTCTTAAACATGACAAGCATATATATATATATATTATAGTAAAATAAAATCAATTGTTATGTTTTTAATCAATCACAGCCTTCGGTCATATATTTTCCATTATTCTCTAGATTGTTTATTTAGTGTAGGCATCTGTTGTGTCTTGAGCAGCCACGATTGTAGGGACTTGCTTGCTTGGGAGGACTGTTTGGGTGGGGATGACATCCCGAATGTGGACCTCCAGGCCACTTGCAAGGATCAAGGACTACTGGATGGATGTGTCTAGCACCACCTGGTGCAGCTACATCGACTTCGATTACCAACATGCTTATTAGAGCCAAGAAAATTAAAATTTTATTCGTACTGGAAAACCCCATGATTGGACTATCTTAATAGGTATATTGAACTTCACATATATTTATAGAGATTGTATGATACCTAGTTTTAGAAAGAAATAACTTAAATTTGGATCATATTGTTTTTTAATGATTTAATTCTTTTGGTTTTACGTTGTTTCACGGTTTTCAATTCAAGATTAGCATATCCAGTATTTAGTTTTCTTATAAAAACTTTTGGAATATTTTGTACTAATAATAAATCTTTTACAACAAAAATAATCTGTACTACAACAGATGTAGAAGATAATTGTGTCATCGCAAACAAGATAAGAATGTACAACAATATGGAACATAAGGTAGAGGTTTCCAAAACCACCAATTCTAATGAAAGTTCCATTAATATTTTTTTGTCTACTTTGCATTCTGCTTTTTTTTCAAATCTATTGTTCCATATAATATAATAAAATAAAAATATTTAGTTATAAATTTCATCTTTTATTTTAATGAAAAGTTAGAAGTTATTCATTATACTTAGTTAAGTATAAAAACATTGGATGGGGTTTCGATATTCTTAGTTAAGGATCGAAACTAATTTTGGAGTATCAAAATATTAAGGCAGTTTCAATACTTCTAAGTTAGTTTCTACACTTGTTTTGTCACTTATGAATTTGGAATAACAAAACAATCACCTTGGTTTCAAAACACAACCTATAGTTTTTATTGTAGTTCCTCGAGTTTACTCAGTTTCAAAACAACTAGAGGTTCCCTAAAATCATTTAGGGGACATATTGAACCGTTGTTAGCTAGGTTAAAGATCTACCACTTCAATTTTAACACATGTCGTTTACCAATGAAACATTATCGTTTAATTATAGATTAGAAGAATTGTTGTATCAGTGTATTAGATTAAGTGATCCAAATATTACTTAAGCGATTAAAAGTTCAAAAAATGTACAAGAATGTTTACCTACAAATTGAGTAGCTTAGTTAGCTTGAGGATCATTTATTTCATTGTACGTAAATAAATTCATGTTTACATTTATACTTTCAATAGTTCACGTAGTACCAATTCAGTTTGACACTAATATACAACTACACCAACACCAACCAATTCTTTAAAGTAACAACCTCACTTTAACACATTTAATAAAACTCTACCTTCTTAAAATAAGTTTTTTATGCCGAAAGTTGTGTAATCATTGTTACTCTGGTTTAGAAGTCCTATGTTTCGCCAATAATGAAATGCTTCTATAAATGAACCAATTACTTTTTACTCATATGTTATTCTATAAATTTAACATATTTGTCTATATGACAGTAGAATGCCAGTGTGCACATCCATGTAGATTTGCCACATCATTTCAAGATATTTCTTGTTCGTTGACTAACAGTTTTAATACATGGAGGGGTATTTTGACCCAAAATGAAAAGCATTGGACTTTAAAATGCTTAAAAAAGAATAGAGGTCTAAATGACTATTCAGATTAATGTTAGGGGCATTTTTGGCATAATGGCTTTCTAAAATTCCTATATGTTTATGCATTTGAGTCAAGGTGATTTTTTCATAAAATGTAATGTTTAATTTTTTAACTTTTTATGTATCTTAGTTTATGCCATAATAGGCATAGATTTGTCAGAATAATAAAATATTTAAACTTTAAATTATTTCGATTAAATATATTATCATTACACAAATAATACATTTGTATAATAATGTTTTAAATTAAAGATTTAATATGCTTTCTTAAACATGACAAGCATATATATATATATTCTAGTACAAGAAAACAAATTTTTAAGTTTTTATCAATCACAGCCTTCAGTCATATATTTTCCATTATTCTATAGATTGTTTATTTAGTGTCGGCATCTGTTGTGTCTTGAGCAGCCACGATTGTAGGGATTTGCTTGTTTGGGAGGACTGTTTGGGTGGGGATGACATCTCGGATGTGGACCGCCAAGCCACTTGCAAGGATCAAGGACTTATGGATGGATGTGTCTAGCACCACCTGGTGCAGCTGCATCGACTTTGATTACCAACATGCTTATTAGAGCCAAGTAAATTAAAAATGTATTCGTACTAGAAAACCCCATGATTGGACTATCTTAATAGGTATATTGAACTTCACATATATTTATAGAGATTGTATGATACCTAGTTTTAGAAAGAAATAACATAAATTTGGATCATATTGGTTTTTAATGACTTAATTCTTTTGTTTTTACGCTGTTTCACGGTTTTCAATTCAAGATTAGCATATTCGGTACTTAGTTTTCTTATAGAAACTTTTGGAATATTTTGTACTAATAATAGATCTTTTACAACAAAAATAATCTGTACTACAACAGACGTAGAAGATAATTGTTTCATCGCAAACAAGATAAGAATGTACAACAATATGGAACATAAGGTAGAGGTTTCCAAAACCACCAATTCTAATGAAAGTTCCATTAAAATTTTTTTGTCTACTTTGCATTATGCTTTTTTTTCAAATCTATTGTTCCATATAATATAATAAAATAAAAATATTTTGTTATAAATTTCATCTTTTATTTCAATGAAAAGTTAGAAGTTATTCATTATATTTAGTTAAGTATAAAAGCATTGGACGGGTTTTCGATATTCTTAGTTAAGGATCGAAATTAATTTGGAGTATAAAATATTGAAGCAGTTTTAATACTTCTAAGTTAGTTTCTACACTTGTTTTGTCACTGATGAATTTAGAGTTACAAAACAATCACCTTGGTTTCAAAACTCAACCTATAGTTTTTATAGTAGTTCCTCGAGTTTGCTTAGTTTGAAAACAACCAGAGTTTCCCTAAAATCATTTAGGGGACACATTGAACCGTTGTTAGCTAGGTTAAAGATCTACCACTTCAATTTTAACACATGTCGTTTACCAATGAAATATTTCGTTTATTTATAGATTAGAAGAATTGTTGTATAAGTGTATTAGATTAAGTGATCCAAAGATTACTTAAGCGATTAAAAGTTCAAAAAATGTACCAGAATGTTTACCTATAAATTGAGTAGCTTAGTTAGCTTGAGGATCAGTTATTTCATTGTACGTAAATAAATCTTGGTGTTCATGTTTAGATTTATACTTTCAATAGTTCACGTAGTACCAATTCAGTTCGACACTAATATACAACTACACCAACACCAACCAATTCTTTAAAGTAACAACCTCACATTAACACATTTAGTAAAACTCTACATTCTTAAAATAAGTTTTTTATGCCGAAAGTTGTGTAATCATTGTTACTCTGGTTTAGAAATCCTATGTTTCGCCAATAATGAAATGCTTCTATAAATGAACCAATTACTTTTTACTCATATGTTATTCTATAAAGTTAACATATTTGTCTATATGACAGTAGAATGTCAGTGTGCACATCCATGTAGATTTGCCACATCATTTCAAGATATATCTTGTTCGTTGACTAACAGTTTTAATACATGGAGGGGTATTTTGACCCAAAATGAAAAACATTGGACTTTAAAATGCTTAAAAAAGAATAGAGGTCTAAATGACTATTCAGATTAATGTTAGGGGCATTTTTGGCATAACGGCTTTCTAAAATTCCTATATGTTTATGCATTTGAGTCAAGGTGATTTTTTCATAAAATGTAATGTTTAATTTTTTAACTTTTTCTGTATCTTAGTTTATGCCATAATAGGCATAGATTTGTCAGAATAATAAAATATTTAAACTTTAAATTATTTCGATTAAATATATTATCATAACACAAATAATACATTTGTATAGTAATGTTTTAAATTAAAGATTTAATACGCTTTCTTAAACATGACAAGCATATATATATATATATATATATATATATATATATATATATTCTAGTACAAGAAAACAAACTTTTAAGTTTTTATCAATCACAATCTTCAGTCATATATTTTCCATTATTCTGTAGATTGTTTATTTAGTGTCGGCGTCTGTTGTGTCTTGAGCAGCCACGATTGTAGGGATTTGCTTGTTTGGGAGGACTGTTTGGATGGGGATGACATCCCGGATGTGGACCGCCAGGCCACTTGCAAGGATCAAGGACTTCTGGATGGATGTGTCTAGCACCACCTGGTGCAGCTGCATCGACTTTGATTACCAACATGCTTATTAGAGCCAAGTAAATTAAAAATGTATTCGTACTAGAAAACCCCATGATTGGACTATCTTAATAGGTATATTGAACTTCACCTATATTTATAGAGATTGTATGATACCTAGTTTTAGAAAGAAATAACTTAAATTTGGATCATATTGGTTTTTAATGACTTAATTCTTTTGTTTTTACGCTGTTTCACAGTTTTCAATTCAAGATTAGCATATTCGGTATTTAGTTTTCTTATAGAAACTTTTGGAATATTTTGTACTAATAATAGTTCTTTTACAACAAAAATAATCTGTACTACAACAGACGTAGAAGATAATTGTTTCATCGCAAACAAGATAAGAATGTACAACAATATGGAACATAAGGTAGAGGTTTCCAAAACCACCAATTCTAATGAAAGTTCTATTAATATTTTTTTGTCTACTTTGCATTCTGCTTTTTTTTCAAATCTATTGTTCCATATAATATAATAAAATAAAAATATTTAGTTATAAATTTCATCTTTTATTTCAATTAAAAGTTAGAAGTTATTCATTATACTTAGTTAAGTATAAAAACATTGGACGGGTTTTCGATATTCTTAGTTAAGGATCGAAACTAATTTTGGAGTATAAAATATTAAAGCAGTTTTAATACATCTAAGTTAGTTTCTACACTTGTTTTGTCACTGATGAATTTGGAGTAACAAAACAATCACCTTGGCTTCAATACTCAACCTATAGTTTTTATAGTAGTTCCTCGAGTTTGCTTAGTTTGAAAACAACCAGAGTTTCCCTAAAATCATCTAGGGGACATATTGAACCGTTGTTAGCTAGGTTAAAGATCTACCACTTCAATTTTAACACACGTCGTTTACCAATGAAACATTTTCGTTTATTTATAGATTAGAAGAATTGTTGTATCAGTGTATTAGATTAAGTGATCCAAAGATTACTTAAGTGATTAAAAGTTCAAAAAATGTACCAGAATGTTTACCTACAAATTGAGTAGCTTAGTTAGCTTGAGGATCAGTTATTTCATTGTACGTAATTAAATCTTGGTGTTCATGTTTACATTTATACTTTCAATAGTTCACGTAGTACCAATTCAGTTTGACACGAATATACAACTACACCAACACCAACAAATTCTTTAAAGTAACAACCTCACTTTAACACATTTAACAAAACTCTACCTTCTTAAAATAAGTTTTTTATGTCGAAAGTTGTGTAATCATTGTTATTCTGGTTTAGAAATCCTATGTTTCGCCAATAATGAAATGCTTCTATAAATGAACCAATTACTTTTTAGTCATATGTTATTTTATAAAGTTAACATATTTGTCTATATGACAGTAGAATGTCAGTGTGCACATCCATGTTGATTTGCCGCATCATTTTAAGATATATCTTGTTCGTTGACTAACAATTTTAATACATGGAGGGGTATTTTGACCCAAAATGAAAAACATTGGCGGTTAAAATGCTTAAAAAAGAATAGAGGTCTAAATGACTATTCAGATAAATGTTAGGGGCATTTTTGGCATAATGGCTTTCTAAAATTCCTATATGTTTATGCATTTGAGTCAAGGTGATTTTTTCATAAAATGTAATGTTTAATTTTTTAACTTTTTATGTATCTTAGTTTATGCCATAATAGGCATAGATTTGTCAGAATAATAAAATATTTAAACTTTAAATTATTTCGATTAAATATATTATCATTACACAAATAATACATTTGTATAATAATGTTTTAAATTAAAGATTTAATATGCTTTCTTAAACATGACAAGCATATATATATATATATATATATATAGATATATATATATATAGATATATATATATTCTAGTACAAGAAAACAAATTTTTAAGTTTTTATCAATCACAGCCTTCAGTCATATATTTTCCATTATTCTGTAGATTGTTTATTTATTGTCGGCATCTGTTGTTTCTTGAGCAGCCACGATTGTAGGGATTTGCTTGTTTGGGAGGACTGTTTGGATGGGGATGACATTCCGGATGTGGACCGCCAGGCCACTTGCAAGGATCAAGGACTTCTGGATGGATGTGTCTAGCACCACCTGGTGCAGCTGCATCGACTTTGATTTCCAACATGCTTATTAGAGCCAAGTAAATTAAAAATGTATTCGTACTAGAAAACCCCATGATTGGACTATCTTAATAGGTATATTGAACTTCACATATATTTATAGAGATTGTATGATACCTAGTTTTAGAAAGAAATAACTTAAATTTGGATCATATTGGTTTTTAATGACTTAATTCTTTTGTTTTTATGTTGTTTCACGGTTTCAATTCAAGATTAGCATATTCGGTATTTAGTTTTCTTATAGAAACTTTTTGAATATTTTGTACTAATAATAGATCTTTTACAACAAAAATAATCTGTACTACAACAGACGTGGAGAGTAGGGAAAAAAATGTCCTCAACGGGGTTTGTCGAAACGCCTGGCTAAAGAGCAACAAGAGGAACGTGTTGCCGGCGAGCACCGTGAAACAAGTAAGGGAGATCAATCAGAGGAGAAAAACCAGGCCACTCAACGGGTGTGGACCTTATATGTCGGTGGTCTCTCTCGAACAATACACTGGAAAGGATTATGGTAGGTATGCGATAAACATGGGGTCGCCAAAGATGTGTTTATTCCGAATATAGTGGCTAGGGATGGGCAGCGATTTGGATTTGTTCGGATGGCATCACAAGAAGACGCCAATCGGGTAATAGAGAGACTGCATGGAAAATGGATATACGGTGCTCGGATGAGTGTCACCATGGCGTGGAAGGGCAGAACAGAATGGAATAGGAGAAAAGGGGGAGAAAAGAAAAGCGGGGAACAGCGTGGGACAATGGAGATTGGAGACTCAAAGGCGTCACACACTTCGAATTCGATAGGGAGAGGAGAGGTGAGCGAAAATTGTAGGATAAATCGGGAATAGTAGACGAAGACAAATGGGCGATCTTACAATGGTGCGCGGTGTGTTGGTGCTTGAATCCGTGTAGCATAAAATCATTGGTGGAACGTTTGGAGGTGGAGAAGCACCACGGATTCTCCATCATACGATTGTTCGGGTCCATGGTTTTGTTAATGTGCACATCGGCGAGCGTTCGAGAACATGTGTTGAAGTTCGACCGCGTGAAAGAATGTTTTGTGAGGGTGGAGGCGTGGTCGCCAGCAATCAAAGTGGAATCGCGCCGAGTATGGTTGTCAATTGTGGGTCTTCCAATTCACTTATGGCACAAAAGGACGTTCATGAATATTGCAAACATATGGGGATCTTTTATTTGTATGGACGACGCTACGGAAACGCCGACATCTTTTGATAGCGGCAGAATTATGGTGGAGACAACCATTTTTAATAGAATTGAGGAACAAATAGCTGTGCAATTTGAGGAGGAGACATATCCGGTCCGAGTTTTGGAGATGGATGGCAAAACCCCTGCGATTGAATGTGATTGTGGCGATTTTGAGTCGACCGACGGTGAGGAGAGTCTCGCACATGATACCTCTAACGACATTGCAGGGGTTTTAGAAAAGTTTGATGACACCACAAAGAATCAAAGGGAGGTCATTGAACCGGTTATGTGGCTAGCTAATGAAGTTTGGGAGGGACAACAAGGGGCCACAAACGGTGCAAGAAGTATAGAACATAGAGCAGATTTAATTACTAATGTGGAACGGGGGTCGACGCAACATATGGAACAGTCGCCGGACAGGCAGACGGAGGAGCTACCGGAACGGAATGAGCCGACGATAGGAGGTGGGCTGAGTGGGGAGAAGGACAGTGGCAATAGGAGTCTAGAGGTGGTAGGAAACGTTCAAATGTGTGAGAGTTTAGATATCACTGGGATTGTGAATTCCAAATCTAGTGATTCAGTGGGGCTGGAGTCTCAATTACAAACAAGGGATAAGATAGAGGAATTTAATTCATATCCACATATCCATTTGAATGCTACACGTCCTGATTTGGGTAATACCGAATTAATTCAAGTGGGTCGGGCATTTTGTAAAATCCGACGGGTCCTGGGAGGCGAACAAAACATAGATGGCTGTCGGGTATATCGGAAAAAGAAGGGCAATCGATTGAGCGGGCTTCAACAAGGAAATTTGAACGGGGAAGGGGAGATAGCAGATGGATTGAATACACCCAAAAATATAGAAAGTGAGGCAGTCGCAACAGTAAAATTGGGTTCATTGATTGGGGTAAATTCTAACGGACGTGAAGAGGAGATAATTCGAGACATATCACGGGTAATCAACGGGGTTAGTCGGGGCTTGTGACTAATGAAATTGCTATCATGGAATGTTCGAGGTTTGGGAGGGAGTGCAAAGCGACGGTATGTACGTGAGGTGTTACGGAAAAACAATGTGGATATGGCGATGTTGCAGGAAACGAAGCTGGAGGAGTGGCCGACGTTATGGATAGCGAACTTATGGGGAACGGACAGTTTTGAATCAGTTTTCGCGCCATCAATCGGAGCTTCAGGAGGTATATTGGTGGTGTGGGAAGCAAGCAGATTTCACACTGAAAAGGTTGAGGTAGAACGACATTTTATTGTGTTATGGGGCAGGTGGACACAAGAAGATATGGCTTGCGGGATAGTCGTAGTATATGCCCCATCGGAGGTCGAGGGGCAGCGAGCAGTGTGGGTATCAATATTAGATAAAATTAGAGATCAAGAGGGGTCGTGGTGTATTGCAGGGGATTTCAACGCAATACTACATGAATCTGATAGAATTGGGGTGTCGGATAGGGATGTTGAAATGGAATTATTTGGTGAATTTGTACTTCACGCGGGTTTAATGGATTTGCCACTACTAGGAAAACGCTACACATGGTTTGGTCCAAGGAATAGGTGCAGCAGAATTGATCATTTCTTGATCTCGGCAGGTTGGATGGATATTTTCAGCTCAATACAACAAGAAGCTTTGGCGAGGGGTGTATCGGATCACACGCCCTTGTTGTTGAAATGTGATGAGAGTGATTGGGGACCTCGGCCTTTTAGGTTCTTCAATTGCTGGATGGAGGGTCGATATCATGCTCGCCAAATTGTTGAAGAATGGGTCCGATTGACAGGTTTGGGCATTGGTAACGGGAACATTATGGTAAAACTGCGTCATCTGAAAGTATTCTTGGAACAGTGGAACCGTGATAGTTTTGAGGATGTGAATGAGATTATTACTGAGATGCAAGGCAAGATTGATCAGGCCCATGAAGCGGTAACTACAAATTGTGACGGCGAGGGAGTTAAGGTGGAGCGAAGACAGTGGATGCAGGCATTATGGAGAGCTATGCGAAATAAGGAAGCAATGTGGAGACAAAAATCGCGTGCGACATGGCTTCGTTTGGGTGATTGAAATACGTCATTTTTTCACCGATCCGCTAAATTGTGCGCTGCGAAGAATTACATTCCTGGTTTCTTGATTAATGACAGGTGGATCACATCACCGACACACATGCGTAGACATGTGGTGCAAGCGTTCACTAGACATTTTTCTAGTGATACGCGGGAGTGTGCATGGCATTTTGATGGTGAGTTCCGACAATTATCTTCGACTGCTAGTGAAAGGTTGGTTTCGGTTTTCTCATTGGAGGAAATTCACGGTGTGGTGAGGGAATGCGATGGTTCGAAAGCGCCAGGCCCAGACGGTTTTACGTTAGATTTTTATAAGAAAGGGTGGGAGGTGGTAAGTGGTGACGTCTTCCGCTTTTTCGAAAGTTTCCATGCCAGCGGTCGGTTACCCAAGGATGTGAATTGTACGTTCGTCGTCTTACTACCTAAGGTATCATCCCCTAAAACAATTGGTGAATATAGACCTATATGTTTGGTTAACTCTGTATACAAAATATTGGCAAAATGTCTAGCTAATCGATTG
This sequence comes from Hibiscus tridactylites, assembly GCA_958450335.1. Classification (NCBI taxonomy): domain Eukaryota; kingdom Viridiplantae; phylum Streptophyta; class Magnoliopsida; order Malvales; family Malvaceae; genus Hibiscus; species Hibiscus tridactylites. The sequence goes on along the minus strand of OY288289.1, from coordinate 21,404,788 downwards.
CAGTTAGTTTTGGGTGAATTAAACAGTGACACGCAGTCAGCCTTTATTAAGGGACGTCAATTAGTGGATGGGGTACTTCTAGCTATTGAGGTTGTTCATTCCCTGCGTCAGAGGGGAGCGGGTGGTTTTTTGTTGAAACTCGATTTTCGAAAAGGCCTACGACTGTGTTAGTTGGCGATTTTTGGATGAGATACTAGCTAAAATGGGATTTTGTGACATATGGCGAAATTGGGTTAGAGAATGTATCAGCTTTGCCTGACTATCGGTGCTGCTTAACGGTAATGCGACAAAGGAATTCATAATGGGTAGAGGCTTGCGCCAAGGCTGTCCGTTATCGCCATTACTGTTTGTGGTAGTTGCGGAGGCGATGCACTTGATGTTGCGAAAGGCCGAGTTGGAAGGTCTAATCCGTGGGGTTGAGGTGGCATCAGGGATATTCCTGACACACTTACAGTTTGCTGACGATACATTGTTATTCTTTGAGGCATCATTAGCGGTAGCGCGAAATTTAAAACGAATTCTACATTGTTTTCAAGTCTGTTCTGGGTTGAAGATAAACTTTGGTAAGAGTTCATTATACTCTATTGGTATAGTCAATCAGTTGAGTGATAGTGTGGCCGAAGTGATGGGTTGTAGAAGGGCATATTTGCCGTTTGTGTATCTTGGCTTTTCGATAGGAGTGAATCCGAGGTTGGTTGCTACATGGGAACCGATAATTGCAAACTTTAGGCGCAAGCTAGCGGGGTGGAAACGATCATCTTTGTCTTTTGCTGCTCGCGTCGTATTGGTGAACTCGGTACTTTCCTCTCTACCTATTTTTTATATGGGATTATTTGTTGCTCCGAAGGGGGTGATTGACAGGCTAGATCGGATCCGGAGGGCATTCTTATGGGGAGGTGTTGGATTAGAAAGACGTATGAGTAGGGTAGGGTGGGAGGTTGTATGTCGGCCAAAATAGTTTGGGGGTTTGGGAGTCGCGGACTTACGGGTGAAGAATATGTCTTTGCTATCAAAATGGGTTTGGAGGTACGCTTGTGATAAAGATTCTCTATGGTGGAACTTGATTGTAGCTAAGTATGGTGAACATACGCAGTGGTGGCGTTTTAATACGGAAATGCTATCATCGATGTCGATAGTATGGCGACAAATTGTTGCAAACTCGTGTGTTGCACAAGTGGAAAAACATATGGGCATGTCGGGTTTTTTGTGGAAACTTGGTAATGGGAAGTCAATCCTTTTTTGGTTCGATCCGTGGGTTGAACAACTAGCATTGAAAGATATTTTTTTGCGCCTCTTCTCGTTGGCTATTGACAAATTAGCACAGGTGTGTGATTACGCAGAGGATGAGGGCTTCTCTCATCAGCATTGGGACAGATTTTTTAGGAGGCAATTAAGGGTGTTCGAGCACGGGCAGTTGCGGGAGTTGTATAATTTGGTGGCCAAGTTTCGTGTATGGGAAGGCAGGATGGATACATTGATTTGGAGGCTGGATGCTCATGGTATTTTTTCGGTTTAGGCTTTGTCGAAGCTGGTCTTGTTAGATAAGGTTGGGGATATGGGCTTAGGCGAATGTTTCGCTTGGAAAGTGCTGGTACCGCCTAAAGTTCAAGCCTTCTTGTGGTTCATATGGCTACGTCGATTACCCACGGCTGACTTCTTGCGTGCTCGTGGGATCCCTTTGCCGGATGATCAAGGACGCTGTCCATGGTGTGCGACGGAGGAGGAGAGCATCGCTCACATATTGTATGAGTGTTCCTTTGCGCGGTCAGCTTGGGAGTGGATGAGACAATGGTGGGGCGTCGACACAATTTTCCCGGTCAGTTTTGATGCATTTTTTGTGATTGATTTCCATTGTGTTTTTACTGGATGCATGAAAATGTGGTGGGTGGCGAGCGTTAGTGCACTGTTGTGGTCGCTATGGTTAGCGAGAAATGAGTTTATTTTCCGTGGGAAACGTTTGGTATTGTCTGAATTATGTTTCCTGGTTAAGTTGCGATCATACTACTGGATCAAGGTTGATAGGGGGCGAAGTGTTTCCGGAATCCATTTGGTGGTCATGTCCTGCTCATTTTGTTGTTAGCGCGCAACCGAGAAAGTTGAGGGTGGGACGGAGCTGGCAGCCTCCTTTAAAGGGCGTGTTAAAATTTAACACGGATGGATCGGCGCGTGGTAAGCCGGGTCCAGCGGGGTTTGGTGGAGTAATGCGGGATGAGGATAGTCATATATTGGGGTTGTTTTCAGGACCTTTAGGAGTGATGGAATCGAACGAAGCTGAAGTGCGAGCGATAGCTTTCGCTTTGGGTTTGGTGCAGGAGAGGGAATGGCGGAAAGGCTGTGTTATTATAGAGTCGGACTCTCAGGTGGCGTTGAGTTGTGCTACACAATCGGCAAAATGTTCGTGGCGGTTATGGGAGGTTTTCTCAGCGATTGATCAGGCTTGTCAGGTCGCGTATGACATTCAATTTTGTTATGTGCCGAGGGAGGCGAATGGCTTCGCGGATGTGTTAGCGAAAGAGGGAGTGGATAGATGTTCGCTCTTTGTGGCATGTCTATGAGTTGGTGTTTCGTTCATTGTGTTCTTTCGGCGGATCTTATCGTACTCTTTTCCTCCAGTAGGCTTAGGGAGATTTTTAACGAGGCGTGAGATCCGTCAAGCTGTATGTTTTTTCTTATTCTAATAAAATCATACAATTGCTGATCAAAAAAAAAATTGTGTCATCGCAAACAAGATAAGAAGGTACAACAATATGGAACATAAGGTAGAGGTTTCCAAAACCACCAATTCTAATGAAAGTTCCATTAATAATTTTTTGTCTACTTTGCATTCTGCTTTTTTTTTTCAAATCTATTGTTCCATATAATATACTAAAATAAAAATATTTAGTTATAAATTTCATCTTTTATTTCAATGAAAAGTTAGAAGTTATTCATTATACTTAGTTAAGTATAAAAACATTGGACGGGTTTTCGATATTCTTAGTTAAGGATCGAAACTAATTTTGGAGTATAAAATATTAAAGCAGTTTTAATACTTCTAAGTTAGTTTCTACACTTGTTTTGTCACTGATGAATTTGGAGTAACAAAACAATCACCTTGGCTTCAATACACAACCTATAGTTTTTATAGTAGTTCCTCGAGTTTGCTTAGTTTGAAAACAACAAGAGTTTCCCTAAAATCATCTAGGGGACATATTGAATCGTTGTTAGCTAGGTTAAAGATCTACCACTTCAATTTTAACACATGTCGTTTACCAATGAAACATTTTCGTTTATTTATAGATTAGAAGAATTGTTGTATCAGTGTATTAGATTAAGTGATCCAAAGATTACTTAAGCGATTAAAAGTTCAAAAAATGTACCAGAATGTTTACCTACAAATTGAGTAGGTTAGTTAGCTTGAGGATCAGTTATTTCATTGTACGTAATTAAATCTTGGTGTTCATGTTTACATTTATACTTTCAATAGTTCACGTAGTACCAATTCAGTTTGACACTAATATACAACTACACCAACACCAACAAATTCTTTAAAGTAACAACCTCACTTTAACACATTTAATAAAACTCTACCTTCTCAAAATAAGTTTTTTATGCCGAAAGTTGTGTAATCATTGTTATTCTGGTTTAGAAATCCTATGTTTCGCCAATAATGAAATGCTTCTAAAAATGAACCAATTAATTTTTACTCATATGTTATTCTATAAAGTTAACATATTTGTCTATATGACAGTAGAATGTCAGTGTGCACATCCATGTAGATTTGCCGCATCATTTCAAGATATATTTTGTTCGTTGACTAACAGTTTTAATACATGGAGGGGTATTTTGACCCAAAATGAAAAATATTGGCGGTTAAAATGCTTAAAAAAGAATAGAGGTCAAAATGACTATTAAGATAAATGTTAGGGGCATTTTTGGCATAATGGCTTTCTAAAATTCCTATATGTTTATGCATTTGAGTCAAGGTGATTTTTTCATAAAATGTAATGTTTAATTTTTTAACTTTTTATGTATCTTAGTTTATGTCATAATAGGCATAGATTTGTCAGAATAATAAAATATTTAAACTTTAAATTATTTTGATTAAATATATTATCATTACACAAATAATACATTTGTATAGTAGTGTTTTAAATTAAAGATTTAATACGCTTTCTTAAACATGACAAGCATATATATATATATATATCCTAGTACAAGAAAACAAATTTTTAAGTTTTTATCAATCACAGCCTTCAGTCATATATTTTCCATTATTCTGTAGATTGTTTATTTAGTGTCGGCATCTGTTGTGTCTTGACCAACCACGATTGTAGGGATTTGCTTGTTTGGGAGGACTGTTTGGATGGGGATGACATCCCGGTTGTGGACCGCCAGGCCACTTGCAAGGATCAAGGACTTCTGGATGGATGTGTCTAGCACCACCTGGTGCAGCTGCATCGACTTTGATTACCAACATGCTTATTAGAGCCAAGTAAATTAAAAATGTATTCGTACTAGAAAACCCCATGATTGGACTATCTTAATAGGTATATTGAACTTCACATATATTTATAGAGATTGTATGATACCTAGTTTTAGAAAGAAATAACTTAAATTTGGATCATATTGGTTTTTAATGACTTAATTCTTTTGTTTTTACGCTGTTTCACAGTTTTCAATTCAAGATTAGCATATTCGGTATTTAGTTTTCTTATAGAAACTTTTGGAATATTTTGTACTAATAATAGTTCTTTTACAACAAAAATAATCTGTACTACAACAGACGTAGAAGATAATTGTGTCATCGCAAACAAGATAAGAATGTACAACAATATGGAACATAAGGTAGAGGTTTCCAAAACCACCAATTCTAATGAAAAGTCCCATTAATAATTTTTTGTCTACTTTGCATTCTGCTTTTTTTCTGAATCTATTGTTCCATATAATATACTAAAATAAAAATATTTAATTAAGTATTTCATCTATTATTTCAATGAAAAGTTAGAAGTTATTCATTATACTTAGTTAAGTATAAAAACATTGGACGGGTTTTCGATATTCTTAGTTAAGGATCGAAACTAATTTTTGAGTATAAAATATTAAAGCAATTTTAATACTTCTAAGTTAGTTTCTACACTTGTTTTGTCACTGATGAATTTGGAGTAACAAAACAATCACCTTGGTTTCAAAACTCAACCTATAGTTTTTATAGTAGTTCCTCGAGTTTGCTTAGTTTGAAAACAACCAGAGTTTCCCTAAAATCATCTAGGGGACATATTGAACCGTTGTTAGCTAGGTTAAAGATCTACCACTTCAATTTTAACAAATGTCGTTTACCAATGAAACATTTTCGTTTATTTATATATTAGAAGAATTGTTGTATCAGTTTATTAGATTCAGTGATCCAAAGATTACTTAAGCGATTAAAAGTTCAAAAAATGTACCAGAATGTTTACCTACAAATTGAGTAGCTTAGTTAGCTTGAGGATTAGTTATTTCATTGTACATAAATATATCTTGGTGTTCATGTTTACATTTATACTTTCAATAGTTCATGTAGTACCAATTCAGTTTGACACTAATATACAACTACACCAACACCAACCAATTCTTTAAACTAACAACCTAACTTTAACACATTTAATAAAACTCTACCTTCTTAAAATAAGTTTTTTATGCCGAAAGTTGTGTAATCATTGTTACTCTGGTTTAGAAATCCTATGTTTCGCCAATAATGAAATGCTTCTATAAATGAACCAATTACTTTTTACTCATATGTTATTCTATAAAGTTAACATATTTGTCTATATGACAGTAGAATGTCAATGTGCACATCTATGTAGATTTGCCGCATCATTTCAAGATATATTTTGTTCGTTGACTAACAGTTTTAATACATGGAGGGGTATTTTGACCCAAAATGAAAAACATTGGCGGTTAAAATGCTTAAAAAAGAATAGATGTCAAAATGACTATTCAGATAAATGTTAGGGGCATTTTTGGCATAATGGCATTCTGAAATTCCTATATATTTATGCTTTTGAGTCAAGGTGATTTTTTAATAAAATGTAATGTTTAATTTTTTAACTTTTTATGTATCTTTGTTTATGCCATAATAGGCATAGATTTGTCAGAATAATAAAATATTTAAACTTTAAATTATTTCGATTAAACATATTATCATTACACAAATAATACATTTGTATAGTAGTGTTTTAAATTAAAGATTTAATACGCTTTCTTAAACATGACAAGCATACATATATATATATATATATATATATATATATATATATATTCTAGTACAAGAAAACAAATTTTTAAGTTTTTATCAATCACAGCCTTCAGTCATATATTTTCCATTATTCTGTAGATTGTTTATTTAGTGTCAGCATCTGTTGTGTCTTGAGCAGCCACGATTGTAGGGATTTGCTTGTTTAGGAGGACTGTTTGGGTGGGGATGACATCCCGGATGTGGACCGCCAGGCCACTTGCAAGGATCAAGGACTTCTGGATGGATGTGTCTAGCACTACCTGGTGCAGCTGCATCGACTTTGATTACCAACATGCTTATTAGAGCCAAGTAAATTAAAAATGTATTCGTACTAGAAAACCCCATGATTGGACTATCTTAATAGGTATATTGAACTTCACATATATTTATAGAGATTGTATGATACCTAGTTTTAGAAAGAAATAACTTAAATTTGGATCATATTGTTTCACGGTTTTCAATTCAAGATTAGCATATTCGGTATTTAGTTTTCTTATAGAAACTTTTGGAATATTTCGTACTAATAATAGATCTTTTACAACAAAAATAATATGTACTACAACAGACGTAGAAGATAATTGTGTCATCGCAAACAAGATAAGAATGTACAACAATATGGAACATAAGGTAGAGGTTTCCAAAACCACCAATTCTAATGAAGGTTCCATTAATAATTTTTTGTCTACTTTGCATTCTGCTTTTTTTTTTCAAATCTATTGTTCCATATAATATACTAAAATAAAAATATTTAGTTATAAATTTCATCTTTTATTTCAATGAAAAGTTAGAAGTTATTCATTATACTTAGTTAAGTTTAAAAACATTGGATGGGTTTTCGATATTCTTAGTTAAGGATCGAAACTAATTTTGGAGTATAAAATATTAAAGCAGTTTTAATACTTCTAAGTTAGTTTCTACACTTGTTTTGTCACTGATGAATTTGGAGTAACAAAACAATCACATTGGTTTCAAAACTCAACCTATAGTTTTTATAGTAGTTCCTCGAGTTTGCTTAGTTTGAAAACAACCAGTGTTTCCCTAAAACATCTAGGGGACATATTGAACCGTTGTTAGCTAGGTTAAAGATCTACCACTTCAGTTTTAACACATGTCGTTTACCAATGAAACATTTTCGTTTATTTATAGATTAGAAGAATTGTTGTATCAGTGTATTAGATTAAGTGATCCTAAGATTACTTAAGCGATTAAAAGTTCAAAAAATGTACCAGAATGTTTACCCACAAATTGAGTAGCTTAGTTAGCTTGAGGATCAGTTATTTCATTGTACGTAAATAAATCTTGGTGTTCATGTTTATATTTATACTTTCAATAGTTCACGTAGAACCAATTCAGTTTGACACTAATATACAACTACACCAACACCAACCAATTCTTTAAAGTAACAACCTCACTTTAACAAATTTAATAAAACTCTACCTTCTTAAAATAAGTTTTTTATGCCGAAAGTTATGTAATCATTGTTACTCTGGTTTAGAAATCCTATGTTTCGCCAATAATGAAATGCTTCTATAAATGAACCAATTACTTTTTACTCATATGTTATTCTATAAAGTTAACATATTTGTCTATATGACAGTAGAATGTCAGTGTGCACATCCATGTAGATTTTCCACATCATTTCAAGATATATCTTGTTCGTTGACTAACATTTTTAATGTATGGAGGGGTATTTTTACCCAAAATGAAAAATATTGGCGGTTAAAATGCTTAAAAATGAATAGAAGTCAAAATGACTATTCAGATAAATGTTAGGGGCATTTTTGGCATAATGGCTTTCTAAAATTCCTATATATTTATGCATTTGAGTCAAGGTGATTTTTTCATAAAATGTAATGTTTAATTTTTTAACTTTTTATGTATCTTAGTTTATGCCATAATAGGCATAGATTTGTCAGAATAATAAAATATTTAAACTTTAAATTATTTTGATTAAATATATTATCATTACACAAATAATACATTTGTATAGTAGTGTTTTAAATTAAAGATTTAATACGCTTTCTTAAACATGACAAGCATATATATATATATATACTAGTACAAGAAAACAAATTTTTAAGTTTTTATCAATCACAGCCTTCAGTCATATATTCTCCATTATTCTGTAGATTGTTTATTTAGTGCCGGCATCTGTTGTGTCTTGAGCAGCCACGATTGTAGGGATTTGCTTGTTTGGGAGGACTGTTTGGGTGGGGATGACATCCCGGATGTGGACCGCCAGGCCACTTGCAAGGATCAAGGACTTCTAGATGGATGTGTCTAGTACCACCTGGTGCAGCTGCATCGACTTTGATTACCAACATGCTTATTAGAGCCAAGTAAATTAAAAATGTATTCGTACTAGAAAACCCCATGATTGGACTATCTTAATAGGTATATTGAACTTCACATATATTTATAGAGATTGTATGATACCTAGTTTTAGAAAGAAATAACTTAAATTTCGATCATATTGGTTTTTAATGACTTAATTCTTTTGTTTTTACGTTGTTTCACGGTTTTCAATTCAAGATTAGCATATTCGGTATTTAGTTTTCTTATAGAAACTTTTGGAATATTTTGTACTAATAATAGATCTTTTACAACAAAAATAATCTGTACTACAACAGACGTAGAAGATAATTGTGTCATCGCAAACAAGATAAGAATGTACAACAATATGGAACATAAGGTAGAGGTTTCCAAAACCACCAATTCTAATGAAGGTTCCATTAATAATTTTTTGTCTACTTTGCATTCTGCTTTTTTTTCAAATCTATTGTTCCATATAATATACTAAAACAAAAATATTTAGTTATAAATTTCATCTTTTATTTCAATGAAAAGTTAGAAGTTATTCATTATACTTAGTTAAGTATAAAAACATTGGACGGGTTTTCGATATTCTTAGTTAAGGATCGAAACTAATTTTAGAGTATAAAATATTAAAGCACTTTTAATACTTCTAAGTTAGTTTCTACACTTGTTTTGTCACTGATGAATTTGGAGTAACAAAACAATCACCTTGGTTTCAAAACTCAACCTATAGTTTTTATAGTAAATTCTCGAGTTTGCTTAGTTTGAAACAACCAGAGATTCCCTGTAACCCCCTAAACCCGGCCTAGAAGAAAAGGCCGAATTTAGGAAGTCCCGTTTAAAAAAACTTTTCCCTCAAGAGAACTAATTTAAAAAAAAAGATATCCTTTAAACTAAAATATAATAACATAAATTTAATAATAAATAAAAATAAAAATATCATAATAGATATTCGAATAATTATATAAAATCTCTTAATTAAAATATTAGTAGATGAATGCTAAAAATAATCTTAAAATATAAATAGTCTAAAATTACATTCATGTCCCAAAATTAATAAATAGAAATCTGATTAAACTAAAATAGTTTCGTACTGATTAATAAAATAACCGGATAAAATATGAGATCCTCCAAGTACCAAGTTGCCTAGAGTCCAAGATATCTGTAAAAGAAGAACTATGGGGGAGAAAGCTAAAGAGCTTAGTGTGTCTCTAAAGTGCAAGAAAATCATAGTCGTAATAACATAGTAATATTTTCTTAAAATTCTTTAAAGCACAACACATAAAACACAAGCGCAATGCAATGCACCCAACTACAACCGCCAAGAGGAAAGTTCCCCAGAACTCCTCACAACAACCGCCAATCCGAAGTGGAATTCAGCCCGAAGGGTGAAACCACTGAACTTCCCCGATCAGATCCCAACCCATGCTCATACAATGATATGATGATTAAAAATCAAATTTCATAAACAAAGTTTCATAAATCCGATATTCTGTAAACATACTTCATAAATCATAGTCCATAAGTCCATAAATCATAGTTCATAAATCGTAGTCCATAAATCACGGTTTGTAAATCATAATAAAAACATATTCTGAAAACTTATGCATGTGATGTCAACCATAAAATTCATAATACATATAAATAATCACACAAGAGGTAAAAAACCAACACATAGAAAAATAGTATATAATTTAATTATAGCACTGGAAGAAAACACACCTTGCAACGATAAAGCTATAACAACGTAAGGAACAACTCTCGCGCTCCTTGTCTTATACTAAATTTTAACCGAATCGAAAAAGTTTTGGGTAAGATTATGTTTACACTATTGGGAATGATAAGAGGAGGCAGAATGCTAAACGGCGTGAGGTTACAAGAAATTGAAAGAAAAAAGGCATGCTTAGGTATATTTATATATATAGTTGGACGGTAGGATTTAAAATTGCGTTAGGTTTAGAATTTCAAATAAATATGGTAAATTAATAATAATAATAATAATAATAATAATAATAATAATAATAATAAGATAAATCGATTAACAAAGTTTAAATTAAACTTTCTTTTAAAACAATGGGTTAATTTCATATGGGGTCCTTAAACTTTCAAGAAACTTCATATTGACTTCTAAGTTTGATAAAAAAAATTTATTTAGTCCATCACAGAAAATTAAGGTTTTGAATTTTGGGATTTTAAAATTATGTTTCTAAATTAGGGATTTTTTTTTCAAATCTAGGGTTTACAATTCGGGCGTAATTTTTGGGTGTTACAACTCTCCCACCCTTAAAAGAAATTTTGTCCTCAAAATTTTCAGACTAACGACATACTTAAAAAAATAAAGGTTTTGATAACAATTTTAAAAAGACATTTTAGATCAAGCTACGAATGACAACACAAGGCTTTCATATAGACTTTAATCTCAATTTCATAAGAACGAGTATGATCACAATAAATCGCTAATCTAGAGATCCTACGAGGTGACATAGTAATCTATCTACAAAAGGGACAATCCTAGAATTAAAGTTGGTACTTGAAGTTTCTATTCAAAATATATCTTTAATTTTTTTAATAATAAATTTATCAAAAAATCTAATTTTTCCCTAAAACATTTAATATGAATACAAAAATCATTTTCGACTTAAATGTTTAAGTGAGCCCCACAGTCCGATGGTTGAACTTAGCTCTAATACCACTAAATGTAACCCCCTAAATCCGGCCTAGAAGAAAAGGTCGAATTTAGGAAGTCACGTTTGAAAACTTTTCCCTCAAGAGAACTAATTTTAAAAAAAAAAGATATACTTTAAACTAAAATATAATAACATAAATTTAATAATAAATAAAAATAAAAATATCATAATAGATATTCGAATAATTATATAAAATCTCTTAATTAAAATATTAGTAGATGAATGCTAAAAATAATCTTAAAATATAAATAGTCTAAAATTACATTCATGTCCCAAAATTAATAAATAGAAATCTGATTAAACTAAAATAGTTTCGTACTGATTAATAAAATAACCGGATAAAATATGAGATCCTCCAAGTACCAAGTTGCCTAGAGTCCAAGATATCTGTAAAAGAAGAACTATGGGGGAGTAAGCTAAAGAGCTTAGTGTGTCTCTAAAGTGCAAGAAAATCATAGTCGTAAAAACATAGTAATATTTTCTTAAAATTCTTTAAATCACAACACATAAAACACAAGCGCAATGCAATGCACCCAACTACAACCGCCAAGAGGAAAGTTCCCCAGAACTCCTCACTACAACCGCCAATCCGAAGTGGAATTCAGCCCGAAGGGTGAAACCACTGAACTTCCCCGATCAGATCCCAACCTATGCTCATACAATGATATGATGATTAAAAATCAAATTTCATAAACAAAGTTTCATAAATCCGATATTCCGTAAACATACTTCATAAATCATAGTCCATAAGTCCATAAATCATAGTTCATAAATCGTAGTCCATAAATCATGGTTTGTAAATCATAATAAAAACATATTCTGAAAACTTATGCATGTGATGTCAACCATAAAATTCATAATACATATAAATAATCACACAAGAGGTAAAAAACTAACACATAGAAAAATAGTATATAATTTAATTATAGCACTGGAAGAAAACACACCTTGCAACGATAAAGCTATAACAACGTAAGGAACAACTCCCGCGCTCCTTGTCTTATACTAAATTTTAACCGAATCGAAAAAGTTTTGGGTAATATTATGTTTACAGTATTGGGAATGATAAGAGGAGGCAGAATGCTAAACGGCGTGAGGTTACAAGAAATTGAAAGAAAAAAGGCATGCTTAGGTATATTTATATATATAGTTGGACGGTAGGATTTACAATTGCGTTAGGTTTAGAATTTCAAATAAATATGGTAAGTTAATAATAATAATAATAACAACAATAATAATAATAATAATAATAATAATAAGATAAATCGATTAACAAAGTTTAAATTAAACTTTCTTTTAAAACAATGGGTTAATTTCATATGGGGTCCTTAAACTTTCAAGAAACTTCATATTGACTTCCAAGTTTGATAAAAAAATTATTTAGTCCATCACAGAAAATTAGGGTTTTGAATTTTGGGATTTTAAAATTAGGTTTCTAAATTAGGGATTTTTTTTTCAAATCTAGGGTTTACAATTCGGGCGTAATTTTTGTGTGTTACAACTCTCCACCCTTAAAAGAAATTTTGTCCTCAAAATTTTCAGACTAACGATATACTTAAAAAAATAAAAGTTTTGATAACAATTTCAAAAAGACATTTTAGATCAAGCTACGAATGACAACACAAGGCTTTCAGATAGACTTTAATCTCAATTTCATAAGAACGAGTATGATCACGATCAATCGCTAATCTAGAGATCCTACGAGGTGACATAGTAATCTACCTACAAAAGGGACAATCCTAGAATTAGAGTTGGTACTTGAAGTTTCTATTCAAAATATATCTTTAATTTTTTTAATAATAAATTTATCAAAAAATCTAATTTTGCCCTAAAACATTTAATATGAATACAAAAATCATTTTCGACTTAAAATTTTAAGTGAGCCCCACAGTCCGATGGTTGAACTTAGCTCTGATACCACTAAATGTAACCCTCTAAACCCGGCCTAGAAGAAAAGGTCGAATTTAGGAAGTCACGTTTGAAAACTTTTCCCTCGAGAGAACTAATTTAAAAAAAAAAAGATATACTTTAAACTAAAATATAATAACATAAATTTAATAATAAATAAAAATAAAAATATCATAATAGATATTCGAATAATTATATAAAATCTTTTAATTAAAATATTAGTAGATGAATGCTAAAAATAATCTTAAAATATAAATAGTCTAAAATTACATTCATGTACCAAAATTAATAAATAGAAATTTAATTAAACTAAAATAGTTTCGTGCTGATTAATAAAATAACCAGATAAAATATGAGATCCTCCAAGTACCAAGTTGCCTAGAGTCCAAGATATCTGTAAAAGAAGAACTATGGGGGAGTAAGCTAAAGAGCTTAGTGTGTCTCTAAAGTGCAAGAAAATCATAGTCGTAAAAACATAGTAATATTTTCTTAAAATTCTTTAAAGCACAACACATAAAACACAAGCGCAATGCAATGCACCCAACTACAACCGCCAAGAGGAAAGTTCCCCAGAACTCCTCACTACAACCGCCAATCCGAAGTGGAATTCAGCCCGAAGGGTGAAACCACTGAACTTCCCCGATCAGATCCCAACCTATGCTCATACAATGATATGATGATTAAAAATCAAATTTCATAAACAAAGTTTCATAAATCCGATATTCCGTAAACATACTTCATAAATCATAGTCCATAAGTCCATAAATCATAGTTCATAAATCGTAGTCCATAAATCACGGTTTGTAAATCATAATAAAAACATATTCTGAAAACTTATGCATGTGATGTCAACCATAAAATTCATAATACATATAAATAATCACACAAGAGGTAAAAAACCAACACATAGAAAAATAGTATATAATTTAATTATAGCACTGGAAGAAAACACACCTTGCAACGATAAAGCTATAACAACGTAAGGAACAACTCTCGCGCTCCTTGTCTTATACTAAATTTTAACCGAATCGAAAAAGTTTTGGGTAAGATTATGTTTACAGTATTGGGAATGATAAGAGGAGGCAGAATGCTAAACGGCGTGAGGTTACAAGAAATTGAAAGAAAAAAGGCATGCTTAGGTATATTTATATATATAGTTGGACGGTAGGATTAGGCTTAGAATTTCAAATAAATATGGTAAATTAATAATAATAATAATAATAATAATAATAATAAGATAAATGGATTAACAAAGTTTAAATTAAACTTTCTTTTAAAACAATGGGTTAATTTCATATGGGGTCCTTAAACTTTCAAGAAACTTCATATTGACTTCAAGTTAGATAAAAAAATTTATTTAGTCCATCACAGAAAATTAGGGTTTTGAATTTTGGGATTTTAAAATTAGGTTTCTAAATTAGGGATTTTTTTCAAATCTAGGGTTTACAATTCGGGCGAAATTTTTGGGTGTTACATTCCCAAAAATCATCTAGGGGACATATTGAACCGTTGTTAGCTAGGATAAAGATCTACCACTTCAGTTTTAACACATGCCGTTTACCAATGAAACATTTTCGTTTATTTATAGATTAGAAGAATTGTTGTATCAGTGTATTAGATTAAGTGATCCAAAGATTACTTAAGCGATTAAAAGTTCAAAAAATGTACCAGAATGTTTACCTACAAATTGAGTAGCTTAGTTAGCTTGAGGATCAGTTATTTCATTGTACGTAAATAAATCTTGGTGTTCATGTTTACATTTATACTTTCAATAGTTCACGTAGAACCAATTCAGTTTGACACTAGTATACAACTACACCAACACCAACCAATTCTTTAAAGTAACAACCTCACTTTAACACATTTAATAAAACTCTACCTTCTTAAAATAAGTTTTTTATGCCGAAAGTTGTGTAATCATTGTTACTCTGGTTTAGAAATCCTATGTTTCGCCAATAATGAAATGCTTCTATAAATGAACCAATTACTTTTTACTCATATGTTATTCTATAAAGTTAACATATTTGTCTATATGATAGTAGAATGTCAGTGTGCACATCCATGTAGATTTTCCACATCATTTCAAGATATATCTTGTTCGTTGACTAACAGTTTTAATACATGGAGGGGTATTTTGACCCAAAATGAAAAACATTGGCGGTTAAAATGCTTAAAAAAGAATAGAGGTCAAAATGACTATTCAGATAAATGTTAGCGGCATTATTGGCATAACGGCTTTCTAAAATTCCTATATATTTATGCATTTGAGTCAAGGTGATTTTTTCATAAAATGTAATGTTTAATGTCATAATACGCATAGATTTGTCAGAATAATAAAATATTTAAACTTTAAATTATTTCGATTAAATATATTATCATTACACAAATAATACATTTGTAAAGTAGTGTTTTAAATTAAAGATTTAATACGCTTTCTTAAACATGACAAGCATATATATATATATATATATATATATATTCTAGTACAAGAAAACAAAGTTTTAAGTTTTTATCAATCACAGCCTTCAGTCATATATTTTCCATTATTCTGTAGATTGTTTATTTAGTGTCGGCATCTGTTGTGTCTTGAGCAGCCACGATTGTAGGGATTTGCTTGTTTGGGAGGACTGTTTGGGTGGGGATGACATCCCGGATGTGGACCACCAGGCCACTTGCAAGGATCAAGGACTTCTGGATGGATGTGTCTAGCACCACCTGGTGCAGCTGCATCGACTTTAATTACCAACATGCTTATTAGAGCCAGGTAAATTAAAAATGTATTCGTACCAGAAAACCCCATGATTGGACTATCTTAATAGGTATATTAAACTTCACATATACTTATAGAGATTGTATGATACCTAGTTTTAGAAAGAAATAACTTAAATTTGGATCATATTGGTTTTTAATGACTTAATTCTTTTGTTTTTACGCTGTTTCACGGTTTTCAATTCAAGATTAGCATATTCGGTATTTAGTTTTCTTATAGAAACTTTTGGAATATTTTGTACTCATAATAGATCTTTTACAACAAAAATAATCTGTACTACAACAGACGTAGAAGATAATTGTGTCATCGCAATCAAGATAAGAATGTACAACAATATGGAACATAAGGTAGAGGTTTCCAAAACCACCAATTCTAGCATGACT
The DNA here is from genome assembly GCA_958450335.1 of Hibiscus tridactylites. Taxonomy (NCBI): domain Eukaryota; kingdom Viridiplantae; phylum Streptophyta; class Magnoliopsida; order Malvales; family Malvaceae; genus Hibiscus; species Hibiscus tridactylites. The sequence continues at coordinate 21,388,468 of OY288289.1, read as the reverse complement.
TGTGTTTGACATGAATGATATGATGTGTGAATATGACCTGGCAAATATGATTTGTGATTTATGGTTTATGACATGATCTGTTTGACTTGTGACTTATGACATGATTTGTATGATGACATGTCATGCATCATATATTAGAAACGAAATAATTAATATCGGACTATTTATACATTCATTTTTGTTTATTAAACAAGAATGCATTCTGATTCAGAAATCGGAATCATATGGGTTGGGAAAATGTACAGGAATGATCAGTGGTTTCATCCTTCGGGCTGAATTCCACTTCGGACATGGTGACGATGTAGAGAGTGGTTCTGGGGAACCTTACTCTTCGGAAGGTGATGTAGATGGGTGCATGTCATTGTGTCTCATACATACATGTATATCGGAATGTCTATTTGGAGTTTGAGCATGTTGATCGGATTATCTTGACATATGTTTTGTGTTTTGCACTTTAGAGACATACTGAACTTTATAGCTGACTCCCCCTAGTTCCTATTTCAGATACTTAGACTTAGGCGTACGGTACTTGGAGGACCTCGTTTATCATATTTATTACATATTATCAGCAATAGACCTAAAGGCTTAGTGATTTTTGAAAAATCACAAATAAATCTCCTGTAAAACCAATCATGGCCAAGGAAACTCTGAATGCATTTTACGTTAGTTAACAGTTGTAACCTTTCAATGACATCCACTCAGCTTTATCATCCTCAATTTCATTCCTTATAAATTCTATGACCTAAAACATTTATGTTTGTAACCATAAAATGACCTATCCCAGTTTAAGGCGAGATTAGTTTCCTTGCATCGCCGCAAAACTCTCACAAGATTGTCAATGCAATGGTTGAAATCATTTCCATAAACCGAAAAATCATCCACAAAAATTTTCAAGGAATTGTCAATTATGTTAGAGAATATTACCATAATGCACCTTTTTGAAATGTAGCTGGTGCATTACAAAGACAAAAAGGCATGCGAAGAAAAGAAAACGTACCAAATGGGCAAGCAAATGTAATCTTGTCTTGGTCATCTAGTGCAATAGCAATATGATTGTAGCTAGAATACCCATATAAGAAACAATAATACTTTTTTTAGCAAGTCGATTGAGTATATGATCAATAAAAGGAAGTGGAAAATGATCTGCTATAATCCATGCAAATTCCCCAGCCCGTAGGAATACGAGTTAGAATCAGTTCATCAGCATCATTACAGACAACAGTGATGCCACTTTTCTTGGGGACATAATGGATTGGACTTACCGATGCACTATCAGATATTGCATAGATAATATCGACATCCAACAATTTGAGAATTTCTTTCTTAATCACTTATTTCATCTTCTCGTTAATTCGTTGTTGAGGTTCAATAGACTGCTTGTTGTCATTGTCCAATTTGATTTTATGCATGCACAAAGAAGGGCTTATGCCTTTTATGCCTGCAATAGTCCAAGCAATGTCTCGGTTGTGCTGCTTAAGAATATTGATAAATTTTGTCTCTTGAACTTCGTCCAGAGTAGGAGCTTCTTCAATAGATGGTTTGAAGATAGGGTTTGTACGGTTTGCCAAGTCAAGAGACTTAAAATGACATTTGTGTTGAACATCAACTATAAGTACCTCAGTAATGCTATCACAATTTGGGAGAGTATCTTCAATAGTTTTCAGCGTAGTGTCCTCTACAATGAGTATACTGCGGTGATGCACGTCTTCTTGGATTAGATCTTTTAAAATATCTAGATGATGACATTCTTACATTTTCCTCCCTACATTGAAATCAAAAATCCCAAAAGTATTCTGATTATTATCAACTCTCATGGTAAGTTTTTCTTTTGAAACATCAATAAGAGCTTTCTCGGTTGCTTAAAACGAGCGTCCGAGAATGATAGTAATCTCATCGTCTACTTCACAATAGAGAATAATAAAAATATGCCAGAAATATAAATGTATCCACATGAACAAGTACATCTTTAATCTGTCCATTTGGATGAGTCAAAGACTTATTGGCTAATTAAAATGTGACTATAGTAGTTTCATCTATCCAAGGATGAGCTTCTGAAAATAGATAATGGATTCAGATTAATATTGCCTCCTAGATCACAAAGAGCTTTGCTAAAATAGTGATTGCTAATAGAACATGGTATAATAAAGTTGCCTAGGTCATTCATTTTCTTGGGCAAAAAATTAGAAAGAAGTGCACTACATTCTTCTGTAAGCGCAATGGTTTCTATTTCACTCAGCTTCTTCTTCTTAGATAAAAGCTTTTCATGAACTTTGCATAATTTGGAATTTGAGTAAGAGCATCCATCAATGGAATTTGCATTGTGAGTTGTTTCAAAGTATCCTAAAAGAATTGAGATTGAGTATTATACTCAATATTCTTGAATCTTTGCAGGTAAGGTGGAGATGGAGTATCTTCTGACTGCGTCGACACCTTAAATTATGTCGACAACTTAGATTGCAAAACCAGTGCTAATGTAGTAATAATTGAAGGAATATCATCCTCTGCATCGACCTCCATTCCATATTTTAGCATTTGGTTAGCTTTTGATGATTCCTGTCAACTATGCTAAGCTTGGCAAAAGAGTGGAAATGCAATATAAATATTTAAGAACTAATTCCAAGAATGAGTCTTTTGCGTGCAAGTATACACTGTCAACAAGTAATACATCTTTTAGTTCAGTATCGTATTCACAAGGATTGAATAAGAATTTGATTGTTCAGTGGTTTACTTGAAGGAATCAAATATGTTAGGATTGATTTGAAGATTTGTTTTAGAAAATAGCTAAGAAAATACAATGGAAGTAAAAAAAAAACAGTTTGGCAAGATGAAGTATTCAAATGAGTGATGAGTGTTGGCAAGGGATTTATGGTTTCTACGCAAACTATGCCATCTATTAATAATGTCATGTCTTGGAATTATTGACGAATAGATTCAAGAGTGGCATTGCCTCTGTCAATGGAAATACCCTAAATTAACCATGATAAACCCCTATATGTCTATAGTGAAGTTTTGCATTAATTAATTTGATTAAGTTTCAATCTATATTCTTAAAGGGTAGATTCACTTCCAAAGTAAGCTCATCTACTTGAACATCTTCTGTTGAAGCTTCTCTCCTTAGTATCTGGCAACTAATCGTTACCCTTCAAGTCTGTTAAGATATTGAGGTGTAATAAGCAAACAATGCCAACTTTCGTATGGCAATGAATTTAGAAAAACGAAGTGCTAGCCAGATAGAAAATTGGTGCCAAGGCATTCAAATTATTAAAAACCAAACATAAACAAAATGTTAAAAGAAAACATCTTTAACCAACTATAAAAGCTTAGTTCATGGTTGGGGGTTCCATCCACAAAAGATCATTGTATCTCCACATCATCATTTAAATAAAAATAAAACTAAGAGAATGGGCAAGAAGGAGGTTCGTCGATGCAGCCCTTCAATGGCTCCAAGCTCTTGGTATAAGTTGGTCAAACCATACAACCTCTAGCTTCCTCTTCCACCACGCTGCTCTCTCCAAGTTGTTGTTTGATCGATCACTTCTCTTCCTTTAAATAGGCATGCATGTATAACCCTAGAGTGGGTTTGAATTTGAATTTTGATTCAGCACATAAGATAAAGTGTGTTATCTTCTTATCTCCATTTTGAATTTTAGGGCTGACGTGTACTTGGTTCAATGGCTACTTTGATGAGGACTTCAATTCTATGTCATCTGAGCTTGGCAATCTCTGGTTCAACTTTTCCAACTGTGACTGTAACCCCCTCGACCCGGCTTAGACGCCCGACGGAACCGAGTGAGCTACATTAGGTTTGTCGAAGCCAATCGGAAAGATTTAACTCAAAACACTTCCTTTTTTCTTTTATCTTGTCTAGATGCAAATTATTAGCCTATATTGAACATGTTAGCAGCAGTTCAGATCTAACTCAAATTGGGCATTAATAAAGTATTCAAATGCATCCGCGAACATTGAGGGACCAAATTGCAAAATTAGCAAACTACAAGGACCTAACCCTTTTTATGTTAGAAACGCTTTAATTAATCTGATTTCATGCAATTATGTCAAATCTCAACTCAATTTGATCATTCAAACTCATATAATTGCAACCACAACACACCGAGACTAAAACGTAAGAAAACCAAACTTCAAAATAAGCCAATAATTGAATTAACGGCAACCCGTATTGATACACTAAGTCCTGTATCGGTATGCTATGCTTGATCTAAAATCCCCAAATTCTAGTAGCTAAAACCTATACTGATATGCCCTCGTGTATCGAAACACCTTGCCTTTTTCACGTGGCCCGTACCGAAACGGTAGCCCACGTACCGAAACACTATGCCTGAACTGGCTTACCCGTACCAATACGCTTAGCCCACATACCGAAACTCTAAGCTTGGAATGGCTTACCCGTATCGATACGAGGACACGGGTACCGATACGCCTGGGCTTAAAATGCCCACTTTTGTTGGTTTAACATACATTTGAGAATACCAAAACACCTTAACATGCTTTTAACATAATTCCAACTTATTTAAGGGTCATTCCTCAATTGAACACAATAGAATTAACATCAATTCATAGCATCATACTTCAATTGGTAAACTATAGGCATGTTTCCTATAAACCAAATCAAGGAAAACTAAAAAACAACCAAAGCAATTACCAACCATTAGAGGCCATTTACAAGTCTAAAACAGCAACTCAAAAATGATTAAACGATGAGTTTAGCATACATCTCCCAAAATAACAACGGAACCCCCTTTTCCCTTATTACTTATAGTCTAATTCAAAAACATACTTTCAATACCAAGTCTTGTACGATCCCTTGCTTCCTCGCGACCCTTGACTTTAATCCTCGGTATTGATGGACAAAGAGAGCGTAAGCACACAAGGTTTAGTGATGAGTGCTAAAAAACAAAATACCATAAATGCATTTTTAAAACCATTTTCTCAACCATTGAAATCATCATTCCAATCCATTTATAACACACCATGCCCTGAAAACCATGTACTTAAACCTTTCCAAAACCAGCATATTAAACTATATGTATCGTGTATCATGGATAAACAACAAATTCCATTGCTAAACCTTCATTTAAGCTTTCTCATGCATAACACCCATATGTAAGGCTTAAAAAGAAACATGTATAAACCAGCATTATACAACAACATCATTAACATGATACATTAACAATTAAATTGGCTTACAAGTGATCATTAACCAAGTTCCATTTCCAAAATAGTTCATCGGATACACGGATTCAACAAGTGTTCTCATAACACTTCAATCCATCTCAACTGGAATAGAGATACAATCACAATCGCGGTACAATAACAACCAACGGGGATACGAACCCCAACCATCGGTTAGATGCTTAACCTACTAACGAGAGCTTACAGGACACCAACCCATCGACCGTTAGGGTACTTGGATGGAGTTACGGGACACCAGCCCCTCGACATCCAAGGTGACTTATTTATAGTGCACTCCATTCTATGGTTGGCCAACTATATCCGATAATATTTTAAATCACATCACTTGCTAATATAATTCATTATTACACATTAACCCACTATTTTCATATGCATCATCACAAAACACTTTCCAAAGCAACAACCATCCTTTAATAACAAGTATAAAACACATACTTACATGGATCACTTACCACGTGCATCCATCGTCATTTCATGATCAAAAAAACATATATTGTATACTCAAAACATGCATAAACAGTAGGTTCCATGAAATCAAAAACAAGTGCATAAACCATTTCATAAAAACACGAACGATAGAGAAAATCCCTTTATACTTACTTCTGAACTTAGACTACCATTTCGAGCTCAATCTAAATTCCCAAAACCATATTCAAACCTTTTTAAAGTTGTAGGTTTTGTTCCCACTCACTGACACACGAAACTTCAACTCACCGATACAAATCAAACGTCTGAAGCCTCCAACGCTTCACTAGTAGCCAGTGGATCAACCTCCCCTATTTTAACCACATTACAACATAAGATTAATGCATCATTATGAATTCAAAATCCTAACAAGCAATTCCTTAACATTGCCTTGCTAAAAGTTACCAAACGCCCATCTGAAACAACCGAAAACAACATCGGTTAACCTTCATACTTAAACCATACAAAACCTAACACTTTCAACCATTAATTAACATTAAAATACATCTAAAGACCATCACACAACATCCTTATACCTCTAGCAACCATTACACTACCATAACTCCTAAAAAAAACATAATTATCAACCTAGACAATTAGAGATTCTTATATTTTGGGCTTCCAATGTTAAAACCATTATATCAACATCATTAAACATCAAAATCATGATTAGAAACAATCAAAAACCCAGCAAAACATAATCAATTCGAAAATCACATAAATTTATCAATTAAACATATATTTAATCATATTACCCAAGTAAAGCATAAAACCTCATTAGAAAACATATTTAAAGGATCAAGAACTTGGGAATTTCAATAAAGAACCTTACATTAGAGGAGAAGAATGAACCTTACCTCCAATGTATGAGCTTCCCTTTAGTTGGATGTTTTCCTCTTGAAAATCAAAGAGATTCAATAAGATTTTTGTAAAACAAATTGAAGAATCATTTAGGAAATCAAAGAGTTAAGAAATCGAGATTGTTACCTTAAATTTTATAGTGAAGAAGAATGTGTTTGGCTAAAGAGAAGTTGAGAGAAACTCTTGAGAAAAGAAAGTTATATCAAATTGTGATTTTAAGAAATAACCACCTTTTTAATTAATTTTTTTAATTCTTTTGATTAAAACACATTTTCATTAATCCTAATTAAGGGAAAACTCATATTAGACCTAATGGTATAATAGCTCATTAAAGATTCAAAGTTTTGACCCTTTTACAAAACAGTCACTAAAATAGTTTTTACACTTTTACATTTTGGTCACTAATCCAAAATGTCAAATCTCCAAAACTAGTTTCCCGAAATTGATTTCACCAAAATCATTAATATATTAAATGAGGATTTTAGGACCTTTTCCCATATTTTTATCACTTTAAAAAGTATTCATTACAATTTAAACTCCTGAAACCGACTCGAATCTCTAATCCTAGTCCATCGAACCGTCTAATAAGCTTGGAAACTCCTAGGCCCAAAACTGGGGCATTAAAGTGACTCATCATTCTCTTCTGCATTCCCTATACCCCGCGCCTATGCTTCTCTGCCAAGCCTACTCTGCTCCTAACATGCATCAATGCTAGTAAAACAACCTTTCACACTGGTAAAAACACAACTTTCTAACTCCTTATGCAAATGCATGATTTTAATAACTAAATGCAAACATCTATACCTAAAGCCAAGAAAAAGCATTGTGAAATGTGCACAAAAATCAATACTTTCTAGGAGTTAACAATTCCCCACGCTCTTGAAAAGAAACGGGTGATTATTGTAACACCCCAAATTGTTTTCCTAAATTAAAAACCCTAATTTGGAAAATCCCTAATTCTAAAAACTTAAATTTAATTTGGGAATTTATAATTGGAAGTTAATTAAGTGACTTAATTGCGAGGATTGGGAATGTTTGTGGCTTTTTTTAAGTGGGCTAAAACATTACCTTTAGTGTGTAATTTACCCTAAATATAGGGTAAAAAGCTTTCATTTGCTTTTCAGTTTCCAATTGTTTTGCAGCTGCACAGTTGTCTCCCCTCTCTTTTATGTTTTCTTTGAACAATCACCCTCAATCCTTCATTTTCGTTTACCGTCCGGCCAAGGGCCAAGCGCCGGCCATTCTTCGATTTTAGACCGCCATACGACTCTCGTGGCCGCGCGATCTAAACCCAGTCTCAGGTTTGCTCACTCGTCGCCGTTCTTCGCCAGAAACAGTCGGGTTCTCTTTGAGTTTCGTGTCGACGTTCCTTTGTTTTCTTTCCTTGTCATTTCAGTGTTTATGGTAAGAGATTAATCGCGTTTGGGGCTTGCACGAGTTGTGTGGGGGGGGTGGAAACTCGTCGGATTGTGGCGTGAGAGGTCACCGGCGGCGAGGAATTGGGGGTTGTTTGTGCACTAATTTTGAATCGGGTGAAAATTGGGGAAATTAGGGGTTTTTTGGCTTGGACCGAACCGGTCCCTCTTGGCTAAACCGGGTTGAATCGGGTTTGCAGAACCGAACATGACCATTCTCCAAACTTGTACCAGCTGACGTGTGCGATTACGTCATCCGTTGACCGTTGACTTTTTCAGAAAAGGCTTATTTCATGTTTATCGACGCTCTGATTCCGATTCCGCTGCCCGTTTTTCCAAATTCGAACCCGAAAGACCGTTTTGACCACTTTTATTCGATTATACTTAGTATTTACAGATTTGAATATCGGGAAATTAATTGGAATTATTCTTATTTGTAGACGACATTAACTCGGATACTGAGATCCTTCCTCCTCTTCCACATGGACGACCTCCTGTTGCTCAGACATCAGGATCCGCTTGTGAGTTTAATTAATAATATATTTTATATTTATATTATGAGTGTCTTGGCATAGTAGTTGTATCTTTGATGGTGTATTTAATTATTATAGGAGCTGACTCTGATCGACCTAGAGATAGAGCTGAGCGTGGGAGACGTCACCGTCGACGTTGAGTGTTAGCTACTTGAGGTATGTTCTCTTCTGTGATGTCTGTTTACATTGCTCTGTATGTAAATGTGTTGATGGGCTGAAATGTATACATGACGTGGTCTGATGATGTATGATAATAATATTCTGTTGATCTGTGATATTTGACTTGTTTAGAATTCTGTTACATTATGCAATATTTATATATGTTATCATATATGGATTATTATATATTGGATTATATGATTATGCATTTATGTTGATAAACAATGCATTCAAATCCAGAACTCAGATTTTATGTCATCTCATTATGGTTGGGATTCTGTACGGGGAAATTTAGTAGCTTCATCCTTCGGGTTGATGTCTACTTCGGATCAGTGGTTTCGCCCTACAAGCTGGATTCCACTTCAGATGGTGAGGAGGTAGAGAGTGGTTTTGGGGAACCTTACTCTTCGGATGGTGATGTAGTTGGGTGCATGCCATACTGTGTTGCATATTGATTCATACATGTTTATGTGTTGAATTGATTCTAGGTGGAAAATTGTATTCTGATAATGTCTGGTTGACTCTGTTGATATGATGATTATGTTAGTTCTGTTGCACTGTAGAGACACACTGAGCGTTTTCGCTGACTCCCCCTTAGTTTCTATTTCAGATACTCAGGTCTAGGCTACGGTACTTGGAGGACCTCGTTTTCCAGGTTTATTTATTTATTATTATCAGTATGATACTTGGACCTATTGACATTATATGTTTTATCATATTGTATTTACTTTCATATTTCAGATGTTTCATTTGGGTTATTACGTTTTATCATGCATATACATTTTGGATATTTGATACTTTCATAATGATTTTATAAATATGTATTATGTAATATTATTATCATTTATTTTGGAATTAAAGTTTTGAATCAGGTTACTTACTTGAGGGACAAGCTTTGAGCTTGACTTCCTATATTCGGTCCAATTCTTCTAGGTTGGGTTTAGGGGGTTACAATTATTGTGTCGTGTCAATAGTTTATTTACCACTCCGAAGAGTGATAACCTTGCAATGTTCTTTGCCCTTGATAACTAGAGTCTCAGTAATGCTAGGAAGTGTTCCTAGTTGTCGAAAGTTCATATCAGTTACTAACTGTCCAAGTTGAGCTTCCAAAGTATTAATTGAAGAAGAATGGCCTTTTACAAGAACTTATTTCGAGAGAAATGTTATCGCATCAATTCTTAAAAAATAGCAAATGGATCAGATGTAGATTTTGGAGCATAGTGACTAGACTGTGATTGTATCTGAGACGGTGCACCATATTGTGATTGTGCATCATATTGCGATTGTTGATTCTACGAAGAAGAGTATTATGGCTGCATTTTATTCTAATGTGACTACAATGAAGCGTGTTGAGTATATTATTGTTGCGAGTAATTGAAATTCCCTGGTCACATACTAGAATTTCATTAGGAAACATTATTTCCAGATCTGAAAACTCATAAATTCTGCCCAGAATTAGAATTTCCCCAAGATTGCCTTTTATCAGCATTGTAAGAATTGCCAATGGTATTACCCCGCATGTTGCTGACATAACTTGCATTCTCCGCATGTTGTAGGCAATATTAATAACTATGATTTTCACCACTAATCTCACAAGAAAATACAAGTGTATCCATTTGTTGAGCAAGTTGAATAGGTGCAAATTCACTCGTTCCTTCCATATTCTTGATTTTATTCTCGAAAGAGGAAATTTGAGCTCTTAGAGAAGAAATATCATCCAACTCAATGACTCCTAGTGTAACCTTGCATGAAGCAACTCTTGAAATAGGATATTGAGAATCATTTTGTGCAAAATTCTCCAGCACTCCAACAACATCAGTGTAAGTGAAATCAAGTAAAGGTCCATTCGATGATCCGTCAACTAGATGTCTAGTGGACGCATTGAACCCATTGTATAAAATCTCGATTTGAGTTTCTTGTTGAAGCCCATAAATGGGATAACGTCACAACAATGAATTGTAGCATTCCTAAGAAGTGTGAAGGTTTTCATCATCCAATTGGTAATAAGTAGTGATATCATTCCTTAGGCGCGAGTTCAATGTCAGTGGATTAAAACGTAACACAAATTGTGTTGCGAGATCATTTCCTGAAGTGATAGATCTGGCAGGAAGCCCACGAAACCATGTACAAGCTCTTCCTTGCAAATAATACAAAAATAATTGCATGCATAGGGCATCATCAGGAACACCTTGTTGACTAAAAGAAGCACAAATTAATAAAAATGATTGAAGATGCTCTCTTACATCTTCATGTGACAATCCAGTATATTGATCATTCGAGTTTAGCATTTGGAATATGATTGGCTTTAACACAAAATTTCCAACTTGAATTGGTGGTCGGACAACTCCTGGTTGTAAATCATCCAAAACAAGAACTACGACATCTCGTATTGTTCTGTTTCAAATTGGAACTTATGGAAGAAATGGTGGGTCATCGGGATTTTGTGGCGGCAATATAGGTATGGTAGCATTGTTGTCGTGTCCTGCCATTTCACGTTGTTCTCGAAGTCTTCTTCTAAGAGTCCTTTCAATTTCAGGATTAGGTATGATAAGTTGTGTAGTAGAATGTCTAGTCATGCAACACCAAATATGCACGAAAAAAGTAAAACAACAAAAATAAATGAAATTAGTAACAACTACAAACTAAAGAATTGAAAAATTACAAACAAAAACATAAACACCAAATAATCGCCATCCTCGGAAATGGAGCCAAAACTTCATCGGTGAAATGACATCACATAATTTTTGCAAGCGTACACGGTCGATGCAAGTATAATTGACAGGTAGCTCCTATCAGATATCGATCCCACAAGGATAAGACTCTAGTTGTATATTCAAGTTAATGTAGGCAATACTGAAGGATAAAAGAAATGTGAATGTATTGTCAATTCAAAGAGAGAGAAATTTGACTGATATCAAAGATTGTTGTAGGAGCAATAAAGAAAAATGAATGAACAAAAGAAATAAATTATCAAGAAAGAGACTAGATCCCCTCGGTGTAACTCGGCAAATTACCAAATGCAGCAAGGTAAAACATAAGATTGTTTAAACAATGATGAATGTTTAGCTTATTCTACTAACTTTCCTTCAACCTTTCAACGATGACTCAAATATGCAATTTTTTACCACAACATCCGTTGATGGCCGAAACTACATATTCTCAAACAAGTTGGTCAACTTGTAAAACCAATGTTTGATTTTGATATTACAAAGTTTTTAAGGACCAAATTGTAAAACTTGAAATGAATTTTTAAGTCCCTCAAAAGGTTTCAAATCAATAAGACTTTGCTCTAGTTTGAAAAACTCAAACTCTTAAACTTTTTCTAAGTGTTCCAAGGCCAAACTGTTCAAAAACATCTATGAGTATCGATACGCCCCTAAGGGTATCGATACCTTTTTTAGAAACTTGGCTATTGGAGACAAATGTATCAATACGCTCCTTGTCGTATCGATACGGGATATTGAAACGGATTCCATTTGTATTGATGCGCTCTCTTTATAAAATCCCAAGGAGTTTGAATCGAGTACCGATACGGTTTCACCCGTATCGATACGGTTTAAAATATTTTAAAATTTTAGAGATTTAAATAAATCGACTGTTGCCTTGTTAGTTGGTAGGTAACTGAATTTTAAATAGGGTATCGATACTCTATAGAACGTATCGATGCGATATCCTCTAATGAGCTATGTTGAAAAATTTGCATCGATACGGTCTTACCCGTATCGATATGGTTTCCTAACTCGTACCGATATGCCTGAACGCGTATCGATACGCATGTCTTATATTTGTGCAATGGCTCTTTCTTTTTGAGACAGGTATCGATACGCTTCCTCGAGTACCGATACGTAGGCTGTAGAAGTGCATTTATGGTGGTAATAGAGGGTTCCAACAGCTATAATCAATTCGCTAACCACCCAAATGGCTAGAATTAATGGAGAAGGTATAAAAACAAGCTCATTGAAGACCAGCAAACAACTATTGAATCTAATTGAAACATCTAAACACAAAATCCAAGCTCAAGTGACAAAATTCTCATTGTTGTAAAATCCCAAATTGTCTTTTAAGTGTAATTGTTATCTTGTATTTCAATTTGGGTTGAGTGCTTGCATTAAAGGGGCAAAATTGTATTGAGAGATGTTTCTTATTGCCTTCAAATTCTTCTTTGTAACCAAGTGAGGGTTTGGTCAAATTTGGGTAGAAAATTGACCGGTTTTGTAAAGGTTTCCTCCTAAGCCTAGAAAAGGGGAATATCAACTGGTGGAGTTGTTGGAAAATCTTTAGTGGGAGCTAACGTAGTTGATGTAGAGTTCTTTTAGAACTTGAACCACTATAATTGCCTTGTTCTTCATTTTTATTCATTCCATTTCTTCTCCAAAATTTTAAAAACCCAATTCACCCTCTTTCTTAGCTTTGATCAATCGTTTGATCCACTCAACAATTAGTACCAGAGCCTACCTCTTTGAACGATTAACAACCGAAAGAGGAGATTCTAGGAGAGTGTGATCATCTACAAAGCAAGCCATTACATCTATCTCCGGCTCTATCATGTATGAGTCGCAATCGACCACTAAACTACCATTCTTCAATGTGAAAACTATCCATATTGGAAGAATCGGATGCGTCTCTTCATAAAGTCAAGCGATTTCCTCATTTAGGATGCTATAGATGACGATCCCATCATTTCGATAAAGGAAGACTTGGGCCGAAAAGAAAATTAGAAATGAGTGAAGATGATCAAAAGAAGCTTCAAATCAATGACAAGGCTCTTCACGTGCAATTTTGTGCTCTTAGACCGGATATCTACTCCAAGGTTTCTTCCATCGAAAGTGCTAAAGAAGTGTTGGATACACTTGAGACAACCTATGAAGGGACAAGCGATGTGAAGGAAACAAAGATTGGAATTCTCGATTTTAGCAATGAGAATTTCAAGATGGAGCCCGACGAAACCGTATCTAAGATGTTTGATCACTTTTCAACCATCATCAATGGGCTAAAAGGTTTTAGAGAGATCATCTCGGAGGACAAGCCATTCCGGAAGCTACTCTACTCTCTTCCCGAGTCTTGGGATGGGAAAAGAACCGTTATCATCGAGGTGAAGAATTTGAAGATGTTGAAGCTTGATGAATGTAGGGCGTGTAGGTGTTCCCTTTTTGTGGGAGCGCAAGTGCGCACTCTTGTCAAGTTATAGTATATAAGATGTCGAATCCCACGAGGATTGGACAACTTGTTACGTTTCGTAGTTCCTGCAAATTGGTAAAATAAAAGCACAAGTGAATGATTGGTTGAGATTTAAAAGTAAATAAAAACACAAGTAAAAGATAAGAGAAGAATCAGGTTGATAGAGCAAGCAGGGTTATGCTTCCACTCAGTGTGAAACTGCGTTGTAATAGGTATGAGTTATCCTTTACTGCCACGATATGCTACCTCGGCGGGTATGGCGGGCGGCAAACTATGACCCTGTCATGCAGCCGTAGTAGGTCACTGCCACTGCAGGGGTGTGTACTGTCTCGGCAGGTGGAATGGAAAGACATCCTAGCAGCAAGTCGAGCAGATACTCCAAGTTCGACAAGATAGTAAACAGTGATCCCTCCTATTTCTAGGTTAGGATGCTCGAGATTGATAACTTGAGAACTAGTGTGGAACCAAATTAATAAACTCGGTTAGTGATCCCTTTTGCCGCTGAAACTTATAGACTAGTGTGGAACCAAGTTAGTCACGCCTCCCGTTGTGACCGTACTTAACCCTTTCGTGAGCCTTACACTTTCGTGCCCGACAAATAGATTCTCTCAAACGACTGGTGTAGAAAGATTGAAAGAATGAAGAACAATGGATTAAGTAAACTTGGAATATTTATTGAATAAATAACTCAAAAACCTAAAACAATCGTTTCACTCTAGTCACAACATAACCCTAACCCAAAGAGAGTTTAGAACATGGTGGCAGAGAAGAGCACAAGTAAAGTCTATGGAAAACCTAGGATGATTTAAACTAGAAGTACAATGGGTATTTATAGACTCAAAACTAGGTTAAGTCATCCTTGAAGTAGAAGTCCTCTAAAGTAGCTTTTCTTCTTTAATGTAGCTTTAAATGTCGACTTCTTTGTTTGGAATATGGACTCTTCCTCATTTGCCTTAGTCCGCAAGTAAGCTTGGGAACTTCACTTCGGCAGCCCTAGCCTCTGCTACAAATGTCAGAAAATATTACGAATGTCGGCGATAGATTCAGGAGTTTGCTTTACATATCGCACTCTGGTTCTCCCAACTTCCATAGTCAGCTGCCGTGGGCAGCAAGGTTAGCAGCAGCTTTGCTCGGCAGGTGCTTGGCAGCAACTTGTCCTTAGCTAGAACTGCTTCAGTACAGCTCCTAGGTTTTCTCCTCGACATTGTGTCCCTCGTTCCTCGGTTCCCTTGTTCAGCTGTTAGTACCTACAAGTAAGAATACACTAAAACAATATTTCTTGTTCACAAATAAATGATAAGTTATAAAGTATGGCAGAACAATGAAATAATGTAAAATGCTATGAATGAACCTAGTTATGCCTAAAATGAGCCTAAAAACAATAATAATAAGAGTTGGAAAGTGCATGAAATATAGGACTTTGGGGCACTTTACACACCCCCAACTCGAACTATTGCTTGTCCTCAAGAAATGCAACCTAAAGTACTTGCTCTAATAATAGTTAGAAAGAAAAGCATGTTTTTAACATGATTTTCTGCCTCAAGGCCGTGGCACCTTTATATATATAACTAAATGAAGGGAAATAAACAAGAAAACAACTCAGAATTAAATTCCAACTGCCTGCGTGATGTTTGCAAATCTGTAAACAAGCTGAATACGCAGAATAAAGGATTAAACAAAGATACTGTTGTAATTTAAAGGTTGTTGTCGAGGCAGCACAGTTTCAGCACATTATTTATTTTTAATCAAGGCAGTGAGGGCTTCAGCTTATCACAACTACTCGTCCAGGTCTGGCGTTTAGATAGGAGCAAACTACAGAACCTTGAACCCTTGGAGTAGAGTCGTCACGTGAAGGCTTTCATTCACTCATACTAATTTGTCTGTCACTTTTTAGGCTTTTAGATTCATGGACTTTGATAGCAGCGGAGTGTCCTCGCACAAGATTATTCCTAGAGCCTGTTGCGGGCACCTCTAGGGTAACACAACACTTTTTTTCTTTGTTTTTTATTTTGCTACCTTTGGCAGTTCTGCATTCTTCTGTTTCTTTTGCCTGCCTCAGCGGTTACCTACAATTATCATTATAATCTTGCAAAGAAAACAATCAGGCATTGTTCATCAAATATTCTAACACATTCAGCAAGTAACAGAGATTGTTAACATTTCCAGGCAAAAAGAAAAAAATCCAAGTCATATTTCATGCTCTTTCCCAAGATTAAGTTTAATTTCTAATTGGGTGCGAAAATAAAGTAATCGGCTATCCTATCATAGGCACAAGTCATAACAAACTTTTCTTTTCTGATTATTACTAAGGCAAGTACAATGCAACATATATACAAGTAAGAATGCCTACAAATGATGCAAGAGCTATCCCCCCCAAACTCGAAATGGGCATTGCTTTCAATGCACAAACCAGAAAATAAGAAAAAATACATGTTAAAGATAAAAAGATAACAGAAAAAAAGAAAAGAAAAGAAACTATGTTAAAAGTTTGTTGAGGGTTGAGAGGAGGATGGATTCTAGTTAGCTGAGGAGGAGGAGGATTTTCGGATGACGAAGTGGCAGTTAGCAGATGCCTTGGCGGCGGTTCTAGCAGGTGAGGTCTTTGCTTTCCGCGACGGCTGGATTCTCTTTGGCGTATGTTGTGGCTCTTCTGGAGGCTCGGCAGGGGGAATAGAGGGAGATGCGTCGCTTCCTTCTAACTCTGTCTCGAGGTCCACAGGTTCTTTTGCTATTATGTGCCGCTTCTTCTTTCTTGTCCCTTCCTCTGTGGGTGCTGCCAGAGGGATGAATGCCATTGTGATGGCTATTGTTGCTGCTACTACTGTTGTTTCTGGTTCCGATGGCGGCTGCTCAATCTCCTCTAAT
Organism: Hibiscus tridactylites; assembly: GCA_958450335.1. Taxonomy (NCBI): domain Eukaryota; kingdom Viridiplantae; phylum Streptophyta; class Magnoliopsida; order Malvales; family Malvaceae; genus Hibiscus; species Hibiscus tridactylites. The sequence goes on along the minus strand of OY288289.1, from coordinate 21,371,781 downwards.
GAGGAGGAGTCTGGTATTGTATTGGCTGTGCAGGCTGGGGAGAGATTCAGCTGTTGCCTCTTATGGGAGTCTGCCACTGTGTTTGATGGGTGGCAGCTGAGTGATGCGGAGAATGCATAAGAGAGGGCATCTGGCGAGCAATGGTGGCTGGTCAAGTTCTTTGTGCTCATGCTGCTGCTGCAAACTCCTCAGGAAAGGGTGGCATGGTGGGCACATCACCAGGGAATTTCTGTAGGAAGTAAGCCACTAGGGATTCTTTTGCCTCAGTACTGCCGGGGCGGCTGGCGTTTCAAATTGTGTGGCAGAGGGCTGACTGGGTGTTGCTGGTTCTTATAATGTATGGTTCGGAACAATGCGGGCTCTAGACCACGGTCTCCCGTTTGTTTCGTGTAGTGGAAGCCTTATTCCTCTCAGGCGGCCTGCTTGGAGAATTGTGCTCTATATCTCTCCTCCTCCGCCGTGAAGCAAAATCTTTTGTAGTTGCGCTTTTGGGTGGATGTTGAAGCCATGTGAATGGTTGTATTCTAACTGAAAATAGGAAGGAAATATTATGATAGACTAGAAGAAAAAGATAGAAGCTATCAAAAGGATGGAAGTGAAGTAAAATGAAGTGAGTGAGTGGTTTATATAGGAGCTGTCAAGAAGTGTTGGGGCGACATTAAGGGATCAACGGTCCGATTTCCTCGTGCATGTTACAGATTATTCTGCTTGTTATTTTCGGAGCCGTCGGCAACTAGCCATTACACTTTGTTGCGTTGGCTGCTGACTCGGCAGGATGGTTGGCGGGCTTTTTGTTGGTCTTACCTTGTAATCCTGCTCTTTTATTCTTGATCCTAAAATAAAAAAATAGAAATAATTAAATAACCACTGATTAATGAAATGTTGAAAATTAATCTAATCCTAAAACAAAATAGACTCTAATCATACTGCGTAAAAATAAAATAATAGAATTGAAATGAAAATTAAGTTAAGTTGGGAGTGCATTTGGGTGCATCTCTCAGACATAACCACTTCCTGAGGTGGTTTAGCCTTTTTCCCCCTCCTGGGAGGTTCTCTTGTTCTTTCAGATGTTGCGTAATGGGGTCCTTCAATCTGCTCTTGGGCCTGTCGCGGCAGCTGCTGCCTTGGCCTGTTTCCACACTTATCTTGGCAAGTCTTTCATACGGGCATTCATTCCCTTCCTCTGAGGGTTGTAGCACATTCATCCTTATGCTTTGGTCCTCTACCCTCATTGTAAGCTCCCCGAGCTCCACATGTAACCCCCTTAGCCCGGCCTAGACGGTTGACCCGGACTACGAAGATTACACGGGGAAAACCAAAGTCAACCCGAAAGTCAACCTTGATTAACGACCCTTTTTTTTCTTTTTAAACTTGTATAGATGCACATTAAACCTAGGAATACTCTTGAGATAAGCATACTCAAAAATCACAGCAATCGGAAAACAATAAGGGACCCAATTGCACAAAATACGAATTTAGGGACCAATTTGTAAATTCTGAAAATTAAGAGGACTTTACCAATATTTAAGTTACCATTATGAAATTAGTCATGTTTCATGCCTCTCTGCCAAATTTCACCTTAAACGGACATCTCGAACTCAAGCAATTGCACATACAAAAATCGGGACTAAAACGTAAAGCTTGCAAACCTCAAAACCATTCAAATCAGTGCCCAACGGTCAAGTGTTTCGAAACGGGGTTAGCCCGTTCAGAAACGGGGCTTGACAGTAGCCAAAGTGTTTCGAAACACCTCTACCCGTTTCGAAACACCCAGGCCAAATCAAGCACCTGTTTCGAAACAGGCAAGGGTGTTTCGAAACACCCTGCCCAGAAACAGCAGATAGGCCTGTTTTAACACATCTAAACCCCGTCGAACATGCTCCAAATCAATCCTCAACAAATCAACAACTTGCCAAGCATCATAACTACCAAATTGCATTAAAATCCATATACAAAACAACTCCTTGGTGCACCAACTCCTTCCACACATCCAACACTTAAACATGCTTTTAAAACAAGAAGCATAACATAACGACTTATGAATAAGAAGATTCAAACGTTGCAAGCGTTAAACCACATAGTTCAAATCATAAACCAAACTTGTCCAACATACACAATCTCATTAAACATCAACATAAAAGACTCTCCCCCCCATTGCCTTTATTATCTATAGCTATTAACCGAGACATACATCTCAAGTGGAGCTCTCCTTGAATCCCTTGCTTCTTGTTGTCCCAACTTCAAATATCTGCATTGATGGACAAAAAGGAGCGTAAGCACATAATGCTTAGTGAGGAATGCTCAAAACCAAAACACCATCAATGCAGCGATTCATAAAATCCCTTTTAAAAGTAGTTGTAAATCAATAAATCAAAGCATTGGTTGAAAAACCTCTTTTGAAACATCATGCTTTAAACCATGTCTTGCCCAACATGAAAAGCAACCTTTAGCTTAGAAAAGCTAAACAATTTACCACAAAACACATTCTTGCATAAACCATTAATTAAACCTTTCCATGCATAAACACCACATGCAAGGTTAAACTCAAATTCCTTGGAAAACACTTCCACTTCACAACATACTTACCATATGCTTGATGGCCATTTCAAAGTAAAACCTTTCAAAAACCATTGGTTCCTTCAAACTATCTCATGCATTCAACAAATGCAAAACACATGAACTACCAAAAACATCAATGCACTACATGCCTTTTAAAACAAGTCCTCACAAGACTTCAATGCACTAAAGAGATTCTCATGCACATATGCACCATTCTCAATATAAGATAAAGACTTGTACAAGCTTAACAAGTAATACATGCATTCTTGGAACATTACACACTTTCCATGCAACCTTGCATCATTTCAAGCATCTCATGCTTCATTACATCCAAGAACACTATATTGGCTTCCAAGTGATAATTCACAAACCATCACAACACAAGACACAATCGGATACGCGGATTACAAGCGTTGTCCCACACGCTCCATACACACAACCGAACAACACAAGGTGGAGTTTACCGGTACAATCACAACCCCCTCAACACCCGTGATGGAGTTTAACGGTACAATCAAAACCCCTCAACATCACTCATCGGAAGTTGTATAACACACTAGCGAGAGCCGGGACACATCACAAGGCTTACACATGGAAGCTACCACAACCATTGTAATCACCTTAACCAAGCTCACACACGGGAGCAACCTCCACCATTGTGACGCTTAACAAAGTCCACCCACGAGAGCCACCCTCCATCGTGGTGACTTTAACAAGGTTTACCCACGAGAGCCATCCTCCATCGTGGTGGCACTTAACCAAGCCCACCCACGAGAGCCATCCTCCATCGTGGTGGCACTAAACAAAGCCCACCCACGAGAGCCATCCTCCATCTTGGATGGAGTTTATGGTACAATTACAACCCCCTCGACATCCAAGGCGACTCAATTCACGGTGCACCCAATCCTATAGCCGGCTAACTATATCCGATTAAAGTAACCAAGAACCACTTACATCACTTGCCAATATAACCATTTTACCACATTAATCCATTGTTTTTACAAGCATAACCAAAATGCCAAAACCACCAATTACCATCATCACTTCACTGTTTTGAAGCATTAAACAAAGCCATTAAACAACATGCAACACTATGCATCAATTCCACAATTCCAATGTACAAAACCAAGGATCTCTTACCTTGAGCATCCTTCACACATGACTTTCAAAACCAGCATTAAACCATGCTAAAATATGCTTTCAAAACAGAATTTAAACATGCAAATCACATGCATTGCATCCAACAATCACAAGTGCTCTAAAAACCAATTCATAACACAAACCAAGAGAGAAATTCCATTTACTTACTCTTGAGCTTAGCTAAGTTGTTTAGACTTAAACTAAGCTCCCAAAAACCTTCAAACATTGGTTTTAAAGCTGAAAACCCCAACTTCACTCACCGATACACAAAACTAGGCTAGCCAACAAGCCTTCCAAGCATCCGAAACCATCAACGCCACCTCTATTGCTCACGGATCATTCTCCCCTGTTTCAAGCACATAACAACAGAGGATTAATGCATCATTATGCATTAAAAACACCAGCAACACAACTCAACTCGCTGCTCTACACAAATCCAACATTTCGGCTACCAAACACAACCGAAATCACCTCCAAACTCTTCCAAAACTTAACCCAGCCAAGATCCATCACTTCTAACCATTTTTAAACATCAATTAACAACCAAAATGATCCCAAACTCGTCCTTATACCTCCAGCATTAACAAAACACCAAGATCACCCCAAAAACCATCATTTTCACAAGTAAAAACTTAGGAAAATCAACATATTCGGGATTGCATTGATTAAACCTCAATCACACATCATTTAGACATCCAAAATACATCAAAAAGACATCTCAAAACAGAGCCCAATCATCCAATACGAATTTCTTCAAAATTAAATCCAAATCTTGCATTTTAAACCAAAATCAAGATCACAACATTAAAACCTTTAATAAAACTCAATTTAAGGATTGAGAACTTGGGAATTTCAGTAAAGAACTGAGTATTTAGAGGAGAAGGACGTTCATACCTCTAAATGTGGATTTCTTCCTATTTAGAGCCAAAATCCTTGAAAATTCATTAAGCAAATGGTGAGGATTTGGTGTAGAAATGATTAGGAATCATTTAGGAATTGAAATCTCAACTTTAGGTGTGAAAATAAAAGGAAAAGTTGCTGTGGAAATGTGTTTGGCTGAGGGAATTTTGAGAGAAAATGAAATGGGAAAATTTTGGTAAAAGTTAGTTATGAAACTAAAAATATCTTTTTCCCTCTTTTCTTTTCATTAATTAAACATTAAATGAGTCTTTAAAAATATAGAAAAATCTGGAGAAATCCTCCCTTGGGTAAATTAGCTCCTTAAAGATTCAAAGTTTCAATCCTTTTAAAACAGTCACGAACTTTTCAGAAATTACATTTTAGTCACTAACTTGAAATGTCATATTTCCAAACCCCATTTTGTAAAATTGATTTCACCACTCTCTTATATATAATAAAAGAGGATTTTTAGATATTTTTCCATATTTTTAATGCATCCCGAACTAAGCTTTCCTTAAAACCACCTTTTATATTCGAACCGAAAATCCGACCGATCCGGTTCAAACCCAAAACTTCTAAGCCCAAAATTGGGGTGTTACAACTCTCCCCCTCTTAGGAAATTTCATCCTCGAAATTTCAACCAGCGAAATGAGCACAAGAAAACTTCTCAAATCAACCCACAAGGCAACATAGGAGACTTAACCACCACTGAACACTCTCCACACAAAACTCCACCAAACCCAACACCACCACATACTGTTCACGAATTCCAGACACTCAGATGTTAACCACATCTTAACCTTTCACACTTCCGGACTGCACATAGCCCCAACAACAACCTGAAGAACCTCCAAACTTTTATAGCATACACCACCTTAACTCATAACTCCCAAAACTCGTACACACGGTGACACCAACCCATCCAGTTCAGCCACTATGTGACCCACAACCTTCATTGCTTCTAAAACCCCTTGCACAACTGCTCAACCTATTCCAAAGGTTACCACATCAAGCAAGAATTCTTAAGCATCAACTGCTTACTCAAACTTCTCAACGTATTGCTGACATTCCTTCACATCCGCCGCTATCATCACCATAACGACTCACCAGGACTACTCACCTAACATCCTAAAATCACGTCACAAAACCCCAACCTTGACTCCGCCAGCCGTTCCACACACCACCAGCTGACTTCAGAAGGAATTTACTTATACACAACTAGCCAACCACTTCTCACAAGAACCCGTCCAACCAACAATGGCCGTTGAACTTACATTGCCTTTCCACTTCAAACTTTGACTACAACACTAGCCTTACCAGGACACCGCCCATTCTATACATACATATTTAGATTACGAAACTTCTATTCTCCCAGGCTAATCCTTTTCTACAACCCACAACACAACCTTTTCTCAACTCTTCGAAGGTTGCTACGAACCATCACCTACATAAACAACCCTTCTACTACAACATCAATGCCAAGTTACCTCAGCACTTTGGAAACACATCCACTAACCTGCAACATCACTTAACACCAAGAAACTACCACTTCTACTAGCTATTCACAACCACTCTGACCGATTCTAATTTCAACCGGTAATCTCCTCACCACCACACCAGTAAACGCTTTAAGTGCTAAAACACTTTCCTTCTGCCAACATGCTATATCGCACTCACTATTACTGACAGCTCGCTTAATACCCTCCATTACTTCTAACACTCTCCTAGCACCAAAACAACTTTTTAAAACCCATCATCCAACCTAACCCTATCACAACACTAACGGACCCAATTAGCTATCAGCAAGTGTGAACGTATGTATGCATGATCACCAATATGCCCTATCAATGCTTGTGTACATGTATGCAAAACCTCTAATGTCATGTCACATGTATGCATGGACCAGCACATATATATATAATATAGTATATAACAATGGTTTTAACTGTGCATGTATGTCGGTTCACACCCACCAATAACATCCTCAGGGTCCGTCTAAGAACAACCTCCTATCTCACTTCCAACTTGTCTAACCCTACCATTCTAATAACCCATTAACCACAAAATACCCACTAATACCCTCTTCACACTAAAGTTGTTTTCAAAACAACACCAACTACTACCCCAAACATGCTAGCAACGAGACCATACCCACTACGCAAGGAAATACCAACCAAAACCAAACTAAGATAACTAGGGCAAAGGTTACTTAACAAGGTTACCTGTAAACACCTCACCGCCCCGGAGCTTCAACAGACGAGCTCTCTTCCTCGCAGAACCATCATTCTCCAGCCGTACCGCTGCAGCATCAGTTAACACATTAAGGTCGTCACCATCTTCCTACGGTAAAGAACCCTGACTACCCCGAGCCAACTTCAAACAATTTCGTCTCAAATGCCCAACAGACCCACAATTCCAACAGGTTTCATTCCCCAAGCTCCTCACACCTTTCTGCCCTTCCTGCCACCTTCGAACCTTGTCTCGGCCGTGCCCACGTCCCTTCAGAGACCCTTTTGCTACCACTAAAGCTGATCTCACCACTTGAGGACAATTTCGCTTCACATGCTCCTTAGAACCACAGTTCCAACAAACTCTCACGCCCCAACAACCTCCAACATGACACCTTCCACAATGGTCACACTTCAGCAACCGAGCTACCATTCCCTGATCATATTGCACTTGACCTACGTCTGCACCACCACCCAGACTTCGATTCAAGCAAAACCTTCTATCACGTAGCCTCTTACGTTGACTGCTCCGGAGGTCAGTACCCACAGCTCTCTTGCTTAAACTTTTCTCACCTTCATAAACTAAAACCACACCCTCACGTTGCTTAACCCTTGGGAATTTCTCTCCAAGGTACCTTTCATAAAAGGCAGACATAAAGAAGTCCCAATCTATATCGTGGATATGCGATGCCACCGCCACAGATGTCCACCATGCACATGCGTCCTCTAACATCAATGAGACAACACTTCCCAGCTTACAAGCGGTCACACCCTTCCTGATCCAAAATCAGAATTACACTGGCCAACCAGGCCTCGAACATCTCAGGTGTCGAACCATGATACTCCACAGCTCCCAAATCATGTAAATGTTGTTTCGACAAACTCGCACGTCCCACAGTCGGCACGTCTACAGGCCTCACTTTCGCCACAGCCTGAGATGTTCCCAACACCTCTTGAACAATAGGTGATGAACTCTTCATCACAGAACCAGCTTCTTCCTCATGCCTCACTACCTCAACTCCAGGCACAGAAGACTGAGACGAAACACCTCCACTAAAAGGTGAATTCCACGCCTTAACAACCTGCTCTAAAGCAGCAACCATCTCACCCAACTGCCATTCTCTCATCGATTTTCACCATGCTATTAACAACAAGCTATCGTAACAAAACAAACAAAACGATCAGGCCAGCTTCAAGCAAGGATTCAAGACTCCAATTCCAACATAACACAATAGCTATAATAATAATGCAATGGGTATCCCGAATTCTCCCCTTTTACATGACATAACAGTCAATAAAAACATGGATATCACAACATCGAGCATATCAATCAACATACTTCGATCATGCTCTCATCAAACAACATTCACTCGCAACAGCATAACATCAACATATCATACCCATTACACTTTCATCATTCATAACATCAGCTTACAACACCAGTATATCATCAGCACAAAACCACATTAGCTCAATGAAGATTCACAATCAAAAAGCATGACAAAAACATCAACAATTCGCTCAAAAACACGTATTTCAACCGACTTTCAACCAGACATCAGAATAAACATTAAACACTTATTACAACAATTTACCATTTCCCCAAGCATTCGCAACTCAGCTCTGATACCACCAAATGTAACCCCCTTAGCTCGGCCTAGACGGTTGACCCGGACTACGAAGATTACACGGGGAAAACCAAAGTCAATCCGAAAGTCAACCTTGATTAACGACCCTTTTTTTTCTTTTTAAACTTGTATTGATGCACATTAAACCTAGGCATACTCTTGAGATAAGCATATTCAAAAATCACAGCAATCGGAAAACAATAAGGGACCCAATTGCACAAAATATAAATTTAGGGACCAATTTGTAAATTCTGAAAATTAAGAGGACTTTACAAAAATTTGAGTTACCATTATGAAATTAGTCATGTTTCATGCCTCTCTGCCAAATTTCACCTAAAACGGACATCTCGAACTCAAGCAATTGCACATACAAAAATCGGGACTAAAACGTAAAGCTTGCAAACCTCAAAACCATTCAAATCAGTGCCCAACGGTCAAGTGTTTCGAAACGGGGTTAGCCCGTTCAGAAACGGGGGCTTGGCAGTATCCAAAGTGTTTCGAAACACCTCTACCCGTTTTGAAACACCCAGGCCAAATCAAGCACCTGTTTCGAAACAGGCAAGGGTGTTTCGAAACACCCTGCCCAGAAACAGCAGATAGGCCTGTTTTAACACATCTAAACCCCGTCGAACATGCTCCAAATCAATCCTCAACAAATCAACAACTTGCCAAGCATCATAACTACCAAATTGCATTAAAATCCAGATACAAAACAACTCCTAGGTGCACCAACTCCTTCCACACATCCAACACTTAATCATGCTTTTAAAACAAGAAGCATAGCATAACGACTTATGAATAAGAAGATTCAAACGTTGCAAACGTTAAACCACGTAGTTCAAATCATAAACCAAACTTGTCCAACATACACAATCTCATTAAACATCAACATAAAAGACTCTACCCCCATTGCCTTTATTATCTATAACTATTAACCGAGACATATATCTCAAGTGGAGCTCTCCTTTAATCCCTTGCTTCTTGCTTTCCCAACTTCAAATATCTGCATTGATGGACAAAAAGGAGCGTAAGCACATAATGCTTAGTGAGGAATGCTCAAAACCAAAACACTATCAATGCAGCGAGTCATAAAACCCCTTTTAAAAGTAGTTGTAAATCAATAAATCAAAGCATTGGTTGAAAAACCTCTTTTGAAACATCATGCTTTAAACCATGTCTTGCCCAACATGAAAACCAACCTTTAGCTTAGAAAAGCTAAACAATTTACCACAAAACACATTCTTGCATAAACCATTAATTAAACCTTTCCATGCATAAACACCACATGCAAGGTTAAACTCAAATTCCTTGGAAAACACTTCCACTTCACAACATACTTACCATATGCTTGATGGCCATTTCAAAGCAAAACCTTTAAAAAACCATTGGTTCCTTCAAACTATCTCATGCATTCAACAAATGCAAAACACATGAACTACCAAAAACATCAATGCACTACATGCCTTTTAAAACAAGTCCTCACAAGACTTCAATGCACTAAAGAGATTCCCATGCACATATGCACCATTCTCAATATAAGATAAACACTTGTACAAGCTTAACAAGTAATACATGCATTCTTGGAACATTACACACTTTCCATGCAACCTTGCATCATTTCAAGCATCTCATGCTTCATTACATCCAAGAACACTATATTGGCTTCCAAGTGATAATTCACAAACCATCACAACACAAGACACAATCGGATACGCGGATTACAAGCGTTGTCCCACACGCTCCATACACACAACCGAACAACACAAGGTGGAGTTTACCGGTACAATCACAACCCCCTCAACACCCGTGATGGAGTTTAACGGTACAATCAAAACCCCTCAACATCACTCATCGGAAGTTGTATAACACACTAGCGAGAGCCGGGACACATCACAAGGCTTACACATGGAAGCTACCACAACCATTGTAATCACCTTAACCAAGCTCACACACGGGAGCAACCTCCACCGTTGTGACGCTTAACAAAGTCCACCCACGAGAGCCACCCTCCATCGAGGTGACTTTAACAAGGTTCACCAACGAGAGCCATCCTTCATCGTGGTGGCACTTAACCAAGCCCACCCACGAGAGCCATCCTCCATCGTGGTGGCACTAAACAAAGCCCACCCACGAGAGCCAGCCTCCATCGTGGTGACACCAATTTCCTCAATCGCTAGGATTCTTGGATGGAGTTTACGGTACAATTACAACCCCCTCGACATCCAAGGCGACTCAATTCACGGTGCACCCAATCCTATAGCCGGCTAACTATATCCGATTAAAGTAACCAAGAACCACTTACATCACTTGCCAATATAACCATTTTACCACATTAATCCATTGTTTTTACAAGCATAACCAAAATGTCAAAACCACCAATTACCATCATCACTTCACTATTTAGAAGCATTAAACAAAGCCATTAAACAACATGCAACACTATGCATCAATTCCACAATTCCAATGTACAAAACCAAGGATCTCTTACCTTGAGCATCCTTCACACATGACTTTCAAAACCAGCATTAAACCATGCTAAAATATGCTTTCAAAACAGAATTTAAACATGTAAATCACATGCATTGCATCCAACAATCACAAGTGCTCTAAAAACCAATTCATAACACAAACCAAGAGAGAAATTCCATTTACTTACTCTTGAGCTTAGCTAAGTTGTTTAGACTTAAACTAAGCTCCCAAAAACCTTCAAACATTGGTTTTAAAGCTGAAAACCCCAACTTCACTCACCGATACACAAAACTAGGCTAGCCAACAAGCCTTCCAAGCATCCGAAACCATCAACGCCACCTCTATTGCTCACGAATCATTCTCCCTTGTTTCAAGCACATAACAACAGAGGATTAATGCATCATTATGCATTAAAAACACCAGCAACACAACTCAACTCGCTGCTCTACACAAATCCAACATTTCGGCTACCAAACACAACCGAAATCACCTCCAAACTCTTCCAAAAATTAACCCAGCCAAGATCCATCACTTCTAACCATTTTTAAACATCAATTAACATCTAAAATGATCCCAAACTCGTCCTTATACCTCCAGCATTAACAAAACACCAAGATCACCCCAAAAACCATCATTTTCACAAGTAAAAACTTAGGAAAATCAACCTATTCGGGATTGCATTGATTAAACCTCAATCACACATCATTTAGACATCCAAAATACATCAAAAAGACATCTCAAAACAGAGCCCAATCATCCAATACGAATTTCTTCAAAATTAAATCCAAATCTTGCATTTTAAACCAAAATCAAGATCACAACATTAAAACCTTTAATAAAACTCAATTTAAGGATTGAGAACTTGGGAATTTCAGTAAAGAACTGAGTATTTAGAGGAGAAGGACGTTCAAACCTCTAAATGTGGATTTCTCCTTGTTTAGAGCCAAAATCCTTGAAAATTCATTAAGCAAATGGTGAGGATTTGGTGTAGAAATGATTAGGAATCATTTAGGAATTGAAATCTCAACTTTAGGTGTGAAAATCAAAGGAAAAGTTGCTGTGGAAATGTGTTTGGCTGAGGGAATTTTGAGAGAAAATGAAATAGGAAAATTTTGGTAAAAGTTAGTTATGAAACTAAAAATATCTTTTTCCCTCTTTTCTTTTCATTAATTAAACATTAAATGAGTCTTTAAAAATCTAGAAAAATCTGGAGAAATCCTTCCTTGGGTAAATTAGCTCCTTAAAGATTCAAAGTTTCAATCCTTTTAAAACAGTCACGAACTTTTCAGAAATTACATTTTAGTCACTAACTTGAAATGTCATATTTCCAAACCCCATTTTGTAAAATTGATTTCACCACTCTCTTATATATAATAAAAGAGGATTTTTTAGATATTTTTCCATATTTTTAATGCATCCCGAACTAGGCTTTCCTTAAAACCACCTTTTATATTCGAACCGAAAATCCGACCGGTCCGGTTCAAACCCAAAACTTCTAAGCCCAAAATTGGGGTGTTACACCACATCTATCAGTGTTCTGCCCGTGGCCAAGAAGGGTCGCCCAAGAAGGGAATCGGCTGGGCGAATTAGGTTGCCCACCTTGACCAGTATGTCTTCAATCTTTCCCTCTGGTTGCACTAATGAGTGATCGGCAAGTTTAAGCATTACGGAGATTGCCTTGGCATGTCCAATACCTAGTTTGTCGAAGACAGCTTTTGGAATCACGCTTATATTGGCTCTCAAGTCACATAGGGCCCTGGTCTCGTGCTTGATGCCTAGCCTGCATGGCAGAACAAAGCTACCCGGATCTGTCTGCTTCGGCGGCAGCTTGATATGCAGCATAGAAATGCATTCTTCCGTGACGGCCACCATCACAAATTCCCCTATCTGTCTCTTCTTAGAAACTATATCTCTAAGATACTTGGCGTAGTTGGGCATGCTTTGTATAGCTTCTATTAGAGGTATGTTAATATGCACTTGTTTCAGAATATCTAAGAATTTTCTGAATTGGTGCTCCTGCTGCTATTGTTTGAAATTTTGGGGGATGGAGCTGGCGGGCAGATGTCCTCTAATTACTCCTTGCTTGGGGGCTTAGTCTGGGGAGAATCATCCTTGTCAGGACTGCTTCCATGTTCTGTTGTTAGGCGGCTGAAGTCGGTTTTGCTGCTAGGGTCGGTTTACTTATCTGTTCTGGCTGAGTTCCTAGCTGTTCTACCATCCTAGGTTCATCCAGCTGCTTCCCACTTCTTGTAGTTATGGCCTTGCAATGTTCAAAAGTGGGCTTGGCTGCTTCTAGCGAGCTGCTGGATGATGCTACCATGGTCCGGCTGTGGTAGATTTCGGTGAACTTCCCAAATTGGGTCTTCAGGTTCTTAGTAGCATCCTCCTGGTTGTTCATCTTCATCTCCGTCCTGTCCATAAAGACTCGGTTTTTTTAATAAATTTATTTGTATAAACAATAAATTCACCAGTTTGTTTCATAAAGTTATTCAGAGTTGCTTCTAGTGAATTATTATGATGTGGCTGTTGAGTCTGCTGCCGGGACTAATTCTGCTGGTAGCCTCCATGTAGTTGTTGTGGAATTGCAGCTGTCTTTGGGTTGCTCTAGGAGAAGTTGGGATGGTTTCTCCAGTTAGGATTGTATGTTTTCTGGGCTGGCCTGCTATTCCTCTCATATCCTCCCATATAGTTTGCCGATGTTGTGCATTTAGAGGAATCATGATTTGCCCCACATTCGCCGCAGAAAGGTTCCACAGCTTTTACTTCATGGACCTTCCCTGGGGATTGCACCATCTTCATCACCAGTTCTGTCAGAGTGTCGAGGCGGGCATTAACATATACGGAGGCTTCTACCTCATTTACAGTAGCTGGCCACCTTGTGCCGCCTCGGCGGGCTGTTGGGTATTTATAATCGTTTTTAGCTGCTATGTTGAGCAGCCGTAGTGCTTCCTCTGGAGGTCTATCTAGGATGATTCCATTAACCGAGGCCTTTATCAACATCTGAGTTGGGTAGTTAACCCCATTGTAGAATATAGATACTTGAGTCCAAGCCAGTAGTGAAGCGGAAAGTTGTTCAGCATTTGTTGGTACCGCTCTCATTCCTCGTACATCGGCTCGTCATCCCCTTGTCTAAAGTTTGTGATCTTATTCTGCAGCCTATCGTTGACGTTGGATGGGCTAAATCGGTCTAGAAAGTCCTTGCAGAGCTCCGCCCATGAAGTGAAAGATTCGACAGGCTGGTTATTCAACCATTGTTTCGCCCTTTCCCTCAGTGAATAGGGAAATAGCCTTAGCCGCAATACGTCCTGGTGTACCCCATGTATCTTGAATGCTCGGCAAATGTCTAGTAATCCTCGTAGATGCTGTCGAGCATCTTCTGTGCCAGTCCCTCCGAAGTGCCCTAGTGTGTTTAGCATGTTGAACATGATAGGCTTCAGTTCAAAATGATCTGCCCATATCTCTGGTTCCGTCACTATTGGCTCGAACCTTTGAAAGTCATGTTCAAGGTAGTCCCTAGTTGTCGGCACTTGAGGTGGATCAGGGGGATCATGTCTCTGCTGTACTTATGGTGCTCTGGGCGGCAAATCTTGCTGCTCGCCCCTGCCATTGATGGCATCAACTGGAGGGTCCTCGTTTATCATGGTCTCTTCCTTTGCTTTGCCCTTGTCTTTGTTCTTTAAGGCTTCCCTGAGCTTCCTCTTGATTCGTCTAGTTTCACGCTCAAGATCGTTGTAGATAATGAAGTTTCTGTTAGGGTTAGCCCTGGTCATACACTTGCAAAGGACATGGTAAAATATATTTTTTCAATTATAAATAAAAATAAAAGAAAAAGTAAAAAGGTGCAGAAATTAGAAAACAAAATTCGCTGTTACCAATCCCCGGCAACGGCGCTAAAAACTTGTAGGGCGTGTAGGCGTTCCCTTTTTGTGGGAGCACAAGTGCACACTCCTGTCAAGTTATAGTATATAAGATGTCAAATCCCACGAAGATTGGATAGCTTGTTCCGTTTTGTAGTTCCTGCACAATGGTAAAATAAAAGCACAAGTGAATGATTGGTTGAGATTGAAAAGTAAATAAAAACACAAGTAAAAGATAAGAGAAGAATCAGGTTGATAGAGCAGGCAGTGCTATGCTGTCACTTAGTGTGAAAACTACGTTGTAATATGTATGAGTTATCCTTTGCTGCCACGATATGCTGCCTCAATGGGTACGGCGGGCGGCAAACTAGGACCTTGTCACGTGGCCGCAGGAGATCACTGCCACTGCAGGGTGTGTACTGTCTCGGCATGTGGAATGGAAAGACGTCATAGCCCGACAGTAGGATAGTCGACAGTGATCCCTTCTATTTTTAGGTTAGGATACTCGAGATTGATAACTTGAGGACTAGTGTGGAACAAAATTCATCAACTTGGTTAGTGATCCCTTTTAGGCGCTAAAACTTTTGGACTAGTGTGGAACCAAGTTAGTCACGCCTCTCGTTGTGACCGTACTTAACCCTTTCGTGAGCCTTACACTTTCATGCCCGACAAATAGACTCTCTCAAACGACTGGTGCAGAAAGATTGAAAGAATGAAGAACAATGGATTAAGTAAACTTGGAATATTTATTGAAGAAATAACTCAAAAACCTAAAACAACCGTTTCACTCTAGTTACAACATAACCCTAACCCAAAGAGAGTTTAGAACATATCGGCCGAGAAGAGCACAAGTAAAGTCTACGGAAAACCTAGGATGATTTAAACTAGAAGTACAATGGGTATTTATAGACTCAAAACTAGGTAAAGTCCTCCTTGAAGTAGAAGTCCTCTAAAGTAGCTTTTCTTCTTTAATGTAGCTTTAAATGTCGACTTCTTTGCTTGGAATATGGACTCTTCCTCGTTTGCCTTAGTCCACAAGTAAGCTTGAGAATTTCACTTCGGCAGCCCTAGTCACTGCTACAGATATCAAAAAATCATACGAATGAGGGCGATAGATTCAGGAGTTTTTGCTCTACAGATCGCACTCTGGTTCTCCTAACTTCCATAGTCAGTTTCCGCGGGCAGCAAGGTTGGCAGCAGCTTTACTCAATAGGTGCTCGACAGGTGCTTGGCAGCAACTTGTCCTTAGCTGGAACTGCTTTGGTACAACTCTTGGGTTTGCTCCTCAGCATTATGTCCCTCGTTCCTCGGTTCCCTCGTTCAGTTGTTAGCACCTACAAGCAAGAATACACTAAAACAGTATTTCTTGTTCACCAAATAAATGATAAGTTATAAAGTAAGGCAGAACAATGGAATATTGTAAAATGCTATGCATGAACCTAGTTATGCCTAAAATGAGCCTAAAAACAATAATAATAAGAGTTGAAAAGTGTATGAAATATAGGACTTTTGGGCACTTTACAATGAGCTAGTTGGTTCTCTCCTAACTCATGAAATCATGAAGCAAGGAAGGGAAGATGAAAAGAAGGAAGAAGAAAGAAGAGTTGAGAAGCTTGAGGTAGACAAGAAGAAGAAACTAGGAGTGGCTCTCAAAGCTTCTCTACATGAGGAGAGCACTTCTAGTGAGGAGGAAGATCTTGAAGAATTGGCTATGATATCCAAGAGATTCTCACGGTTCATGAGGTCCAACCGAGGTAGAAAGTTTCAATGAAAGATGGACTTCAAGACTAAGAACAATGAAGAAGAAAAGGATCTGATCATATGCTTTGAGTGCAAGAAATCGGGTCACATCCGTTACGAGTGTCCTCAACTCAAGAAGAAGGGTTTTGAGAAGAAGAAGAAGCTCAAAGCCAAGCTTGCTACTTGGAGTGATGAGGAATCATCTGAGGATGAGGAACAAGAAGTAGCCAACCTTTGCCTCATGGCTCTTGAGGAGGATTCTATGGTAACCTCCAACTCATCTACTTTTGAATTTACTTATGATGAACTTCAAGATGCTTATGATGAGTTGCAAGAGGTATATGATGAGTTGGTTGAGAAATACAAGGAGTTAGTTTTAAAAATAAGAAAATAATTTTGGTTTTAAGAACCCAAAATGACTCCCTTTCTAAAACCAACTCGGAATTAAAAAAGGTCTTGGTTTTAAAAAATTTCTCAAATGATTTTGAAAAGAAATCAAATGATTTAAACAACCTTCTAGAAAAATACCATGTTTACCACCAAGAGGAGGTGGGTAAACTCACAGCTTCTCTAACCAATGTTGGAAAATCGGTTTTGAAAAAGCATCTCCTTCAAAATCCCAACATGTAAAGAGAAACTTTGTTGACCACAAACAAAGAGGCTCTCATAAGTATCACAAGAACAAGAAAGTTAGAAGTGTATGGTTCCTAAGGAACTTGTAGTTTCTAACAATATTGTAGCTATTTCATCTTGGATTCCTAAGGGAACCAAGTATTTGGGAACTAACACTCATGGACCCAAAATGATTTGGGTACCAAAAATCAAACATTAACTCTTTGTTTGTAGGGAGAGCATTGCTACAAGGCCAAAGCGGAAAGTCAAAACTTATGGTACCGTGATAGTGGATGCTCGAGGCACATGACCGGAGACAAGAGTCGATTCATGGAATTAAATCCCAAAAGTGGGGGAGTATTGACATTTGGTGACAACTCCAATGGCCACATTGAAGGTATTGGCTCTATAGGTAATCACTCTACAATACTCATTGAAAATGTGTTATATGTCAATGGTCTAAAACATAATTTGTTGAGCATTAGTCAATTGTGTGATAAAGGGTTTAATGTCTTATTTGATAAAAATGAGTGTAAAATTGTTGACATTAAATCTAATAAAACAATAATAATTGGTCATCGCATAGGAAATATATATATATGGTGCATCTAGATGACATTCTTACATCCCATGCATGCTTAGTTGCTCAAAATGAAAATGATGCATGGTTGTGGCATAGGAAACTAGGACATGCTAGCATTATAGTTTTGGAAAAATTAGTTTCCCTTAATCCAGTTAGAGGCCTATCTAAGCTCAAGTTCTCAATAGATAAAATTTGTGATGCATGTGCTAAAGGTAGACAACTTAGAGCCTCATTTAAGTCCATTAATGATGTTTCTACATGTAGGTGTTTGCAATTAATTCGTATGGATCTATTTGGGCCAATTAGGACTACTAGCTTGGGTGGAAAATCAAATTCCTTTGTGCTTGTTGATGATTACTCTAGATATACTTGGGTTCTTTTTTTAAGCACCAAAGATGAGGCTTTAGAAAACTCCATCACATTTTCAAAAATAACCCAAAATGATCTTGAACTTAAAATTTCACATATTAGAAGTGATCATGGAACGGAATTTCAAAATATGAGTTTTGATGAATTTTGTAATGAAAATGGGATTAGCCATAATTTTTCGGCTCCTCGGACTCCTCAACAAAACGGGGTAGTTGAGAGGAAAAATAGAACTTTAGAATAAATGGCTAGGATTATGCTTTGTGAAAATAATTTACCTAAGTATTTTTGGGCAGAAGCCACTAACATCGCTTGCTATATTATAAACTGAGTAATGATTAGGCCTATTTTAAAGAAAACCCCTTATGATATTTTAAAATCTAAAAAGCCTAACATTAGTTATTTTCATCCTTTTGGTTGCAAGTGTTTTGTTTTAAATAATTGAAAAGACAATTTAGGTAAATTTGATGCAAAAAATGATGAAGCTATTTTTCTAGGTTACTCTTTAAACTCTAAAGCCTATCGTGTGTTTAACAAAAGAACTTTAGTTGTAGAGGAATTTATTCATGTGGTTTTCGATGATAACCTCCTTCCGAGGAAGAATTCTTGTGCTGATGATGATGTAGGGATCATTGAAGCTAATGATGGTGGAGAATCATCAAAGGTGAATGAGATTCCAACTAAAGAGGAAGATGCACAAGAACCGCCTCTAGAAGCATTGCAAGACATGTCTCTTGAGGAAAAGGAAGTGAGTTACCCAAGGGAGTACAACTATGTCAAAGATGGTGAAATCTTGGGTGATCCATCCAAGGGGGTAACTACTCGCTCTTCTCTTAAAATGCTTAATCATGTTGCATTTATCTGATGTATTGAGCCTAAGAATGTTAAAGAAGCATTAAAAATGATTTTTGGATTATGGCCATGCAAGATGAGTTAAATCAATTTGAGAGAAGTAAAGTGTGGGCATTAGTTGATAGGCCCAAAAATAAATCTACTATAGGAACTAAATGGGTCTTTAGAAACAAACTATACGAGAGTGGTAACATAGTAAGAAACAAGGCTAGGCTTGTTGCTCAAGGTTACACTCAGAAAGAGGAAATTGATTTTGATGAAACTTAGGCACTCATAGCTAGAATAGAAGCCATTAGGATGTTACTTGCATTTGCATGTTTTCAGGATTTCAAGCTTTTTCAAATGGATGTCAAAAGTGCATTTTTAAATGGTTTTATAAATGAAGAAGTGTATATGGAACAACCACCAGGTTTTAAAGATCCTATTTTTCCAAACCATGTTTTTAAATTGTGAAAAACTTTGTATGGTTTAAAACAAGCTCCTAGTGCTTGGTATGAAAGACTTTCAAGTTTTCTAGTTGGAAAGGGTTTTGAGAAAGAAAAGGTGGACACAACACTTTTTTATTAAAAACAATGGCAAAGATATATTAGTAGTTCAAATTTATGTTGATGATATTATATTTGGTTCTACTAATGAATTGCTTTGTCAAGATTTTTCTAAGTTGATGCAAGGTGAATTTGAAATGAGCATGATGGGGGAGCTTTCATTCTTTTTAGGACTCCAAATCAAACAAATGAAGGATGGCATCTTCATCAATCAAGCTAAGTACAACAAGGATATGCTCAAGAAGTTTGGCTTGGAGCATGCAAAGTCTCAAGCTACACCAATCAGCTCATCTACAAAGCTTGACAAAGATGAAGGAGGTAAGTGCGTTGACTCTAAGATTTATCGCTCTATGATTGGATCATTGATTTACCTTACCGCACGTAGATCGGATATATTGTTTTGTGTTTGCTTGTGTGCTAGGTTTCAAGCTAGTCCTAGAGAGTCTCATCTTATAGTCGTTAAAAGGATCTTTAGGTACCTTAGAGATACTCCTTGTTTAGGTATTTGGTACCCTAGAGACTCAACCTTTAACCTTCACGCTTATTCGGATGCGGATTACGAGGATTGCAAAATAGATAGGAAAAGTACTTCCGTCACTTGCCAATTCCTAAGTAGTATGATCATATCTTGGTTCTCTAAGAAACAAAATAGTGTAGCTTTATCTACCACCGAAGTCGAGTACATATCCTTAGGGAGTTGTTGTGCTTAAGTCCTTTGGATGAAACAACAACTCTTAGACTATGATATTAAAGTTGACACCATACCCCTTAAGTGTGACAACACTAGTGCTATATGCCTAACCAAAAATCTCATCCAACACTCTAGAACCAAACACATAGAAATAAGGCATCATTTCATTAGAGATCATGTCCTTAAGGAAGATGTTGTTTTAGAGTTCGTAGACACCTTAAATCAATTAGCGGACATCTTTACCAAACCTTTAGATAAGAAGCGTTTTTGGTCCCTTAGGAGAGAGTTAGGCCTAACTAGCCTATCTTGACCCTTTAGGACTCTTTTGAGGTTAAATTTGCTTGATCTTGTGAAAATTCATGTTTATGTATTGTTAATCTTGGTAGAAATCATGCTTATAGCTAGGGGGTATGATTCTATTAGTACATTCTTAGATCTGCTCATATAACATTTGCATACTTTTAGGAGCATTTAAAATCGAGCCTTTGGTTATTCTTGTGACCAAATATGCATTTCTGGGCATAGGGTATCGATACGGTCTTATGCGTATTGATACACGTACTTCATTAGCTTTCCATATTTCATTTCCTCTCTTGCGGGGTATCGATATAGTTAAATCCATATCGATACAAGTTGTAAGTGTTTCGATACGGATGTCTTTCGTATCGATACGGTTCCTTGATACGTGGTTCTATGGAATTACCGTTGTACCCTCGTACCGATACCGCCTTTAGGCGTATCGATACTCGATCGCGCAGAAACTTTAATTGGGCATTAAAAGACTTTCACTTTTACCAAAACTCTTTTTCAAAACCCTAACCAATTTTCATCTATAAAAAGCCTCTCCATCCTTTATATTTTCACCACAAAACTTAAAGTTTCTTGAGGGTTTTTCAAAATCAAGCCAAGTCTAAGGTTCTCCATCAATTTGGTGCAAAAGAATCACCTATTCATCCCCTTTCAATATCAAGGTATAAAATCTTATTTTCTTTCTATTTTTCTTTTTTATTTTCATTTAAATTTTTTCCCTTTGGTTTTTTGTTTTTCTTTTTCTATTCAAAATCTTGTTTTAAACTCTCTCTTTTTTCAAAAACAATTTTTTTTCTTACCTTGATTATTGATTCAACAATGGGATTGAATATGATATTGATGCATACATTGTTTTAATCATTTTTTAGACTATGGCGCCTAAAAAGAGAGCACGCACTAGCGAAGTTGGAAAATGATCAAATCCTGGCGATGGCACTCGTCCGAATTTAACATTAATCTATCAGAAGTGCTTTCGAACTCCCGGTGAACTCAACTATTTCCGAACCTTTCAAAACTACAAGATTCGACCATAGAGGGTAGTTTCTATTTCTTTTCTCAATTCGGAGCGTTTCAAGTTTGCTTATCTACCATTGCTCGAAGAATGGAAGTTTACGGATTTTCTTCAAATTCTGGGGTTTTTCTTTAGAAATTTGGTTCTAATCTTTTATGCCAATGCAAAGTGTGTCGCTAATGCGGAGGGTAATGTCTATGACGTTAATTTTTATCTTATGGGCAAGAAGATTACCATCGATGTGAAAACCCTTTGTGATGTTTTTGGATTTGAAGATGAGGGTATTGATGATGAAGGATCTCTTGGACATGTTTTGGCAGGATCCGTCACGGTTCTAAATGCTCATGACCGCATCCTACATTTGATTATCACTTGGTGGTTTAGGTCTTCCGGAGGAAAATACTCAACAATCCGCCAAGTTGATGGTTTTTAGATTAGATGCTTTTGCGAGGGGAGTCATCATAACCTTGCTCGTATTATGTTTGCAAAGATAGTCTTCCTCGTTCAACATCGTCACACAAATCTTGTTACTTCATTCACTTATGGCACGGCTTTGAGCAACTTTTTCACTAAGAAGGAGATTGATTGTTCTCATGATTATCCGACAAATCTCACCGATCTGATTGATGAGAAGTCTCTATCTTGAGGCAAGTTTCATTATTTCAATGGTAATTGGCTTCGCCTTTCCGAGCTTCCTAGTTATGCTATACCCGAAGAGATTGCAAATCCTCCCGCAGCTCCTCAAGCTCCTCCTCCATCCATGGATTCTCTCATGACCTACCTCAATGAACAATTCACAAGCTTACGCACGGGAATTGGTTCTATAGATCAAGTTATGTATTCTGGGTTTGCCGCTATTGATAATCGCTACACAAGCTTGGAAGATTGCATGACCAATGTAGAGAAGTGTATCACTTTCATTGAGGCCGAGCATAATTCTATGAATATCTCTCTTACGGCTTTCCATGATGAATGGCGTCAATCAAGGAGGGACAATGATGCCAATGATGATGAAGATGAAGAAGATGGTGATGGAGATGAGTCTTAGATTAGTCTTTGCATCTCATTCATGTCATCTTAGGATTTATATTTATGCACTTTAATTTATGTTTTTAGGACTAAGTTTCTCATTTAAAACGTATGCTTTGATTTATGTTGTTTGGGTTTTAATTTGATGTTTCTTTAAATTATGAACCTTATGATTATCTATTAAATGTTGCTTGGTTTATTGTTATGCCTTTATAGCCTATGTCTCTTATCTTGATCTAACAAAAGGGGGGGAGAGAAGTTCACAAGTCACAAGCTCACTTAAACTCTAATCTTAAAATTTACCTAGCTAACATTAAGGGGGAGTTGTTTCCCAAAGTTTTTCAAAAGACTTAAAAATTTTAAGCTTTGGTTTTGTTATATCAAAAAGGGGGAGATTGTAAAACATATGTTTGATTTTGATATAGCAAAGTGTTTTAAGGACCAAATTGTAAAACTTGAAATGAATTTTTAAGTCCCTCAAAAGGTTTCAAATCAACAAGGCTTTACTCTAGTTTGAAAAACTCAAACTCCTAAACTTGAAATGAAGTGTAAAACTTTTTCTAGTTTGATTTTAACCTTGTTCTTCATTATTATTCATTCCATTTCATCTCCAAAATTTTAAAAACCCAATTCCCCCCCCCCCCCCCGCTTGCCTTTGATCAATCATTTGATCCACTCAACACAACTCTCGTTGTATCCCCATCCAACTTCCGTTGTTATGCTCGTTAATTTGAATTGTCACTTCATCTTCCGATATCAATGGCTGCATTAAACACTTCCCTGCAAAATAGCATTCAAATCCAACAGTTGAAACAAGAAAGAAAGCTCATAAAATATATTTAAGTTTAAAATCCAAAACAACTTTCGTTCTTAAGCAAATAAAATAGTAAACCATCATCATTCGATTACAAAGGAATATGTAAAAACAAACGGGAACCTCTATTCCTAGCTTGATTCGGAATGAATCAATTGTTCCTTATTTTTCACCTCGGTTCTCTAGAAAATAGCTCAAGCTGCCATGGGAGAAATTTTCAAGAAAAAGAAGGTTCAAGAAAATGGTCATCCGGTTTTGCCCCCTTTCTCTCTCTTTAAAATATTCTTTTTATAGGTCGATCTAAGGAGGACACATGTCCTTCATGCGAATTTGGTAAAGGAATATCTTACACATTCTGTTACAACAAACTGGACAGCTGGCGTCATCATCCTTATCTTTAAAGATTCAAACAGTTGGCAGCTGCAGTGACGCATCTGGCAGCAGTGAATAAAATCCCAATACAGGGACATTAGCAATACATTGAAAAAGCAGCATAAAGGCATAATTTACATAAAAAGAGCAAAGATGACTAAAGTTATAGAAAATGTAAATAATAAACAAAAATGCTTAAATGAATGCATGAGACACTAATGTAGGGACAAATTAATCAATAAATGAGGAGAAAATACATGCTCTTTAGAGAGCTATCAGCGAACTCAACGCATTGGAACATGGTTGAAATGTGAAATTAAAAATGCACAAACAACACGTTGCATATCCACTTATTTATGAGCGGACTATCCTGGTCAAGCGAAGAAGTGATGGTTTCTCATGCTAGTTGGCATTCGTGTGTCACAATTTCCTAAAGTTTCTTAGCTCGCGCTCTAGTGATTGGTCCACTAAACACCTCGTCTAGTTTGTTCTTGTTAGCGAACATGGTTTGTTCATCGTTCGCAGTCTTGGTCTCATCAAAATGTCTCTTTGTAGTCTGTCTCATAGGATTATGTAAATCCTTTAGCCTCAAGTCTTGCCTTGAACCTCTCGACAGTTCCATCATAGTTATACTTCATTGTAAAAAATCATTTACAACCCACTGGTCTCTTTCCTTGTCGCAAATCAGCTAGTGTACATGTTCCAATTTTTCAAGTGCATTGATTTCTTCTTCAACGGCCTTTTTCCATTTGGGATCCCTCAAATCTTCCTCTACTGATTTTGGGATAAAGATACTTTCAAGATTGACAGTGAATTCTTTGAATGATGACTTCAAATTTTCATATACCATAAACCGTTAGATTGAATGGGTTGTTCACTTCCTCACATCCTTTCTTTGAGCAATAGGAAAATTAGATGTGTCAATAATAGGAATTTCATCTTGAAACAATTCCTTACCTTGTAAATTTTCTAAGGCAAGAGAACCAAGCTCCAGTTATCGATAGTCTCTAGGTTGTATGGCAGCTTCTGTAGTGGCTTTCTTCCTCCTTTTATAGACACTAACTTGTTTATTTTCAAGTTGAACATATTTTTTTCTCTATGGAGAAATAAGTGTAGTAGGAATAGAAGGTGAAACATGATTTGGAATGACAGTAGCATGGGTAAAATTTTCTGCTGAAAATTTTTAAAGGTTTTCAAAAACTAGTTTTGTAGTGGGAGATGAAACATAAAGTAATGTTACTATTGGAAAATTTCAGATGTTATCAAAAACTTGATCTACATTAACTGGAAAATTAAAAGGGTAAATTATTTGCTGGAAAATTAAATTCCTCTAATTTCTCCCCCTAAATTGTACTTTTGGGATAATAAGGTTTGTCCTAAAAGAGTATCACATCCATGGAAGCGTAGGTCTTTTTGTGGTAGGTGAGTAACAATTGTAGCCCTTCTTGGTTGAAGAATGGCCTAAGAAATTACACTTAATAACTCTAGGATCTAATTTAGACCAAGAGTTAGAGTGAATGTGGACAAAGGCAGTACTACCAAAAGGTTTTGCTGGAATACTAGAATTAAGTGGCATGGCAGTCTGTTTATAAGAAAATTGGTAGTAAGAATAGCTTCCCAGAAGAACTTAGGAACATTTATAAAAAAATAAGGATCTAGAAACTTTTAACAAGTGCCTATTCTTTCTCTCAACAATCTCATTTTGTTGGGGAGAGTTAACACAAGAGGGGATATATAATTTGTAACCCCCTTGACCTAGCCTAGAGGTTAAACCGAACCGAGCGAGCTACATTGGGTTTGCCAAAACAAACCTGCATCGAATTACTCAAAATTAGGTCCATTTTTTCCTTATATCTTGTCTAGATGCATAATTACTTCCTAAGTGTGCATGTTGGCAGCAAACAAGTTATCGATTGAATCAGACGACGAAAAGACATTTTATTGAGTGTTATTGTGTTTTAGGGACCAAATTACAAATCTAGAAAATTGTGAGGACTGAATTAAATCCAAAGTTACCAAACCTTAATTAATCATGTTGCATGCATGCCAGTTAATTTCCAACTTAAAACAATCATCCAAACTCATTTAATTGCCCAAACAAGAAACAGTGACTAAACTGCAAAGATTTTAACTTTAGCAAAGCATTTACCTGAAATAACAGCCTCAGTACCGATACACCACATGTCTGTATTGATATAGGTACCATTTTTGCAAAGGGTATCGGTACTTTCTCCCACGTACCGATACTAGTGATACAATATGAAATCAGAAAATTCTAGTACCTAAGATGCATACCGATACAGTTGCCCATGTACCGATACCTAGTGTATTTTTCAAAGAGGTGTACCGATACGGGGCTAGGTATATCGATACCGATACCTAAGGAGCGGTATCAGTACCACTAGGCCATTATTGACCTCTTGGCCAAACATATGAGTCTTAGGCTCAATCAAACAAGCTTCAAACATCATATAAACATCAACTCATCAACATATGAACCAAAATACATCATTATACCACAAATCCACATATGCAAGTGTAAAGTGTCCAAAATTCCTATATTTCATACATATTCCAACTCTTATTATTATTGTTTTTAAGCAAATTTTAGACATAAGTAGGTGCATGCATAACATTTTACAGTATTTCTAGTTTCTGCCTTGCTTTTATGAGTTATTATTTATTTGGTGAACAAGAGATATTGTTTTAGTGTATTCATGTATGTAGGTACTAACAGCTGAAAGAGGGAACCAAGGAGCTGAGGGCACAAGGCTGAGGAAGCTTACCTAGAAGTTGTACTGAAGCAGTTCTAGCTAAAGACAAGTTGTTGTCGAATACCTACTGAGTAGAGTTGTTGTCGACCTTTCTGCCCACGGCAGCTGACTATGGGAGTTGGAAGAACCGGAGCACGATTTGTAGAGCTAAAACTCTTGAATCTATCGCCGGTGTTAATGTGGTTTTTCGACATCTGCAGCAGCGGCTAGGGCTGCCGAAGCGAAATTCTCAAGCTTACTTGCGGACTAAGGCAAACGAGATAGAGTCCATATTCCACACAAAGAAGTCGGCATTTAAAACAATATTAAAGATGGAAAGCTACTTTTGAGGACTTCTACTTCAAGGAGGACTTAACCTAGTCTTAAGTCTATAAATACCCATTGCACTCCTAGTTACAATCATCTGTGGTTTTCTATAGACTTTTCTTGTGTTCTTCATTGTCGCCATGTTCTGAATTCTATTTGGGTTAGGGTTATGTTGTAACTAGTGTGAAACGGTTGTTTTAGGTTTTGAGTCATTTTTCAATAAAATATATTGAGTTTACTTAATCCATTGTTCTTCATTCTTCAATCTACACCAGTCATTTGAGAGAATCCATTTGTCGGGCACGAAAGTGCAAGGCTCACGAAAGGGTTAAGTACGGTCACAACATGCTGAGGCGTGACTAACTTGGTTCCACACCAGTCCTCAGGTTTTAGCGGCTAAAAGGGATTACCAACCAAGATGACTAGCTTGTGTTAGGTTTACGTTGAGATTACTAGGTATTGCCTACATCACGTTAGTTCTCGAGCATCCTAACCTAGAAATAGAAGGGATCACTGTCAACTATCCTGCCGAACTTGAAGTATCTGCCAGACTTGCCGCCAGGACTTCTTTCCATTCCACTTGTCAAGACAGTACACCCCTGGAGTGGCACTGACCTGCTGCGGCCGCATGACAAGGTCGTAGTTTGCCGCCCGCCATACCCACCGAGGCAGCATATCGTGGCAGCACAAAATAACTCGTACCTTTTACAACGTAGTTTTCACACTAAGTGGCAGCATAACCCTGCATGCCTTATCAACTTGATTCACCTCTTTTCTATTACTTGTGTTTTTAACTACTTCTCTATCTCAACCAATTATTCACTTGTGTTTTTACTTTACTTTGTGCATGAACTACGAAACGAGATAAGTTGTCCAATCCTCGTGGGATTCGACATCTTTTATACTATAACTTGGAAGGAGTGTGCACTTGCGCTCTCACAAAAAGGGAACACCTACACACCCTACAAGTTTTTGGCGCCGTTTCCGGGGATTGGTAACAGCGAATTTTGTTTTTCCATATCTACACCTTTTTATTTTATTTTTATTTTTAATCGAAAAAAATTTTACCGTGTCCTTTGCAAGTGCATGACCAGGGCCAACCCTAAGGGAAACCTTATCATTTGCGACGATCTCAAGCGTGAAACGAGAAGGATTAAAAGGGAGCTCAGTGAAACTCTAAAGAACAGAGGAGATAAGAGCAAAGCAAATGAAGAAATCATGGTAAACGAGGACCCCCCCAATTGATGCCATGAATGGCAAGGGGCAGCATGACTTGCCACCCATAGGACCACAAGAACAACAGAGGCAGGACCTTCTTGATCCGCCCAGGCCGCAACAGGTACGGACAACTAGAGACTACCTGGAACATGACTTCCAAAGGTTCGAGCCAATAGTGATAGAACCGGAGATAGGGGTAAACCATTTTGAGCTAAAGCCTGTCATGTTCAACATGCTAAATACACTAGGGCACTTCAAAGGGACTGCCACAGAAGATGCCCGGCAGCATCTACGAGGATTCCTGCACATTTGCCGAGCATTCAAAATACATGGGGTTCACCCGGACGTACTGCGGCTAAGGCTATTTCCCTATTCACTGAGGGATAGGGCGAAACAGTGGTTGAATAGCCAGCCAGATCTTTTAATACATGGACGGAGATCTGTAAACACTTTCTAGACCGTTTCAACTCGTTCAATGTCACTGATAGGTTGCGGAATGAGATCACAAGCTTCAAACAAGGGGATGACGAGCCGATGTACGAGGCATGGGAGCGGTATCAACAAATGCTGAATAACTGTCCGCTTCACGGTCTACCGGCTTGGACTCGGGTATCTATATTTTACAATGGGGTTAACTACCCAACGCGAATGATGGTAGATGCCTCGGTCAACGGGATCATCCTAGACGGACCTCTAGAGCAAGCACTACAGCTGCTGAACATAGCCGCTAAAAACGATTACAAGTACCCGACAGCCCGCCGAGGCGGCACAAGGCAGCAAGCAACAGCAAATGAGGTAGAAGCCTCAGATTCTGTAAATGCTCGCCTCGACACTCGTACGGAGATGGCGATAAAGATGGTGCAATCCCCTGGGAAGGTCCATGAAGTAAAATTTGTTGAGCCATTCTGTGGCAAATGTGGGGGCGACCATGATTCCTCTTCATGAACTACATCTGCAAACTATATGGGAGGTTACGAGAGGAATAGCATGCCTGCCCAAAACACCTATAATCCTGGCTGGAGGAACCATCCCAACTTCTCCTGGAGCAACCCAAAGACAGCAGCCAACCCCCAACATCTCCAGGGAGGCTACCAGTAGAACCAGTCCCGGCAGCAGACTCAGCAGCCACAATACAACAATTCCCTATAAGCTACTCTGCAAACATTTATGAAACAAACTGGTGAATTTATTGCTAATACAAATAAATTTATGGAAAAAAACTGAGTCTTTTATGGACAGGACCGAGATGAAGATGAACAACCAGGAGGCTGCCATAAAGAACCTGGAGACCCAATTTGGGCAGTTCACTGAAATCTACAACAGTCGGACTATGGGTGCATCATCTAGCAGCTCACAAGCAGCCACCAAACCCACTTATGAGCATTGCAAGGCTATATCAACAAGAAGTGAGAAGAAGTTAGATGGACCCAGGATGGTAGAACAGCCAGAAGTGCCACCGGACCAGACAAGCAAGCCCGCCAAAGCAACACCAACACTTGCCGCCCTAGCAGCAGAAAAATGACAGCGCCTCTAAAAATGATGATCCTCCCCAGACTAAGCCCCAAAGCAAGAAGTAAATAGAGGACATCCATCTGCCAGCACCGTTCCCCCAAAAACTCAAGCAACTGCCACAGGAGCACCAGTTCAAAAAGTTCTTGGATATTTTGAAACAGGTGCATATCAATATACCTCTGATATAAGCCATACAAAACATGCCTAACTATGCCAAGCATCTCATAAACATGGTTTCTAAGAAGAAGAGGATAGGGGAATTCGAGACAGTTGTTGTCACTGAATAGTGTATAGCTCTGCTGCATAACAAGCTGCCACCCAAGCAGACAGATCTAGGCAGCTTTGGTATACCATGCAGGCTAGGAAGCACGCACGAGACCAGAGCCCTGTGTGACTTGGGAGCCAGAATCAACATGATGCCAAAGGCCGTCTTCGACAAACTAGGTATTGGACCTGCCAAACCGACCTCCGTAATGTTTAAACTTGCTGATCATTTATTTGTGCAACCGGGGGGAAAGATCGAAGATATTCTGGTTAAGGTGGGCAACCTGATCCTCCCCGCCGACTTCATCATTTTAGATTGTGAGGCCGACGAGAAAGCCCATATCATTCTTGGGCGACCCTTCTTGGCCACAGGGAGAACGCTTATAGATGTGGAACTCGGGGAGCTAACAATGAGGGTGGAGGACCAGAGCATAAGAATGAACGTGCTACAATCCTCAGAGGAAGGAAAAGAACACTCAGATGTAAAAGCTGCCAAGATTAGTGTAGAAACAGGCCAGGGCAGCAGATGCTGCGACAGGCCTAGGAGCAGACTTAAGGACCCCATAACACAACATCTGAAAGAACAAGAGGACCCCCAAGAGGGAAGAAAAAGCTAAAACACCTCAGGAAGTGGTTATGTCACGGAGATGCACCAAAATGCACTCCCAATATAACTTAAATTTTTATTTTATTTTCTTTTATTTTTATTTTTATGCATTAGGATTAGAATTTATGTTATTTTAAAATTAGATTAATTTTCAAAATTTTATTTTTCAGAAATTATTTAATTATTTTTATTTTTATTTTAGGTTTAAGAATAAAAGAGCGGGATTAGGAAAGAGACCGAGTAAGAAGGTCACCCACCATTTTGCCGAGACAACTGCCAGCGCAGCAACGCATAACGGCTAGTTGACCTTCAACGGCTAGCTGCCAACGGCTCTGAAATTAACGGGTAGAAAATTCGTAACGTGCGCTAGAAAATCAGACCGTTGAGCATTTAATGTCGCCCCGGCACTTCTCGGAATCCCATATATATACATCTCTCACTCACTTCATTTTACTTTACTTTCACCTTTTTGCTATCTTCTATCTGATTCCCTTGCTCTCTCACAACTTTTATTTCTAGTTTCAGTTAAGTACAATCGTTCACATGGCCTCAACATCAACCCAAAAACCCATCTACAAGAAGTTTTTCTTCAAGGAGGACGAAGAGAGATACAGAGAAAAATTCTCCAAGCATGTAGTATGGGAGGAACAAGGCTTCCATTACACGCGGCAAACGGGAGACCGTTATCTAGAGCCCGCCTTGTTCCGAACCATCCATTACAAGGGATGGGAGATGTTCGCTCAGCAGCCCGAGATAGTGAACATCACTATCGTAAGGGATATCTACTCCCATCAGCCCTGCCCGGAGAAGCCATTTGTCTACGTCCGCGGGGAGCCGGAGAAGCCATTTGTCTACATCACTATCTCACGAGGATTGGAGGCTGTCACTGACGACTGCCAACTACTAGGAAATCAAGGCCAAACTCTGCAAACCCAACACACTATGGCTAGGGGGCAAACATGTGGGATCTGTCCAACGCCGCCACCTACTTCTAGAATCCATGCTATGGAACATGTTTGTGAAACGACGTTTGTTGCCCACATCCCACAACTCAATAGTTGACCGGCCGCGGCTCGCCTTAATTCATAGTATCCTGATGAACCGGCTGATCAACGTAGGGGAAATTATTTGCACAGAAATCTAGAACTGCTTCGAGAAGAAGAAGGGCAGGTTGTACTTCCCATCCCTCATCACAGGTCTCTACACCAACTTTGGAGTCCCGGTAGAGCCCACAGATGAGCTTAAAACTGCCAAAAAGGGCTGAACAAAAAGGGTCCGCATTCAGATGATGCAGGATACGGAAAAAGAGCCAGTAACACCGAGTCAGCCTTCCACCACACAGTTCGAAACTCCATCCGCCCCCGGTAGTACTAACACTGCCCAGACAAAGAAGTCCTCCCGCTACTACACAAACTTCTAGAAAGCACAAAATGGATAGAGCTACAGTAGTTGGCCTTCATGAATTATGTGGGGGAGGCCCAGGAAGCCCTTGTGACTTATTTTCTGTAGAAATTTCTCGGTGATGTGCCCACCATGCCGCTCTATCCTGGGGAGCTTGCAGCAGTAGCTCGAGCAAAATGAACCCCACCAGCCACCGATGCCCGCCAGACTGACTGCCAGGTGCCCTCTCCTACGCATTCTCCGATCTACTCAGCTGCCACCCTATCTAACACAGTGGCAGACTCCCTAGAGAGGCACCAGCAGAATCTCTCCCCTGCCTGCACAGCAAACACAGTGGCAGAGACCTCCTTATCAGAAGAGATCGAGCAGCCACTACAGGAGCCAGAAATGTTGGAGTATGCCCAAAGACCAATCATATGATGATTGAATAGACATACTATTTTACTAGATTTATCAAGTAATGGCATTGTCGTTATTATCATTTGGTATGTTTCTGTGCATCAAACCACCATTGGATAATAATGTCCATACGATAATACGATTATTGTTAAATAGGATCCTTAGTCGAATATTATTACGGGTATGGACAGTGATAATATATAAAGACTAATATGTGGTTGATTGATAACAAGTGTTGTCATTGGCATAGAGATGTCAAAATCAACACATAAGTATTTGTTAGAGAACAACATACTGGATTGACCCGCTATGAGCATGTTTCTTGGGTAATTATGTGACAGTCACAACATTGCTCATGATAAACATATGTATAATCCTCAGACTTGAGATCAACATGATTTCAACATAAAGATTTACGTATTTTGACATAGTTAAATGTGTGTCGTAACTGACTACATTATAAAGACTGATGATTGTATACGTGATGACCTATGTAGTGAAATATGGTTGATCAAGAAAGGTTTTGTCCCTCCTACATAATGGGAGAAATATCTTCGACCACTTGATTGAGTGAGATTAGAAAATGCATGGCCATGCTCGAATATTATGATATGAGATATCATAGAGATTCGTTTATAATAATCTACTCAAGACATCAAGAAACACTAGATGGACAACGCAAGTGTGACTAACCCATGACTTGTGTTCATCTAAGATATAAAGGACAAAAGGATAAAATACATAAAGAAAGTTTATTCAGGAATTAAGAAAGTCAAACCATGACTTCATGCAACTTAGGTAGCAATGATGTATTGCTAGATGCCACTCATTGTTTGTAAAATTAGAACAGTTCTAATTTTGCTGCTAACGTTGCATGAACCTACAAGGGTCCCACCCTTCGAATGAAACGAACAAAAATTGGAAACCATACTCCCTATTTTAGGGAGGTTGCCGAAAATTCCCTATGGGATAGGGGAAATCGGCAATTCCCTTAAATGGGAATAATATTGGATAAATATTGTATTTATCAAATATTATTTAGAGCATGAAAAATATTTAGAGACATAAATATTAAAGAATAAGATTCTAGAAATTTAAATATATATTTGAATTTATATAATGTATATTTAATTCCAAGTTTATGTAGAATTAGATTCTACATAATTAAAAATATATATTTAAATCCAAGTAAAGATAGAATGAGATTCTATATAATAAATATATATATATGGATTAAATATAATGTATATTTAAATCCATGTTTTATGTAGAATAAGATTCTACATAATTAAATATATATTTCATTTAATATTATTAAATATAATGTATATTTAATATAAACCAATTTCAAGTATAATTAGATTCTATGAATTTTGGTTGAACTTGGATTTAAGGAATTCAACTAGACTTAAGTCTCTGAATACTATTTAAAGGGACAAGGGCTAGCAACCAAATCATCCCTATTCCTCCTTGCAAATTTCGACATATCCCTGGGAATTCCCCCTGGAATTTTTGACAAGTCCCAGATTTCTTCTGAGAAGCTGTTCAATATTTTTCTTGTGTTCCTCTTGCCCCCTGGCAAATTTTTGGCGATTCCCTATTTCGAATCCAAGTCTCGGTTGAACCCCTGGTCGATTTCAGACTCCCTCAGGAATCCCTGGAGTGATTTCGACTTCTCCCTGGAAGGTGTTCAAACCTGTCGAAATTTATCCCTAAGTGTTAGGGAGGCGGAAACTTTGTTCGTTTTGTTCGGGTGGACTCCTTAGAGGTCGTTGCGAACCTATGATGATTCCGGTTTTACTTGACGTGGTTATTCCGACATATCGTCGGTTTTCCAGTTTCTAGAGTTTTAAAAAGGTAACTCTTCATCTTTTCACCCCAGATTCGTTCCTGTACATGGATCCTAGCTGGATTACGTCGGATTAATTTTTCTGCTGCGCCACGGAGCGTGCCGACGTGACCCAACAATGGTATCAGAGCCACTTGTATCATACGAATTCATACTTAAATTCTTGGGTGATGTTTATGTATGAGATGCATGTTGTTTGATTCGATTTAGATATTTATCGTTTATCGTATCACACCTAATAAAGACTTATTTCGATTATCACTGAATGATTAAGAGTTAATCATAACTATGTTAGGTTGCTTCAATGTTAAATGTTAACATGTTGAGACTAATAGTTAGTCTAGAGAACAAGTAGTTGTTCGTAGTTTCATAGATTTATGAAATCTCTGAAATGGCTTCTAATTTAATAAAACTTATCAAACTATCTTTCACTGTGAATCCATAAGAGTTATGGTTAGACGTTATGAAAAATGCATGTCTAGGATTGGCATCATCAAAGACCTGGTACTTAAGTGTGCCTAGTGCGCCACCTCTCTTTCATGTTGACCTACCTGGTGCATTTGTTCGTTAACGCAAATGGTTTATGAAACCTCGTGATCCTTCTTTGGCCCATTAACCGCAACATAGGGATAATTAGTTTAAAACTTCGTAAACACGTCGTTATTTTATTCGCACGATGTTTGAAATGCATGTTTGATTGCACGGTGTTTATTTTGCATGGTTATAGCCCATAGCCTTTATAGTTTTGGTTTTTATAAATACGGCCTGCGTGTCGTGCCTTTCTCTATCTTCTATTGTACTTCTCTTCTCATCTCACTCCCTCGCATGTAACGCGAGTTTTTGAAAATTGTAAATACTCATGGAGATAAAACAAGGAACAAGGTAGCAGCATGGTGGGCCTTCCATGGTGGACCGGGCACTTCAGAAGCAGATTCTATCTTCAGTAGAATGGTTCTCCATTGGCTTGGGACGGGTCGCCTTAGGTTAAGAAGGGCTATAATCATTGCATATTTATTTACCACTTATATTTACCATGTATGTGATGCAATGGATGTTTTATAAGCATGATTAAACATAGTTCTATTGATAGGATCAATGTTAAAAAGATGAGATAATTAAGTAAATCCCTCACTATAATTCTAAGTCTGTTTTAACCATCCAATATTTACCCTCGTTAAAGCTTCGATCGATATAATGTGAGCTTTGCCAAAGCAATGTCACATTTATCTATCTTAGTTAAACGCGAAGAATAAGCTAGTGATATTCGCCGGTTGAGATATTCGTATTGACTTAGCTGAGTTGTTCTAATAGGATTAGAAAACCTAGTGGTTAAAAGTTTTGGATAATCATAAGATGATTTAAAGAACAAGAGTTGTTCGCTAAAAGATGAGGAATTACATGAGATGTAATTAGTAAGGTGTTACTTACCTAAATAACCATTTCCTAAAAGACTGGCTAAAGCTGATTTAGGAATGGTGAAATACGGATCCTCGCTCACTAGAAAAACTATCGAAACGTTTTTCCAAAATTAAAACTAGAGGGTTTTTAATTTTGAAGAAAATAGTGGGAGTAAATTTATAGTAAAGACCTATCTATAAATTTTAAAATTTAGTAAAACTTATATAGCATGTTTTCTTTGTTGTAGAATTAATGGCAAATAATACTCTATCTCTGCGATCTATCCTTGAGAAGGATAAGCTCAATGGCATAAACTTCCTTGACTGGTTCCGCAATTTGATAATTGTTCTCAAACAGGAAAAGAAGGAATATGCCATTGAAGAACATGTTCCTGATGAACCGGTTGCCACTGCTTCTAGAGCTGACATAGACAAGTTTAAGAAACACATGGATGACATGTTGGATGTCGGTTGTCTTATGCTTGCCTCCATGACCCTTGAGCTTTAGAAGCAACATGAGGACATGGTAGCTTATGATATGATTCAAAATCTCAAGGAGATTTATGAAGGGCAAGCTAGTCAAGAGAGGTATGAGACCTCTAAAGCTCTGTTTCAATGCAATATGAGTGAGGGATCTCCCGTAGGAGCTCACGTCATCAAAATGATGGGCTACATCCAAACGTTGGAGAAGCTCGGCTTTCCGCTGAAAGACGAATTAGCTTCTGATGTCATCCTGCAATCGTTGTCGGATAGTTTCAATCAGTTTGTCCTTAATTTCAATATGAATGAAATTAACAAGACGCTGCCACAGTTGCTCGGCATGTTGAGAACTGCTGAAATCAACCTGAAGAAGGTAGGACCTAAACATGTTCTGATGGTCCGCAAGGGCAAGAAGAAAGGTAAATCGGCAGCAAAGTCTAATGGTGATGGTAAGACCAAAACCGATGGAAAGGAGGCATTGAAACCTAAGAAGGGAATCAAGAAGGATGGAAAATGTTTCAATTGCGGCAAGACCGGACATTGGAAGAGAAACTGCCCCACACACATACAAGAAGTCAAGAAAGCAAAAACGAGTGAGGCATCAACCTCAAAGGCTTCTAAAGAGAAGGCATCATAATAGACATGGACCTGCAAATGGAAATAAAGCAAGAGTTGCTACATCATCCATTAGGCCATGTGTTTTTGCTTAAATAGATTTGTTTTAGTTTTTAAGATTATTATTTTGTGCCTAAGTTTTAGTTATCTTGTAAGGACAAGATATTTTAATTTTGAGATTATTTAAATAAATGTTATTCTTTTAATCTCTTATGGCACAACGAATCAATGATCTTTAAACTAATCAAATCAATAATATTTATAAGATAAATAAAACAAATGAGTAATCTCAAACTCGTAAAAAGTATTAAGGTAATTTGATGAGATCAAATTCAAGAATACTTAAAGTTTGATGAACTTTCAAAGAATATGGGATTGTCCAATAATTAAATCCCACAAGTGGAACGAAAAGTCTTCGAAAGAGAATCAAATATGTTAGACATGTTTTGATTCAGAACAAGTCATTTTCGACTTCTTTACACACTAGAAAAACAACTCTCATACTTAATCGTTTTTTTAAACTTGGTTCGAAACGCCATATAAGATATGGACTAAGAATTGTTCTAGAATACCTTTGAAGTTTTAAGGTTACTTACATGTTAAAATGTTTACAAAGTTCGAACCTTAAAAACTCCATTTGTTGTTTATCCTAACGAGAACAAAGCGTTTGTTTCTCAAACGAGAGTTTATCTTGAAAGAGATTAATTCTCACAAAGGGATATTATTTCTTCAACTTTAACGAGAACAAAATATTTGTTGCTCAAACGATAGTTTATCTCGAAAAAGAATACTTATCACTAAGGGATTTCATTTTTCAGCGACAACAAAATGTTTGTTGCTCAAACGAGAGTTTCTCTCGAAAGAGATTACCTCTCACAAAAGGAAAAAAATGGAATTTGGAATTTGAAGAAATTTTAGACAACAAATTTATGAACCAAAGATTGAGAATGTTCCACAAATGATCAAGGAACATTGGAACAAAACACAACCATTGTGGTGATCCTTAAGAGAATACCATCTACTTGAGAAATTATGATTTCTCACTATCCGTACATGGAACCACTCTTCTTTTCGGATCAAGATAAAGACTAGGTCTTATCAGAAAGCAATGGTGAGCCCAAAATTTGAGAAATGGCTAAGAGCCATGAGAGATGAGATGAACTCCATGTCTAAAACCAAGTATAGACTTTGGTTACCTAAAAGGGTAAAACCTAAGAGGTATGGATGAGTTTTTTTCAAAAAGGAAAAACCGACATGGATGATAAAACATACAAAGGATGATTCATCGCTAAAAGTTTTCGACAAACTTCATAGTATAGACTATGATAAAGCATCTTCCCTGTAGCTATGTTTAATCCATCTTAATCTCACTTTCAAGTAGTTACATACCATGATTATGGAATCAAATAAAGGAATGTCAAAACTGCTTTCCTAAGGGAAAACTTGAAATAGATGTGTACATGACACATCTAGAAGGTTTTGTCACTCCAGTAAACACTTGGAAGGTATGTAAGCTACAAAGGTCTATCCGTAGACTAAGGCAAGCTTCTCGAAGTTGGGATATTCATTTCAGAAGATACAATCAAAAGGTTTGATTTATCTAGAAACAAATGGGAGTCTTGTTTTCAAAAGAGCTAGTGGGAGCATTGTTACTTTCCTAAGTATTGTATATAGATACATACTCATCAAAAGGAACTAAAGATCGCAATTTGTTTTGCATTAATAAAAGATATTGCGAGTTAGCAACATGAGACAGTATCTAACTCTACAACATAGGCTGAATGTATTACAGTCGACATAGCAATAAAGAAGGATGTTTGGATCTAAAGGGTTCACTTCTGAACTAAGGGTTGTTCCCAGCATATTAGATGCTACATAACTCTGTTATGATGGAACCTTTGCGTAAGCAAATAAAACCCAAATCTCATCAATAAATCCAAACATATTCTAAAGTGCTTACATCTTGGAGATGTGAAAGTATGCAACATACGCACAAAGTTGATAATTTTGTCAACTCATTGACAAAGCTTTTGACACAGCATAAGCATGTCAGTTACACTAAGCTATATCGTATTAGATACGAGAATGATTGGTCTTAGTGCTAGTGGGAAATTGTTGGAGTATACCCAAAGACCAATCATATGATGATTGAATAGACATACTATTTTACTAGATTTATCAAGTAATAGCATTGTCGTTATTATCATTTGGTATGTTTATGTGCATCAAACTAACCATTGGATAATAATGTCCATACAATAATACGATTATTGTTAAATAGGATCCTTAGTCGAATATTATTACGAGTATGGACAGTGATAATATATAAAGACTAATATGTGGTTGATTGATAACAAGTGTTGTCATTGGCATAGAGATGTCAAAATCAACACATAAGTATTTGTTAGAGAACAACATACTGGATTGACCCGCTATGAGCATGTTTCTTGGGTAATTATGTGACAGTCACAACATTGCTCATGATAAACATATGTATAATCCTCAGACTTGAGATCAACATGATTTCAACATAAAGATTTACGGATTTTGACATAGTCAAACGTGTGTCGTAACTGACTACATTATAAAGACTGATGATTGGATACGTGATGACCTATGTAGTGAAATATGGTTGATCAAGAAAGGATTTGTCCCTCCTACATAATGGGAGAAATATCTTCGGCCACTTGATTGAGTGAGATTAGAAAATGCATGGCCATGCTCGAATATTATGATATGAGATATCATAGAGATATGTTTATAATAATCTACTCAAGACATCAAGAAATACTAGATGGACAACGCATGTGTGACTAACCCATGACTTGTGTTCATCTAAGATATAAAGGACAAAAGGATAAAATACATAAAGATAGTTTATTCAGGAATTAGGAAAGTCAAACCATGACTTCATGCAACTTAGGTAGCAATAATGTATTGCTAGATGCCACTCATTGTTTGTAAAATTAGAACAGTTCTAATTTTGCTGCTAACATTGCATGAACCTACAAGGGTCACACCCTTCGAATGAAACAAACAAAAATTGGAAACCATACTCCCTATTTTAGGGAGGTTGCCGAAAATCCCCTATAGGATAGGGGAAATCGGCAATTCCCTTAAATGAGAATAATATTGGATAAATATTGTATTTAACAAATATTATTTAGAGCATGAAAAATATTTAGAGACTTAAATATTATAGAATAAGATTCTAGAAATTTAAATATATATTTGGAATTTATATAATGTATATTTAATTCCAAGTTTATGTAGAATTAGATTCTACATAATTAAAAATATATATTTAAATATATTTAAATCCAAGTAAAGATAGAATGAGATTCTATATAATAAAAATATATATTTTTTGATTTAATATAATGTATATTTAAATCCATGTTTTATGTAGAATAAGATTCTACATTATTAAATATATATATTTCATTTAATATTATTAAATATAATGTATATTTAATATAAACCAATTTCAAGTATAATTAGATTCTATGAATTTTGGTTGAACTTGGATTTAAGGAATTCAACTAGAATTAAGTCTCTGAATACTATTTAAAGGGACAAGGGCTAGCAGCCAAATCATCCCTATTCCTCCTTGCAAATTTTGACCTATCCCTGGGAATTCCCCCTGGAATTTTCGATAAGTCCCAAATTTCTTCTGAGAAGTTGTTCGATATTTTTCTGGTGTTCCTCTTGCCGCCTGGCAAATTTCTGGTGATTCCCTAGTTCGAATCCAAGTCCCGGTTGAACCCCTGGTCGATTTCAGACTCCCTCAGGAATCCCTGGAGGGATTTCGACTTCTCCCTGGAAGGTGTTCAAACTTGTCGAAATTTATCCCTAAGTGTTAGGGGGCGGAAACTTTGTTCGTTTTGTTCGGGTGGACTCCGTAGAGGTTGTTGCGAATCTGTGACGATTCCAGTTTTACTTGACGTGGTTATTCCGACATACCGTCAGTTTTTCAGTTTCCAGAGTTTTAAAAAGGTAACTCTTCATCTTTTCACCCCAGATTCGTTCTTGTACATGGATCCTGGCTGGATTACGTTGGATTAGTTTTTCCGTTGCGCCACGGGGCGTGCCGACATGACCCAACAAGAAACAGCAGTGGTTGCAGCAACAGCAGCCATCCCAGTGGCATTCATCCTTCCTGCTGCACCCACGGGGGAAGGAACCAAGAAGAGGAAGCGGCACATAATAGCCGAAGAACCTGTGGACCTCGAGACCAAGTCTGAAGAGAGCGACACATCTCTCATCGTTCCTACTGCCGAACCTCAAGAAGAGCCACATCATACGCCAAAGAGAGTCCAGTTGCCGCGGAAAGCAAAAATCTCACCTACTAGAACAGCCGCCAAGGCATCTGTCGGTCGCCGCTTCATCATCCACACTTCTTCCTCCTCCTCATCTGACAAGAATCCAGCCTCCTCCCACCCCTCGGCAAACTTTTAGTTTATTTTCTTTTCCTTTCTTTTAATTTTTACTTTTGTTTATTTTTAACTTGTATTTTATTTGTTTTGTGCATTGAGGGCAATGCCCATCTCAAGTTTGGGGGGATAGCTCTCGCATCATGTTTTTAGGCATCTTTAGTTGCATGTAGGTTGCATTGTACTTGCCTTAGTAATAATCGAAAAAGAAAAGTTTGCTATGACTTGTGCCTATGATAGGATAGCCGACTAAATTATTTTTGCACCTAATAAAAATTGAACTTAATCTTGGGAAAAAGTATGAAATATGACTTAGAAAAAAAATTATTTATGCCTGAAAATGTAAGCATCTCTGTTACTTGCTGAATGTGTTAGAATATTTGATGAACATTGCCTGTTTGTTTTTAGAATTCTTTGCAAATTTCTAACGATGAATACAGGTAGCCGCCGAGGCAGGCAAAAGAAACAAAAAAATGCAAGTACTGCCACGGCAGTAGAATCAAAAACAAGGAACAGTGTTGTTTACCCTAGAGGTGCCCGCAACATGCTCTAGGATGAATCATGTGCAAGGACACTTCGTTGCTATTAAAGTCCATGAATTTGACAGCTTTAAATTGACGGACAAATTAGAATAAGTGAATGGAAGCCTTCACGGGATGACTCTACTCCAAGGGTTCGAGGTTTTGTAGTTTGCTCCTATCTCAACGTCAGACCTGGAAGAGTAGTTGTGATAAGCTAAAGCCCTCACTGCCATGATTAAAAATATTGTGCTTAAACTGTAATGCCTCAGGAGCAACCTTTACATCACAACAGCATCTTTGTTTAATTATTTATTCTGTATATTCAACTCATTTACAGATATGCACACACAACACAGGCATGAGAAATTTAAATTCTGAGTTCTTTTTCTGCTTATTTCCCTTCACTAACTTAATATAGGTGCCACGGCCTTGAGGCAGAAAATCAGGTTAAAAGCTCATTTTTCTTTCTGATTATTATTAGAGCAAGTATTTTAGGTTGCATTGCTTGAGGACAAGCAATAGTTCGAGTTTTGGGGTGTGTAAAGTGTCCAGAAGTCCTATATTTCATGCATATTCCAACTCTTATTATTATTGTTTTAAGCACATTTTAGACATAAGTAGGTGCATGCATAACATTTTACAGTATTTCTAGTTTTTGCCTTGCTTTTATGAGTTATTATTTATTTAGTGAACAAGATATATTGTTTTAGTGTATTCCTGTATGTAGGTACTAACAGATGAAAGAGGGAACCGAGAAGCTGAGGGCACAAGGCTGAGAAAGCTTACCTAGGAGATATACTGAAGCAGTTCTAGCTGAAGACAAGTTGCTGCTGAATACCTTCCGAGTAGAGTTGCTGCCGACCTTGCTGCCCACGGCAGCTGACTATGGGAGTTGGAAGAACTGGAGCGCGATTTGTAGAGCTAAAACTCTTGAATCTATCGACGGCGTTCATGTGATTTTCCGACGTCTGTAGCAGCAGTCGGGGCTGCCGAAGTGAAATTCTCAAGCTTACTTGCGGACTAAGGCAAACAAGATAGAGTCTATATTCAACGCAAAGAGCGGGCATTTAAAGCCATATTAAAGATGGAAAGCTACTTTTGAGGACTTCTACTTCAAGGAGGACTTAACCTAGTCTTAAGTCTATAAATACCCATTGTACTCCTAGTTCAAATCATCCGAGGTTTTCTATAGACTTTTCTTGTGTTCTTCACTGCCACCATGTTCTAAATTCTATTTGAGTTATTTTTCAATAAAATATTCCGAGTTTACTTAATCAATTGTTCTTCGTTCTGTCAATCATTCTACACAAGTCGTTTGAGAGAATCCATTTGTCGTGCAAGGCTCGCGAAAGGGTTAAGTACGTCACAACGTGCTGAGGCGTGGGTAACTTGGTTCCACACCAGTCCTCAAGTTTCAGCGGCTAAAAGGGACTACCAACTGAGATAACTAGCATGTGTTAGGTTGACGCTAAGATTGCTAGGTATTGTCTACATCACGTTAGCTCTCGAGCATCCTAACATAGAAATGGGAAGGATCACTGTCGACTATCCTGTTGAACTTGGAGTATCTGCAAGACTTGCCTCCAGGACTTCTTTCCATTCCACATGCCGAGACAGTACACCCCTGCAGTGGCACTGATCTGTTGCGGCTGCGTGACAGGGTCGTAGTTTGTTGCTCGCCATACCCGTCGAGGCAGCATGTCGTGGCAGCACAAAATAACTCATACCTTTTACAACGTAGTTTTCACAATAAGTGGCATCATAACCCTGCCTGCCTTATCAATGTAATGCCCCGGTTTTGGGCTTAGAAGTTTTGGGTTTGGACCGGTTCGGTCAAAGTGCTGTTCGAATATAAAAGAGTGGAATTAGGAAAGCCTAGTTCGGGTTGCATTAAAAATATGGAAAAAAATGTTCTAAAATCCTCTTTTAATATATATAAGTGAACTGTGAAATCAATTTTACAAAATGAGGTTTGGAAGGGTGACATTTTGGCTAGTGACCAAAATGTAAATTTTGAAAGTTGCGTGACTGTTTTAGAAAGGATTGAAACTTTGAATCTTTAAGGAGCTATTTACCCAAAGGGAGTTTCTCCAGATTTTTCTAAGATATTAAATGAATTATTTCTGATTTTTAAACTTAAGAAAAGTGGAGGGAAGATATTTTCCTAATTCTAACTAACTTTTCTCTCAAATCTTCTATTTTCCTTTTCTCTCATTTTCTCTCAAACCAAACATCATTTCTCCAGATTTTTCCCTCTGATTTTGTCATCTAAATCACTCATTTCAATTCTCTTTTGATTGCTAATCATCTCATCAACAAAACCTCACCATTTGCTATTTGGATTTTCAAGATTTTGGTTCCAAAAAGGGAGAAACTCAAGTTTGGAGGTAAGAACGTCCTTCTCCTCTAAACTCTCAGTTCTTTACTGAAATTCCTAAGTTCTCAATCCTTGATTTGTGATTTGTTAAAGGTTTTTCAATTGGAATCTTGATTTTGGCTTTAAAATGCAAGATTTGCTTGATTTTGGTGAAATTTCGTGTGATCTGTTTGGGCAGTGTTTTGAGGTGTTAAATTGATGTTAAATGAATGTTAAATTGATGAGGAATTGAGGTTTAATCAATGCAATCCCGAATAGGTTGAATTTCCTAAGTTTTGCTTGAGTTTTTGGTTGTTTTTGGAGTGTTTTTGATGATCCGTTATAGCTGGAGGTATAAGGACGTGTTTGTGATCATTTTGGATGTTAATTGATGTTTAATAATGGTTAGAAGTGATGGATCTTGGCTGGGTTAAGTTTTGGAAGTGTTTGGAGGTGATTTCGGTTGTGTTTGGTAGCCGAAATGTTGGATTTGTGATGAGCAGCGAGTT
Source organism: Hibiscus tridactylites (assembly GCA_958450335.1). Lineage (NCBI taxonomy): Eukaryota > Viridiplantae > Streptophyta > Magnoliopsida > Malvales > Malvaceae > Hibiscus > Hibiscus tridactylites. The sequence continues at coordinate 21,327,434 of OY288289.1, read as the reverse complement.
GTGTTGTGTTGCTGGTGTTTTTAATGCATAATGATGCATTAATCCTCTGTTATTGTGTGCTTGAAACAGGGGAGTTTGATCCGTGAGCTTTAGAGGTGGTGCGGAAGGTTTCGGATGCTTGGAAGGCTTGTTGGCTAGCCTTGTTTTGTGTATCGGTGAGTGAAGTTTGGTTTTCAGCTTTTAAACCAAGGTTTGAAGGTTTTGGGAGCTTAGTTTAAGTCTAAATAACTTTGCTAAGCTCAAGAGTAAGTAAATGGATTTTCGCTCTTGATTTGTGTTGTGAATTGGCTTTAAAAGCAATTGTGATTGATGGTTGCAATGCATTTGATTTGCATGTTTTAAATTCTGTTTTGAAAGCATATTTTAAGCATGGTTTAATGCTGGTTTTGAAAGCCATATGTGAAGGATGCTCAAGGTAAGAGATCCTTGGTTTTATACATTGAAATTGTGGTTTTGATGCATGGTGTTGCATGATGTTAATGGCTTTGTGTAATGCTTTAAAAAGAGTGGATTGATGATGGTAAATGATGGTTTTTGCATTATGGTTATGCATATGAATCAAAGGATTAATATGGTAAGGTGGTTATATTGGCAAGTGATGTAAGTGGTTCTTGGTTTCTTTGATCGGATATAGTTAGCCGGCTATAGGATTGGGTGCACCGTGAATAAAGTCGCCTTGGATGTGGAGTGGTTAAGAGTGAACCGGTAAACTCCATCCAAGTATCCTAACGAGATGGTTAAGGTTATAATGGTGATTGGAATCCCATTCGAGGACCTTGGGTAAGCAAAGGTAATAATGGTGGTTAAAATTCCATTGGTGGACCTTGTGCTTGTTAAGATCACAATGGTGGTGTAAAGTCCATGTGTGGATCTTGTATAGGGTGTCCTGGATCTCGTTAGTGATGTTATACAACTACCAATCGGTGATGCTAAGGTTGTATGGTGTTTAAAAGTCCATACATGGGAACCTTGTGCATGTTAAGGTTATATGGTGTTTAAAAGTCCATATATGGGAACCTTGTGTAAGCTAAGGTTGTATGGTGGTTAAAAGCCCATACATGGGAACCTTGTGAAAGTTAAGGTTGTATGGTGGTTAAAAGTCCATACATGGGAACCTTGTGAAAGTTAAGGTTGTATGGTGGTTAAAAGTCCATACATGGGAACCTTGTGTTTGGTAAGGTCAAATGGTGGTTAAAAGTCCATTTGGGGACCTTGGATTGGTAGTGTGTATGAAGCGTAGGGACAACGCTTGTGATCCGCGTATCCGATTGGATGTTGAGTTGAAAAGTGGATTTGGATTATCACTTGAAAGCCAATATAATGTTATGGATTATAATGAAGCATGAGATGCTTGGAATGATGCAAGGTTGCATGAGAAGTGCTTAATGTATTAAGAATGCATGTTTACTCGTTAAGTTTGAACAAGTGTTGATTATCTATTGAGAATGATGCATGTGTGCATGAAATCTCTTTAGTGCATTGAAGTCTTGCTAAGACTTGTTTTCAAAGACATGATGCAAATGTGTTGATGTGGTTCATAAGTGCATTTATTTAATGCATGTGTTGGATTGAATGAGTAAATGGTTTTGAAAGGTTTCTTGCTTGAAATGTTAATCAAGTATGAGAAAGGTATGATGTAAAGTGGAAGTGTTTTCCAAGGTTTTGAATTTAACTTTGCATTTGGTGTTTATGCATGGAATGGTTAAATTGATGATTTTGCAAATTGTGCTTTGAAAAGGTTTACTTAGCTTGCTAAGCTAAGGGTTGGTTTTTCATGATTGAGCAATGCATGATTTTGAGATTGTTGTTGAAAAGGGTTTTCAAGCAATTCTTTGGTTTATCAAATCGGGTTTGTTTTAAAAGTGGTTTTATGACCCGTTGCATTGATGGTGTTTTGGTTTTGAGCATTCCTCACTAAGCATTATGTGCTTACGCTCCTTTTTGTCCATCAATGCAGATAATTGAAGTTGGAACAGCGAGGAGCAAGGGATTCAAGGAGAACTCCACTTGAGATGTATGTCTCGGTTAATAGCTATAGTTAATAAAGGCAATGGGGGGAGAATCTCTTATGTTGATGTGTAACGAGATTGTGTATGTTGGACAAGTTTAGTATATGATGTTGAATCATGTGGATTAATGTTGCAACGATTGAATCATCTTGTGCTTAAGTTGTTTTGCTATGCTTCTTGTTTAAAAGCATGAATGAGTTTGAATGTGTTTAATGTGTTGGTGCACCTAGGAGTGATCATGTATCTAGATTTTGATGTCTATATGTCTCTGGTATGATGTATGAGTTGCTGGTAAAGTTTGGTAGCAATTGGAGCATGATTGGTTGATCAAATGCATGTTTAAGCAAGCATATTTCTGCAATCTGTGCAGGTCGTTTCGGAACAGTGGCTGCCGTTTCGGAACGGGTGCCTTGTAGCAGCCTAGGCGTCCGAAACGGGAGACACCGTTTCGAAACGGGAAGCCCTCTGCCAGCCCTCGTTTCAGAACGCGTTGCGGAACGGCCCCGTGTTTTGAAACAGGCTCTCCCTGTTTCGGAACAGCCGACCGTTGGGGGCTGACATTGGCAGTTAAATGTTTTGGTATGTTTGCATTTTGGTCCTGAAATTTGTTTGTGCAATTGTATGAGTTTGGGATGTCCGTTTGAGCTGAAATCTGACAGAGAGGCATGAAACTTGACTAATTACAAGTTGGTAATATTAATTTGGGTTAAGACCTCATAATATACAGAATTTACAATTTGGTCCCTAAAGTTGTAAATTGTTCAATTGGGTCCCTGTTTGATCTCTGATGTTTATGATCTTTGAGCATGATGTTTGAGTGATCATAACTAGGGTAAATATGCATCTAGACAAGTTTGAAAAGAAAAAAAAGGGTCGTTAATCAAGGTTGACTTTCGGGTTGACTTTGGTTTTCCCCGTGTGACTTTCTTAATTCGGGTCAACCGTCTAAACCGGGTTAAGGGGGTTACATTTGGTGGTATTAGAGCTGAGTTGTGAATGCTTGGGGAAAACGGTAAGTTGTTGTAGTGTGTGTTTGATGTTTGTTCTGATGTGTGGTTGAAAGCTGGTTGAAACACGTGTTTCTGAGCAAGTTGTTGATGTTTTCAAGCATGCTTTGTGTTTATGAATCATCGTTGAGTTAAGGTGGATTTGTGCTGATGTTGTGAGCTGATTTTATGTATGATGAAAGTGTTATGGGTATGATATGTTGATATTATGCTGTTGCGAGTGGATGCTGTTTGATGTAAGCATGATCGAATATGTTGTACGATATGTGTGATATTGTGATATCCATGTTTTTGTTGACTGTTATGTCATGTAAAAGGGGAGGATTCGGGATACCCATTGCCTTATTATTATAGCTATTGTGTTATTTTGGAGTTGGAGTTTGAATCCTTGCTTAAAGCTGGTCTAACTGGTTTGTTTGTTTTGTTGTGATTGTTGTTGTTAGTAGTATGGCAAAATCGATGAAAGAATGGCAGTTGGGTGAGATGGTTGCTGCCTTAGGGCAGGTTGTTAAGGCGTGGAATTCACCTTTTAATGGAGGTGTTTCGTCTCAGTCTTCTGTGCTTGGTGTTGAGGTATTGAGACAGGAGGGAGAAGCTGGTTCTGTGATGAAGAGTTCATCACCTGTTGTTCAAGAGATGTTGGGAACATCTCAGGCTGTGGTAAAAGTAAAGTCGGTAGATGTGCTGGTTGTGGGATGTGTGGGTTTGTCGAAGCATCGTTTGCTTGATTTGGGTGCTGTGGAATATCATGGTTCTTCACCGGAGATGTTTGAGGCTTTGTTAGCCAGTGTGGTTCTGATTTTGGATCAGGAAAGTTGTGATTATGCCTGTAAGTTGGGGAGCGTTGTCTCTTTGATGTTGGAGGACGCATGTGCCTGGTGGACATCTGTGGCGGTGGCATCGCACATCCATGATATTGATTGGGACTTCTTTGTGTCTGCCTTTTATGAAAGGTATCTTGGGGAGAAATTCCCAAGGGTTAAGCAGTGTGAAGGTAGTGTAGATCTGGGGCAAGTGCTGGTTGAACAAGGAGTGGAGGCTCAGCTACCGGTGTGTAATCGTTGTGGAAGGTGCCATGTTGGAGGTTGTTGGGGCGCAGGTGCTTGTTGGAACTGTGGTTCTAAAGAGCATGTGAAGCGTGATTGTCCTCTTGGAGTGAAGTCAGCTGCAGTGGTAGCCAAAAGGTTTCTGAAGGGTCGTGGGCACGGCCGAGGCAAGGTTCGGAGGTGGCAGGAAGAGCAAAAAGTTGTGAAGAGTTTGGGAAAGGAAATCTGTTGGAAATGCGGGTCTGCTGGACATAGGAGGCGTGATTGTGTGAAGTTGGCTCGGAACAGCCAAGGTTCTTTACCGCAGGGAGTTGGTGATGACCTTAGTGTGTTAGCTGATGCTGCAGTGGTGCGGCTGGAGGATGATGGTTCTGGGAGGAAGAGAGCTCGTCTGTTGGAGCTCCATGGTGGTGATATGTTTTCAAGTAACCTTGTTAAGTAACCTTTGCCTAGCTATCTTAGTTTGGTTTCTGTTGGTTTTCCTTGCGTAGTGAGTATGATCTTGTTGCTAGCATGTTGGGGGTAGTTGTTGTTGTTGTTTGGGAACATCTTTAGCGTGAAGTAGGCTTAAGTGTGTATCTTGTGGTTAATGGTTGTTGGAATGATGGAGTTAGACAGGTTAGAAGTGAGGTAGGAGGTTGTTCTTAGACAGATTCTGAGGATGTTATTGGAGGGTGTGAACTGGCATTCATGCACAGTTAAAATCATTTGTTATATGCTATATTACATATGTGTTGGTCCATGCATACATGTGGCATGACATTAGAGGTTTTGCATACATGTACATCAGCCATTGATAGGGCATATTGGTGACCATGCATACGAACGTTCACACTCGCTAATAACTAATCGAATCTGTTAGTGTTGTGGTTGGATTAGGTTGGATGATGGGTTTTTAGAGGTTGTTTTGGTGCTAAGTGGAAGTTAGAAGTAATGGAAAGTATTAAGCAAGTTGTTAGTAATAGTGAGTGTGGTATAGCATGTTGGTAGAAGGATAGTGTTTGATGCTTGAAGAGTTTAGTGGTTTGGTGGTAAGGAATACCGGTTGAAGTTAGAATTGGTCAGGTGGTTTGAATAGTTAGTAGAAGAGGTGGTTCCTTGGTGTTGAGTGTTGTCGTAGGTAGTGAATGTGTTTCTAGAGTGCTGAGGTATCTTGGCACTGATGTTGTAGTTGAAGGGTTGTTTATGTAGGAGAGAGTTTGTAGTAACCTTCGAGGAGTTGAGAAGATGTTATGGATGTTCTAGTGAGGCAAGTGTTGTGGTCAAAGCTTGAGGTGGTAAGGCAATGAAAGATCGAAGGCCATTGTTGGATGGCTGGTTGTGAATAAGTAAGTTCTTTTGAGGTCAGCTGGTGGTGTGAGGAACGGCTGGTGGAGTCAAGGTTGGGGTTTTGTGATGTAATTTTTGGTTTTGGGTGAGTAGTTATGGTGAGTCGTTATGGTTATGATAGCGGCGGACGTGAAGGAATGTCAGCATTCGTTGAGGAGTTTGGATAAGCAGTTGGGCTTAAGAATTTTGTTTGTTGGGAAAATCTTTGAAAGAGATTGGGAAGTTTGCAAGGAGTTTTTAGAAGCAGTGAAGGTGGTGGGATTACATAGTGGCTGAACTGGTTTGGTTGGTACCACTGTGTGAACAAGTTTTGGGAGTTGTGTGTTAAAGTGTTGTATGCTGTAAAAGGTTGAGGTTCTTCAGGTGGTTGATGAGGCTATATATGTTCCGGAATTGTGAAGGGTTAAGTTGTGCTTATCTTAGGGTGTTCTGGAATTGGGAACAGTAAGTGGTGGTGTTGAGTTTGGGTGGAGTTGTGGAGAGAGTGTTCAGTGGTGGATAAGTCTCCTGTGTTGCCTTGTGTGTTGCTTTGGGAGGTTTGGTTGTTCTCTTTTCGCCAGTTGAAATTTCGAGGACGAAATTTCCTAAGAGGGGGAGAGTTGTAACGCCCCGGTTTTGGGCTTAGAAGTTTTGGGTTTGGACCGGTTCGGTCAAAGTGCTGTTCGAATATAAAAGAGTGGAATTAGGAAAGCCTAGTTCGGGTTGCATTAAAAATATGGGAAAAAAATGTTCTAAAATCCTCTTTTAATATATATAAGTGAACTGTGAAATCAATTTTACAAAATGAGGTTTGGAATGGTGACATTTTGGCTAGTGACCAAAATGTAAATTTTGAAAGTTGCGTGACTGTTTTAGAAAGGATTGAAACTTTGAATCTTTAAGGAGCTATTTACCCAAAGGAAGTTTCTCCAGATTTTTCTAAGATATTAAATGAATTATTTCTGATTTTTAAACTTAAGAAAAGTGGAGGGAAGATATTTTCCTAATTCTAACTAACTTTTCTCTCAAATCTTCTATTTTCCTTTTCTCTCATTTTCTCTCAAACCAAACATCATTTCTCCAGATTTTTCCCTCTGATTTTGTCATCTAAATCACTCATTTCAATTCTCTTTTGATTGCTAATCATCTCATCAACAAAACCTCACCATTTGCTATTTGGATTTTCAAGATTTTGGTTCCAAAAAGGGAGAAACTCAAGTTTGGAGGTAAGAACGTCCTTCTCCTCTAAACTCTCAGTTCTTTACTGAAATTCCTAAGTTCTCAATCCTTGATTTGTGATTTGTTAAAGGTTTTTCAATTGGAATCTTGATTTTGGCTTTAAAATGCAAGATTTGCTTGATTTTGGTGAAATTTCGTGTGATCTGTTTGGGCAGTGTTTTGAGGTGTTAAATTGATGTTAAATGAATGTTAAATTGATGAGGAATTGAGGTTTAATCAATGCAATCCCGAATAGGTTGAATTTCCTAAGTTTTGCTTGAGTTTTTGGTTGTTTTTGGAGTGTTTTTGATGATCCGTTATAGCTGGAGGTATAAGGACGTGTTTGTGATCATTTTGGATGTTAATTGATGTTTAATAATGGTTAGAAGTGATGGATCTTGGCTGGGTTAAGTTTTGGAAGTGTTTGGAGGTGATTTCGGTTGTGTTTGGTAGCCGAAATGTTGGATTTGTGATGAGCAGCGAGTTGTGTTGTGTTGCTGGTGTTTTTAATGCATAATGATGCATTAATCCTCTGTTATTGTGTGCTTGAAACAGGGGAGTTTGATCCGTGAGCTTTAGAGGTGGTGCGGAAGGTTTCGGATGCTTGGAAGGCTTGTTGGCTAGCCTTGTTTTGTGTATCGGTGAGTGAAGTTTGGTTTTCAGCTTTTAAACCAAGGTTTGAAGGTTTTGGGAGCTTAGTTTAAGTCTAAACAACTTTGCTAAGCTCAAGAGTAAGTAAATGGATTTTCGCTCTTGATTTGTGTTGTGAATTGGCTTTAAAAGCAATTGTGATTGATGGTTGCAATGCATTTGATTTGCATGTTTTAAATTCTGTTTTGAAAGCATATTTTAAGCATGGTTTAATGCTGGTTTTGAAAGCCATATGTGAAGGATGCTCAAGGTAAGAGATCCTTGGTTTTATACATTGAAATTGTGGTTTTGATGCATGGTGTTGCATGATGTTAATGGCTTTGTGTAATGCTTTAAAAACAGTGGATTGATGATGGTAAATGATGGTTTTTGCATTATGGTTATGCATATGAATCAAAGGATTAATATGGTAAGGTGGTTATATTGGCAAGTGATGTAAGTGGTTATTGGTTTCTTTGATCGGTTATAATGGTGATTGGAATCCCATTCGAGGACCTTGGGTAAGCAAAGGTAATAATGGTGGTTAAAATTCCATTGGTGGACCTTGTGCTTGTTAAGATCACAATGGTGGTGTAAAGTCCATGTGTGGATCTTGTATAGGGTGTCCCGGATCTCGTTAGTGATGTTATACAACTACCAATCGGTGATGCTAAGGTTGTATGGTGTTTAAAAGTCCATACATGGGAACCTTGTGCATGTTAAGGTTATATGGTGTTTAAAAGTCCATATATGGGAACCTTGTGTAAGCTAAGGTTGTATGGTGGTTAAAAGCCCATACATGGGAACCTTGTGAAAGTTAAGGTTGTATGGTGGTTAAAAGTCCATACATGGGAACCTTGTGAAAGTTAAGGTTGTATGGTGGTTAAAAGTCCATACATGGGAACCTTGTGTTTGGTAAGGTCAAATGGTGGTTAAAAGTCCATTTGGGGACCTTGGATTGGTAGTGTGTATGAAGCGTAGGGACAACGCTTGTGATCCGCGTATCCGATTGGATGTTGAGTTGAAAAGTGGATTTGGATTATCACTTGAAAGCCAATATAATGTTATGGATTATAATGAAGCATGAGATGCTTGGAATGATGCAAGGTTGCATGAGAAGTGCTTAATGTATTAAGAATGCATGTTTACTCGTTAAGTTTGAACAAGTGTTGATTATCTATTGAGAATGATGCATGTGTGCATGAAATCTCTTTAGTGCATTGAAGTCTTGCTAAGACTTGTTTTCAAAGACATATGATGCAAATGTGTTGATGTGGTTCATAAGTGCATTTATTTAATGCATGTGTTGGATTGAATGAGTAAATGGTTTTGAAAGGTTTCTTGCTTGAAATGTTAATCAAGTATGAGAAAGGTATGATGTAAAGTGGAAGTGTTTTCCAAGGTTTTGAATTTAACTTTGCATTTGGTGTTTATGCATGGAATGGTTAAATTGATGATTTTGCATATTGTGCTTTGAAAAGGTTTACTTAGCTTGCTAAGCTAAGGGTTGGTTTTTCATGATTGAGCAATGCATGATTTTGAGATTGTTGTTGAAAAGGGTTTTCAAGCAATGCTTTGGTTTATCAAATCGGGTTTGTTTTAAAAGTGGTTTTATGACCAGCTGCATTGATGGTGTTTTGGTTTTGAGCATTCCTCACTAAGCATTATGTGCTTACGCTCCTTTTTGTACATCAATGCAGATAATTGAAGTTGGAACAGCGAGGAGCAAGGGATTCAAGGAGAACTCCACTTGAGATGTATGTCTCGGTTAATAGCTATAGTTAATAAAGGCAATGGGGGGAGAATCTCTTATGTTGATGTGTAACGAGATTGTGTATGTTGGACAAGTTTAGTATATGATGTTGAATCATGTGGATTAATGTTGCAACGATTGAATCATCTTGTGCTTAAGTTGTTTTGCTATGCTTCTTGTTTAAAAGCATGAATGAGTTTGAATGTGTTTAATGTGTTGGTGCACCTAGGAGTGATCATGTATCTAGATTTTGATGTCTATATGTCTCTGGTATGATGTATGAGTTGCTGGTAAAGTTTGGTAGCAATTGGAGCATGATTGGTTGATCAAATGCATATTTAAGCAAGCATATTTCTGCAATCTGTGCAGGTCGTTTCGGAACAGTGGCTACCGTTTCGGAACGGGTGCCTTGTAGCAGCCCAGGCGTCCGAAACGGGAGACACCGTTTCGAAACGGGAAGCCCTCTGCCAGCCCTCGTTTCGGAACACGTTGCAGAACGGCCCCGTGTTTCGAAATAGGCTCTCCCTGTTTCGGAACAGCCGACCGTTGGGGGCTGACATTGGCAGTTAAATGTTTTGGAATGTTTGCATTTTGGTCCTGAAATTTGTTTGTGCAATTGTATGAGTTTGGGATGTCCGTTTGAGCTGAAATCTGACAGAGAGGCATGAAACTTGACTAATTACAAGTTGGTAATATTAATTTTGGTTAAGACCTCATAATTTACAGAATTTACAATTTGGTCCCTAAAGTTGTAAATTATTCAATTGGGTCCCTGTTTGATCTCTGATGTTTATGATCTTTGAGCATGATGTTTGAGTGATCATAACTAGGGTAAATATGCATCTAGACAAGTTTAAAAAGAAAAAAAAGGGTCGTTAATCAAGGTTGACTTTCGGGTTGACTTTGGTTTTCCCCGTATGACTTTCTTAATTCGGGTCAACCGTCTAAACCGGGTTAAGGGGGTTACAATCAACCTGATTCACCTCTTCTCTATTACTTTTTGCCGCAGATGACCACTGAACTATAGGTTTGGTGTCAAAATGACCACTATATTATTTTTTGCCACAAATGCACCAAACAACTATTTAAATGGTTCCATTTTAGCCACACGCCGTTAAAAAATGAAAAAGTTGACGGAACTGTTAAAAAATTTGATATAATTACACATTCGGTCCTCTATATTATACAATATATCAATTTAGTCCTAATTTTAATCTAATAAAACAAATTAATTATTCAATAAGGTGGTGACAGTGACATGTGTCACCACCTTATTGAGGGATTCTAATTATTTTTATTTAACTAAATTAATTATTCCATTTTAGCCACACGCCATTAAAAAATGAATAAGTTGACGGAACTGTTAAAAAATTTGATATAATTACACATCCGGTCCTCTATATTATACAATATATCAATTTAGTCCTAATTTTAATCTAATAAAACAAATTAATTATTCAATAAGGTGGTGACAGTGACATGTGTGTAGCACACGCAAGTTTGCCAATGAGCCAAGCATATACTTGTGATATACAATACTAATAATAATATATGTGTTATCGAAACCATCGGAGTTACTTCTGTAGCATCTAATAGTTCTTCCTCCTTTATCTGTTCGAATCGAACAGCACTAACTTTTCGGGCATTTCCCGCTAATATCTGCACCCAAGACAAGATGCTCAAAATTAAGATGCAAATGACTGATATTTTTGACACTCCAAACTTCAGTATGAATCCAACATCGATCAAGACGATTGTTACTCTTCAAATTCTCTGCTCAATTATTAATATAGCTTGGTTCTTATATTTTCGTTTTCTGCTATAACAGGAGGAGATCCAGAAGAAAACCTGCTATATATCGTAATGCGAGCAGAGGGTATCTTTGATGTCGATGCTAATACATCTATAGATCAACTTTCTGAAGATCTAAACATCAAAATGCCAGAAGTATATTACATTTATTACTCATTAATATTGATATAATCCTCATGCATAAATTTCAATTTTATTTGCTAGCTTCTGCTACTTTAGTAGATAAACGTCTATGAATATGCTTTCGGATGTAGTCTGTTTTGTCAAATTATACATGTATTTCCAACATATTTTCTTGTTGTTTCATAGGAACATCAATACGAGACCGTGTCCGATTTTGTATGCGAGGCATTTGGATATATACCGAGGACAGGTGAGAGTGTCAAAGTAGTGCTTGAAAAAGGCAATGAAGAAGAAGACGATGAGAATTCCGAAGCTGCATCTGATCGCCAAGATCTGAAGGAAAAGGATCAAATATATAAACTTGAGGACGTGGTTCGGACCTTTTCGAGACATGCATTCATACTGAAGTTTGGAGTGTCAAAAATATCAGTCATTTGCATCTTAATTTTGAGCATCTTGTCTTGGGTGCAGATATTAGCGGGAAATGCCCGAAAAGTTAGTGTTGTTCGATTCGAACAGATAAACGAGGAAGAACTATTAGATGGCACAGAAGTAACTTCGATGGTTCTGATAACACATATATTATTATTAGTATTATATGTTACAAGTATATGTTTGGCTCATTGGCAGCTATACCCCAAGGTCCCAAGTTCAAATCCTACCAATGGTAGTTTTTTGTTTTTCATTTTTCCTACTCCAATAAGGTGGTGACACCTGTCACCAACTTATTGAATAATTAATTTGTTTTATTAGATTAAAATTAGGAGTAAATTAATATATTGTATAAATATAGAGGACCAAATGTGTAATTATACCAATTTTTTTAACAGTTCCGTCAACTTTTTTCGTTTTTTTAACGGCGTGTGGCTAAAATAGAACCATTTAAATAGTTGTGTGGTGCATTTGCGGCAAAAAATAATATAATGGTCATTTTGACACCAAACCTATAGTTCAGTGGTCACCTGTGTAGTTTACCCTATACTTTTAAACCATGTTACCTTGTTGTCATTTCATATGCATCATATAAATCAATTTTCCAATGCAACAAACATGTTTGAAAACCACATAAATTCCCCCTTTCAGAAACCATTTACCAAACCTCATAGGCTTTCATAAATATCATCATTTGCATTGCATTTCTTATGGAAAATAAAGTGTAAAACAATAGGTAACAATCCATGCTTGCAATTAAATCATAAACTAAAATATCATGGGTCAAAAGCCGAGATATTGAGAGAAATTCACTTTTTACTGACTTCTGAGTCTAATCAAGCTTGCTAGGCTTAGATTAAACCCCCAAAGAACCCTTTCAAACCTTTTAGAGCCTCGAAAACACATTTTCACTCGCCGACAACGCAAAGCTTTCCTCGCTAATGCGAATTCAAGCTCTCGACACCTCCATATCTTCGTTAAATGTTGTAGGATTAATCTCTCATGTTTTATTCACATAATAACATACGATTAATGCATCATTATGCATCCATAATCCCAAGAACATCAATCCCCAAGAACATTTTGCTATATGCCATCAATCGCCTTCCAAAAACAACCAAAAACACCTCCAATTCCATCCTAAACAAAGCTCGGCTATGTACTAACGATTTGAATTACTTAACATCATCAATTAACGTCCAGAAACACCTACATCATCACCTTATACCTCCAGCAACCTAATTACACCATAAACACCTCAAAATCTAATTATTCACAACCTAGAAAAGTAGCAATTTAATTAGTTTCGAGATTTATTTTGTAAATCTCATCTTTCAACATTAAAATACTCTTTAGAAGTAACCTAAATAAATCATTATCCCAATTATTCAAATTCATAACAAAGATCCATCAATTTCTTAATTAAACTAACATTGAACCTTTAAATCTTGATTTAATTACCAACACATGTTAAAAATTGATTGTAAATGATCAAGAACTTTGGGATTTCAGTAAAGAACCTTTGATTAGAGGAGAGAAACGAAAATCACCTCTAATTATAGACTTACTCCTTAATTGGCTTGATTTTGATGAAATCTTCAAGGTAATGTGGTGTAGAATCAAGGAAATCAATTGCTGAAATCAAAAGCAAGATTATAAGATGAATCCATGGGATTCTTAGCGAGAAAATAGTAGTTTGGCTGCTGAAAATTTGAGAGAAAAAGTTTGGAGAAAAGAAGTTACGTAAGAAAATATTTTGACTAATTAAAACTCTTTTATTTTATTTTATTAAGGGTTATGCTATTGACAGCCCTTAGAACACTATAGATTCTTGTAATTAATGTTTTTTAATTTTTTTTAAAGAAATATAGTATAATGTAATTAATTACATTCCTAAAAAGTTGTGTTTCATTAATTTAAATTTTTTAATTTAATTAAACAATAAAGCTCTAAATTCAAACTCTAAACCTCAAACTTAAACCCTAAATCATAAACACCAACCCTCAAACCCAACCCAAACCCTAAACCCTAAATCATAAACCCTAAACACTAAAACTTAAACCCTAAACCATAAACCCTAAACATTAAACCCTAAAACTTAAACCATAAGCCACAAACCCTAAACCCTACCTTAAACCCTAAACAATAAATTGTTTTAAGTGAGTATTAATTACATTAAACAACCTAAAATTAATTAAACATGAGTTTTTAGGAATGTATTTAATTACATTTTACTAGATTTCATTACAAAGCAAAACAATCATTTATTATAAAGCAAAACAAACATTAATTACAAAGCAAACAAAGCAAAACAATCATTTATTATAAAGCAAAACAAACATTAATTACAAAGCAAAACAAGCATTAATTATAAGAATTTGTAGAGTTCTTATTGACAACCCTTAGGGCTGTCAATAGCATAACCCTTTTATTAAACATTTTTAAAACTATTTTTAAATAACAAAAAATTAAGAAAAAGTCTGATAAAACTAAGGGGTTTAATAGCTCCTTAAAGATTATAAGTTTTGACCCTTTTACGATTTAGTCACCAAAATAGTTTTGAAATCTTTACATTTTAGTCACCAAACTCATAATATCATTTAATCTGAATTTTTTTATCAAATTGACACCTCAAATATGTTTAATACATTAATTAAACATTTTAGGATATTTTTCCATATTTTACTTTAGCCAAAAACCATTTATTTGAATTTATTTCCTGAAACCAATTCGAACCAACTAATCTAGTTCACCCGAATCGTCTAATCTATCTAGCTAACTCCTAGGCCCAAATTCATGTGTTACATAATCCTTTTTTTCTTGAATATAAGTCCCCTATAATTTTGGTAAAGTACTCACTACCATTGTCAGTGTATAGGATTTGGATTTGACTTTGAAACTGTGTTTCTACTAAACTCTGAAATCTTTTAAACACTCCCTCTATTTATGATTTTTCTTTCATTAGAAAAGTCCATATAATCCTAGTATGATCATCTATAATAGTGGAAATAGTTGAGAGGTTTTATATTTTGATGGAGGGTAAGAGCTCTTTGTATGTTTAGCAAGTGGACAAATATCAAAAGTAAAAGAACTTAGATTTTTATTGATAAAAAAATTAGGGAACAATTTTGCTAGGTAGTGAAAATTTGGATAACCTAACCTATAATGACATAACAAAACATTCTTTAAAGAATCTGAAATAATAGGAAAACAAGGAAATGGAGTGAAACAACTTGAATGTGCTTGTCTATTTTGAAACTTATGCCCTTGAAGGATGTAAAGGCCACCAGACAACCTAGCACTGTCAATCACCTTCCCGAGTTCATAACCTGAAATTCACAAACATATAAAGAGAGTTTAGTAATGCATTTCAGATCAATAGACAGTTTACTAACTAAAACAAGATTGCAAGCCAGTTTCAGAACATATAGGACATTAGGTAGGATAAAATTCTCAAAAATTGTAATAGAACCACTTCCTGAGACAGAAAATAAGGACCCATCAACAGTTTTTATTTGAGAGGAAACAGATAATGATTGAAATGTATGGAAAAGAGAAGGACCGTTGTCATGTGGTATGATGCTCTTGAGTCAACAATCCAATTTGGACAATTATTTCGATCAGCCAAATAAGTAAATATTGAACTACCTTAAGGGACTATAGAGGCAATGTTTGTTCACTAGGAGTTGTCATTTGGTTTATCAACCTTTGCAAGCTCGAAATCTGTTGTTTGTTGAAGCTAGTTTCAGCAACTTCTATGGATGTCATATGAGTAGAACTATCATTTTTTTGTTGTAGTCTTTGAGGTTTTCAATTGGCTGGTTTACCATGGAGCCTCCAGCAATTTTCTTTGACATGATCAACCCTTCAACAATGGTCATACCAGGGTTTTTCTCTTCTTGGTTTGTTGGTAGAATGAGTGATAAGGAAAGCCCTTTCAGACTGGATAGATTGTGGGCGGCATCACAACTCGTCTGCTTTCTTCTCTTTTTACCTCAGAGAAAGCCTCTCGTAGAGAAAGAAGGGGTTTTGTAGCAATAGTCGTCCCATTTGCTGCATCAAGGTTGATGTTGAGGCCATAAAGAAATTGAAACACTCACCTTTGGGTTGCGATTGTTTTATATAAAGCTACATCAGTAGTAGATGGCCAGGTATGATTCTCATACAGATCCAACTTTTTTTCAGTACCTTACAATAGTGTTGTAGTATTGTGTGACACTCATTTCATCTTAACGAAGGTTATTGATCTTGTTCTATATTTCAAATAACTCAGAAACATTGTCTGAACTGGAATAGATTTCTTTAGTAGCATCTAGTTGTTTCATAAAGAAGGAAATCAACGCCTACTTCAGGAGTTGTATAATTAATAAGACAAGACATGATAATGTTGCTTTCTCGAAGCCATAGGTGATAGGTTGGATCAGTAGTTGCTAAAATTTCCTTTGTCCCTAAGATGTATTCTGCTTTTTCCTTACCAGTGATGTAAAGCTTCATAGTTTGAGATCGCTGAATGTAGTTGTGGCCATTGAATTTGTGAGAGGTTATTGTTAAGAACTCAGTAGAAAATAATAGATATGGAATAAGAAGGAAAAAGATGATGGATTCCAGTAAAAATTTCTAGTTTTCAGGTTTTTTCATGCCCTTGGCTTACAAACAAAGTTATTAAATAGTATCCTCCTAACCGATTCAGTAGCAAACAAAATCAGTTAAATTTGTTGGAGCCCTCCTCTCTCTCATGCCTCTGCGTGGTTGCATTTGGTTGTCATCATTCTCTCGATCCAGTGTCACTGTAGTCAACAGGGTCTTGCTCCATAACAGTTATTTGTGTGGTAGAGACATTAGATGCAGCATTAGAATTAGGGTTAGGGTTTTGTTCTAGAATTAGATACTGTTGAGGAAGATGTTTCAACCATATTGAAAGGTAGCCTAAACTGATACCATGTAGAATTACTGAGAAATAAAGAGAAGAGTCTACAAATCTGTGATATTTTTATTAATCAAGTATATAAAAATATATACACATCCAATCTTCCTATACTAGATAACATAGTATATTATAATAAATATAATATATTTGGTCCTATAATAATTTTACAAATCTGTAACAAGCTATAAGTTTACAATCTACAGATTTGGTGCGGAGGAGTGATGCAGAGAAGTAGAAGGTGGAGTACAACACTTGTCTCCCTTGATGTAGTTGAAGTCTTGTTCGTGATTGTTATTACGAGACGTGTCGATTGCAATTACGGAGTTATTTCTTGAGAATATACGTCATGAGTAGTTTTGAATGCTCGTGTCCTACGACTATAAAAGGGTAAAGCAATGGCTAAAATATTTTGTTTTTCTTCTCTGTTTTGATTTTAAATTCTCGATGATTCTCTACAAAGTTCCTTCAAAATATTTTTTTTCTTCAAAATTTATTCTTTATTATTTTCGAGAATGTGGGAAGAGAGCTGCAGGCAGCACCAAGAGTTTTTTTTTTTAAAAAAAGTTGGAGGCGAATCAGTCGTGTACGCTGGTCGGAGGCTCCTATGTCGAATAAATTTCTTAAATTTTAAATTTTTAAATTTTAATTTATTTAAAAAAATATTTAAAATACAAAAAATTATAAATAAAAAATAGCTTTTAAAAAAATATGAAAATGTCATGTGTTAGAACCATAGTGTATCATGTGATAGTAATATCTAAAAAAATTATCAATATTTAATATTCAAAATTGGTCAAATAGCTTAATTGATTCAATTTATTAGTTCAAAGGCTTAATTGGGTATAAAAATTTCAAGAACTTAATTATTTTTTTCAAAAATGCAAGCATCGTGTTTGGTAAATAGCAGTTTGAACTAATATTAGAGGTTTGAGTTAATATTAGAGGTTTGACCAGTCAAATCCGCTAATTTGGATGTTCGGTGAATAGCGGATTGGGGTGAAACCTCTCACTTTTAAAAAGCTGCTAATATGAACTTTTTGAAATTAGAGGTTTTGACATGATAGTTATAAAGACCATTTTACCCTGAATAATTATCAAAAATCTCCAAATAACCCAAATTTTAATCTTTTCTATTTTAATTTTTCACCCTCACGTATTTACATTGTGACATTTGTAAACTAATAGTTTTTGTTTTTTTTTCTTTTAATTCTCACGCATTTATATTTTTTTAAATTTAATAATTAATTAAATTGTATTAAAAATAATTATATAAATAATAAATTAATATATATCCTTCAAATATGCTTAGTTATGTTATATTAAAAATTAGAGTAATCTTCACCAGTGGTCCCTTTCATTTAGTGTGTATTCTATTTTGGTCACTAGAATTCAAAATAGGTTATTCTAGTCACTTATGTTTAGAATGTTTCTATTTTAGTCTCTTGGTCGTTAGTCTCCGTTACTTAAAAAATTTACTTTCTAATTTAATCCTTAAACTTTCAAAATTTTATTTTTCACCATCTTCCCTAAAATATCAATTATTTCATGGAAGAGTGAAGGGATGCTATAAGTTTTAGCTTGGTTCTTCAAATTTAGTCCTGCTTTTTTTGAGAACCCATATTTGGTTTCATCTGAAGTTACATTAACATCTCCTAAAATATTAGTTATTTCATGGAAGAATGAGGGGATGCTACAAGTTTCAGCTTAGTTCTTCAAGTTTGTTTGCTGGGCTTTCTTCATTTGTTTGGATGATTTGGAGAGTGATGAAAAATGACGAGCGAGAGGCTTGTGTCTCGAAAAACAGAGGCGAATTCCATATTGAGAATGAAAGTGATGGAATCTGACTAACTACCTTCGGTGTCGATGTTCAGTTTCTTCAAAAAAATCGAACAAGTTAATTGTCTTGAAAAAGGTCAAATTTTATCATTAGTTCTTGTGCTATATATAAGTTATGGATTTAGTTCAAAATCTCCAATTTGTTCAAATTTAGTCCCTGCTTTGGGGTTTTAGTTTTATAATTTTTAGGGAAGATAGTGAAAAATAAAATTTTGAAAGTTTGGGGGTTAAATTAGAAACTAATTTTTTTAAGTAACGGAGACTAACGGCCAAAGGACCAAAATATAAACGATTCTAAACGTAATTGACCATAATAATCTTTTTTGAATTCTAGTGACCAAAATAGAATACACCCTAAACGAAAAGGACCACTGGTGAAGATTACCATAAAAATTATTCTTTATAATCAAATTAATTAAACAAATATCGAATATAATCATGTTCTTATATGTCATTTTGCTTGTTTAAATAATCAAACAGCTATCAGCTATCCGTTAATTGTACTAAACACTTTATACAATCCGCTAGTCAAATCAGCTAATGCAATCAACTATCAGTTAATGCAATCCGCTATCAGCTATCCACTAATTGTCAAACAGGGTCAGAGTCTTCTTACACTATTAAGTGATATATATAGAGTGAGAGATGGAAACATAAATTTTAAAATTATTACTTAAAGATCAATAAATTAATTGAATGTTTATACTTTTAAAAAAATAAGAGTAGTGAATATAAAAGTTATTAGAAATCGGTTTAAAATAGGCTAAATGTTTTTTTTTTGCTCAATAATGTCGTATATTAAGATGCAATATGCAACCAAAGACCACAACGGCCGCCTCATTAAAAACCTCCCTAAAGCCTAACGGAGGAAAAGAGTACGAACCGTATGTGGTGAAACCATAGTCCAAAGAAAATACAAACGGGAATAACACCAAAGCAACCAATCACTAACAAGCACAAAACAACGAAATGCGCGTTACCCCCTCCTTTGCCAAAGCATCCGCTAAACCATTCGCCTCACGGAAAATGTGGGAGAAGCAAACCGAAGCCAACGGTGAACAACAATTGTCGATCTCGCGAAAAACCTCCCATAGTCTCCATGGCCGTTTGTCCATATGTAACACCCAGCTAACCGCAACCATAGAATCCGATTCCACAATCAAAGGAATCATTGCCCAAGTTGACTTCCGGAAATGTTAAAACTGGGATTAACATTTTAGAGGTTGTTCACATGAGGGTTGGCTTTTCAAAAAGGATCAAATAAGAGATTAGTCTTTTTAAATTGGAAGAAATAAGGGCATGCCATGCACACGTGAGGGTTAATTCTGCTAAACGTCCTTAAATTATCGCTTAATATATAATAGATATAAAAAATTAATGTGAAATATTATTATTTAAATTATCAATGTATATATTAGTATTTTTGCACATTCAAAAATAATAAAAAATTCCAAATCACAATTAAAAATTTTGCATAATATTATGAAAATGAGTATATATTGTTGGTCAATCTCAATTCAACAAGTATACAAGAGTCTGTACGAAAAATAAAGATATTCTTTCATAAATAACCAATTAAATATTTATTAAAAAAGATTATGAAAACACCGTTTAAACAAGCCTAAGTAATATATATATATATATATATATATATATCAAACTTAAAAAAAAAAAAAAGACTAATGAGCACGATAAACTTCAGAAACAAATTTCTAGTTGATAAAGAAGATTAATATTTATAATGTAATTAAATTAAACTATTATTATTTGATACATTATAGGTAGAGTTTTTTACTCCACAAAGTTAAGAAACTCATCTTGTGTTTTTCAAATAATTTTCCTAAATTTAAATGTATACATTATTAATATTTTATTTGACTATTTGGATAATTAGTTTATTCTAAATCGTTTAAATTTACTTATTATTTAAATAAATTAATAAAATCATTCCTTCTCTATAAAATCTCTAAAAATTATGAAGTTGTTGTAAATAAAATAAAGAAGAAACATAACAAGAATAAAAGAACAAAGAGATGAGAGAAAGAAGGAGATTTGTATTATTCTCAAAAATAGACTTGTGTACAATGCCTTCAGTAAATCATCTATTTATAGGCATTGTACACAAGTCTATTTTTGAGAATAATACAAATCTCCTTCTTTCTCTCATCTCTTTGTTCTTTTATTCTTGTTATGATTCTCAAAAATAGACTTGTATTAAACTCTAATTAATGCAGATAATATTCCTAAAGATAAAGTAAGTCAAATCTCCTTGATAAAGTTCTTATCATAATAGACATCCACATTGATAAATATTCATAACACTCCCCCTTGGATGTCTATGAAGATAATGTGCCTCGTTAAAACCTTACTAAGATAAAAACTCAACGGGGAAAAAATTTAGTGAAGGAAAAAGAGTACACACATATTTGATACGCATAACATGTTGCCTCATTAAAAATCTTGCCAGGAAAACCCATTGGGACAAAACCTCGGTTAAGGGAAAAAGAGTGCAACGCGTATTTACTCCCCCTCATGAAAACATCATATAAGATCTTTGAATCTTCATAACTCAATCTTAAATACTATTTTTCTAAAGATCGTGAGGGATGAAACTTTGGAGTAATATGTTCCATGATGTATCCAACTTTCGATTGAGATATACATCTTGTATTATCTCTACATAAGATAGCTTTCTATCGTATCTTGTGAAAGTAAATCTCATATCTTTTGGATATGTTGGGTCAATGGTTTTAGCCAAACATTTTTGGGTTGCCTCGTGCATAAGAATTATTTCTACAAGATTTGAGGAGGCATCGACGAATATTTGAAGATCTAAAGGAAATGATCTTTGTATATCCATGGATAGTTCTTGGCCAACTAATATATGATGCTTCAAGACCAAGAAAAGATATAATTATCTTTATTCACATACAACAATCTTACAATGGATATGTTTTATCTATATTGAATATTCTTTAAGATTCTTTCAACTTATGTCCATTTATAGACAAAAATGCATATATAAGTGCTCGATCTTTAGGTCGAGACAAAACCACATCTCAAGATTCTTTTTCTCAAATATTTTCATTAAATACTTTGAAAGTTCTTCATGAGTTTCCAATTTGAAGCTCTTCAGGAGTGTTAATGATATAATGAATCTTGATCCAAACTCTTTTATAAAATACATAAGCAAATATGATCATTCTTATATATTTCCTCAATTAGTACCCACTAAGGTGGTTATACCAAATGCGCCAAAATATGAATATTCAAGAGGATATATCTAAATAAATTTCTTCAGAAATTTCCAAATTCGTCACAAGTAACTTTCCTTTTATAGGGATCTAAAAAAATAATTAGACGCGGATAAAATGTTCGATAACTGTCAAAATAATTGCATCCATCATGAAGTAATTAGAATTCGTCATAAATCATAATTCAAGTCATATTTACGACTACTTATTTGTGCCTCACTTGCATTACACCTTTAGGTGTTTAGACTGTCGGTCCAAATACTTCTCTTTTAAAAGTTTAAAGCGTATTTCTACATTGGTCAATTCAATATCTATACTTCTGGATAGATTTTTATACAAGATCCTCATTTTCTTTCTTTACTTCTATAGAAGTATTCTATGTAAAATTATTTGCAAAATCGTTGTCGATAACTTTTCAATTTTCTGGTTCTATTCTCGTAGTGACATAACTCATTGAGATCTCTTCAAGATTTCAATCTTTATTTTCAAGTACCTGAAACTCTTCAAGAGTTTTATTATCAATTATGTCTTGGGTCTCTTCAGGAGCACTCGCCTCCAATATATGACCATATCATACTATTTTTTATTTACAAGAATTTTGATCATTTGAACCAATTTTCATGTTTCATGCATTATTTACATCCATTCGCTCTAACATGTAATTCAAATTTAAAGAATTTCAGTTGGTATATGAGACTTAATTACTCTCATTGGGTCAGTAAATATGTCTGGCAGTTGACATGTAATAGCATGAATTATCTTATGAACTTTTAGTTCATATACGAGGATCCAGATAACGCTAATTCATTTTTTTACCCAACTAATTATTATCTCCCCTGATGTTTAGAAAAATCATATCTTAAATGATTCTCCGATTAATGTTTAAGAATTTAAACATAAAAGGAGACTCATACTCAATATATATATATATATATATATATATATATATTCTCAACCCTTTTATTTACCCATTTTGCACGTTGTGGTAGAGCAATTCAATTATATATCGCACATTCAAAAATTCAAAATAAAAAATATGACTTCTGACCAAAAGTCAAATCATAATAAGAAGTTTATTATAACTCATTGGCACGATGCATATAAGTGTTGCTATATGTGAAATATCATATAGATAACTTTGTTCTCATAGTTTAGCTATCAAAGAGGAGGCATCCAATTAAAATTTTACTAAACTATTTTGTTCATAATCAATAGTGTTGAGTTTTAGGGTGCTCGATTCCTTCAACCGATCTTGCTCACCAAGTGGTGGAAAAGTGAAATATTGGGTGGATGTGGTGTGGAAGCTAAAAGATAGATGACACAATGATTTTAGAGTGGTTCAACCTTCTAATCATGGTCTACATCCACTACCTTAGCTTCCAACTAAGGATTTTCAATCAATCCACTATTGATTTGTCCCCTTTTCTAGGCTTAGGAGGAACCCTTATACACCGATCAAGCTTTCTACCCAAAGCCTTAATCAAACACTCTTTACAAAAGAGAAAGATAAGCAAACTTGAATCCCTCTAATAGGTATTTGTTTGCACAATTTAGCACTCACCCAAAGCCTAAAACACTTGAGCAAATTTGACAATTTTGGATCACTAGTGTTTGTATATACAAGGAATGACAATTTAGCTCTAAGATAATTTCTTGATCATTTGTTGATTGACAATTGAAGCATTAACTATATCTTGATGCTTTGAGGTCTCTTTTATACTCCTTAATGAGTTTGTAGCCGTTACTAGTTGTTGGGGTTGAATTGGATCCGTTGGAGGCATAATTTCCCACCATAAATGTTGTTCTGCTGCTAACCGTATCGAAACGCTCGAACCCGTTTCGATACGCTCTTCAAGTAGAAAGAGTCGTTGTAGTCTGATGCAGCACCCGTATCGAAACGTTCTGGCCGTTTCGAAACACCCGTATCGAAACGCCTTTCACCGTATCGAAACGATCTGCAAATGTTAGTTGGGAAATAGCCGTTGGGGTTTATGACCGTTGTGGTCGATGCCACGTGGGCGTATCGAAACGACATAGCCCGTATCGAAACGCTAGGCAAAATACACATCCAAAAAAGACTCGTTTCGAAACGTTTTGACACTAGAAGACCCCGTATCGAAACACCTAAGGGTGTTTCGAAACGTCTGGAAGGTTTTGTTTAGTTTGGCTTTGAAAAACATGTAAAACCCTTTAAAAACATCCTCTAAACATAATTTCAAGTTATTTGGACTTTGGAAATAGTTTTGAATTCTTTTTAAATTAGTCCAAAACATTTTTCAATTATTATATCAAAACATTAGTTCTACAATCTCCCCCTTTTTGATATAATAAAACTAACTTGAAAAATTGTTTGGGATTCTCCCCATTTAAGTTTAAAAATGTGAATAAGAGATTAAAGATATGAAATCAAATAAAGTTCTTCCTTATTCATTTGAAAATCCAATTTTTCAAACCATTTCTCCCTTTTTTTGTTATATCAAAAAGAATTTAAAACATTAAGTTCAAATTAGCTATAGAGGAAAAAAATTGACAAAAATAAGAATTTGGTTTTAAAATGGCTCCCCCTTACTCAAAGCATCATAAAAATGTTAGTCCAACAATATATGATCATCTAGTTGAATTAAATGAAAAATAAAACAAGTAAAATAAAAAACAACTAGATTTTTACCAACACTTGAACCAAAGGGAGGATGTGAAGCCTTCCTTCTTCAAGTGTTCTTCCTTGTGTGCATAGAGCTCCCCCTCAAAGTTTGACTTGTTGGTCACTCTTCATCACACCTAGCAAAAGACAATTAAGTAATTTTTGGTATCCAAATTGCTTTGGATCTATAGACGTTAGTAGCACAAACTTTAGTCCCCTTAGGAATCCAATTTTCAATTTCATCCTTTTTAATTGAAGTACTAAGTCCTTTTGGGACCCAAATACTTCTAAAACATTTTCCTTTTACAAATCTAGGGGCACTAGATTGTCTTACATAAAAATTTGATTTTTCTAAATCATTTTTCTTTTGAAGTTCATTGGAAATCAAATCTTTTTCTTTTTGAACTTTAAGAAGCAAATTTTGTAAATCAAAATATTTTTGTTCAAAATCTTTCAATTTTGCTTCAAGTTCAAGATTTGTTTTTAAAAGAATATCATTCTCAATTTTTATTTTTTAAAAATCAACTTTTTGTTTTTGGAAAATGATGTCTTGAATTCCAAAAGCAAATCATCATAGGCATCTTGCAACTCATCAAATGTATATGAATTTGAAATAGATGAGTTAGAAGTTACCTCCCCCTCATTGATGGCCATCAAGCATAGGTGGGCTACTTCATCATCGGTGGAGTCTTCATCGCTCCATGTGGCCACATATGATTGCTTTGAATATGATCCCCTCTTGTTGGACTTATGGGATTCCTTCGTCTTCTTCCTCGATTCATGCTTGGAATTTTCCATTTCGCTCTTCATGAACCGGGCAAATTTGTTGAAGAGATAGGCCATCTCTTCATCTTCACTTTCCTCCTCGCTAGAATCTATATGATGACAAGTGAAGGATTTGAGAGCAATGGTATTTGTGTTGATTCCAAGCCCTTTATTCTTCTTCTCTCCCATAGCTCTAATTTCTTCCCTCTTCTTCTCATCTTCTTTGTTCTTCTTCATGATTTGATGAGTAAGGAGTGACCTCATGAGTTCATCAAGCTTCAAGGTCTTAAAATTCTTGGCTTCGATGATGGCGGTCCTCTTTGAGTCCCATGACTCGGGAAGTGAGTAGATTAGCTTTCGAACAAGCTTTTCCTCCGGGATGGTTTCTCCATAGCCTTTGAGACCATTGGTGATAGTGGATAACCTATCAAACATCTTCTCGATGTTCTCTTCCGGATCCATTTTGAAGTTCTCATACTCTAAGGTGAGGATCCCAATCTTGGTCTCTTTAACTTCATCGGTTCCTTCGTATATGACTTCAAGCTTGTCCCATACCTCCTTGGCACTCTCACAAGAAGACATCTTCTCATAGATGGTTGGGTCAAATGCACAAAAAATGATGTGCAAGGCTTTGCAATTTAGCTCCATCTTCTTGCGATCGTTGGCACTCCACTCCGTTTTGCTTCGTTGAGGCACGAACGGACCATCTTCAACTATGTCCCATAGCTTGAAGTCTCTTGACTTAATGAAGAACTTCATCTTTGTCTTCCAATGGGCATAGTGAGTTATGTCGAAGAAGGGCGGTTTGTCGATGGATTGCGCCATTCAGCCGGTTGTGTGAAACGATGATCGAGCTTGTCGGATCTTCTCAATAGGATGTTAATCCGCTTCAATAGAGCCAAGATCTCATACCAATTGTTGATTTTTAGGGTGCTCGATTCCTTCAACCGATCTTGCTCACCAAGTGGTGGAGAAGTGGAATATTGGGTGGATGTGGTGTGGAAGCTAAAAGATAGATGACACAATGATTTTAGAGTGGTTCAACCTTCTGACCAAGGTCTACATCCACTACCTTAACTTCCCACTAAGAATTTCCAATCAATCCATTATTGATTCGTCCCATTTTCTAGGCTTAGGAGGAAACCCTTATACACTGATCAAGCTTTCTACCCAAAGCCTTGATTAAACCCTCTTTACAAAAGAAAAAGATAAGCAAACTTAAATCCCTCTAATAGGCATTTGTTTGCACAATTTAGCACTCACCCAAAGCATAAAACACTTGAGCAAATTTAACAATTTTGGCTCACTAGTGTTTGTCTATACAAGGAATGACAATTTAGCTCTAAGACAATTTCTTGATCATTTGTTGATTGACAATTGAAGCATTAACCATATCTCGATGCTTGGAGGTCTCTTTTATATTCCTTAATGAGTTTGTAGTCGTTGGGGTTGAATTGAAGTCGTTGGAGGCATAATTTCCCACCATAAATGTTGTTCTACTGCTAACCGTATCAAAACGCTCGAACATGTTTCGATACGCTCTTCAAGTAGAAAGAGCCGTTGTAGTCTGATGCAGCACCCGTATCGAAACGTTCTTGGACATTTCGGAACACTCGTATCGAAACGCCTTTCATCGTATCGAAACGATCTGCATTTAAATGTTAGTTGGGAAATAGCCATTGGGGTTTATGACTGTTGTAGTCGATGCCACGTGGGCGTATCGGAACGACATAGCCCGTATTAAAACGCTAGGCAAAATACACATCCAGAAAAGATCCGTTTCGAAACGTTTTGACACTGGAAGACCCCATATCGAAACACCTAAGGGTGTTTCGAAACGCCTGGAAGGTTTTGTTTAGTTTGGCTTTGAAAAACATGTAAAACCCTTTAAAAACATCCCCTAAACATTGTTTTAAGTTATTTGGACTTTGGAAATAGTTTTGAATTCTTTTTAAATTAGTCCAAAACATTTTTCAATTATTATATCAAAACATTAGTTCTACAAATAGGCTTTGTAACAACTGGTATAGCCTAAAATATAAACCCGCAAACTTCTACAAGATGAATAATCTAATTGCATAATATGAATCCTTTTATAATCAGTCTCACAAACTTCTAGTTGTAAGTTTATTGAACAATGTAGATGCATCTACTAAAATCATATAAAACTTTTCACATTTAGGATAAATGGGATCAACTAAATCCTTTTAGAACAAACAATGTAAGAACTTCAGGTTCTTTTAGTAAGTGAAATTTAATCATTCCTTTGAGAACAAGAACCACAAGAACTTCATGTTCTTTTAATAATTGTGCATATAAATCTCTATAATTTTTGTATCATTATTGATCAGGATGGTCAACCGATCATGCCAACTATATACATGTGTATATATATTTTTGAATTTGTAAAATCCTAGTTTACCATAACATTTGATTCAATCTCACTCGTACATGTCTAGTACGACCATCAAAATTGTTCCTTTGAATAGGAATATATTTAACTCTTTAAGAGCTTTCAATGAAATTTATCTTTTGGTAGCAATATATTGCTTTTCTAGAGCTTTCAACTAACTTTTGACTACCATAACTTATATCCATATTTGCTTATTTCAAATGTCACTTGATAACATATGTTATCTATAATTCATGAAGAATTATTTTGCAAACTCATATTGCTCTTCTTAAAAAATTTCACTTCTAGTGGTGACGATATTATTACCATCAGCGGTAATTATTGCAATATTCGCAATTCTGCACTTTTCATAATGTGCTTTCTCTCAAGAATTTATTGTTCTTTAATGAATAACCACATGAAGTATCAAAATCTTTTCGCATCATAATTGAACTGAGATAGCCTTATCGGTCATGCCAAAATGATAAAGTTATCAGTAAACTTCTGATTTACAATAGCATGAGCTTCAACTTGCATTAATTCTTGTGTAGTACAATCCGGATGACAGTGCATGTAATTTTGTTAAAATTTTCTTATTACCTTAGTTTATACTCGTAATATGAAGATAGTCAATATCCCCTTGACTAATAGTCACAATATGATATTCATTTCTGTGAATATCTTTAAAGTTCAATAAGTCTCTTTGCGACTTTGGTGAGTATAACGTATTGTGAATATGAAATAGAGTTCCTTTTGGCAATAACATATTTACTCTTCTTGAGCTTTCTATGATATTAGTACTCCAGATATAGTACTCCCATTATTCCCTTGTATTGTTAAATGGAAAAATATGCATTATTATGCATCATTCACTATGTGCTTTGTTTCATTCAATTCGGGAAAAAAATATTAAATATAGCACATATTAAATCAATTATCTATCAAAGATAATGTCACAATAACTTATTATTCTTCCAGAGCATTGATATTTTAGCACTTTGAGATATATTACTCACATAGAGCTTAATGTCACAATTCACCGCATATTTTATTCTAGAAGTAATCATATTCTTCAAATGATAAATTAACATAAAGCGTAATTAATAATGTGTAAAACAAATTAACATTGTAACCCCCTAAACCCGGCCTAAAAGAAATAGTCAAATTTAGGAAGTCACGTTTGAAAACTTTTCCCTCAAGAAATCTTATTTTGAAAATTATACTTTAATTAAAATAAAATATCATAAATTTAATAATATAAATATAAATACCATAATAAGTGTTCGAATGATTGTATAAAATCTTTGAATTAAAATAATAGTAAATGAATGCTAAAAATAATCTCAAATCATAAATTGTCTAAAATTACATCCATGTCCCAAAATAATAAATAGAAATATGATTAAACTAAAATAGTTTCGTACTGAATAATAAAATAACCAAATAAAATCTTAGATCCTCCAAGTACCACGACGCCTAGAGCCCAAAGATATCTGTAAGAGAAAACTATGGGGGAGTAAGCTAAAGAGCTTAGTGTGTCTCTAAAGTGCAAGAAAAACCATAATTATAAAACATAATATTATTTTGAATAAAATCTTTTAAAGCATAACACAAATCACAAGCGCAATGCAATGCACCCAACTACATCACCGTCCGAAGAGTAAAGTTCCCCAGAACCACTCTCTACATCGTCACCAATCCGAAGTGGAACTCAACCCAAAGGGTGGAACCACTGATCCGAAGTGGAATTCAACCCGAATGATGAAACCACTGAACTTCCTCCTCACAAATCCCAACCTATGCTCATACACATATTTCCGTAAACATACTTCATAAATCATAGTCCATAAGTCCATAAATCATAGTTCATAAATCGTAGTCCATAAATCATAGTTCCATAAATCATAGTTCCATAAATCGTAGTCCATAAATCATAGTTCCATAAATCCGATATTCCGTAGATCAAATTTTCATAAATCATAATTAAAACACATTCTGAAATCGTATGCATATGATGTCAACCATACAAATCATAATACATAATTAATCACAAAAAGATAAAACATCAACACATAGAAAAATAATATATAATTTAATTATAGCACCGGAAGAAACACACCTCAAATGAATAGTTGCTTTCTAACACCGTGAAGGACGTTTTCCACATTTAAATCTAACACTGGATCTGGTTGGATAGGAACCGTTATCGTGAGGGTTAAATTCAGACATGGGCGTTGTTGGAGACTCGATCAAATAAGGGTTATGATTGAAGAAAGTCATGGTTTTGAGCGTGATATGATCGGTGGAAAAAGATGGTGTTGACAGAGGAGAGATGCTAGGGTATCGTGAGATTCTCATTAAGATGAAAGTGGGTAATATATATATATACACACGGTTGAATTGGCATAAACGAATGGTTTTGCAGATATATACATATGGGGAGGGATTTTTGGAATAAAATAGTAATATAATGGAATTATAATTATAAAAGAAGAAAAACGTGGAAGTTGATTTGGATTTAAAAACAAAATGGATCAATCACCCAAAAGGTCCCAAACTTTTAATTTATCTGATAAGGTCGCAAAATTATAATTAAAGATCATTTAACTCTCAAAATTTCCAATGTAGCCATAAAAATTAATTTTTAAGTTTAATTTAGTCTCTTAGCAAATTAGGGTTTTTGAATTAAAATTCCCAAAAAAAGGTTTTGAATATAGGGATTTCAAAATTAGATTTTTTTTAAATCTAGGGTTTATAATTTGGGCGTAATTTTTGGGGTGTTACAAACATAAAGTAAATTAACATAAATAAATAAATAAAAATTAACATAAAATAAAATAAATAAAAGATCAATTATTCCATT
Source organism: Hibiscus tridactylites (assembly GCA_958450335.1). Taxonomy (NCBI): domain Eukaryota; kingdom Viridiplantae; phylum Streptophyta; class Magnoliopsida; order Malvales; family Malvaceae; genus Hibiscus; species Hibiscus tridactylites. The sequence goes on along the minus strand of OY288289.1, from coordinate 21,297,418 downwards.
TACAGGTTATAAGGAAAATAAAATAAAAAGACGAATTATTCCCTTCAAGGGTTATGAGAAAATCAACAGCATCCAAATGAGTTGGACCAACAATGTCATAATTATTTTCGTCATAAACAGAATTTGTTTATATTTTTTTTCATTTACCATTCATAATTATGGATAAAGTCCATAATGTTTGGCCATAAATCATTTATCCTTGTCATCTTTAAAATACCACTTCGGGTGGGTATAAGCTTTTTAAAATGACCATGTTGACCATGACTATATTCATAGCCTCGATTTTGACCACAACTTCTATTGTAGCTTTTATTCTTTTTATAAAATAATCTTACATTCACTTCAGGGAATAGAGTAGAGCTAGTTGGCCTTTGAAATTTTTTCACGATATTGTGTCTGAGGAAAACATTTTTTCGTGAAAAATGAAGTATTAACATATCCTCATCACAGATAACAAAGATTTAATCTTCGTACGCGGCATTGTTAAACCAGCCCACAAGGTCCTTTAAAAACCTCCTTTGAGACCAATAGCCTCGTGGAACGGGATGTCCAGCCAATAGACTTGAATTATATTGAAGTTATGTCACTAGTTGAATTGTAATTTATCATGTTTGCATTCACTTCAGGGAATGAAATAGATCCAATAATCGCATGGAATAAACATCATGCTTGCATTCACTCCAGGAAATGCATCCCATAAAACTTTTAGGATCAAGATAATTTTTAAACACTTGATCTTGGGAGAAGTCTATAGTCGAATTTTTCGACACATAAAAATTATTGCTTTCAAGCAAAATCACCATGATTTATCGTACTTTAAAATAATAATATAAAAAATAAAAATAAAACCAAGATTTACCGATATTGATTTTTTTTTCTCTAGGACAATGGAAACGTAGCATATGACCGAGATAGCTTCTCATAATCCCTTAATATCACGTTTATTTCCAAGCCATTTAAGCATATCATGTAAAACTCAAAATACGGTTAAAAATACTAACTTTTATCAAATAAAATAACATAAATAATAATATAAAAAATATCAAATATAATCATATAAGTAAAAGTATGAATAAGCATAACGCTAATTAACCATTTTAGGAACAAGAGAAAACGCACATGCATAACATGAGGTTTGATGCGTTGTTGTTATTATTATTATTATTATTATTATTATTATTATTATTATTATTATTATTATTATTATTATAAGCCAACATGATTTTAATCAATAAAACATAGATAGCGTATATAATTATAACCAACGTGATTAAACCAAAAAAAAATTATAACCCACGTAATTTACACCAAACGCAACCTCTTCGTCTCTGTCGATTCGTCTTTTGGTTTGTGAGAAGTCACAAATTTATCTTTTTCCAATGTTCTAATAAAATCAAACATATTTCCAAATTTCTTTAAAAAAAATTAAATAAAAAATTTAAGTTAAAATATAAAGAAAAAGACAATCGGTAATTTAAAAGAATGAGAGAAAAAAAAAAACTTATCTTTGGTTTATCTTATAATGAATTCTTTCCGATAACTTTTTTTTGATTCAAACAATGAAGACCTCAGTTGATTAGAGTCGTGTTGATAACGTGTTGTAAATAAACTAAAGAAGAACGATAACAAGAATAAAAGAACAAAGAGATGAGAGAAAGATGGAGATTTGTACTATTCTCAAAAATAAACTTGTGTACAATGCCTTCAGTAAATCATCTATTTATAAACATAAAAAGTGTATAATACATTAAACACTAATTAATGTAGATAATATTCCTAATGATGAAGTAAGTCAAATCTTCTTAATAAAGTTCTTATCATGATAGACATCCACATAGATAAATATTCATAACATAAATATTATTATTATTATTATTATTAATGCAACGATTTAATAATAATAAAAATAATCAAATATTATTGAGATTAATATTTAAGTCTATATAAAGTATGAACAAAGTCGTCTTAGACATTTTAGGGGTCTTGAGCGAAAACTCAAAAGTGAACTCAATAAAACGAGAGCATATTTCATTACTTCGAACAATACATTTAATGTCTCATTAATAAATTATTATTTTATTATTTTATTAAAAAATACCTTAAATACAACTAAAACACAACTACTAACTTACAAGATTGTTACAAGGTGGTGGATATGTGTCCATGATCACTTGTTTGATGTGATCCTACTTGCCTTATATTGGAATTGGATTGTTGCTCATGTTCCTCGTTTCTGTTGTTTCCATGCTTTGTTTGGTCTTATTTGGTCACTGCTGCACTTTTCTCAATCTTTTTGTTTCGATAATATATATGAACTCAAGAACTTGATCCATTTCTCCCATTTGATTTGCAGTCATTCTTATGAAGCCACGTTTAACATTCTTAACAAAACGTCTCACCACGGATGCATAGATTAGCAGATAATCAAAATGCAGTCCTTTAGCTGGTGGCAAACCCCTACATATTATGAACACAATTCGACTCGACAAAATAACATACACTAAAATACATAAACATGACATGATCAAATCTACCACAGCACCTCATCCCCTTCATTTCATATCCCATTCCTCAATAAATTAGGAAGGAAACCCGTAAAACCCCTTGCCGACCGGTTTATCCATTAAATGGTCCACCAAAACCCAAATAAATGCCATTTAAAAGCTGTTGGCAAGCTTTCATTACCAAAACAAATCCCACAAGGTCATTCATGTGGGAAAGAAACGTTAGTCTACGTCCGAACCACCCAAATCCACAGACTGTATGTTAGTCATGGCAAGCAAGCAAAGCTAGGGCCTGCTCTTAACATGTCTATAAACCAGAATACCGGGCAGCAAGTTGGTTCACTGTAAACTACCGACCCTACCAGTTGCAGGTATAGATGCAGCTTCGGGAAAAGAGTGCTGAACCACCATGTTGTTGCTATCAAATGCATTGGCAGATGAAGTGCTGCTGTCCTTCGCAGTTTGCTCCAGAAGACGAACAAGTGACATAAATATCTCCACCCTCGTAACATCCCTGTTTGCCTGTACGGGAAAACTCGAGTTCAACAACAATTCAAAGAAATAGTTTACCGTATTTTGGTCGTGCAAAGAAGAAACAAATGATAATGACACGGTAATTACATTGTCTCTAAAAGTTGATAATATCCGGGAAAATATTGCTACAATATTCTCATTTGCACTCTGCCTAATACTCCTAAGATCTTACCTCCACAGTGAAGCGTGCCCAGATCTTGTCATTCCTAGTTTCCATAACTCCCTTCAAGATGGTCAATCCCATCCCTCTGATAAAGTCGGCTATTTCCAGGAAGAAACCCCGTTCTTCACAAAGCATCTGTCATGGGACACAAACAAAATGCAGTCGCACAGATTGAACAAGAAAGATAAATTGATCTTTAAGGCAACTTTGCATGAAAGAGTCCCACCTCTACAAGCATCTGACGAGGTCGGTTGAGATCCTCAACCACAATAGGGCACGACATAGATTGTGAGCCGACCTCAAATGCCCATGTCGCACCTCCCTCAAAGTCCCCCTTTATCTGCAAACTCAAACAATAGCAACATCTTAGAACTAAAGATATTCAATGGATATACATATAATGCTGCCAATGTGAAATTTATTGTACAAAAGACATCAGAGAATATAGTATGCATATAAGAACATTGCTTCTCGGACATCTGAGATAGCAATGTCACTACAACCAACTGAAACAAGATCTGATAAACAAACATTTTATAGAACGTAGGATAAATAGAACTAGAATACAATCATAAAATAATAGCCATACCTTAGACTCTCCTGTTTGTTTTAACTTGTCAGCATGCTTTGTAACACTTTGTAGGAAAAGCATATGCTTGATGGTTTTTTCGAGAAGAGCATCTATGCTACACTGTTAAATCACATTAAAGGATGGACATTAATGAGAATATTACAGTAAAAGCATAGCAAATAATATATCAAGTTAAAAAAGCTGCATTACTTTTGCTCCATTTGGTACGATTTCCCTCAACTCCTTCACTCGATCTTGTATCATCTGGCGATCTTTCGGCCTGGGTCGAGGGTTCTCTCCAGGTTTTAGTCTTTTGCGATTTGGTTTAGTTGTTTCATTGTTCCTTTTTGAGTTTGCAGTTGTAACACTTGTATCACGCCTTGAATTATGACCCTGCTCAACCCATGAACTGATTTGAGACCCATACATTGAAGTAATCTGAGAACAAGTTCCAGCATCATCCTCAGTACAGTTAGATCGATAAGAAATGGACGGAAGAGTTCCTCCCTTCAACAGAGACTTAGGAAGGCCACCCAGTAACTCCCCACTCACTTGATTGGAAACGTTAACCTGGCCAAAGGTAGCAGAACTACTTGGAACAGCTGCATTGCTGGACTTTGTCAATGTTGTCCTGCAGGACATATTATCATCTGATATCTGCTTTGCAACAGAATGGACTCTAGAAACCACAGCATCCAAAAGATGATCTTTACCCACCCCAGAGTAAATACTCCGGTTGGAAATCCCTTCACCAGCAGAACAATGATCAGAAAACACATTGGGTATACCCCTAAATATTGAAGTATCATTGCCCACATTTTGCATCTTCAAATCTTGTCTCTCGGCAAGAACATTATTCCATTTCCCACCGAGTAATTTACTCTTGAAATCTTCCCCCAATACATCAAACAAGTCATCCCATGATGGAGGCTGGACACATGCATCTCCATAGTTAACATTCAAGTATCTAGTACTCGAACATTCACTTTCATGCTTCAGGCTATCATGAAAAGAACTTGGAAGTTGCTCAGGAAAAGGCATGCCATCATCAGCATGGGGCAACGGAATACTAAGTGCTTCAAACAAATCATTATATGTAGTTTCTTTCTTTGGAATACACATAAATTTCTCAGAATCATGTACTTGATTAGGAAATCCTGAAAGCATAAAAGTAGTAGTTAGGGTAGACGTAGGAACCTCCACCCTGGACGAACCAACTTGCTGAACCCCATTCCCTGTCACTTGCATGCAAGAGGAAGTAACTACCTCTAGGTTTTGCAAGTTTGGAATGATGCCTGGGATTGATTCTGGTTTCATTTGACTATTTGATGCAGTAATGCTGTTGATAACATGATTTTGCAGGACATCTGATAAAACTTGTTGCTCCATTGATTTTATGCTGCTAGGACTGGCAATTGGTTGACCAATCATGGGATGACAGTTGAACCCAGACCGTGAGTTGCAAAAAGAAACTTGAGGGTTCAGCAACAAAGCCGAGTTAGAGTGAATTACTTCAGCACCGACAACTCTAGAATCCATTTGACTTCTAAAATTTCGGTTTGGATTCATCTCTGGACTGATTTTTGATTCACAGTGATCAACATGAGGTCTAGACTGGGAGGTTTCTTGAATATGTTTGATCAGGGAAGATGATTGGCCAATAACCATGGAAGCCTGAGATGAATTGCTGTGTTGGTTGCAGCCATCGGAAACTAAAGTCATGGAATTTGCTCCGTAGCTGTTAGAGAGAAGAGCTCCAGGGATGCATCCCAAACCAAGAATTAAACGCTTCACATCATTCAGAAATCCCATGTTCTCCATAATCTGAAGAAGGAAGAACAGGTAAACACTTAAGCTTCAGGCGACTAATATGCTATAGAATCGAGCATGCACAAGTAAGTTGCTTACAGTCGTGGAAGAACCAAGCTGAAGAACTCCGTGAGGATGAACAGGAATAACTGCAACAGTCTGCAATGGATAAAAGTCAAATAATGAAGCAGAGGGATTTAAAACTAATAATGAGCTAGAGCTGAAAAAATTATCAAACCTGCATGCCAGCTGAAAATTGGAGATGGACTTCATTTATAACCTAGAAGCATCCACAAAAAAATATGTCATGCTATGTTTTGTTACATGACACTACCTCGACACGACGACACTTCCCGTGAAAAAAAGTTCATGAGAAAACATTTTATCTATTCACATCAGCTCCAATCTGAACTTGTTATCACATGTTAAGAATTGATGCACAAAGAAAGAAAGTCTGTCGCGTTTAACATTTGATGCATGGAGAACGCGGATGATACAATTAGTACTATACCTCTGGGGGGTGAGTATCTGTTATGTAATTATTTGCAAGAATCCACTGATGATTACCAGTAAATGCCGCTCGTCCAACTAATCTGAAAAAAAAAATAGAATGCAGTTCCTCACAAATGGACTAAATAATCTGTAAGCGGAAAACTTGACAGCAGAGAAAAGCTTAGGCTTACCCTTGCCCAACTATATTAAAGCGATTATTTATCATCATTTTGTTTATCAACAAATGAACTTTCTCGTCCCATGTTCGACTCCCAAACTGAGAGGAAGTTTCCGAACCCCAGCATCCCCCATGCTCTCCAAATGACAATTCATGGTTCTGAAGTCCGGCAATGCATGGAGGGACCCAAGACGGTGCAGGTTCATAGTAACATTCCTCCCAAATTAATAACCTGCAAAGCGTAAAACATGCGGTTTAGCCATCAATGAAAGCGACACCCAGACAAATGATGCCAAAAGTTTAGCCATCGATCGAAGGAGACGACAAATGAAAATAAATGCATGTAATGCCATTTAACTCCAAGAAATCCCATCCTATTGGGGGCAATACATAACAAAAAAAGTGAATTGTCCAAGTTTCCAATATCGTTTCTTCTCTCTACATTTTCTCCAGCGGCCAAACAGACAAAGACAAATTTCCAAATCAATGGATTTCAGCAGTGAATTGGTCCAATACAAAGAAGGCTTCTTGTCAAACTCAAATACACATCTACTTTTCACTATGATTCTTTAAGACAAAAGAGAATAATCCAAAACAGAAAGTGCCAAAAGCAGAAAAGAAAAAGCAGCATCAGATTATAAATCAATATAAAAGAAAAATTACAATATAGCAGTAACCAATCTAACTTTAACACGTCTTAAAACAAGTTTTGCACCTCAAGAGTCCAAAAAACAGTACTATGCAAGAAAATACTTTCAGCTATGGTGGATCTCCTCCTTTGTTTGGTTGCCAAGAAAATCATTAAAAATATCACTTCTTTGACGGAAAAAAACTATAGATTCAGTTTTAAGAGCTAGATATTCTAAGAATGGAATCTAACACCCCCCCCCCCCCCCCCAAAAAAAAAAAAAAAAAAGCAAATGAAGATACAAGCATAACTCAGATGCAGTAAAACTTCGCTTCACTTGAGTAACCAGAACAAAGATGAACACATGCGTAGCACTACAGAAAAACACTAAACTTTCTCTTCTTTTCCCTTCAGTTTTTTTTCTCCACAACCAAACAATCCCAAGAAAAAGAAAAGGCAAACATAGAAACTTACTTAGTATTTTGGCAGCCGATCTTCCAAAAGACAGCATAAGACCACTGGCTCACCCCACAGAGTGACTTCAAAGATTCTTTCAACAAACCACCCATCGCTCTTCTCCTTTTCTTCTTCTTCTTCTTCTCGGAGATCAGATGTATAAAATTGAGGCAAAGCAACCAACAAAAAAACGACTCAGGGTACAATTTTTATAACATCCCACATTTAAGAAACATGAAACTACAGCTAACTTCCTCTACAAGAGCCTCTACCCGCCTGCTTTGTTCTCAACCCACCGCTTCGTTTTCTTTCTGGATCCAAATTTCCTGCTATCATCCTCCTGCAACCTCTCCCCATCAACCCGTGTGTTATCTTTTAACAAAAACTACTAAACCAAGTCAAGCAAAAGAAGAAAAAAAGAAAACTTTTTTTCTCCTAGATGATGCCAAAAGCTTCAAGCTTGAAGATGGCCAAAGTTTGCTCCATTTGTGTTTCAGTTGCAGTCACAGCAAGGGGGAAAATACCCACAAAAAACAGACAGAAAGAAGAATGAGTTGAGAGAGATTTGGGGGTTTTTTCTTTTGTCACTCGCTATTTTGAGTTGAAACTTGATGAGCTTTTCTTCTCAGTTTTGTGGGTTTCTCAGTTTCTTCTATTTTCTCTTCTCGTCTTCTAAGTGCGCAACAGAAGGGTTGATTTTTAGACATGAGCAGAGAGTTTGGGTAAAATTACGGGGATGCCACTGATGCCTGATGGAAGTATAGTTTGTCGGGTTCTGAACTTTTGGATATGTTATTTAAATGTTTTTTTTTTCAGTTCAGATCGTTAATATACGGCGTGACCGGTTAAAATAACAAAATAAGTAAAGTGTTACCGGAAATGTTGATAGGGCCTTGGAAAGTATTTATAATTTTTAAGTAAATTATTTATTTTGTTGATACTTTTGAGTAAATTACTTATTTTGTTTGATACTTTCGAAAGTATCTATATTTTTTTAAAAGTATCGATATTGTTTTAAAAAGTAATGTAACTGGTTGCAATGTGGCTCGAAAGTATCTATACTTTTTTTAAAAAGCATTGTAACCGGTTGCATAAAAGTATAGATACTTTTGAGCCACATTGCAACCGGTTACATTGCTTTTTAAAAAAGTATCTATACTTTTTGAGTAAATTACTTATTTTGTTGATATTTTTGAGTAAATTACTTATCTTGTTGATACTTTCGAAAGTATCAATATTTTTTTAAAAGTATCGATATTTTTTAAAAGCAATGTAACCGGTTGCAATGTGGCTCGAAAGTATCTATACTTTTTTTAAAAACATTGTAACTGGTTGTATAAAAGTATAGATACTTTCGAGCCACATTGTAACCGATTACATTGACTTTTAAAAAAGTATAGATACTTTTAAAAAAATATAGATACTTTCGAAAGTATCAACAAAATAAGTAATTTACTCAAAATAAGTAATTTACTCAAAAAGTATAGATACTTTCCAACGACCGATCAACTTAAACTTTAATAACATAATAGGCGCTATCTAATATGTTGATACTCTTATCAACAAAATAAGTAATTTTACCTATTTTGTTATCGTCGGATTTCCAAGGCTCCATCAGCTTAAACTTTAATAACATATTAGGCGCTACCTAATATATTGATACTCTTATCAACAAAATAAGTAATTTTACTTATTTTGTTATCGTCGGATTTCCAAGGACCCATCAACTTAAACTTTAATTACATAATAGGTGCTACCTAATAATTTTACCTATTCTATTAGTATTTTTTTTCAATGCCCCTCTTTATATATATATATTTTTCAATTATCTCCCTATTTTGTTTAATAAAAATAAATAATTATTATAGTACTCCACTTCTATTAGTACTTTTTTTCAATTTACTTTATATTTTATCAAATAATAATTTTTTATTTATGTCTAGTCGGGTTAGAATTTTTACTCTAAAAATCGGATCGGGTCAAGTGGAACATCATGCAATGTCGGGTCGGGTTGGGTTTGGGTAGATGTGTTAAATTTTCGGATTGGGCGCGAATTGACCAAAAACCCGACCCATGATCATCCCTACTTGGTGTGCGGGTTGTGTCTTTCCTTTTCGTGTTTGTTTATTTTATATACTTCCAAGTTCCAAGGGCACTTTTTTCCTCCGATTAGGTTTAGAGGGATTTTTAATGAGGCATCTATTAGTATTTTCTATATGATTTGTGTTTAACAAAAATCATACTTATCGATAAAAAAAATATAAACAATTTTATTATTAAAACAAATGAAATATTCAAAGTAACACAGATGAAATTGAAGGTAACACCAGGACAATAGGAATTTACGGTTTACCATGCCACTCTTATTCTTATTGCGTTATTAACTTCAAATTCATATATGTTAATTTTAATGATTCATTTTATCTTAATAAAAAAACATGTTTTATTATTTTCTAAATTTATTATAGATCATTATATTTAACCAATAAAAAATTAAAGACTAACATGGATAAAAAAATAAATTTAGAGACTGATTCAGATAAAAGAAAACTATAAACTAACAACAATGTTAGACTACCCCGTTTGCGGTTGCGTTTGGCAACCCAAATAGACTTTTTAAGTGCTTTCACTTTTTTTAAAATGTTTTTTTTCTTTTAAAATTAACTTTTTTCACTCAAACCAAAAAACTATATTTTATAGCTTCTTGGTAGAAAAGCTAGTTTAAAAATAAAATTATTTTTTTAGCTCTATTATTTAATTATAATTTATTGTACATTATGCATACATAATTGTAAAACAATATATATATTTTATAATATTTATATTGAGAATAAAATTATTCTATTTGTAATTTATTTTATATTTATTATTAATTTGTAATTTATTTCATATATCATATCATTAATTAATTTGAACATCACCCAAGTTTACTTTAACTTTTCAATATCATGTCTAAAATAGACATTTTATCTCCTCAAAATCACTTTTTAATATTAATGACAAACACTAACCGACTTTTCAAAACTATTTTTTAACAGATAGTTTAAAAATCACCTTTTTACCGCACTTTTTAAAAGCAACCGCAAACTAAGCCTAAAGAGCTAATTTGTGTTTATGAAGGTTTTTCTTTTACCAAATTGCGTTTATGAAGTTAAATTCATGTACTAATGTGAACAAAAGAAAAACATCAAGAGATTAATGTGGAAACGTAACCAAATTAATGACTAAATAAAAGCTTTATCCCTTATTCTGATGTGTTTTTATCTTTTCATACTTTAGATAACATCTAAATGAAAATTTTAAATACACTATTTAGGAATCAAATATAAATTATTGAATTTATATAACCATTTACCGCTAAATCTATGACCATCGTGAGTAAATTTTAACAAAAATGATATTTTACATAAGATATTACACGTATGATAAAATTTAATATATATATATATATATATTAGTATTAAAATTTGATTATTAGTAATAAAAATATGAGTTAAAGGATGTTGCAAGTTTTTACTTTTTAGATTTATTTTCTTTATATCAATTGTTGATATAATTAGTAATTATTATCAAATTTTGATTATTATAATATATGTGTTGTGGTTTTAATGAGTCGCTTCTAAAGTTGACATGATTGGTTTTGAGGGTAACCGCTAATAATATGATTATAAAATGGGTTAACTATTGGAATGTGAAATTATATTATAGGTCCGGTTCGCCACGTCATCTATGGTCCCAATCAATAAAAAGCGTCAATTTCATTAAACTTTTTCATATCATCTTTTTACTAAGTGAATCTACAATTGGTAAAAAAATATTTTTTAATTTAATTTACAATAAATCTAAGTGAAGATTCACTCGGTAAAAAGATGACATGAAAAAAATTAATGAAATGTATACATTTTAATGGTTGGGACCATAGATGACGTGGCAAGCCGAGCCTATGATATAATTTTTCCTATTGAAATAGTTATTTATGTTTCCCTCTAGTATAAAGATGGTCACCGATTTTGAAAAACGACCAGTAAAAGGTCACTTACGTTTTCGGGGCGTAAACTTTTGGTCACTCAACCGTTTATTACCGTTAAACGTTGACGGCTTGGTGACCTGGCTGCGAAAAAATAAGGGTAAATTACTACAATAGTCACTAAAGTTTATTTCATTTACATTTCCAGTCTCTGATTCTTAAAAATAAACATTATGATCACTATTGAAAAAGTTTCTTTCTAACTTCACCATTGAATTTTTAAAAATTCATTTTCAACCCTAAAACTTTGCAATCAATTAGTACAATAATATTATAAAGGCTTAAATGAAAAATATGTGCCTAAAGTATACATTTTTTGAATTTTAGGTGTCGAAAGTATTTTTTTTGTAAAAATGGGTGCCTAAAGTTTCAAAAATTAGAATTTTAGGTGTTTGGCCGTTAATGAATGTTAAAAATATATATTTAACCAATCAATGCTCCACATGTGGCACAAATTTGATTTTTTAAAAATAACTACACCTAAAATTTTCAAATTTTTTTATAAATTTTGAAAATTTCACAAAACAGTTCCAAAATCCCTAAAATTACCTAAACCCAAACTCCTAAATTGTGGCCGCTTCTGCCGCCGATCGTCGCACCTGAGCACACCCCTTTAAATGCCGGATCAAGGCAGTCATTTCGCCCAACACGACGTCGTCGAAAACGACGAACAAGATGATAAGATGAATAAGTCTCAGGCCAACTCTACTTTGTAATTATATATATATCATCTCATTTAACATATATTGTAACCCCCTCATCCCGGCCTGGCCGGATGACCGGTCCGAGTGAGCCACACGGGGAAAACCGAGTGAAACCCGTTAAGGTTCCCTTCGGTTAGCAACCCTATATTTTTTTTTCTTGCCTAGATGAACATTAAGTCCTATGTGATTCATAACAGCGGAAAACATTCAAGGGAAAAACACATTCGAACCACGGCCATACATAACAGTCTGTTTTTTTAGCTTATAGGATAGCCAGTATTGATACTCTAACCAGGGGTATCAATACCAGGGTATCAATACCCTAACCAGGGGTATCAATACCAGGGTATCAATACCCTAACCAGGGGTATCGATACGCTCTACTCTCATCCACAACACCAGATTCCAGTAACTTTGGAGGGTATCGATACCCCATGCAAAAATCTAAGGCCTTTGGGCAAGAGAGTATCGATACCCTAGCTAGGGGTATCGATACCCCCTGCACTGCAATTCCTCAATCTCAACTAAAACGACCCCAACACGACTCTAAATGCATTTCTCGACTCACCTAAGCGTATACCAACATGCAAGCACACATATTTAAGCCAAGGGTGTCATTCAAACATGGATTAAAGCATTCATACATAACATTCAAATCAAAGAGCAATATAGGCAATATTAAGCATACATAAAGGCTCAAATGGTCTTAAAGAGAACAAGTCATCTTGGGAGGTTTGCACTTATACACAAGGCAACCTAAACATTCTAAAGCATGCCATTACACTCCAAAATATGCATCAAAGTATCACATGCCTTACAATCCATAATCAAACTCAACAACATCATCATTCAAATGAGTCATACAAGCTCATATAAAGACACCCTATTGCCACATTGCTTAACTACTACAAAATCAACCATACTTGAGCAACAACTTGGAAAGCCCTTCTTGCCTTGCCTCGAGCTAACACCACGCTAATGATCTGCATTGTTGAACATAGAGAGCGTAAGCTATAAGCTTAGTGAGGGTGCTCTAAAACGAAAAACATCAACAATGCAGGGTTCAAGCACGTTAATCCTAGTCTCACATACATCAAGCATAGGCATAAAATCAAGTAGACCTAGCTAGTCTTTCAAGTGGCATATATGGTCTCTCAATCCTAACAAGCTTAACATCAATAATAATCATCATGCAACAACACCATATACCACAATCACATATCACCATCATATATCACAATACATGAACAAGTTTAATTGGCCACTTTAATTACCCCGATTGTGCGGATTTAAACCTCAACAACACTTTACCTCGGTGGGATTTCACTCATCACCGGACCTTGCATGTGCGGGATTCCACTCATCGCCACATGCCCTACAGATGGGATTCCACTCATCATCCCGTAGAAATAAATAAAAGCTTTCGGTGGAATGTTACATCACCGTACTCCTCCTTGATGACTTAACGCCATCAAGGCCACGTACGTTTTGACTCAATTTGTGTGCACACTATCCTAATGATCGATCATTTACAACCGGTAATTATTTAGTGCCAATTATCATCATCAATCACATATCATCAATCACATATCATCAATCACACTCATGCTCATCACATATATCCACATCATAATATATGTACATGTACCAAATAATCACAAGCACAAGAGCATAGTCATTAAGCACATTGGCATTTAAGGAAAACAAGACTAAATTAACTACTTGGATTATAAGGAAGTGGCCTACCAAGCACACTTTACACACACACACTACTCATGCTCGAACCAAACTTTAAAACAAGTTAAGACCACTCAACGCCCTTCCTTAGCAATTCGAACCAATCCTCCTACGAACCCGGATTCGGTCCCAAAGCCTCCTCAACGTTTCCTCTTGCTTCTAGTCAAACAAAACACATACATTACTTCCCAATTCAATGCTAAACTCAACCATCAACTTACTTTGCAAACACAACCCAATTTCCACAATTTCCCAAACCACATAATATCTCAAAAACCCAAATTTCGTACTCCAATAATCCTTGGCTGAAACACCCATTTCCAAACACCCAAATGACTTCCAAAACATCCCAAATCACCCTCCTAACATAGGTAGACCATCAGCCCTTCAATTTCAACATTAAACCCACCAAAAACCCAAGTTTTAATACCTCAAAAATTGCCCTAAGAACCCACTACGAATTTTCATCCAAATTCAACCAAATTGATATATATATTGTGTATTTCATTATGCTTAAACAAAACCCCAACACAATTTATCAAAACAAATTGAAAAAACCCTTAAAAATCCAAACTTTAATATAAACCATAATTTTCAAAACTCCATATTTTTGAAATCTAAGACAATAGTTAGGTAGAGGGTAAAGAGGAGGTTAAGAAAACGTAATTACCTTTGAAAAACACCTTTAATTGAAGGAGATAATGGATGGAATAGTAACCAAGGTTTTGAAGAAGCTTTGAAAATGGTGGGAGGCTTCCAACGTTTGGAAGAAAGGAAATGGGAAAAGGGAAGACAACTTTTCCCATAAAGTGGTCTTGCTTTTTAAATTTGGGTCAAATTGCAACATAGGTCCCTCCCTTCTTATTAAAACTCAATTAGGTCATTATTTGAAGTTGAATTGTTTTAAATTAAATTTTATTTGACTCGAACTAAAACCCGGTTAACTCCTAGGCCCAAGACACGGGTGTTACAACTCTCTCTCACTTAAGGAATTTCGTCCCCGAAATTACCTGACTGAAAGAGATACGGAAACTGCTTTTCCATATCCTCCTTCCTCTCCCAAGTGGCCTCGTCCACACCTCTACGTTGCCACCGCACCTTCACTAACTCAATCGATTTACCCCTCAACACCTTACTGTCAGAAGCTACGATCTCCACTGGCTCTTCTTCATAAGTAAAATCCGGATTCAATTCAATTTCTTCTACGGGCATAACATGTGATGGATCGGACCTATACTTGCGAAGCATCGAAACATGGAACACATCATGTATCTTCTCAAGCTCGGATGGCAAACGCAACTGATAAGCAACCGGACCAACTCTCTTCACAATCTCATACGGTCCTATGTACCTCGGACTCAACTTCCCTTTTCGGCCAAATCTCATCACCTTTTTCCACAGAGACACCTTCAAGAATACCTTCTCACCCACTGAGAACTCAACTTCCTTCCTCTTCAAATCGGCATAGGACTTCTGCCTATCCGAAGCAGCCTTCAAACGATCACAAATCAACTTTACCTTGTCGGTTGTCCCCTTGAGCAAATCTGGCATAGGTAACAATTTCTGCCCTACTTCGGCCCAACATACTGGAGTCCTACACTTCCGGCCATACAAGGCCTCATACGGAGCCATCTGAATGCTCGACTGAAAACTGTTATTGTACGCAAACTCTACTAGAGGCAAATGCTTCTCCCAAGTACCCTGAAAGTCAATGATACAACAACGCAACATATCCTCTAAGATCTGAATAACCCTTTCTGACTGACCATCTGACTGAGGATGGTAAGAAGTGCTGAAGTTCAAACGGGTACCCAAAACTGTATGCAG
Organism: Hibiscus tridactylites; assembly: GCA_958450335.1. Lineage (NCBI taxonomy): Eukaryota > Viridiplantae > Streptophyta > Magnoliopsida > Malvales > Malvaceae > Hibiscus > Hibiscus tridactylites. The sequence continues at coordinate 21,281,788 of OY288289.1, read as the reverse complement.
ACACTCCCAAAATCTAGAAGTAAACCGCAGATCTCTATCTGATACAATGGACTTCGGCACACCATGCAGTCTAACAATCTCGCCAATGTACAAGTCGGCCAATCTATCTAAGGTGTAAGTAGTGTTGACTGCCAAGAAATGGGCACACTTCGTAAAGCGATCCACTATCACCCAAACTGAGTTCTTCTTCGTAGGAGTCAAAGGCAAACCCGAAACAAAATCCATGGCGATGTTCTCTCACTTCCATTCCAGAATTCTCAACGGCTGTAACAAACCTGAGGGAACCTGATGTTCCGCCTTCACTCTCTGACACACTAAGCACTTACTCACAAAGTCGGCTACATCTCTCTTCAAGCCAACCCAAAAATACCCATTCTTCAAATCACGGTACATCTTCGTACTTCCAGGATGCATAGCAAACGGACTACTGTGGGCTTCAGTCAAGATTGTACGTCTCAAATCACTGTCTTCTGGCACAACTATTCTGTCATTGAAACATAAAACCCCATCAGTGCTAAAACTGTAGTCTGAAGATTTACCCTCGGCTATATCTTGCACGTGAGGTGCCAAAGATCTATCTAGAAGCTGTTTCTCTCGAATCAACTGACCTAGAGTAGGTCTAACCTGAAGCTCGGCTACTAAGCCACCATCTCCGGACAAACTCAATCTAGCAAACATAGCTCTCAAGTCCACGACCACCTTCCTACTCAATGTATCGACCACTACATTGGCCTTACCCGGATGGTACTCAATAGTAAGATCGTAGTCTTTTAGGAGCTCTAACCACCTACGCTGTCTGAGATTCAAGTCTCGCTGAGTCATAATATACTTCAAACTCTTGTGATCGGTGTATACTGTGCATTTCTCACCATACAAATAATGCCTCCAAATCTTCAGAGCAAACACAACTGCAGCTAACTCTATGTCATGGGTCGGATAGTTGCGCTCATGGGTCTTCAATTGTCTTGAGGCATAAGCCACTACTCTCTTGTCTTGCATCAGAACACATCCTAACCCTACATATGAAGCATCACTGTAGACTACATAGTCCTTCCCGGACTCAGGCTGAATCAAAATCGGAGCTTGGGTCAAAGCTTCTTTCAATTTCTCAAAGGCTCTCTGTCTTGCATCTGTCCACTCAAACTGAACACTCTTCTGAAGTAACTGTGTCAATGGAGCGGCTAATTTAGAGAAACCCTCTACAAACCTCCTATAGTATCCGGCTAAGCCTAGGAAGCTACGTACCTCTGTCACTGACTTCGGTTGCTTCCACTCAACAATGACTTCAATCTTCTTCGAATCAACTCTAATCCCATCGGCTGACACTACATGTCCTAAGAAGACTACTTCTCGGATCCAGAATTCACACTTGCTGAGCTTCGCATACAACTGGTGATCTAGCAAAGTCTTCAAAACAAGTCTCAAGTGTCGGTCATGGTCTTCTTCAGTTCGCGAATACACCAAAATGCCATCTATAAATACAACCACGAACTGATCTAGATACTGATGAAAAATCCTATTCATCATGTCCATGAAAGCTGCCGGTGCATTAGTCAACCCAAATGGCATGACTAAAAACTCATAATGTCCATACCTAGTCCTAAAGGCTGTCTTCGGTACATCGACATCTCTTACCTTTAGCTGGTAATAACCTGATCTCAAATCAATCTTCGAAAAGACAGATGCTCCTCTCAATTGATCAAACAAGTCATCAATTCTAGGCAACTGATATTTGTTCTTCACTGTCAACTGATTTAACTGCCTATAATCTATACACATTCTTATACTTCCATCTTTCTTCTTCACAAACAAAACTGGTGCACCCCAAGGTGAAGAACTAGGTCGAATAAAACCTCTATCTGTCAATTCTTGCAACTGAGTCTTCAACTCTTTCAATTCTTTCGGTGCCATACGATATGGAGCAATCGAAACAGGAGCTTAATCAGAATAAGTCTCAATGCTGAACTCTACCTCTCTGTCCGGTGGTAACCCTGGCAATTCTTCCGGAAACACACTAGGAAAATCACATACTGTCTGGATGTCCTGAGGTCTAACCTCACTCATGTTAGGGTTCATCACATACGCTAAGTATGCTTCACACCCCAACTCAACTAACCTCTTAGCCTCTAACACTGAAACCACATTGGACAAGAACTTCACGTTCTCACCCACCACTACGATCTCATAATCTTCTGTGAGCTTCAAAGAAATCCGCTTAGTTTCAAAATCTATCCTAGCTCTATGCTCCGTGAGCCAATCCATACCCAGAATCACATCAAAACCATAGAAGGGAAGTTCCATCATATCCACTGGAAACACATGCCCCTGAACCATCAACGGACACCTTCGGTACATCTTCCTAACTACTACCGTGTCCTCAAAGGAACTAGTAACACTAACTCCTACCTCTAACAACTCACAAGGAAAATTCAAAGACTGTGCATGCTCACTCAATATGTAGGAATGTGTAGACCCAGAGTCAATCAAAGAAAGCAAACCCAAAGACTGTATCGAGAAGTTACCTGCGATCACATCGGTGTCATGCTGATCTCCCCGCTGAGCATAAACTCTGGCCTGACCTCCGCCCTCTGGCTGAACTGCAACTACATGTGCTATGTTCCTCTGACCATCATTCCTCGGCTAGAAGTTTCCTCTACCGCGCCCGCGGCCTCTCTGAAAGTCATTGGCTCGAGCAGGAGCCTGAGCTGGTGCCTGTCCCACCTGATGTGGACAGTCACGCCTGATGTGGTCTCTAGCACCACAACTCCAACAAGAATGGTAATTTCCCCAACACTCGCCGGTGTGGTTCCTCCTGCAAGTAGCACATGTGGGCAACTTCCCACCAGCTCTCTGACCCTGATGGCCCCTACCGTGGTTACCGCCACCACGCCTATGGTCATACTGATGCCTGTTGCGTGTAAAAGAGTCTATCGCAATTGTAGTGCAAGTGTACACGACGTAAGTAGTAAAGTGATACGAAGTATCGGATATCGTCTCCACAGGGATTGGGCAAATAGCTTCACCTCGATTTACTACACGAAAGTAAAAGAAATAATTGAGAGTTGTCACGAGAATAATAAAGTAAAAACGTAAATAAAAGGATTGAGATATCAAGATAGAGAGAATGGGCTGGTATTGAATTGCTCGGTAGTGCAGATATTGGATTGCTTAGGAACTCCAGTTCTGTCGTCGCTCTCGTCGCCGACAGCACCTGTTGCGGCGGTTGTCCGTTAGCTGTCGCGGCAGCGAACACACCAACTCCGTACTTCAAGTTTGGCAAGAATCCCAGATCTGCCTTGGCCTATCCCTAGGTCCAAGTCTGTCGATGATCACGTCTTTGATGATACCTCCCGGCGTGAATCGAAGGATGAACACCGATGTGTATGAATTCTTCTTTAGCCACTTAACCTTGCCCTATCCCTAGGCACAAGATAGTTCAACTATAAACTAGAGAACTCGCTCTTATTTCTTTCGTATACTTAACTCTCCCGATGCTAAGTAAATGGATAACCTCACAATGCTCTCCCGATGCTCTTGCAAGATGTTAAAACCAAAATAAAAGAACTTGAAGTTTATTTTATTGAACTTGGAGAAACCTAAAACAAAACAACCCTTGCAACTACTTTACAAAACAACCCGTAGCCCTAGGGGGAATTTAGAACATGTCGGTGACGGGTAAACGACAGAGGGGTTTAGGTTATCGGTTATGAGGTAGAATGAGGTGTGTCTCTCTAGGTTAAAACCTATGCCCTTATATAAGCTTTGGGCTCAAGTTAAATAAGGTAACAAGGATTACAACTTTAATTAAAAGTAAAATTCTAATAAAGACTTAATCTCTAAGGATTCCTACTTTGCAGCCGCCATCCTTGTTTCTAGGAATTTCCTCTCCTTGAGCTTTGGCTTGACATATCTTTTGATCCGGGACTTTGAAAAATATTTGGCTTTCACACGACAGACGAGTAGATTTTTCTCTATCTATCGAGGTCCACTTTACTTTTCCTCTTCATAAATCTGTTGTCACCCTGCTGTCACGACAGGTCCATGGCAGCTTCGTCCTCATCGTCTACTTGTCCAGTTCAGCTTTCCTGCTTCTCTGCCCTACGCCTGCCTTCTTTGTCAACTATGGCAGATACCTGCAAAAATAGCCATCTTTTAGTAGAATCCGTGCTTTTAATCCATTTGTGATGTTTTACTGAAAAGTAACCTAAATACAATGCAATGATGCTTGAATGCAGCAGAAATATGGGTTAAAAGGGGTGTAAATAATAGAACTTTTACACACTCAACAATGCCTATTGTCCCGATGCCTCTTGGCATCACCTCTATCAAAGTTGCTGGACCTCTTACCCGAACTAGATCCACCTGACCGCCTGGTCAAACTCAAACTGTGCTCTAAGTCCTTGATCTCCTCACTCAGCCCATATCGGAAGCGGTTACAATGCTCCACCTCAGTAGGTACAAGCTCAGGTGCATACTAACTCAATCTGACAAACCGAATCTCATAATCAGTCACGGACATACTCCCCTGAAGCAATGCCATAAACTCCCTCTTCCTCTCATCGAGGTATCGCGGACCCAAATACTTCTTCCGGAAAGTTGTCTCAAAGAACTCCCAAGTGATCACGGTCTCCTCCATCCCCGAAGTAACGATGACCCACCAAGTGTAGGAATCTTCCTGAAGTAAAGACTCAACACTCCCCAACTTGCGCTCACCAATACATCCCATCTGAGCAAGAATACGGACGGTCTTCTCAAACCACAACTCTGACCTCTCCGGAGTAGCACCTCTAAACTCTTCGGCCCCAAGGCCCCGAAGTCTCTCTAATGGAAATCCGGTGCCCTCACCCTGATGATGAGCTGCCTGGCCTCCAGCTACTGCAGCCTGAAATGCCCCGGCTATTGCCTGAACCAACGGAGTTAAGTCAATCCCGGCCGGTCCTTGGCCACCTTGACCTCCTTGTGGTCCCTCTCCTTCGGCCCCGGCCTCACCTCCCACTCCCGGTGGAGGAGGTGGTGGTGGTGGAGGTGGTGGAGGAGCTCCAACTCCAACCACATGCTCTCCCACTTGAGCTCCAACCCCAACTACCGGCTCAACTCTCGGAGCCTCTGCCCGTGGTTCCGGTCGAACCATCCTAGGCCTCCCACGTGGTCTCATGGTTCAACTAGCAAGGTAAAACTACAACAAGAAACAAATAAGGATTACGTTAGTCAAAGCAAGGGTCCAATAGTGCTCAAGTATTCCTCTTTCCAAAAATCTTTTTAAATTAAGTAATAGTAGCAATGGGCACTCACTCTACACCAGACACAACAGTTCATGCATTCAAAACATCATACGATCAATCAAGCATCAAGGATTCATGGCAAATCATGCATCGAACAACACAAGCATTTAACATATTAAGCTTACCTCACTTACCTGCCCGAGGTCTCGGTAACCTCAGGCTCTGATACCAACAAATGTAACCCCCTCGTCCCGGCCTGGCCGGATGACCGGTCCGAGTGAGCCACACGGGGAAAACCGAGTGAAACCCGTTAAGGTTCCCTTCGGTTAGCAACCCTATATTTTTTTTTTTCTTTTTTTTTTCTTGCCTAGATGAAAATTAAGTCCTATGTGATTCATAACAGCGGAAAACATTCAAGGGAAAAACACATTCGAACCACGGCCATACATAACAATCTATTTTTTTAGCTTATAGGATAGCCAGTATTGATACTCTAACCAGGGGTATCAATACCAGGGTATCAATACCCTAACCAGGGGTATCAATACCAGGGTATCAATACCCTAACCAGGGGTATCAATACCAGGGTATCAATACCCTAACCAGGGGTATCGATACGCTCTACTCTCATCCACAACACCAGATTCCAGTAACTTTGGAGGGTATCGATACCCCATGCAAAAATCTAAGGCCTTTGGGCAAGAGAGTATCGATACCCTAGCTAGGGGTATCGATACCCCCTGCACTGCAATTCCTCAATCTCAACTAAAACAACCCCAACACGACTCTAAATGCATTTCTCGACTAACCTAAGCGTATACCAACATGCAAGCACACATATTTAAGCCAAGGGTGTCATTCAAACATGGATTAAAACATTCATACATAACATTCAAATCAAAGAGCAATATAGGCAATATTAAGCATACATAAAGGCTCAAATGGTCTTAAAGAGAACAAGTCATCTTGGGAGGTTTGCACTTATACACAAGGCAACCTAAACATTCTAAAGCATGCCATTACACTCCAAAATATGCATCAAAGTATCACATGCCTTACAATCCATAATCAAACTCAACAACATCATCATTCAAATGAGTCATACAAGCTCATATAAAGACACCCTATTGCCACATTGCTTAACTACTACAAAATCAACCATACTTGAGCAACAACTTGGAAAGCCCTTCTTGCCTTGCCTCGAGCTAACACCACGCTAATGATCTGCATTGTTGAACATAGAGAGCGTAAGCTATAAGCTTAGTGAGGGTGCTCTAAAACGAAAACATCAACAATGCAGGGTTCAAGCACGTTAATCCTAGTCTCACATACATCAAGCATAGGCATAAAATCAAGTAGACCTAGCTAGTCTTTCAAGTGGCATATATGGTCTCTCAATCCTAACAAGCTTAACATCAATAATAATCATCATGCAACAACACCATATACCACAATCACATATCACCATCATATATCACAATACATGAACAAGTTTAATTGGCCACTTTAATTACCTCGATTGTGCGGATTTAAACCTCAACAACACTTTACCTCGGTGGGATTTCACTCATCACCGGACCTTGCATGTGCGGGATTCCACTCATCGCCACATGCCCTACGGATGGGATTCCACTCATCATCCCGTAGAAATAAATAAAAGCTTCCGGTGGAATTTTACATCACCGTACTCCTCCTTGATGACTTAACGCCATCAAGGCCACGTACGTTTTGACTCAATTTGTGTGCACACTATCCTAATGATCGATCATTTACAACCGGTAATTATTTAGTGCCAATTATCATCATCAATCACATATCATCAATCACACTCATGCTCATCACATATATCCACATCATAATATATGTACATGTACCAAATAATCACAAGCACAAGAGCATAGTCATTAAGCACATTGGCATTTAAGGAAAACAAGACTAAATTAACTACTTGGATTATAAGGAAGTGGCCTACCAAGCACACTTTACACACACACACTACTCATGCTCGAACCAAACTTTAAAACAAGTTAAGACCACTCACCGCCCTTCCTTAGCAATTCGAACCAATCGTCTTACGAACCCGGATTCGGTCCCAAAGCCTCCTCAACGTTTCCTCTTGCTTCTAGTCAAACAAAACACATACATTACTTCCCAATTCAATGCTAAACTCAACCATCAACTTACTTTGCAAACACAACCCAATTTCCACAATTTCCCAAACCACATAATATCTCAAAAACCCAATTTTCGTACTCCAATAATCCTTGGCTGAAACACCCATTTCCAAACACCCAAATGACTTCCAAAACATCCCAAATCACCCTCCTAACATAGGTAGACCATCAGCCCTTCAATTTCAACATTAAACCCACCAAAAACCCAAGTTTTAATACCTCAAAAATTGCCCTAAGAACCCACTACGAATTTTCATCCAAATTCAACCAAATTGATATATATATTGTGTATTTCATTATGCTTAAACAAAACCCCAACACAATTTATCAAAACAAATTGAAAAACCCCTTAAAATCCAAACTTTAATATAAACCCTAATTTCCAAAACTTCATATTTTTGAAATCTAAGACAATAGTTAGGTAGAGGGTAAAGAGGAAGTTAAGAAAACGTAATTACCTTTGAAAAACACCTTTAATTGAAGGAGATAATGGATGGAATAGTAACCAAGGTTTTGAAGAAGCTTTGAAAATGGTGGGAGGCTTCCAACGTTTGGAAGAAAAGAAATGGGAAAAGGGAAGACAACTTTTCCCATAAAGTGGTCTTGCTTTTTAAATTTGGGTCAAATTGCAACATAGGTCCCTCCCTTCTTATTAAAACTCAATTATGTCATTATTTGAAGTTGAATTGTTTTAAATTAAATTTTATTTGACTCGAACTAAAACCCGGTTAACTCCTAGGCCCAAGACACGGGTGTTACATATATTACATTTATGTGATAAGAATCCATCACCTAGAAGTTTTGTAAAGCTTCAAGGATATAAGCAGTTTCCGCTTTCTCCTTTTCTTGATGTATGCATATTCTGATAATCCTTTCGTTTTCCCCTACTACGAGTATTATTTATTTTAAACAGTATTAAACTTTAATGAATATATATTACCTGGAAATTTTGTAATGCTTCAAGGATATAAGCAGTTGATTTTAATTTTTTTTTAAATAACTCGTTAACATTTCACTTTTTATCATTTTAACCTCTAGTAACCTAACCACTATAATTATTAATTAATATATATTATAAATTTAATGAAAATTTCCATCTATTTTGGTTAATACTAACATGTATTAGTACAAATTGATTGATACAAGATGTTAATATTTTAAATCAATCAGTTAATAATATTATTGGTACGAATTGGTTAATACTTTCGGCACCTAAAATTCAAAAAAGGTATTCTTTAGGCACCTATTTTTCATTTAAGCCTTTATAATTTTGTTTTACTAATTGATTGCAAAGTTTTAGGGTTGAAAATGAATTTTTAAAAATTCAAGGGTGAAATTAGAAAGAAACATTTTCAGTAGTGACCATAATGTTTATTTTTTAAAATCGGAGACCAGAAATGTACATGGGATAAACTTTAATGTCCGTTGCAGTAATTTACCCTTATTTTTTTCGTTGCCAGGTCACCAAGCCGTCAACGTTTAACGACAATAAACGGCTGACTGACCAAAAGTTTACGCCCCGAAAACGTAAGTGACCTTATTGGCCGTTTTTCAAAATCGGTGACCAACTTTGTACTAGAGGAAACATAAGTGACTATTCCAATAGTTAACCTTATAAAATTTAAATCAAAAGTTGAAAATATTCAGTTTTAACTCTTTTAAGTATTATGACAAATAAATAAAACTCTTTTAAGTATAGATGTTAAATCTTAAAATTCATTCAAGTATAGAGACTAATAGTATATTTTGACCACACATTTAAAAGAAGTTCTGTAATATATATATATATATATATATATATATATATATATATATATATATATATATATATATATATATGAGTCAGGATCAACTTATACAATGTAAAACTCTTTAAATTTTACACGTTTTTTGGATCGTTGGATGGGAAAAATGGATGGCTGAGATTAACTCCTTACTTTTTTTCCTCAAGTGATCATCTTCACATATTCTACTGTTAATCTCATCCATCCGTTTCACTCATCCAATGATCCAAAAAACGTGTAAAACTTAAAGAGTTTTACATTGTGTAAATGGATCCTATTCTTTTATATATATATATATTGTTATTATAGGGTTTAATTCACAATTTATATTAGCCTATGAAGTGTACACATTTTATCACTTTGCACATTTAATTATCTTGTCTCCATTTACCCCTGAACTATCATTTTGTCCCTGTTTGCCAAAAAAATATATATTGATGTCCAATAATAACATGCTATGTATGTATCACATTTTTATTGGCCGTCTTTTAACTTTGGGGGAAATCTGGAATGAAAAATGATACTACTAGGACAAAAGATAGTTAAGGTGCAAAGTGAAAAGAAATACGAGTATACTATAGGGATTAAATTATGAATTAAGCCTTATTATATTTATATACCATCTTAAGTGTTTATTTTAAAAAATGATACACAAGCTTGTCTCAACTTTGTTTAGAGTTTAGGTTCAGTGTTTAGAGTTCAGGTTGAATGGTTTAGAATTTAAGTTTTAAGATTATAGTTTAGAGTTTAGGTTGTATGATTTAGAATTTAATATTTAGGATTATGTTGCGACCTAATTTTTTTGTTGCTAAAATCATAAATTTAAGTTTTTCCGTGTTTAATTTTTGAAAGCCTTTTAAGATCGGGGGATTTCTTAAAAAAGTTAAATTTAAAATTGAGGGGGTCGCCATCGGCTATTTTGGTAGGCCAGACACCGTAAAATAAAAACTAGAGATTCAAGGGTTCGAGGGTCGGTTACGAGTGGAGAAGGATTAGCACCCTGACTACGCCCGAAAATCGGTACCTAAGGGTTCGTATCATAATTACCGAAAAAATGAAAATTCGGTTTACTTTAATCGTTAATCCCTAAAATGCATGTATGCATGATTACATCAATATAATACCTTGGTATTCACAGTCTCCAAAGGAGATGACACCTAGAATGACCGAGATGACACTCCCAACAGGATACCAGAACAATAAGGCCTAAAAATTATATGCAACATATTAAATGCATGAATGAGATATATATTCGAATAAAACATTTTGAAAATTACGGTATCCTGAGAAGATGACGCCCGAAAAATCGGGACGACACTCCTAATAGGATCTTAAATACTGAAATTAAATTGAACATTACAAAATTAAATGTAAGAGCAAAATATTATCGAATTAAATAGATAGATAAAAATAGAAAATAAATATACGAATCTGGAAAGGGCCGGATTGAACAAAATGCAATAAAAAACGAAAATAAAGTGCACAGAAACTAAAATGACACCGGATGTAGGACCGGGTTTGAACATAAAAGCGAAAATAAAATAAATATCCAGAAAGGACCGGATCAAATAGAAAATGAAATTGCATAAATTAAATGCTGAAATTAAATACAAAAATTAAAAGTTGGTGGTTAGTTGTTAAATGTTAGCGAATCGGGCCATAAATAATACGGGTCGTTCTTCGGGTTGCCGTAAGACCATATAGCGATAAATTAAATCGAACAACCGAAATTACACACACAAACATACATATATATATATATTACGTATCATATAAATAATACATAAAGTATAATAATATAATGTATATAATATTTATTAGCATATATAGCATATATAATATATTATGTACACCTTACACATATATTTAAAATATAATATACCATATATACATGTAATAAATATATGGTATATATGTGTAAGGTGTACATAATATATTATATATGCTATATATGCTAATAAATATTATATACATTATATTATGGGTTTTATTTTGATGCACAAGCTGTGTAAATTTTTTTTACACATTCTTTTTATAAAATTTAAAATCTAAATCACAAACCCTAGCAACCTAAAACCTAAGCCCTAAATCCTAAACTCTAAATTCTAAATTCTACCCATAAACCTTAAATTATATACCCTACATACTAAACCCCTAAACCCTAAACTAAAACCCTAAACCCTAAACCCTAAAATTAAAGGGCTTGTGTAAACTAAAGTTTACACAGCTTGTGCATCAAAGTTTTTTCCTTATATTATTATACTTTATGTATTATTTATATGATACGTAATATATATATGTGTTTGTGTGTGTAATTTCGGTTGTTCGATTTAATTTATCGCTATACGGTCTTACGGTGACCCGAAGAACGACCCGTATTATTTATGGCCCGATTCGCTAACATTTAACAACTAACCACCAACTTTTAATTTTCGTATTTAATTTCAGCATTTAATTTATGCAATTTCATTTTCTATTTGATCCGGTCCTTTCTGGATATTTATTTTATTTTCGCTTTTATGTTCAAACCCGGTCCTACATCCGGTGTCATTTTAGTTTCTGTGCACTTTATTTTCGTTTTTTATTGCATTTTGTTCAATCCGGCCCTTTCCAGATTCGTATATTTATTTTCTATTTTTATCTATCTTTATTTAATTCGATAATATTTTGCTCTTACATTTAATTTTGTAATGTTCAATTTAATTTCAGTATTTAAGATCCTATTAGGAGTGTCGTCCCGATTTTTCGGGCGTCATCTTCTCAGGATAGCGTAATTTTCAAAATGTTTTATTCGAATATATATCTCATCCATGCATTTAATATGTTGCATATAATTTTTAGGCCTTATTGTTCTGGTATCCTGTTGGGAGTGTCATCTCGGTCATTCTAGGTGTCATCTCCTTTGGAGACTGTGAATACCAAGGTATTATATTGATGTAATCATGCATACATGCATTTTAGGGATTAACGATTAAAGTAAACCGAATTTTCATTTTTTCGGTAATTATGATACGAACCCTTAGGTACCGATTTTCGGGCGTAGTCAGGGTGCTAATCCTTCTCCACTCGTAACCGACCCTCGTACCCTTGAATCTCTAGTTTTTTATTTTACGGTGTCTGGCCTACCAAAATAGCCGATGGCGACCCCCTCAATTTTAAATTTAACTTTTTTAAAAAATCCCCCGATCTTAAAAGGCTTTCAAAAATTAAACACGGAAAAACTTAAATTTATGATTTTAGCAAAAAAAAAAAATTAGGTCGCAACATAATCCTAAATATTAAATTCTAAATCATACAACCTAAACTCTAAACTATAATCTTAAAACTTAAATTCTAAACCATTCAACCTGAACTCTAAACACTGAACCTAAACTCTAAACAAAGTTTAGACAAGCTTGTGTATCATTTTTTAAAATAAACACTTAAGATGGTATATAAATATAATAAGGCTTAATTCATAATTTAATCCCTATAGTATACTCGTATTTCTTTTCACTTTGCACCTTAACTATCTTTTGTCCTAGTAGTATCATTTTTCATTCCAGATTTCCCCCAAAGTTAAAAGACGGCCAATAAAAATGTGATACATACATAGCATGTTATTATTGGACATCAATATATATTTTTTTGGCAAACAGGGACAAAATGATAGTTCAGGGGTAAATGGAGACAAGATAATTAAAGGTGCAAAGTGATAAAATGTGTACACTTCATAGGCTAATATAAATTGTGAATTAAACCCTATAATAACTATATATATATATATAAGAATAGGATCCATTTACACAATGTAAAACTCTTTAAGTTTTACACGTTTTTTGGATCATTGGATGAGTGAAACGGATGGATGAGATTAACAGTAGAATATGTGAAGATGATCACTTGAGGAAAAAAAGTAAGGAGTTAATCTCAGCCATCCATTTTTCCCATCCAACGATCCAAAAAACGTGTAAAATTTAAAGAGTTTTACATTGTATAAGTTGATCCTGGGCAATTTTGGGTGAAAAACCCCTTTTTAATTATTATCTTTAAAAATGGCTCCCAAAAACTTTTATTTGGCAAAATGACCCCCTTTCTTGCCAGGTCGGCAGACCTCGCGTTTTGTAGGACGCGAGGTACGATATCGCGTTCTACAGAACGCGATTTTCGTCGACGTGGCGTTGCAGTCCGTGTTAACGGTTTAACAGTACCTCGCGTTCTGCAGAACGCGAGGTCCCCGAGAAATTGAAAAGGCGACTGGAATATATCGCACGGACCTCGCGTTCTGTAGGACGCGAGGTCTGTGCATTTCCAGCCAGATCCACAAGCAAAAACATGCGTAAGTAGGTCTGTTCGAACCCAATTTCGAGCGTGTAAATGGTATATTTTTAGCGATCATCGAGTTTGGGGTTGTAGTACTGAAAATTGTCTATTGTATGATACCAACATGGTTAATTTCGTCCATTCTACAATAGTTTAAAATGGCTTCGAAAACCCTATGCTAGCATACTTTTATTGATTGAAGTTGTATTTCAACTAATGTCGATTTTCTGTTTTTTAATCCTATTAAATTTAGTAAAAACAAAAATTAAATAAACATTATAAAGTTTAATTATAATATGCAAACAAAATTATAATTCATAAACAAAATTAGAATACGACATTATAAAATTTAAAAGTGTTTTACATAAATAGAAAACAACAAAAAAAAACTAAAAATGCCTATGTCCACCGGTTCTGTAGTCGGGTGGATGACGCTGGCGATCCGGATTCCTCCTCGGCCCATCGTGTGGTGGTCCCTGGTCCCTATCATCCTGACCATCGTGCGCGATCTGCGGATCTGTGCTGGGCCTAGGCGGGGAGTAAAACAAACTACCTATCGGCGTATTCTCCACCATCTGAAACTCATACTGAGGTGGATAATTGATAAGTAGAAGGTCAGTCGTGGGCGTCTTGGGGCGATAGGCATCAGTGGAGCCGAACTGGGGTGGAGGCATCGTCTGCTCGAAAGTCGATGGACCGCTATGCAATGGTGGGGCAGAAGATGATGCCCCTAGAGTGTCATATCGTGGTCTCGGACCGCGCTGCGTCGACTGCCTCTGGGTCTGGCTCGCTCGCCCGCTCCCGCGTGGGCGGTTTTGGGGTCGCTGGGGAAGCCCTTCTTCGAGCTCGGCCGGAGTAAGGATATGTGGCATCCCATTGTCCCTATACCACTGGCCATAATTGAAAGTGACCAAAGGACCCCCTTCTATAATTGGTTGGAGAAACTCTGGGCGTCTGAGAAATCGTTGACCCCAAAGCGCTATCCAGATAGCGTGGTGCTCGGCCCAGTCAGTCTCCGTCTTCCCCTGACGCATAAGATTGTGGAACTCGTCCATATTTTGCGGAGGGCGTGGAACATTTTGGACGTACCCGAACTGTCGGAGTACCCGATCCGCAGAATGCCACACGCAAATTTCGTAGTTCAACAGCGGAACTACGGAAATCCAGAGGTCTCGCTCTTGCACAATATCTGCTGGAGTAATGTGGCGAATCTGCTCTGAATCGTAGGGCGTCCACACGAACTAAAAAGAATGAAAAAAGTTAGTAAAATTTCTATATGAAATATTATTGGAAAAAATAGTATGGAAAAAATCAAAATAATTGTTGAATTACCTCGTCCTCCTTCAAGGCATCGAATCTATATCTGTATGCTTTCTGGGAGTCCGGTAGGCCGGCGTGGGATAGGTTGGCGGTCCACCTTTAAATAATGAAAAAGATCGTTAAATAAAATAATTTAATAAAAAAATATAGTAGATTATGTAGTACCTCCGTATAAGCGGAAATGACAGAGGACTAGGAATCCTAAGCTGTGGTGCCAAAGTAGGGATCCGAAGCCAAACCCAAGCCTGCAGGAATAAACATCATCCTCCCATCGATGCTTTGGAGGCGTCAACGTTTCTGCAGAGGTCTCTGATAAGAAACGCTAAGACAGCTGACCCCCAAGATTTTTGTCCAGACTCGTCTAAATTTGTGAGATGATGAAGCCACATAACGTGCACTTTGTTGCGAGTTTTGTTGGGCATTAATATCCCGCCAATAATGCGCAAGATGTGGGCTCGCGCATACCGCTGTGAAAATATAAATTAATAAAGGCATCCTAATTAAAAAAATTGTAAGTTCATCCTAAATAATAAAATTGTAAGTATCCTAAATATTTAATGTAGGCAACCTAAATATTTAATAAAGTATCCTAAATAATTACTGAATTCATCCTAAAAATTTATCCTACATATTTATAATTCATCCTAAATATTTATTAAAAAGATCCTAAATATTGTCCCTATTCATCATAAAAAATTCCCTAAACGCTAATGTGCAAATAAATAATTTTAATTTAATAATAAATGTAATAAAAGCATACTAAATATAATAAAAAAAATACCTCAAGTGTAACATCATCCGCATCGGGGGGAGGGGTTCCAAAGTTGTCCTCCAAGTACGGTAGAGAAATTTTCCCTCCGTCCCACGCTCTATCAGGGGGCATCACGCCAATTTGTTCAGCAAATAGGAGTGGCCAATGTCCCATCGCTACACCAGTAATAACGCTGCCATTTATAGGCAACCCGAGAATGTAGGCAACATCCTGCAACGTAATTGTTGCCTCGCCAAATGGAAGATGGAATGTGTGCGTCTCGGGTCTCCACCGTTCTATCAGCGCGCTGATCAACGACGGTCTAACCTTCACCCCCCCTATATAGCGAGCTATGTGCCCAAAACCAGCCCGCTCAATCAATCGTCTAACAGCAGGAATGGGTGCGACGGTGATACGGTTAACGTAACATTGTAAGTTACGTTCGTATCCCTGAAAAAAATAAAATAAAATAGTTAGTAAAAATAAAAGAATAAAATTTAATTAAATAATTTTTTTTATAAATTAATAGGGAAAAAAATAATACCTCTGGATTGGTTCGCCAATATTCACTGCAGTGACTCGCTCGGTTGCGTAGCAAGGGCTCCATGTGATCAAACGATATATAAAAATTGCTGACAAATTTTTGTGAAACTTCTATAGAAATCGCGTTCTGTGGAGGTTTTTAGGAAAAAAACCTCCAATTTATAGAGGACCTCGCGGCGCTTGGGATGCGAGGTTCACTGAAAAGGCGCGTCAGTGATCAGACGCGTGAACTGAACGGTCCTAAAGACATCGCGTTCTACAGAACGCGAGGTCGTGGGGTTTTTTAAATTTGAGTTTTAAAGCGAGAAATTCATTTAATATACAATAATAACAAATTTTATTTACAATAACAATAAAAATAATAATTATAATTAAAATAATAATAACAACAATAATATTAAGAACAATAATATTAGAGTTTTTAAAGCGGGAAACTCATTTAATAATATTTAATTTTACAATTTTAATTTATAATAATAACAATAACAATAAAAATAAAAAATATAATTAAAATAATAATAATAATAATAATAATAACAACAATAATAATAAATGATACTAACAATAAAAATTATTAGTATGATAGTAATAATAATAACAATAATAATAAGAACAATGAATCATACTAAATATGCGTTATATTTTCAGTAGTAACTAAAAATAACGACATAGCGCAATATTTTGGAAGTTAAATTAAAACAAAACTTCCAAAATATGCGCTATGTTGCCATTAGTAGCTTCAAGCGAAAACTGCGTACGTGAATACAGAAAAAAATCTATCTCGGTGCTCCTTGCCACTCCAAGAGTTTGCTATTTATAGAGGTGAATATGATGACGTGGCAACCTCGCGTACTGTAGGACGCGAGGTCACTCTTACATCGCGTTGTACAGAACGTGAGGTCTATGTGTATATATATATATATATGCAGGGAGATGGATTTTTGTAAGCAGTTAAGTTTAGTTTAGGTCAGTTGAATATGAGTTCGTGTAATGCTGAGTTTTTTTCCGTTGCAATTTTTATGTCCGAAATATTGTTCCTTTATGATAGTTGGAGTTCACTTAAAGATTTGTGTTCATCGGGGGTACATACCTTAATATTTACCGACATATCGCAATATTTTGGAGGTTGTATGCTGCAGTAGTGGCTTCGATGGCTGCTTCTGTAGCCGCCGTCGAGAGGATCCCCGGCTACAGTTTTGAAAAGAAAGGACTTTTAGGAAGCGGGGGCGGATTCAGATCGACATTTTCAGATGCGGCGGGTGCCGATTACATTTGTTAATGTGAATCAAAGTTGCTACCATTTACTCATTTCAGATGTGGCGTGGCAGTCAACATTTACATCTGGATTTCGCTCTCTGCTTCTTTTAGTCGGGACCTCCGATCAAATTTGCCCGCCGGAGCTACTGAATTTATTGTTTCGAATTTTATAGATAATTTATGTAGTTGTCTCAATTTACTTATTAAAGAATACATGTTGAAAGTTTTGTTAAATGAAATTCGACTTAAATTTATTTATGTGGTGTTTTTCCTTTCCTATAAATACCCACGAATTCCACCATCATTTACTCATTCCAAATTCTCTCTAAACACCCAATCCTTGCTCAGCTTATGGCAAAATTTAAGGCAACATTTTATTTTCTCGATACTTATTTTGAGTTAACAATCACCGGCAAAATGTCACTGAAAGATTTAATACAGTTGACAACAATCGAGGTTAGTAAACACACCGACAAACAAATTGCGGCCATGGAATGTCGAATCCCATCACCGTCAGCTAATGAAACGCACTACGTTATGAAGCTTACGAACGAAACAGACGTTTGTAACATGTATGACCGGCTCAATGCCGTCGGAGCTAGAGACGTCGATTTCAATGTTAAGTTTGTCAACGCCGGCGAAGGTAATACGTCTGCACCCGTAGAACCTGCTCCGAACACTGAACACGCACCGTCTTCACCGGATGTTGATGCGGCTGTGGAGGAGCTGCAACTTTTTATGTACAAGCGTAGACAAAGAAAACAACAGATGATCGAAGAACTAAACCTAAGTTCAGACGTGTCCACTGACTACGATGATTCAGACTAACCATTAACTTATGAAATGATCTTCCAATTATGTTATATGACGTCTTATTTCATCCTTTATGAATGTTAAACGGACTTCAAGTTATGTAAAATTACTAGTACTCAATTACATTATAGGCACCAGTAGTAGTATTCAATTACAATACTACAATTGTCTCAAATTCTCGAACATGTTCTCAATTACACAAACAAACAAATAGTGAATAGTACGGTTATTATAACTTCTGACGGAATGTCTGAAACAAAGCGTTTAAAGTGACATCGCGCTCTATAGAACGCGATATCTATAGAACATCGCGTTCTATAGAACGCGAGGTACGAATATCGCGTTCTATAGAACGCGAGGTACTGGTTTACCCTGCCTCCCATCAAATCTATCCCTTAGTTGTCGAAAGTAAGGGGACTGCCTCCCAGGCACACACACGCCATTCCTGCCTCCTATCAAATCTATCCCTTACCTGCTTATCGGTTTTAGGTAATGGACAAGCAAAGTAACGTCTCTGAACCATTATTTGCCTTACACAACCAGATTCTCCTGGATTGCAAGGGCCAATAATTTTGCCTATATATGAACCCTAACCATAAAACGAAAATATAAGTTTCAATTGGCAATCAATTCCTAGAATTTTCTAAGTATAAAAATTTCAAAAGTCTTTCAAAATATTCAAATGGCCGGACGAGGCGTTACTACGAAAGTTTACTACGATGGGTAGATATTCGAGGGTACTGAACAGGGGGTCCTTTTTTACTACGAAGATCCGGTAACGATAAAGCTTCCGAGGAGATTATCGTTCAAGAAGTTGGTCAAGGAACTGGAGGCAAAAGTTCCTCATTTCAATAATCATCGTTTGTCCGACGTGAAGTATCGGGTGCCAATATCTATAGACCCTTTACGGTACACTGTATGCCAAATTGCGGCAAATGCTGATGTGCAAATGATGATGGAAGCCCACTTCGAGTATTCAATCGGGGGCCCCCTCGAGCTGTATGTGTCGTTCTCCGAGTCTCATCCAGTTGTCGAAATACCAAGCTGGGGCCGGGCGAATTTCGACTTCGATCCAAATGCCAACGTTGATAGCCTGACCGCAGGTCTACGACGTGATTTTGGCCTACTCTGTCGAGACAACAAAGTTGGTGCATCGTCATCTGCTCCTCCAAGGCAGTCCTGCGTAGCTAGTATCGGGTTCGACCTCAACCAACCCCCAAACTATGAATTCGATGCACCAACAAATGCATCGTACAGTCTATACGATCCATACAATCCTTATAGTTTTGGGGGGGAAGGAACGCCGGCTCCTTACGTTACGCACGACCATGAAGCATCATATGGCCGACACTCAATGTATGTCTCTGGCACCGACTACGGTCAACCATCTATGGGGAGACATTCTTCTTTTGGGGGTGAGGGAGCGTCGTCTTCTTACGCTATGCACGACCATGATTCATCATATGGACGACACTCAACGTATGTCCCTAGCACGGAGTACGTTCAACCATCAATAGGAATACATTCTTCTTATGGTGATCTTGATTTTGGTCATGGAAATGAGGTTCCTGAGCGATCTCGTGAGAGGTCTCCCGCTCATCGACCCCAATCCTCGCCTCGAAGGGTAGTGATTCCAGAAGCTCTACTATTCCAGCTCCCGGAGGATGCTTTTGACGAAGAACCGATTAGAGAACCCGGGCCAGACGGAGACGAGCTGGGGCCATTCTATCCCGAACCAGAAGACTTGATAGAGTTACCAGAAGACTCAGAAGACACTGCCGTTCCACCACCAGATTTGGACGAAGAACCGACTGCCACCAACTTTCCTGTAGACGCAAGACCAATTTCTATGTTCCAGCCACCATCCCACTTCACAACAGTTGATATGGATGCAATGGACGTCCCTGATTTTCCCCATGACGACACAATAGATGGCCGAGTCCACCGTTCTGATGGTGAACTAAGAATTGGTATGGCGTTCGCGAACAAGGAAATTGCAGTGGCGGCAGTTAAGCAGTACAACCTTCGTCATAATGTTGAGACGACGGTGAAGAAAACTCAAGCCAAATACTACAAGGCTCAGTGCGTCCAAAAGGATCAAGGCTGTAAATGGAAAATCCGTATATCGGACTTGAAGAGGGCAGGCAACGTTGGAAAATAACAAAACTTGAGTGGCCCCATACATGCACCGTTTCTAGCCTCAACCAGGATCACAAGAACCTGGATGCAAAGTACCTCGCGGACATCTTTTCCACACTGGTGAAAACAAATCCCACTGTGTCGGTCCCCACATGTCAGGCTGCAGCTCTAGCTGCCACCGGCTTCCGTCCAGGTTATTCGAAAGCATGGTATGCAAGGAAAAAGGCCAAAGAGGAATTGTATGGCCGATGGGAGGAATCTTACATAGAGTTGCGCCCGTGGCTTAA
Source organism: Hibiscus tridactylites (assembly GCA_958450335.1). Lineage (NCBI taxonomy): Eukaryota > Viridiplantae > Streptophyta > Magnoliopsida > Malvales > Malvaceae > Hibiscus > Hibiscus tridactylites. Next base: position 21,261,196 of record OY288289.1, on the reverse strand, counting down.
TCTCCTGCAGAAACACATCCCCAGAATGGTTGTCAAACTTGATACGGTTCTGGCATACGAAAATGATCGTGTCGTCCGAGGTGTTTGTCAATTCCACCGGTTATTTTGGACTTTCCCCCAGTGCATCAACGCATTCAAGCACTGCAAACCGATGGTCTAAATCGACGGCACATGGTTGTACGGAAAATATACACAGATCCTACTTCTAGCTATAGCACAGGACGGCAATCGCAAATGCGTTCCTGTTGCATTCGCAATCGTCCCGAAGGAGGATTTGGAGTCTTGGACGTTCTTCCTTACGAACCTACGAAAATATGTCCTTGATCCTGTAATACGAAGAAGAAGGGATGAAGGGGTGTGTGTTATTTCTGACAGAGGCACAGCGCTGCTGTGGGCGATACAAAATTTGGGTGATTATTGGAAGCCTCCATACATTCACCACCGTTTTTGCTTGCGGCACATAGTCGCAAACTACCTGCTGAAATACAAGAATCGTGATGAACGTCAAATGGTGCTCGATATGGGTACTTCATTTATGTCATTTTCATTTACTATATTACTTGTTACTCGCTTCAATTTACGACCTTTTTTCATGTGTTTTTCGACCATAACTATTCAACTGTCATCTCGTAGGCAACTCGCACTACAAACAAGAGGTGGCTGAACTGCTCGAGGAACTGAGAGTGAGAAACAAAAAGGGCGTTGAATACCTTGAAAAAATCCCAAAGGAAAAATGGATTCGATCGTATGACGAGGGTAAACGTTATGGTCACATGACAACGAACTTGGCTGAGGCAGTGAACTCATCACTGAAGGGAGTTCGGCAGTTGCCTATCACTTCCATTGTCAAAGCGACCTATTATCGTTTAGCTACCCTTTTTGCAACCTTGGGCAAGCAAGCAACTGAGTACATGGCAGGTGGACACAAAGTCCATCCAGATTTCTGCTCAAGACTGCATATTCAAGTGGCCCAATCAAGACAGGTGCAAGCAACTCTCTTCTCGCGAGAAGGACACTTGTTTCGTGTTGCGGAATTTTCCAGGCGGTTAGAAGGCATTCAACACAACGCTTACGTTGTAGATCTGAGGGAAAAAACCTGCGAGTGCGGAATATTCCAAACTTTCAAATACCCGTGCGCACACGCCATTGCTGCTTGCACTAACCAACGAATAGAATACATGCATATGGTTGATCCGGTATACTTACTCAAAACGGTGCTTAAAGTTTATGAAAAAGAGTTTCCTCCAATCGGAAATGAGGTTGATCCAAATGCTGTGGACACTGAACCGATCATACGCCCAGATCCAGCACTACTACGAGCCAAAGGACGTCCACCTTCTACAAGAATATATTGTGCCGAGGATTTGGTTGAACATCGAGAGAAAACCGGACAAAAGAAGCATTGTTCTATATGTCGAAATACTGGGCACACAGCTCCTAAGTGTCCTAATCGCTCAGCCCCTCGTATTAATTAATTATTTTTAATTTGTATATGCGAGTTCGCACATGACAATCTAATCAGTAAAGTCAGTTTACTTCTATTTATACAGTACGCCATCTTATATTTTCAATCATTCAAAAAAATATGTTATGATAGTGTTTTCGAAGATACTATAAGTCAGTGTACAATGGACGAAAATTGACCGTGTCAGTGTCATACGATAGAGAATTTCCAATACTACAACCCCATACTCGATGTTACCTAAAAATTTAAAATTTATACGTATGAAATTCTGCTCGAGCATGCCTATCAACATTAGTTGAAATACAACTTCAATAAAAAAAATGCTAGCATAGGGTTTTCGAAGCCATTTTAAACCATTGTAGAATGGACGGAAATTAACCATGTTGGTATCATACGATAGACAATTTTCAGTACTACGACCCCAAACTCGATGATCGCTAAAAATATACCATTTACACGCTCGAAATTGGGTTCGAACAGGCCTACTTACGCATGTTTTTACTTGTGGTTCAGGCTGGAATTGCACAGACATCGCGTCCTATAGAACGCGAGGTCCGTCCGATATATTCCAGCCGCCTTTTCAATTTCTCGGGGACCTCGCGTTCTGCAGAACGCGAGGTCCTGTTAAACCGTTAACACGGACTGCAACGCCACGTCGACAAAAATCGCGTTCTGTAGAACGCGATATCGTTCCTCGCGTCCTATACAACGCGAGGTCTGTCGACCTGGCAAGAAAGGGGGTCATTTTGCCAAATAAAAATTTTGGGAGCCATTTTTAAAGATAATAATTTAAAAGGGGTTTTTCACCCAAAATTGCCTTGATCCTGACTCATATGTATATTACATAACTTCTTTTAAATGTGTGGTCAAAATATACTATTAGTCTCTATACTTGAATGAATTTTAAGATTTAACATCTATACTTAAAAGAGTTTTATTTATTTGTCATAATACTTAAAAGAGTTAAAACTGAATATTTTCAACTTTTGATTTAAATTTTATAAGGTTAACTATTGGAATAGTCACTTATGTTTCCTCTAGTACAAAGTTGGTCACCGATTTTGAAAAACGGCCAATAAGGTCACTTACGTTTTCGGGGCGTAAACTTTTGGTCAGTCAGCCGTTTACTGTCGTTAAACGTTGACAGCTTGGTGACCTGGCAACGAAAAAAATAAGGGTAAATTACTGCAACGGACATTAAAGTTTATCCCATGTACATTTCTGGTCTCCGATTTTAAAAAATAAATATTATGGTCACTACTGAAAATGTTTCTTTCTAATTTCACCCTTGAATTTTTAAAAATTCATTTTCAACCCTAAAACTTTGCAATCAATTAGTAAAACAATATTATAAAGGCTTAAATGAAAAATAGGTGCCTAAAGAATACCTTTTTTGAATTTTAGGTGCCGAAAGTATTAACCAATTCGTACCAATAATATTATTAACTGATTGATTTAAAATATTAACATCTTGTATCAATCAATTCGTACTAATTTCTGTAAGCTTACAAGTATGATCTAAAGACATTCTCATTCAACTTAGATATCCACGTATGATCAGAATGGTCTTCTGTAAGCTTACAAGTTTGGCCATGGCTCGTAGTTAATCAAGGCAAATCTCCTCAAAGTGAACTCTTATTTCTGCACTTGTGATCTAATATGCAATTGAAATATTCTTTTTCTTTTTATTATTCGAATCACTCTAAACTACTCTTTTTTTAAGTTTTTACCTTAGAATTCATTTCCGTCTTCTGTAAACTTTGAATATGCATCTATAAGTTATATTGTATCTTGACTAGTATCGATGCATGTTTTCAGTAAAAAAAATTATCAATACTACATGATCTTTCTTATTTGAATGGTGGATTCCTCATTTATCTCTTGTTTTTTTTCTTATTGCTCTCTTCAATTTGCCGATCCCGCTTCTGATTGTTTCGACTTGACTCAGTCGGCTCTTTGATCAAAACTTTTATTTCATGTTTATTTTTTTTAATTTTTTGATTTTTATCTTTTTTCTTATCTTTTTATTTTTTCTCTTTTTTTTTTGAATTTTTTTAAAACTGCCCATTTTTGGGGTTTCAGCCTAGGGTTCAATTCCTTCTCTATAATGTGTATATATGGACTATAGTGTATTATGACTAGTATTGATGTGTATCCCTACTCAAAATTTATCAGTTCTTCGCGGCTCTTTTGGTTAAATGGTAGATTCCTCATATATATTTTCCTTTTTTATTGCATTGTTCAATTTAGTGCTCTCATTCTTAAATGCTTCGGCCTTCTGGTCGGAATTTTTCAACTTTATTTGGGTTGACTCCTTGAGCAAAACATTTTCTTTAATAGTTTCTTCCAGTGATTCTCCGGTCTTTATATCCAATGTATGTGGTCTCTTTTCTTTCTCCTTGGAAGTGGAAGGATTCCATTCGTCGTCCCATTCATAGTCATCAAGAGATAATCTTCAGGGGTAGAAGTTTAGGGTCAACACTCGATTTAATGATCTTAAACAACAAATGCTTGAGAGGAGAATTCACTAAATGAAATTTGCCCATTACCTGAACACTCGTTTTGTTCCTTCATTGGCCTAAACAGGTTATCAGATGCTCGTATGTGCAATATCCTCACAACATTCAATTCTTTCTAAACATAAGAAACTTGAAATTGATCTCTGGATTTTTATCAAATGTATTCTTTCAATTGAAATTCAAGGTCATGATAAAATTATATATACATATACATGTCATTTCAAAAAAGTGTATATGTGTATGGGAGAACAAAAACTACCCCATAACAATAAATGAAATGTTTAAAGAATTAAAGAATGCAAAAATGTTTTCTAAATAAGAATAAAGACGATACAATTTTTCATTCTAACAAAAATAAAATAGGCATATGTCTTTACAAAATATTCCTACTGCTTTAGGGCTTAAGCCGTAGAGTTGTTATGTGTATTTTCCCACAAGGGGAAACCGAAATGTGAGGAATCAAACTAACATCTTCATAAAAAGATGAGAAACCCAAGCATAGGGACTTTAAATCATTACGACCTTCTCAGCGTGGTGTATGCTTTCCCATCTCCCTTGTTTTCCACCACTAGATTAAATCTTGTGTCATGATTCCCTCGTTAACCAGCTTCTTAATTTCTTCCAGTAACGACCTACACTTCCTGGTGGAATGCCCCAGTTTCCCCATGTATAAATCGCAAATACTACCCGAGTTAAAACCGTGGGCAGATAAGTCATAGGACAACTATTGTCATCATACTTCTCAAAGTTGGAACCTTGAAATCAGGTGGGATTACCAAATTAGGGACTAGACTTGAAGACGTCAACTCTGCCTCTCTTCTTGACCTCTTTCTCGAGTTTATCTTCTAGCTACTCGAGTCTTGATCTATGAGTTTTTTTCAATTCTTTCATCCATGATAAAACTTCAATTGATTCCTGGATTACTCTATTGAACCCCAAAAATCTTATCATTTAATTGATCAATGCATGAAATGTGTCATAAATGAATAAAAGACTAGAAGGGAAAACAATATGTATAAAATGCAATGAATGCAAAGGTGTTGATTCGCAAACAATATTTAGAAAGACTTCCATTTAACAAAGATGTCCGATTACAATAAGCTAAAACAATGCATTACAGATAACGATTAGCTTCTCGTCCTAACATCTTGACATCGTAAAACAAGGCTCGCACTCCATGTCTAAACGTCGCTTCCGGACTGAGGGGCGATCTCACCGTTCTCTTCTTCTGCTCCTCAAAAGGTTCACGGCAGTGTAATCTACGTACCCGAGAGCTTTTGGGAAGATCATTAACCCGTGCAGGAAGAATGTAGACAAGAGTCTCTTCTTCAGGGGCAAATCTTGACAATCTAATTTGAAGGGGCCTATTTAAATTTTTTTGAAAATGTTAGATGCTTAAATTAAAATTTCCAATGATTTTGAAGGGTTTAATTTAAAATTTTCATAAAATGTTTGACTTTAACTAAAATTTTCAGGAAAAAATTGAAACTTATCAAGCCTCTTTTTTGAAAAAAATTAAAAGGGGTTTATCTGAAATATAATAATAATTTTAAAATTTTTGGAGGAGCCAAATTAAAATCTATGAAAATTTTAAAGGTCAAAATGTGAAAATTTCAAACCTTTTGGGGTCGTGACCCCCACTAGCTTAAATGAGGATCTGCCTCTACATCCACGATATATCATCTCTGCCTCCGACACGTGTCTCACTGTCGAACTGTCTTCTTTCTCCATTGGTCTTTGTTCGGCCCAACTCGATACTGTAACATTATTGCTCTTGGCATCCGAGATGGGAGCGAAGTCTGTGATGCCAAGAGCAATAATGTTACAGTATCGAGTTGGGCCGAACAAAGACCAATGGAGAAAGAAGACAGTTCGACAGTGAGACACGTGTCGGAGGCAGAGATGATATATCTTGGATGTAGAGGCAGATAAATACATTAAATGATGATATAGTTGAATAAATACACTAAATGATGAATGATAAATAAACCAATAAATTAAAATAGTTAAAAGCACATAAATAATATATATAGCAAACAAAAGCATAAATATATCAAGCATGACCTAAAAGGGTTAGCGCTAAATGGACAGAGTACCGGCATGGCTCTAAAAGATGAGCTTTACGGTTCACTATATGCAGTTTGGATCTAAAGTAAAGGATACCCAAATTGTCGTTGAGATATCGATTGGGGGGGATACGACCCATATACCATACAAGGGTGTGAACCCCACGAAATATAAGGACCGTATCCTGGAAGTGAATTAAAACATCACACGAAGGTGAACACCCCACGAGGCAAAGTAATCACTCACACTTAATGGTTCTAAAACTAATGTGTGATGACAAATTCTATCAACCATCATGCAAAATAAATCGATAAACAAACAAGGTTAGGGATTAAAAATTAAATTCAACTAAATTTAAAATTTTCTTTGTAAATATGATACTAACCCGACTAAGGCTTGACTCTCTATTTTATTTTCTAAAAACAAAACATGTCCCCAGCGGAGTCGCCATCTATTGCGACCTATTTTTCATTAAAAATCATAAATTTAAATTCAAGGTTTTCCGCGTTTAACTTTTGAAAGAATTTTAAGATCGGGGGATTTCTTGAAAAAAGTTAAATTTAAAATTGAGGGAGTCACCACCAGCCACTTTGGTAGGCCAAACACCGTAAAATAAAAACTAGAGATTCAAGGGTTCGGGGGTCGGTTACGAGTGGGAAAGGATTAGCACCCCATTACGCCTGAAAATCGGTACCTAAGGGTTTATATCATAATTTCCAAGAAATATGAAAATTAGGTTTAATTTAATAGTTAATCCCTAAAATGCATGTATGCATGATTACATCAATATAATACCCTGGTATTCACAGTATCCAAAGGAGATGTAACCCCCTCGCCCTGGTCTGGTCGAGTGACCGGTTCGAGTAGGCTACACGGGGAAAATCGATGTGAAATCCGTTAAGGTTCCACCTCGGTTAGAAACCCTAGAAATTTCTTTTAATTATATCTTCTCTAAAGGCACGTTTAAATCCTATGTGATTACGGCAGCGGAATACGACATGAGTTAAAAGCAACCAAGCCCAAACAGCATGTTAATCAGCCCATTTTTAAGTTTATAAGCAGGCCGTTTCGAAACACCCAAGAGGTGTATCGAAAGGTCTTGAGTTGGTCAACAGCCCCAAGTCCACACAAGAAGGCCGTATCGAAACGGCGGTCAACCGTTCCGAAACACCCCCAACGGTCAACGTCTTGTGGTCAACGACATACTGGCCGTTTCGAAACACCTGGACCAGTTTCGATACCCCAAAATATCAGCATTTTCTCAGATTTCCAGTAGCCAAAGTGTTTTGAAACTGGTTCCGAAACAGGCAATTCCAGTAGCCAAAACGTATCGATACGGGGCCCTGGAACCACACCCATTTCGAAACAGGATAGCCCATTTCAAAACACCAGCTGTCTGCAATTTTCCAAAATCAGTTTTAGACATCTTCAATTGATTCCGAACATCTGAAACGTTTCACAAAGCATGCAAATTATACAATACATTCTAGAGGCATGCACCCTATAGCATCATACTCAAGTACGCAAGGATACATGGTAGAACATTCATTCAACGACCATACATCTCATAGACTAGCATTCAAGATCCATGCTTCCACAAGGTCATACACTTATTCAATTAAGATAGGCAAATCCAACATGGTTTACAAGCAAGGCATACATCCAAAAGCCAATAACGTAACATATGAAAGGAGTCAAATCATGCTCCTAGACAAACCACATCAACATATACATGTCCCATTGCTTGACCATTACATCCTTAAATTAAAATGTCCATACTTGATAGCTAAGCTAGCACCACAAGGCACACTTGGAGGCCCCTTCTTGCACTAGCAACCCACGAACTAAGGATCTGCATTGTCGAACAAAAGAGAGCGTAAGCATAAAGCTTTGTGAGGGTAAGATCTTTAAAAACAAACCTCGACAATGCAGGGTCCAAGCATGAGCACAACAAGGTAGAATGCATGTTCTTACCTTCGATCCACATGAGCCAAAAGTACAATGATGCATGAACATTCATACAATCTAATGCCATGCCCAACAAGCTCAATCCACATCATATGTAAACACAGATAATAATCCGAATAGGTATCACATTCCAAATCACATTGATACACATATCAACTCACAATGGCACCTAGCTATGACTCGAATACGCGGATAAACATGTTGGAACTCACATCCAACAACAACTTTACCTCACGGTGGGATTACACTCATCACCGGTCACGCGAAGGGGATTCCACTCATCCTCACGCCCCGTCGATGGGATTCCACTCATCACCGACTAATATATACATAAGAAGAATTTCCAGGCGAACCCGTACTCTATCTTGATGACTGCCATCATCAAGACCACGCGCATTTGACTCACGTGTGCACACTAGCATCCTAATGATCGATCATTTGTACCCAAGCATACTAGTTCCAACATTCAACTCAATCCACAATATAATTTAACATCAACTTCCGTGCTTAGCACGTACTCACCATGATTACAATCATGAACAATCCACTTGCATATCACAATGCATCACAGACATGCCTCATCATACATGTGTAACACATAATACATAATCATCATAACACAATTCATCATGAGGCATAAACATCAATTTAAGAGTTCAACCAATGTCTCTACCTAAAGCTTAGGATTAGGCTACCACTCTAATCCTAACTCTAGGTGGGTCTACCAAGCCTAACCTAGTCCACATGCTTGAACCAAACACTTAAAACCACTTTGAAAACATTTAACCACTCAACGGACTTTCCAAACATAAGCAAACAACCGATCAAGCTCCCAACGGTTCCGGATTCGAAAGTGAGGCTTCACCAACACGATTCCATGTTTCTAAACAATCAAACACACTCCATTAATCACCAAAACAAACACAAACCACTGTTGTAAACTCAGAACACCAATCAAGCTCAAATTCAAGCCAAGAACCCTCTCAAAACCCACATTTTCGTGCAGCCACAAAACCCAACAAAGAACTCCCATTTCCAACATCCAACTTGCCATATAATACTCCCAAAACAACCCTCAAACATCACCTAACCATCAGCCCTCAAGATTCCACCCAAAACAGCTCCAAAAACCTATTTCAAAGCACTTTAAAACCCCACTTAAACCCAAATCCGAGTTTCTTTATAAAACTTCGTGGAATTTAACTATGTTGGACCATTTGGGTTACCAATAACATATTTAATAGTAAGGAATCAAAAGCTTTAGCAATAGACCATAAAGTTTGGATTTTTAACTTAAAACTTGAAAACACCAATATGCAAAATAATGAGTTTCATTTAAAACTAAAAACATGGAGAGAAAGAGGAAGTTGAGGACAACTTAAAAATGTTATTACCTTTCAAAAACCTTCAAGGATGAAGCAAGGGGAAGATGGAATAGTAAACTTCAAGGGGAGGGAGGAGATGTCGTTAGTTTTGGAGAGGATGGGGGAGAAGATGAGTGAAAAGAAATCTTTTATTTGTTTTGTTTTATCTTAAAAGCCAAAAGTCCCTTTTACCCTTAATGAACATGGGTTATTACAATAGTGTAAAATCTATGGTCATTGGTTTTAATTCTAACAAGCCCAACACATTCATTTTATTTGTTTTGCAAACACAAGGCCCAAAATAATATTTTATTATTTAATTAGAAAATCGAGACCCAAGATATTATTTAAATATTACTTTCATCTGACCCCTAAACCCGGGTGTTACAACTCTCTCCCACTTAAGGAATTTCGTCCTTGAAATTACCTAACGGAAACAAGTACGGAAACTGCTCAAGCATATCAGCTTTCCTCTCCCACGTGGCCTCTTTCACACCTCTATGTCTCCACAACACCTTGACCAACTCTATGGTCTTGCCACGCAACACCTTGCTATCAGAAGCAAGTATCTCAATAGGCTCTTCATTATAAGACAAATCCGGATTCAACTCTATCTCCTCAACAGGCATAACATGAGAAGGATCTGATATATACCTTCTAAGCATCGACACATGAAAGACATCATGGATCTTCTCTAACTCAGAAGGCAATCTCAAACGGTAAGCTACAGGCCCAATCCGCTCAACTATCTCATACGAACCAATAAACCTCGGACTCAGCTTGCCTTTCCGGCCAAATCTCATCACCTTCTTCCACAGAGTTTCTTTCAGAAACACTTTCTCACCCACAGAGAACTCAATCTCTTTCCTCTTCAAATTTGCATAAGACTTCTGACGATCGAAAGCTGGTTTCAAACGGTCACAAATCAACTTCACTTTGTCTGTAGTCCCCTTAAGCAAATCCGGTATAGGTAACAACCTCTGACCCGTTTCAGCCCAACAAATCGGAGTCCTACATCGTCTACCATACAAAGCCTCATATGAAGCCATCTGAATACTAGCCTGATAACTATAATTGTAAGCAAACTCAACTAAGGGTAAGTGCTTCTCCCAGGAACCTTGGAAGTCAATCACACAACAACGAAGCATATCCTCTAGAATTTGTATCACTCGCTCTGACTGTCCATCGGAGTGCGGATGATAAGAAGTACTAAAATGCAAACGACTACCTAGAGCACTATGAAGACAACCCCAGAACCTCGAAGTAAACCTTGGATCTCTATTTGAAACAATAGACTTCAGAACTCCATGAAGTTTCACAATCTCACGGATGTACAAGTTTGCCAACTTGTCTAAAGAATCCGTAGTGTTCACTACTAAGAAGTGAGCACACTTAGTGAATCTATCAACTATCACCCAAACAGAATTCTTCTTCGAAGGAGACAACGGTAACCCCGACACGAAATCCATATTGATCCTCTCCCATTTCCATTTCGGGATCTTCAAAGGCTGTAACAAACCTGAAGGAACCTGATGTTCTGCCTTCACTCTCTGACAAACCATACAACGGCTCATATACTCGGCTACATACTTCTTCAACCCAACCCAGAAGTAATCATTCTTCAAATCACGGTACATCTTGGTACTACCCGGATGCATAGAAAAAGGACTCGAATGTGCTTCACTCAGAATCTGACGCCTCAACTCAACATCTTCCGATACAACAACTCTATCTCTAAAGCACAACACATTCTCGCCACTGAAACTATACTTGGTCGGTCTACCTTCGGCTATGTCCTAAACATGAGGAACTAAAGACACATCTTGCAACTGCTTCTCTCTAATCAACTCTATCAAAGAGAGCTTTACTTGCAACTCTGTGATAAAACCACCATCATCGGATACACTCAATCTAGAAAACATAACTCTCAACTCAACTGCAACTTTTCTACTCAAAGCATCGGCTACCACATTTGCCTTACTAAGATGGTATTCAATGGTCAAATCATAATCTTTTAACAACTCAATCCATCTTCTCTGTCTCAAGTTCAACTCTCTCTGTGTCATCAAATACTTCAAGCTCTTATGATCGGTGTAAAATATACACTTCTCACCATACAAGTAGTGACGCCAAATCTTCAATGCAAACACAATTGCGACTAACTCTATATCATGAGTAGGATAGTTCTTCTCATGAACCTTCAACTGTCTAGAAGCATAGGCAACAACTCTTCTTTCTTGCATCAAAACACAACCTAACCCTATGTAGGAAGCATCACTATAAATCACAAATTCTTTACGTGAAACTGGTTGCATTAACACTGGAGCATTTGTCAAAGCTTCTTTCAATTTCTCAAAGGCCTTCTGTCTTGCATCGGATCACTCGAACTTAACTCCCTTTTGCAACAATTTAGTCAAAGGAGCAGCTACCCTAGAGAAACCATCAACAAATCTCCTATAGTAACCGGCTAATCCTAGGAAACTCCTAATCTCAGTCACGGACTTAGGTTGTTTCCACTCAACAATAGCCTCAATCTTCGATGGATCAATACGGATACCTTCAGCCGAAACAACATGGCCAAGAAATACAACCTCTCGAATCCAGAACTCACACTTGCTAAGCTTCGCATACAACTGATTGCTCAACAATCTCTGTAACACGAATCTCAAGTGCTCATCATGCTCTTCTTCTGTCTTCAAGTACACAAGGATATCATCTATGAAAACAACTACAAAACGGTCTAGATAGTCTCTAAAAATTCTGTTCATCATGTCCATGAATGTTGCAGGTGCATTCGTGAGCCCAAACGGCATCACAAGGAACTCATAGTGACCATATCTAGTCCTAAAAGCTGTCTTCGGAACTTCACACTCTTTTACTTTCAACTGATAGTACCCTGATCTCAAGTCTATCTTCGAGAACACTAAAACACCTCTCAACTGATCAAACAAATCATCTATACAAGACAACGGATACTTGTTCTTCACAGTCAACTGATTCAACTGTCTGTAGTCAATACACATACGCATACTGCCATCTTTCTTCTTTACAAACAACACATGAGCACCCCAAGGAGAACTACTAGGCCTAATAAATTCACGGTCTAACAACTCTTGCAACTGACTCTTTAATTCTTTCAACTCTTTCGGAGCCATACGATACGGAGCTATAGAAACTGGAGTAGACCATGAAACAGTCTCAATCACAAACTCAACATCTCTGTCAGGAGGCAAACCTGGTAACTCTTTAGGAAACACATCCGGAAAATTACAAACTATTCTAATATCTTTCGGTCTAGCCTCACTCATATTCGGATCCATCACATAAGCTAAGTAAGCCCCACAACCGGAATCCATCAACCTATGTGCCTCTAAAGCTGACACAACATTAGACAAGAACTTAATGTTCTCGCCTACTACTACTACCTCGTAGTCATCGGGTAGTTTCAAAGAAATCATCTTCGTCTCAAAATCCACACTAGCTCGGTGCTCAACTAACCAATCCATACCCAAGATAATATCAAAACCATAAAAAGGAAGCTTCATCATATCAACAGAGAACACATGACCCTGAATCTTCAGTGGACATCTCCTATACACACGTCTAACCACAACTGTCTCACCAAAAGAACTAGTCACATGCATACCTACATCTAAGATCTCAATAGGTATATCTAACTTCCGTACATGCTCACTCAAAATGTAGGAATGTGTAGAACCCGAATCAACCAAAGAAAGCAAAGACATATACTGTAACTCAAAATTACCTGCTATCACATCAGTGTCGTTCCCGGCCTCTCTCTGGGCATAGACTCTCGCTGGTCCACCTGCCTCTGGCTGTACTGCCACAACATGAGCAAGGTTCCTCTGAGCATCTACCATAGGTGCATCAGCCCTAGGCTGGAAGTAGCCACGACCGCGCCCACTGCCTCTCTGATAATCATTGGCCATCGCAGGAGCCTAAGCTATGTTTGGTGCTTGTGTCGTCTGATGCGGACACTCCCTCCTAAAGTGGTCCCTCGAACCACAGTTCCAACAGGCATGAAAGTTACCCCAACACTCACCAGAATGTTGTCTCCCACAACGTGTACACTCGGGCAAACGCCTTCCACCTCTATGGCCCTGGTGGCCTCTACCATGGTGGCCACCGCCACGTCGATGGTCAAACTACTGTCCGCCACCTCTATGCCTCTTGGCATCTTCACGGTCAAAGTTATTGTGTCTCTTACCAGAACTAGAACCTCCTGAACGCTTGGTCAGCCCCAAGCTATGCTCAATGTCCTTGGCTCTAGCAACCAAGACATCAAAATCAAAATAATCTGAAGCTAAGGTGTACCTCTTAACTTCCTCATGAAGCCCATATCTGAAAAGGTTACATCGGTCCCTCTCAGTAGGAACTAACTTCTGAGCATACTGACTCAAACGAACAAAACGAATCTCGTAGTCAGTCACAGTAGCATCTCCCTGAACAAAAGCCATAAACTCTCGCTTCTTCTCATCTAGGTACCTCGGACCCAAGTACCTCTTTCTAAAAGCAGACTCAAAGAAATTCCAATCAATCTCTGCCTCTGGAACTCCGGTAGTAATGGTGACCCACCAGGTGTAGGCATCACCCTGAAGCAAAGAGATCACACAGCCCAATCTGCGAGCACCCACACAACCCATCTGAGCTAAGATGCGAACGGTCTTTTCTAACCACAATTCAGATCTCTCAGGTGTAGACCCTCTGAACTCTTCGGTCTCTAGGTTACGGAGCCACTCCAACGGTAAACTAGCATCATCACATCTAGGCTGAGCTGCAGCCTGAGCTTCGGCAACTGTGGCCTGAAATGCTCCCGCTATAGCTTGCACAAGCGGAGCCATATCTATTCCGGCCGGATCTTGGCCACCCTGGCCACCCTGAGGTCCCTCTCCCTCGGCTCCATTCTCGCCTTCGACTCTAGGCTGAGGAGGTGGTGGTGGTGGAGGTGGTGGAGGAGCTCCAACTCCAGCAGCAGACTCTACTACATGAGCCTCAACTCCAACCACCGGCTCGTTAACAGGAGCCGCAACACGTGGTTCTTGACGAACCACCCTCGGCCTACCTCTCGGCCTCGACATCGTGCTCACAAACAACAACAACACACAACAACAAAGCAAAAAAAGAAAAGGGTTAGCAAGGCAAGGGCTCCAAGTGGCTTAAGTATGTTCCCTCACTTTAAAAATCTTTTTTCCGATGTAATAGTAGCAATGGGACTCTAAACATCATGCTTCGAACAAAACAACAAGCATTCTTGATAAACAAGCAAACATACATTAAGCATACTTGACAATCAAGCAACTACCGTGCATAACAATTCAAGAAATTAAACTTACCTTACTTACCTGCCCAAGGTCTCGATAACCTTAGGATCTGATACCAACAAGTGTAACCCCCTCGCCCCGGTCTGGTCGGCTGACCAGTTCGAATAGGCTACACGGGGAAAACCGATGTGAAACCCGTTAAGGTTCCACCTCGGTTAGCAACCCTAGAAATTTCTTTTAATTATATCTTCTCTAAAGGCACGTTTAAATCCTATGTGATTACGTCAGCGGAATACGACACGAGTTAAAAGCAACTAAGCCTAAACAACATGTTAATCAGCCCATTTTTAAGTTTATAAGCAGGCCGTTTCGAAACACCCAAGAGGTGTATCGAAACGTCTTGACTTGGTCAACGGCCCCAAGTCCACACGAGAAGGCCGTATCGAAACGGCGGTCAACCGTTCTGAAACACCCCCAACGGCCAACGTCTCGTGGTCAACAACATATTGACCGTTTCGAAACACCTGGACCAGTTTCGATACCCCAAAATATCGGCAATTTCTTAGATTTCCAGTAGCCAAAGTGTTTCGTAACTGGTTCCGAAACAGGCAATTCCAGTAGCCAAAAAGTATCGATATGGGTTTCGATACGGGGCCCTGGAACCACACCCGTTTCGAAACAAGACAGCCCGTTTCGAAACACCTGTTGTCTGCAATTTTCCAAAATCAATTTTAGACATCTCCAATTGATTCCGAACATCCGAAACGACTACACAAAGCATGCAAATTATACAAATACATTCTAGAGGCACACACCCTATACCATCATACTTAAGTACGCAAGGATACATGGTAGAACATTCATTCAACGATCATACATCTCATAGACTAGCATTCAAGATCCATGCTTCCACAAGGTCATACACTTAGACAATTAAGATAGGCAAATCCAACATGGTTTACAAGCAAGGCATACATCCAAAAGCCAATCAACGTAACATATGAAAGGAGTCAAATCATGCTCCTAGACAAACCACATCAACATATACATGTCCAATTGCTTGACCATTACATCCTTAAATTAAAATGTCCATACTTGATAGCTAAGCTAGCACCACAAGGCACACTTGGAGGCCCTTTCTTGCACTAGCAACCCACGAACTAAGGATCTGCATTGTCGAACAAAAGAGAGCGTAAGCATAAAGCTTAGTGAGGGTAAGCTCTTTAAAAACAAACCTCGACAATGCAGGGTCCAATCACGAGCACAACAAGGTAGAATGCATGTTCTTACCTTCGATCCGCATGAGCCAAAAGTACAATGATGCATGAACATTTATACAATCTAATGCCATGCCCAACAAGCTCAATCCACATCATATGTAAACACAGATAATAATCCAAAAAGGAATCACATTCCAAATCACATTGATACACATATCAACTCACATTGGCACCTAGCTATGACTCGAATACGCGGATAAACACGTTGGAACTCACATCCAACAACTACTTTACCTCACAGTGGGATTACACTCATCACCGATCTCGCGGAGGGGATTCCACTCATCCTCACGCCCCGTCGATGGGATTCCACTCATCACCGACTAATATATACATAAGAAGAATTTCCGGGCGAACCCGTACTCCATCTTGATGACTTCCATCATCAAGACCATGCGCGCATTTGATTCACGTGTGCACACTAACATCCTAATGATCGATCATTTGTACCCAAGCATACTAGTGTCAACATTCAACTCAATCCACAATATCATTTAATATCAATTTCTGTGCTTAGCACGTACTCACCATGATTACAATCATGAACAATCCACTTGCATATCACAATGCAGCACAGACATGCCTCATCATACATGTATAACACATAATACATAATCATCATAACAAGATTCATCATGATGCATAAACATCAATTTAAGAGTTCAACCAATGTCTCTACCTAAAGCTTAGGATTAGGCTACCACTCTAATCCTAACTCTAGGTGGGTCTACCAAGCCCAACCTAGTCCACATGCTTGAACCAAACACTTAAAACCACTTTGAAAACATTTAACCACTCACTAGACTTTCCAAACACAAGCAAACAACCGATCAAGCTCCCAACAGTTCTGGATTCGAAAGTGAGGCTTCACCAACACGATTCCATGTTTCTAAACAATCAAACACACTCCATTAATCATCAAAACAAACACAAACCACTGTTGTAAACTCAGAACAGCAATCAAGCTCATATTCAAGCCAATAACCCTCTCAAAACCCACATTTTCGTGCAGCCACAAAACCCAGCAAAGAACTCCCATTTCCGACATCCAACTTGTCATCTAATACTCCCAAAACAACCCTCAAATATCACCTAACCATCAGCCCTTAAGATTCCACCCAAAACAGCTCCAAAAACCCATTTTAAAGCACTTTTAAACCCCACTTAAACCCAAATCCGAGTTTCTTTATAAAACTTCGTGAAATTTAACTATGCTGGACCATTTGGGCCACCAATATCATATTTAATAGTAAGAAATCAAAAGCTTTAGCAATAGACCATAAAGTTTGGATTTTTAACTTAAAACTTGAAAACTCTAATATGCAAAATAATGAGTTTCATTGAAAACTAAAAACATGGAGAGAAAGAGGAAGTTGAGGACAACTCAAAAATGTTAGTACCTTCCAAAAACCTTCAAGGATGAAGCAAGGGGAAGATGGAATAGTAAACTTCAAGGGGAGGGAGGAGATGTCGTTAGTTTTGGAGAGGAGGGGGGAGAAGATGAGTGAAAAGAAATCTTTTATTTGTTTTGTTTTATCTTAAAAGCCAAAATTCCCTTTTACCCTTAATGAACATGAGTTATTACAATAGTGTAAAATCCTTGGTCATTGGTTTTAATTCTAACAAGCCCAACACATTTATTTTATTTGTTTTGCAAACAAAAGACCTAAAATAATATTTTATTATTTAATTAGAAAATTGAAACCCAAGATATTATTTAAATATTACTTTCATTCGACCCCTAAACCCGGGTGTTACAGGAGATGACACCCAGAATGACCGAGATGACACTCCCAACAAATACCGGAACAATAAGGCCTAAAACTATATGCAACATATTAAATGCATGAAAGTGATATATATTCAAATAAAACATTTTGAAAATTACGGTTTCCATAGAAGATGATGCCCGAAAAATCGAGACGACACTCCTAATAGGATATTAAATAATGAAATTAAACTGCACATTACAAAATTAAATGTAAGAGCAAAATATTATCGAATTGAATAAAGATAGATAAAAATAGGAAATAAATATATGAATTCAGAAAGGGCCAGACTGAACAAAATACAATAAAAACGAAAATAAAGTGCACGAGAATTAAAATGACACCTGATGTAGGACCTGATTTGAACATAAAACAAAAATAAAATAAATATCCGAAAAGGATCGGGTCGAACAGAAAATAAAATTGCATAAATTAAATGCTGAGATTAAATAAGGAAATTAAAAGTTAGTGGTTAGTTGTTAAATGTTAGCAAACCGGGCCATAAATAATATGCGTCGTTCCTCGGTTTGGGTCACCGTAAGGTCGTATAGCGATAAATTAAATCGAACAACCGAAATTATATATATATATCTTGATATCAATAAATAAACTATATATATATATATTACATATCATATAAATAATACATAAAGTATAATAATATAATGTATATAATATTTATTAGCATATATAATATATTATGTACACCTTACACATATATTTAAAATACAATATACCATATGTACATGTAAAATACATACATATATAATAACTTAATGTATATATATAAAAGGTTAACAGTGATATTAAAAAAGAAAAATGAACAACATGGACCAAAGTGGAGATTAAACCATTGAAATAATCTTTTAATCGACGAAAGAAGGACAAAATTGAAAAAGATAAAAAGAAAGGGGATTGTGAAAATAATTAAGGAAGTGTGGGAGGACTTAAATGCCAATTAGACCACTTTTTTTTAGTTAGTATAAAACACACTTTAAAACAATAAAAGATCATTTGAACCAAAAATCACAAAAAACAAAAATTCTCTCAAAAAAAATGAAGAACACCCACAGGTGTTCTTCATCTCCGCCCACTTCCCTATATTTCGACGGCGACGTCGTCGTTATTCGCTGCTTTGGCCACTGTCGGCCTCTATTCGCTGGAGCTAAAACACAAAAAATACACAATTTGAAAGATCGTCCCCTCCTCTACCTAGATCTTGCCTCGACTCATCCAAAATCCCCCACCAAACTCGACGAAAATGTAAAAAAAAATCATTCGATTCCTCGAACTCCGACGACCCAAAAAATGAAAGAAAGAAATCCGACCACAGTCTACTTTATCCTAAGGTAAGGACCATTAAAAGTTCTTTTTTTTACTCTATGATTAAAAAACACGAAAGAAAAAAATATGAGTTACTTTTTATCTTAATTTTTTTGCTCTTTCTTTTATTTGATTTCGAATCCCCCATTACATTGGATTTTTCTTGACTTTATAACCATATTACAAAATAAATAAAACTCGATTGTTGATGATGTTTGTAGAGACTAGGGCATGAGAAGCCGAATTTCCTGGGCTCCTGTCGGTGTGCTTGATGGCGTCAACGTGGCGCAGCTTGGCGGCAGCGGCGTGGCTGGCGATGGCGGCTGATAGTAGAGTTAGGGTTAGCATCTAAGGTTTCGAATTTGTTTAGGATAGTGGGCTAGTGTGTTGGGATTTGTAAGTGGGTAGGGTTTAGTTCTATTGGTTTTGGTTTAGTTGGGCTGGACAAAAATAAGTAATTACATATTAGAACTTAGAGTATTCTATGATTTAAAATTTAAGATTTAGGGTTAGGGTTTATTGTTTTAGGTTTAAGATTTAAATGAAAAGTTGTGTAATATTTTTTTCAGTTTCTCATCTAGCCTACGATGGAAAATGTGGAGTTTTTGTTAATTCGAAAAGTTGTTATTACAAGAAATTAAATTTTTAGTGACATTGAGAATTGTCACTAAACATATTAAATTTAGTCACTAAAATTCGCAATGATCATTTTTTGAGTCGTCACCGGTCGTTACACTTCGTTACTATTATATTAATGACAACTTTCATGCATTTCGTCAAATTAGTTACATTTTTTACACAAAAGATTAATAACAATGACTAAAATTTAGACATTAATGTTATTCTTATTAGTGACAAACATTTTATCACAAATACATATTGAAATAGTGTCTAAAGAATATCATTTTTTAATAAATAAATACAATGCATGGCTTCAAAGATGATCAAACCTGAAACCTCGAGGAGGAGAGTGCAATACCTATCCACTAGGCTAGGCAATAAATTTAATATTATTTTGAAATAAAAATAGTATTTAGGTTAAATTTTAATTGAAATTAATTTTATTTATTTTAAAAATATGTATTAATTATAACACTAATTATTATATAATAATAATTTCCCTTCAAAATTACAATAATAATTTAATCATTTTTTATGATTTCTTATATGAAATACGTTTGTTCTAGAAAATATATAAAAGTAATAGAATTAGTTATAAAATATAAAGATATAAACCAATAAGTGTTGGATGCATTGGTAAGGCATATTGCATGTAACCCTCTCTAAATCTGACCTAGGAGAAACGATCGACTTTAGAAAGCCACATTCGTAACTTAACCATCAAGTATTCAATTTATTAGTTGAAATTATAATTCTTACTCAAAATATTATTAAAGTCCAACATAATATAATATAATAAAATGTCCAAGTTTAAAAGTAATTACATCCACGCTGAAAAACGTCTCAAATCCGAAAACAGTTTCAAGTCCCAATTACATCTGAAAAATATAATGTCCGTACTATAATAGATATAAGTATGAAAACACAAGAGGTCCTTTGAGTACCAAATCGCCTATAGCTAAGGTATTTGAAAGACAAAACAAAGGGGAATGAGCTATTAAGCCCAGAGTGTCTCTAAAGTGCAACAAACACAATCTCAATTTCACAATAATAACAGAGGAAAATATAAATCACATTAAAACACATTTAATGAAATGATGTTAAACGTAGATCACAAACCCAACTACATACTCCAATCACAGTGCTGGCAAAGCCATCCGGTCACAGTGGAGGTAGTTCCCCAAGACTCCTCACCCTTATTTCTCCAATCATACTGTGGTCAAACCACTTCTTCCTCCGTACAATCTCATCCCATGCATGAATAAACCTTTATTTGTAAAATAAAAACACGTCACAGTTGTATCTTACTAAATACGAGGATCACAATTCTGAAGTTTTGATAATCTCATTAAAACACAATTTATCACAAAATGCATGGCATCTCAAATCACATTGAAGTTGCATCACAAAAAGGTAGACATGCATGTTGTAAAACAATTCACATAATAAATATAGCACAGAAAGAGAAGACACATCTAGCGACCAAAGTTCTAACGTCGGTGATGACGCCTCCCACGATCTAAACTAGCTCTAGGTCTAGCTGGGTTAGAACCTACGAGATGAAGTTCTATATTAAAACACATTCTAACATAAACTACCATGCCACCTAACTCAAATTCTATAAAGGAACAACAACTCACGTGCAACTCTCGGTGATGACGCCTCCCACGATCTGAACTAGCTCTAGGTCTAGTTGGGTTAGGACTTACGAGATGAAGTTCTAACGTCAATGATGACGCCTCCCACTTAACTGTACTATATGTCCCTAAATTGGCATGCCATCTCCAAATAGACAAGTCAACTCAAGGAAGGTGATTGGCAGTGCTAGGTTGTGTGGTGAACTCTACATCCTTCAAGGGCAGCCATCTCCAAATAGACAAGTCAACTCAAGTTGTTCATCTAAACCGAAGTGTTTCTAGAATACCGGTTTGAATTCTTCTAAAGACATTTTGCTATGGCATTACAAGTTAGGACCCCAATTTTCATTACCTTGCAAAAATGCTCCCTAGCCTATTTCTTAATACAAGTCCAAAACTATTTACTTGTGACATATGTCTCCTTGCTAAACACAAAAAATACATATAGACCATTCCAATACAAATCTTCTCATCCCTTTTCCGTTGTATATAGTGACATTTGGGGCCCTTCAAGAGTGAAAAACTTAGATGGCTCTAGGTGGTTTATTACCTTTATCAATGATCATTACCGTCTTACTTGGACTTTCTTAATGAGAGAAAAATTTGAAACTAAGAGAGTGTTTAATTTTTTTTTTAAAATATGATAGAAACTCAATTTAATAGCAAAATTCAGATTCTTCATAGTGATAATGGCAGTGAGTATTTCACTAGATCTTTAGGATCGTACCTTCAAGAAAAATGGATAATACATATATGCTCTTGCGTTGATTCTCCTCAACAGAATGAGGTAGCCGAGAGAAAGAATATACATATTCTAGAGTTCGCTAGGTCCTTGTTATTTTCTACTAATGTTCTTAAATTCTTTTGGGGAGAAGCTGTTTTTACTGTCACATATATCATCAACAGAATGCTGAGCAAACCCTTAAAATTTCAAATACCTCGAGATGTCTTCCTTAAACAGTTTCCTCATTTTAAACCCCTTTCGCCTAATCTTCCTTTACGGGTCTTTGGGTGTACTATCTTTTTTTATATTCGTCATCCCTCAAATTCTAAACTAGATCCTAGAGCCCTTAAGTGTGCATTCTTAGGTTATTCCTCCACTAAGAAGGGCTACAAGTGTTACTCACCCATCACTAAAAGAACTCACATTTCTATGGATGTCACTTTTCTTGAAACCAAACCTTATTACCCAAAAACTGAGATTCAAGGGAGAGTCTAGGAGAATCTCATATTTTGGATGAATTTTAGCCTTCTATATTCCAACACATTATACCACCTTCTCCTTCAGAGCCTATATTCCAACCCATTGTACATATACCAAATGATTCTATTGATCCTCCTTTAGAATATATACCACATTCTTCTTCAGAGACCATACTACCTCCTATTCCTACTTCGCCACAAACTCCACAAAGAACCCAACCGAAGCAACTTGAGAAAAAAAGAACTTAGTGTCTATAAATGAAGACAAAAGCCCACCAAAGAGATCATTATACAACTTGGAGACTGTCGAGAATCAGAACTTAGTCCTAATGCCTCAGAACATTTGGAAGGTATGGACATATCTCAGAATAAAACCCATGTTCCTCTTGTTGATACAATTGATTTACCTATTGCTCAAAGGAAAGAGGTAAGAAAAATGCATAAATCACCCCATACAGAGATATGTTGCATATGGAAATTTGATGCCCTCATTCAAGACCTTTACTCTAATGTTGATAGAATTCAAATTCCAAGGAAAATAGAGGAGGCTCTAAAAGATCCTAAATGGAGAAAAGTAGTAGAAGAGGAAATTAGTGCACTTGAAAGCAATAAAACGTGGACTCTGAATCATCTTACTCAAGGGAAGATACCAGTGGGTTGTAAATGGGTGTTCACGGTCAAATACAAGTTTGATGGCAACGTGGAAAGGTGAAAAGCGAGGCTGGTGGCCAAGGGATTTACACAATCTTATGGAATTGACTACCAAGAAACATTTTCCCCAGTAGCCAAGCTGAATAAAATAAAAGTGTTGTTATCCTTATATGTTAACGAGGACTGGGAACTTCACCAACTAGACATCAAGAATGCCTTTCTGAATGGAAGATTAGAAGAAGAGGTGTACACACAAATTCTTCCAGGAATGAAACAAGAAGACCGAAAAACTATTTGTAATCTGTAAAAACCATTGTACGGACTAAAGAAATCCCCTAGATCTTGGTTTGAAAGGTTTACTAAATTCTTTGTAAAAAATAGGTACAAATTGTGTCAAGCAGATCATGCACTGTTTGTAAAAACAACTTCAAGTAAAAAGAAATCAATTTTGATTGTATATGTTGACGATATCATTATTATAGGTGATGATACTTGTGAGATTAATAACTTGAAAAAAGTTGCTTTCAACCGAGTTCGAAACAAAGGAGCTCTACAGCCTTAGGTACTTTTTAGGGATGGAGTTAGCAAGGTGTAAAGTTGGTATTATTATAAATCAAAGAAAATATGTTCTTGATTTGCTTTCAGAATTAGGAATGCTAGGGTGCAAACCAACTGAAACACCAATGGAGGCTAATTTGAAACTATGAAGAGAAGAAATGGGCAGTCCTGTCAACAAAGAGCAGTATCAAAGACTTGTGGGAAATTTGATTTATTTGTCTCTTACTCGACTAGACATAACTTTCTCTGTAAGTATTGTTAGCCAACATATGAGTGATCCAAGATAAGAACACCTTGAAGCTGTGTATAGAATCTTAAAGTATTTGAAGATGACCCCTAGACATGGTTTAT
The DNA here is from genome assembly GCA_958450335.1 of Hibiscus tridactylites. Lineage (NCBI taxonomy): Eukaryota > Viridiplantae > Streptophyta > Magnoliopsida > Malvales > Malvaceae > Hibiscus > Hibiscus tridactylites. Next base: position 21,237,138 of record OY288289.1, on the reverse strand, counting down.
TCTTCAAGAAGAATAAAGACATATCAGTACAAATATTTACTGATTCAAGTTAGGCTGGTGAGCTAATTGACAGAAAATCTACTATTGGTTATTGTTCATTTGTGTGGGAAAATTTAATCACATGGAGAAACAAGAAGCAACCAGTGGTGGCCAAAATAGTGCTGAGGCTGAGTATAGACCTATGGCTTTGGGAATCTGTGAAGGATTGTGGCTAAAAAGATTGTTGGCAAAACTAGAACTCAAGCATTTTGAAGAGTTCGAGTTGTAAAGTGATAGCCAGTCAGCTATCAGCATTGCCAAAAATTCGGTTCATCACGACATAACCAAACATGTGGAAATTGATCGACATTTTATTGCTGAAAATATCAATAGAGGAACAGTTAAACTACATTTTATTCCTACAAAGGACCAACTAGCTGATGTTCTTACTAAAGCACTACCAAAGGACATTTTTGATAAGTTTACATCCAAGCTGCGACTATACAATGTATACTCCCTAGCTTGAAGGGGAGTGTAGATTGTAGAAAATTAGGGAATTATATTCCCAAATATCTAGCTGATGATATTTAGGAATTATTTCCCTAATATTCTAGTTAATATTAGCTGTAAATTATGAACTAAATTTCTGTTGTAATTTTGTGTAATTATATCTTTCCTAGCTTATGTCTTCTTTGCAAACTATAAATAAGTCCTACCCTTATCAATGAAAATATAGAAAAATGAGAAGGAAAATTACCTCTCTTCACAAAATACTTGTTATTTACAATATCAGCCTAGACGATATGGAGGGGGTTGGGCGTGGTGGATTTACGCGCTCGAAACTTGGCTTTGTTGGCTAAGTGGAGTTGGCGTTATGCGATGAATGAGGATTCTCTTTGGCGCGCGATTATTGACGCTAAGTATGGTGGTAATGCCATCCGATGGAAACCTAATGTTTTAGGGGTTAGAAAGATGTCCACAGTTTGGAGACAAATAGTGGAAGTACATGGTGATGAGGAGGTGAGTCGATATATGGGGAATTCACAATTTCGTTGGATGTTGGGCGATGGTGAGAAGATTTTATTTTGGCAGGACAATTAGTGTATAGCAAACTCTTTGCATGTGGCTTTCCCGAGATTATTTCGCTTGGCGATTAATAAAAGGGCGCTAGTCAAGGATTACACGAGAGAGGGCAACTTTGAATATGAGGAATGGAGCCATTTTTTTGGACGAGCCCTGCGCTCTTTTGAGGCTAATCAAGTGTGCGAACTCAGGGCATGTGTACGGGGTTTTTGTCTTTGTCTCAATTTTGTGGATAGACTTGTATGGAAACCTTCGGATACGGGTGAATTCTCTGTGGCTGGTTTGTATAATTTGATGCAATCATTTGGTCTTGAGGTGAATGTCGAGCTGGCCACGATTTGGAAGCTGCCAATTCCTCCTAAAGTTCAACATTTTTTGTTGTTTGTCTTGCTTGATAGGCTGCTGACGATGGCCATGTTGCAAGGCAGAGGGATGCGGATTGCGGCGGAATCAACCATGTGTTGTTGGTGTCGTGGGGTGGAGGAAACATTGGACCATATTGTGTTTCGTTGCCCTGCTGTGTGGGAGATTTGGTTGTTTTTTTTTTCCGATGGTGGCGAGTGGTAATTGTACAGCCGAGAGTATTTGTGGGATTAATGGAGCAATGCTTTGGTAGCTTCTTTATTGGTAGGGTGAGGGAGTGGTGGTTGGCAAGCCGCGCGGCGGTTGTATGGTCGTTGTGGTTGGCGAGGAACAATTGTCTATTCAATGGAACACTGGCGAGTGTGGGTGAATTGTTTTTCTTGATTAAGTTACGATCGATGTATTGGGTGTGGATTGGTTTACCCCCAGGTGTGGTAATGGAAGCGGCGTGGTGGGAATGCCCATGGCTTTGTGATTTTCAGTCACAAAGTGACTCGAGACGGGCGAACATTAGTTGGGAGATGCTGTCTACAGGAGTGTTGAAATTCAATGTTGACGGGTCTCCTAGAGGGAAACCGGGTAAAGCGGGGTGTGGTGGAGTTTTGTGCAATGAGCTTGGTCATATCCTAGCCTTGTTCTCGGGGCCGATTGGAATGGCAGATTCGAATGAAGTAGAATTACAAGCCATCTGCTTTGCTTTAGAGTTGATGCTTGGATCGAAGGGTTTACAGATGCCACTTGTGATTGAATAAGACTCTACAACGACCATTGTATGGGTCTTACACCATGAGAAGCGACCGTGGAAATTTTGGAGATGGTTGCGACGGATTGATGAGGCTTGTGTCGCGTTGACTGGTGTTTTCTTTCATCATGTATACCGAGAGGTGAATAAATTGGCGAATGCCCTTGCTAAGAGTGGTGTCGACCGACCTGAATGGTTTCAGCGTTTTGGATGAGTTTTTTGGATTGTATTAGGGGTGTGATCCTTTTGATTCATGTTCATTTGTTGTATGGGTGTTTATCCGTTCTTTCACACTTGTAACCCCCTAAACTCAGCCTAGAAGAAAAGACCGAATTTAGGAAGTTACGTTTGAAAACTTTACCCTCAAGAAAACTAATTTAAAAAAAAAAACTACACTTTAAAATAAAATAAAATAAATATATTATAATAAATAAAAATATAAATATCATAATAAATATTTGAATGTTTATATAAACTATCTAAAATAAAATTTGTAAATATATCCCGAAACATAGTCCCAAAATATAAAATAATAACAATAATCAAATAGTTTAAAATAAGTTCATACTGAATAGTAGAATAACCGATTAAAATATGAGAACCTCCAAGTACCACGTTGCCTAGAGTCCAAGGTATCTGTAAGAGAAAACTATGGGGGAGTAAGCTATTGAGCTCAGTGTGTCTCCAAAGTGCAGGCAATCACAAACTCAGTTTCACATAAATATTTAAAAGACACAAAGCACGTTTAAACACGATTTTATGAAAACACAATGCAATGCACCCATACTCCGTAGTCACCAAAAAGATAAGGTTCCCCAGAACCTCTCGCTACATAGTCACCAACACAAGTGGTATAAACCACTAACTTCCTCCGTACAATCCCAACCCATGATAACACAGTAAAAAGATATCACAGTTTTCACAGTCTCAACACAGTCCAATAATAAATCCGAGATTCTCAGTTCATTTATTTTAAATCACAATCCGAAAATAATATGCACAGAAAACATAATGTAAAATCATAGAACATCTGAAAATCATTGAAGTGTAAAATCACAGTCACAAAATCAAAGTATGTAGCACAGGAAAAGAACACACATAAAAATCATTTATTTATAGCACCGGAAGAAACACACCTTAAGCGGCAATAGCTCTAACGACGAACAATGGGAGGTTGCGACTTCGATGTAAGGTGATGACAACGTCAATTCGAGAAGAATTTATAAAACATGGGAATAACTAAGAGCGACAATACTTTAAAACTTAAGGCTTAAGTTTATTTCTGTACATAATAACTATGACTATATATAGAGAGTTGAGAGTTGGTAATCTAAACAAATTAGGTTTATAATAATAATAATAATAATAATAATAATAATAATAATAATAATAATAATAATAATAAAGAAGAATTTAAGTTGAAAAAGAAGAGTCAATTCAACCGTAAGTAAAAAGAAAATTAGAATTCAATTTAAAATTAAAAAAAATTAAATATATATATATTATACGGTTATAATTAATAATTATAATAATAATAATTAAAAACAGAGGTAGAGTCGTAGAGACTGCGGCAGAAAACTATTGATTTAGAATTCAATTTCAAAAAAGGGTTATTTACATAATCAATCCTTGACTTTTCAAGGAATTTCAAATTAATTTTTAAGTTCTATAAAAATTCTTATTTAGTCCCTCATAGAAAATTAGGGTTTTTAATTAAAAATTTCCAATTGTTAGGGTTTTCAATTAGAGATTTCAAAATTAGGATTCTAAATTAGGGATTTTTCAAATCTAGGGTTTACAATTTGGGCATAATTTTTGGGGTGTTACAACACTACCATGAGTACTCTTTTCCTCTACATAGGTTCTAGAGAGGTTTTTAACAAGGCTTATGGTAATGATGGCTATGTATGATATTCTTTTATTAAATCATGCATGTTGCCGAGCTAAAAACACTATCACGTGTCTGAGTTTTAGCGACAATACAATTTGTGTCACAATTATAGACTTATTGTGAGAATTTAATTGTGAAAAATGTAATGATCAAAATTACTACTATAACAGTGACTGAATAAAAATACATCACAATTACTTATACTAATAGTGCTGTACAAAAAATTGTCACAAAAGTTTAATATTTGTGACAAAATTACTCCAAGTCACTACCAAATTTTCACTAAAAAACTATATTATTGTAATGTTATTTAGGGGTTTCTACATTGAGTTATATTTTTATAATTACATGTATCCAATCCATTGACTGACTAATCTAGGTTCGGTACTATAGAGGGTCATTATGAGGCGACCATCCCAACCTAATTTGCTTCATTTACGACATCATATTCAAACCCCTAACCATACTTAACAGATCTAGTGACTCATCTCACTAGAGTCTAGACCAACTCGTTATTGGTACATTGAGTTATGTTTTGATATACAATATGTGTACAAAATTACACAACCTTTATCATTTAAGCTATAAAATTTAGGGGAAACTACTCCAATGACCACCCAACTATGGGCCGCGACCTATTTTGACCACCCAACTAAAAAAATTCAAAATTCGACCACCCAACTATTTCAATAGACCTATTTTGACCACCGATTGTTAAAATCTAACTGAAAGGTGATGTGGTCGTTAAGTAAAATTTGTATAATTACACATTTGGTCCTTGTTAGTTCTTTATTATATGAATTTAGTCCTAATTTTAATTTAAATAAATAATAAAATTAATTAACCAATCGGGTGACGACATGTGTCATCACTTGAATGGATGATTTTAATCTAATTTTTATTTTATTTAATTTAGTATTTAATATATTTATTTTCCTCCAATCAGATGGTGACACGTGTCACCATCTAGTAGAGAGAAAATATAAGAATAAGGAGTGCTTGGTGTGGGGTTTGAACCCTAGAGATGGGCATGGGTCGGGTCAGGTCGGGTTTTTGGCCCACCTAACCTCGACCCGACAATACATATCATATATCCGCACCCGACCCGACCCAAACATATCCCTTAAAAACTAGACCCGACCCGACCTATATAAAAAAATAATTTTTAGAGACCTAATTGAAAAATAATAATTTTAAGGGACTTAATTGTAAAAAAAATATAAATTTAAGGATTAAATTGTAAATAAAAAAATTAATTTTAAGGACCTAATTATAATATATATATATAGAGAGAGAGGGACTATTATTATAAATATCCTTAACAAATTAGGAGAAAAATACACAATCAGTCCCAAGTCGGGTCAGATAGGATATTTTTCACTCTAAACCCGAACTCGACCCGACCCGAATCTGATTGGGGAAAACCCCATGCCTTTACTACTGAACCAACCCACTCTTTGTGAAATAGATTGCATCATTTAATATATATCTTCTAATGCAGTAAATGCAAGGGAATAAAGAAATAAAAAATGGTTGCAAGGGGACTCGAATCTAAATCACTTGGGATGTGTAAAACCATATAAACCACTTAATCGGTTCAAATAATTAATTTAAATACTAACATATTTAAAATATGAATATATTTTAATTACATTTTAAATATAAAATACGAATATATTTAAAATATGAACATATTTAAAATACGAATATATTTAAAATACAAATATATTTAAAATACGAATATATTTAAAATATGAACATATTTAAAATACGAATATATTTAAAATAGGAATATATTTAAAATAGGAATATATTTAAAATATTAATATATTTAAAATACGAACATATTTAAAATACGAACATATTTAAAATACAAATATATTTTAAATATATTTAAAATATATTCGTATTTTAAATATGTTCCAATTTAAATTAATTATTTGAACCGGTTAAGTGGTTTGTATGGTTTTACACATCCCAAGTGATTTAGATTCGAGTCCCTTTGCAACCATTTCTTATTTCTTTATTCTCTGGCATTTACTGCATTATAAGATATATATTAAATGGTGCAATCCATTTCACAAAGAGTGGGTTGGTGTAATGATAAAGGCATGAGGTTTTCCCCAAGAGGTTTTCCACTAGATGATGACATGTGTCACCATTTGATTGGAGAAAAATAAATATATTAAATATTAAATAAAATAAAAAATAGATTAAATCATCCAATCGGGTGATGACACGTGTCTTCTCCTGATTGGTTAATTAATTTTATTATTTACTTAAATTAAAATTAAAATAAGGACTAAATTGATATAATAAAAAACTAACAAGGACCAAATGTGTAAGTATACAAATTTTACTTTACGGCCATGTCATCTTTCCGTTAGATTTTAACGGCCGGTGGTAAAAATAGGTTTATTTAAATAGTTGGGTGGTCGAATTTTGAATTTTTTTAGTTGGGTGGTCAAAACAGGTCGCGACCCATAGTTGGGTGGTCACCGGAGTAGTTTTTAAAAAAAAATTAAATCTCTAACCATAAACCTTAAATTATAAACTCCAAACCTTAAACCATACACCCTAAATTATAAACTCTAAACCTAAACTAAACCACTAAATTTTAAAATTAACAAGCTTGTATGAACTTTAATTTATATAATTTGTTTATTAAAGTTTTTCTCTTCTACATACGCATGTATTGTTTTTGGGTAATACAATCAAAATCTTTAAAGTATTACCTAAAATAAAATTCTTCTAATGCCATATTCTCAAAGGACTAATTTGATGTGTTCAAAACTATGTTTTGAAATGTTTATGAAGGCATGAACAACAATGTTAGTTCAAGGAGTTGGTGGTTTCTTACAGTTGCACATTTTTTTTACATTCTTATAATTGCACAATTGAATGGGAAAGATGTAGGTGATTATGGTCATTTATTGTTAATGGTCTTGAATGACTACTTGCATTATCTTATTTGTTGTGTTGTATTCGGGGACAGAATAATATGGATGGGAAAGGGCAATTGAACCCCAATCCCATATAATTCTGCCCCTGAATACAACATAACAAATAAGATAATGATATATATATATATATATATATATAAATAAATAAAGGTAAAAAAAAATGTGATTGGGTTCAAGTGCCCTTCCCATCCTATATAATTCTGCCCCTGAATACAACATAACAAATAAGATAATGATATATGTTAAAATAATAGGTTATTTATGGAATTGCCTCCTCCCACTTTCAAACATTTATGTTTTGCCATCAATCTCAAATCCTAACTTCGTCCCTGATTGTATTTCTTATGCTTCTACATATTTATAACCCCTTTATTTAGCTATCAATGTAACTCACCATTATATCGTAAAAATGGTATAATTTGAAGATTAAACATGCCTTAAGTATTGCGTTTCACTAATTGATCGAGTTTTATATTCATATAAATAACCATCTAAAGCCGGAGGTGATGTTGCAAATTTGTGGGATACATACAGTCAAAAGAATTGTCATGTGGTTCAGCGATTTAGAAAGTAGTAAAAACTGCAATCTTTGTGTCTCTTGATCTAAGACAATTGCAAAGGACAAGTCATTTTCTACAGTTGCCCGAACAATGTGATTCCTTTTTTCCCCTCCAAAGTGTTGTGAACTTCAATTCCCAAAGGGAAAGGTAACCCAACATTTGATAATAATAATAATAATAATAATAATAATGTTTGGGGGGGGGGGGGGGGGGGAAGAACAACAATGAGAAATGGGATTATATTTTGTAATGTTATAATTTTAGATCATTAGTGTTGTTTTTTTGTTGTTGCATTTTTGAGTGAAAAAGATGGTGTCCAATGTGCATAGGTAGTGAGGTAGGGTGAATAAAATTACTATAAGGTAATATTCCCCAAAAGTTTTAACCAAGCATTGCTTTGAGCCCATAACCTTTTCCCCTCAAACTCAAACTCCCATAATGTAGGTAATTTTAATTTACTCGGGGAAAGCAAAACACTTGGGGGTTCATGCCCTTCACATTCTAGTGGCTATATGATTGATGCTTAGGTGCTTTTCATGCTACAATTAAAAAAATGAGCTCATCATGTACCTATAAACCTACATTATGCAACTCCATTGTTATATTTGAAACTTAAAGATAATATTATCAGGAAAGATAATTATAGACATCAAATATAAACAGTAAAATAAATAAAATGATGTAATTTTTTTATAACCACATGTGTCTAACTCATTGATTAATTAATAAGATCGGATACTGTTGGCGACTATCCCAATTCAATTTTATTTATTCACAACGTCATGATACAAACTCTTAAACTTGTTTAAGGGATCTAGTGTCTCATCCAACACGACCAATTGGTTGCGGGTAATTTTTTTTTAATTTAGTAAAAATATGTTAAATGATACTTTTGATTAATAACTTTTAGCTTAAGGGTATAAGAAGCCCTTGAACTTTTGGGGTAAAAATCAATTAACCCCTTGAACTTTTTTACACTCAATTAAGCTATTGAACCAATAAATTGAATCAATTAAGTTATTTGACTAACATTGAATGTTGAATTTAACGGGTTTTTTGGACGAATTGGTACAACGTGTCATATCACAATATTGTCGCTTAATATTTTTCAGAATTTTTTTATTTTATTTAAAAAAATTTAAAAAGGTTTTTTTAATTATAAAAAGTATTTTTTAAAAAATTGTAAATGTCACATTGTAGAGCTGTAGTGTATCATGTGACAATAATATCTAAAGTGAAAAAAAATTAGTATTTAATGGTCAAAATTGGTCAAATGACTTAATTGATTCAATTTATTGGTTCAAGGCTTCATTGAGTGCAAAAATAGTTTAAGGGCGTCATTGATTTTTTAAAAGTTCAAAAGCTTCTTATACCCCTAAGTCATATTTAAAAAAAACTAAATTATTTATTTTAAGTAAATTCATTTTAAGATTTTTTTCTGAACATAAAATTAATATAAAGATGGATAACCTAAGAATTGTTCCTTAAAAATGTCTTCAGTGTTCCTCTATCTTTTTTTTTTTTCTTCTAACAATTCCTTTATTGGTTCTTGTAGTAGCTCATAGCTGTTCAACTTAACACAGACATTTCAATTTATTTAATAAAATCCAAGGCAATTCAAAAATAATATTAAAAAATTCCTTTCATAAATTGTCCTGCTCCCGTCTTCTATTCTTTTGTTGCTCTTTGTAGAAATTTCCGTTTTTTATTTTTGAAGTTAATGTTTTCTTGACCGGCAAACCAGATATTATCCTAACTTTTCCATTGAAATAAGTAGCATATTGAATAATTAATTTTATTAAAAAGACTCAAGAATTACTTTTAGGGTGGTCCTGTGTACTTGTAATCTCTCTATCACGTTAGCAATTTATTATTAAGGGGCTTAATTAAAATATTAAAACTTAATTAATAATAAGAAAATATTGGTGGGTAGGTTGCTTGTAAGACCAGTTCGGTACATATGGCAGAAAGGAGGGTACAATTTCCTTATTTCTCAACACTTTGATTTTTCTGACCCTAAAAATCAATGGCTGGGATTGATTTCTGGCGGGCCTTAACGCTTACGCAAATAAAATAATATTAAAAAGCTGGTAAACTGAACAGATAAAGAAATTAGTGGGATGACATCAAAAGATGGAGCACTAGTCCAAGACACATGATACTTTCTTTTTGTGCTTTGTTTTACTTTATTTCATCTCTATTCTCTCAGAGTAAAATTCGATTTAATTAAAAATATATTAATTGATTTCATTTGTATTTTATAAATTTGATTCGCTATTTTAATAAAATTTAAATAATGAAATGGGGCTCGACAATTTGAATAATTAATTTTTTAATAATTAGTGGATAAATTTTTAAGTTCAAATTGAACTTCTCAACTCTGCATAATTTTTTATTTTTCAATTCCTTCTTTGTTAAATCATTTTTGACCAAATTTGAATAATATTTTCCTCTAGCAACGTAGACTACCAATATAACTTCAATTCAATTTTTTGAAAATATTCTTTTTTGTTTTTTGCAATTTAGTAGCTCAACTTTTTGTTTTATTCAATTTAATCCTCTAACTCTTTGCAAATATTTTTTCATTAATTATTTGACTCCTTTATACTCATATCATTTCCTCCCTTCAAAATCACTTATTTTAAAAATAATATTACACATATATTATATAACTTTAGATGGTGTTTGATTTATTAAATAATATTACAAATTTTACCTACACTAGTGAAAAAAATGAATACATAGGTATGCCGTATAATGTATATGGTTAAAAAAACGTTTAAATTGGAACAAATCAATTTCATAACATTATAAATATTTAAGATTAAATTAAAAAACTCGAACAATTCGAATAATAACAAAATAAGTATCTCATCAACTCAACTATGACTGAATTTTTAATTTGATTCAACTCGAACAAGTACTCACCCTGCTCTCACTTGTTTGTTTGTTTAGTTTAGAATAAAGTTACTAGTAAAATGTTGTTTTATCTTAAAAAATGATTAACATTAATTGATTGGATAGAAAAAAAACGACAACACTTCAAATCATTGGATCAAGCAAGCTTGGCTATATTAGCAATCTAGATAAATAGATATTTATTTATTCATTCAATTAATTCTAAAAAGTTTGTTCGAACACCACAAATGAAATGTGTGAAAGTGTAATTAGTAATTATTAAGGTAGTAACTACACTCATTTGTAAGAACAAAGATTTTAATTTTTAAGACATTTTTAATGGTTAGAGTGTATTTTTGTATAAATAAATGATTGATTGTAATTATATCATATTTTTTATGTCATGTTTAATAGTAAAAATTGTATCAAAAAGTTTAACTTTTAAAATAATATTATTTATTTCAAAATTATAAAATAATACTTTAGAATGATCTAAACAAGTAACAAAACTTAAAACCGAATCATAGTTTGTATTATGTAGTATGAAGCATTCGACAATACGGTTACTCAAGGTTTCACATCAGCATTGGTAGAGTATATTTCCACGCCTAGAAAGAGGCGAAGATATTAATCCCACATCAAAAAAGAAAAAGGATATTTCGAGATATATAAGCGGTGACATTGTATATTCTATCAAATATATCTTTAAGGAAGAAGGTAAAGGCCCCGTAACAAATGGTATTGTTGTGACCCATTGACTGTCCGATTTCATGCTTAGTGCCTATGAGTGGGGTAAGAAGAGTGGACAACCGTGACAATGTCCCATCACAAGCGTGGTTGTCTTGTGACCGAGTGGGGGGAACGTCACGCTTGGGAAGAGGCGGGAACATTAATTCCACATAAAAAAACGTCTCAGAATATATAAGAGGTGGCGTTGCATATCCTACAAGTTTTACTTCCACATCACGAGCGTGGTTGTCTCGTGACTGAGTGGGGGGTACGTCACGCTTGTGAAGAGGACCTTTCAAATACGAGGTAAAGCGAGGTCTGTCCGATGTGGAAGGACTTTCCAGTTGGCCCAATTTAATATTTGAAAAAAAAAGACCTTGCATTCTGTTTCTGCACATAACTAGGTCCACGAGAAATTGAAGAAGCATATTAATTTATCGCGTGATTTATTATACCAAACTTATTTTCTGTATCAAGCAAGGTCCTCTGAGCAGTTTTGACTGAAAAGACATAATTGAATTAAAAAAATCTTTATGATAATAAAATGTCTTAAACGATATTAAAATATTTAAAGTTTTTAATATCGTAAAAGATGGTAAATAAAAAATTCTAATTGAAAAGAAGATCATAATTATTAGGAGATTCAATTATCTTTTAATAAAAACCATAAATTTAAAATATTTTAAAAGATTATCACTAAAAAATATTAATTTTTTAATAAAAAATCATAACTAAAAAAGATGTAAACATTAATTATTAAGAGATTCAATCATTTAAAAAAATGGTAAACATTAGTATTTTTAAAGATTCTAATTAAAAAATTATAATTGTAATTTTTTAAAGATCCTAATTATTAGGATAAAATAAATAATTTAAAAGATCATAATTTTTTTAAAGATCATAATTAAGATAGTTATTAGGATAAATAAAAAAAATAAAACTTGAAAAACTTGGAAACTAACTTTATGCAGAAAGCGAGTTTCCTTCTAAAAGGTTGGGATTGATTTGAATTGAAAAGCCTTATCTTTTCAACAAACCTAAAATTCTGCAGAACACGAGTTCCATTGAATATTCCTTTAGAAGGGGTGTGAGGGCTGTTATAAATAGGGGACCCATTCTCCTAAATTCACACATCTTCTCTTCTCCTTGTCTACTATTTTTTCGTAGCAAATATTAGTTAAAAAAATTTGAATATTTGATATTATGGCAGGGTTACTCAGACTGGATCGGAAAAATGTCTTCGATTTTTGGTAGAGAAATAATGAGGTAAAATCTTATTTTTTATTTGGTTAATTAATTTTTATGAATTATTTATTTATTATTTTTAAATTTTATTTTTAAGGGGTATGAACATGCGTTGACTTGTTACCTTAACCCTATCACGAGATCACCTCATTCGGGTATTATTCTGTATTTGGAAGAAGCTGGTTTTTGCCACGTCAACACTATAATTGGCGGTACCAAGTTGCATCTTCTATTGATAAACGTATTGCTAGAAAGGTGGAGGCCGGTCTCACACACATTTCATCTTCCGTTTGATGAGGCTACTATTACCTTGCAAGATGTTATATTTCATCTTAGTTTACCGGTTGACGAAGCGATTATAATTGGTGTTGCCGAACAAAATTGATACCTCTTATGTTGTGAATTGCTTGGAATTCCTCCAGACTACGATGGTGGTAAAATTAAGATAACTTTTCAGACAAATTTTTTACAAATCTACCCCCGAATGCTTCTGATGAAATTAAGAAGGTGAATTTTATTTTATTGTAAATTTTATTTATGATTATTTATTTTGATTTTGTTATTTATAATTTTATTTTTTTGTACATGTTTATTTATTATTGTTTTTGCAGCGATTTGCTCGTGCCCATATTTTACGAGTTATTGAAGGATCTTGATGTCAGACAAATCCTACAACAAAGTGCATTTAATGTGGTTGCCTCATCTACAGGATTTTGAGCAATCCAGAAATACGAGTTGGGGATCGACAGTCTTGGCATATCTTTTTAGGGAGCTATGTAAAATCATCGATTTAGAGAAACATGTCATTGAAGGGTGTCTTATGTTGCTGCGGTCGTGGGCTTAGTTTCGAATGCCGTTTTTACGCCCCGACTCTTAAACAACCTACCCTATTTGAATTTCCACTACTTCAGAGGTAATAAAAAATAAACTAAGTTTATATTATAAAGTTTTTTTTTATAATATGACAATAATAATATTTTGTTGTATGAATGATAGATGGAGTGGTCCATTATATCACGTCGGACTACCAACAAATCAATGAAATTTTAGACTGTTGATCGATAAGAGAGATGAGGTAATATTTTTAATCGATTTCATTTTTTTAATTTAGAAATAATTTATTTTTTAAATAGAGCTTATCTAACTTAGTTTACAAAAATTTTGTGTAGTTCTTGTGGACGTCGTACGATGATCCTGATGTTAGTGCATGGATTCCAACGGAAATATTTCAGACTTTGAACGTTTGGATGTTGAGGGTCCCGTTTATACATTATGAAATAGTCGAGTGACATCCTACCAATTGCGTGCTATGGCAATTCAACTGTTTCCAAGGGATTTCGCGAGAACTTATAAATTTGGACAAATTACATCGCTTAGCATGATAAGGGATTCCGCTGGCTCATTCATGAACCCATTGTCGACCACAGTGTTACATATGATTACATGTAGTGGTACAAACAAAATGGTAAGCCGCATATACTAACCCCAGAGGAGTGAGAATGAGAAATAGACATGCCTCCTCTAAATTGCCCGCCGATGCAACGTGGTACCAGAATGGGGGAACAAAGCCAAAGAAGAAGAACACATGCTCCATGTGCCTCATCATCGGGAACAACATAGGCACCTACATAGTTAGCAGCAGAGCCTGAGACACTGGTGCCAGCACCTGCATTCACCCACTCAACTCATTCATCATTTCACCCTATGGGTAGTCCATCATTTCAGCATATAGGGTGTCTGTCGGAAGGTTTTTTGACGGACGCGTTTCATCCTCATAGGGCACTTGCGGGCACGTCGACTCTTCCTGTACCTATACCAGCATATTATCTTTCATTTCCTTCTGCACATGTTCCTCCAGTATATCAATTTCCACCATTGGCAACACACTTCAGATCCGGTATAGTTGACCAGACGTCGCCGCATAGCCTATTCTACATTGATCCCAATGCCAGCGGTGGTACTCAAGATGCAGATGACGACGATGACGACGACGATGAAGCTAGACTTGTTAGAAGAAATCCGCGTCGGACTCGCCGTCCACCACGGTGTGGTATGAGTGGACATAGGTGTCATTATGTGTTTTTATGTATTAATCATAACTATGTAATGTTTAAAAAATTATATAATAATGAAAAAAATATGATAACTTTTTGTTTGGTTCGATGCATAAATACTTTGACCCATCATATTTTATAGATTTTTATTTAACAACACATTAATTTATTTCAATACTAATTTGTAAACTTAACGATCGGATATACGTAGTTACGCTTAGTTGAAATGAATAGAAGAGGAGCCAATTTTTTGTGTCGTCGTAGTATGTAGACATGTCTGATGTTAAGTTCAGTTCCTTAATTATTTTTCTCTTTCTCTCGTCATTTACTGTAATTACGTAGCAGAACTGCCTCTTCGTCTTCTAACAACAAAGTTGCTTCTACATTTCTTGATAAAGATGCTTCTTCATCAAAATTTACAGTCAACTCAATGTTCATACCCCCGACATGAGTGTAACTCCTAAACATCTTGCGAATGTCGCTTGCATTTGATAAGGCGTCATGTAATGCACTTTAGGGCCGGGCTCATCAACGAGTATTTTTTCCTTCAAAGAAGACATTTGTCGTGTTGTAGATTTTCTAAGCTGCGTTGAAATCAAATCATATAACTCATCTTTCTTGATCTTGCTGTTGAAGGAAGTGTAGAAATAAGTTATGGAATGGAACACCGTTGTAAAAAATCTTGCCATATTTTGGTAAATGTTGTTTTCTTTATTTAACTTTTCGTTGAATGTGCTACCTCGATGGATGGAATTTTTTATAGACGTAGAAGTGTTGATTAAAAAAATATATGGACCTCGTTTCCTGCAGAACGCGAGGTCCATTGCCATGCACATCTATGGCGTACGCTGGTGCTGCCGCATTAGGAATCTCTGTAGAACGCGGGGTGTAACACCCCAAAAATTCTCTCAAATTGTAAACCCTAGATTCTCAAAATCCATGATTTAAAAACCCTACTTTGAAATCCTTAATTGAAAACCCTAACAATTGAGAATTTTAATTCAAAACCCTAATTTTTTATGAGGGACTAAATAAGAATATTTATCAAACTTGGAAGTTAATATGAAATTTCTTGAAAGTTTAAGGACATACTCCATAATTAACCCTTTTATCAAATTGAATTTCAATTCTCCCTCACTCATCTTTTTTTAATTTGTTTAATTTGTTTCAACCTTTTAAATTCAAGTTGAATTCTAATTCCCCCTTTCTCACAGTTGAATTGACTCTCATTTTTCAACTTAAATCCTTCTTCTTCTTCTTCTTCTTCTTCTTCTTCTTCTTCTTTTTCTTCTTCTTCTTCTTCTTCTTCTTCTTCTTCTTCTTCTTCTTCTTCTTCTTCTTCTTCTTCTTCTTCTTCTTCTTCTTCTTCTTCTTCTTCTTCATCTTCTTCTTCTTCTTCTTCTTCTTCTTCTTTTTCTTCTTCTTCTTCTTCTTCTTCTTCTTTTTCTTCTTCTTCTTCTTCTTCTTCTTCTTCTTCTTCTTCTTCTTCTTCTTATTATTATTATTATTATTATTATTATTATTATTATTATTATTATTATATTCTAAACCTAATTTGTTTAGATTACCACCACTCAACTATATATATATATATATATATATATATAGTCATAGTTATTACGTACAGAAATAAACCTAACCCTTAAGTTTTAAAGTACCATCGCTCTTAGTTATTCCCATATTTTATGAATTTCTCTCGGAATGATGTTGTCATCACCTTACATCGAGACCGCAACCGCCCTTTTTTCGTCGTTAGAGCTTTATTGTTGCGAGGTGTGTTTCTTCATGTGCTATAAATAAATTATATATTATTTTTCTATGTGTTGGTGTTTTACCCCTTATGTGATTATTTATATGTATTATGGCTTGTATGGTTGACATCACGTGCATACGATTTTTAAAACATGTTTTAATTATGACTTATGGAATATTTGATTTATGAAACATCAGATTTACGGATCTATGATTTATGGACTATGATTTATGAAGTATGTTTATGGAATATCAGATTTATGGAACTGGGTTTATGAAATATGATTTTTAACCATCATGTATGTATGAGCATGGGTTGGGATTTGTACGGAGGAAGCAATGGTTTTTACCACACATCGATTGGTGACGTTAGAGTGAGGGGTTTTGGGGAATCTACCTCTTTTTATGACGGTTGTAGTTGGGTGCATTACATTGTGAATGTGATATTTGTGTTATGGTTTTTAAAGGATTTTAAGAAAATATTACTGTATTTTATGATTATGGTTTTCTTGCACTTTAGAGACACATTAAGCTCTTTAGCTTACTCCCCCTTAGTCTTTCTTTCAGATACTCAGACCATAGGCGGATCGGTACTTGGAGGATCTCAATTCTATTCGATTATTTTATTATTCAGTATGGACTAAATTTAAACTATCAGATTATTATTATTCTATGTTTTGGGATATTTACGTATTTCAGATCATGGAACGATTATGTTTCAACATATATTTACAGACTTTATTTTTGATATTTTATTAAATGATCAGAATATTTTTATAATATTTGGGTTTTGAAAACAATTGTGGTATTTTACGATACTTATTGTTTATTTAATAATTAATTTATTTTATAAATTATATAAACCAAAATTTTATTACTTGAGGGAAACGTTTTCAAATGTGACTTCCTAAATTCCGCCTTTTCTTCTAGGTCAGGTTTAGGGGGTTACACTAGGTCCTTGCCATGTCAGAAATCTTTGCAGAACTCGCTTTCTGCAGAACATGAGGTCCCTGCCATGTCAGGAATCTCTAACGAAACGTGTTTGACACGTCACTTTCAGACGCGAATATATGTTATTTTACCCTTTATATCAGACTGAAGTGAAGGGAAACAAACCATATCAATTGCTACCAATTGCAGTAGTTCATAGAAAGCAAGGACAAGAGAAGTGAAGATCACCAACTTAATTTTCCAGACGTCACTTTCAGTGCAGTAGTCTAGCTAGCTCATAGCTAGACCAGGTACGCAATTCGAACCTTTAGATTTTGTTGATTTTATTCCTCCAAAACCCTTACTTGAGCATGCACCTACATTAGTGTAACACCCCATTTTAGCCCTAATTGGTAAACCCTAAATTGTAAAATTCCTAATTGAAAACCCTAGAATTTGGGGAAAATCTCGGATTTTAACCTAATTAGAATTAGGGACCTAATTGAATAAAATTAGAGTTCGGTGGTTAATTTGTTAGGCGGGCAAAAGTAGGGACCCTTATTTTTGTAATTTTCCCTTTTGTCTAGGGTAAACACTCCTTTGGTCCTATTTCTGTTATATGCGCCACTCTCTATCTCCCGTTCTAAAAAAATATTAAAATAATCAATCAAAACCTTTCGGTTTTCCGTTGAAGCTCCGACCAAGGGGCCATCATCGCCGTTCAACGTTTCAAGACGACCGGTGCGCTCGTTGTCACCGCGCGAACCAAGCCCGACCATCCAACTTCTGTCGCGCCGCCGTCCTTCGCTGGGAACGGGTTCGAAATCGTTCGTGGAATCGAGATCTTGCCGGCCGTTCGTCGTTCCGTTGCCACCAGTGGGTTCCCCGTGGCCGTCCAATCAAAACCCGTCGTAGGGCGTTTCGTTCGCCGCCTCATATTGTCGGAACGGAGAGGCTAGAAAGCTTCGATCTCTCATCCTCCGCCGCCGTCCTCTTCGTGCGCCGCCTCTGTCTCGGGTTTGGGTGAGTGTCGTGGTCGAGTCAGTTAGGTTTTTGGGTTGCCACCGCCATCGAGTTTCCGGCTGCCGTGAATCTGGTTGGTTGCTGTCAGGTTGGGGTTCGCCGATTAGGGTGTGGTTGGGGAAAGTTGATTTAGGGTTTTGAATCTGATTTGGGGGAATTTTGGTTGAACCAGATTAGTTGGGTGTGTTGAACCGGACTGGGCGGCTGGGTTGAACCGGACCAGTGGGCAGATGCAAGCTGACATCATCTGACGTTGTTGCTGATGCAGGCCGACGTCAGTGATGACTTTTGCGTTGACTTTTTCAGTTGAGTCCACCTCTATGTTTTTCGACGTTCTGGTTTTGTTGCCGCTGTCCGTTTCTTCAAATTCGAACCCGAAATACCTTTTTGTATCAAGTTTATTTGTTGAACTCAGAATTTTGTTAAATGTTGTATCAGAGTTTGACTCAGATATTTTTGTGTTCAGGTGACGTGGACTCTGACCCCGAGACTTTACCTCCTCCTCCGCCAAACAGACCTCCTATGGCACAGTCTTCGAGATCTGCTAGTAAGATTTCTGTTAAGCGTAGTTTATTTGATTGTGGCATAGTAGGAAAATCTTATTTAGTATTCTTTATTTTTAGGAGCTGATTCTGTTCGACC
Source organism: Hibiscus tridactylites (assembly GCA_958450335.1). Taxonomy (NCBI): domain Eukaryota; kingdom Viridiplantae; phylum Streptophyta; class Magnoliopsida; order Malvales; family Malvaceae; genus Hibiscus; species Hibiscus tridactylites. The sequence goes on along the minus strand of OY288289.1, from coordinate 21,218,284 downwards.
TTCCGCTAGGGCTGAGTGTGGGAGACGTCACTATCGACGTTGACTATTTAGCTGCCTAAGGTGTGTTCTCTGTCTGTGCTACATGTATGTGTTGTCTGATTGCATGATTTGTATGAGAAATATTCTATGCTATCCTGCTCGGTTAATTGAGGAATATTTTATGTGTTATTCTGCTCTATAATTGATAAATATTCTATGACTCGAATGTTATAAGCATGTCATATAATACATATCGGAATCAGACTATTATGTTCATGCATCTTAGTTATTTAACAAGATTGCATTCGGACTCTGAAATCGGATTACATGTCATATCATTGGGTTGGGATATTGTATGGAGAAAGCTCAGTGACTTCATCCTTCGGGTTGAACTTCGCTTCAGATTAGTAGTTCCATCTTTCGAGATGAGTTCTGCTTCGGATATGGTGTTGAGGTGTAGAGTGGTTCAGGGGAACCTGACTCTTCGGACGGTGATGTAGATCGGTGCATGCCATGTTATGATATCTATATGTCTTGCTTGTAATACTTCAGAATATCTGTTAATTCTTGATTTGTTGTTTGACTGTTGAATTGACTTCTGTTATGCACTTTAGAGACACACTGAGCTTTATAGCTGACTCTCCCTTAGTATCCGTTTCAGATTTCCAGACTTAGGTTTCGGTACTTGGAGGACCTCCTACGAACATGATCTGTTACTATTTATCAGTATGTTTTGTTCTAGACTTATATTTAATTATTTAAGTATTTTCGGATTTGGTTGTAAACATGGACTTTGGACATTTATTATTTTTGGTATTTGATAAACTATTTTTAGCATGCTTGTTTTAAGATGAAACATTAAAGGTTAATTATTATAATTGAATAATAATTTCGGCACAGTTTTTCATAAATAACCTTATTTGAGGGGAAAGTTTCCAAATCGTCAATTTCAATTTGTTTCAAACCCTTAGGTCAAAATAGGGGGTTACAATTAGAATTAAAGCCCTTACCATCACACCTTAAGCATGCTTATTTGGGTTCCAATAAAACTTTGCCTGTAGCTAATGCTGATAATCTTAAGCATGAGAAAGAGAGTAGTTTGATTCATATTTTAGCTTAACACAAAAAGACTTTAGGTTGGATCATTACTGATTTGAAAGGCACTGAAAACCAAGTAGTTGGCCATCTCTCCAGGCTAGAAATTATGAAAGAAATAAGGAATGAAATAGAGATTAAGGAAAAATTCCCTGATGATAAATTATTAATTGTTGCGCCAATTTCGTGGTGCGGTGACATTGTCAATTTTCTCGTTAGTGGTATTTTTCTTCATGATTTGAATAGCCAGAGAAAGAACATGTTTATGCACGATGTTCCTTACTGTCATTGGGATGACCCCTACCTCTTCAAAGCATGTACTGACCAAATGACTAGAAGATGCGTCTTTAAAGAAAAGCAAAAGGAGATCCCATTTTACTACCATTCAGCTTCACGTGGAGAGCACTTTGGAGGAGAGAAGACTGCTGCAAGGGTCCTACAATCTGAGTTCTATTGGCATACACTCTTCAAGGATACCCAAGATTTCTATAAATCTTGCGATAGAGGCCAAGAGGTGGCAAACATATACGAAAGAAACAAAATGCCCATGCAAAATATATGGAAGGTGGAATTGTTATATGTGTGGGGCATTTTGGTCTATATTGGTGCTCCAATCGAATGTGAAAAAATTGCAACATCAATTTAGGGTGTTTGAGAGTTTGCATCCCTTCAACCCTCTTTAAATTCTGCTATAGCAATTTTTGTTTTGTTTTGTTTTTCTTTTCTTTATTTCTTTATTATTTAATTTTAATATTAGTTTTTTTAGCAAAATAACTCCCAAACATGTGGACAAGGGTAAAGCCCCCGTAGATGCAGAACCTACTTAGGAAGAAGACCATTCACTGCTGGTATGAACAATGAGATGAATGATGATGTCTCTCCTACCACAATGCCACAACAAATTGCAACACCTCATCACTAAAGAAGAGGCGTGTCAAGCATATAGCGCACAAGACAAACCCACCACCATCAAAGTAGAGTTAGTCAAGGTAACTTGCATTGCATTTAGTTTAGTTAATTTTCATGAATTGAGGACAATGCCTTCTTCAAGTTTGGGTGGAGGTAGTGTTCATAGTTAGTCATTTGCATTTGTAGTTATGAACAGTTGTTGCTATGGCATATTGTTTAGTGTAAAGATAGTTTTTTATGAATAAATTGAGGATGTCCGATGATGAGCATTTTTTTTCTTTTTTGAGATTCGTAGAACTGACTTTAGGACTTGATGGTTTATGATTAAACTTTCACACGATTGCATGTTCTCTATGCTTAAGGGTGTTAGAATTTTTTTAAGAACTCTTGCATGCCTTAGTATGAATGATATTAATGAACTTGATTGATAAATGAAAGCTGCAAAGGCTTTGTTAAACTCCCTTGTGCTTATTGAATATGTTTAATTGCGAATAAATGCTTCAGCATAACTGTAGAGGGACACTCCTCTGTGCATTGATTTGCCTGGATACTGCATTTAAATAAATGGCAACAATAGCATATGAGTAAATGAAAGTTGTCACGGGATGACTCTACCTCTAGCTCGGGGGTGAGAGGTTTGTTCCCTACTCATCTAGAGTTAAGGACGGTAGTTGTGATGAGCTGACACCCTTCGTAGAAGTACAAAAAGAAAAAGAAAATCAATTGGAGTTTTGGGATTAAACTTGTGCTTAATTGATAAACAAAAACTAGGATGCAATAGAGTTCTTGCCTAATTTTTTTCTCTAACTCTGTTAAGCATGGAATGCATGCAATTACACACACATACAAAGGATCTTGTCCTAGGGAAAAGTTCTTAAAATCGCAAGTTTGTCTAGCATGTTAAAGCCTATATTTTCGAGGACTGAAATTTTGCCATAGCATTGTCTTGAACTGAACTTTGCCATAGTATTTCTCTATGTTTTTCTCTACTCATTGCTTCAGGACAAGCAATACCTTAAGTTTGGGGGTGTTTCAACCTTGTAAAAAGTCTATTTTCGTGCATTTTTAGTTAGAATATTGCTTGGTTTCAAGCTCATTTCATTACATATAGTTGCATTAATTCATATAGTTGCATATGGTGTTGTTAGATTTGTTTTTTTGATTAAATTATGAATTTGATGTTGTTTGAGGAAGGTTTGGTTTGGTGTTGTGATGTGTAGGTGAAGCAAGGAACAATGCATGGAAATGAGAAAATGTTGCAACATTTTGGACGCATTTCTGGGTGCAGAAAAGAAAAGAAGAGAAGATTTTTTGAGAACACCCACATGTAAACCCACCAGCCAGTTGTGCCACTCATGTGACCTAGAAAATATTCCCTAGGGCACACAAGGAATCCTTAGGGCACAATACCCTAAGAGCGCCCACTTTATAAAGGACAAGACACCCACATTAAAAGGGGGGCTAGAGTTGTTTTTAGAGATAATAGAGAGAGAAAGGAAGAGGTGACCACTATTATTCTTCTTCTCCTTCATTGCGTCCTCCATTGATGGAGCTCTAAAAGGACGATCTTGATGGCCTTTGACAAAAGCAGCAAGCTTGAAGTGGTTCACGACGGTCAACGACAGCTTGGGAGTTTCCTTTACTCTTAGTTGCTTCTACTTTAGCATTTTCTATTCTAGAAATGGGTATTTTGAAATGGATGATTATGGATGATATTTACCCATCCATGAACTAACTTTAAGTGGCTTGGGTTTGTTTTGGATGATGATGTTTAAGTTTTTAATGGATGTTTTCAACATTTTCTACTTTTCATATGCTTTGTCTACTGTTTTATTGCCCTAAGTTTGTAAGATCTCTCGAGAGTTAGCCTTTACTTGGGTGTTAGATTAGCTTAATGGTCGAGAGAGCTAAGCTTATATCCACGTAGATAATGGGGTTGGATGCTGAGAGGCACAACCCTAACTCACCTTATAGATAAGGATAGAGTTTCGACGACTAAAAGGATTAGTACTTAAACGATAAGTAGCTTGATAGGGTTCACGCTGAGAGGTATTGCCGTAGCATTCTAGCTGCCAGGTTTCTTGCTAGAGATAGTTTAGAAACACCTTAGTAAACTCCGTCGATCATAGTTTGAGATGGAAAGTGTTAGACATACATTAGTACTAGGCATAGGATTTCTCAACAAGCCTAGCCTGTCTTCCTATCTGAGAGTTTCCACACATGTGAGGACATTTGAAGTCTTATCATTTAGCTCCAGATTTTATTTACAGATTTTGCTATAGCATTTCTTTAAAACTGCTCATATCAACTCTTTCATTTAATATTTAGTTTGTGGTTGGTGTTTTTAAACTTGACTTAATTAACCTTTAATCCATATGGAGATGATACTCACTCATCACTTTATTACTTGTTCAACGTGCAAACTTGCACTATTTTGCGTTCCATTTATAGTACCTCAAATGCGCAAACATAGACCACTTTTATTTTGGGCATGGTACCTGCGGATGTAACGTGGGAGTTCTTTTGTGTTGCTTTTATGAAGAAGTATCTGGGTTCCCGTTACCAAGATGAAAATAAGCGTGAGTTCATGGCATTGGTTCAAGGTAGCATGTTTGTATCAGAATACGAGGTTCAATTCGTTCAGTTGAGTCAATATGCACCTGAGCTGGTTCTTAATGATCGTCAATGATGTGAACGTTTCCGATATGGGTTGATCAAGGAGGTGAAGACTTACATTCTGGTTTAAGATTATATTGATTTTGATGTCTTGGTTATATGAGCCAAGGACATTGAACATAATTTGGGTTTGTTCCCTCGTTCGGGAAGTTTTAGCTCTGGAAAGAGGAATGCTGATTCGGATGCTGGAAGAGTTCGGTATAAGAGACATCGAGACAAGAAGTATTGATCGAATCATAGAAAACGTTGACGTGGTACCGCTGATCGAGGCTAGAATGTGCATGCGGGAAGACCTGAGTGTGGACGTTGCTGAAAATGACATCGAAGATAGTGCTGGTTGTCTCAGAGCGGTTGCTAGAATTAAGGATCCTAGAATCACTTGCAATGTGAATGCCCTTAGCTGGCAAAAGACGGTCAGGCTCCTGCGGCGATGGTTGCTGCTCCATCGAGGGGTCGTGGCCATGGCCATTGTAATTTCCAACATAGGGAGGAAGGTCAGAGGATTGTTGCTCATTTCCTGGCTATTTAGCCTGAGAGAGGTGGACCTACGAGGGTGTATCCACACCGCGAGGGACAAAATGACACGAATGTGATTACGAGTACGTTTACTTTGCAATCCATGTTATTTCTTTCTTTAGTAGATTCTGGAATCTACATATTCATATATCTTACGTGAGCATGCAAAATTTCTTAATATCTATGTAGAAGTTTTAAATATGGGTGTTCGAGTAACTAGTTCTTTTGGTGAGGTGGTTGTGGCTAGGAGTTCGTACAGGAGATGTCCTTTAAATCTTCGAGGCTACATGTTTGTGGTGGACTTGATAGAGTTTCCATTTTATGGTTTTGATGTGATTTTGGGAATGTGTTAGTTGAGCGAGCATAGAGTTGTGGTTGATTTTGAAACCAAACTAATCTCGTTGAAGCTAGTAGATGTTTACAAGGTCGTTGTGGTGGGCGAGAATGTTAAGTTATTGTCCAATGTTGTTTTGGCTTTGGAAGCGCAAAGGTTGTTGGAGGGTGGATGTCGAGCATATTTGGCTTATGTTATGAATCTGAGTGCGAAGGATGCTCGTATTTAGGATATTCGCTTAATCTGTGATTCTTTGGTGGGTTTCCGGAGGAATTCCCTGGATTGCCATTGGATATGGAAATAGACTTTTGTATTGAAATGTATGCGGATGCGGCTCTGATGTCAACTGCTCCTTATCTCATGACACTGAAGGTGTTGAAAGAGTTGAAGACACAACTCTATGAGTTGTTGGATCGTGGTTTCATCCGACCTAGTGTTTCACCTTGGGGAGCACCTATGTTGTTCGTGAAAAAGAAATATGGAACTATGAGAATGAGAATTGATTATCGGCAACTGATCAAATTGACTATTAGGAATAAGTATCTTTTGACATAAATTGATGATTTGTTTGATCAGTTCTGGGTGTGATCGTGTTTTCTAAGATTGATTTGAGGTATGCATACTATTAGTTAAAGGATAAAGATAAGGATGTGCCGAAAACTACTTTTCGCACGAGATATGGGCATTATGAGTTCTTAGTGATACCGATTGGTTTGATGAGTGTTTTGTGAATATTTGAATTAATTTGTGGTGGTATTCATTGATGATATTCTCGTGTACTCTCGTATCGAGGATAATCATGATCGACATTTTCAGATTGTGATGCATGACTTGTTGGATAACCAATTATATGCTAAGTTGATCAAGTGCGAGTTTTGGATTAAGGAGGTAGTTTTCCTTGGTCATGTTGTTTCGGCGAAAGATATTCGTGTTGAGCTGCGAAAGATTTAAGCAGTGGTGAATTGGAAGTAACCCAAGTATGTTATGAAAGTTCGTAGTTTATTGGGGTTGGCTGGTTACTATCTACGATTTGTGGATGGCTTTTCTAAGATTGTTGCTTCGTTGACCAAATTTTTGCAAAAGGATTTTCTTTTTGAGTGGACGGAAGGAAGGCAACAAGCTTTTGATAATTTGAAGGAAGCTTTGACACAAGCTCCGATCTTGATTCAGCCCGAGTCAAGTAAAGAGTTTGTAGTATATAGTGATGCATCCTATGTTGGTTTGGGATGTGTGTTGATGCAAGAAGGGAGGGTTGTGGCTTATGCATCTTGGAAATTTAAGGTGCACGAGCGCAACTATCCTACGTATGATTTGGAGCTTACTGCGGTGGTTTTCGCTTTGAAAATTTGGAGACATTACCTTTATGGTGAGAAGTGTCTTGTCTATACGGATCATAAGAGTTTGAAGTATTTGATGTCGTAAAAGGAGTTGAATCTTAGGCAACGTAGGTGGTTGGAGTTGCTTAAGAATTATGACTTGACGATCAAATATCATCTGAGTAAGGAGAATGTTGTAGCCGATGCCTTGAGTAGGAAAGTTGCGGTTGAGCTAATGGCAATGATTGCGAGGTTGAGTGTGACGTGAGATGGAAGTTTGTTGTCTGAATTGCAAGTTAAGTCATCGGCACATTCAATTAAGGCAAATCAACCATATGATGATTCATTGGTTCCACATGTTAAGGATATTATAGAGGGAAATCCGATAGACTTTTGTTTCAATGACGATGGGGTTTTGTGCTTCAAGAGTCGAATAGTGGTGCCAGACGATGTTGAGTTGAGGCACTTTATTCTGATTGATGCCTATTCTAGTTCTTTTTCTATGCATCTGGGTAGTACAACGATGTAACAAGATTTGAAGGAAGAGTATTTTTAGGTTGGTTTGAAGAAGGATGTGGCGGATTTTGTGGCTCATTGTATGGTGTGTGAGGGGGTTAAAGCTTAGATCAATTTCCTTTCGGGTTGTTGTACCCGTTAAGGGTACCAGAATAGAAGTGGGAAAGGATAATGATGAATTTCATGTCGGGATTGCCTTTGACGCCATTTGAGAAGAATTCCATTTGGGTTATTGTTGATCGATTTACGAAGTGTACACATTTTCTAGTAGTGCATACGATGTATACATTGGATAAGTTGGCAGACTTGTAAATTGCGGAGATTGTAAGGTTGCATGGAGTGCCCAATTCTATCGTATTGGATAGAGATTCACGTTTTACGTCAAGGTTTTAAGAGAGTTTACATGGAGCATTGGGTTCTCGATTGAATTTCAGTACTTTGTATCATCCTTAAAAGGATGGTCAGTCTGAACGTGTTATACAAGTTTTGGAGGATATTTTATGGTGTTGTATTATCAAGTTCCATGGGACTTGGGAAAAGCAATTATCGTTGGTAGAGTTTGCTTACAATAATAGTTATTAGGCGAACATTCAGATGGCTCCGTATGAAGCTTTGCATGGTAGGAGGTGTCGTATGCTACTTTTTTGGGTGGTGACAGGAGAGAAATACGTTACGATGCCTGATGTGTTGAGAGGTACTAGCGAGAAGGTGAAACTCATTAGTGAACGGTTGAAGCCGGCTTCGGATTGATAGAAATGCTTCACAGATTTGAAAAGTAAGGAGATTGAGTTTGTAGTTGGTAATAAAGTTTTCCTTAAGGTTTCGCATTGGAAAAAGGTGATGAGGTTTGGACGTAAGGGTAAGTTGAGTCCGAGGTTTATTGGACCTTACAAGGTATTGGAACGTATTGTTCCAGTGGCTTACCGCTTGAAGTTTATGACAAAATTGGAAAAGATACACGATGTTTTCCATGTGTCGATGCTTCGAAAGTATAGATCGGATTCGTCACATGTAACGCCTATTAAGGAGATTGATTTGTGTCCGTCGCATGTATATGGTTTGGCTTTGTTTATGGTGAAATTGAAGGTTTTTTCAGTTGTTTTTGGATGGCGTTGGTGGAGTTTGGATGTGTATAGATGGGGATTGATGTTTTTGGGATTTTCGATACATACTGATTCATTAATCATATGTTATTATGTGAATAAAACATGGGAGATTGATCCTACAATGATTGGTGAAGAATTGGAGGCGTTGGAAGCTTGAATTCGCATCGTTGAGGAATGCTTGCCGTTGTTGGTGAGTGGAAATGTGTTTTGAAGCTCTTAAAAGGTTTGAAAAGTTTCTTTGGGGAGTTTAATCTAAGCCAATCAAGTTTGGTTAGACTCGGAAGTAAGTAAAAAGAGAATTTCTCTCGTTATTTCAGTTTTTGACCCATGATGATTTAGCTTTTGTTTTTATTGCAACCATGGTTTATTACCTACTTTTTATACTTGATTTTCCATGAAAGTGCAATGCAAATGATGACATATATGAAATCCTGTGAGTTTTGGAAAAAGGTTTCCGAAAGGGAAGAATTACATGGTTTTCAAACATGATTATTGCATTAGAAATTGGTTTATATGTTGTATATGGAATAGCAGTGAGGTAACATGGTTTAAAAGTATATATTGGCTAAGTGGCAATGAAATAAATGTTATCGGATATAGTTGGCATGCCATAAGGTTTAAAGTGCACTGTAATGAGTCACCTCATGGTTTATTGAGGGGTAATCTCCAACCATTGAGAACCGTAGCCGTTGAAGGGTTACTCCGGTTGGTGGATAGAAGCTGTGTTTAAAGGTACCACCACGAAAATCAGAGTATCCAATGTGTTTTCACAAAAATGTGATTTAACGGTTTTGGTTATTATAATGCCAATATATAAAATAATGTATCATGATGAATATGAGAGATGGATTTGATGTGTTTTATGATAATGATGCTCCTTAAGCTATTCTATTTGAATTGTTTATGTATATGGAAGCTTAAGTTGAGGTTTTGCATATGAGACTATGCGTGTAATCCATAATACATTAAAAAGCGTATGGTTTGACATATTTTGAGAGATATTTGTAAAAGCATTAAAATTTTATCAAATAATTATTTAGCCTCAATGCTTGCTTTTATACTATGGTTTTAATTTCATTGATGAGTGTTTTTTAGTATCCCTCACTATGTGCTTACGCTCCATTCTCATCCTTGCAGATAAGAAAGCTTTGGAGGCAGCATTTGGGCAAGGGGTCTTCCAAGATTTCAGATTTATAAGTATGGTTTACATACATGTAGCTATCGTATCTGTACTCCCCTACGTTATTACACTTGGTTTCGGTCACGGGCAACTGTACCGGTACGCATTTGAGCTACTAGATTCCCGTTTTTCAATAATTGGTTACTCATATCTGTACATGTTGAACTGTATCGATACCCTTTGAATATTGGGGACAAGTATCGATACATGCTTGTTGGTATCAGTACGGTGTTCGTTATTTTTGGTAAATATATGTTGAAGTTTGCTTTGTTTATATTTTGGTCCTTGTTTCTTGTAATTGGAATTAAATGAGTTTGATTGATTGTTTTAAGTCGAAAATTAACTGACAAACATGTAAACTGATTAATTAAGGTTTGGTAACTTCAATTGAAGTAAGTCCTCATAGTTGTCCAGAATTAAAATTTGATCCCTATATCATAATCACGCTCAATCAGATGTCAATTTGATGTCCGATTCAAACGAGAATTTATCCACTAATAGAATGCTCACCTTAGGAAATAAATATGCATCTAGACAAGATAAAAAATGGACCTAATTTTGTGTAAAATGATTTTGTTTTGTGGATCAATCGATGAATGAATGGCCAATAGGGGGTGAATTGGCTTTTAAAAGTTTGAGGGAGGAAATTGATAAATGAAAAATGAAGGCACAAGAGATTTATAGTGGTTCAAGCTTAGAACAAACTCTACATCCACTACCTTAGCTCCCACTATGGATTTTGAAACATTTTCACTAGAAATTCTCCCCTTTTTCTCGGATTAGGAGGAAACATTACAAAATGATTAAGCTTTCTACCCAAAGCTTAATCAAAGATCACTCTTAACAAGAGCAGTTGTTGGCAAATGAAAATAAACCTCACAAAGGTAAAATATTTCCCCCAATTACAAGTACACTCTCCCCAATCTTGAAATAAAGAATTACAATTGAATTAAACAATATGGGTACACAGAATTTACTCTATTTGACTCAAGTTGGATTGGATTTTTGCCTGAATGTGCTTGACTTCTTCAATAGTTGTTGTAGCTTTAATGGCTTGCTTTTATACCTATTCATTGAATTCTAACCGTTTGAGTGGTTGGCATCATCAATAGAGCCGTTGGGCTCTCTTTTTCCCACAATAAATGCACTTCTACAACCTATTGTATCGGTACACTCGGGGTTGTATCGGTACCTATCTCAAAATAGAAAGAGCCGTTGCAGAGTAATAAAGGGCCATATCGATACACGAGAAGGTGTATCAAAACGCTATAAGGGGCGTATCGAAATGGTCAAGGGTTTTATCGATACGGTTAAGGCCGTATCGAAACTCTTATGGAAAAATCTTAACCCAGATGAAGGCCGTATTGAAACGGAAGGAACCATATCGAAAAGCCTGTATCAAAGCACATGTTTTTGTATCGAAACAGAAACTTCCAATGGCTAAATAAGTTCAAGCCGTATCGAAAAACCATGGGGTGTATCGATAAGCCTGGACGATTTTGTTAAGTTTGGCTTTGAAACACTTAGAATTTTTTATGGGGTTTAAGTTTTGACTTTAAAACAATTTGAGATTAAAAATATTCTTGTCAATTGTGAGACTTTTGAGTACTTAAAAATTTATTTACTTTGCAATTTTCTCCTTAAAACAATTTGTTATATCAAAATCAAACATAGGTTTTACAATCTCCTGCTTTTTGATATAACAAAACCAAAGTAAATTTTTAAGTAATTTTGAAAAGTACACCCCCTTAGTTTAAGCTAGGTTTTGAAAGATTTATCTTATACCTTTCTCCCCCTTTTTGTTAGATCAAAATCAATGATATATGCAAGATAGGATAAGAAAGATTAAGAAAACAACATAAACTTCATTAAGTACTTAAAGCATAATTGTTTAAAGCAAAATAAAATCCAAACTCAAATCCTAAAAACATAATTAAAAAAAAAATACTCAAAGCATAGGCCCAAAAGGAAATAACATAGATAGGTGCATAAATAAAAGTCCTAAGATGGCATTCCATGATTTGGAAGACTTAAGGCTCGTCTTCATCGTCATCTTCATCTTCATCATCGGCATCATTTCCCTTAGATTGCCTCCACTCATTATGAAAAGCGAAAACAGAGATATCCAAAGCGGTTTGTTGAGTTCCAATTTGGTTAACTAGATTCTCAACTCCACCAACTCTCTCCTCCAAGGATGTGAAGCGAGTGTTGATCGCAGCAAACCGAAATTCATGGTAGTGTCCAATGAACCAATTCCGGAGTGCAAGGTAGTGAATTGCTCGGTAAGAAAAGTCATGAGGGCTTCGTTGTTAGGTTGAGCAATAGACACTTGAGGAGTCGCTTCCGGTTTGGGTATGACATCAGGAGAAAGGTCGGGAAGCCGAATCCATTCATCATTGATGTAGTGAAATTTAGCACGGTTGAGAGAACGCTCGTCGAGTGGATGCTTGGGAGGCTTGGGGAAATCATGAGAGCAATTGATGTCCAACTTGGTAAACAAGTAACTCAAAGCACATCAATAGGATAAAGATAAGACAATAGGTGTATGACGATGTTGAACAAGAAAAACCATCTCGATAAACATAATTTGAGCTAGATTGGGGTGTTTACCTTCATGAAAGCAATGGATCCAAAATTCGTCGACTTGCCGGATAGTTGAGAATTTCCCATTGGATAGACAGAACCACCATGTGACCATTAGGTGAAGGAATCAATCATGTACATCGAGTACGATTACAGAGCCACCCAAAACATATCCTAAAGAGTCTTCATTTGAGATACCTTCATCTTCAAGATCAAGGTGAGTGGTTAAGGTATTGACATCAATCCAAATTTTCTTTCCCATTAGGTAGGACTCCAGCGCGATAACTGTCTTTTTTTTTCAGGATTTAGAATACACAGGGCATTGACATAAAAGATAAGAACAAGGTTACGGTATAAAATCTCAAGTAAGGCCAAAAATCTCATAAAATTTCATCACCTTAATAAGTGAAGATAGTTAAATTGAAAACTTTTAGAATCCAAGAAAGGGATAGAAGTGACAAGCTCACGTTTAATTTTGTAATTTTGGAATTGACGAAAGTAAGCATGTTCGGAGGCAGTGCGAAAGCATCTTGGATAAATAACCACGAGGTTAGGATGAGTAACACCGTCATTGACAAGATTGGAGGGCTCTCCAACTTCACTAGTTCTTGGTCTCTTTCTCGGTGCCATAGATAAAATCTGAAAAACATATTAAGGCACAAAAATAATGTATGCATAAATCATCATATTCGATCCAATAATTAATCCAAAATTCAAGTTGTTTGTTAAAAAACCTATACAATATAGTTTAAAAACATATATAAATATAAAAAGAATTTTTGGTAAAAAGAATTTCGAAAAACATTTTATACAAATATATGGTATATATTTATATTCGAATAAAAAATTTTCAGTTTTGAAAGAGTTTTTGCAAAATCTTTAAAACTCATATTATGTGTATAATATATACACAAAAACCAATGAAAAACAGTAAATAAAATTAAACGAAATTGAAAAAGAAAAGGAAAAAGGGTTTTATACCTTGAGTTATGAAATTTGGATGAATGAGTGGTTGATGATGCACCGAAGTGATGAGAGAGCAAAGATTTGATTTGAAGAGCAAAAATCCTCAAAGAATTTGAAGAGTTGTGTGAAAAATCAAGAGGATTTAATGGGTTTTTATAGATGAGAAATTAGGGTTTTAAGGGAAAAAGTGGTTAAGTTTAATTTAAAGTTAAAATCCCCATTTAAAGACTCATTAATGATCTGCGTCCGCATGTATCAATGCACAACTTGGCGTATCAGAACAAGGTGTATTAGTACGCTTTTAAGCAGTATAGAAACACGAGCTCATACCAATACAAGTTTGTCTATTTTGAAACATGTTCTTGACCCCGTATCGAAACGCGGTTAACCATTACAATACCCCTGCGCCAAAAAAATGCAATCTCGGCAAACATCAAAAGCCCGTATCAAAACACTCTTACCTGTTTCGATACACCTATGCTAGAAAATGCATTTTGGGCAACAATGAGCTCAAAGATTTGATTTCAATCGAATCAATATGCATGTGAAAGATGTATGAACAACATGAAAGATCTAAAATAGATACATACTCCCCCTAGCAACATGCATAGATGCGTAAAGGAGCAAAATCACAAGATCATGGCAATCAAACAAATTCAAGCAAGTTTTTTTTGACTAAAAATAGGCTCTAAAAGTTCAAAATAGGCGAGTTAGACCTAACTCTCTCCTAAGAGTCCAAAAATTCTCTTTGTCTAATGGTTTTGTAAATATGTCTGCTAACTGGTTCAAGGTGTCAACATACTCTAGAACAACATCATTTTTCAACATATGATCTCTAATGAATTGATGTCTTATTTCTATGTGTTTTGTTCTAGAATATTGGATGGGATTCTTAGTGAGACAAATGGCACTAGTATTGTCACACTTAAGGGGTATGATACCTACATAAACTCCATAGTCTAGAAGTTGTTGCTTCATCCAAAGGACTTGAGCACAACAACTTCCGACCGATATGTTACTCCGCTTCGGTGGTAGATAAGGCTACACTATTTTGTTTCTTAGAGAAACAAGATATGAGCATACTACCTAGGAATTGACAAGTTCTGAAGGTACTTTTTCTATCTATCTTACATCCCCCATAATCTGCATACGAGAAAGCATGCAAATCAAAGGAGGAATCTCTAGAATACCAAAGTCGTAAACAAGGTGTGTCTCTAAGGTATCTAAAGATTCTCTTAACGGCTATAAGGTGTGATTCTCTAGGACTAGTTTGGAACCTAACACACAAGAAAACACTAAATATGATGTCGGGTCTACTTGCGGTAAGGTAAAGAAAACAACCAATCATAGAACGATAAAGCTTTAAATCAACACACTTACCTCCTTCATCTTTGTCAAGCTTTATAGAAGAACTCATTGGAGTGGCTTGAGGCTTCACATTCTCCAAGCCAAACTTCTTGAGCATGTCCTTGATGTATTTAGCTTGATTAATGAAGGTGCCATCCTTCCTTTGTTTGATTTGGAGTCCCAAGAAGAATGAGAGTTCCCCTATCATGCTCTTCTCAAACTCACCTTGCATTAACTTATCAAACTCTTGGCAAAACAATTCATTAGTAAAACCAAAAATGATATCATCAACATATATTTAAACTACCAATATGTCATTGCCATTTCTTTTAACAAAAAGTGTTGTATCCACCTTCCCCTTTTCAAAACCTTTTTCAATCAAAAACTTTGAAAGCCTTTCAAATCAAGGTCTTGGAGCTTGTTTTAAACCATATAAAGCTTTAGTGAGTTTAAAAACATGGTTTGGGAATTTTGGATCTTCAAAACCGGGTGGTTATCCTACATACACTTCTTCATTGATTAAACTGTTTAGAAAAGCACTATTGACATCCATTTGAAAAAGTTTGAATTCATGATAACATGCAAATGAAAGAAGCATCCTAATAGTTTTCATTCTAACTACGGGTGCATTGGTTTCATCAAAATCAATTCCCTCTTCTTGAGTGTAACCTTGAGCAACAAGTCTAGCCTTGTTTCTCACTATGTTATCACTCTCATCTAGTTTGTTTCTAAAAATTCCTTTAGTTCCCATAGTAGATTTATTATTAGGCCTTTCAACTAATTTCCAAACTTGAATCCTCTCAAATTGATTCAACTCTTCTTGCATGGTCATTATCCAATAATCATCATTTAATGCTTCATTGATATTTTTAGGCTATATGCATGAAATGAATGCAATTTCACTAGCTAATCTAAGAGAGGATCTAGTGGTTACCCTTTTGGATGTATCACCCAAAATCTCACCACCTTTGACATAGTTGTACTCCCTTGGGTAGCTCACTTCCTTTTCCTCAAGAGTCATGTCCTTCAAGGCTTATAGAGGTGGATCTTGTGCTTCTTCATCTTTGCTTTGAACGTCATCCACCTTTGATGATTGTCCACCATCATTGGCTTCAATGTTTCCTACATCATCATCATTACAAGAACCATTCCTTAGAAGGAGGTTATCTTCGAAAACAACATGGATATACTCTTCAACAACTAAAGTTCTTTTGTTAAATGCACGATAGGCTTTAGAGTTTAAAGAGTACCCTAGAAAAATAGCTTCATCACTTTTATCATCAAATTTACATAAATTATCTTTTCCATTAATTAAAAACAAAGCACTTGCAACCAAAAGGATGAACATAGCTAATATTAGGCTTCTTTGATTTTAAAATCTTATAAGGAGTTTTTCTTTAAAATTGGCCTAATCATTACACGATTAATGATATAACAAGCGGTGTTTGTTGCTTCCGCCTAAAAATATTTAGGTAAATTATTTTCACAAAGCATGGTTCTAGCCATTTCTTCTAAAGTTTGGTTTTTCCTCTCAACTACCCCATTTTTTTGAGGAGTGCAACGTGCGGAAAAATTATGGCTTATACAATTAGTGTAACAAAAATCCTCATATCCTAAATTTTGAAATCCGGTTCCATCGTCACTCCTAATATGAGAAATTTGTTGACCAAGATCATTTTGAGAAAATTTTGAAAATGTGATGAGTTTTTCTAAAGCATGATCCCCGGTACTTAAGAATAGAACCCAAGTGTATCTAGAGTAATCATCTACTAACATAAAAGCATATAATTTTCCACCCAACCTCATCGTCCTAATAGGTCCGAAGAGATTCGTATGGATCAATTGTAATACTCTACTAGTTGAAACATCATTCATAAGTTTAAAAGATACCCTTTTATGTTTACCCTTAGCACAAACATCACAAATTTTATCTAGAGAAAATTTTATCTTAGTTAAACCTCTCACTAGATTTTCAGAAACTATTTTTTCTAAAACACTCATGTTAGCATGTCCTAGTTTCTTATGCCATAACCATGAATCATGTTCATCCTTAGCTACAAAGCATGCATTAGAAATGTGAATATTATCTGAATGCACCATATTGATATTGCCTATGCGATGACCTTTGAGCATTATTTTGTTAGATTCAATGTTCATGATTTTACAACCATTTATATCAAAATGAACATTAAAACTTTTATCACATAATTGACTAATGCTCAACAAGTTATGTTTTAGACCGTTGACATATAAAACATTATCAATGAGTATGGAAGAGTGATTACCAATAGAGCCAATTCCTTCAATGTGGCCTTTGGAGTTGTCACCAAATGTTACTACTCCACCACTTTTTGACTTTACTTCCATGAATCTACTCTTGTCATCGGCCATGTGTCTTGAGCATCCACTATCAAGGTACCATGTGTTTTGACTTGAAGTTTTGGCCTTGTAGCAATGCCACCCCTACAATCAAAGATTTGGTCTTGATTTTTGGTACCCAAATCATTTTGGGTCCATGAGCATTAGCTCCAAAAATCTTGGTTCCCTTGGGAATCGAAGAAGCAATAGCATGTAAATCATTAGAAGAAATTAGGTTCTTAGGAACCCAAACACTGCTAATCCTCTTACCTCTAGAGGGCCTTTGGAAGCCTCTTTGTTTGTGGTCAGCACAATTTCTTTTTACATAGTTGGGTTCTGAAGATTCACTTTTTTCAAAACTTGAGTTCCCAACTTTGTTCAAAGAAGCTTTGAGATCATTCACCTCCTTATGGTGATGATCATTAAGCTCGGAAAGAAGGTTGTTTAAATCAATGTTTTCTTATTCAAAATATGTTAAATTGTCTTTTAAAGTACAAACCTTCTTTTCAAATTCTGAATTGATTTTGGATAAGGAATCATTTTGGCTTTTTAAATTGAAACAATTTTCTTGTTTATAAAATTGATTCCTTGTATTTCCCAACCAATTCATCATACACCTCTTGCAACTCATCATAAGCTTCTTGAAGCTCATCGAAAGTATAATCAAAAGATGATGAGTTAAAGGTTACCTTAGGATCTTCCTCAAAAGCCATAAGGCAAAGGTTGACAACTTCTTGCTCCTATTCATCGGATGATGATTCCTCATCACTCCAAGTAGCAACATTGACCTTGAGCTTCTTCTTCTTCTTCTTCTTTTTCCCAAAGATCTTCCTTTTGAGTTGGGGGCATTCGGTTCTAATGTGCTCCGACTTCTTGAACTCATAGCATATGTTTTGATCCTTCTCCTCTTCCTTGTTCTTGAAGTCTCATTTTCTAAAGAAATTTGTTCCCTGATTGAATCTTTTGGCTAGCATAGCCATCTCTTCAAGCTCATCCTTGCATGAATCATTCTCTTCTTGTGAAGCTTTGAGAGCAATTTTGATTTTCTTCTCCATCTTTTTCTCCTCTCTTCTCTTTTCTTCTTCTCTTCCTTGCTTTGTGGTCTCATAAGTATGGAGGAAACCCATGAGTGCACTTTCTTGCTTCAAAGTATTCAAATATTTTGCCTCGATGTTGGCGAGTCTCTTCCCATCTCATGACTCAGGAAGAGAGTAGATTAGTTTTCAGACAAGCTTGTCTTCAGGGATGTCTTCTTCGAAACTTTTGAGACCATTGGCGATGACCGAGAGATGATCAAACATCTTCGTGACACTCTCGTCAGGCTCCAATTTGAAATTCTCGTAACTCAAGTTGAGGAGTCCAATCTTGGTCTCCTTAACATCATTGGTGCCCTAGTAGGTGGTCTCGAGCGTGTCCCACACCTCTTTGTACGTGTACAAGAGGATATCTTTGAATACATGTCCGGTCTAAGTGCACAAAAGAGCATGTGCAAGGCTTTTTCATTAACTTGTAGCTTCCTTCATTCTTCATCTATCATTTCTTGTTTGGCCTTGGGAACTTGTCTATTACCTTCTTGCTTCATTGGAATGGATGGCTCGTCTTCGATTTCATCCCAAAGAAGGTAATAGTTGGATTTGATGAATAACCTCATCTGATTCTTCCAATATGGATAGTTGTCCCCCATTAAAAAAGGGAGGTTTAGTGGTGGATTGACTCTCATACACCTTGGAGGAAGTAGACATTGTTGCTTTGTTGTACCAAGAGGAGGTGGATTGGCTTTTAAAAGTTTGAGGGAGGAAATTGGTAAATAAAAAATGAAGGCACAAGATATAACCCCCTCGACCCGGCCTAGACGCCCAACCGAACCGAACGGGTCACACGGGGAATATTGAAGTAAATCGGGAAGTTTACCTCAATAAACAACCCTATTTTCTCTTTATCTTGTCTAGATGCACATTTTTACCCTAAGTGATAAGACTCGCAGTGGAAGAAACATCAACTCAAATGGACATCGATTTGGCATTCAATTGATTATAAACATGTGATAGGGACCAATTTTTAAATTTCGCAAAGTATAGGGACTTCATCCAATTTTAGGCTACCATCCTTTAATTAGTCAAGTTACATGCCACTGTGTCAAATCTCATCTCAATCCGATCATTCAAACTTATTTAATTGCATCCACAACATTCAAGGACTGAAACGTAAAGAAACAGAACTTCAAAAGAATCTGATTAACTAACTTAACAGCTTCGTGTATCGATACACCCTGTTTCGGAAGAGGTCTGGGTGTTTTGGGACACAAGCTCGTTTCGATACGGTCTCCAAGACATATCGATACACAAATTTCCAGTAGCCAACTTAACCGAGCTTGTTTCAATACACCCTTCCCTGTTTCGAAACCCCATGCCCATTTCAAGCTCACCGTTTCAATACAGCCTTAGGCGTATCGAAATACTTGGGCCTACAATGTCACATTTTGCTGGTTTTTCACACTTTAATGCACCCATAACCAATCAAGTATGCTTCCAACTTATATATAACATATCCAAACATTAAACCTCAATCATTCATGGTGTATTCAACATCATATTATGGCAATTTGCATCAAAGGTAAACTATGGGCATGGAACCTAGTAAACAAGCCAAGCAAGATACCAAAATGCATAGCAAAGCGTAAACCAATAACCAAAGGCCATTTACAAGTCTAAAATAGAAATGAACACTTGCTCAAATAGGGAGTTTGCATAAATCTCCCAAAAACACAACGGACCCCCCATTGCCCTTATTACTTATAGCCTAAACCGAAACATACATTCTCAATTGAAGTCTCTAGTGATCCCTTTCTCCACGCTGCCTCCAAAACCTCAATTCTCTGTATTGATGGACAAATTAGAGCATAAGCACACAAGGTTTAGTGAGGAGTGCTCAAAAAACAAAACACCATCAATTCATTAAAACCATTTTCCAAGTCCACATTGAAATCTCATTTCAATTAACTTAAATCATCATTTGAAAACCATCATGCCTTTAAAAACCATGCACTTTCCATAATAAAAATCAGCATAGTAAACCTTATGCAATATGTATCATAAACCAACAGCAAGTCCCATTGCTAACATTCAATTTTAGCTTTACCATGCATAACTACCATATACAAAGCTTAAAGAGTAAAACATGTATAAATCACAATATACAACATAAACCATCCCATGATACATAATCAATTATATTGGCTTACAAGTGACCATTAAACAAGTTCATTTCTCAAAACAACATATCAGATACACATATTCAACAAGTGTTCAATTGTTCGTACAACACTTCAAGCCATCTCAACCGAAATTTAGTACAATCACAACTAAGTGGTACAATAACCACCAACATGGACACCAACCCCATTCATCGGTTGGATGCTTAACCCACTAACGAGAGACAGTACACCAACCTCCCATATCATTAGGGTACTTGGACGAAGACACGGGACACCAACCCATCGACATCCAAGGTGACTTTTTATAGTGCACTCAATCCTATAGCCGGCTCACTATATCTGATATCATTTATAAGCCATTTTCAAAACATCACTTGCCAATATAATTCATATTTAACCATATATCTCATTGTTTCCAAATCATCATTAATAAATCATATTCCAAAGCATTAAACCATATTTTAAATCACAAGTATAAAGTGTATACTTATAAGGATAACTTACCATGTGCATCCTTCATCATCATATCAATAGAAACAGTAAACCGTATACTTTAAACATACTTTAATAGTAGGTAACATGCATCCAAAACCAAGTGCATAAAAACCATTTCATAATAGCACAACCGAGAGAGAAATTCCTTCTACTCACTTCCGAACTTAGACAAGCGTTTCAAGCTTACAAATAAGTTCGTGTAGAGTGACCATAAGTTCTATATTTTGTACACATTCCTGCCCGTATTATTGTTGTTCTTAAGCTCATTTAGGCATATTTAGGTGCATTGCATGCATTATAACAATATCTTCTCGTTTACCATGCTTCTATTGAATATTTTATGTTTGGTTGAGAAAAGTTAATGTTTTAGTTTAGTTTATATTTTTAGGTGTTGTAGCAAGGGGAGGAGAGGAGAGGACATGAAAGCTGGAACAAAAGGAGCTATATGAAGCAGTACTGGATGTCGCCAAGGACACTACCGAAGCAGCATTGCCGCCAAGTGCCGCCCGGGCAGAAGTTACACCGACTTAGCCAAGATGGGTCGTGATTGAAAGAGGGAAATTTCCTAAGCCCAATAAGCCCAGTCTTGCAATTTTCTGAAGCTTGTAACGGCCGGTAGAGCTGATCCAAAACTGATAAGTAGGATCACTTATCCTTACTTGCGGAAGAAGGTAACGTCCAAAGTGTCCACATTTGAGTAATAAAGGAGTCTATATTTAATGTAATTTACTTTGAGAACTCCTACTTCAAGGAGGACTCAAATTTAGGCTATGAGCCCTACATATACCCAATGTATGTAAGGATATAGTGGCATGACGAGGGTGAGGGGATGCAAGCCTGAGGAGCCGCACAACAGAGATGTAGTTAGATAGGTTGGAGTTGTTGGGGGTCGCGACCCAACACTCCTAGGGTTTAAGCTCATGTGTGTAAAGTAGTTTGAGGGAAACAGTTGTATTAGTTGTGAGTTGTTTCCAATAAAACTCCAAAGTTTGCTTAATCTATGCTCTTTGTTCTTTCAATTACTCTACACCAGTCAGTTAAGAGAAAATCCATTTTTCGGGCACAAAAGTGCAAGGCTCACGAAAGTGTTAAGCACGGCCACAACATGCAAAGGCGTGACTAACTTGGTTCCACACTAGTCCACAAGTTTCAGCGGCTAAGAGGGATCGCCAATCGAATGGACTTGCATGTGTTAGGTTGACGCTGAGATTGCTAGGTATTGCCTACATCATGTGAGTGTTCGAGCATCCTAACCTAGAAATAGGAGGGATCACTTTCGACTATCTCGCTAAACTTTGGAATGTCTGCCAGACTTGCCGCCAAGACTTCTCTCCGTTCCACCTACCGAGACAGTACACTCCTGCAGTGGTAGTGACTTACTGCGGCCGCGTGACAGGGTCGTAGTTTGCCGCCCGCCATCCCACCGAGGCGGTAAATCATGGTAGCGCATAACATGCTTAAACTTTACAATCGAGTCCACAGGCTACTGAGTTGCATTTGTCTTACCCAATCAATCGACCAAATATCTCCCTATCATTCCTCTCATCGCTATCTTTATTTTATTCGTGTTTTTATATTTCCACATCGTGAGATTTAATTGCACATTTACTAAATCTTTGTGCAGGAAACCAATCATAGGAGCTGCTGCAATCCCTGTGGGAGACGATATCTTTTATACTATAACTTGAAAAGAGTGTGCACTTGCGCTCATAAATAGAGAACACCTAGACGCTCTACAAGTTTTTGGCGCCGTTGCCGGGGATTGGCAACAACAACTTCGTTTGAATTTATGCACTCCTATTTAGTTTTTGCACATTAAATCCCTTTTTATTTATTAAAAAAACCTCTTTGTTTTCTTGGTGTATATCCCGCCAGGGCAGCAAGGTTGGCATCAATATCCACCTGAGGAGGGGAAGGACATGCCTAGAAGAATAGCCAAACATAAAGACCCTCAAGAAGTGGTTATGCGTGGGAAAAGCGCAACCCAACATAACCCAAATTTTTTATTTTTACTTTTAAATTATTTTTAAGCATTAGGATTAGATTTAATTTTTATTTAATTCTTTTATTTAATTTATTTCTGTTTAGGAATGAAGGAAATATCAAGAAAGATTAAAGAATAAAGGAGAGGCCCAACTAGCGGCCAAGGCAGATAAGCATAACGGCTAGCCGCAACGACTATATTTTGCCCTAGCGAGCGAAACAGACATCTGTGTAACGACTAGAATCTTGTTATTCGCACTGCAATAATTGCCGCCTGTTGACAGCGTGCCCGCCGGGGCAGAGGAGAGAAGCGGCTATATAAAGCCAACTATTCTCCCCCCGTTGTTCACTTTGCTTTCTCCTTTACTCTGAATTCTTTCTGCAAATCTTTACTTCCAAGATTTCCCTTGCTTTATTTTCTTTCACGTTCTTTCTTTAGGAAATACAACCATCCCACAAACTATGTCCTCATCACATCAACTCATCGCCACCTCCAAAACCCCTTACAAAAGGATCTTAAACCCTGTTATCGAGGAGAACTACAAGAAACACTATAGAGAACGACAACTATGGGAGGAGATGGGTTTCCAATATACCCGGTCTGATGGGGATTTTGGCTTGGAACCCTCTCTATTCGAAAGTATCCACAATATGGGCTGAGACCAGTTCGCACGACAGCCAGAAGGAATCAACAACAACAATGTGCGAGAGTTACTTTGGAACCCTTTCATGTACATCCGCGAAGAAGGTGTCAAGTTCACAGCTGACGTGATCAACAACTTTTACAACATAGAAGTCAGCGACAATCCACACGAGGAATGGGAGTCCAACTTAACGGTGGCGGACTACAACAAAATCAAGATGGAGATCTGTAAGCCAAACACCAAGTGGCTAATAGGTAAAAACAACGGGTCAGTCAACCGCCGCGATTTGCTGCAGGAGGTAGCCCTTTGGAGTTCCTTTGTCCAGCGTCGCCTGATGCCTTCCACGCACGGATCGACAGTAAACATGCTAAGGCTCACCCTTATCTACAACATAATGATGGGGCGGTAGATCAACGTCAGTCAGGTAATCATGAAGGAGGTCTATGCCCACGTAAAGAAAACAAATGTCAAAGGACCCCTATTCTTCCATGCACTCATCACTGGCATGTGTGCCAACTTTCGTGTGTCGTCGAACCACAAAGACAAAATTCTTCTTGCCAAGGAAGGATGGACAAGAAGGGTATGCCAGCAGATGATGCATAACGCGGAGCCAGACACACCTTCCACCGCCCAGTCGCCGTCTCAAGTTGCCGCCACCCCAGCCGCAGCGGGTAGTACTGAAGCTGCCCTCTCGTCCGAAGTGATCCCCCTACTGCGCAGCCTAGTTGAAAGCTACTAGAGGATCGAGCACAAGCAAGTGATTTTCACCAAATACATAACAGACGTGCAAGAGGCCTTTGTGGCCTACTTGCTGGATAAGTATCAGGACGCTGGCCCACAGTTGCCCGCCTTTCCCACGAATTTATCAGCTTCCAAGCCAATCCAGATCACTCCAAGACCAGCTGCTGCTTCTGTCGCCGATGACAGCGAGGGGCCGCACCACCGCCCCAAGAGAAGAACCTCCCCAACCCCTATCCAGCCATATGAACTTACCTCCTCATCCGAATTAGAGAAGGAGAAGGAAACCACTACTGCATCTCCAATAGCAAAAGGGGCCACTGCCAAAGACGCAGGCGACTCAGACATGGAGATCTCAGACTCCTTTGATGACGAACCAGCAGAGGCAGATAGAATGAGAAAGCGGCCATCAACAGAGCCCCATGGTGAAGGACTTGAAAAACAAACAAAGAAAACCACCCTTAACTGCATCCAACCGCAGCGTAGCAAAAAGAAGAGCCCAACTGATAGACCATATGCTACACGCCGCCTCGTCCTGCCTGCCTCCTCAGCATCCTCATCTGACGCGGCAACAACATAAGGGAACTCCCTCAATCTATAGCACCATTTTTCTTTTTATTTTTTATTTTTTTACGTTTTATTTTATTTTATTTTTTTAATTTTTAATTTTCTATTTTTAATTTTTCTGATTATATTTTTCTATTTTGTTTTTAATTTTTTTTGTAGAGCCATTGAGGACAATGCCAACCTTGAGTTTGAGGGGGGGGGGGGAATTAGTCCTCTTTGTTTTAGGTTCATTTAGTAGCATTTAGATGCATATGTAAATTTTTCCCCCGAGCACTAATGAAATAGAAATCTTTAGGTTAAAAACTTGTGCCTATGATACGGTGTCCCCCATATCGATACATATTTAATGTTTTTTAATCTGTTACCTAACAACTGACACCAACGGTCAAAAACATTTAAGGCTTCCGAGTTTAAAATTCCATTAAATACGTATTGTTACGGGGGACACCGTATCGGTACGCCATTTAAACTCCTTTAGTTTTACAGAGATAGCATATCGATACATATTCAATCTGTTTCGATACACTGTTTCGATACGATAAGGGTAGTATCAAAACGCGTTTCTCTAGTGTTGGTTAAAAGGGTATCGATACGCATATGCAATTTTCAATAGTTTGGCCTTGGAACACTTAGAAAATATTTTAGAGTTTGAGTTTTTCAACCTAGAGTTAAAGCCTTGTTAATTTGAAACCTTTTGAGAGACTTAAAAACCTTTTTCAAGTTTTCAATTTAATCCTTAAAACACTTTGTTATATCCTAGAGTTAAAGCCAAGTGATGGACAAATTAGCAAGAGTGAATGAAAGCCTTCACGAGACGACTCTATTCAAAGGGTTCGGAGTTTCGTAGAGTGCACCTATCTTAGCTTCAGACTCGGAGAATAGTTGTGATGAGCTGAAGCCCTTAAATCCATGATCAGAAAAAGAAAACAAAAGTGCCCAATTGTGCTGCCATGGCAGCAACTCGTATCCTTTCTAGTAATTTAATTGTTTTAGGCATTCTTTGCTAACTTAATTATCTCAGCATGATTAGCATGAGCATAGACATGCACAAACTGCACTGCCATTAAGAAAATTAAAACCTAATTTATTTCATGACATTCCCTATCACTAACATAAAAACAGGTGTCACGACCTTGAGGTAAGAAATCAAGTTAAAGGCTAATGTTTCTATTAATTTTGTGCTAAGGGCAGGTTTACTAGCTAGGTTGCATTGCTTGAGGACAAGCAATAGTTTGAGTTTTGGGGTGTGTAAAGTGTCCATGAGTTCTATATTTTGTACACATTCATGCCCATATTATTGTTGTTCTTAAGCTCATTTGGGCATATTTAGTTGCATTGCATGCATTATAACGTCATCTTCTCTTTTACTATGCTCTTATTGAATATTTAATGTTTGGTTGAGAAAAGTTACTATTTTAGTTTAGTTTATATTTTTAGGTGTTGTAGCAAGGAGAGGACATGAAAGCTGGAACAAAAGGAGCTGTACTGAAGTAGTTCCAGATGCCGCCAAGGACGCTGCTGAAGCAACATTGCCGCCAAGTGCCGCCCGGGCAGGAGTTACACCGACTTAGCCAAGATGGATCGCGATTGATAGAGGGAAATTTCCTAAGCCCAATAAGCCCAGTCTTACAATTTTTTGAAGCCTGTAGCGGCCGATAAAACTTATCCAAGACCGATAAGTAGGAGCACTTATCCTTACTTGCGGAAGAAGGCAACGTCCAAAGAGTTCATATTTGAGTAATAAAGGAGATTGTATTTTATGTAATTTACTTTTAGAACTCTTACTTCAAGGAGGACTCAAATTTAGGCCATGAGCAATATATATACCCAATGTATGTAAGGGTATATGGGCATGACGAGGGTGAGGGGCTGCGAGCCTGAGGAGCTACACAACAGATATGTAGTTAGATAGGTTGGAGTTTTTGGGGGTCGCAACCCAACTCTCCTAGGGTTTCGGCGCATGTATGTAAAGTAGTTTGAGGGAAACAATTGTATTAGTTGTGAGTTGTTTTCAATAAAACTCCAAAGTTTACTTAATCTATGCTCTTTGTTCTTTCAATTAGTCTACACCAGTCAATGAGAGAAAATCCATTTGTCGGGCACGAAAGTGTAAGGCTCACGAAAGGGTTAAGCATGGTCACAACATGCAAAGGCGTGACTAAATTGGTTCCACACTAGTCCACAAGTTTCAGCAGCTAAGAGGGATCACCAATCGAATGGACTTGCCTGTGTTAGGTTGACGTTGAGATTGCTAGGTATTGCCTACATCACATGAGTGTTCGAGTGTCCTAACCTAGAAATAGGAGGGATCAACGTCGACTATCCTGCCAAACTTTAGAATGTCTGCCAGACTTGCCGCCAGGACTTCTCTCCGTTCCACCTGCCGAGACAGTACACTCCTTCAGTGGCAGTAACCTGCTGTGGCCGCGTGACAAGGTCGTAGTTTTCCGCCCGCCATCCCACCGAGGCAGTAAATCATGCAGCGCAAAACATGCTCAGACTTTACAATGCAGTCCACAGGATACAAAGCTGCATTTGTCTTACCCAATCTATCGACCAAATCTCTCCCTATCAATCCTCTCATCACTATCTTCATTTTATTTGTGTTTTTATATTTCCACATCGTGAGATTTAATTGCGCATTTACTAAATCTTTGTGCAGGAAACCATTCATAGGAGCTGCTCCAATCCCTGTGGGAGATGATATGTTTTATTCTATAACTTGACAAGAGTGTGCACTTGCGCTCATAAATAGAGAACACCTAGACACTCTACAATTCCCAAAACCACCTTTAAAAAATTTCAAAGCTGAAATCCACATTCTCACTCACCGACACGTGAAACCTTGATTAGCCGACGAGAAACTAAGCGTCCAAAGCTCCTGAAACCTCAGTGGTTGCTTCCGAAACGTTCTCCTCCTTTTTAACCACATAAGAAAAGAGGATTAATGCATCTCAATGCATTTAAAACTCCATAAAGCAATCCTACCACGTTGCTCTGCCCAAAACGCCCTTCTGAAACAACTGAAAACACCATCGATTACTCTACAAATCTAACTCAGCCAAAACCTAACGCTTCAAACCATTTATTAACATTGATTAACATTCAAAATCAACCTATTATCAACCTTATACCTCCAACATTCACAAAATCACACTAACACCACAAAACCCAATTCTAATAACCTAAACAAGTAGATATCCAAATAGTTTCGGGATTACCATGCTTAAACCTCAATCTTAACATTAATAAACCTCCAAAACACGATTAAAATCAATCATAAAACAACCATAACAGAACAATTACGAAAATTACACAAAGTCACCATTTAAAGCTTGATTAAGCCATTTTCTTTAAATAAATCATGAAACCTTGTTAAGAAACACAATTAAAGAGCCAAATACTTGAGAATTTCATTGAAGAACCTTGATAAGAGGAGAAGCACAAAAATTACCTCTAATCCCTTACTATTCCTTCAATTGACAAGATTTGATTGAAAATCATCAAGAATCCATTGAAACAAGTTGAGGAAAACCCATGGAAATCATTTGGAAATCAAAGTAAAATGAAAAGGAAAAGATCTTTGGAAGTTTTGAAAAAAATGAGTGGTTGGCTAATGAGAAAAGAGAGAAATGGAAGTTAGGTCAAAATAAGTTTGTAAAGCTTAATTCCCTTTTTAATCAAATCCCTTTTTAATCCTTTTAATTAAACACATTTAAAACATGTCAAATTAAGGGAATAGCTGCTTATACTTTCATTAGCTCTCTAAAGATTCTAAGTTTTAGCTCTTTTACAAAATAGCCATTAAAACAATTTTTCCATTTTTACGATTTAGTCACTAAACCGAAATGTCCACCTTCCAAATGTCATTTTTTTTCCAAAATTGACTTCACCAAACCCTTATATATATATATATATATATATTTTAAAAGGATTTTAGGAAATTTTCCCATGTTTTTATCACTTCCCAAAGTAGGTTTTCCCTGAACCAATCCCGAACTAACCTGGATCTCTAGTCTCGGTCCAACAGACCCTAAACCCAATCTAAAAAATCCTAGGCCCAAAATCGGATTATGAGGAAACCTAGCCAAAGCTAGAAATCTTTGGCTAGGATTTTTTAGAAACAATTTCACTAGAAATTCTTCCCCTTTTCTCGGATTATGAGGAAACCTTACAAAACGATTAAGCTTTCTACCCAAAGCTATCAAAGATTACTCTTGTGAAATTGTTCCCCTTTTTGGATCCCTGCTTCGATTGGATTCATAAAAATTAACACTGATGGCGCTATGAATGGTGTTCGTAAGGCAGGGGGTATCAGGGGCTTGGCAAGAAACTATAAGGGTGAAACAATTTTTTCTTTTGCAGAGAGTATCGCCTTCGGTCCTCCTATTTTGGCTGAAGCTTTGGCGCTGCGAAGGGGATTAGTTTTAGCCCTCTCGGATAGTTTTTGCGCAAAAACCAGATGGATTGTGGAGAGCGATTGTAATACTTTGGTGGATTGGATTTTTAACCCGGAGTCGTGTCCGCGGATATATAAGGACATCATCAAAGAAATTGTGGATTGGGGCAATTCAAGGAGCTGCATTTTCCGAAAGATTGATAGGAGGGTCAACACGGCGGCAGATAACTTAGCTAAGACCGACATCGGGTAAAGGATCGTTCTTGTGCTTGGAGGAGTTGACAAAATGGTTATTTGTTATTTTAATTATTATGGTATAATATTGTAAGCTTTAAAGACAATAGTCTTCTTCTCTTGTAAACTGTCGATTGGTAATAAAATTTCATCTGTGGCACTCTTTTCCTCCTTCCGCTGTTGATCGGTGGTTCTCCGGGACAACTGGTTGATAAGAAGGGGTTTTTTAACGAGGTCACCAATTCTTATAAAAAAACAAGAGAAGTTGTTGACAAATGAAAATAAACCTCAGAAAGGTAAAATATTTGCCCCAATTACAAGTACACTCTCCCCAATCTTGAAATAAAGAATTACAAATGAATTACACAAGATGGGTACAAGGGTTTGATTCTATTTGGCTCAAGTTGGATTGGATTTTTGCTTGAATGTGCTTGACTTCTTCAATTGTTTTTGTTGTAGCTTTAATCCCTTGCTTTTATACCTCTTCATTGTATTCTAATCGTTGGGGTGGTTGGTATCATCAATAGAGTCCTTGGCTCTCTTTTTCATATCATAAATACACTTCTGCAACCTACCATATCGTTATGCTCAGGGCCGTATCAGTACTTGTCTCAAAATAGAAAGAGCTGTTGCAGAGTAATAAAATGTCATATCGATATGTGGGAAGGCGTATCGAAACACTATAAGGGGAGTATCAAAATGGTCAAGGGCTGTATCAATACGATTTTACTCATTTGGGACACTGCCAATATCCGTATCGAAACAACCAAGGGGTGTATTGGTACGGGTCAACGACTTTTTAAAATTGCTGATTCCCTATAATTGACAAGCAACATTTATAAAATTAAATTCTTGATTTGAAAATTCTTAACCCTCATTGTGATATAGTTAAGGTTGTATCGAAACGCTTTATGAAAAAATCTTAAGCCCGAATGAAGGCCGTATCGAAACAGAAGGAACTATACTGAAACATCTGTATCGAAACACATGTTTCTGTATCGAAACAAAAACTTACAGTGGCTAAATAAGTTCAAGCCGTATCGAAAAACCGGGGGGTGTATCGATACGCCTGGGCGGTTTTGTTAAGCTTGGCTTTGAAAAACACTTAGAAATTTTTATGGGGTTTAAGTTTTGACTTTAAAACAATTTAAGATTAAAAATATTCTTGTCAATTGTGAGACTTTTGATTACTTAAAAATTTATTTACTTTGCAATTTAGTCCTTATAACAATTTGTTATACTAAAATCAAACATAGGTTTTAAAGATTCGATTTTGTTTCGAAAAACCCAATGTAGCTCGCTCGGCTCGGTTTGGCGTCTAGGCCGTGTCAAGAGGGTTATACATTTGGGGGAGGAGAGAGTAATCAACGTTGAGTGTGTGATGGTGGCCCTTTTAGAGAGTTGATTGAGCGTAAGGGCTCTTAGAATCATCTCTTTTGTCTTCGATCTTAGGGGTATTTATATCCCCTTAGAGCCGTGGATGGAGGGACATATGATGAGACTGTGCCAAGCTTAGTGATTGCTGTTGGTAGGCTAGTAGGTGGCAGCTCGACTGTCAAGTTGTGAGCTCAGTCAAATGTGAATGTTATCTTGTCTTGACGTTGTGACCGATCGTAGATGTTTCCGTGGGCTTATGGGTCCAGATATGTAAAAGTCGTTCGGTCTTCACGGTTCACCCATTCTGATGTGGGCGTAGAGCCACAGTAGTTTGTCGGGGACGTACAGTGGATGTACAACACCAATCCCCCTTAGCCGAAGAAGTGACATAAAGTGGCACAAATTAAGGCCAGAGATGAAGAGTTGTGCCTAGTGACATTGCGTTGGTTGCTTCTTTTTTGCTAGGTCGTTTTCTGAGAAATTAGGTCATCATTAGGGCTCCCGAAGAGTCGCTTGTGGTACGTTATAAATTGAGGGAAGAGAGGAGAAGGCTGAGAACTATAAGGGTATGAGTCATTTCTTGAATTTTCCTCATCTTACTTTGTTACCAGAATGCTGAGAAGGGAAAAGGCTTTAGCGAGGAGTGTGGAGGCGAAACAGGCCATTGGTGTGGTCGAGCCCGAGGTTGAGTGTAGTACAGTTAAGTGTGAGGCGAAAAAGCTGATGGAATGTTACGGACTATAATGGTCAAACATCAAATTCGAATTCAAGGTTCCGAAGATAATGTTTTGCCTTAGTGGCCATGGCTATGGGGAGGATATGGCTATGCAATGGTGTTTTCTACCACTATTTCTATTTAAGGCTGAGTTTCATTTGCCTCTTCACTTGTTTGTCTGCGATCATGTATGAAGAAGACATGAAAGCCAACTGGGGCGGTGCTGTGGAGGCTTTTTACGCTCAGCCCGATGGATTTGAAGTCTCTGTCAAGGATGGTGAGTATCGTAATGAGGCATATTAAGGAGTGAGTAGCGGAGGAGGCTATTTTGGGGTTGAGTGAAAGCTAGGTCTGGATCATTCTAAATGCATAAGAGTAAAGTGAAAGATGGTAGAAGATTTTGGCTTTCCTTTAAAGTGGAAAGTGCCTGGAGTGGGAACAATAGATTAGCCAAGATTTTTATATAGTGGGGTCATAATTGAGTATGAGGTATATGAGATTTACATACCACTAGAATAAGCATTGTTGACCTCGTACTCCAACAAATCAAGTGTGGCAAATTTTAATATTTCCTGTTAAAAATTATATATGAACTTCTAGAAAACCTCATTGTGAAGTGTCCAAAAGTCCTATATTTCATGCACTTTCCAACTCTTATTATTACTGTTTTTAAGCTCATTTTAGGCATAATTAGACTCATGCATAGCATTCTACAGTATTTCATTGTTCTACATTGCTTTTATAACTTATCATTTATTTGGTGAACAAGAGGTATTGTTCTAGTGTATTCTTGCTTGTAGGTACTAACAGCTGAACGAGGGAACCGAGGAACGAAGGACACAACGCTGAGAAGCAAACCCAGGAGTTGTACTGAAGCAGTTTCAGCTAAGGACAAGTTGCTGCCAAGCGCCTGCCGAGCAAAGCCGCTGCCAACCTTGCTGCCCGCGGCAATTGACTATGGAAGTTAGGAGAACCGGAGTGCGATCTGTAGAGAAAAAACTCTTGAATCTATCACCGACATTCATATAATTTTCCGACATCTGTAGCAGCGGCTAGGGTTGTCGAAGATAAATTCCCAAGCTTACTTGCGGACAAAGTAAAACGAAGAAGAGTCCATATTCCAAGCAAAGAAGTTAGCATTTAAAGCTACATTAAAGAAGAAAAACTACTTTAGAGGACTTCTACTTCAAGGAGGACTTGACCTGGTTTTGAGTCTATAAATACCCATTGTACTTCTAGTTTAAATCATCCTAGGTTTTCTATAGACTTTTCTTGTGCTCTTCTCTGCCGCCATGTTCTAAATCTCCATGGGTTAGGGTTATGTTGTAACTAGAGTGAAAAGGTTGTTTTAGGTTTTTGAGTTATTTCTTCAATAAAATATTCCAAGTTTACTTGATCCATTGTTCTTCATTCTTTCAATCTTTCTACACTAGTCGTTTGAGAGAATTTATTTGTCGGGCACGAAAGTGGAAGGCTCACGAAAGGGTTAAATACGGTCAGAACGGGAGGCGTGACTAACTTGGTTCCACACAAGTTCACAAGTTTCAACAGCTAAAAGGGATCTCTAACCGAGTTGATTAATTTGGTTCCACACTAGTCCTCAAGTTATTAATCTCGAGCATCCTAACCTAGAAATAGGAGGGATCATTGTTGATTATCCTACCGAACTTGAAGTATCTCCCAGACTTGCTGCCGGGACTTTTATCCATTCCACCTACCGAGACAGTACACACCCCTGCAGTGGCAGTGACCTACTGCGGCTGCGTGACAGGGTCGTAGTTTGCCGCTCATCTACCCGCTGAGGCAGCATATCGTGGCAACACAAGATAACTCATACCTATTACAACGTAGTTTTCACGCTAAGTGGAAGCATAACCCTGCCTATTCTATCAACCTGATTCACCTCTTCTCTATTACTTTTGTTTTTATTTACTTTTTGATCTCAACTCATCATTCACTTGTGTTTTTACTTTACTTTGTGCAGGAACTAAAGAACGAGTTAAGCTGTCCAATTCTCGTGGGATTCGACATCTTATATACTATAACTTGACAGGAGTGTGCACTTGCGCTCCCACAAAATGGGAACACCTACACGCCCTACAAGATTTTGGCGCCGTTACCGGGGAATGGTAACAACGAATTTCTGTTTTCAATTTCTGCACCTTTTTATTTTTTCTTTTATTTCTATTTTTAATCGAAAAAAGGAAAAAAAGAATTTTACCATGTCCTTTGCAAGTGTATGACCAGGGCTAACCCTAACAGAAACTTCATTATTTACGACAATATTGAGCGTGAAACAAGACGAATCAAGAGGGAGCTAAGGGAAGCATTAAAGAAAAAAGATAATGGCAAAGCAAAGGAAGAGACCATGGTAAACGAGGATCCCCCATTTGATGCCATCATTGGCAGGGGTGGGCAGCCAGATTTGCCGCCCAGAGGACCACAAGTACAACAGAGGCAGGATCCCTCTGATCCACCTCAAAAGCGAACAACTAGAGACTACCTTGAACATGACTTCCAAAGGTTCGAGCCAATAGTGACGAAACCAGAGATATGGGCAGATCATTTTGAATTGAAGCCTGTCATGTTCAACATGCTGAACACACTAGGGCACTTCGAAGGGACTGCCACAGAAGATGCTCGACACCATCTACGAGGATTCCTAGACATTTGTCGAGCATTCAAGATTCATGGGGTACACCAGGACGTATTGCGGCTAGGGCTATTTCCCTATTCACTGAGGGATAGGGCAAAACAGTTGTTGAATAACCAGCAAGCCAGATCTTTCACTTCTTGGGCGGACCTCTGCAAGGACTTTCTAGATCGATTCAGCCCATCCAACGTCACTGATAGGCTGCGGAATGAGATCACAACTTTTAGACAAGAGGATGACGAGCCGATGTATGAGGCATGGGAGCGGTACCAACAAATGCTGAACAACTTTTCGTTTCATGGTTTACCGGCTTGAACTCAGGTATCTATATTCTACAATGGGGTAAACTACCCAACGCGGATGTTTATATATGTCTTGGTCAACGGGATCATCCTAGACAGACCTCCAAAAGAAGCACTACGGCTGCTCAACATAGCAACTAAAAACGATTTTAAATACCCGACAGCCCGCTGAGGCGGCACAAGGCGACCAGCTACTGTAAATGAGGTGGAAGCCTCCAAATTTATTAATACCCGCCTCGACACTCTAACGAAGCTGGTGATGAAGATGGTGCAATCCCATGGAAGGTCCACGAAGTAAAAGCTGTTGAGCCCTTCTGTGGCGAATGTGGGGCCAACCATGATTCCTCTGAATGCACTGCATCTGCAAACTACATGGGAGGATATGAGAGGAATAACAAGCCAGCCCAGAACACATACAATCCTAACTAGAGAAACCATCCCAACTTCTCCTAGAGCAACCCAGAGACAACAGCAAATCCACAACAACTACAAGGAAGCTACAAGCATAATCAATCCAGGCAGCAAACTCAACAGCCACAACACAATAATTCACTAGAAGTAACTCTGATTAACTTTATGAAACAAACTAGTGAATTTATTGTTTATACAAATTGTTGAGTGGATCGAAAGATCGATATGAACCAAGAGGGGGGGTGAATTGGAAATTTAAAGATTTTGTGGTGGAAATTGCAAATTAAATATAGTAGACAAGGGATTTTAGAGTGGTTCAAGTTCCAAATGAACTCTACATCCACTACCTTAGCTTCACTAAGGATTTGCAACAATTCCACTAATTGCTCTTCCTCTTTTCTAGGCTAAGGAGGCAACCCTTACAATTTCGGTTGAATTTTCTACCCAAAATTCAACCCAATCCTCACAACAAGAGAACAAAGAAATTTGTTGGCTAATAGAGTTTCTCTCAATACAAATGATAGCCCAATTACAAGCACTCAAC
This sequence comes from Hibiscus tridactylites, assembly GCA_958450335.1. Taxonomy (NCBI): domain Eukaryota; kingdom Viridiplantae; phylum Streptophyta; class Magnoliopsida; order Malvales; family Malvaceae; genus Hibiscus; species Hibiscus tridactylites. The sequence goes on along the minus strand of OY288289.1, from coordinate 21,183,127 downwards.
CCAATTGAACAAGATAAGAATGAAAATTACAATTGGGGTTTCTAGACAATATGGATTTTTTCACAATTGCTTGGATTTGATGAATAGATGTTTTCTTGAAGATCAATAGTTGTTGCTGTAGCTTTCGGATGTCTCTTTTATACCTCCTCATTGATTTCTAGCCGTTTGGGTGGTTGGGAACATAAATGGAGCCGTTGGAACCCTCTCTTACAACCATAAATGCACTTCTACAGCTATGCGTATCGGTACGCAGGAAGGTGTATCGATACCTGTCTCAGAAAAGAAAGAGACGTTGTGTGCAATAAATAAGGGGTATCGATACGCGCGTAAGCGTATCGGTACGGGGTATCGAAACAATAAAGGCCGTATCGATACCTTTTTCTCAACTTAGCTCACTGTCGATATCCGTATCGGTACGAGGGTTAGGCGTATCGATACGGGTCAACGACCTTTTAAAGTTTGGTTACCAACCAACTGACACCAACGGTCATAAAAATTAAACCGACTTATATTTAAAAATATATTAAGGTCGTATCGATACGAGGGTTTACCGTATCGGTACGCCATTCAAACTCTTTAGGTTTTAACACAGGGGCGTATCGATACGAGGGTTTGCCGTATCGATACGTGTTCCGACAGTAACCAAGTTTTGTAAAAAGGTATCGATACGCTTGGGAGTGTATCGATACACCTGAACGTTTTTCAGTGGTTTGTCCTTGGAACACTTAGAAAATATTTTGAGTTTGAGTTTTTCAAATCAGTTTCAAAGAGTTGGTGTTTTAAAATTATTAAGGGACTTTCAAAAACAATTTTAAGTTTTTCAAATTGATCCTTAAAGATCTAGTTATATCAAAATCAAACATAGGTTTTACAATCTCCTTCTTTTTGATATAACAAAACTAAAACTTAATATTTTTGATAGTTTGAAAAAAATCATTACAAAATTAACTCCCCCTTAATATAAGCTTGGTAACCTTTGAGTTGAAATCAAAATATTTGAAGTGTGAGCTAGTTTCTCTCCCCCTTTTTGTTAGATCAAAAAATCTTGAGACAATTAAGTGCATAAAGAAGGCAAAGGTATAAATAAGCAACACTTATATTATTCATCATAGCATTAATCCTTAAAATCCAAACAAAAACAGAAAATCAAAGCATAGGTTTAATCCTAAAACAAACTTAATCTTAAGAACATAAAACAAAGGTGCATAAAATAGAAAATCCTAAATGATATGCATGAGATGCAAGAAGAAACGTCTAGGCATCGTCTTCGTCATCTTCATCATCTTCGTCATCAACTCCCATAGGCTCATTACCCCGCATGCTATTGCGCCATTCATCATGGAAAACGACGATGGAAATATTCAAAGAATTGTGCCCGCTTTCAAGGGATGTGAGGCGATTCTCCATACCCGTCATCCTTGTATCAAATGTTGTTTCCATGGAATTAAGACGAGTATTCATGTCCGTGCGCAACCCGGTAAATTGCTCATTGAGATAGGTCATGAGAGCATCCATGGAGGGTTGTGGGACTTGAGGAGCTTGAGGCTTTTCAAATACGGCGGCAGCCTCGGGTGGTAACTCGGCAAGACGTACCCATTCACCATTAAGATAATGAAACTTTTCCCGAGCAAGAGATCGCTCATCAATGGGATCGGTGAGGGGAGTTGGGTAGTCAAAAGAGCAATCAATATCCTTTTTAAGAAAGAAATAACTCAAAGTCGTACCATATGTAAAGGACGTGACGAGAGTTGTGTGACGATTTTGCACGAGGTAGACGATCTCTGTGAACATGAGTCGAGCAAGATTTGGGCGCTTTTTCTCACGGAAACAACGGATCCAAAAATCATCCACTTGACGGATGGTGGAATATTTTCCTCCGGAGGGACGAAACCACCAAGACACCATCAAATGTAAGATCCGGTCTTGAGCATTTAGGGCGGTGACGGATCCACTAAGAACATGCCCCAAAGCATGCTCATCATCTATGCCTTCATCCTCTAATTTGAAAACCTCACAAATGGATTTGACATCAAGAATGATTTTTTCCCCATGAGGTAAGAGCTAATGGCAATAACTTCCCCATCACGAGTAATACATTTGGCATTAGAGTAGAAAATCAAAACCAAAAGGCGATAATAAAAACCAGGAATAGAGATGAAATCCATGAAGTTCCATCGACGAAATAAAGGAAGATATTCAAACTTAAAACGCTCGGAGTCGAGAAAAGGAACGGATATTACCCTTTCGGCACGGATCTTATAGTTCTCATATTGACGAAAATGAGTTAGACCCGAGTTGTTATCAAAGGATTGCTCATAGATGGTAGAGTAGTTTGAACGAGCAATCGCTCTAAGGGTGGATGATTCACCGGCTTGAGAAACCCTTGTACACTTCCTCGATGGTTCTTTTGGTGCCATGATCTAAAAGAGAAATTAAGCAAAAGGATTTCTTCAATTTTGAGTAAAAACCAAGGTAAAAAAATTTAAGAAAAATTTGAATTTTTTTTGAAGAACAAAGGTTTAAAGAAAAAGATGAAACAAAATAACAAAACAAAAAAAATTTAAAGACAAGAAGGAAATTTTACCTTGATAGAAACTTGGGAGATTGAAGAAAAACTAGCACAATAGATGAGAGAGAGAGCTCAAAGCCTTGCTTGATTCAAAAACTCTTTTAGATTTGAGTTGAGGTGTGAAAAATATGAAGGAGGAAGGGCTTTTTTATAGGCAAAAACGGCTAGGGTTAATTAGGTTTTGAAGAGTTTTAATTTAGGTAAAAGTTGAACTCATTAAAAGCCAAATTTAAAGTTGTCTGTGCAATCGAGTATCAATACGCCTGAGGGTGTATCGATACGGGGGTAGAATCGTCTTTTCCGCAAAAATGCCCGTTGGAAAGTCGTATCGAAACGACCCGTATCGATACGAGTTGAATCGTATCGATAACCGTGAAGCGAAGAAAATTCTGGGAAACTGAATGAAGAACATGTATCGATACACGTAGATCCGTATCGATACCGTATGCCCAGAAATGCATATTTGGTTCAAAGAACAACCAAAGGCTCGAACTTAACATCTCCTAAAAGTATGCAAATGATGAATGAGCAGTTCTAAGCATATTTTAACAGAAGCATACTCCCCCTAACTATAGGCATGGATGAAATTAGGAGTCTAAACACATAAACATGGCATTTCACAAGATCAAGCAAATTTAAGCACAAAAGAGGTCCTAAAAGGTCAAGATAGGCTAGCTAGGCCTAACTCTCTCCTAAGGGACCAAAAACTCTCTTTGTCTAAGGGTTTTGTAAATATGTCCGCTAATTGATTCAAGGTGTCTACATACTCTATAACCATATCTTCCTTAAGGACATGATCTCTAATGAAATGATGCCTTATTTCTATGTGTTTGGTTCTAGAGTGTTGGATGAGATTCTTTGTTAAACATATTGCACTAGTGTTGTCACATTTTAGGGGTATGGTTTCAACTTTAATTCCATAATCTAAGAGTTGTTGCTTCATCCAAAGGACTTGAGCACAAAAACTCACTAAGGATATGTACTCGGCTTCGGTGGTAGATAAGGCTACACTATTTTGTTTCTTAGAGAAGCAAGATATGAGCATACTACCTAAGAATTGATAAGTTCCCGAAGTACTTTTCCTATCGATTTTGCAACCCCCATAATCCGCATCCGAGTAAGCATGAAGGTTGAAGGTAGAGTCTCTAGAGTACCAAAGACCTAAACAAGGAGTATCTCTAAGGTACATAAAGATTCTTTTAACGGCTATAAGGTGAGACTCTTTAGGACTAGCTTGAAACCTAGCACACAAGCAAACACTAAACAAGATATCCGGTCTACTTGCGGTAAGGTAAAGCAATGATCCAATCATAGAACGATAAAGCTTAGAGTCAACACACTTACCTCATTCATCTTTGTCAAGCTTTGTAGATGAGCTCATAGGAGTGGCTTGAGGCTTTGCATTCTCCAAGCCAAACTTCTTGAGCATATCCTTTATGTATTTTGCTTGGTTGATGAAGGTGCCATCCTTCTTTTGCTTGATTTGGAGTCCCAAAAAGAATGAGAGCTCCCCCATCATGCTTATCTCAAATTCACCTTGCATTAACTTAGCAAACTCTTGACAATGACATTCATTAGTAGAACCAAAAATAATATCATCAACATAAATTTGAACTACAAAGATGTCATTTTTATACATTTTTATAAAAAGTGTAGTGTCCACCTTGCCTTTTTCAAATCCTTTTTCAATTAAAAAGTTTGAAAGTCTTTCATACCAAGCTCTAGGAGCTTGTTTTAAACCATAAAGAGCTTTGGTGAGTTTGAAAACATAATTTGGAAATTTTGAGTCTTTAAAACCCGGTGGTTGTTCCACATACACTTCTTCATTTATAAAATCATTTAAAAATGCGCTTTTAACATCCATTTGAAAAGGCTTGAAATTATGATAACATGCATATGCAAGCAACATCCTAATGGCTTCCATTCTAGCTACGGGTGCATAGATTTCATCAAAATCTATTCCCTCTTCTTGAGTGTAACCTTGTGCTACTAGTCTAGCTTTATTTCTTACAATGTTACCACTCTCATCTAGCTTGTTCCTAAAGACCCATTTAGTTCCTATTGTAGATTGATTACTAGGCCCATCAACTAATGTCCAAACATTACTTCTCTCAAATTAATTTAACTCTTCTTGCATAGCCATAATCCAAAAGTCATCTTTCAATGCTTCTTTAATATTCTTACGCTCTATGCATGAGATAAATGCAACATGATTCATTAATCTAAGAGAAGATCGAGTGGTTACCCCCTTGGATGGATCACCCAAGATTTCACCATCTTTGACATAGTTCAACTCCCTTGGGTAGCTCACTCCCTTTTCCTCAAGAGCCAAGTCCTTCAAGGCTTCAAGAGGTGGATCTTGTGTGTCCTCTTCTTTTGTTGGAATCTCATCGTCCTTTGAAGTTTGTCCTCCATCAAAGGCATTTATGATTCCTACATCATCATCATCACAAGAATCCTTCCTAGGAAGGAGGTTATCATCGAATACCACATGAATAGATTCTTCTACTACTAAAGTTCTTTTGTTAAATACTCGATAGGCTTTAGAGGTTAAAGAGTAACCTATAAAAATGGCTTCATCACTTTTTGCATCAAATTTACCTAAGTTATCTTTTCCATTATTTAAAACAAAACACTTGCAACCAAAAGGGTGAAAATAGCTAATGTTAGGCTTTTTAGATTTTAAAATCTCATAAGGTGTTTTCTTTAAAATTGGCCTAATCATTACTCGATTTACAATATAGCAAGCGGTGTTTGTGGCTTCCGCCCAAAAATATTTAGGTAAATTGTTTTCACAAAGCATAGTTCTAGCCATTTCTTGCAAAATTCTATTTTTCCTCTCAACTACCCCATTTTGTTGAGGAGTTCGAGGAGCCGAAAAATTATGGCTAATACCATTTTCATTTAAAAAATCTTCAAACCCCAAATTTTGAAACTCGGTTCCATGATCACTTCTAATATGTGAAATCTTAAGTTTAAGATCATTTTGGGTTAATTTTGAAAATGTGATGAATTTTTCCAAAGCCTCATCTTTAGTACTTAAAAATAGAACCCAAGTAAATCTAGAAAAATCATCAACAAGTACAAAGGCATAAGACTTACCACCCAAGCTCATAATCCTAATTGGCCCAAATAAATCCATATGGATTAGTTGTAAGCATCTACTAGTAGAAACATCATTAATGGATTTAAAGGAAGATCTATGTTGTTTACCCTTTGAGCATGCATCACAAATTTTATCATTTGAAAATTTTATCTTGGGTAAACCTCTAAATAGATTTAGGGAGACTAGTTTTTCTAAAACACTTATGCTAGCATGTCCTAGCTTCCTATGCCACAACCATGCATCATTTTCATTTTGTGCAACTAAGCATGCATGAGATGTATGAATGTCATCTAGATGCACCATGTATATGTTCCCTATGCGATGACCTATGAGCATAATATTATTAGATTTAATGTCCACAATTTTGCATCCATTTTTATCAAATAAAACATTAAATCCTTTATCACACAATTGACTTATGCTCAATAAATTGTGTTTAAGACCATCGACATATAAGACATTTTCAATGAGAATAGTAGAGTGATTACCTATGCAGCCAATACCTTTAATGTGGCCTTTGGAGTTGTCACCAAATGTCACTACTCCTCCACTTTTTGGCTTTATATCCATGAATCTACTCTTGTCTCCGGTCATATGCCTTGAGCATCCACTATCAAGGTACCATGAGTTTTGACTTTGTGCTTTGGCCTTGTAGCAATGCTCCCCCTACAAACAAAGATATTAAGCTTTTGTTTTTGGTACCCAAATCATTTTGGGTCCATGAGTGTTAGCTCCCAAAACCTTGGTTCCCTTAGGAATCCAAGATGACATAGCCATAACATTGTTAGATTTTACAAGTTCCTTAGGAACCCATACACTTCTAATCCTTTTAGCTCTACTATGTCTAGGATAGCTACCTTGTTTGTAGTAGTTAGTCTTTTTCTTAGGTTGGCGTGTTCTAGAGGATTCACCTATTTCATGCTTGACACTACCAACATTTTCAAAGAGTTTTTGAGCTCATTTAGCTCAACCAACACCTTTTGGTGTTCACTATTACATTGAGATAAAAGATTATTAAGATCAACATTTTCATCTTGAAAGAATTTTAGTTCATCTTTTAATCCTAATATCTTTTTCTCAAATTTTGAATTAGCTTGAGTGAGTGAGTCATTTTTCTCATTTAGTTCTAAAATAATCCTTTTATTCCTAATGACCGACTCTTTATATTTCTCAACTAATTCATCATAGACCTCTTGTAACTCATCATATGCATCATTTAATTCTTCAAAATCTAAAGTAGATGAGTTAGAGGTTACCATGGAGGAATATTCCTCAAGTGCCATGAGGCAAAGGTTAGCCACTTCTTGTTCGTCATCCTCAGATGACTCCTCATCACTCCAAGTAGCAAGCTTGGCTTTGAGCTTCTTCTTCTTCTCAAAGCCCTTCTTCTTGAGTTGAGGGCACTCCGAACGTATGTGGTCGGGTTGTTTGCACTCAAAGCAAATGATATGATCCCTTCCTTCTTCTTTGTTCTTGCTTTTGAAGTCCATCTTTCTTTGGATTTTTCTTCCCTAGTTGGACCTCATAAAACGTGAGAATCGTTTGGCTATCATAGTCAATTCTTCGAGTTCATCCTCCTCACTAGACGAGCTCTCTTCATGTTGTGAAGCTTTAGCTTTGAGAGCTATTCCCATCTTCTTCTTCTTCTCAACCTCAAGCTTCTCTACCATCTTCTCTTCTTTCTTCTTCTCATCTTCCCTTCCTTGCTTCATGATCTCATGAGTAAGGAGAGAACCCACAAGCTCATCAAGCTTCAAAGTTTTCAAATTCATAGCTTCAATGATAGCGGTTCTCTTCCCATCCCAAGACTCGGGAGGTGAATAAAGTAGCTTCCGGACAAGCTTGTCTTCCTTTATAATTTCTCCAAAACCCTTTAGCCCATTGAAAATAGTGGAGAAACGATCAAACATCTTTGACACCGTCTCATCGGGCTCCATCTTGAAATTTTCATAACTAAGATTGAGAATTCCAATCTTAGTTTCTTTAACATCGTTGGTGCCTTCATAAGTAGTCTCAAGGGTGTCCCACACTTCTTTGTCACTTTCGATGGATGAGACCTTAGAATAGATGTCCGGACCGAAGGAACAAAAGAGCATGTGAAGAGCTTTATCGTTGACTTGAATCTTTTTCCTTTCTTCTTCACTCATCTCCATCTTTTTCTTTAAAACAATCTTGCCTTCACCATCTTGCTTCAATGGAATATAAGGGCCATCTTCAATGACATCCCACACTAGGTAGTCATTTGACTTGATGAAGAGACACATTATATTCTTCCAAAAAGAATAGTTATCACCATTAAAGAAGGGAGGCTTTGTAGTAGATTGAGACTCGTACATGCCCGAACCGGAGGTTGAAGTCATCTCTTGATATTTTGATGATCACACTCTTCCAAGGAACTCCTCTTGTGGTTGTTAATCCTCAAAGAGGTAGGCTCTGATACCAATTGTTGAGTGGATTGAAAGATCAATATGAACCAAGAGGGGGGTGAATTGGAAATTTAAAGATTTTGTGGTGGAAATTGCAAATTAAAAATAGTAGACAAGGGATTTTAGAGTGGTTCAAGTTCCAAATGAACTCTACATCCACTACCTTAGCTTCACTAAGGATTTGCAACAATTCCACTAATTGCTCTTCCCCTTTTCTAGGCTAAGGAGGCAACCCTTACAATTTCGGTTGAATTTTCTACCCAAAATTCAACCCAATCCTCACAACAAGAGAACAAAGAAATTTGTTGGCTAATAGAGTATCTCTCAATACAAATGATAGCCCAATTACAAGCACTCAACCCAATTGAACAAGATAAGAATGAAAATTACAATTGGGGTTTCTAGACAATATGGATTTTTGCACAATTGCTTGGATTTGATGAATAGATGTTTTCTTGAAGATCAATAGTTGTTGCTGTAGCTTTTGGATGTCTCTTTTATACCTCCTCATTGATTTCTAGCTGTTTGGGTGGTTGGGAACATAAATGGAGCCGTTGGAACCCTCTCTTACAACCATAAATGCACTTCTGCAGCTATGCGTATCGGTACGCGGGAAGGTGTATCGATATCTGTCTCAGAAAAGAAAGAGCCATTGTGTGCAATAAATAAGGGGTATCGATACGCGCGTAAGCGTATCGGTACGGGGTATCGAAATGGTAAAGGTTGTATCGATACCTTTTTCTCAACTTAGCTCACTGTCGATATCTGTATCGGTACGGGGGTTAGGCGTATCGATACGGGTAGTTTGGTTACCAACCAACTGACACCAACGGTCATAAAATTTAAACCGACTTATATTTAAAAATATATTAAGGCCGTATCGATACGAGGGTTTACCGTATCGGTACGCCATTCAAACTCTTTAGGTTTTAACACAGGGGCGTATCGATACGAGGGTTTGCCGTATCGATACGTGTTCCGACAGTAACCAAGTTTTGTAAAAAGGTATTCATACGCTTGGGAGTGTATCGATACACCTGAACGTTTTTCAATGGTTTGGCCTTGGAACACTTAGAAAATATTTTGAGTTTGAGTTTTTCAAATCAGTTTCAAAGAGTTGGTGTTTTAAAATTATTAAGGGACTTTCGAAAACAATTTTAAGTTTTTCAAATTGATCCTTAAAGATCTAGTTATATCAAAATCAAACATAGGTTTTACACAAATAAATTTATTGAGAAAACTAAGTCTTTCATAGATAAGACGGAGATGAAAATGAACAACCAGGAGGCTGCTATTAAGAACCTTGAGACCCAGTTTGGGAAGTTCACTGAAATCTACCACATTCGGACCATGAGAGCATCATCCAGTAGCCCGCCAGAAGCAGCCAAACCCACTTTTGAACATTGCAAGGTCATAACTACAAGAAGTGGGAAGCAGCTGGATGAACCTAGGATGGTCGAACAGTTAGAAACTCAGCCAGAACATATAAGTAAGCCTGCCCCAGCAACACCCATATTAGTCGCCCCAGCAGCAATACCGACTCCAGCCGCCCCGGTAGTAGAACATGAAACCAGCCCTGACAAGGATGATCCTCCCCAAACTAAGCCCCCAAGCAAGGAGCAAATAGAGGGCATCCGCCCACCAGCTCCATTCCCCCAAAAACTCAAACAATAGGAGCAGGAGCACCAATTCAGAAAATTCTTAGACATTCTAAAATAGGTGCACATTAACATACCTCAAATAGAAGCTATAGAAAGCATGCCTAACTACGCCAAGTATCTCAGAGATATAGTTTCTAAGAAGAGACGAATAGAGGAATTCGAGACGGTGGTTGCCGCTGAAGAATGCATGGCTATGCTGCATAACAAGCTATCGCCCAAGCAGACAGATCCGGGCAACTTTGTTCTGCCATGCACGCTAGGCAGCAAGCACGAGACCAGGGCCCTATGTGATTTGGGAGCCAGTATAAACCCGATGCCAAAAGTTGTCTTCGACAAACTAGGAATTGGGCTTGCCAAGCCAACCTCTATAATGTTTAAACTTGCCGATCACTCATTCGTGCAACCGGAGGGAAAGATTGAGGACATACTGGTCAAAGTGGGTAGCCTAATTCTTCCTGCCGATTTCTTCATCTTGGATTGTGAGGCCAATGAGGAAGCCCCCATAATTCTCGGGCGACCCTTCTTGGCCACGGGCATAATGCTGATAGACGTGGAACTTGGGGAACTTACAGTGAGGGTAGAAGAACAAAGCATAAGGATGAACGTGCTACAACCCTCAGAGGAAGGAAAGGAATGCCCGAATGCAAGAGCGGCTAAGATAAGTGTGGAAACAGGCCAGGACAGCTGCTGCCATGACAGACCTCGTGGCAGATTGAAGGACCCCATCAAACAGAAACTGAAGGAACAAGAGGACCCCCTAGGAGGGGAGAAAAAGCTAAACCACCTCAGGAAGTGGTTATGTCTAATAGATGCACCTAAATGCACTCCTAACATAACTTAAATTTTATTTATTTATTTTTATGCATTAGGAATAAAGTTTAATTTATTTAAGTACTAGATTAATTTTCAGTATTTAATTTTTCAAATTTTATTTAAGTATTTTTATTATTTGTATTTTAGGATCTAGAATAAAAGAGCGAGATTAAGAGGGAAGACCAGCAAAAAGCCCGCCAACCAACCTGTCGAGTCAGCATCCAGTGTAGTGAAATGTAACGGCTAGTTGCCAGCGGCTCTGAAAATAACGGGTAGAAAAATCTGTAATGTGCGCGAGGAAATCAGACCATTGATCATTTACTATCGCTCCGATACTTCTCGAAAACTCCTATGTAAACCACTCATTCATTTCATTTTACTTCACTCTCACCTTTTTTCTAGCTTCTATCTCATTCTTCTGCTCTCTCATAATATTTCCTTTTTTTTATTTTAAGTTAGTATACAACCGATCACATGGCTTCCACATCAACCCAAAAACCCACCTATAGCAGATTTTGCTTTAAGGCGGACGAGGAGAGATTTAGAGCAATATTCTCCAAGCAGGTCGTCTGGGAAGAACAAGGCTTCCATTACACGAAGCAAACGGGAGATCGTGGTCTTGAGCTCGCCTTGTTTCGAACCATCCACTACAAGGGATGAGAGATGTTCGCTCAGCGACCTGATATATAGAACATCAACTGCCGCCACAGCCCGCCAGACAAACCTCCAGATTCCCTCTCTCATGCATTCTCCGCATAACTCAGGTGCCACCCCATCTAACACAGTAGTAGACTCCCCCGAGAGGCACCAGCTGAATCTTTCCCCAGCCTGCACAGCCAATACAGTAGCAGACTCCTTCTCATCAGAGGAGATTGAGTAGCCACTGCCGGAACCAGAAATAGCAGCAGTAGCGGCAACAATAGCCATCCCAATGGCATTCATCCCTCCAGCAGCACCCACAGAGGAAGGGATAAGGAAGAGGAAGCGGCACATAATAGCAGAAGAACCTGTTGACCTCGAGACAGAGTTAGAAGGAAGCGATGCATCTTATGTTGTTCCCCCTGCCGAGCCTCCAGAAGAGCTACAACATATGCCAAAGAGAATCCAACCGCCGCGGAAAGAAAAAACCCCACCTGTTAGAACCGACGCCAAGGCATCTACCAATCGTTGCTTCATCGTCCGAACATCCTCCTCCTCCTCAGCTAACTAGAATCCAGCCTCCTCTCAACCCTCAACAAACTTTTAACTTATTTTCTTTTCTTTTATTTTTATCTTTTTCTGTTTTCTTTTTATTATCTTTAACATGTTTTTTTCTTATTTTCTGCTTTATGCATTGAGGGCAATGCCCATCTCGAGTTTGGGGGGATAGCTCTCACATCAATTACAGGCATTCTTAGTTGCATTTAGATTGCATTGTACTTGGCTTAGTAATAATCGGAAAAGAAAAGTTTGTTATGACTTGTGCCTATGATAGGATAGCCTATTACTTTATTTTCGCACCTAGTAAAAAAATTAAACTTAATCTTGGGAAAAAGCATGAAATATGACTTAGAATTTTTTCTTTTTGCCTGAAAATGTTAAAAATCTATGTTACTTGTTGAATGTGTTAGAATATTTGATGAACACTGTCTGCTTGTTTTATTTGCAAAATTCTAACAATAATTGCAGGTAGCCGCCGAGGCAGGCAAAAGAAACAGAGGAATGCAGAACTGCCAAAGGCAGCAAAATCAAAAACAAAGAAAAAATGTTGCGTTACCCTAGAGGTGCCCGCAATAGGCTCTAGGAAGAATCATGTGTGAGGACACTCCGCTACTATCAAAGTCCATGAATCTGAAAGCCTAAAAGTGACAGACAAATTAGCATGAGTGAATGAAAGCCTTCACGGGATGACTCTACTCCAAGGGTTCAGGGTTCTGTAGTTTGCTCCTATCTAAACGTCAGACCTGAAAGAGTAGTTGTGATAAGCTGAAGCCCTCAATGCCTTGATTAAAAATAATATGCTTAACTGTGCTGCCTCAGCAACAACCTTTAAATTACAGCAGTATCTTTGTTTAATATTTTATTCTGCGTATTCATCTCGTTTACAGATTTGCAAACATCACACATGCATTAGGAATTTAATTATGAGTTGTTTTCTTGCTTATTTCCCTTCATTAAGTTATATGTATATAGGTGCCACGGCCTTGAGGCAGAAAATCTGGTTAAAGACATGCTTTTCTTTCTGACTATTATTAGAGCAAGTACTTTAGGTTTCATTGCTTGAGGACAAGAAATAGTTCGAGTTTGGGGGTGTGTAAAGTGTCCAAAAGTCCTATATTTCATGCACTTTCTAACTCTTATTATTACTGTTTTTAAGCTCATTTTAGGCATAATTAGGCTCATGCATAGCATTCTACAATATTTCATTGTTCTACCTTGCTTTTATAACTTATCATTTATTTGGTGAACAAGAGGTATTGTTCTAGTGTATTCTTGCTTGTAGGTACTTATAGCTGAACAAGAGAACCGGGGAACGGAGGACACGACGCTGAGAAGCAAACCCAGTAGTTGTACTGAAGCAGTTCCAGCTAAAGACAAGTTGTTGCCAAGCGCCTGCCGAGCAAAGCCGCTGCCAACCTTGTTGCCCGCGACAGCTGGCTATGGAAGTTAGGAGAACTAGAGTGTGATCTGTAGAGCAAAAACTTCTGAATCTATCACCATCATTCATATGATTTTCCGACATCTGTAGCAGCGGCTAGGGCTGTCAAGCTAAATTCCCAAGTTTACTTGTAGACAAAGGAAAACGAGGAAGAATCCATATTCCAAGCAAAGAAGTCAACATTTAAAGCTACATTAAAGAAGAAAAGCTACTTTAGAGGACTTCTACTTTAAGGAGGACTTGACCTAGTTTTGAGTCTATAAATACCTATTGCACTTCTAGTTTAAATCATCCTAGGTTTTCTATAGACTTTTCTTGTGCTCTTCTCTGCCGCCATGTTCTAAATCTCCATTGGGTTAGGGTTATATTGTAACTAGAGTGAAAAGGTTGTTTTAGGTTTTTGAGTTATTTCTTCAATAAAATATTCCAAATTTACTTGATCCAGCGTTCTTTATTCTTTCAATCTTTCTACACCAGTTGTTTGAGAGATGCTATTTGTCGGGCACAAAAGTGCAAGGCTCACGAAAGGGTTAAGTACGGTCACAACGGGAGGCGTGACTAACTTGGTTACACACTAGTCCACAAGTTTCAACGACTAAAAGGGATCTCTTACCGATTGATTGATTTGGCTCCACGCTAGTCCTCAAGTTATCAATCTCGAGCATCCTAACCTAGAAATAGGATGGATCACTGTCGACTATCCTGCCGAACTTGGAGTATTTGCTAGACTTGCCACCACGACATTTTTCCATTCCACATGTCGAGAGAGTACACACCCTTGCAGTGGCAGTAACCTGTTGCGGTGGCGTGACAGGGTCGTAGTTTGCCACCCATCTACCCGTCGAGGCAGCACATCATAACTCATACCTATTACAACGCAGTTTTCACACTAAGTGGCAGCATAACCCTGCCTGTTCTATCAACTTGATTCACCTCTTCTTTATAACTTGTGTTTTTATTTACTTTTTGATCTCAACCCATCATTCAATTGTGCTTTTACTTTACTTTGTGCTGGAACTAAAGAACGAGACAAGTTGTCCAATCCTCGTAGGATTCGACATCTTATATACTATAACTTAACATGAGTGTGCACTTACGCTCCTACAAAAAGGGAACACCTACACGCCCTACACTCATACCCAAACAAATCAACTGGGGATAACTGCACTCTCAAATTCCAATGTACATCTGCCCATGAGTGGATGCTCGGAAGTATTTGTTGGAGCTAAATGAAAGTGAACGGGCTCAATTCACCATCTTGAAGATAGGGGGTTAAGTCAATGTCGTGAGGGACATCACTTGGCAGTGGGTGTTCAAGGTTGACCTTGACGAAGGAAGCCCTAATGGTTACATGGCTTTAGAGGAGTTCTGCCCGTTCCGAGAATAATGACGTACGAGACGTCTTGGATTTATGGTAGTTCAGAGGACGTGGCCCAAGTACTTTTCAGAGCAGTAGAGAAAGAAGGCAATTGGCTGATGTCCTAAGGAGGTTATCATCGCCGACTATGGAGCTCTAACTGTACTCCAAATGGGGTGAAGAGCAATAGGGGGACTGGTTTTGGATACTGGCTTGGTGGGTCTAAGGAACTAGGCTTGAGATCATATGTCGAATGAGCGAGTGGAAATTCTTAGTAGCAGTGACGGTGCTCCGGGTTCTTTGGGTGGAGATTTAGTGTTTACGGGCGGCGCTTATGCATCTTCCACAGGTGGTGGTGAGAGTTCCTTGTCAGTTTATTTTCATAGTTGTGAGTATGGTGCACTTTCTAAGTGTGTTCCTTATCTTTGCAGGTGCAAATTGCCGTGGGAGAGCCGGGGAGTTGCATAGAAATCTTAGTTAGTGGATCGGCTTCCTCAAGTAAGTCTAGTGCAGTTTTCGCCTTTCTTGGAAACAGAAAAATGAGACTCTTCTCATTGGAGGATTTGCATATGGGAATTCCTCTTTCGAGGAAAAAGAAGAAAATTATATAGGGATTTTTTTGTTGTGGTCGCTCCAAGAAGAACAAGCCTTTCAGGACAATCTAATCTGGTAAGGGTGCCAAGGTTACTTCTACGACTGTACCAAAGGCTGTAAGAGTTATGAAAGGTTTACCAGGAGTGCCAACCAACATGGTTTCTCAAGGGGTCGGAGAGGGAGAGACCTCGAATCGCTCAATTTCATCTAAGAGTAAGTTTGTTGTATGCATTCGCATTGCTTAGTATACCAGGAGGAGTACCATTCTTATGCATATATGATGCATGATTACCAACAGCGAAGGCAGACACACCATATTTGCCTCACTTTCAAGGGGTATTTGGCCTAGTGGGGTCAGCTCTCGCTGAGGTCGAGGTGGCTTATAATGATCAGAGAGCTACGTTGGTGGCCAAAAAGGATGAGCTACTTGGGGTCAATAATAAGGTTGCTTCCATAGCTGAATAGATTGAGACCCTGAAGCGGTGCCTAGTGGATACTCAAGATCTCCAGAGGAGGGTTGATGTTGAGGCTGAGTTGTAGTGGAAAGTGACTTCGAGGGTGACTGCTGACCTGAGGAGGAAAGAAGATGGAGTTGCTCTGATTCTAGAAGAGAAGAAGAAACTAACGGGGGCCCTAGAGCATAAATGACTATCATGTTAGTTGTAAAAGAAAAACTCAAGGAATTCGATGGCTATGGGGATAAGTGTAAGTGTTGGGAGATCGTGGAGAAAGATCTAGGTTTTGATCTTTATAATCCCTTCGGAGAAGCTTGTGAGGCCACTCGACGAGTTATCATCCTACGTTTATAGGGAGAAGCTTAGTGGTGATGATACTTCTAGTTTTGCAACAACTGTCTCTAGGGTTCTTCAAGCTACTAGGATTGTGGGCGGTGAAGACATACCTACTTGATCTCATGCAAGCGAGGAGGAACATGTTAAGGTCTTTGGGACGGTAGCCCCACGAGGTAAGATGCAGATTATCTACCAAGGGCTGTGATCAGAAACTTCTTTTTGGCGGGTGATCAGCTGAAGGTTGAGGTTGTGGACCCATTTGTTCCCGGATTGGATGATTTTATAGTATTGATATGTCCTACTTGTGTTAAGCCTTGTAAATTTTTCTCGTATTAATGAAATCATAACTTTGTCGAGTAACTTTTCTTGTATTGTTTTTATACTTGCATCACACGTCAAGACATGTCGTCTACTTTTTTTATACTTAAGTGTGTTCACCCTTCTTTCTTTGGAGGTGGTCCTTCCTTCTTTCACCCTTTAGAGAGTTTTTGAGAGAAGTGAGATTGTTCCCTTAGGGTTGGTCATGCAATTGTGAGTTTCGCGTCCTCTTTTTATATAAGATGTGGGCTTCTCCATGTTTGTCGGGTTGTGAGTTTCACTGCGGTGGTTAGACAGGGGCATCTCTTTGAGGAGGCATCTCACTTCCTTAGAGAGATTAGTGCATGTTGAGTAGAGGCGTTTCTCACCCTGATAGAATTTGGTGCTATAGATTGGGGTTTTTCATTACTTTTGTAGCGTCGAGTGTTGTGGTCGATGCTTCTCCTTTTATGCTCTCAGAGGGTTTCTCCTTAGAAGCACGGAGGTATTATTTTTGTGTTGTCCGTGTGTTTGTAGAGAGAAAGGGAGAGTACACATACTTCCTTTCCTTTGCAGTCATTTGTTTATTCATAGGCTTCTATTGGCATATGATATAGGCTTCTTCGTCCTTGTAGAGGCACGATATTTCAGGCATCGAATGGACGAAGGCATCTCATAGCGGGGGTGTTACACATGCTCGGAGAGATTAGTATTTGTGTACTTGAAATTTCTCACACCCTTGTAGAATCGAGCATCGAGGAGTGGAGTTTTTCACGAAACTCTTGTAGCATCAAGCACTAGGGGTGGAGGCGTCTCCTTTTATGCTCTTAGAGGGTTTCTCCTAAGAAGTGCGGACGTAATATTTTAATGTTGCTCGTGTGTTTGTAGAGAGAAAGGGAGAGTATGCATACATTTTTTTCCTTTGTAGTCATTTGTTTATTCATATGCTTTTATTGGCATAGGATATAGGTTTCTCCATCCTTGTAGAGTCACGATGTTTCAGACATCGAATGGACGAAGACATCTCATAGTGAGGGTGTTACACTTGCTCGGAGAGATTAGTATTTGTGTAGTTGAAATTTCTCGCACTCTTGTAGAACCGAGCGTAGAGGAGTGGAGTTTTTTCTCAACACTCTTGTAGCATCAAGCGCTAGAGGTGGAGGCGTCTCCTTTTATGGTCTCGGAGGGTTTCTCCTAAGAAGCTCAAAGGTATCCTCGTATTTGTAAAAATATTTTCCCCGTAGACATATCCCTTATGAGGTAGTTACTAGTTCGTAGAGACTATATGCTCATGTTGGCATGGAGTGTAAGCTTCTTTGTCCTTGTAGCATCGCGATGCCCCAAGCATCGAAAGATGGAGGCATCCCTGTTTGGAGGTAATCTCTTATTGGTAGAGTCCTCGTGCCTTTACCATCACAGAGTATGCGGTCCTCTCTGTCCTTGTAAATTCGCAATGCTCTGAGCATTGATGGGTCGGAGGTATCTTCTATTTTGTAGAATCAGTCAAAAGTAGGGGTCTAAATATGACCCTTGGACAAATAGGCATGGACAAGTTGAAGCCATGTTTGGAGCATGTAGGGACCAAAAACGGCACATTGGGATTATCCTTTCGCTTTAGTATCACCCATAGATCGGGGTAGAGCCATTTTCGTGCTCTTTATAGAAACATTCACGAGTTAGGACAGAGTCATATCCGTACCCTTTGTATTAACAACCGAACGTTCAGGGAGGTCATATTTGTGGACATAATCCCAGGGTATATAATGTAGATGCCTAGAGAGATATGTATTTGTTATATAACAGGTTTTAACTTTCCCCGAGATTGTACCAAGTTCTCGGGTGTTCGTATAAAGCGAGTTTCCCCAATACCTGATGGTTTAGAGGAGTCCATTTGCCTAGAGAAGGTCATTCGTTGGATTGGTAATCATAGAAAACTCATTGTAGTGTAAATTTCGCTATTATTTGATTTGTAGAGCGAGGGTCCTCCGCACTTTTTGGGTCTTGCACAGAGGCAGCTAGAAGGTGGAGGTTACCCTATAATTCTTATGTCTTTACAAGTACAAATTGGTGGGTGTTTCCCTCAGACAATATCATGGTCTTTAGCCACGTATAGTGGAGAACACTATCTATACTCTTAGAGGCATCGTGTTGTGGTGATTCTCGCCCACTGACACCTCCTACACCTTGTCAAGATTGGCTGCCAGCAGCTTTTCTTTCGGAGCGTGCTTCCTTAATATGAGAAGTCAATTCATGGATTGGTCAGATATGGTGGTCTTTGGCATCCGCGGGGAGTGCCTTGGCTACTTCGTCTCTGTTGTCTTGCTTGGTAGATGGTCTGGAGGCTGTCAGGTGGTGCCTGGAGAGTTTATTTCTCTTCCTCACAGTTGTTATCGTGGCTTCCCATGGATATTTCCTCGGATGTTGGTGGTGAGATGTTATTGACCGTTGCTCTTTACCCATCCTTTTGCAGTCGGAACGGCTCGAAAGTGGGAAAGATTTCACTACTAATTCTCTTGGTCAAAAAGTGCTCCACGCTTACCGCGCCAATTTTTGATGTCGATTTTGGGCGACACCAAACAAAAAGGTGGAGACAGTGGTCGAAGGAAGGTGTGGGGTCGACGATGAGTGCTTTGCTCATCGTGGGGCGAGCCTAGAGCCACAAAGGACCATGGTTGGTTGTTGAATTAGGCAGTTCACCCCTTTTTTACTTAGGGCCGAAAGTCGCGAACAATGTAGAACCTATGGTCAGAGCCATTTGGGGGAGGAGAGAGAGTCATCGACGTTGAGTAGGCAATGGTAGCCATTGTAGAGAGTTGAGGGAGCGTTGGGGCTCATATAATATTCTTCCCCTTTGCCTTCGATTTGGGGGTATTTATATTCCTTTGTAACTGTGAATAGAGGGACGTTTGATGAGACTGTGTCAGGCCTAGTAATGGTTGTTGGTAGGCTGACAGGTGGTAGCTCGACTGTCAGGTTGTGAGCTCAGTCAATTGTGATGGATGTCTATTTAGGTCGAGCTTTAATGTTTTATTTCATGAAATTTAATGGTTAGAACGATGAAACGCACTATTATATTTATAAATTTAGTGGTAGGATTGATGAAATATCAATGCTAAAAATTGATGAAAATATATATACAAAAATAATATTTTATCAAGCCAACTATTAAACTTATAATATAACAATACGTTTCATACCTTTAAATGTTTGACTCAATTCGATATTAATAGTTTCGATCGAAAAATTATCTTGATTAATATAAAAATAAAACAATTGGTTTTTTTGACATTAAACAATATTACCAAAGAAAAATTATACAAACGTTCTACGAACACTGTTAAACGTCACTAACGATAAACACCACTGAACACAATTAAAATAATTAATAAAGATTAAAAATCTCAAGGACTAAATATATAATTATAAATTATTTAAAATAATATATTAATTAAATTATTTTTCACATATATAATTTTTGTTAATTTTTTAATAATTAGATCAAATACCAACCGTTGAACCTCAAACCCTAAACTATAAATTGTAAACCATAAACACTAAATTTTAAACCTAAAACACAGACATAGTAATCGACATCATCTCACAGTAAATCTGAAAACATGCAACTAAGATTATATCGAAAACCTTAATAATGATGGTAAGCAACTCTATCAAGATAGCTCCTTTCCGAGAAAGGTATTCCTTTTTGCTTATATTTGTCAAATAACTTAATGCTCCAACTGGGAACACGAATTTGATCATTTGAATTTGGATTTTATTTTGTATGTAAATGATAAGAATGAAATGCATATTCGGTCTAGTATATAGATGAATGTTCAAAAAAATAAACTTTAAATCTTAGATTCTAAACATAATATTCAAATTTAGAGTTTATGGTATATTATTTAGTATTTTAGATTTAGGGTTTTAGTGTTTTAGGTTTAGGGTTTTAGGTCTATAGTTTTAGGTTTAGGGTTTTAGGTCTATGATTTAGGGCTTAAGGTTTATAGTTTTGGTTTTGAGGTTTATGGTTTTCATTTTTTAAATTGACTAAAGTTGATATTCGATCCAATTGTTTAAAAAAAAATTAAAAAGATTATATATATTAAAAATAATGTAATATTTTATTTAAAATAATTTATAATTATATGTTGAAACTTTTAAAATTATAATCTTTATTAATTAATTCAATGTTGCTAACGATATTTATCGTTAATGATTTTCAGCGATAATCGTCGAACGATAAACACATTCTATTATTAAATCGTTGAAAAATTTGTTATAAAATCATATAAAACTCCAATTAACTTTCCACTGTAAAAATATGAAAGGACAGAAAACATTCTGAAATTGAGTGGCTCTTCTTTGTCGATTTCCTCACCAACCATCAATTCGTGGTAGAAAAATGGAACTGAAAGCGGAAGAATTTGCCGACGGCGACCGTGGTTGCAATGGCGGCGGTCTAAATAAAATCTCTACTACCAGCATCGCAAGAGCTTCAACACTTCCTGAGTCAGCAAAGCACCAACATTTGCGATCAAAATCCTTTTGTTATTTTTTAGGCTTAATATTAAATTAAGTGTATAAATTACATCGTTTTTCTCTTTTAGAAGTATATTTTTTAAGTGTTTAAATTATTTTTTAAGGTCAACTAAGGCATCTATTTTAATCAAAATATGATATTTTGAGCACCTAAAATAGACAAAAAAAATTTAGACATCTAAAAAAGAAAAGTCAAATAGTTTTTTAATATTATTTTTTACAAGTACAAGTATATATATATATATATATATATATATATATATATATATATATATCTTTTTCATTATTATTCTTTTATATTTCTTTTTGGATACGATTTAGATATCAAAATGAAGGAATTCCAACTTTGACATATTTGCTTACATGGAATAAAATGGAAGGATAGATTTGGTTATTAATTAAAAGTATAATGTATAATAAATTGTTTTTTATGTTTAATAAATAACTTTTCATGAAGATAATCTCACTGTCCAAAATGATTAACATTGATGTATATTTCTCTTGAATTCAAATCATATCTCCTACTCAAGTATCGAAAAACAATGGTGAAAATATTGTATTTTTAAGAACATAACTTAAATTCAAATACTCAAAATAACATTATTTCAAGTAACTCAACATGAATCGTGAAAAAGATACAGTGAATTTTTTTTATAATTAGGGATGGGTTTTTAACGAGGTTCGTGATATTTTTTTGTTTGTATGATTTTTTTAATAAAATCATATTTGTCGTTATTTTTGCATAATTCCGGTTCATTTTATGGTTTATATTTAGAATTTGTGACTTTTTTTTTTTTAACAATGTGATCATTAAGATTTGAAGTTAAATTCTTTTATTGGGAATACAATGAGTCTTGTCATTGCACCAAATATTTAT
Source organism: Hibiscus tridactylites (assembly GCA_958450335.1). Classification (NCBI taxonomy): domain Eukaryota; kingdom Viridiplantae; phylum Streptophyta; class Magnoliopsida; order Malvales; family Malvaceae; genus Hibiscus; species Hibiscus tridactylites. Next base: position 21,161,459 of record OY288289.1, on the reverse strand, counting down.
GAGTTATAATAATGATGGTTCTAACTTATGTAAATCAAGAAAGTCCTAGTTAGTAGTTACATCATTTTGGTATTGGATTTTCTTTTTAAGTTACTCTTTGCTTTTCTCCTCAATAAAATGTTGGTCCATAGGGGTGGCAATGGGGCGGATCGGGGACGGTTTTGTATTCTCCACTCCGTCCCCAACACATGCGGGTACGGTTTTGGGGAATCCCCATTAAACACTTCGGGGATTTTTTCGTCCCCATACCCATCTCTTACGGATCCCCGCGGTTTTCGGTTAATCCCAATACCCAAAAAATATAAATTAATTTATAAAACAAATACTCAATATTAAATCTCCAAAATTACAAACATAAAAGATAAATTTAGTTTTATCAAACAACAAACAAATAATTTCAAAACTATAAAACATGACTTAAATATTAACTGTTTGAAACATGGCATCTTGAACTACCTTTAAAAGAAAATATGTGATTAATAATCTATAGTTTTAAATAATGGTATGTTTGTTCTAAAAGAAACTATATTCGATAATTTTTCCAATCATATAAATTACTTTTTCTAATTTTACTCGTACGATTTATGGCAATTTTCCAAAGTCATTGTTATTGTTGTTTTTAGAAACAATATGTTGTCTTTTCTTCTAACATTTTCTCACTCAAAAATTAATAATTCCTAATATGTAACTCGAAATCAATAACTGTTAGTTTTAAACAAATCTAGACTTTCATGTGATTATATAAATATAACACTCACTCCCTAATTTAACTTGTATAATTTTTGGTGATTTTCAAAGTCATTACTAAAACTTTTTTAAGAAATATGCTGTCAAATTTTTATTACCTTTCAACATTCAAATATTCATATAATTTAGAATATATATCTAAATCAATCACCATGTATCTCAAACAAAACTAGACTAAATCATGTTTACAACAATGCATAGATAATATTCTAATTATTTGTATAAAATTTACAAAGAATTTTCAAACTTACTCTAGCCGGCCATGCTCAGGTGAGAACAGTTTTTTGATAAAACATAGGTAAATTACCCTTATGGCCATCAAACTTTGTAAAATATCAGGATCCCTAAGGATATTTTTGGGGATTCTTGCGGATATTTTTGGGGATCCCCACGGTGATTTATACGGGTACGGTTCGATTATCCCCACGGTTCGAATATAGCAATCCCCGTCCCCATCCCCATTTGAGCTCCGGTTATAAAACTTCTCTCATCCCCGTCCCCATGGGTAAGGATTTCGGTTATTCCCCATGCCCATCGGTTCGGATCCCTACGGTTTTCGGTTATTCCCCACCCAATTGCCACCCCTATTGGTCCACCATAAGATTTAGTTGTCTGCTCTAAATCTAATAAACAATCCAACAAGATTTGAAACCTAAGCCCCAATCAACCCTTTTACCAAACCTCAAACAAGTGGTCCAAAGTAAAATATGGCAATGACCCTACAAAAGATTACCAAATTAACTTCATGATCTTTCTAAAACTGCAATTTCCAACACTTCAATAATATTTTTTGACACAAAATTTGCTTCACTTTGTCTTGTATTTTTTAGTGGAAGCTTGGACCCTTCGAAAGTACTCCACTATCCGGGGACAGTGGCAGAGTCAACATTTTCACATAGTGGGGTCAGAGTAAATTTTGAGGTAAGAGGATTTTCATACCATTACAATATAAGTAGAGTTGACCACATACCTAAACAAATTATGTGGGGTCAATTCTAATATTTTCATGAAAAATTTTATACTAACTCATTGAAAACTCCATTTAACTATTTGAAAATCTAATACTATAACAAATCAAGTGGAGTCAATTGACCCCCCAAACCATATGTGACTCCTCTCCGTCATTATCAGATACATGAATTTATGTTAAGAGATGAACCTATAAAATTTTAAAGAACAAAAATAATTTAAAAACAATATATTAAAATTTTAAATTATACACAAATTTCCAATTTTTAAGAGAAGTGTCGCCTCCTTCAATCCCCCTCTGTCAATCTCTACCACCGCCCATCACTTCCACATTTTAATTTCTTTGAGGAGGGGGTGATTTGACTCAAAGCCATAAAGCGTAAACTTTCTTTTGGAGAAGAGATAAGCCACATTGTGTCAATGAGACAACCCTAGCTTGAGAATCTTGACTATAGAGACATTATCATTTAATATGTTTAATTTTCCTAAATTCAATTTCGGTTGTGCTTCTTCAATTTGTCTACACGCGCCACAAGTTACATATAAGAATAATAGTAAATTTTACAAATTGAAAAATATATCAATATTACAAACAAAAATATTTAGGGTTTCATTTTATGTAATTTTAGTTATATCATTTGAAATCCATAAGTTTTGACTTAGGATAAGGTTTAGTATGGATATCCTTGATGTATGCTATTTGAGTATTATTACGCGTAAATATTATATATTTTTTAATATAGATTTTATATTAATTTAATTTTTAATTAGTTATTCTAATAATTAATGGATATAAATATATATTATTTGTATTTATAATTGTTTTTGTAGGTGCAAAAATTGTGAAACATATTTTTCTTTGCTAGTGAATGAGACGACGCTCACTGGATAAGCACTGATCTAGAAATTTTCGATCATAACATTTTGAGGTTATTTATTGGCATATTTTGTTTAGATTGTGTTACGATTTTTAGAGATTATTCTGTATTGGATTATGTGCTTCGAAGATAAATATGAAGATCATTGCATAAAATCCTCATTGGTTTGGAAATCGAAAACTTTGGAGTTGGTGATTACTATTTTATTTTTTATTATTTTATCGTTAATTACTTATTGTTGATTCTTTAATATTGTTGATTTAGGTTGTTTTTATTCGTTTTTATATAGGATTTTAATTTTCAGAAAACAACATTAAAAGAGCACGTTTTGCAGTTTTTGTATTTTTATTTTTCTGAAATTAAGGCTAGAGACATAGGCATGACTTGGGGCTTGACGAAGTCTGACGTGGTAGATTCTGATAGTCCAGTCAGTAATATCTTCCAGAAGACGATCTAGTCAGCATCATCTAGAAAGACGAACGAACGGAATATAGTTAAAATTTTAAGATTAAGTTTGAATTTAAATATTTTGAAATTATCACTTTATTATTTATGATTTTATTTGAATATTTTTATGATTATTTTTAAGTATTTTATTTTAAATGTTCCTTTATCTTTAGGGTTATCTCAAACTATAAATACCCCTTAGGGTGAAGCTTGAAGTACACACTTAACTTTTATTTGTTTTGGGGGATTTTTACTTTTATAAAGGATTTTCTTTTTTCGCTTCGTTTCTATTTTAAGTTTTTATTTACTTTCTTTAAAATATGCTAAGTATGACCTTTATTATGTTGAGCAAAATTTTAAATTAGCTAAAGGCTTAAAGCAATGTCTCAATTTCAATTGTGAGAATTAAAAAGCACCTAATTTTTTCAGATATATTTTTTTTCAATTTTCTGCAAACTTGGATTGCCAATTAGCCTTTCCTTTAAAATCTTTACACTTTCAATTCAAAAAGAGCTCGTTGGTTTGATTGTTGTTCCGATTTAAAGTTGGGAGGAAGGATCGGGTTGTAACATATACGACTTCTTGTGAACACATTTAGCGGCGGTCCACTAAAGGAAATTGAGATTGGGTTTGATTCTCATTGAGACAACATAACCCGAGTCGAGCTTTTCTAAAACTTCAATTGTATTGGTGCTAGCGACGATAGTCGTGGTTAGTCCAAATAAGGACTGAATTTCAAAGATTTGCTTTGGATTGTAGGCTTACCGAAGAGAAAAGTAAGTTATAAGGGTTGAGGCTTGTAGACTTTAACCGGCATGTATCCAGAGTAAAATATTCTTTGATGATCAGTTGAAATTGAGGCAAAGCGAAGCTTAAGACTATTCTATTTTATCGATTTTCTTCTCAAAAATTCACTTTCATTATTTTTCTAAATTTATTTTTCAATTCACTTTATTTATATTTTCTATTCAATTCTCAGAAGCTTCTTAATCCCTGTGGATCGACTCTTTTTCTCTATTACTATATTATTTATCCATTTTATTTGAGATTAATGATAATTTATTTGACAATAGCAGCGCTTGTCAGTTGGTCTTTCATAAAGTTTCCTTATTGATTTGAACATAATTCTTATTTAACAAAGATAGATTTGATACAATTTAATGAAATCATTTTGGAAGATAAACATTGACGATGAAAAATCTTGTTTCTCAAGGAATGTAGTTCACAAAATCAAGTTTTATCTTGTGAAATTTGCTTGTTCAATAAGTAAGGATTTTACGAAAGATTTCTTATTTAGCAAGTTTGTTTGTTTGAAAAAAATATTGATCAACTATTTTTATAGACGGACTCTATAACAATTAAAGTGGAAAAAGAGACTACCAACAATTGTTAGTTTAGTTGGATGAGGTATTAGATCGTTCAAATCTTGGCGTTGTGAATGGAGCAAATTGAGTTCGAAGAGTCACCATCATAAAAAGCCTTTATAGTATTCGATTCGGATTAATCGACTAACGAATTAGATATCAGTGGTTAAACCAAAATGTGGAAAAAGAGACATGTAACTAACGCTAGCACATGACAATATATAATAATCTTAGGGCTTTTATTGTATTATTGAAAGAGTTTTATTGTTACACACAAATTAATTTATTTGGGAACATCGAAGTGTGATATTAATAATTTCGAAGATTCTGTTTGCAGTAAGTGTTAAGTAATGAATATAAATTTCTTATGATAAAAAATACTATAAAAATATTAATAATGAACCTCTCTCTCGCTAAGACTCCATAAATATAAGATCATTAATTGATCTAAACGATATAAATAAACTTTTTTATGCAGTTATTTACCTTTTTTTATTTTTAAGTGATTCATATAAGGATGTAATATACAATAGTCAAACTGTTTTAATTTTACAGTTGAGCTGTTAGTAGGTTGTTGAGTTTGTTACGGTCTTGCAAACCTATCTAATCGATAATCGTCTTTTCCCTTTTCCTTTCCCCTATCTCTTCTCTTCTTGTCTATCTTCTTCTTCTTCAACCTTCATCTGAATCCATGACGTACATTTCTCTCTCCACTACTTATAGTACTCAAATCATATCATGGTATCAGAGCCATTAATTTGTCTGGTGTAATTGTCATTCCAATCGTCGTCTTGTTGTTCGCGTTTTTTGGTGGTTCTGTGTCGCTTGCAATTTGGCGATTTTCATGCCGCCATTTTGCGTGTTCTTCGCAATTTGTGTGGCTTCTATTTCCGTTGTTCATTTTGCCGGTTCGCTTGCTCGTTTCGCTTTTCTGGTGTTGTCCGATTCGTTTTTTTATTTGGTTTATGGTGTTGCCCTAATCGGAGTCTTCGCTCTGTCTGGTGAGAATTTTTCTTGCTTTTGATCTTTTCTCTGTTGCTCGTGTGTTGCCCCGTTTGGTTTCTGTTTGTTGCTCTTTGTTCGTACTACTTTTTTGCTCCTATTTCATGGCGCTCCGGATAATAATGTTGTTGTTACTGAAAATGTTACGTATGCTACGTCTGTGGTTAAACTGTTCTCTACGAAAAAGATTAATGTGACCTTAGATGATCACAATTATTTTCTATGGCATCAACATGTCTTTTTTATCATTAAGACCATTCGTCTTCTTAAATTCATTGATTGCAATGTTTAATTACCTCCTAAGTATGTTACTTTGAATGGTACTGTGTGTACCAATCCTGATTTTAAGTTGTTTGAAGAGCACAATGGTGCTTTAGCCACATGGCTCCTATCTACTGTCAGTTAGTCTATTTTACCACATTTGATTGGATTGAGTAATGCCTCTCTTATTTGGAACATTTTACATTGTTTATATAGTAATAAGACAACCTCTAGATTGATGTCCTTTAGATGTTCGTTGCATTCTAAAAAAAAAAAGGTGACTTAAGAATGCAAGATTTCTTGATGAAAATTATATATGTTTGTGATAACCTAGCTAACTGTGGGGAAAGAATTTCTCAGCATGAACACAGAACTACAATTCTTAATGGTTTTCCTCATGAATTTGATCTTGTTATTACTGCTAGTCCTAATTCTTCTGATTTAGCGTTTGTTAGCACTATACTTCTTGATGCTGATGCTAGGCAAGCTGCTCAGAATAATACTATTCATGCTTCTGCTCATACTGTGACTCAAGTTACTGGTCAATCTGCCTCTGTTGAAACACCTTCAACTGCTCAAATCTCTGCCTATCAAGTTAACTATAGTTATGGTAAGACTTCTGGTTATAGTGCCCCTTAGGACTCAGGGTTTAACTCTGGTCAGCCTTTTGTCTCTGGTCAGTCTATTTATAGCAATAGGGGTCGAGGTCGAGGCATATATTTTAATACCTCTAATAGGGCTCAGTGTCAGATCAGTGGAAGGTTTGGTCACCTAGCAGACAAGTGCTACTATCGATTCAATTCAACCTTTAATGACACACCAAGGCCCAATTTCCATGTTAGAGCTGCCACTCCAGTTCAAACTATTCAGGCTAACACTTTCTCTTATGCTGACAACAATGTTCCTTATAATTCAGTCTATTATGTCTTAACACCCCCTTCTAGTGCTATTACAGGGTTCGCTCAGTTGCATGTTCAAGGCTAACCTAGTTTGATGTACCAATGCAATCCTCTGTGTTTTCAGTTCCTGCTCATGTAGTGCAATCTCATCCTCCTCTTCTACACACTACAAGCTCTGTGGCCTCTACCTCCTCTCCAATCAGCAATCCAACATTATGCCCAGTTGGTCAGCCAGTGTACTCACCTCCAAATTTGCCAGTTTTCTCTCAGCCTCAGTACTCTGTTGTTGTTCCCACGCAAGTGCCCCCTCAAGTGCATCTTGTAATCTCTGATGTAGCAGATGATAATGCTAGGTACCCTGCTTCGGGTGCAACACATCATCTCACCAATGATGTTTAAAATCTTCAAGTGGGGTCCACTTATCCTGGGTCAGGTAATGTTCAAGTTTGTAATGGGCAGGTGTTACCAATTAAATATTCTAGTCAGTCCATTTTGTATATCCCTCTAGGAAATTTTCTTTAAATAATTTGCTGTTTGTGCCTTATATTACTAAAAATCACTTGTCTGTTTCCATGTTCACATAAGATAATCAAGTGTGCCTTGAATTTTACCTGAGGCATTGTCAAGTCCGGGATCTGCATACCAAGCAAATCTTAATGCATGAATATGAATATGGTGGTTTGTATAGACTTGGTGATCATTCAAACAATACTACATCTAGTACTCTTGCTTCCAGTAGTTTTGCTTCCTTGTCATATAATAATGTTTCTAATTCCTCTGGTTCTGATTCTAGCTCTCTTAGTTTAAATAATGATACTGCTCAGTCTATATCTCAGCAATGTAATCCCCACTGTAAAATTGTTTTGCCTTCTAATAATGTGTCTTTGGAGGTGTAGCACAACATGTTAGGCCACCATTCTTCAAAAATTTTGCTCAAAGCTTTAAATCGTTGTAATGTCCAGTTTCTTTCCAATAAATCTCATTTTGATTTTTCTATGTGTACTGCTTGTCAACTTGGTAAATCAAATAAATTAACTTTTCCTGATTCTTCTATTGTGTATTCTTGTCCTCTTGCACTTGTGGTTTCTGATGTTTGGGGCCCTGGTCCTATCATTTCTAGTGGGTTTAAGTATTATGTAGCCTTTAATGATGCTTATTCACGCTATACTTGGATTTATTTTTGAAACTTAAATCACAAGTTAAAGAAGTGTTTGTTCACTTTCATACTCAAGTAGAGAGACAACTTAGAGTTAAACTAAAAATCCTTCAGACTGATGGTGGAGGGGAGTTTGCAGCCTTCAACTCTTATCTCAGCACTCATGGGATAGTGCATAGGTTATCCTGCCCACATACGTCTAAACAAAATAGATTAGTGGAATGTAAACACAAGCAGGTGGTAGAAGTCGACCTATCTCTTCTGGCTTAAGCATCAATGCCCCTGAAATACTGTAATGACACTTTCTCAAGTGCTATTTTTCTCATTAACAGATTGCCAACAACATCCTTGAAAGGTATTATTTCTCCTTATGAGCAATTATTTCATAAACATCCTAACTATAATTTTCTTCGAACTTTTGGGTGTCTGTGTTATCCTCTTTTACGTCCTTATAATAAACATAAATTACAGTACTGGTCCTCTCCTTGTATTTTCCTTGGATTCTCCCATGTGTATAAAGGTTATAAATGTTTGGACTCTATTGGTAGAGTTTATATCTCTAGACGTGTCAAATTCGACGAGGGCAAGTTTCCTTTTGTTGTATTTGAAACTTCCTCTAGAGTTTCTGAGATTGGGTTGAAATCTGTTGTGTCTATTTCTGAGTCTGAATTTCAGAGATTTCAATATCCTTTTGAGTCTGTTGTTCACATGTCTGCTCCTGTTTTTGGGTCAACAAATAAATCTAAACATAAGTCTTCTGTTTTTGTTACTCTTGTTCCACAACAGGCATGTTTTGATAAATATGTTACAGGTTCTCTGCCCACATCACCTTTGTATATACCATCCACTCCATCTTCCACTTCTCATACTACTCCCACAACTTCATCGCCACTTCTACCTTCACCTCCATCTCCCATTTTCACTTCTACTTCCACAATTCCATCTCCACTTCTACATTCACCACCATCTCTCATTCTCAATTCTACTTCCACAATTCCATCTCCACTTCTACATTCACCACCATCTCCCATTTCTCATGCTACTTCCACAATTCCATCACCACTTCTACATTCACCTCCATCTTCCATTATTCCTTCTACTTCTACACTACCATCCTCTGTGGTGCACAATTGTAACACCCGTGTTTTGGGGCTAGGAGTTAGCCGGGTTTTAGTTCGAGTCAAATAAAACTAAATTAAAACATTTCATCTTCAAATAATGACCTAATTGAACTTTTGTAGAAAGGGGAGGGCTTATGAGGTAATTTGACCCTAAAGTTTTAAAAAGCTAGACAACTTTAACTAAAAGTTGTCATCTTCCTTTCATCTTCTTTCCAATTTCAAAAAAAGGAAGAAACCCCATCCCTAAAACCTCTCTAAACCCTAGCTTCAATTCCATCATTTTGCCACATGATTTCAACCCCGTTTTAAGAGGTAATTACATTTTCTTAATCTCCTTTTCAATCTCTATCTATCCTTTGTTTTAGATTTCAAAAATGTGGTGTTTTGGGAATTAGGGTTCATGTGGAAATTTGGGGTTTCAATGGGGTTTTTCAATGTGTTTTGATAAATTGTTTTGGGGGTTTGTTTAAGCACTATGAAATACACAACATATGTTAATTTGGTTAATTTTGGATGAAAATTCGTAGTATGGTCTTAAGGCTAGTTTTAAGGTTGTAAAACTTGAGTTTTTGGTGTGGTTTGTGTTGGAAATTGAAGGTTGGTGTTAGGGTAATAGTTGGGGGCTGTTTTGGAAGCATTTGAATGTGCTAAATGTGTTGAAATCACAAGTTTTGGGCTGTGTATAAGGGCTGCTCGGATTTGGTGATTTTGGGGGTTGTTCATGGTTTGAAATGTTGAGTTTGGTGTGTGATTAGTGTTCCGAGTTTGCTACTTTAATTGATGAATTGATTTGTGGTTTTTTTACTTGTGTTGAGATGTCTAGAAGCTTGATTTTGGATTGGTGAAGCCTTGGGAGCAATTTCGGAAAAGGATTGAAGACCATGGTTGCTTGGTAGTTGAGCTTGGAGTGGAGGTGAGTGGTTAAAATATTTTAAATGGTTTTGAGCAATTGGTTCGAGCATGTGGACTAGGTTGAGATTGGTAGACTCACCTAGAGTTAGGATTAGGGTGGTAGCCTAATCCTAAGCTTTAGTTAGAGACATTGGATGATCTCTTTAATTGATGTTATGCCTCTTGATTATTTGGGTATGTATAATGTGATATATATGTTGTTGGGACATGGTTTGAGGCATTGCTATGCTTGTGGTTTGTATTGTGATTGTGTATGATGATGTTGAGTTTAATATGATGTAAGATGCCATATTATTACTCTTGAACATGACATTATGATATTATGTTGTTGAGATAATTGATGTTGAGCTTAATGTGATGTAAGATGCCATATTATGACTCTTGAACATCAAAGGTTGTGAAATTTGATTTAATTGGAACTAGTATGCTTGAGTACAATGATCGATCATTAGGATTAGTGTGCACACAAATTGAGTCAAAACGTACGTGGCCTTGGTGGCGTTAAGGCTCCAAGGAGGAGTACGGTGATGTAATATTCCACCGGAAGCTTTTATATATTTTTCTACGTGATGATGAGTGGAATCCCATCCGTAGGGCATGTGGCGATGAGTGGAATCCCGCACATGCAAGGACCGGTGATGAGTGGAATCCCACCGAGGTAATGTTGTTGTTGGAAATGCGTTCCAACATGTTATCCGCGTATTCGAGTCATAGCTAGGTGCCAATAAGAAAAAGTATGTTTATGCCAATATGAAATTATGCATACATGATAATATGAATTGATATGTGTATCAAGGTAATATGAAATGTGATACGATATGTGATGTGGCTAATACTTTGAGTTATGTATCATTGTATGTTGAACTATTAAGCTGTTGAGCATGGCATGAATTTGGTAGTATGTTCATGCATCACCTATACTTATGACTCATGTGAATCGAAGGTAAAATCATGTATAATATCATGATGGTTGCTCGTGCTTGGACCCTGCATTGTCGAAGGTTTGTTTTATGAGCTTACCCTCACTAAGCTTTTATGCTTACGCTCTCTTTTGTTCGACAATGCAGATAAATAGCTTGTGGGTGGCATGGGCAAGGAAAGGCCTCCAAGTGTTGCTTTTGGTGAGCTCAATGTATGAGTTTTGAGTAAATTAATGTAATAGTTAAGCAATGGGATAGGTTTGATGTATGTTGATATCGGTTTGATTCTTGGATGCCTTGTGTAATATTGTAAATATTGCTTATATTACATGTCATGAATGTCTACGTGTTTTGGTTGCTAAGGCATGAAATCCTAAATGCTTGTATGTCCATATATGCATGAATTGCTTCTTGTATGAATGTTAAGTATGGATGCCTTGAATTATGTTTATTGCTATGTATGGCTCAAGTATGCTTGTTGAAATGGTCATGTGTGCGGGTCTTGTGAGTGTTGATGCATGCTTTGGTCCCTTTTACGCTCCTATACATGTCCATGTATGATTTTGGGGTTTTGCAAGGTTAGGAAGTCCTTAGGTTGAGCAGAATGTGATCCCCTGCACTAAGGTTTCGAAACCATGGGTAAGGTTTCGAAACCTTTGCAGAGGATTTGGTCCCAGGACATTCTGCCAACCCAAAGTTTCGAAACCTTTGGGGTAGGTTTCGAAACTTTGGTCAAAGGTTCCGAAACCTTCCCAAGGTTTCGAAACCTTTGGTGAGATTTTGGTTCCAGGGCATTCTGCCAACCAAAAGTTTCGAAACCTTTGGGTAGGTTTCGAAACTTTGGTCAAAGGTTCCGAAATCTTCCCCAAGGTTTCGAAACCTTTGGAGAATTTTGGTCCCAGGGGTTTCTGCCAGCAAAAAGTTTCGAAACCCTTCCCCAAGGTTTCGAAACTTCTGCTTAGTATTGCACTGTTTTGAGTTGTTGGTCTGTTCAAAGAGAAAAATACATAGGATTTAATATGCCTTTAGTTAAGATTAAAATTTGGGCGTTTGTTTGTGGTTGGGGGGTTCAAAATGACGAGTTTAAAATGAAAAAAAAAATTAGGGTTGCTAACCGAGGAGGAACTCCTTTGGGTTTCGCTTCGGTTTTCCCCGTGTGGCCCACTCGGACCGGTCATCCGGCCAGACCGGGACGAGGGGGTTACAACAATAATCATCCCATGGTAACATGTGGTAAAGCTGGAATTTTTAAGCCCAAAGCCTCTCTTTTATAGGGTTCTTCCTTAGAACCAGCCACTATATCCGAAGCTCTTCAGTGACCAGAATGGCGAGCTATAGTTTTTGCTGATTATGAGACCTTAATGATGAATGAAAATTGAGATTTGCAACCCTTACCACCCTCTAGAAGACCTGTTGGCTGCAAGTGGTTATTTAAAACCAAACGGAAACGTGATGACACTGTAGACAGGTTCAAATCCACACTTGTGGTAAAAGGCTACTCCCAAACAATTGCCTATGATTTTTGAGAAACTTTCAGTCCATTTGTGCAAGCTACTACTATTAGAACAATCCTTCCAACTGCTGTACTCGAAGGCTGGACAATTCAACAAATCGATATCAACAATACGTTCTTAAATAGGCAGTTAGAAGAAGAGATTTACATGAGTCAACCACCTGGATTTGAGATTAGAGGTCTAAATGGGGAAGAGATGGTGTGTCATCTGAAAAAGGATTTTTATGGTTTACGATAGGCTCTTTGAGTCTGGTACAATACTCTTCAACAATTTCTTCTCACCAAGTTGGGCTTTATCACTTCAAAATTTGATACATCTCTCTTTATTAAGAACTCTGACGACTGCAAGTTCCTGTTAATGGTTTATGTGGATGATATCATCCTGGTTGGTAGCAATAAGGATGTGGTGATGAATGTGGTTAGTCGAATAAACTCTAAGTTTCAGCTCAAAGACTTGGGTAGTCTTGAGTTCTTTCTTGGCATAGAATTCCTTCAATGCTCTACCGGGTTGACATTGAATCAACGAAAACATGTTACTGATTTATTGGTGAAGGCTAATATGCAACACTGTAATTCCACCCTTGCACCAATGGTGGTCTCTCCTAAACTTTGCCTAGATGTTGGACAACCTTTCTCTGATATCCACCTCTATCGAAGTATAGTTGGAGGATTACAATATGTTTGTTTGACTTGTCCTGATATAGTCTTTGATGTTAACAAGATCAGTCAATATATGAACTCTTTGAGGGATACTCATTGGAAAGCAGTCAAGCGTATACTCCATTACTTTAAAGGGACAATTAATCATGGGTTATCTTATAAGTCCACTAATTTATATGAACTTGTCTGCTATTCTGATTCTGATTGGGCTGCGTTAGCTGAGGATAAATGTTCCACGCCAGGATATTGTATTTATTTTGGGGGCAATCCTATTGCTTGGTGTTCGAAGAAACAAAATGTAGTCTTCCGTTCCAGATCTGAGGCTGAGTACCGAAGTTTAGCAAATGCAGTTTCTGAGTTAATGTTGATTGCGCATTTGCTGGATGGGATTGGCGTTGTTCGTTCACGAATACCTATTGTCTGGTGTGACAACTCTTCATCTGTGTCTATGGCCGCCAATCCTACACATCATGCTCATGTCAAGCATGTTGAAATTGACATACATTTTGTTCGTGAGAGAGTGCTTGCTGGACAGTTGAAGGTCAATTTTATTCCTTCGACTGAGCAAGTAGCAGACATACTCACTAAGCCCCTTCCCCCAGTTGTGTTTGATAAGATATGCCGACGTCTTGGTGTTATGTCTTGTTTGACATTTCGAGGAGAAGAAGAAAACCAGGAGGATATAAGGATATAATATACAATAGTCAAACTGTTAGTATTTACAGTTAGGCTATTAGTAGGTTGTTGAGTTTGTTACGGGCTCGCAAGCCTATATAAATACAAGTGTAATGGGCTGTATAACCCAAATAAGTTTTTAGTCAATGATAACAAAAAACTCTCTGATATTTTTCTAAACTAACCGATAACTGCCTTTTTCCTTTCCCATATCTCTTCTCTTCTCTTCTTGTCTATCTTTTTCTTCAACCTTCATCTGAATTCATGGCGTGCATTTCTCTCTCCACTACTTGTAGTACTCAAATCCTATCAATTCATTTATTTTGATTTTTTTTAACAATTTCTATTTAGAGAAAATGAATGAGAAATTTACTCCTAATGAGTATTAAACTCACAACCTAACAAAGATGCAAGGGAATTAACTGAGAGCTTTTAATCACTTACTCTAGAGATAATTTATATTTCCGTTGTAACTAAAAATATATAGCATTTAGGATGACCCACTTCGTAGAAAAGCTTATGCATTCCGAATTTGCGTTCTAAAAAGGTATATCAAAGCATTAATCTTAAGTTGATTAGCTAATGATTTTCTTAACTACTTGTAACCCCCTTAACCCGGCCCAGACGGTAGAACCGAATTAAGAAGTTTACACGGGGAAAACCAAAGTCAACCCGAAAGTCAACCTTGATTAACGACCCTTTTTTTCTTTTAATATTATCTAAATGCACATTAACCCTAGATATGTTCACAAGTTCATCATACTCAAAGATCAAAACAATCAAAGGTCATTCAGGGACTCAATTGCACAAATTAAGGAATTAGGTACCAAATTGTAAATTCTGAAAATTACAAGGACTTATCCCAATTAAAAGTTACCATTATGAAATTAATCATCTTCCATGCTTCTCTGCCAAGTTTCAGCACAAACGGACATCTCAAACTCATTCAATTGCTATAACAAGGTTCAGGACTAAAACGCAAACATTTCGAAACATATAACCATCAAATTCAGAGCCCAACGGTCGAGTGTTCCGAAACAGGGAGGACCTGTTCCGAAACGTGGGACCCTTCCGAAACGGGTTCCAAAACAAGTCTTGGCAGTGGCATTTCCGTTTCGGAACGGTTCCTCCCGTTTCGAAACGCCTAGGCCATTTCAGGCCCCTGTTCCGAAACGGTAGCACCCGTTCCGATACGACCTGCCCAGATTTGCAGAATTTTGCTGTTTAAACACACAATTGACCCATCAAACATGCTCCAAATGCAACCAAATTATACCAGCAAGTCATTTCATGCATAAGGAACATAATTGCATCAACCATACTCAAACATGGCATCAATTAAACAAATCCCCAATTCTATAGGCATGCATCCTACTTAGAAAACCATTCAAGCAACAATATACCAAAACCACCTCACAATGGCCAATTACATGTTCCAACAACATTAACAACATTAAACCAACTTAGGGAGTCCAAAACATCTCCCAAAACAACAACATAGGTCCCCCATTGCCAAAGCCCAAAAGCTAATAGTGTTAGAAAACATTCACCATACATGAGCTTAAACCTTCACTTGGATGCTTGGCTTCCTTGCTGCCCCTAATGCACTTCAATGCTCCGCATTATTGGTTTAGGAAAAGAGAGAGCGTAAGTAAATAGCTTAGTGAGGAATGCTCATTTAAAACAACACAATAATGCATTTATAAAACACATTTATAAACCTTGGCTCAAATCATCATTTGTACATGCACATAAGCATTTAAAACAAGCAATTCATGCTTCAAGTTTATAACATATCATATTGGCCACAAGTGATACAATCAACATAAGATCCACACATGGACTTTTAAACACCATTGTGATCTTACAACTCACAAGGACCACACATGGACTTTTAAACACCATTGTGTCCTTAGCACAAGAATCATCCATGGACTTTTAACCACCATGATGTTCTTCATTTCCCAAGGACCACACAAGGACTTTTAAACACCTTTGTGTCCTTAACAAGAATCACCCATGGACTTTTAACCACCATGGTGTTCTAAAATACACAAGGCTCACACAAGGACTTTTAACCACCTTTGTGACCTTAACCAAGAACCAACCATGGACTTTTAACCACCATGTTGTTCTTAAAATATACAAGATTCACACAAGGACTTTTAACCACCTTTGTGATCTTAACCAAGAACCAACCATGGACTTTTAACCACCATGTTGTTCTTAACACAAGAACCACTTATGGACTTTTAACCACCATAGTGTTCTTAACCATTCTCAAAACATCACTTGCCAATATGTATCATTAACAACAATATTCCACTGTTTTAAAGCATTTAACAAAGCCATAATCATCATGCATCCTTAAGCATCAAAACCACATTTAACAATGTTTAAAAACAAGGATCTCTTACCTTGAGCATCCTTCAACACATGGCTTATAAAATCAGCAAATAATCATGCTAAATATGCTTTCAAAACAGAATTTTAAACATGCAAACAAATCACATTGTACTCAACCAACTCATGGTTCATCATCAAGAGAGTTTTTCCGAAAACTTACTCTTGAGCTTAGCTAAGTTGCTTAGACTTAAACTAAGCTCCCAAACCTTCAAAACATTGGTTTCAAAGCTGAAAACCAAAATCCACTCACCGATTCCGTTTCGCCACTTGCCGAAACACCAATCAAGCTACCGGATCACCACCACAAGGATTCAAAGATGACTCCCCTGTTTTACACACATCAAAGCAGAGGATTAATGCATCATCATGCATTAATATCTTCAATGAAAGCACCTAAACTCGCCGCTCTCATCCATACTCCATTAATTAAAAACCATTAATTAATCCTTTAATATTTATTAAAAATCTGGAGAAACTCCTATTGGGTAAATAGCTCCTTAAAGATTCAAAGTTTCAATCCTTTTTAAAACAGTCACACAATTTTCAAAAATTACATTTTGGTCACTAACCCAAAATGTCACCCTTCTAAACCTCATTTTGTAAAATTGATTTCACCAAACTCTTATATATAATAAAAGAGGATTTTAAGACATTTTCCCATATTTTTAATGCAACCCGAACTAGGCTTTCCTAAATTCACTCTTTTATATTCGAACCGCAACCCGACCGGCCCGGTCCAAACTCAAAACTTCTAAGCCCAAAATTGGGGTGTTACAACTCTCCCCCCCTTAAGAAATTTCGTCCTCGAAATTTACCTGAAGGAAAGAGATACGGAAACTGCTTCAGCATGTCATCTTTCCGTTCCCACGTGGCTTCCTCAACACCACGATGCTTCCACAACACCTTTACCAACTCAATGGTCTTGCCACGAAGAACCTTACTATCCGAATCCAGAATCCTCACCGGTTCCTCATCATAGGTCAAATCCGGATTCAATTCCACTTCTTCCACAGGCATCACATGTGAAGGATCCGATCTATACCTCCGAAGCATAGAAACATGAAACACATCATGAATCTTTTCCAACTCTTGAGGTAACCTCAACTTGTACGCGACAGGACCCACACGCGCAACCACCTCGTATGGTCCAATGTACCTAGGGCTCAACTTACCCTTTCGACCAAACCTCATCACCTTTTTCCAAGGCGAAACTTTCAAAAACACACGGTCACCCACCGCATACTCAATCTCCTTACGCTTCAGATCTGCGTAAGACTTTTGCCGATCAGAAGCTGCCTTCAAACGCTCATAAATGAGCTTCACCTTCTCGGTGGTTCCTTTCAACAAAGCTGGCATCGAAACCAACTTCTGACCCGTTTCAGCCCAACAGAGAGGAGTCCTACACTTCCTCCCGTACAAAGCTTCATAAGGTGCCATTTGAATACTTGCCTGATAACTATTATTATAAGAAAACTCCACCAAAGGCAAATGTTTCTCCCAAGAGCCCTGAAACTCAATCACGCAGCACCTCAACATATCCTCCAAAACCTGGATAACACGCTCGGACTGACCATCCGACTGAGGATGATAAGATGTACTGAAACTCAACCGTGTACCCAAAGCTTGATGCAAACACTGCCAGAAACGCGATGTAAACCTCGGATCCCTATCCGACACAATCGAATTAGGCACACCATGCAGCCGCACAATCTCAGCAATGTACAGCTCCGCAAGCTTATCCAAAGAGTACGTAGTATGCACAGGCAAGAAATGCGCACACTTCGTCAGGCGATCCACAATCACCCACACCGAATTCTTCTTCGATGGTGACAAAGGTATACCAGACACAAAATCCATGGTAATCCTTTCCCACTTCCATTCAGGAATCCTCAACGGTTGCAACAAACCTGATGGAAACTGATGCTCAGCCTTAACTCGCTTACACACCATACACTTGCTTACAAACTCAGCAACATCCTTCTTCAAACCCACCCAATAGTACTCATCACGAAGATCACGATACATCTTAGTACTACCAGGGTGCATAGCAAAAGGACTACTATGACCTTCAGTCAGAATAGCACGCCTCAACTCAGCATCATTGGGCACTACTATCCAACTCCCAAAACACAACACTCCATCATCATTAAAACAGAAATCCGAAGGCCTACCCTCCGCGATATCCTGAACATGCGGTACCAAGGAATCATCCAACAACTGCTTTTCCTTGATCAACTGAACCAAAGATGGTTTCACTTGCAATTCAGCCACAAGACCACCATCGCGCGAAATACTCAAACTGGCAAACATAGCCCTCAGCTCAACAGCTACCTTTCTACTCAAGGCATCCGCTACAACATTAGCTTTTCCAGGGTGATACTCAATCGTCAAATTATAATCCTTGAGCAACTCCACCCAACGTCGCTGCCTAAGATTCAACTCCTTCTGAGACATCAGATACTTCAAACTCTTGTGATCAGTGTACACAGTACACTTCTCACCATACAGATAATGTCTCCAGATCTTCAAAGCAAAAACCACTGCAGCCAACTCAATGTCATGCGTAGGATAATTGCGCTCATGCACTTTCAACTGTCGTGATGCATAAGCCACCACATTACCCTCTTGCATAAGCACACATCCCAAACCAACATAGGACGCATCACTATACACCACAAACTCTTTCCCTGATTCAGGTTGAACCAAGATAGGAGCTTGCGTCAAAGCTGCCTTAAGCTTCTCGAAAGCCTGCTGTCTCGCTTTTGTCCACTCATACTTAACATCCTTCTACAACAACTTTGTCAAAGGTGCAGCAATCTTCGAAAACCCATCCACAAACCTTCGGTAGTATCCCGCCAAACCAAGGAAACTACGAACTTCATGAAAAGACTTAGGAACCTTCCAATTCATCACCGCCTCAATCTTCTGAGGATCAACATGAATTCCTTCAGCAGAAACCACATGACCAAGAAACACCACTTCTCTTAACATGAAAAACATGATCTTGCACAACCAAAGGACATCTTCTATAAATCTTTCGAGTCACAACAGTCTCACCAAAAGAACTAGTGACACGCATACCAACATCCAAAGACTCAACAGGCAAACCAAGCAATTCAGCATGCTCACGCAAAATGTATGAGTGCGTAGATCCAGAATCAATCAAGGAAAGTAATGACAAGGATTGCAAAGTAACAGTACCTGCGATCACATCCGTGTCATTCCTCCCCTCCCTCTGAGCATACACCCTAGCCTGGCCGCCACCCTCAGGCTGAACAACTACAACATGGGCCACATTCCAACCACCTTCCTCTCTACGCTGGAAGTTACCACGGCCGCGCCCACGACCTCTCTGTGGTGCAACAACTACAGGAGCACGCCCTTGGCCACCAGCCAACATAGGACACTCCCTCCTCAAGTGATCCGTAGATCCACAGTTCCAGCACGCATTACCAGCTGCCACAACAGGAGCTTGCACCTCCCTCATAGCTCGAGGACAATCACGTTTCATATGGCCACGCGAACCACATGTCCAACATGCGCTCGATTCAGCTCTTGCCTTGCCTCCCTGAGCAGGCGCACCACCACCTCACTTAGCTGAAAACTGATACTTCTGATCACGTCCCCTCTTGTTCCGTCCACCACCGGAACTATAATCAGCAGCTCGCTTACCAGCACTTGACCCAGCACTTCTAGAAGATAAACCCAAGTTCATCTCAATGTCCTTCGCTCGGCCAACCAGTACATCAAAATCATTATACTCAGCAGCCAACATATACGTCTACACTTCCGTCACCAAACCATAACGGAACCTTTCACACCTCTCTTGCTCATCCGGAACAAGCTCAGGTGCATACTGACTGAGTCGAACAAACTGAACTTCGTACTTAGCTACTGACATGCTCCCCTGGGTAAGAGACATGAATTCCCTCTTCTTTTCATCTAGGTACCTCACACCTAGATACCTTCTCTTGAACGCGTTCTGGAAGAACGTCCAAGTTACATCAGCTTCTGCCATCCCAGAGATAGTGGTTGTCCACCAAGTGTATGCATCATCTTGCAACAATGACACCACACACCCCAGCTTCTGCACATCAGTGCAACTCATCTGCCCCAAGATTCTCTTGGTACTTTCCAACCAAGACTCCAAACCTTCAGCGGACAAACCCCTAAACTCAGTCCCTCCTAGACTGCGCAAACGTTCCAAGACTCATATTTTGGCTTAACGCGAATGTAAATTAACAATATGATGGATAGGAATATGAGTGTGTGATTTGTATAAAAATGAATTGTTTGTATTTATTTTATGGTAACTAAATTTAAGAATTTAGCATTCTAAATTGAAAAAAAACAACCCTAGTTGCTTGCTTGCTCTCTCCTTGGTCGTTTATTTCTATAATCATTAGTTTTTTTTGATCGGCAAAACGATGTATATTATTAAAGGAAAAATATACAACGCGAGTCACACATGCGCCTCATCAAAAACCTCCCTAAGCCTAACGGAGGAAAAGAGTACGACATGTGGACTAAAAAGAGAAAACGCACCAATGGAACAAAACCCCTTACAAATAGCAGTCAAACCGAGGCCTGAAACAAAGATACTCAAGAAACCCCTTCCTTCGCTAGCGCATCAGCTAGCCCATTCGCCTCCCGGTATATATGCAAAAAACAAACTAAAAATTTCCCACAAACGCCAAGGTCGACGTTCCACCTGCAACACCCAACCAATAGCAACTTTAGAATCCGACTCGATAATAAGGGGATGAGCAGCCCATTTAGACGCAACATACAAATCCAAAGCAAAAGCAATCGCCTGTATCTCCGCAACATTTGAGTCAAGAGAACCAAGAGGGCCCGAGAAAAGCGCAAGGATGCAACCCTGTGCATCTCGCAACAACCCCCCAAAACCCGCAGGCCCCGGCTTCCCACGAGGGGAACCGTCAACCGAAAACTTTAATGTGTTCCCGAGAGGTGGCTCCCAACATACTCCCACACGACAAACCTGTGAGCATACCCCTTCTCTGAACAAGCTCGGACAATCCCACCATAGGGACTCGCTCACGGACAGCCCCTCTTTTAGTGTCTTCACCCAATAAAATGAGGGCAACTTCACCAAGAATCCAATCTCTGAGGCTGGTAAACATTTGCCATTAAAAACAAACTCGTTACGCGCAAGCCATAAGGACCATAATAGAACCACAATGCTCGACACCCACAACATCTTTAGCGTGCCCTTGATAGAACAATGTAGACACGGGATAAAGAAGTCTGAAAAAGACTTCGGCAACGACAACGATACCTCCCACCATCATCGGAACCAATCCCACAAACCTTGGTCAAACGGGCAAAGATAAAACAAGTGATCAATTTCCTCCTCCCTCTCTCGACACCACCTACAAAAACCATGCTGCTCACCCAACACAATTCTACGCATCCTCAAAAACTCAAAGGTAGGAAATCGGCGCAGCCAAGTAAACCACAAAACGCCTGGACCTTGGGAGGAACCAGGACCTTCCTCGCGAAACAATCACCAAAATCGCTCTCACCCACTTTATCAAGCATAAGAAAACGAGACAAGGCTTTGACTGAATAAATCCCATGCTTATCAGGTGTCCATACTAGCATATCCAATACCCCTTGCCGCAAACTCACCTGACACACCAGCGAACAAAGTTCCTGAAGTTGCCGAACCTCAAACGAACGCAAGCCACGACGGAAAAAACCTTCCCATCGATCATGCTGGAAGCTACCCCCAACGGCAAGGTCAACAACCAAGGCTAGGCGATTGACCACAATCGAAAACAATCTAGGATATATATCCTTCAACGGCTGCTCAACACACCATGCGTCAAACCAAAACAGCACCCGCGTACTAGAACCGACCTTCCAAACAAACTGAGACCCTCCCATATACTTTTGGACGCTATCCGAGCTAACTGTTTGAACTATCTGCTTCTAAATCACTGACATCGAACCCCTGAAAGTGGAATCAAAACGCCACCACTGAGTTGCCTCACCATATTCCGCCACAATGATAGCTCGCCACAAAGAGGATTCATCCTTAGCATACCTCCACGACCATTTCGCCAACAAAGCCTTGTTCTGAACCTCCAAATCTGCCACCCCCAAACCTCCAAGATGTCGAGGCCGACACACCATACTCCAACTCACCCGACACAACTTTCGCTGTAAACTAACCCCACCCCAAAGGAACACTCGCCTCAACTTATTGATTGCTGCTACAACACCTTTCGGCACTCGAAACAAGCCTATATAATAAACAGGGAGAGAAGACAATACATAATTTACCAGAGTGACGCGAGCCGCAAAAGAAAGCGATGTCCGTTTCCAACCAGCAAGCTTCCGTCAAACCGAAGCAATAACATGATCCCACACAGCAATATTAAGAGGATTCACCCCTAACGGTAACCCCAAGTACACAAACGACAACTCTCTCTTTTGACAACACAAAACATCCTCCATGGATGCGAGTAACTCCTCACCCACACCAATCGAATAAAGAGATGACTTAGTGAAATTAATTTTCAGTCCGGAGCACACTTGGAAGCAGCACAATAGCATGCGGATATTCATGGCACTTTCCACTGAAGCTTCAAAGAAAAGAATAGTGTCGTCGGCAAACTGAAGGTGTGATATAGATACCCTCAAAGCCACTACTACCCCACGGATAAGCCCCAACCCCTATGCTTGTATGAACATCCTATGCAGCGCTTTCGCCACAACAACAAACAACAACGGCGACAACGGGCAACCCTGCCGCAACCCACGCCCCATGCCAAATTCTTTGGTGGCACTACCATTTAGCAAAACTGATAGTCGAACTGTACTAATACACTCTATAATCCAACTGCGCCATGTCTCACTGAACCCCATCGAACACATAATTTGGTCCAAAAATTCCCTTCCGACGCAGTCATAGGCCTTCGCAAAATATAACTTCAAGATACATCCACCCATCCGACTTTGCCGCGTAGAATGAATAGTTTCATTTGCTAATAAAATCCCATCTACAATCTGACGCCCACGCACAAATCCCGACTGATGATCACTGATTAATCCTCCCAACACCGATTGTAGCCTTCTAGCCATAATCTTAGCAAGAATCTTATAAATTGAATTAAGCAAGCTAATCGGTCGAAACTCATTCAATGTAACCGGTGAGTCCACCTTAGGTAATAACACAAGAAAGGTATTGTTCGCTCCCACAGGCAACTTACCCGAGGTGAAAAAATCAGCCAAAAAACGCCCCACATCGTCGCTCACAACCTCCCAACACTTCTTAAAAAATTCCATGCTATAGCCATCTGGACCCGGTGACTTCGAGCCCTCACATCCACGCACAATCACCCATGCCTCATCAAGAGAGAAAGGCGCAACCAAGGCCAAATTATCAGCTTCATTCACCCTATTAAAAGATCCCTCAAAGCGCCATATACAAGACCTCTTATTCCCAGCGAAATGTTGAGAGAAAAATTGAACTATGTATTTGCGCAACCTATTTGGATCTGTTACCTAAGTACCAGCAATGGCATTCCACATTGCACGCAACTTCGCTGATGTATGGAAGAAAGCAGTATTTCTGTCCCCCAATCTAAGCCAAGTCGCTCTCGACTTTTAGCGCCATAACGATTCCTTCCAGCGAATAGCACGCCACAAAGCTTGTATCCACACCCTCTTCCGATTAGACAACTCCAAACTCTCCCCCTCGGCCTCCTCCTCAGCTCCACTGTCCAAACAATCAATACGGTTTTGAAGTTGAGTAATCTCATTCTCAATGTCCCCAAACTACGTTTTATTCCAAACTCCGAAGTTTAACCAAAATATTTGAGTTGCCAATACCCAAACCTGTCAAACGACACCACTCCTCTGCCATACAACGGACATTACGCCTCTCTTCCAACCAACAATTAATAAAACGAAAAGGGCGAGGGCCCCAATCCTTATCATCACACAACAAAAGTACTGAAGCATGGTCTGAAATTCCTCTAGGTAACGACAACTGCTCAATATGTGTAAAACAATCCATTCAAAGCGAGGATACAAGAAACCTATCGATGCGACTCCTATGACTGTCCCTACCAAACCAGGTGAACTGCTTTCCCCGTAATGGTAAATCAATTAAACTCACTGAATACACAAAAGAAATAAATGAACTCATACCTCTTGACACCGAGATACACCCTGCTCTTTCCGACGGACAAAGCACCGAGTTAAAGTCTCCCGCCACGCACCATGGTCCCGAAAACCCCCCGATCACAGTCATCATTCGATGCCACATGCATTCTTGCTCTGTCACGTCGCAAGGAGCATAAACGGCCATGATGCAACATACAAATCTTCATGTTTCCAACGCCCTTGAATAACAACAAAATGTCGATCCACTTCCACTGACTCCAGCACAAAACATGCACCTTCCCAAATCACTTGCAACCCACCCGATGCTCCAACGGATGGCGAAAATGAATACTCGAACCCATCGCTCAACCATAAATTAGCAACAACCGACGGTACCAGCTCCTCCAACTTTGATTCCTGCAGCAATACCATATCAACCCGTTGCTTTCGTATAACATCACCCACCCTTCTCCTCTTCAACATAGAACCCAACCCCCTAACGTTCCAGCTCAAAATGCGCATGACTACAATGTTCGAATGTCGTCCTGCAGCACCCGTGACAAGTCTTTAAGAATCTCCTCCTCGCGGCCTATCGATGTCACCCCCACAAGATTCCCCAAAGCCGCCGTAGCTGCAGCCTCACGGTAAATAATTTGCTCCCTATGATTTAGGTCCGAGTCTGTTATCGAAGCGTCGGCCACAATAGTAGTAGTGTCACGCCCCACACTCTTCTTCGGTCTCCCACTCCCTTGTTTCGGATTCCTTACAACTCCCGACAAAGCATTTATCGACTTAGTCTTTCTAAAAACTCCATTTATCCATACCGGGACAACTTTGTTGCCCTCGGAAGCATTTCACACAACCTGGTCACCGTCAAGCTCCTCAACAGTGATGTTTACAAAATCTGCCTGCTCTCCTACGGTTACCTCAACGGGTATGTTCACCAGCCCGTCCAAATTATTTTTTCCCGCCCCCACCTCACACTGCTGACGTTGAAAACCAATCTTATCACTCTCAATATCCCCTTGGATTTGGCTATGGATACTGCCTTCATTCAATTGAAGTTGTTGTAACAACTTATCATCATAATTTAAATTTTCAATCCTTTGGTGATCCACCCCACTAGGACTCTTCCTACCGGCAGCAGCTGCTTGTGACGGTGAGCCACCAGCCGGCACCACGACAGTATCGACCACCGCCTCCCCTAGATGAGCCGGTGGCGACCTTATGCACTCAAGCGCGACATTCGCCGTGCCAGGGTCCTCTCTATTATCATCTTCCCAAAACGATTACAATGCCAATCCTGCTCTACCATTATTCCCATGTCCACAAACTCCTCGATCTGTCGCTCATCTCCCAATCTCGATTCCGGCACACATTCAGACGAGCTCAACTCTGGCGACTCACTACTTTCGGCATCCGTGGCCATTGTGCATTCACAGTCAATTAACGACCCGAATATGGTCACCTCCTTCACATATACATGGTGAAACGTCCCCTCAACCTCCAGCAAAACACTTGTATCTATAAATTCCATCATCTCTGTTTCAATCAATAACCAGCCACACTCAAAAGATATCGGAGATTTTGTGTTATCCGCCACCCGAACTAATGATCCCCATGTTTTTGCAATGTTTTCGAAGGACTCATGCGACCATGCATGGATTGGGATACCTCTCACAGAAATCCATGCCCGTTGTGCAGGTAATATCATCCCCGACGCCCATCTTTCAATTTTTGAAAAACATTCACTGAAGGTCGTCTTCCCTATAACCTCCTCCCGGGTACTCGCATCTTTAAACATCAATAAAATCGTCGGTCCTGCGATTCGCAATATAGACAAGCCTTGAATGCTAGGAAGACTCATCCGTGTTGCTAATTCCTTGAGGCTTCATTGCTGTTTGCACCATCCTACCATATAGTTTTGTAACACTGCCAATTTCTCCTCGTCTACATGTCCCTGAACCACCTTGGCCGTTACATGCTTCCTCTTTGAATTCACAATTTGGATCTCTGATTGCCCTTTTCCTCTACCGTCAAGCTTTCGCTGAGGATCTCCTACCCACTACTTCTATGATTCCAGGACAATCCATCATCTACAAACCTCGCCATGGTCACCACAAGGCGAGAACCGTATATCCACTTATTATGCAGTCATTTAATGACCCGATTGGCGTCAGCTCGACTTTCCATTCTGACAAAACCAAATCTCACTCCATCCTTTGCCCTTTTCCGAGGAATGAATGCGTTGATCACCACACCATGCCTATCAAAGACTTGCCATAGCCCCTTCCAATGTAGCGATTCCGATATCCTCCCCACATACACGATCCAAAACTGCTGGCGGCCAGACCCCTGTGCGCCGTCTATTCCCGTGTTGTTTTTTTATCAACACTAATAAATTTTATATAATCATTAATTTTATCCGGGTTTATAACTCGTTTTTATTTCATTCACTTTGTCTTATTATCATTATTATTTATATTAGGCCAATGGATTATTTTTGCCCCTGTAATAATCATAATTTATTGATTTTGTCTCTATAGTATTTTCGCATCAATTTAGCCCTTAAAATAGTCCAATTGCATCACCGTTTTCCCCTTGACTGATAGAAGCCAACGTTGACCGTTACGATGGTGATGTGGCAGTATACGATGACGCGACAATGGGTAAAATTGATTTTTCAAGTGAGTTCGAGGGCAAATTCTAGTTTTGGTTGAGTACGGGGTTAAATTAATTTTTTGACAAAAAATATGAGTAAAATACAAAATATTAAAATAACATTAAAAAAATAATAAAAAATAATTTTATTAATATATGACTAAAAATAAAATAAAATAATTTAAAAATATCTAAAAATAAGTAAAAGTTGTAAAATTATAATATCATAGGCTAATAAATTATAAATTATTCAATAATTAAATTTTGAAATATTTATAAAGTATTAAAAAAATATAAAAACCTTCATAAAAAATGGACAATTTTGGTTTTCTTTCTCTTCAAATCTCAACCGAACAAAAAATCTTTTATCCTTTTTGGTGCTCCTATCTCTCAATACTAAAAAAAATAAACTCTACACTCTAAGTCTAATTTCTAAATCACAAACCTTAAACCCTAAAAATTTTAACCTTTTACTTTAAATTTATACACATACTTTTATGATTCATACTCACTTTATCTTGATAAAATTTTAAATTAAGGTTTAGGATTTAAGGTTTGAAATTTAGAGTTTGAAATTTTTAAGGGTTGAAATTTAGAAATTAGGATTAGAGGGTAAAATTTATTTTTAAGTTTCGGCTTTTGAATAATTTATAATTTAATAGCTTCTAATATTTTAATTTTATATTTTTTTACTTATTTTTACCCTCGTACTCAACCAAAAATCAATTTTACCATCGAGCTGGCTTGGAAAATCAATTTTGTTCTCTACCGCGTCAGAGTAGTGGGGCCAAAAATCAATTTTGTTCTCTACCTGAACTGCCACATCACAATCGTAACGGTCAATGTTGCCTTTCATCAGTCAAGGGGAAAACGGTGATACAATTGGACTACATCAGGGGCTAAATTGATGAGAAAATATTATCGAGACGAAATCGATAAATTGGGTCTATTACAAGGGAAAAAGTGACCCTTTAGCCTTAATATTATTATTATAAACTAATATGAAAACCTAATAACTAAAGTATGATAAGGCCCATCTAAATATGATAAACCCTAAATAACTAAAATATGATTTGCCTTCTCATTTGTGCGTAGCTCATTCCTCACCGTCAGATCTAACATGATTTGACGGTCCACATCGTACGGATAGAGGAAGCCCTAGCTGGCCATCTTTTTACCTGGTGTCGCATCGGGTGCAACCATTAGATCGGGAGCACATTGAACGGCTGAGATCACACCCAACACGCCTGCAGTCCACCACTGACCTTTCGTTTTCCACAACGCGTCCACGTGCTCGCTTCTCCAATAACCACAATCGTACGACCACCGTACTGGTCTCCTTCTCTCCTCCAGCAGCCACATATGCAACAAACAACAAAAAATCAGAATATCAAAGGATATCAAAAGACAAACAAACATTAGTAGAGGATGTGGATGAATGCAGCCAAATTCTAAGAATAGCCAATAGGGATTTGGATAACATTTTTCTTTTTTATTTTGAAGCATAATCATATAGAAATTAAGGTTTTGTTACTTCTTACCTCGATGACCGTTTGTATTCCTCTGTGTCGGTCAGTCTTTTCTCCTCTGATGATAAGGCTTTATCATTTTCAAAATATCTGAGTTCAGGTTTGGGTTTAGGGAAAGGAAAAGAGTCACTTTGGTTCGTTTTTGGGTTCACTAGCTGTCGGTGAGCGATGGACGACGAGGCGGAGCATGGTGATTTTTGGGTTTGCAAAACCCTAGCAAAGCGATAAAAGGAAAAAGGGAAGGGTCTTCTGAAACTTGTTCTCAAAAATAGCCAAAAGAGAAACTTTGCGGCTGAAATGGTCGTTTTCTATTGCCTCAGGTTTTAAAAAATGATTTATTTCCCTTTTAAATCCCTCTATGTTTCCTTTATCACGCTCAGAAGGGCTTCCGCGTTTTGAAATCACGTCCCCCGTCCTTGTCTTTCTTTCATGCTTTGCAATTTAGTCCCCTTTTCATTTTAAATTAGTTTCTTGTTGGTAAAATCATGTTTTGGTCCTTTAAGTTTTTCGATGGTTCGATTTTATTCATTTTTCATGTGATATAACCCCATTTTGTTTACCCATCTATCGTGCATGTTTATTTTCTGTTTTGCAAGTTATTTTCTCTAATTTTCATTTTTTAAAATTTTCTAGTGTTAGTTAATGTTCTTGCTTTGTTATGTCTTGAATATGTGTTTTGATGTGGCTATATGTATATAATACATACTTTTTATATGACATATAGTTCATATATGTATAATTGTTGACACTCCAAAAGTACTAAATTTTATGCTTATTTCACATGCTCTTTCTTGTCTTTTAAGTACATTTAACTACATATAGATAGTAAAATCATGCATTGTGTAAAGCGTTTAGGTGTTCTTCTTTTGTGAGCGCAAGTGCACACTCTTGTCAAGTTATAATATAAAAGATATCATCTCTACAGGGATTGAAGCAGCTCCTATGAATGGTTTCCTGCACAAAGATTTAATAAATGCACTGTTAAATCTCAAGATGTAGAAATATAAAAACACAAGTAAAGATAAAGATAGTGATAAGAGGAATGACATGAAGAGATTGGGTGATAAGCTGGGTAAGACAAGTGCAACTTAGTAGCTTGTGGACTACATTGCAAAGTCTTGAGTATGTTTCACACTGCCTTGAGATGCTGCCGTGGCGGGTAAGGTGGGCGGCAAACTACGACCTTGTCACACGATCGCAACAGATCACTGCCATGGCAGGGGTGTGTACTGCCTCGGTAGGTTGAACGGAAAGAAGTCCTGGCGGCAAGTCTGGGAGTCATTCCAAGTTCGACAGTATAGTCGACAGTGATCCCTCCTATTTCTAGGTTGGGATGCTCGAGATTGCTTAACTTGAGGACTAGTGTGTAACCAAATTAGACAACTCAGTTGGTAATCCCTTTGTGAGTTGTGACCGTGCTTAACCCTTTCGTGAGCCTTGCAATTTCGTGCCCAAAAAATAGATTTTCTCTTCAACTGTCTGGTGTGGACTAATTGAACGAACAAGAAGCATAGATTAAGCAAACTCAGAACTTTATTGAAAACAACTCAAAACTATACAACTGTTTCCCAAATTACTTTACATACACGCGCCTAAACCCTAAGAGACTTGGGCCGCGACCGCCAACACTCCAACCTATCTAGCTAACCCCCCATCCTCACTCTCATTGGCAGTTTCCATCAATTCCTCGCGACATGCATCTTTCCCTCCACGAGATATGCCCTTATACCCTTACATACATTGGGTATATATAAGGCTCTTGACCTAAGTTGAGTCCTTCTTGAAGTAGGAGTCCTAAAATTGAATTACATTAAATATAGACTCTTTTATGCTTTAAATACAGACTCTTTGGACGTTGCCTTCTTCAGCAAGTAAGGATAAGTGCTCCTACTTATCGATCTTGAATTAACTCTATCAGCTGCTAAATGCTTCAAGAAGTTGCAAGACTGGGCTCATTGGGCTTAGGAAATTGTCCTCTTGAAATCGCAACCCATCTTGGCTAAGTCAGTGTAACTCTTGCCCGGGCGGCTCTTGGCAGCAGTGCTGCTTCGACAGTGTCCTTGGCGGCAACTTGAGTTGCTTCAGTACAGCTTCGCTAGTTCTAGCTTTCTTGCCTTGTCCTCTCCTCTCCTCTCCTCTACTTTCTTGGCTATAGCACCTGAAAAACATAAACTAACTAAAACAATAACTTTTCTTCACCAATCATAAGATATTCAATAAAAGCATGGTACAAGAGAAGATGTTGTTATAATGCATGCAATGCACCTAAATATGCCTAAATGAAATAGAAAATAGCAATAACAAGAGCATAAATGTGTACAAAATATAGGACTCATGGACACTTTACACACCCCAAACTCGAACTATTGCTTATCCTCAAGCAATGCAACCTAACTAGTAAAACTGCCATTAGCACAAAATTAACAGAACGTTAGCTTTTCAACTTGATTTCTTGCCTCAAGGCTGTGGCACCTGTATAATGTTAGTGATAGGGAATAACATGAAATAACTCAGATTAATTTTTCATAATGCTAGTGCAATGTGTGCAGGTTTGTGTTCATGCTAAATATGCTGAAGTTACCAAATTAACAAAGTATGCCTAAAATAATTAAATCTCTTAAAAGGATACAAGTTGTTGCCTTGGTAGCACAGTCGGGCACTATTGTTTTCTTTTTTTGATCATGGCTTTAAGGGCTTTAGCTCATCACAAATATTCTCCGGGTTTGAAGCTAACGTAGGTGCACTCTACAAACTCTGAACCCTTTAAATAGAGTCATCCCGTGAAGACTTTCATTCACTCTTGCTAATTCGTCCGTCACTTGGTTAAGAATCATGGACTTTGATAACAGCGAAGTGTCCTTGCTCATGATCCTTCTTAGAGCCTGTTTCAGGCACCTCTAGGGTCTTTATTCTTCCTAGAGCCTGTTTCAGGCACCTATAGGTTTTTCATCAATTTTGATGTGCTGCCGTGGCGGCGAACCTGTAGTTAATCAAGAAACATTTATTAAGTAAGACAGACAATGTTAAACATAGAAATTAAGAAAAAAATCAGCTTTTAACAGACAAGTGTAAATGATAATTGGCACAAAGAAAATTTTCTAAGTATTTTTTATGCTTCATCCCATAGTTAGATTAAATTTTTTATAATGGTGCGAAAATAAGTAATCGGCTAAACTATCATAGGCTCAAGTTTTGAACTAAGGATTCTATTTTATTAAGTACTAGGGGCATAATTTACAAATGCATCTATATGCTATGACTCTAAACAAAGAGGACTAATTCCCCCAAACTCAAGGTTGGCATTGTCCTCAATGCCTTTACAAAACAAAAAATTGAAAAACATAAAATAAAAGATAAAAAGAATATAAAATAGAAATAGAAAATAATAAAAAAATAAAAGAAAATTGGTGTTATAGGCTGGGGAGTTCCCCTATGTTGCTGCCTCGTCAGCGAAGGAATCTGAGGAGGCAGGCAGGATAAGGTGACGCGTAGCGGATGGTATTTCTGTTGGACTCTTCTTCGAGCTACATGGCAGCTGGATACGACTGGGGGTGGCTTTCTTGATTTGTTTGTCAGCTTATCCACCTAGGGGTTCTGCTGCTGGTCGCTTTCCCATTCGTGCTACCTCGGCCGGTGCATCTTCAAAGGAGTATGAAATCTCCATGTCTGAGTAGCCAGAGTCCTGGGCAGCGGTGGCTTTGGCGATTGGGGAAGCAACAATGCTCTCTTCTTCATTCTCAGTTTCAAAGAAGGAGGTGAGGTCATAGGGCTGGATAGGGGTCGGGGAGGTTCTTCTCTTGGGGCGGTAGTGCGGCCCCTCACTGTCGTCGGCGGCAGGAGCAACAACAGGTCTTGGAGTGATGTGGACTGGTTTTGATGCTGCTAGCTCCGTTGGAAAGGCGGGCAACTGTGGTCTGGCGTCCTGGTATTTGTCCAGCAGGTAGGCCACAAAGGCCTCCTGTACGTCTTCTACATATTTGGTGAAGATCACCTGCATGTGCTCAATCCGCTGACAACTTTCCACTAGGTTGCGCAGTAGGGGAATTACTGCAGACGTAAGGGCAGCATCAGTACTGCCTACTGCGGCGGGGGCAGGGCAGCTTGGGACGTTGGCTGGGCAGTGGAGGGTGTTTCTGGCTCTCCACTATGCATCATTTGTTGGCGCGCTCTTCTTGTCCATCCTTTCTTGGCATGAAGGATTTTATCTTTTGGGTGCAGCGGCACGCCAAAATTGGCACAAAGGCCTGCGTTGAGTGCAGGAAAGAAGAGTGGTCCTTTTATGGTTGGCTTTTCTGCGTGGGCGTAGATCTCATTTAGTATTATATCGCCAACGTTGATCTGTCACCTTTCAGGACGCTGATGATGAGGGCGAGCCGCGACCTGTTTATTGTATATTCGTGCGAGGTTGGCATCAGACAACGCTGTACGAAGTTGGTCCAGAGGGCGACCTCTGGCAGCAAGTCTCTGCGGTTGACTGACCCATTATTTTTGCATGTCAGCCATTTGGTGTTTGGCCAACAGAGCTCTTTCTTGATTCTATTGTAGTCAACCACTGTCAGATATGACTCCCACTCTCCATGATGGTCGTCCCTGACTTCTATGCTGTAGAAGCTGTTGATCATGTCAGCGGTCAACTTAAACACCTTCTCCCCTGACATAGACGAAAGGGCTCTCCGGGTTTGGCCGGTGGGCATAAAACTCTCGTACGTGGTTGCTATTAATCCTCTTTGGCTACCGGGCAAATTGGTCCCAGCCCATATTATGGATCGTCTCGAACAAGGAAGGTTCCAACCCGAAGTAACCATCAGGCTCGGTGTAGTGGAATCCCATCTCTTCCTATAGTTGCATGTCCTTGTAGAACTGGTTGTAGGTCTCCTCGACAGCATGTTTCATGAACCTCTTGTATTGGGTTTTGGAGGTGGCGGCGGGTTTCTTTGATGAGGCCATAGTTTAGAGAATGATTGTTTTCCTAAAGAAAGTGAAAGGAAATCAAGAAAATAAATCTTGGAAGCAAAAGGCTGTAGAAAGAATTCAGAGAAAAGAGAGAGCAAACTGAAGAACGGGTGGCAGAATAGTTGGCCTTATATAGCCGTTTCTCTCCACTGCCTTGGCAGACACGCTGTCATCGGGCGACAGTTATTGCGGCACGAATAACGAGATTCTAGTTGTTACGCAGATATCCGTTCCGCTCGCTGGGGCAAATATAGCCATTGCGGCTAGCCGTTATGAAGCCACTAGCTGTTATGCTCATTTGCCTTGGGCTACCTTGGCCACTAGTTGGGCCTCTCCTTTATTCTTTCTTCTTTCTTGGTCCTTCCTTCCTTCGTAACCTAAAATAAAATAAATACAAAAATTAAATAAAGATTAAATCTATTCCTAAAAAAATAAAATTAAATTAAAAATTAACATTAAAAGTAAAATAATAATTGGGTTATGTTGGGATGCGCTTTTCCCAAGCATAACCACTTCTTGAGGGTCTTTGTGTTTGACTATTCGTCTGGACATGTCCTTCCCCTCCTCAGGTGGATGTTGCTGCCAACTTTGCTGCCCCGTCGAGACATTCACCAAGAATACAAAAAGGCCCTTTTTTGAACGAATAAATAAAAATAGATTTAATGTGCAAAAACTAAATAGAAGTGCAGAAATTCAAACGTAGTTGCTATTGCCAATCCCCAACAACGGTGCCGAAACTTGTAGAGCGTTTAGCTGTTCTCCTTTTGTGAGTGCAAGTGCACACTCTGTCAAGTTATAGTATAAAAGATATCATCTCCACAGGGATTGGAGCAGCTCCTATGAATGGTTTCCTGCACAAAGATTTAATAAATGCACCATTAAATCTCAAGTTGTACAAATATAAAAACACAAGTAAAGATAAAGATAGTGATAAGAGGAATGATAGGGAGATATTGGGCGATAAGCTGGGTAAGACAAGTGCGGCTTAGTAGCTTGTGGACTGCATTGCAAAGTCTTGAGTATGTTTCACGCTGCCATGAGATGCTGCCGTGGCGGTTAAGGTGGGTGGCAAACTACGACCTTGTCACACGATCACAGTAGATCACTGCCATCGAAGGGGTGTACTGCCTCGAGAGGTGGAACGGAAAGAAGTTCTGGCGGCAAGTCTGGCAGTCATTCCAAGTTCTGTAGGATTGTCGACAGTGATCCCTCCTATTTCTAGGTTAGGATGCTCGAGATAGCTTAAGTTGAGGACTAGTGTGGAACCAAATTAGACAACTCGGTTGGTAATCCCTTTTAGCCGCTGAAACTTGTGGACTAGTGTGGAACCAAGTTAGTCACGCCTTTGTGAGTTGTGACCGTGCTTAACCCTTTCGTGAGCCTTGCACTTTTTTTGTAACACCCTGATTTTGGGCCTAGATGTTTTAGAGTTTGAATCGGGCCAGTCGAGAACGGTTCGAATCTTAAAGAGAGATTTAGGGAACACCTACTTCGGGATGCTTTAAAAATATGGAAAAATATCTAAAAATCCTCATTAATTATATTAAAGGTTATGGTGAAAACAATTTTACAAAATATGATTTGGAAATACTATATTTCGATGTAGTGACCAAATCGCAGTTTTTGCAAAAGTTGACTAGTGACTATTTTGTAAAGGATTGAAACTTTGAATCTTTAAGGAGCTAATTTTACCAAAATGTTTTTCATCAGATTTCTCTTTAATTTGAAAGTTTTTAATTATGTTTTAATTAAGGGAAAAAGGAGAATTAAAAAGAAAATCTATTTTGACTTTTCATAACTACCTTACGTTAGTTTTCTCTCATTTCATTTTCTCTCAACTTCCACTCAGCCAAACACATTTCGTTCATCAATTAACCTTTGATTTTCATCTCATTTGCTGAGATTTCATTCTCCTAAGGATTCCTAAGTCCGAAAGTAAGTATGGCTAGATTTGCTCTCAAATATGTGGTTGATGCCCCTAAATGTTTTTACATGCACTTGTTTTGAGATAGACAAATTCCTATTGTTTTATGCATGTAACACCCCAATTTTGGGCTTGGAAGTTTAGGGTCTGAACCGGACCGGTCTAATTTTCGGTTCGAATATAAAAAGTGGTTTTAGGGAAAGCCTAGTTCGGGTTGCATTAAATATATGGAAAAATATCTAAAAATCCTCTTTTAATATATATAAGAGAGTGGTGAAATCAATTTTACAAAATAAGGTTTGGAAGGGTGACATTTTGAATTAGTGACTAAAATGTAATTTTTGAAAAGTTCAGTGGTGACTATTTTGTAAGGATTGAAACTTTGAATCTTTAAGGAGCTAATTTACCCAAGATTGATTTCTCCAGATTTTTCTTAGATTTTAATGATTCATTTATTGTTTAATTAATTAAAGGAAAAGTGGAAAAATGATATTTTAGCTTTTCATAACTAACTTTCTTAAAAACTTTCTCATCTCATTTTCTCTCAAAATTATCTCAGCCAAACACATTTCTACAACAACATTTCTTTTGATTTTCACACTAAATGATGAGGTTTCAATCATCAATTGATTCCTAATCCTTTCTACATCAAATCCTCTTCATTCGCTTTTTGAATTTTCAAGGATTTTAGCTCTAATCAAGGAGAAATCTACATTTAGAGGTAAGGATGTTCTTCTCCTCTAACTACTCAGTTCTTTACTGAAATTCCCAAGTTCTCAATCCTTAAATTAAGTTTTATAAAAGGTTTTAATGTTGTGATCTTGATTTTGGCTTAAAACTCAAGATTTGGATTAAATCTTGAAGAAATTCGTGGTGATTGTTTGGGCTCTGTTTTGAAAGGGCTTTTTAATGTATTTTGGATGTTTAATGATGTGTAATTGAGGTTTAATCAATGCAATCCCGAATAGGTTGAATTTCCTAAGTTTTTGCTTATGAAAATGGTGGTTTTGGGGTGATCTTGGTGTTCTGTTATAGCTGGAGGTACAAGGACGAGTTTAGGTTCTTTTTGGATGTTAATTGATGTTTAAGAATGTTTAGAAGTGATGGATCTTGGCTGGGTCATGTTGTGGAAGAGTTTGGAGGTGATTTCGGTTGTGTTTGGTAGCCGAAATGTTAGTTTTGGTGAGAGCAGCGAATTTAGGTGTAATGGCTGAAGATTTTAATGCATGATGATGCATTAATCCTCTGATGTGATGTGTTTAAAACATGAGAGACATCTTCGGATCCTTGTGGTGTTGATCCGGAGGCTTGAACGGCGTTTCGGCAAGCTTGCAAAACGGAATTGGTGAGTGGAGTTGGATTTCCAGCTTTGTATCGAATGTTTGAAGGTTTGGGAGCTTAGTTTAAGTCTAATCAACTTAACTAAGCTCAAGAGTAAGTTTTCGGAAAAACTCTCTTGGATGAGCCATGGATTGGTTCGATGCATTTGTTGATAATTGCATGTTTAAATTCTGTTTTTGAAAGCATTTTTAGCATGGTTAATGCTGGTTATGAAAGCCATTTGTTGAAGGATGCTCAAGGTAAGAGATCCTTGGTTTGATTTGTTAAAAATGTGGATTGATGCATAGTGATGCATGTTGTTAAATGGCTTTGTTTTAGATGCTTAAAAACAGTGGATTATTGATGATAATTGATGTATATTGGCAAGTGATGTGTTGGTTTAAAAGTACTTGAATCGAATATAGTTAGCCGGCTATAGGATTGGGTGCACCGTGAATAAAGTCGCCTTGGATGTTGAGGGGTTGTAATTGTACCGTAAACTCCATCCAAGTACACTAACGAGATATTTAAGATCACTTAAAAGTCCATGTGTGGATCTTGTGTTGTGTGTCCCGTGTTCTCGTTAGTGATGCTATACAACTACCGATGAGTTATGTGGAGGGGTTGTGATTGTACCGTTAAACTCCATCACGGGTGTTGAGGGGTTGTGATTGTACCAATAAACTCCATCACGAGTGTTGAGGGGTTGTGATTGTACCGGTAAACTCCACCTTGTGTGTTCGGTAGTGTGTATGAAGCGTATGGGACAACGCTTGTAATCCGCATATCCGATTGTGTTTTATGTTGTAAAAGGTTATGGTTTATCACTTGGAAGTCAATATGACATGTTAATGATATTGAAGCATGAGATGCTTGATGTGAACGCAATGTTGCATGAATGATGATGATGTGTGTTAAAAGGCTTTGTGAAAAGTGTTTTTATATAATGCATTATTGTGTTGTTTCTTTAGAGCATGCCTCACTAAGTATTTGTGCTTATGCTCTCTTCCTTGAACCAATAATGCAGATAATTGAGGTGTTTGTGGGCAGCAAGGAGGCTAAGAATCCAAGGGAAAGCTAAGCTCATGTATGGTGACTTTTTCACAACATTAATAGTTTTTGATAATTGGCAATGGGAACCTAGGATGTGATTTGGGAGATGTTTTGAACTCCCTAGTTGTGGCATGATGCCTTAAATGTTTTGGATATGTAATTGGCCATTTTGGTGCTTGCTTTGATGCTTTGATGGTTGGTTGGCTTTGGATATTAGGAAGCATGCCTATAGACTTGTGAATTTCCCTAATTGATGCCATGAATGTGTTTTGATGTTGCAAACATGTACCTTATATGCATTATGACTTGTTGGCATGATTAGGAAGTCATTAGGATGTGTTTGAGTGGATAAATTTATGTTAAACCATCAAATTCTGCACTTTCTGGGCAATCCGTATCGGAACGGGCACTAGCGTTTCAAATTGGGGGCATGTAATGACCTTCATGTATCGAAACGAGTAGAGGCCGTTCCGAAACGAATTGGCCACTGCCAGGCCCTGTTTCGAAATAGGTCTCGAAACGAACCCGTGTAACGCCCCGGTTTTGGGCTTAGGAGTTTTGGGCGTTGACCGGTTGGTCAAAGTGCTGTTCGAATCAAAAGAGGTGAATTTAGGAAAGCCTAGTTCGGGTTGCATTAAAAATATGGAAAAATGTTCTAAAATCATCTTTTAATATAATTAAGTGAACTGTGAAATCAATTTTGGAAAATGAGTTTTGGAAGTGTGACATTTTGGCTAGTGACCAAAATGTAATTTTCGCAAGTTTGGTGGCTGTTTTATAAAGGGTTGAAACTTTGAATCTTTAAGGAGCTATTAATCCAAAAGTGGTTTCTCCAGATTTTTCTAAGATATAATAAGCTATTTTCTGATTTTAAAGATATCAAAAAGGAGGGAAAAGCTCATTTGGCAATTTTCTCAACTAACTTCTCAATTTTCTTTCTCTCATTTTCTCTCAACCCAAACACTCCATTACCAGAGATTTGTTTCTGATTTCTTCACCTAAATCTCTCCTTTCAACTCTCATTTGATTCCAAATCATTGTATCTCCAAAACCTCTTCAATTGCTACTTGATTCATCAAGATTTTTCATTCCAAAAAGTGGAGAAACACAAGTTTGGAGGTAAGAACGTCCTTCTCCTCTAAACTATCAGTTCTTTACTGAAATTCCTAAGTTTTCAATCCTTAATTGATGTTTAATTAAAGGTTTTAAAGTGTTGAAATGGATCTTGGCTTATTATGCAAGATTTTGATGATTTTTGATGATTTTCGTTAGATCTGAGTAATTTGTGATTTGAGAGGTGTTTTTGATGTTAAATGATCTCTAAATTGATAAGGAATTGAGTTTTGATTGATGCAATCCCGGATAGGTTGAGTTTCCTAAGTTTAGCTTGTGTTTCAAGGTAGTTTTTGAGGTGATCTTGGTGATCTGATGTTGCTGGAGGTATAAGGTTGTTAATAGGTTGTTTTTAGATGTTATATGATGTTAATGGAAGTGAGGTTGTGCTGGTTTATGGCTGGGCTTTGTTTAGAAGTGGTTTGGATGCATTTTCGGTTGTGTTTGGTGGCCGAAAATGGAGGTTGGATGAGAGCAGCGAGTTTAGGTGCTTTCATTGAAGCAATTAATGCATGATGATGCATTAATCCTCTGCTTTGATGTGTTGAAACAGGGGAGGCATCTTTGGATCCAAGAGTGGTTGATCCGGAAGCTTAATTTGGTGCTTTGGCTTGAAGCAAGGTGGAAATCGGTGAGTGCATTTGTGGAAAATGGATTTTCAGCTTTTAAACCAAAGTTTGAAGGTTTTGGGAGCTTAGTTTAAGTCTAAACAACTTTGCTAAGCTCAAGTGTAAGTTTTCGGATTTTCTCTCTAGTGGTGGCCATGATTTTGTTGTGATGCAAGATGATGATTTGCATGTTTTAATTACTGTTTTGAAAGCATGTTTTAGCATGGATTTTGCTGATGATATAAGCCATGTGTTGAAGGTAACTCTAGGTAGGAGTACCTTGCTTTTGTACATTGTTTAAATGTGGATTGATGCTTTGAAATGCATGATGAAAATGGCTTGGTTTAATGCTTTAAAACAGTGGATTAAATGATGAATATGATGTATATTGGCAAGGGATGTTTTGAAAAGATTAAGGTCACTAAGGTGGTTAAAAGTCCTTGAGTGAGCCTTGTTACTTAAGATCATCAAGGTGGTTAAAAGTCCTTGGATGAGTCTTGTTGCGGACACTAAGGTGGTTAAAAGTCCTTAGGTGATCCTTTCCATGGTGTTTAAAAGTCCATGGGGCCATGGTGTTTAAAAGTCCATGGGGCCAAGGTGTTTAAAAGTCCTTGGGGCCAAGGTGTTTAAAAGTCCTTGGGGTGATTCAAGCATTGGACACAAAGGTGGTTAAAAGTCCTTGTGTGGTCCTAATTCATGGTGTTTAAAAGTCCATGGCCAAGGTGTTTAAAAGTCCTTGGGAAAGTTGTTGAACTTGTTTTATGAAATGGAATTTGTCACTTGAGCCAATATGACATGTTAAGTATATTGTGAAGCATGAGATGCTTGTTTTAATGTTTATGTTGAAGCATGAGATTGCTTGTTTTAAGTATGCTTTTGAGCATGTGCAAAGGTTGATTTTAAGCATGTTTATAAATGGTTTTAATTGCATTATTGAATGGTTTTTAAAGAGCATGCCTCACTAAGCTTTTGCTTACGCTCTCTTCGTTTTCTTAATTCAATAATGCAGAGCATTAGAGTACCTTGAGGGGCAGCAAGAGGGGCAAGAGTTCAAGTACAAGTAAAGCTCAATGTATGGAAGGTTTTGTTAAACATTTTAGCTTTTGGGTGATTTGGCAATGGGGGACCAATGTGTATGTTTTGGGAGGTGCTTGGAACTCCCTAAGTATGTTGAATGTTGTTTTAAATGCTGGTTTTTGGATTGGATCATTATATGCTTGTTTTGGAAGTTTGGTGTTTTGAATAGCTAGCTTGTGTAGGAAGCATGCCTATAGAATTGGGGCTTTTTGCATATGATGTTGTTTGGTTGATTTGATGATGCCTACAAGTCTTAAATATGTTGAATTGCATGCTGGTAAAGTTTGGTGACATTTGGAGCATGTTTGAATGATCTATTGCATGGTTTGGTATGCTTGTTTGCTGCAATCTGTGCAGGCGTTTCGGAACAGTGTGCACCGTTTCGGAACGGGTGCCTTACATGAACCCAGGCGTCCGAAACGGTATGCACCGTTTCGAAACGGTTTGGTCTCTGCCAAAGCCACGTTTCGGAACCCGTTTCGGAACGGCCCGCGTTTCGGAACAGGGTCTACCTGTTTCGGAACGGCCGACCGTTGGGGGCTGACATTGGCAGTTATATGTTTTGAATTGTTTACGTTTTGGTCCTGAATCTTGTTTGTTCAATTGTATGAGCTTGGGAAGTCCTTTTGAGCTGAAATTTCACAGAGAAGCATGAAACCTGATTAATTTCAAGTTGGTAACTTTAATTTAGGTTAACTCCTTTTAATTATTAGAAATTACAATTTGGTCCCTAAAGTTGTAATTTGTTCAATTGGGTCCCTATTTGATATCTGACGTTTGTGATCTTTGAGTATGATGTTTGTGTGATCACAAATAGGATTAATGTGCATCTAGACAAGATTAAAAAAAAAGGGTCGTTAATCAAGGTTGACTTTCGGGTTGACTTTGGTTTTCCCCGTGTGACTTTCTTAATTCGGGTCAACCGTCTAGGCCGGGTTAAGGGGGTTACATTTGGTGGTATCAGAGCTGAGTTTGCGAGTAATTGGGAATGAATGTATGCATGATTGAAGTATGTATAGCTTGTATGCTTGTCGTTTGAAAGCATGTTCAGTGGCTTGAGATGTTGATGCAATTGAGATGTATGTTGTGATGTTGCATGTTGAGGGTACCCATTGCCAAACAAAAGCTAATGAAATGATGTTGATTTTGAATGAGATTGAGCTTGAATACTTGGATTGCTTACCTTGCTGGGCCTGACTTATTTTATTTTGCATTGTGATTGCATGGTAAAAGTATGGCACCACGTAGAGAGTTAAGAGGTAGTGTGTGAGCTACGGCTCCCAATGAGAATGAGAATGAAGAGAATACGGGTAGTGCAGTGTTACCCCCTCCTCCGCCTGGTGGTGGTGCTGGAGGTGAGCGAGCTGAAGCTGCAGCTGGTGCTGGAGCTGCTGGACCAGAGGTTGGTCAGGGGCAAGCTATGCCTGATATGTCTATGCTGGTACAAGCTATTGCGGGTGCTTTTCGAGCAGCAGTAGCTGGAGCTCAAGGAGCTGGGCATCAGGGAGATGCCGGTGTTAGACTACCTTTGGAGCGTCTGCGCAGTATTGGTGGGACTGAGTTCATAGGTATGTCTGCTGAGAGTTTGGAAGCTTGGCTAGAGAGTACCAAGCGTATTCTAGGTCAGATGAGCTGCACGGATGTGCAAAAGTTGGGCTGTGTTGTGTCCTTGCTGCAGGACGATGCGTATACGTGGTGGACGACCACCATAGCTGGGATGGCTGAAGTTGATGTTACTTGGACATTCTTTCAGAATGCGTTCAAGAGGAGATATCTAGGAGTGAGATATCTGGATGAGAAAAAGCGTGAATTCATGTCTCTTACCCAAGGGAGCATGAGTGTGGCTGAGTACGAAGTGCAGTTTGTGCGCCTCAGTCAGTATGCACCAGAGCTGATACCTGATGAGCGAGAGAGGTGCGAAAGGTTCCGTTATGGCTTGGTGACGGAGGTTAAGACATACATGTTGGCTGCTGAGTACAATGATTTTGATGTGTTGGTTAGCCGATCCAAGGACATTGAGATGAACTTGGGTTTAGCTGCGAAAGGTGCTGGAGCGAGTTCTGGCAAGAGAGCTGCTGAGTATAGTTCCGGAGGTGGGCGGAACAAGAGGGGACGTGATCAGAAGTATCAGTCCTCAGCCAAGAGAGGTGGTGGTGCACCTGCTAGAGGTGGTTATGCAAGAGCTGAACCAAGTGCTTGCTGGATCTGTGGTTCGCGTGGTCACATGAAGCGTGACTGTCCTCGTGCTGTGAGGGAGGTGCAAGCTCCTGTTGCGGCAGATGGGAATGGATGTTGGAATTGTGGTTCTGTTGACCATATGAGGCGAGATTATCCGAGGTTGGCTGGTGGCCAAGAGCGTGCTCCTGTTGTTGCACCGCAGAGAGGTCGTGGGCGCGGCCGCGGTAATTTCCAGAGGAGAGAGGAAGGTGGTCGCGGAGTAGCTCATGTTGTGGCTATTCAGCCTGAGGGTGGAGGCCAAGCTAGGGTGTATGCTCAGCGCGAGGGAAGGAATGATGCAGATGTGATTGCAGGTACCTTTACTTTGCAATCCTTGTCATTGCTTTCTTTGATTGATTCTGGATCTACGCATTCATACATTTTGCGTGAGCATGCTGAATTGCTTGGTTTGCCTGTCGAGTCTTTGGATGTTGGTGTTCGTGTCACTAGTTCTTTTGGTGAAACTGTTGTGACTCGAAAGCTTTATAGAAGGTGTCCCTTGGTTGTTTAAGAGCATGTCTTTCATGTTGATCTTATGGAGTTGCCTTTCTATGGTTTTGGTGTGATCCTTGGTATGGATTGGCTTGCTGAGCATCGTGCTGTTGTGGATTGTGAAAATAAGCGGGTTACGCTTAGGCTTGCGGATGATTATGAAGTTGTTGTGGTTGGTGAGAATGTGAAGTTTCTTGCTAATGTGGTGTCTACCTTGGAGGCGAGTAGGATGCTGAGGCAGGGTTGCGAAGCTTATCTAGCTTTTGTGATGAATCCTAGCTCTAAGGAGTTAAGGGTGCAAGATATCAAGGTTGTGAAGGAGTTTCCTGGTGTTTTTCCTGAGGAGTTGCCTGGTTTGCCTCCTAATCACGAGGTGGAGTTTGGAATTGAGCTGTATGAGAATACAACCCCTGTGTCCATTACTCCCTATAGAATGGCACCTAAAGAGCTGA
The DNA here is from genome assembly GCA_958450335.1 of Hibiscus tridactylites. Classification (NCBI taxonomy): domain Eukaryota; kingdom Viridiplantae; phylum Streptophyta; class Magnoliopsida; order Malvales; family Malvaceae; genus Hibiscus; species Hibiscus tridactylites. The sequence continues at coordinate 21,117,994 of OY288289.1, read as the reverse complement.
AGGAGCTGAAGACGCAGTTGCAAGAGCTGCTTGATCGTGGTTTCATCCGGCCGAGTGTGTCGCCTTGGGGTGCTCCAGTCTTGTTTGTGAAGAAGAAATATGGCACTATGAGGATGTGCATTGATTACCGTCAGCTGAACAAGTTGACTATCAAGAATCGGTATCCTTTGCCGAGGATTGATGATCTCTTTGATCAATTTCAGGGAGCTGCTGTGTTCTCTAAGATTGACTTGAGGTCAGGGTATTATCAGTTGAAGGTGAAGGATGTGGATGTGCCTAAGACAGCTTTCAGGACAAGGTATGGGCATTATGAGTTCCTCGTGATGCCGTTTGGTTTGACAAATGCTCCTGCTGCTTTTATGGACATGATGAATCGTGTGTTTCATGAATACCTGGACAAGTTCGTTGTGGTGTTCATTGATGATATCCTCGTGTACTCGCGTACTGAGGAGGAGCACGAAGAGCATTTGAGGATTGTTTTGCAAGCTTTGTTGGAGAATCAGCTTTATGCTAAGCTGAGCAAGTGTGAGTTCTGGCTTAAGGAGGTGGTGTTTCTTGGGCATGTGGTCTCAGCTGAGGGGATTCGTGTTGATCCTCAGAAGATTGAAGCGGTGATGAACTGGAAAGTTCCTAAGTCTGTTCATGAAGTCCGTAGTTTCCTTGGTTTGGCGGGATACTACCGAAGGTTTGTGGATGGTTTTTCCAAAATTGCTGCTCCTTTGACGAAGCTGTTGCAAAAGGATGTTAAGTATGAGTGGACGGAAGTGAGACAGCAGGCTTTTGAGAAGCTTAAGGCGGCTTTGACGCAAGCTCCTATCTTGATTCAGCCTGAATCAGGGAAAGAGTTTGTGGTCTATAGTGATGCATCCTATGTTGGTTTGGGGTGTGTGCTGATGCAAGAGGGTAAGGTTGTGGCTTATGCGTCGCGGCAGTTGAAGGTGCATGAGCGCAACTATCCTACGCATGACATTGAGCTGGCTGCAGTGGTGTTTGCTCTGAAGATCTGGAGACATTATCTGTATGGTGAGAAGTGTACTGTGTACACGGATCACAAGAGTTTGAGGTATCTGATGTCTCAGAAGGAGTTGAATCTTAGGCAGCGGCGTTGGTTGGAGTTGCTCAAGGATTATGATCTGACGATTGAGTATCATCCTGGTAAAGCTAATGTTGTTGCGGACGCCTTGAGTAGGAAGGTAGCTGTTGAGCTGAGAGCTATGTTTGCTAGCTTAAGCATATCGCGAGATGGTGGTCTTGTTGCTGAGTTGCAAGTGAAACCATCTTTGGTTCAGTTGATCAAGGAAAAATAGTTGTTGGATGATTCCTTGGTGTCTCATGTTCAGGATATCGCGGAGGGTAGACCTTCGGATTTCTGCTTTAATGAGGATGGTGTGTTGTGTTTTGGTAGTCGGATAGTAGTGCCTGCTGATGTTGAGTTGAGGCGTGCTATTCTGACTGAAGGTCATAGTAGTCCTTTTGCTATGCACCCTGGTAGTACTAAGATGTATCGTGATCTTCGTGATGAGTACTATTGGGTAGGTTTGAAGAAGGATGTTGCAGAGTTTGTGAGCAAGTGTTTGGTGTGTCAGCGAGTTAAGGCTGAACATCAGGTTCCTTCTGGTTTGTTGCAACCGTTGAAAATCCCTGAATGGAAGTGGGAGAGGGTTACCATGGATTTTGTATCTGGTTTGCCCTTGTCTCCATCAAAGAAGAATTCTGTTTGGGTGATTGTGGATCGCTTGACGAAGTGTGCGCATTTCTTGCCTGTGCATACTACGTTTTCTTTGGATAAGCTGGCAGAGCTGTACATTGCTGAGATTGTGAGGCTGCATGGTGTGCCTAAGTCGATTGTGTCGGATAGGGATCCGAGATTCACATCGCGTTTCTGGCAGTGTTTGCATCAAGCTCTGGGTACAAGGTTGCATTTCAGTACATCCTATCATCCTCAGTCGGATGGTCAGTCTGAGCGGGTTATTCAGATTTTGGAGGATATGTTGAGATGCTGCGTGATTGAGTTCCAAGGTTCTTGGGAGAAGCATCTGCCTTTGGTTGAGTTCGCTTATAACAATAGTTATCAGGCGAGTATACAGATGGCACCTTATGAGGCTCTGTATGGGAGGAAGTGTAGGACTCCTCTTTGTTGGGCTTAAACTGGTCAAAAGTTGGTTTCGATGCCTGCTTTGTTGAAAGGGACCACCGAGAAGGTGAAGCTCATTTGTGAGAGGTTGAAGGCTGCCTCTGATCGGCAAAAGTCTTACGCGGATCTGAAGCGTAAGGAGATAGAGTATGCGGTGGGTGACCGTGTGTTCTTGAAGGTTTCGCCTTGGAAGAAGGTAATGAGGTTTGGCTGGAAGGGTAAGTTGAGCCCTCGGTACATTGGACCATATGAGGTGGTTGAGCGTGTGGGTCCTGTTGCGTATCGGTTGAGGTTACCTCAGGAGTTGGAGAAGATTCATGATGTGTTCCATGTTTCTATGCTCCGGAGGTATAGATCTGATCCTTCGCATGTGATGCCTGTGGAAGAAGTGGTTTTGAATCCGGATTTGACCTATGATGAGGAACCGGTGAAGGTTCTGGATTCGGATAGCAAGGTTCTTCGTGGCAAGACCATTGAGTTGGTGAAGGTGCTGTGGAAGCATCGAGGTGTTGAGGAAGCCACGTGGGAGCGGAAGGAAGACATGCTGAAGCAGTTTCCTTATCTCTTTCCTTCAGGTAAATTTCGAGGACGAAATTTCTTAAGGGGGGGAGAGTTGTAACGCCCCGGTTTTGGGCTTAGGAGTTTTGGGCGTTGACCGGTTGGTCAAAGTGCTGTTCGAATCAAAAGAGGTGAATTTAGGAAAAGCTCATTTTGGCTTGCATTAAAAATATGGAAAAATGTTCTAAAATCATCTTTTAATATAATTAAGTGAACTGTGAAATCAATTTTGGAAAATGAGTTTTGGAAGTGTGACATTTTGGCTAGTGACCAAAATGTAATTTTCGCAAGTTTGGTGGCTGTTTTATAAAGGGTTGAAACTTTGAATCTTTAAGGAGCTATTAATCCAAAAGTGGTTTCTCCAGATTTTTCTAAGATATTATAAGCTATTTTCTGATTTTAAAGATATCAAAAAAGAGGGAAAAGCTCATTTGGCAATTTTCTCAACTAACTTCTCAATTTTCTTTCTCTCATTTTCTCTCAACCCAAACACTCCATTTCCAGAGATTTGTTTCTGATTTCTTCACCTAAATCTCTCCTTTCAACTCTCATTTGATTCCAAATCATTGTATCTTCAAAACCTCTTCAATTGCTACTTGATTCATCAAGGTTTTTCATTCCAAAAAGTGGAGAAACACAAGTTTGGAGGTAAGAACGTCCTTCTCCTCTAAACTATCAGTTCTTTACTGAAATTCCTAAGTTTTCAATCCTTAATTGATGTTTAATTAAAGGTTTTAAAGTGTTGAAATGGATCTTGGCTTATTATGCAAGATTTTGATGATTTTTGATGATTTTCGTTAGATCTGAGTAATCTGTGATTTGAGAGGTGTTTTTGATGTTAAATGATCTCTAAATTGATAAGGAATTGAGTTTTGATTGATGCAATCCCGGATAGGTTGAGTTTCCTAAGTTTAGCTTGTGTTTCAAGGTAGTTTTTGAGGTGATCTTGGTGATCTGATGTTGCTGGAGGTATAAGGTTGTTAATAGGTTGTTTTTAGATGTTATATGATGTTAATGGAAGTGAAGTTGTGCTGGTTTATGGCTGGGCTTTGTTTAGAAGTGGTTTGGATGCATTTTCGGTTGTGTTTGGTGGCCGAAAATGGAGGTTGGATGAGAGCAGCGAGTTTAGGTGCTTTCATTGAAGCAATTAATGCATGATGATGCATTAATCCTCTGCTTTGATATGTTGAAACAGGGGAGGCATCTTTGGATCCAAGAGTGGTTGATCCGGAAGCTTGATTTGGTGCTTTGGCTTGAAGCAAGGTGGAAATCGGTGAGTGCATTTGTGGAAAATGGATTTTCAGCTTTTAAACCAAAGTTTGAAGGTTTTGGGAGCTTAGTTTAAGTCTAAACAACTTTGCTAAGCTCAAGTGTAAGTTTTCGGATTTTCTCTCTAGTGGTGGCCATGATTTTGTTGTGATGCAAGATGATGATTTGCATGTTTTAATTACTGTTTTGAAAGCATGTTTTAGCATGGATTTTGTTGATGATATAAGCCATGTGTTGAAGGTAACTCTAGGTAGGAGTACCTTGCTTTTGTACATTGTTTAAATGTGGATTGATGCTTTGAAATGCATGATGAAAATGGCTTGGTTTAATGCTTTAAAACAGTGGATTAAATGATGAATATGATGTATATTGGCAAGTGATGTTTTGAAAAGATTAAGGTCACTAAGGTGGTTAAAAGTCCTTGAGTGAGCCTTGTTACTTAAGATCATCAAGGTGGTTAAAAGTCCTTGGATGAGTCTTGTTGCGGACACTAAGGTGGTTAAAAGTCCTTAGGTGATCCTTTCCATGGTGTTTAAAAGTCCATGGGGCCATGGTGTTTAAAAGTCCATGGGGCCAAGGTGTTTAAAAGTCCTTGGGGCCAAGGTGTTTAAAAGTCCTTGGGGTGATTCAAGCATTGGACACAAAGGTGGTTAAAAGTCCTTGTGTGGTCCTTATTCATGGTGTTTAAAAGTCCATGGCCAAGGTGTTTAAAAGTCCTTGGGGCCAAGGTGTTTAAAAGTCCTTGGGAAAGTTGTTGAACTTATTTTATGAAATGGAATTTGTCACTTGAGCCAATATGACATGTTAAGTATATTGTGAAGCATGAGATGCTTGTTTTAATGTTTATGTTGAAGCATGAGATTGCTTGTTTTAAGTATGCTTTTGAGCATGTGCAAAGGTTGATTTTAAGCATGTTTATAAATGGTTTTAATTGCATTATTGAATGGTTTTTAAAGAGCATGCCTCACTAAGCTTTTTCTTACGCTCTCTTCGTTTTCTTAATTCAATAATGCAGAGCATTAGAGTACCTTGAGGGGCAGCAAGAGGGGCAAGAGTTCAAGTACAAGTAAAGCTCAATGTATGGAAGGTTTTGTTAAACATTTTAGCTTTTGGGTGATTTGGCAATGGGGGACCAATGTGTATGTTTTGGGAGGTGTTTGGAACTCCCTAAGTATGTTGAATGTTGTTTTAAATGCTGTTTTTTGGATTGGATCATTATATGCTTGTTTTGGAAGTTTGGTGTTTTGAATAGCTAGCTTGTGTAGGAAGCATGCCTATACAATTGGGGCTTTTTGCATATGATGTTGTTTGGTTGATTTGATGATGCCTACAAGTCTTAAATATGTTGAATTGCATGCTGGTAAAGTTTGGTGACATTTGGAGCATGTTTGAATGATCTATTGCATGGTTTGGTATGCTTGTTTGCTGCAATCTGTGCAGGTGTTTCGGAACAGTGTGCACCGTTTCGGAACGGGTGCCTTACATGAACCCAGGCATCCGAAACGGTATGCACCGTTTCGAAACGGTTTGGTCTCTGCCAAAGCCACGTTTCGGAACCCGTTTCGGAACAGCCCGCGTTTCGGAACAGGGTCTACCTGTTTCGGAACGGCCAACCGTTGGGGGCTGACATTGGCAGTTATATGTTTTGAATTGTTTACGTTTTGGTCCTGAATCTTGTTTGTTCAATTGTATGAGCTTGGGAAGTCCTTTTGAGCTGAAATTTCACAGAGAAGCATGAAACCTGATTAATTTCAAGTTGGTAACTTTAATTTAGGTTAAGTCCTTTTAATTATCAGAAATTACAATTTGGTCCCTAAAGTTGTAATTTGTTCAATTGGGTCCCTATTTGATCTCTGATGTTTGTGATCTTTGAGTATGATGTTTGTGTGATCACAACTAGGATTAATGTGCATCTAGACAAGATTAAAAAAAAGGGTCGTTAATCAAGGTTGACTTTCGGGTTGACTTTGGTTTTCCCCGTGTGACTTTCTTAATTCGGGTCAACCGTCTAGGCCGGGTTAAGGGGGTTACAACCCGCGTTTCGGAACGGTCAACCCCCGTTCCAAAACAGATGACCGTTGGGCACTGATTTGAATGGTTTAAGTTTTGCAAGCTTTATGTTTTAGTCCTGAATTTTGTATTTGGAATTGCTTGAGTTTGAGATGTCCGTTTGAGGTGAAATTTGACAGGGAAGCTTTTAATTTGATCAATTTGATATTGGTAATTTCAAAATCAGCTAAGTCCTTCCTCTTTCCAGAATTTACATTTTGGTCCCTAACTTTTATATGTTGTGCAATTGGGTCCCTTTTTGCTTTCTGATCGCTGTGCTTTTCAAGTATGTTTTTCTCAAGGTTACGCCTAGGGTTAATGTGCATCTAGATAAGATTAAAAAGAAAAAAAAGGGTCGTTAATCAAGGTTGACTTTCAGGTTGACTTTGGTTTTCCCCGTGTAATCTTCGTAGTTCGGGTCAATCGTCTAGGCCGGGCTAAAGGGGTTACAATGCATGATTTGTAGCATGAGACGATGCTTTGTAGAGATTTCATGAGATAGCTTGTTGTATTAAAGAAACTTGATATTTTTATTTAATGCAAAGCATGGGTTATGGTTTGAAATGAGATGTTAACGATTTGAGAATTGCTGCATAAAAACAGTTGGTGAGATGATGTTTTTGACATAATATATTGGCATAGAAGATGAGATTATTACCGGATATAATTGATCGATCAATGGGATTAGAGTGCACTGTAAACTAAAATTCGTACGTGCTGTTTGGAGTCGGGCAATGGGGGTAGTGCCATCCCGATCCAAAGTGAAAATCCGATGATGAGAGATACCATCGGGGTAGGACTTGATGAAACACCCAAGCATTGTGGTGATGAGAGATACCCGGTGATGAGAGATTCCACCGGGGTAGGACTTGACCTCGAGTCAAGCTAATCCGCATATCCGAGTAAAGATGTAATATGAAATGCCAATATAGTTTATGAAATTGTATTTGATTCACATGTACCAAATGTTGAGATGATTTATGCTATGAGAGATGCATATGAGATTTATGTATGAAATGCTTTAGTTTTCACAAGCATGTGTATGGCTTTGCCATGAGATTTGCATTGGTTTAAATGCATGAGATAGAAAAGAGGTACATGTGTTTTCAAATGGAGATTTGCTTTGAAATGGTTTTCAATGATGAGATAGAAAGAGCATGTTGTTGAAACTGGTTTCTGAGAAAGAGTTTTATAGATGCATTGTTGTGTTGGTTTTCCTTAGAGCTTGCCTCACTAAGAAAATATGCTTACGCTCTCCTTTACCAACAACGCAGATAATTGAGACGAGTTTGGGCAGCGAGAAGGCTAAGGACATCTAAGGAAGTGAGAAGCTCATGTATGGTGAAGTTTTCATATGCTTTAGTATTGATATTTGGCAATGGGGACCCATAGTTGGTTTTGGGAGATATATTTTGAACTCTCTATGCTTGCTGCAAGTTTATTATGGTATTTGGTGGATGTAATGGTCCTATTTGGTTTGGTTTGAGGTTTGAGGCCATTATTTAGTTTTATGGTTAGGAAGCATGCCTAATGACTTAATGTTCATATGATTGATGCCATGCTTTAGCTTAAACTTCATAATAGTGATCCTTGATGTTCAATCATGTTGTTAGTGTGATATGGTGTGATTTGGGATGTGTTTGAAGGTGTTAAGAGGTGAAAAACCAGAAAATATTGTGGTTGCAGGGCAGGGTGTATCGAAACACCCTTGTCTGTTTTGAAACATGGGTTTGAAATGGCCTTAGTGTTTCGGAACGTGTAATAGTGTTTCAGAACACTTAGCTACTGGAGAGGCCTGTTTCGATAATGGTCTCGGAACGCACCCGAGTACTGAAATGGTCAACTCTGTTTCGATAGGACCATTTCGATACCATGGTCAGCGTTTCGAAACGGTTGACCGTTGGTCTGCATTTTGAATTGTTTCAAGTTCTCTTTTCTTACATTTTAGTCCTTGTTAATTGTGGATGCAATTGGTTAAGTTTGGAATGTCCAATTATGCTGATATTTGATAGATATGCATGAAAAATGACTAATTGCATAATGGTAAGCATAAAATTTGCAAAGTCTTCAAAATTTGCAAAGTTTACGTTTTGGGCCTTAAAAGTCGAATTCTTTCAGTTAAACCCCTAAATGAATTCTGATCGTTGTGCCTTCTCACCCTATGATCTTGTGTGATCACATAGGCTTAATCTTGCATTTAGAAAAGATAAAAAGAAAAAAAGGGTTCTTAATCAAGGTTGACTTTCGGGTTGACTTTGGTTTTCCTTGTGTAATCTTCGTAGTTCGGGTTAAGTGTCTAGGCCGGGCTAAGAGGGTTACATTTGTTGGTATCAGAGCCAGGTTAACGAATATTTGGGGGATTGGTAAATGGTTAATGTGTGTGTTTATTAATGCTTATGACTTTTTGGTGAAAGTATGATGTATGATTGTTGATGTTTGGTCTTAATGATATGAAATTTTGATGATATGTTGTGTTTGGGGTATAGTTGGGGATCCTATTGCCATATCATTACTATTGGGAAGAATTGTTTTGAAAAAAATGAGCTTGAGTACTTGGATTACTTGCCTTATGTTGCCTAATTAAATTTATTGTATTTTATCAGTTGCATTGTTTTCTTATGGGGCCAAGTAGAGAGCTTAGAATTAATACTCGTGCTACGGCTGAGAACGAGAATGTTGAGAATATTGAGGATTTACCGCCTCCTCCTCCTGGTGGACCACCCAGTGGTGGTGGAACAGGGGTTGGTGCTGCAGGAGTCGATGCAGGGGTTGCTGGACCCGAGGGATTTCAGGGGGCAAGATGCTCCTGATATGTCAATGTTGATACAAGCTATTGCTGGAGCTTTCTAGGCAGCAGTAGCTGGAGCTCATGGAGCTGCACCTCAGGATGGTGCTAATCTGAGGTTGCCATTGGAACGACTCCGCAGTCTGTGATGGACTGAGTTCAGGGGGTTTACTTCGGAAGGTTTCGAGTCTTGGTTAGAGAGTACCAAGAGGATTCTCGAGCAGCTGAACTGTAACAATATTCAGAAGTTGGGATGTATTGTGTCCCTATTGCATGGTGATGCATATACGTGGTGGACAACCACAATAGCGGGGATGGATGATGATGAGGTGAATGCATTTAAGCGAAAGTATTTGGGAGTTTGCTACCTCAATGAGAAAAAGAGGGAATTCATGTCTCTGGTGCAAAGGAGTATGTCTGTGGCGGAGTATGAGGTACAATTTGTACGCCTTAGCCAATATGCACTCGAGCTGATTCCTAGCGAGCGGGAAAGATGTGAACAATTCTGTTATGGGCTGCTGGCTAATGTGAAAACCTATATGCTCGCAGCAGACTATACTGATTTTGATGTCTTGGTCACTAGATCTAAGGGCATTGAGCTAAATCTTGGTTTGGCAAGTCGAGCGGGAGGATCTAGCTCAAGGAAGCGAGCTACGGAACGTGATCTTGGTAGAGATCGGTATAATAGACATAAGGATAGAAGGTCACATACGGATGCTAGGCACGGGGGTGGCAACCCTGGAAGAGGTCAGCAAGGACCAAATGCTTTCTTACGGACTCCTGAGTGCAATCGGTGTGGTAGAAGGCACATTGGTGAGTGTTGGGGAAATCTTGGTACATGCTGGAACTGTGGTAATCGTGGGCACATGAAGAATGATTGTCTGCAGTCGTTGAGAGAAGGTCATGCTATGGTGAGAGCAGTCGAGCCACAGAGAGGTCGTGGGCGCGGCCGTGGCAAATTCTAACGAAGAGATGAAGGTGGAAGGAATGTAGCTCATATGGTGGTATTTTAACCTGAAGATGGTGGCCAGGCTAGAGTGTATGCCCATCGAGAAGGGAGGAATGACACGGACATGATCGCGGGTACCTTTACTTTGCAATCCTTGTCATTACTTTCTTTGATTGATTATAGATCTACACACTCGTACATATTGCGTGAACATGCTCAAATACTTGGTTTTCCTGTCGAGTCTTTGGATGTGGGTATGCGTGTGACTAGTTCCTTTGGTGAGATGGTTGTAACATGGAGATTGTATAGGAGATGCCCCTTAAAGGTGCAAGATCATGTGTTTCTTGTTGATCTTATGGAATTACCATTCTATGGGTTTGACATAAATCTTTGTATGGATTGGCTTGTCGAGCATATGGCCGTAGTGGATTTTGAAAATAAGTGAGTTTCGTTGAAACTTGTGGATGATTATGAGGTTGTGGTGGTGGGAGACAATGTGAGTTTCCTATCTAATGTGGTGTCTACTCTTGAAGCAAGCCGGATGTTGCACCAAGGATGCGAGGCTTATCTAGCCTTCGTTATGAATCCTAGTACAAAGGAGGCTTGTGTACAGGATATAAGAACCGTGTGTGAATTCCCTGGAGTGTTTCCGGAGGAATTACCGGGTTTGCCGCCTAGTCGAGAGGTTGAATTCGAAATTTAGTTGTATGAGAACACAACTGCGGTGTCCATTGCTCCCTATCGTATGACACCCAAGGAGTTGAAGAAGTTGAAGACGCAACTTCAAGAGTTGCTTGACCGAGGCTTTAGTCCGCCGAGTGTGTCACATTGGGGTGCACCGGTCTTGTTTGTTAAAAAGAAAGATGGCACGATGAGGATATGCATTGATTATCGTCAGCTGAATAAGTTGACTATCAAGAACAAGTATCCTTTGCCGAGGATTGATGATCTTTTTGATCAGTTTCGAGGAGCGGATGTGTTTTCAAAGATAGATTTGCGGTCAGGATATTATCAATTAAAGGTGAAGGATGTGGATGTACCGAAAACAACCTTTCTAACGAGATATGGGCATTATGAATTTCTAGTGATGTCGTTCAGATTGAAGAATGCTCCAGCTGCTTTCATGGATATGATGAATAGGGTGTTTCATGAATTCCTAGATAAGTTTGTTGTGGTGTTCATCGATGATATCCTTGTGTACTCTCGTACCGAGGAGGAGCATGAGGAACATTTGAGGATCGTTTTGAAGCGTTGTTAGAGAATTAGCTTTATGCTAAGCTGAGCAAATTTGAGTTTTGGCTAAATGAGGTTGTTTTTCTTGGCCATGTGGTTTCGACTGAAGGGATTTGTGTTGATCCTCAGAAGATTGAGGCAGTGGTGAACTGGAAGCCTCCTAGGTCTATTCATGAAGTTCGTAGTTTCTTTGGGTTGACAGGTTACTACCGAAGGTTCGTGGAGGGATTTTCTAAGATTTCTGCCCCTTTGAAGAAGTTGTTACAAAAGGATGTTAAGTATGAATGGACGGAAGCGAGACAACAAGCTTTTGAGAAGCTACAGGCAACTTTGACGCAAGCTCCTATCTTAGTTCAACCTGAATCAGGGAAAGAGTTTGTGGTGTATAGTGACGCATCCTATGTTGGTTTGGGGTGTGTGTTGATGCAAGTGGGTAGAGTAGTGGCTTATGCATCGCGACAGTTGTAAGTGCATGAGCGCAATTACCCTACGCATGACATTGAGCTAGCAGCTGTGGTTTTTGCTTTAAAGATCTGGAGACATTATCTCTATGGTGAGAAGTGTATTGTGTACACGAATCACAAAAGTTTGAAGTACTTTATGTGTCAGAAGGAGTTAAACCTTAGGCAACGACGTTGGGTGGAGTTGCTTAAGGATTACGATCTAACGATCGAGTATCCTCCGGGGAAGGCCAATGTTGTGGCCGATGCTTTGAGTACGAAAATGGCGGTGGAATTAAGGGCGATGTTTGCTAGCTTGAGCATATCGCGAGATGGTGGTCTTGTTGCTGAATTGCAAGTGAAACCATCTCTAGTTCTGTTGATAAAGGACAAACAATTGTTGGATGATTTTTTGGTGCCACATGTTCAAGATATCGTAGAAGGTAGGCCTTCAGATTTCTTTTTCAATGATGATGGTGTTTTATGTTTTAGGAGTCGGATAGTGGTGCCGAATGATATTGAGTTAAGGTGCACTATTCTGACTAAAGCTCATAGTAGTCCTTTTGCTATGCACCATGGTAGTATAAAGATGTACCGTGATTTGAGGGATGAGTACTATTGGGTGGGATTGAAGAAAGATATTGCTGAGTTTGTTAGCAAATGCATGGTTTGTCAGCGGGTTAAGGCTGAACATCAATTTCCTTCAGGGTTGTTGCAGCCGTTGAGGATCCTAGAATGGAAATGGGAGAGGATTACTATGTACTTTGTGTCTGGTTTGCCGTTATCACAATCAAAGAAGAATTATGTCTGGGTGATTGTAGATCACCTCACGAAGTGTGCACATTTCTTGCCAGTGCATACTACGTATACCTTGGATAAGCTTGCGGAGTTGTACATTGCTAAGATTGTACAATTTCATGGAGTGCCAAAATCTATAGCATCGGATAGAGATCCGAGGTTCACCGCAAGGTTTTCGGAGTGTTTACATCAAGCATTGGGTACCCAGCTGAATTTCAGTACTTCTTATCATCCGCAGACGAATGGACAGTTAGAGCGTGTTATCCAAGTGCTTGAGGATATGTTGAGGTGCTGTGTTATTAAGTTTCAAGGCTCTTGGGAGAAGCACTTGCCTTTGGTGGAGTTTGCTTATAATAACAGTTACTAGGCAAGTAATCAAATGGAACCTTATGAAGCTTTATACGGGAGGAAGTGTAGAACTCCTCTTTGTTAGGCTGAAACAGGACAAAAGTTGGTCTCAATGTCGGCTTTATTAAAAGGAACCACTGAAAAGATGAAGCTTATATGTGAGCGGTTGAAGGTAGCGTTGGACCGGAAAAAGTCTTACGCGGATTTGAAGCGTAAGGAGATAGAATTTGCAATGGGCGAGCGTGTGTTTTTGAAAGTTTCACCTTGGAAGAAGGTGATGAGATTTGGCTGAAAGGGAAAATTGAGTCCAAGGTTCATTGGACCATATGAGGTGATAGAACGTGTGGGTCCTATTGCCTACAACCTGAGACTACCTCAAGAGTTAGAAAAAATACATAATGTATTTCATGTATCCATGCTTCAGAGGTATAGACCGGATTTGTCGCATGTTATGCGTGTGGAAGAGGTTAAGTTGAACCCAGACCTGGCTTATGATGAGGAGCCCGTTGAGATTCTAGATTCGGATAGTAAGGTCCTCCGGGGTAAGACCATTGAGCTGGTCAAAGTTATGTGGAGACATCGTGGTGTTGAAGAAGCCACGTGGGAAATGAAGGTTGACATGAAGAAGCAATTTCCTTACCTTTTTCCTCCAGGTAAATTTCGAGGACGAAATTTCTTACGAGGGGGAGAGTTGTAATGCCCTGATTTTGGGCCTAGATGTTTTAGAGTTTGAATCGGGCCGGTCGAGAACGGTTCGAATCTTAAAGGGAGATTTAGGGAACACCTAGTTCGAGATGCTTTAAAAATATGGAAAAATATCTAAAAATCCTCATTTATTATATTAAAGGTTATGGTGAAAACAATTTTACAAAATATGATTTGGAAATACTACATTTCGGTGTAGTGACCAAATCGCAGTTTTTGCAAAAGTTAACTAATGACTGTTTTGTAAAGGATTGATCTTTAAGGAGCTAATTTTACCAAAATGTTTTTCATCAGATTTATCTTTAATTTGAGAGTTTTTAATGATGTTTTAATTAAGGGAATAAAGAAGAATTAAAAAGAAAATCTATTTTGACTTTTCATAACTACCTTACGTTAGTTTTCTCTCATTTCATTTTCTCTCAACTTCCACTCAGCCAAACACATTTCCTTCATCAATTAACCTTTGATTTTCATCTCATTTACTGAGATTTCATTCTCCTAAGGATTCCTAATATTTAGCTCATCAAAACCTCTTGTTTTTACTTTGGATTTTCAAGAAATCTTGTCCAAATTGAGGAGAAATCAGCCATTAGAGGTAAGCTTCGTCCTTCTCCTCTAATGATAAGATCTTTACTGAAATTCTCAAGTTATCAATCCTTTGTTAATGATTTTTGAGTTGCTTTAATGTTAGAAACATGAAATTGTGGTAAAACTCAAGATTCTTGGTGAGATCTTGATGATTTTCGTAACTCTTGGTTAAGCTTTGTTTTGAGGTTGATTTCTAATGTATTTTGGATGGTAATTAATGTTATAAATGAGGTTTTATCAAACAAGTCCCGAATATGTTTAGATTCCTAAGTTTTACTTGCTAGATTTGTGGTTTTTGGGGTGGTTTTGGTGTTCTGTTGTTGTTGTTGGAGATATAAGGACGAGTTTATGATGATTTTTGGTGTTGATTGAGGTTTAGAAATGATTAGAATTGATAGATCTTGGTTGGGCTTTGTTTTGGGAAAGTTTGGAGATGATTTCGGTTGTTTTGGGTAGCCAAAATGGTGCTTTTGAGTAGAGCATCGAGTTTGTTTGAGTAGCTGGTGATTTCAATGTGTGATGATGCATTAATCCTTTGCTCTTATGTGTAATAAACAGAGGAGACATCTTCAGACGCTTTTAGTGTTGATCCGGAAGTGCCGGGAGCTTAGATATCGTTTCGGCAAGCAATCGAAATGTAATCGGTGAGTGCAAATGGTTTTAGAAGTCCTTGAGGGACAAAGAAACAAGGCTTGGGGATTTAGGATTGGTTTGAAACATCATCCTAAGTTCGGTAGTAAGTATGGCTAGATTTTCTCTCAAATATGTGGTTGATGCCCCTAAATGCTTTTACATGCTCTTGTTTTGAGATAAACAAATTCCTACTGTTTTATGCATGATTTGTATCATGAGATGATGCTTTGTAGAGATTTCATGAGATAGCATGTTGTATTAAAGAAACTTGAGATTTTGATTTAATGCAAAGCATGGGTTATGGTTTGAAATGATGTTTTTGACATAATATATTGACATAGAATATGAGATTATTACCGGATATAACTGATCGATCAATAGGATGAGAGTGAACTATAAACTAACAATCGTACGTGCTCTTTGGAGTCGGGCAATGGGGGTAGTGCCATCTCGATCCAAAGTGAGAATCCGATGATGAGAGATACCATCGGTGTAGGACTTGATGAAACACCCAAGCTTTGTGGCGATGAGAGATACCGCCATGAGAGTCCGACGATGAGAGATTCCACCGGGGTAGGACTTGACCTCGAGTCAAGCTAATCTGCATATCTGAGTAAATATGTAACATGAAATGCCAATATAGTTTCTGAAATTGTATTTGATTCACATGTACCAAATATTGAGATGATTTATGCTATGAGAGATGCATATGAGATTGATGTATGAAATGCTTTAGTTTTCACAAGTATGTGTATGGCTTTGCCATGAGATTTGCATTGTTTTAAATGCATGAGATAGAAAAGAGGTACATGTGTTTTCAAATGGAGATTTGCTTTGAAATGGTTTTCAAGCACGAGATAGAAAGAGCATGTTGTTGAAAATAGTTTCTGAGAAAGAGTTTTATAGATGCATTGTTGTGTCGGTTTTCCTTAGAGCTTGCCTCACTAAGCAAATATGCTTACGCTCTCTTTTACCAACAATGCAGACAATTGAGACGAGTTTGGGAAGCGAGAAGGCTAAGGACATCCAAGGAAGTGAGAAGCTCATGTATGGTGAAGTTTTCATATGCTTTAATATAGATATTTGGCAATGGGAACCCATAGTTGGTTTTGGGAGATGTATTTTGAACTCCTTATGCTTGCTACAAGTTTATTATGGTATTTGTTGGATGTAATGGTCCTATTTGGTTTGGTTTGAGGTTTGAGGCCATTATATGGTTTTATGGTTAGGAAGCATGCCTATAGACTTAATGTTCATGTGATTGATGACATGCTTTAGCTTAAACTTCATAATAGTGATCCTTGATGTTCAATCATGTTGTTAGTGTGATATGGTGTGATTTGGGATGTGTTTGAAGGTGTTAAGAGGTGAAAAAAAAACCCAGAAAATAGTGTGGTTGCAGGGCAGGGTGTATCGAAACACCCTTGTATGTTTCGAAACAGGGGCCTGAAATGGCCATAGTGTTTCGGAACGAGTAATAGTGTTTCGGAACACTTAGATACTGGAGAGGCCCGTTTCGATACTGGTCTCGAAACACACCCGAGTACCGAAATGGTCAAGTCTATTTCGATACGACCGTTTCGATACCAGGGTCAGCGTTTCGAAATGGTTGACCGTTGGTCTGCATTTTGATTTGTTTCAAGTTCTCTTTTCTTACATTTTAGTCCTTCATGATTGTGGATGCAATTGGTTGAGTTTGGAATGTCCAATTAAGCTGATATTTGACAGATATGCATGAAAAATAACTAATTGCATAACGGTAAGCATAAAATCAGCAAAGTCCTCACAATTTGCAAAGTTTATGTTTTGGTCCCTAAAAGTTGAATTCTTTCAATTAAACCCCAAAATGAATTCCGATCGCTGTGCCTTCTCACCCTATGATCTTGTGTGATCACATAGGCTTAATCTGGCATTTAGAAAAGATAAAAAGAAAAAAAGGGTTCTTAATCAAGGTTGACTTTGGTTTTCCCCGTGTAATCTTCGTAGTTCAGGTCAAGCGTCTAGGCCGGGCTAAGGGGGTTACATTTGTGCCCGAAAAATAGATTTTCTCTTCAACTGTCTGCTATGGACTAATTGAACAAACAAGAAGCATAGATTAAGAAAACTCCGAACTTTATTGTAAACAACTCAAAACTATACAACAATTTCCCAAATTACTTTACATACACGTGCCTAAACCCTAGGAGAGTTGGGTAGCGATCCCCAACACTCCAACCTATCTAGCTAACCCCCCATCCTCACTCTCATTGGCAATTTCTGTCAATTCCTCATGACATGCATCTTTCCCTCTACGAGATATGCCCTATACCCTTACATACATTGGGTATAAATAGGGCTCTTGACCTAAGTTGAGTCCTTCTTGAAGTAGGAGTCCTAAAAGTAAATTACATTAAATATAGATTCTTTTATGCTTTAAATACAGACTCTTTGGACGTTGCCTTCTTCAACAAGTAAGGATAAGTGCTCCTACTTACCGATCTTGAATTAACTCTATCGTCCGCTACAAGCTTCAGGAAGTTGCAAGACTGGGCTCATTGGGCTTAGGAAATTGTCCTCTTGAAATTGGAACCCATCTTGGCTAAGTCAGTGTAACTCCTTCCCGGGCGGCTCTTGGCGGCAGTGCTGCTTCGACAATGTCCTTGGCGGCAACTTGAGCTGCTTCAGTACAGCTTCGCTGGTTCCAGCTTCCTTGCCTTGTCCTTTCCTCTCCTCTACTTTCCTGGCTTTAGCACCTGAAAAACATAAACTAACTAAACATTAACTTTTCTTCACCAATCATAAGATATTCAATAAAAGCATGGTACAAGAAAAGATGTTGTTATAATGCATGCAATGCACCTAAATATGCCTAAATGAACTCAAGAATAGAAATAATAAGGGGAGGAATGTGTACAAAATATAGGACTCGTGGACACTTTACACATTGCATAAAGAGTTAGGATTTGGTGTTATGCTAGTGTGAAGGGGTTGTTTCTGGTACCTTTTTAAGGGCTGGCATAGCTGTTGGTACAACAGCTGGCAGAGCAGGAGCATGAGACGACACCAAGGAGGATGCCGAGTAATCGTTGGCACAGAAGGACCTTTAATTGCAAGCACCGGTAGGTAGAGAAGAAGATTTGGTGCCAGGCCAAGAAGATGTTGACCCTAAAAAATAGGACCAGATCAGGCTGTGAGAAAATAGGGATTGGATCAATCTTAAGGAAAATAGCGGACAAACATTCCAAGCACGGTTGGTAGTACTATGCCAAGCTACGATACCAGCAGAGCAATGGCACAATGACGCCAGCCCTAACCTGATCAGCTTAAGGATTCGAACGCTGGATAAGATGATCACTTTCCTTATCCATGCTCATTCAAATTCAAATCCAAGATAATCTTAGGCTATCCATGAAGTCTTATTTAAACCCGATCAAAGAAAAATGAAGGAAGACGGCCACGAGGGGAGTGATCGAAGATAGGGTGAAACATTGGGAACCTGGCTGTGAAAAGCTGCATCGAGATACCCTCTTCTAGCCTATCCTCTTTGTTGTTATTTTTCTTAGATTTGATGATGATGTATGTTAAAACGATTATGGGGTTTTGGTTGATACCCTCACCATAAACTGATTTTATAGTTGGTGAGGGGTGTTTGCGTTTGAACGCTATTTCTAATGTTTAATTTTTAATAAGTCAACACTACCTCAACACTTATTTTCCTATCTGGCATGTTTACTATTTCTAAGTGTGTTGCCACGCGACAGATGGCACACCCTTTTTAAATATTATGCCAAGCGACGACTGACATAGTTGGCCTATTGCAACTCAATATCATAATTGACTTAGGTGACAACGATCAATTGCTAGATACTAAGGAGAGATGCTTCGAAAGAAGATCTTCAAGCAGATGAACTTACTTCGAGAATGAAATCTACCCCTTAGGAGTAAAGATTGATACTTAATCAAATTGATTTATGAAAAAACATTCACTATATACATATAGGGGTTTTTCCATGATTAATATAGGGAAATGCCATCGACAAAGGCATTGCTACTTTTGAATATGCTCAGAAAATAATGCCAAGAGAGGATTTATTAAAGGCTGGTATGGCACAAATATCGTGAAAACCAAGCACTCCTTGCCAACACTCGTCATTCGCTAAGACACCTTCCCTACCAACGTTTTTCTCATATTTTTATTATCTTTTCTTGTTAGACGTTTTCATCAGTGTATGCCCAGAAAATGTGCTTAGAGAAAAGTTAGACCATTAGACCTTGAGATTGAACGCACTTTGCGTAGATTGAGAAAGAAGATTCGAGAGATGAATCACGGAAATCAAGGGAATGGAGGATTAATTGGTGTTCTAAACAATCAGTAGAATCAACAAAACAATGGAGGAATACCGTTACATAATAACAATGCCGAAGAAGAGAGACCCATTCGAGAATAATCAACATATGATATCACAGGCTTAGTGCCAAGAGTCATTGGAAATGAGGTAAATGCATAAAATTTTGAACTTAAACTCGTAATGATCTCAACTATTTTTGAATGTAGGACAGTTCGATGGAGCACTGACTGGAGATCCAAGCCAGCATTTAAAGCAAATCATGGAGATATGCTAGTTATTTTATCAACTAAGAGTGTCTGGGGATACTATGAAGCTGAAACTATTTACTTTTTCTTTGACAGGCAGAGTGAAGACTTGGCTCAATTCCTTGCCACATGCTTAGTCACTTCATGGGCAGATCTATGCCAAAATTTTATAACGCGATTCCAGCTGCCAACGCTCACTACCAAGTTGCCTAGTGAGATCATTACCTTCAGGCAGGCTGAGGACGAAACCTTATATGATGCTTAGGAAAGATTTAAAGATTTGTTGAGGAGATGTTCTATGCATAGGTTCCCGAATTGGACCCAAATACAAACCTTCTACAATGGATTGAACGCACAAACAAGGACTGTTGTTGATGCTTCAGTAGCCATATCATTGCTTGAAAAAAATATACAGAAGTCGTTGGCATCCTTGAAAGGATAGTGTAGAGCGTTTGGATGTTCTCTATTTATGAGTGCAAGTGCACACTCTTGTCAAGTTTTAGTTTAAAATATATCGTCTCCCATAGGGATTGGACAGCTTGATTCGAATTGTTGTTCCTGCACAAGAAAAAGTATATGCACAATTAATTTGATTGTTTAAGAAGAAAAATAAAATAAAAACACAAGTAATTAAAAGAGAATAAATCATGTTGATAAAATGGGCAGGGTTATGCTGCTTCTTAGTGTGAAACTGCGTTATTTTGCGTTGCCAGACTCTATTGCCTCGGCAGAGGATGTCATGTAGACTGCTGAGACTGTAAAGGAATGGAACTGTGTCTCAGCGGTAAACTCGGTAGAACTACAAGGCTCAATAGAACACTTCGAAATTGATCCTGCTTATGTCTAAGTCAGAATTTTGTTGATGCACACTGTAGATAATACTAGTCGCGACGTGAATCGTGCAAAGACAACAATGTTTATTAATCCTCTTTTAGCCACCTTAACCCTAACATATGTCTAGGCCGGATTGATCGCACCGTCTATAGATGAAATCTTTGTTGAGTGTGTAAAAGTTCTATTATTTACACCCTATTTAACCCATATTTCTGTTGCATTCAAGCATTATTCATTGCATTTAGGTTAGTTTACAGCAAAACATCACAAATATATTAAAAGGCATAGTTTCTACTAAAAATAACTGTTTTTGCAGGTTGCTGCCGTAGCAGACGAAATGGGCAGGTGCTGGGCAGTGAAGCAGAAGAGCTGGAACTGGACAAGCAGTCAAAGATGATGATGTTGCCAAGGTTGCCACCGTGACATCAGAGGACTACAGCAGTTTTGAGGAGAAGAAGCAAAGTGGACCTCGACAGATAGAGAAAATTTCGGCCGTCTGTCGTGTGAAAACCCCATATTTTTCCAAGGCCCATATCAAAACGAATGTCAAGCCCAAAGTTCAAGGAGAGAAAATCCCAAGCAAAGAAGATGGCGTCTGGAAAGTAGATTCCTTGAAGATTTAGTCTTTATTAGAATCATACTTTCATTTAAAGTTGTATTCTTGCTATTTTAGATAACTTGAGCCCAAAGCTTATATAAGGGCATATATTTTGACCTAGGGGGAATAACCGATTACCCTAGCTTCCTTCCCAAAACTCTAGACTTTTTTCTTCCCACAACATGTTCTAAATTCCCCCTAGGGCCACAAGTTGATCTGTAAAGTAGTTGCAAGGGTTGTTTTGTTTTAGGAATTTTCAGCTCAATAAAATAAACTTCAAGTTCTCTTATTTTGGTTATTAATATCTTGCAAGAGCATCGGGAGAGCATTGTGAGGTTATCTATTTACTTAGCATCGGGAGAGTTAAGTATACGAAAGAAATAAGAGCAAGTTCTCTAGTTTATAGTTGAACTATCTCAGACCTAGGGATAGGACGAGGTTAAGTGGCTAAAGAAGAATTCATCGACATCGGTGTTCATCCTTCGATTCACGCCGGGAGGTATCATCAAAGACGTGATCATCGACAGACTTGGACCTAGGGATAGGCCAAGGCATATCTGGGATTCTTGCCAAACTTGAAGTGCTGAGTTGATTGTTCGCTGCCGCGACAAGCAACGGACTGCTGCCGTGACAGGTGCTGCCGCGACAGGGACGACGACAGAACTGGAGTTCCGAGACTTAGCAATACTTGCACTACTGAGCAATTAAATACCAGCCATTCTCTCTATCTTGATTATCCTACTCTTTTATTTACGTTTACTTTATTATTTTCATGACAACTTTCTCAATTATTTTCTTTACTTTCGTGTAGTGAATTAAGGTGAAGCTATTAGCCCAATCCCTGTGGAGACGATATCCGATACTTCGTATCACTTTACTACTTGCGTCGTGTATACTTGCACTACCATTGCGATAGACTCTTTTACACGCAACAAGTTTTTGGCGCCGTTGCCGGGGATTGGCAACATAACTCTACCTTTTCTTTTACTGCACTTTTCGTTTTTGTTTTTATTTTTCTGTTTTTCTTTGGTGCATTCAACTCTTGCTTTTCACAAGGTTTCTTGTTTATGCGCAGATCGAAACGAGGTGAAGATCCTGAGTATCCATTAGATCCGGAAATCGAACGTTCATTCAATCTCAAGAACCGACTTCATCATATTCTAGCCAGGAACGAGTACCTTGAGGAACAATTAGAGACGATGGCCCACCAAGAAAACGACCTGCCTGTTGGAGATATTATACCTCCTGTCGGCAACCATGCTGACGCTGCCGGACGACGGTCCTGTCGTGACTACATGTTGAACGATCATGTAGAACTGGAAACCACGCTGCCGTACATAGATGTTGACAACTTCGAGCTGAAACCTGTTATATTTAGCATGATCAACAATGCCAGTCAATTCAGTGGTGCTGTTACAGAGGATGCTAGAGAGCATCTAAAAACATTCCAAGAGATCTGTGGTTCGTTTAGACTGCCAGGAGTTAATCTGGAGATACCGAGGCTTCGGTTATTTCCCTATTCATTGAGGGACAGAGCAAAAACTTGGTGGAATAAACTTACGCCGGGTTCAATTAGAACTTGGGCAGATTTATCTCGTGAATTTTTATCTCGTTTTAATCCTTCACATTTATCTGAGCGATTACGTAATGAAATTGCTACTTTTCAACAGGAAGATGACGAGCCGTTGCACGAGGCCTAGGACAGATTTACCACTCTTCTACGGAACTGCCCAATGCATGGATTCCCCGTCTGGAATCAGGTAACTAAGTTTTATAATGCTGCCAACTTACAAACTCGTATTCGAATTGATTCAGCAGCAAACAGACTATTGTTGGACAAAGACCCGGACGAGGCAATGCAAGTATTGAAAAATCTGGATAAGAATGAAAAGCAGTTTCCGACAACAAGAAGAGGGGGTAAATGGGTACTAGCTGATAAGGATTATGAGGCCGACAGCACAATGAAATCACAGGTGGCATACCTTACTAAGGCAGTGAAAAAGCTCTTGAATGATGATGCACAACATGGATTTGCTGTTGAGGAGGTATGTGAAATCTGTGAGGGAAATCATAGTTTGGATGAGTGTCCTATACAGTTAGAAGAGGGAAAGTATGTTTGAAACTACAAGCCGAATTACAACTCCAACAACTATAATCCCAACTGGAGAAAGGATCCCAAGTTTTCTTGGAGTAATCCTAATAATGCCCTGAATCCTCAAGCACACAATATTCAGTATCAAGGAGGACCTAGATTGTTGACTCGACAGCAACTGCAGCCGCAACAGCAACAACAACAGCCATCAGCTGCCACGAACAATATACTGGAACAGACTCTGGCTACTTTTATGTCTCAGAGATGTACTTATATTGAGAATATGAATCAGTTTGTCAAGAAAACAAAGACATTCATGGATAAAAGAGAGATGCGGATGACAAATAATGAAGCTACTCTGAAATCTTTGGAGACACAAATGGGTCAGGTTTCCCAGCATATCAAGCCAAGGCAGACTGGAGGATTCCCTAGTAATACTGAAAATACTAGGCAACCCACACATGAGCAATGTAAAGCTATTACTACTAGGAGTGGGAAGAAATTACCAGGGCCGGAAAAGGAAGCTGAAACAGTAAGGAAACCAGCCTTGGACAGACCTGCCGAGGAAGCTGCCCCGACAGGTAACAAACAAACTGCTGCCGATAAACCTGTTACGACAGCAGAAGCGACAGAGGAGAAAAATGATGAATCCAAACCTCCTAAGATTCGTATGCAGTGGGAAGGACGTATTGCTGATTATCATCCCCCACCTCCTTTTCCTCAACGATTACAGTAAGCAAAGCAAGAATCTCAGCTCAAAAAGATTTACGATATGTTTAAGCAGGTTCATATTAACATTCCGCTGTTAGATGCCGTGAGGGAGATGCCCGGTTGCGCCAAATTTCTCAAGGATGTTATTTCGAAGAAATCTAAACTTGGGGAATTTGAAACGGTAAAGATTACAGAAGGATGCATGAGTATTCTTCATAGGCAGCCACCCCAGAAAAAGAAGGATCCGGGGAGCTTCATCATACCTTGTGTAATCGGAGATAAATATGTGGGTAAGGCACTTTGTGATCTTGGTGCTAGTATTAATTTAATGCCAAAATTAGTTTTTCAGAAATTAGGTATTGGAAAAGCTCGGCCCACGACAGTAATTCTGCAGCTGGCATACCGCTCTTATGTTCATCCGGAAGGAAAAATCGAAGATATTCTGGTAAGAGTGGATAAATTTATATTTCCTGCTGACTTTCTTGTTTTAGATTGTGAAGCAGACGAAAATGCACCAATCATCCTGGGGCGACCCTTCTTAGCCACGGGAAGATCACTGATTGATGTGGAAAAAGGAGAACTCACCATGAGAGTGAACGACCAAGAGATAAAATTGAATGTTCTCCAAGCTATGAAACATGCTGATGCAGACGAGGAATGTAAGGTTATCACTGAAGTTACCCTTGATCAACCCTACATCAGTTCAGGCTGTCACGACATCAAAATTGGTCACTGCCTCGGCAGCCACTTACAGGACTGTCACGACAACACTAACGACAGCAACTCCTCAGAATCCGATACATCTGATACTGAAGATCAGGAGGAGGTAAACTGGATAGACGATCATCCAGGTAAGTTATTCGAACCTTTAAATTATACTTCGGATAACCATGTAATCCAAAAGCCATCTACTGTTGAGCCCCCTGTCTTAGAACTGAAGCCCCTGCCAGGGCAGCTAAAATATGCTTTTCTTGGTTCAAATGATACGTTGCCCGTAATCATCTCTTCCAAGTTGATGCAGGAACATGAACAACAGTTAATAGGGATGCTGCAGCAGCACAAAAGGCAATTAGATGGACGATAGCTGATATTCAAGGCATTAGTTCGGCGTTATGTATGCACAAAATCCTTTTAGAGGAAGATCATAAGCCGACTATAGATGCTCAAAGGCGGCTAAACCATGCGATGAAAGAGGTGGTGCGTAAAGAGATAATCAAATGGTTTTGATGCTGGTATTATTTACGCCATCTCCGACAACAAATGGGTGAGCCCGATGCAATGCGTTCCAAGGAAAGGAGGAATGACCGTGGTGACTAACAAAAACAATGAGTTAATCCCAACCAGGACTGTGACCGGTTTGAGGGTTTGTATGGACTATCGGAAGCTTAATAAAGCTACTCGAAAGGACCACTTTCCTTTACCCTTTATTGATCAAATGCTTGATAGATTAGCGGGTAAACCTTAATATTGTTTTCTTGATGGTTATTCAGGGTATACTCAAATTGCTATCGCACCGGAGGATCAAGAAAAGACGACCTTCACATGCCCCTACGGAACATACGCTTTTAGGAGAATGTCGTTTGGATTATGCAACACACCCGCCACCTTCCAAAGGTGCGTGATGGCCATATTCTCCGATATGGTGGAGGAATTCCTTGAAATATTTATGGATGATTTTTCAGTCTTTGGAGACGATTTTGAGAGCTGTTTAGGAAATCTACAAAAGGTACTCGAAAGATGTGAAAAAGCAAACCTGGTCTTAAATTGGGAAAAATGCCACTTTATGGTGGATGAAGGGATAGTCCTTGGCCATAAGATTAGCTGTTGTGGGATAGAAGTTGACAGGGCTAAGATAGAAGTGATCGAAAAGCTGCCGCCGCCGACCACAGTTAAGGGTATTAGAAGTTTCTTGGGACATGCTGGTTTTTATCGGAGATTCATTGCAAATTTCTCAAAAATCACAAAGCCCTTATGCCATCTTTTAGAGAAGAACCGACCCTTTGACTTTAATGATGAATGTACTGAAGCATTCAAGGTTCTGAAGGAAAAACTGGTAACAGCCCCAATAGTACAGCCACCAGACTGGACACAGCCATTTGAGATTATGTGTGATGCTAGTGACTATGCTGTCGGGGCAGGACTTGGGCAGCGGAGAGACAAATTATTTCATGTCATATATTATGCCAGCAAGACACTGAACGATGCCCAAGTGAACTACACCACCACAGAGAAAGAGTTGTTAGCTGTGGTATTCTCCATTGACAAGTTTCGTTCTTACATACTTGGAACAAAGGTAATAGTGCACACAGACCATTCTGCCCTGAAGTATTTGTTCGCGAAAAAGGATGCAAAGCCTCGATTGATACGGTGGATCCTGCTATTGCAAGAATTAAACCTTGAAATCAAGGACAAAAAAGGGACAAAAAATCAGGTGGCAGATCACTTGTTAAGGTTGGAGAAGGGACAGAGTCTACCAACAGATGAGACAAACATACTGGAGACCTTCCCAGATGAGCAGCTCTTTGCTGCCGCAATCACTGCCGCGACAGCCATGGCGGCATGTAAGTCTTCTGAACTCCCCTAGTATGCAGATTTCGTTAATTTCTTAGTTATCAAGCCAGGAAGAGGTTCCAAAATGATGTCAAGCATTATTATTGGGACGAACCTCTTCTTTATAAAATCTGTGCAGATCAGGTTATAAGGAGGTGTGTACCACAAGAAGAGCAAGAAGACATTCTTCATCACTGCCATGCTTCACAGTGTGGAGGTCACTTAGGAGGCAACAAAACTGCTGCCAAGGTGCTGCAGTCAGGATTTTACTGGCCATCACTGTATAAAGATGCACAAATCTTCTACAAGAGCTATGACAGGTGCCAAAGGACAGGAAACATCTCAAGGAGAAACGAGATGACGCTGTAGAACATTCTAGAAGTCGAGATCTTCGACGTTTGGGGGATTGATTTTATGGGACCATTCCCATCTTTATGTAGGAATCTATACATCCTCCTAGTAGTGGATTATGCCTCTAAGTGGGTCGAAGCTATAGCCACTCAAAAGAATGATGCCAAAACAGTCCAAAGGTTTTTACACAAAAAATATCTTTTCTAGGTTTGGCATCCCTAAGGCGATTATCAGTGATGAAGGGAGACATTTCGACAACGGGGTTATTGCAGTTGCCTTGAAGAAATATGGTGTTAAGCATCGGATCGCGACAACATATCACCCACAAACCAATGGACAAGCTGAGATATCTAATAGGGAAGCTAAGAACATTCTTGAGAAGATTGTTAAGCCAACTAGGAAAGACTGGTCTTTACTCCTCAATGATGCGTTATGGGCATATATGACAGCTTTTAAAACTCCATTGGGAATGTCTCCATACTGATTGATTTATGCGAAAACATGTCATCTACCTGTCGAGATAGAGCACAGAGCATACTGGGCGATCAAGGCAGTGAATATGGACTTGGACAGGGCAGGGCAGAAAAGGCTGTTAGATTTGAACGAAATTGAAGAAATTCGAACAATGGCCTATGACAATGCAAGAATCTACAAGGATAAAACAAAGAAGTGGCACGACAAAAAGTTGCTTCCACGACAGTTCTGCCCAGGGCAGCTTGTATTGTTGTTCAATTCTAGATTGAATCTTTTCCCAGGGAAACTGAAATCTAGATGGTCTGGCCCATTCCAAGTCGTACTGGTTTTTCCCCATGGTGCCATCACAATCCGATCATTAAAAGACGGGCACCAATTCAAAGTCAACGGACAGCGCTTCAAGCATTATCAAGGGACTGAAGCCTAGGAATGCAGGAAGTGGTTACCTTAGGAGATGCCCCACCTGGCATCCCTAATTTGAATAATGTTTTTATTTTTAATCTTTTTAGGAAATAAAGGAGTCCAGAAGAACAGGAGAAGTGAACTCAACCCACCATCCATCCATCAGCCCAATAAAGCCCAAATGTTGAAGCCTGTCATTACAGCTGCCGCGACAGACGCGGAAAATACAGGCTGTCATCACACTGTCACGTCAGACGCGGAAACACGTCACATACGCGTAACAGATGCGGAAACGTGTGTCAGACGCGTCAGACACGCTAACGTACAACAGCTGGCCCCGTTATTCGCGTCCGCCATTACAGCTTCAACGGGCAGCAAATTTTTCTCTATATAACCCCGTTTCATTTTCATTTTCACTCACTTCTGCGTTTCTTACTTGCTCTCTCTCTTTAGTTTTCATTTGATTTCATTTGCTTCTCACAACCCTTGCACAAATATGTCTTCTAGGAAAACCCGACGCAATGCTGCCTCCACTTCCTCACCGACAGCAACTCCCCCACGTTCCTTTGCTAGCAGAGACATGTGGGAGGAGCGTGGCTTCATCTATGCATCGACGGAGGATAATCTAGGCCTCAAACCATTCATAGCCCGAAAGATTAGAGCTTTACAATGGCAAACCTTTGCGGAGCAGCCGGAGGAAATGAATGTTACGCTAGTTCAAGAGTTCTATGCTGCCATCAACAGCAGAACAACAACAGCAGTGTTCATTCGAGGGAAGGAGGTGCCATTTGAAGCAGAATACATTAATACCATCTATGGCTTCTACATCGGTGTCAATGATGATGCCCACTAGCAATTCCTGAATACACTAGACACTACTGCTTACGACGCTGTCATGGCAGAGTTGACTAATGCTGGGACTCAATGGAACACCAGCAGAAAGAATCCAAGGACTGTGAGAAGGACCCAGTTGCTGCCGGAGGCAAAGTTGTGGAATGCCTTCATAAAGAAGAGAATCATGTTATCATCCCACAACACCACCGTCGATCAACCAAGGTTAGCGTTGATACACTCTATTCTACATGAACGGCCCATTAATGTGGGCAGCTTTATTCGAGAAAGTATTCTGGAGTGTGTGCATAGACCAACGGGTCCCCTCTACCTGCCCTACCTCATTACTTCGCTCTGCTGCAGCCATAATTTCCCCGAGGTGCGCACTGATATGATAGTCGAAGGACGAGGGTGGACTGAAAAGAACATCCTCCGCCTTATGGAGCTGACTGCTGCCACCCCCCTCTCGTCATTCGACCCCGCTGCCGCCACAGCAGAAACGACAGAGTAGCAACACACTGAACTAGCTACCGCAGCAGCTGCCCCAACAGACTCCTCCGCCCGGATACTAGCTGCCATTCAGAAACTGGAGGAACGACAGCTGGGCTTAATGACTTTCATCAGGGACTTTGCTGCCTCCACGGTAACATTCATACAAAGTTTTTTAAATTTTCCTGATGCTGCCTTTCCTACTTTTCCTGCCTATTACTTTACACCTGCTGCTACCCCACGAACGCCTTCTGCTGCCTCCACGCCATCGCCTACCCCGACAGCAGCAGGCAGCCCCTATGCCGAGCCATCTGCCCGAGGGACAAAATGTCCGATGGCATCGGAGGATCTAGATGCCTTTGTTGCTGGATGCTCCTCCTCTTCAGTTTGGGCTGCCAATGTTACTGAACCGTCCATCAAGAGAAATCTGGCAATGGAATTCTCCCCCGTGAAGAGGTAGAAGTGGATGGCTGATAAGAACAAATTGCCAAAGGCCAACATCAGCAGCAACAGTGACAGCAGCAGCGGGGAGAGCAGCAGCAGCAGCTCAGAAGTTCAGGTCGTGGAGCAACCTCCTCACATCTCCCCCACCAGAGTCCAGCCACCAAGGGAGGCCGAGGCCAAGAACACATCCGCCTCCCCCGTGCCCCAGCCTGCCCCAAAAGCCAGAGCCCACCGCCAGATCCGCCTCAGCAGCAGCAGCGAAGACAACGATTAAATTTAAGTTTCTTATCTCATATTTTGCTGCATGCTATATATTTTGTGATGTACTGCTTTTTTTGGCTTTTAATTGTCATTTGAATTGAGGGCAATGCAACCCTCAAGCTTGGGGGTGGCAACCCTCCATTAATGGAGTACATCTTAGTTTAAAATCTGTGTCTTTACTTAGTTTATTTTTGTCTCTTAAAAAATGATGAAAATATTGAAAATTTTGGCTGAAAACTGTGAACTGAACTTACCTGTCGTGACAGCTCTGTCGTGGCAGTGACTTTAGGATAATTTTAGGAGAAGTTTAGAGCCTTTCTATAGTTATGAAAACTTAAACACCATTGTGACTGTTATACTGCTTAGAATTCTTTTAGCCAAACTAGAATAGGAAGCTTAGCACTTGAATAGCACCTAGAGGTGCCTAACACTGGCTCTAGGAAAGAAGTTTAGCAAAAGAGACTCAACAGCCCTAGAGGTGCCCGAAACTGGCTCTAGGAACTTAACTAGAGGTGCCCAAAACTGGCTCTAGTGAAACTTTAGCAAAAAAAAATAGAGATATCGAGTCAAAACAAAAAAGAAAGGAGCATGAAAAAGTGCCTTCAAAAGATAAACTTTGGCATAAAAATTCGAGTTAAGAGCTGAAATATTCTAGTGAAACTAAGAGAGTCTTGGCATATAACTGTTCACAAGCATGCACACACTACACGAGGACTATAGTGAGACTCCGGACAGATTCTAAATTATCCGACAGGTTGCTGCCGTCACAGGGAACGAACGACGGGTAAGGGAAAGTTCACTGTTTGAAAGCCAAAACAAAAATATTTCATTTTCTTTTTAGGTCTTAGTTGCTTGAGGGCAAGCAAAAACTTGAGTTTGGGGGTGTGTTGAGTGTGTAAAAGTTCTATTATTTACACCCTATTTAACCCATATTTCTGTTGCATTCAAGAATTATTCATTGCATTTAGGTTAGTTTACAGCAAAACATCACAAATATATTAAAAGGCACAATTTCTACTAAAAATAGTTGTTTTTGCAGGTTGCTGCCGTAGCAGACGGAATGGGCAGGCGCTGGGCAGTGAAGCAGAAGAGCTGGAACTGGACAAGCAGTCAAAGAGGATGATGCTGCCAAGGTTGCCGCCGTGACAGCAGAGGACGACAGCAGTTTTGAGGAGAAGAAGCAAAGTGGACCACAACAGATAGAGAAAATCCGGCCGTCTGTCGTGTGAAAACCCCATATTTTTCCAAGCCCCATATCAAAAGGAATGTCAAGCCAAAGTTCAAGGAGAGAAAATCCCAAGCAAAGAAGATGACGGCTGGAAAGTAGATTCCTTGAAGATTTAGTCTTTATTAGAATCATACTTTCATTTAAAGTTGTATTCTTGCGATTTTAGATAACTTGAGCCCAAAGCTTATATAAGGGCATATATTCTGACCTAGGGGGAATAACCGATTACCCTAGCTTCCTTCCCAAAACTCTAGTCGTTTTTCTTCCCACAACATGTTCTAAATTCCCCCTAGGGCCACGGGTTGATTTGTAAAGTAGTTGCAAGGGTTGTTTTGTTTTAGGAATTTTCAGTTCAATAAAATAAACTTCAAGTTCTCTTATTTTGGTTATTAATATCTTGCAAGAGCATCGGGAGAGCATTGTGAGGTTATCTGTTTACTTAGCATCAAGAGAGTTAAGTATACGAAAGAAATAAGAGCAAGTTCTCTAGTTTATAGTTGAACTATCTCGGACCTAGGGATAGGACGAGGTTAAGTGGCTAAAGAAGAATTCATCGACATCAGTGTTCATCCTTCGATTCACGCTGGGAGGTATCATCAAAGACGTGATCATTGACAGACTTGGACCTAGGGATAGGCCAAGGCATATCTGGGATTCTTGCCAAACTTGAAGTGCTGAGTTGATTGTTCGCTACCGCGACAAGCAACGGACTGCTGCCGCGACAGTTGCTGCCGCGACAAGGACGACGACACAACTAGAGTTCCGAGACTCATCAATACTTGCACTACTGAGCAATTAATTACCAGCACATTCTCTCTATTCTTGATTATCCTACTCTTTTATTTACGTTTACTTTATTATTTTCATGACAGCTTTCTCAATTATTTTCCTTACTTTCGTGCAGTGAATTAAGGTGAAGCTATTAGCCCAATCCCTGTGGAGACGATATCCGATACTTCGTATCACTTTACTACTTGTGTCGTGTATACTTGCACTACCATTGCGATAGACTCTTTTACACGCAACAATCTTACTTACTCTTTTCGTGAGTTCAACTCTCTCGATACCGAACAAATGGATATAATTCAACTAATCTTTCGCCTTAATTGAAAACTATGAAGAGCATGGAATAAGTAAACCTTGAAGTTTTATTTGCAAAAACAAACTTAAAATCCTAAACAACCATTCTCACACTAATTAAAACATAACCCAAACCCAAAGAGAGAATTAGAACGTGACGACGACAAGAAAATCTAAACTATGCCTAAGGAAAACCTAACTTGTTTTGAAATAGAATTACAATGGGTATATATAGGCATTAGCTAGGTCTAGTCCTTCTTGAAGTAGAAGTCTTCAAAGTCTTTTTTCCATTAAATGCAACTCTTAACGCTGACTTATTTGAGTTGAATGTGGACTTTATCATGTTGCCTTGCTCCACAAAAAATCTTGAGTTCTTCCTTCGGCGGCTCTGCCTGCTGCTACAGACGTTAGAAAATTGAGTGAATAGCATCGATAGAGTCAAGATTTTCTGCTCTACGGATCACACTCCGGTTCCCCAACTCCATAGTCTGTTGTCTTGGGCGGCAAGTTGAGAGGAGGCATCTACTCGACATCTACTGTCTCTGTCTGGAACTATATCAGTACATCTCCTTGGTCTGTTGCCTCAGCATCATGTCCTCAGCTCCTCTTTCCCTCTGTAAGCCTTTAATATCTGAAACTAAAACTAAGCTAAAACAATACATTTTCTTCACCAAATAATAGATAATCCATAAAAGCATGACAAAGTAAGGAAATACTATAAAATGCAATGCATGGTTCTAATTATGCCTAAAATACACTAAAAGCAGCAATAATATGAGATGGAATGTGTATGAAATATAGAACTTATGGACACTTTACACACCCCCAAACTTGAACAATTGATTGTCCTCAAGCAATGCAACCTAAACATACTTACCCTTATATTAACCAGAAGAAAAACCCTATTTTCAACTTGATTTCGCACCTCAAGGTCATGGCTTCTATATTAGATTATTGAAGGGAAAATAGCACGAAAATAACTCAGAATTAATTTCTATAATGCCAGTGCAGTGTGTGCAGAACTGTGTACAAGCTAAGTATGCAGAATAACTAGATAATCAAAGATGTTGTTATGATATATAAGGTTGCTGCCAAGACAACACAGTTAAGCACAAGTATGTAATCATGTCAATGAGGGCTTTAGCTTATCACAACTACTCTTTTAGGTCTGAAATTAAGATGAGAACAAACTACAAAACCCCGAACCCATGGAGTAGAGTCATCACGTGAAGACTTTCATTCACTCATGCTAATTTGTCTGTCACTTCATGATTTTCAGATTCATAAACTTTGATAGAAGCAGAGTGTCCTTGCACATGATTCTTCTTAGAGCCTGTTTCGGGCACCTCTAGGGTAAAACAACAAATTTTCTTTGTTTTTTCACTGTTGTCGTGGCAGTGCTGCATTTTTCTGTTTCTGTTTTCTACCTCGACGGCTACTGTAAAGTGTCCAAAAGTCCTATATTTCATGCACATTCCAACTATTATTATTATTATTATTATTATTATTATTATTATTATTATTATTATTATTATTATTATTATTATTATTATTATTATTATTATTTTAAGCACATTTTATACATAAGTAGGTGCATGCATGACATTTTACAATATTTCTAGTTTCTACCTTGCTGTTATGAGTATTCTCTATTTGGTGGACAAGAGATACTGTTTTAGAGTATTCTTCTCTGTAGGTAGTAACAACTGAAAGAGGGAACCGAGGAGCTGAGGGCACAAGGCTAAGGAGGCTTACCTAGGAGCTACAGTGAAGCAGTTCCAGCTGAAGACGAGTTGCTGCCAAATACCTGCCGAGCAGAGTTGTCGCTGACCTTGCTGCCCACGGCAGCTGACTATGGAAGTGGGGAGAACCGGATCGTGATCTGTAGAGCTAAAACTTCTGAATCTATCACCGGCGTTCATGTGATTTTCCGACGTCTGTAGCAGCGACCATGGCTACCGAAGAAAAATTCACAAGCTTACTTGCGGACTAAGGCAAACGAGATAGAGTCCATATTCCTCGCAAAGAAGTCATCATTTAAAGCCATATTAAAGATGGAAAGCTACTTTTGAGGATTTCTACATTAAGGAGGACTTAAACTAGTATTGAGTCTATAAATGCCCATTGTACTCTTAGTTTAAATCATCCTAGGTTTTCTATAGACTTTTCTTGTGTTCTTCACTGCTGCCATGTTCTAAATTCAATTTGTGTTAGGGTTATGTTGTAACTAGTGAAAAATAGTTGTTTTAGGTTTTGAGTTATTTTTCAATAAAATATTCCGTGTTTACTTAATCCATTGTTCTTCACTCTTTCAATATGTCTACACTAGTCGTTTGAGAGAATCTATTTGCCGGGCACGAAAGTGCAAGGCTCACGAAAGGGTTAAGTACAATCACAACGTGCAGCGGTGTGACTAACTTGGTTCCACACCAGTCCATAAGTTTCAGCGGCTAAAAGGGATTACCAACCGAGTTGACTAACTTGGTTCCACAGTAGTCCACAAGTTAGCTCTCGAGCATCCTAACCTAGAAATAGGAGGGATCATTGTCGACTATCTTGTCGGACTTGGAGTATCTGCCAGACTTACCGCCAAGACTTCTTCCTTTCCACCTGTCGAGACAGTACACCCTTGCAGTGGCAGTGACCTGCTGCGGCCGCGTGACAGGGTCGTAGTTTGCCACCCGCCATACCCGCCGAGGCAGCATATCGTCGTAGCACAAAATAACTCATACCTTTTACAACGCATTTTTCACACTAAGTGGCAGCATAACCCTGCTTGCGTTATCAACCTGATTCACCTTTTCTCTATTACTTGTGTTTTTAATTACTTTTCTATCTCAAGCAATTATTCACTTGTGCTTTTACTTTACCATGTGCAGGAACTACGAAATGAGATATGATGTCCAATCCTCGTGGGATTTGACATCTTTTATACTATAACTTGGCAAGAGTGTGCACTTGCGCTCTCACAAAAAGGGAACACATACACGCCATACAAGTTTTTGGCGCCGTTGCCAGGGATTGGTAACAGCGAATTTCGTTTTTCAATTTCTGCACCTTTTTAATTTATTTTTGTTTTTAATCGAAAAAAATATTTTACCGTGTCCTTTGCAAGTGCATGATCAGGGCCAAGCCTAAGGGAAACCTTATAATTAACGACGATCTTGAGCGCGAAACAAGAAGGATTAAAAGGGAGCTCAGGGAAATTCTAAAGAACATAGGAGATAAGGGCAAAGCCAAGGAAGAAACCATGGTAAACGAGGACCCCCCAAATGATGCCATGAATGGCAGGGGCGGGCAGCATGATTTGCCGCCCAGAGGACCATAAGAACAATAGAGGCACGACCCCCTTGATCTGCACAGGCCGCAACAGATGCAAACAACTAGAGATTACCTGGAACATGACTTCCAAAGGTTTTAACCAATAGTGACAGAACCAGAGATAGGGGCAGACCATTTTGAACTAAAGCATGTCATGTTCAACATGCTAAATACACTAGGGCACTTCAGAGGGACTGCCACAGAAGATGCTCGGTAGCATCTACGAGGATTCCTGGACATTTTTCGAGCATTCAAGATACATGGGGTTCACCAAGACGTACGACGACTGAGGATATTTCCCTATTCACTAAGGGATAAGGTGAAACAGTGGTTGAATAACCAGCCAGTCAAATCTTATAATACATGGACAGAGCTCTGTAAAGAATTTCTAGACCGTTTCAGCCCGTCCAATGTCACTGATAGGCTACAGAATGAGATCGTAGCCTTTAGGCAAGGGGATGAGGAGCCGATGTACGAGGTATGGGAGCGGTATCAACAAATGTGAATAATTGTCCGCTTCATGGTCTACCGGCTTGGACTCATGTATCTATATTTTACAATGGGGTTAACTACCCAACGCGAATGATGATAGATGCATCGGACAACGGGATCATCCTAGACAAACCTCTAGAGGAAGCACTGTGGCTGCTGAACATAGCCGCTAAAAATGACTACATGTACCCGACAGCCCGCCGAGGCGGCACAAGGCGGCCAGCAACATCTAATGAGGTAGAAGCTTCAGACTCCGTAAATGCCCGCCTCGACACTCTGACAGAGCTGGTGATGAAGATGGTGCAATCTGCTCGGAAGGTCCATCAAGTAAAAGTTGTTGAGCCATTCTGTGGCGAATATGGGGGCGACCACGATTCCCTCTTCCTGCACTGCATCTGCAAAGTATATGGGAGGATACGAGAGGAATAGTAGGCCCCCCCAGAACACCTATAATCTTGGCTGTAGGAACCATCCCAACTTCTCCCGGAGCAACCCAAATACAGCTGCCAACCCCTAACAGTTCTAGAGAGGCTACCAGGAGAACCAGTCCCGGCAGCAGACTCAACAGCCACAACACATCAATTCACTAGAATCTACTCTACAAACTTTTATGAAACAAACTGGTGAATTTATTGCTCATACAAATAAATTTATGGAAAAAACTGAGTCTTTTATGGACAGGACCGAGATGAAGATCAACAACCAGGAGGTTGTCATAAAGAACTTGGAGACCCAATTTGGGCAGTTCACCGAAATCTACAACAACCGAACTATGGGTGCATCATCTAGCAGCTCGCAAGCAGCCAAACCCACCTTTGAGCATTGCAAGGCTATATCAACAAGAAGTGGGAAGTAGTTTGATGGACCCAAGATGATAGAACAGCCAAAAGTGCCGCCGAACCAGACAAGTAAGCCCGCCACAACTGTAGAACATGACAACAACTTTAAAAATGATGATCCTC
The DNA here is from genome assembly GCA_958450335.1 of Hibiscus tridactylites. Classification (NCBI taxonomy): domain Eukaryota; kingdom Viridiplantae; phylum Streptophyta; class Magnoliopsida; order Malvales; family Malvaceae; genus Hibiscus; species Hibiscus tridactylites. The sequence goes on along the minus strand of OY288289.1, from coordinate 21,081,812 downwards.
CTTGGACTAAGCCCTCAAGAAAGGAGCACATAGAGGACATCCATCTGCCAACACTGTTTCCCCAAAAGCTCAAACAACTACCACATAAGCACCAGTTTAGAAAGTTCCTGGATATTCTGAAACATGTGCATATCAATATACCTATGATAGAAGCCATACAAAGCATGCCAAACTATGTCAAGCACCTTAGAGACATGGTTTCTAAGAAAAAGAGGATAGGGGAATTCGAGACAGTGGCTGTCACTAAAGAGTGTATGGCTCTGCTACATAACAAGCTGCCGCCAAAGTAGACAGATCCGGGCAGCTTTGGTATACCATGCAGGCTAGGGAGCACGCACGAGACCAGAGCCCTGTGTGACTTGGGAGCCAGCATCAACCTGATGCCAAAGGCCGTCTTTGACAAACTAGGTATTGGGCTTGCCAAACCGACCTTTGTAATGCTTAAACGTTTTGATCACTCATTTGTGCATCTGGAGGGAAAGATCGGAGATATCCTAGTAAAGGTGGGCAACCCGATCCTCCCCGCCGACTTCCTCATCCTAGATTGTGAGGCTGATGAGAAAGCCTCTATCATTCTTGGGCGATCCTTCTTGGCCACGAGCAAAATGATTATAGATGTGGAACTTGGGGAGCTGACAATGAGGGTGCAGGACCGGAGCAGAAGGATGAACATGCTACAACACGTAGAGGAAGGAAAAGGACGCCCGAATGCAAGAACTGCCAAGATCAATGTAGAAACAGGCCAGGGCAGCAGCTGCCGCGACAGGCCTAGGGGCAGACTTAAGGACCCCCTAACACAACGTTTGAAAGAATAAGAGGACCCACCAGGAGGGACGAAAATGCCAAACCGCCTCAGAAAGTGGTTATGTTTGGGGGATGCAGCAAAATGCACTCCTAACATAACTTAAATTTTTATTTTATTTTATTTTATTTTTATGCATTAGGATTATAATTTATGTTATTTTAGGATTAGATTAATTTTCAGAATTTTATTTTTTAGAAAATATTTAATTATTTTTGTTTTTATTTTTATTTTAGGTTTAAGAATAAAAGAGAACGATTAGGAATGAGACCCTACAAGAAGCCGGCCCACCATTCTGTCGAGACAGCCGCCAGCGTAGCAACGCATAACGGCTAGTTGAACTTCAACGGCTAGCTGCCAACGGCTCCGAAATTAACGGGTAGAAAAATCCGTAACGTGCACTAGAAAATCGGATCGTTGAGCATTTGATGCCGCCCTGGCACTTCACAGCAGCCCCTATATATACACCTCTCACTCACTTCATTTTACTTTACTTTCATCTTTTTTCTATCTTCTATCTAATTCCCCTACTCTCTCACAATTTTTATTTCTAGTTTCAGTTAAGTACAATCGTTCACATGGCCTCAACATCAACCCAAAAAACCCATCTATAAGAAGTTTTGCTTCAAGGAGGATGAGGAGAGATACATAGAGAAATTCTCCAGCAGGCAGTATGGGAGGAACAAGGCTTCCATTACACGCGACAAACGACATACCATGGTCCAGAGCCCGCCTTGTTCCGAACCATCCACTACAAGGGATGGGAGATGTTCGCTCAGCAGCTCTAGGTAGCAACATCACTATCGTTAGGGAATTCTACTCCCATCAGCCATGCCCGGAGAAACCATTCGTCTACATCCGCGGGGAGCCGGTAAAACTCAACAATGCTATCATCAACAGCTACTATGGCCTCAATATGAACGACAACCCTAACAAGGATTGGAGGCCATCAGTGACGGCTGCCAACTATGAGGAAATCAAGGCCAAACTCTGTAAGCCCAACACACCACGGCTGGGGGGCAAACATGTGGGATCTGTCCAGCGCCGCCACCTGCTGCCATAAGCTATGCTATGGAACACGTTTGTGAAAAGGCGTCTGCTGCCCACATCCCACAACTCAACAGTTGACCGGCCGCGCCTCACCTTAATCTACAATATCCTGATGAACCAGCCGATCAACGTAGGGGAAATTATCTGCACCAAAATCTAGAACTACTTCAAGAAGAAGAAGGGCATGTTGTACTTCCCCTCTCTCTTCACAGGTCTCTACACCAACTTTGGAGTCTCTGCAGAGCCTACAAATGAGCTTACAACTGCCAAAGAGGGCTGGACCAAAAGGTCCGCATTCATATGATGCAGGATGTAGAAAAAGAGCTAGTAACATCGATCCAGCTTTCCGCCACATAGTTCGAAACTCCGGCCGTCCCAAGCAGTACTGATGTTGCCCCAGACGAAGAAGTCCTCATGTTGCTGCACTCACTTCTAGAAAGCACAAAACGGATAGAGCAGCAGTAGTTGGCCTTCGTGAATTATGTGGGGGAGGCACAAGAAGCCCTTGTGACATATTTTCTGCAGAAATTTCTCGGTGATGTCCCCACCATGCCAACATATTCCGAGGAGCTTGCAGCAGCAGCTCGAACACAAAGAACTCCACCAGCCACCGCTGCCTGCCAGACTAAACTTCGGGTGCCGTCTATTATGCATTCTTCGACCTACTCAGCCGCCACCCCATCCAAAACAGTGGCAGACTCCCCTGAGAGGGACCATCAGAATCTCTCCCCTGCCTACACAACAAACACAGTGGTAGACACCTCCTCATTAGAGGAGATCGAACAACTACCTCAGGAGCCAAAACAGTAGTGGTAGCAGCAACAACAACCATCCCTATGGCATTCATCCCTCCAACTGCACCCACTGAGGAAGGAACTAGGAAGAGCAAGCGGCACATCATAGCTGAAGAACCTGTAGACCTCGAGACCGAGTCAGAAGAGGACGATGCACATCTAGAAGCTTCTCATGCAAAACCGCAAGAAGAGCCACATCATACGCCGAAGAGAGTCCAGCCACCGCGGAAAGCAAAAACATCACCTGCTAGAACCACCGCCAAGGCATCTGTCGGCCGCCGCTTCGTCATTCATACCTCTTCCTCCTCCTCAGCAGACAAAAATCCAACCTCCTCCCACCTCTTAGCAAACTTTTAATTTATTTCCTTTCATTCTTTTATTTTTATTTTCGTTATTTTTATCTTTAACTTGTATTTTTCTTGTATTTTGTATTTTATCTATTTTGTGCATTGAGGGCAATGCCCATCTCGAGTTTGGGGGGGATAACTCTTGCATCATATTTTTTAGGGCATCTTTAGTTGCATGTATGTTGCATTGTACTTGCCTTAGTAATAATCAGAAAAGAAAAGTTTGCTAGGACTTGTGCCTATGATAGGATAGCCGACTAAATTATTTTCGCACCTAATAAAAACTGAACTTAGTCTTGGGAAAAAGCATGAAATATGACTTAGAATTTTTTTTTCTTTGTTACTAGGACTTGTGCCTATGTTGCTAGGACTTGTGCCTATGATAGCATCTTTGTTACTTGCTGAATGTGTTAGAATATTTTATGAACATTGCCTATTTGTTTTTAGAATTCTTTGCAAATTTCTAACGATGATTACAAGTAGCCGCTGAGGTAGGCAAAAGAAACAGAAAAATGATGTACTGCCATACCAGCAAGATAAAAAACAAAGAACAAAGTTGTAATACCCTAGAGGTGCCCGAAACAGGCTCTAGGAAGAATCATGTGCGGGGACACTCTGCCGCTATCAAAGTCCATGAATCTGAAAGCCTTAAAGTGACAGACAAATTAGCATGAGTGATGAAAGCCTTCACGGGATGACTCTACTCTAAAGGTTCGAGGTTTTGTAGTTTGCTCCTATCTCAATGTCAGGCCTGGTTGAGAAGTTGTGATAAGCTGAAGCCCTCAATGGCATGATTAAAAATATTGTGCTTAGACTATGATGCCTCGGAAGGAACCTTTACATAAAAGCAACATCTTTGTTTAATTATTTATTCTGTGAATTCAGCTCATTTACAAATATGCACGCACCACACAGGCATGAGAAATTTAAATTCAAAGTTCTTTTTCTGCTTATTTCTCTTCACTAACTTAATATAGGTGCCACGACCTTGAGGCAGAAAATCGAGTTAAAAGCTATTTTTTCTTTCTAATTATTATCAGAGTAGGTACTTTAGGTTGCATTGCCTGAGGACAAGCAACAGTTCGAGTTTAGGGATGTGTAAAGTGTCCAAAAGTCCGATGTTTCATGCACATTCCAACTCTTATTATTACTGTTTTTAAGCACATTGTAGACATAAGTAGGTGCATGCATGACATTTTACAGTATTTCTAGTTTCTGCCTTGCTGTTATGAGTATTATTTATTTGGTGGACAAGAGATATTGTTTTAGTGTATTCATGTATGTAGGTACTAACAACTAAAAGAGGGAACCGAGGAGCCGAGGGCACAAGGCTGAAGAGGCTTACCTAGGAGCTGTACTGAAGCACTTCATGTGATTTTCTGACGTCTGTAGCAGCGGCCTTGGCTGCCGAAGCGAAATTCTCAAGCTTAGTTGCGAACTAAGGTAAACGACATAGAGTCCATATTCCATGCAAAGAAGTCGGTATTTAAAGCCATATTAAAGATGGAAAGCTACTTTTCAGGACTTCTACTTTTAGGAGGACTTAACCTAGTCTTGAGTCTATAAACACCCATTGTACTCCTAGTATAAATCATCATAGGTTTTCTATAGACTTTTCTTGTGTTCTTCACTGTCGCCATGTTCTAAATTCCATTTGGGTTAGGGTTATGTTGTAACTAGTGCAAAACAGTTGTTTTAGGTTTTGAGTTATTTTTCAATAAAATATTCTGAGTTTACTTAATCCATTGTTCTTCATTCTTTCAATCTTTCTACACCAGTCGTTTGAGAGAATTCATTTGTAGGGCACGAAGGTGTAAGGCTCAAGAAAGGGTTAAGTACGGTCACAACGTGCTGAGACGTGACTAACTTGGTTCCACACTAGTCCATAAGTTTCAGTGGCTAAAAGGGATTATCAACCGAGTTGACTAACTTGGTTCTACACTAGTCCACAAGTTAGCTCTCGAGCATCCTAACCTAGAAATAGGAGGGATTACTGTCGACTATCCTGCCAAACTTGGAGTATTTGCTAGTTTTTCGACCAGGACTTCTTCCATTCCACCTACCGAGACAGTACACCCTTGCAGTGGCAGTGACCTGCTGCGGCTGCGTGACAGGGTCGTAGTTTTCCGTCCGCCATACCTGTCATGGCAGCACAAAATAACTCATACCTTTTACAACGCAGTTTTCACACTAAGTGGCAACATAACCCTGCCTACCTTATCAACTCGATTCACCTATTTTCTATTACTTGTATTTTTAATTACTTTTCTATCTCAACCAATTATTCACTTGTGCTTTTACTTTACCCTGTACAGAAACTACGAAACGAGATAAGCTGTCCAATCCTCGTGGGATTCGACATCTTTTGTACTATAACTTGGCAGGAGTGTGCACTTGCGCTCTCACAAAAAGGGAACACATACACACCCTACAAGTTTTTGGCGTCGTTGCCGGGGATTGGTAACAGTGAATTTCGTTTTTCAATTTCTGCACCTTTTTATTTTATTTTTATTTTTATTCGGAAAAAAATTTTAATCCACAACAGTTGTGGATCTCCTTGCATATGATCTCCCCAACATTGATGGGCCAGTTCACCATGATGTTGTGGATTAGTGCGAGGCGCATCCGGTCAATAGTGGAGTTGTGGGAGGTGGGCAGGAGATGACTGTTGATGAAGGTAATCCACATCATTGACTCGGGCAACAGGTGGCAGCGTTGGATAGAGCCTCCATGCTTTCCTATGAACTAGGTCGTGTTGGGCTTGCACAGCTTGGCCTTAAGCCTCTCGGAATCGGCAGCCGTCAGTGACTGCCTCCATTCCTCATGAGGGTTGTTGTCCATCTCTAGGCCGTAAAAGTTGTTGATTACGGTGGCGTTCAGCTTAATAGGCTCCCCACGGATATATACGAATAACAAATCTAGTCAGGGATGATGGACATAGAATTCTCTTACCAAAGTGATGTTGGCCATCTCCGGCTGCCGTACGAGCATCATCCATCCCTTTCTATGGATGGTTTCGAACAGGGCATGCACTAGGCCAAAGTCTCATGTCTTCTTCGTGTATTGGAAATCTAGCTCCTCCCAAATTGCCTACATGGAGAACTGATCCTTGTATCTTTCCCTGTCTGCCCTAGAGCAAAATCTTTGGTAGGTGGCCTTTGGTTGGGATGCTGATGCCATGAGAGACAGTTGTAATTAACCATAACTTGAAAGAAAATAATGTGAGATGAGAGAGAAATGGATTCAAGAAGAATATGGCTAGGAGATGAAAGTAAAGTAAATGAATGGGGTGAGAGAGGTTTAAATAGAGGCTGCCAAGAGGTGTCGTGGCGGCATAAAATGTCCAACGGTCCAGTTTTCTCGCGCACGTTACAGGATTTCTGCCCGTTACATCTGTAGTCGTTGGCAGCTAGCCGTTAGCGGGCTACTAGCCGTTACGCACTATCTGCGCTGGGCCGCCCTTGGCTGTCTTAGCGGGATGGTGGGCGAGCTCCTTGATGGGCCTTCTTCTTGGTCCAACTCTTTTATTCCTAAGCCTGAAATAAAATAAAAATAATTAAATACTACAATAAGTTCTGAAAAATAAAAATATGAAAAATAAATTCAAGATCAAATCCTAAGGAAAATAAATTGCAATAAATTAAACTCTAATCCTAATGCATAAAAATAAAAATAAGGAAAATAAAAAAATAAAAAAAATAAGTTTTGTTGAGAGAGAATTTGGGTGCATCTCCCAGACATAGCCACTTCCTGAGGTGATTTGGCTTGTTCTTCCCTCATGGGGGGGTCCTCTTGTTCCTTAAGGTGTTGTGCTACTGGGTCCTTCAGCCTGTCCTTGGGCCTGTCGCGACAACTGCTACCTTTGCCTGTCTCTGTGCTGATTTTGGCGGCCTAAGCATCCTTCCTTTTTCTTTTCTGAGGGTTGTAATATGTTTAACTTGATGCTCTGGTTGTCTACGCTCATGGCCAGCTCCCCAATGTTCCACATCTATTAGAGTTCTGCCCGTGGCCAAAAATGGTCGCCCAAAGATGATAGGGGCTTTTTCATCAGCCTCACAGTCTAGGATGAAGAAATTAGCTGGAAGAATAAGGTTTCCCACCTTCACTAGGATGTCTTCGATTTTTCCCTCCTACTGCACAAAAGAATGATCGGCAAGTTTCAGCATGATGAATGTAGGTTTGTCTTGCCCAATTCCGAGGTTGTTGAAGACTGCCTTAGGCATTAGGTTGATGTTGGCTCCTAAGTCGCATAGGGCTTTTGTTTCATACTTGCTGCCTATTCTGCAGGGAATAACAAAGCTGCCCATATCTGTTTCCTTGGGCGGTAGTTCTTGTGCAACATGGCCATTCATTCCTCTGTTACAGCAACTGTTTCGATTCTCCAATTCTTTTCCTTTTAGAAACCATGTCCCTGGGGTATTTGTCATAGTGGCCATGTTTTGAATGGCTTCTATAAGAGGGATATATTATATGCACCTGCTTCAGAATATCCAAGACTTTCCTTAATTTGTGCTCATGTTTCTGCTGCTTAAGCCTCTAGGGGAAAGGTCCTGGCAAACTGATGTCCTCTATTCGTTCTTTGCATGGGAACTTTATCTGTGGAGGATCATCTACTTTAGGACTGATGTAAGGTTCAGCTGCCGAAGCGGCCAGTGGTTCTTTCTGTGTTGGCTGTTTCTCTGCTTGCTTCTCCACCCTGGGTTCATCCAACTACTTCCCACTTCTGGTTGATATGGCTTTGTGTAAAGTGTCCACAAGTTCTATATTTCATGTGCATTCCATCTCATATTATTGTTGTTTTTAAGCTCATCCTAGGCATAATTAGGATCATGCATTGCATTTTACAGTATTTCTACACATTATCTTGTTTCTATAAGACTATCTTTTATCTAGTGAAGAAGATATTGTTTTAGTGTATTTTTGGTTTTAGGTACTAACAATTGAAAAAGGGAAAGAGGAACTGAGGATGCAATGCTGAGGCAGCGGACCATGGAGATATACTGAAGCAATTCCAGCTGAAGATAGTAACTGCCGAGTGTTGCCGCAGCCGACCATGCTACCCACGACATCAAACTATGGAGTTGGAGAATCGGAGTGCGATCTATAGAGCCAAAAACCCTAATTCTATCGATGCCGACCTCTTGATTTTCCGACGTCTGTAACAGTGGGTAGACCCACCGAAGTGAAATCTCAAGATTACTTGCGGGCAAAGGCAACATGATAAAGTCCAAATTCAACTCAAAGACGTTAGTGTTTAAAGTCACATTAAACGTGAAAAGCTACTTTTGAGGAGTTCTACTTCAAGAAGGACTAGGCCTAGCTATTTGTCTATAAATATTCATTGTATTCCTAGTTCAAATCATCTTGGGTTTTCTTTAGGCTTAGCTAGGGTTTTCTTCCGCCGCCATGTTCTAAACTTCCCTAGGGTTTGGGGTAATTTTGTATTTTAGTTGTGAAAACGTTTGTATTAGGTTTTTGAGTTGCTTTCAAAAAAATATTCTAAATTTACTTAATTCATGGTCTTCATTTCTTCGTTTAGTTCCAAAAGTCTAGTTGAAGAAATCCATTTGTCGGGCACGAGAGTGTCAAACTCACGAAAGAATTAAGTACGGTCTCTTTATGTCAAGGTGTTGACTAATTAGGCTTAGACATAAGTTCGAGTTTCAGCGGTTAAAAGGAGCAACCAAACGTCGACTGCATGTGTTAGGTTTACGATGAGATTGCTAGGTATTGCCTACATCACGTGGTGACAGAATCCTTGCCTAGACATAGGAAGGATCACTTAAGAATTGCTCTGCCGAACATGGAGTATCTGTTAGACTTGGCGCCGGGACTTTTCTCCATTCCGTCTGCCGAGACACCGAAAGTCGCAGGAGCAGAGATCCGCTGCGGCAACGAAAGGGTCACTGCCTCAATCCGCCATTACCCGCCGAGGCAGCATATCATGGCAGCGCAAAACAACTTAGCCTATACAACGCAGTTCCACACTAAGGAGCAGCATAACCCTACCCACTATCTCAACATGATCAATTTCTTTTATTACTTGTGTTTTAAGTTACTTTTATTCTCAACAATTACTTTACTTGTGCAATTTACTTTCCCTTGTGCAGGAACGACAATCTGAAACAAAAGACCAATCCTCGTGGGATTCGACATCTTTTATACTATAACTTGGCAGGAGTGTGCACTTGCACTCTTAATAAAAGGGAACACCTACACGCCCTACAAGTTTTGGCGTCGTTTCTTGGGATTGGCGCCCTACAAGTGTGCACTTGCACTCTTAATAAAAAAGAATTTTACCGTGTCCTTTGCTAGTGTATGACCAGGGAAATCCCAAAAGGTGAACTCCTCTTTTACACCGATATCGAGCATAAGGCAAGAGAACTTAAGAAGGAGATCAAGGTAGTCCTAGCAACAAACAAAGAAGAAAAGGGAAAGGTGAAGGTAAACATGGTAAACGAGGACCCACCCAACAGTGCCGCACACGACAGAGAGAGACAGCAAGACTTGCCGCCTAGAGGTCCGCAAGATCCACCGAGGCAGGACCCTCCTTTACCACCCAGGCAGTCCCAGCCAGTTCGAACCACTAGAGACTATCTCGAACATGACTTCAGAGGGTTTGATCCAGCAATAACGAAACCTGATATTGAGGCGGACCACTTCGAGCTTTAGTTGGTCATGATTAACATGATTAATACTTAGGGAACTTTGGAGGGACTGCCACTGAAGACGCTCGACAGCATCTGAGAGGATTCCTAAACATCTATAGAGCATTTAAAATACACGAGGTCCATCAAGATGTATTGAGGGTGAGGTTATTTCCCTATTCACTGAGGGATAGGGCTAAACAATGGTTGAATAACCAACCAGCGGGGTTGTTTAACACATGGGAAGAGCTATGTAAAGACTTTCTAGATCGATTCAGCCCGTTCAATGTCACTAACAGACTGTGCAAAGAGATAACAACCTTCAGGCAAGGGGATGATGAGCCAATGTATGAAGCATGGGAGCGGTACCAACAGATGCTGAATAACTGCCCGCTCCATGGTCTTCCGACTTGGACGCAAGTATCAATATTCTACAACAGGGTGAACTACCCAATACGAATAATGATAGATGCCTCGGCCAATGGAATCATCCTCGACAGACCACCAGAAGACGCACTGCGGCTGCTGAATCAAGCCGCCAAAAATGACTACAAGTATGCAATAGCCCGCCAAGGGGGCATGAGGCGGCCAACCATTGTTAACGAGGTAGAAGCCTCAGACTCTGTTAATGCCCGCCTTGACACGCTGACGGAACTCGTCATGAGCATTGTGACACCCGTTGGGAAGGTCCATGAGGTAAAGGTTGTGGAACCGTTCTATGGCGAGTGTGGGGGCAACCATGATTCCTTTTACTGAACTGCATCTACAAACTATATGGGAGGATATGAGAGGAACATCAAACCTACCCATAACACCTACAACCTTGGATGGAAGAACCATCCTAATTTCTCCTCGAGAAACCCAAAGACCACTGCAAACTCACAACAGCTACAGGGAGGCTACCAACAGAACCAGTCCAGACAACAAACTCAACATTAACAAAACAATAATTCACTAGATGCAACCCTTCATACTTTTATGTCTAGAACTAGCGACGTTATTGTCCGTACCAATAAATTTATTGATAAAATTGAGCCTTTTATAGACAGGACGAAGATGAGGATGAACAACCATGAGGGTGCTATAAAGAACCTGGAGACCCAATTTGGGTAGTTCACTGATATCTACAGCAGCCGGACAATGGAAGCAACATCCAGTAGCTCAGAGGTAGCAGCCAAACCCACTTACGAACAGTGCAAGGCCATATTCACAAGAAGTGGGAAGCAGTTGGATGAACCTAGGGTGGAGAAACAACAAGAAACCCAGCCGTACAAAGAAGAAAAGCCTACCACTGCAGCACCAACAATAGCCGCCCCATCAGCTGAACAGGACAACGGTCCTGAAGCAGATGATCCTGCCTAGACTAAGCCCCCAAACAAGGAGCATATAGAGGACATCCGCCTGCCAGTATCTTTTCCCCAGAGGCTCAAGTAACAAAAGCAAGAGCACCAGTTTAGAAAGCTCTTGGACGTTCTAAAACAAGTGCACATCAACATACCTCTAATTGAAGCCATTCAAAGTATGCCCAACTATGCCAAACATCTCAGAGACATTGTTTCTAAAAAGAAGAGGATTGGGGAATTCGAGACAATTTTTGTCACAGAAGAGTGCATGGCAATGTTGCACAACAAGCTACCGCCCAAGCAGACAGACCCGAGCAGCTTTGTTATTCTATGCAGGATAGGCAGCAAACATGAAACCAGAGCCCTGTGCGTCATGTAAGCCAACATCAACCTTATGCCCAAGGCCGTCTTTGATAAACTAGGTATTCGGCCTGCCAAACCTACCTCTATCATTCTAAAACTTGGTGACCATTCGTTTGTACAACCGGAGGGAAAATCAAAGACATCCTTGTAAAGGTGGGCAACCTAATTGTTCTAGCTGATTTCCTCATCTTAGATTGCGAGGCCGATGAAAAAGCCCCTATCATTCTTGTGCAACCATTCTTGGCCACATGCATAACGCTAATATATGTGAAACTTGGGGAGCTGACCATGAGGGTAGACGGCCAGAGCATCAAAATGAACGTCCTACAACCCTCAGAAAAAGAAAAGGAAGGATGCCCAGATGCAAGAGCTGCCCGCATCAACATAGAAATAGGCCAGGGCAGCAGCTGTCGTGACAGACCAAGGGGCAGGCTGAAGGAACCAGCAGCATAGAACCTAAAGGAACAAGAGGACCCACCTAAGGATAGAAAGGACATACCTGGACGAAAAGACAAACACAAAATCCTCAAGAAGTGGTTATGTTTGGGAGATGCACCTCCCAACATAACCTAATTTTCATTTTATTTTTATTTTTATGCATTAGGATTAGAGTTTAATTTTTTAGGATTAAAATTGTTTTTAGATTTTTTTAGAAGTTATTTAATTACTTTTATTTTTGTCTTTATTTTTATTTCAGGTTTAAGAATAAAAGAGCCGGACCAAGAAGAAGGCCCAAAAAGGAGCTCGCCCACCATGCCGTCGAGACATCCCAGGGCAGCAACACGTAACATCTAGTTAGCCGTCAATGGCTCTAAAAATAACAAGCAAGAATCTCGTAACGTGTGCCAGACCACTAGACCATTGGGCATTTATTGCTACCATGACATCTCTCGACAACCTCTATTTAAACCTCTCTCACTCAATTCATTTACTTCACTTTCACCTCCTTGCTATCTTCTTCTTGCTTACACAGCTCTCTAATTACTTTTCATTCAGATTTCCAGTCACTTCAACCGTTTCACATGGCATTCGCATCACAGCCCAAACCCAACTACAAGAGGTTTTGCTTCAAGGTGGACAAGGAGAGATACATAGACCAGTTCTCTAAGCAGTCAATATGGGAGGAGTGGGGTTTCCATTACACAAAGAAAATAAGAGACCTTGGTTTACAACCTGTCCCGTTCGAAACCATCCACAACAAAGGATGGGAGATGATCGCTCGGCAGCCAGAGATAGCCAACATCACCATGGTCAAGGAATTCTACTCCCACCACCCCTGCCTAGAGCAGCCATTTGTCTATGTCCGCGGGGAACCAGTAAAGCTGAATGTTGCCTTCATCAACAGATACTATGGCCTGGATATGCACGACAAATCTCACGAGGAGTGGAGGCAGTCACTAACGGCTGCCGACTATGAGAAGATCAAGGCCAAACTCTTCAAGCCCAACAGGCCATGGTTAGCAGGTAAGCATGTAGGATTTGTCCAGCGCGCCAACTACTGCACGAGGCCATGCTGTGGAACACTTTTGTAAAAAGGCGTCTGCTGCCCATTTCCCACAACTCTACCGTCGATCGGTCGCGCCTCGCTCTGATTCATAGCATTCTGATGAACCATCAAATAAATGATGGGGAAGTCATATGCACAGAGATCCACAATTGCTTCAAAAAGACGAAGGGCGGGTTGTACTTCCCGTCCCTCGTCGCAGGCTTTTGCGCCAACTTCGGTGTCCCAATAGATCCTAAAGATGAGTTGACGACTGCCAAAGAAGGGTGGATAAGATAAGTCTGCCTGCAGATGATGCATGCCATAAAGACTAAGCCCATAACGCCCAGCCAGCCTTCTGCCGCTCAGCCTGATACTTCAGCCGCCCCCGAAAATATAGAAGCTGCCCCAAAAAATGAAGTCCTCACACTGCTGCACACACTTATAGACAACATAAAGCACATAAAGCAGCAGCAGTTGACATTCATGAAATTTGTGGGGGTAGTGCAAGAAGCCATTATGGCTTATCTCCTATAGAAATTCCCTGATGATGGGCCCATCATGCCTTCATACCCTTTAGAGCTTACAGTAGCGGCCCAAACACAAGAAATGCCAAAAGCCACCGCCGCTCGCCCCACTGCCCGCCAGGTGCCTTCTCTGACGCACTACAAAACTTACTCAGCCACCACCGCATCCGACATAGTGGCAGACTCCCACGAGAGGCACCAACAGAACAATTCACCTGCTTGCACAGCAACGACATTGGCAGACACCTCCTCATCAGAAGACATTGAACAACAGCCGCCAAAGCCAGAAACAGCAGTGGTAGCAGCAGCAACATCCATCCCCATAGGGATTGTCCCTCCGACAGCACCCACGGAGGAAGGCACTAGGAAGAGGAAGCGACCCATTATAGCCTCCGAGCCTGTAGACTTTGAGATAGAGTTAGAAGAGAGCGAAGCACCTCCTATCGCTCCCTCTGCCGAACCTTAAGAAGAGCCTCAGCATACGCCAAAAAGAGTCCAGCCGCCGTGGGAAGCAAAAACTTCACCGGGTAATGTTGCCGCCAAGACATTTGTTAGGTGCCGATTTGTCATCCACACCTCTTTCTCCTCCTCAGCAGAAAAGACTCAAGCCCCCTCTCAACCCTCACCCAAGTCTTAGTTCTTTCTTTACTTGTCCTTTTCTTTTCTTTATTTTATTTTCATTCTTTTTTTGTTTTCTTTTATTCATCTCTTGTATCTATTCACTTTTAGTATTGTTCTTTTTATATTTTGTGCATTGAAGGCAATGCCCATCTCGATTTGGGGGGGGGGGGGATAGCTCTCTCATCTTTTGTCTAGGCATACTTAGTTGCCTATAGGTTGTATTGTACTTGCCCTAGTAATAATCGGAAAAGAATTTTTTGTTATATAACTTGTACCTATGATAGGATAGTCGATTAAGTATTTTCACACCAAATTAAAATTAGACTTAATTTTGGGAAAAGCATGAAAAAAGACTTAGAATTTTTTTTCTTTTTGCCAAAAACTGTCAAACACCCCTGTTACTTATTGAATATATTAGAATATTTGATGAACACTGCCTGTTTATTTTTAGAATTCTTTGCTAAATTCTAACAATGATTGCAGGTAGCTGCCGATGCAGACAAAAGAAATAGAAAATAAAGCACTACCACGGTAGCAGAAGTAAAAAAACAAAGGACATTGTTGTTTTACCCTAGATGTGCCCGCAATAGGCTCTAGGAAGAATCACGTGCGAGGACATTCTGCTGCTATCAAAGCCCAGTAATCTGAAAGCTTTGAAGTGACGAAAAAATTAGCATGAGTGAATGAAAGTCCTCATAGGATGACTCTACTCCAAGGGTTCGAGGTTTTTTAGTTTGCTCCTATCTTAACTTCAAACCTAAAAGAATAGTTGTGTTAAGCTGAAGCCCTCACTGCCATGATTAAAATATTGTGCTTAATATTGTTGCCTCGGCAGCAACCTTATATTGTAACATCTTTGTTTAATTCGTTATTCTGCATATTAAACATGTACACAGTCATGCACACACTACACCGACATTAGAAATTAATTCTGGGTTATTTTTGTGCTTAATTATCCTCACTAATTTAATGTAGGTGCCACGACCTTGAGGCATGAAATCAAGTTGAAAAACTGGTCTTTCTTTCTTATTATTATTAGCGCAAGTATGTTAGGTTGCATTTCTTGAGGGCAAGCAATAGTTCGAGTTTGGGGGTGTGTAAAGTGTCCACAAGTTCTATATTTCATGCACATTCCATCTCATATTATTGTTGTTTTTAAGCTCATCTTAGGCATAATTAGGCTCATGCATTGCATTTTACAGTATTTTTACACTTTACCTTGTTTCTATAAGATTATCTTTTATCTAGTGAAGAATATATTGTTTTAGTGTATTTTTGGTTTTAGGTACTAACGAATGACAGAGGGAAAGAAAAACTAAGGATGCAATGCTGAGGCAATGAACAATGGAGCTGTACTGAAGCAGTTCCAGCTGAAGACATTAGCTGTCGAGTGTTGCCGCTGCCAACCTTGCTGCCGTGGGCAACAAACTATAGAGTTGGAGAATCGGAGTGCGATCTGTAGAGCCAAAAACCCTGATTCTATCGATACCGGTCACTTGATTTTCCAACGTCTGAAGCAGCGGGCAGAGCCACCGAAGTGAAATCTAAAGATTACTTGCGGGCTAAGGCAACGCGATAAAGTCCACATTCAACTCAAAGAAGTCAGTGTTTAAAGTCACATTAAATGTGAAAAGCTACTTTTGAGGACATCTACTTCAAGAAGGAGTAGACTAGCTATTTGTCTATAAATACTCATTTTATTCCTAGTTCAAATAAGCTTGGGTTTTCTTTAGGCTTAACTAGGGTTTTTTGCCGCCGCCATGTTCTAAACTTCCCTAGGGTTTGGGGTTATGTTGTAATTTATTTCTGAAAACGATAGTATTAGGTTTTTGAGTTGTTTTCAACAAAATATTCCAAGTTTACTTAATTCATGATCTGCACTTCTTCGATTAGTTCCAAAAGTCCAATTGAAGAAATCCATTTGTCAGGCACGAGAGTGTCAAACTCATGAAAGAATTAAGTACGGTCCCATCATGTCGAGGTGTTGACTAATTCGTCTTAGACAAAAGTTCGAGTTTTAGCGGTTAAAAGGAGAAACCAAACATCGACTGCATGTGTTAGGTTTACGCTGAGATTGCTAGATATTTCCTACATCACATGGTGACAGAATCCTTGCCTAGACATAAGAAGGATCACTTAAGAATTGCTCTGCCGAACTTGGAGTATCTGCTAGACTTGTCGCCGAGACTTTTCTCCATTCCACCTGCCGAGACAACAAAAAGTTGCAGAAGTAGAGATCCGCTGCGGAAGCGAAAGGGTCGTAGCCTCAATCCGCCAGTACACGTCGAGGAAGCATATCGTGGCAACGCAAAACAACTTAGCCTACACAACGCAGTTTCACACTAAAGAGCAACATAACCCTGCCCGCTCTCTCAACCTGATCACTTTCTTTTATTACTTATGTTTTAATTTACTTTTCTTCTCAACAATCACTTTACTTGTGCAATTTACTTTCCCTTGTGCTGGAACGACAATCCGAAACAAGATGTCCAATCCTCGTGGGATTCGACATCTTTTATACTATAACTCGGTAGGAGTGTGCACTTGCACTCTTACAAAAAGGGAACACCTACACGTCCTACACTTTGCACTGCTCATAAGTGGGCTTGGCTCCTGCCTCTGTATTGCTGGATGCTGCTCCCATTGTTCTTATGCTAAAGATCTCCGTGAACTGCCCAAATTGGGTCTCCAAGTTCTTTATTGCAGCCTCTTGGTTGTTGTTGAATGTAAAAGTGTCTATCGCAATGTAGTGCAAGTGTACACGACACAAGTAGTAAAGTGATACGTAAGTATCAAATATCGTCTCCATAGGGAATGGGCTAATAGCTTCACCTTAGATTACTGCACGAGAGAAAAAAATAATAGTTTAAATTGTTGTCAGGAAAATAATAAAGAGAACTGGAAATTAAGATTAAAGAAATCAAGATAGAGAGAATGGGTCGGTATTGAATTGCTCAGTAGTGTAGGTGTTGCAAAGTCTAGGAATATTTGTTCTGTCGTCGCCCCTGTCGCGGCAGCGATCACACAACTATGTACTTCAAGCTTGACAAGAATCCCTGCTATGCCTTGGCCTATCCCTAGGTCCAATTCTGTCGATGAACACATCTTCGATGATACCTCCCGGCGTGAATCGAAAGATGAACACCGATGTTGTTGAATTCTTCCTTAGCCACTTAACCGCTTCCTATACCTAGGTCTGAGATAGTTCAACCATAAACTGGAGAACCTGCACTTATTCCTTTCGTATACTTAACTCTCCCGATATTAAGTAAATAGATAATCTCACAATGCTCTCCCGATACTCTTGCAAGATGTTGAAAACCAGAATAAGCAAACTTGAAGTCTATTCTATTGAACAGAAAATTCCTAAAACAAATGCAATCCTTGCAACTACTTTACAAATCAACTTGTGGCCCTAGGGGAAGTTTAGAACATGTTGAGAAGGGGAAAATGGCTTGGGTTTTGGGAAGAAGGCTAGAGATGAAGATATCCTCTCCTAGGTCGAATTACATGCCTTTATATAGGCCTTGGGTTCAAGTTTTCTAATATGGCAAGAATACAAGTTTAAATTAAAATACAACTCTTTTAAAGACCAAATCTTCAGAGCGTATGTCTTTAATTCGTCCCTCCTTCTTGCTTGGAGTTTCTTCCTTGAACTTTGGGCTTAGCCTTCATTCTGATCTGGGGCTTGGAAAAATATAAGGGTGCTCCACGACAGACCAGCTTAATTTTATCTTTATGTCGAGGCCCACTTTGCTTCTTCTCCTCACCACTGTTGCCGTCCTTGGTTGCCACGATAGCGGCCATGGCAGCATCGTCCTCCTCGTCTGCACATCCAGTTCCAGCTCTTCTTCTTCACTGCCCAGCGTCTGCTTCTCCATCTGCTACAGCAGCTACCTGCAAAAGCAACCAATTTCAGTAGAAATTGTGCCATTTAATATATTTGTGATGTATAACTGAAATCTAACCTAAATGCAACGAATAAGGCTTGAATGCAGCAGAAATATGGGTTAAATATGGGGTAAATTATAGAACTTTTACACACTCAACACACCCCCAAACTCAAGTTTTTGCTTGCCCTCAAGCAATTCAGACCTAAAAAAAGAAAAACAGAATTTTTGTTTGGCTTAAAACAGTGAACTTTTCCTTACCTACCATTCATTCCCTATTGTGAGCAACACCTTGTTGGATAATTCAGGATTCATCCGGAACCTTGTTATAATTCTCGTGCAGTGTGTGCATGCTTGTGAACAATTATATTCCAAGACTCCCTTAGTTTACTAGAATAGTTAAGCCTCTAACTTGAATTTTTAGGCCAATTTTCATCTTTTAGAGGCAATTCTTAGGCTCCTTTACTTTTTATGTAGACTCGATTCTATTTTCTCAAGCTTAAGTTTCAGCAGAGCCGATTTCGGGCACCTCTAGCTAACTTCCTAGAGCCGGTTTCGGACACCTCTAGGTGTATTGAGCCTATTTTTCTTAACTTCTTTTCCTAGAGCCAGTGTTAGGCACCTCTAGGGGCAACTAAAGTGCTAAGCTTTCTATTCTAGTTTACTAGTAGAGTTCTAGGCAGTATAAATGCCACAAATGGTGTTTAAGTTTTATAACTATAGTAAGGCTCTAAACTGCTCCTAAAACTATCCTAAAGGCAATGCACGACAGAGGCTGTCACGACAGGTAAGTTCAGTTCAAAGACTTAAGCCAAAATTTTCATTTTTTAAAGCAAAAATAAACTAAGTAAAAGACACAATTTTTAAACTTAAGACGACTCCATTAATGGAGGGATGCCACCCCCAAACTCGAGGGTTGCATTGCCTTCAATGCAAATGACATATGAAAAAAAAGTACATCACAAAATATAAAAAGGCAGACAACAATATAAGATAAGAAACTTAAAATTTAGGCGTTGTCATCGTCGCTGCTGCTGCTGCTGAGCTGCATCTACCGACGAGCAGTGACCTTCTTGGCTGGTGCTGGCTAGGGGTGGGAGAAAATACTCGACCCGATTGACCCGACCCGAAAACCCGACTACCCGAAACAAAAATACCGGGTAATTCCCGAAAAAAAAATTACCTGACCCGACAAATTTTCCGGGACACGGGCCGAGAGTTTTCCCTTACCGGGTACCCGACCTGACCCGATAAAATTTAATATATATTTTTTTATATTTAAAATTATATTGTTATTTTATATTTCTTAATATTTTCACTCTAAAATTAAGTTTAAATCCCGATATTTTTTCTATGTTTGTATTATATTCTTTTAAGTTTTAATTTTAATTTTTTAAAAATATTTTTGTGTTTAACATATGATTTTTTTAATTCTAAAATAATAAAAAAATAAAAAAATATGAACCGGGTACCCGATACCTGATTACCTGGGTAGCCGAATTTTACAGGTACCCGAATCCCGGGTACCCGGATTAATGGGCCGGGACACGGGCCGTTTAAAGAGGTACCCGGACGAACCGCGCGGGTACCCGTCAATTCCCACCCCTAGTGCTGGCAGGCGGATGGGAGAGGCAGAAGTATTCTTGGTTTTGGCCTCATTCGGAGGTTGAATACGGGTAGGGGAGATATTAGGTGGTTTCTCCACTACCTGAACCTCGGAGCTGCTGCTGCTCTCGCTTCTACTGTCGTCGCTGTTGCTGCTGCTACTACCGCTGTCTGATTTGTTTTTGTCTGCTACTATTTTCTGCCACTTCTCTAGTGTGAACTCCTTGGACAAGTTCCTCTTGACAGAGGGCTCGTTGTCGGACGCTGCCCAGATTTCAGAAGAAGAGAAACCAACAATATACCAGTCAAGGTCGTCTTCAGGCTCCTTTCTCTTGGTTCCTCGGGCAGAGGTGTCAGCCGTGCGGCTGCCGCCAATAGCTGTTGTGGCAGGGGTCAGTGTGTATTCAGCAGATGGTGTTTTGGGCGTGGCAGCAGGTGTAGGGGTATGGGCAGGGGTGGGGGCAACAAAGTATTGATTGGGGGAAAGTAGGGAACACAACATCAGGGAAATTAAGGGAGGTGTGAATAAAGTGTACCGTGGCGGTGGTGAAGTCTCAGATGAAGCTCATGAGGCTGAGTTGTCGTTCCTCCAATTTTTGTAGGGCAGCAAGGATCTGCGAGAAGGTGTCAGCTAGCGGGGTTACTGCAGTAGGCTGCCTGGGTTCTGTGGCAGCAGGCTCGGTGGCGGTGGGCTCTGTCGGCTCTGCTGCTGTGGTAGTAGGGTCGAAAGACGACAGGGGCGTGGCAGCAGTGATGAGGTAGGGGTAGAAGAGTGGTCCGGACGGCCGGTAAGCAAAGTCAAGTATTCCCTCCTGGACGTATATGCCAACGTTAATTGGCCTCTCATTTAAATTTGAATGGATGAGGGCTAACGTTGGTTGGTCGACTGTGGTGTTGTGCGAGGAGGGAATGATTCATTTCTTGATAAAAGCATTCCAAAGCTTCGCCTCCGGGGTGAGTTGAACTCTCTTTACCGTTCTCGGATGAGTCGGATCGGTGTTCCACTCGGTACCCTCATCCGTGAGTTCTGCCATCACAACATCGTAGTCGGCAGGCTCTAGACTTTCGAGAAACCGTTGGTGGCCATCTTCTCTTCTTCCCACATAGAACCCGTAGAGCGTGTTGATGTACTAGGGCTGTCGCATTCCTGCTGCTGATGGCAGCATAAAATTCCCGGACACGAGTCACGTTCATCTCCTCTGGCTGCTCCGCGAATATCTGCCACTTTAGAGCTCTGATTTTTCTGGCTATGAACGGTTGCAGCCCCAGGTTCCCCGTTTTGGATGTGTAAATGAAACCCCTCTCCTCCCACATATCACGGATCTGGAAGAAGCTTGGAGTGGATGCTGCCGGGGCAGATCCTGAGGTAGAACTTCGGCGGGTGTTTCTAGAAGTCATGTTGCAAGGACTCTGGAAGAAAATGAAAGCAAGTAAAAATTCTAGAGGAAACAAGTAGAAAGAGTAGAAGTGAGTGAAAAAATGAATAGTAAAACGGGGTTTATATAGAGGGGGAGTTTGCTACCCGTTGGAGCTGAAACGGCAGACGCGAATAACGGGGCCAGCTGTTACGCAGTTTCTGACGCATCTGTCACGCATTTCTGTGTCTATTGTGCGTCAATTACACGTTTGCGTGTCTGCCGCGACAGCGTGTTGATAGGCTGGATTTTCTACGTCTTTCATGGCATCTGTAACGACAGGCTCCAAAGTTGGGCTTTTTGGGCTGATGGAAAGATGGTGGGCTGAATTCACATCTCCTCTTCTCCTTGTCTCCTTTATTTCCTAAAAATAATAAAAATGAAACTTTAGTTCCTAAAAATAAAATAATTCTAATTACCTACAATATAAATAATAAATAAAAGAACTTAGGTTAAATTAGGGATGCCAGGAGAGGCATCTCCTAAGGTAACCACTTCTTGCATTCTTGGGGCTTCAGTCCCCTGATAGTGCTTCAATCTTTGTCCATTCACTTTGAATTGGTGCCCGTCTTTTAAAGATCTGATTGTGATGGAACCATGGGGAAAAACCTGCACCACTTGGAATGGGCGAGACCATCTAGAGTTCAACTTCTCTAGGAAGAGTTTCAACCTAGAGTTGAACAACAACACAAGCTGCCCTGGGCAGAACTGTCGTGGCAGCAACTTCTTGTCATGCCACTTCTTAGTCTTGTCTTTGTAGATTCTTGCGTTGTCATAGGCTATTGTTCGAATTTCTTCAATTTCATTCAGATCAAGTAGCCTTTTATGTCCTGCTTTTTCCAAGTCCATATTCACTGCCTTGATGGCACAATATGCTTTGTGCTCAATCTCGATAGGTAAATGGCACTTTTTCCCATAAATCAACTGATAGGGTGACATTCCCAATGGAGTTTTGAACGTTGTTCTGTAGGCCCATAATGCGTCATTGAGGTGTAGAGACCAGTCCTTCCTAGTTGGCTTAACCATCTTTTCAAGAATGTTCTTAACCTCTTTGTTGGATATTTCAGCCTGTCCATTTGTCTGAGGGTGGTATGTTGTTGCGATCCAGTGTTTGACACCATACTTTTTCAAGGCAGCACCTATAACCCTATTGTTAAAATGCCTCCCTTCAACACTGATAATCGCCTTAGGGATGCCGAATCTGGAAAAAAATGTTTTTATGCAAAAACCTCTGAACCGTCTTGGCATTGTTTTTCTGAGTGGCGACCGCTTCAACCCATTTGGACACATAGTCCACTTCCAGGAGGATATATAAGTTCCCACATGAAGTTGGGAATGGTTCCATAAAATCTATCCCCCCAAACGTCGAAGATTTCAACTTCAAGAATGTTTTGCAGCGACATCTCATGTCTCCTTGAGATGTTTCCAGTCCATTGACACTTGTCACAGTTTTTGTAGAATGTTTGGGCATCCTTGAATAGTGATGGCCAATAAAATCCCGACTGCAAAACCTTGGTAGCAATTTTGTTACCTCCTAAGTGTCCTCCATACTGTGAAGCATGGCAGTGATGTAGTATAGCTTCATGTTCATTCTGTGGTACACATCTCCTTATAACTTGATCTGCACAATATTTGAAAAGAAGAGGTTCGTCCCAATAATAATGCTTAACATCATTTTGGAACCTCTTCCTAGCTTGATATTTAAGGTCGGGAGGGGTTATTCCGCTAAATAAAAATTAACGAAATCAGCATACCAGTGGAGTTCAGAAAACTTACCTGCCGCCATGGTTGTCGCGGCAGTGCTTGTGGCAGCGAACAACTGCTCGTCAGGGAAGGTCTCCAGTATGTGTGTCTCGTCTTCCGAGAGACTCTTTTCCTTCTCTAACCTTGACAAGTGATCTGCAACTTGGTTCTCTGTCCCTTTTTTGTCCTTGATTTATGGACCGAACTCTTGTAGTAGCAGAATCCAACGTATCAGTCTAGGCTTTGCATCCTTTTTGGTGAACATATACTTCAATGCAGAGTGGGTTGTGTGGACGATGACCTTCATTCCAAGTATATATGAACGAAACTTGTCAATAGAGAACATCACAACTAACAGTTCCTTCTCTGTAGTGGTGTAGTTTACTTGGTTGTCATTCAGTGTTTTGCTGGCATAATATATAACATGAAAGAGCTTGTCTTTCCTCTGCCCAAGTGCTACCCCGACAACATAGTCACTAGCATCACACATGATCTCAAATGGCAGTTTCCAATCTGGTGGCTGTACTATTGGGGCTGTTACCAGCTTTTCTTTCAGAACCTTGAATGCCTCAGTACATTCAGCGTTGAAGTCGAAGGGACGGTTCTGCTCTAGAAGATGGCATAAGGGTTTTGTGATCTTCGAAAAGTTCACAATAAACCTCCGGTAAAAACCAGCATGCCCTAAGAAACTTCTTATTCCGTTGGCTGTGGTGGGTGGTGGCAGCTTTTCGATTACCTCGATCTTAGCTTTGTCGACTTCTATGTCGCGACAGCTAATTTTATGGCCAATGACTATCCCTTCATCCACCATGAAGTTACACTTCTCCCAGTTCAATACCAAGTTTGCTTTCTCGCATCTCTTGAGCATTTTCTGTAGGTTGCCTAGGCAGCTTTCAAAGTTGTCTCCAAAGACTGAAAAATCATCCATGAATATCTCGAGGAAATCATCCACCATATCGGAGAATATTGCCATCATGCACCTTTGAAAGGTTGCTGGTGCATTGCATAGTCCGAATGACATCCTTCGAAAAACATAAGTACCGTATGGGCATGTGAACGTCAACTTTTCTTGATCTTCCGGTGCGACGACTATTTGATTATAACCTGAGTAACCATCAAGAAAATAGTAGTAAGGCTTACCCGTTAATCTATCAAGCATTTGATCAATAAAGGGCAAGGGGAAGTGGTCCTTCCGGGTAGCTTTGTTAAGCTTCCGGTA
Organism: Hibiscus tridactylites; assembly: GCA_958450335.1. NCBI lineage: Eukaryota > Viridiplantae > Streptophyta > Magnoliopsida > Malvales > Malvaceae > Hibiscus > Hibiscus tridactylites. Next base: position 21,057,963 of record OY288289.1, on the reverse strand, counting down.
GTCCATACAAACCCTCCAACCGGTCACAGTCCTGGTTGGGATTAGCTCGTTTTCTTCGTTGGTTACAGCGGTTATTCCTCCTTTCTTGGGAACGCACTGCACTGGGCTCACCCACTTGCTATCCGAGATGGCATAGATTATTCCAGCATCTAGCCATTTTATGATCTCCTTTCGCACCACCTCTCGCATAGCATCGTTCAGACGTCTTTGTGCATCAATGGTCGGCTTATGATCATCCTCTAAAAGGATTTTATGCATGCGTAATGCCAGACTGATGCCTTGGTTATCAGCTATCGTCCATCCAATAGCCTTCTTGTGCTGCTGCAACATCCCTATCAGCTGCTGTTCCTGCATCAATTTGGAAGAGATGATTTGATTACGGGCAACGTATCATTTAAACCAAGGAAAACATATTTTAGCTACCCTGGCAGGGGCTTAAGATCTAGAAAAGGGGGCTCGACAATTGATGGCTTTTGAATTATATAGTTATCCGAGGTATAGTTTAAGGGCTCGAACAACTTACTTGGACGATTGCCTATCCAATTTACCTCCTCTTGATCTTCAGTATCAGATTTATCAGATTCAGAGGAGCTGCTGTCGTCGATGTTGTCGTGACAGTCTTCGAAATGGTTGTTGGGGCAGTGGCCAATTTTTATGTCGTGGCAGCCCGACCTGATGCAGGGTTGGTCAAGGGTAACTTCAGTGATAGCCTTGCATTCTTCTTCTGCATCAGCATGTTTCATTTCTTGGAGAACATTCAGCTTGATCTCTTAACCGTTCACTATCATAGTGAGTTCTCCTTTTTCCACATCAATCAGTGATATTCCTATGGCTAATAAGTGTCGCCCCAGGATGATTGGTGCGTTTTCATCTGCTTCACAATCTAAGACAAGAAAGTCAGCCGGAAAAATAAATTTACCCACCCTTACCAGAATATCTTCAAATTTTCCTTCTAGATGAACGTAAGAGCGGTCTGCCAGCTACAGTACTACTGTTGTGGGCCGAGCTTTTCCAATACCTAATTTCTGAAAAACAGATTTGGGCATTAAATTTATACTAGCACCAAGATCACAAAGTGTCTTACCCACAAATTTATCTCCAATTATGCATGGTATGATGAAAATCCTAGGATCCTTCTTCTTCTGGTGTGGATGCTTGTGCAGAATACTCATGCATCCTTTTGTCATCTTAACTATTTCAAATTCTCTAAGTCTGGATTTCTTTGACATGGAATCCTTGAGAAATTTGGCATAACCAGACATCTCCTTTATGGCATCTAACAGCGGAATGTTGATATGGACCTGCTTAAAAATATCATAAATTTTCTTAAGCTGGGATTCCTGTTTCAATTTCTATAACCGCTGAGGAAAAGGGGGTGGAGGACAATAATCAGCAATATGTCCTTCCCACTGCATTCGGATTTGAGGAGGTTTAGGTTTTTCATCTTTCTCCTCTGTCCCTTCTGTTGTCGTGACAAGTTCATCGGCAGCAAGCTGCTTGTCGTCTGTCGTGGCAGCGTTCTCGACAAGTGACTCCAAGGCTGGTTCCTTAACTGATTCAGCTTCTTTCTCTGGCCCTAGTAATTTCTTCCCACTCCTAGTAGTGATGGCTTTACACTGCTCATGTGTGGGTTGTCTAGCGTTTTTCAGTATCGCTAGGAAATCCTCCGTTCTGCCTCGGTTTAATATGCTGGGAAACCTGACCCATCTGTGTCTCCAATGATTTCAGAGTAGCTTCATGATTGGTCATCCGCATCTTTGTTTTATCCATGAATCTTTCCGTCTTCTTGACAACGTGATTCATGTTCTCAATGTAGGTTCCTGTTTGAGACATAAATGTAGCCAAAGTCTATTCCAGTATACTAGTTGTGGCAGCTGGTGGTTGTTGCTGCTGCGGTTGCTGCCGAGTCAATAATCTAGGTCCTCCCTGGTTCTGAGTATTTTGTTCTTGAGGATTTAGGGCATTATTAGGATTGCTCCAAGAGAACTTGGGATCCTTTCTCCAGTTGGGATTGTAGTTGTTGGAGTTATTGTTCTGTTTATTGTAGTTCCCAACATACATCCCTTCTTCTAACTGTAACGGACACTCCTCCGAACTGTGATTTCCATCGCAAGTTTCGCATACCTCTTCAGCAGAGTAGACAGGCTGTGAATCTTCTTTCAAGAGCTTTTTCATTGCCTTAGTGAGATATGCCACCTGTGATTTTAACGAACTATCGGTCTCATAATTTTTTACAGCTAGAACTCGTTTACCCTCTCTTCTTACTGTAGGAAACTGTTCCTCATTCTTCGCCAGATTTTTCAATACTGCCATTGCCTGATCTGGATCTTTGTCCAGCAGTAATCCATTTGCTGCAGAATCAATTCTTATACGAGTTTGTAAATTAGCAGCATTATAGAATTTAGTTACCTGGTTCCAAACAGGGAATCCATGCATCGGGCAATTCCTTAGAAGAGTGGTAAATCTGTCTCAGGCTTCGTGCATTGGCTCGTCATCTTCCTGTTGAAAAGTAGCAATTTCGTTACGTAATCGCTCAGATAAGTGTGAAGGATTAAAACGATACAAAAATTCACGAGTTAAATCTGCCCAAGTTCGTATTGAACCCGACGTTAGTTTATTCCACCAAGTATTTGCCCTGTCCCTCAATGAATGAGGAAATAACCGAAGCCTCAGTATCTTCGGATTAACTCCTAGTAGTCTAAACGAACCACAGATTTCCTGGAACGTTTTCAGATGCTTCCTAGCATCCTCTGTAGCAGCACCACTAAATTGGCCAGTGTTGTTAACCATGCTGAACATAACAGGTTTCAGCTCAAAGTTGTCAACGTCTACATCTGGAAGGGTGGTTTCTAGTTCTACATGATCATTGAGCATGTAGTCTTGGCATGACCGGCGTGCGGCAGCGACAGGAGGGTCGGCAGATGGATCGTTCCCCCCGTCTCTGGTAGGATTTACATTATCCTGGGAATTCCTTTGGTTGTTCATGACCTCTAACTGCTCTTCAAGGTATTCCTTTGGTTGTTCATGACCTCTAAGATTATATGAACGTTCTATTTTAGGGTCTAATGGATACTCAGGTTCCTCTCCTCGTCTCGATCTGCGCATAAATAGGAAACCTTGTGAAAAGCACATGTTGAACAATCCAAGAATAAACATAAAAATAAAAAGAATGCAGTAAAAGGTAGGGTAAAGTTGTGTTGCCAGTCCCCGGCAACGGCGCCAAAAACTTGTTGCGTGTAAAAGTGTCTATCGCAATGTAGTGCAAGTGTACATGACGCAAGTAGTAAAGTGATACGTAAGTATCGGATATCGTCTCCATAGGGACTAGGCTAATAGCTTCACCTTGGATTACTGCACGAGAGAAAAAAGAATAGTTTAAATTGTTGTCACGAAAATAATAAAGAGAATTGGAAATTAAGATTAAAGAAATCAAGATAGAGAGAATGGGCCGGTATTGAATTGCTCAGTAGTGTAGGTGTTGCAAAGTCTAGGAATATCTGTTCTTGTAACCCCATTAGCCCGGCCTAAACGGTTGACCCGAACTACGAAGATTACACAGGGAAAACCAAAGTCAACCTTGATTAACGACCCTTTTTTATTTTTAATCTTGTCTAGATACTCGTTAACCCTAAGTGAGTACTCATGAAACATATATGAGAAAGGCACAGCGATCGAACAACAAAGAGGGACTCAATTTCACTTATTACAAGTTTAGGGACCAAATTGTAATTTCTGTAAATTAGAAGGAAATAACTAATTTTAAAGTTACTAATATGAAATTAGTCACATTACTTGCTTCTCTGCTAAAATTCAACTTAATTGGGCATCTCAAACACAAGCAATTGCAACATCAACATTTGGGACTAAAATGCAAAACTTGCAAACTTCAGCACCATTCAAATCAGTGCCCAACGGTCACCTGTTCCGAAACATTCACCTTTCGTATCGGAATGAGGACCGAAACGGTGTTGACCGTTCCGAAACGCGGGTTGGTTCCGAGACTGGTTCCGAAACAAGGCCTTACAGTAGCCAAATCGTTTCGGAACGCCCCTTAGCGTTTTGAAACACAAAGGCCATTTCAGGCCCCCGTTTCGAAATACTAGTGGGTGTTTCGATACGGTTTGCCCAGATTCAGCAGCAAAGTCTGGTTTTTCAAGCATAAATCCATTCATACACAACCTAATGACTCCCTAATCATGTCAGCTAGTCATCATACATATAAGGCGCATGTTTAGAACTCCTAAACACAATCATAGCATCAAACATGAAATTTCACATGTCTAGAGGCATGCTTCCTATTATCAAAAACCAAGTAGGCAAACAAACATCAAATGAAACATTAAAGGCCATTTACAATTCAATCAACCAAGGCACACATGCCACAATCTCAGGGAGTTTAACACATCTCTTTAAACAAAGTTTAGATTCCCATTGCCAAATTTTCAAAAATAATAGTTTACGAAAACTTTACCATACATGAGCTTGGATTCCCTTGGACACACTTAGCTTCCATGTTACCCTTAAACACCTCAATTATCTGCATTATTGGTAAAAGAGATTGAGCGTAAGCACAAATGCTCTGAGGCATGCTCTAAGTAAAACCAACACAATAATGCATTTTTAGAAAAACACTTTCAACAAAGCTTTTAAACCACATACTCATCTCTTTATCATGCTACCAAGCATCATTTTCAAGCATCTCATGCTTCGTTACATTTAAATACATTATACTGGCTTTCAAGTGATAGTTCATAACCATTTCAACACAAAACACAATCGGATACGCGGATTACAAGCGTTGTCCCACACGCTTCATACACACTACCGGACTACACAAGGTTCAGACTCAAGAGCAATCCCTCCATTGATGTGACACCCGTGGTGGAGTATAACGGTACAATCTCAACCCCTTAACACCACTCATCGATAGTTGTATAATTCCACTAACGAGAGTAAGGGACACATAACACACGATCCACACACGGAATTTCAACCACTGTTGTGATCTTACCTCACTCGTTAGGGTATTTGGATGGAGTTTACGGTACAAACACAACCCCTCAACATCCAAGCCGACTAACTATATCTGATTCAGGTACTTTAAAACCATTTCATCACTTGCCAATATACATCAAATACCATCATCAATTCACTGTTTTAAAGCATTAATCAAAGCCATTAAACATCATGCATCTCCATGCATCATTACCAGATTAATAACATGTCAAATCAAGGATCTCCTACCTTGAGCATCCTTCAATACATGGCTTTCAAAACCAGCATTAATCATGCTAAAACATGCTTTCAAAACAAAAATTAAACATGCAATTTATAACTAATGCATCAAACCACATCTTAGCACATCCGAGGGAGTTTTTCCGAAAACTTACTCTTGAGCTTAGCTAAGTTGTTTAGACTTTAACTAAGCTCTAAAAACCTCCAAATAATCGTTTCAAAGCTGGAAAACCATCTCCACTCACCAATTACGTTTCGTTTGCTTGCCGAAACGCCAATTAAGCTTCCAAATCAACTCCAAAGGTGTCCGAAGATGTCTCCATTGTTTTAGACACATCAAAGCAGAGGATTAATGCATCATAATGCATTGAAATCTTCTGCCAACACTCTTAAACTCGCTGCCCTACCTAAAACCAACATTTCGGCTACCAAACACAACCGAAATCACCTCCAAACTCTTACAAAACTTTACCCAGCCAAGATCCATCACTAGTAAACCTTTCTAAACATCAATCACCATCAAAAACAATCCTAAACTCGACCTTATACCTCCAGTTATAACAGAACACCTCAAAAACCACCATTTTCTTGAGCAAAAACTTAGGAAACACAACCTATTCGGGATTGGATTAATAAAACCTCATTTCTAACATCATTTAATATCCAAAATACATTAAAGAACCACCTCAAAATAGAGCCCAATCAATCACAATGAAATTCTTCAAGATCTCTTCCAAAATCTTGAGTTTTAAGCCAAAATCATGTTTCTAACATTAAAACCATTTATAAAACTTAAATTAAGGATTTACAACTTGGGAATTTCAGTAAAGAACTGATTATTTAGAGGAGAAGAACAATCTTACTTCTAAATGATGATTTCTCCTTGATTTGGGCCAAATTCCTTGAAAATTCAATGTGGAAATCAAAAGGATTTGTTGCAAGATTGATTAGGAATCAATAGATGATGGAAATCTCATCAATTGAAGTGAAAATCTATGTGAAAGTTGCTGGAGAAAAAGTGTTTGGGTGATGGGATTTTGAGAGAAAAAGGAATGAGAGAAAATTAGGAAAAGCTAGTTATGAAAATCCAAAAAGTAGTTTCCCTTTTCTTTTATTTAATTAAAACATTAATTTAATCACCCAAATTAAGGAAAAGTTTGGAGAAAACATTTTTGGGTAAATTAGCTCCTTAAAGATTCAAAGTTTCAATCCTTTACAAAACAGTCACTACTAAACTTTTCAAAAATCGCATTTTGGTCACTACACCGAAATGTAGTATTTCCAAACCTTATTTTGTAAAATTGATTTCACCACTCTCTTATATATATTAAATAAGGATTTTTAGATATTTTTGTATATTTTTAAAGCATACCGAACTAGGCTTTCCCTAAAACCTCCTTTTATATTCGAACCGTTTCTCAGATCGGTCCGACCAAACCCTAAACTTCTAAGCCCAAAATTGGGGTGTTACAACTCTCCCCCTCTTAAGAAATTTCGTCCTCCAAATTTACCTGGAGGAAAAAGGTAAGGAAACTGCTTCTTCATGTCATCCCTTCTTTCCCACGTGGCTTCTCAACACCACGATGCCTCCACAACACCTTAACCAATTCAATGGTCTTACCTCGAAGAACTTTACTGTCCGAATCCAGAATTTCAACCGGCTCTTCATCATAGGTCAAGTCTGGATTCAACTCCACTTCCTCCACAGGCATAACATGCGAAGGATCCGATCTATACCTCCGAAGCATAGAGACATGAAACACATCATGTATCTTTTCCAACTCTTGCGGCAACCTCAGCTTGTACGCAACATGACCCACGCGTTCAATCACCTCGTATGGTCCAATATACCTAGGGCTCAACTTACTCTTCCTGCCAAACCTCATCACCTTCTTCCAAGGCGAAACCTTCAAAAACACACGGTTACCCACCCCAAACTCAATCTCCTTACGCTTCAAATCTGCGTAAGACTTCTGTCGATCAGAAGCTGTCTTCAACCGCTCACAAATGAGTTTCACCTTCTCGGTGGTTCCTTTCAACAAAGCCGACATCGAGACCAAGTTCTGCCTGTTTCAGTCCAGCAAAGAGGAGTTCGGAACTTCCTCCCATACAAGGCTTCATAAGGTGCCATTTGAATACTTTCCTGGTAACTATTGTTATAAGAAAACTCCACCAAAGGCAAATACTTCTCCCAAGAACCTTGAAACTCAATCACACAGCACCTCAACATATCTTCAAGCACTTGGATAACACGCTCAGACTGTCCATCTGACTGTGGATGATAAGAAGTACTGAAATTCAACCGTGTACCCAAAGCTTGGTGCAAACACTCCAAAAAACGCGATGTAAACCTCGGATCTCTATCCGTAAGGCGATCCAAGATATACATAGTATTCATAGGTAAGAAATGCGCACACTTCATAAGGCGATTCACAATCACCCACACCGAATTCTTCTTCAATGGCGATAAAGGCAAACCAGACACGTAGTCCATGGTAATCCTTTCCCACTTCCATACAGGAATCCTTAACGGTTGCAACAACCCTGAAGGAAACTGATGCTCAGCCTTAACCCGCTGACAAACCATGCACTTACTCACGTACTCCGCAACATCTTTCTTCAATCCCACCCAATAGTACTCATCTCTCAGGTCACGATACATCTTTGTACTACTAGGGTGCATAGCAAAAGGACTACTATGAGCTTCGGTCAGAATAGTATGCCTCAACTACGCATCATTCGACACTACTATCCGACTTTCAAAACATAGAACTCCATCATCATTAAAACAGAAATCCGATGGTCTATCCTCAGCAATATCTGGTACATGCGGCACCAAAGAATCATCCAACAACTGCTTATCCTTTATCAACTGAACCAAAGATGGTTTCACTTGCAATTCAGCCACAAGACCCCCATCTAGCGAAATACTCAAGCTGGCAAACAAAGCCCTTAACTCCACTGCCACCTTCCTACTCAAGGCATCCGCTACAACATTAGCTTTTTCCTGATGGTACTCGATTGTCAAATCGTAATCCTTAAGCAACTCCACTCAACGTCGTTGCCTAAGATTCAATTCCTTCTGAGACATCAGATACTTCAAACTTTTGTGATCTGTGTACACAGTACACTTCTCATCATATAGATAATGTCTCCAAATCTTCAAAGCAAAAACCACTGCAGCTAACTCAATATCATGCGTAGGATAATTGCGCTCATGCACCTTCAACTGGCGCGATGCATAAGCCACCACCTTACCCTCTTGCATTAACACACACTCCAAACCAACATGGGATGCGTCACTGTACACCACAAATACTTTTCCCGATTCAGGCTGAACCAAGATAGGAGCTTGTGTCAAAGCTGCCTTAAGCTTCTCAAAAGCTTGTTTTCTCGCTTCCGTCCACTCTTACTTGACATCTTTTTGCAACAACTTCGTCAAAGGGGCAGCAATCTTCGAGAATCCATCCACAAACCTCCGGTAATATCCTGTTAACACAAGGAAACTACGGACTTCATGAACAGACTTAGGAGGCTTCCAATTCATCACCGCCTCAATCTTCTAAGGATCAACACGAATCCCCTCAGCCAAAACCACATGACCAAGGAACACAACCTCCTTTAGCCAAAATTCACACTTACTCAGCTTAGCATAAAGCTGATTTTCCAGAAGGGCTTGCAAGACAACCCTCAAATGACCTTCATGCTCCTCCTCCGTACGAGAGTACACAAGGATATCATCAATGAACACCACAACAAACTTGTCCAAGTATTCTGGAACACTCTATTCATCATGTCCATAAAAGCTGCAGGAGCATTTGTCAAGCCAAACGGCATTACAAGGAACTCATAATGCCCATACCTCGTCCTAAAGGCTGTTTTTGGCACATCCACATCTTTCACCTTAAGATGGTAGTAACCTGACCTTAAGTCAATCTTAGAGAACACAACCGCTCCACGAAACTGATCAAAAAGATCATCAATCCTCGGCAAAGGATACTGGTTCTTGATAGTCAACTTATTCAGCTGACGATAATCAATGCACATTCTCATAGTGCCATTCTTCTTCTTCACAAACAAGACCGGTGCTCCCCAAGGTGACACACTAGGCCGAATGAAACCACGGTCAAGCAACTCCTGAAGTTGCGTCTTGAACTCCTTCAACTCCTTAGTTGCCATACGATAGGGAGCAATGGACATTGGTGTTGTGTTTTCATACAGCTCAATTCCAAACTCTACCTCTCGACTAGGCGGCAATCCAGGTAACTCCTCCGGAAACACTCTAGGGAACTCACGAACAGTTCTTATATCCTGAACGCGCACCTCCTTCGAACATGGATTCATAACAAAGGCTAGATAAGCCTCGCAACCTTGCCGCAACATTCAACTTGCTTCCAAGGTAGACACCACATTACTAAGAAACTTTACATTTTCACCCACCACCACTACCTCATAATCATCCGCAAGTTTCAACGAAACTCGCTTGTTCTCAAAATCCACTACAGCTCGATGTTCAACAAGCCAATCCATACCAAGGATTACATCAAAACCATAGAATGACAATTTCATGAGATCAACAAGAAAAACATGGTTTTGCACTTTCAATGGACATCTTCTATACAACTTTCGTGTTACAACTGTCTCACCAAAGGAACTAGTCACACACATACCAACATCCAAAGACTCAACAAGTAAACCAAGCATTTGATCATGTTCACACAATATGTATGAGTGTGTAGATCCAGAATCAATCAAGGAAAGTAATGAAAAGGATTTCAAAGTAAAGGTACATGCGATCACATCCGTATCATTCCTCCCCTCACGTTCAGCATACACTCGAGCCTGGCCACCACCCTCAGGTTGAACAGCCACAACATGCGCCTCATTCTTCCCACCATCATCTCTACGCTGAAAGTTACCACGGCCACGCCCACGACCTCTCTGTGGTGCAAATACCCCGGGAGCACGTCCCTGACCACCACCGGCCAACAAAGGACACTCCCTCATCATGTGGTCCAACGAACCCCAATTCCAACATGAGTTACCTGCCACTGCAACAGGAGCCTGAACCTCCCTCGCTGCTCGGGGACAATCTCGCCTCAAATGGCCATGAGATCCGCACGTCCAGCACGTGATCTGATCAGCTCTCATCCTATCTCCCTGAACAGGCGTACCATGACCTCCATTACCACGCCTAGCAGTAGATAGATACCTCTTATCTCGTCCTCTCTTGTTCCGTCCACAACTAGAACTATGATCAACAGCTCTTTTTCCCAAGCTAGAACTAATGCCTCTGGAAGACAAACCCAAGTTATGTTTGATGTCCTTCGCTCGACTCACAAGCACATCAAAATCTGTATACTCAGCCGCAAGCATAAAAGTCTTTATGTCCGTTATCAATCCATAACGGAAACATTCACACCTCTCCCGCTCATCAGGGATTAGCTCAGATGCATACTGACTAAGACAGACAAACTGGATCTTATACTCAGCTACCGTCATGCTTCCTTGCACAAGAGACATAAATTCTCTTTTCTTCTCATCTAGGTATCGCACGCCCAGATACTTTCGCTTGAACGCATTCAAGAAGAACATCCAAGTCACATCATTGTCCTCCATTCTAGAGACATTGGTCGTCCACCACGTATAAGCATCATCATGCAGCAGTGACACCACACAACCCAAATTCTGCACATTATTGCAGTTCATTTACCCCAAATCCTCTTGGTGCTTTGCAACCAAGACTCAGATCCTTCCGGAGATAAACCTCTGAACTCAGTTCCTATCAGACTGCAAAGACGTTCCAAAGGCAATCTCACATTAGCATCACTCTGATGCTTAGCTCCATGAGCTCAAGCTACTGCTGCCTGAATGGCTCCAGCAATAGCCTGAATCAACACGGTCATGTCAGGAGCAGCTTGCCCTTGCACACCTTCAGGTCCAGCGACTCTAGCACCAGCATTACCAGCTCCAGCACCCTCACCACCGGGTGGTCCACAACCAAGAGGAGGAGGTAAATCCACAGCATTCTCAGCATTCTTCTCATTCTCATTCTTAGCCATAGCTCTTATATTCATTCTCATCTCTCTACGCGGCCCCATTTACAAGAAAACAATGCACTGACACAAATGCAATAAACATAATTACGCTCAACAAGGTAAGTAATCCAAGTACTCAAGCTCTTTTTCGAAAACAATTCCTTTCATTAGTTTTGGTATGGCAATGGGATCCCCAAATACACTCCAACATAACATATCATCACAATTGAAACCATGCATCACGACTCACACAACATTCTTTCACCCAAAAGGCTCATCACGCAAATACACATACATCATCCACATAACAAATCCCAAAGATACAAGAACTAAGCTCTGATACCACCAAATGTAACCCCCTTAGCCCGGCCTAAACGGTTGACCCGAACTACGAAGATTACACGGGGAACACCAAAGTCAACCCGAAAGTCAACCTTGATTAACGACCCTTTTGATTTCTTTTTAATCTTATCTAGATACTCGTTAACCCTAAGTGAGTACTCATGAAACATATATGAGAAAGGCACAACGATCAAACAACAAAGAGGGACTCAATTGCACTTATTACAAGTTTAGGGACTGTAACCCCCTCGTCCCGGTCTGGCCGGATGACCGGTCCGAGTGAGCTACACGGGGAAAACCGAGTGAAAACTCCCTAAGGAACCCTCCCTCGGTTAGCAACCCTATATTTTTTTTTCATTTTAATCTTGTCTAGATGAAAATTACATCCTAAGTGATCATACAGCGGAACGGTATTTACAACGCAGTCAAACGCACCCAAACTAACATTTAAAAGCCCATTTTTAAAGTTAAACTGCAGGCGGTATCGATACCCTTAGGGGGGTATCGATACCCCTTGACTAGGTCAACAGGGTTTGGTCAACCTGAGGAGACAGTATCGATACCTCCCTCAAGGGTATCGATACCCTCTCCAAAACTTGACTTCCCACGGTCAAAGCTAAGACAACGGTATCGATACCCTCGAGGCCGGTATCGATACCGAAATCGACAGTGGCTCCAGTGGCCAAAAAGGTATCGATACTCTCCCTCGAGTATCGATACACGAGGCCTGAAACCAAAGGGCAGTATCGATACCAGTCCAACGGTATCGATACCCCAGCTACGAAAAGGCAGGTTTGAGCTGATTTAAGGCACAATAAGGCCCTTAAATCCCTCTCAAACCTCAACCAACACACTAACATCAATCCTAAGGCAAAATCAAACATATAAGCATGCTCTAACATCAAATCGATGGCACAATCCATCACAGGATGATACACAAGTCATGCAATCAACTTAGCATCCAAACATAAGCAAGGCATACATACTTGGCATTCCAACAAAGGCAATTAGGCATACAAGTCATACATGGATCTCAAGGGTCTTAAAAGGCATAAGGTAAGCATATGAGGTTTGACCCTCTCTAACAAGGCAACCTAAACACCAATAGACATACCAACACACGCAACATCCATCATAGCATATCATGCGTTACAAACCATAATCAAACTAAGACATCAACATAAGGCATTAACAACATGTGGCCAACACAAAGGAGTCTAGATACAAGCTCCTAAAACACGTAGCATTTCCCATTGCTAGACTATTACATTATTTAATTAAACCATACTTGAGCAAACCACCACACGCTTGGACGCCCTTATCTTGCTCCTTGCTAACTCCAAGCTAAAGATCTGCATTGTCGGAAAAGGAGAGCGTAAGCATAAAGCTTAGTGAGCGGAGCTCTAAAACATAACTACGACAATGCAGGGTTCAAAGCTTTCTTTAAAATAAAGGCCAACACAAAAGATCCATTCAACTACCTAATCCTCTTACTAACATGCAAGTTCAACCACAATTCAACAATATAGACATTTAACATGGCATTGCACTTTATGGTATGCATGAGGAGATAATCCTAGATTAAAGCAAAACGATATGAAGAAAATGATATAGTGAGATACAACATGAACATTACATGGCATGCACAAGCATAACCAAAACACACACGGTGGGACTACACATCACCGTTTCGACTAGTAGTTTTCCAATGGGACTACACATCAAAGTACTCTTCTACTAGTCACTACCGGTGGGACTACACATCACCGGAGTCTTATACCACTTGCTACCGGCGGGACTACACATCACCGGAGCAACGACAACCATCACGTGAGGTTCGACACCAACCATGCAACACGATGCACAATTACTACCATACGACATGTACTCACTATATCATGCACGACCAAATCAAGATGTAACAAAAACCACAATTAGGCATCACTTACTACTTGGAATCTTACCGATCATAAATGGTCTTACTCACCATTTTCGTGCACAACTTGCACCAACTTACTCACACCTTACAAGGCATATCAACAACATCATTAATACCATCATACATCATTAACGATATAGAAATAGGCAACATGCTCCTACTCAAGTATTTAAATTACATGCTTAACAAACCATCATTTCAAGCAACGAAAACAATGATAACAAGGGAAATTAAAGAGGCATTTCACATCAACTTACTCTTTAAGTTTAAGTCACTTTCAAGCTCGAATCTAAACCACTTTCAAAATTACCTTTGAACCAAAACATCACTTGAAAACATTTTTACTTCCACATGCTAAAACAAATCATTGAAATCAATTTAAAACATTAACCACTCACCTAAGCTTCCAAGCTCCAAGCCAAGCAAGCAACCACTCTCACAAACCCGGATTTCTTCCCGAAGCTTTTCCAACACCAATTTCCACTTTCAAACAACCTCAAACACATTTCAAACAATTCCAAATCAGCCCAACATCAAAAGACCAACCCGGAATACCATTCAATCACAATTGACCATGTTGCAAGCTATGAACAATTCCCATTTTTAACCAATTCGGACAGCCCCAAAATCATGTCCAAAAACCATGTTTCCAACATCCATAGCACCCACAAACAATCCCAAATCAACCCCTAACCATAGTACTACCATTGGGCTATCAATTTCCACCTAAAACAACCCCCAAAACTCACCCAAAACCCTCCAAAAACCCCATTTATACCCAAATTCGGGAATCTCAATAAAACACTTTAAAAATCATATATGTTGGACCTTATGGTTCATAAACAACATATCTAACTTCAACAAATCGAAAGCTCAAATTAAAGGCATTAAAGTTTGCATTTTTAACCTAAAAACCCAAAACCCTAAATTTCAAAATCTATGAGCTTTATGAAAATTAAAGGCACCATCTTAAAGAGGAAGAGGAGTACAAGTTGAAAATGATTTTACCTTCGAAAAATCTCCAACAATGAGCAAGGAAGATGATGGAAAAGTGATTTGGGGTAAAGGGAGCTTTTCATGTTGGAATGGGGAAGTGAAGAGGGAAGAAGATGGTGAGTAGTTCTTTTAAAATTATAAATGGGCTTTTTTAATTCCCAATTCCATTAAATTACAAGTATGCCATTAATGAGATGGCAACTCTCCCTTACTTTAAAATCCATGACATTTTAGTTTCATTTCGAATTAGTCCAAACATAAAAATGTTTATTTTGAAAATGAAACAAGACACAAGGTCCTAATAATGTATAATATTATTTAATCAAAAACCGAGACCCAAAATATTATTTAAATATCATTTCCACCCGACCCCCAAACCCGGGTGTTACAACTCTCCCCCACTTAAGGAATTTCGTCCCCGAAATTCATCGAACAGGAAGAGCCACTGAAACATGCTCCCTCACACATTTCTCTCTCACCACAACATACTAACCAACTCGGTAGGCTTACCACACAACACTAGTTATCTGATGCTAAGATCTCAACTGATTCCTTCAAGGCATGTCAACTTAAAACTCAATTCAATCTTAACAACAACATGGCACGGAACAGATCTAACTCACACTCCCGAATCATAGATACACAAATCACATCACAAATCTCTTTCTAACTCCGGTGGTAACCGCAACAAATAAACAACTGAACTAGTCCGATTCACAATCTCATACAACACTATTTAAAACTTGACTGATGACTTTCTCTGACTGATCATCTGACCTTATCAATTAACCAAACACTATGCAGACGTCTTCAAAAACAATCTAGTTGAAATCTCGAATCTCTATTACTCACTTCCATTATGAACCTTCCACGGATGTAACAAACTAGAAGAAAACTGAAGCTCGGTCTCAACACGCTGGCAATTTACTCACTTACTCTCATACTGAACCACATCACACATCATCTCAATCTTGAAGTATTCATCTTCAACCCACAATACATCTTCATACTACTCTGATGCAATATAAATGAACTACCGTGTGCTTCGGCCAAAACAATACGTCTTAATTCACTATGTCAATCTGTACAACCATTCTGTCTCTGAAATGTAAAACTCTATCATCTCTGAAACTGTACTCTGAAAGTCCTCCTTCTACCATGCCTCGCACGTGAGGTGCCAAGAATCTGTCTTGCAATTGTTTCTCTTCAAGCATTCTGACTCAATATAGGTTTAACATGTAACTCGACCACATGATTACTATCATTTGGTAAACTGAATCCGGCAATTACATCCCACAACTCAACTATTAATCCAACAACAAATACACTCGAAGCATTGGTTACTACGTTAATCATCTTCGGATGGTACTCAATCTTGATATTACAGTCTTCACGCACTTCTAACAACTCATGATGTTCAAGTTTCAACCCTTCCTAAGTTGTCTAACAATTCAAGTTCTGATGATATGCACATACACACTGTGCATTTCTTACTATACAAGCTTTGTCTCTAAGTCTTCGAAGCAAATACAACTGTAATTAACTCTATGTCTCATATCGGATAACTCTTCTCTCGGTCTTTCAACTATCTCGATGAATAAGCTACAATCTTCTCTCTTGCATAAGCACACAACCTAACTCTACATGTGACACATCACTATGGTTTGCAAACTCTTTCTCTGATATAAGCTGATTCAAGGTCGAAGCTCTCTTCAAAATTTCTTCCGGTTTCTCAAGGGCTCATTGTCTCGCATCTAACCACACAACTGAACATTCTTTTGTAGCAATCTATCAATGGAGCAACTATCTTCAAAAGACTATTTACAAATCTCTGAAAGTAACAATGCTAGACCTAGGAACTATAGATATTTGTCACAGTCTTCAATGCTTCAACTTCTCTCATTTTCAACTGGTAATAATCGGATCTCAAACCAACCTTCGAACAGACTAAAACATACACTAACAGATCAACAAGCCACTGACGTACAGAAACGAATACCAACTACTCACTGTCTACTGTTTCAATTGTCTGAAATCTGATCACATTCTTGTATCGTCTTCTCTCTTCTTCACAATTTGTACTGTTAACCTCTAAGATGATGCACTAAGGCACAAGAATCTAAGGTCTAACAAACTCGTAGTTGATCCTTCAACACTCTCAAGTCGGTCGTGAATCATAAGGTACAAAGCAACCAAAACACGAGCAAACTCGGAGACAGTCTCACATTCAAACTCTACTTCCCTATCAAGAGACAAACCGGGTAATTCTTGCCGACACTTTTAGGAAATCAAACCCATCACATTTGCTAGGCAAGTCTGTCAACTGACTCAATCAACCTTTAACCTCTAAGGCTGGATCGACATTCGATACGAAATCCACATTCCCTCCTACCATTACAATCTCATAGTCATCCGTAAGCTTTAAGAAAACTCTCATCATCTCAAGGTCTACCCTGACTCTATGTCCCACAAGCCAATCCATGCACAGTTTCACATCAAATCGTAAAAAGAAATCCCGTCGCATCTACTGGAAACATGTGCCACTGAACCATCAACGAACACCCCTCGTACATCTTTCTGACCACAACTACATCCCCGAAGGAGCTAGCAACACCAACACCTACCTCTAGTACCTCACAAGGTGGATTTCAACAGCTTCGCAAACTCACTCAAAATACACGGACGCGTAGATCCAGAATAAATCAGAAAAACAAGCCTAATAACTGTATCGAGGAATTACTTGCTACAACATCAACATCCTTCCGAAGCCAACTCTTAAGTCTTCACTTCTATTACCATCTCATATCAAGATTGGTCACATTGTTCTCCCTCAACAGAAACCAACTCCTGTGCCTGTTGACCCAGACAAACAAACTACACTCCAAACTCTGGTACGTTCATACTGCCCTGAACTAAAGCGGTGAACTCTCTCATCATTCACATCCTCATAAACCTCTGATTCACGATTACTAGCTCTAGGCCCACGCCTCGGCCTCAAACTTACCAAAGACAACCATACAACAATAAACAAAACACACAAAACAGAATATTTGGGGTTAGCAAGAGCAAGGGTCCAAGGTGCTCAAGTACATTCCTTTACAAAAATCCTCTCAAATAAGTAATAGTAGCAATGGGAACTCGACACTACGCTTCAACACAAGCATCATGCTAACACAGACTTTCAACAAAGCTTTTAAACCACATACTCATCTCTTTCTCATGCTACCAAGCATCATTTTCAAACAGCTCATGCTTCGTTACATTTAAATACATGATATTGGCTTTCAAGTGATAGTTCATAACCATTTCAACACAAAACACAATCGGATACGTGGATTACAAGCGTTGTCCCACACACTTCATACACACAACCGAACTACACAAGGTTCAGACTCAAGAGCAATCCCTCCATTGATGTGACACCCGTGGTGGAGTATAACGGTACAATCTCAACCCCTCAACACCACTCATCGGTAGTTGTATAATTCCACTAACGAGAGTAAAGAACACATAACACACGATCCACACACGGAATTTCAACCACCGTTGTGATCTTACCTCACTCGTTAGGGTATTTGGATGGAGTTTACGGTACAATCACAACCCCTCAACATCCAAGCCGACTAACTATATCCGATTCAAGTACTTTAAAACCATTTCCTCACTTGCCAATATACATCAAATACCATCATCAATTCACTGTTTTAAAGCATTAATCAAAGCCATTAAACATCATGCATCTCCATGCATCATTACCAAATTAATAACATGTCAAATCAAGGATCTCTTACCTTGAGCATCCTTCAATACATGGTTTTCAAAACCAGCATTAATCATGCTAAAACATTCTTTCAAAACAGAAATTAAACATGCAATTTATAACTAATGCATCAAACCACATCTTAGCACATCCGAGGGAGTTTTCCGAAAACTTACTCTTGAGCTTAGCTAAGTTGTTTAGACTTTAACTAAGCTCTAAAAACCTCCAAATAATCGTTTCAAAGCTGGAAAACCATCTCCACTCACCAATTACGTTTCGTTTGCTTGCCAAAACGCCAATTAAGCTTCCAAATCAACTCCAAAGGTGTCTGAAGATGTCTCCCATGTTTTAGACACATAAAAGCAGAGGATTAATGCATCATCATGCATTGAAATCTTCAGCCAACACTCTTAAACTCGCTGCCCTACCTAAAACCAACATTTCGGCTACCAAACACAACTGAAATCACCTCCAAACTCTTACAAAACTTTACCCAGCCAAGATCCATCACTAGTAAACCTTTCTAAACATCAATCACCATAAAATACAATCCTAAACTCGACCTTATACCTCTAGTTATAACAGAACACCTCAAAAACCACCATTTTCTTGAGCAAAAACTTAGAAAACACAACCTATTCGGGATTGGATTAATAAAACATCATTTCTAACGTCATTTAATATCCAAAATACATTAAAGAACCACCTCAAAACAGAGCCCAATCAATCACAACAAAATCCTTCAAGATCTCTTCCAAAATCTTGAGTTTTATGCCAAAATCATGTTTCTAACATTAAAACCATTTGTAAAACTTAAATTAAGGATTGACAACTTGGGAATTTTAGTAAAGAACTGAGTATTTAGAGGAGAAGAACAATCTTACCTTTAAATGATGATTTCTCCTTGATTTGGGACAAATTCCTTGAAAATTTAATGTTGAAATTAAAAGGATTTGATGCAAGATTGATTAGGAATCAATAGATTATGGAAATATCATCAATTGAAGTGAAAATCTATGTGAAAGTTGTTGCAGAAAAAGTGTTTGGATGATGGGATTTTGAGAGAAAAGGGAATGAGAGAAAATTAGGAAAAGGTAATTATGAAAATCCAAAAAGTACTTTCCCTTTTCTTTTATTTAATTAAAACATTAATTAAATCACCCAAATTAAGGAAAAATCTTGAGAAAATATTTTTGGGTATATTAGCTCCTTAAAGATTCAAAGTTTCAATCCTTTACAAAACACTCACTACTAAGCTTTTCAAAAATCGCATTTTGGTCACTACACCGAAATGTAGTATTTCTAAACCTTATTTTGTAAAATTGATTTCACCACTATCTTATATATATATTAAATGAGGATTTTTAGATATTTTTATATATTTTTAAAGCATCCCGAACTAGGCTTTCCTGAAAACCTCCTTTTATATTCGAACCATTTCTCAGACCGATCCGACCAAACCCTAAACTTCTAAGCCCAAAATTGGGGTGTTACAGTCGTCGTCCCTGTCACGGCAGCACCTGTCGTGGTAGCGGTCTGTTGATAGTCGCGGCAACGATCACACAACTCTATACTTCAAGCTTGGCAAGAATCCCTGCTATGCCTTGGCCTATCCCTATGTCCAAGTCTGTCGATGAACACGTCTTTGATGATACTTCCCCGCGTGAATCGAAGGATGAACACTGATGTTGTTGAATTCTTCCTTAGCCACTTAACCTCGTCCTATCCCTAGGTCCGAGATAGTTCAACCATAAACTGGAGAACCTGCAATTATTCCTTTCGTATACTTAACTCTCCCGATATTAAGTAAATAGATAATCTCACAATGCTCTCCCGATACTCTTGCAAGATGTTGAAAACCAGAATAAGGAAACTTGAAGTCTATTTTATTGAACAGAAAATTCCTTAAACAAATGCAATCCTTGCAACTACTTTACAAATCAACTTGTGGCCCTAGGGGAAGTTTAGAACATGTTGAGAAGGGGAAAACATCTAGGGTTTTCGGAAGAAGGCTAGAGATGAAGATATCCTCTCCTAGGTCGAATTACATGCCTTTATATAGGCCTTGGGTTCAAGTTTTCTAATATGGCAAGAATACAGGTTTAAATTAAAGTACAACTCTATTAAAGACTAAATCTTTAGAGCACATGTCTTTAATTCTTCCTTGCTTCTTGCTTGGAGTTTCTTCCTTGAACTTTGGGCTTCGCCTTCATTCTGATATGGGGCTTGGAAAAATATAAGGGTGCTCCACGACAGACCGGCTTAATTTTCTCTTTCTGTCGAGGCCCACTTTGCTTCTTCTCCTCACCACTGCTGTCGTCCTTGGCTACCACGGCAGCGACCATGGCAGCATCGTCCTCCTCGTCTGCACATCCAGTTCCAGCTCTGCTTCTTCACTGCCCACCGTCTGCTTCTCCATCTGCTACAGCAGCTACCTGCAAAAGCAACCAATTTCAGTAGAAATTGGGCCATTTAATATATTTGTGATGTATAACTGAAATCTAACCTAAATGCAACGAATTATGCTTGAATGCAGCAGAAATATGGGTTAAATAGGGGGTAAATTATAGAACTTTTACACACTCAACAATTGTTCATCTTCATCTTTGTCCTTTCCATGAAGGATTCAGTTTTATCAATAAACTTATTAGTGCGAACAATAAAATCACTAGTTCCAGACATAAAAGTATGCAAAGTTGCTTTTAGTGAATTATTGCTTTGTGGTTGCTGAGCCTACTGTCTGGACAGATTTTGCTGGTAGCCTCCTTGATGCTGTTGTCGATTGGCAGCGGTCTTGGGATTGCTCCAAGAGAAGTTGGGATGGTTCTTCCATCCAAGGTTGTACATGTTATGGGTAGGCCTATTGTTCCTCTCGTATCCTACCATAAAATTGGCAGATGCAGTACATTCCGAGGAATCTTGAATCTTGGTTGCCCCCACACTCATCACATAATGGCTCCACAACCTTGGCCTCATAGACTTGCTCGATAGGTTTCATTATGCTCATAACCAGCTCTGTCATCTTATCGAGGCGGACATTGATAGATTATGAGGCTTGCACTTCATTCGCAGCAGTTGACCGCCTAACACCGCCTCGACAAGTTGTTGGGTACTTGTAATCGTTCTTGGTGGCTTGGTTCAAAATCTGTAATGCCTTCTCTGGTGGTCTGTCGAGGATGATTTCGTTGGTTGAGGCATCAATCATCATTTGTGTTGGGTAGTTCACCCCGTTGTAGAACATTGATACTTGTGTCCAAGCCGGGAAACCATGGAGTGGGCAGTTGTTAAGCATCTATTGATACCGCTCCCATGCTTCATACATTGGCTCATCATCCCCTTGTTGGAAGGCTGTGATCTCATTTCTCAACCTGTCTGTGACATTGAATGGGCTGAAACGATCCAGGAAATCTTTGCACAGCTCTGTCTATGTGGTGAATGACCCTGCTGGCCTGTTGTTAAACCATTGTTTTGCCCCATCCCTCAGTGAATAGGAGAATAATCTCAGCCTAAGCATGTCTTGGTGGACTCCGTGTATTTTGAATGCCCTGCAGATGTCCATGAATCCTTTTAAGTGCTGCCGAACATCTTCTTTGGCAGTCCCTCCAAAATGCCCCAACGTGTTGATCATGTTGAACATCACGAGCTTTAGCTCAAAGTGATCCACCTCAATCTCAGGTTCTGTCACTGTCGGATCGAACCCTCTGAAGTCATGCTCCAAGTAATCCCTGGTGGTTCGAACGTATTGTGGCTGTCTGGGCGGCACTTGCTATGCTCTGGGCGGCGAGTCTTGCTGCCCATGCCTGTAGTTCACAGCATTGTTGGCAGGGTTGTCATTTTCCATGTTTACCTTTGTTTTTCTTTCTTTTGCTTTCCCTAGGGATGTTCTGAGTTCTTTTTTAGCTCTGTTTCTCGGTGTTCTATATCGTTGTAATAAACGATTTCTTCTTTTGGATTCTCCCTGGTCATGCACTAGAAAAGGAAACTGTAATTTTTGTTCGATTAAAATTAAAAACTAAAAATAAAATTAAATGCAAAGAAATAAAAGTGTAGAAATTGAAAACGAATTTTGCTATTACCAATCCCCGGCAACGACGCCAAAAACTTGTATAGCGTTTGGGTGTTCTCTATTTATGAGCGCAAGTGCACACTCTTCTCAAGTTATAGTATAAAAGATATTGTCTCCCACAAGGATTGGACAACTTGATTCGAATTGTTGTTCTGCACAAGAAAAAGTAAAGGCGCAATTAATTTGATTGTTTGAGAAGAAAAATAAAATAAAAACACAAGTAATTAAAAGAGAAGAAATCAAGTTGATAGAATGGGTAGGGTTATGCTGCTGCTTAGTGTGAAATTATGTTGAATATGACAAGTTGTTTTGCGATGCCAGACTCTGCTGCCTCGGTGGGGGATGGCAGGTAGACTACAGAGACCCTTTCGTGAGTTCGACTCTCTCGATACCGAACAAATGGATAGAATTCAACTAATCTTTCACCTTAAATTCCTAAACAACCGTTCTCACACTAATTACAACATAACCCAAATCCAAAGAGAGAATTAGAACTTGACGGCAGCAAAAAACCTAAACCATGCCTAAGGAAATCTAACTTGTTTTGAAATAAAATTACAATGGGTATATATAAGCATTAGCTAGGTCTAGTCCTTCTTGAAGTAGAAGTCTTCAAAGTCACTTTTGCATTAAATGCAACTCTTAATGTTGAATTCTTTTAGTTGAATATGGACTTTATCACGTTTGCAACACCCCAAATTTGGGCTTAGAAGTTTAGGGTCTGAACCGGATCGGTCTGGAAAACGGTTCGAATATAAAAGGAGGTTTTAGGGAACGCCTAGTGCGGGATGTTTTAAAAATATAAAAAAATATCTAAAAATCCTCATTTAATATATATATATATAAGAGAGTGGTGAAATCAATTTTACAAAATAAGGTTTGGAAATACTACATTTCGGTGTAGTGACCAAATTGCGATTTTTGCAAAGTTTAGTAGTGACTGTTTTGTAAAGGATTGAAACTTTGAATCTTTAAGGAGCTAATTTACCCAAAATGTTTTTCTCCAGATTTTTCCTTAATTTGGGTGATTTAATTAATGATTTAATTAAATAAAAGAAAGGTGAAAACTACTTTTGATTTTCATAACTACCTTTCTCTGATTTTCTCTCATTCCCTTTTCTCTCAAAATCCTATCATCCAAACATCTTTTCTCCAGCAAAATTCACATTGATTTTTACTTCAATTGATGAGATTTCCATCACTCATTGGTTCCTAATCAATCTTGCAACAAATCCTTTTGATTTCCACATTGTATTTTCATGGAATTTTGCCCAAATCAAGGAGAAATCATCTTTTAGAGGTAAGATTGTTCTTCTCCTCTAAATACTCAGTTCTTTACTGAAATTCCCAAGTTGTCAATCCTTTATTAAAGTGTTATGAATGATTTTAATGTTGGAAACAAGATTTTGGCTTAAAACTCAAGATTTTGGAGATTTTCGTGGTAATTGATTGGGATCTGTTTTGAGATGGTTTTCTAATGTATTTTGGATGTTAAATGATGTTATAAATGAGGTTTTATCAATCCAATCCCGAATAGGTTGTTTTTCCTAAGTTTTTTCTTGTGAAAATGGTGGTTTTTGGGTGATTTTGGTGTTCAGTTATAGCTGGAGGTATAAGGACGAGTATAGGGTTGTTATTGATGTTAATTGATGTTTAGAAATATTTAGAATTGATAGATCTTGGCTGCACTTTGTTTTGGGAGAGTTTGGAGGTGATTTCGGTTGTTTTTGGTAGCCGAAATGAGGTTCTTGAGTATAGCAGCGAGTTGAGTTGTGTTGATGGTGATTTTAATGCATGGTGATGCATTAATCCTCTGTTGTTATATGCTAAAAATAGGGGAGATTGATCCGGAAGCGATAGAGGTGGCGTTGCAGGTTTTGGACGCTTTGGAGGCTTGTCGGCTAGCATAGTTTTGTGTATCGGTGAGTGAGATCGTGTTTTCCAGCTTTGGAATGATTTGAAAAGAGGTTTGGGAATTGAAATTTAGGCTTGAAACGCCGGTTTAAGTTCAGAAGTAAGTAAAGTGGAATTATCTCTGAATCGTGCTATTATTATTTTGAAAACTATCAAAATGGGTTTTGATGTGATTGATTTGACAATGTGGTTTAATTTGTTGTTTGAGCATGGTTTTAAAGCACGTGAGTTGGTTGTCAAACTTTGTTTGAGGAAAGATGCATGAAATTGGTATTCCTTGTGAGTATGAGTTGTCAATTTGTGTCTCAAATGCTTTGTTCGGCTTTTTGGTCTTGAAGGCATTGCATGCTTTAAAAACAGTGAATGTGTTGATGTTTAACATGATATATATTGGCATAGATGATTTAAAGATTACCATATATATTGATCGATCAATAGGATGTAGAGTGCATTATAAACTAAAAATTCGTACTTGCTTTTGGGTGTCGTCCCAAAGTGAGAGACCAATGATGGGCATTCCATTGGAGTAGGACTTGGTGAATTATCCAAGCTTTTGGCAACAAGAGTTATTGCCATGAGACCGATGATGGGCATTCCATCGGAGTAGGACTTGGTGAGAGACCAAGCTTTTTGGCAACAAGAGTTATTGCCATGTGAAATCGATGAGGGGCATTCGATCGTAGTAGGACTTGGTGAAATACTCAAGCTTAGTGGCGAGGGTAGATACCGCCATGAGAGCCGGTGGCGAGATCCCACCGGGGTAGGACTTGACCTCGAGTCAAGCTGTCCGCATATCCGTGTACAATAGAATATGAAAAATGCCAATATATGAGAATGAAATGTGTCACATGTACCAATGCTTGAGATGTTGTATGTAATGAGAAATGCATATGAGATAATAATTTTATGAAATGCTTTTGTGTATCAAGCATATGTGGCCTTGCCATGGGATTTGCATAGGTTGTATGCATGTGTTAGCTAGATGGTACATGTGGTTTTCAAAATGGAGATTTGCTTTTACAAATGAGGTTTTGAGGTTATTAAAATGCTTTTGAGTAACAAGCATGCGTGGCTTTGCCATGAGTTTTGCATTGGTTGAATGCATGAGGTAGATATGAGGAATATATGGTTTCCAAAAGGTATTTTACTTTGAAACGATTATCAAGCATGAGAAAGGTATAGTGTGAAGTGGAAGTGATTTCCAAGGATTTTGGTTTAAACCTTGTATGAAGTGTTTATGCATGGAAGAGTTTAAATGATAGTATTTGCAAGAATGTTGTTTGGAGTGAGTTGTTAGGGTATCAAAGTTAAATGTTGGTTTTCTTGTTCGGCAATGCATGTTTTAAAGCAATGGTGTTTCAAAGGAGATTTTCAATCAATACTTTGGTTTATTGGGTTGTGAATACATTTTAAGAAGGTTTTATGAATCGCTGCATTGATGGTGTTTTGGTTTTGAGCATTCCTCACTAAGCATTATGTGCTTACGCTCCTTTTTGTCCATCAATGCAGATATTTGAAGTTGGGACAACAAGAAGCAAGGGATTCAAGAAGAGCTCCACTTGAGAAGTATGTTTTGGTTTATAGCTATAGATAATAAAGGCAATGGGGGGAGAGTCTTTTACGTTGATGTGTAATGGGATTGTTTATCTTGACCAAGTTTGGTTTATGGTTTAATACTTGTTGTTGATCGCTTTGCCATATTTGGATCTTCTTCTCCATATATGATATAGCTATGTTCTTTGTTTAAAAGCAAGAACATGTGTTGAATGTGAGGAATGAGTAGGTGTGCTTTATGCTTGTAATGTATCTAGTCTTTGATGCAATTTGATAGTTATAATGCTTATCATGTTGTTGATATGTTATGTAATGTTTTAAAGTATGTTTGAGGGTGTCTTAAGGTGAAAAACCAGAAGTTTATGCTGTTTCTGGGCAGGGTGTATCGAAACACCCTTGGTTGTTTCGAAAGGGGTGCTTGAAATGGCTTGGGCATTTCAGAACGACTAAAAGTGTTTCGAAACACATTGGCTACTGGAAGTGACTGTTTCGGAACTAGGTTCAGAACATACCCGCGTACTGAAATGGTCAACATCGTTTCGATACAGGCGTTCGACACGGGTGTTTCGATACGGTTGTCAGTGTTTCGAAACGGGTGACCATTGGACACAGTTTTGAATTGCTTTGAAGTCTGCATGCTTTACATTTTAGTCTTGAATGTTGTAATTGCAATTGCTTGAGCTTGAGATGTCTTTTTAAGCCGAAATTTGTTAGAGAGGCTTGTAATGATTAATTGGGGTTTGGTAAAACTAAAATCTTGAAAGTCCTTTTATTTTTCAAAATTTACATTTTGGTCCCTAAAAGTGTATTTCTTGCAATTGGGTCCTTAAACGTTTTCCGGTCGCTGTGCTTTTCTCTTCCAAGCTTCTTGGGCTTTCACATAGGTTTAATGTGCATGTAGAGAAGATAAAATAAATAAAAAAGGTCGTTAATCAAGGTTGACTTTTATGTTGACTTTGGTTTTTCCCGTGTGATCTTCGTAGTTCAGGTCTAGCGTCTAGGCCGGGCTAAAGGGGTTACAACGTTGCCTTGCTCCGCAAGAAATGTCGAGTTCTTCCTTCGGCGGCTCTGCCTACTGCTACAGACGTCAGAAAGTTGAGTTGTCTTGAGTGGCAAGTTGAGCGGCGACAGTTAATCTGCAACTGCTGTCTCTATCTGAAAGTACATCAGTACAGCTCCTTGGTTTGCTGCCTCAGCATCATGTCCTCGGCTCCTCTTTCTCTCTGTTCGCCTTTAAAATGTAACCACCTTAGCCCGACCTAGACGCTTGACCCGAACTATGAAGATTACACGGGGAAAACCAAAGTTAACCTGAAAGTCAACCTTGATTAACGACCTTTTTTCCTTTTTATCTTTTCTAGTTGCACATTAAGCCTATATGATTACTCATGAATCAAATGGGAGAAGGGCACACAGGCATCAGAAATCAATTAGGGACTCGATTGCAAGAATAACACTTTTAGGGACCAAAATGTAAATTCTGGAAAATATAAGGACTTTATATATTTTCAACTTACCAATTTGTATTTAGTCATATTACATGCCTCTCTGACAAGTTCTAGCTCAAAAGGGCATTCCAAGCTTAAGCAATTGCATCCACAACATTCAGGACTAAAATGTAAAACATAAAAACTTAAAACAATTCAAAATCATCATCCAACGGTCATCAGTTTCGGAACACTGGCCCTCGTACCGAAATGCCCATATCGAAACGGTGTTGACCGTTTCGGTACTCGGGTGCGTTCTGAGATTGGTATCGAAACAGGCCTCTCCAATAGCAAAAACGTTCCGGAACATCTTCAACCGTTTCGAAACACTATGGCCATTACAGGCCCCTGTTTCTAAACAGTTAAGGGTATTTCGATACACCCTACTAAGCAACAGCAGAATTTCCTGGTTTTTTACCTCTAAACATGCTTTAACAACTCCCAACGCATACCATAACATATCAACAACATGATTAAACATCAAGGAACATACTCAGGAATCTCAAGCTAAAGCATGGTATCAAACATATGAATATTCAAACTATATGCATGCTTCCTAACCACAAAGCCAAATATAAACTTCAATCCTCAAGCAAACCATATAAGACCAGTTACAACCTTCAAAAACCAACACAAACATGCCACAAAACTTAGGGAGTTCAAAACACATCTCCCAAATACAACCTTGGAGCCTCATTGCCAAATATCAAAACTAAAGTATGTAAAACATCACCATACATGAGCTTTACACTTCCTTGGATGTTCTTAACCTTCTTGCTGCCCAAAACAACTCAATTATCTTCATTATTGGTAAAAGAGAGTGTACGCATGTTTGGTTAGTGAGGCATGCTCTAAAGAAAACCAACACAATAATGCATTATTTCAAAACACTTTCTTAAAAGCCATTTTCTACAACATGCTCATTCTATCTCATGCTTGAAAACCATTTCAAAGCAAATCTTCATTTGAAACCACATGAACCTCTATTCTATCTCATGCATTTAAACCAATGCAAATCTCATGGCAAAGCCATACACATGCTTGTGAAAACTAAAGCATTTCATATACAAATCTCGTATGCATTTCTCATAGCATAAATCATCTCAACATTAGGTACATGTGAATCAAAAGCATTTTCATATATTTTATTGGCATTTCACATTTCATTATTACTCGGATATGCGGGTAAATTTCTCAAACCCACTAGACACTTCCGGTGGAATCTCACATCACCGTACTCACTCGTCTAGCAAAACATAATTTCCGGTGGAATCTCACATCACCGTACTCACATGGCGGTATCTCTCATCGCCACAAAGCTTGGGTATTTCACCAAGTCCTACCCGATGGAACGCCCATCATCGGTCTCTCCCTTTGGATTGAATCCAAAGAGCACGTACGGATTTTTAGTTTATGGTGTACTCTCATCCTATTGATCGATCAGTTATATTTGGTAAGTATCTCATCTTCTATGCCAATATATTATGTCAAAACATCATCTCACCTACTGTTTTTCATGCAACATTTCTCAAATCTTTCTCATCTCATTTCAAAATAAAAACACATGCTTGCATTAGATTAAAATCTCAAAACTCATCAATGCAACATGCTATCTCAAGAAATCTCTTCAAGCATCATCTCATGCTACAAATCATGCCTAAAAATAGTAGGAATTTGTCTATCTCAAAGCAAGAGCATGTAAAAGCATTTTTTGGGGGGCAACAACCACATAATTGAGAGCAAATCTAGCCATACTTACTTCCGAACTTAGGAAGGTGTTTCAAACCTTTCCTAAATCCCCAAACATTGTTTCTTTGTCCCTCAAGGACTTTTAAAACCATTAGCACTCAGCTATTACGTTTCGCTTGCTCGCCGAAACACTATCTAAGCTCCCGGCTCTCCCGGATCAACACCAAAGGTGTCCGAAGATGTCTCCCCTCTTCATAGCACGTAAGAGCAGATTGGTCACTACACCGAAATTTAGTATTTCCAAACCTTTACAAAACAATCACTATTCAACTTTTGCAAAAACTGCGATTTGGTCACTACACCGAAATTTAGTATTTCCAAACCTTATTTTGTAAAATTGTTTTCACCATAATCATTCATATAATAAATAAGGATTTTTAGGTATTTTTACATATTTTTAAAGCATCCCGAACTAGGTGTTCCCTAAATCTCCCTTAAAGATTCGAACTATTCTCAACCGGTCTGATTTGAACTCTAAAACATCTAGGCCCAAAATCGGGGCGTTACAACTCTCCCCCTCTAAAGAAATTTCATCCTCGAAATTTACCTGGAGGAAAAAGGTAAGGAAATTGCTTCTTCATGTCTTTCTTTCTTTCCCACGTGGCTTCCTCACTACCACGATGTCTCCACAACACTTTGACCAGCTCAATGGTCTTACCACAGAGGACTTTACTATCAGAATCCAAAATCTCAACAGGTTCCTCATCATATCTCAAATCTGGATTCAACTCATCTTCCTCCACATGCATAACATGCGAAGGGTCCGATCTATACCTCCGAAGCATGGATACATGAAACACATTATGTATCTTTTTCTAACTCTTGAGGTAGTCTCAACTTATAAGAAACAGGACCCACACGTTCTATCATTTTGTATGGTCCAATGTACCTTGGGCTCAACTTGTCCTTCCGGCCAAACCTCATCACCTTCTTCCAAGGTGAAACTTTCAAAAACACACGGTCACCCACCGCAAATTCTATCTCTTTACGCTTCAAATACGCATAAGATTTTTGTTGATCCGATGCTGCCTTCAACCGCTCACAAATGAGCTTCACCTTCTCGGTGGTTCTTTTTTACAAAGCTGGCATCGAGACCAACTTTTGTCCCGTTTCAGCCCAACAAAGAGGAGTTCTGCACTTCCTCCCGTACAAAGCTTCATAAGGTTCCATTTGAATACTTGCCTGGTAACTGTTATTATAAGCAAACTCCACCAAAGGCAAGTGCTTTTCCCAAGATCCTTGAAATTCGATAACACAACACCTCAACATATCCTTAAGCACTTGGATAACACGCTCAGACTGTCCATCTGTCTGCGTACCCAAAGCTTGATGCAAACAACACTCCCAAAACCTTGTAGTGAACCTCTGATCTCTATCCGATACTATAGATTTTGGCACACCATGCAATCGCACAATCTCAGCAATGTAAAACTTTGCAAGCTTATCCAAGGTGTACGTAGTATGCATAGGCAAGAAATGTGCACACTTCGTATGGCGATCCACAATCACCCAAATAGAATTCTTCTTTGATGGCGATAGAGGAAAACCAAACACAAAGTCCATGGTGATCCTCTCTCACTTCCATTTAGGAATCCTTAAAGTCTGCAACAATCCTGAAGGAAACTGATGCTCAGCCTTAACCCGCTGACAAACCATACATTTGCTAACATACTCAGCAACATCTTTCTTCAAACCCACCAATAGTACTCATCCTTCAGATCATGATACATCTTTGTACTACCAGGGTGCATAGCGAAAGGACTACTGTGAGCCTCGGTCAAAATAGTGCACCTCAACTCAACATCACCCGGCACCACTATCCGACTTCCAAAACATAAAACACCATCATCATTGAAACAGAAATCCGATGGTCTACCCTCAACAATATCCTGAACATGTGGCACCAAAGAATCATCCAACAATTGCTTATCCTTTATTAACTGAACCAAAGATGGCTTCATTTGTAACTCAGAAACAAGACCACCATCTCGCGATATGCTTTAGCTGGCATACATCTCCCTTAACTCCACCGCCACTTTCCTTCTCAAAGCATCAACCACAACATTGGCTTTCCCCGGATGATACTCGATCGTTAGATCGTAATCCTTAAGCAACTCCACCCAGCGTCGTTGCCTAAGATTCAACTCTTTCTGAGACATCAGATACTTCAAACTTTTATGATACGTGTACACAGTACACTTCTCACCATAGAGATAATGTCTCCAGATCTTTAGAGAAAAAACCATCGCTGCTAACTCAATGTCATGCGTAGGGTAATTGCGCTCATGCACTTTCAACTGTCGCGATGCATAAGCCACCACCTTACCCTCTTGCATTAACACACACCCCAAACCAACATAGGATGCGTCACTGTACACCACAAACTCTTTCCTTGATTCAGGTTGAACCAAGATAGGAGCTTGTGTCAAAGCTACTTTTAACTTCTCAAAAGCTTGTTGTCTCGCTTCCGTCCACTCATACTTAACATCCTTTTGCAACAACTTCGTCAAAGGGGCATCAATCTTAGAAAATCCATCCACAAACCTCCGGTAGTAACCTGCCAACCCAAGGAAACTACGGACTTCATGAATGGACTTAGGAGGCTTCCAATTCATCACCGCCTCAATCTTCTGAGCATCAACACGAATCCGTTCAGCCGAAACCACATAGCCAAGGAAAACAACCTCCGTTAACCAGAACTCACACATGCTCAGCTTAGCATAAAGCTGATTTTCTAACAGCGCTTGCAAAACAATCCTCAAATGACCCTCATGCTCCTCCTCAGTACAAGATTACACAAGGATATCATCGATGAACACCATAACGAACTTGTCAAAGATTTCATGGAACACCCTATTCATCATGTCCATGAAAGTAGCAGAAGCATTCGTCAATCCAAACGGCATCACTATGAACTCATAATGCCCATACCTCGCTCGAAAGGCTGTTTTCGACACATCCACATCATTCACCTTTAACTGATAGTACCCTAACCTCAAGTCAATCTTTGAAAACAAAGCCGCTCCACAGAACTGATTGAAAATATCATCAATCATCGACAAGGGATACTTGTTCTTGACGATCAACTTATTCAGCTGATGACAATCAATGCACATCCTCATCGTGCCATCTTTCTTTTTAAGAAACAAGACCGGTGCACCCCAAGGTGACACACTAGGCCGAATGATGCCTCGATCAAGCAACTCTTAAAGTTGCGTCTTTAGCTCCTTCAACTCTTTGGGTGCCATGCGATAGGGAGCAATGGACAACGGAGTTGTGTTCTCATACAATTCAATTCCAAATTCAACCTCTCAACTAGGCGGCAACCTAGGTAACTCCTCCGGAAACACTTCAAGGAATTCACACACGGTCCTTATATCCTGTACGCGCACCTCCTTTGAATTGGGATTCATAACAAAGGCTAGGTAAGCCTCACATCCTTGACACAACATCCGGATTGCTTCAAGCGTCGACACCACATTAGATAGAAACTTCACATTTTCTCCCACCGCCATAACCTCATAATCATCCGCAAGTTTCAACGAAACTCGCTTACTTTCAAAATCCACAATGGTTCTATGTTCAACAAGCTAGTCCATGCCAAGAATTACATCAAAACCATAAAATGGAAATTCCATAAGATCAACCAGAAACACATGATATTGCACCTGTAAGGGGCATCTCCTATACAACTTTCTTGTTACAACCGTCTCACCAAATGAACTAGTCACACGCATACCAACATCCAAAGACTGAACAGGCAAACCAAGCATTTGAGCATGTTCTCGCAATATGTACGAGTGTGTAGATCCAGAATCAATCAAAGAAAATAATGAAAAGGATTGCAAAGTAAAGGTACCTACGATCACGTCCGTGTCATTCATTCCCTCTCGATGGGCATACACTCGAGCCTGGTCACCACCCTCAGGTTGGACAACCACTACATGTGCCACGTTCCTTCCACCCTCGTCTTTGAGCTGGAAATTACGACGATCGTGCCCATGACCTCTCTGTGGCTCAGCTGCTCTCACCGGAGCTTGTCCCTCTCTCAACGGCTGAGGACAATCTTTCTTCATATGCCCTCGACCACCACAATTCCAGCATGTACCTAGATTACACCAACACTCACCAGCATGTCTCCTACCACACCAGTTACACTCAGGAGTCCTCAAGAAAGCATTTGGTAATTGCTGACCTCTTCCAGGGTTACCACCCCCGCGTCTAGCTTCAACATGCGGCCTTCTATCCTTATGCCTCTTATTGCGATCTCTACCAAAATCACGTTCAACAGCTCGCTTCCCCGAGCTAGATCCTCCTGCTCGACTCACCAAACACATATTCAGGTCAATGTCCTTGGCTCTAGTAACTAAGACATCGAAATCAGTATAATCGGCTACGAGAATATAGGTTTTCACATCCGCCACCAGCCCATAACGAAATCGTTCACATCTTTGTCTCTCGTTAGGAATCAACTCAGGTGCATATTGGCTAAGGCGTACAAACTGAATCTCATAATCTGCCACCGTCATGCTCCCTTGCACAAGAGACATAAACTCCCACCTTTTCTCGTCAAGGTAGCGAACTCCCAAATATTTCCGCTTGAACACATTCAAGAAGAATGTCCAAGTCACATCGTCATCTTCCATTCCAGATATCGTGGTTGTCCACCAAGTATATGCATCACCATGCAACAATGACATAATACATCCCAACTTTTGTACATTGTTACAATTCAGCTGTCCAAGTATCCTCTTGGTACTCTCTAACCAAGACTCGGAACCTTCCAGGGTCAACCCCCTAAACTCAGTCCCTCATAGACTGCGAAGTCGCTCTAACGACAACCTTACATTAGCACCATCTTGAGGTGCAACTCCATGAGCTCCAGCTATTGCTACCTGGAAAGCCCCAGCAATAGCTTGAATCAGAACAGACATATCAGGAGCAGCTTGCCCCTGAACTCCCTCGGGTCCAGCAACCCCAGCACCGACTCTAGTAGCACCAACCACAGCTCCACCATCACCAGGTGGTCCACCAGGGGGAGGAGGAGGTAGATCCTCAGCATTCTTTATATTATCATTCTCAGCCGTAGAACGGGTATTGATTCTAAGCTCTCTACGTGGCCCCATAATAAAACAATGCAACTGACAAAATACAATTAAATCCAATTAGGCATAATAAGGTAAGTAATCCAAGTACTCAAGTTCATTTTTGAAAACAATTCTTCTCATTAGTAATGATATGGGAATGGGATCCCCCAATTATACCCCAAACATAGCACAGCATCACAAATTCATCTCAAGTGAATCATACACCAATATTCATACATCACACTTTCACCGAAAAGTCACAAACATTCATAACCACATACATTAACCACTTACCAAGCCCCAAACATTCGCTAACCTGGCTCTGATACCAACAAATGTAACCCCTTTAGCCCAGCCTAAACGCTTGACCCGAACTACGAAGATTACACGAGGAAAACCAAAGTCAACCCGAAAGTCAACCTTGATTAACGACCCTTTTTTCCTTTTTATCTTATCTAGATGCATATTAAGCCTATGTGATTACTCATGAATCAAATGGGAGAAGGGAACATCGATCGGAAATCAATTAGGGACTCGATTGCAAGAATAACACTTTTAGGGACCAAAATGAAAATTCTAGAAAATATAAGGACTCTATATATTTTAAACTTACCAATTTGTAGTTAGTCATATTCCATTCCTCTCTGACAAGTTCTAGCTCAAAAGGACATTACAAGCTCAAGCAATTGCATCAACAACATTCAGGACTAAAATGTAAAACATGAAAACTTAAAAGAATTCAAAATCATCATCCAACGGTCATCCGTTTCAGAACACTAACCCTCGTACCGAAACACCCGTATCGAAACGGTGTTGACCGTTTCGGTACTCGGGTGCGTTCCGAGACCGGTATCGAAACAGGCCTCTCTAGTAGCCAAAATGTTCTGGGACACCTACAACCGTTTCGAAACACTATGGCCATTATAGGCCCCTATTTCGAAACAGTTAAGGATGTTTCAATACACCCTGCTAAGCAACAACAGTATTTCCTGGGTTTTCACCTCTAAACATGCTTTAACAACTCCCAAATCACACCATAACATATCAACAACATGATTAAACATCAAGGAACATGATTAAAGCTTCCTAACCACAAAGCCAAATATAAACTTCAATCCTCAAGCAAACCATAAAAGACCAGTTACAACCTTCAAAAACCAACACAAACATGCCACAAAACTTAGGGAGTTCAAAACACATCTCCCAAATACAACCTTGGAGCCCCATTGCCAAATATCAAAACTAAAGTATGTAAAACATCACCATACATGAGATTTACACTTCCTTGGATGTTCTTAACCTTCTTGCTGCCCAAAACACCTCAATTATCTGCATTATTGGTAAAAGAGAGCGTAAGCATGTTTGCTTAGTGAGGCATGCTCTAAAGAAAACCAACTCAATAATGCATTATTTCAAAACACTTTCTCAAAAGCCATTTTCTACAACATGCTCATTCTATCTCATGCTTGAAAACCATTTCAAAGCAAATCTTCATTTGAAACCACATGTACCTCTATTCTATCTCATGCATTTAAACCAATGCAAATCTCATGGCAAAACCATACACATGCTTGTGAAAACTAAAGCATTTCATATAAAAAATCTCATATGCATTTCTCATAGCATAAATCATCTCAACATTAGGTACATGTTAATCAAAAGCATTTTCATATATTATATTGGCATTTCACATTTCATTATTACTCGGATATGCGGATAACTTTCTCAAACCCAGTAGACACTTCCGGTGGAATCTCACATCATTGTACTCAATCGTCTAGCAAAACATATTTTCCGTTGGAATCTCACATCACCGAACTCACATGGCGGTATCTCTCATCGCCACAAAGCTTGAGTATTTCACGAAGTCCTACCCGATGGAATGCTCATCATCGGTCTCTCCCTTTTGATTGAATCCAAAGAGCACATACGAATTTTTAGTTTATAGTGCACTCTCATCCTATTGATCAATCAATTATATCCGTTAAGTGTCTCATCTTCTATGCCAATATATTATGTCAAAACATCATCTCACCTACTATTTTTCATGCAACATTTCTCAAATCTTTCTCATCTCATTTCAAAATCAAAACACATGCTTGCATTAGATTAAAATCTCAAAACTCATCAATGCAACATGCTATCTCATGAAATCTCTTCAAGCATCATCTTATGCTACAAATCATGCATAAAAAACAGTAGGAATTTGTCTATCTCAAACCAAGAGCATGTAAAAGCATTTTTTGGGGCAACAACCACAAAATTGAGAGCAAATCTAGCCATACTTACTTCCGGATTTAGGAAGGTGTTTCAAACCTTTCCTAAATCCCCAAACCTTGTTTCTTTGTCCCTCAAGGACTTCTAAAACAATTAGCACTCACCCATTACATTTCGCTTGCTCGCTGAAACGCTATCTAAGCTCTTGGCAATCCTGGATCAACACCAAAGGTGTCTGAAGATGTCTCCCTTGTTCATAGCACATAAGAGCAGAGGATTAATGCATCATCATGCATTGAAATCATCAGCCACACATCTAAACCTGCTGCTCTACTCAAGAGCCTCATTTCCGCCACCAAAAACAACCGAAATCATCTCCAAACTCTTCCAAAACAAAGCCCAGCCAAGATCTATAACTTATAAACATTTCTAAACATCAATCAACACCATAAACCACCACAAACTCGTCCTTATACCTCCAACTATAACAGAACACCAAAACCACCCCAAAAACCACCATTCTAGCATGCAAAACTTAAGAATCCAAACATATTCGGGATTTGTTTGATAAAATGTCATCTATAACATCAATTTCCATCCAAAATACATTAGAAAACAACCTTAAAACAGAGCCTAACCAACAACCACGAAAATCATGAAGATCTCTCCAAGAACCTTGAGTTTTATCACAATTTCTTGTTTCTAACATTAAAGCAACTCAAAAATCATTAACAAATTATTGATAACTTAAGAATTTCAGTAAAGAACTGATCATTAGAGGAGAAGGACGAAGCTTACCTCTAATGGCCGATTTCTCCTTGATTTGGGCAAGTTTTCTTGAAAATCCAAAATGGAAATAATAGGATTTGGTGAGGAAAAGATTAGGAATCAAAAGGAGATTGAAATCTCATCAAGTGGAATGAAAATCAGAGGCTAATTGTTGGAGGAAATTTGTTTGGATGAAAAGAAATTGAGCGAAAATGAAATGAGAGAAAATTGACGTAAGGTAGTTATGAATGTCAAAGATAGTTTTTCCTTTTAATTATCTTCGTTTCCTTTAATTAAAACATTAATAAAATCACCCAAATAAAGAGAAATCTAATTAAAAACATTTTGGTAAAATTAGCTCCTTAAATATTCAAAGTTTCAATCCTTTACAAAACTGTCACTATTCAACTTTTCAAAACACTGTGATTTGGTCAGTACACCGAAATGTAGTATTTCAAAACCTTATTTTGTAAAATTGTTTTCACCATAATCATTCATATAATA
Organism: Hibiscus tridactylites; assembly: GCA_958450335.1. NCBI lineage: Eukaryota > Viridiplantae > Streptophyta > Magnoliopsida > Malvales > Malvaceae > Hibiscus > Hibiscus tridactylites. The sequence continues at coordinate 21,020,307 of OY288289.1, read as the reverse complement.
AATGAGGATTTTTAAGTACCATATTTTTAAAGCATCCCGAACTAGGTGTTCCCTAAATCTCCCTTAAAGATTCGAATCGTTCTCGACCGGTCCGATTCAAATTCTAAAACAGTTACTCGGCAGCTGTTGCCTCTATCTGAAACTACATCAGTACAGCTCCTTGGTCTACTGCCTCAGCATCATATCCTCAGCTCCTCTTTCCCTCTTTCAGCCTTTAAAACCTAAAACTAAATCTAAGCTAAAACAATACCTTTTCTTCACCAAATAACAGATAATCCATAAAAGTATGTCAAAGTAAGGAAATACTATAAAATGCAATGCATGGTTCTAATTATGCCTAAAATGCACTAAAAACAATAATATGAGATGGAATGTGAATGAAATATAGAACTTATGGACACTTTACACATAGCCATAAATGATTTTGAATAACCTATTGCTAGACTTGGGACTCGAACCAAAACCAGTGGGAAATTGCAGTTGGATGAGCTAACGTCCATCCATGCTGAGATTTCAAACCTCACCAACATGGTGAGAACTTTACAAAAAAAGCTACAAGTCCCAAGTAGTTAATGTATGGGAGACATTCTGCACTATTTGTGGGGAGAACCACCATGTGGATGAATGCCTTGCCAATCATGCGTCGGTAAATTTCATTGGCAATTCTGGACGCTATTATAATTATAACTTCAATTCTTATAATGCAGGATGGAGGCAGCATCCTAACTTAGCTTGGGGAAACCATAGGGGAAAACAATACAATGCACAATGACAGAATGCCATGCTAGCATTCTGCCAAAATACCATCCCACAATGAGCTCAAAATAATTTCTAGAAAGGGCAATGACTGAATCAAGGAGGCAATCTTACAGAATACACAGAGCATGATGATGTCACAGTTCATAGTCTGGCAGCTACAATACAGAATTTGGAGATCCATATAGGACAGCTTGCGAATGCACTCAACAATCGCCCACAGGGAGCTTTCCCTAGTGACACTAAAGACGCTCGGCACAAAGGTAATGAGCAGTGCAAGGCCATAACCCTTGAAAGTAATAAACATTGTGAGGCAGAAAAGGCTGCCAAGCAATCGGTTGACTGCCAAGTTGGCAAAGCAGTGCCAGCAGATAAGCCCATAGAATCAGAGAAGGAGAAAGCCAAATCAGATGATGCCAGTGATGATGCCCATCGGAAAAGCTGACAGTGCCAACATCTGTGTATCCACCACCACCATTTCCGACTAGACATCAAAAGCACAAGCAGGACCAGCAATTTAAGCGCTTCTTAGAAACGCTTAAGCAATTACAAATTAACATTCCATTGGTAGAGACCCTTGAGAAAATGCCCAACTATGTAAAATTCATGAAGGATATCTTGTCCAAAAAGAGGAAGTTGGAGAATTCGAGATTATTTCCCTCACGCAAGAATGTAGCACCATGATCTTGAATCGATTGCCACCAAAGCTTAAATATCTAGAGAGTTTTACTATCCCTTGTACAATTGGCAATAAATTCATGGGTAAGACATTGTGTGATTTAGGAGCCAACATCAATTTGATGCCACTATCTATTTTTAAGAAGCTTGACATTGAAGGGAGATCTACCATGGTGACATTCTAGTTGGCAGAACGATCCTATGCACATCCCAAGGGTAAGATTGAGGATGTGTTGGTAAAGGTAGACAAATTTATATTTCTAGCTTATTTTATCATTTTGGATTATGAAGCTGACACTAATGTGCCAATTATTTTGGGTATGCCATACCTTTCCACGAGTAAGGCGTTTATTGATGTTCATAAAGGGGAACTGACCATGAGATTGAATGACCATCATGTTACTTTTAACGCATTTCAAGCTTTGAAATATGTAGATGAATCAGACGAATGTCAAGATAAGGAGATGATGGAGGTCGGTTATACTCTGTACATGGCATAGTTGTGCCAATATGCAAAATTTGATGTCAAAATGCTTGATGGCATAGCTGAACTGTTTGAGGAACCTGAGGAACCAGCCTTGGAGGCTGAAAATGTGAGTTACTCAGAGCCACTCCAGTTGGCTGGCAGAGAGATAAAGAAATCAAAATCATCAATCGAGGAACCACCGGAGTTGGAGCTTAAGCCACTGCCATAACACTTGAAGTATGCCAAATTAGGTGAGCACTTAACTCTACCGGTGATTATTGCCATTGATCTCACAAATGATCAAGAGGCAAGATTGCTGGCAATATTAAAAACCTATAAGAAAGCGTTGGATTGGACCTTGGTAGATATCCGAACAATAAGCCCAACCATTCGCATGCTCAAGATTACTTTGGAGGAATGTCACAACAAGACTATTGAAGGCCAAAGGAGGTTGAACCCGAGCATGAATGAGGTTGTAAAAAATATTATTAAATGGATTGAATCCGGAACAATCTATCCCATATCTGATAGCTCTTGGGTTAGCCCAGTGCAGTGCATGCTAAAGAACGGTGGCATGACTGTTGTTCAGAATAACAAGGTTGAGTTGATTCCCTCCAGAACAATCACAGGATGGAGAGTGTGCATGGATTATAGGAGGCTCAATAAATTCACGAGGAAGGACCACTTCCCTTTGCCTTACATCGATCAGATGTTAAACAAGCTAGCATGTAAAGCTTTATATTACTTTTTAAATGGTTATTCAAGTTATAATCAGATCGCGATAGCCCCCGACGACCAAGAGAAGACCACATTCACTTGTCCATATGGAACATTTGCCTTCAGAAGAATGTCATTCGGGTTGTGCAATGCGCCGACAACATTTCAACGTTGTATGATATCTATTTTTTCTGATTTGATTGAGCATAACATGGAAGTGTTTATGGACGATTTCTTAGTGTTTGGCAACACATTTGAGGAATGCATTCTGAGTTTGATGAAAGTTTTGCGGAGATGCGTTGAGACTAATCTAGTCTTGAAGTGGGAAAATGCCACTTCATGGTGAAGGAGGGCATTGTTCTCGGGCACATGATAACCAAGAATGGATTAGAGGTTGATCTAGCAAAAGTAGAAGTAATCAAGCAATTATCACCCCCACAAGTGTTAAAGGTGTAAGAATTTTTTTAGGACATGCATGTATTGTTCGACGATTCATTAAGGTCTTTTCTAAAATTTCTAAACCTTTATGCTTGTTATTAGAAAAGAATGCCACTTTTGCATTTGATGATTCTTTTTTGTGAGCGTTTCAGGTCCTTTAAGAGAAAGTTGGTTAATGCCCCCATAGCCGTGGCATCATACTGGAACGAGCCTTTCGAGCTTATGTACGATGCCAATGACTATGCCATTGGAGTAGTGCTTGGACAACGAATTGGCAGGATTTTTCATGCCAAATACTATGCCAGCAGAACACTTAATGAAGCACAACTTAATTACACCACAACTGAGAAAGAATTTCTTGCAGTTGTATTTGCTTTTGATAAATTTAGACCTTATTTGATAGGTAATAAAGTTGTTTTTTACAGATCATTCAGCATTGAAATACCTTTTGGCAAAAGAAGATGCCAAGCCTATGTTGATCCGATAGACGCTCCTACTACAAGAATTTGATCTCGAGATCCGGAATAAAAAGGGCATGGAAAACTTAGTAGTTGACCACCTATCAAGACTAGAGCATCACCGTGAGAATGACAAGATTAAAGCTATCAGAGATGAGTTCCCGAACGAGGATTTACTCGTAGTGGATGTCGTGCCATGGTATGCCGACATCGTCAATTATTTGGTAAGCATGTCATGCCACCTAATTTGGACTACAATGCTAGGAAGCATTTTTTGCGTTATGTTTGACAGTACTATTGGGATGAGATTTTCCTATTTAAGCAATATGCTGATCAAGTAATTTGTCGTTGTGTGCCAAAAGAAGAGCATCATGCTATTTTACAAGCATGCCATTCTGCACCATATGGTGGACACTTTTCTAGACTAAAAACGACTGCCAAGGTGCCGCATTTAGGTTTTTATTGGCCTACACATTATAAGGATGCTCATGAATACACCAAGGCAAGTGATCCATGCCAACGGACTGGGATTATCTTTGGCAGATATCAACTTCCGCTTCAGAACATCATGCCGGTAGACTTATTTGATGTTTTGAGGATAGACTTTATGGGTTCATTTCCCCCATCTTTTGGCAATATATATATATATTTATATATATATATATATATATATCCTTGTGGCAGTTGATTATGTTTCCAATTGGGTAGAGGCTATTTCCCGGCCAACAAATGATGCCAAGGTCGTTGCCATGTTTTTGCACAAGCATATCTTTACACGTTTTAGTGGCCCTCGAGCAATCATTCATGATGAGGGAACCCATTTTAAATCTTGTCTAATTTCAAAAGCCTTGTGCAGGTATGAGATACAACAAAGGATAGCCATGGCCTACCATGCATAGACAAACGGGCAAGCCGAGATTTCCAACAAGCAGATCAAAAATATCCTTGAAAAGACTATGAATCCTTTGAGAAAGGATTGGTCTTTGATGCTAGATGATGCTTTGTTGGCTTATAGAACTGCTTTCAAAATTCCATTGGGAACTTCACCTTTCAAGCTTGTATATAGTAAACCATGTCATATGCCAGTGGAGCTCGAACATAAAGCTAATTTGGCAATCAGAACACTTGATATGGAATAGGCTGCAGTGGGAGAAAAGAGGATGTTAGACCTTAACGAGTTAGAAGAATTTCGCACACTCGCCTATGAGAATTCTAAGCTATATAAGGAGAGAACCAAACGTTGCCATGATAAAAGAATTCTACCAATACCACTTTGAGGTAGGTAAACTTTTTCTTCTGTTTAACTCACGGCTGAAATTGTTTCCATGCAAGCTTAAGTCGAGATGGTAGGGACCTGTTGAAGTAGTACAACCCTATGGCCATGGTGCCATGGACATCAAGGATTTGAAGACCAGAGAAATTTTTAAGGTAAATGGTCAGCGCTTAAAGCACTATTTTGAGGGACAACAGAAAGATACCAAATAGACTATTCTCTTGGCAGAATTACCATGACATTGTCGATATGTTTTAAACTTTTAAATATTAGGTTAGATGTTTTTCTTTTAGGATTTAAGATTTTTCATCAGATTTTCCTTTTTCATGTAGTTTTTATTTTTCTTTTGTCAGGTTGAAAGGTCTCATTTGAGTGGATGCAAATTTAGTGCCAGAAAGATACATTCATCTTCAATGAGTGACAGGATTGAATGGTGCTGCACCCAGAAATGATGCCATCAATTGAGCTTGGCTAGCGACGTGAGTAACTTGGGGAAAAGAAATTACCCTAGCTTGATTTAATTTACAACGTGAGAGAGAGAAAACATAAACCATAGACGCCCAAAAATTAAGGTCATTTAAATTCAATTTAATTACCTTATCACTCCATATCTTATCACCTTAGTTCTTATCCTTATCACTTACCCCTTCCATAATGTCGCAACCCTTTTTAGGAGGGGCTTCGACTTTTTGGAAAACTTTAAAATCAACAGAGTCACCATCAATCTTTTTGAAAAGTGTGATTGGATCACTTTAAAACAAGATTATTTTAATAAAACTTTTTGTTTTAATAAAACAACGAATTTGGTCTACGAAAACCAGAAAATAGGTTCGGGGGTCGGTTACACGTGGGGAAGGGTTAGCACCCCCACGAAGCCCAAAATTGGTACCTAATTGATTTTAAAATCTTTTTTCAAAACTTGAATTTGCAAGTTCACAAACGGTTGACTTTATTTGTCCGTTTAATGAATATCAAACTATTTTAACGGTATTATTGCCCGGGAGATGAACTTTAATCACCGCCAACATTTCTCGCGCTAACCCATCATTCCCGTTTGATACGATACCGCATCGAATTAATTTCACTTTTTCAAACAATAAAGACAATTCGATGCGTTGAGCATTTTTATTTATTCTAAGTTCGAAATTATTAACCTAAAAAGGGTGTAAGTCTTTTATTCCTAATTAAAGATTTAAGTTTGCTTAAGCGTGTCTTATTTTTGTGAAGTAAAATTTCAACAAAATATGTCTTTATCTAAGCTTTAGAACTTAATCCTAAGTTTTAACCTATTTCTAAAAGAACAAGCAAGAAACTTATTTTTCCATTTTGTGTTTTTTTCTTTTTTATTATTTCTTTTAAAAAACATTCATTTCCTTTTTTAACATTTATTTTTTAAAAGCCAAGACCCTTCTTTTGACCATTTTCACATTTTTTCATCTTTTTCATTTTTTATGTTTTTTTCACCTTTTTTCAAAATGAATTTCTCTTTAAAACCATTTTTAAAAGCTTTTCTTTTAAATACGACTTTTTTAAAATAAAATTTATTTTTTAAAAAAATTTCTCTTCAAGCCTTTTTAAAAAAAAATTATTTCTTCCTAAAGCTTTAAACTTTTATTAAAACATTTTTATTTTTTTCCTTGAAAACTTATTACTTATTTCTAAAAAAAATATATTTATTTACTTTTTCCTGCTTTTTAAAAAACCACTTGACCCGTTTATTATCAAAATTAAATTTCAAGAAAAAACCTTTTTTATTTTTTAGATATCAAGCCTTTTTATTATTTCCACCCATGCATTATTGTTTTTCCTAATTAAATCCCTAACTTTAAGTTTGTTCAATTAAACCACATTAACTCATTTTATCCTTGCATTTTAATTTAAACACTTTTAAAAATTCATTTCTACATTTTTAAAGATCAAAACATTCCTAACAACATTTTTTAAAGCATGCAAATTTTTAAAGATCAAGCCAAAATTAAACAATAATTTAAAACGAAAACATTACCGGAATCGCAAAACGATTTTTCGACTTCAAGAACACAACCTAAAATCCAAAAAAAAAAACACAAACACAAACACAAAAATTTAACCAAGAACAAGCATAAAAAATACTAAATAAAAATTAAAAGGGAAGATGGTAATTTTACCGAAACGACGAACGAAGAACTCGAATATGAACTTCTCGAAATGCTCCTAATTGCCTCCGAAAAATTGCCTCCAAACTCAAACTTCAACCCTAAAAGTTCCAGCAAACTCTTGAAAAATTTTAGAGAATTTTTTGGAATTTTTCTGAGCCTATTTTTTCAAGTGTATTTTTTCTTAAAAATTGGTGTGTTGAACAATGGAGAAGAGGTGGGTTTATATACACATGCTTGAGCTTGCAAATCAGACAAGTATCAGCGTTTAATCCCTAAATTAGAGCCAAAAATAGACCAAGAACTTGATTCTCGATAAAACCCCTCAAACTCTATCCGATTTGGTTCAGATTTGAAGCTGAATTTTCCCCTTGATTCAAGCCTAGGGTTTGACCTCCTGTTTCGGTTTTTTTGCTGATTCAGGCGATCACAGGAGTTGGCGGCGAGTGGGGTTGGTGGCCATGTGACGGCGACGGCGAGGCGGTTCGACTGGTACCAGCAACGTCACCGGCTATGACCGGTAGACAATGGACGGAGTCCCCCTCTGTCGCGCTAAGGGTTAACGGGGCTGGGATTTTGGGGCTGGATCGAGCGCATGACCGCACACGCTAGGCGCGTGGTTCCCCTTATTTTCTTTATTTTTTGATGTTTCTGGATTTTTTTCCTTACTATTTTTTAGTACATTTATTATATATATATATATATTGTCTTCATTTTATTTCTTTTTTTTCAACATTTACTTCCACCTTTATTATTAAAATTATTTTCTCCTTTTTTCTTTTTTTTTTCTTTTGAAAGAAGGGCTAGTACTTCTAAACGGGCTTATGTTTTTTTCCTTTGGAAATGGGCTTCAAAATGGGTTTTTAAAGATGGGTTTGTGTTGTATTTTTTATTTAATTTAGAAAAGGGTGGGCCTTTTATTGTTTTAATGGAAAATGTTTTTTTAGATTATTTAAAGTTGGGGTGAAAATCTAGTGACAACAGTTGTCCATCTTTGCTTATCTCTATGTAACGGAAATAAGGCAAAGACCAAAAGGCACTGATTTTCACTGATTTTATGATGGTTCCATTCTCCAAATGCACGAACGAATAGACGTGCTCTATTCTCCTGATGCTCGAATAGCTAAGTTAGGTTCCATTCTCCAAATGCTCGAACAGATAAGTTGCTTCTATTCTCATGCTCGAATAGCTAAGCTATGTTCCATTCTCCAAATGCCCGAACGGATAGGCGTGTTCTATTCTCCTGATGCTCGAATTGCTAAGTTGGGTTCCATTCTCCCAAATGCCTAAATAACTAAGCTAGGCTCTGTTTCCCAAATGCTCAAATAGGCAAATTCTTCTAAAAACTTTCATCCTCCTTATGCTTGGATGAAGAAGAAAACCTTAAAAGATTTCACCATCCTCATGCTTGGATGAATAAGAAAACATTCTCTTTCCTCCCGAAAAGATAGGTGAATCTTCTGAAAAATTTTCATCCTCCTTATGCTTGGATGAATAAGAAAACTCCATTCTCCCTACGCCTGAAAGAATAAGCAAATCTTCTGAAAAAATTTCATCCTTCTTATGCTTGGATGAATAAGTGGGCTTTTTGAAAAATTTCATCCTCCTTATGCTTGGATGAATAAGCGTGTTCTATTCTCCTTGTACTCGAATAGATAAGCATATCTTCTGAAAAACTTCATCCTCCCTATGCTTGGATGAATAAGAAAACTCCAAAAGGATTTCATCCTCTTCATGCTTGGATGAATAAGCAAACATTCATTTGAACAGGTCTTCCATGTACCTGAAAAAACAAAATGCAACATGCAATATAATTATGATATGCATGCCCCCAAAGATGTCTAAAACATGAATGCATGACAAGTTTTTCCTTTTTTCTTAGACCATTTTCTTAATTTTGATGAAGTTCTGGTTATCGATGCCTACCCGATGAACTCTCTCTTAAACTTGCGCAGGTAAGACGTCTTACTTCACTTCCCTTTCAATTCCTCTTGGCTTTTTGGCCTCGAATTCACCATTCCTGGGGATAAGGCCTTCTCCCTTGCCTTGGAATTCATCCATGAGTTATGAACAACTCTGGATTTTGCTTCATTTTTTATCCTTTTCTTACTGACTTTATCTTTACATCTTACTCTCACTTCATTGGAGACACTTAATCCTCATATGTCTTCTTAGTCAATATTCAAGGATGAACTTCCTAGATCAAGTTCTAATATTGTAAGACTGCATTCATTATCATGTAAGGAAGGTTGGTGGTTTAAGAAACACTATTTAAGCGCCCAGACATTTATATGACTTCTCTTCCTTTCGAAGAAATTTGCAACAAGGCATACTTCTACTTCAAGCATTTTAATGTCATATGCCCCAATCGATAATTATGGAACACTTCGTAGTCCCTATACTTTCCAAAACATTCTCAAAGTAATGCTCAAAAATCTTTTGCATATATAAATGATTGTAAAAATCATTGATCCTTATTTCAAAGCAAGATGCTAATGATGATAGGGAAGGGTACAAGGAAGAAAGAAAAATCCATGAAACTAATTTTATTAATGTTGTGGCAAACATAAAAAGGTTTATAAAAAGAAAAGGAAACAAGTATTAAAATATCAATAGTCCAAACTCCTTTTTATCGAACACCAGAAGTAATCTTGAATTCCACCATTGTCGAGCAAACCTTGAGTACAATGAATAATCTGTGGAGCCCCAAAATTTGTCTTATGAATCATCTGAGCCACCCTTTACGGGTTTTCAACTCAGACCATCTTTTGGTTTCAAAACGCCCTTTGCGGGTTTTCATTTTGAACCATCCTTTCCTTTTTCTTTTTTTTCTCTTTTTTCTCCTTGTTTTCCTCTTTTCTTGCTTTTCTTTTTCTTTTCTTTTTTTTTCTTTTTTCTTCAAACATAATACTTCTTAACAGTATTCGAGTTTACCAGGTTTTGAAACTCATTTACATCCATCTCTGCTAAAGTCAATGCTCCTCTAGAAAGAGCTTTTGTCACAATGTACGGTCCTTCCCAATTAGGCGCCCATTTTCCTCGGGGATCACATTGAATTGGCAACTTCTTCTTTAATACCAGATCTCCTTCTTGGAATTCTCTAGGGCGAACCTTCTTTTCATAAGCCTTAATCATTCTCCTTTGGTACATTTAACCATGACATACGACTTTCAGTCTCTTTTCCCCAATTAAATTCAGTTGGGCATACCTTGCCTGAACCCATTCTACCTCATCTAACTTGGTCTCTAACAAGATACGCAACGATTGTATCTCAACCTCGATTGGTAGCACAACTTCAACTCCATATACTAATGAGAACGGAGTTGCCCCAGTAGATGTTCTTACCGTTTTACGATATGCATACAAAGCAAATGGTAACATTTCATGCCAATCTTTATAAGTATCAATCATCTTTACAACTATCTTCTTGATATTCTTATTGGTTGCTTCTATTGCTCCATTCATCTTTAGGTGATATACTATTGAGTTGTGATGCTTAATGTTAAACTGCTCACAGACCCCGACAATTATTAGGTTGTTCAGGTTAGAGGCATTATCGGTGATTATGATATCCGGTAGACCATATCGACAAATGATCTCCTTCTTTAGGAAGTTGCAAACAATGGACCTAGTTACATTTGCATATGAGGCCGCTTCCACCCACTTTGTGAAGTAATCGATAGCTACCAGAATAAAGTGATGACCATTTGATGCTTTCGGAAGAATCTTCCCAATAACATCTATGCCCTACATAGACAATGGCCACAGAGACGACATGACATGAAGAGACTGAGGAGGCGCGTGAACCTTGTCAGCGTAAACCTGACACTTATGACATTTGTGGGAATAATTAATGCAATCCCTTTCCATCATTGACCAGTAATATCCGAAACCTATAATTCTTGTAACCCCCTAAACCCGACCCAAGGGTTATAGGCCGAATCTAGGAAGTCGGATTGAAAACGTGTCCCTCAAGTAATTTAAAAACGGTGTCGTTTAACATTAAAATCCATATTTTTTTTAAAACGGAATCGTATAGATAAAGTAATCCAAAATAAAGTAACAAAATATCCATTTAAAATTCTCATGCATGCTAAACAATTTAAAAATCCGCAAATAAATATAAGAGTAATCAAATTTAAATTAAAACCCCAAATAATGAAATAACTAGAATAAACCGAAATAAATCTGAAAACTAAAAATATTCATACTAAAACTGTAATAAATCTGATAAGTGTGGTCCTCCAAGTACCGAACTCCTATGTCTGAGAATCTGAAATAGAAGCTAAGAGGGAGTCAGCTATTAAGCTCAGTGTATCTCTAACGTGCATCAGACAGGAAATCACAAGAATCATACAGTCAACATAGTTATTTCAGCAGTCAATCGAACATACAAATATACAAGGCACGATGCACCTAAGTCTATGTCATGAACCCATCTACATCACCGTCCGAAGAGTAAGGTTCCCCTGAACCACTCTCTACATCGTCACCATCCGAAGTGGAACTCAGCCCAAAGGGTGTAACCACTGATCCGAAGTGGAATTCAACCCGAATGATGAAACCACTGAACTTTCTCCGTACATTTTCCCACCCGCATGATATGACATAAATGTTCCGATTTCAATCCGAATGCAACATCATTAGTCCGAAAATGCATGAGCATTTAGTCCGAAAATGCATGAGCATTTAGTCCGAAAATGCATGAGAATTTAATTCGATGATTAACTATTCAGATTCCGATGTATGATGTTTAACAGAATGACATACAACATATCACATAGTCCAGATCATAACATATCACATAGCCCAGATCACAACATATTTTACAGTCAAACATCACATAGCAACAATATATTTCACAGTCAAACATCACACAACATCAACACATATAGTATAGCACAAGCAGAGAACACACAATATCAAACAGATAATGTAGCACAGGGAAAAGACACACCTTAAGCAAGCAATAGCTCTAACACCGTGGAGGACGTCTCCCACACTCGGATCTAGTTATGTGTATTGTTGTATTGGAACCTTCGAAAGTAGTTCTATATTAGTTTTATAATCACTATGTCACTAGACCAAAGTCAAAGACTACTCCTCATAATAAATTTCAGTTTCCACCTTTAAAGAAACTCTAAGACCGATGCAAGAATATAAGAAGAGTTTGCAACCTAATAGAGAAAATCAGTTTGAATACTGGAATTTAAAAATAGAGGTTTCAATTTTGAAAATTTTCAAATAAGTTCCAGATTTTTTTTAATTTTCAATAATGTAGTTTTGGAAATTTGAACCAATTCTCTATATAAATTTAAAACCCTTGAAACCATATATATATATATATATATATATATATATATATATATATATATATGTATGTATATTCAATTAAAATAAAATAAAAGTAACTTAATAAATAAACTAATCATAAACGGTACAACAAATCTAAACAAAAAAAAAAGGTGCTTTCATGAATGAAAATCCCCGAGCACTGATTTACACTGTATGTGTAATAATAAATAAATAAATAAAGACTTAACCAATGCAGTAAAATCAATGATTTAGAATAAAGGTATAGCTTGCTTTAGAAAATACTTTACAATCTGGTAAGGATGGATTGGCTTTGCAAAAAGTTGCGAATTGCTTACTCAACCTTGGCGCAATCAGAATTAACGACGACAAAAGTGTATTTTAGGGTAATTCCGGGGTTAGATGAAATATATATATATAGGTTAAAATTTAATAGGGCTTAATTTGGGCTTAGTCCCGATATTTTTTTTAGAGTAAAAAAAAACAACTTTATAAAATACAAAAAAACACTCTCTAAACCTTTTAAAATAAAATCACCATTTGACTTTGAAATCCAAATTTCTCATAATTTAATTCTGAGCTCAAAAATTTTAAGACTCGAAATTAAATTGGTTTTAGAAATTTAAAAAGGTTAGGGTTTTAGAGTTTCAAAATTAGAATTTTTATTTTAGGTCAAAAATCGGGGTGTTACAACTCTCCAACCCTTAAAAGAAATTTTGTCCTCAAAAATTTCAGTCTAACGACATACATCAAAAAAAATAAAGTTTTTGATAACAATTTATAAAGACATTTTAGATCAGGTTACGAATGACAACATAACCTTTCAAATAGACTTTGATCTCAATTTCATAAGAACGAGTATGATCACGATCGGTCACTAATCTAGAGATCCTACGAGGTGACATAGTAATCTATCTACAAAAGGGACAATCCTAGAATTAGAGTTGGTACATGGAGTCTCTATTCAAAATATATCTTTAATTCTTTAAAATAATAAATTTATCAGATAATTCTATTTTTTTCCCAAAACATTTAATATGCATGCAAAAATCATTTTTGACTTAAAATTTTATGTGAGCCACACAGTCCGAGGGTTGAACTTGGCTCTGATACCACTAAATGTAACCCCCTAAACCCGACCCAAGAGTTTTGGGCCGAATCTAGGAAGTCGGATTGAAAACGTGTCCCTCAAGTAATTTAAAAACGGTGTCGTTTAACATTAAAATCCATATTTTTTTAAAACGCAATCGTATAGATAAAGTAATCCAAAATAAAGTAACAAAATATCCATTTAAAATTCTCATGCATGCTAAACAATTTAAAAATCCGCAAATAAATATAAGAGTAATCAAATTTACATAAAAACCCCAAATAATGAAATAACTAGAATAAACCGAAATAAATCTGAAAACTAAAAATATTCATACTAAAAACTGTAATAAATCTGATAAGTGTGGTCCTCCAAGTACCGAACTCCTATGTCTGAGAATCTGAAATAGAAGCTAAGAGGAAGTCAGCTATTAAGCTTAGTGTGTCTCTAAGGTGCATCAGACAGGAAATCACAAGAATCATACAGTCAACATAGTTATTTCAGCAGTCAATCGAACATACAAATATACAAGGCACGATGCACCTAAGTCTATGTCATGAACCCATCTACATCACCGTCCGAAGAGTAAGGTTCCCCTGAACCACTCTCTATATCGTCACCATCCGAAGTGGAACTCAGCCCAAAGGGTGGAACCACTGATCCGAAGTGGAATTCAACCCGAAAGATGAAACCACTGAACTTTCTCCGTACATTTTCCCACCCGAATGATATGACATGAATGTTCCGATTTCAATCCGAATGCAACATCATTAGTCCGAAAATGCATGAGCATTTAGTCCGAAAATGCATGAGCATTTAATTCGATGATTAACTATTCAGATTCCGATGTATGATGTTTAACAGAATGACATACAACATATCACATAGTCCAGATCATAACATATCACATAGCCCAGATCACAACATATTTTACAGTCCAACATCACATAGCAACAATATATTTCACAGTCAAACATCACACAACATCAACACATATAGTATAGCACAAGCAGAGAACACACAATATCAAACAGATAATGTAGCACAGGGAAAAGACACACCTTAAGCAAGCAATAGCTCTAACACCGTGGAGGACGTCTCCCACACTCGGATCTAGTTATGTGTATTGTTGTATTGGAACCTTCGAAAGTAGTTCTATATTAGTTTTATAATCACTATGCCACTAGACCAAAGTCAAAGACTACTCCTCAGAATAAATTTCAGTTTCCACCTTTAAAGAAACTCTAAGACCGATGCAAGATTATAAGAAGAGTTTGCAACCTAATAGAGAAAATCGGTTTAAATACTGGAATTTAAAATAAGAGGTTACAATTTTGAAAATTTTCAAATAAGTTCCAGATTTTTTTTAATTTTCAATAATGTAGTTTTGGAAATTAGAACCAATTCTCTATATAAATTTAAAACCCTTGAAACCATATATATATATATATATGTATATTCAATTAAAATAAAATAAAAGTAACTTAATAAATAAATTAATCATAAACGGTACAACAAATCTAAACAAAAAAAAGGTGCTTTCATGAATGAAAATCCTCGAGCATTGATTTACACTGTATGTGTAATAAATAAATAAATAAATAAAGACTTAACCAATGCAGTAAAATCAATGATTTAGAATAAAGGTATAGCTTGCTTTAGAAAATACTTTACAATCTGGTAAGGATGGATTGGCTTTGCAAAAAGTTGCGAATTGCTTACTCAACCTTGGCGCAATCAGAATTAACGACGACAAAAGTGTATTTTAGGGTAATTCCGGGGTTAGATGAAATATATATATGGGTAATTGTTCTATACACAAGCGCTTGTGGAAACTTTTTTACACAAGCGCATTAGTTTTAGGGGTTAGGGACTTCGTTTAGGGTTTAAAATTTAGGGGTATAAGTGTAGTAGTTTTAAATTTAGGGATTGTTGATAGAATTTTGGGCTTAGGGTTAAAATTTAGGGTTTGTAGGTTAAAACCTAAATCTCCACCCATATTACTCTAAAACTAAACCCTAACCCTAAACCCTAAATTCTAACCCTAGTTCCTAAATTCTAAACATGAACCCTAAATTCTAAACCTTTACACTAAAACCCCTAAACTCTAAACCCTAAACACTAACCATAAACCCTATAATTGAGGCGCTTGTGGAAATAAAAACTTTCCACCGCCAGTGTATAGGATATTAATCCTATATATATATATATATATATATATATATATATATATATATATAGGTTAAAATTTAATAGGGCTTATATAGGTTAAAATTTAATAGGGCTTAATTTGGGCTTAGTCCCGATATTTATTTTAGAGTTAAAAAACAACTTTATAAAATACAAAAAAACACTCTCTAAACCTTTTAAAATAAAATCACCATTTGACTTTGAAATCCAAATTTCTCATAATTTAATTCTGAGCTCAAAAATTTTAAGACTCGAAATTAAATTGGTTTTAGAAATTTAAAAAGGTTAGGGTTTTAGAGTTTCAAAATTAGGATTTTTATTTTAGGTCAAAAATCGGGGTGTTACAATTCTTCTTGCCATAGGGAAACCACAAGGGTGAGTTCCATAAATTCCCTCATGAACCTCTTCCAAAATCAACTGCGCATCTTTCGCATCCTCACATCTTAGTAGCATCTGGTCTCGACTTCATTTGTAAAGGATTCCTCCATCAAGGATGTTTCCTAATGCCATTTTCCTGATCATTTTCTTTTCATTTTCTGAAGCATGTGTTGGGTATTGTTGAAGCTTTATATACTGCTAGATGTCATGGTACCACGATAAACCATCTGCCTCTTCTTCTACATTGTGATAATGTGTTGGGGACTCCATCATTTGCAACTTAATGGGCATCATCTCAGAACCCTCGCTTGCTTTAAACATGGCGACCAAAGTAGCTAACACATCAACCATCTGGTTATCATCTCTTGGAAGATGCCTAAAAGTGATCACAACAAATTCTTTAGTTAACTCCAGGACCAACTTGTGATACTCTATAAATTTTTCATCTTTTGTTTCCCATTCGCCACGTATTTGGTAGATGATCAACATTGAATCCCCGTAGACTTTCAAATTTCAGATTTTTCTATTAATGGCTTCCCTTAGGCCTAATATGCATGCCTCCTATTCTGTCATATTATTGTTGTAGAAGAATTTCAAATGACAAGTGATAGGATAATGATCTCCTTTCGGTGAAGCTAAAACTACTCCAATACCTCGTCCTAGAGCATTTACAGCACCATCGAAATGTATGACCCATAATTCTGTTGGTGACTATTCATCTTCTGTAATACACGTCAAATCCTCATCGGGGAAATTGAAATCTAATGCCTCATAATCGCCTCGTGCACGACTTGCAAGAAAATCTGCTATGGTACTTCCTTTTACAGCTTTCTGATTCACATGCTAAATTTCGTATTCTGAGAGCAACATCTGTCGTCGCGCTATTCTTTCTGATAAGCCTCCAGCTTCCATCATAAACTTTAACGGGTCTAACCGTGAGATTAACCATGTGGTATGATACAACATATACTACATAAGCCTTTTAGTGGCCCATACCAAAGAGCAACATACCTTTTCAATCGGAGTATATCTTGCTTCACAATCAGTAAACTTCTTGCTTACATAATATATTGCCCTTTCCTTCCTTCAATTTTCATCATGTTGCCCTAGTATGCAACCCATTAAATTTTCAAATACCGTTAGATGGAGAATTAACGGTTTCCCTAAAACAGGTGGCATTAACACTGAAGGATTCCTTGATCTTTTCTAAAGCTGCTTGGCATTATTCATTCCATGTCTCCGGCTTGTTCTTTCTAAGCAAATTGAATATTGGATCACATTTATTCGTTAATTGGGAGATGAAATGGGCTATGTAATTCAACCTTCCCAAGAATCCCCGAACTTGATTTTGTGTTTGGGGTGGTGAAAGCTCTTGTATGGCTTTTATCTTGTCCAAATCAATTTTAATTCTTCTTCTACTTACTATAAAGCCTAACAACTTCCCAAAAGTGACCCCAAATGTGCACTTGGCTGGATTAAGCTTTAACTAAAATTTTCTCAATCTTTGAAAAAGCTTGCTCAAGTTTGCTAGATGCTCTTCTTCAGTTCTGGACTTGGCAATCATATCATCCACATAAACTTCTATTTCCTTATGCATCATATCATGGAAAAGAGTGAGCATAGGTCTCTGATAAGTTGCCCCTGCATTTTTAATCCAAAAGGCATTACCTTATAACAAAAGGTTCCCCAAAGCGTTACAAAAGTAGTATTTTCCATGTCTTCTTGGCACATCTTTATTTGATTGTATTCAGAAAATCCATCTATGAACGAGAAAAGGGAATGGCCAGCTGTATTGTCTACCAAGGTGTTGATATGTGGAAGTGGAAAATTGTCCTTGGGGCTTGCTTTATTAAGATCCATGTAGTCGACGCACATTCTTACTTTTCCATCCTTCTTAGGCATTGAGACGATGTTTGCCACCCATTCTGGATATTTAGCTACCTCGAGGAATCCTGCATTGTACTACTTCTTAACCTCGTCTCTGGTTTTCAAAAGTGTATTAGCCATCATTCTTCAGAGCTTTTGCTTTACTGGCTCCCATCCTTCTCTTATATGAACCCTATGCATGGTAATATATGTATCGAGACCATGCATATCCTGATATGACCAGGCAAAGACGTATTTATATTCTTGTAGAAGCTCAACCAAACGTTGTCGTGTCTTAACTAAGATGGTGGTACCAATCTTCACTTCACGCCTCTCTTCTTCGGTTCCAAGATTCAAAACTTCTAACTCTTCTTTGTGAAGCAGAATTTGTTTTTCCTCTCCTTCTACCATTCTAAGCAGATCATCAGGCAAGCCATACTCTTCTTAATCATTAATACTCTCAACTTCCTCTAAATATAATGGTAACTCAAAATTGACTTCGAAATCTGATTCGGAGTCATTTGGACCATTGGTATTTAAAAACATGCAAATTAAAAGAGAAAAATGTATACCAAGAAAGAAAGAATGAATGAAATAATATGATATGATTTGTTATGTTTTTAAAGGCTTGGTTTTTTTTGGCTTTTGGGTTTTTATTATCTTTTTGGTTTTTTTTTTTGGTTTTGTGTTGTGAAAGAAAGTTTGCCACACAATATTATTTGGAAACATATGCATCTTTTATTAAAATCAGAATAATGGTTTTGACATAGACCCTTTTTACATAAGATCTCTAATTACCCCAGGGCCTAAGAGTAAAAGAGTTGGTTTTGAGAATTACTCTGAGGCAGTCTTAAAAACTTCGGGAACTACTTCATCGGTCCAGTTCTTCAGTTTAGCACAGGGGAAAATCTTGGGCATATATTTGTTTTCTCCTTCCTCCTCATTGTGACGATGTTAATGCTCAAATTCTCAAAAATCTCGCATGATTCACCTTTTCCTTTCTCCTCCTTGTCGAAGCGGGCATTTGGGTCTAGGAGCCCTCCAGCCCTTAAATTGTCACTTAGGGGTTGGTACGTCACTGGCTCCCACTTGATTTCTTCTTCCTTCTGCTTCATCTTCATGCTTTCTTGTCGTTCCTTAGTCTCAGCTTTCTTTTGCCATTTATTGGGCCTAAAGCCCAAACCGAATCGGTCCCTCTTTAGTGGGATCACCACATGATAAGGCTTTCCCTGTCTTCCTTCTTTAACTTCTTCTCCTTGCTTCCTAAAGGAAATTTCCTCCGTCGCACATACATTCAATTCGGGCTCAACATCTCTTTTCTCGAAGAACATAAATTCCTTGCTATCCATCTTAGCTTGAACCATCCGTTTAAACTCTAAACAACATTGGGTCTCATGTCCTTCAGCTTCATAGTACTCGCAGTATTGTTTTTCAACAACCTTTATCTTCGGGTTCACTTCCTTTAATATTTCCGCCGCTACTAATTGAGCCCATACCCAACTCATGAGAGCCTTAATTTCTTCAACATACTCCTTGATCACTCTCTTTTCTTCCTCAAGCACAACACTCACCTCTGTATGCTGATGATTTGGCAAAGGGTTTGCATTTTCCTTGGATGTTCGAACGATAACATGCCTGATTTCCTTAAATCATCCACCATGCTTTTGAAAGCAGTACAGTTCTCAATGGTATGCCCCTCACTCCTGCATGGTATTCACATTGGGCCTTCTCGTCGTACCATGGTGAATAAAGCGGTGAAAACGGAGGGACATGTCTTTGTATCACCATCTGCGATTTGACCAGCTCAACAAACAATTCTACATACGTCATTGGGATAGGCGGAAAGTAGGGTCTTGAATTTCCTTGATATCTTCTCTCTCCTTTTGGGGCATTTGTAACCGTTGGAGCTGAGGTGTTGGGTTTGTTTAAAGTGTTGGGCTTGTTGAACACCACACCTGTTGAATAACTAGGGTTGTAGAGATTCGCAGTATTGACTTCATTATCATCTCTCTTCTTATGTGTCTTCTTCATTTCCCCGCTATCCAACTTTCCGCTCTTCATGGCTACTAGGATCAATTCACCATTCATTAGCATGTCCGCGGAGTTATTCGTAGCATGGTTGAGCATGAGATCGTAAAAAGGACCCTTTAGAGTTTCTACAAACATCGGGGTGATTTCATTTTCTAGCAACGGTGGCTGCACCTATGCCGCTACGTCCCTCCACCTTTGTACATATTGTCGGGAGCTCTCGTGATGCTTTTGTTCCATCCCTTGCAAGACTAGATGAGTTGGAACCATGTCTAGAATGTGCTTGTATTGCTCACTAAAGGCTCTGGACTGATCCTTCCATGATTTGATGTTCACCCAACTTAATTGTGAATTCCAACGTGCAGCGGAACGTACTAAGTTGTCCTAGAAGCAATGAATGAGCAGCTTCTCATTGTCGAAGTACATTGACATCTTTCTACAGTTCATAGTTAGATGTGCCGATGGGCACGTGGTCCCATTATATTTCTCAAAGTTTGGAATCTTGAATTTTGGTGGCGCAACTAAATTAGTTACCAAGCTTAGATCCTTGGAAAACATTCCACCACGAGCAGCTTCATCTTGGAAGGATTTGATCATTCCTTCTAACTTCTCGTACTTATCCTCCCACTTCTTCTCGATTCGAATCGTATCAGCAATTTCGTCGAGGTCAGGCACCTCATAATTATTAGCCTCCCCGTTTGGAACATGAGTGGAAAATTCAGCAACATGGATGGGTGTTTTAGCTTTAGCAGCAGTCTCATTCCTAAGAGTCATCCCTGGGAATCATGGAGTGGAAATAGTGTTTCCTCCCTCTTCAGCCGCATCTGGATCCTTGAACCCTAACATAGCAACTATTGAATTGATTGTCTTCTGATGAACTGCCTCAACTTGTTGTTTCAGGTCGATCTCCAATTTCTATAGCTTATCTTGAATGTTCTTTTGGTTTGCCTCCAAAGTTGTCAATCTTTCCTCAGAGTTCATGGCTTGGGTTTGGGCTCATGTATCGTATTTTTGAATTGTCTTAGCAATTTTGTATATTCTGTCGTTTTGTATATTAAGTTAGTTTATGAAATGAATGAATGTATGCACAAATGAATTCTGATAAGTAAACAACAAAGCAAGCAAAATAGTGCAAATGCATGAATACAATCGAAGGGTCATTAATTCCATTGAAAATCTGCTAATGAAAGGAAACTCTTTATTGAACATGAAAACTTTTATTACACCTTTTTCGAATTACCAATATTTTCAGCTTGAACACCTAATTCCTTGATTTCTTCAACTAGCCACATGAGCCTTGGTCCAACTTCTCCAATGGGCTTGATATATTGGCGAAGAGCTGCAACTTCAGTTGCCAACATTGTCACATGCTTGGCCACATCTTGGACATGTGTCATTACCATCCTATCGAACTCATCTCTCTCTTAGAATCTTCGAGCATTATCTTTAAGGCGAGTGAACCAATAGTCATTTCCTCCTTCGATGATATCTTCTAGAACTAAGATCTTTGTCTTGTACTCTAACGAAGATTATCCATTTCCTTAACTCGCTCTTTCAAGAAGCCATTCTCGCTCAAACTAGCTTGGAGTTCTTCAAAGATATGGTCATTTTGCATCTTGTGAATTATTCGACTCAAGTTTTCTATTTTGGCTTCTAGTTCAATGATGAAGGCCTGGCTTTGCTTCAACTTCTTGGTGGTTTCATCATAGACTGATTGTAGCTTTAGCAAACGTATTTTGTTTTCATGAGCTTTCCTCTTCCATGCAGTCGCTTCTTCCTTTGACTCCTCTCGAGGCCTTTTACTCTTCTCATTTCCACTGCTTGTTTCGCCTTCTTTCTTTCTTCGGCCAAGGCCCGTCGGAACTTCTCTACTTCCTTCTTACAACGTTCATTCTCTTTCACCACATCTTGTTCTATCTCTTATCTCCACTGTTTTGGGCTTTTTTGAAGATCCGCATATCGGACCGTAGCTTGAAGCTTAAGGAAGTCAACCCTCTGAATCTCATACCTTTCTTCTAGATTCTCGTACATTTTCCACACTCGGCTGGCTTCTCCCTTTTTCTTTTTTACGTCTAGGCTGACTTCAAACTTGTCTCGCGGATTATGTTCCTTGAGTGCTTCGATTTCTAAAATAGCTCTTCCTAGATCTTCTCTCAGAATGTCGGCCTCTGATGGAACTACTTTCAAATGTTCCTTTATAGACTTGGCGGGCCCAAGAGTAGGTAGCATAATCTTATCATTCATCCTCGTATGCCTCCAAATATCATAATCAGGAGTATACATGTAATGCTTATCAGACTCTAACTTCATATAATAACACATCCTCCATGAGTCACTGATTTCCTACACCTTCCACCTGAACTCTCCTTGAAACTCGCATTCCGACGTACCAGGCTCGGAGGTGAAGGGAAAAACTATCGAGATCCATATTGGCGCGAAAGTAATAAAGGCACACAACCAATTCCTCCCCATAAGCCTAACAACATCACAAAGTTGTAATCTCCACATCTATACCTTACTTTAGCATGTCCCATCCATGGTACCCTCTACTTGATGTCTTCATCGCGACGATCTCTGAAGATATCTACCCACTTGCTTCTCGTGATACTCGGCCTATTTTGTGCCAAAAATTTCAGAAAGTGGGGAAAAGTTCAGGGAGAACACGTTCGGTAAGGCCAAAGTTGGACACTCCCAGAAATGACTAAGGGCCCAAACTTCAAGTAAAGGAGCACATCCTCCGAAACGCACACCTTCCACTTTTCAACAAGCATTCAAAGAGATGAAAGTTTCAACTAGCACTGCAGGCACTGTATTGACATTCCTCTTCAACTGCTCAAAGAAATCTAACATGGCCACATCGATATTTCCCAACACCTTTGGAAAAATTACTAGACCATAAATTGCAATGGCCAAGAGATCTACCCTTTTCATTACGTCTGGATGAACTAGAATGATGTTTTGAATTTGTGACCAAGGAAAATTAAAACTTCCCCCTCTCTTTCGTATCAACCCTTCAACCCATTCATCATTCATTCCAGCAAATGAGGCAAGCTTTAAGTTTGATTCTTGTTCTTGGACAGCTTTGTATACACCCAATTCTCCTTCATCCCAGGCATATTTAACAAGGCCAAGTACACCTAGAAAGTAGGAATCATGTCCTCTCTGTTGGACGTAAAGAAGCAATACCCAGGGTTCCATAACTGAATCAAAGCCTTTAGAAACGGCTCATCAACCCTTACAAACAGAAGATATGCTATGTCGCCTTAAGAATCACGGAACAACTGTTTGGTCTTATAATCGAAATGGTCCCAAAACTCACGTTGTTTTTGCTTGAATCTAACATGGGCATACTCCGAAGTTTCTGTCTCGTGACCCGCACCCAAACCGTCTCCATACTTTCTTTGATTGACCTCAGACCAGTTACGTACTTTTGCATTTTTCACCTCACTCTTCAAGAGTTTTTTGTCCATAATTGAACAATTTTCTAGAATCAACCCCTTCTAAATATGGAATGATGCACATGCAAAATAAAATAGGATAGGGAACAGGGATTAAAGCAAGAACAAAGTAAATAAAAATGAATTAAATGAACGATAATTTTGGGCCGGCATTCCAACATTTTAGGACATGTCTCCATGATTTATTCCTGCGACTCAACACCCTAGTTTTTCCGTATTAGGGATAGGCTCTAGATTCTCAAACTAGGTTCGGTTCTAAAAGGGTACCCGAGATGTCCTTGCTATCCCCTACTAAGGGTAGCAAGGCCCTCGATTCTCACCCATTATAGGCTTCAAACGAATCGAGTTCAATTCAGGAGGACTCACTACCGATGTCTTCTCGAAGAATCAATATCCTTACGAAGACAAGGGAATGAGTCCCGAAGGTACTTGCTAGGCTCATACGAAGAATCAATATTCTTACATGAGAAAAGCGTATTTCCCTCCACTTAAACGAATAGGACAAAGGTCGGGTATAGAGCTTGGAATTAAGTGTTAAATGTGTAAAATAGAGTTATATTCATTTAAACGGACAAATAAACTGGACCTATTATGAACATGCAAATTCCATATTTAAAAAAACTTTTTTTAAAACCATTTAAAACCAATTTGTGGCTTGACCCTCTTTTGTTTTTATTTTAAAAACAAAAATATGTCCCCAGCGGAGTCGCCAAGCTGTCGTAACCCTTTTTAGGAGGGGCTTCGACTTCTTGGAAAACTTTAAAATCAACGGAGTCACCATCAATCTTTTTGAAAAGTGTGATTGGATCACTTTAAAACAGGGTTAATTTAAATAAAATGTTTTGTTTTAATAAAACAATGGTTTTGGTCTGCAAAAACCAGAAAACAGGTTCGGGGGTCGGTTACGTGTGGGGAAGGGTTAGCACCCCCACGACGCCCAAAATTCGTACCTAATTGATTATAAATCATTTTCAAAACTGGAATTTGCAAGTTCACAAAGGTTCGACTTTATTTGTCTATTCAATGAATATCAAACTATTTTAACAACATTATCACTCGGCAGATGAACTTTAATCGCCGTCAACATTTCTAGCGCTAACCCATCATTCCTGTTTGATAAGATACCCCATAGAATTAATTTCACATTTTCAAACAACAAAGACAATTCTATGTGTTGAGCATTTTTTTATTCTAAGTTCGAAATTATTAACCTAAAAAAGGGTCTAAGTCTTTTTATTCCTAATTAAAGGTTTAAGTTTGCTTAAGTGTATCTTATTTTTGTGAATTAAATTTTTCAACAAAACATGTCTCTATCTAAGCTTTAGAACCTAATCCTAAGTTTTAACCTATTTCTAAAAGAACAAGCAAGAAACTTATTTTTCCCTTTTGTGTTTTTTCTTTTTTATTATTTCTTTTAAAAAAACATTTACTTCTTTTTTTTAACTTTTTACTTTTTAAAAGTCAAAGACCCTTCTTTTGACCATTTTCACATTTTTTCAGCTTTTTCATTTTTATGTTTTTTCACTTTTTTTCAAAATGAATTTTCCTTTAAAACCATTTTCTAAAGCTTTTCTTTTAAAAATGAATTTTTAAAATAAACCTTATTTTTAAAAAAAGATTTCTCTTTAAGCTTTTTTTTCAAAATTTTATTTCTTTCTAAAACCCTAAACTTTTATTAAAACTTTTTTTTCTTAAAAACTTATTACTTATTTCTAAAAAAACATCTTTATTTATTTTTTTCTTTTTTTAAATCACTTAACCCATTTATTATCAAAACTAAATTTCAAGAAAAACCCTTTTTATTTTTAAAAAAGTTCAAGCCCTTTTATTATTTCCAACCATGCATTTTTATTTTTCCTAATTAAATCCATAACTTTAAGATTTTTAAATTAAACCACATTAATTCATTTTATCCTTGCATTGTAATTTAAACACTTTTAAAAATTCATTTCTACATTTCTAAAGATCAAAACATTCCGAACAAATATTTTTAAAGCATGCAAATTTTTAAAGATCAAACCAAAATTAAACGATAATTTAAAACGAAAACATTACCGAAATCGCGAAACGATTTTTCGACTTCAAGAACACAACCTAAAATCCAAAAAAAAAACAAAAACAAAACACAAAATTCAACCAAGAACAAGCATAAAAATACTAAATAAAAATTAAAAGGGAATATAGTAATTTTACCGAAACGACGAATGAAGAACTCTAATATGAACTTCTCGAAATGCTTCTAATTGCCTCCAAACTCGTACTTCAACTCCAAAATTTCCAGCAACTCTTGAAAAACTTTAGAGAATTTTTCGAAATTTTTCTAAGCCTATTTTCTTTTTCAAGTGTATTTTCTCTTGAAAATTGGTGTGTTGAACAATGGAGAAGAGGGGGGTTTATATACACATGCTTAAGCTTGCAAATCATGCAAATATACGCGTTTAATCCCTAAATTGGAGTCAAAATCAGACCAATAACTTGATTCTTAGTAAAAGCCCTCAAACTCTATCCGATTTGGTTCAGATTTGAAGCTGAATTTTCCCCTTGATTCGAGCCTAGGGTTTGACCTTTTGTTTCGGTTTTTTGCAGATTCCGGCGAGCACGGGTGGCGGCGGCGGCAGGGTTGGTGGCCATGTGACGGCGACGTCGAGGTGGGTCGGCCGGCACCAGCAACGTCACCGGCCGTGACCGGTAGACGGTGGACAGAGTCCCCCACTAACGCGCTAAGGGTTAACGGGGCTGGGAGTTTGGGGCAGGATCGAGTGCGTGCGGCGCACGTGCTAGGCGCGTGGTCCCCTATTTTTTTCTTTTTTTGTCTATTTCTGGCTGCTTTTCCTTGCTGTTTTTTATTACGTTTATTGTATATATTTTTTGTCTTCATTGTATTTCCTTTTTTTCAACATTTATTTCCACCTTTATTATTAAAAATATTTTCTCATTTTTTCCTTCTTTTTTCTTTTTTTTCTTTTAAAAGATGGGCTAGTATTTTTAAATGGGCTTTTGTTTTTTTCTTTTGAAATGAGCTTCAAAATGGGTTTTTAAAGATGGGTTTGTATTGTATTTTTTATTTAATTTAGAAAAGGGTGTGTCTTTTATTATTTTAAGGGAAAATGATTTTTTTATTTCTTTTCAATTATTTAAATTTGGGGTGAAAATCTAGTGACAACACATAAACTATCACATCATCCCTTTTCCTCTCCCCAAAACACGCCAACTTTCAGCATTACCTCCTCTAAACCCGCCAAATTAAATTTCACCCTAAACACTCAACCTTTCCATCCTTCACTTCTCTTTCCTTTACTTTTTCACTTCATCTACTTTACCTAGCCGGTTAACTCTCTCTCTTTTCACCCAAGAAAATCAAGTTTTTAATTCTTTTCTTTTCAAAAATTTCAATGGCTTTTTCATCCAAACCTTTCTAAACCCTTTTCAACGAAGAAATCCAAAAGAAGTATGAAGATAACTTTTCTTCAAAGTGTTTTTGCTTCGAGAGAAACTTCAGTTTTGAGCTCGAGAAGGATCAGGTCTTACCCTCTGTGTTCATGGAAATCGTCACCAAACACAAGTGGAAGATGTTTTGCCAACAAAAGGGTGAGATCTTTCCAAATCTTGTTCATGAAGTTTATGCACATTTAAGCACTAAAGCCAACCCTTTTTTGATTATTTGAAGAGAATGTGTGCGTTTTGATGAAGGGTCTATCAATATAATGCTCAAGTTGCATGGGGGAATGAGCATGCTGAGTTTGCCGCCAACATAACCGTTGCAAAGCGAAGATAGTCTTGGAAGATTTGTGTGAACCGGGCACAGAGTGGATCATATCCTCCAAAGGGCATCACATGGTAAAAGGTTTGGCCCTTCAACCATAAGAAAAGGGTTGGGACCATTTTCTCAAGGCGAGTCTGATGCCGACAACCCACAATGAGACAATTTTGGAGGTCCGGCTGGTTTTGTTGCATTCAATTCTGACGGGCAGAAAGATTAATGTTGGTTGTATTATTATTGACGAGATATAAAAGTGTGCCCTAAATCCAACTAGTGGGATGTTCTTTTCACTTCTAATTTGCAATATTTGTCAGCGATATATTGTGCCAACGATAGAGGAAGATATTTCCCTTGAGGTGAAGAGCTACACAATTACGCTAGTCGGCTAGAAGAACCTCACTCACATTACGGTGAAGGATACAGACAAGGGTAAGGTCAAGGCTGCCACACCAACACCCAAGGCAAAGACAACAACCTCAATGCCAGCATAGAAAAGGACAATGCTTGCCCAAATACATCACTGGTAGGAAATAATTCTTAGAAAACTGGAAGAGGCTGAGGAGCAAAGGAAAAAGCTATGGAAATATGAGCGCTCCAGAGAAGTTGCCGTCAAAGAGAT
This sequence comes from Hibiscus tridactylites, assembly GCA_958450335.1. NCBI lineage: Eukaryota > Viridiplantae > Streptophyta > Magnoliopsida > Malvales > Malvaceae > Hibiscus > Hibiscus tridactylites. The sequence continues at coordinate 20,992,684 of OY288289.1, read as the reverse complement.
TTTGGTGAGCCTTTCTCCAGGAGTCATGCCAGCATTCTCTACCTTCCTAGTGGGAATCTTTGTCGATTCTAGTGCAATGTCAACTATCCCAGTGCCTAATCTAGTGCAAACTTCAGTGCCATGTCCAGTTCCGTCCACCGCCACAGAACCTATTTCCCGTCTCAAAGATGAAATTGTTAAGTCAGTTACGCCACCAGTATCTGAGGACCAAAGTGAGAAGAAACCTGTTGCCCCTGCTGAGTCAGTTGCCACGCCAACCTGATTTGAGCCGAGAAAGGTTGTGAAAGAGACCCCTGCCTCCACTGCTACTCAATGGTGGAGCAGAAAGAAGAGGATGGCTCCTGACTGTGGCAGCCTATCCCAGAGAAAGAACCAAGCCAAATTAGCCGCTGAAGCTCGTACCGCCCAAAGAGGTGCCTCTTCTGAAAGGAAGCCTTCTTCTTCCAAACTCTTTACATTTCATTTGCATTCACTTGATCATGTATTTTTATATTTATATTTTATGTTGTATATATGTGTTGTATCATGCATTAAGGACAATGCACATCTTGGGTTTGGGGTGTGCATTTCCTCACATTTATGTCGTGCCATTCATGTTTATTTTCTACACTACATTTTGTTTTCATGTCATGCCATATAGATTAGATTAGCATTAATGAATTGTATATCGAACCACTAAAAAGTGAAAAAGAAAATTTTGTCTCGGCCGATTTTTGAAGCATGTTAGCATTTTTAGCCAAGTTTAAATTGACCTAGGTGTTTGTCCGATGAGGAAATTTAAAATCTTTAGATGCTTATGCCAGCAGGATAGTATGCCAAGATTGCTTGCCAATTTATCTCTAGTTTAAGGGATTGAATTTACACTTAACACGTGACATGTATTTAGTTCCCTAGCAAACTTGGACTGCTTGAAACTATTCTCAGATTCTAAAAAAAAAGAAGTGTAATAAAATGCCAAGGTAAAAATAGTGCACCAATGTATGCCAAATGTTGAAAAACTTTAGAACACTCATCTGCCTAGGAAAAATTATTAAGTTGGGGCTTCGTGGTATGCTCCCTCTTAGTTCTCAAGCCAACATGACTTAAGGTACGAGTGTAATAGGTTAGTAAGTGATGTAATCTGGACTAACGTGGGTATTCGTGGTATGCTCCCTCTTATATCTCACGCCAAACAGTGCATGACGCTACCCTAATCTAATGCAACAATAAAAAATCGCAAACCTTTGGCAAAGAAAAAAAAAAGAAATAATAGTAATAATAATAATAATAATAATAATAATAATAATAATAATCTAAGTTTTTAAAGTAAAATTGGCTAAGGGAGTGAAAGAATATTTAATGTATATTATCCGCACTTCATGCATTATTCATGATCTTAGACTAGATTTAGATTGCTACCTTGAATTATTACCTGATTGGCATTACCGCACTGAGATAACTGAGGACAGACATATGCCAACTTTTATTTTCCAGCATCGGTTGACATGCCAACCCAAACTTTGCCGAAGTATCATTCTCATCATTTTTTAACTTTGTTTTAATTTTGCATTACTTGAGGACAAGCAATGAGCTAGGTGTGGGGGAGTGTTGACGCTCCAAAAAATACTAAATCTTATGCTTATTTCACATGCTCTTTCTTGTCTTTTAAGTACATTTAGCTGCATTTGGGTTGTAAAATCATGCATTGTATAAAGAGTTAGGATTTGGTGTTATGCTAGTGTGAAGGGGATGTTTTTGCACCTTTTTGTAGGTTGGCATAGCTGATGGCACAATAGCTGGCAGAGCAGGAGCAAGAGATGGCACCAAGGAGGATGCCAACAAAAGGGTGAGATCTTTCCAAATCTTGTTCGTGAAGTTTATGGACATTTAACCACTAAAGTCAACCCATTTTTGATTATTCGAGGATAATGTGTGTGTTTTGATGAAGGGTCTATCAATATAATGCTCAAGTTGCATGGGGGAATGAGCATGCTGAATTTGCCGCATATCCGTTGCCAAGCGAAGATAGTCTTGGATGATTTGTGTGAACCGGGCACAAAGTGGATTGTATCCTCCAAAGGGCATCACATGGTCAAAAGATTGGCCCTTAAACCACAAGCAAAGGGTTGGGACCATTTTCTCAAGGCGAGTCTGATGCCGACAACCCACAATGAGATAGTTTTGGAGGACCGGCTGGTTTTGTTGCATTCAATTCTGAAGGGCTGAAAGATTAATGTTGGCAGGGATATTATTGATGAGATATACAAGTATGCCCTAAATCCAACGGGTGGGATGTTCTTTCCTCTTCTAATTTGCAATATTTTTCAGCAATATAATATGTCGACGATAGAGGAAGATATTTCCCTTGAGGTGAAGAGCTACACAATTACGCTAGCCGGCTAGAAGAACCTCACTCGCATTACAGTGAAGGATACAAACAAGGGTAAGGGCAAGGCTGCCACGCCAACACCCAAGGCAAAGACAACGACCTCAATGCTAGCATAGAAAACGACAATGCTTGCCCAAATACATCATCAGTAGGAAATAATTCTTAGAAAACTGGAAGAAGCTGAGGAGCCAATGAAAAAGCTCTGGAAATGTAGGCGCTCCAGAGACGTTGTCGTCAAAGAGATTTTGGTGAGCCTTTCTCCAAGAGTCATGCCAGCATTCTCGACCTTCCTAGTAGGAATCTTTGTCGATGCCAGTGCAATGCCAACTAGCCCAATGCCTAATCCAGTTCGGACTTCAGTGCCATGTCTAGTTCCGTCCACTGCTACAAAACCTATTTCCCCTCTCAAAGTTGAAATTGTTAAGTCTGTTACGCCACCAGTATCTGAGGACCAAAGTGAGAAGAAACCTGTTTCCCCTTCTGAGTCAGTTGCCAGGCCAACCTGATTTGAGCCGGTGAAGGTTGTGAAAGAAACCCCTGCCTCCACTACCGCTCAAGGGTGGAGCAGAAAGAAGAGGATGGCTCATGACCGTGGCAGCCTATCCCAGAGAAAGACCCAAGCTAAATTAGCCGCTGAAGCCCGTGCCGCCCAATGAGGTGCCTCTTCTGAAGGGGAGCCTTTTTCTTCCAAACTCTTTACATTTCATTTGCATTCACATAATCATGTATTTTTATTTTTCTGTTTTATGTTGTATATATGTATTCTTTCATGCATTAAGGATAATGCACATCTTGGGTTTGGGGTGCGCATTTCCTCACATTTATGTCGTGCCATTCATGTTTATTTTCTGCACTACATTTTGTTTTCATGTCATGCCATATATATTAGATTAGTATTAATGAATTGCATATCCAACCACTAAAAAAGTGAAAAAGAAAATTTTGTCTCAGCCGATTTTTGAAGCATGTTAGCATTTTTAGGCAAGTTTAAATTGACCTAGGTGTCTTTCCGATGAGGAAATTTTAAATCTTTAGATGCTTATGCCAGCAGGATAGTTTGCCAAGATTGCTTGCCAATTTATCTCTAGTTTAAGGGATTGAATTTACACTTAACACGTGATATGTATCTAGTTCCCTAGAAACTTAGAATGTTTGAAACTATTCTCAGATTCTAAAAAAAAGAAGTGTAATAAAATGCCAAGGTAAAAATAGTGCACCAATGTATGCCAAATGCTGATGAACTTTAGAACACTCCTCTTCCTAGGAAAAATTATTAAGTTAGGGCTTCGTGGTATGCTCCCTCTTAGTTGTCAAGCCAACATGACTTAAAGTACGAGTGTAATAGGTTAGTAAGTGGTGTAACCTGGACTAACGTGGGTATTCGTGGTATGCTCCCTCTTATATCTCACACCAGATAGTGCATGACGCTACCCTAATATAATGCCAACAATAAAAAATCGCAAACCTTTGGCAGAGAAAAAAAAAGAAATAGTAATAATAATAATAATAATATTAATAATCTAAGTTTTTGAAGTAAAATTGGCTAAGAGAGTGAAAGAATATTTAATGTATATTATCCACACTTCATGCATTATTCATGATCTTATACTAGATTTAGATTGCTACTCTTGAATTATTACCTGATTGGCATTACTGCACTGAGATAATTGAGGACATACCTATGCCAACTTTTATTTTCCAGCATCGGTTGAAATTCCAACCAAAACTTTGCCGAAGTATCATTCTCATCATTTTTTAACTTTGTTTTAATTTTTTATTACTTGAGGACAAGCAATGAGCTAGGTATGGGGGAATGTTGATGCTCCAAAGTACTAAATCTTATGCTTATTTCACATGCTCTTTCTTGTCTTTTAAGTACATTTTGGTGAATTTAGGTTGTAAAATCATGCATTGTATAAATAGTTAGGATTTAGTGTTATGCTAGTGTGAAGGGGTTGTTTTTTGCACCTTTTTGCAGGTTGGCATAGCTGATGGCACAATAGCTGACAAAGCAGTAGCAAGAGACGACACCAAGAAGGATGCCAACAAAAGGGTAAGATCTTTCCAAATCTTGTTCGTGAAGTTTATGCACATTTAACAACTAAAGCCAACCCATTTTTGATTATTCGAGGAGAATGTGTGCGTTTTGATGAAGTGTCTATCAATATAATGCTCAAGTTGCATGGGGGAATAAGCATGATGAGTTTGCCGCCAACATAACTATCGCCAAGCGAATATAGTCTTGGAAGATTTGTGTGAACCGGGCACAGAGTGAATCGTATCCTCCAAAGGGCATCACATGGTAAAAAGTTTGGCCCTTCAACCATAAGAAAAGGGTTGGGACCATTTTCTCAAGGCGAGTCTGATGCCGACAACCCACAATGAGACAATTTTGGAGGTCCGGCTGGTTTTGTTGCATTCAATTCTGACGGGCAGAAAGATTAATGTTGGTTGTATTATTATTGACGAGATATAAAAGTGTGCCCTAAATCCAACTAGTGGGATGTTCTTTTCACTTCTAATTTGCAATATTTGTCAGCGATATATTGTGCCAACGATAGAGGAAGATATTTCCCTTGAGGTGAAGAGCTACACAATTACGCTAGTCGGCTAGAAGAACCTCACTCACATTACGGTGAAGGATACAGACAAGGGTAAGGTCAAGGCTGCCACACCAACACCCAAGGCAAAGACAACAACCTCAATGCCAGCATAGAAAAGGACAATGCTTGCCCAAATACATCACTGGTAGGAAATAATTCTTAGAAAACTGGAAGAGGCTGAGGAGCAAAGGAAAAAGCTATGGAAATATGAGCGCTCCAGAGACGTTGCCGTCAAAGAGATTTTGGTGAGCCTTTCTCCAGGAGTCATGCCAGCATTCTCTACCTTCCTAGTGGGAATCTTTGTCGATTCTAGTGCAATGTCAACTATCCAGTGCCTAATCTAGTGCAAACTTTAGTGCCATGTCCAGTTCCGTCCACCGCCACAGAACCTATTTCCCGTCTCAAAGATGAAATTGTTAAGTCAGTTACGCCACCAGTATCTGAGGACCAAAGTGAGAAGAAACCTGTTGCCCCTGCTGAGTCAGTTGCCACGCCAACCTGATTTGAGCCAGTAAAGGTTGTGAAAGAGACCCCTGCCTCCACTGCTGCTCAATGGTGGAGCAGAAAGAAGAGGATGGCTCCTGACCGTGGCAGCCTATCCTAGAGAAAGACCCAAGCCAAATTAGCCGCCGAAGCTCGTACCGCCCAAGGGGGCGCCTCTTCTGAAGGGGAGCCTTCTTCTTCCAAACTCTTTACATTTCATTTGCATTCACATGATCATGTATTTTTATTTTTCTGTTTTATGCTGTATATATTTGTTGTTTCATGCATTAAGAACAATGCACATCTTGGGTTTGGGGTGCGCATTTCCTCACATTTATGTCGTGCCATTCATGTTTATTTTCTGCACTGCATTTTGTTTTCATTTCATGCCATATAGATTAGATTAGTATAAATGAATTGCATACCGAACCACAAAAAAAGTGAAAAAGAAAATTTTGTCTCGGCCGATTTTTGAAGCATGTTAGCATTTTTAGGCAAGTTTAAATTGACCTAGGTGTCTGTCCAATGAGGAAATTTAAAATCATTATATGCTTATGCCAGCAGGATAGTATGTCAAGATTGTTTGCCAATTTATCTCTAGTTTAAGGGATTGAATTTACACTTAACACGTGATATGTATCTAGTTCCCTAGCAAACTTAGACAGTTTGAAACTATTCTCAGATTCTAAAAAAAGATATGTAATAAAATGCCAAGGTAAAATAGTGCACCAATGTATTCCAATTGCTGAAAAACTTTAGAACACTCCTCTGCCTGGGAAAAATTATTAAGTTGGGGCTTTGTGGTATCCTCCCTCTTAGTTCTCAAGCCATCATGACTTAAGGTACGAGTGTAATAGGTTAGTAAGTGATGTAATCTGGACTAACGTGGGTATTCGTGGTATGCTCTCTCTTATATCTCACGCCAAACAGTGCATGACGCTACCCTAATCTAATGCCAACAATAAAAAAGCGCAAACCTTTGGCAGAGAAAAAAAAGAAATAATAATAATAATAATAATAATAATAATAATCTAAGTTTTTGAAGTAAAATTGGCTAAGGGAGTGAAAGAATAATTAATGTATATTATCTGCACTTATTGCATTATTCATGATCTTAGACTAGATTTAGATTGCTACTCTTGAATTGTTACCTGATTGGCATTACTACACTGAGATAACTGAGGACAAACCTATGCAAAATTTTATTTTCCAGCATCGGTTGACATGCCAACTAAAACTTTGCCGAAGTATCTTTCTCATCATTTTTAACTTCGTTTTTAATTTTTTATTACTTGAGGACAAGCAATGAGCTAGGTGTGGGGGAGTGTTGACGCTCCAAAAGTATTAAATCTTATGTTCTTTTCACATGCTCTTTCTTGTCTTTTAAGTACATTTAGCTGCATTTAGGTTGTAAAATCGTGCATTGTATAAAGTGTTAGGATTTGGTGTTATGCTAGTGTGATTGGGTTGTTTTTTGCACCTTTTTGCAGGTTGGCATAGCTGATGGCACAGTAGTTGGCAGAGCAGGAGCAAGAGACGACACCAAGGAGGATACCGAGTAGCCGTTGACACAGAAGGACCTTTAATGCCAAGCACCGGTCAGCAGAGAAGAACATTTGATGATAGACCAAGAAGATATTGACCCCAAAAAATAGGACAAGATCAGGCTGTGAGAAAATAGGGATTAGATCAATTTCCGAGAAAATAGCGGACAAGCAGTGCCAAGCGCGGTTGGCAGTATCATGCAAAGCTGCGATGATAGAGGAGCAATGGCACAATGACGTCAGCCCTAACCTGACCAGCCTAAGGATTTGAACGCTGAATAAGATGATCACTTTCCTTATCACTGCTCATTCAAATTAAAATCCAAGATAATCAAAGGCTATCCACGGAGTCCTATTTACACCCAGTTAAAGAAAAATGATCGAAGATAGGGTGCAACATTGGGAACCTGTTCGTGAAGAGCTGCATCGAGAGTCCCTCTTCTAGCCCATCATCTTTGTTGTTATTTTTCTTAGATTTGATGATGATGGATTTTAAAAATGATTATGTTTTTTGGTTGATACCCTCACCATGAACTGATTTCATAGTTGGTGAGGGGTGTTTACATTTGAACGCTATTTTTAGTGTTTAGTTTTTAATAAGTAAACATTGCCTCAACACTATTTTTCCTATCTTGCATGTTTACTATTATTACTAAGTGTGTTGCCACGCGATAGCTGTCACTCCCTTTTTTAAATATTATGCCAAGAGACGGCTGGCAAAGTTAGCCTATTGAAACTCAATATCATAACTGACTTGGGTGGCAACGATCAATTGCTAAATGCTTCAAAAGAAGATGTTCAAGTAGATGAACTTACTTCGGGAGTGAAATCTACCCCTTAAGAGTAAAGATTGATACTTAATCAAATTGATTTATGAACAAACATTCACTATACACATATATGGGTTTTTCCATGATTAATTTAAGGCAATGATATCGATAGAGGCATTGCTACTTTTGAATCTGCTCGACAAACAATGCGAAGACAAGATTTATTAAAGGCCACAAATAGCGTGAAAACCAGGCACTCCTTGCCAACACTCATCATTCGTTAAGACACCTTCCTTGCTAACGCTTTTCTCAAATTTTCATTCTCTTTTCTTGTTAGACATTTTCAAAACCACTTCCAATCAAAACAACTTTTTTCACAAGACAAATAATTAGCAAAGCAATTGAATCCAAAAACGCAATCTTTGTGAGATCAACACTCAGCTTAACTGATATATTACTTGAAGACCGAGTATACTTGCACGCAATAGACTCTACTTGGCACTGTATTGGTTGTAATGCTTCAAGTATTACAAAGGCCATATCCCACATTGGTTGGGAAAATGGTTAGTGAAGGGTATTTATACCCATGCTTCCCCATCCCTTGTTGAGTGAGAAAGAATAAGGGAAGTCTTTACGCGCCGCCGCTGCCCGGCCGGCTCGGCTCAGGCTCGAGTAACACGCATGCGCGCGGATATATTCTCTTTGGAGAAAATTTGTTATGTGAAAGAATTTTTCTTCTTATTTATAGGCTTTGAAAAAATTGTTCGAATTCAGAATTTATTTTTTAATTAAATTCGAATTTGAACGTTTTGATCCAGTGCAATTTTATTCGAATATAAACAGTCTGTTCCAGTGATGAATTTAGACTGTTTTTAGTCATATTCAAGTGGTAACAGCAGCTGTTTATTGCATGGTTAATATGTTGTTATGGAGGTTGTTACTGCAGTTGTTACAGCATATTTATATTGTTTTTATATAGATTTATTCTGTATTTATTTGGACAGTGTAATGACCATTATTTTCATGATAATCAGCCTATAAATAGAGGTAATACAAGCAATATTTCAATCACAAAACACACGGCAAACACTCTCAAATTATCTCAGCTTCCCTCCATCGTTTGAGAAGTATCGTCGTTCTTCATTCCGGAGTCGAGTGTACGATTCTTGGAGCGTCTGTGTTCACCTCAGGGGACATTTTGCATGTGAAGCGACTACACTATTCGGGGCAGTTTTGTTTCTAAGGCAGTGACCAACATAACACGACACGGTTCATCATTTTCCATTTCTGTTTTTTATTATTTCTAGTCATTGCTAATCAGCTAGTTTTGCAGTCCATTTTCACCAGCATGTATTCATACTTTTCTAATAACTTTTACGCCCTATTGCCAGCAATTGTCTCTTCACACTGAGAGTTTACAATAACATATAGTTTTCATGTAATATATGGTATATATATATATATATATATATATATAGAAACTTTTTTATAATATTAGTATAATGGTATACATGTATATATTTTTAAATGAGACGTATAGTTTATACATGTAAATATAATACAAAGTTCAAATAGTATAAATTTTTCTTTACAAAATATAAATATATTATACACCTTATATATTATATTATATATAGTTTTTTAATTTTATATATTCGGCTGCCAAGTTTATATATATATATATATATATATTTTGGTTTATCAGTAGGTATAGATATATATATAATATTCTTTATTATATGTTCATAAGTATAGTCTTTATATAACATGCATATAGTATATGGTATTATATTAGTTGTTCATATTCATGCCTTTACCTATTTGTCGTATTTTATTTCATGTTTGCATATTTGTTGCGGCATGCCCTTAATTGTTATCCATATCACTTCTCAATATTTTGATTGCATGTTAATTAATTTAAACCCTAAAAAGGAGGTATACATTAATTTCGAAATTTGTGTCGTAACAGTCTTATCTTAATGGATGTTGACCAAATATTTAATTTAATTTTTATTGTCTGAAGGTAAACGATGATTAAAAATTGACAATATCATGACATCATACATAATTGTTCGCATCATGCATAAATGTGTTGTACTCGATTCGAACCATAAATTAACATGGCGGTTGGACTTATTCGATGTCGGTTTAATCTATGGTCCGATGTGTAGTCACTCGTATTAACTATATGAATAATTAGTTTGAACTCACCAATTTGATAAAGCTCGTTCAATTAAAGTTCATTTTCAATTAAGAACACTTAATTAAATTCAATTCAAATTTTAATAATTTTCATCGATGAAAAGAAACAAATATTTTGGTACCGATTTCCGGGCGTGATAGGGTGCTAATCCTTCCCCACACGCAATCAACTCTCGAACCTTTTTTCAAAATGAATCTATGATTTTTATTGTGTCCAACCTACCTGAGTGGCCGATGGCGACTCGAAGTCTTCTTTGTTTTCAAACACAATTTTTAAAAGTAATCCTCTAAAATTCGATTTCTTATAAAAAGACTAGTGTACACCAAGTATTTTTTTTAAAAAAAAAAACATCGTTACAGCATGGCGACTCCGCTGGAGACCATTTTATTTTTTAAAACAAAAAGAGAGCTAAACCAAAAAAATACTTGTTACTTTTAATGATGGGAATTATTGAAATTTTAATTTTATTTTAATGAGGTTGATTCTTTCTTGAAAATGTGGCTGTGATTGTACAGGCTTTGATAATTGGTGGTTTCACAAAACAAAGTGCTTTATCATTGTCAAAAGATTTGAGTTAAGATTTGGATTTATGGAAAGGAAAAGAGTCATTTTGGTTTGTTTTTGCGTTCGTCGGCCGCCGGTGAGCGGTGGCCGGCGCGGCAAAGCATGGTGATTTTTGGGTTTGCAAAACCCTAACAAAGCGATAAAGGGGAAAAGGGTGAGGGTCTTCTGAAACTCGTTCTCAAAATAGCCAAAAGAGAGACTTTGTGGCTGAAATGGTCATTTTATACCTCCTCGGGTTTTAGAAAAATGGTTTATTTCCTTTTTAAATCTCTCCGTATTTCCCTTATCACGCTGGAGAGGGCTTCCGTGTTTGAAATGACGTCCCCCGTCCTTCCCTTTTTTTCATGCTTTGTAATTTAGTCCCCTTTTCATTTTAAATCTGTTTCTTGTTAGTAAAATCATGTTTTGGTCCTTTTTCCAGTGACAGAACCCCGTTTTGTTTACCCTTCTATCATGCGTGTTTATCTTCTGTTTTGCAAGTTATTTTCTTTAAATTCCAATTTTTTAAAATTTTTTTAGTGTTAGTTAATGTTCTTGCTTTGTTATGTCTTGAATATGTGTTTTGATGTGGTTATAGGTATATAATATATACATTTTATATGATATATAGTTCATATATGTATAACATATATGTATAGTATAATGGTATACATATATGTATATATATTTAAATAAGACGTATAGTTTATATATGTAAATACAATACAAAGTTCAAATATAGTATACATTTTTCTTTACCAAATATAAATATATTATACACCTCATATATATATATATAGGGTTAGGATCAATTTACACTGTGTAAAACTTAATTACTTTTACACAGTTTTTGGACAGTTGGATGATGATAATTAATGGCTCATATTATTTCTTTATCTTTTTTTCTAAGTGATAATCTTCACATTTTTTACTGTTAATCTCATACATCCATTTCACTCATCCAATGATCATACATTAGTGTAAAACTAAATGAGTTTTATACCATATAACTTGATCCCATCTCATATATATATATATATAAACATATATATATATATTCATTATTATATGTTCATATGTATAGTCTTTATATAATATGCATATAATATATGCCATTATATTAGTTGTTCATATTCATGCCTTTACCTATTTGTCGTATTTTATTTCATGTTGGGATATTTGTTGTGGCATGCACTTAATTGTTATTCGTATGATTTCCAAATATTTTGATTGCATGATAATTAATTTAAACCCTAAAATGAAGGTATCTATTAATTTGGATATTTGTGTCGTAACAGTCCTATCTTAATGGATGTTGACCAAATATTTGAATTAATTCTCGATATCATAAGGTAAATGATGATTAAAAATTGATAATATCATGCCATCATACGTAATTGTTCGCATCAAGCAACAAGGTGATGTACTCGATTAGAACCATAAATTAACACGGCAATTGGCCTTATTCGATATTCGTTTAATCTATGGTCCGATGTATAGTCACCCTTATTAATTAAATGAATAATAAATTTGAACCCACCAATTTGAAAGAGTCGGTTCAATTAAATCATTTTCAATTAAGAACACTTTTTCAAAACGAATCTCTGGTTTTTATGGTGTCCGATCTACCTGAGTGGCCGGTGGTGACTCCAAGTCTTCTTTGTTTTCAAACACGGTTTTTAAAAGTAATTCCCTAAATTCAATTTCTTATAAAAAGACGAGGGGGCACCAAGTAAATTTAAAAAAAAAAGTCGCTATAGCATGGCGACTCCGCTGGGGACCATTTTGTTTTTTAAAACAAAAAGAGAGTTAGGCCAAGAAAATACTTGTTACTTTTAATGATGGGAATTATTGAACTTTCAATTTGACTTTAATGAGGTTGATTCTTTCTTGAAAATGTGACTGTGATTATACAGGATTTGATAATTGGTGGTTTTTCGAATTAATTTTTCATTTAATTTCTAAGGAATCACCAACATGTGTTGCACCACGTTCATCAATCTCTATACCTGAGTTCCATCTCTTAAGTGGGAGTGAAACACCACATACCCACGTGAGTAGCCCTCCACATGTCGGTAATTCACTTTTGGAATCCACGCCTTTGACATGTGAGCTTCCGTCCACGTCATTAGGTCGTGCTTTCCCTCAAACCGAATCCAATTCGCATGTTTGTAATGGGCCATCATTGGGGTTCTTGATGTCTTGGTAGGTAATAAGATAGGTTTGAATATCCTTTATTAGAACCGAACCCATGTGTGAGAATTTAAGAAGCTCGCCCCATTAAAACCATGTGGAACACCATAGCGAATTACAATTCATGTTAATAGGTCTTGTGTTGTTAATTTTCTTTGGTATGTTTTTATTTGATTTTTATTCATTATTCATTATATTTGTTACTAATTCATTTGCTCCCATCTCTTGTTTTGTGTGTTTGATTGTTTTTGCGCATATTCAGGGCATTTTCATACGAGGTGTTGATTCGAGAACAATTCAAAATTAGAGTGATCAAATGGATTATTATGGTTGACCGGGTTGACTCGAACGAGTTGATTCACTGAGCTGACTCAGATGCGTTGACTCACTGAGTTAACTCGGTTAACGGGTTGGGCAGACGGGTCAGTCCAAACAGAACCGGTTCGGGTAAATAGATCGGGTCGAATCAGGTTAAACTCAGGTTGGGTTTGATAACACGGGCTTGGGCTTGTGTGCGACTGGGCTCAGACCGGGTTAGCCGGTTCAGGCTTTTGGGCTCACCTAAACCAGTCCACTTACCCAACTAATGGAACCTTGCTCGTCGATCACCAGAATTGGTCGCGGGAGACACCTTGGGCACCGATTCTGCCGAAAAACAAAACGCATCAACACCACAACTCATCAACAACACTTGAACAATCGAAAAGTGGTCGGAATCACATTGATTTTTATCTAAAATGCAAAAAGGGGTGGCCTAAAATTCGTAGCTCCGATGAGGGTTCTTTTGGTGACGGAAAGGCAATGCGTCAGTTGGATTTTGTTCGCATCGACGCAAGGAACTCAGTAGTGGTGACGGTGTTGCGAAAAAACGATGGATGCGGCTGAAAATCGCAGATAACAGAGGAGGCCAAGGGGCTATTCACGCAAGATTCAAACTGTCTCTTACGGTGAACAACGATACAGACGAGCGCGTGGTTTACGGTGCTAGTTTCGGGTCATGAGAACGGACAAAGCGGCGTCGGCGGTGACATGCAAGACACGATGATGGGGGAGATCAGAAACAACGACCGGTGAGGGAAGGGGAAGTGCTAAATGAGAAAGGGGAAAAATCTGGATAATCTAGATCCAAATGGTGCATAAATTATCGTAGGTGGGGGTTCTGATGACCACTTATTATTAGGTATATTCGAAACACACATGTTAAATACAAATCAAGGTAAGATAAAACAAAAGATGGCCTTAAGTCAAATGGCTTACGCACAAGCTCACCACACCTAGGGTCACAGGTTCACAGCTTTACAGCTACACCTACCTAATATTTTTTATGGAACTTACTTCCTTTTAAGCCTTCACTTTTTATTTAAAGTGTTACAAGGGGACTAAATTGCAAAGTATGAGAAAAAGGCAAGGACGGGGGACATGATTTCAAAACGCGGAAGCCCTTCTAAGAGTGTTAAGAGAAACACGAAGGGATTTAAAAGGGAAATAAAACATTTTTTAAAACCTGATGCAATATAAAACGACCTTTTCAGCCACAAAGTCTCTCTTTTGGCATTGTGAAACCGATATTTTAATTTTGATATAACTAAAGAACCTAAGGACTAAATTGAAAATGTCAAAATGAATTTTTAAGTCCTCAAACATCCCCATATGATTTAAAGAATATGCCTAAGTTAAAAACTAAGCTTTCCAAATATTTTCTAAGTGTTCTTAAAGCCGAAATAGTGTTTTTCGAGTCCCTATTTCAAAACGACCTAAGGCGTTTCGAAACGGTTTTGAAATTGTCAACCCTTGTTTCAAAACGGGTATTGAAACGTTTTCAACACTCTCAACCCATGTTTCGAAACAAGTATCGAAACGGCTTTAGAACATAGAGAACTTGTATCGAAACGACATCAAGTGTTTTGAAACGGTTCTTCATTTAATTTGAAAAATATGACCATTGCAAGTTTTTAACCGAATTTTAAGAAACCGTTAAGGCATTTCGAAACGAGTTCAAGCTGTTTCGAAACGACCCTTGACAGTGGCAAAAGTGTTTTGAAACGGGTAAAACCGTTTCGATACAGGCTCTTAAATGCACCCCAACGGCTCTTTCCTTTTTGGTCCGTTTCGAAACGAGGTCGGGCGTTTCGAAACGGTTGGTTGCAGATTGCATTTATGGAGGTGAGATAACACTCCCAACGGCTCTATTGATGAATGCAACAACCACAACGGCTAGAAATCAATGATAAGGTATAAAAGAGACCTCTAAAAGCTCCAACAACAACTATTGATCCGAAAGCAAACATCCAAACATCAAATCCAAGCATTTGTGCCTAAATCCCAATATTGGCTAGACATCAATGAGAAGGTATAGATCGGATCCGTCCCATGTCATGCCAGTGGAAGAAATAGAGTTAAATCCGGACTTGTCTTATAATGAGGAACCAGTTGAGATACTTGCTTCTGATAGCAAGGTGTTGCGTGGCAAGACTATAGAGTTAGTCAAAGTCTTATGGAGACATAGAGGTGTGGAGGAAGCCACGTGGGAGAGGAAAGCTGACATGCTTGAGCAGTTCCCGTATTTGTTTCCGCCAGGTAATTTCGGGGACGAAATTCCTTAAGTGGGGGAGAGTTGTAACACTCGGGTTCGGGGGCCGGGTGAAATAGTAATTTATTAATGGTTCGGGTTTCGGTTCCAAATTTTAAATAATAAAATAATTGTTTGGGCCTCGGGTTTTAAGACAACAAAATTTATTGGACCATTTTTAAAATAAACCAAAAAGGCCAAGGGTGTCATCCCTTGTAGTTATCTTAATTCATTAAGGGCATTTGGGTCTTTAACCCTTTTAATTTCAAACAAACCTAAAATAATGCTTGAGTCATCTTCTTCCCCTCACTCTACTATTCACACCAACGTTAAAATCCCCCCTCTCCTTAGGTTACTATTGCATCAAATGTCTTGCTCGTTTTGAAGAATTTCGCAAAGGTAAACACGTTTTTGACTTACCCTTGTTATTCCCTACAAGTTAATACCATTTGTTTTCATTTTTAGACATGTTTTGAGATTGGAGGTTTGAAGGATTTTGGATTAAAAATGTTTTCTTTGGGGTCTTTAACTTGAGCTTTCTATTTGTTTAAGTCATATGAGTTGCCTACAACCAAAAGGGTCCAACAAGACCGATTTTTACAACGTTTTATGGAATTTTCGGATTTGGGTGAAAATGAGGTTTTTGGGAGGTTTTAAGTTGGGTTTTGGGGGTTTTTGAGGTGGAATCTTGAGGGCTGATGGTTAGGCTATATGTGAGTGATGTTTTGGAGGCTTTAAGGAGTAATTTGAGGGTTGAAATCAATGGTTTTGAAGGGTGCTTAAGGGCTGCTCGGATTTTGGAAGTTTGAGCTTGTTTTCAATGGAAAAATTTATGTATTGTACTTGGTATGTAATTCGGGTTGATTATTTTAGAACATGGACTGATTTGGGGTTATTTGTTTGGTGTTGGAATGTTTAGAAACAAGAAATTTGGTTGGTGAAGCTTCGGGGACAAATCCGGGGATTTCGGAGTCTTGAGCTTGGTCTTCGATCTTCTCTTGGGTAGCAACGGTGAGTAGAATTATTGGTTTTTATATTGTGCTCGATATGGATCCTTTTGGGGTTTGGGTAGAACCTTGAGAGGTCACCTAAACCCGTGTGTAAGCCTTTCTACTCTCATGTTGTTGTGATATATTGATTGTGGATGCGTTGTGATCATTTGAATGCATTTTAAGTTGTTAATGTTGTAGTCCTGTTGAGTTCGTGCCTCACGTGATGGTGGTCTAAACTACGGTGATGTGTAGTCCCACCGATAGTGACTAGTAGGGTAGTACTTTGATGTGTAGTCCCATTGGAAATCCACTAGTCAAAACGGTGATGTGTAGTCCCACTGTAAGTGTATGTTGGTTGTGCTTGTGCAAACCAAATGTTGTGGTTGAGATAGACCCTTGTGCATCCATTGCTTTCTTGCATATAAATCGTGTTTTGGAAAACTGCATGTTGTGAATTGTAGAGCCTCTCTCACTAAGCTCGATTGCTTATGCTCTTTTTGTTTCCAACGTGCAGATCGTTAGAGTTCGGGAGGCGAGCGGGCGAGGGAGGAGCTTTTGGAGTTCTCAAGTAAGTTTAAGTATGGTTTGCTTTTGTAATAATGCCTAGACAATGGGGTGTAGAGTGTTAGGAGTTGGGGTCAAACTCCTTAGGAGGTTATGCTTGAATTTGTTAAACTCATGTGGTGTTATGCTTTTGCTTCTTGGATTGTGACCTATGTTTCTTTTGTGGTTTAATTGCATATGCCTAAGCATGTATGATGTTGGTCTAAGTATGCCTTATGCTTGACTACCTTGTGAATGATGCATTGTGCTTGCCAAACATGCATCTTTGTGAAATTGTATGGAGTCTTGATTTGTATGTTTTCGTTGGATTAAATGCCTCCCATGTTGAGTCTCAATTGTGGTTTGATGTATGTATGTTTGTTTACGCTTAGGAGTGTCCAGAAGTACATCTAGAATCGTATGTGAAGTTACCAAGTAGTGAAATGAGGAGTTGCAGAGCAGGGGTATCGATACGGTTAGACCCGTATCGATACGGCCTTCTTATTCCAGGCCTTTCGTTTCGATACGCGGGGAGACGTATCGATACCATTTTGGACACTGGAGCTACTGTCCAACTTGGTATCGATACCGGTCTCAGGCGTATCGATACCATTTTGGTCACTGGAGTCACTGTCCAACTTGGTATCGATACCGGTCTTTGGCGTATCGGTACGGTCATCTTAGCGTTGACCATGAGAAGTCAACCGTTAAGGAGGGTATCGATACACTCCTTGGGTGTATCGATACGGTCACCACGGGTTGACTCTGGTCATTTAAGTTAGTCAAGGTGTATCGATACACCCCTTAGGTGTATCGATACCTCCTGCAGTTAAGTTTAAAAATTTGGCTTTTGAATGTGGTTTTGGGTTCGTTTGATTGTCTCGTGTATGTCGTTCCGCTGTTTGATCACTTAGGACTTTACTACTCCTCTAGACAAGATTAAAAAAAAGAATAGGGTTGCTAACCGAAGGGGAGCCTTAACGGGTTTCACTTCGGTTTTCCCCGTGTAGCCCACTTGGACCGGTCATCCGACCAGACCGGAATGATGGGGTTACAGATCCGGAGGCTTGAACGGCGTTTCGGCAAGCTTGCAAAACGGAATTGGTGAGTGGAGCTGGATTCCCAGCTTTGTAACGAATGTTTGAAGGTTTGGGAGCTTAGTTTAAGTATAAGCAACTTAACTAAGCTCAAGAGTAAGTTTTCGGAAAAACTCTCTTGGATGAGCCATGGAGTGGTTCGATGCATTTGTTGATTAATTGCATGTTTAAATTATGTTTTGAAAGCATGTTTTAGCATGACTAATGCTGGTTTTGAAAGCCATGTGTTGAAGGATGCTCAAGGTAAGAGATCCTTGGTTTGATATTAGTGAATGTGGTTTTGATGCATAGTGATGCATGATGGTTTAATGGCTTTGATTAATGCTTTAAAACAGTGGATTATTGATGATAAATGATGTATATTGGCAAGTGATGTGTTGGTTTTAAAATACTTGAATCAGATATAGTTAGCCGGCTATAGGATTGGGTGCACCGTGAATAAAGTCGTCTTGGATGTTGAGGGGTTGTAATTGTACCGTAAACTCCATCCAAGTACACTAACGAGATGGTTAAGATCACAATGGTGGTTAAAAGTCCATGTGTGGATCTTGTGTTGAGTGTCCCGTGTTCTCGTTAGTGATGTTATACAACTACCGATGAGTGATGTTGAGGGGTTGTGATTGTACCGTTAAACTCCATCACGAGTGTTGAGGGGTTGTGATTGTACCAGTAAACTCCACCTTGTGTGTTCGGTAGTGTGTATGAAGCGTATGGGACAACGCTTGTAATCCGCGTATTCGATTGTGTTTTAAGTTGTAAATGGTTATGGTTTATCACTTGGAAGCCAATATGACATGTTGATGTTAATGAAGCATGAGATGCTTGATGTGTATGCATTGTTGCATGAGAAACAATGTTTATGTGTAAAAAGGCTTTGTGAAAAGTGTTTTATAAAATGCATTATTGCGTTGTTTTTTTAGAGCATGCCTCACTAAGCAATTGTGCTTACGCTCTCTCTCTTGAACCAATAATGCAGATAATTGAGGTGTTTAGGGTAGGAAGGAGGCTAAGAATCCAAGGGAAGGCTAAGCTCATGTATGGTGATGTTTTCACAAAACTATTAGTTTTTGATATTTGGCAATGGGAACCTAGGTTGTGTTTTGGGAGATGTTTTGGACTCCCTAGCTGTGGCATGATGCCTTAAATGTTTTGGATTTGTAAATGGCCATTTTGATGCTTGTTTTGGTGCTTTGATGGTTGTTTGGCTTTGGACATTATGATGCATGCCTATAGACTTGTGGATTTCCTTGATTGATGCCATGCACGTGTTTTGGTGTTGCAAACATGTACCTTATATGTATGATGACCTGTTGGCATGATTAGGAAGTCATTAGGATGTGTTTGAGTGGTTTAATGTGTGTAAAACCAGCAAATTATGCAACTTCTGGGCAATCCGTATCGGAATGGGCACTAGCGTTTCGAAACGGGGGCTTGTAATGACCTTCGCGTATCGAAATGGATAGGGGCCGTTCCTAAACGAATTGGCCACTGCCAGGCCCTATTTCGATACAGGTCTCGGAATGAACCCGAGTTTCGAAACGGTCAACCCCGTTTCGAAACAAATGACCGTTGGGCACTGATTTGAATGATTTTAAGGTTTGCAAGCTTTACATTTTAGTCCTGAATATTGTATTTGCAATTGCTCTAGTTTGAGATGTCCGATTAATGTGAAATTTGACAGAGAAGCATGTAATATGGTTAATTAAGTATTGGTAACCTCAAAATCAGTTAAGTCCTCCATCTTTCCAGAATTTACATTTTGGTCCCTAATATTTGTGATTTGTGCAATTGAGTCCCTTTTTGTAATTCGATCGCTGTGCTTTTCAAGTATGTGTTTCTCAAGAGTATGCTTAGGGTTAATGTGCATCTAGACAAGTTTAAAAAGAAAAAAAGGGTCGTTAATCAAGGTTGACTTTCGGGTTGACTTTGCTTTTCCCCGTGTAATCTTCGTAGTTCGGGTCAACCGTCTAGGCCGGGCTAAGGGGGTTACAGGTTGAAAGATGAACTAAGATTTTTTCAAGATGAAAATGTTGACCTTAATAATATTTTATCTCAATGTAATAGTGAACACCAAAAGGTGTTGGATGAGCTAAATAAGCTCAAAGAGTCTTTTAAAAATGTTGGTAGTGTCAATCTTGAAATAGGTGAATCTTCAAGAACAAACCAACCTAAGAAAAAGACAAACTACTAAAAACAAGGTAGCTTCCCTAGACGTAGTAAAGCTAAAAGAATTAGAAGTGTATGGGTTCCAAAGGAACTTGTAAAATCTAATAACATTATTGCTATGTCATCTTGGATTCCTAAGGGAACCAATGTTTTGGGAGCTAACACTCATGGACCCAAAATGATTTGGGTACCAAAAACAAAAGCTTAATATCTTTGTTTGTAGGGGGATCATTGCTACAAGGCCAAAGCACAAAGTCAAAACTCATGGTACCTTGATAGTGGATGCTCAAGGCATATGACCGGAGACAAGAGTAGATTCATGGATCTAAAGCCAAAAAGTGGAGGAGTAGTGACATTTGGTGACAACTCCAAAGGCCACATTAAAGGTATTGTCTCCATAGGTAATCACTCTACTATTCTCATTGAAAATGTATTGTATGTCGATGGTCTTAAACACAACTTAATGAGCATAAGTCAATTGTGTGATAAAAGATTTAATGTTTTATTTGATAAAAATGGATGCAAAATTGTTGACATTAAATCTAATAATATTATGCTCATAGGTCATCGCATAGGGAACATATACATGGTGCATCTAGATGACATTCATACATCTCATGCATGCTTAGTAGCACAAAATGAAAATGATGCATGGTTGTGGCATAGGAAACTAGGACATGCTAGCATTAGTGTTTTAGAAAAACTAGTTTCCCTTGATCTAGTTAGAGGTTTACCCAAGATTAAATTTTCAAATGATAATATTTGTGATGCATGCTCTAAGGGTAAACAACATAAGTCTTCCTTTAAATCCATTAATGATGTTTCTACAAGTAGATGTTTACAACTAATCCATATGGATTTATTTGGGCCAATTAGGACTATGAGCTTGGGTGGTAAGTCTTATGCATTTGTACTTGTTGATGATTTTTCTAAATTTACTTGGGTTTTATTTTTAAGTACTAAAGATGAGGCTTTGGAAAAATTCATCACATTTTCAAAACTAACCCAAAATGATCTTGAACTTAGAATTTCACATATTAGAAGTGATAATGGAACCGAGTTTCAAAATTTAGGGTTTGAAGATTTTTTAAATGAAAATTGTATTAGCCACAATTTTTCGGCTCCTCGAACTCCTCAACAAAATGGGGTAGTTGAGAGGAAAAATAGAACTTTGCAAGAAATTGCTAGAACTATGCTTTGTGAAAATAATTTACCTAAATATTTTTGGGCGGAAGCCACAAACACCGCTTGCTATATTGTTAATCGAGTAATGATTTGGCCAATTTTAAAGAAAACACCTTATGAGATTTTAAAATCTAAAAAGCCTAACATTAGCTATTTTCACCCTTTTGGTTGCAAGTGTTTTGTTTTAAATAATGGAAAAGACAACTTAGGTAAATTTGATGCAAAAAGTGATAAAATTATTTTTATAGGATACTCTTTAACCTCTAAAGCCTATCGAGTATTTAACAAAAGAACTTTAGTAGTAGAAGAATCTATACATGTTGTATTCGATGATAATCTCCTTCCAAGGAAGGATTCTTGTGATGATGATGATGTAGGAATCATAAATGCCTTTGATGGAGGACAAACTTCAAAGGAGGATGAGATTCCAACAAAAGAAGAGGACACACAAGATCCATCTCTTGAAGCCTTGAAGGACTTGGCTCTTGAGGAAAAGGAAGTGAGCTACCCAAGGGAGTTCAACTATGTCAAAGATGGTGAAATCTTGGGTGATCCATTCAAGGGGGTAACCACTCGATCTTCTCTTAGATTAATGAATCATGTTGCATTTATCTCATGCATAGAGCCTAAGAATATTAAAGAAGCATTGAAAGATGATTTTTGGATTATGGCTATGCAAGAAGAGTTAAATCAATTTGAGAGAAGTAACGTTTGGACATTATAGGCCTACTAATCAATCTACCATAGGAACTAAATGGGTCTTTAGGAACAAGCTAGATGAGAGTGGTAACATTGTGAGAAATAAAGCTAGACTAGTAGCACAAGGTTACACTCAAGAAGAGGGAATAGATTTTGATGAAACCTATGCACCCATAGCTAGAATGGAAGCCATTAGGATGTTGCTTGCATATGCATGTTATCATAATTACAAGCTTTTTCAAATGGATGTAAAAAGCGCGTTTTTAAATGGTTTTATAAATGAGGAAGTGTATGTGGAACAACCACTGGGTTTTGAAGATTCAAAATTTCCAAATCATGTTTTCAAACTCACTAAAGCTCTTTATGGTTTAAAGCAAGCTCCTAGAGCTTGGTATGAAAGACTTTCAAACTTTTTAATTGAAAAAAGTAAGGTGGACACTACACTTTTATAAAAATGTATAAAAATGACATCTTAGTAGTTCAAATTTATGTTGATGATATTATTTTTGGTTATACTAACGAATGTCATTGTCAAGAGTTTGCTAAGCTAATGCAAGGTGAATTCGAGTTGAGCATGATGGGGGAGCTCTCATTCTTTTTGGGACTCCAAATCAAGCAAAAGAAGGATGACACCTTCATCAATCAAGCAAAGTACATAAAGGATATGCTCAAGAAGTTTGGCTTGGAGAATGCAAAGCCTCAAGCCACACCTATGAGCTCATCTACAAAGCTTGAAAAAGATGAAGGAGGTAAGTGTGTTGACTCTAAGCTTTACCGTTCTATGATTGGATCATTGCTTTACCTTACCGCAAGTAGACCGGATATCTTGTTTAGTGTTTGCTTGTGTGCTAGGTTTCAAGCTAGTCCTAGAGAGTCTCACCTTATAGTCGTTAAGAGAATCTTTAGGTACCTTAGAGATACCCCTTGTTTAGGTCTTTGGTACCCTAGAGACTCCACCTTCAACCTTCATGCTTATTCGGATGCGGATTATGGGGTTTGCAAAATCGCTAGGAAAAGTACTTCGGGAACTTGTCAATTCCTAGGTAGTATGCTCATATCTTGGTTCTCTAAGAAACAAAATAGTGTAGCCTTATCTACCACCAAAGCCGAGTACATATCCTTAGGGAGTTGTTGTGCTCAAGTCCTTTAAATGAAGCAACAACTCTTAGATTATGGAATTAAAGTTGAAACCATACCCCTAAAATGTGACAACACTAGTGCTATATGTTTAACAAAAAATCCCATCTAACACTCTAGAACCAAACACATAGAAATAAGGCATCATTTCATTAGAGATCATGTCCTTAAAGAAGATGTGGTTATAGAGTATGTAGACACCTTAAATCAATTAGCGGACATATTTACAAAACCTTTAGACAAAGAGCGTTTTTGGTCCCTTAAGAGAGAGTTAGGTCTAGCTAGCGTATCTTGACCTTTTAGGACCTCTTTTGTGCTTAAAATTGCTTGAACTTGTGAAATGACATGTTTATGTGTTTTTACTCCTAATTTCATACATGCCTATAGCTAGGGGGAGTATGTTTATGTTTGCATATGTTTTTCCTGCTCATTCATGTCATTCATGCAAGTTAGGCCTTAGAAAAATTCAATTTTCTGCACTTTTAGAGCCTCATCTGCACTTCCAGGCCCAGGTGTATCGAAACGAGTCAACCTGTTTCGATACGGATACTTTAAAATCATGTCTGAGAGAAGGGCGTTATGAAACGCCTTAATAGGGTTTCGAAACGTTTTGGCTACTACCAAGGGGTGTATCGAAACAAGTTTCGATACGAGTCAACGGGGCTTCGATACGGTCAACCTCGTATCGAAACAGTCAGTTGGAGTTCTAAAAATGGTCAAACTCTCGTGCTCGCGTTTCGAAACGGTCAAGACCGTTCTGAAACGGTTTCGCGGACAGCTTTAAGTAGGGCTTTTAATGATAAAGTTCACTTTAATTAAAACTCTCTCAAACCCTAAAAACCCTAGCCTGAATTTTTCCCTATAAAAAACCCTCTAAACCTCTTTGTTTTTCACCAAATCTTAAGGGGTTTTTCTGTAAAACACAAGTCTAAGCAAGATTCATCGTTATTGTGCAAGGATTTCATCCATTCATCCAAAATCCCAAACTAAGGTAGTTTTCCTCTTTTCCTTTTTCCTTCAATTTATGTTCGAATCTTAGGTTAGAAAAATTTATTTTTGTATAGTTTATATGCTTTTGTGCTTGGGTTTTTCATATCTTGTAAAAAAAATTCAAAATCTTCAATTTTTTTATTAGAATATAAAAAGTTTCATTCGTATTTTCTTTTACTATTTTTTTAATTTTTTTAAAAAAGCCTAAGTGAGATTTATCATTGGATTGAATTAAGAAATCTATGCATACACTTAATTTTTTTAAAAATTGCTTGCTTATATTTTTAGGATGTCGGAGAATGTTAACAAAAAGCGTAAGTCCGTTCAAACTGGTGAATCGAGTATGCGTCCAAATCTCGCCCTGCTCTTTTAAAAATCTCTTCGAACTACGGAGTTGAGAGAACACTTCAAATATGTCAAGGATTACGAAGTTCGTCGTGAGCGTGTGATTGATCTCAACTTCCTTAACTCCGAGCGATTTCTTTTCCGTTACCTCGAGCGTTTGAGAGAATGGGATCTTCTTGTTTTGTTGAGCATCCCGGACATTTGCTACAAACACGTGGTACTTATCTTTTACTCCAATGCTCACCTTATCAATGATGAAACTAATTCTGAAGTTGTTGGGATTGAATCTTATATTTTGGGGAAAAGTTTGTTGTTAATGCCTCTCTCTTGGAGTCTATTTTTTCTCTTAAGGATGTCGGAATTTAGAATTAGAGTCACTTTGGTTCTCACACCGGTCAAGTGCTTACATTGGATGCGCACGATCGTTTCCTCCATTTGATGATCTCATGGTTCCTTCGCCCCTCCGGAGGTAAATATTCTCATATCCGTCAAGTTGACTATTTTTTGCTTGAGTGTTTCCGTCTTGGTGAGCGCCCTAATGTTCCTAAGATCATATTTTTCGAGATTGTTAACAATATTAAGCTTCGTGACACCGATGCCTTGAAATCTTTCACTTATGGAACGATCTTAAGTCACATCTTTAGCAAGATTGGTCTCGATTGCACCTACGACTCTCCGGAACCCAGCAAGTCAAAAATTGGTGAGTCCTCTCTCCGTAAGTCCGGTTTTCATTATGTGAACAATGCTTGGGAACGTGTTGATAGAGCAGCACCTCCTCCTCCTTCCGTTGAACCTCCACCACAAGCTCCAGTTGTAAATAATAAAGCTCTCACGGCTTTGATTACCGAGCGGTTCAATGCCATGGACACGAACATGGCTTCGGGTTTTGGTGCCATCACGCTCGCTTGCAAAATGTAGAGGAGCGACTCCAATCCCTTGAGAATTCCCACACGAACATGGATTTATCCTTCTCCGCCTTCTATGGCCAACAGATGAAGTTTCACCGTTCTCAAGTCAAGAGCGATGATGAGACTTCGGATGATGATGGTGACGACGAGGCCTAGGCTATTCATGACATATCATATTATCTATGCATTTTAGGATTAAGTTTGCATCTCTATTTCCATTATGTTTTATGGACCTATGCTTTTAGTTTTATTTGGGATTATGCTTTGAATTTTATGTTGAAGATTTATGTTTTGGATATTTTAATTTTATGAATTAATATATTGTTGCTTATTGCTTAATGCTTATTGGTACTAACCCTTTCTCTTCTCTATGAGCCTTGTTTATTATTTTTGATCTAACAAAAAGGGGAGAAGAAATTTAAGAGCCAAAAATTTGTTTTTAAATGCTTAAAGTGTTTTTAAGTTTTACAAATTGAATTTCAAAGTTAAAACTTTTTTAAAACTTTAAAAACATATCTTTAATTAAGGGGGAGTTAGAATGTGTTTAAAATTTTCAAAACTCTTAAAAATTCTAACTTTAGTTTTGTTATATCAAAAAGGGGGAGATTGTGAAACCGATATTTTAATTTTGATATAACTAAAGAACCTAAGGACTAAATTGAAAATGTCAAAACGAATTTTTAAGTCCTCAAACATCCCCATATGATTTAAAGAATATGCCTAAGTTAAAAACTAAGCTTTCCAAATATTTTCTAAGTGTTCTTAAAGTCGAAATAGTGTTTTTCGAGTCCCTGTTTCGAAACGGCCCAAGGCGTTTCGAAACGGTTTTGAAACTGTCAACCCCTGTTCTAAAATATGTATCGAAACATTTTCAACACTGCCAACCCATTTTTCGAAACAAGTATCGAAACGGCTTTAGAACATAGAGAACTCGTATCGACACGACATCAAGTGTTTCAAAACGGTTCTTCATTTAATTTGAAAAATATGATCGTTGCAAGTTTTTAACCGATTTTTAAGAAACTGTTAAGGCGTTTCGAAACGAGTTCAAGCTATTTCGAAACGACCCTTGATAGTGGCAAAAGTGTTTCGAAACGGGTAAAACCGTTTCGATACATGCTCTTAAATGCACCCCAACGTCTCTTTCCTTTTTGGTCCGTTTTGAAATGGGGTCGGGCGTTTCGAAACGGTTGGTTGTAGATTGCATTTATGGAGGTGAGATAACACTCTCAACGGCTCTATTGATGAATGCAACAATCACAACGGCTAGAAATCAATGAGAAGGTATAAAAGAGACCTCTAAAAGATCCAGCAACAACTATTGATCCAAAAGCAAACATCCAAACATCAAATCCAAGCATTTGTGCCTAAATCCCAATATTGTCTAGAAACCCCAATTGTAATTTTCATTCTTATCATTTTCAATTGGGTTGAGTGCTTGTAATTGGGCTACAATTTGTATTGAGAGATATTTTCTTAGCCATCAAAATCTTTGTTCTATTTGTGTGAGGAATGGGTTAAATTTTGGGTAGAAAATTTAACCAAAAATTGTAAAGGTTACCTCCTTAGCCTAGAAAAGGGGAAGAGCAATTAGTGGAATTGTTGCAAATCCTTAGTGAAGCTAAGGTAGTGGATGTAGAGTTCATTTGAAACTTGAACCACTCTAAAATTCCTCGTCTATCTTTTTAATTTGCAATTTCCACCACCTAAACCTTGAAAAATCCAATTCACCCTCCCCCCTCTTGGTTCATTTCGATCATTCGATCCACTCAACAGGCATTTTTTAGAACAATTTTCAGAAGACCTCCCTTTTTTTCCCTTTATCGCTCTGCTAGGGTTTTGCAAACCCAAAAATCACCATGCTCCGTCGTGTCGGCCACCGGTGAACTCAATAACGAACCAAAATGATTATTTTCATTTCCCTAAACCCAAATCTAAACTCAGATCTTTTGAAAATGATAAAGCCCCTTTGTTTTGTGAAAACCAAAATCTCCTTTTTGAACAAGAACCACTTCTATCCTTTACCGATTCACTTCATATGATGTCGAAGGGCGACGCGAAGCTTATGATTGGACGAGGGAAGACCGACCGACACAGAGGAAGACGAACGACCGTCGAGGTATGAAGTAATGGAAATCTTATTTCTATATGATTATGCTTCGAAATAAAATAAAGAGAGAATATACCTCTAAAAGCTTGAGGCTTTTTGCTTCTAATTCTCCCAATAATTGCGTCTCTTGCTTAAGGTTACAACTGTTGTTGCTTCAGTTTTTATATAACAAAATTGCAATGATATTTAAAAAAAAAAGAAAAATGTTATCTAAATTCCTATTGGCTATTCTTAGAATTTGGCCGCATTCAACCATACCCTCTACCAATGTTTGTTTGTCCCTTGATGTCCTTTGCCAATGTTTGTTTGTCTTTGATATCCTTTGATATTCTGATTTTTTTTGTTGTTTGTTGCATATGTGTCTGCTGGATGAGAGAAGGGGACTAGTACGGTGGTCGTACGACTATGGTTGTTGGAGAAGACGAGCGTGTGGGCACGTTATGGAAAAAGAAAGGCCTACGGTGGACTGCACGCGCGTTGGGTTCTATCTCAGTCGTGCGATGCGCTTTCGATCTGATGGTTGAACCTGATACGGCGCCAGGGCAAAAGATGGCCAGCTAGGGCTTCCTCTATCCGTGCGATCTGGACCATCAGATTATGCCAGATTTGACGGTGAGGAATGAGTTGTACACAAATGAGAAGGCAGATCATTGTTTTAGTTATTTAGGGTTTATCAGATGGGCTTTATCGAGCCTAATGTAATGTTTTGGGTTTTGTATAATAATGGACTATTAATAAAATATGGGCTGAAACTTAATAAAATGTGGGTTGTTTATTTAAACTGCTTTTTTTTGGGTTTTCAGATTAGTTTATAATAATAATAATAATAATAATAATAATAATAATAATAATAATAATAGTAATAATAATAATAATAATAATAATAATAAGACAAAGTGAATGAAATAAAATTGAGTTATAAACCCGGACAAAATTAATGATTATAGTTGCCCTTTTTGTTCATTCATGTGAAACAAGGGTAGAACAAAGACCATAAGCACTAATTTTATCTCATATCCCTATTCGGATCCCGAACCACCATGCACTAGAACTAGTGATGGTTCGGAAGTCTTGACAGAAAATGTAACGGTTGCAAAGGTTTGAAGTCATTCTTCTCATTTCGAAATTCTTCAATCCTTTGCCAAAGCGTGGAGTCTGAAGTTGTTCTTCTCATTACAAATTTCTTCATCCTTCGAGGTTCGAACGGATAGGCAGTTGTTGAAAAATAAAAGTTCCATTCTTCTTGCGCTCGAACAGGTAGGCGGGATCCATTCTCCTAATTCTTGAACGGATAGGCAGATTCCATTCTCCTCATGCCTGAACGGATAAGCGTGTTTCATTTTCGTCATGCTTAAATGGGTACACAGGTGTTGAAAAATAAAACTTTCATTCTCCTTACACCCGAACTGATAGGCAGGTTCCATTCTCCTCCTGTTTGAATGGATAGGCGAGTTCCATTCTCCTCATGCCCGAACAAATAGGTGTGCACCATTCTTTTCATGCCTTAATGGATAGGTAGGTTCCATTTGCTAGAGGAGTTTTGGTATATCTGTCAAAATAGGCAAAATGATTTTTATGATATGAGTTAGCATGCTCCTAACCTAGGGATGTCTAACTACAAATGATGCACGAGTTGTGACATTAAAATTGCTCGGTCGCTTTCACTTTTCGGGTTGGTCCATCTTGACCTTCTTCTTGTTTTCTTCTTCTTCTTGATCTCTTTTGCCTTTTTGTCTTTGCCGAACTCTCATCCTTTTTCTCATCTCAAAAGAGGACTGCTAACTTTCACTGGTCAGAACAGAGCATAATATAACACTTCTCGTAGTGTTCATTCTTATAACATTACCCCCACTCAAACATGGGTTCGACTATTATCTTGTTCTTGACTTGTCACGACAAGTTCTCTTCTATTTCGACATTAGGGTGAACACATGCCCTCGAGTCTCTAAACTTTCCTCTTAAGTTCATTCTTTATCAAAGCACATTGGCGGAAACCAACTCTAGGCCATTAAACCACTTTTTTACATGCATTCTTGTAAACCCATATATGGTATTTATCATCTAATCTCAATGTTACGACTTGAGCTTCCAAAGATGTCCATTGTGGGTATTACTTGCCAACCCTCATGCTTTAAGGTACTAGTAATAAAAAAAAGCCATTCTACTTATTCATTGCAATGCAAGAGACTTATGAGGATGAAGCAAATAATTAGTTAAGTTATTTTGAAAATCATAGCAAACAATTGTTAATAAAATCAAAATTAGGTCTTTAAAAGATCAACCCAAATGAAGCTCATGTTTAAAGGATCACGAATGTTATGGTGAATAGGTACACATGTGAAGTCCTTTCTGAGCTATCAGTTTTCCGAGAGGAACATTCCCATATGCCTAATTTCTAACCCATTTTAATGGCTCTCATTAACTCACTAACTCACCGTGTCCCATCTTTCCCTTTTTCTGATCTCAATAAAGCATCAGAAGTGTGGCAATCCTTGAAGAAAGGTTAACCCTGATAGGTGGGATGTAATCTAAAGACAAATTCATCTAACTCAGACATCCATGTATGATCAAAATGGTCTTTTATGGCTTGTAATGTAGGTCATGGCTCATGGCTATGAAAGAAAGGGTATGTAGGCCCAAATAAGTGTTTAAGGGTGATGAAACCAAGGATCATTTCTCCCAACTGAAAATCTCAATTATGTATTGTCTAATCTGGATATGCTCAGATGAAATACCATTTTCTCTTTTATTTTTTGGATCGCTCTAGACTGTCCGTTTTTTGGGGTTTCACCCTAGAGTTCATTTCTTTTCATCTAGTGTAGCTCCAAACTAACTTGCGACTTGGCATTGTATTGATGCATGCTTCCATTCAAAGGTGATTAATCCTTTAAGTCTCTTTTTAATACAAAATTACACTATTTAATTTAGTTCTTTCACTTTCAGATTCTTTAACTTTTATGTTGATAACTTTCAACTTGATTTGGTTTGGTTCTTTGAGCACAAACTTTTTCTCTCACCATTCCCTTAAAACGTTTTTGTTTCTCAAAATGAAAATTATATTCAATGCATTTATTCTCCTTTATTGCTCTCTAATTCACGAGGCATCATCTTCATAGCATAATCAGAACCCAACGTCATTCATTTATCCACAAACTTTTATCTCATTTGCCCCGGTGTAGGGGTGATCATTGGTTTGGGTTCAATCGTAAGAAAATTATCAGGCTCAAAAGGGGACAACAATGGATATTTTTCTTATTTTCATACTTTGTGAAGGGAAATGAAGGAATGCCAAATGTCCTCCCATACATGGATATAAAAAATAGTCTTCATATGGTAGATGTTTTAGGGTTATCACTTCATTCAAGGATCTTGAACAACAATGCATGAGAGGAAAATTCACTCTATGGGATTTTCCCATTATTCTTGATCACTCATTGATGTCCTTCCCTTAGCATAAATGAACAGAGGGTGTTCACATTTTCAATACCCTCACAACATTCGATTTTTAAATTCGATTTAATGTCATTCTTGCAAAAGGTATAAACATATATGTTTGTGAGGACAAAAATCAGCCCATAATAAAAAATCAATGAAATATATATTTTTTTAAAATTAAAGGATATAAAATGTTTTCCAAATAGAATGCACATGAATGTCTCTTTTATTGAAATCGAAACAAGCAAACAGGCTCCGACAAAAGTTCCTCATTTTGTTTCTTCTCTCTTTTTTCCTTTCTTTTTTTTTCTTTCTTCTTTCTTTTACATAAACATGAACAAGACATACTCTCCTCGCTCCAAGACTGTAACCGGTCTAAAAAGCACCCACTCATTCAAAATCTCGTCTTTATCAATATCCCTAATCCCAAAGAATACAGTGATCTAAGATTGAGCAAACTGATCTTCATACTTTGTTCGATTCTAAGCGGTCTTCAATGACCTTTTGCCTTTTCTCCATTTTGGTCTTTCTATCATCCATCAGTGTAGATTGCAAACGGGTGTCATAAGAGGGCATAATGAATGCAAATTACGATTACATTTTCCGCAATTAATGTATGGAATGTATCACATGTATGACAATGAGATAATTTAAAGGCGAGCAATTAATATATAAAATGCAGGGATGGATGCAAAGAAGCGTTGATTCGATGAACATTCTCATTAAACAACTTTCCATAACGGAGATCAAGTCCAATTACAACGAGAAAAGAAAATATCTACCACATAGGGAATAACTAAAAGAAGGTTAGCCTTTGCTCATTTTCCCAATAAATCTTGAACTTCGGGATTCTTCAACTTGCTATTTTGGACTCTTTCTCCCATTACGAAAGCTTTTAATTTTGATTAAAAAGGACAAATGCTGGAAATATTTGGATAATGAATGACGAAAATACCCTTGAGGTGCAAGAATGACTATAATATCCCTAACAATAAAAACAACATGGGAAGCTACACTTGATCTGGTAGGATATTTGATGCATCTGAAAACTTCAAATTTTGGGATGTTATGGTAACATGTCTTAAACCTTCGAGATTGTAAAGTACTTGGGTTTGCTAGAATTCTGAATAAATCTCCGATGATAAATTTACAGAAAAATATTCGTATGTCTGAATTAATCAATGTGGCGTAAAAGACTGAGTTGATTGCAATGACTAAAAAGGATTGAAAATAGTGATAACGCTAAAATGGTTGGAATGGTCGTGATGACCAAAAGACTAAAATATCCTCGATACCAATTGCCAAAATAATCGAAATGATTGATATAACCTCAAGTTTTGAAATGAACGAATAATTGGAAGGACCGAAAGACTCTAAATAATTGAACCACCTTTGAGCATCGAGTGTCTGAAATGCATTCGAATACTAAAATGACTAAAAATACATCTAAGACTCATAATAAGAAATACCAATAAACCAAACAAATGTAATGACTCTGAACGTGGTAATACACAACCCGTATTTGTTGGTCGTTTCAAATACTAAAGTGATATTAGGGGAGATTACCATATGAAGGCAAGATCGATTGATTTGGGGAATGTATATAGTCAATGGTAAGAGTAACATGTTCTTTGAAGGTACGTTCGATACTATTGATTGAGTTCGAGTGTAATGCACATGTTCAAATAGTTGGAAAGTATCGATTAAATACATGTTCGTTTTCTCGTTGTGTGTTCAGTGATAGATTGGCGAAGGCGATCTATTTTGTCATACTCTGTTGTCAGCTCTAAGAAATGAATACTAAGTTATACATATCCTTTTAAATAATAAACATTGAATGATGGGTTCCGATTAGTTCAAAAGCACTCGAAAACTTCATGAGTAACTAGAATTCCTGAATTTTGAACATCACTATTTATACCTTGTTGGTATAAATTACCAAATTACCCTCATAGGTCAAAATGACCATAATGCCCTCCCATGCTTTAATGATTGGATCACTCATGATATATATGAAATCTTAATAATCATGATGCTTCAACTTCTAAATATCTAGTCTGAGTAGTTAGTATCGAACCCTTCTTTTAGAAGGATCTCGTTCTAAAATCAGTCTAAAATTGTAAGATGTTTTATATTTTCTTTCTGAAAATTACAAACTACGAGAATAAATTGGACCATATGGAATGTTCCATGTGTCCATGAATATTTTCTCTGTTTTAAACCAAAACTATCTACTCTAAATTAAAAGTATGACTCTTTTATCCGTAATGAAACCACAATTATAAAAATATATATAATATTTGTTTTCTAATATTAGTGTTTACTTGATAAAAACTAACTTTATATGGGATATGATGGAAGATTTGTAGGCTCAACGCTGGTAAACCCTTCTGAACCTAAGATATCCCCTAAGCCCAACGGGCATATGGGAGTCTTTCTTTAAGCTCCACGCCCAAATGGGCCTAGGGTAAGTCTTTCTTGATACATTTATGGGATAATGCATATTGGCGTACGAATGAAGGGTAGTTTTATGATTAAATAAAACTTCCTGGCCCCTTATGAAACCCACCCTTCTATGTTAGTGTACTAAAGTCTGAAACTCTCAGTATGTTTCTAATATGCGCTTAATGAAACAACCAAACTCTCTAATTCAACTTCTGTAATCTAGTTCTCTTCTGAATCTCCAGCTATATACTTATCTCCAGATACTCGTGTGACCAAATAAATAACAATTATGTTATATTTGAATATAACGCTTCATTGCAACATCGATTCATAATCGAAATATGTAATTGCCCGAAACTTTATGACAACTTTATTCTTTGCCTTATACCTGCATGTTGCCTATAGCATATTTTGGTAGTTTTGTATTATTGAGCTTTCCAAAGCTCACGTTGTTTTTACCATAGCATGTTAGAAGAATTCTTTCATGGTATAGTGATTGTTATCAGTGTTTGGAGTTCTGTCGGCATTGCCTTTGGAGTATAATATTGGTTCAGTTAGTGGGTATGTATGTCGTGTATTGTTTTATGTTAGTGTTTGTAATGTATTTTCTAAAATATTGTTATATGTTTTAATTATTTTTTTGAAATGCTATTTCAAACATATGGTTGTTTCGTATTTATAAATGTATTTAAAGAAAACATTTTTATATGGATTTTATTTTGGGTCGCTCTTGTAACCCTAATGTGACCTCCTGGAACTCGAAGTAACACATAGACGAGTTTAGGGGATTACATTTAGTGGTATCAGAACTTAGAGTTGCGTCATTCTGGGTAGATCAACCGATCGTCTGTCATAAGGTGTCTGGTTTGTGCATGCACCTAGATCATAATCGTACTCATCAGTGTCAGGACTCTAAAGTTGAATCATTTCCTATAATAAATGTATCTAACCATTCTATCCATAATAGCTCGATCTGTACTGGCAATGAATGTTTGTAACATTCGTCTGTAAATCGGATTTTCTTGATGGATTTTGATTTGGAAAAAAAGAACTTGAGATGGTTCATGCATGCAAAACTAAATATCCAATTTAGATTGAGAATAAATGATTGATTATGTGAGGTAACCGGAATAAGATTTCATGAAAGGTTATTCGGTGATAATGATCATGTTTTAGAACACCCTGATGGAAATGTGATGAAAACACTATGAATTAAAAAAAGGTGTTTGTGAATGTGGCGAAAGTGTAAATTTTGTGGTGACTCTGTTATACTCGAAGGAAATAGTTATTTGAATATTATGCTGAAGGTAAGTGATATCCATTCACGACCTTGGTTATGTTCGGTTGATATAAAGAATAACATTTTTTTTAAATTTGAGGCATGGTAAACCATTATGTATTATCTCTGACCAAAATTTGATGTTTACATCCTAATTCTAGAAGGCCCTATGAGAGGCCTTGGGTACTCATTTGAACTACAGTTATAGTTCTTCATCCGCAAAACTGATGGTTAAACTGGAAGAGTAATTCAGATTCTAGAAGATATACCTTTGGGTTGTATGGTTGTCTTCTGTTGTCGTCGGAGAGGTTTCTTTATCACAGACTGAGTCCGCTTATAATACCAGTTATGAGACAAGTGTTCATATAGCTTCGTATGAAGTTCTGTATGGATTCATATACAATATTTTGATCAGTTAAAATGAGATGTATGATAGGATAATTTGGGTCCAAGGTCATTCCGAGAGACTGAGGACACTACTAGATTGATCTGTGACCATCTTAGAAAGTCTCGAGGAACAAGTAAACTCTGATGGTTAAGTTTTTGTACAAGAATATATGAAAGAGTAGTTTCTGCATTTCTTCGGCTCTAGTAAATTTTGAGGACGAAATTTTCTTTTAGGGACGGAGAGTTGTAAGTTGTAACACCCTAAAATAAAATATGAAGGCTTAAAAGGGAAGTAAGTTCCATAAAAAAATTAGGTAAGTGTGGCTGTGAAGGATTGAACTTGTAACCCTAGGTGTGGTGAGCTTGTGCGTAAGCCATTTGAGCTAAGGCCATCTTTGGTTTTTATTTACTATATGTGTTTCAAATATACCTAACAATAAGTGGTCATCAGAACCCCCACATGCAATAATTAATGCACCATTTGGATCTAAAGTATCCAGATTTTCCCCCCTTGTCATTCGACCCTTCCCCTTCCCTCACCGGTTGTTGTCTCTGATCTCCCCCACCGCCGCATAATGCATGTCACCGCCGACGTTGCTTTGTTCACCGTCACGGCCTGAACCCAACACTGTCAGCCACGTGCTCGTTGTGTCGTCGTTCACTGTGAAAGACGGTTTGAATCTGGCATGAATAACCCCTCGACCTCCTCTATTGTCTGCAATTTCTGGCTACGTCCATTGTTCTTTCGCCGCACCATCACCACCAGTGAGTCCCTTGCATCGGTGCAATCAAAACCCCTCTGACCCATCGCCTTTTGACACCAGTGGCGACTCCAAGTCTTCATTGTTTTCAAATACGGTTTTTATGGTGTCCAACCAACCTTAGTGGCCAGTGGTACTCCAGGTCTTCTTTGTTTTCAAACATGGTGTTCAATAGTAATCCCCTAAAATTCAATTTCTTCTAAAAAGGCGAGGGGACACCAAGTAAATTTTCAAAAAACGTCGCTACAGTATCTTCTTCATTTCTTTGTTTAATTGAAGGCGGCGACAGTCTTAATGTTGGTTGTTGACCGTTAGTGATAGATCTAAAAATACTTTCGAGGGTGAGCACACACATATATTAACATCATGTTTGAATCTGATTCGTTTATTATTTAGTGTGTTTGGGCTAGGTTTTTAGCTTTTGCAAACATATTCGTTTAGTGTTTACAAACATGATCATTTATATGTTCGTGAACGTAAGTGACTAGGTATAAATAAGTTAACAATGCTTATTTACAAAGATATAAATTAGTTATTAATGCAAACATTAGTGAATAAAAAACACAACGGTGTAAATAACTTGTCCACCATGACTATATGGTGGATCAGCCATTGCAGTTGATACGTATATAATTTAAAGTTTGTTTAAAAAGCAGAAAACATTATCTTCTATTACAACTTAAAAAGACATACCTATGTAACATATGCATGATGTAGACAATTTAATACAAATACTTGGTTCCCCATATTGTGAGGATTGAGTACAATCCTACATCACAAAGGGGAGGAAAACATACAATTCACGCTAGCCATAAATACACATTAGTGATTCAAAAATATCTAAATTACAATTTATAAAGCAGTGTGATATATAATACCTACAAGATTACAAGAGGTTTTGAACTCTTGAAATCTTGTGGAACTAAATATCGTGTCCCTATTTGTATTGTTATAGTCTTGAACTTTGAAAATTGAGAATTTTGTGTTAAAGGAAGAAAAAAATTTCAAAAATAGACGCAAAAGTTGCATAATCAAAGAATTTTTATTTTTTAGTGAGTTTCCCACTTTTCTTATAATTGATTATTATTTTAAGGCTTTTATGTAGGGTTGTAAATGAATTGTGCTCAAATGGATTGTTTATGAACTATTAAAAAATAAGTTACTAGTTATGGACATTTCTATTATAATTTATAGGTGGATGGGAATAAATAAAATTTTAGGGTAAGCACAAATAAAATTTCATAAATTTTAGGTGGGCACAATCAATAAAATAGATAACTAATAGAATAAAATTCAAACTCCAGCTGAACACATGCCTACCCTGGTCTTATGGTGGATCTGCCACTATCGACCGTCGATAAGTCATATTTACTTTAGTTTTCTTGTATTTGAATCTATTTGCTTTTTTTCTCCCATCTTGTTGCGCTTTTCTCTGCCTCTGCGACACTTTTCTCCCTTTATCACACATGCTTGCCTTAAGCCAAGTTTTATGACTACTTTTTGTAGTTTGGTCTTCATTCGGTGGCCCCCACAGCTTTGTTTCTGTTTTTTTATTTGTCTGTGGTCTTGGATAGTTTGATCCCCTTTGGGGTTGTTAATTAATATAATCAGAACTGTGTTGCAGATCTTTCTCTTTGGGTATAGGTGTGAAAAGTGATTGTTGATCTTGGGGATTTCTTTTAGTTCATGTTTTGACAACTCCCTATTGACCCTTCCTACAATGGACTGCAGAGATTTTCTTTGGTGTAAAGAAAAAATGTCTAATATGATGGTGCATCGCTTATATTTTATTTTTAAATCTCATTTCTCTCTCTGTTTTGTTATTTATGGTTATTTTAAAACCTTTAATAGGTTATGTTCTTGTTTTACTTTTGTGTATTAATAAAGTTATACGGTTGATGTGCCAAAAAAGAATTTAGCACTCTATGAAACAAATTTAATTATATTAAGATAAAGGTAATGTTTGGCACTTAGCTGATAGATGATAGATGATAGTTGATTACATTAGCTTATTTGATTAGTAGATTTTATTAGCTAATTTTATAAAAAGTGTTTGGTAAAATTAACTAATAACTGATCTGTTTGATTATTTAAACAAGCAAAATAATATATAAGGACATGATTATATTCAATAGTTCTTTAAATAATTTATTAGTTATCAATATATTGTATCTATTAATATTAATTATATTATGAAATTAATTTTTAATATAACATCACTAAGCCTATTTGAAAGATCTATATATTAACTTATTATTTATATAATTATTTTAATACAATTTAATTAATTATTAAATTTAAATGATATTTGAAGCATATGTATTAATATCATATATTTGAAGAAAAAATAAATATTTAAATTATATATGAAAGTATGTTTTACTTAAAGTATATGTGACTTATTTAAATACAATATAAATATGTGAGAAAAAGAAGAAGAAGAAGAAGAAGAAAACAAAAAAAAAATATTGGCTTTCAAATATCATCATGTAAATTAAAATAGAAAAAATTAGATTTAAATTATTTAGAGATTTTTGGTAATTGTCAAGGGTAAAAGAATTTTTATAACTCTTATGTCAAAACATCTAATTTCAAAAAACTCATATTAACATCTTTTCAAAATTAGTGATTTTTTCCCCAAATCGCTATTATAATTTGTTATTCATTAAACATCTAAATTAAAGTATTTGATCAGTTAAACTTTTAATTTTAGCTCAAAACACTATTTACCGAACGAAGCCAAAATAATATTCTATAGGTCATACTTAAAATTAATTTACGGTACTTTTCCTTTTATTTTGGAAAGACCAACGGAAAAAATGAGAAAGACCAAGAAAGGAAATCCATACTTATCTTCAATATTTATGTCGTATCACGTCGTTGATCATTGGTGAAAAAGAGATTAAATTTAAAATATCTTTCAAATAAAATAAAGCTATGATTAATAAATAATGCAATGTCTAGATTGGTTTTTTGGTTGATCTGAACTCAATTTAAAAATAATTATTTTAAATTCAGTTTCGATTTAAAAATTATATATTTAAATTCGAATCCGTTCTAATTCGATTTATGAAAAAAATTAATTTCAAGGATTTAATTGTAAAAAAATAATTTTAGTGACCTAATTATAAAAAATATAAAGATGGAGTATTTTTATAATATTCTTAAAACAATATATAACAAGTACGTTATTAGTCCTAGATCGGGTCAGATATTTTCACTCTAAACCGAATCCGACCCGAACTTAAATATTTTTAAATAAGAAAAGTTTGATCCGATCAGATCGAATCTGGTCGGAACCCAATCGGATCATGAGAAATGCTCATCCTTAGTTTCAACGATTAACTTATAAATATTTTAATTTTTATTTCCAATATTATGTCCAAACTCAACATTTTTTTTTTTGTAAATATTTACTAGTCAATTTTTTTATTTAAATTTTTTTAAGCTCAATTTATTTAATTCTTTCGAAATGTTGACATTTCATTTTTTTTGAATATGTAAAAATACTTGTGTAAGTGTTACTTTTATGAAATACTAAACTACGCAAACCATTTAATCGAACAATAGACGATACAAAATCAAACTCCATGTTGGTTCATGAATTCTCGCGATCGATCCAAAGCTTTAAGGTGGAGGAACTGGCCAGACGAATCCTCTAAGAGTGGCAACTCCCGCCAGAAGAATCCACCACTATTCCGACAGCCCATCTCGATCACTTTCAGTCTCTTTAGGACGGACTTTCTTAATAGCATCGTCATCTACAATGACATACTCAAAATTATCAACAAAAATGGATAAAATAGTGTTGAAGGCTAGCTGCACTCTTAAAAATTTTAAATTTTTTATATAATTCAGTATGGACAGAATATTAAGAAATCTAACGATAACCAAATTGAAGAGAAGAATCATTCAAGTAAATAAAGCTATGGCTTAGTTTTCGTTGAGTTTAACCGTTTTCAAGAAACCCCTAATTGAGGGGAAGAAAAATGAGAGAGAAGAGAATATTTTATTTTTAATTTTGTTATAAAGAGTGATCGATGACGGACGGCGACGACCAAGAAAGAAATTCAAGTTTTTAGGATAAAAAAATAAGACGTGATAGTGACATTTAAATATTAATAGTCCAATGACTAAAAAACGAATATGAAATGTTAGTACTATGAATTAAAACTTTTTATAATTTAATGGTCAAAACGAAAATTAATGATAAAAATTGCCCAAAGAAATTAAAAAAAAAAAACTGTAGAGAATTTTATTTGTCTCTATTTAAAACTTCAAGACTCTGTCGATAAGGACAAATAGAGTCCATTCATTTATAACCTATTTGCTCGAATCCAAGCTCATTATGAAGAAATAGTTCTAAATTGAGTGATGATAATGAATAAAGGATAAGAATTGGAATTGCTTGCAGATGAATAGATAGGGTCAGCTGATTGCATTCCTGACAAGACAAAAGATTTTAGCAACTTGTTTTCTTCAGCTTTGTGGTAACCAGTTTCCTTTCTTAATGCCCATTGCTTGCAGGTTCATAAATTCTGGCCTGAATTCTGAGCATTATTGGGCACTTCATTTATGCATATCCATGGATAGAGGGGTTGGAGGTACCGGTCCCCTTAAAATTTTAAAATTCAGATATGATGTAGAAGTTTTTTTAAAAAAAAATATGTATTTTTTATTATTAAAAATCTATTTTGTTCTTCGAAAATTTTATAAGCTTACCCCTAACTAGGTCAATCCGCGTGCATATCAATTCTTCATCAATCATCCTATGCTCAAAATTAATCTGTTAGGCAATGTCGTACGTCTAATTTGCCTATCAATTTTCCTTTCGTATTTTGTCTGATTATATGTTTGCTTGGAGTTGGAGGCATTAATTGTCGTTAAAATGTGTGAGTATTAATTCCAACAATAATATTTATTGTTGCAAATTTTCAATTTTATTTATAATGATAAATAAATTATTTTTAAGTATAATTACTTGTAATTATATACATAGCATACTTAGATAACTATTATAATCAGTACATTCTACTTAATTGAGTCTGACTTATATGTTTTATAATAATTACACAGGTTGTACACCATTTATTTGAGAATTCCTCTATAAAGTTTACAAAAAAAATTATTTATTGTATCATATATTTGAGATTTACTCCATATTTGAAATATATCCCATTCTCAAAAATTGAAATGATGGTTATCACTAAAGAGAGCATGATGATGATGCTCATTTTATGATTGTGCTTCCAAAGTGAAAAAAAAGGTTCAAGTATGCTAATCTCTTTTTTCCTCCCTTGACTTTGGCATACTTCTTTTTTCTAGTCAAAATAAAATTTATATTTATTATAAACAACAAGAGTGATTATAACGATTCTGATCCAAATTAAATGTTTCATTAAAAAATTTCTTAATTAATTATATGTATATATATAAACAAAGAATACACCCAACATGAAAATACACAAGATAACAACTACCTCTAATAGTCAAAACACAAGAAATGAACAACACTAACGCCTCACCACCAAACCTCCTCGAAAAGAAAAGCTATGCGAATCACTTTGGCATACATAAGATTTCCACTATCTCTTTTGCAAAAACAATCCCTGATGGACCATCATTTAGTTTTTGTGAGTCGGCTCATACGTGTAAACTTCAATGGAAATGGTGTTGGTCATGTAATGCAAAAATGGCTAATATTCATGGGATAAGTTTCCCGGGTTTTAGAAAGAAATTAGAGGATGAATTTTTTTTACTATGATAGGTGACATGAACTGGGGCTAATGGGAAGCATCACTAATCAGAGCCGTGTTTGAG
This sequence comes from Hibiscus tridactylites, assembly GCA_958450335.1. Classification (NCBI taxonomy): domain Eukaryota; kingdom Viridiplantae; phylum Streptophyta; class Magnoliopsida; order Malvales; family Malvaceae; genus Hibiscus; species Hibiscus tridactylites. Next base: position 20,951,109 of record OY288289.1, on the reverse strand, counting down.
TTTTTATTCGCCTAGTGGTAAATCTAAAAGTTGACTCCTAATAACAAGTAATAAAAAATAATTTGAAAAGTATAAAAAATAAATTAATTTGTTTGTAAATTATATTTTTTACTACGCTCAATAATTATCAAATGAAAAACATCAAGAAATTTTATTAAATACCGAACAAGTTACACAAAACAACTTCTACGAGCATTTCTAGATGCAAAATTATTAATAATAGTGTCTATATCAATATGATCTAACATATTTTTCTCAATACATAAAATGGCTAGACCATTCAACCTTTCTTGTGACATTGACGATCTCAAATAGGTTTTCAACAATTTTAACTTCGAAAAACTTCTTTCGGCAGAGACAACTATCACCGGCATAGTTAAGAGGATTCGATAAGCTATTGAAATATTTGGATAACAATCCGCAACTTTGACAAACTTGAGAATTTCCAATGCTGACATTAACTCATTTGGCAAAGTCACCTGCAACACTTTCAATTCTGGAAAAAAGATCATCTGTATCAATATCAGACAAATCATTATGAGAAAAAATAGTCCTAAAATTTGTGCAAGATTTTTTTAGTTCGTCATTATCTAAAGATTTTAACCTTTCGAAATCAAATAAAAATTCAAAAATATTGTTAAATAACTCTAATTGTTCAAATCTATTTTTCAAAGAAGTTATAACCAAATCAACAACCACAAGAAAATAATTTACTCTAAAAGATTCTTCGGGTGATTGTACTTCTTTTCCATTATCATTTTCGTCAAATTGTCTTCTCCTAAACACATGACGTTTTATTGAAAATGTTGGCTCTATATTCATATCAAATGCAGGACTTTTGGCAATGTTCATGCAAGACTCAAACTCTTCACTTCTATATTTCTTAAAGAATGATGTTACACCTTTTACTTCATTAATTGTAGTTCTAATGCATATAGATTTAGATTGTAATTTCTTACTCACCTTGTTAATAGTAAATAAAATCTCATACCAAATTACTAAGCTAAATAAGAACTCAAAACTTGCAAGAGAATTAACTAGACTTTCCGCTTCACTTTTTGTCTTGGCATCTTCGCCACTAAAATTATACAATGCCAACAAAGTTAATTTTATTTGAGGTGCTTGAAATCTAATAACTTTAACACTTCTAATTCGACTTTCCCATCGAGTATTACACAAAGATTTCACTGTAAAATCTTTAACATTATCAACTAAAACCTTTTATTTTTTAGTAGAACTTGCAAATAATGTGTATGTGTTGCACAATTCTAAAAAAAATAGCTTTCACACAAGAATGTGACATATCCGATATAGTGAGATTAAGGCTATGACAAGCACATGACATATAAAGCCCTTGGATTTATTTCAAGTAACCTCTTTTGAATTCCTTGATGTTTTCCTTTTATATTTGAACCATTGTCATAACCTTGACCCCTAATATCATTAACATCTAAATCAAGTGACTTGCATACACCTAATAATTCATTAAAAAGGCCAAATCCGGAAGTATCATTTACTTTTAAAAACTCTAAAAAAAACTCATCTATTTTTATTTCGTTACTTGACACATTAACACATCGTACTATCAAACTCATTTGTTCTTGATGGCTCACATCCGGGGTGCAATCAAGAATAATAGAAAAATATTTTACCTCTTTAATAATCTTTATTATGGAAGTTCTAACACCATGAGTCAAAAGAGAAATCAACTCGTTTTGGATTGTAGGCCCAAGATAGTGGTAATGAATTTTTTTGGTTTTGGATACGTCTAACATAATTTTGCATTATTAAATCAAATTCAGCTATCATTCAAATTAAACCTAAAAAATTACCATTACTATCTTCGTAAAATTTCCCTTTACATCCACGAAAAGCTAAATTATTTTTGGCAAGGCATTTCACAACATATATAATTCTTATTAAAACTTGTCTTCAACGTTCCTTTGATTTTGAATTTCCTTCTTGCAAATCTTTATCAATGCCTTTATTCTTTTTTAATCTTATTCTTGTTTCATTTCAAGTATTCATATTAGTCATATGCTCAACACTATTTTCATATTGTTTATGTCTCTCACTCAAATGCTTCCAATCATTCATTCCATCATTTGCTAAAATACTTTTGTTATTTTGAGAACTAAACAATTTACAACAAAAACAATATATTTTATTCACATGTAAACTAACCATTTTCTATCAAAAGTTTCTCCATTGCTTAATTTTCTAGAATAATATGAGTATGAGAAATGTCTAGAAAGACTATTCTTAGAAAATGTGAGATTCAATTCTCTAATGGGCCTCTTTTCAATCAAAATGTCTCTAGATTTAGTATCAAGAACACCCAAATTTCTAGGATCATAGATATCGAAAGGAGAAATTATATGTTCATCAACATCAACATTTGACTCATCAAGTACATTATTATGCTCATTATTCAAATTAATAGTATCATTATTATTCAAATTAGCATTATCGACATTGAGGCAATTATCATTACTCAAATTTTCATCATTCAAATTTTCATTAAATTGTTTAATATTATCTTCATTTATGCCCAACACATCACCGTCTAAAGGTTCATTTACTTGTTTTGAAAAAAATTATCTAAAGCTCCCTTTTGTGATTCTACCAATTCTTGTGTTCGTTTTTTTCTTCCTTTTTTCACTACCGGAAGCATGCTTTTTCGTTAACATTATACTATAAAAATTATAAAGAAAAAAGTATAGAATGATAGCACCTGATTTTTTGTCGTTGAAGCTCTGTCTCAAACTTGGTTATAGCATATCAACAGTAAAATCTCATAAACCACAATCTTCTTGAATAAATGAGTTCTTGCCTTCTTGAAGTATCGAATAAAAAATTATAAATACCAAGTTCAAAATAAATAGTGAGAAAATAACATAAGAAAGAGAGAAAGTGGTGAGAAATTGAGATATGAAGAGTAAGAACAATGTAAATGAAAAATATTATTTATAGGTGTATATAATTTTTTTATTATCAATTTAAAATTCAAAAAAATAAAATATTATTAAATTCTTAATTATGACCCTATAAAACACTCATATGTAGACTAAATTTCACCACTTTTAACGGCCATTTTCAACGTTCCCCTTTTTAATTTACTTCAGAATATAATAATAAAAAAATCAAACTTAAAAAAAAAATGAACTGAAGAAGCAATTTGGTGGGGCCTGACTTTAGTTCAATTTCCTAGAAGTAATAATTACACCTTTAAATGTTATAATTGTTATCCAAACAAATTATAATTGTTTAACGGTAAAAAATATACATAAAATATATCTAATTTTTTTAGTGACCTGGGCCCTGGGCCTTCGCTACTGTTGCCCAGGCCCAGGACGGCTCTGATCACTATGATGAATATAAACGCATATAACATGCGGTGACAGAAGCTTTAAGGACTAGTGAGATGCAAAATCTGTATAGCTATTTGTGGTCCATATATTCAATAAAAAGTTGAATATGTACCTCATCTCTTGCCGATGTTAAATCCATGTCTAACAGATCCTAAATTTGATGGGCTTTACAACAAATGTGAATATATCTTGCTTCAATGGTCCAACATCTGCGCATGAATTTATTTTTTATTTTTTGAAAAGAAAAACTTCGATTACTGGGAGCTAAACATATGCGTATGTTTTTAGTTAAGGTGTTGGATTTTATGAACATTTACATAGAATTTTAAGAAAAGAGTTGTGATTTTCATGCCCGTTTTACTTTTCAGGTTGTAAATTTTTTTTTTTTAGTTTTAATGAGTTTTCTTGATGTTGTTTTTTCAAAATTCTTTGTCCCTTAGAATGTGTTTACGTAGGCTTCTCTTTCCTCAATCCTCTACCAATGAAATTCAGTATTTTGTTAGAAAAACACTACAACGTAGACGAGGGGGTCATTAGGTAAAGCTATAACACTGGAAGAATAAAACTAATTAAGGATGTTTCACGTGGATCAACCATAAAATTTACGTCAAAATAATTTCACTAGATAAACAAAATTTGAGTGGACAAAATAGGAACAAATCGTAAGTTGAATTATTAAATTAAATATTTTTAAACTTGAGTGACCAAAATAAGAGTAAGAAGGAAGTTGAGTGGTGAAACTTATAATTTATACTTAAAATAAAAGGTTTAAAAGAAATTTTTTACAGCTTGATTTTTTATAAAAAATAATTTAACTATAATTTTTTTATATTTTTATTTTCTTTTCAATTAAATCAATGGAAAAAGTAAAAGATATGTTAAGTTTACCTAAGTTATTTTATGTTTTTGTCAATATCGACATCAATTATTTTGTAAATAAATATATTTAAATGATTAAAAATAGTAAAACTTTTATAGAAATATATTAAAATGAAAAAATAAAAAATAATAGTTGATGACAGCTAAACAAATATGTTATTTTCTAAAAGGAATTTATTCCAAAGGGTTTTTCATGACGTCCTCTTCATCCTCCGAAGTTGTAGGGCGTGATTGTGGGTTAGCGCCGGTGGGTCGCCCACCCGATCAGCAGACGCGGGAGGCGACAAAGGTGGATGGATCGGTGCATGACGGCGACAGTTCTCCTGGGGAAGACAACGGTGCGACGGGGCAGCAGATGGAGGTTGAGGCTACGCCTCCTGGAAACGTTGTGATGGTTGACGCTGGTAGTGAGCCGGAAACTGGGTCTCCGGCAGCAGGGGGACAGACGGGTGAGGCGAAGGGCAAGCTATCTTTTCGTGATATGGTTGTTGGGCAGCGATCAGAGGGGCAGAAGGAAAATTTTATATGCGATCTTGACGTTGATCTTGAAGCGGATGATGTGGTGATTGGTAACGTCGGGGAGGTGCCGGAGATTAAATTCTCCGAGAGAGTCCATCGCATCATTGATGATAAATTGGCAAAGTCCCTGGTGGTGAGATTGTTGGGTCGGTCAATTGGCTATCGTGCATTACACAACAGGGTGCATATGATGTGGAAACCGGTGGGTGAAATTAGTATTATTAATCTAGATAATGAATATTTTCTTGTGAGGTTTGCGATGGAAGCGGATTATGAACGTGTGCTGTCTGGGGGACCGTGGATGATTTATGGCAGTTACCTAACGGTCCAACCGTGGTCGCGGGAATTTTCCACGGCTATCGACTATCCTAGGAAGTTATTGGTTTGGTTGCGGCTTCCGGGACTGCCGTATAGATACTACTCGCGCAGTATTTTTGAGGCCATTGCTGGGGTCCTTTGGGAGGTGATTCGCGTGGATTTTAATACGACGAAAGGATCGCGCGGGAAATTTGCTCGCCTTGCGGTGGTTGTAGATTTGGAGAAACCGTTGATATCGGCAATTATCATCGATGGGCGGCATCAATTGATTGAATATGAAGGACTCTCGCATATTTGTTTTTCTTGTGGAAAGTATGGGCATTTGAAAGATGTGTGTGAGAATTTTGCGGCGAATAAGGGAAAAGCTAAGGTTGTGGAGAATGCTGTCCCGGAAAAGGCGGACCGTTTTGGTCCTTGGATGCAAGCCCCTAGTCGTCGGCGTCGGGTAACGTTGACAAAGGATAAGGCCCCGATGCAGGCGGCACCTAGACCGCACCCTGGCTTGCGCTTCAGGCCGCTGATCGTGGAGAGTGAGGGTCCAGATGATACGGTGGATGCCGCGAAAGCAGGTGAGGAGCATGTTGTTGCTCAAAATGTTGGTGGGTGTAAGGTAACAAAGGTTATTGAGGGTAGGGTCGCGGGAGGCGATGTGCGTACTGGTGCGGGTGTGGTTAGTAGGATAGCGAAGGAGGGTCGAACGGATAACGTAAGGACGGTTGGGACTGCTTCGCAGTGTGTTGGTGCTGCTGGGAGGAGTGTTGCGGTGAATATGAAGGGTGTCATGATCGAGGGTAGTCAGGAGGTGCCAATTGCATCGGCCGATTTGATTGTTGTGGAGCAGTCGTCCTTACCGGCAACGAATCATACGGCAGTGAGGGTTGTGGATGATGGGGGGCGTCAACCTTTGCAAGACTCGAATGGTAGACATAACATGGGAACCAACCGGGGGAGTGGGCATAAATGGACAAGTCGTAATCGGTTAGCTCCCAAGGGTGTGGGGTTGAAAGGGGTCAAAGCTCGAAAATCTGATAGCTCCGCTTTGACTCAAGTAGCGGTTAAGGATTGGGCGAATGATTTGTCGAACTCTCTAACATTGACGAAGAATGTGTCGGATGCTAGAGGCGTGAGTCGGGGAGATGTTCAGTGGATCAGGAATGCAACGTTTGAGGGGTCGTCGTCTGGTACACCTCAGTGACTCTTTGTTTGTCCTTTTTCCTATTATCTTTATGGTTAAGTTTATTATTTAGATTCAAATTATTTTAACCGTTATTTGCGAATGTGCTATCGGGAGGTATTTGGGTTCTGTAGAGGAATAAGGTTCAGTTTGATGTGTTGGCCTTGTCTAATCAGTTTGTGCATGGGTGGTGTAGGGATTTAGATTCAAATATCAGCTTCTTTCTCACTTTTGTGTATGCTAGCCCTAATCATAGTAGACGACGTTTGCTTTGGGATCAATTACGTGCTTTGGAAGTTGCTGAAGACTTCCCGTTGGTCCTCGGGGGAGATTTTAATGCCATTTACTCCTCGGATGATAGACAGGGGGCTCACAACAGAGAACGGGGATTTTCTGGAAATTTAGTGATTTTATGTTTAGGTCTGGTCTGCATGATATGGGGTTTAATGGTCCTCGTTTTACTTGGAAAAGGGGGGGGGATCTTAGTCAGCGCCTGGATAAATAGATTTGCTCGGGTGCGTGGTATAACGTTTTTCCACTATCGGAGGTGTGCCATCTCCAGCGTTTGGGTTCAGACCATCGTCCTATTTTACTATCTACGGATGTCATACATAACAGTCGAGGTGAGCGGCCTTTTAGGTTTTTTGCGGCGTGGAATGAACATCCGGATTTCGGAAACTTGTTATCTGATAGCTGGAATCAGGAGAGTGCTGTTTTTGATAATTTAGCGAGGTTCCAGACTAATAGCAGACGGTGGAATAGAGAGGTCTTTGGGCACATTGGACAACGGAAAAAGCAGCTTCTAGCCCGTATTCGTGGGGTGGAGATAGCTTTGGAACGTCAACAAACGCCTTTTCTTGTTGATCTGGAGAAGAGTCTAAAAGGGGAACTTTCTGAGGTTCTTAAGCAAGAGGAAAGCCTTTGGTTCCAGAAATCTCGTAGCAAGTGGATACAACAAGGGGATCGAAACACTAAATTTTTCCATGCGACGACCTTACAACATCGACGTAAGAACTCTATTAGAATGCTCAAGTTGGATAATGGTGAGTGGTGTGACGAGCAGACGGCACTTCAGGACCATGCCGTTGACTTTTTCTCTTCCTTGTTCACGTCAGAGCCGTGTAGGGAACCACACGGGATATGTTCGAATGGGTTTCCGTCGGTGAGTAGTGATAATTTGGATGGTTTGGTTCGAAAGGTGTCTTTTGAGGAGGTTACTGAGGTTGTTTCTAGTATGGACCCTCTTAAGGCTCCGGGTGCTGATGGTTTTCAAGCTGCTTTCTTCCAACGGAATTGGGGCACTGTGGGTGATTCGGCGTTCCGGTTTGTTGTGGATTTCTTTGAGAATGGTTTTCTACCTGATGATGTGAATCAAACGTTATTGGTTCTTATCCCGAAAGTGCAGTCGCCAATTAAGATAAGTCAATATCGTCCTATTAGCATGTGTACTGTTTTATATAAAGTTATTACGAAAATTTTGGTTAATAGGCTTAAGCCTTTATTAGACGGTTTGGTTGGTCAGAACCAGGTGAGTTTTGTACCTGGCCGGCAAATTACTGATAACATCATTTTGGCACAGGAAATTATGCATTCAATGGCCAGGAAGAAGGGGGCGAAAGCTTGGATGGCGGTTAAGGTGGATCTGGAGAAAGCGTATGATCGCTTAGAGTGGGCTTTCATTGAATCCACTCTTATCGATATTGGCTTACCGGTGAAATTTATTCATTGGATCATGCATTGCGTGCGCTCAGTACAGACTCGTATCATTATGAATGGGAATCTCACTTCTAGCTTTCGGCCGTCGCGTGAGATCCGTCAGGGAGACCCCTTATCGCCGTATCTCTTTGTACTTTGTATGGAACGCCTTTCCCATGCGATCAATAGAAAGGTTGTTGAGGGGGCGTGGAAGGGTATCGCTTTGTCGAAGCATGGCCCTGGTATATCTCATCTATTTTTTGCCGACGACTTGGTTCTTTTTGCTGAAGCGAATTTAAGTCAGATACGGGTGATAAAAGAGACATTAGATATTTTCTGTGCTTGTTCTGGGCATCGGGTAAGTACCGATAAGACCACTATCTATTTTTCCAAGAACTGTAGCAAGGATAGGGGGTTGGAATTGGCCGAGTTTGGTGGCTTTAAACCCGTCGATGATTTGGGGATGTACTTAGGGGTTCCGTTGTTACATAAATGGGTCACTTCCGCTACTTACAGGTTTCTCATTGAAAAGGTTGAAAGCCGTCTATCAGGCTGGGCGGCACACACGTTGTCTCTAGCTGGCCGTATCACTTTGGCCAAGGCTGTTCTTCAGGCTATTCCCACTTATGTTATGCAGACGGCTTGGCTTTCGAAGGGTATTTGTGAAGCTTTAGAGCGCCTTATCCGGAGATTTATATGGGGTTCACCGTGTGGTTCCAAGGGTATACCGTTGGTTCGCTGGAATGTTGTTTCGGCAGATATCAAGGAGGGGGCCTTGGTTTGCGGCAACTTGAGCGCCAGAATCAAGCTCTTCTTATGAAGGTGTGATATCGCTTAATTACGGATCAAAATAAGCTGTGGGTTCAGGTACTTCGCCACAAATATAAGTGGGATGGTTCTCTCCGTTAGAGTATTTATCGGATGGGGTGTTCCCGGTTATGGCCAGGCTTAAGCCAAATATGGGACATGATTCGCAGTGGTATATGTTGGAATATACATGATGGTTGGAACACTGATTTTTGGTATGATCATTGGTTAGATGGTGACGGAGTGTTGGCGGAACGGTGCATTGGTGGAGTCCCGCCTAGGAGTTCACCAGTGGCGGCTTGGATAAGAGTGAACAAAGAGTGGGACTGGGGTAAGCTCGCGGGAGTGCTGCCGGAAGCAGCGATACAGCAAATCCGGGCTGTCGCACCGCCGCGCGCTGCTGCTGGTTCGGACAAGGCAGCGTGGAAATGGGAGCAAACTCGACAGTTCTCGTTAGCGTCGACGTATAGGGCTTTTGGCAAGGGTATGGTGACGGGCAATCCGAGGGCTTGGTCATCCATTTGGAAGCTTAGAGTTCCACAACGCATTCGAACCTTTTTATGGCTGGTGGCTCATGGTAAATTATTGACGAACGAAGAACGGGGACGTCGTCATTTGAAAACAACTACGAATTGCAGTGTGTGCAATGAAGTGGTGGAAGATATCGAACATGTACTCCGATCATGTCCGCGGTCATGGAGCCATTGGGCTCAGGTTCTATACCCAAATCGGGTGCAGGAATTTCTCGACTTACCATTCGAAACTTGGTTTTGGGGTAATATTACCGGTGCGCTTCGCAATTGGTCATCGGAGCCGGATTGGAATATTTTGTTCGCCATTGTCATTTGGTTGCTTTGGAAAAACCGATGCAACAGGGTGCTGGCGGACGACGCCGTTGGTACGAGATTTGATGGTGGTGGCCGCGCGCATACGGGATGAGTGCGTAGCAGCAGCCTCGGCACCTGCTGCTGGGAGCAGTCGCGCGAATGGGGGTCCTTCTAGCTTGGCTGCATGGCATGTTCCGGCGCGAGGGAGGCTAAAGGTAAATGCGGACGGTTCGGTTAGAGGGCCTCTGAAGGTTGCGGCAATTGGTGGTGTTATAAGGGACGATACCGGAGCTTGGGTTCTTGGCTTTGGACGGTGCATCGGACGATGTTCGGTCCTCATGTGTGAGCTTTGGGCGGCCTATGAGGCTCTTCGGCATGCATGGGATTATGGTTGTCGTATGGTGGATTTGGAGACGGATACTTCTACGGTTGCGGACATGCTTAATGGTAAGCTGGACGCGAGTGGTGGGCATAGTTTATTTCACCGGATTATGGACATTGTGAGGCGTGATTGGGACTTGACAATACGATATGTTCCTCGAGCATCTAATAGGGTTGCGGATAAGATGGCATCGCTAGCATTTGAGTGGTCCTTTAGTGGAAAGACTTGGGTTCATCCCCCATGAAGTGGTGGATTTGGTACTTGATGACAAGAGTTTTTCGACGTAGTTTCGTTGCTTTGATTGTTTTCCGTTAATGCTTTGTACGTAACACCACATGTACTCTTTTCCCCATTTAAGTTTAGGGGGGTTTTAACGAGGCATGTGGCGTTACTCTTTCTTATTAATAAAAAAATGTTATTTTCTCTATTATTTGATTTAGTTTGACAAAAAAATGTTTCAAGACTAAAAAAATTAAAAATTAAAATGATTTTTTACGAACAAATTGAAGGCAAAAAAGCCATTTTTATTTGTTTGCATTGGAAAACACCAGAAACAAATCTTAAAGAACAAGAAAATAAAGCACAAAAGCATTTAAAGTCCACTAGATCCATTTCAATTTGCAAATCCAGGCCTTTGAATTTATGGGCTCTAATTTTGGGTTTTTGGAAACATCTATATTTTTAGGTGTCGTTCTCATGTTTGTTTTAAGAGATTTTCCTCCATAGGATAATACAACATTTCTAATAGTACTTTATTTTTAGAATCACATACCTATGTTGTTTTAAGAGAATTACCTTTATAGGGTAATACAACATTTCTAATAGTACTTTCTTTTCTATAAAAATAAAAGAAATGTCATTCCCACCATATTCTTAGGTATTAAACAATTTCCAATACCATAGAATTTACCTTTGAAATAATATGTTTTATTCATGTTAATCATTCGTTTCTATTTCATCAACAATAGTTTTTGGTATATTAAAGCAATTGATTGCCTAAACTAAATTGTTTCATAATAAAATACCTAAATCACACTCATCATAAAATAAATAAATAATAGATATATTTTTTTAATATTATTTATATCTAAAAAATAATTTTACTTTATTTAAATGGTAAAACTCTATTTTAATCAACTTTTAAACAATTTAAAAGTAGTATTTTAAATTTTAGATTTTAAAGAATGACTATAGATTTTAGAAAAAATGACTTCAGATTTTAAAAATAATGTAATTTGAGTAATAAAACATACAAATAAAATATTTATAGTTAATTATTAGTATATATGATTTAGTAGCGAATATGATATTTATTCTACAAGTTTATGAATTTTGATTTTTTTCAAATATATAATTATAATAAATCATAAATAATTTATACATTTTATTTGCATATATTCAACACATTTAGCCGGTTGGTTAAGCTGCTCATCTTTGTTTCCCTCATATTTCTTAACCAAACACTGTAATTTTACATCCTGCCAAACAACCCAAACAAAGTAATATAATATTCCCTGTAATGAGTCAGGTAACGAATCATTTCGGGAATCCTAATCCCAAGGATACCATTACATTCCGTGAATCAATCTCCCCCTTAGTTTTTTATAGGCTTAATGCACAATTTACCCCTAAGTTTTACATGTTTTTTCAATTTGGTACTTAATGTTTTATTTGTCACAAGCGTCCATAGTGTTTTTATCGTCACCTATTTTGCCTCACGCCATTAGAAAATTGTTAACAAAGTTTTTATCCAATGACATCGTTCCACATTAGCGCTCGTTGAAAAGGTTAATATACCTGATTTTATTTAAAGGGTAATGTCATGTCAAGTCTTTCAGAAATTACTTTTGTTTAATTTAGTCACTGAAAAGTCTACTTTTGCCTAAAATTGACCCACATTTGTTTTTAAATTTTATACCTTAGTCTAATATTTGTTATTATTATATTATATTATATTATATTATATTATATTATATTATATTATATTATATTATATTATATTATATTATATTATATTATATTATATTATATCTTTTCTTGCGTAAAAACGATGAAAAAAACATGTATTTTTTTATAAAAAAACTGAAGAAATTTTAAATAATTTTTTATAATTTAATCTACTATTTGATATTATTATTTTGATCGAAATATATGATTTTATTCCAATTGGGAATCATACAAAGAACACGACCAAAGGCTTTATTAAAAAACCCCTACTCCTAAACAGAGGAAAAGAGTACCACTTGATAGTGTGATAGGAAGAGGAAACAAAACTCAAGAAACAACAAAATAGCTCATGGAAAGACTCGCAACCAATTCTCTCGATCAACCCCACTTTTAGCGAAGCATAAGCAATATTATTCGCTTCTCGGAATACATTACAGAAACACACACAAAGAAGATTCCTACACGCGACATCAATCCTACAGAACCAATGTCCCAATCTCCATTGACATTTCTATTGATGCAAGACCCAAGATATAGCAACGCAAGAATCCGATTCAATAACAATAAACTCAGACCGACCCCAAATAGAAGCACAAATCATATCTAAAGCATACTAAATCGTGTGAAGCTTAGCCACATTAGAGTCAACCACTCCCAAAGGGCCAGAGAAGAGTGCTAAAATACAATAGTCCACATCACGCAAAACACCCCCACGCCCTCCTGGCCTCAACTTTTCTCTTGAGGAACCATAAACATTAAACTTTAAAGAACCTAGAGTCGGAGGACACCACTCAATATCACGTCTAATCACCCTCTCCACCATCAGCCTTGCAACCTACCATGGGCAAGTCCACCATCGAGCCTCGTAGATACTAGCACCCAACGATTCTGCCTTCTCCCAATAAAACGAGTGTAATTAAAGAATAAAGAATAAGCCATCCACCGTAGTACCCTTCCCACGAAAAACAACCGCATTATGAGCAATCCAAAGTGACCACAACAACGCCGAACATCCAATTAACCACCATTGCCTCACCTCCCCTATGAAGCATCTATAACATTCTTGTGCCAAAAAATCTACCAAAGTTCCCGACATAACAACGTCAAGCGGCCACCATATGAGAAAATGGGACCATAACACCTTTGCATGTACACAATCGAACAGAAAATGATGCAACTCATCCTGCCCAGCACCGCACCACCAACAAATGAGCAATGTCTCACCCAATGGCACACCCCTATCTCGAAGCACGATTAAAGTAGGCTGCCGATTCAACGTTAAGAACCACAAGAAACATTTTATTTTTTGCGGAACCCTAACCTTCCAAACCTTAAATGCCTTCAAGCCATCATAAGACACCCCCAAAAGAATGCATCAAGCTCGATTATTCTTTTACTGAAAAGTTGCCTTGCTCATTTGGCTACTAGATTACCCAATTAGCCACCCCATAGACCAAATGAAATGCTGCACACATCGCTCGCATCTCCCCTAATTGAGCATGTTCCCCCCCCCACACAATTCACTGGAAAAAATCAGTCCCCACACCTCATGCACAAAATACCCTGCCACAAAATAATCCCTTACAAGGGCCATCTTATCCCGCGTCACCCGGAATAGTTGTAACCCCCTTAGCCCGGCCTAGACGGTTGACCCGAATTACGAAGATTACAAGGGGAAAACCAAAGTCAACCCGAAAGTCAACCTTGATTAACGACTCTTTTTTTCTTTTTAATCTTGTATAGATACATGTTAACCTAGGTGAACACTTGAGATACATTTACGAATTAAGCACAGCGATCAGATTCAAATAAGGGACTCAATTGCATAATATACAAATATTAGGGACCAAAATGTAAATTCTGGAAGTTTGAAAGTCTTAACTGATTTTTCAGTTACCAATATTAAATTAGTCATATTACATAGTTCCCTGTCAAATTTCACCTTAAACGGACATCTCAAACTCATGCAATTGCCATTACAAATTCCGGGACTAAAACGTAAAGCTTGCAAACCTAAAAAACATTCAAAACAAAGCCCAACGGTCACCTGTTTCGAAACGGTGTTGACCGTTCCAAAACACGGGTTCGTTTCGAGACTAGTTTCGAAACATGGCCTCCCAGTGGCCAAATCGTTTCGGAACGGCCTCCAGCCGTTACGAAACATGAAGGCCATTACAGGCCCCCGTTTTGAAACGCTAGTGTCCTTTCCGATACGGTTTGCCCAGAAGCTGCAGATTTTGCTGGTTTTTCCAACATAAAACCACTCAAACACATCCTAATGACTTCATATCCATGCCAACAAGTCATCATACACATATAGAGCATGTTTGCAACTCTTAAACACATTCATGGCATCAAACATGGAATTTCACATGTCTATAAGCATGCATCCTAAAAGCCAAACCAAGCAACCAACCAAACTCCAAATCAAGCATCAAAAGGCCAAATACAAATCCAAAACATCAAAAGCATCATGCCACAAACTAGGGAGTCCAAAACATCTCCCAAAACACGTCTTAGGTTCCCATTGTCAAATTACCAAAACTAATAGTGTATGAAAACATCACCATACATGAGCTTAGTTCACATGGACACTCTTGCCTCCTTGTTGCCCTTTAAAACTTCAATTATCTGCATTATTGGTTCAAGAGAGAGAGCGTAAGCACAATTGCTTAGTGAGGCATGCTCTAAAGAAAACAACACAATAATGCATTTTGGAAAACACTTTCAACAAAGCTTTCTAAACACATGCTCAACTCTTTTCATGCAACCTTGCATACATAACAAGCATCTCATGCTTCATTATAATCAACACATCATATTGGCTTTCAAGTGATAATTCATAACCATTTACAACTCAAAACACAATCGGATACACGGATTACAAGCGTTGTCCCAAACGCTTCATACACACTACCGAACAACATAAGGTGGAGTTTATCGGTACAATCACAACCCCTCAACACCCGTGATGGAGTTTAACGGTACAATCACAACCCCTCCACATCACTCATCGGTAGTTGTATAATTCCACTAACGAGTGCAAGGGACACATAACACAAGATCCACACACGGACTTTTAACCACCGTTGTGATCTTACCTCACTCGTTAGGGTACTTGGATGGAGTTTACGGTACAATTACAACCCCTCAACATCCAAGGCGACTTTATTCATGGTGCACCTAATCCTATAGCCGGCTAACTATATCCGATTCAAGTACTTTAAAACCATTACATCACTTGCCAATATACATTATATAACATCAACAATCCACTGTTTTAAAGCATTAAACAAAGCCATTTAACATCATGCATCACCATGCATCAAATCCATATTTATAATATGTCAAACCAAGGATCTCTTTCCTTGAGCATCCTTCAACACATGGCTTTCAAAACCAGCATTAACCATGCTAAAACATGCTTTCAAAACAGAATTTAAACATGCAAATTATAACCAATGCATCAAACCACTTCATGGCTCATCCAAGAGAGTTTCTCCGAAAACTTACTCTTGAGCTTAGTTAAGTTGCTTAGACTTAAACTAAGCTCCCAAAACCTTCAAACATTTGTTTCAAAGTTGGAAACCCAACTCCACTCACCAATTCCGTTTCGCAAGCTTGTCGAAACGCCGATCAAGCCTCCGGATCAACTTCAAAGGTGTCTGAAGATGTCTCCCCTGTTTTAAACACATCAAAGCAGAGGATTAATGCATCATCATGCATTGAAATCTTCAACCAACACACTTAAACTCGCTGCTCTACCTAAAGCCAACATTTCAACTACCAAACACAACCGAAATCACCTCCAAACTCTTCCAAAACTTAACCCAGCCAAGATCCATCACTTCTAACCATTTCTAAACATCAATCAACATCCAAAATAAACCTAAACTCGTCCATATACCTCCAGCTATAATAGAACACCAAGATCACCTAAAAAACCACCATTTTCATAAGCAAAAACTTAGGAAACACAACATATTCGGGATTGCATTGATAAAACCTCATTTACACATCATTAGACATCCAAAATACATTTAAGAATCATCTCAAAACAGAGCCCAAACAATCACAATGAAATTCTTCAAGATTTCTTCCAAATCTTGATTTTTAAGCCAAAATCAAGTTTCTAACATTAAAACCATTTATAAAACTTAAATTAAGGATTGATAACTTGGGAATTTCAGTAAAAAACTGAGTATATAGAGGAGAAGAACAATCTTACCTCTAAATGGTGATTTCTCCTTGATTTGAGCCAATTTCCTTGAAATTTCAATGAGGAAATCAAGAGGACTTGATGTAAGATTGATTAGGAACTAATTGATGATAGAAATCTCATCAATTGAAATGAAAATCAATGAAAACGTTGCTGGAGAAAAGTGTTTCGATGATGAAATTTTGAGAGAAAAAGAAATGAGAAAATTTTAGGAAAAGGTAGTTTTGATTTTTCCAAAAGGTAGTTTCTCTTCTCTTCTAATTAATTAAAACATTAATTAATTCACTCAAATTAAGGAAAAATTTGGAGAAATCATTTTTGGGTAAATTAGCTACTTAAAGATTCAAAGTTTCAATCCTTACAAAAGAGTCACCACTAAACTTTTCAAAAATCGCATTTTAGTCACTACTCCAAAATGTAGTATTTCCAAACCTTATTTTGTAAAATTGATTTCATCACTCTCTTATATATATATTAAAAGAGGATTTTTAGATATTTTTCCATATTTTTAAAGCATCCCGAACTAGGCTTTCCCTAAAACCTCCTTTTATATTCGAACCCAAAATCAGACAAGTCCGGTTCAGACCCTAAACTTCTAAGCCCCAAATTGGAGTGTTACAATAGCCTCAAATATAAGGCTCTTAGTGAAGTACTTGCACACCATCGATCATACTAGAACAACACTTGACAACCATCCCCAATGTGCCATGAGAAGCAAGATGAGTCCATAAATCTAGCCACACATTCATCTTCTTGAACGTGGTTGATTTGCCTCCACATCACCGACATCTGCCTTGGTCGCGCCAAATTAAACCTCCAATTAAGTACTTGCTCACCATATTTCTCCATAATCAAGGATCTCCACATCGAATTTTGATCACACGCGTATCTCTAAGCCCATTTTGTAAGAAATGTAAGGTTTCAATAGCGTAAATTCACAACGCTCAAGCCTCCTAACGCCTTTGGTTTACATACAGTTCCCCATCCCACCCGACTAATCCTTTTCTTCAAATCTGAATCTCCCCATAGGAAAGTACGACGAAGCTTGTCAATAACGCGAATCACCCCCTTTGGCATTAAGAACACACCCATATAGTAGATAGGGAGATTCGATAGCACAAAATTTACAAGTGTAAGCCTCACCGCGAACGATAAGGAGTTTTTCTTCCATCCCACTAAGCATTCACGGAAACGCTACACCACTAGTTCCAACATCTCCTTCCCACGAGGATTGATCCCTATTGGCAACCCCAATTATTTAAAAGGCAGTTCACCACATTCACAACCCAAGACCAGCGCCATCTTGTCCACCACCTCTCTCACCACACGAACATTATACAAACAAGACTTACCAAAATTCACCTGCAGCTCCGCGCAATGTTGAAAACATAACAATTGTTTTTCACATTTCTTGCATCCACAACATCACCATGTAAAAACAATATGGTGTCGTCGACGAAATGAAGGTGAGATACGCCAACGTTTCCAGCCACCCTCACCCTATTTATCAGGCCCAAATGTTCAGTATTTCTCATAAATAAGTGCAATGCTTCTGCCACCAATACAAATAAAAAGGGTGACAACGGATCACCCTGTCGCAATCCTCGCTCCATTCTGAATTCCGGTGTAGCAGCACTGTTTACCAACGTAGACAATCTTGCCGAGCATACACAAACCTTCATCCATTCCCTCTATTTTGCACCGAACCTCTTTTGTTCCAGCACATGCTCCAAAAAGCTCCAATGGACACAGTCGTAGGCCTTGGAGAAATCCAATTTGAGGACCACCCCCACTTTGCCCATTGGTCTTTCTTGTAACAAATGTATTACTTCGTTTGTAAGAAAAATTCCATCTGCAATTTATCTTCCTTGAACAAATACCATTTGGGAATCACTCACTAACTTACCAATCACAAATTGTAGTCGTGCATCCAATATTTTTGCCAAAATTTTGTATGCGGAGTTAAGCAGACAAATAAGATGGAAATCACTTACAATCATGGGATTTCCCTTTTGGGAATCAACACAACAAAAGAAGAATTCATCCCCTTTGTAACAACCCAAACTGGTTTAGGAATTAAACCAAGTTCATAAGTATTAGCATACAAAAACTCAATCGAACAATCAAACCCGAAGCATTCATAGAGCATTCGTATGGTTCTGAAAAAAAATTAAAATCATTCAAGACTCTAATTGAGGTAGATCATGCCTCAATTTATCTCAATAGTCTATGATATCAAATGGACACCATGTGAAGTCTTAACTAGATTAACATACAATTTTCTTCTTACACCTAAAGTTTTCACAATTTGATCTCTCATTTAGGCAACAAGGAATTTCTATTTCGAAAAATATATTTGTGATCAAACCCCCAATGAACATGGATGTACATACATAATTCTCTATTATGAATCCAACCAAACCATTAACGCATAGCATGACAAAGAATCTCAACAAGAATTCCAACCATTAAGCTTGTCCTAGTATCTTAACTAATCTCTTATGAATTGATCAAATGTGTATACAATTATCGAAACGTACCCTATGCCTGATTTATATGTAACAACCATTCCTACATTATGTCTATCATAACCTACATTACATGCAAACATTTAAGCTTTTATCTAGCAATATTTGACTAGCACATAACTATTTACCTATCATAATATATTGGTTTAACTCACAAAGAACTACAAACTCATTATACGTAATTTCATGAACAACTTCCCAAAGCATCACACATTTCTCATACTAGCAAAACAATGAGTAACCACCAAACTTGCTAAGGCCTTAAATACAAAACATAAGATTATCAAAAGTTATACATGCCAAAAGGATAGATCATATGAAATATACTAAACGTTGTGCCACCATCCTAGGAGTATTACTCAAAAGTAACCAAGACATACTATACTAAATTACTTGTGATCCTACCGAGCTTCAAGAAGAAATTGCTCACGAGGCTTTATCTTGAAATGTAATGAAGGATTTTGCAAGTAACAACTTTTTGAGGTAGTTTAAAACATCTAATAGTATGAAACAACATACAATCCTTTCACTAGTAATCATTTTAACATGCATTTTTCATTTTATCAAGACATTAGTCATATTCATTGACCTTTCGAACAACTAGGAATAAGATTTCATACCATTTGTCTAGAATGTAGTTAGAAGTAATCATATAATCACACACACACACACACACACACATATTTATAAGATGACATTCTACCAAGACAAGTTTATCTATTCAAAGAAGCATACATAAGGCAATAAGTATAAGTTACTTATAAAACAAGTTATCCCAAGATGCATTTATTTGATTTATAAACTTTCAAGAATATCTTTTATTATATCCTGGAGAATTAAGTAGTCTAGGTACATGAATCCCCAACCAACTGTCGCCAATAAAAAATGGTACTCGAAGTACCATCTAATCCATCCTACTGTCGCCAAGTGACCACATACACATCCCTCCTACTGTTGCCTCATAAGGACAGTAGTCCACCCGAAACACGAGCTTGATGGACTCTATGGCATGTCAGCTATACCTATGACTGACTCAAAACCAAGGCTTTTCATTATAACTTATTATATCGAAGTCGGAAGTGAGCTTAACTCCTTATCTTAACAGTGTATTCACATAACATAGCTTGTTTATATCAAGAGGAGCATAGCATCAAATTCACATAACCATTCCAATGCTTATATCATATCTTATTAGACATATACATGGTCACATATGAAGCTTCTTATAGTCAAGTAATTCATGTCATATAGCACTTTACAGTTAAGCACTAACCTCATAATCTAGCTTAAGCTTGTAGACAACATTCGAGCATATGTATATATAAAACATAGAAATTAAACAACAAGAAATGCTCGGGAAGGTTTCGAGCCTCTCCCTAGACTTTAAACTACACTCACAGTTCTTTTCTGAGCTAGTTTTGCTCTCGGATTACAACCCCTTCTGTTTATCTATAGTTTGATCTACTTTTGTAATACCCCCTTCTCGGTTTGGTTGAGAACCGGGTCGGAATGTGATACCGTCGAACAATACAATGATCGGTGTAATAAAATTTCATTTTTGTTATCATCATTTAAAACAATAATCAATGCAATAACATTGAATCAATACCCAACATGCTTCTTAAACCAATTATTTCGTTATGAAACAATAACTATCCAATTAGGACCAATTTATAACTATTATAAGTTTTAGGGACCAAATTGTAAATCTAAAAAATTCGAGATCCTTCTATGTAGTTGACTATACCTTAATGAAATTCATTACGGTAATAACAAGCACGTAAAATTTCATACAATTTGGAGTTCAATTACTCATTTAATTCAAACAACCAAAACTTAGTGATCAAATTGTAAACTCCGCAAACTACCAGATTATGCCTTTTAACTAACTTAACTAACCCTGTATAAAAACACCTTAAGGCTGTTTTGAAACAGGTAAATGATGGTCAACCTAAGTTGACTTGTCCTTTAAACCGTATCGATACGGGCAAGCCCTGTATCGGTATGGGTTGACTCCATTTGACCTTGACTTTGACCCGTTTCGGTACACTAAAGACCTGTATCGAAACAGTGAATTCCAGTAGCAAAATGTTCTGATACAGCCTCAAACCGTATCGAAACGCTTTGTTCCTAGGGTCCAATTAAGCTTAACCGTTTTGACACGTCATTACCCGTATTGATACGACATTACCCGTATCGATACGACCTGACATGTAATGACAAATTTTTGCTGGTTTTTAATCGAATTGACTTGCCAAATAGTGTTCAAATGCAATGAAACTTTACACACAACTTTTTAATGTTATAAATTACTAGCATGCCAAATTTCATCAACATGTGAATACGTTTACTAGGTTTTGACCTTTATGAGCCAAATATACCATTTTTGTCAAGTTATAGCCAAACCAAAAGTCATTTTGGGCCCTTAACCACTTTTCAACTATTACACATATTGGACATAACAAAATAGGTAGATGAGACTAGTTCAACTACTTTGCCACCATCCTAGGAGTTCTTAAGGACAATTTACATTACTTGGCTTGTAGTGACTTGTCTTGCCGCGACTTGTCCGATTTTCAAAAGGGGTCGATTCCTCAACCTGGAATGCATGAGTAGAGATACGTTAGGCATACATCACCTAGTGAGGTAGTCACAACAATATGAATAACAATGTATGAAGTTTTTACATAATCTCATGCTCATCAATGTCAATGCAATGCCTCAATATACAATGTTTAACATATCAAATTCATTATTAATCATTGGATTGTATCAAGATAGTAGATACGTGAATTCCTACGTCTCGCCAAATCAATGAATGGTCCAATTCCTCTGCCTCACTGATATGACCAAATACCAAACACATCTCTCCGCGTCGCCAAATCAATATAGGCCATAGGCCTAGGACCGTAGTCCACCTGTACACTGAGCTCATGAATTCTATGGCATGCCAATTGTATCCAAAGCCCATTCAAATCCAAGGTTTCAATACTAATGTCAATAATCAATAATAATTCCAATAACCAATGTCAATAATCAATGATAATTCTAATAACAAATGTCAATAATCAATGATAATTTCAATAACCAATGTCTTTAAAGTTACTAAGAGTGAACATGACTCAATATCAATATTTCTTAATTTCAATGTCAATATCTATGTCTGATGGTCATGACCAAACTTACCGACACTTACCAATGAATTCGATTAACAACCCAATGCACCCTCTTCAATAATATTGTTAGGGATATAACCAAAAACAACAATAAGAGATTTGGAAAGGCTCCTCGCCTAATCTCGAGACTCTGACAACACTCACCTTACTAATTCGATGCTCCTACGACTCTCAGATGACAACTCCCTTGTTATTAGCCTTCGGTGAATTTGATGGATACTCCTTCTCGTTATCTTGAGCTAAGAAATCAATAGGGAGATTATTAGGATTGATAATACGATATCAAGATCAATACAACGAAATCAAAATCGATGTCCAAGCTCAACATAATTATTACTCAAGAATTTTCATAGATGGCCAAAACCTAACTTGAGATTAATCTCAAAATACCATGGATTTCCATTATTAGCTTAAGGGGAAAAGCTTACCCGATCACTAGCAACGATTAGATAGCAATAGAAAAAAGGAAAAACGAAGCTTAAAGCTAGCACCAATGGAGGTGCATGCTTAGGTAGGAGAGGAAGATTACTATTGAGGTGATTGCTTTTCAAGGATCGGTAAGTTCATATCTCTTTTCATTTATTTCTTAATTGTTTTACTCTTAAAGCACTAGATAGCCGAATGGCTTTCCTTACTTTGAAGGAATCTAATTTCCTTTACCCACGTAGTTGCAATTTATAATTGAGGAGGGGCTAATGGCAAAGTTTGTCCCTCAACTCTCAATACTTTATGCCTTTATCCTCAAAACATTTCGATAGCTATAATTTGATCACTATAAGCTTTTTAACAAATTCGATAAAGCTAATACTCGATAAATTAACTCAATGAGAGTCCAATATCAATGATTAACTAGCCAATACTATATTTAGACTTTATCGATGTGAAATTTCCAATCACCGAAACCTAATTTCGACTAGACCGAATTTTGGGGTGTTACAACTTTAGCCCTTTTTCCTTCAATTTCTTCATGGTGTAAACATAATAGAAAGAACAATAACATATTAAGTCAATCCTTAACAATTATTCATTTGCAAAACCACACATAAATCATGAGTATACAATGATTCATCGAAAACAATCACGTTTTATAGTACCCACAAGTTCATGCTTAATATGGTACTCTAATGTACTTAAAACACACAAAACATCCCATTACAATCATATACATATTTTGAGTATCAAAACAATCTCGTAAGCATTTATATAAATATATGCAACAACCCAAACACTTGTATACATTTTACATATTCAAAACAGTCCTGAATGCTTTTATATGGTCCCAAAACAGTCCCGAATGCTTTTATATGGTCCCAAAACAGTCCCTTACTCACTAATCACACAATTACATACTTCAAAACAGTCTCCTAAGGCTTCTATAAATGTAATTCTGCTGTAATTCCTTTTTAGTACAACTACATGCTCCAAAACAGTCCCCATTATGTTCGTTTAATACAAAACATCCCCTTAGCATCAAAACAGATTTCCCCTGTTTTAAACCATAAAACAGTCATGTTTTTACTTATTTATGCACACAACAATCTGAATCTCATGTGTACTCATATAGGTATTTATTTTCATTAAGGCAGCCCCTATATACTCCCCAAAACACTCTCGTTTTATAAATTCACACATATACATTCTCAAGAAATCTAATTTGTAGTTTAACATGAAATATCACCCAAATTCTGATTCAATTAAATCTATTCAATTGAACAATGACTTATTTGAAATCATGGATGTTCATCAAGATCATCAATTACAATTTCCAAACATAAACTTAAATATCTAGAAATATAATATCACATAATACATGAGGCAAATTTCTCATAATTCTCAAATTGAATTCCGAATTCAGGAAAGGAAGGGTGATGCTTACCTTTTTCTTAGGCTACTCGATTCAATGGAGCAATGAATTTAGTCTAACTAAGCTTAAGCTCTCTCTCTCCCTCTCTGGTTCATGGTTCGGTCAATGCAAAGGATGAAGGAGAAGATACAAGCTTGGTGTATCCCTTCTCCACATGCCAAATCAAGCTTTCCCCCCTCCACGCATGTTTTCCAAAATGCATGGAAAGTGTCCATGCCTTTCTATTATTTGGAATTTTGCATGTAACACCAAATCTTGGCATAGATTCTTTTGAGCCTTTTTAATGTAGTTCTCAACTTGTTTATAATTCTCATTTGAGTCCTAAATCTCATAATTGGTTATTCTAAGGGGCAATTAAATCAATTAAATCTCATATCAAGAATTCTAATTCATAATTTGGGGGTATTACAATTCTCTCCCCTTTAAAATGAATTTATCCTCGAATTTACCTGAGGGGAAAAGATGGGGATACTAGTCTTTCATAGTTGCCTTCTGTTACCTCCTTAAAAGTATTGTTTTTCATGTCTATATTCATATGATTTTTCTTGTTTTCGAATACATTTAGTTGCATTAGGTTGTTAGAATCATGCATTTGCATAAGAAGTTTAGTATTCTACCTATGCCAGAGTGAAGGGTTGTTTTTGTGGCTATTTTGCAGGATTGGCATAGGATTTGGTAGGGGAATGGACGCAGGAAAGCAACATAGTTAGAAATTCCAAGATGAATGCCAAGAGGTGTGGGAACAAATGGACATGAGGCGTGCCAAGCACTTGTTGGCAGAGAGATGCCAGTGATGCCATGCCAAGAGATGATGAACCCCCCAAGAGATGATGGCGCCATCCCTAGCCTAATAAGCTATCACATCGAGCTGCTAAGATGTCAAAAATGATCAGATAGATCTCTATCTCTTATCCCTTGATCATTTCAAAATCAAATGCAAAGGCTTATCTCATCCTTTCCCACTTACGCCTATATAAAGACCAAACCGATCAAGCATTGGAGACAAAACGAGACGAGGAGAGACGAAGTGAGAGTGATCGGGAGGAGAGTGATTGGAGTACATCATTGGAGTGACTGGTAAGTGACGGCTGGCTGCATCGAGGAAGGGTGGTTCAACCTCTTGGCCGAGAGCTTAGCGTGGATGGCTACATCGAGAGACCCCTCTGCCTATTCCCTTGGCACAAGTTGTTTATCTTTAGTTTTTTATGGTGATGTTTTTGAAAATGATTATTGTTGTGTTGGTTAACCCCCTCACTATGAACTAATTTTCATAGTTGGTGGGGGATGTTTTGAATTAAATCAATGACGAACCCAGTACAATGCACAACGCCAGAATGCCCAGAGGCAAAACTAGAAGACCATGCCAGCATTTTATCAAAATACAATGCTGTAGAGAGCTAAAAATAATTTCTAGCAAGGGAAAAGACTCAATCAAGGAGGCAATCTTACAGAGTTCACAAAGCAAAATTATTTTACAGTTCATAGCCCACTAGGAATACACTCAACATCGTCCACTAGGAGCTTTGCCAAGTGACACTAAAGATGCTCAACACAAAGGAAATGAGCAATGCAAGGCAATAACACTTCGAAGTGGTAACTAGTGCGAAGCTGAGATAGCTGCCAAACAGCCAGTTGATAGCCAAGATGCTAAGCTTGTGCCAGCAGACAAGCCTAGGGAACCAGAGAAGGAGAAAGCTAAAGCAAATGATGCCGGTGGTTATGCCTACAATGATGCAAACACTCATGCGAATACGAGTGCTCAACATGATGCCAATTCTAGTGCCAACGATGATGTTAACAATGATGACAAGCAAACTTAGGCCAAAAAGCATATTGATGCCAAATTAGATGCCAACACTGCCTCGGCAAAGCCAACAGTGCCGGCATATGTGTGATCACCACCACCATTTCCAGCAAGACTTCAAAAACACAAGCATGACCAACAATTTAAGAGCTTATTGTAAGTGCTTAAGCAATTTCAAATTAACATTCCATTGGTAGAATCCCTTGAGCAAATGCCCAACTATGTAAAGTTCATGAAGGACATCTTGTCCAAATAGAGTAACTTGGGAGAGTTTGAAATTGTTGCTCTTATTGAAGGATGCAGCGCCATGATCCTAAATCGATTGCCACCAATGCTGAAAGATCAATAGAGTTTTACTATCCCTTGTACAGTTGGTAACAAATTCATGCGTAAGGCTTTATGTGATTTAGGAGCCAACATCAATTTGATGCCACTATCTATTTTCAAGAAGCTTGGCATAGAAGCAAGACCTAGTACAATGACACTTTAGTTGGTAAACCAATCTTATGCACATCCCAAGGGTAAGATTGAGGATGTGTTGGTAAAGGTGGACAAATTTATATTTCCAGCTGATTTTATCATTTTGGATTATGAAGCTGACACTAATGTGCCAAATATTTTGGGTAGGACATTCCTTGCCACGGGTAGAGCTCTTATTGATGTTCATAAAAGTGAACTAACAATGCGAATGAATGAACAACATGCTAATTTTAACGTATTTCAAGCTTTGAAATGTGCAGATGAACCATATGAATGTCAAGCTGAGGAGATGATGGAGGCCATTTATACGTTAGATGTGACACAATTGTACCAGGATGCAGAATTTGATGACAACATGCTTGACGACATAGCAGAACTGTTTGAGAAACACGAGGAATCAGCCTTGGAGGCTGAAGATGTGGGTTACTTTGAGCCACTCCAATTGGCCGACAGAAAGATAAAGAAACCGAAACCATCAATTGAGGAACCACCAGAGTTGGAGCTTAAGCTACTACCGGAACACTTGAAGTATGACTATCTAGGTGAGCATTCAACTCTACCGGTGATTATTTCCACTGATCTCACTAATGATCAGGAGGTAAGATTATTGACAAAATTAAGAGATCATAAGCAAGCGTTGGGTTGGACCTTGGCAGACATCCAAGGTATTAGCCCAACGATTTGCATGCACAAGATTATTTTGGAGGAATATCATGGCAGGACTATTGAAGGTCAGAGACGGCTAAACCTGATCATGAAAGAGGTTGTTAAGAAAGATATAATAAAATGGGTTGATGCCAAAATTATTTATCCCATTACCAATAGCTCTTGGGTTAGCCCAGTGCAGTGCGTGCCAAAGAAATGTGGCATGCATGTGGTGCAAAACAGTGAAGCCGAATTGATTCCCTCTATGACCATCACCAGATGGAGAGTGTGCATGGATTACAGAAGGTTAAACAAGGCTATAAGGAAGAACCACTCCCTCTTGCCTTTTATTGACCATATGTTAGACAGGCTGGCAGGTAAAGCTTTGTTACTATTTTTAGATGGTTATTTAGGTTATAATTAGATTGCAATAGCCCCTGAAGACCAAGAAAAGACGACATTTACCTGTCCATATGGGACATTTGCCTTCAGAAGGATGTCATTCGGTCTTTGTAATGTGCCAGCAACATTCTAGCGTTGCATGATGGCTATTTTTTCTGATTTGATTGACCACAACATGGAAGTATTTATGGATGATATCTCAGTGTTTGGTAATATATTTGAGGAATGCACCCATAGCCTTGAGCAACTATTGAAGAGATGCACTAAGACAAACCTAGTTTTGAACTGGGAGAAATGCCACTTCATGATGAAGGAGGGCATTGTTCTCGGTCACAAGGTAACCAAGAGAGAACTAGAAGTTTATCAAGCCAAAGTGGGAGGTAATTAAGCAATTGCCACCTCAAACGAGTGTTAAATGTATAAGGAGTTTTCTAGGTCATGCCGATTTTTATCGGCAGTTTATAAAGGATTTTTCCAAAATTGCTAAACCTTTATGCTCATTGTTAGAACATAATGCCACCTTTGCTTTTGATGATTCTTGTTTGAGAGCATTTTAGGAACTTAAAGAGAGATTGATCAATGCCCCTATAGTCATGGCACCATATTGGAATAAGCCCTTCGAGCTCATGTGCAATGCCAACGACTATACCGTTGGAGCAGTTCTGGGACAATGACATTGCAAGGTTTTCCATGCCATCTACTATGCCAGCAGAACCTTGAATGACGCACAACTGAATTACTCTACAACCGATAAAGAGTTTCTTGCGGTTGTATTTGACTTTGATGAATTTAAATCTTATCTTATTGGTAACAAGTTAGTGGTGTATATAGAATACAAATCACTCTACATTTAAGTATCTCTTGGAAAAGAAAGATGCCAAGCCCAGACTGATCTGATGGACGCTCATACTTCAAGAATTTGACTTAGAGATTAGAGACAAGAAAGGCAACAAAAAATTAGTATCTGACTACCTTTCTCGATTGGAGCATCACATTGAAGATGGTAAGACCACTACTATTAGAGATGAGATTCCTGATGAGTATTTGCTTGTAGTTAATGCCCTGCCATGGTACGCTGACATAGTTAACTACTTGGTAAGCAATATTTTGCCACCAGACTTTGCATACAATGCCAAGAAAAGATTTCTACGAGAGGTAAGGCAATACTATTGGGATGAGCAGATATTGTTCAAACAATGTGCCGACCAAGTGATTCGCAGGTGCGTGTCAGAGGATGAGAAACAAAACATATTGCATCTATGCCATGCTGCACCATATGGAGGTCACTTTGCTGGGATGAAGACTTTTGCCAAAGTGTTGCAGTTAGGATTCTTTTGGCCCACGCAGTACAAGGATGCCCATGAGTATGCCAAGGCATGCAATCGATGCCAACTGACATGGAACATCTCTAGCAGACACCAACTGCTGCTCCAGAACATTATGCATGTGGATTTATTTGATGTGTGGGGGATAGACTTTATGGGTCATTTCCCCCCATCATTTGGTAATGTGTATATTCTTGTGGCAGTTGACTATGTATCAAAGTGGGTAGAGGTTGTTGCTCTGCCAACAAATGATGCCAATGCCGTTACCAAGTTTTTGCACAAGCACATTTTTACTCGATTTGGTGCCCCTAGAATGATCATTCTTTATGAGGGTACTCATTTTAAAGGTAATTTAATCTCTAAAGCTTTGTGTAGGTATGGAATTCAGCAACGAATCGCCACAGCTTATCATCCAAAACGAACGAGCAAGTTGAGATATCAAACAAGGAGATAAAGAACATTCTAGAGAAGATTGTCAATCCAACAAGGAAAGACTGGTCTTTGAGGCTAGATGAGTCCTTGTGGGCCTACAGAACTGCATTTAGAACTCATTTGGGCACTTTATCGTTTAGACTTGTCTTTGGCAAACCATGTCATCTGCCAGTGGAACTTGAACATAAAGCCTATTGGGCCATTTTTAAACTTGACATGGCATGGAGAGTTGGTGGAGAAAAGAGGTTGCCCGACCTCAATGGGTTGGAGGAAATTAGGACGCAAGCTTATGAGAATGCTAGGATATACAAGGAGAAGGAAAAATGTTGGCATGATAATCATATCATGTTCGAAATAAATCAGCTTGTTCTATTGTTTAACTCACTACTTAAAATTTTTCCATGTAAGCTCAAATCAAGGTGGACGGGTCTTTACGAAGTTGTGAAGCCACATGTTCATGGGAATGTGGACATTAAGAACTTAAGAACGGGAGAAATCTTTAAAGTGAACGGACAACGTCTAAAGCATTACTTGGACGGTAAGAAAAACAATGCCAAGGAGGCTATCCTCTTGGCAGAGTTAGAATGAAACACACGCAGGTTTGAAAGTCTTTGTAAATATTAGGATAGACGTTTTTATTTTCTTTTAGGAATTAGATTTTTGTTTTTCTTTCTTTTTGCTATTTTACAATTTTTATTCCTTTGTTGTGTTACGCAATTTTTCATTGAGTGTGTGCAGGAATTTTGACAAGAATATTCCCAGACGGATTGGAAGCCAGCATGCATGTAAGAGATTATGCCATGTCCCATGCCAAGGACATGCACATGCTTTTCATGTAAAGGAAGAAAAAAAAACCCTAGCGTGATTAAGATGAGAAAATATTTTTGGGAGAAATATCTTTAGCCACCCCCTTTTAATGATAATTAATTTTATCATGATCACTCTACCACTTCAAATCTTTTCCATATCCTTATCACTTATCCCTTTTCATTCAAAATTAAACTCTTCCCAATTAAAACTCTCTACATCCCATCATTATCTTTCACTATTTTTCGGCTACCCCCATTAACTCCTTATTAAACACTCAAATTTTTTCTCTCTCTTACCTTTAAAGCAATTTCTCCAAGATTTTTCTCACTTTCCATCTTTCAGATTCAAGAACCTTTCATCTTTCTTTTTCTTCTTTTTCAAATGGACTTTTCATCTCCGTGGCTTCATCATCTACTCCTTTTAAGGGGTTCTTCAATGATGAAATCCACAAGAAGCTCGAGACGAACTTCTTTTCAAGAATGTTCCTTTATAAGAAGCACTTTAATTTTCTACCAGACGCCATTGTTGGATTCCCGCCAGAGTTCATGGTCGTCGTTGACATGCACAAGTGGAGTGCTTTCTGCCAGCCGAAGGGAGAGGTTTACGCCACCATTGTTCAAAAGTTTTACGCACACTTGACCAAAGGCTATCCATTTTTGATGATTCAAGGTAACTGTGTTCATTTTGATGAGGGTTATGTTAACTAACACTTTTCTTTACCTAGTGAAGGAAATAAACATTTTGAGGAAGTCGAGACCATGAACGATGTCAAACGTAAGAAGATACTAGCTGACTTGTGTGAACCTGACACAACATGGATTGTCTCGTCCACTGACCACCAGACTGTAAAGAGGCTGGCATTTAAGCCTCAGATGCGGGGTTGGAACCACTTTATCAAACACAATATCATTCCCACATCTCACAATGACACGGTTTCGGAGGTCTGGTTGATCCTTTTGCACCCCATTATCAAGGGGCCCAAGATAAACGTTGGTAGAATCATTATCGAAGAAACCCACAAATGCGCTGCCAAGGGTAAGGGAAGTTTATTTTTCCCTTTCTTAATTTCTAACATTTGTTTGCGCCATGAAGTGCCAAGGATGGATGAGGATTGCGGCCAGGTCATTAAAGGGACCACTATCACTATACTTATTTGGAAATCTCTCACGGATGGAGAGCCAAAGGAGAAGGAAAAGGGAAAAGCCAAGACTATCACGCCAAAGGCAGAGCCCAACAGTGTGCCAGAAACCATGTTGGCATGTGTTGTCTCAAGTTTACGCTTGCCAGGAGAATATTCTCCAGAAGTTGTAGGTAGCCAAAGAGCTAAATCCCAAACTTAGGCACTATACCAAGGAGCTAAATGCCATCGTGCAAGTCTAGTCAAATCAGCAAGTCCAGTCAAGTCAGCCAGTCTAGTAAGTGTTGCCAGTTCTGAGTCTAATGCCACAGTTCCTATGTCCCCGGTGCATGTTGAATCCGCCAGCACCGATTCCTCCTCTGACTCGTAGAATATTCTTGCCAAGAAACCAAAGCCTACGCTAGTTACACCGCTAGCAGACCCTTCCAAGAAGAATGAGGATGTTGGAGCCTCGCTGCCGCATCAAAGCAGGGCTGGAAAGGGAAAAAGAGAATGACCCCTGAACGTGAGAGCCTAACCTTGAGGAAGACCCATTGTAAAGTGTCCATAAGTTCTATATTTCATGCACATTCCATCTCATATTATTGTCGTTTTTAGTACATTTTAGACATAATTAGCTTCATGCATTGCATATTACAGTATTCTTTACTTCGCCATGCTTTTTATAGATTATCTGTTATTTGGTAAAGAAAAGGTATTGTTTTAGTTTAGTTTTAGTTTCAGGTACTAGAGGATGCCAGAAGGAGAGAGGAGCTGAGGATATGATGTTGAGGCAGTAGACCAAGGATCTATACTGATGCAGTTCCAAACAGAGACATCAGCTACCGAGAAGCTGTCGTCACCCTACTTGCCACCCAAGACAGCAAACTGAGGAATTGGAGAACTGGAGTGCAACTATAGAGTAGAAAATCATGATCTTAACGATGTTGTGCACTCAATTTTCCGATGACTGGAGTGCGATCTGGAGAACTGGAGTGCGATCTGTAGAGCAGGCACAACCCTAGGGAAAACTAAAGAAGAGAGAAAAGGAGAGGAAATCATAGAAGTAATGAACGGAAATCTTACCAACAATGTTCAGAACGGCAAAGACGAGCAAGAAGACCCGCTGCTCAGAGAACAACAACAAGTTCGACTAAAGCAGCCGCCCCTATTCCCCCCAAGCAGCCACAATACGTTCGAACCACCATGCATTATTTGGAACATGACTTTAGAGGGTTCGATCCTACAATGACAGAACCTAAAATTGAGAGGGATTAGTTTGAGTTGAAGCCCGTGATGTTTAACATGATCAACACGTTAGGGCAATTTGGAGGGACTGCCACAGAAGATGCCCTGTAGCACTTAAGGGGATTCTTGGACATATGCAGAGCATTAAAAATACACGAAGTCCACCAAGATGTGCTAAGGCTGAGGTTATTCCCCTATTCACTAATGGATAGGGTAAAGCAGTGGTTGAACAACCAGCCAAAAGGGTCATTCAACACATAGACAGAGCTGTGCAAGGATTTCCTGGAATGTTTCAGCCCATCCAATGCCAAATACAGATTGAGAAACAAGATCATAGCTTTCCTACAAGGGGATGATGAACCAATGTATGAAGCATTGGAGCGGTACCAACATATGCTAAATAACTGCCAGCTTCATGGTTTTCTGTCTTGGACATATGTGTCAATGTTTTACAACGGGGTAAACTACGCAACTCAAATGATGATCGATGCCTCATCCAACAGAATCATCCACGATAGACCACCAAAGGAGGCACTGCGGATCCTGAACCAAGCCGCCAAAAATGACTATAAGTACCCAACAACCCACTGAGGCGGCATTAGGCGGCCAACAGTTGTGAACGAAGCGGAAGCCTCAGAATCTATCAATGCCCGCCTCGACAAGCTGACAGAGCTGGTTATGAACATGCTAAATCCCACTGGGAAAGTCTATGAGGCCAAGGCTGTAGAACCACTATGCAAAGAGTGTGGGGGCAACAACGACTACTCTGAATGTACCGCATCTGCCAATTTCATGGGAGGATACGAGAGGAACAACAGGCCCAACACGAATACGTATAACCCTGGTTAAAAGAATCGTCCAAACTTCTCCTGAGCAATCCTAAAATTGCTGCCAATCAACAACAACAGGGAGGCTACAAGCAAAACCAGTCCAGACAACAAGCTCAGCAACCACAAAACAATAATTCACTAGAAGCAACTCTTAAAACTTTTATGTTTAACATTAGTGAATTTATTGTTCGTAATAATAAATTCATTGATAAAAATGAGTTGTTTATGGAAAGGATGGAGATGAGAATGAACAACCAGGAGGC
This sequence comes from Hibiscus tridactylites, assembly GCA_958450335.1. Taxonomy (NCBI): domain Eukaryota; kingdom Viridiplantae; phylum Streptophyta; class Magnoliopsida; order Malvales; family Malvaceae; genus Hibiscus; species Hibiscus tridactylites. The sequence continues at coordinate 20,918,047 of OY288289.1, read as the reverse complement.
TGCGATAAAGAACATGGAAACCCAGTTTGGGCAGTTCACTGCAACCTATAACAGCAGGACAATGGGTGCAACATCCAGCATTACAGAGACATCAGCTAAGCCCACATATGAGCAATGCAAAGCCATATCAACCAGAAGTGGGAAAACCGTTGAATGAGCCCAGGGAGGAAAATCCATAAGAGAAACAACCAGCACAGAAAGAACTACTTGCCACGGTAGCATCCACACTAGCTACCCCGGCACCTGAGCTTGACAACAGTCCTGAAGCAGATGATCCTCCACAGATAAAGTTCCCATGCAAAGAACGTATAAAGGGCATTCGCCTGCCAGCACCTTTTTCCAGAGGTTTAAGCAACATAAACATGAGCACCAGTTCAGGAAATTCTTGGATATTCTGAAGCAGGTGCAGATAAATATCCCTCTCAAAGAAGCCATTCAGAACATGCCTAACTATGCCAAATACCTCAAGGATATGGTTTATAAGAGGAAGAGAATTGGAGAGTTCAAAATAGTTGGTGTAACAGAGGAGTGCATAGCCACGCTACATAACAAGTTGCCACCCAAGCAAACAAATCCAGGCAACTTCGTTATACCATGCAGGATAGGCAGCAAGCACGAAACAAAAGCCCTATGCAACTTGGGAGCCATCATAAACTTGATTCCTAGGGTAGTCTTCGACAAGCTAGGAATTGGGCAAGCCAAAGCCACCTCCATTATGCTAAAACTTATTGACCATTCCTTTGTACAGCCAGAGTGCAAGATCGAAGACATCCTAGTTCGAGTGGGCAACCTTATTTTTCCAGTTGATTTCCTCAGCTTAGACTGTGAGGCCGATGAAAACGCCCCCATCATCATATGGCGACCATTTTTTGCCACGGGCAGAACTCTAATAGATGTGGAACATGGGGAGCTGACCATGAGGGTAGACAATCAGAGCATCAAATTAAATGTGCTACAACCCCCAGAAAAGGAAAAGGAAGGATGCCCTGATGCTTAGGTTGTAAAAATCAGCACAGAGATAGGCTAAGGCAGCAGCTGCCACGGCAGACTGAAGGGCAGGCTGAAGGACCCAGTAGCATAGAACCCTAAAGAACATGAGGACCCCCCAAGAGGGAAAGACAAGAAACAACACCTCTGCTACCTAGCCAGCCACACCAGCTGCCCCCGATAGTACTGAAGCTGGCCCAACAAATGAAGTCATCACGCTGCTGCGCACCCTCATCGACAGCAACAAACGAATCAAACAACAACAACTAACCTTCATGAAGTATGTGGGGGAAGTCCAAGAGGCTTTTGTGGCCTATCTCCTGCAGAAGTACCAATATGACGACCCCACCCTGCCACCCTACCCCGCTGATCTTGCTGCCGCAACTGCCCCCGCACAAGGTACACCCTCAGCTGCATCTACTCGCCACGCCGCCAGATGCCGTCTTTGACGCACTAGCCATCATATTCTTCCACGTCTGCTTCCAACATGGTGGCAGACTCCACAGAGCGGCATCGACAACATCATTCCCCCATATTCACAGCGGTAACGGTGGCCAACACATCCTCATTAGAAGAGGTCGAGCAATAGCCGCCAACAACAACATCAGTAGCAGTAGAAGCAATAGCCCCAATGGCAATTTACCCTCCTATAGCACCAATGAAGGAAGTAATAAGGAAGAGGAAGCGACACATCATAGCCACCAAGCCAATGGACGATAAGACAAAATCAAAAGAGAGTGAAGCCCCTCCCGCCGCTCCTCTTGTAGAACCTCAAGAAGAGCCTCGCCCCACTCTCAAGAGAGTCCAACCGCCGCGGACAATAAAGGTCTCACCTGCTAAGTCTGCTGCCCGGACATCTGCTGACCGCTGGCTAATCATCCAATCCTCATCCTCCTCATCAGCAGCAAAGACCCAAGTCTCGTCTCAACCATCTGCCAACTTCTAGAGTTTTTTTTCTTTTCTTCTTCTTTATTTTCTTTTCTATTTTTATATAAATTGTATTTATTTTTTGTGTTTTTATTTTGTACATTAAGGGTAATGCCTATCTCGAGTTTGGGGGGTTAGCACTCATCATGTTTAGGCATACTTTAGTGCATATTAGATTGCATAATGTACTTGCCTTAGAAAAATTAATCGAAAAAAATTCTTGTTAGAACTTGTTCCTATGATAGGATAGCCGACTTTAATTTTTCGTACCAAGTTAAAATGAACTTAATTTTGGGTAAAAGCATGAAGTAAACTTAGGATTTTTCTATAGTTTCCAAAGATTCAAAACACTACTATTACTTTCTGAATTTGTTTGAGTTACTGATAAACATTGCATGTTGAATTGTTTGTAAAATTCTAACATGGTTGCAGGAAGCTGTCGCGGCAGGCAACAAATATAAAAAACCACTGCCAAGACATGCAAAAGAAAAATTTTATGTTGTCTATCCCTAGAGGTGCCCGAAACAAGCTCTAGGAAGAATCATGTGCGAGGACACTCCGCTGCTATCAAAGTCCATGAATCTAAAAATCTTGATGTGACGGACAAATTAGTTTGAGTGAATGAAAGTCTTCACGGGATGACTCTACTGCATGGGTTCGGGGTTTTGTAGTTTGCTCCTATCCTAATTTCAGACCTAGAAGAGTAGTTGTGATGAGCTGAAGCCCCCATTGCCATGATTATTTAAATTGTGCTTAATTATGTTATCTCGACACCAACCTTGTATATCTTGATAGCATCTCTGTTTACTTAAAATATTCATCAGTTTCATCAGCCGAGTAGCTGCTGCCACCTTACATGCCGCCCAAGACAACAAATTGAGGAATTGTAGAACTAGAGTGCGATCTGTAGAGAAGAAAATCCTAATCTTCACGATGTTGTTTACTAATTTTTCGATGAGTGTAGCAGCAGGCAGAGCCACCGAAGGAGGAATGCGAGATTACTTACGAAGCAAGGAAACGTGAAGAAGTCCATATTCAACTCAAAGAAGTCAGAATTTAAGGTTGCATTTAATGCAAAAGCTACTTTGAAGACTTCTATTTCAAGAAGGACTAGACCTAGCTAATGCCTATATATACCCATTGTACTTTTACTTCAAAACAATTTAGGTTTTCCCTTAGGCATAATTTAGGTTTTCTTGCCGCTATTATGTTCTAAAATTCTCTTTGGGTTTGGGTTATGTTGTAATTAGTGTGAGAACGGTTGTTTAGGATTTTAAGTTTGTTTTAGCAATAAAGCTTCAAGGTTTTCTTATTCCATGTTCTTCTTAGTTCTCAATTAAGATGAAAGATTAGTTGATTACTATCCATTTGTTCGGTATCGAGAGAGTCGAACTCACGAAAGAAGTAAGCACGATCTCATCTATAGACGGTGTTGATCAATCCAGCCTAGCCATAGGTTAGGGTTTAAGGCGGCTAAAAGAGGACAAACAAACTTTGCTGTCATTGCACGATTCACGCCACGACTGGTATTATCTGTAGTGGGCATCAACATCATTCTAACTTAGACATAAGCGGGATCACTTTCGAAGTGTTTTGCCGAGCCTTGTAGTTCTACTGAGTTTGTTGCCGAGACACAAGTCCATTCCCCTGCCGAGGCAGCAAGAGCATCTCAGCAGCCTAACTGCCATCCCACGCCGAGGCAATGAATTCTAGCAGCGCAAAGCAACTTTTCCTATTCAACGCAGTTTCACAGTAAACAACAACATAACCCAGCCCATCCCATCAATCTAAACTCTTCCCTTCTAATTACTTGTGTTTTATTTTATTTTCCTCTTAAACAAACCAACTTATTTGTACTTTTACTTTTCTTGTGCAGGAACAACGAATCGAGTCAAGCTGCCCAATCCCTGTGGGAGACGATATCTTTTATACTATTACTTGATAGGAGTGTGCATTTGCGCTTATATTTAGAGAACACTAAAACACTCTACACCCATGCTAGGAAAGAAGAAGAAGCCCATGCCAAACGGGAGGAAGTGGTCTCCGAAGGGGAGTCTTCTTCTACTTAACTCCTTTGCATTTCATTCTTGCATCTTCATGTTCATGCATTTTTGTTTTTCTTGTATATATGTGTCGTTTCATGCATTGAGGACAATGCAAATCATGGGTTTGGGGTATGCATTTTCTCACATTATTCCATGCATTTCACATTTAAATTTTTTTGTTTGCCTTGTAGTTTATGTAGAGTAGTTGCATATCGAACCACAAAAAAGTGATTTTTTTTCTTGGCCAAAATTTGAGGTTTGATAACAATTGGTTAGACAAGCTTATTTTGATCCTAGTTTTCTTCCCAAAGATGAATTTTTATTCTTCAGTTAGCACGTGGTATGTATCTAGTTCCCTAGCAAACTTAGACTATTTAAATCCATGCTCAGATTAAAAAAATAGAGAGAAAAATGCAGGGTAAAAGAAAATAAGGTTGCAATGTTTTGCCATGGTAAAAAATGAAATGAACTCTCCTCTATTGTAGGGATAATAAGTTATTTGGGGCTTCGTGGTATGCTTCCTCTTAGTTCTCAAGCCCAAAACCCTAGAGTATGAGTTTTAGAGAAAGCCTAATGATGTCTGGATTAAGGTGGGGATTCATGGTATGCTCCCTCTTATCACTCACGCTAAATAGTATCACGAAGAAAGCTTAAGATAATGCCAAAGACCCCGTCAAAGAAGAAAAAAAATAATAATCTCAGTTTAGGAAGTAGAATTTGGCTAAGGGAGTGAAAGGATAATTAGATGTATATTGCCCACACTTTGCGCACAAATCATGCACTTAGACAAGAGTTATATTGCTACACTTGAATTATTTTTTTGCTTGGCATTGTGCACTATCAGCATTAACATCAAACTCTACTTGCCAGCATTTGTTGGCATTCCAGCCAAACTTTTGTCGAGGTACTATTTTCACAATTTTTATTTTTCTTCCTTTTGCATTACTTGAGGATAAGCAATGAGATGGGTTCGGGGGTGCGTTACCTTCTCAAAAGTAATGTTTTTCATGCCTATATTGATATGCTTTTGCTTGTTTTCAGGTACATTAGTTGCATTGGGTTGTTAGAATCATGTATTTGCATAAGGAGTTTAGTATTCGACCTATGCCAGAGTGAAGGGTTGTTTTTGTGGTTATTTTGCATGTTTGGCATACGATTTTGCAGGGGAATGGATGCAAGAAAACAACATAGTTAGGAATGCCAAGAGCTGTGGGCACAAATGGACTAGAGGTGTGCCAAGCACTTGTTGGCAGAGAGATGCCAGTGATGCCATGCCAAGAGATGATGAACGTCTAAAAAATAGGAAAGGATCAGCCTCCTAAAAGATTGTTAATGGACCAATCTTCGAAAAAATAGCAGATAAGGTGGTGCCATGTGAAGCTGGCAACGTTGTGCCAAGCTTGGATGCCAAGGCGACATGAGCATGATGATGTCAGCCCTAGCCTAATAAGCTATCACACCGAGCTTATAAGATGTCAAAATGATGGGATAAATCTCTATCTCCTATCCCTTGATCATTTCAAATTCAAATGCAATGGCTTATCTCATCCTTTCCCACTCACGCCTATTTAAAGACCAAACCGATCAAACATTAGAGACATAATGAGACGAGGAGAGACGAAGTGAGAGTGATTGGGTGGAGAGTGACCGGAGTGCAGCATTGGAGTGACCGGCGAGTGATGGATGGCTGCACCAAGGAAGGGTGGTTCAACCTCTTGGCTGAGACCCTGGCGTGGTGGGCTGCATCGAGAGAAGCATATGCCTATTCCCTTGACACAAGTTGTTTATCTTTAGTTTTTTTATGGTGATGTTTTTGAAAATGATTATGGTTGTGTTGGTTAATCCCCTCACAATGAACTAATTTTCATAGTTGGCGGGGGATGTTTTGAATTGAATATTGACTCTATGCCTTAGTTCATTTATAATAATTCTGTTTTTGGAAAAGTTTTTCTATTTGGCATATTTTAAGTTTTCCTAAACACTCTGCCAAGCGAGAACTGGCACAGTATGCCTATTGCCTCCCAATATCTTAACAAGCTTGGTTTGGCGACGATTAAGTTGTTGAATACTTGGGAGAGAAGCTTCGAGAGAAGTCGTTCAAGTAGATGAACATAATTCGAAAGTGAAATCTACCTCCTCAGAGTATAGATTGGTTCTAATCAAATTGGTTTGAGAAAAACATACACTATAAAGACATAGGGGTTTTTACTTGGCCAATTTAGGGCAATGGCCATTGAGAGAGGCTTTGCTAATGTTGAATCTGTTCAGAAAATGATGCCAAGACAGTTTTGCCAATGAAGGCTGGCATGAGCCTTGTTGAATCCACGCATTCCCTGCCAACAATTATCACCTATTTCGAAACACCTTCCTTGCCAGCAATTTACTTCAATTTCTTTTTCTTTTTTTATATTCAAAAAAACTTTCAAAACAAACAACTTTTCTTCCAAAGCAAATAACAATTGAATAATCGAATTCAAGTTAATCTCTGTGGTATCGATAATTCAGCTTACCAAGTTATATACTTGCACACAAAATACTCTTGGCATAACCTGCCCAATACATATCATTTATACCTTTTGCAAGCATTCATCTTACACATGTTCTACAGAGTCTACACCTTCGGTTCCCATGTAGCTTCTTCTATCTTATGATTTCTCCACAAGACTTTAACAAGAGAAATTGACTTGTTACGAAGCCTTTTAACCTCAGAATCAAGGATTTGAACTGATTCTTCTTCATAAAATATATTTGGATTGAGTTTAGCATTCTCCAGTTCAAGTACTTGAGATGGATTATAATGATACTTCCAAAGCATGGGAACATGGGATACGTTATGTATCTAGTTGAATTCATATGGGAGAGCTAGACGATAAGCCACATGACCAATTTCCTAAATGACCTCATACGGTCGAATGAAACGAGGATTGATTTTCCCTTTCTTCCCAAATCTAAAAACTTTATTCTGGATGTCTCTTCTTTTGAGACCCGCATATGCTTTTTGTCTATCAAAAGCTTCCTTCAATCTACTGTGGATAATGTTGATCTGATTTTTTGTTTCTCTAAGAAGTTTAGGCCCTAAAACCTTATTTTCACCCAACTCTGACCAACACAGAGGAGTTCTACACTTCCAACCATATAAAGATTCAAAGAGAGCCATTTGAATGGATGCTTGATAGCTATTTTTATATGCGAATTCATCCAAAGGTAAGGATTTCTCCCAATTCTTTCAAAAATCAATGATGCAAGCCTGAAGCACATCTTGAAGAATTTGGATCACTCTTTCAGATTGACCATCTGATTGTAGATGAAAAGCTATGCTAAGGTTGGTTTTAGTTCCCAAATATTTCTATAGGGAGTTTAAAAATCTGGAAGTGAATCGAGGACCTCAATCCAATATTATGGAAATAGGAACATCGTACAAACGTATTACTTCTCGTATTTACAACTCAGCCATAAGATCTAAGCTCATATTCATTCTAAAAGGTATAAAGTGAGCTGATTTGGAAAATCTATCAACTATCACCCAAACTACATCATTCTTCTTTGGTGAGAAAGGAAATCCTCTTACCAAATCCATGGTTATCCTATCCTATTTCTATTAAGGTAATTCGATAAGTTGTAGGAGTCCTGTAGGGACTTGGTGTTCAGCTTTCACTCTCTGACAGGCTAAACATCTAGATACAAAATCAGTAATGGCAGACTTCATTCCCGACCACCAATACAATTCCTTCAGATCTTTGTACATTTTAACTAATTGAGTATGGATTGAGAAAGGGCTAATATGAGCATCCTACAACATTTCTCTCTTTAAAGCTTCATCATTTGGTACACAAATTCTATTTTGGAAATATAGTAGACCATTAGACTTCAAAGAAAAATCTAGATTAGATTCATCCTCAAGCTTACACAAGATTTTCTAGAGTTTAGGATCAATTTGCTAAGGAGTCCGGATCCTCAAAATCAAATCGGATTGGACTTGATACAATCCTAATCCACACCAACTTTCTCTATGATGTGATCACACCATTAAAGATCATCAAGGCTAATTCTAAGGGAGTTCTACCTTACTTCATCTTTTATTATCTTCTTTATGCATTATATATTGTTATAAGCATGCTTTCACATATTAGGAAATACTTGAAGATCATATGTTATCATTTATTTGCATAATATATGATATTCATGCAAACCTATGAAAAAAATCATCATATTTAGTTCTAGCTCATTTTAGTATGTTTGCATTGCATTGAATCTTTATACGTAAGTTTTCATTTAAATCTATTTTAGCTTACACGTTGTTTTATTGTTCATTAGGTAACAGGGATGATGGCACAAGCTTGGTTCAGCTCAAACATATTCGAGATAGCTTGGTTCAGCTCATGATAGCTCTGATTAGCTCAAGGAGTTTAAAAGACATCTTGAGGAAGCTCAAAACATCTTTCAACTTTACACTTGGTAAGGAAACTAGCTAGGAGGCAGCTCAAGATTGCCACGACATCTCAACCAGCTAAGAACTCAAATTGCCCAGGTAGCTCAATCAACTCATAGCTCAAATTGTTGAGGCAACTCAATCAACTCATAGCTCAAATTGTCGAGGCAACTCAACTAGCCAGCTAACTCAACTCACTTCAAGCTCAACCAGCTCATTTCAACATCCTCTATATAAGTCAACTCACCACCTCAAAGATCATGCCCCTTCCCAAGCATCATGGTCGGTCACCTTTGGAGGGAAAACGTGTTTGTGCGCCAAAAATCAAGGGAGGGAGAAACGAACATGAACGAATCATCACAAGCCCCTTGGAGGGAGACTTGAAGCCTAGCCGAAGAGATACAAGGCCATTCGGCCTAACCCCATCATTCCCTATAAATAGAGTTGTAATCTTCATTTTTAAAGTTCTTATCTCATTCAAATCAATTAAATTACTTGTCAGAATTTTCTCTCTTTTAGTTCTTTATTGAACTTTATCGACTTATCAATTACTTGTACTTGTGGTGTCAACCCCTCTATTTCCACCTTGATACTTCTGGTTTAATATACCTAAAGGGTCAAAGTCCTTTCTATCACCCCTTAAAGCAATCCTATAAGGTTCGTGGCTAAGCTTTAATATAGCTTTGTTTCATCCTTCGATTCTTTAAGATACTATCACCATTCATCATATTTCCATCATTTTCCCTTCACCATTTCATTTCGCCTAAATTTCTTTAACCAAATCTGTCCAACATCATACTTCCGCACCACAACTTCCAAATTCCCAAATCTATCTATTTCAAGCCTATCTTACTTTGCAGGTTGCTTGCTTCCTTCCTAGATCTAACAATCAAAGTAGTCGTGCCCTTCAACAACAATATCCGCTTATATCATATGCTAATCAGAGCTATTGGTGGAAGAAGCAAGTGCAATAAGTGAAGCCTGTTTGAAGCAGAAAAAAAAGAATTGTAAGTGACTATCTTTGTCATTTCATTTGTGCCAAAAAAAACAAAAAGAAAAAGAAAGTTCGAAAATCAAAAGCAAGTTCAAGGGTGAAAAAAGCACAACAACAACATGAACACCATCTTCAACATCAAGCGTGAAGCCATCTTCTTCAAGACTTTGATTGTTGATCAAGAAAGGTTGTGAGTTTCTTGCCATGTAAGCAACCCATTTTCTTCCTTTCCTTTTTCTATTCTAAACTTATTTTCACACAATATCTTTTTCCTTTTCCTTTTCAAACTAACCATTTCAGCGACGCACAAGCACTATACTTGCCTAAGTCTTGAGTAAGTTCCTTAAAGAACTTGACAAGAGAGAAAGAAGTGGAAAAAGGAAATTGAGTGTGTGAGATCAAAAGAGGACAAGTAAAAGCCAATAAAAGTCCTAGAGTGCAAACACAAGAGTGAGTGGAGTGCATTTTCTTGGAGTGAAACTGTGAGGTTTTGTTGAGCCACTTTTGGTAAGGTTTCCATTTCATTTTCTTCTTTTAACTAACAAATGGCACAAGTTTATTTTCCATCTACTTCCAGCAAAGTTCTTGTTGTGAAAAGAACACTGAACCTATATGGCATGAATGAAGACCAACAGAGGGAGAACATTTTCTACACTCGATGCCATGTGAATGATAAATATGCTCTATGATCATCGACGAAGGAAGCTGTACCAATGTGGCCAATACTATGATGGTTGAAAAACTTGGTTTAAAAACCACTAAGCATCCAAATCCTTATAAGTTACAATGGTTGAACGATGGAGGCGAACTCAAAGTCAACAAGAAAGTGCAGATTCCATTTTCAATTGGAAAATACAAAGATGAAGTCTTGTGTGACGTAGTACCCATGAGTGTGAGCCATATCCTATTCGGAAGATCGTGGTAGTTTGATAAGAGAGCCACCCATGTCGAATTCACCAACCAATTCTCTTTCATGTTCGAGGGAAAGAAATTCATCTTGGCCCCTCTAACTTCAAGCCAAGTTCATCATGACTAGATCCAATTGAGCAAAAGAACCGAATATTGAGCTAATAGAAAGGAGGAAGAACTCAAAAATGAGAAAGAAATTGAGAGTGGGATTGGAGTTGAAAAAGAAAAAAAAAAGATGAAACTGAGAGTGAAAAGAACAAGTGTTAAGAAGAAAAGGAGAAAAAGAGACAAATTTTATTTTGCACTGACCATTCTTTTCCAATTTTTAATTTTTCTTTTTCAGAGGATAATGGAAAGAAAATTTCAAGAAGTCCTCCGAATGAATTAATCTCAATGAAGATGATCCAGCCTCTTCCATATGTTAACGATGAAAAGATTTTAGAAGATGTTTCGAAGAAGTTCATCATCACCGAGCAACCATCACCCATTAAGATTTTCAAACATCCATCATGGTTTGCTATTTCCATACATTTTATTATAAGTTTCTTTTTCTTTAACCTTGGTTAGTTTTGTAGCAAAATGATTCACCTACATGGAGTAATGCTATCAATTGGTGATGACAAGTTTCTTTCCCATTTTAAGGTTGGTTGGAGTGTCAAAATCAAGGCTAAACTACAATTGTCTATTCTTCCAAAGAAAGATCGATTCAAAGATGTGAAGCGGGAACTATCCACCTATTCAAAAGAAATAATTTGAAAAGGTACAAGACCAAGGAAAGTTGGCATGAGTCGTGACGATCTGTTCGTGAAAAGATTTGAAGCAATGATGAAATATCGTGATTTTTCCAACCATCATGATGATTCAAAGAGTGAAGATGAAGAGTTACACACCTTTTTGAAAGAACGTGATGCTTCAGATCAAGGTGTGATTCATGGGAAACAACTAATCATCAAAGGATGTGTTGCAAGAACCCATTCAAAAAGGTGTGATGTTTCAAATCAAAGGACATATCCCTACTCCAAAATACACAATGCTTCAAACCAACACAATGGAGGAAACCAAAGGATAAGTGTCTTTTCACATCAAAGGAGTTAAATGAAGTACCCATTTATATTAATTATGAACAACATACCTTTTTCTAATCAATTTTTTGAAAGATATCTTCTCTTTGTCTTGCAGGATGAACGAGTTGACGACTTTTCAAAAGAGGTGCTTTTTGAAGGTGTCTTTCCAAAGATGTATCCTTTAAAGGATTGATTATTCAATATACTTCAACAAGGGAGGTGATCCATGAAGACGCTTTGTCAATCAAGCTTGAAAAGTTGGTTACATAAACGGCCAAAAATCTCCCAATGTAGAACACTTTAATTTAAGGACAAATCGCTAAAAAGAAAGGGAGGATAATACAATCCTAATCAGAACCAACTCTCACTATAATGTGATCATACCATTAAAGATCATTAAGGCTAATTCTAAAGGAGTTCTACCTTACTTCATCTTTTATTATCTTCTTTATGCATTATATATTATTGTAAGCATGCTTTCACATATTAGGAAATACTTGAAGATCATATGTTATCATTTATTTGCATAATATATGATATTAATGAAAACATATGAAACACATCTTCATATTTAGTTCTAGCTCATTTAAGTATGTTTTTTTATCAGCAAACTGTATGATTTTTATTCAAAAGAAAAAAAGCATACAGCTCGAAAAACCATACGCCTCATTAAAAACCTCCCTAGTGGAGGAAAGGAGTATGATATGACTTGTCTAAACAAATTACAATATCTCTCGACCCTTATTACAAGCACGCCACGAATAATGACACACGATCGACGCCCTCCTTGGCCAAAACATCAGCGAATCCATTAGCCTCCCTAGGCACATAACCAAATTGTAACTCATATGTAACCTGACGCGCCTGATCAATCGCCATGAACACATCCCACAACCGCCATGGCCTCTTTGACGATTGTGTAACCCAACTCAAAGCCATCTGTGAATCGGACTCGATTATCACACACTGGTGTCGCCAGCTTCCCTCCACCACCAAACTCAATGCAAATGCTATATCCTGAATTTCGGCTTCGTTTGAGTCCATCACCCCCAAAGGCCCCGAAAACAACCCCAATATCCAACTCTCCCCGTCCCTCATCACTCCCCCAAATCCCGCTAGCCCCGGCTTACCCCTCGCCGCACCGTTAACGTTAAATTTCAAAACTCCCATAATCGGTGGCTGCCAAAACACCCCACGCCTCACCTTCTTTTCCGCCACGCTAAACACATGAGTAGACGGGCATGTCAACCAAACTGCCTCGGACAGTAACTCCCCTTCCACGCCCACTTTAATCCAATAAAACGCTCTCAACTTCACCAAAAAACATATTTCTTCCATAGTCAAGCATTTGCCGCGAAATATCCGCTCATTTCTAGCTAACCAAAGTGACCATAACAAAGCACTAACACAAGCCACCCACAATCGTTTCATGCTTCCCATAAAAGGACAATGCAAATGTTCGACAAAAAAAATCAGTGAAACTAACCGGGAAAGGCGTCGATACATTCCACCAATTGCGCAACCACACCCAATATTGCAGCACATTCGGACATTCATAGAAAAGATGTGCAATCGATTCTTCCGATGACTCGCACCACGAGCATCTACTTTGTTCAGCTCTCAATGACAGCCCGCGATGTCGCAAAAAATCCGTCGTAGGTAATCTCCTTAACCATATGAACCAAAGGAACGCCTGCACCTTTGGTGGTACCAATACATGCCAAGCGAAACAGTCCCCCAAATCATCATCGCCAAACTTATCCATCAGCAATAATTTGGATAAGGCCTTCACCGAGAAAATGCCATGCTCATCCGCTCGCCAAATTAACATATCCTGTCGAGCCTTCCATAATGGTACCCCCTGCACCAACTCTTGTAACCTATGTAGCCGATCCAGCTCAAAGCCACGCAACTGTCGTCTAAAAAACGATGTCCCCTGCCCATGTTCCAACATTCCCCCCACAGCATAATCATGAATCCATGCCAGCTTATTAATAGACAACATGAATAGTCGCGGATAAATGTCTTTAAGCGGTTGCTGCATAATCCAAGGATCGAACCAAAATAAGACCATCTTCCCATTCCCAATTTTTTACTGAAAACCTGCCATTCCAACATGTCGATCAATGCTAATGTCACAAGAGTTTAACACAATCTGTTTCCACACCCCCGACATTGCCGACAAATTTTCCGTATTGAAACGCCACCATTGAATATTTACCCCATACTTGGCTGTGATCAGTCTTCGCCACAACGAGTCACAATCCTGTGCATAACGCCACATCCACTTGGACAGCAAAGCCTTGTTTTTATCCGCAAATCCGCCACCCCCAAACCACCCAAATGTCTAGGCCGACAAACAACATCCCAGCCCACCCTACTCATCTTCTGTTCGAGTCCAACACCCCCCACAAAAATGCACGTCTAATTTTATCCAATTGTGCTATAATCCCTTTAGGAACCGTGAATAACCCCATATAAAAAATAGGAAGTGCTGAAAGTACGGAATTTACCAAAGTTACGCGTGCAGCAAATGAGAGTGATGTGCGCTTCCATTCGGCTAGCTTGCGCCGAAAGTTAGCAATAATAGGCTCCCACACCGGCAAATTCCGCGGATTAGCCCCTAACGGAAATCCTAGATAAGTAAATGGAAACCCCCTGCTTGCATCCCAACATCTCGGCCACCAAAGTACCCAATCCATCTTCCACATCAATTTCATACAACGAGCTTTTTGCGAAATTAATCCGCAATCCCGAACACACCTGAAAACAATGCAAAATTCTCTTGATGTTCCGTGCCACTTCAAACGATGCCTCAAAAAATAAAATGGTGTCGTCGGCGAACTGTAGATGACTTAAAGATATCCCCGGCACTACGTCCACCCCACGCACCAAAGCAGCCGACTCAGCATTACCCAACATCAAGTGCAATGCTTCAGCAACTATGACGAATAATAGAGGCGAGAGCGGGCAGCCTTGGCGTAATCCACGCCCCATCCGAAACTCTTTAGTCGCGCTGCCATTCACCAAAACTGATAGGCGAGATGAGCTGATGCACTCCTTAACCCATTCCCTCCACCTACTACAAAATCCCATACGATCCAATACCGAATCAAGAAAAATCCAGCTTACACAATCGTAAGCTTTGCCGAAATCAAGCTTCAAAATAAATCCCCCACCACCACTCTTCCGCAGCGAATGAATTACTTATGTTGCCAAGAGCACCCCATCTACCAATTGACGACCTTTTACAAACGCGGATTGCGAGTCACTGATTAAACCTCCCAGCACACATTGGAGCCTATTTGCTAAGCACTTAGCCAATATTTTATACATGGAATTCACTAGGCATATGGGGCGATACTCACCTAAACATTGAGGCGATTCCACTTTCGGCAACAACACTATGAAAGAACAATTTGCACCCTTCGGTAATACCCCTTTTGCGTGAAATTGCACAAAAAATTCAGCACATCAAATTGCACCACCTCCAATCCTTTTTTTATAAAATTCAAGCGTGAAACCATCCGGACCCGGTGCCTTTGAACCATCACATTCCCATAATATTTTTTTAATCTCCTCCATCGTGAAAGGCTGGACCAAATGTTGTCTATCCATGTCATTTATTCTGCGAAAAACACCCTCAAAGTGCCACTCGCCCGCCCACTTGTCATTAGCAAAATGTTTGGTAAATGCCGCCACCACAAAATTTCGTATCGCCGAAGGCTCAGTGTTGCGTGTAAAATAGTCTATCGCAATGGTAGTGCAAGTATACACGACGCAAGTAGTAAAGTGATACGAAGTATCGGATATCGTCTCCACAGGGATTGGGCTAATAGCTTCACCTTAATTCACTACACGAAAGTAAAGAAAATATTTGAGAGTTGTCACGAAAATAATAGAGTGAACATAAATAAAAGAGTAGAAATATCAAGATAGAGAGAATGGGCTGGTATTGAATTGCTCAGTAGTGCAGGTATTGCAGAGTTTAGGAAATCCAGTTCTGTCGTCGCGCCCGTCGCGGCAGCACCTGTCACGGCGGCAGTCTGTTGATCGTCGCGGCAGCAAACGCTCAACTCAGTACTTTCAAGTTTGGCAAGAATCCCAGATCTGCCTTGGCCTATCCCTAGGTCCAAGTCTGTCGATGATCACGTCTTGATGATACCTCCCGGTGTGAATCGAAGGATGAACATCGATGTGTATGAATTCTTCTTTAGCCACTTAACCTCGCCCTATCCCTAGGCACGAGATAGTTCAACTATAAACTAGAGAACTTGCTCTTATTTCTTTCGTATATTTAACTCTCTTGATGCTAAGTAAATAGATAACCTCACAATGCTCTCCTGATGCTCTTGCAAGATATTAATAACCAAAATAAGAGAACTTGAAGTTTATTTTATTGAACTGAAAATTCCTAAAACAAAACAACCCTTGCAACTACTTTACAAATCAACCCGTGGCCCTAGGGGGAATTTAGAACATGTCGGCGGCGGGTAAACGGCTAGGGGTTTTTGGTTGTCGGTTATGGGGAATTCGATATGCCCTAGGTTAAAATACATGCCCTTATATAAGCTTTGGGCTCAAGTTATCTAATTTGACAAGGATTACAACTTTAATTAAAAGTATGATTCTAATAGAGACTAATCTTCTAGGAATCTACTTTCCAGCCGTCTTCCTTATTTCTTGGGATTTTCTCTTCTTGAGCTTTGGACTTGACATATCTTTTGATCTGGGGCTTGGAAAAATATAAGGTTTTCACACGATAGATGAGCTGAATTTTCTCTATCTATCGAGGTCCACTTTCCTTTTTCTCCACTAACTTGCTGTCGTCCTCTGCTGTCGCGGCAGCACCATGGCAGCAACGTCCTCTTTGTCTGCTTGTCCAGTTCAGCTCTTTTGCTTCTCTGCCCAGAGCCTGCCTTCTCTGTCTGCTATGGCAGCAAACTGCAAAAATAGCCATTCTTAGTAGAATATGTGCCTTTAATATATTTGTGATGTTTTGTTGTAAACTAACCTAAATGCAATGAATAATGCTTGAATGCAGAAGAAATATGGGCTAAAAAGGGTGTAAATAATAGAACTTTTACACACTCAACACACCCCCAAACTCAAGTTTTTGCTTGCCCTCAAGCAACTAAGACCTAAAAGAAAAATGAAATATTTTTGTTTTGGCTTTCAAACAGTGAATTTTCCCTTACCCGTCGTTTGTTCCCTGTGATCGCAGCAACCTGTCGGATAATTTAGGATCTGTCCGAAATCTTACTATAGTTCTTGTGCAGTGTGTGCATGCTTGTGAACAGTTATATGCCAAGACTCTCTTAGTTTCACTAGAATATTCAACTCTTAACTCGAATTTTTATGCCAAAGTTTATCTTTTTGAAGGCACATTTTCATGCTTCCTTGATTTTTTTGTTTTGACTCAATTTCTCTAAAGTTTTACTAGAGCCAGTTTTAGGCACCTCTAGTTAGCTTCCTAGAGCCAGTTTCGGGCACCTCTAGGGTTTTTGAGTCTCTTTTGCTAAACTTCTTTCCTAAAGCCAGTGTTAGGCACCTCTAGGGCTATTCAAGTGCTAAGCTTCCTATTCTAGTTTGGCTAAAAGAAATCTAAGCAGTATAACAGTCACAATGGTGTTTAAGTTTTCAGAACTATAGAAAGGCTCTAAACTTCTCCTTAAACTATCCTAAAGATGCTGCCACGACAGAGCTGTCACGACAAGCAAGTTCAATTCACAGTTTTAGGCCAAAATTTTCATTTTTTCAGATTTTTTTAAGAGAAAAATAATTAAGTAAAAGACACAACAATTAACTCAGATGTACTTGGACTCCATTAAAATGGAGGGTTGCCACCCCCAAACTCGATGGTTGCATTGCCCTCAATGCAAATGAGAAAATGAAAAAAATGAAGGCAGTACATCACAAAATATATAAATCGCAGGCATCAATAAGAAAATAAGAAACTTAAATTTTAAGCACTGTCTTCACTGCTGCTGCTGAGGCGGATTTGGAGGCGGATTCTGGCTCTTGGGGCGGGCTGGGGTGGTTGCTGTACAACCTGAATGTCAGAGTTGTTGCCGCTACTGTTGCTGTCGCTGCTGCTACTGGCCTTTGGCAGATTTTTCTTATCTGCCATTCTTTTCTGCCTCTTGACCGGTGTAAATTCTTTCGACAAGTTCCTTCGAATAGAGGGTTCAGCGTCGCTGTCTGCCCAGATGGATGAGGAAGAGAACCCAGCTACAAAGGCAACAATGTCATCTGAGGGTACCGGTCGCTTTGTTCCTCAGGTGGATGTTCCGACATGAGGGTTGTCGGCTGCCGTCGGGGCAGGTGATGGAATGGAGGCAGCAGATGGTGTATGTGGTGTGGCAGCCGGTGTAGGTGTGTGGGCAGGGGTGGGGACAGTGAAGTAGTGGGCAGGGAAGGTGGGAAAGACAACATCAGGGAAATTTAAAGTATTGTGAATAAAATTTACCGTGGATGCGGCAAAGTCCTTGATGAATGTCATGAGGCCCAGCTGTCTGTCCTCCATCCTTTGAATAGCAGCAAGGATTTGAGTGGATGGGTCTGTCGAAGCAGCTACTGCGGCGGCAGGTTCAGGGTTTAGCTGCTCTGACGATTCAGCTGGGGCGGCAGCAGGGTTGAAGGAGGAGAGAGGGGTTGCCACTGTCAGCTCCATGAGGCTGATGATATTTTTGTCTGTCCAGCCCCGTCCTTTCACTATGCGATCGGTGTCGGCTTCCGGTATGTCAAAACATCGGTAGAGGGACGTGATGAGGTAGGGAAGGCAAAGGAGGGTCGTCGGTCTATGGGCGCTTTCCAAAATACTCTCCCGCATATAACTCCCCACATTAATGGGTCGTTTATTTAGAATGGAGTGTATTAGGGCTAACCTCTGCTGGTCAACGGTGGTGTGATGTGATGACGGCAGGATCCTCTTGTTGATGAAGGCATTCCACAGTTTGGCCTCCGGCAGCAGCTGCCCCCTCTTCACTGTGTGGGGATTTTTGCGGCTTGTGTTCCATTCAGTCCCTTCTTCCGTCACTTCTGCCATGACAGCGTCATAGGCAGCATCATCTAGAGTGTCAAGGAACTGCTGGTGGGCATCATCGTTGGGGCCGAAGTAGAGGCCATACAAAGAGTTGATGCGCTCGGCTGTGAACTGCACCTCTTTCCCTCAGACAGTAACTGTTGTTGCCGTCTTGCTGCCGATCGCAGCATAGAATTCCCTCACCCACGTCTCGTTCATCTCTACTGGTTGCTCCGCAAATGATTCCCATAAGAAAGCTTTAATCGTCCTTGCGATGAAAGGCTTGAGGCCTATATTAACTGACTTTCGAGTGTAAATGAAGCCTCGTTCTTCCCATAGATCCCTAGTTGCGAAGGACTGTGGGGTAGGTGTTGCCGGTGAAGAAGTTGAAGCAGCACTGCGGCGGGTTCTTCTGGAAGACATGTTAGTGCAAGGGTTGTTAAAAGTAAAATAAAACAAATGAAAACTGAATGGGGAGAGCAAGTAAGAAAAACAGAAGTGAATGAAATGAAAATGAAACGGGGTTTTATAGAAGAGGAGTTGCTGCCCATTGAAGCTGTAACGACAGGCGTGAATAACGGGGCGACTGTTGAGCTTTAGCGTGTCTGACGCGTCTGACACGCGTTTTTGCGTCTGTTATGCGTCTGTCACACGTTTCCGCGTCTGCCGTGACAGTCTGGTGACAACCTGTCTTTTCCGTGTCTGCCACGGCAGCTGGAAAGACAAGCTTCAGTATTGGGCTTTGTTGGGCTGATGGATGGATGGTGGGCTGGGTTCACTTCTCATGTTCTTCTTGACTCCTTTATTTCCTAAAAACAGTAAACATAAAAAACATTATTTGAATAAAATAAACCTTATTTCCTAATAAATAATAAATAATAATAAAAAATAAAAAATAAAATTTAGGTTAAATTAGGGCTGCCCGGTGGGGCATCTCCTAAGGTAACCACTTCCTGCATTCCTGGGGCTTCAGTCCCCTGATAATGCTTGAGGCGCTGTCCGTTGACTTTGAATTGGTGCCCGTCTTTTAATGATCAGATTGTGATGGCACCATGGGGAAAAACTTGAACGACTTGGAATGGGCCAGACCATCTAGATTTCAGTTTCCCTGGGAAAAGTTTCAGTCTAGAATTGAACAACAATACAAGCTGCCCTGGGCAGAACTGTCGTGGCAGCAACTTCCTGTCATGCCACTTCTTAGTTTTCTCCTTGTAGATTCTAGCATTGTCATAGGCCATTCTCCTTATTTCTTCAATCTTGTTCAGATCTAATAGCCTTTTCTGACCTGCCTTGTCCAAGTCCATATTTGTAACGCCTCGGTTTTGGGCTTAGAAGTTTTGGGCTTGGACCGGTTAGGTCAGAGTGCTGTTCGAATACAAAAAGATGAAATTAGGAAAACCTAGTTCGGGTTGCATTAAAAATATGGAAAAATGTTCTAAAATCCTCTATTAATATATATAAGTGAACTGTGAAATCAATTTTACAAAATGAGGTTTGGAAGGGTGACATTTTGGGCTAGTGACCAAAATGTAATTTTTGAAAACTGCGTGACTGTTTTAAAAAGGATTGAAACTTTGAATCTTTAAGGAGCTATTTACCCAAAGGGAGTTTCTCCAGATTTTTCTAAGATATTAAATGATTTATTTCTGGTTTTTAAACAAAAGAAAAGTGGAGGGAAGATATTTTCCTATTTCCAACTAACTTTTCCATTTTCTATTTTCTCTCATTTTTCTCTCAAACCAAACACCTTTTCTCCAGAGCTTTTTCCTCTGATTTTGTCACCTAAATATCTCTTTTCAATTCTCCTTTGATTGCTAATCATCTCCTCATTAAACCCTATACATTTGCTAATTGGATTTTCAAGATTTTGGTTCCAAAAAGGGGAGAAACTCAAGTTTGGAGGTAAGAACGTCCTTCTCCTCTAAACTCTCAGTTCTTTACTGAAATTCCTAAGTTCTCAATCCTTAATTGATGTTTTATAAAAGGTTTTATAGTTGAATCCTTGATCTTGGCTTAAAATGCAAGATTTGCTTGTTTTGATGAAAATTTCGTATGATCTGTTAAAGCAGTGTTTTGAGGTGTCAAATTGATGTTAAATGAATGTTAATTTGATTAGAAGTTGAGGTTTAATTAATGCAATCCTGGATAGGTTGAATTTCCTAAGTTTAGCTTGTGTTCTTGGTTGATTTTGGAGTGATCTTGTGGATCTGTTATAGCTGGAGGTATAAGGATGATGTTAGATCCTTTTTGGATGTTAAATGATGTTTAGGAAGGTTTATATTTGATGGATCTTGGCAGGGCAATGTTGTGGAGTTGTTTGGAGGCATTTTCGGTTGTGTTTGGTAGCTGAAAATGGAGTGTGGATGAGAGCAGCGAGTTTAGGTGCTTTCATTGAAGCTATTAATGCATGATGATGCATTAATCCTCTGCTTTGGTGTGTTAAAACAGGGGAGTCATCTTTGGATCCAAGAGGTGGTGATCCGGAAGCTTGATTTGTGTTTCGGCAAAGAGGCGAAACGGAATCGGTGAGTGGAATTTGGTTTTCGACTTTGAAACCAGTGTTTTGAAGGTTTGGGAGCTTAGTTTAAGTCTAAGCAACTTAGCTAAGCTCAAGAGTAAGTTTTCGAAAAAAAAACTCTCTTGGTGATGGTCATGGTTTTAGTTGTATGCAATGTGTTTGTTGCATGATTTTAAATCTGTTTTGAAAGCATGTCTAGCATGTTAATTTGCTGAGATTTTAAGCCATTTGTTGAAGGAAGCTCAAGGTAAGAGTTCCTTGTTTTCGAACATTGTTTAAATGTGGTTTGATGCTTAAAGATGCATGATGTTTATGGCTTGTTAAATGCTTTAAAACAGTGGAATATTGATGATAAATGATGCATATTGGCAAGTGATGTTTTGAAAAAGGTTAAGGTCACTAAGGTGGTTAAAAGTCCTTAGGTGAACCTTGAAGGTCACAAAGGTGGTTAAAAGTCCTTGTGTGAGCCTTGTGGATTCTAAGAACTTCATGGTGGTTAAAAGTCCATGATGATTCTTGTTAAGGTCACTAAGGTGGTTAAAAGTCCTTGAGTGAGTCTTGTTATCTAAGAACACCAAGGTGTTTAAAAGTCCTTGAGTGATTCTTGTTAAGGACACAAAGGTGGTTAAAAGTCCTTGTGTGGTCCTTGCCATGGTGTTTAAAAGTCCATGGGCCATGGTGTTTAAAAGTCCATGGGGATAAGATCACAATGGTGTTTAAAAGTCCATGTGTGGATCTTATGTGAAATGTATAACTTGTTGCCAATATGACATGTAATGAAAGTGAAGCATGAGATGCTTGTTTTAAATGTTTATGAGCATGTATAAATGTTGCTTGAAGAATGGTTTATAAATGAGTTTTATAAATGCATTATTGTATGGTTTTAAATGAGCATTCCTCACTAAGCTTTTGCTTACGCTCTCTCTCTTTTCTTAAACCAATAATGCAGAGCATTAAAGTGCATTGAGGATAGCAAGGAGGGCAAACAATCAAGTGGATAACTAAGCTCAAGTATGGTGTAGGTTTCTTAAATACTATTAGCTTTTGGCATTTGGCAATGGGGGGCCTATGTTGTTGTTTTGGGAGATGTGTGGAACTCCCTAAGTTTTTTAAATGTTGTTAATAATGTTGGAACATGTGAATGGTCTTTATGAGCTGGTTTAATCAAATTGATGCTTGAATGGTTTGCTAAGTAGGAAGCATGCCTATAGATTTGGGGCTTTTCATGTTTGATGTCATGTTGATGTTTTATTGGTGCAATTATGTTCCTTATATGTTGAATGTCTTGCTGGTAAAGTTTGGTTGCATTTGGAGCATGTTTGGTATGTCAATTGTGTGTTTAAGCAGCCAAATTTCTGCAATCTGTGCAGGCCGTATCGGAACGGGAGCTACCGTTTCGGAACGGGGCCCTGTAATAGCCCAAGCGTTCGAAACGGATGATACCGTTCCGAAACGGAAAGGCCTCTGCCAGCCCTCGTTTCGGAACACGTTGCGGAACGGTCCCGCGTTTCGAAACAGACTCTCCCTGTTTCGAAACACCTGACCGTTGGGGGCTGACATTGGCAGTTATATGTTTTGAAATGTTTGCATTTTGGTCCTAAAACATGTTTATGCAATTGTATGAGTTCGAAATGTCCGTTTGAACTGAATTTTGGCAGAGAAGCATGAAACCTGACTAATTATAAGTTGGTAACATTAATTTGGATGAAGTCCATATAATTATCAGAATTTACAATTTGGTCCCTTAAGTTGTAAATTGTTCAATTGAGTCCCTGTTTGTCCTCTGATGGTTATGATCTTTGAGTATGCTGTTTGAATGATCATATCTAGGGTTAATGTGCATCTAGACAAGTTCAAAAAGAAAAAAAAGGGTCGTTAATCAAGGTTGACTTTCGGGTTGACTTTGATTTTCCCCGTGTGACTTCCTTAATTTGGGTCAACCGTCTAGGCCGGGTTAAGGGGGTTACATTTGGTGGTATCAGAGCTGAGTTCTCGAGTAATTGAGAGTGATTGTGTGCATGATTGAAGTATGTATGCCTTGTATGCTTGTTGGGTGAAGGCATGTTGAGTGGTTTGTGAATATGTTGATATTGGGTTGTATGATATGGTGAAGCATGTTGTGGGTACCCATTCCCAAATCTAAGCTAATAAAATGATGATGTTTTAAGTTAAAATAAACTTGAGTACTTGGATTGCTTACCTTGCTGAGCCTGACTTTGTTTGTTGCATTGTGATTGTGTGTTAGAGTATGGCACCTCGTAGAGAGTTGAGGAGTAATGTGCGAGCTACGGCTCAGAATGAGAATAAGAATGAGGAGAATGCAGGAAGTGCGGTGTTACCTCCTCCACCTGGTGGTGGTGAAGCTGGGGGTGAAAGAGCTGAAGCTGCAGCTGGTGCTGGGGTCGCTGGACCTGAGGCTGGTCAGGGGCAAGCTATGCCTGACATGACGATGTTAGTGCAAGCTATTGCTGGTGCTTTTCGTGCGGCAGTAGCTGGAGCTCAAGGAGCTGGGCATCAGGGAGATGCTGGTGTTAGACTACCCTTGGAACGCTTACGCAGTCTAGGCGGGACTGAGTTCAGGGGTTTGTCAGCTGAAGGTTCGGAATCTTGGGTCAGATGAATTGCACTGATGTGCAAAAGCTCGGTTGTGTAGTATCCTTGCTACAAGATGATGCTTATACATGGTGGACAACCACTGTTGCTGGGATGGCAGAAGCTTATGTAACTTGGACATTCTTTCAGAATGCATTCAAGAGAAGGTATCTAGGTGTGAGGTACCTAGATGAAAAGAAGAGGGAGTTCATGTCTCTTACCCAAGGGAGCATGTCCGTGGCTGAGTATGAGGTCCAGTTTGTTCGACTCAGTCAATATGCACCTGAGCTGATCCCTGATGAGCGGGCGAGGTGCGAAAGATTCCGTTATGGTTTAGTGACGGATGTTAAGATGTATGTGCTGGCTACCGAGTATGATGATTTTGATGTGCTGGTGGGTCGAGCAAAGGATATTGAGATGAACTTGGGTTTATCTGCTAGAAGTGCTAATTCTAGTGCTGGAAAGCGAGCTGCTGAATATAGTTCCGGTGGTGGACGGAACAAGAGGGGACGTGATCAGAAGTATCAGTCCTCAGCTAAGCGAGGTGGTGGTGTACCTGCTCGGGGAGGCAATGCTAGAGCTGATCCGAGTGCGTGTTGGATTTGTGGTTCACGTGGTCATATGAAGCGCGATTGTCCTCGTGCTGTGAGGGAGGTGCAAGCTCCTGTTGCAACAGCTGGTAATGGGTGCTGGAACTATGGATCTGCGGATCACATGAGGCGAGAGTGTCCTATGCTGGCTGGTGGCCAAGTGCGTGCTCCTGCTGTTGCTGCACCACAGAGAGGTCGTGGGCGCGGCCGTGGTAATTTCCAGCGGAGAGAGGAAGGTGGTCGGGGAGTGGCCCATGTTGTGGCTATTCAGCCTGAGGGTGACGGTCAAGCTAGGGTGTATGCTCAGCGTGAGGGTAGGAATGACGCGGATGTGATCGCAGGTACCTTTACTTTGCAATCCTTGTCATTACTTTCCTTGATTGATTCTGGATCTACGCACTCTTACATTTTGCGTGAGCATGCTGAATTGCTTGGTTTGCCTGTTGAGTTTTTGGATGTTGGTGTACGGGTCACTAGTTCTTTTGGTGAGACTGTTGTGACTCGAAAGCTTTATAGAAGGTGTCCTTTGGTTGTTCAAGAACATGTTTTTCATGTTGATCTTATGGAGTTGCCTTTCTATGGTTTTGATGTAATCCTTGGTATGGATTGGCTTGCTGAGCATCGTGCTGTTGTGGATTGTGAGAATAAGCGAGTTTCGTTGATGCTTGCGGATGATTATGAAGTTGTTGTGGTTGGTGAGAATGTGAAGTTTCTTGCCAATGTGGTGTCTACCTTGGAGGCGAGCCGGATGCTGAGGCAAGGATGTGAAGCTTACCTAGCTTTCGTGATGAATCCTAGCTCTAAGGAGTTGCGGGTGCAAGATATCAGAGTGGTGAAGGAGTTTCCTGGTGCGTTTCCTGAGGAGTTGCCTGGTTTACCTCCTAATCATGAGGTGGAGTTTGGGATTGAGCTGTATGAGAATACAACTCCTGTGTCCATTACCCCTTATAGAATGGCACCTAAAGAGTTGAAAGAGCTGAAGACGCAGTTGCAAGAGTTGCTTGATCGTGGTTTCATTCGGCCAAGTGTGTCACCTTGGGGAGCACCGGTCTTGTTTGTGAAGAAGAAGGATGGCACTATGAGAATGTGCATTGATTATTGTCAGCTGAACAAGTTGACTATCAAGAATCGGTATCCTTTGCCGAGGATTGATGATCTCTTTGATCAGTTTCGGGGAGCAGATGTGTTCTCTAAGATTGACTTGAGGTCAGGGTATTATCAGTTGAAGGTGAAAGATGTGGATGTGCCTAAGACAGCTTTCAGGACAAGGTATGGGCATTATGAGTTCCTTGTGATGCCGTTTGGATTGACAAATGCTCTTGCAGCTTTCATGGACATGATGAATCGTGTGTTTCATGAATACCTGGACAAGTTTGTTGTGGTGTTCATTGATGATATCCTCGTGTACTAAGGAGGAGCATGAAGAGCATTTGAGGATTGTTTTGCAAGCTTTGTTGGAGAATCAACTTTATGCTAAGATGAGCAAGTGTGAGTTCTGGCTTAAGGAGGTGGTGTTTCTTGGGCATGTGGTTTCTGCTGAGGGGATTCGTGTTGATCCTCAGAAGATTGAGGCGGTGATGAACTGGAAGGTTCCTAAGTCTGTTCATGAGGTTCGTAGTTTCCTTGGTTTGGCGGGATACTACCGGAGGTTTGTGGATGGGTTTCTAAGATAGTTGCACCTTTGACGAAGTTGTTGCAAAAGGATGTTAAGTATGAATGGACGGAAGCGAGACAACAGGCTTTTGAGAAGCTTAAGGCGGCTTTGACGCAAGCTCCTATCTTGGTTCAACCTGAATCAGGGAAAGAGTTTGTGGTGTATAGTGATGTGTCCTATGTTGGTTTAGGATGTGTGCTGATGCAAGAGGGTAAGGTGGTTGCTTATGCATCGCAGCAGTTGAAGGTGCATGAGCGCAATTATCCTACGCATGACATTGAGCTGGCTGCGGTGGTTTTTGCTTTGAAGGTCTGGAGACATTACCTGTATGGTGAGAAGTGTACTGTGTACACGGATCACAAGAGTTTGAAGTATCTGATGTCTCAGAAGGAGTTGAATCTTAGGCAGCGGCGTTGGATGGAGTTGCTCAAGGATTATGATTTGACGATTGAGTACCATCCTGGAAAAGCTAATGTTGTAGCGGATGCTTTGAGTAGGAAGGTCGCTGTTGAGTTGAGGGCTATGTTTGCCAGTTTGGGTATTTCGCGTGATGGTGGTCTTGTGGCTGAGTTGCAAGTGAAACCATCTTTGGTTCAGTTGATCAAGGAAAAGCAGTTGCTGGATGATTCCTTGGTGCCGCATGTTCAGGATATCGCGGAGGGTAGGCCTTCGGATTTCTGCTTTAATGATGATGGTGTGTTGTGTTTTGGGAGTCGAATAGTGGTGCCCAATGATGCTGAGTTGAGGCATGCTATTCTGACTGAAGGTCATAGTAGTCCTTTTGCTATGCACCCTGGTAGTACTAAGATGTATCGTGATCTTCGTGATGAGTACTATTGGGTGGGTTTGAAGAAAGATGTTGCAGAGTTTGTGAGCAAGTGTATGGTGTGTCAGTGAGTTAAGGCTGAGCATCAGGTTCCTTCAGGTTTGTTGCAACCGCTGAGAATTCCTGAATGGAAGTGGGAAAGGGTTACCATGGATTTTGTATCTGGATTACCCTTGTCACCATCGAAGAAGAATTCAGTGTGGGTGATTGTGGACCGTCTGACGAAGTGTGCGCATTTCTTGCCTGTGCATACTGCGTTTTCTTTGGATAAGCTTGCGGAGCTGTACATTGCTGAGATTGTGCGGCTGCATGGTGTGCCTAAGTCGATTGTGTCGGATAGGGATCCGAGGTTTACATCGCGTTTCTGGCAGTGTTTGCATCAAGCTTTGGGTACCAGGTTGAATTTCAGTACATCTTATCATCCTCAGTCGGATGGTCAGTCTGAGCGTGTTATCCAGATTTTGGAGGATATGTTGAGGTGCTGCGTGATTGAGTTCCAAGGCTCTTGGGAGAAACATTTGCCTTTGGTGGAGTTTGCTTATAACAATAGTTATCAGGCGAGTATTCAAATGGCACCTTATGAGGCTTTGTACGGGAGGAAGTGTAGGACTCCTCTTTGTTGGGCTGAAACGGGTCAGAAGTTGGTTTCGATGCCGGCTTTGTTAAAAAGGAACCACCAAGAAGGTGAAGCTCATTTGTGAGCGTTTGAAGGCAGCTTCTGATCGGATTTGAAGCGTAAGGAGATTGAGTATGCGGTGGGTGACCGTGTGTTTTTGAAGGTTTCGCCTTGGAAAAAGGTGATGAGGTTTGGCCGGAAGGGTAAGTTGAGCCCTAGGTACATTGGACCATATGAGATGGTTGAGCGTGTGGGTCCTGTTTCGTACAAGTTGAGGCTACCTCAAGAGTTGGAGAAGATTCATGATGTGTTTCATGTTTCTATGCTCCGGAAGTATAGATCTGATCCTTCGCATGTGATGCCTGTGGAAGAAGTGGAATTGAATCCGGATTTGACCTATGATGAGGAACCGGTGAAGATTTTGGATTCGGATAGCAAGGTTCTTCGTGGCAAGACCATTGAGTTGGTGAAGGTGTTGTGGAAGCACCGTGGTGTTGAGGAAGCCACGTGGGAGCGAAAGGATGACATGCTGAAGCAGTTTCCGTATCTCTTTCCTTCAGGTAAATTTCAAGGACGAAATTTCTTAAGGGGGGGAGAGTTGTAACGCCCCGGTTTTGGGCTTAGAAGTTTTAGGCTTGGACCGGTTAGGTCAGAGTGCTATTCGAATACAAAAAGGTGAAATTAGGAAAACCTAGTTCGGGTTGCATTAAAAATATGGAAAAATGTTCTAAAATCCTCTATTAATATATATAAGTGAACTGTGAAATCAATTTTACAAAATGAGGTTTGGAAGGGTGACATTTTGGGCTAGTGACCAAAATGTAATTTTTGAAAACTGCGTGACTGTTTTAAAAAGGATTGAAACTTTGAATCTTTAAGGAGCTATTTACCCAAAGGGCGTTTCTCCAGATTTTTCTAAGATATTAAATGATTTATTTCTGGTTTTTAAACAAAAGAAAAGTGGAGGGAAGATATTTTCCTCTTTCCAACTAACTTTTCCATTTTCTATTTTCTCTCATTTTTCTCTCAAACCAAACACCTTATCTCCAGAGCTTTTTCCTCTGATTTTGTCACCTAAATATCTCTTTTCAATTCTCCTTTGATTGCTAATCATCTCCTCATCAAAACCTATACATTTGCTAATTGGATTTTCAAGATTTTGGTTCCAAAAAGGGGAGAAACTCAAGTTTGGAGGTAAGAACGTCCTTCTCCTCTAAACTCTCAGTTCTTTACTGAAATTCCTAAGTTCTCAATCCTTAATTGATGTTTTATAAAAGGTTTTATAGTTGTATCTTTGATCTTGGCTTAAAATGCAAGATTTGCTTGTTTTGATGAAAATTTCGTATGATCTGTTAAAGCAGTGTTTTGAGGTGTCAAATTGATGTTAAATGAATGTTAATTTGATTAGAAGTTGAGGTTTAATTAATGCAATCCCGGATAGGTTGAAATTCCTAAGTTTAGCTTGTGTTCTTGGTTGATTTTGGAGTGATCTTGTGGATCTGTTATAGCTGGAGGTATAAGAATGATGTTAGATCCTTTTTGGATGTTAAATGATGTTTAGGAAGGTTTATATTTGATGGATCTTGGCTGGGCAATGTTGTGGAGTTGTTTGGAGGCATTTTCGGTTGTGTTTGGTAGCCGAAAATGGAGTGTGGATGAGAGCAGCGAGTTTAGGTGCTTTCATTGAAGCTATTAATGCATGATGATGCATTAATCCTCTGCTTTGGTGTGTTAAAACAGGGGAGTCATCTTTGGATCCAAGAGGTGGTGATCCGGAAGCTTGATTTGTGTTTGGGCAAAGAGGCGAAACAGAATCGGTGAGTGGAATTTGGTTTTCGGCTTTGAAACCAGTGTTTTGAAGGTTTGGGAGCTTAGTTTAAGTCTAAGCAACTTAGCTAAGCTCAAGAGTAAGTTTTCGGAAAAAAAAAACTCTCTTGGTGATGGTCATGGTTTTAGTTGTATGCAATGTGTTTGTTGCATGATTTTAAATCTGTTTTGAAAGCATGTCTAGCATGTTAATTTGCTGAGATTTTAAGCCATGTGTTGAAGGAAGCTCAAGGTAAGAGTTCCTTGTTTTCGAACATTGTTTAAATGTGGTTTGATGCTTAAAGATGCATGATGTTTATGCCTTGTTAAATGCTTTAAAACAGTGGAATATTGATGATAAATGATGCATATTTGCAAGTGATGTTTTGAAAAAGGTTAAGGTCACTAAGGTGGTTAAAAGTCCTTAGGTGACCCTTGAAGGTCACAAAGGTGGTTAAAAGTCCTTGTGTGAGCCTTGTGGATTCTAAGAACTTCATGGTGGTTAAAAGTCCATGATGATTCTTGTTAAGGTCACTAAGGTGGTTAAAAGTCCTTGAGTGAGCCTTGTTATCTAAGAACACCAAGGTGTTTAAAAGTCCTTGAGTGATTCTTGTTAAGGACACAAAGGTGGTTAAAAGTCCTTGTGTGGTCCTTGCCATGGTGTTTAAAAGTCCATGGGCCATGGTGTTTAAAAGTCCATGGGGATAAGATCACAATGGTGTTTAAAAGTCCATGTGTGGATCTTATGTGAAATGTATCACTTGTTGCCAATATGACATGTAATGAAAGTGAAGCATGAGATGCTTGTTTTAAATGTTTATGAGCATGTATAAATGTTGCTTGAAGAATGGTTTATAAATGCATTATTGTATGGTTTTAAATGAGCATTCCTCACTAAGCTTTTGCTTACGCTCTCTCTCTTTTCTTAAACCAATAATGCAGAGCATTAAAGTGCATTGAGGATAGCAAGGAGGGCAAGCAATCAAGTGGATAACTAAGCTCAAGTATGGTGTAGGTTTCTTAAATACTATTAGCTTTTGGCATTTGGCAATGGGGGACCTATGTTGTTGTTTTGGGAGATGTGTGGAACTCCGTAAGTTTGTTAAATGTTGTTAATAATGTTGGTACATGTGAATGGTCTTTATGAGCTGGTTTAATCAAATTGATGCTTGAATGGTTTGCTAAGTAGGAAGCATGCCTATAGATTTGGGGCTTTTCATGTTTGATGTCATGTTGATGTTTTATTGGTGCAATTATGTTCCTTATATGTTGAATGTCTTGCTGGTAAAGTTTGGTTGCATTTGGAGCATGTTTGGTATGTCAATTGTGTGTTTAAGCAGCCAAATTTCTGCAATCTGTGCAGGCCGTATCGGAACGGGAGCTACCGTTTCGGAACGAGGGCCCTGTAATAGCCCAGGCGTTCGAAACGGATGATACCGTTTCGAAACGGAAAGGCCTCTGCCAGCCCTCGTTTCGGAACACGTTGCGGAACGGTCCCGCGTTTCGAAACAGACTCTCCTTGTTTCGAAACACCTGACCGTTGGGGGCTGACATTGGCAGTTATATGTTTTGAAATGTTTGCATTTTGGTCCTAAAACATGTTTATGCAATTGTATGAGTTCGAAATGTCCGTTTGAACTGAATTTTGGCAGAGAAGCATGAAACCTGACTAATTATAAGTTGGTAACATTAATTTGGATGAAGTCCATATAATTATCAGAATTTACAATTTGGTCCCTAAAGTTTTAAATTGTTCAATTGAGTCCATGTTTGTCCTCTGATGGTTATGATCTTTGAGTATGCTGTTTGAGTGATCATATCTAGGGTTAATGTGCATCTAGACAAGTTCAAAAAGAAAAAAAAGGGTCGTTAATCAAGGTTGACTTTCGGGTTGACTTTGATTTTCCCCGTGTGACTTCCTTAATTTGGGTCAACCGTCTAGGCCGGGTTAAGGGGGTTACAATATTCACTGCCTTGATCGCCCAATATGCTCTGTGCTCTATCTCGACAGGCAGATGACAGGTTTTCCCATAAATCAATCGGTATGGAGACATGCCTAATGAAGTCTTAAAAGCTGTCCTATATGCCCATAACGCATCATTGAGGAGTAAAGACCAATCTTTCCTAGTTGGTTTAACCATCTTCTCAAGAATGTTCTTAACTTCCCTATTAGATATTTCAACTTGTCCATTGGTCTGTGGGTGGTATGCTGTCGCGATCCGATGCTTGACACCATATTTCTTTAAGGCGGCAGCAATAACCCTATTGTCAAAATGTCTCCCTTCATCATTGATAATTGCCTTAGGGATGCCAAACCTAGAAAAAATGTTTTTGTGTAAAAATCTTTGGACTGTCTTGGCATCATTCTTTTGAGTGGCGATAGCTTCAACCCACTTAGAGACATAATCTACTGCTAGGAGGATGTATAAATTTCCACATGAAGATGGAAAAGGTCCCATAAAATCAATCCCCCAAACGTCGAAGATTTCGACTTCTAGAATGTTCTGCAGCAGCATCTCTTTTCTCCTCGAGATGTTTCCTGTTCTTTGGCACCCGTCACAGCTCTTGTAGAAGATTTGTGCATCCTTATACAGTGACGGCCAATAAAATCCTAACTGTAGCACCTTGGCAGCAGTTTTGTTGCCTCCTAAGTGACCTCCATACTGTGAAGCATGGCGGTGATGAAGTATGTCTTCTTGTTCTTCTTGTGGTACACACCTCCTTATAACCTGATCTGCACACATTTTGAAAAGAAGAGGTTCGTCCCAATAATAATGCTTAACATCATTTTGGAACCTCTTCCTGGCTTGGTAATTAAGATCAGAAGGAATTATTCCGCTAACTATAAAATTAACGAAATCAGCATACCAGGGAAGTTCAGAAGACTTACCTGCCGCCATGGCTCTCGCGACAGTGATTGCGGCAGCAAAGAGCTGCTCATCTGGGAAGGTCTCCAGTATGTTTGTCTCATCTATTGGTAAACTTTGTCCCTTCTCCAATCTTGACAAGTGATCTGCCACCTGATTTTCTGTCCTTTTTTTGTCCTTGATTTCAAGGTCGAATTTTTGCAAAAGCAGGATCCACCGTATCAATCGAGGCTTTGCATCCTTTTTCGCAAACAGATACTTCAGGACAGAATGGTCTGTGTGCACTATTACCTTCGTCCCAAGTATGTAAGAACGAAACTTGTCAATGGAGAACACCACAGCTAATAACTCCTTTTCTGTGGTGGTGTAGTTCACTTGGGCGTCATTCAGTGTCTTACTGGCATAATATATGACATGAAATAGCTTGTCTCTCCGCTGCCCAAGTGCTACCCCGACAGCATAGTCACTAGCATCACACATAATCTCAAATGGTTGTGTCCAATCTGGTGGTTGTACTATTGGGGCTGTTACCAGTTTTTCCTTCAGAACCTTGAATGCTTCAGTACATTCTTCATTAAAGTCAAAAGGTCGGTTCTGCTCCAAAAGATGGCATAGGGGATTGGTAATTTTTGAGAAATTTGCAATGAATCTCCGGTAAAAAGTAGCATGCCCTAAGAAACTTCTAATACCCTTTACTATGGTCGGTGGCGGCAGCTTTTCGATCACTTCAATCTTGGCCCTGTCGACTTCTATCCCACGGCAGCTAATCTTATGCCCAAGGACTATCCCTTCATCCACCATAAAGTGGCATTTTTCCCAATTTAAGACTAGGTTTGCTTTTTCACATCTTTCAAGTACCTTTTGTAGATTGTCGAGGCAGCTCTCAAAATCGTCTCCAAAGACTGAAAAATTATCCATAAATATTTCAAGGAAGTCCTCTACCATATCGGAGAATATGGCCATCATGCACCTTTGGAAGGTGGCGGGTGCATTACATAGTCCAAAAGGCATCCTCCTAAAAGCATAAGTTCCGTAGGGGCATGTGAAAGTCGTCTTTTCTTGATCTTCTGGTGCGATAGCAATTTGATTATAACCTGAATAACCATCAAGAAAACAATAGTAAGATTTACCCGCTAATCTATCAAGCATTTGATCAATAAAGGGTAAAGGAAAGTGGTATTTTCGGGTAGCTTTGTTAAGCTTCCGATAGTCCATACAAACCCTCCAACCGGTCACAGTCCTGGTTGGGATTAACTCATTGTTTTCGTTGGTCACCATGGTCATTCCTCCTTTCTTTGGAACACATTGCACCGGGCTCACCCATTTGCTGTCGGAGATGGCGTAAATAATACCAGCATCTAACCATTTGATTATCTATTTACGCACCACCTCTTTCATCGCATGGTTTAGCCACCTTTGGGCATCTATAGTCGGCTTATGATCTTCTTCTAAAAGGATTTTGTGCATGCATAACGCCGGACTAATGCCTTGAATATTAGCTATCGTCCATCCAATTGCCTTCTTGTGCTGCCGAAGCATGCCTATTAGCTGTCGTTCCTGTTCCTGTGGCAGCTTAGAAGAGATGATTACGGGCAACGTATCATTTGAACCAAGAAAAGCATATTTTAGCTGCCCTGGCAGGGGCTTAAGTTCTAAGGCAGGTGGTTCAAGAGTAGATGGCTTTTGGATTGCATGGTTATCCGAAGTATAATTTAAAGGTTTGAATAACTTACCTGGACGATCGCCTATCCAGTTTACCTCCTCCTGGTCATCAGTATCAGATGTATCATATTCAGAGGAGTTGCTGTCGTCAGTGCTGTCATGACAATCCTGTAGGTTGTTGCCGCGGCAGTGACCAAATTTTATATCGTGACAGCCCGACCTGATGCAGGGTTGATCAAAGGCAACTTCAGTGATAGCCTTGCATTCCTCGTCTGCATCAACATGCTTCATAGCTTGGAGAACATTCAACTTAATCTCTTGAACATTCACTCGCATGGTGAGTTCTCCTTTCTCTACATCAATCAGTGATCTTCACGTGGCTAAGAAGGGTCGCCCAAGGATGATTGGTGCGTTTTCATCTGCTTCACAATCTAAAACAAGAAAGTCAGCAGGAAAAATAAATTTATCCACTCTTACCAGAATATCTTCAATTTTTCCTTCCGGATGAACATAAGAGCGGTCTGCCAGCTGCAGAGTTACTGTCGTGGGCCGCGCCTTCCCAATACCTAATTTCAGAAAAACAGATTTTGGCATTAAATTAACACTAGCACCAAGATCACAAAGTGCACATATTTATTTCCGATTACACAAGGTATGATGAAGCTCCCCAGATCCTTCATTTTCTGGGGTGGCTGTCGATGAAGAATACTCATGCAACCTTCTGTCATCTTTACCATTTCAAATTCCCCAAGTTTAGATTTCTTTGACATGACATCCTTGAGAAATTTGGCATAACCGGGCATCTCCCTAACGGCATCTAACAGCGGAATATTACTATGAACCTGCTTAAAAATATCATAAATCTTTTTGAGCTGAGATTCTTGCTTAGCTTGTTGTATCCATTGAGGAGAAGGAGGTGGGGGACGGTAATCTGCAATATGTCCTTCCCACTGCATACGAATCTGAGGAGGTTTAGGTGCATCGATTTTCTCCTCTGTCGCTTCTGCTGTCGTGACAGGCTCATCATCAGCAGTCTGTTTAGTACCTGTCGGGGCAGCTTCCTCGGCAGGTCTATCCAAGGCTGGTTTCCTTACTGTTTCAGCTTCCTTTTCCGGCCCTGGTAATTTCTTCCCACTCCTAGTAGTAATGGCCTTACATTGCTCATGTGTGGGCTGCCTAACTTTTTCAGTATTACTAGGAAATCCTCCAGTCTGCCTCGGCTTAATATGTTGGGAAACCTGACCCATTTGTGTCTCCAAAGATTTCAGAGTAGCTTCATGATTTGTCATCCGCATCTCTGTTTTATCCATGAAATTTTCTGTCTTCTTGACAAACTGATTCATATTCTCAATATAAGTACCTGTCTGAGACATAAAAGTGGCCAGAGTCTGTTCCAGTATACTGCTCGTGGCAGTTGCGGCGGCAGTTGCTGTCGTGTCAGCAATCTAGGTCCTCCCTGATTCTGATTGTGTGCTTGAGGGTTCAGGTCATTATTAGGATTACTCCAAGAAAACTTGGGATCCTTCCTCCAATTGGGATTATATTTGTTGGAGTTGTAATTTGGCTTGTAATTTCCAACATATTTTCCTTCTTCTAACTGTATAGGACACTCATCCGAACTATGATTTCCCTCACAGATTTCACATACCTCTTCAACAGCAAATCCATGTTGTGTATCATCATTCAATAATCTTTTCATTGCTTTAGTAAGGAATGCTACCTGTGATTTCATCGTGCTGTCGGCCTCATAATCCTTGACAGCTAGTACCCGTTTACCCCCTCTTCTTGCTGTTGGACGTGGCACGACACTGGGCACGACGCGTCGGACGTGGCAGTTGCGTGGCGACTTCTAGAAGCTTCTGGAACGTTCTGAGAGATCTTATCAGCTTATCTGTTTAGATTTCCTGCATTTAAATTTCAAAATATTTGAATTGTTTTATCTTTACTTTATTATTTTAAATTTTCTTATCTTTTATCTTTGTAAATCCAAGCCTATAAATACCACTCCTTGGTAAAGCCTTAGGCATCAATCAATTAGTTTTAATCTTCTAGCTTTGAGTATTTTTATCTTTGTAAACATTTTCAATTTTAATCC
Source organism: Hibiscus tridactylites (assembly GCA_958450335.1). Lineage (NCBI taxonomy): Eukaryota > Viridiplantae > Streptophyta > Magnoliopsida > Malvales > Malvaceae > Hibiscus > Hibiscus tridactylites. The sequence goes on along the minus strand of OY288289.1, from coordinate 20,882,442 downwards.
AAGTTCTTTTCCTTTATTTTTCTTGTTTCATTTATTTTATGCTATTTGATTACTTTTCTAAAATCAAGTTAAGTATGATAATCAATATCATGCTTAGCTAAATTTCTTGAGCCAAGAGCTAGCCAAATCAATTCTAATCGTGAGAATTGAACATTGCCTAAATTCCTTCGGGAATACATTTTTATCTTTCTGTTTAGATAGTTTGACAATCGGCCTTACTAAAGTTTTTAATCGTTTTTCAAATAAAAAAGAGCTCGTTGGTCTGGAATCGTTTAAAAACATAGTTGGGAGGAAGGATCGGCCTGTGGCAATTTCGACTTCCTGTGAACACTCTTAGCGGCGGTCCGGTAAGGAAAGATAAAATCAGAAGCGATTCTTTTTAAGACAATTTCTGAGTCGGGCTTTTCCTGCTTTCAAAACTACATACTTTAACGGCAATAGACGTGGTTAATTTGTTTAAGAATCAACCTTCGAAGATAGTCTTGGGAGGATTGGTTACTCGAGAGAGAAGCAAGTTGCGACGGGTTGGGCCTCGCAGACTGTAACCAACATGATCCCCGGAGTAAAAATCTATTTCAATGATCGAAGGAATTGACAAGGCTAGCTCGAGGCTAATTTGCATATTTGGTTTTTTCTATTATTTTCTTTAATTCTTGCATTTTATTTTATTACTACACTCAATATCAGATCACCCCTTTTTTTATTTCCTTGTTTTTACAGATATTCCTAGGAATTCAAATCCGACAAAATTCAAGTCAAGAATTCCGACTAATCTCCCTATGGATCGACCCTCTTTCCCTATATCTATTTAATTTCTTTATTCCATTGTTATTGAAAGAGGTTTATTTATTTATTTATTTTTGACCGGTTAAACGACAACTTGTCAAAATTGGCGTCGTTGCCGGGGAGATTTACTTTCAGCATTTTTGACTGATTTTGTTTTATTTTTATGACCAGGAAGAACCCGGGTACTTTAGCTCCATATAACTCGGAAATCGAAGCAAGCGCTCGTAGAACTCACAGCGAAACACTTCGACGAAAAAAGCAACAAAGCACACGACGATCGGAACATGAATCCACTTCCGAAACCACATCAATCGAAGGACCTACACAAGAACCAGAACCAATGGAGGACCAAACAATTCGACAACTAAATGCTGCCCCTACCGTGCAACAACCACTCTGCAACGCTTTTCCTCAAGGCGATACTCCCTTCCAGCTCAAAACGGGATTAATCCATTTACTCCCTACTTTTAATGGCCTCTCTTCTAAAAGCCCACACAAACACCTTGCCGAATTTCATATGGTGTGCAGCAGCATGAAACCACAAGGGGTCTCAGAGGACCAAATAAAACTAAGGGCTTTTCCTTTTTCCTTAGCCGGAACGGCTAAAGAATGGTTATTTTATTTACCTTCAATTTCGATTAATACATGGTCTGACCTCTCTCGTGTTTTTCTTGACAGATACTTCCCTGTGGCAAAAACGACAGAATTTAGGCGAAACATATTGGGTATCCAACAAATGCACGATGAATCCTTATATGAATATTGGGAAAGATTCAGAAAGCTGTGTGCAAGTTGTCCGCAACATGGCTTATCTGAGCAAACACTCCTTCAATAGCTATATGAAGGAATGTTAGCAATGGATAAAAAGATGGTAGACGCAGCAAGTGGCGGCACGCTCGTTAACATGACCCATACTGCAGCGAGAACATTAATCTCCACGACGGCTGCTAATTCGCAGCAATTTGGTTCTGCAAGTGAACCAGCCGACGGGTTCAAACAGTAAGCACAATTTCATTAGAGAATAAGATAGACAATTTAACTAATATTGTGTATTCTCTTGTTTCAGGGGAGTTAGGAATTGCTAAGGTATGCGGAATATGCACTATGCCAGATCATGCAACCGACTTATGCCCATTGCTACGGGATACATCTGGTGCCCAAGTTAACGCCATTCACAACTTTCCCGGACCTCCCCAAAGACCCTATAACCCACATAGCAATACCTTCAATCCCGGTTGGAGAGATCACCCAAACTTGAGCTACGGTAATCAGAACCCGAATTACCAACCTAGGCAACAACCTCCCTACCAAAACCAAGCACCCCAAAAATCCTCGCTTGAGTCTATTGTTGAGATATTGGCAGTTTCGCAGGAAAAATTCCAAACCCAAACACAATCCCATCTCCATAAAATAGACAAACAAATAAGCCAACTAGCTCAAGCCGTTAGCCGTCTAGAATCTCATGGGAAGTTACCATCACAAACCGAAAGCAATCCAAAGGGAAAATGTGAGCGCGATCACTCTGCGCAGTGGAACTGTGATAACGCCTAAACCGCTCAAGCAAACCGAGTAGAAATCTGACGGAAAAGGCAGCTCTTCGAAGAACGAGAACGAAAAGTCTCCACCCACTGCAGGTAACTTTAAATCCAATATTTTTGTTTCTACTTATGAACCTGTTCCTCCTTTTCCAGGTAGATTGGCGAAACGAGATAAAAAGGAGGAAAAGAAGGAAATTTTTGATGTATTCAAGAAAGTGGAAATCAACATTCCACTTTCGAATGTTATTTGGAAGGTTCCTAAATACGCAAAATTTTTGAAAGATCTATGCACAAACCAGAGGCGATTGTCTGAGAATGAAAGAGTTAACCTTGGTGAGAACGTTTCGGCTATTCTTCAAAGACCATTGCCGCCAAAGTACAAGGACCAAGGTATGTTTGTGATACCCTGTAAAATTGGGAAAGTTGGGATTAAAAGAGCGATGTGCGATTTAGGCGCATCTATCAACGTCATGCCGTTAAGCGTTTACAACAAAATTTCGACTGAACCATTAAAAGAAACGCGAGTGACGGTTCAATTAACCGATCGATCAGTCATCTACCCCGAGGGAGTACTAGGAAACGTGTTGGTACAGGTAAAAGATCTTATTTTCCATGCTGATTTTTATATTATTGACATGGAAAATGATCGCAACAATAACGGATCTGAAATCTTGCTTGGCCAACCTTTCCTATCAACCGTGTATACAAAGATTGATGTCCGCGACGGCATTTTAACTATGGAATTTGATGGGCAAGTAGTTAAATTTGATATGTATAAAGCTATGAAGTATCCTAATTCGGTCGTAAGTTTAAATTTCGTTGATATTATAGACTCGTTAGCTGATGATTTGATCGAAAGTGATTTGGTTATGACTTTTGTAGGGAATTCGCGGATCTCGACTATGAAAATATAGACGAAATCATTTCAACTCTTTCTTCCCTTTCTGATTTTCGATTAATTCCAACTCGATCTAAACATTTTCCCTCAATTTTGCAGGAACCAAAGCCGAAGTTAGATCAATTTAATTATATATTTTTAGGCGACAACCAAACTTTGCCAAACATCATCTTGAGTAATTTATCGCATCGGGAAGGAGGTAGAAGCTTAGTTGTTGTTTTCCCCAAAAATAAAAAGATGAAGGAAGGTGTTAAAACGACAAGGGATGGACATCACCGTTTATTTGAAGACCTTTCTTTTGAAGAACCAAAAATTTAGCAAAGGTCGTCGAGCTAAACGACGTTAAACAAAGCGCTAAATGGGAGGCAACCCATTCTTTTCATTTCCGTTAATTTTTATTTTTAGTTTCCCTTTTTTTTTAATTTTTAGTTTTTAGCTTTAATTTTTGTTTTAATTTCTTAGCTTTTCCAATCACTTTCAGGGACTCCAGCAGCACTAATTTCCACTCTACATCAAGGAATTTTCGAAGAGCAGTGAAGTGCACCGTTTCATTAAACGATGCACGTTAGCATAACCTATGGTCTGCGGTGCATTTTTGCCAAACCCTTTAGCCTTTACCCTTTGACCCTTTGACCACCCAAATATCTCCCGCAGCCAATCCAAATAAAATAAACTCATTTCTTTTCTTTTATTTTTTCCCCTAAATCCCCCCATTTCGTCTCCTTCCTTTTCCCCACCCGCATCACAAATCGGCTCTTCTCCTTCATCTCGCCAATCCTCCACCGATTCTCCCCAAGCCACCCCTAATCATCTTCTTCACTTCATCACCACCAAAAACCGCACCCCCTTCTTCCCCCAAAAAACCGAGCCCCAACAAAACCCCACAACCACCAATGGTCCGCATGTAACGCCAAGACTGGGTCGAGCCTCTACCCACACACCGTTCTCGGTGATGATTCGTTGCATCGGCGGCCTTCATAGAGGTGCCCAGTGATTCCGACCAGTCCCCATTCCTCCTCCCTACCGTGGTGGCCGACGACCAGCAACCATTCGATGGGTGCCCAACGAAAATGCCAAATCGCCCTTCTCTGTACCTTCTCCAGCATCGTTCATCAACCGCCGTTCAAGGCTTTCCACCGCTGCTGGCCCATGCAACTCCCACTGTGCTCCTCCTCTGATAAGTATTTATTTTGGTTATGTTTTTAGTCCTTATTTTGATCGAATATATGTTTGAAGGACTTAATTGGGCTGTTTTTCTGTTGTTCTCGTGTAGGTTACGTAATGCTGGAAAAAAGTTGGAATGCTGTAGAAAATACTGGAGTCGTGGGCAGATTCATGGGCATGAACCAGGGCATGAATGCTGACTGGGCGCCACGCCACGTCAGCACCTTCTAGAAGATGACGTCAGCAACGCAGATAACTTATCAGTCCACTTTTCAGATAGCTTATCATCCGGATTTTTATTTTAAAATTCAAAACTTAGATATTTATCTTATGTAATTTAATTTAAATTTAGGATTTATCATCTTAGGTTTTTAGGGTTTTCAACTACTATAAATACCCCACTTTGGGGGTGAATTAAATCATCAATCATTCCATCATTCTCTTCTTCGTTGAGTTTAATAAAAGTTCTCCATTTTCTCCATTTCATTTTTCTCCATTTTTCTCTTTGTTTAAATTAAGTATGGTTTTTTCACCAACCATGCTTAACTAAATTCCCCTTAGCCAAAAGCAACGCCAAACCCGACAAACCTCGTGAGATTTGGAAAATACTTCAATCCTTCAACAACTCCTTTTTAGATTCTCTGTAAAATTGATTAGGCAATCGACCTAATCTTTAGGCATCACAATTGTTTCATTCCGAGAGCGCGCATCGGGTTGAAGTGGTTTAGATCCATCATTGGGGACGAGGAAAAGCTTGTAGCCAATTCAACTCCCTAAGAACAAACATAGTGGCGGTTCACTAAGGGGAATCAAAATCGGAAACAATTCTCATCGAGACGATTATCCGAGCACGGGCTTCTCCAGCACTAACTCAGATTTGAGTTAGCATCGATTGTCGTAGCTAATTCATTAAAGTTTGACTTCAAGGATTGCCCTGGGAGTCGAATTTACCAACGAGAAGTAAGTTGCATGGGTTGGGCTTTGTAGAGTGTAACCTGCAGGAAAGTCGAAGAAAAATCAACTTCAATGATCGAAGATGTCGTGGCAAAGCGTGGCTTGAGGCTATTTTAATCTATACTTCATTTTCAATATTTATTTTTACGTTCTTATTCTTTTTTTCTCATTCAAATCACTTCTGTAAAATCCCCCTTAATTTTCTACAAGTTATTGGTCTAAATCAGAACGAAAGGTGTTAGAGTTCCTATTCCCTGCGGATCGACCCTTACTCTTGCTATATTATTTTAAATCTTATTTATTTGAGTTTAAGGCTTTATTTTTGACACTATACGACGCGTGTCAAAATTGGCGCCGTTGCCGGGGAATGCGGCAAAATAATAATATCGTTTTATTTGATTTATGACTAGGAGCAACCCGGGAGAACAATTTGAACTCATCCCGGAAATCGAAGCACTAGCCCGAAAGTTGAACGCACAAACACTTCGGGAAAAGAAAAACAAAAGACGCTAGCAAAGATTCAAACGCGATCTAGAAATCACATCCGAAGCAGAGTCGAATTACGAGCCCAATCCAATGGGAGACGAAAATCAAACCATTCGCCAACTAAATGCGGCGCCCGATGGCCAGCAACCGATGTGTATAACCTTCCCGAATGGTGAAACACCGTTCGTGCTAAAAACGGGTTTATCCACCTCCTACCTACCTTTCACGGCTTGCCAACAGAAAATCCTCACAAACATTTGAAGGAATTTCACATGGTTTGTCTAAGCACAAAGCCACAGGGAGTATCAGATGACCAAATCAAACTTAGAGCTTTTCCATTTTCCTTAGCTGATATAGCGAAAGATTGTTTATTTGATTTACCTCCTAATTCTGTTACAACATGGACTAACATGGCCAAACTTTTTCTTGACAGGTTCTTCCCTTCAGTGAAAGCAAGCGAAATTAGGCGCAGCATCCTGAGTATTCAACAAAAAGAAGTTGAATATTTGTATGAATAATGGGAGAGGTTTAAAAAGTTGTGTGCAAATTGTCCACAACATGGATTGTCGGAACAAACCCTCCTCCAGTATTTTTATGAGGGATTGACGCCTATGGATATGAAAGTGATAGACGCAACAAGTGGCAGAGCTTTAGTCAACATGACACCAACATCGGCTAAAACACTAATATCAACCATGGCCGCTAACTCGCAAAGATTCAATCAATCTAGCGAACCATCTCGAAGGGTTCGCGAGGTAAGTACAGTTTAATTGGAAAATAAGATTGACAAATTATCTGAAATAGTGTAAACTCTTGTTGCAGATAAGAGAAAACAGCTAGACTTTGTGGAATCTGTACCAGCCCAGAACATCCGACAGACTGTTGTCCGATGATTCAAGAAGATGATGTCGCCCAAGCAAACGCCATAGGAAATGCTTATAATTCCGGTTGGAGAAACCAATCAAATTATGGGTACGCAAACAACCAAAGGCCAAATCAACCGTACCAACAAAGACAACCCTACCCACAACAAAAAACATCTCTAGAAACCTTGGTTGAACGACTAGCGATATCCCAAGAGAAGTTCCAAAACCGTACCGAAATCCACTTACAAGTGTTAGACAAACAAATGAGCCAGCTAGCCCAAACAGTAAGTCGTCTTGAAACCAAAGGTAAACTCCCTTCACAAACAGAGATAAACCCAAAAGAAAATGTTAATGTCATCACTCTTCGAAGTGGCACCATTGTAGAACCCAAAACCTCGGAGGTAAACACCCAAAAAGACAAATCAACTTCACCAGTCAAAAAAGATACACCAAATCCAACCCCTGAACCATCCTCTTATGCTGTTCGACCACCATTCTCGTCGAGATTGATGAAAAGAGACAAACAAGTAGAAGAAAAGGAAATCCTAGATGTGTTCCAAAAAGTAGAGATCAATATTACGCTCCTCGACGTAATCCGAAAAATTCCAAGGTATGTTAAGTTCCTTAAAGATTTATGTACTAATAAACGTTGTCTTATTGGAGTTGAAAAAGTTAATCTAGGAGAACATGTATCGGCGGTCTTCCAGCGAAAATTGAAGGACCAGGGTATGTTCGCCATTCCCTGCAAAATAGGTAAAGTGGGTATTAAACGAGCAATGTGTGATTTAGGGGCCTCTATTAATGTTATGCCCCTTTCATTTTATAACTCACTTTCTGCTGAGCCTTTGAAGGATACGAAGGTAACAATACAACTGGCGGACAGATCCATAATCTACCCGGAAGGATTACTGGAGAACGTCCTCGTAAAGGTAAATGATTTGATCTTCCCATCGGATTTCTATGTTATTGACATGGAAAACGACCGAGAAAACAACTCTTCTGAGATCCTCCTTGGCCGCCCATTTTTGAGCACTGCAAACACAAAAATCGATGTAAGAAGTGGGATCCTTACAATGGAATTCGATGGCGAGGTAGTAAAATTTGACGTTTACAAAGCTATGAGACATTCTGAAAATGTTGCTAGTTTAAATTTTGTTGATGTCATTGAACCTGCCATAAATGATTTCTTTGACACTAGTTTTACTGACTTCATGGATGATTTGTACAGAGAAATCGTGGATTCCGACGAAGAAGACAAGAAGTTTGAAAATATTTGTTCAGTAAATAAATATATAATACTTACTGCATCTAAAACTAAACCTTTACCTTCTGTGTTGCAGGCACCCAAGATCGAACTTAAACAATTACCTGAGCATCTAAAGTATGCATTTTTAGGGGAAAGAGAGACCCTACCAGTTATCATCTCAACCAAGTTGTCAAACGAAGAAGAGGAGGATTTACTAACAGTGTTGCGAGCGCATAAGGAAGCTATTGGGTGGACCGTTGCAGACATCAAGGGCCTTAGTCCCTCCACTTGCATGCATAAGGTAAAAACCGAAGATGGAGCTAAGCTATCTCGACAAGGACAACGCCGCTTGAATCAACCTATGATGGACATAGTTAAAGAAGAAATACAAAAGCTTCTCGACACGGATATAATCTATCCAATTTCGGATAGTGACTGGGTAAGCTCGATCCATGTAGTCCCTAAGAAAACCAGAGTCACAGTGGTTAAGAACACAGAAGGTGAGTTGGTCCCAACAAGAGTCCAAAATGGTTGGCGAGTCTGTATAGACTACAGGAAGTTGAACTCTCTAACTCGAAAAGATCATTTTCCACTTCCTTTTATTGACCAAATGATTGAGAGATTAGCCGGTAAAACTCACTATTGTTTTCTTGACGGATTTTCAGGTTTTTTCCAGATTCCTGTGGCGCTCGAGGATCAAGAGAAGACAACCTTTACATGTCCTTTTGGCACGTTCGCCTATCTTCGAATGCCATTTGGGCTTTGTAATGCGCCAACCACATTCCAAAGATGCATGGTGAGCATTTTCTCAGATTTCATCGAAAAAGGTATAGAGGTATTCATGGATGACTTTACGGTTTACGGTAATTCCTTTGGAGAATGTCTATTAAACTTAACAAATGTGCTAAAAAGATGCCTTGAATTCAACCTTGTTTTAAATTATGAAAAATGTCATTTCATGGTAGATAAAGGGTTAATTCTAGGACATATAGTTTCCTCAAAAGGTATTACTGTTGATAAGGCTAAAACAGATGTTATACGCTCACTCCCATACCCCACAACTGTGAGGGATATTCGATCGTTTCTTGGCTATGCAGGGTTTTACCGCAGGTTTATTAAAGATTTTTCAAAGTTGGCGCAACCCCTCTGCATTCTATTGCAAAAAGATCAACCCTTCAATTTTGACGAGAAATTCAAGGAGGCATTTGACATACTCAAAGAGAAGCTTGTAAATGCACATATCGTCCAACCACCAAATTGGAACCACCCGTTCGAATTGATGTGTGATGCTTCCGATTTTAGCGTTGGAGCCGTGTTAGGTCAAAGAATCGACAAGGAACCGCATGTTATAGCATATGCGTCACATACCTTGGATCCTGCGCAGAAAAACTATTCAACAACGGAAAAAGAACTCTTTGCTATTGTTTTTGCCTTAGAAAAATTTAGATCTTATTTACTCGGTACTAAAATCATTGTCTTTTCTGATCATGCAGCTTTACGCTTTTTGATGAGCAAAAAGGAGGCAAAACCGAGACTGATCCGGTGGATATTACTACTCCAGGAATTCAACCTAGAAATTAAAGATAAGAAGGGATGCGAAAACCTTGTTGCGGACCATTTGAGTCGCATCCCATTATCTATGTCTGATCCACCAGTTAGAGAAGAGTTCCCTGACGAAGGATTAATGGCAGCTCAACTTAGCGTTCCATGGTTCGCAGACATGGTGAATTATTTAGCCACCGGTAAGATGCCACAAGATTTACCGAGAGCGGAGATTAAACGATTAAAAATGGGAATCTCGGTTCTTCATTTGGGATGATCCTTATCTCTAGAAACATTGTTCGGATGAGGTAATTAGACGATGTGTAGTAGAAAGCGAGGTAAACTATATCCTAAACTTCTGTCATTCTTAATCTTGTAGTGGTCACTTCGGGCCTAAACGTACTGCACATAAAATTCTTGAGTGTGGTTTTTACTGGCCCAACATTTTTCGTGATGCCTATTTATTTTGCAAATCTTCTGAAAAATGTCAAAGGGTTGGTAATTTGAGTCGACGAAACGAAATGCCACTTAATCCCATTAATGTATGTGAGATATTCGATGTTTGGGGATTAGATTATATGGGTCCCTTTGTCTCTTCATTCGGTAATTTTTATATAATTCTTGCGGTAGATTATGTTTCTAAATGGGTTGAAGCTAGAGCAACCCGAAATAATGGTGCTAAGACCACAGTTAAGTTTCTAAAGGAATCTATCTTTTGTAGGTTTGGCACACCGCGAGGGATAATAAGAGACTGAGGGAAGCATTTCATTAACCGAGTGATTGACGCTCTCATGAAGAAGTTCGGTGTCACCCACCGGATTTCAACATCTTACCATCCGCAAACGAATGGTCAAGCGGAGGTGTCAAATCGAGAGATAAAGACCATACTCGAAAAAATCGTGAAGCCGGATCGCAAAGATTGGAGCATCAAGCTATCCGATACGTTATGGGCATACCGTACTGCGTACAAAGGCCCCATTGGGATGTCACCTTACCGTCTCGTCTACGGTAAACCCTGTCACTTTCCAGTCGAGCTGGAACATCACGCATTTTGGGCAATTCAACAATGCAACATGGAAATGGATATGATTGGAAGGGAATGCAAGTTACTCATTCAAGAGCTCGAGGAAATCCGGAAACATGCCTACGATAGTGCACAAATTTTTAAAGACAAAACAAAGGATTTCCATGATAAAAATATTTCATTTAAATCTTTTTCAGTTGGTCAAAAAGTTCTATTATTTAATTCTAAATTCAAACTTTTTGCAGGAAAATTGCGTTCTAAATGGCTCGGACCATTCACTGTTGTTCAATCTTTTCCACATGGAGCAGTAGAAATTCAAGACACCGAAGGACATAGCTTTAAAGTTAATGGACAACGGATAAAACAATTTTACGAAAATGTTCCAATCGGTTTGGTTGAAACATAGCTTTAAAGTTAATGGACAACGGTTAAAACAATTTTACAAAATTGTTCCAATCGATTTGGTTGAAGAAATTCATTTTGAGGAACCAAATGCATAAATAAGGTCGTCAAGCTAGCGACGATAAACAAGCGCTAGATGGGAGGCAACCCATTTCTTTTCTTCTTTTTACTTTAATTATTTTTATTATTTTTACCTTCTTTATTTTATTTATTTTATTCCATTTTAATCTGCCATAGTTTAATGTCATTTGAATTTTATTTTTAGTTAAAATAAACAAAAAAAGAATAAATAAAAAAAGGAATAAAAAGAAAAAAAGAGATAAAATAAATAATCGAAATGATCTAAATCTCATTTTAGATTTTTAATTTTGATTTTATCTTTTTTTTTCAAATTTTTTATTATTATTTTTCATATTTATTTTGAATTTATTTTCTTATCTCCTTTTGAATTTATTTTTATCTCATTTTAATTATCTTTTTGAATTTATTTTTGAATTTATTTTTATCTAATCTCTTATTTATTTTATTTTATATGCAGATAATTTAGATCGAATAAAGGGATGAGAAGCTATCAGGATTTTGTGGGCCAATTTTTTAATTTTAATTTCGGATTTTTATCCCTTTTCCACCCAATCAAACCCATATTTTAAACACATTCAAACCTTATCTACCCGGTCAACCCCCACAACCCTCACCCAATTAAAATTCCGTGGACCCCACCCAAACCCAAAGCTTTGACCTACACCCCCAACCACCCATTAAACCTTTTTATTATTTATCACCTTTAACCAGCTGCAACCCTTTTCTTTCTTCATTCATTCAACAGCAACAAAAAAACACTACACCACCGTCAAGATGCCACGTACTTGTGACCAAGCTCGTCGGCTTCCACAGCAGCCATCACTCGTCATCGGTGCCCGTCGGCGCTTTCAACCGTCGCAATACGTCTCCCTCAACAGCGACTCCGAGCAACCAAAGCCGCCACACAACACCACCCCACCTCCCGAGCCTCTCATCATCCAAAACACCACCCCACACCCCGACGGCCATGCACCACCGCACCACCGTTCGCCGTGACCACCATCACCCCCGTCACCATCCTTTCACTCTCTTGAGACACAAAGCACGTCCATGCACACAGCCACTGCCCACCCGCAGCAGCCCTCTCTCTCGCAATAACATCATCCGGCCATGACAAGGGGTACTCCCTCGCACAGATCCGGACAGACCAGCACTGCTCGCGTCACCGGCAGTGGCGAAACGAGACCATCACAACTCCGTCGTTCGTCATGCCCACCATCCCCGCCACCCTCCCCTTACCCCTCCTTGGCCTCCGATACGGTTGGCGGATCACCACAGCAACACTTCAGGCCTATGCCTTCACCAACCCGTGTGCCCTCATTCCACATGCACACCAACACATACATGCATTCAGATCACTATTCGGCGGCCGATATGGCTGATGAGGTAAGTTCTTATTTTTTCAACCTTTACTAGTTTTTCACCCTACCTCTGAATTTGCAAATCACATGCATGCTGAGTTTGCTGCCCATAATCCCTCGGGCACTGCTCAACCGGAATCACCGCCTCACGACCACAACGATATTCCATCGGATCATGACGAACATCCACGACGTAGCCAACGATTTGCGGCACCTAACGATGAGAACTTGAAAGGGTTCTTAATTTTACGGGAGAAGAACTCGATATGTTTAACCATATTCAACATCGCTCACTTCCAGTCTGTAAGTATATCCCTGCTCAAACTTTAGATCGTTTGCATTTACGTGAGTCGGTCTTGTCACTTTTTGATAACATTGGCTGGCATCGATTTCATACTATTACATGCGACACCTACTACGAATTAGTACTTGAATTTTATTCTACTTTTTTGTTTGATCGTAGTCGTGCACGGTCTCTTGATACACATAATGTAATATCTTTTCGCCTATTAGGTCAATACTTCCGGTTATCTATTACTCAATTTAATGTTTATATAGGTTTTGTCACTAATGTTTCGGACCCTAACTATCAATCTGCCCTTTTAGACATACCGGAAGATTTTGATAACGACCTTTCCCTAGAGACTTTGACAGGTTTAGCAGGTTCTCAATACAATCCGAAAACAACTAAGGACCACACTATTCATAGCACTTCTTTACGATATATCCATCGATTCCTCGTTTACAACCTTTCCGGCAGAAACGACACTCCATCAACTGTAAGTAGAACTGAGTTATTCTTTCTCTGGTGTATGCAGGTAAATATCAAGGTAAATCTTGGTTTTTGGTTGGCCTACACGTTTCATCGTGTACCACTAGGCCACGACCATTAATTCTGGGTCCTTATATTACCCATTTAGCTTTGCGTATTTATCCTGCTACTTTTGATCCATCTCAGTTTACTTATGCATTTTCTATGAGTGCTTTAGATGCGAGATGCCTAGATGCCATGGGCTTACTTGTAGGAACTCCTGATGCACCTTATATTGTTCCCCTGGGCACTCTCCCAACTCGTCGAGAACGAGTGTTTCGTAGACGAGCCCAAACACAACAAACACAAGACGACCAACTCCAAAGAGATATGGATGAGCACCTCCATTCCATCGAGACTAACTTGGCCGAGATCTTATCCTATCTTCGCCTCGGCTCTTCCCGCGGACGACGTGGCCGCGGTCGTGGCCGCAATTGATTAGAGGAGTCTCTCCTTTCCTCTCTTTTATTTTAAATTTTCATTTTGGGACAAAATGCATCTAAGTGAGGGGGAGGGAGATATGCTTATCAATTTTTATCTTGCTTATCCGTTTTGATTGTTCGCTTGAAATCTTGATTTTATTAATTTAAAGTTCTTCGTTTAATCCTTAGTTTTGCCTTGTCTCACTGTTTTTAGATGGCTTTGTATATATCTTGTTAAAAATTCTAGGTTGCATGGTAGATTTTTGGCATGATTAATTTTTGATTAAAATCTTTTATATGACATTTTCTTTCTCTATTAATTCACATGATGCTTACCTAAGTACATAAGACATATTTGTTAGTTTTTTTTAGCCTAATGAGCATGCATGATATTTGCTCTTTGTTTCTTTGAGTGTGCCTAGCTAAATTAGTTGCATTCTAGAACTTGTTTTTAAATTCTTTTTGAGATTACGTTGATTGATTATGATGCTTAAATATGATAGAGGCACTAGGTTTTAACCATTTCTCTTCCCAAATAAATTGCCTACCCTTTAATTAATTTCCCCTAGTGAACCAATTTTTGAGCCTTCGCCTTTTTTCTTGATCACCACATTTTTTAAGCCTAATCCATTTTTTTTTCTAAATTCCATTACTTTTGTCCCCTTTTTCAAGATAAAAATCGTCTTAAAAAAACAAATTCGAATAAGTGCAGTGCACCAGCAAAAAATATACTGTGCAGAAAAAAAACTATGAAGAATTGTTCACACATACTGTGCAGAACTGTTTGAATATGCAGTGCGGAAAAAAAAGAAGTGCAGGAAATTGTTCGAGTCTGCAGAAAAATAAAAACAGAAAAAAAACAGTGTAGTTCGAAAAAATACACTGCAAAACAGTTTCAGTTCGAATGGAAAAAATAGTTTCGAATATATTTTTTTGGGATGATTTTTTGTCTTGAATTTTAACCCTTATTTTTAGCCTTTATCCTACCCTTACCTTAGCCCCATTACAACCCTTCTTTAAGACCTCTTGAATTTTGTATCATATTCATGTTAGTAGTTGAGATTAGATTTAAACACAAGCCTATGATTATGCTCTAATTAGCTTTGGCTCGAGTGCTTTTTCTCTACCCTTAAACACTTTGAGTGACATGAGCGATTCCTTGTGAGGGTACTTGGTTTGCATCATTGATGTTAGTAGGGTTTTAGAATGTCGTTTTTGCTTTAAATTATTAATCTTGCCATTTATCTATTTTTGCTCCTTAGTTTTCTTTCATATTTAGATACTTAATCATATTGAAACCTTTGAGACTTCGTGAAATTACAGATGGAAACTTGAACTTAAGTTTGTTTAATTTTGAGATACTTGAGGACAAGCATCAAATAAGTGAGGGGGGATTTGATAAGTATTTATTTTGGTTATGTTTTTAGTCCTTATTTTGATCGAATATATGTTTGAAGGACTTAATTGGACTGTTTTTATGTTGTTCTCGTGCAGGTTACGTAATGCTGGAAAAAAGTTGGAATACTGCAGAAAATACTGGAGTCGTGGGCAGATTCATGGGCATGAACCAGGGCATGAATGTTGACTGGGCGCCACGTCAGCACCTTCTAGAAGATGATGTCAGCAATGCAGATAACTTATCAGTCCACTTATCAGATAGCTTACCATCCAGATTTTTATTTTAAAATTCAAAACTTGGATATTTATCTTATGTAATTTAATTTAAATTTAGGATTTATCATCTTAGGTTTTTAGGGTTTTCAACTACTATAAATACCCCACTTTGGGGGTGAATTAAATCATCAATCATTCCATTGTTCTCTTCTTTGTTGAGTTTAATAAAAGTTCTCCATTTTCTCCATTTCATTTTTCTCCATTTTTCTCTTTGTTTAAATTAAGTATGGTTTTTTCACCAACCATGCTTAATTAAATTCCCTTTAGCCAAAAGCAACGCCAAACCCGACAAACCTCGTGAGATTAGGAAAATACTTCAATCCTTCAAAAACTCCTTTTTAGATTCTATGTAAAATTGATTAGGCAATCGTCCTAATCTTTAGGCATCGCAATTGTTTCATTCCGAGAGCGCGCATCGGGTTGAAGTGGTTTAGATCCATCGTTGGGGACGAGGAAAAACTTGTAGCCAATTCAACTCCCTAAGAACAAACTTAGTGGCGGTCCACTAAGGGGAATCAAAATTGGAAACAATTCTCATCGGGACGATTATCCGAGCACGGGCTTCTCCAGCACTAACTCAGATTTGAGTTAGCATCGATTGCGGTAGCTAATTCATTAAAGTTTGACTTCAAGGATTTCCCTGGGAGTCGAATTTACCAACGAGAAGTAAGTTGCAAGGGTTGGGCCTTGTAGACTGTAACCAGTAGGAAAGTCGAAGAAAAATCAACTTCAGTGGTCGAAGATGTCTTGGCAAAGAGTGGCTTGAGGCTATTTTAATCTATAATTCATTTTCAATATTTATTTTTACGTTCTTATTATTTTTTTCTCATTCAAATCACTTCTCTAAAATCCCCCCTTTTTTTTTCTACAAGTTATTGGTCTAAATCAGAACGAAAGGTGTTAGAGTTCCTATTCCCTGCAGATCGACCCTTACTCTCGCTATATTATTTTAAATCTTATTTATTTGAGTTTAAGGTTTTATTTTTGACACTATACGACGCGTGTCATCCTCCTCATTCACCGTCTCCCTCATTCCACTCTATGCCAACGGTGGACTCATTTTCATCACTCACAGGGAGTATCTTTTACCCTTATTTGTTCCTCATTTTCTTTATTTTTATTTTGAATTGGGGAAATTAATTTAAGTAAGGGGGAGGGTAGCAAAACCATTTGTCTTGCTTGTTTGATATAAGTTTGACTTTGGTTTAACTTTGAGATGAATTTTTTCTTGACATTGCTTGATATCTGGCATGTTATAATTGTGATAGTACATAGGAATATTTGAATGTTGACATTTTGATAATCAAATGACATGAGTATAATGATAGTTTGACATATCTTTTCAATTTGCCTTGACTGTGATAATTGGATTTCTCACCTAGCTTAATCAACTTAGCCTAATTTTATGGGAATTTGAGCCTTGAGCATGCATCTTATTTTTTATGCTCTTTTTTCTTGCTTGAGAGTGTCATCTTGAATTTAGGAATCTAGAACTTGTGGCTTGTATACGATTTGAGACTACACTAGAATGAGGTGCTTTAAGATGATTAAGGCATTAGGAAATAACCATTTTCTCTCTTTCATTAAAACTTACCTTTCGCTTAGTGAACCCTCTTGAAGCCTTATATCCCACTTTTTTTGGCTTAACCCTCAACCAAACTTTTTGATTGATCAAATGCTAGAAATTGTATTGCTAGACAAAAAAGGGGCTGCAATTCGAATAAAGGGCAGAATTTTTCCGAAAAAATGAAAAAAAGGAAAAAACATAATTAAAGGAAGCAATTACTTCGAAGAAAAAAAGAGAAAAAAAAGAAAAAATAATGTTTCGAAAAACAGAAAAGAAAAAAAAACTATTTGCTTGCCCACTTTTAAGCTTTTCTTTTGTCTTCACTATTTATTATATCTTGCATTGATCATCTTCCTTTGTTTATTTTTTTTCATCTTTTTACCCTTTTCTAAACCCACATTACACCTTGAATAAAAGGCCTAATGATTTGTGCACCTCGATTCTAATAAGTAGTGGAGAATTGAACTTGTTACAAGCCTATGGAAACCTTTGTTCATGCATGACTTAGAGTGCTTTTGCTTCACATTTACCTTTAAACACTTTGAGTGCTCTTGAGTGTACCTTGGTGAGGATTAAGACTAGGTTAGGATTTGATTACTACTTGATAGACGATTGAAAGAATGAAAGACTGCTCTTTGTTTATATCCACTTGGTTTGATTTGTGTCTCTTTCATGGTATTTCTTCTGCACTAGAACTCTTATAATTATGCTTGATACTTGTGATGGCTTGAAGAATGCATTCTTGGTTAATATCTTTTTCGGGCATACTTGATTACAAGTATGAGACAAGTGAGGGGGAATTTGATAAGTTCTCAAATGTGACATACTTCATTTGCTATTTTCTAGTTATTAGGACTTCTTGTTGCTTAATACATGTCGTTTTTGTTATATTTTGTGTAGGGACCCAATTCTGGAAATAGTAGTGAAAAGGGGGCATTTCTGCAGTTTTTATTATTATTCTGTCATGACTGGCATCGTGGGCACGACACTGGGCACGACGCGTCTGACGTGGCAGTTGCGTGGCGACTTCTAGAAGCTTCTGGAACGTTCCGAGAGATCTTATCAGCTTATCCGTTTAGATTTCCTGCATTTAAATTTCAAAACATTTGAATTGTTTTATCTTTACTTTATTATTTTAAATTTTCTTATCTTTTATCTTTGTAAATCCAAGCCTATAAATATCACTCCTTGATAAAGGCTTAGGCATCAATCAATTAGTTTTCATCTTCTAGCTTTGAGTATCTTTATCTTTGTAAACATTTTCAATTTTAATCCAAATTCTTTTCCTTTATTTTTCTTGTTTCATTTATTTTATGCTATTTAATTACTTTTCTAAAATCAAGTTAAGTATGACAATAAATATCATGCTTAACTAAATTTCTTGAGCCAAGAGCTAGCCAAATCAATTCTAATCGTGTGAATTGAACATTGCCTAAATTCCTTCGGGAATACATTTTTATCTTTCTGTTTAGATAGTTTGACAATGGGCCTTACTAAAGTTTTTAATCGTTTTTCAAATCAAAAAGAGCTCGTTGGTCTGGAATCGTTTAAAAACATAGTTGGGAGAAAGGATCGGCCTGTGGCAATTTCGACTTCCTATGAACACTCTTAGCGGCGGTCCGCTAAGGAAAGATAAAATCAGAAGCGATTCTTTTTAAGACAATTTCTGAGTCGAGCTTTTCCTGCTTTCAAAACTAAATACTTTAACAACGATTGACGTGGTTAATTTGTTTAAGAATCAACATTCGAATATAGTCTCGGAAGGATTGGTTACTCGAGAGAGAAGCAAGTTGCGACGGGTTGAGCCTCGCAGACTGTAACCGACATGATCCCCGGAGTAAAAATCTATTTCAATGATCGAAGGAATTGACAAGGCTAGCTCGAGGCTAATTTGCATATTTGGTTTTTCCTATTATTTTCTTTAATTTTTGCATTTTATTTTATTACTACACTCAATATCAAATCACCCCTTTTTTATTTCCTTGTTTTTACAGATATTCCTAGGAATTCAAATCCGAAAAAATTCAAGTCAAGAATTCCGACTAATCTCTCTGTGGATCGACCCTCTTTCCCTATATCTATTTAATTTCTTTATTCTATTATTATTGAAAGAGTTTAATTTATTTATTTTTGACCGATTAAACGACAACTTGTTAGCATAGTGAGGCAGTTTATTAAATTAAGCTGGTATATATAAATATCATGAATCATTCAATATTATTATTACTCTTAACACATAACCTAAGCTTGGTCATAAACTTAGTCATTTACGTGACTAACTACTCAATCAGTACACATTGATCACTATGATGTACACTTATGATTTTATATGCTCAATTATGATATATATATATATATATATTCCTATTTACATGTATCTCAAACAATCATAGGTATATTCCTATGCAAACTCAATGAATTATATTTGCATAATTACAAGTCCACAATTTAATGCTAATCAAGGACATGCTAAACTTTACACGATCTTACATATCAATGATACGATTACTAGTTTATAATCCTTTTGGGTTTCAATATCGAAGTTTAAAATTCTTACTAATTCGTCCCTTGAGACTTCAATAAAATTATAACAATTCTAGATTTACTATCTTATAGAATTCGATCATTCTTTTATCATCCTTATAATTCGACCATGGCGTGTGAGGCGAATGATCATTCTGTGGGAGATATTCACTGCGATTGATCAGGCTTGTCAAGCCATTTCAGAGGTTCATTTTCACTGTTTCTGGCTTGTATGTAGGGGTTGTTTTGGGTTTTGACGAGCCATGTCGTACTCTTTTCCTCCACTGGGGAGGTTTTTAACGAGGCGCATGGTTTCGTCGCGCTGTATGTTTTTTCTTTATAAATAAAATTCATGCAATTGCCGATAAAAAAACTAATACTTACTCAGTTATCCATTTACAACCCTAAATCTAATAAGTTTCATTGATATCCAAACCTATTTTTAAGTTTCTATTTGATCATAACTACGTAAAGTAACTTACACTTAAATTAGTTCATTTCTTTTTATTAATCTATCTGATCATTCAATATTAGCAAGCTTTACCCACTTTGTTTAACTACAAAGTCCAGTTATCCTTTCTAAACGTCCGAACTAATCAAGGGAATTATATTGTCATCTTTCAGAATTATAAGTGACCATTAAATTTACAAGAGGCATTTTTTTTCACAAAAAGACATACAAGAAAGCTTAAACGAAAACCTGTTATGATACACTAAAGTACTCGACATTAACATATACACATAGTTATGAATTCACCCACGTATTCGTATCTTTAGATCTTAACAACCGTAATATCACAACTCAATATTCGAGATTATGAATAACAAGTATGGCTTAACAATTCAAAATACTTATACACTTGAATTCATGATTCAAACATGATTTAGCTTTACTTACTATGTAAGTAACTTCCTATCTTAATGATCTTAATTAATAACTTAGCCATACATGAAACAAATAGGAGTAAACTATTCACCTTTTTAGGTACAAAACCCATTCTTTCTTTCTAGGATCATATAAGGTATCCCTTAATCAAATCCAATTAGTACAATACATGATTTTCATTAGTTCGTAAACATGGATTTTTGTTGAAGGAATTATATTTATAAGTTCCAATCAGATCGGAAAACTTCATTTCCCTTTCTATCACCTTATTGTATTCGGCAATGAATTCACTTAGCACTTTCATTTAATATTGATGCGTGTGTAAAGTGCCCCGCAATTGTGCAAGTGTACACGTCTCAAGTAATAAATTGATAAGTATTGAGTATCGTCTTCACATGGATTGGTGAAACCTTCAATGTTTATCGCCTCGCACTGAAAAGGAAATAAAAGTAAAAACACAAGTGATTGATTTGGGTTTTGAGAATAATCTAAAGAACAAAAAATAAAATAAGCCTGAAATTAAAAAGTAGAGTAATCAAGATGAGAGAATGAGCCTGATTAGATTGTGTCGTAGTGTGGAAACGAAATGGACTTTTCTCGGTCTTTGAATGCAACAAACACCAAACTGTACCGACAATGACCTAAGTCCCTGTCGCGACAATAAGTTGCGTTGCCTCGGCAATCCCTTGCTTGTAAACTCCTAGACCCGCCTATGTGTTAATATGGATCCTAGGAAGTCACATTAAGGTCACCTGAGCGACCCACGTTAAAATTTCGAATAAACAAATTGCTAAACCATTTAAAATCATAAATCAAGTTTTGAATTAAAATACAATTTCAGAAAATATTCAGACAATGAAACAAAACTATGATAAAAAGTTGTTAATACAAGTTTCATATTCGAATATAAATCTAAATGTGACATACATGCCCCCTAATTACACAGGTGTCGTACTCCGCACGCAAAGCCGAAGAAACTCCCATACCGACGTTGATAGCTGCAACATGGTAGATCTTCTAACTTGTGATGGTAAAAACAATGTGAGCTTCGAAAAGCTCAGTAATAAAAACTACTGGGAGATGCTAAAATCACAAGTAGGTATATGACAAGCTTTACATTGTCATGATGAACTAGGCAACGATAAGCTCAAATTACGATTCGATAATTCAATGAATCATTATATTATAAGGTAGTAGAGTTGTTCTTAATTTGATCACCCGAATCATAAGAGATGAGTCTAAAGTCAGATATTCAAAAGAGATTCAGATTTCAGAAGTTGAATCAAGCAATTCATAGTGGTTCTTTAAGCACAAATTCTAAGTTTACTGAGAGTTCAACTTTGATACATTAATTTAGTAGCGTATGTTTCAGAAGAGGTTAGAAAGTTTTATTAATTTACTTAACTACCCTCCAACCATACGCCAATATGCAGAAACCAGAATAATATCCAGAAAGGCTTACCTTAGGCCCGTCTGGCGTAGGAGCTTACAAAAATGCTTACCTTAGGCCCGTTGGGCGTAGCAGCTTATAGAAAGGCTTACTCTAGGCCCATTGGGCGTAGGAGCTTATGTCCAGAAGGACTTACCAGCGGTGAGCGAACATATCTTCATTCATTTTTTTGAAAAGCGATATGATTTTATTAAAGCAAAATCATACAAAGCACTACTAATGGCCTCGTTAAAAACCCCCTAATCCTAAATGGGGGAAAAGAGTACCATTAGTAGTGGCATAATCGAGGACAAACACGCATACAACTCATGCCGTAACCCAAAGCCACGATATTAGATCGACACCCCCCTTGGCAAGGGCATCCGCCAATTGATTACCTTCCCGGAGTACATGCGTGAAACACACATTTGGCAAAGCCTCACAAGCGTCGTCGATCTGAAAAAACCAACGCCACAATCGCCACGGCCTCCGTTCAACTCCTTGAATCCACGCAAGAGCCACCCTCGAATCAGATTCAATAACTATCGACTGTACACCCTCCCACGACGATTCCCTCAACAGCTTCAGAGCATAAGCAATCGCTTGGACCTCGGCCTCATTCGAATCCGCCAATCCGATCGCCCCAGAAAACAAGCCTCTAATTCGGCTTTCCCAATCTCGGATCACTCCCCCACACTCCGCTAAGCCCGGCTTACCTCGAGCTGCCCCATCGACATTACACTTCCACATTCCTTTCCAAGGTGGTACCCACGTCACAACACCCCTTCTCGATTGACCCTCCGCTGCTTCGTTCACGCACAGCAAAGGGCATTCCCACCATGCTGCCTCACGGATGTCTACCGTATCAAACCGGATACGAGTCCAATGGAACGAACGCAATTGAATTAAGAAAACAATCCCCTCAATCGGCAGCCTCTTTTCCTGGAACATTAGCTCATTTCTTGCAAGCCAAATAGACCACAACACACTCGTGCATCCGATAAGCCACCACTCCCTCAAATCACCATAAAAGAAATTGTTGAAACACATAACAATAAACTCCATCACCTGCCTCGGACGTGTCACTGCCACTCTTCACCACGAAAAGAAACAATCCCTAATCTTCCACGCTGTCGAACAGTCCCAAAAAATGTGATCTATCGCATCCGCGCCTGCCCCAAAAAAACGACATACAACGGATGTTTCCCCCAACGGTAATCCTCGTGCCATCAACATAGACAAAGTAGGCAGGCGATCAATAAGAATAAACCAAATAAAACATTGTAATTTTGGCAGCACTGGCAAACGCCACAGCCAATTTACTTCCGACATATCCGACATACCCAAATATGACATTAATTTGTTTAGTGCATTTACCGAAAATTCTCCCGTTGTCTCCGGGGTCCAAATGAGCCGATCCTCTACGTCATGTCGCAGTACAAAGCCGTTAATACATATCTTCATTCATATCGCAAATAATATACCCCAGATGATTTCAATTTATATTCAGAAGATAATATTACAGAAAATATATATCATGTCTATTTTTATACCATAAGAGAGATGTCAAATTTATTTTATTATTATTATTATTTCATATTCAATGTCATATATCAGATATATTTTTTCATATCAGAGGTCAGAAACCAAGGAATTGCTTTCTTTTCGAATAATAGAGTCGTACTTTTAATTTTAGGCAGATGGTCTTGGTTTAGAATAGAAAGTACTTACAGATACATTGTACGCACTTTATGACCCAATTCATTTCTCAGATGTACTTGATGGATATTAGAAAGATGACATTAGACAAATTTTCGACTGATTTCAGAATGAGGTCCCTATGAATAAGGGAGTTTGATAAGACAGGTCAAATCAACATCAGAAGTTGATGCATCAAGATCTTTGGGATTTTAGATATATCGCGATCAGAATTAAATGTTACAGCCTACGAGGGTATTAAGGTCATTTTTACCTTCGGGGTAATATGGTAATTTGAACCAACAAGGTATAAACGGTGATGTACATAATTTAGGAATTCTAGTTGTTCATCAAGTTCCCGAGTACCTTTGAACTAATCGAAACCCATTAAGACAATGTTTAATATCTCACCGGATAGGTACACCTCAATCATTCATTTCTCAGAACTGACTACAGAGCATAACAACAATAGTTCGTCTTCAACAATCGTCCACTGAACTTATTACCAGAAATCAAGCATATATTCGAGCAGTAATTTCCAAGTATTCAAGCATGTGCATTGTACCTGAATTCCATCCAAAACATCAAATGTGCCTTAGGAGAACAGATCACACTCACTATTAATTATGTACTTTCTCCAAATAAATTGCATGTGCATTCAAACAATATTCTCCCACTATCATCATAGTATCTGAATCGACCAACTGTCACAGGTCGTATTTTACCACTTTTAGAGCCATTACATTTGTTTGTCTTTATTGGGATTTCTAATTCCATGTCTTAGAAGTATTCTCCGAAATTCTAGTATTCGAGGGTATTTCAGACATTACGATGCTTGAAAATGTTTCAATTATTCAAAGTTTCTCGGTTCTTCCATCTATTCATTCGTTTGAGACCTCGAGCATATATCCCATATATCGATCGATTGGCAATTAATGCTCGAAGAAAGTATTAGTCTTTAGGGTCATTGTGACCCATTTCAGCATTATCAGTATATTCAATCCTTTTTAGTCATTTCAATCAATTCAATCTTTTTCGCCTTATTGCTCAATTCATACATACGAATAGTTTTCCGTAAATTTATCTTCATCAAATTATTCAGAATTCTAGCAACTAAAGTACTTTACAATCTCGAGAGTTTAAGTCTTGTTACCGTGATATTTCAGTAATCTGAGGTTTTCAAGTGTATCAGATGTCTTATCGAATCAAGCATAGATTCATGAGTAATTTTTATAGATAGGGGTATTTTTGTCATTCGTCAATCGAATTTTTTAAATTTCTTTTTAATTAAGAGGTTAATTAGACTTAAAGATTAACCGACTCATTAATCGTGCACTGAACTCAAAAGTCCTTTCGATTTATCAAACCTCTTATTCGAATATTTTTCTTGGCCATTATTATTTTTATCTGATAATTGACCGACACACGCGGGAATAATCACATGCTCAAACATGGTCGTGCAAACATTAACTGATTACAAACATGTTACAAAAGCATGCAAAAGGTAGTAATGTATTACCTTGAATCCTTGCTATATCAGTCGACCCTCGAACGACATTCAAACACTCTTGAACCCAAATTTAACGTCCCTCAACCATTCGTATTCAAGGAACTGTGAGTACCTTCAACCATACAATATCCCATTTCAGTCCTTATTCATAGAGCTCCTAACTGAATAAATAAATGTGTAACCCCCTTAACCCGGCCTAGACGGTTGACCCGAATTAAGAAAGTCACACGGGGAAAACCAAAGTCAACCCGAAAGTCAACCATGATTTACGACCCTTTTTTTTCTTTTTAATCTTGTCTAGATGCACATTAGTCCTAATTGTGATCACACAAACATCATACTCAAAGATCTCAAACATCAGAGATCAAACAGGGACCCAATTGAACAAATTACAACTTTAGGGACCAAATTGTAATTTCTGATAATTAAAAGGACTTAACCCAAATTAAGGTTACCAACTTGAAATTAATCGGGTTTCATGCTTCTCTGTGAAATTTCAGCTCAAAAGGACTTCCCAAGCTCATGCAATTGAACAAACAAGATTCAGGACCAAAACGCAAACAATTCAAAACATATAACCGCCCATGTCAGCCCCCAATGGTCAACCGTTCCGGAACAGGCTGACCCCGTTCCGAAACACGGGCCGTTCCGCAACGGGTTCCGAAACACAGGCTTGGCAGAGGCCAAACCGTTTCGAAACGGTGCATACCGTTTCGGACGCCTAGGTTCATGCAAGGCACCCGTTCCGAAACGGTGCACACTGTTCCGAAACGCCTGCACAGATTGCAGCAAATTGGCATTCCAAAACATGCAATAGATTATTCAAACATGCTCCAAATGTCACCAAACTTTACCAGCATGCAATTCAACACATTTATGACTTATAGGCATCATCAAAACAACAATCCATCATCATATGCAAAAAGCCCCAATTCTATAGGCATGCTTCCTACACAAGCTAGCTACTCAAGCACCAAACTTCCCAAACAAGTATATAATGATCCAATGCAAAAACCAGTAATCTAAACAACATTCAACATACTTAGGGAGTCCCAAACACCTCCCAAAACATACACATTGGTCCCCCATTGCCAAATCACCCAAAAGCTAAAAGTTAACAAAACCTTCCATACATTGAGCTTTACTTGAACTTGATTGCTTGCCCTTTCTTGCTGCCCCTCAAGGTACTCTAATGCTCTGCATTATTGAATTAAGAAAACGTAGAGAGCGTAAGCAAAAGCTTAGTGAGGCATGCTCATTAAAAACCATTCAATAATGCAATTAAAACAATTTATAAACATGCTTAAAATCAACCTTTGCACATGCTCAAAAGCATACTTAAAACAAGCAATCTCATGCTTCAACATAATCATTAAAACAAGCATCTCATGCTTCACAATATACTTAACATGTCATATTGGCTCAAGTGACAATTTCCTTTTCATAAAACAAGTTCAACAACTTTCCCAAGGACTTTTAAACACCTTGGCCCCAAGGACTTTTAAACACCTTGGCCATGGACTTTTAAACACCATGAATAAGGACCACACAAGGACTTTTAACCACCTTTGTGTCTGTTGCTTGAATCACCCCAAGGACTTTTAAACACCTTGGCCCCAAGGACTTTTAGACACCTTGGCCCCATGGACTTTTAAACACCATAGCCCCATGGACTTTTAAACATCATGGAAAGGATCACCTAAGGACTTTTAACCACCTTAGTGTCCGCAACAAGAATCATCCAAGGACTTTTAACCACCTTGATGTTCTTAAGTAACAAGGCTCACTCAAGGACTTTTAACCACCTTAGTGACCTTAACATTTTCAAAACATCACTTGCCAATATACATCATATTCATCATTTAATCCACTGTTTTAAAGCATTAAACCAAGCCATTTTCATCATGCATTTTAAAGCATCAATCCACATTTAAACAATGTACAAAAGCAAGGTACTCCTACCTAGAGTTACCTTCAACATATGGCTTATATCATCAGCAAAATCCATGCTAAAACATGCTTTCAAAACAGAAATTAAAACATGCAAATCATCATTTTGCAACACATCAAAGTCATGGCCACCACTAGAGAGAAAATCCGAAAACTTACACTTGAGCTTAGCAAAGTTGTTTAGACTTAAAGTAAGCTCCCAAACCTTCAAACCTTGGTTTTAAAGCTGAAAATCCTATTTCCACAAATGCACTCACCGATTTCCACTTTGCTTCAAGCCAAAGCACCAAATCAAGCTTCCGGATCAACAATCCTTGGATCCAAAGATGCCTCCCCTGTTTCAACACATCAAAGCAGAGGATTAATGCATCATCATGCATTAATTGTTCAATGAAAGCACCTAAACTCGCTGCTCTCATTCAACCTCCATTTTCGGCCACCAAACACAACCGAAAATGCATCCAAACCACTTCTAAACAAAGCCCAGCCATAAACCAGCAAAACCTCACTTCCATAAACATCATAACACATCTAAAAACAACCTATTAACAACCTTATACCTCCAGCAACATCAGATCACCAAGATCACCTCAAAAACTACCTTGAAACACAAGCTAAACTTAGGAAACTCAACCTATCCGGGATTGCATCAATCAAAACTCAATTGCTTATCAATTTAGAGATCATTTAACATCAAAAACACCTCTTAAATCACAGATTACTCAGATCTAACGAAAATCATCAAAAACCATCAAGATCTTGCATTATAAGCCAAGATCCAATTAACAACTCAAAAGCCTTTAATTAAACACCAATTTAGGATTGAAAACTTAGGAATTTCAGTAAAGAACTGATAGTTTAGAGGAGAAGGACGTTCTTACCTCCAAACTTGTGTTTCTCCACTTTTTGGAATGAAAAACCTTGATGAATCAAGAAGCAATTGGAGAGGTTTTGAAGATATGTTGATTAGGAATCAAAAGAGAGTTGAAAGGAGAGATTTAGGTGAGAAAATCAGAAACAATTCTCTGGAAATGTGGTGTTTGGGTTGAGAGAAAATGAGAGAAAGAAAATTGAGAAATTAGTTATGAAATTAGCCAAATGGCTTTTCCCTCCTTTTTGATATACTTTAAAATCAGAATTATAACTCAAAATATCTTAGAAAAATCAGAAACCATATTTTTAATGCAACCCGAACTAGGCTTTCCTAATTTAACCTCTTTAGATTCGAACAGCACTTTGACCAACCGGTCAACGCCCAAAACTCCTAAGCCCAAAACCGGGGCGTTACAACTCTCCCCCCTTAAGAAATTTCGTCCTCGAAATTTACCTGAAGGAAAGAGATAAGGAAACTGCTTCAGCATGTCTTCCTTCCGCTCCCACGTGGCTTCCTCAACACCTCGATGCTTCCACAGCACCTTCACCAACTCAATGGTCTTGCCACGAAGAACCTTGCTATCCGAATCCAGAACCTTCACCGGTTCCTCATCATAGGTCAAATCCGGATTCAAAACCACTTCCTCCACAGGCATCACATACGAAGGATCAGATCTATACTTCCGGAGCATAGAAACATGGAACACATCATGAATCTTCTCCAACTCCTGAGGTAACCTCAACCGATACGCAACAGGACCCACACGCTCAACCACCTCATATGGTCCAATGTACCGAGGGCTCAACTTACCCTTCCGGCCAAACCTCATCACCTTCTTCCAAGGCGAAACCTTCAGGAACACACGGTCACCCACCACATACTCTATCTCCTTACGCTTATATCCGCGTAAGACTTTTGCCGATCAGAGGCAGCCTTCAACCTCTCACAAATGAGCTTCACCTTCTCGGTGGTCCCTTTCAACAAAGCCGGCATCGAAACCAACTTTTGACCAGTTTCAGCCCAACAAAGAGGAGTCCTACACTTCCTCCCATACAGAGCCTCATAAGGTGCCATCTGTATACTCGCCTGATAACTATTGTTATAAGCGAACTCAACCAAAGGCAGATGCTTCTCCCAAGAACCTTGGAACTCAATCACGCAGCATCTCAACATATCCTCCAAAATCTAATTAACCCGCTCAGACTGACCATCCGACTAAGGATGATAGGATGTACTGAAATGCAACCTTGTACCCAGAGCTTGATGCAAACACTGCCAAAAACGCGATGTGAACCTCGGATCCCTATCCGACACAATCGACTTAGGCACACCATGCAGCCTCACAATCTCAGCAATGTACAGCTTTGCCAGCTTATCCAAAGAAAACGTAGTATGCACAGGCAAGAAATGCGCACACTTCGTCAAGCGATCCACAATCACCCAAACAGAATTCTTCTTTGATGGAGACAAAGGTAAACCAGATACAAAATCCATGGTAACCCTCTCCCACTTCCATTCAGGGATTTTCAACGGTTGCAACAACCCAGAAGGAACCTGATGTTCAGCCTTAACTCGCTGACACACCAAACACTTGCTCACAAACTCTGCAACATCCTTCTTCAAACCCACCCAATAGTACTCATCACGCAGATCACGATACATCTTAGTACTACCAGGATGCATAGCAAAAGGACTACTATGACCTTCAGTCAGAATAGCACGCCTCAACTCAGCATCTGCAGGCACTACTATCCGACTACCAAAACACAACACACCATCCTCATTAAAGCAGAAATCCGAAGGTCTACCCTCCGCGATATCCTGAACATGAGACACCAAGGAATCATCCAGCAACTACTTTTCCTTGATCAACTGAACCAACGATGGTTTCACTTGCAACTCAGCAACAAGACCACCATCTCGCGATATGCTCAAGCTAGCAAACATAGCCCTCAGCTCAACAGCTACCTTCCTACTCAAGGCATCCGCAACAACATTAGCTTTTCCAGGATGATACTCAATCGTCAGATCATAATCCTTGAGCAACTCCAGCCAACGCCGCTGACTAAGATTCAACTCCTTCTGAGACATCAGATACCTCAAACTCTTGTGATCCGTGTACACAGTACACTTCTCACCATACAGATAATGTCTCCAGATCTTCAGAGCAAAAACCACTGCAGCAGGCTCAATGTCATGTGTAGGATAGTTGCGCTCATGCACCTTCAACTGCCGCGACGCATAAGCCACAACCTTACCCTCTTGCATCAGCACACACCCCAAACCAACATAGGATGCATCATTATAGACCACAAACTCTTTCCCTGATTCAGGCTGAATCAAGATAGGAGCTTGAGTCAAAGCCGCCTTCAGCTTCTCAAAAGCTTGCTGTCTAGCTTCCGTCCACTCATACTTAACATCCTTTTGCAACAGCTTCGTCAAAGGAGCAGCAATCTTGGAAAAACCATCCACAAACCTCCGGTAGTATCCCGCCAAACCAAGGAAACTACGGACCTCATAAACAGACTTAGGAAATTTCCAGTTCATCACTGCTTCAATCTTCTGGGGATCAACACGAATCCCCTCAGCTGAGACGACATGCCCAAAAAACACCACCTCCTTAAGCCAAAACTCACACTTGCTCAGCTTAGCATAAAGCTGATTCTCCAACAAAGCTTGCAGAAAAATCTTCAAATGCTCTTCGTGCTCCTCCTCAGTACGCGAGTACACGAGGATATCATCAATGAACACCACAACAAACTTGTCCAGGTATTCATGAAAAACACGATTCATCATGTCCATGAAAGCAGCAGGAGCATTTGTCAAACCAAACGGCATCACAAGGAACTCATAATGCCCATACCTTGTCCTAAAAGCTGGCTTAGGCACATCCACATCCTTCACCTTCAACTGATAATACCCTGACCTCAAGTCAATCTTAGAGAACACAGCCGCTCCCCGAAATTGATCAAAGAGATCATCAATCCTCGGCAAAGGATACCGATTCTTGATAGTCAACTTGTTCAGCTGACGGTAATCAATGCACATCCTCATAGTGCCATCTTTCTTCTTCACAAACAAGACAGGAGCACCCCAAGGCGACACACTCGGCCGGATGAAACCACGATCTAGCAGCTCTTGCAACTGCGTTTTCATCTCCTTCAGCTCCTTAGGTGCCATTCTATAGGGAGAAATAGACACAGGAGTTGTATTCTCATACAGCTCAATTCCAAACTCCACCTCGCGATTAGGAGGTAAACCAGGCAACTCCTCAGGAAAAACACCAGGAAACTCCTTCACAACCTTGATATCTTGCACCCTCAACTCCTTAGAGCTAGGATTCATCACAAAAGCTAGGTAAGCTTCGCAACCCTGCCTCAGCATCCTACTCGCCTCCAATGTAGACACAACATTGGCAAGAAACTTCACATTCTCACCAACCACAACAACTTCATAATCATCCGCAAGCTTAAGCGAAACCCGCTTATTCTCACAATCCACAACAGCACGATGCTCAGCAAGCCAATCCATACCAAGAATCACATCAAAACCATAGAAGGGCAACTCCATAAGATCAACATGAAAGACATGCTCTTGAACAACCAAGGGACACCTTCTATAAAGCTTTCGAGTCACAACAGTTTCACCAAAAGAACTAGTGACACGAACACCAACATCCAAAGACTCAACAGGCAAACCAAGCAATTCAGCATGCTCACGCAAAATATATGAATGCGTAGATCCAGAATCAATCAAAGAAAGCAATGACAAGGATTGCAAAGTAAAGGTACCTGCAATCACATCAGCATCATTCCTTCCCTCGCGCTGAGCATACACCCTCGCTTGGCCTCCACCCTCAGGTTGAATAGCCACAACATGGGCTACTCCTCGGCCACCTTCCTCTCTCCTCTAGAAATTACCACGGCCGCGCCCACGACCTCTCTGCTGTGCAGCATCAACAGGAGCACGCTCTTGGCCACCAGCCAACCTCGGACAATCTCGCCTCAGATGGTCAACAGAACCACAATTCCAACATCCATTACCAGCTGCCGCAACAGGAGCTTGCACCTCCCTCACAGCACGAGGACAATCACGCTTCATGTGACCACGAGAACCGCAGATCCAGCAAGCACTAGGATCAGCTCTAGCATAACCTCCTCTAGCAGGTGCACCACCACCTCTCTTGGCTGAGGACTGATACTTTTGATCACGTCCCCTCTTGTTCCGTCCACCTCTGGAACTATACTCAGTAGCTCTCTTGCCAGAACTCGCTCCAGCACCTTTCGCAGATAAACCCAAGTTCATCTCTATGTCCTTGGCTCGGCCAACCAACACATCAAAATCATCATATTCAGTGGCTAGCACATACATCTTTACATCCGTCACAAGACCATAACGGAACCTCTCGCACCTTGCCCGCTCATCAGGTATCAGCTCCGGTGCATACTGAGTGAGTCGCACAAACTGCACTTCATACTCAGCCACACTCATGCTCCCTTGGGTAAGAGACATGAATTCACGCTTTTTCTCATCAAGATATCTCACTCCTAGATATCTCCGCTTGAACACATTCTGAAAGAATGTCCAAGTAACATCAGCTTCAGCCATCCCAGCTATGGTGGTCGTCCACCACGTATACGCATCGTCCTGTAGCAAGGACACAACACATCCCAACTTTTGCACATCCGTGCAGCTCATCTGACCCAAGATACGCTTGGTACTCTCCAGCCAAGCTTCCGAACTCTCAGCAGACATACCCCTGAACTCAGTCCCTCCAAGACTGCGCAGACGCTCCAAAGGTAGTCTAACACCAGCATCTCCCTGATGCACAGCTCCTTGAGCTCCAGCTACTGCTGCTCGAAAAGCACCCGCAATAGCTTGTACCAGCATAGACATATCAGGCATAGCTTGCCCCTGACCAACCTCTGGTCCAGCAGCTCCAGCACCAGCTGCAGCTTCAGCTCTCTCACCTCCAGCACCACCACCAGGCGGAGGAGGGGGTAACACAGCACTACCCGTATTCTCTTCATTCTCGTTCTCATTGGGAGCCGTAGCTCGCACACTACCTCTTAACTCTCTACGTGGTGCCATACTTTACCATGCAATCCCAATGCAAAATAAAACAAGTCAGGCCCAGCAAGGTAAGCAATCCAAGTATTCAAGCTCAATTTCATTCAAAATCAACATCATTTCATTAGCTTTTGTTTGGCAATGGGTACCCTCAACATGCAACATCACAGCATACATCTCAATTGCATCAACATCTCAAACCACTGATCATGCTTTCAAACAACAAGCATACATAGCATACATACTTCAATCATGCATACATTCATTCCCAATTACTCGAGAACTCGGCTCTGATACCACCAAATGTAACCCCTTAACCCGGCCTAGACGGTTGACCCGAATTAAGAAAGTCACACGGGGAAAACCAAAGTCAACCCGAAAGTCAACCATGATTTACGACCCTTTTTTTTCTTTTTAATCATGTCTAGATGCACATTAGTCCTAATTGTGATCACACAAACATCATACTCAAAGATCTCAAACATCAGAGATCAAACAGGGACCCAATTGAACAAATTACAACTTTAGGGACCAAATTGTAATTTCTGATAATTAAAAGGACTTAACCCAAATTAAGGTTACCAACTTGAAATTAATCGGGTTTCATGCTTCTCTGTGAAATTTCAGCTCAAAAGGACTTCCCAAGCTCATGCAATTGAACAAACAAGATTCAGGACCAAAACGCAAACAATTCAAAACATATAACCGCCCATGTCAGCCCCCAACGGTCGACCGTTCCGGAACAGGCTGACCCCGTTCCGAAACATGGGCCATTCCACAACGGGTTCCGAAACACAGGCTTGGCAGAGGCCAAATCGTTTCGAAACGGTGCATACCGTTTCGGACGCCTGGGTTCATGCAAGGCACCCGTTCCGAAACGGTGCACACTGTTCCGAAACGCCTGCACAGATTGCAGCAAATTGGCATTCCAAAACATACAATAGATCATTCAAACATGCTCCAAATGTCACCAAACTTTACCAGCATGCAATTCAACACATTTATGACTTATAGGCATCATCAAAACAACAATCCATCATCATATGCAAAAAGCCCCAATTCTATAGGCATGCTTCCTACACAAGCTAGCTACTCAAGCACCAAACTTCCCAAACAAGCATATAATGATCCAATGCAAAAACCAGCAATCTAAACAACATTCAACATACTTAGGGAGTCCCAAACACCTCCCAAAACATACACATTGGTCCCCCATTGCCAAATCACCCAAAAGCTAAAAGTTAACAAAACCTTCCATACATTGAGCTTTACTTGAACTTGATTGCTTGCCCTTTCTTGCTGCCCCTCAAGGTACTCTAATGCTCTGCATTATTGAATTAAGAAAACGTAGAGAGCGTAAGCAAAAGCTTAGTGAGGCATGCTCATTAAAAACCATTCAATAATGCAATTAAAACAATTTATAAACATGCTTAAAATCAACCTTTGCACATGCTCAAAAGCATACTTAAAACAAGCAATCTCATGCTTCAACATAATCATTAAAACAAGCATCTCATGCTTCACAATATACTTAACATGTCATATTGGCTCAAGTGACAATTTCCTTTTCATAAAACAAGTTCAACAACTTTCCCAAGGACTTTTAAACACCTTGGCCCCAAGGACTTTTAAACACCTTGGCCATGGACTTTTAAACACCATGAATAAGGACCACACAAGGACTTTTAACCACCTTTGTGTCCGTTGCTTGAATCACCCCAAGGACTTTTAAACACCTTGGCCCCAAGGACTTTTAAACACCTTGGCCCCATGGACTTTTAAACACCATGGCCCCATGGACTTTTAAACACCATGGAAAGGATCACCTAAGGACTTTTCACCACCTTAGTGTCCGCAACAAGAATCATCCAAGGACTTTTAACCACCTTGATGTTCTTAAGTAACAAGGCTCACTCAAGGACTTTTAACCACCTTAGTGACCTTAACATTTTCAAAACATCACTTGCCAATATACATCATATTCATCATTTAATCCACTGTTTTAAAGCATTAAACCAAGCCATTTTCATCATGCATTTTAAAGCATCAATCCACATTTAAACAATGTACAAAAGCAAGGTACTCCTACCTAGAGTTACCTTCAACATATGGCTTATATCATCAGCAAAATCCATGCTAAAACATGCTTTCAAAACAGAAATTAAAACATGCAAATCATCATTTTGCAACACATCAAAGTCATGGCCACCACTAGAGAGAAAATCCGAAAACTTACACTTGAGCTTAGCAAAGTTGTTTAGACTTAAACTAAGCTCCCAAACCTTCAAACCTTGGTTTTAAAGCTGAAAATCCTATTTCCACAAATGCACTCACCGATTTCCACTTTGCTTCAAGCCAAAGCACCAAATCAAGCTTCCGGATCAACAATCCTTGGATCCAAAGATGCCTCCCCTGTTTCAACACATCAAAGCAGAGGATTAATGCATCATCATGCATTAATTGCTTCAATGAAAGCACCTAAACTCGCTGCTCTCATCCAACCTCCATTTTCGGCCACCAAACACAACCGAAAATGCATCCAAACCACTTCTAAACAAAGCCCAGCCATAAACCAGCAAAACCTCACTTCCATAAACATCATAACACATCTAAAAACAACCTATTAACAACCTTATACCTCCAGCAACATCAGATCACCAAGATCACCTCAAAAACTACCTTGAAACACAAGCTAAACTTAGGAAACTCAACCTATCCGGGATTGCATCAATCAAAACTCAATTGCTTATCAATTTAGAGATCATTTAACATCAAAAACACCTCTTAAATCACAGATTACTCAGATCTAACGAAAATCATCAAAAACCATTAAGATCTTGCATTATAAGCCAAGATCCAATTAACAACTCAAAAGCCTTTAATTAAACACCAATTTAGGATTGAAAACTTAGGAATTTCAGTAAAGAACTGATAGTTTAGAGGAGAAGGACGTTCTTACCTCCAAACTTGTGTTTCTCCACTTTTTGGAATGAAAAACCTTGATGAATCAAGAAGCAATTGGAGAGGTTTTGAAGATATGTTGATTAGGAATCAAAAGAGAGTTGAAAGGAGAGATTTAGGTGAGAAAATCAGAAACAATTCTCTGGAAATGTGGTGTTTGGGTTGAGAGAAAATGAGAGAAAGAAAATTGAGAAATTAGTTATGAAATTAGCCAAATGGCTTTTCCCTCCTTTTTGATATACTTTAAAATCAGAATTATAACTCAAAATATCTTAGAAAAATCTGGAGAAACCACTTTTGGATTAATAGCTCCTTAAAGATTCAAAGTTCCAACCCTTTATAAAACAGCCACCAAACTTGCAAAAATTACATTTTGGTCACTAGCCAAAATGTCACACTTCCAAAACTCATTTTCCAAAATTGATTTCACAGTTCACTTAATTATATTAAAAGATGATTTTAGAACATTTTTCCATATTATTAATGCAACCCGAACTAGGCTTTCCTAATTTAACCTCTTTAGATTCGAACAGCACTTTGACCAACCGGTCAACGCCCAAAACTCCTAAGCCCAAAACCGGGGCGTTACAAAATGCATAAAGAAGTTCAGGTTCAAGGTCAAATTCGGAGGCTTTTAGGTCATAAATTTGCGAAATGGGCTTCAAAATAGGACTAATGACATTGAAAAATATAAAATAGGAGTTTTTCGAAAATTTGACTTTTTGGTCAACGGTCAAAGTCAACGCTGACATCAACAGGTCAACAATCAATGGGGTCGGAGTCAACGCTGACATCATCATTGACATCAACAATCAATGGGCATATGTCAAATGAGTTGACGTGGGCAGACTAGGACGAGTAGACTCGGCTGACTCAGGCGAGTTGACTCGGGCTGACTCAGGCGAGTTGATTCGGGTTGACTCGGACCGAGTTCGGGTTGACTCGAACCAGGTTCGGGTTGAATCAGATTGACTCGGATGAGTCGGTCAAACAGAAGCTGGTTGGATTAGACATATATGGTTCAGGTTAACCGGTTTGGGCTTAAGGGTATTAGACCTTGAACCGAGTTATCTAACTGAACCGGTTCACTTACCCAACAAAATAGGCCGCCGGACGATCACTGAAAATGATCGTCGAGGGCTTTTTTGGCACCGATTCTGCGAGAAAAAATTCAGGTTTATCAGCTCACCAAAACAACTCATTCGACAACATCACAAAAGAGGCCGCAAACAAATTGGATCTTACCATAAATGAAGCAAGACGGCCGGAATATGCGCTGCTCTGATAAGGCCTCACCCGGTGTCGAATGGGTGATCAACTGGCTGGGTTTTGCTCGTCATCAAGTCAGGAGCCCGGATGTGGTGTCCGTGTCACAAACGGACGACAACCAAGGCCGGAAAACTCAGAAAATTAAGAGTAAGGGTTTGGTTTCTGGTGAACCTTCAAGCCCTTCTTCTAGTCGGACGGCAACGATGCAGCGCGAGTGGCGGCTAAGGTTTGGTCGGGACATTGAGGCGCTCCAAACGGCGGGGGCGGTGGCAACCACCGATCAGCAGTGAGGGAGATCAAGTGAAAAACCTGGTTTTTCTTTCGGAGGAAATGTCTGGAAACTATCTTTGGTTCAAGTCTCGAAGTAGATGCCCACAAAGTGGGGTAGTTGAGAGGTTAGATTGATATTTAATTCGAGTTAAGGCCTTAAATTCTACTTCAAGCTATACTCCACATCAAAACTAAACAATTATGAGCACTTGGCTCAAATGTTTAAGGCACACACATGAATAACCAAGGGCTGCAGTTTCAAAATGTAACCCCCTTAACCCGGCCCAGACGGTTGAACCGAATTAAGAAGTTTACACGGGGAAAACCAAAGTCAACCCGAAAGTCAACCTTGATTAACGACCCTTTTTTTTCTTTTTAATCTTGTCTAGATGCATATTAACCCTAGATATGTTCACAAGATCAGCATACACAAAGATCATACCAATCAGAGAACATTCAGGGACTCAATTGCACAAAATAAGGAATTAGGGACCAAATGTAAATTTTGAGAATTACAGGGACTTAACCCAATTAAAAGTTACCAATATGAAATTAGTCATGTTTCATGCTTCACTGCCAAATTTCAGCTCAAACGGACATCTCAAACTCATCCAATTGCATATACAAAGTTCAGGACCAAAACGCAAGGTTTTCAAAACATTTAACCAACAATTTCAGTGCCCAACGGTCGAGTGTTCCGGAACAGAGAGGACCTGTTCCGAAACGCGGGACCGTTCTGAAACTGGTACCGAAACAGGGCCTGGCAGAAGCCAAACCGTTCCGGAATAGTTCCTTCCATTTCGGAACGCCCAGGCCATTTCAGGCCCCTGTTCCGATACGGTAGCACCTGTTCCGAAACAGGCTGCCCAGATTGCAGAAAAATTGCTGGTTTAACACACGATTGACCCATCAAACATGCTCCAAAGGCAACCAAATCATACCAGCATGTCATTCAACATACAAGGGACATAATTGCATCAAAATCTAGATACAAGACCACCCCTAGGTGCACCAACTCAATAAACACATTTAACACTCATTCATGCTTTTAAGACAAGAAGCACATCATAATGACTTAAGCATAAGAAGATTCAAACGTTGCAAGCGTTAAACCACATAGTTCAAAATCATAAACCAAACTTGTCCAACATACACAATCTCATTAAACATCATCATAAGAGATTCTCCCCCCATTGCCTTTATTATCTATAGCTATTAACCGAGACATACATCTCAAGTGGAGCTCTCCTTGAATCCCTTGCTTCTCATTGTTCCAACTTCAAATATCTGCATTGATGGACAAAAAGGAGCGTAAGCACATAATGCTTAGTGAGGAATGCTCAAAACCAAAACACCATCAATGCAGAGAGTCATAAAACCACTTTTAAAAGCAAACTCGATTCGATAAACCAAAGCAATGTTTGAAAATCCTTTTCAACAACATGTTTAAAATCATGCATTGCTCAAACATGAAAACCAACCCTTAGCTTAGAAAGCTAAGTAATCCTTTCCAAAGCACAAACTTGCAAAACCAACAATTTAACCATTCCATGCATGAACATCATATGCAAGGTTAAATACAAAATCCTTGGAAAACACTTCCACTTTACATCTTACCTTTCTCATACTTAAAAATCATCTTAAAGCAAGAAATCTTTAAAAATCATTTACACATTCAATATAACATGTGCATTAAACAAATGCGACATATGAACCACATCATCAATATTTGCATCTCATGCATTTAAAAACAAGTCTTCGCAAGACTTCAATGCACTAAAGAGATTTCATGCACAAATGCACCATTCTCAATAGATAATCAACACTTGTGCAAGCTAACAAGTTAAACATGCATTCATAGTACATTACA
The DNA here is from genome assembly GCA_958450335.1 of Hibiscus tridactylites. Lineage (NCBI taxonomy): Eukaryota > Viridiplantae > Streptophyta > Magnoliopsida > Malvales > Malvaceae > Hibiscus > Hibiscus tridactylites. The sequence continues at coordinate 20,843,310 of OY288289.1, read as the reverse complement.
CACTTCTCATGCAACCATGCATCATTTCAAGCATCTCATGCTTCATTATATTCAAGAACATTATATTGGCTTCCAAGTGATAAACCAAATCCACTTTTCATCTCAACATCCAATCGGATACGTGGATCACAAGCGTTGTCCCCACGCTTCATACACACTACCAATCTCAAGGTCCCCAAATGGAATTTTAACCACCATTTGACCTTACCATACACAAGGTTCTCATATGGAATTTCAACCACCATATAACCTTAACATTCACAAGGTCCTCATATGGAATTTTAACCACCATATAACCTTAACATTCACAAGGTCCTCATATGGAATTTTAACCACCATATAACCTTAACATTCACAAGGTCCTCATATGGAATTTTAACCACCATATAACCTTAACATTCACAAGGTCCTCATATGGAATTTTAACCACCATATAACCTTAACATTAACCATTGGTAGTTGTATAACATCACTAACGAGATCCAGGACATACTACACAAGATCCACACATGGACTTTACACCACCATTGTGATCTTAACAAGCACAAGGTCCTCAAATGGAATTTTAACCACCATTATTACCTTTGCTTACACAAGACCCACCCATGGAATTTTAACCACCATGGTGTTCTTAACCATCTCGTTAGTGTACTTGGATGGAGTTACCGGTTCACTCACAACCACTCCACATCCAAGGCGACTTTATTCACGGTGCACCCAATCCTATAGCCGACTAACTATATCCGATTTAAGTAACCAAGAACCACTTACATCACTTACCAATATTACCATCTTACCACATTAATCCATTGATTTACAAGCATAACCAAAATGCCAAAACCACCAATTACCATCATCAATCCACTGTTTTTCAAGCATCACACAAAGCCAACAAACAACATGCATCACTATGCAACAATTCCACAATTCCAATGTACAAAACCAAGGATCTCTTACCTTGAGCATCCTTCACACATGGCTTTCAAAACCAGCATTAAACCATGCTAAAATATGCTTTCAAAACAGAATTTAAAACATGCAAATCACATGCATTGCATCCATCAATCACAAATGCTTTAAAATCCAATTCACAACACAAACCAAGAGAGAAAATCCATTTACTTATTCTTGAGCTTAGCAAAGTTGTTTAGACTTAAACTAAGCTCCCAAAACCTTCAAACCTTGGTTTAAAAGCTGAAAACCCAACTTCACTCACCGATACACAAAACAAGGCTAGCCAACAAGCCTTCCAAGCATTCGAAACCCTCAACACCACCTCTAATGCTCACGGATCAATCTCCCCTATTTCAAGAACACAATAACAGAGGATTAATGCATCATTATGCATTAAAAACACCAGCCACACAACTCAACTCGCTGCTCTACACAAATCCAACATTTCGGCTACCAAACACAACCGAAATCACCTCCAAACACTTCCAATACTTAACCCAGCCAAGATCCATCACTTCTAACCATTTTTAAACATCAATTAACATCCAAAAAGGATCTAACCACGTCCTTATACCTCCAGCTATAACAGATCACCAAGATCACTCCAAAAACAACCAAAAACTCAAGCAAAACTTAGGAAAATTAACCTATTCGGGATTGCATTGATAAAACCTCAATTTCTCAATAATTATACATTCATTCAACATCAAAAAGACACCTCAAATCACTGCTCAAACAGATCATACGAATTTTACCAAAAATCAACCAAATCTTGCATTTTAAAGCCAAGATCAAGATTACAATTTTAAAACCTTTAATAAAACATGAATCAAGGATTGAGAACTTGGGAATTTCAGTAAAGAACTGAGAGTTTAGAGGAGAAGGACGTTCTTACCTCCAAACTTGAGTTTCTCCCTTTTTAGAACCAAAATTCTTGAAGATCCAAATAGCAAATACATAGGTTTTGATGAAGAGATGATTAGAGATCAAAAGAAGATTAAAATTTCATGTTTGGATGTCAAAATCAGAGGAAAATGCTATGGAGAAATGTGTTTGGTTTGAGAGAAAAGATGAGAGAAAAGGAAAAAAGAAATTTAGGAAAAGTTAGTTGGAAACTTAGGAAAATATCTTCCCTCCTTTTTTTCTTTATTTTAAAACCATTAATTTATCATTTAATATTTAAGAAAAATCTGGAGAAACCCCCATTGGGTAAATAGCTCCTTAAAGATTCAAAGTTTCAATCCTTTTTAAAACAGTCACACAGTTTTCAAAAATTACATTTTGGTCACTAACCCAAAATGTCACTCTTCCAAACCTCATTTTGTAAAATTGATTCCACCTTTCTCTTATATATAATAAAAGAGGATTTTAAGACATTTTTCCATATTTTTAATGCAACCCGAACTAGGCTTTCCTAAAAATCACCTTTTATATTCGAACCGCAACCCGACGGGTCCGGTCCAAACCCAAAACTTCTAAGCCCAAAATTGGGGTGTTACAACTCTCCCCCTCTTAGGAAATTTCGTCCTCGAAATTTCAACTAGCGAAAAGAGAACAACCAACCTTCTCAAAGCAACACACAAGGCAACACAGGTGACTTAACCACCACTGAACACTCTCCTCACAAAACTTCACCCAAACTTAACACCACCACAAAATATTCACGAATTCCAGAACACTCCAATGTTAACCACACCTCAACCTTTCACACTTCCGGACTGCACATAGCCCCAACAACAACCTGAAGAACCTCCAACCCTTTTGCAGCATACACCACCGTAACTCATAACTCCCAAAACTCGCACACACGGTGACACCAACCAAACCAATTCATCCACCACATAACCCACAACCTCCACTGCTTCTAAAACCCCTTACACAACTGCTCAACCTCTTCCAAAGGTTACCACACCAAGCAAGAATTCTTAAGCATCAACTGCTTACTCAAACTTCTCAACGCATTGCTGGCACTACTTCACATCCACCGCTACCATCACCACAACAACTCACCAGGACTACTCACCCATCACCCGATATTCACGTCACAAAACCCCAACCTTGACTCCGCCAGCCATTCCACACACCACCAGCTGACCTCAACAGGAACTTACTTAATCACAACCAGCCAACCATTTCTCACAAGAATCCGTCCAACTAACAATGGCCTTTGATCTTACATTGCCTTTCCACTACAAGCTTTGACCACAACACTTGCCTTACTAGAACACCGCCCATTCCACACATACATATTTAGGTTACGAAACTCCTATTTTCCCAGACTAACCCTTTTCTACAACCCACAACACAACATCTTCTCAACTCTTCGAAGGTTGCTACGAACCCTCATCTACGAAAACAACCCTTCTACTACCATATCAATGCCAAGTTACCTCAGCACTCTGGAAACTCATCCACTAACCTGCAACATCACTTAACACCAAGGAACTACCACTTCTACTAGCTATTCTAAACCACTTGACCGATTCTAACTTCAATCGGTAATCTCCTCACCACCACACCGCTAAACCCATTAAGCATCAAACACCTTCCTTCTACCAACATGCTATACCGCACTCACTATTACTGACAACTCGCTTAATACCCTCCATTACTTCTAACATTCTCTTAGCACCAACACAACCTCTAAACCCATCATCCAACCTAACCTTATCACAACACCAATAGACCCGATTAATTATTAGTGAGTGTGAACACTCGTATGCATGGTCACCAATATGCCCTATTAATGCCTGATGTACATGTATGCAAAACCTCTAATGTCATGTCACATGTATGCATGGACCAGTACATATGTAATATAGCATATAACAAATGATTTTAACTGTGCATGTATGTCGGTTCACACCCACCAATAACATCCTCATAATCCGTCTAAGAACAACCTCCTATCTCACTTCTAACTTGACCAACTCTATCATTCTAACAACCCATTAACCACAAGATACTCACTAATGCCCTCTTCACACTAAAGATGTTTTCAAACAACAACAACTACTATCCCAAACATGCTAACAACGAGGCCATACTATCTACGCAAGGAAATACCAACTGAAACCAAACTAAGATACTAGAGCAAAGGTTACCTGAAAACACCTCACCGCCCCGGAGCTTCAACAGACGAGCTCTCTTCCTTGCAGAACCACCATTCTCCAGCCGCACCGCTGCAGCATCAGCTAACACACCAAGGTCATCACCATCTCCTTGCGGTAAAGAACCCTGACTTCCCCGAGCCAACCTCAAACAATTACGTCTCATATGTCCAACAGACCCACAATTCCAACAGATTCCATTTCCCAAACTCTTCACAACTTTCTGCTCTTCCTGCCACCTTCGAACTTTGTCTCGGCCGTGCCCACGACCCTTCAGAGACCCTTCTGCTACCACTGAAGCTGATCTCACCACTTGAGGACAATCTCGCTTCACATGCTCCTTATAACCACAGTTCCAACAAGCACCTGCGCCCCAACAACCTCCAACATGGCGCCTTCCACAACGGTCACACACCGGTAACTGAACTCCCACTCCTTGATCAGGCAACACTTGCCCCAGATTTGCACTACCATCCAAACTTCGATCCAAGCAAAACCTTCTATCATGTAGCCTCTTACGCTGACCGCCCCTGAGGTCAGTATCCACAACTCTCTTGCTTAAACCTTTCCCACCTTCATAAACAGAAACCACACCCTCACATTGCTTAACCCTTGGGAATTTCCCTCCAAGATACCTTTCATAAAAGGCAGACACAAAGAAGTCCCAATCAATATCTTGGATGTGCGATGCCACCGCCACAGATGTCCACCAGGCGCAAGCGTCCTCCAACATCAATGAAACAACACTTCCCAGCTTACAGGCATAGTCGCAACCTTCCTGATCCAAAATCAGAACTACACTGGCTAACCAAACCTCGAACGCCTCAGGTGTCGAACCATGATACTCCACAGCTCCCAAATCATGTAAACGCTGTTTCAACAAACCCGCGCATCCCGCAGCCAGCACGTCTACAGACCTTACTTTTTCCACAGCCTGAGATGTTCCCAACACCTCTTGAACAATTAGTGATGAACTCTCCATCACAGAACCAGCTTCTTCCTCCTGCCTTACTACCTCAACTCCAGGCACAGAAGACTGAGACAAAACACCTCCACTAAAAGGTGAATTCCACGCCTTAACAATCTGCTCTAAAGCAGCAACCATCTCACCTAACTGCCATTCTTTCATCAATTTCACCATGCTATTAACAGCAAACAATCATAACAAAACAAACAAATCGATCAGACCAGCTTTAAGCAAGGATTTAAACTCCAAAATAACACAATAGCTATAATAATAAGGGAATGGGTATCCCGAATTCTCCCCTTTTACATGACATAACAGTCAACAAAACATGGACATCACAACATCAAGCATATCAATCAACATACTTCGATCATGCTCTCATCAAACAACATTCACTCGCAACAGCATAATATCAACATATCATACCCATAACACTTTCATCATTCATAAAATCAGCTCACAACACCAGCATATCATCAGCACAAATCCACATTAGCTCAGCGAAGATTCATAACCAAGAAGCATGTTAAAAACATCAACAATTAGCTCAAAAACACGCATTTCAACCGGCTTTCAACCACACATCAGAATAAACATCAAACACATATTACAACAATTAACCGTTTTCCCCAAGCATTCGCAACTCAGCTCTGATACCACCAAATGTAACCCCCTTAACCCGACCCAGACGGTTGAACCGAATTAAGAAGTTTACACGGGGAAAACCAAAGTCAACCCGAATGTAACCCCCTTAACCCGGCCTAGACGGTTGACCCGAATTAAGAAAGTCACACGGGGAAAACTAAAGTCAACCCGAAAGTCAACCTTGATTAACGACCCTTATTTTCTTTTTAAACTTGTCTAGATGCACATTAACCCTAGATATGATCATACAAACAGCATACTCAAGGATCATAACCATCAGAGAACATACAGGGACCCAATCGCACAATTTACAACTTTAGGGACCAAATTGTAAATTCTGTAAATTATAAGGACTTAATCCAAATTAATGTTACCAACTTAAAATTAGTCATGTTTCATGCTTCTCTGCCAAATTTCAGCTCAAACGGGCATTCCACACTCATACAATTGCATCAACATGTTTCAGGACCAAAATGCAAACATTTTAAAACATATAACCGCTACTGTCAGCCTCCAACGGTCAGGTGTTCCGAAACAGGGAGAACCTGTTTCGAAACGCGGGACCGTTCCGCAATGTGTTCCGAAACGAGGCCTGGCAGAGGCATTATCGTTTCGGAACGGTATCTTTCGTTTCGAACGCCTAGGCTATTACAGGGCCCCCATTCCGAAACGGTAACTCCCGTTCCGATACGGCCTGCCCAGAATGCAGATAATTACCTGTTCAAACACTCAATTGACTTACCAAACATGCTCCAAAAGCCACCAAATTTTACCAGCAAGACATTCAACATATAAGGAACATAATTGCACCAATAAAACATCAACATGGCATCAAACATGAAAATCCCCAAATCTAAAGGTATGCTTCCTACTTAGCAAACCATTCAAGCATCAAAATGATAAATCCACTTCACAAAAGCCAATTACATGTTCCAATATTATTAACAACATATATCCAACTTAGGGAGTTCCAAACATCTCCCAAAACATCAACATAGGTCCCCCATTGCCAAATTACTAAAAGCTAATAGTGTTTAAGAAACCTTCACCATACATGAGCTTTGTTCACCACTTGGATTCTTCACCACCTTGCTGCCCTCAAACGCACTTTAATGTTCTGCATTATTGGTTTAAGAAAAGAGAGAGAGCGTAAGCAAAAGCTTAGTGAGGAATGCTCATTTAAAACCACACAATAATGCATTTATAAAACTCATTTATAAACCATTCTTCAAGCAACATTTATACATGCTCTTAAACATTTAAAACAAGCATCTCATGCTTCAAGTCCATAACAAGTCATATTGGCAACAAGTGATACATTTCACATAAGATCCACACATGGACTTTTAAACACCATTGTGATCTCATAGATTCCAAGGACCACACATGGACTTTTAAACACCATTGTGTCCTTAACCCCATGGACTTTTAAACACCATGGCCCATGGACTTTTAAACACCATGGCAAGGACCACACAAGGACTTTTAAACACCTTTGTGTCCTTAACAAGAATCTCCCAAGGACTTTTAAACACCTTGGAGTTCTTAAGTAACAAGGCTTACGCAAGGAATTTTAACCACCTTGAGCCTTAACCAAGATCCAACCATGGACTTTTAAACACCATGTTGTTCTTAAAATTCACAAGATTCACACAAGGACTTTTAACCACCTTTGTGATCTTAACCAAGAACCATCCAAGGACTTTTAACCACCTTGTTGTTCTTAAATATACAAGGCTCACACAAGGACTTTTAACCACCTTTGTGACCTTAACCATCACTTGCCAATATGCATCATTAACATCAATATTCCACTGTTTTAAAGCATTTAAACAAGCCATAAATATCATGCATTTTAAAGCATCAAACCACATTAAAACAATGTTCAAAAACAAGGAACTCTTACCTTGAGTTTCCTTTAACATATGGCTTATAATCTCAGCAAATAAACATGCTAGATATGCTTTCAAAACAGATTTAAAATCATGCAAACAAACATATTGCATACAACCAAATCCATGGCCATCACTAAGAGAGTTTTTCCGAAAACTTACTCTTGAGCTTAGCTAAGTTGCTTAGACCTAACCTAAGCTCCCAAACCTTCAAAACACTGGTTTCAAAGCCGAAAACCAAGTTCCACTCACCGATTCCGTTTCGCCTCTTGCCGAACACAAATCAAGCTTCCGGATCACCACCTCTTGGATCCAAAGATGACTCCCCTGTTTTAAACACATCAAAGCAGAGCATTAATGCATCATCATGCATTAATAGCTTCAATGAAAGCACCTAAACTCGCTGCTCTCATCCACACTCCATTTTCGGCTACCAAACACAACCGAAAATGCATCCAAACAACTCCACAACATTGCCCAGCCAAGATCCATCAAATCTAATCATTCCTAAACATCAATTAACATCCAAAATGGACCTCAACACATCCTTATACCTCCAGCCATAACAGATCATCAAGATCACTCCAAAAACAACCAAGAACACAAGCTAAACTTAGAAAATTCAACCTATCCGGGATTGCATTAATTAAAACTCAACTTCTAATCAATTTAGCATTCATTTAACATCAAAAATACACCTCAAATCACTGCTTAAACAGATCATACGAATTTTCATCAAAAACAAGCAAAACTTGCATTTTAAGCCAAGATCAAGAATACAACTATAAAACCTTTTATAAAACATCAATTAAGGATTGAGAACTTGGGAATTTCAGTAAAGAACTGAGAGTTTAGAGGAGAAGGACGTTCTTACCTCCAAACTTGAGTTTTCTCCCTTTTTGGAACCCAAAATCTTGAAAATCCAATTAGCAAATGTATAGGTTTTGATGAGGAGATGATTAGCAATCAAAAGAGAATTGAAAAGAGATATTTAGGTGCAAAAATCAGAGAGAAAAGCTCTGGAGAAAAGGTGTTTGGTTTGAGAGAAAAATGAGAGAAAATGGAAATGAGATTTTAGGAAAAGTTAGTTGGAATTAGGAAAATATCTTCCCTCCAATTTTCTTTTGTTTAAAAACCAATAATAAATCATTTAATATTTAGGAAAAATCTGGAGAAACTCCCATTGGGTAAATAGCTCCTTAAAGATTCAAAGTTTCAATCCTTTTTAAAACAGTCACGCAGTTTTCAAAAATTACATTTTGGTCACTAGCCAAAATGTCACCCTTCCAAACCTCATTTTGTAAAATTGATTTCACAGTTCACTTATATATATTAAAAGAGGATTTTAGGACATTTTTCCATATTTTTAATGCAACCCGAACTAGGCTTTCCTAATTTCACCTTTTTGTATTCGAACAGCACTTTGGCCGAACCGGTCCAAGCCCAAAACTTCTAAGCCCAAAACCGGGGCGTTACAACTCTCCCCCCTTAAGAAATTTCGTCCTCGAAATTTACCTGAAGGAAAAAGATACGGAAACTGCTTCAGCATGTCATCCTTTCGCTCCCACGTGGCTTCCTCAACACCACGGTGCTTCCACAACACCTTCACCAACTCAATGGTCTTGCCACGAAGAACCTTGCTATCCGAATCCAGAATCTTCACCGGTTCTTCATCATAGGTCAAATCCGGATTCAATTCCACTTCTTCCACAGGCATCACATGCGAAGGATCAGATCTGTACTTCCGGAGCATAGAAACATGAAACACATCATGAATCTTCTCAAACTCTTGAGGTAGCCTTAACTTGTACGCAACAAGACCCACACGCTCAATCACCTCGTATGGTCCAATGTACCTAGGGCTCAACTTACCCTTCCGGCCAAACCTCATCACCTTTTTCCAAGGCGAAACCTTCAAAAACACACGATCACCCACTGCATACTCAATCTCCTTACGCTTCAAATCCGCGTAAGACTTTTGCCGATCAGAAGCTGCCTTCAAACGCTCACAAATGAGCTTCACCTTCTCGGTGGTTCCTTTCAACAAAGCCGGCATCGAAACCAACTTTTGATCCGTTTCAACTCAACAAAGAGGAGTCCTACACTTCCTCCCATACAAAGCCTCATAAGGTGCCATTTGAATACTCGCCTGATAACTATTGTTATAAGCAAACTCCACCAAAGGCAAATGTTTCTCCCAAGAGCCTTGGAACTCAATCACGCAGCACCTCAACATATCCTCCAAAATCTGGATAACACGCTCAGACTGACCATCCGACTGAGGATGATAGGATGTACTGAAATTCAACCGTGTACCCAAAGCTTGATGCAAACACTGCCAGAAACGCGATGTAAACCTCGGATCCCTATCCGACACAATCGACTTAGGCACACCATGCAGCCGCACAATCTCAGCAATGTACAGCTCCGCAAGCTTATCCAAAGAAAACGTAGTATGCACAGGCAAGAAATGCGCACACTTCGTCAGGCGATCCACAATCACCCACACTGAATTCTTCTTCGATGGTGACAAAGGTAAACTAGATACAAAATCCATGGTAACCCTTTCCCACTTCCACTCAGGGATTCTCAACGGTTGCAACAACCCTGAAGGAACCTGATGCTCAGCCTTAACTCGCTGACACACCATGCACTTGCTCACAAACTCCGCAACATCCTTCTTCAAGCCCACCCAATAGTACTCATCACGAAGATCACGATACATCTTAGTACTACCAGGGTGCATAGCAAAAGGACTACTATGACCTTCAGTCAGAATAGCACGCCTCAACTCAGCATCATTGGGCACTACTATCCGACTCCCAAAACACAACACACCATCACCATTAAAGCAGAAATCCGAAGGCCTACCCTCCGCGATATCCTGAACATGAGGTACTAAGGAATCATCCAGCAACTGCTTTTCCTTGATCAACTGAACCAAAGATGGTTTCACTTGCAACTCTGCCACAAGACCACCATCACGCGAAATACTCAAACTGGCAAACATAGCCCTCAGCTCAACAGCTACCTTCCTACTCAAGGCATCCGCCACCACATTAGCTTTTCCAGGATGATACTCAATCGTCAAATCATAATCCTTGAGCAATTCCACCCAACGTCGCTGCCTAAGATTCAACTCCTTCTGAGACATCAGATACTTCAAACTCTTGTGATCCGTGTACACAGTACACTTCTCACCATACAGGTAATGTCTCCAGATCTTCAAAGCAAAAACCACCGCAGCCAGCTCAATGTCATGCGTAGGATAATTGCGCTCATGCACCTTCAACTGCCGCGATGCATAAGCCACCACCTTACCCTCTTGCATCAACACACATCCCAAACCAACATAGGACGCATCACTATAGACCACAAACTCTTTCCCTGATTCAGGTTGAACCAAGATAGGAGCTTGCGTCAAAGCCGCCTTAAGCTTCTCAAAAACCTGCTGTCTCGCTTCCGTCCACTCATACTTAACATCCTTTTGCAACAACTTCGTCAAAGGTGCAGCTATCTTAGAAAAACCATCCACAAACCTCCGGTAGTATCCCGCCAAACCAAGGAAACTACGAACCTCATGAACAGACTTAGGAACCTTCTAGTTCATCACCGCCTAAATCTTCTGAGGATCAACACGAATCCCCTCAGCAGAAACCACATGCCCAAGAAACACCACCTCCTTAAGCCAAAACTCACACTTGCTCAGCTTAGCATAAAGTTGATTCTCCAACAAAGCCTGCAGCACAATCCTCAAATGCTCTTCATGCTCCTCCTCAGTACGCGAGTACACGAGGATATCATCGATGAACACCACAACAAACTTATCCAGGTATTCATGAAACACACGGTTCATCATGTCCATGAAAGCAGCATGAGCATTTGTCAAACCAAACGGCATCACAAGGAACTCATAATGCCCATACCTTGTCCTGAAAGCTGTCTTAGGCACATCCACATCCTTCACCTTCAACTGATAATACCCTAACCTCAAGTCAATCTTAGAGAACACAGCTGCTCCCCGAAATTGATCAAAGAGATCATCAATTCTCGGAAAAGGATACCGATTCTTGATAGTCAACTTGTTCAGCTGACGGTAATCAATGCACATTCTCATAGTGCCATCCTTCTTCTTCACAAACAAGACCGGTGCACCCCAAGGCGACACACTTGGCCGAATGAAACCACGATCAAGCAATTCTTGCAATTGCGTCTTCAGCTCCTTCAGCTCCTTAGGTGCCATTCTATAAGGGGTAATGGACACAGGAGTTGTATTCTCATACAGCTCAATTCCAAACTCCACCTCACGATTAGGAGGTAACCCAGGCAACTCCTCAGGAAACACACCAGGAAACTCCTTCACAACTCTGATATCTTGCACCCGCAACTTCTTAGAGCTAGGATTCATCACAAAAGCTAGGTAAGCTTCACAACCTTGCCTCAGCATCCTGCTCGCCTCCAACGTAGACACCACATTGGCAAGAAACTTCACATTCTCACCAACCACAACAACTTCATAATCATCTGCAAGCTTCAACGAAACTCGCTTATTTTCACAATCCACAACAGCACGATGCTCAACAAGCCAATCCATACCAATGATTACATCAAAACCATAGAAAGGCAGCTCCACAAGGTCAACAGGAAAAACATGATCTTGAACAACCAAAGGACACCTTCTATAAAGCTTTCGAGTCACAACAGTCTCACCAAAAGAACTAGTGACACGAACACCAACATCCAAAAACTCAACAGGCAAACCAAGCAATTCAGCATGCTCACGCAAAATGTATGAGTGCGTAGATCCAAAATCAATCAAGGAAAGTAATGACAAGGTTTGCAAAGTAAAGGTACCTGCGATCACATCCGCGTCATTCCTTCCCTCACGCTGAGCATACACCCTAGCTTGACCACCACCCTCAGGCTGAATAGCCACAACATGGGCCACTCCTCGACCACCTTCCTCTCTTCGCTGAAAGTTACCACGGCCGCGCCCACGGCCCCTCTGTGGTGCAGCCACAACAGGAGCACGCACTTGGCCACCAGCCAACATAGGACACTCTCGCCTCATGTGATCCGTAGATCCACAATTCCAGCACCCATTACCAGCTGCTGCAACAGGAGCTTGCACCTCCCTCACAGCACGAGGACAATCACGCTTCATATGACCACGTGAACCACAAATCCAACACGCACTCGGATCAGCTCTAGCATTACCTCCCCGAGCAGGTGCACCACCACCTCGCTTAGCTGAGGACTGATACTTCTGATCACGTCCCCTCTTGTTCCGTCCACCACCGGAACTATATTCAGCAGCTCGCTTTCCAGCACTAGAACCAGCACTTTTAGCAGATAAACCCAAGTTCATCTCAATGTCCTTTGCTCGACCCACCAGCACATCAAAATCATCATACTCGGTAGCCAGCACATACATCTTCACATCCGTCACTAAACCATAACGGAATCTTTCGCACCTCGCCCGCTCATCAGGGATCAACTCAGGTGCATATTGACTGAGTCGAACAAACTGCACTTCATACTCAGCCACAGTCATGCTCCCCTGGGTAAGAGACATGAACTCCCGCTTCTTTTCATCTAGGTACCTCACCCCTAGATACCTTTTCTTGAACACATTCTGAAAGAATGTCCAAGTTACATCAGCCTCAGCCATCCCAGCAATAGTGGTTGTCCACCACGTATAAGCATCATCCTGTAGCAAAGATACTACACAGCCGAGCTTTTGCACATCAGTGCAATTCATCTGACCCAAGATTCTCTTGGTACTCTCTAACCAAGATTTAGAACCTTCTGCAGACAAACCCCTGAACTCAGTCCTGCCTAGACTGCATAAGCGTTCCAAGGGTAATCTAACTCCAACATCACCCTGATGCCCAGCTCCTTGAGCTCCAGCTATTGCCGCTCGAAAAGCACCAGCAATAGCTTGCACCAACATCGCCATGTCAGGAATAGCTTGCCCCTGACCAGCTTCAGGTCCAGCGACCCCAGCACCAGCTGCAGCTTCAGCTCTTTCACCCTCAGCACCACCACCACCAGGTGGAGGAGGTAACACCGCACTTCCTGCATTCTCCTCATTCTCATTCTCATTCTGAGCCGTAGCTCGCACATTACTCCTTAACTCTCTACGAGGTGCCATACTATAACAATGTAATCACAATGCAAATAAACAGTCAGGCCCAGCAAGGTAAGCAATCCAAGTACTCAAGCTCATTTCACTTAAAAACAACATCATTTCATTAGCTTCGATTTGGCAATGGGTACCCACAACATGCTTCACCTCAGCATACATCTCAATTACAACACATATACAATTCATTCAACATGCTTTCACTCAACAAGCATACAAAGCATACATGTTCAAATCAACCACACAACCATTCCCAATTACTCAAGAACTCAGCTCTGATACCACCAAATGTAACCCCCTTAACCCGGCCTAGACGGTTGACCCGAATTAAGAAAGTCACACGGGGAAAACCAAAGTCAACCTGAAAGTCAACCTTGATTAACGACCCTTTTTTTTCTTTTTAAACTTGTCTAGATGCACATTAACCCTAGATATGATCATACAAACAGCATACTCAAGGATCATAACCATCAGAGAACATACAGGGACCCAATCGCACAATTTACAACTTTAGGGACCAAATTGTAAATTCTGTAAATTATAAGGACTTAATCCAAATTAATGTTACCAACTTAAAATTAGTCAGGTTTCATGCTTCTCTGCCAAATTTCAGCTCAAACGGGCATTCCACACTCATACAATTGCATAAACATGTTTCAGGACCAAAACGCAAACATTTTAAAACATATAACCGCCAATGTCAGCCTCCAACAGCCAGGTGTTCCGAAACAGGGAGAACCTGTTTCGAAACGCGGGACCGTTCCGCAACGTGTTCCGAAACGAGGCCTGACAGAGGCATTATCGTTTCGGAACGGTATCTTCCGTTTCGAACGCCTGGGCTATTACAGGGCCCCCGTTCCGAAACGGCAGCTCCCGTTCCGATACGGTCTGCCCAGAATGCAGATAATTAGCTGTTCAATCACTCAATTGACTTACCAAACATGCTCCAAAAGCCACCAAATTTTACCAGCAAGACATTCAACATATAAGGAACATAATTGCACCAATAAAACATCAACATGGCATCAAACATGAAAATCCCCAAATCTAAAGGTATGCTTCCTACTAAGCAAACCATTCAAGCATCAAAATGATAAATCCACTTCACAAAAGCCAATTACATGTTCCAACATTATTAACAACATATATCCAACTTAGGGAGTTCCAAACATCTCCCAAAACATCAACATAGGTCCCCTATTGCCAAATTACTAAAAGCTAATAGTGTTTAAGAAACCTTTACCATACATGAGCTTTGTTCACCACTTGGATTCTTCACCACCTTGCTGCCCTCAAACGCACTTTTATGTTCTGCATTATTGGTTTAAGAAAAGAGAGAGAGCGTAAGCAAAAGCTTAGTGAGGAATGCTCATTTAAAACCACACAATAATGCATTTATAAAACTCATTTATAAACCATTCTTCAAGCAACATTTATACATGCTCTTAAACATTTAAAACAAGCATCTCATGCTTCAAGTTCATAACAAGTCATATTGGCAACAAGTGATACATTTCACATAAGATCCACACATGGACTTTTAAACACCATTGTGATCTTATAGATTCTAAGGACCACACATGGACTTTTAAATACCATTGTGTCCTTAACCCCATGGACTTTTAAACAACATGGCCCATGGACTTTTAAACACCATGGCAAGGACCACACAAGGACTTTTAAACACCTTTGTGTCCTTAACAAGAATCTCCCAAGGACTTTTAAACACCTTGGAGTTCTTAAGTAACAAGGCTTACGCAAGGAATTTTAACCACCTTGAGCCTTAACCAAGATCCAACCATGGACTTTTAAACACCATGTTGTTCTTAAAATTCACAAGATTCACACAAGGACTTTTAACCACCTTTGTGATCTTAACCAAGAATCATCCAAGGACTTTTAACCACCTTGTTGTTCTTAAATATACAAGGCTCACACAAGGTTCCACTCACCGATTCCGTTTCGCCTCTTGCCGAACACAAATCAAGCTTCCGGATCACCACCTCTTGGATCCAAAGATGACTCCCCTGTTTTAAACACATCAAAGCAGAGGATTAATGCATCATCATGCATTATTAGCTTCAATGAAAGCACCTAAACTCGCTGCTCTCATCCACACTCCATTTTCGGCTACCAAACACAACCGAAAATGCATCCAAACAACTCCACAAAATTGCCCAGCCAAGATCCATCAAATCTAACCATTCCTAAACATCAATTAACATCCAAAATGGATCTCAACACATCCTTATACCTCCAGCCATAACAGATCATCAAGATCACTCCAAAAACAACCAAGAACACAAGCTAAACTTAGTAAATTCAACCTATCCGGGATTGCATTAATTAAACCTCAACTTCTAATCAATTTAGCATTCATTTAACATCAAAAATACACCTCAAATCATTGCTTAAACAGATCATACGAATTTTCATCAAAAACAAGCAAATCTTGCATTTTAAGCCAAGATCAAGGATACAACTATAAAACCTTTTATAAAACATCAATTAAGGATTGAGAACTTGGGAATTTCAGTAAAGAACTGAGAGTTTAGAGGAGAAGGACGTTCTTACCTCCAAACTTGAGTTTTCTCCCTTTTTGGAACCCAAAATCTTGAAAATCCAATTAGCAAATGTATAGATTTTGATGAGGAGATGATTAGCAATCAAAAGAGAATTGAAAAGAGATATTTAGGTGACAAAATCAGAGAGAAAAGCTCTGGAGAAAAGGTGTTTGGTTTGAGAGAAAAATGAGAGAAAATGGAAATGAGATTTTAGGAAAAGTTAGTTGGAATTAGGAAAATATCTTCCCTCCACTTTTCATTTGTTTAAAAACCAATAATAAATCATTTAATATTTAGGAAAAATCTGGAGAAACTCCCATTGGGTAAATAGCTCCTTAAAGATTCAAAGTTTCAATCCTTTTTAAAACAGTCACGCAGTTTTCAAAAATTACATTTTGGTCACTAGACAAAATGTCACCCTTCCAAACCTCATTTTGTAAAATTGATTTCACAGTTCACTTATATATATTAAAAGAGGATTTTAGGACATTTTTCCATATTTTTAATGCAACCCGAACTAGGCTTTCCTAATTTCACCTTTTTGTATTCGAACAGCACTTTGACCGAACCGGTCCAAGCCCAAAACTTCTAAGCCCAAAACCGGGGCGTTACACCGAAAGTCAACCTTGATTAACGACCCTTTTTTTCTTTTTAATCTTGTCTAGATGCATATTAACCCTAGATATGTTCACAAGATCAGCATACACAAAGATCATATCAATCAGAGAACATTCAGGGACTCAATTGCACAAAATAAGGAATTAGGGACCAAATGTAAATTCTGAGAATTACAGGGACTTAACCCAATTAAAAGTTACCAATATGAAATTAGTCATGTTTCATGCTTCACTGCCAAATTTCAGCTCAAACGGACATCTCAAACGCATCCAATTGCATATACAAAGTTCAGGACCAAAACACAAGGTTTTCAAAACATTTAACCAACAATTTCAGTGCCCAACGGTCGAGTGTTCCGGAACAGGGAGGACCTGTTTCGAAACGCGGGACCGTTCTGAAACTGGTACCGAAACAGGGCCTGTCAGAAGCCAAACCGTTCCGGAACAGTTCCTTCCGTTTCGGAACGCCCAGGCCATTTCAGGCCCCCGTTCCGATACGGTAGCACCTTTTCCGGATCACAAGCATTCATAGTACACTTGTGCAAGCTAACAAGTTAAACATGCATTCATAGTACATTACACACTTCTCATGCAACCATGCATCATTTCAAGCATCTCATGCTTCATTATATTCAAGAACATTATATTGGCTTCCAAGTGATAAACCAAATCCACTTTTCAACTCAACATCCAATCAGATACGCGGATCACAAGCGTTGTCCCCACGCTTCATACACACTACCAATCTCAAGGTCCCCAAATAGAATTTTAACCACCATTTGACCTTACCATACACAAGGTTCTCATATGGAATTTCAACAACCATATAACATTAACATTCACAAGGTCCTCATATGGAATTTTAACCACCATATAACCTTAACATTCACAAGGTCCTCATATGGAATTTTAACAACCATATAACCTTAACATTCACAAGGTCCTCATATGGAATTTTAACCACCATATAACCTTAACATTAACCATTGGTAGTTGTATAACATCACTAACGAGATCCGGGACATACTACACAAGATCCACAAATGGACTTTACACCACCATTGTGATCTTAACAAGCACAAGGTCCTCAAATGGAATTTTAACCACCATTATTACCTTTGCTTACACAAGACCCACCCATGGAATTTTAACCACCATGGTGTTCTTAACCATCTCGTTAGTGTACTTGGATGGAGTTACCGGTTCACTCACAACCACTCCACATCCAAGGCGACTTTATTCACGGTGCACCCAATCCTATAGCCGGCTAACTATATCCGATTTAAGTAACCAAGAACCACTTACATCACTTGCCAATATTACCATCTTACCACATTAATCCATTGATTTACAAGCATAACCAAAATGCCAAAACCACCAATTACCATCATCAATCCACTGTTTTTCAAGCATCACACAAAGCCAACAAACAACATGCATCACTATGCAACAATTCCACAATTCCAATGTACAAAACCAAGGATCTTTTACCTTGAGCATCCTTCACACATGGCTTTCAAAACCAGCATTAAACCATGCTAAAATATGCTTTCAAAACAGAATTTAAAACATGCAAATCACATGCATTGCATCCATCAATCACAAATGCTTTAAAATCCAATTCACAACACAAACCAAGAGGGAAAATCCATTTACTTACTCTTGAGCTTAGTAAAGTTGTTTAGACTTAAACTAAGCTCCCAAAACCTTCAAACCTTGGTTTAAAAGCTGAAAACCCAACTTCACTCACCGATACACAAAACAAGACTAGCCAACAAGCCTTCCAAGCATCCGAAACCCTCAACACCACCTCTAATGCTCACGGATCAATCTCCCCTGTTTCAAGCACACAATAACAGAGGATTAATGCATCATTATGCATTAAAAACACCAGCCACACAACTCAACTCGCTGCTCTACACAAATCCAACATTTTGGCTACCAAACACAACCGAAATCACCTCCAAACACTTCCAATACTTAACCCAGCCAAGATCCATCACTTCTAACCATTTTTAAACATCAATTAACATCCAAAAAGGATCTAACCACGTCCTTATACCTCCAGCTATAACAGATCACCAAGATCACTCCAAAAACAACCAAAAACTCAAGCAAAACTTAGGAAAATTAACCTATTCAGGATTGCATTGATAAAACCTCAATTTCTCATCAATTATACATTCATTCAACATCAAAAAGACACCTCAAATCACTGCTCAAACAGATCATACGAATTTTACCAAAAATCAACCAAATCTTGCATTTTAAAGCCAAGATCAAGATTACAATTGTAAAACCTTTAATAAAACATGAATCAAGGATTGAGAACTTGGGAATTTCAGTAAAGAACTGAGAGTTTAGAGGAGAAGGACGTTCTTACCTCCAAACTTGAGTTTCTCCCTTTTTAGAACCAAAATTCTTGAAGATCCAAATAGCAAATACAAAGGTTTTGATGAAGAGATGATTAGAGATCAAAAGAGGATTAAAATTTCATGTTTGGATGTCAAAATCAGAGGAAAATGCTCTGGAGAAATGTGTTTGGTTTGAGAGAAAAGATGAGAGAAAAGGAAAAAGGAAATTTAGGAAAAGTTAGTTGGAAACTTAGGAAAATATCTTCCCTCCTTTTTTTCTTTATTTTAAAACCATTAATTTATCATTTAATATTTAAGAAAAATCTGGAGAAACTCCCATTGGGTAAATAGCTCCTTAAAGATTCAAAGTTTCAATCCTTTTTAAAACAGTCACACTGTTTTCAAAAATTACATTTTGGTCACTAACCCAAAATGTCACTCTTCCAAACCTCATTTTGTAAAATTGATTCCACCTTTCTCTTATATATAATAAAAGAGGATTTTAAGACATTTTTCCATATTTTTAATGCAACCCGAACTAGGCTTTCCTAAAAATCACCTTTTATATTCGAACCGCAACCCGACCGGTCCGGTCCAAACCCAAAACTTCTAAGCCCAAAATTGGGGTGTTACACAAAACTTGTTGGCTACCATTTCTCTCTTCTTTTATCTTTTTTTTCACTTAAACTTTAATTATATTTTGTTAAGGGTGTTAAAACTCTCCCCCTAAAAGAAGTTCTATCCTCGAAATTTACCAGAGTCGGAGAAATACATAAGCTTTTATTTCATCCATTCTTGTAACGAATTTACCCAATAGAAAACCCTTGTTTCTCGGGACTCTCAGATGGCCACAAATCAATATGATAGTGTCCACAGTCACTTAGACCAACCTGATCCAAAACCATCTCGTCTTACACCCCAAACTAACTTATCTGAATACGGTATTCTAAACCATACCAAACTTCATACGGTGCCAAGCGAAAACTTGTCTCATATCTTTTATTAAAACCAGTCTTAGTCAAGAATAAGAGACATTCTGAACTACCATAGAAATCAATCATACAACCCAAAGGTATATCTTCTAGAATCTGAATTACTCTTCCAAGTTGACCATCAGTTTACGGACGAAGAACTCTAACTATAATTCAAACAAGTACCCAAGGCCTCCCGTAAGGCTTTCTAGAATCAAGATGTAAACATTAAATTTCAGTCATAAATGATACGTAACGTTTTACCATGCATCAAATTTCAAAGAAATGACTTTCTTTAAATCAACCAAACATAACCGATGTCTTGAATGGATATATCTTACCTTCAACATAGTATTCAGGAAACTGTTTCCCTCATGTATAATAGAGGCCCCACATAATATACACTTTTGGCACAATCACAAACACTTTTATTTTAAGTTCATAGAGTTTTTATCACATTTCCATTAGGGTATTCTCAGAAATTATCATTATCACCGAATAGCCTTTTATGAAATCTTATATCGGTTACCTCACATGATCAAACATTTATTCTTAATCCGATTCAGATCTCCAACTTCACATGCATAAACCATCTCAAGTTCTTTATCCAAATTCAAATCCAACAATTAAATTCAAAACACAAAGGAACCTTATAGACATCTACTGAAAGTACATGTTGAGCTATGGAATGCATAATACTTAGATTCAGTTATTTCAGGAAACATGATTCGACATCAGAGTTCCGGCTCGGAGAAGTACGGTTATGTCAGGGGCATGCACAGACCGGACACCCTATGACAAACGATCGGCTGATCTACCCAAAATGACGCAACTCTAAGCTCTAATACCACTAAATGTAACCTCCTAGACCCGCCTATGTATTAATACGAAGCCTATGAAGTCACATTAGGGTCACCGGAGCGACCCACGTTAAAATTTAAAATAAAAAATTGCTAAACCATTTAAAATCATAAATCTAGTTTTGAATTAAAATACAATTTTAGAAAACATTCATACAATGAAACAAAATGTGATAAAAGTTGTTAATACAAGTTTCATATTCGAATATAAATCAAAACGTGACATGCATTCCCCCTAATTTCACAGATGTCGTACTCTACAAGAAAAGCCAAAGAAACTCCCATACCGACGTTGATAGCTTCAACATTGTCGATCTTTTAACATGTGATGGTAAAAAAAACACGAGCTTCAGAAAGCTCAATAATAAAACTACCAGGAGATGCTAAAAGCACAAGTAAGTATATGACAAGCTTTACATTGTCATGAAGAACTAGGCAACGATAAGCACAAATTATGATTCGATAATTCAGTGAAGCGTTATATTAAAAGGTAGCAAAATTGTTCTTCATTTGATCACTCGAATCTTAGGAGATGAGTTTAAAGCTAGAGATTCAAAAGAGATTCAGATTTTAAAAGTTGAATCAAGGAGTTCAAAGTGGTTCATTAAGCGTGAATTGTAAGTTTACTAAGAGTTTGCTTTGATACATTAATTTAGTAAGTTATGTTTTAGAAGAGGTCAGAAAGTTTTATTAATTTACTTAACTACCCTCCAACCATACGCCAATATGCAGTAACCCATAATAGTATCCAGAAAGGCTTACCCTAGGCCCGTCTAGCATAGGAGCTTACAAAAAGGCTTACCCTATACCCGTCAGGCGTAGGAGCTTACAGAAAGGCTTACCCTAGGCCCATTGGGCATATGAGCTTAGGTCCAGAAGAACTTACCAGCGGTGAGCCTACAAATCTTCATTCATATCGCAAATAATATACCCCAGATGATTTTAGTTTATATTCAGAAGACAATATTATAGAAAATATATATCAGATCTATTTTTATACCAGAAGACATATGTCAAATTTATTTTATTATTATTATTTCATATTCAATGTCATATATCAGATATATTTTTCATATCAGAGGTTAGAAACCAGGGAATTACTTTCTTTTCGAATAACGAAGTAGTACTTTTAATTTTAAACAGATGGTCTTGGTTTAGAACATAAAGTTTTTACAGATACATGGTACGCGCTTTATCAACCAATTCATTTCTCAGATGTACTTGATAGATATCAGAAAGATGACATTTGACAAATTTTGGACTGATTTCAGAACGAGGTCCCTACGAATAGGGGAGTTCGATAAGACAGATCGAATCAACATCGGAAGTTGATGCATCAAGATCATTGGGATTTCAGATATATCGTGAGCATAATTAATTGTTAGACCCTACGAGAGTATTAAGGTCATTTTGACCTTCGGGGTAATATGTTAATTTGAACCAATAAGGTATAAACGGTGTTGTAAAGAATTTAGGAATTCTAGTTGTTCATCAAGTTTCCGAGTCCATTTGAACTAATTGAAACCCATTAACACAATGTTTAATATCTCACCGGATAGGTACACCTCAACCATTCATTTCTCAGAACTAACTACAGAGCATAACAACAATAGTTCATCTTCAACAATCGTCCACTGAACTTATTACCAGAAATCAAGCATATATTCGAGCGGTACTTTCCAAGTATTCAAACATGTGCATTGTACCTAAACTCATTCCAAAACATCGAATGTGCCTTAGGAGAACAGATCCTTCTCACTATTAACTATGCACTTTCTCCAAATAAAATGCACGTGCATTCACACGGTATTTGCAGGGCGTATAGGTGTTCCCCTTTATGTAAGAGCGCAAGTGCACACTCATGCCAAGTTATAGTATAAAAGATGTCGAATCCCACGAGGATTAGACAGTGATCTTATATTATTTAAGGAGAAAAGTAAAATAAAACACAAGTAGAAGAGGAAGTGATCGGGTTAATAAAGAGGGCAGGGTTATGTTGTTGCTTAGTGTGAAACTGCATTGAATAGGCCAAGTTGTTTTGCGCTGCCACGATATGCTACCTTGGCGGGTAATGGCGGATTGAGGCTGCGACCCTTTCGGTGCCGCAACGGATCTCTACTCTTGCAACTTTCGCTGTCTCGGCAGGTGGAATGGAGAGAAGTCCCGGCGGCAAGTCTGGCAGATACTCCAAGTTCGGCAGTGCCATTCTGAAGTGATCCTTTTTATGTCTTCGTAAGGATTCTATCACCACGTAATGTCGGCAATACCTAGCGATCTCAACGTAAACCTAACACAGGCAGTCGACGTTTGGGTGCTCCTTTTAGCCGCTAAAACTCGAACTTATGTCTAAGCCGAATTAGTCAACACCTCGACATGATGAGACCATACTTAATTCTTTCGTGAGTTTGACACTCTCGTGCCCGACAAATAAATTTCTTCAACTGGACTTTTGGAACTAATTGAAGAAGTAAAGAACATGAATTAAGAAAACTTGGAATATTTTATTGTAAACAAACTTGAAACCTAAATGACCGTTCTCACAACAAATTTACAACATAACCAAAAACCCAAGGGAAGTTTAGAACATGACGGCGGCAAAGAAAACCTAAGCTATGTCTAGAGAAAACCTAAGATATCTCTCCCTCCTTTGATTTGCTAAATACATGAGGTTTATATAGGAAAAGATCTGGTCTAAGTCCTTCTTGGAGTATAAATCCTTCTTGGAGTAGAAGTCCTCAAAAGGCTTTTGTATTAAATTCAACTTTAAAATCTGACTTCTTTGAGTTGAATATGGAATTCTTTTCCTGTTGCCTTGTTCCACAAGTAAGCTCGTTCTTCTCCTCTGGCGGCTTTGTCTGCTACTCTTGGCGTCTAAAAATTGAGTGGACGACATCGTTAGAATCAAGATTTTATACTCTACCAATCGCACTCCAATTTACTAACTCCTCAATTTGTTGCCTTGGGCGGCACTGGGCTCACTTTGCTACTCTCATATGATGCCTCAACATCCTCTCCTCTAGTCTGTCGTCCTCATGTCAGCTTCGAGCCTAGAAAACTAAACCTACACTAAAACAACATCTTTACTTCACCAAATAACAAATATTCAATAAAGCATGACAAAACAAAGAATACTGTATTTTTGCAATGCATGGCCTAATTATGCCTAAAATGTACTTAAAAATAGCAATAATACGAGATGGAATGTGCATGAATTATAGAACTTCTTGACACTTTACACACCCCCAAACTCGAACTATTACTTATCCTCAACCAATGCAACCTAAACATAATTGCCCTTATAGTAACCAGAAAGAAAAACTTGTTTCTCAACTTTATTTCATACCTCAAGGTCGTGGCACCTATATCAAATTAGTGAAGGGAAAATAGCAAGAAATATTTCAGAATTAATCTATAATGCCAGTGCAGTATTGTGTACATGCTGAATATGAAGAATAACTAGATAAGCAAAGATGTTGTTATGATATATAAGGTTGTTGTCACAACAGCACAATTAAGCACAAATATTAATCATAGGAATGAGGGCTTCAGCTCATCACAACTACTATTTTAAGTCTGAAATTAAGATAGGAACAAACTACATAACCTCAAACCCATGAAGTAGAGTCATCCCGTGAAAACTTTCATTCACTCATGCTAATTTGTATGTTACTGCAAAATTTTTCAGATTCATGGACTTTGATAGAAGCGGAGTGTCCTCGCACATGATTCTTCCTAGAGTCTGTTTCGGGCACCTCTAGGGTAAAACAACAATGTTCTTTGTTTTTACTTATGCTACCGTGGCAGTGCTGTATTTTTCTATTTCTTTTGCTTGCCTCGGCGACTACCTGCAATCATTTGTTAGAACTTTGCAAAGAATTCTAAAAACAAGCATGTAGTGTTTATTAGATATTCTAACAAATTCAGCAAGTAACGGAGGTGTTTGATATTTTTGGCAAATAAAAAAATTCTAAGTCATTTTTCATGATTTTCCCAAAATTAAGTTCGATTGATTATTGGTGCGAAAATAGGTAATCGGCTAACTATCATAGGCAGAA
Organism: Hibiscus tridactylites; assembly: GCA_958450335.1. NCBI lineage: Eukaryota > Viridiplantae > Streptophyta > Magnoliopsida > Malvales > Malvaceae > Hibiscus > Hibiscus tridactylites. Next base: position 20,818,176 of record OY288289.1, on the reverse strand, counting down.
GTTATATAAAAAAAATTTCTATTCTGATTATCACTAAGGCAAGTACAATGCCAACCTATATGCTACTAAGTATGCCTAGACAAATGATACGAGAGCTACCCCTCCCCCCCCCCCCCCCAAACTTGAGATGGGTATTGCCCTCAATGCACAAAATAAAACTAAAACTAAAAAATAAATATGAGAAAGGGAAAGAAAACTCAGGCCTAGTTGCTGTCAAATGGTGGAGAAGATGTGGAGAAGTTATATGCTCTTCCACCAGTTGCGGGTTGCGGCAATGCTTCCCCTGTTGTTCTCGGTGACTCGATTCCTTAGGCTCTGAATTTGGGTAAGTAGTTGTGAGACGGGAATAAAACGCAAATAAAATCTGGTCATAAGTAGGTAAAATCTTCTCCTAAATAAAACAATAAAGATGTCGAAAAATAAAAACTAAAACAAAATTTTGTTGCTCTAGGAGTGTATTGATATGCATCTCCTAAAATAACTACTCCTTTATCGGTTTAACTCAAGAGTGTCGTTTTTTATACTTCTTGTAATCCATCCGCACCCTCCATCTAGTGATTATCCTCACGGTGGAGGAGTCCTTCTTCCTCGTTCCCTTGTAATCCATGTGAACCTTCCTTCTTGTTCATATTCCTGAAGGCATGAATATGTGATTAGGAAAATATATATAACTATCTAACCATGTACTTACCTCCTTTTTGTCAAAGTTCGTTATAGGGGAAAGTTTCTTTTGCTGCTGTGGCAGCCAGTTACTGCAGCAATCTTCTGTCATAATGCAGTGTAGGTCAAGGGAAAGCTCATACGCTTCATGACTCCCCATACTACTTTCCACAGGTTCCTCAAAAATCTCCATTAGTAGATATTTTGGTGGCTTTGAATCTGCTAGCTTCGGCTCCTCTAAATATATGTACTCCATGGTTGTCGAGGTTTCTGCTGAGGCATGCATGGTTGTCGAGGCATATGATTTCGTGTCATAAATTTCTTTGTCAGCCTCTCTTGTTGTCGATGTGGTGTTGCTTTGTTCAGGTGCTATCAGTTCGTCTTCAAGACATCATTCTATGTGGATGTCAGGATGGCTGTCAATCTCGCTATCCGGGAAGCATTCTGCATTCTCCTAGACTGGAGGTTCTAGATGCTCCTCACACTTCAGTGATCCTTCCTTGCTTAGTTCTTCGTCCTCTTGTGTTGGGACATATGTATTCCTCAGGCTTATTTTTTTAGGTTCATTCATTGCATTACTGAAGACTGAATTGCCCATACTTGCATCCATCTTAGCGATGCTTGCGTCAATAGCAATTGACACTTTGTCCGTGAGCGCAAGGAAAGCTTGAAGAGTGTCATCCAAGGATGTTGATTGTTGCTCGGGCATGTCGATTTCTGTTGCAAAACTGTTATGGTAAAAAGAATTTTGCGATTTTTTTATCATACCATGAAAATTCTTGTTGCTGCGATGGCGACATCTGCGGTAGTGACATCTATTGTTCGTAGTTAGCCATCCACACCCGAGTGGTTTTTCTCGACACGTCTTCTGCGAACAGCTGAGGGCAACTTTCGAACGCATGATCTCCTTCATAAAATTCGTAGAAATCTTCCCACATGTGGCTTCCTTTGACTTGTAGTTCACCTGAATATGAGCTTTCCCATATTTTTTTTCGTTTTTATATAATTAGATAAAGAAAAACTAAAAACTAAAACTAAAGGCAGAAAGGAAAAGTGTAGAAAAAGTAAAACCGATGGTCACTGTTGCCAATCCCCGGCAACGGTGCCAAAAGCTTGTAGGGTCTGTAGGTGTTCCTTTTGTTGTAAGAGCGCAAGTGCACACTCTTGGCAAGTTATAGTATAAAATATGTCGAATCCCACGAGGATTGGACAGTGATCGTCGGTTGTTTGAGGAGAAATGTAAAATAAAACACAAGTAGAAGAGGAAGTGATCATGTTAATAAAGAGTGCAAGGTTATGTTGTTGCTTAGTGTGAAACTACGTTGAGTAGGCCAAGTTGTTTTGCGCTGCCACAATATGCTGCCATGGCGGGTAATGGAAGATTGAGGTTGCGACCCTTTCGCTGCTGCAACGGATCTCTGCTATTGCAACTTTCGCTGTCTCGGCAGGTGGAATGGAGAGAAGTCTTTGTGGCAAGTCTGGCAGATATTCCAAGTTCGGCAAAGCCATTCAGAAGTGATCCTTCTTATGTCTAGGTAAGGATTCTGTCACCACGTAATGTAGGCAATACCTAGCAATCTCAGCATAAACCTAACACATGCAGTCGACGTTTGGTTGCTCCTTTTAGCCGCTAAAACTCGAACTTATGTCTAAGCTGAATTAGTCAACACCTCGACATGATGAGACCATACTTAATTCTTTCGTGAGTTTGACACTCTCATGCCCGACAAATGGATTTCTTCAACTGGACCTTTGGAACTAATGAAGAAGTGAAGAACATGAATTAGGCAAACTTGGAATATTTTATTTAAAACAAACTTGAAACCTAAATAACCGTTCTCACAACTAATTTACAACATAACCCAAAACCCAAGGGAAGTTTAGAACATGACGGTGGAAAAGAAAACCTAAGATATCTCCCCCTTTGATTTGCTAAATATATGAGGTTTATATAGGAAAAGATCTAGTCTAAGTCCTTCTTGGAGTAGAAGTCATTCTTGGAGTAGAAATCGTTATTTGGAGTAGAAGTCCTCAAAAGGCTTTTATATTAAATGCAACTTTAAAATATGACTTCTTTGAGTTAAACATGGAATTCTTTTCCCGTTGCCTTGTTCATCAAGTTAGCTCGTTCTTCTCCTCTGGCGGCTTTATCTGCTGCTCCAGGCGTCAGAAAATTGAGTGGATGACATCGTTAGAATCATTATTTTCTACTTTATCAATCGCACTCCAATTTACCAACTCATCAGTTTGCTGCCCTAGGCGGCACCGGGCTCACTTTGCTTCCCTCATCTGTTGCCTCAGCATCCTCTCCTCTGGCCTGTCCTCCTCATGTTAACTTCTAGCCCTGGAAAACTAAATCTACACTAAAACAACATCTTTACTTCACCAAATAACAAATATTCAATAAAAGCATGGCAAAACAAAGAATATTGTATTTATGCAATGCATGACCTAATTATGCCTAAAATGTACTTAAAAACAGCAATAATATGAGATGGAATGTGCATGAATTATAGAACTTCTGGACACTCTACAATATTCTCCCACTATCATCATAGTATTTGAATTGACCAACTATCGCGGGTCGTATTTTACCACTTTTGGAGCCATTGCATTTGTTTGTCTTTATTGGGATTTCTAATTCCATGTCTTAGAAGTATTCTCCGACATTCTAGATTTCGAGGGTATTTTAGACATTACGATGCTCGAAAATGTTTCAATTATTCAAAGTTTCTCGGTCCTTCCATCTATTCATTCGTTTCAAACCTCGAGGATATATCTCATATGTCGTTCGATTGGCAATTAATGCCCGAAGAAAATATCAGTCTTTAGGGTCATTGTGACCCATTTTAGCCTTATCAGTATATTCAATCCTTTTTAGTCATTTCAATCAATTCAATCTTTTTCTCCCCATTGCTCAATTCATACATACGAATAGTTTTCCGTAAATTTATCTTCGTCGAATTATTCAGAATTCTAGCAACTCAAGTACTTTACAATCTCGAGAGTTTAAGTCTTGTTACCGTGACAGTTTAGTAATCTGAGGTTTTCAAGTGTATCAGATGTCTTATCGAATCAAGCATAGCTCCATTAGTTGTTTTTATAGATATGGGTATTTTTGTCATTCGTCAATCGAATTTTTGGCATTTCTTTTTAACAAGAGGATAATCAGACTTAAAGATTAACCAACTCATTAATTGTGCATTGAACTCAGAAGTCCTTTCAATTTATCAAACCTCTTATTCGAATATTTGTCTTCGCCATTATTATTTTTATCTCATAAATGATCGACATAGGCGGAAATAATCACATGCTCCAACATGGTCGTGCAAACATTAACCGAATAGCAACATATTACAAAAGCATGCAGAAGTTAGTAATTCTTATACCTTGAATCCCTGCTATATCGATCGACCCTCGAACGACATTCGAACACAAATTTGATGTCCTTCAACCATTCTTATTCAAGGAACTATGAGTACCTTCAATCGCACAATATCCCATTTCAGCCCTTATTCATAGAGCTCTTAACTGAATAAATAAATGCATAAACAAGTTCGGGTTCATGGTCAGTATCGGAGGCTTTCGAGTTAGAATTTTGAGTAAAAGAGCTTCAAAATCATACTCCTGACGTCGCAAAACATAAAATATGATTTTTGAAAAATTTGACTTTTTGGTTAACGATCAAAGTCAACGCTAACGTCAGCAGGTCAACAGTTAACGGGGCCAGAGTCAACACAGACATCAGCAGTCAACGGGCATATGTCAACTGAGTTGACTCGGGCTGACTCGGACAAGTTGACTCGACTGACTCAGACGAGTTGACTCGAGCCGACTCGGACCGGGTTCGAGTTGACTCGGATCGAGTTCGGGTTGACTTGTATTGACTCGGTTGAGTCGGTCAAATAGAAGGGGGTCAGGTCAGACAAATATGGTTCAGGTTAACCGGTTTGGGCTTAAGGGTATTGGACCTTAAACTGAGTTATCTAACTGAACCGGTTCAGACCGGTTCACTTACCCAACAAAATAGGCTGCCGAACGGTCGCCGAAAATGGTTGTCGGGGGCTTATTTGGCACCGATTCTGTGGGAAAAATGTAGGTTTATCAGCTCACCAAAAAGACTCATTCGAAAACATCACAAAAGAGGCCGCAAACACATCGGATCTTACCATAAACGTAGCAAGACGGTCAGAATATGTGTTGCTCCGATGAGGCCTCTCCCGGTGTCGAATGGGTGATCAACTGGATAGGTTTTCCTCGTTGTCAAGTCAGGAGCCCAGATCTGATATCCGTGTCGCAAACGTACGACAATCAAGGCCGGAAAACTTAGAAAATCGAGAGCAAGGGTTTGGTTTCCGCTGAACCTTCAAGCCCTTCTTCTAGTCGGACGGCAAAGATGCAGTATGAGTGGCGGCTAGGGTTTGGTCGAGACATTGAGGCGCTCCAAACGGCGGGGGCGGTGGCAACCACCGATCAGCGGTGAGAGAGATCAGGTGAAAAACTTGCTTTTTCTTGCGAAGGAAGAGTCTGGAAACTCTCTTTGGTTCAAGTCTCGAAGCAGGTGACCACAATGGGGGTAGTTCAGAGGTTAGACTGATATTTAATTCTGGTTAAGGCCTAAAATTCTACTTAGAGCTATATTCCACATCAAAACTAAACAAATACGAGCACTTGGCTCAAACAATTAAGGCAGACGCATGAATAACCAAGGGATGCGGGTTTAAATCCCGCTGGCTGCCATTTCTCTCTTCTTTTCTCTTTTTTTCACTTAAACTTTAGTTATATTTTGTTAGGGGTGTTACAACTCTCCCCCTAAAAGAAATTTTGTCCTCGAAATTTACCAGAGTTGGAGAAACATAGAAGCTTTTGTTTCATCCATTCTTCTAACGAATTTACCCAATAGAGAACTGTTATTTCTTGGGACTCTCAGACGGCCACAGATCAATATGATAGTGTCCTCAGTCACTTAGAACAACCTAACCCAAAACCATCTCGTCTTACACCCCAAACCATCTTATCTGAATACAATATTCTCAGGACTTTAATTATATTTTGTTAGGGGTGTTACATTATTGGTCAGCAGACAATGTCAAGGTTCGGCATGATAATACCTCCTTATCCCTAAGTCAAAACACTATTGATGAATGGGCCTTGATAATACCTCTCCGCGTGAACCAATGATGAACACCTACGAATCTCACGCTTCTTTTAGCCGTTGAAACTCTAACTTATCCCTAAGCCTAGTTAGTTTTCACCGTTGGGATAAAAACCATGCTTATTCGTTTCTTGAGTTTAATTCTCCCGATATAAAAAAATGGATAACCTCACAATACTATCTCCCGATATGATTGCAAGAATAAAATTAACACCAAGAATAAGCAAACCTTGAACTAAATTGCATTAACAAAAACTTAAACAAAGTACATTTTTTTTCTCACAACTACTAAACAAAATAATCCTAACCCTAAGAGAATTTAGAACATGATGAACATGGAAAACACACAACTAATCCTAATCTCAAGATCTCAATACTCGACTTCTTCAATTGGTGGCTTGGTGTTGAGTGTATAAAAGTTCTATATTTTAGCCCTCATTTACCCATATTTATGCTGCATTCAAGCATAATTCATTACATTTTAGGATAGAATTTGCATATACATCACAGATATATAATTTTGCACAGATAGTGCTGATTTTGGTCAATTCTTGTAGGTAACTGTCGTGGCAGCATCTAGGGCAGCAGAGGAACAGAAGATAATTGTCATGGCAGAATCCAGGGCAGCAGAGGAACATAAGATAACTGACGTGGCAGAATCTAGGGCAGCAGAGGAACAGAAGATAACCGTAGAGTTGGAGTGAAGGGTTGAAGAAAACTATCTTATAAATTACTGTCGTGGCAGATGTCGTGACAGATGTCGTGGAAGATGCTGTGACAGTTGCCATGAAAGTTGATGTGGCAGATGTCGTGACAAAGGTGGCGACAATGAAGAAGAAGAGATGGAAAATGCGAAGTTGAGTTCGGCTTATAGAGGATTTCAAGCCTAATTTTTAGAGACCCCTCGCATAATTTTTGGAGCCCATAAGCATAAGGAAGGCCTTGCCCAAATTTTTGGAGCCCATAAGGAAGATAGGGCGAACTAAAGGACGTTTATTCAGAGATTTAGTCTTTAATGAATTGTACTTTAATTCGAACTAGTATTCTTGGCCATTAGAAAAACTTGTACCCAAGGCCTATATATATACTTGTAATTCGACCTAGATAAGAATAACCTAGCTCCTATCCGTCTTCCATCACAAACGCTAGTTTTCCCCTTTCTTCATTATACTCTAAACTTCCCCCAGGGCTAAGGGTTGGTCTTGTAAAGTAGTTGTAAGGGTTAAACTGTTTCTTAGGATTTTCTGTTCAACCAATAAAACTTCAAGTTTATTTACTCTGGTTTCAACATATCATAAGAGTATCGGGAGAGCATTGTGAGGTTATCCATTTACTTAATATCGGGAGAGTTAAGTATACGAAGGGAGTAAATACGAGTTTTCCAGTTTATGGTTAAACTATCTTGGCCTAGGGATAGGTACAAGGTTAAGCGGCTAAAGAAGAACTCACAAACATCGATGTTCATCCTTCGATTCACATCGGGAGGTATCATCCAAGACGTGCTCATCGATAGATCTTTGACCTAGGGATAGGACGAGTCACAACCGGGGTTCTTGCTGAACTTGAAGTACAGAGTTGTTGTTCGCTGCCGCGACATCAACAGACCTCTGCCGTTACAGGTGCTACTGAGACAGGCTCGACGACAGACACAACATAAGACCTTTGAACAGTGCAACACATGCACTACTGAGCAAATCAATACCAGCCTATTTTCTCAATCTGATTCCTTTACCTATTTTAGTTTATATTCAAGAATTTTCACAACTCTTTATTAAATTTATCTTTTCCTTTGTACAGGAAAATTAATTCTGAAGTTGTCCCAATCCCTGTCGAGACAATATCTTTTATACTATAACTTGACATGGGTGTACACTTGCGCTCCAATTTAGTAGGACTCTTTTACACGCATCACTTGGACATCTTTAAATAGGAATATGCTTAGGGCAAAGTCCTTCTTGGATAGGAAGTTAAGTTGGAATTGGACTTATCTTCATTAAAGAGGTGAATCTCTTTAATTTATTACATTTTATCATCTTGGCCAAATTCCATCTTTACCCTTCCTTCCATGCCTTCATCATCTTCCTGAACTCCAATTGCCACGCAAAGTATGTAGAAAAATCCAGCATTTTATGCTCTTCAAATCGACTACCACTTTGCATGTTTTGCCCTTCGGCAAGTTGATTTGTGCACTGCCTCGGTGGCGGCTAACTGCTACCTCGGCAGTGATCTGTCAACTAGTTCTGCTCCATAAGGTTTTATCTTCATGATTCAGATTCCTTTAGTAGAAACTGTCATTTTTGGCTTGGCTTTATCTGGACATATCTAGAGCTCGTTCTGCACCATCCTACCTTTTCGTCATTGCCCGCTTGGCATCACCTGCCCCAGCAGTGAGTAAATCTGCGCTAGCACCAAACATGCATTAAAACATCTCATTTTTCATTAGATTAACCAAATATAAGGATCAAAGATAAAAATAGTGTAATTAATGCATGGAGGGCCATAATACAACTCAACTGGATGTAGGTTAAGCAATAATTGCCACGTAAAAAGGGTGAAAAAATAGTACTTGTGGACACTTATCACACCCCAAACTCGAACTATTTCTTGTCCTCAAGCAATGCAAACCATCAATTGCCAAAACATTAATCTTCATGAAATTACTCATTTGTCTTACTTTTCCATCTTCTCTCCAAACTGTGGCAATGAGTATGCTCGGCCCTTAATTCTTTGTATGCTTTAGGAATTCCCTTGAATCAAGCTATAAGAATTCTGAGTGTGTGCATGATTTGAGAACAAGATGATTATTCGGGTACTAAGTACACCTAGGTCACTATCTTACTTTTCCTTGGGTTTAGAAAGAAAATTTTTAACTAGATCCAATCTTGGGCACCTCTAGTATTTTTAATAAACTAATCGACTAGAGCCAATTTCAGGCACCTCTAGCAGCTTTATGTTTCCTCTAAGCTAGAGCCGATTTCGGGCACCTCTAACTTATAAAGTTTGACCATAAAATTTTCTAAGCAACTGAGTACTCTAAGTGTTCTAGAACTCCTTAAATCATTCAAGTCACAAAAGTGAAATTGAAGTTCTAATCTCATAGTGTGATTCTAAGTTATCTTCCTTGTACATCTTAAAATTAAAGGCTCTAAATAGTTCAAATCTATCGTAAGAAGAGAGATATCTATTGTCAATGTAGAAAACTCAATTAATTAAGACTAAGGCAATTGATGAAAACCATTGCTGAGGCATAAGCTTCATTCGGGTTAGGTAATATGTGCAGTAAATTTTTTTTGACAAGTATTGGACAAAACATACTGCATTGCAATAATATTGATATTCCGCGGCAGAGAACTGTCTCGGCAGCAAAACCTACACCCCAAGCTCAAGACAAGCATTGCCCTCAATGTATTAACAACATATACAAAATATGAAAAAAAAATAAGCACAAAAATTAAGGGCATAAAAAATAAAGGCACAAGAGAAAAAATTTAGAGTGACTCGGATGAGTCATCGCTTTGTAGGATCAGTTTTCTCGCTTTATAGGCCATATGCTTGACTCTCTTGGTTGCTCTAGGCGGTTGGTTGCGCATGGTGGAGTTGGCTTGGCCGGGGCGGTTACTTCTTCCTCTTCATCTGTGTCAAGGTTGAGCTCCTCCGTGGCCTCTGTGGCGGTTGCCTTGCGTTTTGCATCATCAAATGTCTGGAGGATGGATTGGGCAATGGCGGTCTAGTTGGAGAAGCTTTCGGTCCGGATCGACGACTCTATAAGGGGCGTGTCTAGAGGTGATTTACCCTTGGCCTTTCTTGTCGAGGCAGAGTGGGTTGGTGAGGCTGGGATAGTAGCAACGGCTGGTGTGGTTTCGACATCAGGCTATGGGGCGGTTGTAGCAGAGGCGGTGACAGGGAACAATGGGAACTGCGCTGTATGGTCGGGGAACTTCTCTTGAATTAGCTGGACAATAGAGGAAGTGAAGTCCCTTTTGAAGGCCATAAAGAGGCGTTGCCTTCTGTTCATATCCTCCAACTTCTGTGTAATTCATTGGAGGGAGACCATCGGGGTAGTGGATTGTAGAGTCTCAGGGACATCTGCAGAGGATGCTACCGCAACATGGACCTGCGTTGGCTTAGATTACCATGGTTTGGCCTCCATGATTTGCATCAGTTTTTAGTACGCTTCTCTGTCCTATCCTTTCCTTTTAGGTGTATGCTCATCGGCTTCATCGATAGGGACTTTCTTTTCATTGCAGATGCCGGTGATGAGCGATGGGAATTAGAGGGGATGCATTCCTTCTGGCTGCACTGGTACAACTCGTGACATATAACGCTGCCAACATTAATAATACGATTATTCAATATGGAATATTATGAGTGCAAGCCATGGCCTATCTACAGTACTATTATGTGAAGTGGGCATGAGACGATGCTTGAAATATGTGTTCCAGAGTTTTGCCTCGGGCCGAAGCCTTCTGCGGTTTATCGAGCCTTTATGTGCCCTAGATTTCCATGTTGTGCTAGCATAGCAGAGCTCCTCCTTGATTTCTTCGTAGTCTGCCTCCGTGAGTTGCTCGACAAATTCCTTGTGCTCGTCTTTTTTGACATGAATGCCATAAAAAAGGTTTATGGCGTCGGGGTCAACCTTGATTGCCTTCCCACGAACATGGACGAAGAGTGTGGTAGGACTTGGATTGTGGGCGTAGAACTCACGTACCACCATCATATTCTCTGATTCGGGTTGTAGACAGAAAATTTGCCACTTTTTGTGGGCCAGGCCACCTTGTTGAAGATGTAATGATCAAAGCCGAAGTTGGGATCATCAAAGCATTTGAAGCCTTGCTCTTCCCATACTTTTTGGGCAATAAAGTGTTTGTTGAAGCGTTTTTCAACTCTTGGCGGTGCAAATCGTTTGTAGGTTGGTTCCTCTACCATTTGGGAGCTTTCTCCTCGGTTTAGTTTTAGGGTCATCTCGCAAAAATTTAGAGAGTTGTGAGAGAACAAAAGAAAATACTAAAGCTTTGGAAGATACAAGAGAATAGAAGAGAATGGTTGAGTGATGAACAGTTGAGAGAGGTGTGGCCTTTATAAAGATATGGCAAATAGTGTCGTTTCGGCATTAAATGTGAACGTGATAGAGCTAGTCGTTACTATAGTCGGTTTTGCATGTTACAATTTCTGCCCGTTAGATATAGTCGTTGTGGTTTTTGGCCCGTTGGGCGGGTTATACCGTGCTGGCATTGAACTCCTCCTCCCTAGCCGTTGGTTGTTTTATGTCGTTTGGGGTATGAAAATGGTGTAGGGTGTCGGCCCAATCTTCTTTTTACTTCTTGATCTCCTTCCAAAAAACAAAACAAAAATAACACTTTATTCCTAAAAATTTAAATATGTGGAAAATAAAAACTGGAAATGACATGCGTCGTATAGTGTCAAAATAATTTCCTTAAACTCAAAGAAATAATTAAAATAAATAGTATAGAGAGAGAGTAAGGGTCGATCCACTAGGACTAGGTAGTTTCCAATATTAATCGCTTTTGACCTTTAACAAGGAAATCTGCAAGTAACCAAAAAGAGGGGTTTTAGAGAGTTTAATTGAATGCCTAAAATAAATAAAATAAAGAAATGATTGAAGACAATTATGGATAGAGTTAGCCTCAAGCTTCGCTTCGCCACAACTCCTCTCGATCGCTGAAGTGATTTTACTTCAATCTCTTACCGGTTACAGTCTACAAGGCCCAACCCTTGTAACTTGCTTCTCTAAGGTAATGTAACCCCCTTAACCCAGCCTAGACGGTTGACCCGAATTAAGAAGTTTACACGGGGAAAACCAAAGTCAACCCGAAAGTTAACCTTGATTAACGACCCTTCTTTTTCTTTTTAATCTTATCTAAATGCACATTAACCCTAGATATGTTCATACAATCAGCATACTCAAAGATCAGCGCATTCAGAAAACATTTAGGGACTCGATTGCACAAAAAATGAATTTAGGGACCAAAACGTAAATTCTGGAAATTATAAGGACTTAACCAACTTTTGAGTTACCATTATGAAATTAGTCATGTTTCATGCTTCTCTGCCAAATTTCAACTCAAACGGACATCTCGAACTCATTCAATTGCATAAACAAGGTTAAGGACCAAAACGCAAAGGTTTCAAAACATTTAACCGACAAATTCAGTGCCGAACGGTCGAGTGTTTCGGAACAGGGATGACCCATTCCGAAACGCGGGACCGTTCTGAAACCAGTTCTGGAACAGGGCTTGACAGTGGCCAAACCGTTCCGGAACAGTTCTACCCGTTTCGGAACGCCAAGGCCATTTCAGGCCCCTGTTCCGATACGGTAGCACCTGTTCCGAAACAGGCTGCCCAGATTGCAGAAATTTTGCTGGTTTATTGCATAATTGATCCATCAAACATGCTCCAAAGGCAACCAAATTATACCAGCAAGTCATTAAATGGACAATGAACACAATAGCATCAACCATTCTCAAACATGGCATCAATTAAGCAAATCCCCAATTCTAAAGGCATGCATCTTATGTAGAAAACCATTCAAGCAACATAAAACCAAACCAACTTCAAAAAGGCCAAATACATGTTCCATCATTATTGAAAACATAAAACCAACTTAGGAAGTCCAAAACAACTCCCAAATCAACAACATAGGTTCCCCATTGCCAAATGCCCAAAAGCTAATAGTGGTAAGAAAACATTCACCATACATGAGCTTAGTTCTTCGCTTGGATTCTTGACCTCTTACTGCCCCTTCAAGCACTTTAATGCTCTGCATTATTGGTTTAAGAAAAGAGAGAGCGTAAGCACATAGCTTAGTGAGGAATGCTCGTTTAAAACAACTCAATAATGCATTTATAAAACTCTTTTATAAACCTTAGTTCAAAACAACATTTATACATGCACATAAGCATTTAAAACAAGCATTTCATGCTTCAAATTATTAACATGTCATATTGGCCACAAGTGATAATCATAATCTTTTCCCATCTCAAAATACAATCAACACAAGATCCACACATGGACTTTTAACCACCATTGTGATCTTACAATTCACAAGGACCACACATGGACTTTTAACCACCATTGTGTCCTTAGCACAAGAACCACCCATGGAATTTTAACCACCATGGTGTTCTTACAATCCACAAGGTCCACACAAGGACTTTTAACCACCTTTGTGACCTTAATACAAGAATCACCCATGGACTTTTAACCACCATGGTGTTCTTAAAATACACAAGGCTCACACAAGGACTTTTAACCACCTTTGTGACCTTACAATACACAAGGCTCACACAAGGACTTTTAACCACCTTTGTGACCTTACAATACACAAGGCTCACACAAGGACTTTTAACCACTTTTGTGACCTTACAATACACAAGGCTCACACAAGGACTTTTAACCACCTTTGTGACCTTAGCACAAGAACCAACCATGGACTTTTAACCACCATTTTGTTCTTAACACAAGAACCACCTATGGACTTTTAACCACCATAGTGTTCTTAACCATTCTCAAGACATCACTTGCCAATATACATCATTTAGCAACAATATTCCACTGTTTAAAGCATTTAACAAAGCCATTAATCATCATGCACCATTATGCATCAAAACCACATTTTATCAAATGTTCAAAACAAGGATCTCTTACCTTGAACATCCTTCAACACATGGCTTATAAAATCAGCAAATAAACATGCTAAAATATGCTTTCAAAACAGAATTTAAAGCATGCAAACAATCACATTGCATTCAACCAACTCATGGTTCATCAACAAGAGAGTTTTTCCGAAAACTTACTCTTGAGCTTAGCAAAGTTGTTTAGACTTAAACTAAGCTCCCAAACCTTCAAAACATTGGTTTCAAAGCTGAAAACCAAAATCCACTCACCGATTCCGTTTCGCAACTTGCCGAAACACCGATCAAGCTTCCGGATCACCACCACAAAGATCCGAAGATGTCTACCCTGTTTTAAACACATCAAAGCAGAGGATTAATGCATCATCATGCATTAATATCTTCTATGAAAGCACCTAAACTCGCTGCTCTCATCCACACTCCATTTTCGGCTACCAAACACAATCGAAAACACATCCAAACAACTCCACAACACTACCCAGCCAAGATCCATCAATTCCAAACATTCTTAAACCTCAATTAACATCCAAAAAGGATCTAAACACATCCTTATACCTCCAGCTATAGCAGATCATCAAGATCACTCCAAAAACAACCAAAAACTCAAGCAAAACTTAGGAAAATTAACCTATTCGGGATTGCATTGATAAAACCTCAATTTCTCATCACTTATACATTCATTTAACATCAAAAAGACACCTCAAAATAGTGCCCAACCAGATCATACGAATTTTATCAAAAATCAACCAAATCTTGCATTTTAAAGCCAAGATCAAGATCACAATTGTAAAACCTTTAATAAAACACAAATCAAGGATTGAGAACTTGGGAATTTCAGTAAAGAGCTGAGAATTTAGAGGAGAAGGACGTTCATACCTCTAAACTTGAGTTTCTCCCTTTTTGGAACCAAAATCTTGAAAATCCAATAAGCAAATGCTAAGGTTTTGTTGTAGGATTGATTAGAGATCAAATGAGGATTGAAATCTCATCTTTAATTGTCAAAATCAGAGAGAATTTTGCTGGAGAAATGTGTTTGGGTTTAGAGAAAAGTTGAGAGAAAAGAAAATGGAAATTTTGGGAAAAGTTAGTTAAAATGCCAAAAAATATCTTTCCCTCCCTTTTACCTTTATTTAAAAACCATTAATTAATTGATAAATATTCAGAAAAATCTGGAGAAACTCTTATTGGGTAAATAGATCCTTAAAGATTCAAAGTGTCAATCCTTTTTAAAACAGTCACCAAGTTTCCGAAAATTACATTTTAGTCACCAAACCAAAATGTCACACTTCCAAACCTCATTTTGAAAAATTGATTTCACCATCCTTTTATATATAATAAAAGAGGATTTTAAGACATTTTTCCATATTTTTAATGCAACCCGAACTAGGCTTTCCTAAATTCACCCTTTATATTTGAACCGGAACCCGACCGGCCCGGTCCAAACCCAAAACTTCTAAGCCCAAAATTAGGGTGTTACAGGTAAACTCAGTTCCCATGGCAATCCTTGAAACTAAGAGTTATGTTGATTAGCCACGACAATCGATGCTAACCAGATGAAGCACTTAGTGCTGGAGAAGCCTGTGCTTTGACAGTTGTCTTAACAAGAATCCGATCTTATTCCCCTTAGTGTACCGCCACTAAGTTTGTTATTAGGGAATTGAATCAGCTACAAGCCTTTTCTTGTCCCCAACGGTAGATCAAGATGACTTCACCACGACGTGCACTTTCTGGGATGAAGCAAACGCGATGCTTAAAGGTTAACCCGATTGTGTAACCTATTTTTCCGAGAATCAAGAAAGATGTTGAAGATTTGAAGAACGTTTTTGATCTCACGAGGTAAGTTGGGTTTTGGCGTTGCTCTTGGCTATGTGATTTAGCTAAGCATAGTTTGTAATGAAATCATACTTAATTTTTTCACAAAGGGAATAAAAAGAAAATAGAGGAAGAGAAATGTATTCAACTCAAAAGTAGAAGAAAACAATGAGCAAGTGATAATTTGATCTCACCCCAAAGTGGGGTATTTATAGTATCTAAAAAACCTAAAACCCTAAAAAGATAAATCCCAAAATAATTGAAAATAAATACATAAGATAATATCAAAGTTTGAAATTTAAAATCCGCTTGATAGGCTATCTGATACGCGGCTAATAGGTTATCACCGCTACTGACATCAGCTTCTAGAAGGTGCTGACGTGGCGTCCAGTCATCATTCATGCCCCAGTTCATGCCGATGAATCCAACCATGAATCCATAACTTTTACAGATTTCGACATTTTCTAGTGTGATTTCCAGCCACACGGTCCTGTACGAAAAAGCATAGAACAACCCACATTTTAGCATTATAAGGCATTTATTCCTTCAAAATTATAGCAAAAACAATAACCAATCTAGCCACTCATCAAATTCCCCCTCACTTATCCGATGATTGCCCTCAAGCATCAAAGATTAAGACCAAGTTCTAACTCTTAGGTTCACAAAGTTCCCTTACCTACAATATGAGTTAGTTATCTCTACTCGAAAGAAACTAAAGGTGCACATGGATTATAGCAGAAATAGTAAAAAATATTAAACAAAAACATTCCTACAACTAATTAAATTAAGAACCCATACAAGGAATTATTCAAGCTACTCAAAGTGCATCAAGCGTAGCAAAACTAATTAGAGTATTAAATGGACTTGTGATGAAATCCAATCTCAACTACAAGATGAATAAGAGGCATAAACTTAATTTTTCTTTGTTAGAACCAATGGTAGGCACTTCTAGCTTTTTATTCCTTTGCTTGCTAGAGCCAGTGATAGGCACCTCTAGCTTTTTTTGTTTTTTTCATTTTTCATTTTTCTTGTTCTTGTTCTTTTTTTCTTTTTTTGGTTTACCATCAAATTAATGCATATAAATTTGTCATATACTCAAAAACAAGATCTAGAATGCTAAGATTAGTTTGGCACACTTAAAGGGACAAAGAGCAAAAGAATATCCTTCACAGATTTTTTAAATTAACTATTCATGGAATGTTAAAAGGATAATAAAAAATGATATTCAAGTTATAATCCATCATGCAATCCTAAAGTTTCTAACAAGTTAAGATTCCCAAAATCACACAGCAACCAAAGGAACAAGGTGAATCTAAAGAACAAGAGCTAGCAAGTAAAATTATGAGGCAAACTATCGGACAAGCAAGAAAGAAATTTGACAGGATGTCCACCCCCTCACTTAAAGCATATTCTCCCAATATGTAAAATAAGAAAATAGGAGAGGAAATAGAGATACACCCTATATGTAACGAAGATTGTCGGCATTGACAAAGATGGTGATTGTGAGATTAGGGCATCGTACGTGGCTAGTTTGCGTGGCGAGGAGGGAGAAATGGTGTGCCGAAGGGTGAAGTGGATGAGAGTGAAAGGGTAAAAGACTATGAAATGAAGTTGGGTATGTGGCTGGTGGGAATTGAAAATAAAGAAAAGGTTTGCTTTAGTTTTATTAATCACGTGTGGGTATAAAAGATAAAAAAAATGGAGAATGGCGTGGAAGTAGGCTTAAGGAATAAGTGGGGGATTAGATTTAATTTATCATGTGGAGAAATTTTGGATAAAACAAAAAAAGTGGGTTTTAAATTAAAATGAAGAGTTTGTTTGGAGAAAGGGGACCCGATTTATCAAATAAGCGTGGGATCCATGAGGGAAAAATTAAAATAAAGATAAGGATAGGGAGGTGAGCGGGTAGGTGGCAGAAGATTAGGATTTGGGAATGAATTGGTTTGGCTAAAGTGCACCATGAATTGGAAGGGTTTTAATAACATTCACCTTAAATAAAATGATCTCTCCTACGCGTGTAATATCCCTAGGGGTTGTGCAACTCAACAAAAAATATCACAATGTTTACCATTAATGCTCGAATTAAAAATAAAACTTGTGTACCTAAAAACAAATTAAAAAAAATTAAAATATAGTTTAATCAAGATAATAATTAAATAAAAGAAAATGAAACGAGTAAAAATTTAGCAAATGAAAAATAAAATGGGTTGCCTCCCATGTAGTGCTTCATTTAACATCGTTTAGCTCGACGACCTGGTTCAGGCTACAGGTTCTGTGAGAAACACTTCTGCCAATTCGTGCGCTTAATCCAACTAAGAATTTCTCTATGAGAAATTTTATGACTGCGGCGTTCATTTATTTTGTCTGAAAAAAATACCTCCTTTACTCTTTATTTTATCCAGCGGTAATTTTAACTCGATATCCAGTGCCTATAAAATAGAAGGGGCATTTTTAATTTTTGACAGAGTATGGCTTAATTCAGAATTAATTGAAAATATTTTCTCATGACATCACATCGCTTTAGAAACATTAAATTTAACGATTTCACCGTCAAATTCTGTAACTCCCTTAGCCCGGCCTAGACGCCCGACCTAAACTAAGAAGATTACACGGGGAAAACCAAAGTCAACTCGTAATAGTAGACCTCGATTAGCGATCCTTTTTTCTTTTTATATTCTATAGATGCACATTATTATCCTATGTGTTCAGCAAGACACACAGAAGAAAACGGCACAGCGATCGAAGATCATTTAGGGTTTCGATTGCATACTTTTAACTTTTAGGGACTAAAATGTAATTTATGGAAAATACAAGGACTTTTCAAATTTTAAAGTTACCAATCCATAATTAGTCATGTAACATGTTTGCATATCAAATTTTATCCCAAACAGATCATCCAAACTCAACTAATTGAACAAATAATATTTAGTGACCAAAATACATAAATTCAGAACTTAAAAGATTCCATTAATAGAATTAACTAACCCGTATTGATACACTTCTCCCCATATCGATACACAAATCGACAGTAGCTACCTTTGGGAAAAGAGTATCCATACGCCCAAGCTTGTATCGAAACGGCCTTCAAACATATGCCTAGGCGTATCGATACGCGGGCAAATTGTATCGGTACACCTAAGCTGAAATGCTTGGTTTTAGCCTTAGTGTATCGATATTCGACCCCGTGTATCGATACGCATACTAGAGATGCATTTCCAAAAGTCATTTTAACTCATTTAATCACATCTAAACATGCTTAGATCATACATACAAGCTATAATCAAGCTACTAAACATGTAAGCATCAACAAACAATATAACATACTCATAAAGACATCAAGCCATGGTGAATCATAAGCTACTCAAGCATGCTTGAGAAAACTAGCCATAGCATAGACAAAACACTAAAAGCAATACCGTAAACCAATTAGAGGCCATTTACAATCCAAAATTAGAAACCAAAACATGCTTAAGGTGTTAAACATCACCAAGAAAACAAAGAGTAGAAATCTCACTCATTGCCTCTTATTACACTAAGGATAAACCACATACATTGTTTAGCCAAAACCTCTTGGAACCCCCTTGCTCTTGAACTGCCTTGATTGCTCAATTATCTGCATTGATGAAACAAATGAGCGTAAGCATAAAGCCTTGTGAGGATCGCAAAAACCAAACATTCATCAATGCATTTATAAAACCAACATATCATCATTTGTGAACTCGTGTCTTCCTTTAAAACTTGCCCTTCAAGGCATCAATGCACTTTTAAAACCACGTGCTTATTGCATCATTAAAAACAACAGGAAAACCCTTTGCTCATGCTTAAAACAAGCATCACATGCATTCTAGCATAAATCACAAGCATCTCATGCTTAATCATTAATCATTAACATTATATTGGTTCACAAGTGATCAATTCCAAACCATATCAGAACAAACACAAATGACACAATCAGATATGCGGATTACAAACGTTGTCCTACACGCTTCATACACACTACCGGACTACACAAGGCACACACGTGGGATTAGTCCATCAACCATTGTGACACCCGTGGTGGAGTTTAACGGTACAATCTCAACCCCTCAACACCACTCATCGGTAGTTGTATACTTCCACTAATGAGAGCACGGGACACAAACCACAAGATCCACACATGAGATTAATCCATCCACCGTTGTGATCTTAGTCTCAATCGTTAGGGTACTTGGATGGAGTATACGGTACAATCACAACCCCTCGACATCAAAGGCGACTTTATTCACGGTGCACCCAATCCTATAGCCGGCTAACTATATCCGATTAAAGTAACCAAAACCATTTACCATCACTTGCCAATATAATCAGTTATCAACATCATTTCACTGTTTTACAAGCATAAATCACAATGCCATTTCCACAAGCAATATCAAGCTTTAATCAATATCATAAAATATATAAATCCAAGGATCACTTACCATGTGCATCCTTAACATAATGGCATTTAAAACTAGCAACATTAATGCTCAAAACATGCTTTAAAACAGTAATCAAACCACATTCAAATCAAGTGCATTTTAAACCAAAACATAGCACATTCCGAGAGAGACTTTTGATTCACTTACTCTTGAGCTTAGCTAAGTGTTTCAATCTTACTCTAAGCTCCCAAGACCATGCTCAAAGCATTACAAAGCTGGAAAATCCATTTTCACACACCGATACACGAAACTTCACTTGCCGACACGAAGATCACCCCTTCGAATCTTCCAAAAATGCTTTGTCTGCTTCCAAATAAAGATCCCATGTTTTTAGATCATCAAAACAGAGATCCAAATGCATTAAAATGCATTTCAACACCAACAACTAAACACAAACTCGTTTCTCACTAAAACTACACCAATTTACCAATCCAAAACAACCAAAAACTCAATCTATTGCTTCCTAAACCAAGCCCAGTCAACATACAACACTTTCAACCATTTATAAACATCAAAACACATCTAAAAACAACCTAAACCCATCTTTATACCTTCAACAAGCATAACACCAACCTTTCACCTCAAAACCCCAACTAAAATCATCAAGAAATGCAAGGATCTCAAAGGTTTCGGAATCTATTTTATCAAAACTCTTTTTCAACATAATAATCAACTCAAAACTCAATTAAACCCAATCCAAAACAGAGCTCATCAATACCAATCCGAAAGTCAAGATTTAAATCACAATTTTGGAAGATTTTGATCTTAAATCAAAATTATTATCAAATCTCAGCCAAAACAACATTTAGAAGTCAAAGATCTTGGGAATTTCAATAAAGAACCTAGATTGAAGGTTGAGAACGAGATTTACCTCCATTCCTTGCCTTCCTTAGTGATTGACAAGTTTTTCCTTCACAAAGCTTGATGAATTTGAAGAGAACTCTTGAAATTGGTTTAGAAATTAAAGAGGGGGTGTTTGGGAGAAAATAAATCTGGAGAAAAAGAGTTGAGAGAATTGTTTTACTAAAATGAGAGGTAGTTACGTGAAATGAATCTAAAATTCCTATTTTATAAATTTTAATTAAATAAAAATCCTTTTTATTATAATCATCCAAAATTATTTTATTTGAAATCACATGTCAATTTAAGGAAGGGGTAATTGCACCATAGCTCCCTAAAGATTCTATGATTTTGACTTCTTTTGAAATTTTGCAATTTTCCACAGTTTTGAAACTTTACATTTTGGTCACTACCCAAAATGTACCACTTCCGAAACTCTTTTTTGTAAAATTGATTTGACCAATCTCTTAAACATGTTTTTAGAGGATTTTAGCAATTTTACCATATTTTTATCCATTCCCGATCCTTGATTTCCATAAATCAGCTAACACGATTCGAACCATTTCTGACCGGTCCAATCCGATGTCTAAAACATCTAGGCCCAAAAACAGGGCGTTACAACTCTCCCCCACTTAAGAAATTTCGTCCTCGAAATTTTATCTGAAGGAAAAAGGTGCAGAAACTACTTCAGCATGTCCGCCTTGCTTTCCCAAGTGGCCTCCTCAACTCCTCGGTGTTGCCACAACACCTTCACAAGCTCTATCGTCTTGCCACAAAGATCTTTGTTGCTCACATCCAGGATCCTTATCGGTTCCTCATCATAAGATAGATATGGATTCAGCTTTACCTCCTCAACATGCATTACATGCGAAGGATCTAATTTATACCTCCGCAACATAGTGACATGAAACACATCATGAATCTTTTCTAGCTCGAGAGGTAACCTCAACTGATATGCCACAGGACCAATACGCTCCACAACCTCATATGGTCCAATAAACCTCGGGCTAAGCTTACCCTTACGCCCAAATCTCATCACCTTCTTCCAAGGTGATACTTTCAAGAACACACGTTCGCCAACCGGAAACTCGATCTCCTTACGCTTCAGATCTGCGTAAGACTTTTGCCGATCGGATGCTGCCTACAAACGCTCACAAATGAGCTTCAACATAGTCGGCATCGAAATGAACTTTTGCCCAACTTCTGCCCAACAAAGAGGGGTTCTACACTTTCTCCCATACAAAGCCTCGTATGTAGTCATTTAAATGCTTGCCTGATAACTATTGTTGTAAGCAAACTCAACCAACGACAAGTGCTTGTCCCAAGAACCTTGAAAATCTATGACGCATCATCTCAACATATCCTCAAGCACTTGGATCACATGTTTCGACTGCCCATCCGTCTGAGGATGATAAGAAGTACTGACATTCAATCGTGTACCCAAGGCTTGATGCAAACATTCCCAGAACCGCGGTGTAAACCTCATATCCCTATCCGACACTATGGACTTTGGCACTCGATACAGTCGCACAATCTCATCATTGTACAACTCGGCTAGCTTATCCAAGGTATACATAGTATGCACAGGCAAGAAATGTGCACACTTCGTAAGGCGATCAACAATCATTGAAACTGAATTCTTCTTCGATGGTGACAAATGCAAACCAGACACAAATCCATGATAATCCTTTCCCACATCCATTCCGAAATTCTCAAAGGTTGCAACAACCCAGAAGGTACCTGATGTTCAGCCTTCACCCGCTGACACACCATAAACTTACTAACGAACTCAGCTACATCCTTTTTCAACCCTACTCAGTAGTATTCCTCTTTCAAATCACGATACATCATTGTACTACGAGGGTGCATAGCGAAAGGACTATTATGGGCTTCAGTCAGAATAGTGCGCCTCAACTCAACATCATCTGACACCACTATTCGACTTCCGAAACACAGAACACCATCACCATTAAAACTGAAATCCGAAGGCTTACCCTCCGCAATATCCTGAACATGAGGGACATGAGAATCATCTAGCAATTGATTGTCCTTGATCAACTGGATCAACGATGGTTTCACTTCACATTCAACAACAAGACCACCATCTCACGATATGCTCAAGCGAGCAAACATCGCCCTCAACTCCACAACCATTTTTTTGCTCAAAGCATCGGCCACAACATTGGCCTTTCCCGGGTGATACTCGATCGACAAATCGTAATCCTTAAACAACTCTACACAACAACGTTGCCTAAGATTCAACTTCTTCTAAGACATAATGTACTTTAAGCTCTTATGATCTGTGAACACCACACACTTCTCACCATACAGATAATGTCTCCAAATCTTCAAGGCAAAAACAACAGCCGCAAGTTCAAGATCATGAGTAGGGTAGTTACGCTCATGCACCTTTAACTGCCTAGATGAATAGGCTACTACCTTACCCTCTTGCATCAACACACATCCCAAACCAACATTGGACGCATCACTATAGACCAAAAACTCCTTACCAGGCTCCGGTTGAATCAAGATAGGAGCCTGCGTCAAAGCTTTCTTCCACTTCTAAAAACCTTGATGCCTCACATCCGTCCACTCAAAGCGAACATTCTTTTGCAACAACTTGGTCAAAGGTCCAACAATCTTCGAGAAACCCTCGACAAATCTGCGGTAATATCGAGCTAAACCAAGAAAGCTTTGTACTACCGTCACTGACTTAGGCAACTTTCAGCTCATCACTGCCTCAACCTTGTGCGAATCAACACGAATACCCTCAACCGATACAACATGCCCAAGGAAGACCACCATCTTAAGCCAAAACTCACACTTACTTAGTTTGGCATACAACTGGTTCTCCAACAACGCTTGCAAAACTCATGGAACACCTCTACGAACTGATCCAAAAACTCATGATTTACCAATCCGAAACAACCGAAAACTCAATTGATTGCTCACCAAAACCATGCCTAGCCAACATACAACACTTTCAACCATTTATAAACATCAAAACACATCTAAAAACAACCTAAACCCATCCTTATACCTGCAGCAAGCATAACACCAACCTTTCACCTCAAACCATCAAGAAATGCAAGGATCTCAAAGATTTCGGTATCTGATTTATCAAAACCCTTTTTCAACATAATAATCAACTCAAAACTCAATTAAACCCAATCCAAAACAGAGCTCATCAATACCAATTCGAAAATCAAGATTTAAATCATAATTTTGCAAGATTTTGATCTTAAATCAAAACTATTATCAAATCTCAGCCAAAAACAACATTTAGAAGTCAAAGGCTCATTGACAAGCGTCGTTTTACGCGTAAAAATAAATAAATAAATTAACCTCTTTCATCAAATAATAAAATAAATAAATTAAGTAGTTGTAGGGAAAGAGAGTCGATCCACAGGGAGATTAGTCGGAATTCTTGACTGAAGGTTGATTTGATTAATGCTTCCAGGAATATTAGTAAAAACAAAATAATAAAAAAGGGGTGATATGATATTGAATGAAAATGAAATAGTAGAATTAAATGCAGAAGTAAAGAAAATAATAACGAAGTCCAACCCTTCACAACTTGCTTCTCTCTCCAGTAACCAATCCTCCCAAGTCTATCTTCGAAGGTTGGTTCTTAAACAAATTAACCATGTCTATCGCCGTCAAAATATTTAGTTTTGAAAATAGGAAAAGCCCGACTCAGAAATTGTCTTAAAAAGAATCGCTTCTGATTTTATCTTTCCTTAGTGGACCGCCGCTAAGACTGTTCATAGGAAGTCGAAATTTGTACAGGCCGATCCTTCCTCCCAACTATGTTTTTAAACGATTCCAGACCAACGAGCTCTTTTTTATTTGAAAAATGATTAAAAACTTTAGTAAGACCGATTGCCAAACTTTCTAAACAGAAAGATAAAAATGTATTCTTGAAGGAATTTAGGCAATGTTCAATTCTCACGATTTGAATTGATTTGGCTAGTTTTTGGCTCAAGAAGTTTAGCTAAGCATTTTATTAGTTATCATACTTAACTTGATTAATTAACATAAAAGAATAAAATTAAAGAAAAGAGAACTTTAATTAAAAACTAGAAATAACAAGTGTTTTCAAGCTAGAAGATGAAGACTAAATTCGATGCCTAAGCCTTTACCAAGGAGTGGTATTTATAGGCTTGGATTTACAAAGATAAATGATAAGAAAATTCAAAATAATAAACGAAAGATAAATAATTCAAATGTTTTTTAAATTTAAATATAGAAAATTGAAACGGATAAGCTGATAAGGTCTTCCAGAAGTCGCAACGCTTCTGCCACATCAGACGCGTCGTGCCCAGGATGCCAGTCATGACCAGAATAATAAAAAGATTGTAGAAATGCCCTCTTTTGCTGCTATTTTCCAGAATTAGGTTCCTTGCGCAAAATATAGCAAAACAAAATGGATTAGGTAGCAAGAAATCCTAAAAACTAGAAAAATAGCAATTAAAAAGTGTCACATTTGAGAGCTTATCAAATTCCCCCTCACTTGTCTCATACTTGTCCTCAAGTATGTCCGAAAAAGATATTAACCCAAGAATGCATTTCTCAAGCCATCACAAGCATCAAACATAATTATAAGAGTTCTAGTGCAAAAGGAGTATCATGAAAGAAAAACAAATCAAACCAAGTGGATATAAGCAAAGAACAACCCTTCATTCTTCCAATTGCCTATCAAGTATTAATCAAATCCTAACCTAGTCTTATTCCTCACCAAGATACAGTCAAGAGCACTCAAAGTGTTTATAGGTAGAAGTGAAGCAAAAACACTCTAAGCCATACATGAACAAAGGTTTCCATAAGCTTGTAACAAGTTCAATTCTCCACTACTTTATTAGAATCGAGGTACAAAAATCATTAGGTCTTTTGTTCAAGGTGTAATGTGGGTTTAGAAAAAGGGTAGAAAGATGGAAAGAAAAGGCAAAAGAAGATGATCAAGGCAAAAAGTTTCGAACAATAAGTAGTGAAGACAAAAGAGGAGCTAAAAAATGGGCAAGCAAACACATATTTTTCTTCCTTTTTTCTCTGGAAAAATTCAAACCTTATTCGAATTGCAGCCCCTTATTTGTCTAGTAATATAGTTTCTAGTATTTGATCAATAAAAAGTTTGGTCAAGGAAGAACAAGGATTGAGGGTTAAGCCAAGAAAAATGGGATATAATGCTTCAAGAGGGTTCACTAAGTGGTGAGAAAAAGGTAAAAGAGAGAAAATGCCTAAATCATAATGCCTAAATCATCTTAAAGCACCTCATTCTAGTGTAGTCTCGAATCGCATACAAGTCACAAGTTCTAGATTCCTAAATGACACTCACAAGCAAGGAAAAACAAGCATAAATAATAAGATGCATGCTCAAGGCTCAAATTCTCACAAAATTAGGCTAAGTTGATTAAGCTAGGCGAGAAATCCAATTATCACAATCAAGGCAAATTGAAAGAGATGTCAAACTATCATTTTGCTCATTTCATTTGATTATCAAAAATGTTAACATTCAAATATTCATACGTACTATAACAATTATAACATGCTGGACATCAAGCAATGGCAAGAAAAATGTCATCTCAAAGTCAGACCAAAATCAAACATATAGCAAACAAGCATGACAAGTGGTTTGCTACCCTCCCCCTCACTTAAGTGAATTGCCCCAATTCAAATGAAAAACATAAAAGTGCAAGGCAGAGAGGGGTAAAGAGTACTCCTCGTGGTCAATGATGACCGCGGCCACGACCGCGGCTCGGACGAAGGTAGGAAAGTATTTCTGCAATGTTGTCCTCGAGGGTGTGGAGTCTTTCGGAAAAATTACGTGCTTTTTGCGCATTATGGTTCTGTTGTGGTGAAGAAGGTGGGGCTTGGTCCAGCGGTGCTGTTGGAGAGCTGCGAACGGCGGCTGATGGTTGGGGGGAAGGCAGAGGTGCGGTGGAAGCCGTAGGAATGGGGTTCTCGTTCGGGGGGCTGGGGGCTTGCCGTTGACGACCACCGCGGCGTGGAGGAGGTGTAGGAGTCGGTTTGGAGTCGCTGCTGATTTCCATGAATTGTCGTGGCGCAAGATGACGTCAGCCACCGATAACCAGTGGCGGTTCTTGGGGAAGCCAGCGAGCCTGCTGTCGCGTGCGGGGCATGGTGAAGTCGATGTGGCTGAGTGAAACAAGGGGGTTGGCTGAGTAGTTTTTTAGGGTTTTGGTAGTTTATGGGAAAGAAAGAAGGGAAAGGGGAAAAGAGGGGGAGAACGAATAATGTAAAGGGCATGGGCTAAAGTGCATCGGCTCCATTGGGTGTGCTAAAATGCACCGGTTTTAATGAAACGGTGCACTTTAGCTTAGGATCGAAGTGTGCTTGCTGTGACACTGATAAAATCCTGCAGAAAATTACTAAGGAAATTAGATAAAAATAAAGGAAAAATTATAATAAATAAAATAAATTATTAAAAGAAAGGAAATAAAAATTAACGAAAAATAAACAAATGAGTTGCCTCCCATTTAGCGCTTTGTTTAATGTTGTTAAGCACGACAAATTTATTATTCAGATTTTTGGTTCATCCAAGGTGATTTCTTCAATTTGTGTTATCGGTGTATTATGGAAGAAAGGTTTTAGTCGCTGTCCATTTACTTTAAATTGGGCACCCGAGCTATCTTCAATTTCTACAGCTCCGTGAGGAAAAATGTTGACTACGGTAAATTGTCCGCTCCACTTAGACTTAAGTTCTCTTGCAAAAAGTTTCAACTTTGAGTTAAATATGAGTACTTTTTGTCCAATTGAAGAAGATTTAAATGAAATGTGCTTGTCATGAAACGCTTTAGTTTGCTCTTTATAACGTTGCACGCTATCGTAAGCGTTTCGGCGATTTTCTTCGAGCTCTTGGATGTGAAGTTTTCATGCTTGGCCAACTGCATTCATCTCCATATTACACTCTTTTACTGCCCAAAATGCTCTATGCTCAATTTCGACTAGAAGATGGCAAGGTTTACCGAAGACAAGTCTGTAAGGTGACATGCCGATAGGTCCTTTGTAGGCTGTCCTGTATGCCTACAACGCATCAACTAATTTTAAACTCCAATCCTTCCGATTAGGTTTAACGATTTTCTCTAGGATTGACTTGATTTCTCGATTTGAAACCTCCGCTTGTCCGTTTGT
The DNA here is from genome assembly GCA_958450335.1 of Hibiscus tridactylites. Taxonomy (NCBI): domain Eukaryota; kingdom Viridiplantae; phylum Streptophyta; class Magnoliopsida; order Malvales; family Malvaceae; genus Hibiscus; species Hibiscus tridactylites. The sequence continues at coordinate 20,790,448 of OY288289.1, read as the reverse complement.
TTGCGGATGATAGGTTGTCGATATACGTTGCGTCACGCCATATTTCTTTATTAAAGCCTCGACAATTCGATTAACGAAATGTGTTCCTCTGTCATAAATGATCGCCCTCGGAGTTCCAAACCTGGAAAAAATCAAGTCACGTAAAAAATTAGTTGTGGTTTTCGTGTCATTTTCTCGGGTGGCTTTCTCCTCTACCCATTTCGAAACGTAATCAACTGCGAAAATAATATATAAATTTCCATGAGATGAAATAAAAGGTCCAATGTAATCAAGACCCCAGACATCAAAGATTTCACATATATGTATTGGGTTTAATGGCATTTCGCTTCGACGGCTTAAATTCCCAACCCGCTGGCACCTGACACAAGTTTTGTAGAAATTGTAAGTATCCTTAAACAAAGTAGGCCAAAAGAAACTGCACTCAAGGATTTTATGCGCAATTCTTTTAGGGCCAAAATGTCCGCCACAAGCGTAAGAATGACAGACTTCAAGTATAGATGTTACCTCACTATCACTTACGCAACGATGAATTATTTGATCAGAACACAATTTCCACAAATACGGATCATTCCAGATGTAATATCTAGAATCTCTTTTAATATGCTTAATCTCAGATCGTGACAAGTTATCAGGAATTTTACCAGTGGCTAGGAAATTTGCCATATCGGCGAACCAAGGAAATGTCGTCTTTACCTTCATTAATGACTCATCTAGAAATTCTTCTTGAAAAGGTGGTTCGATCGGGGATGTAGCCAAGCGACTTAGGTGGTCCGCCACCAAGTTTTCACTGCCCCTTTTGTCTTTGATTTGAAGATCGAACTCTTACAACAAGAGTATCCATCTAATAAGTCGTGGTTTCGCATCCTTTTTGTTGATCATGTATTTTAGCGCTGCATGATCAGAAAAAATAAGGATTTTAGTACCTAACAAATAAGAGCGAAATTTGTCTAATGTGAAAAAATAGCAAAAAGTTCTTTCTCCATTGTCGAATAGTTCCGTTGTGCCGAATCGAGGGTTCTAGAGGCATAGGCAATCACATGTGGTCCATCCTTAGTTCTTTTCCCATGAACTGCGCCTCTGCTTAGATCGAATGCATCGCACATAATCTCGAAAGGTAATGACCAATCTGGAGGCTGTACGATTGGAGCGGAAACAAGTCTCATCTTAAGCTCATCGAATGATTCTCTACAAGCCTGATCTATGTCAAATTGCACCTCTTTTTGTAACAGGCGGCAAAGCGGTTGCGCTAATTTGGAGAAATCCTTTATGAAACGCTGATAGAATCCTGCATGACCAAGAAAACTACAAATTTCCCTCACAGAAGTGAGGCATGGAAGTGAGCGAATAACATCAACCTTTGCCTTATCAACAGCTATACCTTGTGCAGAGACCACATGACCAAGTACTAAACCTTTGCTTACCATAAAATGGCATTTTTCATAGTTTAAAACTAAGTGATACTCAATGCAACGATTAAGTACATAAGAAAGATTTGAAAGGCAGATATAGAATGAATTACCGTAAATGGTAAAATCATCCATAAATACCTCTATTCCTCGCTCGATTTGGTAAGAGAATATGCTCAGCATGCAACGCTAGAAAGTAGTCGGAGCGTTGCAAAGTTCAAAAGACACTCTCCTATAAGCAAAGGTGTTGAAGGGACAAGTGAATGTAGTTTTTTCTTGGTCTTCAACGCTACTGGAACCTGAAAAAAATCCAGAAAATCCGTCAAGACAGCAATAATGTGATTTTCCAGCAAGTCGTTCAATTATTTGGTCGATAAACGGTAAAGAAAAATGGTCCTTTCGGGTTTGAGAGCTAAGTTTCCTGTAGTCGATACACATTCTCCACCCATTTTGTACCCTTTTCGGAATCATTTCTCCATCGACATTTTCGACAACTGTGACTCCAATCTTTTTTGGTACGACATGGACCGGACTCACCCATTTACTATCTAAAATGGTGTAGATTATATCAGCGTTGAGTAACTTTTGTACTTCCTCCTTTACAACGTCCATCATGGCTGGGTTTAAACGTCGCTGCGCTTCTCTTGTTGGTTTCGCGCCTTCCTCCATCTTAATTTTATGCATGCAAGTGGATGGACTTAAGCCTTCAATATCGGCTAATGTCCATCCGATTGCCTTTTTGTAAGTGCGCAAAATGGCAATTAATTCCCTTTCATCTTGCTGCGATAACTCACTCGAAATAATGACCGGCAATGTTTGGTTGTCGCCTAAAAATGCGTATTTGAGATGTGACGGGAGTTGTTTTAACTCCAGTCGTGGTGCCTGTAAAATTAAGGGAAGAGGTTTAGATCGTGACGGAGTTAATTGCAAATCAGAAATTGAAGAAAGAGTGGAGATTGTTTCGCCTATGATTTCATCGTCGAGATCCTCCAATTCCCTACAAAAGTCATAAAACAAATCAATTTCGATAAAGTCATTAGCCAAAGGATCTATAACATCAACAAAATAAAGACTTGCGACATAATCAGGATATTTCATAGCCTTATATACATCAAATTTCACCATCTCTCCATCGAATTCCATGGTCAAAATGTTGTTACGAACATCGATTTTCGTATGTGTGGTTGATAAAAAGGGACGTCCAGCCAAAATTTCCGATTCGTTGTTACTATGATCATTTTCCATATCAATAATGTAAAAATTAGTGGGAAAATGAGATCGTTTACCTTAACCAGGATGTTCTCCAATGCCCCTTCAGGATAAATAATTGATCTATCGGCAAGTTGTACTTTTACCTTAGTTCCATCAATGGTTCCGTTGAGATCTTTCTATAAACACTCAAAGGGATAACATTGATGGAGGCGCCCAAATCGCACATTGCTCTTTTAATGCCGACGTTTCCAATCTTGCAAGGGATAGCAAACATTCCTTGGTCCTTGTACTTTGGCGGTAACGGCTTTTGAAAGATGGCTGAAATATTCTTGATAAGGTTGACTCTCTCATTCCCCGACAACCTTCTTCGATTTTTGCATAGATCTTTCAAAAATTTTGCATATTCAGGAACCTTCCTAATATCATCCAAAAGTGGAATGTTGATTTCCACTTTTTTTAATATCTCCATTATCTCCTTCTCTTCCTCCTTTTTGTCTCGTTTCGCCAATCTTCCTGGAAAATGAGGAACATGTTCGTAAGTAGAAACAAGAATTTTAGATTTGATATTACTTGTAGTGGAAGGAGGTTTTTCATTCTGGTGCTCCGAAGAGCTATCGGATTTTTTCTCATCTTGCTTGAGCGGTTTAGGTGTTATCACAGTTCCACTACGCAGAGTGATCGCGCTCACATTTTCCCTTGGATTGGTTTCAGTTTGTGATAGTAATTTCCCCTGGGATTCTAGACGGCATATTGTTTGAGCTAATTGGCTAACTTGTTTATCTAGTTCCTGAAGGTGAGATTGTGTTTGGTTCTGGAACATTTCCTGCGAAACTGCTAACCTCTCAACAATAGACTCAAGTGAAGATTTTTGGGGAGCTTGATTTTGGTAGGGAGGTTGCTGCCTAGCTTGGAAATTCTGATTCCTATTACCATAGCTCAAGTTTGGATGATCCCTCCAACCGGGGTTAAATGTATTACTCTGTGGGTTATAGGGTTTTTGGGGAGGTCCAGGAAAATTGTGTATGGCGTTAACTTGGGCACCAGATGTATCCCGTAGTAATGGGCATAAGTCGGTTGCGTGATCTGGCATAGTGCATATTTTGCATACCTTAGCAACTCCTAACTCCCATGAAACAAGAGAATTCACAATATTAGTTAAATTGTCTATTTTATTCTCTAATGAAATTGTGCTTACTGTGTGAACCCCTCGGCTGGGTTCATTCACAGAACCAAATTGCTGCGAATTAGCCGCCATCGTAGATATCAAGGTTCGAGCATTTTCAAGGGCCAGGTTAACGAGCGCGCCACCGCTTGCTGTATCTACCATCTTTTTCTCCATTGGTAACATTCCTTCGTATAGGTATTGAAGGAGTGTTTGCTCGGATAAGCCATGTTGCAGACAACTTGCACACAGCTTTTTGAATCTCTCCCAATATTCGTATAGGGACTCATCGTGCATTTGTTGGATTCCCAAAATGCTTCGCCTAAGTTCTGTTGCCTTTTCCGCAGGGAAATATCTGTCAAGAAAAACACGAGAGAGATCAGACCACGTATTAATCGAATTTGGAGGTAAATAAAATAACCACTCCTTAGCCATTCTGGCTACGGAAAAAGGAAAAGCCCTTAGTTTTATTTGATCCTCCGAGACCCCTTGCAGTTTCATGCTGCTGCACACCATATGGAATTCAGCAAGGTGCTTGTGTGGGCTTTCAGAAGGGAGGCCATTAAAAGTAGTGAGTAGGTGGATTAATCTCGTTTTCAGCTGGGAGTATCGCCGTGAGGGAAACCGATGCACAGCGGTTGCTGTTCAGCAGGAGTGGTGTTGAGCTGCCTAATGTTTGGTTCACCATCGGTTTGGGTATCAGGACAGATATCGTCCTTTCTTCGGCTTGGTCGGATGGTGCTAGTTCTGTAGTGGATCCCGAATGTGATTGTTGCTCTCTTTGTTGTTGTAGTTTCTTACGTCGGAGTGTTTCACAGTGGTTCTTACGAGCGCTTGCTTCGATTTCCGGGTTGTATGGAGCTAAAGAACCCAGGTTTTTCCTGGTCATAAAAAAACAAAATCAGTCAAAAGTGCCGAAAGTAAACCTCCCCAACAATGTCGCCAATTTTGACAAGTGTCGTTTTACCTGTCAAAATAAATAAATAAATTAACCTCTTTCAACAAATAATAAAATAAAGAAATTAAGTAGTTATAGGGAAAGAGAGTCGATCTACAGGGAGATTAGTCGGAATTCTTGACTGAAGGTTGCTTTGATTAATGCTTCCAGGAATATATGTAAAAACAAGAAAAATAAAAAAGGGGGTGATCTGATATTGAATGAAAATGAAATAGTAGAATTAAATGCAGAAGTAAAGAAAATAATAAGAAAGTCCAAATATGGAAAATAGCCTCGAGCTAGCATTGTCAATTCCTTCGATCATTTAAATGGATTTTTACTCCGGGGATCATTTCGGTTACAGTCTGCGAGGCCTAAGCCGTCGCAACTTGCTTCTCTCTCGAGTAACCAATCCTCCCAAGTCTATCTTCGCAGGTTGATTCTTAAACAAATTAACCATGTCTATCGCCGTCAAAATATTTAGTTTTGAAAACAGGAAAAGCCCAACTAAGAAATTGTCTTAAAAAGAATCGCTTCTGATTTTATCTTTCCTTAGCGAACTACCGCTAAGAGTGTTCACAGGAAGTCGAAATTGGCACAGGCCGATCCTTCCTCCCAACTATGTTTTTAAACGATTCCAGACCAACGAGCTCTTTTTTATTTGAAAAACGATTAAAAAATTTAGTAAGGCCGATTGCCAAACTTTCTAAATAGAAAGATAAAAATGTATTCCTGAAGGAATTTAGGCAATGTTCAATTCTCACGATTTGAATTGATTTGACTAGTTCTTGGCTCAAGAAGTTTAGCTAAGCATGATATTAGTTATCATACTTAACTTGATTAATTAACATAAAAGAATAAAAAAAAAGAAAAGAGAACTTTAATTAAAAACTATAAATAACAAGTGTTTTCAAGCTAGAAGATGAAGACTAAATTCGATGTCTAAGCCTTTACCAAGGATTGGTATAAAATAATAAAGGAAAGATAAACAATTTAAATGTTTTTTAAATTTAAATACAAAAAATCGAAACAGATTAGTTGATAAGGTCTTCCAGAAGTCGCCACGCATCTGCCACATCAGACACGTCGTGCCCATTGTCGTGCCCACGATGCCAGTCATGACCAGAATAATAAAAAGACTGCAGAAATGCCCTCTTTTGCTGCTATTTTCCAGAACTAGGTTCCTTGCGCAAAATATAGCAAAACAAAATGGATTAGGTAGCAAGAAATCCTAAAAACTAGAAAAATAGCAATTAAAAAGTGTCACATTTGAGAGCTTATCAAATTCCCCCTCACTTGTCTCATACTTGTCCTCAAGTATGTCTGAAAAAGATATTAACCCAAGAATGCATTTCTCAAGGGAATGGCGAACATACCTTGGTCCTTAATATCCACTTTACCGATTTTGTAGGGAATGGCGAACATACCTTGGTCCTTAAATTTTGGCGGTAACCTTCGCTGAAAAATTGCCGATACGTGTTCTCCTAGATTAACTTTTTCAACTCCTATAAGACGACGTTTGTTAGTACATAAATCTTTCAAAATTTTAGCATACCTCGGGATTTTTCAGATTACGTCAAGGAATGGGATATTGATTTCCACTTTTTGAAACACATCTAGAATATCCTTTTCTTCTTGTTGTTTATCTTTCATCACTAATATCGATAGGAAGGGAGTTGGCACGACATAAGGGGATGGTTTAGGAGTCGAGTTCGGTGTATCTTTTTCAACAGGCGATGTTGTCTTTTCTTTACCTTTTTTTTGAATGCCTTCCTCCGTGGCTTTTGGATTGACGATGGTACCGCTTCGTAGAGTGATGGTATTCACATTCTCTCATGGACTGGGCTCCGTTTGAGAAGTTAATTTCCCTTTGGATTCTAAGCGACTTATAGCTAACGTCAGTTGACTTATCTGTTTGTCAATTGCTTTAAAGTGAGCTTCGGTCCTTAGTTGAAATTTTTCTTGGGCTAGCGCTAACCTTTCAACAATTGACTCCAACAACGGCTTCTGTGGTTGATATTGTTGTGGTGCAGTTGGTTGATAAGCTTGATTTGGCCTCTAGTTTTGCGCATAACCAAAGTTTAACTGGTTTCTCCATCCATGATTATATGTATTTTCTATGGCATTGGCTTGAGCGATATCATCTTCCTGAATCATCGGACAACAGTTTTTCAGATGTTATGGACTAGTACAGATTCTGCAAAGTCTAGTTGTTCTTTTTTTTATCCGCAACAAGAGATTGCACTATTTCAGCTAATTTATCAATCTTATTTTCCAAAGAAAATGTACTTACCTCGCGAACCCTTCGATATGGTTGACTAGATAGATTAAACCTTTGCGAGTTGGCAGCCATGGTTGATATTAACGTTTTTGTCGTTGTTGGAGTCATATTGACTAGAGCCCCGCCGCTAGCTGCATCTACCACTTTTATATGCATGGGCGTCACCCCTTCATAAAAATACTGGAGTAGGGTTTGTTCTGACAACCCACGTGGACAATCAGTGCACAACTTTTTAAATAGCTCCTAGTATTCATATAAGGATTCGATATCCTTTTGTTGAATGCTCAAGATACTGCGCCTCATTTCGCACGCTTTTGTCGCATGGAAAAACCTGTTAAGAAAGAGTTTAGCCATATTAGTCCAAGTTGTAACAGAGTTGGGCGGTAAATCAAACAATCAATCTTTTGTTATATCTGCTAAAGAAAATGGAAAAGCTCTAAGTTTAATTTGGTCATCGGATACTCCCTGAGGTTTTTTGCTTAAACAAACCATGTGAAATTCCTTCAAATGTTTATGCGGATTTTCGTTCGGCAGGCCGTGGAAAGTAGGTAAAAGGTGAATCAAACCCGTTTTTAGCACGAATGGTGTGTCGCCATTTGGGAAGGTTATACTCATTGGCTGCTGGCCATCGAGTGCCGTAGTGAGTTGTCGAATCGTCTGATTTTCTTAATCTCCCATCAGATCATGATTTACGTATGTGTATTCAAAGTTCGATCCTACTTCAGACGTTATCTCTAGATCTCGTTCTAGGCGTTGTTGACGCAGTCTCTGTTTCTTTTTCCGAAGTGTTTGTGTGTGTAGTTTTCGGGCTAGTGCTTAGATCTCTGGGATTATTTCAACTTGTTCTCCCTGGTTACTCCTGGTCATAAATCAAATAAAATGATATTAGTAACTTTTTCCGTAGTCCCCGGCAACGGTGCAAATTTTGACATGCGTCGTATAGTGTCAAAATAATTTTCTTAAACTCAAAGAAATAATTAAAAAAGTAGTATAAAGAGAGCGTAAGGGTCGATCCACTAGGACTAGGTAGTTTCCAATATTAATCGATTTAGACCTTTAACCTGGAAATTTGCAAGTAACCAAAAAGAGGGGTTTTAGAGAGTTTAATTGATGAGTATTTATTTTGGTTGTGATTTTTGTTCTTGTTTCGATTAAATATAAGTTTGAGGGACTTAACTGGGCTGTTTTATGATGTTTTAATGTAGGGGACGTGATGCTGGAAATAGGCTGGAATGCTGCAGAAAATGCTGGATTCATGGGCAGATTCATGGGCGTGAATAAGGGCATGAATGCTGACTGGGCGCCACGTCAGCATCTTCTAGAAGCTGACGTCAACAACAGTGATAGCTTATCAAGCCGCTTATCAGATAGCCTATCATCCGGATTTGAACTTTTAAATTTCAAACTTGGGATAATTATCTTATGTAATTTAAATTATTTTTGAGATTTATCATTTTAGTGTTTTAGGATTTTCAAATACTATAAATACCCCACTTTGGGGGTGAGTTAGACATCACTTGATCATTGTTCTATTCTATCTTTGAGTTTAATATAATTCTCTATTTTTCTCCATTTCCTTCATTATTTAATTATGGTTTCTTCGCCAACCATGCTTAACTAAATCCTCTTTATCCAAGAGCAACGCCTAACCCGACCAAACTCATGAGATTAGAAGAAGTTCTTTCTTTTCTTCAACATTTATTTTTTCGATTCTCTACAAAATTGGTTAGGCAATCGGCCTAACCTTTAGGAATCTCAATTGTTTCATTCTGAAGACGTCGTCGAATTAGAAGTAGTTTAGATCCATTGTTGGGGACGAGGAAAAGCTTGTAGCCAATTCAACTCCCTAAGAACAAACTTAGTGGTGATCCACTAAGGGGAATCAAAATCGAAAACAATTCTCATCGAGACGATTATCCGAGCACGGGTTTCTCCAGCATTAATTTAGGCTTGAGTTAGCATCGATTGTCGTAGCTAACCAACTAAAGCTTGATTTCAAAGATTGCCCTGGGAGTCGAGTTTACCAAAGAGAAGTAAGTTTCAAGGGTTGGGCCTTGTAGACTGTAACCGGCAAGAAGGTTGAAGAAAAATCCATTTCGGTGATCGAGGATGTCGTTGCAAAGCGTAGCTTGTGGCTAATCCATTTCATAATTCATTTCAATACTTCTTTTCGTTCTTAATATTTTCCATTACTCAAATTACTTTTCTAAACCCCACTTTTATTTTTACAGGTTTCTTGGTCTGAATCAGAACGAAAGGGTGTTAGAACTCCTATTCCCCGTAGATCAACTCTTCCTCTCGCTATATGTTGCCTGTAAAAGAGTCTATCGCAATTGTAGTGCAAGTGTACACGATGCAAGTAGTAAAGTGATACGAAGTATCGGATATCGTCTCCACAGGGATTGGGCTAATGACTTCACCTTAGTTTACTGCACGAAGTAAAGGAAATAGTTTAGAAGATTGTCACGAGAATAATAAGAAAAACGTAAATAGAAAGATTGATATATCAAGATAGAGAGAATGGACTGGTATTGAATTGCTCGGTAGTGCAGGTATTGAATTGCTTAGGAACTCCAGTTCTGTCGTCGCTCCCGTCGCCGACAGCACCTGTCGCGGCGGCTGTCCGTTAGTTGTCGCGGCCGCGAACACACCAACTCCGTACTTCAAGTTTGGCAAGAATCCCAGATCTGCCTTGGCCTATCCCTAGGTCCAAGTCTGTCGATGAACACGTCTTTGATGATACCTCCCGGCGTGAATTGAAGGATGAACACCGATGTGAATGAATTCTTCCTTAGCCACTTAACCTTGCCCTATCCCTAGGCACAAGATAGTTCAACTATAAACTAGAGAACTTGCTCTTATTTCTTTCGTATACTTAACTCTCCCGATGCTAAGTAAATGGATAACCTCACAATGCTCTCCCGATGCTCTTGCAAGATGTTAAAACCAAAATAAGAGAACTGGAAGTTTATTTTGTTGAACTGAAAATTCCTAAAACAAAACAACCCTTGCAACTACTTTAAAAAACAACCCGTAGCCCTAGGGGGAATTTAGAACATGTCGGTGATGGGTGAGCGGCAGGGGGTTTAGGTTTCGGTTATGGGGTATTCGATACCTCCTAGGTTAAATCTATGCCCTTATATAAGCTTTGGGCTCAAGTATTCTAAGTTAACAAGGATTACAACTTTAATGAAAAGTAAGATTCTAATAAAAGCTTAATCTCTAAGGATTCCTACTTTTCAGCCGCCTCCTTGCTTTATGGGAATTCCTCTCCTTGAGCTTTGGCTTGACATATCTTTTGCTCTGGGGCTTGGAAAAATATTTGGCTTTCACACGACAGACGAGCAGATTTTTCTCTATCTATCAAGGTCCACTTTACTTTTCCTCTTCATAAGTCTGCTGTCACCATGCTGTCACGACAGGTCCATGGCAGCTTCGTCTTCTTCGTCTGCTTGTCCAGTTCAGCTCTTCTGCTTCTCTGCCCTGCGCCTGCCTTCTTTGTCAACTGTGGCAGATACCTGCAAAAATAGCCATTTTTTAGTAGAATCCGTGCCTTTTATATATTTGTGATGTTTTACTGAAAACTAACCTAAATGCAATGCAATGATGCTTGAATGCAGCAGAAATATGGGTTAAAAAGGGTGTAAATAATAGAACTTTTACACACTCAACACACCTTCAAACTCAAGTTTTTGCTTGCCCTCAAGCAATTAAGACTTAAAAGAAAAATGAAAATTTTTGTGTTGGCCTTCAAACAGTGAATTGTCCCTTACCCGTCGCTCATTCTCTATGGTGGCAGCAATCTGTCGGAAAGGTTAGGATCTGTCCGGAATCTCCCTATAGCTCTCGTGTAGTGTGTGCATGCTTGTGAACAGTTATATGCTAAGACTCTCTTAGTTTCACTAGAATATTCAACTTCTTAACTCGAATTTTTATGCCAAAGTTTATGTTTTAGAAGGCACATTTTCATGCTTCTTTTCTTCTATTTTCAAGCTAAGTTTTTCTAGAGCCAGTTTTGGGCACCTCTAGTTAGCTTCCTAGAGCCAGTTTCGGGCACCTCTAGGTTTTTGATTTTCTTTTGCTAAACTTCTTTCCTAGAGCCAGTGTTAGGCACCTCTAGGGGCTATTCAAGTTCTAAGCTTCGTATTCTAGTTTGGCTAAAAGAAATCTAAGCAATATAACAGTCACAAAGGTGTTTAAGTTTTCAGAACTATAGAAAGGCTCTAAACTTCTCCTTAAACTGTCCTAAAGATGCTGCCACGACAGAGCCGTCATGACAGGTAAGTTAACTTCACAGTTTTAAGCCAACAGTTTAAATTTTCTGATTTTTTTAGAGAAATTAAATAAATAAAAGACACAACAAATAATAAAAAGATGTACTTAAGACTCCATTAATGATGGAGGGTTGCCACCCCCAAACTCGAGGGTTGCATTTCCCTCAATGCAAAATGACAGAAAAAGCAAAAATATGAAAAAAAAGTACATCACAAAAGATAAAGGCATGCAGCAAAAAGAGGAAAATAAAATCTTAAATTTTTAGTCGCTGTCCTCGCTCCTGCTGCTGACACGGATCTGACGGCGGCGTCTTGGCTGTGGAGGAGGTTGGGCAGGTTCAGGGGCAGGTGCAGGGGTAGGTTGCTCCACAAGCTGGACATCGGAACTGCTGCCACTGTCCCAGGTGCTTCTAGTGGTGGTGCTAGCCTTGGGCAGCCGTTTCTTGTCTGCTACGTGTTTAATCCTCTTAACCGGTGTAAATTCCCTCGCCAAATTCCTCCGAATCAGCGGGCTGTCATCGGAGGCAGGTCTCTTTGTTCCTCTGGGAGAGGTGTCTGCCGGTGGGCTGCCTGCTGCCGTCGGGGCAGGTGATGTGGTGGAGGCAGTCGAGTGGGAATGCGGGGAGGCAGGTGGTGTGGGTGTGTGGACAGGTGTGTGGACAGGAGTGGGGATATGGAAGTAATGGGCAGGAAAAGTAGGGAATTGAACATCGGGAAAATTTAAAGTTTGGGGAATGAAGTGTACCGTCGAGTTTGCGAAGTCCCGAATGAACGTCATCAATCCCATTTGTCTCTCCTCTACCCGTTGTAGTGTAGCAAGGAGGAGGGCGTATTGTTGAGTGTGTAAAAGTTCTATTATTTACAACCTTTTTACCCATATTTCTGCTGCATTCAAGCATCATTGCATTGCATTTAGGTTAGTTTTTAGTAAAACATCACAAAAGGATTAAAAGCACGGATTCTACTGAAAGATGGCTATTTTTGCAGGTATCTGCCATAGTAGATGTTGAAGGCAGGCGCAAGGCAGAGAAGCAGGAGAGCGGAACTGGACAAGCAGCCGAAGAAGACGAACCTGTCATGGACCTGTCGTGACAGCATGGTGACAGCAGATTTATGAAGAGGAAAAGCAAAGTGGACCTCGATAGATAGAGAAAAATCTGCTCGTCTGTCGTGTGAAAACCACATATTTTTCCAAGCCCCAGATCAAAAGATATGTCAAGCCAAAGCTCAAAGAGAAGAAATTCCTAAAAGCAAGGATGCGGCTGGAAAGTAGGAGACTTTAGAGATTTAGTCTTTATTAGAATCTTACTTTTAATTAAAGTTGTAATCCTTGTTACCTTAGATAACTTAAGCCCAAAGCTTATATAAGAGCATAGATTTAACCTAGGAGTACGACCGATTACCCCAGAACCGAAACCAAACCCCTGTCGTCCACCCGTCACCGACATGATCTAAATTCCCCCTAGGGCTACGGGTTGTTTTGTAAAGTAGTTGCAAGGGTTGCTTTGTTTTAGGATTTTTCAGTTCAATAAAATAAACTTCAAGTTCTCTTATTTTGGTTTTAATATCTTGCAAGAGCATCGGGAGAGCATTGTGAGGTTATCCATTTACTTAGCATCGGGAGAGTTAAGTATACGAAAGAAATAAGAGCGCGTTCTCTAGTTTATAGTTGAACCATCTCGTGCCTAGGGATAGGGCGAGGTTAAGTGGCTAAGGAAGAATTCATACACATCGGTGTTCATCCTTCGATTCACGCCGGGAGGTATCATCAAAGAAGTGATCATCGACAGACTTGTGCCTAGGGATAGGGCAAGGCAGATCTGGGATTCTTGCCAAGCTTGAAGTACGGAGTTGGTGTGCCTGCTGCCGCGACAGCCAACGGACAGACGCCGCGACAGGTGCTGTCGACGACGGGAGCGACGACAGAACTGGAGATCCTAAGCAATTCAATACCTGCACTACCGAGCAATTCAATACCAGCCCATTCTCTCTATCTTGATAACTCAATCCTTTTATTTACGTCTTTACTTTATTATTCTCGTAACAACTCTCAATTATTTCTTTTACTTTCGTGCAGTAATTCAAGGTGAAGTCATTAGCCCAATCCCTGTGGAGACGATATCCGATACTTAGTATCACTTTACTACTTGCGTCGTGTACACTTGCACTACCATTGCGATAGACTATTTTACACGCAACAAGTTTTTGGCGCCGTTGCCGGGGATTGGCAACATAACTACATCTTTCTTTTATTGCACTTTTTGCTTTTATTTTTATTTTCTTTTTTATTTTTAGTTTTTCTTTAATTTTTCTTTCGTGTTTTCAACTCTTGCTTTTCACGAGGTTTTCTTGTTTATGCGCAGATCCAAAAGAGGTGAAGATCCTGAGTATAAATTAGATCCGGAGATCGAACGATCCTTCAATCTCAAGAAACAACTTCGCCGACTTTTAGACAGAAACGAATATCTCGAAGAACAGCTAGAGAAGATGGGCCGTAACCAACCTGCTGGTGGTTTCATACCACCCCTTGGCGATAATAACCCACCTGTCGTCGACCCGCCTGGGGCAGATAGAGGACGGTCATGTCGTGACTACATGCTGAACGATCATGTAGAGTTGGAGACCACGCTACCGGATATTGATGTTGACAACTTTGAGCTTAAACCTGTCATGTTTAGTATGATCAACAACGCCGGGCAGTTTGGTGGTTCTGCGACAGAAGATGCTAGGGAGCATCTCAAAACGTTCCAGGAGATCTGTGGTTCGTTTAGACTGCCAGGAGTTAGTCCGGAGATACTGAGGCTTCGGTTATTCCCCCATTCATTGAGGGACAGAACTCAAACTTGGTGGAATAAACTTACACCGGGTTCCATTATGACTTGGGCAGATCTAACTCGTGAATTTTTATCTCGTTTTAATCCTTCACATTTATCTGAGCGATTACGTAACGAAATTGCTACTTTTCAACAGGAAGATGACGAGCCGATGCACGAGGCCTGGGACAAATTTACTACTCTTCTACGGAACTGCCCAATGCATGGATTCCCTGTCTGGAATCAGGTAACTAAGTTCTATAATGCTGCTAACTTACAAACTCGCATTCGCATTGATTCTGCAGCAAATGGACTATTATTGGATAAAGATCCGGACGAGGCATTACAAGTTCTGAAAAATCTAGCCAAGAATGAGGAGCAGTTTCCGACAGCTAGAAGAGGGGGTAAACGGGTACTTGCTGTCAAGGACTATGAGGCCGACATCACTATGAAATCACAGGTAGCATTCCTCACTAAAGCCATGAAACACTTATTGAATGAAGAAGAATTACGAGGATTTGCTGTCGAGGAAGTTTGTGCTACTTGTGAGGGAAATCATAGTAGGGATGAGTGCCCTATAAATATAGAAGTGGGAAAATATGTTGGAAATTACAAGCCAAACTACAATTCCAACAACTACAACCCTAATTGGAGGAAGGATCCCAAATTTTCCTGGAGTAACCCTAACAATGCCCTGAATCCGCAAGCATATAATCAGAATCAGGGGGTCCTAGATTGTTGACGCGACAGCAACTGCCGCCGCAGAACCTGCCGCAGCACCTACCGCCGCAGCAGCAACAGCAGCCACCACCTGCCACGAGTAGCGTATTGGAGCAGACTCTGGCCACCTTTATGTCTCAGACTGGTACGTACATGTAGAATATTAATCAGTTTGTCAAGAAGACGGAAACCTTTATGGATGAAACCAAGATGAGAATGACAAACCATGAAGCTACATTGAAATCTCTAGAGACACAAATGGGTCAGGTGTCACAACATATTAAGCCGAGGCAGAATGGATGTTTCCCTAGCAATACTGAAAATGCTAGACCACCCCCACATGAGCAATGTAAGGCGATTACTACTAGGAGTGGGAAGAAACTACCAGGGCCGGAAAAAGAAGCTGAAACAGAAAAGGACCCTACTTTGGATAAACCTGCCGAGGAAGCTGCCCCGACAGGTGATAAACAAACTGCTGCCGATGAGCCTGTCACGACAGCAGAAGCGACAGAGGAGAAAAAAGAAGATTATCGTCCTCAGATTCGCATGCAGTGGGAAGGGCGTATTGCTGATTATCGTCCCCCACCACCCTTCCCTCAACGGATACAGCAAGCTAAGCATGAATCTCAACTCAAAAAAATTTATGATATTTTTAAACAGGTTCATATTAATATTCCGTTGTTAGATGCTGTTAGGGAGATGCCCGGTTATGCTAAATTTCTCAAGGATGTCATGTCTAAAAAATCTAAACTTGGGGAATTTGAAACGGTAAGGATGCAAGAAGGTTGCATGAGTATTCTTCATCGACAGCCACCCAGAAAAAGAAGGATCCGGGGAGCTTCCTCATACCTTGTGTAATCGGCGACAGATTTGTGGGTAAGGCACTTTGTGATCTTGGAGCTAGTGTTAATCTAATGCCCAAATCTATTTTCAGAAATTAGGTATTGGGAAGGCGCGGCCCACATCAGTTACCCTACAGCTAGCCGACCGCTCTTACGTTCACCCCGAGGGAAAAATTGAAGATATTTTGGTAAGAGTGGATAAGCTTATTTTTCCTGCTGACTTTCTTATTTTAGATTGTGAGGCAGATGAAAACGCACCAGTCATCCTTGGGCGACCCTTCTTAGCCACGGGAAGATCATTGATTGATGTGGAGAAAGGAGAACTCACCATGCGCGTGAACGATCAAGAAATTAAGTTGAATGTTCTCCAAGCAATGAAACATGCCGATGTGGACGAGGAATGCAATGCCATCATTGAGGTGACCTTTGATCAACCCTGCATCAGGTCGAGCTGCCGAGATATAAAATTTGGTCACTGCTGCGACAGCCACTTAAAAGCCTGTCCGACAGTGACGACGACAGCACCGACGACAGCGACTCCTCTGAATCCGATACATCTGATACTGAAGGTCATGAGGAGGTAAACTGGTTAGACCATCGTCCAGGTTAGTTATTCGAACCCTTGAATTACACTTCGGGTAACCATTTAATCCAAAAGCCCTCTACTGTTGAACCACCTGTCTTAGAACTTAAGCCCCTGCCAGGGCAGCTTAAATATGCTTATCTTGGTTGTGATGACACACTGCCTGTAATCATCTCTTCTAAGCTGCTGTAGGAACAGGAACGACAGCTGATCGACATGTTGAGGCAGCATAAAAGGGCGATAGGATGGACGATAGCAGATATTCATGGCATTAGTCCGGCAATCTGTATGCATAAAATCCTCCTAGAGGAAAATCATAGGCCGACTATTGATGCCCAAAGGCGGTTAAACCTTGCGATGAAGGAGGTAGTGCGTAAAGAGATAATTAAATGGTTAGATGCTGGTATTATTTACGCCATCTCCGACAGCAAATGGGTAAGCCCAGTGCAATGTGTTCCAAAGAAAGGAGGAATGACAGTGATAACCAACGAAAACAACGAGTTAATCCCAACCAGGACTGTGACCGGTTGGTGGGTTTGTATGGACTATCGGAAGCTTAACAAAGCTACCCGAAAAGACCACTTTCCTTTACCCTTTATTGATCAAATGCTTGATAGATTAGCGGGTAAACCTTACTATTGTTTTCTTGATGGTTATTCAGGGTATAATCAAATTGGTATTGCACCGGAGGACCAAGAGAAAACGACTTTCACATGCCCCTATGGAACATACGCATTTAGGAGGATGTCGTTCGGCCTCTGTAACGCACCTGCCACCTTCCAAAGGTGCATGATGGCAATATTCTCCGACATGGTAGAGGACTTCCTTGAGATCTTCATGGATGATTTTTCCGTCTTTGGAGACGATTTTGAGAGCTGCCTCGGCAACCTTCAAAAGGTACTTGAAAGATGTGAAAAAGCTAATCTTGTTCTTAATTGGGAAAAATGCCATTTTATGGTAGATGAAGGGATAGTTCTAGGCCATAAGATTAGCTGCCGTGGGATAGAAGTCGATAGGGCAAAAATAAAGGTCATAGAGAAGCTGCCGCCGCCAACCACAGTCAAGGGCATTTGGAGTTTTTTAGGGCATGCTGGTTTTTATAGGAGATTCATTGCAAATTTCTCAAAAATCACCAAGCCACTATGCCATCTCTTAGATCAGAACCGACCCTTTGACTTTAATGAGGAATGTACTGAAGCATTCAAGGTTCTGAAGGAAAAGTTAGTGACAAAACCCAAAGTACAGCCACCAGACTGGACACAGCCATTTGAGATTATGTGTGATGCTAGTGACTATGCTGTCGGGGCAGCACTTGGGCAGCGCAGAGACAGGCTGTTTCACGTCATATACTATGCCAGCAAAACATTGAATGACGCCCAAGTGAATTATACCACCACCGAAAAGGAGCTGTTAGCTGTGGTGTTCGCCATTGACAAGTTTCGTTCATATATACTTGGAACGAAGGTAATAATACACACCGACCATTCTGCCCTCAAGTATTTGTTTGCAAAGAAGGATGGAAAGCCTAGGTTGATACGATGGATCTTGCTATTACAAGAGTTCGACCTTGAGATCAAAGACAAAAAGGGGACAGAAAATCAGGTGGCAGATCACTTGTCGAGGTTGGAGACGGGACAGAATCTACCGTTAGATGAGACACACATACTGGAGACCTTCCCAGATGAGCAGCTCTTTGCTCCCGCAATCGCTGTCGCGACAGCCATGGCGGCAGGTAAGTCTTCTAACCTTCCTTGGTATGCTGATTTCGTTAATTTTATAGTTAGCGGAATATTACCTACTGATCTTAATTATCAAGCCAGGAAGAGGTTTCAAAATGATGTTAAACATTATTATTGGGACGAACCTCTTCTTTTCAAAATGTGCGCAGATCAGGTTATAAGGAGGTGTATACCACAAGAAGACATTCTCCATCACTGTCATGCTTCACAATATGGAGGTCACTTAGGAGGCAATAAGACTGCTGCCAAGGTGTTGCAGTCAGGATTCTACTGGCCAACACTATATAAAGATGCACAGGAATTTTACAAAAATTGTGACAGGTGCCAGCGGACAGGTAACATCTCGAGGAGAAACGAGATGCCACTACAGAATATTTTAGAAGTCGAGATCTTCGATGTTTGGGGGATTGATTTTATGGGACCATTCCCATCTTCATGTGGAAACCTTTACATCCTCCTAGCAGTGGATTATGTCTCCAAGTGGGTTGAAGCAATCGCAACTCAAAAGAATGATGCCAAGACAGTCCAAAAGTTTTTGCACAAAAACATTTTTTCTAGATTTGGCATCCCTAGGGCGATTATCAGTGATGAAAGGAGACATTTCGATAATAGGGTAATTGCTGCCGCCTTAAGGAAATATGGTGTCAAGCACAGGGAAGTGAAGAACATTCTTGAAAAGATGGTTAAGCCAACTAGGAAAGATTGGTCTTTACTTCTGAATGATGCATTATGGGCATACAGGACAGCTTTCAAGACTCCATTGGGCATGTCTCCATTTCGACTAATCTATGGGAAAACCTGTCACTTACCTATCGAGATCGAGCACAAAGCATATTGGGCAATCAAGGCAGTGAATATGGACTTGGACAAGGCCGGCCATAAAAGGTTATTAGATCTAAACGAGATTGAAGAATTACGGACAATGGCCTACGATAACGCAAGGATTTACAAAGAAAAGACTAAGAAGTGGCACGACAAGAAACTGCTGCCACGACAGTTCTGCCCAAGGCAGCTTGTGTTGTTATTTAATTCTAGACTTAAACTCTTCCCAGGAAAGCTAAAGTCTAGATGGTCTGGCCCGTTTCAAGTAGTTCAAGTTTTTCCCCATGGTGCCATCACAATTCAATCATTAAAAGACGGGCACCAATTCAAAGTCAATGGACAACGCCTCAAGCATTATCAGGGGACTGAAGCCCCAGGAATTCAGGAAGTGGTTACTTTGGGAGATGCCCCACAAGGCATCCCTAATTTAACCTAATTTTTATTTTTATTTATTTTATTATTATTATTATTTATTAGGAATTAGGTTTATTTTATTTAAATAATGTTTTGTTTCTTATAATTTCAGTTTTTAGGAAATAAAGGAGTCAAGAAGAAAAACAAGAAGTGCCCCAAGCCCACCGCCCATCCACCAGCCCAATAAACCCCATTTATGATAACCTGTCGTTTCGACTGCCGGCGCAGACGGACTTGACAGGCTGTCAACAGGCTGACACTGCAGACGCAGAAGCGTGCGGCAGACGCACAGCAGACGCATAAATGCGTGTCAGACGCGTCAGACACGCTACATCCAATCTGCCGCCCCGTTATTCCCGCCTGCCGTTGCGGCATTAAATGGGCATATACCCAACAGCTATATAACCCCGTTCTCCCTTTCATTTTCATCACTTCTGAATTTTTCTCTCTTGTTTTCTCTCTTCTAGTTTCATTTGTTTTCTTTCTTTCACAGCCCTTGCAACCAAAATGTCGTCGAGACAAACCCGTCGTACCGCTGTTGCCGCTTCCTCTTCAGCAGCAGCATCCCCCTTCGCCAACAAGGAACTATGGGAGGAGCGTGGCTTCATTTACAACAGAGATGCTCCTCATTTGGGACTCAGGCCGTTCATTGTGAAGGCCATAACGGCACAGCTATGGGAGGACTTTGCCGAACAGCCGGCAGAGTTAAATGATACTTTGGTCCGGGAGTTTTACGAGGCCATCGACAGCAAAACGGCGACATCTGTCACCGTCCGAGGAGTGGAAGTACCCTTTACCGCCAACAGCATCAACCATATGTTCGGCCTTTTCTTTGGCCCCGATGATGATGCTCACAAAAAATTTGTAGACACCCTTGATGCTGCTGCCTATGAGGCTGTCATGGCGGAGCTGACAGAAGCTGGTACGACATGGACTACCAGTAAGAAGAACCCCCACTCTGTCAATAGGGGGCAGCTCCTCTCCGAAGCAAAACTGTGGAACGCTTTCATCAAAAAGCGTATTCTGCCCTCGTCCCACCACACGACAGTCAACCGGCAACGGCTGGCCCTCATTCACTCTATTATGCATGACAGGCCCATCAACGTGGGCAGATACATGAGGGACAGCATCATCGACTGTGCCTTCCGCTCAGACTCACGACTCTGCCTGCCGTTCACTATCACAGCCCTCTGCCGCTGTGCTGCTGTACCAGAGGAGCCCTCCGACGAACTACACCAAGGTAATGGCTGGACCGACAGTAACATCTCCAGCCTCATGGAGGTCGTAGCTGCAACACCCATCAACGCCTTTGATCCAAACGCACCACCTGCTAACTTGGATGAGGAACCTGCCACCGAGCCTGCCCCTGAAGCTTCCACCGCCACCGCTCCGACAGATCAGTCGGCACTTATCCTTGCTGCAATGCTACGGATCGAGGAGCGGCAAATGGGTTTGATGACTTTCATCCGCGATTTCTCAAACGCAACGGTAAATTTTATTACTAATACTTTACATTTTTCGGATGTCATCTTCCCCACCTTCCCCGCCCATTATTTCCATATCCCCTCCCCCACACCTACACCACCTGTTTCCCCCCATACCCATTCTGCCACTTCCACACCATCCCCTGCCCCGACGGCAGCAGGCAGCCCTCTGACAGACACCTCCCCTCGAGGAACCAAAAGACTTGCCACTGATGACAGCCCTCTTATCCGGAGGAATTTGGAGAGGGATTTCACGAGGGTCAAGAGAATTAAGCACGTGGCAGACAAGAAACGGCTGCCCAAAGCCAGCACCACCACTAGTAGCAGCTGGGATAGTGGCAGCAGTTCAGACGTCCGG
The DNA here is from genome assembly GCA_958450335.1 of Hibiscus tridactylites. Taxonomy (NCBI): domain Eukaryota; kingdom Viridiplantae; phylum Streptophyta; class Magnoliopsida; order Malvales; family Malvaceae; genus Hibiscus; species Hibiscus tridactylites. The sequence continues at coordinate 20,769,401 of OY288289.1, read as the reverse complement.
CTAGTGGAGCAACCTGCCCCACCACCTGCCGATGAACCTGCCCCTCCACCTGCCGATGATCCTGCTGATCAACCTACTATTGAACCTGCCCAGCCCCCTCCACAGCGCAGGCGCCGCCATCAGATCCGCGTCAGCAGCAGCAGCGAGAGCAGCGATTGAAAATTTAAGTCTTTATTTTCCTCTTATTGCTGCCTGCTTTTATATTTTTGTGATGTACTTTTTCTTTCTTTTATTTTTCGTCTCATTTTGGATTGAGGGCAATGCAACCCTTGAGTTTGGGGGTGGCAACCCTCCATATTTAATGGAGTCTTTAGCACATCTTTTGATTATTTGTTGTGTCCTATTATTTACTTTTTTTTCTCTTAAAAAAAATCAGAAAATTAAAACTGTTGGCTTAAAACTGTGAAGTTAACTTACCTGTCATGACGGCTCTGTCGTGGCAGCATCTTTAGGACAGGTTAAGGAAAAGTTTAGAGCCTTTCTATAGTTCTGAAAACTTAAACACTTTTGTGACTGTTATATTGCTTAGATTTCTTTTAGCCAAACTAGAATAGGAAGCTTAGAACTTGAATAGCCCCTAGAGGTGCCTAACACTGGCTCTAGGAAAGAAGTTTAGCAAAAGAAAATCAATAACCTAGAGGTGCCCGAAACCGGCTCTAGGAAGCTAACTAGAGGTGCCCAAACTGGCTCTAGAAAAATTTAGCTTGAAAATAGAAGAAAAAGAAGCATGAAAATGTGCCTTCTAAAAAAATAAACTTTGGCATAAAAATTCGAGTTAAGAAGTTGAATATTCTAGTGAAACTAAGAGAGTCTTAGCATATAACTGTTCACGAGCATGCACACACTGCACGAGAGCTATAGGGAGATTCTGGACAGATCCTAACCTTTCTGACAGGTTGCTGCTGCCATAGAAAATGAGCGACGGGTAAGGGACAGTTCACCGTTTGAAGGCCAACACAAAAATTTTCATTTTTCTTTTAGGATTAATTGCTTGAGGGCAAGCAAAAACTTGAGTTTGGGGGTGTGTTGAGTGTGTAAAAGTTCTATTATTTACACCCTTTTTACCCATATTTCCGCTGCATTCAAGCATCATTGCATTGCATTTAGGTTAGTTTTTAGTAAAACATCACAAAAGGATTAAAAGCACGGATTCAACTAAAAGATGGCTATTTTTGCAGGTATCTGCCATAGTAGATGTTGAAGGCAGGCGCAAGGCAGAGAAGCAGGAGAGCGAAACTGGACAAGCAGCCGAAGAAGATGAACCTGTCATGGACCTGTCGTGACAGCATGGTGACAGCAGATTTATGAAGAGGAAAAGAAAAGTGGACCTCGATAGATAGAGAAAAATCTGCTCGTCAGTCGTGTGAAAACCACATATTTTTCCAAGCCCCAGATCAAAAGATATGTCAAGCCAAAGCTCAAAGAGAAGAAATTCCTAAAAGCAAGGATGCGGCTGGAAAGTATGAGACTTTAGAGATTTAGTCTTTATTAGAATCTTACTTTTAATTAAAGTTGTAATCCTTGTTACCTTAGATAACTTGAGCCCAAAGCTTATATAAGGGCATAGATTTAACCTAGGAGTACGACCGATTACCCCAGAACCGAAACCAAACCCCTGCCGTCCACCCGTCACCGACATGTTCTAAATTCCCCCTAGGGCTACGGGTTGTTTTGTAAAGTAGTTGCAAGGGTTGCTTTGTTTTAGGATTTTTCAGTTCAATAAAATAAACTTCAAGTTCTCTTATTTTGGTTTTAATATCTTGCAAGAGCATCGGGAGAGCATTGTGAGGTTATCCATTTACTTAGCATCGGGAGAGTTAAGTATATGAAAGAAATAAGAGCGCGTTCTCTAGTTTATAGTTGAACCATCTCGTGCCTAGGGATAGGGCGAGGTTAAGTGGCTAAGGAAGAATTCATACACATCGGTGTTCATCCTTCGATTCACGCCGGGAGGTATCATCAAAGAAGTGATCATCGACAGACTTGTGCCTAGGGATAGGGCAACGCAGATCTGGGATTCTTGCCAAGCTTGAAGTACGGAGTTGGTGTGCCTACTGCCACGACAGCCAACGGACAGACGCTGCGACAGGTGCTGTCGACGACGGGAGCGACGACAGAACTGGAGATCCTAAGCAATTCAATACATGCACTACCGAGCAATTCAATACCAGCCCATTCTCTCTATCTTGATAACTCAATCCTTTTATTTACGTCTTTACTTTATTATTCTCGTAACAACTCTCAATTATTTCTTTTACTTTCGTGCAGTAATTTAAGGTGAAGTCATTAGCCCAATCCCTTTGGAGACGATATCCGATACTTAGTATCACTTTACTACTTGCGTCGTGTACACTTGCACTACCATTGCGATAGACTATTTTACACGCAACACGTATTGGTCTATCGGAGCGGTGGGGGCAGCAGGTTCCAGAGCAGGCTCCTCTGATGATTCTTCTGGGGAGCCGGCTGGGTTGAAAGATGAGACAGGTGTAGCCGCGACCAGCTCCATGAGGCTGTTGAGGTTGTTGTCTGTCCAGCCTCTGCCCTCCCTTATTTTGTCGGAGGGTTCCTCGGGAACAGCAGCACATCGGCAGAGGGAAGTTATTGTAAACGGCAGGCAGAGGCGGGAGTCAGAACGGAAAGCGCAGTCCAGGATGTTGTCCCTCATATATCGGCCCACATTGATAGGCCTGTCGTGCATGATGGAATGAATGAGGGCGAGCCGCTGCCGGTTGACTGTTGTGTGGTGGGAAGAAGGCAGGATACGCTTTTTGATGAAAGCGTTCCAAAGTTTGGCTTCCAGGAGGAGCTGCCCCCTGTTGACGGAGTGGGGGTTCTTCTTGCTGGTTGTCCATGATGTTCCCTCCTCTGTCAACTCCACCATGACAGCATCATAAGCGGCAGCATCGAGGGTGTCGAGAAATTTCTGGTGGGCATCATCATCGGGGCCAAAGAAGAGGCCAAACATGTGGTTGATGTTGTCGGCAGTGAAGGGCACTTGCACTCCTCGAACGGTGACGGATGTCGCCGTTCTGCTGTCTATGGCCGCGTAGAACTCCCGGACTAATGTGTCGTTTAGCTCTGCCGGTTGTTCCGCAAAGTGCTCCCATAGTAAATTCTAGATTGCTCTAGCAATGAAAGGCCTGAGTCCCATGTTGGGTGCCTTGCGGATGTAAACGAAACCACGTTCCTCCCATAACTCCTTGTTGGCAAAGGGCGTTGCTGCTACTGAAGAAGATGCTGAGGCAGCACTACGACGGGTCTGTCTAGTAGACATGTTAGTTTCAAGGGTTGTGAAAAATGAAGAAAGCAAATAAAACTAGAGGAGAAAACAAGGAAGAATAAGCAGAAGTGAGAAAAAATGAAAATGCAAACGGGGTTTTATAACGGTCGAGTAGCTGCTCATTTAATGCTGTAACGGCAGGCGTGAATAACGGGGCGACGGATGGGATTTAGCGTGTCTGACGCGTCTGACACGCATTTATGCGTCTGTTACGCGTCTGCCGCACGCTTCTGCGTCTGCCGTGTCAGTCTGTTGACAGCCTGTCATATCCGTCTGCGGCGGCAGCCGAAACGACAGGCTTCCATAAATGGGCTTTATTGGGCTGATGGATGGGTGGTGGGCTTGGGTCACTTCTTCTCTTCTTCTTGACTCCTTTATTTCCTAAAAACAGAAATTAATAAAACATTATTCGAATAAAATAAACCTAATTTTCTAATAAATAATAAATAATAAATAAATAAAAAATAAAAATTAGGTTAAATTAGGGATGCCTTGTGGGGCATCTCCTAAAGTAACCACTTCCTGTATTCCTGGGGCTTCAGTCCCCTGATAATGCTTGAGGCGCTGTCCATTGACTTTGAATTGGTGCCCGTCTTTTAATGATTGAATTGTGATGGCACCATGGGGAAAAAATTGAACCACTTGGAACGGGCCAGACCATCTAGACTTTAGCTTTCCTGGGAAGAGTTTAAGTCTAGAATTAAACAACAATACAAGCTGCCCTGGGCAGAACTGTCGTGGCAGCAACTTCCTGTCATGCCACTTCTTAGTCTTTTCCTTGTAAATTCTCGTATTGTCGTAGGCCATTGTCCTTAATTCTTCAATCTCGTTTAAATCTAATAACCTTTTCTGGCCTGCCTTGTCCAAGTCCATGTTCACTGCCTTGATTGCCCAATATGCTTTGTGCTCGATCTCGACAGGCAAGTGACAGGTTTTCCCATAAATCAGTCAGTATGGAGACATGCCCAATGGAGTCTTGAAAGCTGTCTTGTATGCCCATAATGCATCATTCAGAAGTAAAGACCAATCTTTCCTAGTTGGTTTAACCATCTTTTCTAGAATGTTCTTTACTTCCCTATTGGATATCTCAGCCTGTCCATTGGTCTGTGGGTGGTATTCTGTCACGATCCTGTCCTTGACACCATATTTCTTCAATGCGGCAGCAATTACCCTATTATCAAAATGTCTCCCTTCATCACTGATAATCGCCCTAGGGATGCCAAATCTAGAAAAAATGTTTTTTGTGCAAAAACTTTTGGACCGTTTTGGCATCATTCTTTTGAGTTGCGATTGCTTCTACCCACTTGGAGACATAATCCACTGCTAGGAGGATGTAAAGATTTCCACATGAAGATGGAAAAGGTCCCATAAAATCAATCCCCCAAACGTCGAAAATCTCGACTTCTAAAATGTTCTGCAGTGGCATCTCATTTCTCCTCGAGATGTTACCTGTCTGCTGGCACCTGCCACAGTTTTTGTAAAATTCCTGTGCATCTTTATATAGTGTCGGCCAGTAGAATCCTGACTGCAGCACCTTGGCAGCAGTCTTATTGCCTCCTAAGTGACCTCCATATTGTGAAGCATGACAGTGATGGAGAATATCTTCTTGCTCTTCTTGTGGTACACACCTCCTTATAACCTGATATGCGCACATTTTGAAAAGAAGAGGTTCGTCCCAATAATAATGCTTAACATCATTTTGGAACCTCTTCCTGGCTTGATAATTAAGATCAGAAGGTAATATTCCGCTAACTATAAAATTAACGAAATCAGCATACCAGGGAAGGTCAGAAGACTTACATGCCGTCATGGCTGTCGCGACAGCGATTGCGGCAGCAAAGAGCTGTTCATCAGGGAATGTCTCCAGTATGTTTGTCTCGTCTATGGGTAGACTCTGTCCCTTTTCCAACCTCGACAAGTGGTCTGCCACCTGATTTTCTGTCCCCTTTTTGTCCTTGATCTCAAGGTCGAATTCTTGTAATAGCAAGATCCACCGTATCAATCGAGGTTTTGCGTCCTTCTTTGCGAACAAATACTTTAGGGCAGAATGGTCGGTGTGTATTATTACTTTCGTTCCAAGTATGTAAGAACAAAACTTGTCGATGGAGAACACCACGGCTAACAGCTCCTTTTCTGTGGTGGTGTAGTTCACTTGGGCGTCATTCAACGTCTTGTTGGCATAGTATATGACATGAAACAGCTTATCTCTGCGCTGCCCAAGTGCTGCCCCGACAGCATAGTCACTAGCATCACACATGATCTCAAACGGTTGTGTCCAGTCTGGTGGCTGTACTATTGGGGCTCTCACTAGCTTTTCCTTCAGAACCTTGAATGCTTCAGTACATTCCTCATTAAAGTCAAAGGGTCGGTTCTGCTCCAAGAGATGGCATAGGGGCTTTGTGATTTTCGAGAAATTTGCGATGAATTGCCGATAGAAACCCGCATGCCCTAAAAAACTCCTAATGCCCTTGACTGTGGTTGGCGGCGGCAGCTTCTCAATGACTTCTATTTTAGCCCTGTCGACTTCTATTCCACGGCAGCTAATTTTATGGCCAAGAACTATCCCTTCGTCCACCATAAAATGGCATTTTTCCCAATTTAGCACAAGATTAGCTTTTTCACATCTTTCAAGTACCTTTTGAAATTTGCCGAGGCAGCTCTCAAAATCGTCTCCAAAGACGGAAAAATCATCCATGAAAATCTCAAGGAAGTCCTCTACCATGTCGGAGAATATAGCCATCATGCACCTTTGGAAGGTGGCAGGTGCATTACAGAGTCCAAATGGCATCCTCCTAAACGTGTATGTTCCGTAGGGGCATGTAAAAGTTGTCTTCTCTTGATCCTCCGATGCAATAGCAATTTGGTTATAACCTGAATAACCATCAAGAAAACAATAGTAAGGCTTACCCGCTAATCTATCAAGCATTTGATCAATAAAGGGTAAAGGAAAGTGGTCCTTTCGGGTAGCTTTGTTAAGCTTCCGATAGTCCATACAAACCCTCCAACCAGTCACAGTCCTAGTTGGGATTAACTCATTGTTCTCGTTGGTTATCACGGTCATTCCTCCTTTCTTGGGAACGCATTGCACTGGGCTTACCCATTTGCTGTCGGAGATGGCGTAAATAATACCAGCATCTAACCATTTAATTATCTCTCTACGCACTACCTCCTTCATCGCAACGTTTAACCGCCTTTGGGCATCAATAGTCGGCTTATGATCTTCCTCTAGGAGGATTTTGTGCATGCATATCGCCGGACTAATGCCTTGAATGTCTGCTATCGTCCATCCAATCGCCTTCTTGTGCTGCCTTAACATGTCGATCAGCTGTCGTTCCTGTTCCTGCGGCAGCTTAGCAGAGATGATTACGGGCAGTGTATCATTGCAACCAAGATAAGCATATTTAAGCTGCCCTGGCAGGGGCTTAAGTTCTAAGGCAGGTGGTTCAACACTCGATGGCTTTTGGATTAAATGGTTATCCGAAGTGTAATTCAAAGGTTCGAATAACTTACCTGGATGATGGCCTAACCAGTTTACCTCCTCCTGTCCTTCAGTATCAGATGTATCGGATTCAGAGGAGTCGCTGTCGTCGGTGCTGTCGTGACAGGCCTGTAGGTGGCTGTCGCGGCAGTGACCAAATTTTATATCACGGCACCCCGACCTGATGCAGGGGTGATCAAAGGTCACCTCAATGATGGCCTTGCATTCTTCCTCCACATTTGCATGTTTCATTGCTTGGAGAACATTCAATTTAATTTCTTGATCGTTTACTCGCATGGTGAGTTCTCCTTTCTTCACATCAATCAATGATCTTCCCGTGGCTAAGAAGGGTCGCCCGAGGATGACCGGTACGTTTTTGTCTGCCTCACAATCCAAAATAAGAAAGTCAGCAGGAAAAATAAGCTTATCCACTCTTACTAGAATATCTTTAATTTTCCCCTCGGGGTGAACGTAAGAGCGGTCGGCTAGCTGCAGAGTTACTGTCGTGGGCCGCGCCTTGCCAATACCTAGTTTCTGAAAAACAGATTTGGGCATTAGATTAACACTAGCACCAAGATCACAAAGTGCCTTACCCACAAATTTGTTGCCGATTACACATGGTATGATGAAGCTCCCCGGATCCTTCTTTTTCTGGGGCGGCTGCCTATGAAGAATACTCATGCAACCTTCTTGCATCTTTACCGTTTCAAATTCCCCAAGTTTAGATTTTTTCGACATAACATCCTTGAGAAATTTAGCATAACCGGGCATCTCCCTAACAGCATCTAGCAACGGAATATTAATATGAACCTGTTTAAAAATATCATAAATCTTTTTAAGTTGAGATTCATGCTTAGCTTGCTGTATCCGTTGGGGAAAAGGTGGTGGAGGGCGATAATCAGCAATGCGCCCTTCCCACTGCATGCGAATCTGAGGACGGTAATCATCTTTTTTCTCCTCTGTCGCTTCTGCTGTCGTGACAGGCTCATCCAAAGCAGTCTGTTTATCACCTGTCGGGGCAGCTTCCTCGGCAGGTTTATCCAAGGCGGGTTCCTTTTCTGTTTCAGCTTCTTTTTCCGGCCCTAGTAGCTTTTTCCCACTCCTAGTAGTAATTGCCTTACATTGCTCATGTGGGGGCGGTCTAGCATTTTCAGTATTGCTAGGGAATCCTCCATTCTGCCTTGGCTAAATATGTTGCGACACCTGACCCATTTGTGTCTCTAGAGATTTCAACGTAGCCTCATGATTTGTCATTCTCATCTCGGTTTTATCTATTAAGTTTTCCGTCTTCTTGACAAACTGATTTATATTCTCCATATACGTACCGGTCTGACACATAAAGGTGGCTAGAGTCTGTTCCAATATACTACTCGTGGCAGGTGGTGGCTGTTGTTGCTGCTGCGGCGGCAGTTGCTGCGGCAGTTGCTGTTTCGTCAGCAATCTAGGACCCCCCTGATTCTGATTATATGCTTGTGGATTCAGGGCATTGTTAGGGTTACTCCAGGAAAATTTGGGATCTTTCCTCCAATTGGGATTATAGTTGTTGGAGTTATAATTCGGCTTGTAATTTCCAACATATTTTCCCTCTTCTATATTTATTGGGCACTTATCCCTACTATGACTTCCCTCACAGACAGTACAAACTTCCTCGACAGCAAATCCTCGTAATTCATCTTCATTTAATAAGTGTTTCATTGCCTTAGTAAGGAATGCTACATGTGATTTCATAGTGCTGTCGGCCTCATAGTCCTTGACAGCAAGTACCCGTTTACCCCCTCTTCTAGCTGTCGGAAACTGCTCCTCATTCTTAGCTAGATTTTTCAAAACTTGCAATGCCTCGTCCGGATCTTTATCCAATAACAGTCCATTTGCTGCAGAATCAATCCGAATGCGAGTTTGTAAGTTAGCAGCATTATAGAACTTAGTTACCTGACTCCAGACAGGAAATCCATGCATCGGGCAGTTCCGTAGAAGAGTAGTAAATCTGTCCTAGGCCTCGTGCATTGGCTCGTCGTCTTCCTGTTGAAAAGTAGCAATTTCATTACGTAATCGCTTAGATAAATGCGAAGGATTAAAACGAGATAAAAATTCACGAGTTAGATCTGCCCAAGTCATAATGGAACCCGGTGTAAGTTTATTCCACCAAGTTTTAGCTCTGTCCCTCAATGAATGGGGAATAACCGAAGCCTCAGTATCTCCGGACTAACTCCTGGCAATCTAAACGAATCACAGATCTCCTGGAACGTTTTGAGATGCTCCTTAACATCTTCTGTCGCAGAACCACTGAACTGCCCGGCGTTGTTGATCATACTAAACATGACGGGTTTAAGTTCGAAGTTGTCAACATCAATATCCGGCAGCGTGGTCTCCAGCTCTACATGATCATTCAGCATGTAGTCACGACATGACCGTCGTCCATCTGCCCCAGGCGGGTCACTGACAGGCGGGTGGTTATCGCCAAGGGGTGGTATACGACCACCGGCAGGTTGGTTATGGCCCATCTTCTCTAGCTGTTCCTCGAGATATTCGTTTCTGTCTAAAAGTCGGCGAAGTTGTTTCTTGAGACTAAAGGAACGTTCAATTTCCGGATCTAATGGATACTCAGGATCTTCACCTCTTTTATATCTGCGCATAAACAAGAAAACCTCGTGAAAAGCGAGAGTTGAAAACACAAAAGAAAAATTAAATAAAAATAAAAACAAAAAACGAAAACAAAAATAAAAATAAAAACGAAAAGTGCAATAAAGAAAGATGTAGTTATGTTGCCAATCCCCGGCAACGGCGCCAAAAACTTGTTGCGTGTAAAAGAGTCTATCGCAATTGTAGTGCAAGTGTACACGACGCAAGTAGTAAAGTGATACAAAGTATCGGATATCGTCTCCACATGGATTGGGCTAATGACTTCACCTTAGTTTACTGCACGAAGTAAAGGAAATAGTTTAGAAGATTGTCACGAGAATAATAAGAAAAACGTAAATAGAAAGATTGAGATATCAAGATAGAGAGAATGGGCTGGTATTGAATTGATCGGTAGTGCAGATATTGAATTGCTTAGGAACTCCAGTTCTGTCGTCGCTCCCGTCGCCGATAGCACCTGTCGCGGCGGCTGTCCGTTAGCTGTCGCGGCCGCGAACACACCAACTCCGTACTTCAAGTTTGGCAAGAATCCCAGATCTGCCTTGGCCTATCCCTAGGTCCAAGTCTGTCGATGAACACGTCTTTGATGATACCTCCCGGCGTGAATCGAAGGATGAACACCGATGTGAATGAATTCTTCCTTAGCCACTTAACCTTGCCCTATCCCTAGGCACAAGATAGTTCAACTATAAACTAGAGAACTTGCTCTTATTTCTTTCGTATACTTAACTCTCCCGATGCTAAGTAAATGGATAACCTCACAATGCTCTCCCGATGCTCTTGCAAGATGCTAAAACCAAAATAAGAGAACTTGAAGTTTATTTTATTGAACTCAAAATTCCTAAAACAAAACAACCCTTGCAACTACTTTACAAAACAACCTGTAGCCCTAGGGGGAATTTAGAACATGTCGGTGACGGGTGAACGGCAGGGGGTTTAGGTTTCGGTTATGGGGTATTCGATACCTCCTAGGTTAAATCTATGCCCTTATATAAGCTTTGGGCTCAAGTATTCTAAGTTAACAAGGATTACAACTTTAATGAAAAGTAAGATTCTAATAAAAGCTTAATCTCTAAGGATTCCTACTTTTCAGCCGCCTCCTTGCTTTATGGGAATTCCTCTCCTTGAGCTTTGGCTTGACATATCTTTTGCTCCGGAGCTTGGAAAAATATTTGGCTTTCACACGACAGACGAGCAGATTTTTCTCTATCTATCGAGGTCCACTTTACTTTTCCTCTTCATAAGTCTGCTGTCACCATGCTGTCACGACAGGTCCATGGCAGCTTCGTCTTCTTCGTCTGCTTGTCCAGTTCAGCTCTTTTGCTTCTCTGCCCTGCGCCTGCCTTCTTTGTCAACTGTGGCAGATACCTGCAAAAATAGCCATCTTTTAGTAGAATCCGTGCCTTTTATATATTTGTGATGTTTTACTGAGAACTAACCTAAATGCAATGCAATGATGCTTGAATGCAGCAGAAATATGGGTTAAAAGGGTGTAAATAATAGAACTTTTACACACTCAACACTATACTATTTTATTCTTATATATTTGAGTTTAAGGATTTATTTTGACACTATACGACGCATGTCAAAATTGGCGCCATTGTCGGGGAATACGACAAAGTACTAATATTGTTTCATTTGATTTATGAACATGAGCAATCCGGGAGAGCAATTTGAACTCATCTCGGAAATCGAAGCACTAGCCCGAAAGTTGCACGCACAAACTCTTCGGGAAAAGAGAAACAAACAACGCTAGCAGAGATTTGAACGCAATCTAGTGATCACATCCGAAACAGAGTCGAACTTCGAACCAGATCCAATGGGAGACTAAAATCAAACTATTCGCCAGCTAAATGTAGTGCCCGATTGCCAGCAACCAAAGTGTATAACCTTCCCAAATGGTGAAACATCGTTCGTGCTAAAAACGGGTTTGATCCACCTTTTACCTTCTTTTCACGACTTGCCAACGGAAAATCGTCACAAACATTTGAAGGAGTTTCACATGGTTTGACTAAGCACAAAGCCTCATGGAGTATCCGATGACAAAATTAAACTTAGAGCTTTTCCATTTTCTTTAGCAGATATCGCAAAAGATTGGTTCTTTGATTTACCCCCAAACTCTGTTACAACCTGGACTAACATGACTAAACTCTTTCTTGACAGGTTCTTCCCTGCGGCAAAAGCAAGTGAAATAAGGCGCAGCATCCTGAGCATTCAACAAAAAGAATCTGAATCTTTATATGAATACTGAGAGAAGTTTTAAAAGTTGTGTGCAAATTATCCGCAACATGGATTGTCGGAACAAACCCTCCTTCAATATTTTTATGAAGGATTGACGCCCATGGATATGAAAGTAGTGGATGTGGCAAGTGGCAGAGCTCTAGTCAATATGACCTCAACAACGGCTAAAACATTGATATCAACCATGGCCGCCAACTCGCAAAGGTTTAATCAATCTAGCGAACCATCTCGAAGGGTTCGCGAGGTAAGTACAATTTCTTTGGAAAATAAGATTGATAAATTAGCTGAAATAGTGCAAATTGTTGTTGCAGATAAAAGGAAAACAGCTAGACTTTGTGGAATCTGTACTAGTCCAGAACATTCGACAAACTGTTGTCCGATGATTCAGGAAGATGATATTGCTCAAGCCAATGCCATAGGAAATGCATATAATCTGGGATGGAGAAACCAGTGAAACTTCACTTCTGCACAAAACCAGAGGCCAAATCAAGCTTATCAACCAATTGCACCACAACAATATCAACCGCAGAAGCCGTCGTTGGAGTCAATTGTTGAAAGGTTAGCGCTAGCCCAAAAAAAATTCAACTAAGGACCGAAGCTCACTTTGAAGCAATTGAAAAACAAATAAGTCAACTGACGTTAGCAGTAAGTCTCTTAGAATCCAAAGGGAATTTACCTTCTCAAATGGAGCCTAATCCAAGAGAGAATGTGAACGCCATCACTCTACTAAGCGGTACAGTCATCGAACCTAAAGCTGAAGAAGATGGCGTACAAAAAAAAAGAAAAAAAAGAAATCACCCCTACTAGAAAAGGTATGCCCGATCCAACCCATGTACCTTCTCCCTACGCTACACCACCTTCTTTCCCCTCGAGGTTGGTGAAGCGTGACAAACAAGCCTTAAAGAAGGAAATTTTAGACGTTTTTCGGAAAGTCGAAATTAACATCCCACTTCTGGAAGTAATCAAGAAAGTGATTCGATACGCAAAATTCTTGAAGGATCTTTGCACAAATAAAAGGCGACTTATCGGGATTGAAAAGGTAAACATGGGAGAAAATATATCTGCAGTTTTTCAGCAACAGCTACCACCAAAATTAAAAGACCAATGTATGTTCGCAATTCCTTGTAAAATCGGCAAGGTTGGTATTAAACGAGCCATGTGTGTTTTAGATGCTTCAATTAATGTTATGCCTTTATCTTTATATAAATTACTTTCTGCCGAACCTCTAAAAGATACAAAAGTGACTGTGTAGTTGGCCGATAGATCCGTAATATACCTTGAAGGAGTGCTCGAGAATGTTTTGGTGCAGGTAAATGAGCTTATTTTTTCAGCGGATTTTTACGTAATCGATATGGAAAACGACCGATCAAACTCGTCTTCAGAAATTCTTCTTGGTCGTTCATTCTTTAGTACGACAAATACAAAAATAGATGTAAGAAGCGGAATTCTTACAATGGAGTTTGATGGTAAGATCGTAAAATTTGATGTTTACAAAGCGATGCGACATCCTGATAATGTTGCTAGTATAAATTTTATAGATGTTATTGCGCCTGCCGTTGAAGAATTTACATAATCTAAATCTGTTGAAGATTCGTGCAGGGATTTGAAGGATCGCGACAAAGGAGATAAGGAGTTGAAAAATGTTTCTTTTGTTCATTCTGATTTACGCCCAACTCCATCAAAATCTAAAATGTTTTCTTTCATTTTGCAAGAATTGAATTTGGAGTTAAAATTACCTCTAGATAAATTGAAGAGTGAAAGAGAAATTTTTCCAGTAAAAAACCTCTATAATCGCAAAATTTCTCGTAGGAAAATACTTAGTTGGATAAAGCGCAAGAACTGGAAAAGTATTTGTCGCAATGCATGTAGTCTGAATCAGGTCGTCGAGCTTAACGACGTTAAATAAATCGTTGAATAGGAGGCAACCTATTTTTTTCATTTCATTTCATGTCTTGAATTACTGTTTTTCATTTTCATATTTTAATTTTCATTTAATTTCATTTCCAGGTGCATCATACACATCAATCGAATATGGAACCCACATCTCATTCTCTTTTATTTTTTTCTTTCTTTAACTCCCTATAATAATATATTTATTATAATCTATTTAATAATTTATTTATTATATATTATCTTTCTATTTAAATTCACTTAAGTTATAATTTGATTTAAATTTAAATCATAAACTATATATATATATATATATATATATATATATATATATATATATCTTTATCTATCTATTATCTTATTTATTTTTAAATTTAACTCTTATCTTTATTATCCTAAATTATTATTGATTTTAAATCATTATATATATATATATATATATATATATATATTCCGTGGACCCACCAATTTTGAAAACACCCCTTATAAACACAAATACCACTTCACATGTCCATTTCCAATAAACCCTTCTTTTTTTATTTTATTCTTTTTATTAAACTACACCAGCCGCCGTTATCACTTCATCTTCAACCTTCATCACCCGATCGTCCACCATTACCGCCACCATGGTCCGAACTCGAGAGCAAGCTCGCCTCCGCCCCTACACCAGACTCGGAGCCCACTACCGAAACATGCTCTTCTGCAATCGGGGAGTATTTTCACCCTCTCTCTTTTGTATTTTATTTTATGTTCATTTTGAGGCAAAATGATTTAAGTGAGGGGAGGGAGATATGCTTGTCAAATTTTCATATTGCTTATTCGTTTGGTTGTTCGCTTGTTTTCCTGATTTTATTTAATTTAAGTTTCTTGTTTAATCCTTAGTTTGGCCTTGTCTCATTGTTTCCGTATGATTTTTTATCTATCTTGTTAGAAAGTTTTAGGTTTCATGGTAGATTTTGGCATGATTAATTTTTCCAGAAAATCATTTTTATGACATTTCTTTCCCTATTTAATTGACATGATGCTTACCTAGGTACACAAGACAAATTTTTGTGAGTTTTGAGCCTAATGAGCATGCATTATTATTGCTCTTTGTTTCTTTGAGTGTGCCTAGCTAAATTAGTTGCATTCTAGAACTTGTGTTTAAATTCTTTTTGAGATTACGTTATTTGAATATGGTGCTTAAATATGATTGAGGCACTAGGTTTTAACCCTTTCTCTTACCAAAAAAATTGCCTACCCTTTGATTAATTTCCCTTAGTGAAACAATTTTGAGTCTTGGCATTTTTCTTGAGATTCACCATATTATAGCCTAATCCGTTTTTCTTATTATTTCCATTATTTTTGTCCCTTTTTCAAGACAAAATTGTCTTCAAAAAATGAAGAAAAAAAAACAGATTCGAATCATGCTGTCCAACAGAGCAGAAAACAATGTGCAGATAAAAAAACTACAAAATCTGTTTCAAATATGCAGTGCAAAAAACCTGTGTAGAAAATTATTCGAATCTGCAGAAAAAATAGCATTCAGTTCAAAAAAATATACTGCAAAACAGTTTTGATTCGAATGAAAAAAGGGAAAAAGAAAAAAAAAACAGTTTCGAATAAATTTTTGGGATGATTTTTGTCTTGAATTTTAACCCTTATTTTTCGGCCTTTATCCTACCCGAACCTTAGCCCCGTTACAACCCTTTTAAGACCTCTTGATTTTTGTATCACATTCATACTTAGTAGTGGAGATTACATTTAACCACAAGCCTATGGTAATGCTCTAATTAGTTTTGGCTCAAGTGATTTTCTTTACCCTTAAACACTTTGAGTGACATGAGCGATTCCTTGTGAGGGTACTTGATTTTCATCATTGATGTTAGTAGGGTATTGGAATGTAGTTTTTGCTTAAATTTCTAAATCTTGTCATTTATCTATTTGCTCCTTATTTTCTGTCATATTTAAATGCTTAATCATATCGGAAACTTTGAGACTTCGTGAAATTAAGGATGATAACTTGAGCTTAGGTTTGTTTAATTTTGAGATACTCGAGGACAAGCATCGGATAAGAGAGGGGGAATTTGATGAGTATTTATTTTGGTTGTGATTTTTGTTCTTGTTTTGATTAAATATAAGTTTGAGGGACTTAACTAGGCTTTTTATGATGTTTTCATGCAGGGGACGTGATGTTGGAAATAGGCTGGAATGCTGCAGAAAATGTTGGAGTCATGGGCAGATTCATGGGCGTGAATCAGGGCATGAATGCTGACTGGGCGCCATGTCAGCATCTTCAAGAAGCTGACGTCAACAAGAGTGATAGCTTATCAAGCCGCTTATCAGATAGCCTATCATCCGGATTTGAACTTTTAAATTTCAAACTTGGGATAATTATCTTATGTAATTTAAATTATTTTAGGGATTTATCATTTTAGTTTTTTAGGGTTTTCAGATACTATAAATACCCCACTTTGGGGGTGAGTTAGACATCACTTGATCATTGTTCTATTCTATCTTTGAGTTTAATATAATTCTATATTTTTCTCCATTTTCATTTCCTCCATTTCCTTTATTATTTAATTAAGTATGGTTTCTTCACCAACAATGCTAAACTAAATCCTCTTTAGCCAAGAGCAACGCCTAACCCGACCAAACTCGTGAGATTAGAAGAAGTTCTTTCTTTTCCTCAACATTTCTTTTTTCGATTCTCTGCAAAATTAGTTAGGCAATCGGCCTAACCTTTAGGAATCTCAATTGTTTCATTCTGAAGACGTCGTTAGATTAGAAGTAGTTTAGATCCATTGTTGAGGACGAGGAAAAGCTTGTAGCCAATTCAACTCCCTAAGAACAAACTTAGTGGCGGTCCACTAAGGAGAATCAAAATCGGAAACAATTCTCATCGAGACGATTATCCGAGCAGGGGCTTCTCCAGTATTAATTTAGACTTGAGTTAGCATCGATTGTCGTAGCTAACCAACTAAAGCTTGATTTCAAGGATTGCCCTAGGAGTCGAGTTTACCAAAGAGAAGTAAGTTGCAAGGGTTGGGCCTTGTAGACTGTAACCGGAAAGAAGGTTGAAGAAAAATCCATTTCGGTGATCGAGGATGTCGTTGCAAAGCGTAGCTTGAGGCTAATTCATTTCAGAATTCATTTCAATACTTCTTTTCGTTCTTATTATTTTTACAGGTTTTTTGGTCTGAATCAGAATGAAAGGGTGTTAGAACTTCTATTCCCTGTGGATCGACCCTTACTCTCGCTATACTATTTTTATTCTTATTTATTTGAGTTTAAGGATTTATTTTGACACTATACGACGCGTGTCATTAATTGAATGCCTAAAATAAATAATAAAAAAGAAATGATTGAAGATAATTATGGATAGAGTTATCCTCAAGCTTCGCTTCGCCACAACTCCTCTCGATCACTGAAGTTATTTTACTTCAATCTCTTGCCGGTTACAGTCTACAAGGCCCAACCCTTGTAACTTGCTTATCTAAGGTAAACTCATTTCTCAGGTCAATCCTTGAAACTAAGTGTTAAGTTGATTAGCCACATCAATCGATGCTATCAAGATGTTGCGCTTAGTGCTGGAGAAGCCCGTGCTCGAACAATTGTCTTAACAAGAATCGAGTCCGATCTTAATTCCCATTAGTGGACCGCAACAAAGTTTGTTCTTAGGGAATTGAATCAGCTACAAGCCTTTTTTTGTCCCCAACGGTAGATCAATATGACTTCAGCACGACGTGCACTTTCCTGGATGAAGCAAACACGATGCTTAAAGGTTAACCCGATTGCCTAACCTATTTTTTCGAGAATCAAGAAAGATGTTGAAGGTTTGAAGAACGTTTCTAATCTCACGAGGTAAGTTGGGTTTTGGCGTTACTCTTGGCTATGGTGATTTAGCTGACCATAGATTGTAATGAAACCATACTTAGTTTTTTTTTTCACGAAGAGAATAAAAAAATGGAGGAAGAAAAATGTATTCAACTCAAAAGTAGAAGAAAACAATGAGCAAGTGATAATTTGATCTCACCCCAAAATGGGGTATTTATAGTATCTAAAAAAGCCTAAAACCCTAAAAAGATAAATCCCAAAATAATTCAAAATAAATACATAAGATAATATCAAAGTTTGAAATTTAAAATCCGCTTGATAGGCTATTTGATACGCGGCTGATAGGTTATCATCGCTATTGACGTCAGCTTCTAGAAGGTGTTGACGTGGCATCCAGGCAGCATTCATGCCCTATTTCATTCCCATGAATCCGGAACTTTTATAGATTTCGGCCTTTTTCAGTCTGAATTCCAGCCACACGGTCCTGCACGAAAAAGCATAGAACAACCCACATTTCAGCATCATAAGTCATTTATTCCATCAAAATTATAGCAAAAACAATAACCAATCTAGCCACTCATTAGAAAATACTAAAAATAAATAAAATAAAATAAAATAAAATAAAGAGAAAAGGTTAAGACACTAAAGGAGTGCATGTGGATGCATCTCTTAAAATGATTACTTCCTTATCCCTAATGACATGTGGTCTCGAGTAATACCTCAGCCTTCGCCTGTTCACTTTGAATTTGTACCCATCTTTGGTGGATTTGATTGTCACTGCACCATGTGGGAATACCTTGACAACCTCTAATTGCCCACCCAGGCTATCATGATCGGAGTTTATCGAGAAATAGTTTTAGTCGAGAATTGAAGAGTAGCACTTGCTGCCCGGGCAGGAACTGTCGCAGCAGGAGCTTGCTATCATGCTAGCGTTTAGTTTTCTCCTTGTAAATTCTCGCATTGTCATATGCTAGGGCTCACAACTCCTCTCTTTCATTGAGGTCTAAGAGTCGTTTTTGTCCAGCACTTTCCCAATCCATATTCACCTTTTTGATTGCCCAATATGCCTTGCGTTCGATCTCTACTGGTAACTGGCATGTTTTCCCATACACAAGTCGAAATGGGGACATTCCCAACATGGTTTTGAATGTCGTACGGTATGTCCATAGGGCATCATCAAGTCAAAGGGACCAATCTTTCCTTGATGGATTGACCACCTATTCAAGAATTGTCTTCAACTCTCTATTTGATATCTCGGCCTGCCCATTGGTCTGTGGGGGATATGCAGTGGCAATCTTGTGAGCGACACCAAATTTCTTTAATGTCGCGGCAATGAACTTGTTGTCGAAGTGCTTGCCCTCATCACTAATTATGGCTCTAGGTATTCCAAATTGTGTAATGTGTTTTTGCAAGAATTTCTGCACGGTTTTGGAATCATCGTTTAGGGTGGCAATGGCTTCGACCCACTTGGAAACGTAGTCAATGGCTAGTAAAATATAGATATTCCCACAGGATGATGGGAAAGGCCTCGTGAAATCAATACCCCACGCATCGAGCAAGTCTATCAAGCATTTCATCAATATATGGCAAAGGGAAGTGATCCTTCCTAGTAGCTTTATTCAACTTGCGATAATCCATACAAACCCTCCAATCGGTCACAGTCCTTGTTGAGATTAACTTGTTGTTCTCATTGGTTATCACGGCCATTCCACCTTTCTTTGATACACATTGTACCGGGCTTACCCACGTGCTGTCAGAGATGGGATAGATGATTTCGGCATCAAGTCATTTGATGATTTCTTTTCTTACCAACTTCTTCATGGCATGGTTAAGCCTTCTTTGAGCCCCAATCATAGGTTTATGATCATCCTCCAAAAGAATTTTGTGCATACATACGATTGGGCTTATCCCATTCAAATCTGCAATCATCCACCCTATTTCCCTCTTGTGCTGCCACAACATATTGATCAAACTTTGTTCTTGTATTGACTACAACTTAGAAGAAATAATTACGGGCAATGTGTCGTTGGTTCTCAAATAAACATATTTTAATTTATCAGACAATTGTTTTAATTCAAGAATCGGTGATTGCTCGGTTGAGGGTTTTTCAACCTTTCGTTCCTCTCCAAAATAATTGAAGGGTTCAAAATACTTAGCTGGACGAGAGACCGTCCAATGGGCTTCGTCGATTTTCGCCTCTTTAGTTTCTTCAAAGTCGAGAAGGCTATCCAGAACATTACCGAGGTAGTCTTCAAAGTGCATGTCGAGGCAGTGGCCAAACTCATTGTTGAGGCAGTGTATGCCGCGGCAAGGTGATCAATGTCAAAATTGAATTCAGTGGTTGCTTGCATAATTTGACATTCGTCTTGATCGTCAGCACGTTTGAGGGTTTGGAACATATTGAGCTTGACTTGTTGGTCATTTACCCTCATACTTAGCTCTCATTTTTCCACATCGATTAAGGTCCTCATAGTGGCTAACAATGGTCATCCAATGATGATAGGTGCATGTTCATCTACCTCACAGTCAAGAACAAGGAAATTAGTAGGAAAAATAAACTTATCGACTCTTACCAATATGTCTTCAATTTTTCCCTCTAGTTGCACATATGAGCTATCGGCCAGTTGGATTATGACTGTGGTTGGCCTGGCCTTTCCAATTCCCAATTTCTGGAAAACGGATTTGGGCATCAAGTTTATGGTTGCCCATAAGTCACACAATGCCTTCCCCACATAATGATTCCCGATTGCACATTGTATTGTAAAGCTCCCAGGATCTTTAAGTTTAGGTTGTGTCCGGTTGTGTAACATGGCCATACACCCTTTCGTTGCAGCAACTGTTACGAACCCCCTTATTCTTGTTCGCCTTGACACCACGTCTTTAAATAACTTAGCATAATTCGGCATTTGCTCTATTGCTTCCACGAAGGGTATGTTGATGTGGACCTACTTCAAGATGTCTAAGAACTTCTTGAACCGGTACTCTTGCTTCTGCCGTTTAAGCCTTTGTGGGAATGGTGGTTGTAGTCGAATTTCTTCGATCCGTTCCTCAACGTCATTGTCAGGCTTTGCTGTGGCGGCTTGGTCAGGTTCTACGGTGGCAGTGGGATCATGCAATGTCGTGGCGGGTTCTACCGCGGCAGAGGCCTCTTTTTCTTTGGTCTCCTCTTTTTCACTGGCTTAGGGTTCCTTCAGGTGTTTGCCACAACTAGTGCTGATTGCTTTGCATTGTTCATGAGTTGTTCCCTTAGCCTCCTGGTGATTATTCTGCATTTGCATGTTCATGACCAACTTTGTCAAGGTGTTGATTTGGGCTGAAATCGAGTACGAGGACCCTATTTTGTTTACTGTGGGTTGGCATATGATTCCTCCTCTTTCTGGATGTTGGGAATTGATAGTCATTTTTGGCCAGCCTATTCAGGATCTCAATTGCTTCCTCCAAAGGCTTGTCAAGGAGAATGTCGTTTGCCGAGGCATCAAGCATCATCCTTGTTGTTGTGTTTACAACATTGTAGAACATTGGCACCTATGTCCGCAATGAGAATCCGTGTAAGGGGCATTTATGTAACAACTCTATGTATCTCTCCCAAGCTTCATACATGGATTCATCATTAGCCTGTCAAAAAGAAGTGATTTCGTTACGCAATTTATCAGTTAGATTCATATGATTAAATGTAGCAAGAAAATTGCGGCATAAATCGCTCCAAGATCATATCGATCCTGCTGGAATGCTATTTAACCAAGTTTTTTCCCTATCCCTAGGTGAATAAGGAAACAATTTCTGCCTTAGAATATCCACATGTACTTCATGTATTTTAAATGAGTTGCAAATCTGCAGGAAGGATTTGAGGTACTGTCTAGCATCTTCAGTTGCTGAGCGGCCGAATTGCCCGATATTATTGATCATGTTGAACATTACGAGCTTCAGTTCAAAATGGATAACTTCTATTTCAGGCGTGACAACTCATGTATTCAGTCCATTCAAATCTTCTTCTAGGTAATCTCAGACGGTTGGGTTTTGTAGTGGAACAAATTGTATTTGAAGATTTTCTCCATCTCTTCTCGGGACATCCTGAGCACCGTCGGCGATGTGTTGCCCGTCGGCATTCCGATTGTTATTGCCATCTTGATGTGTCATCTCTTCTCTTACCCTTTGCTTGAGTCTTTGGCAACTACGATCTATTTCAAGGTCAAGGTCGTAGAATGGATACTTTGGGATCGCCCTAGTCATACACCAATGCAAAACCAAAGTTGATTAGTGCTTAAAAAAACTAAAAATAAAAGTGCAAGAAAATAAAATTGAAGGTTGCTATTGTCAATCCCCGGAAACGGCGCCAAAAATTTGTTGTGTGTGTAAAGTGCCCCGCAATTGTGCAAATGTACACGTCTCAAGTAATAAAGTGATAACTATTGATTATCATCTCCACAGGGATTGATGAAACCTTCAATGTTTATCGCCTCGCACCAAAAAGGAAATAAAAGTAAAAAGACAAGTGATTGATTTGGGTTTTGAGAATAATCTAAAGAAAATAAAATAATCCAGAAAATTAAAAATTAGAGTAATCAAGATGAGAGAATGGGCTGGATTAGATTGCGTCGTAGTGTAGAAAACAAATGGACTTGTATCGGTCTTTGAATGCATCAAACACCAAACTGCCCCGGAAATAACCTAAGTCCCTGTCACGGCAATAAGTTACGTTGCCTCGGCAATCCCTTGCTAGTCGGCAGACGATGTCAGGGTTCGACAAAGCGTCCTTTGATGGCTCCTCCTTATCCCTAAGTCAAAACATTGTTGATGAATGGGCCTTGATAATACCTCCCAGTGTGAACCAATAATGAACACCAACAAATCTAATGCTTCTTTTAGCCGTTGAAACTCTAACTCATCCCTAAGCCGAGTTAGTTTTCACCGTTGGGATAAAAACCATGCTTATTCGTTTCTTGAGTTTAATTCTCCCGGTATCAAACAAATGGATAACCTCACAATACTCTCTCCCGGTGAGATTGCGAGAATAAAATTAACACAAAGAATAAGCAAACCTTGAACTAAATTGCATTAACAAAAACTTAAACAAAGTACAATTGTTTTCTCAAACCTACTAAACAAAATAATCCTAACCCTAAGAGAATTTAGAACATGATGAACATGGAAAACACACAACTAATCCTAATCTCAAAATCTCAATACTCGACTCCTTCAATTTGTGGCTTGGCCATCTTTAAATAGGAATAGGCTTAAGGCAAAGTCCTTCTTGGATAGGAAGTTAAGTTTGAATTGGACTTATCTTCATTAAAGAGGTGAATCTCTTTAATTTATTACATTTTATTCTCTTGGCCGAATTCCATCTTTACCCTTCCTTTCATGCTTTCTTCATCTTCACGAACTCTGATTTCCATGCAAAGTATGTAGAAAAATCCAACGTTTTATGCTCTTCAAATCGACTACCACTTTGCATGTTTTTCCCTCCAGCAAGTTGATTTGTGCACTACCTCGGTGGGGCCTAACTACTGCCTCGGCAGAGGTCTGTCAACTAATTATGCTCCATAAGGCTTTATCTTCATGATTCAGCTTCCTTCAGTAGAAACTATCATTTTTGGCTTGGCTTGATCTGGACCTATCTAGAGCTCGTTCTGCACCATCCTGCCTTTTCTTCATTGCCCACTCGGCATCACCTGCCCCAATAGTGAGTAAATCTGCGCAAGCACCAAACATGCATTAAAACAACTTCTTTTTCATTAGATAAACCAAATATAAGGATCAAAGATAAAAACAGTGTAATTAATGCATGAAGAGCCATAATGCAGCTCAACTGGATGTAGGTTAAGCAATAATTGTCACGTAAAAAGAGTGAAAACATAGTACTTTTGGACACTTATCAAATATCTAGATACTTTTCTCCATTTTAAACACTTTATTTTAATTCATCTGACACACCCACTTTTAACCTTGTATCAGTCATCACATATTTAATTAAACAATACACATCATGGAGGTGAACTTTCATAACCAAAAGTATCTAACATATCACATCCTTTATTTATTTATTTTTCCATATAAGAAAGCTGACGTAAAGTTATCAGGACATTCACTCATCAATCACCAAAACCTTTTGAATCTTGTATCATGAATCTTTTTCGTTCAACACAATTACATTCTCACATTCAATACAAACGTGACATGTCAAGCAAGTTATCTATTCGCCAAATATACACATGATGCTACCAATTCATGTTAACTATATACCTTAATTAAAATTAACATAGTTTTATATTTTTAAAAATGTAAACTAGTTTTAAATTATCCCTTTATAATTAATTCAATCAATATAGCATATTGATTTTGTCACAATGCTTTTATTTTAGCTTTTTGCTATAGCCTTGAGAATCGATATCTCAGTCTAGACACACGAGTCCACAACCATACTATCGCCTATAAACAATATGGTACTCGAAGTACCGGTCAATCCCTCCTATTGTCGCCAGATGATCATACACATACTTTCCTTCTACTATCACCAAATAGAGACCAATGTCCCGAACCGTAGTCCACCCCGACACTAAGCTCTATGGACTCTATGGCATGGCAACTATATCTATGACTGACTCAAGACCAAGGCTTACAATAAATTATAATTCTTATCAATCTTAGAGCATAGTTCTATTCGAAGTGCACTTCTTGTGCCAGTATCCCCTTTTTCAAATGGGGTTCAATACCAATTCCAATATCAATGGTTAAATAACTATATCAATGTTTCAATATTCAATTTCAATAGTTGATTTTTTATTTCAATGATCAATGTGAATATCAATAACTATGTCTATAATCAATGATCCATAACAATTGTATCAATAATCATTTGTGCTCCCATTTCGCACCTTACAAGCTTATTCTCTTTTGTCAATTATTCACTTTTATCTCAAATCTAGCATGTTTGTTAATATACAAGAGGAAATGGAAAATATCTCAAGAACAATCGTGCTTTATTCATCAGCCAAAGCTAGATTATATACAAGAGGATTAGATACAAAGACTTGAATAACAAACTCATAACTGACTTTCAACAACTATAACAGACTCTAACGGTAACCTTAATACAACGACAAATACACTTCCATCTTCTCTCTCTTTCAGAAACATAATACACGCTAACATGCTTCCTTCTTCTCCTTCTTCCTTCTCTTCTTTTAAAAAACAGACAAACATTCAAACTAACTCTTTGCTAGTCATACTTCGAAGACGAATCTCATCCGCAGAAAACACTTTCAACTTTTCCCTGAGGTGAACAAAAAAGGATGCTGACAAAGGCTTCGTTAGAACATCTGCAATCTGGTTCAATCAATCTGGTTCAATGCTGGAACATAATTGATCTTGAAAGACCCATCTACAACTTTCTCTCTTACAAAACTCAGATCTAATTCAACATGCTTTAACTTTGCATGGTGCACTGGATTTGCAGAATGGGCTATAGTACTAGTATTATCACACCACAGCACTGGAGTTGTACTCAGCTGAACACCAATCTCACTTAACAGAGATTTAATCCACATAGCCTCACACATTGCATTCGTAAGGCTTCTAAACTCAGCCTCAGTTGAGGATCTAGAAACAACCACCTGTTTCTTCGAACTCCAATATACTAAATTCTGACCAAGAAACATACAATATCCTGCAGTGGATCTTCTGTCATCAGAATTAGATCCCCAGTCTGAATCAGAGTCTCCATTCAATGTAGTCAAGGTAGGTTGCATGCTAAAAAATAACCCATGATCTATAGTTCCTTTCAAATATTTTATAATCCTCCTCACAGCTTTCCAATGTTTATCTAAAGGTGTCTGCATAAACTAACTTACCTTATTAACTGCAAACTGAATGTCTAGCCTGGTAGTGCAAACATGCTGCAAAGTGCCAACAACTTGTCTATAAAGCTTTGCTTCTGAACATGGATCTCCATCAGTTGCAGAGAGAGAGAGGGTGATGTGACCATAGGTGTAGGGGTTGGTGAAGCTTCAAGCATATTTGTCTTCTCCAAAAGATCAACAATGTGTTTTCTCTTACTGAGAATGATACCTTGATCAACACTGTGAACAGTCATCCCAAGAAAGAAATTCAACTTTCCAAGATCTTTTAAGGAGAATGTTGAATTAATCTCTTTCACAACAGCATCAACTTCCATATTATTATCTCCAGTTATGACCACATCATCTACATATACCATGATGTATAACTTGCAACCTTCAGAATTTCTAAAATAAAGTGAATTGTCAGCTAAAGATGCAGTAAAATGCAGATCATCTACCAAGAAATTTCTGAATTTTTCAAACCAAGCACGTGGTGCTTGCTTGAGACCATACAAAGATTTCTTTAGTTTGCAAACTAACAGTTCCCCACTTTCACCAAGCTGTTCAAACCCATGAGGCTGCTCCATGTATACTTCTTCAGTTAAGTCCCCATTCAGAAATGCATTATCCACATCAATTTGCCTAAGACTCCATCCTTTTATAAGAGCTAAACTGAGGATAACACGCACAGTTACTGGTTTAACAACTGGACTATAAGTCTCAGTATAATCAAATCCAGCCTGCTGAGCATACCCTTTAGCTACAAGACGAGCCTTGTAACGAGCAACACTCCCATCTGAATTTCTCTTTACCTTGAATAACCACTTACAACCAATAGGAACCCTATCACTAGGCAACTCAACTAAATCCCAAGTGCCCTTCTTTATCAAAGCAATGACTTCATTTTCCACAGCTATTTTCCAGTGTAACACCTTCATAGCCTCATGTATATTCTTAGGTTCCTCAGAATCAGAATTTAGAACTTCAGCACTGTAAACCTTGGGTTTGAAAACCCCAGCTTTAGACCTTGTAACCATATGATGCCTTCCTAGACTAGAACCATGATCAGATGAAGACTCAGAAACACTTTCATCACCTCCTTGATCAGATTGAGACCCAGCAGACGAACCAGTAGAATTTGAACTTGCAACAGGATCAGTACTTGACCTAGCAACAACAGGCTCTGTAGAACTTGAACTTACAATAGGAGCAGTACTCGCCCTAGAAGCAACAGATCGTGTAGTGGCTATTGCATCAGAAACATCAGCAACATGAGCAGTACTTGGTTGAACCATCATAGGGACTTGTGATAAAACAGGACCCGAAGAATTAAGAGAACTTGAAGTATTAGCAGATGTTGAAACAAAATCAGTTGCACCAAGATGAAAAGTACCAGGGGAACACGTAGCATCAGCAGAAACATCAACTCGATCACCAGATCGTTGAAATATAACACTACTACTCTTAACCTTTGGACAAAAGAACTTTTCTAGAGCAGAAGAAATTTGATCTGCAGTAGACACAGCTTGTCTTGTAGAAACAGACTCCTCTCGATCCTTAACTTGAAAAGGAAACATCTCCTCATTGAACTGTACATGTTTTGATACATAGACTCTTCCATCATCACTGAGACATTTATATCCTTTTTGAGTCTCACTGTAACCCAAAAATACACAGGGTTTTGACCTGAACTGTAGCTTGTGTTGATTGTAGGCTCGAACTAGAGGAAAACACTGAGTTCCAAAAACTCGCAGAGAGCTATAATCAGGTTTGCATTTGAACAGCTTCTCATGTGGTGATAAACCACCCAGAACCTTTGTAGGTAATTTGTTGATAAGAAAAACAGACGTATAAAATGCATCAGTCCAGTATTTAAAAGGTACTGAAGCTTGAGCCATAAGAGTAAGGCCAAGCTCCACTATATGCATGTGTTTTCGCTCAACCATACCATTTTGTTCAGAGGTATGAGGGCAAGAATTTCTAAAAACAATACACTGCTGATTAAAATAAGGAATTAAGGACTTAAACTCAGTACCACAATCAGTTTGAATTGTCTTAAGCTTGCAATTAAGCTGACGTTCAGCAAGTTTATGAAAAGAAATAACCAGATTATGAACATCAGATTTCTTGGACAGAAAATAAATCCAGGTATACCTGGAACAAGCATCAACAATACTTAAATAATAACATGAATTGTTAGACACTACAGGAGCAGGTCCCCATAAATCCATCTAAACTAATTGTAAAGGCTCACGATAAATAGTAGAAGAATTATGAAACTGCAACTTGTGACTCTTTCCCAATTTGCAAGCAACACAAGAGAACATTTTATTGGTATCAATAGAAACATTACATGACTTCATGAGTTTAACCAGAGCCTCAGCAGAAGGGTGACCTAACCTCCTATGCCAAGTCTCAAAGTTACTCGAACTAACAGCATTACAAGCCAAAGCATCAGAATCACTTATCTCAGAATCAACACCAACTACAGTATTATCAGTACAAGGCAAAATCCTAGAAGTACAATCTATAGACTTCCTAGTACAAGACAGATCATCAGAACCAGTAGAATTAGAACCAGAAGATTCAACATTAGATGGTAACACGCAATTAAACGCCAAACCAGCAGTAGACTCAGAAGACAATTTGTAAAGCCCTTCAGTTTGTGCCCCTTGCAGAATCACCTGATGTGTTGCCAAATCCTTCACAGAACAAAAGTTAGGGAAAAACTCTATAGATACATTATTATCCTTAGTAAATTTAGAAACCGATAAAATATTCTTTTTAATAGATGGAACATGTAAAAGATTTTTCAAAAATAAGGGTTTGAAAGATGTATGCAAAGAAGAAACTCCAATCTCAGAGATCGAAGCAGTGACTCCATTTTCCACAGAAACTTTACCAGTTCCAGAATAAATTCTAGGGTTAGAAACAACACCTGCATCTGGGTACCACGCCGTATCATTAAAACCAGGCAGATTACCAGAAAGATTACATTCATCAGACATAGCCGCCAGATTCGCTACAGCTCCTTGATCAACCGACGTCGGAGCAAACGAAAACTCATCAGGACCTTGATCTTCAACCACTTCATCGCCATAGTGACAGTTATTAGCCGAGTTGACCACACCGTCAAAAGACCGATCGAACCGAAAGAAGCAACGATTGGCAAGATGACCAAGCCGCCCGCAGATCTGCACTAAGGTCGAGACCGTCCACCAAAGCCTCTGCCTCGTCCACGAAAACCAGAACGACCACCATTATAAATCGGAAAACTTCCTTGAGACCGAAACCCTTGATCAGCACCAATCCTTGAAGAATCTTGCACCCGTTGAGAGAAATTGACGGCACTATTGTGAGACGAAACCCCATTTGAGAAATTAGGGCTACTATTAGGAAAATTAGAAAAAGACCGTGTTGCCCTAGAGACAAACGGACCACTCTGATTTGGGCCACGAGCCATATTGACCGAAAAAGATTGAGTCAAAAACTCTTGCTGCCTCGTCTCTGTATCTAAAAGAACATTACAGACCACGTCAATCTTATACGGCTGTTGAATCGAGGTAATAACGGCCACCACCGGTTCATACGCCGACGGTAGACCCGACAAGATGGCAAAAATGTGCATCGTCTCCGAGAGAGGGTGACCACAAGCAACAAGACTGTCGCAAATGGACTGAATCTGGGCCAAATACTCTTTCATAGATTGATATCGTTTACGCAGCGTCTTCAAACAGCAGTGAAGATGCATCAATTTCGTAGTGGACCAAACCGAAAAATTCTGTTGCACTCGTTCCCACATATCCAAGGCAGTCTTGCAACTCACCAACGAAGGTAAGATCGAAGACCCAGTCGAAGACAACAGCCATGAGCATAAGGCACTATCTTGCTGCCTAAAGGACACATACTCTGGATTCAATTTCTTAGAACCCTCGGGATCAAGAACGTATTGAGAGGGAACTTTAAGAGTACCATCAATATGATCTAACAAAGCAAGACTCTCAATCGAAAAAAGAACTTGCTGACGCCAAAGAAGATAATTGGAGTCATCAAGCCGAATCGAAATTGTTTTGTTCTTGAAGGGTTTTGCAGCGGATCCTTCAGCCATTTGAGAAACCTCTGATACCATGTTAGTATACAAGAGGAAATGGAAAATATCTCAAGAACAACCGTGCTTTATTCATCAGCCAAAGCTAGATTATATACAAGAGGATTAGATACAAAGACTTGAATAACAAACTGATAACTGACTTTCAACAACTATAACAGACTCTAACGGTAACCTTAATACAACGGCTAATAATGTTTCTTAGCACTAATGCTTCTCAAATCAAGGCAATCAATTGTCTTCACGTCATGTTTTATACCTATAATTACCATTCCAACTCAAGCATTTTACACTTTTTTATCCTTATATTCGAAAGAATGCACAAGGTTTTCACTCATTCTTACACAATTAAAGTCACGTCAACTATTAACACGGCTTCCATTAATTCTTCTTTCTATTTGAAAAGGTATAACAATAATCATCTTTATTCTTATTTAATTATATAACATTATCAACCTAGGCATACCAAACCCAACATACACAATCAAACATCACACATATATATTTCCCCATCTTACATTTCAAGGGTTATCAAAGAATCAAACTATGTTTTCATACTTTCAATTAAATCACATGTGGTAATGTACTTTTCTTATTTAAAGAACTTACCTTATATTTAAAAGCTTAGTCATTTGAGCAGGATCTATCTTAAAGTGTGAGTAAAATTGATTTAAAGCAATTGATCATACTCGAGATAGTTTCAATCTATCCCGCGATTATAAACTATACTCACTGTTTAATCCAGCTAGATTTGCTCCCGTAAAGAAGTCTCTTTGTGTACCCACTATTTGTTCTACTATGGCCTTTACCCCTCCTAAGCCTTTATGATCTATATGTACATCAAGAGGTAAAAATCGAGCATTAGAGCAAATCTTAACAATACTCATACACATTTACTCACACAATCAAATGTATTCAATGTTATTACATCAATCAGATTGCTAACATAAGTATACACATTCAAACTTATCATACAACCTTATATCTATTTGTTTGCTACCAAAACAGTCCACCAATTTACATATCTAAGCAAAACAATCAATGTCACATGTATGCACATTTAGTCACTTTAAAATAGTCTCTAAATTCCATTTTTCAATCGAAACTGCCTGGTTACTTATGTATTCAATGGTCCATCAAAACAGCACATATATTTCTAGTTGTGTCCATCAAAAACAGTTTAATTTAAGCCTATGAACATAAAAAACTGGGCAGATTTCATATCCTTATTTTAGACTACTAAAACAGTCCCGAAAATCTTCATTTCCTATCAAACAGTCCCAGATTAAAAGCAAACAGAATTCGTCTGTTCACAAACCACCAAATCAGCCCATTTCAATCAATGAAATAGTCCATTAAGTTTATATTCACGCTAACCCTGCTTTTAACAATTGTATACAGATTTTTATGCATGATTTCAGACCCCAAACTACACATACACCCACATAGAAAAATCTTTAGCATGAATGGCTACATTCACTATCACAAGACAACCAGCCATAATTGTATAAAAACTGAACGCTTCTAATCCATTTAGAGTGCCAAATTCTCTGTTATATACATTTCAGGGAAGTCACGACCCATCCAATACATACACACTAAATTAAGACTTTAATTACAATCAAGGTTTTACATTCCACATCCTTTACGGTAAGAACTTCATTCATAGGTTCTTTCGAGTTTGCTATAGTTTCCAACTCTCTATTGATCAATTTCAAGCAATATAATTAACCTAGCTATAACATTATGCTACTAAGCATGGAAATTCCTACATGCATCGGCCAATTAAATCAAAAAATCTTAGAGCGTCAAACAACTCGAATTTAAAGAGTAGGATGGAGATGGATTTCACCTTCTTCATATAATCGTTCGAACAATTCTAAGGTTTGAACCAAAATTTGTTTAGCTCTTCTATGTACATGGAGTTTGCACACTCTCCCTTTCTTCTCTCATAAGCTTCAGGTGAAAAAGTTCTAAGCAAGAAAATGAACTCCTTTTGATTACCACACTTGGCCGTGTGTTTCATTCCTCCACCCAAAGATTTCCTTTCCTCAAGACACATGTCTAGCTCCTCAATCTTTTAAGGATTTTACATGCAAGCCATTAATTCAGAGAAGTCTTCGATTTTGACCTTCCTCGAATGAGCTCTCTTAATTTATAATCTCTCCATTAGTTCCTTAACTCATTAGAAAAACAATCCAGACTTCCTTAAACTGAATTAAGGCTACAATAGATTCGTAACATTTTTGGGATATTACAATCTTGGAAAATATTGTTGCATCTTTGAGCGGATCAAATAAGTCTTCAATTCTCGGTAACGGATACTTGTTCTTAATGGTAAGCTTGTTTAGTTGCTGATAATCAATGCAAAGCCTCATCGATCTATCTTTCTTTTTCACAAACTAAACTGAGGCCCCCCAAGGAGATGAACTAGGTTTGATAAAGCCTTTATCTTGTAAATCTTGCAGCTGACTTTTGAGTTCTTTAAGTTCAACCAAAACCATACGATAAGGAGTAAGAGGTGTAGAAACTAGAGTTGATCCTGGTTGAACTTCAATCCAGAACTCAACTTCTCGAGTAAGAGGTAATCCATGAAGTTCTTCAGGAAACACATCAGGAAATTCAGTGACAATTAAGATGGATTCGAGATGAAGTTTGGTTTCATTAATTTCATATATAGCAGCAAACATCAAAATTGGTTCATGTGATTTTTATCTAGAAGGGTTATTACTTCCTTTCCTAACCCGAGAAGAAATAGAAATTTCTTAAAACAATCTACTCAAGCATGGTGTTTACCTAACCAATCTAAACCCAAGATAAGATCAAACTCATTGAAAGGCAAAGC
Organism: Hibiscus tridactylites; assembly: GCA_958450335.1. Classification (NCBI taxonomy): domain Eukaryota; kingdom Viridiplantae; phylum Streptophyta; class Magnoliopsida; order Malvales; family Malvaceae; genus Hibiscus; species Hibiscus tridactylites. The sequence continues at coordinate 20,737,265 of OY288289.1, read as the reverse complement.
TCACAAGTCGGTAGGGAAAGGAATGCCTTGAATGAACAATGGACAATTCTTACATACTTGGTTCACAACAACTCTATCCCCCAAAGGATTTGTAGCAATCAAATTATAGTTTGTAGGTTCAGGGATTAATCCAAAATTTTCAATTAAGGAGGAACAAATAAAAGACTGAGTTGAACAAAAATCGAATAAAGCATAAACAGGGTAGGAAAGAAATTTTATTGTACCTACTATAACATCATGGGAGTCTTCCTCTTTACGACCTCGAACATGATAGACTCAAGTAGGTACTCGATATTCTTGATAAGTGGCACTTGAGGCCCGCCCCCGATTTTTTCCATTATCTCCAGACCGAGCTTTCTTAGGTTCCTTTCCTTGAGATGATTGAATAGGATTTGAATTCTTCGAGACATGGGTCGGAAGCTTGTTTTGATTTTGAGGACAATACTTGATGTAGTGGCATGATCCTCCACACATGAAACAAGCATTTGCTTGTCTTCTATATTGAGCTGTGTGTTTCTTCTGACAGAAGTTACAAGTAGGGAATTGCGAATCCCTTCCCAAATTCCTCGTGGTGTTGATATAAATTGAAGATGCAGAAGATTTAACTATAGTATGTGGCTTAGGGAAGAAGTTACTTTTCAGGGAAGAGTTGAGATTCGAGGAACCTCCTTTATGATGCTTTGGCTTCTTGGATTGCCAATGGGGTTTATTATCAGAAGTGATTCCCAGAGCTGTGAACATAGGACCCAATTTATCATTGAGTCCATCAATAAACATCCGACAATTGTCTTCTTTCTTCTTGATAAATTCAGACTCGTACTTGCAGTATTTACAGAAATCACTAATATATTGCTCGATTGGTCTTCCACCTAGCTTCATATATAAGAATCGTCTTCTACGCTCAGCAAGATATTACTCACTAATGTACTTCTTTCGGAATTCCTTGAGGAAGAATTCCCAAGTAACGACATTTTAAGGAGCAGTAACAGTCTTAGTTTCCCACCAATAGGGATGGCAGACGGGTACAGTTTTGCGGATTCCGCACCGCACCCGTGCCAGTCGGGGTGGGGATGGGTATGAGTTTGGTGAGTAGTGGGCGGGTGTGGATGTAAAAAGTCATACCCGTCGCGGGTAGTGGGTAGGTGGTGGATTTAAGACCTTACTCGCCCCGCACTCGTCTTCCCCGTATGCTACTCGCCATATTATGTGGTTTTCAAGATATCTTATTCAATATAAAATTTATATTCTTTATTCAAATTTCAAGTTCATTGCTTTAGTTCTTTGCACTGTCTTACCTTTAGATTTCTCACATAATAACTAACTTATACCGGTGTAAATTAGTCATAGTTAGTTAGCTATAGTTCAATAGAACTTACACCGGTGTAAGTTAGTTATACCACATCACTAGTTAACAGTGTTAGGGTGGGGGCATTTTAAAGGACGAAAGAAAACTTCAGGGGACATATTAAACGCATCCAAAGTTCAGGCACCACATTGAACTTTCCGACAAAGTACAGGGGGCATTGGTGCCATTATCCCTTCATGTTTTATGTGATATGGTTGTTGTCGGGCGGGCGAGTAGGCGGGTATAGGTCGGTACAGGAAGGTACGAGATGGGTAATGGGTATCCAATTGGGTGGTGGGTGTGGGGATGGATTTAAGAATATACCCACGTGGGTGGGTGTGGATTTGAAAATTATACCGGCCGTGGGTGGTGAGTAGGTGGTGGATATGAAAATTTTAGGTGGGTATGGGGATGGGGGAGGGGGTATCTGAACCCGCCCCGCCCATTTGCCATCCCTACCCACCAACTCAAAGCTTCACCAACTAGAAGTACTATAGCACATTCCAATTTATGCTCATTAGGACATTGTAGTTGTTTGGTCAGGATTCTAGTGGTGGCTTCCAACCAGTACTAAACATCATCCGACTTTTCATCATCTGCACCGGTGAACGTATAAGCTCAATGTTGAACTAGTTTATCGATCAGGGCTCTTGGTGTTACCACTATAGTAGGAGAGGGAGGAGTTTGAGGATTTTGCCTCAAGGTAGAGACAAGTTGGTCGAACATATCCTTTATATTGAGGAGACATTCCCGTTGAACGTGATTAATCAAAGAAGCTTCTTGTTTAGCCTGGTGAGGTTCTACAGTCTTTTGAGGCTCACGTTGCTCCTGATTCATTCTTACGCTCCCTCTTTCATTGGAGGAGCTAGTCGGGCTCTCATTGTCCCGACCCAAACGTGTTTCAGACATTGATAAGAACTAAACACATGAAAAGAGCTTTTATGAAACATTGATCACAAGTACTTATTCATATAACTCATAGGTGGTACAAGTAACAATGATGATGCAAAGAACTTGGTTTAGTCCTAGGATCGACTAAACCTTGGCTCTGATTACCAAATTGTAACACCCTAAACTAGTTTAGGAATTAAACCGAGTTCAGAAGTATCACCATACACAAACTCAATCGAACAATCAAACATGAAAGCATTCATAGAGCATTCGAATGGTTCTAAAAAAATTAAAATCATTCAAGACTCTAATCGTGGTAGATCATGCCTGAATTTAACTCAATAGTCTATGATATCAAATGGACACCATGTGAAGTCTTAACTAGATTAACATAAAAGTTTCTTCTTACACCTAAAGTTTTCACAATTTGATCTTTCATTTAGGCAACAAGGAATTTCAATTTCGAAACATACATTTGTGACCAAACCCCCAATGAACATGGATGTACATACAAATAATTCTCTGTAATGAATCCAACTAAACCATTAACGCATACCATGAAAAATCATGTCAACAAGAATTCCAACCATTAAGCTTGTTCTAGTATCTTAACTAATCTCTTATGAATTGATCAAATGTGTATACACTTATCAAAACATACCATATGCCTCATTTATATGTAACAACCATTCCTACATTATGTCTATCATAACCTACATTACATGTGAACATTTAAGCTTATATCTAGCAATACATTACTAGCACGTAACTATTTACCTATCATAATATATTGGTTTAACTCACAAGAAACTACAAACTCCTTATACGTAATTTAATGAACAAATTCCCAAAGCATCATACATTTCACATACTATCAAAACAATGAGTAACCACCAAACATGCTAAGGCCTTAAATACAAAACATTAGATTATCAAAAGTTATACATACCAAAAGGATAAATCATATGCAATAAACTAAACATTGTGCCACTATCGTAGGAGTGTTACTCAAAAGTAAGCAAGACATAATATATTGCAGTACTTGTGATCCAACCGAGCTCCAAGAAGAAATTGCTCACGAGGTTTTATCTTGAAATGCAGTGAAGGATTTTGTAAGTAACAACTCGGTGAGGTAGTTTAAAACACCTAATAGCATGAAACAACATACAATCCTTTCGCTAGCAATCATTTTAACATGCATTTTTCATTTAATCAAGACTTTAGTCCTATTCATTGACCTTTCGATCAACTAGGAATAAGATTTCATACCATTCGTCTAGCAAGTAATTAGAATTAATAATAATCACATATATATAAGAGCGCATTCAACCAACACAAGTTTATTTATTCAAAGAAGCATACATAAGGCAATAAGTATAAGTTACTTATAAAACAAGTTATCCCAAGATGCATTTATTTGATTTATAAAGTTTCAAGAATATCTTTTATTATAGCCTTGAGAATCAAGTAGTCCAGGTACATGAATCCTCAACCAATTGTTGCCAATAAAAAAATGGTACTCGAAGTACCGGTCAATCCCTCCTACTGTCGCCAAGTGACCACATACACATCCCTCCTATTGTCGCCTCATAAGGACCGTAGTCCACCTGAAACATGAGCTCTATGGAATCTATGGCATGCCAACTATACCTACGACTGAGACGAAACCAAGACTTTTCATTATAACTTATCATATCGAAGTCGAAAGTGAGCTTAGCTCCTTATCGTAAAAGTGTATTCAAATAGCATAGCTTGTTTATATCAATAAAAGCATAGCATCAAATTTATATGATCATTCCAATGCTTATCTCATATCTTATCAGACATATACATGGTAATATACGAAGCTTCTTATAGTCAAGTAATTCATGTCATGTAGTACTTTACATTTAAGCACTTACCACATAATCCAGCTTATGTTTGAACACAACATTCAAGCATATTGTCACGGACCAACTTCCCACGACCGAGCAAGCCGCACCCATAGGTGCTTGCCTTAGAAAACCAAGTCCTTCACCCGACCGAAGGACCCGAGTAGTTGCCAACACCACACGCCAAGGGGCCATGCACAACACCCCATGTGGTGTTCGCATTCGAGAGAGCCTAGCCATAGCACTTCTAGTGCACCATGAGGCCAAGTCAAGCACCCCATGTGCTGCCCACGAAAGCAGGACCCGAGGGGGCACGCTGTACGCACCCACGGGGGCCTTGCCGAGCACCCTCCATGCCGCCCAAGCCATGGAGCCCGAGTCAGCACCCGACGTGCACACCAAGGAGGCCAAGTCTACACCCGGTGTGCACACTAAAGGGCCTATGGGAAGCCCATCCGAGTTGCCCACACCCCTAGGGCCTAATTTAACACCAAGCTTGCTAAAGAGGGGGTTTTGGACAACCCAAAACGGGCCTAGCAATGCCCAATCCGCCCAAGAGACCAAGACCCATTATGAGTTGCCATCATTTGACCAACACACATGGAAAGATATCATCCATGGAGTCATATTCGAGGAAAGTCTTCCTTGCCAACAAATATATGATGTCATAGATTTGTAACTTAGGCAACTTGTTATTATGTGATAGTGTTGCCATATTTAGGAGAAAGGATTCATCCATAGCCCTTGGATCGAATCACCCTTAGCCGTTAGATCGAGAGAGCCAAGGCTATAAATAGAGCCTTCCCCCAACCATTGTATTCATCTTCCATTCTTTGTAAATCTTTCTTGAGTAAGAGTTTAGAGATTTTCTCTTCATCTTGCCTTCTTTCTTTGCCTAGCCATCATCATCACTTTTCCAAAGCTTCCGCCCACTAGTTTAATCCTTAAGAGCTTAACTTTCAAGAAGGCTGACTTAGTCGTCATCTAAGATCGACGCCTAAGGCCGCATGGACTAGCTAATCAAAACCTAGCCCTGTGACAAGTGGTATAAGAGCCATTTTTCGCATCCTACCGAGTCGAGATGGCAGGCGACGGATCCTATCATGAGCACATTGAGCACGAGAGCCAACGTGTGACATGACAAACCGAGAAGACTAAGAGGGCTAGTTCCAAGGACTGAATCACGACACTTGAGGACAAGGTTATCCACCTTGAGAATGCCACGATCGATGCCAAGAGTAGGCTCGATGTGGTTGAAGTCCGACTATGGGACTTGGGCCAATGGGATGATAAACTCGAGGAGAAGTTCCTGGGAATAATCGACGATGTCAATGAACGCGTAGATCTACAAGACGGATCCCTCAAAGATGAAGTAAAAGCACTTAAGAAGATCGTGGAAGATCTTGCTAATCAAGTCAAGGTAGCCGCGCTCAGAACGGAGATCGAGGATCTCAAGAGTGAGGTGCTTGTTTACAAAGCCGCCGTGAGAAATGGCGTGGTGTCTAGCCCTGCGAGGGTGCTAGTCGATGTCCTGAAGCCGAAGCACTTCGAGGGGACGAGATCAGCCCAACAAGTGGAGAATATCTTGTGGGGGCTCGAGCATTACTTCAAAGAATCATGCATCATCGAGGATGCCGACAAGGTAAGTACCGCGTCAATATATTTAACTGGTAATACCTTACTTTGGTGGAGACGCAGGTGCTCCGACGAGAAACGTGGAGGCACCAGTGTTCGAACATGGGACGAATTCCAAACGGAGTTCAAGAACCAATTTTACCCCAGAGATGCCGAGAGAAAGGCGAGATCCAAGCTTAGACATCTTAAGCGAGAGGGATCAATCCGAGACTATGTTCGGGAGTTTAGCGAGCTACAACTCCAAATTTCTGACTTAAGCGAGAAAGATGCATTGTTCCATTTCATGGACGGGTTAAAGTCGTGGGTAAACACCAAGTTAGAGAGAAGAGACATGAAAGAACTCTCCAAGGCCAATGTTGTTGCAGAGTCATTGAAAGATCATAGTGTTGATCGAAACAAATCACCCAAGTCCAAGCCACGTTCGAGTGATTGGAGGAACCAAGATAGATCCAATGAAAGTGAAAAGGAGGAGTCATCGAGTGGTAGTGGTAAGCCATCGAATGACAAGTCCTAGCGATTCACGAGGCCTTGGAAGAGGAAGGACCGAGGTCCAGTAAAGTGCCATCATTGAGAGGGGCCAAATTATATTCGGGATTGCCCGAAAAAGACGAACCTTTCTGCCATCCGAGGAGAAGATGGAAAAGAGGAAAAGTTTGCCCAACTTGGTTCCATAGTAAGTTCGCTTGAAGCCAAGAGTGGCCGAAAGAAGAAGGGACTAATGTTCGTGGATGTGGTAGTTGTCGGCAAAAAGCTAAGCGCGCTTGTGGACAGTGGTGCATCCGAGTTGTTCGTGTCCGAGCAAGCAGCCAAGCACTTAGGCTTTCAAGTTGAGAAGACGAGTGGATGGATAAAGACCGTCAATTCCGAGGAATAGCCAATTGCGGGAGTTGCTAATGGCGTGGATCTTCGAGTCGTAGATTGGCACGGTAAAGCTTCCATCAAGGTAATTCATTTATATGATTACGATTTCGTTTTGGGCTTATCTTTTCTTGAATGGGTTGATGCACTTGTCTTGCCCAAGAGGGATGTTTTGTGTATTCTAGATCCTCGCCAACAATGCGTTGTGCCAGAGAAGCGAGTTGCGGACAAGAACACCAAGGCGTTAGCAACAATCCGTTTCGTCAAGGGAGTACCCAAGACAAGAGTCAACGATGACGAGACCATGGTATAGTCCATGGAAGTCCCCGAGGCAAAAGGACGAGTCTTTGGGGAGATCAAAGACGAGAAGCATTTGGAGTTGCCAAAAACATTACCACCAAGGATAAAGGTGGTTCGTGAGATCGAGTTCCCATCCGAGTTTGATGAAGTGGATCGAGTTCCCAAGGAAGAGGGGCTAGCACTTTTCTACGAAGAGTTGTAAGCTGAGTTTGCCGAGTGGTCAAAGTCCATGGACGAGTGGTATGATCCCATGGAACCGAGCCAAATCACTGTGATGGAAGGAGCAAGCCGAAAGTCTCCAACCATTATGCAAGCTGAGAAGGTGATGCCCAAGAGCATTGACGATGGGTCAATCCATGCCAACAACACTTTCCTTGGGTATCGACAAGGCATAGTGGACCGAGCCGACAAGGACCTTGTGTCCGAGGTAAATGATTCTTTATATAGAGATGCCATCAAAGTCGAGGGAACACCTCACCCCAACTATCCTAGTCAAGTCGTGAGACAAGGATAACGAGGAATCGAGTGACGAGGTGGTTAAAGCAAGCCGAAAGCCTCCAACCTTCATCTAAGCCGAGGGACAAGTGCTAGAGAGCACCGATGTGGGGTTATTCCACGACCCCGCCATCATCACTTGCCTTGAGTATCGACAAGGCGTAGTGAAGCCACCCGAAGAGGACATTGTGTCAGGGTTAAGTGAGCCAATTTATGAAAATTTGATTCTAACTTACTCTATTTCCATCCACAGGTTGCTTGCGAGATCAAGCAAGGAGCCGAGTCGAGCCGTGTAGCAAGTAGGCGAGAAGGCCTACGAGATGGAGTTACCATTGAGAGAACAAGCGAACCTTGCCGTCATCTCTAAGCCATTGGACGAGGATGCAGATGGCCAAGAGTGGAGCAAGTCGAGCCAAGCACAAAGCAAGGCTAACGTCTCCTTTGATGAGGAGGCACCACCCATCGAGACGGATCGAGAGCCAAGGCACGAAGGCCTTACACTTTGCACGAGAGTTCCCTTAGCTGAGCAGGAACTTGACGAGGAGCCGACGCCGTTCGAGGACGAGACAACCAAGATTCATCAGCACCTATCGACGAGAGCGTCGATAGATTCAGTGGGGGAGAATGTCACGGACCAACTTCCCACGACCAAGCAAGCCGCACCCATAGCTGCTTGCCTCAGCACACCAAGTCCTTCACCCAACCGAGGGATCCGAGTAGATGCCAACTGTTGACTGTACAAAAGTTCTATATTTTACCCCTTATTTAACCCATATTTCTGTTGCATTCAAGCATAATTCATTGCATTTAGGTAAAGTTTTGCATATACATCACAATTAGATAAAATAGCACAGTTGCTACTGATTTTGGCAAATTTTTCAAGTATCTGTTGTGGCAGACTCAGGACAACGAAGAAGCAGAGCTAGAACACAACATTGGTGTTCAGTCTTCGATTCACGTCGAGAGGTATCATCCAAGAAGTGTTCATCAACAGCACTTGGGCCTAGGGATAGGACAAGTCATAGCAGGGATTCTTGCGTCGTGTACACTTGCGTCGTGGCAACCATGACGAAAGCGTTGGTAGAAGGGAAAAGTGAAGTGGAGCTCGACAAATAGAGGAATTCAAGTCGGTCTGTCGTGGACCACTTCTATATTTTTCTAAGCCCTGGAGCATAATGAAGGCCAAGCCCAAAGTTCAAGGAAGAAACCCAAAGCAAGAAAAGAGGATGAATTAAAGGCATCTACTTAGAAGATTTAATCTCCAATAGTGTTGTACTTTAGTTTGAATTTGTATTCTTACCTTATTAGAAAACTATAACCCAAGGCCTATATAAAGGCATGTAATTCGACCTAGGGGAGGAGATCTCATCTCTAGCCGTCTTCCCCAAAACCCTTGTCGTTTTCCCCCTCTCGTCATGTTATAAAACTCCCCCTAGGGCTAAGGGTTGATTCTGTAAAGTAGTTGCAAGGATTGTAATGTTTAGGAATTTTCTGTTCAATGAAATAAAACATCAAGTTTGCTTATTCTGGTTTCAACATCTTGCAAGAGTATCGGGAGAGCATTGTAAGATTATTTATTTACTTAATATCTGGAGAGTTAAGTATACAAAAGGAGTAAATACAGGTTCTCCAGTTTATGATTGAACTATCTTGGACCTAGGGATAGGACGAGGTTAAGTGGCTAAGGAAGAATTCAACAACATTTGTGTTCAGCCTTCAATTCACGTCAGGAGGTATCATCCAAGAAGTGTTCATCAACAGCACTTGGGCCTAGGGATAGGACAAGTCATAACAGGGATTCTTGCCAAGCTTGAATTACAGAGTTGTGTGATCGCTGCCGCGACAACAACAGACTACTATCGCGACAGGAACGACGATAGAACATGAATTTCTCTTTCGTACAACACTTGTACTACCGAGCAAATCAATATCGGCCTATCTCTTAAACATGAATCTTTATTCTTTTATATTCATCATTTTCCAATATACTTTCCAAACATTTTAAAACTCTTTTTCTCTCTCGTGCAACAGTTCAAGGATAAAGCTATTTTCAATCCCTGTGGAGACGATATCCGATAATCCAAGTATCACTTTACTACTTGTGTCGTGTACACTTGCACTACATTGCGATAGGACTTTTGACCCGCAACACCAACACCACACGCCAAGGGGCCATGCACAACACCCCATGTGGTGTCCGCATTCGAGAGAGCCAAGCCGGAGCACTTCCAGCGCACCATGGGGCCAAGTCAAGCACCCCATGTGCTGCTCACGAGAGTAGGACCCGAGGGGGGCACGCTGCACGCACCCCAAGGGGGCCTTGCCGAGGACCCTCCATGATGCCCAACCCATGGAGCCCAAGTCTGCACCCGATGTGCACACCGAGGGGCCTAGAGGAAGCCTATCTGAGTTGCTCACACCCCTAGGGCCCGATTTACCACCAAGCATGCTAAAGAGGGGGTTTTGGACATGCCAACCGGGCCTGGTAATGCCCAATCCTCCCAAGAGACCAAGACCCATTATGAGTTGTCATCCTTTGATCAACACACATGGAAAGATATCATCCATGGAGTCATATTCGAGGAAAGTCTTCCTTGCCAACAAATATATGACGTCATAGCTTTGTAACTTAGGAAACTTGTTATTATGTGATAGTGTTGCCATATTTAGGAGAGAGGATTCATCCATAGCCCTTGGATCGAATCACCCTTAGCCGTTAGATCGAGAGGGCCATGGCTATAAATAAAGCCTTCCCTCAACCATTGTATTCATCTTCCATTCTTTGTAAATCTTTCTTGAGTAAGAGTTTAGAGATTTTCTCTCCATCTTGCCTTCTTTCTTTGCCTAGCCATCATCATCACTTTTCCAAAGCTTCCGCCCACTAGTTTAAGCCTTAAGAGCTTAACTTTCAAGAAGGCTGACTTAGTCGTCATCTAAGATCGACGCCTAAGGCCTCACAGACTAGCTAGTCAAAACCTAGCCCCGTGACAATATGTATGTATAAAGCATAGAAATTAAACAAAAAGAAATGCTCGGAAGGTTTCGAGCCTATCCTGAAACTTTAAACTACACTCACAGTTCTTTTTCGAGCTAGTTTTGCTCACAGATTACAACCCCCTTCTATCTATGTACACTTTGATCTACTTTAGCCCTTTTCCTTCAATTTCTTCTTGGTCTAAACATAATAGAAAGCACAATCACATATTAAGTCAATCCTTAACAATTATTCATTTGCAAAACCACACATAAATCATGAGTATACAAATATTCACCCAAAATAGTCATGTTTATGGTACCCACAAGTCCATGCTTAATACGGTCCTCTAATGTACTTAAAACACACAAAACAGCCCATTACAATCATATACATATTTTTTAGTATCAAAATAGTCCCGTAAGAATTTATATAAATATATGCAACAGTCCAAACACTTGTATACATTTTACATATTCAAAACAGTCGTAATGCTTTTATATGGTCCCAAAACAACCCCTTACTCTCTAATCACACAATTAAATACTTCAAAACTGTCTCCTACGGCTTCTATAAATATAATTCTGCTCTAATTCCTTTTTAGTATAATTACATGCTCCAAAACAGTCCTCATTATGTTTGTTTAATACAAAACAACCCCTTATCATTAAAACAGATTTTCCCCTGTTTTAGACCACCAAAACAGTCCTATTTTTACTTATTTATGCACACAACAATCTGAATCTCATGTATACACATATAGGTATTTAATTTCATTAATGCAACCCCTACATACTCCCAAAAGCACTTATGTTTTATAAATTCACACATATACATTCTCAAGACAATCTAATTTATAGTTTAACATGCAATGTCACCCTAATTCTGATTCAATTAAATCTATTCAATTGAACAATGACTTATTTGAATACTTAACTTATCTCAAAATTCTAAGACTCATCACCAATCAATTTGACCCTAAATTATGTCACAAGTTTCTCACAATTACAATTTAGGAAAGGAAGAGTGATGCTTACCTTTTTCTTAAGCTACTCGATTCAATGAAGCAATGAATTTAATCTAACTTAGCTTAAGCTCTATCTCTCCCTCTCTAGTTCATGGTTCGGTCAATGCAAAGGATGAACGAGAAGATACAAGCTTGGTGTATCCCTTCCCCAAATGTCGATTCAAGCTTTCCCCCCTCCACACATGTTTTCCAAAATGCATGACAAATGTCCATGCCCTTCTATTATTAGGAATTTTGCATGCAACACCTAATCTTGTCATAGTTTCTTTTGAGCTCTTTTAATGTAGTTTTCAACTTGTTTATAATTCTCATTTGAGTCCTAAATCTCGTAATTGGTTTTGAGATGCATTCAGATCATATCAAGAATTCCAAGTCCTAATTTGGGGTATTACACCTTTCGGCAATCGACGAGAATCATAAAAATCACTCAGCATGTCCATGACATCGTCTCTCAAAAAGGACCAACCTTTCTTATAAAATTCCAAGCTGAATCCATTCGGCCCCGGGCCTTTGCCCCCTCACAGTAACGTACAACATGCCATGCCTCTTCCACTGTAAATTTACCCTCAATTGTCAAACTATCCTCCTCGGCCAGGTACTTGAAATCCAGTGCAATTACAAAATCATCTGAGCCCCCATGTTGCGAGAAATGTTCACAAGGACTTGCCGAATAAGTTGTTTGATTTTACATGGATTAGAGATCCACCTGCCATTAATCCGTAGCCCTCCTTGAATCTTGGCCATCCGCTAGAAAAACATTGTATTACGGTGCCCCTCTCGTAACCATAACGCACGGGATTTTTGTCTCCACACAGATTCCTTGTATCTCATCAACCTCCAAAGTTTGGATTGTAAATTTCTTTTCTCTTCAGATATGCGGTCAACGTCCCCCTCTACAGCCCCTTTTTCATCCAAAAACTCAAGTAAATATGTTGTCACGTCTATTTGCGTATCAATACTCCCAAAAGATTGTTTGTTCCACACGCGTAAAAAATCTTCATGGAGCGCAGCTTCTCCATAATTCCCCATTCTGAATTCACCTCCGATAGTCGCCTCCATTCCAACTCCATCATTTGAATATGAGCCTTTCGCTCTAGCCAGTAATTGAGAAATTGGAAAGGTCTCGGCCCCCACATATTCAGTCATGTTTTCCAGGTTAGTTTCAAGGATAAACACCATTTCAATACGCTGCTGTTTTATGAGTATCCAAATCGCCTTCCTCTTCGTTGCCGATCCCATACCTCGAATATTCCATGATAGCACCTGCATCCCCCGGCCTTACTGACTACGTCTGATAATCCTTGTAATGTCCGGATAAAAGATTCTTCGTTGCCAATAGTCTTTGTCCCTATTTGTTGAAAATTTTTCATTCTCATTAAATAATTTTAGATTACAATCAGACTTATATATACAAGTGTAAAGCCTAACAACAAAGAATCAATTAACAAACTATTCTAACTGATTCTAAAGATTAACAACTTTCTAACTAACTATTCTAACTTTCAACACTCCCCCTCAAGTTGGTAGTTGAAAGATGTCTTTAACTCCCAACTTGCTCATCAAGTAGTCATGTTGTTGTACACCAAGTGCCTTTGTCATGATATCTGCAAGTTGCTCGGCAGAAGAAACATGCTGCGTTTGTATAAGGCCCATTTGTATATTATCTCGTACAAAATGAAGGTCGATCTCGATATGTTTGGTGCGTTCATGAAACACCGGATTCATTGCAATCTGAAGTGCAGCTTTACTGTCACAATAAAGCTTGACGGATTCACCATCATACATTCCCAATTCCTTTAAAAAACTAGTCAACCATACTACTTCTGAAACAACCACTGCCATGCTACGGTATTCAGCTTCAGCAGACGATCTTGCTATTGTGTTTTGTTTTTTTGATTTCCATGATACCAGTGAATTTCCAATTTTGATGCAGTAGCCAGTAACAGATTTTCTGGAAACTGGGCAAGAGGCCCAATCAGAGTCACAGTAGGCTGAAATCTGTTGTACCGTTGATGCTTCATAAAACAAACCTTGACCAGGATTATTCTTTATGTAACGAACAATCCTTAGAGCTGCTGTCAAGTGTGATTCTTTCGGTTGATGCATAAACTGACTCAAGTTTTGCACCGCAAACATGATATCTGGCCTTGTATGTGTAAGATAAATCAGTCTCCCTATCAACCTTTGATATACTGTTGCATCTTCCAGCAGCTTATCTCCATTACTTTCTCCAACATTTTCATCAAAAACTGATGTTGTGAACTTGACATTCTGCTCTAAAGGAGTAGAAACATGCTTTGATCCTCCAAGACCTAAGTCCTCAATTAACTCTAAAGCGTATTTTCTCTGGTTCAACAAGATTCCTTCCTTTGATCTCAGAACTTCAAAACCCAGAAAAAATTTCAAGGTTCCCAAATCTTTCATCCGAAAATTTTGATTCAACAACAGCTTTAGCTCTGCAATTAAAACATCACTGTTCCCAGTGATAAGTAAATCATCCACATAGATTAACATCATCACCAATGATTTTCCTTGACGTTTTGTAAAAACAGAATAGTCAGACTTGCTCTGAAGATAACCAGCTTGTAACAAAGCTTCACATAGCTTCACATTCCATTGTCTTGAAGCATGTTTTAAACCATAGAGGGATTTATGCAGCCGACACACCCTTGACTCCCCCTGGCTGCAAAATCCTGGTGGTAACTCCATGTAAACCTCCTCTTGCAAATCTCCTTGCAAAAAAGCATTATACACATCCATCTGGTAAAGTGGCCAGTTATGAGCAGTAGACAGAGCGAAAACTGTGGGAACAGTGACCATTTTAACCACAGGTGAGAATGTCCTTGTATAGTCAATCCCAGCTTTCTGACTATACCCCTTAGCCACAAGACGTGCCTTGTAACGTTCAACAGCACCAGAAGAGTTGTATTTAACTCGGAAAACCCATTTACAACCAATGGGAGTCTTACCAGATGGAAGAGGAACCAAAGACCAAGTGTGATTGAGTTCAAGAGCTTGAATCTCTTCTTTCATTGCTGCTACCCACAAAGGATTCTTGTTGGCCTCAGAATAAGAGGTAGGCTCAACAATGGAAGTTTTTGAAAGAAAAGAAACAGTGGAAGGAGGAAGATGATCATAAGAAATATGAGAAGAAAGAGGATATTTAGAAGAAGAAGAACAGTGGGAAGCAAAATCATGAAGCCAAAGAGGAGGACGAGTAGTGCGAGTAGAACGGTGAATAGGCTGAGGAGGAATAGGTTGAGGAGGAATAGGTTGAGGAGGAGAAGAGGAATCATGGGATGAATCTGTTGAGACAGGAGTAGACTGAAGAACAAGAAAATCAGCATCATCATAAGAAACACCAGAAGGAAATAACCAAGGAGTAGACTCATCAGTAGAGGAATGAAATGGAAAAACATCCTCATGAAAAACAACATCTCTGCTTATAAAAAAATCTTAGAATCTAAATTGAACATAACATACCCTTTCTGAACTTCAGAATAACCAAGAAAGACTGAAGGAAAAGCCCTAGGGGAAAATTTATCAGAAGAAGAAGAATTATTGGAAGCATAACCAAGACATCCAAAGACACGAATATTAGCAAAAGAAGGAGAACGATGATAAAGTAACTCAAAAGGAGACTTCCATTGCAAAAGAGAGGATGGAAGTCTGTTTATCAAAAAACAGGCAGTAGTGACACAATAGCCCCAAAACTTAACAGGAATATTTGCATGAAATTTCAAAGCCCGAGCCACATTTAATAGATGTCTATGCTTACGCTCAGCAACACCATTTTGCTGAGGTGTATAGGGACAACTACTTTGATGGATGATACCAAGAGAAGAAAAGAAAGCAGAACAAGAATTGTTAAAAAATTCAGTCCCATTATCGGTACGAACAAATTTAACAGTGGAAGAAAAATGAGTGGAAACATAGGATATAAAAGCCTTGATGAAAAGAATAGTATCTGACTTCAGTCTCAACAGAAACACCCACGTCATCCTAGAATGGTCATCAACAATAGTGAGAAAGTATCTCTGACCATGAACAGTAGAGGTGCGATAAGGCCCCCAAAGGTCCATATGCAATAGTTCAAAAGGTACATGCGAACGAGAAGAACTAGAGGGAAAGGAAAGCCTAGGTTGTTTAGCTAATGGGCATATAGGACAGTGAGAACAAGAATTATCAGAAATGTTATCAGTCAAAGACATTTTTGCCAAAATAGGGTAAGGAGCATGGCCCAAACGAGCATGCCACAAGGTAGTTTTATTAACAGTAGAAGTCATACAAGATGAAATGGAATTGCAAGATAAAGCAGAAGGAAAAAAGAGGACAAACCAGGCAGAGATGCAGGAGATATGAAAACGTACAGGCCAGCACTTAGTTTACCAATCCCCAGCATCTTGCCACTGGAGAGATCCTGAATCAAGCAGAAGTCAGGAAAGAAAAGAACAGCACAAGATAAGTCTGAAGTCAATTTTGAAACTGAAATGAGATTATGAGTAAATGCAGGGATGTACAAAACATTGGAGAGAACAAAATCAGGAGGAAAAAGAACAGATCCTGAATGAGTAATATCGGCATGTTTACCATTAGGAAGTAAAACAGAACGAGAAGTGGAAGAGCAAGAAATAGGATCATGCAAACTCAAAAAATCAGAACACATATGGTCAGTGGCCCATGTATCTATAATCCAAACAGATCGAGATCGAGCTGAAAAACAGGAAACATCACCTGCCAAATTTGCAGAGGGTTCCGCAACAGAAGGAGTAGCTTGATTGATGAGATCCAAGAGCTGCTGATACTGAGTCGAAGTAAAAACCGGCGCAGCCGAGGAAACCGAACCAACAGAGGATACACTAGAGGACGGGGAACTCGAGCGAACAAAATCAGTAACTAAAGTAGCTTGGACATCCTTCTTCTTGTTGAACTTGAAGTCGGATGGAAATCCAACAAGGCGATAGCACTGGTCCTTCTTGTGACCCCTAATTTTGTAGTGGTCACAAGAGCCGTTGAAACGACGACGAGAAGCACCGCCAGAGGAACCGTTGCCGGAAGCATACAAGGCAGTGGAGTCAGAGACCAAAGAAATCGAAGAGACACCATTAAGATGAGTACGCTGAGACTCTTCTTGTAAAATCATGGAATACGCCTGGTTAACGGAGGGGAGCGGCTTCATAAGAAGTATCTGGCTGCGGACGACGGAGAAGGTCTCATTCAACCCCATGAGGAATTGAAAGAGTCTCTGTTGAAGATGAGCGGCCAGATTGTCCTCTGAAGCATCACAGTCACATGTCGAAAAAGGAACAAGAACAGCAACTTCATCCCATAACAATTTCAATCGAGTATAATAGGTAGAAACGGAAAGGTCACCTTGCATCGTCGTCGCAATCTCACGGTGAAGAAAGAAAATTCGAGCCCCATCAATTTTGTCGAAACGCTCCCGAAGATCCTTCCAAATAAGTGCCGCATTCGAAGCAAAGACAACGCCGGCAGACAAATCACGGCTGACGGAGTTGAGAATCCAAGAAATAACAGTAGCATCACAGCGGTCCCACTGAGAACGGAGAGATTCCTCAAAACTTTCCCGTTTGCAATCACCAGTCACAAACCCTAATTTGTTCTTCGCGAGCAACACAAGACGCATCGAACGGCTCCAGAGACTGTAGTTGTCGATGTCGGTTAACTGAAGAGAAACAAGCGGCGCACCGGACGTGTCCGACGGATGGAGGTAAAGGACATGATTGAAGTCGATAACGGTGGTCATCGGAGAAGCAAAAGGGGAAAAACGCGAAAAGAGGAAGAAAAAAGAATAAAACCAGAGAAAGAAAATGCCAAACAGGCCAAACAGAAAGGCCTAACAACGAGAATGAAAAAAAACGGCCCAAACAGAATGGATCAGAAAAGACTCGTGATACCATGTTGAAAATTTTTCATTCTCATTGAATAATTTTAGATTACAATCAGACTTATACATACAAGTGTAAAGCCTAACAACAAAGAATCAATTAACAAACTATTCTAACTGATTCTAAAGATTAACAACTTTCTAACTAACTATTCTAACTTTCAACACTATTAATTTGCCAAACTCAATCACTTCTCTTGCCTCCTTCAACACCGATTCGTTGTTATTCACACGGTTTGAAACAGCCAATGTCTTGTGCACAGGGGGTTAGGTAACGCCAGATTTTTCCACGGCCTTTTATCTGTGATTTCTGATTAGAATTTGATGACTCCCCAGGTTCTGGTTGACTCCTTACAAAGTCGGGCACTTTCTTGTCATTTGATGTCTCAGTTTCCCACTCTTGTACCCTTTGTTGTTAACCGACTATCACACGCAAAATTCATATCCCCTACACTTTCAAGTGGACCTAGCAATAAAGGGATAATCGCATTGTAGTCTTTGTCCCACTCTTGTACCTTTTGTTGTTACTCACACGGTTTGAAACAGCCAATGTCTCGGCCCAAAGCGCTCACCTAGAACTCCACATTGTATTCTGTAGATCCCCACACCTACTAACCATGTCCGTCACAACATCTTCCACTCTCGACACCTGCACCACATATTCATCTCGCATTACTCCCATCCCATGCTTGACGCCCTAGGCTCACATCGCCCAATGTCTCCTCATCCGATCCCTTGCTCGACTCCTCACAACATCCAAAATCCTCATTCTCATCTCCCGCAAACCATGTGCATTCACAATTTGGCCAGAAATACACTTCCGCTACCGATAATCGAATTTCAAACCGTTGTCCTTGAACATGTAGATCCAACACTTCCCCTATCCTTTCAAATTGATCTGTTTCAACCAACACCCTTCCCCTCTAAAAATTGGATGGCTCTTGTGTCTCCTTTTCCACTCGAACCACCATTCCCCACAGTATCGCCACATTTGTAAAGGTCTCCTTTGACCAAGCAACAATCGGTACCCCATATACTGACTGCCACACTCGTCGATTCTCCCAACTCAGCTCAGGTTCCCAACCCGAGATCCGCACAAACCATTTCTCCATGTCCTTATTCTCAAGCACTTGATGCCGTGTTTTTAAATTCGTAAACTTCAAAAGCACACGGGAGCCACTCAGTCTCATTAAAGAACAACTTTGATGTTTGCATAATTCAGTTCAGCGGCCAAGTTTGATATTATCATGGGACGGCGACACCATCCGATTGCACATCGTTGTAAAATATCCACATTCGAATTCTCCACCATTCTTACAACTGATCGTCGCTACGATTTTTTATTAGTCTGATTCTCAACCAAAGCCTCCTTCATCATCGACTCCTTTGACTCCACCTTTTTTATCCGCCAGAAATGATCACGTATTTCCTTTTGCACTAATGAAATCCTCAATTTTGATCCATAAATCTGTAATCCATTTAGTCTATCCCTCACCCTAATTGCATCACTTTCCCAACACATTCGCACAAAACCGAAACGCAATCCCTCTCTTGATATTTTATTTGGGATAAAAACATCGATGATTTCCCATGACGATCAAAGACCTGCCAAAGCTCTTCCTAGTGAATAGTTGCCAACAAATTTGTCACAAATAATGTCCATACACGGCGGCCTGAATGCCTTCGACACCTCTCGCTCTCGCTCCTTATTTTCATTTTACTATCTCAAATCAATATTTGTTATTATTGATAATATTATTTCTTTCAAATATTAATATTTAATAAAAAGTAGACTAAAATATTTAGTCTAATACTATTTTCAAATTTTTAATAACATTATGAAATTATATGAAAATGTTTTGCCCGAATTTTGATTTATATGTAGTTTTTAATAATTTGATTGAGAAACGTTGTGCACAAAGTATGGTTGTAATTTATATGTTAAAGTTGAATAATTATTTGGATGTTGAAATAAGCGATATGTTGTTTTATTGGAGAAAAAAAAAATCTTGTCATTGTTGATATTTTGAAAAAAAAAGATTATTATTGATTATAAGGTTGAATTTTATTTTATGTAAGTTATGTTGAAAGTTTGTCACATATTAATTAGTTTTGTTCATATTAATTTTAAGGGTAAAGTACTTGAATGATCACTTATGTTTAGGATTTGTACACTTTTGGTCACCGACTTTTAGACTCGATCGTTATGGTCACTTTTGTTTTTGATCTGTAAACTTATGGTCATTGGGACATTTGTTGTCGTTAAATGTTAACAGGAGATTGATCTGAAACAATAAAAAGAGGGATAAATACCTAGATAGTCTCTAAACTATTACTTCACTTTTATTTTGACCACAAAAATAAAATCAATTTTTATAATTACACATTTAATCCTTCATATTTATAATTTTTTTTTATTATTCCCTCCACCATCTTCTATATTCTTCTTCATCTAACTGAATCCCTAATTTTGTACTATATCAATTCTCAATTCACACCGTATATTTTTTCTACTATATTCCTTCATCACTTTCTTCTCCTCATTTGTATAAATCTACTTTCCTTTTCTCCTTCCTCAATTTGTCTTGAAATTAAGTTTTTCTCCTAAACAGGAAAGGTAAAGGTCTCAATCTAATCAAACATATTCTTTTCATATCTAAATTTATGATTTTCATCTAACCACCGACGGTGTCCCATATAAGAGAACTTCTTTCCATTATACAACCACTTCGAGCATGTCTGTGCAGCACAACAAAGACAAGCATAACAGCCTTTGGTACTCCACCCAGATAAATTTGCATAAGAGGGAAAATCATTAATAGTCCACAATAAAGCTGCACGCAAATTAAGATTCTCCTTCTTCAACACATCATATGTTTCGACACCCACCCATAATTGTTTCAACTCCTCAAAAAGAGTGTAACGCCATGGTTTTGGGCCTAGATGTTTTAGACATCGGACCGGACCGGTCGAGGACGGCTCGAATCGCGTAAGGTGATTTAAGGAAATCAAGGACCGGGATGGGATAAAAATGTGGTAAAAATTGCTAAAATCCTCTAAAAATATGTTTAAGAGGTTGGTCAAGTCAATTTTACAAAAAGAGTTTCGAAAATGGGACATTTTGAGTAGCGACCAAATTGTAAAGTTTCAAAACTGTGGAAAATGTGATTTTTAAAGAAGACAAATTCTTAAATCTATAGGTGTCTTTATGGAAATTTAGCCTTTCTTTAATATGACATGTGTTTAAAATGATTTTTAATTAAATAGCTTTAAATGGTTTTGATTTAATTAATTTAGGTGGTTGACTTGAGATTTCTAATTACGTAACTACCAACTTCTCTTCATTTTCAGCCAATCACTATTTTCATCCATTTTCTCTAGAATTCTTTTCTCCCAAACACTCTCCCAATATTTCCTAAACAATTTTCAAGAAAACCTATCTAGTTCTTCAAGATTTTTTAAAGGGAAACTTGTCATCCATTGAGGAAAGCAAGGATTGGAGGTAAATCTCGTTCTCAAACTCTAATCAAAGTTTTTTCATTAAAATTCCCAAGATATTTGGCTTCTAATTAATGATTTTGGTTGAGTTTTCATTATAGTTTTGATTAGAGATCAAAATCTTGTAGAAATATGGTTGAAATCTTAATTTTCGGACTTGATGAGTTAAGCTCTATTTTGGATTGATTTAATTAAGTTCTAAGTTGCTTATTATGTTGAAATGAAGTTTTGATAACATAGATCTCGAAATCCTTGAGATCTTTGAAGTACTTGATAGTTTTAAGTGAGTTTTTGAGGTGAAATGGTGGAATCTTGCTTGTTGGATGTATAAGGTTGGGTTAGGTTGTTTGTTAGATGTGTTTTGATGTTTATAATGTTTTGGAAGTGATGTATGTTGGTTGGGCTTGGTTTAGGAAGCAATCGGTTGAGTTTTCGGTTGGGTAATTTGGTGTAGTTTGGGTGAGCAACGAATTTGTGAATTGTTGCTAGTGTTGAAATTCATTTTAATGCATTTAGTTTTGATGATGTGAAAACAAGAGATCTTGATCTGGAAGCAAACGAGGTGTTGTTGGAGGCTCCGAAAGAGTAATTTTCATGTCGGCGAGCAAGGCTTCGTGTATCGGTGAGTGGAAACGGATTTTCCAGCTTTGTAACGCTTTGAGCGTGGTTTTGGGAGCTTAGTGTAAGTTTGAAACACTTAGCTAAGCTTAAGAGTAAGTGGTTCGAAAGTCTCTCTTGGAAATGTGCTATGTTTTGATGAAAATGCACTTGAGTTAAAGGTGGTTTTGTTTACTGTTTTAAGCATGGTTAAATGTTGGATTTTATTGCCATTGTGTTAAAGATGCACTAGGTAAGTGATCCTTGGTTTTTATTTGATAAATGCATATGATGTTAAGCATATTATGCTTGTGGAAATGGCATTGTGTTTATGCTTGTAAAACAATGGATTAAAGAGGTTAAATGATTATATTGGCAAGTGATGGAAAAGGGTTTTTGGTTACGTTAACCGGATATAGTTAGCCGACTATAGGATTGGGTGCATCGTGAATAAAGTTGCCTTGGATGTCGAGGGGTTGTGATTGTGCTGTAATCTCCATCCAAGTACCCTAACGATTGAAGTTAAGACCACAACGGTGAATGGTTTAATCTCGTGTGTGAGTCTTGTGTATGTGTCTCGTACTCTCGTTAGTGGAATTATACAACTACCGATGAGTGATGTTGAGGAGTTGAGACTGTGCCATTAATCTCCATCACGGGTGTTGAGGGGTTGTGATTGTGCCATTGATCTCCACCTTGTGTAGTCCGGTAGTATGTATGAAGCGTGTGGGACAACGCTTGTAATCCGCGTATCTGATTGTGTCTTTTGTTGGTATGGTTTATGAATTATCACTTGTGAGCCAATATAATGTAAATGTTTAATGTTAAGCATGAGATGCTTGTAAGTGATGCTATAATGCATGAGATGCTTGTAAGTGCTGCTAGAATGCATGAGATGCTTGAAAGTGATGCTAGAATGCATGAGATGCTTGGTAAAGCATGATCAAGGTTTATTTGCTGTTTAGAAAGATGCATATGATCATATTTTTAGAAAATGCTTTGATGTCTTGAAAGGACATGTTTTGTGTAAAGGCATGTGTTGAAAAGTGGTGGTTTTGCAAATTTTGTGAAATGCATTGTTGAATGTTGTTTAGCGATCCTCACTAAGCTTTGTACTTACACTCATTCATTTCATCAATGCAGAGAATTAAGCGTTTGAGGCAGCACACAAGTATGTGGCTTTACTTTGGTGTAATAAGAGGCAATGGGTGGGATTTATACTTTTGGATGGTCGAGGATGTTGCTATTTACCTTAAGCATGTTTGGTTGTTTACCTTTGAGTTGTAAATGGCCTTTGAGGATTGGTTTTAGGTTTGAATGTTGATTTTAGTTTTGTATGGCTTTGGTGGACTAGGGAGCATGCCTATAGTTCCATTGTTTGCATGATTGATGCCATGTCTTAGTTTATGCTTCATAATGATGATCTCTGATGCTTAAACATGTTGTGTGTACGTTGTGGCATGAATTGGAATGTTTTCGGATGTGGAAAGATGTGAAAAACCAGCAAAATATGTTGTTGCAGGGCAAGGCGTATCGGAACGCCCTTACATGTTTCGGAACAGAGGTCTGAAATGGCCATGAGGTTTCGGAATGGGTAGGAACGTTCCGGAATGATTTTACTACCGGAAAGGGGTGTTTCGGTACGGGTTTCAGAACACACCCGAGTATCGAAACGATCAACTTGGTTTCTAAACGACCGTTCCGATACAGGGTTTCGAAACACCTGATCGTTGAAGTTTGAATTTGAATTGTTTTAGGTTTCTATTTCTTACGTTTTGGTCCCTAAATCTTATGTGCTTAATTAGGTGAGTTTGGTTGATTCGTTGAAGTTGAAATTTAACATGTTGGATTAGTATAAGACTAATTTTTGTTTGGTAACCTTAAATCTTGTTGAGTCCTCTAAATTCTGGAAATTTACAATTTAGTCCCTAAAAGACATTTGTATGCAATTGAAGCCTTTAATGAGTTCCATTCGCTGTGTCGTTTCAGCTAAAACGTTTTGCCCTTCTCATATGTTAAATATGTGCATCTAGTAAAGTTAAAAAGGAATAAAATGTCGTTAATCAAGGTTGACTTTGAGGTTGACTTTGGTTTTCCCCGTGTAATCTTCTTAAATCGGGTCGGGTATCTAGGCCGGGCTAAGGGGGTTACATTTGTTGGTATCAGAGCCATGTTACGAAATAATTGGGGATGTTGGTATGAGAAATCGATATATGTTGACGTATGTTGGCTGAAAAGCATGCAATTGGTTGAATCTTGAAGCTTATGATATGCTGAATTGATGTGAGTCGTATGTGAAATGAATATGATTGCATGATGATGATGCAATGTTGTTATGTGCTGATTTTGGATGATGGAAAGCATGTTGAGCATGATGTGATATTATATGCTATGTTGTGTTGAGGGAAATTGGGGGTACCCATTGCGTTATTACACTAAACAAATGTTTTTGTAAACTTTGATTCTAGCTTGCAGTTGGCCTAAATGGTTTGACTTGTTTTGTTGTTATGCCTTGTTTAAAATAGCACCATGGGTCCGAGAAGAGAGTTGAGATCGAATGATATAGTGCCTGGGGCTGAGTAGGGTAAGCAAAGGGCTGATGTCCCTCCTGGTGGAAACTTACCTCCTCCGCCACCACCTAGAGGTGGAGAGCAGGTGCAGCAAGGACATGATGGTCCGAGTTTGGGTGATCTAACGCCATTGGTTTAGGCGATCACCGAGGCGTTTCAGGCCGATGTTGCCGAGGCGCATGTACAGGCCCCTACAGCTAGGCAGGTGAGCTTACCTTTGGAGAGGTTGAAGAGCTTAGGAGTTGTGGAGTTCTATGGTATGTCTATTGAGGCGTCAGAAGCTTAGTTAGTAAGTACAATCCGTATCGTGGATCAGATGGGCTGTAATGATATGCGCAAGCTGGGATGCGTAGTTTCTTTGTTGCGAGGCGATGCCTACAGCTGGTGGACGACTACCACTGCCGGTTTGGAGCCCAATGAGGTAGATTGGGGGTTTTTCAAGGGGGCCTTCAAGAGGAAGTATCTAGGGGTGAGATACTTGGACGAAAAGAAACGTGAGTTTATGTTGCTAGTTCAGGGCAACCTTTCTGTGGCTGAGTACGAGGTTCAGTTCGTACGCTTGAGCCAGTATGCTCCTGAGCTAATACTTAGTGAGAGGCACCGATGTGATCGCTTTCGGTACGGGTTGGTACAGGAAGTTAAGACGTATATGTTGGCTGCAGATTATACTGACTTTGATGTGCTTGTGTGTCGAGCCAAAGACATCGAGTAGAACTTGGGTTTGTCGTCTCGAGGTGTTGGTTCTAGCTCTGGGAAGAGAGCAGTTGAGTATAGTTCTGGAGGTGGACGGAACAAAAGAGGTCGAGATAAGAGACATCAACCTGAGGGGAGGCGAGGTGCTCTGGGTCGAGGCGGTCAGGCCCAGGGAGGTCGAGTGAGACCTGAGCAGCATACGTGCTGGACATGTGGTTTGAGAAACCATTTGAGGCGAGATTGTTCTCGACCAGCTAGAAAGGTCCAGGCTCCTGTTGTGATGACAGGGAATTCATATTGGAATTGTGGTTCGGCGGATCACATGAGGAGGGAGTGTCCCTTGTTGGCTGGTGGAGGCCAAGGACGTGCTCCTGTAGTGGCTGCACCTCAGAGAGGCCGTGGGCGTGGCCATGCAAACTTTTAAAAGAGAGACGAGGGGCAGCGAGGTATTACTCATGTAGTAGCTGTCCGACCTAAGGGAGGTGGACCAA
Source organism: Hibiscus tridactylites (assembly GCA_958450335.1). Classification (NCBI taxonomy): domain Eukaryota; kingdom Viridiplantae; phylum Streptophyta; class Magnoliopsida; order Malvales; family Malvaceae; genus Hibiscus; species Hibiscus tridactylites. The sequence continues at coordinate 20,712,112 of OY288289.1, read as the reverse complement.
CGAGGGTTTATGCTCAGCGCAAGGAGCGCAATGATACCGATGTCATCGCAGGTACCTTTGTTCTTCAGTCTTTATCTTTGCTGGCTTTGATTGATTCTGGATCCACGCATTCTTATATCTCGAGTGAGCATGAACATTTTCTTGATATACCCGTTGAGATGCTTGAAGTAGGAATGCAAGTGACTAGTTCTTTTGGTGAGATTGTAGTCACTAGGAAGTTGTATAGGAGATACCCTTTATCTGTGCAATGACATGTTTTTCTTGTGGATTTGATGGAGTTACCCTTCTACGGTTTCGATGTAATCCTTGGTATGGATTGGTTATCGGAGCATAGGGCGGTGGTTGACTTTGATGTCAAAAGGGTGACCATAAAGCTGGCCGATGATTATGAAGTGGTGGTGGTAGGCGAGAATGTGAAATTCTTTTCAAAAGTGATTTCGGTTTTAGAAACAAATCTTATGATGAAGATGGGTTGTGAGGCTTATCTTGCTTATGTGATGAATCCTGGCACCAAGGATGTACGTGTGTAGGACCTTTGAACTGTTCGTGATTTTCCGGGTGTCTTTCCAGAAGAATTGTCTAGATTGCCACCAAACAGGGAAGTTGAGTTTGGTATCGAGTTGTATGATAATACGACTCCGGTGTCCAGTGCTCCTTATCGCATGGCACCTAAAGAGCTGAAGGTGAAGGATGTGGACGTACGTAAGATAGCTTTTCAGACGAGGTATGGACATTATGAATTCTTGGTGATGTCGTTTGGTTTGACCAACGCGCCTGCTACTTTCATGGACATGATGAATCGTGTATTCCATGAATTCTTGGAATAGTTTGTAGTGGTGTTCATCGATGCTATCTGTGTGTATTCACGTGCCGAGGAGGATCATGATAGACACTTGAGAATTGTTTTGCAAGCGTTGTTGGAAAATCAGTTGTATGCCAAGGCAAGTAAGTGTGTGTTTTGGCTTAGGGAGGTGGTCTTCCTTGGACATGTTGTGTTAGCTGAGAATATTCACATTGATCCGCATAAGGTAGAGGCTGTGATGGGATGGAAGGTACCTAAGTCAATGACGAAGGTGCAAAGTTTTCTTGATTTAGCTGGGTATTACCGTAGATTCGTTGAGGGTTTCTCGAAGATAGTTGCACCGTTAACCAAGTTGTTGCAGAAGAATGTTCGCTTTGAGTGGACTGATGCGAGACAACAAGCTTTTGAGAAGTTGAAGGAAGCTTTGATGCAAGCTCATGTTCTGATTCAACCTGAGTCTGGAAGGGAGTTTGTGGTCTATAGTGATGCGTCCATTGTTGGTTTGGGTTGCGTATTGATGCAGGGGGTAAGGTAGTGGCCTATGCATCTAGGCAGTTGAAGGTGCATGAGTGCAACTACCTTACTCATGATCTTGAGCTTGCGGCTGTGGTGTTTGCCCTGAATATTTGGAGGCATTACCTGTATGGTGAGAAGTGTGTGGTATTCACGGATCATAAGAGCTTGAAGTATCTTATGTCTCAAAAGGAGTTGAATCTTAGGCAACGTCGTTGGGTAGAGTTGTTTAAAGATTATTATCTGACGATTGAGTACCACCCGGGCAAGGCTAATGTTGTGGCCAATGCTTTGAGACAGAAAGTAGCTGTGGAGTTGAAGGCAATGTTTGCTCGCTTGAGCATTTCGCGTGATGGTGGTGTTATCGCTGAATTGCAAGTGAAACCATCTCTAATTTTATTGATCAAAGATAAGCAGTTGTTAGATGATTCTCTTGTTCCTCATATTCAGAATCTTGCAGAGGGTAGACCTTCAGATTTTAGCTTTAGTGATGACGGTGTTCTGTACTTTAGGAGTCGAATAGTGGTGCCGGATGATGTTGAGTTGAGGCGCACTATCCTGGCCAAAGCCTATAGTAGTCCTTTTGCTATGCACCCTGGTAGTACAAAGATGTATCGTGATTTGAAGGATGAGTACTACTGGGTGGGGTTGAAAAAGGATGTGGCTGAGTTCGTTAGTAAGTGCATGGTGTGTCAGCGAGTGAAGGATGAACATCAGGTTCCTTCTGGGTTGTTGCAGCCTTTGAGAATCCCAGAATGGAAGTGGGAGAGATTGTGCGGTTGCACAATGTGCCAAAGTCTATAGTGTCGGATAGGGATCTGAGGTTTATAGTGCGATTTTGGGAATGTTTGCATCAAGCCTTGAATACACGGTTGAATTTCAGTACTTCTTATCATCCTCAGATAGATGGACAGTCGGAACGTGTGATCCAAGTGCTTGGGGACATGTTTGCGGTGCTGCGTGATAGATTTTTAGGGTTCTTGGGAGAAGCACGTGCTATTGGTTGAGTTTGCGTATAATAACAGTTATCAGGCGAGTATTCAAATGGCGGGAGTATTCAAATGGCTACATACGAGGCTTTGTATGGGAGAAGATGTAAAACCCCTCTCTGTTGGGCAGAAGCTGAGAAAAAGTTGATCTTGATGCCAGCTATGCTAAAGAGAATCACAGAGAAGGTGAAGCTCATTTGTGAGCGTCTGAAGGCACCATCGGATAGGCAAAATTCTTACACGGACCTGAAGTGTAAAGAGATTGAGTTCGTGGTTGGCGAACATGTGTTTTTGAAAGTGTCACCTTGGAAGAAGGGGTGAGATTTGGGTGTAAGGGTAAGCTTAGCCCAAGGTTCATTGGACCTTACGAGGTTGTGGAATGAATTGGTCCTGTGGCATATCAGTTGAGATTGCCTATGGAGTTGGAAAAGATACATGATGTGTTTCATGTCTCTATGTTACGGAGGTACAGATCGGATTCTTCGCATGTGATGCTTGTTGAGGAGATAAAGTTGAATCCGGATATGTTGTATGATGAGGAACCAATGAGAGTTCTGGTTGTGAGTAGCAAATTTCTTCGTGGCAAGACGATAGAGCTCGTGAAGGTGTTGTGGCGACAACGAGGAGTTGAGGAGGCCACGTGGGAAAGCAAGGCGAACATGCTGAAGCAGTGCCCGCACCTTTTTCCATCAGGTAAAATTTTGAGGACGAAATTTCCTAAGTGGGGGAGAGTTGTAACACCCTGGTTTTGGGCCTAGATGTTTTAGACATCGGACCGGACCGGTCGAGGACGGTTCGAATCACGTAAGGTGATTTAAGGAAATCAAGGATCGGGATAGGATAAAAATGTGGTAAAAATTGCTAAAATCTTCTAAAAATATGTTTAAGAAGTTGGTCAAGTCAATTTTACAAAAAGAGTTTTGGAAATGGGACATTTTGAGTAGTGACCAATTTGTAAAGTTTAAAAAATCTAGAAAATGTGATTATTAAAGAGGAAGCCAAATTCTTAGAATCTATAGCAGGCTTTCAAGCAATTTAGCCTTTCGTTAATATGACATGTGTTTTAAATGGTTTTTAATTAAATAGCTTTAAACGGTTTTGATTTAATTAATTTAGGTGGTTAACTTGAGATTTCTAATTACGTAACTACCAAATTCTCTTCATTTTCAGGCAAACACTATTTTCATCCATTTTCTCCAGAATTCTTTTCTCTCAAACACTCTCCCAATATCTCCTAAACAATTTTCAAGAAAACCTATCTATCTCTTCAAGATTTTTCAAAGGGGAACTTGTCATCCATTGAGGAAAGCAAGGATTGGAGGTAAATCACGTTCTCAACTTCTAATCAAAGTTCTTTATTGAAATTCCCAAGATATTTGGCTTCTAATTAATGATTTTGGTTGAGTTTTCATTATAGTTTTGATTGGAGATCAAAATCTTGTAGAAATGTGGTTGAAATCTTAATTTTCGGACTTGATGAGTTAAGCTCTATTTTGGATTGATTTTAATTAAGTTCTAAGTTGCTTATTATGTTGAAATGAAATTTTGATAACATATATCCCGAAATCCTTGAGATCCTTGAAGTTCTTGATAGTTTTAAGTGAGTTTTTGAGGTGAAATGGTGGAATCTTGCTTGTTGGAGGTATAAGGATGGGTTAGGTTGTTTGTTAGATGTGTTTTGATGTTTATAATGTTTTGGAAGTGATGTATGTTGACTGGGCTTGGTTTAGGAAGCAATCAGTTGAGTTTTCGGTTGTTTCAGTTGGGTAAATTGGTGTAGTTTGGGTGAGCAACGAATTTTTGAATTGTTGCTGGTGTTGAAATGCATTTTAATGCATTTAGATCTCTGTTTTGATGATGTGACAACAGGGGATCTTGATCCGGAAGCAAATAAGGTGTTGTTGGAGGCTCTAGAAGAGTAATTTTCATGTCGGCGAGTAAGGCTTCGCGTATCCGTGAGTGGAAACGATTTTCCAGCTTTGTAACGCTTTGAGCGTGGTCTTGGGAGCTTAGTATAAGTTTGAAAAACTTAGCTAATCTCAAGAGTAAGTGGTTCGAAATTCTCTCTTGGAAATGTGCTATGTTTTGATGAAAATGCACTTGAGTTAAAGGTGATTTTGTTTATTGTTTTAACCATGTTTAAGCATGGTTAAATGCTGGATTTTAATGTCATTGTGTTAAGGTTGCACTAGGTAAGTGATCATTGGTTTTCATGTGATAAATGCATATGATGTTAAGCATGTTATGCTTGTGGAAATGGTATTGTGTTTATGCTTGTAAAACAGTGGATTAATTAGGTTAAATGATTATATTGGCAAGTGATGGAAAGGGTTTTTGGTTACGTTAATCGGATATAGTTAGCCGGCTATAGGATTGGGTGCACTATGAATAAAGTCGCCTTGTATGTCGAGGCGTTTGATTGTGTCGTAATCTCCATCCAAGTACCCTAACGATTGAGGTGAAGACCACAACGGAGAATGGTTTAATCCCGTATGTGAGTCTTATGTATGTGTCTCGTACTCTCGTTAGTGGAAGTATACAACTACCGATGAGTGATGTTGAGGGGTTGTGATTGTGCCATTAATCTCCATCACGGGTGTTGAGGGGTTGTGATTCTACCATTGATCTCCACCTTATGTGGTCTGGTAGTCTGTATGAAGCGTGTGGGACAACGCTTGTAATCCGCGTATCCGATTGTGTCTTTTGTTGGTATGGTTGATGGATTATCACTTGTGAGCCAATATAGTGTAAATGTTTAAATGTTAAGCATGAGATGCTTGTAAGTGATGCTAGAATGCATGAGATGCTTGAAAGTGATGCTAGAATGTATGAGATGTTGGGTAAAGCATGAGCAAGGTTTATTTGTTGTTTAGAAAGATGCATGTGAGCATGTTTTTAGAAAATGCTTTGATGTCTTGAAAGGACATGTTTTGTGTAAAGGCATGTGTTGAAAAGTGGTGGTTTTGCAAATTGTGTGAAATGCATTGTTGAATGTTGTTTAGCGATCCTCGCTAAGCTTTGTTCTTACGCTCATTCATTTCATCAATGTAGAGAATTAAGCGTTTGAGGCAGCACACAAGCATGGGAATCCAAGCACTTTGGTTTAGCAAAGTATGTGGCTTTACTTTGGTGTAATAAGAGGCAATGGGTGGGATTTATACTTTTGGATGGTTGAGGATGTTGCTATTTACCTTGAGCATGTTTGGTTGTTTACCTTTGAGTTGTAAATGGCCTTTGAGGATTGGTTTTAGGTTTGAATGTTGATTTTAGTTTTGTATAGCTTTGGTGTACTAGGGAGCATGCCTATAGTTCCAATGTTTGCATGATTGATGCCATGTCTTAGTTTATGCTTCATAATGATGATCTCTGATGCTTAAACATGTTGTATGTACCTTGTGGCATGAATTGGAATATTTTCGAAAGTGGAAAGATTTGAAAAACCAGCAAAATCTGTTGTTGCGGTGATAGGCGTATCGGAATGCCCTTACCTGTTTTAGAACAGTGGCCTGAAATGGCCATGAGGTTTCAAAACGGGTAGGAACGTTCCTGAACGATTTTGCTACTAGAAAGGGGTGTTTTGGTACGGGTTTCGAAACGCACCCGAGTATCGAAATGGTCAACTTGGTTTCAAAATGATCGTTCTAATATAGGGTCTTGTGTTTCGAAACACCTGACCATTGAAGCTTGAATTTGAATTGTTTCAGGTTTCTGTTTCTTACGTTTTGGTCCCTGAATCTTATGTGCTTAATTAAGTGAGTTTGGTTGATTCGTTTAAGTTTAAATTTAACATGTTAGATTAGTATAAGACTAATTTTGGTTTGGTAACCTTAAATCTTGTTGAGTTTTCTAAATTCTAGAAATTTACAATTTAGTCCCTAAAAGACATTTGTATGCAATTGAAGCCTTTAATGAGTTATGTTCGCTGTGTCGTTTCCGCTAAAGCGTTTTTCCCTTCACTAGGTTAAATATATGCATCTAGTAAAGTTAAAAAGAAAAAAAAGGTCGTTAATCGAGGTTGACTTTCGAGTTGACTTTCGTTTTCCCCGTGTAATCTTCTTAGTTCGGGTCGGGAGTCTAGGCTAGGCTAAGGGGGTTAGAAAGAGGTTGCAGGTTGATGTCAATATCATTCCCTGGACCTTTCTCACCTGAGATTATCATGGATAAAATAAATGATGATTGTTTCATGCAAATCCATGGAGGCAAATTGTAAGGAACAAGTATAACATGCCAAGTACTATATGAAGTACTCATGATTTTAAAATGATTAAACCCATCAGATGCAAGACCGAGCCTAACATTGCGAGGATCTCCTGCAAAACTTGGAAATGTTTGGTCAAATGTCTTCCAAGCTAAAGAATTTGTAGGATGCCTTAATAATCCATCTTCTGTTTGTCCATCGTGATGCCACCTCATAGACTCAGCAGTCTTTGAAGACATAAAAAGTCTTTAAAGCCTGGGTATTAGAGGAAAATATCGTAGAATCTTTACTGGCTTCTTTCTTGCTCGTGTTGCAACTTTGTCTTCACTCACATTTTATGTGTCCTCATTCATCCACTGAGATTTACCGCATACATAATAGAACTCTTGGTTTTTTCTATCACCCTAATACAACATGCAATCATTCAGACAACTATGAATTTTCTCATAACCAAGCCCCAAATTGTTTATCATTTTTTTCAAATCTTTACCGGATTGAGGAATTTTTGCAAAAGGAAAAATTTCACTCGAAAACTCTAATAATTGCGTAAAAGAGTTACAGGTCCACCCTCCCAAGCATTTTAAATGGAAAAGGCGAATGCAAAAGGATATTTTTGAATATTTTGATCCCTCATAAAGTGTATCATTCATTTCATTAAGCAAATTGTAATACTTTGACGCTTCTCCATTTGGCTCTTCATCACATCCACTTCTTCCCATCTCGGTGAAATCAATAACAGTAATATCACAATCTTCTCTAACAGACTAATGATAATCGTGCATATTAAATGCATCTCGCAACATAACCTCCGTGTTATCTTCTCTAAGAGATCCACGATGAGAATTATGATGAAAAGGTGGAGTAATCGTGGAAGAAGTTGTACGAGATGTCAACTCTCCATGGAATACCCATTTTCTATAACCCGGAACAAAGCCAAAAACGGCTAGATGTTCGTGTACAACTTCACGAATGTGCCAATTAATGTTAACACACTTCTTACAGGGGCAAAGAATCATATTTTCTTGGCTTGCATTTGCAAAAGCTAAATTTAGAAAATATTTTACTCCATTTCGATTGTCGGCGTTTACCCTTGGCAAATTCATCCAACTCCTATCCATTTTCAATTTTTGTCATATCCAAATTAAAGATATAAACTATCTATCAGTCATACTTGAAGGATGAAAAGAGATGTAACTATTATATTACCAATTAAGTCAAAGAAAAGTCAAATACATAAACTACCTATTAGTCATACTTGAAGGATGAAAAAAGATGTAACTATTACCTGTTGGGGAAAGTTATCTTTTTTAGTTTAATTCAAAAAAAGTTGAGATAATGGAGATAAGAACTGCCAAAATATTAAGAGAGGTAAATGAGTTGTTAAGAAAAAAAATAATGATAAGCATTACTAAAGTGGCAACAAAAAGAACATGAAAGAAAATTGGTTAGTTTCCAAAATGAAAAAGTAGAAGCCAGAAAAAGAAACATTATACATATGTGATATACATTCTAGATTTTCATGTAATTTTTTATATATAGAAACAATATTTGATTATAAGTTTCAAGAACAACTTGAAAAAGAATTTGTAAAACCTATGTTTGATTTTGATATAAGAAAGTGTTTGTAAAACTTGAAATGAATTTTTAAGTCCCCAAAAAGATTTCAAATCAAAAAGGCTTTGCTCTAGTTTGAAAAACTCAAACTCCAAAATATTTTCTAAGTGTTTCAAGGCCAAATTGCTCAAAACGTCAATGTGTATCGATATGATCCTTACCGTATCGATACTTTTTTTACAAACTTGGCTACTGGAGAAACATTTTTCGATTCGCTCCTTACCGTATCGAAACAGATTGCATCTGTATCGATACGCTCTCTCTATAAAATCACACGGAGTTTGAATGGTGTACCAATACGGTCTCACCCGTATCGATACGGTTTAAAAGAAATTTTTAAATTTGAAGCCTTAAATATTTTGACCGATGTTTATCAGTTGGTAGGTAACCAATTTTTAAAGAGGAGGTTAATGAGTATCGATTGAAGACTAGCAATAACTATTACATCCAAGAGAAACATCTACACAAAAAATCCAAGCTCAAGTACCTAAATTCTCATTCTTGTAAAATCCCAAATTGTATTGAGTGAAATTCTTATCGTGTATTTCAATTTGGGTTGTGTGCTTGTATTAAAAGGGGCAAACTTGTATTGTGAGATATCCCACTTGCCTTCAAATTCTTCTTTGTAACCAAGTGAGGGTTTGGTCAATTTTGGGTAGAAAATTTATCGATCTTGTTAAGGTTTCCTCCTAAGCCTAGAAAAGGGGAAGATCAATTAATGGAATTGTTGGAAAATCCTTTGTGGGAGCTAAGGTAGTAGATGTAGAGTTCATTTGGAACTTGAACCACTATAATTGCCTAGTTCTTCATTTTTATTCATCCCACTTGATTTCCTAAATTTTAAAAACCCAATTCACCCCCCCCCCCCCTTTTGGCTTTGAACAATCCTTTGATCTACTCAACAATTGGTATCAGGGCCTACCTCTTTGAAGGAATAACAACCGAAAGAGGAGATTCTAGGAAGAGTGTGATCATCAACAAAGCAAGCCATGGCATCTACCTTCGGCTCTAGCATGTACAAGTCTCAATCGGTCACCAAACCGCCTTTCTTCAATGGTGACAACTATCCTTTTTGGAAGAATTGGATGCGTCTCTTCATAAAGTCAAGTGATTATCTTGTTTGGGATGTTGTTGCATGTCAAAAGTCCTATCGCAATGTAGTGCAAGTGTACACGACGCAAGTAGTAAAGTGATACTTGGAGTATCAGATATCGTCTCCACATGGACTAGAAATAACTTTATCCTTGAATTACTGCACGAGAGAAAAAGAGTTTAAAATGTTGGAAAGTAATACTAGAAAGTAATGAATATAAAAGAATAAAGATTCAGGGTTAAGAGATAGGCCGGTATTGATTTTCTCGGTAGTGCAAGTGTTGCACTGAAGAGAAATTCATGTTCTGTCGTCGTCCCTGTCGCGGCAGAAGTTTGTTGTTGTCGCGGCAGCGATCGCACAACTCTATACTTCAAGCTTCACAAGAATCCCTGCTACGACTTGTCCTATCCCTAGGCCCAAGTGTTGTTGGTGAACACTTCTTGGATGATACCTCCCCGCATGAATCGAAGGGTGAACACCAATGTTGTTGAATTCTTCCTTAGCCACTTAACCTCGTCCTATCCCTAGGTCCAAGATAGTTCAACCATAAACCGGAGAACCAGTACTTACTCCTTTCGTATACTTAACTCTCCCAATATTAAGTAAATAGATAATCTTACAATGCTCTCCCGATACTCTTGCAAGATGTTGAAACTAGAATAAGCAAACTTGATGATTTATTTCATTGAACAGAAAATTCCTAAAGAGTACAATCCTTGCAACTACTTTACAGAATCAACCCTTAGCCCTAGGGGGAGTTTTATAACATGATGAGAGGGGGGAAACGACAAGGGTTTTGGGAAGACGGCTAGAGATGAGATCTCCTCCCCTAGGTCGAATTACATGCCTTTATATAGGCCTTGGGTTCAAGTTTTCTAATAAGATAAGAATACAAATTCAAACTAAAGTACAACTCTATTGGAGATTAAATCTTCTGAGTAGATGCCTTTAATTCATCCTCTTTTCTTGCTTTGGGTTTCTTCCTTGAACTTTGGGCTTGGCCTTCATTCTGCTCCAAGGCTTAGAAAAATAAAGAAGTGGTCCATGACAGACCGGCTTGAATTCTTCTATCTGTCGAGCTTCACTTCATTTTTCCCTTCTACCAACGCATTCGTCATGGCTGCCACGGCAATAGCTACGGCAACATCTTACTTCTTGACTCCAGTCCTATGTTCCAACTCTGCTCCTTCGCTGTCCAGAGTCTGTCACTGCAGATACCTGCAAAAGTAGCCAAAATCAGTAGCAACTGTTCTATTTTATCTAATTGTGATGTATATGCGAAACTTTACCTAAATGCAATGAATTATGCACAAATGCAGCTGAAATAAGAGGGAAAATATAGAACTTTTGAACACTCAACACACCCCCAAACTCAATTTCTTGCTTGCCCTCAAGCAAATATAACCTAACTAAAATTAAAATTTTGTTTGGCCTAATTCAGGGAACTTTGCATTACCTACCACACATGCCCTATCACAAGCAATACCTTGTCGGGTGTTTATGGATTTATTCGGAACCATGCTATAGGCCTCGTGTAGTGTGTGCATGTTTTGTGAACAAATATGTGCCTAGACTCTTTTATTTTACTAGAATAGTTAAGCTAGTTACATGAATTTTTATGCCAAATTTCATTTTCTTGGAGGCGATTCTTAAGCTCCTTTAGTTTTTTTTTTCTGAATTAGACTCGGTGTTTTTATTTTAAATTGACTAGAGCTTGTTTTTGGGCACCTCTAGCTAACTTCCTAGAGCCGGTATTAGGCACCTCTAGGGGTATTGAGCCTAAGTTTTCTTATTTTCTTTTCCTAGAGCCAATGTTAGGCACCTCTAGGGGCAACTCAAGTGTTTAAGCTTCCCTACTCTAGATTACAAATAGAAGTCTAGACAGCATAAGAGTCACAAAGGGTGTTTAAAGATCAGAACTATAGCAAGGCTCTAAACTGTTCCTAAAAACATTCTAAAGGCACTGCCACGATAGAGTATGTCGCGACAGGTAAGTTCAGTTCAAAGACTTAACCCAAATATTATATATATATATAAGCAAAAATAAACTAAATAATAACTAATACTTAGACATAATTTAAATAACAACTTAACACTTCTTTACTGGAGGGATGCCACCCCTAAACTCAAGGGTTGCATTGCCCTCAATGCTTGACAACATAGAAAATAAAGAAAAGAAAAACAAAATACATCACAAAATAAATAAAACAACAGAGACATCAAATATAAGATAGAAACTTAAGTTGAGGAGCTGTCATCGCTGCTGCTGCTGATATGGAGCTGCCGGCGGGTAGTGACTTTCATGGCAGGTACCGGCAGTGTGCTGGGAGAGGCAGAGGCTGTCTTCTTTTTGGCTTCCCTTGGTGGATGGACACGGGTTGGTGAGATGTGTGGGGGCTTCTCTAGAACTTGTACCTCATTGTCGGAGTTGCTGATGCTACTGCTGCTGCTGGCAGATCTGCCCTGGCCGGAGGGTCATTCGCCAGCCTCGTTGGCCTTCTTCCTTTTCATTGGCGTGAAGTCCTTGGAGAGGTTCCGGGCAACTTAGGGCTCCCTTTCAGAATCCTGCCAGACGGAAGATGAGGAGACCCTTCAAAATAATCTTCGTTGAGTTCTGGCAGAGGCTCCTTTCTTTTCTCGCCTCTGGCAGTGGCAGTGTGGTTGCCGCCTTCAGATGTCGTGGTCGGTGTAGATGTAGAGGCAGCAGATGGAGTTTTTGGGCTCGTAGCAGGGGTAGGAGTAGGTGTGGGGGCAACAAAGAACTATTCTAGGAAGGATGGGAATGGCACACGTGTAAAATTTAAATCATTACGAATAAAATTTACCGTTGCTGCCGTGAAATCCCTTATGTATCTCATCAGTCCGAGCTTCCTTTCCTCCATTCTTTGAAGTGTTGATAGAATTTGGGCGGAGGTGTCAGGTGGAGGGGCTGCTGTCGTTGGCTGCTGTTCTACTGCGGCAGGTTCTGGATGACTGGGGCCTGCCGTCTGCTCTGCCGTGGCAGAGGGATTGAAGTAAGACAGTGGGGTGGCTGCTTTCAGCTCCAGGAGGGGAACGGTACATGTGCAAAATTTAAATCATTATGAATAAAATTTACCATTGCTGCCGTGATGTCCCTCATGTAGTTCATCAGACCAAGCTGCCTTTCTTCCATTCTTTTCAATGTCAACAGAATATGTGCGGAGGCATCTAGTGGAGGTGCGGTTGTCGTCTGTTGCTGCTCTGCTGCGGTAGGTTTTGGGTGACTGGGCCTGCCGTCTGCTCTGCTGTGGCAGAAGGGTTGAAGTAGGACAGTGGGGTGGCAGCCTTTAACTCCATGATGCTGAAGATGTTTCGCTTTGTCCACCCTTTCCCTCAGACTTTTAAGTCTTCAGCAATTTTCGGTACGTTGTGGCCCCGTCATATGGTGGTGATGAGGTATGGGAAGACAAGGGGTCCCGATGGTCGGAGGCCGCATTCGAGAATTCCCTCCCTTATGTATCGGCCGACATTGATAGATATTTCATTTAAAATTGAATGTACAAGGGCTAACCTTGGTCGGTCGACGGTACTGTTGTGGGAGGATGGCATGATGCGCTTCTTCACAAAATGATTCCACAATTTGGCCTGTGGATTCAATTAAGTTCTTTTCACCTTCCATCAATGCTTTGGGTTGGTGTTCCATTTTGTCCCCTTCCTTAGTCAGCTCTGCCATCACCGCGTCGTAGTCTACCAGCGACAGACTATAGACGAATATCTTGTGGGCGTCCTCCTTTTTACTGACTTAAAGGCCATAGAGGGTGTTGATGTAAGAAGGCTCAAAAGAAATTTGTTTACCTCGAACTGTCACGGTCGTAGTGTCTTTGTTGTCGACGGCAGCATAGAATTCCCTTACGAGTGTGACGTTCATTTCTTCTGGTTGGGCAGCAAACTGTTGCCATTTCAGGGCATGGATCTTTCTTGTGATGAAACTTTCAAGCCCGAGGTCTCCTGTGGGTTCGGTGTAGAGAAACCCCCTTTATTCCTACATCTCCCTCTTCTGAAAGGAGCGGTAGTATCTTGCGGCGGAGTCGGTGGAAGCGAAGCGGTCTGGGATGGCACTATGACTTGGAGTGCTCACTGCTGCGGCAGATCTGGAGGCAGCACTTCTACGGGTTTGTCTGCTAGTCATCTTTGCAAGGACTGTGGAAAATATAAAGAAAATTTTGAGATCTAGAGGAAACAAGTTGAGAGAATAAGAGTGAGGTGAAAAATGAACAGTGAATGGGGGTTTATATAGATGGGTGATTTTCTGCCCGTTGGATCTGTAACGGTAGGCGCGAATAACGAGGCCAGCTGTTACACGGTTTCTGACGTGTCTATCACGCATTTCCATGTCTGTTGCGTGCCTGTAACGCGTTTGCGTGTCTATCGCGACAGCTTGGTGACAGGTTGTATTTTCCGCGTCTGTCGCGATAGCTGATGACAGGTTGTGACGACAGACTCATCCATTGGGCTATTTGGGTTGTTGTTGATATGGTGGGCTGGTTCACTTCTTCTCATCTTCTTGCTTCCTTTATTTCCTAAAAAATAATTAAAATAAAATCATAGTTCCTAAAATAAATAAATCTTAATTCTTAATAAATAAATAAATAAAATAAATAAAATAACTAAGTTAAATTAGGGATGCCTTGAGGGGCATCTCCTAAAGTAACTACTTACTGCATCCTTGGGGCTTCAGTCCCCTGATAATGCTTTAGTCTCTGTCCATTGACTTTGAACTGGTGCTCGTCCTTTAAGGATTTGATTGTGATGGCACCATGGGGGAAAACCTAGATAACTTGAAAAAGGCCGGATCATCTAGATTTAAGCTTTCCTAGAAAAAGTTTTAACCAAGAGTTAAACAACAACACCTGTTGCCCTGGGCAGAACTGTCGTGGCAACAGTTTCCTGTCGTGCCACCTTTTGGTTTTATCTTTGTATATCCTAGCATTGTCGTAGGCCATTGCTCGAATTTCTTCAATTTCATTCAAGTCCAGTAGCCTCCTTTGTCCTGCCTTATCCAAGTCCATGTTTACTGCCTTGATAGCCCAGTAAGCTCTGTGCTCTATCTCAACAGATAAATGGCATGTTTTCCCATATATAAGCCTTTAGAGTGACATTCCCAATGGTGTTTTGAATGTTGTTCTATAGGCCCAGAGTGCATCATTGAGGTGTAAAGATCAATCTTTTCTAGTAGGTTTAACCATCTTCTCAAGTATGTTCTTTACTTTTCGGTTGGATATTTTTGCCTGTCCATTGGTTTGAGGGTGGTATGTTGTTGCAATCCGGTGCTTTACTCCTTATTTTCTCAAGGCAACAGAAATTACCCTACTATCAAAATATCTCCCTCTGTCACTGATGATCGCCTTAAGAATGCCAAATCTGGAGAAAATATTCTTATGTAGAAATCTCTTAACTATCTTGGCGTCATTTTTCTGAGTGGCGATCGCTTCAACCCACTTGGACACATAATCCACTGCCAGTAGGACGTAGAGGTTCCCACAAGATGTTGGGAACGGCCCCATGAAATCGATCCCCCATACATCGAATATTTCGACTTCTAAAACGTTCTGCATTGGCATCTCATGCCTTCTTGAGATGTTCCCAGTCCTTTGGCATTTGTCACAGTTCTTGTAGAAGGCTTGTGCATCCTTGAACAGTGTGGGCCAATAGAGACCAGATTGCAAAACCTTGGCAGCAGTTTTGTTTCCACCTAGGTGTCCTCCATATAGGGAAGCATGACAGTGGTGAAGCACAACTTCCTGTTCATCCTGTGGTACGCATCTCCTGATAATTTGGTCTGCACATTGTTTGAAAAGAAGAGGTTCGTCCCAATAATAATGTTTCGCATCACTATGGAACCTCTTCCTTGCTTGGTAATTAAGTTCATGAGGTAGTACTCCGCTAACAATGTAATTAACAAAATGAATGTACCAAGGAAGTTCAAAAAAACTTACCTGCCGCCATGGCTGTCGCGGCAGTGCTTGTGACAGCAAACAATTGCTCATCCGGGAAGGTCTCCAATATGTTGGTCTTATCCCTCGGTAGACTCTTTCCCATCTCTAATCTCGACAAGTGGTCTGCTACTTGGTTTTATGTCCCCTTTTTATCCTTGATGTCAATGTTGAACTCTTGCAGCAACAGAATCCAACATATCAGTCTAGGTTTTGCATCATTTTCGTGAACAGATACTTCAGTGTTGAATGGTCGGTATGGACCACCACCTTCGTTCCAAGTATGTATG
Source organism: Hibiscus tridactylites (assembly GCA_958450335.1). Taxonomy (NCBI): domain Eukaryota; kingdom Viridiplantae; phylum Streptophyta; class Magnoliopsida; order Malvales; family Malvaceae; genus Hibiscus; species Hibiscus tridactylites. The sequence goes on along the minus strand of OY288289.1, from coordinate 20,696,659 downwards.
GACGGAACTTGTCGATTGAGAACACCACTGCTAATAGTTCCTTTTTTGTTGTGGTGTAATTTACTTGGGCATCATTCAATGTTTTGCTGGTAGGGGTGAGCGTTCGAGCGAGTCGAGTCGAGTCGAGTCAAAAAATTTCGAGTTATTCGAGTTGACGTGTCATATTTTACGACTTGAACTTAATTTGAAATTTTTTCGATTCGAGTCGAGTTTATGAAATTCGAGTCGAGTTCGAGTCGAGTCGAGTTTTCGAGTTCCTATACAAATTTAATTGTAATTATTTACCATGTTATAGTACGATTTGATTCCAATTTAAACGACTTTCTCTAATCATATAAGATATGCATATATATATATATATATATATATATATATATATTTCTTCATATTATTTTTCACATGCATAAGTAAGATTTGTAATGCTATTTAATAAAAAATATCATCTAAACTTCTAAAATATATTTATAATATTTTTAAATAAGGAACTTTTGGGGATAAAGTATTAATGGGGGTATAAAGGAGTCAATGAATTGATGTAAAGAAAAAAATTACAAAAATTTCAGTTGAATGATCAAATTGAATAAAATATAAAGTTAAAGGGCTAAATTGAAAAAAAAGAATATATTTGTTAAAAATATGAATTGAAGTTATATAGATATTATATAGTGTTAGTGAATCGCGTGGTTTAATTTTGGTCAAAAATAGACTTAAAACGAAAGAGGAATTGAAGAAATGAGAAACATTCAAAGTTGAGGGGCTAAATTACAAAAGTAGAAAATTTAATTTTAAAATACGAATTGAAGCTAAATAGATATTCTAGTTTCTACGTTAGTTTAGGAGCATGTGGTTCAAATTTGGTCAAAATTGAATTGAAACGAAGGAGATATTGAAGAAATGAAGAAATCATACAAAGTTAAGGGGCTGAATTGAAAAAATATGAAATTTATTTTCAAAAATATAAATTGAAGATAAATACATATTCTACGTTGGTTTAGGAATACATGGTTCAAATTTGGTCAAAATGGACTTAAAATGAAGGAGGAATTGAACAAAAATGAAATCAGTGACTAAATTGCAAAATTGTAAAATTCGGTTTTTCGGTTTTTCAAGTTGAGCAAATTTCAAACCGACTCGAAATCGAAATTTTTTCGAGTTAATCGAGTTGACTCGAATAACTCGAACAACTCGAATAACTCGACTTGAATAACTCGAAATTGAAAAAAAAAATATCGATTTTTTCGAGTCGAGTCGAGTTTTGCTCACCCCTATTTGCTGGCATAATAGATCACATGGAAGAGCTTATCCTTCCTCTGCCCTAGTGCTGCCTCTACAGCATAGTCATTGGCATCACACATTATTTCAAATGGCAAACTCCAGTTTGGTGGTTGTACAATCGGGGATGTTACCAGCTTCTCCTTTAGAATTCTGAATGCCTCAGTACATTCAGTATTAAAGTTAAAGGAACGATTCTGCTCCAATAAGTGGCATAAGGGTTTAGTAATCTTCGAGAAATTGGCAATAAATCGTCGATAAAACCCAGCATGCCCTAAGAAACTCCGAATCCCCTTGATTGTGGTGGGTGGCGGCAGCTTTTCGATGCTTCTATTTTTTCTCTGTCTACCTCTGTGTCGCGGCAGCTTACCTTGTGGCCTAGGAGTATCCCTTCATCCACCATAAAGCGGCATTTTTCCAGTTTAAGACCAAGTTCGCTTCTTCGCATCTTTCAAGCACCTTCTGTAGGTTTCCTAAACAACCTTCAAAACTGTCTCCAAAGACGGAAAAATCATCCATGAAAATTTCCAGGAAGTCCTCCACCATGTCGGAGAATATCGCCATCATGCACCTTTGGAAGGTTGATGTACATTGCAGAGTCCAAATGGCATTCTCCAAAAAGCATAAGTGTCGTATGGGCATGTGAAGGTCGTTTACTCTTGATCCTCTGGTGCAATAGCTGTCTGGTTTGTAACCCCCTTAGCCTGGCCTAGACGGTTGACCCGAACTACGAAGATTACACGGGGAAAACCAAAGTCAACCCAAAAGTCAACCTTGATTAACGACCCTTTTTTTTCTTTTTAACCTTGTCTAAATGCATATTAACCTTAGTTGTACTCTTGAGATAAGCATACTCAAAAATCACAGCAATCGGAAAACAATAAGGGACTCAATTGCACAACATACGAATTTAGGGACCAATTTGTAAATTCTGAAAATTAAGAGGACTTTACCAATTTTTAAGTTACTATTATGAAATTAGTCATGTTTCATGCTTCTCTGTCCAATTTCATCTCAAACGGACATCTCAAACTCAATCAATTGCATATACAAAAATCAGGTCTAAAACGTAAAGCTTGCAAACCTCATAATCATTCAAATATGTGCCCAACGGTCAAGTGTTTCGAAACGGGTCTAGGCCGTTTAGAAACACCCCTTGGCAGTAGCCAAAGTGTTTCGAAACACCTTTGCCCGTTTCGAAACACCTAGGCCAAAACATGTACCTGTTTCGAAACAGGCAAGGGTGTTTCGAAACACCCTGCCCAGAAATAGCAGAAAAGTTTGTTTTACACCCTTTCGACCCACCAAACACGCTCATATGACCTCCATAACATGCCAACAAGTCATCAAACATTAAAGGAACATATTTGCATCATCAAAGCTCAACCACGGCTTCGAATAAGAAAAACCACAAGTCTAAAGGCATGCATCCTATAATGAAAAGCAAGCAATCATCAAATCTCCAAAACAAAATACCAAATGGCCATTTACATGTTCCAAACACCATAGGCATTAAACCAAACTTAGGGAGTCCAAAACATCTCCCAAAAACACAATCTAGGTTCCCATTGCCAAATACCAAAAGCTAATAGTGTTGTGAAAATAGTCACCATACATGAGCTTAGACTTTCACTTGGATCCTTGACCTCCTTGCTACCCTTAAAGCACTTCAATGCTCTGCATTATTGGTTCAAGAAAGAGAGAGCGTAAGCACGTATGCTTAGTGAGAAATGCTCTAATAAAACAACACAATAATGCACTTTGTAAAAACACATTTCCAAGGCCTTTAATTTCAAAACATCATTTATCATGCATTTATGCATACAAACCAAGCATCTCATGCTTCAATTCATCAACATGTCATATTGGCTTTCAAGTGATAATCCATAACCATTTTTCAACTTAAAACACAATCGGATACGCGGATTACAAGCGTTGTCCCATACGCTTCATACACACTACCAAACACTCAAGGTGGAGTTTATCGGTACAATCACAACCCCTCAACACCCGTGATGGAGTATACGGTACAATTACAACCCCTCCACATCACTCATTGGTAGTTGTATAACATCACTAATGAGAACACGGGACACACAACACAAGATCCTCACATGGCATTTTAACCACCATTATGATCTTAGACATCTCGTTAGTGTTCTTGGATGGAGTTTACGGTACCATTACAACCCCTCAACATCCAAGGCGACTTTATTCACGGTGCACCCAATCCTATAGCCGGCTAACTATATCCGATTCAATTACTTTTAAACCAACAAATCACTTGCCAATATACATCGTTTATCATCATTAATCCACTGTTTTAAAGCATTTAACAAAGCCATTAAATAATCATGCATCACTATGCATCAAACCACATTTATCAATGTTTAAATCAAGGATCTCTTACCTTGAGCATCCTTCAACACATGGCTTACAAAACCAGCATTAAACATGCTAAAATATGCTTTCAAAACAGAATTTAAACATGCAAAATAAACACATTGCATTCAACCATCTCATGGTTCTTCAAAAAGAGAGTTTCTCCGAAAACTTACTCTTGAGCTTAGCTAAGTTGTTTAGACTTAAACTAAGCTCCCACAACCTTCAAACATTGGTTTCAAAGCTGAAAACCAAACTTCACTCACCGATTCCGTTTCGCAAGCTTGCCGAAACGCCGATCAAGCCTCCGAATCAATACCACAAGGATCCGAAGATGCCTCCCATGTTTTAAACACATCAAAGCAGAGGATTAATGCATCATCATGCATTAAAATCTCCAGCCACAACACCTAAACTCGCTGCTCTCATCAAAACTCACATTTCGGCTACCAAACACAACCGAAATCACATCCAAACACCTCTACAACATTACCCAGCCAAGATCCTTCAATTCCAATCATTCTTAGACATCAATTAACATCCAAAAAGGACATAATCACGTCCTTATACCTCCAGCTATAGCAGAACATCAAAATCACCCCAAAAACCACCATTAACTCAAGTAAAAACTTAGGAAAATCAACCTATTCGGGATTGTATTGATTAAACCTCAATTACACATCATTTAGACATCCAAAATACATCAAAAAGACATCTCAAAACAGAGCTCAATCATTTAATACGAATTTCTTCAAAATTAAATCCAAATCTTGCATTTTAAGCCAAAATCAAGATCACAACATCAAAACCTTTAATAAAACTCAATTTAAGGATTGAGAACTTGGGAATTTCAGTAAAGAACTGAGTATTTAGAGGAGAAGGACGTTCATACCTCTAAATGTGGATTTCTCCTTGTTTAGAGCCAAAATTCTTGAAAATTAAATAAGCAAATGATGAGGATTTGGTGTAGAAATGATTAGAAATCATTTAGAGATTGAAATATCAACTTTAGGTGTGAAAATCAAAGGAAAAGTAGCTGTGGAAATGTGTTTGGCTGAGGGAAAATTGAGAGAAAATGAAATGGGAAAATTTTGGCAAAAGTTAGTTATGAAACCAAAATATCTCTTTTCCCTCTTTTCTTTTTATTAAATAACATTAAATGAGTCTTTAAAATCTAAGAAAATCTGGAGAAACCCTCCCTTGGGTAAATTAGCTCCTTAAAGATTCAAAGTTTCAATCCTTTTAAAACAGTCACCAACTTTTCAAAAATTACATTTTAGTCACTAACTTGAAATGTCATATTTCCAAACCCCATTTTGTAAAATTGATTTCACCACTCTCTTATATATAATAAAATAGGATTTTTAGATATTTTTCCATATTTTTAATGCATCCCGAACTAGGTTTTCTCTAAAAACCACCTTTTATATTCGAACCATAATTTTAACCGGTCCGGTTCAGACCCTAAACTTCCAAGCCCAAAATTGGGGTGTTACATGGTTGTACCCTGAATAACCATCAAGAAAACAATAGTAAGGTTTCCCCGCTAATCTATCAAGCATCTGATCAATAAAAGGTAAGGGAAAATGGTCTTTCCGGGTAGCTTTGTTAAGCTTCCGGTAATCCATAAAAACCCTCCAACCGGTCACAGTCCTGGTTGGGATTAGTTCGTTCTCTTCGTTGGTCACCACGGTTATTCCTCCCTTTTTAGGTACACACTGTACCGGGCTCACCCACTTACTATCCGAGATGGCATAAATTATTCCGGCGTCAAGCCATTTGATAATTTCTTTTCTCGCCACTTCTCGCATAGCTTCGTTTAAGCGTCTCTGAGCATCAATGGTCGGCTTATGATCATCTTCCAGGAGAATTTTGTGCATACATAATGCCGGACTGATGCCTTGGATGTCAACTATCATCCATCCAATAGCCTTCTTATGCTGTTGCAGCATTCCAATTAACTGATGTTCCTGTTTCTGCATTAACTTGGAAGAGATGATTACGGGCAACGTATCATTTAAACCAAGAAAAACATATTTAAGCTGCCCTGGCAGGGGCTTAAGATCTAAAACATGTGGTACTTCAACTGAATGCTTTTGGATTATGTGTTCATTCAAGGTATAGTTTAGGGGCTCGAATAACTTACCTATACGATTGCCTATCCAATTTACCTCCTCATGACCTTCATTGTCGGATATGTCTGAATCGGAGGAGTCACTGTCGTCATTGCTACCGTGACAGTCTTCCAGATGACTGTTGTTGCAGTGACCAAATTTTATGTCATGGCAGCTCGACCTGATGCAGGGTTGGTCAAGGGTTACTTCAGTGATGGCCTTGCACTCTTCTTTTGCATCAGCATGTTTGATTGCTTGGAGAACATTGAGTTTGATTTCTTGATCATTTACTCTCATGGTCAGTTCTCCTTTCTCTACATCAATCAGAGATCTGTCTGTGGCTAGGAAGGGTCACCCCAGGATGATTGGTGCATTTTCATCTACTTCACAGTCTAAAACAAGAAAGTCAGCTTGAAAAATAAACTTATCCACTCTTACCGAAATATCTTTGATCTTCCCTTCTGGTTGTACGTAAGAGCGGTCTGATGACTGTCGTGAGTCGTGCTCGTCCAATACCTAATTTCTTAAACACACATTTTGGCATTAAATTTATACTAGCACCTAGATTACAAAGTGCCTTACCCACAAATTTGTCACCAATTATGCACGGTATGATGAAGCTCCTAGGATCCTTCTTCTTCTAGGGTGGATGCCTGTGCAAGATAGTCATGCATTCTTCTGTCATTTTTACCGTTTCGAATTCCCCAAGTTTGGATGTTTTTGACATGGCATCCTTGTGAAATTTCGCATAATCGGGCATCTGCTTGATAGCCTCCAACATCGGTATATTAATGTGCACTTGCTTAAAAATATCATAAATCTTTTTGAGCTGGTACTCTTGTTTCTATTTTTGTAACCGCTGTGGAAAAAGAGGTGGAGGACGGTAATCTTCCAGGCGTCCTTCACATGGTATTCGGATTTGAGGAAGTTTAGGTTCTTCAGCATTCTTTTCTTGCTCCTTTGTCCCTTCTACTGCCGTGACAGGTGTGTCGGCAGCAGGTTTCTCTTCTTCTGCCGGGGCAGTGTTCGCGGCAGGTGTATCTAGGGTCGGTTCCTCAATTGGTATGGTTTTCATCTCCGGCCCTTGCAGTTTTTTCCCACTCCTAGTTGTAATTGCTTACACTGCTCATGTGTGGGTTTTCTAGCGACTTCAGTATCACTAGGGAATCCTCCGTTTTGCCTTGGCTTAATATGTTGGGAAACCTGGCCCATCTGTGTCTCCAGTGATGTCAGGGTGGCCTCATGGTTAGTCATTCTCATCTCTGTCTTGTCCATGAATGACTCAGTTTTCTTGACAAAGTGATCCATGTTTTCCATGTGAGCTCCTGTCTGTGACATGAATGTGGCCAAAGTCTGCTTCAGTATACTAGGTGCGGCTACCGGCTGCTGATGTGGTTGCTGTCGTGACAAGATTCTGGGTGCCCTTTGGTTTTGGTTGTTCTGCATCTGAGGATTAAGTGCGTTGTTTGGATTGCTCCAAGAGAACTTGGGATCTTTCCTCTAGTTGAGATTGTATTTGTTGGAGTCGTAATTTCTTGGCTTGTTGTAATTTCCAACATACATCCCTTCTTCTAGCTGTAACGGACAGTCTTCCGAACTGTGGTTCCCACTGCATGTTTCACATACCTCTTCTACAGAATATATAGGTTTAGAATATTTTTTCAACAGATTTTCCACTTCCTTTGTGAGGTATGCAACTTGTGTCTTCAAGGAATTGTCGGCTTCATAATCTTTTACAGCTATCCCTCGTTTACCTCTCCTTGCTGTAGGGAATTGCTCGTCATTCTTTGTTAGGTTTTTCAACACCACCATTGCTTCGTCTGGATCTTTGTCCAACAATAGCCTATTTACTGTTGAATCTATTCTTATACGTGTGTGTGTGTGTTGGCAGCATTGTATAATTTAATGACTTGATTCCACACGGGGAATCCGTGCATCAGGCAATTCCTTAGAAGAGTTGTAAACAAGTCCCATGCCTCGTGCATTGGCTCGTCATCTTCCTGTTGAAAAGTAGCAATTTTATTACGCAATCGCTCAGATAAGTGAGAAGGATTAAAACAAGATAAAAATTCACGAGAGAGATCTGCCCAAGTTCGTATTGAACCCGATGTTAGTTTATTCCACCAAGTTTTAGCTTTGTCTCTTAGTGAATGAGGAAATAACCGGAGCCTCAGTATTTTCGGATTTATTCCTGGTAATCTAAACGATCCACAGATTTCTTGGAACGTTTTCAGGTGTTCTCAGGCATCCTCTGTTGCAGCACCACTATATTGGCCAGCGGAATTGATCATGCTGAACATAACAGGTTTCAGCTCGAAGTTCTCAGCTTCCACGTCTGGCAAGGTGGTCTCCAGTTCCACATGATCTTTGATCATGTAGTCATGGCTGGACTGTCGTGCGGCCATGCCAGCGGCTGGCCGTCCGTTCCTGTCATCTAGGGGAGGATCTTCATCATTCCTCGGGTTATTATTATTTACCCCATTATGCATTGCTTCTAACTGTTCCTCAAGATAATCGTTTCTTGCTAACAAAAGGCGGACTCGGTTCCTGAGATTGCACGTCCGTTCGATTTCAGGGTCTAGTTTGTACTCAGGTTCTTTGCCTCGTCTAGATCTGCGCATAAGCAAGCGGAAGACCTTGTGAAAATCACAAGGTAAACAATCCCAATAAAAACAGAAAAATTAAAAAGTGTAGTAAAAGTAAGAGTAAAGATATGTTGCCAGTCCCCGGCAGCGGCGCCAAAACTTGTTGCGTGTCAAAAGTCCTATCGCAATGTAGTGCAAGTGTACACGACGCAAGTAGTAAAGTGATACTTGGAGTATCGGATATCATCTCCACAGGGACTGGAAATAACTTTATCCTTGAATTACTGCACGAGAGAAACAGAGTTTAAAATGTTGGGAAGTAATACTGGAAAATAATAAATATAAAAGAATAAAGATTCAGGGTTAAGAGATAGGACGGTGTTGATTTGCTCGGTAGTGCAGGTGTTGCACTGAAGAGAAATTCATGTTCTTTCGTCGTCCCTGTCGCGGCAGAAGTCTGTTGTTGTCGCGGCAGTGATCGCACAACTCTGTACTTCAAGCTTGGCAAGAATCCCTGCTATGACTTGTCCTGTCCCTAGGCCCAAGTGTTGTTGATGAACACTTCTTGGATGATACCTCCCAGCGTGAATCGAAGGGTGAACACCAATGTTGTTGAATTCTTCCTTAGCCACTTAACCTCGTCCTATCTCTAGGTTCGAGATAGTTCACCCATAAACTGCAGAACCAGTACTTACTCTTTTCGTATACTTAACTCTCCCGATATTAAGTAAATAGATAATCTTACAATGCTCTCCTGATACTCTTGCGAGATGTTGAAACCAGAATAAGCAAACTTGAAGTTTTATTTCATTGAACAGAAAATTCCTAAACAGTACAATCCTTGCAACTACTTTACAGAATCAACCCTTAGCCCTAGGGGAGTTTTAGAACATGATGAGAGGGGGAAAATGACAAGGGTTTTGGGGAAGACGGCAAGAGATGAGATCTCCTCCCCTAGGTCGAATTACATGCCTTTATATAGGCCTTGGGTTCAAGTTTTCTAATAAGGTAAGAATACAAGTTCAAACTGAAGTACAACTCTATTGGAGATTAAATCTTCTGAGTAGATGCCTTTAATTCGTCCTCTTTTCTTACTTTGGGTTTGTTCCTTGAACTTTGGGCTTGGCCTTCATTCTGCTCCAAGGCTTAGAAAAATATAGGAGTGGTCCACGACAGACCGGCTTGAATTCATCTATCTGTCGAGCTCCACTTCACTTTTTCCTTCTACCAACGTTGTCGTCATGGCTGCCACGGCAGTAGCTACGGCAGCATCTTACTTCTTGACTCTAGTCTTGTGTTCCAGCTATGCTACTTCGCTGTCCTGAGTCTGCCACAGCAGATACCTGCAAAAGTAGCCAAAATTTGTAGCAACTGTGCTATTTTATCTAATTGTGATGTATATGCGAAACTTTACCTAAATGCAATGAATTATGCATGAATGCAGCAAAAATATGGGTTAAATAAGGGGTAAAATATAGAACTTTTGCACACTCAACAGATGCTATAGAGGATGTTCCATCATTTCGATGAAGAGAGACGGTGAAGGGAGACTTGTGCCGAAAAGAAAAATAGAAATAGTGAAGATGATCGAAAGAAGCTTCAAATCAACGACGATGCTCTTCACATGCTATTTTATGCTTTTGGACCGGACATCTACTCCAAAGTTTCTTCCATCAAAAGTGCTAAAGAAGTGTGGGATACACTTGAGACCACCTATGAAAGGACAAGCGATGTGAAGGAAACAAAGATTGGAATTCTCAACCTTACCTATGAGAATTTCAAGATGGAGCCCGACGAAACCGTATCTAAGATGTTTGATCGCTTTTCAACCATCACCAATGGGCTAAAAGGTTTTGGAGAGATCATCCCGGAGGACAAGCTAGTTCAGAAGCTACTTTACTCTCTTCTCGAGTCTTGGGATAGGAAAAAAACCGCTATCATCGAGGCAAAGAACTTGAAGACACTAAAGCTTGATGAGCTAGTTGGTTCTCTCCTAACTCATGAAATCATGAAACAAGGAAGGGAATATGAAAAGAAGAAATAAGAGTGGAGAAGCTTGAGGTAGACAAGAAGAAGAAACTAGGAGTGGCTTTTAAAGATTCTCTACATTATGAGAGCACTTCTAGTTAGGAGGAACATCTTGAAGAATTGGCTATGATAGCCAAAGGATTATTACAGTTTATGAGGTCCAACCGAAGTAGAAAGTTTCAAAGAAAGATGGACTTAAAGACCAAGAACAAAGAAGAAGAAAAGGATCCGGTCATATTATATGAGTGCAAGAAACCGGGTCACATCCATTCCGAGTGTCCTCAACTCAAGAAGAAGGGCTTTGAGAAGAAGAAGAAGCTCAAAGCTAAGCTTGCTACTTGGAGTGATGAGAAGTCATCCGAGGATGAGGAACAAGAAGTGGCTAATCTTTGCCTCATGGCTCTTGAGGAGGATTCCTCTATGGTAACCTCTAACTCATCTTCTTTTGATTTTACATATGATGAATTGCATTAAGCATATGATGAGTTACAAGAGGTGTATGACGAGTTAGTTGAGAAGTATAAGGAGTCCGTTTTGAAAAATAAAGTCATTTTGGATTTTCATGCTAAAAATGATTTAACTTCTCAAGCTAACTTGGAATTTGAGAAAAAAGATTTTAGGTCTACCAGATGAACTTGAATACTTTCAAAATGAAAATGTAGATTTAAATAATCTTATTTCTCAATGTAACATTGAACACCAAAAGGTGTTAGATGAGATCAATGAGCTCAAAAAGTCTTTCAAGAGTGTTGGTACTTTGAAAAATGAAATAGGTGAATCATCTAGAACAAGCCAACCTAAAAGAAAGAACTTTAACTACAAACAAAATGGCTCCTATAGGCATACTAAAACTAAAAGAATTAGAAGTGTATGGGTTCCTAAGAAAATTGTCAAATCTAATAATGTTGATGTCATGTCATCTTGGATTCCTAAGGGAACCAAGCTTTTGGGAGCTAACACTCGTGGACCCAAAATGATTTGGGTACCAAAAATCAAAGCTTAATATCTTTGTTTGTAGGGAGAGCATTGCTACAAGGCCAAAGCACAAAGCCAAAACTCATGGTACCTTGATAGTGGATGCTTGAGGCACATGACCAGAGACAAGAGTCAATTCATGGATTTAAAGCCAAAATATGGATGAGTAGTGACATTTGGTGACAACTCCAAAGGTCACATTGAAGGTATTGGCTCTATAGGTAATCATTCTATTATACTCATTGAAAATGTGTTGTATGTCAATGGTCTAAAACACGATTTTTTTTAGCATTAGTCAATTGTGTGATAAAGGGTTTAATGTCTTATTTGATAAAAATGGGTGTAAAATTGTTGACATTAAATCTAATAAAACAATGATCATTGGTCATCTCATAGGAAACATATACATGGTGCATTTAGATGACATTCATACATCCCATGCATGTTTTGTTGCTCAAAATGAAAATGATGCATGGTTGTGACATAGGAAACTAGGACATGCTAGCATTAATGTTTTATAAAAATTAGTTTCCCTAAATCTAGTTCGAGGTTTACCCAAGATTAAGTTCTCAAATGATAAAATTTGTCATGCATGCTCTAATGGTAAACAACATAAATCATCCTTTAAATCCATTAATGATGTCTCTACTAGTAGATGTTTACAATTAATTCATATGGATATTTTTGGGCCTATTAGAACTATGAGCTTGGGTGGTAAATCGTATGCTTTTGTTCTTGTAGATGAATATTCTAGGTTTACTTGGATTCTATTCTTATGTACAAAAGATGAGGCTTTAGAAAAATTCATCACGTTTTCCAAATTAACTCAAAATGATCTTGAGCTTAAGATTTCTCACATTAGAAGTGATCGTGGAACCGAGTTTCAAAATCTAGGTTTTGAAGAGTTTTTAAATGAAAATGGTATTAGCCACAATTTTTTGGCACCTCGAACTCCTCAACAAAATGGGGTAGTTGAGAGGAAAAATAATACTTTACAAGAAATGGCTAGAACCATGCTTTGTGAAAACAATTTACCTAAATACTTTTGGACGGAAGCCACAAATACCGCTTGTTACATTGTAAATCGAGTAATGATTAGGCTACTTTTAAAAAAAACACCATATGAGATTTTAAAATCTAAGAAGCCTAACATTAGCTATTTTCATCCATTTGGTTGCAAGTGTTTTGTTTTAAACAATGGAAAAGACAACTTAGGTAAATTTGATGCTAAAAGTGATGAAGCTATTTTCTTAGGGTATTCTTTAAACTCTAAAGCCTATCGTGTATTTAATAAAAGAACTTTATTAGTAGAAGAGTTTATACATGTTGTTTTCGATGATAACCTCCTTCTGAGGGAGGATTCTTGTGATGATGGTGATGTAGGGATCATTGAAGCTAATGATGGTGGAGAATCATCAAAGGTGGATGAGATTCCAACTAAAGAAGAAGATGCACAAGATCCACCTCTTGAAGCCTTGAAGGACTTGGCTCTTGAGGAAAATGAGGTATCTTACCCAAGGGAGTTCAACTATGTCAAAGGTGGTGAAATCTTGTGTGATCCATCCAAAGGGGTAACTACTAGATCCTCTCTCAAATTAATGAATCATGTTGCATTTATCGCATGCATAGAGCCTAAAAATATCAAAGAAGCTTTAAAAGATGAGTTTTGGATTATGGCTATGCAAGAAGAATTAAACCAATTTGAGAGGAGTAATGTATGTACATTAGTTGAAAGGCCTAGTAATCAATCTACTATAGGAACTAAATGGGTATTTAGGAATAAACTAGATGGGAGTGTTAACATAGTGAGAAACAAAGCTAGACTAGTTGCTCAAGGTTACACTCAAGAAGAGGGAATAGATTTTGATGAAACCTATGCACCCGTAGCTAGAATGGAAGCTATTAGGATGTTGCTTGTATATAAATGTTATCATAATTTCAAGCTTTTTCAAATGGATGTAAATAGTGCATTTTAAAATGGTTTTATAAATGAAGAAGTGTATGTGGAACAACCACCGGGTTTTGAGGATTCAAAATTTCCAAATCATGTTTTTAAGCTAAACAAAGTCCTTTATGGTTTAAAACAAGCTCCTAGAGCTTGGTATGAAAAGCTTTCAAACTTTTTAATTGAAAAAGGTTTTGAAAAAGGTAAGGTTGACACTACACTTTTCATAAAAAGATGTAAAAATGACATCTTGGTAGTGCAAATATATGTTGACGCTATTATCTTTGGCTCTACTAATGAATGTTATTGCAAAGAGTTTGCTAAGTTAATGCAAGGTGAATTTGAGATGAGCATGATAGAGGAGCTCTCATTCTTTTTGGGACTCCAAATCAAACAAAAAAAGGATGGCACCTTCATAAATCAAGCAAAGTACATGAAATATATGCTCAAGAAGTTTGGCTTGGAGCAAGCAAAGCCTCAAGCTACATCAATGAGCTCATCTACAAAGCTTGACAAAGATGAAGGAGGTAAGTGTGTTGACTCTAAGCTTTATCGCTCTATGATTGAATCATTGATTTACCTTACCACAAGTAGACCAGATATATTGTTTAGTGTTTGCTTGTGTGCTAGGTTTCAAGCTAGTCTTAGAGAGTATCACCTTATAGCCGTAAAAAGGATCTTTAGATACCTTAGAGATACTCCTTGTTTAGGTCTTTGGTACTCTAGAGACTCAACCTTTAACCTTCATGCTTTCTCGGATACGGATTATGGGGGTTGTAAAATAGATAGGAAAAGTACTTCTGGCACTTGCCAATTCTTAGGTAGTATGCTCATATCTTGGTTCTCTAAGAAACAAAATAGTGTAGCTCTATCTACCACTGAAGCTGAGTACATATACTTAGAGAGTTGTTGTGTTCAAGTCCTTTAAATGAAGCAACAACTCTTAGACTATGGAGTTAAAGTAGAAACCATACCCCTTAAGTGTGACAACACTAGTGCTATATGCCTAACAAAAAATCTCATCCAACATTCTAGAACCAAACACATAGAGATAAGGCATCATTTCATTAGAGATCATGTCCTTAAACAAGATGTTGTTATAGAGTATGTTGTCACCTTGAACCAACTAGCGGACATTTTTACCAAACCTCTAGACAAAGAGCGTTTTTGGTCCCTTAGAAGAGATTTAGATCTAACTAGCCTATCTTGACCCTTTAGGACTCTTTTGAAGTTAAATTTGCTTGATCTTGGGAAAATTCACGTTTATGTGTTGTTGATCTTGATGGTAACCATGCTTATAGCCTGGGGGAGTATGCTTCTATTAGAACATGCTTAAATCTACTCATTCATAATATGCATACATTTAGGAGATGTTAAAGTCGAGCCTTTGGTTGTTCTTGTGACCAAAAATGCATTTCTAGGCATAGGGTATCGATACAACCTTATGCATATCGATACGAGTTATGAGCGTTTCGATATGGTTGTCATTCGTTTCGATACGGTTCCTTGATGCGCGGTTCCAAGGAATTACCATTGTACCCCCGTATCGATACACCTTTTAGGTGTATCGATACTTGATCGCGCAGATAGCTTTTATTGGCATTAAAAGTCTTTCACTTTTACCAAAACTCCTATTTCAAAACCCTAGCCAATTTACATCTATAAAAAGCATCTCAATCCCTCATATTTTCATCACAAAACTTATACTTTCTTGAGGGTATTTCAAACTCAAGCCAAAGTCTTAAGGCTCTCCATCAATTGGTGCATTATCTTCATCCATTCCTCTTATCTCAATATCAAGGTATAAAAACTTCTTTTCTTTTTATTTTCTTTATGATTTTCGTTTTTAAATCTTTTTGTTTTGCTTTTGTTCTTTCAAAAGATTTTATCAATTTTTTTTGTTGTTTTGTCTTTCAAAAATTTCTTTTTACCTTGATTATTGATTTATTCATGGGATCGAATGAGAACATTAATGCATACACACATTGTTTTAATCAATTTTTCTAGACTATGGCACCTAAAAAGAGAGCACGTACTATAAGCGAAGTTGGTGAAGGATCAACTCCCGGCAATGGCACTCGTCCGAATTTGACATTGATTTATCAAAGGTGCTTTAGAACTCATGGTGAACTCAACTATTTTCGATCTTTTCAAAATTACAAGATTTGACCGGAGAGGGTAATTTCCATTCCTTTTCTCAATTCAGACCGTTTTAAGTTTGCCTATTAACCTTTGCTCCAAGAATGGAAGTTCATGGATTTTCTACAAATTTCGGGGGTTTTCTTTCGAAATTTGGTTTTGATCTTTTATGCCAATACTAATTGTGTTGCCGATGCCTTGGGTAATGTCATTTCCGTTAACTCTTATCTCACGGGCAAAAAGATTACCGTTGATGTTCAATCTCTTTGTGATGTTTTTAAGTTTGAGGATGAGGGTATCGAAGATGAAAATTCTCTTTGACATGTTTTGGGGGGGGTGTTTCGTGACCGTTCTAAATGCTCAAGACCGCATCCTACACTTGATGATCATTTGGTGGTTTAGGCCTTCGGGAGGAAAATACTCAACCATCTGCCAAGTTGATGACTTTTGGATTCGGTGCTTTCGCCAAAGAAACTAGCCTAACCTTGCTCGCATCATGTTTACGGAGATTGTCTTTCTCGTGCAATATCGTCACACATCTCTTGTCACTTCATTCACCTATGGCACCGCTTTGAGCTATTTTTTCACTAAGAGGGAGATTGATTGCTCTCATGACTATCCGAGGAGTCTCGCTGATCATATTGATGAGAGGTCTCTTTCTCGGGGAAAGTTTCACTACTTCAATGGTAATTGGCTTCGCCTTTCCAAGTATCCTAATGATGCCATTCCTGAAGAGATTACAAATCCTACCGTGGCTGCTCAAGCACCTCCTCCTCCATCCATGGATTCTCTCATGACCTACCTCAATGAACAATTCACGGGCTTACGCACGGGAATTGCTTCTATAGATCAAGTCATGAATTCAGGGTTTGCCGCCATTGATACACGCTTCACAAGCCTAGAAGATCGCATGAAAAATGTGGAGAAGTGTATCTCATCTATTGAGGCCGAGCATAATTTGATGAATATCTCTCTTACGGCCTTCCATGACGAGTGGTGTCAATCAAGGAGGAACGATGATGCCAATGAAGATGAAGATGAAGACGATGGTGATGGAGACGAGTAGTAGTGTAGTCTTTGCATTCCATTCATGTCATCTTAGGATTTACTTTCATGCACTTTGAATTATGTTCTTAGGATTAAGTTTACCATTGAAAACCTATGCTTTGATTTCTATTGTTTGGATTTAAGTTTGATGTTTCTTCATTTATGAACTTTATGATTATCTATTAATTGTTGCTTGGTTAATTGATATGCAATTATAGCATATGTCTCTTATTTTTAATCTAACAAAAAGGGGAGAGAGAAGTTCACAAGCTCACTTAAAACTTAAACTTAAAATTTACCTAGCTAACATTAAGGGGGAGTTGTTTTACAAAGTTTTTCAAAAGACTTAAAAAATTTAAGCTTTGGTTTTGTTATATCAAAAGGGGGGAGATTGTAAAACCTATGCTTGATTTTGATATAACAAAGTATTTTAAGGACCAAATTGTCAAACTTGAAATGAATTTTTTAAGTCCCCTAAAAGATTTCAAATCAACAAGGCTTTGTTCTAGTTTGAAAAACTCAAACTTCAAAATATTTTCTAAGTGTTTTAAGGCCAAATTGCTCAAAAACATCAATGCGTATCAATACGCTCCTTACCGTATCGATGCCTTTTTTACAAACTTGGCTACTGGAGAAACACGTTTCGATACGCTCCTTACCGTATCGAAACAGATTGCATCTGTATCGATACGCTCTCTCTATAAAATCACACGGAGTTTGAATGGTGTACCGATACGATCTCACCCGTACCGATACGGTTTAAAAGAAATTTTTAAATTCGAAACCTTAAATATTTTTACCGTTGTTTGTCAGTTGGTAGGTAACCAATTTTTAAAGAGGTGGTTAATGATTATCGATACGCTCTTACTCGTATCGATGCGAATTCCTCCAATGAGCTTTGTAGGAAAAATTGCATCGATACGGTCTTACCCGTATCGAAACGGTTCCCTAACTCGTACTAATACGCCTACACACGTATCGATATGCCTCTCTTGTAATTGTACAACGAATCTTTCTTTTTTGAGACAGGTATCGATACGCCTCCTCGAGTACCGATACGGTAGGCTGCAGAAGTGCATTTATGGTGGAAAGAGAGGGTTCCAACGGCTATAATCAATTCCCTAACCACCCAAACGGCTAGAATTAATGGAGAAGATATAAAATCAAGACTATTGAAAACCAGCAACAACTATTGCATCCAAGAGAAACATTTACACAAAAAATCCAAGCTCAAGTGCCTAAATTCTCATTCTTGTAAAATCTCAAATTGTATTGAGTGAAATTCTTATCTTGTATTTTAATTTGGGTTGAGTGCTTGTATTAAAAGGGGCAAACTTGTATTGTGAGATATCCTACTTGCCTTCAAATTCTTCTTTGTAACCAAGTGAGGGTTTGGTTAATTTTAGGTAGAAAATTGACCGGTCTTGTTAAGGTTTGCTCCTAAGCCTAGAAAAGAGAAAGATCAATTAGTGGAATTGTTAGAAAATCCTTAGTGAGATCTAAGGTAGTCGATGTAGAGTTCATTTAAAACTTGAACCATTAAAATTTTCTTGTTTTTCATCTTTATTTACCCCACTTCACTTTCTAAATTTTAAAAACTTAATTCACCCTCTCTTAACTTTAATCAATCTTTTGATTCACTAAATAGAATTGAAGCTGCAAACTAGTGGCTGATGCTATAGTGTTTTATGGTGATAATATGGTTTGATATGCGAGTAGAGTTATAATAAGACTCTTAATGTCCCTATTTATTTTTGCCCACTCCATTCAAAACCCTAGTTGCATCATTCTTCTTCAATCACCGAAAGGGGTTTTGAATGTCATATGTTCGCACGAAATTTTTAGATTTTAATAAATTCTTTATTTCAACTCTGTTTTCATTTTTAAAATTTTAATAAATTCTCTTACATGCAATGTATCTTTCCATAAACCTGTTTATTATTTTCCTTTCTTTTATTTTCTTCTCTTTTCCCCACTTTGTTTAGTCCAACCAAACAACCGGTTAACCCCTTTTGCCTATGTTACCGAATTTCTAAGATAAGGTTCTATGAAAATTCATGAGTTTGGTTTCTATTTGAAATTTAATATTTGATTTTTTTTAAATTACAATCACAAATAATATCATTATAGCATTACAATAAGAAATTCACACTTAATCACTAATAAATATAATTAATTATAAGTAATATATTTATATAACCATAATCAAAATCAATTTTAAAAAAACTGCTTCTCATTCAATCTGTAAAAACGAACTCAGACCTGTCAAGGAAAAGATTGAATACCAATCAAAATGCAAGAAACAATAACTATAACAGGAAGCATTGAGATTCGTGTATGTATAACATCTCAAATTATGTTAACCTTTGCTAATATCAAAAGCTCTGCCAAATTCATGGAAGCACACTGAGCAACCGTAACAAGGATGAAGTGAAGATGGATGGCAACTGGTAGAGTGGCTACAATATGCGGCCATTGTAAAACATCAAAAGTACAGAACTGAAATTCAAAAAAGAACTGAAAACATCAAAAGTGCAGAACTGAAAACCAAATTGGAAATGTTCATGAATTTATATAATAAAAAAAAGAACCCGGAAGATGGAAGAAGAAGAACCCACAAGGAGGACATGACGACGAAGAATATGACAACTATGCTTGTTGACAGTGATGAGGAAATTGGATTGGATTGTTTCAATTCATAATTCAGAGAGCATTAATCTAAAGCTATCAAGCAAAACAGGATTCAAGTAACATTAAAATTAAAAAAAAAAAAAAAAAACTCATATGACATACCACGAGGAGCATGGCCGAGAAGCCTGAGCGAGAGGCAGTGTCGTTTTTATGATTTTAGTGGTCTAGGGACAAATTTAAAAGTTGGACCCCTAATAACAAGTAATAAAAAAATAATTTGAAGATTATAAAAAATAAATTGATTTGTTTGTAAATTATATTTTTTACTACGCTCAATAATTATCAAATGAAAAACATCAAGAAATTTTATTAAATACCGAACAAGTTACACAAAACAACTTCTACGAACATTTATAGATGCAAAATCATTAATAATAGTGTCTACATCATATGATCTAACATATTTTTCTCAATACATAAAATGGCTAGACCATTCAACCTTTCTTGTGACATTGACGATCTCAATTAGGTTTTCAGCAATTTTAACTTCGAAAAACTTCTTTCGGCAGAGGCAACTGTCACCGACATAGTTAAGAGGATTCGATAAGCTATTGAAATATTTAGATAACAATCCACAACTTTGACAAACTTGAGAATTTCCAATGCTGACATTAACTCATTTGGCAAAGTCACTTGCAACACTTTCAATTCTGAAAAAAGATCATCTGCATCAATATCAGACAAATCATTATAAGAAAAAAGTAGTCTTAAAGTTTGTGCAAGATTTTTTTAGTTCATCATTATCTAAAGATTTTAACCTTTTGGAATCAAATAAAAATTCAAAAATATTGTCAAATAACTTTAATTATTCAAATCTATTTTTCAAAAAAGTTATAGTCAAATCAACAACCACAAGAAAATAATTTACTCTAAAAGATTCCTCGGGTGATTGTACTTCTTTTCCATTATCATTTTCGTCAAATTGTCTTCTCCTAAACACATGACGTTTTATTGAAATTGTTGGCTCTATATTCATATCAAATGCAAGACTTTTGGCAATGTTCATGCAAGACTCAAACCCTTCACTTTTATATTTCTCAAAGAATGATGTTACACTTTTTACTTCATTAATTGTAATTCTAATGCACATAGATTTAGATTGCAATTTCTTACTCACCTTGTTAATAGTAAATAAAATCTCATACCAAATTACTAAGCTAAGTAAGAACTCAAAACTTGCAAGAGAATTAGCTAGACTTTCTGCTTCACTTTTTGTCTTGGTATCTTCGCCACTAGAATTATACAATGCCAACAAAACTAATTTTATTTGAGGTGCTTGAAATCTAATAGCTTTAACGCTTCTAATTCGACTCGAGTATTACACAAAGATTTTACTGTAAAACCTTTAACATTATCAACTAAAATCTTTTATTTTTTGTAGAACTTGCAAATAATGTGTATATGCGTTGCAGAATTTCAAAAAAAAAAGAAATAGCTTTCACACAAGAATGTGTCATATCCGATATAGTGAGATTAAGACTATGACAAGCACATGACATATATAAATTCTTTGGATTTATTTCAAGTAACCTCTTTTGAACCCCTTGATGTTTTCCTTTCATATTTGAACCATTGTCATAACCTTGACCCCTAATATCATTAACATCTAAATCAAGTGACTTGCATACACCTAATAATTCATTAAAAGACCAAATCCGGAAGTATCATTTATTTTAAAAACTCTGAAAAAAACTCATCTATTTTTATTTCGTTACTTGACACATTAACACACCGTAATATCAAACTCATTTGTTCTTGATGGCTCACATCCGGGGTACAATCAAGAATAATAGAAAAATATTTTGCCTCTTTAATAATCTTTATTATGGAAGTTCTAACACCATGAGCCAAAAAAGAAATCAACTCGTTTTGGATTGTAGGCCCAAGATAGTGGTAATGAATTTCTTGATTTTGGATACGTCTAACATGATCTTGCATTATTAAATCAAATTCAGCTGTCATTTAAATTAAACCTAAAAAATTACCATTACTATCTTCGTAAAGTTTCCCATTACATCCACGAAAAGTTAAATTATTTTTGGCAAGACATTTCACAACGGATATAATTCTTATTAAAATTTGTCTCCAACGTTCCTTTTCTTTTGAAATTCCTTCTTGCAAATCTTTATTAATGCCTTTATTCTTTTCTAATCTTATTCTTGTTTCATTCCAAGTATTCATATTAGTCATATGCTCAACACTATTTTCATGTTGTTTAAGTCTCTCACTCAAATGCTTCCAATCATCCATTCCATCATTTGCTAAAATACTTTTATTATTTTGAGAACTGAACAATTTACAACAAAAACAATATATTTTATTCACATGTTTAGAGTAAACTAACCATTTTCTATCAAAAGTTTCTCCATTTCTAGAATAATATGAGTACGAGAAATGTCTAGAAAGACTATCCTTAGGAAATGTGAGATTCAATTCTCTAATGGGCCCTTTTTCAATCAAAATGTCTCTAAATTTAGTATCAAGAACACCCCAATTTCTAGGATCATAGATATCGAAAAGAGAAATTATATGTTCATCAACATTTGACTCATTAAGTACATTATTATGCTCATTATTCAAATTAATAGTATCATTATTATTCAAATTAGCATTATCGACATTGAGGCAATTATCATCACTCAAATTTTCATCATTCAAATTTTCATTAGAATGTTCAATATTATCTTCATTTATGCCCAACACATCACCGTCTAAAGGTTCATCTACTTGTTTTGAAAAAAAATTATCTAAAGCTCCCTTTTGTGATTCTACCAATTCTTGTGTTCGTTTTCTTTTTTCCTTTTTTCACTACCGGAAGCATGCTTTTTCGTTAACATTATACTATAAAAATTATAAAGAAAAAAATATAGAATTATAGCACCTGATTCTTTGTCGTTGAAGCTCTGTCTCAAACTTGGTTATAGCATATCAACAGTAAAATCTCATAAACCACAATCTCCTTGAATAAATGAGTTCTTGCCTTCTTGAAGTATCGAATCAAAAATTATAAATACCAAGTTTAAAATAAATTGTGAGAAAATAACATAAGAAAGAGAGAAAGTGATGAGAAATTGAGATATGAAGAGTAAGAACAATGTAAATGAAAATATTATTTATAGGTGTATATAAATTTTTTTATTCTCAATTTAAAATTCAAATTTTAAAATATTATTAAATTCTTAATTATGGCCCTATAAAACACTCATATGTAGACTAAATATCACCACTTTTAACGGCCATTTTCAACGTTCCTTTTTTTAATTTACTTCAGAATATAATAAAAAAATTAAACTTAAAAGAAAATGAACTGAAGAAGCAATTTGGTGGGGCCCGACTTTATTCCAATTTCCTAGGAGTAATAATTACACCTTTACAAGTTATAATTGTTTTTTATCCAAACAAGTTATAATTGTTTAACGGTAAAAAATATACATAAAATATATCTATTTTTTTAGTGACTGGTGGGCCTTGGCGCCCTGGGCCGTCGCTCCTGTTGCTCAGGGACGGCTCTGGTGAGAGGAGCGACGGTCGACGGCGAGGAGCACGGCCGGCCAAGACCGACGACCACGAGCAGCACGACCAGGAGCGACACAGCAAGGAGGAGCAGGAGCGGCTAGGGCACAAATTTGAGAATTTTTAATTTGCACCATATTTGCATCTGAGAGATTGAGGGATATATATGATGAAAACGGTGTGTTTAACCTAGCGGCGTTTTCTAAAACAAACGTCACTAACCCTACACCTTTTGCGGCGTTTACTAAAAAACGCCACAAACATGAAACCTATAGCGGCGTTTACCGCAGAAAACGCCACTAACACGAAACTGATTCCGGCGTTTATTGAAGCAAACGCCACTATATGTCATCCTATTGCGGCGTTTTTTGTAAAAACGCCGCCAATGTTGCCGTTTTGTGGCGTTTGTTTCAAAACCTCCATTATAAATGAAATGTTTGCAATGTTTGTCTCGAAAACGCCACGAATAGCGCCGTCAAAGAACAAGCCTGGTGTAGTGATGATTTGATGTTCTTCACGGGTTTTAATGTTAATTGCGGGGAATTAAGGATATTTATGAACTTTGCAGAATTCGTATGATATTTTGAATGTAATACTGATGTCATGTTATTTAAATTATGGGTAAACTACATAAATGACCACCATACTATTGATAAAGTCGCGATTTGACCATCTTACTTTTTTTGAAGCAATAAAACCACCAAATTATTTAATTGGTTGCAATGTGACCACCAGCCGTTAAAAACTAACAGGAGTGACGTGGCAGTTAATAAAATTGGTATAATTACATATTTGGTCTCCGCTATTTGTACATTTTATCAATTTGGTCCTAATTTTAATAAATAAAATAAATTTATTATTTAATTAGGCTGCGACACGTGTCACCGTATTATTGGAGGACTTTATTTATATATTTTTAATTTAATAATTTTTATTTTGCTCCTCCAATCAGGTGGTGACACGTGTCACCAGATTGAAGGAGCAAAATTAAAGAAACAAGCTCCTTGCCTCCAGTAGGTTTCAAACCCACGTTCTTTGGGTTAAGGGTGAGTTCACTTACCACTAGGCCAAAGCTATCCATGTGATGCATTGTACAAAAGCTAATATATATTTTATTTTATTGTTTGAAATCTTAAGCGCAAACGAAACACCGGGGCACATTCTTCTATCGCTGCTTTAATCCTTGTCAGTGGAGAAACGGCACTTAAACTGGGTCTGCAGGTGATTGCAAAGATTGCAGGATACGCAGATGCTGCTCAGGTACTTCTCACAACAATGTATAAATTTGAATAAACATTTTAGAGAAGATGCCAAACAGAAGTCTCGAACTTTTCTTTTGACATCAATTGTTATACAACGAGTTACTTACCTGAATAGATTTCCAGGCTCCAGAGTTTTTCACAACTGCTCCAGCCCTTGCAATACCCAAAGCCATTTCCAATGCTGGCTTGGATGCTTCTCAAATTGACTACTATGAAATCAATGAAGCCTTCGCTGTAAGATATCATTTATTTTTCTAAATAAATTATTCCCTTATTGATCAAGTTGGCAGTTTTGTAATAATGCCCCATTCTCTGCACAGGTTGTGGCTCTTGCAAACGAGAAACTGCTTGACCTTAGTCCAGTGAGTTTGTCTATTTATTTTCAAGTTTAAACTTTAAACATTAAAGTGAGATAGTGTAAAGTAGATCTGGTTCCATTCTTGTTTATCTAAAGTTATTTCCCTCCTTAAATGGTTGTAGGATGATAGCAGCGGTAGAAGAATGTGCCCCGGTGTTTCGTTTGCGCTTAAGATTTCAAACAACAAAATAAAATATATATTAGCTTTTGTACAATGCATCACATGGATAGTTTTGGCCTAGTGGTAAGTGAACTCACCCTTAACCCAGAGAACGTGGGTTCGAAACCTACTGGAGGCAAGGAGCTTGTTTCTTTAATTTTGCTCCTTCAATCTGGTGACACGTGTCACCACCTGATTGGAGGAGCAAAATAAAAATTATTAAATTAAAAATATATAAATAAAGTCCTCCAATAATACGGTGACACGTGTCGCAGCCTAATTAAATAATAAATTTATTTTATTTATTAAAATTAGGACCAAATTGATAAAATGTACAAATAGCGGAGACAAAATATGTAATTATACCAATTTTATTAACTGCCACGTCACTCCTCCCGTTAGTTTTTAACGGCTGGTGGTCACATTGCAACCAATTAAATAATTTGGTGGTTTTATTGCTTCAAAAAAAAGTAAGATGGTCAAATCGCGACTTTACCAATAGTATGGTGGTCATTTATGTAATTTACCCTTAAATTATTTAGTAGTATACTGGAATCTGAGTGTTCGATTACCTTAATGCTTTTCAGATGAAAGAACCCAAGAAATTCACTACTGCTACATATACATCTCAGCCAGTGCAAACTAATGCTGGTGGTGGATCAGTAGAAAACCGCGGTTCATCACACACAGTTCGCATTTTACCATCAGATCGACCAATTCATGCAACTGTGTCGTCTGGAGGCATCCCGGTTTCGTTGCATGCTGCTCATGTTACAGCAGCAGGTCCAACTCCGTTACATCACCAATTGCCACCGACGATGTAAAATTGGCCTCAGTGTCCACTGGGATACCAAGTGGCCATCTAGAAAATTCGTCTTCGTTTGCATATCCCAGGGTTGACAGACCACAAGTTAAGTTGGATGGAGGATCGAATGTGACTTCTTATGCTTCCCACGTACCAGGTACTTCCCCCTCATATTTGATTATGTTGAACATTTAAGCATCTCTATCGGGATTAATATAGTAGAAAATTAGGGATAGGGGTATATGAAGAAGAATATGGAAGATGGTGGAGGGGAGAAGAAATACAAAATTGTAAATATAGAGGATTAAATGTGTAATTATACAAATTATTTTTATTTAGGTGGTTAAAATAGGATTGAAGCAATAGTTTAAGGATTATTTAGGTAATTTATCTCTCTTTTTACTGTGTTAGATTAATCTCAGGTTAACGTTTAACGCCAACAAACGTCTCAGTGACTATAAGTTTACATATTGAAAACGTAAGTGATCATAACGGTTAAATTTAAAAATCAGTGACCAAAAATGTATAAACCCTAAACATAAATGATCATTCCAATAGTTTACCCTAATTTAGAAACATTAGCATTACAGGGTGAAAAAAGAGTGATGAGCAAGTCAAACTACAAGGTAAGTTGCGCCGCTACCATGGCTGATTACATCGGCAAACAACCATCAACCGAGTGGGGATATATCTTTCTATGACCACCGAAAAATCATAATTAGAAACTGTGCCGTGAAGATCTTTGTACGAGCACCAAACGACTACAAAAGTGTGTCGAAATCGTGTCAAAACGACAGATGGAACAATCCACAAAAACAAAAGAAAAAGTGTGCCACAAAGACAGAGAAAAATGTGTTTCATAGAAACAAATATTATTATTAAAAATAAAAAAAACAAGAAAATAATGGACCCAGTGATCGTCAACCAATACTAAAATTAGTTGTCGACCAGCAGCTAAGGAAACAAAAAGAAGAAGACTACGGCGCTAAGAATGGTGCAGAGAAAATATTAGGTTACAGTTTTCAGGCAAAAGATGTGTAATTTTTAATTTAAGTTTGAATACTATTAAAAAGTAATTATGTCTTTTATAATGAAAAGAAAGCCCAAGTCATTACATTAGGCGCCCCTACTAATAAAGTCGAGAAAAACAGTGGGAGGAACCAAAAATACAGCAAGAGAACCATTCAGGGGAGGATCAAGTTTGGCCATGAGATTAACTGGCATGTTCGCTTCACAACAGACGAGATGAAACTAAATAAGCCAAGTACTATCCAGAAGGGTTGTAATGCTTCGAATCAAAGCATATGGTCGAACAAGGAGGTTATAGAAAAATAAATTATGTTTGCATAAATTATGTTTTTTAGTATAACTTATGATTGTATTTACAATCGTACTTGATTATTAAAAATAAATTAATGTTATTGGTAATCTCTAGAGAAAGTGAATAAAACTCTTAGTTGACATCTTTTCCTTCCTTTAGGTTGTAGGTTCAAAATTCAGTAAAGTAACATTTTCCTTCCCCTCCCCTATGTATAAATTGTTTAAAAAATAAACTAATGATTGTTTTCCCTAAATTTGTAAGTATAATAGGTGTATTATGTACAATATCTAAATTATTTGTAATCTCATTAAATCTAAATCGAAGACAATTTTGATTAATTGCATTCGGACCCGCGAAACCTAAACCTAAATTGTTTGTAATATCATATTTTTATTAAATTTTAACACTGAAATAAAATAATATTAATAATAATAATAAATATTGGACTAAATTATAAAATTTAGAAACAAATAAATATCAATTTTAGGTAAAAATAATCTTTTTAGTGATTAAATTGAACCAAATTTTTTTTAAAAGACTAGACATGACATTTACCCATTAAATAAAATATGGTCAAAGAACGCTGATGTGGGGCAATATCATTGGTTAAATTTTGTTTAACTCTTTAACGAGAAGGAGCAAAATGGATGATGGTAAAATCGTTAGGGATATTTGTAACAAAAAATATTAGATATCAAATTGAGAAAATATATACATGTTACGATATGAAATGTGAATTAAACTTTTTTAGAAGGTAAACTTGCTAAAATTCAGCCTAGATTATCTGGTGAAACCCTATACTTTTTTCTAGAAAAAACCCATTTTAGAGGTTTATTATTATTATTATTATTTTTAGGGTAAACTACCTGAAATACGACTCAACTTTAATGTGTGACTCTAATATGTCATTGAACTAAAATTCGA
This sequence comes from Hibiscus tridactylites, assembly GCA_958450335.1. Lineage (NCBI taxonomy): Eukaryota > Viridiplantae > Streptophyta > Magnoliopsida > Malvales > Malvaceae > Hibiscus > Hibiscus tridactylites. Next base: position 20,669,138 of record OY288289.1, on the reverse strand, counting down.
TACTATAATACTATTGAACTTCATTGTGTGATTCAAAGTTAGCACTCCACCGTTACTTCCGTTACAGAATTCTGACGTGAACTCTAACTCCCGTTACAGGGATGACGTGGGCGATAAAAAAAAATAATACCTTTGCTTAATCTCGCAACACCGGCAGGCGGTATTACCGATTATGTTCAGGGCATTGGAGAAGAATATCCAAAGCCATTGGAACACAGAAGTTCACAGGCTGACCGTCAATGTGCGGAAGATGTTCGTGGAGATGGACCCTGCGTTAGTCGACGAGTGCGAGAGGCAGCTTCAAGAGAAAAAGGCCATGGCGGGAGAGGTGGAAGAGCAACGAGAAATGGCATGGAAGGAGCTGGAAGAAGCGGCAGTTGAGAAAGGGGGCCGCTGAATGACTGCGGTCGGGCTGGTTTCTCCTCCGTAAAAATGCTCAGATTTCAGTTAAGGGATCTTCCGCTATTCCCTTTTTCAAATTTGACATTATGCTTCCTTTTCTTTTCTTTTCAGATTTCGATATATTTTTTTCTCTTTCTTTACTCCTTTTCTTCCTTATGTCGACGTTGTTATCAGCAAAAGAGCTAGCCTCAACCTTCTTCTCATTTGCCTTTGGTTTCTCTTTCTCTTGAACAACCCTTTCTTTTTTATATGCCCTCTTATTGGCAGTAGCATTCTTGGTTACTGCCTTCGAAGAAGTGCGTTTGCCACATGCGACTATAGCAGAAGGCTTGTTGGGTTTGGAGAGATCATCGGTTTCAAATTGAGGAGGTGTTTGTTTTAGGAGCTTATGGTTCATTTCCTTCAAGACCAGAGCCCGGAGATGTTCGGCGACGGTGCGTTCAGGGGAGGTTTTCTGGTGAAAAACGATGGTGTTGTTGAATAAGAGAAGGAGATCCCTGAAGAATGATCCACCTCATTATATTTTTTATCGCCCACGTCATTCTTGTAATGGGAGTTAGAGTCCACGTCAGAATTCTGTAACGGGAGTAACGGTGGAGTGCTAACTTTGAATCACACAGTGAAGTTCAATAGTATTATAGTATCGAATTTTAGTTCAGTGATATATTAGAGTCACACATTAAAGTTGAGTGGTATTTCAGGTAGTTTACTCTTATTTTTATTATTATTATTATTATTATTATTATTATAAGTGAACATTAAAAGTGGGCCGAACTCAGGCCCAGACTTGATTTTTTTTTGTTGAAAATATTCAAATCCTAATCCGATTCTGTACAAAAGAAACATGGATTTTAAAATAATAATAAAAAATAAAATATAAAAGTGGAAGAACATGGATTTTAACCTAACAAGTGACAGCTCAGTAACCCAGATATTGGAGATAAATAAACAAGTCCTTGTGTACAATTCACAAGTGTAACATATAAAATAATGACATGTGCCACTTTTATAAGCTAAGCTTTAATACTTTCATTGTTATTTTGGTGGAGCAAAGACCATTGATATAAAAGAAAAAGACGCACATTTATTTTGTTTAGTTGCCTCTCGATTATTCAGGTTTTTCTCTTAATTAATTTGTATCGATTCGTAACGTATATATAATTTCGGTGAATGAATCTTTTAGCGAGAATTTTCTACATACATAAAATTTTGAATTCAAAACTTATTTAAAAGATTTCAAATTTTTTACCACTTGAACCAACCCTTTAATAAAGATGCACATTTTTTAACATCACATTATAAAATATGTATGTTTATATTATTGTAAATCTATATTTTGTTGGTACTTTCTGAAGCACTATCAGGTATCAAGCCTCCTAGTAAGGATCCCTACACTTGATTTATTTTTATTTCTTGTGAACTTTGTGAGTAATGACAATAAAATATTTTGTATGTTTGATTGGGAAAAAGGGAACGAAGGGGCTTTTGAAGTAGGCCATGTGTCCTTCAAAACTTCATTAATTTATATCATAGTATTTTCCAAAGTAACATCCATTTCTTTCTTAAAGATAGTGATTGCTACCATGTATACATCTATATGATGATTATGATAGTCTAAATGTTAAAGAACGCCCACATTGTTGGATGTATATTTTAATGATTTAGTACAATTCCTTTTCATGTTAAACCTTTCGTGTGGTCCAATAAAAAAATATTGTTATTTTTAAGTAATTTAAGTTCGAGCAGTTTGTTTGTACTGCTTGTGATTTATTAAAAGATTAAAATTAATGAACAAAAACTAACTTGTAACTAGCATGTCAAAAACTGTTTCCATGCTCTTTTGAAGAAAATAATAATATTAATAATCGATCTTTAATAAGATTTTTAAGAATTTATCTTTTTATTCGACTTTGTTATTTAATTCAATATAAATAATTACATGTACTAATTAATTTAATCTAAATAACTATACAAACTAACTGAATTAAATTTCAAATTCAAACCTAAACTATATGATCAAGGAACTTAATTGACGAGAGAAAGTGGGTCTAAATTCAAATGGCAGTATTCAAGGAACTTGGTTGGCATAATGGCTTCCCCAAAGGAAAGGGTTATACCAAACTTCTTGAAATGCAATTGCAGGTGGAGAAAACTTGTATCGTAACCCCTTGTACTTGCCTATGCGTTACACCTAAGTTACAGAAGATTATCATAACATATATATATATATAACACAAGTGTTTAGTTTTCATGAAAACCAAACATCGTTATAGAGTGATCAAGAAAATAATAGGTAAAAACATATTCATTCTAAAGTCTCGTGACGATGATACTCACATACCATCGAATCAACTATCAAGTACATAGTCTAAAACAATTTTAGAGTTTGAGTTACAAAATGATGTCATCATGGCTAACTAGTAAAGTATATCATAACAAAATATGGGCTCATGTCACCTAAAATAGACAGTATGGTGGATAAGAACATTACAACAAAAGTATAGTAAGAATGTGTCGATCCTCCAAGTGCCAAGTCCACGGGTAGCCTATCCAAAAGTATCTGAAAGGGGAAAGTTTGGGGGTGTGAGCTAGGAAGCTCATTGTGTTCCAACAAGTGCATATAAACATGTGTTCATAAACTCATACACAATTTAGATATATGATTCATCAATTCAGTTCAAAGTATCAAGACAATCAAAGTTTCATTGAAACCTAGCTACCCTCCAACCGAACTCCAAAATGCAATTCCCCTGAACTGCATACAGAAGGTCTTACCCTAGGTCTGAGGTGTAGGAGCCTACCTAAGGGAATACCTTAGGTCCAGAAAGACTTACCCTAGGCCCGTGGGCGTAGGAGCTTAACAGAAGAATTTACCAGCTGGATCAGGGCTGTAGCTGCAGACACTTCAAAACATATCCCCAGAATATACCCCCGAGCAATATAGTTTTGTTCAATATACATAGGTATCAGAATCCAGATGGCAAGCATATGTTTAATTACATCAACCAGAAATCAGATATTTCAATTCCATATCAGACATGGGGCATGCTATTAGACATAACACGATTATGTTCTCAAACAACAATCATGTTTTCAACGAAATAGTCATGCTTTCATCAGGAATATAATCATGCTTTAACAGAAAGGTAGTCATGTCCTTAGTTCAGAAATTATCTAATAATTCATACATTTTCATATCTATGTTCAAATAAGTGCATTCAAGTGTACAAGCAAAACAGAAATGTAGCACACACGGAATACACCTCAAAAGCTGGTCAGAGAATCTATAGGGCTCCTGCCTCGCTACGGTCTGCCACAGTGCTAGATCCTAGATCAACAAAAGATTATGGTTACTACAAGATATAAGTAATAACTCTAATAGATGATAGGGTTTACAGATTCATACTAGTAACTATCGGAACACGCGGATGAGCGGATCAGGAGGAACTAGGCTGAGCAGACGAACGGTCGGATGAGTCTTGATTACCTTTAAACAGATAAAAGCTTATGTTAGCCCTTTATTCGATTTACATTTAACTTAGTGAAACAATTAAACATATATGCATTATTGGGTTAAGGAACAGATTCAGGGGTCTTCGAGATAGAAATTCGTGAAACCAGCTTCAAAAACGGACTCGGGATGTCAAAAACATAAAATAGGAATTTTTCGAAAATTTTGACTTTTTGGTCAAAGTCAACACTGACGTCAGCAGTCAAGTGAACGCTGACGTCAGCATGACGTTATCAGCCAAGGTCAATTGAGTTGACTCAACGAGTTAACTCACTATGTCAACTCAGGTGAGTTGACTCAGTGAGTTAACTTAGACGGGTTAGATTTGAATCAAGAGCGGGTCGGACTCGGGTCGATTACAGGTCGGTTACTGGACCGATTCTTACCCTTGGAGTCGTCGGACGGTGACTGGAATGTCGCCGGAGACATTAAACCGTCGCGTTTCTAGCGGAAACACACAAATCAAGATATGGGCTTTCATTTAAACTCTCGACATTTCACAAAATCGTCAGAATCTTAACAGAGATGTCGGAATCAGTGGCGAACCGGCAACAATCCGCGTAGCTCCAATGGAGGCTTCGTCGGCGTAGATAGGATAGGAAACCTTAGAGGTTTTGCGTGTCTCCCCTCGACGAGCACGTTCGAGCCGAAAACGCTCCTAGCCGGCGACGTAGGTGGCCGAAATCGACAGAGAACAGACGCGAGCTCTCGACGGGGCTACGATCGCGATTTTGACGGTGACGGCACGCCGAAACAGCGCGTGGCTACTACAAGTGAGATCGAACGGTTGAGTAGAACCCTTGACGTTGATGGTGAAGTCTACGACGCGACGGTGGTTGGTGCAACGAGCGGCCGGAGTTAGGGTAGGGAAAGCTTTATCTCTGGAAGAGAAGGGGAAATGGGTACCGGGTTTCGAGAAAAATAATAAATAGGGTAGGTGGAAAGGCAGATAAAAATTTAATGGTGTTAAGAGTTCTTTTAACTAAGTTAAAAACAAGGTTTGGTAACTTTTGACAGAGATGAGCCCTAAGCTCAGTGGTAGGAACATTGTATGGTGAGGGGTGAGGTTGCAGGTTCGAGCCTCCACATCCTCACCTTGATTCAAACAGATGTGGAAACTTCTTTCTCATGGATCCTTCGATCTCCCAAGTAGCCTCTGTCGGGCTACGATTGCTCCACAGAACTTTAACCATATGAATATGTTTGTTCCTCAAAAATCTCTCGTCTGAGTCTAGAATCTGTATTGGTTCCTCTTCATAGGACAAGTCTGGCCTCAACTCCACATCCTGAACCTGAATAACATGGCTCAGATCAGGATGGTACTGCCTCAACATGGACACATGGAAGACATCATGGATACGATTAAGCTGGGGAGGCAACTCAAGCTGATAGGCAATTGGCCCAACTCTCTTCACAATACGATAAGGCCCAATAAATCTCAGAATCAGCTTACCCTTTTTCCCAAACCTCAGAACTTTCTTCCATGGTGATACTTTTAGGAAAACCTGGTCACCGACCTCAAACTCGATATCCTTCCTTCTCCGATCAGCATAAGATTTCTGTCTGTCAAACGCCTCCTTCAGACGATCATGAATTAATCTGACAGTCTCTTCGGTTTCTTGGATCAACTCCGGACCCAAAGTCTTCTTATCATACAACTCGGTCCAACAGATAGGAGTTCGGCACTTGCGACCATACAAGGCTTCATAAGGTGCCATGCGGATACTAGCCTGGTAGCTGTTATTATAAACAAACTCAGCCAAGGGAAAGAAGTCTTCCCAACTACAGCGAAAGTCGATCACGCAACCCCTCAACATATCCTCTGGAACCTGAATTACCCTCTCAGATTGACCATCGGTATGTGGATGAAAGGATGTACTGAAATTTAAACGTGTACCCAAAGCATTATGCAAGGCCGACCAGAAATGAGAAGTGAACCTCAGATCTCGATCAGATATAATAGATAAGGGTACACCATGCAATCTGACAATCTCTGAGAGATACAGTCTAGACAGCTTCTCTAGAGAATAAGTTACTCGTACTGGAATAAAGTGAGCTGACTTGGTGAGTCGATTAACAATAACCTAGACGAAATCCTTTTTAGAAGGAGTTAGAGGCAACCCGGTAATGAAATCCATCGTGATACGCTCCAACTTTCACTCGGGAATCTTAATGGGCTGTAATAAACCAGAAGGGTGCTGATGTTTTTCTTTGACTTGCTGACAAGTCATACACTTCGATACATAATCCGATATATCCTTCTTCATACCCTCCCAACGGTACCTTTGCTTCAGATTCTGATACATCTTGTCTCCACCAGGATGCATGGCATAAGGGCTGCTATGAGCCTCACTGAGTATGGCTCGCTTCAGGCCAGCATCATCGGGGACACAATAACGACCCTTGAAGCACAGAACGTCATTCTGATCGAAGGCATAAATAGATGTAGACCCCTGCTCAACTTGCTGCATTATTGGAAGTAAGGAAATGTCTAAGAGTTTCTTGGCCTTAATCTCCTCGGCCAAAGTTGGTTTAACTTTCAACTCTGCTAGTAAACTGCCATCGCTATAAATGCTCATCCCGGCGAACAGAGACCTTAAGTCGAAGATAGCCTTGCAGCTTAAGGCATCAGCAACAACATTGGCTTTTCCTGAGTGGTACTCAATCACACAACCATAGTCCTTTAGAAACTCAACCCAACGACGTTGCCTCATATTTAAATCCCTCTGAGTGAGGATATACCTCAAGCACTTGTGGTCAGTAAAGATGTAACAGTTCTCTCCGTAGAGGTAGTGGCTCTAGATCTTTAGAGCAAAGACCACCGCAGCTAATTCGAGGTCATGGGTCGGATAGTTACACTCATGTGGTCGTAACTGACGTGATGCATAAGCGATAACCTTCCCATTCTGCATCAGTACACAATCGAGCCCCGAGTGTGAAGCATCACTATAAATTGAGAAGTCCTTCCCAGATTCCGGTTGTGTAAGAACCAAGGCTTGAGTCAAGGTTGCCTTAATTTTCTCAAAACTAGCTTGCTGGGCATCAGACCAAACAAAAGGAACATTCTTCCTCAATAGCTTTGTTAAAGGGGTCGCAATGATGGAGAAACCCTCAACAAAGCATCTGTAGTATCCAGCCAAACCCAAAAAGCCACGGATCTCAGAGACATTTTTAGGTTGCTTCCAATTGGTGATGGCCTCGATCTTGCTTGGATCAACCTGAATGCCTCGAGCAGATACAACATGTCCCAGAAATGTCACTTTTTGAGCCAAAATTCACACTTGCTCAGCTTAGCATACAAACGATTCTCTCTCAAGGTTTGCAGAACAATCCTCAAGTGCTCAACATGCTCTGTCTCTGTCCGAGAATAGACCAAGATATCGTCAATGAAAACCACAGCAAATTGGTCTATAAAGGGTCGGAACACACAATTCATCATGTCCATATAAGCAGCTGGTGCATTAGTAAGACCAAAAGGCATCACTAGAAACTCGTAGTGCCCGTATCTGGTACGGATGGCTGTTTTAGAAACATCAGAATCTTTTATCTTCAACTGATAATACTCGGACCGAAGATCAATCTTCGAGAAAACTGTGGCTCCCCAAAATTGATCAAATAAGTCATCAATCCTGGGTAACGGGTATTTTTTCTTCACTGTCAACTTATTCAACTTTCGGTAATCAATACACAATCGAAGTGATCCATCCTTCTTCTTCACGAAGAGAATAGAAGCTCCCCAAGGTGAAGAGCTGGGTCAGATAAAGCCTCGGTCCAGAAGCTCTTGCAACTGGACTTTTAACTCCTTAAGATCTTTAAGGGTCATACGATAAGGATTCATGGATACATGCGCAGACCCTGGATAAGTCTTGATTTCAAACTCAACATCCATGTCTGGTGGTAGCCCGGGTAACTCTTCTGGGAAGACATCAAGAAACTCGCTAACAGTGCGAATATCCTCAATCTTAGATAGAGAGCCCTTCGTGTTCAAGAAACAAGCAATGGAGGTTTCATATCCCTTCTGAATCATTCTATCGGCAGTCAAAGCGGAAATCACATTGGACATGTAACCTCGACGCTCTCCGACTAAGATCACTGATCGACCATCTGAAGTCTTCAAGGTAGCCCTTTTTGACTCACAATCCAGATTAACCTGATGTTCTGCCAGCCAAAACATACCCAGAATCAAATCAAACTCTTCCAACGAAAGTTCCATTAGATCGGCCAGAAAGATTTCCCCTTGAACCTCAAGAGGACAACGCCTAAACACCTTATCCATGGTCACTAACTGACCCACTGGACTTGTTGCGTGTAAAATAGACTATCGCAATTGTAGTGCAAGTGTACACGACGCAAGTAGTAAAGTGATACGAAGTATCGGATATCGTCTCCACAGGGATTGGGCTAATGACTTCACCTAATTTCACTGCACGAAGTAGAGGAAATATTTTAGAAAGTTGTCACGAATAATAAAGTAAAAACGTAAATAAAAGGATTGAATTATCAAGATAGAGAGAATGGGCCGGTATTGAATTGCTCGGTAGTGCAGGTATTGAATTGCTTAGGATCTCCAGTTCTGTCGTCGCTTCCGTCGCCGACAGCACCTGTCGGGACGTCTGTCCGTTAGTTGTCGCGGCAGCAGACACTAACTCAGTACTTCAAGCTTGGCAAGAATCCCAGATCTGCCTTGCCCTATCCCTAGGCACAAGACTGTCAATGAACACGTCTTTGATGATACCTCCCGGCGTGAATCGAAGGATGAACACCGATGTGTATGAATTCTTCCTTAGCCACTTAACCTCGCCTTATCCCTAAGCACGAGATGGTTCAACTATAAACTAGAGAACGCGCTTTTATCTCCTTCGTATACTTAACTCTTCCGATGCTAAGTAAATAGATAACCTCACAATGCTCTCCCGATGCTCTTGCAAGATATTAAAACCAAGATAAAAGAACTTGAAGTTTATTTTATTGAACTTGAAAAATCCTAAAACAAAACAACCCTTGCAACTACTTTACAAAACAACCCTTAACCCTAGGGGGAATTTAGAACATGTTGGTGACGGGTGGACGGCAGGGGTTTATTTTCGGTTATGGGGAATCGGCTCTGCCCTAAGTTTAATCTATGCCCTTTATATAAGCTTTGGGCTCAAGTTATCTAAGGTAACAAGGATTACAACTTTAATTAAAAGTAAGATGCTAATAAAGACTAAATCTCTAAAGTATCCTACTTTTCAGCCGCATCCCTATTTTGTGGGAATTCATTTCCTTGAGCTTTGGCTTGACATATCTTTTGATCCGGGGCTTGGAAAATTATTTGGCTTCCACACGACAGACGAGCAGATTTTTCTCTATCTATCGATGTCCACTTCACTTTTCCTCTTCAATAATCTGCTGTCACCATGCTGTCGTGACGGGTCCATGACAGGTTCGTCTTCTTCAGCTGCTTGTCCAGTTCAGGTTTTCTGCTTATCTGCCCTGCGCCTGCCTTCGTCGTCAACCATGGCAGCTACCTGCAAAATATACCATCTTTTAGTAGAATCCGTGCCTTTTATATAATTGTGATGTTTTATTGAAAACTAACCTAAATGCAATGCAATGATGCTTGAATGCAGCAGAAATATGGGTTAAAAAGGGTGTAAATAATAGAACTTTTACACACTCAACACACCCCCAAACTCAAGTCTTTGCTTGCCCTCAAGCAATTAAACCTAAAGAAAAATGAAAATTTTTGTGTTGGCCTTCAAACAGTGAGCTGTCCCTTACCCGTCGCTCATTCTCTATGGCGGCAGCAACCTGTCGGAAAGGTTAGGATCTGTCCGGAATCTCCCTATAGCTCTCGTGCAGTGTGTGCATGCTTGTAACAGTTATATGCTAAGACTCTCTTAGTTTCACTAGAATATTCAACTCCTTAACTCAAATTTTTATGCCAAAGTTTATTTTTTAGAAGGCACATTTTCATGCTTCTTTTTCTTCTATTTTCAAGCTAAAATTTTCTAGAGCCAGTTTTGGGCACCTCTAGTTAGCTTCCTAGAGCCGGTTTCGGGCACCTCTAGGTTTTCTTTTGCTAAACTTCTTTCCTAGAGCCAGTGTTAGGCACCTCTAGGGGCTATTCAAGTTCTAAGCTTCCTATTCTAGTTTGGCTAAAAGAAATCTAAGCAATATAATAGTCACAAAAGTGTTTAAGTTTTCAGAACTATAGAAAGGCTCTAAACTTTTCCTTAACCTGTCCTAAAGATGCTGCCACGACAGAGCCGTCATGACAGGTAAGTTAACTTCACAGTTTTAAGCCAACAGTGTAATTTTCTGATTTTTTTTAACTTGAAAAATAAGTAAACAACTAAACAAAAGATGTGCTAAGGACTCCATTAAATATGGAGGGTTGCCACCCCCAAACTCGAGGGTTGCATTGCCCTCAATGCAAAAGGACACAAAAACAAAGAAAGAAAAACAAGATAAATAAAAGTACATCACAAATATATAAGGGCAGGCAGCAATAAGAGGAGAAAAAGAAATAAAAACTTAAATTTTATTCGCTGTCGTCGCTGCTGCTGCTGACGCGGATCTGATGTCGGCGTCTGCGTCGTGGAGGTGGCTGGGCAGGTTCCGGAGCAGGTTGATCAACAGGTTCATCAGCCTGTTGAGGGGCAGGGTCTTCATCCGGTTGGGGGACAGGGTCGTCAGCAGGTTGAAGGGCAGGTGGCTCCACTAGCCTGACATCGGAACTGCTACTGCTGTCCCAGCTGCTGGTCATGATAGCTTTGGACAGCCTTCTCTTGTCGGCTACATGCTTAATACGTTTTACCCGCGTGAAGGCGCTGTCCAAATTCCTCCGAACAAGAGGGTTGTCATCAGTGGCAGCTCGCTTGGTTCCTCGAGGGGAGGTGTCTGTCGGTGGGCTGCCGGCTGCCGTCGGGGAAGGTGTGGAGGAGGCAGATTCTCCGTGGGGAGAGACAGGTGGTGTGGGAGTGGGGGAGGGAATATTGAAATAATGGGCGGGGAAGGTGGGGAAAATGACATCCGTAAAATTCAAAGAATTGGTAATGAAATTTACCGTTGCATTGGAGAAGTCACGGATGAAAGTCATCAAACCCATCTGGCGCTCCTCTATCCGCAAGATGGCAGTAAGGATGTGGGCGTTCTAATCTGCCGGAGCGGTGTTGGTGGCAGCTTCTGGGGCAGGTTCGGTGGCAGGCTCATCATCAGATTCAGCAGGAGGGGCGTTTGGATCGAAGGCGTTGAGGGGCAATACGACTACCAGCTCCATGAGGCTGGAGATGTTGTTGTCTGTCCATCCGCTGCCCTGCTTGATTTTGTCTGAAGGGTCCTCCGGTACAGCTGCGCAGCGGCAGAGGGCGGTGATGGTGAAGGGCAGGCAGAGTCGTGAGTCCGATCGGAAGGCGCAATCAAGAATGCTGTCCCTCATGTACCTGCCCACATTGATGGGCCTGTTATGCATGATAGAATGGATGAGGGCCAACCGTTGTCTGTTGACTGTCGTATGGTGGGACGAGGGCAGGATACGCTTTTTGATAAAAGCGTTCCATAGTTTTGCCTCAGGGAGTAGCTGCCCCCTATTAACAGAGTGGGGGTTCTTCTTACTGGTGCTCCATGTCGTGCCCGCCTCTGTCAACTCCCTCATGACAGCATCATGTCCGGCAGCGTCGAGGGTGTCCCAGAATTGTTGATGAGCATCTTCATTAGGGCCAAAGAAGAGGCCGAAGACATGGTTGATGCTGCTGGCGGTGAAAGGAACTGTCACTCCTCGGACGGTGACAGATGTCGCCATCTTACTTTCGATTGCCGCGTAAAATTCTCTGACCAGGGTGTCATTAAGCTCTGCCGGCTGCTCGGCGAAGTCTTCCCACAGTTGAGCTGTTATGGCCTGCATGATGAACGGCCGGAGTCCAAACAGAGGGGCATCTCTGTTGTAGATGAAGCTCCGTTCCTCCCATAGTTCCTTTTTTGTGAACGGGGATGCTGCTGCTGAAGAAGAAGCGGCAGCAGCGTTCTGACGGGTTTGTCGTGAAGACATTGTGGTTGCAAGGGCTGAAAGAGAATAGAAAATGGATAAAACTAGAGGAGAAGAACAAGAGAGAAAAATTAGAAGTGATGAAAAATGAAAACAGGAAGGGGTTTATATAGCTGTTGGGGAGCTGCCCATTTAATGCCGCAACGGCAGGCGGGAAGAACGGAGCGGCAGATTGAATGTAGCGTGTCTGACGCGTCTGACGGGCATTAATGCATCTGCTGTGCGTCTGTCGCACGCTTCTGCGTCTGCTGTGCGTCTGTTGACAGCCTGTCACATCCGTCTGCGCCGGCAGCCGAAACGACAGGTTATCATAAATGGGCTTTATTGGGCTGGTGGATGGGCGGTGGGCTTGGGCCACTTCTTCTTTCTCACTTGCCTCCTTTATTTCCTAAAAACAGAAATTAAAACATTATTCGAATAAAATAAATCTAATTCCTAATAAATAATATTAATAATAAAAATAAAAAAATATAGGAAATTAGGTTAAATTAGGGATGCCTTGTGGGGCATCACCTAAAGTAACCACTTCCTGTATTCCTGGGGCTTCAGTCCCTTGATAGTGCTTGAGGCGTTGTCCATTAACTTTGAATTGGTGCCCGTCCTTTAGTGATTGAATTGTAATGGCACCATGGGGAAAAACTTGAACTACTTGGAATGGGCCAGACCATCTAGATTTGAGCTTCCCTGGAAAGAGTTTCAACCTAGAATTAAACAACAACACAAGCTGCCCTGGGCAGAATTGTCGTGGCAGCAACTTCTTGTCATGCCACTTCTTAGTTTTTTCCTTGTAAATCCTTGCATTGTCGTAGGCCATTATCCGTATTTCATCGATCTCATTCAAATCTAACAGCCTTTTCTGGCCTGCCTTGTCCAAGTCCATGTTTACTGCCTTGATCGCCCAATATGCCTTATGTTCTATCTCGACAGGCAGGTGACAGGTTTTTCCATAAATCAAACGGTATGGAGACATGCCCAATGGAGTTTTAAAAGCTGTTCTGTATGCCCATAGTGCATCATTCAGAAGCAAAGACCAATCTTTCCTAGTTGGTTTAACCATTTTTTCAAGAATGTTCTTCACTTCCCTATTGGATATCTCAGCCTGTCCATTGGTCTGTGGGTGGTATGCTGTCGCGATTCTGTGCTTGACACCGTATTTTCTCAAGGCGGCAGCAATTACCCTGTTGTCAAAATGTCTCCCTTCATCACTGATAATCGCCCTAGGGATGCCAAATCTAGAAAAGATGTTTTTGTGCAAAAACTTTTGGACCGTTTTGGCATCATTCTTTTGAGTTGCGATTGCTTCTACCCACTTGGAGACATAATCTACTGTTAGGAGGATGTAAAGATTTCCACACGAAGATGGAAAAGGTCCCATAAAATCAATCCCCCAAACGTCGAAGATTTCGACTTCTAAAATATTCTGCAGTGGCATCTCGTTCCTCCTCGAGATGTTACCTGTCCGCTGGCACCTGTCACAGTTTTTGTAAAATTCATGTGCGTCCTTATACAGTGTCGGCTAGTAGAACCCCGACTGCAGCACCTTGGCAGCAGTTTTATTGCCTCCTAAGTGTCCTCCATATTGTGAAGCATGACAGTGATGGAGTATGTCTTCTTGTTCTTCTTGTGGTACACATCTCCTTATAACCTGATCTGCACACATTTTGAAAAGAAGAGGTTCGTCCCAATAATAATGTTTAACATCATTTTGAAACCTCTTCCTGGCTTGATAAGTGAGATCAGAAGGTAATATTCCGCTAACTATAAAATTAACGAAATCAGCATACCAGGGAAGGTTAGAAGACTTACCTGCCGCCATGGCTGTCGCGACAGCTATTGCGGCAGCAAAGAGCTGCTCATCTGGGAAGGTCTCAAGTATGTGTGTCTCATCAATGGGTAGACTTTGTCCCATCTCCAACCTAGACAAGTGATCTGCCACCTGATTTTCTGTCCCCTTTTTATCTTTTATCTCAAGGTCGAACTCTTGTAATAGTAAGATCCACCGTATCAACCTAGGCTTTGCATCCTTCTTTGCAAATAAATACTTGAGGGCAGAATGGTCGGTGTGTATTATAACCTTCGTTCCAAGTATGTAAGAACGAAACTTGTCGATGGAGAACACCACAGCTAACAGCTCCTTTTCTGTGGTGGTATAATTCACTTGGGCATCATTCAATGTTTTGCTGGCATAATATATGATATGAAACCGCCTGTCCTTGCGCTGCCCAAGTGCTGCCCCGACAGCATAGTCACTAGCATCACACATAATTTCAAACGGTTGCGTCCAGTCTGGTGGCTGTACTATGGGGGCTGTCACAAGCTTTTCCTTCAGAACCTTGAATGCTTCAGTACATTCTTCATTAAAGTTGAAGGGTCGGTTCTGCTCTAAGAGATGACATAGGGGTTTCGTGATTTTTGAGAAATTGGCAATAAATCTCCTATAAAAACCAGCATGCCCTAAAAAACTCCTAATGCCCTTGACTGTGGTTGGTGGCGGCAGCTTCTCTATGACCTCTATTTTTGCCCTGTCGACTTCTATCCCACGGCAGCTAATCTTATGGCCTAAGACTATCCCTTCATCCACCATAAAGTGGCATTTTTCCCAATTTAAAACCAAGTTAGCTTTTTCGCATCTTTCGAGCACCTTTTGTAAATTGCCTAGACAACTCTCAAAATCGTCTCCAAAGACAGAAAAATCATCCATAAAAATTTCTAGGAAGTCCTCAACCATGTCCGAGAATATAGCCATCATGCACCTTTGGAAGGTGGCAGGTGCGTTACAGAGTCCAAATGGCATCCTCCTAAATGCGTACGTACCGTAGGGGCATGTGAAAGTCGTTTTCTCTTGGTCCTCCGGTGCAATAGCAATTTGATTATATCCTGAATAACCATCAAGAAAACAATAGTAAGGTTTACCCGCTAATCTATCAAGCATTTGATCAATAAAGGGTAAAGGAAAGTGGTCCTTTCGGGTAGCTTTGTTAAGCTTCCGATAGTCCATACAAACCCTCCAACCGGTCACAGTCCTGGTTAAGATTAACTCGTTGTTTTCGTTGGTTATCACGGTCATGCCTCCTTTCTTGGGAACACATTGCACCGGGCTTACCCATTTGCTGTCGGAGATGGCGTAAATAATACCAGCATCTAACCATTTAATTATTTCTTTACGCACTACCTCCTTCATTGCAAGGTTTAACCACCTTTGGGCATCAATAGTCGGCTTATGATCTTCCTCTAGGAGGATTTTGTGCATACAGATTGCCGGACTAATGCCCTGAATGTTTGCTATCGTCCATCCTATTGCCCTTTTATGCTGCCTCAACATGTCGATCAGCTGTCGTTCCTGTTCCTGCGGCAGCTTAGCAGAGATGATTACAGGCAGTGTGTCATCACAACCAAGATAAGCATATTTAAGCTGCCCTGGCAGGGGCTTAAGTTCTAAGACAGGTGGTTCAACAGTAGAGGGCTTTTGGATTAAATGGTTATCCGAAGTGTAATTCAAAGGTTCGAATAACTTACCTGGGCGATGGTCTAACCAGTTTACCTCCTCATGACCTTCAGTATCAGATGTATCGTATTCAGAGGGATTACTGTCGTCGGTGTTGTCGTCATCGCTGTCGTCGTCACTGTCATGACAGGCTGGTAGGTGGCTGTCGCAGCAGTGACCAAATTTTATATCTCGGCAGCCCAACCTGATGCAGGGTTGATCGAAGGTCACCTCGATGATGGCCTTGCATTCCTCGTCTACATCGGCATGTTTCATTGCTTGGAGAACATTCAACTTAATTTCTTGATCATTCACGCGCATGGTGAGTTCTCCTTTCTCCACATCAATCAATGATCTTCCTGTGGCTAAGAAGGGTCGCCCTAGGATGACTGGTGCATTCTCATCTGCCTCACAATCTAAAATAAGAAAGTCAGCAGGAAAAATAAGTTTATCCACTCTTACCAAAATATCTTCAATTTTCCCTCGGGGTGAACGTAAGAGCGGTCGGCTAGCTGTAGGGTAACTGTCGTGGGCCGCGCCTTGCCAATACCTAGTTTCTGAAAAACAGATTTGGGCATTAGATTAACACTAGCACCAAGATCACAAAGTGCCTTACCCACAAATTTATCGCCGATTACACAAGGTATGAGGAAGCTCCCCGGATCCTTCTTTTTCTGGGGTGGTTGTCGATGAAGAATACTCATGCAACCTTCTTGCATCCTTACCGTTTCAAATTCCCCAAGTTTAGATTTTTTAGACATGACATCCTTGAGAAATTTAGCATAACCGGGCATCTCCCTAATAGCATCTAACAACAGAATATTAATATGAACCTGTTTAAAAATATCATAAATCTTTTTAAGTTGAGATTCATGCTTAGCTTGCTATATCCGTTGTGGAAAGGGTGGTGGGGGACGATAATCAGCAATGCGTCCTTCCCACTGCATACGAATCTGAGGACGATAATCTTCCTTTTTATCCTCTGTCGCTTCTGCTGTCGTGACAGGCTCATCGGCAGCAGTCTGTTTGTCACCTGTCGGGGCAGCTTCCTCGGCAGGTTTGTTCAAAGCAGGGTCCTTTTCTGTTTCAGCTTCTTTTTTCGGCCCTGTTAACTTCTTCCCACTCCTAGTAGTAATTGCCTTACATTGCTCATGTGGGGGCGGTCTAGCATTTTCAGTATTGCTAGGGAAACCTCCAGTCTGCCTTGGCTTAATATGCTGCGACACCTGACCCATTTGTGTCTCTAGAGATTTCAAGGTGGCCTCATGGTTTGTCATTCTCATCTTAGTTTCATCCATAAAATTTTCCGTCTTCTTGACAAACTGATTAATATTATCCATATACGTGCCAGTCTGAGACATAAAGGTGGCCAGAGTCTGCTCCAATACACTACTCGTGGCAGGTGGTGGCTGCTGTTGTTGCTGAGGCGGCAGGTTCTGCGGCAGGTTCTGCGGCTGCAGTTGCTGTCGCGTCAACAATCTAGGACCCCCCTGATTCTGATTATATGCTTGCGGATTCAGGGCATTGTTAGGGTTACTCCAGGAAAATTTGGGATCTTTCCTCCAATTAGGGTTGTAGTTGTTGGAATTGTAGTTTGGCTTGTAATTTCCAACATATTTTCCCTCTTCTATATTTATAGGGCACTCTTCACTACTATGATTTCCTTCACAAGTAGCACAAATTTCCTCGACAGCAAATCCTCGTAAGTCCTCTTCACTCAATAAGTGTTTCATTGCTTTAGTAAGGAATGCTACCTAAGATTTCATAGTGCTGTCGGCCTCATAGTCTTTGACAGCAAGTACCCGTTTACTCCCTCTTCTAGCTGTCGGAAACTGCTCCTCATTCTTGGCTAGATTTTTCAAAACTTGCAATGCCTCGTCTGGATCTTTATCCAATAATAGTCCATTTGCTGCAGAATCAATGCGAATGCGAGTTTGTAAGTTAGCAGCATTATAGAATTTAGTTACCTGATTCCAGACAGGGAATCTATGCATTGGGCAGTTCCGTAGAAGAGTAGTAAATCTGTCCCAGGCCTCGTGCATCGGCTCGTCATCTTCCTGTTGAAAAGTAGCAATTTCGTTACGTAATCGCTCAGATAAATGTGAAGGATTAAAACGAGATAAAAATTCATGAGTTAGATCTGCCCAAGTCATAATAGAACCCGGTGTAAGTTTATTCCACCAAGTTTTAGCTCTGTCCCTCAAGGAATGGGGGAATAACCGAAGCCTCAGTATCTCTGGACTAACTCCTGGTAGCCTAAACGAACCACAGATCTCCTGGAACGTTTTGAGATGCTCCCTAGCATCTTCTGTTGCAGAGCCACTAAACTGTCCGGCGTTGTTGATCATACTAAACATGACAGGCTTAAGCTCGAAGTTGTCAACATCAATATCCGGCAGCGTGGTCTCCAGCTCTACATGATCGTTCAGCATGTAGTCACGACATGACCGTCGTCCACCTGCCCCAGGCGGGTCGCCGACAGGCGGTATGTCTCCTCCAGCAGGCTGGTTACGGGCCATCTGCTCTAGTTGTTCTTCAAGGTATTCGTTCCTGTCTAAAAGGTGGCGAATCTGTTTCTTGAGATTGAATGATCGTTCGATTTCCGAATCTAACTTATATTCAGGATCTTCGCCTCTTTTCGATCTGCGCATAAACAAGAGAACCTCGTGAAAAGCAAGAGTTGAAAACAAAAAAAAATAAAAATTAAAGAAAAAAAAATTAAAAATAAAAACGAAAATATAAAATAAAAACAAAAAGTGCAATAAAAGAAAGATGTAGTTATGTTGCCAATCCCCGGCAACGGCGCCAAAAACTTGTTGCGTGTAAAATAGACTATCGCAATTGTAGTGCAAGTGTACACGACGCAAGTAGTAAAGTGATACGAAGTATCGGATATCGTCTCCACAGGGATTGGGCTAATGACTTCACCTAATTTCACTGCACGAAGTAGAGGAAATATTTTAGAAAGTTGTCACGAATAATAAAGTAAAAACGTAAATAAAAGGATTGAATTATCAAGATAGAGAGAATGGGCCGGTATTGAATTGCTCGGTAGTGCAGGTATTGAATTGCTTAGGATCTCCAGTTCTGTCGTCGCTTCCGTCGCCGACAGCACCTGTCGCGACGTCTGTCCATTAGTTGTCGCGGCAGCAGACACTAACTCAGTACTTCAAGCTTGGCAAGAATCCCAGATCTGCCTTGCCCTATCCCTAGGCACAAGACTGTCGATGAACACGTCTTTGATGATACCTCCCGGCGTGAATCGAAGGATGAACACCGATGTGTATGAATTCTTCCTTAGCCACTTAACCTCGCCTTATCCCTAAGCACGAGATGGTTCAACTATAAACTAGAGAACGCGCTTTTATCTCCTTCGTATACTTAACTCTCCCGATGCTAAGTAAATAGATAACCTCACAATGCTCTCCCGATGCTCTTGCAAGATATTAAAACCAAGATAAAAGAACTTGAAGTTTATTTTATTGAACTTGAAAAATCCTAAAACAAAACAACCCTTGCAACTACTTTACAAAACAACCCTTAACCCTAGGGGGAATTTAGAACATGTTGGTGACGGGTGGACGGCAGGGGTTTATTTTCGGTTATGGGGAATCGGCTCTGCCCTAGGTTTAATCTATGCCCTTTATATAAGCTTTGGGCTCAAGTTATCTAAGGTAACAAGGATTACAACTTTAATTAAAAGTAAGATGCTAATAAAGACTAAATCTCTAAAGTATCCTACTTTTCAGCCGCATCCCTATTTTGTGGGAATTCCTTTCCTTGAGCTTTGGCTTGACATATCTTTTGATCCGGGGCTTGGAAAATTATTTGGCTTCCACACGACAGACGAGCAGATTTTTCTCTATCTATCGATGTCCACTTCACTTTTCCTCTTCAATAATCTGCTGTCACCATGCTGTCGTGACGGGTCCATGACAGGTTCGTCTTCTTCAGCTGCTTGTCCAGTTCAGCTTTTCTGCTTATCTGCCCTGCGCCTGCCTTCGTCGTCAACCATGGCAGCTACCTGCAAAATATACCATCTTTTAGTAGAATCCGTGCCTTTTATATAATTGTGATGTTTTATTGAAAACTAACCTAAATGCAATGCAATGATGCTTGAATGCAGCAGAAATATGGGTTAAAAAGGGTGTAAATAATAGAACTTTTACACACTCAACAGGACTCATAACTGTAACGACACTTCTTGTGGCTTCTAGAGGAATCTGAAGGTCTCGGGATACTGATCTTGAAATATAGTAGTAGGTGGAACCATTATCGAGCAATGCAAAGTATGGAACATAATAAATGGTAAAGGTACCTGAAATAACATTTGGCTCGTCTCTGTCATCCCGGCGTCTAGTGGCATACACAAGTGTCGGCTGTCTAGCCTCAGATAAAACTAGTCCTCCACTATGATATGATCGAGCTCTGGTGTCAGTCATGGTAGTAGATGCAGAAGGTCTACCCTGACTACGACCCCTAGCTGGAGTCTGAACAGAAACTTGTAAACGGGCAGGAGTCTGAGGGGAAGCTCGATGAGAAGATGGTGGAATAGGGCAACCCTTCAAGAAGTGATCTCTAGAACCGCAACGGAAACATGTGCTCGCCTTCTTCTTACACTCTCCTTGATGCCATTTACCATAATGCTCACAAAGAGGTGTCTTAGAGAAACTTGATAAACCACCTCGACTAGCTGTCGAATGTTGAGAGGCTAGAGGCCTAGAACCGGTGTCACTCTTCGGAGGTGCAGTAGTGCGAGCCTTCTTACTTACCCGTGCTGAAAACACGGTGCTAGAAGGCCTCCTAGATCGGTCTCGGTCTACCATGTCGCTCTCTGCGACCATTAACTCAACCTTCTCTAAATCTTTTGCCAACTCGATCACCTTATCAAAATCCTTATCAAGGTGGCTGATAACCTGTATGCACAACTCATGACAGAGACCGAGTGCAAACTTGCGGCACTTTTCTTTTTCAGTGGGTACCAAACTGGATCTAAACCTCATGAGGTCTAAAAACCTCGTCTCATACTCAGATACAGTCATATCCCTCTGTGTCAGATTCTTGAACTGCTCTTGCATCTGTCTCATATAACGTTCTCTGATGAAACGACTCTTGAAGCATTCTTTGAAGAAGTCCCGTTTCAGGCGAGTAGCAGGGACACTGCTCACAACAGACTCCCACCAAGTGCGGGCACTCCCATAAAGCAGTGAGACAGCCCTTCGGGTATTTCTTGGGTGGCTCAAGACCCAACGAATCCATGCATCTCTCAAGGTCGTTAAGCCACTCCTTTGCCTCAGTCGAGGCTCCACCAGATGGACCATCAAAAGTCTTAGCCCCGTTAGTGATTAGGGTCTGAGAGATAGGAACTTCAGGCACAACTCCCGCAGCTCTAACTGCATCATGAATCAACTGTAAAAACTGCATGCTAAGAGCCTCATCAGACACTATCGTGGATGGCTCAGTACGGGGTGAGGGTGCTCCTCTAACCGGAGTCATCCTATCGATACCAGAGGTAGGCCGTGGATCAACTGGAGCTATAGAACCTTAGGGGGCAGGAGGATCTTCTGAGGCCGAAGGATCGTTAGATACATTGTCAAGCAGGTCGAAAAACCTAGCAGGTCGACCCCACCTCCGGGAAGGCCGAGGACCTCGTCTGGCACTCATCAGATAATCACAGCTCTACAAAAGGTAAAACCCAGGGTCAGAACTGGCACTGGAGTATCGAACACAATTAAACATATAAAACTTAGTAACATTGCCTTTTTCTAAAAATGTATAAATATTTAAAATATTTTATAAAACATAACATTTAGGACACACTCATAGTCTGAGATTTATAAAACCAAAAGCTCTGATACCAATTAAATGTAACCCCTTGTATCTGCCTATGCGTTACACATAAGTTACAGAGGATTATCATAACATATATATAACACAAGTGTTTCTAAAGTCTCGTAACGATGATACTCACATAGCATCGAATCAACTATCAAGTACATAGTCTCAAATCATTTCAGAGTTTGAGTTACAAAATGATGCCATCATGGCTAACTAGTAAAGTATACCATAACAAAATATAGGCTCATGTCACCCAAAATAGACAATATGGTGGATAAGAACATTGCAACAAAAGTATAGTAAGAATGTGTCGATCCTCCAAGTGCCAAGTCCACGAGTAGCCTATCCAAAAGTATCTGAAAGGGGAAAGTTTGGGGGTGTGAGCTAGGAAGCTCAGTGTGTTCCAATAAGTGCATATAAACATGTGTTCATAAACTCATACACGATTCAAATATATGATTCATCAATTCAGTTCAAAGTATCAAGACAATCAAAGTTTCATTGAAACCTAGCTACCCTCCAACCGAACTCTAAAATGCAATTCCCCTGAACTGCATACAGAAGGTCTTACCCTAGGCCTGAGGCGTAGGAGCCTACCTAAAGGAAAGCCTTAGGTCCAAAAAGACTTGCCCTAGGCCCGTGGGCATAGGAGCTTAACAGAAGGATTTACCAGCTAGATCAGTGTTGTACCTGCAGACACTTCAAAACATATCCCCAGAATATACACCCGAGCAGTACAATTTTGTTCAATATACATAGGTATCAGAATTCAGATGGCAGTCATATGTTTAATTTCATCAACCAGAAATCAGATATTTCAATTCCAGATCAGACATGGGGCATGCTATCAGACATAACACGATTATGTTCTCAAACAACAATCATGCTTTCAACGGAATAGTCATGCTTTCATCAGGAATATAATCATGCTTTAACATAAAGGTAGTCATGTCCTTAGTTCAGAAACTATCTCATAATCCATACATTTTCATATCTATGTTCAAATAAGTACATTCAAGTCTACAAGCAAAATAGAAATGTAGCACACACGGAACACACCTCAAAAGCTGGTTAGAGAATCTATAGGGCTCCTGCCTCGCTACGGTCTACCACAGTGCTAGATCCTAGATCAATAAAAGATTATGGTTACTACAAGATATAAGTAATAACTCTAATAGCTTATAGGGTTTACAGGTTCACACTAGTAACTATTGGAACACGCGAAGGAGCGGATCGGGAGAAACTAGGCTAAGCAGATGAACGGTCGGGGGAGTCTCGATTACCTTTAAACAGATAAAAGCTTATATTAGCCCTTTATTCGATTTACATTTAACTTAGTGAAACAAATAAACATATATGCATGATTGGGTTTAGGGACAGATTCAGGGTTCTTTGAGATAGAATTTCGTGAAACGGGCTTCAAAAACGGACTCAAGATGTCGAAAAACATAAAATGTGGCTTTTCAAAAATTTTGACTTTTTGGTCAAAGTCAACACTGACGTCAGCAGTCAAGTCAACGCTGACGTCAGCAATCAATGATGACGTCAGCAGTCAAGTCAACACTGACATCAACATGACATCATCAGCCAAGGTCAACTGAGTTGACTCGACGAGTTAACTCACTAAGTCAACTCAGGCGAGTTGACTCACTAAGTTGACTTGGTGAGTTAACTCAGACGGGCTGGATTTGGGTTAAGAGCGGGTCAGGCTCGGGTCGGTTACTGGACCGATTCTTACCTTTGGAGTCGTCGGACGGTGACCGAAATGTCGTTGAAGACGTTAAACCGTCGCGTTTTTGCTGGAAACACACAGATCAGGATATAGGCTTTCATTTAAACTCTCGACATTTCACAAAATCGTCAGAATCTTACCGGAGATGTCAGAATCAGTGGCGAATCGGCAACAATCCGCGTAGCTCCGATGGAGGCTTCGCCGGCGTTGATCGGACAGGAAATCTTAGGTGTTTTGCGTGTCTCCCCTCGACGAGCACGGCTGAGCCGACAACGCTCCTAGCCGGCGGCGTAGGTGGCTGGAATCGACAGAGAACAGACGCGAGCTCTCGGCGGGGCTGAGATCGCGATTTTGACATTGACGGCACGCCGAAACAGCGCGTGGCTACTACAGGTGAGATCAGACGGTTGAGCGGAACCCTTGACGCCGTCGATGAAGTCTACGATGCGGCGGTGGTTAGTGCAACGAGCGGCCGGAGTTAGGGTAGGGAAAGCTTTATCTCGGGAAGGGAAGGGAAAACGGGTGTCGGGTTTCGAGAAAAATAATAAATGGGGTAGGTAGAAAGGCATATAAAAATTTAATGGGGTTCAAAGTTATTTTAACTAAGTTAAAAACAATGTTTGATAATCTTTAATACAGATGAGCCCTAAGCTCAGTGGTAGGAACGTTGTATGGTGAGGGGTGAGGTCGTAAGTTTGAGCCTCCACACCCTCACCTTAATTTCTCCCTTTTTTTGTAAATATATATCAGGGTGTTACATGTATAAAGATAATATTGATCAACTATCAGTTAATCTAACAAGATAATATATTAAATTTCTTAAATAATATATAAATTTTGAAAATTAATTTTATAAATCGAATGAATTAAATTAAGAAAGTCGTTCTATAATAAATTTCTGTAATATTTAATTATTGTTAAATAATTAATGAATCAAATATAAAAAAATAAAAATAAAGAGACATTTTGTCAAGCTCGTGGATGGCAGCTGGGAATTTAACAGCCCCTCATCCAACAAGTATGTTTTTTCAATCAATTCTCAGGACTTTTGTAACCTCATGAATAGAATCGATTTTGTGTGAATAAATATATTACTATAATCCATGTGGGACTTTTCATTGACAAGACAAGTGATTCACCCTTTTCTCATATATTGGTAAACTTGTTAGATTTACAGGTTCATGCACCTCTATCTCTTTTATTTGGACTCCATCATTACTTGACCAATTTCTTTCTCAAAAAGAAATTTACTTATTCCGCATCAAACTAAAGGGAAATGGAAAAGAATCACTAAAGTGTTATTTGAATTACATAATCGTGGTTCAAGTATACCATGATGCACTCCTTTCTTGCAAATTTTTCACCGGAAATGAACTTTTATTTATTATAATATTTAAATGTACGTAAATATATTTATTTTGATGTGTGTTTGTGCGGAGAGCCTGAAAAACGATAGCCTAAAAAACAGTTAAAAATAGACAATCGAAAAATATTATTAAAACGTATAATGTTTTAGGTTGCACGTGGACAGGCCCGGCCCTGGGCAGGGGCAGAAAGAGCGCCCGCCCAAGGCCCACAGCTTAAGGAAATTACATGTTTATAATTTTATTCGAATTGTATTATTTTTAATAATTTTATTTTTTTAATGCTTGTTATTAGGGGCCCAATTATTTTAATATTTTTTAATAAAATTTAATTTTTTTCTAATATTTATTATTAGGGGTCTACTCTTAAGATTCAATTTTTTCTAATAATTGTTATTAGAGGCCCGTTTTTTTTTTTAATATTTGTTATTTTGGCCATACTCTTAAAATTCATTTTTTTTCAATTATTGTTATTAGGGCCCAATTTTTGAATACTTGTTATTATCGACCTACTCTTAAAATTATTAATTTTTTCATTACTTGCTATTAGGGACATAGATTTAAATAATAGTATACAACCGCAACAACGACTGTTACATGACGATAGTGGTAGTGGCGGAGCTAGAATTTTCTTATAGTAAGGTCATGAGTGAAGTATGATGTATTGAGGATTTCTATAACACTAGAATAAGCATTGTTGACAGCATACTCCCAACAAATTAAGTGGGGTCAAATCTAATATTTCCTATGAAAAATCTATATTACCTCCTTAAAAGTCTTATGCCCCAACAAATCAAGTAGAGTCAATTGTACCCCCAATTTATATGCTACATCCGCCCATAGGTAGCGGCACCATCTAAAACCGCGTTACTTGCAATTTTTATGTCCACAATAACATATGTTATTAAGAGATTTCACAACCACGATATTTGTAGTGACCGAAATAGCAATTATAATGCCCGCAACCACAATAAAACCTAACATGACTGTAAATACGACGGCAATCGCAATTTAAATTTCTAATTTGGGGCCCATGTTTTATATTCGCCCTGGGCCACCAAAAATCCAGGACCGACCCTGCACGTGGATAACATTTTAAGTTGTGCATAACTTAAGATGTTATCAAAACGTATAATATTTTAGATTGTGTGAGTAACATTTTAAATTGCAACCTAAAATGTTACTCGAACCAACCTAAAATGCCTATATTTTTTGATAACCTCTTAGGTTGACTGTTTTTAACCACTTTTAGACTGCTGCACAGTAGATTTGCCCGTGTTCGTGTCATGATCCTAAATTGATAATATTTCTTTTAAAAAATATGTCCTTCAAAGATACATAAGGCATTAAAAAAGATATTACAAGTTTATGGGTAAGGAGATGATATAAATTGTAAGTGGATAAGAAATGAAAACTCCACATATAAAATTTGACTTGCCAATCATGTTTGCAATCAAAATGCGGACATGCATGAAGCTCTTTTACAAATTGATGAAATTTTTATACCTAACTTTCCACACAAATGCTTTGGACGTTACGTGTTTTAATAGGACATGTAAATCATGACAAAAACCGAATCCAAATGTCAATCGACATATGTAGAATATTCTATGTATACTTGTAATGTTTGCTTGAAAGCGAAGAAGTCTCGCAATCCTCTTGCTTTCATACTTGTCCAGCTTGGTTCCAAAATAAATGTCGAATGAAATTATGCATGTATTCGAATATATTTAATATTTGGTTTTTAAAGTAGATAAAAATGTGATATGAAATTCCCAAACAATAAATGATTTCTATTAGAGCAAGTGAATTTGGTCATTTGGTTTAGCTATTATTTTTGTTCACCTGTATTTTTTTAGGTTATGGGTTCTAGATCCACTAGAAACATCTCTTCCTTCCCCGAGTTTATTTCCCCTCCACTCTAGGTAAGATTAGGATTAGAATTAAGATTTGTCAAAAAAATTATATTAGAGAAACTACATGGAAAAATCGAAAATCTCAAACGGATAATGATGCTCACCTTTATGCACTTATATTCTCTTAAGTTATAAGTTTTAGACCCACTAGCTACGAGCACCCCTTCTTTCTCTTAAAATCTTTCATTTTCCTCTCCTCTAAATAGTATTAGGAATAAAATTTAAAAAAATTAAATTCATTTTTTATGATGTGTCGATATTATAGGACTTATAGAATATATAAAATTTTAAACTGTCTGAACATTAAATATTCACTCTAAAATCCGACATTCGAGAAGTATAAGTTACATTATAGAGATGAAAAGGGAAAGTATTTCACCAATAGATTTGAAGTTGGGATTATTGAGCTTGATTATCGCTTAATCAGTTGACAAAGAATGGGGTAGAAAACCGACGAAATATTTATGATTTTGGGTAGAGAAATCTCCCATTTGGTATTCATGGGGCCACGAGAAAAGACTTTGGAACTACAACAAGCACTATATTGGATTCCATTAAATGAAATAAAAAAAATCCAACCACATGGCTTCACTAATTTAAATAATTATTTAGGTATAATCCCAATCTAAAAAGTAATCAATAAGCAATGATGACGTGATCTCACATAATCTATTGTGTAGTGCTACTATATTTATACGTGGGTTAAATTTTAACGAAATGTTCTCCAAATTTGCTGCTAATGTTGCATAAACATTTTACATTTTTCTATAACCACACGTATTCGATTCATTCATCGGTTAATTTAGATTAAATTTTGTAAAGTTTTATTATGAAAATGACTCTCTCCATCCAGTTTTCTTCATTCACAACGTAAAAATTCGAACTTCTTTGCATGCTTTGAAGACCTAATGCATCATCCCGCTAGATCAATTCATCAATGGTAGCATTTTAATAAGGCATAATGCCAAAAAATACCCCTAACCTTTGATTGAATTGTCATTTTGTCCTTATTCTTCTTCTTTTTTTAAACAATTTAGCTTTTAACGTTTTATTTTTTGTCAAAATGGCCCATCTGCGGATGAAAAATATTAGTCAACCAATGGTAAAAAGCTTGAAATGACATGACAAACCTACATGACAGTGCATGCTGCGATGACAATGCCATATAGGACAATATGATGAGTTTACAGAATGACACATCAATCAAAAAATAATTTTATAAATGTAACCCCTAAACTCGGCCTAGAAGAAAAGACTGAATTTAGGAAGTTACAATTAAATTTTTTTCCCTCAAGATATCCAATTTTGAAAATTATACTTTAATTAATATAAAATAACACAAATTTAATAATAAATATAATTATAAATATTATAATAAATATTCGAATGTTTATATAAAATCTCTGAATTAAAAATAATAGTAAATGAATGTTAAAAATAATCTCAAAACATAAATAGTCTAAAATTACATCCATGTCCCAAAATAATAAATAGAAATCTGATTAAACTAAAATAGTTTCGTACTGAATAATAAAATAACCGAATAAAATTGAGATCCTCCAAGTACCACGTCGCCTAAAGCCCAAAGATATCTGTAAGAGGAAACTATGAGAGAGTAAGCTAAAGAGGTTAGTGTGTTTCTAAAGTGCAAGAAAAACCATAATGATTAAACATAGTATTATTTTCTTAAAATCCTTTAAAAACATGATACAATATCGCAAGCGTAATGCAATGCACCCAACTACGTCCGCCAAAAATGAGAAAGGTTCCCATAACCTCCTCCCTACGTCCGCCAATCCGAAGTGAAATCCAGCCCGAAGGGTGAAACCACTGAACTTCCTCCTTACAAATCCCAACCCATGCTCATACACATATGATGTTTAAAATTCAAGTTTCATAAAAACCAATTTCATAAATCTGATATTCCATAAACATAATTCATAAATCATAGTTTCATAAATCCGATGTTTCATAAATCAATGTTCGTAGTACATAATCAAAATAAATTCTGAAATTGTATGCATGTGATGTCAACCATACAAGCCATAATACATATAAATAATCACACAAGAGGTAAAGCACCAACACATAGAAAAATAGTATATAACTTAATTATAGCACTGGAAGAAAACACACCTTAGCCAAGCTATACTCAACCTACATAATGATGTGATTTTTCATGATCAGAAGTATTGGATTCAACTGTATTGGTACCAGACTAAACTTGGGGTTGAGGAGATTAACGAACAAGAAGGGGTATAAAGTGGTGGAGATTATTACATAAAATTTTAACAAATCAATAAGGGATTTTGGCGGCATGAAACTATATAAAAAAGTAGGGTTCTTAGGGTGATCTTATTTGAACTATGTGTGTGTATATATAAGGAAAGTAAACCTAATTTAAGTAAAATAATGAAAGTGATATAGGATAGAAAAGAATAATAATAATAATAATAATAATAATAATAATAATAATAATAATAATAATAATAATAATAATAATAATAATAATAATAATAATAATAAAACAAGAATTTATGTTAAAAAGGGAGTGTCAATTCAATCGTGGGAAAAAGATAAATTAGAATTCAATTTAAAATTAAGGGTATATATATATATATATATATTAAAAAAAAAGATGAAGAAAATAAAGTACTTAAAATTCAAATTGATAAAGAGTTATTTATGGAGTCAGTCCTTAAACTTTTAAGAAATTTCATATTGACTTCCACGTTTGATAAAAGTTCTTATTTAGTCCTTCAAAAAAATTAAGGTTCTAAATTAAAAATTCTCAATTGTTAGGGTTTTCAATTAGGGATTTCAAAATTAGGTTTCTAAATTAGGGATTTTTCGACTCTAGGGTTTACAATTTGTGCGTAATTTTTTGGGGTGCTACAATAAAATTGTATAAAATATATAAAAAATTCTTTTGACGTGTCATTCTGTCAAGTCATTTATAGTTGTTTATCTTCTGTTGACTAGCAATTTTCATTCGCAAAGAGACTATTTTGACTCAAAATAAAACGTTGAGGGTGAAATTGCTTCAAAAATATCAGGGCCAAAGTGACTATTCAGTCAAATGTTAGGGACATTTTTTAGCGTTAGCCTTTTTAATAATTTGGGTTGCTTTTCATATTTCTCTAATATTTCTTGAAATTGGAAAGTTGTAGGGAAAGCTCGCTAAATAACGTTTTTCCAAACGCTCTTTCTTCGAGCATTAGAAAAATTACTAAAGCGTTGCATATTTGGCATATTGATAAATAACATAATTTATATGTTATATAAAAATTTGTATGTGTAAATTAAATTATAAATCACTTAATTATTAGTAAGAGTATAAATAGTTCGTTTAATTTTAAAAAGGTTCTAAACTAGTTATTCAACTAACAGATTGTCACAAACAGGTCACTGGATATAAGACGATTTTTGACATGAATATTTTATTCATTCAAAATATTAGAATTTAGAGAGTTAGAATTAATTCACTCAATTAATTGTTCGTAGCAATCAAGTTATTTAATTAATTGATTGTAACAATCATACCATGTGTATTACGCCAGTCATCATTGTTTACTGCTATATACGATGGCAAATGAAACCCAAATTTCACCATAAGTTCTCCTCAATATCCTCGTTCATTTCATTGGATCAGATCCCAAGAATCTATCTAAAAACCATGAAATCACCCCCAAAAATTTCAAACTTCTTAAACTCCAAACTATATCGTCCACTATTAGATGACACCATCTCGGAATACATTCTTAATGTCACCAACAACGACCACTCACTCCATTGTACGGATCATCGAATGGAGCTCATAATCTTTGAGAAACCCAAAATTTAAAATGGAATTTCGTTTTCAATTTTCTTTTATGATTAATTCATTAACTCATTTGCGGCTTTTTGAAATTGGGTGACCTATTTGTAATCTTACTAATAGTTGGGTGACCCATTTGTAATATTACTAATGATTGGATGACATTTTATGCAATCTACCCAATAAAAAGATAAACTATACCCATGTCACTCAATTATTAGTCAAGTTACAAACGAGAAATTTATTTTTTTAAATGTTTCAATTGAGTCATTCAAATAAATTATTGTTACAAACATGTCATTGTGCCATTAAATATTATATGGAATAGTAGCACGACCGATATAATAATAATTTAGTCTACAAAACTTATGCATCCTATCAATATGATCCTAATTTAAAATAATTCTATAAATTTAACTCAACCTATTTAAAAATTCAATTAATTTAGTTCTTGTTCTTCTTGGTATTACAAAAGGTTTGAGATTAAAAAATATATTATAATTGGGTTTACCTTTTTAGTTTCGTTACTTGTTTAATTCTGTTAGTTAGAAGTTTAATTATTTGAGAGCATTTATTCAATTATGTTATATATATATATATCCATGATGTAAATTATTATTTTTTAATTAATGAAAACAAAAGTATTTTCTTATTCTCTTTCTCTCAACATGGTATCATTCGCTAGGTCCATTATCTGAGACTTGGGTTTGTTCATTGGGCTCATTTCTTATTTTTTTGTTTCTATTTGTCTCTTGCTCCCCCCCCCCCCCAAATTCACTAAAATTAGGTTTTTTTTTCATTCTTCTGATTCACCATGCCTCTAAAGCTTACTCCGGCGCTTGATGCTACTCAGCTTGATTTTCATGCATTCGTTGTTTCTTCATCCCTTCGACACTTTGCGCACACTCTAAGTTTTGCATCACCTCACCGGCGTTGACAACTACAATGTCTAGATTCGATCGATGCGCATTGCTCTTCTTTCCAAAAATAAGATTGGATTTGTTCATGATAGTTGCTCCCGGGCCAATTATAACCAGTCCTTGCAGTCGCAGTGGGATCGGTGTAATGCCACTGCTCTTTCATGGATTCTGAATACATTGAAAAAGGAATTGCCTGTCGGGATCGTTTTTGCCTCCTGTGCAACTGTGGTTTGGAAAAACCTTAAGGAGCACTTCGATAAGATTTATGGCACTCGCATTTTTTCCTCTACCTCGAGATTGTGAATCTCACTCAAGGTGATTAGGTAATTTCTACTTATTTTACGAAGCTTAAAATCTCTGGGATGAATATGATGTTCTTGGTCCATACTCTTATGAGTGTGCGCTCTCGTAGTAGAACATTTGTAATATCGCTCAACAAAAATTGTTCTAGTTTCTAATGGGTCTCAATGAATCGTATTCTTTCGTTTGGAGTCAGCTTCTACTTATGCAACCTCTTCCCACAGTGAACAAGGCTTATTCGATGTTGGTGCAAGAGGAATCTCAGTGTGGTCATCTTTCTGGTATTTCCCCAATTCCTGAATCATCTAATGCATTCTTTTCTGCTTCGAGTAGAAATTGTTCCAGTTTCTAATGGGTCTCAATGAATCGTATTCTTTCGTTTGGAGTCAGCTTCTACTTATGCAGCCTCTTCTCACAGTGAGCAAGACCGAATTTAGGAGAAAAGACTGAATTTAGGAAGTTACGTTTGAAAACATTTCCCCTAAGAAATCTATTTTTTTTAAATATACTTTAATTAAAATAAAATAACATAAATTTAATAATAAATAAAAAAATAATATCATAATAAATATTCTAATATTGATATAAAATCTCTGAATTAAAATAACAGTGGATGAATGTCAAAATTATCTCAAAACATAAATGGTCAAAAATTACATCAATGTCCCAAAATAATAAATAGAAATTTGTTTAAACTAAAATAAATAGAAATCTGATTAAACTAAAATAGTTTCGTGCTGAAGAATAAATTAACCGGATAAAAACTGAGATCCTCCAAGTACCACGTCGTCTAAAGCCCAAAGATATCTGTAAGACGAAACTATGGGGGAGTAAGCTAAAGAGCTTAGAGTGTCTCTAAAGTGCAAGAAAATCATAGTCGTAAAAATATAGTAATATTTTCTTAAAATCATAACACATAAAATCACAAGCGCAATGCAATGCACCCAACTACAACCGCCAAGAGGTAAGTTTCCCAGAACTCCTCACTACAACCGCCAATCCGAAGTGGAATTCAGCCCGAAGGGTGAAACCACTGAACTTCCCCGAACAAATTCCAACCCATGCTCATACAATGATATGATGATTAGAAATCAAATTTCATAAACAAAGTTCCATAAATCCGATATTTCGTAAACATACTTCATAAATCATAGTCCATAAGTCCATAAATCGTAGTTCATAAATCGTAGTCCATAAATCACACTTCGTAAATCATAGTAAAAAATATATTCTGAAAACGTATGCACGTGATGTTAACCATAAAAATCATAATATATATAAATAATCACATAAAGGGTAAAACACCAACACATAGAAAAATAACATATAATTTAATTATAGCACCGGAAGAAAACACACCTTAATCGCAATAGCTCTAACGTCGGAACGAATGTCTTTTACGCTCAAATTTAATATTGGGTTCTACTGGATTGAAGCATGTTGCACATGTACGGTAATTGAATTTCATAGCCGAGAATAACAATGGTTCAAATCAAACTTTGAAAAAGAATTTAGTGGGGATACCCCCACACGATTTGAAGATAATAGAAATCCTAAAAAAAATATGATGGATGCCCAGGGGTTTTCATGGCTTCGGCAGGTTTGGAATTAGGAGATGGAAATATCGGTTCGAACAAGGGTTTTAGGATATTTTTTTTGAGATTTTCGTTTAGTTGTGAGTGTATATATATAGGGAGAGTAAGCCTAATTTAAGTAAAATACTGAAAGTGATATAGGATAGAAAAAAAATAAAAATAAATAAAATAATTAAAAGAAGACAAGTGGATTAGAAATCCATTTAAAATTAAAATACTAAATATATATATATATATATAACATTTAAATAATAATAAAAAAATATTTCGGCTGCTATAAGGATAATTTAATTCAAATTCTCTACTTTGAAAACAATGGGTTAATCACCCAACAAGTCCCCAAGCATTTTATTTGCTTGATAAAGTCGTAAAATTAATTAAAGATCATTTAACTCCCAAAATTCTCAATTTGGCCATAAGAATTAAAATCAGGATTTTTGAATTAAAGTTCAAAAATAAAAAGGGTTTTGAATTCAGGGATTTTAAAATTATATTTCTAAATTAGGGATTTTTCAAATTTAGGGTTTACAATTTGAGCGTAATTTTTGGGGTGTTACATATGCAGCCTCTTCTCACAGTGGGCAAGGCTTATTCAATGTTGGAGCAAGAAGAATCTCAGCGTCCTCATCTTTCTGGTATTTCACCAATTCCTGAATCATTTACTGCATTCTTTTCTGCTTTGAGTATGCCTGATCGTCGTCGATTCAACGACGTATGTGATCACTGCAAGATTCGTGGTCACAAACGTAAGAATTGCTATAGGCTCATTGGTTTCCTTGCGAATTTTCATTTTACTAAGAAAAAGGGTTCTCGGGCAGCTATGGTTCAAGTTACTTAGGATTCCGTTTCCCCTGTTGATGTTCCTACCTGTAGCAGTGTTCCTGCTCCTGCTCTTGTTTTTACCCACGAGCAGTATACTTAGCTTTTATCTCTGTTGCATAGTCCTCATTCTGGTGATTTCGTTGTGAATCTTGCAGGTAATGTTTCTAGTTGTTTACCTGCTTCTAACACTTTTACCTGGATAATGGACACAAGGGTTACATATAATATACTATCTGATTTTCACAGCTTACTTTTTCCTCTTTCTTGTGTCCAACTTCCCAATGGTAAATATGTTTCTATTACCCATGTTGGTTCTTATTTTTAACTAAAGATCTTCGTACATACAATGTCTTGTATGTTTCTAACTTCTCTCATAATATTTGATCTATTTTGAAACTTACTAAAGACTTTCACTGTCGTGTAACTTTTTACCCTGAATTTTTTTCTATTACAAGATCTCTCCACTAGAAAGATCAAGGGGATTGGTAAGGAGTCCATGGGTCTATATTTTCTTAGTCATCCAAATCCATAGTCTTCTGCTATGTATACTTCTCCTTCCTATGCTACTTTTTTTCCCAATATGTCTTCTAGTTTGATATCATTTGTTGAGGCTATTGTTAGGCCCAATTATATGTCATCTTCTTTTTGTGATAAAACTAATGTTTGGCATGCTCGATTAGGGCATGCTTCTTTACCTGAATTGAACAAATTCTCATTTAATGTTGATTCTGATTGTGTGCATAAATGTCATGTTTGTCCATTATCAAAACAAAAAAGGCGACCTTTTCTTGATAGCCTTACTACTTCTAGTCACCCTTTTTCTCTTATCCACATCGATTTGTAGGTTCCTATAGGATCTCCACTCATAGTGGTCATAGATTCTTTTTGACAATTGTTGATGATTTTAGCCGTATGACTTGGGTGTTTCTGCTAAAACTCAAAAGTGATTCCAGTCATTTTCTTATAAATTTCTTTTCCTTCATAAAAACCCAATTCTCAGTTGTTGTTAAACTGGTTCGAAGTGATAATGGCTCATAATTCTTTAGTTCTTAGTGTTCAGATTTGTTTTCCTCTCCTGGTGTCATTCACCAAAGCACATGTATTCATACTCTCCAACAAAATGGGATAGCAGAGCGTAAGCATAGACACGATTTGAAAGTTGCTAGGGATGTAAGGTTTCAATCTAATACTCCTCTAAAGTTTTGGGGTGAGTGTGTTACCATTTCCTGTTACATCATAAATATATTACCTTCTGCTGTTTTGCATTGGAAAAGCCCCTTTGAGCTGTTATATAATAAATTTTCTAATTTCTCTCATTCTAAGATCTTTAGTTGTTTTTGCTATGCTACAAACACCAAATTCACTTATAAGTTTTTTGTCAAAGCTTTTCCATCTATTTTCTTGGGATATTCTTCGAGCCAAAAAAGGGTATATTTTGTTTAACCTTTAACCCAAAAATATCTTTGTTAGCAGGGATGTTATTTTTCATAAGGATATTTTTTTCCATTTCACCTTCCCTCTACTAGCTATACTTTTTTTCCCTTCCCATGAACACATTCCAGATTCTAATTTTTTTTATACTTAATCCTTCCTATCATGTTTTTTCAACTCCTTCTACCTTGCATCCTACTGCAACAGATCCCATGCATGTTATTCCTCATCTCAATCTCCACCAACACATTTCCCATCTCCTTTTTTTGCCAGCAATCACCATCACATGCTTTACCCTAAGACACTCTTGTTTTAACAGATACACCCTTGGTTGTGCCTACTCATCCTCCTTCTCAAATTGTTTTAAGGTCCTCTAGAGTCTATAAACTTCTTTGGTTAGATGATTTTGTTAGGACTTACCAATCCACTTCTTCCTTTCCAAGTCAGTACCTATTTCTCATCACATACCATATTCTCATTTACCCTCCAACACTCAACTCTTTCTTTCTTCTACTTTTCATTAGACTAAACCCACTAAGATGCTCGTCAATATTCTCATTTAGTGCAAGCTATGAAAGAGGAAATTGCTGCTCTGGAGTTAAATAGTACTTGGTCTATTGTTCCTTTTCCCATTAGGAAAAAGCCTATTGGGTGCAAATCGGTCTATCAAATTAAGTATAAATTCTCCAGTGAGGTCAAGAGGTTCAAGGCTCGTCTTGTTGCTAAAAGGGTGTGGATTTTGTTGAAACCTTCTCCCATGTTGCCAAACTCACCACTATTTGGTTACCCTTGCCATGGCTTCCATGTTTGATTGGCCCATGTGACAAATGGATGTGTATAATTCTTTCTTGCAAGGGGATTTGCTTAATAAATTTTATATAACTTTTCCCGAAGGCTTTTGTAGTTAGGGGGAGTATATGGCATGTCTACTACAAAAGTCTTTTTATGGCCTAAAACAAGCTTCTCGACAATGAAATATCAAGTTGCCTAAGGCACTTTTGTCAGCTGGGTGTCACCAAAGTAATTGTGACTATTTTATGTTTACAAAGCAAGAAGGGAAAATGTAGTTATCATTCTCGTTTTTGTTGATGATTTGTTGCTCATTGAGAATGATGAAGCTCTTATTGGTGACATAAAAACATTATGCGTCATAATTTCAAGATGAAAGACTTGAGGGAACTAAAATTCTTTCTTGGTCTTGAAATCTTAAGATCAAAAGAAAGAATTATATTGAATCAAAGAAAGTATGCTCTATAACTTATTGAAGATGTAGGTTTAGGAGGAGGAAAACCTACTTCTAATCCACTAGAGAAGAATAAGAAACTTGTGACGACAGTATTTGAAGGGACAGTTCAGACAGATTGTACAAATAAAGAGTTGTTAGATAAAGTTATTTTTTAGAGAATTAATATGAAGGCTTATTTAGTTGACACACACAAGGCCAAACATTTCTTTTTCAGTACAACATCTAGGCCAATTTATGCATGATCATAGGTAATCACACGTAAAAGCTGCTTTGAGAGTGGTTCGATGTAAAAAAAACCCTGGGCAAGCTATTTTATTGGATGCATCAAGTAAGTGTAACTTATTAGCTTTTTCTGATACGGATTGGGCCTCATGCCCTATGACTAGAAGGTCAGTGACTGATTACTGCATAAAGATTGAGAATTCTTTGATCTCTTAGAAATTAAAGAAACAAACAACAATAGCAAGATTATCCATTGAGGCTGAGTATCGAAATATGACAATGACAGCAACATAATTAGTATGGCTAGATGGGATTTTGGCAAAAGTTAAAGTAAACATGGAGAAACCAGCAAAGTTATTTTGTGATAGTAAAACAACTCTACAAATTGCATCTAATCCCGTGTTTCATGAGTGAACTAAGCATATTGAGATAGACTGCCACTTCGTTCAGAAAAAAAGATACAAGAAGGTTTTATTCATGCAGAACACATAACAATTAGAGACCATTTAGTAGATATATTGACAAAGGCCTTATGTGCCCATCAACACGAGTATCTGATTAGAAAGTTAGGGTTAAAGATGTCTTTAAACCACCAACTTGAGGAGAGTGTTGAAGATCCTTTATGCATAACAGAAAGTTAGTTACTCCTTCTGTCTCACTCAATATGTCTAATATTGGCTTTTTAAAAGTCATTTTTTTAACATTGATCATAATTATTTTAAATATTTTAATTAATTAAAATTTATATTATTAAACTACTTGATTGAAGTTTTCTAAAACATGTTTTTTTACATTTTTATTAATAATAAATTTAAGGTAAAAATGAGTCAAAGTTAAAAAAAATTGACAAAAAAATTAATACTGGACATATTAAATGAGACGGAAGGAGTAGTTGTTTAATTATGTTAGTTAAAAGTTTAAGGAAAATACTTTGATGCACAAGCTTGTGTAAACTTTAGTTTACACAAGCCCTTTAATTTTAGGGTTTAGGGTTTAGGGTTTTAGGTTAGGGTTTAGGGGTTTAGTATGTAGGGTATATAATTTAAAGTTTATGGGTAGAATTTAGAATTTAGAGTTTAGGATTTAGGGCTTAGGTTTTAGGTTGCTAGGGTTTGTGATTTAGATTTTAAATTTTATAAAAAGAATGTGTAAAAAAAATTTACACAGCTTGTGCATCAAAATAAAACCAAAAGTTTAATTAGTTGAGAACAGTTATTCAATTCAGTTTTGTATATATATCCATGTGGTAAATTAATTTTTTAATTATTGAAAACAGAAGTATTCTTTTATTCTCTTTCTCTTAACAGTTATGTCTAGTAAATTGTAAAAAATGAACTCTTGAAGTTATTCATCTCAAGAATTCTCTTAATTTTGTTATGTTTATTTTCTATCCAAACAAATAGAAAACCTTTGAACATTTTTTTAAAAAGAAAAGAAAAGAATGTAACTTCTTAATACTACAACCTACAAATAAAGAATTTTTTTAACTTAATTTAGACTATTCTTTATTCAATTTATTTTAATCTTGGTCAAAAATTTCTAAGTGAATCCATCACTTGAAGTCACCTAACTTCAAGTCAAAATGCAAATTTTAACCCTTAATTTTGGGACATTACATATTATGTCATTCCATAAGATTTAATACGAAAGGGAATATAAGGGTATTTACTCGACAAATCTTTGCAATTTAGGAAATATCCTATTTATATATTTATTTCCTAACAAATTGTTAAATTATTTGATGATTTTTTTAGACTTCTTAACAGTCTTTTATCTCTCCAAAATCGATAAACTTGTGACTTACCGACACGATTATGTCTAAGCATCCTTAAACACAATTTTGAAAATGTTCATTATAAGTTTAGTCACTCTAATATATTTGAATTTTAAATTTTAGTTAATTGCACTACGCGTTCTTAAACTTTGACACTCATTTTAAATTAATCCCTAAACTTTTAAACACTCTAATTTCATCATCAAACTATGACCTCCAATCTAAATTAGTCCCCAAACTTTTGCGCATTACAATTTCATCCTCAAACTATAATTTTCATTCTAAATTAGTCCTCAAACTTTTTGAACAATTTAATTTCATCCCAGATTAGAGTATATGCTAATAATATCTTATGTTAATAAAACTATTATAAAAATTGTTAATTGTCATGAAACACTGATGTGTATTATGTAATAATATGATGTTGTATAAATGATAATTTGAGGATGAAAATGGAACGTTCAAAAGTTTGGGGACTCATTTAAAATGAGGGTCATAGTTTGAAGATGAAAATGGAACATTTAAAAGTTTGGGGACCAATTTAAAATAAGAGTTTATAATTTGGGGATGAAATTGAAACATTTAAAAGTTTAAGGATCAATTTAAAATTAAAATCATAATTTAGGGACGTGTGGTGCAATTAACTATTAATCTATATATTTTAATTTAATAAATTAACATATGAATAAAGTAGTGATGTTAATTATAACTTATAATATTAACATAAATTGTTTTGCAGTGGATAAGGGTGTTTTAAGTAAAATTCTATGTCAACACTTTAACCAGAATAACTAATAGTGTTAACTATTTAGATTAATTATAATTAATTAAAGTACATAAACTAATCTCTATGTTTGAGTAGAGTCCAATGAGCAAAAGCAAAATTTGACCGTTAAGAAACAAGGGCGCATAATTGAAAACCAAGATAAACCAGGGGGGCCAAACTATCATTTGGAGTTTATACAAAGTGACGTGTCCACCGTGTAAATTACGAGGATGAAATCCCCAATCAGCAAAGGCCTCACCGGTCGACACGTGTGAAGAATTTGGAGCCGAAAACGATACCTCAAGAACATAGAAATTATTGTAGTCCGAAGCCCCACAAGTTCCCCATTGGCTAATTCATTGACCTTTCGTATTGATTGGTGCGTGGGGTCCGCTGGAGGAGACCATAATCTTTATCGTGGGCCCGCACTTACGCGAGCGTGCTTTCTATCAGACGCGTGTAAAGGACGGGTTTTAAGCATTATAAAAAGGCTTGTCGGTCCCATCTATGGAGAAAACAAAAACTTAATTATAAAATAAGTGTTTAAATTATGTCTCTTTTTTTTATAATAGGTGTTTAAAGATACTTTAGTTAAAAATATGTGTTTAAAGTTTATTTTTTAGTTGAAATAGGTTCTTAAAGTATTTTTTTTATCTGAAATAGGTGCCTAAAGTTTCATTTTTTGTTGAAATTGTGTTAAAGTAGGTGTCTCAGTTGACTTTAAAACAAGCCAAAAATAAAACTTCAAACACCTATTCAACTAAAATATAGTTTAAGCACCTACTGCAAAAAAAAAAGAATTTAGGTACTTATTTTATAATTAAAAAAATATACTACGGTGATGTGTCCCTTTTTATTTTGGTAATTGATATTTTTTTAATAAAAAAATATACG
This sequence comes from Hibiscus tridactylites, assembly GCA_958450335.1. Lineage (NCBI taxonomy): Eukaryota > Viridiplantae > Streptophyta > Magnoliopsida > Malvales > Malvaceae > Hibiscus > Hibiscus tridactylites. The sequence continues at coordinate 20,629,075 of OY288289.1, read as the reverse complement.
TTTAACTTAACCTGTACTAATCAAGTTTATTGATTGGAATGATTTCGTTAATGAATTTCATAAAATAATTTAGGGTGAATTTTACCGGAGGTCCTTATGTTTAGACAATGTTCTGTTTTGGTCACTCAATTTGAAAAAAAAGTTATTTTGGCCACTTTTATTTTCGACCGTTACCGTTTTAGTCACTGAATTGTTAACTTTCATTAATACGCTGATGTGACACGTTAATAAAAGATCTAATTTTTAGTTTAACCCCTAAACTTTCAAAATTTTATTTTTCACCATCTTCATATTCAAGACCATCATCTTGTTTCTCTAACTGCTTGACTTTGCTTATTCATTTTCATTCTCACTAAATCAAACATGGAATTACCAGAAGAATGTTGGAAAACAATTTTCAATTTCTTAGAACACCGTCGCAACTACGAATCTCTCTCTTTGGTCCGTAAGAGATTTCTTCCCATTACCAATTTTCTCCATCACACTCTTACAATCACCGACCCAACCCTCAAATCCCTCCCTAATCTCTTCCTCTGTTTCCCAAATCTCACCACCATCATTTTCGTAATTTCCACTGCAATCTCAACTCTGTTATTTCCCTAATTTCTAAATCCGGGTTGCCCTTGAAATCCATCGACGTTTTCGAGCCACAAGTGTTTCCCTTTACTGGGTCGCAAATACTTGGCATCCAAGAAGAATAATTTGATAGAATTGAATTGCTCCAACATTGGGTCTTTCAAAGACTCTGATTTGATTGAGGTCGGTGTTGCGCATATTAGGTGTCACAATTTTAATGGAAGTATACACGTCGCCAAGTTATAGTATAAAAGATATCGTCAACATAGGGATTGGTGCTACTTCTAGAAATTATCGTCTCATACTGTAGAAAAGTAAAACAAAAGTGATGGTTGGGTTGAGATAATAACTAAAATAAAGAAAACAAGTACACTAAGAGATTGAGTAGATAAGATGATAAAACATGCCAGATTATGTTGCGTCGTAGTGCGGAAGTTGAATGAAACTGTCTCAGCTTTGAATGCAATCGTCAAACTGATTACCTCGGCAATGGGCAAGAGAATTTCCTTGGCAATGGGCAAAGCTACTGCCGTGACAAGGAAAACAGCTACTGCTTGGGCAATTGAGCGACAACCTTCAAGGTTCGGCAAAGCGTTCTTCAATGATTCCTTCTTATCCCTAAGTTGAAACTCTATTGATGTGCAGACCTTGATAAAACCTCCAAGCATGAACTGAGGGTGAACACCAATCAATCTTGCGCTTCTCTTAGCCGTTGAAACTCGTACTTATCCCTAAGTCGAATTAGTTTTCACCGATTGGGATGAAAACCATGCTTATTCATTTCGTGAGTCTAACTCTCCCGATATTAGACAAATAGATGCAATCGCAATATCCTCTCTCAATTCAATTGCAAGAAGAAAGTAAACACCAAGAATAAGAAAACCTTGAACTTAAATTGCATTAACAAAAACCTAACCAAATTACAATTGTCTTCTCACAACTACTAAACAAAATAATCGTAGCCTAAGAAAGAATTAGAACATAATGACGATGATGAACACTATAGTAAATCCCCAAGTCTCTCGATCTCTAGTTGTCTTCATTGTGGTGGATGGGTCTTGGTTTTATAGGGCATGGCCTTGCCGAGTCCTTTAGAGTAGGATGATAAGTTGGAGTTGAATATAACTTCATAAAAGAGATGAATGTCATTTAATTCATTATTTTATTCCTCCTTATTGGTTTCCATCTTTGACATTTCTTTGGATTTTTCATGGCCTTCCACTACTCCGATCTTCATGCAAAGTATCTTTAAAAATTCGGCATTTTATGCTCTTCAAGTCACATACCACTTTGCATATTTTCTCCCTTGTTGGTACTTGTTTGGGCATTGCCTCGGCAATGGTTTAGTCTTTGCTTCGACAATGGTCTATTAGTTTCTTCTACTTCGACATGGCTCGTTCTTATTCCAGCGTTCCTGGGTAAGGCTTGTCGTCAGGGGATGGTCTGGTATGGATCTTCGAGTGATGGTTCTGCACCTTTTCGTCCCCTTCCTTCACTGCCGTAGCAATGCTTGCCCGGGCAATGGGTAGTGAAATCTGCACAAGCACAAAACACATACCAAAGTAGTACCTTTTCCACCAAATATACTAGAATAGAGATGATCAAGCATGACAATGTTAAGAACAATAAATTGTGTATGTAAGATTAGTTATGCATCTAAAATAAGCTTAAGTCTAACAATAATTGAGTCATAAAGGGTCCTAAAATGAGTACTTTTATATGCCTAACACACCCCCAAACTCGAACTATTGCTTGTCCTCAAGCAATGCAAAACTAACATTCAATTGCCAAAGGTTTAATCTTCATGAAATTATCTTTTGGTCTTACTTTTTCTTCTCTTCTCTAAACCGTAAATATGAATGTGCTTTGCCTTCAATTCTTCGGATGTTGAGGATATCCCTGGAATCAAACTATAATACTCGTGAGTTTGTGCGTGATTCTAAGCAAGATGATATTCCGGGTTCTAAGTAAACACTTAAGCATTTAACCTACTTTCCTTGGGTCTTTTTTTTAATCTAATCGACTAAAGCCAATTTCGGGCACCTCTAGTGATTAGCCTAGAGCCAATTTCGGGCACCTCTAGTGATTAGCCTAGAGCCAATTTCGGGCACCTCTAGTATTTCCTTAAGCTAGAGCTGGTTTTAGGCACCTCTAACTTTTTTACCCAATTTTTTTCTAAGTAAGTAATTGTTCTAAGTGTCGTAGAACTCCTTCAATCATTCAAGTCACAAAAGTGTTTTGTTTTCAGTCCCATAGTGTGATTCTATGTATTTTCCATGGACATTCTAAAATTGAAAGTTAATTAGCAAAAATTTTAAGGCTACGATAAAAGAGAGAGACATCTATTGCCGAGGAAACAATTTCACTGAATTAAATTCTAAGGCAATTGATAAGCATGCATTTTCTATAGATGTGACAAAAAGAATTTACTAGCTACTTCACCCCAAACTCGAGAGGAATAAAAAATTTACAACGATGGGGAAATGGATGAGTCTTCATCGTCATCTTGGATAATCAATTTCCTCCTTGTCGTTTGCTTGATCCTCTTGGTGGCTCTTGGTGGTTGGTGATATGTCGGAGGTGTTGGTTCGGCTTTCTTGGTTACCTCCTCTTCATCGTCACTGTCTAGGTAAATTTCTTCGGTGGAAGAGGCCTTGCGTTTCTTTGGGGATGGAACCGGAGCGGTCTTGGCTTGAGGTGCAACTGACTCGTCTGAGTCAGAGAAGTCAGACCACGTCTCAGTTTGGGTCGGCTCTATGGCAAGTGCTTTGCCCTTGTTTGTTGCCGCGGTAGATGCAGTTGGGATTGTCGAGGCAGTGTTTCCTGCGTTGCCGAGGCAGTGTCTTTGGGTGTTGTCGCGACATAGGCTCTTCGTGTTTCTGAAGCAAGGATGTCGGTAGGGAAAATCGGGAACTTCACAGTGCTCTCTGGGAACTTTTCTTAGATCACTTGATTGATGGAGTTGGTGAAGTCACTTGTGAATTGCATGAACATGCGCTGCCACTTGTCCATCGCGTCGAGTTTCTGTGAAAAGTGCTAGAGGGTGGTTGCCGCAAAAAATCCAGCTAGACTTGCTGGGGCTTTGCCAGAGGATGTTGCCGCGACAATACCCTGCACTGGGGTGGAATGTGGCTCAGCCTCCGTTATTTGTATGATTTTGTAATATTGGGCCTTTGTCCATCCCTTCCTTGTCGGTGTGAATTCATCGGCTGGCTCGGTCGGCACCTTTTTTTGTTTACACAATCCGGTGATGAGGCTTAGGAAATAAAGGCGACCCCTCTCTTTTTGGCTGCACATAAAAATCTCATTGCAAATAACAGAACCAACATTAATAATTCTATTGTGCATGATAGAATGGATGAGTGCAATCCTAGGTTTGTCAACTGTTGTATTGTGGGAAGTAGGCATTAAGTTTCTTTTTACGAAGGTGTTCCAAAGTTTTGCCTCGGGCCGAAGCCTTCGGCGGTTTACCGTTCCCTTGTAGGCACCTTCATTCCACGTTGTTCTGGCCATGCATAGCTCTCGAATAATGTCCTCATAATCATCAGCCGTGAGCTTGTCAACAAACTCCTTGTGTTCATCGTGAGCCACGTGTGTGGCAAGGATTGCTGTTGCGGCTTTATTGTCCCCGCACTAGCCATTGCGGCTTCATTACTGTTGGGTAACGGTTGTGTGCTGGCACGAGGCTCCTCCAAACTAGCCATTGGCGGCTTGTTACCGTTGGGCAATGACTAGGCATAGGGTTTTGGTTGGGTTGTTGGGCTTGGAGTCACCAATCGGCCGAACTCCTCCACTTCTTTGATCTCCTTCCTAAGAGATAGAATTAAGTAAATAACATTAAATAAAAATAATATTGTAATCCTAAAAAAATTAAAGATGTAGAAAACAAAAATAAAATAAAAATAAAAAAATAAAAGGGAAAAAATTAAGATACTAAAGGAGTGCATGGGGATGCATCTCCTAAAGTGATCACTTCCTTCTCCCTTGTGATATGGGTGTTTGTGTAATGCTTCAATCTTTCCCTATTAACTTTGAACTCATGGCCATCTTTTGGTGACTTGATTGTTACGGCACCATGAGAGAATGCCTTGACAACTTCGAATGGTCTAGACCATCTCGATCGTAATTTTCCTAGGAATAATTCCAACATAGAATTAAAGAGGACTAACTACTCGGGCAGGAATTCCCGCGACAATATTTTCTTGTCGTGCCAACGCTTGGTTTTCTCCTTGTAGATTCTTGCATTGTCGTAGGCTAGGGCACAGAATTCCCCCATCTCATTAAGGTCTAGTAGGCAGTTTTGACCAAAATTCTCCCAATCCATGTTCACGGTTTTGATCGCTGATAAGTGCTCAAAAGTCCAATATTTTGACCCCTTTCACATGGCAATTATCACTCAACCTACACCCATTTGAGCTACATTATGGCCTTTCATGCACAAATTTCATCATTTATGCCTTTGATTCTTATATTCTGTTTATTCTACGAAAAAGGTACTATTTAATGCATGAGTGGTATTTTTGCAGGATGTATATTGCTGGAGCAGGAAGATGCTGCCATAGCACAGAAAACATGAGGGAAGATGAGGCAGAATTAGCAGACAACAGACCCTGATGGAGCCAAGCCACATGACAACTTCTACTGAGGGAAGCTGATGAAGCCTTGCAGAGCAAAGCAGATCAATGCCGAGGCAGCAGGCCAAGACGCAGTAGCATTCCGCCAGAGGGGAAAATGGGCAAAGTGGTTGCCGACTTGTAGAGCTATAAACGCTGAATTTTTCTACACACTTTGCATGGAGATCGGAGCATGGGAAGATGACGAAAGCATGAAAGGAAGGTTAAAGATGGATTTCGGCCAAAGAGGATTAAATGCATTAAATTAAAGAGATTCACCTCCTTATTGAAAACAAGCCCAACTCCAACTTAACTTCCTATCCAAGGACTTTTCCATACACCTCCTCCTATATAAAGGACCCTTCAGTCAAAAGGAGAGATGTCGAGTATTGAGAGTTTGAGAGGTTTACCATGTTCTAGTTCTTTTCTTAGGCTAAGGTTATTTTGTTTAGTAATTGTGGGAAAACAATTGTATTTTGTTTAAGTCTTTAATGCAATTAAGTTAAGGTTTGCTTATTCTTTGTGTTAATCATTCTTACATTCTTTTCGAGAGAGAGTTTGCAAGATTATCCATTTATTCGATGTCAAGAGAGTTGAATTCATGAAACGAGTAAGCACAGTTTTCATCCAAGGTTGTTAACTAATTCGGCCTAGAGACGTGTTAAGAATTTCAGGAGCTAAAAGAAGCGTGTGATTGGTTGGTGTTTGACTTGGTTTACGCCTTGAGGTATGGTTAGAGTTCAGCCATCAACAATGTTTCGAGCTTAGAGATAAGGAAGAGCCATTCAAGGATGCTATGCCGAACCTTAACAGCATCTGCTCAAGAGCAAGAAATTGCCGCGGCAGGGACTTAGGTTACTACAGAGACTTTGGTTACTGCCACGTCAATTTTGTGTTCGTTGTCTTCAAGACGAAGACAAGTCAACTGGATTCCACACTACGATACAACTTAACCTAGCCTACTCTTCTCTCTTATTCGACCTATCTATCTTTTATTTTTATTATTCTTTAGTTTAGTAGTTAGATAAAACTCTTCCTATCACTTATTTGTGTTTTTGTTTTCTACAGTGCAGTAACTTAAGCAAGTGGCCCAAAGCCCAATCCCTGTGGAGACGATACTCGATATACTTATCAATTTATTACTTGCGACGTGTATACTTGCACAATTGTGTATCACTTATCACACGCATCAAGTTTTTGGCGCTGTTGCAAGGGATTGTAAATTGGTGTCAATTGTTTTTGTTATTGCATTTTTTTAGTTTTACTAACTTTTCTTTTTAATTGTTTTATAAAAAAAATCAGGTGTGCTACAAGTTAAGGGACATCAACATGGTATGATTAAAAAGCTCAAAATTTTTACCATAACAATTTTACTGTAGCAACATACATGCATTGGCAATGCAATGCCTCGGCAGCAGACATGCCATGGAAAAGTAGTCCTTATCAACAGTAGAGTGTCACGACAACAAATATGTCATGGCAATGTAGTCCTCGTCAAGAGCTATTAGATTCCATGGATGCGTGCATTGTCATAATAGCTGAACTCGTGAGAGAAGCGGAAAATCGATTGAAGAGATTCACATATGCCATGGATAACATGCACCATCAACCCATTCCTAGGGATACTGAAGTCCCAAGGAAAGAGGACAAGAAGCAAAGCGAAGAGAGTTCCACGACATGTGGGGAACAACTAGAACCTCCAAGTAGAGAAGATGCCAATGAGAAAGGCTACCCAACACATGATGAGCCTAGGCAACAAATTGCCTTGGCGATGATTGAGGAGCCTGAACAGAACAACGCCACAACAACACTTAGCCAGGTTGAGAAAAGCATGGAGAATGCCATGGCAGCACCACATGCCACGACAACACCACATGCCTCAGCAACTACACATGCCTTGGCAAGACCTGATGCCTCAGCAATTACATCAATCAAGTTTAACATAGATGAAAAGATTGAGGATATTTGACCTCCACCACATCAACAAGATGACAATACTTTGCCAATGGAATATGAGAGGGTAATGATTAAACCTTTTGAATTCTTTAAAAACTCACCTCTTCCATTGCAGGTATTTTTTGAGGAAACAACGTTGGTAGAATTGAAGCCATCAAAATCTCTACTGATGGAGATGTTTGAGGGGCTTACAGAAAATGACGTTTGGATCCATAAAGTGTAACCCCCTTAGCCCGACCTAGACGGTTGACCCGAACTATGAAGATTACACGGGGAAAACCAAAGTTAACCTTGATTAGCAACCTTTTTTAAACTTTTTATTAATGATATAAATAAATAATAAATTGTACATAATACAAATATTAGAGACCAAAATGTAAATTCTGGAAATTAGGAGGACTTAACTGATTTTAAGGTTACCAATACTTAATTAGTCATATTAAATACTTTCCGGTCAAATTTCACCTTAATCGGACATCTCAAACTCATGCAATTGCAAATACAAATTTCGGGACTGAAACGTAAAGCTTGCAAACCTCAATACCATTCAAATCAGTGCCTAACGGTCACCTGTTTTGAAACGGTGTTGACTGTTCCGAAACACGGGTTTGTTTCGAAACTTGTTCTGAAACAGGGCCTTCCAGTGGCCAAACCGTTTCGATACGGTCACCAGCCGTTTCGAAACACCAAGGCCATTACAGGCCCCCATTTCGAAACGCCAATGCCTGTTCCAATACGGTCTGCCCAGAAACTGTAGGTTTTGCTGGTTTTTCATACATAAAACCACTCAAACACATCCTAATTACTTCCTAATCATGCCAACACGTCATCACACATATAAGGTACATGTTTGCAACTTCAAAACACATTCATAGCACCAAACTTGGAATTCCACAAGTCTATAGGCATGCATCCTAATATCCAAAACCAAGCAACCAACAAAACCACAAATCAAGCATCAAAAGGCCATTTACAAGTCCAAATCATCATAGGCATCATGCCACAACTAGGGAGTCCAAAACATCTCCCAAAACACATCCTAGGTTCCTATTGCCAAAATATCAAAAACTAATAGTGTTATGAAAACATCACCATACATGAGCTTAGTTTCCCTTGGACCCTTAGCCTCCTTGTTACCCTAAAACACTTCAATTATCTGCATTATTAGTTCAATAGAGAGAGCGTAAGCACATTTGCTTAGTGAGGCATGCTCTAAAGAAACAACACAATAATGCTTTTTATAAAACACTTTTAACAAAGTCTTCCATCACATAATCATCATTATTCATGCAACCTTGCATACATAACAAGCATCTCATGCTTCATTAAAATCAACATGTCATATTGGCTTTCAAGTGATAATCCATAAACATTTACAACACAAAACACAATCGAATACGTGTATTACAAGCGTTGTCCCATACGCTTCATACACACTACCGAACACACAAGGTGGAGTTTACCGGTACAATCACAACCCCTCAACACACATGATGGAGTTTAACGGTACAATCACAACCCCTCAACATCACTCATCGGTAGTTGTATAACTCCACTAATGAGAACACGGGACACACAACACAAGATCCACACACAGACTTTTAACCACTGTTGTGATCTTACCTTTCTCGTTAGTGTACTTGGATAGAGTTTACGATACAATTACAACCCCTCAACATCCAAGGCGACTTTATTCACGGTGCACCCAATCCTATAGCCGGCTAACTATATCCGATTCAAGTACTTTAAAACAACACATCACTTGCCATTATACATCATTTATCATAATCAATTCACTGTTTTAAAGCATTAATCAAAGCCATTTAATATCATGCATCATTATGCATCAAAAGCACATTTACAAATGTAAAACCAATGATCTCTTACCTTGAGCATCCTTCAACATATGACTTTCAAAACCAGCATTAACCATGCTAAAACATGCTTTCAAAACAGAATTTAAACATGCAAATTAAAGACAATGCATCCAACCACCTCATGGCTCATCCAAGAGAGTTTTTCCGAAAACTTACTCTTGAGCTTAGTTAAGTTGCTTAGACTTAAACTAAGCTCCCAAAACCTTCAAACATTTGGTTCAAAGCTGAAAACCCAACTTCACTCACCAATTCCGTTTCACAAGCTTGCCGAAACGCCGATCAAGCCTCCGGATCAACACCACAAGTATCCAAAGATGTCTCCCCTGTTTTAAACACATCAAAGCAGAGGATTAATGCATCATCATGCATTGAAATCTTCAGCCAACACACTTAAACTCGCGGATCTACGTAAATCCAACATTTCGGCTACCAAACACAACCGAAATCACCTCCAAACTCTTCCAAAACATAACCCAGCCAAGATCCATCACTTCTAACCATTTCTAAACATCAATTAACATCCAAAAAGAACTTAAACTCGTCCTTATGCCTCCAGCTATAACAGAACATCGAGATCACCCCAAAAACCACCATTTTCATAAGCAAAAACTTAGGAAACACAACCTATTCGGGATTGCATTGATAAAACCTCATTTACACATCATTAGACAACCAAAATACATTTAAGAATCATCTCAAAACAGAGCCCAAACAATCACAACGAAATTCTTCAAGATTTCCTCCAAATCTTGAGTTTTAAGCCAAAATCAAGTTCATATCATTAAAACCATTTATAAAACTTAAATTAAGGATTGATAACTTGGGAATTTCAGTAAAGAACTGAGTATTTAGAGGAGAAGAACAACCTTACCTCTAAATGGTGATTTCTCCTTGATTTGAGCCAATTTTCTTGAAAATCCAATGAGAAAATCAAAAGGATTTGATGCAAGATGGATTAGGAACTAATTGATGATTGAAATCTCATCAATTAAAGTGAAGATCAATGAAAAAGTTTCTAGAGAAAAGTGTTTGGATGATGGAATTTTGAGAGAAAAAGAAATGAGAAAATTTTAGGAAAAGTTAGTTATGAAAATCTAAAAAGTGGTTTCTCTTTTTCATTTAATTAATTAAACATTAGTTAAATCACTTGAATTAAGGAAAAATATGGAGAAATCCTTTTTGGTTAAATTAGCTCCTTAAAGATTTAAAGTTTCAATCCTTACAAAACAGTCACCACTGAACTTTTCAAAAATCGCATTTTAGTCACTATTCCAAAATGTTGTATTTCCAAACCTTATTTTGTAAAATTGATTTTACCACTCTCTTATATATATATATATTAAAAAGAGGATTTTTAGATATTTTCCATATTTTTAAAGCATCCCGAACTAGGCTTTCTCTAAAACCTCCTTTTATATTCAAACCGAAAATCAGACCGGTCCGGTTCAGACCCTAAACTTCTAAGCCCAAAGTTGGGGTGTTACAACTCTCCCCCTTAAGAAATTTCGTCTTCGAAATTTACTCGGAGGAAAGAGGTACGGAAACTGCTTCTTCATGTCATCCTTTCTTTCCCACGTGGTTTCCTCAACACCACGATGCTTCAACAACACCTTAACCAATTCAATGGTCTTGCCCCGAAAAACTTTACTGTCCGAATCCAGAATTTCAACTGGTTCCTCATCATAGGTCAAGTCTGGATTCAACTCCACTTCCTTTACAGCCATAACATGCGAAGGATTCGATCTATACCTTCGAAGCATAGAGACATGAAACACATCATGAATCTTTTCCAACTCCTGCGGTAACCTCAGCTTGTACGCAACAGGACCCACACGTTCAATCACCTCGTATGGTCCAATGTACCTAGGGCTCAACTTACCCTTCCGGCCAAACCTCATCACCTTTTTCCAAGGCGAAACCTTCAAAAACACACGGTCACCTACCGCAAACACAATCTCCTTATGCTTCAAATCCGCGTAAGACTTCTGTCGATCAGAAGCTGCCTTCAATCGCTCACAAATGAGCTTCACCTTCTCGGTGGTTCCTTTCAACAAAGTTGGCATCGAAATCAACTTCTGACCTGTTTCAACCTAACAAAGAGGAATTCTGCACTTTCTCCTGTACAAGGCTTCATAAGGTGCCATTTGAATACTTGCCTGGTAGCTATTGTTATAAGCAAACTCCACCAAAGGCAAATGCATCTCCCAAGAGCCTTGAAACTCAATCATACAGCACCACAACATATCTTCCAGCACTAGGATAACACGCTCAGGTTGTCCATCCGACTGTGGATGATAAGAAATACCGAAATTTAGCCGTGTACCCAAAGCTTGATGCAAACATTCCCAGAAACGCGACGTAAACCTCAGATCTCTATCCGACACTATAGACTTTGGCACACCATGCAGCCGCACAATCTCAGCAATGTACAACTCTGCAAGCTTGTCCAAAGTATACATTGTATGCACAGGTAAGAAATGCGCACACTTCGTAAGGCGATCCACAATCACCCACATATAATTCTTTTTCGATGGCGACAAAGGAAAACCAAACATAAAGTCCATGGTAATCCTTTCCCACTTCCACTCAAGAATCCTCAACGGTTGCAACAACCCAGAAGGAAACTGATGCTCAGCCTTAACTCGCTGACAAACCATGCACTTACTCACATACTCAGCAACATCTTTCTTTAATCCCACCCAATAGTACTCATCCTTAAGATCACGATACATTTTTGTACTACCAGGGTGCATAGCAAAATGACTACTATGAGCTTCAGTCAGAATAGTACGCCTCAACTCAACATCATCCGACACTACTATCCGACTCCCAAAACATAGAACTCTATCATCATTAAAACAAAAATCCGATGGTCTATCCTCAACAATATCCTGAACATGTGGCACCAAGGAATCATCCAACAACTGCTTATCCTTTATCAACTGAACCAAAGATGGTTTCACTTGCAATTAAGCCACAAGACCTCCATCTCGCGAAATGCTTAAGCTGGCAAACATAGCCTTCAACTCCACTGCCACTTTCCTACTCAAGGCATCCGCTGCAACATTAGCTTTTCCCGGATGGTACTCGATCGTCAGATCGTAATCTTTAAGAAACTCTACCCAACGCCGTTGCCTAAGATTCAACTCTTTTTGAGACATCAGATACTTCAAACTCTTGTGATCCGTGTACACAGTACACTTCTCACCATACAGATAATGTCTCCAAATCTTCAAAGCAAAGACCACCGCAGCTAACTAAATATCATGCCTAGGATAATTGCGCTCATGCACCTTCAACTGGCGCGATGCATAAGCCACCACCTTACCCTCTTGCATCAACTCACACCCCAAACCAACATAGGATGCGTCATTGTACACCACAAACTCTTTCCTTGATTCAGGTTGAACCAAGATAGGTGCTTGCGTCAAAGCTGCCTTAAGCTTCTCAAAAGCCTGCTGTCTCGATTCTGTCCACTCATACTTGACATCCTTCTGCAACAACTTCGTCAAAGGTGCAGCAATCTTTGAAAATCCATCCACGAACCTCCGATAGTATCCTGCCAAACCAAGGAAACTACGGACTTCATGAACAGACTTAGGAGGCTTTCAATTCATCACTGCCTCAATCTTCTGAGGATCAACACGAATCCCCTCAGCAGAAACCACATGACCAAGGAAAACAACTTCCCTAAGCCAGAATTCGCACTTGCTCAGCTTAGCATAAAGCTGATTCTCCAACAGCGCCTACAACACAATCCTCAAATGCCCCTCATGCTCATCCTCAGTACGAGAGTACACAAGGATATCATCAATGAACACCACAACAAACTTGTCCAAATATTCATGGAACACTCTATTCATCATGTCCATAAAAGCTGCAGGAGCATTCGTCAAACCAAACGGCATCACAAGGAACTCATAATGCCTATACCTCGTTCTGAAGGCTATTTTCGGCACATCCATATCCTTCACCTTGAGCTGGTAATAACCTGACCTTAAGTCAATCTTAGAGAACACAGCCGCTCCCCGAAACTGATCAAAAAGGTCATCAATCCTTGGCAAAGGATACCGATTCTTGATAGTCAACTTGTTCAGCTGACGATAATCGATGCACATTCTCATAATGCCATCTTTTTTCTTCACAAACAAGACAGGTGCACCTAAAGGTGACACACTCGGCCGAATGAAACCACGATCAAGCAACTCCTGAAGTTGCGTCTTCAGCTCCTTCAACTCCTTAGGTGCCATCCGGTAAGGAGTAATGGACACTGGAGTTGTGTTTTCATACAACTCAATCCCAAACTCCACCTCACGACTAGGAGGCAATCCAGGTAACTCCTCCGAAAACACTCCAGGAAACTCCCGCACAGTCCTGATATCTTGGACTCGTAACTCCTTAAAGCTAGGATTCATAACAAAGGATAGGTAGGCCTCACAACCTTGCCCCAGCAGTCGGCTTGCTTCCAATGTAGACACCACATTGGCAAGAAACTTTACATTCTCACCAACCACCATGACCTCGTAATCATCCGCAAGCTTCAACGAAACTCGCTTGTTCTCAAAATCCACCACAGCTCGATGTTCAACAAGCCAATCCATACCAAGGATTACATCAAAACCATAGAATGGCAATTCCATGAGATCAACAAGAAAAACATGGTTTTGCACTACCAAAGGACATCTTCTATACAACTTCCGTGTCACAACGGTCTCACCAAAGGAACTAGTTACACACATACCAACATCCAAAGGCTCAACAAGTAAACCAAGCTATTGAGCATGTTCACACAATATGTATGAGTGTGTAGATCCAGAATCAATCAAGGAAAGTAATGACAAGGATTGTAAAGTAAAGGTATCTGCGATCACATCTGTATCATTTCTCCCCTCTCGCTGAGCATACACTCGAGCCTGGCCACCACCCTCAGGTTGAACAGCCACCAAATGCGCCACATTCCTTCCACCATCATCTCTACGCTGGAAGTTACCACAGCCGCGCCCACGACCTCTCTGTGGTGCAACAACCCCAGGAGCACGTCCCTGACCACCACCGGCCAAAAAGGACACTCCATCGCTGCCGAACCACAATTCCAGCACGAATTACCAGTCACTGCAACAAGAGCATGAACCTCCCTCGCTGCTCGAGGACAATCACGCCTCAAATGGCCACGCGATCCACACGTCCAACACGTGTTTTGATCAGCTCTCATCCTATCTCCCTGGATATGCGCACCATACCCTCCATTACCACGCCTAGCAGAAGACTGATACCTCTTATCTCGTCCTCTCTTGTTCAGTCCACCACCAGAACTATACTCAACAGCTCTTTTTCCCGAGCCAGAATTAACACTCCTGGAAGACAAACCCAGGTTCTGCTCAATGTCCTTTGCTCTACTCACCAGCACATCAAAATTTGTATACTCAGCAACAAGCATAAAGGTCTTCACATCCAGCATCAAACCATATCGAAAGCGTTCACACCTCTCCCACTCATCAGGGATAAGCTCAGGTGCGTACTAACTAAGACGGACAAACTGGATCTCGTACTCAGCCACCATCATGCTTCCTTGCACAAGAGACATGGATTCTCTTTTCTTCTCATCAAGATATCGCACACCTAGATACTTTCGCTTGAACGCGTTCAGAAAGAACGTCCAAGTCACATCAACTTCCTCCATTCCGGAGACAGTGGTCGTCAACCACATATACGCATCATCATGTAGCAGCGATACCATACAACCTAGTTTCTGCACATCGTTGCAGTTCATTTGTCCCAATATCCTCTTGGTGCTTTCCAACCAAGACTCGAAACCCTCAGGAGATAAACCTCTGAACTCAGTCCCTCCCAGACTACGAAGACGTTCCAAAGGTAATCTCACATTAGCATCACCCTAATGCACAGCTCTGTGAGCTCCAGTTACTGCTGCCTGGAAGGCTCCATCAATAGCCTGTATCAATACAGTCATGTCAGGAGCAGCTTGCCCCTGCCTGCACAGCTTCAGGTCCAGCGACCCCAGCACCAGCACCAATTCCAGTATTTTCACCTCCAGCACCACCACCGCCAGGTGGTCCACCACCAGGGGGAGGAGGTATATCCACAACATTCTCAACGTTTTCCTCGTTCTCATTCTGAGCCATAGATCTCGTATTCATCCTCATCTCTCTACGAGGACCCATTTACAAGAAAAACAATGCACTGACACAAATGCAATAAACATAATTAGGCTCAACAAGGTAAGTAATCCAAGTACTCAAGCTCATTTCCAAAAACAATTTCTTTCATTAGTTTTGATATGTCAATGAGTTCCTCTAACATGCTTCAACATAGCATAACATCATAATTGCAACACACTTTACAATTCATACAACATACTTTCACCCAATAGGCATTTCATGCAAATACACATACATCATCCACATAATCATTCCCATTTACACGAGAACTCAGCTCTGATACCACTAAATGTAACCCCCTTAGCCCGACCTAGACGGTTGACCCGAACTACGAAGATTACACGGGGAAAGCCAAAGTCAACTCGGAAGTCAACCTTGATTAACAACCTTTTTTTTAAAACTTTTTATTAATGATATAAATAAATAATAAATTGTACATAATACAAATATTAGGGACCAAAATGTAAATTCTGGAAATTAGGAGGACTTAATTTATTTTAAGGTTACCAATACTTAATTAGTCATATTACATACTTTCCTGTCAAATTTCACCTTAATCGGACATCTCAAACTCATGCAATTGCAAATACAAATTTCGGGACTGAAACGTAAAGCTTGCAAACCTCAATACCATTCAAATCAGTGCCCAACGGTCACCTGTTTCGAAACGGTGTTGACCGTTCCGAAACTTGTTCTGAAACAGGGCCTTCCAGTGGCCAAACCGTTTCGATACGGTCACTAGCCGTTTCGAAACACCAAGGCCATTACAGGCCCCCGTTTCGAAACGCCAATGCCTGTTCCAATATGGTCTGCCCAGAAACTGCAGGTTTTGCTGATTTTTCATACATAAAACCACTCAAACACATCCTAATTACTTCCTAATCATGCCAACATGTCATCACACATATAAGGTACATGTTTGCAACTTCAAAACACATTCATAGCACCAAACTTGGAATTCTACGAGTCTATAGGCATGCATCCTAATATCCAAAACCAAGCAACCAACAAAACCACAAATCAAGCATCAAAAGGCCATTTACAAGTCCAAATCATCATAGGCATCATGCCACAACTAGGGAGTCCAAAACATCTCCCAAAACACATCCTAGGTTCCTATTGCCAAAATATATAAAACTAATAGTGTTATGAAAACATCACCATACATGAGCTTAGTTTCCCTTGGACCCTTAGCCTCCTTGTTGCCCTCAAACACTTCAATTATCTGCATTATTAGTTCAATAGAGAGAGCGTAAGCACATTTTCTTAGTGAGGCATGCTCTAAAGAAACAACACAATAATGCTTTTTATAAAACACTTTTAACAAAGTCTTCCATCACATAATCATCATTATTCATGCAACCTTGCATACATAACAAGCATCTCATGCTTAATTAAAATCAACATGTCATATTGGCTTTCAAGTGATAATCCATAAACATTTACAACACAAAACACAATCGGATACGCGGATTACAAGCGTTGTCCCATACGCTTCATACACACTACCGAACACACAAGGTGGAGTTTACCGGTACAATTACAACCCCTCAACACCCATGATGGAGTTTAACGGTATAATCACAACCCCTCAACATCACTCATCGGTAGTTGTATAACACCACTAACGAGAACACGGGACACACAACACAAGATCCACACACAGACTTTTAACCACCATTGTGGTCTTACCTTTCTCGTTAGTGTACTTGGATGGAGTTTACGGTACAATTACAACCCCTCAACATCCAAGGCGACTTTATTCATGGTGCACCCAATCCTATAGGCGGCTAATTATATCCGATTCAAGTACTTTAAAACCAACACATCACTTGCCATTATACATCATTTATCATCAACAATTCACTGTTTTAAAGCATTAATCAAAGCCATTTAACATCATTCATCATTATGCATCAAAACCACATTTACAAATGTCAAACCAAGGATCTCTTACCTTGAGCATCCTTCAACATATGATTTTCAAAACCAGCATTAACCATGCTAAAACATGCTTTCAAAGCAGAATTTAAACATGCAAATTAAAGACAATGCATCCAACCACCTCATGGCTCATCCAAGAGAGTTTTTCTGAAAACTTACTCTTGAGCTTAGTTAAGTTGCTTAGACTTAAACTAAGCTCCCAAAACCTTCAAACATTTGTTTCAAAGCTGGAAACCCAACTTCACTCACCAATTCTGTTTCGCAAGCTTGCCGAAATGTCGATCAAGCCTCCGGATCAACACCACAAGTATCCAAAGATGTCTCCCCTGTTTTAAACACATCAAAGCAGAGGATTAATGCATCATCATGCATTGAAATCTTCAGCCAACACACTTAAACTCGCGGCTCTACATAAATCCAACATTTCGGCTACCAAACACAACCGAAATCACCTCCAAACTCTTCCAAAACATAACCCAGCCAAGATCCATCACTTCTAACCATTTCTAAACATCAATTAACATCCAAAAAGAACCTAAACTCGTCCTTATACCTCCAGCTATAACAGAACACCAAGATCACCCCCAAAACCACCATTTTCATAAGCAAAAACTTAGGAAACACAGCCTATTCGGATTGCATTGATAAAAACTCATTTACACATCATTAGACAACCAAAATACATTTAAGAATCATCTCAAAACAGAGCCCAAACAATCACAACGAAATTCTTCAAGATTTCCTCCAAATCTTGAGTTTTAAGCCAAAATCAAGTTCATATCATTAAAACCATTTATAAAACTTAAATTAAGGATTGATAACTTGGGAATTTCAGTAAAGAACTGAGTATTTAGAGGAGAAGAACAACCTTACCTCTAAATGGTGATTTCTCCTTGATTTGAGCCAATTTTCTTGAAAATCCAATGAGAAAATCAAAAGGATTTGATGCAAGATGGATTAGGAACTAATTGATTATTGAAATCTCATCAATTAAAGTGAAGATCAATGAAAAAGTTTCTGGAGAAAAGTGTTTGGATGATGGAATTTTGAGAGAAAAAGAAATGAGAAAATTTTAGGAAAAGTTATGAAAATATAAAAAGTGGTTTCTCTTTTTCATTTAATTAATTAAACATTAGTTAAATCACTTGAATTAAGGAAAAATCTGGAGAAATCCTTTTTGGGTAAATTAGCTCCTTAAATATTCAAAGTTTCAATCCTTACAAAACAATCACCACTGAACTTTTCAAAAATTGCATTTTAGTCACTATTCCAAAATGTTGTATTTCCGAACCTTATTTTGTAAAATTGATTTCACCACTCTCTTATATATATTAAAAGAGAATTTTTAGATATTTTTCCATATTTTTAAAGCATCCCGAACTAGGCTTTCCCTAAAACCTCCTTTTATATTCAAACCGAAAATCAGACCGGTCCAGTTCAGACCCTAAACTTCTAAGCCCAAAATTGGGGTGTTATACAAAGCTTTTCAGAAAATTGTGTTTTCCCTTGACTTGCACCGAATTATGGCAGAAGATTGCCAAGGCAATTGGTAAATGATTAGATATTGATATAATTTTTTATAATAATATATTCATGCCTTTAGAAATAGTCGCAAGGTGGAGCATATACATGGACTACAAGGGAACACGAAAGAAAGATGCATCCACCATGGTAACGCCAAAGGGAGTAGCTGCAAGCACAATTGCCCAACTCTTTTTGGGCAATATTGTCACTCGATAGAGGGTGCAGATGGACTATAAGAAGTATCAGAAATGACACTCTTGAAGCTTTCTCAGATATGCTGTAACCTTAGAAGATGCATGAAAATGCTCTATCTAAGAAATTTTAATTTTTTTTTCGTTTTTAATTTTTGAACCTTTATTTTATTTTCGGTTATTTTAGGAGATATTTTATTTGTCTTTAGTATAATTACTTTTCAGGTTTTCTTTGTTTTCCACATCAAGAAACAAAACCACCATGGTAGAGAACCTCAAAACCATGTCAAGCCCGAGCTCACCTAAAGGAGCAAACATCTGTCCCAAAACCATTACCAAAACGGACGAGATGGCGCATGCCTCAGCAATACTCGATGCCTTGGAAACCTTTGAAGCGCATGCCTCGACACGACCTATCACCTCAGCAATGCTGACTGCTCATGCCGCGACAATGAAGAAGAGCCCACTCCCCCAACAAGCACCCAACCACCGAGAGCCACCAAACGAGTCAAGCATATAGCAACGAGGAGACTGATCATACAAAGCAATGACTCATCCAAGTCACTTTAGATTTCTTCTCTTAGGCCTTTAATTTTTGCCCTTTAATTTTTTGTGTGCTTATAATGCTTATTCTGTATTTTGTGCTGAATGCATTGAGGGCAATGCTTGTCTTGAGTCTGGGGGTGTAAGTTCCACTACCAAGGCACTGCCATGCCGCGATACAAAAATACAGTTTTGTTTAATAATTGTAAATTTTTTACATGCATTGCCTTAACCGAATGAAGCTTATGCCTCGATAATACTCTTTATCAATTGCCTTAGTTTAACTTAATTAAATCTTCCTTCTTGGCAATAGATCTCTCCCTGCTTACCACTGTTTAGAACTATTTAGAGCATTTATTTTTAGGATGCTTAAAAGAAGATAACTTAGGATCACACTATGAGATTAGAACTTTAAACACCTTTGTGACTTGCATGATTTAAGGAATTCTAGTACACTTAGGACATGAACTAGCTTAGAAAAAATTGGGTAAAAGTTAGAGGTGCCCACCACTGGCTCTAGATTAAGGAAGCCCTAGAGGTGCCCGAAACCGGCTCTAGGCTAATCACTAGAGGTGCCCGAAATTGGCTCTAGTTGGTTAGGTTGCTTATATAAAAAATTTAATTATCAAAGTTAAGTAAGTTAATGCTTAAGTGTTTACTTAGAATCCTTGTAATCATCTTGTTCACAATACATGCACACACTCACAAATCTTATAGTTTGATTCCAAGAAATTCGTAAGGCATCCAAAGATTTAAGGGCCGAAACGTTCTTTGCCATGGTTTGAAGAGAGAAGGAAAAATAAGACCAAGGAGACAGTTTATAAAAACTAAGGTTTGGCAATTGATGGTTTGCATTGCTTGAGGACAAGCAATAGTTCGAGTTTGGGGGTGTGATAAGTGCCCAAAAGTCCTACATTTTGACCCCTTTCACATGGTAATTATCACTCAATCTACACTCACTTGAGCTGCATTATGGCCTTTCATGCATAGATTTCATCATTTATGCCTTTGAGCCTTATATTCTATTTATTCTAGGAAATATGTACCATTTAATGCATGAGTGGTATTTTTTAAGAGTGTATACTACTGGAGCAGAAAGATGCCACCACATAACAGAAAGTATGAAGAAAGATGAGGCAGAATTAGCAGACAACAAACCCTGATCGAGCCAAGCCACATGACAGCTTCTACTAAGGGAAGCTGATGAAGCCTTGCGGAGCAGAGCAGACCAATGTCGAGGCAGCAGGCCAAGCCGCAACAACATTCCTCTAGAAGGAAAAATGGGCAAAGTGGTAGCTGACTTGTAGAGCTGTAAACGCTAAAATTTTCTACACACTTTGCATGACGATCGGAGCATGGGAAGATGACGAAAGAATAGACGGAAGACTAAAGATGGATTTCAGATAAAGAGGATTAAATTCATTAAATTAAAGAGATTCACCTCTTTAATGAATACAAGTCCAACTCCAACTTAACTTCCTATCCAAGCACTTTTCTCTACACCTCCTCTTATATGAAGAACCCTTCGGTCAAGAGGAGAGATGTCGAGTATTGAGATTTTGAGAGGTTTAGCATGTTCTAGTACTTTTCTTTCGCTAGGGTTATTTTGTTTAGTAGTTATGGGAAAACAATTGTATTTTGTTCAAGTCTTTAATACAATTAAGTTGAGGTTTGCTTATTCTTGGTGTTAATCATTCTTGCATTCTTGTCGAGAGAGAGTTTGCAATATTATCCATTTATTCGATGTCGAGAGAGTTGAATTCACGAAATGAGTAAGGACGGTTTTTATCCAAGGGTGTTAACTAATTCGGCCTAGAGATAAGTTAAGAATTTCAGCGGCTAAAAGAAGCGTGTGATTGGTTGTTGTTTGACTTTGGTTTAAGCCGAGAGGTATGGTTAGAGTTTAGCCATCAACAATATTCCGAGCTGAGAGATAAGGAGGAGCCATTCAAGGACTATTTGCCGAACCTTAACAGCATCTGCTCAAGAGTAAGAGATTGTCGCGGTAGGGACTCAACCATTGCGGCCGCAACACGGACTTAGGTTACTGCCACGACAGTTTTGTGTTTGTTGCCTTCAAGATGGAGATAAGTCAATTGAATTTCACACTATGATGCAACTTAACCCAGCCGACTCTTCTCTCTTATTCGACCTATCTATCTTTTATTTTTATTGTTCTTTAGTTTGGTAGTTAGATAAAACTCTTCCTATCACTTATTTGTGTTTTTATTTTCTACAGTGTAGTAACTTAAGCAAGTGGCCCAAAGCCCAATCCCCATGGAGACGATACTCGATATTCTTATCACTTTATTACTTGCGACATGTATACTTGCACAATTGTGTAGCACTTATCACACACATGAATCGCCTAATATGCTATGTGCTCAATCTCCACTGGTAGATGGAATGCCTTACCATACACAAGCCGAAAGGGTGACAAGACCAAAGGTGTTTTAAAGGTTGTCATGTAGGCCCAAAGTGCATCATCTAGTCGAAGGGACCAATCCATGTGTGAGGGGTTGACTACCTTCTCAAGGATATTCTTCAACTCTCTGTTTGATATCTCGGCCTGTCTATTGGTTTGTGGATGGTATGCCATGGTAATCTTATGTGCCACCCCAAATCTTTGCAATGCCTTGCTAATGAGTTTGTTGTCAAAGTGTTTTACTTCATCGCTTATGATTTCCCTTGACACTCCAAACCGGGTAAATATGTGCTTCTGTAAGAATCTTTGCACAGTTTCGGAGTCAATGGCAATGAGTATGTAGAGGTTTCCACATGAGGATGGGAAAGGCCTCATGAAGTCAATTCCCCAAACATCGAATAACTCAACTTCTAAGATGTTTTGCAAGGGCATCTCATTCCTTATTGAGATATTTCCTATTCGTTGACATCGGTCACATTGCTTGTAGAACTCATGAGCATCCTTGTACAAGGTTGGTCAATATAATCCAGATTGCAAAACCTTAGCCGCCGTACGCGTCCCTCCAAAATGTCCTCCATAGGGTGAAGAATGGCATTGTTAGAGCACATCTTGTTGTTCTTTCTCTTGGACACATCACCTTATAACCTGGTCTACACATTGTTTGATCAAAAGAGGTTCATCCTAATGCTTAGCATCATGTCGGAACCGCTTCTTTCCTTGATGAGTAAGGTTATAAGGTAAAATACCAATGACTAGGAAATTCACAAGATCAACATATCAGGGTGTCAATGAAAGTGCTGCTGTAGTTGCTGAAGTTATTGCCGAGGCAATGCTGTCGATAATTGCCGAGACAGTGCACATATGGGTTGCCAAGGCAATACCTGTCTGGGTTGCCGAGGCAGTGCCTTCTAGAGTTGCCGAGGCAACCAACAACTGTTCGTCTGGGAATGCATCTTGGATTTCTATTGTAGTAGTCTTCTTCTCTTCTTGTTCCAGTCGGGATAAATGATCGGCAACATGGTTTTCTATACCTTTCCTATCATTAATTTCAATGACAAACTCTTGTAAAAGTAGGATCCAACAAATTAAACGAGGTTTGGCATCTTTCTTGGCAAAGAGGTACTTAATTGTTGAATGCTCAATATGAACAATTACCTTGGTTCCGATCAAGTATTAACAAAATTTATCAAATCCGAACACTACGGCTAGTAACTCTTTCTCGGTGGTGGTGTAGTTCATTTGTGCTTCATTAAGAGTTTTACTAGCATAGTAGATCACACGAAAGATCTTACTTGTTCGTTGACCTAGGACTGCTCCTACTGCAAAGTCACTTGCATCGCACATCAATTTGAAGGGCAATGTCCAATATGGTGGAACCATTATTGGTGCGGTTACAAGTTTTCGTTTCAGGGTCTCGAATGCCTTGATGAATAAGTCATCGAAATCAAAGGGTATATCCTGTTCAAGCAAGTTACACAAAGGGTTAGTGATTTTAGAAAAAAATTCAATAAATCTCCTATAAAAACCTGCGTGTCCTAAGAAACTTCGAATTCCTTTGACTGATGTTGGTGGGGGTAGTTTCTCAATCACTTCAATCTTTGGTTTGTCAACTTCAATGCCTTTGGATGAGATTTTGTGACCGAGAACTATGCCTTCATCCACCATAAAATGGCACTTCTCCCAGTTTAGGACCAAATTGTTTTCTTCGCATCTTTTAAGATCTTTCTCCAAATTGCCGACGTAATTGTCGAAGTTGTTTCCAAAAACCGAAAAGTCGTCCATGAAGATTTCAGAGAAATCTTCCACCATATTGAAGAATATTGCCATCATGCATCGTTGGAAGGTTTTTGGGGCATTACATAATTCGAAAGGCATCATTCGAAAGGCATAAATGTCGTATGGGCAAGTGAAGGTGATCTTCTCTTGATCTTCAGATGCTATGGCAATTTGGTTATACCCTGAATAACAATCAAGAAAACAATATAATGGTTTACCTGCAACATGGTCAAGCATTTGATCGATAAAAGGTAAAGGAAAATGATATTTCCTAGTAGCCTTGTTCAACTTACGGTAATCCATACAAATTCTCCAACTGGTCACAGTCCTGGTTGGGATTAATTCATTGTTTTCATTGCTTACCATTGTCATTCCTCCCTTTTTGGTACACATTGTACCAGACTTACCCATGTACTGTCGAATATAGGGTATATAATGCCTGCATCGAGCCATTTGATACTCTCCTTCCTTACCACCTCTTTCATGACTCGATTAAGCCTTCTTGGTGCCTCAACGGTTGGTTTATGGTCTTCCTTCAAGAGGATTTTTTGCATGCAAACCGCCAAGCTAATTCCCTTCAAATCGACAATTGTCCACCATATTGCCCGTTTTTGCTGCCTTAGCATGTCGATCAATCTCTGTTCTTGTTCACGCTGTAACTTAGAAGAGATGATTACGGGAAATGTGTTGTTGGTTCCAAAATAAACATATTTTAATTGTTCTGGTAATTGTTTCAATTCAAGAACCGATGGTTGCTCGATAGAAGGTTTTTCAACCTTTCTTTCTTCCCTTGAGCAATCTAAGGGTTCGAAATATTTATCTGGGTGACTTGCTATCCAATTGGCTTCGTAATGGTTATTGTCGTCCAATCCTTCTTACTCTTTAGGGTTAGGGCAGTTGTCAAGGTAATTGCCGAGGAAATCATCACAAGCATTTCCGAGGTAATCTTCGTGAACGTTGCAAAGGCAATTTTCACAGGCATTGCCGAGGCAATAATTTAAGTGGTATGTGTCGAACCCGGTTATGTCTTGAATGACTTGACACTCTTCCGAATCAATGGGTTGCTTAAGGGTATGAAATAAGTTCATCTTAATTTGTTGATCATTCACCCTCATGGTGAGTTCTTCTCTTTCAACATTGATCAGGGTTCTTCCCGTAGCTAGGAATGGCCTCCCAAGGATGATAGGTGTGAACTTATCTGCTTCACAATCCAAGACAATAAAATCATCATGGAAAATAAACTTATCCGCTCTTACCAAGATGTCTTCAATTTTTCACTCTTGATGGACATAAGATCTATCGGCAAGCCGCAATATCACTGTAGTGGGTCTCGCCTTACCTATTCCCAATCGTTGGAAGACAAATTTTGGCATTAGGTTTATGCTTTCTCCAAGATCACATAGTGCCTTACCAACATAGTGACTGCCAATAGCACATGGTATGGTGAAACTGCCTGGATCCTTAAGCTTTGGTGGCATTCTGTTGTGCAGCATGGCCATGCATCCTTCTATCATGGCAACGGTCTCAAATTCCACCAATTCTTGTTCTCTTAGAGACAATGTCTTTAAGGAACTTGGCGTAGTTCGGCATTTGCTCTATTGCTTCGACCAAAGGTATGTTGATGTAGACCTACTTCAAGATGTGAAGAAATTTCTTGAATTGGTACTCTTGCTTCTGCCGTTTCAGCCTCTGTAGGAACAGTGGTGGAAGACAAATGTCTTCGATTCGTTCCTTGCATGGGAATTTTATCTATGACACTAAATCAGGACCTTCAGATGCCTTATTGTTTTCTGCGGTGTCTTTGTCATGCATTGCCGAGGCAATGTTATCAGGTATTGCCAAGGCAAAGTTGTTCGGTGTTGCCAAGGCAATGTTACTAGGCATTGCCGAGGTAATCGGCTCCTCTGATTTTTTTTCTTTTGTTTCATGAGCTCGTGGTTCCTTGAGTTGTTTACCACTTCGTGTAGTGATTGCTTTGCATTGCTCATGAGTTGTTCCTTTTGCGACCTCAGTATCGCTAGGCAAACCGCCCATTGGTCTCGAATTGAGGATTTGAGCAAACTGCCCAACTTGAGTTTCCAATGATTTCAGCGTTGCTTCATGGTTCTACATTCTCATCTTAGTCATGTCCATAAAAGCGTCAGTTTCCTTATGAATTTATTAGTATTTGCCATATATGCACTAGTTTGAGACATGAAAGCATTTAAGGATTTTCCCAAAGAACTAGATGAAATGGATTGTTGCTGCAGCATTTTTTGCTGCATCAATTGCTGAAGCAGTTTTTTTCGAGACATGTTCTGTTGAAATACC
Organism: Hibiscus tridactylites; assembly: GCA_958450335.1. Lineage (NCBI taxonomy): Eukaryota > Viridiplantae > Streptophyta > Magnoliopsida > Malvales > Malvaceae > Hibiscus > Hibiscus tridactylites. The sequence goes on along the minus strand of OY288289.1, from coordinate 20,603,164 downwards.
TATGCTGGAGCATTCTGATTGTTCTAATTCAGGGCATTGTTAGGGTTCCTCCATGAGAAGTTGGGATGTTTTCGCCAGGTCGGATTGTAAGTGTTGGACGTCACATTGTTGTTTCAGTTTTAGTTTCCAACATAAAAGCTCAAGTCTAGATTCTGTGGACATTTAGAAGAGTCATGGTTACCATTACATAAATCACATAATGAACCTACTACCTTGACCTCCCGTGTATTGCTTGGTCTTTGCATGTTCTTAACCAAATTAGTTAAGGTTTCCAATTGTGAAAGAATTGATTATGATGACTCAAGCTTATTTATGGTGGCATGGCATCTGAATCCTCCTCTTCTAGCTGTTGAGAATTGATAGTCGTTTTAGCCAGCCTATTTAGGATCTCCATTGCTTCTTCCAGTTACTTGTCTAAGAGTATGCCATTTGTCGAGGCATCAAGCATCATACTTGTTGGCGTGTTTACTGCATTGTAGAACATTGTCGCCTGTGTCCACAATGGGAATCCATGTAAGACGCATTTATGTAAAAGCTCTTTGTATCGCTCCTAGGCCTCGTACATGGATTCATCATCAGTTTGCCGAAAAGAAGTGATTTCATTACGTAACTTATTAGTTAAATTTATAGGATTAAATCTAGCAAGGAAATCATGACATAAATCATTCGAGGATTTTATAGATTTGGCTAGAATGCTATTTAACCAGGTTTTTTCTCCATCGCTCAGTCAATAGGAAAACAATTTCAGCCTTAAAATATCCTCATGGACTCCTTGTATTTTGAATGAATTGCAAATTTCCAAGAAGGATTTGAGGTGCTGTCTAGCATATTCAGTTGCTGAGCTGCCAAATTGACCCATGGTATTGATCATGGTTAACATTACGGGATTTAACTCAAAGTGGGCAGCTTCGATTGTAGGTGTGACAACTCCTGGATTCAGTCCGTTGAGATCTTCTTCTAAGTAATCTCGGACGGTTAGGTTTCTTGCTTCCGCAAATAGAGGTGGCCGAATTCCTCCATCTCCTGTCGCGACATTCTCATTGCCATTGGCATTCTGATTGCGGATTACATGTGCCATTGCTCCTTTTAGTTTTTGTTTGAGTTTTTGGTGGGTGCGTTCAATCTCTGGATCAAGGGGATAGTCTAGGCTTGTTGGATTTGCCCTGGTCATACACCAATGAAAAACCAAATTTTGTTAATTCCTTGTGAGACTTACAATAAAAAGTGAAAATAAAAAAAGTGCAAGAAAATAAAAATGAAGTCGATATTGCCAATCCCCGACAACGACGCCAAAAACTTGTTGTGCGCATTAAGTGTCGCAATTTTAGTGCAAGTATACACATCTCCAATTTATAGTATAAAAGATATCATCTCCACAGGGATTGGTGCTACTTCTAGAAATTATCGTCTCACATTGTAGAAAAGTAAAACACAAGTGATGGTTGGGTTGAGATAACAACTAAAATAAAGAAAACAAGTAAACTAAGAGATTGAGTAGATAAGATGATAAAGCATGCCGGATTATGTTGCGTCGTAGTGTGGAAGTTGAATGAAATTGTCTCGGCTTTGAATGCAATCGTCAACCTGATTACCTCAACAATATGCAAGAGAATTGCCTCGGCAATGGGTAAAGCTACTACCGCGACAAGGAAAACATCTATTGTATGGGCACATGAGCGATAACCTTCAAGGTTCGGCAAAACGTTCTTCAATGGTTCCTTCTTATCCTTAAGTCGAAACTCTTTTGATGTGCAGGCCTTGATAATAGCTCCCAACGTTAACCAAGGGTGAACACCAATCAATCTTGCGCTTCTCTTAGCCGTTGAAAGTCGTACTTCTCCCTAAGTCGAATTAGTTTTCATCGATTGGGATGAAAACCATGCTTATTCGTTTTGTGAGTCTAAATCTCCCGATATTAGACAAATAAATGCAATCGCTATATCCTCTCCCGATTCAATTGCAAGAAGAAAGTAAACATCAAAAATAAGAAAACCTTGAACTTAAATTGAATTAACAAAAACCTAAACAAATTACAATCGTATTCTCACAACTACTAAACGAAATAATCCTAGCATAAGAAAGAATTAGAACATAATGGCGATGATGAACACTCTACTAAATCCCTAAGTCTCTCGATCTCCAGTTGTCTTCATTGTGGCGAATGGGTCTTGGTTTTATAAGGCATGGACTTGCCGAGTCCTTCTTGGAGTATGATGATAAGTTGGAGTTGAATATAACTTAATAAAGGAGATGAATCTCTTCTAATTCATTATTTTATTCCTTCTTATCAGTTTCCATCTTTGACCTTCCTTTGGCTTTTTCATAGCCTTCCGCTACTCCGATCTTCATGCAAAGTATCTCTAAAAAATCGGCATTTTATGCTCTTCAAGTCGCATACCACTTTGCATATTTTCTCCCTTGTCATTAATTGTCTAGGCATTGCCTCGACAATAGTCTATCAGTCTTTTCTGCTTCGACAGGGCTCGTTCTTGTTCCAACGTTCCTGGGTAAGGCTTGTCGTCCAAGGATGGCCTAGTCTGGATCGTCGAGTGATGGTTCTGCACCTTTATGTCCCCTTCCTTCACTGTCGCGACAATGCTTGCCCAGGCAATGGGTAGTGAAATCCGCGCAAGCACAAAACACATACCAAAGCAGTACCTTTTCCACCAAATATACTAGAATAGAGATGATCAAGCATGACAAAGTTAAGAACAGTAAATTGTGTATGTGTGATTAGTAATGCATCTAAAATAAGCTTAATTCTAACAATAATTGAGTCATAAAGGGTCCTAAAATGAGTACTTTTATACACCTAACAGTCGAGAATTGTTTCTGGACTCTCGAAGTGGTTGACATTAGCTACGCTGACAATGGAAGTGGGTTTTCCCCTAAGCGGTCATTGGATTCCAAGAATCTTTCTGGTTTGGTTATTGATTATGGGATCCTTGGTTTGGCCTCGTCCCTCAAGAGTTTGCGCAAGATTGATCTTTCTGGCAATACCTTCATAACTGATCAAACTCTTATTATTGAACTTTTAGAGTTCTTTCATTTTGGTCATCACCACCACCACCACCATTGGCATCAACATCACCGCCATGAAGGTGGCCGGAGCAGAGATGTTGTGGGTTAAAAGTGAGGTTAAGAGGTTTAATTAATATTTTGTCTAAAGTTAAATGGTCAAATTATAAATTAACCCTTTTGACTAGCGTGCCATATCATCACACTAAAGTGTGTTAACGACATAGTGACCAAAATAAAATAGATCAAAAACGTAAGTGGCCATTATAATCTTTTTTTTTTTCAAATCGAGTAACCAAAATGGAAAAAAACTCCAAACAAAAGGGACCTCTGATGAAGTTTACCAATAATTTAACTTACAAGTGAAAAGTATTTATACAAGTACGCTAACAACCTATAACTAAAAAACTGACTAACTAATTTATTTACATTGATCAACTAATTAAAAATGGGTAATCTTCACTAGTGGTCCCTTTCGTTTAGGGTGTGTTTTATTTTGGTCACCAGAATTCAAAAAAATATTATTCTGGTCACTTACGTTTAGAATCGTTTCTATTTTGGTCCCTTAGCCGTCAGTCTCCGTTACTTTAAAAAATTAGTTTCTAATTTAATCCACAAACTTTCAAAATTTTATTTTTCACCATCTTCCCCAAAAATTATAAAACTAAAACCCCACAAAATTAAATCAATGGCTATAACCCACCACTACATCCCATTCCCCCAAGATTAAAAGCGTCAACTTCCACTGCAAGAGCTTTGACAATGATGCTCATTTAAAGAAGTTGAGCATTGTGACAAAGGAGGTTTCGGATCTTTATTTGTGTTTTGATTAACTCTGTTGTCCCTCACAACACAAAACTCTCTGTTCACTACTGCATTACAAGGCAAAGCATTCCGAGTATAACCTCCTCTTCGAGAACCACGTTTTGGATATGTACGAAATCTCATCCCTTGACCAACATTTTCAGAAAATTTTCTAGGATCCACAGAACCTTGGAGCTCAATGCTCTATCATAATTAAAGGAATTAAGCCATTGTTTCAATCTCTGAGGATACACAATAAATCATATACATAATATCATGTATAAATTAATAGCAGAATGATATTGAACTAAGAATTCAAAAAATGAAAGAAGCACTCATCAAATACAAAGACAGCCAAAGCTATGATATGCGACATCGAAAAACCTAGCTTTCTCGCTAAAAAAGTGAAAATTAACAAGGAAAAAATTTCCAAAATGATATTGAGATGATTTACAAGATTATACCTCTTTCTTCCGGTCTCTTTTTCTCCTTACTAGATGAAATGTACTGAGAAGAAACAATCAGGTTGGATGTAAATAAGATACATCTATAAAAGTAAATTTGAAATCTCACCTACATAAAAGAGCCAATCTACAAATATCATACAAAGAGATATTATCAGCTCTTAGAACTCATACAAAGCTCAAGAATAACAACTTCTGTGGACAAATTTACCAATTTGAGGACAGAGAAAACACTGCACTCCACTTCTGACATTCAATGAGGACCACAATGCCATTTTCATAACATACATTAGGAAACGCTGCTTACTTGTCATGCATTGAAATCGCTTGTAAAAGACTGTAAAACAGTACAAAATTTACCATAACATGATACTTATGTTTTCTCTTTGTCCACTGGATCCAACCAACCTTGAAAAACCTAGATTAATATCCTCATTTACATTGATAAATTCAAACATGTACTACCCCCACCCACAAGGTCCGAGCAGCCAAACAAAGATCAAGAAACAACCTATAGATTGTTAATCAGTAGGTTCAAAACTCGATTAGAAGAATGAAATACACCTGAACATCGTTGTCAAAGCTCTTGCAATGGAAGTTGACGCTTTTAATCTTGGGGGGGAATGGGTTGTAGTGGTGGCTTATAGCCATTGATTTAATTTTATGGGGTTTTAGTTTTATAATTTTTAGGGAAGATGGTGAAAAATAAGATTTTGAAAGTTTGGGGGTTAAATTGGAAACTAATTTTTTAAAGTAACGGAGACTAACGGCTAAGGGACCAAAATAGAAATGATTCTAAATGTAAGTGACCAGAATAATCTTTTTTGAATTCTGGTGACCAAAATAAAACACACCCAAAACGAAAGGGACCACTGGTGAAGATTACCCATTAAAAATTCACTAACTAATTTTTAACTTCTATTTTCAGCACTCCCCTTCAAGTTGGCAGATGAAAAACATATTTCATTCCCAACTTGGCTATCAATTTCTGATGTTGCTGTGTACCTAAGGCCTTGATCATTATATCCGACAATTGATTTGGAGATGGTACAAATTCAGTCTGCACAAGTACCTCTTGAATCTTTTTTCTTATAAAGTGACAATCAATCTCAATATGTTTGGTACGTTCATGGTAAAGTGGATTTGCGGCTATCTGCTACGCTGCTCTAATGTCACAATACAACAACACTGGCCCAGTTCCTCTAGCTCCAAAATGTTCAACAAGTCCTCTTAACCAAACCAATTCAGAAATTGACATTGCCATACTCTTGTATTATGGCTCTATTGATGATCCGGCTATGGTGTTTTGTTTCTTGAATTTTTATGACACCAAAGACTCCCTAATCTTAATGCAGAAACCAGTGACTGGCCTTCTTGACATTAAGCATGCTACCCAATCTACATCACAAAAAGCTTCATTTTTACGATCACATGAAGCTTTAAAAAGCAATCCTTTGAGATTGTTTTTGAATGAATATCGAATATGCCTGATTCACAGTAGGCAATGGTTTCATAAGAAGCAACTGACTTCGAATCGCCAAATATATTTCATTCAAGCCCATTAAGAACTGAAACAACCCCTGTTGCTAAATGTATTTCAAGGTTTGCTGGGATGTATCAAAATCACAAGAGGAAATAGGAACAAGAGATGCATATTCATCCCACAACAACTTAAGACGTGTAAAATAAGAATAAATTGAGGAATCACCTTGTTTCAGCGTCGCAATTTCACAATGCAAGAAAAAATCTCGAGCCATCAACCTTGTTAAAACGTTCATTCAAATCCTTCCACACGAGCGTCGCACTTAAAGTAAAGACGATGCCCGTGGAAAGCTCCTTACTATCAGCATTAAGAATCCAAGAGTGAGCAATTGCATTGCAACGATCCCACTCTGGATGCAACACCTCTTCATAGTCCTCTTTGCAACAATCGCCTTCAGGTTCTACCTGATAACCCAGAAAAAATCCTCTTTAAATTAAGTAGTTCTCTGGTTTTGCCTCACAACCCAGAAGAATCCTCGCCACGCGGTTATGTCCACAGTAATTCCAAACCCCCTATGAACTGGCAGTTTTGCCAATGACCATAAGAAAACATGTTGAAATCCGACTCGTCCCATACATTCGGACTTTTACCCTTTAAAAATTCCACCCACACATTCCTCAGAGTGCATATTTTCTCAAATCGCAAGGTAGGACCTCTTTTCAACCTCTCAAGAAGACTCAACTCACCGGCTGTTAAATTGTTTATGTCAGGCGATCCGATTCTAACCTTCATTGTGGTAACGCTAAAAACGGGAAAAAGGAAACACCCTAACTTTACACTCTACCTTAATATATTTATGTCTATCCAAACGAAGATTGCTTGCATAATTACTGATGACTGACATCTTCCCAGTACGCAAATTAATCAATACAAAACCTTTCGCACTATTATCATTACCAGCCATTACATTATAGAAGTAACGAAAAACATCGATAGAAGTTTCACCACCAAGAATTTTACAGTTTAGGAAATATGTCATCAAAGTCCACCAACTCATCCCAATTAGATTACCTGGGGCTACATCGAACCAGTTCAACCAATCTACAAAAACGAACGAAGTGAAAAAATGGAATGGTTTATTCTCGAAAGAAGCCAACTGGTTACTGCACTCATATTTGTCGCTAATTACAACAAATGAATTAGCCAACTGGTTACTGCACTCATCTTTTTCGGATAATCTCAACATGCCCCCTAATAAAGAAAATTTTTATGACTTTCCATATGGAATGCTTTATTGTTGAAAGGAGCCAACTGGTTCACCAAAGCGATATATTACGTGACATTTCACATCCAGTAAACTATTTTCTCAATATTTCAAAATTTCTCATAGAAACTCCCGACTTCTTAAAACCCCTGACCTTTCCAAGGTGTGACAAGGTCACTTTGTAACCTTCCTACACCAAGGGGCAATTGTTAGTATCGACGAACCAGAATCATGCGAATACCCAGTTACAATCTTCTACGAACATACAGGCAGGGCCAAAGTTATTCTGTTGCAGACTCGACATGCGAGCGCCATCCAGATCACTTGACGATGCACGTGATCTGCAGTAATGTCCGAGTAAAAAAGAAACAAACTCACTAAAACACTTGTCCCCCTCAATCGACACGTGCCTTCACCCTTCCGGCCCTTTATAAGGAGCCATACATCCCCAAAAAAGAGCTAGCTCTAGAGAACTCAGACCAGATCCCTAAGAGCATACAACCTAGATCGAGCATCCTTACCCTTTAGAGAACCCAAGAACTTCCATCCAAAAGGGTTGTTCATGTAAGTGATCAACAAAATGTAATTTTTTTAATGTATAAATAAAACAAAATAACTAAACCGGTAAAACTTTTCACACTTTGAAATAGTTCTCAAACGGGGTAAATATCCTAAATTCATAATCATTACATTATTTGTTTATACACAAACTTGGCACCATTAAATTAGGCGACCCCTGCGAGAGGTTCACCCGAAGACAACCGCTCGTATAGGGAATTGTTGATACAAGGAAGAGGATCAGGAGTAAGGTGTTCATAATCGTGTCGGTGAGTTAACGGATCAGATATTTTTGAACACTCCTAATCGAGAGGGAAGAATCTTTTGGTCAGTGTTGAGAGTTGTCCATTGTTAGTAGAATGTTAGGTTGAATTATTAACGTTTTTCAGGGAACATAGTGTATTCTCAACGATCTTCGGATAGGAATGTAAATGAACAGAGCGTTCGATGAATTGTTTGTGAACTGTTCGTATAACATTCGTTTATTAAGATAAATAAATGAGTATAAACAAAATTTTGATGTTCATTTAATAAACAAATGAACAAGAATAAATGTGTGTATGGTTCGTTTATGTTCACGAACAAGTTCGATTACCAGCTCATTTATAAGCTCATTTACTCGGTTCCCATTTGTATTTGTATTTTTTACATTTTAAATATTGCTGAAGGTATAGAGTAAATTAAACATATGTGAATTTTGAAGTTCAAAATGTGAAACTTAAAGAGCTTAAGGACTAGTGGTGTAATTTCACCATTTTGGCGGACATATAAACAAACATGTTGGCAAACATATATAATGAACAACTTCAGAAATAAAAAAGCGAAGACAAACATAGCCTTGTTCGCTCAAGCTCGATTCATTTATACTCCTATTACCAATGTTTAGTAAAACCCCAACCTCACTCAAAAAACCTTTTTAAAGCATTACGTGGTACAATTGGATCGAATAAACCGTCATGGAATGAATATTTAGCCCTTTGTGAACATTCACGTATTGTTTTATTCAATGTCTGCTCAATTACTCTTTTACCCGCAAATGAAATATAGGCATTGGGTTCAACAATAATGATATCCCCAACATATCAAAACTTGCGGTCACTCCACCAGTAGTAGGAGATGTAATAATTGATACATAAAATAACTTTTTATTTGATTACGTCTCAAAAGTGTGTAATCAACTGCCTATAAATATTAATAAACACGAACACAAGCAGAGCCTTTATTCGTTTAAGCACTATTCATTTACACCTCTACCTCCTCTATTTGGCGAAACCCAACCGTCGCATTCATTACGTTCCAAGAGTCTGTAATCGACTGCCTATAAATGTTGCCAAATCCAACTTAAGAAGTATGGTCACATCCAATCATAACCCAACACAATCCGAGGAATTTGGATGAATATTCTCTTTTGAGAAATTATTTGGACAAATACTCCCTCCAGAAATCATTTGGAAAAATACCCCCTATTTGGTACACGTAGGAACGAATCACGTTCTACAGAGCGTGAATTCAATACTCGCGTTACGCAGGAGGCATATTCTGTCAGGTGTGGCATGTCTTATCTGTTGGTATATTTTAAATATTCAATTAAAGGAACTCGCGCTTAGTAGGACACAAGATCTCTGGTATATTCAGATGATATGGTGTCAATTTATTATGCGATATGAAGGTAACTCGCGTTTGGTGCAACGCGAGTTATGTATAATCATTTTCTTAAAACAAGCTTCGTGGGCATGTTGTAGGTCAAATTACGGGGTGTTGGGGGATATTATTTTGTATTTTTGAACTTTCACGTTGTAGTACTGAAACATCTCTTGAAAATGGTGTAAAGATCCGTGCGTATAAGCCATCTTAGATTATGTATAAATCACGTTAAAAACGTTATCTAATCATATTTTTTTCATGAAGCACAAGAAAACATGTGTCTGCAGGCATTTTTAAATGTATTTTATGGTATGTTGGGAGATTTTTTTGTTGTTGTTTAACTTTTATGTCATAGTACTGAAACATATGTTTACAATGTGCTAAAATTGGCGCGTATAAGGCATCCTAAAGGGTGTAGAAATTACATTAAAAATGCTTTCTAGCAATGTTTTTCCCCTTAAGAACAAGCAAACATGGGTCCATAGGCATGTTTAAGTTGATTTTGTGGTATGTTGGGGGGATATTTTTTTGTTTTTGTTTGAGTTTCACGTCGTAGTAGTGAAGCATATGTTTGCAATGGTGCTAAAATTGGTGTGTATATAACATCCTATAGGGTGTAGAAATCGCGTTAAAATGATATATAACCATGTTTTTTTTCCCATGAAGAACAAGAAAACATGGGGCGATAGCCATATTTAAGTTGATTTTGTTAAATATAGTGGTAAAAACAGAAAATGGCGGTAAAAAAGAAAACCAGAATAGTTAAAAGATCGTTAGAAGTTGTGGTAAAACATTACATGGAGAAGTACAATTAGTTGATTTGAGGGACGGTCCTAAGAGGACATTTTCTCTTGTCGTGCCCAATCTTCTTACATATAATGCAAATTTTAGGTTTTTCGGTCCGTTCTCGAGGAACCATATCTTCGGCACAGTGTATCCTAGTTGAATGTGGGCAACCTTTTTCATACGGCGCAGGGAAGGATCTAGACATATCTTAGGTTCATTGTCAATATTATGACGATCATGTTCATTTCCGATCGGAGGAAACTCTTATCGATATACCTATAATATGTTTTTAAGTCGATATATCGGACCAACGAGTGTCATGGCGTCAAAATGAACGAATGCACATGCAGCGAAGATGTGCACACACGAGTTCTTGAAGGTTTGGAATACTTCGCAATCGCACGTTCTTCAGAGCAGATCAACCACATAATTGTTGGAGTATGTCCTAAGACCAATCATGAGGTTATTGTAAAAGACATACTTATTTTATCTTGTTTATTAATAAAGCCATTATTATTATTTCAGTCCTATTCTGTGCATCTATAAATAAACTGAATTATAATAAAGTCCTTAGAATAATATAGTTATTTTTGAATGTCCTTAGTCGAGAATTATGGTGGGCGTGGACAACAATAATATATTAAGACTAATATGTAATTGATTGATAACAAAGTGTTGTTATTGACATAGAGATGTCAAAATCAATACATAAGTATGCGTTAGAGAACGACATACTGGACTGGCCCGCTATGAGCATGTTTCTTGGATTATTATGTGGCAGTCACAACATTTCTCATGATGATAACTAAGTGTATGATCCTCAGACTTGAGATCATCATTATTTCAATATCGAGAGTGACATATTTTAGTGCAATCAAACGCGTGTTGTAACAAACTACACTATAATGACTAATATTGGATATGCCACACTCTATATAGCGAAATATGGTTGATCAAGATAGGATTTTCCCCTCCTACACAATAGGAGTAATATCGTAGGCCACTTGATTGGGTGAGACTAGAAAATGTATGACCATGCTCAAATAAATTGATATGAGATATCATAGTTATTTGTTTATCATAGTCTATTCAAGACATCAAGAAATACTAGATGGACTATACAAGTGTGACTAATCCATGACTTGTGTTTGATCTAGATATAAGGACAAAATGATGTAATACATAAAAGAAGTTAATCACGGAAAAAGGTAAAGTCGAACCACGACTTCATGTAATTTAAGTAGCAATCATGTATTGCTAGATGTCACTCGTCGTTTGTAATGTTAGAATTATTTTAGATATTACTACTAGTGTTACATGAACCTACAAGGGTCACACCTTATGATTGAAACGAACAAATATCAACTAGATAGCATGTGTGCAAACTTGTTGTAAATGTAATAATTATTAAAGGCGAAATTATTATAATTATTGTAATTATAGATAATATCATTTATATACATTTTAATAATTAGATAATTATTGTAATTATCAAACACTATTAAAACATATATCCTTAAAGAAACATAATTAAAGTAGAATCAGATTCTATATAATTAATTGTATTCAGTTAAGTATATTGTATATTTAATGAATTCGAATTAAAGTAAAATTAGATTCTACATATTTAATTATATTCGTTTAAATATATTTTATATTTAATGAATCTGAATTTAATTAGAATTTGGTTTTTGAATGCTATATAAAGGCATAAGGTCTAGCAGCCAAAGTATGCTCTTTCGGAAAACCTCTCTAACAGTTAGAGAAGAGAAAATATTGTTCGTTTCGTTCGGGTGGACTGCGTAGAGGTTGAAGCGCTATTATGACAACTCAGATTCGATTTGGTTTATCCTAACCCCCTAAGGATATCAAGATACCAGATTTATTAAGGTAATATTTCATCCCTACTTACCCCGAATTCGTCCCTTGTACATGGATCACTGGCGGAATTCGCCAGATAATTTTTCGATACGCCATGGGGTGTACCGGTATTTCCTAACAGTGGTATCAGAGCCACTTGTATGATACGAATTTGGACTTAAATACTTGGATGTTGCTTTTGTATGGGATGTACATTATTAGATTAGGGTTTATTCGATTTTTGACAAATATATGATATTTTCACACATTATATCATTTTACGCCTAATCTGAATAAATTAAATTGATTGTTCCAAGTGATTAAAGAGTTAGTCACAAATATGTTAGGGTTTTTGGATGTTAAGCATTAACATATATGGGTAACAATAATATTCAGACTAATGGTTAGTCTATAGATAACGTGTGGGAAAAGTAACAAAGAGTTGTTCAAGTAAAAACCTCGTGGATTTTTAAATCCTGAAAAGAGTGTTAATGTTGATAAAAGTTATCAAATCGTGAGGTTTTTCCATAAAAATTAAGATGCTGAAAAATTTCCCTCTTCAAACCGCCCCTTGACCCCCTGCGTAGGTACAATTTGTCAAGACCTCAATAATAAACCGCTCGATGTTATGTTCCATATGCACGGTGTTTGAAATGCATGGTTATAGCCCAATAGCTCTTTTATTTTGGTTTTAAATAAATACAACTACGTGTCATGTCTTTCTTTCTTCTATTGTAATTCTCTTCTCATCTTAGTGTCTCGTATGAAAAACGAGTTTCTAAAAAAATGTAATATTTACGGAGAAAGCGTGGACAAAAAGAAGCGGGATGATGGGCCGATCAAAGGTGGATTAGGTGCTTGAGAAGTCAGTTCTATCTTTAGTAATTTTGGTTCTCCCATTGGCTTTGGATGGGCCACCTTAGCTTTAAGGGCTATAACCATTGCATTTATATTTACTACTTTACATGTATTTGATACAATGTATTTTTATAGCATGATGGTAACTGCTTAAATCATAATAGAAAGGTGAGATTAATATAACAAAAACCCTCCATATTTAATAAAATTAGTCATCCAAGATTAGCCCTCGTTAAAACCTTGATCGTTACTATGTAGGTTTTGCCAAAGAAAAATACTTAGATCTATCTTGGTTAAACACGAAGAATAAGCAAGTGATATTCAATGGTAGTAATATTGGTTAAACTTGGTTGTTCTAATAAGATTAGAAACCTAAATACTAATGATTGTTCAAAGACTTTGGTAATTGAAATACAATACGAAAGTGCATGTCTAGGATTGATTCTTTGAAAGACTTGGTATTTAAGCGTGCCCAGTACACCACCTCTTTTCTCATAAGTTACCTACCTGGTGCATTGTTCATTATTTTGCTTTCTATTAGACCATATGAACTTTTGTTTTGGACAAATAGTAGTTCACCAAATATAGGAATTACATGAGATGTAATTATCAAGTGTTTCTTACCTAAATAATTGAATTCTAAGAGTAAAGCCAAAGTTGACCTAGGATATAATAAAATATAAATCCTTACCCACTAGAAATACTTATAGTAAGTTTTTCAATATTGAGGGTTTTTAATAGTGGGAATGTAATTTCTTTATAAACATGATAAAAGGTACTTATAAATCATATTTTATCATTGTAGATTTTATGACAAACTCAAACACATTATCATTGCGATCCGTCCTTGAGAAGGACAAATTGAATGGCTTGAACTTCCTTGATTGGTTTTGTAACTTAAAAATTATCCTTAAGCAAGAACGGAAAATGAAAATCATCGAAGAACATGTCCCTAAAAAGCCAACAGATGATGCCTCCAAAGATGAAAGGGAAGCTTTTGAGAAATACTCAAATGACATGGTAGATTTTGGATGCTTGATGCTTGCGACCATGACCCTTGAGCTTCAGAAGCAACATGAGGACATGGTTCCCTATGAGATGGTTAAAAATCTCAAAGAATTATATGAGGGGCAAGCTTGTAAAGAAAGGTATGAGACCTCTAAGGATTTGTTTCGATGCAAAATATTAGATGGAACTCTAGTGGGAACTCATGTTCTCAAAATGATAAGGTATATTCAGACCCTTGAAAATTTGGGCTTCCCTCTAAGTGTTGAATTGGCTACTGATGTTATCCTACAATCGTTGTCGGATAGTTTTAATCAGTTTGTTCTTAATTTCAATATGAATGAAATTAATAAATCATTGCCTCAGTTGCTTGGTCTGTTAGAAGAACATAAAACATCATGAAAAAAGTTGGTTGTAAACCTATTCTGATGATCATAAAGGATAACAGAAAAGGAAAGCCCAACACCAAGGAAAAACCAAAGCCCAAAAATGGAAAAGCTGCATTGAAACCTAAAGGAGGAGTTGCAAAAGAAGGAAAGTGTTTCCATTGCAACAATGTTGGACATTGGAAGAGAAACAGAGAAACTGCCCTGTATATCTTGAGGACATCAAGAAGGCAAGAGAAAATGGACAGTCCGGATCATGTATTTATGTTATTAATATTAATATATCAACGTCTACTTCTTGGTTATTAGATATCGGTTGTGGTTCACACATTTGTACTTCTGTACAGGGACTAAAAAGGAGTAGAAAATTGGCAAAAGGAGATGTCAACCTACGAGTGGGAAATGGAGCAAGAGTTGCTGCATTTGCTATAGAAACATATACTTTGTCATTACCTAGTGGACTTGTTTTAGATTTAGATGATTGTTATTTCGTACCTAGTTTGACTAAAAACATTATTTTAATTTCTTGTTTGGACAAGATTGGTTTTGAGATTATCATTAAGAATAATAGTTGTTATTTTCCCTCAATAATGTTTTTTTGTATGGCTTAATCAAACAATGGCATCTATATCTTAGATCAAAACAACTCCATATAAAACATAAATACAAAAAAAATCAAAAACAAATAACTCTAATCAAACTTATCTCTGGCATTGTCGCTTGGGTCATATAAGTGAGAAACACATATCAAAACTTCATAAAGATGGATTTTTGGATTCTTTTGTTTTCGAACAATTAGATATATGTGAACCTTGCTTAATGGAAAAAATGACCAAATCACTATTTGACGGTAAAAGTGAGCGAGCAGGTGATTTATTAAGTTTAATACATTGTGATGTATGTGGACCGATGAATACACAAGCCAGAGAAGGGTTTCAATACTTCATTACTTTCACTGACGACTTCAGTAGATATGGGTATGTTTACCTAATGCATCATAAATTTTAAGCCCTTGAAAAGTTCAAGGAATTTAAGAATGAACTACAAAAATAGTTAGGAAAGAGTATCAAAGCTCTTCGATCAAATCGAGGAGGAGAATACTTAAGCCTAGAGTTTGATGAACTCCTTAAAGGATGTGGGATTGTCTCACAACTTACACCTCCAGGTACTCCACAACATAATGGAGTCTCTGAAAGGAGAAATCGAACATTGTTAGACATGGTTCAGTCAATGATGAGTCATGCTAATCTTCCAAATTGTTTTTGGGGACATGCGCTAAAAAGAGTTGCTTTCACACTAAATCGAGTTCCGTCTAAATCGGTTCAAAAGACACCATATGAGATGTGGACTGGGAAGCGTCCTAGTATGTCTTTTATGAAAATTTGGGGATGCGAAGTTTATGTTAAACATAAGATGTCTGCAAAACTCAAACCCAAATCTCATAAATGTAAATTTGTAGGGTATCCTAAAGAAACTAAAGGATACTATTTCTTCAATCCATCTGAGAACAAAGTGTTTGTTGCTCGAACATGAGTTTTTCTCGAAAGAGAATTTATTTTCGAAAAGGGAAGTGGGAGAAATATTAAACTTGAAGAAATTCAAAATCAACCACAGATCACGAAACTAGAGATTGAACAACCACTAGTCCCACAAATAGTTGAGGAACATCCAATCGTTCTTAAAACACAACCACTGCGGAGATCTATGAGAGAACGCAATGCGCCTGTGAGATATGAATTTCTTGTCACATTGTATGGAGACATTCTTCCCATAGACCAAGATGAACCTAAGACTTATCAGGAAGCAGTGGAGAGCCCAGACTCTGAGAAATGGCTAGAAGCCATGAAATCCGAGATGGATTCCATGTTAGAAAACCAAGTATGGACTTTGGTCAACCCACCCGAAGGGGTTAAGCCCATAGGGTGCAAATGGGTTTTCAAAAAGAAAACCGACATGGATGGCAATGTACAAAAATATAAAGGGCGATTGGTCACTAAAGGATTTCGTCAAATTCATGGTATAGACTATGATGAAACTTTTTCCCCTGTTGCTATGTTTAAATCTATCCAGGTGTTGCTTGCAATAGCTGCATTTACGATTATGAAATCTGGAAAATGGATGTCAAAACCGCTTTCTTTAATGGAAAATTAGATGAGGATGTGTACATGACACAACCTGAGGGTTTTGTTGATCCAAAAGATGCTCTAAAAGTATGCAAGCTACAAAGATCCATTTATGGGTTGAAGCAAGCTTCTCAAAGTTGGAATCTTCGTTTTAATGAGGCAATCAAAGAGTTTGGTTTCATTAAAAATGAAGATGAGTTGTGTGTTTTCAAGAAAACTAGTGGGAGCACTGTCACATTCTTGGTATTGTATGCGGATGTCATACTAATATTAGCAAATGACATACCTACCTTACAGTCTGTGAAGACTTGGTTAGGAAAATGTTTTTCTATGAAAGACTTGGGTGAAGCAACCTACATATTAAAAGTCAAGATTTATAGAGATAGATCAAGACGACTCCTAGGACTAAGTCAAAATACATACATAGACAAAGTACTGAAAAGATTTAGTATGGAAGAATCTAAAAGAGGATTCTTACCTATGAGACATGGTATTTCGCTCTTGAAGGAAATGTGTCCTTCAGCGCCTCAAGAGAGAAACCACGTGAGTAAGATTCCATATGCTTCGGGCATTGGTTCTATCATGTATGCCATGCTATGTACACGTCCAGATGTATCATATGCACTAAGTATGACAAGTCGATACAAAGTAGATCCTGGTGAAGGTCATTGGGTTGCAGTAAAAAACATCCTTAAGTACTTAAGAAGAACTAAGGATACATTCCTTATGTATAGAGGTGAGGAAGAACTAAGTATAAAATGTTATATTGACGCAAGCTTCCAAACTGATAAGTATGATTCTCGATCGCAATCGGGTTTTATGTTTTGCCTTAATGGAGGTGATGTAAGCTAGAAAAGTTCAAAGCAAGATACAGTAGCAGATTCTACAACAGAAGCCGAGTATATTACAGCAAGCGATGTTGCAAAAGAGGTTATTTGGATCAAAAAGTTAATATCTGAATTAGGGGTCGTGCCTAGCATATCAAATGCTATAGATCTATGTTATGATAACAACGGATCCACCGCACAAGGAAAAGAACCCATATCTCACTAGCGATCCAAACACACACTTAGGCATTACCATCTTATTCGTGAAATCATTGATCGAGGAGATATAGAAACATGCAGAGTACCAATAGATGACAATGTTGCCGATCCACTGACAAAGCCTCTAACACAGCAGAAGCATGAACGTCACACTAAGTCTCTTGGTATTAGATACATGAGTGATTGGCCTAAGTGCTAGTGGGAGATTGTTGGAGTATGCCCAAAGACCAATCATGAGATGATTGTAAAAGACACACTTATTTTATCTTTTTTATTAATAAAGCCATTATTATTATTTCAGTCCTATTCTGTGCATCTATAAATAAACTGAATTATAATAAAGTCCTTAGAATAATATAGTTATTCTTGAATGTCCTTAGTCGAGAATTATTGTGGGCGTGGACAAAAAATAATATATTAAGACTAATATGTAGTTGATTGATAACAAAGTGTTGTTATTGACATGGAGATGTCAAAATCAATACATAAGTATGTGTTAGAGCACAACATACTGGATTGACCCGCTATGAGCATGTTTCTTGGATTATTATGTGACAGTCACAACATTGCTTATGGTGATAACTAAGTGTATGATCCTCAAACACGAGATCGTCATTATTTCAATATCGAGAGTGAAATATTTTGATGTAGTCAAACGTGTGTTGTAACAGACTACACTATAAAGACTAATATTGGATATGTCACACTCTATATAGTGAATTATGGTTGATAAAGATATGATTTGTCTCTCCTACATAATAGAAGTAATGTCGTAGGCCACTTGATTGATTGAGACTAGAAAATGCATGACCATGCTCGAATAAATTGATATGAGATATCATAGTTATTCGTTTATGATAGTCTACTCAAGACATCAAGAAATATTAGATGGACTATACAAGTGTGACTAATCCATGACTTGTGTTCGATCTAGATATAAGGACAAAATGATGTAATACATAAAAGAAGTTAATCACAGAAATAGGTAAAGTAGAACCACGACTTCATGTAACTTAGGTAGCAATGATGTATTGCTAGTTGCTACTCATAGTTTGTAATATTAGATTTGTTCTAAATATTACTACTAACGTTACATGAACCTACACCTTATGATTGAAACGAACAAATATCGACTAGATAGCATGTGTACAAACTTGTTGTACACGTAATAATTATTAAAGACAAAATTATTATAATTATTGTAATTATAGATAATCTCGTTTATATATATATATTAATAATTAGATAATTATTGTAATTATCAATCACTATTAAAATATATATATCCCTAAAGATACCTAATTAAATTAGAATCGGATTCTACATATTTAATTGTATTCGGTTTAATATATTGTATACTTAATGAATTCGAATTAAAGTAGAATTAGATTCTACATATTTAATTATATTCGGTTAAATATATTGTATATTTAATGAATATGAATTTAATTAGAATTAGGTTTTTGAATGCTATATAAAAGCATAAGGTCTAGCAGCCAAAGTATGCTTTTTGGAAAACCTCTCTAATAGTTAGAGAAGAGAAAATATTGCTCGTTTTGTTCGGGTGGACTGCGTAGAGGTCGAAGTGCTATTGTGACGACTCGGATTAGATTTGATTTATCCTAACTCCCTAAGGATATCAAGATACCAGATTTATTAAGTGAATATTCCATCCCTACTCACCCTGAATTCGTACCTTGTACATGGATCACTGGCGGAATTTGCTGAATAATTTTTCGTTGTTCCATGGGGTGTACCGGCGTTTCCCGATAGGAATTATTTTTCATTATGCCTTCAAGCGGTCGCGAATATTCCTGAAACCTAAAAGTGATGTTGGCGACGAGAGAAGCATAACACACCCATTGTGTTTGTGTGTTTAGTGTATGTTTGAAATTTCTTCTAGAGGTCTAGATGGAACTGGTGGTCAGCTACCATCCAGTCTATTCCTTGTTTTTCGAGGG
This sequence comes from Hibiscus tridactylites, assembly GCA_958450335.1. Lineage (NCBI taxonomy): Eukaryota > Viridiplantae > Streptophyta > Magnoliopsida > Malvales > Malvaceae > Hibiscus > Hibiscus tridactylites. Next base: position 20,583,904 of record OY288289.1, on the reverse strand, counting down.
TTGCAAAAAGGGTAGCCAGTCGGTAATATGTCGCATTGACAACGGACGTGTTAGGCAAATGATGTGTTCCCTTCAAAGATGAATTGATCGGCACAACCAAGTTCGGTGTCATGTGACCATGTTAATGACCTTCATCATAACATCACAGCCATTTCTCCCTTCCGGATATCAACAAGATAGTCATATCCATCTGAATTTCTTACGCGCAAATCTTCCAGCAGCTTCTCAAATTGATCTACCCGGTATACGTTGCCTATTCAATAAAAGTCAAAATAGTTAACGAGAAATAATAATAAACGCAATGATATATAGTCTCACCAAATAAGAGTGGAAGGCGTACCCATGTGAAGAATGATTATACGTCCATCATCATTCTTATATCTCTGGTAGTAGTTTGATGCAATGTGTCTCAAACAGTACCGATGATGTATATATGGGTGTTCCCAAGACACACCCATATGTGAGATTTCTCCCCATATCCCTGCCCCTCTGTCTGAAATAATACATATATCCTCTTCTTTATCTTGTAGAACCCAACGAAGGACATATTTGTGCAGGTAGCTGAGAAAAAATTCCCAAGAAGGGATATCTTCTTTTTCAACGATTGCGAACGCTAGTGTAATGCCTTTTTGGTTTTCGTCTTGTGCAACTGTCAATAGTAAGATCTGTGTGTATCTATTCTACAAGAATGTGACGTCGATCTGGAGCATCAGCTTGTAGTGGCGGAAAGCCTTAACATATTGCAGAAATGTCTAGAAAAGGTGAAAAAATTCACACTCCCCAAGTACGATATGATAATTATAATATTTCGATTTAGTTTCCAGATGTATAGTCGTCCTTGGATTACATTTCTGCATAATCTTCAACCACGTTCGCAACTCATTGTACGATTCCTCCCATTGCCCATACAGTTTTTGGATGGCACGATATCTTGCAAACCATGCTTTATCTTATGAAACTGTGTAAGTGTATATGGATTTAATGACAGCTATACATATCGGCACAGTGGTACGTGGATTTCCTTTCACGAGTGGAAGGATGGCATCACAAAGCACGTGCACATGCAAGTTAGGGTGATCTTGGCTTAGGCTTCCAATGGAGCATGTATGAGGTTTTTTGTATCTCGTTATTTTCTATAGGCTGTTAAGCCTCTTCAATTGTGATACGCGGACCCTCCATATACACCCCCGGTACTTGTGCGAACATTCTACAATATATTTGCCCGCCTCAGTTTTCCTCACGGTGGACGTAATTGAGCACCGTATGTTATAATACGTTGAGCAACTGCCTACTGCAATGAAGTTAGGTGGGGCAACACCTTCCTCCTTATCTTCCTTTGTATCATCCTCGGAAGCAGCCTCTACATCAGCGTCCGCATCATCCTCTACATTGATGGGCTCGTTAAGGTCTACTTGTTCGTCAAGAAATAAACCCATATCGTCACCATCCGGTCTGACCTCCATACACGGTTCATCAGATTTATTCTCTTAAAACTGGAATAGTTATGCTTCATCAACAACCGGTACATGAGTAGGTTCTGTAGCCGCAACCCGATCACGAGACCGCTGACGAGGCTTGTATAGGTTGACAACAACTGTGCTTGAATCTCTCCCCATAGATAACAGATCATTTACGTTCCGCTCATTAGGGATATAAGTTGAGTGTCGTCCGGTTGAGAAATCATCGAACGGGTTAAACTCTTCATGGTAAGACGACGACATAGATGATGACGCCCCTAGACCCTCACCATATGGATTGTACTTTGACTGTTGGGTTGGTGGCATGTTCAGGTTGAAGTCGAACCATGCCACGCAAGAATGCCTTGGCCTTAAAGTAGAAGATGATGAAGCTTGATCAATGCCCGTATTTAGTAGTTTGAAGCTATGTCACAGACTTGATGTTAGACAATTGGTATTTTGGTCAAATTCAAGATTTGCTCGTAGTCAATTTGGAACCACATTATGACCTCCGACATGACATTCGAAAAATGTTGCAAAGACCCCCGCAAGCACTTCAAATAGACCTCGATTTTCTGGATATTGTGATTAGTCATTGTCGTTCCTCATGAACAAAAACATTGAACACTCATTTGACCAGAACTGGTAACCCACTAACATATACTCATGATATAAATGCAACTAAAAATACCGACAAACCACAATATCCGGGAATTTTTTTTGCAATAGAATTTTCCAGATACGTGGTTTGTTGCCATTATTAGATACAATACAATTGTATTAAAATCTTAAAGCACTGCAACACACTTTATTTTTTTCTTCGAATCTACATAGCGTATTGTTGCGCTGTGTGGTGTACTATAAATGACACGCAAATAGTGCAAGTATACACGTCGAAACAAGTAGTAAAGTGATGAGTGAGTATCATCTCCACAAAGATTTGAGGTATTTAAAGTCAAGTTCAAGAACACAAAACACAAACTGAATATAAATGTGATAGCAAGTGAGAAGGTATCAGAAATGTTGTAGCAAAAGCAATTAATTAAAACTAAAGTGGACTGAATAAGCTGCACGGTCCTCAATTGTATGCGAAACTCTCTATTGGGAATGACAAGCTGGGTTTGTTAAGGACTCTTACTTCTAGTTCTAATGTATATCTAACACTTTCTAGCTCAAACTATGCTCGACAGGTTTTCTTATGATGTTTCTAAACTATCTCTAACAAGAAACCTGACAGCCAGAATGCTACGAAAATACCTCTCAGCGTGAACCCTAGCAAGCTACTTATCGTTGACGTGCTACCCTGTCTAGTCGTTGAAACTCTATCCTTATCTATAAGGTGAGTTAGAGTTGTGCCTCTCAGCAACCAACCCCCTTGTCTACATGGATCTAAGCTTAACTCTCTCGACCATTAAGCTAATCTAACACCTAAGTAAAGGCTAACTCTCGAAAGCTCTTACAAACTTAAGGCAATAAAACAGTAGACAAAGCATATGAAACTGGAAACATGCTAAACTCTCATTAAAAACTAAAACAAATCATTCATACAAACCCAAGCCATCTAAAGTTAGTTCATTGCTGGGTGTATATCATCCATCATCATTTGTCTTAAACAACCCATTTCCAAAATAAAAAGAGCTAAAGAAAACATCAAAGAAAAGGAAATCTATGTGCTGCCTTAGACTGCCATGAACCACCCTATACTCGATGCTTCTCTCGTAGGGCAGCAACGTCACCCTTGGAGCTTCAACAATGGAGGACACCAAGTTGAGGAAAAAGATGGAAAGTAGCTGCCTTTTATCCTCACCCTTAGCACCCAAAAATCACATTTTTCAGCTCTCCCTTCAATGTGGGTATCTTGTCCTTTATATAGTGGAGGCTCCTAGGGTTTTGTGCCCTAAAAATTCCTTGTGTGTCCTAGGGAACATTCCCTAGGATATACTAGGCACAACAGACAAATGAGGGTTCTTTCACATGGGCTGGAAAATATCTTTGTTGCTTTGTCCTTTTCTGCGCCCAGAATTGCCGTCTAGAATGCTGCAGCATTTCTTTACTCATCCACACTCCCTTATATACCTGTACATCACCATACCAGAACAACCCTTTCTCAAGCAACACCCATTTCTTAATTAAATCAAAACAACCAAGCTAACAACACCAAATGCAACTATATGAACTAAATACAGCTAAATGCAATTAAAATGAGCTTAAATACAAGAAAATAACTAAGTAAAAAGGCATGAAATACATGTTTTTTACGAGGTTATCACACCCCCAAACTTAAGCTATTGCTTGTCCTCAAGCAATGAGTAGAGAAAAACAGAGAGAAAGCTATAGCAAAATTTGGTTCAAGATGGAGCTATGGCAAAATTTCAATCCTCAGAAAAAAAAATATAGTCTTCAACATGCTAGAAAAAATCAAGATTTTAAGAACTTTTCCCTAGGACAAGATCCTTTTTCATGTGTGTGTGTGTTGCATTCAATCTATGCTTAACAGAGTTAGAAAAACTTTAGGCAAGATCTCTATTGCAACCTTGTATGCAGTAATCAAGTAAGCACAATTTTACTCCCTCGATTCCAAGTTTTTTTAGAGGGGTGTCAGCTCATCACATCTATTGTCCTTAGGTCTAGATGAGTATGGAGCAAACATCTCACCCCCGAGCCAGTAAGTAGAGTCATCCCGTGACAACTTTCATTCACTCATTTGATGTTGCTGCCATTTATTTAAGTAAGGTTTCTAGGCAATGCAACACAAAGCGGAGTGTCCCTCTAGAGATCATTCGTAGCATTTATTCACAGTTTAGCATACTCATTAAGCACATGAGAGTTTAATAAAGCCTTTACTACTTTCATTTATCATTCAAGTTCATTAGGTTCATTCATATTAAGGCATGCAAGAATTCTTCAAAATCCTCTATCAATCTTAAGCATAGAGAGCATACATTGTGTAAGTTTTAATCTAAAAGCATCAATTCCTAAAGTCAGTTCTACCAATCTTAACAATCATAAACATTCAATCAATCCAAAGCCATAAAAATATTATTCATCATTGGACATCTTCAATTTATTCATAAAACTGTCTCTAAACTAAACAATATGCCATAGAAAAATTCTATTTCTAACTACAAATGCAAATGACTAATTATGAACACCACTCCCCCCCCCCCAACTTGAAAGATGCAGTGTCCCCAATGCATGAAAAGTAAATACAATGAAACTAACTGAAATACAATGCAGAGGTACCTCGATGGGGGTCCTATTTTGGTGGTGTTGTTTTGGTTGCCTTGTGCTTGACGACATTCTTCTTCAGTGAAGCAGTGGGTGGGTTAGTGGCGTCTGTTTCGGGTGGTGGGCCTGCTTCGTTATGAGCTTCCTGGGCAGGCTGCTCGAGCTGGTCATCATCATCATCAATATCGAAAGAATCACTCAGCTCGGCAGAGGTGTTCCACACACAACCTGATGTGCGCTTCTGGCGAGTCTTAGTCTTTAGTCTTTTTTTGCGGCATTTGGAGTCGAGTTAGGTGATGGTATAGGAGTGTGGTCCAACAGGTCCTCATCATCGCTCTTGATGGAGACATGTTCATCGGTAGGTTCTTTAGTCGGTGGGACATGCATTGGTTCCTTTCCTTTTCTCTTTCTCTTCTTACGTTGGCCTGTGGTGGCATCAATAAGGGCTTTCTCTTGAGTGGAGGGTTGGGGCTGCACATGGGCTTTGCTTGCGATTGGGATTTCTGTTGTGAGAGAAGGGTCCTTCTTGGTTGCTAGCAGTGCATCGGGGAAGAGTGAGAAGTCAACATCAACATGCGGCATCATGTCCTTAAAATTGGATTTCAGCACAACATCCCTTTCCTTGACATACTTGAGAAAAGTTTCCAGATCGCTGCGCATCTGGTCCATGTCTTCCTTGAGGGGTTTTGAGGTGGCCACCAGTGCAGCAATCCTTGTTGCAGCAAAGGTCTTGGCTCATCTTGAAATTGTTTCTGCTGAAGTATCCTCGTCAAATCCCTTTAGGCTAGGAATCTGGTCTGGAGTGATTGCACCTTTGCCCGCATCCACCTCATCCACCATTGGTTCTTCAAACACTTACTTTATTCCGGCACATGGTTGTGATCAAGTTGGGGAAGATAAAAGGGCTTGACTTCCTCTTTAAGCATGAGTAGACTTCATCTACTCTAGTATTCCCTACATCTATCATATGCCCATTAAGGATGGAGTGCAACATGAGCAGTCTGGTTATGTGCATCGTGGTGTGGTGGGACATGGGCATTATAAGGGTCTTAACATAGTGAAACGTAAACTTAGCCTATGGCTTGAGGCGCACTCGTTTAACGGACTTGTTTGAGAAGTCTAGCTTAGTATCAGCAAAACAAAGGTCTTCCGAGACCTCTTGAATCGTTTGAGCGTCGGCAGTCTCAACAAAAGAGTGTGTTGGTGCACTACATTCTTTAGACCATAAAACTTGTTGATCGCCACGGAAATGAACTTGATTTGGTCGCCTCTCACATATACTCTGAACTGGGTAGGGCTCGTGAGGTGTGCATAAAAACTCCTTTACTAGTGGCACACATATGTCCCCTAGGTGTTTGACAAAAAGCTCCTAGACGTGTTTAGCTATGACATCCATCACCTCTTTTTCGAAGCCGACTTCCCCATCAGTAGGGAACTTGAAACCTTGCTCAGGAAATACCTTTCTTTCCTTTGAGAAATTGGAAACGATCATTGGTCGTGTTGTCGAGAAATTTCTTGATTTCAATGGGAGGTTGGGTTTGGGCACTACTAGACGTGCCTTCTACATTCTTGTAACGGACCATGTTTGCACCGAAAAAGGTAGGGATTTTTCTGGTTTGGTTTTAGAGATTTTCTTGTGGGTGAAGGATGTGAAGGAGATGAAAGATGAAGAAGTTTGGCTTTAATGGGGGTTTTGGTTGTCGAAGAAGATGAAGGGAGGGGAGGTTATGGTTTAAGGTAGTAAAGAAGTAAAAGAAACAAAAAACAAGTATGAGGAGGGAAGTTGAGTGGAAAGAAAATGACAAAAGCAAAGGGGAGAGAGAAGGTGAGGTGGCAGTTGTGAGGCGTGGGGGAAAAGTTGTGATATGGTGGGGAGTTAATGTAGGGTAAAAAGGAGGTGAGAGAATCTGAAAAGTGATGATTGTCTAGGATTTTAAAGGTTTTAAAAGGAATAAAAATCCTTCCTTTTTTGTTTCTTTAATGCCTCTCAAACTTGGGAAAGTATTTGGCTTTATTCCACTTTCCCTCAAATAGGATAAAACGAAACCCTAACCCTAATATGAAAAAGCTTGTCTCCTTAAATCAAGCCCTAGCGTGCCACATGCAGGTCTGGGGTAATTCTGACATGTGATAAAAACAAAATAAAAGCATAAAATAAAATAAAACAAGGAGCAATTAAAATAAAGGATGAAAGTATGACTAATAAAAAGAAAAACTAAATTATTTATTGTAGAGTGTCCATGAGTTCTATATTTTGTACACATTCTTGCCCTTATTATTGTTGTTCTTGAGCTCATGTAGGCATATTTAGGTGTATTGCATGCATTATAACATCTTCTCTTGTACCATGCTTTTATTGAATATTTTATGATTGGTGAAGGAAAGTTATTGTTTTAGTTAGTTTATGTTTTCAGGTGCAATCGCTAGGAAAGTGAAGGAGAGGACAGAACAAGGCGAGGAAAGCTGGAACCAAAGAAGTTGTGATAAAGCAGCTCAAGTTGCCGCCAAGGACACTGCCGAAGCAGCATTGCCGACAAGAGTCGCCCGGGAAGGAGTTACATCGACTTAGCCAAGATGGGTTGTGATTTCAAGAGGACAATTTTCTAAGCCCAATAAGCCCAGTCTTGCAACTTTCTAAATCTTGTAGCGGCAGGTAGAGTTAATTCAAGATCGATAAGTAGGAGCACTTATCCTTACTTGTTGAAGAAGGCAACGTCTAAAGAGTATGTATTTAAAGCATAAAGGAGTCTATATTTAATGTAATTTACTTTTAGGAATCCTACTTCAAGAAGGACTCAACTTAGGTCAAGAGCCCTATATATACCCAATGTATGTAAGGATATAGGGGCATGCATGTCGTGAGGAATTGACAGCATCCGCCGATGAGAGTGTGGATAGGGGGTTAGCTAGATAAGTTGGAGTGTTGGGGGTCGCGGCCCAACTCTCCTAGGGTTTAGGCGCGTGTATGTAAAGTAATTTGGGAAACGATTGTAGAGTTTTGAGTTGTTTTCAATGAAGTTTTGAGTTTGCTTAATCTATGCTTCTTGTTCATTCAATTAGTCCACACCAGACAGTTGAAGAGAAAATCTAATTGTCGGGCACGAAAGTGCAAGGCTCACGAAAGGGTTAAGCACGGTCACAACTCACAAGGGCATGACTAACTTGGTTCCACACTAGTCCACAAGTTTCAGCGGCTAAAAGGGATTACCAACCTAGTTGTCTAATTTGGTTCCACACTAGTCTTTAAGTTAAGCAATCTCGAGCATCCTAACCTAGAAATAGGAGGGATCACTGTCAACTATCCTGTCGAACTTAGAATGACTGCCAAACTTGCCGCCAGGACTTCTTTTCGTTCCACCTGCTGAGGTAGTACACACCCCTGCTACGGCAGTGACCTGCTGTGATCGTGTGACAAGGTCGTAGTTTGCCGTCTACCTTACCCGTCGAGGCAGCAATTTATGGCAGCACGAAACACGCTCAAGACTTTGCAATGCAGTCCACAAGCTACTAAGATGCACTTGTCTTACCCAGCTTATCACCCAATCTCTCCCTATCATTCCTCTCGTCACTATCTTTATCTTTATTTGTGTTTTTATATTTCCACATCTTGAGATTTGATGGCGCATTTATTAAATCTTTGTGCAGGAAACCATTCATAGGAGCTGCTCCAATCCCTATGGAGAAGATATCTTTTATACTATAACTTGACAAGAGTGTGCACTTGCGCTCATAAAAGGAGAACACCTAAACGCTCTACATTTATAAACATAAAAACATTAAAATTCCATAGCAAAATTAAAAAGAGTGGGGGTGCTAACTCATAAGGGTCATGAAGGAGTAAGGATGACTTGTCCCGCAGAATAGGAGCTCCATTGTAGACCTTTAGTCGTTGGCCTTTGACTTTGAAGACGGTATCAACATCTAGGTTCTTGATTTCCACTGCACCGTAGGGGTAGACCTTGTGCACCAAGAAGGGTCTGACCATCGAGACTTCAGCTTGCCAGGAAAAAGCTTGAGCCTTGAGTTATAGAGAAGCACTTGTTGACCTTCTGAAAAATGCCGAGGCAAAAGATGTTTATCATGCCACATCTTTGTCTTCTCCTTGTACAACCATGCGTTTTCATAAGCATGGGCTCTGAACTCTTCCATCTCGTTAAGCTACAACAACCTTCTTTTCTCTAGCTAATTGGGCATCCATGTTGAGCTTCTTGATAGCCCTATAAGCCTTGTGTTCAAGCTTGACAGGAAGATGACATGCCTTGCCATAGATAAACTTATATGGGGACATTCTCAAGGGTGTCTTGAAAGCTTTTTTATAGGCCCATAGAGCCTCATCAAGCCTTGGAGACCAGTCTTTTCACTTGGGATTGGCTACTTTTCAAGTATTTGTTTTATCTCTCGATTGGAGATCTCAGCTTGTCCATTGGTCTGAGGGTGATATGCCGTAACAATTTTGTGTCTCACACTGTATCTTTGTAATGCCTTGGCAATCAGCTTATTGTCAATGTGAGTTCCCTCATCATTAATGATGGCTCGTAGTGCTCCAAACATTGTGAAGATGTTCTAGTGAAGGAACTTCAAAACGGTCTTGGAGTTATTCTTTGGTGTGGCCATTGCTTCAACCCATTTTGACACATAGTCCATTGCTAACAAGATGTAGAGATCCCCAAAAGATGAAGGGAATGGTCCCATGAAATCTATTTCCCATACATCAAAGAGTTCCACTTTCAAGATGCCTTGCAACGACATTTCGTGCCTTCGAGAAGTATTTCCCGCCCGTTTGCATCTATCGCAAGTTTTGCAATATTCATGTGCATCCTTCAAAGTGTGGGCCAATAAAACCCTAATCGGAGGACTTTTCCAGCAGTCTTAGCTCCTCCAAAATGGCCCCCACACGATGATGAGTGGAAATGGAATAGGATCTCTTTTTGCTCCTCTTCGGGGACACATCTTCTTATTCTTTGGTCAGCACATTGCTTGAATAAATAAGGTTCGTCCCAAAAGTAGAATCTCACATCACGCTTGAACTTCTTCCTACCCTGGCTATTCAAATCATGATGCAAAATATCACTAACGAGAAAGTTAACAATATCAGCATACCACGAAATTACTATAGCATATAATATTTTCTCATCAGGGAATTCCTCCTTAATTTCTTGTTCATCATTGTTTTCAGCCATGTTTTCTAGCCTAGAAAGGTGATCAACCACTTGGTTTTCACAACCCTTTCTATCTCTAACTTCTAGGTCAAATTCTTGCAAGAGAAGTATCTACCTAATAAGCCTGGGTTTAGCATCCTTTTTAGTCACTAGGTACTTAATAGCTGAGTGATCGGTGTGAACAATGAACTTAGTGCCTATCAAGTATGCTCTAAACTTATCAAAGGCAAACACAACATCCAACATTTCTTTTTCAGTAGTGGTGTAGTTGATTTGTGCATCATTTAAGGTGCGGCTAGCATAGTAAATAACATGAAAGAGCTTACCTCGGCGTTGCCCTAGTGTCGCCCCCACTGCATAGTCACTTACATCACGCATCAGCTCAATGGTGATGACCAATCTGGTGGAACAACGATGGATGCTGAGATAAGTTTCTCCTTCAGTTCCTTGAACGCGCCCTGGCAATCAACATCAAATATGAAAAGCTGGTTCTGTTGTAGGAAAGTGCATAATGGGTTGGAGATCTTGGAGAATTCCTTGATAAACCTCCTATAGAAGCCTGCATTGGCCCAAGATTTTTTACACATGATTGTCATAGAAACTCTTTAGGGTTCAATAGAGTTGCTATGACAATCATGAAGCAAAATTTTTTGCATGCAAATAGTAAGGCTTATGCCCATCAATTCAGCCTTAGTCCAACCTAGAGCTTTTTTATGTTGAGCAAACATATTTATCAAGCTAGATTCTTACTTAGGTGTAAGACTAGAAGAAATTATCACATGCAAAGTCTTATTACTACCCAAATAAGCATATTTAAGGTGTGACGGAAAAGGCTTTAATTCTAATTAGATGCATGCTCAAGTGAAGGTTCTGGAGGAGTAAATTCAGAAAAATCTAAAGGCTAAAAGTGCGTACCTGGTCTGGCTATGAGCAGGCTGGATACCTCAAGTTCCTCGAACTCTTCAAGCTCCTCAACCTCTTCATTGTCATCTTCCTTGAGCTTCATATAATCCTCAATTTGCAAGAAATTGCTACAGTAAAATTATGTGGCTTCTTCTTCTGTCATAGCATCTATGTATTGATATTCCTCATGTTCATCCATATATCTTAGGGTGTCGAAGACATTTATAGTCACCCTCTGATAAGCCACTCTCATGGTAAACTCTCCCTTTTCACAATCAATCAAGGTACGGTCGATGGCTAAGAAAGGTTGCCCAAGATTATGAGTGCATTGTCATCTGCTTCACAATCGAGAATGAGGAAGTCAACTAGGAAGAAAAATCTATCAACTTTCACCATAACATCTTCAAACGTTCCTTCCGGGCGGACATGAGATCGATCGACTAGCTGAAAAATAATAGTTATAGGCCTTGCTTCTCACATACCAAGCCTCATAAAAACGGACTTGGACGTTAGATTAACACTAGACCCAAGATCGTATAAGGCTCTTCCCACATAATTGTTACCAATAGAGTATGGGATGATAAAGATGCTCGGATCCTTCCATTTGGGTGGCAACTTTCTCCACAAGGAATAGCATTCTTTTGATGTAGCAACAGTCTCATACCTTTCAACCTTCCTCTTCTTGGTAACAATATCCTTGAGGATTTTAGCATAAGTGGCCATTTGATAACCAACCTCCAAAAAGGGACCTTGATATGCAGCTGGTCAAGAATATCTACAAATTTCTTGAATTGGAGATCGTCATTCTGCTTCCTCAATCTTTGAGGTAAGGGTGGTGGGGTCTGACTTCTTCCTCTACTGGTAGGGATCTTTCTTTTGCCGTAGCATTCGATCTTCCATTAGCAGGTTCATTTGTCAATTCCTCCTCCTTCTCCTTCTCACGAGCTGATTCCTCTTGCACATCAAATTCTTTCTACACAGTTTTGGGGTTAGAATCCTCCTTCTTTCCCCCAAACTTATCTTCTTTGTTAAGTTGGGTGCCACTCCTTAAAGTGAGTGCACTACACCACTCCTTGCCATGACTTTTAGTGACTTCAATCATACTAGTAAGATTTCCTTGAGGTCTAACATGCAAAGCTTGAGCTATTTGACCTACATGGGTTTCCAAAGCTCTCAAGGATGAGTTATGGCTTTGTAGTAGTGCTCCTTGACTCCTGATAGACGTAGAGTGTTCTTGAAGTAGAGCTCTCGTTGTTGTCATAAAGTCCTTTGAAGTTGTCATAAAATCCTTAAAAGTAGCTTCAAGAGAATTGTTGGTTGATGAAGATGTTGAACCCTTGTTCTTTTTCCATGGCATATTTTTCTGGAAACATGAGGGTTCAGACAGATTTTGTTGTTGATTCGAGCCACAGAATTGTTGTTTCCTTGATTTCCCCAAGAAAGGTTAGAATGATGACGCCACCCTGGGTTGTAGGTGTTCGAGAAAGGGTTGTTGTTCCTATTGTAGTTCCCCACATAGTTGGTAGACTCTTTTTTTCTGGGCACTCGCTCAAATGATGGTTTCTGTCACAACGAAGACAAGTAGATGCAGTCTTTACTTCCTTCACCTCGTTAGGACGCTAGAGGTTCTTTAGCATATTCTTGATGGCTGATAATTGTGCTGCAACTGAATCATCTACATCAAGATCACATGTTCCTTGAGTCTTCCTCCCTATTCCTAATCTCGAAGAAGGAAATTGATAGTCATTGTTGGCTATCCTATCGAGTATATCAAATACTTCTCCGGGCGACTTGTCCAGCAAAGTTCCATTTTCTGAAGCATCTAAAATCATTCTAGTTTGAGCATTAACACCATTGTAGAACATCACCACTTGTTTCCAATCATGAAAACCATGATTTGTACAATTGCGCAATAGTCCCTTGAATCTATGCCAACACTCGTACATTGATTCGTCATCAGCTTGACAAAAGGATGCAATATCATTTCGTAATTGGGTGTTCCTGTTGGGTGGATTATACCGCAGCAAAAAACTTTTGCACAAGTATGTCTATGATTCCATCGAACCGGTTGGTAGTCCACTCAACCACTCTCGTGCTCGATCACGTAATGAATAAGGGAATAACTTCAGCTTCAGCACATCTTTATGCACCCCTTGTTGTCTAAATGAGTCACAAATCTCAAAGAATGCACATATGTGTTGTTTGGCATCTTTATAAGGCGAACCACCAAACTGTCCAATCAAGTTCAACATGTTGAACATCACAGGTTTAAGCTCGAAGTGGGCTTCCTGAATCTCAAGAGCTACAATCCCATGGTTGAGATCATCCAATAACGGATTCAAATGATCTATAATAGCTTGTGGACGAATCGTAGGTCCGCCATTTGCTGCAGCATCAGGGTCGGCCTGATTATCACCTGGCAATCCTTGGTTCTAAGCTCTATGCATGATTCAGAGAGCTTCTTGTATACACCTTTTTCGAAAGAGATGTTCAATTTTAGGAATGACCGGTAGTACGGGTTTGTTGGGTCTTCCTCCGGCATGCACCAGCACACATCTGAAAAAGACAAACGAAAACAACAAATAAATCTATACAAAAAGAGAAAATAAAAATAATGCAAAAACTAAACCTATAATGACCAATTGCCAATCCCCAGCAACAACGCCAAAAACTTGTCGTGTTGTGTGGTGTACTATAAATGATATGCAAATAGTGCAAATATACACATCGAAACAAGTAGTAAAGTGATGAATGAGTATCGTCTCTATAAGGATTGGAGGTATTTCAAGTCAAGTTCAAGCACACAAAACACAAACTAAATATAAATGTGATAGCAAGTGGGAAGATATCAGAAATGTTGTAGCAAAAGAAATTAATTAAAACTGAAGTAGATTGAATAAGCTGCAAAGTCCTCAATTGTTTGTGAAACTCTCTATTGGGAATGACAGCATGGGTTTGTTAAGGACTCCTACGTCTAGTTCTAATGTATATCTAACACTTTTAAGCTCAAACTATGCTCGACATGGTTTCCTATGGTGTTTCTAAACTATCTCTAGAAGAAACCTGACAGCCAAAATGCTACGACAATACCTCTCAGCGTGAACCCTAGCAAGCTACTTATCATTGACGGGCTACCCTCTTTAGACATTGAAACTCTATCCTTATCTCTAAGGTGAGTTAGAGTTGTGCCTCTCAGCAGCCAACCCCCTTGTCTACGTGGATCTAAGCTTAATTCTCTCACCCATTAAGCTAATCTAACACCTAAGTAAAGGCTAACTCTCGAAAGCTCTTACAAACTTAAGGCAGTAAAATAGTAGACAAAGCATACGGAACTGGTAACATGTTAAACATTCATTAAAAACTAAAACAAATCATCCATAACAAACCCAAGCCATTTAAAGTTAGTTCATGGTTGGGTGTAAATCATCCATCATCATTCGTCTTAAACAACCCATTTCAAAAATAAAAGGAGCTAAAGCAAACAACAAAGAAAAGGAAATCTCTCGTGCTGCCTTGGACTGCCATGAACTACCCTAGACTCGATGCTTCTCTCGAAGGCCAGCAAGGTCACACCCATTGGAGATTTAACAATGGAGGAAACCAAGTTGAGGAAGAAGATGGAAAGTAGCCGCCTTTTCTCCTCACCCTTAGCACCTAAAAATAACTTTTTCCAGCTCTCCCTTCAATGTGGGTATCTTGTCCTTTATATAGTAGAGGATCCTAGGGTTTTGTGCCCTAAACATTCCTTGTGTGTCTTAGAGAATATTCCCTAGGATATACTTGGCACAACAGACAAATAGGGTTTCTCTCACATGGGCTGGACAATATCTTTATTGCTTTGTCCTTTAATGCGCCCAGAATTGCCATCCAAAATGCTGCAGCATTCCTTTACTCAGTCAGACTCCTTTGCATACCTGCACATCACCATACCAGAACAACCCTTTCTCAAGCATCACTCATTTCTTAATTAAATCAAAACAACCAAGCTAACAACATCAAATGAAACTATATGAACTAAATGCAGCTAAATGCAATTGAAATGAGCCTAAAGTCAAGCAAATAATTAAGTAAAAAGGCATGAAATGCATGCTTTTTACGAGGTTATCGCGTATGGTTCACTGGTGTGGTATTTGTATCACAAAAATCGTGTTTGGCCAAAACCGAATTTGGCCCAAGATTCCTGACGTGTCAGAGAACTCGCACTTGGCCAAACGCGAGTTCTAACAAGTCAGCTAAGACATTCCAGATCTGTCGTGTCAGGCAATTATAAATGAATTCGCTTTTGGCAGGACGTGAGTTCAGCCGAAACTAATTTAATAATGAACAACGATTTCGTTACCCGCTCACGCTTTTTATCGCTATAGTTAAGAATGATTGCATCAAAATCGTTCAGAAAAATTATATAAACATCGGTTAAAGGGCCTTAACTTGTACCCCTAAACATGAGTGAGCCTATGTAACTCGTCAAAATTTCGAGGGTCCATCGGGATAAGTTGGACACAACCAAACTGCCATAAGACGTGATCGCTCGGATGCCACTCAACTGTAGCATAAAAGATAGGTGGTACAGTAGTCATCCAAGCAATCTTTGCCCCGTCTGAAAATTTCGGCAAGCATTCGTGGATACTAAGATATGCGTACGATGTCCATAAAAACTATACAATATACAATTACAACTAATATTAATCAACTTATTTTAAATTAATACATCATATTCAATATAATATTCAAACTCCAAATATTTACATGATTCTTGGATTCATTCTCAATATCTTGTCTAATATCCTTCAGAACTTTGGCCAGACCAACGTGACTTAAATTATCGCTCCACCTATATAACAACAAACATAACTTTAATATTAAAAAATATTTCCCTTTTTTTCTTACCTCCGGCATAGTGGAAAAACATGTGGACTCGACACGGTCAGTTCAGGGCGTAAAAACGACATTCTAAACCATGCCAAAGACTGAAGCAAAATAAGAAAACCTTTAATGTCGTGCTTCTCTAGATTGGTGGTCTTGCACAACTTCCTAAAGAGAAATGCCAAAACCATCGATCCCCAACTCAATCTATCGGCATCAGCCAAATCCCGCAAATGTCGCAACCACAACATGTGAACTTTATTGCGGGATTTGTCGGGCACGAATATCCCGACGATTATTTGTAAAATATGAGCGCGAGCATATGCCTACAATAGGAAAAATATATATATTAACATAAAGAAATTTAATTATTTCATTAATATTCACAAAAAATATTTTTTACCATCTTCACTTCTTCGCTCGCGTTATCCGATAAATGGCTAAAATTTTCCCGCAGCCACCTCAGCAACACACAACCATCACCCATCCTTTCTGGCGCAACCCCTAGTAACTCAAAGCATATGTCACGCCAGTTGCCACTGCTGTGACCGGTAATAGCCTCTCCATCAACCGGCAGACCGAGAATATGCGATACGTTCTCCAAGGTTATAGTTGCCTCACCGCACGAAAAGTAGAATGTGTGTGTCTCCGGCCTCCACCTTTCTACAAGTGTGTTGATCAAATTAACATCCAATTTCGCACGTCCAGTGATTTTGGAAACGTGCAGAAATTCGGCCCTAGAGATATAATCTTCTAGACGCGTGTCGGGTAAATTCATCATCTGCGTGTAAAAATCTTTCAGATGCCATTCCATCTCGCCCTAAAAAATTTAACAACCGCATATTAATTTCAATTTCAAACTACCATACTATTTTTTTAAAAATATAACAAAATAAATAATAAATAAAACTTTCATTTCTTCACCAAAAATCGAAAATGTGACTATGATCCAACCTTATTAGCCCCGTTATTACTTCAAACTTGAGATATTGACCGAGATATTTAGAGAATTGAGAGAATATTTTTAAAGTGTGAATAAAGGGGTGGGGTAGGGCTCTATTTATAGCGGAACTCGCGCCCCTTCAAAAGCGAATTCAATGCAACTTGTGTCCTATAGGACACAGATTCAAGGAACTCGCATTTTGTGTAACACCAATTCAGTGTATATTCGCGCGGTCATTTATTTTTCAACCGTTTATATTTACTGCGATAAATTCGCGTCGTTTCTTATCAATATCTTCCAGAACTCGTGTCCTACTAGGCGCGAGTTCCTTTAATTGAATATTTAAAATATGCCAACAGATAAGACACGCCACATCATACTGAATACGCATCTTGTGTAACACGAGTATTGAATTCGTGCTCTGTAGAACGCGAGTCGTTTTTACGTGTACCAAATGGGCGATATTTTTTCAAATGATTTTTAAAGTGAGGTATTTGTCCAAATAATTTCTAAAAAGAGAATATTCATCCAAATTCCCCAGACAATCCCATGCCCACGTCACCTGCCTACAAACTAGGACCTCTACTCATTAGAACTCACAAGTCCATTATTAGAGCCATTGTCTATATAAAGCTCTGATTTTTGGAGAACAAGCCAAGTTATCTTCTCACCTCATATGATCACATAACGAGAAAGTTTTAAAAAAATCACTTTAAAATGTGGCTAAAATACGGTCAACATAAATTTTTATAAAAAAATATAAGAATTTGGAAAATTCTACAACGGGCGACGAACATTGATAAACACCACTAACGATGAACACCGATGAACACCATTAATTTTTTTTAAATTTAAAAATTTAAAGGACTAAAATTATAATTAAAATTATCTCTTAAAAATAAAAATCAAATTTAATAATTACTTTATAATATTTTTTAATAGGTTAGAATCAAATATACTCAATTCTCCTAAACCCTAACAAAATCAATCTCTTAAAAATTAGAAATCAATTTGTAATTTTTAATAGATTAGAATCAATAATATGAGAATTGAGTATATTTGATTCTAATCTATTAAAAGTTATAAACGGGTTTCTATTTTTTAAGAGATTTATTTTGTTAGGGTTTAGGAGAATTGAGTATATTTGATTCTAACCTATTAAAAAATATTATAAAGTAATTATTAAATTTGATTTTTATTTTTAAGAGATAATTTTAATTATAATTTTAGTCCTTTAGATTTTTAAAATTAAAAAAAATAATGGTGTTCATTGGTGTTCATTGTTAGTGGTGTTCATCAATGTTCGTCGCACGTGGTAGACTCATCCTTAGAATTTATGTAGAACTGATTAAGAATTTAAGTTTCTTATAGTACAACTGAAATTCTTACTAGATAAGAATTTGTGTAACTACATAAATGCTTACCAAATGGATAAGAATTTGTGTAGATTTTACTTAATCATTTGGGTAAGAATTTCTGTAGATTGTAAGAATTTATATATTTACATAAATTCTTATCGAATAAGAACTTATGTAAAATCGCCTAGTTTTAACCTCGCTGTAAAGGTGACTCATCTTTGAACTACACTCGCATACCACTTAAGAGTTAAGACCTATATAAAGCTCTGATTGGCAAATTTTTAGTTTTAAAACTATAAAACTATAATTATAATTTGTAAGTCATACATCACATAAAGAAATAAGGTGTAATTACATTATGTTTGCCAAACTTACAAATAATTAAAATTTCTAATAATTACACTTCCGTGATAAATCATATATCACAAATTCACTTTAGAATTTTGTAAATCATTTATCAGATGATAATTTTTTATGTCTGCGGGACAATAAGCGCCGCAAGGTTTTCTAACCTATTTTCCCCTATCTTAGTGTTTATTATTTCACTTGCTTTCTGATAATTTTGTTTATACTTTTTTGAATTTATTTTAAATTTTTAATAAGTATCTTTGTTGTTGTGGTATAATTTTTATATGTCTTTGTGACACGCATTCTTTTACTTTTGTGGTACGTCTTCTCTGTCGTTTTGCATGGTTTTTGCATATTGTAGCGGTCGTTTGATGCTCGTTTAGAGATCCTCGCAGCGCTTGTTTTCTGATTAGGATACATCGGTGGTCATAGAAAGTTTGAACCCCTTTTGTGGCTGTTTGTCAATGTAATCAGAACTATGTAGCAGAGCAATCTGCCTAATAGTTTGGTTCGTTCTACTCCTTTTTCACTTCGTAAAGCGTCTCGTTTGGATAGAGACAAAAAAATTCCTGAAGGTTTCTAGATTCTTTGATGATGTATGCCAATTTCAGGGGAAGAATTGCTTTTCTTTGCACCTTTGAGTTTCATATTTTATTTTTGTATGAATTTTTTTGTGAATTTAATCTCTTTTTTTGAAATTGGATTATATTCAATGGTTAAAGAATTATAAATGAATCACACCGTAAACAATGAAAGTTCAGTGTAAAATAAACAATGCAGAAAAGTCTAACGGTGTGAAAGAGTTAAAAAATCAAACCTAACACCTTCAGAAAAAACTTCTGAAATGAAATCCAGAAAGCTATTAATTTGCCTTGGGTGCTCTTTGAAGACATCATAATTCTTTTGCTACTCGTTCTTGGCATATCGGCACAACCACAAAAAGAGAACCATAACATGAAGTGTTCAGCCTTCCTTCGTTGACAAAAAAGTTCGACTGATACCCGTCACCCGAACTCTAAACTATCAAAAGATAGACTGAAACTACCATAAAAGCAGACAAAAGAACTGCCATAAAAGCAGACAAAAGAACTGCCATATAGACAGACGAAAGAACTGTCAAATAAGCAAATATGGTAGAAATCTGGCAAAGTAAAAAAGAAAACTAAAATATAAAACTAAAAAATTCATCAGCAACGGTGAAACTTATTTATATATTTACCGTATTATTACACTAGATTAAAGAAAATGAAAAAATTTAGGTGATGTGTACTTTTTTTTCATTTTCTTGTTCATACATGTTTTAAATGTTATCCCGTAATGAGCAAACAAATACAGTATATCTCAAGTCGTATCTTTTCCATTTCCCTATCAATCCTGAACAAAAATCATAGGTACTTTTTGATGTCTTTTTTCTCGTACCTTAATACTAAAAAAATAAAATTAAAATTCTAAATATAAATTCTAAATCATAAACCTTAAATTTTAAAAAATACATCATATCCTTAATTCTTTAAACTCTATTCATAAACACTAACCCTAAATCCTAAATCTAATATTTTAGGATGAGAGCATAAATAAAAGCATTAAAAGGAGAAAAGATGTTTATTCATTAATCCGGTAATTTTAATTTGTACTTGTAAAAGTTAGTTTTTTTTAAATAACTTTTCAAGTCTATATCTATGGGTTACGTTGTTGCTAGCATTAACCTTTACGTTGTGAATATGCTCAGATTTATTGAATCAGCTTTGTTTTTAGTGCAATGGGAATATAATTTGGTGACCCGACGGTGAAGCATCTATGAGCCGTTTGTCGACCAAGCATGCTTCTTCACATGTTCTTGTCACAATTGGCTTTATTAATTAAATTATTGAAAGATATTCCAAAAATCAAATGAATTTCTCTAAAAGTGGGTTATAATTGGATAAATAACTAATATCAAATCGGGATGAATAGCAAATGAGTTTGTCCATAAAAACATCTCTTTCAGATCGGGATGAATTCTTAGGTTATCTCATAGAGAATGAGATCCTATCTAACTGACTACACCAGAAACACCATAACAGAGTATCATAGGAGAAAACAAACCAAACCATGTTAGTCACTTTCAATATAAATTTTTTTTTATAAATTTATCCAATTAACCTGCAATGACACCAATTCAACAGAGATTTAACGAACAATATGTATTTCAATTGTTTAATTATGTTATATAGAACTCTTTCAATGTGTATTTCAATTGTTTAATTATGTTATATAGAACTCTTTCAATATGTTTGATTATAACATCATTCTCTAATTCTTAGGGAAGTTTGGTTTAGAAAATATTTTACTACATAAGTAATAATATTATCATACCATTATGTTAAACTTTACTGAGATAAATTTACAGTAAATGACATGTACCACAATGTATCACTATTTATATGTATCATTAACTATTTTAATTAGAATTGAAATATTAAGGATCTAAATTGTTATTATTCCCTTCTAGAATAAAGTCTTAAAAAATATTTTTATATTACTTTTTAAGATTTTCTTTTATTTTTTAATTTCAAAAATAATTAAACTTTTATTACTACAACAATTTCTACATTTACAATAATTCCTCCATATTTGCACATTTCAACAACTTAATCCTAATTCGAAAAAGAAAATAAAATTAACCCTCATTATTTACTCATTAATTTAATTTAGTCCTATTTTTAATTTAAAACAACTTAACCTTAAACCCAAAACATAAAACCATAAACTCCTAAACCTTAAAATTGAAACTATAAACTCAAAACCATAAACCCTAAACCCTAAAATTGAAACTAAAAACTATTGAGTTGAGAGGTGCTCGATTCGTTCAACAGATATGGCTCACCAAGTGGTGGAGAGGTGGATTTTTGGGTGGAAGGGTTGTGGAAGCTAAAAAGATATTTGACACAATGATTTATAGTGGTTCAACCTTCTAACCAAGGTCTACATCCACTACCTTAGCTCCCCACTAAGGATTTCCAATCAATCCACTATTGATTCGTCCCCTTTTCTAGGCTTAGGAGGAAACCCTTATACACCGATCAAGCTTTCTACCCAAAGCCTTGATCAAACCCTCTTTTACAAAGAGAAACAATAAGCAAACTTAAAACCCTCTAATAGGTATTTGTTTGCACAATTTAGCACTCACCCAAAACCTAAAACACTTGAGCAAATTTGACAATTTTGGCTCACTAGTGTTTGTCTATACAATAAATGACAATTTAAGCTCTAAGACAATTCTTGATCATTTGTTGATTGACAATATGAGCATTAGCCTGTACTAGATGCTTGGAGGTCCCTTTTATACTCATTGATGAGTTTATAGTCGTTACTAGCCGTTGGGGATGAATTGGAGCCGTTGAGGACTTTAATTCCCACCATAAATGCAGTTCTGCAGCTCACCGTTTCGAAACACTCGAACTCGTTACGAAACACCCTTTAAGTAGAAAGAGTCGTTGCAGTCTGACAAGGCACCCATTTCAGAACGCCCCTGGCCGTTTCAGAACACGTATCGAAACGCCTAGTCCTATATCGAAACGCCTTGCATTTAAATGTTAGTTGAGAAATAACCGTTGGGGTTTACGACCGTTGTGGTCGAAGCCACATAGGCGTATCGAAACGGCATAGACTGTTTCGAAACGCTGGGCAAAAATCTCATCCAGGGAATGCCCGTTTCGATGCCCGTATCGAAACACTTTTGCTACTAAAATGCACCGTATCAAAACGCCCTAAGGTGTTTCGAAACGCCTGGAAGGTTTTGTGTATTTTGGCTTTTGAAAACATGCAAAACCCTTTATAAATATCCCTAAACATAGTTTCATGTTATTTGGACTTTTGAAATTGTTTTAAATACTTTTTAAATCAGTCCAAAACATTTTTCAATTATCATATCAAAACATTAGTTCTACAATCTCCCCCTTTTTGATATAATAAAACCAACTTGAAAAATTGTTTGGGATTCTCCCCCTTTAACTTTAAAAATGTGAATAAGAGAATTAAAGATAAAAATCAAATAAAGCTCCCCTTATTCATTTGAAAATTCAATTTTTCAAACCATTTCTCCCCCTTTTTGTTATATCAAAAAGAATTTAAAACATTAAGTTCAAAATAACAATAGAGGTAAAATTTGACAAAAATACATTTTTTGGTTTTAAAAAGGCTCCCCCTTACTCAAAGCATCATCAAAAATGTTAGTCCAACATATATGATCATCTAGTTGAATTTAAAATAAAATAAACAAATGAAAGCAAAAACAACTAGAAATCACCACACTTGAACTCAATGGATGATGTGAAGCCTTCCTTCTTCAAGTGTTCTTCCTTGTGTGCATGGAGCTCCCCCTCAATGTTTGACTTGTTGAACATCTCCATCATACCTAGCAAAAGACAATCAAGTAATTTTTGGTATCCAAATTGCTTTGGATCCATAAACGTTAGTAGCACTAATTTTAGTCCCCTTTGGAATCCATTTTTCAATGTCATCCTTTTTAGTTGAAGTGGTTAGTCCTTTTGGGACCCAAACACTTCTAAAACATTTTCCTTTTACAAATCTAAGGGCACTAGATTGTCTTACGTAGAAATTTTTTGTTTTTCTTTTCAAGCTCTTTGGAAAACAAATATTTTTCTTCTTGAACTTTTTCAAGCAATTTTTGTAAATCAAAAATTTTAGTTCAAACTCCTTGAGTTTTGCTTCAAGTTCAAGTTTGGTTTTAGAAACCAAGTTATTTTGAATTTTCAACTTTGAAATCAATTTATTGATTTTCAAAATGTGATTTTTAAAATCTAAAACCAAAACATCATAGGCATCTTGTAATTCATCAAAAGAGTAAGAACATGAAGTAGATGGATTAGAAGTTACCCTTGAATCTTCTTCGATGGCCATAAGGAAAAGGTTGGCTTGTTCATCGTCGGTGGAGTCCTCATCACTCCAAGTAGCTACATGTGTCTTCTTCTTATGGCTTGAAGTGTTTGCCCTCTCCTTTTTCTTGGAATCTCGTTCAAGCTCTCTCAAAGCTTTCTTCATGAACAGGGCACACTTCTTGAAGAGATGAACTATCTCTTCTTCTTCATCCTCCTCTTCACTTGAGTAGACATGATGGCAAGTGGAGGATTTGAGAGCAATGACACTTGCGTTGATGCCTAGCCCTTTGATTTTCTTCTCTCCCATAGCTCTAATTTCTTCCCTCTTCTTCTCATATTCTTTGTTCTTCTTCATGATTTGATGAGTAAGGAGTGACCCCATGAGTTCATCAAGCTTCAAAGTCTTCAAATTCTTTACTTCGATAATGGCAGTCCTCTTTGAGTCCCAAGACTCGGGAAGTGAGTAGATGAGCTTTCGAATAAGCTTTTCCTCGAGGATGGCTTCTTCATAGCCTTTGAGACCATTGGTGATAGTAGAGAACCTATCAAACATCTTCTCGATGGTCTCTTCCGAATTCATTTTGAAGTTCTCATACTCCAAGGTTAGGAGCCCAATCTTGGTCTCCTAGACTTCATCGGTCCCCTCGTATGTGACTTCAAGCTTGTCGCATACCTCCTTGGCACTCTAACAAGAAGATATCTTCTCATAGATGGTTGGGCCAAAAGCACAAAACAGGAAGTGCAAGGCTTTGCAATGAAGCTTCATCTTCTTGCGATCGTCGACACTCCACTCCGCTTTACTTCGTTGAGGCACGAACGGGCCATCTTAAACTATGTCCCATAGCTTGTAATCTCTTGATTTGATGAAGAACTTCATCTTTGTCTTCCAATGGGCATAGTGGGTTCCGTTGAAGAAAGACGGTTTGTCGATTGATTGTGTCATTTGAGTCGGTTGATGAAAAATTAATCGAGCTTGCTGGATCTTCTCAATAGGATGTGAATCCCCTTTGATTGAGCCAAGCTCTGATACCAATTGTTGAGTTGAGAGGTGCTCGATTCGTTCAACCGATATGGCTCACCAAGTGGTGGAGAGGTGGATTTTTGGGTGGAATGGTTATGGAAGCTAAAAATATATTTGACACAATGATTTATACTGGTTCAACCTTCTAACCAAGGTCTACATCCACTACCTTAGCTCCCCACTAAGGATTTCCAATCAATCAACTATTGATTTGTCCCCTTTTCTAGGTTTAGGAGGAAACCCTTATACAGCGATCAAGCTTTCTACCCAAAGCCTTGATCAAACCCTCTATTATAAAGAGAAACAATAAGCAAACTTAAAACCATCTAATAGATATTTGTTTGCACAATTTAGCACTCACCCAAAACCTAAAACACTTGAGCAAATTTGACACTTTTGGCTCACTAGTGTTTGTCTATACAATAAATGACAATTTAAGCTCTAAGACAATTCCTGATCATTTGTTGATTGATAATATGAGCATTAGCCTTTACTAGATGCTTGGAGGTCCCTTTTTGTAAAAAATATGTTTGATTTTTATATAATTAAATCTTTAAGGATCAATTTGAAAAACTTAAACTTGTTTTATAAGTCCCTTAATAAGTTTTAAATCACCAACTCTTTAAAACTGATTTGAAAAACTCAAACTCAAAATATTTTCTAAGTGTTCCAAGGCCAAACTATTGAAAAACTTCCAAATGTATCGATACACTTCCAAGCGTATCGATACCTTTTTACCAAAATTGGCTACTGGAGGAACACGTGTCGATACGCTCGTCACCTGTATCGATACGCCCCTTTGTAAAAGTCTAAAGAGTTTGAATAGCGTACCGATACGGCAAACCCTCGTATCGATACAGACTTAATGAATTTTAAATTCAAGTCGGTTTAAATATTTTGACCGTTGGTGTTAGTTGGTTGGTAACCAAAGTTTAAATTGGTTGTTGACCCGTATCGATACGCCAAACCCTCATACCGATACGCAAATTGACAGTGAGCTAAGTTGAGAAAAAAGTATCGATACGGCAAACCCCCGTACCGATACGCTTACGTGCGTATCAATACCCCTTATTTATTGCACACAACGGCTCTTTCTTTTCTGAGATAGGTATCGATACGGCTCCCCGTGTACCGATACGGATAGCTGCATAAGTGCATTTATCGTGGTAAGAGAGGGTTCCAACGACTCTATTTATGTTCCCAACCACCCAAACGGCTAGAATTAATAGAGGAGGTACAAAATGAAGCTCTTTGAAGGTCAGCAACAACTATTCAACATTCAAGCATCATCAAAGCAAAAATCCAAACCCTTGAGCTATTCAAAGTCATATTCTTGTACCTAACTCTATTGTCTTTCAATTTTCAAATTGTATTGTGAGTTTGGGGTTGTTGAAATTGTAATTGGGTAGACAATTATCCTTTGAAAGGAAACATTTGAGTTTACCATATTCTTTCTTTGCATTTGAGTGGATTAAGCTTTGGGTAGAAAGCTTAATCGAAATTGTAAGGTTTCCTCCACATCCAAGAAAAGGGGACGAATTCAAGTAGTGAATTGTTTGAAAATCCTTAGTGAGAACTAAGGTAGTGGATGTAGAGTTCATTTGGAGAACTTGAACCATTATAACCCCTTGTGTCATTTTTATTTTCAATCTTTCTCTTCATCAAAATTTTAATTGCCAATTCACCCCCTCTGTGCCATTTGCAAGTGTTCGATCAACTCAACAATTGGTATCAGAGCCACACTCATTGGAAGGATTACAACCCTCTTGAGTCGATTCTAGGAGAGTTTGATCAACAACAAGTCAAGCAATGGCATCCACCTCCAACTATGAGTCACAATCCACCACCAAGCCACCATTCTTCAATGGGGATAACTATCCTTATTGGAAGAATAGGATGAGGCTTTTCATCAAGTCTACCGACTATATGGTGTGGGATGTAGTTGAAGAAGGTTCATACATTCCTATGAGGAGAGATGGAGAAAGGCTCGTCCCAAAGGTCAAAGCTGAAATGACCGATGATGAAAGAAGAAGGATGCAAGTGAATGACAAAGCTCTTCATGTAATATTTTGTGCACTTGGTCCTGATATCTACTCCAAGGTGTCTTCAATCGAAAATGCCAAGGAGGTTTGGGACACCCTCGAGACAACATATGAGGGAACTAGTGATGTCAAGGAGACAAAGATTGGGCTACTCAATCTAAGCTATGAGAACTTCAAGATGGATCTCGAAGAAAGTGTCTCCAAGATGTTTGATCGGTTCTCGGTCATTGTCAACGGTTTGAAGGGTTTCGTCAAAATCATTCCCGAAGACAAGCTAGTGAGAAAGTTGTTGTACTCTCTTCCGGAGTCATGGGATGGCAAGAGAACGACCATCATAGAAGCTAGAGATTTGAAGACTCTCAAGCTTGATGCTCTTATTGGATCTCTACTCACACATGCGATTATGAGGAAGGGAAGAGAACAAGATAAGAAGATAGTAGAGAAGAAGGAAGTTGAGAAGAAGAAAGTGGGAATCACACTAAAAGCTTCACATCAAGAAAGAAATTCTAGTGAGGATGAAGATGAGGAGATGGCTATGTTGGCCAAACGTTTTACTCAGTTCATGAAGTCAAATCGTGGAAGAAAATTCATTAGAAATGGAGACTTCAAGAGTAAAAGCAAGGAAGAGGAGAAGGACCAAATTACTTGTTATGAATGCAAGAAATCGGGTCACATCCGTTCCGAGTGTCCTCAATTGAAAAAGAAAAGCTTTGGGAAGAAGAACAAGCTCAAAGCACAAATAGCTACTTGGAGTGACGATGAGTCATCCGAGGAAGAGGAGGAAGTGGCCAATCTATGTCTCTTGGCCATTGATGATGAACCTAAGGTAAACTCTCACTCATCCAATTTCGATTTTACCATTGATGAACTTAAAGAAGCTTATGATGAATTGCAAGAAGTGTATGATGAGTTAGTAGGAAAATACAAAGAGTCCATTTTGAAAAACAAGAAAATCATATCCAATTTGAAAAATCAAAATGAGACATTTTCTAAAGCTAACTCCGAATTGGAAAAGAAGGTTTTGTTTTTAGTAAATCTTTTAAATGATCTTAAAACAAAAAATCTTGAACTTGAAAAACTTCTTTCCGATTTTCAAGATTATCACTCAAAGGAAGTGGATAATCTTAAAACATCTATTGCTATTGGGAAAAATAATTTTGAAAAAGGAAATCATTCTAAATCCCAATATGTAAAAAGAAAACCTTTTGTAGCTAAACAAAGAAATTTTAATAAGCAAGCTAGAGGTCAAAGAGTTAGGAGTGTTTGGGTTCCTAAGGAACTCATTATTTCTAATGATATGAATGCTATTGCTTCTTGGATTCCTAAGGGAACAAAAATGTTGAAGGCTAACACTCATGGACCCAAAATGATTTTGGTACCAAAAACCAAGGCCTAATTTCTTTGTTTGTAGGGGAGCATTGCTACAAGGCTAAAGCTTCAAGCAAAAATTCTTGGTACATTGATAGTGGATGCTCAAGACACATGACCGGTGACAAGAGTCGATTTGTGGAACTAAAGAATAAAGGTGGTGGAGTGGTAACTTTCGGTGACAACTCCAAAGGCCACATTGAAGGAATAGGCTCCATTGGTAATCACTCTTCTATTTTCATTGAAAATGTTTTGTATGTCAATGGTCTTAAGCATAACTTGTTGAGTATTAGTCAATTGTGTGACAAGGGTTTTAATGTTATTTTTGATAAAAGTGGTTGCAAAATTGTAAACATTAAAACAAATCAACTAATACTCATTGGTCATCGTATAGGAAACATTTACATGGTGCATCTAGAAGACATTCATTCATCACATACATGCTTAGTTGCACATGATGAACATGACTCATGGCTTTGGCAAAGAAAATTAGGACATGCTAGCATGAGTGTCTTAGAACAATTAATTTCCCTTAATCTAGTTAGAGGTTTACCCAAACTTAAATTTTCAAATTATAAAATTTGTGATGCATGTTCAAAGGGTAAACAACATAGAAGTTCTTTTAAATCCATAAATGATGTCTCTACTAGTAGATGTTTACAATTGATTCATATGGATCTTTTTGGGCCTATTAGAACAATGAGCTTGGGTGGAAAATCATATGCTTTTGTGCTTGTAGGTGACTACTCTAGGTATACTTGGGTTCTATTCTTAAGTACAAAGGATGAGGCTTTAGAAAAATTCATCACATTTTCTAAAAAACTCAAAATGATCTTGAACTTAAGATTTCTCACATTAGAAGTGATCATGGAACCGAATTTCAAAATCTAGGTTTCGATGAGTTTTTAAATGAAAATGGGATTAGCCACAATTTTTCCGCACCTCGCACTCCTCAACAAAATGGGGTAGTTGAGAGGAAAAATCAAACTTTAGAAGAAATGGCTAGAACCATGCTTTGCGAAAATAATTTACCTAAATATTTTTGAGCGGAAGCCACAAATACCGCTTGCTATATTATTAATCGAGTAATGATTAGGCCAATTTTGAAGAAAACACCTTATGAGATTTTAAAATCTAAGAAGCCTAACATTAGCTATTTTCATCATTTTGGTTGCATGTGTTTTGTTTTGAATAATGGTAAAGAAAACTTAGGTAAATTTGATGCTAAAAGTGATGAAGCTATTTTCTTAGGGTATTCTTTAAACTCTTAAGCCTATCGTGTATTTAATAAAAGAACTCTAGTTGTTGAAGAGTCAATACATGTTGTTTTCGATGATAACCTCCTTCCAAGGAAGGAATCTTGTGATGATGATGATGTAGGAATCATTGATGCCATTGATGAAGGACAAACGTCAAAGGTGGATGAGATTCCAACCAAAGATGAGGATTCACAAGATCCACCTCTTGAAGCCTTGAAGGACTTGGCTCTTGAGGAAAGGGAGGTGTCTTACCCAAAGGAGTTAAACTATGTCAAAGGTGGTGAAATCTTGGGTGATCCATCCAAGGGGGTAACTACTAGATCCTCTCTCAAATTAATGAATCATGTTGCATTTCTTTCATGCATTGATCCTAAGAATATTAAAGAAGCTTTAAAAGATAATTTTTGAATTTTGGCCATGCAAGAGGAATTAAATCAATTTGAGAGGAGTAAAGTTTGGACATTAGTTGAAAGGCCTAATGATCAATCTACTATGGGAACAAAATGGGTTTTTAGGAATAAATTAGATGAAAGTGGTAATATAGTGAGAAATAATGCTAGGCTTGTTGCTCAACGCTATACAGAAGAAGAGGGAATTGATTTTGATGAGACTTATGCACCCGTAGCTAGAATGGAAGCTATTATGATGTTGCTTACATTTGCATGTTACCATAATTTCAAGCTTTTTCAAACGGATGTGAAAAATGCCTTTTTAAATGGTTTTATAAATGAAGAGGTGTATGTTGAACAACAACCGGGTTTTGAGGATTCAAAATTTCCTAACCATGTGTTTAAATTAACAAAAGCTCTCTATGGTTTAAAACAAGCTCCTAGAGCTTGGTATGAGAGACTTTCAAATTTCTTAATTGAAAAGGGTTTTGAAAAAGGAAAGGTGGATACAACACTCTTCATAAAAAGATATAACAATGACATCTTAGTAGTTCAAATTTATGTTGATGATATCATTTTTGGTTCTACTAATGAGTGTTATTGTAAAGAATTTTCTAAGCTAATGCAAGGTGAGTTCGAGATGAGCATGATGAGGGAGCTCTCATTCTTTTTGGGACTCCAAATCAAACAAAGGAAGGATGTCACATTCATAAATCAAGCTAAGTACGTGAATGATATGCTCAAAAAGTTTGGCTTGGAGAATGCAAAGCCTCAAGCCACTCCTATGAGTTCTTCCATAAAGCTTGACAAAGATGAAGGAGGTAAGTGTGTTGATTCTAAGCTTTATAGATCCATGATAGGTTCTTTGCTTTACCTTACCGCAAGTAGACCGGATATCATGTTTAGTGTTTGCTTGTGTGCTAGGTTTCAAGCTAGTCCTAGAGAATCACACTTAGTTGCCATTAAGAGAATTTTTAGATACCTTAGAGACACGCCTACTTTAGGCCTTTGGTATCCTAAAGATTCTTCCTTTAGCCTTCATGCTTATTTGGATGCAGATTATGGGGGATGTAAGATAGATAGGAAAAGTACTTCCGGGACATGTCAATTCTTAGGTAGTATGCTCGTATCTTGGTTCTCTAAGAAACAAAATAGTGTAGCCTTATCTACCACCGAAGCGGAGTACATATCCTTAGGGAGTTGTTGTGCTCAAGTCCTTTGGATGAAGCAACAACTTTTAGACTATGGTGTTGAAGTAGAAACCATACCCCTTAAGTGTGACAACATAAGTGCCATTTGTCTTACTAAGAATCCCATCCAACACTCTAGAACTAAACACATAGAAATTCAACATCATTTTATTAGAGATCATGTTTTGAAAAATGATGTTGTTGTTGAATATGTTGATACCTTGAACCAATTAGCGGATATATTTACAAAATCTTTAGATAAAGAGCGTTTTTGGTCCCTTAAGAGAGAGTTAGGTCTAGCTAGCCTATCTTGACCTTTTATGACCTCTTTGTGCTTAAAAATGCTTGATTTTGTGAAATTGCATGTTTATGTGTTGTAACTCTTGAAAATATCCATGCCTATAGTTAGGGGGAGTATGCTTCTATTAAAATATGCTAAGAACTGTTCATTCATCATTTGCATACCTTTAGGAGATGCTAAAATCGAGCCTATGGTTGTTCTTAGAACTAAAGATGCATTTCTGGGCATAGGGTATCGATACGGATCTACGCGTATCGATACGTGTTCTTCATTCAAATTCCCAGATTTCATTTTGCTTAAACGGGTATCAATACGATTAAACTTGTATTGATACGAGCTTCAAATCTTTTCGATACGGACCTCATCTGTTTTGATACGATTCTCCAACAGGCATTTTTAAGGAAATGACGTTTCTACCCCCGTATCGATACACCCTCAGGCGTATCGATACTCGATTGCGCAGACAACTTTTAATTTGGCATTTAAAGTGTTCAACTTTTACCAAAATTAAAATTCTTCAAACCTAAAAACCCTAGCCGTTTTTGCCTATAAAAAGGCTCTTCCTCGATCATATTTTCACACCACAACTCAAAATCTAAAAGAGTTTTTCAATCAAGGAAAGCTTTGAGCTCCTTCTCATCACAATTGTGCTAGAATTTTCTTCAATCTCTCAAGTTTCTATCAAGGTAAAATTTTCTTTCTTTTTCCTTTTCAATTTTTTTTTTGTTTTTGATTTTATGATTCACATTTTTCTTAACAAAACCTTTATTCTTCAAAAAAAATCAAATCTTTTTAAATTTTTTTACCTTGGTTCTTACCCAAAATTGAAGAAATCTTTATGCATGATTTCTCTTTTAGATCATGGCACCAAAGGAATCGAGGAAGCGAACAAGAGTTTCTCAAATCGGTGAATCATCCACTCTTAGAGCGATTGCATGTCCAAACTACACTTCCATCTATGAACAATCCTTTGAAGGTCCCACGGGTCTAGCATATTTTCGTCAATTCGAGAATTACAAGATTCGTGCGGAAAGGGTAATATCCATTCCCTTTCTCAACTCGGAGCGTTTTCAATTTGAATATCTTCCTTTGCTTCGACGTTGGAATTTCATGGATTTCTTATCTATTCCCGGTTTTTATTATCGTCTTTTGGTTTTGATTTTCTACACTAATGCCAAATGTGTTTCTCGCAATGGGGAAGTTGTCGCCATTAGCTCGTATCTCATGAGAAAGAAAATCATCCTCGATGTCAAATCTATTTGTGAAGTTTTTAAATTAGAGGATGAAGGCCTTGATGATGAGGATGCTTTGGGGCATGTTCTTAGTGGCTCTGTGACCGCCCTAAATGCTCAAAATCGGATCCTTCATTTGATGGTGTCTTGGTGGTTTCGTCCCTCCGGAGGAAAATATTCTACCATCCGTCAAGTGGATGATTTTTGGATATGTTGCTTCCGTGAGCGAAAGCGCCCTAATCTTGCTCGAATCATGTTCGAGGAAATCGTCTATCTCGTGCAACATCGTCAAACCTCTCTCGTCACCTCCTTTACATATGGTACGCCCTTAAGTTTTTTCTTTATGAAAAAGGATATTGATTGCTCTTTTGACTTCCCAACTCCCCTTACCGATCCCATTGATGAGCGATCTCTTGCACGGGGAAAATTCCATTATTTTCATGGTAATTGGGTTCATCTTGCCGAGCTACCACCCGACGCCGCGGCCGTATTTGAAGAACCTCAAGGAGATCAAGCTCCTCAAGCTCCACAACCCTCCATGGATGCTCTCATGACATACCTCAATGAGCAATTTACCGGGTTGCGCACGGACATGGGAAATCGTCTTACCTCCCTTGAAACAACTTTTGATACAAGGACGACGAGCATGGAGAATCACCTCACATCTCTTGAAAGCAGTCATAATTCCTTGAATATTTCCATCTCCGCTTTCCATGATGAGTGGCGCAATAGCATAAGGGACAATGATCCAATGGGAGTTGATGATGAAGATGATGAAGACAACGAAGATGATACCTAGACGTTTCTTCTTGCATCTCATGGATATCATTTAGGATTTTCTATTTTATGCATCTTTGATTTATGTTCTTAGGACTAAGTTTGCTTTATCTTTAAACCTATGCTTTGATTTTCTGTTTTTGTTTGGATTTTTAAGTTTGATGCTATGATTAATAATATTAATGTTGCTTATTTATACCTTTGCCTATGTTTATGCACTTATCTATTGTCTCAATATTTTTAATCTAACAAAAAGGGGGAGAGAAATTAGCTCACAACACTTCAAAAATTTTGATTTCAACTCAAAAGTTACCAAGCTTATATTAAGGGGAGTTAACTTTGTAAAGTTTTTCAAAGTGTCAAAAATTTTAAGTTTTAGTTTTGTTATATCAAAAAGGGGGAGATTGTAAAACCTATGTTTGATTTTGATATAATTAAATCTTTAAGGATCAATTTGAAAAACTTAAAATTGTTTTATAAGTCCCTTAATAAGTTTTAAATCACCAACTCTTTAAAACTGATTTGAAAAAATCAAACTCAAAATATTTTCTAAGTGTTCCAAGGCCAAACTATTGAAAAATGTCCAGATGTATCGATACACTTCCAAGCGTATCGATACCTTTTCACCAAAATTGGCTACTGGAGGAACACGTATCGATACGCTCGTCACCTGTATCGATACGCCCCTTTGTAAAAGTCTAAAGAGTTTGAATAGCGTACCGATACGGCAAACCCTCATATCGATACGGACTTAATGAATTTTAAATTCAAGTCGGTTTAAATATTTTGACCGTTGGTGTTAGTTGGTTGGTAACCAAATTTTAAATTAGTCGTTGACCCGTATCGATACGCCAAACCCTTGTACCAATACGCAAATCGACAATGAGTTAAGTTGAGAAAAGGTATCCTTACGGAAAACCCCCGTTTCGATACCCCGTACCGATACACTTACGTGCGTATCGATACCCCTTATTTATTGCACACAACGACTCTTTCTTTTTCTGAGACAGGTATCGATACGGCTCCCCGTGTACCGATACGGATAGCTGCAGAAGTGCATTTATGGTGGTAAGAGAGGGTTCCAACGACTTCATTTATGTTCCCAACCACCCAAACGGCTAGAATTAATATAGAAGGTATAAAATGAAGCTCTTTGAAGGTCAGCAACAACTATTCAACATTCAAGCATCATCAAAGCAAAAATCCAAACCCTTGAGCTATTCAAAGTCATATTCTTGTACCCAACTCTATTGTCTTTCAATTGTCAAATTGTATTGTGAGTTTGGGGTTGTTGAAATTGTAATTGGGTAGACAATTATCCTTTGAGAGGAAACATTTGAGTTTACCGCATTCTTTCTTTGTATTTGAGTGGATTAAGCTTTGGGTAGAAAGCTTAATCGAAATTGTAAGGTTTCCTCCTCATCCAAGAAAAGGGGACGAATTCAAGTAGTGAATTGTTTGAAAATCCTTAGTGGGAACTAAGGTAGTGGATGTAGAGTTCATTTGGAGAACTTGAACCACTATAACCCCTTATGTCATTTTTATTTTCAATCTTTCTCTTCACCAAAATTTTAATTTGCAATACACCCCCCTCTTGGCCATTTGCAAGTGTTCGATCAACTCAACACTTTTATACTCCTTGATGAGTTTATAGTCGTTACTAGCCGTTGGGGATGAATTGGAGCCGTTGAGGACTTTAATTCCCACCATAAATGTAGTTCTGCGGCTCACTGTTTCGAAACGCTCGAAATCGTTTCGAAACACCCTTTAAGTAGAAAGAGTCGTTGCAGTCTGACAAGGCACCCGTTTCGGAACGCCCCTGACCGTTTCGGAACACGTATCGAAACGCCCAGTCCTGTACCGAAACACCCTGCATTTAAATATTAGTTGGGAAATAGCCGTTGGGGTTTATGACCGTTGTGGTTGAAGCCACGTAGGCGTATCGAAACGTCATAGCCTGTTTCGAAACACTGGGCAAAATCGCATCCAGGGAATGCCCGTTTCGATACCCATATCGAAACACTTTTGCTACTGGAATGCACTGTATCGAAACGCCCTAAGGTGTTTCGAAATGCCTGGAAGGTTTTGTGTATTTTGGCTTTTGAAAACATGCAAAACCCTTTATAAAATATCCCTAAACATAGTTTCAAGTTATTTGGACTTTTGAAATTGTTTTAAATACTTTTTAAATCAGTCCAAAACATTTTTCAATTGTTATATCAAAACATTAGTTCTACAAAAACTCAAAAACCTCAAACCTTAAACTTGAAACCCAAAACACTAAAAACTAAACCCTAAATATGAAACCCTAAATCATAGCCCCTAAAATTGAAACTCAAACTTCTAAACTTGAATACATAAACCCTAAACTTGAAGCCATCAACACTTAACCCCTGAACCTAAAATTTGTAACTTAAACACATAAAACATAAACTCAAAATCTGAATCCATAAACTATAAACTCCAAAACATTAAACTTGAAACCACAAACCCCTAAACTTGAGATAATAAACCCCTAAAACCTAAATTTGAAACTTGAAACTTGAATTTGAACATATAAACCCCTACACTCCTAAAGATTAGATTTGAATCTATAAATTCAAGTTTAGGGTTTGTGGGTTTGTGCTTTCAAGTTTCAAGTTTAGGGCTTATGGTTTCAAGTTTAGGTTTTATGTGTTTTTTGTTTATGGATTCATGTTTAGGGTTTAAGATTCAAAGTTTAAGGTTTATGGTTTATGGTTTGTGTATTTAAGTTGAGGGTTTTGAGTTTCAAGTTTAGGGTTTATGTGTTTATGGTTTAGGTATTCAAGTTGAAGGTTTTGGGGTTTATAGATTCAAATTTAAGTTTTAAGTTTCAAGTTTGGTTTAGGGTTTATTGTTTCAAGTTTAGGGGTTTGGAGTTTATGGTTCATATATTCAAATTTAGGGTTTATGGTTATTGTTATTGTTTTGAGTTTCAAATTTTAGGTTTAGGGGTTAAGTATGCGTGGTTTCAAGTTTAGGGTTTAGGTATTAAAGTTTAGGGTTTATAGTTTAAGATTTTGACTTTTGACTTTCTATTTTAGGTTTTGGGGTTTCATATTTAGGGTTTAGTTTTAGTGTTTTGGGTTTATGGTTTTAGAGTTTTTAGTTTCAATTTTAGAGTTTATGGGTTAATGGTTTAGTGACTCAATTTTGGAGTTTAAGGTTTGTGGTTTTTTTAGTTTCTAATTTCAATTTTAGGGTTTAAGGCTTTATGGTTTATTGTTTTAATTTTAGAGTTTAAGGGTTTAGGGTTTTTTGTTAAATTATTTTAAATTAAAAATAACGCTGAATTGAATTAATGTGTAAATAATGTGGGTTAATTTTATTTTATTTCTTGAATTAGAATTAAATTGTTGAAATGTGCAAATATGGGAATAAAAGTTTAATTATTTTTTGAATTAAAAAATAAAAGAAAACCTAAAAAGTAATATAAAAATATTTTTTAAGATTTTATTTTAAATGGTAATAATAACAATTTAGGTCCTTAGAATTTCAATTCTAATTAAAACAGTTAATGATACATATGAATAGTGGTACATTACAATACATATCATTTACTGTAGAATTATCCAACTTTAATGTACGATTTAATTTGTACAATTAAAAATAGATAAACTATTAAATTATGCAAATGGTACAAAATACCACTGTGAAAATATAATATAAAAAACAAAAAAAAAAATTGAAGGGCAAAGTGACGTCACATATCAACGTCGCGCTTGTATGAAGACTCCGGTGGACGGCCGCTGGATGAGAATCTGTTGGTTCTGACATCGCATGTCTTAGAATGGTCGGCTTCGCCCACACTGTTGGAAGGACAAAGTGACGTGAACAAAGTACGTAGTAGCAATGATTCTAGATTGGTCGAGATGGAGGCTAAAGGTCTAAGGGACGAGACTGGTTTGCCTACTAAAAATGGTACCACGCACCATATGGAGGCGTAACCATCAGTGGGGGATAGTAACGTAGCAAAAGACGATGTATCAGAGGGTTCTAATGCTACTTACGCAAGCAAAGTTGCTGCTAGTGAGAAGAAAGGTGTAGGTGAAAAAATGAGGACGTGATTCTTGAACAAGAAGTCATAATTTTAAAGGAAGATATTATTGTGAATGATGTTGGCCCAATCCCTTCGATTCAGTTCTCGGATAGAGTTCATGATCAAATCGACCATAACATGAGGAATGCCATTATTGTAAGTTTACTCGGACGATCCATGGGATTCAAGACTTTGCAAACTCAGATTCAGGCCATGTGGAAACCAGTTGGTATGCTACAGTTAATCTATTTTGATAATGATTATTATGTTGTGTACTTCTCGGATGAACGAGGTTATACGAAAGTGCTTATGGATGGTCCGTGAACAATATTTGGGAGTTATTTGACTGTTTAACCCTGGAGTAGGAATTTTTCAACATCTGAAAAGCACCCCTCTCAAGTGATTGTTTGGGTCTGTCTACTGGGACTGCGTTATAGATACTACACAAAGGCTCTTTTTTTTCCATATTGCTACGCTCATTGGTCAGGTTATTTGGGTGGATTATAATACTCAGGAGGGTGCTCATGGGAAGTTTGCTCATCTGGCAATTTTGGTAGATCTCAATAAACTCTTAATATCCTATATACGAATTGATGGGACAATCCAAAAATTGGAATACGAAGGACTGCAACAAATCTATTTCGAGTGTAGGGTATACGAACATGCTAAGGAAAAATGTAAGAAATCTCAAGCACAAGCATCTGGCACGGAAACTACGACTACAGTAGGCGAGGCAAGTGATGGTACTAAGTGTTCGGAACAAAACCTATATGGGCCCTGGATGGTGGTGGAGAATCGTAGGAGAAGGCCGAGTGGTATTCAGCAGGGAACTAATGGGGCCGAGAGTTATACACCAAAGACTAAGGGCTCATGATTTGTTTCGCTGACTTCTGATGATCCGAAGGAACTGGTTATTGAGAAGGCGAGTGCGGTGACTACTACCCATAGCTTACCTCGCAAGGAGATGGCTAAAGAGGCACAAACAACATGTAAGGCGTCGAGACTTCAAGTTGCTTCGTCTAAGGTAGTTGAGCCACGTAATTTCATTTGTAACGAGGCATACATGGCTTTCAACCCGGAAAAACAAAGCAAGGCCTCTAAGAAAGGGTCAAAGATTGTCGAAGTTCTGCCCACTATGGCTGGTAGTGCGACGTAGGTTATCCATCATAAGATGGGTACTTCAAGGGGTTCGCATGAAGCTTTTCATATAGTTGAACATGGGAGTTCGGATCAGCAGCAAGTCGGTAAACCTTTGATGGGTTTGAGCAGTGCAGGGAAAGGATTAAAGGATACATTGAAGAAAGGGCTGAAGATTCGAAAGTCAAGGGCCTATTTGAAAATACTACAAATGTTGTGGTTAAGCTAGGCATATCGATACAATAGGACATGTATCGATACAATAGGACCTGTATCGATACAATTTGAGCTAGACATTTCGATATAGTAAGACATGTATCGATACAGCCCAATGATTTTTAACTAACTTTTTAGAATTGGTTTAGTCGTTTCGATACACGTGGAATTGTATCAATATGGGTCTCTATTTAAAATTGATTTAGTGACCTAATTGAAAGAAATCAAAGTAAAGGGTTGACTCACCTCTTTATTTAGACACCTTCACGTGAATTTGATTTGAAAGGATGTTAATTAGTCATCAAATTGTAAAAAGTTGTGAATTGATGGTGGGTTGGGTTTAGCAAACCTTAGGTGTAGGAAAACTTCTTATTGGTTTAGGGTAAGGTTGGGAAATGATTAAAGATTATGGTTCTATTAAAATGAATAAGAAAAGCTCATCTCTTTTTGTTGATCATTCACCGAAGCTACAAACTCATCTTTGTCTATGAAGAACAAGCATACACCACAATTATTATCTCCCCCACCAAGCTCAAGCACACACCTCTCCTATTAAACCTCCTAAGCTCAAGCTTTCTTTGATTCGAAAGTAACATTCCATAGCTATTGATTGGGTAAGCCAAAGCCCTAAATCTATTATTGATTTCATGAAGTATTGTATGTTTAATTTCAAGTTGAAATTCTCAAGCTAAACCTTTGTTCCACAAGTTTCGGTTAACAAATATACTCTTTAGATGATAGTTATTCTAAGCTTAGAATATCGATGTTGTTATATTGATTATAACAATTCTCTATTGATCTTCTTAGTTCAAGGTTTGGAGGAAGCTAGTACATCGTCTTCAACGAAAGCTAGGAATAAGGGAACCGTTATCTGAGAGCCTTAGGAGCTTCGAAATATCGAGGTGAGTGTAGCCAGAGTCTCGAGAGTGGCTTGGTACCGTCTCGAATCATTGATTATTGATTTACTAACCATTATATTGAAGGCTTTTGTATAAAGCGTTACTGAAAGCTATATTGGTATGTCTTGGTAAGTATTTCATCGAATTATTGTATGTAGCATTGTTATAGTTGACAATGAAAGCATTGAAATATTGACATATAGAATCATTGATCATTTGGATATTGCATTGAATTCTTACTATTGTTTATTGATATGGACATATGATTGTTGAGCTATTGTTAATGATCTATTGATGTAATACTATTGCCATTGAATCATTGTATTGGATTATTCTTATTGAACCTTGGGATCGAAGTATTGGATACAATTGGCATGCCATTGATTTCATGAGCTCATTAGTACATGTAGGCTACGGCCTTTATTGTGGTGCAATGGAGGGATGTTGTTGTGTATTGGTCAATTGGTGCGGCGGAAGGAATATGAATAGACCATTATTGTTGTTGGTGCGGAGGTGGAATTCATGTATCCAAATATTATGAAATCGATCCAAGGAAAATTATTGATTGGTGCTATTGATCATTGTTGTTGAATATTTCTATTGAGTATTGATACCATGATAACTATTGATGATGAGCATTGTCATTAACCATCGTTGTTAGATTGTTTATTGATGCTATGGTTATGTTAGTTATGCTAAAGATGTTGTTAATGAAATTGAAGCATGTTATACCATGTATATTATGTTCATTCATTGTTCATGGCTACCTCACTTAGACTATGTAAGTCTAATGCATTCATCTTCCACATTTCAGGTTAAAGTGTTTATCGTTTCAAGATCGGAGCTAGTTGGAAGCTTGGCAAGTCACCACAGGCTTAAAGTAATGTGTTCTGTCCCTATGAACTCCTAGAATGGTGGCAAAGTGGTTGAGCTAGTTGATTTTGGTGAATTGGCTATGTTTTGTATAAGGTTTTAAGGCCTTAGTTGGTATGCTAGTGATTTGGTTAAAATGGTTTAAAATGCATATTTGGCTCTTAAAAGTGAAATCATAGTAAATATATTCAAATAGTCCTAAAATTTGGTATGCTAGTAGATTATGATATTGAAATATTGTGTGTAAACTATTATTGTATTTGGATAT
Organism: Hibiscus tridactylites; assembly: GCA_958450335.1. Classification (NCBI taxonomy): domain Eukaryota; kingdom Viridiplantae; phylum Streptophyta; class Magnoliopsida; order Malvales; family Malvaceae; genus Hibiscus; species Hibiscus tridactylites. The sequence continues at coordinate 20,543,733 of OY288289.1, read as the reverse complement.
CGTTTGGTAGGTCAAGTTGGATAAACACAAAAATAAAATATGCCATTACAGGAAAGTTGTACCGATACTGGTGATGGCATTCGGTACGACCCTTACATTAAGGCTATAAGGAATCAGGGTAAAACATGGTGTTTCCATACGGCTTAGAGGCGTATTGATACAGTTTTTGGGACTTTAGACACTGTCAAAACTCGTTTCGATACATGCTCATGGTGTATCAAAATGGGGTCAACGTGAGTCAACTAGGATCGATACGGGTTAAACCGTATCGAAACAGAGTCTTTTGGTCAAAGTCAACGGAAGTGAACATGTATCGAAAAATCTCTACTTGTTTCGGTACAATGTTAGACAGTTTCATTTTAAATTTTAATTAATACATGCTCGTATCGATACAACCTAAAGCGTTTCGGTATGGTGTTAGTTATAACCGTTAAATGACAATAAATATTGTTTTGCGTTGTTTATAAATTGGTCACTAAATCTTCTAAAGATTAATGAGGTGGGTAAATGAACTTGGATTAATGTAAAAATTTACAGGCTTACTGAAATTGAGTTGAACTTCATTGTGGTACAGTCGATTTATTGAAAGGACCCCTAAATTACTAAAAATATAGTTAAGTCCCTAGAGCTTATAAAAATTTAAAATTGGCCCTAAAACGGATTAGCAAGTCTTATTACAAGTTGAAACTGTTGCATATCGATATTGTATCGTGTTGTATTGTTTACTGGATGAATTATTGCACCAGAATCACTGTATTGATCACCGGTAACGCTTCCTGACCCGGTTTCCTACCAGACCGGGAAGGGGTGTTACAACGAAAATAGATTTTCAATAAGAAGTAAATAGAAAATTATTAATATATTACTAAATTATATAGGAATTTCAAGTTTTTAAGGGGACGACCGCCACACTCCAGTCCCCTCTAAGTCCATCCTTGCATCAGCGGTGAAGGTTTGATTTAATAATCTATTTAAAAGGAATTTGAATTAGATATTTGAGCTACCAAAATATCGTTTTTAAATTTAATTGTAAATTTTAAAAGGAAAAATACTTCGATACATAAGTTTGAGTAAATTTTAGTTTACACAAAACTTTCGATTTTAAGGTTTAGGGGTTTAGGCTGTATGGTTTAGAATTTAGACTTTAGTGATTATGGTTTATATTTTATGATTAAGGGTGTTAGAGTTAGAAATTTATGTTTTAGATTTTGTAGTTTAAATATGAAGATTGTGTAATTTTTTTACACAACTTAATTTGTGTATCAAAATATAACCCAATGTAAAATCCCTTATTATTTCTATTCAAACAAGAAATTTCATTTTCATAATTTTAAAATTTTAGATAAAAATGAACTTACTTTTCTAAATTCCTCATTAAAAAATTAAAAACACTCTAATACTTCCCATTTGTAAAATTTAAAGCCTAATAATTGAATTATATTGGAGATAATATAAGATTATTAAGATAATCTCAATGTAGTAAATTTGTTAGATTAATGATAGACAATAACTTGAAATTTCTATATTATTCAAACGAGGATCACTAATACTTAACTTGAAAATAGTTGTGTTTTATATAGTGTAAATGAATCTTATCCTACATACCGTATCATACATATTCGGTACATTAAATTGTATAGTTTCCCCTTATGTTCTTTCACTCCACTATCATATGTTTTTAATTAATATATAAACAAATAAAACATAAAAATATACAATAGTAGATTAATTATATAAAAAACATGCATTAATGTATCAAATAATAATATTTACACATTTTTAAAAGAATTTGCACATTATTTTTAAAAATGTTGTTTGACTGTCAACCAAACTTATGGTATAATGATAAAGAACACCACTTCACTTATAGTTTACATTAAATTTCGAACTTGATCTTGGAAGACTCCTCTTTTATTAAATAAAACAGTTTAAAGATACTTGAACTTTTAGAAAAAAATCAATTAATTTTTTATATTTTTTTGGCACCAAATTAAGCTCTTGAACTAAGAAGTTTAATCAGTTGATATCTTAAATAAAAAATTGAATCGATTAAATTATTTCACTAATTTTAACCATCAAATCTTAATTATTATTATTTTAAAAATTACCGATACGTAATACACTATAATTTTATAATTTTCTTCGTCAAAAAAAAGTTTTGTATGAGAAAAAAACCTTACCCTGGCGCATTGGCCAGTGCTAGTGCTACGCTTGCGTGTCGCCCGGGGCTTTTGGTGAGAAAATGACATGTACGAGAGTCCAGACCCACATATCGTGCTTCAAAGGGCAACCATTATTATTATTATTATTATTATTATTATTATTATTATTATTATTATTATTATTATCTACCCTTTGGTCCCCTGAATTTATTTCATATAAATATTAAATTTTACGTTAAGGGTACGAATTATTAAAAAGTTATATTAAAAATATTATAGTGGAAAATTAAATTGTAAACAACAAATACAAAATAAATATTTAAACTATTAAGAGTTTAAATTTTTTTAAGACATACAATTACCCCTCTCAGCATCCTCGGTACATTCTAATTTAATATATTAAAACTGCAATATATGAATTATTTTTACTCGGTCTATAAAATCACAATTTTTACCATCTTGTAAAATTGCACATGAGCATTGGTGAAAGGCAAGGGTGCAGTAGGTAGGAGTGGTGGGGAAAATCCAAAAGTATGATGCGTCAGCGTCACGGTCCGAGTTAAATCATCGAGTATAATTCTATCTAAAATTAGTAATGAATTTAAATGTTTTAAGGAATTTGTGAATTTAATAAATTTACATAATTTTTAAACTTTTCAAAAATTTAAAACTCAATTAATTTATTCATAATACATGAATCTTACACTTTATTCAATAAATGAAATTTAAATGTAAAATTTCAAATTTACATTTTAAAAAAATAGAAAAAGTGAGAATTTTGAACTTTGAAGGACCCATATGTTATAAATAAGGAACTTGAGTGGAGAAGTAGTTAACCATGGCCACCATGCAAAACCAACTCACCGCATTGTTATAAATTGTTTAGAGGCTGCATGCTTTAAAGAGATTATTAGAGTACTAATATAAATAATTAGCTCCCTATAATTTAAAAGGGATTAATTTTTAACAATTGTAGAGCACTAGGGCAACTTTGTAAATAATTCCCATATAGTTGTCGTCTTGCCCAATATTAGCTAAATAAATTGCTGTCATATTATATACGTGGGTTAATCGGAAAACATTGGAGTTGCTTGGGGGTTAATATTAAAATATTTGAGAATGCTGGACTAGTTGTTAGGTTAAGTTAATTAATCTGAATTAGAGGACAGGGGTCAACATAAATTAAGAGATCTAATTGTGTGCCCATCATGGCCATCTAAAATTGGCTGTTCCATGTTTTGATGGCAGTAGAGATAGATTCCGACTTTAATTAGTCAATTAAATCACCTTGTTATATATTCTTCATTTATAATGATGATTATTAATTAATACCCAAAGTCCACTTGTCTTCTTTTTTCAAGATTAACCCACTCAATTTTTTTTATGGCCTAACATTACAATTTTTTATTTGAACTTAGACATGATAATTTTGATTTAAACTCGATTTTTCGAACTGATTTATCTGATTTAAGATTTAATATGTACCTGAACATGATAATCTAAACTTGATTCAAAACACGAAATAAATTGAACCGAAATTGACCCAAATTTTAGCTGGATCGATATAGACCCGAACTGAAAACAACGCGAACAAAAAGAAATACAAATTTAATCTATCTAAATTCGATCTAAATCAAATAACGACCTGATTTTAAGCTGATAATTGAGTTGAAGTGAACAAAAAAATTATTTTTACCAATATATTTTTAACAACGCACTACATAGTAAAATAATATATGTTTTATTTTTTGTATTATACTATTAATTAACCAATCTTTGATAATAATTTAATGAGTTAATATCATCTTCTCCTTTTTTTAAAGACTATTTTCATATATGGTCGGAAAAAATAATATTTTAAAAAAAATATAATAATTTTACAGATGTTCGATTAAACTTATACCCATCTCAATTAAGATTTTATTTTAATGAATCATTTTTATCACCACATCATAAGCAATTGATTTTGTTTTATCTATTTGTCAATGCATATATACTTTGTATATGTTATTTTCCATCTTTAATATGCAAACCTAAAATTTAAAGTAAAAGAAACATAACAAGTGATTTCCGTAGAAAAAAATGATGTTCACTTCAAGAGATATGAGGTTGAATACATATATGCAAGGACGAAGTTAGGATCATGAATCGGGAAGGACAAGAGATTATTAAGCCTATAAACTCTAAAAATTAGGAGGGACAAAGAATTTATTTCACTAATATTTAAACTAAAAAAGACCTAAAATATAATTATACTAGAAATTAGGAGGGACAAAAAATTTATTTTACATATATGTTTAAAAATGTGTATATTATTAAAAGGTTAAGAAAAAGTATAAACATGTGTTATATGTTATACAGTCCTATATTAAAAAAAACAAAAAAGAGAAGAAAAAAAAGTGCATTCAAAATTATTAGATTAATAGTCACCGGCTTAGCTGCATGAGGAGGACTGGTTCGTGATGCACAGGGAAACGATTTTCAAGTGAAAAACTATAAAGATCTCTTTATTTCTTTTGAGCAAAAAAGAACTTTATATTTCTTCTTTTAATACTATATTTCTAAATGAATTGAGTTATAAATTTCATACCGTAACCTATTTATAGGCATCCAAAAAAGTAAAAACTTAACTACTAGAATAAATACTAAAATAAAACGATAAACTACGTAATTTAAATTTCATCCAATGTGATATTAACAAGTTTGATCTCAAACAAATGGTTGATAAACTTAACCTTATTCTCAAACAAATAAATGAACTTAACATTCAAATAACAGTTAATAAGAAAATGATGTGTATAAAATGATAAAATAATAAGATAGTTGAGGAAGGGGAGCCGCGTGCTCCGATTAGTCAAGGGACGGTTCACCGGAGCAAGGAGTCGGTTGTTAGGGGTGTGGGAGATTCGGTCTCTCGAGGATTGAAGGTTCACAAGGCTTCCAATGCTTGTGTCACTACAAAGATGGCCCCAACATATTTGGTGCATCACCTTTCGGAACAACTTGATGCTGGTGTGTCGTCGGTTGGGGTTCTGACGAAGGCCATTGTTGATTCTATTTTTTCTTCCTCTATGGTATAGTCCTCGGATGATGATATTGAGTCGATGGTCGAGGATATGATTGACGGTGGTGGGCATGATGTGGGGGATCTTGTCGTGTCACAGTGAGTCTTTTCCCTTTCTTTCTTTTAATGATTAAGTTTATGTTGTGGAATTGTTAGGGTGCTGCTAGCTTAACGTTTAGACGACATTTTCGTTCTTTTGTTCGTGAAAATAATTTTTGTATGGTGACGTTGTTTGAACCACGTGTGAGTGGTAATGGGGCTGATAAAGTTGTTGCGAAGCTTGGTTTTCCTAATTCGTATAGGGTGGAATCTCATGGGTTCAGTGGTGGAGTCAGACTTTTTTGAGATGATACAGTCTTGATTGATGTTACACATGTATCTAATCAATTTATTAATAGTAATGTTTATGATACTGATAAGGTGTTCAAGTTCCAGGTAACTGCGGTGTACACTAGTCCGACCTCTTGGAAGCGCAAGCATTTATGGCATCAACTTGAAAAAATTAATCCGAGCAAGAATGTTTCGTGGATTATAGGCGGGGACTTTAATGTACTGTTATCAACTGATGAGCGTGTGGGTAGCGTTGCCCATAATGCTATTGGTAGTCATGCGTTTGCAGAGTTTATGGCTAATCTGAGACTATCTGATCTAGGCTTTTGGGGTCCTACATTTACTTGGTCTCGTGGAAATCTGTACCAACGTCTTGATCGGTATATTGTGAATGCGTAGTGGTGTTTGTCTCTTGTGGATGCACATGTTACACACTTAGATAGACTTGGATTTGACCATCGACCTCTCATTGTGGCGCTTGGTGAGGACGATAACCTTACTGGTAATCGGTCGTTTCGATTTATTGATGCTTGGCAATCTCATTCACAATTTAGGATTTTTTGGATTCAGTTGGACAGGTGATGGTGATTTTGATACTAATTTTGCCCGTTTTCGGGAAATATTAGGCCATAGAACAAAGAGGTCTTTGGTCACATCGGACATCGAAAGAAGCAACTGCGGGTACATGGTATTGAGTGTGTTCTCTTTGTTCGGCATTATGGGTCTTTATTGGTTCTCTTGGACAAGTTGAAGTCAGAACTTGAGGTTGTTATGGATCATGAGAAAAGTTTGTGGCGGCAAAAGGCGCATACAAATTGGGTGTTGCATGGTGATTGCAACACTCGCTACTTTCATTCTTCGGTCATTGTTCGTCGACGGGCCAATCGTATCTCAGCTCTTAGACGTGAGAATGAGTCTTGGTGTAGTGATAACGATGAACTTGCGTTAATGGCTTGGGAATTTTATAGTAAGTTGTTTGCGAGTGACCCGAATGCTCAACCGCAAGCTTTGCGCAAGGATCTCTTCCGGCGTGTGGCGCAAGCTGAGTTGGATGGGATTGGTATGTTGGTGTCTCGAGAGGAGATCAAACGAGTCATTTTTGGCATTGGGGCTTCTAAGGCGCCGGGTATTGATGGGTTTAACACAGGTTTTTCTCAGCGGAATTGGCATGTGGTGGTGGATTCTCTCAGTGATTTTATTATGAACATTTTTAATTATGGTTGTATTCCTGAGCATATTAATCGTACTCTGTTGGTTCTCTTGCCTAAGGTCTCAGTGCTTGAGTTTATAAGTTAATTTCTGCCTATCAGTCTTTGTACGATGGTGTATAAAGCTATTTCGAAGATCATGGTTAATCGACTCAAGCCTCAGTTGCCTTCTTAGGTGTCGGAGAATCAAAATAGCTTCATCCCGCGTAGGTCGATAATTGATAACATTGTTATTACACAAGAAGTAATCCATTCGATGCGTAAGAAGTATGGCAAGCGAGGGTGGATGGCGTTAAAAAATGACTTGAAAAAGGCGTATGACCGGTTAGAATGGGAATTTATTGATGATACGCTTGCTTATATTGGTATTCCAGGGGTTAAGTGTTCCTTAATTATGTAGTGCGTTTCTACAATATCGACTCAGGTGTTGTGGAATGGAGCCATTATGGATGTCTTTAGGCCCTCGTGTGGTATTCGTTAGGGGGACCCTTTGTTACCATATTTGTCCGTGTTGTGTATGGAGAGGCTTGCGCAGGGTATCCAGTCTACTATTGAGCATGAGAGTTGATAACCGTTTCGTGTTACGGCTTCGGGGCCTGCGATTTTGTATCTATTTTTTGTCGATGACAAGTTACTATTTATTGAGGCTTCTCTTGATCAGATGGCGGTTGTTCGGGCGATATTAGACGAGTTTTGTCGCCCTTCTGTTCATAGGGTGAGCAATGCTAAAACCACAAATTTCTTCTCAAAGAATGTTTCGGCTGAGCTTCCCAACAACCTTAGCAATGGGTTTGGTTTCACCGAGGTTGATGATTTGGGTAAGTATCTTGGCATGTTGTTGTTTCATCGAAGAGATACTACTATGTCTTATCAGTATTTGATATGAATGGTACAACGGAAACTCAGTGGGTGGAAGGCGAAATGTCTTTCTCTTACTGGTCAAATTACTTTGGCCAAATTGGTCCTTGTGGCTATTCCTTTATATACTATGCAAATTACGGTCCTCCCAAAAGGTACATGTCGTGAGCTGGAAAGGTTGATACATAGATTTGTTTGGGGTATTACCACGCCTAAAGGCGGGTCTCATCTTGTTAATTGGGAAACAATTTGTCTCCCAATTGTCGACGGTGGTTTGGGCTTTCGTAAGTTAAAAATTCAAAATGAAGCGTATTATGAAGCTTTCTTCTAATCTACTTGCACGTAAGAATGATCTTTGGGTTTGGTTTATTCAGGACAATTATAAATGTCGTGAGAATGTCCCATTGGTGTTGCAAAATTCGAATTGCTCACGTATGTGGAAAAGACTCAATGTTGTTTGGAGTGATGTCCGAAATAATGTAGTTTGGTCCATCGATTCTAGTGTGGATGTTGATTTTTGGCATGACCTGTGGATTGAAGATATTGGGCCTTTAGTTGATTATGTTACTCCTTCAGTGGTACCTTTCCTTGGGCGTGTTTCGGTAACGAGTATGGCTTTAGCGTCTGGGGATTAGAGTTGGGGTAGATTTGCTCACTTGCTACCGCAAGATGTTTTGTTGAGAATTGCCGATGTGCTTGGACCGCGTCAAGGGAGTGTACCGGATTCGGTGAGGTGGCGAGGCTCGTAGGATCTGTGTTTCTCAGTCAAAGCTGCTTATAAAATTCGTTGTGGTGGTGACCTGGTTGGTCCGAAACATATGATTTGGCGTACTCTACATCAGTTTCAAGGGTTACCGAAAGTGAAATTATTCTTATGGCTAGTGTGCTGGGGCGAGTGCTGACGAGCGATGAGCGCGTGCGACGACATATAATGAATAATATTAGTTATGTTGTTTGTAGGGTTGTCGTTGAGTCAATTGATCACATTGTTCGACGGTGTCCGCATGCATCGTTAGTTTGGTTGGAGCTGATAAAACCGGATTTGCTAGCATCCTTTTTAAGCTTGGAACTTTGGGAATGGATTTCGATCAATCTCTCGGATCCTACGCGATATCTGAAAGAGAGTACACAATGGGATTTGCTCTTTTGCACTATTTTATGGAATCTTTGGCTTGCTAGAAATGTTATTGTTTTTTATACGCCTCTTGATGATGGACGAGGGGTGTTAGTGCGTAATCGGTGCCTTGTTGAGACTACAATACAAGTGCATGCATATCAGCGTAAATTGAGGCAAGTTGTGGTTGGTCTCGTGTGTGGTCCTTCTTCTTGGAGTCCACCACCTGGGTGTTGTGTCACACCCTAAAATAACCCTAGAAGAAATCGTAAGAAATTAAAAATGAAAAGTGGAAATATTTTATACTTGAACAAAGATTAGAGTGAATTAATAGAATTAAAATAATAATAGTAACTAAGTGTACGTCACATTAATAATGTATGATCATATAATGAGTTATAAGTATTAATATGTACGGTGGAATAACTTATAATATGATATATAACATAAGATAGTGGGTTATTAGTGGAATAACTTATAATATGAGATACAACATAAGATAGTGAGTTATTAGTGTAATAACTTATAGAGTAAACTACATAAATGACCACCATATTATTGCAAAAGTCGCGATTTGACCACCTTACTTTTTTTTCGAAGCAATTAAACCATCATACTATTAAATTGGGTGCAATTTGACCACCAACCGTTAAAGGTTAACGGCAGAGTGACGCGTCAGTTTAAAAAAATAAGGGTATAATTACACATTTGGTCCTTACTACTTATACATTCTTTCAATTTAGTCTTAATTTTAATTTAATAAAATAAATTAATTATTTAATTAGGTGGTGACACGTGTCACCACCTAATTGGTGGAAAAAATCACAAATGCATGTAAGGGGGATCGAACCTGCAACAACTAGCAACCTGGACTGCTGGCTTACAACCACACCAAATGCTATATTGTGATATATTTCCTGATATATATTATATTTAAATAAACACAAATGTCATCGACATCGTCTGTTTCCATCGTCTATAACCCAACTTTATCTTTAACCCAACTTTCAAAACAAAACCCCTTGTTTTCCATCGTCTGTTTCCTTTCTCTCTCTCTCAATCAAACCATGGCCTCATAATCATTGTAATCTTTCTTTCGAATAAGTTTTCATAGGAAAATACAAGGTAAAAAGGGTTACATGGCGTTTCACCCCAACCATCTTTCTCAAGACCTTCCTCTTCATCACTTTACCGACCAACAACAAGAGGCGAACCAACTAAGGGAAACCTCAGCTCCTAATTGGTTGAATACCGCTCTCCTCCGTTCCCAGCAGCCTCTGCCATCGCAACCCCATTGTCACAGACTTATTCTTTCAAGCTCAATTCGTGCGGCACTAGCAAGCCTCGATGATGCTAACCAGCCTTGATCCTTCACGCAACGCAATGGCTAACAAAGAACACAAGAGAAGGATAAAGAGTTTACAAGTAAGAAACTTGTATTGAACTAAGAAGGAAGCTTTACAAGGGCTTTACAAAGTATGCTTAAGTGGCTAATTGCTTGAGTGATTACAAAATGAAGGGGGTGGCCCTATTTATAGGCTCCCACCTCCTCAATGGACGGTTGAGATCGATTTGATCCAACGCTCCAAATGTTGCCTCCCAAAATATCTCCTAAGAGACTACACTATTCTAGAGAGTTCTACATATGTGTATACATATCTACATGTATCCAAAAGGTTCTAGAGAGTTCTAGGGTCTTCCGGAGTTGTCTCGAGTCTTCCATAGTCTTCCAAGATCTTCTATAACATTCTAGATCCTTCTAGAATGTTCTAGATGCTTCCAGCATGTTCCAGGTTCTTCTAGAATGTTCCAGAATCTTCTAGAGTCTTCTAGAATCTTCCAGGGCGTTCTAGGTGTCTCTAGACCTTTGAAGAGCCTCCCGGATCGTTCTAGACTTGTGTAGGACCTCATGGAACCTCCTAGATTCATGTAGAGACGTCTTAAGAGGATTGTGAGCCTCTCTAGGCCATTCTAGATCCTTCTTTGGTTCATGTTTGGCCTTAAAACGTCCAAGGCACTTCATTTTGTCTTGGTTGGTCTGATTGCACCTAGGGGGCATTCCTCGGTCGGTCATGGTGCACTTTGGCGGGGTGTGACATCCTCCCCCACCTAATCTGGCGATGCCCTCGTCGCGTTTCAGTTGAGCTGCTGGGGTGTTGCTGGTGTGCCTTCTTCGGCTCCTAGCTTGCCTCGTCTTCACCCTCGGCTTGACAAAGGCATCAAGTTTCTTTCGTATTGGACATGACCTCATCACATGAGGTCCTTCACATAGGTAGCACTTCACTCTTGTGCTAGCCTTTGGCGCTGACTTAGCCTTTGCGTTGCCACGATTCCCTCTCATGGGCTTGACCTTGGTGACGCCACCTTGCTTACCCCGTGCAAGCTTGGTCGGTGACTCAGCCTTACCTTCAGCCTTTGGAGATGATGGGTTGCCCTTGTGCTCCACGTCTAGCAATGACCCTAGCTTAAGTCCCTCGGTGCCATGTCCCATTCAGAGTGGAACTTCCCTCATTCCCATCGGTGTCCTCAACCGATCGAAGCGCTGAAATCATCTACATGGATCCCATTTGTGCTCCTTCATCGCTACTGTCGGTGTCACTACCTTCTCGATGCTTGGCAATGAGTGAACTAAGGGCTTGGCGTTGTGGACATTCCCGCATCCAATGGTCACCATCACAAATGAAGCAACCGTTTGGTGGTGACTTCCGCGTTCCTTGGAACACCTTGGACTTATCCTTGTCCTTGCCCTTCCAAGGGGATGAGTCTCGGTGCCTTGGTGAGTGGCCTTTCAGATGGCCCTCCTTGTGATAGCCCTTGACTCCCCGACCTTTAGCAGGACCGCCTTTCTCATCCCTCGACTTTAGGGTGGTTTTTTTGTGGCTAGAATAGTCAATAAGGCTCTCGGCCACGACAATTGCATCGGCAAGGGTTTGGACTCCCCTTCGTCTTAGCTCGGTCTTGGCCCAACTCTGGAGACCATCTATGAAGTTGAAGAGCGAGTCTTTTTCAGACAGATCAGGGATCTCAAGCACCAAACTAGTGAACTCCATCACATAGTCGTGGATGCTCCCCGATTGCTTCAGCCTTCTTAGGCGAGCTCTTGCCTCGTCCTCGGCATTCTCCGGGTAGAATTGCCTTTTGATCTCCCTTTTGAAATCGTTGAAGGTAGAGATGGTGCACATACCTCTCTCGATGTCCAGACGCCTTCTCCTCCACCATAACATGGCGGTGTCGGTGAGGTAAAGTGAGGCAGTTTGAACCTTGGATGCCTCGTCCGTAATACCCATCGCGGCAAGGTATTGCTCTAAGCCATATAGGAAGTTATCGACTTCCTTAGCATCGCGTGATCCCGAAAATGTCTTAGGTTTAGGCACCTCGACCCTCTTGGTCTCGTATGAGGTGCTTGGCCCGGCAGCCATGGCGCGCTTGCACAACGCAAGGTCGCCTTGCAACGACTCTAGTTGAGCATGCATGTTGGCAAGTTCACGTTGGAAAGACTCACGTACCTTTGTAAGCTCTCCCATGTGTGCGTCGCAGACTTCACCCATTTCCGCGCGCAAGGTCTCCTCTAGCTTGATCTTCATGGCCCTCACGGCCGTGTGGATCTCGGCATCCTCCACCTTGAGGCCTTCTACACGTTCTTGAAGGTCGTCCACGCGGGCACCCATGCCCGAGACGCTTTCCTCCACGCGAGTCAAGCACGACTCAAAGCTAGAGATCATGTTTTTAGACTTGGCACGAGACCTTCCCTCCGCAAGGTCAACCTTTACTTCATGCCCACCTTGGTCATGTGTGACCTCGATCTCCGACGGGCTAGCAACTTGGTTCTTTACCTGACTTGGCCATGCTCCCAACGATCGTAACGCGCTCTGATACCAATTGTCACAGACTTATTCTTTCAAGCTCAATCCGTGCGGCACTAGCAAGCCTCGATGATGCTAACCAGCCTTGATCCTTCACGCAACGCAATGGCTAACAAAGAACACAAGAGAAGGATAAAGAGTTTACAAGTAATAAACTTGTATTAAACTAAGAAGGAAGCTTTACAAGGGCTTTACGAAGTATGCTTAAGTGGCTAACTGCTTGAGTGATTACAAAATGAAGGGGGTGACCCTATTTATAGGCTCCCACCTCCTCAATGGACGATTGAGATCGATTTGATTTAACGGTCCAAATGTTGCCTCCCAAAATATCTCCTAAGAGACTACACTATTCTAGAGAGTTCTACATATGTGTATACATATCTACATGTATCCAAAAGGTTCTAGAGAGTTCCAGGGTCTTCCGGAGTTGTCTCGAGTCTTCCATAGTCTTCCAAGATATTTTATAACATTCTAGATCCTTCTAGAATGTTCTAGATGCTTCCAGCATGTTCCAGGTTCTTCTAGAATGTTCTAGAATCTTCAAGAATCTTCTAGAGTCTTCTAAAATCTTCCAGGGCGTTCTAGGTGTCTCTAGACCTTTGAAGAGCTTCTCGGATCGTTCTAGACTTGTGTAGGACCTCATGGAACCTCCTAGATTCATGTAGGGATGTCTTAAGAGGGTTGTGGGCCTCTCTAGGCCGTTCTAGATCCTTTTTTGGTTCATGCTTGGCCTTAAAACGTCCTAGGCACTTCATTTTGCCTTGGTTGGCCCGAGTGCACCTAAGGGGCATTCCTCGGTCGGTCCTGGTGCACTTTGGTGGGGTGTGACACCATGCTCACTTCCCAGACCCTAACTTCCTTAACCTCCATAGTCATACTATAAATGCTTCCGAGTCAACCTCGGCTTCCCAAGCTCCCAACCAGTGGCTCTCTCGTTCATCATCTTCGCTTCTTCTACATAACCACGGTGACGATGTCGATGACATTTGTTTTTTTAGATATAATATATGGCAGGAAATATATCACAATATAACATTTGGTGTGGTGTTAAGCCAGCAGTCTAGGTTGTTAGAAGATGCAGGTTCAATTCCCTTTACATGCATGCATTGGTAATTTTTTTCATTTTTTCCATTTTATTAAATTAAAATTATGACTAAATTGAAAGAATGTATAAGTAGTAAGGACCAAATGTGTAATTATACCCTTATTTTTTTAACTGACACATCACCCTGCTGTTAACCTTTAACAGCTGGTGGTCAAATTGCACCCAATTTAATAGTATGATGGTTTAATTGCTTCGAAAAATAGTAAGGTGGTAAAATCGCGACTTTTACAATAGTATGGTTGTCATTTATGTAGTTTACCCTAACTTATAATATGAGATACAACATAAGATAGTGGGTTATTAGTGGAATAACTTATAATATGAGATACAACATAAGATAGTGGGTTATTAGTGTGATAAACACTTGGTTTATAATGAAGCCATGTGTTAAGGAAGATGACACACGGCTAGCAAGCGTGCAAAATCAACATATGTTCTCATCTTTCCTTCATTTTTCTTACACAATCGAGAATAACAAAGAGAGATGGGATTTGAGAGCTTGAAAATCTTGAAAAAAAGAAGCAAAACAAGAAGGAACATTTAAAGTTTGAAGGCTGGAAATTATATTTAGATTGCATGCATGTTCATTCAAGTTGAAGTAAGTAGAATATTGTGTTACCCGATTTTGTCCATGAATTTATATGTTTATCTTGATAAATTTGGGTTTGATTTTGCTAGAAATTTATGTTTGAAGGTGTTAAAAATGGTTATGAGAAAATGTAGAAGTAGCTGGTAAATTAAGATTAGGTGGTGGAAGCCAAGAAAATAAGTTATAAGGAGCTTAAGATAAAAATTAGTGTAATCTGCTCAACACTGCCCTGTTCTAGACAGTGACCTTTAAAAATTCACCAAAATTAAAATACATGAAATTTAGACCTGAAATTTTGATAGAAAATACTTGGGTATGTATAGTTTAACTAGAAACAAATGACATTAAAATTTGATATCTATAAAAAAATTCGGAACCGAAATTGTTGAGGTGTTACAAACTGTTCAGAACTGCAAAATGGCCTATGTTTAATTAATAAACTGTACTGATTGAGAAATGAGAAAAATATGTACCATACATGGATTTAAATATGAATAAATAAGCTTTCTGGATTAGTAAAGAAATTGAAACTTGGACTTGTGAGTAAAATGATATGGCTAAAATAGTGACTAGTGCTCAAACTACCAGATTAGGGACAGTTTTATATGTTTAAGTGTTTGTGATTGTATAAATGGATTATGTGGTTGAAATGAATTCTAATATGATTTGTATATGTTTGTTTGAATGTTTAAGAGCAAGAGTATGAAGATTACTTAGAGGATTCAAGATTTAACCAACCAAATAGAAATGGCAAGAGCATAGTAATCAAGGAAACAACATAGCTTGGAGTATTGTGAGTGTAGTTGATTTTAGGGTTAGGACTAGTGTCCTAACCAATGTTTTAAGTTTATATGATTATTTCACATGATTTATGAAATGAATCTAATAAGGATTTGGTAATTAAAATGTAATGGAAGAAGGAATAAATGAAATATGATAATATGTTACATATTTAGTGCTAATTGACATTGTTGGTCATTAATGTGCTTTTCTATGAGATGTTGGCTATATGTGCTTCAAGATATGAACTTATAAGTGATTTTAAGCTATTGTTTTTGATGAATTCATGAGTGAAATGACATGATATACTTGCTGGAAATTGCTTGAATGATGACCTTGAATAAGTCTAATGTATTGGTGACATGTACATGCTATATGACCATGTAAATTGTTTGTGAAACACTTAGTTGATCTTGTTGGAATTTAAAAGACTTAATAAGTCTTTGGTTGACTAGTGGTCCTTAGGTAGAAGGGCATGCCTTAGAGTCTTGAGCTCTACTGATTTAGTACTTTATGTACTCTCTGTTAAAGGTGGTTAGTCATCTATTGTTACATGTTATATGGTTTAGTTAGACACCTTGATACAATTATTTATCTACTAATTACTGATGCTTTGTGCATCTACCGTTATATGTTGGCACTTGATACCTATTGACTTAATTACCTAGTTCATCTAATCATCCAAGGCAAAACCTAAGAAACTTGTAATAAAACTTTACATAATCAATGAAAAGATAATATGTTATAAGGTTACATGTTATATGGAATGATATGAGTAGTGACTCTATTCGGATGAAATGAATGAAATGAGATCATGCTTTGGTTGATTATTATATGATGTTCAATGACATTGTTGATACGAAATTGGTCTATATGATTGAATTACATGATGTTATGCTTAATTGCTATTGATTATGAGCATGATTATATGATTTTGATGTTATTACATGAAATGAATTAGCTAGGTGTGACTTGATTGGTGTTAAGCCTAGCTAAGTAACCTTGATCATATGAAATAACACATTAAAAGATTGAATTAGTAAGTATAGAAACTGCCTCACTAAGTACATATTGTACTTATCACTCTCATGTTTCCTTCTTCCAAAATAATAGGTTTCTAATTCCAAAAGCTATCTAATCTGATCCGGGAGCAATCACAAGTCAAGACTCAAGTATGATATAGCTTTTCTAGACTCCTAGATGGTGGAATAGTTACATATTTATAGTGTCACATGCATTTTGGATCTTTGTATATATTAAGATAAGATTTACATGATATGTAATGTATGAAACAATGTTTGGATGGTTTATATATATATGACTAAGTTTGAAGTGATTTTGCAATGATGTGTATAGTTTATATGTTAATACATGTTGAATTGCCATGGATCATAATATGTTAACTTGGTTGGTTAGGTGGAAATGCATCTAGAATGCTTCATGGTTCTTGATTAACTCGAATGATTGAGATGATAAGTCGATCAATGCTTCTTGGATTCTAATTGGTCTGAATGCTACATATATGTATAGGAATGTGGAACGCATTTAGTATTATCATTGAATATGTGATAGAAATGATCTTAATGCTTGTTTGATTCGTATGGCATTAGAGGTTATAGTGATCAATTCGAATGGTCTTAAGTGTTCTAGATTAATTTGAAATGTCTAATTGTGGTGTAGGGATGTATGGTTTGTATACTTGTTCACATGTTGTTTAAATGATGTTGGTTATATGATTGATTGTGATATATGTAAAGTGTATATAAGTTGATATGTTTGAATATGTTATATATTATGTTTGAACTTGTATTGTTGTTGATTGTGTAAGCATGTTGATATGATGACCTTGTATGAATGAGCATGTTTGAAATTGTAAACCATTTGAACTTGTTAAGTAAAAGTTTTTATTAGCCCACCATTTCTACGTTATAAGCTGTGAAAGCTATGATTGATATGAAAAATTATATGTTATGTTATCTTGTTTGTCCGAATCTGTTCTGCTAAACGTAACGCCCTTTCACTCCTAACCCGGGCGATGGGTGTTACATGTTGGACTAAGCTCAATATCGATGGGGCGCACCGCGAAGTGGATGGCTATGTGTCGTGTGGGGCTGTTGCTAGGGATAGTAGTGGGACTTGGAAATTTGGCTTCACAAAGTTTATCGGGATATGTTCAGTGGTTGATGCGAAAGTTTGGGGAGCGTATATGGGACTTGTGTTTGTGTGGAACGCATGGATTCAACATGTTATCATTGAGTTGGATAGTTTGGAGGCTATTCGTATTGTTTGACAAGACTATAATGGTAGTCATGAGCGACACGGTCATTTATTGGAGCTTTGGAATCGGCCTTGGGAGATTCAGATTCAACATGTACGTCGTGAGGGAAATCAGATCGCGAACAAGCTTGCTCGGTTGGCTACCTTTGGTAGCTTTGCGCCTATGCTCCTGGATACTCCACCAGCTTCGGTGATTTCATGTCTACAGGAGGAGAGTCTAGGCTCTTAGGATAGTCTTGGTTTTTTTATGTAATTATTTCATTTGTTGGTTATTTGTGGTATCATGGGTACTATTTTCCTCCATTTAGGTTAGGGAGATTTTTAATAAGGTCTATGGTATCACCCGTGTATGGTTTTCCTATATATAAAATCATACCGCCTTTTCACCAAAAAAATGATAAAATAATGATATTGTGGCTCATCCTTGTTTTTCTATAATTCATCACTGACGGTGATACTAATTCAAGGATAATCGGCGATCGCTGACTTTTCGTTCTCTTTTATTCTTTCATTTTTTCTTCTTTCTTTCTCCACGTTTTTCATAATTTTTACTATTTTTGTGTTGTATATGCGAGTCATATTATTTTATTCCATTCAATTGGTATTGTTATTGTTGCGATATCTAGATGATCGTAAATTTGAGTCAATTTAAAAGCAATTATCTTCGATTTAAAAATAAAATGATTATAACTGGTTTAGGGTAAACTTTAAAAATATTATAAGTTTATACCAATAGTTTTTAGGGTAAACTAACTATTTAATGTAAGCATAAATCGAGTAAAAACGCAGTGAAAAGATCAAAATTCATAATTACCTCCAATCATTGTCAAAACCGTATGTCAAATTGAGATGTGATTGCACCACCGTTAAGAACGTCTCGAACACCATCGAGAAATCGTATGCCAAAGATCTTCTAAGCACTCGAGAAACCTCACTAGATGGAATAGAATACTTTGTGATACTTGGTGCTTAGGGACCTTGTGCCTATAAGTATTTATAGGTGATTTTCCCATAAAAATCACCAACCAACTGTATCATAAGCACACGAGCTAAAACCATGCAACTATAATTTTGTGAATGTCCTTATTTGTAAACGTAAGAAACCACCCAACTCATGCCTATCCATTATGCTTGGCTGAAAGCATTTTGATTTCCATGCTTTGCATTTCCAATAGTGGAAACGTGGGAAACTGTTCACCACAAACCAACAATTATAACATTTAGTCTCCAACCTATTATTTTGTTTATGTTTGTGTACTTCATTTATTGTTTTTTGGTAAAATGGTACTTAATTTTACGTTTTGTTTCTATTTTGGTACATGCTCTTAAAAATCAATGACATGTTGACTAGGAGAGAGAGGGAGAAAATCACACGTGACAAACTGTCAAAATTTGCTAGACTGACTAGGAGAAAGAAAATGACATGTCAATCACATGTGATTTTCTCTCTCCTAATCAATGAGTCACGTATGATTTTTTCTTTTATTTTCAACGCGCCGTTAAATTTTTAACAGCGATGTACCAAAATAGAAAAAAATATAATATTAGACATGGTTATGTAAAAAAAAATAGTTAAAATTCTAAAATAAAAACAAAAATAAAAATAGGATACCAGATAGATAATTTACCCTAGTTTTTAAAGCGATATAGGTTGGAGAAATGAGAATTAAGCAGTGTAGTGTAGTGCACATCAGCAAGTTGTTGGGCCACCTTTTGATCGAAATACAATGATAACAAAGTTAAAACTTTGACCGTACTTTTCTTGACAATAACTATGGTTAAGTGTATGAACCAACTGTTCCACTGGCGCCCCTTCAAATTTCAATCATAGTTGTCAGTACTGTATTACTGCCACTAGTATTGCTCTATTAATATCGTTTTGATTTTTTATTAAATAAAGATATATTATCGGTAATTTTAAATGAATAATCTCTTTTAAATTATTATTTGAGAAAATAGCTCTCAAAAAATATTATTTGACAAAATGACCCCAAACTTGCCACGTCGGTGAACCTCGCGTTGTGTAGGACGCGAGGTTTGATATCACGTTCTGCACAACGCGATTTTAGTTTACATAGTCTTGTTGTTTGTGTTAACATGCATTCATCTTTTAAAAAATCCCACGACCTCGCGTCCTGTAGAACGCGATATCAAACCTCGCGTCCTATACAACGCGAGCAGGGACGGAGCCACAGCTCCCATGGGTGGGGCTGTGGCCCCCCCGGTAGGGGAGAAAAAAAATTACCTTTAATTTCTTATATTTTTTTAAAAAATTGGAATAATTGTGAATTTGCCCCTCCCACCTTTTAAAATTTATGTTTTGCCCCCATAACTTCAAATCCTAGCTCCGTCCCTGAACGCGAGATTTACCGACGTGGCAAGTTTGGGACTCATTTTGCCAAATAATATTTTTTGAGAGTCATTTTTTCAAATAATAATTTAAAAGAAATTATTCTTTTTAAAATTGCCTATATTATATTCTCATACGTAAATTCGAATTCATACATACAAATTGTGATAATATAAAAAATTATAACCACCGTACTAATTTGTGGATCTCATCTCGTTTTGGTTTTTAAGTTGATATAAAGAAGTTTCCGTTTTATTTAAGTTTAAAGACTATTAAATTTTTATTGTTTTGTTATTTTTTTATTAAATAGACGTGTGTCTATATTTTTAAGGTAAGTGTTAATGTTTGAATAGAATATAATAATATAAGTATCATTATCACTCAATTAATTAATAAATATTTAGTCAATATTAAATTTGTATCAGTGAGTTTGAACTCGTGATAATCAATAAAAGATTATAATATTTTTAAATTAAATTTTAATATTTTATGGTAAATAATTTTTCATTTCAATAATTATATTTAAAAATGAATATAATCTTTTACTTAGTGAACTTAATTAATAATTTTAAATTTTATGTGTATCATTAATTTAGACAATTTGATCATGACATTGTGTTAATTTTCCAAAGTGCTTTATGTTCTATCTTTTGCATCCTATTGCGAAAAATAAAGAAGAAAAATGAATCAATTAGCATACAAATAGATATATGTAGATAAAGAATTAAAAAAAACCCAAAAAATGCCCAAAGATTAAGAAAAAATCCTCTTCCATTTGGTTCCTCCTTTCCTTTGTCAACACTAAACAAAATATAATTTACCTCTAATTTTCTAAAATTAATCCTAAACTTTAAATTTAATTTTTTAAGTGTAGAGTATAAATAAAAATACAAAGGGCGGAGCTATATGGAGAGGGGAGGGACAATTGCCTCCCACCCGTCAATTCTTTTTTCTACCTTTGTCCTCCCATATAAAATTTTAAAAAAATTAGTTTATTTATAAATTTACCCCACTTCTAAATATTAATGTTTTGGCTCGAACCCAAAATTCGAACGTCGTACATGAGGAACACTAAAAAGGATGTAAAATTTCTATTCCAAAGGTTAATTTATTGAATCTCTAACCGTTACTGCATCTTGTTTTGGTCGGCATTGTTTGGTTCATTGAGAAACCCTTTCTTTATAAATAAATATATGGACACCTCTTTGTTTTCCAGCTGCATGGTTATTTATATGCTGCTGCATGACCCACTGCCATTTTTTTCACTTTCAAAACCTATTGCTGCTACCTAACACCATTGGAGAGAGATAGGATAATGAAAGGAAAGGACTGTAAAAAAAAGGCAAACCAAATGACTAAACAGTGAATTTCAATTATTTTTCCTATTTACTAAAATCCCCTCCAATAGAAAACCAGCAAGAAAGCCTATATTTTGGAAGGGAAACAACTAAAAAAGAGGAAAAGAAAAGTGGGTATCATTTTCTGTTCCTTTGCTTTGCATCTCTCTCTCTCTCTCTTTTCCTTTTTGTTATCATCAATTATTTATGAAACTGTAAGGAAAGGAAAATAGCAAAGAAAATTTTAAGTCTGACAAGTTCTGCAAAAACTTGATACACTCATACACCAAAAAGCCTAAAACAGAACGTGTGCTGACTGTCGCAGAGTGTGTTTTTAGCCATAATTGGATTGGAATATGGTACTTTCACCTCTTTTAACAGAAACTGATCGTTTTCCCTTCCTTTGATTTTTTTCCTTATGGGTGCTTTGGGTTTTCACTTTGTTTTTTCCAGGTTATGAATTCGACATCAAAATGATCTGATTTGTTCATTTCAAGTCAATCTGTTGTCTTTCTGGTTAAAGTTCTTGGACATTTTTTAAAAGAGAAAAGAAGTTGTGCAGTTTCCGTACACTGGTACAAGTGGGATTTTCTTTGCGGGGTGTTTTTCAAATCAAGATGGCGACCTACTATCATGGAAGCTCAGAATTCCAAGCTGTTTCGGCTGCTGATGGGATGCAAACACTCTATCTCATGAACCCCAACTACGTTCCCTACTCCGATACGCACCAACCGGCTGCCGCCGCCGCCGCCACTAACATGTTCTTCTTAAACCACTCAAGTTTACCCCAGGCGCCTCCGCATAACGACCATCACCGTTTCCTCGGTCTTCCTCTCCCAACACAGACATCGACATCCATCAGACCGGTTAATTCCGATGATCCCCACCGTCCATCTCCTCTTCACGGTTTAGTCCCCGGTTTCCACTCTAACTTATGGGGTACTTCAAGTCTTGAGCATCAGAATTCTCCGGGAAGTAGTAGCCACCCTCAGGTTGTTGTGTCGGCAGCAGATAACACTGGTGGGTCCCACGATGCGCAGACGGGGTTTCGTCGGCCGGTGGTGTCGCCGAGGCAAGGTTTGTCCCTGAGTCTATCATCCCAACAAGCGGCTTACAGGTCGGGTAATAACGTTGAAACGGATATACAAGGACAACAACAACCTCAAGTTCAACCCATGTCACTGGCTGATGACGTGAGGATATCGGGGAACTCGCCGTCGTCGGTTTCCGTCGTTTCGAATGGGATTTCCGGGGCTCAGAGTGTGGTCCTGGGATCAAAGTACTTGAGAGCAGCACAAGAGCTTCTTGATGAAGTGGTTAATGTGGGGAAAGGGATAAAGACTGACGTGTCTGAGGGGACCAAGGAAAAGATAAAAGTGAACAAAGAACCGGTGGCTGCCGTGACCGGAGAAGATTCAAGTGCCGGTGAAAATGGAATTAAACGTGGAGCTGAGCTCACCGCAGCACAAAGACAGGAGCTGCAGATGAAGAAATCAAAACTAATCAACATGCTTGATGAGGTTTAAGTTATTATTAACGTCACTCTAGTACTAAACTGAGGTCGCGATGTTGTAGTTGCGAATGTTATGTCTGTGAATTTTACTTTTTTTCTGATGTTGCGGCAAATTTCAAAATTGTTACAATAGGACCACAATTTAATGCTATACGTCACTGAATATGATTGTTCTTCGCTATTAATTGAAAGAACTAGTACTCTATGTATCCATTAGTATTCCACTAATATTGGTGATCCTTTGTTTATGAACTTGAAGGTGGAGCAAAGATACAGACAGTACCACCACCAAATGCAAATCGTGGTTTCTTCGTTCGAGCAGGCAGCCGGATTCGGTGCGGCGAAATCCTACACCGCCCTTGCTTTGAAGACGATTTCGAAGCAATTCCGGTGTCTCAAGGACGCAATATCGGAGCAAATCAAAGCCACGAGCAAGGGTTTAGGAGAAGAGGATTGCTTGGGTACAAAAGTGGAGGGTTCGAGACTACGATACGTGGATCATCAGCTCCGGCAACAGAGAGCGTTGCAGCAGTTGGGAATGGTCCAACACAACGCTTGGAGACCCCAAAGAGGGTTACCTGAGCGTGCTGTTTCCGTTCTTCGTGCTTGGCTTTTCGAGCATTTCCTTCATCCGTATGTACTAGAAATCAGAAACCCTGTAATTAGATGATTATCTTACACTACATATTACCTTTAGCTCAAATACCAAATCCATTAAACTTTGTTTTCTTTTTGTCCACAGGTACCCTAAAGATTCAGACAAACATATGCTTGCCAAACAAACAGGGCTTACAAGAAGCCAGGTATGTCTTATGTGCATGATCTCACTATATATATATATATATTGCTCTTCTTTGACCATTATTCTTTGGTCAAATTATGGTTTTGGTCCATTAATCGTATTCAAATTTGAGATTTAAAGTCTCTATTATATAGATATAATTTAGTCGCTCTATTTTTTGTTATAATATCATTAGTTAATTCAAATGGTTAACTTTTTAACCATTTGAATTAACTAATGATATATTAAAAAAATAGCTATAGTAAAAATATATTGAGTAAACTACATAAATGGTCCCCGACTATGACGTAATTTTTTGTTGAGTCTCCTGACTATGAGAAGATACAAATAGGTCTTCTGACTAATCGCGACTAACAAATCAGTCTGATTCCATTAAAAAATAAATGGTTGGTGATGTGACAATTAATAAAATCTGTAGAATAATATATTTAACCCTCAACCTTTATATTTTATTTTAATTTGGTCATAAATTGAAAATTTTAGGTCTCAACATCTAAGTATTACAACATTTTAGTCCCTTAAATCCTAAATTTTATCTTCTTCCCTTCTAAAAAAGATTTTATTATACAGATTTTATTAACTGTCTCATCATCAGCCGTTTATTTTTTAATGAAAGACCGATTTGTTAGTCACAATTAATCGGAGACCTATTTGTAACTCCTCATAGTCAAGGGACTCAGTAATGAATTGAGTCATAGTCGGAAGACCATTATATAATTTACCCGAATATATTTACCTCAACACGATAAGTATGAAGGAGTATTTTTAAGATAAAATTCATGTCAAGATTTCAATTGAAACAATTAATTTATTTGGAATATACAATTCAAATAATTAATCGATTAATTTTTTTTTGACAACATAAGGGAAATAGAGGAACAATGATGAGCAACTTTGCCAATTGGCTAAATGTGTTTGCTCAATTAATGAATTAACTAATAATATTATAAAAGTGTCAATAATCTTTAGAGCAAGTGGTTAAAAAACTCTTAATTGACATCTTCCCCTCCCTCATTTATGGGTTTGAAACTCGGTAAAAGTAAAATTTTCTTTTCCTTCCCTTAAATAAGAATTGTTCAAAAAACACACTATAAGTATAAATAAAATTATGCAAAACCAAATCAAACAAGTAGATGGGTAGAATTCCTTGAATTAAAATATTACATATAATTTATTATACTTGAGATTGAATCTCAAATTTGATTATAATAGTGGGAGCAAACCATAATTTGAAATCAAATATTTTAGTCATCAAACAATTTAAGTTGGAATGCAGGTATCAAACTGGTTCATAAATGCTCGGGTTCGGCTTTGGAAGCCAATGGTAGAAGAAATGTACACGGAGGAAGTGAAGGAACAAGAAAAGAAGGGCGGCGAGAGTGGGCAAAAGGAGTCAGGGTCTAGCTCTAATGCACATCAAGAGAGTGTCTCATTTATGATGGATCATGTCAAAACTCAATCCCACACCGAGAAATCCATCAACCACCACAACATTGATCAATTTTCCAACTCCACATCTCCCTTGGGAGGATCCTTTCTTCCACAAACAGCCTTCAATCTCATCGGATCGTCCGACCTGGACGGTGCGGTTCAAAGAAGCCCGAAAAAGCCAAGGGGTACTGTCAATGACTTGCACAACTCCCCTAGTAGTATCCTTTCTATGGACATGGAAATGAAGCAGGGTGATGAAAGGCTGACTAAGGACAGTTACTCGTTCCTCACGGGAACTGAGAGTCCAGGCGGTGGATTTGCAACATACGGTTCGATGGGGGACATCGGGAGGTTCGATCCGAGCCAGCTGACCCCGAGGTTCCATGGAAACAGTGTTTCACTTACACTTGGCCTTCCCCATTGCGAGAATCTGTCACTCTCGGGGAACCACCACCAGAACTTGCTATCAAACCAGAACATTCAGGTGGGAAGAAGGTTAGAATTAGGGCCAGCCGAATCTGATTTCTGCGGGATCAACAACACCCAACAAGCTTCTCATTCGACCACCTTGGAGATGCAGAACAGGAAAAGGTTTGCTGCGCAATTGTTGCCGGATTTTGTGGCATGAAAACGAAACCAAACTTCACATTCCATTAACTTGCAGTTGTTCTATCGGCTAAGATATGTACTACTATATAGATCCTGCTTGCTCGACCATGACTCTGAGTGAATGAGCATGCATAGAAAAAAGCCGAAGAAGAGGAAAATAGCCTTTCCAAGACCAGTTTCTCTTTATTAATCCTGCTTGCTCGACTGTAAAGGAAAGATGGGTAGTTTATAAATATATAAAGTTGGTATATATTCTTACGTAGTTTAGGCTTGAATTAGTAATGTTGAGCATTATATATATCATATTGATACAATTGGAGATATTTGAAACATCTTATATGTGTGGATCTGCAAAATGGTTATGGGGTGTATACGATCGATATTTCAACTTTGACTATGCTCTTATGTTTTTTTCTCCTCACATGGGAATTCGGATGCTTTTAATATTCATTTTAACTCAAAACTATGTATATTTGAATTGTAAGGATTAGGAGGCATAAGCCATGAACCTTTTTTTGGAGCAGCATAATTGGTGTATAAACTCCACAACTCAATTTGTAGAATATTTTTAAAACCAACCAACTACCATCACAATCCTGCATGACTCCGCAGCAACGCCGATACCAATAGCTGATGTAACAGCACCATTAATATTAAGGCAACCTCTGCCACATGGTATCCTCGGCGATTTAGCATTAACCAACAAAATATAGCTCACTTCAAACTACATTGCAACATGTTAAGCTTCTAGAATTAACTAAGTTGGTTAGCTAAACAGTTTTGGTTGTTAGAAGGTTGATAGTTAGCAATTATGCAGTTAGGGTTTCTGCATATGAGCTTAAGCTTGCTCTATAAATTGTAAAGTCCGAGTTTAAGAATAATACAATCTCCAGTATTCTTTTCATTTCTGTTTGTTTCTTCTCTTCATTTCTACATGGTATCAATCGCCGGGAAATTTTTGGTTCCAGCTTCCGTGTGATTCTTTCGGTTTTTCTTTTCTTGTGTCTATCATTGTCTCATGGCCAATTCTGGAGATTCGTCTCTTACACCTAGTGATTCCACCGGCAGTTCCTCCGTTCCAGGAAAAGCGTTTACCAACAAAAGAGTCAGTATTGTTCTTGATGAAACAAACTTTCTCTTATGGAAACAGCAAATCTTGTTGGCCGTTCGGAGTCATCGTCTAGAAAAGCTGCTCACTGGTGTACTCAAGGCACCTCCGGCCATGGTTACTAATGATCAGGGTGACAAGGTTGAAAACGAGGCGTATGAAGTCTTTGTGGCACAGAACAGTGCCTTGGCTTCTTGGATTCTTTCCACGATAAGCTCTCATCTCCTATCTGAATTCATAGGTGCAGAAACATCAGTAGAGATCTGGTCTACTGTTTTCAAATATTTCTCCAGTCGATCAACCACTACAGCGATGGGCTTGCATTATAAGCTTCGTTCGATTCAAAAGGGAGATCTCAGCATGAGGGAGTATGTTGCACAAATTAAAGAAGTCTGTAATATGCTCTCTTCCTGCGGAAGTCCCATTTCAGATCTTGAGAAAATTGCTTCAATTCTCAAAGGGCTTCCTGTTGAATATCAACCATTTGTGGCGGTTATCACGGCGAGTCAGTCTCCGTTCACGTTGGATGCAGCGATTTCAGTTCTGATGGATGTTGAAACACAAATTCTTAATTTTCATCATTTCTCGGATGTTACTCCCTTGGTTAATGTTGCACATGTCCCTAGTTCTAATCAAGATTCTTCTCAAGAAAACAGTCGAACACAATTCAGGCCTTATCGAGCTGGTATGAATTCTCGTGGTCGAGACAGAATGGCATATCGATCTAACATGAAACCTCAATGTCAGCTCTGCGGAAAGACAGGGCATCTTGTTGATAGATGCTGGCATAGGTTTGATGAAGCCTTTCCTGGTGTAATTGCCCGTACTGCTGAGAGATCTAAAGATGATACAAATGCTCATGCACATATTGCTAATGTGAATGATGCCCAATGGTTTGTGGATTCAGGTGCTTCGCATCATGTTACTCCTGATGCTGCGAATGTGGGCAATGGTGCAGAATACACTGGTCTGGGTAAGTTGTTTATTGGCAATGGTTCAGGTTTATCTATTTCTAAATTTGGTCAATTTGTGTTAGAATCATCCTCTCGATCGTTAATTTTGAGCAATGTTTTGCATGTTCCTCGAGTCACTAAAAATCTCCTATCCGTCTCTAAGCTTGCTAGTGATAATGGTGTCTTTCTAGAGTTTCATGCTCAATCCTGCTTGGTTCGTGATGAAATTACAAAGAACATTATTTTCCAAGGAGATCAAGTTGGTGGCCTGTACAGATTTCGATCTTCTTCAGCGTCTACAAAACCCCTGGATAGTTGTTGTCGTGCTCATGTAGCTGCAGTTGATAGAGAGTGTAATGTAGTTGATGTGATTAATTTTTGGCATCGTAGGCGTGGTCATCCAGCCTTTTACACTTTAGTTTCTGTTTGTAAAGAATGCAATGTACACATTGATTCATCATTTAATAAAAGAACGGATGTTTGTGTAGCATGTCAAATGGGCAAGTCTCATTTTCTTCCTTTTCCATCTTCAAACACTGTTTATAAAGAACCATTTGAGTTGATCTTTACAGATCTATGGGGACCAGCTTCAGTGTCTTCTCAAGGATTTGCTTACTATGTATCCTTTGTTGGTGCATTCACAAGACACACTTGGGTTTATCTGTTGAAGCACAAGTCCCAAGCTATTGTTGCTTTTCAATCCTTTCAAAAGTTGATAAAAACTCAATTTAACAAGGGTGTCAAAGCTGTCCAGAGTGATTGGGGAGGTGAGTTTCGTAGCCTTTCATCTTTGTTGACTAAAGAAGGTGTTGTTCATCGAGTCACTTATCCACATACATCCCAGCAAAATGGTGTTATGGAGAGGAAACATCGACATGTCATTGACTCACCTTTGACTTTATTGGCTCAAGCTTCATTGCCGTTGCGTTTTTGGTCATATGCTGTGACAACAGCTGTCTTCCTGATTAATCGATTGCCAACCAAAGTTCTTCAGGGAGCTTCACCATTTGAGAAGTTATTTGGTCACAAGCCTACATACGATATGCTTAAAGTCTTTGGATGCAGATGCTTTCCATGTCTCAGACCGCTCAATGCCCACAAGTTTGCTTTTCGGTCGCAACCATCCACATTTTTAGGCTATAGTCCTGTGCACAAAGGATATCAGTGTTTAGATCCTAGTGGCAAGGTTTTCATTTCTAGAAATGTTATTTTTGATGAACGTGTCTTCCCCTTTGCAGGTAAAGATGATAATACTAATGCAACTGCAAGTGTTCCAAACTTTGTTTCCAGTAGTGTTCCCTTGGTTCCTGGGGTTGATTGCTTGCTGAAGAATCCTAGGGGTGTTTCTGCTACTCCAAGGGATGATATGCCTACAGTATCTGACTCGTTTGATGCACCTAAGGTTCCTTCTGAAGCCCCTTTAGTTACACCTACAGAACCTGTTGTTGAGGAAGAGCTTGCAGTGGTTGAGATGCGTACTTCTTTAAATGATGTGGATCTTCCAGGGTCTCCTAATATGAGAGGCAGTGTTACACCTGATGGCTCATTTCATGTGTCACCTACTTCAAATTCTCCAGTGATGTGTGATGATCAGGCTCAATCCCCAGGACATGCTACATCTGTTATGTCCTCGAGGATGCCTTCTCCAGCTCATACTCAGTTGATAGATGACATGTCCGATCCAGCTCATGATGGGTGTGCATCTGTGCCTGAGGTACTTCCTACTGATTCAACTATTCAAGTACCTGTGGCTCCTAGTACACTTGATAATGTGCATCCTATGACTACTCGAAGTAAAGCAGGGGTGTTTAAACCCAAAGTGTATCTTGCTGCTACTGAAGACATTATACCATCCTCGATACAAGAAGCTCTTTGCGATCCTAAGTGGAAAGTATCTTCTGATGCAGAATACAATGCCCTTGAAAAGAATGGTACGTGGAGGCTTGTTGAGCTACCTGCAGGACGGTCCTTGGTTGGATGCAAATGGATCTTCAGGATTAAGAAGAATGCAAATGGAACTATTGCTCGATATAAGGCTAGGTTGGTGGCTCAGGGGTTTAATCAGGTTCCAGGGCAAGATTTTCATGACACGTTCAGCCCAGTTGTAAAAACTACTTCAGTTAATGTTGTGCTAGCATTAGCTGTGTCTAATTAGTGGAGTCTGCGGCAAATTGATATCGATAACACTTTTTTAAATGAAGGATTGAGTGAAGATGTGTTCATAAGACATCCACCTGGCTTTGAAACAACAACTGATGATGGCAAGCAGTTGGTTTGTAAGTTCGAAAAAGCTTTGTATGACCTAAGGCAGGCCCCAAGGAATTGGTATACAAGGTTGAAAGATTTTCTAATTACCATTGGATTCAGGAGATCAGTTGCAGATTCTTCATTGTTTGTTCGAGGTGAATCATGTGTGTTTACATATATCTTATTATATGTAGATGATATCATTGTTACAAGTAGCTTAGAATCAAGCGTGTCCAATGTAATTGATCTGTTAAGGAAGGAATTTTCTCTTAAGGATCTTGGGCAGCTCAATTTTTTTCTTGGCATTGAAGTTCAGAGATGCAATGGTTGTTTGTTTTTAAGTCAACACAAGTATGCTCAAGAGCTTCTTGAAAGGAAAAAGATGGATGGTGCAAATGCAGCTAACACACCAATGCTTGCTTCAGCAAAGCTAAGTGAAGATGCGGGCAATCTGATTGAAGATGCTACTGGCTATAGGAGTATTGTGGGAGCTCTCCTCTACTTGTGTCATACAAGGCCAGACATCATGTTCAGTGTGCATAGGGTTGCTCAGTACATGCATCGTCCTTGTGAAGGTCATCTTATGGCAGTTAAGAGGATTCTGAGGTACTTGAATGGGACGCTACATTATGGATTGGTGTTTAAACCTTCTGAGCATGGTGCATGCATTGTTTCATTTTCAGATGCGGATTGGGGCAGTAATCCAGACGATAGGAGATCTACTATAGGCAATTGTGTCTATTTGGGTAACAATCTTCTCACATAGAATTCGAAGAAACAAAAGGTGGTTGCACGTTCGACAATGGAGGCTGAGTATCGTAGTATTGCGGATACTGCCTCGGAGGTCACTTGGATTCAGGCATTGGTAGCAGACATGGGCGTTGTGCAGAAACAGACTCCTGTGATCTGGAGTGATAGTACGAGTGCAATGTCGTTGAGTATGAATCCCGTGTTCCATGCACAGTCCAAACATGTGGACTTAGATGTTCATTTTGTGAGAGAGAAGGTTGCGGATGGATGTCTTCGAGTAAACTACGTACCTGCCATGCATCAGGTGGCCGATGGATTCACTAAACCCTTGACGAGTTCCTACTTTGAAATGTTTCGAGAAAAACTTAATGTAATGTCCTTCAGTTGTTTCTGTCAGTTAGGAGGAGATAAAAAGTAAGGGAAATGTTAAGCTTCTAGAATTAGCTAAGTTGGTTAGCTAAACAGTTTTGGTTGTTAGAAGGTTGTTGGTTAGCAGTTATGCAGTTAGGGTTTCTGCATATGAGCTTAAGCTTGCTCTATAAATTGTAAAGTCTAAGTTTAAGAATAATACAATCTCCAGTATTCTTTTCATTTCTGTTTGTTTCTTCTCTTCATTTCTACACAACATCGTATTAGCTTGCTGGTAAGTATCATTGAATAGAATAAGAGTCATCTACAACGCTTTCAAGATCAACTTCATCCGATAGATCAGTCTCGATTGTCATCAAAGCAAGTTTATTTAGCCTTTCTTGTGACATTTATTCGTAGGTATGGCTTCAAAAACTTCAATTTTGAAAAGTATCATCCTACAGAAGCAACAATAATATGAATAGTCAATAAAACTCTATATGCAATTATCGCATTTGGAAGACAACTAAACATTTTAAAAACTTTAATAAATTCATAGCTCATATTTTTTTCCTTAGGTAAAAGCTCTCCAACTAATGTCAGCTCAACAAATAACTCATTTCCATCAACATCAGATAACTCATCTTTCCTATGAGCATTTTCAAAACTATTACAATCTAATAACTCATCTTATTAATTTCTCAAAACACCTAATGCTATTAAAACAAGATTTGAAGGTAATTTTTTTACAAAATGATTATATATAGTAGGCTTAATGTCAAAATAAGTGTCCAAACTATCATGTTTTTCCTTTTTAAGTGCCTAAACTATTTTTTTGCCCCTTTTAGGTGCCCAAACTTTCATTTTTTGGTCAATTTTAAGGTTAAGCACCTAAAAGGGACAAAAAAAAGTTTAAGCACTTAAAAGGAAAAACGAGATAATTTAGACACTTATTTTAGTATTAAGCCTACATAATAGTGATAATTTATTTTAGGCCTATATTTTCGGGGCCTATACGGTCGCGCATGCCAAAACTACCCCTTGTTTACGTAAATGGAAGTAATTTCATGCCTAAATTTCCTAGCTTCCGTTAACGTTACCTAATGTTTCTTTGGCTGCAAATGAGAATCCTTAACGGTGCAACTCAATATACTTACTCTTTAGCTTAACCTTGCCATGATTGTCGTTTTTGCAACTTTTTTTTTGTTTCGTAGTGCACATATAGTGTTTCTTTGCCTTAATACGATGAAAAGTTTTCTTCTCTTGTGGCATAGTGTTGTAGCGACTAAATCCTTAAGGTTTCTTTTTGTTTATAGAAAAAAATTTAAATCATGGAATTTCTAGTAAAAGCTCGTATTTTAAATAAAATGAATGAGTCGTCATTAATCACTCGGATAAGATAGACCGGATACCAAAAAAAAAACTAGAGATTCAATAAATTTTAAAGTCGGTTACATGGGGGAAAGCAATCACAGCAAAAAAAGGAGATCAAAGACAACTTAGTGATAGTCATTGTCCATCCATACTCGGTCTTGGGTGGTCGTCAGGCTCTTTTGAAAGGGATGGCTACTCGGTTAGCTGGAAATGGTTATCAGGCTGTTACTTTTGACATGTGGGGAGTTGGAAGGTCGACTTGAAGAGCTTCTCTCACAGGTTTTGCTGAAGTCAAGGATGTTAGAGCTTCTCTCCAGGAAGGTTGCATTGAGGCCATCATGGAAGCTTTTGTAAGTGGTAGTTTGTGTGTCTAGTTCCTTTTGTGTGCTATTATTGTTTTAGCTACAATGTATGTAATGGTTGTTGGATGCTGCTTTATTGGGTTGGAGAGGGTAGAGAAATCAATTCAGATTGCTGCTTTGCAATAATAAGAAAGTGGGGTTGTGGTGTAAGGGTAAGTGTGTTGTAGGCGAGTCAATGGCATTGTTATTTCTTAGGCATGTATGGTTGTTGGTTGTATTTTCTCTCGAGTTGTATGTATTCTTTTTCTTTATTTAAGTTTAGAAAAGCTCTTAAAGAGACACACAACTTTAGTTAAGGCATGTTCAAAATTTTATTAATAAATTTAATTTACCGAGAAAAAATGTTATAACTGTTTGGAATTAGGTTTTTGAATATCTTTCTTCTGATAGAATCTTGTTGATGGGTTCTTCTGCAGGTATATTAGAAATTTAGAATCAGTCTTCTTCTTCTGCAGGTATATTAGAGTTGCAGAACATAAGGAAGAAGATGGAACATAGTTCACACAGTAGAGTTAGGTTATATAAGAGTTTCATAAATATAAAACAATAAGGTTTCTTGGCCTAGTGGTTAAGACATGGGTTGTAAATTTGTAATACTCTTGGTTTTTTGTTCGAATCCTTGTTGTGGTATTTTTCCAATTTTGTTAATTTTTGACCAACCAAATGATGACACGTGTTATTATATGGTTGGTTAAAAAGTAATATAAAATTAATACAATAAAAATAATAATTTTTTTATAAAATTGTTACTGCCACGTCACCAAGTCCTGCTAAGCAAACCTGCCATGTCATCAAAGAAAGTTGATCGTCAGTTGGTTAACGGTTTTTATTGACGAGTGACCTATTTTGACTTAAAACAAAATATTAATGGGTTAACACTTTAACTGCACAAAAAAAAAAGAATATGCCTCAAAATAACTATAAAATTAAAAATTAGGGGCTATTTTTGACTTCATACCTGGAAGAAAATGTAATCTGCAACTTTAATTTGAACTCTACGTCCATTTTGTAATAAGATTAAGTACATGAATTTAACTTTTTTTATTCAAATTGGAAGATGAATTTAACTTCTAGATTCAAATTGGTTAAAAATTCATACGTATCATTTTAGACAAAAAAAACCTAATTCTTATACCTATTCGAATTCAGATGTCATATTCAAGTATCTAATTAGACCAATTTTTTTTTGAAAATTTAGGACTTATTAAAAACCCCCTATAAGTCCTAATTAGGGGAAAATAGTGCCTTTTGATTTTATTCCACATAAACACGATTACACGACTCTGTTCCTTTCATACAATACATGAACAACGGCTCCCAATTATTGCTTCCACACCATATTAACACTGATTTTTTGCACCACTATCTCTATTTCCTGGTAATCCATTTTTCGCTAATCTGTGTGCAATATAGTTCATTTCTCTAAATACAAACCTAACTAGCCAACCCTTCTTCTCACAAATATTTATGCACTTCTCGACCACATTCTTAAACCCAGACGGTGCTGATATGGGATCATTTACCCACTGCACTTCTAGCGAACTGTCAGATTCTATGATCAAGGAATACAAACCTGCCCATTTCGTCGATTCGAAGACGTTGCATGATTCGGCTATAGCAAGCAGTTCTGCCATTGAGGGATTGTTTACCCCTATAGATCTCGAAAAGGTAGTTAAGGTAATGCCTTCATGGTTTCGAAGAACGCCACCAATCCCTGCATTTCCAAAACTCCCTATCACCGCTGCATCAACATTGAACTTTAGCCATCCTTCATCAGGGGGTTCCCACACTCCTAGCCTTTGTTTGTTACGATTTTCCTCTCGTACACAAGCTTCATTTGGCATGCGTGCAAAGTCAGCTACAGATAATATCGAGTTTGGCCATTTACCTTTTGCGCAGTGACCTATCCGAACCACTGCTAAATCAAAAATCTGGTCCACTGTTATGTGCTTTTTGTTGAAGACTCTTTCATTCTTGCTTAACCATATTGTCCAAGTGAATCCGAACAGGGCCATCCTCCAGATTGGTCGTTTTGCTTCCTTGACAATTTGATCATTCCAAACCTGAACTAAGCCTTTGTAATCCTTTGGGATTGTAATTTTCATTCTCCATAAACTCCACCATTTTTGCCAAATGTTCCATGTGACATTACAGTGACAAAAAAAATGATCGGCAATTTCTTTCTCCTTCAGGCAGAAAACACACATGCTTGAAGCTAAGGACGACATACCTCTTTTTTCAAGTGCCGTGAAAGTTGGAATTTTTCCCAAGACAAGCCTCCACACGAAGAACTCAACTTTAGGCGGTGCTATATTTGCCCATACGTTTTTCCAGAGCTTGTCTTTTTCCTCCTCGCGCGTTGATGCAATCCCACAGTATACTTTAGGTGTATAGAATCCTTGGTGTAACGCCCCGGTTTTGGGCTTAGGAGTTTTGGGCGTTGACCGGTTGGTCAAAGTGCTGTTCGAATCTAAAGAGGTTAAATTAGGAAAGCCTAGTTCGGGTTGCATTAAAAATATGGAAAAATGTTCTAAAATCATCTTTTAATATAATTAAGTGAACTGTGAAATCAATTTTGGAAAATGAGTTTTGGAAGTGTGACATTTTGGCTAGTGACCAAAATGTAATTTTCGCAAGTTTGGTGGCTGTTTTATAAAGGGTTGGAACTTTGAATCTTTAAGGAGCTATTAATCCAAAAGTGGTTTCTCCAGATTTTTCTAAGATATTATAAGCTATTTTCTGATTTTAAAGATATCAAAAAGGAGGGAAAAGCTCATTTGGCAATTTTCTCAACTAACTTCTCATTTTCCTTCTCTCATTTTCTCTCAAACCAAACACTACATTTCCAGAGATTTGTTTCTGATTTTCTCACCTAAATTCCTCCTTTCAACTCTCATTTGTTTCCTAATCATTGTATCTTCAAAACCTCTTCAATTGCTACAAGTTTCATCAAGGGTTTTCATTCCAAAAAGTGGAGAAACACAAGTTTGGAGGTAAGAACGTCCTTCTCCTCTAAACTATCAGTTCTTTACTGAAATTCCTAAGTTTTCAATCCTTAATTGATGTTTAATTAAAGGTTTTAAAGTGTTGAAATGGATCTTGGCTTATTATGCAAGATTTTGATGATTTTTGATGATTTTCGTTAGATCTGAGTAATCTGTGATTTAAGAGATGTTTTTGATGTTAAATGATCTCTAAAATGATGTGGAATTGAGTTTTGATTGATGCAATCCTGGATAGGTTGAGTTTCCTAAGTTTAGCTTGTGTTTCAAGGTAGTTTTTGAGGTGATCTTGGTGATCTGATGTTGCTGGAGGTATAAGGTTGTTAATAGGTTGTTTTTAGATGTTATATGATGTTAATGGAAGTGAGGTTTTGCTGGTTTATGGCTGGGCTTTGTTTAGAAGTGGTTTGGATGCATTTTCGGTTGTGTTTGGTGGCCGAAAATAGAGGTTGGATGAGAGCAGCGAGTTTAGATGCTTTCATTGAAGCAATTAATGCATGATGATGCATTAATCCTCTGCTTTGATGTGTTGAAACAGGGGAGGCATCTTTGGATCCAAGTTTGGTTGATCCGGAAGCTTGATTTGGTGCTTTGGCTTGAAGCAAAGTGGAAATCGGTGAGTGAGTTTGTGGAAATTGGATTTCAGCTTTTAAAACCAAGGTTTGAAGGTTTTGGGAGCTTAGCTTAAGTCTAAACAACTTTGCTAAGCTCAAGTGTAAGTTTTCGGATTTTCTCTCTAGTGGTGGCCATGTCTTGATGTGATGCAAAATGATGATTTGCATGTTTTAATTACTGTTTTGAAAGCATGTTTTAGCATGGACTTTGCTGATGATATAAGCCATATGTTGAAGGTAACTCTAGGTAGGAGTACCTTGCTTTTGTACATTGTTTAAATGTGGATTGATGCTTTAAAATGCATGATGAAAATGGCTTGGTTTAATGCTTTAAACAATGGATTAAATGATGAATATGATGTATATTGGCAAGTGATGTTTTGAAAATGTTAAGGTCACTAAGGTGGTTAAAAGTCCTTGAGTGAGCCTTGTTACTTAAGATCATCAAGGTGGTTAAAAGTCCTTGGATGAGTCTTGTTGCGGACACTAAGGTGGTTAAAAGTCCTTAGGTGATCCTTCCATGGTGTTTAAAAGTCCATGGGGCCATGGTGTTTAAAAGTCCATGGGGCCAAGGTGTTTAAAAGTCCTTGGGGCCAAGGTGTTTAAAAGTCCTTGGGGTGATTCAAGCATTGGACACAAAGGTGGTTAAAAGTCCTTGTGTGGTCCTCATTCATGGTGTTTAAAAGTCCATGGCCAAGGTGTTTAAAAGTCCTTGGGGCCAAGGTGTTTAAAAGTCCTTGGGAAGTTGATGAACTTGTTTTAAGAAATGAAATGTATCACTTGAGCCAATATGACATGTTAAGTATTTTGTGAAGCATGAGATGCTTGTTTTAATGTTTATGATGAAGCATGAGATTGCTTGTTTAAAGTATGCTATTGAGCATGTGCAAAGGTTGATTTAAAGCATGTTTTGTAAATGTTTTGAATTGCATTATTGAATGGTTTTTATGAGCTTTCCTCACTAAGCTTTTGCTTATGCTCTCTTCGTTTTCTTAATTCAATAATGCAGAGCATTAGAGTATCTTGAAGGGCAGCAAGAGGGGCAAGAGTTCAAGTTCAAGTAAAGCTCAATGTATGGAAGGTTTTTGTTAAACATTTAGCTTTTGGGTGATTTGGCAATGGGGGACCAATGTGTATGTTTTGGGAGGTGTTTGAGACTCCCTAAGTATGTTGAATGTTATCTTGAATGCTGGTTTTTGGATTGGATCATTGCATGCTTGTTTTGGAAGTTTGGTGTTTTGAATAGCTAGCTTGTGTAGGAAGCATGTCTATTGAATTGGGGCTTTTTGCATTTGATGTTAGATTATTTTTTTGATGACTCCTATAAGTCGTATATGTGTTGAATTGCATGCTGGTAAAGTTTGGTGACATTTGGAGCATGTTTGAATGATCGATTACATGTTTTGGTATGCTTGTTTACTGCAATCTGTGCAGGCGTTTCGGAATAGTGTGAACCGTTTCGGAACGGGTGCCTTACATGAACCCAGGCATCCGAAACGGTAAGCACCGTTTCGAAACGGTTTGGTCTCTGCCAAGGCCATGTTTCGGAACCCGTTTCGAAACGGCCCGTGTTTCGGAACAGGGTCTACCTGTTTCGGAACGGTCGACCGTTGGGGGCTGACAGTGGCAGTTATATGTTTTGTTTTGTTTACGTTTTGGTCCTGAATCTTGTTTGTTCAATTGTGTGAGCTTGGGAAGTCCTTTTTAGCTGAAATTTCACAGAGAAGCATGAAACCTGATTAATTTCAAGATGGTAACTTCAATTTGGGTTAAGTCCTTTTAATTATCAGAAATTACAATTTGGTCCCTAAAGTTGTAATTTGTTCAATTGGGTCCCTGTTTGATCTCTGATGTTTGTGATCTTTGAGTATGATATTTGTGTGATCACAATTAGGTTTAATGTGCATCTAGACAAGATTAAAAAGAAAAAAAAGGGGTCGTTAATCAAGGTTGACTTTCAGGTTGACTTTGGTTTTCCCCGTGTGACTTTCTTAATTCGGGTCAACCGTCTAGGCCGGGTTAAGGGGGTTACATTTGGTGGTATCAGAGCTGAGTTTGCGAGTAATTGGGAATGAATGTATGCATGATTGAAGCATGTTTAGCTTGTATACTTGTTGTTTGAAAGCATGTTCAGTGGCTTGTGATGTTGATGCAATTGAGATGTATGTTGTGATGATGCATGTTGAGGGTACCCATTGCCAAACAAAAGCTAATGAAATGATGTTGATTTTGATTGGAAATTGAGCTTGAATACTTGGATCGCTTACCTTGCTGGGCCTGATTTGTTTTATTTTGCATTGTGATTGCATGGTAAAAGTATGGCACCACGTAGAGAGTTAAGGGGTAGTGTGCGAGCTACGGCTCCTAATGAGAATGAGAATGAAGAGAATACGGGTAGTGCTGTGTTACCCCCTCCTCCGCCTGGTGGTGGTGCTGGAGGTGAGCGAGCTGAAGCTGCAGCTGGTGCTGGAGCTGCTGGACCAGAGGTTGGTCAGGGGCAAGCTATGCCTGATATGTCTATGCTGGTACAAGCTATTGCGGGTGCTTTTCGAGCAGCAGTAGCTGGAGCTCAAGGAGCTGGGCTTCAGGGAGATGCTGGAGTCAGATTACCTTTGGAGCGTCTGCGCAGTCTTGGTGGGACTGAGTTCAGGGGTATGTCTGCTGAGAGTTCGGAAGCTTGGCTAGAGAGTACCAAGCGTATCTTGGGTCAAATGAGTTGCACGGATGTGCAAAAGTTGGGCTGTGTTGTGTCCTTGCTGCAGGACGATGCGTATACGTGGTGGACGACCACCATAGCTGGGATGGCTGAAGTTGATGTTTCTTGGACATTCTTTCAGAATGCGTTCAAGAGGAGATATCTTGGAGTGAGATATCTGGATGAGAAAAAGCGTGAATTCATGTCTCTTACCCAAGGGAGCATGAGTGTGGCTGAGTATGAAGTGCAGTTTGTACGGCTCAGTCAGTATGCACCGGAGCTGATACCTGATGAGCGTGAGAGGTGCGAAAGGTTCCGTTATGGCTTGGTGACGGAAGTAAAGACCTACATGTTGGCTGCTGAGTATAATGATTTTGATGTGTTGGTTAGTCGATCCAAGGACATTGAGATGAACTTGGGTTTAGCTGCGAAAGGTGCTGGAGCGAGTTCTGGCAAGAGAGTTGCTGAGTATAGTTCCGGAGGTGGACGGAACAAGAGGGGACGTGATCAGAAGTATCAGTCCTCAGCCAAGAGAGGTGGTGGTGCACCTGCTAGAGGTGGTTTTGCTAGAGCTGAACCTAGTGCTTGCTGGATATGTGGTTCGCGTGGTCACATGAAGCGTGACTGTCCTCGAGCTGTGAGGGAGGTGCAAGCTCCTGTTGCGGCTGCTGGTAATGGATGTTGGAACTGTGGTTCTGTTGACCATCTGAGGCGAGATTGTCCGAGGTTGGCTGGTGGCCAAGATCGTGCTCCTGTTGTTGCACCGCAGAGAGGTCGTGGGCGCGGCCGTGGTAATTTCCAGAGGAGAGAGGAAGGTGGTCGTGGAGTAGCCCATGTTGTGGCTATTCAGCCTGAAGGTGGAGGCCAAGCGAGGGTGTATGCACAGCGTGAGGGAAGGAATGATGCTGATGTGATTGCAGGTACCTTTACTTTGCAATCCTTGTCATTGCTTTCTTTGATTGATTCTGGATCTACGCATTCATACATTTTGCGTGAGCATGCTGAATTGCTTGGTTTGCCTGTTGAGTCTTTGGATGTTGGTGTTCGTGTCACTAGTTCTTTTGGTGAAACTGTTGTGACTCGAAAGCTTTATAGAAGGTGTCCCTTGGTTGTTCAAGAACATGTCTTTCATGTTGATCTTATGGAGTTGCCTTTCTATGGTTTTGATGTGATCCTTGGTATGGATTGGCTTGCTGAGCATCGTGTTGTTGTGGATTGTGAGAATAAGCGGGTTTCGCTTAAGCTTGCGGATGATTATGAAGTGGTTGTAGTTGGCGAGAATGTGAAGTTTCTTGCTAATGTGGTGTCTACCTTGGAGGCGAGTAGGATGCTGAGGCAGGGTTGCGAAGCTTACCTAGCCTTTGTGATGAATCCTAGCTCTAAGGAGTTGAGAGTGCAAGATATCAAGGTTGTGAAGGAGTTTCCTGGTGTTTTTCCTGAAGAGTTGCCTGGTTTACCTCCCAATTGCGAGGTGGAGTTTGGAATTGAGCTGTATGAGAATACAACTCCTGTGTCCATTACTCCCTATAGAATGGCACCTAAGGAGCTGAAGGAGCTGAAGACGCAGTTGCAAGAGCTGCTTGATCGTGGTTTCATCCGGCCGAGTGTGTCGCCTTGGGGTGCTCCTGTCTTGTTTGTGAAGAAGAAAGATGGCACGATGAGGATGTGCATTGATTACCGTCAGCTGAACAAGTTGACTATCAAGAATCGGTATCCTTTGCCGAGGATTGATGATCTCTTTGATCAATTTCGGGGAGCGGCTGTGTTCTCTAAAATTGACTTGAGGTCAGGGTATTATCAGTTGAAGGTGAAGGATGTGGATGTGCCTAAGACAGCTTTCAGGACAAGGTATGGACATTATGAGTTCCTTGTGATGCCGTTTGGTTTGACAAATGCTCCTGCTGCTTTCATGGACATGATGAATCGTGTTTTTCATGAATACCTGGACAAGTTCGTTGTGGTGTTCATTGATGATATCCTCGTGTACTCGCGTACTGAGGAGGAGCACGAAGAGCATTTGAGGATTGTGCTGCAAGCTTTGTTGGAGAATCAGCTTTATGCTAAGTTGAGCAAGTGTGAGTTCTGGCTTAAGAAGGTGGTGTTTCTTGGGCATGTGGTCTCAGCTGAGGGGATTCGTGTTGATCCTCAGAAAATTGAAGCGGTGATGAACTGGAAAGTTCCTAAGTCTGTTCATGAGGTCCGTAGTTTCCTTGGTTTGGCGGGATACTACCGGAGGTTTGTGGATGGTTTTTCCAAGATTGCTGCTCCTTTGACGAAGCTGTTGCAAAAGGATGTTAAGTATGAGTGGACGGAAGCGAGACAACAGGCTTTTGAGAAGCTTAAGGCGGCTTTGACTCAAGCTCCTATCTTGATTCAGCCTGAATCAGGGAAAGAGTTTGTGGTCTATAGTGATGCATCCTATGTTGGTTTGGGATGTGTGTTGATGCAAAAGGGTAAGGTTGTGGCTTATGCGTCGCGGCAGTTGAAGGTGCATGAGCGCAACTATCCTACGCATGATATTGAGCTGGCTGCAGTGGTGTTTGCTCTGAAGATCTGGAGATATTATCTGTATGGTGAGAAGTGTATTGTGTACACGGATCACAAGAGTTTGAGGTATCTGATGTCTCAGAAGGAGTTGAATCTTAGGCAGCGACGTTGGTTGGAGTTGCTCAAGGATTATGATCTGACGATTGAGTATCATCCTGGTAAAGCTAATGTTGTTGCTGATGCCTTGAGTAGGAAGGTAGCTGTTGAGCTGAGGGCGATGTTTGCTAGCTTGAGCATATCGCGAGATGGTGGTCTTGTTGCTGAGTTGCAAGTGAAACCATCTTTGTTTCAGTTGATCAAGGAAAAGCAGTTGCTGGATGATTCCTTGGTGTCTCATGTTCAGGATATCGCGGAGGGTAGACCTTCGGATTTCTGCTTTAATGAGGATGGTGTGTTGTGTTTTGGTAGTCGGATAGTAGTGCCTGCTGATGTTGAGTTGAGGCGTGCTATTCTGACTGAAGGTCATAGTAGTCCTTTTGCTATGCACCCTGGTAGTACTAAGATGTATCGTGATCTTCGGGATGAGTACTATTGGGTAGGTTTGAAGAAGGATGTTGCAGAGTTTGTGAGCAAGTGTTTGGTGTGTCAGCGAGTTAAGGCTGAACATCAGGTTCCTTCTGGTTTGTTGCAACCGTTGAAAATCCCTGAATGGAAGTGGGAGAGGGTTACCATGGATTTTGTGTCTGGTTTGCCTTTGTCTCCATCAAAGAAGAATTCTGTTT
Organism: Hibiscus tridactylites; assembly: GCA_958450335.1. Taxonomy (NCBI): domain Eukaryota; kingdom Viridiplantae; phylum Streptophyta; class Magnoliopsida; order Malvales; family Malvaceae; genus Hibiscus; species Hibiscus tridactylites. The sequence continues at coordinate 20,501,619 of OY288289.1, read as the reverse complement.
GGGTGATTGTGGATCGCTTGACGAAGTGTGCACATTTCTTGCCTGTGCATACTACGTTTTCTTTGGATAAGCTGGCAGAGCTGTACATTGCTGAGATTGTGAGGTTGCATGGTGTGCCTAAGTCGATTGTGTCGGATAGGGATCCGAGGTTCACATCGCGTTTCTGGCAGTGTTTGCATCAAGCTCTGGGTACAAGGTTGCATTTCAGTACATCCTATCATCCTCAGTCGGATGGTCAGTCTGAGCGAGTTATTCAGATTTTGGAGGATATGTTGAGATGCTGCGTGATTGAGTTCCAAGGTTCTTGGGAGAAGCATCTGCCTTTGGTTGAGTTCGCTTATAACAATAGTTATCAGGCGAGTATACAGATGGCACCTTATGAGGCTCTGTATGGGAGGAAGTGTAGGACTCCTCTTTGTTGGGCTGAAACTGGTCAAAAGTTGGTTTCGATGCCTGCTTTGTTGAAAGGGACCACCGAGAAGGTGAAGCTCATTTGTGAGAGGTTGAAGGCTGCCTCTGATCGGCAAAAGTCTTACGCGGATTTGAAGCGTAAGGAGATAGAGTATGCGGTGGGTGACCGTGCGTTCTTGAAGGTTTTGCCTTGGAAGAAGGTGATGAGGTTTGGCCGGAAGGGTAAGTTGAGCCCTCGGTACATTGGACCATATGAGGTGGTTGAGCGAGTGGGTCCTGTTGCGTATCGGCTGAGGTTACCTCAGGAGTTGGAGAAGATTCATGATGTGTTCCATGTTTCTATGCTCCGGAAGTATAGATCTGATCCTTCGCATGTGATGCCTGTGGAGGATGTGGTTTTGAATCCGGATTTGACCTATGATGAGGAACCGGTGAAGGTTCTGGATTCGGATAGCAAGGTTCTTCGTGGCAAGACCATTGAGTTGGTGAAGGTGCTGTGGAAGCATCGAGGTGTTGAGGAAGCCACGTGGGAGCGGAAGGAAGACATGCTGAAGCAGTTTCCTTATCTCTTTCCTTCAGGTAAATTTCGAGGACGAAATTTCTTAAGGGGGGGAGAGTTGTAACGCCCCGGTTTTGGGCTTAGGAGTTTTGGGCGTTGACCGGTTGGTCAAAGTGCTGTTCGAATCTAAAGAGGTTAAATTAGGAAAGCCTAGTTCGGGTTGCATTAAAAATATGGAAAAATGTTCTAAAATCATCTTTTAATATAATTAAGTGAACTGTGAAATCAATTTTGGAAAATGAGTTTTGGAAGTGTGACATTTTGGCTAGTGACCAAAATGTAATTTTCGCAAGTTTGGTGGCTGTTTTATAAAGGGTTGGAACTTTGAATCTTTAAGGAGCTATTAATCCAAAAGTGGTTTCTCCAGATTTTTCTAAGATATTATAAGCTATTTTCTGATTTTAAAGATATCAAAAAGGAGGGAAAAGCTCATTTGGCAATTTTCTCAACTAACTTCTCATTTTCCTTCTCTCATTTTCTCTCAAACCAAACACTACATTTCCAGAGATTTGTTTCTGATTTTCTCACCTAAATTCCTCCTTTCAACTCTCATTTGTTTCCTAATCATTGTATCTTCAAAACCTCTTCAATTGCTACAAGTTTCATCAAGGGTTTTCATTCCAAAAAGTGGAGAAACACAAGTTTGGAGGTAAGAACGTCCTTCTCCTCTAAACTATCAGTTCTTTACTGAAATTCCTAAGTTTTCAATCCTTAATTGATGTTTAATTAAAGGTTTTAAAGTGTTGAAATGGATCTTGGCTTATTATGCAAGATTTTGATGATTTTTGATGATTTTCGTTAGATCTGAGTAATCTGTGATTTAAGAGATGTTTTTGATGTTAAATGATCTCTAAAATGATGTGGAATTGAGTTTTGATTGATGCAATCCCGGATAGGTTGAGTTTCCTAAGTTTAGCTTGTGTTTCAAGGTAGTTTTTGAGGTGATCTTGGTGATCTGATGTTGCTGGAGGTATAAGGTTGTTAATAGGTTGTTTTTAGATGTTATATGATGTTAATGGAAGTGAGGTTTTGCTGGTTTATGGTTGGGCTTTGTTTAGAAGTGGTTTGGATGCATTTTCGGTTGTGTTTGGTGGCCGAAAATGGAGGTTGGATGAGAGCAGTGAGTTTAGATGCTTTCATTGAAGCAATTAATGCATGATGATGCATTAATCCTCTGCTTTGATGTGTTGAAACAGGGGAGGCATCTTTGGATCCAAGTTTGGTTGATCCGGAAGCTTGATTTGGTGCTTTGGCTTGAAGCAAAGTGGAAATCGGTGAGTGAGTTTGTGGAAATTGGATTTCAGCTTTTAAAACCAAGGTTTGAAGGTTTTGGGAGCTTAGCTTAAGTCTAAACAACTTTGCTAAGCTCAAGTGTAAGTTTTCGGATTTTCTCTCTAGTGGTGGCCATGTCTTGATGTGATGCAAAATGATGATTTGCATGTTTTAATTACTGTTTTGGAAGCATGTTTTAGCATGGATTTTGCTGATGATATAAGCCATATGTTGAAGGTAACTCTAGGTAGGAGTACCTTGCTTTTGTACATTGTTTAAATGTGGATTGATGCTTTAAAATGCATGATGAAAATGGCTTGGTTTAATGCTTTAAAACAGTGGATTAAATGATGAATATGATGTATATTGGCAAGTGATGTTTTGAAAATGTTAAGGTCACTAAGGTGGTTAAAAGTCCTTGAGTGAGCCTTGTTACTTAAGATCATCAAGGTGGTTAAAAGTCCTTGGATGAGTCTTGTTGCGGACACTAAGGTGGTTAAAAGTCCTTAGGTGATCCTTCCATGGTGTTTAAAAGTCCATGGGGCCATGGTGTTTAAAAGTCCATGGGGCCAAGGTGTTTAAAAGTCCTTGGGGCCAAGGTGTTTAAAAGTCCTTGGGGTGATTCAAGCATTGGAAACAAAGGTGGTTAAAAGTCCTTGTGTGGTCCTCATTCATGGTGTTTAAAAGTCCATGGCCAAGGTGTTTAAAAGTCCTTGGGGCCAAGGTGTTTAAAAGTCCTTGGGAAGTTGATGAACTTGTTTTAAGAAATGAAATGTATCACTTGAGCCAATATGACATGTTAAGTATTTTGTGAAGCATGAGATGCTTGTTTTAATGTTTATGATGAAGCATGAGATTGCTTGTTTAAAGTATGCTATTGAGCATGTGCAAAGGTTGATTTAAAGCATGTTTTGTAAATGTTTTGAATTGCATTATTGAATGGTTTTTAAGAGCTTTCCTCACTAAGCTTTTGCTTATGCTCTCTTCGTTTTCTTAATTCAATAATGCAGAGCATTAGAGTATCTTGAAGGGCAGCAAGAGGGGCAAGAGTTCAAGTTCAAGTAAAGCTCAATGTATGGAAGGTTTTTGTTAAACATTTAGCTTTTGGGTGATTTGGCAATGGGGGACCAATGTGTATGTTTTGGGAGGTGTTTGAGACTCCCTAAGTATGTTGAATGTTATCTTGAATGCTGGTTTTTGGATTGGATCATTGCATGCTTGTTTTGGAAGTTTGGTGTTTTGAATAGCTAGCTTGTGTAGGAAGCATGTCTATTGAATTGGGGCTTTTTGCATTTGATGTTAGATTATTGTTTTGATGACTCCTATAAGTCGTATATGTGTTGAATTGCATGCTGGTAAAGTTTGGTGACATTTGGAGCATGTTTGAATGATCGATTGCATGTTTTGGTATGCTTGTTTGCTGCAATCTGTGCAGGCGTTTCGGAACTGTGTGAACCGTTTCGGAACGGGTGCCTTACATGAACCCAGGCGTCCGAAACGGTAAGCACCGTTTCGAAACGGTTTGGTCTCTGCCAAGGCCATGTTTCGGAACCCGTTTCGAAATGGCCCGTGTTTCGGAACAGGGTCTACCTGTTTCGGAACGGTCGACCGTTGGGGGCTGACAGTGGCAGTTATATGTTTTGTTTTGTTTACGTTTTGGTCCTGAATCTTGTTTGTTCAATTGTGTGAGCTTGGGAAGTCCTTTTTAGCTGAAATTTCACAGAGAAGCATGAAACCTGATTAATTTCAAGATGGTAACTTCAATTTGGGTTAAGTCCTTTTAATTATCAGAAATTACAATTTGGTCCCTAAAGTTGTAATTTGTTCAATTGGGTCCCTGTTTGATCTCTGATGTTTGTGATCTTTGAGTATGATATTTGTGTGATCACAATTAGGTTTAATGTGCATCTAGACAAGATTAAAAAGAAAAAAAAGGGGTCGTTAATCAAGGTTGACTTTCGGGTTGACTTTGGTTTTCCCCGTGTGACTTTCTTAATTCGGGTCAACCGTCTAGGCCGGGTTAAGGGGGTTACATTTGGGACGAGCCTGCCCACACGATCTTGTCTTGTGATAGTATTGAGTTAGAGGCTTTATTTAGCTTCTGTTTGAATTGCTCCCATACATCAACTTCCCATTCAAATAAGTTTCTCCTTAGTTCCACAAGCCACTCCAATTTCCCGTTTATTTTTTTGCCTAACTCAGCTACTTTCCCTGACTTTTTTATTGCCAGGGAAAAGATTCTTGGATAGCAAACTTTTAATGGCGTTTCATCAATCCATCTATCTTCCCAAAACTCGATGCTCACCCCATCACCTAATGCCCACCTCAAACTTTTTGATAGGATATCTTCATTATTCGCCAAGGGACGGATGGTTTCCCTCCACGCCCACGAACCTTGCTTGCTTGTCACTTGTTTCGGTATTAAAGCTAGATCTCCGTACCCATATTTATCACTTATTACATTTTTCCACATTTGATCCCCTTCGCACCCATACCTCCATATCCATTTGTTGAGAAGGGATCTGTTTTTTATCTCGATGTCAGTGATGCCTAGCTTACCCATGATCTTCGGTTTGCAGCAGTCCTTCCACTTGACCCAGTATATTGATTTGTCCTTCGGCCAACCCCACAAGAAATTTTCCATGACTTTGTTTAGATTGGCAGCCACCACCTTTGGCATTTTAAACATTGATAAGTAGTATATCGAAAAATTTACCATTACAGATTTTGTTGAGTTGTGTGGGGCTCGATTCGTTCAACCGATAAGGCTCACCAAGTGGTGGAGAGGTGGATTTTTGGGTGGAAGGGTTGGGGAAGCTAAAAAGATAATTGACACAATGATTTATAGTGGTTCAACCTTCTAACCAAGGTCTACATCCACTACCTTAGCTCCCCACTAAGGATTTCCAATCAATCCACTATTGATTCATCCCCTTTTCTAGGCTTAGGAGGAAACCCTTATACACGATCAAGCTTTCTACCCAAAGCCTTGATCGAAACCATCTTTTACAAAGAGAAACAATAAGCAAACTTAAATCCCTCTAATAGGTATTTGTTTGCACAATTTAGCACTCACCCAAAACATAAAACACTTGAGCAAATTTGAAAATTTTGGCTCACTAGTGTTTGTCTATACAAGAAATGACAATTTAAGCTCTAAGACAATTCTTGATCATTTGTTGATTGACAATATGAGCATTAGCCTTTACTTGATGCTTGGAGGTCACTTTTATACTCCTTGATGAGTTTATAGCCATTACTAGCCGTTGGGGATGAATTGAAGCCGTTGAGGACTTTATTTCCCTTCATCAATGCTGTTCTGCAGCCTTCCGTATTGATACGCTTGGACCCGTATCGGTACGACCTTCATCAGAAACTAGCCGTTGGGCTCTTGCCAGCCTAGGCGTATCGATACGCTTGAGGGCGTATCGGTACCGTTTCACTTTTAAATGACCGTTGGGAAATAGCCGTTGGGGTTGTTGGAAAGGGGATCAATACGCTTACTAGGTGTATCGAAACGGCCAAGCCTGTTTCGATACGGGTTTTGGTAGTGACCAAACTGGGAAAAAAGGTATCGATACGGGTTGGACCGTATCGGTACGGGTAGCTTGAAAACTTAAGTTTGGCTATTTAAAATCAATAAAAACATTGCCAAAAACCTTTTAAGATCCCTTAAACATAAATTCAAGTTGTTTGGACTTAAAATCAAGTTTTAAATTCTTTTCAAATTAGTCCAAAACATTTTTCAATTATTATATCAAAACACTAGTTCTACAGATTTTATTAGTGTTAACCTGCCTCCAAATGATTAAAGTTTCCCTTTCCAGTTACCTAACTGCTTCTGGATTTTGTCCGTCACTAGTTCCAAAGAGCGGCAGTATTCCTCACATTACCTAGTGGGAGCCCCAAGTAAGTTGTTGGTAATTCGTCACAGCTATAGTTGATTCTAGCAGCCCAATTACGAACTTTGTTGCTTTCTACTCCCACTCCATAGAGCTTTGTTTTCTTAACATTCGACCTCAACCTCAAATCCAATTCAAAGACTTTTAATATCCTTTTTGTATTGCACACGAACTCTTCTTTAGCTTCTAGTAACACCACCAAGTCGTCGGTGAATTGCAAGTGTGATATGGACAAACCGTTTCTGCCAACTTTAATCCCTTTTATCAGACCCACCTCCTCCGCTTTTTTTAAGGATAAGCTTAACGCTTCCCCTACTATGTTGAACAAGAGTGGCAACAAAGGGCATCTTTGCCTCAGTCCCCTCTTTATACTGAATTTATTTGTGGGATTTCCATTTACCAAGATGGAAATGGACGCAGTCGACACACACTGATTGATCCATTTTCTCCATTTTATCCCAAATCCCAAGCTTTGCATCACTAAATCCAGGAATGACCAATCCACAGAATCATAAGCCTTTTGAAAATCGGCTTTGAACACAATGGACTCGGATTTCTTTCTCGATACCTTCTCCAGTAATTCATTTGCTAAGAGCGCGCAATCAGCTGCTTGTTTGCCTGGTATAAAAGCGAACTGCAAATCTCTGATCACTTCTTGAATGCATGATGATAGCCTTTTTGACAGCACACGCGCGATTATCTTGTACAAGCTACCCACTAATGATATCGGCCTATAATCTTCAACACATTCTGGGCACTCCTTCTTAGGAATTAAAGTAAGAAAAAAATGATTTATTTCTTTATCCAGTCTCTTCCCTTTGTGTATTGAGTCCATCAGTTTCATTACATCGCCTTTCATTACACTCCAGAATTTTTTGTAGAAATTGAGGTTAAACCCATACGGGCCGGGTGCGCGATTGCCATCTGAACTCTGTATTGCTCCCCATACTTCACTTTCTAGGAAAGGTGCTTCAAGGCTGCTTGCCGATCTGTCACTTAGTTTTTTAAATTCCAGGTTTAAACAGCTTACTGGATGTGTTGCACTGGTGTTATAGGCCTTCCGATAGTGATTCAAAAACACCTCAGCCACTTTCTTTTCCTCTGATACAATTTCATCTTCTATGCAAATTTTCTCTATTTTATTTCCTCTACTCATCAGAGTTGCTGTTAGGTGAAAGAATTTCGTATTCCTATCACCTTCAGCAAACCACCTCAGTCTCGACTTCTGCAGCCAATCTCTCTCTTCATCCCTGTATTTCTTCCATAGGTCAGCTCTTAGGGTCTGAATTTCCCGAGAAAAAATGCATTGTTTCGATCCGTCAGTAAAGCTCCTTCTAGTTCGTCAATTTTCTTTTCCACCAGTTTGAAAGAATTAGCATTCCTGTCATTAACCTTGGATGCCCATTCTTTCGTTGCATTTTTAGCTATTTTTAGTAGCTTCATTGCTCCTCGGCCTTTCACACCCCTGCAGCTTTCTTCAATAAACTTCGAATATGCTTCGTCATCCCCCCAATGGTTAAACCATTTAAACGGACGCTTGTGATTCTCCTTTGCATCTTCTGCAAGTACTACTAGTTTATGGTCGGAAAGGCTTCTGGGAAGTGTTTTTTGTTCACAACAGTGGAAACACAATAACACCTCTGCAGACAGTAGGAATCTATCTAACCTGCTTGCGGCAGGGGTAGAACCACCATGGCACCAGGTGAATGGGCCACCCTTTAGAGGTAAGTCTATAAGACTATTTTCCTGTACGAAGTCGAGCAAAATTCTCTGAAAGCCACCTCTGCTTCCCCCACCCGATTTCTCAGTCTCATTCATGACAACGTTGAAGTCCCCACCTACTAGGACCAGTAAGTTTTTTTCTTAGATTATGCCAGAGATTTCATTAATAAAATTTCTTCTATCAGCTTGCTCATTTGGCCCATATACATTTATGATTAGGCACCGCATTTTCCACTTGCTTATCACACCCAGTAGGATTATTGCCCTAGGCAAAATCGTTATTTTCTCATTTCTAAAAAAGCTTGTGTCCCATAAACATATCAATCCTCCCGAAGCCCCTGATGACGGGGAAACCGTTAATCCTCTGAAGCTCTGCCCCTGCAAACGAGTAGCTAGTCTTTGGTTTACCGACTGTAGTTTTGTCTCCTGTAGAAATACAACTTTCGCTTTCATTTCTGAAGTGACTTTGTTAACCGCACGAACCTTTTCTTTTTTGCCAAGACCCCTTATATTCCAGGATAGAAACGTATTTGACATAAATCACCAGTTACACACACTCCCGCAATTTGAAATTCGTGAAAAACTGACAGTTACTTACCCTCTGTCTCCTCTAGGGCTTCAAGCTGAGCTAATATCTCTTCATCAGAGCCCTGGAACTGTACCCAATCCTCTTTCCCACTTCCAAAGACGCTATCGCTTCTTCGCTCCTTCGCCCTGAAATTGGGGATTTCTCAATGTGAGCCCTCTTAGGGTTTAGATCTTCTGCTATCGAGATTCTGCTGCTTTGCTTGATGTTATTCTTTTTCTTCAATTTCCTTTTTTTCTCACTATTTTTTGGGATTTTAGCCCGCCCATAAGTCATGTCCGATCCAGCCCTTAACCCCGATTGCCTCTCACCATAGTTTGCTTGGCTTGCCGATAGCACTTCTTGGGCCGAGCACAAGTTTACGCCTCGTAATGGAGCATTGTAAAAATCCCCAACCTCAGTTTCTGCTATTTCTATTTGAACTTCCTGTAATTTCGAGTCGTTAGAGATGGGCCAATGCACATCACTATCCCTTTCATCTTGGTTGTTAAAGCTGCCTCCATCCACCCGCCCAAACTCCATAAAGTGGCCCAAATGGTTAGCTTCGCGACCCATGCTATCTAGGCCCAAATTCCCGAGCCCAACATCCGAAATTATTGGAATCTCCACAAGTCTGGCGTCGCTGGAGCTTGTCTGCACATTTTGTCTATTGCTATTCTCATCATTTGAAACCTCTTTGGAACAGGTTCCATGAACTGACACATTGTCTCCTCGTACCGAATGTTGGCAATTATTATTCACTACATTCCCACTATCATTCAAAAAAATTTCCTCCATCCCGAGATCGTTTAGCGAGGCGTCGAACCCGTAACAGTCTCCGTTCGCTGGACGACCACCGTCGATAAAGTGAACATCATCCTCGTACTCCTTTGTCTCGATTAAGATTTTGGAAACCACTCCGTTAACGACTATCAGTACACTGCTGGGGATTGCTGATATTTTTTGGACAGTCAGCACCATCCTTGCCTCATCAAACCTGCTCATCTCTATTGTTTCCTCGTCGATCTTCAAGACTTGGCCCCATTTGCTTCCTAGTCCGTTGAAGAAACTTTGGTTCCAAACTTGGAGAGGAACATCCTTCATAGTCACCCACACTTTTATTTTCCTTTTTCCATCGTATCCCTCAAGGTGCTCAAGCTCGTTGAACCATAATTCCAGAAATTGGTCCCTGTTTGTCCAACATCTCTCCTTCTCTTCCCTTGTGCTAAACCGGATCACTACAAGCAGACCAAACCATGGGCACACTGATGTTGTCAAACCTTTCGATCTTAGGGCGTCTTGCACTAAGTTTGGATTGTACGCTTCCTTGATCAAACCCACCAAAGAATTGTTTTTCCACGACTAATCTTGGTTATGAACCCTAATTATATTCACATTGCTTCCCTCTTGCTTATTCGAAGTAGTTTCCTCATCAAACACCACCTTGATGACTTCTTCCTCCATTCTAGCTCGAGCTTCCCACCCTCTTCCAGACGGAGCTTCTCCCTCCTGGGCATGTACTGGCTCGCTCGTTCCCATCAGAGCTTCCTTTAATGATCTATGATCTTTCAATGCTGACACTTTTCTTGTGAACCTTTCTGGTGATTTTTGCCTTGGTATGGATACACTGCCTGCTTAGATGCATCTGCCTGCTTAGCTTCATACATCCTTATTTTGAATCTGTCCATCCATCTCCCATTGTTCTCCTTGATTGCTCTCCTAGCTGCTGCAACTTCTTTGAAGCGAACGAATGCAAAAGTCATCGGCTTTGCTCTCCTTTTGATGTTGTTATATGCTACATACACGTCGAGAATTTCTCCCGCTGAAACCAAGCTTTCTCTTAGGGTTTCCCTATGTATTCTTTTACTTAAGTTGTCCATAAACATCGAGTACCCCGCCCGTCGCCGAGACCATCCCTCCCGGCTGCCCTCTAGCTTCCTCTCCCGGCTGCCTCTCCATTTCTCTCGCCTCTCCATCTCCAGCTTCCTCATGATTCTCCTCAAAGCTCAAATTCAGGTTTTTCGAATTGTGGCCCTGCTCTGCTCTGCTATTGTGGCTCTCCCAATTAGACCAAAAATATTAAATATATTTACATTCTTTTTAATATCTTATTTCAAACTAACAAAAATCTACTTTATCTAAAACTAATTGTTCTTTTTCTTTAATTTAATTTGTTTTGGAAACTGAATTCAATACTGGCAATCGGTGAATAAAAAGAAAACAGTTGGGCCCTGATGTAATTCTCTTGTTTTACCAATAAAGAATTTGGCACAAATTGTAGCTTGTCTAATTAATTAATGCATTAATATATGGTGAATCTATGATAAGCTTTTCTTTACAATATGCAGGCTAAATTTATTAGAAATTAAAATAGAGAAATAATCTAAAAGAAATTAAATTGCAGTCAGGGGCGGATTTGTAATTGTGCAAGGTAGTGCAAGTGCACTACCATTAATTATAAAAAAAAATTTACTTTTACCTTTATTCCGTTCTATAATTGCTTATTAAAGCTATGGTTTTTTTAGGGAAAAGTCAACCCGTTTTATTGCTTATTTGCAAAAAAAATTTACTTTTACCTTAATTATTGCTTTACAGCAACACACGTGAACTCCCAATTTCCCACATAACTTTTAATAACTTTATTTATTTCCCATTTATGGTAAAAAAATTCTTTTAATAACTTTATTTATTTATTTATTTTGAAAGTTGTTTTATTACCCAATTTCCCACATAACTTCCCCTAAATAGTTAATTACTTTTAAACAACAAGGATGATTCTGTAATTTAATTTTTTTTCATAAAAAACTTATTTAACTTCTCTAGAATTTTCACTTTCCCCAATTCTCATTCTCTAAAAAAAAGCTTCCATCGTTTTCTCTCCAAATTTTAACTCGTCGTGAACAATTGTAGACATTTTTTATGTACTAGTACTTTGTAATTTGAATTTCTTATAAATTTAGAATGTAGCTTTTGATGACTTATTTAATTTACTCTTGGCTTATATGTTATTCTATTATTTATCGGTTAGTGAACTACCAAATTTATATTTCTAGATCCGCCCCTGATTGCAGTAGAAAAATAATAAAACATCATCCGCAAAACACGAAGTATCTGTTCATATAATCATCTATGATAAGCTCATGTTCAATATGCAAGCTGAATTTAATAGAAATTAAAATAGAAAAAACTAGAAAGACAAAATATCATATCGACAAAACACGTCCAGTGGGCTGCGAAACAGTGATAAAGATAAAACATTGGAGAAATAGAAGAAAAGAGCAAGATTTTTTGTCTCTATCCACCTACACGCTTGAAGATTGAAGTAGGAGTAGTGAGCAAAACCAACAATCTTGATGGCTGCTTTGAAAAACAAATATGACTGCATCGAAAAACGAACCACAAAATGGGATAAACTACTACAGGCCACCGAAAATCCTCAAATCAAAGCCAAACATCATGAAAAACATATCCACGAACATAGATCTACCACTACAGTAGACGATAACGTGCCATAAGACAGAAGCGTGCCACAAAGCAAAGAAAAAACGTGCTACAAGGCATATAAAAAACTAGAAGATAACTGAAACATAAAGAAAAACAAGAATTTGATATAAAAAATAAGAGAAAAAGGCCTATTGGCGGTGGCTATCAACATTAAAACTGACGCCACCGAGTAGACAATGTACACACACCTTGCAGACAAAACGATTGAACCCGAGTCTCTAGAATACACATCATCCATTTTTTTACTGGGACCACTTATTGGGTTCAACGAGGAAGCTCTTTAATATCATTTACGATAAAGCTTTTTAATATCATAAGTTCTATTTTATCTATCTATTTATTTTTAAATATTAATTAGTGACACATGGATTTTTTAATCTTATTTCAAAAAATAAAATGTTTCAAAACAAGAAAGATATTATTGAAATGAGGAGACATCGAGTAAGGGAGGTGGAGAGAAAGACCCAAATGATTAATGCCGGCTTCAGGAGATTTACTCTTTGTAGATTTACGACGGAGAACCGTAGATAGTGTGATGCTCGGAGTGAAGGAGAGGATGAGGAGATCGGAGAAAAGAGAGGCTAGTATTTCCCCGGTTATGCTCTTTTATGCCTTGCCCAGGCTCATTCAGTATATCTAGTCTTGTCTTCTTTTAGCGGGGCACGCATATTAAATGAATGCTATCTTAGCCTTGCCTTCATTGGTTGGTGCAATGTTATTATGCTATTTTTTCTAGTGTTAAGAGGGACTGTAATCCTTAAATCCGATTCAAGAAAAGATCGAATTTAGAAAGTCGCATTTAAAAATTTGTCCCTCAAGAAATTGGTTTTAAGTTTGAATATTTTAAAGTACAAAATAATTATACTAATTTTTTTTGAGAGGTAATACGGGCCTCGTTAAAACCCCCCTCTAAACCTACTAGGGGAAAAGAGTGCCCAATTTTATTCCGCAACTGAGATCATCAAAATACATCTCCCGAAAATGGGAGTTACAATCAATAAACACACAATATTAACTCCCCCCATCGCTTCTCTTAAGCACATCAACTGCCACAACCATCAGCCGATCCCAGCCTTTGCCAACACATCGGCATCTACATTACACCATCTTGGGATCCAACGGATCAGCACGTTGTGGCATTGGCAGGCCCCTTTCACTGCATTCACCTCGATAGCGGCTAACACCGGTGGGTCTTGTAAACCCAACAACCAATCCGCTAGCAATCTACAATCTGTTTCAATAATTAGCCTCAAATTCGCATCACCACATACGGCCAAAAAACGATCCAGGCCGATCTTGACTGCCCTCAACTCGAGCCATGCCGAAGCAGCCCCACCCCACGGTAAGGAGAACGAGTCCAAAATGGTATTATTAAAATCCCGTAGTAACCCTCCTACACCTCCACGACATCTCTCCTTCGACCACGCTCCATCCACATTATATTTAGCAAAACCAACCGGGGGAGGACACCACCCTTTCACAACACTCTTATTCGACATAACCAAAGAGGAATTAGAAATCAAAACTGGTTCAGCAATCATGCTTTCTAACCCAATTCTACACTCATCAAATCTCGCTTTCATCCAAGAAGCTAGACGATACTTAACTAGATATGTAAGTTGCAAAGTATCTAAGACCATGCCTTTAAACACAATGTCATTCCTATGTAGCCAAACAGTCCATATAACCACAAAGGTGAAACAAGACCATACCTCGCTAAGATTTTGGAGGCCGATACCTCTCCATGATTCCAGGAAATCCTTTGGTTTCTTAGGTAACACAGTTCGGATCCCGAACCAATCGCACACTTTCATCCACAATTCCCAGCTGATTCTACAGTTAAAGAAGAGATGCTCCACATTTTCGGTCTCCTCACGGCACAACGGACAGCAAAGGTCGGGCAGAGTATTAACACCTCTCTTAGCCAAAGCAGCTTTAACAGGAACTCTTTCATGCATAACAAGCCAAACGAACAGCTCGACTTTAGGGGGGGCGATACCCAACCAAACCAGCTCTTTCCAGAAGTTTGACGCGTGAACATTCCCAACCATCATCCTTTTCAGCGATTTAACTGTGAAGCTCCCATCACTTGACCCCTTCCAACTCACCCAATCGAAATTAAAATCTCAGGATTTAAAATTATTCAGCTTGCTCATCAAATTATTCCAAAGCTGAACTTCTCTGTCAAGGATACCCCTTCGCAAAGGGACCTCCCAGACCCACCCTTCATTGCTCTTCCTACCAAAATCTGCCACACGCCCATGTTGATTAGAGCAAAGCGCGAACAGCCTTGGGAAATCCTCCTTGAGTGTTCGATCGCCCAACCAAACATCGAACCAAAATGATATATGCTTCCCATCGCCCACTTGTAAAGCGAAGTTCTGTTTACAAGAAACATTTAAATTATGAAACGAACTCGCAATTCCTTTCCACCACCACGACGTCTTACTCGTCATTTTCTCCTTAGGTAACATCCCATCCTTATTCCCATAAGCCCTATGCACTATCACCCTTCTCCACATGCTGTCCCTTTCATTACCAAACCTCCACACCCATTTACAAAGGAGCGCACTATTCAGAACGCTTAGATTGACTATTCCTAACCCACCTTCATTCACAACCTTACATAATACATCCCATTTAATCCAGTGTAATTTATTCTTATCCGAGTCCCCACCCCAAAAGAATCTAGACATCATACTATTCAACCTTTTAGCAACGGATGCCGGCATTTTGAATAATGACAAATAAAACACTGGTAAGCTAGTTAGGACCGACTTAATAAGAGTTACTCTACCACCAAGGGATAAAAACTTCGGTTTCCACCCCTCCAAACGATCCGAAAACTTAGCAATCACCGGCTCCCACAACGCCTCTGAATTCCTTCTCGCACCCAACGGTAAACCAAGGTATTTTGACGGTAAATGATCAAAAGTGCAGCCAACTTCCTTAGCCCAGCCCCGAATAAAGTGGTCCTCGACATTAATACCCATTAATTTGCTCTTCTTCAAGTTTAGCTTCAAGCCCGATGCAAGTTCGAAGACGCGCATCACTCTTTTCACATTTTTTACCTGAGTTACCGAGTCTCCACAGAATATAATCAGATCATCGGCGTATTGTAAGTGTGACACACTCACATTGTCTTCATTTGAACCGACCGTGAACCCCTGAAACAATCCCAACTCCACTGCTTTGGATAGCATCAAATTCAGTGCTTCTCCAACAAAGTTAAAGAGGAAGGGTGACAATGCATAGCCCTGTCGCAATCCACGGGAAATCTCAAAAGCTTTGGTCGGGGCTCTATTTACCAACACAGAGATTTTAGCCGAGGAAATACACTTTAACATCCAACTACACCATTTTCTCCAAAACCGTATGCTTTAAGGACTAATAGCAAAAAATTCCAACACACAGAATCGTATGCTTTATGAAAATCAATTTTGAACACAACACCTTGTTTACCGGATCTAGACATGAAATCCACCATTTCGTTAGCCACCAACGAGCAGTCCTGTAAGTGTCGCCCCTTGATGAACGCATATTGGGACTCACTAATCACATCTCCGATACATGCTCGGAGCCTCTTTGCCAATACCTTCGACAACAATTTATACAACCCTCCGACCAAACTGATAGGTCTAAAATCATCCAAGGAATCCGGGTTCACTACTTTAGGAATTAAAGTAATGAAGGAGTGGTTCGTGCCATACTCCCACTCACGCCCCCTATGGAAATCCTCAAAAAACGCCATAATACCCTTACTGAGCTGCACCCAAACCTCTTGAAAAAGCCAAGATTAAGACCATCTGGCCCGGGGGCCTTGTTGCCATCAGCCGAATTTAGCACCTCCCACACTTCACCTTCAGAGAACTTCTTCTCGAGTAAGGTCGCCTGCAAGCTCAAAATTTTCCTGAAATTCAAATCCAGCACTGCCACATCCATAGCAGTCTGTTTATTGTAAAGCTCTGCAAAATGGTCATGAACACCCTGTTTCACTAATACTGGATCCGAAGTCGGGACCCCATTAATCTTCAGGTTGCTCAGCGAATTCACCCTCCTTCTATTTGAAGCCATAAGGTGAAAGTATCGGGTATTCCTATCACCCTCCTTAAACCATCTCAGCCTCGAATTCTGTAACCACTTACTTTCTTCCTTGTGGAATTCCTCCCAAAGCTTCGATCTCAAGCTAGCTAATTTTCTGGCAGCCGCTTCGTTGAACTGGCCATCTTGTAACTCCCGTTCGACTAAGCCAATTTCATTCTCAAGTCTCTCGATCTCCTTACCCGGCATATTCTCCGCCTTTCCCGACCACGATTTAATCACTGCTTTAGATTTCCTCAGAAGCTTACTAATCTTCGAATTCGGCTGTTTCAGTTTGATAATATTCAAGGCTTCGACCACCTTTTCACACAGACTTTCATCTTTCAACCAATAATTATAGCACCTAAACGGCCTAGGGCCCCAATTCACCTTGGAATCAACCAACAAAACGACATTATGATCAGAGATGTACCTTCCCAACAGCTTCTGTTCAATGTCTGGGAATGCAACTTCAAATTCAGCCGAAATGAGAAATCGGTCTAAACGCACGAAAGTCGGAGGGGTGCGGTTATTGCACCACGTGAACCGGCCCCCTGTAACGGGAGATCCTTTACTCCTACTTCAGAAATGAACGATACGAATCTGTTCATCATTGCAGTGTTGTATGAGAACCCCAACTTCTCCTCAAAATTCAGAAACAAGTTGAAATCACCTCCAAGGCACCAAGCAATGCTTTTACTGTTTAAATATTCTGACAGAACGCTCAAGAATGCATCCTTGTCCGAATCCGAAGAAGGCCCATACACGTTAACTAAACCACACTTCAGATTTTTTGAAGGAATGACCCCTACCAGACTGATAAAATTTGCCGTGACTACCTTCTCCTCCACCTTGAAAAAATCCTCATCCCACAAGCTCAACAAACCCCCCGCCGAGCCCACTGCCGGTGAGAAAACGAAATTCACATTATCTGCTCGCCATATGCTACGAACCAATCTACCTTCACATACTTCCAACTTAGTTTCTTGTAAAAATACCAACCTCGGCTTATTCGTATCAATAAGCTTTCTTACTGCCCGACGCTTCTCCGCTCTCCTAATCCTTCTCACGTTCCAAGTAATTGCTGACAGATTCATAAGATAATTTTATCAATACCTGAGAACCCCACCTCAATTAGCAATTCTGCCTTAACTCCCTTTCCAGATCACACACTCTCTGTACAACCCCAGCCTTCCCTTCTGAAAACGTGATCCCTAGTAGGTTACTGACTTCGAAAACAGCTTCCACCTCTACCTCTTCCATCGACGTATTGGCCAACGACCCCAACCTGGTTACTGCATTCTCGCACGGATAAGACGGCTCCTCCAATGAATCCCTAATTTGTCTTCGCAGCGATCTTCTGTCCCTAGCTCTGAATAACCCTTTCTCCGAATCCAAGATCAAGTTGGACTGCAAATTGGCACCACCTCTAACTGGCGCGGCCCTACCACCATCAGATAAACCCCCCCTTCAAAACTGTCCGGAACAAAATCCACTGAAGACATCAGCTCTCTATTTGACGAAACGGAGAAGGGAGCGAGATTCCCCCTATTTTCAGCACCGAGAGCCTGGTTTATCTCGGTTGCAAAATAAGACTCAACCGAAGCCCTTTGTACTGATGGGTTAAAGTATCTCGGGTCCACATCATCCAAACGTCCACTAAGCCCAGCGTTATCATCAATTCCCACCGGCCCATTTGACTCGAGCCCATGAAGATCACCCGCCCCAGATTCATGCGAATCCACTCTACAGCCGCCATTTTCAACACCCGCATTACACTCTGACATTCCTTTGGAAACCGACCCAACTCTGGGACCAGCGCCAACATTAACCTCTCTGGCTGGAGGATACGAGGAGCCGCAGTCTCTATCAGCCACCTCTAACGGTTTCGAAAAGATAGGGCAACCGGTGAACACCGGCGCCCTCTCATGTGGAACCTCCGACCCGGAAAAATTATCTTCCGGCCATTCATCTCCTGCATCCTCCCAGGCGACATCACTGCCAATTAAATCCTCCTCCGTTTCAGGGAATCCCACTTCAATCCCAATCCTGAAATGCGATCCCATCGAACGAACCCATACCGATTCAGGAATGTCCATCGGATTGACCACCCGAAGAACCACTCTAGCTTTGTCTAGGCGGTCTCTGTTCATGGTACCTTTGGAAATACCTACATACCTTCCCCACCGATTGCTTAACCACTTAAAAAAATCTTCAAACCAACACGTCAAAGGTACACCAATCAAACTGACACATCAATATAGATGTGGTAACCCGTTTACCATGAGAGGATCGATATACTCGAACCAAAAACTTATCTCATCCTTCTTAGACTCCCACATTCTGATCAATTCGCTTGAAGAGTCGAAAGATACGATGACCGCTTTACTATCACTGCCCCAACGAGCCAGCTTTGCCGGAATTCCATCACTAAGAAGACCCCTCTGCGCCAGTTCAATCTCGAAGTCCTTTTTAACTATACCGACCAGACATCTGTCCATCCAATCAGTATCCTTGGGACATAAAGTGTTAGCACCGAAAGCCACTCTCGCCTGCTTTCCACTCAGTAGCTTAATCGGAAGGTTGGTAACACTTTGCCCCCCATCACCATGCGTCAAACAGCCTACTAACGCATCCCTATATGATTTCCCAGCAACTCTTATAGCATCATGCCTTTCCCTCAACCTAGAAGGATTCATATCTTTATCCGACTGCTTCCTAGGATTCACCTTGCTACCACCAGCATGGGTTTGCCCATTGGGAATAGCCGTGGCACCACCGAAAGGCCTGAGACCTCTGGGTACCTGGCTCTTGATACTCTGATAACCTTTCCATCGACAAAAGACCTATCAAGCTTCAATATCGCCCCATCCATTTCCAGTTTGCTTGACATTGATACAAAAGCGAAAGTTGTATCCCTATACTTCGCTTTCTTGTTCACTTCTGGAATAAAAACACGTACCACCTTCCCGTGATAGTTGAAAAGACCCCTAAGTGCCGATCTAGATACCCTCTTGCTCAAGTTGTCGACGAACATGGACCAATCCTCCAGTTTCACCGACGTAGGACTTCTGAACTTCTCCGGAGAACACCTCGGAATGCTCTTCCTTTGGACATCGGCAACTCTCTAGTAGTGACGACGAGAACTAGAAACTATACGTACTCTTCCTCTCCCACTCTCTCTCTCTCTACCTCTCCCTCTCTCTCTCTCTCTCTCTCCATTTTTAGAAATTTTGGTGTTCATAAATAATTATACTAAATAATATCTAATTTATTATAAAACATAGTTGTTTAAACAATGTTATGATAATTGATACACACTAGGAACTTGGCACTGCTCGCCAAATGGGTTTGGCGTTATGCTCAAACGGAGGGGTCACTATAGAAATCAATCATTGTCACAAAGTATGGTGAGGATGTCATATCTTGGCGAATTAACTCTAGAGGACAGTCACACATGTCGGAAATGTGGAAGCAAATTGTGGCGGTCCAAAATGATGAGTATGTAGATCGGTTCTTAAATGGTTCCCAATTTTCTTGGATGTTGGGAGATGGATCTTGTTTTTTGTTTTGGAGGGATTGTTGGTGCCTTGCGGAGCTTCTAAAGAACGTCTTCCCGTGGTTGTTTAGCTTGGCAAACAATAATGTGGCGCATGTTTGTGATTATTTGGTATTGCTGAGTGGTGCGTGGACATGTTGCTTTAGACGAACACTGCGCTCATTCGAGTTAAGCCAATTGCGCGAGTTGCAATCGTGTGTTGTTGGTTTCTCTCTGCGAAGTCGGGCAGTGGACAAGCTTGTTTGGATTCACGATGCGGTCAGGCAGTTCTCGGTTGGTGCTTTGCACAAATTTATGTCCTCGTTTGGGTTACGTAATGCCTCCGATGTTAGCATGGTGTGGAGTTTGCCTCTGCTGCCGAAAATACAATGTTTCATTTGGTTTATTTTGATGGGTCGGCTGTTTACTTTGCAGATGTTGTTCGAGCGTGGCATTCCGCTGTTGGAGGAATTGCTCGTGTGTCGATGGTGTGGGGTGGGAGAGGATAATGCAGGTCATATTTTCGGGCATTGCGACCTTGCGTGGAGCGTGTGGAATTCGTTTTTTGGGTGGTGGAATGTGTCAATCGTAAGACCTTGGCGAATTGGGGAGTTTATTTCTCAGTGCTGTTTTGGTTTATTTGGAGGCGAAACCTGCTTGTGGTTGATTATTGGTTGCGCGAGTGTGTTGTGGTCGTTATGGCTTGCACGGAATGAACTCATGTTCCAGGATAGAAGATCTATAAGTCAAGCAGTATTTTTCTTGGTGCAATTACGCTCCTTTTATTGGACCCGTGCCCGATTCGGCTCTGATTGCTTTAGCAAAGCTGCATGGTGAGAGAACCCACAATTGTGTCGGGCATCATCTTTGGCGAAAGTGAACGATCGGGGGGGGGGGTGTTGAGTGGCTGCCGCCTTAATCGGGTATGTGGAAATTCAACATGGATGAGGCGGCTCGTGGCAAGCTGGGTGTGGCTGGATGCGGGGGCGTTCTGTGAGATTGGAGTAGTCAGATAATGGCCTTTTTCTTAGGGTCGATTGGTGTGGCAGAGTTAAACGAAGCCGAACTACATGCAATTGCTTATGCGTTGAGGATGCTCTAGGAAATTAACTGGAATGAGGTGACGTTAGTGGTGATTGAATCAGACTAGAAAGTAGTCGTATCTTGGGTGTTAGGTACGGAACGATGGCCTTGGAGGTTATGGCGTTGGTTTTACCAAATCGATGAGGCGTGTGATATGCTGCCAAGTGTGTGTTTAACTAATGTTTTTAGAGAGGCCAATTGTGTCGCAGATGCCTTGGCAAAGAGTGGGGTCTCGCATTCCAAGTGGGTTTGGTTGAAATTAGGATGATCATTGGGTTATGCCTTGTTGGTATTGGTTTTATCGTCACACGTAGGGGTACTCTTTTCCTCCGACTAGGTGTAGGGAGGTTTTTAATGAGGCCGGTGGTGTTTGTATATGTATGATTGCTACATCAATAAAATCATGCATTTGACGATAAAAAAATTGATAAAATATCTGAAACAATCTCATAAATGGATTCTAAACAATAATCCCAAAAGTTATAAAAGTCCACTGTCGAATTACATAATAACCCAAAATAATAAATAAAACTCTACTGGTGGTTTATTTGATGTGCTTGGGCTATTTTTGTTGTTGTGGTGGGTAGGAATAAACTTGTTTCAATGATAAAAGAACGTCTACCGATGCTATCTTTTTCTTTTTCAAACTTCGATCGTTATATCAGAGCGTGCATAGTCGAGCTCAACACTACTAGGGTTGTCCCTAGACCAGGACAATAAGGGCAACGACTTAGGGCCCTGCCTTGCTCAGAGCACACACCCAAATATGTTCATTGGAGACTTGGGATAAGTTTAAAGAATTTTGAAGGCTCACTAAAATATTTTTTTCATATATATGAAACCTACAAATTGAGTTTAAACTTTTAACTTTGAACTATTGGAATAAAGTTGACTGTATGGGGTTTACATCATTATTATTATTATTGGATAATTCATTATTTGGTATGAATATCTTTATTTATGGTGGATATTCATATATTAAATGAGACTTTAATAGGCTTTATTATTAGGGTTTAATACCCATTAGAATTAGGGTTTCCATCTTATGCCTATAGATATAGACTTTTGAAGAAAGTATTGTACACAACCGTACATTGAGAACATAATAAAAGTCTCTCTCTTTGTCTCTCATCTTTGCTCTTATTTATCTCTCTTGTTATTCTTTACTTTACTCACAACACGTTATCAACACGAGAATCTAACCAACTGAGGTGTTTTGTCGTTCGAATCCTAAAGGAGTTATTGAAAAAAATTTGATACTAGCATGAATCAAAGATAAGTTCTTCTCCCTCAATTATATTTTAATTATCGATTCTCTTTATTTCTTTGATCTTTAACTTGACTTTTAATTTTTGAAAAATCTTTGGTTGTTTGGTGTTAGTGTAGCCATAGAGTGACTAAATTACCATGGTTCTTGTCGACAATTTCGAAAAAGATTTTAACAAGATATTGACAAAAGAGATTATAAGGAGCTGTCTTGGTCATGTATATCTCCATTGTCCTTGAGAGGAAAATCAATATCGGTAAACTCTATTTTTTATTCTTTAATTTATGATTTTAAGGTGTTATAAATTATGTTGATTTATGTTTTTTTATTTTGATGGTTTAATCCGAGTATATTGGCTGGACATCCCGTTCTGCGAGGCTACTGGTCTCAAAGGAGGTTCTTTTTAAAGGACCTTGTGGACTGGTTTAACAATGCCACGCACGAGGATTAAATCTTTGTTCTCTACAAGTATTATATATATATATATATATTGGTTGTTCAATTATTCTTTAATAGTATGATTGTTATAAAGGTTTTATTTGCTTGAAAGAAATATTAGTTTTGTGTCGAAGAATTCAACTATAGACTTCTCCCAAGTTCAAGTTACGAAAATCGTCTTAATCCAAAAAAAATTATGGGAGGCATTCCCTGAAGTGATTGCAAGCATGCTGTTTATTCCATGCGATTATTGGACTTATGTCATTCCTTGAAGTGAATGCAAGTATGATGTTTATTCCATGCGATTATTGGATTTGTTTCATTCCTTGATGTGAATGCAAACATGATAATTCACTATATGGTTAGTGAATAAAATTCAATTATGTGCCAGAGTATCACTGATGGGATTTGAAAGACCTATTGGCCTCCGCTATATTCCCTAAAGTGAATGTGATATTTTTATAGCGGAAAAATAAATGTCACATTAGCAATTGTGGTCGCGATTAAGGCCATAAAAAATAAACATGGATAAGATGATCCTTTTGAGAATATTTATATCCACTGAAAGTGGGATTATAAGGATGACAAGAATGATAGATATCATATCAAAATCTTTATGTTATCAATAAGATGGTACAAACCATTGGTCTCGTACTTGTCAAACACCAAAGTATTATGGACTTTATCCATAAGCATGAATGATAAATGAAAGAAAATATAAACAAATTTTGTTTATGGAGGAAATAATTATGGCGTTGTTAGTCCAACTCAATTGGATATTGTTAATTTCTTCATAACCCTTGAAGGGAATAATTCACCATTTATTTTATTTCTCTTATAACTTCTAAAGAGAATAATTGATCTTTTATTTATTTTGTTTTATGTTAATTTTATTATTTATTTATGTTAATTTACTTTATATTAACTTGTTTTACATATTATTTATTTATGCTTTATGTTAATTTATTCTTTGAAGAATATGATTATATTCGAAATAAAATATACAATGAATTGTGGCTATTTATGCCTAGCAGACAGTGCAAGTACTCATACTATATTTAAGCATAAGAAATATTTTTCCATTTAAATGCAAGGGAAAAATATGAGTACTATTTCCCAAAGTA
Source organism: Hibiscus tridactylites (assembly GCA_958450335.1). Taxonomy (NCBI): domain Eukaryota; kingdom Viridiplantae; phylum Streptophyta; class Magnoliopsida; order Malvales; family Malvaceae; genus Hibiscus; species Hibiscus tridactylites. Next base: position 20,478,154 of record OY288289.1, on the reverse strand, counting down.
CTAAAATATCAATGCTTCATAAGAGCAATAAGTTCTTGAGGGTTTATCTCTGATAGATAACCGATTTGATATGATGTGCTATATTTAATATTTTTCATTCCTCGAAGTGAATGAAACAAAGCACATTTTGAAAGGTACATAACTATGCACATTTTCCCATTTAAAATGCAAGGGAATAATATGAGTATTATATTCGGAAGAACTGATATCACAGAAGGCTTCGATTGAGCAAATATGTTATTGCCAAATGAAACTCTATTTCATTTTCACAGTGCATTATACTCCACAAAGACGCAAAGAGACTTATTGAATTTTAAAGATATTTGCAGAAATATACTGATAATATTAGTCGAGGGGGTGCCGACTATCTCAATCTTATGAGTATAACTCAAGGCAATAATAAAATCTTGAAAAAAGTATATCCACTGTCATCCATATTGTACTACACAAGAATTAGTACAAATTGAAGCTCATGCTATTGTAAATCAGAAGTTTACTGATAAATTTATTATTTGGCATGACCGGTTATGCCATCCTAGTTCAATTATGATGCAAAAATTTGTTGACACACTACACCAGACTGGGTTTTTAGCTGAGTTTTTCTTGCTCTATAGCGGCGTTTGTAAGTGCCGCGAAAAACATTGGTGGCGCTAATAAAAGCGCCACAAAAAGTGCCGGTGTAAGCTACGCCGCAATAGATAGCGAAGTTTATGTGAAAAAAAACACCACGGAAAACTCTGGCTTATAGCGGCGTTTGAGTATCCAAACGCCGATAATGTTATGGATTTGGCGGCGTTTGGTTTTACAAACGCCGCAATAGATCATTACGTATAGTGGCGTTTGTGGAAGAAATGCCTCAATAGATCATGACCTACAGTGACGTTTGTGAGAGAAACATCGCAATAGATCATGACCTGTAGTGGCGTTTTAGGACACAAACGCCGTAATAGATCATGACCTATAGTGGCGTTTTAGGACACAAACGCCGCAAAAAGCTTTGTTTCAGTGGCGCTTATTCTAGCAAACGATGCTAGGCTTACTTCCTTTACAAAACCCCATTTTATTGTTAATACTACCCAAATTTAACCTGTAAAAATTAATAGTAAAATGAAATAAAAATACTTATCAACCAACCAACACAAATGAAGTAGAAATAATACTAAAATGTAATTTAACATTTAAAATGTTCAACGTTTAAAATATAGTTCAAATTTCATTACAATGCACACCTAAACGATCTAAGATGAAGGATTCTTCTTTAACATCACCATTAGTTCTTGAAATTGATTCTGGAGAGTCTGATATGCTGCTTCTCTTTCAGCGTCTCGTGTTTCTCTCACAACTTCTCTCTCTTCTCTCTCAAGTTCCTCTGCTTCTCTATCAGCTTCCTTCGCTTCTCTCTCAGCTTCCTTCACTGCTACATCAACTTTAACTTGAGCTAACTGTTGTTTTAAACGATTAACTTCTGTTTGAAAAGATTGGCTCTGTGATGGCATGTACTGAGATGAACTAGGTCTAAAATATCTTGTTGGAGTAATGAACGATCCTTGACATCGAACCTGACCATATCTTTCAGGACCCAAAACATTAGCAATAATTTGATTTTCCATCTCATGCACATTAGTAGAACCATCCGTTGAAGTTGTAGATTCATACTCCACCCTATTTTTCTCTCAATTTCACCTGATAACCAAATAAAAATTGTTAACAAATTCAAAAGATTATTTAAACTAAAAATGTTATACTATTTAAAAGTGTACACTTTCATGTGGTCATTATTGAAGAACTAAAATTTTCTTCAAAGTAGTGTTTTTCATGTGATACTTGCTATCAAAGCAAATCGATTATTCAATCATCATCAGCTAAGATAGATTGTGAATCAATTAATTTTCTAGAACGGATACAAGGTGATATATGTGGGCCCATACACCTTTCTTACAGTCCATCTAGATATTTTACAATTTTAATCGATGCATCGAATAGATGGTCATATGTATCCTTCTTATCAACATGTAACTTGGTGTTTGCGAGGCTACTTGCTCAGTTGATAAAATTATGTGCGCATTTTCCAGATTACCTTATAAAGACAATCGATCTTGATAATGCTGGTGACATGTCATTTTACATGTAGTATCACTAATTCGCATCAAGCCAACAAATTATCATAAGTTCTCCCCATTACAAATGGTTTTTGGTCAAAACCAAATATTTCTCATATTAGATTTTTTGTGCGTGCGGTATATGTTCTGATTCCTCCATCACAACGCACAAAGATGAGTTCTCAAAAGAGGTTTGGAATATATGTCAGATTCAAATTTCCCTTGATAATTAAATATCTTGAGCTTCTAATAGGGAATTTATTTACAGCTCGATTTACTACTATCATTTTAATGAGTCAGTTTCCCAACATTAGGGGGGAGAAAATAAAAGGGTAAACTACACCGGTGGTACCCTAACTATGCCTGTATTCCTACTTTGGTCCCAAAACTATGTTTTTCGGCAAAAGAGTCCCTTCCGTTACATAGTTTTCCTGTTTTGGTCCCCCGACGTTAAATAACTAACAGTTTTGCTGATGTGGCATTTTTTAATATTTTTTAAGGCTGACGTGGCATTTTTAAATATTTTTTTAATCATTTCTCTCTCCTCTTATATATTATTTTTATTTAATTTTATTCACCCAATCATGTTGTGACACGTGTCACTACACTATTAGGTGAAAAAACCCCCCAAATATCCTAAAAATCGGAAGTGGTGCTGCTGGGATTCGAACCCAGGGCCACCAGCCCACCAAGCATGCACTTGAACCATCTAGGCTAAGCTGAATAATTGATTCAAATCCACTAACACTTATATTTAAGCTGTACAAATTAACCCAAAAAAACCCCTTAAAAACAGAACTTGGTGTTGAATACTGCAAGTAAAATAAAAAGACATATGGATTTCATGGGAAAGTATGGTAAGAAACGATGCAGGAACATGTTTTGGAGAGTGAAAGCAAGTTTGAAGAAAGCGTTGAAAAGTCGAAGCAAACAACGGTTGAATTTTGATCAGCATTCATGTTTATAGAAAAAGGAAACCCACTTCTTGGCTGGAGCTGGGTGAAAAATAAAAGCAACATACCACTTATCATCTGATAAACCACCTATTTTGCCTTTCGGTGTAAGTAATTGATGGGTGTGAATAATTATCTCTTCTTCTGTCATTTTGATTTTCTTTTTTAATATGGAATAAGAATTTCAAAATTTGAAATCGACTTGATTTTTTTATCCGATATACAAATTCCTCAAAAATACAACACACGAATTGGCTTCAAGTATATAGATTACAGAGTTAATTCATTGAATTATCAAAGATATCTGAGTAGGAGTTGAATATGTAGACTGTAGTACTACTGAGCTTGCTTCTGCCTTTTGATTCGCTCAAGTGCACCCAGTAGGCTCTTCCCGCCCGAGGCATCACCTCCCCCATCAACACCATCGTTATCTTCTCTCTTCCGAACACCTCCAAACACCGCCGATGGGACATCTTTTTGAGTAATTTCAACTTTTTCTTCATCTGAGTCGCTTTCTTCAGGCAAATCAATATCTTCGAGATTCGCTATTGTTTTCATCCCACCGTCCGTCTGTGTCTCCACTCCGGCACTCACAAACCCAACTTTCCTAGAGTTATCTTTGGCAATAGCATTATCAGCAGCAGGTAATAACTTCCTCTGAAGAGCAGCCATTTCATCCTCGGATATACCAGCCTGTTTCAACTTGTCTTTAGCTTCATCAATGTTCTGATCCTTCTGCATCAGAAAAAAAACAGTTTATGAGAATTTGGACAGAAAAAAAAACAGTTGCAAGGATTATACACAAATAAGTATAAAAGCAGTTGGCATGTGTTAACTCAGAATCATCTATAGATTTTCACAAGTTCTGTTTTTAAGGGTTTTTTTTGGGTTAATTTGTACAGCTTAAATATAAGTGTTAGTGGATTTGAATTAATTATTTAGCCTAGCCTAGATGGTTCAAGTGCATGGTTGGTGGGCTGGTGGTCCTGGGTTCGAATCCTAGCAGCACCACTTTTGATTTTTAGGATATTTGGGGGTTTTTTCACCTAATAGTGTAGTGACACGTGTCACAACATGATTGGGTGAATAAAATTAAATAAAAATAATATATAAGAGGAGAGAGAAATGATTAAAAAAATATTTAAAAATGCCACGTCAGCCTTAAAAAATATTAAAAAATGCCACATCAGCAAAACCGTTAGTTATTTAACGTCGGGGGACCAAAACAGGAAAACTATGTAACGGAAGGGACTCTTTAGCCGAAAAACATAGTTTTGGGACCAAAGTAGGAATACAGGCATAGTTAGGGTACCACCGGTGTAGTTTACCCAAAATAAAATAATTGGAAAAAGAAATAAATTGGAATGAATTATCATTATCTTAGTTTGATCCATGTACTCAACAATGTGAACTATAAGTTCAAAGGATAAATCATTTAGCAAATCAATTGCCAGATGATTTTGCTGACCCTAATAGAGTGACTAAGTCACATATACCAGCTATGAATGCTTCGTTTAAATTTGATGTCCCGGAAGGACAAACTCTAGTGCTAATGAGTCTAACTTACGCCTGTAGCGTGGTAGACAAGTAGGTTCCAAAGAGAAAAATCCTCAAAAAAAGGGAAGGGATCTATGGTTATAATGGTCTGATCGAGAAATCAATGAATTATGAAAATCTCAAGAAAATATTAAAAGGTCTCCAATAGAGACATTAACATGACTCATGTACCTGACAATAAAGAGATCTCAATAGATTATGTCATGTCTAGTAATAAGTGGAACTGAAATCAAATTATCGTCGATAATATATTTGTATGCAATATAGCACTAGAGATTTTATTTGATGATGTGGATCATGAATAATTGTCAATTGGACAATGTAAACAAACAAATGATTGTCCAATATGGAGAAAGGCAATTGAGGGGAAACTAAGATCTCTTTCAAATAGAGAAGTATTTGGGCATATAGTCTGTATATTGAAATGTGTAAAGCTCCTGATATTAATGAGCCTTTGTGAGAAAGAAAAATCAAAAAGAGAAATCACGAGATATAAACTCGTTGGCTGCACAAAGATTCTTACAAAGACATGAAATTGATTATGAGGAAAATATATTCCTCGGTGGTGGATGTAATTACTTTTAGATAGTCTGACAATAAATGAAATAACTCAGTTTCCGCCTAATGGATGTTGTTACATCTTATTTGTATGAGACTCTTGATAACAACATTTACATGAAGCTTCTAGAAGGATTTAGACTGCCAGAAACAATTAATTCAAGTTCTCGAGAACATTATTCAATTATATTGAATATATCTTTTTATGGATTAAAACATTTTGGGCACATTTGGTATAATCGCCCCATTGAATACTTATTAGCGGAAGGCTATAAGAATGATTTAATTTCCGGAGGATTTTATTAAGTGGTTTAGCTCTGGATTTGTCTTTGTTTTTATTCTGTATGTTGGCGTTTCATTGAGACTCATGAAGAGATCTCCTTAACAATGGAATCCTTGTTCAGCAATCGACATACATAGAAAAATGTTTAAAGAGACTTTACATGCATAATGCATATTCGTTGATCACTATTTGGTTGCTAGGTCTCTTAATGTAAACAAAAATCCATTCCGCCCTCGAGAAAAAAGTGATGATATTCTTGGTCTAAAAGCATCATATATAAATTAATTGATATGGAAACATTGTATCTTAGCTGGTCCAGAAATACTATCTAAGCGCTACGAGACCATTGCCTTTAAATAATTGTTATGCATGAGGCAAAGCTGAAATATGTGTTTGGCTAATCATATCTAGAAGATATGTGAATTGCTTTCATAAGATAAGATGCAAGCTATCTTATGTAGAGATAATGCAGAATTTATATCTCAAAGTGGATACATCAAATGTGATAAAACAAAACATATCTCTTTAAAGTTTCGTCCCTCACGATCTTCAGAAGAATAGTATTTGATGAATCATTTCAAGCAATGATTTGGAAGATTTATCCACTTGTGCATACTCTATTTCAACATTTGAAGATTATATTCAAGATTGAATTATAAAGATTCAAAAATCTTATGTGATATTTTTTTGATGGGGAGTAAATACGCGTTGCACTCCTTTTCCCTTAACCGAGGTTTTGTCGCAATGAGTTTTCCTGGTAAGGTTTTTAATGAGGCAACATGTTATGCGTATCAAAGATGTGTGTTCTCTTTTTCCTTCACTAAGAATTTTTTTCCCAAAGGGTTTTTATCTTAGTAAGGTTTTAACGAGACACATTATCTTTATGGATATCCAAGGGGAAGTGTTATGAATATCTTTATTTATGGTGGATATTCATATATTAAATGAGACTTTAATGTTCTTTATTATTAAGGTTTAATACCCATTAGAATTAGGGTTTCCATCATATGCCTATAAATATAGACTTTTGAAGAAAGCATTGTACACAACCCTACATTGAGAATATAATAAAAGTCTCTCTCTTTGTCTCTCATCTTTGTTCTTATTTATCTCTCTTGTTCTTCTTTACTTTATTCACAACTTTATTAATTATTTATAACCATTTAAATTTTGAACCATTTTTTTATAAAAAAAATTATAACTTAACCAAAATTACAAGTAATCTAATATTATGTATTGTACTGTTAGTTTTTATTTTTGCAAAAATAAAAATGTACAATTAGTTTGTAATTAGTATAGGTTTTAGTAGGTTTTAGGGCAATTATTAAAATTTTAGTAATAATTTATTTTTTATTTTTAATAAGAACAAAAATTTCAAATAAACCTATAAATAATATTTGTATTGTTCTTGTTTTTCACCTCTCAATTTCTCCTTAATTTTCTATCTTCTTAATTTTTTTTTTCAATATTTGTTATTAGAGGCTCAATTTTTTTTCAATGCTTGTTATTATGGACATTCTCTTAAAATTCAATTTTTTTCCAATACTTGTTATCAGGGACAAAGATTTAAATAACGATCTGCAACCGCAAGACTGACCGTTAAATACCGGTAATGACATCGTCCAAAATCACGATGTTTGGAACCGTTATGTCCGCAATCGCGATAAACGCAATATGGCCGAAAATACGACCACATTTGTAATTTAAATTTTTAATTAAGGGTCCAATTTTTTTATTCGCCCTAAGGCCACCAAAATCTAGGAAACGGGTCTGAACACTACCATGCTATTATTCTAACTTTTCTAGTGTTTAGAGGGACTGATGGTTTATTTGCATGTACCTTTCGCTTCGACTAAATGTCGCAGACTGGGCGTTAATTTGGTTGCTCCGCCTGCTGATGTTCTAGGTTTCAAGTTTTCTGGTCTGAATATTTATTCTGACTATGGTTTGCTTGTTTTCGATTTTAGTTTGGTTTTGTTGCTTTTGTCTTATGAGAGACGGCTTTTAATTTCTTTGAACTTCGTTTCCTTTTATATACCACAATATTAAAAACGAAATCAAATGAATTTAATATTTATGATGTGGCATATGATTAACTGACTGTATATGAAATTATATATATTAGTACATTAAATATAAATCCTAAAAAGTAAAAAAAAGCTTATTCAAAGGTATCTTTTTCATGGAAAATTCTATAGCGCTTGTCGAGCAACGACGAGCACCACTATTGACGAGCACCGATGAGCACTAATAGGTTATTTTATAAAAAATTTAAATCCAAAGTACTTAATGCGTAATTATAAGTTTTTTAAAAAATAAAAGTGTAATTTAGTTAAAGTATTTTTTTAGTTTTAAATTTATTTTAAATATTATTAATCAAAATAAACTATCCCAAATAAAAAATCCTAGGTTTATTTTTGCTTTGAAATTAACCCAATTGCAGACGCACCCACCGCCAACCTTCGCCGTCGACAGCCGCATCCAGTCCTAATTCTTTGTTGCAATTAGGTAATTTATCCCTAATTTTTAAAACCCTAATCATCACCCTAACCAAAATTATGTTAATTGGCTTATGAAATTCAAAATTGAGAACCCAAACGCCTTTGCTAAGACCCCAAAATCAGTTACAGCAAGCCAATTTTTATGATTGATTCGTAAAGTTAATGACCGATCCAAAACCCCTAATTTTATTGTTCGTCGCGTGTATCGGTACGGTACTCTTCGCGTACCAGTACGCGTGGGAATACCGTACTGATACGCTATGTGTACTGATACATTTTTTAGCCAATGGAAATTCAGTGATAACTTACCGTACCGGTACGGTACTCTCACGTGTACCGGTACGCTGGATATTACTGTATCGGTACGATATGTGTACCGATACATTTTTTGGTCACTAGATTTTCAGCGATGTTGTGTAGTACCGGTACGATATTTTTACAATACCGGTACGTTACTAGTACCAAATCGGTATCGGTATGGTACTGATAGCGTATCGGTACGATAGCTTCAAATGTTGCAAATTGTTCTTACTTAAAATTAACCTCTTTGATGTAGATGATGTATCTAAATTTAACCCCTTCAAAACAAGATACAACATGATGAAGTGCAAGCGTCATATCGACATGTGTTCGAGGAAGACAAACATCGAGGTACATTTATTATAATTACTTGAACTTTCAATGCTTGTCTTAAATAGTTTTTGTTGATATTAGTGTTTTATGTACTTATAGAAAAAGCGTGGAGTTGTACTTGAGGAAAACATAAGCACTCCTTATCAGAGTGATCAGAAGTTCGAGACACTCATTGAATCTATGCAAAATATTGAAAAGGAGTTTGTGAAAATGAATTCCCATTTTGAAAAATTTAATGGTCAATTTGAGAAATTAAATGGCCAATTTGAGAAATTAGTGTCCATATTAGCAACGAGCAATGTAAAATGCTCAAAACAAGATGATAATTCACTAAAAAGAGATTGTACATAATAAATCATTAGAGAGATATGATTTAAAGAGTATACCTGAAGATATTAATTTATACAACGAGCCATTGAATGCTGATGGTTTAGAGAATAAATCTCACGGGGAAGAAGAACTAACTGCCGGAGCAATGAAGGAAGAAACCGCGAGTGGTATTAAAATACCGATTATGTCTCCATTTATTAATTGTGATATGGACTATTCTCCCTCATTAGAACGTAGTGCTAAAAGCAAAGTTGAAGCTATTTCAGAAGACAAAATCAAGACTGATAGGGATGGTTTTCCAAAAATTCTGAGCGATTTTTTTAAATTTGAATTTAGTCCCCAACGATTTCCTAGTCAACTAGTTACGTTGAAGGAAACTCCAATAAGTAAAAAAATGTGGCGTAAAATGTCTAACGATCAGAAGTCATTGTTAAAGAGATGTTCGACTGCACGTTCTGATGTTACTGATGATCTGAAGTCGAAAGATATGACATCAAAAAAAAGAGCTCGAACTTCTAGAGTGAATACAAAGGTATGTATAAATAATTTTTTATTTGTTATTTAGCATATTTTACTTAAAACTAATATTTGACATATGATAACAGGCAAAAAACACTACTTTGCAAGATAGTGGAGAAACATGCAAGGTTGATGCTCCCGAAAAAAATGAGGTGGTATTGAGAAAAAAATTATTTTCTTTGTAGGGTATAAATTCGAAAGAAATAATGTACAAATATGTCATTTGAATTACATATGTGATCAATTACTCTTTAATTGCGCAGGTTGGGAATAAGAACAATGTCTATGATGTTGATAGTGAAGAAGAATTGAAAGATTTGATCCTACATGCTCAAAAAAATCTAAGAAAAAAAGTTTAGATTCCACAAAAAAATTTATTTAAAAATATCAACATGTAATTTTCTGGTTATTATCATTTGTAAGAGTTTAATTAATGTATTTTATGCAGTATTGTTCTAAGTCAAGTGATACATTAGCAGAAGGACGTAAGGAAAATGGGAGGATAAGCGATGCGTACAAGCAATATTTGAAGTACTTAATGCCTGAAGAAACCAGAGTTTGCATGAATATTGCTACTTGGGATGATACATGCATGACTCTTTATATGGCAAAAAACAATCCGTTGGACGTTGGCAATGCTCGCACTGTTTTTCCAGAAAAGTGGTTATCTGATTGGGTAATGTAACATGTTATAATAAAGTTTTTTTTGTTAACATTACTAATTTTTTGTTTTTATTATTTAATAGTTCATCTATATCTATGTCTACGATTTGCATTTGAGACAAGAGGAATGCAAAAAAAGTTATATCTCCCTTTGTCTTTTCAGGTAAAATAAATATATTTATGGGATAACTAGAAATAACATTATTTTCAATTGATGATTTGATGATATTATCCAATTTTTTGTTTGTCACAGACTTTGATTCAAGATTTTTCACTTGATAAGAAGGCGGGATCACAACATAGTCTTTTCAAATTTCATACCCGTTGGATAGATGACTTTATGCCTATTGATTGTAGTAAAGTTGAGCAGATATATTTACAGTTTGTAGTTTGTTTTTATGTAGTTGGAAGTGATTTTGAACTTACATGATTTCGCAGGTATATGTGCCTTTATATGATGCAAAAGGTCACTGATTTTTATTGGTTGTTGAGAGACATAATTACGTTTTGGACTCTCTTGGTGATACTAGAGCGCATAAAAAGATTGCAGAAAATATAGTAAGTCCTTAACTCATTTATGGGAACTAATATATGAATAGTGTTTAACTATTGACATCTTAATGTTTTTTTACGGTTTATAAAGTTGACTAAAGCTCTTGTTTGGTTTGAGGGTCATGCTCATTTGGGTAAATTATTTAAAGATGCCGTAGAATTTTCATTCAATTACGTACAAGTACCGAAGCAGCCAAATTCGTAAGTAATATAAGTTTGAATATATTATGATTTTTTCTCTAATTTTTTCTTTGTAAATAGATTAATTTATTTCATATTTGATTGAGGGATGATTGTGGCATGTACACATTAAAGTATATAGAAGCCAATAACAAAAGTGATTGGTCGAAGATTTTTTTCACGGTAAAGTATACCATGTAGTTTCGTTTTGAAAAAGTGTGATATTTGATTAACGTTATATTTCTATTGTGTAGCCAGAAGAAATGGAAGTTGAACGATTGAGAATTTTGGCCAAACTTGTTTGTAGCAATCACAATGAAGTTGATCTGTTTAAATTGCCCACAGAAGATGAAGTAGCCGAGGATTAAGAAATTTTGAATTGTAGTGAAACATTTTTTGGGTCATTTCCTTTTGACTAGTCAATTTATTTGAACACTTTACCACTCTGTCAACTTTATGTTTTTTTATTATTTCGATTCATGTTAGTACTTTTTTGAAGAAAAATTTCTCATTTATACAACAATTACGTTTTTTCCTTTTACGTTACATACATAAAAATTCAGAAATTCATATAATCCATACAGTAACTCATAAACTCCATAACATATTTGATAACAAAAAGAATAATCCAAGTGAATACTCCAACATAATCCATAAAAGAATAACAAGTGAACACTCCAACATAAGTTTTAGCATAATCCATAATCCATACAATAAAATAATAAGTGAATACTCTAACTTAAAAAGTTCCAATAGTTCTAACATAATCCATAAAAAAGCTCCATCGTAAAAGAATAACAAGCATAATCCATAAAAAAGTTCTATCATAATTCATAATAAGTATAATCCAACTAACAAAAACCTAAGCCTCGGGTGCATCGTCGCTGCTAGGGTTGGGCATTGTCGGGTACCCGGTTCATCCAGGTACCTCATTAAGCGGCCCGTGTCCAGACCCATTATATTCGGGTACCCGTAAAATTCGGGTTCTCGGATAATCGGGTACCGGGTACCCAATTTCTATTTTTTTATTTTTTTAATTCTAAAATTAAAAAAAAATCACATGTTAAACACAAAATATTAAAAAAAAATTAAACTTAAAACTTAAAAGAATATAATACAAACATAGAAAAAATGTAGGGATTTAAACTTAATTTTAGAGTAAAAATATTAAGAAACAAAAAAATATAATTTTAAATATAATATATATATATATATATATATATATATTAATTTTTATCGGGTTGAGTCGGGTACCCGGTAAGGGGAAACTTCCGGCCCGTGTCCTGGGAAATTTGCCGGGTCGGGTAATTTTTTTTAGGAATTACCTGATATTTTAGGTTTAGGTCGTCAGGTTTTCAGGTCAGGTATTTTGCCCACCCCTAGTCGCCGCCATCGCCATCGTCGCCATCGCCATCATCATGAAGGAGGTCAATTGAATACACCAACCACTCTATACGCTTCTCAACTGCATCAAAACGACTTATAACGCGACCCTCCATCTAAGCGATCATCTCTGAAAATGAGGCTAAAGAAACCTCTCCCTCAGGTGCTTGAGCAACTGCTTGACGACGAGCGGGTCGAGGTGGTTGATTTGGTCTTGAGCATGAATCCACTCGCCATTGATGAGTTGAAAACCGGCCCTTCGAAGAGATGCATCACCAATAGTATTTCTTAAAGGGAAAAGAATACCTATGGAACAATTGATGCTCTCCTTCTCAAAGATATGGCTAAGAACAATACAATGGTAAAAAGAGGTTACACGACCGGTTCGATGGTTATTGACGATGTATACTAGGCCGGCAAAAATTATCTGGGCAAGATTGATTCGATGGCTAGTGCAGAAGCACTGAATCCACCAAGAATCGACATTCCTAATGGTGGAATACTTATCTCCTAATGGCCGAAACCACCAAGTGACGATGAGATGTAGATAGCGGTCATGGGCATTTAGGGAAGTAATAGAGCTAGTGTCTGGAGCACCATCTACGTATACATCCTCACCATCTAGACCAATGTTTTCTAGACCTAGATGAGAACAAATGATTTCAGTGTCTAGCACAAAGACTTCCCCATAAGGTAAGACTCTATGGGAATAACAGTCTTACCGGTTTGGTCAACAATACATCGAGCATTGGAAAAAAAATCCGGAGTAAAGTGGGATAAAATTGAGGACTGAGTTGGAGCATTTGAATAAATTTCCATCGTCTCATATACTTTATGTAAGGGAATTTAAAATTAGAGTCAAACATAAAGTTAAAATCTACAATACACTCATCACTAAGATTAAAATTTTTGAACCAATTTTCACTTCTCTTGGTTTAGAAAATGTTGACTCAAGTTTGAGACAGAAGGACTAAAAATTCTTGATCTTTAGCTAGGGATGGACGGCGCACAAGGGCCTGGCCGCCGACAGTTTTGGACGGTTTATGTGGGAAGGATATCGGAATCTTTACATTGGAAGGAGCTATGGCAAGTTTTTGATAGGCACGGTGTGGTGATTGATGCGTTCATCCCTCGGAAAAGGGCAAAAGATGGAGCGAGATTTGGTTTTGTCAGAATGGAGAGTCGAAGTGACGCTGATCGGGTCATAGAACGGTTGCATAACAAGTGGATATATGGTTCTCGCCTGTTGGTGACCATGGCAAGGTTTGACGATCGTGGATTTTTTTGGAGAAATAAAAGTTTGGGGGTAGGACATTCTCAGCGGATTCTGAATGTAGAGTGAAGGGGCAATCGGAGATCCGAAGTGTGAATTCAAAAAGGAAGCATGTTATGGCTAAGGTGGTTCAGGGGCACGTGGACGAGGAGAAACTGACAGTGCTGGAAAACTGTATGGTGGGGTGGTGTAAACAACAATGGGGCCTCAAGGAATTAGCCGCACGGTTGAGTCTTCATTGCATTCAAGGCTTTTCTATTTTGCGTATCGCAAGACCTGCGATCCTATTGATGTTTACGGATGCAAGTATCCGGGAGGAGGTCATGGGGAAGACGATGTTAATTAGCAAATGCTTTTCCAAAGTTGAAAGGTGGTCGCCGGAAATGATCCTACCTTCACGAAGGGCATGGATATCAGTGAGAGGTATTCCTATCCACGCATGGTCACAAGCGTCCTTCGAAAACATTGCGAAAACATGGGGCTCATTAGTACGTGTGGCAGATAACATAGGATCACCGACATCTTTTGAGTGTGGCTGGTTATTGATTGAAACAGAGATGATGGAATTCATAGATACAAGTGTATTGCTGGAGGTCGAGGGGATATCGCATCATGTCTATGTTAAGAAGGTGACCATGTTCGGGCCGTTAGTTGAATGTGAATGTACAACGGCCACCGCTGAGGAAAGTAGTGAGTCGTTGGGGTTGAGTTCGTCCGAATGTGTGCCAGAATCGAGGTTGGGAGATGAGCGACAGATTGAGGAGCTTGTGGACATGGGAAAGATGGCAACACACGGCTGGCGTTGTAATTGCCTGTGGGAGGATGATCATAGAGAGGATCCTCGTATCACGAGTGTTGCGTATGAGTGCTCAGGGTCGTCGTCGGAACAATCATTGGAAAAACAGAGGGAGGAGGTGATCGGTACTGCATCAGTGCCGGCTGGTGATTCACCGTTACAAGTAGCTGCTGCCAGAGTGCAGAGTCCTTGTGGGGATGGTCACCACAGGATATAAATTTTGAATCCTAACGATATGTTGTTACAACAAATTCATTTGAATGAAGGCAGTAACATCCACAACCAAAATCAAGGGGATTTCGAGAGGGATAGGATCAGTTTTCAAATCCAAAAGCTTGGTGAGTTGGGGTCTGAAAAAATCGATTTAGAAGGGCTGGTGAACATACCCGTTGAGGCAGATGTTGGTGAGCAGGCAGATTTGGTAAGTATTTGCGTTGAGGAGTTTGTTGGTGACCAGGTAGTTGTACAACCTACTTCCGAGGGAGAAAAGTTTGTCCCGATATGGATAAATGGCGTACTTAAAAAGACTAAATCGGTTAACACTTTGTTAGGAGTAGCAAAGAATTCGAAACCAAGGAGAGGGAGACCAAAGAAGGGTTTGGGGCGTGACACTACTATAGTGGCCGACGCTTCATTAACGGACTCGGATCTACACCATCGGCAACAAATACTTTCTCGAGAGGTTGCAGCAACAGTGTCATTAGGAAATCTTGTGGGGGTGACATCGGTAGGCCGCGAGGAGGAGATAATTAAGGATTTGTCACGGGTGCTTAAGGATGGCATCCGAACGTTGTAGTCATACGCATTTTGAGCTGGAACGTCAGGGGGTTGGGTTCGGTGTTGAAAAGGAGAAGGGTGGGTGATGTTATACGAAAACAACGGGTTGATATGGTGTTGCTGCAGGAGTCAAAGTTGGAGGAGCTGGTACTGTCGGTTGTTGCAAATCTATGGTTTAGTGATGGGTTTGAGCATACGTTTTCACCATCCGTTGGAGCGTCGGGTGGGTTGCTATTAATCTGGGAAGGTGCACGGTTTTTACTGGAGTCAGTGGAAGTGGATCGTCATTTTGTTGTTCTTCAGGGGCGTTGGAAACCAGAAGACTTTGTGTGTTGCATCATGGCCGTTTATGCTCCTTGTGATGTGACGGAGCAAGAATGCTTGTGGTCTCGTATGGGGAATGTGATCGGGGGTTTTCGGGACCATGGTGCGTGGCAGGAGATTTTAACTCAGTGCTTTGGGTGTCGGAAAGAGCAGGGTGTAACTCGGCATCAAGAGGTATGAATTCATTTGCTTCTTTTATGCAATCAGTGGGTTCAATTGATTTACCGTTACGGGGAAAGCAGTTCACCTGGTTTGGTAGGGACAATCGTAGGAGTCGCATTGATAGGTTTCTTGTGTCGTCGTTTTGGATGGATTGCTTTACAAATATTGAGCAATTGTCGCTCCCTAGAGGGATTTCGGACCATGCCCCGTTACTTTTGCTGTGTGATGATAAAGATTGGGGCCCTCGCCCTTTTCTCTTTGTTAACTGTTGGTTAGAAAAGAGGCATAATGTCTATTGCATGGCAGAGGAGTGGTGTCGTCTGACAGGTTTGGGAATTGGCAATTCTAATATTTTGGTCAAACTTTGGCACTAAAAGAATTTTCTTCAAAAGTGGAATAAAACGGAGTTTGGGGACATTGAGAATGAGATTGTTCAAATTCAGAATCGTCTTGATTGTTTGGATAGTGGCGCTGTGGAAGAGGCCGAGTGGGATATGTCTGAGCTGTCTGATCAGAAGCGAGCGTGGGTACAAGCTTTGTGGCGACCTATTCGCCGGAAGGAGTCGTTATGGCGCCAAAAGTCGAGAGCGACTTGGCTTAGGTTGGGGGATAGAAATACCGCTTTCTTTCATAGAGCTGTGAAGTTGCGCGCAATGCATAACGCTATTTCCGGTTTGAATATTGGTGGTACTTGGGTAACAAATTCGATTCGGTTGCGCAAACACATAGTGCCGTTCTTTTCTCAACACTTTGCCGCAGATGAGAGGTCTTGTATATGGCGTTTTGAGGGACCTTTTAATAGGGTGAGTGAAGCTGAAAATTTGGCGTTGGTAGCGCCTTTCTCTCTTGATGAGGCGTGGCCAATTGTTCGTGGATGTGAAGGCTCGAAGTCACCGGGACCGGATGGTTATAGCATGGAATTTTTTAAGAAGTGTTGGGAGGTAGTGCGTGACGATGTTGGGCGTTTTTTGACCGACTTTTTTACATCTGGTAAGTTACCTGTGGGTGCGAACAACACTTTTCTTGTGCTATTGCCTAAGGTGGACTCACCTGTTACTTTGAACGAGTTTAGACCGATCAGTTTGCTCAACTCAATTTACAAGATTCTTGCCAAGATCTTGGCTAGAAGACTACAATCGGTGTTGGGAGGATTAATAAGCGATCATCAGTCGGCTTTAGTGCGTGGGTGACAAATTGTGGATGGTATCCTATTGGGAAATGAAACAATCCATTCTATGGGGCAGAGTCGAGCGGGTGGATGTATCCTGAAGTTGGACTTTGCGAAGGCCTACGACTGCGTTCGATGAGAATTTTTGGACCACATTCTATGTTCGATGGGGTTTAGTGGGACTTGGCGTAGTTGGATTACGGAGTGTATCAGTACAGTTCAGTTATCAGTGCTGTTAAATGGTAGTGCCACTAAAGAATTTGGAATGGGGCGTGGTCTGCGGCAAGGCTGCCCGTTGTCGCCTTTGTTGTTTGTTGTTGTGGCGGAAGCTTTGCATAGGATGTTTGTTTAAGCGGAGAATTGGGGCTCATTCGTGGGGTATTACTGGCTCCGGGGGTATCTTTATCGCATCTTCAGTTTGCCGACGACACTATTCTTTTCTTTGAAGCATCAGTTGAAAGTGCCATGAATATCCGCAGGTTATTATGTTGTTTTCAAGTATGTTCTGGGCTGAAAATTAATTTCAACAAATCCTCTCTTTATTCAATTGGCGTGGGTGAGGAGCTACTTGACTCCATGGTGGATGTCTTGTGTTGTCGAAAAGGTGATTTGCAGTTTGTGTATCTGGGGTTACCGTTAGGGGTGAACCCTCGTAAGATTGCTTTGTGGGAACCTGTTATTGCCTCGGTTCGACGGAAGCTCGCTGGTTGGAAACGGACATCGCTATCTTTTGTGGCTCGCGTCACTCTGGTAAATTCTGTTTTGTCTTCACTACCTGTTTATTATATGGGCTTGTTCCGAGTGCCGAAAGGTGTTGTCGCAGCAATAGATAAGGTGAAGCGAGCGTTCCTTTGGGGTGGGGTTAGTTTACAGCAGAAGATGTGTCGGGTGAGCTGGAGTATGGTGTGTCGGCCTCGACATCTTGGAGGGTCGGGGTGGCAGATTTGGAGGTTCGGAATAAGGCTTTGCTGGTGTAATGGTCTTGGCGGTATGCTAAGGATGAATCATCTTTGTGGAGAGCCATCATCGTGGCTAAATATGGTGAGGCAGCTCAGTGGTGGCCTTTTAACTCCACCTTCAGGGGTTCGATGTCAGTTATTTGGAAGCAGATTGTTCAAACGGTGAGCTTGGATAGGGTCCAAAAGTTTATGGGAGAGCCTCGTTTTGTTTAGAAGGTTGGTTCTGGTTCGCGGGTTCTGTTTTGGTTTGACGCATGGTGCGTTGAGCAGCCGTTGGAGGATATATTTCCTCGGCTGTTTTCGATTGCGGTAAATTGCCTAGATTTGGTTGCTGACCTTTCCGTTGGGGGTAGTTTCCAGCATGATCGCTGGGAGAGCTTTTTCCGCCGTGGTTTGCGTTCCTTTGAGTTTCGCCAACTTCGGGAGCTTAGTTCGTTTTTGTGTCAGGTGAGGTTGCGGCAAGGGGTTGTTGATATGTTGGTATGGACACCGATACGTATGGGACTCTTTCAGTTAAGACTTTGTCTCGATTGCTTATGCTTGATAAAGTGGGTGAGAGCGAATTTGGTGAATGTTTTGCGTAGAAAGTCCTAGTGCCTCCTAAGGTTCAGGCGTTTTTGTGGTTCACTTGGCTGCGCCGATTACCTACCTTTTATTTTTTGAAGATTCGTGGAATCGTGTTGGATGAGCAGCAAGGTTTATGTGTGTGGTGTCGTGAGAGGGAGGAGGAGATTGATCACTTGTTCTTCCTTTGTCCGTTTGCCCAAGGATTGTTGGATTGGTTCCGACGATGGTGGGGGGTATCGTTGCCGTTGCCAAAGTCCTTTTCAGATTTTTTCGTCCCGAGATTTCATTGTTCGTTCACGGGTACTTTAAAGATTTTGTGGGTGTCGAGCATTGCTGCTTTTTTATGGTCCCTATGGCTTGCGCGCAACGAGTATGTTTTAATGGTAAATGTATACCGGCTTCGGAGATTGGTTTTTTGGTTAAACTGCGCTCATTTTACTGGGTGAAGACATTGAAAGAGGGGCTTTCCGTGAACGAGTCTTTATGGTGGGATTGTCCGAGCTCGTTCAGTGAAGGTGTTTGTTCTAAGGCTTGTCGTGTGGGGGTATGTTGGGAGCCTCCTTTCGGGGACTCGCTAAAATTTTCAGTTGATGGTTCAGCTATTGGGAATCCGGGGCATGCGGGATTTGGGGGGGTGTTGCGTGATGCACAGGGTTGCATCCTTGCACTCTTCTCGGGTCCTCTTGGTTCTCTTGACTCAAATGTCGCGGAGATACGGGCAATCGCCTATGCGTTGGATTTTTTTGTAGCGTCTAAATGGGCATCTCGTCCCCTCATTGTGGAGTCGGATTCCAAAGTTGCTCTTGGTTGGGTGTTGCAGTTGGAACGTCGACCTTGGCGTTTATGGGAGATTTTTAGTTTGATCGTTCACGCATGCCTCACGTTGGGGTCCGTTTGCTTTACGCATATCTTCCGTGAGGCGAATGGGCTAGCTGATGCGCTAGCAAAGGAAGGGGTTTCACGGGTATCTTTATCTCAGGCCTCTGTTTGACTGTTCTCTTTGTGAGGGGTTATGTTCCTTTGTTTCAATTGTTCTCTTTTAGTCCACGTGTCGTACTATTTTCCTCCGTTAGGCTTAGGGAGGTTTTTAATGAGGCGCACGTGTGACTCACGTTGTATATTTTCCTTCTTTAATATACATCGTTTTGCCGATCACAAACTTTTTTTTGAACCATTCAAAGTTTGCCCTTTGGTTTTGTATTCCGGGTTCATCAAAACACGAATCAAATGTGGTAGGTAAAATGGGTTGAGGTTCAGTTTCAGGGTTGTTTCTAGGTTGACTCAAAGAAGATACATCCATGCGTTGACGTTTTGTACCAGGTTTAGACTTTGGTGCCATTTCAAACTAAAAACCCTGCAAAAATATTACGCACAATGTATATAAATAAAAAATAAAATTCATGAGTGTCACTCGGAAAAATCATCAACTGCTATCTACAGCTACCATTTTACTAACCAATAAAATCTTACTTAACTAAACAAAATTTGTGCAAACTAGTAATAGCATTTTACTACTACCATTTAACCAACTTAAATAACCTAACATTTGTAAATCACCCTAACCTAACATTAAAAAAATTTGGGACAAAATATAAATCACCATTATTTCATACGATGAATTTCATCAATAGTTGTTTTACTACCACCATTTTACTAATAAATAATATCAATGTGGATGGAAACACACTAAAATAATATAAAAATTTCATAACAAATAATAAAAACCTAAAACCCTAAGGAACCCTAACATTTAAAATGAAGAAAATAAATGTTAGATTTTTTAAACACCTTCAATAATTCTTGAAATATATGAAATAAATGTGTTGGGTATGCCCAATCCTTCCCAAATTTGCAATGCAGTAGTTAAATTGCCGGATTTTAGAGAGGGGAGTCGGTTTTAGGGTTGGGGGAAAATTGAGTGGGGGATACTTATAGGGGCAGTGCCGTGCGTACCGGTACGGTAGTACCGGTACACAATTTAGGTGTACCGATACGGTATTGTATTAAAAATTTTCCATTGAGTATAAATCGTACCGATACAAATTGAGTATCGGTAAGAGAAAGGGTTACTGGAATTTGTAAATCCAATATAGTATCGATACTGTTAAATAGCGTATCGGTACGGACGTACCGGTACAGTTAAGTAACCGTACCGGTACAGCATTGAAAACAATGAAAGTTTAAAAAATAAATTGTATAATATATAAAAAATTGTTAGAAAATAATATTTTAGCTTAATATTTCTCAATTTGAGGATAAAAAATTTGTAGAATATATAAAAATAAACATTGAATCTAAGTTGAGGATAAAAAATTTGTAGAATATATAAAAATAAACCGAATAAGAATGTATATATACTTCATAATATCAACTTTAAAAAATTTAAAAATATCAAAACTTAATCATCCTAAATCTCTCAATGGACCAAGAAAACAATGAAAGTTTCAACCCTCGTACATCATGCAGTAGTTGCTTCGCATCTTGTCCCATATGCTATCAAGGCATGCACATGCATTGTCCTGTTTATCATTACAAAGAATATTCGTAAAAATTACAAAGCGTACTAAAACAACTGTATTTATAACTCAATGAATGAATGACTTACAAGAACAAACACTCTGCTTTTTGGAGGAGACCGGCCCTACCAAGCATTATTTTGTTGCCAATCCAAAATGGTTGGATATTTTTCCATAATTTTCAATTCACGAGTATAAGCAGGCTGCACAAAACATATTATATTATCAATATACATAACAAGAAAGCATAATTATTTGAATAATTCATATTTAATTACCTTCGAGATGTCGTTTTGTTTGTATGTGTTGGACATGTATCCAGCTAATTTAAAATTATGAACTTCATCAATATGGCTCGTATCCTGATCTAAAGGCTTATTCGGAGAAGGTTTAGATGTTTTATACGAGTCCAACGTGACATCGTCATCATATGCAACATGTTTTGGGTTGGACGATGAATCTTGGCGCTTCGTTCTCTTGGGTTTTTCTCTTCCAGTTTCAAGAACTATAAGATCACCAATTCTAATAGTCTCTTTACCTTTACTACTTCTCTTATTAGATCTCACTTTAACCGTTTCCAATTTCTTCTCTTATTAGATCTCACTTTAACCGTTTCCAATTTCAGACTCATTTTTGCAAATTGATCTTTAATTTCATTGAAAGTCTTCAATGTTTGTGATGTACAGTGACATATGGTCATACAATAAGAGGCTAGAGTGGAATATTTGGCTTGAATTATTGTTGGATTATTATATTCGAAATCTGCATTCTTATTTTCAAGTCCAACATCTTTCTTCGTATAGATAGTATGTTGTTTCATTATGCACCCTAGTGGTATTTCCTTAGCCTTTTTCATATTTCAATACGGCAAACATTTGGCGGCATGGAAATCCAACAGACTCCAACTTCATACAACAACAATACATGGTATCATATGTCATATTTCTAAGTACAAGATACCACTTCTCCTTTTCAATATGCTCTAGCCAATAACACATGCACTCATCTCGAAATTTGTTTTTTTACCAAGTAATAACTCGCATAAGACATTTCTTTGCACAATATAGCAAAAGAATTTCGTGTATATACCTTGACTGCATTGCGCTTGAGAGTTTCCAACACACCGTCACAATACGGTTCTTCATCCCTTGATTTGTAATCTTGATAAGACTTCTCCCATCTTAGAGATTGCAGCTGCTTATGGTAGTTCTCAACGAATCGGTACAACATCACCTTTTTTGTCCAACCAAGTTTTCAGTGTTCTATTCATTGATTCACACCATTGAGTAGTTATCATTGCTACACACAAAAAATATTTATTAATTACGTTAGATACAATAAATAATATATTAAATTAAAGTGTATATAATGTTACCTGCATAAAAGTATCCTTGCAAATATGCTTCTGCCCATTTCTCTTTATCTTCATATAATTTTTCTACCCATTTTCCCCTTGAAAGTTGTTCTTTTCCACTAGTTCTTTCCAAGCACTTTCAAAATCAAATGGCGTCCTACACATGTCAGCGCATCTCATAAAGCCATCAAGGAAATCTTGTTCCATATGAGAAAGCACATTCTTCATGATATGCCACAAACACAATTTATGTTTTGCCCCGGGTAGTACTCGAGAAATGACATTTGCCATAGCCTTATCTCTATCACTAATAACAGTAAGCGGTTTGTACCCATCTCTCGCTTCGATCAACTGTTCTAATACCCACACATATGTGTCCCCTTTCTCATTCACAATCAATGCACATCCAAATGGCACTGCGTTTCGATGATGATTGACACCAACCAAAACAACGAACGGCTTGTTGTATGCGTTACACTTGTAAGTTGTTTCAAATGCAAATACATGACCAAATTGTTTATAGTCGGCGTGTGATACACCATTGGACAAGAACAACTTCTCCAAGTGTCCGGATTCATCCCTCGTGTGCCCAACAAAAAGACATGATTAGATTCTCGCTTCCCATATAAATATGCCATCACTATTTCACCATCACCATCTTGGACTTCTTCTCGTCTAATTCTATCCAGATAGTTGTACAAGTCATTGGGTAGAAAACCAACATTCTGAATTGAATCAGCTTCATTCACGAAATTTTGCATTATCCTACTTGGAGTTATTCTAGAGTGGTGCACGCTCTTTATCTTCAGCTCATCCAACTGAATGATTTTTCGGAATGACCTAAAATAAAAAAATCATTAAATATATATAATCAGCTAGAATTTAGTATCTATCAATTTAATTATTAATAAAAATTACATACCTGATATATGCAAAATGTGTTGCGTGAACCATATCATGATTATGTTCTTCCTGGAATTTCACAACTTTTCAATAATGATGGCGTTCGTCCAATTTAAATCTAATAAATGCTTTACAACCAACTCTAATGTCCGGTCTTTATAAACGTTTTCTGTTTGGAAAGTTATACCACTTTTCGTCTCTATGTCCCTCCTTACGGCACACCATTTTCTTTGAATTATTTAATATGTAGCTCTACTTTTCACTATTTGGCCGACTCGAACTCCGAACCCTTTCACTTTAGCATAGGTATGGTAAAATTCAACGCAGTCGTCTAAAGTTTTCCACTTTAGCATACTCATATCATTCTCATCATAATCTCATATGCTTTCGTCGAAGAAATAGTCAAGGGTCTTCTCATCATCTATTTTTTTGCATCGTCAACATCATGATCAAGTTCTTCTTCTTCAGAATTAAGTCCACGTTCTCTGTCCTCGATATAGGGCTCGAACACCGTAGCTTCAATTTTTTCTAGATCTTCAATATCTTTGATGTCTTTGATATCAACCATCTCGAAAAAAACCCGCAATTTAATACAAGTAAATGAAAGCAAAATTAAATCTAATTGAACTTAAGAAAAAGGTAAAAATAAAACCTCAAGAAGCATGAATCGTACTTAAAACATGAAAAAGCCCAAAAATTTCAGTGACCAAAAATTACAGGCGTACCGGTACGGTAATTGTACCGTACCGATATGCCTACAAAACCAAAAATTCCAGTGACCAAAAATTGTACCGGTACGCCTGGCGTACCGGTACAGCTAGCCCCTGCGTTGCTGCAACTGATTTTGGGATTTGGGGATAAATTGAATGAAAATTAAGTGAAAAATACTTAAATCGAATCA
This sequence comes from Hibiscus tridactylites, assembly GCA_958450335.1. Lineage (NCBI taxonomy): Eukaryota > Viridiplantae > Streptophyta > Magnoliopsida > Malvales > Malvaceae > Hibiscus > Hibiscus tridactylites. The sequence continues at coordinate 20,454,243 of OY288289.1, read as the reverse complement.
AATTTAAGATAATTAGGGTTTCAAAAATTAGAGATAAATTACATAATTGCAACGAAGGATTAGGACTGGCGGCGGCTGTTGACGACGATGGCTTTCGGCGACGACGGCGGCGGTTGGTGGTGGGTGCGGCGACAATTGGGTTAATTTAAAAAAAAACCTAGAATTTTTTGATTTACTGATAGTTTTTTTGATTAATAATATTTAAAATAAATTTAAAACTAAAAAAATACTTTAATTAAATTAATTTTTTATTTTTTAAAAAATTATAATTACGCATTAAGTACTTTGGATTTAAAAATTTTATAAAATAATCTATCAGTGCTCATTGGTGGTCGTCAATAATGGTGCTCGTTGTTGCTCGTCGAGCGTAGAAGAACTATCTTTTTTTATTATGATAAAAGTAGAAGCAAATGAAAATACTAAAGCGTTCATTCCTTCCTTATTTAATATTTATTATCCGCCATACAGTAGGCGTACATGCAACTATATAGCATTTTTATTTTGGAAGATTTTTAAGCAGAAGAAGATTATTAGTAGGGCTTTTCTCCGATGACATTGCCTGCAGGATCGTAGTTGCAAGTAATGAAAGTCCCACCATTGTTGCATGTCACCTTAGCACAACCGAGACGAACCGAGTTGCGCCAAACCACTTGAGTGTAGTGCCCGCAAACCTTGTCTGGAGCACAACTGTTGGAGTCATAATCGTAGTCGGCACCCTCATTAACCCACATTGCTACGGCATCAGTGACGGATAGGTCACCGCTGCCCCAGGCAAGGTTCTCGCCATAAGGTCCACCAGAGTGCTCGAGGCTGCAATCAGCAATGCGCTGATTAGCATAGTCTTGTGCGTAGGCAGCCACAGTGTCGTCCCAAGTGATAGGTTCAACGCCGACAGCAGCTCGAGCTGTGTTGTGGGGGTCGAGGTAGTCTTCTGGTGAGTTTTGGGCATGGGAGGGAAGGACCAATGCTAAGGCCACGGCCATTAGACAAGCAAGAGCAAGGGAAGACACCTTAGAAAACTCCATTTGAGATTAGATTCTATTAGGAGAAATGGAAGTATGAGGTGAATTTTATATGTGCTTTGATGGATGTATTTATAGAGGGTTACTAGTTTTGGCTGCTGAATGTTCAAAATAGGTTACCCTTTCAAGAAATGTTGTTTAATATTTTCCATGGAATAAAAATCAATGGCGTTTAGGGTTGTTTCGTACTGATTTGATTATAATGTTTGCCTCTTCCTCATGCTAATTTGTTTTTAAAAATATAATAACAATGGGAAGATGGCTTATTTAAATTTGGATTATGCATGAAAGCCACCTCATTCGAAACACGTAATGTTATTTACTTTATTCCTAGTCTTTACTACAAAACATGCACTCATACGTTTGTGCTACGTATATAATAATAATTCTTATTTTGAATCACATTGCAAATAGGTTAGACACTAGGCATTTCATACGTATGTGTTATTATTATTATTATTATTATTATTATTATTATTATTATTTACCACATTGCAAATAGGTTGAACACTATGCTTTTTTTAAAATATATTATATTCAAAATTTTCAAAACACATATTCACCCTAATTTGTACAAGTCCTTTTAAAAAAAATCTAATATGTCTCACGTGTTCAAAAGATATTTCATTTATAATTTAAAAATTTTATATCTAAGTTTATTTTTTAAAATTTTTAAAGATAAAATTAATAAAAATACAAACATCGAGATTAATTCTAATTCAACCAGCCAAATTATGCATTTGAATTGATTAATGATGCTCATATTTTTCCTATCTTATATGGATTTGAATCCCATTATGAAAATGTAATACCTCTTATTTAATCAATAAATATTTAAACCAAAGCTTCATGTGTATAATTGAACTAAATTAAAGTTTCAACTTTCATGTGTACAATTACATGTTTAATTTTTTTTTTGAACATCAATATGATTTTATTGAAGAGAAAAAATCATACAAGCACAACTAATAGCCTCAATAAAAAACCCCCTAAGCCTAAGTGGGGGAAAAGAGTACCATTAGTTGTGTACTACAAGGACCAACACGACACAGATCACAGTCGAACCCATAGCCAAGACACTCTATCAACACCTCCTTTCGCAAGGGAGTCCGCCACTTTATTCCCCTCTCTCAAGACATGCGAGAAGCATACATTCGGCAAATCCTCACAAGCATCATCGATCTGAAAGAACCATCGCCATAATCGCCAAGGTCGGCTCTCTCCTCCTTGGATCCAAGCAAGGGCCACCTTCGAATCGGATTCAATGATGACCGACTCCACCCCCCCAAGACATCTCCCTCAACATCTTCAGAGCAAAAGCTATCGCCTGAACCTCGGCTTCATTCGAGTCTGCCACACCAATTGGCCCGGAAAACGGTCCCTTAATTCGACTCTCCCAGTCTCGAAGCACTCCCCCACACCCTGCCAAGCCCGGCTTCCCCCGAGCTGCACCATCGACATTAAATTTCCACACGCCCTTCCAAGGCGGAGACCACTCCACTACATCCCTAACCGGTTGGTTTACCCGTGCATCATTAACGCAAATAAGAGGGCAATCCCACCACGCTGCCTCCCTAATATCCACCGTATCGAAGCTCACCCTCGTCCATTCAAAGGATCTCAATTTAATTAAGAACATAATACCCCCAACCGATGAGCTCTTGTTCTGAAACATTAAATTATTCCGCACTAACCACAACGACCATAACACACTAGTGCAACCTATAAGCCACCACACACGCATATCTCCTTTAAAAAAGCTATGGAAACTAGCTAAAAGGAAGTCGCGCACTTGATGCGGACGCGACACACTTACTCCCCACCATGCGAAGAAGCACCCCCAAATCTCCCACGCCCACGAGCATTGCCATAGGATATGGTTCACTTCATCCTCGCCAGCCCCACAAAACCGGCAACACAACGAAGTGTCCCCCAATGCTACACCACGAGCAACCAGCATAGATAAAGTTGGCAGCCGATCCATTGCAATGAACCAAAGAAAGCATTGCAATTTAGGTAGTACAGGGAGCCGCCACGGCCAAGAGACGTCTGACATATCCGACATCCCAAACGATATCATCAATTTATGCAAAGCTCTTACCGAAAACTCACCCGACGACGCATGAATCCAAACGAAACGGTCAAGCACTCCATGGCGCAACTCATACCCCTGCAAACATCCCACCATCTCGTGAAGCATAACCCCCTCGAATCCCCTCAGCTCCCGTCGAAAATAGCAGCCCCATGCATCCAATGACAGCCCCAGCACCTCACCGACACGCACCAATTTGTCTCGTGCTAACCCATATAGTCGCGGATAGGCTAACTTCAAGGGTTCGGATAAGCACCAGCAATGGTGCCAATACAGCACACTCTCGCCATTCCCTATAATCCAACAGAATTGCGATGTATTCATGAAGCGTGCCACGACCTCCATTTGCTGAACATCAACGATATGCTTCCACATAGCCGACATCGATCGCTTACCTTGCTGAACACGCCAATTCAGCACCTCGGTTCCGTATTTGGCATCAATAATCCTCCTCCATAAAGAGCCTTTCGATTCAGCATATCGCCATGCCCACTTAGCCAACAAGGCTATATTCCTTGTATGCAGATTTATGACACCCAAACCACCCAACCGTCTCGGTTTACAAGCAGTTTCCCTTCCCACTCTACTCAATTTCGCTCTCTCCTCCTTTCCACCCCATAAGAAATTCCGCCGAATACGGTCAAGTTTCAGCACAATCCTCTTTGGGATCATGAAAACTCCCATATAATACATCGGAAGTGCCGAAAGCACCGAGTTAACCAATACAAGACGCCCCGCAAAGGAAAGCGAATCTCGTTTCCACCCCGCTAACCGTTGTCGAAATCTCTGAATCAACGGATTCCAAATTTCTGTACCGCGCGGACTCAAGCCAATAGGGATCCCTAAAAACTTCATCGGTAAGGTCCCCCTCGGACAGCCTAGCACCCGTCCCACATCCTCAATAATCACCTCATCCAATCCAATGCCAATCAAGCAAGATTTATCGTAGTTAATTTTCAGCCCAGTTGTGAGTTCGAAACAAGTAAGGACTCGCTTCAAGTTACGCGCCATCTCTACATCCCCCCGTATGAATAAGACCGTATCGTCCGCAAATTGTAAATGCGAGATCGATACGTCCCCTACCATACGAATTCCAACAATCAAACCCCTACGTTCCGCATTTACCAAGTAAAGATGGAGAGTTTTGGCCACAATCACAAAGAGGAGGGGCGAAAGTGGATCGCCTTGTCGCAGCCCCCTCCTCATTGGGAACTCCTCCGTAGGACTACCATTAATCAGAATTGACAACCTCGCCGTCTCCACACACTCAGTCATCCATCGACACCATACTTCCCCAAATCCCATTCGCACAAGGATTAACTTCAAGCAGCCCCAATCAATGCAATCGTACGCCTTAGCAAAGTCAAGCTTTAGCACATAGCTGCCAAGACCCTCCCTCGAAGACTTCATCGAATGAATCACTTCATTGGCAAGTAAAATTCCATCTAGAATTTGCCTCCCGGATATAAAGGCTGATTGCACATCGTTAACAATCTGTGGTAGTACTACTTGAAGACGACGCGCCAAACATTTGGCCAAAATTTTATATACTGAATTGAGTAAACAAATGGGTCTATAATCCCCCAACTCACGTGGATGATCTTTCTTTGCTATGAGCACAACGAAAGTCGAGTTGTATCCCCTCGGCAACCGGCCCGTGGAGTGAAATTCCCCCATGAAAGCCATCAAGTCATTCCGCACAAATTCCCATCCTTTGCGAAAGAATGCAAATGGAAAACCGTCCGGGCCCGGTGCTTTCGCACCTTCACTACTCCACAGCACCATCTTCACTTCCTCCACCGAAAACGGCCGTTCCAACTCTGCACTTTGCTGATCCGAAATACGTTCAAACGCGACATCCGGCACTAATACACCCCCACCCGGTTGCTTCCCAAAATGACGAGTAAAGGCTGCTTTCACTTTAATTTTTAAACACCTTGGCTCCGTGACCCATTCGTCCCCAAACTGAATACCTCTAATCGAATTCCGGGCTTGTCTAATTTTCGCTGATTTGTGGAAGAACGATGTATTTCGGTCACCTTCCGCTAACCATAAAGCTCGTGACTTCTGACGCCAAAACGACTCACGCATGCTGGCGACTTTCCACAGCTTAGAATGTAATTTCCTGTAAACCTCTTCCTCGATCGGTGTCCTTTCCTTGTCCCCTATCCTAGCATCCCAATCATCAATCTGTTTTGATAAACATCCATACTCCTTGTCCAAATCCCCAAAGTCTGATCGGTTCCAGCCCTTTAAAATTTGCTTCAGCCCCTTCAATTTCGCGCTAATTGTTTGACCCTCCCTCCCCAAAGAAAGCTGCTGCCATTCCTTCTCTATAAGAGGCAAAATAGATAGCCATGCATTCACAAAACGGAACGGCTTAGGTCCACTATCCTCCAATTCACTCACCAATACAATCGGCGAGTGATCCGATAGCTCCTTCGAGAGGTGCAGAATCACTAACAAATTAAACCGCTGAATCCAACCGTCCGAAACCAAGAACCTGTCCAATCGACTACATCGTCCCCCTGGTCCAAACCATGTGAATAAGGTTCCTTTGATTGGAACATCGATCAACGCAAGTTGTTCTATAGTCTCACAGAATAAATTCATACCCGGATAACCAGTTCCGCTACCCCGTCGCTCCTCCACACACCTCACAACATTAAAGTCACCCCCACACACCATTCAATGTGCCTAGAATTTACCACCTCTCGAATGCTATCCCAAAAAATCGTGTGATCCGAAACTCCACACGGTGCGTATACTCCTATGATGCCACAATTCCATTCCTCTCTTACCCAAGAACCCACAACTACAATCATATTCCCTCGCACTTCCGAGAAAGAAACATTGAAACTAATTGGATCCCATATCAAAAGAACCCTACCCGATCTTCCCTCCGACGGAGCACATAAAAAAGAAAATGAGTCGGAATACCACAATTGGCGAACTAACCTCTCGGTAATGCTCTCCATTTTAGTTTCTTGCAGGAGAGCCATACCACATTGTTTTTGTCGGAGAACACGTCCGATAGAACGTCGCTTCGCCGCTGCCCCAAGGCCCCGAACATTCCACGACAACAACCGCATACTCCGCTATTTCGACGCCTCTCGCGCCTCCAATAACCGCGCGATATCTTGAATTACTTCGTCCTCCCTACCCACCGTCACTGCCCCAATCAAATTTCCCACCCTTGCTGTTTCTTCGGCTTCGCGAGCAATCGCTTGCTTTCGACAAATGAAGTCAGAATTCGACAAGGATCCGTTTGCTATCGCAGTTGGCTGTAATTTTTCCTCCTCTCTAATTTTCTTTGGACGGCCACGTCCTCTCTTCATAGCTTTAGACTTTGACGGTGATTCCACTACTGTAGGGGCTGGGATGAGTTCCGATAGGAGTCGAACTCTTCTTAATTCCCCATTCAACTCCACAAGGCCGGCTTTAGTTACCCTGCTGTCCCCACCCTGTGTCCTCTCTTGCCTTCGATCCAAATTATCGCCCATTGCTGCCGGCATACCACCTTTCCCTCCCTCAATTGTAATCACGTCAACTATAAGCCGTTCCTCCCCTATCGATAAATCTCCTCCCTCACGATTTAACATGCCTAAAGACTCCTCCTCACCTCCCCTCTCGTGTAGCAAACATTGTGATGACACTGCTCTCCCCGTTGTTGGCTCATTCTCCAGCTCATCCATTCTCAAGCTAGCCTCGCAAGGCACCGACAACTCTAGATCTCTATTCACCATGACTAATTGATCCTCGTCACTCGATTTATCCAATGATCTCACCCTATCATCCTCCCGAGTATTATCCTCCCACATATGGTCAATGAAATTTTTGTCGCGACGAGTATCAATTGAGTCCGCGACAACTTGTCCTTTCTCAATTGAATTCGGAACTATGGTTGCATCTGATTCGGAATCTTGTTCAAACATGGAATTCGACTTCCACTCAACATCCCCCTCCTTTGATGATCCTCCATTGTCGGAGGATGAACCCGAGTCACAATTACACCCACATTTCCTCCGAAATCCCTCCTCAATTTCAGTGATACGGACCAAGAAAGTTGAATCTCCCTCTTTTATTTCTACCACTTCGTTAATTGTGTACAACCAATCCGTCTCTATAAGAATCCTCTCTCTCTCAAAAGACGATGGTGCCATCGTATCCGCATCCACCCGCACTAGCTCACCCCACAAGTTCGCTACATTCCGAAATATAGCGTTCGACCATAAATGGATTGGCAATCCGCACAAGGAAATCCATGCTCGACGATTTGGGATTGCCATTGACGATGCCCACTCCACCACGTTTTCTAACCATGGTTGTAGCCTTCCTGATTTCATCGTCGACTCGCGTATCGCGCAATTATCAAACATCAATAATACCGTGGATCCTGCGATTCGCATCACGGATAATCCCTTGATATTTTCACTGTGAAATTCTCGAGCCAATTCCTCAATTGAGTAAGGTTTTCGACAAAAACCTAATGCACATGATTCCAAAATTTGCCTCTTTTCATTGTCGACAATTCCCAATACTTGTTTATATGTGCCATGATTTTTCGACGTTGCGGATTACCCTACTCTGTCTGTCCTCCCCACGTGCTGGGTTGATCGCGTTGCCTCCTTCGGTCTTACACCCTTCTCGTCGTGAATTGAATTAGACGAATTGCCCTTCATCCCCTTCCTTTGCCAGTGTTCGTTTCCACTCTCCCTCGCCATTGACACCCGGATTCGTGATCCATAGAGGCGAAAGCCATCAAATCTCTCAATAACCCTCTCTGCATCCTGCTTCGACTCCATCCGAATAAACCCAAACCTCGCGCCGTCTTTGGATCGTTTCGTGGGGATGAAAACATCCACTACCACTCCATGGCGATCGAATAACTGCCAAGCCCCCTTCCAATGTAATTGCTCCAGCAGGTTGTAGACAAAGAGGGTCCAGACCCGTCCCCAAGCCTTCTGTGGGTTGGAACCCCTCCCTCATCCGTCTCTTTTCTCTTGCGCCACCATCGTCTAAAATTCATGTAAAAATAATTAATGATTACATGTTTAAATTCAAATAAAAAATTTGAGTATAATTATTTTAAACCAAAACTAATAATAATAATAATAATAATAATAATAATAATATCCAAATTGAATTAACTTATTAAACTTAGGATCTAATTGAGCTAAACTAAAACCTATAAACATAAATTACTTTAAATTTGGACTCAATTGAATAAAATTAAAATTTAAAAGTACATATTTAGGACTTAATGAAAACATCTAAAATTAGAAGGGCTAAGAAAATAATTTCCCCTAATTTGAAAAATAACGCGGCTCTTTCTCCCGCCCTTTCATTTCAATTAAGAAAAAAGAAAACATAATAATTTGTTAGGAAAAAAGGGGGAAACGACCGCACTTTTATTTCAATTAGAAAAAAAGGAAAAAAAACATAGTTAAAAAAGAGGGAAACATATAGAATATGGAGGGAAAAAAGCCTCCTATTTTTTTTAGAAGAGTTTAATTATCTTTTAAGTTTTATTGTGTTAAACTGCCAGGGCAGAAAATGTTTTGGATAATGTAGTTCAAATGAGCTTGAGTTATTAATGTATTGATTCTAATTATTTTCCATGTTGTGTGTGACTTGCTAGAGCAAGAATTAGAAGAGGTTGTCGAAGGAATTAATGGTGGATCATCAAGGGATACACAAAAGGGAGTAGCAATACATGACTTGATTGGAGTATTGTGAGTGTAACTCCGCTTAGGGTTAGGACTTAGGTCCTAACCAATCTATTTTTTTAAATTGATGCCATGTAAAATGACTAACCTATATTTGGTAACCAAGGGAAGAATGAGTTAACTGAAAACTTGTTTGATGTCATGATTAATGGCGGCTTTAGGCGATTTACTCCTTGTAAATTTACGACGAAGAACCGTAAATAGTGTGATGCTCGAAGTGAAGGAGAGGAGGAGGAGATCGGAGAAAAGAGAGGCTAATATTTCCCCGGTTATGCTGTCTTATTTTAGCCTTGCTCAAGCTCATTCAGTATATCTAGACTTGTCTTCTCTTAGCGGGGAACGTATATTAAATGAATATTATCTTAGCCTTGCCCAGGCTCATTGGATGGTGCGATGTTATTATGCTAATTTTTCTGGGGTTAAGAGGGATTGTAATCCTTAAATCTGATTTAAGAAAAGATCGAATTTAGAAAGTCGCAATTGAAAATTTGTCCCTCAAGAATTTGGTTTTAAATTTAAATATTTTAAAGTACAAAATAATTATTAAAAAATAAATATACTAAATAATATTTCATTTATTATAAAACACAGTTGTTTAAACACTGTTATGATAATTGATAAAATATTTGAAAATAATCTCATAAATGCGACAATAAGGGCAACGGCCTAGGGCCTTGCCTTGCCCAACCCAGAGCACTCACCCAAATATATTAGCTGGAGACTTGAGCTGAGTTTAAAGAGTTTTGAGGGCTAACTAAAATAATTTTTTTCATATATATAAAACCTACAAATTGAGTTTAAACTTGACCTTTGAACTATTGGAATAAAGTTGACTGCATGGGGCCTACATCATTATAATTATTTTTGTATAATTCATTATTAATTTTTTATAACCATTTAAAATTTTAACCGGTTTTTATAAAAAAATTATAACTTAACAAAAATTACAAGTAATATAATACCATGTATTGTACCGTTAGTTTTTATTTTTGGAAAAATAAAAAGGCACCGTTGTAACACCCGTGTTTTGGGGTTAGGAGTTAGTCGGGTTAGTTGGTCCGAGTCGGTAAAATTAATTTTAAACAAATAGACCTTGGCTTGAGCCAATTGAGTTTTAAATAGAAAGGAGGGATCTTTTTTAGTAATTTAACCAAAACAAAGAAAAAGTGGACAACATTTTTCAAATCAAAAAGAAAAAAAGGTATCATCTCCCTTTTCCCTCTCACCTGTTGAAAACCCCCAAACCCATCCAAAACCCCCTAAATCACTATTCCATCAAATCTTTCCTTTGATCCAAAAAAAGGTATCATCTCCCTTCATCCTCTACATTTACCTAGTCTTAAAATTGAAAACTACCATCTTTTTTGAAATTTGGGGTTTAAAGAAAGTTTGAGTTTTGATGGGTTTTACATTTGATTTTGGTTTGTTAAGTTGGGTTTTAGTTTAATCTCATCATAATGAACATATTATGTTAAAATGGGTGATTTTGGGTGAAAACCCGAAGTGGGTCCTTGTGGCCATTTTTGAAGTGTCAAAAATTGGATTTTTGGTGAGTTTTAGGGTTAGGTTGAAGGGCTAATAGTTTAGGGATGTTAGGAAAGTGTTTTGGGACCATTTAGGTATCATTTGGATGTTTGAAATCATGGTTTTCAGCTAGGTTTTATGGGAGCTCGAAAATGGAAATTTTGGGTGATTGTTGGGTTTGAAATTGTTGAAGTATGGCTTGTGTTTATGGGTTGGAGTGGTGACTGAAATTTAGCATTGATTTGTGAGTAATGTATGTGTTTTGATTGGCTAGAAACAAGAGGAAACATCGGAGGAGCATCGGGATCGAATCCGGGTTTTTAGGAAGCTTGCTTGCTTGCTTGGGTTGTTAAGGAACAGTGGTGAGTAAAACTTTAAATTGTTTTAAAGTTGGTTCAAGTGTGTGTAGTGGATGTGTGGGAATGAGCTTGGTAGGCCATTCCTAGGTGGGAGTTAAATTCGTAGTTTAACCCCTTGATTTCCTATTGATAAATGATATGCCATTGCCTACTTGTTCTTGTGAAATGTGGGTTAATTTGTATGTGTGTATCTTGATATGTATATGTGATGAGTATGTGATATAAATGGTGGATATGTGATGTGGTTAAAGAAATTGGCACTAATTAACTTATCGGGTGTAAATGATCGATCATTAGGATTAGTGTGCACACAATTGAGTCAAAACGTACGTGTCCTTGATGGCATTGAGTCATCAACGAGGAGTACGGTGATGTAATATTCCACCGGAAATTTATTTATATTCTACGTGATGATGAGTGGAATCCCATCCGTAGGGCATGTGGTGATGAGTTGAATCCCGCCCATGCAAGGTCCGATGATGAGTGTAATCCCACCGAGGTAATGTTGTTGTTGAGAGTAAATCTACACATCCGGGTAAACTAATAGTGGCCAATGATATTGCTCTCATGATTGTGATGTTATGATATTTGAGATATTTGTTGTTGAGCTTAGTATGATGTGAGACGCCATATTATGACTCTTGTAAGACTAGCTAGGTTGACTTGTTGATACCTATGTATGTTGTAAGTGAGATTAAGGTTTTGCATGCTTAGACCCTGCATTGTTGTTGTTTTTGATTTTAGAGCATCCTCACTAAGCTTCAAGCTTACGCTCTCATTTTCAACAATGCAGATCATTAGCGTTGTGTTAGCAAGGAGCAAGGCGAAAGGGCTTTCCAAGTTTTTGTTGCTGAAGTATGATTTAACAATTAATGTAGTAGTTTAGCAATTGGGCAAAGGTGTATTTTGTTTGAGCATTGTATGACTCTTGGAGATTTGTTGATATTCATGTTTTTGTTGGATTTGTAACCATGTTAAGCTTTGATGAATGTTTGTATGAGATGGTCATGCCTTAGTATGTTTAAATTGCTTCTGGTTGGCATGTAAACCCTTATGTGATGAATTGTACCATTTGGCTTTTAAATTCCTAAGCATGCCCTTTTATGCAATTTTACCCTTTGTGTAATTGCCATGAATGGAAGTCACATCTTATGCCTTGTGTGTTTGAGCATGTCTTGCCATAGGACCCATGCCTCTAGTTCATGCTTGTATGTGTTGTGTGCTTCTTGGGGTCGTTTAGGGCCTTTGGAGTGGTTGGGAATTGTTTAAGGTTGGTTTTTGAGATTTGCAGACAGCCAGTGTTTCGAAACGGGCTGAGCCGTTTCGGAACGGGTAAGGCTTCAGGGACCCCGTATCGGAACTCGTTTCAATACGGTTTGGCCACTGTGAACCCCTGTTCCGAAACGAGTTTCGGAACACTTTGGCTACTGGAAATCTGAGAAATTGTCGATATGAAGGGGTTTCGAAACGGGTCTAGGGGTTTCGAAACGGGTCTAGGGGTTTCGGAACGGTCAATATCTCGTTGACCACGAGAAGTTGGCCGTTGAGGGTGTTTCGGAACGGTTGACCTCCGTTTCGATACGGTCTACTCGTGTGAACTTGGGGCAGTTAACCAAGTCAAGGCTTTTCTATACGCCTCAAGGGTGTTTCGAAACGGCCTGCCTAATAAATTAAAATTGGACTGTTTAATTGTCGTTTTGTGTCCAGATGCTTGTCTTCCTCGAATTATTCCGCTGTTGTGATCATATAGGATTTAAATGTGCCTTTAGAGAAGATTAAATTAAAAAGAAATTTTAGGGTTGCTAACCGAGGGGGAACCTTAACGGGTTTCGCTTCGGTTTTCCCCGTGTGGCCTACTTGGACCGGTCATCCAGCCAGACCGGGACAAGGTGGTTACATTTGTTGGTATTAGAGCCTGAGTTTACCGAGACCTCGGGCAGGTAAGTGATGTAAGCTTGATGTGTTAAGTAATTGTATTGCTTGTTGTATGTTTTGCCATGAAATCTCATTGTTTGATTATTCGTATGATGATTTGAAGCATAAATTGTTGCGTTTGGTGTTGAGTCGAGTGCCCATTGCTACTATTACTTAATTTAAAAAGATTTTTGTAAAGGAAGTACTTGAGCACTATTGGACCCTTGCTTTTGCTAACGTAATCCTTATTTGTTTGTTGTTGTAGTTATTATCTTGCTAGTTGTATCATGAGACCACGTGGGAGGCCTAGGATGGTTCGACCGGAACCACGGGCAGCGGCTCCAGGAGTTGAGCCAGTAGTTAGAGTTGAGGCTCAAGTGGGAGAGCATGTGGTTGGAGTTGGAGCTCATCCACCACCTCCACCACCACCACCTCCTCCACCAGGAGTAGGAGGATAGGCCGGGGCCGAAAGAGAGGGACCTCAGGCAGGCCAAGGTGGCCAAGGTTCGGCCGTAATAGACTTAGCTCCTTTAGTTTAGGCAATAGCCAGGGCATTTCAGGCTGCAGTAGCTGGAGGTCAGGCAGCAACACAACATCAGGGAGAGGGCACTGGTTTTCCATTAGAGAGACTCTGTGGTCTGGGGCCGAAGAGTTCAGAGGGTCTACACCGGAGAGATCCGAGTTGTGGTTTGAGAAGACTGTTCATATCCTTGCACAGATGGGATGTACCGGAGAGCACAAGTTAGGGTGTGTTGAGTCTTTGCTTCAGGGTGATGCCTACACTTGGTGGGTTACTATCACTATGGGTATGGATGAGGCCAAGATTACTTGGGAGTTCTTTGAGTCACCATTCCGTAAGAAGTATCTGGGTCCGCGATATCTCGATGAGAGGAAGAAGGAGTTTATGGCTTTGCTTCAGGGGAGTATGACTGTGACAGACTATGAGATTTGATTTGTTAGGCTGAGTCAGTATGCATTTGAGCTTGTTCCTACTGAGGTGGAACGATGTAACCGTTTCCGTTATGGGCTGAATGAAGAAATCAAGAGGTATACTCTAGCTTCAGACTACACTGATTTTGACGTCTTGGTCGCGAGGGCCAAGGACTTGGAGGACAGTTTGGGCTTGACCAAACGGTCTGGTGGTTCTAGTTCGGGTAAGAGGTCCAGTGACATTGATAGAGGTGATGCCAAGAGGCATCGAGACAACATGCATCACTATGATCATAGGCGTGGTGGCAGTAACCACGGTAGGGGCCAACAGGGCCAGAGGGCAGGTGGGAAATTGCCTACTTGTGCTACTTGCGGGAGGAACCACAACGGTGAGTGTTGGGGGAATTTCCACTCGTGTTGGAGTTGTGGGGCTAGAGATCATATTAGACGTGATTGTCCGCATCAGGTGGGGCAGGCACCAGCTCAGGCTCCTAATAGAGCCAATGACTTTCCGAGAGGCCGCGGGCACAGTAGAGGTAACTTCCAGCCGAGAAATGATGGTCAGAGGAACATAGCACATGTAGTTGCAGTCCAGCCGGAGGGCAGAGGTCAGGCCAGAGTTTACGCTCAGCGTGGGGATCAGCATGACACAGATGTGATAGCAGGTAACTTCTCGATACAATCTTTGGGTTTACTTTCTTTGATTGACTTCGGGTCTACACATTCCTACATATTGAGTGAGCATGCACAGTCGTTGAATTTGCCTTGTGAAATGTTATAGGTAGGAGTTAGTGTTACTAGTTCCTTTGGGGACACGGTAGTAGTTAGAAAAATGTACAGAAGGTGTCCGTTGATGGTTCAGGGACATGTGTTCCCAGTGGATATGATGAAGCTACCTTTCTATGGTTTTGATGTAATTCTGGGTACGGACTGGCTCACGGAGCATAGAGATAGGATAGACTTTGAAACTAAGAGGATTTCTTTGAGGCTCACAGACGATTATGAGATTGTAGTGGTGCGTGAGAACGTGAAGTTCTTGTCCAATGTAGTTTCAGTTCTACAGGCTAAGAGGTTAGTTGAGTTGGGTTGCGAAGCTTACTTGGCCTATGTGATGAATCTGAACATGAGCGAGGTTAGACCTCAAGACATTTGGATAGTGTGACTTTCCTAGTGTGTTCCCGGAAGAGTTGCCAGGGTTACCACCGGATAGAGAGGTAGAGTTCACTATTGAGACCTATTCCGATTCGGCTCCTGTTTCGATTGCTCCGTATCGCATGGCACCGAAAGAACTGAAAGAGTTGAAGACTCAGTTGCAACAGTTGACATATAGAGGCTTTATCCGACCTAGTTCTTCACCTTGGGGAGCACCAGTTTTGTTTGTGAAGAAGAAAGATGGAAGCATGAGAATGTGTATAGATTACAGACAGTTGAATCAGTTAACAATGAAGAATAAGTATCCCTTGCCTAGAATTGATGATTTGTTTGACCAGTTAAGAGGGGCATCAGTCTTTTCGAAGATGGATTTGAGATCAGGTTACTACTAGCTAAAGGTAAGAGAGGTTGATGTACCGAAGACGACCTTTAGAACTAGGTATGGTCACTATGAGATTTTAGTCATGCCTTTTGGGTTGACTAATGCACCGGCTGCTTTCATGGATATGATGAATAGGATTTTTCATCAGTACCTAGATCAGTTTGTATTTGTTTTTATAGATGACATCTTGGTGTACTCGCGAACTGAAGAAGACCATGACCGACACTTGAGACTAGTTTTTAAGACTTTTCTAGATCATCAGTTGTATGCGAAGTTGAGCAAGTGTGAATTCTGGATCCGAGAGGTAGTCTTCTTAGGACATGTAGTGTCAGTTAATGGGATCAGAGTGGATCCGAAGAAGATAGAGGCCATTGTTGAATGGAAGCAACCGAAGTTTGTAACAGAGGTACGTAGCTTCCTAGGCTTAGCTGGATACTATAGAAGATTCGTAAAAGGTTTCTCTAAGTTAGCCGCTCCATTGACACAGTTACTTCAGAAGAGTGTTCAGTTTGAGTGGACAGATGCAAGACAAAGAGCCTTTGAGAAATTAAAAGAAGCTTTGACCCAAGAACCGATCTAGATTCAGCCAGAGTCTGGGAAAGACTATGTAGTTTATAGTGATGCTTCTTACGTAGGCCTAGGTTGTGTTCTCATGCAAGACAAGAGAGTGGTGGCTTATGCCTCAAGACAGTTGAAGACTCACGAGCGTAACTATCCGACCCACGACATAGAGTTAGCTGCAGTTGTGTTTGCTCTGAAGATTTGGAGGCATTATTTGTACGGTGAGAAGTGCACAGTGTACACAGATCACAAGAGTTTGAAGTACATTATGACTCAACGAGATTTGAATCTCAGACAGCGTAGGTGGTTATAGTTGCTAAAAGACTATGATCTTACCATTGAGTACCATTCGGGTAAGGCCAATGTAGTGGTCGATGCATTGAGTAGAAAGATAACGTAGACTTGAGAGCCATGTTTGCTAGATTGAGCTTGTCCGGATATGGTGGCTTGGTAGCCGAGATTCAGGTTAGACCTACCCTAGGTCAGTTGATTAGAGAGAAGCAACTCTTAGATAGATCTTTGGCACCTCACGTGCAAGATATAGCCGAAGGTAGATCTTCAGACTACAGTTTCAGTACCGATGGAGTTTTGTGTTTCAAAGATAGGATAGTTGTACCAGAAGACAGTGACTTGAGACGTACGATTCTGACTGAAGCACACAGTATTCCGTTTGCTATGCATCCTGGAAGAACAAAGATGTACCGCGATTTGAAGAATGAGTACATTTGGGTTGGTTTGAAGAGAGATGTGGCCGACTTTGTGAGTAAGTGTTTGGTGTGTCAGAGAGTGAAGGCGGAACATCAGGTTCCCTCAGGTTTGTTGCAACCGTTGAGAATTCCAGAATGGAAATGAGAGAATATCACCATGGATTTCGTTTCGGGTTTGCCTTTAACTCCTATGAAGAAGAACTCAGTGTGGGTTATGGTGGATCGCTTTACGAAATGAGAGTGAAGGCTGATTTGTACATTGGTGAGATTGTTAGACTGCATGGTGTGCCGAAGTCTATTGTGTCCGATAGAGATCCGAGGTTTACAACTCGATTTTGGGAGTGTCTGCATACAGCTTTGGGTACCCGTTTGAACTTCAGCACGTCTTATCATCCTCAGTCAGATGTTCAGTCAGAGAGGGTCATACAGATATTAGAGGATATGTTGCGTTGTTGCATCATCGATTTTCAGGGTACATGGAAGAAGCACTTGCCTCTAGTTGAGTTTGCTTACAATAATAGCTTCTAGTCGAGTATTCAGATGGCTCCGTATGAGGCCTTGTATGGCTGGAAGTGTAGAACTCCAGTTTGTTGGGCCGAAGTGGGACAGAAGTTGTTACATATGCCGGATTTGCTCAAGGGGACCACTAACAAGGTGAAATTGATTTGTGATCTATTGAAGGCTGCTTCGGATAGGCAGAAGTCCTATGCCGACTTGAAGAGAAGGGAAGTTGAGTTCTCGGTGGGTGAGAAGGTATTCTTGAAAGTGTCTCCGTGGAAGAAAGTAATGAGATTTGGCCGAAAGGGGAAGTTGAGTCCGAGGTACATAGGACCGTATGAGATTGTGAAGAGGGTTGGTCCAGTTGCTTATCAATTGCGTTTGCCATCCGAGCTAGAGAAGATACACGATGTATTCCATGTTTCGATGCTCCGTAAGTATAGGTCCGATCCATCACATGTTATGTCTGTAGAAGAAATTGAATTGAATCCGGATTTGACTTACGAGGAAGAACCAGTTGAGATCCTAGCTTCTGATAGTAAGGTATTGCGGGGTAGATCGATTGAGTTAGTAAAGGTGCGATGGCAACGTCGAGGTGTGGACGAGGCCACTTGGGAGAGGAAGGAGGATATGGAAAGGCAGTTTCCGTATCTCTTTCAGACATGTAATTTCGGGGGCGAAATTCCTTAAGTGGGAGAGAGTTGTAACAACCGTGTTTTGGGGTCAGGAGTTAGTCGGGTTAGTTAGTACGAGTCGATAAAATTAATTTTAATCAAATTGACCTTGGCTTGAGCCAATTGAGTTTTAAATAGAAAGGATGGATCCTTTTAGTAATTTAACCAAAACAAAGAAAAAGTGGACAACCTTTTTCAAATCAAAAAGAAAAAAAAGGGTATCATCTCCCTTTTCCCTCTCACCCGTTGAAAACCCCCAAACCCATCCAAAACCCCCTAAATCATTATTCCATCAAATGCTTCCTTTGATTCAAGAGTATTTTTAAAGGTAATTACATATTTGCACTCTCCTCTTCATCCTCTACATTTACCTAGTCTTAAAATTGAAAACTACCATCTTTTTTTGAAATTTAGGGTTTAAAGAAAGTTTGAGTTTTGATGGGTTTTACATTTGATTTTGGTTTGTTAGGTTGGGTTTTAGTTTAATCTCATCATAATGAACATAATATGTTAAAATGGGTGATGTTGGGTGAAAACCCGAAGTGGGTCCTTGTGGCCATTTTTGAAGTGTCAAAAATTGGATTTTGGTGAGTTTTAGGGTTAGGTTGAAGGGCTGATGCTTTAGGGATGTTAGGAAAGTGTTTTGGGACCATTTAGGTGTCATTTGGATGTTTGAAATCATGGTTTTCAGCTGGGTTTTAAGGGAGCTCGAAAATGGAAATTTTGGGTGATTGTTGGGTTTGAAATTGTTGAAGTATGGCTTGTGTTTATGGGTTGGAGTGGTGACTGAAATTTAGCATTGATTTGTGAGTAATGGATGTGTTTTGATTGGCTAGAAACAAGAGGAAACATCGGAGGATGTTAGCTTGCTTGCTTGCTTGGGTTGCTAAGGAAGGGTGGTGAGTAAAACTTTAAATTGTTTTAAAGTTGGTTCAAGTGTGTGTAGTGGATGTGTGGGAATGAGCTTGGTAGGCCATTCCTAGGTGGGAGTTAAATTGGTAGTTTAACCCCTTGATTTCCTATTGATAAATGATATGCCATTGCCTACTTGTTCTTGTGAAATGTGGGTTAATTTGTATGTGTGTATCTTGATATGTATATGTGATGAGTATGTGATATAAATGGTGGATATGTGATGTGGTTAAAGAAATTGGCACTAATTAACTTATCGGGTGTAAATGATCGATCATTAGGATTAGTGTGCACACAATTGAGTCAAAACGTACGTGGCCTTGATGGCGTTGAGTCGTCAAGGAGGAGTACGGTGATGTAATATTCCACCGGAAATTTATTTATATTCTACGTGATGATGAGTGGAATCCCATCCGTAGGGCATGTGGTGATGAGTTGAATCCCGCCCATGCAAGGTCCGGTGATGAGTGTTATCCCACCGAGGTAATGTAGTTGTTGAGAGTAAATCTGCACATCCGGGTAAACTAATAGTGGCCAATGATATTGCTCTCATGATTGTGATGTTATGATATTTGAGATATTTGTTGTTGAGCTTAGTATGATGTGAGACGCCATATTATGACTCTTGTAAGACTAGCTAGGTTGACTTGTTGATACCTATGTATGTTGTAAGTGAGATTAAGGTTTTGCATGCTTGGACCCTGCATTGTTGTTGTTTTTTATTTTAGAGCATCCTCACTAAGCTTCAAGCTTACGCTCTCATTTTCAACAATGCAGATCATTAGCGTTGTGTTAGCAAGGAGCAAGGCGAAAGGGCTTTCCAAGTTTTTGTTGCTGAAGTATGATTTAACAATTAACGTAGTAGTTTAGCAATTGGGCAAAGGTGTATTTTGTTTGAGCATTGTATGACTCTTGGAGATTTGTTGGTATTCATGTTTTTGTTGGATTTGTAACCATGTTAAGCTTTGATGAATGTTGGTATGAGATGGTCATGCCTTAGTATGTTTAAATTGCTTCTAGTTGGCATGTAAACCCTTATGTGATGAATTGTACCATTTGGCTTTTAAATTCCTAAGCATGCCCTTTTATGCAATTTTACCCTTTGTGTAATTGCCATGAATGGAAGTCACATCTTATGCCTTGTGTGTTTGAGCATGTCTTGCCATAGGACCTATGCCTCTAGTTCATGCTTGTATGTGTTGTGTGCTTCTTGGGGTCGTTTAGGGCCTTTGGAGTGGTTGAGAATTGTTTAAGGTTGGTTTTTGAGATTTGCAGACAGCCAGTGTTACGAAACGGGCTGAGCCGTTTCGGAACGGGTAAGGCTTTAGGAACCCCGTATCGGAACTCGTTTCGATACGGTTTGGCCACTATAAACCCCTGTTCCGAAACGAGTTTCGGAACACTTTGGCTACTGGAAATCTGAGAAATTGCCGATATGAAGGGGTTTCGAAACGGGTCTAGGGGTTTCGGAACGGTCAATATCTCGTTGACCATGAGAAGCTGATCGTTGAGGGTGTTTCAGAACGGTTGACCTCCGTTTCGATACGGCCTCCTCGTGTGGACTTGGGGCAGTTGACCAAGTCAAGGCGTTTCGATACGCCTCAAGAGTGTTTCGAAACGGCCTGCCTAATGAATTAAAATTGGACTGTTTAATTGTCGTTTTGTGTCCAGATGCTTATCTTCCTCGAATTATTCCGTTGTTGTGATCATATAGGATTTAAATGTGCCTTTATAGAAGATTAAATTAAAAATAAATTTTAGGGTTGCTAACCGAGGGGGAACCTTAACGGGTTTCGCTTCAGTTTTCCCCGTGTGGCCTACTCGGACCGGTAATCCAGCCAGACCGGGACGAGGGGGTTACAACCGTTATTTTGTAATAATATAGGTTTTAGGGTAATTATTAAAGTTTTAATAATAATTTATTTTTTATTTTTAATAATCACAAAAATTTAAAATAGACCAATAAATAATCTTTGTATTTTTCTTTTTTTTCACGTCTCAAATTTTCCTTAATTTTCCCTCTTCTTAAAATTTAATTTTTTCAATATTTATTATTAGAGACCCAATTTTTTTTAATGCTTGTTATTATAGACATGCTCTTAAAATTTAATTATTTTCCAATACTTGTTATTAGGGACAAATTTAAATAACGACCTGCAACCGCAAGAATGACTATTATATAGTGGTAACGACATCGTCCCAAACTACGATGTCTGCAACCGTTATGTTCGCAATCGCGATAAACGCAATGTGGCCGAAAACAAGACCACGTTCGTAATTTAAATTTTTAATTAAGATTGTAATTTTTTTGTTCGCCCTAAGGCCACCAAAATCTCGGAAACGGACCTGAACACGACTACGCTATTATTCTAACTTTTCTATTGTTTAGAGGGACTGGTGGTTTATTTGCATGTACCTTTTGCTTGGACTAAATGTCCTAGACTGGGAGTTAATTTGGCTGCTTCGCCTGCTGATGTTCTAGGTTTTAAGTTTTATAGTCTGAATATTTATTCCGACTATGGTTTGCTTGTTTTCGATTTTAGTTTGACGTTGTTGCTTTTGTCTTCTAAGAGACTGTTTTTATTTTCTTTGAACTTCGTTTCCTTTTTTTTATTGAAAAGAGGAGTAACAACACATGCCTCGTTAAAAACCCCCCTAAACCTAGATGGGGGAAAAGAGTACATGTGTTGTTACGTACAAAATCTTAAACGAAATAACAAGAGACACAGACTAGACCACTAAGGTCTTGTCGACTAACACCAAATTTACCACTTCCGGGGGGGACTTCGCCATATTCGCCCTTCAAACGACCAACCAAAAGCCAGTGAGGCCATTTTATCGGCAACCGTATTGGAGCCCCGAGATATATGCCGAATAGATAAATCCCAATCGCGCTTCCTAATTGCAGTTAACTTGCTAGTTAGACCATGTCCACACAAAATATCCTTCTTACCGTTTAACATATCCGCCACCGTAGAATTATCAGTCTCAAAATCTACAAAGCGGTAACCAAGATCCCATGCATGTTTTAAAGCTTCATAAGCCGCCCAAAGCTCGCACACAATAACCGAACAACGACCAACATATCTCCCAAAACCGAAAACCCAACTCCCCGTCTCGTCCTGAATACTAGCATCAATAGCCGCCATTTGTAACGATCCCCGAACCGAGCCATCCGCGTTAACCTTGACTCTCCCCCTATCCGGGCACCTCCAATGCGACGAATCCAAGTCACGCCTGAGGCCTCCATCTCCCCGCCTCATCGAACCCGCAGCACCAGTGGGCTGGAAAGTTGTGGCGTATTCCGCCCTCAAACGGATAGCAACAGCCACCAAATCGCGCGGAGCAGCAGCGGTAACACCTAGCACACGTGCACATCGTTCTTTCCATATCAACCAGAGGCCTGTCGCAAATAGAATGGACCAGTCAACACCTAGCGGTCCCCCCTGCGTTTGCCCAACAGCGTTTTCCCAAAACCAAGCGACAAAGGGCCGCTCACGAAACTCCTACAGCCGGGACGGAGCGACAATCTGTGCCCACTAGCTCCATGCTCGTGGACACGTGCGAAGGATGTGATCCAAGTCCTCCATAACACCGGCACATACACTGCATCCCAATTCCGCTATCAAATGTCGTCTCCCCCGTTCCACGTTTGTCAGAAGTTTCCCATGCGCCACCAACCACAAAAAAGCCTTGATACGTTGGGGAACATCCATCTTCCAAATGCTTAACCACCGCGTCGGGCTTGCCGGCACATCCCTATTACTCAACACCCTATACGCTGATGCCGTAGAGAACATACGCGATGACTCCCACTTCCAAGCCACTCTATCCGAACCCAAGGCAGCATGCGAAGGAGTAACAGCACGAATCTGCTGGACAACGTTAGCCGGCAAAGCATTCTCAAGCTCGCCCCAATTCCACTCTCCTTTTGCATCAATCCAAGCCGCTACCGGTGATCTGTGGTCCATATGCTCGACCGTGCACTGCTCAGCCAAAACGCCCGTACCGTCGAGCCATTGGTCGGTCCAGAAGTTAGCGCTCCACCCATCACGGATCTCCCAGCAAATCCCGTTACGAACATGGTCCCAAACTTGACTTAAGCCTCTCCACAAACGCGAACAACCAGCCCGATAAATATGCTGGGGAATAGGGACATCCCACTTATACTTGTGGCGAAGGACTTGTACCCAAAGCTTGTTCTGATCAGTAATTAACCGGTAACCAATCTTCATAATAAGAGCTTGGTTTTGACGTTCAAGATGGCGCAGACCAAGCCCTCCCTCACGAACCTCTGATGAGATAGTACATTAAATATTTATTAATCAATTTAATGGTGTTCAACGATGTTCAGTGGTTTTTAATGAGCGTGATAGACTCATTATATATGAAATTATATATATTAGTACATTAAATATAAATCCTAAAAAGTAAAAAAAAAAAGCTTATTCAAAGGTATCCTTTTGATTTTGATACAAGTAGAAGCAAATGAAAATACTAAAGCGTTCATTCCTTCCTTATTTAATATTTATTATCCGCCATACAGTAGGCGTACATGCAACTATATAGCATTTTTATTTTGGAATATTTTTAAGCAGAAGAAGACTATTAGTAGGGCTTTTCTCCGATGACATTGCCTGCAGGATCGTAGTTGCAAGTAATGAAAGTCCCACCATTGTTGCATGTCACCTTAGCACAACCGAGACGAACCGAGTTGCGCCAAACCACTTGAGTGTAGTGCCCGCAAACCTTGTCTGGAGCACAACTGTTGGAGTCATAATCGTAGTCGGCACCCTCATTAACCCACATTGCTACGACATCAGTGACGGATAGGTCACCGCTGCCCCAGGCAAGGTTCTCGCCCTAAGGTCCACCAGAGTGCTCGAGGCTGCAATCAGCAATGCGCTGATTAGCATAGTCTTATGCGTAGGCAGCCACAGTGTCGTCCCAAGTGATAGGTTCAACGCCGACAGCAGCTCGAGCTGTGTTGTGGGGGTCGAGGTAGTCTTCTGGTGAGTTTTGGGCATGGGAGGGAAGGACCAATGCTAAGGCCACGGCCATTAGACAAGCAAGAGCAAGGGGAGACACCTTAGAAAACTCCATTTGAGATTAGATTCTATTAGGAGAAATGGAAGTATGAGGTGAATTTTATATGTGCTTTGATGGATGTATTTATAGAGGGTTACTAGTTTTGGCTGCTGAATGTTCAAAATAGGTTACCCTTTCAAGAAATGTTGTTTAATATTTTCCATGGAATAAAAATCAATGGCGTTTAGGGTTGTTTCGTACTGATTTGATTATAATGTTTGCCTCTTCCTCATGCTAATTTGTTTTTAAAAATATAATAACAATGGGAAGATGGCTTATTTTTTTTTTTTGCTCAGCAATATTTGATTTTATTATGAAATCTTAGCTGAGAGCCTCGTTAAAAACCCCCCTAAACCTAGATGGGGGAAAAGAGTGCTCCACAGCTAAGTTAAAAATACAGGAGGTCCAAAACAAGCTAAACAAAAGATCGCCTATTCGATACATCATTAACACCGGAAAGAAAACAAATTCTAAAAACAGAGTTACCACCATGCCTTGAACAGGTTTCTTCTTTGCATCCCTTCTTTGGCTAGGTAGTCCGCCATCGAGTTGAGATTTCTGGAAACGTAGGAGAAGGATACCTTTGTAATGTCACCTGCTAAAGAATCCAATTCATCGAACTGATCCCACCAACGCCATGGCCTTATTAGAGGAGTTGCTATCCAATTCAACACAACCTGAGAATCTGATTCAATCACCAACTCGAACTTGTGTTTTAAGCCTGTTTCTTGAAAGACCTTTAGTGCCGTTGATATTGCTGTCAGCTCTGCGAAATCCGAACCCAAGTCTTCAACTGGTCCTGAAAAAAGTGCGATCACATCCCCTTTTTCATTTCTGAGAACTCCGCCACATCCTCCCACTCCATCTCTATATGCTCCGTCAACGTTAAATTTTACAGTGCCTACCAAAGGAGGATTCCAAACTTGTCCTTCAACTTTTTCTTTGTTTACCAGGATGCAATCAAGAGGGTTTTCCCACCAATTTTTCTCATTCAGCAAAATACTCTCGTTTACTGCTTTTATCCACACGAACGCTCTCATTTTTGAGAGAAACAGAATTTCCTTCATCGTGGTCTTTTTTTCCTTGAACACTAACTCGTTTCGTGCCAACCATAAGCTCCAAATAGCAGACGATATAGTAATAAGCCATACTGATTTTGTGATTCTGCAACCATATTGAACCAAACAGAACTCGTAGAAGCCATCCACATTTCCAATTTTCGGCCAAGAAATTGACCACCATTTACAAAACAGAACCCAAAAGCATTGAACTACTCTGCATTCTACAAAGAGATGATCTGCTGTTTCCAGACTTAAATTGCACCAAGGGCATTCACTTTTAAAGTTTTCAATTTTCAAGCCTCTTTCTAACAAAAAGCTTTTAGTTGGGATTTTATTTATCTTCAGCATCCAAAGAAATGATTTTACCTTGGGAGGGACTTTGATTCCTCAAAGAGATTTGTAGTCGAAACAATCGGTGATGTCAGCACTCCTCTCCATTAATTCAGTCAGTTTCTTAACTGAGAAAATTCCAGCCTTGTCGTGTAACCAGATTAATCTATCTGGTATTTCATGTCTGAGTACTTCAGTCGAAATATCCCTTTCCAAGTTTCCCAGCACTTCTTTTTCCCTCTCCAGTAAAGGCCTGCTAAAGAGAGAGTTCCATTCAATTTCCTGCAACGAAACAGAACCAGCTAAAGATGATATAGTTAGGCCCTTCTTGTTACAGAGTTTATATAATCTTGGGTATTTTGTTTTCAGTGGGGCATCACCAATCCACCAGTCTTCCCAAAACAGAATTGATGTACCATCACCCATTTTCCATTTGAAAGCAGCCTCCTTCATCCACTGATTCACATCATCACCCTTGAGATTTTTTGTGATTCCACGCCAGATCGTAGAGGCCTTTGAATTAAGATTGCTTGTCCTAGACCACATATCTTCATTTTCACCGTACTTTGCCGCAATGATTTTTCTCCACATAGCCTTTTTTTCTTTTATGAATCTCCATTTCCATTTTGCCAGAAGAGCTTTATTCTTTGTGTAAAGATTCATCACTCCAGCACCTCCCAATAGTCTTGGCTTGCAGATCCGACCCCAATTTACCCTTGCCATCTTCTTCGAACCATCCTCACTTCCCCATAAAAAATACCTCCTGATTTTATCAAGTTTTCCAATCACATTTTTAGGGGCTTCGAACAGAGACATGTAATAGAGAGGTAGGGCGGAAAGGACAGCATTGATCAGAACCACTCTCCCTGCAAAACTTAAGTTTCTGCTCTTCCAACTTGGTAACTTCTTCAAGTATCTGTCGATCACTGGATCCCATGTGCTTACTTTTCTCGGATCAGCACCTAAAGGCATGCCTAAATAAGTGAATGGGAGCTTGTTTACCTGGCAGCCACAGATTTTAGCAAGGAAATTTACTTCCTCATCATCCATTTTTATTCCCACTAGGCCCGATTTTTTGAAATTGATGCTTAGTCCAGAGCAAAGTTCAAAACAGCGCAAAATCCTTTTCACATAAGATAAATTCTGTTCACCTGGTCTTAGGAATAAAATGGTATCGTCCGCAAATTGTAAGTGCGACACTGTTGAGTATGGTAGCAAATTCTGAATCCCTTTTAATTTCCCTAACTGTGTTGCCTTTTCCAGCAAGAGATGGAGTGCTTCAGTTACGAGAATGAACAATAGAGGGGACAAAGGGTCACCCTGTCTCAACCCCCTGTGCAATTTAAACTCTTTTGTTGGCGAGCCATTTAGCAGGACAGAAACACGAGCTGTAGATATACACTCCAGCATCCAACCCTTCCATTTGGAACCAAAACACATTCTGTCTAGAATCATAGAAATGAAGTTCCACCTTACACAATCGTAGGCTTTAGTGTAATCCAACTTTAGCACAACACCACCTTCCTTTGAATCTTCTTCTTGCAGAAAATGAATCACTTCATTAGCAATTAACACTCCATCGAAAATTTGCCTTCCCTTTATGAAAGCACATTGAGTGTCACTGACTAGTTTTTCCAATACACCACTCAAACGACTAGCTAGGACTTTTGCAAATATCTTGTAGATTGAACCCACCATGCTTATAGGTCTTAAATCAGAAATGCTTTCAGGGCAAGCTTTCTTAGGTAACAATGCAATGAACGCAGTGTTGACATTCTTCTGTAGCTTTCCATTTGAGTGGAAGTCCTCAAAAGCCCGCAACAGATCGTCTTTCACTGAGCTCCAGCACTTTTTGAAGAAAAGAGCATTAAAACCATCAGGTCCTGGCGATTTGGTGTCATCACAATCCCATACTGCAGCTTTTATTTCCTCTAAAGAGAAAGGCTTCTCCAAGTCTAATGCTTCTTGGGCGGATATTCCTTTGAAATTCAACTCAAAAAATGCATCCCAATTTCTTTGCTTGCAACTGAAGTGCTTTACAAAGTGGTTGAAGATAAAAGTTCGCAGTGTCTTTGGGTCTTTTTCACCTTTAATTCCCAAGTTTATTCCTCTGATTGTGTTTCTCTTCGCTCGGAATTTTACTGCTTTATGGAAAAATGCAGTATTCATGTCCCCTTTTTGTAGCCAATTTACCTTTGATTTTTGCCTCCACAGATCTTCTTGAGCTTTTAGAGTGTCCCAAAGCTGTTCTTTATACATTTTCAATTCCTCCAACTTTTCATACTCTAAATCTCCTAGGTTCCCTGCTTCTTCAATGGCATTAATTTTACTCTCCAGAATTGCTGCCTTTTGTCTGAAGTCACTGTTATTCTCCTGGTTCCATTTCTTCAAAACCTCTTTCACTTTTTTCAGTTTCTTCGGTAGGTTCCCCTCCTTTAGATTCGAATCGCCATGGCTTCTTTTATTAATTCAACGCATTCATTTTTTGACAGCCATGAGTTTATCATTTTGAATGGCCTAGGACCCCAATCTATATCCTCCCCCGTCAATAAAATTGGAGTATGATCTGAGACTGTTCTGTTCAATCCCCATACACATAAATCTGGTTTATCTTGGAACCAATCTTCATCTATAAGGAATCTATCCAGTTTGCTTCTTCTGTTAAATGGCCCAAACCAGGTGAATTTTTTCCCCACAAGGGGAATTTCAATTAATCTGCAGTCATCTATAAACGAGTTGAATTCAGCCATACCTGAATTGAATTTGCTGCACCCACTCCTTTCGCTTCTATTTCTGATCGCGTTAAAGTCCCCTCCCATGATCCATGTTTTATTCCCACTGCTCTTAATCTGTTTGATTTCATTCCACAGGCTCGCCTGATTTCTTTGATCACAAGGGGCATATAAGTTTAGGCACACTGTGCTTTCTCCATTTTCAACCCATGTCCCTTCCACTAAAACAAATCTGGAGTTTACCATTTTCCTCTCCAACTTGAATTTTTGTTTATCCCACACTGTCAACACGCCTCCTGAGTTTCCTTCTGCTTTTGCTTCAACAAAATCAAAATCATCATCAACCCAGAGTTTCCTCACCTTTTTTGTCTCTGCGGAACACCATTTCGTTTCTTGTATGAAAATCATTTCTACCTTCTTCCATTGAACAAATCTCCTGATTTCCGTAGCTTTTAAGTCGGAACCCAATCCCCTGATGTTCCATGACAGGATTCTCATTGCATCAGAGAGGATTAGCAGTTCTTGGATTCCGTCGGGTTTTGTGGTGCGTTATCGGCTTCTTCCAGCAAGGTTAGATCTTTAATTAATTCACGTTCATCTCCCTGAAACTTGATCCCTAGCTCTTTCCCTACTTCAATAGTCTGAATCGCCTCCCTTGTGCCGATATTCCACCTAGCCTGAAGGTCTGAATCGGATAATGATCTGTCTTGAAGTTCAGTCTCGAGCATAGAAAGTCCAGTTTTTTTGTTTCTTTTTCGAGATTTTTCCAGCTTCTTTCTATCTTTCTCCGACGGCACCTGATCCTGGAAATCCCTGAGCGAAGCGTATCTCCTCACTCTAGTCTTCTTGAGGTTTTGCTCCAACTCCGAAACATCAAGGCGAAATTCGTCTGAATTGATTGCCCCCTTTTCACATACCACACTTTCCTTTTGAATTTCTGGAGATTCAACATCTAAATTTCCACCATTTCTTTCCCCTTCTTTTTCCTTATCGATGCTGATCACAGGCTCCTCTTGGATTATCTCACGTTCTTGCGGGCTTGCCAAGTTTATCTGTTGAGGGGTAAAGCCCATCGCCAAATAGTCTTCGCTAGCCTTATTCATTGGGCTTTTGTCCGGGCCTGAGGACACTATGTCAACCCATCTAGGTTTTTTTGGGTCAGTAGTGAGATTTGGGATTGCCGCGTTTGATATACAGTCTCAATCTGGAGCACAACTGTTGGAGTCATAATCGTAGTCGGCACCCTCATTAACCCACATTGCTACGGCATCAGTGACGGATAGGTCACCGCTGCCCCAGGCAAGGTTCTCGCCATAAGGTCCACCAGAGTGCTCGAGGCTGCAATCAGCAATGCGCTGATTAGCATAGTCTTGTGCGTAGGCAGCCACAGTGTCGTCCCAAGTGATAGGTTCAACGCCGACAGCAGCTCGAGCTGTGTTGTGGGGGTCGAGGTAGTCTTCTGGTGAGTTTTGGGCATGGGAGGGAAGGACCAATGCTAAGGCCACGGCCATTAGACAAGCAAGAGCAAGGGAAGACACCTTAGAAAACTCCATTTGAGATTAGATTCTATTAGGAGAAATGGAAGTATGAGGTGAATTTTATATGTGCTTTGATGGATGTATTTATAGAGGGTTACTAGTTTTGGCTGCTGAATGTTCAAAATAGGTTACCCTTTCAAGAAATGTTGTTTAATATTTTCCATGGAATAAAAATCAATGGCGTTTAGGGTTGTTTCGTACTGATTTGATTATAATGTTTGCCTCTTCCTCATGCTAATTTGTTTTTAAAAATATAATAACAATGGGAAGATGGCTTATTTGAATTTGGATTATGCATGAAAGCCACCTCATTCGAAACACGTAATGTTATTTACTTTATTCCTAGTCTTTACTACAAAACATGCACTCATACGTTTGTGCTACGTATATAATAATAATTCTTATTTTGAATCACATTGCAAATAGGTTAGACACTAGGCATTTCATACGTATGTGTTATTATTATTATTATTATTATTATTATTATTATTATTATTATTATTATTATTATTATTATTTACCACATTGCAAATAGGTTGAACACTATGCTTTTTTTTTAAATATATTATATTCAAAAATTTCAAAACACATATTCGCCCTAATTTGTACAAGTCCTTTTAAAAAAAGTCTAATATATCTCACGTGTTCAAAAGATATTTCATTTATAATTTAAAAATTTTATATCTAAGTTTATTTTTTAAAATTTTTAAAGATAAAATTAATAAAAATACAAACATCAATATTAGTCTAATTAGATGTAACCCCCTAAATCCGACCCAAGGGTTATGGGCTGAATTTAGGAAGTCGAGTTGAAAACGTGTCCCTCAAGTAAGATGATTAATAGGTTTGGAAAATCAAATATTTAAATAATTTATTGAAAACGTACTGTTTCACATTAAATTCCATCAAATCAAAAACGCAATCGTATAAGTAAAAATAATCGAAAATAAATTATCAAAAATATCCAATTTAAATTCTCATGCATGGTAAAACAAATTAAAGTCCAAAATAAATGTAAAAGTAACCGAATTTACATAAATACCCCAAATAATGAAATAACCGGAATAAAACCGAAAAAATCTGAAAACTAAAAATATTTATACTAAAACTGTAATAAATCTGATAACTGTGGTCCTCCAAGTACAGAACTCCTATGTCTGAGAATATGAAATAGAAGCTAAGGGGGAGTCAGCTATTAAGCTTAGTGTGTCTCTAAAGTGCATAAATCAGAGTAACACAAGAATCTTTCGATCACAAGTCATTATCACAATAAAATTTAAATTAAAAATCTATATGTATTAAAAGATAATATTTTATCCTTTTAATTTCAAAATATTCAAAAAATAATATTCAAATTTAAAGATAATATCTTATCACTTATCCTTTTATTTGAGATATTACAAATGCTGCATTTAAGGAAATATTATCTCCTAGTGGGTTAAATTATCCACAAGCTCATGAAGCAGTGGGGGTTTTGGACAGGTGCGATAGGAGCGACCGTACAGGGCCTCCAAGAGAGAGGGGCCCCGAAAATTGGGAACCTAAATTAAATTAAATATTTGTAAAAGAATTATAAAATTATATATATAATTATGTGTATATAAAAAATTATTTAAAACTTAAAACATTAAAAAAGAATGATAATTTTGAAGTGAAAATGTTTGATATTTAGATGTTTATAAGTCAATTTTTTGTTGCTAAAGAGGATAATTTAATAATATTTTTTGTATTAAAGTATTTTTTTTGAAAAATGCTTATATCTCTTACTGATTATAAATTAAGAGCCCTATTTTAATAAATTGCACAGGGCCCCCAAAATCTTTGAACCGCCCCTGCCATGAAAGGCCTGATCGGTCCGGACATTTACGTCATCCATATCATATCAGCTTAAGTTATTCAATAACCACCAAGTAGAGTATTGTTTATAAACATATCTCACGTTTGGTAACCCATCAATATTATGGGATATAAGCTTTTCCTTTTTCCTTGACTCAATTCACAATTAGCCTGCTTTAAGAATTAATTTCCCATTCATCACTCACCCGTTTTGAGCGTATGAAATATCGTTGTAAAGGTCTCATGGAGTAAAATATGAAGCCGTAATTTCATTATTCGAATCTCCACCTTTACTCATAGAAAATATGCCTCAGAGTTTCCACTTTATCATATTTTTTCTAACAATCCCCCACATGGATGAAATTGATGATTTTATCAAAACATTATGATAGAATCTATGATCGATAGCTACATAGGATAGGTAGGTGTTCACCCTTGAACCGTCTCTTGTGAAAGAATATTTACTTCACTAGTTGACTAGTAGACATGATGTTTTTAAATTGTTATGTCGTTTTTTGTAAACGATGATATACTTCACACAACCATTTTTCTGGCAAGAATATTATTTCTCATGGGTATGTCCAAATAGTCGTGGACATCTCATGGTTCTGCAAGAGTTTGAGAGAACTATGGCCAATAGACTCCGTGAAGCAGCCCCACTTCACTCTCACATAGGTGACTTATGTTTTTTTTTGGCAAACCAAAACACACAATGGTCATTAAAATCTTTGCTTAGCCTATTCCATTTTTATCACTATTAACATCATATGAACAAACTTGGGAGAAGAACCCCCATAGTGACCGCACATAGTCTACGCAAGTATGTTGTCCCTTTGAACCTAGATCTTTTGGATCTCTAGTCAACTAGGTAGGGTTTTCCTTCACAAAGTGCCTTAAATCTTTCTTGGTCTTAAGTCAGTGATACAATCCTACTTGGACAAACACTCATCAGTTCTTTTTCATTCTTTTCACCAAGGATGAAAGAAAATGGAGCTTTTATCTGCCCCACACATCTTTATATATTTACTTATTTACATGCATATGCTACTTACCTTATCATGCATAATCATGTCCTTATTATAATCTATACCATGCATTTTATCTTAGAATACTTTCTAATACACCTTAGTCCCTATATTACACATGTCACTTAATTAGCATAATGTATTATTCCTCATCTTTATGTTTAGTTATTTAAGTTCTTGAAATCTGTTTACATTGCATTGCATCTTTTACCTTATTCATGCATCATATCCTAGCTACATTTAAGCCCATACAATTGCTTATTGTTTCTAAGGATGAAGATACAAGCCCAAGCAACTCCAAGGACTCTAAAGGAACTCGGATCATATCAATTACTTTAAAAGGAAGTTCGGGTCAGCTCAAGGTAATTAAAAGGAAGTTCGAGTCAGTTTAAGGACATTAAAAAGAAGCTCAACTAGCTTATGGCAGCTTATAACAATGGAATCAACTCAAAACAAGTTCACAAGCTCAAAGGAAAACTAACTTAGCCAAGGGAAGCTCATACAGCTTGAAGAATAAGCTAGCTCATTCAGCTAGAAAGCTCAGCTCAAGCTTCACATGTCCCTAACCTTTGGAGGGAAAACATTTGGGCAGCAAACTCCTTGGAGGGAAACTAAGCCGAATGGACACCAAGCCCACTTTGAGTATCAATTTCTCTTTCATCACATTTTTTGCAACACATACAATACAATACAAAGACATGAGCCTCATTGAAAAACTCCTTAAACCTAAATGGAAGAAAAAGAGTGCACCCGTATCAATGTTATTACAATTTCGGGCATACCACAAACTGAATGGATAACCATGTTGTTGTCATCTATTTCGTTCTCCCATTCACCCAATTAGAAGAGAGAACATTAGATAGAGAGCTAAATTGAGAGAAAAACATGGTTGATGGAGTATTCGAGCATGCATGTACATGAATTCCTATAGAAATTGAGCTAATAAGCAAAATAAGATTGTACCCTTGTTCCATTCGAATAGCTTGTGTGTTAGTTGAATTTAATTGTTTGATGTTTATTCAAGATTGAAATCTAGAATTTGATGATTAGTTCTTGTGCTTGGATATATAATTGAAGTTTAGATTGAGTAATTGATATAATTACATTGATATAGAATGAATCAAGGTTAACTGATTGGTGTATGTATGCTTAAATGCACTCTAGTGATGTGTTCGTGTAATTAATTGAATAGATGATGATAAAAACAAATCTAGAAAAATTGATGTAGGAGAAAGTTGCTGGAAATTAAGTTAACTAGTGAACTGAGGCGTTGGATTAATGAAATTGATGTTAGATTTATTAAATTTGGAGTTAGAGCTGAAACTGGCCATATAGATGACTTAATCGACTATTAAGGATTATTTTGAATAAATTAATGAAGTTGGTACTGATTTGTATTAACTAAAGGGCTAGAAAATTGAGTAAGACTCATGGGAGGGAGTAAAGTGAATGTTTGATAGTTAAGATTGCATGAATTGTAGTCAAATGAAGTGTCTTAATGTGTATATTGGCAGAATAGGTAAAATTGGACTAAATTGTAAAGTTGGCTGAATTGAGGACTTAGTTGAACTAATTAGGGGTTTATCTTAACTTAATAGAACAGGGGAAAAACAGGTTAAACATTGGTAAAAAGGGATAAAATGAAATAGTAAGGGTTCTATGTGAAATAACTCACTAAAGTACACTAAACTACAAAACTGGCAAAATAGTCACTAGAAAATGGACCTGATTTTAAATAGAAATCTGTATTGATGTAGGAGAAATTAAAATATGGGCCTTATATGTTTGAATAGATAATTGAATTAGCTTTTTATGGGTGTAAATTAATTGAAAATCCAATGAGTAGATTACAAGGTATGAACAAATTACCACAGGGTGTACAAACTGCCAGGGCAGAAAATGTTTTGGATAATGTAGTTCAAATGAGCTTGAGTTATTAATGTATTGATTCTAATTATTTTCCATGTTGTGTGTGACTTGCTAGAGCAAGGATTAGAAGAGGTTGCCGAAGGAATTAATGGTGGATCATCAAGGGATACACAAAAGGGAGTAGCAATACAAGACTTGCTTGGAGTATTGTGAGTGTAACTTCGCTTAGGGTTAGGACTTAGGTCCTAACCAATCTATTTTTTTAAATTGATGCCACGTAAAATGACTAACCTATATTTGGTAACCAAGGGAAGAATGAGTTAACTGAAAACTTGTTTGATGTCATGATTAATGGCGGCTTTAGGCGATTTACTCCTTGTAAATTTACGACGAAGAACCGTAAATAGTGTGATGCTCGAAGTGAAGGAGAGGAGGAGGGGATCGGAGAAAAGAGAGGCTAATATTTCCCCGGTTATGCTCTCTTATTTTAGCCTTGCTCAAGCTCATTCAGTATATCTAGACTTGTCTTCTCTTAGCGGGGAACGTATATTAAATGAATATTATCTTAGCCTTGCCCAGGCTCATTGGATGGTGCGATGTTATTATGCTAATTTTTCTGGGGTTAAGAGGGATTGTAATCCTTAAATCTGATTTAAGAAAAGATCGAATTTAGAAAGTCGCAATTGAAAATTTGTCCCTCAAGAATTTGGTTTTAAATTTAAATATTTTAAAGTACAAAATAATTATTAAAAAATAAATATACTAAATAATATCTCATTTATTATAAAACACAGTTGTTTAAACACTGTTATGATAATTGATAAAATATTTGAAAATAATCTCATAAATGCGACAATAAGGGCAACGGCCTAGGGCCTTGCCTTGCCCAACCTAGAGCACTCACCCAAATATATTAGCTGGAGACTTGAGGTGAGTTTAAAGAGTTTTGAGGGCTAACTAAAATAATTTTTTCATATATATAAAACCTACAAATTGAGTTTAAACTTGACCTTTGAACTATTGGAATAAAGTTGACTGCATGGGGCCTACATCATTATAATTATTTTTGTATAATTCATTATTAATTTTTTATAACCATTTAAAATTTGAACAGGTTTTTATAAAAAAATTATAACTTAACAAAAATTACAAGTAATATAATACCATGTATTGTACTGTTAGTTTTTATTTTTGGAAAAATAAAAAGGCACCGTTGTAACACCCGTGTTTTGGGGTTAGGAGTTAGTCGGGTTAGTTGGTCCGAGTCGGTAAAATTAATTTTAAACAAATAGACCTTGGCTTGAGCCAATTGAGTTTTAAATAGAAAGGAGGGATCTTTTTTAGTAATTTAACCAAAACAAAGAAAAAGTGGACAACATTTTTCAAATCAAAAAGAAAAAAAGGTATCATCTCCCTTTTCCCTCTCACCTGTTGAAAACCCCCAAACCCATCCAAAACCCCCTAAATCACTATTCCATCAAATCCTTCCTTTGATCCAAAAAAAGGTATCATCTCCCTTCATCCTCTACATTTACCTAGTCTTAAAATTGAAAACTACCATCTTTTTTGAAATTTGGGGTTTAAAGAAAGTTTGAGTTTTGATGGGTTTTACATTTGATTTTGGTTTGTTAGGTTGGGTTTTAGTTTAATCTCATCATAATGAACATAATATGTTAAAATGGGTGATTTTGGGTGAAAACCCGAAGTGGGTCCTTGTGGCCATTTTTGAAGTGTCAAAAATTGGATTTTTGGTGAGTTTTAGGGTTAGGTTGAAGGGCTGATGGTTTAGGGATGTTAGGAAAGTGTTTTGGGACCATTTAGGTATCATTTGGATGTTTGAAATCATGGTTTTCAGCTAGGTTTTAAGGGAGCTCGAAAATGGAAATTTTGGGTGATTGTTGGGTTTGAAATTGTTGAAGTATGGCTTGTGTTTATGGGTTGGAGTGGTGACTGAAATTTAGCATTGATTTGTGAGTAATGGATGTGTTTTGATTGGCTAGAAACAAGAGGAAACATCGGAGGAGCATCGGGATCGAATCCGGGCTTTTAGGAGGCTTGCTTGCTTGCTTGGGTTGCTAAGGAACGGTGGTGAGTAAAACTTTAAATTGTTTTAAAGTTGGTTCAAGTGTGTGTAGTAGATGTGTGGGAATGAGCTTGGTAGGCCATTCCTAGGTGGGAGTTAAATTGGTAGTTTAACCCCTTGATTTCCTATTGATAAATGATATGCCATTGCCTACTTGTTCTTGTGAAATGTGGGTTAATTTGTATGTGTGTATCTTGATATGTATATGTGATGAGTATGTGATATAAATGGTGGATATGTGATGTGGTTAAAGAAATTGGCACTAATTAACTTATCGGGTGTAAATGATCGATCATTAGGATTAGTGTGCACACAATTGAGTCAAAACGTACGTGGCCTTGATGGCGTTGAGTCATCAAGGAGGAGTACGGTGATGTAATATTCCACCGGAAATTTATTTATATTCTACGTGATGATGAGTGGAATCCCATCCGTAGGGCATGTGGTGATGAGTTGAATCCCGCCCATGCAAGGTCCGGTGATGAGTGTAATCCCACCGAGGTAATGTAGTTGTTGAGAGTAAATCTGCACATCCGGGTAAACTAATAGTGGCCAATGATATTGCTCTCATGATTGTGATGTTATGATATTTGAGATATTTGTTGTTGAGCTTAGTATGATGTGAGACGCCATATTATGACTCTTGTAAGACTAGCTAGGTTGACTTGTTGATACCTATGTATGTTGTAAGTGAGATTAAGGTTTTGCATGCTTGGACCCTGCATTGTTGTTGTTTTTGATTTTAGAGCATCCTCACTAAGCTTCAAGCTTACGCTCTCATTTTCAACAATGCAGATCATTAGCGTTGTGTTAGCAAGGAGCAAGACGAAAGGGCTTTCCAAGTTTTTGTTGCTGAAGTATGATTTAACAATTAACGTAGTAGTTTAGCAATTGGGCAAAGGTGTATTTTGTTTGAGCATTGTATGACTCTTGGAGATTTGTTGGTATTCATGTTTTTTGTTGGATTTGTAACCATGTTAAGCTTTGATGAATGTTGGTATGAGATGGTCATGCCTTAGTATGTTTAAATTGCTTCTGGTTGGCATGTAAACCCTTATGTGATGAATTGTACCATTTGGCTTTTAAATTCCTAGGCATGCCCTTTTATGCAATTTTACCCTTTGTGTAATTGCTATGAATGGAAGTCACATCTTTTGCCTTGTGTGTTTGAGCATGTCTTGCCATAGGACCTATGCCTCTAGTTCATGCTTGTATGTGTTGTGTGCTTCTTGAGGTCGTTTAGGGCCTTTGGAGTGGTTGGGAATTGTTTAAGGTTGGTTTTTGAGATTTGCAGACATCCAGTGTTTCGAAACGGGCTGAGCCGTTTCAGAACGGGTAAGGCTTTAGGGACCCCGTATCGGAACTCGTTTCGATACGGTTTGGCCACTATGAACCCCTATTCCGAAACGAGTTTCGGAACACTTTGGCTACTGGAAATCTGAGAAATTGTCGATATGAAGGGGTTTCGAAACGGGTCTAGGGGTTTCGGAACGGTCAATATCTCGTTGACCACGAGAAGTTGATCGTTGAAGGTGTTTCAGAACGGTTGACCTCAGTTTCGATACGGCCTCCTCGTGTGGACTTGGGGCAGTTGACCAAGTCAAGGTGTTTCGATACGCCTCAAGAGTGTTTCGAAACGGCCTGCCTAATGAATTAAAATTGGACTGTTTAATTGTCGTTTTGTGTCCAGATGCTTATCTTCCTCGAATTATTCCGCTGTTGTGATCATATAGGATTTAAATGTGCCTTTAGAGAAGATTAAATTAAAAATAAATTTTAGGGTTGCTAACCGAGGGGGAACCTTAACGGGTTTCGCTTCGATTTTCCCCGTGTGGCCTACTCGGACCGGTAATCCGGCCAGACCGGGACGAGGGGGTTACAACCGTTATTTTGTAATAATATAGGTTTTAGGGTAATTATTAAAGTTTTAATAATAATTTATTTTTTATTTTTAATAATAACAAAAATTTAAAATAGACCAATAAATAATCTTTGTATTTTTCTTTTTTTTTCACGTCTCAAAGTTTCCTTAATTTTCTCTCTTCTTAAAATTTAGGGTAAAGTACACAGACGGTCACTAAACTATACCCGAAAAAACAAAATGGTAACCAAACTTTCAAAAATCACAAAATGACAATTAAACTTTATGTTTTATAACAAAACGGTAACTAGACGTTAAATTCCGTTAAGTTTCTATTAAAACTTTGGTATAATAACATATTTAGTCCTTCAACTTTATACAGTCAATTAATTTAGTCCTAATTTGAAACAATTCACTAAATTTAGCCCTTTTTATTTAAGCATTCTTTCAAATTGGTCATTAAAGCGGAATTTCAAAGTATGGTAACATGATAAATAATTACAATTAAATTCTTATAGGAACTCGAAAACTCGACTCGACTTGGCTCGAATCGAAAAAATTCAAATAAAGTTTGAGTTGTAAAATATGACGCGTCAACTCGAATAACTCGAAATTTTTTGACTCGACTCGATCAAACGCCCACCTCTATCTTAAGATATGACGTGTCAACTTGAATAACTCGAAATATTCTTATATTTTAAATCATTTTTTCTTTTAATCGAATATTTTTTAAAATATAATATTTAATATTTTCATATTTAAATCACATCGAATATTTAATAACTACTTTAAATATATGATTTAATTTAAAAATATTCGATTGAAAAGAAAAAATTGTTTTAAAATATTCGAATATTTAATTAAATTTTTATAGGAACTCGAAAACTCGACTTGATTCGATTGGAATAAAAAAAATTCAAATAAAGTTTGAGTTGTAAAATATGATGCTTCAACTCAAATAACTCGAAAATTTTGTACTCAACTCGATCGAACGCTCACCTCTATCTTAAGATATGACGCGTCAACTCGAATATTCGAATATTTTAAATCATTTTTTTCTTTTAAATTACATTGAATATTTAATAAATACTTTAAATATTTGATTTAATTTAAAAATATTCGATTTAAAAGAAAAAATTAATTTAAAATATTCGAATATTTAAAGTAGTTATTAAATATTGGAATATTTAAAAGAAAAATATTTAATGTAGCTATTAAATATTCGAATATTTTAAATCTATTGTTTTTTTAAATCGAATATTTAAAGAAGTTATTAAATATTCGATGTGATTTAAATATGAAAATATTAAATATTCTATTTTAAAAAATATTCAATTTAAAAGAAAAATAATTTAAAATATTCGAATATTTCGAGTTATTCGAGTTGATGCGTCATATCTTAAGATAGAAGTGAATGTTCGATTGAGTTGAGTCAAAAAACATTCAAGTTATTCGAGTTGACGCGTCATATTTTACAACTCAAACCTTATTTGAAATTTTTTCGATTCGAATCGAGTCAAGTCGAGTTTTCGAGTTCCTATAAAAATTTAATTAATTATTCGAATATTTTAAATCAATTTTTTTCTTTTAAATTGAATGTTTTTAAATTAAATCGAATAGTTAAAGTAGTTATTAAATATTCGATGTGATTTAAATATGAAATATTAAATGCTCTATTTTAAAAATATTCGATTTAAAAGAAAAAAATAATTTAAAATATTTGAATATTTCGAGTTATTCGAGTTAACACGTCATATCTTAAGATAGAGGTGAGCGATCGATCGAGTCGAGTAAAAAAATTTCGAGTTATTCAAGTTGACACGTCATATTTTACAACTCAAACTTTATTTGAAATTTTTTCGATTCGAGTCGAGTAGAGTTTTCGAGTTCCTATAAAATTTAATTGTAATTATTTATCATGTTACCATACTTTGAAATTTTGCTTTAAGGGCCAAATTGAAAGAATGCGTAAATAACGAGGGCTAAATTTAGTAAATTATTTCGAATTAGGACTAAATTTATTGACTGTATAAATATGAAGGACTAAATGTGTTATTATACCAAAATTTTAACATAAACTTAACGGAATTTAACGTCTAGTTACCGTTTTGTTATAAAACATAAAATTTAATTGCCATTTTGTGATTTTTGAAAGTTTGGTTACCATTTTGTTTTTTCGAGTATAGTTTAGTGACCGTCTGTCTACTTTACCCTAAAATTTAATTTTTTCAATATTTGTTATTAGAGACCCAATTTTTTTTAATGCTTGTTATTATAGACATGCTCTTAAAATTTAATTATTTTCCAATACTTGTTATTAGGGACAAATTTAAATAACGACCTGCAACCGCAAGAATGACTATTATATAGTGGTAACGACATCGTCCCAAACTACGATGTCTGCAACCGTTATGTTCGCAATCGCGATAAACGCAATGTGGCCGAAAACAAGACCACGTTCGTAATTTAAATTTTTAATTAAGATTGTAATTTTTTTGTTCGCCCTAAGGCCACCAAAATCTCGGAAACGGACCTGAACACGACTACGCTATTATTCTAACTTTTCTATTGTTTAGAGGGACTGGTGGTTTATTTGCATGTACCTTTTGCTTGGACTAAATGTCCCAGACTGGGAGTTAATTTGGTTGCTTCGCCTGCTGATGTTCTAGGTTTTAAGTTTTATAGTCTGAATATTTATTCCGACTATGGTTTGCTTGTTTTTGATTTTAGTTTGACGTTGTTGCTTTTGTCTTCTAAGAGACTGTTTTTATTTTCTTTGAACTTCGTTTCCTTTTTTTTTGATTGAAAAGAGGAGTAACAACACATGCCTCGTTAAAAACCCCCCTAAACCTAGATGGGGGAAAAGAGTACATGTGTTGTTACGTACAAAATATTAAACGAAATAACAAGAGACACAGACTAGACCACTAAGGTCTTGTCGACTAACACCAAATTTACCACTTCCGGGGGGGGGGACTTCGCCATATTCGCCCTTCAAACGACCAACCAAAAGCCAGTGAGGCCATTTTATCGGCAACCGTATTGGAGCCCCGAGATATATGCCGAATAGATAAATCCCAATCGCGCTTCCTAATCTCAGTTAACTTGCTAGTTAGACCATGTCCACACAAAATATCCTTCTTACCGTTTAACATATCCGCCACCGTAGAATTATCAGTCTCAAAATCTACAAAGCGGTAACCAAGATCCCATGCATGTTTTAAAGCTTCATAAGCCGCCCAAAGCTCGCACACAATAACCGAACAACGACCAACACATCTCCCAAAACCGAAAACCCAACTCCCCGTCTCGTCCCGAATACTAGCACCAATAGCCGCCATTTGTAATGATCCCCGAACCGAGCCATCCGCGTTAACCTTGACTCTCCCCCTATCCGGGCACCTCCAATGCGACGAATCCAAGTCACGCCTGAGGCCTCCATCTCTCCGCCTCATCGAACCCGCAGCACCAGTGGGCTGGAAAGTTGTGGCGTATTCCGCCCTCAAATGGATAGCAACAGCCACCAAATCGCGCGGAGCAGCAGCGGTAACACCTAGCACACGTGCACATCGTTCTTTCCATATCAACCAGAGGACTGTCGCAAATAGAATGGACCAGTCAACACCCAGCGGTCCCCCATGCGTTTGCCCAACAGCGTTTTCCCAAAACCAAGCGACAAAGGGCCGCTCACGAAACTCCCGCAGCCGGGACGGAGCGACAATCTGTGCCCACTGGCTCCATGCTCGTGGACACGTGCGAAGGACGTGATCCAAGTCCTCCATAACACCGGCACATACACTGCATCCCAATTCCGCTGTCAAATGCCGTCTCCCCCGTTCCACGTTTGTCAGAAGTTTCCCATGCGCCACCAACCACAAAAAAGCCTTGATACGTTGGGGAACATCCCTATTACTCAACACCCTATACGCTGATGCCATAGAGAACATACGCGACGACTCCCACTTCCAAGCCACTCTATCCGAACCCAAGGCAGCATGCGGAGGAGTAACAGCACGAATCTGCTGGACAACGTTAGCCGGCAAAGCATTCTCAAACTCGCCCCAATTCCACTCTCCTTTTGCATCAATCCAAGCCGCTACCGGTGATCTGTGGTCCATATGCTCGACCGTGCACTGCTCAGCCAAAACGCCCGTACCGTCGAGCCATTGGTCGGTCCAGAAGTTAGCGCTCCACCCATCACGGATCTCCCAGCAAATCCCGTTACGAACATGGTCCCAAACTTGACTTAAGCCTCTCCACAAACGCGAACAACCAGCCCGATAAATATGCTGGGGAATAGGGACATCCCACTTATACTTGTGGCGAAGGACTTGTACCCAAAGCTTGTTCTGATCAGTAATTAACCGGTAACCAATCTTCATAATAAGAGCTTGGTTTTGACGTTCAAGATGGCGCAGACCAAGCCCTCCCTCACGAACCTCTGATGAGATAGTACATTAAATATTTATTAATCAATTTAATGGTGTTCAACGATGTTCAGTGGTTTTTAATGAGCGTGATAGACTCATTATATATGAAATTATATATATTAGTACATTAAATATAAATCCTAAAAAGTAAAAAAAAAAAAAGCTTATTCAAAGGTATCCTTTTGATTTTGATACAAGTAGAAGCAAATGAAAATACTAAATAGTTCATTCCTTCCTTATTTAATATTTATTATCCGCCATACAGTAGGCGTACATGCAACTATATAGCATTTTTATTTTGGAAGATTTTTAAGCAGAAGAAGATTATTAGTAGGGCTTTTCTCCGATGACATTGCCTGCAGGATCGTAGTTGCAAGTAATGAAAGTCCCACCATTGTTGCATGTCACCTTAGCACAACCGAGACGAACCGAGTTGCGCCAAACCACTTGAGTGTAGTGCCCGCAAACCTTGTCTGGAGCACAACTGTTGGAGTCATAATCGTAGTCGGCATCCTCATTAACCCACATTGCTACGGCATCAGTGACGGATAGGTCACCGCTGCCCCAGGCAAGGTTCTCGCCATAAGGTCCACCAGAGTGCTCGAGGCTGCAATCAGCAATGCGCTGATTAGCATAGTCTTGTGCGTAGGCAGCCACAGTGTCGTCCCAAGTGATAGGTTCAACGCCGACAGCAGCTCGAGCTGTGTTGTGGGGGTCGAGGTAGTCTTCTGGTGAGTTTTGGGCATGGGAGGGAAGGACCAATGCTAAGGCCACGGCCATTAGACAAGCAAGAGCAAGGGAAGACACCTTAGAAAACTCCATTTGAGATTAGAATCTATTAGGAGAAATGGAAGTATGAGGTGAATTTTATATGTGCTT
The DNA here is from genome assembly GCA_958450335.1 of Hibiscus tridactylites. Lineage (NCBI taxonomy): Eukaryota > Viridiplantae > Streptophyta > Magnoliopsida > Malvales > Malvaceae > Hibiscus > Hibiscus tridactylites. Next base: position 20,411,055 of record OY288289.1, on the reverse strand, counting down.
TGATGGATGTATTTATAGAGGGTTACTAGTTTTGGCTGCTGAATGTTCAAAATAGGTTACCCTTTCAAGAAATGTTGTTTAATATTTTCCATGGAATAAAAATCAATGGCGTTTAGGGTTGTTTCGTACTGATTTGATTATAATGTTTGCCTCTTCCTCATGCTAATTTGTTTTTAAAAATATAATAACAATGGGAAGATGGCTTATTTGAATTTGGATTATGCATGAAAGCCACCTCATTCGAAACACGTAATGTTATTTACTTTATTCCTAGTCTTTACTACAAAACATGCACTCATACGTTTGTGCTACGTATATAATAATAATTCTTATTTTGAATCACATTGCAAATAGGTTAGACACTAGGCATTTCATACGTATGTGTTATTATTATTATTATTATTATTATTATTATTATTATTATTATTATTATTATTATTATTTACCACATTGCAAATAGGTTGAACACTATGCTTTTTTTTTAAAATATATTATATTCAAAATTTTCAAAACACATATTCGCCCTAATTTGTACAAGTCCTTTTAAAAAAAGTCTAATATATCTCACGTGTTCAAAAGATATTTCATTTATAATTTAAAAATTTTATATCTAAGTTTATTTTTTAAAATTTTTAAAGATAAAATTAATAAAAATACAAACATCAATATTAGTCTAATTAGATGTAACCCCCTAAATCCGACCCAAGGGTTATGGGCCGAATTTAGGAAGTCGAGTTGAAAACGTGTCCCTCAAGTAAGATGATTAATAGGTTTGGAAAATCAAATATTTAAATTATTTATTGAAAACGTACTGTTTCACATTAAGTTCCATCAAATCAAAAACGCAATCGTATAAGTAAAAATAATCGAAAATAAATTATCAAAAAATATCCAATTTAAATTCTCATGCATGGTAAAACAAATTAAAGTCCAAAATAAATGTAAAAGTAACCGAATTTACATAAACACCCCAAATAATGAAATAACCGGAATAAAACCGAAAAAATCTGAAAACTAAAAATATTCATACTAAAACTGTAATAAATCTGATAACTGTGGTCCTCCAAGTACAGAACTCCTATGTCTGAGAATATGAAATAGAAGCTAAGGGGGAGTCAGCTATTAAGCTTAGTGTGTCTCTAAAGTGCATAAATCAGAGTAACACAAGAATCTTTCGATCACAAGTTATTATCACAATAAAATTTAAATTAAAAATCTATATGTATTAAAAGATAATATTTTATCCTTTTAATTTCAAAATATTCAAAAAATTATATTCAAATTTAAAGATAATATCTTATCACTTATCCTTTTATTTGAGATATTAGAAATGCTACATTTAAGGAAATATTATCTCCTAGTGGGTTAAATTATCCACAAGCTCATGAAGCAGTGGGGGTTTTGGACAGGTGCGATAAGAGCGACCGTACAGGGCCTCCAAGAGAGAGGGGCCCCGAAAATTGGGAACCTAAATTAAATTAAATATTTGTAAAAGAATTATAAAATTATATATATAATTATGTGTATATAAAAAATTATTTAAAACTTAAAACATTAAAAAAGAATGATAATTTTGAAGTGAAAATGTTTGATATTTAGATGTTTATAAGTCAATTTTTTGTTGCTAAAGAGGATAATTTAATAATATTTTTTGTATTAAAGTATTTTTTTTGAAAAATGCTTATATCTCTTACTGATTATAAATTAAGAGCCCTATTTTAATAAATTGCACAGGGCCCCCAAAATCTTTGAACCGCCCCTGCCATGAAGGGCCTGATCGGTCCGGACATTTACGTCATCCATATCATATCAGCTTAAGTTATTCAATAACCACCAAGTAGAGTATTGTTTATAAACATATCTCACGCTTGGTAACCCATCAATATTATGGGATATAAGCTTTTCCTTTTTCCTTGACTCAATTCACAATTAGCCTGCTTTAAGAATTAATTTCCCATTCATCACTCACCCGTTTTGAGCGTATGAAATATAGTTGTAAAGGTCTCATGGAGTAGAATATGAAGCCGTAATTTCATTATTCGAATCTCCACCTTTACTCATAGAAAATATGCCTCAGAGTTTCCACTTTATCATATTTTTTCTAACAATCCCCCACATGGATGAAATTGATGATTTTATCAAAACATTATGATAGAATCTATGATCGATAGCTACATAGGATAGGTAGGTGTTCACCCTTGAACCGTCTCTTGTGAAAGAATATTTACTTCACTAGTTGACTAGTAGACATGATGTTTTTAAATTGTTATGTCGTTTTTTGTAAACGATGATATACTTCACACAACCATTTTTCTGGCAAGAATATTATTTCTCATGGGTATGTCCAAATAGTCGTGGACATCTCATGGTTCTGCAAGAGTTTGAGAGAACTATGGCCAATAGACTCCGTGAAGCAGCCCCACTTCACTCTCACATAGGTGACTTATGTTTTTTTTTTTTTGGCAAACCAAAACACACAATGGTCATTAAAAGCTTTGCTTAGCCTATTCCATTTTTATCACTATTAACATCATATGAACAAACTTGGGAGAAGAACCCCCATAGTGACCGCACATAGTCTACGCAAGTATGATGTCCCTTTGAACCTAGATCTTTTGGATCTCTAGTCAACTAGGTAGGATTTTTGTGAAAACAAATATTTTAATTTTGATATAACTAAAAACCTAAGGACTAAATCGAAAAAGTCAAAACGAATTTTAAGTCCTTAAAATATCCCCATATAATTTTAGTATTATGCCCAGGTTAAAAACATACATTTTCAAATATTTTTTCTAAGTGTTTCAAGCCAAAGCAGTGTTTTTCAAGTACCCGTTTCGAAACGGCCCCAAAGCAGTGTTCTTCATGTTGGATTTAAAAAGGGCTAAATTATTTCAAATATTTCAGACTTTTAAATATAAAAGCGGTGTTTCGAAACGGATCAAACCCGTTCCGAAACGACCCTTTGACAGTAGCCATTTCGTTTCGAAACGGATCAATCCCGTTCTGAAACAAGGGCTAGGTTTTATTTTGAAAATTATGACCGTTGTATGTTTTAACCGATTTTCTGAAAACCGTTAAGGCGTTTTGAAACGGGCTAGGACCGTTCCGAAACGACCCTTTTACAGTGGCAAAACCGTTCCGAAACGGCCCTAAGGCGTTTCGAAACAGGCTCTTAAATGCACCCCAACGGCTCTTTCTATTTTAGTCCGTTCCGAAACAGGTTCCCCGTGTTCCGAAACGGGTTGGTGCAGACTGCATTTATGGTGGCAAGAGAGGGTTCCAACGGCTCCATTTATGTTCCCAACCACCCAAACGGCTAGAAATCAATGAGAAGGTATAAAAGGGACATCCAAAAGCATCAGCAACAACTACTGATCCTAAAGCAAACATCCAAACATCAAATTCAAGCAATTGAGCAAAAATCCCATTTTGTGTAAAATCCCAATTTGTGTTCTTCATTCATATTTTGTAAAATTGGGTTGAGTGCTTGTATTGGGGCTATCATTTGTATTGAGAGATACTTAATTAGCCTACAAATTTCTTTGTTCTCTTGTGTGAGGGTTGGGCTGATTTTTGGGTAGAAAAATCAACCGATATTGTAAAGGGTTGCCTCCTTGTCCTAGAAAAGGGGAAGATCAATTTAGTGAAATTGTTGCAAATCCTTAGTGAGACTAAGGTAGTGGATGTAGAGTTCATTTGGAACTTGAACCACTCTAAATCCCTTGTTCTTCAATTTTTATTTGCCAATTTCCACTACAATCCTTTAAATTTCCAATTCACCCCCCCTCTTGGTAAATATCGATCTTTCGATCCACTCAACAATTGGTATTAGAGCTTAACTCTTTGAGGATTAACAACCACAAGAGGATATCCTTGGAAGAGTGTGATCATCAAAATATCAAGAGATGGCTTCAACCTCCGGTTCCGGCATGTACGAGTCACAATCAACCACCAAGCCTCCTTTCTTCAATGGTGACAACTATTCTTTTTGGAAGAATAAAATGAGGCTATTCATCAAGTCAAGTGACTATCTTGTATGGGATGTCATTGAGGATGGGCCATACATTCCATTGAAGCAAGATGGTGAAGGCAAGATGGTGTTGAAGAAGAAAGCCGAAATGAGTGAAGAGGAGAGGAAGAAGATTCAAGTCAACGATAAAGCTCTCCACATGCTTTTTTGTGCTTTCGGTCCGGACATCTATTCAAAGGTCTCTTCCATTGAAAGTGCCAAAGAAGTGTGGGACACACTTGAGACCACTTATGAAGGCACCAATGATGTCAAAGAAACTAAGATTGGACTTCTCAATCTTAGTTATGAAAATTTCAAGATGGAGCCCGATGAGACGGTGTCAAAGATGTTTGATCGATTCTCCACAATTGTCAACGGTCTAAAGGGCTATGGAGAGATCATACCGGAAGACAAGCTTGTCCGGAAGCTACTCTATTCACTTCCTGAATCTTGGGATGGGAAGAGAACCGCTATCATCGAAGCAAAGAACTTGAAGACATTGAAGCTTGATGAGCTTGTGGGTTCTCTCCTTACTCATGAGATCATGAAGCAAGGAAGGGAAGATGAGAAAAAGAAAGAAGAGAAAAGAGTAGAGAAGCTTGAAGTTGAAAAGAAGAAGAAGATGGGAATAGCTCTCAAGGCTAAAGCTTCACAACATGATGAGAGCTCATCTTGTGAGGAGGATGAACTTGAAGAATTGGCTATGATAGCCAAACGATTCTCACGCTTCATGAGGTCCAACCGGGGAAGAAAAATCCAAAGAAAGATGGACTTCAAAGGAAGGAACAAAGAAGAAGGGAAGGATCCCATCATTTGCTATGAGTGCAAACAATCCAGTCACATCCGTTCGGAGTGCCCTCAACTCAAGAAGAAGGGCTTTGAGAAGAAGAAGAAACTCAAAGCCAAGCTTGCTACTTGGAGTGATGAGGAGTCATCGGAGGATGACGAACAAGAAGTGGCTAACCTTTGTCTCATGGCACTTGAGGAAGATTCCTCCTTGGTAACCTCTAACTCATCTACTTTAGATTTTTCATATGAAGAATTAAATGATGCATATGATGAGTTACAAGAGGTATATGATGAATTAGTTGAGAAGTTTAAAGAGTCGGTCATTAAAAACAAGAAAATCATTTTAGAGCTAAATGAGAAAAATGACTCACTCACTCAAGCTAATTCTAAATTTGAGAAAAAGATTTTAGGATTAAAAGATGAACTTAAATTCTTTCAAGATGAAAATGTTGATCTTAATAATCTTTTGTCTCAATGCAATAGTGAACACCAAAATGTGTTAGGTGAGCTAAATGAGCTCAAAAAGTCCTTAAAAATGTTGGTAGTGTCAAACATGAAGTAGGAGAATCCTCTAGAACACACCAACCTAAGAAAAGGACTAATTACTACAAACAAGGTAGCTACCCTAGACATAGTAGAGCTAAAAGAATTAGAAGTGTATGGGTTCCTAAGGAACTTGTAAAATCTAATAATATTATTGCTATGTCATCTTGGATTCCTAAGGGAACCAAGGTTTTGGGAGCTAACACTCATGGACCCAAAATGATTTGGGTACCAAAAACCAAGGTTTAATATCTTTGTTTGTAGGGGGAGCATTGCTACAAGGCCAAAGCACAAAGTCAAAACTCATGGTACCTTGATAGTGGATGCTCGAGGCACATGACCGGAGACAAGAGTCGATTCATGGATTTAAAGCCAAAAAGTGGAGGAGTAGTAACATTTGGTGACAACTCCAAAGGCCACATTAAAGGTATTGGCTCCATAGGTAATCACTCTACCATTCTCATTGAAAATGTCTTATATGTCGATGGTCTTAAACATAATTTATTGAGCATAAGTCAATTGTGTGATAAAGGATTTAATGTTTTATTTGATAAAAATGGTTGCAAAATTGTTGACATTAAATCTAATAATATTATGCTCATAGGTCATCGCATAGGAAACATATACATGGTGCATTTAGATGACATACATACATCTCATGCATGTTTAGTTGCTCAAAATGAAAATGATGCATGGTTGTGGCATAGGAAGATAGGACATGCTAGCATTAGTGTTTTGGAAAAACTAGTCTCTCTAAATCTAGTTAGAGGTTTGCCAAAAATTAAATTTTCAAATGATAAAATTTGTGATGCATGCTCAAAGGGTAAACAACATAAGTCTTCCTTTAAATCCATTAATGATGTTTCTACTAGTAGATGCTTACAATTAATTCACATGGATTTATTTGGGCCAATTAGGACTATGAGCTTGGGTGGTAAATCTTATGCATTTGTGCTAGTTGATGATTTTTCTAGATTTACTTGGGTTCTCTTTTTAAGTACTAAAGATGAGGCTTTGGAAAAATTCATCACATTTTCAAAATTAACCCAAAATGATCTTGAACTTAGAATTTCACACATTAGAAGTGATCATGGAACCGAGTTTCAAAATTTAGGGTTTGAAGAATTTTTAAATGAAAATGGTATTAGCCATAATTTTTCGGCTCTTCGAACTCCTCAACAAAATGGGGTAGTTGAGAGGAAAAATAGAACTTTACAAGAAATGGCTAGAACTATGCTTTGTGAAAATAATTTACCTAAATATTTTTGGGCGGAAGCCACAAACACCGCTTGTTATATTGTAAATCGAGTAATGATTAGGCCAATTTTAAAGAAAACACCTTATGAGATTTTAAAATCTAAGAAGCCTAACATTAGCTATTTTCACCCTTTTGGGTGCAAGTGTTTTGTTTTAAATAATGGAAAAGATAACTTAGGTAAATTTGATGCAAAAAGTGATGAAGCTATTTTTATAGGTTACTCTTTGACCTCTAAAGCCTATCGAGTATTTAACAAAAGAACTTTAGTAGTAGAAGAATCTATTCATGTTGTATTCGATGATAACCTCCTTCCTAGGAAGGATTCTTGTGATGATGATGATGTAGGAATCATAAATGCCTTTGATGGAGGTCAAACTTCAAAGGAGGATGAGATTCAAACAAAAGTAGAAGACACACAAGAACCACTCGTTCTTGAAGTCTTGAAGGACTTGGCTATTGAGGAAAAGGAAGTGAGCTACCCAAGGGAGTTGAACTATGTCAAAGATGGTGAAATCTTGGGTGATCCATCCAAGGGGGTAACCACTCGTTCTTCTCTTAAATTAATGAACCATGTTGCATTTATCTCATGCATAGAGCCTAAAAATATAAAAGAAGCTTTGAAAGGTGATTTTTGGATTATGGCTATGCAAGAAGAGTTAAATCAATTTGAGAGAAGTAATGTATGGACATTAGTTGATAGGCCTAGAAATCAATCTACAATAGGAACTAAATGGGTCTTTAGGAACAAACTAGATGAGAGTGGTAACATTGTGAGAAATAAAGCTAGACTTGTAGCACAAGGTTACACTCAAGAAGAGGGAATAGATTTTGATGAAACCTATGCACCCGTAGCTAGAATGGAAGCCATTAGGATGTTGCTTGCATATGCATGTTATCATAATTTCAAGCTTTTTCAAATGGATGTTAAAAGCGCATTTTTAAATGGTTTTATAAATGAAGAAGTGTATGTGGAACAACCACCGGGTTTTGAAGATTCAAAATTTCCAAATCATGTTTTCAAACTTACCAAAGCTCTTTATGGTTTAAAACAAGCTCCTAGAGCTTGGTATGAAAGACTTTCAAATTTTTTGATTGAAAAAGGATTTGAAAAAGGTAAGGTGGACACTACACTTTTCATAAAAATGTATAAAAATGACATCTTAGTAGTTCAAATTTATGTTGATGATATTATTTTTGGTTCTACTAATGAATGTCATTGTCAAGAGTTTTCTAAGCTAATGCAAGGTGAATTTGAGATGAGCATGATGGGGGAGCTCTCATTCTTTTTGGGACTCCAAATCAAGCAAAAGAAGGATGGCACCTTCATCAACCAAGCAAAATACATAAAGGATATGCTCAAGAAGTTTGGCTTGGAGAATGCAAAGCCTCAAGCCACTCCTATGAGCTCATCTACAAAGCTTGACAAAGATGGAGGTAAGTGTGTTGACTCTAAGCTTTATCGTTCTATGATTGGATCTTTGCTTTACCTTACCGCAAGTAGACCGGATATCTTGTTTAGTGTTTGCTTGTGTGCTAGGTTTCAAGCTAGTCCTAGAGAGTCTCACCTTATAGCCGTTAAGAGAATCTTTAGATACCTTAGAGACACTCCTTGTTTAGGCCTTTGGTATCCTAGAGACTCTACCTTCAACCTACATGCTTACTCGGATGCGGATTATGGGGGTTGTAAAATTGATAAGGAAAAGTACTTCGGGAACTTGCCAATTCTTAGGTAGTATGCTCATATCTTGGTTCTCTAAGAAACAAAATAGTGTAGCCTTATCTACCACCGAAGCCGAGTACATATCCTTAGGGAGTTGTTGTGCTCAAGTCCTTTGGATGAAGCAACAACTCTTAGATTATGGAATTAAAGTTGGAACCATACCCCTAAAATGTGACAACACTAGTGCAATATGCTTAACTAAAAATCCCATCCAACACTCTAGAACCAAACATATAGAAATAAGGCATCATTTCATTAGAGATCATGTCCTTAAGGAAGATGTGGTTATAGAGTATGTGGACACCTTGAATCAATTAGCGGACATTTTTACAAAACCCTTAGATAAAGAGCGTTTTTGGTCCCTTAGGAGAGAGTTAGGTCTAGCTAGCCTATCTTGACCTTTTTGGACCTCTTTTGTGCTTAAATATGCTTGATCTTGTGAAATGCCATGTTGATGTGCTTAAACTCCTAATTTTATCCATGCTTATAGTTAGGGGGAGTATGTTTATGCTTAAATATGTTTTGCCTGCTCATTCATGACATTTATGCATGTTAGGCCTCTTAAAAGATCATTTTTCTGCATTTTTAGAGCCTCATCTGCACTTCCAGGCCCAGGTGTATCGAAACGGGTGAACCTGTTTCGATACGGATACCTTAAATACAGCTCTGAGAGAAGGGCGTTTCGAAACGCCTCAAAAACGTTCCGAAACGTTTTTGATTCTGCCAAGGGGTGTATCGGAACGCGTTCCGATACGGGTCAAAGGGTGTTTCGATACAGTCAACACCGTATCGAAACGATCTGTTTATGGTTTTAAAATGGTCAAAACCCTACCCGCCCGTTCCGAAACGGTCTTGACCGTTCCGAAACGGCATCGCGGACTGCTTTAAATTAGGGCTCTTAATGATAAAGTTCACTTTATATCAAACCCTTAAAACCCTAAACCGCCTCCCTCTCTATAAATACCCTCTAAAACTCTTTGATTTTCACAAAATTGTGAGGGGTTTTACTCTACAACTCAAGTCTAAGCAAGTTTCATCAATCTTGTGCAAGGATTTTTCTCAAATCATCCAAAATCCCAAACTAAGGTAATTTTTCTTTTTTTCTTTTTCTTTCAATTCATGTTCGAATCTTAGGTTAGAAAATTTTATTTTTGTATAAATTATATGTTTTTGGTTGTGGGTTTTCAAAATCTTGTAAAAAAAATTTCAAATCTCAAAATTTTTTATTCGAATATAAAATTTTTCAATCGTATTTTTTTAAAACTGTTTTTTTTTTTATTTTAATTTTGTTTTCAAAAACCTAAGTGGGATTCATTATTGGATTGATTTTAATTATCAATGCATACACTTAATTTTAAAACACTTGATTAATATTTTTAGATGGCGGATCAATCGAACAAGAAGCGGAAGGCCGTTCAATCCGGTGATTCGAGCATTCGTCCGAATATCACTATGCTTTTTCAGAAATCTCTTAAAAATCCGGACGCTCGTGCTCGCTTTGCTTATGTCAAGGATTTCGCGGTTCGTAAGGAACGTGTCATTGATCTTGAGTTCCTCAATTCCGAGCGATTCCTTTTCCGTTATCTCGGCCGTTTGGATGAGTGGAATCTCTGGTATTTCTTGAGCATTCCGGATGTTTGCTACAAAAATATGGTACTCATCTTTTACTCTAATGCTCGTTTTCTTTATGATGAGTCCAAAACCGAGATCATAGGAATTGAGTCATCCTTACTAGGCAAAAAGGTTGTTATAAATGTTGCTCTTTTAGAGTCTGCTCTTAAACTTAAGGATGAGGGTCTTGCGGATGAACGCCACTTTGGCACTTTTACCGGAAAGGCACTTAATTTGGATGTGTATGATCGTGTTCTTCACTTGATAGTCTCTTGGTTTATTCGCCCTTCCGGCAGTAAATATTCCCATATCCGTCAAACCGATCACTTTTGGCTAGAGTGCTTCCGTAAGGGTGAGCGCCCAAATGTGCCTAAGATTATTTTTGCCGAGACTGTCAATAATATCAAGCTTATTGACACGAATGAGTTAAAGTCTTTTACTTATGGCATTGTCTTGAGCGCCCTATTTCAACATCTTGAAATTGATTGTACCTATGACTCTCCGGAACCTCGCAAGACCAAGATTGGTGAGTCATCCCTTCGCAAGTCCGGATTCCAATGTGTGGATGGTATTTGGGAAAGAATTGATAGAGAAGCGGATCCTCCTCTCGTTGCTCCTCCACCGCAAGTTCAAGCCGCAAACAATGACGCCCTCACGGCTTTTCTTACCGAGCGGTTCAATGCCTTGGACACTCGGATGAATGCTTTGGACACTAGCATTGCTTCGGGCTTTGAGACTATGGGCAATAGGTTGAAGAATGTCGAGGATCGTCTTCTTTCTCTTGAGACTTCTCATTCCAACTTGGACCTCTCCTTCTCCACTCTTTATGGGCAATGGACGAAGTTTCACCGTTCTCAAACCAAGAACGATGATGATGATGATGACGAGGATGATGATGACGAGGCCTAGGAACTTCATATCATATCATATCATATTATTTATGCTTTTAGGATTAAGATTGCATCTCTATGTTTTCTCATGTTTAGGACCTATGCTTTTGGCTATTTTTATTTGGGATTTTATGTTTGAACTTAATGTTTGAATTATGTTTTGGATATTTTGATTATGAATTTATAATATGGTTGCTTATTATTGCTTATTGGTACTAATCTTTTATCTTCTCTATGAGCTTATGTTATTCTTTTTGATCTAACAAAAAGGGGGAGAAGAAATTTAAGAGCCACAACACTAAAATTCGTTTTTAAATTTTAAAAGGTTTTTAAAAACCTATCTTAAATTCAGGGGGAGTTAGAATATTTTCAAAACTTTCAAAATTCTCAAAAATTCTAACTTTGGTTTTGTTATATCAAAAAGGGGGAGATTGTGAAAACAAATATTTTAATTTTGATATAACTAAAAACCTAAGGACTAAATCGAAAAAGTCAAAACGAATTTTAAGTCCTTAAAATATCCCCATATAATTTTAGTATTATGCCCAAGTTAAAAACATACATTTTCAAATATTTTTTCTAAGTGTTTCAAGCCAAAGCAGTGTTTTTCAAGTACCCGTTTCGAAACGGCCCTAAGGCGTTTCGAAATATTTTCACCACTGTCGACCACCGTTCCGAAACGTGTATCGAAACACTTGCAACCGTTTCGAAACGGCACAACTCGTTTCGAAACTGTTCTTCATGTTGGATTTAAAAAGGGCTAAATTATTTCAAATATTTCAGACTTTTAAATATAAAAGCGGTGTTTCGAAACGGATCAAGCCCGTTCCGAAACGACCCTTTGACAGTAGCCATTTCGTTTCGAAACGGATCAATCCCGTTCCGAAACAAGGGCTAGGTTTTATTTTGAAAATTATGACCGTTGTATGTTTTGACCGATTTTCTGAAAACCGTTAAGGCGTTTCGAAATGGGCTAGGACCGTTCCGAAACGACCCTTTTACAGTGGCAAAACCGTTCCGAAACGGCCCTAAGGCGTTTCGAAACAGGCTCTTAAATGCACCCCAACGGCTCTTTCTATTTTAGTCCGTTCCGAAACAGGTTCCCCGTGTTCCGAAACGGGTTGGTGCAGACTGCATTTATGGTGACAAGAGAGGGTTCCAACGGCTCCATTTATGTTCCCAACCACCCAAACGGCTAGAAATCAATGAGAAGGTATAAAAGGGACATCCAAAAGCATCAGCAACCACTATTGATCCTAAAGCAAACATCCAAACATCAAATTCAAGCAATTGAGCAAAAATCCCATTTTGTGTAAAATCCCAATTTGTGTTCTTCATTCATATTTTGTAAAATTGGGTTGAGTGCTTGTATTGGGGCTATCATTTGTATTGAGAGATACTTAATTAGCCTACAAATTTCTTTGTTCTCTTGTGTGAGGGTTGGGCTGATTTTTGGGTAGAAAAATCAACCGATATTGTAAAGGGTTGCCTCCTTGTCCTAGAAAAGGGGAAGATCAATTTAGTGAAATTGTTGCAAATCCTTAGTGAGACTAAGGTAGTGGATGTAGAGTTCATTTGGAACTTGAACCACTCTAAATCCCTTGTTCTTCAATTTTTATTTGCCAATTTCCACTACAATCCTTTAAATTTCCAATTCACCCCCCCTCTTGGTAAATATCGATCTTTTGATCCACTCAACAGTTTTCCTTCACAAAGTGCCTTAAATCTTTCTTGGTCATAAGTCAGTGATACAATCCTACTTGGACAAACACTCATCAGTTCTTTTTCATTCTTTTCACCAAGGATGAAAGAAGATGGAGCTTTTATCTGCCCCACACATCTTTATATATTTACTTATTTACATGCATATGCTACTTACCTTATCATGCATAATCATGTCCTTATTATAATCTATACCATGCATTTTATCTTAGAATACATACTAATACACCTTAGTCCCTATATTACACATGTCACTTAATTAGCATAATGTATTATTCCTCATCTTTATGTTTAGTTATTTAAGTTCTTGAAATCTGTTTACATTGCATTGCATCTTTTACCTTATTCATGCATCATATCCTAGCTACATTTAAGCCCATACAATTGCTTATTGTTTCTAAGGATGAAGATACAAGCCCAAGCAACTCCAAGGACTCTAAAGGAACTCGGATCATATCAAGTACTTTAAAAGGAAGTTCGGGTCAGCTCAAGGTAATTAAAAGGAAGTTCGAGTCAGTTTAAGGACATTAAAAAGAAGCTCAACTAGCTTATGGCAGCTTATAACAATGGAATCAACTCAAAACAAGTTCACAAGCTCAAAGGAAAACTAACTTAGCCAAGGGAAGCTCATACAGCTTGAAGAATAAGCTAGCTCATTCAGCTAGAAAGCTCAGCTCAAGCTTCACATGTCCCTAACCTTTGGAGGGAAAACATTTGGGCAGCAAACTCCTTGGAGGGAAACTAAGCCGAATGGACACCAAGCCCACTTTGAGTATCAATTTCTCTTTCATCACATTTTTTGTAACACATACAATACAATACAAAGACATGAGCCTCATTGAAAAACTCCTTAAACCTAAATGGAAGAAAAAGAGTGCACCCGTATCAATGTTATTACAATTTCGGGCATACCACAAACTGAATGGATAACCATGTTGTTGTCATCTATTTCGTTCTCCCATTCACCCAATTAGAAGAGAGAACATTAGATAGAGAGCTAAATTGAGAGAAAAACATGGTTGATGGAGTATTCGAGCAAGCATGTACATGAATTCCTATAGAAGTTGAGCTAATAAGCAAAATAAGATTGTACCCTTGTTCCATTCGAATAGCTTGTGTGTTAGTTGAATTTAATTATTTGATGTTTATTCAAGATTGAAATCTAGAATTTGATGATTAGTTCTTGTGCTTGCATATATAATTGAAGTTTAGATTGAGTAATTGATATAATTACATTGATATAGAATGAATCAAGGTTAACTGATTGGTGTATGTATGCTTAAATGCACTCTAGTGATGTGTTCGTGTAATTAATTGAATAGATGATGATAAAAACAAATCTAGAAAAATTGATGTAGGAGAAAGTTGCTGGAAATTAAGTTAACTAGTGAACTAAGGCGTTGGATTAATGAAATTGATGTTAGATTTATTAAATTTGGAGTTAGAGCTGAAACTGGCCATATAGATGATTTAATCGACTATTAAGGATTATTTTGAATAAATTAATGAAGTTGGTACTGATTTGTATTAACTAAAGGGCTAGAAAATTGAGTAAGACTCATGGGAGGGAGTAAAGTGAATGTTTGATAGTTAAGATTGCATGAATTGTAGTCAAATGAAGTTTCTTAATGTGTATATTGGCAGAATAGGTAAAACTGGACTAAATTGTAAAGTTGGCTGAATTGAGGACTTAGTTGAACTAATCAGGGGTTTATCTTAACTTAATAATAGAACAGGGGAAAAACAGGGTAAACATGTGTAAAAAGGGCTAAAATGAAATAGTAAGGGTTCTATGTGAAATAACTCACTAAAGTACACTAAACTACAAAACTGGCAAAATAGTCACTAGAAAATGGACCTGATTTTAAATAGAAATCTGTATTGATGTAGGAGAAATTAAAATATGGGCCTTATATGTTTGAATAGATAATTGAATTAGCTTTTTATGGGTGTAAATTAATTGAAAATCCAATGAGTAGATTAAAAGGTATGAACAAATTACTACAGGGTGTACAAACTGCCAGGGCAGAAAATGTTTTGGATAATGTAGTTCAAATGAGCTTGAGTTATTAATGTATTGATTCTAATTATTTTCCATGTTGTGTGTGACTTGCTAGAGCAAGGATTAGAAGAGGTTGCCGAAGGAATTAATGGTGGATCATCAAGGGATACACAAAAGGGAGTAGCAATACAAGACTTGCTTGGAGTATTATGAGTGTAACTCCGCTTAGGGTTAGGACTTAGGTCCTAACCAATCTATTTTTTTAAATTGATGCCATGTAAAATGACTAACCTATATTTGGTAACCAAGGGAAGAATGAGTTAACTGAAAACTTGTTTAATGTCATGATTAATGGCAGCTTTAGGCGATTTACTCTTTGTAAATTTACGACGAAGAATCGTAAATAGTGTGATGCTCGAAGTGAAGGAGAGGAGGAGGAGATCAGAGAAAAGAGAGGCTAATATTTCCCCGGTTATACTCTCTTATTTTAGCCTTGCTCAAGCTCATTCAGTATATCTAGACTTGTCTTCTCTTAGCGGGGAACGTATATTAAATGAATATTATCTTAGCCTTGCCCAGACTCATTGGATGGTGCGATGTTATTATGCTAATTTTTCTGGGTTTAAGAGGGATTGTAATCCTTAAATCTGATTTAAGAAAAGATCGAATTTAGAAAGTCGCAATTGAAAATTTGTCCCTCAAGAATTTGGTTTTAAATTTAAATATTTTAAAGTACAAAATAATTATTAAAAAATAAATATACTAAATAATATCTCATTTATTATAAAACACAGTTGTTTAAACACTGTTATGATAATTGATAAAATATTTGAAAATAATCTCATAAATGCGACAATAAGGGCAATGGCCTAGGGCCTTGCCTTGCTCAACCCAGAGCACTCACCCAAATATATTAGCTGCAGACTTGAGGTGAGTTTAAAGAGTTTTGAGGGCTAACTAAAATAATTTTTTTCATATATATAAAACCTACAAATTGAGTTTAAACTTGACCTTTGAACTATTGGAATAAAGTTGACTGCATGGGGCCTACATCATTATAATTATTTTTGTATAATTCATTATTAATTTTTTATAACCATTTAAAATTTGAACCGGTTTTTATAAAAAAATTATAACTTAACAAAAATTACAAGTAATATAATACCATGTATTGTACCGTTAGTTTTTATTTTTGGAAAAATAAAAAGGCACTGTTGTAACACCCGTGTTTTGGGGTTAGGAGTTAGTCGGGTTAGTTGGTCCGAGTCGGTAAAATTAATTTTAAACAAATAGACCTTGGCTTGAGCCAATTGAGTTTTAAATAGAAAGGAGGGATCTTTTTTAGTAATTTAACCAAAACAAAGAAAAAGTGGACAACATTTTTCAAATCAAAAAGAAAAAAAGGTATCATCTCCCTTTTCCCTCTCACCTGTTGAAAACCCCCAAACCCATCCAAAACCCCCTAAATCACTATTCCATCAAATCCTTCCTTTGATCCAAAAAAAGGTATCATCTCCCTTCATCCTCTACATTTACCTAGTCTTAAAATTGAAAACTACCATCTTTTTTGAAATTTGGGGTTTAAAGAAAGTTTGAGTTTTGATGGGTTTTACATTTGATTTTGGTTTGTTAGGTTGGGTTTTAGTTTAATCTCATCATAATGAACATAATATGTTAAAATGGGTGATCTTGGGTGAAAACCCGAAGTGGGTCCTTGTGGCCATTTTTGAAGTGTCAAAAATTGGATTTTTGGTGAGTTTTAGGGTTAGGTTGAAGGGCTGATGGTTTAGGGATGTTAGGAAAGTGTTTTGGGACCATTTAGGTATCATTTGGATGTTTGAAATCATGGTTTTTCAGCTAGGTTTTAAGGGAGCTCGAAAATGGAAATTTTGGGTGATTGTTGGGTTTGAAATTGTTGAAGTATGGCTTGTGTTTATGGGTTGGAGTGGTGACTGAAATTTAGCATTGATTTGTGAGTAATGGATGTGTTTTGATTGGCTAGAAACAAGAGGAAACATCGGAGGAGCATCGGGATCGAATCCGGGCTTTTAGGAGGCTTGCTTGCTTGCTTGGGTTGCTAAGGAACGGTGGTGAGTAAAACTTTAAATTGTTTTAAAGTTGGTTCAAGTGTGTGTAGTGGATGTGTGGGAATGAGCTTGGTAGGCCATTCCTAGGTGGGAGCTAAATTGGTAGTTTAACCCCTTGATTTCCTATTGATAAATGATATGCCATTGCCTACTTGTTCTTGTGAAATGTGGGTTAATTTGTATGTGTGTATCTTGATATGTATATGTGGTGAGTATGTGATATAAATGGTGGATATGTGATGTGGTTAAAGAAATTGGCACTAATTAACTTATCGGGTGTAAATGATCGATCATTAGGATTAGTGTGCACACAATTGAGTCAAAACGTACGTGGCCTTGATGGCCTTGAGTCATCAAGGAGGAGTACGGTGATGTAATATTCCACCGGAAATTTATTTATATTCTACGTGGTGATGAGTGGAATCCCATCCGTAGGGCATGTGGGGATGAGTTGAATCCCGCCCATGCAAGGTCCGGTGATGAGTGTAATCCCACCGAGGTAATGTAGTTGTTGAGAGTAAATCTTCACATCCGGGTAAACTAATAGTGGCCAATGATATTGCTCTCATGATTATGATGTTATGATATTTGAGATATTTGTTGTTGAGCTTAGTATGATGTGAGACGCCATATTATGACTCTTGTAAGACTAGCTAGGTTGACTTGTTGATACCTATGTATGTTGTAAGTGAGATTAAGGTTTTGCATGCTTGGACCCTACATTGTTGTTGTTTTTGATTTTAGAGCATCCTCACTAAGCTTCAAGCTTACGCTCTCATTTTCAACAATGCAGATCATTAGCGTTGTGTTAGCAAGGAGCAAGGCGAAAGGGCTTTCCAAGTTTTTGTTGCTGAAGTATGATTTAACAATTAACGTAGTAGTTTAGCAATTGGGAAAAGGTGTATTTTGTTTGAGCATTGTATGACTCTTGGAGATTTGGAGATTTGTTGGTATTCATGTTTTTGTTGGATTTGTAACCATGTTAAGCTTTGATGAATGTTGGTATGAGATGGTCATGCCTTAGTATGTTTAAATTACTTCTCGTTGGCATGTAAACCCTTATGTGATGATTGTACCATTTGGCTTTTATATTCCTAAGCATGCCCTTTTATGCAATTTTACCCTTTGTGTAATTGCCATGAATGGAAGTCACATCTTATGCCTTGTGTGTTTGAGCATGTCTTGCCATAGGACCTATGCCTCTAGTTCATGCTTGTATGTGTTGTGTGCTTCTTGGGGTCGTTTAGGGCCTTTGGAGTGGTTGGGAATTGTTTAAGGTTGGTTTTTTAGATTTGCAGACAACCAGTGTTTCGAAACGGGCTGAGCCGTTTCGGAACGGGTAAGGCTTTAGGGACCCCGTATCGGAACTCGTTTCGATACGGTTTGGCCACTATGAACCCCTGTTCCGAAACGAGTTTCGGAACACTTTGGCTACTGGAAATCTGAGAAATTGCCGATATGAAGGGGTTTCGAAACGGGTCTAGGGGTTTCGGAACGGTCAATATCTCGTTGACCACGAGAAGTTGATCGTTGAGGGTGTTTCAGAACGGTTGACCTCCGTTTCGATACGGCCTCCTCGTGTGGACGTGGGGCAGTTAACCAAGTCAAGGCGTTTCGATACGCCTCAAGAGTGTTTCGAAACGACCTGCCTAATGAATTAAAATTGGACTGTTTAATTGTCGTTTTGTGTCCAGATGCTTATCTTCCTCGAATTATTCCGCTGTTGTGATCATATAGGATTTAAATGTGCCTTTAGAGAAGATTAAATTAAAAATAAATTTTAGGGTTGCTAACCGAGGGGGAACCTTAACGGGTTTCGCTTCGGTTTTCCCCGTGTGGCCTACTCGGACCGGTAATCCGGCCAGACTGGGACGAAGGGGTTACAACCGTTATTTTGTAATAATATAGGTTTTAGGGTAATTATTAAAGTTTTAATAATAATTTATTTTTTATTTTTAATAATAACAAAAATTTAAAATAGACCAATAAATAATCTTTGTATTTTTCTTTTTTTTCACGTCTCAAATTTTCCTTAATTTTCTCTCTTCTTAAAATTTAGGGTAAAGTACACAGACGATCACTAAACTATACCCGAAAAAACAAAATGGTAACCAAACTTTCAAAAATCACAAAATGACAATTAAACTTTATGTTTTATAACAAAACGGTAACTAGACGTTAAATTCCGTTAAGTTTCTGTTAAAACTTTGGTATAATAACATATTTAGTCCTTCAACTTTATACAGTCAATTAATTTAGTCCTAATTTGAAACAATTCACTAAATTTAGCCCTTTTTATTTAAGCATTCTTTCAAATTGGTCATTAAAGCGAAATTTCAAAGTATGGTAACATGATAAATAATTACAATTAAATTCTTATAGGAACTCGAAAACTCGACTCGACTTGGCTCGAATCGAAAAAATTCAAATAAAGTTTGAGTTGTAAAATATGACGCGTCAACTCGAATAACTCGAAATTTTTTGACTTGACTCGATCAAACGCCCACCTCTATCTTAAGATATGACGTGTCAACTTGAATAACTCGAAATATTCTTATATTTGAAATCACTTTTTTTAATCGAATATTTTTTAAAATAAAATATTTAATATTTTCATATTTAAATCACATCGAATATTTAATAACTACTTTAAATATTTGATTTAATTTAAAAATATTCGATTGAAAAGAAAAAATTGATTTAAAATATTCGAATATTTAATTAAATTTTTATAGGAACTCGAAAACTCGACTTGATTCGATTCGAATAAAAAAAATTCAAATAAAGTTTGAGTTGTAAAATATGATGCTTCAACTCAAATAACTCGAAAATTTTGTACTCAACTCGATCGAACGCTCACCTCTATCTTAAGATATGACGCGTCAACTCGAATATTCGAATATTTTAAATCATTTTCTCTTTTAAATTACATTGAATATTTAATAAATACTTTAAATATTTGATTTAATTTAAAAATATTCGATTTAAAAGAAAAAATTAATTTAAAATATTCGAATATTTAAAGTAGTTATTAAATATTGGAATATTTAAAAGAAAAATATTTAATGTAGCTATTAAATATTCGAATATTTTAAATCTATTGTTTTTTTAAATCGAATATTTAAAGAAGTTATTAAATATTCGATGTGATTTAAATATGAAAATATTAAATATTCTATTTTAAAAAATATTCAATTTAAAAGAAAAATGATTTAAAATATTCGAATATTTCGAGTTATTCGAGTTGATGTGTCATATCTTAAGATAGAAGTGAATGTTCGATTGAGTTGAGTCAAAAAACATTCAAGTTATTCGAGTTGACGCGTCATATTTTACAACTCAAACCTTATTTGAAATTTTTTCGATTCGAATCGAGTCAAGTCGAGTTTTCGAGTTCCTATAAAAATTTAATTAATTATTCGAATATTTTAAATCATTTTTTCTTTTAAATTGAATGTTTTTAAATTAAATCGAATATTTAAAGTAGTTATTAAATATTCGATGTGATTTAAATATGAAATATTAAATGCTCTATTTTAAAAATATTCGATTTAAAAGAAAAAATAATTTAAAATATTTGAATATTTCGAGTTATTCGAGTTAACACGTCATATCTTAAGATAGAGGTGAGCGTTCGATCGAGTCGAGTAAAAAAATTTCGAGTTATTCAAGTTGACACGTCATATTTTACAACTCAAACTTTATTTGAAATTTTTTTCGATTCGAGTCGAGTCGAGTTTTCGAGTTCCCATAAAATTTAATTGTAATTATTTATCATGTTACCATACTTTGAAATTTTACTTTAAGGGCCAAATTGAAAGAATGCATAAATAACGAGGGCTAAATTTAGTAAATTATTTCGAATTAGGACTAAATTTATTGACTGTATAAATATGAAGGACTAAATGTGTTATTATACCAAAATTTTAACATAAACTTAACGGAATTTAACGTCTAGTTACCGTTTTGTTATAAAACATAAAATTTAATTGCCATTTTGTGATTTTTGAAAGTTTGGTTACCATCTTGTTTTTTCGAGTATAGTTTAGTGACCGTCTGTGTATTTTACCCTAAAATTTAATTTTTTCAATATTTGTTATTAGAGACCCAATTTTTTTAATGCTTGTTATTATAGACATGCTCTTAAAATTTAATTATTTTCCAATACTTGTTATTAGGGACAAATTTAAATAACGACCTGCAACCGCAAGAATGACTATTATATAGTGGTAACGACATCGTCCCAAACTACGATGTCTGCAACCGTTATATTCGCAATCGCGATAAACGCAATGTGGCCGAAAACAAGACCACGTTCGTAATTTAAATTTTTAATTAAGATTGTAATTTTTTTGTTCGCCCTAAGGCCACCAAAATCTCGGAAACGGACCTGAACACGACTACGCTATTATTCTAACTTTTCTATTGTTTAGAGGGACTGGTGGTTTATTTGCATGTACCTTTTGCTTGGACTAAATGTCCCAGACTGGGAGTTAATTTGGCTGCTTCGCCTGCTGATGTTCTAGGTTTTAAGTTTTATAGTCTGAATATTTATTCCGACTATGGTTTGCTTGTTTTCGATTTTAGTTTGACGTTGTTGCTTTTGTCTTCTAAGAGACTGTTTTTATTTTCTTTGAACTTCGTTTCCTTTTTTTTGATTGAAAAGAGGAGTAACAACACATGCCTCGTTAAAAACCCCCCTAAACCTAGATGGGGGAAAAGAGTACATGTGTTGTTACGTACAAAATATTAAACGAAATAACAAGAGACACAGACTAGACCACTAAGGTCTTGTCGACTAACACCAAATTTACCACTTCCGGGGGGACTTCGCCATATTCGCCCTTCAAACGACCAACCAAAAGCCAGTGAGGCCATTTTATCGGCAACCGTATTGGAGCCCCGAGATATATGCCGAATAGATAAATCCCAATCGCGCTTCCTAATCTCAGTTAACTTGCTAGTTAGACCATGTCCACACAAAATATCCTTCTTACCGTTTAACATATCCGCCACCGTAGAATTATCAGTCTCAAAATCTACAAAGCGGTAACCAAGATCCCATGCATGTTTTAAAGCTTCATAAGCCGCCCAAAGCTCGCACACAATAACCGAACAACGACCAACACATCTCCCAAAACCGAAAACCCAACTCCCCGTCTCGTCCCGAATACTAGCACCAATAGCCGCCATTTGTAACGATCCCCGAACCGAGCCATCCGCGTTAACCTTGACTCTCCCCCTATCCGGGCACCTCCAATGCGACGAATCCAAGTCACGCCTGAGGCCTCCATCTCCCCGCCTCATCGAACCCGCAGCACCAGTGGGCTGGAAAGTTGTGGCGTATTCCGCCCTCAAACGGATAGCAACAGCCACCAAATCGCGCGGAGCAGCAGCGGTAACACCTAGCACACGTGCACATCGTTCTTTCCATATCAACCAGAGGACTGTCGCAAATAGAATGGACCAGTCAACACCCAGCGGTCCCCCCTGCGTTTGCCCAACAGCGTTTTCCCAAAACCAAGCGACAAAGGGCCGCTCACGAAACTCCCGCAGCCGGGACGGAGCGACAATCTGTGCCCACTGGCTCCATGCTCGTGGACACGTGCGAAGGACGTGATCCAAGTCCTCCATAACACCGGCACATACACTGCATCCCAATTCCGCTGTCAAATGCCGTCTCCCCCGTTCCACGTTTGTCAGAAGTTTCCCATGCGCCACCAACCACAAAAAAGCCTTGATACGTTGGGGAACTTCCATCTTCCAAATGCTTAACCACCGCGTCGGGCTTGCCGGCACATCCCTATTACTCAACACCCTATACGATGATGCCGTAGAGAACATACGCGACGACTCCCACTTCCAAGCCACTCTATCCGAACCCAAGGCAGCATGCGGAGGAGTAACAGCACGAATCTGCTGGACAACGTTAGCCGGCAAAGCATTCTCAAGCTCGCCCCAATTCCACTCTCCTTTTGCATCAATCCAAGCCGCTACCGGTGATCTGTGGTCCATATGCTCGACCGTGCACTGCTCAGCCAAAATGCCCGTACTGTCGAGCCATTGGTCGGTCCAGAAGTTAGCGCTCCACCCATCACGGATCTCCCAGCAAATCCCGTTACGAACATGGTCCCAAACTTGACTTAAGCCTCTCCACAAACGCGAACAACCAGCCCGATAAATATGCTGGGGAATAGGGACATCCCACTTATACTTGTGGCGAAGGACTTGTACCCAAAGCTTGTTCTGATCAGTAATTAACCGGTAACCAATCTTCATAATAAGAGCTTGGTTTTGACGTTCAAGATGGCGCAGACCAAGCCCTCCCTCACGAACCTCTGATGAGATAGTACATTAAATATTTATTAATCAATTTAATGGTGTTCAACGATGTTCAGTGGTTTTTAATGAGCGTGATAGACTCATTATATATGAAATTATATATATTAGTACATTAAATATAAATTCTAAAAAGTAAAAAAAAAAAAAGAGCTTATTCAAAGGTATCCTTTTGATTTTGATACAAGTAGAAGCAAATGAAAATACTAAAGCGTTCATTCCTTCCTTATTTAATATTTATTATCCGCCATACAGTAGGCGTACATGCAACTATATAGCATTTTTATTTTGGAAGATTTTTAAGCAGAAGAAGATTATTAGTAGGGCTTTTCTCCGATGACATTGCCTGCAGGATCGTAGTTGCAAGTAATGAAAGTCCCACCATTGTTGCATGTCACCTTAGCACAACCGAGACGAACCGAGTTGCGCCAAACCACTTGAGTGTAGTGCCCGCAAACCTTGTCTGGAGCACAACTGTTGGAGTCATAATCGTAGTCGGCACCCTCATTAACCCACATTGCTACGGCATCAGTGACGGATAGGTCACCGCTGCCCCAGGCAAGGTTCTCGCCATAAGGTCCACCAGAGTGCTCGAGGCTGCAATCAGCAATGCGCTGATTAGCATAGTCTTGTGCGTAGGCAGCCACAGTGTCGTCCCAAGTGATAGGTTCAACGCCGACAGCAGCTCGAGCTGTGTTGTGGGGGTCGAGGTAGTCTTCTGGTGAGTTTTGGGCATGGGAGGGAAGGACCAATGCTAAGGCCACGGCCATTAGACAAGCAAGAGCAAGGGAAGACACCTTAGAAAACTCCATTTGAGATTAGATTCTATTAGGAGAAATGGAAGTATGAGGTGAATTTTATATGTGCTTTGATGGATGTATTTATAGAGGGTTACTAGTTTTGGCTGCTGAATGTTCAAAATAGGTTACCCTTTCAAGAAATGTTGTTTAATATTTTCCATGGAATAAAAATCAATGGCGTTTAGGGTTGTTTCGTACTGATTTGATTATAATGTTTGCCTCTTCCTCATGCTAATTTGTTTTTAAAAATATAATAACAATGGGAAGATGGCTTATTTGAATTTGGATTATGCATGAAAGCCACCTCATTCGAAACACGTAATGTTATTTACTTTATTCCTAGTCTTTACTACAAAACATGCACTCATACGTTTGTGCTACGTATATAATAATAATTCTTATTTTGAATCACATTGCAAATAGGTTAGACACTAGGCATTTCATACGTATGTGTTATTATTATTATTATTATTATTATTATTATTATTATTATTATTATTATTATTATTATTATTATTTACCACATTGCAAATAGGTTGAACACTATGCTTTTTTTTTAAAAATATATTATATTCAAAATTTTCAAAACACATATTCGCCCTAATTTGTACAAGTCCTTTTAAAAAAAGTCTAATATATCTCACGTGTTCAAAAGATATTTCATTTATAATTTAAAAATTTTATATCTAAGTTTATTTTTTAAAATTTTTAAAGATAAAATTAATAAAAATACAAACATCAATATTAGTCTAATTAGATGTAACCCCCTAAATCCGACCCAAGGGTTATGGGCCGAATTTAGGAAGTCGAGTTGAAAACGTGTCCCTCAAGTAAGATGATTAATAGGTTTGGAAAATCAAATATTTAAATTATTTATTGAAAACGTACTGTTTCACATTAAATTCCATCAAATCAAAAACGCAATCGTATAAGTAAAAATAATCGAAAATAAATTATCAAAAATATCCAATTTAAATTCTCATGCATGGTAAAACAAATTAAAGTCCAAAATAAATGTAAAAGTAACCGAATTTACATAAACACCCCAAATAATGAAATAACCGGAATAAAACAGAAAAAATCTGAAAACTAAAAATATTCATACTAAAACTGTAATAAATCTGATAACTGTGGTCCTCCAAGTACAAAACTCATATGTCTGAGAATATGAAATAGAAGCTAAGGGGGAGTCAGCTATTAAGCTTAGTGTGTCTCCAAAGTGCATAAATCAGAGTAACACAAGAATCTTTCGATCACAAGTCATTATCACAATAAAATTTAAATTAAAAATCTATATGTATTAAAAGATAATATTTTATCCTTTTAATTTCAAAATATTCAAAAAATAATATTCAAATTTAAAGATAATATCTTATCACTTATCCTTTTATTTGAGATATTAGAAATGCTACATTTAAGGAAATATTATCTCCTAGTGGGTTAAATTATCCACAAGCTCATGAAGCAGTGGGGGTTTTGGACAGGTGCGATAGGAGCGACCGTACAGGGCCTCCAAGAGAGAGGGGCCCCGAAAATTGGGAACCTAAATTAAATTAAATATTTGTAAAAGAATTATAAAATTATATATATAATTATGTGTATATAAAAAATTATTTAAAACTTAAAACATTAAAAAAGAATGATAATTTTGAAGTGAAAATGTTTGATATTTAGATGTTTATAAGTCAATTTTTTGTTGCTAAAGAGGATAATTTAATAATATTTTTTGTATTAAAGTATTTTTTTTTGAAAAATGCTTATATCTCTTACTGATTATAAATTAAGAGCCCTATTTTAATAATTGCACAGGGCCCCCAAAATCTTTGAACCGCCCCTGCCATGAAGGGCCTGATCGGTCCGGACATTTACGTCATCCATATCATATCAGCTTAAGTTATTCAATAACCACCAAGTAGAGTATTGTTTATAAACATATCTCACGCTTGGTAACCCATCAATATTATGGGATATAAGCTTTTCCTTTTTCCTTGACTCAATTCACAATTAGCCTGCTTTAAGAATTAATTTCCCATTCATCACTCACCCGTTTTGAGCGTATGAAATATCGTTGTAAAGGTCTCATGGAGTAGAATATGAAGCCGTAATTTCATTATTCGAATCTCCACCTTTACTCATAGAAAATATGCCTCAGAGTTTCCACTTTATCATATTTTTTCTAACAATCCCCCACATGGATGAAATTGATGATTTTATCAAAACATTATGATAGAATCTATGATCGATAGCTACATAGGATAGGTAGGTGTTCACCCTTGAACCGTCTCTTGTGAAAGAATATTTACTTCACTAGTTGACTAGTAGACATGATGTTTTTAAATTGTTATGTCGTTTTTTGTAAACGATGATATACTTCACACAACCATTTTTCTGGCAAGAATATTATTTCTCATGGGTATGTCCAAATAGTCGTGGACATCTCATGGTTCTGCAAGAGTTTGAGAGAACTATGGCCAATAGACTCCGTGAAGCAGCCCCACTTCACTCTCACATAGGTGACTTATGTTTTTTTTGGCAAACCAAAACACACAATGGTCATTAAAAGCTTTGCTTAGCCTATTCCATTTTTATCACTATTAACATCATATGAACAAACTTGGGAGAAGAACCCCCATAGTGACCGCACATAGTCTACGCAAGTATGTTGTCCCTTTGAACCTAGATCTTTTGGATCTCTAGTCAACTAGGTAGGGTTTTCCTTCACAAAGTGCCTTAAATCTTTCTTGGTCTTAAGTCAGTGATACAATCCTACTTGGACAAACACTCATCAGTTCTTTTTCATTCTTTTCACCAAGGATGAAAGAAGATGGAGCTTTTATCTGCCCCACACATCTTTATATATTTACTTATTTACATGCATATGCTACTTACCTTATCATGCATAATCATGTCCTTATTATAATCTATACCATGCATTTTATCTTAGAATACATACTAATACACCTTAGTCCCTATATTACACATGTCACTTAATTAGCATAATGTATTATTCCTCATCTTTATGTTTAGTTATTTAAGTTCTTGAAATCTGTTTACATTGCATTGCATCTTTTACCTTATTCATGCATCATATCCTAGCTACATTTAAGCCCATACAATTGCTTATTGTTTCTAAGGATGAAGATACAAGCCCAAGCAACTCCAAGGACTCTAAAGGAACTCGGATCATATCAAGTACTTTAAAAGGAAGTTCGGGTCAGCTCAAGGTAATTAAAAGGAAGTTCGAGTCATTTTAAGGACATTAAAAAGAAGCTCAACTAGCTTATGGCAGCTTATAACAATGGAATCAACTCAAAACAAGTTCACAAGCTCAAAGGAAAACTAACTTAGCCAAGGGAAGCTCATACAGCTTGAAGAATAAGCTAGCTCATTCAGCTAGAAAGCTCAGCTCAAGCTTCACATGTCCCTAACCTTTGGAGGGAAAACATTTGGGCAGCAAACTCCTTGGAGGGAAACTAAGCCGAATGGACACCAAGCCCACTTTGAGTATCAATTTCTCTTTCATCACATTTTTTGCAACACATACAATACAATACAAAGACATGAGCCTCATTGAAAAACTCCTTAAACCTAAATGGAAGAAAAAGAGTGCACCCGTATCAATGTTATTACAATTTCTGGCATACCACAAACTGAATGGATAACCATGTTGCTGTCATCTATTTCGTTCTCCCATTCACCCAATTAGAAGAGAGAACATTAGATAGAGAGCTAAATTGAGAGAAAAACATGGTTGATGGAGTATTCGAGCATGCATGTACATGAATTCCTATAGAAATTGAGCTAATAAGCAAAATAAGATTGTACCCTTGTTCCATTCGAATAGCTTGTGTGTTAGTTGAATTTAATTGTTTGATGTTTATTCAAGATTGAAATCTAGAATTTGATGATTAGTTCTTGTGCTTGCATATATAATTGAAGTTTAGATTGAGTAATTGATATAATTACATTGATATAGAATGAATCAAGGTTTACTGATTGGTGTATGTATGCTTAAATACACTCTAGTGATGTGTTCGTGTAATTAATTGAATAGATGATGATAAAAACAAATCTAGAAAAATTGATGTAGGAGAAAGTTGCTGGAAATTAAGTTAACTAGTGAACTGAGGCGTTGGATTAATGAAATTGATGTTAGATTTATTAAATTTGGAGTTAGAGCTGAAACTGGCCATATAGATGACTTAATCGACTATTAAGGATTATTTTGAATAAATTAATGAAGTTGGTACTGATTTGTATTAACTAAAGGGCTAGAAAATTGAGTAAGACTCATGGGAGGGAGTAAAGTGAATGTTTGATAGTTAAGATTGCATGAATTGTAGTCAAATGAAGTGTCTTAATGTGTATATTGGCAGAATAGGTAAAACTGGACTAAATTGTAAAGTTGGCTGAATTGAGGACTTAGTTGAACTAATTAGGGGTTTATCTTAACTTAATAGAACAGGGGAAAAACAGGGTAAACATTGGTAAAAAGGGCTAAAATGAAATAGTAAGGTTTCTATGTGAAATAACTCACTAAATACACTAAACTACAAAACTGGCAAAATAGTCACTAGAAAATGGACCTGATTTTAAATAGAAATCTGTATTGATGTAGGAGAAATTAAAATATGGGCCTTATATGTTTGAATAGATAATTGAATTAGCTTTTTATGGGTGTAAATTAATTGAAAATCCAATGAGTAGATTAAAAGGTATGAACAAATTACTACAGGGTGTACAAACTGCCAGGGCAGAAAATGTTTTGGATAATGTAGTTCAAATGAGCTTGAGTTATTAATGTATTGATTCTAATTATTTTCCATGTTGTGTGTGACTTGCTAGAGCAAGGATTAGAAGAGGTTGCCGAAGGAATTAATGGTGGATCATCAAGGGATACACAAAAGGGAGTAGCAATACAAGACTTGCTTGGAGTATTGTGAGTGTAACTCCGCTTAGGGTTAGGACTTAGGTCCTAACCAATCTATTTTTTTAAATTGATGCCATGTAAAATGACTAACCTATATTTGGTAACCAAGGGAAGAATGAGTTAACTGAAAACTTGTTTGATGTCATGATTAATGGCGGCTTTAGGCGATTTACTCCTTGTAAATTTACGACGAAGAATCGTAAATAGTGTGATGCTCGAAGTGAAAGAGAGGAGGAGGAGATCTGAGAAAAGAGAGGCTAATATTTCCCCGGTTATACTCTCTTATTTTAGCCTTGCTCAAGCTCATTCAGTATATCTAGACTTGTCTTCTCTTAGCGGGGAACGTATATTAAATGAATATTATCTTAGCCTTGCCCAGGCTCATTGGATGGTGCGATGTTATTATGCTAATTTTTCTGGGGTTAAGAGGGATTGTAATCCTTAAATCTGATTTAAGAAAAGATCGAATTTAGAAAGTCGCAATTGAAAATTTGTCCCTCAAGAATTTGGTTTTAAATTTAAATATTTTAAAGTACAAAATAATTATTAAAAAATAAATATACTAAATAATATCTCATTTATTATAAAACACAGTTGTTTAAACACTGTTATGATAATTGATAAAATATTTGAAAATAATCTCATAAATGCGACAATAAGGGCAACGGCCTAGGGCCTTGCCTTGCCCAACCCAGAGCACTCACCCAAATATATTAGCTGGAGACTTGAGATGAGTTTAAAGAGTTTTGAGGGCTAACTAAAATAATTTTTTTCATATATATAAAACCTACAAATTGAGTTTAAACTTGACCTTTGAACTATTGGAATAAAGTTGACTGCATGGGGCCTACATCATTATAATTATTTTTGTATAATTCATTATTAATTTTTTATAACCATTTAAAATTTGAACCGGTTTTTATAAAAAAATTATAACTTAACAAAAATTACAAGTAATATAATACCATGTATTGTACCGTTAGTTTTTATTTTTGGAAAAATAAAAAGGCACCGTTGTAACACCCGTGTTTTGGGGTTAGGAGTTAGTCGGGTTAGTTGGTCCGAGTCGGTAAAATTAATTTTAAACAAATAGACCTTGGCTTGAGCCAATTGAGTTTTAAATAGAAAGGAGGGATCTTTTTTAGTAATTTAACCAAAACAAAGAAAAAGTGGACAACATTTTTCAAATCAAAAAGAAAAAAAAAGGTATCATCTCCCTTTTCCCTCTCACCTGTTGAAAACCCCCAAACCCATCCAAAACCCCCTAAATCACTATTCCATCAAATCCTTCCTTTGATCCAAAAAAAGGTATCATCTCCCTTCATCCTCTACATTTACCTAGTCTTAAAATTGAAAACTACCATCTTTTTTGAAATTTGGGGTTTAAAGAAAGTTTGAGTTTTGATGGGTTTTACATTTGATTTTGGTTTGTTAGGTTGGGTTTTAGTTTAATCTCATCATAATGAACGTAATATGTTAAAATGGGTGATTTTGGGTGAAAACCCGAAGTGGGTCCTTGTGGCCATTTTTGAAGTGTCAAAAATTGGATTTTGGTGAGTTTTAGGGTTAGGTTGAAAGGCTGATGGTTTAGGGATGTTAGGAAAGTGTTTTGGGACCATTTAGGTATCATTTGGATGTTTGAAATCATGGTTTTCAGCTAGGTTTTAAGGGAGCTCGAAAATGGAAATTTTGGGTGATTGTTGGGTTTGAAATTGTTGAAGTATGGCTTGTGTTTATGGGTTGGAGTGGTGACTGAAATTTAGCATTGATTTGTGAGTAATGGATGTGTTTTGATTGGCTAGAAACAAGAGGAAACATCGGAGGAGCATCGGGATCGAATCCGGGCTTTTAGGAGGCTTGCTTGCTTGCTTGGGTTGCTAAGGAACGGTGGTGAGTAAAACTTTAAATTGTTTTAAAGTTGGTTCAAGTGTGTGTAGTGGATGTGTGGGAATGAGCTTGGTAGGCCATTCCTATGTGGGAGTTAAATTGGTAGTTTAACCCCTTGATTTCCTATTGATAAATGATATGCCATTGCCTACTTGTTCTTGTGAAATGTGGGTTAATTTGTATGTGTGTATCTTGATATGTATATGTGATGAGTATGTGATATAAATGGTGGATATGTGATGTGGTTAAAGAAATTGGCACTAATTAACTTATCGGGTGTAAATGATCGATCATTAGGATTAGTGTGCACACAATTGAGTCAAAACGTACGTGGCCTTGATGGCGTTGAGTCATCAAGGAGGAGTACGGTGATGTAATATTCCACCGGAAATTTATTTATATTCTACGTGATGATGAGTGGAATCCCATCCGTAGGGCATGTGGTGATGAGTTGAATCCCGCCCATGCAAGGTCCGGTGATGAGTGTAATCCCACCGAGGTAATGTAGTTGTTGAGAGTAAATCTGCACATCCGGGTAAACTAATAGTGGCCAATGATATTGCTCTCATGATTGTGATGTTATGATATTTGAGATATTTGTTGTTGAGCTTAGTATGATGTGAGACGCTGTAACCCCCTCGTCCCGGTCTGGTCGGATGACCGGTCCGAGTGGGCCACACGGGGAAAACCAAAGCGAAACCCGTTAAGGCTTCCCCTCGGTTAACGACCCGGAAAATTTCTTTTTATATTAATCTTATCTAGATGCAATCATAATCCTATGTGAAACACAGCAGCGGAAGAACCAAACAACGCATCACTCACCGACCAAACAAACATAAAACAGTCCATTTTACTTCATTCCAGCAGGCCGTTTCGAAACACCTATAGGGTGTTCCGAAACGCCCTGACCTGGTCAACGGGTCTGGGTCAACCACAAGGTGACCGTTCCGAGACAGGGGTGACCCGTATCGGAACGACCTTGACGGTCAATATCTCGTGGTCAACGAGATTTGACCGTTTCGGAACTTCAAAGGCCCGTTTCGGAACGGCTTCATCTCGCCAATTTCTCAAAATTACAGTGGCGAAAACGTTCCGGAACGACCCTCATCCGTTTCGAAACGGCAGGCCATTTACGCAGGGCCGTTTCGGAACACGGGTACCCGTTCCGAAACGCCCCCTGTCTGCAGATTTTCTGGGCTGTTTTGAGGCACAAGGATGCCCCAAAACACCAACAAACCATCAAGCAACTTCAAGGCAAGACAACCTAAGGTATGACACTTATACTAGCATGCTTCAACAATAAATAGACATGTCTAAAACCAAAGTCACAACCCAAATACATGCATTTGATCAACCATCATTCAAGCACAAGTATAAGCACTTAAAGCATAGCCCAACATCTCAAGCAAGCAAAAGTCATAAGTTAACAAACACCATGGCAACACAGCCATGCAAAAACCATACATATAAAGGAGTCTACACATGCTCCTATCAACCAACAACAACCACAAGACATATCACATCCCATTGCTCAACCATTACATGTCTAAAATTAAAAAAAAATCCATACTTGGTGAAATCAAACCAAACCACACTTGGAGGCTCTCCTCTTGCCCGAGCAACCCACGAACTAAGGATCTGCAATGTTGAACAAAGGGAGCGTAAGCAATGATGCTTAGTGAGGGTAAGCTCTAAAAACAAACCTCAACATTGCAGGGTCCGAGCACGATCCAACCAACGCCATTCACACATACCAAGAGTCCACAAAGATGTAAATGCATGAGCAATATATCACATACATGCCATAAATATGAGCTCAATACTACCATACATGCAATCACATACAACATCCAAACAGCTCATAATCTCAACACATTGATACATGTATCAAACAACATTGGCACCTAGTTATGACTCAAATACACTGATAGACTCGTTGGAAACTCATATCCAACAACCACATTACCTCGGTGGGATTCCACTCATCACCGGCCTCGCGGAGGGGATTCCACTCATCCTTACGCCCCGTCGATGGGATTCCACTCATCACCGACTATATTTAAATACCATTTCCGGGCGTACCCGTACTCCTCCTTGGTGACTCAACGCCACCAAGGCCACGCGCGACTTTAGACTCATGTGTACACACTAACATCCTAATGATCGATCATTCGTATTTAAGTATACTAGTGCCAATATTTTACTCGTTCCACATTACTTATTTAAATCATTTCCGTGCTTAGCACGTACTCACCATGGACACAACCATGAACCATCACCATACATGCTTTAAGCCATACAATTCATGCCCCAATCCACGTGTATAAAACAATATACATAAGCATTCATATCACATGGCATACAAGGCATATACAATCATCCAATTGAGTTCATCCAAAGGCTTAGGCCAAGTTTAGGATTAGGCTACCACCCTAATCCTAACTCTAGGTGGGTCTACCAAGCCCAACCTAGTCCACGTACTCGAACCTACTAATTTAAAATCATTCAAGGAAATCGACCACTCACCTAAGCTTCCAAGCACAAGACCAAGCAAGCCACAACCTTCAACTCTCCGGATTCACTCCCGATGCTTCAACGATGCCCAAGCTCGATTCTAATCATCTCAAACACAACCAAAACGTTCGAATCAATAACACATCATCGGAAACAACCCGGATTATCATTAACAAGCATTTAACACCCCAAACAAAGTCACAAAACAGAATTTTCGAGTAGCCTCTAAAGCCCACTGAAATCTTCCATTTCAAGCACCCAAACAAGCCTCAATTTCATCCAAAATGATCCTCATATATCATACTACCTACAGCCCTCAAGAACCAACCTTAAACAACCCCAAAACATACTCTAAAACCCTCCAAAAACCCTCTCAAAACCCAATTCCGAAAATTGGTCCAAAACATCCGAAGTTCATATATGTAGTATCATTTGGTCTCTATACTTCATTACTAATCATATTAAGTCAAAACATTTAACTTTGCAACATAAAAAACACCATTTTTAATCAAGATTTTCAAAGTTTCTATTTTCTCAAAACTTCATGAAAACGAAAATGAATGGTACTTTTAGAATGGGGATGATGAGGAGAAGTCAAAAGTACTCTTACCTTTCAAAACGGAGTTGAAATGACGAAGGGGAATGATGGAATAGTAGCTCCAATGGCTAGGGAGGTTTTGTCTGATATTTTGAAAATGAAGGGAGAAGAAGAAAGTGAAGAAATGGGGTTTTTGGTTTATTTAGTTTTAAATTGAAAGTCCAATGACCCATTTGCCCTTAATGAAATGGGTTATTCACAAGGACATATTTTTCCATGGTCATTTGGGGTTTTAATTCCAAAACTCGGTCTATCATTAATTTAATTAATTTCGAAAGCCAAACCCGGGCCATTATTTAAATCATAGAACCGAACCCAAGATAATATTAAGATATTATTTTCACCTAACCCCTAAACCCGGATGTTACAACTCTCCCCCACTTAAGGAAATTTCGTCCCCGAAATTACCTGGTGGAAACAGATACGGAAACTGTTCAACCATATCCGCTTTCCTCTCCCACGTGGCCTCTTCCACACCTCTATGTCTCCACAACACCTTGACCAACTCTATGGTCTTGCCACGCAATACCTTGCTATCAGAAGCAAGTATCTCAATGGGCTCTTCATTATAGGACAAATCCGGATTCAACTCTATCTCTTCAACGGGCATCACATGGGAAGGATCTGATCTATATCTCCTAAGCATAGATACATGAAAGACATCATGGATCTTCTCTAACTCAGAAGGTAACCTCAATCGGTAAGCTACGGGCCCAATCCGCTCAACTATCTCATACGGACCAATGAACCTCGGACTCAACTTGCCCTTTCGGCCAAATCTCATTACCTTCTTCCACGGAGATACTTTCAGAAACACTTTCTCACCCACTGAGTACTCCACCTCTTTCCTCTTCAAATCTGCATAAGACTTCTGACGATCCGAAGCCGCTTTCAAACGGTCACAAATCAACTTCACCTTTTCTGTGGTTCCCTTAAGCAAGTCTGGCATAGGTAACAACCTCTGACCTGTCTCAGCCCAACAAATCGGAGTTCTACACCGTCTACCATACAAAGCCTCATAAGGAGCCATCTGAATACTAGACTGATAACTGTTGTTGTAAGCAAACTCAACCAATGGTAAGTGCTTTTCCCAAGAACCCTGAAAATCAATCACACAACAACGAAGCATATCCTCAAGAATCTGTATCACTCGCTCTGACTGCCCATCGGACTGTGGATGATAAGATGTGCTGAAGTGCAGACGACTACCCAAAGCACTATGCAAACAACTCCAGAACCTCGAAGTAAATCTAGGATCCCTATCCGAAACTATAGACTTCGGAACTCCATGAAGTCTCACAATCTCACGAATGTACAAGTTTGCCAACTTGTCCAAGGAATCCGTAGTGTTCACTGCTAAGAAGTGAGCACACTTAGTGAATCTATCAACAATCACCCAAACTGAATTCTTCTTCGAAGGAGACAAGGGCAACCCCGATACAAAATCCATGGTGATTCTCTCCCACTTCCATTCCGGAATCTTCAAAGGCTGTAGCAAACCTGAAGGAACCTGATGTTCTGCCTTCACTCTCTGACAAACCATGCAACGGCTCACATACTCGGCTACATCTCTCTTCAACCCTACCCAGGAGTAGTCATTCTTCAAATCTCGGTACATCTTGGTACTACCCGGATGCATAGAAAAGGGACTCGAATGCGCTTCGCTCAAAATCTGACGTCTCAGCTCAACATCTTCCGGCACCACAATTCTATCTCTAAAGCACAACAAGCTCTCGCCACTGAAACTATACTCAGTCGGTCTTCCTTCGGCTATGTCTTGAACATGAGGAACTAGGCTCGCATCTTGCAACTGTTTCTCTCTAATCAACTGAATCAAAGGAGGCTTCACTTGCAACTCGGTGATCAAACCACCATCATCGGACACACTCAATCTAGCAAACATAGCTCTCAGCTCAACGGCCACTTTTCTACTCAAAGCATCGGCCACTACGTTTTCTTTACCCGGATGGTACTCAATAGTCAAATCATAATCTTTTAACAACTCTAACCATCTCCTCTGTCTCAAGTTCAACTCCTTCTGTGTCATCAAGTACTTCAAGCTCTTGTGATCGGTGTAAACAACACACTTCTCACCATACAAGTAGTGACGCCAAATCTTCAATGCAAACACAACTGCGGCTAACTCTATGTCATGAGTGGGATAGTTCTTCTCATGAATCTTCAACTGTCTAGAAGCATAAGCAACAACCCTCCTGTCTTGCATCAAAACACATCCTAAGCCTACGTAGGAAGCATCACTGTAAATCACAAACTCCTTACCTAAAACAGGTTGTACTAACACTGGAGCATTTGTCAAAGCTTCCTTCAACTTCTCAAAGGCCTTTTGTCTTGCATCTGACCATTCAAACTTGACTCCCTTCTGCAACAACTTAGTCAAGGGAGCGGCTACTCTAGAGAAGCCATCAACGAACCTCCTATAGTAACCGGCTAATCCTAGGAAACTCCTAATCTCGGTCACAGACTTAGGTTGTTTCCACTCAACAATAGCCTCAATCTTCGATGGATCAACTCGGATGCCTTCGGCCGAAACAACATGGCCAAGAAATACAACCTCTCGAATCCAAAACTCACACTTACTGAGCTTCGCATACAACTGATTGCTCAACAATCTCTGCAAAACAAATCTCAAGTGCCCATCATGCTCTTCTTCTGTCTTCGAGTACACAAGTATATCATCAATGAAGACAACCACAAACCGGTCTAGATAGTCTCTAAAAATTCTGTTCATCATGTCCATGAAAGCTGCTGGTGCATTCGTGAGCCCAAATGGCATCACGAGAAACTCATAGTGACCATATCTAGTCCTAAAAGCTGTCTTCGGAACATCACACTCTTTCACTTTCAACTGATAGTATCCGGATCTCAAATCTATCTTCGAGAATACTGAAGCACCCCTCAACTGATCAAATAAATCATCTATACGAGGCAACGGATACTTGTTCTTCACGGTCAACTGATTCAGCTGTCTATAGTCAATGCACATGCGCATGCTGCCATCTTTCTTTTTCACAAACAACACTGGAGCACCCCACGGAGAACTACTAGGCCTAATGAAACCACGGTCTAATAATTCTTGCAACTGACTCTTCAATTCTTTCAACTCTTTCGGAGCCATACGATACGGAGCTATCGAAACTGGGTTAGACCCTGAAACTGTCTCAATCACAAACTCAACATCTCTGTCAGGAGGCAAACCCGGCAACTCTTCAGGAAACACATCTGGAAAGTCACACACTGTCCTGATATCTTTCGGTCTAGCTTCACTCATATTCGGATTCATAACATAAGCCAAATAGGCCCCACATCCAGAGTCCATCAACCTATGTGCCTCTAAAGCTGACACCACATTAGACAAGAACTTAATGTTCTCGCCCACTACCACTACCTCGTAGTCATCGGAAAGCTTCAAAGAAATTCTCTTTGTCTCAAAGTCCACACTAGCCCGATGCTCAACTAACCAATCCATACCCAAAATAATATCAAAACCGTAGAAAGGAAGTTCCATCATATCAACTGAGAACACATGACCCTGAATCTTCAGTGGACACCTCCTATACATACGTCTAACTACAACTGTCTCACCAAAGGAGCTAGTAACATGAATACCTACATCTAAGATCTCAACAGGAATATCTAACTTCTGTGCATGCTCACTCAGAATGTAGGAATGTGTAGAACCCGAATCAACCAAAGAAAGCAAAGACATAGACTGTAACTCAAAATTACCTGCTATCACATCGGTGTCGTTCCCGGCCCCTCTCTGAGCATAGACCCTCACTGGTCCTCCCGCCTCTGGCTGCACAGCCACAACATGTGCAAGGTTCCTCTGAGCAT
Source organism: Hibiscus tridactylites (assembly GCA_958450335.1). NCBI lineage: Eukaryota > Viridiplantae > Streptophyta > Magnoliopsida > Malvales > Malvaceae > Hibiscus > Hibiscus tridactylites. Next base: position 20,373,501 of record OY288289.1, on the reverse strand, counting down.
CTACTCTAGGTGCATCAGCCCTCGGCTGGAAGTAGCCACGACCGCGCCCACGGCCTCTCTGAAAATCATTCCCTCTCGCAGGAGCCTGAGCTATGTTCGGTGCCTGAGCTGCCTGACGTGGACAGTCCCTCCTAAAGTGGTCCCTCGAACCACAGTTCCAACAAGCATGAAAGTTACCCCAGCACTCTCCAGTGTGCTGTCTCCCACACTGTGCACACTCGGGCAAGCGCCCTCCTCCTCTATGGCCCTGATGGCTCCTACCATGGTGGCCACCGCCACGTCTCTGATCAAACTGGTGTCCGCCACCCTTGTGTCTCTTAGCATCTCTACCATCAGAGTGGTTATGCCTCTTTCCAGAACCAGAACCACCAGCTCGTTTGGCTGCACCCAAACTATGCTCCAAATCCTTGGCCCTCGCGACCAACACATCAAAGTCTGAGTAGTCAGAAGCCAACGTGTACCTCTTAACCTCTTCATTCAATCCGTATCGGAATCGGTTGCAGCGTTCCACTTCAGTAGGAATCAACTCTGGGGCATACTGACTCAAGCGAACAAAGCGGATCTCATAATCAGTCACTGAAGCGTCGTCCTGAGTAAAAGCCATAAACTCTCGCTTCTTCTCATCCAAGTACCTCGGTCCCAAGTACCTCTTTCTGAAAAGCAAACTCAAAGAAATCCCAATCTATCTCGGCCTCTGGAACCCCGGTAGTGATGGTGACCCACCAGGTGTAGGCATCACCCTGAAGCAGTGAGATTACACAACCCAATCTACGTGCGCCCGCACAACCCATCTGAGCCAAGATACGAACGGTCTTCTCCAACCATAACTCCGACCTCTCCGGAGTAGATCCTCTAAACTCCTCGGCCCCTAAGCTACGGAGCCTCTCCAAAGGTAAGCTAGCATCATCACACCTAGGCTGAACTGCAGCCTGAGCTCCCGCAACTGCGGCCTGGAACGCTCCCGCTATCGCTTGCACTAGCGGAGTCATATCAAAACCAGCCGGACCTTGGCCACCTTGGCCACCTTGAGGTCCCTCCCCTCCGGCTCCATTCTCGCCCCCAACTCCCGGTGGAGGAGGTGGTGGTGGTGGAGGAGCGCCAACTCCCGCGGCCCCCGGTCCCTCTACGTGAGCCCTCGCACCAGCTACCTGCTCAACAGGAGCCACAACTCGCGGTTCCTGACGAACCAATCTCGGTCTACCTCTCGGTCTAGACATTGTTCTCTCAGATATTAACTACAACCACAACAACAACACACAAAATGGGTTAGCAAGGTGAGGCTCCCAAGTGTCCAAGTATGTTTCCTCACTTAAAAATCATTTTTTTCAATGTAATAGTAGCAATGGGACCCACACACACGTGCTTAAAAGTAAAACAATCAGCATACTTGTCACATAAGCAACCATTCTTGCAGAACAAGCAAACACCGTGCAATTCAACTTAAAAACTTAAACTTACCTCACTCACCTGCCCAAGGTCTCGGTAACCTTAGGCTCTGATACCAACAAGTGTAACCCCCTCGTCCCGGTCTGGTCGGATGACCGGTCCGAGTGGGCCACACGGGGAAAACCAAAGCGAAACCCGTTAAGGCTTCCCCTCGGTTAACGACCCGGAAAATTTCTTTTTATATTAATCTTATCTAGATGCAATTATAATCCTATGTGAAACACAGCAGCGGAAGAACCAAACAACGCATCACTCACCGACCAAACAAACATAAAATAGTCCATTTTACTTCATTCCAGCAGGCCGTTTCGAAACACCTATAGGGTGTTCCGAAACGCCCTGACCTGGTCAACGGGTCTGGGTCAACCACAAGGTGACCGTTCCGAGACAGGGGTGACCCGTATCGGAACGACCTTGACGGTCAATATCTCGTGGTCAACGAGATTTGACCGTTTCGGAACTTCAAAGGCCCGTTTCGGAACGGCTTCATCTCGCCAATTTCTCAAAATTACAGTGGCGAAAACGTTCCGGAACGACCCTCATCCGTTTCGAAACGGCAGGCCATTTACGCAGGGCCGTTTCGGAACACGGGGACCCGTTCCGAAACGCCCCCTGTCTGCAGATTTTCTGGGCTGTTTTGAGGCACAAGGATGCCCCAAAACACCAACAAACCATCAAGCAACTTCAAGGCAAGACAACCTAAGGTATGACACTTATACTAGCATGCTTCAACAATAAATAGACATGTCTAAAACCAAAGTCACAACCCAAATACATGCATTTGATCAACCATCATTCAAGCACAAGTATAAGCACTTAAAGCATAGCCCAACATCTCAAGCAAGCAAAAGTCATAAGTTAACAAACACCATGGCAACACAGCCATGCAAAAACCATACATATAAAGGTGTCTACACATGCTCCTATCAACCAACAACAACCACAAGACATATCACATCCCATTGCTCAACCATTACATGTCTAAAATTTAAAAAAAATCCATACTTGGCGAAATCAAACCAAACCACACTTGGAGGCTCTCCTCTTGCCCGAGCAACCCACGAACTAAGGATCTGCAATGTTGAACAAAGGGAGCGTAAGCAATGATGCTTAGTGAGGGTAAGCTCTAAAAACAAACCTCAACATTGCAGGGTCCGAGCACGATCCAACCAACGCCATTCACACATACCAAGAGTCCACAAAGATGTAAATGCATGAGCAATATATCACATACATGCCATGAATATGAGCTCAATACTACCATACATGCAATCACATACAACATCCAAACAACTCATAATCTCAACACATTGATACATGTATCAAACAACATTGGCACCTAGTTATGACTCAAATACACGAATAGACTCGTTGGAAACTCATATCCAACAACCACATTACCTCGGTGGGATTCCACTCATCACCGGCCTCGCGGAGGGGATTCCACTCATCCTCACGCCCCGTCGATGGGATTCCACTCATCACCGACTATATTTAAATACCATTTCCGGGCGTACCCGTACTCCTTCTTGGTGACTCAACGCCACCAAGGCCACGCGCGACTTTAGACTCATGTGTACACACTAACATCCTAATGATCGATCATTCGTATTTAAGTATACTAGTGCCAATATTTTACTCGTTCCACATTACTTATTTAAATCATTTCCGTGCTTAGCACGTACTCACCATGGACACAACCATGAACCATCACCATACATGCTTTAAGCCATACAATTCATGCCCCAATCCACATGTATAAAACAATATACATAAGCATTCATATCACATGGCATACAAGGCATATACAATCATCCAATTGAGTTCATCCAAAGGCTTAGGCCAAGTTTAGGATTAGGCTACCACCCTAATCCTAACTCTAGGTGGGTCTACCAAGCCCAACCTAGTCCACGTACTCGAACCTACTAATTTAAAATCATTCAAGGAAATCGACCACTCACCTAAGCTTCCAAGCACAAGACCAAGCAAGCCACAACCTTCAACTCTCCGGATTCACTCCCGATGCTTCACCGATACCCAAGCTCGATTCTAATCATCTCAAACACAACCAAAACGTTCGAATCAATAACACATCATCGGAAACAACCCGGATTATCATTAACAAGCATTTAACACCCCAAACAAAGTCACAAAACAGAATTTTCGAGTAGCCTCTAAAGCCCACTGAAATCTTCCATTTCAAGCACCCAAACAAGCCTCAATTTCATCCAAAATGATCCTCATATATCATACTACCTACAGCCCTCAAGAACCAACCTTAAACAACCTCAAAACAGACTCTAAAACCCTCCAAAAACCCTCTCAAAACCCAATTCCGAAAATTGGTCCAAAACACCCGAAATTCATATATGTAGTATCATTTGGTCTCTATACTTCATTACTAATCATATTAAGTCAAAACATTTAACTTTGCAACATAAAAAAACACCATTTTTAATCAAGATTTTCAAAGTTTCTATTTTCTCAAAACTTCATGAAAACGAAAATGAATGGTACTTTTAGAATGGGGATGATGAGGAGAAGTCAAAAGTACTCTTACCTTTCAAAACGGAGTTGAAATGACGAAGGGGAATGATGGAATAGTAGCTCCAATGGCTAGGGAGGTTTTGTCTGATATTTTGAAAGTGAAGGGAGAAGAAGAAAGTGAAGAAATGGGGTTTTTGGTTTATTTAGTTTTAAATTGAAAGTCCAATGACCCATTTGCCCTTAATGAAATGGGTTATTCACAAGGACATATTTTTCCATGGTCATTTGGGGTTTTAATTCCAAAACTCGGTCTATCATTAATTTAATTAATTTCGAAAGCCAAACCCGGACCATTATTTAAATCATAAAACCGAACCCAAGATAATATTAAGATATTATTTTCACCTAACCCCTAAACCCGGATGTTACAGACGCCATATTATGACTCTTGTAAGACTAGCTAGGTTGACTTGTTGATACCTATGTATGTTGTAAGTGAGATTAAGGTTTTGCATGCTTGGACCCTGCATTGTTGTTGTTTTTGATTTTAGAGCATCCTCACTAAGCTTCAAGCTTACGCTCTCATTTTCAACAATGCAGATCATTAGCGTTGTGTTAGCAAGGAGCAAGGCGAAAGGGCTTTCCAAGTTTTTGTTGCTGAAGTATGATTTAACAATTAACGTAGTAGTTTAGCAATTGGGCAAAGGTGTATTTTGTTTGAGCATTGTATGACTCTTGGAGATTTGTTGGTATTCATGTTTTTGTTGGATTTGTAACCATGTTAAGCTTTGATGAATGTTGGTATGAGATGGTCATGCCTTAGTATGTTTAAATTGCTTCTGGTTGGCATGTAAACCCTTATGTGATGAATTGTACCATTTGGCTTTTAAATTCCTAAGCATGCCCTTTTATGCAATTTTACCCTTTGTGTAATTGCCATGAATGGAAGTCACATCTTATGCCTTGTGTGTTTAAGCATGTCTTGCCATAGGACCTATGCCTCTAGTTCATGCTTGTATGTGTTGTGTGCTTCTTGGGGTCGTTTAGGGCCTTTGGAGTGGTTGGGAATTGTTTAAGGTTGGTTTTTGAGATTTGCAGACAGCCAGTGTTTCGAAACGGGCTGAGCCGTTTCGGAACGGGTAAGGCTTTAGGGACCCCGTATCGGAACTCGTTTCGATACGGTTTGGCCACTATGAACCCCTGTTCCGAAACGAGTTTCGGAACACTTTGGCTACTGGAAATCTGAGAAATTGCCGATATGAAGGGGTTTCGAAACGGGTCTAGGGGTTTCGGAACGGTCAATATCTCGTTGACCACGAGAAGTTGATCGTTGAGGGTGTTTTAGAACTGTTGACCTTCGTTTCGATACGGCCTCCTCGTGTGGACTTGGGGCAGTTGACCAAGTCAAGGCGTTTCGATACGCCTTAAGAGTGTTTCGAAACGGCCTGCCTAATGAATTAAAATTGGACTGTTTAATTGTCGTTTTGTGTCCAGATGCTTATCTTCCTCGAATTATTCCGCTGTTGTGATCATATAGGATTTAAATGTGCCTTTAGAGAAGATTAAATTAAAAATAAATTTTAGGGTTGCTAACCGAGGGGGAACCTTAACGGGTTTCGCTTCGGTTTTCCCCGTGTGGCCTACTCGGACCGGTAATCCAGCCAGACCGGGACGAGGGGGTTACAACCGTTATTTTGTAATAATATAGGTTTTAGGGTAATTATTAAAGTTTTAATAATAATTTATTTTTTATTTTTAATAATAACAAAAATTTAAAATAGACCAATAAATAATCTTTGTATTTTTCTTTTTTTCACGTCTCAAAGTTTCCTTAATTTTCTCTCTTCTTAAAATTTAGGGTAAAGTACACAGACGGTCACTAAACTATACCCGAAAAAACAAAATGGTAACCAAACTTTCAAAAATCACAAAATGACAATTAAACTTTATGTTTTATAACAAAACGGTAACTAGACGTTAAATTCCGTTAAGTTTCTGTTAAAACTTTGGTATAATAACATATTTAGTCCTTCAACTTTATACAGTCAATTAATTTAGTCCTAATTTGAAACAATTCACTAAATATAGCCCTTTTTATTTAAGCATTCTTTCAAATTGGTCATTAAAGCGAAATTTCAAAGTATGGTAACATGATAAATAATTACAATTAAATTCTTATAGGAACTCGAAAACTCGACTCGACTTGGCTCGAATCGAAAAAATTCAAATAAAGTTTGAGTTGTAAAATATGACGCGTCAACTCGAATAACTCGAAATTTTTTGACTCGACTCGATCAAACGCCCACCTCTATCTTAAGATATGACGTGTCAACTTGAATAACTCGAAATATTCTTATATTTTAAATCATTTTTTCTTTTAATCGAATTATTTTAAAATATAATATTTAATATTTTCATATTTAAATCACATCGAATATTTAATATCTACTTTAAATATTTGATTTAATTTAAAAATATTTGATTGAAAAGAAAAAATTGATTTAAAATATTCGAATATTTAATTAAATTTTTATAGGAACTCGAAAACTCGACTTGATTCGATTCGAATAAAAAAAATTCAAATAAAGTTTGAGTTGTAAAATATGATGCTTCAACTCAAATAACTCGAAAATTTTGTACTCAACTCGATCGAACGCTCACCTCTATCTTAAGATATGACGCGTCAACTCGAATATTTGAATATTTTAAATCATTTTTTTCTTTTAAATTACATTGAATATTTAATAAATACTTTAAATATTTGATTTAATTTAAAAATATTCGATTTAAAAGAAAAAATTAATTTAAAATATTCGAATATTTAAAGTAGTTATTAAATATTGGAATATTTAAAAGAAAAATATTTAATGTAGCTATTAAATATTCGAATATTTTAAATCTATTGTTTTTTTAAATCAAATATTTAAAGAAGTTATTAAATATTCGATGTGATTTAAATATGAAAATATTAAATATTCTATTTTAAAAAATATTCAATTTAAAAGAAAAATGATTTAAAATATTTGAATATTTCGAGTTATTTGAGTTGATGCATCATATCTTAAGATAGAAGTGAATGTTCGATTGAGTTGAGTCAAAAAACATTCAAGTTATTCGAGTTGACGCGTCATATTTTACAACTCAAACCTTATTTGAAATTTTTTTCGATTCGAATCGAGTCAAGTCGAGTTTTCGAGTTCCTATAAAAATTTAATTAATTATTCGAATATTTTAAATCAATTTTTTTCTTTTAAATTGAATGTTTTTAAATTAAATCGAATATTTAAAGTAGTTATTAAATATTCGATGTGATTTAAATATGAAATATTAAATGCTCTATTTTAAAAATATTCGATTTAAAAGAAAAAATAATTTAAAATATTTGAATATTTCGAGTTATTCGAGTTAACACGTCATATCTTAAGATAGAGGTGAGCGTTCGATCGAGTCGAGTAAAAAAATTTCGAGTTATTCAAGTTGACACGTCATATTTTAAAACTCAAACTTTATTTGAAATTTTTTCGATTCGAGTCGAGTCGAGTTTTCGAGTTCCTATAAAATTTAATTGTAATTATTTATCATGTTACCATACTTTAAGGGCCAAATTGAAAGAATGCATAAATAACGAGGGCTAAATTTAGTAAATTATTTCGAATTAGGACTAAATTTATTGACTGTATAAATATGAAGGACTAAATGTGTTATTATACCAAAATTTTAACATAAACTTAACGGAATTTAACGTCTAGTTACCGTTTTGTTATAAAACATAAAATTTAATTGCCATTTTGTGATTTTTGAAAGTTTGGTTACCATTTTGTTTTTTCGAGTATAGTTTAGTGACCGTCTGTGTACTTTACCCTAAAATTTAATTTTTTCAATATTTGTTATTAGAGACCCAATTTTTTTTAATGCTTGTTATTATAGACATGCTCTTAAAATTTAATTATTTTCCAATACTTGTTATTAGGGACAAATTTAAATAACGACCTGCAACCGCAAGAATGACTATTATATAGTGGTAACGACATCGTCCCAAACTACGATGTCTGCAACCGTTATGTTCGCAATCGCGATAAACGCAATGTGGCCGAAAACAAGACCACGTTCGTAATTTAAATTTTTAATTAAGATTGTAATTTTTTTGTTCGCCCTAAGGCCACCAAAATCTCGGAAACGGACCTGAACACGACTACGCTATTATTCTAACTTTTCTATTGTTTAGAGGGACTGGTGGTTTATTTGCATGTACCTTTTGCTTGGACTAAATGTCCCAGACTGGGAGTTAATTTGGCTGCTTCGCCTGCTGATGTTCTAGGTTTTAAATTTTATAGTCTGAATATTTATTCCGACTATGGTTTGCTTGTTTTCGATTTTAGTTTGACGTTGTTGCTTTTGTCTTCTAAGAGACTGTTTTTATTTTCTTTGAACTTCGTTTCCTTTTACATACCATAATATTAAAAATGAAATTACATGAATTTTAATTTTTATGACGTGGCATATAATTAACTTACCATAGATGGAATTATATATATTAGTACATTAAATATAAATCCTAAAAAGTAAAAAAAAAAAAAGAGCTTATTCAAAGGTAACTTTTTCATTATGATAAAAGTAGAAGCAAATGAAAATACTAAAGCGTTCATTCCTTCCTTATTTAATATTTATTATCCGCCATACAGTAGGCGTACATGCAACTATATAGCATTTTTATTTTGGAAGATTTTTAAGCAGAAGAAGATTATTAGTAGGGCTTTTCTCCGATGACATTGCCTGCAGGATCGTAGTTGCAAGTAATGAAAGTCCCACCATTGTTGCATGTCACCTTAGCACAACCGAGACGAACCGAGTTGCGCCAAACCACTTGAGTGTAGTGCCCGCAAACCTTGTCTGGAGCACAACTGTTGGAGTCATAATCGTAGTCGGCACCCTCATTAACCCACATTGCTACGGCATCAGTGACGGATAGGTCACCGCTGCCCCAGGCAAGGTTCTCGCCATAAGGTCCACCAGAGTGCTCGAGGCTGCAATCAGCAATGCGCTGATTAGCATAGTCTTGTGCGTAGGCAGCCACAGTGTCGTCCCAAGTGATAGGTTCAACGCCGACAGCAGCTCGAGCTGTGTTGTGGGGGTCGAGGTAGTCTTCTGGTGAGTTTTGGGCATGGGAGGGAAGGACCAATGCTAAGGCCACGGCCATTAGACAAGCAAGAGCAAGGGAAGACACCTTAGAAAACTCCATTTGAGATTAGATTCTATTAGGAGAAATGGAAGTATGAGGTGAATTTTATATGTGCTTTGATGGATGTATTTATAGAGGGTTACTAGTTTTGGCTGCTGAATGTTCAAAATAGGTTACCCTTTCAAGAAATGTTGTTTAATATTTTCCATGGAATAAAAATCAATGGCGTTTAGGGTTGTTTCGTACTGATTTGATTATAATGTTTGCCTCTTCCTCATGCTAATTTGTTTTTAAAAATATAATAACAATGGGAAGATGGCTTATTTAAATTTGGATTATGCATGAAAGCCACCTCATTCGAAACACGTAATGTTATTTACTTTATTCCTAGTCTTTACTACAAAACATGCACTCATACGTTTGTGCTACGTATATAATAATAATTCTTATTTTGAATCACATTGCAAATAGGTTAGACACTAGGCATTTCATACGTATGTGTTATTATTATTATTATTATTATTATTACTATTATTATTATTATTATTATTATTATTATTATTATTTACCACATTGCAAATAGGTTGAACACTATGCTTATTTTTAAAATATATTATATTCAAAATTATCAAAACACATGTTCACCCTAATTTGTACAAGTCCTTTTAAAAAAAGTCTAATATATCTCACGTGTTCAAAAGATATTTCATTTATAATTCAATATATCAAAAGAAAACCGTTGGGCCATGATGTAATTCTCATGTATTACTACATTATTATATGTTGAATTTATGGTGAAGCATTTTAATATCACAAATAGGGATGTAAAAAAGTTGACCCGACCTGAAAACTTGACTGAAACATGCTTGAGTCAGAACTTGCTTTGAGCTGAAAATTTAATGATCCGAACCCGATCTGTAACCGACTGTTGTTGACCCGAACCTGAATTCGACTTGTTACTGTAGTGACCGAACTCGACTTGCGTCTGACTGAAAACGACCCGAACCCGAATTGGACCTGTTACTGTGGACCTGAAACCCAACTTGCGCCCGACTGAAACGAACCCGAACCTGATGCCGACCTGGCAGATAACTAATTTTACCCGATTGAATTGACCCGATATCTTATTTTACCCGATCTGTTTTGGATCCGACCTGTTTTGGACTCGATATGTTTTAAACCCGACCTGTTGTTGACCTGAACTGATATCGACCCGAAATCTATGGCTTGATGAATTAAAAACTTTCATAAGTTGATATACATATATGATATATATACATATACACCTACATATATTGATATACATATATGATGTATATTCACGCGCGCACACACACACACACACACACACACACAGATATATATATATATATATATATATATATATATATATATATATATATATATATATATATATATATATATATATATATATATATATATATATATATATATTAAGTACTGAAATTGGAAAAAAAAATTAAGTAATTGATAATTTATCAATTACAAAAAGTTAATGAAGAGTGAATACTAAAAAATAAAAACATTGATCCAAGTAATACAAATAATTTATGAAATTAAAAAATATTAAATTAGACATTATATTATACTTCCAATCGAATACATTAAACATACTTATTTTTAACTAATATTTACGTTACTTAAAAAAATAATTTATGAAATTAAAAAAATATTAAATTAGTTTAAGGTTATTGGTTTATGAGATTAATTTCGATTCCTTAAAGTTTATGGTTATGTGTTTAGTATTAATTATTTATGGTTTAGTTTAGGGTTATTGATTTGCGAGATTAATTCCAATTCAACCAGCCAAATTATGCATTTGAATTGATTAATGATGCTCATATTTTTCCTATTTTGTATGGATTTGAATCCCATTATGAAAATGTAATACCTCTTATTTAATCAATAAATATTTAAACCAAAGTTTCATGTGTATAATTAAACTAAATTAAAGTTTCAACTTTCATGTGTACAATTACATGTTTACATTCAAATAAAAAATTTGTGTATAATTATTTTAAACCAAAACTAATAATAATAATAATAATAATAATAATAATAATAATAATAATATCCAAATTGAATTAACTTATTAAACTTAGGATCTAATTGAGCTAAACTAAAACCTATAAACATAAATTACTTTAAATTTGGACTCAATTGAATTAAATTAAAATTTAAAAGTAGAAATTTAGGACTTAATGAAAACATCTAAAATCAGAAGGGCTAAGAAAATAATTTTCCCTAACTTGAAAAATAACGCGGCTCTTTCTCCCGCCCTTTCATTTCAATTTAGTCAGAAATATCCTTACGATATGGACTTCAGATATAGCAATCCTCTCCATAAGGTGATATTTAGTCATTAAAAATTTACTTTTAGTCGAATTTGGCCCATATTTCTTTCTAATTTTATAATTTAGTCTAATAATTTCAATATGCTAATATTTTTATTTATTTTAGTTCATAAGATTTAATTTTTAGCCAAAATTGACTCATTTATTTCTATGGTAAAATTGTGAAATTGGTCATTATACTCAAATTTCTCCACTTTCAAATTGTCAAATTAGTCCCTAATTTCAATTTTATGCTATATATTTATGGTAAAATTGTAAAATTGGTCACTAGACTCAAATTTCTCTACTTTTAAATTGTCAAATTGGTCCTTAATTTCAATTTTAGACTATATTTTATGATAAAATTGGTCCCTAATTTTGGTTTATGGCTTAAGTTTTAGACTTTATTGTTAATGGTTTAGGGTTTATGGCGTAGTTTAAGATTATTAGTTTATGAGATTAATTTCCATGGTTTAAGGTTTTATAGTTTATGATTTAGTGTTTAATGTTAATGGTTCAGGGTTTATGGCATAGTTTAGGATTATTATTTTATGAGATTAATTTTTATGGTTTAAGGTTTATAGTTTATGATTTAGTGTTTACTATTAATCGTTTAGGATTATTGGTTTATGAGATTAATTTGTATGGTTTAAGGTTTATGGTTTATCTTAGTGTAGGAGATTATTTTCAATTGTTATATAGTCTATAGCATATAATATATATATATATATATAACATATCATACACGATGATATTATTATTAATTTATTACCATACTCTATATTAATGTATGAACCCTAAACCTTTAATGAATATTCTTTTAACCCAAGACCTTAAACCCTAAAATCATAAACATAAACCCTAAACCCTAATGTATATAAGTATGTATGTATGTATGTATGTATTTATGAATGTATGAACCATAAACCATACACCCTAAACACTAAACCATAAACCCTAAATCATAATGTATGCAAGTATATATGTATCTATCAATGTATGAACCCTATACCATTAATAAATTTTCTCTAAACCCTAAACCATTTAAATCATAAACCATAAACCATAAACCATCCAATGTTTTATAATTTTAATTTGATATTTTTGTTCATTATAGCCCTTAAATCTTAATTTCTATTCTAAATTGACCCCTACTAATTGTTTTTCTAATTAGTCCAATAATATATAATTTTACTTTGACATTTTGTTTATTCTAGTCCCTAAACTTTATTTGTATTCCAAATTGACCACTTTTTATTTTTTAAGTAGTCCGATGTTTTATAATTTTAATTTGATATTTTGTTCATTCTAGTCCCCTAAACTTTAGTTTAATTCCAAATTGACCCCTATTTATTGTTTTTTTAATTCGTCCAATGTTTTATAATTTTAATTTGGTACTTTGTTCATTCTAGTCCCTTAACTTTATTTCAATTCCAAATTGACCCCTATTCATTGTTTTTTTTAATCCGTCCAATGTTTTTTAATTTTAATTTGATATTTTCATCATTCTAGACCCCAAAACTTTATTTTTATTCCAAATTGACCCACATTTATTTTTTTAAAAATTTGTCCAATGTTTTATTATTTTAATTTAATATTTTCTTCATTCTAGTCCCTTAACTTTATTTTAATTCCATATTAACCGTTATATATTTTTTAATTTGAAATTTTGTTCATTCTAGACCCTAAAACTTTATTTTTATTCTAAATTGATCTCCACTAATTGTTTTTTTAATTACTCTAATTTTTATACTTTTAATTTGATATTTTTGTTCATTATAATCCTTGAAACTTTATTTTTAATCCAAATTGACCCATTTTCAGTCCAAATTGACCTATTTTCATTATTTTTTAATTACTCCAATGTTTTATAATTTTAATTTGTTATTACTTTAAATAATTAACTCAAAATCAATGACGATTGATGAAGGTTAACCTAAAGTCTATCGACTACTTATACGGTTGTACCGAACTCAAAGTCAATACGAATTCCAATCCCGAAAATACCCCAACCTGAATTACCCGACCTGGAACTACCCGACCTGAAATTACCCGACCTGAAATGCACTCGACCTGAAATGAACCCGACCTGAAATGGACCCGACCTGAAACAGACCCGACCTAAAATGGACCCGACATGAAATGGACCCGAACTGAAATGGATCCGACCTAAAGTGTATCCGAACCCGAATTAACCTGCCAATTATTTGCTTCGGACCCGACCTGAAATGGACCCGCACCCGACCCGAGTCAAGTTAAAACAGAAAAATGACCTGAAATGACATGTATCCGATTTAACCCGACCTGAAATTCGTCCGATTACCTGTTTTTACATCCCTAATCACAAGTGCTATCGTTTATTTTTTTAAATATTAATAAATGAGACATAAATTTTTCTAATCCTATTTTTGAAATAAAAGTGTTTCTCTTAAGATGTATTAAATAATTATCTTTAATTAAAAGGTTTTTAAAGGAAATTTTTTAATAGTCTAAAGGTGATTTACAAGGTAATATATGTTCTTAGATATTCGTAACACTTTGACAATGCACACACGCCTTGCAGGTAAAACGATTGAACCAGATTCTCCTAGGATGAATATCATATGTTTTTCCATTGAGGCCACTTGTTGGGTTCTTTAAAAAGATTTTTTTTGAATAATTTCTACCTAAGGGGAGGGGAGGGGGAAATTGCTCCTAATGAGTTTTGAACCCACAATCTAGTGGAAATGAGAATGTGTCAACTGAAAGCTTTATCCACTCACTCTAGAGATTGTTGACTTTTAAAGGAAACTTTTAAATATATATATATTTTTATATAAAAATATGTAGGTACAAAACACGAAATGTTATTTACTCTATTCCTAGTCTTTACTATAAAACATTCATACGTAACTGCTGCATATATTATTGTTATTGTTATTATTATTATTGACATACTTTAGTCAAAGCTTTGTCCTCGGATGCAACACACTTCCACATATAGTCGCGAAATGTATGCAATTACACAGACAATGAGTAACTGGCGCCAATCTCTGCTGGGTCGTAAATTTACTATTTTAACAGCCCATCGTTCTCTTCGTGAGCTCACACAACAGACTATTCAAACACCCGAGCAACAACGTTGGCTTGCCAAATTTATTGGGTATGACATCGATCCAATATCGTCTTGACAAACTCAACAATGTCGTGGATGCCTTGTCTAGGGACATCAGGCTCATCTTATAGTTTTCTCTCGACTGCTAATGGGAATTATTGATGCCATTCACGCCGCTAATGATACCGATTCACAACTTCAACAACTTCGCCACAACATGACGATGGATCCTACTGCCTACTCTCATCATGGAGTACAAGGTGGGTTTACTGTTGTTTAAGGGCATATTCGTACTTTGTTTTTAAGGGAATTTCACTGCTCCGTAATGGATGGACATGTTGGGATTACTAGCACCTTTCACCAGTTAGCTGTAAATTTTTATTGGCTAGAAATGTGAAAAGATGTACGACGATTCGTCACAGAATGTAAAGTCTGTCAACGCATGAAAAGTTCTAGTTTGGCTCCGTCGGGTCTTCTTCAACCCCTAGAAAACTGCCTTAAGAACAGCCCACGACTCAAATGCACTAGTCAGAGAGATTGGCAAGGTGAAATTCTCGCACGTATGCCGACAAGGTAATACTATGGTAGACGCGTTGGCGAAAGAAGGTATGCGCGGTCATGAATTGTTCAAAGCATGGTGGTGATTGTATTGATTTTGCAGGAATTAAGACAATGTTGGGTAGGTTTCTGTGGAATGGTTTATACATTTATAGCTTGCTCCTCGTGCTAAGGGTCTGTAGAAAAATTTTGAATTTGGTGAGGGCTGCTCTTAAGGCAGTTTTCTAGGGGGTTGTTTGATGTATTTGAGTCGTGGGTTATTGCGTGGGATGACATGGAGTTGCCGAGCATTTTTTATGTCTTTAACGGTTGGTGGTTTCTTATGCTCGTTTGTGATTTACTATTTTCCTCCATCTAGGCTTAGGAAGTTTTTATTGAGGCACGTATACAAGATAAGACAACAGGTTTTGTATCGTTTCCCTGAATAATAATAAAAACCTTTGTTGAGCAAAAAAATAATTATAAAATACTAGATCGAACAGAACAAAATATACATAAATATATTTAAAAGAGAAACTTAATATAAAACTAGATTGGATAAGGAAACCCTAAACCCTTTTACCCAAACACATTCCATGGTAGTGGTATTATTATGTTTACACTTTCCATCCATAGTCCACATCTGCCTCCAATTCTTCATCACGTTGGTTGATCTGGTGTCCTCTTCCAACTTCGAATCTAATCCCCTTAGCTTGTCTTCATTGCTCATCAAGTATTTTTTATGTAGATAGAAAATCAAATAAATGATTAAATTCGAATAAAAATAATAATTGCATGTAGATCAAAAACTGATTAGCAAGAATGAGTTGGGGCATGTGAGAGCACAATTTCCTTAAGACAGATTTTCAGCCACTCATGTGGTGCTTGAGATACGTCGGGAAGAAGAGGATTCAGATGGAATTGCTGTGAGTGTTTCCAAGCGAGCTTTGGATGATGTTAGATCAATGGGGTTATTAAACGAAAATTTTGAAGCAGATTTTGAAATGGTCCCTTGCTTGAATAAAAAGTTATCTTGGGAAGAAAGCATGGATTTGGCTAATGGTTCCTATAAACTCGGTGTTCGTGTTCATAATGATAAGGGTGAACACCAATCGTTCTTTCTTGAGTTAAAAGACCATTATTTTAGGAGAAAATTCATTTCCTTGGCCGAATTGCAAGACAAATCTCTTTCAACCAAGGAAAAAAGGAAGCGGGAGCAAGAATTGCAAGACCATTATTGCGAGAAATCATATTGTTACAAAATCAATGAAAGAAAATTAGAGCATTGTAAATCCGGCAAGAAGAATGGCGATGAGGCGATGTACTTAGAGGCGAAAGAAGCTCTTGATTTAGGAAAATAATTGGGAGTACAAATAATCGAAAGTGAAGATGAAGTGATGGAAGAAATGGTTAAGATAGAGTTACAAAATCATTAATTTTTGTTCGCTTGGAACTTGTTTGCATGCTATTTATAAGGCAAGGACTTTCATAGGAAATAAAATTTGTGAATTATTTGAATTTTATTTGAAATAAAATTTATTAATTAAATAACATTATCACAATAATATATGAATTAAAAAAATATTCTTATTAAAAGATAATATGTTATCCTTTTAATTTCAGAGTATTCAAAAAATAATATCCAAGTTTAAAAATAATATCTTATTGTTTATCCTTTTTATTTGTGATATTAAAAATGCTACATTTAAGGAAAAAATATTTCATAGTGGGTTAAATTATCCACAAGCGCACGAAGGGCTTGGTCGGTCCTGACATTTACATCACCCATATCATATCAGCTTAAGTTATTCAATAACCACCAAGTAGAGTATTGTATATAAACATATCTCACGCTTGGTAACCAATCAATATTATGGGATATAAGCTTTTCCTTTTTCATTGACTCAATTCATTATTATCCTGCTTTGAGAATTAATTTTCCATTCATCATTCACCCGTTTTGAGCGTATGAAATATCGTTGAAAAGGTCTCATAGAGTAGAATATGAAGTCGTAATTTCATTATTCGAATCTCCACCTTTACCCATAGAAAATATGCCTCAGAGTTTCCGGTTTATCATATTTTTTCTAACAATTCCCCACATGGATGAAATTGATGATTTTATCAAAACATTGTGATAGAATCTATGATCGATAGCTACGCAGGATAGGTAGGTGTTCACCCTTGAACCGTCTCTTGTGAAAGTATATTTACTTCACTAGTTGACTAGTAGACATGATGTTTTTAAATTGTTCTATCATTTTTGTAAACGATGATATACTTCACACAACCATTTTCCTGGCAAGAATATTATTTCTCATGGGTATGTCCAAATAGCCGTGGACATCTCCTTGTTCTGCAAGAGTTTCAGAGAACAATGGCCAATATACTCCGTGAAGCAGCCTCACTTCACTCTCACATAGGTTACTTATGGTTTTTTGGCAAACCAAAACACACAATGGTCATTTAAAGCTTTGCTTAGCCTATTCCATTTTTATCACTATTAACATCATATGAACGAACTTGGGAGAAGAACCCCCACAGTGACTGCACAAGGTCTATGCAAGTATGTTGTCCCTTTGAACCTAGATCTTTGGATCTCTATTCAACTAGGTAGGGTTTTCCTTCACAAAGCGCCTTAAATCTTTCTTGGGCTTAAGTTAGTGATACAATCCTACTTGGACAAACACTCATCAGTTTTCTTTCATTCTTTTCACCAAGGATGAAAAAATGGAGCTTTTATCTACCCCACACATCTTTATATATTTACTTATTTACATGCATATGCCACTTAACTTATCATGCATAATCATGTCCTTAGTATAATCTTGTAAAACTAATGAATTGATATTTATATAACAAAAGATTTAAGGACTAAATTGAAAAAGAGAAAATGAATTTTTAAGACCTCAAAACCTCTCTATGTGTTTAAAGAAAATGTCCATGTCAAAACTTAAACTTATCACAAATTTTCTTGTTTCGGAACGGCTTATGAGCGTTTCAGAACGTTTTGAAACTGTTAACCTCTATTTCGGAACTAGCTTTCTCGTTTCGATACGGGTGTATCAAAACAGGTCTTTGTGTTTCGAAACGGATGAAGAACAATAGAACGGTTTGAACCGTTTTGATACGGCTGTATCGAAACAACCTCAAAAGTTTCGAAACGACTTTCAAACTTGGTTTCAAAATATGACCGTTCAACTTTTAACTATTTTTTAAAGAAATAGTTAAAGTGTATCGAAATGCTTTAAGTCGTTTCGATACAGGTTTTGACAGTGACAAAATATTTCGAAACAGGCTTCAGTACGTTTCGGAACAAGCTCTTAGCGTATCGAAACGTTCGTGTCTATTTCGGTACGGCCTATTTATTACACCCCAACGATTATTTATATTTTCGTTTGTTTCGAAACAGGGTCAGGCGTTTTGGAACGGGTAGTTGAAGACTGCCTTTATGGAGGGAAGATAACATCCCAACGACTATAATAATGAAGGCAACAACCGCAATGGCTAGAATTCAATGAGAATGTATAAAAGGGACTTCTAAAAGCACCAACAACAACTGTTGATTTAAAAAAAAATATCCAAACATCAAATTAAAGCATTTGTGCTAAAATCCCATATTTTCTTGTAAACCCCAATTCTAGAATCTTGTAATTCTAATCTTATTTGTTCAATTGGGTTGAGTGCTTGTAAAAAGGACTACATTTGTATTGAGAGATACTAGCTATTAGCTCTAATCTTCTTTGTAATTTTTTATTAAGGATTGGGTCAATTTTTGGGTAGAAAAATTGACCACTTTGTAAAGATTTCCTCCTAAGCCTAGAAAAGGGGAAGATCAACTAGTGGAGTTGTTGGAAAATCCTTAGTGAGGCTAAGGTAGTGGATGTAGAGTTCAATTGGAACTTGAACCACTCTAAATCTCTTGTCTAGCAAATTTATATTTTCAACTCCACCACCAAAATTTCTCCAATTCACCACCTCTTGGCTTAAATCGATTTTACAATCCACTCAACAATTGGTATCAGAGCCTACCTCTTTGAAGTATCAACAACCACAAGAGGAGTTCATAGGAGAGTGTGATCTATTCTAAAGAGAAGTCATGGCATCTACTTCAACCTCCAACCTCTATGAGTCACAATCAACCACTAAACCACATTTCTTCAATGAGGACAACTACCCATGTTGGAAGAATCAGATGCGTCTCTTCATCAATTCAATGGATTACATGGTTTGGGATGTAGTGGAAGAAGGCCCCTACATTCCGATTAAGAGAACCGATGAAGGAAGTTTAGTTCTGAAAGTAAAGTAGGAGATGACCGAGGAAGATAGACGAACGATGCAAGTCAATGACAAAGCTCTACATATCATATTTTGTTCACTTGGTCCGAATATCTACTCAAAGGTTTCTGTAACCCCCTTAGCCCGGCCTAGACGCTAGACCCAAACTACGAAGATCACACGAGGAAAACCAAAGTCAACCTTGATTAACGACCCTTTTTTTTAATTTTTTTCTTCTCTAGATGCACATTAAACCTATTTGGAAGCCCAAGAACCTTGGAAGAGAAAAGCACAACGATCGAAAAACGTTTAAGGACTTAATAGGAAGGAATACACTTTTAGGGACCAAAAATGTAAATTTTGGAAAACAAAAGGACTTTCAAGATTTTAATTTTACCAAACCTCAATTAATCACATTACAAGCGTCTCTGCCAAATATCAGCTTAAAAAGACATCTCAAGCTCAAGCAATTGCGATTACAAATTTCAGGACCAAAATGTAAAGCATGCAGACTTCAAAGCAATTCAAAACTGTATCCAAACGGTCACCTGTTTCGAAACACTGACAACCGTTTCGAAACACCCATGTCGGACATCCTATCAAAATGGTGTTGACCGTTTCGGTACGCGGGTATGTTCCGAACCTAGTTTCGAAACAGACACTTCCAGTAGCTAAAGTGTTTCGAAACA
The DNA here is from genome assembly GCA_958450335.1 of Hibiscus tridactylites. Taxonomy (NCBI): domain Eukaryota; kingdom Viridiplantae; phylum Streptophyta; class Magnoliopsida; order Malvales; family Malvaceae; genus Hibiscus; species Hibiscus tridactylites. The sequence goes on along the minus strand of OY288289.1, from coordinate 20,353,437 downwards.
CCTCTAGCCGTTCCGAAACGCCCAAGCTATTTCAAGCACCCGTTTCGAAACAGCCAAGGGTGTTTCGATACACCCTGCCCAGAAACAGCAGAAAATTCTAGTTTTTCACTTCAAAACACCATCAAACATAATTGAAACCATTCCATAACATATCATCAACATGATAAGCATTATAACTATCAAATTACATCAAAGACTAGATACATTACAAGCATTAAGCACACCTACTCATTCATCACATCCAACGCATGATCTTGCTTTTAAACAAAGAACATAGCTATATCAAATATGAAGAAGAAGATCCAAATTTTGCAAAACGATCATCAACAAGTATCAAACCATAAATCGAACTTAGTCAAGATAAACAATCTCATTACACAACAACATAAAAGACTCTCCCCCATTGCCTTTATTATCTATAGCTATAAACCAAAACATACTTCTCAAGTGGAGATCTTCTTGAATCCCTTGCTTCTTGGTGTCCCAACTTCAAATATCTGCATTGATGGACAAAAAGGAGCGTACGCATATAATGCTTAGTGAGGAATGCTCAAAACCAAAACACCATCAAAGCAGCGAATCATAAAACCTTCTTAAAATGTAATCACAACCCAATAAACCAAAGTATTGATTGAAAATCTCCTTTGAAACACCATTGCTTTAAATCATGCATTGCACAACAAGAAAACCAACATTTAACTTTGATACACTAAACAACTCACCTCAAACAACATTCTTGCAATTACTATCATTTAAACCTTTCCATGCATAATCACTTCATGCAAAGTTTAAACCAATTTCCTTGGAAAACACTTCCACTTTGCACTATACTTTTCTCATGCTTGATAAACATTTCAAAGCAAAATTCCTTTTTGGAAACCATATGTTCCTTCTATCAATCTCATGCATTCAACCAATGCAAAACTCATGGCAAAGCCACACATGATTGTTACTCAAAAGCATTTTATAAACTCAAAACCTCATTGCATAAGCAAATCTCCATTTTGAAAACCACATTTACCATCTAGCTAACACATGCATTCAACCTATGCAAATCTCATGGCAAGGCCACATATGCTTGATACACAAAAGCATTTCATAAAATTATTATCTCATATGCATTTCTCATTACATACAACATCTCAAGCATTGCTACATGTGACACATTTCATTCTCATATATTGGCATTTTTCATATTCTATTGTACACGGATATGCGGACAACTTGACTCGAGGTCAAGACCTACCCCGGTGGGATCTCGCCACCGGCTCTCATGGCGGCAACTACCCTCGCCACTAAGCTTGGGTATTTCACCAAGTCCTACTACGATGGAATGCCCATCATCGATTTCACATGGCAATAACTCTTGTTGCCAAAAAGCTTGGTCTCTCACCAAATCCTACTCCGATGGAATGCCCATCACCGGTCTCATGGCAATAACTCTTGTTGCCAAAAGCTTGGATAATTCACCAAGTCCTACTCCAATGAAAATCCCATCATTGGTCTCTCTCTTTGGGACGACACCCAAGAGCACGTACGAATTTTTAGTATATAGTGCACTCTACATCCTATTGATCGATCAATATATCCGATAATCTTTACATCATCTATGCCAATATATATCATGTTAAACATCAACACATTCGCTGTTTTTAAAACATGCAACACCTTCAAGACCAAAAAGCCGAACAAGACATTTGAGACACAAATTGACAACTCATACTCACAAGGAATACCAATTTCATGCATCTTTCCTCAAACCAAGTTTGTCAACCAACTCACATGCTTTAAAACCATGCTCAAACAACAAATTAAACCACATTTTCAAATCAATCACATCAAAACCCATTTTTATAGTTCCCAAACCTCTTTTCAAAAACATTCCAAAGTTGGAAAACATGATCTCACTCACCGATACACAAAACTATACTAGCCGACAAGCCTCCCAAGCGTCCGAAACCTCCAACGCCACCTCTATCGCTTCCGAATCATTCTCCCCTATTTTTAACACGTAACAACAGAGGATTAATGCATCACCATGCATTAAAATCACCAGCAACACGACCTAATCCCGCTGCTCTATTCAAGAACCTCATTTCGGCCACCAAAAACAACCAAAATCACCTCCAAACTCTCCCAAAACAAAGCCCAGCCAAGATCTATCAATTCTAACCTTTTATAAACATCAATTAACATCAAAAAGCAACATAAACATGACCTTATACCTCCAGCAACAACAGATCACCCAAACCGCCCCAAAACCACCATTCTAGCAAGCAAAACTTAGGAAAACAAACCTATTCGGGATTTGATTGATAAAACCTCATTTGTAACATCAATTAACATCCAAAATACATTAGAAAACAACCTCAAAACAAAGCCTAACCAAGATCCACGAAAATCCTCAAGATCTCTTCCAAAATCTTGAGTTTTAAGCCAAATTCTTGTTTCCAATATCAAAACCATTCATAAATCTTTAATAAAGGATTGACAACTTGAGAGTTTCAGTAAAGAACTGAGTATTTAGAGGAGAAGAACAAGCTTACCTCTAAATGATGATTTCTCCTTGATTTGGGTAAATTTTCTTGAAATTTCAATGTAGAAATCAAGTGGATTTGATGAGGAATTGATTAAGAATCAAAGAGGAATTGAAATCTCATCAAATGAAGTGTAAAATCAAAGTAAATTTGCTGGAGAAAATGTGTTTTGTTGAAAGGAATTTGAGAGAAAATGAAGAGAGGGAAAATTTTTGAAAAGTAGTTATGAATAGTCAAAGTTAGTTTTTCCTTTAATTAACCTTCATTTCCTTTAATTAAAACATTAATAAAATTACCCAAATTAAGGAAAAATCTGATGAAAACATTTTGGTAAAATTAGCTCCTTAAAGATTCAAAGTTTCAATTCTTTACAAAATAGTCACTATTTCACTTTTGCAAAAACTGCGATTTGGTCACTACACCGAAATGTAGTATTTCCAAACTTCATTTTGTAAAATTGATTTCACCATTCTCTTTTATATAATAAATGAGGATTTTTAGATATTTTTCTATATTTTTAAAGTATCCCGAACTAGGTGTTCCCTAAAACTCCCTTTTAGATTCGAACCGATTTCAAGACCGATCCGGTTCAGACCCTAAACTTCTAAGCCCAAATTTGGGGTGTTACAACTCTCCCCCTCTTAGAAACTTTCGTCCTCAAAATTTCAACATGCGAAAAGAGCATGATACCAAACTTCCCAAAGCATCACACAATGTAACACCGGAGACTTAACCACCACTCAAACATCCTCAACCCAAAACACCACTAAACCAACACATCCTCAAATCAAACTTACACTATACCCAAATCTAACACCACCCCTTACGGTTCAAGACTTCCAGAACACTCGGTTATTAGCCTCAGCTTAACTTTTCACACTTTCGAACTGTGCATAGCCCTAGCAACCCGAAGAACTATCAAATCTTTACAACATACTCCGCCATATCTCAAAACTTGCACACACGACGACACCAACCCATCCATTTTTCAGCCACCATGTGACCCACAACCTACTCTGCTTCTAAAACCTCTCGCCAACCGCTCAACTCCTGCTCAACGATTACCCCGATAAGAAAAAACTTCTTAAGCATCAACTACTTACTCAAACTTCTTAATGTATTGATAACATTCTTTCACACCCGCCACTATCACTACTATAACAACTCATCAAAACTACTCACACAACATCCGAAATCCACATCACAAGACTCCAACCTTAACTCCGCCAGCTATTCCACTTACCCCCAACTGACTTAAGAATGATTTACTTATACTCAACTAACAAACCACTTCTCACAAGAACCCGACCAACCAACAATGGCCCTTGAACTTACACTGCCTTCCCACTTCAAGCTTTGACCATAACACTAACCTTACCCGGATACCACCCATTCCATACAAACATAATAAGATTACGAAACCTCTACTCATCCCAAGCCAAACCTTATCTACAACTCTCAACACAACCTCCTCCCAACTCCTCGAAGGTTGCTACGAACCATCACCTACATAACAACCCTCCTATTGCAAACATCAACGCCAAGACGCCTCAACACTCCGGAAACACATCAACTAACCTACAACATCATCTAACACAAAGAAACTACCACACCTATTAGCTATTCACAACCACCTCGACCCATTCTAACTTCAACCGGTAACCTCCTTACCACCGCACCGCTAAACTCTTTAAGCACCAAAACACCTTCCTTCTGCCAACATGCTAGATCGCACTAACTATTACTGACGACTTCCTTACTACCTTCCACTACTTCTAGCATTCACCTAGCACCAAAACAACACTTAAAACCCACCATCCAACCTAATCCTACCACAACACTAACGGACCCAACTAGCTATTAGCAAGTGTGGAAGTACGCATGCATGGTCACCAATATGCCCTATCAATGCCTATGTACATGTATGCAAAACCTCTAATGTCATGTCGCATGTATGCATGTACCAACATATATATATATAATATATAAACAAATGTTTTTAACTGTGCATGTATGTCGGTTCACACTTACCAATAACATCCTTAGGATCCGCATAAGAACAACCTCTTACCTCACTTCTAACCCTTCCAGCTCTACCATTCTAACAATTTGCTAACTACAAAATACTCCACTAATACCCTCTTCACGCTAAAGTTGTTTTCAAAACAACACCGGCTACTACCCAAACTTGCTAGCTATAAGACCTTACCCACTACACAAGGGAATCCAAACGGGAACCAAACAAAGACAACTAGGGCAAAGATTACTTAGCAAAGTTACTTGTAATCACCTCATTGCTCCGGAGCTCCAATAGACAAACTCTCTTCCCCGCAGAACCATTATTCTCTGACCGCACCGCCGCAACATCAACCAACACTTTAAGATCATCACCGTCTCCCTGCGGTAAAGAACCCTGACTACCCTGAGCTAACTCTAAACAATTCCGTCTCACATGTCCAACAGACCCACAATTCCAACATGATCCATCCTCCAAACACCTCACACCTTTCTGCCTTTCTTGCCATCTCCGAACTCTGTCTCGGTTGCGCTCACGACTCTTCTGAGACCCTTTTACACCCACTAAAGCTGATCTCACCACTTGAGAACAATTCCGCTTCACATGCTCCATAGAACCACAGTTCCAACAAACTCCCACACCCAACAAACTCCAACGTGATTCCTTCTACAACAATCAGACATCGGCAACCGAGCTACCACTCCTTGGTCATATAGCTCTTGACCCACATCAGCACTGCCACCTAAACTTCGACTCAAGCAAACCCTTCTGTCACGTAGCCTCTTACGCTGCCCACTCTCAAGGTCGGTACTCACAGCTCTTTTGCTTATACTTTTCCCACCATCATAATCTAAAGCCACACCCCCGCGTTGCTTAACCCCTGAGAACTTCTCTCCAAGGTATATTCTATTAAAGGCAGACACAAAGAACTCCCAATCTATATCGTGGATATTTGTTGCCACCACCACAGATGTCCATTAAGCACAAGCATCCTCCAACATTAACGAGACAACACTTCCCAACTTACAAACGTGGTCACACCCTTCTTGATCCAAAATCGGAATTATACTAGCTAACCAAGCCTTGAACGCCTCAGGTTTCGAACCACGATACTTCACAACTCCCAAATCTTGTAAACGCTGCCTTGACAAACCTGTATGCCTCATTGTTGGCACGTACACTAGCCTCACCTCCACCGCGGCCTGAGATGTTCCCGACACCTCTTGAACCACAAGTGATGAATCCTTCATCACAGAACCAACTCTCACCTCCTGTCTTACTACCTCAACTCAAAGCACTGTAGACTGAAATGATACACTCCCACCAAAAAGTGAATTCCACCCCATTACAACTTGCTCTAAAGCAGCAACCATCGTACCCAACAGCCATTTTCTCATCGATCCCATTGTGCTATTATTAACAAAGCAATGATAACAAAACAAACAAAACGATCAGGCCAGCTTCAATCATAACGCAATAGCAATCAATAAAAACAATCAATAAAAACAATAAAAACATTGATATTACAAACATCGAGCATATCAATCAGCAACTTCAATCATGCTCTCATCAAACAGCATTCACCTTCAACATCATAACATCAACATATCATACCCATCACATTTTCATTACCTTACAGAAGAATCGTAACCAAAAAGCACAATAAAAACATCATCAATTCACTCAGAAAACGTTTTTTTTCAACCAACCTTCAACCATACATCAGAATAAACATCCAACACTTACTATAACAACTTACCACAAACTTACCATCTCCCCCAAATATACACAACTTAGCTCTGATACCAGCAAATGTAACCCCCTTAGCCCGACCTAGACGCTAGACCTGAACTACGAAGATCACACGGGGAAAACCAAAGTCAACCCGAAAGTCAACCTTGATTAACGACCCATTTTTTCATTTTTATCTTCTCTATATGCACATTAAACCTATGTGGAAGCCCAAGAACCTTGGAAGAGAAAGCACCGCGATCGAAAAACGTTTAAGGACTCAATTGCAAGGAATACACATTTAGGGACCAAAATGTAAATTTTGGAAAATAAAAGGACTTCCAAGATTTTAGTTTTACCAAACCTCAATTAATCACATTACAAGCGTCTCTGCCAAATTTTAGCTTAAAAAGACATCTCAATCTCAAGCAATTGCGATTACAAATTTCAGGACCAAAATGTAAAGCATGCAGATTTCAAAGCAATTCAAAACTGTATACAAACGGTCACCCGTTTCGAAACACTGACAATCGTTTCGAAACACCCATGTCAAACGCCCGTATCGAAACGGTGTTGACCGTTTCGGTACGCGGGTATGTTCCGAACCTAGTTCCGAAACAGATACATCCAGTAGCTAAAGTGTTTCGAAACACCTCTAGCCGTTCCGAAACGCCCAAGCTATTTCAATCACCCGTTTCGAAACAGCCAAGGGTTTTTCGATACACCCTGCCCAGAAACAACAGAAAATTCTGGTTTTTCACTTCAAAACACCATCAAACATAATTGAAACCATTCCATAACATATCATCAACATGATAAGCATTATAACTATCAAATTACACCAAAGACTAGATACATTACAAGCATTAAGCACACCTACTCATTCATCACATCCAACGCATGATCTTGCTTTTAAACAAAGAACATAGCTATATCAAATATGAAGAAGAAGATCCAAATTTTGCAAAACGATCATCAACAAGTATCAAACCATAAATCGAACTTGGTCAAGATAAACAATCTCATTACACAACAACATAAAAGACTCTCCCCCATTGCCTTTATTATCTACAGCTATAAACCAAAACATACTTCTCAAGTGGAGCTCTTCTTGAATCCCTTGCTTCTTGATGTCCCAACTTCAATTATCTGCATTGATGGACAAAAAGGAGCATAAGCACATAATGCTTAGTGAGGAATGCTCAAAACCAAAACACCATGAATGCAGCGAATCATAAAACCTTCTTAAAATGTAATCACAACCCAATAAACCAAAGTATTGACTGAAAATCTCCTTTGAAACACCATTTCTTTAAATCATGCATTGCTCAACAAGAAAACCAACATTTAACTTTGATACACTAAACAACTCACCTCAAACAACATCCTTGCAATTACTATCATTTAAACCTCAAACAACATCCTTGCAATTACTAGCATTTTATAAACTCAAAACCTCATTGCATAAGCAAATCTCCATTTTGAAAACCACATGTACCATCTAGCTAAAACATGCATTCAACCTATGCAAATCTCATGGCAAGGCCACATATGCTTGATACACAAAAGCATTTCATAAAATTATTATCTCATATGCATTTCTCATTACATACAACATCTCAAGCATTGCTACATGTGACACATTTCATTCTCATATATTGGCATTTTTCATATTCTATTGTACACGGATATGCGGACAGCTTGACTCGAGGTCAAGACCTAACCCGGTAGGATCTCGCCACCGGCTCTCATGGCGGCATCTACCCTCGCCACTAAGCTTGGGTATTTCACCAAGTCCTACTACGATGGAATGCCCATCATCGATTTCACATGGCAATAACTCTTGTTGCCAAAAAGCTTGGTCTCTCACCAAGTCCTACTTCGATGGAATGCCCATCACCGGTCTCATCGCAATAACTCTTGTTGCCAAAAGCTTGGATAATTCACCAAGTCCTACTCCAATGAAAATCCCATCATTGGTCTCTCTCTTTGGGACGACACCCAAGAGCACGTACGAATTTTTAGTTTATAGTGCACTCTACATCCTATTGATCGATCAATATATCCGGTAATCTTTACATCATCTATGCCAATATATATCATGTTAAACATCAACACATTCGCTGTTTTTAAAACATGCAACACCTTCAAGACCAAAAAGCCGAACAAAGCATTTGAGACACAAATTGACAACTCATACTCACAAGGAATACCAATTTCATGCATCTTTCCTCAAACCAAGTTTGTCAACCAACTCACATGCTTTAAAACCATGCTCAAACAACAAATTAAACCACATTGTCAAATCAATCACATCAAAACCCATTTTGATAGTTTTCAAAACAATAATAGCACAATTGAGAGAGAATTCAACTTCACTTACTTCCGAACTTAAATCGGCGTTTCAAGCCTAGATTTAAGTTCCCAAACCTCTTTTCAAAACCATTCCAAAGCTGGAAAACATGATCTCACTCACCGATACACAAAACTATGCTAGCCGACAACCCTCCCAAGTGTTTGAAACCTCCAACGCCACCTCTATCGCTTCCGGATCATTCTCCCCTGTTTTTAACACATAACAACAGAGGATTAATGCATCACCATGCATTAAAATCACCAGCAACACAACCTAAACTCGCTGCTCTACTCAAGAACCTCATTTCAGCCACCAAAAACAACCGAAATCACCTCCAAACTCTCCCAAAACAAAGCCCAGTCAAGATCTATCAATTCTAACCTTTTATAAACATCAATTAACATCAAAAAGCAACATAAACATGACCTTATACCTCCAGCAACAGCAGATCACCAAAACCACCCCAAAAACCACCATTCTAGCAAGCAAAAATTAGGAAAACAAACCTATTCGGGATTTGATTGATAAAACCTCATTTGTAACATCAATTAACATCCAAAATACATTAGAAAACAATCTCAAAACAGAGCCTAACCAAGATCCACGAAAATCCTCAAGATCTCTTCCAAAATCTTGAGTTTTAAGTCAAATTCTTCTTTCCAATATCAAAACCATTCATAAATCTTTAATAAAGGATTGACAACTTGAGAATTTCAGTAAAGAACTGAGTATTTAGAGGAGAAGAACAAGCTTACCTCTAAATGATGATTTCTCCTTGATTTGGGCAAATTTTCTTGAAAATTCAATGTAGAAATCAAGTGGATTTGATGAGGAATTGATTAAGAATCAAAGAGGAATTGAAATCTCATCAAATGAAGTGTAAAATCAAAGTAAATTTGATGGAGAAAATGTGTTTGGTTGAAAGGAATTTGAGAGAAAATGAAGAGAGGGAAAATTTGTGAACAGTAGTTATGAATAGTCAAAGTTAGTTTTTCCTTTAATTAACCTTTGTTTCCTTTAATTAAAACATTAATAAAATTACCCAAATTAAGGGAAAATATGATGAAAACATTTTGATAAAATTAGCTCCTTAAAGATTCAAAGTTTCAATCCTTTACAAAACAGTCACTGAACAAATCGGATCTCGTAGTCAGTCACAGTAGCCTCTCCCTGAACAAGAGCCATAAACTCTCGCTTCTTCCCATCTAGATACCTCGGCCTTCAAGTATCTCTTTCTGAAAGCAGACTCAAAGAAATCTCATCCAATCTCAGCCTCTGGAACTCTGGTAGTAATGGTGACCCACCAGATGTAGGCATCACCCTGAAGCAAAGAGATCACACAGCCCAATCTGCGAGCACCCACACAACCCATATGAGCTAAGATGTGAACGGTATTCTCTAACCACAACTCAGATCTCTCCGGTGTAGACCCTCTGAACTCTTCAGCCCCTAGGCTACGGAGTCTCTCCAATGGTAAACTAGCATCATCGCCCCTAGGCTGAGCTGCAGCCTGAGCCCCGGCAACTGCGGCCTGAAATGCTCCCGCTATAGCTTGCACAAGCGGAGCCATATCTATTCCAGCAGGACCTTGGCCACCCTGAGGTCCCTCTTCTTCAGCTCCATGCTCGCCTCCAACTCCAGGCTGAGGAGGTGGTGGTGGTGGAGGTGGTGGAGGAGCTCCAACTCCAGCACCAGGCTCTACTACATGAGCCTCAACCCCAACAAACCGCCTCATTAACAGGAGCCGCAACACGTGGTTCCTGACGAACCACTCTCAGCCTACCTCTCGGCCTCGACATCATGCTCACAAACAACAACTACACACAACAACAAAGCACAAAAAGAAAGGGTTAGCAAGGCAAGGGCTCCAAGTGGATCAAGTATGTTCCCTCACTTTAAAAAACCTTTTTCCGATGTAATAGTAGCAATGAGACTCTAAACATCATGCTTCAAACAAAACAACAAGCATACTTGATACACAAGCAAACACGCTTACATGGCAAGCAAACACCGTGCATATTAATACAAAAACTTAACTTACCTCACTTACCTTCACAAGGTCTCGGTAACCTTAGGCTCTAATACCAACAAGTGTAACCCCCTCGTCCCGGTCCGGACGCTTGACCAATCCGAGTGGGGTACATGAGGATAACCGAGATAAAACCCGTTAAGGCTCCACTTCGGTTACCGACCCTAGGAAACTTTTTCATATATTATCTTATCTAGATGCACTAATTAAACCAAAGCAGAAGCCCAACAACAAACAGGGCCTAAGCCCAACCCTTGAAACCCTTTAGAGATGTCAAAAAGCCCAATTATAGGCCTGTGTTTCGAAATAGTTGAAGCCCATTTCGAAACACGAGCTCCAGTTTTAAAAGCCAGACACCCGTTTCGAAACGCATCCACCCCGTTTCGGAATAGGGTCTCCTTTTGCCTTGCCGTTTCGATACCCGTTTCGAAACAGGCAATTCCAGTAGCCAAAGTGTTTCGAAACTGGTTTCGAAACAGGGGCTCACAGTAGCCAAAACGTCTCTGGTGCCATAAGTTTTAGGAAAGAGGCATCATTAAATAAAATATAACCTAAGTAATAAAAATGCTCTCCACGGGAATTTGGAAACGCCTCGCCGCCGAACAGGAAAACATCACCGGCTGGAACAGTGAATCACACACAAGCAGCAGATCGGTGCAACGAGACCAGAAAAATCAGCAAGTTTGGACTTTATTCATCAGTGGTCTCTCTCGGACAATCCACTGGAAAGGATTGTGGCAAGTGTGTGACAAACATGGGATTGTAAAAGATGCATTCATACCGAACAAAAGGGCTAGGGATGGACAGCGGTTTAGGTTCGTTAGAATGGCGTCGAAGGAAGATGCAAACAGGGTGATAGAGAGATTAAACGGTAAATGGATCTACAGCGGCAGATTGAGAGTTTCTATGGCGTGGAAGGGCAAAACGGAGTGGTACCGTAAGAGAGTGGGCAACACAGAACAACATGGGAAGAAGGAAAATGAGGAATCAAGAAAATCAGAAACGTCAATAGAGAGAGACGAAGTGAAACAAAACAGATCGAGAGTATCAGGGATAGTGGATGAAGACAAATGGGCAATATTACAATGGTGTGCGGTGGGTTGGTGCCTGAATCCGTGCAGCATAAAGACTCTAGCGGAAAGGTTGGAGGTAGACAAACACGATGGTTTCTCGATCTTGCGATTATCCGGATCAATGATCTTGCTAATGTGTACATCGGCACCCATTCGCGATAAAATCATGCAACTTGACCGGGTGAAAGAATGTTTCGTGAAGGTAGAAAAATGGTCTCCAGCGATCAAAGTGGAATCGCGACGGGTATGGATGTCGATAATCGGCCTTCCGATACACCTATGGCACAAAAGGACTTTCATGAACATTGCAAGTATATGGGGTGTCTTAATTCGAATGGATGATGAAACGGAAACACCATCTTCATTTGATTGCGGTAGAATTATGGTAGAAACATCCACGTTCAATCGGATTGAAGAACACATTGAAGTTCAATTTGAGGGGGAAACATATACTATCCGCGTGTTAGAGATGGATGGCACATCCCCCGCGGTGGAATGTGATTGCGGAGAATTAGATTCGACGGACGAAGAAGGTAGTAGTGAAAATAACTCATTACCGCCTAAGAGAGTGGGAAACGGAGAGGATGCAGAAACAATAAAAGAAAATACAAATTCGGTGTTATGGCTTGCGAATGAAGCATGGGAAGCGCAACAAGGAGATCCATCTGAAAAAACCAATGAAGAACGCCAGTCTGATCGGAATTGCAATGACGAACAAGGGGCATCAAACAACTATACTCAATCACCGGACATGCCAACGACGAGTCCACCGGCACGGCTAATGGAGACGGCGGAAGGATGTCTGAGCGGGGAGAAGGACGGTGGTGATAAGAGTCCTGCAGAGATAGGAGACATTCAAAATTGCAAGAGTTTGGATATAGCGGGAATTGCTAATTCTAAAGCAAGTGATTCAAATGAACAAGAGTCTAATATTCAAATGGTGGATAATTCAGAATTAAATTCTAAATTAAAACATTATCCTCCTATTTTCTCGACAAGTGCACAATCAGATTTGAGCAAAACAGAAATTGTTCAGGTGGGTCAGGCTTATTGCAAGATCAGACGGTTTTTAGGGGGCAATTTGGAAGGGTGTCGAATTTCTAGAAAAAAGAAAAACAGCCGTTTGAACAAGGTCAACCAAGAATTATCGAATACGGGAGGGGGAGACGACGGTCAAGCAGCGAACAATATTGAAATAGAAGCAATTGAAACGGTGAAGCTGGGTTCATTGATTGGGGTTAATTCCAACGGCCGGGAAGAAGAGATTATTCGAGACATATCAAGAGTGATTAGTGGCGATCGTCGAGGTTTGTGACTCATGAAAATGCTTTCGTGGAATGTTAGGGGCTTGGGAGGGAGTGCTAAACGCCGGTTTGTTCGAGATGTGATAAGGAAATATGATGCGGATATGGCAATGTTGCAAGAAACCAAGATGGAGGAGTGTCTGAAATTATGGCTAGCAAATCTATGGGGAACCGATAACTTCGAATCAGTGATCGCGCCATCAATTGGTGCGTCGGGCGGTATTTTAGTGATATGGGAGGTAAGTAAATTTAAATTAGATGTGGTAGAGATTGAACGCAATTTCATTATGATGAGAGGTAGATGGTTGCATGATGATTTATGTTGTAGTTTAGTCGTGGTATATGCACCGTCCGAATTGGAAGGGCAGCAAGCTGTATGGGCAGCGATTTTAAGTAAGATTAGCAATCAAGAAGGCCCGTGGTGCATAGCGGGAGATTTTAATGCCATATTTCTCGAGTCAGACAGAATTGGCACATCGGACAGGAATATGGAGATGGAAGCTTTTGGCGATTTTGTTCTACAAGCAGGTTTGATGGATTTACCACTTTTAGGCAAACGTTATACATGGTTTGGCCCAAAGAAAAGATGTAGCAGAATCGACAGATTTTTGATATCGACAAGTTGGATGGACACATTCAGCTCAATCCAGCAAGAGGTGTTAGCACGGGGTGTATCCGACCACACGCCATTATTTTTGAAGTGCGATGAGAATGATTGGGGTCCCCGTCCGTTCCGATTTTTTAACTATTGGATGGAGGGCAGATATCACATGAGGCAAATTATTGAGGAATGGATTCGATTAACTAAGTTGGACATTGGCACGGTAAATATTATGGTGAAACTGCGACATTTGAAGGTATTTTTGAAACAGTGGAATCGGGACAGCTTTGGGGATGTGAATGAGATAATATCAGAGTTGCAAGACAAAATTGACCGAGCGGATTTAGCAACATCTACATCTAATATTGATGTGGAAATAGAGGCGGAAAGGCGACAGTGGTTACAAGCTCTGTGGAAAGCTATGAGACATAAGGAAGCGACGTGGAGACAAAAATCAAGAGCGACATGGTTGCGTTTGGGAGATCGAAATACAGCATATTTCCACCGATCCGCTAAGCTGAGAGCGGCAAGAAATTTTATTCCAGGATTCATGGTTAATGACAATTGGATCAATTCGCCACCACTTATGCGATGTCACGTAATTCAATTTTTCATGAAGCATTTCTCTCGCGACAAGAGGGAATGTGTATGGAAATTCGAGGGGGATTTTAGGAAGCTATCGCAGACAGCTAGGGGGAATTTGGTGGCGGCATTCTCTTTGGCAGAGGTACACGGTATAGTGAGGGGTTGCGATGGTTCAAAGGCACCAGGCCCGGTTGGCTTTACGTTGGATTTCTATAAGAAGGGGTGGGAGGTGCTAAATGGCGATATTCTACGTTTCTTCGACAATTTTCATGCAAGTGGGCGGCTACCTAAGGATGTGAATTGCACTTTCATTGTCTTAATTCCTAAGGTAACATCTCCCACGACCCTTGGCGAATATAGGCCTATATGTTTAGTCAACTCGGTTTATAAAATTTTGGCAAAATGTCTTGCGACTCGATTACAAGCGGTCTTGGCAGATTTGATAAGTGATACACAATCAGCATTCATAAAGGGTCGTCAATTGGTGGATGGAGTACTTCTAGCACATGAGGTGGTGCATTCCCTACGACAACGGGGAGCAAGTGGTTTTTTATTGAAGCTTGATTTTGCCAAGGCATATGACTGCGTTAGTTGGTGTTTTTTGGATGAGGTGTTAGGAAGAATGGGCTTCTGCGACATATGGCGACAATGGATTCAGGAATGTATTAGTTCAGTTAGGTTGTCGGTGCTTCTCAACGGTAATGCCACCAAAGAATTCAGAATGGGTAGAGGCTTGAGACAAGGCTGTCCGCTATCACCTTTGCTTTTTGTGATAGTCGCGGAAGCAATGCATTTGATGCTGCGAAGGGCTGAATTAGGGGGTTTAATTCGTGGGGTGCAAGTAGCGGCTGGGATATCAGTGACACATTTGCAGTTTGCCGATGACACACTTTTGTTCTTTGAGGGCTCGTTAGAAGTTGCGCAAAACTTGAAACGAATCCTGCACTGTTTCCAAGTTTGTTCGGGGTTGAGGATAAATTTCGGCAAAAGCTCCTTGTACTCAATTGGCATAGGGGACGACTTGGGAAGTAACGTGGCCGAGGTAATGGGATGTAGGAAAGCTGAGTTTCCGTTCATTTATTTGGGATTTCCAATAGGCGCAAGTCCGAGATTGATAGCTACTTGGGAACCGGTGATTGCAAATTTTCGACGCAAATTAGCGGGATGGAAAAGGACCTCTTTGTCTTTTGCGGCTCGAATGGTTTTGGTCAATTCGGTCCTTTCTTCGTTACCGATATTCTATATGGGTTTGTTTGTCGCTCCCAAAGGGGTAATTGAGAGGATTGATAAAATTCGAAGAGCTTTCCTATGGGGGGTGTCGGTTTGGAACGGTGGATGAGCAGAGTAGGATGGGAGGTGGTATGTCGCCCGAAACAGTTAGGGGGTTTGGGGGTTGTGGATTTGCGAGTTAAGAACATGGCGATGTTATCAAAATGGGTGTGGCGATATGCGCGAGATAGAGATTCGCTATGGCGCGGTTTGATAGTAGCAAAATATGGAGAACATCCACAATGGTGGCGTTTCAACACGGAAAAGATATCGTCCATGTCGCTTGTATGGCGAAAAATTGTAGCACTCTCATGCGATGCACAGGTTGAAAAACATATGGGTATGACCGGTTTTTTATGGAAACTTGGTGATGGTAGATCGATATTTTTTTGGTTTGACCCGTGGGTAGAACAAGTGGCCTTAAAAGATGTATTTCCGCGCTTATTCGCGTTGGCATGTGACAAATTAGCGAGGGTGTGGGATTATATGGTGGAGGGCAACTTATCGCATCAACTATGGGCAGATTTCTTTAGACGCCCATTACGAGTTTTTGAACTAGGAATGCTGCGAGATTTAATTCAAATGGTGTCCAATTTTCGCGCATGGGAAGGCAAGCTAGACATGCTAATTTGGAGACCGGATGAGCGTGGAATTTTTTCAGTTGGGACTTTATCGAAACTGCTCATGCTCGATAAGGCGGGGGAAATGGAGTTTGGTGAATGTTTCGCTTGGAAGGTGCTGGTGCCGCCGAAAGTTCAAGCTTTCTTATGGTTCACATGGTTGCGTCGACTACCCACTGCTGATTTCTTGCGAGCACGTGGGATTCCACTGCCGGATGACCAAGGCCGATGCCCTTGGTGTGCGATGGTAGAGGAGAGCATCGATCACATCCTCTATGAATGCCCTTTTGCACGATCGGTTTGGCTATGGATGCGACAATGGTGGGGAATGGACTCAAGCTTACCGGTTAGTTTTGATGCATTTTACGTTCTTGACTTTCATAGTGTTTTCAAGGGATGCATGAATATGTGGTGGATAGCGTGTGTTGCCGCTGTTTTATGGTCGTTATGGATTGCAAGGAATGAATTTATTTTCCGTGGGAAACGATGGAACTTGGCTGAATTGTGTTTCTTGGTAAAATTGAGATCCTATTATTGGATAAAAGCTGATAGACGGGGAGAATTGGTAGCGGAGGCAGCTTGGTGGACTTGTCCTTCCAAAATTGAGGTTACTGTCCAACCGAAGAGGATGAGGGGGGGAAGATGCTGGCAGCCCCCGTTACGAAATGTTCTAAAATTTAACACGGATGGATCGGCGCGAGGAAAACCGGGTCCGGCAGGGATTGGTGGCGTGTTACGAGATGCGGATAGTCGTATTTTGGGTCTATTTTCAGGCCCTTTAGGCGTGATGGAGTCGAATGAAGCAGAGGTCCGAGCGATAGCCTTTGCATTGGGTATGATACAAGAGAGGGAATGGCGGCAGGGTTGTGTGATTTTGGAGACGGATTCTCAAGTCGCGTTGAGCTGGATTACTCAGACCGCAAAACGACCTTGGCGACTATGGGAGGTATTTTTGGTAATTGATCAGGCTTGTCAAGTCATATATGATATCCAATTCTGCTACGTGCCGAGGGAAGCGAATGGATTTGCGGATGCAATGGCAAAGGAGGGAGTAGATAGACTTTTGACGTTCATGGCATGTTTGTGACTTGATCTTATGTGATTTGTTTCCTTTTGTACTCGACGGATCGTATCGTACTCTTTTCCTCCAAATAGGTTTAGGGAGGTTTTTAACGAGGCGTGCGATTTCGTCAAGCTGTATGTTTTCATTATTACCTAATAAAAAACATACGGTTGCCGATAAAAAAACAGTAGCCAAAACGTATCGATACACGTTTCGATACGGGGCCTTTGAACCACACGTGTTTTGAAATAGGGTAACCCGTTTCGAAACACTTGCACTCTGTGAATTCCAAAAATCAGTTTTAGACATCTCCAATTGATCCCAAACGTCCGTAACGACCCCAAGAAGCATACTTAACATACAAACACACTCTAGAGGCATAAACCCTAGCAACCATACTCAACCTACACAAGATATACGAAAGGGCATCCATTCAAAGGATCATACATAGCATTCAAGGTTCATGTTTCAAAAGGACATACACTTAGCCAATTTAAGGTAGGCAAGATAGACATGGTTTACAAGCAACATGGCATCTAAAGCTAAACCAACAAAACATAGTTCAAAGGCATCACACCACAATTACATGTCCCATTGCTTGACCATTGCATCATAACTAAAATATCCATACTTGTTAGCTAAGCTAGCACCACAAAGCACACACACTTAGAGGCCCCTTCTTGCACTAGCAACCCACGAACTAAGGATCTGCATTGTCGAACAAAAGAGAGCGTAAGCATAAGCTTAGTGAGGGTAAGCTCATTAAAAATAATCCTCGACAATGCAGGGTCCAAGCACGAGCACAACAAGGTAAATGCATGTTCTTACCTTCGATCCACAAGAGCCAAAATGTCAATGATGCATGAACAAAAATTCACAATATGTCATGCTCAACAAGCTCAATCCATATCATATGTAAACATATATATTGATCCAAATAGGAATCACATTTCATATCACATTGATACACATATCAATTCATATTGGCACCTAGCTATGACTCGAATACGCGGATAACACGTTGGAACTCACATCCAACACAACCATTACCTTACGGTGGGATTACACTCATCACCGTTCTCGCGGAGGGGATTCCACTCATCCTCACGCCCCGTCGATGGGATTACACTCATCACCGACTAATATATATAAGAAGGTTTTCCGGGTGAACCCGTAATCCATCTTGATGACTACCATCATCAAGACCACACGCGCATTTGACTCTCGTGTGCACACTAACATCCTAATGATCGATCATTTGTACCCAAGCATACTAGTGCCAACATTTAACTCAATCAACAACATCATTTGATATCAACTTCCGTGCTTAGCACGTACTCACCATGATTAACATCATGCCTATATTTCATGCATATAACAATGCATCACAACCATGCCTCAACATACATGTATAACACATTTATACATAACCATCATAAACACAAATCATCTTGAGGCATAAACAACAATTAAAGAGTTCAACCAACGACTCTAACTAAAGCTTGGGATTAGGCTACCACTCTAATCCCAACTCTAGGTGGGTCTACCAAGCCCAACCTAGTCCACATGCTTGAACCAAATACTCGAAACCATTTTAAAAATATTAAACCACTCACCTTCATTTCCAAGCTCAACTATCAAGCAACCAACACCTTCAAGCTTCCGGATTCACTTCCGATGTCTCACCAACACAAGTCCTTGACTCTAAACAACTCAACACAATCCAAACCAACCTCAAATCAGCTCATACAATGATGTAGCTAACCCGTAATACTATTCAAGCATCAAACACAAGAATTCAAGCCATGAACAACCCCCAAAAACAACAAACCAGAGCAGCCACCAAACCCCAACCAAAACTCATGATTTCAACACATTTAACACTTCCAAAAGATTTCAAAACAACCCTTAACTAACATACTAACATTAGCCTTCCATTTCCAACATAGAACACACCCAAAATCCATTCCAAAACCTTTCAAAAAACCCCCATTAAACCCAAATCCGGGAATGTTTATAAAACTAAATAAAAATCACATATGTTGGACCATTTGGGTTGCTAATAACATAAATACTAATAAGGAATCAAAAAATTCAACATAGAACAACAAAGTTTGGATTTTTAACTTAAAAGCTCAAAAACTCAAATTCTAAAAACATGAACCAAAATGATAACTAATTGTACTTTCAAAAAGAGGAAGACGAGAGCAAGATGGGGATGTATTTACCTTTTAAAACCGAGCCAAAATGAAGATGCTAGGTAATGGAATAGTAAAAGGGGGAGGGGAGAGCTTCTTGTCGTTGGTTTTGTGTTTGGAGAAGAAGGTGATGAAATTTTTGTTTATTTGAATTATAATGAAATAAAAAATGGGTTTTAGTTGGAAAGACCAACTATTTACTAAAATGCCATTAATGAATGGCCAAGATTCTCATCTCCTAAAGTCCATGGATTTTGGACTTAGAAGATACGCCCAACATAACCTTAAATATTTTGAAATCACGAGGCCCATGAAAAATATTTTATTATTTAATTACAACCCGAAACCCAAAACATTATTTTATTATTATTTCCACCCGACCCCTAAACTCGGGTGTTACATTCCGCATCTTTATGTTTAGTTATTTAAGTTCTTGAAAATTGTTTGCATTGCATTGAATCTTTTACCTTATTCATGCATCATATCCTAGATACATTTAAGCTCATACAATTGCTTATTGTTTTTAAGGATGAAGATACAAGCCCAAGCAACTCCAAGGACTCTAAAGGAACTCGGATCAGATCAAGTACTTTAAAAGGAAGTTCGGGTCAGCTCAAGGACATTAAAAGGAAGTTCGAGTCAGCTCAAGGACATTAAAAAGAAGCTCAACTAGCTAATGGCAGCTTATAACAATGGAATCAACTCAAAACAAGTTCATAAGCTCAAAGAAAAACTCACTTAGCCAAGGGAAGCTCATACAACTTGAAGAATAAGCTAGCTCATTCAGCTAGAAAGCTCAGCTCAAGCTTCACATGTCACCTCACCAGCCAAGGGTCATGTCCCTAACCTTTGGAGGGAAAACATTTGGGCAGTAAACTCCTTGGAGGGAAACTAAGCCGAATGGACACCAAGCCCACTTTGAGTATCAATTTCTCATTCATCTCATTTTTTTGCAACACATACAATACAATACAAAGACATGAGCCTCATTGAAAAACTCTTTAAACCTAAATGGAAGAAAAAGAGTGCACCCGTATCAATGCTATTACAATTTCGGGCATACCACAAATCGAATGGATAACCATGTTGTTGTCATCTATTTCATTCTCCCATTTACCCAATTAGAAGAGAGAACATTAGATAGAGAGCTAAATTGAGAGAAAAACATGGTTGATGGAGTATTCGAGCATGCATGTACATGATTTCTTATAGAAATTGAGCTAATAAGCAAAATAAGATTGTACCCTTGTTCCATTCGAATATCTTGTGTGTTAGTTGAATTTAATTGTTTGATGTTTATTCAAGATTGAAATCTAGAATTTGATGATTAGTTCTTGTGCTTGCATATATAATTGAAGTTTAGATTGAGTAATTGATATAATTACATTGATATAGAATGAATCAAGGTTAACCGATTGGTGTATGTATGCTTAAATGCACTCTAGTGATGTGTTCGTGTAATTAATTGAATAGATGATGATAAAAACAAATCTAGAAAAATTGATGTAGGAGAAAGTTGCTGGAAATTTATTTAACTAGTGAACTGAGGTTGGTACTGATTTGTATTAACTAAAGGGCTAGAAAATTGAGTAAGACTCATGGGAGGGAGTAAAATGAATGTTTGATAGTTAAGATTGCATGAATTGTAGTCAAATTAAGTGTCTTAATGTGTATATTGGCAGAATAGGTAAAACTGGACTAAATTGTAAAGTTGGCTGAATTGAGGACTTAGTTGAACTAATTAGGGGTTTATCTTAACTTAATAGAATAGGGGGGAAACATGGTAAACATTGGTAAAAAGGGATAAAATGAAATAGTAAGGGTTCTATGTGAAATAACTCACTAAAGTACACTAAACTACTAAACTGACAGAATAGTCACTAGAAAATGGACCTAATTTTAAATAGAAATATGTATTGATGTAGAAAAAATAAAAATATGGGCATTATATGTTTGAATAGATAATTGAATTAGCTTTTTAAGGGTGTAAATTAATTGAAAATCCAATGAGTAGATTAAAAGGTATGAACAAATTACTACAGGGTGTACAAACTGTCAGGGCAGAAAATGTTTTGGATAATGTAGTTCAAATGAGCTTGAGTTATTAATGTATTGATTCTAATTATTTTCCATGTTGTGTGTGACTTGCTAGAGAAAGGATTAGAAGAGGTTGCTGAAGGAATTAATGGTGGATCATCAAGGGATACACAAAAGGGAGTAGCAATACAAGACTTGCTAGGAGTATTGTGAGTGTAACTCCGCTTAGGGTTAGGACTTAGGTCCTAACCAATCTCTTTTCTTAAATTGATGCCATGTAAAATGACTAACCTATATTTGGTAACCAAGGGAAGAATGAGTAAACTGAAAACTTGTTTGATGTCATGATTAATGGCGGCTTCAGGCGATTTACTCCTTGTAAATTTACGACGAATAATCGTAAATAGTGTGATGCTCGAAGTGAAGGAGATGAGGAGGAGATCGGAGAAAAGAGAGGCTATTATTTCCCCGGTTATGCACTCTTATTTTAGCCTTGCTCAGGCTCATTCAGTATATCTAGACTTGTCTTCTCTTAGTGGGGAACGTATATTAAATGAATGTTATCTTAGTCTTGCCCAGACTCATTGGTTGGTGTAATGTTATTATGCTAATTTTTCTGGGGTTAGGAGGGATTGTAATCCTTAAATCTGATTTAATAAAAGATCGAATTTAGAAAGTCGAAATTGAAAATTTGTCCCTCAAGAATTTGGTCTTAAATTTAAATATTTTAAAGTACAAAATAATTTTTAAAAAATAAATATACTAAATAATATCTCATTTATTATAAAACACAGTTGTTTAAACAATGTTAAGATAATTGATGAAATATTTAAAAATAATCTCATAAATGCGACAATAAGGGCAACGACCTAGGGCCTTGCCTAGCACTCACCCAAATATATTAGCTGGAGACTTGGGCTGAGTTTAAAGAATTTTGAGGGCTAACTAAAATAACTTTTTTCATATATATAAATCCTACAAATTGAGTTTAAACTTTGACCTTTGAACTATTGGAATAAAGTTGACTGCATGGGGCCTACATCATTATTATTATTTTTGTATAATTTATTATTAATTTTTTATAACCATTTAAAATTTGGACCGGTTTTTATAAAAAAATTATAACTTAACCAAAATTACAAGTAATATAATACCATGTATTGTACCGTTAGTTTTTATTTTTGCAAAAATAAAAAGGCACTGTTGTTTTGTAATTAATATAGGTTTTAGGGTAATTATTAAAGTTTTAATAATAATTTATTTTTTATTTTTAATAAGAACAAAAATTTAAAATAGACCAATAAATAATCTTTGTATTTTTCTTATTTTTTACGTCTCAATTTTTCCTTAATTTTCTCTCTTCTTAAAATTTAATTTTTTCAATATTTGTTATTAGAGACCCAATTTTTTTTCAATGCTTGTTATTATAGACATGCTCTTAAAATTTAATTATTTTACAATACTTGTTATTAGGGAGAAATTTAAATAACGACCCACAACCGCAAGAATGACTATTATATAGTGGTAACGACATCGTCCGAAACTACGATGTCTGCAACCGTTATGTCCGCGATCGCGATAAACGCAATGTGGCCGAAAACAAGACCACATTCGTAATTTAAATTTTTAATTAAAGGTGTAATTTTTTTGTTCGCCCTAAGGCCACCAAAATCTCGGAAACGGGCCGGAACACGACTACGCTATTATTCTAACTTTTCTAGTCTTTAGAGGGACTTGTGGTTTATTTGCATGTACCTTTTGCTTGGACTAAATGTCCCAGACTGGGAGTTAATTTGGCTACTTCGCCTGCTGATGTTCTAGCTTTTAAGTTTTCTAGTCTGAATATTTATTCTGACTATGGTTTGCTTCTTTTCGATTTTAGTTTCGCGTTGTTGCTTTTGTCTTCTGAGAGACTGTTTTTATTTTTTTTAACTTTGTTTCCTTTTATATACCATAATATTAAAAATAAAATTAAATGAATTTTAATTTTTATGATGTGGCATATGATTTAACTGATCATATATGAAATTATATATATTAGTACATTAAATATAAATCCTAAAAAGTGAAGAAAAAAAACATATTCAAAGGTATCTTTTTCATTATGATAAAAGTAGAAGCAAATGAAAATACTAAAGCGTTCATTCCTTCCTTATTTAATATTTATTATCCGCCATACAGTAGGCGTACATGCAACTATATAGCATTTTTATTTTGGAAGATTTTTAAGCAGAAGAAGATTATTAGTATTTAGTAGGGCTTTTCTCCGATGACATTGCCTGCAGGATCCTAGTTGCAAGTAGGGATGTAAAAAGCTGACCCGACCTGAAAACTCGACTGAAACCTGCTCGAGTCAGAACCTGATTTGACCTGAAAATTTAATGACTCGAACCCGATCTGTAACCGACTGTTGTTGACCCGAACCTGAATTCGACCTGTTACTGTAGTGACCGAACCCGACCTGCGTCCGACTGAAAACGACCCGAACCCGAATTGGACCTGTTACTGTGGACCTGAAACCCGACCTGCGCCTGACTGAAACGAACCCGAACCCGAAGCCGACCTGGCAGAAAACCGATTTTACCCGACTGAATTGACCCGAGATCCGATATTACCCGACCTGTTTTAAATCCGACCTGTTTTGGACCCGACCTGTTTTAAACCCGACCTGTTTTGAACCCGACCTGTTTTGGACCCGACCTGTTTTGAACCCGACCTGTTAATTGACTCGACCTGCTTTGAACCTGGCCTATTTTTAACCTGAATTGATATTGATCTGACTTGATATTTACCTGATATATAGTTGAAGAAGTCTACGATTTGATAAATTTAAAGTGTTAGATAAATGTAAAGTATTAATTTATTAAATTCATTTAATACTAACTCGTTCAATATAAATTATTTGTGAAGTTTAATAAGAATTAACATACTTAAATTTATTTTATTAAAAATATTTAAAATTTAAAAATTTTATTAAATTAATAAGTTGTGATGGATGAATTTAAAACAAATTATTTAAATTTTAAATCAATTTATTAATTGTGATCATTAAATTTAAGAAATATTTTATTAAAAATTTTAATTATAACTATTAAAATAATAAAAAAATATTTTTTACTTTAGGGGAATTTTTTTTTTTGAATTAATGGGGGAATTTTTTTTAATTGATAGGAAATTATGGGGGGATTTTGACACCATATCAAACAAAACAAAATGGTGGTGGGGGGAGAATTTTGCCGCCAAATAAACAAATTGGGGGGGAGGGGGGAATTTTGGCGCCATTGGGATTTTATTTATTTATTTATTTAGGGGTTAATTATCCTTTAGGTCCTTCATTAATTAGATGGTTAGGGTTTAAGTCTTTTAGGTATTAGTTTATTTTTTTAGTCTTAACTTTTGGTTTAGTTTCTTTAAATTTTATTTAATTAGACCATGCTTCATAAATTAATTAATTATTAAGTTTTTTGTTTTGCTTTAAATTTGATTTGATCCTCGCATAAAGATTTGATAAGTAATTAGGTTTAATAATTTTATTCATTTGTGATTTGGGCTCTAATTAATAATTTATTTTTAGATTTTAAATCAATTTATTAATTGTGATCATTAAATTTAAGAAATATTTTATTAGAAATTTTAATTATAACTATTAAAATAATAAAAAATATTTTTTAGTTTAGGGGAAGTTTTTTGTTTTGAATTAATGGGGGGAATTTTTTTTTATTGATAGGAAATTATGGGAGAATTTTGTCATCATATCAAACAAAACAAAATGTTGGGGGGGGGGGGGGGGAATAATTTTGCCGCCAAATAAACAAATTGGGGGGAGGGGGAATTTTGGCGCCTTTGGGATTTATTTATTTATTTAGGGGTTAATTATCCTTTAGGTCCTTCATTAATTAGATGGTTAGGGTTTAAGTCTTTTAGGTTTTAGTTTATTTTTTTAGTCTTAACTTTTGGTTTAGTTTCTTTAAATTTTATTTAATTAGGCCATGCTTCATAAATTAATTAATTATTAAGTTTTTTGGTTTGCTTTAAATTTGATTTGGTCCTCGCATAAAGATTTGGTAAGTAATTAGGTTTAATAATTTTATTCATTTGTGATTTGGGCTCTAATTAATAATTTATTTTTAGATTTGTCCTTTTTATGTTTCAATTTATTTTGTTTGTTAGATTTATGAGTTTATGTTTAGGGTTTAAGGGTAAGTGTGTCAAGTTGATTGTTTGGGGCTATGAGATTATTTTATGGATTATGTGATTAGGCTTGCACTCTAATTATTAGTGAATAGTGTTTGTAAGATTTAGATATTCATGTTTGGGGTTTAGGGGTAAACATGTCAATTTAATTATTTGGGGTTATGAGATTAGTTTAAGGATTAGGGGATTATGCTTGTACTCTAATTATTAGTGATTATAAGATTTAAGGGTTGAGGTTTATAGGTATTATTTAGGTGTAAACATATATACATACAAATATGTATGTTCTAATATATATATATAACAATATACGCATACCAAAACTTACATACATATATATATGTATATATATATATAATTATAACAATATATATAATAAAACTTACATACATAGATACATACATGTATATATATACTAAAACTTAAATACATGCATATATATGTGTTTTAGTATGTATGTATACATGTGTGTTTTAGTATTTTCTTCATTCTAGTCCCTTAACTTTATTTTAATTTGTCCACATTTATTATTCCAAATTGGCCAACATTTATTTTTTTAATTTGTCCAATGTTTTATTATTTTAATTTGATACTTTATTCATTCTAGTCCCTTAACTTTATTTTAATTCCATATTGACCTCTCTCTCTATATATTTTAATTTATCATGTTTTATAATTTTAATTTGAAATTTTGTTCATTCTAGATCCTAAAACTTTATTTTTATTCTAAATTGACATCTACTTATTGTTTTTTTAATTACTCTAATTTTTATACTTTTAATTTGATATTTTTGTTCATTGCAGTCCCCAAAATTTTATTTTTATTCCAAATTGACCCCTTTTCATTGTTTTCTTTTAAATTTGTCTAATGTTTTATAATTTTAATTTGATATTTTTGTTCATTATAATCCGTGAAACTTTATTTTTAATCCAAATTGACCCATTTTCAGTCCAAATTGACCCATTTTCATTATTTTTTAATTACTCCAATGTTTTATAATTTTTATTTGATATGACTTTAAATAATTAACCCAAACCAATGACGGTTGTCGAAGGTCAACCTAAAGTCTATCGACTACTTTATACGGTTGTACCGAACTCAAACTCAATACGAATTCCAATCCTAAAAATACCCCGACCTGAATTACCCGACCTGAAACTACCCGACCTAAAATTACCCGACCTGAAATGCAGCCG
The DNA here is from genome assembly GCA_958450335.1 of Hibiscus tridactylites. Taxonomy (NCBI): domain Eukaryota; kingdom Viridiplantae; phylum Streptophyta; class Magnoliopsida; order Malvales; family Malvaceae; genus Hibiscus; species Hibiscus tridactylites. The sequence goes on along the minus strand of OY288289.1, from coordinate 20,326,626 downwards.
ACCTGAAATGAACCCGACCTGAAATGGACCCGACCTGAAATGGACCCGACCTGAAACGGACCCCACCTGAAATGGACTCGAACTGAAATGGACCCGACCTGAAGTGTATCCGAACCCGAATTGACCTGTCAATTATCTGCTTCGGACCCGACCCGTTTTGACCCGACCTGAAATGAACCCGACCTGAAATGGACCCGACCTGAAATGGACCCGATCTGAAATGGACCCGACCTGAAATGGACCCGACCTGAAATGGACCCGCACCCGACCCGAGTCGAGTCAAAATAAAAAAATGATTTGAAATGACCTGTACCCGATTTTACCCGACCTGACAGTACCCGACCTGAAACCCGTCCGATTACCTGTTTTTACATCCCTAGTTGCAAGTAATGAAAGTCCCACCATTGTTGCATGTCACCTTAGCACAACCGAGACGAACCGAGTTGCGCCAAACCACTTGAGTGTAGTGCCCGCAAACCTTGTCTGGAGCACAACTGTTGGAGTCATAATCGTAGTCGGCACCCTCATTAACCCACATTGCTACAGCATCAGTGACGGATAGGTCACCGCTGCCCCAGGCAAGGTTCTCGCCATAAGGTCCACCAGAGTGCTCGAGGCTGCAATCAGCAATGCGCTGATTAGCATAGTCTTGTGCGTAGGCAGCCACAGTGTCGTCCCAAGTGATAGGTTCAACGCCGACAGCAGCTCGAGCTGTGTTGTGGGGGTCAAGGTAGTTATTACAAGATGAAATCAAGAAAGATTACTTTATTTACTTTGATGATTTACACAATATAAACATGGTGTTTATATAGGAAGTATACAAATCTGTTTTAACCATCTAACCAACTAACTTCCAGCTAACTAACTAACAGCTAATACAAACTAATACAACTTGATATCTAACATCCCCCCCTCAAGATGGAGACCGGTGAATATTGAGAAGTCCCATCTTGTCAATGAAGTGGCGAAAAGCAGGTGAATGCAAAGCTTTAGTGAAAATATCCGCAAGTTGATCACCGGATCGAACATGGAACAAACGTAAAAAACCAGAACAAAGTTTCTCTCTAACAAAATGACAATCCACCTCAATGTGTTTGGTGCGTTCATGGAAAACCTGATTCTGTGCAAGGTGTATGGCAGCTTGGTTGTCGCAGTAAAGGAAAGCAGTTGCAACAGATATCTGGAAAGAAGAAAGCAAGGCAGCGATCCAAACCAATTCGCAAACTGCAGAAGCCATGGCTCGGTATTCAGCCTCACAGGAAGAACGACTCACCGTATGTTGTTTCTTGGACTTCCAAGAGATGATATTTCCTCCAAGATAGGTGCAAAAACCAGTGGTGGAGCGACGAGTATCCGGACAGGAGCTATAATCCGAGTCAACGAAGGCACTAAGCTGCATGGTACACGATGCTGAAAAGAAAAGGCCCATGCCAGGAGTAGCCTTGATGTAAGATAGCAGATGATAGGCTGCATTTAGGTGAGGCAATCTCGGAGAAGAAACGAATTGACTCAGAAGATGGACAGTATAAGTAATGTCGGGCCTCGTATGCGTAAGGTAAAGAAGACGGCCCACCAAACGACGATATATCTGTGGATCAGGCAGAAGTTCACCTTCATGAGCACTTAGCTTGTGTGGGGAGACAATGGGCAACTCAGCAGGCTTCTTACCCAAGGAACATGTGTCTTCGAGAATCTGAAGAGCATAGTGACGCTGAGACAATGAAATGCCAGACGCATTTCGAGCCACCTCAAATCCCAAAAAATAACGCAAGGGACCCAAGTCTTTAAGCTTGAAATGCTGTTGAAGAAACTCACGAACAAGAGCAAGAGCAGACAAATCCTTCCCAGCAATGATGATATCATCAACGTAAACCAACAAAGCAATTAAGTCATCCCCAGTCCCTTTAACAAACAGAGAATGTTCAGAAGGAGATTGAACAAACCCGAGCTTAAGCACAACTGAAGAAAAAGTGTGAAACCACTGACGAGAAGCTTGCTTAAGACCGTATATAGACTTGTTCAATTTACAAACAAGATTGGAGCCAACAGAATCAACCTTGTAACCGAGAGGAATTTTCATGTAAACCTCCTCATCAAGCAAGCCATTCAAAAAAGCATTATTCACGTCCAATTGAAGAAGATGCCAGCCTTGCGAAGCAGCCAAAGCAAGCAGAAGTTTAAAAGATGTCATCTTCGCCACTGGTGAAAAAGTGTCAATGTAGTCGATGCCCTCGACCTGTGTAAAGCCCTTAGCTACTAAGCGTGCTTTATACCGGTCAACAGTGCCATCGGCATGATATTTAACCCGATAAACCCATTTACAATCGATAGGTTTCTTGCCATCGGGGAGAGGAACAACAGTCCAAGTGCAAAGAGAATCCATCGCATGTAACTCTTCAGCCATAGCCTTTTGCCATTCAGGAAATCGAACAGCCTGATGGTAGAAGGAAGGCTCATATGCTGAGGATACATTAGCAACAAAGGTGGCATATGAAGAAGATAAATGTGCTGAAGAAATATAATCCTGAATAGGATAGGAACATGCAGCAGTATTACAGTGATAATGCTGAAGATAAGAAGGTTTAGTTGTGGCTCGAGAAGACCTTCTAACCACTGGAAGATGATCAATGACTGCAGGCACATTTTGGACAACTGGTTCAACATGTTGAACAATTGGTTCAACAACTTGTTCATGAGGATCAGATGGAGGAGTCACATGTGGAACTGCAGACGCAGGTTCAACAGGCTGAAGTATATCCGAAACCAGCTCAGGCTCATGATTATCAGGATCATGCTGAAGTGGAAGGGACTCAGTCTCATCGTGTGGAACAGTCTCATCTTGTGGAACAGACTCAGTAGATGATTCAGGGCCATGATCCATATCTGTTGTATGCGTAGCATGCAGATCAGCATGCACATGCAGCCGAGAAGTAGCTTGAGTAGAAGAGATATTATCACCACACACAACTGGCAAAGATATATCAGGAAATGGATCATCAGTAGAGATTGAAGAACGAATCGAATGATAGGGAAAAATACTCTCATGAAAAACCACATTGCGAGACACCATGATGGATTTAGTCTGAAGAACAAGAATCTTGTAACCCTTCATGCCAGCCACGTATCCCAAAAATACACCAGGTAATGCCCGTTCTGAAAATTTATCCCGATGAGCCTGAAGAGTAGAAACAAAACAAAGACACCCAAAAGTTTTGAGATGTTTATAATCAGGAACACGACCATGCAACAACTCAAAAGGTGATTTGTTATCCAACAAAGGAGATGGAAGCCGATTGAGGAGGTAAGTAGCTGTCAATACACAATCACCCCAAAAAGCAATAGGCACCTTGGATTGAAAATAAAGAGCTCGAGCAATGGTGAGAAGATGCTGATGTTTGCGTTCGACAACAGCATTCTGTTGAGGAGTCTCAACACAAGAGAATTGGTGTACAATGCCCAAAGAAGAAAACAAGTCAGTGAATTTTAACTCTGGTGCATTATCGGATCTAAAAATTTTTAAATCACACCCAAACTGCCTCTTAACCATTGCTATGAAATTAGGGACTATCGAACTAACATCAGATTTTCGTTTAAGTAAGAAAGTCCAAGTAGAACGAGAATAATCATCGACCAAGGTTAAGAAAAACCTATTATGATCATATGTACCAACTTTGTATGGCCCCCAAATATCAGCATGCAATAACTCAATAGGAGCAACAGATCGAGAAGTAGAATTAGAATAGGGCAATCTACGTTGCTTAGCAAGAGGACAAACTTTACAAAGATCAGTTTTATTAGATTTACAAGATGGTAATACATCATGCAAAGCACGTAACACTTGAGGACTAGGGTGGCCAAGCCTTTCATGCCAAGAAGCTAATACAACTGAAGAGGAAATATCACAAACATCTGTAGAACAAGTAGCAGCCTTCACATTTTGTACACCTGGTATGCGAAGTAGGTAAAGTCCTTTATAAAACTCACCCTTCCCAATCACTTGCTGTAGGTCCTGAATAATGCAACAATCATTACGAAATAGAACAGAAAGATCAGAGTACTTCACCAACTCACTAACTGCCAGAAGATTAAACTGAAATTCTGGTACAAACAATACATTCTTTAGAACCAAGGTAGAAGAAAGATGTATATCACCAGAAAATCCAACTTCAACTTTAGAGTTATTAGGCAAAAGGATAGATGTATGTTGAACTGGACGCAAGCAATCAAAGAAACTACGAATATGGCAAACATGCCTCGAAGCCCCAGAATCAATCACCCAACAATTATGAGTATCACAAGAACCTAAAGAATTAATATAGGAAATAATCTTGCCTTGCATAGAGAAATTAACAGAGGAGGAAGGAACTTCCAAACTCGAAGCAGCCTGCAACTGGTTAGTAAGCATGGCTATGAGCTGTTGACACTGCTTTGTAGTCAGAGAATCATTTGTAGCAAGTCCATCAGGAGCAGCAATAGCATTGGAGTGAACCAAAGAATTCTGTTTCGAGCGAGAACTGTATCCAGGAGGATAACCATGGAGCTTGTAACATTTGTCTTTGGTGTGGCCTAACAAGCTGCAGTGACTACACTGTGGACGAGATTTCTTAGCAACTGATGCCTTGATCGCAAATGTAGGTTCAGGAACAGAACTATGAATGACAATGGAACGCTGGTTTTCTTCTTGAAGAATCCAAGAAAAAACTTTGGACAAAGATGGAAAAGGATCCATCAGAAGAATCTGTGCACGAATGGAAGCATAGGACTCATTTAGCCCCATCAAGAACTGCATGGTCAGTTCTTTTTGATGTTCATCCAACATTTTCTGAACACCACCACAATCACACTTGGAACAAGAACAAAGAGGCTTAACAGAAGATAATTCATCCCACAGAATCTTTAATTGAGTATAATAAGTGCTAATAGAGACCGAACCTTGAGACAATTCACCCAATTTCTTCTTCAAATGAAACACTCGAGGACCATTAGTTTGGTGAAATCGATCTTCAAGATCCTTCCAAATAGCTGCAGCAGTGGAATGATACAGAAGACTGGCTGCAATGTCCTTCGAAACTGAGTTCAAGATCCACGAGTTAACGAGATTGTTAGCCCGTGTCCAAGCATTAAAATCAGTTGAAGAAGACGCTGGCGCAGGGATGGAACCATCAATGAAACCAGTCTTGTTTTTCGCAGAAAGAGCCATCAACATAGACCGTTTCCAGCTATTGTAGTTGTCATTCGTGAGAGGCTGAGTAACCAAGACCATACCAGGATTATCAGACTGATGTAGGTAGTAAGGATTACTACCATTGTTGAATTGATCAGAAAGAGAAGTAGTTTCAGCCATGAAGAAAATTTGAAGAAAAAGAAAAGAATCAAAGAATTAGAGATGCAGAAAACGTGAATAGCAATTCACAACTGATACCATATTACAAGATGAAATCAAGAAAGATTACTTTATTTACTTTGATGATTTACACAATATAAACATGGTGTTTATATAGAAAGTATACAAATCTGTTTTAACCATCTAACCAACTAACTTCCAGCTAACTAACTAACAGCTAATACAAACTAATACAACTTGATATCTAACAGTAGTCTTCTGGTGAGTTTTGGGCATGGGAGGGAAGGACCAATGCTAAGGCCACGGCCATTAGACAAGCAAGAGCAAGGGAAGACACCTTAGAAAACTCCATTTGAGATTAGATTCTATTAGGAGAAATGGAAGTATGAGGTGAATTTTATATGTGCTTTGATGGATGTATTTATAGAGGGTTACTAGTTTTGGCTGCTGAATGTTCAAAATAGGTTACCCTTTCAAGAAATGTTGTTTAATATTTTCCATGGAATAAAAATCAATGGCGTTTAGGGTTGTTTCGTACTGATTTGATTATAATGTTTGCCTCTTCCTCATGCTAATTTGTTTTTAAAAATATAATAACAATGGGAAGATGGCTTATTTGAATTTGGATTATGCATGAAAGCCACCTCATTCGAAACACGTAATGTTATTTACTTTATTCCTAGTCTTTACTACAAAACATGCACTCATACGTTTGTGCTACGTATATAATAATAATTCTTATTTTGAATCACATTGCAAATAGGTTAGACACTAGGCATTTCATACGTATGTGTTATTATTATTATTATTATTATCATTATTATTATTATTATTATTATTTACCACATTGCAAATAGGTTGAACACTATACTTATTTTTAAAATATATTATATTCAAAATTATCAAAACACATGTTCACCCTAATTTGTACAAGTCCTTCTAAAAAAATACTAATATATCTCACGTGTTCAAAAGATATTTCATTTATAATTCAATATATCAAAAGAAAACCGTTGGGCCATGATGTAATTCTCATGTATTACTACATTATTATATGTTGAATTTATGGTGAAGCATTTTAATATCACAAATAGGGATGTAAAAAAGTTGACCCGACCTGAAAACTTGACTGAAACATGCTTGAGTCAGAACTTGCTTTGAGCTGAAAATTTAATGATCCGAACCCGATCTGTAACCGACTGTTGTTGACCCGAACCTGAATTCGACTTGTTACTGTAGTGACCGAACTCGACTTGCGTCTGACTGAAAACGACCCGAACCCGAATTGGACCTGTTACTGTGGACCTGAAATCCAACCTGCGCCTGACTGAAACGAACCCGAACCTGAAGCCGACCTGGCAGATAACTGATTTTACCCTTTTGAATTGACCCGATATCTTATTTTACCCGATCTGTTTTGGATCCGACCTGTTTTGGACTCGATATGTTTTAAACCCGACCTGTTGTTGACCTGAACTGATATCGACCCGAAATCTATGGCTTGATGATTTATCAATTACAAAAAGTTAATGAAGAGTGAATACTAAAAAATAAAAACATTGATCCAAGTAATACAAATAATTTATGAAATTAAAAAATATTAAATTAGACATTATATTATACTTCCAATCGAATACATTAAACATATTTATATTTAACTAATATTTACGTTACTTAAAAAAATAATTTATGAAATTAAAAAATATTAAATTAGTTTAAGGTTATTGGTTTATGAGATTTATTTTGATTCCTTAAAGTTTATGGTTATGTGTTTAGTATTAATTATTTAAGGTTTAGTTTAGGGTTATTGATTTGCGAGATTAATTCCAATTCAACCAGCCAAATTATGCATTTGAATTGATTAATGATGCTCATATTTTTCCTATCTTGTATGGATTTGAATCCCATTATGAAAATGTAATACCTCTTATTTAATCAATAAATATTTAAACCAAAGCTTCATGTGTATAATTGAACTAAATTAAAGTTTCAACTTTCATGTGTACAATTACATGTTTACATTCAAATAAAAAATTTGTGTATAATTATTTTAAACCAAAACTAATAATAATAATAATAATAATAATAATAATAATAATAATAATAATAATAATAATAATAATAATAATAATAATAATAATATCCAAATTGAATTAACTTATTAAACTTAGGATCTAATTGAGCTAAACTAAAACCTATAAACATAAATTACTTTAAATTTGGACTCAAATAAATTAAATTAAAATTTAAAAGTACATATTTAGGACTTAAAGAAAACATCTAAAATCAGAAGGGCTAAGAAAATAATTTCCCCTAACATGAAAAATAACGCGGCTCTTTCTCCCGCCCTTTCATTTCAATTAAGAAAAAAGAAAACATAATAATTTGTTAGGAAAAAAGGGGGAAACGACCGCACTTTTATTTCAATTAGAAAAAAAAAACATAGTTAAAAAAAGAGGGAAACATATAGAATATGGAGGGAAAAAAACCTCCTATTTTTTAGAAGAGTTTAATTATCTTTTAAGTTTTATTGTGTTAAAATGTTGTATTTTAGTCCTAATATTTACTTTTAAATTTTTGTTTAATTCAATTTAATCAGAAATATCGTGACGATATGGACTTCGTATATAGCAATCCCCTCCATAAGGTGATATTTAGTCATTAAAATTTTACATTTAGTCGAATTTGGCCCATATTTCTTTCTAATTTTATAATTTAGTCTAATAATTTCAATATGCTAATATTTTTGTTTATTTTAGTTCATAAGATTTAATTTTTAGCCAAAATTGACTCAATTATTTCTATGGTAAAATTGTGAAATTGGTCATTATACTCAAATTTCTCCACTTTCAAATTGTCAAATTAGTCCCTAATTTCGATTTTATGCTATATATTTATGGTAAAATTGTAAAATTGGTCACTGGACTCTCAAATTTCTCTACTTTTAAATTGTCAAATTGGTCCCTAATTTCAATTTTAGACTATATTTTATGGTAAAATTGGTCCCTAATTTTGGTTGATGGCTTAAGTTTTAGACTTTAATGTTAATGGTTTAGGGTTTATGGCGTAGTTTAAGATTATTAGTTTATGAGATTAATTTCCATGGTTTAAGGTTTTATAGTGTATGATTTAGTGTTTAATGTTAATGGTTCAAGGTTTATGGCATAGTTTAGGATTATTATTTTATGAGATTAATTTCTATGGTTTAAGGTTTATAGTTTATGATTTAGTGTTTAGTATTAATCGTTTAGGATTATTGGTTTATAAGATTAATTTGTATGGTTTAAGGTTTATGGTTTATCTTAGTGTAGGAGATTATTTTCAATTGTTATATAGTCTATAGCATATAATATATATATATAATATCATACACGATGATATTATTATTAATTTATTACCATACTCTATATTAACGTATGAACCCTAAACCCTAAACCCTAATGTATGTAAGTATGTATGTACCTATCAATGTATGAACCCTAAACCTTTAATGAATTTTCTTTTAACCCAAAACCTTAAACCCTAAAATCATAAACATAAACCCTAAACCCTAATGTATATAAGTATATATGTATGTATTTATGAATGTATGAACCCTAAACCCTACACCTTATACACTAAACCATAAACCCTAAATCATAATGTATGCAAATATGTATGTATTTTGTAACACCCGGGTTTGGGGGTCGGATGGAAATAATATTAAAATATTGTTTCGGGTTTTGGTTTTAAAATTTAAAATAATAAGATATTATTTTGGGCTCCAGATATTCGAATCAAAATTTTATGTTGGGTCAAAATTGTTTTGGGAATTAAATCCCATGGATTTTATGATAAAGGAGAATTTGCCATCTCATTAATGGCAAGATGGTAAATATGAGAGCTTTCAAATTTAAAATCCCCTTTTATGTTAAACAAGCCTTGTCATCTTCTTCTTCTTTCTTATTTCCTTTCTTCACGTCAAAAAGGGAGAGCTCGTCTCCATTTACTATTTCATCTCTTTTCTTCTTCAATCTTGGGGCTTTTTGAAAGGTAAAATCGTTTTCAACTTGTCCTCCTCTTTCTCTTTAAGATGGTACCATTAATTTTCATAAAGCTCATAGATTTTGTAGTTTAGGGTTTTGAGCTTTTAGATTAAAAATGTAAACTTTGTTGTCTTTAACTTGAGTTTCCGATTTGTTGAAGTTATATATGTTGTTTACTACCCATAAGACCCAACATAGATGATTTTTACATGATTTTAACATGATTCCCGAATTTGGGTAAAAATGGGGTTTTTGGAGGGTTTTGGGTGAGTTTTGGGGGTTGTTTTAGGTGGGAATTGATAGCCCAATGGTAGTACTATGGTTAGGGGTTGATTTGGGAATGTTTGTGGGTGCTATGGATGTTGGAAGGATGGTTTTTGGACATGGTTTAGGGGCTGCCCGAATTTGATAAAAATGGGGTTTGATCATGGGTTGCAACATGATAAATTTCAATTGAATTGTGTTCCGAGTTGGTATTTTGATGTTGGGCTGATTTGGAATTGTTTGAATTGTGTTTGAGGTTGTTTGGAAGCGGGAATTTGTGTTGGAGAAGCCTCGGGAAGAAATCTGGAAATTTGAGGGAGGTTGCTAGCTTGGCTTGGAGCTTGGATGTTTAGGTGAGTGGTTAAATATTTTCAAAATGGTTTTGAGTATTTGGTTCAAGCATGTGAACCTAAGATGGGCTTGGTAAACCCACCTAGAGTTGGGATTAGAGTGGTAGCCTAATCCCAAGCTTTGATTAGAGACTTTGGTTGCACTTTTTAATGGTTGTATATGCCTCGTATTAAATTGTGATAGTGTTGATTAAGTATATGTTGTATACATGTATGATGAGGCATGTTTGATGCATTGTTATATGCTTGATGATGATGGATGTGATATGATTATACACATGTGCAAAATATGATGTGATATGTTTGATAATGATGTACATGTGGCGTTGTCATGTGAAATGAGATTAGGAAGTGATTGTATGATCCGAGGATCATGGTGAGTATATGCTAGACATGGAAATGTGGGTTGTGCATGACGGTAAGCCATGGTGAGTACGTGCTAAGCACGGAAGTGTTATGAATTGATATTATGAATGATTAATGAAATGTGTAGTATTGGCACTAGTATGCTTGGGTACAAATGATCGATCTTTTGTTCGACAATGCAGATCAATGGTTTGTGGGTGGCAAGGGCAAGGAAAGGACTCCAAGTGTTGCTTACGGTTAGCTCAAGTATGATAGTTAAATTTAAAGATTGTAATAGTAAAGCAATGGGATAGGGTCGTATTGTGATGCTTTTGGAATATATGGTTGTTGTTGTTGTTGTTTAGGAGCATGTTAGACTCATCATATGTGTTTGTTAATTTGGCTTTTATGATGTATGCCTTGCTTGAAATCATGTTAGTATTTGGCTATCTAGAATTGCGTAAGTGTTGGATATGTTGAGCTTAATATCTATAATGACATGTGTGGATGTGTGGCTTGTGATGTTGTGCTTTGATGTTTAGTCTTGCTATGATGTTGCTCAAGCATGCTCGAATGTTGGGTTGCCTTAAGTTTCATTGTTAGTGAGTTGTTATAGGTTGTGGAGGTGTTTTGGGGCACCCTTGTGCCTTAAAACAGCCCAAACGAGTCTGCAGACAGGGGGTGTTTCGGAACGGGTCCCCGTGTTCCGAAACGGCCCTTGTGTTTATGGCCTGCCGTTTCGAAACGGATGAGGGTCGTTCCGGAACGTTTTCGCTACTGGAATTTTGAGAAATTGGCGAGATGAAGCCGTTCCGAAACGAGCCTCTGAGGTTCCGAAACGGTCAAATCTCGTTGACCACGAGATATTGACCGTCAAGAGCGTTCCGATACGGGTCTCCCCTGTTTCGGAACGGTCACCTCGTGGTTGACCCAGGCCCGTTGACTAGGTCAAGGCGTTTCGGAACACCCTATAGGTGTTTCGAAACGACCTGCTGTAATAAAGTAAAATGGACTGTTTACCCCTTTTTGTTGGTCGGTTAATGTTTCGTTGCTTGTATCTTCCGCTGTTGCGTTCCACATAGGAATTAAATATGCATCTAGATAAGACTAAAGTTAAAAGAAATTTTCTGGGTCGTTAACCGAGGGGAAATCTTAACGGGTTTCGCTTCGGTTTTCCCCGTGTGGCCCACTTGGACCGGTCATCCGACCAGACCGGGTCGAGGGGGTTACACTTGTTGGTATCAGAGCCTAAGGTTACCGAGACCTTGGGCAGGTAAGTGAGGTAAGTTTAAGTTTTGAATTGATGTGCACGGTGTTTGCTTGCTTTGTAAGTATGATTGCTTGTATGTCAAGTATGTTGACTGTTTGATTAAAAGCATGTTGCTCGTTACCCGTGTATGTTGTGATGTGTGATTGTGTGATTGAGAATGCATGTTGTTTGATCATACGCATGTGTTGCTTGTTTAGCAAGTATGCCTTGTTATATGCTTGGTTGAGCATGTATGTGTGCTGATTTGGTTGAAACATGTTTAGTAGAGTCCCATTGCTTCTATTACATCGGAAAAAGGATTTTAAGTGAGGGAAATCATACTTGAGCCACTTGGACCTTTCCTTTGCTAACCCAACTTGTATGTTAAATTGTTGATTGATTTATTGCTTTTAGTAAGTTTAGGGCCAGTGTGTGGGCCGTGAATCGGTAAGTGGAAGTTGTGGTTTTGAAAATGGGGATGATGTAGAGGAAGTTCTTTGCTAGTTAGGGGAGTATGGTTGTACCGGAGTTGAGGTACAATTTGTTTGCTCGAGTCCGCGTGCTTGTGAGTTGATTCTTGTTGGTGAAGGGACGACTTGACTGATTCTGGTATTAGTTGGTGAAAAGAAGTGAAGACCTATGAGTGGGAGTCAGGTGGTATCTATGTTATAGTGGATAAGCCCTTGGTACAGTATTGAGTTTGTCTCTTCTGATTGGTTCTAAGTTCGTACTTCCGTATGTTGTTAACAAGCATGCAAGTTTGAATGTGCTCGATGAGGTAGGTATGAGTACCATAGTTCTTTTGGCAAGATCTAGGTAGGGGTCTCGTGTGAGTAATCTGAATTTCAGAAGTGTTAGTGGTGACCGTTGGGGTTCAGCCTATGGTTTCGATGCAAGACAGCCGATCAGTATCCGTGAATGAGAACCGATTTGTGTGTTTGGGGCCAGTGTGCGTCTGGGTGGTTTTCCAGTATGGTTGTCTGTGTGTGCCCAGAGCTGCGTTTTTGAAGTTTTGAAATGCTCTACGAATAGTCTAGAAGAGTCAGATTTTGTTGAAGAATCAATCTGAAAACGAGAGGACCGAAGACTATCAGTTGTGTACTTGTGAAGTTACAATTTTTGCAGAATCATCCGTTTGTGTGAGCGTGCAAAGATTTTGACGTATCTCTGTTGAGATTTTAGACGTAGGGACGCATGTGATTAGACCTTTTGGGAGATAGTAGTGATCAGAAAGATGTACAGAAGATGTTTGTTGGTGGTTCAGAGTTACTAGTTTCTAGTAGATGTAAAGTGATTGTCTTCCTACAGTTTCGGTGTGCCTTTTTCCAAGGCTCGGCTTGAGGAGCAAAGAGTTAGTGTATACGTTGAAACAAAGAAAGAGTTGACTTGAAGTTACAAGATTTATGTGTGACTGAAGTGGTAGGTGAGAAGGTGAACTTCTTGATGAATGTTGATCCAGATTTAGAGGTCAAAGATTGATTGAGTTCAGTGGACATGCTTACTTAGCAATTGTGATGGATTTGATTTGGAATGAAGACTAGACCGCATAATGTTAGGATAGTTTGTGTTTTCTTTTCCTAGAAGTGTTTGGAAGAATTGTCGGCTTATCTCTTGTCTAGAGGGGAAGAGTTTGATATTGAGACCGTCTTCGAGTTTACTCCTATTTTGATTGCTCCATATCTTATGAATTTTGGAAGAATTGAGGATGTTGAAGAATCAACTTCGAGATTTGTTAGACCTTAGACTCATTAGGCCTAGTGCATCATCTCAGAGTTCTACAGTGTAATTGGTGGAGAGGGAAGAGTGACAGTACGAGGATGTATTTAGATTTCAGATAGTTGAAACAAGTGACAGTGAATGATTAACATCCGTTTCTGAGTGTCGGTGATTAGTTGGTCAGTAGTGTGTGCTTCAGTCTTTCGAAGATTAATTTGAGATCCGTTTACTACTAGTTGAAAGTGAGAAAATTTGAAGTACCGAAGACAAATTTTGAGGCAAGATGTGACCGTTTTGAGTTCCGAGTTATGCTGTTTTGTTGGACTAGTGTGTTGGTTACTTTTATAGAGATGTTGAATAGAATATTTTCCTAAGCTTCCTGATCAGTTTGTAGTAGTCCTCATAGATGATACATGAGTATATTCAAGTACCAAAGAAGACCATGACAAGCTTCAGAGTTAGTAATGTAGATTCTATTAGAGAATCAGTCGTATGCCAAGTTGAGCCAACGTGAACTCCGAGTTAATGAAGATGTTCTCCTATGACATGTAGATCAGCTGAGTGTGCTAGAGTAAATCCTTAGTAGGCAAAAGAAGATACGAGTTGGAAGAAATCGAAGACTGTGACAGATATCTATAGTTCCTAGGTCTAGCCTTGTTACTCTCAGAGAATTGTAAATAATGTTTGAAGATAGTTGCTCCATTGATAGATTGCTACAGAAGAATGTTCAGTTGTGTGGTTAGATGCGAGACAATGAGCCCTTGAGAAATAGAAGGAAACTTTGATGAAAGCTTCGACCTTGATCCAGCCAATGTCAGAGAAAGAATTTGTGAACCATAGTGATGTGTTACATGTAGAGTTAGGTTGTGTGCTTATGCAAGACAGAAGATTGAGGCTTGTGCATCAAGATAGTTGAAAGACTATGAGAAGAGTTATCCGTTATGAGACATAGAGTTAATTACAGTTATATTTGCTTCGAAGACTTAGAGACAAAGCTTGTGTAGTAAGAAATGCGCAGTGTACATGTACGTATCATTAGAGCTTGAAATATTTGAAGACTTGGGAATGGTTAGAACTTGAACATCATAAGTGTTAGAAATGCTTGAAGACCGTAATATCAAGAGTGAGTACCATCCGAAGATAGCCTCCGTAGTGACCGATGATTCGAGTTATAATTGTCGTTAGATCAGTAGTTGAGTTACGAGTTGCAATTGCCGAATTCCGTGTATCAAATGATAGTAGTTTTGTGGCCGAGTTTTGGGATGAGACTACTTTGAGTCAGAATGTTGATGAGAAACAGTTGCAAGACAGATTCTTGGCACCTCACGTGCGAGGCATAGTAGAAGGAAGACCTTCAGAATACAGTTTCAGAGATGATAGAGTTTTGCATTTCAGAGACAGAATAGTTGTACCGATCGACCTAGTGTTTTGAGATGTATTGTTTTGGTCGAAGCACACGGTAGTTCGTTTGTATTGCATCTTAGTGGTATAAAGACGTATTGTGGGTTGAAGATGAGTACTTCTGGATTGAGTTGATGAATAACGTGGTTCGGTATAAGAGTGAGTGTGTAAATTGCCAGCGTGTCAAGACCGAGTATCAGTTTCCTTCTAGTTTATTACATTCGTGGAAGATTCTTAACGAAAGTGATTAATAGAGGTTCGAGATTTCAACTAAATTCTTGAAGACGTCTGCTTAGTGTTTGGTTACCTGTTGAAGTCAGATGATCAGTAAGAGAAAGTTGTGGGTCAAGTATTCAAACAGTGTTGTATGAGATTGTGAATCGGGCTAGTTCAGTCGTTTATCTGTCGCGGTTACCACCAGAGTTAGAAAGAGTTTCGTGCTGTGTCGGTGTATCTATAATTCGAGAGTATGAGTCAGATCCGTTCCGTGCTATGTGTAGAAGAGATTGAGTTGAGTTTGGAATTTGCGTGCAACGAAGAATCAGTTGAGATCTTAGTGTCAGATAGCAAATGTTGTGTGGTAAGTCATTCGAGTTGGTTAATATGGTGGTGAGAAGACAAGGAAAGTGTGGAGTAGCCTGTTGTAGTGGCTCCTCATGTCCGATAAATTTTGGGGACGAAATTTCCTTAAGTGGGGGAGAGTTGTAACACCCGGGTTTGGGGGTCGGATGGAAATAATATTAAAATATTGTTTCGGGTTTCGGTTTTAAAATTTAAAATAATAAGATATTATTTTGGGCTCCAGATATTCGAATCAAAATTTTATGTTGGGTCAAAATTGTTTTGGGAATTAAATCCCATGGATTTTATGATAAAGGAGAATTTGCCATCTCATTAATGGCAAGATGGTAAATATGAGAGCTTTCAATTTAAAATCCCCTTTTATGTTAAACAAGCCTTGTCATCTTCTTCTTCTTTCTTATTTCCTTTCTTCACGTCAAAAAGGGAGAGCTCCTCTCCATTTACTATTTCATCTCTTTTCTTCTTCAATCTTGGGGCTTTTTGAAAGGTAAAATCGTTTTCAACTTGTCCTCCTCTTTCTCTTTAAGATGGTACCATTAATTTTCATAAAGCTCATAGATTTTGTAGTTTAGGGTTTTGAGCTTTTAGATTAAAAATGTAAACTTTGTTGTCTTTAACTTGAGTTTCCGATTTGTTGAAGTTATATATGTTGTTTACTACCCATAAGACCCAACATAGATGATTTTTACATGATTTTAACATGATTCCCGAAT
The DNA here is from genome assembly GCA_958450335.1 of Hibiscus tridactylites. Lineage (NCBI taxonomy): Eukaryota > Viridiplantae > Streptophyta > Magnoliopsida > Malvales > Malvaceae > Hibiscus > Hibiscus tridactylites. The sequence goes on along the minus strand of OY288289.1, from coordinate 20,310,637 downwards.
TTGGGTAAAAATGGGGTTTTTGGAGGGTTTTGGGTGAGTTTTGGGGGTTGTTTTAGGTGGGAATTGATAGCCCAATGGTAGTACTATGGTTAGGGGTTGATTTGGGAATGTTTGTGGGTGCTATGGATGTTGGAAGGATGGTTTTTGGACATGGTTTAGGGGCTGCCCGAATTTGATAAAAATGGGGTTTGATCATGGGTTGCAACATGATAAATTTCAATTGAATTGTGTTCCGAGTTGGTATTTTGATGTTGGGCTGATTTGGAATTGTTTGAATTGTGTTTGAGGTTGTTTGGAAGCGGGAATTTGTGTTGGAGAAGCCTCGGGAAGAAATCCGGAAATTTGAGGGAGGTTGCTAGCTTGGCTTGGAGCTTGGATGTTTAGGTGAGTGGTTAAATATTTTCAAAATGGTTTTGAGTATTTGGTTCAAGCATGTGAACCTAGGATGGGCTTGGTAAACCCACCTAGAGTTGGGATTAGAGTGGTAGCCTAATCCCAAGCTTTGATTAGAGACTTTGGTTGCACTTTTTAATGGTTGTATATGCCTCGTATTAAATTGTGATAGTGTTGATTAAGTATATGTTGTATACATGTATGATGAGGCATGTTTGATGCATTGTTATATGCTTGATGATGATGGATGTGATATGGTTATACACATGTGCAAAATATGATGTGATATGTTTGATAATGATGTACATGTGGCGTTGTCATGTGAAATGAGATTAGGAAGTGATTGTATGATCCGAGGATCATGGTGAGTATATGCTAGACATGGAAATGTGGGTTGTGCATGACGATAAGCCATGGTGAGTACGTGCTAAGCACGGAAGTGTTATGAATTGATATTATGAATGATTAATGAAATGTGTAGTATTGGCACTAGTATGCTTGGGTACAAATGATCGATCATTAGGATGTTAGTGTGTACACATGAGTCAAAAGTCGCGCGTGGCCTTGGTGGCGTTGAATCACCAAGGAGGAGTACGGGTTCGCCCGGAAATTGTATTTATATTAGTCGGTGATGAGTGGAATCCCATCGACGGGGCGTGAGGATGAGTGGAATCCCCTCCGCGTGAAATGAGGCGTGAGGATGAGTGGAATCCCCTCCGCGTGAACGGTGATGAGTGGAATCCCACCGTCAGGTAATGGTTGAGTTGTTGGATGTGAGTTCCAACGGTTATCCGCGTATTCGAGTCATAGCTAGGTGCCAATACAGATTGTCGTTTATATTGCCAATTTGTGGTTAATTTGTGAGCCAATGTGTTTTGGGAGGTGTTGCTAACATGGTTTAATATATGTGATTTCATATGTTGTGGATTTAAACATGTTGAGCATGACATGATATTGAATATATGCTCATGCATCATCTAATTATGGCTCGTGTAGATCGGAGGTAAGATCATGCATTTTATCTTGGTTGTGGTTCGTGCTTGGACCCTGCATTGTCGAAGGTTTGTTTTATGAGCTTACCCTCACTAAGCTTTTATGCTTACGCTCTCTTTTGTTCGACAATGCAGATCAATGGTTTGTGGGTTGCAAGGGCAAGGAAAGGACTCCAAGTGTTGCTTACGGTTAGCTCAAGTATGATAGTTAAATTTAAAGATTGTAATAGTAAAGCAATGGGATAGGGTCGTATTGTGATGCTTTTGGAATATATGGTTGTTGTTGTTGTTGTTTAGGAGCATGTTAGACTCCTCATATGTGTTTTTTAATTTGGCTTTTATGATGTATGCCTTGCTTGAAATCATGTTAGTATTTGGCTATCTAGAATTGCCTAAGTGTTGGATATGTTGAGCTTAATATCTATAATGACATGTGTGGATGTGTGGCTTGTGATGTTGTGCTTTGATGTTTAGTCTTGCTATGATGTTGCTCAAGCATGCTCGAATGTTGGGTTGCCTTAAGTTTCATTGTTAGTGAGTTGTTATAGGTTGTGGAGGTGTTTTGGGGCACCCTTGTGCCTTAAAACAACCCAAACGAGTCTGCAGACAGGGGGTGTTTCGGAACGGGTCCCCGTGTTTCGAAACGGCCCCTGTGTTTATGGCCTGCCATTTCGAAACGGATGAGGGTCGTTCCGGAACGTTTTCGCTACTGGAATTTTGAGAAATTGGCGAGATGAAGCCGTTCCGAAACGGGCCTCTGAGGTTCCGAAACGGTCAAATCTCGTTGACCACGAGATATTGACCGTCAAGAGCGTTCCGATACGGGTCTCCCCTGTTTCGAAACGGTCACCTCGTGGTTGACCCAGGCCCGTTGACTAGGTCAAGGCGTTTCGGAACACCCTATAGGTGTTTCGAAACGGCCTGCTGTAATAAAGTAAAATGGACTATTTACCCCTTTTTGTTGGTCGGTGAATGTTTCGTTGCTTGTATCTTCCGCTGTTGCGTTCCACATAGGAATTAAATATGCATCTAGATAAGACTAAAGTTAAAAGAAATTTTCTGGGTCGTTAACCGAGGGGAAATCTTAACGGGTTTCGCTTCGGTTTTCCCCGTGTGGCCCACTTGGACCGGTCATCCGACCAGACCGGGTCGAGGGGGTTACATATTTATCAATGTATGAACCCTAAACCATTAATACATTTTCTCTAAACCCTAAACCCTTTAAATCATAAACTGTAAACCCTAAACCATCCAATGTTTTATAATTTTAATTTGATATTTCTGTTCATTATAGCCCTTAAATCTTAATTTCTATTCTAAATTGACTCATACTAATTGTTTATCTAATTAGTCCAATAATATATAATTTTACTTTGACGTTTTGTTCATTCTAGTCCTTAAACTTTATTTGTATTCCAAATTGACCACTTTTTTATTTTTTAAGTAGTCCGATGTTTTATAATTTTAATTTGATATTTTGTTCATTCTAGTCCCCTAAACTTTAGTTTAATTCCAAATTGACCCCTATTTATTGTTTTTTTTAATTCGTCCGATGTTTTATAATTTTAAGTTGGTACTTTGTTCATTCTAGTTCCTTAACTTTATTTCAATTCCAAATTGACCCCTATTCATTATTTTTTTTAATCCGTCCAATGTTTTTTAATTTTAATTTGATATTTTCATCATTCTAGACCCTAAAACTTTATTTTTATTCCAAATTGACCCACATTTATTTTTTTAAATTTGTCCAATGTTTTATTATTTTAATTTAATATTTTCTTCATTCTAGTCCCTAAACTTTATTTTAATTCATCATGTTTTATAATTTTAATTTGAAAATTTGTTCATTCTAGACCCTAAAACTTTATTTTTATTCTAAATTGATCTCCACTAATTGTTTTTTTAATTACTCTAATTTTTATACTTTTAATTTGATATTTTTGTTCATTATAGTCCCCAAAACTTTATTTTTATTCCAAAATGACCCATTTTCCTTGTTTTCTTTTAAATTTGTCTAATGTTTTATAATTTTAATTTGATATTTTTGTTGATTATAATCCGTGAAACTTTATTTTTAATCCAAATTGACCCATTTTCAGTCCAAATTGACCGATTTTCATTATTTTTTAATTACTCAAATGTTTTATAATTTTAATTTGATATTACTTTAAATAATTAACTCAAAATCAATGATGATTGACGAAGGTCAACCTAAAGTCTATCGACTACTTATACGGTTGTACCGAACTCAAACTCAATACGAATTCCAATCCCGAAAATACCCCAACCTGAATTACCCGACCTGAAACTACCCGACCTGAAATTACCCGACCTGAAATGCACTCGACCTGAAATGAACCTGACCTGAAATGGACCCGACCTGAAACGAACCTGACCTGAAATGGACCCGACATGAAATGGACCCGAACTGAAATGGACCCGACCTAAAGTGTATTCGAACCCGAATTAACCTTCCAATTATCTGCTTCGGACCCGACCTGAAATGGACCCGCACCCGACCCGAGTCAAGTCAAAACAGAATAATGACCTGAAATGACATGTATCCGATTTTACCCGACCTGAAAGTACCCGACCTGAAACCCGTCCGATTACATGTTTTTACATCCCTAATCACAAGTGCTATTGTTTATTTTTTAGGTATTAATTAATGAGACATAAATTTTTCTAATCCTATTTTTGAAATAAAAATGTTTCTCTTAAGATGTATTAAATAATTATCTTTAATTAAAAGGTTTTTAAAGGAAATTTTTTAATAGTCTAAAGGTGATTTACAAGGTAATATATGTTCTTAGATATTCTTAACGCTTTGACAATGCACACAGGCCTTGTAGGTAAAACGATTGAACCAAATTCTCCTAGGGTGAATATCACATGTTTTTCCATTGAGCCCACTTGTTGGGTTCTTTAAAAAGATTTTTTTTTGAATAATTTCTACCTAAGGGGAGGGGAGGGAGAATTTGCTCCTAATGAGTTTTGAACCCACAATCTAGTGGAAATGAGAATGTGTCAATTGAGAGCTTTATCCACTCACTCTAAAGATTGTTGACTTTTAAAGGAAACTTTTAAATATATATATTTTTTATATAAAAATATGTAGGTACAAAACACGAAATATTATTTACTCTATTCCTAGTCTTTACTATAAAACATTCATACGTAACTGCTGCATATATTATTGTTATTGTTATTATTATTATTGACATACTTTAGTCAAAGCTTTGTCCTCGGATGCAACACACTTCCACCTATAGTCGCGAAATGTATGCAATTACACAGACAATGAGTAACTGGCGCCAATCTCTGCTGGGTCATAAATTTACTATTTTAACAGCCCATCGTTCTCTTTGTGAGCTCACACAACAGACTATTCAGACACCCGAGCAACAATGTTGGCTTGCCAAATTTATTGGGTATGACTTCGATCCAATATCGTCTTGACAAACTCAATAATGTCGTGGACGCCTTGTCTAGGGACATCGGGCTCATCTTATGGTTTTCTCTCGACTGCTAATGGGCATTATTGATGCCATTCACACCGCTAATGATATCGATTCACAACTTCAACAACTTCGCCACAACATGACGATGGATCCTACTGCCTACCCTCATCATGGAGTACAAGAGGGGTTTACTGTTGTTTAAGGGCATAATTCTTGTTCCTAATCAAGTCACTGTTCGTACTTTGTTTTAAGGGAATTTCACTGCTCCGTAATGGATGGACATGTTGGGATTACTAGCACCTTTCACCGGTTAGCTGTAAATTTTTATTGGCCAGAAATGTGAAAAGATGTACGATGATTCGTCACAGAATGTAAAGTCTGTCGGCGCATGAAAAGTTCTAGTTTGGCCCCGTCGGGTCTTCTTCAACCCTAGAAAACTACCTTAAGAACAGCCCGCGACTCAAATGCACTAGTAAGAGAGATTGGAAAGGTGAAATTTTCGCACGTATGCCGACAAGGTAATACTATGGTAGACGCGCTGGCGAAAGAAGGTATGCGCCATCATGAATTGTTCAAAGCATGGTGGTGATTGTATTGATTTTGCAGGAATTAAGACAATGTTGGGTAGGTTTCTGTGGAATGGTTTATACCTTTATAGCTTACTCCTCGTGTTAAGGGTCTGTAGAAAAATTTTGAATTTGGTGAGGGTTGCTCTTAAGGCAGTTTTCTAGTGGGTTGTTTGATGTATTTGAGTCGTGGGCTATTGCGTGGGGTGACATGTAGTTGCCAAGCATTTTTTATTTCTTTAACGGTTGGTGGTTTCTTATGCTCGTATGTGATTTACTATTTTCCTCCATCTAGGCTTAGGGAGGTTTTTAATGAGGCACACATACAAGCTAAGACAATAGGTTTTGTATCGTTTCCCTGAATAATAATAAAAACCTTTGCTGAGCAAAAAAAATAATTATAAAATACTAGATCGAACAGAACAAAATATACATAAATATATTTAAAAGAGAAACTTAATATAAAACTAGATTGGATAAGGAAACCCTAAACCCTTTTACCCGAACACGTTTCATGGTAGTGGTATTATTATGTTTACACTTTCCATCCATAGTCCACATCTGCCTCCAATTTTTCATCACGTTGGTTGATCTAGTGTCCTCTTCAAACTTCGAATCTAATTCCCTTAGCTTGTCTTCATTGCTCATCAAGTATTTTTTACGTAGATAGAAAATCAAATAAATGATTAAATTCGAATAAAAAATAATAATTGTATGTAGATCAAAAATTGATTAGCAAGAATGAGTTGGGGCATGTGCGATTACAATTCCCTTAAGACAGGTTTTCAGCCACTCATGTGGTGCTTGAGATACGTTGGGAAGAAGAGGATTCAGATGGAATTGATGTGAGTGTTTCCAAGCGAGCTTTGGATGATGTTAGATCAATGGGGTTATTAAACGAAAATTTTGAAGCAGGTTGTGAAATGGTCCCTTGCTTGAATAAAAAGTTATATTGGGAAGAAAGCATGGATTTGGCTAATGGTTCCTATAAACTTGGTGTTCGTGTTCATAATGATAAGGGTGAACACCAATCGTTCTTTCTTGAGTTAAAAGACCATTATTTTAGGAGAAAATTCATTTCCTTTGCCGAATTGCAAGACAAAGCTTTATAAAAATTAAGAAGTCAGAGCAAGATTTGGCTAGCAGGGATTTAAGTTTTCACGTTCCTACAGATTTAGATATTGCGAGAAATCATATTGTTACAAAATCAATGAAAGAAAATTAGAGCAAGAAGAATGGTGATGAGGCGATGTACTTAGAGGTGAAGGAAGCTCTTGAATTATTTGAAAGTGAAGATAAAGTGATGGAAGAAATGGTTAAGATAGAGTTACAAAATCATAAATTTTGTTCGCTTGGAACTTGTTTGCATGCTATTTATAAGGCTAGGACTTTCATAGGAAATAAAATTTGTGAATTATTTGAATTTTATTTGAAATAAAATTCATTAATTAAATAACATTATCACAATAATATATGAATTAAAAAAATATATGTATTAAAAGATAATATGTTATCCTTTTAATTTCAGAATATTCAAAAAATAATATCCAAGTTTAAAAATAATACCTTATCGTTTATCCTTTTTATTTGTGATATTAAAAATGCTACATTTAAGGAAAAAATATTTCCTAGTGGGTTAAATTATCCACAAGCCCACGAATGGCTTGGCCGGTCCTGACATTTACATCACCCATATCATATCATCTTAAGTTATTCAATAACCACCAAGTAGAGTATTGTATATAAACATATCTCACGCTTGGTAACCAATCAATATTATGGGATAAAAGCTTTTCCTTTTTCATTGACTCAATTCATTATTAGCCTGCTTTGAGAATTAATTTCCTATTCATCACCACCCGTTTTGAGCGTATGAAATATCGTTGAAAAGGTCTCATGGAGTAGAATATGAAGTCGTAATTTCATTATTCGAATCTCCACCTTTACCCATAGAAAATATGTCTCAGAGTTTCCTTTTTATCATATTTTTTCTAACAATTCCCCACATGGATGAAATTGATGATTTTATCAAAACATTGTGATGGAATCTATGATCGATATCTACGCAGGATAGGTAGGTGTTCACCCTTGAACCGTCTCTTATGAAAGTATATTTACTTCACTAGTTGAATAGTAGACATGATGTTTTTAAATTGTTCTATCATTTTTGTAAACGATGATATACTTCACACAACCATTTTCCTGGCAAGAATATTATTTCTCATGGGTATGTCCAAATAGCCGTGGACATCTCCTTGTTCTGCAAGAGTTTGAGAGAACAATGGCCAATAGACTCCGTGAAGCAGCCTCACTTCACTCTCACATAGGTGACTTATGTTTTTTTTGGCAAACCAAAACACGTAATGGTCATTTAAAGCTTTGCTTAGCCTATTCCATTTTTATCACTATTAACATCATATGAACGAACTTGGGAGAAGAACCCCCATAGTGACCACACAAGGTCTATGCAAGTATGTTGTCCCTTTGAACCTAGATTTTTGGATCTCTAGTCAACTAGGTAGGGTTTTCCTTCACAAAGCGCCTTAAATCTTTCTTGGGCTTAAGTCAGTGATACAATCCTACTTGGACAAACACTCATCAGTTCTCTTTCATTCTTTTCACCAAGGATGAAAAATGGAGCTTTTATCTACCCCACACATCTTTATATATTTACTTATTTACATGCATATGCCACTTAACTTATCATGCATAATCATGTCCTTAGTATAATCTTGTAAAACTAATGAATTGATATTTATATAACAAAAGATTTAAGGACTAAATTGAAAAGGAGAAAATGAATTTTTAAGACCTCAAAACCTCTTTATGTGTTTAAAGAAAAATGTCCATGTCAAAACTTAAACTTATCAAAAATTTGCTAAGTGTTTACCAAGTCAAAACAGTGATTTTTGAGTCACCGTTTCGGAACGGCCTTTGAGCGTTTCGGAACGTTTTCAAACTGTTGACCTCTATTTCGTAACTAGCTTTCCCGTTTTGATACGGGTGTATCAAAACAGGTCTTTGTGTTTCGAAACGGATGAAGAACAACGGAACGGTTTCAACCGTTTCGATACAGATGTATCGAAACAACCTCAAACGTTTCGAAACGACTTTCAAACTTGGTTTCAAAATATGACCGTTGAACTTTTAACTAATTTTTTTAAAGAAATAGTTAAAGCGTATCGAAACGCTTTAAGTTGTTTCGATACAGGTTTTGACAGTGACAAAATATTTGGAAACGAGCTTCAGTATGTTTCGGAACAAGCTCTTAGCGTATCGAAACGTTTGTGTCTATTTCGGTACGACCTATTTATTACACCCCAACGGTTATTTTTATTTTCGTCTGTTTCGAAACAGGGTCGGGCGTTTTGGAACGGGTAGTTGAAGACTGCATTTATGGAGGGAAGATAACATCCCAACGGCTATAGTAATGAAGGCAACAACCCCAATGGCTAGAATTCAATGAGAAGGTATAAAAGGGACTTCTAAAAGCACCACCAACAACTATTGATCCAAAAAGAAATATCCAAACATCAAATTAAAGCATTTCTGCTAAAATCTCATATTCTCTTGTAAACCCCAATTGTAGAATCTTGTATTTCTAATCTTATTTGTTCAATTGGGTTGAGTGCTTGTAAAAAGGGCTACATTTGTATTGAGAGATACTAGCTATTAGCTCTAATCTTCTTTGTAATTTTTTAGTGAGGATTGGGTCAATTTTTTGGTAGAAAAATTGACCACTTTGTAAAGGTTTACTTCTAAGCCTAGAAAAAGGGAAGATCAACTAGTGGAGTTATTGGAAAATCCTTAGTGAGGCTAAGGTAGTGGATGTAGAGTTCAATTGGAACTTGAACCACTCTAAATCTCTTGTCTAGCAAATTTTTATTTTCCATTCCACCACCAAAATTTCTCCAATTCACCCCCTCTTGGCTTAAATCGATTCTACAATCCACTCAACAATTGTTATCAGAGCCTACCTCTTTGAAGGATTAACAACCACAAGAGGAGTTCATAGGAGACTATGATCTATTCTAAAGACAAGTCATGGCATCTACTTCAACCTCCAACCTCTATGAGTCACAATCAACCACTAAACCACATTTCTTCAATGAGGACAACTACCCATATTGGAAGAATCAAATGTGTCTCTTCATCAATTTAATGGATTACATGGTTTGTGGTGTAATGGAAGAAGGCCCCTACATTCCGATTACGAGAACCGATGAAGGAAGACTAGTTTTGAAAGTAAAGTAGGAGATGACCGAGGAAGATAGACGAATGATGCAAGTCAATGACAAAGCTCTACATATCATATTTTGTTCACTTGGTCCGGATATCTACTCAAATGTTTCATCTATCGAAAGAGCAAAGGAAGTGTGAGACACTTTGGAGACGACTTATGAAGGCACTAGCGATGTGAAAGAGACGAAGATTGGGTTGCTAAACTTGAGCTATGAGAATTTTAAGATGGACCCCGATGAGAGCGTCTCAAAGATGTTTGATCGGTTTTCGATCATCGTCAACGGTTGTATCGAAACGACCTCAAACGTTTCGAAACGAATTTCAAACTTGGTTTCAAAATATGACCGTAGAACTTTTAACTAATTTTTTAAAGAAATAGTTAAAGCGTATAGAAATGCTTTAAGCCGTTTCGATACAGGTTTTGACAGTGGCATAATGTTTCGAAACAGACTTCAACACATTTCAAAACAGGCTCTTAGCGTATCGAAACGTCCGTGTTCATTTCAGTACAGACTATTTATTACACCCCAACGGCTATTTCTATTTTGATATGTTTCGAAACAGGGTCAGACATTTCAGAACAAGTAGATGTAGAGTGCATTTATGGAGGGAAGATAACATCCCAGCGACTATAATAATGAAGGCAACAATCCCAACGACTAGAATTCAATGAGAAGGTATAAAATGGACTTCTAAAAGCACCAACAACAACTATTGATCCAAAAAGAAATATCCAAACATCAAATTCAAGCATTTATGCTAAAATCCCACATTTTCTTGTAAACCCCAATTGTAGAATCTGGTAATTCCAAACTTATTTGTTAAATTGGGTTGAGTGCTTGTAAAAGGGGCTACATTTTGTATTGAGAGATACTATCTATTAGCCTTAATCTTCTTTGTAATTTTTGAGCAAGGATTGAGTTAATTTTTAGGTAAAAAAATTGACCACTTTGTAAAAGTTTCCTTCTAAGCCTAGAAAAGGGGAGGATCAACTAGTGGAGTTGTTGGAAAATCCTTAGTGAGGCTAAGGTAGTGGATGTATAGTTCAATTGGAACGTGAACCACTCTAAATCTCTTGTCTAGCAAATTTTTATTTTCCACTCCACCACCAAAATTTCTAAAAATCCAATTCACCGCCTCTTGGCTTAAATCGATTCTACGATCCACTCAACAAATCTATACCATGCATTTTATCTTAGAATACATACTAATACACCTTAGTCCCTATATTACATGTCACTTAATTAGCATAATGCATTATTGCCCATCTTTATGTTTAGTTATTTAAATTCTTGAAATATGTTTGCATCGCATTGCATCTTTTACCTTATTCATGCACCATATCCTAGCTACATTCAAGCTCATACATTTGCTTGTTGTTTTTAGGGATGAAGATACAAGCCCAAGCAACTCCAAGGACTCTAAAGGAACACGGATCAGCTCAAGTACTTTAAAAGGAAGCTCAGGTCAGCTCAAGGACATTAAAAGGAAGCTCAACTAGCTTATGGCACCTTATAACAATGGAATCAACTCAAAACAAGTTCATAAGTTCAAAGGAAAACTCACATAGCCAAAGGAAGCTAATGGGAAGCTCATACAGCTTGAAGAATAAGCTACCTCATTCAGCTAGAAAGCTCAGCTCAATCAGCTCAAGCTTCACATGTCACCTCACTAGCCAAGGGTCATGACCCTCCCTAAGAGACATGTCCCTAACCTTTGGAGGGAAAACATTTGGGCAGCAAACTCTTTGGAGGGAAACTTAGCCGAATGGACACCAAGCCCACTTTGAGTATCAATTTCTCATTCATCACATTTTTTGCATACCACAAACCGAAGGACAAAAACTTAACACCCCACCCAACTACACTATTAGGCCATATTGGTACTACCAGTACCAAATTATTTACGCTCCATAACCCACACTGCACATCACCCTCCAACAGCCGCCACTTTCCAGACCAGACAACACTGGCAGCAAAAGCACCAACACAAAAACTGCATAGCAATCACAAACAAGGTCTATTCCCAAAGTAATGAAAAACATAACAACACTCACTTTATAAAGACATCTCAACACAACAAGGCACCCGTAAACATAATCCAATCAGACACAAAGCCAACAAAAGAACTGCCACTCCAGTAATAAAAAACTCAATCGTTTCTAGCTGTTGGTGAATCATCTACTGCACAATTCTGTTTTATTCTCACTAGATTGATCTTCAAAAAGAAATTAGGCGACAGATATATTAACACCCCATCAATTCTCCATCGTCCATAGGAAAACCTGGGATCTCCCTATACTATCTTTCGCCAGTCGATGAGCAGCACATTTTTTTGAAAGGTAAAAAATGCCTCATTAAAACCCCCTCTACCTTTAATCCTAGGTAGGGGGAAAAGAGTGACCTGAAATGAGCAGCACATTTCAATTCTTTAAAAGCAAATCACATTTTCCAATCGTATTTTACACACAAAGAGTTGCATTTCAAGACTACCGAATAGAAGTTTGAAGGGAAAATCTTGGATTTTCAATCCAGTTTACAGTCATCAAACTGTCCGATTCGATCACTTACTTGTGCGTTTTAGACCAGCAATAAGATTGGAATGCTAAACATGCTTCTAAAATTGAAACCAGCTCAACACCAGTGGGATCCGACATCCCAATCGAGCCTGAAAAACGTAACAGGACAGTACCGTTGTGATCCCAGAGGACTCCTCCAATCCTAGCTTCACCATAACTTCCCCGAACAGCAGCATCCACATTGAACTTTAGCCATCCAATCGCAGGTGCCATCGAAGAGCAAAGTAAGGGCCTAGGAGGCAGGAGCTGCATTAGGAGAGATGGAAACCATGGTGGGGCATCTAATGAATTCATTAATTGAGAAAAAACGATTCAGGCCATTTACTTTTACACCCAAACCCAATCCTTAACGAAGACAGAACAATTATACGATTGATGTCGCACTGTTTGTCATTAATTAATTAATGACACAAATTGTAGCTTGACTGATTAATTAATGCATTATTCTATGGTGAATTTACGATGAAACATTTTAATATCAAAAGTACTATCTTATTTAGTTATTTATTTTAAATACTTATTAGTGACACGTGAAATTTTTAATTGAAACCATAAATCGTAAAACTAAAACCTTAAACCCGAATCACTAAAATTGAAACCATAAACTCTAAACACTAAATTTGGACATTGGGTTTAGGATTTATGGTTTCAAAATTCAGGTTTAGGGTCTAGGGTTTACAATTTAGGTTGGTATTTGATCCAATTATTTAAAAAAAATTAGAAAATATAATATATATGAAAAATAATTTAATTGAATTTTTATTTTAAATAATTTATAGTTATATGTTAAGTCCTAAAAATTTTTAATCTTTATTAATCAATTTAATGGTGTTCAACGATGTTCAGTGGTTTTTAATGAGCGTGATAGACTCATTATATATGAAATTATATATATTAGTACATTAAATATAAATTCTAAAAAGTAAAAAAAAAAAAAAGAGCTTATTCAAAGGTATCCTTTTGATTTTGATACAAGTAGAAGCAAATGAAAATACTAAAGCGTTCATTCCTTCCTTATTTAATATTTATTATCCGCCATACAGTAGGCGTACATGCAACTATATAGCATTTTTATTTTGGAAGATTTTTAAGCAGAAGAAGATTATTAGTAGGGCTTTTCTCCGATGACATTGCCTGCAGGATCGTAGTTGCAAGTAATGAAAGTCCCACCATTGTTGCATGTCACCTTAGCACAACCGAGACGAACCGAGTTGCGCCAAACCACTTGAGTGTAGTGCCCGCAAACCTTGTCTGGAGCACAACTGTTGGAGTCATAATCGTAGTCGGCACCCTCATTAACCCACATTGCTACGGCATCAGTGACGGATAGGTCACCGCTGCCCCAGGCAAGGTTCTCGCCATAAGGTCCACCAGAGTGCTCGAGGCTGCAATCAGCAATGCGCTGATTAGCATAGTCTTGTGCGTAGGCAGCCACAGTGTCGTCCCAAGTGATAGGTTCAACGCCGACAGCAGCTCGAGCTGTGTTGTGGGGGTCGAGGTAGTCTTCTGGTGAGTTTTGGGCATGGGAGGGAAGGACCAATGCTAAGGCCACGGCCATTAGACAAGCAAGAGCAAGGGAAGACACCTTAGAAAACTCCATTTGAGATTAGATTCTATTAGGAGAAATGGAAGTATGAGGTGAATTTTATATGTGCTTTGATGGATGTATTTATAGAGGGTTACTAGTTTTGGCTGCTGAATGTTCAAAATAGGTTACCCTTTCAAGAAATGTTGTTTAATATTTTCCATGGAATAAAAATCAATGGCGTTTAGGGTTGTTTCGTACTGATTTGATTATAATGTTTGCCTCTTCCTCATGCTAATTTGTTTTTAAAAATATAATAACAATGGGAAGATGGCTTATTTGAATTTGGATTATGCATGAAAGCCACCTCATTCGAAACACGTAATGTTATTTACTTTATTCCTAGTCTTTACTACAAAACATGCACTCATACGTTTGTGCTACGTATATAATAATAATTCTTATTTTGAATCACATTGCAAATAGGTTAGACACTAGGCATTTCATACGTATGTGTTATTATTATTATTATTATTATTATTACTATTATTATTATTATTATTATTATTATTATTATTATTTACCACATTGCAAATAGGTTGAACACTATGCTTATTTTTAAAATATATTATATTCAAAATTATCAAAACACATGTTCACCCTAATTTGTACAAGTCCTTTTAAAAAAAGTCTAATATATCTCACGTGTTCAAAAGATATTTCATTTATAATTTAAAAATTTTATATCTAAGTTTATTTTTTTAATTTTTAAAGATAAAATTAATAAAAATACAGACATCAATATTAGTCTAATTAGGTGTAACCCCTAAACCCGACCCAAGGGTTATGGGCCGAATTTAGGAAGTCGAGTTGAAAACGTGTCCCTTAAGTAAGATGATTAATAGGTTTTGGAAATCAAATATTTAAATTATTTATTGAAAACGTACCGTTTCACATTAAATTCCATCAAATAAAAAACGCAACCGTATAGGTAAAACTAACAGGAAATAAATTACTAAAAATATCCAATTTAAATTCTCATGCATGCTAAAATAAATTAAAGTCCAAAATAAATGTAAAAGTAACCAAATTTACATAAACACCCCAAATAATGAAATAACCGGAATAAAACCGAAATAAATCTGAAAACTAAAAATATTCATACTAAAATTGTAATAAATCTGATAACTGTGGTCCTCCAAGTACCGAACTCCCATGTCTGAGAATCTGAAATAGAAGCTAAGGGAAAGTCAACTATTAAGCTCAGTGTTTCTCTAAAGTGCATAAATCAGAGTAACACAAGAATCATTCGATTACAAGTCATTTCAGTAGGCAATCAAATACACAGATATGTAGCACGATGCAACTAATTCTATGTCATAAACCCATCTACATCACCGTCCGAAGAGTAAGGTTCCCTTGAACCACTCTCTACATCGTCACCAAGTCTGAAGTGGAATTCAGCCCGAAGGGTGAAACCACTGATCTTCCTCCTTACATTTTCCCGCCCAAATGATATGACATGAATATTCCGATTCTAATCCGAATGCAACATTATTAGTCCCAAAATGCATGAGCATTTAGTCCGATAATTATTATTCATATTCCGATGTATGATGCTTAAAAGAATTGCATACAACATAACACAAAGCTCAGATGACAACATATTCCGCAAACAGACATCATACAACAACAACACATATAATATAGCACAAGCAGAGATGTAACATCCCAAGTTTTTAAGAGTAAACAAAATAAAAAAAAGTCTTAACCAAACCCTACATGGTATTATTACTATCCCAAAAATATCGAGATTTTTATCTCCTTCCTCACTTTTGACCTTTCATCTTCCCCAAATGTCACCATCTTATTTTTTTGCTCCAATCTCCGTCACCGCCACCTTCACCGTGTTCGCCGCCGCACCCCGACCCCAGCCTTGTGCTTCACTCGCGATGAACGGTTATCGTTCATCGTGGAGATGGAGCAGAAGCCTCGGCGAAATCCCCTAAGCATGCCTCAGTTTTTCTTCTGTTTCGACCGCCTCTGTCGTCGGCAAGGCGCGTTGATCGTGCATGCGTGCTCAGTGTGAAGAGGGGAGCAAAACCCCCTTTACCGATCATCGATTCGACTTCTGTAAGGGTCACATCGAAGTCGTGCATTTTTCTGACTGCCTTGTCTTGATTTAGGTAAGATCCAACCAGATTCCATCTTTTTCGTTGAATTTCCAGTTTTGTTTAATCGTGTGTCTCACGTGCATTCAAAATCCGGCAGAATCGAGCATTTTGGGGCTTCAGACGACATCACCGGCGACTTTGCGGCGAGGTTTCCGACGAGATATATTAGGGTAAGTGAACTAGGTTCAAACCGGTCTGAATGTCAGAATGACCAAAATACCCTCGTAGACTTTAATTATCGAATCTCTTTCGATATATCTGAATTCTCAATGATTCTGATGCATCAACTTCCGATGTTGATTCGATTCCTCTTATCGAACTCCTTTATTCGTAAGGACCTCGTTATGAAATCAGTCCAAAATTTTCAATAGTCATCTTTTCGATATCTATCAAGTACCTCTGAGAAATGAATTGGGTCATATAGCGCTAACCATGTATCTGTAAAAACTTTCTATTCTAAACCAAGACCATAAGCTTAAAATTTAAAAGTATGACAATGTAATATGAAAGGAAAGCAATTCCTTGATTTCTGACCTATGATATGAAAAATATATTTGATATATGTCATTGAATACGAAATAATAATAAAATAAGTTTGATATCTGTCTCCTGGTATAAAATAGATCTGGTATCTATTTTCTACAATACTTTCTTCTGAATATAAATTGAAATCATTTGGGATATGAATGATGATTTGTAGGCTCAGAGCTGGTAAGTCCTTATGGACCTAAGCTCCTACCCCCAATGGGCCTAGGGTAAGTTTTTTTTTGACCTAAGGCATTCTCTTAGGTAAGCTTCTACACTCGACGGGCCTAGGGCAAGTCTTTCTGGACCTAAGGCATTCCCTTAGGTAGGCTCCTACGCCTCAGGGCTATGGTAATATCTTTTGTATGTAGTTCAGGGGGAATTACATTTTGGAGTTCGGTGGGAGGGTAGTTAAGTAAATTAATAATACTTTCTGACCTCTTCTGAAACATACCCTACTAAGTTGACGTATCAAAGTTGAAATCTCAGTAAAACTTAAATTCACGCTTAATGAACCACTCTGAACTCCTAGATTCAACTTTTGGAACCTGAATCTCTTCTGAATCTTCGGCTCTAGACTCATCTCTTAAGGTTCGGGTGATCAAATAAAGAATAACTTTGTAGCCTTCTGGTATAATGTTCCTTTGAAATCTTGAATCGTAATTTGAGCTTTCCGTTGCCCATTTCTTCATGACAGTGTTAATGTAACACCCCAAAAATTTCCCAATTTCAAAACCCTAGATTTGAAAAAAAATCCCTAATTTAGAAATCTAATTTTGAAATCTCTAATTCTTGAAACCTTAATAATTTGGGAATTTAATTTAAAAACCCTATTTGAGTGTGAGGGTTAAGTTGTGAAAAATTCAGATTTATGACTCTTAATATAGAAATTTGTGGTCAATTTGTAAATCATGAAAAGTTTAAGTGTTTGTTTACAAACCTCATTTAATTCATTGACTTTCCTTGTTATTAACCCTTTTCATCAATTTGAATTTTAATCCCTTTGGTTTCTGCCACCCGTCTCTTCTTCTCTTTATTATTATTATTATTATTATTATTATTATTATTATTATTATTATTATTATTATTATTATTATTATTATTATTATATGTATGTATGTATTCTATTCCTAATTGAAAACCTAAACCTAAACGTGTATATATATAAACTCACAGCTGAATGAATGTAAAATCTCTTTAAAATCCTAAAACCCTTATACAAATCGATCTCTCCCTCTCCTAATTCCAAACCTGCCGAAGCCATGAAAACCCCTTGGCATCCATCATATTTTTTTTGGGATTTTTATTATCTTGAAATCGTGTGGGGTATCCCACTAAATTCTTTGTCAAAGTTGTTCTCAAAATAAACTTAATATCCATGATTTGAACCATTGTTATTCTCGGCTATGAAATTCAATTACCGTACATGTGCAACATGCTTCTATCCGGTAGAACCTAATATTAAATTTGAGCGTAAAAGACATTCGTTCAGACGTTAGAGCTATTGCGGCTAAGGTGTGTTTTCTTCTTGTGCTATAATTAAATTATATACTATTTTCTATGTGCTGGTGTTTTACCTCTTGTGTGATTATTTATACGTATTATGGCTGGTATGGTTGACATCATATGCATCCGATTTCAGAATTTGTTTTGGTTATGTATTACGAACATTTGATTTATGAAATATCGGATTTTCGGAACTATGATTTATGAATTTATGGACTATAGTTTATGAAGTATGTTTACGGAATATCGGATTTATTGAACTGTGTTTATGGAATCTGATTTTTAAACATCATATATGTATGAGCATGTGTTGGGATTTGTACGGAGGAAGTTCAGTGGTTTCATCCTTCGGGCTGAATTCCACTCCGGATCAGTGGTTCCACCCTTCGGGTTGAGTTCCACTTCGGACTGGTGACGATGTAGAGAGTGGTTCTGGGGAACCTTACTCTTCGGACGGTGATGTAGTTGGGTGCATTGCACTGCGCTTGTGATTTGTGTTATGGTTTAAAAGATTTCATTCAAAATAATATTATGTTTTATAATTATGGTTTTTCTTGCACTTTAGAGACACACTGAGCTTAATAGCTGACTCCCCCTTAGTTCTTGTTTCAGATTCTCAGACATAGGCTTTTGGTACTTGGAGGATCTCAATTTTATCCAGTTATTTTATTATTCAGTAAGAAATTATTTTTACTTATTCATATTAATATTTATTGTTTTGGGGATATTGATGTAATTTCAGATTTGGAGCTTGTTATTTTTAGCATGCATTTTCATAATTTAAATTTGAAAGTTTTATTTAAATTGTAAGATTTTTAATTTTAACGTTTGAATTTTATAAATATTGAGACACTTTATATTATTATCAGAAATAATTTATTTTACGTTATTTTATAATTCAAATTAGTTTCTTTAGGGTAAAGTTTTTAATTGTGACTTCCTAAATTCAGTCTTTTCTTCTAGGCCGAGTTTAGGGGGTTACAGTTAAGCTTGCCATATACCTCCTTGTGCTTTTAGCATCTCGTGGTAGTTTGTATTACTGAGCTTTTCGAAGCTCACATTGTTTTTATCATCACAAGTTAAAAGGTCGACCATGTTGCAGCTATAAACGTCGGTATGAGAGTTTCTTCGGCTTGCCCGCAGAGTATGGTATTTGTGTAATTAGGAGGCATGTATGTCATGTTTTGGTTTAGATTCGAGTCTAAAACTTGTATTAATAATTTGTTTCATTGTTTGAATGTTTTCTAAAACTGCATTTTAATTCATAACTTGATTAATGATTTTAAATGATTTAGCAAATTGTTTATTTAAAATTTTAACGTGGGTCGCTCCGATGACCCTAATGTGACTTCCTAGAATTCGTAAAAACACATAGACGGGTATAAGGGGTTACATTTAGTGGTATCAGAGCTTAGAGTTGCGTCATTCTGAGTAGATCGGCCGATCGTCTGTCATAGGGTGTCTCGTCTGTGCATGCCCCTAGGTCATAACCGTACTCCTCCAAGCAGAAACTCTAATGTTGAATCTTTCTCTTCCATGTAGTACATGAATCTAAGTATCATGTTTAATATGGCCCGATTGGAAGTGGAAAAGAATACCTGAAACGTTCTTTTGTGTTTGGATTAAGTTGATGGATATGAATCTGGATAAATAACCTGAGGTGGTTCATGCGTGTTAAATTAAAGATATGATATGATTGAGAATTAATGTTTGATTTTGTGAGTTGATTGATATAAGATTTACATGTATGGCTATTCAGTGGTAATGATTATGTTTGAGAATATTCTGATAGAAACTTGATAAAAGTATTATGAATTTGAAAGAAAGATGTTAGTGAGCGCGACGACAGTGAAAATTCTGTTGTGATTCTGTTATACACGAAAGAAATAGTTGTCTGAATATTACGTTGAAGGTAACTGATATCCATTAAAGACCTTAGTTATGTTCGATCAGTATGAAGAAAGACATCTCCTTCAAGATGTGGCTTGGTGTATAGTTATATATCATCTATGACTGAAATTTGATGTTTACATTCTGATTCCGTGAGTCGCTGTTGGAGTCCTAGAGTGCTTGTCCGAATTGTAGTTGTAGTCTTCTATCTAAAAATTGATGGTCAACCTAGAAAAGTAATTTAGACTTTGAAAGATATACCTTTGGGTGGTATGATTAACTTCTGTGGTAGATCAAAATGTTTCTTATCCATGATAGAGATCGTTTAAAATGACAGTTATGAGACAAGTGTTTGTTCGGCACCATGTAAAGTTCGGAACGAATTCATATATTATATTTTGATTATTTGACCTAGAGTGTATGATGGGATGACTCTGGGTTAAAGACAATTTGAGTGACTTAGATCACTACCAGATTGATCTGCAACCATTTGTGAGTTTTGAGGAATAAGAATACTCTGATGGATAAGTTTCAGTACAAGAATGGATGAAAGAGTTATTTCTTTCCCGACTCTGGTAAATTTCGAGGACGAAATTTCTTTTAAGAGAGGGAGATCTATAACACCCCAAGTTTTTAAGAGTAAACAAAATGAAAAAAAATGAAATGAGGTTGTGCAGCAAAGGAGGTTTGAACCCATGACCTTTGCTACCAAGGCTAGGAGTTCTAACCAACTGTGCTAAACTTGTGTTTGGGTATATGTTACCAAAAATTGATATTATGCTTTTTGGTTTGGCTATTCTAAAAAATAAAATAAAAGTCTGAACCAAACCCTACATGGTATTATCAGTATCCCAAAAATATCAAGATTTTTATCTCCTTCCTCACTTTTGACCTTTCATATTCCCCAAACGTCACCATCTTATATTGTTTCTCCAATCACTGTCACCGTCTTGGCGTGGTCCTCACCGCCACCTTCACCGTGTTCGCCACCGCACCCCGACCCCAGCCTTGTGCTCCACTCGCGGTGAACGATTTCCGTTCATCGTGGAAATGGAGCGGAAGCCTCGGTGAAATCCCTTGAACCTGCCTCTATTTTTCTTCTGTTCTGACCGCCTCCGTCGTCGACAAGGCGCGTCGATTGTGCAGGCGTGCTCAGTGTGAGTAGGGGAGCAAAACCCCCTTTACCGATCATAGATCCGACTCCGGTAAGGGCCACATCGGAGTCGCACGTTTTTCCGACCGCCTTGTCTCATTTTAGGTAAGATCCAACCAGATTTCATCTTGTTTCGCTGAATTTTTGGTTTTGTTTAATCGTGTGTCTCACGAGCTTTCGAAATCCGGCAGAATCGAGCATTTTGGGGCTTTAGACGACATCACCGGCGACTTTCCGACAAGGTTTCCAACGAGATCTGTTAGGGTAAGTGAACCGGGTTCAAACCGGTCTGAACCGGCCCCAAAGCTGAGCCAGTGAACCAATGTGTCTGAACCTGATCGGAGCTCGACCCGTCTCTGACCCGAACTCAACTCAGAACTGTGTCAACTCAGTTGAATATCTGTTGATCGCTAATGTCAGCATGACGTCAGTGTTGACCCTGACCCCCGTTGACCTTGACCTGCTGACGTCAGTGTTGACTTTGACCCAAAAGTCGAAATTCTTGAAAAGTCATATTTTATATTTTTCGACGTCATGAGTCTGATTGTGAAACCCGTTTCGCTAAATTCTGACCCGAAGGCCTCTGAATCTGACCTTGAACCCGAGAGTGCTTATGTATTTAATTAATTTGTTAAGTGCTCTGTGAATGATGTCTGATCTTGGGATTTGTGTAATTGAAGGTACTCATAGTTCCTAGAATACGAATTGTTGAGGGATGTCAAATCCGGCTTCAAGGGTGTTCGAATGTCGTTCACAGATCGATCGTTGTAGCTCGGAGCCAAGGTAATACATTACTACCTTCTGCATGCTTTTGCAACATGATGGTATTTGGTTAATGTTTACACGACCATTTTTGAGCATATGATTATTTTTGATTATGTCAATCAATTATGAAATAAAAATAATAATGGCTAAGGCAAATATTCGAATAAGAGGTTTGTTAAATTGGAAGGACTTCCGAGTTCAGTACATGATTAATGATATGGTAAATATTTAAACATGATGATCTCAATGGATAAATGTCAGAAATATATGAATAAAAATGACGAAAATACCCCTTAACTATAAACACGACCTGAGAAGCTATACTTGATATGGTAAGACATCTGATGCATTTGAAAAACCGCTGATTTCTTGAAATGTTATAGTAACAAGACTTAAATATTCGAGACTGTAATGTACTTGAGTTTCTGAAATTTTGAATAAATCTCTGAAGATAAATTTACGGAAAAATATTCGTATGTTTGAATTAATCAACGTAGCGTAAAAGAATGAATGGATTGCGATGACAAAAGAATGATTGAAAATACTGATAAGATTGAATGAGATTGAATGACGCTAAAGATTGAATTTTCCTCGGGCAATAATTTCCAATCGACCGACTTATGTGTTATATCCTCGAGGTCTGGAATGAACGAATAGTTGAAAGAACCGAAAGGCTCAAAATAATTGGAGCACCTTCGGACATCGAAGTGATTGAAAGTACCTATAAGACTTGGAATGAGAAATATCAATAAAGCCAAACAAAGGTAATGACTCTGAAAGTGTTAATATACGACCCTCGTAGGTTGGTTGTTTCGGGAACTATCGTGGCGTTGGAAGAATACCATACAAGAGCATGTTCGAGTTATTCGGAGAAAGTACCTAGGTTAATGGTAAGAGTAGCCTGTTCTTCGTGTGTATTCGATTCCATAGATCGAGTTAAGGTGCAACACACATGTTTGGGTTCTTGGAAAATACCAGTTGAATACATGTTCGACCTCCCGTTGTACGTTAGTGGTTGCTTTGTGAATTCGAGCTTTTTGTTACAATGCAGTCAGTTATGAGAAGTGAGTACTTAAGGTGCATCGATCCAGTTAAATAATAAACACGACAATGATGGTTTGCTATTAGTTCGAAGGGACTCGAACTTGATAAACAACTAGAAATCTCTGAGCTCTGTACATCACTTCTTATACATTGTTGGACTAAAAATCCTAGACTACCTCCGAAGGTCAGAATGACCAAAATACCCTCATAGACTTTAATGATCAAATCTCTCTCGATATATCTGAATTCTCAATGATTCTGATGCATCAACTTCCGATGTTGATTCAATCCATCTTATCGAACTCCCTTATTCGTAGGGACCTCGTTCTGAAATCAGTCCAAAATTGTCAATTGTCATCTTTCTGATATCTATCAAGTACCTATGAGAAATGAATTGGGTCATATAGCGCGTACCATGTATCTGTAAAAACTTTCTGTTCTAAACCAAGACCATATGCTTAAAATTTAAAAGTATGACAATGTAATACGAAAGGAAAGCAATACCCTGATTTTTGACCTCTGATATGAAAAATATATCTGATATATGACATTGAATACGAAATAATAATAAAATAAGTTTGATATCTGTCTTCTGGTATAAAAATAGATTTGATATCTATTTTCTGAATATAAATTGAAATCATATGGGGTATATTATCTGGGATATGAATGATGATCTGTAGGCTCAGCGCTGGTAAGTCCTTCTGGACCTAAGCTCCTACGCCCAATGGGCCTAGGGTAAGTCTTTCTGGACCTAAGGCATTCCCTTAGGTAAGCTCCTATGCCTGACAGGCCTAGGGTAAGTCTTTCTGGACCTAAGACATTCCCTTAGGTATGCTTCTATGCCTCAGAGCTATGGTAAGACCTTCTGTAAGTAGTTCGGGGGAATTGCATTTTGGAGTTCGGTGGGAGGGTAGTTAAGTAAATTAATAAAACTTTATGACCTCTTCTGAAACATACCTTACTAAGTTAACGTATCAAAGTTGAAATCTCAGTAAAACTACAATTCGCGCTTAATGAACCACTCTGAACTCCTTGATTCAACTTTTGGAACCCGAATCTCTTCTGAATCTTCGGCTCTAGACTCATCTCTTAAGGTTCGGGTGATCAAATAAAGAATAATTTTGTTGCCTTCTGATATAATGTTCCTTTGAAATCTCAAATCGTAAATTGAGCTTATCGTTGCTTAGTTCTTCATGACAATGTTAAGCTTGCCATATACCTTCTTGTGCTTTTAGCATCTCCTAGTAGTTTGTATTACTGAGCTTTTCAAAGCTCATGTTATTTTTATCATCACATGTGAAAAGATCGACCATGTTGCAGCTATCAACGTTGGTGTGAGAGTTTCTTCGGCTTGCTCACGGAGTATGTTATTTGTGTAATTAGGGGGCATGTATGAAATGTTTTGGTTTATATTCAAGTCTGAATTGTATTAATAATTTGTTTCATTGTCTGAATGTTTTCTTAAACTGTATTTTAATTCTTAACTTGATTTATGATTTTAAATGGTTTACAAATTGTTTATTTACAATTTTAAAGTAGTTCGCTCCGGTGACCGTAATATGACTTCCTAGAATCTGTATTAACGCATAAGCGGGTCTAGGGGTTACAAGAGAACACACCTAAGGCAGCTAACAACTCAACTTCGAGAGTGACGTCTACCACGCTCAGATCTAGAAGTAGGCGGAATAGGATCGACACCTACAAAGGTTCACTAAATTAATATTCACTACTACTATGCCACAATCTACTAAACATAAACTTAATTAAATTCACGTATGCGCAAAACTCGAAGGCTGAGATGTGAGAGGTCGACCAAGTGGAGGAGGAAGAAGAATCTCGATGTCCGAATCGATGTCACCTGAATGCAAAAATAACTCAATTTAGAATCCCGAATGCATAATTCTCAACTAAGCATAATTTAATTCAAATGGCCAAAAATTGACCATTCAGGTTCGAATTTGGAAAAACTGGTTGTGAATCTGGAATCAAGACGTTGAAAAACATAAAATTGACTTTTGGCCTAAAAAGTCAATGCTAACGTCATCATGGTCAACAATGACGTCATCGCTGACATCGACAACTTACGTCAGCATCATCATTAGCGGATGACATCACTGCTGACGTCACCCGGTTTAGCCAAACAATCCGGTTTGGTTCAGTTCTGAGGGTCTGGTTCAGTCCATACTTCCAGGTTCGGTTCGGTCCACTAAAAAGCCTAATTTCAAATTTCAAACCCTAATTTCCAATTTTCCCCCAAATCAAATTAGGTTCCCAAATCCACAAACCCTAACTCCAATTACCAACATCCTCACTCAGAACCCTAAATCTAAAACCCCACCCCAACGACAGCGGCCAACAAGCCCAACGGCGGCACCAGAACCCTTCCCAAACTCGACCAATTTTCAGCCGTGAACAACAGCCCTTATCCATTTTCAAGACAACGTTAAGAGGGCGGCGACACGTGAAGAAGACGAAGGGTTCTCGGCCTCTTGGATCTTGCGCAAACAGTATCAACGAGGAACTTTGAAAGGTGGTTTTGTTTGCGCGGCAACGGTGAGTAGGTTGGTGCCCTCAGAACAGCGAACGGACGACGGTCGCCCCTTCGCCGGAGTTAAATCAGAAAAAGAAGAAGGGTGTTTGATGATTGTCGAAACAGAGAGAGAGGGAAAGATGAAGAGTGCGGCTAAGGGGTATTTTGGCATATGAAAAGAAACCAAATATGGTTTATACCCTACTTGGTGGGTAAATTGCCCATTAAGGGCCCCAACATTTATCCACTTCACAGAATGGTCACCAAACTTCTAATTTATTCCAATTTAGCCCATAGCCCAATTTAAGTTTAAACTAAAATTCCCAAATTAAAATAGGTTTCAGAATTAGGGATTCCTTAAATAGGGTTTTTAATTTTAGGGGAAAATTAGGGTGTTACAATTCTCCCCTCCTTAAATGAAATTTCTGCCTCGAAATTTACATGGATCAAAGAAATGCGGAAATTGGGCTCTGACAACGGCCTTGGGCTCCCATGTAGCTTCATCATGACTACGTCCACGCCACAAGACAATGACCATCTTAATGATCTTCCTCCTGAAAACCTTCTCACCCCGAGCGAAAATTTCAACGGGCTCCTCCTCAAAACGCAAGTGAGGACGGATCTCAACTTCCTCCACTGGAAGAACATGAGACGTGGAGAACATCATGAATACGCTGAAGCTCAGGTGGTAACTCAAGCTGATAGGCAACTGGTCCAACCCGACGAATAATCCGATAAGGTCCAATGTAACGAGGACTCAGCTTGCCCTTTTGACCAAACCGAAGTACCTTTCTCCACGGAGATACTTTCAAGAAAACCTGATCACCCACATCATACTCGATATCCCGACGTCTCCAATCGGCATAAGACTTTTGCCGGTCAAAAGTAGCCTAAAGCCGATCTCGAATCAATTTGATAGTCTGTTCAACCTCATGCACAATCTTAGGTCCCAACAACGTGTGCTCATTCAGCTCAGTCCAACCAATAGGTGAACGACACTTACGCCCATACAGAGCCTCATACGGTGCCATCTTGATACTGGCCTGATAACTGCCACTATAATGCACCACAAAACCTCTCAACATATCCTCAAGAATCTTGATTACCCACTCGGACTGACCATCAGTCTGCGGATGATAAGAAGTACTGAAACTCAACTAAGTACCCAAAGCAGTATGTAGAGCTTTCCAAAATCATAGATAACGGTATCCCATGAAGGCTAACAATCTCAGAAATATAGAGCCGGGCTAACTTGCTCAAGGGATAGTCAACTCGAACAGGAATGAAGTGCGCGGACTTAGTCAACCGATCCACAATAATCCAGATAGAGTCCTTCGACGAAGTCAAAGGAAGACCACTGACAAAATCTATAGTCACATGCTCCCATTTCCACTGAGGGATCTCAATATGCTGAAGTAACCCAGATGGACGTTGATGCTCTGCTTTGACCTTCTAGTAGGTCAAACACTCGGACACAAATCCGACGACATCCCGCTTGAGACCTTGTGTAGAGTGTCCATGAGTCCTATATTTTGCACACATTCCTGCCCTTATTATTGTTGTTCTTGAGCTCATTTAGGCATATTTAGGTGCATTGCATGCATTATAACAACATCTTCTCTTGTACCTTGCTTTTATTGAATATCTTATGATTGGTGAAGAAAAGTTACTGTTTTAGTTAGTTTATGTTTTCAGGTGCTATAGCTGGAACGTAGAGGAGATAACAAGACAAGGAAGCTGGAACCAACGAAGTTGTACTGAAGCAGCTCAAGTTGCCGCCAAGGACACTGCTGAAGCAACTTTGCCACCAAGAGCCGCCCGGGCATGAGTTACACCGACTTTGCTAAGATGAGTTGCGATTTCAAGAGGACAATTTCCTAAGCCCAATGAGCACAATCTTGCAACTTCCTAAAGCCTTTAGCGACCGGTAGAGTAAATTCAAGATCGACAAGTAGGAGCACTTATCTTTACTTGCTGAACAAGGAAACATCCAAAGAGTCTATATTTAAAGCATAAAGGAGTCTGTATTTAATGTAATTTACTTATATAACTCCTACTTCAAGAGGGACTCAACTTAGGTCAAGAGCCCTATATATACCCAATGTATGTAAGCGTATAAGGGCATATCTCGTAGAGGGAAAAAGGCTTGTCGCGAGAGATCAATGACAACTGCCGATTAGAGTGAGGATGAGGGGTTAACTAGATAGGTTGGAGTGTTGGGGGTCGCGGCCCAACTCTTATAGGGTTTAGGCGCGTGTATGTAAAGTAATTTGGGAAATAGTTGTATAGCTTTGAGTTGTTTTCAATAAAGTTCTTAGTTTGCTTAACCTATGCTTCTTGTTCGTTCAATTAGTCCACACTAGACAATTGAAGAGAAAATCCATTTGTCATGCATGAAAGTGCAAGGCTCACGAAAGGGTTAAGCACGGTCACAACTCACAAAGGCGTGACTAACTTGGTTCCACACCAGTCCTCAAGTTTCAGCGGCTAAAAGGGATTACCAACCGAGTTGTCTAATTTGGTTCCACACTAGTCCTCAAGTTAAGCAATCTCGAGCATCCTAACCTAGAAATAGGAGGGATCACTGTCGACTATCCTTCCAAACTCAGAATGACTGCCAGACTTGCTGCCAGGACTTCTTTCCGTTCCACCTGCTGAGGCAGTACACACCCCTACCATGACAGTGATCTGCTGCGATCGTGTGACAAGGTCATAGTTTGCCGCCCACCTTACCCGCCGCAGCAGCTTCTCATGGCAGCACGAAACATACTCAAGACTTTGCAATGCAGTCCACAAGCTACTAAACTGCACTTTTCTTACCCAGCTTATCACCCAATCTCTCCCAATCATTCCTGTCATCACTATCTTTATCTTTACTTGTGTTTTATTATTTCCACATCTTGAGATCTAATGGCGCATTTATTAAATCTTTGTGCAGGAAACCATTCATAGGAGCTGCCCCAATTCCTGTGGAGACGATATATTTTATACTATCACTTGACAAGAGTGTGCACTTGCGCTCATAAAAGGAGAACACCTAAATGCTCTACAAGTTTTTGGCACCGTTGTCGGGGATTGGCAACAACATCTACGTTTGAATTTCTGCACCTCTATTTAGTTTTTGCACATTAAATATCTTTTTATTTAGTTTGCTTAAAAAAGCCTCTTTGTTTTCTTGGTGTATGTCCCACCAGGGCAGCAAGGTTAGCAGCAACATCCACATGAGGAGGGGAAGGACATGCCCAGACGAATAGCCAAACACAAAGACCCTAAGGAAGTGGTTATGCTTGGGAAAAGCGCAGCCCAACATAACCCAATTATTATATTTCAGATTTAATTTACTTTTATTTATTAGGAATAGATTTAATTTTTATTTAATTTTCATAGTTATTTTATTTTCGATTAGGAAGGAAAGAAGAAAGGACCAAGAAAGAAGAAAGAATAAGGAGATGCCCAACTAGCGGCCAAAGCAGCCCAAGGCAGATGAGCATAACGAATAGAGGCTTCATAACGGATAGCCGCAATGGTTATATTTGCCCCAGCGAGCGGAACGAATATCTGCGTAACGACTAGATCCCCATTTTTCGCGTAGCAATCATTGCCGCCCGTTGATAGCGTGCCCGCTAAGGCAGTAGAGATAAACGGCTATATAAAGCCAACTATTCTACCACTCGTTCTTCACTTTTCTCTCTCTTTTCTCTAAATTCGTTCTACAGTTTTTGCTTCAAAGATTTCTTTGCTTTTATTTTCTTTCTTTCACATTCTTTTTACTTTCTTTAGGAAAACAATCGTTCCCTAAACTATGGCCTCATCAAAGAAACCCGCCGCCACTTCCAAAACCCAATACAAGCGGTCCTTGAAACATACTATCGAGGATACCTACAACCAGTTCTATAAAGACATGCAACTATGAGAAGAGATGTGATTCCACTACACTCAATCTAATAGGAACTTCGGGTTGGAACCTTCCCTGTTCGAGACGATCCATAATATGCGCTGGGACCAATTCGCACGACAGCCAGAGGGGATTAACAACAACCACGTGCGAGAGTTCTATGCCCACCGGCCAAACCCAGAGAGCCCTTATGTCTATGTCAGGGGAGAATGTGTTAAGTTGACTCCTGACATGATGAACAACTTCTACAGCATAGAAGTCAACGGCGACCAGCATGGAGAGTGGGAGTCATATCAGATAGTGGCTGACTACAACAAAATCAAGAAGGAGCTCTTCTGACCAAACACCAAATGGATGACAGGGAAAAATAACGGGTTAGTCAACCGCAGAGTCTTGCTGCTAGAGGTCGCCCTTTGGAGCTACTTCGTCCAGCGCCGCCTGATGCCAACCTCACACGGATCAACAGTAAACAGGTCTCGACTCGCCCTCATTAGCAGCATCCTGAAAGGGTGACAAATCAACGTTGGCGATATAATACTAAAAGAGATCTACGCCCACGCAGAAAAGCCAACCATAAAAGGCCCACTCTTCTTTCCCGCAGTCATCAGAGGCCTCTATGCCAATTTTGGCGTGCCGCTGCACCTAAATGATAAAATTCTTCCTGCCAAGGAAGGATGGACAAGAAGAGCACACCAACAAATGTTGCGTAGTGCAGAGCTGGAGACACCTTCCACCTCCCAACTGCCGTCCCAACCTGCCGCCACCCCAGCCACTGCAGGCAGTACCGATGCTGCCTTTACGTCTGTCGCAATTCCACTACTGCGCAGCCTAGTAGAAAGCTGCCAGCGGATCGAGCACAAGAAGGTGATCTTCACCAAATATGTAGCAGACGTGCAGGAGGCCTTTGTGGCATACTTGCTGGATAAATATAAGGACACCAGACCCCAATTGCCCGCCTTTCCAACGAAGCTAGCAACATCCAAACCGGTACACATCACTCCAAGACCTGTTGCTTCTCCTGCCACCGACGACAGTGAGGGGCCGCACTACTGCCCCAAGAGAAGAATCTCCCCCACCCCCATCCAGCCCTATTACCTCACCTCCTCTTTTGAATCCGAGAAGAAAGAAGAGACCACTGCTGCCTCCACAATAGCCAAAGCCACTGCTGCCTAGGACTCCGGCTACTCAGACATGGAGATTTTAGACTCCTTTGAAGATGCATCAGCCGAGGTAGCATGAAAGGGAAAACAACTAGCAGCAGAACCCTTGGGTGGAGAAGCTGATAGAAAAATCAAGAAAGCCACCTCCATCCGCCGCGTAACTCAAAGAAGAGCCCAGCAGAAATACCAACCGCTACGCGCCGCCTTGTCTTGCCTGCCTCTTCAGATTCCTCTGTTGACCTGGCAGCAACAGAGGGGAACTCCCCCAGTTTATAGCACCATTTTTTTCTTTTCTTTTTAATTTTTATGTTTTTTACTTCTCTTTTTATTTTCTTTATATATTTTTTTAATTCTTATTTTGTAGAGGCGTTGAGGACAATGTCAGCCTTGAGTTGGGGGGGGGGGATTAGTTCTCTTTGTTCTAGGTTCATAGTATTTAGATGCATATGTAAATTCTGCCCCTAGTACTTAATGAAATAGAATCCTTAGTGCAAAACTTGTGCCTATGATAGTTTAGCCGATTACTTATTTTTGCACCATTCTAAAAATTTTAAATCTAACTATGGGAAGAAGCGTGAAAAATACTTAGAAGTTTTCTTTTTGCCAATTATCATTACACCTGTCTGTTAAAAGATGAATTTTTGCTTAAGTTCTAAGTTTAACACTGCCTGCCTTACTTAATAACAATTTCTTGATTGAATACAGGTTCGCCGCCACAGCAGCACTAGGCAACACAACAGAAAGAAGAAAAACCTAGAGGTGCCCAAAACTGGCTCTAGGCAGAAAGAATACAATCCTAGAGGTGCCCGAAACAGGCTCTAGGAAGAATAAAGACCCTAAAGGTGCCCAGAACAGGCTCTAGGAAGGATCATGAGCAAGGACACTCCGCTGCTATCTAAGTCCATGAATCTAAACCAAATGACGAACAAATTAGCAATAGTGAATGAACGTCTTCACGGGATGACTCTATTCAAAGGCTTCAGAGTTTGTAGAGTGCACCTACCTTAGCTTCAAACCTAGAGAATAGTTGTGATGAGCTGAAGCCCCAAAAGCCATGATCAGAAAAAGAAAACAAAATTGTCCAGCTGTGTTACCAAGGTAGCAAATTGTATCCTTTTAAGAGAATTAATTATTTTAGGCACAGTTTGTTAATTTGGTAACTTCGGCATATTTAACATGAACACAGACCTACACACACTACACTGGCATTAAGAAAAAATAATCTGAGTTATTTCATATTATTCCCTATCACTAACATTATACAGGTGCCACGACCTTGAGGCAAGAAATCAAGTTGAAAAGCTAACATTCTATTAATTTTGTGCTAAGGGCAGTTTTACTAGTTAGGTTGCATTGCTTGAGGACAAACAATAGTTCGAGTTTGGGGGTGTGTAGAGTGTCCATGAGTCCTATATTTTGTACACATTCCTGCCCTTATTATTGATGTTCTTGAGCTCATTTAGACATATTTAGGTGCGTTGCATGCATTATAACAACATCTTCTCTTGTACCATGCTTTTATTGAATATCTTATGATTGGTGAAGAAAAGTTACTATTTTAGTTAGTTTTATTTTCATGTGCTATTGCTAGGAAAGTAGTGGAGAGGACAAGAAAAGGGAAGGAAGCTAGAACCAACGAAGATGTACTGAAGCAACTCAAGTTGCCGCTAAGGACACTACCGAAGCAGCTTTTCCGCAAAGAACCGCCCGGGAAGGAGTTACACCGACTTAGCCAAGATGGGTTGCGATTTCAAGAGGACAATTTCCTAAGCCCAATGAGCCCAGTCTTGCAACTTCTTGAAGCCTGTAGCGGCCAGTAGAGTTAATTCAAGATCGATAAGTAGGAGCACTTATCTTTACTTGCTGAACAAGGATACGTCCAAAGAGTCTGTATTTAAAGCATAAAGGAGTCTGTATTTAATCTAAGTTGCTTTTAAAACCCCTACTTCAAGAGAGACTCAACTTAGGTCAAGATCCCTATATATACCCAATGTATGTAAGGGTAAAGGAGCATATCTCGTAGAGGGAAAAAGGCTTGTCGCGAGCGATCAATGACAACTGCTGATGAGAGTGAGGATGAGAGGTTAACTAGATAGGTTTGAGTGTTGGGGGTCGCGGCCCAACTCTCCTAGGGTTTAGGCGCGTGTATGTAAAGTAATTTGTAAAACGGTTGTATAGCTTTGAGTTGTTTTCAATAAAGTTCTGAGTTTGCTTAATATATGCTTTTTGTTCGTTCAATTAGTCCACACCAGACAATTGAAGAGAAAATCTATATGTCGGGCACGAAAGTGCAAGACTCACGAAAGGGTTAAGCACGATCACAACTCACAAAGGCGTGACTATCTTGGTTCCACACTAGTCCACAAGTTTCAGCGGCTAAAAGGGATTACCAACCGAGTTTTCTAATTTGGATCCACACTAGTCCTCAAGTTAAGAAATAGGAGGGTGTTGCGTGTAAAATAGTCTATCGCAATGGTAGTGCAAGTATACACGACGCAAGTAGTAAAGTGATACGAAGTATCGGATATCGTCTCCACAGGGATTGGGCTAATAGCTTCACCTTAATTCACTGCACGAAAGTAAAGAAAATATTTGAGAAAGTTTCATAAAAATAATAAAGTAACGTAAATAAAAGAGTAGAGATATCAAGATAGAGAGAATGGGCTGGTATTGAATCGCTCAGTAGTGCAAGTATTGCAGAGTTTAGGAAATCCAGTTCTGTCGTCACGCCCGTCGCAGCAGCACCTGTCGCGGCAGTAGTCCGTTGATTGTCGCGGCAGCAAACACTCAACTCAGTACTTCAAGTTTGGCAAGAATCCCAGATGTGCCTTGGCCTATCCCTAGGTCCAAGTCTGTCGATGATCACGTCTTTGATGATACCTCCCGGCGTGAATCGAAGGATGAACACCGATGTGTATGAATTCTTCTTTAGCCACTTAACCTCGTCATATCCCTAGGTCCGAGATAGTTCAACTATAAACTAGAGAACTTGCTCTTATTTCTTTCGTATACTTAACTCTCCCGATGCTAAGTAAATAGATAACCTCACAATGCTCTCCCGATGCTCTTGCAAGATATTAATAACTAAAATAAGAGAACTTGAAGTTTATTTTATTGAACTGAAAAATTCCTAAAACAAAACAACCCTTGCAACTAGTTTACAAATCAACCCGTGGCCCTAGGGGGAATTTAAAACATATTGTGGAAAGGAAAACGACTAGAGTTTTGGATGGAAGCTAGGGTAATCGGTTATGCCCTCCTAGGTCAAAATATATGCCCTTATATAAGCTTTGGGCTCAAGTTATCTAAATTAGCAAGAATACAACTTTAATTGAAAGTATGATTCTAATAAAGACTAAATCTTCAAGGAATCTACTTTCCAGCCGTCATCTTCCTTGCTTGGGATATTCTCTCCTTGAACTTTGGGCTTGACATTCCTTTTGATCTGGGGCTTGGAAAAATATAGGGTTTTCACACGACAGACGGGCTGAATTTTCTCTACCCGTCGAGGTCCACTTTACTTCTTCTCTTCAAAACTGTTGTCGTCCTCTGCTGTCACGGCGGCAACCATGGCAGCATCGTCC
Organism: Hibiscus tridactylites; assembly: GCA_958450335.1. Classification (NCBI taxonomy): domain Eukaryota; kingdom Viridiplantae; phylum Streptophyta; class Magnoliopsida; order Malvales; family Malvaceae; genus Hibiscus; species Hibiscus tridactylites. Next base: position 20,276,651 of record OY288289.1, on the reverse strand, counting down.
TCTTTGACTGCTTGTCCAGTTCAACTCTTCTGCTTCACTGCCCAGCGCCTGCCCTTTCCGTCTGCTACGACAGCAACCTGCAAAAACATCCATTTTTTGTAGAAACTGTGCCTTTCAATATATTTGTGATGTTTTGCTGTAAACTAACCTAAATGCAATGAATAATGCTTGAATGCAGCAGAAATATGGGTTAAAAGGGTGTAAATAATAGAACTTTTACACACTCAACACACCCCCAAACTCAAGTTTTTGCTTGCCCTCATGCAACTAAGACCTAAAAGAAAAATGAAATATTTTTGTTTTGGCTTTCAAACAGTAAACTTTCCCTTACCCGTCGTTCGTTCCCTGTGATGGAAGCAACCTGCCGGATAATTTAGGATCTGTCTGAAATCTCACTATAGTCCTCGTGTAGTGTGTGCATGCTTGTGAACAGTTATATGCAAAGACTCTCTTAGTTTCACTAGAATATTCAACTCTTAACTCGAATTTTTATGCCAAAGTTTATCTTTTTGAAGGCACTTTTTCATGCTCCTTTGATTTTTTTTGTTTTGACTCGATTTCTCTATTTTTCAAGCTAAAGTTTTACTATAGCTAGTTTTAGGCACCTCTAGTTAACTTCCTAGAGCCAGTTTCGGGCACCTCTAGGGCTGTTGAGTCTCTTTTGCTAAACTTCTTTCCTAGAGCTAGTCTTAGGCACCTCTAGGGGCTATTCAAGTGCTAAGCTTCCTATTCTAGTTTGGCTAAAAGAAGTCTAAGCAGTATAACAATCACAATGGTGTTTAAGTTTTCAGAACTATAGAAAGGCTCTAAACTTCTCCTAAAACTATCCTAAAGTCACTGCCACGACAGAGCTGTCACGACAGGTAAGTTCAGTTCACAATTTTTAGCCAAAATTTTCAATATTTTCATCATTTTTTAAAGTAAATAAACTAAGTAAAAGACACAAATTTTAACTAAGATGTACTCCATTAATATGGAGGGTTGCCACCCCCAAACTCGAGGGTTGCATTGCCCTCAATGAAAATGACAAAATAAAAATGAAAACAAATAAAGGCAGTACATCACAATATATATATAGTACGCAGCAATAATAAGATAAGAAACTTAAATTTTAATCGCTGTCTTCGCTGCTGATGGCAGCATAAAATTCTCGTACCAACGTCACGTTCATTTCCTCCGGTTGCTCCGCAAATGTTTGCCACAATAAAGCTCTAATCTTCCGGGCTATGAATGGCTTGAGGCCCAGATTCTTTGCCTTTGGTGTATAGATAAAGCCTCGTTCTTCCCACATGTCTCTGGTCGCAAAGGACTGTGGGGGAGTTGCTGCTGGTGAGGAAGTAGAGGCAGCATTGCGTCGGGTTTTCCTAGAAGACATATTAGTGCAAGGGTTGTGAAAAGTAAATGAAAGCAAATGAAAACTTAAAAAAGGGGAAGCAAGTAAGAAAGGCAGAAGTGAGTGAAAATGAAAATGAACGGGGTTATATAGAAAAGGATTTGCTGTCCGTTGAAGCTGTAACGGCAGGCGCGAATAACGGGGCTGGCTGTTGAGCTTTAGCGTGTCTGACGCATCTGACACAGGTTTCCGTGTCTGTTACGCGTCTGTGATGTGTTTCCGCGTCTGTCGTGATAGCGTGATGACAGCCTGTATTTTCCGTGTCTGTCGCGGCAGCTATAACGGCAGGCTTCACTATTTGGGCTTTGTTGGGATAATGGATGGATGGTAGGCTGAGTTCACTTCTCCTATTCTTCTGGACTCCTTTATTTCCTAAAAACAATAAACATAAAAAACATTATTCGAATAAAATAAACCTTATTTCCTAATAATTAATAAATAATAATAATAAAAATAAATAAAAATAAAATTTAGGTTAAATTAGGGATGCCAGGTGGGGCATCTCCTAAGGTAACCACTTCCTGCATTCCTGGGGCTTCAGTCCCCTGATAATGCTTGAGGCGCTGTCCGTTGACTTTGAATTGGTGCCCGTCTTTTAATGATCGGATTGTGATGGCACCATGGGGAAAAACCTGTACGACTTGGAATGGGCCAGACCATCTAGATTTCAGTTTCCCTGGGAAAAGTTTCAGTCTAGAATTGAACAACAATACAAGCTGCCTTGGGCAGAACTGTCGTGGCAACAACTTTTTGTCATGCCACTTCTTCGTTTTCTCCTTGTAGATTCTTGCATTGTCGTAGGCCACTGTCCGAATTTCTTCAATTTCGTTCAGATCTAACAGCCTTTTCTGCCCTGCCCTATCCAGGTCCATATTCACTGCCTTGATCGCCCAGTATGCTCTGTGCTCTATCTCGACAGGTAGATGACATGTTTTCACATAAATCAATCGGTACGGAGACATACCCAATGGAGTTTTAAAAGCTGTCCTATATGCCCATAAAGCATCATTGAGGAGTAAAGACCAGTCTTTCCTAGTTGGCTTAACCATCTTCTCGAGAATGTTCTTAACTTCCCTATTAGATATTTCAGCTTGTCCATTGGTTTGTGGGTGATATGTTGTCGCGACCCGATGCTTGACACCATATTTCTTCAAGGCAACAGCAAAAACCTTGTTGTCGAAATGTCTCCCTTCATCACTGATAATCGCCTTAGGGATGCCAAACCTAGAGAAGATGTTTTTGTGTAAAAACCTTTGGACTGTCTTGGCATCATTCTTTTTAGAGGCGATAGCTTCAACCCACTTAGAGACATAATCTACTGCCAGGAGGATGTATAGATTTCCACATGAAGATGGAAAAGGTCCCATAAAATCAATCCCCCAAACGTCGAATATTTCGACTTCTAGAATGTTCTGCAGCGGCATCTCGTTTCTCCTTGAGATGTTTCCTGTCCTTTGGCACCTGTCACAACTCTTGTAGAAGATTTGTGCATCTTTATATAGTGACGGCCAATAAAAACCTGACTGCAGCACCTTGGCAGCAGTTTTGTTGCCTCCTAAGTGACCTCCATACTGTGAAGCATGGCGGTGATGAAGTATGTCTTCTTGCTCTTCTTGTGGTACACACCTCCTTATAACTTGATCTGCACAAATTTTGAAAAGAAGAGGTTCGTCCCAATAATAATGCTTAACATCATTTTGGAACCTCTTCCTGGCTTGATAATTAAGATCAGAAATAATTATTCTGCTAACTATAAAATTAACGAAATTAGCATACTAGGGGAGTTCAGAAGACTTACCTGCCGCCATGGCTATCGCGGCAGTGCTTGCGGCATCAAAGAGATGCTCGTCTGGGAAGGTCTCTAGTATGTTTGTCTCATCTGTTGATAGACTCTGTCCCTTCTCCAACCTTGACAAGTGATCTGCCACCTGATTTTCTGTCTCTTTTTTGTCCTTGATTTCAAGGTCAAATTCTTGCAATAGCAGGATCCACCGTATCAATTGAGGCTTTGCATCCTTTTTCGCAAACAAATACTTCAGGGCAAAATGGTCTGTGTGCACTATTACCTTTGTTCCAAGTATGTAAGAACGAAACTTGTCAATGGAGAACACCACAGCTAATAACTCCTTTTCTGTGGTGGTGTAGTTCCCTTGGGCATCATTTAGTGTTTTGCTGGCATAATATATGACATGAAATAACTTGTCTTTCCGCTGCCCAAGTGTAGCCCCGACATCATAGTCACTAGCATCACACATAATCTCAAATGGCTGTGTCCAGTCTGGTGGCTGTACTATTGGGGCTGTTACCAGTTTTTCCTTTAGAACCTTGAATGCTTCAGTACATTCATCATTAAATTCAAAGGGTCGGTTCTGCTCCAGAAGATGGCATAGGGGCTTGGTGATTTTTGAGAAATTTGCAATGAATCTCCGATAAAAACCAGCATGTCCCAAGAAACTTCTAATACCCTTGACTGTGGTCGGCGGCGGCAGCTTTTCGATCACTTCTATTTTGGCCCTGTCGACTTCTATCCCACGGTAGCTAATCTTATGGCCAAGGACTATCCTTTCGTCCACCATAAAGTGGCATTTTCCTAATTCAAGACTAGGTTTGCTTTTTCACATCTTTCAAGTACCTTTTGTAGATTGCCTAGGCAGCTCTCAAAATCGTCTCCAAAGACTGAAAAATCATCCATAAATATTTCAAGGAAGTCCTCCACCATATCGGAGAATATGGCCATCATGCACCTTTGGAAGGTGGCGGATGCATTGCATAGTCCAAAAGGCATCCTCCTAAAAGCATACGTTCCGTAGGGGCATGTGAAGGTCGTCTTTTCTTGATCTTCTGGTGCGATAGCTATTTGATTGTAACCTGAATAACCATCAAGAAAATAATAGTAAGGTTTACCCGCTAATCTATCAAGCATTTGCTCAATAAAGGGTAAAGGAAAGTGGTCTTATCGGGTAGCTTTGTTAAGCTTCTGATAGTCCATACAAACCCTCCAACCGGTCACAGTCCTGGTTGGGATTAACTCGTTGTTTTCATTGGTCACCACGGTCATTCCTCCTTTCTTGGGAACGCATTGCACCGGGCTCACCCATTTGCTGTCGGAGATGGCGTAAATAATACCAGCATCTAACCATTTGATTATCTCTTTACGCACCACCTCTTTCATCGCATGGTTTAGCCGCCTTTGAGCATCTATAGTCGGCTTATGATCTTCCTCTAAAAGAATTTTATGCATGCATAAAGCCGGACTAATGCCTTGAATATCGGCTATCGTCCATCCAATTGCCTTTTTGTGCTGCTGCAGCATCCCTATTAGTTGCTGTTCCTGCATCAACTTAGAAGAGATGATTACGGGCAACATATCATTTGAACCAAGAAAAGCACACTTTAACTGCCCTAGCAGGGGCTTCAGTTCTAAAACAGGGGGCTCAACAGTAGATGGCTTTTGGATTACATGGTTATCCGAAGTATAATTTAAAGGTTCGAATAACTTACCTGGACGATCGCCTATCCAGTTTACCTCCTCCTGATCTTTAGTATAAGATGTATCGGATTCTGAGGAGTTGCTGTTGTCGGTGCTGTCGTGACAGTCTTGTAAGTGGCTGCCGAGGCAGTGACCAATTTTGATATCGTGACAGCCCGACCTGATGCATGGTTGATCAAGGGTAACTTCAGTGATAGCCTTACATTCCTCGTCTGCATTAGCATGCTTCATAGCTTGGAGAACATTCAACTTAATCTCTTGGTCGTTCACTCTCATGGTGAGTTCTCCTTTCTCCATATCAATCAGTGATCTTCCCGTGGCTAAGAAGGGTCGCCCAAGGATGATTGGTGCGTTTTCGTCTGCCTCAAAATCTAAAACAAGAAAGTCAGCAGGAAAAATAAATTTATCCACTCTTACAAGAATATCTTCGATTTTTCCTTTCGGATGAACGTAAGAGCGGTCTGCCAGCTGCAGAATTACTATCATGGGCCGCGCCTTTCCAATACCTAATTTCTGAAAAACAGATTTTGACATTAAATTAATACTAGCACCAAGATCACAAAGTGCCTTAACCACATATTTATCTCTGATTACACAAGGTAAGATGAAGCTCCCCGAATCCTTCTTTTTCTGGGGTGGCTGCCTATGGAGAATGCTCATGCAGCCTTCTGTCATCTTCACCGTTTCAAATTCCCCAAGTTTAGATTTCTTTGACATGACATCCTTGAGAAATTTGGCATAAACGGGCATCTCCCTAACGGCATCCAACAGCGGAATGTTAATATGAACCTGCTTAAAAATATCATAAATCTTTTTGAGCTGAGATTCTTGCTTAGCTTGCTGTAACCGTTGAGGAAAAGAAGGTGGGGGACGATAATCAACAATATGTCTTTCCCACTGCATACGAATCTGAGGAGGTTTGGGTTCATCACTTTTCTCCTCTGTCGCTTCTGCTGTCGTAACAGGTTTATTGACAGCAGTCTGTTTGTTACCTATCGGGGCAGCTTCCTCGGCAGGTATGTCCAAGGCTGGTTTCCTTACTGTTTCAGCTTCCTTTTTCGGCTCTGATAATTTCTTCCCACTCCTAGTAGTAATAGCCTTACATTGCTCATGTGTGGGCTGCCTAGCATTTTCAGTATTGCTAGGAAATCCTCCAGTCTGCCTTGGCTTGATATGCTGGGAAACCTGACCCATTTGTGTCTCCAAAGATTTCAGAGTAGCTTCATGATTCGTCATCCGCATCTCTGTTTTATCCATGAAATTCTCTGTTTTCTTGACAAAATGATTCATATTCTCAATATAAGTACATGTCTGAGACATAAAAGTAGCCAGAGTCTGTTCCAGTATACTGCTCGTGGCAGCTGGTGGCTGTTGTTGCTGCTGTTGCGGCTGCAGTTGCTATCGCGTCAGCAATCTAGGTCCTCACTGATTCTGATTGTGTGCTTGAGGATTTAGGGCATTATTAGGATTACTCCAAGAAAACTTGGGATCCTTTCTCCAGTTGGGATTATAGTTGTTGGAGTTGTAATTCGGCTTATAGTTTCCAACATATTTTCCCTCTTCTAACTGTATAGGACACTCATCCGAACTATGATTTCCCTCACAGATTTCACATACCTCCTCAACAGCAAATCCATGTTGTGCATCATCATTCAATAACTTTTTCATTGCTTTAGTAAGGAATGCTACCTGTGATTTCATCGTACTGTCGGCCTCATAATCCTTGATAGCTAACACCCGTTTACCCCCTCTTCTTGCTGTCGGAAACTGCTCCTCATTCTTAGCCATATTTTTCAATACTTGCATTACCTCGTCCAGGTCTTTATCCAACAATAGTTCGTTTGCTGCTGAATCAATTCGAATACGAGTTTGTAAGTTGGCAACATTATAAAACTTTGTTACCTGATTCCAGACGGGGAATCCATGCATTGGGCAGTTCCGTAGAAGAGTAGTAAATCTGTCCCAGGCCTCGTGCATCGGCTCGTCATCTTCCTGTTGAAAAGTAGCAATTTCATTACGTAATCGCTCAGATAAATACGAAGGATTAAAACGAGATAGAAATTCACGAGACAAATCTGCCCAAGTTCTAATTGAACCCAGCGTAAGTTTATTCCACCAAGTCTTTGCTCTATCCCTCAATGAATGGGGAAATAACTGAAGCCTCATTATCTCCGGATTAACTCCTGGCAGTCTAAACGAACCACAAATCTCCTGGAATGTTTTTAGATGCTCCCTAGCATCCTCTGTAACAACACCACTGAATTGACCGACATTGTTGATCATGCTAAACATGACAGGTTTGAGCTCGAAGTTGTCAACATCAATGTCCGGCAGCGTGGTTTCCAGTTCTACATGATCATTCAACATGTAGTCACGATAGGACCGTCGTCCAGCAGCGACATCAGCATCGACGATAGGCTGTCTACCCTCTCCATCTCCAACAGGAGGGTCATCTCCTCGGTGTGCCATTGTCTCTAACTGTTCCTCAAGGTACTTGTTCCTGGCTAGTAAGTGACGAAGTTGTTTCTTGAGATTAAATGAACGTTCGATTTCTGGATCTAATGGGTACTCAGGATATTTACCTCGTTTCGATCTGCACATAAACAAGAAACCTTGTGAAAAGCAAGAGTTGAACACACCAAAGAAAAACAGAAAAATAAAAATAAAAACAAAACAAAAATGAAAAGTGCAGTAAAAGAAAAGGTAGAGTTATGTTGCCAATCCCCGGCAACGGCGCCAAAAACTTGTTGCGTGTAAAATAGTCTGTTGCAATGGTAGTGCAAGTATACACGACGCAAGTAGTAAAGTGATACGAAGTATCGGATATCCTCTCCATAGGGATTGGGCTAATAGCTTCACCTTAATTCACTGCACGAAAGTAAAGAAAATATTTGAGAAAGTTGTCACGAAAATAATAAAGTAACGTAAATAAAAGAGTAGAGATATCAAGATAGAGAGAATGAGCTGGTATTGAATTGCTCAGTAGTGCAGGTATTGCCGAGTTTAGGAAATCCAGTTCTGTCGTCACGCCCGTCGCGGCAGCACCTGTCGCGGCAGTAGTCCGTTGATTGTCGCGGCAGCAAACACTCAACTCAGTACTTCAAGTTTGGCAAGAATCCCTGATGTGCCTCTACCTATCCCTAGGTCCAAGTTTGTCGATGATCACGTCTTTGATGATACCTCCCGGCGTGAATCGAAGGATGAACACCGATATGTATGAATTCTTCTTTAGCCACTTAACCTCGTCATATCCCTAGGTCCGAGATGGTTCAACTATAAACTAGAGAACTTGCTCTTATTTCTTTCGTATACTTAACTCTCCCGATGCTAAGTAAATAGATAACCTCACAATGTTCTCCCGATGCTCTTGCAAGATATTAATAACCAAAATTAGAGAACTTGAAGTTTATTTTATTGAACTGAAAAATTCCTAAAACAAAACAACCCTTGCAACTTCTTTACAAATCAACCCGTGGCCCTAGGGGGAATTTAGAACATATTGTGGGAACGAAAACGACTAGAGTTTGGGAAGGAAGCTAGGGTAATCGGTTATGCCCTCCTAGGTCAAAATATATGCCCTTATATAAGCTTTGGGCTCAAGTTATCTAAATTAGCAAGAATACAACTTTAATTGAAAGTATGATTCTAATAAAGACTAAATCTTCAAGGAATCTACTTTCCAGCCATCATCTTCCTTGCTTGGGATTTTCTCTCCTTGAACTTTGGGCTTGACATTCCTTTTGATCTGGGGCTTGGAAAAATATAGGGTTTTCACACGACAGAGGGGCTGAATTTTCTCTATCTGTCGAGGTCCACTTTACTTCTTCTCCTCAAAACTACTGTCGTTCTCTGCTGTCACGGCGGCAACCATGGCAGCATCGTCCTCTTTGACTGCTTGTCCAGTTCAGCTCTTCTGCTTCACTGCCCAGCGCCTGCCCTTTCCGTCTGCTACGACAGCAACCTGCAAAAGCAGCCATTTTTAGTAGAAATTGTGCCTTTCAATATATTTGTGATGTTTTACTGTAAACTAACCTAAATGCAATGAATAATGCTTGAATGCAGCAGAAATATGGGTTAAAAGGGTGTAAATAATAGAACTTTTACACACTCAACAGAGGGATTACTGTCGACTATCCTGTAGAACTCAGAATGAATGCCAGACTTGCCGCCATAACTTCTTTCCGTTCCACCTACCGAGGCAGTACACACCCCTGCCATGGCAGTGATATGTTGCGATCGTGTGACAAGCTCGTAGTTTGCTTCCCACCTTACCCGCCACGACAGCATCTCATGGCAACGCGAAACATACTCAAGACTTTGCAATGCAGTCCACAAGCTACTAAGCTGCACTTGTCTTACCCAACTTATCGCCCAATCTCTCCCTATCATTCCTCTCATCACTATCTTTATCTTTACTTGTGTTTTTATATTTCCACATCTTGATATTTAATGGCGCATTTATTAAATCTTTGTGCAGGAAACCATTCATAGGAGCTGCTCCAATCCATGTGGAGACGATATCTTTTATACTATAACTTGACAAGAGTGTGCACTTGCGCTCATAAAAAGAGAACACCTAAACGCTCTACACCTTTCCACCAGTACCTCGCACGGAGATTCTTATACATCTTGTCCCTACCAGGATGCATAGAATAAGGACTGTCGTGGGCCTCACGAAGAATAACCTGCTTTAACCCGGATTTCCTCGGAATACAATACCTACCACGAAAACATAATACTCCATCCTGAACAATAGAGAAATCCTGAGATGTACCTTCATGCACCTCTATGATACGATGCATCAAAAACGAATCACTAAGCTGCTCAGCTCAAATATCAGAAATCAATGTAAGAATAACCCGAAGTTCCGACAACAAACTGCCATCCTTATATAAACTCATCCGAGCAAACATAGCTCTCAAATCTAAAACGACATTACGGCTCAAGGCATCAGCAACAACATTGGCCTTGCCTGGATTATACTCAATTTCGCAGTCGTAGTCCTTAAGAAGCTCCAACCAACGACGATATCTCAGATTAAGCTTCTTCTGGGTAAGGAGGTATTTCAGACTCTTATGGTCTGTAAAAATATAACACTTCTCCCCGTAAAGATAGTGTCTCAAGATCTTAAGAGCAAAAAACACAGCAGCAAGCTCAAGGTCATGGGTAGGGACACATCCCAATCTAGTGTGAGAAGCATCATTGTAAACGGTGTATGCCTTACCAGGCTGGGTCAAAATCGGTGCTTCAGTTAACATGGTCTTAAGCTTCTCAAAGCTAGACTGTTGGGCCTCAGCCCAAACAAACGAAATACCCTTCCTCATAAGTTTAGTCAAAGGAGCCGCAATGATAAAGAAACCCTCAACAAACCTCCGATAATATTTGGCTAAACCCAAGAAACTTCAGACCTTAGAAACATTCTTTGGCTGCTTCCAGCTCAAAATGGCTTCAACCTTAAATCAACCTAAATATCTGCAGCTGACACCACATGTCCCAAAAATAAAACTTATGAGAGCCAAAACTCACATTTGCTGAACTTTGCATACAACTGTTTCTCCCGAAGAGTCTGTAAAAAAATCCGAAGATGCTCCTCATGTTCTGCCTCAAATTTAGAATAGACTAGAATATCATCAATAAAGACCACAACAAACTAGTCAAGATAAGGTTGGAACACCCGATTCATCAAGTCCATTAACGCGACAGAGGCGTTAGTCAATCCGAAAGGCATCACAAGGAACTCATAATGCCCGTAGCGTGTTCGGAAAGCTATCTTAAACACATCAGAATCCTTAACCTTGAGTTGGTAATAACCTGATCTCAGGTCTATCTTAGAAAACACCGTAACTTCCCGGAACTGATCAAAGAGATCATCAATACGAGGAAGGGGATACTTATTCTTGATCGTCAGCTTATTCAGCTTCCGATAATCTATACAAAGCCGAAGTGTCCCATCCTTCTTCTCCACAAACAGGAGAGGAGCTCCCCATGGTGAAACACTAGGCCAAATGAACCCTCTATCCAACAACTCTTGCAACTGCACCTTCAACTCCTTCGGTGCCATTCAGTAAGGAGCCATAGACATAGGAGCTGAACCCGGGTAAACCTGGATGCCAAACTCAACCTCATCACGCTTCGGCGGTACACCATGCAATTCTTCTGGGAATACATCCTGAAAGTCTTTCACAACCCGAATCTTATCCATCCCAGTATCAGACTATCTCGGATAAAGAATGTAAGCAAGATAGGCAATGGACCCCTTTTTGATCATCTTCTCAGCCTTGAGAGCTGATACAAAATTAGATAGAAAATCTCTGCGCTCCCCCAACAAGAACTACTTTACAATTAGTAGAAGTCCTCAAAGTTTCCCTCTTCCTTTCACAGTCTAAGGTAACTCGTTGAGCGGATAACCAATCGATACTGAGAATGAGATCGAACTCCCCAAATGGTAACTCCATCAAATCAGCTGGGAAGATCTCTCCTTGAAGTTCAAGAGGAAAATTTTTATATACCTTGGTAACCTCAACAGGATTCACACCGGTCTATGTACAGTAACAACATTATCGGTACTCTCAACAGGAATTTCAAGACCCCGAATACCGAACTCGCAACATAGGAATGGGTCGAACCATTATCAAGCAGAGCGAAATATGAAATAGAATGGATAGAAAAGGTATCGACAATAACGTTTGGCTCATCACGATCCTCATGCCTCCTGGTAGAGTAGACTAACTCTGGCTATCTCATACCAGAACCAGAAGATCCTCTACTCTGAGCAGGTCTATCCCTACCAGCAGTACCCGAAACAACAGATCTACCATATCCTCTACCTGTAGTAGTAGTCCGAATAGATGCTTGAGACTGACTCGGAACATAAGATGATGGAGGCAAAATCGGACAATCCCTGAAAATTATGCTTAAAGGATCCACATCGAAAACAAGCCTCAGACTACCTCCTATAATAACCCGGATGCCACTTCTTGCAGAAGGAATATTGTGGCACCCCACGGGTACTAGTCGAACCTCTGGCACTAACGGTCGGAATAATAGAAGTCACCAGTCTAGCTCTGGAATAACTCTGATGACTAGGCTCATCTCTAGTTCTCTTTCAAGACTGATTACTCGGACTGTGCTGAATAGATGTAGTCGACTGCCTTCTACCCAGATCAGTACTATAGGACTCAAGTAGCTTCAACTCCGCCTTATTTCGCACAGCTGTCCTAGCTCGTTTGGCAATCTCTTTATACTTATTATCCATATGTAAAGCCACACCCACCTTAATCGAAGAGCGCAACCCTTTCAGAAACTAATCAGACTTCTCCTTTTCGGTAGTCACCAGCCTTGGAACATACTGGATCAGTCTCATAAACTCAAACTCATAATCATTCACAAACAGGCCGTTCTACTTCAGATTCATGAAATCATCCTGGTACTTTGCTAGATACTCAGCCCCAACATATCGGTCATGCAAAGCCTGTCGGAAATAGTCCCAAGAAATCTGACCAGCTGGAATAACATGCTTCTCAGCCTCCCACCAATTATGAGCCTCACCCTGCAATAGTGATACAACAACCCTAAGCTTCTAGTTGGTAGGATAGTCCATCTCAACAAACAACCTCTAAAGCTTCTTAAACCAATATTTAGCATCAGCCGGATTTGTACCGGTCTTCCCATCGAACATAGTCATCCCGACAGCCATAAACTTGGTAGATATGGGTTTCCTGACACCCTTAGACTGACGAAGGTGACGAAGCAACTCCCTATGCACTGCAACACTATCCAAGACCGCAGTCTCACTGTCCCTATAACCAGGTGGTCCATCACCCTGTGCTCGCTGAGTTGGTTGATCCTAGCTACCAGCCCGTTGAGCCCCAGTCTGCTGGGCTCCAGTCTGCTAAACTCAAGGTTGCTGATCCACGACCTGCTCTTCCTCATTAACCTTATGAACATTATCCTGATTCCACGGAGCTCCCACAGACTGTGAAGCACCGCTCTCAGCTGCTCGGTACGACTTTGACCACGCACTCCTCCACGACCACGACCGACCGCTAATCTAGAGCTCCTATGAGGTGGCATAGTAGTCTATCTATAAAAGTTAAAGAGTCCTAAGATCAATTTAAAATCTATTTTCCCAAAAAATCTATTTTCCCGAAAACATTAACATGCATGCAAAAGTTCAAATTCAGTTTAAAACCTTGTTTAAGCCTCACAGTCCGAGGGTTGAACCTAGGCTCTGGTACCACTAAATGTAACCCCCTAAACCCGACCAAAGGGTTATGGGCCGAATTCAGGAAGTCGAGTTGAAAACGTGTCCCTCAAGTAAGATGATTATTAGGTTTTGAAAATCAAATATTTAAATTATTTATTTAAAACGTACCGTTTCACATTAAATTACATCAAATCAAAAATGCAGCCGTATAGGTAAAAATAACATAAAATAAATTATCAAAAATATATAATTTAAATTCCCATGCATGCTAAAACAAATTAAAGTCCAAAATAAATGTAAAAGTAACCGAATTTACATAAAAACCCCAAATAATGAAATAATCAGAATAAAAACAAAATGAATCTAAAAACTAAAAATATTCATACTAAAAGTGTAATAAATCTGATAATTGTGGTCCTCTAAGTATTGAACTCATATGTCTGAGAATCTGAAATAGAAGCTAAGGGGAGTCAGCTATTAAGCTCGGTGTGTCTCTAAAGTGCATAAATCAGAGTAACACAAGAATCATTCGATCACAAGTCATTTCAGTAGGCAATCAAATACACAGATATGCATAACACGATGCAGATAAGTCTATGTCTTGAACCCATCTACATCACCGCCCGAAGAGTAAGGTTCCCTTGAACCACTCTCTACATTGTCACCAAGTTCGAAGTGGAATTCAGCCCGAAGGGTGAAACCATTGATCTTCCTCCGTACATTTTCCCGCTCGAATGATATGACATGAATATTCCGATTTTAATCCGAATGCAACATTATTAGAACAAAAATGCATGACCATTTAGTCCGATAATTATTATTCATATTCCGATGTATGATGCTTAACAGAATTGCATACATCATAACACATAGCTCAGATCACAACATATTCCGCAAAAAGACATCACACAACAACAACACATATAATATAGCACAAGCAGAGAACACACCTCAGGTAGCTAACAACTCAACGTCGAGAGTGACGTCTCCACGCTCAGATCTAGAAGCAGGCGAAACAGGATCGACACCTACAGAGGTTCACTAAATTAATATTCACTACTACTATGCCACAATCTACAAAACATAAACTTATTTAAATTCACATACGCGTGGAACTCGAAGGCTGAGATGCGGGAGGTCGACCAGCTGGAGGAGGAGGAAGAATCTCGGTGTCCGAATTGATGTCACCTGAATGCAAAAATAACTCAATTCAGAATCCTAAATGCATAATTCTCAACTAAGCATAATTTAATTCAAATGGACAAAAACGATCGTTCGGGTTCGAATTTGGAAAAACGGGCTGCGAATCTGGAACCGGGACGTCAAAAACATATAGTTAAGTTTTGGCCCAAAAAGTCATTGTTGACGTCATCATGGTCAACAATGAAGTCATCACTGACATCGGCAGCTTGCATCAACATCATCATCAGCGGATGACATCACTGCTGACGTCACCTAGTTTAGCCAAACAATCCAGTTTGGTTTAGTTCTGAGGGTCCGGTTTGGTGTATACTTCCAGGTTCGGTTCGGTCCACAAAAAACCCTAATTTCATATTTTAAACCCTAATTTTCAATTTTACCCCCAAATCAAATTAGGTTCCCAAATCCACAAACCCTAACTCCAATTACCAACACCCTCACTTGGAACCCTAAATCTAAAACCCCACCCCCAACGGCGGTGGCCAACAAGCCTAACGGTGTCACCAGAACCCTCCCCAAACTCGACCAATTTTCAGCCGTGAACAACGATTCTTACTCAAATTCAAGACGACGACAAGAGGGCGGCGGCGCGCGAAGAAGACGAAGGGTTTCGGCATCTCGGATCTCACGCAAATGGCAGCGACGAGGGACACCGAAGGGCGGTTTTGTTCGCGCGGCAATGGTGAGCATGCCGGTGCCCTTAGAAGGGCGAACGAACGGTGGTGGCCCCTTGGCCAGAGTTAAATCGAAAAAAGACAAAGGGTGTTTAATGATTGTCGAAACAGAGAGAGAGGGAAAGATGAAGAATGTGGATAAGGGGTATTTTGGCATATGAAAAGCTACCAAATAAATTTTATACCCTACTTGGTGGGTAAATTGCCCATTAAGGGCCCCAACTTTTACCCACTTCACAGAATGGTCACCAAACATCTAATTTATTCCAATTTATCCCCTAGCCCAATTAAAGTTTAAACCAAAATTCTCAAATTAAATTAGGTACCAGAATTAGGGATTCCTCAATTAGGGTTTTTAATTTTAGGGGAAAATTAGGGTGTTACATTAGGTACCTAAACATGGATACTAGTTTATGAAAATAAATTGAGTGGATTAAATATATATTTTGACACCTAAACTTTGCTTCAAATTTCAATTTGATATGAACTTTTTTTAGTCTAATTAAGTACTTGAATATGATTTTTATTCGAATTGGTGTATGAATTTGACTTTTGAATTCAAATTGGTTTAACAAAATTGTATGTATCAATTTGAAAAGAAAACAAATTCATACACCTATTTGAATCAAGATGCCAAATTCAAGTATTTGTTTAGAAAAAATTAAGTTTATTTACCATTCTCTTAATATACTATTCCTAACTAACAAAAATCAACTTTATCCAAACATAATTGTTGTTTTAATTTAATTTGTCTAGAAATATGAATTCAACATATCAAAAGAAAACTGTTGGGCCATGATATAATTCTCATGTATTACTACATTGTTATATGTTTTTTTACTCGGCAACATGTATGTTTTATTAAAGATGTGAACATACATGACCATCACGCCCATAAGCCTTGTTAAAACCTCTCTAAATCCTACAGAGGAAAAGAGTACCCATGGGCGTGTGAACAAAACAAACACCAAAGGTCCAAAAAAAATCACAAGTGAGCTAAGCAAATTGTTTAAACCAACTCGTCCTATCCACACCACTCTTCGCCAACGCATCCGCAAGCCTATTCGCCTCCCTATAGACATGCTGAAAACACACATCATTCAACGCCTCACATGCCTCATCAATCCGCCGAAACCAACACCAAAATTTCCACGGCCGTTTCTCCAAGTGCATGACCCATGCAACAACTGTTGTAGAATTCGACTCAACCACCAACGGGCATTGGCAGCCCTTCGATTCTAAGACAAGCTCCAGCACATAACAAATGGCTTGGAGTTCCGCTTCATTCCAATCTGCAACCTCTATCGGCCCCGAAAACAAAGCAAATATATGCCCAAACTCGTCCCTTAACACACCACCACACCCCGCCTTACCTGGTTTTCCCCTTGCCGATCCATTGACATTGAATTTAAGCACTCCCGCAGGTGGTCGTTCCCATTTCACATTAACCCGTATCGATACGTCATGTGACTGAGACACACACTTCCATGGACATTCCCACCAAGCCGACTCCAATATCACACCTGAATTACCTCCCATCCATACCCAATACATCGACCTCAACTTTATTAAGAAGATGATTCCCCCCGATGTCACCCACGTACTATTAAACAAACAATTGTTTCTTGCCAACCACAGTGACCATAGCGTCGCTGCACACCCCGCCTGTAACCCCCTTAACCCGGCCTAGACGGTTGACCCGAATTAAGAAAGTCACACGGGGAAAACCAAAGTCAACCCGAAAGTCAACATTGATTAACGACCCTTTTTTTTCTTTTTAAACTTGTCTAGATGCTCTTTAACCCTATGTATGATCATACAAACAGCATACTCAAAGATCATAACCATCAGAGATTAAACAGGGACCCAATTGCACAAAATAGAACTTTAGGGACCAAATTGTCAATTCTGCAAACTATAAGGACTTAACTCAAATTAAAGTTACCAACTTATAATTAATCAGGTTTCATGCTTCACTGCCAAATTTCAGCTCAAACGGACATCCCAAACTCATACAATTGCACAAACAAGTTTCAGGACCAAAATGCAAACATTTCAAAACATATAACCGCCCATGTCAGCCCCCAACGGTCTGGTGTTCCGAAACAGGGAGAACCTGTTTCGAAACGCGGGACCGTTCCGCAACTTGTTCCGAAACGAGGGCTGGCAGAGGCATTTCCGTTTCGGAACGGTACCTTCCGTTTCGAACGCCTGGGCCACTACAGGGCACCCGTTCCGAAACGGTAGCTCCCGTTCCGATACAGCCTGCACAGAATGCAGAAAATTGGCTGCTAAAACACACAATTGACTTACCATTCATGCTCCAAATGCAACCAAACTTTACCAGCAGGACATATAACATGCAAGGAACATAAATGCATCATCCAAACATCATCATAACACCAAATATGAAAAGCCCCAAATCTAAAGGCATGCTTCCTACTTAGCAAACCATTCAAGCATTAAATCTCCAAACCAATCACATAATGGCCAATTACATGTTCCAGCAATATTGACAACATTAAACAAACTTAGGGAGTTCAAAACATCTCCCAAAACATTCACATAGGTCCCCCATTGCCAAATGCCAAAAGCTAAAAGTGTTTAAGAAACCTTCCCATACTTGAGCTTAGTTTCCACTTGATTGCTTGCCTTCCTTGCTGCCCTCAATGCACCTTAATGCTCTGCATTATTGGTTTAAGAAAAGAGAGAGAGCGTAAGCAAAAGCTTAGTGAGGAATGCTCATTTAAAACCATACAATAATGCATTTATAAAAACTCATTTATAAATCATTCTTCAAGCAACATTACACATGCTCTTAAACCTTTAAAACAAGCAATACATGCTTCCATTTCATTACATGACATATTGGCAACAAGTGATACATTTCACATAAGATTCACACATGGACTTTTAAACACCATTGTGATCTTACAATAACCACGGACCACACATGGACTTTTAAACACCATTGTGTCCTTAACCCCATGGACTTTTAAACACCATGGACCCATGGACTTTTAAACACCATGGCAAGGACCACACAAGGACTTTTAAACACCTTTGTGTCCTTAACAAGAATCTCCCAAGGACTTTTAAACACCTTGGAGTTCTTAAGTAACCAAGGCTTACACAAGGAATTTTAACCACCTTGAGCCTTAACCAAGAACCAACCATGGACTTTTAAACACCATGTTGTTCTTAAAATTCACAAGATTCACACAAGGACTTTTAACCACCTTTGTGATCTTAACCAAGAACTATCCAAGGACTTTTAACCACCTTAGTGACCTTAACCATCACTTGCCAATATGCATCAATATTATCAATATCTCACTGTTTTAAAGCATTTTACAAGCCATAAACATCATGCATCTTTAAGCATCAAACCACATTAGAACAATGTTCAAAAACAAGGAACTCTTACCTTGAGCTTCCTTCAACACATGGCTTAAAATCTCAGCAATAAACATGCTAGATATGCTTTCAAATCAGATTTAAAAACATGCAAACAACCACATTGCATACAACCAAAACCATGGTCATCACCAAGAGAGTTTTTCCGAAAACTTACTCTTGAGCTTAGCTAAGTTGCTTAGACTTAAACTAAGCTCCCAAACCTTCAAAACACTGGTTTCAAAGCCGAAAACCAAATTCCACTCACCGATTCCGTTTCGCCTCTTGCCGAAACACCAATCAAGCTTCCGGATCACCACCACTTGGATCCAAAGATGACTCCCCTGTTTTAAACACATCAAAGCAGAGGATTAATGCATCATCATGCATTAATAGCTTCAATGAAAGCACCTAAACTCGCTGCTCTCATCCACACTCCATTTTCGGCTACCAAACACAACCGAAAATGCATCCAAACAACTCCTCAACAATGCCCAGCAAAAATCCATCAAAACTAAACATCCTTAAGCATCATTTAACATCTAAAAAGGACCTAACAACATCCTTATATCTCCAGCAACAACAAATCCACAAGATCACTTCAAAACAACCAAGAATCACAAGCTAAACTTAGGAAATTCAACCTATCCGAGATTGCATTAATTAAAACTCAATTCCTTATCAATTTAACATTCATTTAACATCAAATTAACACTTTAAAACACAGCCCAATCAGATCATACGAAAATCCATCAAAAATCACCAAATCTTGCATTTAAAGCCAAGATCCATTATACAACTTTAAAACCATTTATAAATCATCAAATAAGGATTGAGAACTTAGGAATTTCAGTAAAGAACTGAGAGTTTAGAGGAGAAGGACGTTCTTACCTCCAAACTTGAGTTTCTCCCTTTCTAGAACCAAAAAGCTTGAAGATCCAATTAGCAAATGGTGAGGTTTTGTTGATGAGATGATTAGCAAACCAAAGAGAATTGAAAAGAGATATTTAGGTGACAAAATCAGAGAAAAAGCTCTGGAGAAAAGATGTTTGGCTTGAGAGAAAAATGAGAGAAAATGGAAATGAGATTTTAGGAAAAATTAGTTGGAATTAGGAATATAACTTCCCTCCACTTT
Organism: Hibiscus tridactylites; assembly: GCA_958450335.1. Taxonomy (NCBI): domain Eukaryota; kingdom Viridiplantae; phylum Streptophyta; class Magnoliopsida; order Malvales; family Malvaceae; genus Hibiscus; species Hibiscus tridactylites. The sequence goes on along the minus strand of OY288289.1, from coordinate 20,257,157 downwards.
TCTTTTGTTTAAAAACCAGAATTAAATCATTAAATATCTTAGAAAAATCTGGAGAAACTCCCTTTGGGTAAATAGCTCCTTAAAGATTCAAAGTTTCAATCCTTTCTAAAACAGTCACGCAGTTTTCAAAATTTACATTTTGGTCACTAGCCAAAATGTCACCCTTCCCAACCTCATTTTGTAAAATTGATTTCACAGTTCACTTATATATATTAAAAGAGGATTTTAGAACATTTTTCCATATTTTTAATGCAACCCGAACTAGGCTTTCCTAATTTCACCTTTTTATATTCGAACAGCACTTTGACCGAACTGGTCCAAGCCCAAAACTTCCAAGCCCAAAACCGGGGCGTTACACCGCCATCCACCATCCGTTCAACTGTCCCACAAACAAGCAATCAAAACAAATTTCCAGCAACTCCCTCACCCCACGGTTGCACCATTTCGACATTCCACCACCGAAAAAAACAAACCCAAACCTCCCAAACTACTGAACATTGGACCATAATATGGTCCAGCGACTCCTCCACCGCCCGACCAATCAATACCTCCATTTTCGGCAACCTGTTCAACCATGCAAACCATATAAAAAAACTTTACCTTTGGCGGGATGGGCAGCCTCCAAATCATGGCCAAGTCCACGTCCACCTCAAGGCCAAACGATTGCATTAATTTGTACAGACTCGCCATACATTGTTATATGTTGAATTTATGGTGAAGCATTTTAATATCACGAGTGTTATCGTTTATTTTTAAACATTAATTAACGAGACATAAATTTTTCTAATCCTATTTTTGAAATAAAAATGTTTCTCTTAAGATGTATTAAATAATTATCTTTAATTAAAAGGTTTTTAAAGGATATTTTTTAATAGTCTAAAGGTGATTTACAAGGTAATATATGTTCATAGATATTCTTAACCCTTTGACAATGCACACATACTTTGAAGACAAAACGATTGAACCAGGGTCTCCTAGGATGAATATCATATGCTTTTCCACTAAGGCCACTTGTTGGGAATTTGCTCCTAATGAGTTCTGAACCCACAATCTAGTGGAGATGAGAATGTGTCAACTGAGAGCTTTAACCACTCGCTCTAAAGATTGTTGACTTTTAAACGAAACTTATATATATATATATATAAATATGTAGGTACAAAACACGAAATGTTATTTAATCTATTCCAAGTCTTTACTATAAAACATTCATACGTAACTGTTGCATATATTTATATTATTTTTTATTGTTATTGTTATTATTATTATTATTATTATTATTATTATTATTATTATTATTATTATTATTAGTATTAGTATTAACATACTTTAGTCAAAGCTTTGTCCTCGGATGCAACACGCTTCCACATATAGTCGTGAAATGTATGCAATTATATAGGCAATGAGTAATTGGTGCTAATCTCTGATGGGTCATATATTTACTATTTTGACAGACCAACGTTCTCTTTGTGAGCTCACACAACAGACTATTCAAAAACCTGAGCAACAACATTGGCATGCCAAATTTATTGGGTATGACTTTTGTAACATCTCAATTTTGGGTTTAGAAGTTTTGGGTTTGGACCGGACCGGTCGGAGTGCGGTTCGTATATAAAAGGTGATTCTTAGGAAAGCCTAGTTCGGGTTGCATTAAAAATATGGAAAATATCCTAAAATCCTCTTTTATTATATATAAGAGAGTGGTGAAATCAATTTTACAAAATGAGGTTTGGAGGTGTGACATTTTGGGTTAGTGACTAAAATGTAACTTTTGAAAGCTTGGTGACTATTTTTAAAGGATTGAAACTTTGAATCTTTAAGGAGCTAATTTACCCAAGAAGAGTTTTCTCCAGATTTTTCTTAATATTAAACAATTTATTAATGGTTTTTAATTAAAGGTAAAAGGAGGGGAAAAAATATTTTGTTCTCATAACTAACTTTCTTCAAAAATTTCCATTTCTTTTCTCTCAACTTTTCTCTCAACCCAAACGTTTTCTCCAGCAAATTTCCCTCTGATTTTGACCTCTAAAGATGAGATTTCAATCTTCATTTGATCTCTAATCAATTCTACATCAAAACCTTAGCATTTGCTTATTGAATTTTCATGAATCTTGGTTCCAAAAAGGGAGAAACTCACATTTAGAGGTATGAACGTCCTTCTCCTCTAAATACTTAGTTCTTTACTGAAATTCCCAAGTTCTCAATCCTTGATTTGAGTTTTATTAAAGGTTTTATAGTTGTGTTCTTGATCTTGGCTTTAAAATGCAAGATTTGGTTTAATTTTGATGAAATTCGTATGAAATGATTGGGCACTGTTTTGAGGTGTCTTTTTAATGATTTTTGGATGTATAATTGATGTGAAATTGAGGTTTAAACAATGCAATCCCGGATAGGTTGATTTTCCTAAGTTTTGCTTGAGTTTTTGATGGTTTTTGGAGTGATCTTGATGTTCTGCTATAGCTGGAGGTATAAGGACGTGATTAGATCCTTTTTGGATGTTAATTGAGGTTTAAGAATGATTGGAATTGATGGATCTTGGCTGGGTAGTGTTGTAGAGATGTTTGGATGTGATTTCGGTTGTATTTGGTAGCCGAAATGTGAGTGTTGATGAGAGCAGCGAGTTTAGGTGTTTTGATTGAAGATATTAATGCATGATGATGCATTAATCCTCTGCTTTGATGTGTTTAAAATAGGGGATACTTCTTCGGGTCCTTGTGGTGTTGATCCGGAAGCTTGATTGGTGTTTCGGCAAGCTTGCGAAACGGAATCGGTGAGTGAAGTTTGGTTTTCAGCTTTGAAACCAATGTTTTGAAGGTTTGGGAGCTTAGTTAAAGTCTAAACAACTTAGCTAAGCTCAAGAGTAAGTTTTCGGAAAAACTCTCTTGTTGATGAGCCATGAGATGGTTGAAGGCAAAGTGATTTGTTTTCATGTTTTAATTCTTTTTTCGAAAGCATATTTTAGCATGTTTATTGCTGGTTTTATAAGCCATGTGTTGAAGGATGCTCAAGGTAAGAGATCCTTGGTTTTACATTGATAAATGTGATTTCAATGCATAGTGATGCATGTGGATTTAATGGCTTTGTTAAATGCTTTAAAACAGAGAATTAATGATGTTAAATGATGTATATTGGCAAGTGATGTGTTGGTTTTAAAGTACTTGAATCAGATATAGTTAGCCGGCTATAGGATTGGGTGCACCGTGAATAAAGTCGCCTTGGATGTCGAGGGGTTGTGATTGTACCATGCTCCATCCAAGTACACTAACGAGATGGTTAAGAACAACATGGTGGTTAAAAGTCCATGGGTGGTTCTTGTTTTAAGGTCACAATGGTGGTTAAAAGTCCATGTGTGGACCTTGTGTATGTTAAGATCACAATGGTGGTTTAAAGTCCATGTGTGGATCTTGTGTTGTATGTCCCGTGATCTCGTTAGTGATGTTATACAACTACCAATTAGTGATGTGGAGGGGTTGTGATTGTACCATAGTCTCCATCACGGGTGTTGAGGGGTTGTGATTGTACCATTTGCTCCACCTTGATGTTGGTAGTGTGTATGAAGCGTAAGGGACAACGCTTGTAATCCGCGTATCCGATTTTTGATTGTCGATTGTGTTTTGGAAATGGTTATGATTATCACTTGAAAGCCAATATGACATGTTAATGATTTGAAGCATGAAATGCTTGGTTTATATACATATGTGCATGATTCAAATGATGTTTGAACTAAAGGTTTTGAAAAGGAGTTTTTGTCAATGCATTATTGTGATATTTTAAATGAGCATTCCTCACTAAGCTATGTGCTTACGCTCTCTCTTTCTTAAACCAATAATGCAGAGCATTGAAGTGCTTAAAGGGGCAGCAAGGTGGTCAAGAATCTAAGTGGAAGCTTAAGCTCATGTATGGTGACAATTTTCACAACTTGTTTAGCTTTTGGCATTTGGCAATGGGAACCTAAATTGTTGTTTTGGGAGATGTTTTGGACTCCCTAAGTTGGTTTTATGCTTTTGGTGGTTTAGTGGTTTGCTATATAGGATGCATGCCTATAGAATTGGGTTTTTCTTAAATAGCAGCTATGATTGAGATTGGTTGATGCTGATATGTTCATTGAGTGTTGAATGACTTGCTGGTATGATTTGGTTGCCTTTGGAATGTGTTTGATGGGCCAATTGTGCATTTAACCAGCAAAATTTCTGCAATCTGGGCAGCACGTTTCGGAACAGGTGCTACCGTTTCGGAACAGAGGGCCTGAAATGGCCTGGGCGTTTCGAAACGGGTAGAGCCGTTCCGGAACGGTTTTTGCCACTGCCAAGCCCTGTTCCGGAACTTGTTTTGGAACGGTCCCGCGTTTCGGAATGGATCATCCCCGTTTTGGAACACCCGACCGTTGGGCACTGAAATTGACGGTTATATGTTTTGAAATCTTTGCGTTTTGGTCATGAACTTGGTTTATGCAATTGAATGAGTTTGAGATGTCCGTTTGAGTTGAATTTTGGCAGAGAAGCATGAAACATGATTAATTTCATATTGGTAACTCAAAAGTTGGTTAAGTCTTTATAATTTTCAGAATTTGCATTTTGGTCCCTAAATTTGTATGTTGTGCAATTGAGTCCCTAAATGTTATCTGATTGCTGTGGTTTTCGAGTATGTTTGTCTCAAGTGTTCACCTAGGGTTAATATGCTTTTAGATAGGTTTAAAAAAAAGGGTCGTTAATCAAGGTTGACTTTCAGGTTGACTTTGGTTTTCCCCGTGTAAACTTCTTAATTTGGGTCAACCGTCTAGCCCGGGTTAAGGGGGTTACAACTTCGACATCCAATATCATCCCGACAAAGTCAAAAATTTCATGGATGCCTTTTCTAGGGACATCAGGCTCATCTTATGGTTTTCTCTCGACTACTAATGGGCATTATTGATGCCACTTCATGCCGCTAATGATACCGATTCGCAACTTCAACAACTTCGCCACAACATGACGATGGATCCTACTACCTACCGTCATCATGGAGTACAAGGGGGTTTACTGTTGTTTAAGGGCATAATTCTCGTTCCTAATCAAGTCGCTATTCGTACTTTGTTATTAAAGGAATGTCACTGCTCCGTAATGGGTGGACATGCTGGGATTACTCGCACCTTTCACCGGTTAGCTGCAAATTTTTATTGGCCAGAAATGTGAAAAGATGTACGACAATTCGTCACAGAATGTCAAGTCTGTCAGCGCATGAAAAGTTCTAGTTTGGCCCCGTCGGGTCTTCTTCAACTTCTACCTATTCCCAATCAGTTCTTAAAGACATATCTATGGATTTTATTGTGGGACTACCGGAATCAAATGGTAAAGAAGTTGTTCTAGATGTTGTGGATCGTCTAACAAAATATGGTCATCTGTTCGGCCTTCTCCGTCATTATGATAGTGCATTTGTGGCTCGTGTTTTGGTCCAATGGGTCATTAAACTTCATGGCATTTCGCGTAGTATTGTTAGTGATCGTGATCGATTGTTTCTAAGTGATATGTGGACTGAATTGTCTCATTTACAAGGCACAAAGTTGTGTTTTAGCTCGGCCTACCACTCTCAATCGGATGGCAAACCGAAGCCTTGAACTCTGATCTTGGGATGTACCTTCGTTGTATGGTCGGGGATGACCCGAGTAAATGGGAGAACTACTTAGCTTGGGCTGCATATTGGTAGAATATTGCCTATCAAACTTCTTATGGGATGAATCCATTGTTAGACAATAGGCGTTGATAATCCAAGAAAATAATATTAGTTAAATAAACAAGTATAAAATACTGGATCGAACAGAACAAAATATACATAAATATATTTAAAAGAGAAACTAAATTTAAAACTAGATTGGATAAGGAAACCCTAAACCCTTATACCCAAACACGTTCCCTGGCAGTGGTATTATTATGTTTACACTTTCCATCCATAGTCCACATCTGCCTCCAATTCTTCATCACGTTGGTTGATCGGGCGTCCTCTTAAAAGTTCGAATCTAATTCCTTAGCTTGTCTTCAATGCTCATCAGTTTTTTTTTCTGTAGATAAAAAATCAAATAAATGATTAAATTCGAATAAAAAATAATTATTATAAGTAGATCAAAAATTGATTAGCAAGAATGAGCTGGGGCATTTGCGAGCACAATTTCCTTAAGATGGATTTTCAGCCACTCATGTGGTGCTTGAGATGCGTTGGGAAGAAGAGGATTCAGATGGAATTGATGTGAGTGTTTCCAAGCGAGTTTTGGATGATGTTAGATCAATGGGGTTATTAAACGAAAATTTTGAAGCAAATTGTGAAATGGTCCCTTTCAATAAAGAGTTATCTTGGGAAGAAAGCGTGGATTTGGCTAATGGTTCCTATAAATTCGGTGTTCGTGTTCAGAATGATAAGGATGAACACGAGTCGTTCTTTCCTCAGTTAAAAGACCATTATTTTAGGAGAAAATTCATTTCCTTAGCCGAATTGCAAGACAAATCTCTTTCAACCAAGGACAAAAAGAAGTGGGATAAAGCTTTAAAAAAATTAAGAAGTTAGAGCAAGATTTGGCTAGCAGGGATTCAGGTATGCACGTTCCTACAGATTCAGATATTGCGAGAAATCAGATTGTTACAAAATCAGTGAAAGAAGAATAGTGATGAGGTGATGTACTTAGAGATGAGGGAAGCTCTTGATTTAGGAAAAAAAATTGGAGTACATATAATCAAAAACGATGATTAAGTGGTGGAAGAAAATGGTTAGGATCGAGTTACAAAATCATTAATTTTTGTTCGCTTGGAACTTGTTTGCATGCTATTTTTAGGGGTAGGAGTTTCATAGGAAATAAAATTTGTGAATTATCTGAATTTTATTTGAAATAAAATTCATTAATTAAATAACATTATCACAATAATATATGAATTAAAAAAATATCCGTATTAAAATATCTTATCCTTTTAATTTAAGAATATTCAAAAAATAATATCCAACTTTAAAGATAATATCTTATCATTTATCCTTTTATTTGAGATATTAAAAATGTTACATTTAAGTAAAAAAATATCTCCTAGTGGGTTAAATTATCCACAAGCCCACGATGGGCCTGAACGGTCCTGACATTTACGTCACCCATATCATATCAACTTAAGTTATTCAATAACCACCAAGTAGAGTATTGTATATAAACATATCCCACGCTTGGTAACCCATCGATATTATGGAATATAAGCTTTTCCTTTTTCCTTGACTCAATTCACAATTAGCCTGCTTTGAGTATTAATTTCCCATTCATCACTCACCCGTTTTGAGCGTATAAAATATCGTTGTAAAGGTCTCATGGAGTAGAATATGAAGCCGTAATTTCATTATTCGAATCTCCACCTTTATCCACAGAAAATATGCCTTAGAGTTTCCACTTTATCATATTTTTTCTAACAATCCCGCAAAAGGCCTTCCCAGATCATTATTTGATAATTTAGATTTCATTATGGAAGAAATTGCATTGGATGGTTAATCGGACACCTTGTTAAGTGTCGGTAAGTTGTTATTAAACATCAGACATAGTCATTGATATCGTCATTGTGCATTGTCATTGATATAGTCATTATCATCGAATTATTGTATAGAGACCAATGGACATTGATATTGACATCGAACTATGAAATATTGATGATGAGATACATATATTTGTCATTGGTAACATTGAAATCATTAGACATTGGAATACTATTGATTATTGAAATGGATATGAACATTGCAACCTTTGCTTCGAATGGACATTGGATACAATTGGCATGTCATAAAATTCATGAGCTAAGTGTACGGGTGGACTGCGGTCCTAAGGCTACGACCTATATTGATTTGGCGAGGCGGAGGGATGTGTATTGACATTGGTCATATTGGCGAGGCAGAGAGATTAGACCATTCATTGATTTGGCGGGGCGTAGGAATTCGCGTATCCACTATCTTGATTCAGTACAAGGATTAATTATGAAATGAAAATGCTAAACATAGTATATTGATGCATAGCTTGACATTGATAAGCATGAGATCATGCATATGATATTTGATATAATGTTGTTCATATTGTTTATGACTACCTCACTGGGCAATGTATGCCTAACATGTCTCATCTCATGCATTTTCATGTTAAAAAGGATCGTGTGTCAGAAGATCGGATTGGCAAGCAAGACAACTCACTGCGAGCCTCAAGTAATGTGTTTTTGTCTTATAAACTCCTAGGAAGGTGGCAAAGTAGTTGAACTAGTCATTTATGCCCATTTTGTTGTGTTGGAGTAATGCTTAACATGTAATATGGTTTATGCCTAACATGTAACATGTAACTTAACCCTTAAATGATTAATTATTGCTTATTTGTGTAAATTGGACTGAGTTATTTGGTAGTTATGATTCGATGTATAATGTGTATGAATATGTTATTGATAAAATGAAGTTTTATTGCACCGGTTTTTGTATTAATCATCGGTTACACATTCCGACTCGGTTCTCGACCAGACCGAGAAAGGGGTGTTACAATCTCTCTGCTTCAAGATTTGAGTGTTATGTATTCTTAGGGTCCTAGTTCTTCTGAACGGCGCCACTTCAATGGAGTTTGTGAACATTGCAAGATTAAGGGTCACAAATGTGAGAATTGTTATAGGCTAATTGGGTTTCCTCCTGAGTTTATGTTCACTAAAATGAGAGGTGCGTCAACTACCTTGAATGAAAATACTCGGTCAACAGATGATTCTCTTTCTGTGGTTGAGAAATATTCTCCATCTGTTGCTTCTACTCACTTAACCTCTTATTCTACTCTTCATAATGTCCTTTATGCTCCCAACTTTAAAAACAATTTGTTATCAATTTCTAAGCTTGTAACGCCCCGGTTTTGGGCTTAGGAGTTTTGGGCGTTGACTGGTTGGTCAAAGTGCTGTTCGAATCTTAAGTGGTTAAATTAGGAAAGCCTAGTTCGGGTTGCATTAAAAATATGGAAAAATGTTCTAAAATCATCTTTTGATATAATTAAGTGAACTGTGAAATCAATTTTGGAAAATGAGTTTTGGAAGTGTGACATTTTGGCTAGTGACCAAAATGTAATTTTCGCAAGTTTGGTGGCTGTTTTATAAAGGGTTGAAACTTTGAATCTTTAAGGAGCTATTTATCCAAAAGTGGTTTCTCCAGATTTTTCTAAGATATTTTGAGTTATAATTCTGATTTTAAAGTATATCAAAAAGGAGGGAAAAGCCATTTGGCTAATTTCATAACTAACTTCTCAATTTTCTTTCTCTCATTTTCTCTCAACCCAAACACCACATTTCCAGAGAATTGTTTCTGATTTTCTCACCTAAATCCCTCCTTTCAACTCTCTTTTGATTCCTAATCATTGTATCTTCAAAACCTCTTCAATTGCTTCTTGATTCATCAAGGTTTTTCATTCCAAAAAGTGGAGAAACACAAGTTTGGAGGTAAGAACGTCCTTCTCCTCTAAACTATCAGTTCTTTACTGAAATTCCTAAGTTTTCAATCCTAAATTGATGTTTAATTAAAGGCTTTTAAGTTGATTTATGGATCTTGGCTTATTATGCAAGATTTTGATGATTTTTGATGATTTTCGTTAGATCTGATTAATCTGTGATTTGAGAGGTGTTTTTGATGTTAAATGATCTCTAAATTGATTAGCAATTGAGTTTTGATTGATGCAATCCCGGATAGGTTGAGTTTCCTAAGTTTAGCTTGTGTTTCAAGGTAGTTTTTGAGGTGATCTTGGTGATCTGATGTTGCTGGAGGTATAAGGGTGTTAGTAGGATGTTTTTAGATGTGTTTTGATGTTTTTGGAAGTGAGGTTTTGCTGGTTTATGGCTGGGCTTTGTTTAGAAGTGGTTTGGATGCATTTTCGGTTGTGTTTGGTGGCCGAAAATGGAGGTTGGATGAGAGCAGCGAGTTTAGGTGCTTTCATTGAAGCAATTAATGCATGATGATGCATTAATCCTCTGCTTTGATGTGTTGAAACAGGGGAGGCATCTTTGGATCCAAGGATTGTTGATCCGGAAGCTTGATTTGGTGCTTTGGCTTGAAGCAAAGTGGAAATCGGTGAGTGCATTTGTGGAAATTGGATTTTCAGCTTTTAAACCAAGGTTTGAAGGTTTTGGGAGCTTAGTTTAAGTCTAAACAACTTTGCTAAGCTCAAGTGTAAGTTTTCGGATTTTCTCTCTAGTGGTGGCCATGACTTTGATGTGTTGCAAAATGATGATTTGCATGTTTTAATTACTGTTTTGAAAGCATGTTTTAGCATGGATTTTGCTGATGATGTAAGCCATATGTTGAAGGTAACTCTAGGTAGGAGTTCCTTGATTTTGTACATTGAGATAATGTGGTTTGATGCTTTGAAATGCATGATGAAAATGGCTTGGTTTAATGCTTTAAAACAGTGGATTAAATGATGAAAATGATGTATATTGGCAAGTGGTGTTTTGAAAAGATTAAGGTCACTAAGGTGGTTAAAAGTCCTTGAGTGAGCCTTGTTACTTAAGAACATCAAGGTGGTTAAAAGTCCTTGGATGGTTCTTGTTGCGGACACTAAGGTGGTTAAAAGTCCTTAGGTGATCCTTCCATGGTGTTTAAAAGTCCATGGGGCCATGGTGTTTAAAAGTCCATGGGACCAAGGTGTTTAAAAGTCCTTGGGGCCAAGGTGTTTAAAAGTCCTTGGGGTGATTCAAGCAATGGACACAAAGGTGGTTAAAAGTCCTTGTGTGGTCCTAATTCATGGTGTTTAAAAGTCCATGGCCAAGGTGTTTAAAAGTCCTTGGGGCCAAGGTGTTTAAAAGTCCTTGGGAAAGTTGTTGAACTTGTTTTATGAAATGGAATTTGTCACTTGAGCCAATATGACATGTTAAGTATATTATGAAGCATGAGATGCTTGTTTTAATGTTTATGTTGAAGCATGAGATTGCTTGTTTTAAGTATGCTTTTGAGCATGTGCAAAGGTTGATTTTAAGCATGGTTTATAAATGGTTTTAATTGCATTATTGAATTGTTTTTAATGAGCATGCCTCACTAAGCTTTTGCTTACGCTCTCTACGTTTTCTTAATTCAATAATGCAGAGCATTAGAGTACCTTGAGGGGCAGCAAGAAAGGGCAAGCAATCAAGTTCAAGTAAAGCTCAATGTATGAAGGTTTTATAAGTACTTTTTAGCTTTTGGGTGATTTGGAAATGGGGGACCAATGTTTATGTTTTGGGAGATGTTTGGGACTCCCTAAGTATGTTGGATGTTGTTGAGATTGCTGGTTTTTGAATTGGAACCTTATATGCTTGTTTTGGAAGTTTGGTGCTTGAGTAGCTAACTTGTGTAGGAAGCATGCCTATAGAATTGGGGCTTTTTGCATATGATGTTAGATTGATGTTTTGATGATGCCTACAAGTCTTAAATATGTTTAATTGCATGCTGGTAAAGTTTGGTGACATTTGGAGCATGTTTGAATGATCTATTGCATGTTTTGGAATGCCATTTTGCTGCAATCTGTGCAGGCGTTTCGGAACAGTGTGCACCGTTTCGGAACGGGTGCCTTGCATGAACCCAGGCGTTCGAAACGGTATGCACCGTTTCGAAACGATTTGGCCTCTGCCGAGCCATGTTCCGGAACCCGTTGCGGAACGGCCCGTGTTTCGGAACGGGGTCGATCAGTTTCGGAACGGCCGACCGTTAGGGGCTGACATTGGCAGTTATGTGTTTTGAATTGTTTGCGTTTTGGTCCTGAATCTTGTTTGTTCAATTGCATGAGCTTGGGATGTCCTTTTGAGCTGAAATTTCACAGAGAAGCATGGAACCTAATTAATTTCAAGTTGGTAACATTAATTTGGGTTAAGTCCTTTTATTTATCAGAAATTACAATTTGGTCCCTAAAGTTGTAATTTGTTCAATTGGGTCCCTGTTTGATCTCTGATGTTTGTGATCTTTGAGTATGATGTTTGTGTGATCACAATTAGGACTAATGTGCATCTAGACAAGAGTAAAAAATAAAAAAAGGGTCGTTAATCAAGGTTGACTTTCGGGTTGACTTTGGTTTTCCCCGTGTGACTTTCTTAATTCGGGTCAACCGTCTAGGCCGAGTTAAGGGGGTTACATTTGGTGGTATCAGAGCTGAGTTCTCGAGTAATTGGGATTGAGTGTATGCATGATTGAAGCATGTTTGCTTTGTATGCTTGTTGTGTGAAAGCATGTTCCGTGGCTTGATATGTTGATGCAATTGAGTTGTATGTTGTGATGTTGCATGTTGAGGGTACCCATTGCCAAACAAAAGCTAATGAAATGATGTTGATTTTGAATGAAATTGAGCTTGAATACTTGGATTGCTTACCTTGCTGGGCCTGACTTGTTTTATTTTGCATTGTGATTGCATGGTAAATTATGGCACCACGTAGAGAGTTAAGAGGTAGTGTGCGAGCTACGGCTCCTAATGAGAACGAGAATGAAGAGAATACGGGTAGTGCTGTGTTACCCCCTCCTCCGCCTGGTAGTGGTGGTGCTAGAGGTGAGCGAGCTGAAGCTGCAGCTGGTGCTGGAGCTGCTGGACTAGAGGTTGGTCAGGGGCAAGCTATGCCTGATATGTCTATGCTGGTACAAGCTATTGCGGGTGCTTTTCGAGCAGCAGTAGCTGGAGCTCAAGGAGCTGGGCATCAGGGAGATGCTGGTGTTAGACTACCTTTGGAGCGTCTGCGCAGTCTTGGTGGGACTGAGTTCAGGGGTATGTCTGCTGAGAGTTCGGAAGCTTGGCTAGAGAGTACCAAGCGTATCTTGGGTCAGATGAGCTGCACGGATGTGCAAAAGTTGGGTTGTGTTGTGTCCTTGCTGCAGGACGATGCGTATACGTGGTGGACGACCACCATAGCTGGGATGGCTGAAGCTGATGTTTCTTGGACATTCTTTCAGAATGTGTTCAAGCGGAGATATCTAGGAGTGAGATATCTGGATGAGAAAAAGCGTGAATTCATGTCTCTTACCCAAGGGAGCATGAGTGTGGCTGAGTATGAAGTGCAGTTTGTGCGACTCAGTCAGTATGCACCGGAGCTGATACCTGATGAGCGGGCAAGGTGCGAGAGGTTCCGTTATGGTCTTGTGACGGAAGTAAAGATGTATGTGCTGGCCACTGAATATGATGATTTTGATGTGTTGGTGGGCCGAGCCAAGGACATAGAGATGAACTTGGGTTTATCTGCGAAAGGTGCTGGAGCGAGTTCTGGCAAGAGAGCTGCTGAGTTTAGTTCCGGAGGTGGACGGAACAAGAGGGGACGTGATCAGAAGTATCAGTCCTCAGCCAAGAGAGGTGGTGGTGCATTTGCTAGGGGTGGTTTTGCTAGAGCTGATCCTAGTGCTTGCTGGATCTGCGGTTCTCGTGGTCACATGAAGCGTGACTGTCCTCGTGCTGTGAGGGAGGTGCAAGCTCCTGTTGCGGCGGCTGGTAATGGATGCTGGAACTGTGGTTCTGTTGACCATCTGAGGCGAGATTGTCCGAGGTTGGCTGGTGGCCAAGAGCGTGCTCCTGTTGTTGCTGCACAGCAGAGAGGTCGTGGGCGCGGCCGTGGTAATTTCCAGAGGAGAGAGGAAGGTGGTCGTGGAGTAGCCCATGTTGTGGCTATTCAGCCTGAAGGTGGTGGCCAAGCGAGGGTGTATGCTCAGCGCGAGGGAAGGAATGATGCTGATGTGATTGCAGGTACCTTTACTTTGCAATCCTTGTCATTGCTTTCTTTGATTGATTCTGGATCTACGCATTCATACATTTTGCGTGAGCATGCTGAATTGCTTGGTTTGCCTGTTGAGTCTTTGGATGTTGGTGTTCGTGTCACTAGTTCTTTTGGTGAAACTGTTGTGACTCGAAAGCTTTATAGAAGGTGTCCCTTGGTTGTTCAAGAGCATGTCTTTCATGTTGATCTTATGGAGTTGCCCTTTTATGGTTTTGATGTGATCCTTGGTATGGATTGGCTTGCTGAGCATCGTGCTGTTGTGGATTGTGAGAATAAGCGGGTTTCGCTTAAGCTTGCGGATGATTATGAAGTTGTTGTGGTTGGTGAGAATGTGAAGTTTCTTGCCAATGTTGTGTCTACCTTGGAGGCGAGTAGGATGCTGAGGCAAGGTTGCGAAGCTTATCTAGCTTTTGTGATGAATCCTAGCTCTAAGGAGTTGAGGGTGCAAGATATCAAGGTTGTGAAGGAGTTTCCTGGTGTTTTTCTTGAGGAGTTGCCTGGTTTACCTCCTAATCGCGAGGTGGAGTTTGGAATTGAGCTGTATGAGAATACAACTCCTGTGTCCATTTCTCCCTATAGAATGGCACCTAAGGAGCTGAAGGAGCTGAAGACGCAGTTGCAAGAGCTGCTAGATCGTGGTTTCGTCCGGCCGAGTGTGTCACCTTGGGGAGCACCGGTCTTGTTTGTGAAGAAGAAAGATGGCACTATAAGGATGTGCATTGATTACCGTCAGCTGAACAAGTTGACTATCAAGAATCGGTATCCTTTGCCGAGGATTGATGATCTCTTTGATCAATTTCGGGGAGCTGCAGTGTTCTCTAAGATTGACTTGAGGTCAGGGTATTATCAGTTGAAGGTGAAGGATGTGGATGTGCCTAAGACAGCTTTCAGGACAAGGTATGGGCATTATGAGTTCCTTGTGATGCCGTTTGGTTTGACAAATGCTCATGCTGCTTTCATGGACATGATGAATCGTGTGTTTCATGAATACCTGGACAAGTTCGTTGTGGTGTTCATTGATGATATCCTCGTGTACTCGCGTACTGAGGAGGAGCACGAAGAGCATTTGAGGATTGTTTTGCAAGCTTTGTTGGAGAATCAGCTTTATGCTAAGCTGAGCAAGTGTGAGTTCTGGCTTAAAGAGGTGGTGTTTCTTGGGCATGTGGTCTCAGCTGAGGGGATTTGTGTTGATCCTCAGAAGATTGAAGCAGTGATGAACTGGAAGGTTCCTAAGTCTGTTCATGAGGTCCGTAGTTTCCTTGGTTTGGCGGGATACTACCGGAGGTTTGTGGATGGTTTTTCCAAGATTGGTGCTCCTTTGACGAAGCTGTTGCAGAAGGATGTTAAGTATGAATGGACAGAAGCGAGACAGCAAGCTTTTGAGAAGCTTAAGGCGGCTTTGACGCAAGCTCCTATCTTGATTCAGCCTGAATCAGGGAAAGAGTTTGTGGTCTATAGTGATGCATCCTATGTTGGTTTGGGATGTGTGCTGATGCAAGAGAGTAAGGTTGTGGCTTATGCGTCGCGGCAGTTGAAAGTGCATGAGCGCAACTATCCTACGCATGACATTGAGTTGGCTGCAGTGGTTTTTGCTCTGAAGATCTGGAGACATTATCTGTATGGTGAGAAGTGTACTGTGTACACGGATCACAAGAGTTTGAGGTATCTGATGTCTCAGAAGGAGTTGAATCTTAGGCAGCGGCGTTGGTTGGAGTTGCTCAAGGATTATGATCTGACGATTGAGTATCATCCTGGAAAGGCTAATGTTGTTGCGGATGCCTTGAGTAGGAAGGTAGATGTTGAGCTGAGAGTTATGTTTGCTAGCTTGAGCATATCGCAGGATGGTGGTCTTGTTGCTGAGTTGCAAGTGAAACCATCTTTGGTTCAGTTGATCAAGGAAAAGCAGTTGTTGGATGATTCCTTGGTGTCTCATGTTCAGGATATTGCGGAGGGTAGACCTTCGGATTTCTGCTTTAATGAGGATGGTGTGTTGTGTTTTGGTAGTCGGATAGTAGTGCCTGCTGATGCTGAGTTGAGGCGTGCTATTCTGACTGAAGGTCATAGTAGTCCTTTTGCTATGCACCCTGGTAGTACTAAGATTTACCGTGATCTGCGTGATGAGTACTATTGGGTGGGTTTGAAGAAGGATGTTGCAGAGTTTGTGAGCAAGTGTTTGGTGTGTCAGCGAGTTAAGGCTGAACATCATGTTCCTTCTGGTTTGTTGCAACCGTTGAAAATCCCTGAATGGAAGTGGGAGAGGGTTACCATGGATTTTGTATCTGGTTTGCCTTTGTCTCCATCAAAGAAGAATTCTGTTTGGGTGATTGTGGATCGCTTGACGAAGTGTGCGCATTTCTTGCCTGTGCATACTACGTTTTCTTTGGATAAGCTGGCAGAGCTGTACATTGCTGAGATTGTGCGGCTGCATGGTGTGCCTAAGTCGATTGTGTCGGATAGGGATCCGAGGTTCACATCGCGTTTCTGGCAGTGTTTGCATCAAGCTCTGGGTACAAGGTTGCATTTCAGTACATCCTATCATCCTCAGTCAGATGGTCAGTCTGAGCGGGTTATCCAGATTTTGGAGGATATGTTGAGGTGCTGCGTGATTGAGTTCCAAGGTTCTTGGGAGAAGCATCTGCCTTTGGTGGAGTTCGCTTATAACAATAGTTATCAGGCGAGTATACAAATGGCACCTTATGAGGCTCTGTATGGGAGGAAGTGTAGGACTCCTCTGTGTTGGGCTGAAACTGGTCAGAAGTTGGTTTCGATGCCGGCCTTGTTGAAAGGGACCACCGAGAAGGTGAAGCTCATTTGTGAGCGGTTGAAGGCTGCTTCTGATCGGCAGAAGTCTTACGCGGATTTGAAGCGTAAGGAGATAGAGTATGCGGTGGGTGACCGTGTGTTCTTGAAGGTTTCGCCTTGGAAGAAGGTGATGAGGTTTGGCTGGAAGGGTAAGTTGAGCCCTCGGTACATTGGACCATATGAGGTGGTTGAGCGTGTGGGTCCTGTTGCGTATCGGTTGAGGTTACCTCAGGAGTTGGAGAAGATTCATGATGTGTTCCATGTTTCTATGCTCCGGAAGTATAGATCTGATCCTTCGCATGTGATGCCTGTAGAGGATGTGGTTTTGAATCCGGATTTGACCTATGATGAGGAACCGGTGAAGGTTCTGGATTCGGATAGCAAGGTTCTTCGTGGCAAGACCATTGAGTTGGTGAAGGTGTTGTGGAAGCATCGAGGTGTTGAGGAAGCCACGTGGGAGCGGAAGGAAGACATGCTGAAGCAGTTTCCTTATCTCTTTCCTTCAGGTAAATTTCGAGGACGAAATTTCTTAAGGGGGGGAGAGTTGTAACGCCCCGGTTTTGGGCTTAGGAGTTTTGGGCGTTGACCGGTTGGTCAAAGTGCTGTTTGAATCTTAAGTGGTTAAATTAAGAAAGCCTAGTTCGGGTTGCATTAAAAATATGGAAAAATGTTCTAAAATCATCTTTTGATATAATTCAGTGAACTGTGAAATCAATTTTGGAAAATGAGTTTTGGAAGTGTGACATTTTGGCTAGTGACCAAAATGTAATTTTCGCAAGTTTGGTGGCTGTTTTATAAAGGGTTGAAACTTTGAATCTTTAAGGAGCTATTTATCCAAAAGTGGTTTCTCCAGATTTTTCTGAGATATTTTGAGTTATAATTCTGATTTTAAAGTATATCAAAAAGGAGGGAAAAGCCATTTGGCTAATTTCATAACTAACTTCTCAATTTTCTTTCTCTCATTTTCTCTCAACCCAAACACCACATTTCCAGAGAATTGTTTCTGATTTTCTCACCTAAATCCCTCCTTTCAACTCTCTTTTGATTCCTAATCATTGTATCTTCAAAACCTCTTCAATTGCTTCTTGATTCATCAAGGTTTTTCATTCCAAAAAGTGGAGAAACACAAGTTTGGAGGTAAGAACGTCCTTCTCCTCTAAACTATCAGTTCTTTACTGAAATTCCTAAGTTTTCAATCCTAAATTGATGTTTAATTAAAGGCTTTTAAGTTGATTTATGGATCTTGGCTTATTATGCAAGATTTTGATGATTTTTGATGATTTTCGTTAGATCTGATTAATCTGTGATTTGAGAGGTGTTTTTGATGTTAAATGATCTCTAAATTGATTAGCAATTGAGTTTTGATTGATGCAATCCCGGATAGGTTGAGTTTCCTAAGTTTAGCTTGTGTTTCAAGGTAGTTTTTGAGGTGATCTTGGTGATCTGATGTTGCTGGAGGTATAAGGGTGTTAGTAGGATGTTTTTAGATGTGTTTTGATGTTTTTGGAAGTGAGGTTTTGCTGGTTTATGGCTGGGCTTTGTTTAGAAGTGGTTTGGATGCATTTTCGGTTGTGTTTGGTGGCCGAAAATGGAGGTTGGATGAGAGCAGCGAGTTTAGGTGCTTTCATTGAAGCAATTAATGCATGATGATGCATTAATCCTCTGCTTTGATGTGTTGAAACAGGGGAGGCATCTTTGGATCCAAGGATTGTTGATCCGGAAGCTTGATTTGGTGCTTTGGCTTGAAGCAAAGTGGAAATCGGTGAGTGCATTTGTGGAAATTGGATTTTCAGCTTTTAAACCAAGGTTTGAAGGTTTTGGGAGCTTAGTTTAAGTCTAAACAACTTTGCTAAGCTCAAGTGTAAGTTTTCGGATTTTCTCTCTAGTGGTGGCCATGACTTTGATGTGTTGCAAAATGATGATTTGCATGTTTTAATTACTGTTTTGAAAGCATGTTTTAGCATGGATTTTGCTGATGATGTAAGCCATATGTTGAAGGTAACTCTAGGTAGGAGTTCCTTGATTTTGTACATTGAGATAATGTGGTTTGATGCTTTGAAATGCATGATGAAAATGGCTTGGTTTAATGCTTTAAAACAGTGGATTAAATGATGAAAATGATGTATATTGGCAAGTGGTGTTTTGAAAAGATTAAGGTCACTAAGGTGGTTAAAAGTCCTTGAGTGAGCCTTGTTACTTAAGAACATCAAGGTGGTTAAAAGTCCTTGGATGGTTCTTGTTGCGGACACTAAGGTGGTTAAAAGTCCTTAGGTGATCCTTCCATGGTGTTTAAAAGTCCATGGGGCCATGGTGTTTAAAAGTCCATGGGACCAAGGTGTTTAAAAGTCCTTGGGGCCAAGGTGTTTAAAAGTCCTTGGGGTGATTCAAGCAATGGACACAAAGGTGGTTAAAAGTCCTTGTGTGGTCCTAATTCATGGTGTTTAAAAGTCCATGGCCAAGGTGTTTAAAAGTCCTTGGGGCCAAGGTGTTTAAAAGTCCTTGGGAAAGTTGTTGAACTTGTTTTATGAAATGGAATTTGTCACTTGAGCCAATATGACATGTTAAGTATATTATGAAGCATGAGATGCTTGTTTTAATGTTTATGTTGAAGCATGAGATTGCTTGTTTTAAGTATGCTTTTGAGCATGTGCAAAGGTTGATTTTAAGCATGGTTTATAAATGGTTTTAATTGCATTATTGAATTGTTTTTAATGAGCATGCCTCACTAAGCTTTTGCTTACGCTCTCTACGTTTTCTTAATTCAATAATGCAGAGCATTAGAGTACCTTGAGGGGCAGCAAGAAAGGGCAAGCAATCAAGTTCAAGTAAAGCTCAATGTATGAAGGTTTTATAAGTACTTTTTAGCTTTTGGGTGATTTGGAAATGGGGGACCAATGTTTATGTTTTGGGAGATGTTTGGGACTCCCTAAGTATGTTGGATGTTGTTGAGATTGCTGGTTTTTGAATTGGAACCTTATATGCTTGTTTTGGAAGTTTGGTGCTTGAGTAGCTAACTTGTGTAGGAAGCATGCCTATAGAATTGGGGCTTTTTGCATATGATGTTAGATTGATGTTTTGATGATGCCTACAAGTCTTAAATATGTTTAATTGCATGCTGGTAAAGTTTGGTGACACTTGGAGCATGTTTGAATGATCTATTGCATGTTTTGGAATGCCATTTTGCTGCAATCTGTGCAGGCGTTTCGGAACAGTGTGCACCGTTTCGGAACGGGTGCCTTGCATGAACCCAGGCGTCCGAAACGGTATGCACCGTTTCGAAACGGTTTGGCCTCTGCCGAGCCATGTTCCGGAACCCGTTGCGGAACGGCCCGTGTTTCGGAACGGGGTCGATCGGTTTCGGAACGGCCGACCGTTAGGGGCTGACATTGGCAGTTATGTGTTTTGAATTGTTTGCGTTTTGGTCCTGAATCTTGTTTGTTCAATTGCATGAGCTTGGGATGTCCTTTTGAGCTGAAATTTCACAGAGAAGCATGAAACCTGATTAATTTCAAGTTGGTAACATTAATTTGGGTTAAGTCCTTTTATTTATCAGAAATTACAATTTGGTCCCTAAAGTTGTAATTTGTTCAATTGGGTCCCTGTTTGATCTCTGATGTCTGTGATCTTTGGGTATGATGTTTGTGTGATCACAATTAGGACTAATGTGCATCTAGACAAGAGTAAAAAATAAAAAAAGGGTCGTTAATCAAGGTTGACTTTCGGGTTGAATTCGGGTCAACCGTCTAGGCCGGGTTAAGGGGGTTACAAAGCTCCCCCGTGATCTCAAATGCTTTGTCACCTTTTATCCTAACTTTTGTCTTCTACAAGATCTCTCCACTAGCAGGATGAAAGGGATTGGTAAGGAGTTTAGAGGCTTTTACTTCTTTGAGTCATTTGCTTCAGGTTCTATTTTACTTTGTTCCAGTTTAAATTTGTCTGCTGCTCAGTCCTCTTCTCAAGTTCTTCTTATATTGCATCACCTAAATGTATTTCTTTTTCTTCTATTGCTAAATATAATGTATGGCATGCCCGTTTGGGTTATGCAACCATTTGTACATTGAATAAAATATATTCTTTGCATCTAACTAATTCTGATTCTGATGCTATTCATAAATGTGTGGTGTGTCCTCTTGCTAAGAAAACTAGGTTACCCTTTCTCTTAAGCCACAATGTTACTGATACACAATTTCATACTCTTCACATTGACTTATGGGGTCTATATAGGGTCTTAACCAATAATGGTCATCGTTTATTTTTGACAATTGTTGATGACTGCACTTGCATGACTTGGATATACTTACTGAGACTCAAGAGTGATGCCATTCTTTTTCTCAAAAAAATCTTTGCCCTTGTTTCTAATCAATTTTCAGCCACTGTCAAAATCATTCGTAGTGACAATGGTTCTAAATTTTTTATTTCAGAATATTCCTCCTTTTTCTTATCTTTAGGAGTTATTCACCAAATCACTTGTGTTCAAAAGTACTATTTTTATTACCCTTTTTACTCATACTATTGTTAGACTTAAGCTCATTTTAGTTGCATTATTAGTCATTCATGCATAATTGCATTGTTTTCTTCTTTGCCATGCTTGATTATCTTTACTAGCTTATTTGGTGGAAAGATGCTGCTTTGGTATGTGTTTTGGTGCATGCAGATTAATTGCCTGTGACAAGTATTGTCGTGACAATGAAGTTAAAAAGAAAGATATCGGTTTGACCCAGAAGAGGAAGCCGATTTCAACACAAGGAAGTTGTTATTTTACACAAGCAAAGGAAGTCATTTTCAATAAAAATTTAGCATTATTTACAAAGTTGAAAAGCAAAGGAATCCTAATCGAAATCAATATCCTATGGGCATAATTAAAGGAGATTAAATTCCATGAAAATAGGAGTTTAAGAATGAATAAAATGATAAAATAAAAGAGATTTATTCCTTTTACTTTATAGAATTTAATTCCAACTTAAACTCCCTCGTCAAGAAGGATTATAGCCTATCAATCTCCTATAAATACAAGATGATGCACAACAAATAGAGAGAGCTTGAGAGTTCGATTGAGAGAAAAACCTTGGGGGGCTGTAACACATCTTCATCATCATCTTCTTCTTCTTTATTCTATTCGATTTATGTTTGGGGATTATTCTTTGTATATCTTTCAAAACCCAGTCATGAATTGATATCAATTGGCTTGGGTTATTTTGGGTTTGTGGTTTTGATAAACGATTAAATTTGTTTAGGTATTTGTTATGCAAATTAAGTTCAAGGTTTGCTTATTCTTGGAGTTTAGTTTTACTTGTAATTGAATCGGGAGATGATATTGTGATGGCATCCATTTATCTAATATCGGGAGAGTTAGATTCAAGAAATGAATAAGCATGATCTTTGTCCATATCGGTGAAGACTAATTCGGCTTAGGAATAAGTTATGAATTTCAACGGCTAAGAGAAGCGCAAGATAGGTTGGTGTTCACCCTTGGTTCACGCTGGGAGGCATTATCAAGGCTTGCACATCAATAGAGTTTATTTTTAATGATAAGGAGAAACAATTGAAAAACGCATTGTCGAACTTTGAAGGTTGTCGCTTAATTGCCCAGGCAATAGCTGTATTCATTGCCCAGGCAACTGCCTTACCAATTTCCCAAGCAATCACCTTGTGCATGCCCAAGAAATCATATTACCCATTGTCGAGGCTATCATTCTGCACATTGCCGAGGCTATCATTCTGCACATTGCCGAGGCAGTCAAGCTTCCTCTTGCATACAAAACCGAGACTGTTCCATTCGGCAGTCAATCCACTAATCACGATAACCCTACCTACTCTCTTAAATCGATCACTCCCTTTATATTTTATTTCTATTTACTTAGTTTACTTTACTGATCATCTCTATCAATTGTTTTTTTATCTTTTCAATATAGTAACTAAGCAAAGTGGCCCAAACCAATCCATGTGGAGAAGATACTCGATACTCATATCACTTTATTACTTGCGACGTGTATACTTGCAAAAATTGCGTAGCACTTATTTACGCGCAACACATTTTTGACACTGTTGTCGGGGATTTCCAATTGGTGTTAGTTGTTTTTGTTATTGCATTTTTTATTTTAGTTTTACCAACTTTCCTTTTTGTTTGTTTATTCAAAAAAAAAATCAAGTGTGCTACAAGTGAAGGGACATCAACATGTCAGAAAGTAAAAGCCGATCTACTCTAGAGTTGACGTAGGAAGATAGGAATCAATCCAATCAAGAATTTCTTACACCCTTTGATGATTACCTATGCCAATCAACCCAAAGAGCCTATCTCGTGGAAAACTCTTGTGCTATGCATGGAGAACATCACGTGTTTGAAAATTTCCCTCTCCTTTTCGGTGCATACGGCTACAAGGAGGACCATAGATGGAAGCGACATCAAAATCCTTCATTGTATGACCAAAAGCTCAATTTTTTTTACCGTAAAAATTTTGATGCATCAACAGACATGCCTTAGCAATGTAGTCCTTATCAGCAGCAAAGTGTCACGACAACATATATGTCATGGCAATGTAGTCCTCGTCAAGAGCTATTAAATTCCATAGATGCGTGTATAGCCCTGATGAATGTATTCGTGAGAGAAGCAGAAGTTCGATTGAGAAAGTCCACATATGCCATGGATAATATGCACCAACAATCAATTCCTAGGGATACTAAAGTCCCAAGGCAAGAGGACAAGGAGCAATGCGAAGAGAGCTCACCGATGTGTGTGGAACAACTAGAACCTCCAAGCTGAAAGGATGCCAATAAGAAAGACTGCCCAAAACATTATTGTCACTAAATTTTCACCTCGGTTTTAAATAATCCGAAAAAATAAAAAAATATTTTTCCCTTAAAATAATAGATAGCCCACCCTTAACTAAATTAAATAAAAAAAGTAACAAAAACCCATCTTTAAAAACTCATTCTTGAAGCCCACTTCAAAAGGAAAAAAAACAAATAAACAAACAAAGCCCATTTTGAAAAATGAAAGAAAAAGCTCATCTTTTAAAGAAAGAAGAAAAAAGAGAAAATGTTATAAAGATAAAAATAAAATAAATAATAATGATAGTATTTAATGTAAAAAAGGAAATAAAGTTAAAACAAAAAAAAACAATAAATAAAGGAAAACAACAAAAAACAACAAAGAAAAACAACCAAAAACAGCAAAAAAGGAAAAAGAAGAACAAAACAAACAAAAGAAGGAATCACGCGCGCGGCCACACGCTCGATCCAGCCCCAACAAACCTAGCCTCGACAACCCTAGGCGCTACACTGAGGGAGTCCGTCCGCCGTCTACCGGTGACGGCCAGTGACGTTGCCGGTACCGGCCGGTCCGCCTCGCCGCCGCAGCCTGTGCTCGCCGGAATCTGCAAAAAGCCAAGACAAGAGGTCAAAGCCTAGGCTCGAATCAAGGGGAAAATTTAGCTCGAATATTGGACCAAATCGGATTAGGATTGAGGGGTTTTACCGAGAATCAAGTCATTGGTTGGATTTAGGCTCCAATTCGAGGAATAAATCCTGATTTGGCTTGAATTTGATGCTCAAATTCAAGTATAATACCCCCTTTTCACTTGTTCTTCACACACAAATTGAAGATAAAACCACTTGAAAAAGCTTAGAAACAATCCAAAAAATCCTCTGAATTTTTCAAGAGTTTGCTGAAAATTTTTGGAGTAAAAGTTCGAGTTTGGGAGCAATTTTTCGGAGGCGGTTTGGAGCATTTCGAGAAGCCCGGATTCGAGTTCTTCGTTCGTCATATTCTCGGTAAAATTTCTATCTTTCTTTTCGTTTATTTTTATGTTGATTTTTATTTTTGTTCTTGGATGAATTTTTGGTGTTTGTGAAATTTAGGTTGCTTTCTCAAAGTCGGAAAATTGTTCACGATTCCGGTAACTTTTTTCGTTTTAAGTTCCGTTTTAATTTTAGTTTGATCTTAATTTTTTCATGCTTAAAAAATGTTGTTAGGATTATTTTGATCTTTAGGAATGAATAAATAAGTTTTAAAAGGTGTTTATATTTAAAATGCATGAATAAATGTGGTTAAATTGAAAAACTTGAAATTAGGGATTTAATTAGGAAAAATAATAATGTGAGGTGTAAGATAATAAAGGGGCTTGATCTTAAAAGAATATAACAAGATTTTTTTATGAAATTTAGTTTTTTAATGATAGATAGGCAAAATGATTTTAAAAGAGAAAAATAATTAAGATGTTTTTTAGGGAAAAAAAAGAAATAAGTTTTCAAGAAAAAAATAAAAATGTTTTAAATAAAAGTTTAGGGTCTAGAGTAAAAGTATTTTTTTTGAAAAGGGAAAAACATAAAAAGAATTTCTTTAGAGAAAAATAAAGTTTTTTTTAAATGGGGTCGTTTTAAAAGAAAAACTTAAAAAATAAAAAAAAATGAAAATGAGTTTAAAAAGAGAGAAATTTCTTTATTTTGAAAAAAGAAAAAAGAAAATGGTAAAAAACATAAAAATGAAAAAGGTGAAAATATGAAAAAGAGTCTTAGCTTAAAAAATAAAAGAAGTAAAAAAGAAATAGATTTTTTAAAGGAATAATAAAAGGGTAAAAACTCAAAAGAATAAAAAGTTGCTTGCTTGTTTTAAAAATGTGTGAAAACTTAGGATTAGGGACTAAAGCTTAGATATAGACATGTTTTGTGGAAAAATGTTCTTCACAAAAATAAAATACACTTAAGCATACTTAAACTTTTTATTAGGAATAAAAGACTTATCAGACGGGAATGACGGGTTAGCGCCAGAAATGTTGGCGGTGATTAAAGTTCATAACCCGGGCGATAAGGCCGTTAAAATAGACTAATATTCATTAAACGGACAAGTAAAGTCGAACCTTTTTGAACTTGCAAATTCCAGTTTTGAAAACAATTTTAAAACCAATTAGGTACCAATTTTGGGCGTCGTGGGGGTGTTAACCCTTCTCCACACTTAACCGACCCCCGAACATGTTTTCTGATTTTTGCATACCAAAATTGTTGTTTTATTAAAACCAAAAAATGTTTTATTAAATAACCATATTTCTTAAAAGTGATCCAATCACACTTTTTTTTTCAAAAAAAGATTGGTGGCGACTCCGTTGATTTTTTAAAGTGTTTTCTAAAAAATTCAAAACCTACTTAAAAAGGGTTGCGACAGCTTGGCGACTCCACCGGAGTTATGTTTTTGTTTTTAAAATAAAAACAAAAGAGGGTCATGCCACAAATTGGTTTTAAAGGGTTTTCAAAAAATGTTTTTTTTTAATATGGAAATTGAAAGTTCGGGACAAGTTCTATTTATTTGTTCGTTTAAATGAATATAATTCTATTTTACGCATTTAAAGACTTAATTCCAATATCTATTCTCGAGCTTTGTCCCGTTCGTTTAAGTGGGGGAACACGCTTTGCTCATATAAGAATATTGATTTTTCGTATGACCTTAGCAAGTACCTTCGGGACTCATTCCCTTTGCCTTAGTAAGGATATTGATTCTTCGAGAAGGCTTCGGTGGTGAGTCCTCCTAAGTTGAACTCGATTCTTTTGTAGCCTATGATGGGTGAGAGTCGAGGGTATTGCTACTCTTAATAGAGGACAAGAAGGATAGATCGGGTACCCTTTTAGAACCAAACCAAATTTGAGAATCTAGAGCCTACCCCTAATAGAGTCATACGGAAAGCCTAGGATGTTGAGTCGTAGGAATAATTCGTGGAGACATTTCTTGGAATGTTGGAATGACTGCCCAGAATTATCATGCAATTAAATTGTTTTGGATCTTTTAGGTTTTGTTTCTGTTTACTAACCTCTTCTTGTGAGTTTTGTTTTTGTGACATATTTATTACCAACCTTTGTGCGTGTGAGTTTTGTTTTGTAGCATATTTATTTGTTACTAACCTTTTTGTGTTGTTTTTGTAGCATGTTAATCTTTTATGTGTGAATAGTGTATTTATTTATTACATGCATCCTATATTTAGAAGGGGTTGATTCTGCAAAATTGTTCAAATTATGAATGGAAAGCTCTCTTAAAAAAGGAGGAGAACCAAGCACGTGACAATATTGGCGACTGAAGCTACAACTTTTTGTCGGTACACCAAGCCTGTTGGAGAAGTTGGACCAAGGCTGGTGTGGCTAGTTGAAGAAAACAAGGAGTTAGGCATTCAAGCAGAAAAATATTTGTAATTCACAAAAGATGTAATAAAAGCTTTCGAATTTAATAAAGAGTTTCCTTTCATGAGCAGATTTTCAATGGAATTGATGGCCCTTCGACTGCATTCATGCATTTGCACTATTTTGCTTGCTTCGTTGTTTGCTTTTGTGAATTCATTTGTGCACACATATATTTGCTTCCATGCATTTATTTTTTGTTTGCATTAAATAATGTTTCAATCATTGCATTCATTCATGTATTATAAAAAGATTAAATTTGGAAAATTCCATTTAAGTAGTAAAAGATCCCGCGCAAAAACGACTCGAGTCATGAGCACTGAGGAAAGATTAACAACTCTGGAAGCAAATCAGAAGAGCTTTTGTGACAAGCTTGAGAATATGGTAAACAATCTGAAGAAAGAGATTGAGATATCACACCAGAAAATAGTCAGCCAAATCGCAGCCATGTTTGGGTTCAAAGACCCAGAAATGAGAGAAGGCACCAACACTTTCCCGGGGATGGCTTTTGCCTGTACTGTAGACGACACCAATGAGGCTCGCAGCACCGAGATGCCTGACCTCATTGAAGAAATTGACATAACAAAGGTCGAGAAGAAATGGGAAGATCGCTACAAGAAGCTAGTGGAAATGTTCAAAGTTTATCAAGAAGGAAGCATTTATGGTGGCAAGGGTGCTAGAGACTTGAGTCTAGTTTCGGACTTGGTTGCACCCTAAAGTTCAAGGTCCTTGATTTCGAGAAGTATAATGGAACTACATGTCCATTGACACATTTGACCATTTAATGTAGAAAAATGTCACTGCATTTAGAAAACGAGAAGTTTTTGATCCATTGTTTCCAAGACAGTTTTATCTTGGTATGCTATCCGATGGTATGCTCAACTGAGTCGGGCCAACATACGCACTTGGAGAGATCCATCGAAAGCATTCCTCAAGTAGTACGAGTATGTAATAGATATGGCTCCAAACAGGATTGTGCTATAGAATATAGAACAAAAGCCCAATTAGAGCTTTCGCCAGTATGCTCAGAGATGGCGAGATGTGGCAGTCCAAGTTCAACATCCACTGCCAGAAAATGCGGTTACCCAAATGTTTGTGGAAACACTAAATGGACCCACTATGACTACATGTTAAATCACGCCACTGAAGGTTTTGCAGACATGATCATGAACGAAGAGTTTATATTGACAGCCATCATAAATGGAAGACTTGAGGGAGAAGGGGATGACGAGGACGAGCGCGTTTAGAGTTTTGTCATGAAGTCGTTGGAGGCAAGATTGGCCGGGATTCGTGCTATCATAGAATAAAACTTAATTTTCTCTAGACAGATGAGATCATGCTTAGAACCAACCCTCTTGCTTTTGCCCGCGAGCATTAGGGATCTTTTGTAAGGGCATCTATGTCTCTTTACTTGTTTAAAGATACATTTTTTATCAAGTGGCAAACGTTTCTCATTTTTGTTTCAACCTTTTCCCTTTTTTGCATTTTTATCCATTTCTTTTCAAGCATACATCTTATTTGCAGAGTCCCTAATATTGATTGTTTGAATGATTCATGAATCTAATCCATAGATAGAGGGGCAAAAATGTAAGTTCAAGATTAATAGGGAAATCCCAAATACAGATTATAAGTATATTTTCCTCTCAGACATTGTTGTTAGGGTCCTTGAATGAAGTGATAACTCTAAAACATCTACCAACTGAAGATTGCTTTTCTTTGACGATATTTGTGTGTGAAATGACATTTGGCATTCCTTCATTTCCCTTCACGAATAAGAAAATCAATCTGTTGTCCCCCTTTGAGCATGTTATTATTTTTCTTGTGATTTAACCCTAACCAAGGATCACTCCCCACACTGGGGGCAAAGAAAATGAAAAGTTGTTTGAAAGAAACATGTTAGAATGTCCTAAATTGTAAATGAAAAGGACAAAAATAGGAAACGTAAGGAAAAGAAAAAGATATGAAAAGTTAAAAAAAAAACGAGAAAGAAAAAAGGAAAAAAAAAGAAAAAAAGAAAAAAAATAAGGGAAGAGAAAGAGAAAAAAAGAAGAAAAGAATGAAGAAAAAGAAAGTTGAAGAGTGAAGGAAAAATTGAAACAAATCCTTCAAATGAGACATGTAAAGGAAATGAACTCTAGGGGTGAAAACCCAAAATGGGAAGTCTAGAGTGATCCAAAGAATAAAAGAAGAACAACAAAGATTTCATAAGGAAAAGCTGATCCTTGGTTTAATCACGCTTAAAATATGAATCTGAGCCTTTATATCCTGTCTTTGGCAACCCGAGCCTAGCCTACATTACATGCCTTAAAAGACCATTTGGATCACACATGAATATTTGAGAAAAGGAGTTCGTCTTCATAACACATTCCGCCTAAATGGAGTTAACCTTTCTTCATGGACTTCAAGCTTCTAATGTCTGATTGAGATTAGAAAAGTGGGAAATTTTAAATTTGAGGAGTGTGTGAGGAAAAGAGAGCCACCAAAATGGGACACTATCCGGTTGATGGATTATGGAATCATTTATGCTTTCAATTTTGGGGCATCTGACTTAGCCCTATTCTTGTGTTTGCCATGACTATTTTCTTAAGATATTTTTTTTCCGTTTCTTGCGTTTGTTATGTATTTTTCCTTTGAACCATTATTTTTAGCCTTTTCTTGCATCTTACAAGTAGGCTGACATAAATTAATGAAAAGCAAAAGACTTCTTGGTATTGATCTCAATTGTAGAAGACCATGAATGAATGCTTTCACCACTTCAGAAAATAATTTGAATGGGGGCATCGCCTTGCGTAAGAAGGTAAAAAGAAGAAGCACATGCGTTGAGGAGTTTGAAGTGGGTCGTGTTGTCAAGAAAGATCCACATATAAGATAAAAAAGCTCAGAAGTATCAAAAGAGATATAATTGCACTTGATAAGAAAATGATGCCATCAGATTGAGGTAGTCTACAAGCCCTCAGTAGTAATAGGCGTGAGAAGAAGAGATTAAAGTGCCAACATCATTCGAAGATATCGAAGGTGGACATAAGCTTTCACATGTAAGCAAATCAAGATGTCCTGTAGGGGAAAGAATTTGAGAATTCACAAGAAGCTTTGAAGATGCTTGATAAGGGGCATATGAGGACTTGAGGCTTTCAAAACCACAAAAGGAAGCTTTTCACTCAACATTGATACATCAACCACGTTGGTAGAAGATCTTCAGATATTTGACTACGAGGATCGAATGTTTCCGATGAAGCAAAGAGATATGAAGAATGATAATGACGAAGCAATGACAATTGAAGGAGTCCGTCCTTCCAATCAAGAGTACACGATCATTGTATTAAGTGAGAAAAGATCGAATGTTTTCCCATGAGTCAAAAAAATACAGAGAAAAAGTACAAATACTTATCTGGATTTAAGCGAGTAAACATGTGGAAAAATAAATTTTGAGAAAAAGAATTTAAAAAGAAAAAAGAAATGAGACATGCATTCATGTTTTAGGCATCCCTAGGGGTATGCACATCATAATTGCATTGAATATTGAATTTTACAGGTAAATGAAGGACCTTTCAGCAAAAGAACCCGCCTATCCGTTCGGGCATATGGAGAATGGAACCCGCTTATTCATCCAAGTCTAAGGTGGATGAAACACATTTTGGAACATGCTTATTCATCTGAGCATGAGGAGGATGGAACCCCTTTTTTGGAACCCTCTTATTCATCCAAGCATAAGAATGATGAAATTTTTTAGAGATTCGCTTATTCATCCAAGCACAAGGATGAAATTTTTTAGAAGATTCGCTTCTTCATCCAAGCACAAGGAGGATGAAATTTTTTAAAAGACACGCTTATTCATCCAAGCAAAGAGGATGAAGTTTTTTTCTTTAGAAGATTCGCTTATTCGTTCAAGCGTAAGGAGAATTAAGTTTGCTTATTCATCCAAGCATAAGGAGGATGAAATTTTTTGAAAGATTCATCTATCTGTTCGGGAGGAAAGAGAATGTTTGCTTATTCATCCAAGCATGAGGAGGATGAAATCTTTTAAGGTTTTGCTTATTCATCCAAGCATAAGGAGGATGAAATCTTATAGAAGATTCGCTTATACGTTTAGGCATAAGGAGAATGGAGTTCGCTTATTCATCCAAGAAAAAGGAGGATGAATTTTATTAGAAGACCCGCTTATTCATCCAAGCATAAGGAGGATGAATTTTTTTCTAGAAGTTTGCTTATTCATCCTAGCACAAGGAGGATGAATTTTCTTCAAAAAATTTGCTTATCTGTTCAGGCGTAATGAGAATGGAGTTCGCTTATTCATCCAAGCATAAGAAGGATGAAAGGTGGAGAGTATACATGGACTACAAGAGAACATGGAAGAAAGACACCTCCACCATGGTAACACAAAGGGGAATAGCTGAGAGCATATTGGCCCAACTCTTTTTGGGTAATATTGTCACTCGATGGAGGGTGCAGATGGAGTATAAGAAGTATCGGAAATGACCCTCCTCAAGCTTTCTCGGATATACAGTAACCTTAGAAGATGCATGCAAATGCTCTTTCTAAGAATTTTTTTTATTTTTTGTTTTTAATTTTCAGAAATTTTAGGAGATTTTTTTTATCTTTTTTTGTCTTCAGTAATTTTAGTTTTCAGGTTTTCTTTTCCACATTAAGAATCAAAACCACCATGCCCAAGAACCTCAAAATCATGGCAAAACCAAGCTCTTCTAAGGAAATTGAACCACCATTTAGCCGATACAAAACCCCAATTATTGAAGATGGATATCTTACCAAGTTTGCAAGATGGAAAGTGTACACCGAAAATTGCCTGGGCAAGTCCTGATGCCTTGGCAAGCCCTATTGCCTCGGCAATACCCAACGTTGATGCCCGGGTAAGTGAGCCGACAATAGCTGATAGATTGGAAACCCTAATACAACCTTTGGCACGTTGATTGGAGAAAATGAAGGCACGTAAACTACAGTTATGAGGTATATGAAGGATCACACCACTGCCATCACACAAAGCATCCTGGAGAAATACCCCGCCAATGCACTCTTGTCCCCCATGTTTCCTGCCGAAATACTTTCCTTGGCAACAGAACCTACCAATGCCTCAGCAATACCAGATACCCCGGAAATGCCTACTGCCACTGCCTAGGCAATGCCTATTGCCACTGCCTAGGAAATGCTATTGCCATTGCCCAGGAAACCGAAACTAGCGATGCCAGGACAACCACCGCACACAATAGAGTCACCTCCTCAAAGGTGAAACGCAAAGCATCTAGCACAAAAGAGATTGATGACATAGATGATTATGGGGACGAGGTTGCCAATATATGAGAATTAGTTGTGCCACCATCCACCACCCGCTAGCAAGCGAATCAAGCAAATCGCATGAAGGAAACTCATCATCCGTGATGACAAACTCTATAAGTAAGTCATCTTTCATCATATTTTCTTTTTTCTTTTTTTGCATGCATTGAGGACAATGCATTTCTCGAGTTTGAGGGTATTTTTCTTCAATTAGTTTCATGTTTGGTTGCATTCATCTTTAAGAATAGCATATAAGATGCATAGATTACTTGCCTTGCTTTCTGTTGGATTAAATTTGCCTAGACTTGGTGAATATTCGATAATGACATAACCACTTGCTCATAATTGATATAACTTTCAATTCTAGGATGACCAGGGAAAACACTTAGAATCCTACTATGATGCTAAACTTAATTATACACTTTTGTGGCTTGAATGATTGGATAAATTCTATTAAACTTAGGATAATCACTTAAAATTTGGGTAAATATTTTTTTTAGTTGCTAGAGGTGCCCGAAACATGCTCTAGTATTATGTGTTAGAATTAATTACTAGAGATGCCCGAAACTAGCTCTAGTATTGTGCTTATATGAATCAATAGAGGTGCCCGAAATTGGCTCTAGTCGATTAGATCTTAAAATTTGGAAAAATTAATTAATAAACTAGAGGTACCCGAAATTGGCTCTAGTTGAATTAGATAGGAACCCAAGGAATGAATTTGATTACCTTTTGTTTACATAGAATCCGAAAAATCATCTTGTACACAATCATGCACACACTCACGAGCATTATAGTTTGATTTTGGGTAACTCCTAGGCCAACCGAAAAATTGAATGTCATGCATACTTAGTGCACGGTTCTGAGGAATGAAGTCAAGTGCGAAGAAAATTCTCTAATGATTAAAATCTCAGCATGTAATTGGTAGTTGCATTGCTTGAGGACAAGAAATAGTTCGAGTTTAGGGGAGTGTTAAGTGTTCAAAAGTACTATTTTTATTACCTTTTTACTCATATTACAGTTAGACTTAAGCTCATTTTAGTTGCATTATTAGTCGTTCATGCATAATTGCGTTGTTTCCTTCTATTCCATGCTTGATTATCTTTACTAGCTTATTTGGGGAAAAGATGTTGCTTTGGTATGTGTTTTGGTGCATGCAAATTATCGTAACCCATTTTAGGAGACTTCAACTTTTTGAAAAACTTTTAAAAATCAACGGAGTCGCCACCAATCTTTTTTGAAAAGTTTGATTGGATCACTTTAAAGCGGGGTTACTTTAATAAAACGTTTTGTTTTAATAAAACAACAGTTTTGGTCTACAAAAACCAGAAACAGGTTCGGGGGTCGGTTACGCGTGGGGAATTGTTAGCACCCCCACGACGCCCACAATTGGTACCTAATTGATTTTAAAATAATTTTCAAAACTGGAATTTGCAAGTTCACGAAGGTTCGACTTTATTTCTCCGATTAATGAATATCAAACTATTTTAATGGCCTTATCGCCCGGGAGATGAACTTTAATCACCGCCAACTTTTTTGGCGCTAACCCTTCATTCCCGTTTGATAAGACACAATATTAAATTAATTTTTTACTTTTCAAACAATAAAGAAATTCAATGTATTGAGCATTTTTATTTATTCTAGGTTTGAGCATTTAAAATCCTAAAAAAGGTCTAAGTCTTTTATTCCTAATTGAAGGTTTGAGTTTGTTTTAAGTGTGTTTTATTTTTGTGAAGTAAATCTTTCTACGAACACATCTCTATCTAAGCTTTTAGAACCTAGTCCTAAGTTTTGACTTATTTTTAAAGAACAAACAAGAAACTTTTCTTTGTGTTTTTACTTTTTATTGTTTCCCTTAAAAAAACCTTTTTTTTACTTTTAAAACCAAGACTCTTCTTTTGCGCTTTTTTATATTTTACTTTTTTTCACTTTTTATTCTTTTTATTTTTATTTCCAAAAAAATGTTTTTCTTTAAAGACTTCAAAGATTATAATTATTATTATTTTTTAAAAAATTTAAAGCTTTACTTAAAAGATGACTTAGAAATCTAAAACTTTATTTTAGAAGAGATTGTTATTTATGCTTTTTTTAACTTTATTTCCCCTAAATTCAAAGATTTTATTTAAAACCCTTTTTTTAAATTTTATTTTCTTTTTTTGAAAATTTATTATTTATCTTTTTAAAACAACGCCCATATTTACTTTTTTTTCCTAAAAATATTATTTAACCACCTTTATTATTAAAACTATATTTCAAGAAAACTCCTTTTATTTTTTCCTACAAATTAAGCCCTTTTATTATTTTTTTTCACCCATGAATTATTTTCTTCTAATTGGATCTCTTAATTTTCGTTTTTTATTTAAAACAACATTAATTTAATTTTTATTCCTACATTTTAAAAAACACACTTTACGGTTCAATTATTTCATTTCTAAATATCAAAACTCTTAAACTATATTTTTTAAGCGTGCAAGATTTTACCAAAAAACGATTTTACTAAAAATTAATCAAGAAATTTTAAACTAAAATATTACCGGATCTGCGAAACGATTTTCCAACTTCAATGAACACAACCTAGAATCAAACAAACACAAACACAAGAAAACTAAATTCAACCAAGAACAAGTGGAATTCACTAAAAATTAAAAGAAATGAGAAGAATTTTACACAAAAACGAAGAACTCGAATGCGATCTTTCACAAATTGCTTCCCAAATTCCTCTAGAAAATTTCCCCGAGCTCGAACTTCACCACAAAAATTCCAGCAAACTCAAAGAAAATTTTAGAGAATTTTCTGATTTTTTAAGCTTTTTTTATACTTGAATTTTCAGCTTACAATTTAAGCTAAATCGGGATTTAATCCCCAAAGTGAAGCCTGAATTCGACACAAAACTTGATTCTCGGAAAAACCCCTTAAGAATATCCCGATTTGGTTCAAATTCGGGATCGAATTTTCCATTGATTCGAGCCTAGGTTTTGACCACTTATCCTCCATTTTTTGCAGATTCCGGCAACTATGGTGGACGACAGCTAGCGGGGTTGGTGTCGTTTGGTCGACGACGGAAAGACGTGTCGACCGGAACCAACGACAACGACAGCCGTGGCCGGTGGACGACGAACGGTCATGGGCAATGGAGCGAGGCTCGGGTTTTTAGGGGACCAGCCTGCGCGCGTGTTCACATGCGCTAGGCGTGTGACGCGCGCTGGTTCCCCATATTTTTCCTTTTATTATTTTGTTGTTTTTTTATTGTTTTTCTTTGCTGTTTTTTGCTTTTTTCTTGTGTTTTTTCATTTATTTTTTTGCTGTCATTTTATTTCCTTTTTTCTACATTTTTTTATTTTTTATTATTTTTTACTCAAATGGTATTTTAAAGGTTGGCTTTTGCATTTCAAGGTGGGCTTAGTATTTGTTTTTTTAATGGGTTTTAAAAAATGTGCCTTTTGGGATGGGCTTTTTGAGTTCTTTTATACGGGGCCTTTATTATTTTAAGAAAATAGTTTTTTATTTTAATTTTAACTATTTAATAAGGGTAGGTGAAAATCTAGTGACAACACAGATTAATTGCCCCTGACAAGTATTATCGTGACAATGAAGTTAAAAAGAAAGATACTGGTTTGACCCAGAAGAGGAAGCTGATTTCAACACAAGAAAGTTGTTGTTTTACACAAGCCATGGAAGTAAATTTCAATAAGGATTCATCATTATTTACAAAGTTGAAAAGGAAAGGAATCCTAATCGAAATCAATATCCTATAGGAAGAATTAAAGGGGATTAAATTCCATGAAAATAAGAGGAGTTTAAGGAGGAATAAAATAAAATAGATTTATTCCTTTTACTTTATAGAATTTAATTCAAACTTAAACTCCCTCCTCAAGAAGTATTATAACCTATCAATCTCCTATAAATACAAGATGATGTGCAACAAATAGGGAGAGCTGGAGAGTTTGATTGAGAGAAAAACCTTGGGGGATGTGCGACATCTTCATCTTCTTCTTTATTCTATTCGATTTATGTTTGAGGATTATTCTTTGTATATCTTTCAAAACCCATCCATGAATTGATGTGAATTGGCTTGAGTTATTTTGGGTTTGTGGTTTTGATAAACGGTTAGATTTGTTTAAGTATTTGTTATACAATTTAAGTTCAAGGTTTACTTATTCTTGGAGTTTAGTTTTACTTGCAATTGAATCAGGAGAGGATATTGTGATTGCGTCCATTTATCTAATATCGAGAGAGTTAGATTCAAGAAACGAATAAGCATGGTCTTTTTCCATATCGATGAAGACTAATTCGGCTTAGGAATAAGTTATGAATTTCAACCGCTAAGAGAAGTGCAAGATATTTCGGTGTTCACCCTTGGTTCACGCTGGAAGGTATTATCAAGGCTTGCACATCAATAGAGTTTCGTTTTAGGGATAAGGAGAAACCATTGAAGAACGCTTAGCCGAACCTTGAAGGTTGTCGCTCAATTGCCCAGGCAGTAGCTGTATTCATTGCCCAGGCAACCACCTTACCAATTGCCCAAGCAATGACCTTGTGTATTGCCCAGGAAATTGTATTGCCCATTGTCGAGGAAATCATTCTTCCCATTGCCGAGGAAATCAAGCTTTCTCCTGCATACAAAACCGAGATTGTTCCATTCGGCTGTTAATCCACCACTCACGATAACCCGACCTACTCTCTTAAATCGACCACTCCCTTTACCTTTTATTTCTATTTACTTAGTTTATTTTACTCATCATCTCTATCAATTGCGTTTTTATCTTTTCAATGCAGTAACTAAGCAAAGTGGCCCAAACCAATCCATGTGGAGACGATACTCGATACTCATATCAGTTTATTACTTGCGACGTGTATACTTGCACAAATTGCGTAGCACTTATTCACGCACAACATGTGTAAGTGCTGTGTTACATAATTAACATACTCACTTACAGTGTTTTACATTTGAAGACTCCATTTGAAGCTCTTTTTCAAAAAAAAAAAAAACCCAACCTGTCTCATCTTAAGGTTTTTGGGTGTTTATGCTATGCCACAAAACCCAATCATTCTGATAAATTGTCTTCTGTAGTTACTCCATTTGTTTTCATGGGCTATTCAGCAACTCAAAAGGGCTATATTTTGTTTTCTCTTGATAAAAAGATTTTTTGTTAGTATGGTTGTTTTGTTTCATGAAGATATTTTTCCATTTAAATTTCTTGTTTCTCGTAGTTCTGGTTTTCCCCCTTCTCAACCACAAGTTTATGATTCAGAATTCTTATTTTGTTCCCAACCATGTTCACCATATTCGGTAAGTATATCTATTCCTAAGGGTACTTCACCAACTTCTTTTAATCCTTCCTTTTCCCCTGTTGCACCAAGTTCTTCATCAAATGCCTCTCCATCACCTAATCCTCCAACTCTCAAACATTCTCTTCAAGTCCCAAAACCTCTTTCTTGGTTGCATGACTTTGTTCAAGTTACTAGTCTTCTTAATCCTCAGGTCAGCATCCTATCTCACATCAGATTTCTTATTCACACCTTCCTTCTTATACTCAATTTTTTTTATCCTTTACGACCCATTTAATTGAACCTTCCACTTGTCTTGAGGCCTGTCAAGATTCTTGTTGGGTGCATGATATGAAAGAAGAAATCCAGACATTAGAATCAAATAAGACATGGTCTATAGTGTCTTTACCCTCTGGGAATGACCTTCTAATCACTGGAAATGATCATGATATGATTGAGGAACTTAAAAATATTCTGCATCTTAATTTTAGAATGAAGGATTTGGGGGAGTTGAAATACTTTCTTGGTCTTGAGGTATTACGGTATAAAGAATGTATTATTCTTAATCAGCGCAAATATGCCTTAGAGTTGATTGATGACACTAAAATAGGGGGAGCAAGGACTGCATCAACACCATTGGAGCAGAATATGAAACCAACTTCAATAAAGTTTGATGAGAAGTTAGATCAAGATGATGATTTAGTTGATAAGACATTATTTCAGAGGCTCATTGGTAGGCTGATATATCTGACGCATACAAGGCCTGATATTTCATACTTAGTCCAACACTTGAGCCAATTCATGCATCAACCCAAGAAGATTCATATGGAAGCTACTCTAAGAATGGTTAGATATGTCAAGAAGAATCATGGGCAAGGCATACTAGATGCAAAGAGCAGTTGTCAACTAATTACTTTTTGTGATTCAGATTGGGCTTCTTGTCTGATGACAAGGAAGTGAGTAACATGCTTTTGTATGGAGTTGAGAAATTCCTTAATTTCGTGGAAATTTGAAAATCAAAATGTAGTGGCAAGACCATCTACAGAAGCAGAATATAGAAGTATGCTAATGATAGATGTAGAATTGGTCTGGTTAGTTGGTTTGTTGGCAAAATTTGAAATCAAGCAAGGAAGGCCAACAAAGCCTTTCTGCGACAACAAAGCAGCATTGCATATAACTTCCAATCCATTTTTTCATGAAAGGACCAAGCATATAGAGATTGATTGCCACTTTGTTAGAGAAAAGATGCAAGAACGACTTATTCATGCTTAACATGTATTGAAAAAAGAACAATAGGCGGATGTTATGACAAAGACATTAGGAACTGCACAACATGAGTGTTTAGTATGCAAGTTGAGAGTTAAAGATGTCTTTCACCCACCAACTTGAGGGGAGTGTTGACATTAGCATGTTGAGTCAGCTAGAAAGTTTGATAGCTTTTTAGAAGTAGTTTCTTTGTTAGTTAACAACAATTTCTTAGTTAGACTTTTTATATATATATTCATTGAATCTTGTAAATTAAGTATAATGAATAAAAGAATAGAAGTAATTGTCTCCATATTTATTTGATTTTAGCATGATATGGATCAATTAGTAAACACTTTATGTATCAATTAGTATAATATGGATCAATTAGTTTATATGTTCTTTGATGGAGGTATTTATAGATGGTTATTAGTTTTGGCAGATTTTGTTTTAAAATAATAATAACGATGGAGATTTAATGCAAAATGAAGACATTTAAGCTATTTTTATTCCTAAAGAAACTTTGCTGGGATAGAAATTCCAAGCCAATTGTGGAAAACAAAAAGTATAACTCCAAAGACAAAGTGTGGTTGAAATTGAAGCTTTTGGATGCCAATCAATAACCCAAATTAGTTTTACCCTAAAACAAGTAAATACGATCAAAGTATGTCATTCTTAGTCGCCTAAAATGTTGATGCAGCTTTAGTTAACCCACAAGGCATGAAGAGGAATTCGTAATGGCCATTGTAAGTATGAAATTCCATTTTTGGATATCTTCACTCCAACATCTGATTTGGTGATAACCTGCGAGTAAATCAAGCTTAGAAAAACAAATAGAACTTCCTAATTCATCAAAGAGTTCATCGGCAGTGGGAATAGGAAACTTATCCTTTATTTTTATAGCATTGAGTGCTCTATAGTCAACACAAAAACACCATGTACCATCTCTCTTTCGGATTGGTAATATGTGCAAAGAGAATGTGTTGTTCCTATGTTGAATCCATCCTTGATCGAGCATTTGTTGCACCTAACGTTTAATTTCAATTTTTTGAGAATACGAATAGCAGCCAGGTCGGACATTCACTACTTGTTTCCAAGGTGACACATTATCTTCATGGACATCCAATGGAGAGGGTTTTGAATATTTAACTATGTGGATGTCCATTATGATTAGAACTATATCTCTATCTATTCAATAGGAATTGGTGTTCTTAGAGTTCTATATGATAGTTACTTCTTATACCTATGAATATAGAACTTGAAGAAGACATTGCATACACTTTGAGAATAAACACAAGTCTCTCTTTATCTCTTATCTCTCTTCTCTTATTCATGTTCGTCTTTACATTATTTATAACATAGTTGATAACCTCGTAAAAAGTATGCATTTCATGCCTTTTTACTTAGTTATTTGCTTGTCTTTAAGCTCGTTTCATTTGCATTTAGCTGCATTTAGTTCATATAGTTGCATTTGGTGTGTTGCTTGGTTGTTTTGTTCTATTTGATGAAATGGGTGTTTCTTGAGGATGGTTCGTTCTGGTATGGTGTTGTGTAGGTAAGCAAAGGAAGAAGCATGGCAAAGGAAAAATGTCGCGGCATTCTGGACGCATTTCTGGGCACAGAAAAGACAAATAGATAAGATATTTTGAGAGCCCCCACATGTGATTCCACCAGCCAGCTGTGCTACTCATGTGACCTAGGGAATATTATTTGGGTCACACAAGGAATATTTAGGGCACAAAACCCTAGAATCCCCCACTTTATAAAGGACAAGATACCCACATAAGACGGAGGGCTGAAAAAGTTACTTTTGGGTTCTAAGAGTGAGGAGAAAAGGCGTCCACTTTTCATCTTCTTCCTCAATTTGGTGTCCTACATTGTCGAAGCTCCAAGGGGTGACCTTGCTGGCCTTTGAGAGAAGCAGCAAGTCTAGGGTGGTTCGTGGCAGTTCAAGGAGACACAAGAGATTCTTTTTTTGTTGTTGTTCTTAGATCTAACATTTATATTTTGAAAATGGGTTGTTTGAAACAAATGATGATGGATGTTTTACTCCCAGCCATGTACTAACTTTATATGGCTTGGGTTTGTTATGGATTATTTTTTTTTAGTTTTTAATGGTTGTTTAGCATGTTTCCAGTTTCATATGCTTTGTGTGCTATTTTATTACCTTAAGTTTGTAAGAGCTTTCGAGAATTAGTTGTTACTTAAGTGTTAGATTAGCTTAGTGGTCGAGAGAGCTAAGCTTAAGTCCACATAGGCAATAGGGTTGGCTGCTGAGAGGCACAACTCTAACTCACCTTAGAGATAAGGATAGAGTTTCAACGACTAAAAGGGGTAGCACATAAATAATAAATAGCTTGCTAGGGTTCACGCTGAGAGGTATTTTCGTAACATTCTGGCTGTCGGGTTTCTTGCTAGTGATAGTTTAGAAGCACTATAGGAAACTGTGAAACTGATATTTTAATTTTGATATAACTAAAGAATCTAAGGACTAAATTGAAAATGTGAAAACGAATTTTTAAGTCCTCAAACCTCTCTATATGTTTTAAACAAAATGCCTAAGTTAAAAAATGAATTTATCAAATGTTTTCTAAGTGTTCTTAAAGCCAAATCAGTGATTTTCGAGTCACCGTTTCGAAACAGCCTTAGGCGTTTCGAAACAGTTTTGAAACTGTGAGTTCATGTTTCGGAACGAGTATCGAAACAATTTCAACACTTCCAACCCGTGTTTCGAAATGGCTTAAGAACATCAAGACACCGTATCGAAACGATATCCAATGTTTCGAAACGGCTTTAAAACTGATTTGAAAAATATGACCGTTGAATGTTTTTAATTGATTTTAAACAAGTTGTTAAGGCGTATCGAAACGATCTCAAGCCGTTTCGATACGATCCTTGACATTGGCAAAATGTTTCGAAACGGGTTTCGAAACGGCTCTTAGCGTATCGAAACATTTCTAACTGTTTCGATACGGGCTCTTTAATGCACCCCAACGGTTCTTTCTATTTTGGTTTGTTTTGAAACAGGGTCGGGCGTTTCAAAACGGTTGGTTGCAGACTGCATTTATGGAGGGAAGATAACACCCCCAACAGCTCTATTGATGAATGCAATAACCACAACGGCTAGAATTCAATGAGAATGTATAAAAGGGACCTCTAAAAGCTTCAGCAACAACTATTGATCCAAAAGAAAACATCCAAACATCAAATCCAAACATTTGTGCCTAAATCCCACAATTGTATTTTTCATTCTTATCATTTCAACTGGGTTGAGTGCTTGTAAATGGGCTATATTGTGTATTGGGAGATACTTGTTTTAGCCAACAATTTCTTTGTTTCAATTGTGTGAGGATTAAGTCAAGTTTTGGGTAGAAAATTTAACCGAAAATTGTAAGGGTTATGTTGCGTGTAAAATAGTCTATCGCAATGGTAGTGCAAGTGTACACGACGCAAGTAGTAAAGTGATATGAAGTATCAGATATCGTCTCCACATGGATTGGGCCAATAGCTTCACCTTAGTTCACTGCACGAAAGTAAAGGAAATATTTGAGAAGATTGTCACGAGAATAATAAGTAGACGTAAATAAAAGAGTAGAATTATCAAGATAGAGAGAATGGGCAGGTATTGAATTGCTCAGTAGTGCAGGTATTCCAATGCTTAAGAACTCCAGTTCTGTCGTTGCACCCGTCGCGGCAGCACCTGTCGCGACAGCAGTCCGTTGATCTTTGCGGCAGCAAACACACCAACTCAGTATTTCAAGTTTGGCAAGAATCCCAGATCTGCCTTGGCCTATCCCTAGGTCCAAGTCTGTCGATGATCACGTCTTTGATGATACCTCCTAACGTGAATCGAGGAATGAACACCGATGTGTATGAATTCTTCTTTAGCCACTTAACCTTGTCCTATCCCTAGGCACAAGATAGTTCAACTATAAACTAGAGAACTTGCTCTTACTTCTTTCGTATACTTAACTCTCCCGATGCTAAGTAAATGGATAACCTCACAATGCTCTCCCGATTCTCTTGCAAGATATTAATAACCAAAATAAGAGAACTTGAAGTTTATTTTACTGAACTTGAAAAATCCTAAAACAAAACAACCCTTGCAACTACTTTACAAATCAACCCGTGGCCCTAGGGGGTTTTAGAACATATCGACGGCGGGTAAACGGTGGAGGGTTTTTGGTTGTCGGTTATGGGGTATGATGTTCTCCCTAGGTTAAAATATATGCCCTTATATAAGCTTTGGGCTCAAGTTATCTAAGTTAACAAGGATTACAACTTTAATTAAAAGTATGATTCTAATAAAGACTTAATCTTCAAGGATCCTACTTTTCAGCCGTCCTCCTTGTTTCTTGGGATTTTCCACTAACTTGCTGTCGTCCTCTGCTTTCACGGCAACACCATGGCAGCATCGTCCTCTTCATCTGCTTGTTCAGTTCAGCTCTTCTGCTTCTCTGCCCTGCGTCTGCCTTCTCCGTCCACTATGGCGGCAACCTGCAAAATTAGCCATCTTTTAGTAGAATCTGCGCCTTTAACATATTTGTGACGTTTTGCTGTAAACTAACCTAAATGCAATGCAATGATGCTTGAATGCAGTAGAAATATGGGTTAAAAAAGGTGTAAATAATAGAAATTTTAAACACTCAACACACCCCCAAACTCAAGTTTTTGCTTGTCCTCAAGCAATTAAGACCTAAAAGAAAAATGAATATTTTTGTTTTGGCTTTCAACAGTGAACTTTCCCTTACCCGTCGTTCATTCTCTGTGACGGCAGCAACCTGTCAGATA
The DNA here is from genome assembly GCA_958450335.1 of Hibiscus tridactylites. Classification (NCBI taxonomy): domain Eukaryota; kingdom Viridiplantae; phylum Streptophyta; class Magnoliopsida; order Malvales; family Malvaceae; genus Hibiscus; species Hibiscus tridactylites. Next base: position 20,213,898 of record OY288289.1, on the reverse strand, counting down.
GATTAGGGTCTGTCCGGAATCACACTATAGTCCTCGTGCAGTGTGTGCATGCTTGTGAACAGTTATATGCTAAGACTCTCTTAGTTTCACTAGAATATTCAACTCTTTAACTCGAATTTTTATGCCAAAGTTTATTTTTGAAGACACATTTTCATGCTTCTCTTGATTCATCTATTTTTCAAGCTAAGTTTTACTAGAGCCAGTTTTAGGCACCTCTAGTTAGCTTCCTAGAGCCGGTTTCGGGCACCTCTAGGTTTTTGAGTCTCTTTTGTTAAACTTCTTTCCTAGAGCCAGTGTTAGGCACCTCTAGGGGCTATTCAAGTACTGAGCTTCCTATTCTAGTTTGGCTAAAAGAAATCTAAGCAGTATAACAGTTACAATAGTGTTTAAGTTTTTCAGACCTATAGAAAGGCTCTAAACTTCTCCTTAAACTGTCCTAAAGATGCTGCCACGACAGAGCTGTCATGACAGGTAAGTTCAAATCACAATTTTAAGCCAAAATTTTCAGTCTTTTCTTATTTGTTTTTTTAAGAGAACTTAAATGAGACACAGCAAATAATTAAGATGTACTAAGACTCCATTAAAATGGAGGGTTTCCACCCCCAAAATTGAGGGTTGCATTGCCCTCAATGCAAATGACAAAATAAAATGAAGGCTGTACATCACAAAATATAGATAAGGCAGCAGCAATAAGAAGAAATTAAGAGACTTAAATTTAAACATTATCTTCACTGCTGCTGTTGACACGGATTTGGCGGTGGATTCTGGGCTGTGGGGCAGGCTGGGCTGGTTGCTCTACGACCTGGATGTCTGAGCTGCTGCCGCTGTCCCAAGTGCTGCTGCTGCTGGTGGTGGTGCTGGCCTGTGGCATAAGCTTTCTGTCGGCCATTCATTTCTGCCTCTTGACAGGCGTGAATTCCTTCTCCAAATTCCTCCGAATAGGAGGTTCTGCCTCGCTGTCAGCCCAAACGGAGGAAGAGGAGAAACCAGCTACAAAGGCATCGATGTCATCTGAGGGCTGTCGCTTTGTTCCTCGGGCGGATGTGTCGGCCGGAGGACTGCCGGCTGCCGTCGGGACAGGTGATGGAGTGGAGGCAGCAGAACGTGTGTGTGGGGAGGCAGGAGGTGTAGGTGTATGGGCTGGGGTGGGGATGGTGAAATAGTGGGCAGGGAAGGTGGCAAAGACAACATCGGGATAATTTAAAGTATGGTTAATAAAATTTACCGTGGAGTTGGCAAAATCCCTGATGAATGTCATCAGACCCAGCTGTCTGTCTTCCACCCTCTAAATGGCAGCAAGGATTTGAGTGGATGTGTCTGTCGGAGCAGCTGCTGCGACAGGTTCAGTGTTGGGCTCCTCTGATGATTCTGCTGGGGCGGTATTAGGGTTGACGGAAGAGATGAAGGTTGCTACTGTCAGCTCCATGAGGCTGATAATGTTCTTGTCGGTCCAGCCCCGTCCCTTCACTAGTCGATCGGTTGTAGCTTCTAGTACGGCAGCGCAGCAGCAGAGAGATGTGATCATGAAGGGCAGGCAGAGGAGGGCGGTTGATCTGTTGGTGCAGTCCAAGATACTCTCCCTCATGTAGCGTCCCACATTTATAGGCCGTTTGTTCATGATGGAATGGATTAGGGCTAGCCTCTGCTGGTCCACTGTCGTGTGATGGGAGGAAGGCAGAATCCGCTTCTTGATGAAAGCGTTCCATAATTTGGCTTCTGGAAGCAGCTGCTCCCTTCTTACGGTGTTGGGATTTTTCTTGCTCATATTCCATTCAATTCCTTCCTCTGTCACTTCAGCCATGACAGCATCAAAGGCAGCGGTGTCTAGGGTGTCCAAAAACTGCTGGTGAGCATCATCGTTGGGACCGAAGTAGAGGTCATACATATTGTTGATGCGTTCTGCTGTGAATGGTACTTCTGTCCCTCGGACAGTTACTGTTGTTGTCGTCCCGCTATCTATGGCAGCATAGAATTCCCTCACCAGCGTTTCATTCATTTCTGCCGGTTGCTCTGCAAATTGCTCCCATAGCAGAGCCTTTATCGCCCTTGCGATGAACGGTTTGAGCCCCATATTCACTACCTTACGAGCGAAGATAAAACCTCGTTCTTCCTAGAGGTCCTTAGTTGCGAAAGACTGCGGGGTGAGTGCTGCCGGTGAAGAGGTTGAAGCAGCACTGCGGCGGGTTCTTCTGGAAGACATGTTAGTTGCAAGGGTTTTGTGAAAGTAAAGAAAACAAAGAAAAATGAGAGGGAGAGCAAGTAAGAATAAGCAGAAGTGAGGAAAATGAAAATGAAACGGGGTTTTATAGAGGAAGAGTTGCTGCCCATTTAATGCTGTAACGGCAGGCGTGAATAGCGGGGCGACTATTGAGCTTTAGCGTGTCTGACGTGTCTGACACGCATTTATGCGTCTGTTACGCGTCTGTCACACGTTTCTGCGTCTGCCGTGACAGTCTGACGACAGCCTGTCTCATTCGTGTCTGCGGCGGCAGCTGGAACGACAGGCTTCAATAATGGGCTCTGTTGGGCTGATGGATGGATGGTGGGTTTGGGTCACTTCTAGTTTTCTTCTTGACTCCTTTATTTCCTAAAAACAGAAAATATAAAAACATTATTCGAATAAAATAAACCTTATTTCCTAATAAATAATAAAAAATAAATAAATAAAATTTAGGTTAAATTAGAGATGCTTTGTGGGGCATCTCCTAAGGTAATCACTTCCTGTATTCCTGGGGCTTCAGTCCCCTGATAATGCTTGAGGCGCTGTCCGTTGACTTTAAATTGGTGCCCGTCTTTTAACGATTGGATTGTGATGGCACCATGAGGAAGAACTTGTACCACTTGGAACGGGCCAGACCATCTAGATTTTAGCTTCCCTAGGAAGAGTTTTAGTCTAGAATTGAACAACAATACAAGATTCCCTGGGCAGAACTGTCGTGACAGCAACTTCCTGTCATGTCACTTCTTAGTTTTCTCCTTGTAAATTCTTGCATTGTCGTAGGCCATTGTCCGTATTTCTTCAATCTCGTTTAGAGCTAATAGCCTTTTCTGGCCTGCCTTGTCCAAGTCCATATTCACTGCCTTGATTGCCCAATATGCTTTATGCTCTATCTCGATAGGCAAATGACAGGTTTTTCCATAAATCAATCGGTATGGAGACATGCCCAATGGAGTCTTAAAAGCTGTCCTATATGTCCAATCTTTCCTAGTTGGCTTAACCATCTTTTCAAGAATGTTCTTAACTTCCCTATTGGATATCTCATCTTGTCCATTGGTCTGTGGGTGGTATGCTGTCGCGATCCTATGCTTGACACCATATTTCTTCAAGGCGGCAGCAATAACCCTATTGTCAAAATGTCTCCCTTCATCACTGATAATCGCCTTAGGGATGCCAAACCTCGAAAAAATGTTTTTGTGTAGAAATTTTTGGACTGTCTTGGCATCATTCTTTTGAGTGGAGATAGCTTCAACCCACTTAGAGACATAATCCACTGCTAGGAGGATGTATAGATTTCCACATGAAGATGGAAAAGGTCCCATAAAATCAATCCCCCAAACGTCGAAGATCTCGATTTCTAGACTGTTCTGCAGTGGCATCTCGTTTCTCCTCGAGATGTTACTTGTCCGCTAGCACCTGTCACATTTCTTGTAGAAGTCCTGTGCATCTTTATACAGTGTCGGCCAGTAGAACCCTGACTGCAGCACCTTGGCAGCAGTTTTGTTGCCTCCTAAGTGACCTCCATATTGTGAAGCATGGCAGTGATGGAGAATGTCTTCTTGGTCTTCTTGTGGTACACACCTCCTTATAACTTGATCTGCACATAGTTTGAAAAGAAGAGGTTCGTCCCAATAATAATGCTTAACATCATTTTGGAACCTCTTCCTGGCTTGATAATTAAGATCAGAAGGAAGTATTCCGCTAACTATAAAATTAACGAAATCAGCATACCAGGGGAGTTCAGAAGACTTACCTGCCGCCATGACTGTTGCGGCAGCGATTGCGGCAGCAAAGAGCTGCTCATCTGGGAAGGTCTCCAGTATGTTAGTCTCATCTATTGGCAGACTCTGTCCCTTCTCCAATCTTGACAAGTGATCTGCCACCTGATTTTCTGTCCCTTTTTTGTCCTTGATTTCAAGGTCGAACTCTTGCAATAGCAGGATCCACCGTATCAATCGAGGCTTTGCATCCTTTTTCGCGAACAAATACTTCAGGGCAGAATGGTCTGTGTGCACTATTACCTTCGTCCCAAGTATGTAAGAACGAAACTTGTCGATGGAGAACACCACAGCTAACAACTCCTTTTCTGTGGTGGTGTAGTTTACTTGGGCGTCATTCAATGTCTTGCTGGCATAATATATGACATGAAATAGCTTATCTCTGCGCTGCCCAAGTGCTGCCCCGACAACATAGTCACTAGCATCACACATAATCTCAAATGGCTGTGTCCAGTCTGGTGGCTATACTATGGGGGCTGTTACTAGTTTTTCCTTCAGAACCTTGAATGCTTCAGTATATTCTTCATTAAAGTCAAAGGATCGGTTCTGCTCCAAAAGATGGCATAGGGGCTTGGTCATTTTTGAGAAATTTGCAATAAATCTTCGATAAAAGCCAGCATGCCCTAAGAAACTTCTAATGCCCTTGACAGTGGTCGGTGGCGGCAGCTTCTCGATCACTTCTATTTTAGCCCTGTCAACTTCTATCCCACGGCAGCTAATCTTATGGCCAAGGACTATCCCTTCATCCACCATAAAGTGGCATTTTTCTCAATTTAAAACTAGGTTTGCTTTTTCACATCTTTCAAGTACCTTTTGTAGATTGTCGAGGCAGCTCTCAAAATCGTCTCCAAAGACTGAAAAATCATCCATAAAAATTTCAAGGAAGTCCTCCACCATGTCGGAGAATATGGCCATCATACATCTTTGGAAGGTGGCGGGTGCATTACATAATCCAAACGGCATTCTCTGACAAGCATATGTTCCGTATGGGCATGTGAAGGTCGTCTTTTCTTGATCTTCCGGTGCGATAGCAATTTGGTTATAACCTGAGTAACCATCAAGAAAACAATAGTAAGGTTTACCCGCTAATCTATCAAGCATTTGATCAATAAATGGTAAAGGAAAGTGGTCCTTTCGGGTAGCTTTGTTAAGCTTCCGATAGTCCATACAACCCCTCCAACCGGTCACAGTCTTGGTTGGGATTAACTCATTGTTTTCGTTGGTCACCACGGTCATTCCTCCTTTCTTTGGGACACATTGCATCGGGCTCACCCATTTGCTGTCGGAGATGGCGTAAATAATACCAACATCTAACCGTTTGATTATCTCTTTACGCACCACCTCCTTCATCGCATGGTTTAACCGCCTTTGGGCATCTATAGTCGGCTTATGATTTTCCTTGAGGAGGATTTTGTGCATGCATAACACCGGACTAATGCCTTGTATATCAGCAATCGTCCATCCAATCGCCTTTTTGTGCTGCCTTAGCATGCCGATTAGCTGCAGTTCCTGTTCCTGCGGCAGCTTAGAAGAGATGATTACGGGCAACGTATCATTTGAACCAAGAAAAACATATTTTAACTGCCCTGGCAGGGGCTTCAGTTCTAAGGCAGGTGGTTCAACAGTAGATGGCTTTTGGATTAGATGGTTATCCGAAGTATAATTCAAAGGTTCGAATAACTTACCTGGACGATTTCCTAACCAGTTTACCTCCTCCTGATCTTCAGTATCAAATTTATCAGATTCAAAGCAGTGGCTGTCGTCGGTGCTGTCATCAGTGCTGTCGTGACAGTCTTGTAGGTGGCTGCCGCGGTAGTGACCAAATTTAATATCGTGACAGCCCGACCTGATGCAGGGTTGATCAAGGGTAACGTCAGTGATAGCCTTGCATTCCTCGTCCACATCAGCATGTTTCATCGCTTGGAGAACATTCAACTTAATCTCTTGATCGTTCACTCGCATGGTGAGTTCTCCTTTCTCCACATCAATCAGTGATCTTCCCGTGGCTAAGAAGGGTCGCCCAAGGATGATTGGTGCGTTTTCGTCTGCCTAACAATCTAAAACAAGAAAGTCGGCAGGAAAAATAAACTTATCCACTCTTACCAGAATATCTTCAATTTTTCCTTCTAGATGAACGTAAGAGCGGTCTGCCAGTTGCAGAGTTACTGTCGTGGGCCGCGCCTTTCCAATACCTAATTTCTGAAAAACAGACTTTGGCATTAAATTAACACTAGCACCAAGATCACAAAGTGCCTTACCCACAAATTTATTTCCGATTACGCAAGGTATGATGAAGCTCCCCGGATCCTTCTTTTTCTGGGGGCGGCTGCCGGTGAAGAATACTCATGCAACCTTCTTTCATCTTTATCGTTTCAAATTCCCTAAGTTTAGATTTTTTTTGACATAACATCCTTGAGAAATTTAGCATAACCGGGCATCTCCCTAACGGCATCTAACAGCGGAATATTAATATGAACCTACTTAAAAATATCATAAATCTTTTTAAGTTGAGATTCTTGCTTAGCTTGCTGTATCCGTTGAGGAAAAGGAGGTGGGGGGGCGATAATCAGCAATGTGTCCTTCCCACTGCATACGAATCTGAGGATGTTTAGGTTCATCAATTTTCTCCTCTGTCGCTTCTGATGTCGTGACAGGCTCATTGGCAGCAGTCTGTTTATCACCTGTCGGGGCAGCTTCCTCGGCAGGTTTATCCAAGGCTGGTTCCTTTACTGTTTCAGCTTCTTTTTCCGGCCCTGGTAATTTCTTCCCACTCCTAGTAGTAATTGCCTTACACTGCTCATGTGTGGGCTGCCTAGCATTTTCAGTATTGCTAGGGAATCCTCCAGTCTGCCTCGGCTTTATATGTTGGGAAACCTGACCCATTTGTGTCTCCAAGGATTTCAGAGTAGCTTCATGATTCGTCATCCTCATCTCTATTTTATCCATGAAATTCTCTGTCTTCTTGACAAACTGATTCATATTCTCAATATAAGTACCGGTCTAAGACATAAAAGTGGCCAGAGTCTGTTCCAGTATACTGCTCGTGGCAGCTGGTTGTTGCTGTTGCTGCTGCGGCGGCAGTTGCAGCGGCATTTGCTGTCGCATCAGCAATCTAGGTCCTTCTTGATTCTGATTGTGTGCTTGGGGATTCAGGGCATTATTAGGATTACTCCAAGAAAATTTGGGATCCTTTCTCCAATTGGGATTATAGTTGTTGGAATTGTAATTTGGCTTGTAGTTTCCAACATACTTTCCCTCTTCTACTTGTATTGGGCACTCATCCCGACTATGATTTCCCTCACAGATGTCACATACCTCCTCAACAGCAAATCCATGTTGTCCATCATCATTCAATAACCGTTTCATTGCTTTAGTAAGGAATGCTACCTGTGATTTCATTGTGCTGTCGGCTTCATAATCCTTGACAGCATGTACCCGTTTACCCCCTCTTCTTGTAGTTGGAAACTACTCCTCATTCTTGGCCAGATTTTTCAAAACTTGCAATGCCTCGTCTGGATCTTTATCCAATAATAGTCCATTTGCTGCAGAATCAATTCGAATACGAGTTTATAAGTTGGCAGCATTATAAAACTTAGTTACCTGATTCCAGACGGGGAATCCATGCATTGGGCAGTTCCGTAGAAGAGTAGTAAATTTGTCTCAAGCCTCGTGCATCGGCTCGTCATCTTCCTGTTGAAAAGTAGCAATTTCATTACGTAATCGCTCAGATAAATGCGAAGGATTAAAACGACATAAAAATTCATGAGATAAATCTGCCCAAGTTCTAATTGAACCCGGCGTAAGTTTATTCCACCAAGTTTTAGCTCTGTCCCTCAATGAATGGGGAAATAACCGAAGCCTCAGTATCTCCGGATTAACTCCTGGCAGTCTAAACGAACCAAAGATCTCCTGGAACGTTTTAAGATGCTCCCTAGCATCCTCTGTCACAGCACCACTAAACTGCCCGGCATTGTTGATCATACTAAACATGACAGGTTTAAGCTCGAAGTTGTCAACATCAATATCCGGCAGCGTGGTCTCCAGCTCTACATGATCGTTCAACATGTAGTCACGACATGACCGTCGTCCGGCGGCGGCAGGGTTACCGGCAGGCGGTCTGCCCTCTTCATCTCCAATAGGAGGGTCGTTTCCTTGGTGTGCCATTATCTCTAACTGTTCCTCAAGGTACTCGTTCCTTGCTAGTAAGTTACGAAGTTGTTTCTTGAGATTGAATGATCGTTCGATTTCCGGATCTAATGGATACTCAGGATCTTCACCTCGTTTCGACCTGGGCATAAACAAGAAACCTTGTGAAAAGCAAGAGTTGGATGCACCGAAGAAAAACAGAAAAATAAAAATAAAAAACAAAAATAAAAACAAAAGCGAAAAGTGCAATAAAAGAAAGGTAGAGTTATGTTGCCAATCCCCGGCAACGGCGCCAAAAACTTGCTGCGTGTAAAATAGTCTATCGCAATGGTAGTGCAAGTGTACACGACGCAAGTAGTAAAGTGATACGAAGTATCGGATATCGTCTCCACAGGGATTGGGCCAATAGCTTCACCTTAGTTCACTACACGAAAGTAAAGGAAATATTTGAGAAGATTGTCACGAGAATAATAAAGTAGACGTAAATAAAAGAGTAGAATTATCAAGATAGAGAGAATGGGCTGGTATTGAATTGCTCAGTAGTGCAGGTATTGCAATGCTTAGGAACTCCAGTTTTGTCGTTGCACCCGTCACGGCAGCACCTGTCGCGGAAGCACTCCGTTGATCTTTGCGGCAGCAAACACACCAACTCAGTATTTCAAGTTTGGCAAGAATCCCAGATCTGCCTTGGCCTATCCCTAGGTCCAAGTCTTTCGATGATCATGTCTTTGATGATACCTCCCGACGTGAATCGAAGAATGAACACCGATTTGTATGAATTCTTCTTTAGCCACTTAACCTTGCCCTATCCCTAGGCACAAGATAGTTCAACTATAAACTAGAGAACTTGCTCTTACTTCTTTCGTATACTTAACTCTCCCGATGCTAAGTAAATGGATAACCTCACAATGCTCTCTCGATGCTCTTGCAAGATATTAATAACCAAAATAAGAGAACTTGAAGTTTATTTTATTGAACTTGAAAAATCCTAAAACAAAACAACACTTGCAACTACTTTACAAATCAACTCGTGGCCCTAGGGGGGTTTTAGATATCGACGGCGGGTAAACGGCGGAGGGTTTTTGGTTGTCGGTTATTGGGTATGATGTTCTCCCTAGGTTAAAATATATGCCCTTATATAAGCTTTGGGCTCAAGTTATCTAAGTTAACAAGGATTACAACTTTAATTAAAAGTATGATTCTAATAAAGACTTAATCTTCAAGGATCCTACTTTTTAGCCGTCCTCCTTGTTTCTTGGGATTTTCTCTCCTTGAGCTTTGGGCTTGCCATATCTTTTGATCCGGTGCTTGGAAAAATATTTGGTTTTCACATGACAGACGAGAAGAATTTTCTCTATCTATCGAGGTCCACTTTACTTTTCCTCCACTAACTTGCTGTCGTCCTCTGCTGTCACGGCAGCACCATGGCATCATCGTCCTCTTCGTCTGCTTGTTCAGTTCAGCTCTTCTGCTTCTCTGCCCTGCGTCTGCCTTCTCCGTCCACTATGGCGGCAACCTGCAAAATTAGCCATCTTTTAGTAGAATCTGCGCCTTTAACATATTTGTGATGTTTTGTTGTAAACTAACCTAAATGCAATGCAATGATGCTTGAATGCAGCAGAAATATGGGTTAAAAAGGGTGTAAATAATAGAACTTTTACACACTCAAGAAGTTACCTCCTTAGCCTAGAAAAGGGGAAGAGCAATTAGTGGAATTATAGCAAATCCTTTGTGAAGCTAACGTAGTGGATGTAGAGTTCAATTGGAACTTGAACCACTCTAAAATTCCTTGTCTACCATTTTTTATTTGCAAATTCCACCACCAAGAACTTTAAAAATCCAATTCACCCCCCCTCTTGGTTTATTTCGATCATTCGATCCACTCAACAATTGGTATCAAAGCCTACCTCTTTAAGGATTGACAACCACAAGAGGAGTTCCTAGGAAGAGTGTGATCATCCAAAAATCAAGAGATGACATCTACCTCCGGTTCGAGCATGTATGAGTCTCAATCCACTACAAAACCACCTTTCTTCAATGGTGACAACTATCCGTTTTGGAAGAATCGGATGGGCCTCTTCATCAAGTCCAACGATTACTTGGTTTGGGATGTCATTGAAAATGGCCCCTACATTCCATTGAAGCAAGATAGTGAAGGGAAGATGGTTTTGAAGAAAAAGATGGAGATGAGTGAATGAAGAGAGGAAGAAGATCCAAATAAATGACAAAGCTCTTTACATGCTCTTTTGTTCTTTCGGTCCGGACATCTACTCCAAAGTCTCATCCATTGAGAGTGCCAAAGAAGTGTGGGATACTCTTGAGACCACCTATGAGGGAACCAACGATGTCAAGGAAACCAAGATTGGAATTCTCAATCTTAGTTATGAGAATTTCAAGATGGAGCCCGATGAGACGGTGTCCAAGATGTTTGATCGCTTCCCAACAATAGTCAATGGGCTTAAAGGATATGGAGAGACTATACCGGAAGAAAAGATTGTCCGGAAGCTACTATACTCACTTCCCGAATCGTGGGATGGGAAGAGAACTGCCATCATAGAAGCCGAAAACTTGAAGACTTTAAAACTTGATGAGCTAGTGGGTTCTCTCCTTACTCATGAGATTATGAAGCAAGGAAGGGAAGAAGAGAAGAAGGAAGAGAAAAGAGTATAGAAGCTAGAGGTGGAAAAGAAGAAGAAGATGGGAATAGCTCTCAAAGCTTCATTACTTGAGGAGAGCTCTTCTTGTGAGGAGGATGAGCTAGAAGAATTGGCTATGATAGCCAAACGATTCTCACGCTTCATGAGGTCCAACCGGGGAAGAAAAATTCAAAGAAAGATGGACTTCAAAGGTAAAAACAAAGAAGAAGCAATGGATCAAATCATTTGCTTCGAGTGCAATAAACCCGGCCACATACGTTCGGAGTGCCCTCAACTCAAGAAGAAGGGCTTTGAGAAGAAGACGAAGCTCAAAGCCAAGCTTGCTACATGGAGTGATGAGGAGTCATCCGAGGATGACGAACAAGAAGTGGCCAACCTTTGCCTCATGGCACTTGAGGAAGATTCCTCCATGGTAACCTCTAACTCATCATCTTTAGATTTTACATATGATGAATTAAATGATGCATATGATGAGTTGCAAGAGGTCTATGATGAATTAGTTGAGAAATACAAGGAGTCGGCCATTAGGAATAAAAAAATTATTTCGGAATTAAATGATAAAAATGACTCACTTTCTCAAGCTAATTTAAAATTTGAGAAAAAGATTTTGGGGTTAAAAGATGAACTAAAATTCTTCCAAGATGAAAATGTTGACCTTGATAATCTTCTTTCTCAATGTAATAGTGAACACCAAAAGGTGTTAGATGAGCTTAACAAGCTCAAAGAGTCTTTTAAAAATGTTGGTAGTGTGAAGCATGAAATAGGTGAATATTCAAAAAACAAACCAACCTAGGAAAAAGACTAATAACTACAAACAAAGTAGCTTTCCTAGACATAGTAGAACTAAAAGGATTAGAAGTGTATGGGTTCCTAAGGAACTTATAAAATCTAATAACATTGTTGCTATGTCATCTTGGATTCCTAAGGGAACCAAGTTATATGGAGCTAACACTCGTGGACCCAAAACGATTTGGGTACCAAAAACAAAAGTTTTATATCTTTGTTTGTAGGGGGAGCATTGCTACAAGGCCAAAGCACAAAGTCAAAACTCTTGGTACCTTGATAGTGGATGCTCGAGGCATATGACCGGAGACAAGAGTATATTCATGGATCTAAAGCCAAAAAGTGGAGGAGTGGTGACATTTGGTGACAACTCCAAAGGCCACATTAAAGGTATTGGCTCCATAGGTAATCACTCTACTATTCTTATTGAAAATGTCTTGTATGTCGATGGTCTTAAACATAACTTGTTGAGCATAAGTCAATTGTGTGATAAAGGATTTAATGTTTTATTTGATAAAAATGGGTGCAAAATTGTTGACATTAAATCTAATAATATTATGCTCATAGGTCATTGCATAGGTAACATATACATGGTGCATCTAGATGACATACATACATATCATGCATGTTTGGTAGCTCAAAATGAAAATGATGCATGGTTGTGGCATATGAAACTATGACATGCTAGCATTAGTGTTTTAGAAAAATTAGTTTCCCTTGATCTAGTTAGAGGTTTACCCAAGATTAAGTTCTCAAAAGATAAAATTTGTGATGCATGCTCTAAGGGTAAACATCATAAGTCTTCCTTTAAATCCATTAATGATGTTTCTACAAGTACATGTTTACAACTTATCTATATGGATTTATTTGGGCCAATTAGGACTATGAGCTTGGGTGGTAAATCTTATACATTTGTTTTTGTTGACGATTTTTCTAGATTTACTTGGGTTCTGTTTTTAAGTACTAAATTTGAGGCTTTAGGAAAATTCATCACATTTTCAAAACTAACCCAAAATGATCTTGAACTTAGAAGTTCTCATATTAGAAGTGATCATGGAACTGAGTTTCAAAATTTAGGGTTTGAAGAATTTTTTAATGAAAATGGTATTAGCCACAATTTTTCGGCACCTCAAACTCCTCAACAAAATGGGGTAGTTGAGAGGGAAAATAGAACTTTACAAGAAATGGCTAGAACCATGCTTTGTGAAAACAATTTACCTAAATATTTTTGGGCGGAAGCCACGAACACCGCTTGCTACATTGTAAACCGAGTAATGACTAGGCCAATTTTAAAGAAAACACCTTATGAGATTTTAAAATCTAAAAAGCTTAACATTAGCTATTTTCACCCATTTGGTTGCAATTGTTTTGTTTTGAATAATGGAAAAGACAACTTAGGTAAATTTGAGGAAAAAAGTGATGAAGCTATTTTCATAGGATATTCTTTAACCTCTAAAGCCTATCGTGTATTTAACAAGAGAACTTTAGTAGTAGAAGAATCTATACATGTTGTATTCGATGATAACCTCCTTCCAAGGAAGGATTCTTATGATGATGATGATGTAGGAATCATAAATGCCTTTGATGGAGGACAAACCTCAAAGGAGGATGAGATTCCAACAAAAGAAGAGGACACACAAGATCCACCTCTTGAAGCCTTGAAGGACTTGGCTTTTGAGGAAAAGGAAGTGAGCTACCCAAGGGAGTTCAACTATGTCAAAGATGGTGAAATCTTGGGTGATCCATCCAAGGGGGTAACCACTCGATCTTCTCTTAGATTAATTAATCATGTTGCATTTATCTCATGCATAGAGCCTAAGAATATAAAAGAAGCATTGAAAGATGATTTTTGGATTATGGCTATGCAAGAAGAGTTAAATCAATTTGAGACAAGTAATGTTTGGACATTAGTTGATAGGCCTAGTAATCAATCTACTATAGGAACTAAATGGGTCTTTAGGAAAAAAACTAGATGAGAGTGGTAACATTGTGAGAAATAAAGCTAGACTAGTAGCACAAGGTTACACTCAAGAAGAGGGAATAGATTTTGATGAAACCTATGCACCCATAGCTAGAATGGAAGCCATTAGGATGTTGCTTGCATATGCATGATATCACGATTTCAAGCTTTTTCAAATGGATGTTAAAAGCGCGTTTTTAAATGGCTTTATAAATGAGGAAATGTATGTGGAACAACCACCGGGTTTTGAACACTCAAAATCTCCAATTCATGTTTTCAAACTCACTAAAGCTCTTTATGGTTTAAAACAAGCTCCTAGAGATTGGTATAAAAGACTTTCAAACTTTTTAATTGAAAAAGGTTTTGAAAAAGGCAAGGTGGACACTACACTTTTTATAAAAAGGTATAAAAATGACATCTTAGTAGTACAAATTTATGTTGATGATATTATTTTTGGTTCTACTAACGAATGTCATTGCAAAGAGGTTGCTAAGCTAATGCAAGGTGAATTCGAGATGAGCATGATGGGGGAGCTCTCATTCTTTTTGGGACTCCAAATCAAGAAAAAGAAGGATGGCACCTTCATCAATCAAGCAAAGTACATAAAGGATATGCTCAAGAAGTTTGGCTTGGAGAATGCAAAGCCTCAAGCCAAACCTATGAGCTCATCTACAAAGCTTGACAAAGATGAAGGAGGTAAGTGTGTTGACTCTAAGCTTTACCGTTCTATGATTGGATCATTGCTTTACCTTATCGCAAGTAGACCAGATATCTTGTTTAGTGTTTGCTTGTGTGCTAGGTTTCAAGCTAGTCCTGGAGAGTCTCACCTTATAGCCGTTAAGAGAATCTTTAGGTACCTTAGAGATACTCCTTGTTTAGGTCTTTGGTACCCTAGAGACTCTACCTTCAACATTCATGCTTATTCGGATGCGGATTATGGGGGGTGCAAAATCGATAGGAAGAGTACTTCGGGAACTTGTCAATTCCTAGGTAGTATGCTCATATATTGGTTCTTTAAGAAACAAAATAGTGTAGCCCTATCTACAATCGAAGTCGAGTACATATCCTTAGAGAGTTGTTGTGCTCAAGTCCTTTGGATGAAGCAACAACTCTTAGATTATGGTATTAAAGTTGAAACCATACCCCTTAAGTGTGATAACACTAGTGCCATATGTTTGACAAAGAATCTCATCCAACACTCTAGAACCAAACACATAGAAATAAGGCATCATTTCATTAGAGATCATGTCCTTAAAGAAGATGTTGTTATAGAGTATGTTGACACCTTAAATCAATTAGCGGACATATTTACAAAACCTTTAGACATAGAGCGTTTTTGGTCCCTTAGGAGAGAGTTAGGTCTAACTAGCCTATCTTGACCTTTTAGGACCTCTTTTGTGCATAAAATTGCTTGATCTTGTGAAATGCCATGTTTATGTGTTTTTACTCCTAATTTCATCCATGCCTATAGCTAGGGGGAGTATGTTTATGTTTGCATATGTTTTTCCTGCTCATTCATGTGATTTATGCAAGATAGGCCTTAGAAAATATCATTTTTCTGCACTTTTAGAGCCTCATCTACACTTCCAGGCCCAGGTGTATCGAAACGGGTCCATCTGTTTCGATACGGATGCTTTAAATTTCTATCTGAGGGAAGTGTGTTTCGAAACGCCTTCCAAGGGTTTCGAAACGTTTTTGCTACTGCCAAGAGGTGTATCGAAACAGGTATCGATACGAGTCAACGGGGATCTAATACGATCAAAACCATATCGAAACGGTCAGGTGGAGTTGAAAAATTGGTCAACCTTTCGTGCACGCATTTCGAAATAGTCGACACCGTTCCGGAACGGGTTAGCGGACTGCTTTAAAGGGGCTTTTAATGTTAAAGTTTAACATTAATCAAAACTCTCCAAAAACCCTAAAAACCCTAAACAATTTTTTCCTATAAAAACTCTCTAAACCTCATTGTTTTTCACCAAATCGTGAGGGCTTTTTCTCTTAAACACATGTCTAAGCAAGCATCAACAATCTTGTGCAAGGATTTTCCTCTATTCATCCAAAATCCCAATTTAAGGTATATTTTCATCTTTTTCTTTTTCCTTAAATTTATATTCGAATCTTAGGTTAGAAAATTTTAATTTTGTATAGTTTATGTGTTTTGATACTTGGGCTTTTCAAAACTTGCAAAAAAAATTCAAAATCTTCATTTTTTTTATTCGAATATATAAGTTTTCTCTCGTATATTATTTACTTTTTTTAGTTGTTTTTCTCTTAATTTTTTTTGTTTTATTTTGTATCTTTTTTTTAAATTTGTTTTTAAACCTAAGTGGGATTTACCATTGGATTGAATTAAGATCTTCATGCATACACTTCAAATTTGTTTTAAATTGCTTGCTTTACGTTTTTAGGATGTCTATGGAGAACGTTAACAAAAAGCGTAAGACGGGTCAAACAAGTGATTCGAGTATTCATCCTAATCTCTCCCAGTTGTTTCTCAAAAGTCTTCGGACTCCAGAGATAAGGGAGCGTTTCAATTATGTCAAGGAGTTTGACGTTCGTCGTGAGCGTGTTGTTGACCTCTCGTTTCTTGACTCCGAGCGCGTTCTCTTTCTTTACCTCCCACGGTTAAGAGAATGGGGATTCCTTGGTTTCTTGAGTATCTCAGATATTTGCTACAAGCACATGGTTCTTCTCTTTTACTCAAATGCCCAATTTATTAATAGTGAAGACAACTCTGAAGTTGTTGGCCTTGAGTCTTCTATCTTGGGAAAGAGGATTGTCATTAATATCCATTACTTAGAGAATACTTTTGGTCTTAAGAATGAAGGAATCGAGAATGAGAGTCACTTTGGTTCTCACACCGGTTCGGTGCTTTCCTTGGATGCTCACGATAGGTTCCTCCACTTCATAGTCTCGTGGTTTCTTCGCCCCTCCGGAGGTAAATTTTCTCACGTTCGTCAAGTAGACTATTTTTGGCTTGAATGTTTTCGTCGTGGTGAGCGCCCTAATCTTGTTAAGATCATGTTTGCCGAGATAGTAAATAATGTTAAGCTCCGTGACACCGATGCGCTCAAATATTTCACTTATGGGACTGTTTAAAGTTACATCTTTGGAAAGCTTAATCTTGATTGCACATATGACTCTCCGGAACCCCGCAAGTCAAAAAATTGGTGAGTCTTCTCTCTGCAGGTCTGGTTTTCAATACATCAATGGGAATGGGAACGTGTTGATAGGGAAGCACCTCCACCTCAAGTTGAACCTCAACCCCAAGCTCCAGTTACAAACAATGAAGCTCTCACGGCTTTCCTTACCGAGCGGTACAACACTTTGGACACTAACATGTCTAGAGGGTTTGGTGCTATCAATACCCGCTTGCAATCCGTGGAGGATCGTCTCCTTGCAAATGAGAATTGACTCACATCCATTGAGAATCAACACACGGCTATGGACATGTCCTTCTCCACCTTTTATGACCAATGGATGAATTTTTGTCGTTCTCAAGCCAAGAACGATGATGATTCCATGGATGATGATGGTGACGACGACGAGGCTTAGGATTCTCATGTCATCTCATATTAGCTATGCATATTAGGATTAAGTTTGCATCTTTATTTCTTATGTTTTATGAACCTTTGCTTTGATTTTATTTGGGATTATGCTTTGAACTTATGGTTTACGATTTATGTTTTGGATATTTGAATTTTATGAATTAATATTATGTTGCTTATTGCTTATTGCTTATTGATTATTGCTTTTAACCATGTCTCTTCTCTTTGAGCCTTGTTTATTATTTTTGATCTAACAAAAAGGGGGAGAAGTAAAAAGCCAAAATTTGTTTTAAATGTTTAAAGTGTTTTTAAATTTTAAACCTTGAATTTAAATCCTTAAATCTTTTTAAAACTTTAAAAACCCATCTTAAATTGAGGGGGAATTAGAATGTATTCAAAATTTTCAAAACTCTTAAAAATTCTAACTTTGGTTTTGTTATATCAAAAAGGGGGAGATTGTGAAACCGATATTTTAATTTTGATATAACTAAAGAATCTAAGGACTAAATTGAAAATGTGAAAACGAATTTTTAAGTCCTCAAACTTCTCTATATGTTTTAAACAAAATGCCTAAGTTAAAAACTGAAATTGATCAAATGTTTTCTAAGTGTTCTTAAAGCCAAAACAGTGATTTTCGAGTCACCGGGCGTTTCGAAACAGTTTTGAAAACTGTGAGTTCATGTTTCGGAATGGGTATCAAATCGATTTCAACACTGCCAACCCATGTTTCGAAACAAGTTTCGAAACGGCTTAAGAACATCGAGACACTATATCGAAACGATATCCAATGTTTCGAAACGGCTTTAAAACTGATTTGAAAAATATGATCGTTGAATGTTTTTAACTGATTTTAAACATATTGTTAAGGCGTATCGAAACGATCTCAAGCCGTTTCGATACGATCCTTGACTGTGGCAAAATGTTTCGAAACGGGTTTCAAAACGGCTCTTAGTGTATCGAAACATTCTAACTGTTTCGATACGATCTCTTTAATACACCCCAACGACTCTTTCTATTTTGGTCTATTTCGAAACAGGATCGAGCGTTTCGAAACGGTTGGTTGCAGACTGCATTTATGGAGGGAAGATAACACCCCAACGGCTCTATTGATGAATGCAACAACCACAACGGCTAGAATTCAATGAGAAGGTATAAAAGGGACCTCTAAAAGCTTCATCAACAACTATTGATCCAAAATCAAACATCCAAACATCAAATCCAAGCATTTGTGCCTAAATCCCACTATTGTATTGTAACCCCAATTGTATTTTTCATTCTTATCATTTCAATTGGGTTGAATGCTTGTAATTGGGCTGTATTGTGCATTCAGAGATACTTGTTTTAGCCAACAACTTCTTTGTTTCAATTGTGTGAGGATTGGGTCAAATTTTGGGTAGAAAATTTGACCGAAAATTGTAAGGGTTACCTCCTTAACCTAGAAAAGGGGAAGAGCAATTAGTGGAATTGTTGCAAATCCTTAATGAAGCTAAGGTAGTGGATGTAGAGTTCAATTGGAACTTGAACCACTCTAAAATTCCTTGTCTACCATTTTTATTTGCAAATTCCACCACCAAGAACTTTAAAAATCCAATTCACCCCCTCTTGGTTTATTTCGATCATTCGATCCACTCAACAGAAACCCTGTCGAGCATAGTTTGCGGTGGAAGGTGTTAGATAAACATTAGAACTAGGTGTAAAAATCCTTAGCAAACCCAGCCCGTCATTCCCAGTAGAGAGTTTCGAATACAATTGAGGACCTTGCAGCTTTTTCAGTTCACTTCAACTTTATTTAATTGTTTTTGCTACAACATTTATGAAATATTCCCATTTGCTATCGCATTTATATTTAGTTTGTATTTTGTGTGCTTAGCTCGACTTGAAATACCTTCAATCCCTGTCGAGACGAAACTCACCCATCACTTACTGCTGGTTTCATCGTGTATACTTGCACTATTTGCGTATCATTTATATAGTACACCACACAGCGCAACAAGTTTTTGGCACCATTGCCGGGGATTGGCAATTGGTCATTTTAAGTTTAGTTTTGCACCATTTTATTTTCTTTGTCTGTATAGATTTATTTCTTGTTTTTCGTTTGTCTTTTTCAGGTGTGTGCTTGTGCATGACCCGGGGAAGGCCCGACGAACCCATACTTCTGATTATCCTTGAAATTGAATATCTTTTCTAACAAAGAAGGCGTATACAAGAATCTCTCAGAGTCATGAATGGAGGTCAGAACCAAGGATTGCCAGCTGGTAATCAGGCAGATCCTGATGTTGCGGCAAATGATAGACATACGGTTCGTCCACAATCTATTAGAGATCATTTGAATCTGATCTTTGATGATCTCAACCCTGAGATTGTAGCTCCCGAGATTCAGACAGCCCACTTCGAGCTTAAACATGTGATGTTCAACATGTTGAACTCGATTGGACAGTTTGGTGGATCACCTTATGAAGATGCAAGACAACACGTCTGTGCATTCTTGGAGGTCTGTGACTCATTTAGATAACAAGGGGTGCATGAAGATGTGCTGAAGCTGGAATTATTCCCTTATTCACTATGTGATCAAGCACGAGAGTGGTTGAGTGGAGTACCAGCCGATTTGATGAAATCATGGACAAACTTGTGGAAAAGTTTTTTGCTGCGGTATAATCCACCCAACAGGAACACCCAACTAAGGAATGATATTGCTTCCTTTTGTCAAGATGATGACAAGTCGATGTACGAGTTTTGGGATAGATTCAAAAGACTGTTGCGCATATGTACAAATCATGGTTTTCATGATTGGACGCAAGTGGTGATGTTCTAAAATGGTGTTAATGCTCCCACGAGGATGATGTTAGATGTTTCAACAAATGGAACTTTGCTGGACAAGTCGCTCGAATAAGCATTTGACAACCTTGATAGGATAGCCAAAAATGACTACCAATTTCCTTCTTCGGGATTAGGAATGGGAAGGAATACTCAAGGAACACGTGATCTTGATGCAGATGATTCAGTTGTAGCTCAATTATCAGCCATCAAGAATATGCTAAAGAATCTCCATCGTCCTAACGAGGTTAAGGAAATGCATAATGCATCTACTTGTCTTCGTTGTGACGGAAACCATCATTTGAGCGAGTTCCAGAAAACAACGAGTCTTCCAACAATGTGGGGAATTATAGTAGGAATAACAACCCCTACTTCAATACCTACAACCCAGGATGGCGTCAGCATCCTAACCTTTCTTGGGGAAATCAAGGAAAGAACAATTCTGGTGGCTCGAATCAGCAACAAAATTTGACTAAACCCTCAGGTTTCCTGCAAAATATGCTATGGCAAAACAACAAGGGTTCAAAATCTTCATCAACCAACAATTCTTTGGAAGCTACCTTCAAGGATTTTATGACAACTTAGAATGACTTCATGACAACATGAAGGCTCTACTTCAAGAACAATCTACGTCTATTAGAAGTCAACGAGAACTTCTACAAAGCCATAGCTCATCCTTGAGAGCCTTGAAAACCCAACCAGGTCAAATTGCTCAAGCTTTGCATGTTAGACCTCAAGGAAATCTGCCTAGTGATACTAAAGTCACTAAAAGTAATCACAAGGAGCAATGTAGTGCACTCACTTTAAAGAGTGGCACCCAACTCAACAAAGAAGATAAGTTTGGGGGGGAGAAGAAGGAGGATTCTAACCCCAAAAATGTGCAGAAAGGATATAATGAGCAAAAAGAATCAGCTAGTGAGCAAGAGAAAGAGGAGGAATTGACAAATGAACCTACTGATGGAAGAACGGATGTTATGGCAAAGGAAATATCCCCGTCAGTAGAGGAAGAAGTTAGACCTCCACCACCCTTCCCTTAGAGATTGAAGAAGCAGAACGATGATCTCCAATTCAAGAAATTTTTGGATGTTCTTGACCAACTGCATATCAAGGTCTCCTTTTTGGAGGTTGTTGATCAAATGCCCACTTATGCTAAATTCCTCAAGGATATTGTTACCAAGAAGAGGAAGGTTGAAAGGTATGAGATTTTTTCTACATCCAAAGAATGTTATTCTTTATGGAGTAAGTTGCTACCCAAATGGAAGGATCCAGGCAGCTTTATCATCCCATGCTCTATTGGTAACAATTATGTAGGAAGAGCCCTATGTGATCTTGGGTCTAGTGTTAATCTAATGCCCAAGTCTGTTTTCATGAAAGCTTGTAATATGAGAAGCAAGGCCTACAACTGTTATTTTGTAGCTAGCCGAACGATCTCATGTCCGTACGAAAGGAAGGATTGGAGATGTTGTGGTGAAAGTTGACTGATTTGTTTGCCCAGTTGACTTACTCATTCTCGATTGTGAAGTTGATGACAATGCACCCATAATCTTGGGCGACCTTTTTTAGCCACGGGTCGTATCTTGATTGATTTTGAAAAAGGAAAGTTCACCATGAGAGTGGCTAATCAAAGGGTGACCATAAAAGTCTTCGACATCCTAAGATACATGGATGAACATAGGGATGCTAATACATAGATGCTATAGAAGAAGAAGAAGCCGCAGAATTTTGTTGTAGCAATTTCTTACAAATTGAGGATTATATGAAGCTTAATGAAGATGACAATGAGGAGTTCGAGGGGCTTAAAGAGTCCCCAATGGAGGTGCAACAATCAAGCATGCGCCCACATTAAACTAATGCCATTACCATTACACCTTAAATATGCTTATTTGGGTTCAAATGAAGCTTTGCCTGTGATAACCTCATCTAGTCTTACACCTAAGCAAGAAATTAGCTTGATTAATATAATAGCTCAACACAAAAAGGCTTTAGGTTGGACTATGGCCGACTTGAAGGGCGTAAGCCCTACTATTTGTATGTACAAAATTTTGCTTGATGATTGCCACATCAATTCTGTTGAACCCCAAAGAAGGCTCAATCCAGTTATGAAGAAGGATGTGATGAAAGAGATAATCAAGTGGCTTGATGCTAGTGTTATCTACCCAATACCCAAGAAAGGAGGCGTGACCATGGTAAGCAATGCAGACAATGAATTATTACCATCAAGGACAGTCACAGGGTGGAGGATATGCATGGACTATCGGAAGCTAAACAATGCGACCAAGAAATATCATTCCACTCTCATTTATTGACCAAATGCTAGATCGATTGGCGAGCAAATCCTTTTATTGTTTCCTCGAGGGATACTCATGGTACAACCAGATTGGTATACCACCAGAAGATCAAGAGAAGACAACTTTCACATGTTCTTATGGTAATTATGCCTTAAGGAGGATGCCCTTCGGGCTTTGCAATGCTCTAGCCACTTTTCAGAGATGCATGCTGGCCATTTTCTCAAACATGGTTGAAGAGTTCTTGGAGATCTTCATAGATGACTTTTCAGTCTCCGGAGATGACTTTGAGTCATACTTGGGCAACTTGGAAAAGGTACTCAAGAGGTGTGAAGAAGCCGACTTGGTTATCAATTGGGAGAAGTGCCATTTTATGGTGACTGAAGGGACTGTCTTGGGGCACAAAATATCGAAGAAAGGCATAGAGGTGGACAAGGAAAAGATTGTGGTGATCGAGAGGCTACCTCCCCTACCACTGTGAAGGGTATTAGAAGCTTCTTGGGCCATGTAGGCTTCTATAGAAGGTTCATGAAGGACTTCTCGAAGATCTCCAAACCACTATGCACTTTGCTACAACAAAATCAGCCCTTCATATTTGATGATGATTACAATAGCGCATTCAAGGAACTGAAGGAGAAACTTATCTCAGCACCCATCATTGTTCCACCGGATTGGTCCTCACCATTCGAGTTGATATGTGACGCAAGTGACTACGCAGTGGAAGCAGCTCTTGGGCAAAGTCTGTCGCAATCCTTTTCGAGCCTGACTTTTTGGAAAACTTTAAAAACATGGAGTCACCACCAATCTTCATGGAAAAGTGTGATTGGAACACTTTAAAGTGGGTTTATTTTAATAAAAACGTTTTATTTTATTAAAACAACGGGTTTGGCATGTGAAAACCAGAAAATAGGTTTGGGGGTCAGTTACGCGTGGGGAAGGGTTAGAACCCCCATAGCGCTAAAAAATTGGTACCTAATTGATTTCAAAAACGTTTTCAAAATCAGAATTTGCAAGTTCATAAAGGTTCGATTTCATTTGTCCGTTTAATGAATATAAATCTATTTTGATGGTCTTATCGCCCAAGTAATGAACTCTAATCACTGCCAACACTTTTCAAGCAAGCTGAGAACTTTTATTCGTCTATGATTTTATTTATTCTAAATTTAAGTTTATTAATCCTAAAGAAGGTCTAAGTTTTTATATTCCTATTTAAGGATTTGAATTTTATTAATTGTATTTTTTTTTTGTGAAGAAAGTTTTCCAACAATCAAGTCTCTAATCTAAGCTTGAAGGACCTATTCCTAAGGTTCAAACTAAAGCAAACTAAGGCAAACAAGATTTGGATCAATTTTATTTTGGAGAAGATTTCTAACATTTTAAAACTTCTTTTATTTTTGTGCTTTAAAGATTTTTATTTATTTTTTTATTCTTTTTATTCGAAAATGTTTCTTAATGTTAAAACTTTGATACTTTTTGTGTATTTTGAAAAGTTTTTTTCTTTAAATTTTTTAAAACCTTTTTATTGAAATGATTATTTTTTCCTTAAATTTTTTATTGCTTTATCTTTTAAGTCTTTATTTTAAAATATATATTTAAAGGAATATTTTATTTTTATTTTTTTACTTCCAAAAAAGTTTTATTCTTTTTGGAACTTTGAAAATCTCTATATGTTTTTTTATTTATTGAAACTTTATTTTTAATGAAATTTTTCTTTCTTAAAAAAAACTTGTTTTTTTTATTATTTCTAATTTCTCTTTTCAAGAATTTTATTATGGATTAATATCCTATACACTGGCGGTGGAAACTTAAAGTTTCCACAAGCGCCTTAGTTTTAGGGTTTGGAGAGATAGTTTAGGGTATAGGGTTTAGGGGTTTAGGTGTAGGGGTTTAGAATTTAGGGATAGTTGTTTCAATTTAAGGTTTAGGGTTATAATTTAGGGTTTATAGGTTAGGGTTTAGTTTTAGGGTAACATAATGAGGATTTAGGTTTTAACCTATAAACCCTAAATTATAACCCTAAACCTTAAATTGAAACAACTATCCCTAAATTCTAACCCTCCACACCTAAACCCCTAAACCCTATACCCTAAACTAACTACCTATACCCTAGAATTAAGGCGCTTGTGGAAACTTTCAGTTTCCACCGCCTGTGTATAGAAAATTTATCCTTTTATTATTTAGGTGACCTTTTTAGTGTTTTCAAATTTTTATTAAAATTGAAGAAACATTTTCCTTAGAAAATAATTTTAAAAGAAACACCCCAATTTTTAAAACTTTATTTTCAACAACACAATTATTTAATATTTTTAAAATGAGATAGATTGAAAAACTTTTATTTTCAATAACACAAACTTTTGGTTTTTTTATTAAAAATGGATCAAAATTTTATCTCTAATAACACGGTCTTTTAGTTTTTTTAGAATGAGCATGGATCAAAATTTATTTTCAATAACAAGATCTTTTAGTTTTTTTAAGAATGAGATGGATTAAACAAAGTTGAAGAACACGAACAAACAAAATCAAAACACAAAAAGATGAACAAACAAAAATTTAACCAGGAAAATAAAATTAACTACAACAATTTTCCAGCAATTTTTCAGAGAACTCTATTGGAATTTTCGGGTGAATTTTTAGTGTTTTTTCTTGTCCCTTACAATGGGGAAAGGGGGCTCAATTAATAGGGTTTTCTTGCTTGGAAAACAAGGAAATTTCGGGACACAATCCCTAGATTTTGTCCAAATCAAACCAAAAAATAAATCTGATTATTTCTTTTTCTAAAATGATTGAAAATTAATTCTGATTTGGCTCAAATTTGGGAAATTTTGGGTGTTCTTTCCTTAACCCGAAACTAGGTTTTTGACCTCTTTTCCTTCTTGTTTTTAGGTGATCAGACGACGACAAGGAACGACGACGACATCGTTAGACTCGGAAGGCTGTGAGGGTTCAGTCGGCATCATTAGCGAGGAACGTCACGGCGTAAATCGGCAGTAAAGGGATGTGGCAGCCTAGTTCGTAACATGGGAGGAGTTTGGGGAAGAAACCCCGCGTGCGTGCGGCGTACGCGCCAGATGCGTGGCAGTGCGGGGTTTCCCCAATATCCCCTCTTTTTTTGCTTGATCTATTTTGGTCTCTTGGATCCCCTTGCCCTATATCTGATGGCCCTCAATAAACCTGCATAAAAATAAAGATAAATGGGTTAGTTTGGGCCTTTTAAAATCAAAATGGGTTCCTTATTATTTATGGGGTGGGTTTTATTTTAATGGGTCCTTATTAAAAATAAAT
Source organism: Hibiscus tridactylites (assembly GCA_958450335.1). Lineage (NCBI taxonomy): Eukaryota > Viridiplantae > Streptophyta > Magnoliopsida > Malvales > Malvaceae > Hibiscus > Hibiscus tridactylites. The sequence continues at coordinate 20,188,427 of OY288289.1, read as the reverse complement.
GGATACTTTTTATTTTAATTATAGGTTTAAAATAGTGGGTTTATTATTTTTTTAGAGGCGGGTTTTTTTAAATGGGTATTTATTTTATGAGGGTGATAACTGCATAAATATCCTTGTTTTCATACCTTTTTGCTATAGTATTTGCTTGTTCTTAAGTTCATACCAAAGCATTTAGACTGCATTTAGGTTGCATTTTCTTCTTTTGGGTGCATCTTTATCTTTGCTGGTTATTGGTCCATCTTGAGGGGTACTGCTCGGAAGGTTGGTTTTGGTTGTGGTGGTGCGCAGTAAAGGAGTCAAGAGAGAAAGCCGGTGTCGGGATTTGCTATAGCATGATGGAAGTGGATATTGGCCAACACGTGAGATACATGTGAGCTGCAGAAGCACGTGAACATGTAGAAAAGGACGATCTGACATGTGGAGAAGCTGGTACCCATCTCCAGACTGTCCTCCTTGTCCCCTCGTTGCATACCTTTTTGGTGGATATTCCTTGGGATTATCAAGGCATCTTTAGGGCGCCAAATCCTAGAAGCCTCCACTATATGAAGGGGAGAGAAGCTTGGAGAAAAGAAAAGAGTGTTGTGTAGTGTGTTGCAAAAAGAGAGGCGGAAGAGAGAGAAAAGGAGAGGGAAGTTTTCACCTTCATCTTCTCCAGCTTGGTGTCATTCATAGTTGAAGCTCCAAGGAGTGGCCTCACCGGCCTCGAGAGAGGCGGTGAGCCTAAGGCAGTCGGGCAGTTCATGCCAGAAAGGGAGTTCACCTTTCTTTCTATCGCTATAGCAATTTCAATTCATATCTTTATATTTTGTGATGTTATCGCAATGATACGTTGGATGATATTGCCCAGCCACGAACTTTTTTAGGTGGCTTAGGTTTGATGGATGATTTTATTTGGAGTACTTTTTAATGCATGCTATAGCTTTTTCAGTGTTTATCATGATTCTATTCTTTGCTTATGCTTTTCTCATTCCCTTAAAGTTGTAAGATCTTAGGGTTTTAAGTGCTTTGAGAGATAGGCCCTACCTTAAGCGCATTCGAGCGTTGGTCGTTCTTAAAGTGTATGTTGGGGTTAGTAATCGAGAGAGGTAGCCTTAGAACCCTCATAAGCAATGGAGTGACTGTTGAGAGGCAGACTCTAACCTACCTTAGATATAAGTGATAGGTTTCAAGGGCTAAAAAGGATAGTTCATGAAGGGTAGGGGAGTGTTAAGAGTGTACGCCGAGAGGTATTGATGTAGCATTTCTGACTCTCAGTTTCCTGGCTAGAGATAGTTTAGGAGCACTCTTAGCAAATTTCGCCTAGCTTAGAAGATAGCTGAAGAGCCTTAGTATCCTTAAGAAGCTTGAGTTAGGTTGTCCATCATTCCCAGCCAGTCATTCCGTAGTGAGTTTCGCTTACGAAAGGGGACCTGTTTATCATATTGTTATCTCATCTTTCTCTGTATTGTTTTGCTTCAGCATTATTTTACACCATCTGTTTTATTTTAGCATTGTCATCTGCAAAAAGTTCACTCTTTATTGTTACAGTAACCGTGAATACCTCCAATCCCTATGGAGACGATACTCACTCATCACTTTATTACTCGTTTGACGTGTATACTTGCACCATTTTCGTATCATTTATAGTACTGCACGATCTTGCAACAAGTTTTTGGCGTCGTTGTCGGGGATTGGCAATTGGTTGTTTATGGTTTTTGTTTTTATCGCTTGTTCTTTTTGTTTTTGTACAAATTTATTTTAGGTTTTTCATTTTTCATTTTAGGTGTCTTGCTAGTGTATGAAAAGAAGGCGACCTAGAGGACCCCTGCAATCACCTATTTCTGAGATCGAGCATTTCTTGAGACTTAGGAGACGTGTTCGAAAAGAAGAGAATAGAAACATGAACGGAGAAATACCACCACCTCAAGGTAACGAGATGCTATGGAAAATGGCCAGGGAGAAGCAGCTCGACCACGAGCAATTAGAGATCATTTGACACCTATCTGGGACGATCTCTTTCCTGGAATAGTAGCTCCAGAAATTCAGGCAGCCCATTTCGAGCTTAAACATGTTATGTTTAACATGTTGAACACTATTGGTTAGTTTGGAGGTATGCCTCACGAGAATGCAAGACAACATATATGTGCTTTCTTGGAAGTTTGTGACTCGTTCAGATAACAAGGAGTGCACGAGGATGTGCTAAAGCTTAAATTGTTTCCATATTCTTTATGTGATCGAGCTAGAGCATGGCTAAGTGGAGTGCCAGCTAGATCAATGGAGACTTGGAAAGATCTATGCAAAAGTTTTCAGTTACACCCTAAAAATCACCCTAGTTAGAATTATAGAAAACGACAAGGGTAGGGTAAACAATTTACAATTTAGTTAGGATTATAATGAAACCATATAAACTAAACTCTATTAAGTTACAAATGAAGTACGAATAATAGATATATTCATGTGTAAACTTATAAGTAATTGAATCTAATATGTAATAACATGTATGCCACATATGTTAGATTAAAGTTTAAATAGGACCAAATTAATGTTATTATAAGTAAAATATATAACTAATATACGTATATAATTAGATATATATAGATAGTGGCTGATAAATTAAAATTATTATAAGAATAAAATACATGTAATTCCACTTAGTGGAAATAAACGTGGCTAACAAAGGAACCATTCGTCCTTTACTAAGCCATATTCGACCATTAAGGCTTAAAATCAAACAAGTGTAAACCCAAAGCCATTATCATCTTCCACCTTCTTCATTCATCTTCATCACTGAGAATTAAGAGAAATTAGAGAAGAAAGTTGCTGGAAATTAAATGGAAAATACATGCATGTTGATTCCATAGCTCAAGATTAATGGTGTAGTGAAACATAGGTTATAAATGCACTAAAGTCGCAAATTAAGCATAGGCAGATTAGGTTTCTGAAAATGCCCTATGTTCAAGTAATAAACCGTATTGATAAAAAAAATGATAAAATTATGTGCCAAACATGTTTTTAAAGGTGTGTTTATAAGCTTTCTAGAATGGTAAAGAACTCCTTATTTGGAGTTGTGAGTAAAAAGATTGGTCGGTCTAGTAGAGGTTACTCAAACTGCCAGGTTAGGGGGCAGATTCACTTGTCTAGGTGATTATGCTTAAGTAAATGAATTTATATGTTTGAATTAATTACTAATGGATATTGTATATGATATTTTATGATTTAAGATCACATTGGTGAAGAATTTTAAGAAGATTCAAGGAGTGATCAAGCAAAGAGAAGGGGGAAAGGAATCATCATCAAGGATAACAACTAAGCTTGGAAGTATTTGTGAGTGTAGCATTGCTTAAGTGTTAGGATTAGTATCCTAACCTTTATGTTTTTGATTATTAGATAACATGAATGAAGCATGTAATGAATTTAATAATGATGGGTAAAATTTAAAATGATAAGGAAGAAGGATTAAAGGCAAGAATATTGACCTAAGTGTGTATTGCTTATTAGATAAGCATGCTTAGCATAAATATGATTAGTTGCTATGATGTGTTGATTGCTTGAGCTATGTGAAATGAGACTACATATTAAGCTTTGCTACTGGTTTTTGATGATTATAAAATGAAAATGATCTCACGTGCTTGCTGGAATTTTATGTTACCATGATGCTAAATTGATTATATGTGTATGCCTATGGAAATGGTTAAATGCCTTTGAAATTATGAATGATTGGCAAGTGAATGCTATTGTTAATAAAGAAAGATAAGTAAAGTCCTTGGTTTGATTAGTGTCTATAGGTAGAAGGGCATGCCTTAGAGTCATTGAGATCCTCTGATCTTTGTTACAGGATGGTGGTTAGTCACCTATAAACCTGATAAGGTGGTTAGTCACCTTGATAATTGAATGGTGGTAAGTCACCATTGATGCCTATGCATCCTCTGTTATAAGTTGAAATGAGAAATGGATACTTTGAGTATCTAATGTTACATGTTACATGAAGACTTGATTACCTATTTCATTAATCATCCAAGGCAAAAACATGACTAGATCAATGATATATGTTTAAATGAATAAGTTGGGTAATGGCCCTAATGAAATGGCTTGAACATGTGTACTTAATTGTGATCTGAGATGACTTATATTATGTTTTGAATTTGTGAAATGTTGGTGCTTAAGATAACAATGTAATTATATATTGTTTGTTGCCCAACTTGATATGATTTGTATATGAAGCTTGCTGCCCAATTTGGTATGAAATGTATATTTTGTTTGCTGCCAAAATTGGTGTGATTTAAGTAATATGGTTGCTGCCCAATAAGTCATAGTACATGTAAATGTTTGATGTCCTATTGGTTAGTACATGAAACTAGCTAAGTTAACTTGGTTTTTGTAACCCCCTTAACCCGGCCTAGACGGTTGACCCGAATTAAGAAAGTCACACGGGGAAAACCAAAGTCAACCCGAAAGTCAACCTTGATTAACGACCCTTTTTTTTTCTTTTTAATCTTGTCTAGATGCACATTAGTCCTAATTGTGATCACACAAACATCATACACAAAGATCACAAACATCAGAGATCAAACAGGGACCCAATTGAACAAATTACAACTTTAAGGACCAAATTGTAATTTCTGATAATTAGAAGGACTTAACCCAAATTAATCTTACCAACTTGAAATTAATCAGGTTTCATGCTTCTCTGTGAAATTTCAGCTCAAAAGGATTTCCCAAACTCATACAATTGCACAAACAAGTTTCAGGACCAAAACGCAAACATTTCAAAACATTTAACTGCCAATGTCAGCCCCCAACGGTCGACCGTTCCGAAACAGGCTGAACCCGTTTCGAAACACGGGCCGTTCCGCAACGGGTTCCGAAACATGGGCCTGGCAGAGGCCAAACCGTTTCGAAACGGTGCATACCGTTTCGGACGCCTGGGTTCATTCAAGCACCCGTTCCGAAACGGTGCACACTGTTCCAAAACGCCCTGCACAGATTGCAGCAAAATGCATTCCAAAACATGCAATTAATCATTCAAACATGCTCCAATTGCCACCAAACTTTACCAGCATGCAATTCAACATATATAAGACTTATAAGCATCATCAAATCATCAGAACAACATCACATGCAAAAAGCCCCAATTCTATAGGCATGCTTCCTACACAAGCTAGCTATTCAAGCACAAACTTTCAAAACAAGCATGTAATGATCCAATTCAAAAACCAGCATTCATATCATCATTCAACATACTTAGGGAGTTCCAAACACCTCCCAAAACATACACATTGGTCCCCCATTGCCAAATTACCCAAAAGCTAAAATGTTTAACAAAACCTTCCATACATTGAGCTCTACTTGCACTTGAATTCTTGCCCTCCTTGCTGCCCTCAAGGTTCACTAATGTTCTGCATTATTGAATTAAGAAAACGAGGAGAGCGTAAGCAAAATCTTAGTGAGGTATGCTCTTAAAAACCATTCAATAATGCATTTAAAAACATTTACAAATCATGCTTTAAATCAACCTTTGCACATGCTCAAAAGCATAATTAAAACAAGCAATCTCATGCTTCAACACAAACATGTCATATTGGCTCAAGTGATAGATTCCATTTCTTAAAACAAGTTCATCAACTTCCCAAGGACTTTTAAACACCTTGGCCCCAAGGACTTTTAAACACCTTGGCCATGGACTTTTAAACACCATGAATGAGGACCACACAAGGACTTTTAACCACCTTTGTGTCCATTGCTTGAATCACCCCAAGGACTTTTAAACACCTTGGCCCCAAGGACTTTTAAACACCTTGGCCCCATGGACTTTTAAACACCATGGCCCCATGGACTTTTAAACACCATGGAAAGGATCACCTAAGGACTTTTAACCACCTTAGTGTCCGCAACAAGAACCATCCAAGGACTTTTAACCACCTTGATGTTCTTAAGTAACAAGGCTCACTCAAGGACTTTTAACCACCTTAGTGACCTTAACCTTTTTAAAACATCACTTGCCAATATACATCATTTCATCATTTAATCCACTGTTTTAAAGCATTAAACCAAGCCATATTCATCATGCATTTCAAAGCATCAATCCACATTTAATCAATGTACAAAAGCAAGGAACTCCTACCTAGAGTTTCCTTCAACATATGGCTTACAACATCAGCAAAAACCATGCTAAATCATGCTTTCAAAACAGTAATTAAAACATGCAAATAACCATTTTGCATCACAACAAAATCATGGCCACCACTAGAGAGAAATTTCCGAAAACTTACACTTGAGCTTAGCAAAGTTGTTTAGACTTAAACTAAGCTCCCAAGACATTGGTTTCAAAGCCGAAAACCCAATTTTCACAAACGCACTCACGCACTCACCGATTCCACTTTGCTTCAAGCCAAAGCACCAAATCAAGCTTCCGGATCAACAATTCTTGGATCCAAAGATGCCTCCCCTGTTTCAACACATCAAAGCAGAGGATTAATGCATCATCATGCATTAATTGCTTCAATGAAAGCACCTAAACTCGCTGCTCTCATCCAACCTCCATTTTCGGCCACCAAACACAACCGAAAATGCATCCAAACCACTTCTAAACAAAGCCCAGCCATAAACCAGCAAAACCACATATCCTTTAACATCATATAACATCTAAAAACAACCTATTAACATCCTTATACCTCCAGCAACATCAGATCCACAAGATCACCTCAATAACAACCTTGAATCACAAGCTAAACTAAGGAAACTCAACCTATCCGGGATTGCATTAATCAAAACTCAATTCCTTATCAAATTAGAGTTCATTTAACATCAAAAACACATCTCAAATCACAGATTAATCAGATCTAACGAAAATCATCAAAAATCACCAAATCTTGCATTATAAGCCAAGATCCATTTCACCACTTGAAAACCTTTAATAAAACATCAATTAAGGATTGAAAACTTAGGAATTTCAGAAAAGAACTGATAGTTTAGAGGAGAAGGAAGTTCTTACCTCCAAACTTGAGTTTCTCCTCTTTTGGAATCAAAAACCTTGTTGAATCAATTAGCAATTGAAGAGGTTTTGAAGATATGTTGATTAGGAATCAAATGAGAGTTGAAAGGAGGGATTTAGGTGAGAAAATCAGAACCAATTCTCTGGAGAGAATGTGTTTGGGTTGAGAGAAAATGAGAGAAAGAAAATTAAGAAAAGTTGGTTACAAAATCCAAAATAGCCAAATGGCTTTCCCTCCACTTTTAATATCATTTAAAATCAGAATTTAGACTTAAAATATCTTAGAAAAATCTGGAGAAACTCCCTTTGGGTAAATAGCTCCTTAAAGATTCAAAGTTTCAACCCTTTATAAAACAGCCACAAAACTTTCGAAAATCACATTTTGGTCACTAGCCAAAATGTCACCCTTTCGAAAAGAGGATTTTAGAACATTTTTCCATATTTTTAATGCAACCCGAACTAGGCTTTCCTAATTTCACCTATTTAGATTCGAACAGCACTTTGACCAACCGGTCAACGCCCGAAACTTCTAAGCCCAAAACCGGGGCGTTACAGTTTTGATAGACTAGCTAGGTATTCCAATATGTGCTAAGCCTAGCTAAGTAACCTTAAAGATTCAATAAGACTTTAAAAGATTGAAACTAGTAAAGTTTAGGGCTGCCTCACTAAGTACATTATGTGTACTTATCACTCTATTTGTTTCCTTCTTCCAAAATAACAGGTTCGTTGATATCCTAAAGCCATCCGTTTTGTTCCGAGAGCTTCGCATGCGAAGAACAAGTATGATATAATCTTACTTAGTCTCCTAGTTGGGGGCATAGTCTAAGTTAGTTTGTCATGCATTATGGAACATGTAATTGATAAGTTTGGTTTGTATAAGGCTAAGACATGTTATATTATGTAATGACTTGATGAATGTTTATGTAAAAAGGGATTTGATGAGATGAATGATTTATGTTTAAAGTTAACTAAGCTTAGTTTGAATTTGAATAATTTAAGGGGTTCATGTGTTTGTAGGATTTGAATGTTTGAGTATTGAATTTATATTAAGCTTGAATATATTTATATGATATATATAGGCATGATGAATTCAGATGAATTAGCATGGGTAAGTTGAGTTCTATGTTTGATTAGGAGCTTGCATATATGTTTGTTTTGTTTCTTGTTATAATTCAAATGGTAAGGTTGATATCATCAATGTATGTGTACATAATTAGGAAGTAAAATGATAGTTATGTTTATATATATAGGTTGTATTTCGAATGGATAACATGTATATAAGATTACTAGTTGAATATTTAAATGAGATTGGTTAGGTTGTTTATTAGTTCATATATGAGATATAAGCATGTAATTAGGTCTATTTAAGTGTAGCTGAATGTATACAAACATATAATATAATGATTATTTGTTCTTGATTGTTTAAATGTATACATGATCGAGTTATGTAATAAGTCATGTTATATGTTTGTTAATAAGTTAGATCACATGTTAAGAAAATTTTAAAATGGCCCACTTTAGTCTAAATGATCTGGTGTATAAGTTTGTTTGATTCACATGTTGACAGGTTCTAAGTAATGAATTGGATTTGATTACTGTAGTTTGCTAAGCATGTTTGTATGATCAATTCTTATTATGTTATAAGTTGTATATTTAATTGACTATTATGGTTTGCCAAGCATGTGTATTTTGTTATATGTTTCTTGTTGTTCGAATGTGACATCTCTCATTCTTAACCGGGTGAGGGTGTTATATAAATTGGTATCAGAGCTTCGGTTTAGTCGATTCTCGGACTAAATCGGGTCTATTGCATCATATAGGTTAAACTATGCCACCTAGGAGTTTTACATCGAATTGCTTGCGATTGCGCTCTCTAACTTCGATCTTTTTTGAAACCTTATTAGAATGTCCGAATCACGTATGGCTCGTGATAAAGGAAGTTCTCGGGAATCATCTAATGAGGATGGTAGCGTTAGGATGAAAACCAACGCTCCGGGACAATCTAATCCTCCCGAGCAAGCGGACCCTCCGAGAAGATCAGAACCGCGAGAACCGACTCCGCTCCCTGAACCGAATCAGACAACTTCGACAATTCCGACTGTTCAGAGTGCTCAGCAGGAATGTCTCCTAAGTATGAAGGATATGTTTGATCAATTAGTAATGAACATCCAACGAGAACAACCGAATCTGGTGGTAGCTGCCCCGAGTCGAGCCCCTATCGACAAGCTTGCGCAACTTCGAGAAACTACATTCACCGGTGAAAACGAAGAAAAGTCGGAAGAAGCTGAGAACTGGCTCGAAAGAACCACTCAAATCTTAACTCGTCAACTTCAATGTTCAGATGAACATAAACTTGAATGTGCGATTGCACTTCTAGCCGATGAAGCTCTAAGTTGGTGGGAAACCGCGACTCTGACTGCCCCTGCCGAGTCAGTTGCATGGAAATTCTTCGTTGATGAATTAAAAAAGAAACATATTAACAAACAATACCTTGTTGATCGGAGGAAGAAGTTCTTACATCTGAAACAGGCCAATCGGCCGATTGAACAATATGTTGTCGATTTCTGTAAATACTGCAAGTATGGCTCGAAGTACATCAAGACCGAGAAAGATAAATGTCGAATGTTCATCGACGGGCTGAGTGATGAATTGAGTCTAATGTTCACAGCACTTGACACTACGGATTTTCAAATCCTTGTGAATCGGGCCATCGCCACTGAATCTAAGATGCGGAATGCCGACAAACGAAAGAGTGGATTCTGAACTGATAAGAAGCGGAAGATTGACGACAAGTCTCGGTGGTCTAAGAAGCCGAAACATCAGATGGAATCATCCTCCACCTATATACCATCTACTCGGAATAATTTCCAACCCCAACACTCCAACATGATGGCTACTCCGGTTGTTTCCGTCAACAGTACTGGAAATGTCGACAGACCTCCTGTTTCCAAATTCTGTTAGAAGAATCACTTTGGCCAATGTCGAGCCCACGCGAACTTCTGTTATGCTTTTGGAACTAACGACCATTACATCCGAGACTGTTCAAAACGAAATGACCAATCTTTTGTTCGACCGGCTAACCAAAGTTATGTACCGTCTAGCCGAGGCAAACATCTAAGACAAGTTCAGTCGAACAATCCCGGGAAAGGCAAGGCTGCCCAGTCAAAAGCCACCACTTATCAGGAGTCCCGAGCCCCAGCTCGTGTCTATCACATTCGTGGCAAGGAAGAAGAAGAGTCTCCCAATTTCATTGCGGGTATAGTTGAACTTAACCTTAAACCTATTTACGCATTGATAGATTCGGAATCAACTCATTCATTTATATGCATGATGAATTTGAATAGTTTAAGGGGTTCATGTGTTTGTAGGATTTGAATGTTTGAGTATTGAATTTATATTAAGCTTGAATATATTTATATGATATATATAGGCATGATGAATTCAGATGAATTAGCATGAGTAAGTTGAGTTCTATGTTTGATTAGGAGCTTGCATATATGTTTGTTTTGTTTCTTGTTATAATTCAAATGGTAAGGTTGATAGCATTAATGTATGTATACATAATTAGTAAGTAAAATGATAGTTATGTTTATATATAGGTTGTATTTCGAATGGATCACATGTATATAAGATTACTAGTCGAATGTTTAAATGAGATTGGTTAGGTTGTTTATTAGTTCATATATGAGATATAAGCATGTAATTAGGTTCTATTTAAGTGTAGCTGAATGTTTACAAACATATAATAGATTGATTGTTTGTTCTTGATTGTTTAAATGTATACATGATCGAGTTATGTAATAAGTCATGTTATATGTTAGTTAATAAGTTAGATCACATGTTAAGAAATATTTAAAATGGCCCACTTTAGTCTAAATGATCTGGTGTATAAGTTTGTTTGATTCACATGTTGAAAGGTTCTAAGTAATGAATTTGATTGATTACTTTAGTTTGCTAAGCATGTTTGTATGATCAATTCTTATTATGTTATAAGTTGTATATTTAATTGACTATTATGGTTTGCCAAGCATGTGTATTTTGTTATATGTTTCTTGTTGTTCGAATGTGACATCTCTCGTTCTTAACCGGGTGAGGGGTGTTACATAAATTGGTATCAGAGCGCCAGTTTAGTCGATTCTCAGACTAAATCGGGTCTATTGCATCATATAGGTTAAACTATGCCACCTAGGAGTTTTATATCGAACTGCTTGGGATTGCGCTCTCTAACTTCGATCTTTTCTGAAACCTTATTAAAATGTCTGAATCACATGTGGCTCGTGATAATCGAAGTTCTCGGGAATCATCTAACGAGGATGGTAGCGTTAGGATGAAAACCAACGCTCCAGGAGGAATTCAGAGCCCAAGGAGTGCCATTTACTCGTGCAGGAATTCAGAGTCACCTTTCAAGCTTGTATTTGGCAAGGAGTGCCATTTACCCGTGGAGCTTGAGCACAAAGCTTATTGGGCAATCAAGAAACTCAACATGGATGCCCAACTTGCTGGTGAAAGGAGGTTGCTAGAGCTTAACGAGCTGGTGGAATTCAGAGCCCAAGCATATGGGAATGCTCACATCTACAAGGAGAAAACCAAGAAGTGGCACGACAAACACATTTTTCCAAGTCATTTTTCAGAAGGTCAACAAGTGCTTCTCTACAATTCTAGGCTAAAGCTTTTTCCTGGAAAGCTGAAATCAAGATGGCCGGGGCCATTCATCATACACAAGGTGTACCCTCATGGCGCAGTGGATATCAAGAAGTTGGACGACGGTGAAGTCTTCAAAGTCAATGGTCAACGCCTAAAGGTGTACAGTGGAGCCCCTATCCTCAGAGACAAGTCACACCTGGATCTTCACGATCCTTGAAAGTTTGCATCTCTAAACTCTATCTTTTATGCTATAGCATGTTCATAAATAATGCTTTTCTTTTTTAGTCTAGTTTTATGCTATCTTTGTTTTTAATTTTCATATCTTTTCACGTGACCCTAGTACAAGGCTTTCTCTTTCCTAGTACATTGTCAGTTACAGAGGCAGGAGAGCGTGTCGTCTACATGGTTGGTAGCAAAAGAGAGAAGGACATGGAGTTTGTTTTTATCCACTTTTGGAAGTACGAAAGAAAAGGGGAAAAGAAAAAGATAAAGAGAGGTCTTATCCGAAAAAGTGGGGAGGATGATTTAAAAAAGAGAGAACAAAACAAAAAGCAAGAGAGAGAATATTCACCTATTTAATGAGGAGAAACCCTAGCCACATAAACCCACACATTCTCTCTCCAGCCACACTTCTTTTGTGATGACAATGGACGCACATACACAGCGCGAGGTGCTAGAGGATATATGTTTTTAGGGAACTGTGCTGGACAACAACAAGTCAGTCAAGAGAGGATGCCTCAAACCTAAGGCCAAGGTATGGAACCATTTTGTGAGACATAAGCTTATGCCTACATTACACACTGCTATCGTCTACATCTCTAGACTTTTTTTCATTCACGCGATAATACATGGTAGACACATAGACATAGGAAAGATAATAGTGGATGAGGTATATGCTTGTTTTAAAAGGCCTCGTAGTCCCCTTGTTTTCTCTAACCTGGTTATTGCCTTGTGTAAAAGTAAAGACGTCTTCATAGACGATCTAGTGGATGATACTATTTCAGGAAAGACAGGTTTAACCCCATCCCTCATTACGGAACTCCGAGAATTCAATGAAGACATGCCTCAACAAATAGTAGAGGGAGGAGCTAAAAGTTTTGTTGCAGCACAAGTAGCATCATTGGTGGCAACAACAAAAGAATTGAGCACCGAGCTCAACCTGACGAAGGCACACCAGCGGGCGTACTTCAAGTATGCCCAACACCGCGATAGTTCCATGGCATCTTGCTTAAGAAAACTCCTGCCAGACCAGAACGTGTCATTTCCACTATTCCTCGCGGAGTTACTGCAAGCCCCCACCACTGCTACAGCAAGCATAGTGTCCCCTAGTGACCCTAGCTCCATCCAACCTTCTACCAAGATTAAGACTCTGAGAAAGAAAGCACCGGCAACTCCCACTGCGCAACCAGAAAAAAAACTCCTTCTGTTCAGCCCACTATCGAAGAGACCGACCCAGTGGATACCCCGACCAAGAAAAGGAAACGTACCAGGAAGGCAACTAACCCAACATCGTCACGACAAAAAAACTCACTTCTTGAGCTAGAGCATGTACCAAGTGATCCTAAGGAAACCTCTCTGAAGGAAACCACTGCAGTACAAACAATTAAGCCGACACCAGCGCGATCTGCGGATGCTACAGCATTCAGACCAAAAACACGCATCAAACATATTGTTGGACGTGCCAGACCCTCATCCAGTGCTCAGTCAGTATCCTTAGAAAGTGTGGACGATGTAGCAAACCAACACTACTACTCCTCTGAAACATCAATGGACCATACCAGCAGCACAACATAGCCTCCAAACCCAGGAGGTAACTAACTTTTTTTTTCTTTTCATTTTTCATGGCATATAGTGTAGATTAGTTTATGCATTGCAGACACTGCATCACTTAAGTTTGGGGGTGTTAGTGTTCAGTTAATATTTTGCTTTAGCATATGCATTATAGGATAGAACAATTTTTTTTACTATGGCATTTCGTTTAGTCTAGAGACAGTCTATGAATATATTTATGATGTCTGACGACGAAATCTTAAAGGCCTGAACTAAGTTAGAAAAAAAAACACATCTAGTTGAGATATGTAGAACTGACTTTAGGATCTAGTTGTTAAAAAATTTGTTACACAGCTGCTCTCTTTCTATAAGTATGTTTGTTAGAGAAAAAATTTTCAGGAAGAACCCTAGTAAACTCTGATATGTAAACTCTAGAGAATTTAAAAGAAAAACTAGACGACCATATGCTCAAACAAACAAATAAATGCTACGACATATCTGTAGAAGGACACTCCGCTTTGCTATAGCAGTTTCAGTGTTAAAAAAATGGGAAAGCTTTGCTATAGCATATGAGTGAATGAAAATTGTCACGGGATGACTCTGCCTACTAGCTTGGGGGTGAGTGGTTTTCTCTCTGTTCATCTAGAGTTAAGAACGATAGGTGTGATGAGTTGACACTCTTTGTAGCATAAAACCTATATCTTTGGGAGTCTACAAATTGGAAAAGAACTAGAGAACATAGTTAGGGTATAACTAGGGAGCTTCCTTGAAAATTTGTCTCACCAGCTTAAGTATAGGAGGAAGGCAGCCAAGCACACACGCACACAACTTAGTCCTAAGGAATTTTCTTAAGGATCTCACATATGGTTGTATATATTTCATTATTTTCCTAAGTTGTTTATGAGGACTAAAATATTGCCAAAGCAATCCTCTAGGTTAAATCTTTGCCATAGTAATTCGTTTGTTTTGTTCTATTCATTGCTTGAGGACAAGCAATAGCTTAAGTTTGGGGGTGTGATAACTGCATAAATATCCTTGTTTTCATACCTTTTTGCTATAGTATTTGCATGTTCTTGAGTTCATACCATAGCATTTAGACTGCATTTAGATTGCATTTTCTTCTTTTGGGTGTATCTTTATCTTTGCTGGTTATTGGTCCATCTTAAGGGGTACTGCTCGGAAGGTTGGTTTTGGTTGTGGTGGTGCGCAGGAAAGGAGTCAAGAGAGAAAGCTGGTGTCGGGAATTGCTATAGCATGATGGAAGTGGATATTGGCCAGCACGTGAGATACACGTGAGCTGCATAAGCATGTGAACATGCAGAAAAGGACGATATGACATGTGCAGCAGCCGGTACCCACCTGCAGACTGTCCTCTTTGTCCCCTCGTGGCAAACATTTTCGGTGGATATTCCTTGGGATTATAAAGGCATCTTTAGGGCCCCAAACCCTTGAAGCCTTCACTATATAAAGTGGAGAGAAGCTTGGAGAAAAGAAAGGAGTGTTGTGTAGTGTGTTGCAAAAAGAGAGAGAAAAGTTTTCACCTTCATCTTCTCCAGCTTGGTGTCCTCCATCGTTGAAGCTCCAAGGAGTGGCCTCACCGGCCTCGAGAGAGGCGGTGAGCCTAAGGCAGTCGGGCAGTCCATGGCGGAAAGGGAGTTCACCTTTCTTTCTGTCGCTATAGCAATTTATTTTCATATCTTTATATTTGGTGATGTTATCGCAATGATACGTTGGATGATATTGCCCAGCCACGAACCGTTTTAGGTGGCTTGGGTTTGATGGATGATTTTATTTTGAGTATTTTTTAATGCATGCTATAGCTTTTTCAGTGTTTATCATGATTCTATGCTTTGCTTATGCTTTTCTCATTTCCTTAAAGTTGTAAGAGCTTAGGGTTGTAAGTGCTTTGAGAGATAGGCCCTACCTTAAGCGCCTTCGAGAGTTGGATGTTCTCTAAGTGTATGTTGGGGTTAGTAATCGAGAGAGCTAGCCTTAGAACCATCATAAGCAATGGAGTGACTGTTAAGAGGCAGATTCTAACCTACCTTAGAGATAAGTGATGGGTTTCAAGGGCTAAAAAGGATAGTTCGTGAAGGGTAGGGGAGTGTTAAGAGTTTACACCGAAAGGTAACGCTATAGCATTTCTGACTCCCAGTTTCCTAGCTAGATATTGTTTAGGAGCACTCTTAGAAAATCCCGCCTAGCATAGAAGATAGTTGAAGAGCCTTAGTATCGTTAAGAAGCTTGAGTTAGGTTGTCCATCATTCCCAGCCAGTCATTCCGTAGTGAGTTTCGCTTACGAAAGAGGACATGTTTATCATATTGTTATCTCATCTTTCTTTCCACTGTTTTGCTTCAACATTATTTTACACCATCTCTTTTACTTTACCATTGTCATCTGCAAAAAGTTCTATCTTTATTATTACAGCAACCGTGAATACCTCCAATCCTTGTGGAGACGATACTCACCCATCACTTTATTACTCGTTCGACATGTATACTTGCACCATTTGCGTATAATTTATAGTACTGCACGATCTCGCAATAGAGGGTATGGATCTTTTTTATTTGTAAGTGTTTTTTATATTTTATATTTATTTTATTTTGGGTTTTAATTCTAAGCATGTTCTATTCTCGTCATGCTCAAACATATAAGAGAGTTCTAAAAAGGGTTTCATCCTTCTTATGCTTGGATGAATAAGCAGGTTCTAAAAATGGGTTCTATCCTCTTCATGCTCGGATAGATAAAAAGACTGAAAAAAGTTACATCCTCCGTATGCTCATATGGATAAGCAGACTGAAAAGAGGTTCCATCCTCCGTATGCTCGGATGGATAAGCAACCTCTATTCTCCTTACGCTCGAATAGATAAGCGGATTCTATTCTCCAAATGCTCAAACGGATAGGCTGATTCTATTCTCTTGATGCTTGAATAGATAAGCTGGCTCCATCCTCCTTACGCCTGAACGGATATGCGAGTTCTAAAAGATAAAGGTTCCATCCTCTTTATGCATGGACGGATAGGCAAGTTTTGAAAAAAGGTTTTATCCTCCTTATGCTCGGATAGATAAGCAGGTTGAAACGGGGTTCCATCCTCCTAATGCTCGGATGAATATGCAGGTTCTATCCTCTTCATTCTCGGATAGATAAGCAGGTTCTGAAAAATAAAGGTTCCATCCTCCTCATGCTTGGATGAATAAGCGGGTTCTATTCTCCTTACGCCCGAACAGATAAGCGGATTCCATTCTTCGAACGCCTAAACGGAAAGGTGAGTTCTATTCTCCTTATCCCTAAATACATAAGCAGATTCCATTCTCCAAATGCCCAAACGAATAGGCGGGTTCTATTCATCTTATGCCCAAATAGATGAGAAAATTCCATTCTCCAAATGCCCGAACGGATAAGCGGTTCTATTCTTCAAATGCCTGAATAGATGAGTTGGTTTCTGTTGCAGAAAAAGCCTTCATATACCTGTGAAAAATCCAACACACAATGCAATTATGATGTGTATGCCCCTAGGGATGGCTAAAACATGGATGCATGTCAATTTCTTTTGCTTTTTAAATTATTTTCCTCATAATTAATTTTCTTTTATTTTAAATCCATGTGTTTGCTCTCTCAGTCTAGATAAACAGTTGTGCTTTTTCACTGTACTTCTTCGACTCATAGAAAACATCTGATCTTTGCAAATTTTCTCACTCAATCCAGTGATCTTGTACTCCTGGTTGGAAGGACAAACTTGTTCAATTGTTTATGCTTCGCTATTCTCATTCTTCGTACCACTTTGCTTCATTGAAACATCTAAGCTTAGTAGGCATGTAACCCCCTTAGCCCGGCCTAGACGGTTGACCCGAACTACGAAGATTACACGGGGGAAACCAAAGTCAACCCGAAAGTCAACCTTGATTAACAACCTTTTTTCCTTTTTAATCTTATCTAGATGCACATTAACCTTAAGCGTACCCTTGAGAAAAGCATACTTGAAAAGCACAGCGATCGGAAAGCAATAAGGGACTCAATTGCACAACATACAAAGCTTAGGGACCAAATTGTAAAATTTGGAAAGATGAAAGACTTAACTGATTTTAAGGTTACCAAAGTCAAATTAATCATATTACATGCTTCCCTGTCAAATTTTACCTTAAACGGACATCTCAAACTCAAGCAATTGCAAAAATGATTTTCAAGACTAAAACGTAAAGCTTGCAAACCTCAAAACCATTCAAATCAGTGCCCAACGGTCATCTGTTTCGGAACGGGGGTTGACCGTTCCGAAACGCGGGTTTCTTTATACCTGTATCGAAACAGGGCTTGGCAGTGGCCAAATCGTTTCGGAACAGCCCCTACCCGTTTCGATACACGAAGGCCATTACAGGCCCCCGTTTCGAAACGCTAGTGCCCGTTCCGATACGGATTGCCCAGAAAGTGCAGAATTTGCTGGTTTAACACACATTTATCCACTCAAACACATCCTAATGACCTCCAAATCATGCCAACAAGTCATCATGCATATAAGGTACATATTTGCATCATCAAAACACATTTATGGCATCAATTAGGAAAATCCACAAGTCTATAGGCATGCATCCTAATATCCAAAGCAAACAACCTTCAAAGCATCAAAACAAGCACCAAAATGGCCATTTACAAATCCAAAACATTTAAGGCATCGTGCCACAACTAGGGAGTCCAAAACATCTCCCAAATCACATCCTAGGTTCCCATAGCCAAATATCAAAAACTAATAATGTTGTGAAAAAGTCACCATACATGAGCTTAGCTTTCCCTTGGATTCTTAGCCTCCTTGCTGCCCTCAAACACCTCAATTATCTGCATTATTGGTTCAAGAGAGAGAGCGTAAGCACAAATGCTTAGTGAGGCATGCTCTAAAGAAACAACACAATAATGCATTTTATAAAAACACTTTCCATAAAGCCTTTAACACATAAACATCATTAACCATGCAACAATGCATACACATCAAGCATCTCATGCTTCATTACATCAACATGTCATATTGGCTTCCAAGTGATAAACCATAACCTTTTACAACACAAAACACAATCAGATACGCGGATTACAAGCGTTGTCCCATACGCTTTATACACACTACCGAACACACAAGGTGGAGTTTACCGGTACAATCACAACCCCTCAACACTCGTGATGGAGTTTAACGGTACAATCACAACCCCTCCATATCACTCATCGGTAGTTGTATAACATCACTAACGAGAACACGGAACACTGAACACAAGATCCAAACATGGACTTTTAACCACCATTGTGATCTTAGACATCTCGTTAGTGTACTTGGATGGAGTTTACGGTACAATTACAACCCCTCAACATCCAAGGCGACTTTATTCACGGTGCACCCAATCCTATAGCCGGCTAACTATATCCGATTCAAATACTTTAAAACCACACATCACTTGCCAATATACATCATTTATCATCAATAATCCACTGTTTTAAAGCATTAACCAAAGCCATTAAACCATCATGCATCACTATGCATCAAAACCACATTTACTAACATCAAACCAAGGATCTCTTACCTTGAGCATCCTTCAACACATGGCTTTCAAAACCAGCATTAATCATGCTAAAACATGCTTTCAAAACAGAATTTAAACATGGAAATTAAATACATTGCATCCAACCATCTCATGGTTCATCCAAGAGAGAGAGTTTTCCCGAAAACTTACTCTTGAGCTTAGTTAAGTTGTTTAAACTTAAACTAAGCTCCCACACCTTCAAACATTCATTACAAAGCTGGAAATCCCAACTTCACTCACCAATTCTGTTTCGCAAGCTTGCCGAAACGCCGATCAAGCCTCCGGGTCAACACCACAAGAATCCGAAGATGTCTCCCATGTTTTAAACACATCAAAGCAGAGGATTAATGCATCATCATGCATTAAAATCTTCAGCCATTACACCTAAACTCGCTGCTCTCACCAAATCCAACATTTCGGCTACCAAACACAACCGAAATCACTTTCAAACTCTTCCTCAACATTACCCAGCCAAGATCCATCACTTCTAAACATTCCTAAACATCAATTAACATCCAAAAAGGACCTAAACTCGTCCTTATACCTCCAGCTATAACAGAACACCAAGATCACCCCAAAAACCACCATTTTCACAAGTAAAAACTTAGGAAAATCAACCTATTCTGGATTGCATTGATTAAAACTCAATTACACATCATTAAACATCCAAAATACATTTAAAAAGCCATCTCAAAACAGAGGCCAAACAATCACCATGAATTTCTTCAAGATTTGTTCCAAATCTTGAGTTTTAAGCCAAAATCAAGATCACAACATTAAATCCTTTTATAAAACTTAATTTAAGGATTGAGAACTTGGGAATTTCAGTAAAGAACTGAGTATTTAGAGGAGAAGAACATCCTTACCTCTAAATGTAGATTTCTCCTTGATTAGAGCCAAAATCCTTGAAAATTCAATAAGCAAATGAAGAAGATTTGATGTAGAAAGGATTAGGAATCAATTGATGATTGAAACCTCATCATTTAGTGTGAAAATCAAAAGAAATGTTGTTGTAGAAATGTGTTTGGCCGAGAGAATTTTGAGAGAAAATGAGATGAGAAAGTTTTAAGAAAGTTAGTTATGAAAAGCTAAAATATGGTTTCCCTCTTTTCCTTTAATTAATCAAACATTAAATGAATCATTAAAATCTAAGAAAAATCTGGAGAAATCCTTTCTTGGGTAAATTAGCTCCTTAAAGATTCAAAGTTTCAATCCTTACAAAACAGTCACCACTGAACTTTTCAAAAATTACATTTTAGTCACTATTTCGAAATGTTGCACTTCCAAACCTTATTTTGTAAAATTGATTTCACCACTCTCTTATATATATTAAAAGATGATTTTTAGATATTTTTCCATATTTTTAATGCAATCTGAACTAGGCTTTCCCTAAAACAACCTTTTATATTCGAACCGAAAATCAGACCGGTCTGGTTCAGACCCTAAACTTCCAAGCCCAAAATTGGGGTGTTACAAGGCAAATGTCTCAACATCTACTATCATTGTAGTTGATACATCGATATCGAATGAAAGGCCTCCTTGAATGGTCTTGAAAACTTCAAGTCTTCATATACCCCTTAAAATAACATTAAGCACCTTCAGCGCATCTTGTGAGTTCTCAAATTATTGCCCCCATAGGACATCTTGAAGCGTTTGCACACTAAACCTTCACCTTGAATGTTACTGGCACTTTAATCTCTTCCTTTCGTGCCTATCAAAGTCAGGGATCCTGAACCCTTGGTCGACATAACTTACCTCAATCTGATGGCACAGTTTTCCCACTAGGCATGGCTCTATCCCTTTTTATGCTTTATGGATCTTAAATTTTAAGGGTGGATTTTTCTTGACAACACAGTCCACTTAAAACTCTCCAACACATGTGCTCCTTATTGTTTTCTTTTTTACCTTCTCATGCAAGGCGATGCCCCCATTCAAACTGAGGATCAATTGCTTCCTGAAGTGATGAAAACATTTGTTCCTAGTTTCCTACGGTTGGGATCAATACTAAGAAGTCCTTTGTTTTTTCAGAAATCTATGTCAGCCTACTTGTAAGATGCAAGAAAAGGCTAGAAATGAGAATTTAAAGGAAGAAGTCATGGCAGATGCAAGGGAAGACTAGAAATGAGGATTTTTTTTTAAAAATAGTCATGGCAAACATGGAAAAGAGAAAAATCAGATGGCCCAAAATTCATCGTATGAATGATTCATGAATCCATCAACCGGATAGTGCCCCACTTTTAAGTGACTCTCTTTAACTCACCCACTCCACAAATTTTAAATTTCTTACTTTTCTAATCTTAATCAGAGATTAGAAGTTTTGAGGTCCCTAAAGAAAGGTTAACTCAATTAGGCAGAATGTGTTTTGAAAAAAACTCCTCTTCTCAAATAATTATGTGTGATCCAAATGGTCTTTTAAGGCTTACAATGTAGGCTAAGCCCAGGATACCAAGAAAATGATATATAGGCTCAAATACATGTTTAAGGGTGATTAAACCAAGGATCAACTTTTCGTGATGAAATATTCATTCTTTTCTTCTCTGGATCACTTTGGACTGCACTTTTTGGGTTTTTACCCTAGAGTTCATTTCCTTTTTTGGCACATGTCTCATTTGAAGGATTTGTTTCAAATTTTCCTTCGCATTTCTTTTTCCATTTCTTCTTTTCTTCATTTATTTTTCCTTTTTTCTTCTCTTCTTCTTTTCTTTTCTTTCTCCTTTTTTCTTTTTTTTTCTTTTTCTCTTTATTTTTCTCTATTTTTCTCTTTCTCCCTTTTTCTTTTCCTTTTCTTTCTCCTTTTTCTTCCTTTTTCCTTTTCCTTTTTGTGTTCCTTTCATTCCGGAACATCTTTTCATCCTCTTTGCCCCCAATGTGGGGAGTGATCCTTGGTTAGGGTTTTGATCAAAAAAATATAAGGCTCAAAGGGGGCAACAATGGACTTTTATTTTCTTTTCGTGGAGGGAAATGAATAAATGCAAAATATCATTTCACACACAAACACCATCGAAGAGAAACAATCTTCAGTTGGTAGATGTTTTAGAGTTATCACTTTATTCAAGGACCCTAACAACAATGTCTGAGAGGAAAATTCACTCATAATTTGTATATAGGATCTCCCCATTAAACCTGAACACACTTTATTTCCTTTCTATCTCAAGATTAGATTCAAGAATCATGCATACATTCAATTATAGAGACTCTACAAAGAAGATGTATGTTTGAAGAGAAATGGATGAAGAATAAAAAATGAGAAATGTTTGCCACTTGAGAGAAAAAAATAGAATGTATCTTTAAACAAGCAGATTTAACATGGAAGCCCTTACAAAAGATCCCTAATGCTCGCGGGCAAAAGAAAAAGGGTTGGTTCTAGGTATGACCCCAATTGTCTGGGAAAATTAAGCATTATTCCAGCAAGGCATGGATGAACTTCAGCCAAGCTCGAATGTCTTCTTTGCAACGAGATTTTATAGGCATTCGTCATATTCCCCTTGTTCGAGCCTCCCTGTAACACCCCAAGTTTTGTATATATATATATATATATATATATATATATAAGGTTAAATAAAAGAGAGAAGAAAGCGTTGTTAAGGGGTTTCAAACCCTTAACCCTCCTCTTGGTGTACTAAGCCTTAACCGTCTGGGCTGATGACCACTCTTGGTTATGTTATGCACCATCCTTGTTTTAAAATATATTATATTGTCCTAACTAATATTAATTATAGACTGAACAACCCCATCTGACTTATTTATCACATTTCGAAATTTAATAAAATATCTGATAATCAAAGGCTTCCCCGACCCTTCACCTACCCAAACAACCGTTCAAGCCCCGATCTCGGCCACCGTGCCGTCGTGGTCGACACCGCCAGTGTCGGCGTGGACACCGCCGCACCGCGTTTCCGCCCCTGACTGCCACTCGCGGCGAAGCCTTAGCGGTTGCCGTGAGATCTTGGTTGAAGGCTCGACGGAAGACCAAGAGCTCTTCACTGTCCCTCACCATTTTTGTCACCGCTCGTCGTCGGTGTAGCACACGACGGCTGCCGTCGGGTCCGCCGTCAGTCCATGACAAAACCCAGTCCCCCACTCGCGGTGAACGGTTGTCGTTCGTCGTGGAGATGGAGGGAAAATTTCGTCGAGATTCCCTTGAGCCCGTCTCTGATTTTCCTCTGTTCCGGCCGCCTCTGTCGTCGGCAAGGCGCGTCGATCGTGCATGCGTGTTCAGCGTACGAAGGAGAGCAAAACCCAGCTAGCAGATGTCTCGTCCGACGCTGATAGAAGCTTCGTCGGAGCCGCCATGTTTTTCCGGCCACTTTGTCTCTATTTGGGTAAGTTTCGGCGTGTTTCCGGCTTTTCTTTGAAAAATTTCCAACTTGGTTGAACTGAACGTGTTGTGGGCTTCATTTTTCAGCAGGATTGTGACCGTATGAGTCACCGGCGAGAATCCAACGACTTTCTGACGATCGGCAGACGAGTTTGGATTTTTGGTAAGTGAATCGGTCTGAACCCGGTCCGAACCGGTCCAACCTGAGTTCAACCCGACCCGACCCGTATCCGAGCCCAACCCATCTACCGAGTCAACTTAACCCGAGTCAGCTCAGTGAGTCAGCCGAGTCAGCTCAGTGAGTCAACCGAGTCAACTCGGTTGACCTCTGCCCGTTGACTGCTGACGTCAGCGTTGACCTGCTGACATCAGCATTGACTCTGACCCAGCTGACGTCAGCGTTGACTTTGACCGTTGACCAAAAAGTCAAATTTTCCGAAAACTCTTATTTTATGTTTTTCGATGTCCTGAGTCCGTTTTTGAAGCCCATTTTGCAAAATTCTGATCCGAAAGCCTCCGATTTGACCTTGAGCCCGAACTTATGTACTTAATTAATTGGTTAAGAGCTTGTGAGTAAAGTCTGACATTGGAATTTGCGTAATTGAAGGTATTCTCGGTTCCTTGGATACACGTTGTTGAGGAACATCGAATTCGGGTTCGAGGGTATTCAAATGTCGTATCACGAATAAACTGTTGTAGCTTGGAGTTAAGGTAATACATTACTACCCCTTGTATGCTTTATGTACATGTTGATATCCGATTAACGCATGCATGCTTATGATGAGTGTTTTGTAAACTCTGCTTAAGCCGAATTCGATACGAAAAATAAATAGGAGAGTCAGTAAGAGTAAAATACTCGGATAAGAATATTAATAGATCAGGAGTGTCAAAAGTGCTAATAATAATAATAATACAGTTAAATTTGAAACTCTATCAATGGTGTCTAAGAACCAATGTTCAGAATGCGGAGTATGAGATGTTGGATATGAAATTACGAAAATGCCCTTGGAGCATAAGTATGAATAAATTACCCCTCTGATAAAGGAAATGACCTAAAATCTGCATTCGACATGATTATGCAAATTACACTACCCAAGATGTATGTTCTTTTGGAAAAGACTTCGGCATCATTATTCAAATGTGTGTGATACTAAAAGAAACTTGAATTTCCACCAAGCTCTGTATAACACATGAAGGTATAACACCTAAAGGTGAAATTATTGGAATTATTGTTGTAT
Source organism: Hibiscus tridactylites (assembly GCA_958450335.1). Taxonomy (NCBI): domain Eukaryota; kingdom Viridiplantae; phylum Streptophyta; class Magnoliopsida; order Malvales; family Malvaceae; genus Hibiscus; species Hibiscus tridactylites. The sequence goes on along the minus strand of OY288289.1, from coordinate 20,163,927 downwards.
TCTTAAGCTGATCCGTACGACAGTAAGGAATGAATTAATCGAAATGATCGTAATGACCAAAAAAGACTGTAGTGCCTTCGAGCACCGAAATTCTTAATTAATCAGAATAGCAATTTTACCCTTAAGTTCTAAAATGAGTAAACCGTCTGTAAGGGCCGAAGGAATTAAAATGACTTAATCTCTACCGAGTACGTAAACGATAGATGTGCTAAATAGTAAGATTTGACAAAAACGGTGAATTTATCCCAATTTCCAAAATGACTGAAATACTCTCTTGAGTGAAATATACATTATGCATTTGATGAAACCCTGAGAATTCTAAAGAGACTTTAAGGGCTAAACTGCCCTAAGTGTTAGGAAGCACGCTCATGTCTGTTAATCACTCCTAATATTAATATAAGAGTTGGTTAGTACTGCAAGGTAGGAATATGTTAGTTCGAACAGTTGGAGGCTTGAAAAACTTCTGGAAATATTAACTATTGTAAATCGTCATTTTATCATTACTGGGCTAAACTATAAAATCACCTCTGATAGTTAAATGACCAAAACGCCCTTGTTGGCCATTGTGACCAGAACAACCCTGGATGTATCCGATATCGCAAAAGATCTTATCATAGAAATCTCTGAATGCATGACTGGAAAAGTGATGAGTAAATAGAATTTCCCGAGCGACTGTTTATGTCTCGTTGGTATAAATTACCAAAACGCCCATGTATGATAAAATGACCATAATGCCCTTGTAAGCTTAAATGACTAAAGTACTCATGATATATCCAAACTTTCTAAGATCTTGATGTACCAATTCTTGAATACATAATATGAATCGTTTTACGAACCCCTTTCTAATGGGAACCTCGTTCTGGAAATTCGACTAAATTGTCAAAAGTTTAATGCGTCCCCTTCTGTAAATGCCGAGTATCTTCAGGAAATAAAACATTCCATCTAGTGCGTTCTATGTGTGATATATTCTGTTGAATGAATTGTATAATTATTTGATAATGAATAATATTATGTTTGATGAACTTGATATATGATGATATTCTCTGCCTACCTAATATATGTCTGCTCAATATGTATACTTGGTATGTGATCGTTTGATCTGTGATGGTATTGTCTGACTGTTTGATGAATTTGTTAGTATGATATGTTAGTTTGACCTATGATGATACAATATGTTTGCATGATGAATGCTGAAAATGTCTGCTCTGCTCGATAGTATGCCCATTTATCAGTCAAAAGCATGAACTTCTGTTTCTGATACTCTGAATAAAATATGTCTGTTACATGTATTATGTTACTCATGTCTAGAATCTGAACACCGATTACTATCTGGGGTATACTGTTGGGTTATGTTATGAAGTCTCTGTTGGTACAGCCCTGATCAAGCTGGTAAATCCTTATGGACTCAAGGTCTCCCCTTGAGTGGCACCTACGCCCATCGGGCCTAGGGTAAGTCCTTATGGACTCAAGGTCTCCCCTTGAGTGGCACCTATGCCCATCGGGCCTAGGGTAAGTCCTTATGGACCTAAGGCAGCCCCTTAGGTGGCACCTATGCCCATCGGGCCTAGGGTAAGTCCTTATGGATGCAGTTCTGGGGGACTGCATATTGGTGTAAGGTTGGAGGGTAGTCACTAGTAAACTCATGCATGCATCCGAGTATTTGCATTGATCTGTTATGTGCTCATATGATATGATGTTAAGTACTTATGTATGTTTATCTGCACTTATTGGAACACACTAGACGTCAAACTCTCTGATTCCTACCTCGTATGTTACCAGCCTATATAATTTCCGTCTAATTCTCAAGGTCTGATTAAACAACAAATATCATTATTCTTGAGTTTGATGTAACCTCGAAATAGTAGAACAGAAATAGAGGACTGTCACTGCTTGAAACATCATGAAAATGTTATGCATATCATATGTCTGCATGAGCTTATAGCATCTTTTGATAGTTTTGTATTACTGAGCTTTCCCAAGCTCACGTTGTTTTTACCATTGCAGGTTAAAAGAAAATATCATGACTTAATGTTTGACATCAGTGTTCGGAGTTTTCTCGGTGTTGCCTCTGGAGTACGGTATTGTATAGTTAGTGGGCATGTATGTCATTTATGTCATGTATGGTTTTGTGATAGAGTCTGTAAGGCACTTTCCGAAATTTTCGTTATGTGTTTAAATGTTTTCCTGAAATTGTATTTTAAACAGAAGTTGAGAAAGAAAAATGCTTTCATGTGTATTTTTCATTGTGGGTCACTCTTGTGACCCTAATGTGGCTTCCTAGGATCCGTTGTAACGCATAGGCGGGTCTAGGGGGTTACACTCCCACTCTTGATGGCTGCCAATATCACATCTATGTTTATGACCATGTCTGCAAAACCTTTGGTGGCATGGTTTAACATGTAATCATAGAAGATACCATTTAAGGTTTCCACGAACATTGAAGTAGCCTCATTTTCCAACACTGAAGGTTGTGCTTGGGCTGCCACATCTCACCATCTCTGGGCATAGTTGCAGAAGCTCTCATTGAGCTTTTGTTCCATATCCTGCAGTACGATCCTACTTGGGGCTATATCTATCACATACTCGTATTGTTTGAGGAAAGCTTTTGACAAATCACTCCAAGTGCGTACGTTGACCCAACTCAGTTGAGCTTACCATCGGATAGCGGGCCCTGATAGACTGTCTTGGAAACCGTGGATGTAACACCCCTCGCCCGAGTTAAGATCGAGAAGCGTTATGACGTGCAGCGGACTTATAAACATATGATATATGAACTCAAACTAAACAAACTTAACACATGATATTCAAGCAATCTATTTCAAGTAACATATCCAATACACACTTAAATGCGCTTAACATAGATTAATCATACATGTAACTAGTCATTACAAACCATTAGCTTAAGATTTATATACATAACAAGTCATGTGTTCACATTTAACATGAATATCAACCAAAATGCATGTGACACCACTCTAATACAGATGTCTATGCCACCCTCTAGAAGTCTAAACAAAAAGACCACATCATACATGATTCTTGCTTGTAACTTGGCACTCTAGAAATGGATTGGGCAGCTTTCAATCAACACAACTGTTGAATGCATAAATGTTCTTTATTTAGCCCTCATTTATCCATATTATTGATGCACTCAAGCATGTTTAGTTGCATTTTAGGATATAATTTTCATAAACATCACAGATGGATAATTTTGCACAGATACTGCTGATTTTGGTTAATTCTTACAGTTGCCTATTGTGGCAATATCCAGGGCAGCAGAGGGATAGAAGATAACTGCAGAGCTGGAGTAAAAGGTTGAAGAAAACTGCCTCATACATCACTGTCGTGACAACTGTCGTGACAGAGTGGTGACAGTGAAGACAACGGAGATGGAAAATGCGAAGTGGAGTTCGACTGAGAGAGGATTTCAAGCCTTATTTTTGTAGACAACTCGTATTTTTTGGAGCCCATAAGCACAAGGAAGGCCTTGCCCAAAGTTTGAGGATAAATTCAATGCAAGAAGATAGGGCAAATTAAAGGACGTTTACTCAAAGATTTAGTCTTTAAATAAATTGTACTTTAATTCAAACTAGTATTCTTGGCCAGTAAGAAATCTTACACCTAAGGCCTATATATATGCTTGTATTTCAACCAAGAGAGGAATAACCTAGCTCCTAGCAGTCTTCCATCATAAACCCTAGCTTTTTTTTCCTTCTTCATCATGTTCTAAACCTTCCCCGGGGCTAAGGGTTGATCTTGTAAAGTAGTTGTAAAGGTTAAACTGTTTCTTAGGTTTTTCTGTTCAATCAATAAAACTTCAAGTTTATTTACTCTGGTTTTAACATCTCATAAGAATATTAGGAGAGCATTGTGAGTTTATCTATTTACTTAATATCGGGAGAGTTAAGTATAAAAAAGGAGTAAATACAGTTTTCCAGTTTATGGTTAAACCATCTTGGCCTAGGGATAGGTACAAGGTTAAGCGGCTAAAGAAGAATTCACAAACATCGGTGTTCATCCTTCGATTCACGTCGGGAGGTATCATCCAAGACATGTTCGCCGACAGAACTTGGACCTAGGGATAGGACAAGTCATAACAGGGGTTCTTGCCAAACTTGAAGTAACATAGTTGTTGATCGCTGCCATGACGCTGTCGCGACAGGCTCGACGACATACCCAACAGAAGTCCTCTAAAAATTGCAACACCTACACTACTAAACAATTCAATACCAGCCTACATTATCAATCTGATTGCGTCCTTTATTTTAGTTTATCTTCAAGAATTCTCAAAACACGTTATTAAATCTATTTCTTTTCTTGTGCAAATTTTTAAAGTTATAAGAATTTCGAGTCCATGTGGAGATGATATTCGATACTTCGTATCACTCTATTACTTGTGTCGTGTATACTTGCACTCAATTGCGATAGGCTTATTTACACGCAACAAATTTTTGGCGCCGTTGTCGGGGACTGGAAATATACCTTTACCTTTAATTACTGAACTTTTTATTTTTATTTCTTTTCTATTTCTGGTTGTTATATTTCCCTATCCTTTTTACAAATTTTCTTCTCTTGATTATGCGCAGATCGAGACGAAGTACAGATCCTGAATACGAACTAGACCTAGAAATCGATCGTACGTACCATCTCAGAAACCATGCTCGACTCCTAATAGAGAGAAACCACTATCTTGAGGAAAGATTTGAAGCAATGGAAAACGAAGGACAAGGTTTTGGGGTAGGTAACAACAATAATAACAATAACCCCAGGGTTGATGTTATTCCTCCTGCTAATGCTCAATTCAACTGGAAACCTCTTGTTGCCCTGGTAGTACGACAGACATGCCGAGAATATATGGACAATGATCAAGTTGAACTGCAAATTACACTGCCAGACGTGGAAGCTGAACACTTTGAACTAAAACATGTCATGTTCAACATGATAAATTCAGCCAGACAATTTGGTGGTTTTGCTACATAGGATGCACGCGAACATTTTAAAACCTTCTAGGAGATCTATGAATCATTTGGACAACCAGGAATAAGCCCGGAAGTGTTGAGACTCTGACTATTTCCCCATTCATTGAGGGATAGAGCAAAAACCTGGTGGAATAAGTTAACGATGGGTTCAATAAGAACTTGGGCAGATCTTTACCGTGAATTCCTCTCTCGTTTTAATCCTTCTCTTTTAACTGAAAGATTGGGTAACGAAATTGCTACTTTTCAATGGAAAGATGATGAACCAATGCATGAGGCATGGGACCGTTTTAAAACTCTCTCACAAAACTGCTTGATGCACGGATTCCCTGTATGGAACCAGGTCGTCAAATTCTACAATGCTTCCAATGCACCCACTCGAATGAGGATAGATTCAGCATGTAATGGTTTGTTATTGGACAAAGAGCCGGAAGATGCAATGCTTGTGTTGAAAAGGTTGGCGAAGAACGATGAACAATTCCCCACGGAACGAAGAGAAGGAAGACGAGGCGTATCTGTCAAGGAACACGAATCTGACAACTCGGTAAGAACCCAATTAGCATACATCACCAAGGTAGTTGAAAACATGCAGCGGAAAAACGAATCTAAGGTGGTATTTTCTGCCGAGGAGATGTGTGAAACTTGCAGTGGAAACCACAGTACAGAGGAGTGCCCTCTACAACTGGAAACGAGAATGTATGTTGGAAACTACAACAAGAATAAATGCTACGACTCCAACAATTACAACCCGAACTAGAGGAAGAACCCTAAATTCTCCTAGAGTAACCTAGAAAATGCTTTGAATCCTCTAGTCAAGAATAATCAGAATCAAGGAGCTCCCAAAATACTGTCACTATAGCAGCCACAACAGCAGCCGGCATCATCCACAAGTACATTAGAATAGACCCTAACAGCTTTCATGTCTCAAACTGGAGCATATATAGCCAACATGGATTACTTTGTCAAGAAAATTGAAACATTCATGGATAAAACATATATGAGAATGACAAACCATGAGGCTACTTTAAAGACTCTAGAGACAAAGATGGGTCAGGTCGCCCAGTTAATTAACACCAGACATAATGAAGGATTCCCTAGTGATACTGAGGTCACTAGAAAACCAACACATGAGCAATGTAAAGCTATAACAACGAGAAGTGGAAAACAGCTATAAGGGTCGTAGATTAAAGAAACACCTAGTAAGGAATCGGCCCTACAGACACCTGCCGACAACACTGCTCTGGCAGACGTGAAACAATCGGTTGTCGCCACCCCTACCACGACAGCAGAAGAATGTGAGGAGGCGACAGAAGAAGATGAAGAATGTGAGCCTCCTCAAATCCGAATTCCATGTGAAGGGTGTCTCAAAGATTGCCGTCCTCCACCCCATTTTCCACAACGGTTGAAAAAACAGAATCAGGAGTACAAGCTTAAGAAGATCTACGATGTTTTTAAGCAAGTACATATCAATATTTCGTTGTTGGAGGCCATTAAACAGATGCATGGTTATGCCAAGTTCCTTAAAAATGCAATGTCCAAGAGATCCAGACTTGGGGATTTTGAAACTGTAGTCGTGACAGAAGGTTGCATGGCAATCCTATATAACCGTACACCCCCCAAAAGAAGGATCATGGGAGTTTCATTATACCATGCATAATCGGTGATCCATATGTGGGTAAGGCATTTTGTGATCTTGGAGCTAGTATTAATCTAATGCCCAAATCTGTTTTTTCAGAAATTAGGTATTGGACAAGCAAGACCCGCAACAGTCATGCTTCAATTTGCAGACCGCTCTTACGTACAACCGGAAGGAAAAATTGAAGACATCCTGGTAAGAGTGGATAAATTTATATTTCCCTTTGACTTCCTTGTTCTAAATTGTGAAGCAGACGAGAATGCACCGATCATCCTAGGGCGACCCTTCCTAGCCACATGTAGAACAGTGATCAATGTAGATAAGGTAGAACTGACTATGAGAGTCAACGACCAGCAGATAAAACTAAATGTTCTCCAGGGCATGAAACAAGCTGATGCACAGGAAGAATGTAAGTCAATATCAAAGGCAATTATAGACCAACCCTACATCAGATCAAGTTGTCACGACAGACAAATTGGTCACTGCCGCCACAGCCACCTAGAAGACTTCCATGACAGCACTGGTGACAGCATCTCCTCAAACAATGACACATATTACACTGAAGGTCCATAGGAGGTAAATTGGATAGGCATGCGTCCAGGTAAGTTCTTCAAACCTCTGAACTATACCTCTAACGAACATGTAATTCAGAAGCCTTCTATAGATCAGCCACATGTCTTAGATCTTAAACCCTTGCCATGGCAACTTAAATATGTTTTTCTTGGTCTCAATGATACGTTGCCCGTGATCATCTCTTCTAAGTTGATGCAGGAACAGGAATAACAGTTGATTGGTATGCTACAGCAGCATGAGAAGGAAATTGGATGGACCATTGCCGACATCCAGGGCATCAGTCCGGCAATTTGCATGCATAAAATCCTCTTAGAGGATGATCATAAGCTGAAGATAGATGCTCATAGAAGACTAAACGAAGCTATGCGAGAGGTGGTGCGAAAGGAAATTATCAAGTGGCTTGATGATGGGATTATTTACGCCATCTCGGATAGTAAGTGGGTGAGCCCTGTGCAATGCGTACCCAAAAAAGGAGGAATAACTGTCGTAGCCAACAAGGATAATGAGCTAATCCCAACCAGGACTGTGACTGGTTGGAGGGTTTGTATGGACTATCGGAAGCTTAATAAAGCTACTCGGAAGGACCACTTCCCCTTACCTTTTATTGACCAAATGCTAGCTAGATAGATTAGCGGAAAAACCTTACTATTGTTTCCTTGATGGTTATTCAGGTTACAATCAGATTGTCATTGCACCAAAGGATCAGGAGAAGACAACCTTCACATGCCCCTATGGAACATACGCCTTTAGGAGAATTTCATTTGGAATGTGTAATGCACCAACAACTTTTCAGCGGTGTATGATGGCTATATTCTTTGATATGGAGGAAGATTTCCTGGAGATCTTCATGGATGACTTTTCCGTCTTTGCAGATAGCTTCAACAACTGCCTAGGAAACTTGAAGAAAGTGCTTGAAAGATATGAATAGGCAAATCTTGTACTGAACTGGGAAAATGCCATTTTATGGTAGATGAGTGCATAGTGTTAGGACACAAAGTCTCATGTCGTGGCATAGAAGTGGGCATAGCCAAAATCGAAGTCATCAAAAAACTGCCACGACCCACCACAATCAAGGGCATTAGGAGTTTCTTAGGACACGCAGGTTTTTATCATAGGTTTATTGCTAATTTTTCTAAGATTACTAAACCTTTGTGTCTTTTGTTGGAACAGAATAAGGCCTTTGACTTCAATACTGAATGTACTGAAGCATTCAAGACACTAAAAGAGAAGCTGGTAACAGCCCCAATAGTACAGCCACCAGACTGGAGTTTCCCGTTTGAGATAATGTGTGATTCCAGTGACTATGTTGTGGGGGCAGTACTAGGGCAGTGGAAGAAGAAACTCTTTCACATATTATACTATGCCAGCAAGACCTTAAATGATGCCCAAATAAACTACACCACAACAGAGAAGGAGTTGATAGTTTTGGTATTCGCCTTTGACAAATTCAGACCATACATACTTGGAACAAAAGTGGTGGTTCACACAGATCATTCAACAATAAAATACATGTTCACCAAGAAGGATGCACGACCACGATTGATACGTTGGATTCTGCTATTACAAGAGTTTGATATAGAAATCAAAGACAAAAAGGGAATAGAAAACCAAGTAGCAGATCACTTGTCAAGACTGAAGCTGGGAAAGGATCAAGATAAAAACAAGGTTAACATACATGAGACTTTCCCTGATGAACAGTTATTCACTGCCATGGAAGTACACGCAAGCGCTGTCGTGACAACCACGGTGACAGGTAAGTTTTCTGATGTTCCTTGGTATGTCGACATAGTAAACTATCTCGTTAGTGGTTTATTACCTCTTGAACTTAACTATCAAGCAAGGAAGAGGTTCCAAAATGATGCAAAACATTATTATTGGGACGACCCTCTTCTATTCAAACATTGTGCATATTAGATTATCGTGAGATGCATACCGAAGGAAGAACGGGAAGAAGTACTCCATCACTTCCATGCTTCTCCTTATGGAGGACACTTTGGAGGAAACAAAATTGATGCCAAGGTTCTGCAGTCCGATTTATTTTGGCCTACATTGTTCAAGCTTTTTACAAGCGTTCTGACAAGTGCCAAAGGACAAGAAATATCTCTAGAAGGCATGAGATGCCCCTGCAAAACATTCTCGAAGTTGAAATTTTCGATGTTTGGGGAATCGACTTCATGGGACCATTCTCAGCTTCTTGTGGAAATCTGTATATACTGTTGGCAGTAGATTATGTGTCCAAGTGGGTAGAAGCCATCGCCACACAAAAGAATGATGTCAAAACCGTCCAAAGATTTTTACACAAACACATCTTCACCAGGTTTTGCATCCCAAGGGCAATCATTAGTGATGAAGGTAGGCATTCTGATAATAGGGTGATTGTTAACGCATTGAAGAAGTACGGAGTGGCCCACATAATCGCAACCGCATATCACCCTCAGACCAATGAGCATGATGAAATCTCAAACAGAGAAGTGAAGAACATTCTGGAAAAGATGGTTAAGCCATCTAGGAAGGACTGGTCTCTCCAATTGAATGAAGCATTATGGCCTTACATGACTGCTTTCAAAACACCATTGGGAATGTCACCTTACCGACTCATCTATGGAAAAACTTGCCACCTACATGTCGAGATAGAATATAAAGCATATTGGGCTATTAAGACGATTAACATTGATTGGGATAGAGCAGGGCAGAAAAGGCTCTTGGATTTAAACGAAATTGAAGAAATTCGAGTCATGGCCTATGACAACGCCAGAATCTATAAGGACAAGACAAAGAAGTACCATGACAGAAAACTACTGCCACGACAGTTCACACCAGGCCAAAAGGTGTTGTTGTTCAACTCCAGGTTGAAGCTCTTCCCAGGGAAGCTAAACTCTAGATGGTCTGGACTCTTCCAGGTAGTTCAAGTTTTCCCCATGGTGCCATCACAATAAGATCTATCAAGGATGGGCACCAGTTCAAAGTAAATGGACAGAGACTCAAGCACTATCAGCGGACTGAAGCCCCAAGAGAACAGGAAGTGGTTACTTTAGGAGATGTCCCTCAAGGAATCCCTAATTTAACTTAATTTATTTTTTAATTATTTTATTTCTTTTATTTTTACTGATTTAGGAACTAGGGATTTAATGTTAGTTTATTTCAGTTTTCAGGCAAATAAAAGAAAGAGAGGAAAGAGAAGGAATGAACCAGCCCATCACACTAACCTCAACCCAAGAGAGAGAGCTCAATGGTAACAAGGTTGTCGTGACAGACTATCACCAGCTGTCACGGCAAACACGCAAGGACAGACTGTCACCAGCTGTCGTGGCATACGCGAGAAAAACACGGAAACGCGTAACATACGCATTCAAAAACCGCGTGACAGCTGGCTCCGTTTTCTACACCAACCGTTACAGCTTTAACGGGCAGAAATCCCATTCTTTATAAACCCCCACTCCCATTTCATTTTTCACCTTCATTCAACTCTCTCTACTCTGTTTCAGAATATTTTTTTAGCTTTCAATATTTTCTTTCCTTTTATTTCCACAGTACCCTGACAAAGACGATGAGATCAACCCGTAGAAGCTCTGCCTCCACCTCTACCGCAGTAGTCTCCACTCCCACACACAGCAGAATCCAAAGAAGGTTCAACTCTGCTGAAACGGAGAAACGATACTATGAATCTTTCTAGAAGAGAGAAATGTGGGAAGAGAGGGGATTTATCTACCAGAAGAAGAGAGGAGATCTGGGTTTAGAGGGGTTCATCGCAAAAAGAATCATCGGTCTGAAATGGCAGATGTTTGCCGAGAAACCAGAGGAAATGAATGTCACCCTCGTTCGAGAATTCTATGCTGCAAATCCCACCAAGGACACATCTCAAGTCACCATCAGGGTAAGACAATTGATTTAGAACCAGCTTATATCAATTTCCTGTATGGCATTTATGTGTGCAGGCAAGAGGACAAACACAGGCAGTTGATTGAAAATGTGTCACCAGCAAACTACGACAACATCATGGCAGACCTCACGACAGAAGGCACTAGCTAGAATGATGATCCAAAACATCGGTGGACCGTTCGAAGGACCCAACTCACACCTGCTGCCAAGCTATGGAACCACTTCGTGAAGAAACGCCTCATGCCCACATCACACAACACGACAGTGTATAGACAAAGGCTGACCCTCGTTTATTCCATTATAAATGAAGGACAGAACAACGTGGGGAAGTATATTCTCAATGGAATTTTCGAGTGCGCACAGAAAGATAAAGGTTCCCTTTTCTTCCCTCATTTGATCACAGCCTTTTGTAGAGCAAAGAACGTCCCCGAGATTGAAGCGGATGTCAAGATCCAAGACAAGGATTAGACACAGCAAAACCTTTATAGTCTGATAGAGCTCAAGGCAGCCACACCAATGGCATACATCGACCCTTCTGCCACGACAGAGCCCACGACAGAACCTGACTCAACAGAACCTGCGACGGCAGAGCCTGATCAGACAGAACCTGACATACCAGCAGGCACTTCCTCCAGCCACATCATTCACCTGCTGCAACGAATGGAGGCACGACATCAAGGATATATGGAGTATATGAGGGATTTCTACACTGCAACGGTAAACTTTATTAAAGCTGAACTTAATTTTCCCAACGTGTAGTTTCCTCCTTTTCCAGAAACCTTGTCTCTTCCACATCACCTATCACCTCCCCCAAGAAAGCTACACCGACAACTGCTTCCACCTAACCATCTGCTGCGACAGGACCAGGCGACACAAGGTCTGAATCACCCTTGGTTACTCCCACCTCTCCCAAGGAGAAGAACCAACCATCTCGAGGAGCCAAGAGAAAGGAACCAATGCTAGAAATCGATCCAAATTATTTCGAAGGTTTCTCCCCCTCTTTAGTCTGGCAAGATGATTCAGACTCTGAACCTTCTTTCGTACACCAAATAGCCAAGGACTTCCCTCCTATGAAGAAAAAGAAGCTTGATCTCGATGTAGAGGGACCCTGTCGCGACAGTGAAGACGGTAGCAGAAGAAGCAACAAAAGTGATAGTAAGCTCGAGATTCTGGACAAAGCTCCAAAAATTTCACCTGCCAGAATCCAGCCACCTTGAGAGGCAAAGTAAAAGGCAGCCTCACCCTCTCCAACTACGAAGGCAGCCTCAGCTTCAAAAGTAACTACCCGCTGACAGCTCCGCATAGATGACAACAGTGACGACAGCAATGTTGGCATTTCAACTTAAGTTTCTTACTCTTCTGTCTTCTATGTCTTAATTATCTATTTGTGATGTTTTTTTTGTTTTTGTTTTGTTTTTTTGTGTCATGCATTGAGAACAATGCAACCCTCAAGTTTGGGGGTAGGCAGCCCTCCAATTATTAATGGACTAATTATATTTCATGTTTATAACTATTTATTTTTGTGTCGAAAAAAAATTGGCTTAAGTTTTTGAACTTCTCTTACCTGTCGCGGTATTCACTGTCGTGACAATAGATTTAGAATGTTTTAGGAATTATTTAGAGCCTTATTATAGTTCTGAACTCTTAAAACACTTTTGTGACTTATATGTTGTTAAGACTCTGTTAGTAAACTTAGAATAGGAAGCTTGGCCACTTGAGTTAGAAAAAAAAACTTAGACTCAGATTTACTCCTAGAGGTGCCTGAAACTGGCTCTAGGAAGATAACTAGAGGTTCCCGAAATCGGCTCTCTAGAGGTGCCTGAAATTGGCTCTAGTTAAGAATTATTTTTTGAAGTAAAACTCAAGAGAGTTAAGTAACTATTCTGGTTTCTAAAGAGTCTAAGCTCATATTTATTCACAAAACATGCACACACTCACACGAGAATTATAGTATTGCTCCGGATAAATCCGTAAACATCCGAAAAGGTATTGATCTTGATGGTAAAGGTGTTGTAGGTAATGGTTGTTCATTGAGCTAAGCCAAAGCCAAAAAGTTTCATTCTTAGTTAGATTGCATTTTCTTGAGGACAAGCAATAATTTGAGTTTGGGGGTGTGTTGAGTGCATAAATGTTCTATATTTTAGCCCTCATTTATCCATATTTTTTTTGCTCAATCGTATGATTTTATTAAAGAAAAAATCATACAAAAATGTCCAAACTCGGGCCTCATTAAAAACCTCCCTACACCTAGATAGAGGAAAATAGTACCCAAGTTGAACACGGGGACCAATCCCGAAAACATACAAGCTCACCCACCCCCTGAAAAGGAAGAAACACACACAACAACAACACCATCACCCACCCTGTCCGCACCCCCAGCACCCTTCCATGAGCCCACACATATTCGCCCTCATCGGCTACACCTCCCCCACCCCCGAGCACAAGGACCTCACGCCCGATCCCACCCTCTCAGGTACTGCCCCACACTGTCCACACCCCCAGTCAGCCTTCTACAAGCCCACGCGCAACCAATCCCGCCGATCGACACCCCTCTTAGCCAGCTTATCTGCAATATCGTTAGCTTCGCGATGTACATGTTGAAACGTACAATGCACCCCTCGACATGCAGTATCAATTCTCCGAAACTACCAATAATACTTCCACGGCCTACTCTCAACATTCAAAACTAAAGACAATGCCACCAAAGAGTCAGACTCAATTATGCAAGGCCACCTACTCCATTTCGATCAACCAAACGCCTCAAGAGCATAGCATATCGCATGGACTTCAGCCTCGTTCGAGTCAAGTATCCCTAGTGGTCCCGCGAACATCGCCAACACCTTACCCCCTGCATTACGTAATACCCCACCACAACCCTCTTCTCCCAGTTTCCCCCTAGCCGAGCCATCCACATTAAATTTCACCATATTCTCCAATGGTGGCAGCCATGTAACTCGCACCCGCGGCCCCTTGGCACGTCCCAAACCCTCACACCACCAAGGACAATCCCACCACATCGATTCCACAAGCATCGCGTTGTGGTCTAGCACATTCACCCAAGAGAAAGCTCGCAATTTGATAAGAAAAAATAAATCCGACGGCAACACCCTCTTACCATTGAACATCAAATCATTGCATGCTAGCCACATCGACCACAATACTGCAGCACAACTCGACACCCACCATTGTCTAACCATCCCCCGAAAAAAAACCATCAAGAAAAATATGCACAAAGCCCACAACAGACTCCGGTCGAACCACCTCCACCTGCCACCAAGCAAAAAACATTGACCAAACCCGCCACATCTACGGGCATCTAAACAGTATATGATCCACCTCATCCTCTCCCTCCCCACACCACCGACAAGAGAAATCCCACACCTCTAGATGCATACCACGGTCCTGCAGTAAACATAGTGTGGGTAATCGTTCAAGGAGCACGAACCACACAAAGCACTGCACCTTCGGCGGCGTTAGCAATGACCAAATTCCCACACTATCCCATTCTGCTTCCCCTTCCAAACCAAAGGATGCCATTAAGCTTGACAACCTTGCCACCGAGAAAGCTCATGTCGGAGTGTGTTTCCAAATCCATTTATCTGGCACCTCCTCAACAAGACTCAACGCTCCCACCACACCTCGCAACTCTCGCAGTTGTGCCAACTCAAACGAGCGCAACTGTCGTGAGAAATAACCACTCCAATCCGCATGCCCCAACGATTGGTCACGTGCATAATCCCATACCAATGCCCATTTATTCACCGCAATCCAATAAAGGCGTGAAAACACCTCACATAATGGTACCTCCAAACACCACCTATCGCGCCAAAAGAGTACCTTTCTCCCATTCCCATCCAACCATATAAAATTAGGCAGCACCATAAATTGCTTAATACTAACCTCGTGTTGTATCTCCACTATTTGTCGCCACACTGGTGACATAGTTCGCCGTTGTCCTATCCCCACCCTCCTATGTAGCACATCTGCGCCATATTTCGCAACCAAAATTTCCTTCCATAACGACGTATCGTCCAACACAAAACGCCACAGCCATTTTTCAAAAAGAGCTAAATTCTGCTTGTTCGAATCTACCACCCCCAAGCCACCAAACTTCCGCGGACAACACACCACCTTCCAGCTTACCCTGCTCATCTTACGTTTCTCCTCCGTATCGCCCCATAGAAAACTCCTACGGATACGGTATAGTCGTTTAATAACACCCTTGGGCACCACAAAAATACCCATGTAGTATATAGGGAGGGGGATAGTACCGAATTCAATAACGTTAAACGAGCTGCGAAGGATAATGAATCCCTCTTCCAACCTGCCAAACTTTTCCGAAAGCGTTGTATCAACGGTTCCCACATGTTTAAGCTACGTGGGTTCACTCCCAAAAGCAAGCCAAGGTACACCATCGGCAAATTCCCCATACCACATCCTAATATACCTGCCATCTCACACAAAGTACCCTTCTCGACGCCTATCCCATACAAGCAAGATTTGGCATAATTGATCTTCAAGCCCGAACTATATTCAAAGCAAGTGAGTACCCTCTTCAAGTTCAGCGCCATCCGCGGATCCCCCTGAAGGAAAAGCACTGTGTCATCCGCGAATCGCAAGTGCGACACAAAACACTCATCAACCACACGCATTCCCTGTATAAGCCCCCCTTCTCCGCCTCCACCAACAATATATGCAACAATTCAGCCACCATCACAAATAATAAAGGTGATAAAGGATCACCCTGTCGCACACCTCGCTTCATCGGAAAATCTTTTGTCCGGCAACCATTGAGTAAAACCGACAGTCGTGCCGTACTAAAACATGTTCACATCCAATCCCTCCATACTTTCCCAAAACCCATCCTCATCTGAATTTTCTCTAAACACTCCCATTTCACGCAATCATATGCTTTTGCGAAGTCATGCTTCAACAAAACCCCTCCCTCACTGTCGGCATTTTACTGCATCAAATGTAGCACCTCATTCGCCAGCATAATACCATCCACAATCTAACGTCCTTGGAAAAAAGCGGATTGAGCATCACTGATTACCATTGGCAACCCCTTTTGTAGCCGCTTCGCTAAGCATTTCGCCACAATCTTATATATAGAATTCAGCAGGCAAATTGGCCGAAAGTCCCCAAATTCCCTTGGATTATCTTTCTTAGGAATCAAAGTCACAAACGTCGAATTCACACCCTTCGGTAATTCCCCCGACGCATGAAAATTATTCAATGCCTGCATCACATCACCCTTCAAAAAACTCCAGCCCTTCTTATAGAATTCAAAAATAAAGCCATCCGGTCCTGGCGCCTTCGTCCCATCACAGCCCCATACTACGGCACACACTTCGTCCTCACTAAACGCAACCTCCAAATCGGCTGCCAAATCACCCGGCAATTGTTTAAATTCCACCACCATATCAGCTTCCCCTAAACAAAATGGAGCTGCAAAATGCTTTCTAAACTCCTCATAAACCACGTATCAAAGTCGCTCCGGATTTACTTCCCATACCTCATTGATGAGCAAACCAGTAATACCATTCCGTATCGCTCTCAATTTGGCCGAGCGGTGAAAAAACACCGTATTCTCATCCCCCTCCCGCAGCCACCGCACCCTTGCTTTTTGTCTCCACACTGATTCACGCATACGTGCTAGGGGCCATAATTCCTGTTGATACATCCACCGTTGCACCAATTGGGATTTCAAAACAGCATTTGCACTCATCGCCCCATCGATTAAGTCAATTGCATTAGTAGTTTCCTCAATCCGATGATCTATATTACCGAATACCCTCTTATTCCATATCCACAAAAAATGTTTCATGCTACGCAACTTCTTAACCACATCCCCACCATCCAACATCGACGACAACCTCCCCCACTCCATTTCTAAATCACGTAAATAGCTCATATCTCCCACCCCAAGCATTAATAAATCTAAACGGCTTCGGCCCCCAATCCAACACATCACTCACAAGTAATAATGGCGTGTGATCGGACAAGCCCCTCGACAATGACGATAAACTCAAATTTATAAACTTATCCACCCAATGCAATGAAACCAAACATCTATCAATTCTGGTACACTTACTATCTGGACCAAACCATGTGTACGATAAATCATTCAAAGGTAAGTCACATAATCCATTATCTTGAATAAGATTCACAAAAATATCCATACATCTATCTGTCGATACACATCCTTGTCTCTCAGACATAGTCACTACCGCATTAAAGTCTCCTATTAGGCACCATGGGATGTCACGGGATAATATATCCACCTCAATTTCATTCCAAAGTAACCCTTGTTGTATCGCATCACATGGCGCATATACTCCCACCATCCCACATTTCCAATTCTCGGCTGTCCAACACCCCTCAACCGCCACAAAGCGCTCCCTCACAACCTTCCGATCAGCTTTGAATCTATCCGTCTCCCAACACATTAGAATTCCCCCAAATCGCCCTATCGACATCGAAAACACAAAATCAAATTTATCTGACACCCAAATGTTCCTTAACATCAATTCCGTTATAGATTCCATCTTCGTTTCCACAATGATCACACACTCCCCACGATGTTGCCGTATTAGATTATGTACCCCCTCCTCTTCGCTGTTGTTCCTAACCCCCGCACATTCCACGACAACATCCTTATAATTCTATTACAATTGGAACGGCTCCCTCGCCTCAATAAGGCGAGCAATATCTTTGATAACATTCTCCTCGTTCCCAATTGTCTCCGCACCCAACAGTTTCCCCAACTCCCACGTCTCTTGTGCCTCCCTAAGGATACTTCGCTTACGTTGTAGAAAATCTGAATCCGACAAGGATCCGTTTGCCAACTCCGTTGATGCTGGCTTTGGGTTTTTCCGTGGTCTTCCCCTCCCCCTTTTCTCCACTGCCCTGCCTCTTTCCTCCGTGTTATCCATCTGTCCAGGCGATCGTAGAATTTCAGAGAGATGTCGAACCCTCCGCTGCCTACCTTTATATTCTATCAACGCTGCAATCCCATCCCTAGAGGAATCAAGATTAGGCCCAGCTTCTACGTTTTCCTCATGCTGAACCGCATCCCTATCCCTATCTAACATCTTGTCTCCACTGCTGTCGGGTATTTCACAAGCCCTAATGTCCATACTACGATACTCAACCACCTCCCTCTCGACCATGCCTACGTCTTCATCTGCCCTTCCCAGCGTCGCCCGTCCCAAATTTACCTCCTCACTCTGGTTCGATTCGATCACCCGATCATCCCTTCGTTTGTTGTCATCCCACAGCTTGTTAATCATTCAACTCTTCGGTGAAGTCATACTAACCGAATCCGGGACCACCGTCTCCTCTTCTTCATCACAACCCTCCTCGGATGCAGTTTTAACCACTATTGTACCCCTATCTTCCACCTCCATCGTCCATTTCTCCCCCTCCGAATCCTCGTCACCCCCTCCTCCTCCCCATCCCGATCCTGCAAATTGGGTCCATTCACTTCATACACACGAATCCGATATTGCTTGTCGCCAGTAGCGACATCTATTGTTTCCTCAATCGGGAAAAACCAGTCCGTTTCGATGAGAAATAGCGCTCTCTTGAACGATGTAGGTGATTCGGTCTTGTTGGCTATACAATTCAACTCACCCTATAGTGCCGCAATGTTTCTGAAGGTGCCCTCGGACCAGGCATGTATCGGTAATCCACATGCCGAAACCCAGACTCGTCGATTTGGGATCATACAATCTGGAAGCCACTCCGAAATATTCTCTAGCCATGGTGTAAAACACCCAGATTTAATGCATTCATCTCTTGTTTCCCCATTTGGGAACATTAATAAAACAAGTTATCCCGCAACACGCATTAATGAAAACTCTCGCTTGGTTGTTCGTAAATCATATGCTAAATCCATTATCGATCGTGGTTGTCGACAAAACCCCAATGCACAAATCTTCAGTATTGCCAATTTGTCCGCATCGATCACACCCTCAACCCTACGATAATCCCTCGTTGCCGCCGTTTGATCCCCCTTCGTGTTATCACTTGCCACTGCCCTATTCTGTCGTTTGTCCTTTATCGCATTCGATTCATCCCCCTCTACCCTAGATGTTCCTCTTTGGCGGCGCAAAAATGCATCTCTCGTTTCGTGTTGTGCCAATTGCACCGTCAATTTCGATCCATACAAGCGAAACCCATCGAATCGTTCAATCACTCGTTCCGCCTCGACCTTCGTTTTCATACGAACGAAACCAAACCTAGTCTCGTCCCTAGCCCTCTTCGTCGGCACAAAGACATCTACCACCACCCCATGTCTATCAAACACCTGTCAAACCCCTTTCCAATGTAGTTGTGCCGGTAGATTGCCGACGAACAAGGTCCAGCACTGTCGTGGTGCTCTCCCGCCGTTCTCACCCATGTTTCCACTCCATTTATCCATATTATTGATGCACTCAAGCATGTTTAGTTGCATTTTAGGATGGAATTTGCATAAACATCACAAATGGATAATTTTGCACAGATATTGTTGATTTCAGTTAATTCTTGCAGGTACATGTCGTAGCAGTATCCAGGGCAGCAGAGGAACAGAAGATAACTGCAGAGCTGGAGTGAAAGGTTGAAGAAAAACTGCCTCATGTATCACTGTTGTGACAACTGTCGTGACAGATTGGTGACAGTGAAGACAACAGAGATGGAAAATGCGAAGTGGAATTCGACTAAAAGGGGGTTTCAAGCCTGATTTTTGTAAACCACTCGCATTATTTTTGGAGCCTAGAAGCACAAGGAAGGCCTTGCCCAAAGTTTGAGGAGAAAGTCAAAGCAAGAAGATAGGGTGAATTAAAGGACGTTTACTCAGAGATTTAGTCTTTAAATAAAGTGTACTTTAATTCAAACTAGTATTCTTGGCCATTAAGAAAGCTTACACCCAAGGCCTATATATATGCTTGTATTTCGACTAAGAGAGGGATAACCTAGCTCCTAGCCATCTTCCATCATAAACCCTAGCTTTTTTTTCCTTCTTCATCATGTTCTAAACCTTCCTAAGGCCAAGGGTTGATCTTGTAAAGTAGTTGTAAGGGTTAAATTGTTTCTTAGGTTTTTTCTATTCAATCAATAAAACTTCAAGTTTATTTACTCTGGTTTTAACATCTCATAAGAGTATCGGGAGAGCATTGTGAGGTTATCTATTTACTTAATATCTGGAGAGTTAAGCATACGAAAGGAGTAATACAACTTTTCAATTTATGGTTAAACTATCTTGGCCTAGGGATAAGTAAAAGGTTAAGCGGTTAAAGAAGAATTCACAAACATCGGTGTTCATCCTTCGATTCACGCCGGGAGGTATCATCCAAGACGTGTTCGCAGATAGAACTTGGACCTAGGGATAGGACAAGTCATAACAGGGGTTCTTGCCGAACTTGAAGTAACAGAGTTGTTGATCGCTGCCACGACAACAACAGACCTCTGCCGCGAAAGGTGCTGCCACGACAGGCTCGATGACATACACACAGAAGTCCTCTGAACAGTGCAACAGCTGCACTACTAAACAATTCAATACTAGCCTACTTTATCAATCTGATTTATTCCTTTATTTTAGTTTATCTTCAAGAATTCTCATAACACATTATTAAATCTATTTCTTTTCTTGTGCAGAGTTTTAAAGTTAGAAGAATTTCCCGTCCCTATGGAAACGATATCTGATACTTCGTATCACTATATTACTTGTGTCGTGTATACTTGCACTCAATTGCGATAGCCTTATTTACACACAACAACAACCTGTTGGTTTGGGAAGGAGGAAATAAAGAGTGATAAGTACCTAAGATGTACTTAGTGAGGTAGCACTTAAATCTAATAGTTTAGTCTTTTTCGGTGTCTTATTTCAATTAACCAAGGTTACGTAGCTAGGATTCATATTACATAAGAATCACCTAGCTAGTTTAAACATGATCAAGAATCACTTAACTAGTTTTAGCAGCATGGAAACTACAAATAGGCATATACGCACATTCACATCAAGAACAATATAAACAAACCGTCATTTAACAATAAAAACCATGAATTCATAGCATATCATGTACATAGAACTAACATGTGATCGATCAAGTAATACGTAAACATATCTCATAGTTACCATTCGAATAGGCATCTTAGGCATGTAGATCATATATTTTTCAAGCAAAATCAGATTGGTGTTTAAACCTTTAATGTCTTGAATTCATGTTTCATATAATCACAATCAAATAACATAACAAGTCACATATATCACTTATCACATGTCTTATTCGAGTACTTGTAGTGTTTTGCCTTGGTAGATTAGTAGGACTAGGTAATCAAGACTCTTCAGGTACAAGGTACCAATTCAGAGGATGCACAAGGCATCAAAATCAGAGGGTGTACAATACACCAAGGTGTCTTCAACACCATTACAAGATAACCAATGATCAACAGAGGATGCTCACAGCATCAATTACACAAGGTGTTAACAACACCAACAGAGAGTACCCAATGTACTAATTTTAGAGGAGCTCTAGACTCTAAGGCATGTCGTTCTACCTAAGACCAACTAGTCAACCAAGGGTTTATAGTGTCTTTTAATTCAAACAATCACAAGGCAAGTCATTAATAAGCCAACATATCAATCATATAGCATGTTGCAAGCATATAAGGTCTATCTTTGGACAAAGTCTCATTGTTTCTAACATGTGTAAGTCACATGTACTCATTCCCACAACATGTAACCTTCAAGAGAAGTAGCATAACAATCATATAGAACACATATAATCCATCAATCAAGAGCATATACCATGTATCACACAATAGCACCAAACTAGTAGCAAACATAAGCAATTGTCTTTCCATTTATCCTTCTTCCCTTAAAACATTTACCAAATAATAATTAGGTTCATTTCATTCTTTCAAGTCATCATATATTAAATTGAAAACATTGGATAGGACACTAGTCCTAACCCTAAGGAATAACTACACTCACTATACTACAAGCTTAGCTAGTCTTGATCCTTGATGATTATTCTCTTATTCTTCTTACAAGTTGGACCAGCTCTTGACTCCTCCAAGGTTTCCTCAAATTCTTTGTCTTAAAATTCATATATAAACATATATGAAACATATTAGAAGTCAATTCAAACATATAAGCTCATTTACACAAATGCAAACATTAACATTCAAAACCGTTTTTCTTATTGGCAGATTGAGTGCTTGTTACTAATTTGGACATATCTTTTTACACACATATCCAAATTTTGATTACTTTACCATTCTAGAAAGTATATTTACACAGCTTTACAACCATGTATGGGACATATTTTCGCGTTTCTCAATCAATACAGTTTTTTTATTTCAACATAGGTCATTTTGCAGTTCTGGACAATTTGTAGTACCTTCACGATTTTGGTTCCAGATTTTTCTATAGAGATCAAATTTTAGTGTCGTTTGTTTCTAGTTAAAATATACATCTCCAAGTATTTTTCTATCAAAATTTAATGTCTAAATTCCATGTATTTTATTTTTGGTGAATTTTTGAAAGTCATTGTCCAAAACAAGGCAGTGCTAGGCAGATTACACTAACTTCTAACTTAAGCTCTTTACAACTTACTTTCATGGCTTCACCATTCAATCTTATTTTACCAGCTAACTATACATTTCCTCATAACAATATCTAACACTTTTAAACATAAATTTCCAGATTTATTATGGATCAATTTAGGCTTTGTCTTTTCAACATCTCCAAAATAGTCCCTTAACCATTTTATCTTTGCATGAGACCGATTTTGATTCTTATCATATAACCCAACTAAATATGTGTTTCTTATCATCTTACCACTAATTTCCAGAATCAAATTCATCATTTACCACAAGCAATAGTAACATTTCAGAACATACAAACAACTTAACATGTAACTTTGATGAACTAGTTGAGTAGAAACACTTACCTAGCTTTCTAATTCGATTTCCATGGCAAGATGACCAACATGCAAGTATATTTTCAATCTATCCTTGAGTTTTCTCCAGCAAAAACTTTCCCTCTAAGCTCTCTCTTTTTCGGCTGAAGAGAAGAAAATGGGAAAAGAAGAGACAACTCTCTCAAGTTAGTGGATTTGTGTAAGACACTAGAATTAGATTTTGTCCTTTACGCCCCTAAGTTAGCTTTTATGGAATTTTCAGCCAACGGTGAATTAGGGAACTCACTTATTTTACCGTGCAACCATTGGTGTTTTACACAATTCTTAATTTAATCACCCCAATTAAGTCCTTTGGTTAGTGCATTTCTTCTAATTTAATCCTTATTAACCGAATTTAGAGTTTAATTTTGTTTAATATAATTAATCACTTAGCTAATTAATTTAAATGACTTTTAGGGTATAGTTTAGGGTGTTACAATGAATCAGCAACGTCTCATTTTCTAAATGTGGTGACATTTTTTGGCAGTACATGGTCAAGTGCGCCAAAGGACAAGTGGTCCCGTCATACTTCTCAAAGTCAGGAGTTTTGAATTTTGGAGGAACCACTATGTCAAACACCAGACATAGATCCCTTGCATCTACACCACCATAGACATTTCCTCCTTGTAGGGCTCTGATGATCTCTTCAATCTTATCGCAGCGGCCTTTCCACCTCTTATTCATTCTGGCCCTATCAGTGGCCTTATGGAGAACCTCAATGCTTTTGTTCTCCTCAAAATTTACCCCACATTTTGCTGGAATACGAGTTGAGCTTCCTACTATGCGGATCTAGAATCCCTCATTCGGTGGAAATATCTGACTAGTCTTTCCGGACCGGGGCGACGAAACATCAACAACCATCTTTCCTCCTTCTGAGTCTCTAAAACCCAACATAGCAGCTATCTGGATGGCTATGTTTTTCTGTGCTTGCGTAATTTCTTCCTTCAAGTTCTTTTCTAATTTATCGAGTCAGTCTTGGGTACTCTTGTGGTTTGCTTCTAGAGTTGTCAATCAATCTTTTGTAGTCATAGCACGAGTATCGTGTTTGCGCGGGATCTTTGCTACTTAAATAGATTTTTCCAAAATTAATCTTTTTATTAAACATGTGTGCATGCAATTATCAAAATATTATTTAATGCAAACAAACAAAAAGCAAACGCATGAAAGAAAATGTATGTATGCAAAAGCATGAATGCAGGTGAAGGGTCATCAATTATATTAAGGTGTTGCTCTAGAAGTAGCCTTCATTGGATGACGAAGGTCCTACGAATATGTCTCGGTCTTAGCACCCATTTCTTTGATCAATCTTTATAGCCTTGGTCCTACCTCCCCTATCAGTTTGACATGGAAGAAAAAATGTAGCTTCTTGACGTCACATGTTTAGATACATATTCGATTTAGGATGTGATGCTTCTATAGAACTCGTCTCGCTCATGGGTCCTTTTGACGTCACAAGTTTAGCTACATCTAAATATGAGATGTATGCAACAAACAAATATGCCAAAAAAATACACACACAAAAAGGTTAGTACTCTTTTTAAATAAAAACAGAAATAAAAACCTAAAAGGTCCAAAATAATTTCATTGTACGAATAATTCAGGGCAGCGCATTTCAACACTCTAGGACATGTTTCCATGGATTATCCTTATGAAATAATTTTGACCAAACTAAAAGCCTAAGGTTTTCCGCATGGCTTTATTGAAGTGGGATTCTATATTCTTAAACTTGATTTGGTCCTAAAAGGGTACCCGAGTTGTCCTTGTTGTCCCCTACTAAGGGTAGCAAAGCCCTCGATTCTCATCCATTACAGGATTCAAACGAATCGAGTTCAACTCAGGAGGAGTAACCACTTATGCCTTCTCGAAGAATCAATACCCTTACGAAGACAAAGGGAATGAGTCTCAAAGGTACTTGCTAGGCTCATACGAAGAATCAGTATTCTTACATGAGCAAAGCGTGTTCCCCCCACTTAAATGAATGGGACAAAGCTCGGGTATAGAGCTTTCTTTAAAGAATTATAGAATGCGTAAAATAGAATTACATTCATTAAACGGACGAATAAATTGAACCTATTGTCAACTTGCAAATTCCATTAGTTTTTGAGAAATCCTTTTTTGAAATCAATTTGTGGCATGACTGTCTTTTGTATTTTTTAAAAAACAAAACGTCCACAGCGGAGTCGCCAAGCTGTCGCAACCCTTCTCGAGCCTGACTCTTTGGAAAACTTTAAAAATACGGAGTCGCCACCAATCTTTTTGAAAAAAAGTGTGATTAGATCACTTTAAAGTGGGGTTTTTTAAGAGAAAGTTTTATTTTATTAAAAAACGGTTTTGGTCTGTGAAAATCAGAAAACAGGTTCGGGGTCGGTTACGCATGGGGAAGTGTTAGCACCCCCACAACGCCCAAAAATTGGTACCTAATTGGTTTCAAAAACGTTTTCAAAAAAAAGGAATTTGTAAGTTCATGAAGGTTCAATTTCATTTGTCGGTTTAATAAATATAAATCTATTTTAACGGCCTTATCGCTCGGGAAATGAACTTTAATCACCGCCAACACTTCTGGCGCTAACCCATCATTCTCGTTTGATAAAATACCACATTAATTAAATTCCACTTTTCAGGCAAACAGAGAACTTTTATTCGTTGAAGATTTTATTTATTCTAAATTTAAGTTTATTAATCCTAAAAAAGGTCTAAGTTTTTTTATTCCTATTTAAGGATTTGAATTTTATTAAGTGTATTTTATTTTTTGTGAAGAGAGTTTTCCATTAATCAAGTCTCTAATCTAAGCTTGAAGGGCCTATTCCTAAGGTTAAAACTAAGTCAAACAAGATAAGAAAATTTACAACTTAAAATTTTCTAATGGATTTATATCAATTTTATTTTCGAGAATATTTTCAACATTTTAAAACTTCTATTGTTTTTGTGCTTTAAAGATTTTTATTTGTATTTTATTTTTATTCTTTTTATTCGAAAATGTATCTTAGTTTTAAAACTTTCATATTTTTTTTGTGTATTTTGAAAAGTTTTTTTCTTTAAATGTTTTAAAACCCTTTTATTGAAATGATAATTTTTTCTTTAAATTTTTACTGCTTTTTTTAAGTCTTTATTTTAAATATATATTTAAAGGAGTATTTCATTTTTTACTAGCAAAAAAGGTTTATTTTTTTGGAACTTTGAAAAGCTTTATATATTTTTTTATATTTTTTGAAACTTTATTTTTAATGAAATATTTCTTAATTCAAAAAAATATTTTAATTATTTTTAATTTCTCTTTATAAGGATTTTATTATTTAGGTGACCTTTTTAGGAGTTTTTTATTTTTATTAAAAATAAAGAAAGCTTTTTCCTTAGAAAATCATTTTTAAAGAAACACCCCAATTTTTAAAACTTTATTTTCAACAACACAATTATTTAATATTTTTAGAATGGGATGGATTGAAAAACGTTTATTTTCAATAACACAATCTTTTGATTTTTTGATTAAAAATAGATCAAAATTTTATTTTCAATAACATAGTTATTTTAGAAAGAGCATGGATCAAAATTTATTTTCAGCAACAAGATATTTTAGTTTTTTAAGAATGAGATGGATTAAACAAAGTTGAAGAACATGAACAAACAAAATCGAAAATCAAAACACAAACAGAAAAATTTACCGAACACAAATTTCAATCTCCAATTCCAAATTGCAACCTAAAAACATAAACAAACAAAAATTTAACCAGGAAAATAAAATTAAAAACAAAGGAAATAAAGGAAAAAACTAACGAAATTGTAGAAACCGCGAGCTATCTCCACTTGAACCGATTTCAATTGTCACCAAAAATTCGAACCAAAGCTGCTCCAAACTCAAACTAACTTCAACAATTTTCCAACAATTTTCAGAGAACTCTATGGGAATTTTTGGATGAATTTTCAGTGTTTTTTCTTATCCCTTACAATGGGGAAATGGGGCTCAATTTATAGGGTTTTGGTGCTTGGAAAACAAGGAAATTTGGGGACACAATCCCTTGATTTCGTCCAAATCAAACCAAAAAACAAACCTGATTATTTTCTTTTCTAACATGATTGAAAATCAATTTTGATTTGCCTCGAATTTGGAAAAAATTGGGTGTTCTTTCCTTAACCCGAAACTAGGTTTTTTACCTCTTTTCCTTCTTGTTTTCAGGTGATTTGTAACACCCCAATTTTGGGCTTAGAAGTTTTGGGTTTGAACCGGGCCGGTCGAATTTTCGGTTCGAATATAAAAGGTGGTTTTAAGGAAAGCCTAGTTCGGGATGCATTAAAAATATGGAAAAATATCTAAAAATCCTCTTTTAATATATATAAGAGGGTGGTGAAATCAATTTTACAAAATAAGGTTTGGAAATATGACATTTTGAGTTAGTGACTAAAATGTAATTTTTGAAAAGTTCGTGACTGTTTTAAAAGGATTGAAACATTGAATCTTTAAGGAGCTAATTTACCCAAGGGAGGATTTCTCCAGATTTTTCTTTATTTTTAAAGACTCATTTAAGGTTTAATTAATGAAAAGAAAAGAGGGAAAAGATATTTTTAGTTTCATAACTAACTTTTACCAAAATTTTCCCATTTCATTTTCTCTCAAAATTCCCTCAGCCAAACACATTTCCACAGCAACTTTTCCTTTGATTTTCACACCTAAAGTTGAGATTTTAATTCCTAAATGATTCATAATCATTTCTACACCAAATCCTCATCATTTGCTTAATGAATTTTCAAGGATTTTGGCTCTAAACAAGGAGAAATCCACATTTAGAGGTATGAACGTCCTTCTCCTCTAAATACTCAGTTATTTACTGAAATTCCCAAGTTTTCAATCCTTAAATTGAGTTTTATTAAAGGTTTTAATGTTGTGATCTTGATTTTGGCTTAAAATGCAAGATTTGGATTTAATTTTGAAGAATTTCGTATTGGATGATTGGGCTCTGTTTTGAGATGTCTTTTTTATGTATTTTGGATGTCTAAATGATGTGTGATTGAGGTTTAATCAATGCAATCCCGAATAGGTTGATTTTCCTAAGTTTTTACTTGTGAAAATGGTGGTTTTTGGGGTGATCTTGGTATTTTGTTAATGCTGGAGGTATAAGGACGAGTTTGAGTTTATTTTGGATGTTAATTGATGTTTAATAATGGTTAGAAGTGATGGATCTTGGCTGGGTTAAGTCTTGGAAGTGTTTGGAGGTGATTTCGGTTGTGTTTGGTAGCCGAAATGTTGGATTTGCAAAGAGCAGCGAGTTTAGGTGTGTTGCTGGTGTTTTTAATGCATGATGATGCATTAATCCTCTGTTGTTATGTGCTTGAAATAGGGGGGAATGATCCGTGAGCAATAGAGGTGGCGTTGATGGTTTCGGATGCTTGGAAGGCTTGTTGGCTAGCCTAGTTTTGTGTATCGGTGAGTGAAGTTGGGGTTTTCAGCTTTAAAACCAATGTTTGAAGGTTTTTGGGAGCTTAGTTTAAGCCTAAACAACTTAGCTATGCTCAAGAGTAAGTAAATGGAATTTCTCTCTTGGTTTGTGTTATGAATTGGTTTTTAAAGCACTTGTGATTGTTGGATGCAATGCATGTGATTTGCATGTTTAAATTCTGTTTTGAAAGCATATTTTAGTATGGTTTAATGTTGGTTTTGAAAGTCATGTGTGAAGGATGCTCAAGGTAAGTGATCCTTGGTTTTGTACATTGGAATTGTGGAATTGATGCATAGTGTTGCATGTTGTTTAATGGCTTTGTTTAATGCTTCAAAACAGTGAAGTGATGATGGTAATTGGTGGTTTTGGCATTTTGGTTATGCTTGTAAAAACAATGGATTAATATGGTAAAATGGTTATATTGGCAAGTGATGTAAGTGGTTCTTGGTTACTTTAATCGGATATAGTTAGCCGGCTATAGGATTGGGTGCATCGTGAATTGAGTCGCCTTGGATGTCGAGGGGGTTGTAATTGTACCATAAACTCCATCCAAGAATCCTAGCGATTGAGGAAATTGGTGTCACCACGATGGAGGATGGCTCTCGTGGGTGGGCTTGGTTAAGTGCCACCACGATGGAGGATGGCTCTCGTGGGTGAACTTTGTTAAAAGTCACCACGATGGAGGGTGGCTCTCGTGGGTGGACTTTGTTAAGCGTCACAACGGTGGAGGGTTGCTCCCGTGTGTGAGCTTGGTTAAGGTGATTACAATGGTTGTGGTAGCTTCCATGTGTAAGCCTTGTGATGTGTCCCGGCTCTCGCTAGTGTATTATACAACTTCCGATGAGTGATGTTGAGGGGCTGTGATTGTACCGTTAAACTCCATCACGGGTGTTGAGGGGTTGTGATTGTACCGGTAAACTCCACCTTGTGTTGTTCGGAAGTGTGTATGGAGCGTGTGGGACAACACTTGTAATCCGCGTATCCGATTGTGTCTTGTGTTATGATGGTTTGTGAATTATCACTTGGAAGCCAATATAATGTTCTTGAATGTAATGAAGCATGAGATGCTTGAAATGATGCAAGGTTGCATGGAAAGTGTGTAATGTACCAAGAATGCATGTATTACTTGTTAGCTTGAACAAGTGTTTATCTTTTATTGAGAATGGTGCATGTGTGCATGGAATCTCTTTAGTGCATTGAAGTCTTGTGAAGGCTTGTTTTAAAAGGCATGTAATGCAAATGTTGTTTTTGTGGTTCATATGTTGCATTTGTGTAATGCATGAGATAGATTGAAGGAGTAAGTGGTTTTCAAAGGTTTTTTTGCATTGAGATGATTTTCAAATATGAGAAAAGTATAATGTGAAGTGGAAGTGTTTTCCAAGGAATTAGTATTTAACTTTGCATATGATGTTCATGCATGGAAAGGTTAAATTGATGGTTTTGCAAGGATGTGCTTTGAAGTGAGTTACTTAGCTTTTCTAAGCTAAGGGTTGGTTTTCATGTTTGAGCAATGCATGATTTAAAGCATGTTGTTTAAAAAGGGGTTTTCAAACACTGCTTTGGTTTATCGAAATGTGTTTACTTTTGAAAGAGGTTTTATGACTCGCTGCATTGATGGTGTTTTGGTTTTGAGCATTCCTCACTAAGCATTATGTGCTTACGCTCCTTTTTGTCCATCAATGCAGATGTTTGAAGTTGGGACAGCAAGAAGCAAGGGATTCAAGGAGAGCTCCACTTGAGAAGTATGTCTCGGTTAATAGCTATAGATAATAAAGGCAATGGGGGGGAGTCTTTTATGTTGATGTTTAATGAGATTGTGTATGTTGGACAAGTTTGGTTTATGATTTGAACTACGTGGTTTAACGCTTGCAACGTTTGAATCTTCTAATTCATAAGTCGTTATGCTATGCTTCTTGTTTTAAAAGCATGATTAAGTGTTGGATGTGTTGAAAGAGTTGGTGCACCTAGGGGTGGTTTTCTATCTAGATTTTAATGCAAGTTGGTGGTTATGATGCTTGGCAAGTTGTTGATTTGTTGAGGATTGATTTGGAGCATGTTCGATGGGGTTTAAATGTGTTAAATCAGGCCTATTTGCTGTTTCTGGGCAGGGTGTTTCGAAACACCCTTGCCTGTTTCGAAACAGGTGCTTGATTTGGCATGGGTGTTTCGAAACGGGTAGAGGTGTTTCGAAACACTTTGGCTACTGCCAAGCCCCGTTTCTGAGCGGTCTATACCCGTTTCGAAACACTTGACCGTTGGGCACTGATTTGAATGGTTTTGAGGTTTGCAAGCTTTACGTTTTAGTCCTGATTCTTGTATGTGCAATTGCTTGAGTTCGAGATGTCCGTTTAAGGTGATATTTGGTAGAGAGGCATGAAACATAACTAATTTCATAATGGTAACTTATAAATTGGTAAAGTCCTCTTAATTTCCAGAATTTACAAATTGGTCCCTAAATTCGTATTTTGTGCAATTGGGTCCCTTATTGTTTTCCGATTGCTGTGATTTTTGAGTATGCTTATCTCAAGAGTATGCCTAGGTTTAATGTGCATCTAGACAAGTTTTAAAAAAAGGGTTGTTAATCAAGGTTGACTTTCGGGTTGACTTTAGTTTTCCCCATGTAATCTTCGTAGTTCGGGTCTACTGTCTAGGCCGGGCTAAGGGGGTTACATGATTGGACGATGGCAAGGAGCGGCGTCAGCGGAATTGGACTCGGCGGGTCGTGGCGGTTCAACCGGCACCATCAGCGACGAGCTTCGTAGCGTAAATCGACGGTAAAGGGCTGTGATAGCCTGGTTTGAAACAAGGGAGGAGTTTGAGTAAGAAACCCCGCCCGTGGCGGCGCAGGGTCTTCCCCACTCTCCCCTCTTTTTTTGCTTGATATATTTTGGTCCCTTGGATCTGCTTGCCCTAGATCTGATAGCCCTCAATAAACATGCATAAAAATAAAGATACATGAGTTAGTTTGAGCCTTTTAAAATTAAAATGGGTTCCTTATTATTTATGAGGTGGGTTTTATTTTAATGGGTCCTTATTAAAAATAAATGGACA
Organism: Hibiscus tridactylites; assembly: GCA_958450335.1. Lineage (NCBI taxonomy): Eukaryota > Viridiplantae > Streptophyta > Magnoliopsida > Malvales > Malvaceae > Hibiscus > Hibiscus tridactylites. The sequence continues at coordinate 20,132,435 of OY288289.1, read as the reverse complement.
CTTTCTATTTTAATGATAGGTTTAAAAAAGTGGGTTTACTATTTTGTAGAGGTGGGTTTTGTTTAAATGGATATTTATTTTAGGAGGGTTTGCATCCTTTTTATTTGAAAGTGTTTTTTATATTTTATATTTATTTTATTTTTTGGGTTTTAATTCTAATGTGTGTGTGTGTGTATATATATATATATATGTGTGTGTGTGTGTGTGTGTGTGTGTGTGTGTGTGTGAGAGAGAGAGAGAGAGAGAGAGAGAGTGAAAATTCAGTGACAACAATGTCGAGGTAAACTCTTTCATGTTATTTACTATGCTAGCCGCACTTTAAATGATGCACAAATCAACCACACTACCACTGAAAAAGAGTTACAAGTTGTCGTGTTTGCCTTTGATAAGTTTAGAGCATACTTGATAGTAACTAAGGCCATTGTTCACAATGATCACTCAGCCATTAAGTACTTAGTGACTAAAAAGGATGCTAAACCTAAACTTATTAGGTGGATACTTCTCTTTAAAGAGTTTGACCTAGAAGTTAGAGATAGAAAGTGTTGTGAAAAACAAGTGGTTGATCACCTATCTAGGTTAGAAAACAAGGCTGAAAACAATGATGAACAAGAAATTAAAGAGGAATTCCCTGATGAGAAAATATTATATGCTACAACAATTATGTGGTATGTTGATATTGTTTACTTTCTCATTAGCGGTATTTTGCCTCCTGATTTGAATAGCCGGGGTAGGAAGAAGTTCAAGCATGATGTGCGATTTTACTTTTGGGACGAACCTTATTTATTCAAGCAATGTGCTGACCAAATGATAAGAAGATGTGTTCCTGAAGAGGAGCAAAAGGAGATCATATTCCATTGCCACTCATCATCGTGTGGAGGCCACTTTGAAGGTGCTAGAACCGCTGCAAAAGTCCTCCAATTAGGGTTTTACTAGCCCATACTTTTCAAGAATGCACATGAATATTGCAAAACTTGCGATAGATGCCAACGGACTGGAAATATTTCTCAAATGCACGAAATGTCATTGTAAGGCATCCTGGAAGTGGAACTCTTTAATGTATGGGGAATAGATTTCATGGGACAATTCCCTTCGTCATTTGGGGATCTCTACATCCTGTTGGTAGTGGATTATGTGTTAAAATGGGTTGAAGCAGTGGTGACACCAAAGAATGACTCCAAGACTATTTTGGAGTTCCTTCACAAGAACATCATCACAAGTTTTGGAGCACCACGAGCCATAATCAGCGATTAGGGAACTCACTTTGACAACAAGCTGATCTCCAAGGCATTGCAAAGATACGGGGTGAGACACAAAATTGCTACGGCATATCACCCTCAGACCAATGGACAAGCAGAGATCTCCAATCGAGAGATAAAGCAGATACTTGAAAAGGTAGTCAATCCCAAGAGAAATGATTGTTCTCCAAGACTTGATGAGGCTCTATGGGCCTATCGCACAGCTTTCAAGACACTCTTGGGAATGTCCCCATTTAAACTTTCCTATGGCAAGGCATGTCATCTTCCCGTCGAACATGAACACAAGGCCTATTGGACCATCAAGAAGCTCAACATGGATGCCCAGCTAGCTGGAGAAAGGAGGATGTTAGAGCTTAATGAGATGGAAGAGTTTAGGGTTCATGCTTATGAAAATAAACGGTTGTACAAGGAGAAGACAAGGAAGTGGCATGAGAAACATCTTTTGCCACGACATTTTTTAGAAGGTTAACAAGTGCTTCTCTATAACTCAAGGCTTAAGCTATACCCTAGAAAACTGAATTCTCGATGGTCAGGCCTCTTCCTCATACACAAGATTTACACTCACAGAGCTATGGAAATCAAGAAGCTCAATGATGACACCGTGTTTAAGGTAAATGGCCAGTGCCTGAAGGTCTACAATGGAGCTCTGATCTTGAGAGACAAGTAATCCCTACTCCTCCATGACCCTTGAGAGTTTGCTTCTTCCCACTCCTTTTAATTATGCTATAGTATTTTAATGTTTTTATGTTTATAAATAATTTAGTTTATCTTTTTATTACTCGTACTTTTGTCCTTTATCTTAATTGTTCTTCATTTTAATTTTTTATTCTATGTTGTTATTTTTTTATCCCATGTTAAAACTAACTCTAGAGTTGTAGGTGGCACATTAAGGCTTCATTTAAGGAGACAAACTTTTTCTTATTAGGGTTAGGGTTTTGTCTCTATCCCAATAAGGAAAGGAAAAAGGGCCAAATTATTTACAAGTTTAAGGGGGCGGAATTAAAAAGGCAAAAAATAGGATTTTATTTCTTTTTAATTTTCAAACCCTAAATCATTATAACCTCAAACATTTTCTCTCCACCTTTTTACCTTTTCATTAAATACTTGTCCTCTCTCTTCTCTTACACACGCCGCATAATCTTCAGCCATCACCCCTTCTCTCTCCAATTACGTCTGATAGTTACCAAGGCTTTCCAACTCCCCACATCATAACTCTTCTTCTCGCATATCACCTTCATCTTCTTCTTCCCTTGCACTGCCTACGCCAAAACCCCCCATCAAATTCATCTTCATCTTCTCCCCTTACAAAATATTTCCAAAACTCCATCTCGACTTTTTGCTATACCACCTAGCAACTATGGTTCGCTACAAGAACATCACTAGTGGCTCCAGTAGTGCACAAGCCTCGCCCACCATCGAAATCAAAAATTTCTTTGACAATACGCCCAAGGAACGGTTCCAACTCATCAAAGAGAGAAAGTTGTTAGCTGAACAAGGCTTTAAGTTCCCTACTGAGGGGGAAGCAGGTTTTGACATAGAGGTCATGGACATTATCACTGCACATGGCTTGGAGACCTTTATGAAGCACCCAGGCACCCAGGCGACATCTCGGTGGCCCTGGTTCAAGAGTTCTATGCCTATCTGACGAGCCTTGCCCAGTCATGTGTGCATGTGAGAGGGGAGCAAATCAAGTTCACCGTCGCGGCTATCAACAAATTTTTCGGGCTGAAGAATGTGGTGGACCAACACACCCCATTTGCTGCTAGTGTCAATGCCCAAACATACAAAGAAGTCCCAGAGGACTTGTGCTTTACTAGGACTGAGTTGGACCAAACCACTAGGTTTGTGGAGCGAACCCTCCTCGAGCCCGAAGCCAAGGTTTGGAACCACTATTTGAAGACCCGCCTCATGCCTACCTCCCACTCGGTAACTGTGCACATCACCAAGCTGCTCCTCTTGCATTCCATTCTCAACAGCCGGCCCATAGATGTAGACAAACTCATTGTTGATGAAGTCTACTCATGCTTGAAGAGGAAGTCGAGCCCTCTGATTTTCCAAATCTCATCACGACCCTTTGCCACAAAAAACAAGTGTTTGAAGATCCTGAAGAAGATGAGATAGAAAAGGGAAAGAATCCTCTAACCCCAGAAAAAATCCCTAGCCTAAGAGGATTCAATGAAGATGCCCCGGTAGAGACTATTGAGAGAGGAGCCAAATCATTTGTTGCAGCAAGAGTCGCATCCTTGGTAGCCACAACCAAACGTCTACGCATAGATATGGAAGAGATGCGTAGTAACTTGACAACCTTTTCTAGGTATGTCCAGGAGAGAGATGTAGTGCTCAATGCCTATCTGAAAGAGATGATGTCGCATATTGAAGTGGACTTCCCTAGCTTCCCCGAGAACTTATTTGTTTCCCCCAAAGGATCCTCCTACCACGATGAGAGATAACACATCTCGTTCAACTCTTCCTGCAAAGATAAGCCCTACACCCTGTTCGAAACCTGCCCAAGGAAAGAACACTACAAAACAAACCCAAACTGCAAGCAAAGCCCGTTCACAGCTCCAGCCCTCAACTCAAGGGTAAGAGAAAGCTTCCAGTGATGCCACCATAGACCAAAGTAAGAAGAGAAATGGAAAAGGAAAGGAACCAATACAGGCCCCACCAACTGAAGACCCTGCCGATGGTCCTATCACCATCGATAAAGATGAGGAGGACTTGATGGACCACACTCATATACCATCACTTGCTCCCACTCCAAATGCCACAGCGAGAACCAAGCACCACTAGAGGCGCACGACAAGTCATGTATGGAACAACACTCCCGCAAAGAGTGATTCCTCTGAAACTGATGATGATGATGACCAGACCGAGCAGCTTGCCCAAGAAGCCTGGAACGAAGCAGTCCCACCACTAGAAACGGATGCCTCTGACCCACCTCTGACACACCCATTGCTTCGCTGAAGTAAAAGGCATCAAGCACAAGGCAACCAAAATAACACCACCAAAGTAGGAACCCATTGAGGTACCTCTACATTGCATGTAGGTTAGTTTCATTTCATTTAATTTTTATGCATTGAGGACACTGGATCCTTCAAGTTTGAGAGAGTCGTGTTCGTAGTTAGTCGTTTGCATTTGTAGTTAGAAATAGAATTTTGTTATAGCATATTATTTAGTTTAGAGACGGTTTTATGAATAAATTGAGAATGTCCAATGATGAGTAATTTTTACTTTTTACATTGCCTTGGATTGATTGAATGCTTATGACTATTAAGATTGGTGGAACTAACTTTAGGACTTGATACTTTTAGATTCAAACTTGCACGATGTATGCTCTCTATGATTAGGATTGTTAGAGGATTTTGAAGAACTATTGCATGCGTTAGTATGAATGAACCTAATGAACTTGAATGATAAATGAAAGCAGTAAAGGCTTTGCTAAACTCTCATGTGCCTAATGAGTATGCTAAACTGTGAATAGATGCTACGTCAAATCTATAGAGGGACACTCTGATATGTGTTGCATTTCCTGGAAACTATGCATAAATAAATGGCAAGAAACATCAAATGAGTGAATGAAAGTTGTCACAGGATGACTCTACCTACCAGCTCAGGGGTGAGAGATTTGCTCAAAACTCATCTAGAGCTTAGGACAGTAGTTGTGATGAGCTGACACCCCTCTCAGTTAAAAAACAGCTTAAATTATGGGAGTATATTTGAGCTTAATTGATTAAAGGCATACTAGGTTGTACTAGAGATCTTGCCCAAAATTTTTCTAACTCTGTTAAGCATAGATTGCATGCAACACACGCACGCACACACACATGAAAAGGATCTTGTCCTAGGGGAAAGTTCTTAAATCTTGATTTGTCTAGCATGTTGAAACCTATATTTTTCTAAGGACTGAAATTTTTCCATAGCTCAGGGGTGAGAGATTTGCTCAAAACTCATCTAGAGCTTAGGACAGTAGTTGTGATGAGCTGACACCCCTCTCAGTTAAAAAACAGCTTAAATTATGGGAGTATATTTGAGCTTAATTGATTAAAGGCATACTAGGTTGTACTAGAGATCTTGCCCAAAATTTTTCTAACTCTGTTAAGCATAGATTGCATGCAACACACGCACACACACACACATGAAAAGGATCTTGTCCTATGGGAAAGTTCTTAAATCTTGATTTGTCTAGCATGTTGAAACCTATATTTTTCTGAGGACTGAAATTTTTCCATAGCACTATCTTGAGCTAAACTTTGCCATAGCATTCTCTCTATTTTTCTCTACTCATTGCTTGAGGACAAGCAACAACTTAAGTTTGGGGGTGTGATAACCTCGTAAAAAGTATGCATTTCATGCCTTTTTACTTAGTCATTTGCTTATCTTTAAGCTTGTTTCATTTGCATTTAGTTCATATAGTTGCATTTGGTGTGTTGCTTGGTTGTTTTTTTCTATTTGATGAAATGGGTGTTGCTTGAGGAATGTTCGTTCCGGTATGGTGTTGTGCAGGTAAGCAAAGGAAGAAGCAAGGCAAAAGAAAAATGTTGTGGCATTCTGGGCGCAGAAAAGACAGAAAGAGTTGATATTTTGAGAGCCCCCACACGTGATTCCACTAGCTAGCTATGCCACTCATGTGACCAAGGGAATATTCTTTGGGTCACACAAGGAATCTTTATGGCACAAAACCCTAGGAGCCCCCACTATATAAAGGACAAGATACCCACATAAGATGGAGGCTGAAAAAGTTACTTTTGGGTGCTAAGAGTGAGGAGAAAAGGCGGTCACTTTTCATATTCTTCCTCAACTTGGTGTCCTCCATTGTCGAAGCTCCAAGGGGTGGACTTGCTAGCTTTTGAGAGAAGCAGCAAGTCTAGGATGGTTCGTGGCAGTCCAAGGCGACATGGGAGATTCTTTTTCTTTGTTGTTCTTTTCTCTAACATTTATATTCTAAAAATGGGTTGTTTGAAACGAATGATGATGCATGCTTTACACCCAGCCATGAACTAACTTTAGATGGCTTGGGTTTGTTATGGATGATTTGTTTTAGTTTCTAATGGTTTTTTAGCGTGTTTCCAGTTTCATATGCTTTGTCTACTATTTTTTTACCTTAAGTTCATAAGAGCTTTCGAGAGTTAGCCATTACTTAAGTGTTAGATTAGTTTTGTGGTCGACAGAGCTAAGCTTAGATCCACGTAGACAATAGGGTTGGCTGCTGAGAGGCACAACTCCAACTCACCTTATAGATAAGGATAGAGTTTCAATGACTAAAAGGGGTAGCAGGTAAACAATAAGTTGCTTGCTAGGGTTCACATTGAGAGGTATTGTCGTAGCATTCTGGTTGTCAGGTTTCTTGCTAGAGATAGTTTAGAAGCACTATAGGAAACCCTGTCGAGCATAGTTTGAGCTGGAAGGTGTTGGATAAACATTAGAATCAAGCGTAGGAATCCTTAGAAAACCCAACATGTCATACCTATAGAGAGTTTTGAATACAATTGAGGACCTTGCAGCTTATTCAGTTCACTCCAGCTTTATTTAATTGTTTTTGCTGCAACATTTCTAAAATCTTCCCATTTGCTATCGCATTTACATTCAGTTTGAATTTTGTGTGCTTAGCTCGACTTGAAATACGTTCAATCCATGTGGAGACGATACTCACTCATCACTTTACTACTTGTTTCGACGTGTATACTTGCACTATTTGCGTAGCATTTATAATACACCACACAGTGCAACAATGGCACATTTTTTTTGTGGAATGAATTAGGGCCTCGTTAAAAACCCCTCATTACTAAGCATCAAACCGAAATTTAGTATTTAGCAAGTAGAAGGGGGAAAACAGTGCCCATGAACTATTCTTCATCCTCAAAACAAAATTACAACCATATGTTTCCTTACAAGCAATACCATGACCGTTATAAATAAAGCACAAAGAAAGGAACAAGCAATAATAAACACAACAATCAACCAATCCCAGCCTTGGCTAAGATATTCGCTTCCACGTTACATGATCTTGGAATATGAAGGACAAAAAACCCATAATCGCGAATCAGTTCTGAAATTTTCCTATTTTGTTAAATATTAATTAAAGACACGTGGAATTTTCTTAATCTTATTTTTGAACAAAAAATATTTCACTAGAGATTTATTACATAATCATCTTTAGTTAGTATGATTTGAAAGAGAAAAAATTAAATATATATTTTTTATATAAAAGTATGTAAGTTTTTTAAAGCAACAAAACAAGATTTCCCCTTTAACACCAAATTAAAAATCCAAATTGTGTAAATCTCTAATTCGGAACCATAATTATTTGGGGATTTTGATCTTTAAACCTAAATTGAGATAATTCAGAACTTTTGTGACCATTCAATAAAGCAGGTAATACTAGAGACCCTTGTTTTGTAATTTACTCTTTTTAGTTGGGTATTTAACCTCTTTTTCTTCAACCCTAGCACTCTTCAGTTTCATTTCTTTCCAACTACAACCGCACGCAACTCTCTCTCCCTTAATCTCTCGATTTAGATAACCACCCACACCCTTTCGCTCCGGCCAAGCTCTGGTAAAGGGTTAAACACTATCCGTTTTTCGATCCGACATCACCGCTCATCTCCTCATTCTGTTCTGACCAAAGCTCGATCGCCCATCACCCTCGTTGGTCGTCTTTTTCTCGGAAACACATTCGAAACCCCTTGCGTCATCGTTGTTGCTTTGCTTTTTTCGAGTTGGGTAAGCCATTTGTTGTCCTTGCGGTTTTCTCTTTCTTATGGAGCTTGTTTTAACCCTTAGTACTTTGTGTTTGGACGAAAATAATGACCATTGTAGTTATCGGAAAACATCACCGGTGACCGGCGCCGTCAAGGGTCTTAAACTCTAATTTCCAGATTGTAAGAGGGGTGGGGGTTCTCGGGCCCATGTGTGTTGTGTGTCAATTGGAATAAGCTCAATGGTGGTCTATGTAAGAGAAGCTCGAACCAATTTAATGGGCTAACCGGTCCAGTGCCATTTAATCGAGTTGGTCCAGTGTGCAAGAACTGAGTTGGTCCAGTGAACCTAAGCCGAACCGAGTCAGCCTTGAACCAGAATGATTAGACCGGTCTGTGACCCGATCCATTGACCTGAATCTGACTCGTTGACTTACCCGAACCGGATAATGCCAACATTGACATGGTGAATGATGTCAACATTGACCTTAATGACATCACTGCCACCATTGACCTTTGACCGCCTTCATTTACCGTTGAGTGTTGTTGTTGACCATTTAATTTGACCTGATGACGTCAACGTTGACTTTGATGATGTCAGAGTTAACTTTTTAGGCATTGACTTTTTCAGTCAAAGTCAACTTTACATTTTTCGATGTCTTAATTCCAAATTTGCTTCATGGTTTCCCAATTTTGAACCCGAAAGACTGTTTTACTATTTACATTTATTTGTACTTAGAATTTTGAGAAATTGAGTACACTTAAATCTGATTTGAATTATTCTTATGTTCAGGTGACGTTGATTCGAATACCGAGATCCTCCCTTTTTCTCCACTTGTGCATCCTTCTACTGCAAAACCTGCGAGATCCGCACGTGAGTATAGTTCAGATTATTGTTTATCTTAGTGTTGGCATAGTAGTAGATTCTTACGTAGTTTGTACTCTCGTAGGAGCTGACTCTGTCCGACCTAGAGCTAGGGTTGAGCATGACATACGTCACTCTCGACGTTGAGTTATTAGCAACCTAAGGTGTGTTCTCTTCTTGTGCTACATATTTCGGTGCTTAATGTATGTATGTGAGTATGTTGGTATAATTTATGAATTTATGATATGATCTGTATGACTTGTAATATATGACATGACTTAAGCGATTTGTGATTTCTGACATGATTTATCTGAATTGTGATCATGATATGATTGGTATGATGATATGAAGTGCATCATATATCAGAATCGGAACAATTAATATCATACTTTTTGTACATGCATCTTCGTTTATTAAAAAAGAATGCATCTGAATTCAGAAATTGGAACTACATCTCATATCATTTGGTTGGGAAATTGTACAGGGAAGACCAATGGTTTCACCCTTCGGACTGAATTCCACTTAGGATATGGTAACGATGTAGAGAGTGGTTCTAGGAAACCTTACTCTTCGGACAGTGATGTAGTTAGGTGCATGACATTATATCATGTGCATCATATTATACATATTTGTATATCGAAATATCTATTTGAGTTTGAGCATGTTGATGAGATTATCTTGATATATGTCTTATTTGCACTTTAGAGACACACTGTGCTTTATAGCTGACTCCTTTTTAGTTCATGTTTCAGATACTCAGGCTTAGGCATACGATACATGGAGGACCTCGTTTTATCAAACTTATTACATATTATCAGTATGAACTATTACAAATTTATGGACTTTATTTTATCTTTTGGATTTATATGTAATTTCGGACTCGGATACTTTTATTTTGGGATTTACTATTTTTAGCATGCATATGAGACTATTTCTGAATATTTTATCAACTTTTCAGAATAATTTTATACGAATGTATTTTATACAATTGGGATATTACTGTGTTTAATCAGATTTTAATAATTAATATGAATATTAAATGTCTAAACCTAATAATGCTTCTCGATGGACAAGTTTTCAAAACGCGACTTCCTAGATTCGGCCCATTTCTTCTTGGTCAGGTTTAGTGGGTTACATTTAGTGGTATCAGAGTCTAGGTTCAACCCTCGGACTGTGAGGCTCAAAATTTATTTTAAATCGGAAATGATTTTTGCATGCATATTAAATGTTTTCGAGCAAAATGGGAAATTTTGTTATTTTAAAGGAATTAATATATTTTGAATAGAAACTCCAAGTACCAAATTTGATCTTAGGATTCTTTCCTTTTGTAGACAGACTACTATGCCACCCCGTAGGAGTTCTAGAGTAACGACCGGTCGTGGTCGTGCTCGAGGTCGAGATCGTACCGCTGCAACATAGAGTTATGTTACTTGTAACACCCCAATTTTCGCCTAATTTGAAAACCTAAATTAGTGGAATCCCTAAATTAAAAACCCTAATAATTGGGAATTTGTAATTTAAAACTTAATTAAATTTTAGTGATCAAATTGCTAAAGAAACAAAGTTTCAGTGTTGTTTCATAAACCCTAAAAAGTGTGATGGCATGTCTTGTAATTTACCCATTTTTGGGTGATTTAAATACCTATTTTCTCATTTCTGAGATCATGATGCGTCGTTCACCTCATTTATTTTTTTCCATGTCTCTCGTGCGAACAAAGGAAAGAAAACAACGTCCCCTATTCGTGTTTTTCAGATCAAGCTCCGACGGGGGAGTTATCGTCGGTCGTTCGTCGAACCGACACCACCATTCGACTTCCCTCGCCGTTCTGATCAAAATCCTAGCCACTGATTTGTTTTCCGTCCACCGTTCTTGTTTCTCCGTCGAAATCACCAAGTTTTATCGGTTCATCATGTTTCCGAGTTGGGTGAGTACGGGATTGCATGTTTTGTGTCTGGTTTGGCCGGAATTAACATTTAGGGGTTACCAGCATGTTTTCCAACAACGAAATTCGATTGGGGAAAACCCTAATTTTAAATCGGTAGGAATTAGGGGTTTTTGGGTCTGTACCGGTCAAAGGGCTAAATCGGGTTGACAGAACTGAACCGGTTCATTTTTATTAAACAGCCAGCTGACGTTAGTAATGACGTCAACGTTGACCAGTTTGACCCGTTAACCCGTTTGACTGTTGACCGTTTGACCGTTGACCGTTGACCGTTAACCGTTGACTTTTTCAAAAAATGTCTATTTAATGTTTTACGACGTCCTGATTCCGTTTCCGCTGCCTGTTTTCCCAAATTCGAACCCGAAAGACTGTTTTGACCACTTTTATTCGATTATACATGTATTTAAAGATTTCAATATCAGAAAAATTAATTGGAATTATTCGTATTTGCAGACGACATTGACTCAAATACTGAGATCCTTCCTCCTCCTCCACCTGTACGACCTCATGTTGCTCAGACATCGGGATCCGCTCGTGAGTTTAATTATTAATATCAATTCGATATTTATTTTACCAGTGTCTTGGCATAGTAGTAGTATCTTTGATGGTGTATTTAATTGTTATATGAGCTGACTCTGACCGAACTAGAGATAGAGCTGAGCGTGGGAGACGTCACCGTCGACGTTGAGTGTTAGCTATTTGAGGTGTGTTCTCTTTTGTGCTGTCTGTTTACAGTGCTCTGTATGTAAATGTGTTGATTTGCAGAAATGTATACATGATGCGGTTCGATGGTATTTGATTGTAATATTCTGTTGATATGTGATGTTTGACTTGTTCAGCATTCTGTTATGTATGAAATATTTGTATATACATTCAGATTCGGATTACTGTATAACAAATTATATGATTATGCATTTCTGTTGATAAACAATGCATTCAGATTCGAAACTCGAATTTTATGTCATCTCATTATGGGTGGGATTCTGTATGGGGAAGTTAAGTAGCTTCATCCTTCGGGATGATGTCTATTTCGGATCAGTGGTTTCGCCTACGGGCTGGATTCCACTTCGGATGGTGACGAGGTAGAGAGTGGTTCTGGGGAACCTTACTCTTCGGATGGTGATGGAGTTGGGTGCATGTCATATTGTGTTGCATTTTCATTTGCATTTGTTTATGTGTTTAAATTGATTCATGATGGAAAATTGTATCCTGATAATATCTGATTGATTCTGTTGACATGATGATACTGTTAGTTATGGTTGCATTGTAGAGACACACTGAGCGTTATCGCTGACTCTCCCTTAGTTTCTATTTTCAGATACTCAGGTCTAGGCTACGGTACTTGGAGGACCTCAGTTTTTCAGCTTTATTTGATTATTATTATCAGTATGATACTTGGACTTATTTATATTATATGTTTTATCAGATTGTATATAATTTCAAATTTCAGACATTTTATTTGGGGTTATTACATTTTATCTTGCATGTACATTTCAAATATTTAATATTTTCAGGAATATTTTCATAAATATGTATTATGTATTATTATTACTGTCCATTTTGGAATTTAAGTTTTGAATCAGGTTGCTTGTGTGAGGGACAAGCTTTGAGCTTGACTCCTTATATTCGACCTAGTTCTTCCGAGTCGGGTTTAGGGGGTTACATTACTCCCCTTGTGGATTTGCCACAAAACCAGGATGATACTCTTGATATTGATGTCGGGGAGCAGCCCGAGGATAAGACAAGAGCTCAGCAGACTGGGGTACTTCAGGCTGGTGGTAGGGTTCCACATGTACAACAGACTCAGAATGATGGTCCACATTATTCTGGTGATAGTGAGACTGTAGGCATTGATGCTGCTATAGTGCATTGAGAGTTTCTTTTTTATCTTCATCGGTCTAAGGGTGTAAGAAGACCTATATCTACAGCGTTTTTAGCTGCTGGGTTGACTATGTTTGATGGGAAGATGGGTACGAATATGACTGATGCAGAGTACTGGATGAAGAAGCTTTAGCGTTTGTTTGTTGAGATGGATTATCCCGCCGATATGAAGCTTAGAGGTGTTATATCACTATTGCAGGGTGAAGCCAAGAATTGGTGGGAGGCCGAGGAAAATGTTGTTTCAGCTAGTCAGATCTCAGGATTATTTCGGGCAAGCATTCTGAGACTATTATGTTAGGTCAGAGTATTTAGCACAGTTTCGGGATGACTTCATGAATCTGAAATAGAATGATATGACCATAAACGACTGTGAGATAAAGTTAATGAGGCTGATTCAGTATGTTCTGGGGTTAGTGACCATATAGAAAGATAAATGTGACTGGTTTCTAAAAGGGATGCAGACTACGATTAAGGAGGGTGTCGCTTTTCACATGGATGCAATGTATAAAGAGATTACAAAAGAAGCTAGGACGGTTGAGCAGATCGAAGCACAGAAGAAAAAAATAGGAATCTCAGGGTACTGATCAACCTAGGAGGCAATTAACCACATCAGTTCAGCATTGTTAGGGAAATTAGTCTAAGAAGAGGACTAGAGATGAGTCCAGCCATCAAGGTTATTCTAGAGCTAGACTAGTGACATCTATTGTTCCGACCGCCAGTGCTGGTGGTTCGACTAGTTCTCATCGGTTGCCATAGTGTTCTTTTCGCAAGAAATGGCATTCAAACGAGTGTAGGAGGCAGACTGGGGCTTGTTTTCGATGTGGTTCTTTTGAGAATCTTTTCAGAGATTGTTCGCTTTCACCTCTATCTTTTTATGTTCTGAGCCAGTCTTAGGCATCTGTATAGACTTCTGGTAGGGGTAGAGGACATGGTAAATCTGCTACTTCGGGTATTGTTGGTAGGTGTATGCCTGCTCAGAGTAGAGGATCAGCTGGATTAGGGGCGAGACAGCCAGGGTTGGTTTATTCTACTAGTAGGTGATGAGCCAGATGTTATTGCTAGTACCTTTTCTTTATATGCAATTTCATATTTTGCACTCTTTGATAATGGTTCAACCAACTCATATGTTGCAAGTTCTGTATTCGGGGGACTTGAAATTCCTGTTGAAGACACCGCTAATGTTGTTACCGTACATACTCTAGTGGGTAATTCGGTTGAGGTTACCAAAGTGTACAAGAATTGTCCTCTTGAGATTCAAGGGGAAATCTTTCCAGCTAATCTAATGGAGTTACCTTTTGGGAAGTTTGATCTCATTCTTGGTATGGACTCGTTATCTACTCACTGAGTCAATCTGGATTGTGAAAAGAAGAGGGCAACTCTAAAAACTTCAGATTATCGTGAGGTGATTCTTATTAGGGAGCATAGAGGTTTTCTGTCTAATGTAATATCGGCTCTCAAAACTGAGAAGATGATCAAGAAGGGTTCCATTGCCTACCTTGCTTATATTCTTGATATGAGACAGTCTAATTCTATGATGGATAAGATTTGAGTTGTGAGAGACTTTCCGGATGTTTTTCCAGAAGAATTGTTTGGTGTACCGCCTAAGCGTGAGGAGGTTGAGTTTGGCATCGAGGTTTAGCAACCTAAGGTGTGTTCTCTTCTTGTACTACATATTTCGGTGCTAAATGTGTGTATGTGAGTATTTTGGTATGGTTTGTGAATTTATGATAAGATCTGTATGACTTGTGATTTATGACATGACTTAAGCGATTTGTGATTTATGACATGATCTATCTGACTTGTGATTATGATATGGTTGGTATGATGTCATGTCATGCATCATATATCAGAATCGGAACAATTAATATCAGACTTTTTGTACATGCATCTCTGTTTATTAAACAAGAATGCATTCGGAATCAGAAATCATAATAATATGTCATATCACATGGGTTGGGAAATTGTACGGGGAAGACCAATGGTTTCACCCTTCAGGCTGAATTTCACTTCAGATATGGTAACGATATAGAGAGTGGTTCTGGGGAACCTTACTCTTCGGACGGTGATGTAGTTGGGTGCATGACTTTATATCATGTGCATCATAATGCATATTTGTATATCAGAATATTTGTTTGAGTTTGAGCATGTTGATCAAATTATCTTGATATATGTCTTATTTGCACTTTAGAGACACACTGAGCTTTATAACTGACTCCCCCTTAGTTCTTCTTTCAAATACTCGGACTTAGGCATATGGTACTTGGAGGACCTCGTTTTATCAGACTTATTACATATTATCAGTTTGGACTGTTTTAGATTTCTGGACTCTATCTTATCTTTTGGATTTATATGTAATTTTGGACTCAGACACTTTTATTTAGGGATTTACTATTTTTAACATGCATATGAGACTATTTCTGAATATTTTATCAACTTTTCGGAATACTTTTATACGACTGCATTTTATACAAGTGGGATATTACTGTGTTTAATCAGCTTTTAATAATTAATATGAATATTAAATGTCTAAACCTAATAATGTTTCTTGAGGGACAAATTTTCAAACGTGACTTCCTAGATTCGGCTCATTTCTTCTGGGTCGGGTATAGGGGGGTTACATCCCCAAAACATTCAAATTAGTATAGTTGACTAGTCAAATCTCTTAAAGTTGTTTAAACCTCTAATTTCGGCTCAAAACGTTGTTTTCCAAATATGATCTTTATTTATTATTAGTACTTGAGTATGTAAGCTTAAAATGAAATGGAATAGTTTAAATTTTGATTTAAGTTATTGTATTTTAGTATAATATGGATCAATTAGTTTATATGTGGTTGGTTGGAGGTATTTATAGAGGGCGATTAGTTTTAGCATATTTTGTTTTTTTAATAATAATAATAATAATGATGAAGATTCAATAATAATAAAACGAAGATGTTTAAGCTAAGCTTTGCTGGGATAGAAATTCAAGCCAATTGTGGAAAACAAAAAAGTATAACCCAAAGACAGTGTGGTTGAAATTGAAGCGTTTGGATGTCAATCAATCTCCCAAATTAGTGGAACCCCAAAGACACGTACGCCAGTGTTAATAGAAATATTTTTCTCCATTTTAGAAGGTTCGTTCCGGTTCAGTAGAATTGGCCATAAGGATTGAAGCCATGGGTTTTTGAACACATCTTGATTGTCATTATGCGCATACTTTTAGATCGTATTCCATAATGAAAGCCGCCTCATTCGAAACACGTAATGTTTCCTAGTCTTTACTACGACACACTCATACGTATGTGCTGCGTATGTAAATAATAATTATTATTTTGAACCCCGTTGCAAATAGGTTGGACACTAGGCTTTTAAAAAATATATTACATTTAGAATTTTTTTATTAAGCAGAGAGTATTTACGTTTCAAATGATAAATAATAGGACTTAAATATACAGAATATGATACAATATAAATATATTTGTAGTTAGAATTTTTCAAAGGCATGTTTCCTACTAATTTGTATATGTTTCTTTTTATAAAAAAAATCTAATAATTCTCAAGTTTTCAAAAGATATTACATTTAGATTTTTTAATCATATTTAAGACTTTAATTTTTAAGATAAAATTGATAGAAATACAAACATGAAAAATTTTAACTCCGAGTAAAAATTCTTTGCCCCCTAATCATGTCCCCTTCTATGCTTCACACTAAAAATCACTTAAATTAAATTCTAAACCCTAACCTTAATTTTCACGTCCTAAACCATAAACCTTACACCCTAAAAAATACACCATGCACCCTAAAAAATACACACTAATATTTTTAAGTGAGGGCATAAAAGGGGCAAACGATTTACATCCCAAACCTCCAAGTTAAATACAAAATTTTTATATAAAAATATGTAAGTATTTTTAAAGCAATAAAACAAGATCTTCCCCAAAAATTCAAGTTAGCAAATTTGACTAGTTAAACTTCTAATTTGAACATTAAACGTTGTTTACCAAATATAACCTCTATTTTATTATAGATTAATATCCTATACACTGGCGGTAGAAAATACAGTTTCCACAAGCGGATTTATTTAGGGGTTTAGTTTAGGGTTTAGAGTTTAGGGGTTTGTGTTGTATGATTTAGAATTTAAGAATTATGGTTAGAATTTAGGGTTTGTGGTTTGGAGCTTGGGGTTAGATTTTTAGGGTTTTAAGGTTAGAATTTTAGGTTTTAAATTTAGACTTGAAAATAAGCATGCTTGTGTAAACTTTTTTTACATTGGCAGTGTATCAAATATTAATCATTTTATTATTAGTACTTGAGTATGTAAACTTAAACTGAAATAGAGTATTTTAAATTGTGAGGGCAGTGATCCACCCAACTCCTTTACTTTCGCCTCTGAACATATTTTTTTTGAAAAAAATAGCAATATATACTTGAAATGTTTTTGGATTTTTAATTAGACCCCTTGAAATTTTGAACATTTTTAATTATCCAGTCAAAATTATTATAAAATTTCATTAAACTCCTGAGCAAGTAATGAAACTTCAACCATGTAAAGCAAGTTGAATAGGATGGTGTGGCTAAGTATTATCTTTTTCATTATGATAAACGTAAAAAACAAATCAAAATATTAAAACATCCACTCCTTCCTTATTTATTATCCGCCATGCAGTAGGCTGATTACTACATGCAACTATGTAGCATTTTTATTTTGGAAGTTTTTTAAAACAGAAGAAGCTCTTTAGTAGGGCTTTTCCCCGATGACATTGCCTGCAGGATCGTAGTTGCAAGTAATGAAAGTTCCACCATTGTTGCATGTCACCTTAGCACAACCGAGACGAACCGAGTTGCGCCAAACCACTTGAGTGTAATGCCCGCAAACCTTGTCTGGAGCACAACTGTTGGAGTCGTAATCGTAGTCGGCACCCTCATTAACCCACATTGCTACGGCATCAGTGCCTGATAGGTCGCCACTGCCCCAAGCAAGGTTCTCACCATATGGTCCACCGGAGTGCTCGAGGTTGCAATCAGCAATGCGCTGATTAGCATAGTTCTGTGCATAGGCAGCCACGGTGTCGTCCCAAGTGATAGCTTCAACGCCAACAGCGGCTCGAGCTGTGTTGTGAGCGTCCAGGTAGTCTTGCTGTGAGTTTTGGCCATGAGAGGGAGGGAGCAAGGCTAAGGCCATGGCCAAGAGACAAGTAAGAGCAAGGGAAGACACCTTAGAAAACTCCATTTGAGATTAGATTCTATTAGGAGAGATTGAAGTATGAGGTGAATTTTATATGAGCTTGGATGGAGGTATTTATAGAGTGTGATTAGTTTTGGCTGTTGAATGTTCAAAATAGGTTACCCTTTCAAGAATTGTTGTTTAATATTTATGATTTTTTTTCATGGAATAAAAACCATTGACGTTTAGAGTTGTTTCGTACTAATTTGATTATATTGTTTCCATGGAAGTTCGTTTATTTTAGTTTGGATTATTCATGTACCTTAGGGTTCATGAAAGCCACCTCATTCTAATCATGTAATGTTATTTTCACTATTCCTATATATGATTTAAAAAATTTTAAGAAATTTTCGATGTATTTTCTATTGAAAATTTATTTTCGCGCACTAAAATTCTATAAGTTAACTGTAATAACATAAAGTTCTCTGTCAGTCTTTAGTTGGACACTAGGCTTTTTCATAATATATTACATTAGAAATAAAAAAAAAAACATATTTTCTCCTAATTTGTACACGTTTTTTTAATCCTACTATTTCTCAAGTTTTTCCAAAGATATTACAATTACAATTTTTTATATATAAAAAATAATATTTCAGATTTTTATTTTAAGATAAAATTAATAAAAGTTCAAACATGAATATCAAAATTGTTTTAATATATTTCAATTTTACGTGTAGGGTTTTCCGTGCATCGTAAGAGAATGTAAACTAGTTTATGAAAACAATGAAATGTCGCCATCCCGTTAATTGAGCAAATTAAAATAATTAAAAAAACCGAAACTTTAAGGAAAATTTAGGTACCAAAATATATACTTTCTCTACCTATTAAAATCGTCACATGTTTATATTTTTTTTGGTTCAATTTTATCAACTTTGACTCACTATTATTTAAAATTTATTACTGATAAAAATATATTTTAAAATTCTACAATCGAATAGTTTTTAAATATATATATATATATTTTAATTAATTAAATTATTTAAAAAAATTATATTCAAAGTTTTAAAAAATTAACCAGAAAAATGTCAAAATGTGATAGTTTTAGTGGGACAGTTGGAGTGTATGTTTTGGTCCTAAATCTTCTTTCAAGTTTCAATTTGATACTTAAACCTTTTTAGTACATGTACGTACCTTAACTTAATTTTTTATTTGAATTGATAGATGAATTTAACTTCTTGATTCAATTTGGTTAAAAACTCCTACATCCTTTTTAATTAAAATTTCAAATTCAGGTTTCTAGTTTGACAAAATAAACTATATTTTCTATTCTTTTAATATCATATTTCAAACTAACAAAAATCAACTTTATCCAAACCTAGTTTTTGTTGTTTAAATTTAATTTGTTTAAAAATGAATTCAACATTGGCCATTGATGAATCAAAAGAAAACAATTGAGCCCTGATGTAATTCTCATGTATTGCCAATAAAGAATTTTGCACAAATTGTAGCTTAATAATAATGCGTTATTATATTGTGAAATTTTCTTTATTTTTTTGACACTAGGCTTTTCATACGTATGTGCTTTGCATATTATTACTATTATTTTTACCTCATTGCAAATAGGTTGGACACTAGGCTTTCTAGAAATATTATATTTAGAATTTTCAAAAGACATATTCCCCCCTAATTTGTGTAAGTTTTATTTTAAAAAAAAATTCTAACATATCTTAAGGTTTCAAAATATATGGCATTTATAATTTTTAAAAACTCAAATTAAAGATTTTTATTTTTAAGATAAAATTGATAAAAATATACAGACATGGATATTAAAATTGTTTGAATATATTTTAATATATACATGCAAATTTTCCGTGCAACGTATGAGGGATGTAAACCAGTTTATGAAAACAATGAATGATATCATTTCTTAGATTGAGCGAATTAAATATATATTTTGAGATTTAGCCAAAGGATTGGAAGATTCATCGATTAGGGGTTGTTCTTTGATGCGATTTTTAAGATCAATGGTGTTTGGAAATAAAGAAGAGAGGGATCTTATCGTACAGCATTTGGGTTTGCACGTGTGGAAAATAGGAGGGCATGGATTGAGGTGAGTGCTTTGCCAATTCAGGCGTGGTCCGAAGGATCGTTTCAAAACATTGCTAGTTTATGGGGATAATGGCTTTCAACTCATTCTAACAGGGAAGGGTGCTTGTTAGAGTTATAGATGAAGTCATCTCAGTTTGTAAAGTCAAAATATAAAGTCTTGATTCTATTTCAGTTAGTCTTCAGTTATTCTATTATTGCCTAGCTGTCATTAGTGTGGCTGTTAAGCCGTTACATCTCAGGGTCTCTCCCTGCTTGTACAAATACCCATGTTTGTCAATGAATAAGATAACTTTCTTTGGCCTTTCTATATTCTCTGAATTTGTTCTATCTTCCTCAATACATCACCATCATTCTTTCATAATCCTTCATGGTATCAGAGGTTTCAACAATGGCAGAAAGCTCTTCTACTTCTTCTAAGCCTTTCACCAACAAAACCATATCAATCCGGCTTGATGATACCGACTACCTTCTTTGGCGTCAAAAAGTTCTTTTTGCAATCGAAAGCTTGGCGTTGGTAGATCATGTTGATGGTACGTTGTTCGTTCCACCTCAGAATGTTCGTTCTGGAGGAGGTAACACTGTTGTTAACCCTAAGTATGTTGCATATAAGCAACAAGATTCTGCTTTATGTTCTTGGCTACTTTCTTCGATTGGTTCATTGATCTTGCCTTCTTTAGTCAGTTGTAAAAGTGCTCTAGAAATCTTGGAGAAAGTTTAGCAACTCTTCTCTGTTTCTTCCACCACACGCATTATGAACCTTCATTTCTCTTTAAGGAATCTGCGCAAAAGAGATCAAAGCATGAAGGAGTATCTCAATCAGGTTCAATCCATTTGCGATAGTTTGGCAGCCTGTGGAAATCCCCTCACTGACACGATGCATATATCCGCCATTCTTTCTGGTCTTCCCTCTAACTATGAACCAGTGGTTGCCGTGATCACCTCTAGTCAGCAACTCTATAAGCTTGATGGGGTCTGCTCTGTTCTTATGGATACTGAGGCTCGACAGCAAGAATTTGTGAGTCAAAATTTTTTGGTTAACATGGCACAAGGGCCTACTTTTGGCCTAGGTCATATAATGCCCAATATTCTTCTTTTGCCTAGTACCCATCTTCTTTTCAGCAGACCCAAGATAGTGGGAGACTCGTTCTTGATCAAGGCAGAGAACAATCTCGACCGGTTCTTGATCAGCGTCCCCAAGGTGTTGTTTCGACGTACAATCGTGGTGGTTCGACTGGTTTTCGAGGACGTGGTGGTGGTTTTTCTGGCAGGCCCCGTTACATTATGATTACTACACCCTAGTTATCTGCACATGATGGAAGTCATTGTTCAGAGGTTGAAGCCACTATGTTTCGACAAGTTGTAGGAATCTTGCAGCACATTTGTTCAACAAGACCATATATTCAATTTGCAGTTAATAAAGTGAGTCAGTTCATGCAACCTTCTCTCGATAAACACTGGAAAGCAGTTAAGAGGATTGTTAGATATCTTAAAGGGACAATAGGGCATGGTTTATTCTTTAGTGCAAAAGCCTCTGCTTCTAGCCTAGTTGGTTACAATGATTCAGATTGGGGATCTAGTCCAGATGATCGAAGGTCCACAGCAGGATATTGCATTTTTGAGGAGAAAATTTGGTTGCGTGGAGTTCAAACAAACAAGGAGTTGTGTCTCGATCTTCTACTGAAGCTGGGTTCTGAGGCATTGCCAATGCAATGTGTGAAGTTTTGTGGATTAAATCTCTATTGACTGAGTTGAATATTCATCCTACTTCACCGTCTGTTATCTGGTGTGATAATACATGTGCTATCGCACATTCTGCTAATCATGTGCATCATGCCAAGCTGAAACATGTAGAGCTTGATCTTAGCTTTGTCCTGGAAAAAATCTTGATGGATCATTTCAGATAAATTACGTTCCAGCCCTCAGTCAGATTGCTGATGTGCTTACCAAGCCTTTGTCAGCCTCCTTTTTTGTTCAACTTCGACAACAGCTCGACGTTTATTCAGCAGATGAGTTGAGACTTTTAGCTGTCTCTTTTTCTTAAAGATTGTAAGTCAAGAAAGAAGAAGAAAGACATAGGAAGTATGTTAGAGTTATAGATGAAGTCATCTCAGTTTGTAAAGTCAAGATATAAATTCTTGATTCTATTTTAGTTAGTCTTCAGTTATTCTGTTATTGCCTAGCTGTCATTAGTGTGGTTGTTAAGCCGTTACATCTCAGGGTCTCTCCCTGCTTGTATAAATACCATGTTTATCAATGAATAAGATAACTTTCTTTGGCCTTTCTATATTCTCTGAATTTGTTCTACCTTCCTCAATACATCACCATCATTCTTTCATAATCCTTCAGTGCTGATCGAGACAATACTACAAACTCGAATTGATGAGATGATATAATTGTAAAAACGGATAGGTCAGTGATTGTGGAATGTAATTGTACTGCTAGTGTATAAAGTAGAAACATTTTCTTCAATAAGCAGCAGTCTGTGTAAGGGAGGGATCGACACTGGTTTGGATTTGAGTGAACATGCCCTAATTCATGCTCCATCAACTGGTTTCAAGGATGGTGCCAAATACCACAGAGATCGATTGTTTCAGACAAGTTTCCAGTGGTACGGTGGTGCCTAAGTCGATTAACGAGAGGCAACGAAATTTGGATGAGCAAGTGCGATGTGATGGGGGTCTTATTCAACCATATGGTGAAGGTTTCAACCGGATCAAATTAAAGGGGTTATTTTGATATTTACCTCTAACAGATCCAACAGCCTAATGTTAGTTTTAACATAAGATTAAACAATAATCTCTCTGGATAACTAACTGGGCTATATAAACCCAAAATAGGAACTGGCTTAATTAACTCTTTTGGCTTACATTGTTAATTCTTCCCCTTTCTCCCATATCGTCTTTTCTCTGATTAACAGTTAGGGTTTCTTTATTTTGCTTCTCTTCTATTGTTCCTCTATTGCTTTCATCGGAGTTGTTTGTCCATCACCGGAGTATTATCAACATGGTATCAGAGCCATCGAATCTGAAGGTTTGATTGTTGTTTTTGTGTGTGTTTTGGTCAATCGTCGTCTTCCTTTACGAAAATTTGTCTTGCTCGCTTCGTCTTTGTGTTCTTGCGGCTATGGCTCCTCAAACAGAAACAGTTGTCGCTTCTCAATCTGATGAGCACGACAATCAGCAGATCCTTGGTGATTCGACTAGGCCGATGTTTGCGAACAAGCAAATTAGTGTGAAGTTGGGTGATTTTAACTTCTTGTTGTGGAAGCAGCAGGTCACGATGATGATTCGCGGCTATGATTTGGAGCACTATTTGGATCCAAAAACGCCAATTCCACCTAAAGTAATAAAAAATTCTTCTGGTTAGTTGGTTCTTAATCCGAATTATCGAAGATTTAAGAAGAAGGATAATTCCTTGGCTTCGTGGCTGCTATCCACAATAAGTTCGAACATTTTGCCTCAATTAGTTGTTGCTGGAACTACAACAGAGGTGTGGGCTATTGTTACGAAGCAATACTCGAGTCTGTCAACAACGAAGATCATGAATCTTCACTGTCGGTTGCGTGCTATGAAGAAAGGCACCATGTCCATTCGTGACTACACCACACAGATAAAGGAGATTTGTGACTTACTGGCTATAAGTGGAAGTTCATTCACGGCTATTAAACAAATCACAACCATTCTCAATGGTCTTTCGGCCGAATATAAGTCGTTTGTTGTTGCGATTACTGTGAGTCAAGAGCCATGCACTCTTGAGTCGGTTACGACTGTTCTACAAGATGTTGAAACTAGGATTCTAGATCCTATTCATGTCTCAGTTGTTGTTAACATGGCTCGATATAGTGCAGATAAAGAGGCTGAGCATGATGATAAGGATATGAGTAGACATTATTATACTTTCTTCAGTAATAGGGGTCGTGGGCAACATCAGCCTAATTTTCGGTTCAGAGAACTCAAACCAGACCTCAATGCCAGATCTGTGGAAAAATAGGGCATCTGGCAGATCGGTGCTGGAATCGGTTTAATAAGAACTTTAAGAGGGATTCTTATATTCAACACAAGTCCTCTGATGAAATCGAGCTAATGTGTGTCATTATGTTGTTGAAGCTTGTGAAACCGATATTTTAATTTTGATATAACTAAGAACCTAAGGACTAAATTGAAAATGTGAAAACGAATTTTTAAATCCTCAAACCACTCTATATGTTTTAAACAATATGCCAAAGTTAAAAACTAATTTTATCAAATATTTTCTAAGTGTTCTTAAAGCCAAAACAGTGATTTTCGAGTCACCGTTTCAAAACGACCTTAGATATTTCGAAACAGTTTTGAAACTGTGAACATGTGTTTCGAAACGGGTATCAAAACGATTTCAACACTTCTAGCCCATGTTTCGAAACAAGTTTCGAAACGGCTTAAGAACATTGAGACACCGTATCGAAACGACATCCAGTATTTCGAAACGGCTTTAAAATTGATTTGAAAAATATGACGGTTGAATGTTTTTATCTGATTTTTAACAAACCGTTAAGGCGTATCGAAACGATCTCAAGCCGTTTCGATACGATCCTTGACAGTGGCAAAATGTTTCGAAACAAGTTTCGAAACGGCTCTTAACGTATTGAAACATTTATGATCGTTTCGATACAGGCTCTTTAATGCACCCCAACGACTCTTTCTATTTTAGTCTGTTTCGAAACAGGGTCGGGCGTTTCGCAACGGTTGGTTGCAGACTACATTTATAGAGGGGAGATAACACCCCCAACGGCTCTATTGATGAATGCAACAACCACAACGGCTAGAAATCAATGAGAATGTATAAAAGGGACACCTAAAAGCCTCAGCAACAACTATTGATCCAAAAGCAAACATCCAAACATCAAATCCAAGCATTTGTGCCTAAATCCCATTATTGTCTTGTAGCCCCAATTGTATTTTTCATTCTTATCATTTCAATTGGCTTGAGTTCTTGTAATTGGGCTATTTTGTGTACTGAGAGATACTTGTTTAGCCAACAAATTCTTTGTTTCAATTGTGTGAGGATTGGGTTAAATTTTGGGTAGAAAATTTGACCGAAAGTTGTAAGGGTTACCTCCTTAGCCTAGAAAAGGGGAAGAGCAATTAGTGGAATTGTTGCAAATCCTTAGTGAAGCTAAGGTAGTGGATGTAGAGTTCATTTGGAACTTGAACTACTCTAAAATTCCTTGTCTACCTTTTTACTTGCAATTTCCACCACCAAGACTTTAAAAATCCAATTCACCCCCTCTTGGTTTATTTCGATCATTCGATCCACTCAACAAAGCTGAAGAACAATGCTACAGTCTGTTTGCTTATAGTGATGTAGGTTCTTCTGTTATGCCCACTGAAGTCACTCATGACACTATTCAAGTCAATTCTCTTGTCGATCAAGGTATGATGTCTACAACTAAAAAATGGTACCATGATTCTGGTCCTACGCATCATATGGCACAAGGTCAGCATTCAGCTACTCAGAACAGTCCATATACTGGTAATGGTAAGGTGTTTTTAGGTGATGGTTCTTCCCTTAATATTTCTCATATTGGTAAGACTGTCATATCTACTACCTGTGGTTCCTTGGTCATTGATAATTTGTTGTGTGTGCCCAAGATCACTAGAAATCTTTTATAAGACTCAAAATTTACATATGATAATCGAGTTTATGTTGAGTTTTATGCTGACAGATGTTATGTCAAGGATGAATTGACTGGCTCTGTGGTCCTTGCTACGACATCAGTGCTTAATAGGTCGTCGCTACCCCATGCAAGGTTCTCTCTATAAGGTCCATCGGAGTGCTCGAGGTTGCTTTCAGCAATGCGCTGATTAGCATAGTTCTGTGCAAAGGTAGCCACGGTGTTGTCCAAATGATAGGTTCAACGCCGACAGAGGCTCGAGCTGCATTGTGAGTGTCAAGGTAGTCTTGTGGTGAGTTTTGGGCAGGACCAAGGCTAAGGCCATGAACATGAGACAAGTAAGATCTAGGGAAGACATCTTAGAAAACTCCATTTCAGAGATTAGATTCTATTAGGGTGTTCGAATGAGCAGAAGTGGAAGTGTGAAGTGAATTTTATATGAGCTTGGATGGAGGTATTATAGAGTGTGATTAGTTTTTGTTGTTGAATGTTCAAAATGGGTTACCCTTTCAAGAATTGTTGTTTAATATTTATGATATTTCCATTGAATAAAAACCATTCACGTTTAGAGTTGTTTCGTACTGATTTGATTATATTGTTTGCCTCTTCCTCATTGTAATTTGTTTTTGCCGATTTTGTTTTTTTTTTAATAATAATAATGGGAAGATGGTTTATTTAATTTCGATAATGCATGCATGTACCTTAGGGTTCATGAAAGCCACCTCATTCGAAACACGCAATTTATTTACTCTATCCCTAGTCTTTGCTGCAATACACTCATATGTATGTGCTGCGCAAACAATAACTAATTAAAATCCTCTATCTTTTATGCGTTTATATTTATGCACCCACACTAAAATGTTTAGGTTTAGGATTAAGGTTAGAGTTTAAGTTTTAAAACAAATTATAGGTAGTGTGTATTTTTTAAAGTTTAAGAATTATGGTTTAAGTTTAAAATATAAGATTAGAGTTTATAATTTAATTGTTAATATTAAAGCCTAAAAAGACACCGAGAAGTGTAGAAGATTTTTGTCCATACAATAATTATTATTATTTGGAGCCACATTGCAAATAGGGTGGACACTAGCCTTTTCTTTTTCTAATATGTATGTTCTAAGTATATACCCCTCTGTCCCACTAAAACTGTAACATATTGATATTTTTGTGGTCAGATTTTTTTAACTGACTTTTTATAATTTATAATTTATTATTGATAAAAATATGAAAAAATATATTTAAAAAAATTCAAAAAAGTAGATTTAAACATATTTTATAAATTTTAATTAATTAAAATAATTAAATAAATTATAGTCAAAATTAAAAAAAATCATAAAAAAATGTCAACATATGACAGTTTTAGTGAGGAAGAGGGAGTAATTATTATTATTGTTTTTAACCACATTTCAAATAGGTTAGACACTAGGCTTTTCATACGCATGTACTATGTATATAATAATTACTCCCCGTCCTAATTTTTTTGTCACATGTTGACTTTTTACGGAGTTTTAAGAAAAAAAGTTTATACAAGATTTATGATGTAAAATAATTTAAATGATAAGTTTAACTTTAGGAAAATAACTTTTTTATTTTTGTTGAAAAACTAAAAAAGATTAAAAATAATAATAAATGTGTCTCATCAAAGTAATAATTTTTTTTGATCAAGTTGTGTTAAAATAATATTCCTAAGGCAAATGTTTGGATTTGAACCCACACAAAGGGGACAAAAATTCTCTGATCCTTTTTATACCCCAACTTTAAAAATTAAATTATAAGCCCTAAACTTAAATTCTAAATTTTAAATCATAAACCCTAAAATACACAATATCCCTAAATCTCTAAATCCTAACCCAAAACTTTAATCTTAAACTTAAACCCTAAACCTTAATTTTTAGTGTGGAGACATAGAAAGGTGCACCAAAAAAGAGCAAAAGATTTCTATTCTACAAAAGGTGAAGCAGATGAACATTTATAACCACTAGAGCAATAAGTAGATCTTAGAGTGAGCACTATATTGTGAGAGAGAGAGTATTATTTTTATTCTTTTAAACCACATTGCAATTAGGTTGGACACTATGCTTTTATATATATATATATACTTAAAAAATTTAAAATCCATATTTCCCCCGATTTGTATAAGTTCTTCTAAAAGATTCTAATACATCTCAAGTTTTCAAAAAAAAATATTACATTTAGATTTTAAAAAATAATATTAAATTTTTTTTATTTTGAGCATAAAATTGATAAAAATACAAATATGGTTGTTTTAATATATTTTAATTTATGCATGAATATGAAAATGAGTTTATGTAAACAATGAAATGATGACAGCCAGTTGACCGAGCAAATTAAATATATATTTTGGAATCTAAATTTTGTCTCAATTTTTAATTTGATACCTAAACCTTTTTTAATCATGTATGCACCTAAACTTGATTCAAATTGGTTAAAAAAAATTGTACGTACCATTTAGACCAAAATATATTTACCACTCTTTAATATCCTTTTCAAACTAACAAAAATCAACTTTATCCCACCCTAGCTAGTTGTTTTTTTTTTAATTTAATTCGTTTGAAAAATGAATTCCACATTGCCCATCGATGAATCAAAAGAAAATAGTTGGGGCCTTATGTAATTCTCTTGTTTTGCCAATAAAGAATTTGACACAGATTGTATTTGGCAAATTAATTAATGCATTATTATATGGTGAATTTAGGTGAAGATTTTTAATATCGCAAGTACTATCTTATCTATTTATTTATTTTTAAATGCTAATTAATGACACGTGAAATTTTTTAAATCTTATTTCTGAAATAAAAAAAGTGTTTCAATCGAGATGTACAAAATAATTATCTTTATTTAATAGTTTTTAAAATAAAAAATAAAAATTAATTTTAAAATAAAAATACGTAGATTTTTTTTAAATCAATAAAACAAGATAGATATTAATAATAAACAAAAAGTAAATAATAAATTATATCTTAATAGGAAGAAGTAAAACAAAGGAGGCATTTGCTTTGCACGAGGAAAAGGTTGTACAAGTTAGGTTTGGCATAAAAGATTTGGCAACGTGAGATGATTTTTCGTGAAATTAATGTGATACGAGCTAAATATAGGTTAATTAAATAAACTGATTGAAATAGTCAAAACTGATCATATTTAATTTTCGGTAAATTATATCAGATGTCATTAAATTATTACTATTGACTCGAAAATATCATCGAACTTTAAAAATGTTTAAATCTGACATTGAACTATACTTTCCTACTCGTTTATGCTACTTTGATGTAAACTCTTAACGGGATGTTAACTCAAAATGACAACGTTTTCGTGTGTTTGTTTTCAAGCTTAATTTGGCTTAAAACAACGTTGTTTTGCTAGAGGAAAATAATAAAAGCACTTCAAGAGATTTGACACTTGGAACTTCTAATGTAAAGGCTAAGCCTTAACCACTAAACTAATACAATATTATATAATATTTTACCACAAATATTATGTATGTCAAACTATTTGAGATTAATTCAAATTATTTTATTAAATAAATAATACTATAAATAATATAAAATATATTATTTACGCATATATATATATATATCAATATATAAATAAAAATATAATATTTTTATATTTTATTTATAATATAAATATATTATTTTAAAAAAAACCCAATATATCCATGAAGTAATATATATATATATCATAAATAATATGTATAAACTCTTCAACCCCTAAACCCTAAAACAAAACCCTAAAATTTATGGTTTATGGTTTGGGTTGAGAGTTTAGGGTTTTATATTAGTTATAATATAAATATATTATTTTATGAATATTTTGGGTTTTTTAAAAAATAATATATTTATATTATAAATAAAATATATAAAATATATTTTTATTTATATATAATGGTATATATTAGTATTATTTATAGCATCATTTATTTTATAAAATAATTTGAATTAATCTTGAATAGTTTTACATATATAATCTTTGTGTTAAAACATTAGTAATTTCATGTTGGTTTAGTAGTTAAGGCTTAATTTTTTCCATCTAAAGGTCCTTGGTTCAAACCCTTTGAAGCTCATGTTTTATTATTTTTTCTCCAGCAAAATGAAGACGTTTTAGGCCAAATTATGCTGCAAAACAGCCCCACCAAAACGACATCATTTTGAGTTAATGTCTTGTTATAAATTAATGGCGGAGTGATATAAACAAGTCGAAAAGTAAAATTCAGTGTTAGATTTGAACATTTTTCGAGTTACCACAATCTTAACCTCTAAACTCTAAAAATTAGATACTTGTGAAAAATAAATTGTTCACCGCTAGTGTATAGAATATTTTACCTTTAATTTATACATTTAATTTTCTCTATGCACAAATGTAAACTAAATTATGAAAACAATGAAATGTTGTCATCCCGTTGATTGAGGAATCACATATAGATTTTGGTACCTAAATTTTACTTCAAGTTTCAATTTGATACTTGAACCTTTTTTAGTCCATTTAAGTATTTGTACTTGATTTTTTTATTCGAATTGGTAGATGCATTTGTTTTTTTTTTCTTTCAAATTGGTTAAAATATTACATGTACCGATTCAGACCAAAACCTAATTCGTATTCTATTTCTTATTAAGATGTCAAATCAAATATCTAATTAAAAAATAAACATATTTACCATTCTTTTAATTTCTTATTTCAAACTAACAAAATAAACTTTATCCAAACCTAGTTGTTGTTTTTTAAATTTGATTTGTTTAGAAAAATGAATTCAACATTGGCCCTTGATGAATCAAAAGAAAACAGTTGGGCCGGCTGTAATTATCATGTATTACCAAAAAAGAATTTGGCACAATTGTAGCCTGGTTAAATAATTAATGCATTATTATATGGTGAATTTACGGAGAAGCGTTTCAATGTCACGAGTATTATCTTATTTATTTTTGTGGTTGACCCGTTTTCAAGTCTTTGTTTTGACTAATTTAAACCGACTCACGTATACTTAATTTTGTTGGGTGAATTTTTCAACGGAAATTTTCTGCATACACAAAGACTCAAACTTGAAACATGCTTAAGCGATAACAAATTGCGTACCACTTGGAGCAACCCCGTTAATACTATCCTATTTATTTTTTAAATATTAAATAACTGCACGTAAAAATTTTAATCTTATTTTTGAAATAAAAATGTTTCAATAGACATGTGTTAAATAATTATCTATAATAGTAGGTTTTTAAAGAAAATTTTAAATATATAATTTGTATACAAAAATATGTAGATTTTTTTGAACAAAAGTAAATTTATAGATTTTTAAATCAATAAAACAAGATAGATATTAATAATAAACAAAAAGGGAATAATATATTAGTATATCTAAAAAGGAAGAAGTAAAACAATGATGGCATTTGCTATGCATGACAAAAGCTATCTTCCCACTTTCGGTATTTTTTATGTCTAACATTAAAATTTTAAATTTTAAGTCGTAACCTTAAATTTTAAATTCTAAACTATAAACTTTAAAACCTAAAAAATAAATCATCCCTTAATTCCTTAACCATAAACTCTAACTTTAAACCTAAACCTTAAACCTAATTTTTTAGTGCAATGCATAAAAAAAGACACAAAAAATAGAAAATTTATATTCGGCTATGCACTAGAAAACGATCGTAGAAATTAGGTTTGGCTCAAAATATTTGGCAACGTGATATTAATTTTCGTGAAATTTATATTCGGCTATGCACTAGAAAACAGTCGTAGAAATTTATAATAGTAGGTAACATGGTCTACAAAGTTCATGTGTTTGAGTTTGAGCCCAAATCATTGCCAAGATCTCTATGGCAAACCAAGTTGAAGAGGATGGTGTGGCTAAGCATTATTTTCCAGCTAGGAATCAAACATGTTATTCAAAGGTTTCATTAATTATCTTTTTCATTAACCCACATTGCTACGACATCAGTGCCTGATAGGTCCCCGCTGCCCCATGCAAGGTTCTCACCATATGGTCCACCGAAGTGCACAAGGTTGCAATCAGCAATGCGCTGATTAGCATAGTCTTGTGCATAGGCAGCCACAATGTCGTCCCAAGTGATAGGTTCAACACCGACAACGGCTCGAGCTATGTTGTGAGCATCGAGGTAGTCTTGCTGTGAGTTATGGGCATGGGAGGGAAGGAGTAAGGCCATGGCCATGAGACAAGTAAATGGTTTATTTTAGTTTGGTTTATGCATGTACTGTTAAGATATCCGTTTGTATTAACTACTAGTTACTAGGAAGTTAGTTGGTTAAAGCTGTTACAACAACTTTGTATTCTTTTCTATATAAACATATTGTATACATTGATTGAAGCATCAAAGTGATAAATAAAAAATCTTTTCTTTATTTCAAGTTGTAATATGGTATCAGTTGTGAATTGTTATTCACACTTTTTCTGATTTTCTTTTCTCTGAAACTTTCTGCTTCTTCAGTTTTTTTTTCTTCATGGCTGAATCTCTTTCTGATCAATTCAATAATGGTAGCAATCCATACTACCTTCACCAGTCTGATAATCCTGGTATGGTCCTGGTCACTCAGCCTCTCACGAATGACAACTATAATAGCTGGAAACGATCTATGTTGATGGCCCTTTCTACAAAAAACAAGACTGGTTTCATCGACGGCTCTATTCCTGCACCTGCATCGTCCTCAACCCAGTTTAATGCTTGGACACGGGCTAACAATCTTGTTAATTCGTGGATCTTGAACTCTGTTTCCAAAGACATTGCAGCTAGTCTTCTTTATCACTCCACTGCTGCGACCATTTGGAAGGATCTTGAAGATCGATTCCATCAAACAAATGGTCCTCGCGTGTTTCATCTCAAGAAAAAATTGGGTGAGTTGTCTCAAGGTTCTGTTTCTGTTAGCACCTATTATACTCAATTAAAAATTTTGTGGGATGAATTATCTTCTGTTAAGCCCATATGTTCTTGTTCCAAGTGTGATTGTGGTGGTGTTCAGAAAATGTTGGATGAACATAAAAAAGAACTGACAATGCAGTTTTTGATGGGACTCAACGAGTCGTATGCTTCTATTCGTGCACAGACTCTTTTGATGGATCCTTTTCCATCTATGTCTAAAGTGTTCTCTTGGATTCTTCAAGAAGAAAACCAACGTTCTATTGTCATTAACAATTCTGTCCCTGAGCCTGCATTCGCGGTCAAAGATCCTGTTGCAAGGAAATCTCGTCCACAGTGTAGTCATTGTAGCATGTTAGGTCACACCAAAGACAAGTGTTACAAGCTTCATGGTTATCCTCTTGGGTACAATTCTCATTCCAAGTAGAGTTCTTTGGTTCATTCCAATGTTGTTATGGCTTCTGATGGATCCACTCAGAATGATTCCTTGACTACGAGACAGTGTCAACAACTCATAGCCATGCTCACTAATCAGTTGCAGGCTGCTTCAAGTTTGGATGTACCTTCTTCTTTAGTCAATTTTTCAATGCAAGGCAAGATTGTTTCTTACATCAATACTTTAGGATCTTGTGATGCTCGTAGTTGTTGGATTATTGATTACGGGGCTTCGAGACATGTCTGCCACATTCGAAGTTTCTTTGCTTTCTTGAATCCGATTCAACATACATCCATTCTTTTACCTAATAACACTAAGGTCGTTGTTGGATTTTCTGGGGATATACATCTTTCTTCTTCTTTGGTTCTAAAGGATGTATTGTTTGTTCCCGATTTTCAGTTTAATCTCTTGGCAGTTAGTGAGTTGATTAAACACTCTGATCTTTCTGTTCTATTTTGCAATGATCATTGCTTTATTCAAGACCTACAGCAGGTGATTGGGAAGGGTGAGCTCTATAAAGGTCTTTACCTACTTCGCATACCAGATGTGCACACTGTAAAAGATGCTAGGCTTGTTCATACATCAGGTGTTCGTGAAAAGGATGATTGTTCATCAGTTGTATTGGCTTCTTGGCATGCTAGGCTTGGCCACCCTAGTCCTCAAGTTTTACGTACTTTGCATGATGTATTACCATCTTGTAGTTTTAATAAAGATGATTTTTGTAAAGTTTGTCCTCTTGCTAAGCAACGTCGGTTACCCTATTCCAATTCTACTTCTCGAGTTGTTGCTCTATTTGAATTAGTGCATGCTGACATTTGGGGGCCATATAAATCTGGTACATATGACCATAATAGGTTTTTCTTAACCTTGGTCGATGATTACTCACGATCAACTTGGACATTCTTTCTTAAACATAAATCTGATGTTAGCTCGATAATTCCTAACTTTATAACAATGGTTAAAAGGCAATTTGGGTATGATTTGAAGACTTTTCGATCCGATAATGCTCCTGAATTGAGGTTTACTGATCTTTTCTCTTCTTTGGGCATCATACATCAATTCTCTTGTGTTGAGACTCCTCAACAAAATGTTGTTGTCGAACGGAAGCACCAACACCTTCTCACCATTGCTCGGGCTCTTTATTTTCAATCCAAGGTCCCTATTGGTTTTTGGGGTGATTGCATCTTGACAGCCACTTATCTTGTAAATCGGATTCCTTCACCTCTATTGGATAATAAGTCACCGTTTGAGTTGTTGCATCATCGTGTTCCAGATTATAAACACCTCAAGGTGTTTGGGTGTCTATGTTTTGTTTCTACCCTTCGAGCTCATCGTGACAAGTTTTCAGAACGGGCATTACTAGGGGTATTTCTGGGTTATGTAGCTGGCATGAAGGGATATAAAGTTCTTGTTCTCCAGACTAAGTCTATCATGGTGTCTCAGAATGTGGTTTTCCATGAGCACATTTTCCCTTATCATACGATTGCTCCTTCAACTCCTGCTGATGATCTTTTTCCTGATATATCTTTGCATGCTGTATGCACTGACCATTGTTCTTTTAATCAGGACATGTCTCAGCTACATGTGCATGATGATCAACATGCTACACATACAACTGATATAGATCATGAGCCTGTGTCTTCTACTGAGTCTATTCCACAGGATGCACATGAGCCTGATACTCAACATGCGCATACTCCACATGAGCCTGATACTCAACATGAGCCTGATCAACATGAGCCTGTTCAACATGGGCATGTTCAACATGAGCCTGTTCAACATGAGTCTAGAGAGATTGAACATTTTCCAGTGATCAGAAGGTCTTCTCGAACAACTATCAAACCTTCTTATCTTCAGGCTTATCACTGTAATACTACTTTTTCTACTTCTTGTTCTTATCCTATTCAAGACTATATTTCTTCTGCACGACTGTCTTCCTCATATGCCACGTTCGTTGCTAATGTTTCTTCCACATATGAGCCTTCATTTTATCACCAGGTTGTTCAATTTCCTGAATGGCAAAAAGCTATGGTTGATGAATTGCATGCGATGAATTCTCTTTGCACTTGGACCATTGTTTCTCTTCTCGATGGAAAGAACCCTATTGATTGTAAGTGGGTCTATTGGGTTAAATATAATACTGATGGCACCGTTGATCGGTACAAAGCACGTTTGGTTGCTAAGGGTTTCACACAGGTCGAGGGCATTGACTACGTTGATACTTTCTCCCCAGTGGCAAAGATGACATCCTTTAAGGTGTTGCTTGCTTTGGCATCTTCGCAGGGCTGGCATCTTCTTCATTTGGACGTGAATAATTCTTTTTTGAACGGTACACTCGATAAGGAGGTTTACATGAAGGTTCCTCTTGGTTACAAGACTGATTCAGTTGGCCCTAATCTGGTTTGCAAGCTTAATAAGTCTATATATGGTCTTAAACAAGCTTCTCGTCAGTGGTTTCATACATTTTCTTTAGTGGTTCTTAAGTTTGGGTTCATTCAATCACCTTCTGAGCATTCACTGTTTGTTAAAGGGTCTGGTGATGACATGGTTGCTTTGTTGGTTTATGTCGATGGTATCATTATTGTTGGAAAGGATTTATCCTCTCTTGCCTTAGTTCGTGAGTTTCTTCAACAGCATTTCAAGCTTAAAGACTTGGGTCCCTTGCGTTATTTTTTGGGGTTCAAGGTTGCTCGAAATGCATTTGGCATTTCATTATCTCAACGTCACTATACTCTTCAGATTCTTGAAGACACAAGTTCCTTGGGTAAGAAGCCTGCAGACTTACCAATTGTCTCCCCGCACAAGTTAAGTGCACATGAAGGTGAACTTCTGCCTGATCCACAAGTGTATCGTCGTTTGGTAGGTCGTCTTCTTTACCTTACGCACATGAGGCCTGATATCACCTACACTGTGCATCTCTTGAGCCAATTTGTTTCATCTCCACGATTACCTCACATGCATGTTGTGTATCACCTTTTGTCTTACATCAAGGCAACTCCTGGAATGGGCCTATTCTTTTCAGCAACGTGTACCATGCAGCTAAGTGCATTTGTTGACTCGGATTATAGTTCTTGTCCGGACACCCGTCACTCCACCACTGGATTCTGCACGTATCTTGGAGGAAACATCATCTCTTGGAAGTCAAAGAAACAACATATAGTGAGTCGTTCTTCATGTGAAGCTGAATATCGAGCAATGGCTTCTGCTGTTTGCGAGTTGGTTTGGCTTGCTGCTTTGCTTTCTTCTTTCCAGATATTTGTTGCTACTGTTTTCCTCTACTATGACAACCAAGCTGTCATACACCTTGCAAAGAATCAGGTCTTCCATGAACGCACCAAACGTATTGAGGTGGACTGCCATTTTGTTCGAGAGAAGATCTGTTCTGGTTTCCTACGATTGTTTCATGTTCGTTCAGCTGATCAGCTTGCGGATATTTTCACTAAAGCTTTACATTCACATGCGTTTCGACACTTCATTGACAAGATGGGTCTTCTCAACATTCATCGGCCTCCATCTTGAGACGGGGATGTTAAGATATCTGTTTGTATTAACTACTAGTTCCTAGGAAGTTAGTTGGTTAAAGTTGTTACAACAGCTTTGTATTCTTTTCTATATAAACATATTGTATACATTGATTGAAGCATCAAAGTGATAAATAAAGAAATCTTTTCTTTATTTCAAGTTGTAATATGTACCTTAGGGTTCATGAGAGCCACCGCATTCCAAACACGTGATGTTATTTACTATATTCCCAGTCTTTACTACAAAACACTCATACGTATGTTCTGCGTATATAATAAGGATTAATATCCTATACACTGGCGGTGGAAATTTTTTATTTCCACAAGCGCCTCAATTATAGGGTTTAGGGTTAGGGCTTAGGGTTTAGAGTTTAGGGGTTTTAATGTAAATGTTTAGAATTTATGGTTCATGTTTAGAATTTAGAATTTAGGGTTTAGGGTTAGGGTTTAGTTTTAGGGTAATATGTGTAGGGATTTAGGTTTTAACCTATAAACCCTAAATTTTAACCCTAAACCCAAAATTTTATCAACAAACCTTAAATTCAAAACTACTACACTTATACCCCTAAATTTTAAACCCTAAACAGAGTCTCTAACCCTTAAAATTAAAACGCTTGTGTAAAAAAATTTCCACAAGCGCTTGTGTATAGAACAATTACCCATATAATAATTATTATTTTTGAACCACGTTGCAAATAGGTTGGACACTAGGCTTTTCATACGTAAGTAATGTGTATATAATAATTATTATTTTTAACCACATTGCAAATAGGTTGGACACTTGGATTTTTAAAAGACATATTTCCCCCTATTTTGAATAAGTTTTTTTTTTTAAAAAATTCTAACATATCTCAAGTTTTGAAAAGATATGACATTTATAATTGAAAAAAGCAAACCTAAGATTTTTAATTTTAAGATAAAACTGTTTTAATATATTCTAATTTAAATATTCAATTCTTTCGTGCATCGTACGAGAGTGTAAATTAATTAATGAAAA
This sequence comes from Hibiscus tridactylites, assembly GCA_958450335.1. NCBI lineage: Eukaryota > Viridiplantae > Streptophyta > Magnoliopsida > Malvales > Malvaceae > Hibiscus > Hibiscus tridactylites. Next base: position 20,095,057 of record OY288289.1, on the reverse strand, counting down.
CAATAAAATGATATCGGCCATGTTTGGTAAATAGCGGTTTGGGTAAAAATTAGAGGTTTGAGGTATAATTAGAGGTTTGACTAGTCAAATCTGCTAATATTGATGTTTGGTAAATAGCGGATTGAAAGAGCGAATTGGGGTGAAAAAGCTAATTTTGAAAAAACTTCTAATATGAGCTTTTTGAGATTAGAGGTTTGATATTAGAGTTGTAATGACTCTTTTACCCTTAACAATTACCAAAAATCTCCAAATAACCTAAATTAAATAACAATATTTTTTAATATAAATAATAACATATTAAATATTGGACTTATTTGTTGTTACTACTAATTTATATGGTGACATTTGTAAGTTAATTCTATTTTTTATTATCACATATTTATATGTGCATATAAAAAATTTAATAATTATATAAATAATAAATTAATATATAAATCTTTCAAATATGTTTAGAAAATTTATATTAAAAATAATTTTTACAAATCTAATTAATATTTATTAGATACAAAATATTAATAGCTGATAAATTATTCAAACAAGTATTAAATATAAGCATGTCCTTATATGTCATTTTGCTTGTTTAAATAATCAAACAGCTATCAGCTATCAGTTAATTTTACCAAACATTTTTATACAATCAGCTCATACAATCCGCTAGTCAAATCAGCTAATGCAATCAGCTATCAGCTAATGTAATCCGCTATCAGCTATCCGCTAATTGCCAAACAGGGCCATCATTTTATTGATTGAGTTAATTAAATATATATTTTGGTACTTAAATTTCACTTTTAAGTTTCAATTTTACATATAAATCTTTTATAATTTATTTAGGTAAAAAATATTCGAATTGGTAGATGAATTTGACTTCTTGATTCAAATTGGTTATTAAAATCTTAGGTACTAATTTTGACCAAAAGCCTAATTCATATACTCATTCTAATTAGGATGTCAAATCCAAATATCTAATTAGAATAAGAAATTAAATATACTTGCTATTTTTTATTTAACTACTAGTATCCAACTCATTGGTTTACTAATCCACATCAAGTACTGCAAAAGCTCATTATGAGACGATCCTTCCAACTCAATTGCTCTTTTTACAACGTCAGAATTTGAACTCTAATTTGCTTAAGGGATCTAGTGTCATATCCCACTAAACCAACTAGTTGCCGGTATAATTCATATTCTTTTAATATACTATTACAAACTAACAAAATCGACTTTATCAAAACATATTTGTTTTTATTTTTTCATTTAATTTGTTTAGAAAAATGAATTCAACATTGGCTTATAATGAAACAAATGAAAACAGTTATGCCATCATGTAATTCACATAATTACCAATAAAGAATTTGGCACAAATGGCAGCCTGATTAATTAATTAACTAACGCATTATTGGGCAATGATACGTCTACTCAGTGGGTAGATTACCCAGCTGAGGTGATACATGAGTGTTAACTAATAATTGTAATATAATATATATTCTAATAAGAAATAAATGTAATACAATTAATACGCTTTTTTAAGTTTTATTAGTATATAATTTTTAAGATTATATCTACTATACAATTAATACATCTTTATCCATAAATAATTTTCATAATTATGAATGTAATTTAATTAATATTTTATTTTTATTATAATATTTTATTTTTAAAATATAATAAGAAGAGAAATTAAACTAACTAAAAAATATTTTAACTTGTCGTAATATCTCGTTCTATTAGTTTTCGGATCAACGAGTGTGACCTTGCTTCAAATAATAACAAGACATTATAACTAAATTATATGACTTAAATTTATCAAATTAGAAAAAAAATTCTAGAACGAACGACGCGCACACACCGCTGCACATTATTAAAACTTTTATTGAATGTTAAAATTCACAGGGTTATCAATTTATCACCTTTTGAAAATATAAGATTAAAAACGTGATAAAATAAAAGAAAACTCACCACACACAAAAGAGAGAGATGGGGGACGACGGTTGGACCAGAGTGGGGAGCAAGCGTTTTTCGGCGGCAAGGACAGACAGGTTCAAGGTTTCTGAAGGTGGGGAGGATAGGTGGACGGTTTTTGTTGATATGCTCAGTAGGAGAGTATCGCGTCGTGCTCTTAGAGAACTGTTCGAACATCATGGAAGGGTCACTAGGGTCTTCATTCCGGAGACAAACTTCAAGGCAAAATACAAGGATTCAACGTTCGCCTTCGTTTCACTAGCGTCAAGGGGCGATATGGAATGGGTTATCAGTGCAATGGACAGAACTCCAATAGATGGAAGGGTGGTCAGCGTTTCACAGGCTAGGTTCCCTAGAAGAGGAGGGGATAATAACCGGAGTAGTGGCGGGAGGGACACTTTTCGTAGGACGTCGGAGGTAAGGCTAGCTGAGCGCAGAATTCCTTCTCCTGTCAGGCCAACGGTGAACATCGATCATGGTAAGTCATATAAGGAGGTCCTCATAAACAAAGAAGGGTCGGACGATGATTCAAGGGAGGATACCCTCTTAAATTTTAAAATCCCGGCCAAAGATACGGACTGGTTGAAACGATGTCTAGCGGGGATCATCAAAGTTCAGTTTGATATCGAATTTGTTCAACGAGCTCTCAAAAATGATGGTATTGTAGTGGAAGTAGCGGATTGGGGTGTTGACTGTGAATCTTGTGTGCTCATCTTTAGATCAATCAAGGATATGGAAGATGCCTGGAACAATAAGAAGGAAGCGTTAACCTATTGGTTCGATTATCTTGATCCTCTGTTAATTAAGGATATACCCCACTATTTTTGCCATATTCGACTATATGGTATCCCTCTGCTATGCTGGCATGAGAAATTTTTTGAAGCATTAGGAAATAGATGGGGAATTTACGTTGAATCGGATCGGGTTACTAAACAGAAAGGCAGATTGGACATGGCTCGTTTCGTTATCAGGACGGCGAGTACTGCCTCAGTTCCAGATTCCATCAAACTAGCTTCGACGGGTTTTCCCTTTGTTATTAAAATCAGATTAGGAAGAGGTTCCAACGCCTATTTGGAGACGGTGGATGGTTCGGAGAACAATAACGCCGATGACGTTCGACCTGAGTTCGATGGTGCCAGTGGAGATTTCGCCGATGGGGTGGAGGTGGAAGGTGAAAGGAGAGATCAGAGAGAGATGGATGGCAATGAGAGAGTTGTTTCGCCTCCCTTCTCGGGAAGTGACAAAGCGGCGGAGGTGGCTTTGGGATCAGAAAATTCTCATCCAATCGAGGAGGATTTTCCTCACATTTTAAATGACTCTAGGGAGGGTGTAACGGGCTTTACGGATTGCAACAATAGAGGATCTTCTAATACTGGGCATCGGGTTGAAATAATAGAGGAAGAGGCGGCTGTAGGCCATGTTCCTAACTTAGGCTCCCATCCGAAGGCCCTGGCAAATGAAAGTCGAATTAGGCCTAGCAGGGAGGGCCCGAAAGGCTCCTTTTCTTCACCTTTGGTGCGCCCAAATCAGTATCCTATTATATCCAATGAAGCAGCAAATGTGAATGAGCTATCACGCTTATCCGGGTCCAAAGACTGGGTCTCGGATAGTCTAGAAGGTGGGGTTCGAGTATCTGAATGGAGGGCTTTCCCAGTGTCTCCGGGGACCGATCGGAATGGTGCGAAGGTTTCAGGAGCTCAGGTCCTAAATGGTTTATTCCGGGCTAGATCAAGAAGACATTTTAGACATATAGTTAGAGGGGCTCTGGAGGAAAGCAAATTCACAAATGAAAAATCGCTCAACAATGCGAGTTTGGGGGAAGAAATGTCGGCCATCGGTTTGGAAGCAGAACCAGTATGGGATATTAGTAACATTCTGGAAATTTCTTTCAACGGCGGGAAGGATATTGTCATCAAGAAGATTTGTGAGATGGAGAGGGAGCTCTATCGGGCTCTGTAATGAGGTAATATCTCGGTTTACTTAAACTTTTCTATGGATTTAGCCTTAATTTCATGGAACATCAGGGGTTTTAGGAGGTTAGAAAAAAAGAAGGCTTTAAGGGATTTGTGCAGAAGAGAGAAAACTTCTATGGTATTCTTGCAGGAGGTGAAAGTAGAAGCTTTTGATCGAAGTGATTTAAGAAAAATTTGGGCAAACGAAAATGTTGATATGGTTTTGTCTTCGGCTTCCGGTTCAGCAGGGGGTCTTCTAACTTGTTGGGATAAAGATTTCTTTGAGGCCAGGGAGGTCATAATTAATCAACGGTATATAGCATTGTTTGGAACGCTGAAAAAATCTAATTTCCTCTGTGGTTTTGTTAATGTATATGGGCCGTCAATCGATGGAGAAAAGGAAGGTTTTTTCAATGAGTTTTCCTTATTCCTCAATCAGCGAAACTGTCCCCTATGCTTGGGTGGGGATTTTAATGTCTTTTTGGATCCAGAGGAGAAGATTGGGATGTCGTGGAATAGATCTCTGATGGTTTTATTCAAGTCTTTTGTGAGTAATATGGGCCTTATTGATTTGCCGCTCGTGGGGGGTAAGTTTACGTGGTGCAACAACAGGGATCCGCCGACTTTCATTAGGTTGGATCGTTTCCTTGTTTCAGCCTCCTTTATCCAGGAATTCCCGAGTTTATCTCAATGTGTGCTGCCGAATTCTCTGTCGGACCATAAAACATTAGTTTTGAAAGTGGAGAAGGCGAATTGGGGACCGAAGCCCTTCAAATGTTTTAACTCGTGGCTTGATGAGGCTGACTTTGAAAGTTTAGTGTCTGAGGCTTTGTCGAAGATGAGAAAATCTAACAAATCAATTCGGATTGGGAGTCTTTTGAGAGGGGTGAAGGAAATGGTGAAAAAGTGGAATTGCAATAGAGGCAGGATAGGTCCCAATGACATTCCGAATTTGGAGAAACAAATTTCGGCAGTGGAGTTGCATATTCAGAGCGGCAACAGTGACGAGGGGCGGTTCATCAGCTTTACTCTCTAAAACGCAGGTTGTGGGATCTTTACCAGAAAGAAGAATCACAATGGCTACAAAAATCCAGGCTAAGATGGCATATGCAAGGCGACAGGAACACTAAATTTTTTCATTTAGTGGCCTCGGGGCGGAATCGCAACAACTCTATCTCTAGTCTCAAGGTTGGCAGTGATTTTATGTCTAATCCCAGTGACATTCTAAAGGTGGTTAGGGAGTTTTTTAGGAAGAGTTATAATGAGGATCCTACATTGGAGGTTTCCGAAATGAAACTAGAGTTTTCTAAATTAAGTGCGGATCAAGCTAGTTTCCTTGAAGGTCGTTTTTCTGAGGATGAGGTTTGGTGTGCGCTGGCTAGTTCGGATGGAAATAGGGCACCAGGCCCTGATGGTTTTAATCTCAATTTCTTCAGAAAATTCTGGAAGAATCTGAAGAAGGATATCATGAAATTCTTCGACGATTTTTTTGCTGGCAGACAATGGGAAGCTGGGGTAAATCACTCTTTCATCACCTTGATTCCGAAAGGCAAAAATCCGGAATCCTTGGATGAGTATCGTCCGATCAGCCTGATCAGTGGGTTGTACAAAATTCTTTCAAAAGTTTTGGCCAAGAGGATGAGTAAGGTGATCGACTCGGTAGTTGGGGAAACACAGTTTGCTTTTATCCAAGGTAGGCAGATTCTGGACTGCTCATTAGTGGCCAATGAAGTCATAGACTTTCAAAAAAAGACCGGAAAGTCTGGAGTAGCTTTTAAAATAGACTTCCAAAAAGCCTACGACTCGGTTAGTTGGGGTTTCTTGATGAAAGTCTTAGGCGAATGTGGCTTTCTGAAGAGGTGGTGTGACTGGATGTATAAATGTGTATTAACGGCTTCAATATCGGTATTGGTTAATGGAGTACCAACGGAGGCTTTCTCTATCTCTCGGGGGTTGAGGCAGGGGTGTTCTCTCTCACCCTTGCTTTTCAACATTGTAAGTGAAGCATTGAATTTGCTATTAAAAAAAGCTGTCAGCCGTAATCTGTTTGAAGGATTTTTGATCGAGAATGGTGAACAGTCGTCGGAGGTAACTCATCTCCAATTTGCGGACAATTTACTTATCTTCTGCGGGGGTTCAGAATCTCAAGTCAAGAATGTCAAAAGAGTGCTCCGTGTATTTGAATTGGCTTCAGGTTTGAAGCTGAACCTTAAAAAAAGCAAGGTTTTTGGCATCAATATTTCGAATGAGGTGATCGGTAATTGGGCTGATGAAGTGGGGTGTTCGTGGGGCTTGTTACCAACTCAGTATCTTGGTTTAACCCTCGGGGCGTTGAGAAATTCACCTAGTCTGTGGGACCCGGTCATTAATAGTGTCCGAACCCGTCTCGAAGGGTGGAAGCCCAAATTTCTATCTATGAGGGGTCGGATTACTCTAATCAAATCAGTGCTTACTAGTCTGCCTATATATTTTCTGTCTATTTTTAAGATTCCTGAGGCTGTGGCTTCTGAGCTAAACAGAATGATTGCCAGATTTTTATGGGGCAGAGATATGGAGAATAGGAAAATTCACTGGGTGTGCTGGCGCACTGTGTGTAACCCGAGAGAGTCAGGTGGTCTTGGGATCTTGGACCTTCGGGTACTAAATCGCTCGATGCTCAGTAAATGGTCGTGGAGGTATGGTAATGAAGCTGATGGACTGTGGAGAAAAATTGTCGAGGCTAAGATTCCTGGAAGTATTAATAGTCTTCTCCCATTAAAGGCGTCAAGGAAACAAGTATCGTGGATATGGTATGACATTACAAATGTGCTTCATAAAAATGATGATTGGAGCAAACATCTTAATTCCAATATGGAGCTGAAAGTTGGCAGGGGAGATAGAATCAAATTCTGGTATGATTGTTGGGTATGCGCAGAACCTCTTTATTCTGCTTTCCCTCGCATTTTTGCTTTGTGTGTTTTTAAACAGGCGCTAGTAAAGGACTTGGGCAAGGAAATGAACGGCAAGTGGGTATGGTCGATACCCCTTCGGAGGCCGTTGTTCGATTGGGAGCAAGACTAGTGGCAGCTTCTAATGTCACTGTTAGACAGTTTCATCTCCAGCAAGGCTCGAGCTGATTGGGTAAGTTGGAAAGGAGCAAGTGACGATAGATTCTCGGTTAAATCGTTGCGAGAGATTGCTTCACCGTCCATGTCTCCCTGCAGGACTTGGAGTAAGGCAGTGTGGTTGGGTTTCGCCCCTTCGAAAGTCGAAGTTTTTGTGTGGAGGGTGTTATTGGGTAGGATCCCGGTCAAAATTGAATTACACAAGAGGGGTATCAGGTCTTTTGCTGATTTAATGTGTCCTCTATGTAATTTGGAACCAGAATCTGTTCAACACTTATTCTTTTCTTGTGTGGGGGTTTGGAGGATTTGGTGCTCGATTAGCAAGATTGTTGGGATATCTTCTGTTTTCAACAACGTACCGAAGTTATTTTTGGAAGCCTGGTTGGAGTCGGGTCCTTTACAGGATCGCGAATGGTGGGCTAGCTTCCCGCCGGTGATCATATGGTCTACGTGGTTAATGCGAAATGAAGTGGTGTTCAATTTGAAGGTAGTTGATTGGGGTCAATTGGATATGTTGGTTCGTACTCGATGGGCATGCTGGGTCAAGGCGAAATATCAAGGAATTAAGGTGTCCACCGAAGCTCTCATGGCTGATCCACTTCTCGGCAGATTTGCTTTCCATGCCAGGAAAGGTCCTACTACGAGTAACAGGTGGTGCCCTCCTCCTTTGGGGTTCACCAAGTTGAATATCAATGGGGCTTATTCAGTGTCGTCCGGAGTGGGAGGGATTGGTGGAGTGTTAAAGGACAGCAAGGGGGTTTCTTTATTCTCTTTTTTTGGGAAGACGGGGAACATTCCCCCTATTATTGTGGAACTGCTGGCCGCTAAAGAAGGGATCTATCGCTTCCAAGAATCCAAATGGTCGAAGTGTTGCAGGCTGATATTGGAATCGGACTGTTTGTCCTTATGTGAGTGGTTGCTTGGGCAGCGTTGCCCGCCCCCGCGTTCAAGGATGTTGTCGAGGAGCTGCTGGTGTTAAAGAATGCGTTGGGGATCGTTGTCCGCCATATCCCTCGGTCCGCAAATCTGGAGGTGGACTCCCTAGCCAAAAAGGGTTAATTTAACTTGTTTTGGCTCTTGTAGGAAGGCTTTTTTATTGTATTTTCTTTCAAGCATACTGACATTCTTGTATCGGATTTGGTTGGCGGAATAAAATGTAGTGGGGCACTCTTTTCCCCTTTCATTAGGAAAGGGGTTTTTAATGAGGCCCGTCTTATCTTTCAAAAAAAAAATATTCACAATTTAAAAACGAAGGAAGAAGAAAAAAGGAGAACCCAAATGACAAATGTAGAATTGAAAAAATCTTGTAAAAGATTAAAGAAAAAAAAAGAGAATTATGTGATGTGTTAGGAGAGTTGATGAAGTAGTGGGGGATCTGGAGTAGGGCACGAATAGATGAAAGTGCTGACATCATTTGACAATTTTTTTATCGTAGTTGGTCTGAGGTCTAGGTTATAAAATTATGTTTTTTTTTTTCAACATGATTAATTGTATATTGAGTCCTTATAGATTACAACACTTTTAAAAATTATTAGAAAATAATAGTGTTCAACAGTGTATTGCGCTAGTGGTGTTCAGCGGTGTGCGACACCCGCTCTAGACTTATCCATTTGAGAATGAACCACTCGTTGGGTTCGATTCATGTACTTTTTAAAATTTGAAATTTCAATTGACTCATAATACCAAGACAATATAACTAAATTATGACTTAAAATTATCAAATTGAAGAAAGATAACTAAATCTATAAGTAACATATAATATACGAAACATTTTAATTTAATAAATTTTATAATTATTGTACAATAAAAATTTAGATTTTTTCAGATGTAAACATGACATAATGTAAAAAAAACCTAATTAATTAAAGCTATGTGGCAAGTGACAATGAATAGTAGGGTGTTCAAAATCTAATTAATTAAACCTATGTGGCAAGTGACATAAGAAACACCTAAAATTTCATGATATATATTTCAAACACAAATATTGATTTGGGATTAGTTTTAAGAGAGAAATATTTGGATATATATATATGTATGTATATATATTAAAGTTTATCGACAAAAGAAGGCATTAAAAATATTAATCTTGAACATGTTTTTTCTTTCAAATCTCATATTGACAAATTAATATAATTGTTTTTGAAAATTTTAAAATTTAAAAGTATATAATACAAGTATAAAAAGAAATTAAAGATTTAAAATTAATTTTAGGGGAAAATAGTAAGAAACATAAAATAAAATATAATTTAAAATTTAAAATATATGTTTTAAAATTACCGGTCGTGTCGGGTACCCGGTTATAAAAAAAATTCGGCCGGCCCGACTACCCGAGAAAAATACGGGTCGGGTACCCGGCCCAAAAAATTCGGGTATTTTCAAATAAATACCCAATAATTTTCAATCGGGTCGACGGATCGGGTAGTTCGGGCTGGGTATTTTTGAACACCCTTAATGAATATGATAGAAAGTGAGAGTAGACAAATTCCTTTCGTATATAAATATAAAAGTTTTTAATTTATTTTTTTCTAGACAAAATTTTTTGTCTAAATTTAAAAATAAAATTATACAATCATCTATCAATTTAAAATATTTTTAATCATTTAAAAATAATAAACGTAAAAAATAAAATTATATTTCCTAAAATTTATATCATATAAATTAAAAAATAATTAAAAACAATTTTTTTGAATTGACAAAAAAATAACATTAACTAACCTATTAATTAATATGTATATTTTCTATACAACTATTAAATATATTAAAGTGGGTAAGTTACCCACTGGATAGATAAAGCTTTCTCCCGCATTATTATATAGTGAATTTATGGTGGAGTTTTTTAATTTATCAAGTTTTCAAAAGATATTACATTTAGAATGTTAAAAAAAACATATTTAATTTTTTATTTTTAAGATAAAATTAATAAAATTACAAACATGAATATCAAAATTGTTTTAATATATTTGACTTTATACGTGTAATTTTCTTCATACACGAATGCAAACTAATTTATGAAAACGTTGTCACCCCGTTAATTGAGGAATTATATATAGATTTTGGTATTTAAATTTTGCTTCAAGTTTCAATTTTATACTTAAACATTTTTAGTCTATTTAAGATTTTGGACTTGATTTTTTATTCAAATTGGTAGATGCATTTAGTTTTTTTGTTCAAATAGGTTAAAATATTGCATATAACAATTTGGACCAAAAACCTTTTTCTTATACGCATTCTAATTAAGATGTCAAATTCAAGTATCTAATTAAAAAAATTAAATATATTTACCATTCTTTTACTATCATATTTCAAACTAACAAAAGTCAATTTTATCAAAGCCTAGTTGTTATTTTATAAAGGCTTAATGTCAAAATAAGGGTTTAAACTATCATGTTTTTCTCTTTTAAGTGCCTAAATTATTTTTGTCTCTTTTAAGTTCCCAAACTATCATTTTTTCTTTTTAAGGTCAAATTGAGGCACCTACTTTGACAAAAAGAAATGATTGTTTGGGCACTTGTTTTGACCAAAAAATAATACACTATACTAAACTTCGTATATAGCGGCACTTTTAGCGGCGTTTTTAAAACAAACGCCACTAACTTTGTACATCTCGTGGTGTTTGATAAAAAAATGTCACAAAATAATAAAGTTGCTGCAAAAAGTATCACATTAGTGGCGATTTATAAAAAGGGAAAACTACACCAGTGACCACCGAAGATATTGGGGATACCTATTTGAACCACCGAACTAAAAAAAACGTCAATCACACCACCAAACTTATTAAATCAACCTATTTTGACCACCGCCGTTAAAAAATTAACGGAGGGGTGACGGAAGTGCCACGTGGCAGTTAACAGGACATTTTTAAAATTACATGTTTAGTCCTTGTTATTTACTTATTAAATCAATTTGATCCTAATTTTATTTTAATTAAATAAAAATTAATCAACCAATCAAATTATGACACATGTCATCACCCAATTGAATTAATTTAATTTATTTTGTTTAATATTTAATATATTTTTTCCTCCAATCAGGTGGTGACACGTGTCACCACCTGGTTAAAGGAAATTTAAAGAAGAAAATGAAGATGGCATTGTGGTGGTTCGAACTTGAGGCCAAGGGGATAAAACCCCAAGTTTTAACCATTGAACCAAACTACTTTTAGTGTTGTAGTTTGTATATAAATATCTTTGGTTCTTATTTTTTCTCATAACTTGATCTTTTGCTGCTGAGGACTGAGCCACTGCAACAGCCAAAATCACAGGTTCCTTTGTGTGATTTTCTTACCAGTTCAGGAGACTGAAGAACCGGATCGACGGAACAGACTATGGTTTCAACGGAACAGACTATGGTTTCAATCAATCGGTCAACGACAACTACTTCCAAAATCTATAAAAGGTGGCTACGGATAGGTTTGTTTACACTCTGTATGCTTAGTGGCCAAGCAGGGGCTACATTGTTGGGAAGATTGTACTTTGAGAAAGGTGGAAAGAGCCAATGGCTAGCAACACTTCTGCAACTGGCAGGATTCCCAATTCTCATTCTTTATTATTGCTTCTCGCCTCTGAAGAACTCGACTGCAACCAGTTCCAGCACAAGTCCCCCACCGTCCACTACGGTTCTTGCATCGGTTTATGTCTCCCTTGGCCTACTTGTAGCAGCAGTTTGCTTTCTTTACTCGACTGGGTTGCGATACCTTCCTGTCTCTACATATTCCCTTCACCAAACTGCCTTTTCTCATTCTGTCTTCACCCGCAAACTTCAGTGAATTCAATAGACTGTATCACGACTATAAGATATTTATATAAAATGTGCAAACTATAGCACTAAAAGCAGTTTGGTTCAATGGTTAAAGCTTGGGGTTTTATCCCCTTGGTCCCAAGTTCAAATCACCATAATGCCATCTTTATTTTCTTCTTTAAATTTCCTTTAACCAGGTGGTGACACGTGTCACCACCTGATTGGAGGAAAAAATATATTAAATATTAAACAAAATAAATTAAATTAATCCAATTGGGTGATGACACGTGTCATAATTTGATTGGTTGATTAATTTTTATTTAATTAAAATAAAATTAGGATCAAATTGATTTAATAAGTAAATAACAAGGACTAAGCATGTAATTTTAAAAATGTCCTGTTAACTGCCACGTGGCACTTCCGTCACCCCTCGTTAATTTTTTAACGGCGGTAGTCAAAATAGGTTGATTTAATAAGTTTGGTGGTGTGATTGACGTTTTTTTTAGTTCGGTGGTTCAAATAGGTATCCCAATATCTTCGGTGGTCACTGGTGTAGTTTTCCCTTATAAAAAATGCCACTATTTTTCAAGATTTAGTGGCGTTTCTATGGACAAACGCCGCAATAGGAACTAGGGCTCGGGTAAAATACAATTTTTTGAATGGGAGAAGATTGCCGACAGTCTCTTCTCAGCCTTCCCAATACATTCATTTTTCATCTAAAACTCTTCTCTCTCGATCTGTAAAAGAATAGAAAAAATAACCATGGAAGCAAGTGCAGGAATGGTGGCCGGATCTCACCGGAGGAACGAGTTGGTCCGGATTCGCCATGATTTTGAAAGTGGGGTTTGTCTTTTAAACTAGCGCATATCTCATTCCATTATTTATTTTGATTTTGATCTGAGTTTGTTATCATGGAAAGTGACTTTTCAGCTTAAAAGTATAGACCATTATCCTTGATATTGATATTGGGTAGTCGTTGTTAGGATCTAAATGTTAGTAGGGCAGTGAGCACGATCGGATCTTTGAGATTCGGATCAGATTTTTTTTATCCTAGAAGCTCATCTGTAGAATCTGGTCTTTTGAACTCCTTCATTTAATACTTTGTCTTGCTCAAGATCGATGATTTTCTGTGGCTACTTGGTTTTGTATTTATGACAATAGCTCTCTATTCAGTTCAACTGCAATTTTTCAGAAGATTTCTAACAGCCGGTGATGTGTTTGTTGCTTGCAATGAGTGTGCCTTCCCAGTTTGCCGGCCTTGTTATGAGTATGAACGGAAAGATGCGACTCAGTTTATCTCTAGGACCTTATTACATTAAGTTTATATTTTCATCTTTAATTTTGTTCTTGTTTTTTAACTCAATTTTTTGGTTAAATTTGATTTTGGAGTATTGTCACTTTGTCATATTTCTATCTCTAAATACAATTTGTGTCATTTTCTGTGCATTTCACATTTGCATTTCTTTTTTCAAGTTTAATAGTTCTTGTTCTTCAGGGCTGATGAAGCTCGTCAACCTTTGAGTCGTGTGGTGCCTATTTCTTCATCTCACCTAACCCCTTATCGTGTTGTCATCATTCTCCGTCTCATCATTTTGAGCTTTTTCTTGCAATATTGTGCAACACATCCAGAGAAAGATGCATATCCACTGTGGCTAACATCTGTTATCTGTGAGATTTGGTTTGCCTTATCATGGCTTCTAGATCAGTTTCCAAAATGGTTTCCCATAAATCGTGAGACCTGCCTTGCTTTCTCTTTCTGTCTGCCTGTGTATGTTTGGTGTGTTTTCTGTTATTAGTGGAGAACCTAGTTTTATTGCTCAATTTGGTATTGGGAATTCTAAATTGAAGTGCTCTTGCACTTGTTAGAAAAATAATGTGATTTGGAACTTGGAAGCACGGTCCTTTGCATCATCTGTCAAGCACATTGTATTATCTTAACAAACTAGTAGTTGTTAATTGAGGGTCATTCTAGCTGTAAACAAGAACTTTGATTTATGAAAAGGTAAATAAGTTATTTTGTTGAACTGCATCGATCTATGGAATCACTTCCTATTTCCTGAATCACGCAAAAGAGAGTGAAAAAACTTTTAATATTGTGTTCGTTTTTTAGTATATAGACTTTGAGTAAGCAAGAGAAGATTGAATCAAAATAATTCCTTTTTCCTAACCTTTATGCGGGACTAATCTCTTAAGTGTAAGGTTTAAGCTCTAGATTCTTTATATGTTAGATTGTATTTTAGGTATATCATCAGCCCAAGTATAACACACTAGAATTTTTCCTACTCATTACTCTTTGACAAGTTGTATCACCAAATTTTCACTAGATTTATTCTCGTCAAACCAGCAAAAAACCAAGAAAATTGGTTTTCTTGCTAGGAATTTTATTTCTTATGTTTCACTGGTATGACCCTAGTATTGGCTGATGGTTTGTTTGTATGATTTTACTCCATTAATTTTTTTATCACTACCATGATGAGGGAAGTAGTCTCTCCTTCTCTCTTGAATTTGATTATTTCTATTTTACTCTTTTCCCCTTCTGATTTTATCTAAAGCTTAGCGCTAATAATTCTTGTGCAGTCGGTTTGTTTAAATGTGCCGAAAGAGGATCAACAGTCATTTGAGAGAATTCTCTTCCTCGTGGAGTATGCACACTGGTTCTATGAAGACAATACAGTGGAACAAAATCCATCGCTGAAGTGGTTGAATCTGAAGGAGTTCACCTCTTTAAGTATCCTATATCTGATGCGTATTTTCTGTTGTGTATTGTGTTGCTAGCACTAGGGGTCCACTTAAAAGCATGGGTTCGACATAATATTTTTATGAGCTCTACACCGTTAAAAATTTTGATTGGTCCATAGCATTGCTGTTATTATAGGTGATATACTTCCCTAGTTTATGTTATGATTACAAACATCTGAACTTCTATTTCATATAATCTTTACCGTTGAGTTTATGCTATTAAGTTGGCTTAAGTCTAGATATGACCGAGATGGAGAACCATCACAGCTAGCCCCTGTAGATGTTTTTGTCAGTACAATGGATCCACTCAAAGAGCCTCCGGTTGTCACAGCGAACACCGTCTTATCAATCCTTGCAGTGGATTATCCCGTGGACAAAGTAGCCTGCTACGTTTCAGATGATGGCTCAGCCATGTTGACTTTTGAAGCCCTCTCTGAAACTGCAGAGTTTGCAAGGAAGTGGGTGCCTTTCTGCAAGAAGCACAACATAGAGCCTAGAGCTCCTGAGTTTTATTTTTCTCAAAAGATTGATTATCTAAAGGACAAGATACATCCATCCTTTGTCAAGGAGCACCCTACAATGAAGGTCAGTGTATTTCAGAGGAGTTCTATGATTTTAATAAACTTTACTTTCTTATTTTTGTCTAGATATTACCAAAGCATTGAGTGTAGATTTGGGTGTTAGCCTATAATTAAATTTGCTTCAACATGATGAAGCTGTGGTTATATCTTGAGATTCACGAAATAAAGGAAAAATAATAGTCTATTTGAATTGGTAAAAATATAGGAAAGAAAATAGATTGGTAAAGCATATGCCTTTTTTAAACATAGTTTCGTGCCTACTTGTAAGCTTTGCTTGAAACAGTCAACACCTTCATATATTTTCTTTGCATTTAGACACTGCATATGAATATATAAGCAAAGAAAACTGCAGAAGGCTTAAAGAGGGTTCCTACCCAAGTACAAGGCAGATCTTAGAAAATGAAACCTATAAAATCTAAAGAGATGTTCCTTCCACTCACTACTTCCTATTGTCATTCCTGGTTGAGTACTGGTTTATTGTCATTCCTGCAGTCCAGTTTTGGGATGTTAAGATTTATTCTGTATCCTTCTTGCATAAATAACATTAACCCTTAAGTGAATGACATGTGAGATATATAGCATTGCACTTTCTTTCTGGGCCCTCCCAGGACTCAAGTTCATTCATTCTTTTGTAATTCCTATGATAGAGAGAATGAATGATGGAAATTAGTTGCCTTTTTGACAAGCTGCTGCATTATCTTTGATCACGTGATACTGAGAGTGAAGAAGATATTTTAGATGAAGACGGTGATGATATGGAGGAAAATCATGAAGAAGAACAAGAGATTCAAGTACATCCAGAGCCTCTGCTAAAAAGGGATCATGGAACACATCGTAATGGTAGTTATGTTTGCAAAGTTCTTCATTTGACAATAGTTGAAGTGGTGAACGAGCTGAAAGAAGAAAAGAGGCAAGCGAGCATGTTGTCATTCTGAAACTTTTTTTTATTTCTTTAGTTTAAGGATGGACTTTAATGTGCCTATTCTTTTTTTTTCATAAAATGTTATTAGTTCTTAATGAAATTGGAAGAGAAATTTATGGACCACATTTAATGGATTACATTTTTCTCTTTCAGTTTAAGGATTAAGGATAGACTTTAATGTAATGCATTTTAAATTATTATATAATATGTATGCTTTATTTGATTTGTTTGAAACATGGTGTTATACGCTGCGTTTGCAAAAAACGCCACTATAGAACTTGGCTGTTTCGGCTTTTTCAACAACAAGCGCCACTAAAGAACACTTATTCCCGGCGTTTATATTTAAAAATGCCACTATAGAACAAGTTATCGCGGCGTTTGTTAACACATACGCTGCTATAGAACTTGACTTTTTGCGGCGTTTTTTACCTAAAAATGCCGCTAACTATTGCGGCACTGCTTTAGGCGGCATTTCTTGCGGCACATTCTTAAGCGCCGGGAAAGTTTTAGCGGCGCTAAAAAACTCCGCTAGAGGGTTAAAAAACGCCGCTAAAGAACTGTTTTATTGTAGTGATAGTTTAGGCACCTTAAAGGGAAAAATGAGATAGTTTGAGCACTTATTTTAGTATTAAACCTTTTTAAATTTGATTTGTTTAGAAAAATGAATTCAACATTAGACCCTTGATGAATCAAAAGAAAACAATTGGGCCTGATGTAATTATCATGTATTACTAATTGGTGGAGTCATCTTTTGGCTAGGATTGTCACATGACACTAGGGATGTAAAAAGCTGACCCGACCTGAAAATTCGACCTGAAAACCCGACTGAAACCTGCTCGAGTCAGAACCTGATTTGACCTGAAAATTTAATGACCCGAACTTGATCTGTAACCGACTATTGTTGACCCGAACTTGAATTCGACCTGTTACTGTAGTGACCGAACCCGACCTGCGTCCGACTGAAAACGACCCGAACCCGAATTGGACCTGTTATTGTGGACCTAAAACCCGACCTGCGCCCGACTGAAACGAACCCGAACCCGAAGCCGACCTGGCAGATAATCGATTTTACCCGACTGAATTGACCCGAGATCCGATATTACCCGACCTGTTTTGAACCCGATCTGTTTTGGACCCGACCTGTTTTAAACCCGGCCTGTTCATTGACGTGAACTGCTTTGAACCCGACCTATTTTTAACCTGAACTGATATTGACCTGACTTGATATTTACCTGTCATATAGTTGAGGAAGTCTACGATTTGATAGATTTAAAGTGTTGATAAATGTAAAGTATTAATTTATTAAATTAATTTAGTACTAATTCGTTCAATATAAATTATTTCGGAAGATTAATAAGAATTAACATACTTAAATTTATTTTATTAAAAAAATATTTAAAATTTAAAAGTTTTATTAAATTAATAAGTTATGATGGATGAATTTAAAACAAATTATTTAAAATTTAAATTAATTTATTAATTGTGATTATTAAATTTAAAAAAAAATTTATTAAAAAAATTAATTATAACTATTAAAATAATAATAAAAAATTTTAGTTTAGGGGAAGTTTTCTTAAATTGATGGGGAAAGTTTGGGGGGGGGGGGTTGCTGCCGCCAGATTTCAAATTGATGGGGAAAGTGTGGGCGGGATTTTTTTATTATGGGTTACTTATTCTTTAGGTCCTTCCTTAATTAGATGGTTAGGGTTTTTAGGTTTTAGTTTGTTTTTTTTAATCCTAACTTTTGGTTTAGTTTCTTTAAATTTCATTAAATTAGGCCATGCTTCATAAATTGATTAATTATTAAGCTTTTTGGTTTGCTTTAAATTTGATTTGGTCATCGTATAAAGATTTGGTAAGTAATTATGTTTAATAATTTTATTCATTTGTGATTTGTGCTCTAATTAATAATTTAGTTTTAATTTATTTTTAGATTTGTCCTTTTTATGTTCAATTTATTTTGTTTGTTATATTTATGGGTTTATGTTTAGGGTTTAGGGGTAAATGTGTCAAGTTGTTTGGGGCTATGAGATTAGTTTAGGGATTATGTGATTAGGCTTGCACTCTAATTATTAGTGAATAGTGTCTGTAAGATCTAGAGATTCATGTTTGGGGTTTAGTGGTAAACGTGTCAACTTAATTATTCGGGGTTATGAGATTAGTTTAAAGATTAGAGGATTATGCTTATACTCTAATTATTAGTGATTATAAGATTTAGGGGTTGAGGTTTATGTGTATTGTTTAGGGGTATACATATATACATACAAATGTATGTTTTAGTATATATATATATAACAATATATACATACTAAAACTTACATGCATATATATATGTGTGTATATATATAATTATAACAATATATATGCTAAAACTTACATACATACATATATGTATATATACTAAAACTTACATATACATACTAAAACTTAAATACATGCATATATATGTGTTTTAGTATGTATGTATACATGTGTGTGTTTTAGTATATATATACATGCATATGTTTAATTAATTATAACAATACATATACATATATATATGTATATATCATAATATATGTATATGTATATTTATATGTATATGTGTGTATATATAGATATATATATATATATACGTATTGAAAGAAAAAAAAAACAAGAAGTCTACTTCTTAGCACGTCTTAGTCTGCTTCTTAGCACGTCTTAGTCTGCTTCTTAGCACGTCTTTTCCCTTCTTTTTCCTCCGTTCTTGGTCTGTCTTTCCATGGCTCTTCCAGTGGAATCTTCGGTTGCTGATGATCTGGCTGACTTATCTATTGAAGAAGATGAGGAAAGCGTACTCCGTAACATCCTAAAAATTAGCCTAGAAGATTAGGGGATTTAATTACGTAATTAGATAAATTATTGAGTTTTAATTACTAATTGAGCTTAATTGGAATTAGGTTCATAAGGACCAATATGAATTATGAAACAAATGTTTAAAGAAATTCAGTCAATAGGTACAATGACCAATCCGAATAAGAGGGAAAATATGAGGCTTGTATGCTAAAGTAGAAATGCATGGATTAACACTTATAATAAGATGAAATCATAGTGTAATTAAGATTTTATATATGATTTAGTGGTATAATTAAGAATGATAATAGGAGAAATTAGTTGAGATATGACATGAAAGTCATATCCCATTTAATTTGTCTCCTATTTCTCTCTCTTTCTTTCCTTAGCCGGTTACCCCAACCAAACCACCTATTCTATTTTGTTCTTTCACACCAAAAACATAAACATAAAAACTAGAGAGAGTTGGGAGCTTTCGGGAAGAAGAAGGAGGGCTTCCATGGTGGTGAAATCTACTTAGGAAATTCAAAAAAAATTAAAAGTAAGTAGATTACTCCTTTCTTAATTCGATCATGGTGGAAAATTCATTAGATCACATGTTATTATGTGTCTAGAAAATCATAAAGATGATGTCTTTAAATGTAGTTGCTGGAAAATATAGAGATTCATGAGAATCCTTAAGGATTAAAAGACATAAAAGATTAAGAGCATGCATGATGTTATGTTGGCAGATTTGGTGGGTTACATGACATGCATCTTTGGAAATTCATAGAAAATTCACTAATGAGAGTCTAATGCTGAAATTTGGATATGTTTTACCTTGACATGTTTAAAATAGTAGAAAAATTGTAAAATAGAGTTTTAATGACTGTATTGAAATATGGGAAGCATATTTTGATTAACATGCAAAACTGTCCAGCAATGCTTCTAGCTGGACAGTGAACTTTGAAAAATTGTAGAAAATAATATACTCTAAGTTTTGGTCTGAATTTTTGATATGTTAAAATTGAGTATGTTAATTGAATTTAGAAACAAACGGTGTTCGATTTGGAGTTATATACAGGAAATACGAAACGAATTAATTTAGGTGGTCAGAAATGAGTATAAATGAAAAGAAGAGAAATTAGAACATGAGATTTATGAAAGTGGTAAAATTTGATTATATGGAGTATTGATAAATTGAATTACAAACTGTAGGATGTGAAATCCACAAATTTTAGTGGTCAATTTGAAGGATTAAGTGGTTAATTAAAGAAATTAGGAAAAATGGGAACTAGTCGAATTGAACCGTAAAGTATAGGGACTGGTTTGAATAAAAATACAAAATTCAGTCTCTAAATGCATGAACTGAATTCTGAAAATTTCCCATTGTTTGGCTTGAATGCCTTAGATCTTAGAAGCGAAAGGGTCGAAGAGGAAATTGCACCGGGATCGGCTTCGGATCGAGCGAAGGGCATTCGATACAAGATTAGCTCGGAGAACTGTGAGTGAAACGACTTTAGAGTTGAGATTAGAGTCCCAACTGCCTTAATTTGATTTTAAGTTATGATAAGCATGCAATTTGGACTAATTAATTATTTGATTTTAGTAAGGGAAGAAGGATTAAATGGAAAATGATTTTATGCATGTGATGCGTGAATTTTGGTGAACTACATGTTTAATTGAAACATGATATTGATGTGATGAATTTGAATTGAAATGTATGTCTATTGGACTATTTTTGATTGGTGAAATTCTGATTATTAGTTGTTAAAATGTTGGCCGAATGATCAATGTTAATCGAATTGATTGATGCCATGTATATATATGCTTGATAAGCTCAATTGAAATGTGAATTGTGATATATGGTTTGAACTATGTGACTTGGATTTGGATGATAGATATGTTGATTTAATGCTGTTTGATTGAATTGAAAATTCATGATTTCAATCGAAAGGATTGAGAAATTAATTCTAAAAATTTCTGAATAATGATACGATTGAATTTAAATGTCAATAAGCAAAAGCCCTTGGTGTGTATAGTTTGTCCAGGTAGTACGACTAGTCTAGAGTCTGAGCTCAATAAAAAAATCGGTACGTTAGTGTACTCGATATTGTGGTACGTAAGTGTACCTTCTTGCTTAATGTCTGCGGACATTATGATATGTTATATGTGATACGATTTTGGTACGTGGTACCTATTACATGGTGAATTTTGATTCACAAATTCAGTTACACGTGACTTGATTACCTAGCATACTCTACTATCCAAGGCATTGCTAATTGAATAATATGTACCATTAAAGTAATGAAATCTGAAAATCGAAATTAATTCATGAAATTGGTTCAATTGGAATACTCGAATGAAATATTGAAATTTCATGAATTGTTGTTTTTGATATGCTATGAAACTTGAATTTGTGATAAGTTGATAATTGGAAGTTAAACAGGGTTTCATGGCTTGTATGTGTATAATTGATATGTATGATATGAAATCTATTGCTTGCATTCGAATGGAATTATATGTCTCAATATGAATATAATTGATTGATAACTATTGTGCATCAATTAATTGTGAATTGTTTGTATTATTTGAACCATTCGAATGAACTAATGTGCAAAGTGAAACTTTATTGTATGATCATAAGTAATTTTAATTGGAAACCGAATAGAATAGGGTTTCCTCACTAAGTACGAGAAGTACTTACCACTCGAACTTTTCCTTCCTTCCCCTAAATTTCAGGTTCTAGCATCGTTGACCTCTACCCGTATTCTACTTGTACGAAGTTTAAGTATGATTTTATCTGTCTTTGTCGTGCTTATGATGGGTGGCCTAGCGTTCATCATGTTAGTTCAGTTTGGTCTGATGGTTATGTTTATGAATTATTACTTTGGTTCGATATGAACTTTCTAGTAGGTTTCCCTCTATTTTGATATGTATGTAAGGGGTAAATATTTGGGGTATAGTTCGCCCACGTATATGTTTGGGGCTTGATTCTTTTTGTTGAAATCACTTTTTGTATAGGAAACCTATAGGTTTAGCCGATGTAGTACCCCGAGTTTATTTTGTAAAAAGGGAAACTAGAAACGATATGGATCGGATATGATATATATATATATATATATAAGTATGATGAATGTTTCAGCTATATTATGATTGTAATTGTTTATATGCTATCATGTAAAGTAATTAAGTTATTTGAAATTGGACTATATGTATAATATCCGAATGGTTTAAATTGGAGAATTAGGAAATTGAAATTGTGTAATCCGAATGGAATGAATTATATGTCATTCGAATGAATTTAGAACTTAAAATTAGACCTTAATTGAATTGTATATCAATTGAAACATAGTGGGTTATTGTAATCGAATTAGATTATATATGATATCCAATTCGATAGGAAATGAATTAAGTTATCCGATTGTATGAGAAGTTGTTATGAAATTGGAACTGAAATCAATTAATTGAGAGGTATTTAAATGTTGGGTTGTACCGAATGGATTGGATAGAAATTAGTTATGGCTATCCTATTAATCGATTGTTTTAAGGATTTTGTATGTGTTATATGAAATTGAATGTTTGCAATTAGAGTGAGTTGAATACATGTATTCGAATGAAAAAAAAATATTATACGAATTTGATAAACCTCCTTCCGCTGCTAATCCGATTCTGTTATAAGTTAATATAACGCTCCTTGCCCCTAATCCGGGTGAGGGGTGTTATATAAAGTGGTAATCAGAGCTTTTTTAGGTTAAGTCCTAAAAATTTAATCGAGTCTACATGCATCTGCATTGTTTAGGTATGCCACCCATGTATTGCATGACAAGATATCTGTATTGAGCTTTCTGATCTTCTGTTATTTGACTGAATGATAGAATATGACGGACCCAAAAGACCCAAAGAATGGGAGCTTGCACGAATCTTCGAGCGAAGGTGAAAGTGTGAGATTGGGTGATAATTTTCCTGCTCAAACTGAAACTCCGAGAAATGAGAGAAACAAAGAGCCTGCTCAGACTTCCGAGCAAATTGCCAAAAAGCCTGCTCAAGTCACTGAACAGATCCCTATAGAGCCTGTTCAGAACATTGAGCAATCTGATAAAGAACCTGTTCAGAACACCGAACAACCTCCACCTGAAAATCCTATGGTTCAGTCTGCCCAAAGGGAATGTCTCCTCAGCATGAAGGAGATGTTCAATCAACTTCTGACAAATCTGAAACAAGAGCAACCTGTTACTTCTGTCCCTGCTGCACCTAGCAGAGCACCGATAGATAAGCTTTCTCATCATCGAGCCTACACCTTTCCTGGTACTAATGAAGAAAGACCAGAAGATGCAGAGTACTGGCTTGAAAACACCACCAAGGTGGTAACTAGACAATTACAGTGCTCCGATGACCACAAATTGGAGTGTGCTGTGGCTCTGTTAGCTGATGAGGCTATGAATTGGTGGGAAACCACTACTCTTACTGTTCCGACTGAACTGGTGACATGGGAATTCTTCCTCGAAGAGTTCAAAAAGAAGTACATCAGTGAACAGTACTTGGCTGAAAGAAGAAAGAAATTCTTGCACCTCAAACAAGCCAATCGTCCCATTGAGCAGTACGTTGCAGACTTTTGCAACTATTGCAAATATGGTGCAGAGTACATCAAAACTAAAGCTGATAAATGTCGAATGTTCATTGAAGGCATGAATGATGAATTGAGTCCAATCTTCATTGCTTTGGGAATCAATGATTTCCAGAATCTTGTTAATCGGGCTATTGCAACCAAAGCCAGAATGAAAGCTGCTGAAAAGTGAAAAGGGGGCAATAAGCCTGACAAAAAGCAGAAACGAGACGACAAGTCTCAATGGCAATTCAAGAAGCCTAAATTTCAAAAAGAAGGGTCTTCTAATTTCACTTCTGCTCCGAGGAGCAATTACACTTCTAAACCAGCTACAGTGATCAGATCCTCAGTACCGACTATGTCTGTTAATAGTACGGGAAATTCTGAAAAGAATCCATACTCCTAATTGATAAAAAGCCCACTTCCATTTTTGCATCCATGGTCTTACGAGATCAAATTGAATTTGGAATGTCTGAAATGCTTGTTGTTTCTGAATTCATTGATGTGTTTCCCGAGGAAATACTTGGTCTCCCTCCGACTAGAGAAGTTGAATTCGGGATTGAAGTACAGCCTGGCTCAAATCCGGTGTCTATCACTCCGTACCGGATGGCACCTCTTGAATTAAAAGAATTGCAAAAGCAACTTCAAGAGCTTTAGGACAAGGGTTTCATTCGACCCAGCACTTCTCCTTGGGGTGCACCTGTTCTGTTCGTAAAGAAGAAAGATGGGGCAATGCGTCTTTGCATTGACTACCGTCAATTGAACAAGGTCACAATCAAGAACCGATATCCTCTCCCAAGAATAGAAGATCTGTTTGATCAACTTAGGGATGCTTCGGTATTCTCAAAGATCGACCTGCGATCTGGATACTATCAAATGAGAGTCAAAGAGGAGGATGTGTCCAAAACAGCCTTCCGAACTCGTTATGGCCACTATGAAATTCTGGTAATGCCTTTCGGATTGACAAATGCTCCGGCGGCATTCATGAATCTCATGAACAGAGTATTCAAGCCCTATCTTGATAAATTTGTGGTCGTCTTCATTGATGACATTCTCATTTATTCTCGTAACAAAGAAGAACATGCTGATCATCTTCGCATTGTCTTGCAAACTCTCCGGGAACGCCAATTATTCGCAAAATTTTCCAAGTGCGAGTTATGGTTTATCAGAAGTAGCTTTCCTTGGTCATGTAATTTCTACAGAAGGAATTAAAGTTGATCCAAAGAAAATTCAGTCAATCATGGATTGGCGATCTCCCAGAAATGTCAGTGAAATAAGGAGTTTCCTTGGTCTTGTTGGTTATTACAGAAGGTTTGTCAAAGGGTTTTCCTCTATAGCCTTACCTTTGACTAAACTTCTTCATAAAGACCAACCATTTGAATGGTCTGACAAGCAACAGAGAAGCTTTGACCAACTCATAGCAGCCTTGACTCATGCCCCAGTTTTGATCCAACTAGAACCGGGCAAAGATTATACTGTGTACAGTGATGCCTCACATGCGGGTCTTGGATGTGTTTTAATGCAAGGTGACAATGTGATAGCTTATGCTTCACGCCAATTGAAATCTCATGAATTGAACTATCCAACACATGATCTCGAACTTGCTGCAATTGTGTTTGCTCTCAAAATATGGAGACACTACTTGTACGGTGAGAAATGTTACATGTTCACCGATCACAAGAGCCTAAAGTATCTCCTGACTCAAAAAGATCTGAATTTGAGACAACGCAGATGGATGGAGTTATTGAAAGACTATGATTTAGTCATTGACTATCATCCAAAAAAAGCCAATGTGGTTGCAGACGCCTTGAGTCGTAAACTGACATTGGGTAAAATCTCTAATCCCTGAACCTTAATAAATAAAAATTTAATATGTCTGTAATAAAAGTTCTGATTAAATAGTGGTATTTATTCTTGTAGCTCCAACTGCTATCAATGCTCATCTTCGAGTGTATCAGAAGCAAGGATTTATGTCCGAACTTCAAATTCAGTCCAGTTTAATCTCAAGGATTGAAAATCTTCAGAAAGCTGATCCATAACTTTAGGATATCGTTTCCAAAATGGATACAAAGCCTGGTGAAGGAATCCGTATTCATACAAACGGTCTACTTTATTTCAAAGATAGAATCTGTGTTCCAAATGATGAAAGTCTGAAAAGAGATCTTCTGGAAGAAGCACACCAGAGTTCTTTCTCGGTCCACCCTGGATCGGTTAAGATGTATAAAGATCTCAAATCTTTGTATTGGTGGTCTGGTATGAAAACGGCTATCAATGATTTCGTATCTAAATGTCTAAATTGTCAGAGAGTCAAAGCTGAACATAGAGTTCCCACCGGATTACTCCAACCACTTATACTGCCACAGTGGAAATGGGAACGAATTACTATGGATTTCGTAACTGGTCTTCCTTGTTCTCCCAGAAAATACGATGCTATCTGGGTGATTGTTGATCGATTCACCAAATCGGCACATTTCATTCCTATTCGCATTAACTATAGTTTGGAGACCTTGGCCAATCTGTACATTCAGGAAATAATTCAGCTATATGGAATTCCTATCTTCATTGTCTCTGATCGTGATCCAAGATTTACCTCTAGATTTTGGAGAACATTACAAAGAGCTATGGGTACTAAATTGAATCTAAGCACAGCTTTCCATCCGCAAACTGATGGTCAGTCTGAACGAGTAATTCAGATTCTCGAAGATATGCTTAGAGCTTGCATTATTGACTTTGGAAAGAATTGGGAGAAATCCCTACCCTTAGTTGAATTTGCCTACAAAAATAGCTATCAGTCGTCTATTCAGATGGCTCCTTTTGAAGCATTGTACGACAGAAAGTGCAGAACACCTCTGTGCTGGTCCGAACTTGGTGAAAATAAAGTTTTGGGACCACAATTGCTCAGAGAAACAGAAGAAAAAGTTCAAATCATTCATTCTCGTCTAAAGCAAGCCTTCGATAGACAGAAAGCCTATGCTGATCTGAAACGAAGAGATATCCAACATAATGTAGGAGACAAAGTCTTTCTTAAAGTCTCTCCTTGGAAGAAAGTATTTCGGTTCGGAAAGAGAGGAAAGCTCAGTCCTCGCTTTATTGGACCTTTTGAAATCACTGAGAGAATTGGCCCAGTGACTTATCGACTTGCACTCCCTAGTGAGTTCGATAAAATCCACAATGTCTTTCATGTGTCAATGCTCAGAAAGTATAGATCCGATCCTTCTCACATCTTAGAGCCGAAAGAAGTAGAGCTGAATCCTGATTTGTCCTATGAAGAGGAACCGGTTCAGATTCTGGATAGGGAAATTAAAAGACTTCGGAACAAAAATGTTGCACTGGTTAAAGTCTTGTGGAGAAATCACAAGATGGAAGAGGCAACATGGGAGCCTGAGGAAACAATGCGAAACCAATACCCTCATTTGTTCGATTCAGGTAAGAATTCGGGGATGAATTCTTTCTTTAAGGGGGGGGGGAGAAATGTAACATCCTAAAAATTAGCCTAGAAGATTAGGGGATTTAATTACGTAATTAGATAAATTATTGAGTTTTAATTACTAATTGAGCTTAATTGGAATTAGGTTCATAAGGACCAAATTGAATTATGAAACAAATGTTTAAAGAAATTCGGTCAATAGGTACAATGACCAATCCGAATAAGAGGGAAAATATGAGGCTTGCATGCTAAAGTAGAAATGCATGGATTAACACTTATAATAAGATGAAATCATAGTGTAATTAAAATTTTATATATGATTTAGTGGTATAATTAAGGATGATAATAGGGGAAATTAGTTGAGATATGACATGAAAATCATATCACATTTAATTTGTCTCCTATTTCTCTCTCTTTCTTTCCTTAGCCGGTTACCCCAACCAAACCACCTATTCCATTTTGTTCTTTCACACCAAAAACATAAACATAAAAACTAGAGAGAGTTGAGAGCTTTCGGGAAGAATAAGGAGGGCTTGCATGGTGGTGAAATCTACTTAGGAAATTCAAAAGAAAATTAAAAGTAAGTAGATTACTCCCTTCTTAATTCGATCATGGTGGAAAATCTATTAGATCACATGTTATTATGTGTCTAGAAAATCATAAAGATGATGTCTTTAAATGTAGTTGCTGGAAAATGTAGAGATTCATGAGAATCCTTAAGGATTAAAAGACATAAAAGATTAAGAGCATGCATGATGTTATGTTGGCAGATTTGGTGGGTTACATGACATGCATCTTTGGAAATTCATAGAAAATTCAATAATGAGATTATAATGCTGAAATTTGGATATGTTTTACCTTGACATGTTTAAAATAGTAGAAAAATTGAAAAATAGAGTTTTAATGACTGTATTGAAATCTGGGAAGCATATTTTGATTAACATGCAAAACTGTCCAGCAATGCTTCTAGCTGGACAGTGAACTTTGAAAAATTGTAGAAAATAATCTACTCTAAGTTTTGGTCTGAATTTTTGATATGTTAAAATTGAGTATGTTAATTGAATTTAGGAACAAACGGTGTTCGATTTGGAGTTGTATACAGGAAATACGAAACGAATTAATTTAGGTGGTCAGAAATAAGTATAAATGAAAAGAAGAGAAATTAGAACATGAGATTTATGAAAGTGGTAAAATTTGATTATATGAAGTATTGATAAATTGAATTACAAACTGTAGGATGTGAAATCCACAAATTTTAGTGGTCAATTTGAAGGATTAAGTGGTTAATTAAAGAAATTAGGAAAAATGGGAACTAGTCGAATTGAACCGTAAAGTATAGGGACTGTTTTGAATAAAAATACAAAATTCAGTCTCTAAATGCATGAATTGAATTCTGAAAGTTTCCCATTGTTTGGCTTGAATGCCTTAGATCTTAGAAGCGAAAGGGTCGAAGAGGAAATTGCACCGGGATCGGCTTCGGATCGAGCGAAGGGCATTCGGATACAAGATTAACTCGGAGAACTGTGAGTGAAACGACTTTAGAGTTGGGATTAGAGTCCCAACTGCCTTAATTTGATTTTAAGTTATGATAAGCATGCAATTTGGACTAATTAATTATTTGATTTTAGTAATGGAAGAAGGATTAAGTGGAAAATGATTTTATGCATGTGATGCGTGAATTTTGGTGAACTATATGTTGAATTGAAACATGATATTGATGTGATGAATTTGAATTGAAATGTATGTCTATTGGACTGTTTTTGATTGGTGAAATTCTGATTATTAGTTGTTAAAATGTTGGACGAATGATCAATGTTAATCGAATTGATTGATTCCATGTATATATATGCTTGATAAGCTCAATTGAAATGTGAATTGTGATATATGGTTTGAACTATGTGACTTGGATTTGGATGATAGATATGATGATTTAATGCTGTTTGATAGAATTGAAAATTCATGATTTCAATCGAAAGGATTGAGAAATTAATTCTGAAAATTTCTGAATAATGATACGATTGAATTTAAATGTCAATAAGCAAAAGCCCTTGGTGTGTATAGTTTGTCCAGGTAGTACGGCTAGCCTAGAGTCTGAGCTCAATAAGAAAATCGGTACGTTAGTGTACTCGATATTGTGGTACGTAAGTGTACCTTCTTGCTTAATGTCTGCGGACATTATGATATGTTATATGGGATACGATTTTGGTACGTGGTACCTATTACATGGTGAATTTTGATTCACAAATTCAGTTACACGTGACTTGATTACCTAGCATACTCTACTATCCAAAGCATTGCTAATTGAATAATATGTACCATTAAAGTAATGAAATCTGAAAATCGAAATTAATTCATGAAATTGGTTCAATTGGAATACTCGAATGAAATATTGAAATTTCATGAATTGTTGTTTTTGATATGCTATGAAACTTGAATTTGTGATAAGTTGATAATTGGAAGTTAAACAGGGTTTCATGGCTTGTATGTGTATAATTGATATGTATGATATGAAATCTATTGCTTGCATTCGAATGGAATTATATGTCTCAATATACATTTAATTGATTGATAACTATTGTGCATCAATTAATTGTGAATTGTTTGTATTATTTGAACCATTCGAATGAACTAATGTGCAAAGTGAAACTTTATTGTATGATCATAAGTAATTTTAATTGGAAACCGAATAGAATAGAGTTTCCTCACTAAGTACGAGAAGTACTTACCACTCGAACCTTTCCTTCCTTCCCCTAAATTTCAGGTTCTAGCATCGTTGACCTCTACCCGTATTCTACTTGTACGAAGCTTAAGTATGATTTTCCCTGTCTTTGTCGTGCTTATGATGGGTGGTCTAGCGTTCATCATGTTTGTACAGTTTGGTCTGATGGTTATGTTTATGAATTATTACTTTGGTTCGATATGAACTTTCTAGTAGGTTTCCCTCTATTTTGATATGTATGTAAGGGGTAAATATTTGGGGTATAGGTCGCCCACGTATATGTTTGGGGCTTGATTCTTTTTGTTGAAATCACTTTTTGTATAGGCAACCTATAGGTTTAGCCGATGTAGTACCCCGGGTTTATTTTGTAAAAAGGGAAACTAGAAACGATATGGATGATATGGATCGGATATGATATATATATATATGTGTGTATGATGAATGTTTCAGCTATATTATGATTGTAATTGTTTATATGCTATCATGTAAAGTAATTAAATTATTTGAAATTGGACTATATGTATAATATCCGAATGGTTTAAATTGGAGAATTAGGAAATTGAAATTGTGTAATCCGAATGGAATGAATTATATGTCATTCGAATGAATTTAGAACTTAAAATTAGACCTTAATTGAATTGTATATCAATTGAAGCATAGTGGGTTATTGTAATCGAATTAGATTATATATGATATCCAATTCGATAGGAAATGAATTAAGTTATCCGATTGTATGAGAAGTTGTTATGAAATTGGAACTGAAATCAATTAATTGAGAGGTATTTAAATGTTGGGTTGTACCGAATGGATTAGATAGAAATTAGTTATGGCTATCCTATTAATCGATTGTTTTAAGGATTTTGTATGTGTTATATGAAATTGAATGTTTGCAATTAGAGTGAGTTGAATACATGTATTCGAATGAAAAAAAATATTATACGAATTTGATAAACCTCCTTCCACTGCTAATCCGATTCTGTTATAAGTTAATATAACGCTCTTTGCCCCTAATCCGGGTGAGGGGTGTTATATACTCCAAATGGGTGTTGAGACTTCATCCAAAGGGATCTCCTTTGACAAATGCTTTGTGGGTAATTTCCTCACTTCGAGTGTTATACACTTCCCAGCAATGCAAAATACCCTTGCAAATATTTGGAGGCCTCTCGGGGGTGTTTCTTTCTCCGATCTGGGTAATGGTCGGTATCTCTTTCAGTTTTATCATGATTTTGACATGGAACGGGTTGAATCGGGTAGCCCATGGCACTTTAATTCATACCTACTTATTCTTCGTCGTTTGAGAAACGGTGAGGATCCGAATTCGGTTTCTCTATTCGTCTCCCCTTTTTGGATATTAATTCATGACGTGCCTCATGGGTGCATGTCAGAACTCGTTGCTCAATAGTTGGGCAATTTCATTGGTTCTTTTTTGGAGTACGATTCGAAGGCAGTTCTTTTGAGATATAAGGGGGTGATGCGTCTCCCTGCTGCAATTGATGTTCGTAAGCCTCTGAAGCGCCGGAAAAAGCTTGGTCTGGTTGGTGGGGTATCTCAGTGTGTTAGGTTCGAATATGAGAAGCTCCCATTATTCTGCTTCATTTGTGGTAAGATTGGGCATGTGAAATCTTTCTGTCCGGTACGTCTGACGAAGGCTAGATAGGATATTGTGTTTAGCTGGGATCTGAGTTTACGTGCTCCGGTAAGAAGACTGGTTGTGCGTCCGACCAACAGGTGGATTAGAGAGGAGGGTGACATTAATTTCAGTGATCCCACTGATTATTTCGTTAACCCTCATGATTTAATGGATTCGTTGGATCAATATATTTCTTTCCATAACTTGCCAGCTACTAAAGGAAAGAATGCTTATGTTCCGGAAAGTCCTATCCCCTTGAATTTGGCAGGG
Source organism: Hibiscus tridactylites (assembly GCA_958450335.1). Lineage (NCBI taxonomy): Eukaryota > Viridiplantae > Streptophyta > Magnoliopsida > Malvales > Malvaceae > Hibiscus > Hibiscus tridactylites. Next base: position 20,063,618 of record OY288289.1, on the reverse strand, counting down.
TTTGGATCTAAGAATGTTCCGTTGACTTTGGCTCATTCGTCACATGGTATGAGCAGCAATAATGGCCCCATGAATAATTTTGATATTACTATGGCAAGTGTGGACGAGGATTCTCACGAAATCCTTGTGAAAGGTCAAAAACGCCCTCGAGTCAATTCTAATGCTTTTGAAGTTTCCAATTTGGATTCGACTGAGGCCTCTCCTTTTACATTAGCAGGCCTCTCTCAAAGGGTCAGCCGGGCCCAATGAAATTCTTAAGCTAGAACGTCCGGGGCTTGGGCCTGTCCCGGACGACACGTCGTCTCAAGAATTATTTGCGAGACGTTAATCCTACTGTTATTTTTCTTGCTGAAACAAAGTTACCGAATAATATGATGGAGAAGGTTAGAAAGTTGCTGGGTTTCCCAAATGGTTTTGATGTTGCCGCTGTGGGTCGAAGTGGTGGCTTGTCTATGGCTTGGCGGTCATCATGTCGGGTAGCTGTTCGTTCTTACTCCTGCAGGCATATTGATATCGTCTTAGAAGATGATTCGAATGGGTGCTCGTGGCGTTGTACTGGTTTCTATGGAGCACCGGAAGTGCAGAATCGTGCTGCAGCATGGGATTTGTTAAGACAACTAGATGACATGCCCCAAGTTCCCTGGTTGGTAATTGGGGACTTTAATGAAATTTTATTTGCTTCTGAAAAGTCGGGTGGTTTGCCACGTAATCAATGGAAAATGGATAATTTACGAGCAATGCTTAATGATTGTTCGCTTGAGGATATTGGTTATGAGGGTGCTTGGTTTACTTGGGAGTGGGGACGCCTGCAGAGTAACAACATACGGGTAAGGTTGGATCGTGGTGTGGCAAATTCTGCGTGGTGGGAACTGTTTCCGTATCATATACTTGAGCACTTGTCGCATGCGATCTATGATCATTGCCCACTATTATTGACTACTGATGCCACTGCTTCTGTTGGGGCTCGGGTTCATCACTTCCGTTTTGAGGCGTCATGGCTACTTGAGGAATCTTGTGAAGCCGAAGTAGGAAAACTTTGGTCTGACTCCAGTGGTTCAGTTCCTCAACGACTTAAGCACGTCAGTTTAGGCCTGGACAGTTGGTTTAAACATATTTGCAAGGAAAAGAAGATTACGCCCGCACCCTCAAAATGCGACTTCAAGAACTCAATTCTTTACCATCCTCCGATGCTACTTTGGGCGACATTACGAATGTCAAAATTACACTGAATCTTGAAGCAGATAGAGATGAGATCTACTGGGAGCAAAGAGCTCGGGCAAACTGGTTAAAAAATGGAGATCGAAACACTAGCTTTTTCCATAAATTCGCATCTATGCGAAAGAGTAAGAACCGTGTTTCCTCAATTCTCAATGATGATAACCAGTTGACCGATACAATCGATGGGATTCATAGGGTGGCTCGGAGCTATTTCCAGAACCTATTCACGTCTAAGGGTGTGGGTGATTGTTCGAAAGTTCTTGAAGGAATTGAAGGTTGTATTTCCCCAGCAATGAATACTACTTTACTGGCTGATTTTTCTAGAGAAGATTTTCTTAATGCACTGCAATCCATGAGGCCCCTAAAAGCGTGTGGTGAGGATGGTTTGGGCGCGGTATTTTACCAGCGGTTCTGGCACATCGTTGGTCCAGACGTGGCTGACTATTGTATTGCTGCCGCTAAGGGTCTCCATCCCTTTTCAGGGATAAACTCGACTAGGATTGTGCTCATTCCTAAGGTAACTAATCCTACTCAAATGTCCCACTTTAGACCGATTAGTTTGTGCAATGTTCTCTACAAGATTATTTCCAAAATGATTGCTAATCGTTTTCAAAGTGTTTTGGATTTTTGCATTAACGAAACACAAAGTGCTTTTATTCCAGGGCGTGTAATTTCTAATAAATCATCTCAGCATATGAAGTTCTCCACTCCCTGATGAATAAAAGATCTGGTAGGAAGGGGTATTTTGCTCTTAAGTTAGACATAAGTAAAGCCTATGATCGGGTGGAGTGGGGCTTTTTAGAGGTGGTGTTGCGTAAGATGGGCTTTGCTGAGGCTTGGATTGAATGTATATCTCGTTGCCTTCGCAACGTTTCCTACTCGGTTGTGATTAATGATCTAGTTGGGGACTCTTTCGTTCCTTCTCGAGGGCTTCGCCAAGGTGACCCGCTTAGCTCGTATCTCTTCCTGATTTGCAGTGAAGGTTTGTCATCACTCCTTAGACAAGCAGTTCGTAATGATAGAATGCAAGGTGTGCGTATTGCCCGTGGAGCCCCACTTTTGACCCACTTGTTGTTTGCTGATGACAACATAATTTTTGGGGAAGCTTCTGCATCGGGTGCACTAGCACTAAAGGAGATTTTCACGGATTATTCTTTAGGTTCGAGACAATTGATAAACTTTGACAAATCTGGAGTTTTCTTTAATTCTAACGTTGTGGATTCTAATGTTTCGGATGTTTGTCGTATTTTGGAGGTTCAACAGCAAAGCTGTCCAGAGACTTATCTGGGTTTACCGTCTATGGTGGGCAGGAATAAGCGACGATCTCTTGCGAGTTTGAAGGAAAAATGTTTGAAGTACTTAGCTACGTGGAGTACACATCATTTATCCCTTGGAGGTAAGGAGGTGTACATTAAATCAGTGCTACAGGCTATTCCTGTTTATGCTATGATGGTTTTTCTTTTCCCTCAGTCTATATGTCGTGAATTGGAGTCTCTCTTTGCAAGATTTTGGTGGCAACATAACTCTGGAAAATGGGGTATTCACTGGTGCCCATGGAAATCCCTTTGCATCCCGAAAGAGAATGTCGGTTTAGGCTTTCGTGATTTGGGTAAACTAAATATTGCTCTCCTTGCTAAACAGGGTTGGAATTTAATTTCGAATCCTGGATCTCTTGTCTCTCAGATCCTTAGAGCTAAATATTACCCTGAAGGTAATTTTCTACGTTCAAGTTTAGGCTCTAATCCATCTTATATTTGGAGGAGTATCTGGAGTGCATGGCGTACGCTTGAGTTGGGGATTTATTGGAAGGTGGATATGGGCCACTCGATTTCAGTCTGGAATGATTATTGGTTACTGACTTCTCCGATTCGTTTGATCACCCCCTAGGCCCATCTAATATCTAGTGGGTCTCAGAACTCATTGACCCAGTTACTCGCAAGTGGAATGCCCCTCTGATTACCTCCATCTTTAGTAGTGCGGATGCTGCTATCATCCTGAATATCCGGTTGTCAACGTTTGGCCACCCTGACGTGCTAGCTTGGGTGGGTGAGAAATCTGGGAATTATTCCGTCCGGAGTGGTTATCGCTTATTAATCCAAGATGATATTTCTAACGCTTATTCGAGGGATTTATTTAGACAAATTTGGAGCATCGATTGTCCGTCGAAAATTCGTATTAATTGCTGGAAATTCTTACCGAATTATGTTCCTACCTTCCAGAATCTATTTTACAGACGAGTGGCTTCTACGGATTGTTGTCCTAGATGCAATCTCCTACCCGAAACGGTTGCCCACGTAAGCTATAAATGCCCTTTTACTTCCCAGATTTGGTCAAACATGAATTATAGCTGGCCTTCTAATATTTCTTCTGCCACTTTCGATGTTTGGTTAAGTTGGATGTTTACTAATTACAGTAAAGCTAGACATACATAAATTATGATTTTAATTTGGTCTTTATGGTTTTCAAGAAATAAACTCATCCATGAAGGTATTAAACAAGAAGCTTCTTTGATAATTACCTTTGTTCGTGGCTATCTCTTGGAACTAAGAGGTTTGAAGAACCATCTGTCACAACCGACGTCTAGGTCCACTGTCAGGTGGTCCGCTCCTGCTGCCCCGGAGGTAAAAATAAACTTTGACGCGGCGTTCTCTGCAAACGAAAGGAAATCGTGGTCAGGAATCGTGATTAGAGATAGTGAGGGTGATATATTGGGATCGGAATATCATGTGAATCTAAACATAGACTCGCCTTTCACGGCGGAAGCAACGGCGGCTCTTCAAGGTCTCCACTTTGCCAGAGACTTGGGTTTCCCAGAGGTGGTGGTTGAGGGTGACTCAAGGGTGGTTATTCAAAAGATGGCTTCTCCAACGGCTGACCTCTCCTCCATCCGACCAATTATTTCCGACGCCCGCCGTCTGGTTTCGTGTTTTAGACACTGCCGGTTCGTCTTTGTTGGGCGATCGGGGAATGCAACGGCACATGCAATGGCCCTCGAAGGAAGATCGGGGCCCGGGGATCGCTTCTGGGTTGAAGACGACCCTCCTTCTATACTTGCGGCGGCTGACTCCGACAGGCGATTTGGTGAACCGCCATGATTTAGGGGCTGAGTGTTTTGTCTCCCTCTCGGTCTGTTCTCTACTTGTTTTCCCAGAAATAACCGAAGGGTCTGTGGGCCACTTTCTATAGCTTTCCTTTTGGCTTTTAATTATGTTTTTCTTTCTTTTTGACGTTTTATCTCCTTGGCTTATGTATCATTTATTTTGTTTGAATAAAAGCTCAGTAGCACCTCTTTCAATATATATATATATATTATACATACATATATATAATATATGTATATATATATACACATACATACATATATTTAATTAATTTTAACAATATATATATATATAAGTATACATATTATACATACTAAAACTTACATACACATATATCTATATATTTATAATATATATGCACATATATATATACACATATACATACATACATATATTTTTAGCTGAATTTGACTCATATGTATTTCGATTTTTGGTAATTTAGTCGAATAATATTTTTATTTATTATAGTCCATACAATTTATTTTTTAGTCAAAATTGCCTCATATTGATTTATATTTTTAACAATTTAGTTCAATTTATTCTAGTCTCTAAAATTTAATTTTTAATCCAAATTAACATTTTTTAGCCCAAATCTCAAGGAATGATAATCAATCCTAATTCCCAATCCCAAGTCTCACCCAACCTTCAATTCTCATTTGAACATTTCCCATCTTTCAATTTCATTTGAAATTGAGTAAACAATTAAGTTTAAAAAATAAGAGGAAAAATCTCGCCCATTTTTAAGGGTTATTTGCATTTTAGGTTATTATTAGTTGATGAGCTTTAGAGTTAGCTCTTTTTTATTCTTTAGTTTTAGTTGGATTCGTTTTAATTTCAATTTTAGTTTAGTCCAATACCTTTGATTTTCATTTATATTTTAGTCACCGATTTAGTCCAATATCTTTAATTTTAATTTAGATTTTTTTGTTCATTATCGTCCCTAAAAATTTATTTTTATTCCAAATTGACCCATATTCATTTTTTCTAACTTAGTCCAATGTTTTTAATATGGTGATATTTTTATTCTTTTTAGTCCCTAAAATTTTATTTTCCACAGAAAGTTACCCTTATTAATTTTTAATTTTTGTATTTTACTCCAATATTTTAGATGTAAATCATTTGATGATATTTTTGTTCATTTTAGTGCCTAATATTGAGACTAAAATGTATGTATGTAAGTATGTATGTATGTACCTATCAATGTATGAACCCTAAACCTTTAATGAATTTTCCCTTAACCCGAAACCCTAAACCCTAACAATCATAAACCCTAACCCTAATGTATGTAACTATATATGTATATACATATCAATGTATGAACCCTGAACCCTTGATGAATTTCCCTAAACCCTACACCCTACACCCTAAACCCTAAACCCTAATGTATACACTTATGTATGTATGTATCAATACATGAACTCTAAACAATTAATGAATTTTCCCTAAACCATTTAAACCCTAAACCCTAAACCCTAAATCGTCCAATATTTTATAATTTTAATTTGATATTTCTGTTCATTATAGCCCTTAAATCTTTATTTCTATTCCAAATTGACCCCTACTAATTGTTTTTTTTAATTTGACCAATAATATATAATTTTATTTTGACATTTTGTTCATTCTAGTCCCTAAACTTTATTTATTTTCCAAATTGACCACTTTTAATTTTTTTAATTAGTCCGATGTTTTATAATTTTAATTTGATATTTTGTTCATTCTAGTCTCTTAACTTTATTTTAATTAGTCCGATGTTTTATAATTTTAATTTGATATTTTGTTCATTCTAGTCCCCTAAACTTTAGTTTAATTCTAAATTGACCCTTATTTATTGTTTTTTTAATTCGTCCGATGTTTTATAATTTTAATTTGGTACTTTGTTCATTTTAGTCCCTTTAACTTTATTTCAATTCCAAATTGACCCCTATTCATTGTTTTTTAATTCATCTAATGTTTTATAATTTTAATTTGATATTTTCATCATTCTAGACCCTAAAACTTTATTTTTATTCCAAATTGACCCACATTTATTTTTTTTTAAATTTGTCCAATGTTTTATTATTTTTATTTGATATTTTCTTCATTCTAGTCCCTTAACTTTATTTTAATTCCATATTGACCCCTATATGTATATTTTAATTCATCATGTTTTATAATTTTAATTTGAAAATTTGTTCATTCTAGACCCTAAAACTTTTTTTTATTCTAAATTGACCTCTACTTATTGTTTTTTAATTACTCTAGTTTTTATACTTTTAATTTGATACTTTTGTTCATTACAGTCCCCAAAAAATTATTTTTATTCCAAATTGAACATTTTTCATTGTTTTCTTTTAAATTTGTCTAATATTTTATAATTTTAATTTGATATTTTTGTTCATTATAATCCGTGAAACTTTATTTTTAATCCAAATTGACCCCTTTTCATTACTACAATGTTTTATAATTTTAATTTGATACGACTTTAAATAATTAACTCCAAATCAATGACGATTGACGAAGACCAACCTAAAGTCTATCGACTACTTATACGGTTGTACCGAACTCAAACTCAATACGAATTCCAATCCCGAAAATACCCGACCTGAATTACCCGACCTGAAACTACCCGACCTAAAATTACCCGACCTGAAATGCACCCGACCTGAAATGCAACCGACCTGAAATGAACCCAACCTGAAATGGACCCGACCTGAAGTGTATCCGAACCCGACCTGAAACAGACCCGACCTGAAATGGACCCAACCTGAAATGGACCCGACCTGAAGTGTATCCGAACCCGAATTAACCTGTCAATTATTTGCTTCGGACCCGACCCGTTTTGACCCGACCTGAAATGGACTCGACCTGAAATGGACCCGACCTGAAATGGACCCGACCTGAAATGGACCCGCACCCGACCCGAGTCGAGTCAAAACAGAAAAATGACCTGTACCCGATTTTACCCGACCTGACAGTACCCGACCTGAAACCCATCCGATTACCTGTTTTTACATCCCTACATGACACACATTGTTCGCTTTCACATATAATTTTTAAAGTCCTTACAAAATTTGAAATTATGACACTCAAAACTGAATTTTTTAGCTACGCCTTTAAGCAATAAAAATTTTAGCACAAATTGTTGCTTGATTAATTAATGCATTATTATATGGTAAATTACGGTGATTTTTTTTTGGATAAATGGTTGTTCTTTATTTATTTAAGTAAGCATAGCATGCTACAGGAAACATATACAATCAAACGGGAAACAAGGGGTCAGTGTACAACTGAATCCCCCAAACTATACACAACTGCATAATAACTCTATTAGATCTGTCTATACGCAAGCTATACAATTTAATGCTAATTGTGCCCTTGATGCTATCAAAAATAGTATCACTCAATCGGGTGGTGTTCCTGTAGTGTCTATTAATTCCTTTCCTCCAGTATATAGTGTAAGAAACCAATCCATGCCAATCTCTTGACTTGAACCGCGAGAGAATTATGTTACAAAGTAATTGATCCAAGATGATTAAAAGGAAAAATAAACTTTATTTAAATAAATTAAATAAACGAAAAAATAGAGTACAAGATACAAAATTAAATTCGAATGAAATAAACAGATGAATCGTGTTGAGGCCTGCAGCTACGCAGTTTTTTTAGACAAATTTTGACCACTCTAGAGTGCTTGAGCTTGTTGGTCGTCGGTCTCCCAGGATACAACAACAAAATATCTTCGACAGTAGCATGACTGAAGAGATCTCGAACAAAACCCTTGTCTTTACCTATCATCGAAAACTAGAGAAAACCAAAAGGAAGAAAGCTTTCTATTTTTGAAAATTTGTGTTTAACCTAGTAGGTTAACACGATATTTCACATAGTAGGCAGCATTATCTGTTTAACCTAGTAGGCATTTCACATAGGAGTATTATTGAAAATAATATATTCTGAATATAATGACCATTAAAATCGATTTTGGATACAGTCAAGAATACCATAAACATCGAATATATTTCCGTGAATCTCAAGCAATATCTGTATAATATTCAAATTATTTGTGTAACCCCCTTAGCCCGGCCTAGACGGTTGACTCGAACTACGAAGATTACACGGGGAAACCAAAGTCAACCCGAAAGTCAACCTTGATTAACGACCCCCTTTTTTTAACATTGTCTAAATGCATATTAACCCTAGGCGTACTCTTGAGATAAGCATATTCAAAAATCACAACAATCAGAAAACAATAAGGGACTCAATTGCACAACATGCGAATTTAGGGACCAATTTGTAAATTCTGGAAATTAAGAGGACTTTACCAATTTTTAAGTTACCATTATGAAATTAGTCATGTTTCATGCTTCTCTGCCAAATTTCATCTCAAACGGACATCCCAAACTCAAACAATCGCAATAACAAAGTTCAGGACTAAAACGTGAAGATTTCAAAACATATAACCATCAGATTCAGTGCCCAACGGTCAAGTGTTCCGCAACGGGGTATGACCGTTCCGAAACGCGGGACCTTTTTGAAACCTGTTGCGAAATAGGGCTTGGCAGTTGCAAAAACGTTTTGGAACGACTCTACCCGTTTCGAAACGCCAAGGCCATTTCAGGCCCCCTTTTCCGAAACAGTAGCACCCGTTCCGATACGGGCTGCCCAGAAATGCAGAATTTTTCTGGTTTAACACACTTTCGACCCATCAATCACATTCATATGACCTCCTTATCATGCCAACAAGTCATCAAACATTAAAGGAACATATTTGCATCATCAAAACTCAATCATGGCATCAATTAGGAAAAACCACAAGTCTATAGGCATGCATCCTATAATTGGAAATCAAGCTATCATCAAATCTTCAAAACAAATACCAAATGGCCATTTACATACTCCAAATATCATATGCATCAAACCAAACTTAGGGAGTCCAAAACATCTCCCAAATACACAATCTAGGTTCCCATTGCCAAATACCAAAAGCTAATAGTGTTGTAAAAATAGTCACCATACATGAGCTTAGACTTTCACTTGGATCCTTGACCTCCTTGCTGCCCTTAAAGCACTTCAATTCTCTGCATTATTGGTTCAAGAAAGAGAGCGTAAGCACATATGCTTAGTGAGAAATGCTCTAATGAAACAACGCCATAATGCACTTGTAAAACACCTTTCAAAGGCCTTTAATTCCATAAACATCATTTCTCATGCAACAATGCACATAAAACAAGCATCTCATGCTTCACTATATCAACGTGTCATATTGGCTTTCAAGTGATAAACCATAACCATTTTTCATCTCAAAACACAATCGGATACGCGGATTACAAGCGTTGTCCCATACGCTTCATACACACTACCAAACACTCAAGGTGGAGTTTACTGGTACAATCACAACCCCTCAACACCCGTGATGGAGTCTACGATACAATTACAACCCCTCCACATCACTCTTTGGTAGTTGTATAACATCACTAACGAGAACACGAGACACACAACACAAGATCCTCACATGGAATTTTAACCACCATTATGATCTTAGACAACTCGTTAGTGTACTTGGATGGAGTTTACGGTACCATTACAACCCCTCAACATCCAAGGCGACTTTATTCACGGTGCACCCAATCCTATAGCCGGCTAACTATATCCGATTCAAGTACTTTTAAACCAACACATCACTTGCCAATATACATCATTTATCATCATCAATCCACTATTTTAAGCATTAAACAAAGCCATTAAATAATCATGCATCACTATGCATCAAACCACATTTATCAATGTCCAAATCAAGGATCTCTTACCTTGAGCATCCTTCAACACATGGCTTACAAAACCAGCATTAAACATGCTAAAATATGCTTTCAAAACAGAATTTAAACATGCAAATTAAACACATTGCATCCAACCATCTCATGGTTCATCAAAAAGAGAGTTTCTCCGAAAACTTACTCTTGAGCTTAGCTAAGTTGTTTAGACTTAAACTAAGCTCCCATAACCTTCAAACATTGGTTTCAAAGCTGAAAACCAAACTTCACTCACAAATTCTGTTTCGCAAACTTGCCGAAACGCCGATCAAGCCTCCGGATCAACACCACAAGAATCCGAAGATGTCTCCCCTGTTTTAAACACATCAAAGCAGAGGATTAATGCATCATCATGCATTAAAATCTTCAGCCAAAACACCTAAACTCGCTGCTCTCATCAAAACTCACATTTCGGCTACCAAACACAACCGAAATCACATCCAAACACCCTTACAACATTACCCAGCCAAGATCCATCACTTCCAATCATTCTTAGACATCAACTAACATCCAAAAAGATCCTAATCACGTCCTTATACCTCCAGCTATAGCAGAACATCAAAATCACCCCAAAAACCACCATTTTCACAAGTAAAAATTTAGGAAAATCAACCTATTCAGGATTGCATTGATTAAACCTCCATTTCACATCATTTAAACATCCAAAATACATCAAAAATACATCTCAAAACAGAGCCCAATCATCTATTACGAATTTCTTCAAAATTAAATCCAAATCTTGCATTTTAAGCCAAAATCAAGATCACAACATTAAAACCTTTAATAAAACTCAATTTAAGGATTGAGAACTTGGGAATTTCAGTAAAGAACTGAGTATTTAAAGGAGAAGGACGTTCATACCTCTAAATGTGGATTTCTCCTTGTTTAGAGCCAAAATCCTTGAAAATTCATTAAGCAAATGGTGATGATTTGATGTAGAAATGATTAGGAATCATTTTGGGATTGAAAACTCTTCTTTAGGTGTGAAAATCAAAAGGAAAGTTGCTGTGGAAATGTGTTTGGCTAAGGAAATTTTGAGAGAAAATGAAATGGGAAAATTTTGGTAAAAGTTAGTTATGAAACTAAAATATCACTTTTCCCTCTTTTCTTTTTTTATTAATTAAACATTAGATGAGTCTTAAAAATCAAGAAAAATCTGGAGAAATCCTCCCTTGGGTAAATTAGCTCCTTAAAGATTTAAAGTTTCAATCCTTTTAAAACAGTCACGAACTTTTCAAAAATTACATTTTAGTCACTAACTCGAAATGTCATATTTCCAAGCCTCATTTTGCAAAATTGATTTCACCACTCTCTTATATATATTAAAATAGGATTTTTAGATATTTTTTCATATTTTTAATGCATCCCAAACTAGGCTTTCCCTAAAAACCACCTTTTATATTCGAACCGAAATTTAAACCGGTCCGGTTCAGGCCCTAAACTTCCAAGCCCAAAATTGGGGTGTTACAATTTGAATACAATATCTTTCTATATATTTATCCTCTTAATTTAGAATATTCAAAAAGATATGCATCATTTAAGGAAAATTTTTTTGACACTAGGAAAAATATTCGTAGGTCCACGAAGGGCTCGACTAGTCCGGACATTCGCATCGCCCATGTCGTGCGGGTGCGCCCCAACTTGAATGGGCTTGATTTCGCACAAGGCATAATTTCCATTCAAGTCATTCAATAACTACCAAGTGGGTTGGAGTATTTAAACCCTTCCCAAGTTTGTATCCCATCCATGTGGGATAAGGGGTTTTATTTTCCTTTACACAATTCACAATAACCTCACTTTGAGCATCAATTTCTCATTCAACACTCAATCGTTTTGAGCATATGAGATACCTTTGTAAAGGTCTCATGGAGTAGAATATGATTTAATAAATTCATCATTCGAACCTTCACCTTTACCCATAGAAATTATGGCTCAAAGTTACCAATTTCTCACATTTTCCCAACAATCCCCCACGTGAATGAAATTAATGATTTTATCAAAACATTTTGACTCATTGTGGTGATAGGTTCTACGATTGATTATTGCATAGGATATGTAGGTTTCCTCCTTTGAACCTTCCCTTATGAAATGACATTTACTTTACTAGCTACCCAGTAGGCGTGATGTCCTTGAACTGTTCAGCCATTTGTGTAAATGATGATATACTTCACACAACTACCTCTCTTACAAGAGTATTAGTTCTCATGTTTATGTACATGTGGGCGTGAACATCACCCAGTTCTGTAAGAGTTTGAAGAACTATGCATAATAGTCTCTTTGAAGCGGCCACACTTCACTCTCACATAGATGACTTATGTTGCTCGACTCACCGAAGCACACAATCGTCATTAAAAGCTTTTGCTTAGCCTATTATACTTTGATCACTATTTACATCATAGGAACGAACTTGGGGATCACTACCCCGATAGTGATCGAACATGTCTATGCAATTAGGTTGTCCCTTTGAACATAGATCTTGGGATCTCCAGTCAGCTAGGTAGGGTTTTCCATCACATAGCAACTTTACTTTTCATGGGCTTTAGTCCCATTCCATCAAATGTTTTCTCAACTTGATCCCGGTTTAACCCTTTGGTTAATGGATCCGTAATGTTATCCTTTGATCTTACATAATCAATAGAGATAACTCCATTTGAGACTTGTTGTCTAAAGGTATTATGTCAACGACGCATATGTCTCGGCTTACTGTTGTACATGAAATTATGTGCCCTAGCAATCGTTGCGTGGTTGTCATAGTATATGCATATTGTAGGCAAAGGTTTTGGCGATCCAGGAATATCCTCAAGAAATTGCCGAAGTCATTCGACTTCTTCTCTAGATTTTTCCAAAGCAACAAACTCAGATTCCATTTTGGATATGGTTATAATAGCTTGTCTTGAGGATTTTCATGACACATCTCCTCTCCCTAAAGTGAATACATATCCACTTGTACCTTTGGTATCTTAAATATCAGATATCCAACTGGTATTGGAGTATCCTTCTAAGACAGCGGGGCTTTGGAATAATGCAATCCGTAGTCTCGAGTATATCTTAGATATCTCAGTATACTCACAATTTCTTTCTAGTGTTTCCCCTAGATTGCTTGTGAATCTGCTTAGACTGCTCACAATAAAAGCGATATCTGGTCTAGTACAGCTCATGAGATACATTATGATGTCTATGACTCTTGCATTAACCACTTGGTGAATACTTTCCCCTTGATTCTTAGACAGATGTGAACAAGGATCTAATGGAGTTACGACTATGCCAGAATCATCCTTGTTAAATTTTTTAAGAATCTTGTCTACATTGTGTGACTAATTAAATATAAGACTTTCTGTTGACCTTTTAATTTGGATGCCCAGGATCGTATCAACCAGTCCCATATCTTTCATGTCAAATCTCGAATTCAACATGTTTTTGGTACGTTTTACCATTTCATTGTTGCTTCCAACAATGAGTATGTCATCAACGTATAAACATAGGATGGCATATCCAATATTTGTAGTTTTGACATTTACACATTTGTCACACTCGTTTATTCTGAATTCGTTTGTCATCATGACACTATCGAACTTCTCATGTCATTGTTTAGGTGCTTGTTTAAGTCCATACAAAGAATTCGTCAATCTACATGCTTTCCTTTTTTGACCTGAAATTACATGACCCTTAGGTTGTATATTTCTTCATCAATATCTCCAATTAGGAAAGCTGTTTTAACATCAATTTGATGTACTTCTAGATTTTGCAAAGCAACAATTGTGAGTATCATCCTTAAGGATGTTATTCTTGATACAGGGGAAAATGTATCAAAGTAATTAAGGCCTTCATTTTATGAATAATTGTTGGCTATATGGCATAAAAGATGTTGGAAAAGTGTGAAAACAGTGCCAAGAAAATCTATTGCTTGCAAGTATACATGGTCTGCAAGTAATACAACAATTAAGCTGAGTATCGATCCCACAGAGATTGGGTTGGAATTCGATTGCCTTGTTTGATTACTTGTCCTGAGAAAAAGATTTGTTTGATTTGAAGTGGTTTTGAAAATGACTAACAAGAAATGAAATAAAACAAAGTAAAGACGTTGGCAAGGAGAGTGTTTAAATGAAAGATAAGCGTTGGAAAGGGATGCATGGTTTTCACATTATTTATTTCATGCCAGCCTTTAACAAATCTCGTCCTGGCATTGTTTGCCGAGCAGATTTAAAGATGACAATGCCTCTGTCGATGACATTGCCCTAAATTAATTATGCAAAAACCCTATATGTCTATAGTGAATGTTTTTTTCATAAACTAATTTAATTAAGTACCAATCTTTACTCTTAAGGGGTAGATTTCACTCACAAAGTAAGTTCATCTACTTGAACATCTTCTTTCAAAGAATCTCTCTTTAGTATCCAACAACTGATCGTTGCCACCCAAGTCTGTTAAGATATTGAGAATCAATAGGCCAATCATGCCAGCTTTCTCTTGGAAAAGTATTTAGAAAATGGTAAGCTCTCGCTTGGTAGAACATTTAGAAAACAGTAAAGCATGCCAAATAGAAAAACAATGCCGAGACAATTCTGATTTATTAAAAACTAAACATTAAAAATAGCGTTCAAATGCAAACACCCCTCATGACCTATTAAATTAGTTTATGGTGAGGGTATCAACCGTAAAACTTTCATCGTTTTGCAAGAACATCATCATTAAAACAAAATAAAACAACTAAACCAAAGAGAATTAGAAGAAGGAGGTCTCTCGATGCAGCTCTTCACGGTCCAGACTCTCGGTCAAGCTGGTCGAACCACCTCTCCTTGGTGCAGCCGGTTGTGACCAATCCTCTCGGAAAATATCCACTTTGATCTTCACAATTGGTCTTTGAATAGGCGTGTAAAGGAGGCTAGGATAAGCCTTTGCATTTGAAATTTGAACGCTCAAGGGATAAGGCTTATGATCACCTTTATCCAGATTTGAAGTGATAGGCAGATAAGGTGATAAGCTGATCAGGCTAGGGCTGACGTCATCGTGACGACGCATCTTTGGCATCCCAATATGGCATGGTTCTGCCAACCGCACTTGGCACTACTTATCCGATATTTTTTCGAAGATTGATCAAATCCCTATTTTCTCACAGCCTGATATTGTCCTATTTTTTCAGGTTCAACAACTACTTGGAATGACTAGGCTTCCAATACCGTTCCACTAAACTCATCTCATCAATGAATCACTTTCCAAGAATTCAAATTAGTATACTTTATATGTGTTCAATATTTAGTTCTGGTTGCATTATACATCTGAACATATCATTGTCACACATTATTTCGAAACAAGCCTCGAAAGGTTGAACATGTATATATGCATTATTCTTTCATTATTGTAGTAGTGTCAAGAATGACGGATTTACAGAAGTCATGCCTCAAAGCCACATGGGCATTACGGCCATTTACGTTCTATTAGAAATTTCATGTTTTTTTAATCTTCCACTTATATTATTTCAAGAGGGTATTTCAATCATTAACGTGCTTGATGTTAACTCAGTCACCTCAGTCCTTTTGGTTCGTCCAAACCATCCACTTATTTCAGGACTCATGGGCATATCCGTCAATTCACGTACTCTCGATACTTCCAGTCAATTTATTCATTTCAAAACTTGAAGTTTATCTATCATTCCAATTAATTCTGCCTTATCAGCATTTCCAATACTTTTCGTCATTTCAATCAATTCAGTACTTTCCTCCATTTCGGTTAATTTTGGCATACAAATAGTTTTCCGTAAATTTATCTTTCGGGATTTATTTAGAATTCAATAAGATCTAAGTACTTTACAATCTCCAAGGTTAAAGTCTTGTTACAACTTTCCAAGTAATTCAAGGTTTTCAGATGAATCAATTGTTTACCAGTTCTAGTGTAGATTTCTAGATCGCTTTCATTATCATTGATATTTTAGTCATTCTTATACCTCAAGGGCATTTTCGTAATTTCATATCCAAATACTTTTGACGTTGAATTCTTTAACACTATTAATCAGGTTCGGAGAAGTAAGTGCCTTATTAATTATTCATTGAACTCCAAATCCTTTCAATTTATTAACCTTCGCACTCGAGTATTTCAGTCTTATCTAGATTATCATACTTATATTTCGTATATGCTTTGAATAGTACACTTCATCATAACTATGCATGCATTAACCGAATACTAACATGTCTATAAGCATACAAGAGGTAGTAAGGTATTACCTTGAATCCTTGCTATATTGGTCGACCCTTGAAACGACATTCGAACACTCCCAAACCTGAATTCGACGTCCCGTGACATCTCGTATACAACGAGCTGTGAATAGCTTCAATTGCACAATTTTCAATTTCTGTCCTTATTCACATTACTCTTAACTGAATAATTAAATATATAAGCACAATCGGGTTTAAGATCAAATTTGCTGGGATTTCGGTTAGAATTTTGCGAAACGAGCTTCAAAATCAGACTAAGGAAAACAAAAAACATAAAAGATGGGTTTTCAAATTTTTTGACTTTTTGGTCAAAGATGACGACATTAGTCAACGGTCAAAGTCAACGCTGACATCATCGGTCAATGCTAACATCGTCGTTTAATAGTCAATGGTTAACTGGGTTAACTCAGGCGAGTTGACTCACTGAGTTGACTCAGATGGGTTGACTCGGTTTGGGTTGACTCAGACCAGTTTAGCGAGTCGGGCAGACGGGTTCCGCTTTGGGCCAGGTTGGTTTGGGTTTGGCAGACCGGGTTCAAGCTGAACCCACTCGATTTAAGGCTAGACCGGTCTAGGCCGGTTCAAACCTAGAGTAAGCCACGATAGCCAGAAATCGTCTCCGACCCCGCGTGTAAGCCACATGCAGCTCTCGGCCAAAAATCACTTCCAAAATGCAGAAAACAAACTCAGAAATCCACCATAACCTTAACTAAACCTAGATTTAGGCTGGAACTTTTTCGTTTCTTTCCAAAACTGAGGTAAACGTTCGAAATTGGCGTAACTCCGACAATGCTCCAAACGACGACAGATAGACGATCCAAGGGCATGGTTTTATTCAACTTGGCACGAGGAAGATAACGGTGGTGACAGTGTCTTGAACAGACAACTGAGGTGGCCAGAATCTTTGAGATACAGAGGGACGGTGCTTGGTTTTCTCGTCGAAGCTTCAAACCGTTCTCCACGGATGACAACGGAGATTTACAGCGAGTGGAGGGCTAGGTTCTGACCGACACATGACGATGATTTAGATGCGATGGGCGGTGCATGCCACGGACCGACGGTGGCTTCCGAAATCGACGAAAAATTGAACGTGAAGGGTTTTAAATTCAGTCGAACATTCAATTGTATCTACACAGCAAACGGCGGCTTCATCGTCTGAGTGGTGCTCGAGGGTGAGGTCGGGACAGGGCGGCGATCACGCCGGTGCTGGCGGTAAAGACCACGCAGCGCCGGCGAGGGAGATCAGAACTCGAACAGTGAGGGGGCGGGGGGAGTTGGTGAAAGCTTGAGAGAAAATTTTGGAATCTTTCTCTCTCAGGCTACAAATTTCATTTTATGGGAAGGGGAAAGGTCGTATATGATTATTTAATTTAGACTTTAAACCCTCAAATTTTTTATTTTAAAATATTTTTTTTCAACTCAACACTTGATAGATATGAGCACTTGGCTCAATAGTTAAACTTTGGTGTCTACTCCTTGGGAAGGATGTGTGTTCAAACCCTTCTAACTTCAACCCTTACCACTTTTCTTCTTTTTCTTTAAACTCAATCCATATATATAAATACACCTCTTTATTATTATTATTATTATTATTATTATTATTATTATTATTATTATTATTATTATTATTATTATTATTATTGTAACACCCGGGTTTAGGGGTCGGGTGAAAATAATATTTTAATATTATTTTGGTTTCGGTTTTATAATTAAAATAATCTTTTGAGCCTCGGGTTTCAAAAACAAATATTTTTGTGTTGGACTAAAATGAATAAAATACAATTTGGAGAGATTTTTCTAGGGTTGCTAACCGAGGGGGAACCTTAACGGGTTTCACTTCGGTTTTCCCCGTGTGGCCCACTCAGACCGGTCAAGCGTCCGGACCGGGACGAGGGGATTACACTTGTTGGTATCAGAGCCTAAGGTTACCGAGACCTTGGGCAGGTAAGTGAGGTAAGTTATGTCTTATGATTGATAAGCACGGTGTTTGCTTGCCTTGTAAGCATGATTGCTTGTGTGACAAGTATGCTGATTGTTTTGTTTAAAAGCATGTTGTTTAAGAGTCCCATTGCTACTATTACATCGGAAAGAATTTTTAAAGTGAGGGAACGTACTTGAGCACTTGGAAGCCTTGCCTTGCTGACCCAATTTTTGTATGTTTGTTGTGGTTGTAGTTATTGTTTGAGAGCGATCTCTAGGCCGAGAGGTAGTCCGAGGGTGGTTCGTTAGGAACCACGTGTTGCGGCTCCTATTGAGCCGGTGGTTAGAGCGGAGGCTCATATAGAAGGGCCTGCTGCTGCTGGAGTTGGAGTTCCTCCACCACCTACACCACCACCACCTCCTCCGCCTAGAGTTGGAGGCGAGGATGGAGCTGAAGGAGAGGGACCTCAGGGTGGCCAAGGTGGCCAAGGTCCAGCCGGAATTGATATG
The DNA here is from genome assembly GCA_958450335.1 of Hibiscus tridactylites. NCBI lineage: Eukaryota > Viridiplantae > Streptophyta > Magnoliopsida > Malvales > Malvaceae > Hibiscus > Hibiscus tridactylites. Next base: position 20,044,877 of record OY288289.1, on the reverse strand, counting down.
ACCCCGCTAGTGCAAGCTATAGTGGGAGCATTTCAGGCCGCAGTTGCGGGAGCTCAGGCTGCAACTCAGCCTAGGTGTGATGATGCTAGTCTACCGTTGGAGAGGCTCCGTAGCCTAGGGGCCGAAGAGTTCAGAGGGTCTACTCCAGAGAGGTCTGAGTTGTGGTTGGAGAAGACCGTTCGCATCTTAGCTCACATGGGTTGTGTGGGTGCTCGCAGATTGGGCTGTGTGATCTCTTTAGTTCAGGATGATGCCTACACCTGGTGGGTCACCATTACTACTGGAGTTCCAGAGGCATAGGTTGATTGGGATTTCTTTGAGTCTGCTTTCAGAAAGAGGTACTTGGGGCCGAGGTATCTAGATGAGAAGAAGCGACAGTTTATGGCTCTTGTTCAGGGAGATGCTTCTGTGACTGACTATGAGATTCGTTTCGTTCGTCTGAGTCAGTATGCTCCAGAGTTAGTGCCTACTGAGAGGGCCCGATGTGATCGTTTCAGATGTGGGCTTCATGAGGAAGTTAAGAGCTATACCTTAGCTTCGGATTACACTGACTTTGATGTCTTGGTTGCTAGAGCCAAGGACATTGAGCATCCGTTATGGTTATTTCGTACCCCCTTTTTCTTTTCGTATGATTTTGCTTACTATACCTATTGTCGTAGCATTATAAACTGTCCGCTCTCAGGTTGGGCAGTAAGGGTCGGAGAAGGGCAATTACTCATTCTTAAAACCAGCATTCTTAAGACCAAAGAGTCGGAGGGGGGAAAGCTCTCCGCAATTGAATCCAACTTTTTCCATTATTTTCGTATCCGTAATAGTGCGAAAGGAAAGCCTGGCTCCAAGTTGTTCAAGAATAGTGGCGTTGTTGAGTTTCTCGATCCTTTGACTTAGGATTAGTCAGTTCTATTTCTTGATGGGGGCAGGGAAGGGATATAACTCAGCGGTAGAGTGTCACCTTGACGTGGTGGAAGTCATCAGTTCGAGCCTGATTATCCCTAAACCCAATGTGAGTTGACAACTTGGGGCTGGCCAAGCGTTCTGGAGGTTCTAGTTCTGGAAAGAGGCATAACAACTTTGATAGTAGAGATGCCAAGAGGCATAGAGGTGGCGGACAGCAGTTTGACTATAGGCGTGGCGGTGACGACCACGGTAGGGGCCATTAGGGCCATAGAGGAGGAGGGCGTTTGCCCGAGTGCACACGTTGTGGGAGACAGCACACTGGTGAGTGTTGGGGTAACTTCCATGCTTGTTGGAACTGTGGTTCGAGGGACCACTTTAGGAGGGAGTGTTCGCATTAGGCGGCACGTGCACCGAACATAGCTCAGGTTTCTGCGAGGGCCAATGATTTTCAGAGAGGCTGTGGGCGCGGTCGTGGCTACTTCCAGCCTAGGGCTGATGCACCTAGGGTAGATGCTCAGAGGAACCTTGCTCATGTTGTGGCAGTGCAGCCAGAGGCAGGAGGACTAGCGAGAGTCTATGCTCAGAGAGAGGCCGGGAACGACACTGATGTGATAGTAGGTAATTTTGAGTTACAGTCTATGTCTTCGCTTTCTTTGGTTGATTCGGGTTCTACACATTCCTACATTTTGAGTGAGCATGCACGAAAGTTAGATATACCTGTTGAGATCTTAGAGGTAGGTATACATGTGACTAGTTCATTTGGTGAGACAGTTGTGGTTAGACGTATGTATAGGAGATGTCCACTGAAGATTCAAGGTCATGTGTTCTCTGTTGATATGATGGAGCTTCCTTTCTATGGTTTTGATATCATTTTGGGTATGGACTGGTTAGTTGAACACCGAGCTAGTGTGGATTTTGAGGCGAAGAGGATTTCCTTGAAACTTACTGATGACTACGAGGTAGTAGTAGTAGGCGAGAACATTAAGTTCTCATCTAATGTTGTGTCAGATTTAGAGGCTCGTAGGTTGATGGATTCCGGATGTGGGGCTTACTTAGCTTATGTTTTGAATCCGAATATGAGTGAAGCTAGACCGGAAGATATTAGAACAGTTTGTGACTTTCCGGATGTGTTTCCTGAAGAGTTGCCGGGTTTGCCTCCTGACAGAGATGTTGAGTTTGTGATTGAGACTGTTTCAGGGTCTACTCCGGTTTCGATAGCTCCGTATCATATGGCTCCTAAAGAGTTGAAAGAATTGAAGAGTCAGTTGCAAGAATTATTAGATCGTGGTTTCATTAGGCCTAGTAGTTCTCCTTGGGGTGCTCCTGTGTTGTTTGTGAAAAAGAAAGATGGTAGTATGCGCATGTGTATTGACTACAGGCAGTTGAATCAGTTGACTGTGAAGAACAAGTATTTGTTGCCTCGCATAGATGATTTGTTTGATCAGTTGAAAGGTGCTTCAGTGTTCTCGAAGATAGACTTGAGATCGGGGTACTATCAGTTAAAAGTGAAAGAGTGTGATGTTCCGAAGACAGCTTTTAGGACTAGATATGGTCACTATGAGTTCCTTGTGATGCCGTTTGGGCTCACGAATGCACCTGCAACATTCATGGATATGATGAACAGAATTTTTAGAGACTACCTAGACGGTTTTGTAGTTATCTTCATAGATGATATACTTGTGTACTCGAAGATAGAAGAAGAGCATGATAAGCACTTGAGATTTGTGTTACAGAGATTGTTGAGCAATCAGTTGTATGTGAAGCTTAGTAAATGTGAATTCTGGATTCGAGAGGTTGTATTTCTTGGCCATGTTATCTTGGCCGAAGGTATCCGTGTTGATTCGTCGAAGATTGAGGCTATTGTTGAGTGGAAACAACCTAAGTCTGTGACTGAGATTAGGCGTTTCCTAGGATTAGCCGGTTACTATAGGAGATTTTTTGATGGGTTCTCTAGGGTAGCTGCTCCTTTGACTAAATTGTTGCAAAAGGGAGTTAAGTTTGAATGGTCAGATGCAAGACAAAAGACCTTTGAGAAATTGAAAGAAGCTTTGACAAATGCTCCAGTGTTAATACAACCTGTCTCAGGTAAAGAATTTGTGATTTATAGTGATGCTTCCTACATAGGGTTAGGTTGTGTTTTGATGCATGAAAGAAGAGTTGTTGCTTATGCTTCTAGGCAGTTGAAGAATCACGAGAAGAACTATCCTACTCACGATATAGAGTTAGCCGTAGTTGTGTTTGCATTGAAGATTTGGCATCATTACTTGTATGGTGAGAAGTGTATAGTTTACACCGATCATAAGAGCTTGAAGTATTTGATGACACAGAAAGAGTTGAACTTGAGACAGAGAAGATGGCTTGAGTTGTTAAAAGATTATGACTTGACCATTGAGTACCATCCGGGTAAAGCCAATGTAGTAGCCGATCATTTAAGTAGAAAAGTTGTCGTTGGGTTGAGAGCTATGTTTGCTAGATTGAGTGTATCCGATGATGGTGGTTTGATCACCGAGTTACAAATGAAGCCTTCTTTGATTCAGTTGATTAGAGAGAAGCAGTTGCAAGATGTGACCTTAGTTCCTCATGTTTAGGACATAGCCGAAGGAAGACCGACTAGGTATAGTTTCAGTGGTGAGAACTTGTTGTGCTTTAGAGATAGAGTGGTTGTGCCAGAAGACGTTGAGCTGAGACGTCAGATTTTGAGTGAAGCACATTCGAGTCCTTTTTCTATGCATCCGAGTAGTACCAAGATGTACCGTGACTTGAAGAATGACCACTTCTGGGTTGGTTTGAAGAAGGATGTAGCCGAGTATGTGAGCCATTGTATGGTTTGTCAGAGAGTGAAGGCGGAACATCAGGTTCCTTCAGGTTTGTTACAACCTTTGAAGATTCCGGAATGGAAATGGGAGAGGATCACCATGGATTTTGTGTTAGGATTGCCGTTGTCTCCTTCGAAGAAGAATTTGGTGTGGGTGATAGTGGATAGGTTCACTAAGTGTGCTCATTTCTTAGCAGTGAACACTACGGATTCTTTAGACAAGTTGGCAAACTTGTACATCCGTGAGATTGTGAGACTTCATGGAGTTCCGAAGTCTATTGTTTCAGATAGAGATCCTAGATTCACTTCGAGGTTCTAGGGTTGCTTGCATAGTGCTCTAGGTAGCCGTTTGCATTTCAGTACTTCTTATCATCCACAGTCCGATGGACAGTCAGAGCGAGTGATACAGATTCTTGAGGATATGCTTCGTTGTTGTGTGATTGACTTCAAGGGTTCTTGGGAGAAGCACTTGCCTTTGGTCGAGTTTGCTTACAACAACAGTTATCAGTCTAGTATTCAGATGGCTCCCTATGAGGCTTTGTATGGTAGACGATGTAGGACTCTGATTTGTTGGGCTGAAACAGGTCCGAGATTTTTACCTATGCCGGATTTGCTTAAGGGGACTACCGACAAAGTGAAGTTGATTTGTGATCGTTTGAAAGCAGCTTCCGATCGTCTGAAGTCTTATGCGGATTTGAAGAGGAAATAAATTGAGTTCTCCGTAGGTGAGAAAGTGTTTTTGAAAGTATCTCCGTGGAAGAAGGTAATGGGACTTGGCCGGAAGGGCAAGTTGAGCCCGAGGTTTATTGGTCCGTATGAGATAGTTGAGCGGATTGGGCCTGTAGCTTACCGTTTGAGATTACCTTCTGAGTTAGAGAAGATCCATGATGTTTTTCATGTGTCGATGCTTAGGAGATATAGATCAGACCCTTCTCATGTTATTCCCGTTGAGGAGATAAAGTTGAATCCGGATTTGTCATACAATGAAAGGCCTGTTGAGATACTTGCTTCTGATAGCAAGGTGTTGCGTGGTAAGACCATAGAGTTGGTCAAGGTGTTGTGGAGACATAGAGGTGTGGAAGAGGTCACGTGGGAGAGGAAAGCTGATATGGTTGAGCAGTTTCCGCACTTGTTTCTGCTAGGTAATTTTGGGGACGAAATTCCTTAAGTGGGGGAGAGTTGTAACACCCAGGTTTAGGGGTCAGGTGAAAATAATATTTTAATAATATTTTGGGTTCGGTTTTATAATTAAAATAATCTTTTGGGCCTCGAGTTTCAAAAACAAATATTTTTGTGTTGGACTAAAATGAATGAAATACAATTTGGAGAGATTTTAAAGAAAATGGAAAATAGCCATTCATTAATGGCAAACTTGTAAATAATACAAGTTTCAATTTAAATCCCATTTTATCATCTTTTTACTATTCATTCTCTTCTCCAAAACAAAAATCAACGTGAAGAAGAGCTCTCTCATCCCCTCCACTATTCCATCACATTGCTTCTTCATTTCAACTTGACAAGTCGTCGTTTAACCGGTCAAAATAAATTAATTAATTAACCTCTTTCAACAATAAATAAATAAAGAATAAGTATAGGGAAAGAGGGTCGATCCGCAGGGAGATTAGCTGGAATTGTTGACTTGAATTTGTTGAATCCGAAATCCCAGGAATATCTGAAAAAGCAAAGAAATAAAAGGGGGTGATATTTGATATTGAGTGAAGTAATAAAAAAAATGCAAGAATTAAAATAATAAGAAAACCAAATGTGCAAATTAGCCTCGAGCTAGCCTTGTCAATTCCTTCGATCATTGAAATAGATTTTTACTTCGGGGATCATGTCGGTTACAGTCTGCGAGGCCCAACCTGTCGCAACTTGCTTTTCTCTCGAGTAACCAATTCTCCCAAGACTATCTTCGAAGGTTGATTCTTAAACAAATTAGCCACGTCTATCGCCGTTAAAATGTTTAGTTTTGAAATCAGGAAAAGCCCAACTCAGAAATTGTCTTAAAAAGAATCGCTTCTGATTTTATCTTTCCTTAGCGGACCGCCGCTAAGAGTGTTCACAGGAAGTCGAAATTGCCACAGGCCAATCCTTCCTCCCAACTATGTTTTTAAACGATTCCAGATCAACGAGCTCTTTTTGATTCGAAAAACGATTAAAAACTTTAGTAAGGCCGATTGCCAAACTATCTAAACCGAAAGATAAAAATGTATTCCCGAAGGAATTTAGGCAATGTTCAATTCTCACGATTAGAATTGATTTGGCTAACTCTTGGCTCAAGAAATTTAGCTAAGCATGATATTAATTATCATACTTAACTTGGTTTTTAGAAAAGTAATAAAATAACATAAAATAAATAGAAAAGGAAAATAAAGAAAAAAAACTTTTATTAAAGCTAAAAACTATTTACAAAGGAAAAGCTAAAAATACTCAAAGCTAAGAAGATGATCACTCAAATGATTGATGATCTAAGCCTTTACCAAGGGTGGTATTTATAGGCTTAGATTTACAAAGATAAAGTGATGAGATAATTTAAAATAATAAACAAAAGATAAATAATTCAAATGTTTTGAAATTTAAATGTAGGAAATCTAATCGGATAAGCTGATAAGCTCTCTCAGAACGTTCCAGAAGCTTTTAGAAGTCGCCACGTCATTGCCACGTCACTGCCACGTCAGACGCGTCGTGCCCGGTGTCGTGCCCATGATGCCAGTCATGACAGAATTATAATAAAAACTGCAGAAATGCCCCATTTTCACTACTATTTTCAGAATTGGATCCCTGCACAAAATATAACGAAAACAACATGTATTAAGCAGCAAGATGTCCAAATAACTAGAAAAATAGCAAATGAAATATGTCATATTTGAGAACTCATCAAATTCCCCCTCACTTGTCTCATACTTGTCCTCAAGTATGTCCGAAAATGATATTAACCAAAAATGCATTCTTCAAGCCATCACAAGTATCAAGCATAATTATAATAGTTCAAGTGCAAAAGAAATACCATGAAAGAGACACAAATCAAACCAAGTGGATATAAGCAAAGAACAGTCTTTCATTCTTTCAATCGTCTATCAAGTAGTAATCAAATCCTAACCTAGTCTTAATCCTCACCAAGGTACACTCAAGAGCACTCAAAGTGTTTAAAGGTAAATGTGAAGCAAAAGCACTCTAAGTCATGCATGAACAAAGGTTTCCATAGGCTTGTAACAAGTTCAATTCTCCACTACTTATTAGAATCGAGGTGCAAAAATCATTAGGTCTTTTATTCAAGGTGTAATGTGGGTTTAGAAAAAAAAAGGGTAGAAAGATGGAAAGAAAAGGTAAAAGAAGATGATCCATGCAAGAAGTTTCAAACAATAAGCAACGAAGACAAAAGAGGAGTTAAAAATGGGCAAGCAAACACATTTCTTTTTTTTGTTTTGTTTCTTTTTTCGAAACTATTTCTTTCGAAGCAATTGCTTCTTTTTATTCTATTTTTTTTCTTTTTTTTCCTCTTTTTCATTTTTTTCTTTGAAAAATTCTGCCCTTATTCGAATTGCAGCCCCTTTTTGTCTAGCAATACAGTTCTAGCATTTGATCATTCAAAAAGTTTGGTTTAGGGTTAAGCAAAAAAAATGGGGTGTAAGGCTAACAAAAGGCTCACTAGGCGATGAGGAAGGGTAAAATAGAGTGAAAGGGATGGAAAAGGTTAAAGCCTAATGCCTAAATCATTTTAAAGCACCTCGTTCTTAGTGTAGTCTCGAATTGTAAGCAAGCCACAAGTTCTAGATTCCTAAAGTTCAGGATGACACTCTCAAGCAAAAGAAACGAGCATAATATGAAGAATGCATGCTCAAGGCTCAAATCTTACCAAAATTGGGCTAATTTTATTAAGCTAGGTGAGAAATCCAATTATCACAATCAAGGCAAATTGAAAAGAAATGTCAAACTATCATTATACTCATGCCATTTGATTATCAAAATGTCACCATTCAAATATTTATATGCACTATCACAATTATAACATGCTGGATAGCAAGCAATGACAAAGAAAATATTTTCTCAAAGTTAAACCAAAATCAAACATATATCAGATAAGCATGGCAAGTGGTTTGCTACCCTCCCCCTCACTTAAATGAATTGCCCCAATTCACAAAAATTAAAGAAATAAAGAGAAAATAAGGGCAAAAGATACTCCCCGTGAATGATGAAATTGAGTCCGCCGTTGACATTGACTGGAATGACGGTGATGGAGATCGTAGGGGAGGTGGACGGTGACTGGAGCTCGGTCCGGCGGTGCTGTTGGAGAGCTGCGAACGACGGTAGGCGGTTGGGGAGAAGGCGGAGGTGCAGTGGAAGCCGTATGAGTGGGGTTCTCGACCGGGGCTGGGGGCTTGCCGTCGTCGACCACCGCAGCGTGAAGGAGGTGCGGGGACATGGTGAATTGCGGCTGAGTGAAACAGATGGGTGTGTTTTGTTAGGGTTTGGTGGTTTTGTGGGAAAGAAAAAAAATGGGAAAAGAGGGGAAAATGAAGGGTGCAAAGGGCATGGGCTAAAGTGCTTCCTGTGTGAAAAGAAAAATCCTGCATAAAATTTATTAAGGTAAAAAAAATAAAAATAAAAAATGAAACATAAATTAAATTATTAAAAAGGAAGAAAAAATTAACGAAAAATAAACCAATGGGTTGCCTCCCATTTAGCGCTTTGTTTAATGTCGTTTAGCTCGACGACCTTTGCTGTGGGTTTTCCTGGTCATAAAAAAAATAAAACAAAATAAGTCAAAAATGCCGAAAGTAAATCTCCCCGGCAACGGCGCCAATTTTGACAAGTCGTCGTTTAACCGGTCAAAATAAATTAATTAATTAACCTCTTTCAACAATAAATAAATAAAGAATAAGTATAGGGAAAGAGGGTCGATCCGCAGGGAGATTAGCTGGAATTGTTGACTTGAATTTGTTGAATCCGAAATCCCAGGAATATCTGAAAAAGCAAAGAAATAAAAGGGGGTGATATTTGATATTGAGTGAAGTAATAAAAAAAATGCAAGAATTAAAATAATAAGAAAACCAAATGTGCAAATTAGCCTCGAGCTAGCCTTGTCAATTCCTTCGATCATTGAAATAGATTTTTACTTCGGGGATCATGTCGGTTACAGTCTGCGAGGCCCAACCCGTCGCAACTTGCTTTTCTCTCGAGTAACCAATTCTCCCAAGACTATCTTCGAAGGTTGATTCTTAAACAAATTAGCCACGTCTATCGCCGTTAAAATGTTTAGTTTTGAAATCAGGAAAAGCCCAACTCAGAAATTGTCTTAAAAAGAATCGCTTCTGATTTTATCTTTCCTTAGCGGACCGCCGCTAAGAGTGTTCACAGGAAGTCGAAATTGCCACAGGCCGATCCTTCCTCCCAACTATGTTTTTAAACGATTCCAGATCAACGAGCTCTTTTTGATTCGAAAAACGATTAAAAACTTTAGTAAGGCCGATTGCCAAACTATCTAAACCGAAAGATAAAAATGTATTCCCGAAGGAATTTAGGCAATGTTCAATTCTCACGATTAGAATTGATTTGGCTAACTCTTGGCTCAAGAAATTTAGCTAAGCATGATATTAATTATCATACTTAACTTGGTTTTTAGAAAAGTAATAAAATAACATAAAATAAATAGAAAAGGAAAATAAAGAAAAAAAACTTTTATTAAAGCTAAAAACTATTTACAAAGGAAAAGCTAAAAATACTCAAAGCTAAGAAGATGATCACTCAAATGATTGATGATCTAAGCCTTTACCAAGGGTGGTATTTATAGGCTTAGATTTACAAAGATAAAGTGATGAGATAATTTAAAATAATAAACAAAAGATAAATAATTCAAATGTTTTGAAATTTAAATGTAGGAAATCTAATCGGATAAGCTGATAAGCTCTCTCAGAACGTTCCAGAAGCTTCTAGAAGTCGCCACGTCATTGCCACGTCACTGCCACGTCAGACGCGTCGTGCCCGGTGTCGTGCCCATGATGCCAGTCATGACAGAATTATAATAAAAACTGCAGAAATGCCCCATTTTCACTACTATTTTCAGAATTGGATCCCTGCACAAAATATAACGAAAACAACATGTATTAAGCAGCAAGATGTCCAAATAACTAGAAAAATAGCAAATGAAATATGTCATATTTGAGAACTCATCAAACTCGTTTTTGAAAGGTAATATCATTTTTGACTTGTCCTCAACTTCCTCTCTTCAAAAGTACAAATGGTGCAACATATATGAATTTTACATGGTTTTGAACACATTCCCGAAATTGGGTTTAAAGGGGGTTTTTGAAGGGTTTTGGGTGAGTTTTGGGGGTTGTTTTAGGTTGGAATTGGTGGGCTAATGTTAGTACTATGGTTGGGGGATGTTTTGGAATCATTTGGGGGATATTAAAAGTGTTGGAAACATGGGTTTTGATTGAGGTTTATGGGCTGCACGAGTTTGGTAAATTTGAGGTTTGTTCATGACTTGAAATGTTGAGTTTGATGTTTGAATTGTATTCCGGGTTACCTACGTTGATGCTTGGGCTGATTGGAAGTTGTTTGGTTTGTGTTGAGGTTGTTTAGAGGCAAGAACTTGTGTTGGTGAAGCATCAGGAGTGAATCCAGGAGCTTGAAGGTGGTTGCTTGCTTGGTAATTGAGCTTGGAAGTAAAGGTGAGTGGTTAACGTTTTCAATGTGTTTTCTAAGTGTTTGGTTCGAGCATGTGGACTAGGTCGGGCTTGGTAGACCCACTTAGAGTTAGGATTGGGGGTGGTAGCCTAATCCCAAGCTTAAACTAGAGACATTGGTTGAACTCTTACTTGATGTTTATGCCTCGTAGCGTTTATGTTATGCTGATTTATGTATAATGTGCTATACATGTGTGATGAGGCATGGTTGTGATGCATTGTGATATGCATGTGGATTGTTCATGATTGTGATCATGGTGAGTACGTGCTAAGCACGTATTTAGTTGTAATTGATAATGTGGATTGAGTTAAATGTTGGCACTAGTATGCTTGGGTACAAATGATCGATCATTAGGATGTTAGTGTGCACACATGAGTCAAATTCGCGCGTGGCCTTGGTGGCGTTGAGTCACCAAGGAGGAGTACGGGTTCGCCCGGAAATTGTTATATATATATATATTAGTCGATGATGAGTGGAATCCCATCGATGGGGCGTGAGGATGAGTGGAATCCCCTCCGCGAGACCGGTGATGAGTGTAATTCGACCGTGAGGTAAAGTGGTTGTTGGATGTGAGTTCCAACGTGTTTATTCGCGTATTCGAGTCATAGCTAGGTGCCAATATAAATTGATATGTGTATCAATGTGATGTGTAATGTGTTTCCTATTTGGATAATTATATGTGCTTACATGTGATAAGGAAATGAGCTTGTTGAGCATTATATGTTATAGGATATTTGTTCATGCATCATTGACATTTTGGCTCTTGAGGATCGAAGGTATAATCATGAATTTACCTTAGTTGAGATCGTGCTTGGACCCTGCATTGTCGAGGTTTGTTTTTAAAGAGCTTACCTTCACTAAGCTTTATTGCTTACGCTCTCTTTGTTCGACAATGCAGATCAGTAGCTTGTGGGTTGCTAAGTGCAAGAAGAGGCCTCCAAGTGTGTGTGCTTGTGGTGCTAGCCTAGCTATCAAGTATGGTTTTTAGTTATGATGTAATGGTCAAGCAATGGGACATGTATTCGTGCTATGATGCTTTTGAAGTGCGATGTTGTTGTTTAGGAGCATGTTAGACTCCTTCTATATGTTTGTTAAATTTGGCTTTTGGATGTATGCCTTGCTTGTAACCTATGTTGGTTTTTGCCTACCTTAAATTTGCCTAAGTGTATGACTTGTGTAAGCATGAACCTTGAATGTGTAAGTCTTTGAGATGCATGATCTTTGGGTGGATGTTCTTCTTGTATCCTCGTGTATGTTGAGCTTGTTGCTTTAGGATGCATGCCTCTAGGAAGTATTTGTATGATTTGTATGCTTCGGGTAGTCGTTTCGGACGTCGGGAATCTTTTGGGAATGCGTAAGGTTGGTTTTGAGGATTTGCAGACAGCCAACGTTTCCAAACGGGCTGAGCTGTTTCGGAACGGGTATGGCTCCAGGGACCCCGTATCGGAACTCGTTCCGATACGGTTTGGCCACTGTGAACCCCTGTTCCGAAACGAGTATCAAAACACTTTGGCTACTGGAAATCTGAGAAATTGTCGATATGTTGGTGTTTCGAAACGGGTTTAGGTGTTTCGGAACGATCAATGTCTCGTTGACCACAAGAAGTTGACCGTTGAGGGTGTTTCAGAACGGTTGACCTCCGTTCCGATACGGTCTTCTCGTGTGGGCTTGGGGCCGTTGACCAAGTCAAAGCGTTTCGATACACCTTAAGGGTGTTTCGAAACGGCCTGCCTAATAATCTAAAACGGATTGTTTTGTATGTGATGTTCGAATGATCGTTTTTATGATTGCTTATGTTTCCGCTGACGTGTCTCACATAGGACAATAGTAATGCATATAGACAAGATAAATAAAAGAAAATTTTCTAGGATTGCTAACCGAGGGGAACCTTAACGAGTTTCGCTTCGGTTTTCCCAGTGTGGCCCACTCGGACCGGTCAAGCGTCCGGACCGGGATGAGGGAGTTACAATTATTATTATTATTATTATTATTATTATTATTATTATTATTATTATTATTTGAGGGTGTTACATGCACAACAACAAAACTGTCCTATTTGCATAACCCATTCAAGTAACTCCAAAAAACAAAAGGCCAAGACACCAAAATGTAGCACTGATAACTGGGATTGCAAAAGCAGCAAAAGCAATGAGACACTAATGAATTTTAAAATCCAAGCTTCCCATCGCGCTTAAAAACAAAACAAGTGTATGAACGAGATGAATGAACAGAACATCGAACCTTAAAGTTAGGCTCGAGATTGTCATCGAATACCAATATTTTCATATGAGGAAATCAACACGGCTTACGAAGCAAATGAAGATGAAAAACCATAACAAGCCGAGATAATTATTGAACGAACCAAGTAGTAGTTCAAAATATCGCACGACCATCAACCAAGACTAGCCAAACACCTACTTGATAAAGTACTATTTGTCACAGACTTATTTCTCTCAAACTAATCCGTACGACACTAGCACTCTCGACACAATTGTCGTGGATGCTCCCCGATTGCTTCAACCTTCGTAGGCGAGCTCTTGCCTCATCCTCGGCATTCTCCGGATAGAATTGCCTTTTGAGCTCCCTCTTAAAATCACTGAAGGTAAAGATGGTGCACGTACTTCTCTCAATGTCCAGATGCCTTCTCCTCCACCATAACATGGCGGTGTTAGTGAGGCAGTTTGAACCTTGGATGCCTCGTCAACAATACCCATCACAGCAAGGTATTGCTCTAAGCCATATAAGAAGTTATCTACTTCCTTAGCGTCATGTGATCCCGCAAAGGTTTGAGGCTTGGGCACCTCGACCCTTCTAGCCTCCACAGTGGTGCTTGGCCCGACTGCCATAGCACGTTTACACAAAGCTAGATCGCCTTGCAACGACACTAGTTGGGCGTGCATGTTGGTAAGTTCACGTTGGAATGACTCACGTACCTTTGTGAGCTCTCCCATAAGTGCGTTGCGGGCTTCACCCATTTCCACGCGCAATGTCTCCTCTAGCTTGATCTTTATGGCCCTCACGGCCGTGTGGATCTCGGCATCCTCCGCCTCGAGGCCTTTAACCCGTTCTTGAAGGTCGTCCTCTTGGGCACCCATGCCCGAAAAGCTTTCCTCCACGCGGTCGGCCTTTACTTCATGCCCACCTTGGTCATGCGTGACCTCGGTCTCCGACGGGCTAGCAACTTAGTTTTTTCTTGTCTTGGTCATGCTCCCAACGATCGTAACACGCTCTGATACCAACTGTCACAGACTTATTTCTCTCAAACTAATTCGTACGGCACTAGCACTCTCGACACAATGCTAGTAAGCCTTTTAGCCACGCAACGCGATGTAAACACAAATGAGAACTTAAGAAAGATAAGCTTTATTAAGCTTAGGAGAAAGCTTACAAGAGAGTATACAACTTGGAGACTTATGGGATGATTTACAAATGACCCTAGCTAGCCTATTTATAGTCTCCAACCTCCTCAATGGACGGTGGAGATTTATTTGATCGGACGGCTCACATTTCGCCTCCCAAAATATCTAAGGAACCTAAACTATTCTTGAGATATCTATAGGCTTCTACATATATCTCTAAGGATCTAAAGTATTCTAGATAACTCCTATAGATCTACACTTTTCTATAGGCTTCTAGAATGTTCCGGAGTTGTCCCGATGCTTCCCCGAGCTTCTCGAGTCTTCTAGGTCCTCCCGGATGAGCCTAGATGGTTGTGGAGCATCCTGGAACCTCCTAGAACCTTTTGGAAACGTTGTAAGAGAGTTGTAGGCCTCTCTGGGGCGTTCTAGGACCTTCCTTGGCTCATGCTTTGCCTTAAAACGCCCATAGGTGCATTGTGCACGCCCAAAGCTCTTCATTTGGCCTCGGTTGGCCTCGGTGCTTAAGGATGGGGCGTGACATATTGCCACCTTCTAAAATAACAACTTGACTACCTAAATCAACCGCACCCCATAACACCGAAAGCAACACCCTTTCAAAAATTACACATGCCTTGAGCTTCCCTCTCCACGTCCGACACTTGTTCCCGAATCAACCCACCAAATCTAGCTCTTCCTCTTGAAACTACTCCAAACAAGGTCCCCCAATCTTAACATCTACCAATGAAGGCGCAAGCCATACCCCTACAATGCAATACAAGAATAACCTCCTTGACACGAAGTACTCTAAAAGAGACTTGAACCGAACAAAAACCTGTTAAGACTCCGCACCTGAAAAACCAGAACCAAACCTCCACACTTTAATTATATTCCCTCCTCAAATCCAAAAAACAGCAACCTAGAAAATTCTCATGCCAAAGTTCCTTCATGACCCCAAGCACCAAAAGGCTCAATAACACCGCGAAGGAACACGTTATTCTTCCAACAAGGCCACCAAACTACACACTTAACGCACTTCCACTAGTGTTTTCCTGAGGGCTGCAACCAAATCCAATTGTAGCATCTCCTTAAAATAAGTTGACTTAGTTGCTGGAAAGAAATTGAATTACTTCTGTTGAAATTCCATCTCCTCCAGTCGAACCAACTCGGCTATGGCTTCTTCTTCGTTACCGACAATAGTCGTACCCAAATATTTTCCCGAAAGCAATAGTTCTTCGTGCATTTTTGGTTAAAATTTGTTTACGCGCTATATCAGAATCCGTTGGGAAGAACCGTCAATTCCTAAATTATCGACTACCTTTCCAGCTCGCTTGTTCTTCTTTATGACTCGATCCCATTTTTTCTTCTCTAAATCAGAAAGTGCTTTATCCTGAAAGTCGAACAACGAACCGTAGCGCTTACCTTTTTTTCTGCCGAAGATCTCGCATTTCAGGGAACGTATCGTATGGTTTGTCATTCACCTCCAAAGAGGCTGGGAGAGGCTCACCCAGATTATTTGCTTTGTCCACCAATTCGGCCAAAGACTGGGACTCATCTGTGTTCACCATCTGAAAATCATCTTCCTAATCACCCAACCTCAATGAACTCACAATTCCCTTGTTATTACCCAATGATCCTAGTCCCATCATGCGAATATCCTCAAGGGCTCTGCAACGGTCCCAGCAGGGTTTTCTCGATAAGTATATCGACCTCTATATATGGAGTGCTATGAACCTGCCCACATTCGTCCCTACCAATCGATGAATCATTGAACCCATCCTTCCCCCTAGGAGTAAGCTCAACAATCACCCCATTGATAGGCGAGAGAGACTCTCTTCTCCATTTACTGACTTTTCCCCTTCTTTTATAGTAACTGCAGGATCCATTGAAACTTCTCTAACACAGACATTATTCTGCTTCATACTATCTTGTTCCCCCATGCTTCTATTCTCTTCCAAACCAGATTGGTTATGGCCATCAAAGTGATCCT
The DNA here is from genome assembly GCA_958450335.1 of Hibiscus tridactylites. Classification (NCBI taxonomy): domain Eukaryota; kingdom Viridiplantae; phylum Streptophyta; class Magnoliopsida; order Malvales; family Malvaceae; genus Hibiscus; species Hibiscus tridactylites. The sequence goes on along the minus strand of OY288289.1, from coordinate 20,029,129 downwards.
TACCAACGCCAATTACATTCAAAGCATCATCAACCACAAAGGAATTGCACCCCACCCCATACTTTGGCGGTTGTTGACTCCGATTACATTCTGACGATGACTCCGATTGACTTACGAAACTTTGATTCGCCTTATTCAGACCATTAAACCCCATGGTCTTTAATTCTGAACCAAATATAACAAGATGGTTTGAACAAAAGCCTAAGAACAAAAACGTTAGAACACCTAGCATCCAAAAAACTACGATAGAGCAAAAATTAAACCAACAAAAATTATCTCTCATCATGTTTGATTCCAACTTTATCATTGAGTATGATGTTACATAAATATTTATTAATTTAGTCATATGGATTATTATCTTATACAACGCTTACACAAGTGTTGGGGATTTTTTATTTTCACAAGTACCTTAATTGTTTAGGTTTTAGAGTTTAAGGGGTTTAGCGTAAGGGTTTATAATTTAGGGTTTATGTTTTAGATTTTAAGAGATTTAGTGTAAGGGTTTATAATTTAGTATTCATGGTTAGAATTTGGGGTTTAAGGATTTGTATATTAACCTATAAATCCTAAATTTTAACCATAAACCCAAGATTCTATCAATAGCCCCTAAATTCAAAACTACTACACTTAAACCCATAAACCCTAAACAGAGTCCTTGGACCCTAAAACTAAAACGCTTGTGCATGGAATAATTACCATATACATATTATACTAAAATATAATATTTTAAATCAAAATTTAAACTATTCTATTTCATTTTAAGTTTGCATACTCAATTACTAATAATTCAATAAAGTCGACTAAATAATCAAATTTAATCGGTTTTGATCATTTAAATTACTTTATTCCGATGTTTAGCTAGTATCTTTATTAATTTCACGAAAATTCATCTCACGTTGCCAATCTTTTAAAGACCAAACCTAACTCTTACAACCTTTTTCTCGTGCAAAGCAAATGCTTTTTTTTTATGAAACGGATATGAATCCATTGATGAAAAGTTCATACACACTAGTTATTAAAACGCGCCTCATTAAAAAAAGTTAAACATATTAGGAGGAAAAGAATACATGTATTAATAAATGAGATGAATAAACTACGCCACTAAATCAACATACATATTTATTCGGAGGAAAAAAATACACGTGCAAAGCAAATACCTTCTTTGTTTTACACTTCTTTCTTTTTAGATATAATTTAGGGTTAACTATTGTCTACTGGGATGATCATTTTTGTTTTCCCCAGCATAGAGTTGGTCATTGACTTTGAAAAATGACCAGTAAGGTCACTTACGTTTTCGAGGCGTAAACTTTTGGTCACTTAATCGTTTGTTGCCATTAAATGTTAATGGGAGGCTGATCTGAGATAATAAAAAAGGATAAATTACTTAGCTAGTCCCTAAACTATTACTTCACTCTTATTTTGACCACTGAAATAAAAATATTTTTTTATAGTTACACATTTAATCCTCCACATTTACATTTTTATTTCTTTTCTCCCCCACCATCTTCCATATTCTTCTTCAGCTAACTCAATTGTTAATTTTCTATTATATTAATCCTCAATTCACACCGTATATTATAATTAATCATCGTATATATCCATGTTTCAAATAATGTTTGTAATTCTTAATATGGTTCAGTACAAAATAATGCCCAATTTACGTGCAACAATGTTTACATAGCATATTCGAAAGGCTTGAATGGAAATAAGTGCCTAAAGTATACATTTTTTGAACTTTAGGTGCCTAAAGTGTTTTTTTTTGTTGTTGTAAAAATAGGTGCCCAAAGTTTCATCTGTTATAATTTTAGATGCCAGATCGTTAAAGGGGTGTTAAAAAATTATCAACCAATCAATGCTCGACATGTGGCACTATTTTTATTTTTAAAATTAATCTAATGAAAAAAAACTTAGAATTTTTAATCTTTAATCCGAAACTTTTGGAAATGTTACAAAACAGTCCTCAAATCTCTAAAATTACTCAAACCCTCAAATTGCCGCCACTTCCACTGCCGATCATCGCTCCTGGCAGCACCTTTTTGGTCACCGGAGCATGTCGGCCATTTCCCCGACACGACATCATCGGAAACGGTGAACGACGTGCCAGCAGAACGTTGATTTCCCGTTCGACGTTCGGTTGCACGTTGTTCACCGTTTTCGGTGATGCAATGTTGGGGGAAATGATCGCCATGCTCCAGCGGTCAAAGGGTGTAGTTAGGGGCGGCGATCGATTGCGGAAGCTGACACACGTCGTATTGTGTCAAAAATAAAACCTTAAACTCAAATAAATAAGATTTAAAATAATATAGCGAGAGTAAGGGTCGATCCGCAGGGAATAGGAACTCTAACACCTTTCGTTCTGATTTAGACCAATAACTTGTAGAAAATAAAAGGGGGATTTTAGAGAAGTGATTTGAATGAGAAAAATAATAAGAACGTAAAAATAAATATTGAAAATGAATTATAGATTAAAATAGCCTCAAGCCACGCTTTGCCACGACATCTTCGATCACTGAAGTTGATTTTTCTTCGACTTTCCTGCAGGTTACAATCTACAAGGCCCAACCCTTGCAACTTACTTCTCGTTGGTAAATTCGACTCCCAGGGCAATCCTTGAAGTCAAACTTTAGTGAATTAGCTACGACAATCGATGCTAACTCAAATCTGAGTTAGTGCTGGAGAAGCCCGTGCTCGGATAATCGTCTCGATGAGAATTGTTTCCGATTTTGATTCCCCTTAGTGGACCGCCACTAAGTTTGTTCTTAGGGAATTAAATTGGCTACAAGCTTTTCCTCGTCCCCAACGATGGATCTAAACCACTTCAACCCGATGCGCGCTCTCGGAATGAAACAATTGCGATGCCTAAAGATTAGGCCAATTGCCTAATCAATTTTACAGAGAATCTAAAAAGGAGTTGTTAAAGGATTGAAGTATTTTCCTAATCTCACGAGGTTTGTCGGGTTTGGCGTTGCTTTTGGCTAAAGGGAATTTAGTTCAGCATGGTTGGTCAAAAAACCATACTTAATTAAACAAAGAAAAAAATGGAGAACTTTTATTAATCTCAACGAAGAAGAGAACAATGGAATGATTGATGATCTAATTCACCCCCAAAGTGGGGTATTTATAGTAGTTGAAAACCCTAAAAACCTAAGATGATAAATCCCAAATTTAAATTAAATTACATAAGATAAATATCCAAGTTTTGAATTTTAAAATAAAAATCCAGATGATAAGCTATCTGATAAGTGGACTGATAAGCTATCTGCGTTGCTGATGTCATCTTCTAGAAGGTGCTGACGTGGCGCCCAGTCAGCATTCATGCCCTGGTTCATGCCCATGAATCTGCCCACGACTCTAGTATTTTCTGCAGCATTCCAACTCATTTCCAGCATTACGTAACCTGCACGAGAACAACATAAAAAAAGCCCAATTAAGTCCTTCAAACATATATTCGATCAAAATAAGGACTAAAACATAACCAAAACAAATACTTATCAAATTCCCCCTCACTTATCCGATGCTTGTCCTCAAGTATCTCAAAATTAAACAAACTTAAGTTCAAGTTTCCATCCTTAATTTCACGGAGTCTCAAAGGTTTCAATATGATTAAGCATCTAAATATGAAAGAAAACTAAGGAGCAAAAATAGATAAATGGAAAAATTAAGAATTTAAAGCAAAAAAACGACATTCTGAAACCCTACTAAAATCAATGATGCAAACCAAGTACCCTCACAAGGAATCGCTCATGTCACTCAAAGTGTTTAACGTTAGAGAAAAATCACTCGAGCCAAAGCTAATTAGAGCATAACCATAGGCTTGTGTTTAAATCTAATCTCCACTACTAACATGAATATGATGCAAAAATCAAGAGGTCTTAAAGAAGGGTTGTAATGGGGCTAAGGTAAGGGTAGGATAAAGGCTGAAAATAAGGGTTAAAATTCAAGACAAAAAAATCATCCCAAAAAATATATTCGAAACTGTTTTTTTTCATTCGAACTAAAACTGTTTTGTAGTGTATTTTTTTTTGAACTGCACTATTTTTTTTCTGTTTTTATTTTTCTGCAGACTCGAACAATTTCCTGCACTTCTTTTTTTTTCTGCACTGCATATTCGAACAGTTTTGCACAGTATATTCGAACAATTCTGCACAATTTTTTTTATGCACAATATATTTTCTGTTGCTGCACTGCACTTATTCGAATATGTTTTTTTAAGACGATTTTTGTCTTGAAAAAGGGGACAAAAGTAATGGAATTTAAGAAAAAAAATGGATTAGGCTTAAAATGTGGTGATCAAGAAAAAGGCCAAGGCTCAAAAATTGTTTCACTAGGGGAAATTAATTAAAAGGTAGACAATTTATTTGGGAAGAGAAATGGTTAAAACCTAGTGCCTCTATCATATTTAAGCATCATAATCAATCAACGTAATCTCAAAAAGAATTTAAAAACAAGTTCTAGAATGCAAATAATGTAGCTAGGCACACTCAAAGAAACAAAGAGCAAATATAATACATGCTCATTAGGCTCAAAAAACTCACAAATATGTCTTGTGTACTTAGGTAAGCATCATGTGAATTCTTAGAGAAAGAAAATGTCATATAAAAGATTTTAATCAAAAATTAATCATGCCAAAAAAATCTACCATACAACCTAGAATTTTCTAACAAGATAGATACAAAGCCATATGAAAACAGTGAGACAAGGCAAAACTAAGGATTTAAACGAAGAACTTTAAATTAATAAAATCAAGATTTCAAGCGAACAACCAAAACTGATAAGCAAGATAAAAATTGATAAGCATATCTCCCTCCCCCTCACTTAATGCATTTTGTCCCAAAATGATAATTTAAAAGTAAAAAGAGAGGAGGAGGAAACTCCCCGAATGATGGTTGTTAGTTGGTGCAGAGGTGACGAGGCGCGGCGTTCGAATGGTGAAGGTGGGGAAGAAGAGAAAGTGACGGCTGCAAACTAAAGAAAAAAGTAAGGGATAATTATGTTAGTTTTTTTTTTTGAAATAAAAGGGTAAATTTTTTTTGTAAAAGGATAATTTTATTTTAAAATTTTAGATATAGTTGATAAAGATATATATATATATATATATAGATTAAAAAGATATATAAATATAGATTAATAATTTAAAAGATATATATATATATATATTATGATTTAAAATCAATAATAATTTAGGATAATAAAGATAAGGGTTAAATTTAAAAATAAATAAGATAATATATAGATAAAGATATATATATATATTTAACTTACGTAAATCTAAAAAAAGATAATATATAATATATAATAAATAATAAATAATATATTATAAATAATATATAATAAATTTAAATTAGCAATAATAACTATATTATTAAGAGGAAGTAAATAAAAAATGCTAAAAAGAAAAGATAAAGGAAAAGTAGACGTAGGTTTTAAAAAAAATAAAGAAAATAAAAATAAATTCGAAACTGAAAAATTAAAATCAAGAAATAAATAAAGAAAATGGGTTGTCTCCCATGTAGCGCTTTATTTAACGTCGTTTAGCTCGACGACCTGGTTCAGACTACAGGCATTGCGACAAATACTTCTTTCAGTTCTTGCGCTTTATCCAACTGAGTATTTTCCTACGAGAAATTTTTCAATTATGGAGTTTTTTTATTGGAAAATTTTTTCTTTCACTCTTCAATTTATCTAGAGGTAATTGTAACTCCAAATTCAATCCCTGCAAAATAAAAGAAAACATTTTAGATTTCAATGGAGTTAGGTGTAAATCAGAATGAACAGAGGAGACATTCTTCATCTCCTTAATTCCTTTGTCGTGATCCTTCAAATCCCTGCACGAATCATCAACAGATTTAGATTCTATAAATTCTTCAACGGCGGGCTCAATAACATCTATAAAATTTATACTAGCAACATTATCAGGATGTCGCATCGCTTTGTAAACATCAAATTTTGCGACCTCGCCATCGAACTCCATTGTAAGGATCCCGCTTCTCACATCGATTTTCGTATTTGTAGTACTTAAAAACGGACGACCAAGGAGGATTTCGGAAGAATTATTAGTCCGATCGTTTTCCATGTCTATGACATAGAAATCTGCCGGAAAGATTAAATCTTTTACCTTTACCAGAACATTCTCTAGCAATCCTTCCGGGTAAATTATGGATCTGTCCGCTAGTTGTATGGTTACTTTTGTATCCTTCAAAGGCTCGGCAGAAAGTGAGTTATAAAATGAAAGTGGCATAACATTAATAGAGGCCCCTAAGTCACACATTGCTCGTTTAATACCCACTTTACCGATTTTGCAGGGAATGGCCAACATACCTTGGTCCTTCAATTTTGGTGGCAACTTTCGCTGGAAGACCACCGATACATGCTCTCCTAGATTAACCTTCTCAATTCCAATAAGACGACATATATTAGTACATAAATCTTTAAGGAACTTAGCATACCTTGGGATTTTTCGGATTACGTCGAGGAGTGGAATATTGATCTCTACTTTTTGAAACACATCTAGGATCTCCTTTTCTTCTGCTTGTTTGTCTCTTTTCATTAATCTCGACGGAAAGGGTGGTGGTGTAGCGTAGGGAGAAGGTACAGGGGTTGGATCGGGCATACCTTTTCTAGTAGGGGTGATTGCTTTTTCTCTTCTTTTTGTACGCCATCTTCTTTAGCTTTAGGTTCGGTGATTGTACCGCTTCGTAGAGTGATGACGTTCACATTCTCTCTTGGATTAGGCTCTGTTTGAGAAGGTAATTTCCCTTTGGATTCTAAGCGACTTACCGCTAACGTTAGTTGACTTATTTGTTTGTCAATTGCTTCAAAGTGAGCTTCGGTCTTTATTTGAAATTTTTCTTGGGCTAGCGCTAACTTTTCAACAATTGACTCCAACGATGGCTTCTGTGGTTGATATTGTTGTGGTGCAATTGGTTGATAAGCTTGATTTGGCCTCTGGTTTTGCGCGTAACCGAAGTTTGACTGGTTTCTCCATCCCTGATTATATACATTTCCTATGGCGTTGGCTTGGGCGACATCATCTTCCTGAATCATCGGACAACAGTCTGTCGGATGTTCTGGGCTAGTACAGATTCCACAAAGTCTAGCTGTTCTTTTTTTATCTACAACAAGAGATTGCACTATTTCAGCTAATTTATCAATCTTATTTTCTAAAGAAACTGTGCTTACCTCGCGAACCCTTCGAGATGGTTCGCTAGATTGATTAAATCTTTGCGAGTTGGCGGTCATGGTTGATATCAGTGTTTTAGCCGCTGTTGGGGTCATATTGACTAGAGCTCCGCCGCTTGCTGCATCTATTACTTTCATATCCATAGGCGTCAATCCTTCATAAAAATACTGGAGGAGGGTTTGTTCCAACAATCCATGTTGTGGACAATTTGCACACAACTTTTTAAACCTCTCCCAGTATTCATATAAAGGTTCATCTTCTTTTTGTTGAATGCTCAGGATGTTGCGCCTAATTTCACTTGCTTTCGCTGCAGGAAAGAACCTGTCAAGAAAAAGTTTAGCCATGTCAGTCCATGTTGTAACAGAATTAGGGGTAAATCAAATAACCAATCTTTTGCTATATCAGCTAATGAAAATGGAAAAGCTCTAAGTTTGATTTGGTCATCAGATACTCCCTGTGGCTTTGTGCTTAGACAAACCATGTGAAATTCCTTCAAATGTTTGTGAGGATTTTCTGTTGGCAAGCCGTGAAAGGTAGGTAGGAGGTGGATCAAACCCGTTTTTAGCACAAACGGTGTTTCACCATTCGGGAAGGTTATACACACCGGTTGCTGGCCATCGGGCGCCGCATTTAGTTGGCGAATGGTTTGATTTTCGTCTCCCATCGGATTGGGCTCGTAATTCGATTCTGCTTCGGATGTGATTTCTAGATCGCGTTCGAATCTTTGCTGGCGTCTTTTGTTTTTCTTTTCCCAAAGAGTTTGTGCGTTCAACTTTCGGGCTAGTGCTTCGATTTCCGGGATGAGTTCAAATTGTTCTCACGGATTGCTCCTGGTCATAAATCAAATAAAACGATATTAGTACTTTGCCGTATTCCCCGACAACGGCGCCAATTTTGACACGCGTCGTATAATGTCAAAAATAAAACCTTAAACTCAAATAAATAAGATTTAAAATAATATAGCGAGAGTAAGGGTCGATCCGCAGGGAATAAGAACTCTAACACCTTTCGTTCTGATTTAGACCAATAACCTGTAGAAAATAAAGGGGGATTTTAGAGAAGTGATTTGAATGAGAAAAATAATAAGAACGTAAAAATAAATATTGAAAATGAATTATAGATTAAAATAGCCTCAAGCCACGCTTTGCCACGACATCTTCGATCACTGAAGTTGATTTTTCTTCGACTTTCCTGCAGGTTACAGTCTACAAGGCCCAACCCTTGCAACTTACTTCTCGTTGGTAAATTCGACTCCCATGGCAATCCTTGAAGTCAAACTTTAGTGAATTAGCTACGAAAATCGATGCTAACTCAAATCTGAGTTAGTGCTGGAGAAGCTCGTGCTCGGATAATCGTCTCGATGAGAATTGTTTCCGATTTTGATTCCCCTTAGTGGACCGCCACTAAGTTTGTTCTTAGGGAGTTGAATTGGCTACAAGCTTTTCCTCGTCCCCAACGATGGATCTAAACCACTTTAACCCGATGCGCGCTCTCGGAATGAAACAATTGCGATGCCTAAAGATTAGACCGATCGCCTAATCAATTTTACAGAGAATCTAAAAAGGAGTTGTTGAAGGATTGAAGTATTTTCCTAATCTCACGAGGTTTGTCGGGTTTGGCGTTGCTTTTGGCTAAAGGGAATTTAGTTAAGCATGGTTGGTGAAAAAACCATACTTAATTAAACAAAGAAAAAAATGGAGAACTTTTATTAATCTCAACGAAGAAGAGAACAATGGAATGATTGATGATCTAATTCACCCCCAAAGTGGGGTATTTATAGTAGTTGAAAACCCTAAAAACCTAAGATGATAAATCCCAAATTTAAATTAAATTACATAAGATAAATATCCAAGTTTTGAATTTTAAAATAAAAATCCGGATGATAAGCTATCTGATAAGTGGACTGATAAGCTATCTGCGTTGCTGACGTCATCTTCTAGAAGGTGCTGACGTGGCGCCCAGTCAGTATTCATGCCCTGGTTCACGCCCATGAATCTGCCCACGACTCTAGTATTTTCTGCAGCATTCCAACTCATTTCCAGCATTACGTAACCTGCACGAGAACAACATAAAAACAGCTCAATTAAGTCCTTCAAACATATATTCGATCAAAATAATGACTAAAAACATAACCAAAACAAATACTTATCAGAAGGAATGACGATTTGGGGGTTTGAGTTTGGGTAATTTTAGGGATTTGAGGACTTCTTTGTAAAATTTCCAAAATTTTGAGACTTTTTGAAAGATTAAAACTTTTGAGTTGAGGATTACAAACATTATTTGAAACATGGATATATACGGTGATGGATTATAATATACGGTGTGAATTGAGGATTAATATAGTAGAAAATTAAAGATTGAGTTAGATGAAGAAGAAATAAATAAAAAATTGTAAATGTGGAGGATTAAATGTGAAATTATACAAATTGTTTTTATTTCATTGGTCAAAATAAGAGTGAAGTAATAGCTTAGGGAATGTCTAGGTAATTTATCCTTTTTTCTTGTTTCGGATCAACCTCCCGTCAAAGGTTAAAGGCAACAAATGGCTGAGTGACCAAAAGTTTACGCCCTGAAAACGTAAGTAACCTTACTGGTCGTTTTTCAGAATCGGTGACTAACTCTGTACTAGGGGGAAACATAAATGACCATCCCAGTAGTTAACCCTATAATTTATTATTTACTTTTTGGTTTTTCTTTAAAAACCTACAAATCATAGATACTTTTTTTAGTTTAACCATCGGTATCTATCATTGGTTGACTAATCCGAATTGAGTTTTACAAAGACTCAATATTAGGGCAACTCTCTCAACCCAATATTTTTTATTCACAATGTCAGAGTTCGAATTCCTCTGACCTTGTCTAAAGAATCTAGTGTCTCAACCCACTAAACCAATTGGTTATTGGTAAAGATGATTATTTAATACATATCTAGTGAAAAAAATTTATTTCAAAAATAAAATTAAAAAATTTCGTATGTTATTATTTAATATTTAAAAAATAAATAAATATGAGAGTACTATTCAAAATAAATAAATATGATAGGTAAGACCTATCAAAAAGTTTCGCAGTAAATTAACTATATAATAATGATTTAATTAACTATATAACAATAATAGTGTTATGAATATTTATCTATGTGGATGTCTACCATAATAAGGACTTTATCAAGGAGATTTGACTTACTTTATCATTAGGAATATTATCTACATCAATTAGAGTTTAATGTATTATGTACTTCTTATGCCTATAAGAAGTACTATTCAAAATGTCAGAGTTCGAATTCCTCCGACCTTGTCTAAAGAATCTAGTGTCTTAACCCACTAAACCAATTGGTTATTGGTAAAGATGATTATTTAATAGAAAAAAATTTATTTCAAAAATAAGATTAAAAAATTTCGTATGTTATTAATTAATATTTAAAAAATAAATAAATATGAGAGTAATATTCATAATAAATAAATATGATAGTTCTTATGATATCAAAAAGTTTCACCGTAAATTAACTATATAATAATGATTTAATTAACTATATAATAATGATAGTGTTATGAATATTTATTTATGTGTATGTCTATCATGATAAGGACTTTATCAAGGAGATTTGACTTACTTTATTATTAGGAATATTATCTACATTAATTAGAGTTTAATGTATTACGTACTTCTTATGTCTATAAATAGATGATTTATTGAAGGCATTGTACATAAGTCAATATTTGAAAATAATACAAATATCTCTCATCTCTTTGTTCTTTTATTCTTGTTCGTTGTTCTTCATTATTTTATTCACAACATGTTATCAGCATGATCTCGCTAAATTATTTTAGTTTTTGTTGATGGTTCTCGAATGTTTTCAAGATATGATACGAAGAGTTTGTGATCTATGACGGGTTATTGCATTCTAAATTTTTAGTTGGTTTTCTTCATTTTTAGATCATTAATTTGTTAACTAATTATTTATTTATACGTGGTGTCATCAATGATATATTCAATGACATGATTTATGATGACGGAGAGACATCGAAGAAGCTCTATGATATATTGGATGGAGTCATTTGTCGACATATTAAAAACAATAGATACATGTGCGGTTTTGACCAAGCTTGCATATGTTTTGAGGTTAGACAATATTACGAGACCCGAGCATCTATAAGTGGTGAATCAGGTTTGGTGCCAGTTTTAATTTGGCAAAACTTTAAATATTTTAGGGACATGTGGGATGCTACTTTATGTAAAAAAAATATTTATTTTTGATAGTTTAAGAAAAACATCCATGGCAAACGAGTTACCTTAATAAGTTGACTTTGAATAGTTTTGCAGTATGCTCAAAACATGTATAAACAGTGGTTAACAAATCTCTTTCTAAAACATGAGCATGATCAATTAAAAAAATTTAAAACTGAGAAACCGAGAACAAAATATTCTATACTTAATTGTTTTGGAATATTCTAAACATAAGATGAGCATAACGAGAGCGAGACTGCCAATGGAGTTTGGTCACCGAAAGGTGTTGACGGTATTTGTGGGAAATCTCTCTACATCCATTCACTGGAAAGGGGTATGGCAGGTGTTTGATCGACACGGGGTGGTGGTGGATGTTTTCATTCCCTCGGAAACTAGCTAGAAACGGATATAGATTTGGGTTTGTGAGAATGAGCAGTCGAGAGGATGCTGAGCGGGTGGTAGAACGCCTGCATGGTAAATGGATCTATGGTTCCCGTATCTTTGTGTTTCCAGCGAAATATGGAGACCGCGATTCGTTTTGGAGATGGAAACATGTTAACACAAGCACAGAGCAGTCGACACAAGCAGGGAATTTGCAACCTAAAGTGCCGTTGAAGCAGCGATCGGAGGAGGAGGTCAATCACTGGGAAACTTTTGATTATTTAGTGCAAGGGTTTGTGGCAGTGGATAAGTTAGAAATTCTGCACAACTGTGCAGTGGGGTGGTGCAAGCAACCATGGAGTATCAAGGAGCTTGCAGCGAAAATGCACTTGACGGCGGTAGAGGGCTTGTCGATTATGCATATCGTTGGTTCAATGATCTTGCTCATGTTCAAGGACCCTTCAACACGTGATAAGGTGATACTTTTAGAATCAATACGAGGGTGTTTCTCAAGGCTAGAACAGTGGTCACCGAAGATAGGTTTAGAGACGAGACGGGTTTGGTTATCGATCAAGGGCTTACCGATCCATGCGTGGTCGCAACAATCATTTGAAAGTATCGCGAATATTTGGGGGAATTTGGTTCATTTAGCGGATGCTACTGACTCTCCTCAATCGTTTGACTGCGGATGGATGCTGATCGAAACATCATTCATGTCGTGCATAGATGTTAAGGTGAAACTGGAGGTGGACAGTGTGTGTTTTCCTATACTCGTTCGAGAATTTAATACTTTTGGCCCTTGGATGGAGTGTGAGTGTACGACGGCGTTGTATGATGATGAGAGTACTGATTCTTCGACACAAGGATCGGATAGGGGGACGCCGCGTACGGGTGATGATCACCAATTGAAGGAAGTAGGGCATTCAGAACCGTAGGGGACCAAGTTCACTCAGAGGGGACGAAGTTGTTGCGCTGCAATAACCTTTGGGATGTGAATCACCGGTTGGACCATGCTGAAGCCTCCCAGGATGAGCTTGGTTCGAAGGGGATGCCGAAGTTGACTAAGATGCAGGAAGGTGGTGTGGCGAATTCGATGGAGGAGCAGGTTTCCGATAGGGTGGTGGGTGAGGCTGGGAAGAGTCCTACATTAGCCAACCAGCTTGAGGTATTTCATTCGCACTCGACTACATTAGATTTGGATGCAAACAATGTGGAGATGGTTGAACCGGTTGCAACTACCGTGGATTTGGTGGATACATCCTTTTCAAATATTGATAGGATAATATATAAGGTTGGAGAGAAATTATTTGTTTCAGACATTGCAAACCAAAGCTCTCTTCTTTGGATTAATGGTAGAAAAAAAGTCCATTAACCTCCTTTCGGGAGTGCCTTCGACGCGAAAAGCTGGTAGGGGCAGACCGCGAAAACAGGTTTTGCATCAACAAGCTTCGACGCAAGTTGTGAACGCTTCACTCTCCGATTCGGATTTTCAAAACCGTTAGAACCTGTTAACCAAAGAAAATAGTGGCGGCAGTGGCACTGGGTAGTATTGTTGGGGTAAGGACCGTGGGGTGTGAAGCAGATATTATAAAGGATCTTACACGAGTTTTTTTTGGGAGCAGCGAGGTCAGTAAGGATGTGTGTGGTATCGTGGAGTGTCAGGGGGTTAGGCTCATCTTTGAAGCGTAGGGCGGTGAGCGATGCAGTTAAAAAACAACGTGCGGATATGGTGATGATTCAAGAATCAAAGTTAGAGGACGTGTCATCATTATTGGTTGCAAGTTTATGGGTATCGGATGGATATGAGTTTATTTTTTCACCTTTGGTAGGTGCTTCGGGGGGTCTGATTACGATATGGGAAGGTTCACGATTCATTTTAGGTTCGGTGGAGATGGATCATTATTTTATTCTTTTACAGAGGAGATGGTGCGTGGATGATTTGCATTGTTGCATTTTGAATGTCTACGCTTCTTGCGATGTGTTGGCACAAAATCTGTTATGGCAACGTCTTGGAATTTTAATTCTGGACATCTCAGGTCTGTGGTGTCTCGCGGGCGATTTTAATTCGGTACGTTGGTTATTGGAACGTGCATGGTGCAGCTTGGTGGCGTCAGGTATGGAAGCATTCTCTGATTTTATTGATAATACCGGGCTTGTGGATTTGCCGTTGAAAGGGAATCAATATACTTGGATCGGTAGGGGATTTCGGCAGAGTCGTATAGATAGATTCTTGTTATCATTGGGTTAGGTAGATGTTTTTTCCAACATTGTTAAGCTTTCTTTGCCTAGAGGGGTCTTGGATCATACACCGTTACTGTTGCTATGCGATGATCATGATTGGGGACCTCGACCATTTCCTTTTATTAATTGTTGGTTGGATGATAAGAAACATGTACATGAAATGGCTGAAGAGTGGTGTCGGTTGTCGGAACAGGGGGTTGGAACTGAAAACATAATGGTCAAGCTTAGGCTTCTGAAGAAGTTATGGCGTAGTTGGAACCGTGCTGTGTTTGGTGATGTTGAGCTGGAAATTCAGTCGATACAAGCTAAGTTGGAGGGTCAAGATGCCGCGGGAGTTGAGATGGATCCGTGTGAGTCCGAATTAGAGCTGATAGAGTGGAGAAGAGAGTGGATGCAGCGGTTATGGCAGGCTATAAGACGCAAGGAATCCCTTTGGAGACAAAAATAATAGGCTAATTGGTTGCGATTAGGGGACCGTAATACATCATTCTTTCATCGCGCGGCAAAGCTTAGAGCTGTGCGGAACTCAATTACGAGGCTGCTGATCAATGGCCGTTGGGAAACGAATGTATGTCGGTTACGTAATTATATTGTGGCGGCTTTCTCTACACACTTTGAGGTCGTAGAACGGCTATGTGTTTGGAGCATTGTGGGAGAGTTTTGTTAGGTTGATAGAACGGCAAATGAAGCTTTGGTGGCTCCGTTTGGTATAGAGGAAGTTTGGGAGGTAATTCGCGGGTGTGATGGCTCGAAGTCGTCGGGACTAGATGGTTATAGCATGACTTTCTTTAAGTTGTGTTGGAGTATAGTTCAAGTAGATGTGTTACGATTTTTAGGAGAGTTCCATGCCGTGGGAAAGTTGGCTCCGGGAGTGAACTGCACCTTTCTAGTATTGATTTCGAAGATTGATTCACCAAAGGCACTCAGTGACTATCAGCCGATAAGTCTTGTGAATTCTGTATATAAAATTCTTGCGAATCTGCTAGCTAAGCGATTGCAAATGGTGTTGGGTTCGTTGATAAGTGAGCATAAGTCGACATTTGTTCGCGGACGACAAATTGTTGATGGCATTTTACTGGCCAATGAGGTAATACACTCCTTGCGCAAGAGTACGACGGGCGGTTTTGTACTTAAGTTGGACTTCGCTAAAGCCTACGATTGTGTACGGTGGGATTTTTCGGATTATATGCTCACGTGTATGGGTTTTTGCGAGGTTTGGTGTCATTGGATACTGGAATGTGTGTCCACTGTTCGTATGTCAGTGTTGTTAAATGGTTGCGCTATGAGAGAATTTCCATTAGGGCGTGGTTTAAGGCAGGGATGTCCGTTGTCGCCTCTTTTATTTGTTATCGTGGTTGAGGCTTTGCATAGTTTGTTGGTTCAGGCCGAGGCGGCAGGCTTGATTCAGGGGGTGCGCATTGGTCCGGGTGTGTCAATTTCACATTTATAGTTTGCGGAAGACACAAATTTATTTTTCGAAGCTTTGCCTGGATGTGCCGGTTCTATCCGACGGTTGCTTTGTTGTTTCCAAGTTTGTTCCGGATTACAAATAAACTTCAGCAAATCCTCGTTGTTTGATATTGGTGTTGAGGAGGATATTGTTGACTCATGCGCCAAAGCTTTGGGTTGTCGACGTGGCTCATTTCCTTTTATTTATCTAGGGATGCCGTTCGGAACTAATCCTCGAAGCGTGGCGGTATGAGAGCCTGTTCTTGGAAACGTTCGACGAAAACTTTCTGGGTGGAAGCACAATTCAATGTCTTTCGCGGCACGAGTTACTTTGGTTAATTCTGTTCTCTCTTCCCTTCCAGTTTATTACATGGGTGTGTTTAGAATCCCGAAAGGCGTCATTGCGGCAATTGATAAAATGAGACGTGCCTTTCTTTGGGGTGGTGTAAATTTGCACCGCAAGATGAGTCAAGTGAGCTGGAAAATGGTGTGTCGACCGTGTCACTTGGGCGGTTTGGGGGTGGCAGATTTACAAGTGCGTAATACAGCTCTGTTAGCTAAATGGTCGTAGCGATATGCCACTGACACATCTTCATTATGGAGGGCTATTATAGTGGCAAAGTATGGCGAGGCTACCCAGTGGTGGCGTTTCAATTCCTCTCGTCAACAAGTGATGTCTGTGGTATGGAAGCAAATAGTGCAAACAGCTTGTTCGATAGATGTGCAGCGGCATTTACATGATAAATAGTTATGGCAAGTAGGGATGGGAGTCGAATACTTTTTTGGTTTGATGCATGGTGCGCGGAAAAACCTTTGAAGGATATTTTTCTGCTTCTATTCTCGTTTGCCCGTAATCGTCTTGCATTGGTTTTGGATTATTCGGTGCAGGGGGTCTTCGACATTCCAGGTGGGCTGATTTTTTCTGACGACCCCTCCGTTCTTTTGAGGTGGGGCAGCTTCGTGAATTGTGGTCTGTGGTGGGCGACTATCGATTGCATGTTGGTTATCGCGACAAGCTGGTTTGGTCCCTGGATGCGCAAGGATTATTTTCGGTTAAGGCTATCTCTCAGATGTTGATGCTTGATCAAGCGAGAGAAAGTGACTTTGGGGCTTGTTTCACGTGGAAAATCCTGGTTCCGCCTAAGGTACAAGCTTTTTTATGGTTTGTTTGGTTGCGTCGGTTGCCTACGTTTGATTTTTTTGAGGCATCGAGGTATAGTGTTTGAGGGCCAAAGCACGTTGTGCATATGGTGTAAGGAGCGTGAGGAGGATGTTGATCATTTATTGTACTCTTGTCCGTTGGTTCAGAGCATTTGTCGGATTTTTTCTTACCGGATTTCCATTGTTCCTTTTCGGGTGTTCTTCGCTGCTTGTGGGTCTCGTGCGTGGCCGCTTTGTTTTGGTCAGTCTGGCTCGCGCGAAACGAGACGGTCTTTAATAAAAAGTCGATACCGATAGTGGAGGTTTGGTTCTTAATTAAATTGTGATCGTACTAATGGATGCGGACTTTACGGGATGACCTTTTCATTGGAGAGGCGTTGTGGTGGGATTGCCCAAGCCTTTATATTGAACCGTCTGTTACGCGGCCGATACGCAGCGGCATTTGTTGGGAACCACCGGTGGCAGGAACGTTGAAATTTTCAGTCGACGGGTTTGCACGTGGTAAGCCGGGTCCAGCAGGTTTCGGGGGTGTGCTGCGTGATGATCAAGACAAGATTGTGGCTTTGTTTTCTGGCCCGCTTGGTTGTATCGAGTCTAATGAGGCTGAGTTGCGGGTAGTTTCCTTTGCTTTAATTTTCTTTCGGCAGTCAGTTTGGTTATCGTATCCATTGGTTATGGAGTCAGATTCCATGGTCGCAGTTAGTTGGGTGCTACACGTGGACAAGCGACCGTGGCACTATTGAGAGGTGTTTCATGAGATAGACAGTGCTTGTAGTAGTTTGCATTCGGTGTGCTTTTCACATATTTTCCGAGAGGCGAATGGTCTAGCCGATGCATTGGCTAAAGAGGGGGTGTCACGTGTTTCTCTATTTTATGCATGTTAATGCTATCGGGTGGGTGGTGGTCTTTTGTTCGTATGTTGTCTGGTTGTCTTTTGTTATCATAAACGAGTCGTACTCTTTTCCTCTGTTAGGATTATGGAGGTTTTTAACGAGGCAACCGTTGTGACGTATGGTTTTATATTTTCTTATTAATATACGACATTTTGTTGAGCAAAAAAAAGTTTACTTTTTATTTATATATTTTTGATTTGGTGTTTGTATAAGAAACCCCTAAATTACCCTGGACTATCAAACTTAGGATTAATTTTTGTCGATAAAAAATTTGGTTAAATTCAAAAGGCTAGACATGCGTTTTCAACAAGTTTTAAAGGTATTTGGTATAATAAATTATTATGAATTTTTTTCAATTGTATATGTTTCATGTTACAATAATTTACTTGTGTTTAAAAAAAGGCACAATATTGCATTTTGATTGTTCTTCGAGGGTTAGAGTATGTTTCGAATTCATATTATTTTATTGATAAGAATTGATGTTTTAACTGTGTTTTGAGTTTTACATGATATCTTTAAATGACTTGGAAAGAGACGTGACATAGAGGAATTATGGGAAGCTGTTTTGGTCATTTGTTATGTGTCTTCAAGAGGAAAATCAATATCGACAAACTCTTCTTTTATTTTTATTATTTAAACTACGATTTTAAAGTGCGATAAATCACTATTCAATTGGTAACATAACTTCGATAATCTAAGTATATTGGCTGAACATCCAGTTCTGCGAGGCTACTGGTCAAAAATGAGGTTTTAAAGGACCTTGTGAACTGGTTTAACAATGCCGCGTACGATGATTAAATTTTTTTTCTCTGTGATAAGGATATGTTAATAAAAACATACTCCACTTTTCACGACAAATAATGTTGTCCTCAGACACAATATCGTGAAAAAATTTTAAAGGCCCACTGGCTCTACTTCATTCCCTGAAGTGAACATGAGATTATATTATGAAAATAATAAAAGCCACATTAGAAGTTGTGGTCGTGGTCGAGGCTATGAATATATACATAAAAAATATGGTCATTTTAAGAATACTTCTACCCACCGGTAATGAGATTATAATGATGACAAGAGTGATAAAGATCATTCTAAGAAAGTGAAATCTTTTTATTGCCAATGTGATGTTATAAACCATTGGTCTCATACTTATCGTACGCTGAAAAAATCAACAACCATTAAATGATAAAAGAAAGAGAATAGAAGCAAATTTTGTTTGCAAAAAATGACGAAGATGATATTAGTCCAATTTATTTGGACATTATTGGTCCAACTCATGTGAATGTTGTTGATATCCTTATAACCCTCGAAGGGAATAAACCATCTTCTACTTATTCTCATAACCTTGAAGAGAATTATTTATCTTTTTATTTATTTATCTTTATGTTTATTTACTTTACACATTAATTATTTACATTTTATATTTATATTTATATATTATAATATTTATTTTTGTTTCACATTATTACTTATCAAATACAATCTATGGTGACGATTTATGCTTAGCAGAAGCATATATTTTCCCATTTAAAATGTAAGGGATAATGTGAGTACTATATCTCAAAGTACTGAAAATATTGATGCTCTAGAAGAGCAATAAGTTCTTGAGAAAAAACACATTATGAAAAGTGCAGAGTTGCGAATATTATAATAATTATCGCTAATGGTAATAATATCGTCACCACTAGAAGTGAAAATTTTAAGAGAGCAATATGAGTTCACAAAATATTCCTTTGAGAATTATAGATAACATATGTTATCAATTGGCATTTGAAATAAGCCAATGTGGATATAAGTTCTAGTAGCCAAAAAATCAGTTAAAAGGTCTAGAAGAGCTATATATTGCTACTAAAAGATAATTTTCATTGAAAGCTCCAAAAAAACTAAATATATTCCTATTCAAAGGAACAATTTTGATGGTCGTACTAGACATGTACGAGTGAGATTGAATCACATGTTATTATAAACCAAAAGTTTACAAAATTCAAAATGTATATACACACTTGTACATAGTTAGCATGATCAATTAGACCATCCTGATCAATAATGATGCGAAAGCTATTGAAATGTATATGCACATTTATTAAAAGAGCTTAAAGGTCTTGTGGTGCTTGTTCTCAAAAGAATTAACTAAATACCACTTATTGAAAGAACACGAAGTTCTTGTGTTACTTGTTCTCAAAGGAAATGTTTAAGATCCCACTTACCGAAAGAACTTGCAGTTCTTGTACTAAGGTTGAGATTGCATGTCTTGCATATCTAAATGAAATATGAGCCCATATATCCACAAATGTGAAAAGTTTTATATGAATTTAATAGATGCATCTACATTGTTTTATCAACTTACAACTAGAAGTTTGTGAGATTAATTCTAAAAGGATTCAAACTATACTATTAGACTATTCGTCTTGCAAAAGCTTGTGGGTTTATATTTTAGGCCATATCAGTTGAAATAACTATTACAAAGCCTATTAATTATGAACAAAACAGTTTAGCAAAATTTTAATTGGATGCCTCCTCTTTAATAGCTAAACTATGAGAAATTTTTTTTATCTCTATGGTATTTCTATATAGCAGCACTTATATGCATCAAGCCAAAGAGTTATAATAAACTCTCTATCATGATTGGTTTTTGGTTAAAAGTCATACATTTCTCATTTTATAATTTTTGAATGTGTGATATATTGTTGAGTTGCTCCACCATAACGCACAAAACAAGTAAATAAAAAGGGTTGAGAATATATATTGAGTATGAGTCTCATTTTATGTTTAAATTCTAAAACATTAATTGGATAATCATTTATGACATGATTTTTCTCAATATTAGGAGAAATAATAATCAGCTGTATAAAAGAAAATGAATTATTGTTATCTAGATCCTTGTATATGAACCAGAAGTTCATAAGATAATTCATGTTATTACATGTCAACTGCCAGACATATTTACTGACCCAATGAGAGTAACTAAGTCTCATATACCAGCTGAAATGCTCTAAATTTGAATTACATGTTAGAGCAAATGGATGTAAATCATGCATGAAGCATGAAAATTGGTTCCAATAATCAAAATTCTCGTAAATAGAAAATAGTATGAGATGGTCATATATTGGAGGCGGATGCTCCTAAAGAGACTCAATATATAACTAATAATAAAACTCTAGAATAGTTTCAGGTACCTAAAATAAAGATTGAAATCATGAAGAGATCTCGACGAGTTATGTCACTACGAGAATGAAATCAAAAAATTGAAAAGTTGTCGACAACGATTTTACAAACAATTTTACATAGAAAAATTCTATAGAAGTAAAGAAAGAAAACAAGGATCTTGTATTGAAATATATATATATATATATATATTGAAATGCAGGGCCGACCCTGGGCAGGGGCAGCAAGGGCGCCCGCCCAGGGCCCATTGCTCAGAAAAATTAAATATTGTATATTTTCGAATTATATTTAAAGATTTAGTTTGTTTTAATATTTGTTATCAGGGCCTATTTTTTTAATATTTGTTAATAGGGTTTAAGATATTTCTAACATTTATTATTAAAGATATACTCTTAATATTTTTTTAATACTTGTTATTAGGGGCCTATTTTTTATATTTGTTATTAGAGGCTGAGTATTTTTCAACATTTATTAGTAGGGGTCTACTCTTAATATTCAATTTTTTTCTAATACTTGTTATTAAGGGCCCATTTTTTAATACTTGTTATTAGGGGCTGAGTTTTTTCCGATATTTATTATTAGGGATCTACTCTTAATATTCAATTTTTTCTAGTACTTGTTACTAGGGCTCCAGTTTTTTCTAATATTTGTTATTATGGGCATAATTTTAAGGTAAAATTTTGATATCATGCTGGTAAAACAAATTTTACACAAGCATGCATATTTACATTATAAAACTCAAATCCTAAATTCTAACCCTAACCCTAAAAAACTAAACCATAAACCTTAAACCCTATACCCTAAGTTCTCAACACTAATCTTAAATTCTAAACCCTACAACATAAACCCCTACACTTTAAACCCTAAACTAAAACCCTAACCCCTAAAACTAAAAGGTACATGTAAACTAAAGTTTACACGACATGTGTATCAAAGTTTTTTTAATAGTTTTAAAATTTAATTTTTTCAATACTTGTTATTAGGGTACTATTTTTTCAATACTTGTTACGATGGACCAACTCTTAAAATTTAATTTCTTTCATTACTTTCTATTAGGGACAAAGATTTAAATAGCGGCATGCAACCACAACAACGATCGTTATATGACGGTAGTGGTATCATCTAAAAGCGCGATATATGGAACCATTATGTCCACAATAGCATATGTTACTAAAAAAATTTCATAACCACGATACTCGCAATAAATAAAATAAAATTTATTATATCCACAATCATGATAAACACTACACAATCGAAAATACGACTGTAACTATAATTACAATTTAAATCCTCAATTTAAGCCCATTTTTTAAGTTCGCCTTGGGCCTCCAAAAACTCAGGACCGGCCCTGTTGAAATTATTGGCCTATGTAGAAAGACGCTTTGAACTTCTAAAAGAGAAGTATTTGGACCAGCAGTCCAAACACCTAAAGGTGTAATGCAAGTGAGACACAAATAAGTAGTCGTAAATACAACAGAATTATAATTTATAAAAAATTCTAAATACTTCATAGTGGATGCAATTACTTTGGAATTTTTGAAATATTTTATATGTTTCTAATCATTTTGTGGATCCCTATAAAAGGAAATTTATCATTGACAGATTTAAAATGCTAGAAGCATTTAGAAATTTTCAAGGAAATTTATTTAGATATATCCCCTTGATTATTTTGGCGCATTTGGTATAATCACCTTAGTGAGTACTAATTGAGGAATTACTATAAGAACGATCTTATTTCCTTATGATTTTTATAAAAGGAGTTTGGATCAAGATTCATTATGATAATTTAAATATTATTAGAACTCCTGAAGAGCTTTCAAAGCATTTGATTATTTAATGAAAGGATTTAAGAAAAAGAATCTTGAGATGTGGTCTGTCTCAACCTAAAGATCGTGCACTTAAATATGCACTTTTGTCTATAAATGGACATAAGCTGAAAGAATCCTAAAGAAGATTCAATATGGATAAATCATAACCATTGAGTACCCCAATAATTGTAAGATTGTTGGATGTGAATAAAGATAACTATATCTTTTCTTGGTCTTAAAGAACCATATATTAGTTGGTCAAGAAATATCCATAGATATACAAAGATCATTACCTTTAGATCTTCAAACATTCGTTGATGCCTCCTCAAATGTAACGGCCGGGGTTTTGAGCCCGGGAGATAACCGAGTTTGTTAAACCGGTTCGGGTTAATTTAATTTGAAAGAAAACATTATTAAATAACACTAAAAGGGGTTTTTATTAAATAAGGGCAAAAGGGGAATTTGGGACTTAAAAACAAAAGGGTTTTTATCTCATCTCTTCTCAAAAATCAAAAAGAAAGCTATCATCTTTTTTTTGAAAGGCAAAAAGCTCATAACTTTTTCAAGAGCAAACATTCTTCATCAAATCTTCAGTTGTAGTGATTTCTTTAAGGTAAACGTCTTAATATATCGGCCTTTACTAGATTAAGATATATTTCAACTTAGTTTTCCATTTACCCAATGATTTCTAAGTTTTCCCTAAAACCCAGTATTTCGAAAATGGTGAGTTCTTGATGATTTTCGAGTGGGCTTTGATATCTGTGTTTTTGGGTGGTTAAAATTTACATTTTGGTGTTAATAAAGCGTTGAAATGAAGCTTTAAATCAATAAACCAAAAACTAGGGCAGTAGGTGATTTTTGAAGGTGAAAAAGTGGTGTTTTTGGCTTAGTTTTGTGGTAAAACGAGGGCTGGAGGTATACGAACCTAGGATGGGTGTTTTTAGATGATTTTGGTGTGTTTTGGATGTTTAATTTGATGGTTTTTTGTTGGGCTTTTCTTAAGAACGGATTTGGTGATATTTTGATGGATTTCGGCTTTGTTTTGATTGAGTAAATGTGTCGATTGATGGACTGTTGCTATTCAGTGAATTTATGTAAGATTAGTGGAGTAATACTTTGTTTTTGGTTGATTAGAAACAAGGGAAACGAGTTTGGGTCCTTTGGACGTGATACTGGGTGATACGTGGGCTTGAGATCGGTGTTTCGGCTTTCGTTTGGGCTCAATCGGTGAGTGGTAATGTTTTGAAGTTTAAAATGTTTCAAAGTGGTTCCTTGGGGGATTTGGTGGAGCCTTAAGGGCTAACCTAAACCCAAGTGTAAGTTTGCCAAATTTACCTTGTTTCGTTAAGTGTTGGTGTGTGCGATTCTTTGTGTTGTTGTGTGAAATGTGGATTGCCTTTACTCTCCGTTCTATTGTTGTTGTGTAGTCGTAGTTGATGTCAAGCCTCACGTGATGGTTAGTCGTTGTTTACGGTGATGTGTAGTCCCACCGGTAGTGACTAGTAGATGAGTACGGTGATGTGTAGTCCGATCGGAAAAATGCTAGTTGTTGTATACGATGATGTGTAGTCCCACCGGGATGGTTGTGTATGTGCAAGCCGCGTTTCTTCTATGTTTCCATTTCGTTGTATCTCTTCCTTACATGGTATTGCTTTTAAAACTAAAATATATGTTTTGAACTGCATTGTTTTTGTGTTTTAGAGCTCCGCTCACTAAGCTTTTAAGCTTACGCTCTCCTTTTCCAACAATACAGATCGTTAGAGGTTCCGGGAGACAAGTGGACAAGGGAGGAGTTCTTAGAGTTCTTGCTAAGCTCAAGTATGGTTTTGTGGTTGTAATAATGCTTAGAAAGAATTTTCTCTCAAGCTCTTACCAACTCCTCCTCACTGTTCGATCTCTGATCTCCTTCACCGGCACATCGTGGTCGTCACCGCCAGCACCAGCGTGATTGCCGCCCTGTCCCGACCTCACCCTCGAGCACCACTCGCACGATGAAGTTTCCGTTTGCTATGGAGATTCAGTTGAATGTTCAAATGAATTCAAAACCCTCTCCGTTCAGTTTTTTCGTCGATTCTAGAAGCCACCGCCTACCCGTGGCGTGCACCGCCCATCGCATTTGAATCGTCGCATGCGTTGGTCAGAACCCAACCCTCCACTCGCTGTAAATCCCCATTGTCGGCCGTGAAGAACAATTTGAAGCTTTGACGAGGAAACCAAGCATCGTCCCTCTGTATCTCAAAGATTTTGGCCACTTTAGTTGTCCGTTCGAGACACTGTCACCACCGTCGTCTTCCTCGTGCCAAGTTGAGCAAAACCATGTCCTTGGATAGTCTGACTGTCGTCGTTTGGAGCATCACCGGAGTTACGCCAATTTCGAACGTTTACCTCTGTTTTGGGTAAAGTTCCGGCCTAAATCTGGGTTTTTTTAAGGTTATGGTGGATTTTCGAGTTTGTTTTCTGGGTTTTGGGAGTGATATCTGGCCCTAATAAGCTACACGTGGCTTACGCTTGTTGTCGGAGATGATTTTCGGCCACCTGGGCATGTTGTAGGTCTAAACCGGTCTAGCCTTGAACCAAGTGGGTTTAGCTCGAACCCGTTCTGCCAAACCCGACTCGGCCCAAGCCCGAACCCCTTTGCCCAACCCGCTAAACTGGCAGGTTTGAGAGTGTTTGAATGTCGTTTCAAGGGTCAACCAATATAATAAGGATTCAAGGTAATACCTTACTACCTCTTGTATGCTTATGAACATGTTAGTATTCGATTAATGCATGCATAGTTATGATGAAGTGTACTATTCAAATCAGATACGAAATATAAGTATGATAATCTAGATAAGACTAAAATACTTGAGTGCGAAGGTTAATAAATTGGAAGGATCTGGAGTTCAATGAATAATTAATAAGGCACTTAATTCTCTGAACTTGATTATTACTGTTAAAGGATTCAACGTCAAAAGTATTTGGATATGAAATTATGAAAATGCCATTGAGGTATAAGAATGACTAAAATATCAATGATAATGAAAGCGATCTAGAAATCTACACTAGAACTGGTAAACAACTGATTCATCTGAAAATCTTGAATTACTTGGAAAGTTGTAACAAGACTTTAACTTTGGAGATTGTAAAGTACTTAGATCTTCTTGAATTCTAAATAAATCCCAAAAGATAAATTTACAAAAAATTATTTGTATGCCAAAATTAACCGAAATGGCAGAAAGTACTGAATTGATTGAAATGACAAAAAGTATTGGAAATGTTGATAAGGAAGAATTAATTGGAATGATAGATAAACTTCAAGTTTTGAAATGAATAAATTGACTGGAAGTACCGAGAGTATGTGAATTGACGGATATGCCCATAAGTCTTGAAATAAGTGGATGGTTTGGACAAACCAAAAGGACCGAGGTGACTGAGTTAACATCAAGCATGTTAATGATTGAAATACCCTCTTGAAATAAGATAAGTGGAAGATTAAAAAAACCATGAAATTTCTAATAGAACATAAATGACCGTAATGCTCATATGGCTTTGAGGCATGACTTCTGTAAATCCGTCATTCTTGACACTATTACAATAATGGAAGAATAATTCATATATATACATGTTCAACCTTTTGAGGCTTGTTTCGAAATAATGTGTGACAATGATCTGTTCAGATGTATAACGCAACCAGAACTAAATATTGAACACAGATAAAGTATACTAATTTGAATTCTTGGAAAGTGATTCGTTGATGAGATGAGTTTAGTGGAACGATATTGGAAGCCTAGAAAACCGTCAGCAATCTTCAGCATAACAAGTCGTTGACTTACCCTATCGGGGGTTAAAATGACCAAATTGCCCCTAAGTGTTAAAATGAGCTAACTGCCATTTCGAGCAAAATTCACTAGATCTTTCTTGATATATTCGAAATTTTGATTGATTCTGAATATTCATAACATGTCCTGATATATATGAATTCCTTCATAATCATGATATACCGAAAATATTGAATGATCTTGAGGTATAATTCCTGAATGCCTGGACAGTTTGCGCATAGCTTTTTGAAACGCTCCCAGTAGTCATATAAATATTCAGTATCCTTTTGTCAGATACTCAATATACTTCCCTTAGCTTGCTTGCCTCAGCTGAGGGGAAAAACCTGTCAAGAAAAAGGCGAGGCATGTCAGTCCAAGTTGTAACCGAGTTGGAGGGTAGATCAAATAGCCAATCCTTGGCAATATCAATTAGAGAAAAGGGAAAGGCGCGAAGTTTTATTTGATCTTCAGAGACTCCCTGTGGTTTTGTGCTTAGATAGACCATGTGAAAATCCATTAGATGTTTATGTGGATTTTGACTTGGCAAACCGTGATAGGTTGGTAAAAGGTGTATTAAGCCTGTCTTGAGAGCGAATGGTGTCTCGCCATTCGGGCATGTTATGCACATCGGCTGGTTATGATGAGGAGCCGCAGTCAGTTGTCGAATAGTTTGGTCATTGTCTCCCATCAGAACTAGTTCTTCGGTTGTATGGTCGAAATGTAATTCTGCTTTAAATGTTGTTTCTAGATCACGTTCTAGTCGATGTCTTTGCTTCTTTTCCCGAAGTGTCTAGGCGTGCAATCTTCAGGCTAGTGCTTCGATCTCCGGGTTATAATATTCTATTTCTCCCGGATTCCTCCTAGTTATAAATCAAACAAAAATAATTAGTACCTTTATCGAAGTCCCCAGCAACATCGCCAATTTTACACGCGTTATTTTCACGTCAAATAATTCCTTCTTCTCAAATAATAAATAAAGGAAATTAAGCGTAGTAAGATAGAAGTAAGGGTCGATCCCACGGGGACTAAGAAAACTTCCTAATTTATGCTTGTTTAATCTCTGAGCCAAGAGGTGAGTTGAATAATATTTAAGTAAATGTGGGGATTTGTGGATAAAAGTAAGAAAATAAAGAGATTATAAATGATGAGTTCTCAAATATGACATATTTCATTTTCTATTTTTCTAGTTATTTGGACTTCTTGCTGCTTAATACATGCTGTTTTTGTTATATTTTGTGCAGGGATCCAATTCTGGAAATAACAGTGAAAAAGGGGCATTTCTGCACTTTTTATTATTATTCTGTCATGACTGGCATCGTGGGCACGACACTGGGCACGACGCGTCTGACGTGGCAGTGACGTGACGACTTCTAGAAGCTTTTGGAACGTTCTGAGAGATCTTATCAGCTTATCCGTTTAGATTTCCTGCATTTAAATTTCAAAACATTTGAATTGTTTTCTCTTTTGTTTATTATTTTAAATTATCTCATCACCTTATCTTTGTAAATCTAAGCCTATAAATACCACCCCTTGGTAAAGGCTTAGATCATCAATCATTTTAGTGATCATCTTCTAGCTTTGAGTCTTTTTATCTTTGTAAACATTTTTAGTTTTAATCCAAGTTCTTTTCCTTTATTTTCTTGTTTCATTTATTTTATGTTATTTAATTATTTTTCCAAAACCAAGTTAAGCATGATAATCAATATCATGCTTAGCTAAATCTTTTAAGCCAAGAACCAGCCAAGTCAATTCGATTCGTGAGAATTGAACTTGCTTAAATTCTTTTGGGAAATCATTTTTATCTTTCTACTAAGATAGTTTGGCAATCGGCCTTACTAAAGGTTTTTAACCGTTTTTCAAATCAAAAAGAGCTCGTTGGTCTGGAATTGTTTAAAAACATAATTGGGAGGAAGGATCGGCCTGTGGCAAATTTCGACTTCCTGTAAACACTATTAGCGGCGGTCCGCTAAGGAAAGATAAAATCAGAAGCGATTCTATTTTAGACAATTTATGAGTCGGGTTTTTCATGCTTTTATTCTAAATATTTTAACGACGATAGACGTGGCTGATTTATTTAAGAACCATCTTTCGAAGATAGACTTGGAAGGATTGGTTACTCGAGAGAGAAACAAGTTACGACGGGTTGGGTTTCGTAGACTGTAACCGACATGATCCCCAAAATAAAAATCTATTTCAGTGATCGAAAGAATTGAAGGAGCTGGTTTGAGGCTATTTCACATACTTGGTTTATCTTATTATTTTTAATTCTTGCATTTTATTTTATTACTTCACTCAAAATCAAATCACTCCCCCCATTTTATTTAACTACTTTGCAGATATTCCTGGAAGTACTAATCGAAGCAGTCTTCAGTCAATAATTCCAGCCAATCTCCCTGCAGATCGACTCTCTTTCCCTATATCTACTTAATTTCCTTATATTATTATTTATTGAAAGAGGTTAATTTATTCATTATTTTTGACCGGTTAAATGATGACTTGTCAATAAATGAGATTTAAAAAGAAATAGATTCAATATGGTGTAAGTCAGCTTTAGACTTTTGCTCTGACTCAGTTTCCTCGGATCATCGAAAAAGGGTTTTTTACTTCGGGATTTATGTCGGATACTTGTCTACAAGGACCAATCCTTGTGACTATGCTTTGTAAACCGAATACCCAACTGCCATCTTTGATTTCGATTTTGGAAATTGATCTAATCAACACAATGTTGTAGATAAAAAAACGTTTAAGTTCGTAAAAGACCGGCTCGGATTATGTTGTTTCAATAATAACTGATTCCGATCTTCGTTTCCTCTTAGCAAACAATTTTGCTAAGTGTGTTCCTAGGAAGTCAAATGTGCTTCAATAACCTGATCCTTCCTCCCACACATTTAACCAAAACAACATCCTGACCAACGTCAATCTATGGTTTTGAAATCATTTTGATTTTAAAAATAAGGTAAAAGACTGAGAGAGATACCCAAAATTGTTTAAGTGCTTTTCAATCCTCACGTTGGAATTCAGTCATCGCTTTAGCCCTCGGCTTGAAAGGAAATTAGCTAAGCATGACAGAAGTCATACTTAGCATTTAAAATAAAAGTTCTTAAAAATAAACAAGGTAAAAACCAAAAGAGAATTTATAAAAGCAAAGAAAAGAAGGTTTTGATCACAATGATCTCAAGACAAGTGAAGTGTGTTCTCTTAGGCTCACCCTGAAAGGGTATTTATAGCCTTCTAAAAACCTAAAAATAAAATAAAAATACACATGATAATTGTTTGAATTTAAATCCTAAAGATAAAGAAGATAATTCCTAAGAAGATAAAAAGATAATTCCTAAAAACTTGAATTTTGAATTGCTTAGCAGTCCATCCGCTTTCTAGAATTGCTGACTGGACCTTCTAGAAGCTGCTGACGATCTGCCACGTCATCCATTTCATGCCCACTAATCTAGCCATGATTCCATAACAAAAAGTGCAGTTTCCAACCTTTTAAGCACATTTTACAGAAGTCGTTGTCCTACACAGAAGTCATGTAAAAATGCTCAAATCAGAAAAAATAATGAACAACCAAGGAGTATTTAAACACGAAACATAGCATAGAATAAACACTAGTCAATTCCTGAATACCTGGATGAAGTCGATACTTATCAAATTCCTTCAAATATGATTCATGATTATAAAGTCATTCTAGAATGGTCTATAATTCAGTGATCATGTTATCTGAAGTAAAAAACATGACTTCTGGTTCTTGATTTCTGATACAAGTATACCCGATTCATGGTTCATTATACTTTAGTCCTACTGATTAAACATATGTTTGTATCATGAATTCCTGACATACTGCTACTGAATATTGAAGTGGATGTTACCGTTCAAAACTGTTTATTACTGCATATTGTGATATTACCTGGACTGATTCATTGGGGTACTTGGGTTATGATTTCAAGTCACTGTTGGCTCAGCCCTGATCAAGCTGGTAAGTCCTCTCGTATTCGGCTCCTATGCTTCGGCTAGGGACCCCCGTATTTGGCTACTACGCTTCGTCTAGGTTCCATCTGTATTCGACTCCTACGCTTCAGCTAGGGTCTGCCCGTATTAGGTTCCTAGCTTCGGCTACGGTAATTCTGCCCGTACTAGGTTCCTAGCTTCAGCTAGGGTAATTCCGCCCGGGTCCTAAGGTAACCCCTAAGGTCGGTACCTACGCCCATTAGGCCTAGGTTAATGCCCTTATTATGTTCATAGCTTCGGCTAGGGTAATTCCACCCGGATCTAAGGTATCCCTTTAGGATGGTACCCACGCCCAAGGGGCTCGAGTAAATGCCGATATACGATACCGTTATGAGGAATTGCGTACTGGAGAAGGTTGGAGGATAGTTAAGAATTTAAAATGAACCTTGCTTCTACTTGAATTATGTGCTCATGGAATATAATGTTTATTGTAGAGCTACAAGCGTATTTATTAACTTAGCATTGTTGGAACACACTAGACTCCTTGATTTACATAACTAAATCCATCACTTTTCTGATTCCCTGGACTATAGGGTTCACGCCTGATACTCAGTGATTGAATAAAGAACAACTCTGTTATCTTCAAATATAACGTTACATTGAAATATCAAATCGTAAATGAAGTTCGTTATTGCCTGAAACATCATGACAATGTAATGCTTGCCATACTTGCATGTGCTTACAACATCATTTGGTAGTTCTGTATTGTTGATGTCATCTGCTGACATGTTGCACCCAGTCAGCATTTTCATGTCTCAATTCATGCCTACTAACCGAGCCATGAATCCAGAAAAATTGCAGATTTTGACCTTTTTCGTAATATATCACAGCAGCGAGGTCCTGCATATTAAATCACGTAATGAGCCACAATTCTTAATCACAAACAACTACTTAAGCATAATTAACACAAAATAATGATAAAACTAGTCACTAATCAAATTCCCCTCACTTATCTGATGCTTGTCCTCAAGTATCAAAAATTTAAATTATTGAATCTCATGTTCTCATCCTCTATTTCACGAAGTCTTTAATGTGAAAAAATGATGAAATATCTATAAATGAAAGAAAGAAAAGAAACCAATAGATAAATGGCAAAATTATTATCAACACAAACATTCCAACAAAATAAGTTAAGCCAACCTAGCCAAAGTATATCATAAACTTGTAAATGAAACATAGTCTACACTGTTAACATGAGGCATTTTTCAATTTTTTCATTTTTTTCTTCTTGCTAGAACCAATTTTTAGGCACTTCTAGCTTTATTTTTTTCTCTGCTAGAGCCAGTGATAGGCACCTCTAGCCTTTTCTCTTTTTTTTTCCAGTTAGAGCCAGTGATAAGCGGCACCTCTAGCTCTTATGCAAAAAAATTCGAGAAGTATTTCAAAACAAGTTAATGAACGCTATGACTAGTTTGGCATAAAGAATCAAATTACGAAGGAATGTCATGAAACACAATAATCAGGCCATGGTCTAAAGTGTAATTTACCCTTTCTAACAAAATAGATACAAAATCGTAATGGCATCAAAAGGACAAGGTAAAATAGAGGATAAAACACAATCAAATCAATGGGATAAAAATCAAGAGAACTAAGGAGCAACCAAACGGATAAGCAAGAAAAAGAATTTGACCCAAATTCTTACTCCCCCTCACTTAAGTCATTTTGCCCCAAAATGTATATCAAATTTAAAGTAAAAGAGAGGGAAAAGGAATACTCCCCATTTGTAGAAGAGCATGTTTCGGTAGTGGGCTCCAGGTCTGGTGCAGGTTGGTGTGGCCGGTCAGTTGCAGCTAACTGTTGTTCATGTCTGCCGTGACGACAGATTGTTCTCTTGCGCGGACCATGGTTCACCGAAAAGCTTGAGGTGTGGGGATGGTTGTCGAAGGTTCAGGGAAATGAGAGAAATTGAGGGTCCGACTGAAAAGAGAAAAATGTAGAAGAGTTTGAGGTTTAATTTTAGCATGTGGGTTGGGGTAAAAAATTAAAAAAAAAAACAAAAAAAATGTGAGGAGAGAGGAGATAAGGCTTATAACATTAAAAGAAATTCTTGATTGGTTCAAAGAGAAGGGTAAAGAGACTTTGGCCGGCTAGGGGGTTTAAAAATTAAAATTTGGGAGATAGTGTGAAATCCACGGGTGGGGGTTTTAAAAGGAAAATGAGTGGTTGACTGATCAATTGAGGGGTTTGAAAATTGAATTTGGTAGACGATAGGATGATAACTTATCTTCAGTGGGATTCATGGGAATATTTTAATTTTATCCTATAAATTATTTTCAAAATATAAAAATTAGGATAAGTCCAACGAAGAAAGGAAGGAAAAAAATTGCGGTGGATTTGGGTTTGGTTATTGTGCACCAAGGGGTGGTGGGTATTACTATCATGCACCCTTTCATAAAAATGGGTTATGCTAACATGCGCACACCTCCTTTAATTCCCCTGCATTATTTGGTTTAAAAACCCACTACTCGGATGATCGAATTGTTCTAAGGAGCAAATGCTCTTCGTATTTGATTTAATTTCAACTTGCGTACCTAAAAATTTAAATAATAATGAGCTCAAAATAAAATAGAATTAAATTTAAAACAAATAGAAATTAAGCAAACGAAAAATAAAATAAAATGGGTTGTCTCCCATTAAGCTTTTTGTTTAATGTTTTTAGCTCGACGACCTGATTCAGATTACAGGTATTAAAAATTTTTCCTCCATTTCTAGTGCTTTGTCCAACTAAGAATTTTCCTATGAGAAATTTTGCGATTGTGGAGTTTTTTTACTAGAAAAATTTCTATTTCATTCTTCAATTTATCTGGCGGTAATTTTAACTCCAAATTCAATCCCTGCAAAATGGAAGAAAACATTTTAGATTTCGATGGAGTTAGGTGTAAATCAGAATGAACAGAAGAAACATTTTCCACTCCTTAGTTCCTTTGCCGTGATCTTTCAAATCCTTGCATGAATCATCAACAAATTTAGATTCTATAAATTCTTCAACGGCGGGCTCAATAACATCTATAAAATTAATACTAGCAACACTATCTGGATGCTACATTGCTTTGTAAATGTTAAACTCTACGACCTCACCGTCGAACTCCATTGTAAGAATTCCGCTTCTTACATCAATTTTTTTATTTCTTGTGCTTAGGAAGAGGCAGCCAAGAAGAATGTCGGAGGAATAATTGGTTTGGTCATTTTCCATGTCGATGGCATAGAAATCCGCTGGAAAATTTAAATCACCAACTTTCACTAACACGTTTTCAAGCACTCCCTCCGGATAGATAATTGAGCGATCAGCCAACTAGATTGTTACCCTCGTGTCCTTCAAAGGCTCGTTAGTAATCATTTTATAAATAGAAAGTGTCATAACGTTAATTGAAGCTCCTAAATCGCACATTGCACGTTTAATTAATACATCTCCTATTTTGCAGGGTATAGCGAACATACATTGATCCTTCATTTTTGGCGGTAGCTTTCGTTGAAATACCGCGGAGACATGTTCTTCCAAATTTACCTTCCCATGTCCCGTTAGTTTCCTCTTTGTGGTGCAAAGTTCCTTTAAAAACCGAGCATACCTTGACACTTGTCGGATTACTTCTAGGAGGGGTATGTTGACTTGCACCTTTTTAAACACTTCTACGATCTCCTTCTCTTCAGCTCTTTTGTCACGTTTCACCAATCTTGATGGAAAAGGTGGTGCGATTTCATGAGAAGGAAGGGGTGGTGGTGGTGGCGCAGAAGGCGTATCTTGGGAGTTGGAGGGTGGCGTTTCCTTCTCTTCCGCGGATTGTTCGGTATTCTTTTCTGGCACTTCCGGGTTTATAACGTTTCCACTTCGGAGGGTGATGGCACTAACATTCTCCCTCGAATTTGACTCCGTTTGAGAAGGAAGTCTTCCCTGCGATTCTAGTCTCCCCACGACTTGAGCCAACTAGGACATTTGTTTGTCTAGCTCCTGCAGATGTGCCTGAGTTTGACTTTGGAAATTTTCTTGGGATGTGATCAGCTTTTCTTGGGAAATTGCTAGCATTTCTACTATTGCCTCTAGTGATGTCTTTTGCATTTGTTGTTGTGGAGGTTGCCTTGGTTGATATGCGGGCCTTTGGTTTTGCGTATGACCGAGTTTTGGATGGTCTCGCCATCCCAGATTATATGAATTGGTGTTTGGGTTGTATTTTCTTTGTGAAGGTCCCGGAAAGTTCCCTACTGCATTCACTTGTGCATTGTCTTCTTCTTGGATCATCGGGCAACAGTCCGTTAGGTGTTATGGGCTTGTAAAAATACCGCAAAGCCCGGCTGTAATTTTTTTACCTGCAATAAGAGAACGAATTATGTCAGCCAACTTATCAATTTTATTTTCCATAACACTTACCTCATGAACTCGTCGAGAAGATTCAGTCGAATGGTGAAACCGTTGCGAGTTGGATGCCATAGTCTTTATTAAAGTTCGAGCCGCAGTTGGGGTCATGTTGACAAGTGCTCCTCCACTTGCTGCAGCAACTACCTTCATGTCCATAGGCGTTAAACCCTCGTAGAAATACTGGAGAAGTGTTTGTTCGAACAAACCATGTTGAGGACAGCTGGCGCACATCTTCTTGCAGCGTTCCCAGTAGTCGTACATCGATTCGGTATCCTTTTGTCATATACTCAAGATACTTCTCCTAAGTTCGCTTGCCTTGGCTGCTGGGAAGAACCTGTCAAGAAATAAACGAGCCACATCAGTCTAGGTCGTTACAGAATTAGAAGGAAGATCAAATAGCCAATTTTTGGCAATATCATGTAAAGAAAAAGGGAAGGCTTGAAGTTTAATTTGATCTTCAGAAACTCCCTGCGGTTTTGTACTTAGACAAACCATATGAAATTCCTTAAGATGCTTGTGAGGGTTCTCAGAGGGCAAGCCGTGAAATTTTGGTAGAAGATGAATCAAACTGGTCTTCAATTGGAATGGCGTTTCACCATTCGGGAAGGTTATGCACAAGGGCTAATTGTCATCCGGTGCCCTGGTCAGTTGTTGGGTTGTTTGTTTGTCTGCCATTGGATTTTGTTCTTCGTTGGTATTTTCAGAGTGTGTTGCGGTTTGAGATGCTAGCTCAAGATCTCGTTGTAACCTTTGTTGGCGCAATCTATTTTCCTTCTCTCGTTTTGTTTGTGTGTTCTAGCGTCATCTGAATGCTTCGATCTCCGGGATATAGCATGCTGGTTCTCCTGGATTCTTCATGGTCATAAACAAACAAAAATAATAAGTAAATTTTTGCCGAAGTCCCTAGTAACGACGCCAATTTGACACATGTCGTTTACGTGTCAAAATAATTCCTTCTTCTCAAATAATAAATAAATAAAGGAATTTAAATGTAGTAAAAGAGAAGTAAGGGTCGATCCCACAGGGACTAAGAAACTTCCTGATTATATTCGTTTGATCTCTGAACGCAAAAGTGAATTGAGAATTATCAAGTGAAAGGGGAGTTGTAAAATAAACAAGAAGACAAAGGGATTAAAGCGAAGTTTAGAAAAAAAATTCAATGTGTTTAAATCAGCCTTAGGCTTTGGCTTTGACTCACTTTCCTCAGATCATTGGAAAAGATTTTTACTTCGGGATTCACGTTGGTTAATTGCCTACAAGGGTCAATCATTGAGACTACATTTTTGTAACCGAATACCCAAGTTCTATCTTTGATATCGATTTACGAAGTTGATCTAGTAAACAACAATGTTTTAGATCAAAATCGTTTAAGTTCAGTAAAAAACAACTTGAATTGTGTTATCTCAATAATAACGGTTTCGATCTCAGTTTTTCTTAGTAATCAATTTACTAAGTGTGTTCCGAGGAAGTTGAATGTGTTTCAATAGCCGATTCTTCCTCCCACATATTAACCGAAAACCATATTTCAAATAAAGTCATTCTTTTGTTTAGAAAACCGTTTTGGTTTGAAGTTTAGCTTTTGAAAACTCAAAGAGATTCCCGAATTTTTGAAAGCGCTTTTCAATCCTCTCGTTGGATTTGAGTCATTGATGTAGCCCACAGCTTATGGAAAATTTAGCTTTGCATGATTATTGAATTAACCATGCTTAGCATCATTTTCAAAAGAAAATAAAAACTGAAAGAGAAAAGGATTTTATAAAACTCAAGTAGAAGCAAGCGAAAAACAAATGATGAGATGATTTGAGTCTTACCCCAAGGGGGTATTTATACTAGTCTAAAACCCTAGAAATTACCTAAGTGATAAGAGATAAGATAATAAATTCAAATTACAAAAGATAAATCCTAAGAGATAATTCCTAAAAAAATATTTAAATTAAATAAAAGAGATAAATCCCAAGTTTTTATCCAAATCTTGGTCGATAAGCTATCATCCCAAATCCAATATGCTATCGGAATATCCTGATAAGCTTTCACTTCTGCCGCCACATCATCATCTGATGTTTAGGGGGGTTTTTAAATACTAATTAATGACGCGTGGAAATTTTTTTATCTTATTTCTGAAAAATATATAATTTTTACAGAAAAAATAAACATATAATTTTATATTTATAGGTTGTATTAAATAATTATCTTTAATTGATAGGTTGTTAAAGAAAAAAATAAGTATATAATTTTATATAAAAATATGTAGATTTTTTACAGCAATAAAATAAGATAGATATCAATAATAAAAACAAGTAAATAATAAATTATATCTAAAAAGAAAGAAGTAAAACAAAGGAGGCATTTGCTTTGCACGAGAAAAAGGTTGTAGAAGTTAGGCTTGGCTTAAAAGATTTTGGCAACGTGAGATGAGTTTTCGTGAAGTTAATAAGATACGAGCTAAATATCGATTTATATATAAATCGGATAGAGTTAGTTAGGTAAGGACGGGCAAAACTCAACTAGATACTAAATTATTCACTCGGCTAGATGTGAAAATATTCTATTTGTCTTGACTCGATTCAATTAAAAAAATTTAATAAAGTTTGAGTTAAAAATAAAAATTTGAATAATTCGAAATTTTTAGTAATCAGTTGATCATTTTTCAAGTTCGATTCGAGTATATCAATTATGTCAGGTATAAATATCACATATGAAACAATTTGAAGAATATGTGTGTATTGTATATGGTTATAGAAAACCGTTTAAATTGAAACTAATTTGTACCCTAACATTATAATTGTTAACAAATTAAATTTGAACATAAACTCAAACAACTCGAATTGACCCGACTCGAAAAAATTTCAAATAAATTTTGAGTTATAAAATAAGATTCCTCAAGTCGACTAACTCAAAAATTTTGACTCGACTCGACTTGATTGAATGCTCACCCCTAGCGTTAGCGGAGTTGAGCAGCTCGTGAGAGGTTTGAGCTCGATACGAATTTGAATTTGACTCGAGACCTTAACGAATCCGGTTGAGCGATGCTCAACATGACTCGATAATTTCGCAATTAGTTCGTTAAATTTTTTATAATAAGTTAGTTTAGTGTATTTTTTAATTGTTACTTTGGAGTTTAGATTTTGGAATTGCTTCACACTCTATTTTGACCATTTTTCTTTGTTAAATTTGTCAATTTATGTTTAAATTAAACTCAATATAATATTACTAGATTTTACATGTATTAAAAAAAACAACATACATATTTTGGCGAGCTTAACGAGCAACGAGTCGAGTTGAGCAATGAGATTTTCAATGAGCACGATTTGAGGAAAATTTTATCGAGTACTAAGTAGAGTCGAGCACGAGTCAAACAATTTTTGAGTCGAGTCGAACACTGCTTAAGTCGTGATTGACTCGCTCGATAAACACCCCTGGTTGAAATGGTTAAAACTGATCAAATTTGATTTATTTAATTTTGGTTTTATTTAAGGGTTATTATTCTAAGCACTATAGTGAAAAAAATTTCTTCACAGACATACCCAAATTTATTTTAAAAGCTAAAATTCAAATACCTAACTCTCATATCCCTAACTCCGCATCTCTTTTCTAGGAACCCTAACTCCCCATCTTGAAGCTATGTTTCGGATTGTATTTCGCTTACCTGCATAGGAATACCGGTGCATGTTTAGAACCACAAAACTTTTATGAATTTCGTGTGTTGCGTTTCCTCTCTTTATTTGTATTGCATTAATTTACGGGGCTAATTTATGTGAAAAGGAGGGTAATATTGGGTAATTATGAATCTCTAATAAAAAAAGTCTATTCAAATTAGATATATTTCATTATCTTTCATAACAATAAAATTATAATAACAAATCGAAATAATAAAACATTTGTTTCTTCTTATTATTATATTTATATGGCATGCCTAGGTTGATCAGCACACACGTATACACAACATTTATATCGTAGATAATTAAGTTGATTTCGAATATTTTAAGCGAAAGGAGCATTTTCGTAAGGTCTTTGACCGCGGATATTGCCTGGAGGAGCATAGTTGCAACCAATGAAAGTTCCGCCATTGTTGCACCTCACCTTAGCACAGCCAAGACGAATCGAGTTACGCCAGACCACTTGAGTATAATGCCCGCAAACCTTTCCGGCTGCACAACTGTTTGAATTGTAATCGTAGTCAGCCCTCTCGTTAACCCACAATCGTACGGCAGCGGTGCCCGATAGGTCACCGCTACTCCATGCAAGGTTCTCACCATAAGGTCCACCGGAATGCACAAGGATGCAGTCACGAATGCGTTGATTAGCATAGTTTCGTGCATAAGCTGCCACGGTGTTGTCCCAAGTCATGGGGCCGACGCCAACAGCTGCTCGAGCTCGGTTGTGAGCGTCGAGGTAGTCTTGTGGTGAGTCTTGGGCGTGGGAAGGAAGGACCAAGGCTAAGGCTAAGGCCATGAGACAAGTAAGAGCTAGGAAAGAAACCTTTGAAAACTCCATTCGAGATTTGAATCTATAAGATTATTACAATGAAAAGAAATTGAAGTATGAATTGAAAAAGTGAATTTTATGCGTTTTGATGGAGGTATTTATAGACAGTATTTTGGCAGTTGAATGTTCAAACTAGGTTACCATTTCAAGAATTCTTCTTCTGTGTTTATAAATTTTACATGCCAATGACGTTTATAGTTGTTTGCTTCAAGTAATTGAACTGATTTTATTGTATTAGAATATACTCGTTCGATTCACAGAATTAAATAAAATATTTAATAAATTCACTAAATTAATTATAATATTTTTATTATAATTAATTAATTTAATAATTTAATTCTCTTACATATGTATTTATATATTACATCATAATTTAATCTTAACTGTGCTCTAACTAATTATACTCGTGATTTAATATTATTTGTTTAAATCAATTCGGATCCACAATTTTCAAAATTATGCAACACCAGTTGTACTAATTAAATTAGTACTTAATTGACATATAATGATTTGGATTTGAAGTAAAAATGAATTATCGTGCTAAGGCCTAAAACTAAATATATTTTTTTCTCGACAAAATGTATGATTTATTAAAAAATAAAATCATACAAACCCCAGTTGTGTGCTCGTTAAAAACCTCCTTAAGCCTAAAATGAAAGTAAAAAGTACAGCACAACCCCGGGCCATAACAAAACACCCCATAAAAACAATTGTAAACAAAAGCCAAAAAAAAACATCCATCCCACACTCCTAGACACAAGCAGTCGCACAAATAAAACCAAGCAACGATCGGGCAAAGCTACCAAACCAACAACAATAGCCAAAACCAAATAGAAGCAAAGACATAGCAGGCAGCATACCACGATCCAAGCCATACCACCAACATCCACGACACCAGGCCAGCAAAGTGAAAAACCTCCAAACATGCAAACACACAAGTCGCAGGATCAAGCACGAAACAAAGCCACACGATCGATGCCCTCCTTAGCCAAGGCATCCCCAAGGGAATTAGCTTCGCAGAAAACATGATGATAGCACACATTCGTCAAAGAGGAACAAAGCGAGTAAATCGACACAAAAGTATCACATAATGTCCACGGTCGACGTTGCGTTTGCAAAATCCAACCAATTTCTATGCTAGAATCTGATTCAATAATCACATGACAATCGGCCCAAGCTGAATTTAACACCATCTGGAGAGCAAACTCAATTACCCATAATTCAATGATATTAGAATCCAAAATGCTAAGTGGACCCAAAAAATAGCTAAATTCGTCTCTGAATCATCCCGAAGCACACCTCCAAAGCATGTAGGACCTGGTTTACCCCTAGCTGAACCATCTACATTGAACTTAAACATACCACTAGATGGCGGCTCCCAACATACACCAATCCGTGAAGAACTAGACTGGGCCGAGACAACACAATCACCCGGGCATCGCCACCATACTTCTTCCATGACAGAGAAATCTTCATTAACTGCCTTTACTCAAAATAAAGATCGCAGTTTAATTAAAAAACATATCTCCTCATGCGACAATCGTTTTTTTTGTTAAAGACCATCTCATTTCATGCGAGCCATAATGACAATAAGAGGGATGCCACACAGGACAACCACCATTTGCGTTGCATACCCGAGAAAGAGCATAAGCAATCACACTCTATAAAGTCCAACAAGTGCTACGAAAGAACCAAACAAACTCCCCACCGCCCCAAGAACCATTCCCACACCACTCGAACAAAAGCACAAGAATATAGGATGTGATCAATCTTATCCTCAGCCGTACCACACCAAATGCAAAGACCCTGATCCGATGCCAAAACTATGCCGCGTCAATGCAAAAAACTAAAAGTTGGTAAACGTTGCAACCAAACAAACCAAAGGAAAGCTTGAATTTTTGGAGGGACCGACACTTTCCAAGCAAACAAGCCCCCAAATCAGCATCTCCTGTAACACCCGTGTTTTGGGGTTAGGAGTTAGTCAGGTTAGTTGGTCAGAGTCGGTAAAATTAATCTTAATCAATTTGATCTTGGCTTGAGCTAATTGGGTTTTAAGTAATAAGGAGGGACCAATTTGGTGATTTAACCCAAAATAATTTAAAAAGGTAGACAACTTTTGAAAATCCACCATTGGAGGTAAGCTGCATTTTTCACCTCTAATATAAGGTTCTTTATTGAAATTTCCACGTTCTTGGTTCTTTTAAAATGTTTATTTAATAGTCTTTCAATGTGATTTATGGAAATGAGCTTTTTAAAGTGGATTTGTGGAATTTTCGTATGGGTTATATTTTGCTGGGTTTGAGAATGATTTTAGTTATGTTTTTAATGTTAATAATGTTTGGATAATGGTTTGATTATACAATACCCGAACCTAGGTGTGTTGGTGATGGTTGAAGTTCAAAATCTTGAGATTTTGGCTTAGGTTTGGAGAAAATCAGTGGCCGGTGGTTCATTGTTATTGGGTTGATGTTTTTAGATGTTTACAGATGTAGGTTGACGATATATTTGCTGGGTTTAAGTTGGAAGATGCTTAGAATTGATCTATTGATGTTTTCGGTTATTTTCGGTTATGATCGATGGATGGTTGTTCCTAGATGCTGAGTTTTTGAGTTTCTGCAAGTTTGTGGGTTTGAAAACACTTTAATGCTCTGTTTTGGATTGGTTAGAAGTAGGGGAATCTGATTTGAGTATTTCAGACGCGATATCGGGTGATATGGAAGCTTGATTGTGTGATCGACGAGCTTTGGAGTATAGCTGGTGAGTGTAACATTTTTTAAAAGCCTTAACATGGTTAAGGGCAAGTTTTGGGAGTTTAGATTGAGCTTGAAAGGTCAATCTAAACTCAAGAGTAAGTTTGGTTGTTTCCCCTTTGGTTTCAGCTTATTTTACCTTGTCTTTTGAAAGCATGGTTTTCATCTAGGTTTTGAGGGAGCACGAAAATGGACTTTTGGGTGACTATTTGGGTTGGAATTTGTTGAAGTTTGGCTTGAACTTATGGGGTGAATTGATGAATGAGTTTTAGCATCGATTTGTGAAGTAATGGATGTGTTTTGATTGGCTAGAAACAAGAGGAGACATTGGGGAAGCATCGGGATCGAATCCGGGCATATAGGAGACTTGCTTTGGTTGCTAAGGAAGGGTGGCGAGTAACTTTAAATATGTTTTAAAGTTGGTTCAAGTGTGTGTAGAGTGTGTTGGAATGTGCTTGGTAAGCCTTCCCTATGTGGGAGTTAAATTGGTAACTTAACTCCTTGAATTCTATTATGTTATTCATGCCATTGCCTACTTGTTGTTGTGAAGTGTGGATTGGTTGTATATGTATGCCTTGTTATGTATATATAATGAGTATGAGACATGAATGGTGGATATGTGGTGTGGTAAATGAAATTGGCACTAATTAACTTACCGGATGTAAATGATCGATCATTAGGATTAGTGTGCACACAAATTGAGTCAAAACGTACGTGGCCTTGATGGCGTTGAGTCATCAAGGAGGAGTACGGTGATGTAACATTCCACCGGAAATTTATTTATATTCTACGGGATGATGAGTGGAATCTCATCTGTAGGGCATGTGGCGATGAGTGGAATCCCGCCCATGCAAGGTCCGGTGATGAGTGTAATCCCACCGAGGTAATGTGATTGTTGAGATTAAATCCGCACATCCGGGTAAACTAATAGTGGCCAATTGAGCTTGTTCTTATAATTGTGATGTATGATGTTGATATGTGATGTTTGAGCTTAGTATGATGTGAGATGCCATATTATGACTCTTGGAAGACTAGCTAGGTGCACTTGATTGTTTATCTATGTATGTGTAGTAAAGGATTTTCATGCTTGAACCCTGCATTGTTGATGTTTTCGATTTTAGAGCATCCTCACTAAGCTTCTAGCTTACGCTCTCATTTTCAACAATGCAGATCATTTGTGTGGTGTTAACTCGGAGCAAGGCGAAAATGGGCTTTCCAAGTTTTTGTTGCTCAAGTACGGTTAAACAATTATGTAGTAGTTTAGCAATGTGGCAAGAGTGTGTTATGTATAAGCGATGTATGACTCGTATGTGTGTTTGATGTTTATGAATTGACTTGGATTGTAAACACATTATGTCTTGTCAAATGCTTGTGTGATGGCATGCCTTATGAATGCTTAAGTTGCTTTTGACCAGCATGTAAACCTTATTGTGATGAATTGTTCCTTTGGCTTTTAATGTCTTCAAGCATGCCCTTATGTGTAATGTTGCCTTTTGTGTAAGTGCCATGAATAGATGTTTCATCTTATGCCTTGTGTGTTTGAGCATGTTTGACATAGGATCCATGCCTCTAGTTCATGTATGCTTGTGCTGAGTGCCTTTTAGGGTCGTTTAGAGCCTTTAGAGTTGTTGAGAAATGCCTAAGTCTGGTTTTCAAAGGTTGCAGACAGCCCGTGTTTCGAAACAGGCTAACACGTTTCGAAATGGGTAAGGCTTCAGGGACCCCGTATCAGAACTCATTTCGATACGGTTTGGCCACTGTGAACCCCTGTTCTGATACGAGTTTCGAAACATTTTGGCTACTGGAAATCTGAGAAATT
Organism: Hibiscus tridactylites; assembly: GCA_958450335.1. Classification (NCBI taxonomy): domain Eukaryota; kingdom Viridiplantae; phylum Streptophyta; class Magnoliopsida; order Malvales; family Malvaceae; genus Hibiscus; species Hibiscus tridactylites. The sequence goes on along the minus strand of OY288289.1, from coordinate 19,985,420 downwards.
GCCGAGATGAAAGTGTTTCGAAACGGGTCTAAAGGTTTCGGAATGGTCAAAATCTCGTTGACCACGAGAAGTTGACCGTTGAGGGTGTTTCGGAACGGTTGACCTCTGTTCCGATACGGCCTCTTCATATGGGCTTGAGACAGTTGACCAGGTCAAGGCGTTTCGATACGCCTCAATGGTGTTTCGAAACGGCTTGTATAATGGATTAAAAATAAGACTGTTTAATTGTTGTTTGTGTCCAGATGATTGTTTTCTTCAAACTTTTCCGCTGTGGTGATCATATATGTTTTAATGTGCCTTTAGAGAAGTTTTAAAATAAAAGAAAATTTTTTTAGGGTTGCTAACTGAGGGGGAACCTTAACGGGTTTCGCTTCGGTTTTCCCCGTGTGGCCTACTCGGACCGGTCATCCGGCCAGACCGAGACGAGGGGGTTACATCTCCTACCTTATCAAGTAGAAGCAATCTCGACAACACATGTACCAAAAGCCTACCATGCTGATTCGGTTTCCAAATAAGAGTATCCTCAACCCAAGATCATAGTCGTAACGCAGCCACTACCAAATCACCTTAATATTAAATGGAGAAAAACAGTACTCACCTTCGGGGAAGCAAGGAACAAGGAGCGAGAACTTGGGTACAAAAGAAAAAATACAACCAATTCAAGCAAATTGGGGAAACAATGAAACTAAAGACAACTCTGACAAAGCCCTCGGTAATGGTTAAAAGCAAAAATAGATTACCACCAAGCTTGGAACAGCTCCCTCTTATAAGCACCATCCAAAGCAAGGAAGGCAACATTCGAGTTACAGTGGCTTGAAGAACGTAGAAAATGAACCAACCCAATCTTGTGAATCAACTGGTCGATATCAGCCAAAATCAACCACCAAATGCGAGGGCGCAAAGGCGAACTACGAATCCAGCCTATTACCACACTCGATCCCGTTACAATAATAAGATCTCCTTTCCCTACCCAGGCTACTCTAAAAAAGATGTATAAAGCAGTTTTAATGGCAAAAATATCAGCTACCACCACCCCAATATCTCTCAAAGTGCCAAAAATTAGAGCCATGATGACACCATTGTTAGTACAAAGAATACCTCTGCACCATGCGTAGGTAGATCTAGCAAAGCCAACCATACAAAACTTCAACGAGTTTTGGGGGAAAGGTTTACTGACAAGTAGAGAAGATTCCAAACAGGGCAGTGGATTGTCCCACCAACCATCCCAACCATCCAGACGCCACTCTTTCGATGCATGAATCCAAACCAGTGCTCGCATCTTTGTATAGAAAAGGAGGTCTCGTGTGATGAAAGCTATTTTGTTGAAGATGAAATCATTATGAGTCATCCATATACTCCACAAGGCCGCTGCAGAGGACATGTAACACCCCTTTCCCGGCCTGATCGAGAATTGGGTTGGAAAGTGTTACCAATGAATAATAAGATGAACGATGCGATAAAATTTCAATCAAACAACACATTATCAATGTTATACTTATTAAACATTACCATACCTACGTCTTAGTCCAAATTATTCATTTCATAACATTGATTACTCAATTAGGACCAATTCTTAACTTCTACAAGTTTTAGGGACTAAACTATAATTTTAATAATATAAAGGTCCTTTGTCGCAATTGATCACACCACAATGCATTTAAACTCAATATCAGCATGCTTGCAAATTTTCATGTTATTCGGGGTTCGTTTATCCATCCGATTAAACCATTCAAAATTTAGTGACCAATATGTACTCAATGTAAAATTTCAATCTTTGTCTATTAACAGATTTAACTAACACTATATTGATACCCTATAAGACAATATCGGTATGCTATGCCAGAATTTCACATTCCAGTAACAAGATAACAAGCCTGTATCAATACGGTTTAAGACTGTACCGATACTAATTGACCACGTTGACTTTGTATCGATACACCTTAGCCTCGTATCGATACCATTTTTACAACCAAATTTCAGTAGCCAAAATCCGTATCGATACGCTATGTCGTATTAATATGCCTTGTTTCTTATCTCAAATTATGCCTAACTATACCGATACATCATCACCCCGTATCGATACGGCCTGACATGTAATGACATAATTTTGCTGGTTTTTATACGAATTGTTCTATGGACGATGGTGAAATGCAACGAAAATTTATGCACAACATTTCAATACCATAATCTACCAGCATGCGAAGTTTTATGGTCATTCGAGTCCAATTACTAGGTTTTTACCTATTTGAGCCATATATGTCATTTTTGCCAATTTTATCTCCACCAAAAAGTCATTTTAAGGCCCTTAACTACATTACAACCCTTACACATTATAAACATACCAAAATGAGCACAAGAGACTAGTTCAACTACTTTGCTACCATACTAGGAGTTCATAAGGACAAAATACATTACTTTGGGCTTGTAGTGACTTGTCTCGCCTCGACCTTCCGATCTTCAACTACAACGAACTATCAACCTAAAATGCATAGAAGATGAATACATTAGGCTTAGATTGCCTAGTGAGGTAGTCATATACAATGTAAATATCACAATGATACATGAACATCTTCTCATGCTCAATAACATCAATGTTACGCTTCAATATTCAATGATTAACATATCATATTAATTATTATTCCTTGGATTGAATCAAGATAGTGGATACGCGAATTCCTACGCCTCGCCAAAACAATGATTGGTCTACTCTCTCCACCTCGCCAATGACCAACAACAATACACATCCCTCTGCCTCGCCAAATCAATATAGGTTGTAGCCTTAGGACTGCAGTCCACTCGTACACTAAGCTCATAAATTTTATGACATGCTAATTGTATCCAATGTCCGTCCAAATCCAAGGTTTCAGTGACAATATCCATGTTCCATTATTCAATGTTTTATATCCTTAACAATAACTATGATAATGTTTCATAATTTTAATGTCAATATCATTGCTCGATGATTCATTTACAATGTTTCGATAACAATAATTATGTTGATATCAATGCACGATGACGATGACAATGTCAATATCAATATCCTAAGTTCATAATCTAACTTACCGATGCTTACCAATAGTCCGTTTAACAATCCGATGCAATATCCTTAAAAGAATTGTTAGCTATTTAATAGAAATCAACAGAAATGAATTCGGGAAGGCTCCTCAGCTAATCCTGAGTCTCTGACTACACTCACCTTAACAATACGATGCTTTTACGGCTCTCGGATAACAACTCCTTTGTTCCTAGCTTTCGGTGAAGCCGATGGATGTTCTTTGTCAATTTCTTGAGCTAGAAATAACAATAGGAATTATTAGGATTGATAATATGATATCGAAATCGATATAACCATATCAAAATCGATACTTACGCTCAATATTACCAATAGCTATGATTTATTCATGGATAGTCAAAACCTAGCTTTAGATTACTAACTCAATAGCTATGAATTTCAACAATAGCTTGGTGGATTTAGCTTACCTGATCGAGGATAACAATTCGATATCAAAATTTCTAAGAAAAACTCAAGCTTTAGAAAGTCATCAATGGAGGTGCTTGCTTGACTATGAATGATGAAGATGGTAACTTTAAAGGAGGTGCTTGTTTTCATTACAATCGGGTAAGTTTCTAATTTTATTCTTTCTTATTCTCAATGACCGGGTACCTTTCCATCTCCCGAAGGAATTCAATTCCTTAACCCCACGTGTATGGCGATTAAGCTTAGGAAGGGGCTAATCATAAAGTTAGTCCCTCTACTTTCGATACTTTATGGTTTTATCCCTAAACTTTCAATTTTCACAATTTAGTCACTAAACATTCCTTAATGGATTCAATAAGGTCCTTAAACAACAAATTTGACTCAATCAAGGTCTAAATTCGATGCAATCAAATACACAAACAATATCAATGCAATATTTAGACTTTCCGATTTAGGATTTCCGATTGCTGGAACCCAATTCCGACTAGACCGGATTTTGGGGTGTTACAGGACACCAACAAGAAACATCTATGTGGCCCAGAGCATTTACAAGAGAAGCAGAATTCGAGGAAATCTGAAATATTTGTAAGCTCTCCCCACTCTTCCTTCCACCATTGACAGAATAATTTCCAAAAAACGAACGATAAACATGTAATTTACAAACATGTGATATAAATCTTCAATGGCCAAACATCACCAACAACATAAACAATGATCCAAGTCGCACTCAATCCCTTGTTCATGCAAGAATTCTTTTGTTGGATTGCGATCAATTTTTAGCATCCATAAAAAGTTCTTGACGTTTGGAGGAACCTTCAGTTTCCAAATTCTCCCAATGTCGAATACCGGATCTTTTACATCAATGTTAATAATAAGTTGAGATAATTTATTGACTGAGAACAACCCCGCTTTGTCATGAACCCAAATAATCTTGTCAGCAACTTCTGGAATGATCTGAGTTCTACCAATGAGAGTTTTGAGGTCCACCACCATACTCTTTTTGCGATCCAACAAAGGTCTGGAAAAAATATTGTCCCAAGAAATCGAAGTAAGATCCTTGTACACTGCCACATCCAAGATTGTAGCACCTTTATTGCAAGCCAACCTATATAATATGGTAAAAAGGGATCGTAAAGGTTTATACCCACACCAAACGTCCTCCCAAAAGAGAACTGACACCCCGTTACCAATGCTCCATCTAAAGGCTTCATTGTTCATCCATCTATCGACATCCACGTGTTTCCAATTATTCACAATGCCCCTCAACACCACAAACATTCTTTATAAAAACGATGTATTCTAATATTGAACGAATATGTTATTAACTAATAACAATGTTATTATCAAATTAGAAATAGGGTTGAATTGGTAGGTAGTTCGGTGGTTGTAGTTTCTTTAGAAGAAGGTGAGGAAGCTAGGGTTTTTTTCCCAGAGTTGGCAAAGAAGAAACTCAAAGAAAAACGATATAGCTCCTTAAGTAATTTTCAGGATCTTGCTTTATCCGACCTCCAAAGAAAGAAGAAAGATCGGGCGATCAGAAAAGAGAAGAAAAAATCTAAGGAGTTCGCATCTTCAGAGCTACCAGGACACTCACTGTCTGATTCTGATCTGCTGGGTAGGTGGGAGTGCCTAACTCGGGAAACTAGGAAAGCGCTAAAAGTGGGAAAAAGATTGGGAATTCAAATTGTAGGCAATGAAGATCAAGCAATAAGAGACATAGCCCTTCTGATGCAAAATTAGAGGGATTTGAAAAAGGGGAAGGCGAGATTAAGAATTCTCACTCGGAATGTAAGGAGACGACTTTAGGAGGAAATAATCTTGGCGGTTAAGAAAATGGTGCTCACACAATGACGACGTGCTTATACTGCAAGAAACAAAAAGCAACAATCTGGTGGAGTCTGAGGGATATGGTATTTTTTTTCAATCTCGTAATTTCTTATCATAATAAGGAATTTGGAGGGAACTATGTTTTTCTACCCTGGGGAGTTTCGGAACGGTGTCGTTGTGAGTATTTTTATCATCATTGAGTAATTAGATCAAAGGTTTTCATTGTGGCTATTTGGTGGCTTTTTCAACGCTGGCAGATGTAAAAGTGAGAGAAGTGGTTGAGGGCTTTCATGGTCTAGAGCTTTTTATCAGTCATTGAAGGGATCAATTTAATTGACCACCAGTGTAGGGTGCATGTTAATACATAGTTTTTGGAGGGAAATTCTGTGTTTTGGTGGAAAATACAATGGAAACAGGACCTCTAGAAGATTTGGGTGCTGATTTTGCAGAATTATCGCCGTAAAGACAACGTTGGAAGTTTTTTTAGAGGCGAAGTGGAGCGGTAAAGCTTATCTTCGGTTTGAATCCGACACAAAGGTTGTGTTGCTTTGGTTTTTGGAGGCTTTGCAAAGACCTTGGCGTTTGGTGACCATTTTTGGTTGATTTGTCAGTTTGGCTCGATAAAATAGGATTTTAGAGTTTGCCTACTTGCCTTGTTTTGTTTGGAAAAGGATGGCCTGCAGATGGTTACCATTTTCTTAGCATGGTGGTAGATAAATATGGAGGTTGAAGTCAGTTGGGACTAGGAGAGCATGTGTGAATCTTTTTGCCTTGCCAAGTAGTTTTCGAGTCTTTTAGGGTGGTTTTGGGAGGGTGATTTGACTGAATTTAGATAATCTAACAAGTTTGGTGGTCGATAGGTGTTTGATGTTGTGATTTTGGGTGTATTTCGTGTTTTCCTTTGATGTTTTGTTTCCTCCCTCTTGTTGTATGTACTCTTTTCCTCCATTTTAGGCTTAGGGAGGTTTTTAATGAGGCATACAATTTGAGGTTTATAATAATAAAATTAATTTGCTGAGCAAAAAAAATATATAAAAAATACAACACAAAACATAATATACATACACACATGTCCAAATCTATATAAAATTAATTACAAACACTTACAAGCACAAATACAATATAATATAAAAATAAATGCATTTATAAAAAGAGTTATTCAAACTATATATATTAGAGTTGAATTTAAAAAAAAAAGAAAATCGAGTTTTTTTTTTTAACAATTCCTAGTACCTAGGGGAAAGGGGAAATTTGCTCTTAATGAGTATTGAACCCACAACTTAGGGGAAATAGAGTTTCAACTGAGAGCTTTTAACCACATACTCTAGAGAATGTCACTACAATAAAATAGATTTTTAGCGGCACTTTTAGCTGTGTTTTTTAGTAAACAACGCTAATTTTGTACATTTAGTGGCATTTTTTGAATAACGTCGCGATGAGCTTATATATGGTGATGTTTTTAAAGAAATGCCGCTACAGACACGTACTTTAGTAGCGTTTGTTAGACAAAGGCCGCTATAAACACGTACTTTAGTGGCGTTTGTTAGACAAACACCGCTAAAGACACTTACTTTGGTGGTGTTTGTCCAACAAACACCGCAATATAATTTAATTGTTTAAATTCAACATCGACTCCATTTATATCTTATTGAAACCTTATAAAGAAGCGAATTACAAGTATAGATCGTCGAGCTAAGTAATGAGGTAGGGGAAGAAGATACATAGTCAATAGCAGCATTTGGAGGGACAAACGCCACTAAAGACAAGGTATATAGCAGCGTTTGGTAGAAAAAACGCCACTAAAGATAAGATATTTTAGCGGCGTTTGGTGGAACAAACGCCACTAAAGACAAGGTATTTCACGGAGTTTGGAGGAACAAACACCACTATATATCTCGACCTTTTGTGGTGTTTTTTTGCTCACAAAATTTGCTAATGGTTGCGGCGTTTAATTTAGTGGTACTTCTTGCGAAGCTTTTGTCACCGCCGGAGGGTCTTTAGCGGCGCTTAAAATGCCGATATACGGCTAAAAAACGATGTTAAAAGCATGTTTTGTTGTAGTGTGTTGACAAGATAAAGTAGAGTTGAATACCTTATTTAACTTTTTTTTTATTAAATAGTGTTACAATAATATTCTGAAAGCAAATGTCAATATTCGAACTCACACAAAATGAAGCGGATGAGTATCCATGACCAATATTCTAATAAATAAATCTCGAATACCTTATTTAACTTTTAAAATGATTTATACCCATGTATATGTGTCTATTAACGAACCATACTGTTGGGGATAACTTTTAAATTAAGTTATAGGTATTTCAATATTCTATTTCAACGTAAGAAAAAAAAAATCAACTTCATCTATCCAGACCTAGTTTATTTCGATTTGGGATGAATTGGTGTATGTATACGTAAGAATTGACTTGAATTTGAGAGTCAAGAACATATCTTCCACTCAAGGTTTTTCTTTTATGCTAAAACCAAATTATTTACATGGCGGCTCTTACTTTTGTCTGCCTCGTCTCGTGTCTGCGCTAGATTATATTTTGTTTTTCCTCCGGTCATTTTCACTTCAAAAACAACATTTAATTTATTACCATAACCACCGGCCAGTTTCATAAAATATATGTAACGTGAAAACTTGTTTCCCAAAGTTTTTTTTGTCAAATCTTATCTAATCCTAATCCTATTTAGAGAAGAGAATGAGAGACTCTAAGTCTCTAAGAAAAGAAAGAGGGTGATCCGAGTGGGTTTAGAACCCATGATCTAAAGAAATTGAGAGAACAAAGATGAGCAGTTTAACAAACCACCCAAATGAGCTTGCTCGTTTCCCAAAGTGATAATGCAAATGAAATTAATTATATTTTATATATTTATATTACTAGCATGCACTACAAAAAAATGTACATATACCGACGCTCGGTTATACCGACGGACAGATATCGTCGCTATAGATAATCTATAGCGACGGAAAATAACACCATCGGTAAAAGTTCGGATATATACCGACGGATAAAGAATTTGACGGTATAGATGTAATATATACCGACGGAAAATAAGAATGCGTCGGTATAGATCTGATATATACCGACGACTTACTGAAACCGTCGGTATAGGTGTAGTTTATACCGACGGTTATTGTGACCGTCGGTATAGGTGACCCAGTTTGTCGGTATAAGTAAACTTGTGTGACGGTATAGATAAAATATTTACCGACGGTATTTACCACCGCCGGTATAGGCAGGTAAAAACTTGAAAACTCAGAATAGTGGAGTTTTTGTTACAAGTAAGACGTGGAGCTATGCAACTACAAGAGACAAGCAACCAGTCGAAGGAGAAGTTAACTATTATGGGACTTTGAAAGATATCGTTGAATTGAATTATTCAGGTCGATTTAAAGTTGTATTGTTTAAATGTGATTGGGTTGATATCAATAGAGGTTGCAAGAAAGATAAATTTGGTTTCACGCTTGTGAATTTCTCGCATTTGGCGCACAAAGGGAACAATTTAATTGATGATCCATTTGTGTTAGCATCACAAGTTAAGAAAGTTTACTTTGTTAAGGATGAAAGACAACCCGGTTGGCAAATCGTCAAACATGCTAAGCTTAGAGATGTGTTCGATATGGGTGATGCGTCATGCTTTAACAAAGATGAGGAACTTGAACAATTGATTTCAGATGATTCTACCGACACTGGTGTCTCAAGTTGGATCAGAAATGATGGTGCTAATGGATTGGATGTCACTCCTGATATGGAAAATGAAAATATAAAGGAATACCCAATTAATGAAGAAAATGGAGAAGACATGTTTTAGAGTTATATGTCATCTTTTGTACATGTTTTATTGTAGTCATGGGTTAATGGATTGGATGTTATTAATACTAAATTTACTCATATTTTATATTGAATTTTGCAACTGCAAAATAAGTTTATTGTTAGTTTTTTCCTGCAATTGCAAAATAAGTTTATTGTTAGTTTTTTCCTACAATTGCAATATAAGTTTTTAATACTAAATTTGCTGACAATAAGATGTTGCTACAATATAAGTTTACTCATATTTTATATTGAATTTTGCAGGAGTTTGAACAATATGGCGAAACGAAAACGTCTTAACATTGTTTCAACAATCAGAAACTCTGAATCCCGTGCTCAAAGTGAAGAACAACGAGCCACATCTGCGCAGCATCAAGAGCAATCTCAAGCACAACAATCACAACAATCTGAAGAAGTTCAAGGAGTAGTTGGACAACAATCCCGTGAAGAACAATCACAACCTTCATCAGGTATGATATTTTCACCTCAAATCAACGGTTCAAATACAATTATTTGTTTGAGTTTCATTTGTACTTACTCATATTCATGTAGAGGACATTAATCATAAGAAAGTTCGAGGAGCAACACTTATGCCAGATATTTGGGAGCTGCGAGAGGGACAACGCGTTAATGTCAAAATTAACAATTTATATCAACCTGTGGGTGAAGAATCGACTTGCTTATGTCGCTTTATTGGAACGATGGTGCGAAAGGCTGAGTTTGCGCCAATTAGTTATTTGAATTGGCATGAGATGTCGAACAATAAGAAAGAAGAAATGTGGTCCACGATCGAGGTATGTGCACTAATTAAATATTGCATTGTTTAACATGAGATAGATGATTGTTATGGATCACTGCATTGTTTAAAATTCGTAGGCTCAAATGTCAACTCTACTTTTCCAAGGGGTGGCTACTTTTCCATGAAACAGTTCACAAAAATAATCAAGACTTCTTCGTTCATTCAAAATGAAAAGATGATCATAATTTTTTAGGGAAAAAGGGGACAGTTCTTAAGAGGAAAGATTTACTTTTTCAAGTATTCTAGAGTACTAGCAACAAATTGAGGTTTCAAACCAATTTAATACATTAAAGAATAAATGAACAACAATGAAAAGTAACATTTTTTCCTTCCTGAAAATTGAAAATGGATGGCTATAGCAATTGATACCTGGAGTCATTCCAAGTTCATACATTCTAGCAAGAATTTTCTTTTGCAAAGTTAATTGCTCATGAAACCAACTTTCTGGAAGTGGTCCACCCCATCTGGCATTGAAGTATCACTTATTAGATTCAAAATTACAACACCATCATAACTAACTGAATTGTCTACATCGTTTTTTTAGAAGGAAAAAAATGTCTATATCCGGGATTATTAGAATAGGCCATTAAAAGAACATTCCATCATATTGTAGATTATGCAAGTATAGGCTAAGTAGAGTTTTAATTCCTATTTATCTTGTACTCTATAACCTATCTAAGTAGAAATCAGATTAGAGTCTTGTGTAATTAGGACTCTACTTGTGTAATTACAGTAGGTAACTACTGTTGTTGTATATTTGCCTATTTAATATAGGCCTAATCATGTTGTATTCGACAGTGAGAATAATTCAGAGAATAAAAGTTCTATTCTCCCACTATCTTTCTCTTGAGTTATCTACACGTATCACATGATTTATTCTAATCACCAGGGCAAAGGGAAATAAAGAATCATACTCTGAAAGGAAGGTAAAGACATTTCCCATTAGCATGTTCTTAAAAGGCCTTCAAAAATCAATCATTTAAGCAAAGCAATGTTTTCATGGTTTCTAAGATGCGTAAGGATTGAATTGTTAAGTTTAAGGCTGTCCCATATATATATGCATGAATTTTGGGTTTGTTCTTGCTTATGAAATTGTTAAGGGACTGTTTTGAGTATTTATAGGTATGAAGGACTGTTACTTTTTGTATTTGTGAGCATCTTGCTTGTTTACCTTTGGATAATAAAACACTAACTTTATCTAAATAATAATTATTCTTGGATTGTGATACCTCTTATTTTGTTAATGCAGTTAAAATTTCAATTTCAACTATTTGATTCGGAGGAAGGCGTTGATGAAGCCACATTAAAGCATGTTAAGAAATGGGTTCTCTCAGATATGAATACCAAATGGAGGCAGTGGAAAAATGAATTAAAATCTCAAATATTTGATGAGAACCAAACTGTAGAGCAGATCGTCGAAAATTGCAAAGATCCACGAGTGAATTTGGACCAATTGAAGACACTTGTTGAATATTGGTTGTCCTCAAAGGCGATGGTAAAATACTACAATTTTATAATTTCTATAACTTTAATATTTAAACTTTTGTTAACATTTATTACCTATAATTCGAATAGGAACAAAGTGCCACAAATATATCAAATAGGTCAAAGCTAAGTGAACCACATTGCACAGGAACAAGATCTTTCCCTAGGATTGTTGAAGATTTGGTGCGTATAATTTTCTTTATTATTATCATTGATTTGAAAATTTGTTTCTAATATCTCTCGATGTTTTCTTAATGTCAGAATGCAGAATCTAATGGAATCCCACCAACACGAGCTGATGTCTATGTTCGATCTCGTACACGCAAAGATGGAAGCATCGTGAGTTCTAGGGCCGCAGTTGTTTTGGTAATTTATTATTATTATTAAGTTTTGTATATGTGTTCAGTATAAATATAATATAGTTATTATATTATATGTTTAACTTGCTTATATTTTTAGGAACGCATTCAAGAGAAGAGAAATGAAAGCTCGTCTTCTGAGAATTTATCACAAACTTCATGGTCAAATGATGTGTTTGCTCAAGTTAAGGGACCGGAAAGAAGAGGACGTGTTCGTTGTGTAGGGGCGGTTCACACCCGTTCTTCTCAAGAATCTGGACCTTCACAATCAGCTCAAAATACTGAAGAAGTGGAAGGGTTGAAATCTAAGGTTGCGAAATTAGAAAAACTTTTTGAAACTTGTTTTCTACCCTACTTTCAACAACAGCGTCCAGATCTACATGTGCCCGATATGGATGCTTTGCTTCGTATGGTTGATACAGAGGTATTCAAAATATTTTTCTTTCTTATTACTCCATTCATTTTTTATTTAAATTCATTTTTTTAATTACTTTTAATAGGCAACACCTGATGCTGGTAGTGCTTCAGCACCAGTCAATTGTATCAGTCCATCCTTGCCTTCAACAAATCAACAAAATACAAGTGGAAATGATGCTGGTAGACAATAGAGGGTGATTGTACTAAACTCGTAGGTACTTGTTTGCATATTACTTTTGTTTGTACTAAACTCGTGGGTACTAAACTCGTAGGTACTTGTTTGCATATTACTTTTATTTGTACTAAACTCGTAGGTACTTGTTTTATTGATTATGTATTACATACTTTTTTTATTCGAACATTAAATCTAATATTTTCCCTTTATTAAAATGAAATTATTTTTGTTATTGTAGTTTTAGTAATTTTAATATTTAAAATAAAAAAATATTAAATAAAAAAATGGAATATATTAATAATTATTTAATATTTAAAAAAATAAAAAATACCAATTAAACCTATACCGACGGACAAAACTGCCAGTAAAAGATAACCGCTAGGCGCTATACCGACGGACAAACCGTCATTATAGATAATAGCTATACCAACGGACACAACCGTTGGTATAGATCTATACCCCTATACCGACGGACAAACCGTCATTATAGATAACAGCTATAGCAACGGACACAACCGTTGGTATAGATCTATACCCCTATACCGACGGACAGACCGTCATTATAGATAACACCTATACCGACGGACAAAACCGTTGGTATAGGTATTCTGAGCCTATACCGACGGACAGAATGCGTCGGAATATATACCTTAATTTGTCGGGGTAGTCCACACCTATACCTACGGCTGTGTCCGTCGGTATAGGTTCAGAATACCTATACCAACGGTTTTGTCCGTCGGTATAACTTTATACCGACAAGCGTATTACCGACGGCGTTTTGTCTGTCGGAATTTCCCTTTTGTCCGTCGGTAAAAGTGTTTAGGGTATATACCGACGGATTTTTGGTGTTTTACCGACAAATTTGTGTCCGTCGGTATATGTCACTTTTTTTGTAGTGATGGTTTATGAATTTATATAGTGATAATTAAATTTGTGACGTTATGGGGTTCAACGCAACCAACGCACAAAACTCCGGTTGTCAATGGGGAAGCTCTCTGCGAACCCTTAGACAATGGAGGACTTGGCTTCAGTCGTATGCATCCCTACACATAAAATTGGATTCACTTTTGTCTCGAAGCCGAATTTGTTGTGGGTTACCCTTTTGAGGCAAAAATACAAAGTGGCAGATTAGTGCCATGCTACTTTACAACGATCTGTTTGCACTCCTCTTTGGCGAGCCTTGGCAAATAACTGGGATATGATTCGCTCTAATTTAGCTTGGACATTTGGTAATGGTAGCCTAATTCGGCCTCTTGATGATGTATGGCTTCCAGCTATTGGGCCTCCTTAGTACTAAATGTCCTGACCTTTCGGATCAAAATGACGCTTGTATTTGGCACTGGGACCATAGCCACACTTTTACAATCGCCTGGTAGAACAAACTTGGGATGAACCTTCACCAATCTAGAAGGTGATTTGGCGAATTTATGTGCCGCAATGCCTCCGATTATTTATTTGGGTGGTGTACTGCCAAAAGCTCATGACAAATAATGAACAGTGTCGGAGACAGATTACAGACTCCTCTACATGCACAGCTTGTGATAACCATGTCAAAACTGTGTCTCATGCTTTACGAGACTGCCCTCACACGAAGTCTCTTTGGTGCTCGATCATTACTAACGCTATGCCATGCTCCTTTGGGTTGGATATTCCGGAATGGCTTCATGCCAGTTTAACTACTGATATCGTGCACCCAAAATGGAAGCTGCCTAGGAACATAATCTTCACTTCCATGTTATGTCAGGTCTGGAAAAACAGAAACGAACTAGCCTTCAACTGGTCCCTTAACCCAAACTCGACTCTTATAAGAATTGGCATGGCGTGGGCTAATTGTTATGATGTTGCTGTCGAGCCTTCTCCTGCACCGTTGGTTGCCCAGTCTACTCCAGTGCAATGGCAAGCTCCGGTTCCTGGATGCATATGCGTGAATGTTGATGGAGCAGTCTCCAACTCCTCGGGTGTCAGTTCTGTTTGTTGAACAAATACCAGTTGGATGAGTGATGACACCAAGGAAAGTTTGTTAGTCAATTGGGTTTATTACGTGAGCTGTAAAATCCATGAGTCAGCATGGTCGTTACAAAAAAAATTAGGGTTTTCTTCATGCTTTATATACCCCATGCACTGCATCGGTAAAACCAACCTTTTGAGCATTCAATGAAAACCAGAAAAGTTTTTCTTCATTCTTTGTTTATCGTGAAAATGATCAAAATATAAGTCTCAACATGGTATCAGGCCATCGATCTTGTGCCTAACCTAAGCTCGCTGCAGTTCTGACATCATTCCTCCTATGTGCTCCGTTTTCCGGCTTTCAACATGTCTGATTCTGACGCTTCCGATGCACTAACTGATGTTTTCTCTAATCGACGCGTTAATGTCATGCTTGATGATACAAACTACTTGCTATGGAAACATCAAGTTCTTTTAACCATTCGTGGCTTGGGACTGGAGCATTATCTTGATTCGTCACACCCTGTTCCTGAAAAATTGATTCCTAGAACTAATGGTGATCGGATCCCTAATCCAGCCTACCTGCGTCACTTCAAGCAAGATAGCTCTCTAGCGTCGTGGTTACTCTCCACCGTCAGTGCCACTGTTCTCCCTCAGCTTGTTGGGTCCGAAACATCCTCTTCCATTTGGACTGCCATCACCAACTCTCACTCCAAACTCTCCACCACAATACTTATGCACCTTCACTGCAAACTCCGGTCACTGAAGAAGGGCAGTCTCACCATGTCTGAGTATGTCATTCAGGTTAAAACCATCTGCGATCTTTTGGCGTCATGTGGAAATTCAGTTTCTCAGCTTGAACACATTGCCACCATCATTAATGGCTTACCCATGGAATATGAACCTTCGGTTGCTGCCATTATAGCCAGCAAGGAACCCTTCTCCCTTGATAGTGTTGTATCCATTCTCACTGATGTTGAATCTAGACTCATGGACCCCTCTCGCTTCCCAATTAGCGTTAACGTTACTAAGCTCTCCTCAACTTCACCCTCTGACACTCTTTCATGTGATACTCTTGTTGTTCGACAAAATGCTCACACCAACTCCACCAACAACAAATTCAAAGGTCGTCCAAAGTTTCAATGCCAACTGTGTGGGAAGTTGGGCCATCTTGCTGACCGTTGTTGGCATCGTTTCAACAAGGACTTTAAACGTGTATCCACCTCACATCCCTCGGCTCACCCCTCAGCTCATGCCAATGTTTGTTGCTGTCATCAAAACCCTACTAAGACCTCATACGACCCTTTTGTTACTTCACCCAGTGACAACTCTGGCACTGATTCTCCTTCTACAACTGATGTTCAAGTCAACACTCTTATGATGTCTGGTGGTCTGTGGTTCCCTGATTCCGGTGCTACTCACCATGTCACCAACAAGTTGGATAATCTTCACCTTCGCGATCCTTATAAGGGCAGTGGTAAGGTTCATATTGGTGATGGCTCACCACTACATATTGCTCATATTGGTCATGGTACGATTGATTTATCTTCTCGCCCTCTTACTTTAAATTGGTTACTTCATGTGCCTCAAATCATAAAGAACTTGATCTTTGTGTCTAAATTTACTAAGGATAACTCTGTTTACATTAAGTTTCATGCAACCTCTTGTTATGTGAAGGATGAACATACATGTTCAGTTCTACTGACCGTGAAGCAGTCTGGGGGTCTTTATAGCTTTGAGTTTCCATCACCTGCATCCGCTACTGTCCTCACCACTGATGTTGCTTCAGATTATCTCCTTTGGCATAGACGAATGGGTCACCCTACGGCTCGTGTGATCAACACAACTCTTAATAAGCAAGTAGTCTCTCCTAAGTCCTTGGTGTGTACACCATGTCAATTGGGCAAGAGCCATGTTCAGCCCTTCTTTATTTCCTCTCATGTCTATACATTTCCTTTTGAGTTAGTGGAAGTTGATGTATGAGGTCCTGCCCCTGAATTATATAATGGCTATAGATACTATGTCTCCTTTGTTGACAAATATACTCGATTCTGTTCAGTTTGTCTCCTTCGCACTAAGTCAGAAGTCTCAGCTGCATTTGAACTATTCTATGCCTTGGTCACAAATCAATTCAATGCCAAACTCATTGCTCTTGAAACCGATGGTGGGGGAGAATTCATTCCCCTTGCAACCAAACTATCTGTACTTGGGATTCAACACCGCACTACATGCCCACATACGTCTCAACAAAATGGCCTTGTTGAAAGGAAACACCGCCATATCGTTGAAACATCACTCACCCTTCTAGCTCAAGCTTCTGTTCCTTTCATGTTCTGGGCGTATGTTGTTCTCAGTGATGTATATCTCATTAATCATATGCCATCGCCAACTATTAGGAACATCTCACCGTTCCAAAAGCTCTATGGCAAGCCTTCTGACTACACGATGCTTTGAGTCTTTGGCTGCCAATGTTTCCCACATCTTCGACCGTTCAACAAGCACAAGTTTGAGTTTCGATCCCAATCGTGTGTGTTTTTAGGATACTCTCCCAAACATCACGAGTATCAATGCCTTGCCAAGGATGGAAGGATATATGTCTCGCGCAATGTTTTCTTTGATGAATTTGTGTTCCCGTTTGCTACTGAATCATGTTCAACCTCCTCCACTCTCAAGACCTTTCAACCTTCTCCTCTTCATGTTATCCCTGAAGTTCACCTTCCCTTCCCTACTGGGCAGAACCCTAGTGACAACACCAATGTTCACTCCTCCCCTTTATCATCTCCACCACCTAATACCATGTCTGCACCTACTGACTCTACTGCACATGTTTCTCCTCCATCACAAGCCAATGTTGATGCTGATACTACAGTTGAATTCCCTAACATCCCCTCCACCACAACCATAGATCCCTTGGCTCCTGACACACATGATCCTCCACCATCATCAGTCTCTCTTCCCTCAAATGTTGGTAACACTCATGGCATGGTCACTAGGGCAAAGGATGGCATATTTAAACCCAAGATCCTTCAGCTGCAACATCAGGAAGTACCCTCCACTATTCAAGAGGCCTTACAGGATGCTAACTGGCACACTGTTGTTATGCTTGAGTACAACGCTATTGTTGAAAATGCCACCTGGGACATTGTACCTCTACCAGCACACATCGTAAGCCTATAGGCTGCAAATGGATATTTAGGCTCAAACACAACTCCGATGGCTCTGTTAACAGGCATAAGGCACGCCTAGTGGCCAAAGGTTTCTCCCAGGTTCCTGGCTCAGATTTTATGGACACCTTCAGTCCAGTAATCCGTTTTTCCACTGTCAACATCCTTCTTTCCATGGCAGTCATGAACAATTGGCCACTCCGACAAGTTGATGTTAATAACACCTTCCTCAAAGGTGATCTACGAGAAGAAGTGTATATGCTTCAGCCTCCAGGCTTTGAAAAACGAGTTGCCAATGGTGATCTTCCCGTGTGTAGGCTAAAGAAAGCCCTCTATGGGCTTCGCCAAGCACCAAGGAACTGGTTCCAGAAACTCAATGTATTCCTTACTACTCTTGGCTTCCGCTCCTCCCGTGCTGACTTATCCTTATTTATCTACTACTGTGACAACATCACTACATACCTGGTGGTCTATGTAGATGATATTCTCATCACCGGGAACTCAGAAGCTCACATTCAACAAGTCATCACTGCCCTTGACTCTACATTCTCCCTTAAGGATCTTGGCACACTACAATTCTTCTTGGGAATTGTCGTACAACACTACTCTCATGGTCTATTCCTGTCCCAAAAGACCTTCATTACTGAAATCCTATATCGAACAAACATGTTTCACTCTCGACCCACTGCAACACCAATGGCAACTTTTCCAAAACTAAGTCGTTTTGATGGCGAGAAACTGGCTGATACACACTTCTACCGAAGCATAGTTGGTGCCCTATTGTATGTCTTCCACACCAGACCTGACATCTCTTATGTTGTCACTAAGGTTGCCCAGTTCATGCAAGAACCAACATTTGTTCACTGGAGTGCCGTCAGAAGAATCCTTCGATGTTTAAATGGCACGCTGGACTTTGGCTTATGGTTTGAAGCACGACCATCCTCCTCCTCTAAACTCATCATCTATATTGATGCAGACTGGGCGGGCGACCAAGATGACAGATGATCCATGTCTGGTCATTGTGTCTTCCACAATGGTCACCTTGTCACCTGGAGCTCTAAAAAACAGCGGGCTGTGTCCCGTTCCACAGCAGAAGCAGAATATAGGAGCTTAGCTGATGCTACCTCTGAAGCTGTCTGGGTGAATGATGTTCTCACTGAGATGACTGCACCACCTTCCTCTGTCACCAAACTCTAGTGCGACAACACCAGTGTCGTGGCTATGGCAGCCAACCCCGTCCTTCACACAAAGGCAAAGCATGTTTAACTTAGTCTACACTTTGTCCGTGAACGAGTTGCAAATGGTGAGCTTCAAGTCAACTATGTCCCAGCTCAAGATCAACTTGTAGACACACTCACTAAACCTCTCCCTCTTGAACGATTTGAAACCTTGCGCCACAGACTACATGTTGTACCTCGAGCAGCTGTAGAGAACTCAGAAAACCGGGTGAATGTTTAACAAATACCAGCTGGATGAGTGATGACACCAAGGAAAGTTTGTTAGTCAGCTGAGTTTGTTACGTGAGCTGTAAAATCCATGAGTCAGCATGGTCGTTACAAAAAATTAGGGTTTTCTTCATGCTTTATATACCCCATTCACTGCACCTGTAAAACAAACCTTCTGAGCATCCAATGAAACCAGAAAAGTTCTTCTTTATTCTTTGTTTATCGTGAACATGATCAAAATATAAGTCTCGACATAGTATCATGTTGAACAAATACCAGCTGAATGAGTGATGACACCAAGGAAAGTTTGTTAGTCAGCTGAGTTTGTTACGTGAGCTGTAAAATCCATGAGTCAGCATGGTCGTTACAAAAAATTAGGGTTTTCTTCATGCTTTATATACCCATGCACTGCATCTGTAAAACCAACCTTTTGAGCATTCAATGAAAACCAGAAAAGTTCTTCTTCATTCTTTTTTTATCGTGAAAATGATCAAAATATAAGTCTCAACACTAGGCCTGTAAACGAACCGAACGAACACGAACGAGGGTGTGTTCATGTTCGTTCGTTTAACTTTAACCGAACAAATGAACGAACACGAACATAAACGAACACAAAATTTCTTGTTCATGTTCGTTCATTAAGGAATGTAGTTTGTTCGTGTTCGTTTATGTTCGTTCGTTTAAATGGTAAACGAACATAAATGAACATAAACGAACACTATAGAACACAAACGAACATGAACAAACATATAAAATTTGTTAAATATTTAATATTTTTGGTTAGTTCGATTAATTCAATTAATTAACCGATTTTAAACCGAATTAATCGATAATTAAAATTTGAAAAAACTCTTAATCATTAGTCGAAACCTAAAATTATCTAATAGATTAACTAACTTTGTTTTGGTTCGGTCGGTAAGTTCGGTTTAACCGAATAATGAGCACCCCTAGACATATGTGAATAAATTTAAATGAACATAAACGAACATAAATGAACATAAAACTAAGGAACATAAATGAACAAACATAAACTAACGGATTACCGAACGTTCACGAACATAAATGAACGAACAAGTCTTTTGTTCGTGTTCGTTCATTTAATTAGACGAACAAAAAATCTAGTTCATGTTTGTTCGTTTAATAAATAAACGAACATAAACGAACTTTCCATCAAACGGTTCACGAACGGTTTGCTGAACGTTCAGTTCGTTTACAGCCCTAGTCAACACGGTTGGCGATCACTTCCGCGATAGGGAAGGTAACTGGCTGTTGCGCTCCATAAATTCATCGGAAACTCCAATATATTACTAAACGAGCTCTAGGCCATCTTCACTAGCCTCGGTCTTGCTTGGTCTCAAGGATATGAAATTATTAAGGTTCAATCTGATTGCAAAAAAGCTGTTGATCTGGTTAATGGCAGTGCTGCTGAGTTCTCGCCTTTCCCCTTGTTCTCGCTAAACTCGTTGATACACAGTTGTTTTCTCTGGTTACTCTCGAGGATGCCCCCAGCTCAATTCCTGACCTCCTAGGGACCTGCATGGCCCCCTATTGCAAGTCTAGTGTTAACTAGGCTGCTATTCTAATTCAAAAAAATGTGATGTCGTCTATTAAAAATAGAATTATCAAGAATTTGATTTAATTTTTATCAAAAAAAAAGAAAAGAAAAAAGACGTTGGCTCAGAGAGGTCGTCATGCCAATTTTAAAATGTCCATTTTGGAACATTTGATCCGACCCAATCAAGCTCGAATAACTTTTTATTAATTAAAATGTTTTTAAATATTTTTATAAAAAAGTATATGATTAAATTTATTTAAAAATATAATATTAAAAGAATAATACATTTGGATCTTGTTGGATCGAACTAAACAAAAACAAACTTAGATACTAATTATTTGTTGATTTAACTAATGAGATGTTCAATCCCTAAATATATTTTAAGATTTGAATTTTAACATTATAAATTAAATATGATAAAATGGAAAGGCCGCCCTCAAACTGGGTCTATGTAGTATTCAAATCAAATTATTCTATTAATGGATTAAATATTATTTATTCTAAAAAAGGACATGAAATAAAAAGATAAACTACATGGTTGCCCCCTTTTGTTTTTGAGCTGTTTGATTTAAGCCACCAATTTTGAAAATTACGTTTTGCTCATTTACGTTATTAATTTATAACATTTTTTCCACTGAACCTTAACTCTTGTTCGTGCGATGACGTGTCATGTTAGCCGAAAAGGTTTATTTTTAATTTACCTATGAAATTTTGATAAAATATCAATTTGACTTATAAACTTTAGATAAAGTATCAATTTGACCCCTAAACTTTAGCTAAATCATGGCTGGCTACCACCACTCACCCCGTTACTTGCCAACATGTATCTTAACATAATTAACAAGAGAATAATAAAAAATTAAATAAAACAGATTGAAAAAATTAATTACAAAATGAACACCAACTTTTTCAATTTTGTCTTTTTCATCCGTAGCCATTTTTTTGTTAATCATTTAATTTTAGTAACAGAATCATACCGTGACCGTTAATTCAGGATATTTAATACGCATGAAATCGGAGTTATTTCTACTTAAGTTCCACATCCAAACGTTCGGTTTTGACCCTTTATATTTTATGACTAAACGGTTTGTCCTCAAGCACTCGTCACCGACCCAAGACCTCATTCAACTATAGCCTAACTCGTCCAACAACCCCAACTAATACTCGTAGGAGTGAGTGTTCGATCGAGTTGAGTCAAGTTAAAAAATTTTGAGTTGTTCGAGTTGACACGTCAAATTTTACAACTCAAACTTTATTTGAAATTTTTTCGAGTCGAGTCAAGACGAGTCGAGTATTTTCGCCTCGAGTCGAGTTATTCGATTTTTCGAGTCCAGTCGAGTTTTGCTCGCCCCTAAATATTCCCCGTCAAAAATTATTTCCATAACGATCAAAATCTTTGAATAAACCTGTTGAGCGATCTCTTTAGTCTTTTAGAAGAAGTTTTTAGAGTGTCGTTCATCGAATAATCGCAAAAAAACCTCTACAGTTTAGCATTTACTTACTATATATTGTCAATCGTATTAACTTGTATACTGCAACTAATATCAATGAAAGTTTTAGAAAATTTTTGTTCTCTCTTCTTCTAAGCATTACACTAAACTGTTCTACACACTTTTTAAGACCATTTACAAAATAGAAACGTACTGAATGTTTAGTAATAAAATGTTAAAATTTGAGAAAAGAGTAAAAGGATTACTTCATGATTCTCATTAATTAATTATAGAATACAATCATATTAATATACATGACTTTCACGAGCTAACTAAGAAACTGAAAGCTAACAAACTAACTGTTTCTATCTAACAGACTAACAGCTTTATTACAATTGTTTTAATTCTTGTTAACACTCCTCTCAAGTTGGTGGTGGTTGAAAGATGTCTTCGAACCCCAATTTAGATATAAAATATTGATGTTGTTGTACTCCAAGTACGTTCTTCATTATGTCAGCCAGTTGCTCTTCTGATCTAACATGCTCAGTCTGTATAGTCCCATTCGATATTAGCTCACTAACAAAGTGACAATATATCTTTATATATTTAGTTCTCTCATGAAAGATAGGGTTCATAGCGATTTGCAAAGCTGCCTAGCTATCACACGTTAATTTTGCTGGCCTTACTTCATTAATTTTAAATTCTTTTAGCAGACCTTTCAACCAAATTATCACAGCTGCTGTTACAGTCATACTCTTATATTCTGCCTCTGCTGACGATCGTGCCACTGTGTTTTGTTTCTTGGATTTCAAGTATATTAATGAGTCAAGTAAATCAATCTCCCAATAAGTCTTTGAAAAACAGATTTATCGTGCAACGGTTCATCATCTTCCTTTTCCATCCCCTCATCATACTCCACTGAAGTTAACTTTATGTTTTGCTCCATTGGAGTTAAGGCTGGTTTAGCTCCCCCAATCCTATATCTTCTATCAGCTCTGGAGCATATTTGCACCGGTTTATAACGACTCCAGCCTTTGATTTTAATATTTCGAAATTCAATAAATATTTTAGCTTACCAAGGTCTTTCATTTTGAAATTCTTTTTCAAAATTCCCTTGAGCTCCAGGATCATCACCTCACCATTTCTTTTTATTACTAAATCATCAACATATATGAGCATAATGACTATCGTGTCTCCCAGTTGTTTAGTAAACAATGAGTAGCCATATTTACTTTTCTAATAACCTGCTGTCAAAAAAGCTTTTGTGAGCTTAATATTTCATTGTTGTGAAGCCTGCTTCAATCCATAGAGTGATCTTTGCTGCAAAAACATTATGGCAAAGTCATAAAAACTTCATCAAACAAGCCCCCTTGCAAGAAAGCACTGTACACATCCATTTGAAAGAGAGGCCAGTTAAAGATTGAATCAAGGGCAAGAACAGCTCGAACTGTGACTAGATTGCAACATGTGAGAAGGTATCAACATAATCCACACCTTCTCTTTGAGTGTATTCTTTCGCGAAAAGACGAGCCTTGAAGCGCTCAACTGAGCCATCAGCCTTGCACTTCACCTTGTACACCCATTTACACCCAATTGGAATCTTCCCATGAGGCAAAGAAATGACAGACCAAGTGTTGTTGGCTTCCAAAGCAGAGATTTACTCATTTATAGCTTGAACCAAAGAGGATTTTGAATTTCTTCTTTATAAGATTTAGGTTCAATAATATGAGTAGAAGAAAGGAAACTCTAAGTTCGAGCAGGTAAATGAAAATAAGAAAGAGTAGAAGAAATAAGATACCTACTTGGAAGAGGAGAAGATTGGTAAGAGTTTGAACGAGGAGTGACATAATCATTGAGCCAAAAAAGTGGTTTGACAATCCAAGAGGATTTTTTGGTCACAACAATAGGGTTTAACTCCAATGTGACAGGATCCAACTCAAATGATGATGAAGGATCTAAGCCAAAATTAGGTATAGGAACAGAGGGAGGAGTCCCCAACTTGAGGAACATAAGGAGAAGAAGAAGATTGTGGAGTAACAGAATGAATGGGAGAAGAAGAGGGATGTATGTAATGAAGGAGAAGAAGTAGACAAAATAGGGTCAAGCTGCAAGAAAGCAAAATAAGAATGTGAAGAAGATGCGGGAAAGAACACAAAATTTTCAGAAATAGGTCAATGAAAAGGAAAGACAATTTCATGAAAGATTACATCTCGGCTAACAAAAATTTTTTTGAAGGAAAGATTAAACAAAATATAACATTTTTGTGTAGAAGAATATCCCATAAATACAAAGGGGCTTGGGAGAGAATTCGTCAGTGGAATGAAGTTGAGTGACATAGAAAAGACAACAAAAAACCTTCATGTGAGAAAGATTAGGAGGTTTCTTATAAAACATTTCAAAGGGGCTTTTCCATGAAAGAATCTATAAACGATGGAATTAAAGAATGATTGAAGAAGAAATTAAGAAGAAGAAGCAGAATTGAAGAATGAAGAAAAGAGGAGAAAAAGGAAATACGAAAGAAAGAAATCTGAAGAAAGAATAAAGACTTTTATTAATCATTGACTTAATTCAACACAGCATTTACAATGGCCATATATAGCCCAATACTCAAGCCCAGCTGTCAAGCCCAACCATCTAACAGACTCTTAACAAATCTGTTACAGATTCAATAACAAACTATATTCACTATATTCTATTATCCTTCCGGTTCTTCTTCACTCTTTGATGACTTCAGGTGCAACAACACCAAGACGAGCACGCATGGAATCAAAAGAAACAGGAGGAATTGGTTTAGTCAGAATATCAGCAACCTGCTCAGCAGAGGGAATGAAATTCACAACCAGCTTGCCATCAAGAACCTTTTCACGAACAAAATGCAAATCGATCTCAACATGTTTCACCTTTGCATGATGTGTTGGGTTAGCAGCCATAGATACAGTTGAGGTGTTATCACACCAAACAACAGGCTTACCAACCAGGTTGATGCCAACTTCATTCAGAAGATTCTCAAGCCACACCAACTCAGACACAGAATTAGCAAGACTCGTATATTCTGCCTCGGATGTAGACCTGGAAACAACACCTTGCTTTTTAGAGCTCCAGGCCACCGGATTATTGCCAAGAAAAATGCAATAACCAGTTGTGGACCTCATGTATTCAGCAGAGGAGGCCCAATCTGCATCAGCATAACAAATAAGTTCAAGAGAACAGGGCCTTCTGTAGTGTAACCCATAGCCCACTGTTCCACAGAGATATCGAAGAATCCTCTTTACTGTACGCCAATGACACTGAGAGGGATTGTTCATATACTGTGAAACCCTATTGACAGCAAATGCAATGTCAGGTCTAGTCAATGTGAGATATTGAAGACCACCAACAATGCTGCGATAAAGATGTATATCTACAACTTGATGATCGTCCTCATGCAATTTGGAAACAATGATCATAGGAGTAGGAGAAGGTCTTGCAGCAAGCATATCAGCCTTAAGCAACAACTCAAGAGTGTATTTTTTCTGACTGAGAAATAGACCAAGAGAACTTTGCTGAACTTCCATACCAAGAAAGAACTCAATGGACCCCAGATCCTTTAGAGAAAACTCTGCATTAATAAGCTTAACAACATCATCCACCTCACTCGCATTGCTGCCAGTGATGACAATATCATCGACATACACCATGAGTAACAACTTATCAACACCCTTATTTCGTATGAATAAAGATGAATCTGACTTGGAGGTAACAAAATGCAAATGAGAAACCAAAAAAGACTTTAATGTCTCATACCATGCTCGAGGGGCCTGTTTTAGACCATACAAGGACTTTTTTAGATGACAAACCAACAATTCCCCATTGGGTCCAAACTGTTCAAACCCAGGTGGTTGGCTCATGTAGATTTCTTCAGACAAATCCCCATTCAGAAATGCAGTATTAATATCTATTTGCCTGATAAACCAATCTTGTGAGATAGCATTAGCTAAAACTATTCTAATGGTTGAAGACCTTACAACAGGACTGTATGTTTCACGATAGTCACAGCCAACAGTTTAAGAGTACCCTTTGGCCACAAGTCTGGCCTTAAGCCTTTCCACAGAACCATCAGGTTTCTTCTTAACCTTAAACAACCATTTACAGCCTACTGCTTTCTTGGAAGATGGTAAAGATTGAAGCTCCCAAGTGCCATTCTTCAGGAGAGCTGTGTACTCAGCCATTACAGCTTCTTTCCAGCAAGGATCTTGAAGAGCTTCAGTAATACTAGCAGGTTCATGAGGCTCACCACAAGCCAAAAAAATCTTAGGCTTAACAATACCAGCCTTGCCACGAGTAACCATGGAGTGTGTATTGTGGGTGAAGGTAGATAATGAAGGTGGATTAGATGGAAGTGTATAAGATGGAGATGGATTTGATGGAAGTGTAGTAGATGGAGATGGATTAAATGGAAGTGTAGTAGATAGAGATGGATTTGATGGAAGTGTAGTAGATGGATTTGATGGAAGTGTAGTAGATGGAGATAGATTAAATGGAAGTGTAGTAGATGGAGATGGATTAAATGGAAGTGTAGTAGATGGAGATGGATTTGATGGAAGTGTAGTAGATGAAGTAGATGGATTTGATGGAAGTGTAGAGGATGATGATGGTGTTGGGGAAATAGGAGCTGATGAAAAAGGAAATGAAGCAGAAGGAATAGATGAACTGGATGTAGGGGAGATGATCTCAAAGGAGAATGAACACCAGACAGACCAGGGTGCAAAGAAGATGAAGGAAAGGATGAAACAAGGATATATGAAGCATGTGAAATGGACTGTCTTGGGGATGGAAAAATTGGTGAACTAACTAAAGGAGACTCAGTAGAGGGTGATATAACAGGAAGAGGTGAACTGATCACAGTAGAAGCATTATGTCTAACAATATTAGAAGATGAAGTAGGATGTTGTTTAGTACAAGAAGAAGAATGACTAAAATGATGAAAAGTGGGAAAAATTGGTGAACAAGGGATGGACTTATTTACAGTAGAAACATCAATCTTAGACTTAGAAAAAGCAGATATAGAACCATCTTTTGAAGAAGAATCAAAAGGAAAAACAGACTCATCAAATCTGACATGCCTAGACACATACATACGACCAGAACCAGAACTAGAAACATCTAGACACTTGTAACCTTTTTGCATAGGCGAATACCCCAGAAAAACACATGAGACAGACCTAAACTGTAACTTATGAGCATTGTAAGGTCGTAAAAGGGGATAACAAAGGAAACCAAATACTTTTAAAAGACTATAATCTGGACTTTTATGAAATAATTTCTCATATGGAAACAAATCAGATAACACAACAGTAGGAAGACGATTAATAAGAAACACAACACTAGAGAAAGCATCATACCAGAATTTTAAGGGTAGTGAGGCTTGTGCAAGCAAAGTAAGGCCCATCTCAACAATATGTATGTGCTTTCTCTCAACAAGACCATTTTGTTCTGATGTGTGAGGGCAGGAACGTCTATGGATTATTCCTTGGTCTTGAAGGTAAGATTTGAGAGCCACAAACTCTCCACCACAGTCTGTCTAAAGCATCTTAAGCTTTTCACCAAGCTACTTTTCAGCTTCTTTATGGAACAGAATAAATGCCTCTTTAACCTGTGATTTAAACTTCAAGAAATAAACCCAGGTGTACCTGGTACAAGCATCAGTAAGAGCAATGTAATACTTAAACCCATTAGAATCTATAGGAGCAGGGCCCCACACATCAACCACAACTAATTGTAAAGGTTTAACATATTCAGTTTGTGAAGCTTTAAAGGGGAGCTTATGACTTTTACCATATTGACAACCTTTGCACAAAGAACTAAACTCAGAATCAACTTTATTCTTAGAAGCAACAAGATTACAATGAAGCAAAACTTTACTAAGGACATCAACAGAAGAATGACCCAGCCTTTGATGCCACAAAGTAAAAGAAGTATTATTACAAGTAGCTAGACTGCATTTAGCATTATTAGAAAAAGAAGTCTGAACAGAATTATTAAGCAACAAACCCAAACTATACAAGCCATGAGTCTCATGACCAGTCAACACCACTTGCTTGGTTTTCAGATCACGGACTTGACAAAAGTGAGGGTAGAACTCAAGGGAAACACCATTATCCTGAGTAAACTTTGAAACAGAAAGTAAGTTTTTGGTGATTCCAGGAACAAACAATAAATTCTTTAAATGAAACTGTTTATTATGGCTTAAAAAGGAAGATTGACCAGAATATTTAATTGGGATGCAATTACCATTCCCAACTTGAACATTACATGTACCATTAAAAGAAGAGCCTGACTGCAGATTAGTAAATTCATTTGTAAGATGGTGAGTTGCTCCTGAATCAGGATACCAGGCATTATCAGCAACAATATCAGGGGTAGCAAGTAAAGCTTGAGGGTGCTGAGAAACAGAGGTCATAGCTGTAGAAGGAACATATGCAGCAGGACCAGTATTAATATGAGAAACAAATTGAGGAGGAACAGATGGTGTTGGAAAAGATGCATGAGAAGGAAGCTGAGAAATGCCACCGGAAATAATCTGAGTAGAAGGAAAATGTTGAAGAGCTGGAGATTTAACATGAGGAGAAGCAACAGTAGGAGAGTAAGCAAAAACATGAGGCTGAGATGGCAAATAAACAGGACCAGGAGCATGAGTAAAAGGTGATACAGAATAAGAGCTAATATGAGCTTGAGGAACAGAACCAGGTCTGACAGTCTGAGTAGATCGAGCAGATTCATTCTTGAAATGCATATCATACCTATAATAACATATATCCACAAGATGACAAAACCTTCCACATAATTGGCATTGTGGCCTACCAAAATTATTCCTACCTCTGCCTCTGCCTCTGCCTCTATTATTGTTATTATAAAAGTAAGAACCAGTTTGGGAATCTTGAGCAGATGACACATCAATATATTCAACAACAGCAACACTAGGCTGAATTACAGATGAAGATGAAGGCAGAACAGATGAATTTTGTGACTGATGAGACACTTGTTGTGTAACAAGACCCTGGGACTGATTAGGAACAGATTGAGAAACAAAATTTGGAGGCTGACTGACAACATGCTGAGCAACAAAGCCCTAAGGCTGAGAAGGACTATTATGTGTTGTAATATGAGCAGCAGCACTTAAAGATTCAGAAGTTTGAGATTGCCTAGCATCATCATCTAAAAGAATAGAACTCACAAAGGAATAGTCTGAAGAAGAGGGACTAGCTGTTATGACAGTAATAACAGACTCATAATTAGCAGGTAAACCATTAAGCACGGCAGTTACATGCTCTTGTTCAGATATAACCTCACCACAATTAGCTAAATTGTCACAAACTGACTTAATCTTCGTGAGGTAATCTCTCATAGACAAATCCCCTTTCTTTTGTGAATGTAAAGACCTCCTATAAGACATAAGTCTAGATCTTGTTTTACCACTATATAACCTATGCAAGGTATTCCAAATATCAGAAGCTGTGTTTAAACCTATCAGATGAGGTAGAACACTCTAACTTACTGTAGACAGAAGCCAAGTGGCTAGAGCACCATCTTGCTCTTCAAACACTTCAAAATCAGGATTAATCGAAACAACACCATTAGTCGTGATATACTGAGCAGGAACAGTCAGTTTACTATCAATGAAACGTAAGAGCCTATTAGTCTTGATGATGAGGTAAACTTGTTGATGCCAGAGCAAGTAATTAAAATCATCTAAAGCCACATTTATCTTTTTAGAAGCTAACAATTTAGAAATGTTTGAAGTCTGAGTGCCAGAGGTATTTGAGACAAACATTTGAGAATTATCAGTAGCCACATTAGATTGATTATTAACATTATCAGCAGCATCCACAACAGGTTCAGTAGTAGTATCACTAGCCATTGAGAACAGACAAACAGAAAAGATACCAGATCACAAGACTAGATCGCAGATGGCAAACGAAGCAGATGCAGAATTCAAACACAGATATCAGCAGAGCACAATCAGATTTCAGAAACAAACAGCAAAGACCAGCAGCAAACAACAGATATCGGCAGAAAGACAGATCAACAACCAATGTACTGCAATAACTATGAAACAAGAACGATCTCACCAATTTACTGAAGAACAAATCACGAACAAATCAAATCGCAACCGCAATGATCTAGAGCGCACCACGAGCAAATCCTGAGAGAATCACGAACGGAGCACTACGGGAGCAAGAACAAACATCGAACGAAGCACAATCGAACCACAACACGAACGGAAACACAGACGGTGAATGGAAAAAGAATTTCGATCAGAAAAAGAAAAAAAAACGAAAAACCCTAAAGCTCTAAAATGACACCACTCGAACAGCAGAACAAAGCAAACACTCAAAATTGAACCAAAAGAAAAGCTCTGATACCATGAAAGAATCTATAAACGATGGAATTAAAGAATGATTGAAGAAGAAATAAAGAAGAAGAAGCAGAATTGAAGAATGAAGAAAAGAGGAGAAAAAGGAAATACGAAAGAAAGAAATCTGAAGAAAGAAGAAAGACTTTTATTAATCATTAACTTAATTCAACACAGCATTTACAATGGCCATATATAGCCCAATACTCAAGCCCAGCTGTCAAGCCCAACCGTCTAACAGACTCTTAACAAATTTGTTACAGATTCAATAACAAACTATAATCACTATACTCTATTATTTCACCCCTAAAACAGATGTGAGAAGTTTGTTAATAATGTAACAAGCAGTATTCTCCCCAAAATTTAAGAGGCACATTGGATTGGAAACGAAGGGTTTGAGCTACCTCTAATAGATGTCTATATTTTCTTTCAGCCACCCTATTTTGCTGAGGGGTTCGAACATAAGAGTTATGGTGAACAATACCAAGAGAAAGGAAGAAGGTTGAACATTCTGAGTTAAAGAACTCGGTACCATTGTCACTTCAGACATTTTTAACAGTGGTAGAATAATAGTTTGCAACAAAGGTGCAAAAATTTTTAAGAAAGAGAAAAGTGTCACTTTTAAGTTTCATCAAGTAGGTCTATGTTAATCGAGTATAATCATCCACAACAGTTAAGAAAATTCTATGACCACCATGAGTGGAAACTTATATGGTCCCCATAAGTCTAAATGAAATAACTCAAAAGGTGAAGTAGCCTTAGAAGAACTTAATGGGAAAGGTAATATAGTTTGTTTTGCTAAAGGACAAACAGAACAACCCTTAATAATGTCATTAGGAAACCTAACAGAATTAAAAAATCTGCTTTATGAAGTGTAGTATGAGGTGCATACCCCAAACGAGCACGCCAATCAGGGATTTTATTAACATAAGCATTTGACATACATTGAGTGGAAGCTAGAATTGAAAAAAATAGAATTTCAAGAAACTGAGTTACACTGATTACCCGAAGACACACCATGAACAAGGCTTGTAGAATAAACAATATACAAAACCTGCAACTCTTTACCAATCTCCTTCATCTGTCCATTGGAGAAGTCCTGTAAAACACAGAAACCAAGAAAGAAAGTAATATTGCAATGAAGGTAACGAGTGAGCTTTGAATCTGAAATTAAGTTGTGGATAAAATGTGGAACATAAAGAACATTTGTGAGCACATTGGTGGAATCAAAAGAAAAGGAACCAACGTGAGTAATGGGAACTGTTTTACCATTTGGAAGGTGAACAAGATAGGAATAAGAAGCACATGAAATAGGGAAATATAAGCAATGGAATTTCGACAACATATGATCAGTCGCTCCAGTTTCCAAAATCCAATGTACAAAATCAATTTGAGCAGGCATACCTTGACTTACAATACCTGCCAAGTTAGTAGCAGATTCAAGAGGCGAAGGCTTGTTCAATAGGCCCAGCAGTTGTGTATATTGCTCGCGAGTGAACATAGAAGCAGCCATGGCAATAGGCATAGTTCCAGACTAAGAATCAGAAGTAGGGCTATCAGCCAAAGTATTTGTTGCCACAACTGAAGATGTTCCTCTTTTCTTGGTGAACTTGTAATTCAAAGGAAACCCATGAAGAAGAAAGCAATTCTCAAACTTAATGCCCCTAATTTTGCAATAGTCATACGTGTCATTAAAGCGTGGATGATCAAAAGCACCCAGCTGCATTGGAAAACAGAACAATAACATCAGTAACAAGAGAAACTTCAGACAATTGAGCAAGTTGGGATTCCTCCTGAACAAGCATCGAGTAAGCCTGATTGGTGGTTGGCAAAGGCTGCATCAGAAAACCTTGACTGCGAGTGGGAGTATACGATTCATTAAGGCCAATTAAAAATTGGAACAACTTTTGTTGAGCCAAATGTTTCTGATTTTGTTGACAATCATCACTCTCACAAACAAAGAATGGCACCACGGAATTGTACTCGTCCCACATGAGCTTCAAGCGAGTTAAATACGCAGAGATTGTCGAATCCCCTTGACTGACAGTCACAATTTTATGGTGAAGAGAGAAAGTACAAGATCCGTCCACCTTGTCAAAACATTCTTTTACATCTTGCCAAACATGCGACGCACTGGAAGCAAACACAATCCTCACAGAGAGATCACCACTAACTATGTTGACAAGCCAGGACAATAAAAATGCATTACATCTTTCCCATTAAGAATGCAAATGCTCACAATAGATCTCCTTTTTGCAAGGGGCTTCAACAAATCCCAACTTGTTTTTGGCAAGAAGATTCCTCAAAAAAAAACTGAGAAGAGAGTAAAAGGAATACTTCATGATTCTCATTAATTAATTATAGAATACAATCATATTAATATACATGACTTTAACAAGAGCTAACTAAGAAATTGAAAGCTAATAAACTAATAGTTTCTATCGAACAAACTAACAACTTTATTACAACTGTTTTAATTCTTGCTAACATATAACTTCAAAGTATAATAATGATAAAGTAATTCAATCATTTAGAAAACATCACACATAATTTTCTCTAAATTTACTCATATTATAAGTACACAAGATTATTAATACATATTACATGATTTATTAGCACATGAGATTATAAATACATAACAATAAGACATCATATCGTTGGAAAATAATGGATAACCAAGAAACTTTGAGGAATATTATTTATTGGTAAATTTGGAGTTTTGAATAATAAATATTATGGTTTATATTCTACTCCATAAGATCTTTAAAATGATGTATAATATGCTCAATTTGGTTAAATGATGAATTGATGCTCAAAGTAAGCTACATGCAAATGTTGTTGAGATAAAAATGAGTGCTTAAAACACTCTCATCCCACATTGGAAAAGTGAGGTATGGAAAGGTGTTTATAAGATAGAAACAACTTGTTGGTTAGTAAATATGTAAAGTAAAATTGCATGACGTGGGCGACATAAAATATCTAACTTTGTGGGGTTTAATCAGCTTGTTTAAATTTTAGCATGCGTAAATATTTTTTCTCTCTCAACAGTTTTGCCCTTTGGTATTCCAAATTAAGACTCTTCATTGTTCAACAATTTAGTGTCCATTATGGACCTTAATTTCCCTAAAACCTTTCATATGCTTCCTTTTCAAATTCCTCTCTTTTTTCCACTATAAATAAGAAACAAATTTTGTCATTTGAGACATCTAAAGTCATTCCATCTCTTTCTCTCTCAAATTTTTTCAAGTGGTGATAGAAGAAGGCTCAATTGAATTTGACTTATTCAATGAAGTCGTGTTGTTTACGGTGAACAATTGTTTTATCTTGGGAGATAGACGTCCAAAAATTCTCTAGCACTAAGGAGAGGACAAATCTGTCTTAAGGAGATTGTTTATACAAGCCTCAACGTCTGCTCTCAGTTTGTCTTGGTCCAAAAGTTCAACTTAAAATTTCTGTTCATTTTACTATTAGTTTTCAATTAATTATTTTTCGGTAAATTGTTGTCCTGAATATATTTTCAAATATATATGTGTGTATTTTTTCTTATATCTAACAATATTAAGACATAGCTTACAATCGAAATGCGAATATGAACGGTTTATTAAAATGACAGTATGACAGTGCATATTTAGGATTGATCTTTGAAAGACCTGGTATTTATGTGTGCCTTAGCACCACCTCTTTTTCAAAGTTACCTAACTGTGCTTTGTTTATTACTGTGCTTTCTATAAGACCACGTAGAACATTTGTTTAAAGTTTTTAGTTTGCTAAATTTCCACCGTTTAACAAAAAATGGATAATTGTGTTTTTGTTTCTCGTTTTTCATTTCTAACTAAATTCCTGAAGTTTAACAGATTTATAATTTTCATGATTTTGGTTTTTTTTCTAAATTCTAGACATGAAAAATGACTAAAACATCCAAGAACTCATACAAACCTTAGTCTAGGGGTGCTATAATCCCGACTCAGGTCCAGAGCCAAAGTCAAACGTTGCCAAAGTCTGTGAGTCACAACGAAAATCGTTCGAAATTCACTAGAGAGAATTTTAAGACATGGCAACAAAAAATGTTGTTTTATATGCCACGTTGAGTTTGACCAATTTTCTGAAGGATGATATTCCCACTATTAGAGATGATGGTGGATATTGCTACTACTCCTATGTTATTGAGGCTTGGGAGCACTCTTATTTTCTATGTCGTAATTATATTTTGAACGGCTTATTTGATTCATTATATGAGGTGTATAGTGTTAAGAAGACAGCTAATGAATTATGAGAGTCACTGGACTGTGAATACAAAATTGAAGATGCTAAAGCTAAGAAATTTATAGTTGTCAAATTCTTAAATTTTGTAATGATTGATTCTAAAGTTATTGTGAATCAAGTGTAGGAACTTCAATTGATCATTCATGATATTCTCGCTGAAGGGATGATTATTAGTGAATCCTTTCAGATGGCAACAATTATTGAAAAGTTACTTTGTGCTTGGAATGACTTCAAGAACTATATCAAACATAAAAAAAGAAATGACAATGAAAAATCTGATTGCCAGACTTCGAATTGAAGAAGACAATCGAGGTGCAGGAAAAAACTCAACAAAGCAACCTATCACAATATTGCTAATGCAAATGTGGTAGAAGTCAAAAAAGGCTTCAAGAAAAGGAAACAACCTCATACTGGGTCTAAACTAGAACCTAGAGGTGATGTTTCCAAGAAGCACAAATTTCAAGAAAAATGCTTCAATTGTAATAAGATGAGACACAAGTCATATGACTGTAGTCTTTCAAAAAGAGCTAGAACAAACGAGGCTAATGTCGTGGATGACATTTCAAAAGAAGTGTCTGATCTTGATTTATGTTTTGTGATTTTTGAAGTCAATTTTGGTTACTCAAACTTAGAGAATGGTGGCTTGATACCGGTGCCACATGTCATATCTGTTGTGACAAGGAATCCTTTGTTGAGTTGGTTTCTTGTGCCACACGTCAATATGTTTTGGGATTATTTTTCTAGAATTCTTTTACTATGATTTTATTTCTGAGAATTTATATAAACATTCTAATATTTATTATGGTATTTTTATTTTTATTTATTATAAGATATTTATTAAACTACTGTTATTTTATTTTAAGTTAAAATTGAATTTTTAAAATTGAATTTCTTGAGGATTAAGTTTTCAATTGTGACTTCTTAAATTCGGTCTTTTCTTCTAGGCCGAATGTTGGGGTTACACACATACCATATGAAATGCTTGAGAGATGGAATGAAGATGTTGAGGTGAGCGTGGAGTACATGAGTACATCAATTTGCAGAGAATCTAAAGGTTGCAATTACCAATTTCTCTAAACTACTAGGTTCGCTAGCTTTGTCAAAACCTATCTTTGAACTTGTGGATAAAGATAATACAAGTCTAGTAATGTCATGTGGTGTGGCTCCAAGCATAATTGTGACAAATTCGGTAAGTAATTTTGTACTTACAGACCATTTAGATGAGTTGCCAAAGAATTTGCTTAAGATCGTTAACTCTTTTTTCGAAGAGATAATTTCAAGGGTGTTAGTGTATATGAATGAATCTTCTGAGGTGAATGACCCCTATCTATTTTGGCTTTTAGTGATTGGTAGTAATAATGTTGTAAGGACTAATAATTATGAGAAGCCGAGTGTAATTGAGGCTTAGGTAGAGATCATTGGGCGACTTCTATGAAAGATTTAAAGGAGCTTTGTGCTTGGCTTCAGGGAACCAGTCAGAAAGATGGCGATGTTGAGAATGATGCTAGCGGCTTCTTCCCTGAAATGGAATTTTTGTCCCGTGTTAAAAAGGCCAAGAAAGATAAACGCTATGGATTGTTGTTGGATTATCAAGATAAGGCTCTGTCAGAGGCAGAAAGGAAGAAGAGGGATAGGGCCTTTCGGAGAAACAAGCTGAATAAGGAGATTTTAAATTCAACGATTTTATCTGGGCGATCTTTATCGAATTCCGATCGTGCGGCCAGATGGGAGATTTCTACCAAAGAGGCAAGGAAAACTCTGAAGCTAGGCAAGAAAATAGGGATGCAAATTGTGGGCAGTGAACAAGAAGTGATTAGGGAATTAACGGTGCTAGAAGCCAATTAAGGTATGATAGTTTTCTTTTTGGAAGTTTCTACGTGATGATAGGTATTATAGTGAGTTTTTTATTTAATTACTGCGAGTAATAGGTGCAAACATATAATTTTCTTTTAATCAGTTTCGTCGACATTTAAAGTCTGTTGAGAGTTATATTTGAGATGTTTGCTCATCGAAGTAGATTAGGCAGGGATGATAGAGTGAGTTTTGTCCGGGGTTTTGTTTTGTGTAGATTATAACTCTGTGCAGAGCGATGGTAGTTCTGTTATGCCAATTGTATTCGAATCTGCAGGCATTTAATTTTGTGTGAAAGGCTAGCTTTTCTCTTGAAAAAGTGGATCAATCTAAGCTTTAGTTTTTATTTTGAAAGGAGATGTAGCCCATTTACTGGATTTGAAGGAAAACAACATGCTTTGTGTGGGTATCTTTACTTGTCAAATCAATTCCATTGTCAATTTTGATGAGGTTGCTGTTAGAAGGTGTTGTCGATGAGGTTGTTGTTAACAGTTTGGGCCTTGTGTATTTTGTGCAATCCTAAAACCTTTGGAGAGAGGGTTATTTTCGGTCATATTTACAGAATTTGAGCTGGAGGATTTTGAAGTTTGTCAATCTGCAGGTAATCAAGTACTGCTAGATGTTGAGCATGAAGAATAGGTGATGCAAAGATTAAAGCGTTCTAGTATTATGTTGTAGTTTTTTGCTCTCGTAGATTATGTCGGGATGGTATTAAGGGTTATTTACTTTCATACTTTATCTAGGGAGATGATGCTTTGGTAGTTTTTAGGAGTTGAGTTGTGTGGTGGTATTCTCGGTGTTGTGGATTCTATTTGTATTGTGGCATGGGTGATGAATCTTGAATTCCGATGCGGTGTATTTTTTATGTTGGATGTACTCTTTTTCTCTAATTAGATTTTAAGAGATTTGTAACGAGACACTCAACGTGGGCGCAAACTTTTAAGCTATTATAAATTAAACATGTTTTGCCGGGCAAAAAAAAGGACTGATAACGAAAACTTCACTGAACCGAAGATTGTGTGGGAGAAAATGGTGAAGTTGTGCGATAGGAAGTTGATGGTTAAAATTACTAAGAATATAAGTACAAATAGGTTAGCGAAATATTGGTCCGATGTTGCTTCCATAATTGTTGATTTCGCTGGTGAAAGTAATCCTGGAACCACTTGCTCTTGAGTTGGTGTTGGGCTACATGACCGAGCAGAGATCATGATCAACGAACAAGGTAACCGAATGACGCTATCTTATGTTAGAATTAACGAAGATGATCGTTTGCTAAGCGATGCAACAAAATATCAGATTATATGGCACATAATTTATGAAGCGGATGGTTCAATTTCTCAAGAATTCGAAGAATTTAACCGAGGCGCCGTCTTGATTGTTAGACAACTGAATGAATTTGAGGGAAAGAAGCTTGTGTCTGCTACCAACAAAGGTTTGAAACTCGATGAGAAGCAAAAGAATGAAGATTTGAAAGAGAAGTTGAGGGACGGTGCAAAGTTATAAAGGTTGTCTTGGGCGATAAAGTCGAGAAGGTTGTGGTTTGTGACCGTGCGGTTGATTGTCCTTGCATTTCAGTTGGTGGCGAGTATGGTTGGACTGCCAACATGGACGAAAAACTAGCAACCACCAATTACTCTAAAATGTCATGTTCATCTTTGAGCAAGTTTCTTTGGAAATCACATAGCTATATGGCAACATCCTGGGAAAGAATCCTTAGCACATTGGAAACATTGACGTCTACAGCTATTAGCGAAGTCATTCATTTTTTTCTATGATGGACAGCCTTTGTTGATATTAAAAGTTGCAAACTGAAGAATAATAATGTACATCTATTTGTGCAATTTCAACGAAGAAAGGCCAGAGTTGGACCAAACTCTTTTTGGTTTGGATAGCTTTGATGGCCATTTTTATGGTGAAAATTCAGCCTCTCCCACAACAAAATCTAATTATTGGCTCAATTCAGAGTGTTTACTTAAAGGAAGTTATTGGAAGTGCTAAAGGTTTTTCACAAGTCATGGAATGTTCCTTAGATTGGTGGCAGTTTGTGAGGAAAATTAACATTCCATTTTCTTTGGCTCAAAATATGGTGATATGGCAGCATATCGAGCCTTGATTGTCTTAAATCGGAAAAGGGAAAAGTACTCATCATATCGAAGAAGAATCGATTTGGGTGAGTTGATGAGGTAGGGATAATTGAAATGTCACAACTGAGACTGCAATCTGTTTTAAACTTCCGTGAGATGTTTTTAAGTGATCAGAATTTTGATTCAAAGCTAGTAGTTGAACTTGCTAAATGTGGGCAGTGGAGAATCAGTGACAGAGATGGCTGGGAATCTTGCAATAGCAGCTTTTAAGGATGCGGATGATCTAATTGTGAAAATCAAAGCTAGTAGTTGAACTTGCTAAATGAAATTACCCAGTCTTTCCTCCAAGTGACTCAAGACGATAATACAAACTTCCACTCTCAGACATCACAAACACAGCTTTTCATCATCTATATATGCTCGTAGAACACACCCAAATGTATATACATTCAATCCTTTATGCCAACAAATTCGGATGGAAATCGTCTACACCTAACTATGCTTCCATTGGTGCCTCCATTTTAAAATAGCGGATTTAGAGTTTGGAATTTAATGTTAGAAATTAGGGTTAGATGTAGGAAATTAGGGATATGTTTGTATTTTTTTAAGATTTAAGGTTTAGGGTTTAAGATATGAAAATTAAGGTTAACGCTTAGAAATTAATTTTTAGTTGTTTTTTAGTAGAGGGCAAATAAAGAAGCATGGTTAGGGTGCTGAAGATTTTTCCTCAACAAATTCACGTCTATCAATTTAATCTATGTGTACATATGAAATAATTGGGTATGGAACATTAATGAGGTGGTGGGAAAGGTCATGAAATAATTTCTCCTAATTTTTTTAAATAGGATTAATTATATGTTGAGTCCCTGATAATTTTAGTATTTATTTAAGATTCATAAAAAAATTAATGCGTATAATGGTGTGTATCATTAATAGTGTGTGTAAGGGTATTCAATCGTTCGATTCGACTAACCGATCGAACTGAACTACCAAAAATCTATTAACCGATTTTTTTTTTCAAAAGTTTTTAACTAAACCAAAAAAAGTTTGGTTAATTTGATCGGTTTTCGAATTATCCTAAATTTGTTATAAAATTTTGGGTAAATTACACAAATGGTCACTTAACTATGTTAAAATAATTTTTTAGCCATTGGACTTTTAGAAGTTATAAAATAACCATTAAACTTTTCGAACTATTACAAAAATGATCATTGATTAATTGCACGTTATAATTTTTTGATAAATATTGAAAACTTTGATGATCATTTTTTAATAATTCAATAAATCTAATGATCATTTTGTGCTAACTTGATAAAGTTTAATGAGCATTTTATAATATATCAAAAAATTTAATGATCACTTTATAATTGTTAAAAGTTTAATGACCAAAATAAATATATGCAATACATATTATATAATATATAAAAATTTCGATTAATTAACTGATTTCAAATCGAATAAACCATAACCGAAGTTTGAAAAAAAACATTAACTGTTAACCGACCTAATCTAAAATTAACCTACCATCAACCGAAAAAATTTCGATTAGGTAGATTAATTTAGTTAAAACCGTAGTTTGAACACCCCTAAGTGTGTGGCGCCCGTTTTAGACTCATTCATATTTATGATAGTGTTACTTACAAATAAGTTATAGACATTCATTTTATTTCAATCTAGTCTTTCTTATACTATTAAATTTCTATAGGAAAGTGAACCAATGACATGTAAAATTATATATATTTTTTACAATTTAATATCTTTTGTATAATTAATATTGTAATAATTTAAGCATACTTCATATTTCATTCACATAGGTCGTGAATATGGGAATATCTAGTTTCAAGTAAATTTGAAATGTCTATTTCATTTATATAAAAGAGTTCTAACCCATACATATATATTAATAAAGATATTATTTAGATTAATATAATAGAGATATTAGATTGATTCAAAATTTTACATCATAAAAAAATATTATTACATTAATAAGTTCAATAATTGGATTGCGAAAGAATTAACCGTATAATTTTATTCAAAATTTTACATCATAAAAAAATATTATTACATTAATAAGTTCAATAATTAGATTGCGAAAGAATTAACCGTATAATTTTTTTTTGAAGTGCGTAAAACAAATTTAGTTTACACTAATGTAAATAGATCCTTCTATATTCATATAGTTGAATGAAATTTGTGTATGTTAATATGTGTATAATCTTTCTCAGTTAATACAAAGTTAGGGGTTCACTACATATTTTTACTCTAAATTAAGCAAGTGTAAAGCTTTCGTTATCGAATCAATTCGATGTTTAGAATACAAAAAATAACCATGGATCCTTCATCTGTTGACAATATTGTTGTTGTTTTTTTATCAGTAATTTATAATAAAAAACCCAACGAGTTAATGCACTTTTTCTTGTATTTTTAACATTTGAGTCTTTATTAATCATTAGTTATTAGACCTAAGACTATCACTTTATCGTTATTATGGATGTTTCATGTCAAGCCAAACTCAAACTCAAATTTAATGAGAGGTATTACTCTCAAAAATAGAATTAGTAAATTTGATTTTTCAAAATAATGAATTAGTAAATTTGAAACTCTAAAAAAATCTTAAATTAAAATATTTTCAAGTAAAATTTGAAAAAAAATTATGGATCTTATTTTTGAAGTTTCAGTTTCAAGTTTTTGAAAGTATGCCTTTAGTGTAGATTGATGTCAATGACAATTCTTGTGTATATTTTTTAAAAGAAAATATACATTAAAGGCTTATGTCATGTCTGTAGAACTTTGCTACCCATTACATGCGGCCTTAGACGCTTCTCAATCGATGCAACGCCTAAGTAAACTTGAAACGATCAATGCTAGAATGCTAAGATCATTGCGGGAAAAAAAGAAAAACAGAAAGAAAATACTCACAAAAGAAAGCTAGTAGTATTGAGTGAATGCTCTGTAGTATTCTTGAAAACTGAAATGAAGTAATGAGGTGGGGGTAAGCCTCTATTTATGACGCTCCCTACATTCAACGTCTAAGAATAGAGTACATCGACGGTTAAGATTTATCATGATCTTTAATATCCCCTAATCAAAAGAAATCTTGTCAAGCATTCCCTAAATAGAAGATAACAAAGAATATGGAAAGAGATCAAAGGGAATATACTTGATTCATTGTGCTACTTGCCATATCCAATGTGCAATGCTCTTCAACCCCGAGTGATGGGCCAACTCGGATGGGTGGTGATAGGCCCAAGATGATGTGGTGTGCTTCCTCTGCAGCCTGATGCTCATTGGTCACGGGCCCTGGTGTGTGGTCCATCACATTCTCCCCTACTAGATCTGGCGACGCCCTCGCGCTCGACTAGCATGGTATCGATCCACTTGGTCTCTGAATTGCCATAGAGCCTCGGGTGGTTCCCAACTCCTCTCACTCTCGAGAAGTCCCTTTCATTGAAAAAAGTATTCTTGCCTTGGTCGGTAACTATGTCGTCGAATGACTCTCTCTGCCTGAATCTCTCGAACTTCATTCTCGTAAGAGATATTCACTATCATTGGCGCTCGGTGTGATTTGCCTTGATCTGAATCTGACTCATCTTGATGGTATGGCTTGATTAGACTGACTTGGAACATTGAATGACCTAGAAAGGTTGATGACAACTCTAATCTATAGGCCATGGTGCACACTCGCTTCACAACTCAAACTGGCCCTCGTGTCTTCGCATAAGCCCTTTGTGCATGGTTGGGTTGCGAAAGATCCTAGTGAACTTGGCAAGGACTAAATCACAAATTTGGAAATTCATGTCCATGCACTTTCGATCCACCTATTTCTCGGTCTACTTTCATGCCTTGTGTAAACAAGCTCAAGCTAAGTCATGATGCTCTTACCACTCCTTGGCAAACTTGCGTGCTGCTGGATTGGGCTCCCTCATACCTGATAATAATCGTGTTGGGAGTGAATTGTTGTTGCCCTATCATGATCTCGAACAGACTTTGGTTTGTGGCCTCGCTCCGCTGCAAGTTACAAAAAAATTGAGCCACATCTAACAACTTTGACCAGTCGCGTTGTGTGGCACTCGCATAATGCCTCAAATCGGTCTCCACTAGTGCATCCACTCGTTCAGTTTTCTCTTCGGTTTGTGATTGAGCACTAGTTGAGAAATTCAAGTTTGATCTCATTAACTTAAATAACTCGATCCAAAAGTTTCCTAAGAATCGCGTGTCTCGATTACTGATGATCGTCTTTTGTACTCTTCAATACTTCACTACGTGCTTGAGGAAAAGACGAGTGACCTCATTGGCTAGGCATACCTTGGACACTAGACTAAATGTCCTATACTTGGAAAACTTGTCAACAACAACCGTGATACTTGACAAGTCGTCAATGTTGGGGAAACCGTCAATATAGTCGATGAAACACATTCCCACGGTCGCTCGGGAATGAGCAATGACTGCAACAGTCCCATTGGTTTCTTCATCTTTATCTTGTCTTGTTGGCACACAAGACAAATCTTCACATAGGCCTCAATGTCCTCTCACATGCGTGGCCAATAATAGTGCTCGGCAATTAAGGTCATCTTCCAATTCATCCATTCATGTATGACCCACTTGGAATCATGACACTCCCTCATGATCCTCTTACACAATTCTCTGAACTGAAGCTCATAGAGGCACTTCCCTCGAGAATATAGCTAGTCCCATTCGAGCCAAAACCTTCTGGTTTTCCCCTCCTTCGCATAGTCGATCAACATCTTGTTGTTAAGTCATGTGACAATCCCTCCTTGATGTGCTCCAACAAGTGTCCCTATGGCAAGCTAATTATCTATATGTTATA
The DNA here is from genome assembly GCA_958450335.1 of Hibiscus tridactylites. Classification (NCBI taxonomy): domain Eukaryota; kingdom Viridiplantae; phylum Streptophyta; class Magnoliopsida; order Malvales; family Malvaceae; genus Hibiscus; species Hibiscus tridactylites. The sequence continues at coordinate 19,942,106 of OY288289.1, read as the reverse complement.
CCTTTGGCTTAATGTATCAGCAACGGAATTCACCTTCCATGGCTTGTTTTCTAAGGAAAAATCAAACTACGCAAGGAATTCTTGTCAATGGGCCTGCTTGGGAGAAAACTTCTTTTGGATCAAAAAATAAATATTAGCAACATTATCAGTGAAAACGAAGAACCTGGACCCAAGTACATAATGTCGCCAAGAGAGCAAGCAGTGTACTACCGTGGTTATCTCTTTCTCATGGACCGTGTACCTCCTATCAGTCTCATTGAGAGTCTGGCTTTCAAAGGCAGCTGGATATCCTTCTTGCATTAGGATCCCACCAATGGCAACATTAGATGCATCGGAGTAGACTTCAAATAGCTTGGTGTAATCTGGCAACACCAACATTGGCTCACTTTTCGTGGCCAACTTCAGCTCCTCAAAGGCTCTCTGACAGTCAGGGCTCCAATCCTATGCCATGTCATTCTTTAGTAACTTGTTCAATGGTGTGGCAATCTTGGAGTAGCCTTTGACAAACCTCTAGAAATAGTTGGCTATCCCCAAGAAAGATCTCAACTATGTCACCTTGGTTGGTGGCTCCAAATCTTCAATTACCCAAACTTTGGCCTCATCCATCGGGATCATGCCACTTCTAACGATGTGATCTAAGAAAGGAACCTCTTTTTTAGGTAAACAAGCAATTCTCTTATTTTACATAGAGTTCGTTCTCTCGCAAGACTTCAAACTCCTTTCTCAAATGTTCATCATGCTCCCCAAGTGCCATTCTATAGATCATGATGTCATTAAGGTAAACTAAAACGAACTGATGAAGAAAGGGTTGTAGTACCTTGTTCATAAGGGTGCAGAAGATAGCAGGAGAATTCGTGAGGCCGAAAGGTATCACAAGCAATTCATACAAACAATAGTGCGTCGCACAAGTTGTCTTCGGTTCATCCGCTTTGGCAATCCTTAATTGGTAGTATCCGGACTTAAATCCAACTTGGTGAACCACCTTGCACCACCAAGGTGATCGAAGAAGTCGTCAACGAGTGGGATCGAGTACTTGTTCTTCACAGTGAGCTTGTTCAAAGTCGATAGTCGATGCACATTTGAAGTGTTCCATCATGCTTCTTCTAAAGTAGCTGTAATACTCTTATCCTACCAGATCCAAGACCCTACATTTGAGCTACCTCTAACCCGGCCTATTAAAATTTTGTTCGATTTAAAACCTAAAGTTTAGCTATAAATTGAAATCAACTAATCCGTGATATAAAGTTTTCATAAATAAACTCAATCCTTGATGATGTGCTCCCTCGATCAAGAAACATGTCAACCTACACATAGAAACAACAAATTCGCACATTGAGCTTACAAAGCTCAGTGACACATTTCTAATGTACAATATTTCACGCGTTTCATGAATATAAGCAACATAAATTAACATTTAAGCAAAGGCATAAAGTAAATCAAACCATCAAGCATTCAACATTGCCTGGGATCACAAAGCATCGAGTCAATCGCAAAGTACTCGGGATCACCTAGCAATAAGTACTTATTATCATAGTCGAGATCACCCAGCATCGAATACTAGCAATCTTGGTTTTACCTGGGATCAACTAGCATCGGGTAATAACCCATAAAAGTACACCGGATATCACCTAGCATCGAGTACATATTTTGGCCAAGTACTGTAGTACATGATCATGTAAAATCCATTCATACAATTTAGAATATGGGACTTAGAAGAAAACTTATAGGGCCCACATGCAAAACCTTAAAATTTTGGGTAGTGGATGTAGTGGGTATTGGTACTCGTCTTTGGAGTAACGGTATTGCCTCGATCGTACCGGTACCAAAACTGGCTATTGTAATTTTCATAAAGTGGTCTAGTACCAGTACTGGCTCAACCGTACCTGTACACGGGTCCTCGTATTGGTACTACTTGAATGTTTTACCAATATGCAAGCACCAATTTGCTTGTTTCACACTTGAAATTCATTTGTATCGGTACGAATTCAACCCATACCGGTACACGGACCCAGAAAATGTCTTCCTAGCCACAAGTTTACTTCCACAGTGCCATGAACCGCCCCTATTCAAACCCAAACTAAATTTTGTGTTACAAGGGTGGTTTTAGCCACCTAAGGGCCACACAAAAATGCTCATAACATCAAATCATCATCTAATTTAGAGAGTCATCCACATGCTCCCAAATAAGCATGCTTCTCTAACCCTTGCCCAAATGAGATTCAGCCAAGCATCAACACTTATGAAAAGCATAAAATGAGACAAGTCAATGATGTATTGGCCTTAGCAACAACTCAAAATCCACCACCACAAGCAAGCTAACTCAAGTCAAAGCGAACTCGTTGACTCAAAAATTCAAGTCGTTACAATACCACCTGTGCACCATAGGGTGCCTTGGACGGTCGGATATACTATGAATCAAGGAGTTCCTTCAATTTTCTGCGCAACTCCTCTAACTCGAGCGGAGCCATTCGATGATGGGCTCTGGCAAGTGGCTCTACATTCGGCACAAGTTCAATCTTGTTGTCTACCTCCCTCTTCAGTGGGAGATTCTTGGGCAACTCAACAAGCATCACATCAAGGAATTCTACCAAAACTTATCCCACCTTCGTTGGGACCTCATCAGACATGGTCAGTGTAGAATCTGGTGAAAACAATATGTTTTTTCCACTTAATTCTTTAAAAAAATAATGATATTACAAAGCCTCTTTAAAGTCTCAGATAACAGAGTTTAATAACATTTAAGAGTCAGTCATGTTTACAAACTATATCTCTTATCTCTTTAGCTTAGGATAAGACTTTATCCCAAACTCTATTTTCAAATACATAATAAACTCTAGTAACTAATTTGATTACAACTCACACTCCCCTCTAGCTGGTGTGTATACATTTGTATAGACCCATCTTGTATAAAAACTTATCAAAGACTTGTTTGGATAGTGCTTTAGTGACCACACCAGCAAATTGTTCCTTTGTAGGAACATAAGTCAAGCTTGTTATTCCACCATTTACTTTTCAACAATAAAGTGTCTGTCGATCTCCACATGTTTGGTGTGATCATGATGGACCGAATTTTTAGCAATTTGAAGAGTATATTGATTGTCACTAAAAATCTCAAAATTTCCATCTTGTTGTATTTCCAACTCTCTTAGTAGTCTTAGCAACCACATTCCTTTACAAATCTCAATGCTAAGGCTCTACACTCTACCTCAGCACTTCTTCTAGAAACAACAGTTTGTTTCTTACTCCTCCAAGTCACTAAGTTGCCTCATACAAATTAGAAGTATCCATTTGTCGACCTTCTTTCAGTAACTTCACTGGCCCAACTAGAATCTGTGAATACTTTTACAGTTCTTTCTTCAGTCTTCTTGAAGAACAACCCATAGCCTGGTGTACCTTTCATGTACCTTAGAATTATGTCTGTGGATTCTAAATGTCTTCCCTAGGATTAGTCATAGGTTGACTAATCACGTTTACAAGAAAAGAGATGAATGGTATGGTTAGAGACAGATAAATGAGTTTCCTACACAATCTCTAGAACTAATTTTTATCTATTTCATCCCTAATTTCTTCTCCTCTTAGCTTCAAGCCAAATTCCATTGGTGTATCAGCACACTTACATCCCAATACACTAGTTTCTGAGAGTAAATCTAACACATATTTTCTCTGGTTTATTACCAAACCTTTTCTAAATATAGAAACTTCCATGCCTAGGCAATACCTCAGTGTCCCTAAGTCATTTGTCTTGAATTCATTGCTCAATAACCCCTCAATTAATTGATTCCACTTTCATAATCTCATGTCACGACAATGTCATCAACATATTCTATTAAAATAACTCTTTTCTTACTAAAAGTTACTCTTACAAACAAAGTGTGGTCTACTTGACACTATTTGTATCCATTCTCTTTAAGGACTTTAGTGAACATGTCAAACCATACCCTATGTGACTAGTTTAACCCATAAAGAGATTTACAAAGTCCGCAAAACTTCTAATTGTCCAGGTCAAACTTCATCCATTTGGTATCTTCATGTAGACCCCTCTTCAAATTTGTAAATCAAAAAAACATTTTTATGTCTAATTGGTGAAGATTCCAATATTTGTTCACAACAATACTTAAGAGCACTCTAATTATGTTTAGCTTTGCTACATGTGCAAATGTCTCCTTGTAATCAATGCCATAGATTTGTGTAAATTGCTTAGCCAAAAGTCTAGCATTGTACCTCTCCATGCTTCCATCTGGATTGTACGTTATAGCAAAGATGACATTAAGTTTCCATAACTAACATATTTCTGAATAGGATATTTAGTGCATTGTCTTACCCCCTTTCTTTTAGGAATAGGTAAATCCTCCATATCAATCAAAAATGGAGAAGTTTCATTACCTCCAACATCCTCCAAGGTAACTGGACTCATTTCAAACTCTCGGCAAGTGTTAGACTGCAAAATGGCCTCATGAATGGCTTTTCTTTCTTTCTAGTGTAAACATTGAGTTTCTTATGAGTCTGTGTGTTTTGAGTAACAATTTTAGAAGGTGCGTTTTGGGAGACTTCTAGTGAAGTAACAGAAAAAGGAGTAGAATGATTTATAGGTGTGGTTTGTTTAGGTGGTAACATGTTATCGTGAAATGGAATAGGCAAAACATCTTAGGCATAAAAGAAAAAGGGAATGAATATACTTGATTTGTCTGAAGAGGTTGAAATTCTATCCAACTCTCCCCTGAATTACAACCTTGGGAAAGTAAGGATCTTGTTCAAAGAATGTGACATCCATCAAAATAATTTTTTTAAGAGGGTAGTAACACTTGTAGCCCTTTTTAAGTGAAGAATTGTAAAGTGCTCATAAATCCTATATTTTATATGCATTCCATCTCATATTATTGTTGTTCTTAAGTACATTTTAGGCATATTAGGTGCATGCATACATTATTTACAATATTCTTTACTTTACCTTGTTCATATTGAATATCTTTAATTTGGTGAGAAAAGGTAATGTTTTAGTTTAGTTTTAGTTTCAGGTACTAGAAGCTGTCAGGAGGAGAGATGAGCTGATGCTGAGGCAGCAAGCCAAGAAGCTGTACTAAAGCAGCTCAACACAGAGATAGATGCTGCCGAGTAGCTATCGCCACCATACCTGCCGCCCATGGCAGCAACCAGAAGATTTGGTGAATTAGAGTGCGATTGGAAGAGCAAAAATTTCCCGAGTCTAATGAGCCCATCCATGCAATTTATCAATGTCGGGAACAACAGACTGAGCCGCCCAAGAGGAGATTATCCAAGGCAGCTTAAGGTTACTTGTGCCACAATGAGTCCAACTTCAAGTCAAAGAAGTTAGAATTTAAAGGATGCATTCAATGCTAAAACCACTTTATGATGAGGAAGACTTCTACTCCAAGGAGGACTTAATCTAGGCCAATGCCCTATATATACCCAACCATACTATGTATTTAAAACAACCACATAGTCGACATAGCTTAGGTTTCTCTTGTGTTTTCTTGCTGCTACTATGTTCTAAATTCTCTAGGGTTTGGGTTATGTTGTAAAGTAGTTGTGAGAACGGTTGTTTAGATTTTAAGTTTGTTTTGCAATAAGTTCAAGGTTTGTTTACTTCATGTTCTTCACTGTTTTCAATTGAGTCGAGAGATCGATTAGAAGCAATCTATTTGTTTGGTATCGAGAGAGTCAAACTCATGAAAGAAGTAAGCACGATCTCATCAATACCAAGTGTTGATCAATCTAGCCTAGAAATAGGTTGGGGTTTAAGGCGGCTAAAAAGGAACGAACCAAATGTTGTTGTTCATTGTATGATTCACGCCGACGGGTATCATCTGCAGTGGGCAACAACATCATTCTGACTTAGACATAAGCGAGATTATTATCGAAGTGTTTTGCCGAGCCTTGTAGGACTGCCGAGTTTGTTGCCGAGCCAATAAAACCTGTCACGATAGCAACCTCAGCAGTAATAGAATACGAACAACAATTCAATAGAATCAACCTTAGATACTTTTATGCCTCGTACTAGTGATTTCATTGTTCGTACTAATAAATTTATTGATAGGATTGAGTCTTTTATGGACAGGACGGAGATGAGGATGAATAACCAGGAGGGTGCAATAAAGAACCTGGAGACTCAGTTCGGGAAATTTACTAAGATCATAAGCAACAGAACAATGGGTGCATCATGCAGCAGCACAGAGGTCACAACCAAACCCACATATGAGCAGTGTAAAGCGATAACTACAAGAAGTGGGAAACGATTAGATGAGCCCATAGTTGAGCCGGAAAAGGAAAAGTAGCCAGAGCTACCTGTCGCGGCAGCACATGAGCAACCTACTCGGGCGGCAAAACAAATTGATGCCCAGGCAGATGACGACATCCCAGAGATAGATGATCCTGAACCGCCACAGATCATATTTCCCTGGAATGAACACATACATGACATCCTCTACCGCCGCCCTTCCCCCAAAGGCTTAAGCAACAGAAGCAAGAGCACCAGTTCAAGAAATTTTTGGATATTCTAAAACAGGTGCACATCAACATCCCACTCGTGGAAGCCAAACAAAACATGCCCAATTACGTGGAGTATCTCAAGAATATGGTTTCCAAGAGAAGGAGAATTGGGGAATTAGAGACGGTAGCTATCACTGAAGAATGCTTGGCAATGATGCATAATAAGGTGCCGCCCAAGAGGATAGATCCAGGTAGCTTCATCATTCCATGCAAGATTGACGGCAACCATGACATGAGAGCTCTATGCAACCTAGGAGCAACCATAAAACTGATGACCAAGGTTGTCTTCAACAAATTAGGAATCGGGCAAGCAAAACCAACCTCCATCATGTTACAACTTGTTGACCATTCCTTTGTGCAACTGGAAGGAAAAGTTAAAGATATCTTGGTATGAGTGGGCAACTTCATTTTTCCTGATGACTTCCTCATTCTGGACTATGAGGTAGACGAGAATGACCCCATCATTCTTGGGCGACCATTCTTAGCCACAGGCAGAATGTTAATAGATATGAAGAATGGGGAACTCATAATGAGGGTGGACAATCATAATAGAAAGATACATGTCCTACAGCCCATGAAGCCAGCCAAGGGAAAAGAAGTCTGCTAAGACACTCAAGCCTCCAAGGTCAACCTAGATACATGTCAAGGCAGCAGCTACCAGGGCAGCACTTAGAGCAACAAGAGCCCAAATGAGCTAGATAATCCACTTGGACAACAAGAAAAACGCAACCAGCCCATGAAGTGGTTATGCTTGGGAGATGCACCTCAATGAACTCCCAACAAAACTTAATTTATTTTTAAATTCTTTCTTTTTCTTTTTATGTTTTAGGATTAGATTTTAATTTATTGCAATTTATTTTCCACATTTTTATTTTCAGATTTAAGTATTTTATTTTAGTTTTTCTATATTTAGTTTATTATCTTATTTTCAGGTTTTAGGAATAAATAAAAGGGACAAAGAAGAAGGCCCAACAAGGAGCCCGCCCACCATGTCGTCGAGACAGCTGAAGGTAGCCAACCGCAAAAACGCATAATGGCTAGTAATCCACTTGGACAACACGCGCCGCGAAAATTTGCCCGTTGGAATTTAATGCCACCACGGCATCTCTCGACAACCCCTATATATATCTCACTATTTCATTCATTCTCTTCACTTTACCTCCTTGTTTAATCTCTTCTACGTCCATTTTCTTCAGATTTTTTTTTTCTATTTTCAGTTACTTTAGAATCACAACCGACTCATGGCTATGACAGCATCACAATCTAAACCCATTTTCCAAAGATTCTTCACCAAGCTAGACCAGCAAAGGCACCAAACTCGGTTTGCCAATAGAGCAGTATGGGAGGAGCAATGGTTCCACTACTCCACGCAGATAGGAGACCTCGGTCTCGAGCCCCCCCTCTTCGAAAAGATCCACAACCAAGGATGGGAAATATTTGCTAAGTAGCCGGAGGTGGCCAACGTCACACTTGTCCGAGAATTCTATGCCAACAAACCCCGCCTAGAGGCTGCCTTCATCTTTTTCAGAGGGGAGGCAATAAAACTCAATCTGGCCACCATCAACAGGTTTTATGGGCTGGAGATGGACGACAATCCCAATAAAGAGTGGAGGCAGACGCTGACAGCAGATGACTACGACCGGATGAAGGACAGGCTCTTTGAGCCAAATACTCTGTGGCTGGCGGAGAAACACAACAGATATGTCCAGCGTCGCCGACTGCTGTTGGAAGCAATTCTGTGGAACACGTTTATCAAACGACGACTACTGCCCACCTCTCACAACATAACCATTGACCGGCCCCGCCTCGTCCTAATTCATTCCATCATGAAAAATTGGCCGATCAACGTGGGCAACATCATTTGCAAGGATATCTACAGCTGTTGCCAGAAATCCAAAGGCAAGCTATACTTCCCCTCCCTCATCACCGGCCTATGTGCAAACTTCAACGTGCCTTCCAACCTCAAGGACATGCTGACACCACCCAGGGAAAGTTGGACAAGGAAGGTTCGGCTCTAGATGATGCAAGCACCCGAAACAGAGCCGATCACACCTTCTCAACCGTCGGCCGACAACAACATTGCCCCGACAGCCAGAGGTAGTACTGAAGCTTCCCAGCATCCAGAAGTCATCCAACTTCTCCAAACACTGATCGCCAGCAACAAGAGGATAGAGCAACGGTAGTTGAATTTAATGAAGTATGTAGGTGAAGTCCAAGAAGCCATTGTGGCCTATCTCCTGCAAAAGTTCCCCAATGACGGCCCCTCCCTGCCTAGATACCCTGAAGACATGGCCGCTACAGCTGAACCGAGAGAAACTACACCACCAGAAGTAGATGCCTGCCACGCCGCCTTCCGCCGCCAGATGCCATCTCTAACACATTACCCGTCTTACTATGCCACCTCTTCCTCTCACACGGTGGCCGACACTCTAGAGAGGCATCAGCAACAATTCTCTCCAGTCTACACAGCGGAAACAGAGGCAGACACCTCCCCGTCCAACAATGCTGAGCAACAGACGGTAACAACAGCGGCACCCATGGCAACAGAGGACCCACCGGTAGAACCCATGGTGGAGGCAACCGGGAAGAGAAAGCATCACATAATCTCAGTTGAGTCGAAGGAAGGGGAGTCAAAATACGAACCAGAACAAAATGAAGCTCCTCATCTCACTCCCACGATAGTCCAGCCGCCACGAACGACAAAGATATCACCTACCAAGTCTGCTTCCCAGACATCTGCCAGCCACCGCCTTGTCATCCAGTTTTCATCTTCCTCCTCTGCCGCAAAGACTCCAACATTTTCTCAGCCCTCCGCCAACTTCTAGAGTTGTTTCTTTTCTTTTCTTTCTTTTATTGCTTATTTTTAGGTTTTAATTATCTTACTTGTATTTATTTTTCTATTTTTTTTCTTTCTTGTAATTTATTTTGTGCATTAAGAGCAATTCTCGTCTCGAGTTTGGGGGGTTAGCACTCATTTTGTTTAGGCATAACTAGTGCATATAGCTTGCATAATGTACTTGCCTCAAAAAAATTAATCAAAATAAAAAAATTGTTAAAACTTGTGCCTATGAAAGGATAGTCGATTCTAATATTTTTGCACTGATTAAAAAGAATTTAATTTTGGGGAAAGTATGAAGTAAACTTAGATTTTTTTCTATAAATGCCAAAAATTAAAAACACTACCGTTACTTGCTGAATTTGTTTGAATTTCTGATAAACATTTTCTGCTTGAATTATTTGTGAAATTTTAATATGGTTGCAGGAAGGTGCCGTGACAGGCAACAAAAAGAAGAAGAAAAACACTAACACGACAGGAGAAAAAAATTATGCTTTCTTTCCCTAGAGGTGCCCGAAATCGGCTCTAGGAATAATCATGTGCAAGGACACTCCACTGCTATCAAAGCCCATGAATCTAAAAATCTTTGAAGTGATAGACAAATTAGAATGAGTGAATGAAAGTCTTCACATGATGACTCTACTCAATGGGTTCGGGGTTTTGTAGTTTGCTCCTATCTTAATTTCAAACCTTGAAGAGTAGTTGTGATGAGCTGAAGCCCTTATTGCCATGATTATAAATTGTGCTTAACTATGCTGCCTCGGCAGCAACCTTACATTACCATGACAACATCTTTGTTTACTTAGAATATTCTTCAAACTCAGCATGTTCACAGTTTTTGCACATTGTATTGGAACTGTAGTTTAATTCTGAGGCAATTCATGCAATTCTTCTCTCACTAATCTAATGATAGGTGCCACGGCCTTGAGGTGCTAAATCAAGTTTAAAACAAGCTTTTCTTTCTAATTAGTGCGAGGGCAAGTATGTTTAGGATTGCATTGCTTGAGGAAGAGAAATAGTTCGAGTTTAGGGATGTGTAAAGTGCTCATAAGTTCTATATTTATATGCACTCCATCTCATATTATTGATGTTCTTAACTACATTTTAGGCATATTTAGGTGCATGCATACATTATTTATAGTATTCTTTACTTTACCTTTTTCATATTGAATATCTTTAATTTGGTGAGAAAAGGTACTACTTTAATTTAGTTTTAGTTTCAAGTACTAGAAGCTGTCAGGAGGAGAGAGGAGATGATGCTAAGACATCGAGCCAAGGAGTTGTACTGAAGCAGCTCAACACAGAGAGAGATGATGTCGAGTAGTTACCGTTGCCATACCTACCGCCGAGGGTAGCAACCAGAAGATTTGGTGAATTGGAGTGCGATTGGAAGAAAAAAATTTCCTGAGTCCAATGAGCCTATCCACACAATTTATCGATACTGGGAACAACAGACTGAGCCGCCCAAGGGGAGATTATCGAAGGCGGCTTAAGGTTACTTGTGCCATAAGGAGTCAAACTTTAAGTCAAAGAAGTCAGAATTTAAAGGATGCATTCAATGCTAAAGCTACTTTATGATGACGAAGACCTCTACTCCGAGGAGGACTTAACATAGGTCAATGCCCTATATATACTCGACCATACTTTATATTTAAAACAACCACATAGTCGGCATAGCTTAGGTTTCTCTTATGTTTTCTTGCCACCACTATAATCTTAATTCTCTAGGGTTTGGGTTATGTTGTAAAGTAGTTGTGAGAACGATCGTTTAGGTTTTAAGTTTGTTTTCTAATAAATTCAAGGTTGGTTTACTTCATGTTCTTCACTATTTTCAATTGAGTCGAGAGATCAATTGGAAGCAATCTATTTGTTTGGTATCGGGAGAGTCAAACTCACGAAATTAGTAAGCACGATCTCATCAATACCAGGTATTGATCAATCCAGCCTAGACATAGGTTAGAGTTTAAGGCGGCTAAAAAGGAGCGAACCAAAGGTTGTTGTTCATTGTACGATTCATGCTGACGGGTATCATCTGCAGTGGGCAACAACAACATTCTAACTGTCCAATCCTCGTGGGAGGCTGCCGAGTTTTCCTCCGAGCCAATCGTTTGTTTCATTACTGAGGTAGCGAAAGCGTCAAAGCATCAACATGCCACCCTCCGGCCATGGCAGCAAAGTCTGGCAGCGCAAAACATCTTAATATGTTCAACGCAGTTTCACACTACTAAGCAGCATAACCTGACTCATTCTATCACCATTATCTCTACTATCAAATTACTTGTGTTTATTTACTTTTCTTTATAAACTAAAATTTACTTGTGCAGGAATTACAATTCAAATTAGCTGTCCAATCCTCGTGGGAGGCGATATCTTTATAATATAACTTGACAAGAGTGTGGCGCTCATATTTAGAGAACACCCAAACTCTCTACAAGAATATCCCACAAAAACACACCTAATAGTCCTAGGATCCTAGTTAGACTTAAGAAGGATCCTTATTCTATAAAAAAAATAGTACATCCAAATATTTCAAACGGAAGAACGGAAGAGAGAGGTTTGAAATAAGGATAGCTTTCCAAGAAAATAGACCTAAGCGTTTTAAATTTAAGGATTTCGCTAGGCATTCTTTTTATCAGATAAGTGGTTGTAATACCCCAAGTCCCAGCCTAGTAGAATTACTAAGTTAATTAGAAATAAAAGCGTAAGCATTTGAATTGGGGACTAAATTGTAAACAATCAAAACCATAATTAATATATATAATTTACATTTAGCACATTAATAATTAAAATATATATATATAGTTAAGTGGGATTTACTTGGTTGATATTAAACCAAGTGTCCCACCATCTCAATTGAGATAATGGGACCCTCAGCACACTAAGGGTAAACAACACTAAGTGGTGTTGTTGTGTCATCACCTTCTCCCTTGTGATCCGCCGAAACCATGCAAGAAAAACAAAAGAAAGTTTTGGTGAGAGAGAGAGAGAACTGAAGTTTGAAGAAGATTGGGCTGGAAATCCATTCTAGAATTATCATGCATGTTCACTTAAAATTCATGTAAGTGTTTATTTTGTTACCGATCTTATTCTTGAAAGTTTTTTTTTTGTTTTTATTGAATTTTAGGTTATGATGGTTCTAGAAATTGATGTTGAATGATTCATTATGTTGAAAAAATACTGGGTTAAAAGATTTATTGAACAAAATCTTGAAATTTTGCATAAAACATAAAAGGATACAAAACTGCCCAGATTCGTACATGTAGAACAACATGTAGAAATCTGCGTTTTTGAACATGTTAGAGGCAAAAGTGGAAAAGGTTTTACAGAACAAAGTTGTAGGAAATTGAATTTACTATAGGAAAGAGGTCTTGGAAGCATGATAATGTTCATAGGTTGCTGAAAATTTACCTGAACAAAACTGGTCACATTTGGAACTCATTTGGTGATTAGGGACTATTTTAGAATAAATATAAAATATCAGTACTCAAATGAACAAAATTAAGGCTGGAAACGACACCTAAATAACAGGGAAAATCATGGTAAAAATGGATAAAATAAACTAGTAAGGGTCCTAAGTTGAAAAGATCACTAAAGTGTGTTAAAACTCAAGATCGACAGATTTGATTCTGAATAATCACCTAATTTCGAACATTAAACTGTATTGATGTAGAAATGATAAAACTATGTGCTATAAATGGTTAGAAATTTAGTTGAATAATCTTTCTGGGGATATGAATTAATTGAAAATTCGATATGTATACTAAAAGTTATGGATAAAATACTACAAGGTGTCCAAACTACCTAAAATTGGGCAGAGTAGGATATAATGTGAAAATGCTTGCTTGTATGTGATATGTGGATTAATTCTAATGATGTATTTGTGTTATTAATACATTTAATGTTAGACCAAGAGATAGAAGAGGCTTGTGAGGGCATCAAGATTGGGCAAACAAAGGAAAGAAACAAGGGGATTATCATTCAAGGTTGGGCAAACAAAGGAAAGAAACAAGGGGGTTATCAATAAGGTTTGGACTTAGGTCATAACCATGCTTGATTATGATTCTATGATATTTCGTTGTTGCTATGAAAATGGACTAAAAATATATTTTGGTAATTAACTCAGGGAAGAATGGTATATACTAAGCTTGATAAATGTATAATATGTATTAGACCTTGTATGATTACATGGTGCTATGACATGCTTAATGCGTTGAATGCCATGACATGTTTAATTCCTTAAATGTCGTGACATGTTTAATGCATTGAATTCCTAGATTGGCTACTTTATGGATCATGCTTAAAGAATGATATATTGTCATAATGAACTAAGGTTCACTAGCCTAAAGGCTCCATGATCTTGTTAAATGTCTAATGACATCTTGGTTAAGCTTGAAATATGCCTTGAACATGCCTTGTTTCTTGCCTTGTTTGATCACATGTATCTTGATAAATGAACACTATTGAGTGTGTAAAAGTTCTATTATTTACACCCTTTTTAACCCATATTTCAGCTGCATTCAAGCATTATTCATTGCATTTAGGTTAGTTTACAGCAAAACATCACAAATATATTGAAAGGCGCAGTTTCTACTAAAAATGGTTGTTTTTGCAGGTTGCTGCCGTAGCAGATGGAAAGGGCAAGCGTTGAGCAGTGGAGCAGAAGAGCTGAACTGGACAAGCAGACAAAGAGGACGATGCTACCATGGTTGCTGCCGTGACAGTAGAGGACGACGTCAGTTTTTAGAAGAAGAAGAAGCAAAGTGGACCTCGAAAGAGAGAAAATTCAGCCTGTCTGTCGTGTGAAAATCCTATATTTTTCCAAGCCCCAGATCAAAAGGAATGTCAAGCCCAAAGTTCAAGGAGAGAAAATCCCAAGCAAGGAAGATGACTGCTTGAAAGTAGATTCCTTGAAGATTTAGTCTTTATTAGAATCATACTTCCAATTAAAGTTGTATTCTTGCTATTTTTGATAACTTGAGCCCAAAGCTTATATAAGGGCATGTATTTTAACCTAGAAGGGCATAACCGATTACCCTAGCTTCCTTCCCAAAATTCTAGTCGTTTTCCTTCCCACATCATGTTCTAAATTCCCCCTAGGGCCACGGGTTGATTTGTAAAGTAGTTGCAGGAGTTGTTTTGTTTTAGGAATTTTCAGTTCAATAAAATAAACTTCAAGTTCTCTTATTTTGGTTATTAATATCTTGCAAGAGCATCGGGAGAGCATTGTGAGGTTATCTATTTACTTAGCATCGGGAGAGTTAAGTATACGAAAGAAATAAGAGCAAGTTCTCTAGTTTATAGTTGAACTATCTCGGGCCAAGGGATAGGACGAGGTTAAGTGGCTAAAGAAGAATTCATACACATCGGTGTTCATCCTTCGATTCATGCCGGGAGGTATCATCAAAGACGTGATCATCGACACACTTGGACCTAGGGATAGGCCAAGGCACATCTGGGATTCTTGCCAAACATGAAGTACTGAGTTAAGTGTTTGCTGCCGCGACAATCAACGGACTGCTGCCGCGACGGGCGCGACGACAGAACTGGATTTCCTAAACTCTACAATACCTACACTACTGTGCAATTCAATACCAGCCCATTCTCTCTATCTTGATATCTTTACTCTTTTATTTACGTTTACTTTATTATTTTCGTGATAACTTCTCAAATATTTTCTTTACTTTCGTGCATTGAATTAAGGTGAAGCTATTAGCCCAATCCATGTGGAGACGAAATTCGATACTTCGTATCACTTTACTACTTGCGTCGTGTACACTTGCACTACCATTGCGATAGACTATTTTACACGCAACAAACACCAAACTAAATGATGTTCTGGTAGCTAGTGAGTCATAGGTAGGATGGCATGCCATAGAGTCTTGAGCTCAATTGTGTTGGGTGGTCTACGAACTGGGCTAAGGCCCTTAATTTGCGACAGTATGAGGGGTGTGTGTTATGGTCTTTGGCGATAGTAGGAGGGATATGACCAGCACTACGATGCTTCTTAATTTGGCGACAATTTGGTGTGTGACTCGATTACCTAGACTTGACTACATACCAAGGCCTAAACTTGAATTGATTGTCTAATAATGCTACAACAAAGCTTAGATATCCTATGAATTTGAAATGAAACTTGACTTGAGCCTATACGTTAATTTGACGGTATAATCCTGATAATGCAAAGTTTGTCATCACATGTACATGAAATGAATATTGGATTCATTGATTAAACTTGTGATATGCCATGACATTTGGGATGTTGTCATGAATCCATGATCTTGATGATAATATGTAATTTAGCTTGGAATTGACTAGTGATATGTATGTACATGAACTTGAAATCCCATGGCTATGGATTTGAGTAAGTATAAGAAATGATATAATGCTCTGCATGATCTAGATTATTCGAATGTCTTGTATTCTTGTATAAGACTGATCTTCATGAACCTTGCTAGGTCTCCTTTGAATAAGATACACTTGAAAACTTAAATGAACTTTCCTAGATTAGGTCACTACCTCACTAAGTACTTAATCGTACTTATCACTCTCATTTTCATTCTTCCCAAAATACAGGTTAATAGATTGCAAGCTACGTTGAGTTATGACTTTTGTATACTCCTAGTTGGTGGCAAGGCAACTAAAGCACCAAGTATGGTTATTACTTTTTGTATACTCCTAGTTGGTTGCTATAGTCTTGTATCTAGATTACATTTCATGCATTTTGAGCCTAGGAAAGGCTATGTATATATTTGATATGATATGGCGTGTATAACTTGCTAATGTGACTTGTTTGGTAATCTAGTTGATCTAGGTATTATGCTATGGTATATGAGCATGGATGATTTTATGTTGTGATGTATGATGTATTGAAAGCCTTGATGATTGATAGATGTATTGATTCGTGCTTTGATTGCTTATCATGATTTAAGAATGATGAATGCTTACTTGCTACAACATAATATTGTTAGGCTCAGATGAAATTGTAAATGTTATAGCATGTTTTGATGATATTGTTAACATTGATTAGTTGAGATCAAAATTCAAGGGTCTAATATCTAAATTGCTTTGGCTTTTGAAATGTTTAGTTTAGTAATGTACATGTTGTTCAAATGATATGTTATGGAAAATATGTTTAATGTTCGTATGTTATAGCAAAAATGTCCAATGATTATATGCTATAGCTTCATTGCAATATGTTTTACGTGATGATTGTTTGATTAGAAGTCTAACTTACCTAATCGAGGTAAGTTAGGCTAAAGTTTTTGTTTGTTCGTGCTTTTCCTTGCTTGAGTAATGCATCTTATCCGATTTACGACTAAATCGGGTGAGAGGTGTTACATTTGATGGTATCAGATCTTTGGTTTAGTTGATCCTCGGACTAAACTAGGCCTATTGCATCATATAGGAATTAATTGGCCACCTAGGAGTTCTATATGTTCGATTAAGCTTGTCACTTGCCTAACCAACTCTTCCTTGTTTATCAATATAAAGTCATATCCGAAACAAGATTAGCGAGAGACGATGAAAGTCATGTAGAGTCCTCTAACGAGGGCGAGAGTGTTTGGATGGCCCAAGGACCATCGAACGCTCGTAAGAGTAAAGAACGAGAGCAAGAAGCTCCAAGGAATAACAAACTGAAAACGGTAGCCCCTGCTACCAATCCGGTGCAACAAGTATGCCTTGAAAGTATTAAAGAAGTGTTCGATCAACTTGTTATGTCCTTAAAATGTGACTCCCATGTTGTAGCACCTACTCTTGTACCATCTAGGGCTCTTATCAACAAGCTCGCTCAACACCGGGCCTACACTTTCACCGGTGCTAACGAGGTGAATCCCGAAGTTGCTGAATATTGGCTAGATGACACTACTCGGATTTTCAATAAAAAAACTCTCTTGTTCAGACGAACACAAACTCGAATGTTTCGTCGCGCTACTTGAGGACGAAGCACTAAGTTGGTGGGAAACAACTACTCTAATTGTACCTCCAGAAAAAGTTACTTGGAAATTCTTTCTCGGCGAGTTCAAAAAGAAATTCATTAGCAAACAATATCTTGCTAAACGTTAGAAGCGATTCTTATATTTGAAACAAGCCGAGAGACCTATCGAACAATACGTGAGTGACTTTTTCAAGTACTGCAAATACATGTCCGAGTATATCAAAACTGAGGCGGATAAGTTCAAGATGTTTATCGATGGCCTTAATGATCAACTCAGCCCTATTTTCACGACCCTTGACATCTCAGATTTTGAAAGTCTTGTTAACCGAGCTACTACCATCAGAAAAATGCAAGCACAATCAATCCCGGAAAGATAAGCAGTCGAGGCAAAATGATCGACCACAATGGCAGTCCAAAAAGCCTAAGTACTCAGGTGGAAATACTTAGAGTCATACTCATTTTCAAAAGAGTAATTATATACCGAAACCCAGTCGGTAATCAGGTCTTCAACCCCGACAATGTCTGTTGATAGTACGAGTAATACGGGAAAAGCTTCATGTTGGGTTTGTACCACGCTCGAATCGATCACCGAAACCATCAAGGAGGGCTGTAAATGTTTGGTGGTTTAATTGGCTAAAATCAAAATAAAGGTAGACAAGAGACACAATGATTTTAGAGTGGTTCGGCCTTCTACCAAGCACCTACATCCACTACCTTAGCACACCACTAAGGATTTCCCAATTCACTCAACAATGAATTCGTCCCCTTTTCCCGATTTAGGAGGAAACTATTACAACCCTATCTTTTGGACTTGGCTAAGATAGAACCAACTCTAGTTTTTGTCTAAGGCTAAACTAGAACCTCCCATTTTACAAGGGATTTGTTTGGGTAAACTAAATACCTCACAAGGTTGGTGTTTACACAAATTTAAGCTCACAAGAGTACAAGAATTTACAATAAAGCTCACTCTCTAAAGACTGTGTACAAGAGAATAGTAAAATAAGGATTTAGATTCTAATTCTCTTAACCATGTTGCTTGGATGTTGTCTCTTACCATCTTCAAGTGTCCCAATGTTGCTTTTATAGTGTGGACTGATATTCTAGCTGTTTATGACCGTTGGGGATGTTTTGGAGCCGTTGGGAAGTCATAAAGTCGAGCTTTAAATTCTCACTTGCACAGAGGTTTCGAAACCTTAAGGAGGAATTTGTAAAAACTAGCCGTTATAAGGCTAAGGTTTCGAAACCTTTGCTAAGGTTTCAAAAATAGTGGCATTCTACCCAGAAAGGTTTCGAAACCTTATAGGGATGGTTTCGAATCTTTCACTTAAAAACCCAATTTTGGCTAGTTTTTAACTTTAAAATGTATATTCGATAAAGGTGCAAAGTCAAAACATTTTAAACATATTTTTTCAGGTTTTAAGGACTTTTGAATTATTTTTGAAATCTTTAAAAAAGTCCAAAACATTTTTCTCATAATTGTTATATCAAAATATTTCTCAACAATCTCCCCTTTTTGATATAACAAAACTTCTTTGAAAAATTGTTTTTAACAAAAGCTCCCCTTAATTTTTCACTTAATTATCCCCTTTTTGTTATATAAAAAATAATTCAAATCTTTATAGTACATAATAACAATGGAGATTAAGTTAAAAAATTTAAGTGCAAAACATTTGAAAAATAAAACTCCCCCTTACTAAAGCATTCCATTAAATCTTGAGCACAAATTTTGGCACTTAAGAGATTGAATTTCACCATTGAATCAAATCAATTTAAAACACATGAAATTCAATTTATCCAAGACTTTAAAACTTTATTTAAACATATGAATGAAACAATATGATTCATTTTTATAAAGCATCATAAAATGTCATGCGCTTATAAATATAAATACGCAATGATGCATGAAAATTTATCATCAAAATAGGTAACCAAATGATTTATAATTCAATGCATTAATATTAGAGGTTACCCATCTTCTTCACTTGTGTGACTAGAGCATTTTCATATCTTTGCTTTTCTTACTATTGCTCCAACACACCTACAAAAGACAATTACTTGGATTTTGGTATCCAAATTGCTTTAGATCCATTAACATTAATTTCAAAGTCTCTAGTTCCCTTAGGAACTCATACTTGTCTAATCCTATAAGATTTACTCTTCTTTATAGGACAAGTATGCAAAGAATGACCATGATAATGACAATGTGAGAATCTTGCCATTATGTAACAAGATGAATTATTAAAAATATTTTTTTTCTTTTGTTAAGCTTTCAAGCTTAACCTTTAAATCAAGATTTTCTTTTTCCAAAACTCCATTGCTCATTTTTGAAAACTCTAAATCATTTTTTAAAATCTCATTTTGGTTTTAAAAATCCAATTTTGTTTTCAAAAGAAAATCATTTTCAAATTCAAGTTTAGAAATTATTTTCTTAAATTTGGAATTCATGGTCTCAAATTCCAAAAATAATTCATCGAAAGCATCTTGTAACTCGTCAAATGTATATGGATTTAATTCACTTGAGTTAAAAGATACCTCGGGCTCATCGGCAGCCAAAACACCATCCACCTTAGGTGTTGAGAGGAGGTTTGCACAAGATGAAGCACCATCTTTCTTTCCTCCCTTCTTGTTTCCATAGAGCTTCTCAAGCTTCTCCCAAATTTCTTTTGCACTTTTTCATGTGGAGACTTTCTTGGAAACATCTTCATTGAGGCCACAAAGAAGAGTGTGCACGGCCTTTGCATTTAGCTTGACCTTCATGTCATTTGCACTCCTTTGCTTCTTCTTCTTCTTAGGAGCTTCCAAGTAACCATCTTTGATTATATCCCAAATCTCAAAATCAAGAGATTTGATGAAATACTTCATGACATTGCTCCATTGGAAGTATGCTTCTCCTTTGAAGAGCGGAGGACACAAGATAGAGCAGCCTTCTTCAAATCTTGCCATTTTCTTGAACGGTGAATTTCAAGCAATTGATCTTCACTCTCGGATGTTAGTCCTTCGATGGAGACGAGGCTCTGATACCAATTTTTGGGTTTGTAGCACGCTCGAATCGATCACCGAAACCATCAAAGAGGGTTGTAAATATTTGGTGGTTGAATTGGCTAATATCAAAATAAAGGTAGACAAGAGACACAATGATTTTATAGTGGTTCGGCCTTTAAACAAGCACTTACATCCACTACCTTAGCACACCACTAAGGATTTCCCAATTCACTCAACAATGAATTCGTCCCCTTTTCCCGGTTTAGGAGGAAACCATTACAACCATATGTTTTGGACTTGGCTAAGATAGAACCAACTCTAGTTTTTGTCTAAGGCTAAACTAGAACCTCTCATTTTACAAGGGATTTGTTTGGGTAAACTAAATACCTCACAAGGTTGGTGTTTACACAAATTTAAGCTCACAAGAGTACAAGAATTTACAATAAAGCTCACTCTCTAAAGACTATGTACAAGAGAATAGTAAAATAAGGATTTAGACTCTAATTCTCTTAACCATGTTGCTTGGATGTTGTCTCTTACCATCTTCAAGTGTCCCAAGGTTTCTTTTATAGTGTGGAATGATATTCTAGCCGTTGGGGATGTTTTGGAACCGTTGGGGAGTCATTAAGTCGAGCTTTAAATTCTCACTTGCACAGAGGTTTCGAAACCTTTAGGAGAAATTTGTAAAAACTAGCTGTTACAAGGCCAAGGTTTCGAAACCTTTATGAAGGTTTCGAAACCTTTGCTAAGGTTTCAAAAATAGTGGCATTCTGCCTAGAAAGGTTTCAAAACCTTATAGGGATGGTTTCAAAACTTTCACTTATAAAGCCAATTTTGGCTAATTTTTAACTTTAAAATGTATATTCGATATAGGTGCAAAATCAAAACATTTTAAACATATTTTTCAAGTTTTAAGGACTTTTGAATTATTTTTGAAATCTTTAAACAAGTCCAAAACATTTTTCTCATAATTGTTATATCAAAATATTTCTCAACACTTCACAAGTTCCTACTTGCAAATTCTTTCAAAAACATCACTCGGGTCAATGTAGGATCAAATCCAATTTGTGTTATCTTTGCGGAGGATCCGATCACTAAATCAAGGATTGTCCATAGAATTCGAACAAGCTTCCTACTCAATCTCCATTGGTTGCTAGTTTAGCACCAAATGTCCGAAATAAAGCTTCCCAACCTGTTCACTCGGGAAATCAAGGTAAAGGTAGAAGGCCATCCTCGGCCACCACACACCAGGAATCTCGAGCTCTTGTTTTTATTTACCACATCCGAGGAAGACGGGAGGAAGAAGCTCCTGATGTAATTGCAGGTTCAATCGAGTTAAATTCAATTTCTGCTTATGCTTTGATTGATTCGAAATCTACCCACTCATTCACATGTTCAACCATGTTGTTAAAAACA
Organism: Hibiscus tridactylites; assembly: GCA_958450335.1. Lineage (NCBI taxonomy): Eukaryota > Viridiplantae > Streptophyta > Magnoliopsida > Malvales > Malvaceae > Hibiscus > Hibiscus tridactylites. Next base: position 19,920,429 of record OY288289.1, on the reverse strand, counting down.
AACTTGAAACCTAAAATAGTAGATTCTAGCTTGATAGTGTCGAACCCAATAGGAGGCTTAATGAATATAAACTTTGTTTGTAAAGACACTCTTGTGACTATTCGAAATGTATCATTTCCTATTAATCTATATGTGTTACCAAATTGTGAGTTCGATCTAGTATTGGGACTAGATTGGTTGGTAAAATACGGAGCCTGGTTAGATTGCCAAAATAGGAGGTTATATTTACAGAGCTTAGTAAAAGAATCAATCTTGTTAATAGACAAGAAACCGACATCTATATTCGCTGCTATAGCTTTACAAGATGAAATTGATTTCGGCTTACCGTGTATGTCTGTTGTTTCTGAATACATTGATGTTTTTCCTGAGGAACTCATTGGTCTTCCTCTAATTTGAGAAGTGGAATTCGGAATTGAAGTTCAACCTAGAATGAATCCCGTGTCCATTACGCCCTATCATACGACACCCGTTGAGCTAAAAGAACTCAAGAAGAAATTCAAGAACTAGAGGACAAGGGATTCATCCAAACTAGCACATCTCCCTAGGGTGCTCATGTCATGTTCGTGAAAAAGAAAGATGGTATGATGTGGATTTGCATTGATTACTGGCAATTGAACAAAGTGACGATAAAAAACAAGTATCCTTTGCCTTGGATCGAAGACTTGTTCGGGGTACTCATGTCATGTTCATGAAAAAGAAAGATGGTATGATGCAGCTTTGCATTGATTACCAGCAATTGAACAAAGTGACGATAAAAAACAAGTATCCTTTGCCTAGGATCGAAGACTTGTTCGATTAGCTCAAGAATGTTGTCGTGTTCTCCAAGATCGATCTTCGATCAAGTTACTATCAAATGAGGGTGAAAATGATGATGTGCTCAAAACAGCCTTTCAAACTCGTTATGGCCATTATGAGTTTCTTGTGATGCCATTCGGGTTAACGAATGCCCCTGCTGCGTTCATGGACATGATGAATTGAGTTTCCAAGCCTTATATCGAGAAGTTTGTGGTCATCTTCATAGATGACATTCTTGTCTATTCTCTGAACAAGAAGGAACATGTTGAATACCTCCGAATCGTGCTCCAAACACTCCAAGAACGTCAATTGTTCGCCAAATTCACTAAGTGCGAAATTTGGCTATCGGAAGTTTCATTCCTCAGACATATTATCTTGGTGGAAGGAATCAAATTCGACTTCATGAAAGTTCAAACTATCCTAGATTGGAGACCTCCAAGAAATGTGAGCGAGGTCTGAAGTTTCCTCGGTTTAGTTGGGTACTACTAAAGATTCGTGAAAGGGTTCTCAGTGATTGTTGCACCATTAACCAAACTTCTTATAAAAGATGAAGCGTTCAAGTGGTTGGAAAAGAAGCAATAAAGTTTCGACCAACTTAAACAGGCCTTGACCCATGCCCCGGTTCTTATCCAACTAGAATCAGGAAAAGAATTTACCGTATATAACGATGCATTGCACTCGGGCCTCGGGTGTGTCTTGATGCAAGAAGGCAAAGTGATCGCATACGCATCTCGACAATTGAAACCTCACGAGCTGAACTGTCCAACCCACGATCTCGAATTAGCGGCTATTGTGTTCGTGCTAAAAATCTGGAGACACTACTTGTACGGTGAGAAGTATAAATTGTTTACCAATCACAAGAGTCTCAAATACATCCTAACTCAGAAAGTTTTGAATTTGAGGCAAAAAAGATGGCTTTAACTACTCAAACATTATGATTTGATTATCGACTACCATCCGGGTAAAGCAAATGTGGTTGTCGATGCCCTTAGTCGAAAATCTTACTCGGGTAACTTCTTGAAATCAAATCCTAATGAATTTCATTTGAAATTAATCTTTCTTGTTACGTAAGTAACTATTCGAATTCCCCCTAAATAGCCTTGTTCGAATTCTTGTAGGTTCCATGGCTATCAATGCACATTTCCGTTTATTCAAGAAATGGGGATTCTTGTCCGAGCTACAAGTGCAATCTAACTTAATCCCAAGAATTAAAGATTTGCAACAAGTCGATCCCGATCTTCAGAAGATCATTTCAAAGCTCGAATCCGAGCCTAATTCAAACTTCTCCTTAAAGTCGAATGGACTCCTCCATTTCTTAGATAGAGTATGTATTCCTGATAACAATGATCTAAAACGAGAGATGTTACAAGAAGCTCATCAAAGTTTGTTCTCGATGCACCCGGGATCGTTCAAAATTTATAAAGACTTGAAATCCTTGTACTGGTGGCCAAGAATGAAGTCAGCTATCACTGAATTTGTGTCCAAGTGCCTAATGTGCCAATGAGTCAAAGTCAAGCACAAAGTCCCTTTGGGATTGCTTCAACCGATCGAGTTACCGCAAAGGAAGTGGGGTCGGATTACTATGGATTTTGTAACTGGTCTTCCTTTCACTCCAAGAAAGAATGATGTCGTGTGGGTGATCATTGATAGATTCACGAAATCGGCTCATTTTCTCCCTATTCGAATGAGCCTGAGCTTGGATAATTTAGCCGAGCTGTACATCCGAGAAGTGATTCGGCTACATAGTGTACCAAACACAATAATTTCCAATAGAGATCCTAGATATTCATCCCGATTTTGGAGATCTTTACAACGAGCTCTTATAACCAAATTGAATATGAGCACTACATTTCATCCACATACTGATTAACAATCGGAAAAGGTAATACAAGTACTCGAAGATATGTTACGTGCTTGTGTGATCAACCTCGGTAAGAACTGGGAGAAATCCTTACCACTCGTAGAGTTCACCTACAACAACAATTACCAGACGTCAATCAAAATGGCCCTGTATGAAGCCTTGTACGGGAGAAGATGTAGAACACACTTGTGTTAGTCGGAATTGGGTGAAAACAAAGTCTTGGGACCTCAATTGTTACGGGAGATGGAAGAACAAGTTCAGTTGATTCATAATCAACTGAAAGAAGCCTTCGATAGACAAAAGGCGTAAGTTGACTTGAAAAGGAGAGACATCTAACACAATGTTGGAGATAAAGTTTTTCTCAAGGTGTCGCCTTGGAAGAAAGTCTTTAGATTCAAGAAGAAATGAAAGCTTAGTCCTCGTTTCATCGGACCTTTCGAAGTTATTGAAAGGATACATCCAGTGGCTTATCGACTAGCACTCCCCAATGAGTTCAACAATATTCACAATGTCTTCCATGTTTCTACGTTGCATAAATATCGATCTAATCCATCTCACGTTCTTGAACCTGAGGTAGTCGAATTAAATCCTGATCTATCATATGAAGAAGAACCAATCCAAATCCTTGACCATGAAGTCAAAAAGCTTAGAAACAAAATCGTTCCCCTCGTGAAAGTCCTTTGGAGGAATCAAAAAGTCGAAAAAGTGACGTGGGAACCGGAAACAACAATGAGGAAACAATACCCTCATCTATTCATATCAGGTAAATACGAGGCCAAATTTATTTTAAGGGGGAGGAAATGGAATACCCCAAGTCCTAGCCTAGTAGAATTACTAAGTTAATTAGAAATAAAAGTGTAAACATTTGAATTGGGGACTAAATCGTAAACAATCGAAACTATAACTAATTAATAATTAATATATATAATGTACATTTAACACATTAATAATTAAAATACATATATAGTTAACTGGGATTTACTTGGTTGATATTAAACCAAGTGTCCCACCATCTCAATTGAGATAATGGGACACTCGGCACACTAAGGGTAAACAACACTAAGTGGTGTTGTTGTGTCATCACCTTCTCCCTTGTGGTCCACCGAAACCATACAAGAAAAACAAAAGAAAGTTTTGGTGAGAGAGAGAGAGAGAACTGAAGTTTGAAGAAGATTGGGCTGGAAATCCATTCTAGAATTTGCATGCATGTTCACTTAATATTCATGTAAGTGTTTATTTTGTTACCGATCTTATTCTTAAAAGTTTGTTTTTATTGAATTATGGTTTATGATGTTGCTGGAAAATTGATGTTGAATGCTTCATTGTGTTGAAATAATACTGGGTTAATAGATTTATTGAACAAAATCTAGAAATTTTGCATAAAACACAAAAGGATACAAAATTGCTCAGATTCATACATGTAGAACAACCTGTAGACATCTAGGTTTTTCAAAATGTTAGAGGCAAAAGTGGAAAAATTTTCATGTGAAAAAGTTGTAGTAAATTGAATTTACTGTAGGGTAGAGGTTTTGGAAGCTTGAAAATGTTCATAGGTTGCTGAAAATTTACCTAGAGCAAAATTGGTCACGTTTGGAACTCAATTGGTGATTAGGGACTGTTTTAGAATAAATATAAAATATCAGTACTGAAATGAACAAAATGAAGGCTAGAAATGAAACCTAAATAACATGGAAAATCATGGTAAAAAGGGATAAAATAAACTAGTAAGGGTCCTAAGTTGAAAAGATCACTAAAGTGTGTTAAAACGCAAGATCGACATATTTGATTCTGAAAAATCACCTAACTTCGAACCTTAAACTGTATTAATGTAGAAATGATAAAAAAAAAATATGTGATATACATGGTGGTTGAATAAGCTTTCTAGGGATATAGATTTATTGAAAATTCAATATGTATACTAAAAGTTATGAACAGAATGTTATAAGGTGTCCAAATTGCCTGAAACTGGGCAGATTAGGATATAATGTGAAAACGCTTGCTTGTATGTTATATATGGATTAATTCTAATGATGTATTTGTGTTATTAATACATGTAATGGTAGACCTAGAGATATAAGAGGCTTGTGAGGGCATCAAGGTTGGGAAAACAAAGGAAAGAAACAAGGGGATTATCATTCAAGATTAGCTTGGATTTCTTGTGAGTGTAGCTATCAATAGGGTTGGGACTTAGGTTCTAACCAAGCTTTATTATGATTCTATTATATTTAGTTGTTGCTATTTAAATGGACTTAAAATATATTTCGTAATTAACAAAGGGAAGAATGGTATATACTAAGCTTGATAAATGTATAATATGTATTAGACCTTGTATGATTACATGATGCTATAACATGTTTAATGCCATGACATGTTTAATGCCTTAAATGATGTGACATGTTTAATGCCTTGAATGACTAGATTGGATACTTTATAGATCATGCTTAAAGAATGATATATTGTGATAATGAACTAAGGTTCACTAGCCTAAGGGTTCCACAATCTTGTTAAATGTTTAATGACATCTTGGTTAAGCTTGAAATGTGCCTTGAACATGCCTTGATTATTTCCTTGTTTGATCACATGTATCTTGATAAATGAACACCAAACTAAATGATGCCTTGGTAGCTAGTGAGTCATAGGTAAGATGGCATGCCATAGAGTCTTGAGCTCATTTTTGTTTGGTGGTCTACGGATCGGGCTAAGGCCCTTAATTAGAGACAATAGGAGGGATGTGTGTTATGGTCTTTGGCGACAGTAGGAGGAATATGACCAGCACTACGGTGCATCTTGATTTGGCGACAGTTTAGTTGGTGACTAGATTACCTAGACTTGACTACATACCAAGGCCTAAACTTGAATTGATTGTCTAATAATGCTATATCAAAGCTTGGATATCCTATGAATTTGAAATGAAACTTGACTTGAACCTATATGTGAATTTGATGGTAAAATCGTGATAATACAGAGTTTTCTATCACGTGTACATTAAATGAATATTGAATCCATTGATTAAACTTGTGATATGCCATGACATATGAGATGTTGTCATGAATCCATGATCTTGATGATAATATGTAATGTTGGCTTGGAATTGACTAGTGATATGTATCCACATGAACTTGAAATGTCATGGCTATAGATTTGAGTAAGTATAAGAAATGATATAATGCTCTGCATGATCTAGATTATTCGAATGTTTTGTATTCTTGTATAAGCTTGATCTTCCTGAACCTAGCTAGGTCTCTTTTGAATAAGATACACTTGAAAACTTAAATGAACTTGCCTAGCTTATGTTTCTACCTCACCAAGTACTCAATCAAACTTATCTCTCTCGTTTTCATTCTACCCAAATACAGGTTAATAGATTTCAAGCTACGCTGAGTTGGAGGTAAGGCAAGACAAGCTAAAGCACCAAGTATGGTTATGACTTTTTGTATACTCCTAGTTGGTGGCCATAGTCTTGTATCTATATTACATGTTCATGCATTTTGAGCCTAAGAAAGGCTATGTTTATATTTGATATGATATGGCGTGTATAACTTGCTAATGTGGCTTGTTTGGTAATCTAGTTGATCTAGGTATTACGCTATGGTATATGAGCATGAAAGATTTTATGTTGTGATATATGATATGTTGAAAGCCCTGATGATTGATAGATGTAATGATTCGTGCTTTGATTGCTTATCATGATTTAAGAATGATGAATGCTTACTTGCTACAACATAATAATGTTAGGCTCAAATGATATCGTAAATGTTATAGCATGTTTTGATGATATTGTTAAAATTGATTAGTTGAGTTAAGAATTCAAGGGTCTAATATATGGTTTACTTTGGCATTTGAAATGCTTAGTTTAGTCATGTACATGTTGTTCGAATGATATGCTATGGCAAATATGTTTAATTTTCATATGTTATAGCAAAAATGTCCAATGATTGTATGTTATAGCTTGATTACAATATGTTTTACGTGATGATTGTTTGATTAGAAGTCTAATATACCTAATAGAGGTTAAGTTAGGCTAAAATTTTTTGTTGGTTCGTGTTTTTCCTTTCTTGAGTAATGCATCTTATCCGGTTTACGACTAAATCAGGATAGGGTGTTACAGTGGCGGTCAACAAGTCATCACCCCACAAATATTTTGGCACACTCCCAAGAAAATAATAAGGATCTAGTTACCTCTAATAAATGCCTATTTTGTCATTTTGCAACCCCATTTTGTTGTGGTGTATCCACACAAGAACTAATTTGTACAATGTTTTTTACTTAAAAACACTCACTCGAAGATCTAGCAAAACATTCTCCTTTATTATCAGACTTAAAGATTTGAATTTTACTCCCAAATTGAGTCTCAATCATATTATAGAACCTTTGAAAATAGACACAATTTTAAACTTTTCTATGATTAAATAGGTCCATGTTATTCTACTATGATCATCAATAAAAGAAATGAACCATCTACACCTATTAGTATTTTTCACTTTAGAGGGGGCCCAAATGTCACTATGAATTAAAGGAAAAGGTTGAGATGATTTGTCAGTAGATGGGAAATAAGAGGCTTTTGTTTTCTTAGAAAGTGTAAAAACATGACATTTAAACAACTATGGTTTTTTTATTAATAAACAAGTGAGGAAATAGTATAGCAAGATAATGAAAATTGGGGTGGCTTAACCTAAAATGCCATAACATAGTTTCATCTAGTTGTCCTAAATGAGAAACAAAACTACAAAGAACTTGAGGGTTTGAGGGTAGATTGCCATAGAGGATGTAGAGCCCATTGTATAGTCTAGCATTGCCAATCTTCTTCTTTGAATCCAGTGCCTGCAAAACACAACCACTTCATGTGAACTGTGAATAACACTTCAAATTCCTAGAAAATTTACTCACTGATAGTAGGTTACAAGCAAGATTAGGTACAAAAATTACATCCTTAAGAAATATATCCTTAATGAAAATAACTGAAGCATGCCCTTTTATAGGAGACAATGACCCATTTGCAGTTATAATGGACTACTTACAACATGAGGATGTAAATGTAGAAAATAATTCCTTGTTACCAGTCATAGGAAAGTAACCATTTTATGTACCTTGTTTCTTCTATCAGAACTACATTTTCCTTACTGAGTCCTCCTATGTTGCCAAACATCTTTTGGAGTTCTGCAATTTGCTCCTTTGTAAAAATAATGTTGCTCACATTACTACTATATTAGACTGAGATTCTATGAGTTCTCTTTGTGAAGGAGGCTTCCATTCCCTAGGCTTGCCATGAAGTTTCTAGCATTGTTCTCTCGGATGCTCCACCTTTTTTCTAATAATCACATATAGGTTTCCTTTTTCTAGTCTTATTTGAAGAAGAATATTGGGTAATTAAGACAAAACATTCAACAGTGGGAACATAAGGAAGCATGAAGGACCTTATGCTTTATTCTCTCCTCACTTCTAAAAAACCTCTCGAATGGAAAGAAAAGGTTTTGTACCTAATATTTTCCTTTCACATCATCATATTGTGTATTCAGACCATTAAGAAACTGAAAGACCCTTCTTTGTGCCAGCATTTTTCTATAAAAAGTTGCATCTTTAGGAGTCTCTCAATCATTGACTTCATACAAGTCAATATGTTGCCAAAAACCTGTCAAAGTTTTATAGTAAGTTGTAACAATCATACCATCTTGTTTCAAATCTAATGCCTTACTTTCAATGTCAAACAACTTAAATATGTTATATGTGCTCGAATAGGTTTCTTGGATAGCTTTTCAGATATCAGATGTTGTTTCATAGAGGAGAAAGAGTGTACTAATGTCATAAGACGTGATATTTATCAGCCAAGACATCACTCTGCCATTCTCATGCTTCCATTTCTCAAATCCTGGATTTGTAGAAAGGGGATTATGAATCTCCCCTAAGATGTAGCCAAGTTTCCTTCGTCCAGTAAGGAAAATCTTGACATATTGAGACCATGAAAGATAATTATGGCCCACAAATTGATGGTAGGTTATTGTTGCTCCAAAGTTCTCTTAAAATCAGTTGTATTTTGATATGCTGATGAATTATTTTCGGAAGAAGGGGAACCCATCGATTGTGATTAAGAATCAATTCCTAGACTGGTACCATATAGAATATAGTGAAAATAATATGTTTTCCCATTTAATTCATTGAAAAATAATACTTTTACAGAGTCTCTTTAAAGACTCGGATACAAGAGATTAATTACATTCAGGAGTCAATCCTATATACAAACTCTATATCTTATCTCTTTAGCTTAGGATAAGACTTTATCCCAAACTCTATTTACAAATACATAACAAACTCTAGTAACTAATTCGATTGAAACTCGCAGTCGGCTCATCATCCACCAATACTACTAAGTAGGTCGGTTCTTCTCTGCGCACCTCTTTTTGAATTGAATGGTTGACAGCATCTTGGCCCTAACTCTGGCCTATCGGTTCACCGGGACAATGCATTGATGTTTCGGGTCAAGTACACACAAACAATAAGCAAACAGAACAGGGATTAATTCGGTTAAGGAAGATAAGCCCAATCACAAAATCAAAGGCATCAAGAACGATTACCTTGATTGTTTCATTACCGGTCTAGCCTCCAATGTTAAGCTTGACTCTTTTTGCTACCCCCGCAATTGGAGCCTCTTCCAAATTTATGGTTTTGATAAACCCATTTGCCTTCTCAACACGAAGGTTAATTCTCTTGGCAGCTCGTTCGAACACGAACAATTCAGTGGCACCAGTAGCATGCTCATCTTTTGGCCTACCACGATGATGTCCACAAACATCAACCCCTTAATCTTGAAACCCGCATTAACTTCCATGGAACTAATGATGGAGTTAAGCTTGAGATTCTCCTTCTCTTCTGCATCTTTCTCCTTAATGGCAGCAACTTTCTCATTTAGCGGACAATTTCTCATCAAGTGCTTACCTCCAAAGGTGTAGCACTTTAAATCTTCGTTGTTCTTTCCCACGGGTTATGGAATCTAGTATTTCAACTTGAGGACATGTTGGATCCATTCTTTGTTGGTTTATCCTTGTCTCCCCCACCACTACCTTTGTGGTTTGGCTTTAGTTTGGAAGAATTGTTCTTCTTATGCTCAAACTTTGCAATGGATTCGGATACAGTAAGTGTTTTGGAAAGATCCTCAAATCCTCTTCACATTAACTCCATATTGGCCCATCATTGAAGTCCATCTATAAAGATGGAGAAACTTTTATTTAACCAAACTCTAGAATTTTGAGCTTGAGTTTTGTCAACTTTCTGACATAATCTAGGATTGATCCATCATGCTTAAGTTGTTGTATCTTCGTTCGAGCTTCGCGTTGAGCGTTGTCTGTAATACCTTAAAATTGAGCTTAGTAGAAATTGAATTATTAAATTGAATCTCAAATTAAATTAAATACTATCCTAAATAGATTAAGTAATTAGGGACTTAATTGAGTAAAATTACAAATTGTCGAATTGGGCAATTCAAATGGCTAAATCGGACAAACTAAAAGAATGGGGAGTTGCATGCCTAAAACAAACATTTCCTAAGATGCCCCTCCACTAGTGTAATTAAGTGAGATAGTTAAAAGGGACAATTTGGACAATTTCTTGTCCAAATTTGATGACACTAAGTCATCTCCCTCAACTCCTCTACTCGGCTATACTAAGAAACAAAGAGACAGAGAGAGACTTTGAGAGAAAGAAAAGCCATGGTTGAGAGCTTGGAGCTTTGCATGGGTGGGAAATCTAACTAGGAAATCAAATTTAAAAAGCTTGGTAAGCTCCTCCCTTTAAGCCGAGTTGATTGTGTGGTTTGATTATAATTTTTTTTGCATGATGTGATGATGTTATGTTAATTTTTGGTTGCTGGAAATTTAGTAGAGATGTTTAATTGAAAATCTTAATGAAATTTCATTAGAAACATTTTTTGTAAGGTAGCCAAAATGAAGTAGTGACCTAATTGATATGTTTTCGATATTCATGTGTAAATTCTGATTTAACTTGAGAATTTGGAAATTTTGGAAAAATTGATGTCGAAAGAAGTTGTTTAAAATTATGTTTACTGTTAGATTGAGGTCTTGGATGATCGAAAATGTTGTTAGGATTGTTGGAAAACTTATTGGAATCAAAACTGGGCGCCTAGAATGTCTAGTGTGTAAATCGGGATTGTTTTGTAAAAATTAGAGATTCTGGTAGTAAAATGAAAAAGAATGAATACTGGAAATAATGTATAAAAACAAGGGACTTGATACATAAAGGAAGTGTAACTAGATTGGATGATAAGTAGATTAAGTTGAGTGTTTAAAATGATTAAAGTTCTTATTAGATGAGCTTGGGACTAATTTGGAAAGTTAATTAACAAAGGGATTGTATTGCTCTATTTTGAGACCCTAAATAACTTGAATGAATAGGAAAAAATAGTTTGAAAATGTTTGTTAAGTTCTAAAATGAAAATAATTAACAAATTAGTATAATTGAATGATTAAAAGCAAATTCTAATGAATCTGCGTGGAAGCCTTGTTCTGGACAGTATCTTTGAAAAATCAGTATAAATTCTAGGAATCGAATTATATGCTAAAATTTTGATAGAATGTACCTTGAAATATCTACTTTAATCGGAAGCAAACGGCATAGGATTCTAAGTTGTGTAGTGAAATCTGGAGATGAAAATTTATAAGTAGTGCAAACTGTCCAGGCGGTATAAATGTTTTGCCTATAGACAATAAACTGTAATAATTGGATAAGAATTAAAATATGAGCCTAATATGGTCTTAAAGACAATTACTTTAGTTTCAAAATGATATAAAGTAATCAAAATTCTGACGTACGGATTGAGACATATGATCATATTAGTAACAGGGGTGCAAGCTGCCAAAATTGGGAAAACAATTGTGAGTGTATTGAGTTGTGCTTATGTGATTGAACTTATATGTTTGAATTGGATGTTAATATGTTTTCTATGTGTTTTTACATGAATTGCTAGACTAAGCAATTTAAGAGAATTTGGAAGAAGCAAGGGATTGCCATCGAAATAGAAAGAACAAAGGAATAGTCATCAAGGAGCAAGACTAGTAGAAAGCATGGAGTATTGTGAGTGTAGATGGCCATAGGATTAGGACTAGTGTCCTAAACACTATCATATGTTAATTTACAATGTCTTAGATTAAAGCATGAAATGAATTTAATCCTGGATTTGGTAAAAATGTAAGGGAAGATGGATTAAATGGAAACATGAAAGCATGCTCTATATTGTTAGATGTTTGTCTCGTTGAAGCATGATTTGGTTACCTATGTTTGAATAGTTATGTGATCGATTAATTGAGTTTGAAATGAGTGAGATGCTACTACCAAAATGTGATACATGATTCTGAAAATTTCTCATTTGATTGCTACATGCTAGAAATTTTGAATTCATGAACATGAAATCGGTTCTACCTATTAGAAACATGAAATATGGTATGTGATCTTGTTGTTGTAATTGTTAACCATTTGTAATATTCTTGACAAATGTAAAAGGCATTGAAAGTCCTTGGTTGACTAGTTAGTCTTAGGTAGAACGACATGCCTTAGAGTCTAGAGCTCATTTGATTTAGGACCTTGTGTACTCTTTGTTTTGGTGCCGATATCACCTAGTGAACTTGATGCCTTGTACATCCTTTGTAGACATTTTGATACATTGTGTATCCTCTGATTTGATGCTATGAGCATCCTCTGATTCTGTACTTTGTACCCATTGTGACTCAATTACCTAGTCCCATTAATCTACCAAGGGAAAACACTTAAAACTCATGAATAAAACTTGTCACGTGTTCAATAAATTGTGTATTATGATATATGAATGAGTACAATTGGGAATGTGATCATAGTTTGAATGATCAATCGAATATGTATGATATGCATAAGTAATGATTGGGTCAAGGCCCTAATTCGAATGTGACATGAATATGAACTATGTGAATGTTTGATCTCAGTGGATCTATATGATTGGTTTTAGAAATTTGGCTCCATGAATATGTTATATGATTTATATGATTTGTTTTGATCCTTGAAATGTTGTGTTTATATGATCTTGTGATTGCAAAAGATTAAGACTAGCTAGGTGATACACCTTTGGATCGTCGCCTGGTTAGGTGATCTTGTCTAAAGAAATAATACACCTAATGAAATAAATGGATAGCTAATGGTTATTGGAACTAATTCACTAAGTACTTATAGTACTTATCACTCTTTTGTTTCCTTCTTCCCAAACTAGCAGGATAACTTGTTTGAAAGTTCTCCTATTCTGGTCTGGGAGCAAATCACAAGTCAAAGAATAAAGTATGATATGGTACTTTTGTTTAGACTCCTAGAAGGTGGCATGGATATGTATTTTAGAGTTGTGTCTCATGCATTTTAGGTATTGTATATATTTAGTTTGGTTTGTATATAAGACTTGAGAATCATGGTATGTTATACCTAAACCAAGTATGCATAAGGTCTATGTAAGACTCTTTTGTTGTGTATATAAATGTGGTTGTTATTTTATTAACTCATTTCGAATGCTATGCCTTGTATATGTATTTATGAAGTTCGAAATGTTTCTATATGTATGTGTAGTGTTCGAATGGTCTTATAGGAAGAGTGTCAAGTACCTGAATTATAAAAATGTGAATTTGTATCTAAATCTCTTGTAAGTAAAACTACTTCAATCGAATGAAATGAATGTGAATGCTCATGGTTTGTTCGAATGTTTATATGATTGTTCGAATAGGATTCTATGCTTGTACGAATAAGGTAGAATATGAAATTGAATTGTAGACATGTTTATATAGTGTTAGCAAATAAGTTTGAGATGCTTGTTTGGGATAGGGTTGTGTTTTGGTGCAAGGTGAAAATGTTGTAGCATACGCATCCCGACAATTGAAGCCACATGAGCTCAATTACTCGACACATGACCTCGAGTTAGCTGCCATCGTCTTTGCACTCAAAATCTAGAGACACTATATGTACGGTGAAAAATGTCACCTATTTTCCAATCACAAAAGTCTGATGTATATTCTTACTCAGAAGGATCTCAATTTGAGACAAAGGAGGTCGATGGAGTTGTTGAAAGATTACGATTTAGTCATCGATTATCATCCCGAAAAAGCCAACGTGGTTGCGGATGCTCTCAGTCAAAAACCGACTCTCAGTAAGCCATTCCAAATCCTTAAATATTCAAACATATATTTCTTTTGCTCCCTAAGAAACCATTCGAACTATACCTTGCAAGACAAGCAAGTGTTCGAACGATATCTTGTGTAATAAGTATCTATTAGAAAATTTTCTTGTAAAATAAGTAATCTATTCGAATCGTTTTCTCGTAGCTTAGTTGGCTATCAACGCTCATTTTCGACTCACTAAAGCTTAGAAATATCCGTGCGAAGTTCAAGTTCAATCTAGCCTCATCACAAGGATCAAAGAGCTTCAGTAAATAGATCTGGAACTTCAGAAGATCACTTTTAAGCTTGAATCCAATTCCGACTTCTCCGTTAAATCAAATGATCTCCTTTATTTCAAGGATAGAGTATGTGTTCCTGACAACAAGAAATTACAAGAAGAGATATTACAAGAAGCTCATCAGAGTTCTTTCTCGATCTACCCTAGATCGGTTAAAATGTACAAGGATCTCAAACCCTTGTATTAGTGGCCCGGAATGAAAGCAGCTATCAATGATTTTGTGTCAAGATGTCTAAACTGTCAGCGAGTGAATGCCGAACACCGAGTCCCTACAGGATTACTCCAATCGCTTGAATATCCTAAATGGAAATGGGATCAGATCATAAAGGATTTCGTACCGGACTTCTATGTTCTCTAAGAAAATGCGATGTTGTTTGGGTAATTGTTGATCGATTCACCAAATCTGCTCATTTTCATTCCAATTTGTATGAACTACAGTTTGGAAACCTTAGCTGATTTGTATATTTGGGAAATTACGCGGTTGAACGGAGTTACTACTTCAATTGTATCATCGACTTTGGGAAGAACTGAGAAAATTCACTATCATTGGTAGAATTCGCGTACAACAATAGCTTCCAATCTTCGATTCAAATGGCCTTTTTCGAAGCTTTGTATGGTAGAATATGTCGAATACCCCTCTGTTGGTCCGAACTCAGTAATAATAAAGTGTTAGGACCTCAATTGCTTCGAGAAATCGAAGAACAAGTTTAGATCATCCATTCTCGACTAAAACAAGCCTTTGATAGACAAAAGTCCTACGTTGATCAGAAACATGGAGATATACAATACGATATTGGTAATAAAGTTTTTCATAAAGTCTCCACGTGGAAGAAAGTATTCTAATTCTGTAAAAGAGGAAAGCTCAGCCCTTGTTTTATAGGACCTTTGGAAGTGATAGAAAGAATCGGTCCAGTAGCTTATCGACTTGCACTCCCAAGTGAGTTCAATAAGATACATAACATCTTCCATGTCTCAATGCTCTGAATATATCGATCTGATCAATCCTGTAGAGTGGGTCGTTGAATCGATAAATGCCAAGAGGGGATGAATTGGATTTTTTTAATTTGGTTGGTAGTGAAGTGGTAGAATAAAATTGAGGACAAAGGCAATTATAGTGGTTCAAGTTCCAAATGAACTCTACATCCACTACCTTAGCTCCCACTAAGGATTTTCCAAACAACTTCACTAGTTGATCTTCCCCTTTTCTAGGCTTAGGAGGAAACCTATACACAAATGATCAATTTTCTACCCAAATTGACCAAACCCTCTCACAAGTGTACAAAGAAGAATGTGGCAAATAAAATGTATCTCTCAAGAGTTATATTGCCCAAATTACAAGCACACGACCCAATTGAATCTGAAAAATAGGAAATTACAAGGATTGTCAATTGGGGTTTTACACGGATATTGGAATTTAAGCACTTGAGCTTGGATTTGGTGTAGGATTGTTTATCTTGGGATCAATAGTTGTTGCTGGTTGTTTTTAGACTCCCTTTTATACCTTCTCATTCAATTCTAGTCATTGGGGTGGTTGTCATCATCAATATAGTCTTTGAGATGCAATCTTCCCACCATAAATGCACTTCTGCAACTACACGTTTCGAAACACTTGTACCTATTTTGAAACAGACCAAAATAGAAATAGTCGTTGGGGTGTAATTAAGACACCATATCGAAACGGATACGATCATTTCGATACGCTAAGAGCTCGTTCTGAAATAGCTTGATACCGTTTCGAAACAATTTAAAACTGTCCAAATCTGTATTGAAACGTGCTTAAATCGTTTCGATACGTCTTAACTGTTTTGTAAAAAATCGGTTATAAAATTGCAACAGTCATAAATTTTAAATCCAACTTCAAATCTTGTTTCGAAACATTTGAGATCGCTTCGATACAGCCGTATCGAAATGGATCTGCTCGTTCCGTTGTTCTTCATCTATTTCGAAACATAGTGTCTTGTTTCGATACTATTGTATCGAAACGAGAAGACTCGTTCTGAAACCAATTTCAACACGTTCCAAAACACCTAAGGGATGTTTCAAAACGGTGACTCGAAAATCACTGTTTTGACTTGGAAAACACTTAGAAAAATTTGTATAACCATTTTGTTTTGACTTGACCGCTTTGCTTAAAAGTTTTGGGAAGTTTTGAAGACTTAAAAATTTATTTTCTATTTTCAATTCCATCCTTAAATCCTTTGTTATATCAAAATCAATTCTTTGGTTTTACAATCTCTCACTTTTTGATATAACAAAACCAAGTATAAATTTTTAAGTGTTTTGAAATCTTTGAAAAACTTTTAACCCCCTTCAATTTAAGATAGGTTTTAAAGTTCTAAAAAGTTGAAATTTAAAGCACTTGAAACTTAAAAACAAACTTAAAAACACTTAGGCTCCTAGGAATTACTTCTACCCCTTTTTATTAGATTAAACATATAATCAAGGCTAAATGAGAATAAAAGAGGCATAAACCATAAACCAAACAACATAATAGAATAGAAAGTATTAAGTTCATAAAACAAATTCAAACATAAAATCAAACTCAATCCTAAAAACATGAAATCAAAACATAGGTCTTAAAACAAAAAAACAGAGATAGGTGCACAAACTCAATCCTAATATGACAAAATAAAATGATATGCAAAAAAACTAAGGTGCCTCATCGTCTTCATCGCCTCCAAGGTCATCCAAGAAATCATCCTTGTCCTTCTCTTGATCCTTGCGAAAACGCCTCCAATCACCATAGAAGTTGGTGAAGGAGAGATCCATGGATGATTGTTGGGTTTCAAGGGAGGTAAGGTGATTCTCTATGGCAAGAACATGATCCTCCAAAAATATGAATCGTCGGAAGCCATGTTTGTCTCCATGGTGTTGAACTTCTCGGTGAAGAAGGCCATGAGAGCAACATTGTTAGGAGCCACAACGGGAACTTGAACTTGTGGTTGAGGCTCTTCTTGAGGTGCTTGAGCTCTACGATCAACTCAAGTCCATTCACCATTAGTGTATCAAAATCCGGACCTTGGGAGAGAAGACTCACCAAGCTTTTGCTTGTGTTTTTCTGGAAAATTGTATGGGACATCAAGGTCAAGGCGAACAAAAATGTACCTCAAAGTTATCCCATAGGTGAAATACGTGATGGAGTCGGATTCACGATGCCTTACGAGATGGACCATCTCGGCAAACATTATCTTCACCAAGTTAAGTTGTTGTGCTTTTGAAAACACTCGAGCCAAAAGGTGTCAACTTGACGGATATGGGCAATTTTTTCTCCGAATGGGTGAAAAAACCATGATATGATTAAGTGCAAGAAACGATCTTGGGCATCCAAAGTGAGAACCGATCCAGTTTGAGATCCAAAGGTGGATTCATCCTCAATACCCTCATCAACAAGACCAAGAACGGTCACTAGGTGGATGGTTCAAGGTGAAACTTCTTTCCCAAGATGTAAGACTCGATAGCAATAACTTCGGAACGATCGCCATTGCTAATAAGATGAGCATTGCAGTAGAAAAGCAATACCATGTTTTTGTAGACAATGTCGGGAATATTCATAAAGCTTAGGAAACCTCAACAATGCAAAAGAGGTAGGTACTTAAAGTAGAAACGCTCGAAATCAAGGAATGTCATGTCTACAATTCTCTCTCGTCGAACAACAACATGTGGAAGAATTTTAAACCGATTCCTAGCCTCTTGGTTTCTAAGACTTTTGGCATAAAGGAGGGTAAGGTTTGAACAAACATCGTCACCGGGGTTCGAACCTTCACCCCTTTCAATCCTTCTTTTCTTTTGCAAAGCCATTAAAAACACCTAAAAACAAAGCAAGAAAAAAATTAAGTGTATGCATTAAATCCGAATTCGATCCAATAAGAATTTCATTAAGGTTTTTAGAAACACTTTGAAAGCATATACATAAAAATAAAATTTTGATGAAAACATATTTGAAAAACAGTGTTAAAAATACTATTAAAATAAAATATATTTGAACCAAAAAAATGAGATTTGAACAAAAATTTACAAGATTTTGAAAACTCATAATGTTAAACAAGTAATCTATACAAAACTATAATTTTTTACCATAATATACGAACGAAATAAAAAGAAAAGGAAAAAGATAGAAAATACCTCAAAGATGTGATTTTGGAGAAATTTTTGGATGAAATTGCACAAAATTGATGAAGCTTGCTTAGATTGATGTTTAGGAGTAAAAGCCATCAATTTTTTATGAAAAACAAAGAGATTTGAAGGGTTTTTATAGATGAAATCGGGCTAGGGTGTTGAGGGTTTTTTTGTTTAATAAAAAGACTCTTTAAGCATTTAAAACCCTTTAAATTTGGCTTTTTCAGATACGTATTTCGAAATGGGCGTACCGAAACGCATATGAATGTTCTAAACCTTATTGACTGTTTCGATACAGATTTGACTGTATCAAAGCCCAAGAGTTTCCTGTATCGAAACGAAGAGGGTCGTTTCGATATAAGTTTTAACAGAACCAAAACGTTTCGAAACCCTTGGTAGCATTTCGAAACAGCTTGGTCCCTATGTGTTCTTTAGAGGGAGCTCGTATCGAAACAGGGTGACCCATTTCGATACCAATAACCCTGGAAGAGCGGATAAGGCTCTAAAATGCAAAAGAATCAAACTTTGATTGAACCTAGATACATTAATGAGATGTATGAGCAAGTTTAACATATCAAAACATAAACATACTCCCCTAACTATAAGCAAAGATGTAATTAAGATCAAAAACACATAAGCATGTGATTTAACAAGAATTCAAGCAATTTTAAGCACGAAGGTTCTAAAAGGTTATGGTCGGCTAATTAGACCTAACTCTCTCCTAAGGGACCAAAAGCGCTTTTTATCTAGAGGTTTGGTAAAGATATCCGCTAATTGATTTAAGGTGTCTACATACTCTAAAACAACATCTTCCTTAAGGACATGATCTTTAATGAAACGATACCTTATTTCTATGTGTTTGGTTCTAGAATGTTGGATAGGATTTTTTATAAGACATGTGGCACTAGTGTTATCACACTTCAGAGGTATGGTGTCTACCTCCATTCCATAGCCTCGGAGTTGTTGTTTCATCCAAAGGACTTGAGCACAACAACTCCCTAAGGATACGTACTCCGCTTCGATGGTAGATAAATTTACATTATTTTGTTTCTTAAAGAACCAATATATGAGCATACTACCTAGGAATTGACAAGTGTCGGAAGTACTTTTCCCATCTATCTTACAACCCTCGTAATCCGCATCCGAATAAGCATGAAGGTTAAAGGTTAAGTCTCTAGGATACCAAAGGCCTAAACAAGGAGTATCTCTAAGGTACCTAAAGATCCTTTTAATGGCTATAAGGTGTGACTCTCTAGGACTAGCTTGGAACCTAGCACACAAGCAAACACTAAACAATATATCTGGTCTACTTGCGCTAAGGTAAAGAAAAGACCCAATCATAGAATGATAAATCTTAAAGTCAACACACTTACCTCCTTCATCTTTGTCAATCATAGACCCGTATCGAAATGGATTTGCCTGTTCTGTTGTTCTTCGTCCATTTCGAAACATAATGTCATGTTTCGATAGTATCGAAACAGGAAGACTCGTTTGAAAAGTAATTTTAATAGTTTCAACACATTCTGAAACACCTAAGGGATGTTTCGAAACGGTGACTCGAAAATCACTATTTAACTTGGAAAACACTTGGAAAAAATTGTATAACCATTTGGTTTTGACTTGACCAGTTTGCTTAAAAGTTTTGGGAAGTTTTGAGGACTTAAAAATTTATTTTCTATTTTCAATTTCATCCTTAAATCCTTTGTTATATCAAAATAAATTCTTTGGTTTTACACATCCCACATTCTTGAACCGGAAGAAGTTAAACTGAATTCTGATTTATCCTACGAGGAAGAACCAGCTCAAATCCTTGATAGGGAAATCAAACGACTCTGAAACAAGAACGTATCTCTGGTAAAAGTTCTATGGAGGAATCATAAAGTCGAAGAAGCAACATGGGAGCCCGAGGACACCATGAGAAAACAGTACCCTCACTTATTTAGTTCAGGTAAGAATTCAAGGACGAATTCTTCTTTTAAGGAGGGGAGAATTGTAATACCCTAAAATTGAGCTTAGTAGAAATTGAATTATTAAAGTGAATCTCAATTTAAATTTGATGAGTTCTCAAATATGACATATTTCATTTGCTATTTTTCTAGTTATTATGACTTCTTGCTGCTTAATACATGTTTTTGTTATATTTTGTGTAGGTATCCAATTCTGGAAATAGCAGTAAAAAGGGAGCATTTCTATAGTTTTTTATATATTCTGTCATGACTAGCATCGTGGGCATGACGTGTCTAACGTGGTAGTGGCGTGGTAGTGACGTGGCAACTTCTAGAAGATCCTGGAATGATCCGAGAGAAGATCCGATCAGATTACCAATTTTATCTGTTTGGTTTTATTTTGAATTTTAATAAACATTTGAATTTGAATTGTTATTTCTTATCTCTTATCCTTGTAATCTAAGCCTATAAATACCAACCTTTAGGGAAGACTTAAGATCATCTTCTAGCTTTGAGTATTTTTATCTTTGTAAACATTTTCAGTCTTAATCCAAGTTATTTTCCTTTATTTTTCTTGTTTCATTTATTTTATGCTATTTAATTACTTTTCTAAAATCAAGTTAAGATGATAATCAATATCATGCTTAGCTAAATCTTTTAAGCCAAGAACCAGCTAAGTCAATTCGATTCGTGACAATAGAACTTGCTTAAATTCTTTTGGGAAATCATTTTTATCTTTCTGCTTAGATAGTTTGGCAATCGACCTTACTAAAAGTTTTTAACCATTTTTCATATCAAAAAGGGTCCGTTGGTCTGAAATCGCTTAAAAACACAGTTGGGAGGAAGGATCGGCCTATGGCAATTTCGACTTCCTATGAACACTCTTAGCGGCGATCCGCTAAGGAAAGATAAAATCAAAAGCAATTATTTTTAGACAATTTTTGGGTCGGGCTTTTCCTACTTTCAAAACTAAATACTTTAACGGCGATAGAGGTGGTTAATTTGTTTAAGAATCAACCTTCGAAGATAGTCTTGGGAGGATTGGTTACTCGAGAGAGAAGCAAGTTGCGACGGGTTGGGCCTCGCATACTGTAACCGACATGATCCCCGGAGTAAAAATCTATTTCAATGATCGGAGGAATTGACAAGGCTAGCTCGAGGCTAATTTGCATATTTGGTTTTTCCTATTATTTTATTTAATTCTTGCATTTTATTTTATTACTACACTCAATATTATATCACCCCCCCTTTTATTTCCTTGTTTTTACAAATATTCCTGGGAATTCAAATCCGACAAAATTCAAGTCAAGAATTCCGACTAATCTCCCTGTGGATCGACCCTCTTTCCCTATATCTATTTAATTTCCTTATTCTATTATTTATTGAAAGAGGCTAATTTATTTATTTATTTTTGACCGGTTAAACAACGACTTGTCAAAATTGGCGTCGTTGCCGGGGAGATTTACTTTTGGCACTTTTTGACTGATTTTGTTTTTTTATGACCAGAAGGAATCTGGGTAATCTTGTTCCATACAACCCGGAAATTGAAGCAAGCGCTCGTAAGAACCACGGTGAAACTGTTAGACGAAAGAAAGTACAAAAGCAAAACCAACAACAATCCCATTCGGAATCCATATCTGAACCACCACACGACCAAACCGAAGAAAGCACAAGTCCGATATCTATACCTACACCCAACCCGATGGCTAACCAAACAATTAGACAGCTCAACACTGCCCCCGCTGAATAACAACCCCTTTGTATCACCTTTCCTCACGGCGATACCCCTTTCCACTCAAAACGGGCCTAATTCACCTATTACCCACCTTTAATGGCCTCCCTACTGAAAGCCCACATAAACACCTTGCCGAATTTCACATGGTGTGCAGCAGCATGAAACTGCAAGGAGTTTCAGAGGATCAGATAAAACTAAGAGCATTTCCTTTTTCTTTTGCCGGAATGGCTAAAGAATGGTTATTTTATTTACCTCTGAATTCTATTAATACATGGGCTGATCTTTCTCGTGTTTTCCTTGACATGTATTTCCCTGCAGCAAAAGCGACTGAACTTAGGCGAAGCATTTTGGGTATCCAACAAACGCATGACGAGTCCTTATACGATTATTGGGAAAGATTCAAAAAGTTGTGCACGAGTTGTCCGCAACATAACTTATCTGAGCAAAAACTCCTTCAATATTTCTTTGAAGGAATGTTACCGATGGATAAGAAAATGATAGATTCAGCAAGCAGTGGAGCGCTTGTCAACTTGACCCCCGAAAATTCTCGAAATCTAATATCTACGATAGCGGCGAATTCACAGCAATTTAATTCTGCGAGTGAACCCATCTGACGGGTTCACACAATAAGCACAATTTCATTAGAGAATAAGATAGACAATTTGACTAATATTGTGTATTCTCTTGTTTCAGGGGAGATAGGAGCTGCTAAGGTATGCGGAATATGCACTATGCCAGATCACGCAACCGACTTATGCCCATTGCTGCGGGATACATCTAGTGCCCAAGTTAACGCCGTACACAACTTTCCCGGACCTCTCCAAAGACCCTATAACCCAAATAGAAATATGTTCAATCTCGGTTGGAGAGATCACCCAAACTTGAGCTACGGTAATCAGAACCCGAATTACCAACCTAGGCAACAACCTCCCCACCAAAACCAAGTACCCCAAATATCCTCGCTTGAGTCTATTGTTGAGAGATTGGAAGTTTCGCAGGAAAAATTACAAACCCAAACACAATCCTATCTCCAGAAAATCGACAAACAAATAAGCCAACTAGCTCAAGTCGTTAGCCGCCTAGAATCCCATGGAAAGTTACCATCCCAAACCAACCTAAGGGAAAACGTTAGTGCGATAACTTTGCGTAGTGGAACAGTGATAACGCCTAAACCGCCCAAGCAAGATGAGCGAAAATCCGACGAACCGGGAAACTCTTCGGAAGACCAGAACGACAAGTCTCCTCCCACCATAGGTAATGCCAAATCTAAAATTTATGTTTCTACTTACAAACATGTTCCTCCTTTTCCAGGTAGATTGGCGATCGAGATAAAAAGGAGAAAGATAAGGAAATTTTGGATATATTCAAGAAGGTGGAAATTAATATTCCACTCCTTGATGTTATTCGAAAAGTGCCCAAATACGCAAGGTTTCTGAAGGACTTATGCACAAACCGAAGGCGACTATCCGGAAATGAAAAAGTTAACCTTGGTGAAAATATTTCGGCCATCTTTCAAAAGTCGTTGCCGCCAAAGTACAAGGACCAAGGTATGTTTGCGATTCCATGTAAAATTGGGAATGTTGGGATAAAAAGAGCGGTGTGCGATTTAGGCGCATCTATCAACGTCATGCCGTTAAGCGTTTACAAAAAAAATTCGACTGAACCATTGAAAGAAACGCGAATGACGGTTCAATTAGTCGATCGATCAGTCATCTACCCCGAGGGAGTACTATAAAACGTGTTGGTACAGGTAAAAAATTCATATTTTCCCTGCTGATTTTTATATTATTGACATGGAAAATGATCACAGCAATAACGGATCCGAAATCTTACTTGGTCGACCTTTCCTATCAATCGCGTATACAAAGATTGATGTCCGCGATGGCATCATAACTATGGAATTTGATGAGGAAGTAGTTAAATTTGATATGTATAAAGCTATGAAGTATCCTGATTCGGTCGCAAGTTTAAATTTCGTTGATATTATAGATCCGTTAGCTGATGATTTGATCGAAACTGATTTGTGTTATGACTTTTGTAAGAAATTTACGGATCTCGGCGATGAAAATATAGGCGAAATAATTTCAACTCTTTCTTCCCTTTCTGATTTTCGATTAATTCCAACTCGATCTAAATATTTTCCCTCAATTTTGCAGGAACCAAATCCGAAGTTAGAGTAATTTAATTATATATTTTTAGGCGACAACCAAACTTTTCCAATCACCATCTTGAGTAAGTTGTCACATCGGGAAGGAGGTAGAAGCTTAGTTGTTGTTTTGCGCACAAATGAAAAGATGAAGGAAGGCGTTAAAACGACAAGGGACGGACATCACCGTTTATTTGAAGACCTTTCTTTTGAAGAACCAAAAATTTAACAAAGGTCGTCGAGCTAAACGACGTTAAACAAAGTGTTAAATGGGAGGCAACCCATTGGTTTATTTTTCGCTAATTTTTACTACCTTTTTAATAATTTAATTTATGTTTCATTTTTCATTTCCTTTTTTTAATTGCCTTAATAATTTTCTTTTCCCTCTGCAGAATTCTTTTTGCAAACAGCAATTGCAAGCATAACCTCAGCTGAAGTGCACCGTTTCATTAATGCGGTGCATTTTAGCACACTCAATGAACAGTGCATGATAGCCCAAGCCCTTTCCCCTTAGCACTCATCCATTGTTTCCCTTTTCCCCTTCCTTTCTTTCTTTTTCTCGAAAACCACTAAATCCCTAAAAACACAACACACCTAGCCGCAATTCACCATGTCCCGCACCTTCTCCATGCCGCGGTGGTCGACGACGGCAAGCCCCCAACCGTCAGCCGTCGTTCGTGTCTCTCCAACAGCACCGCCGGACCAAGCTCCAGTCGCCGTTCACCTCCCCCACGATCACCATCACCGTCATTCCACTCTATGCCAACGATGGACTCAATTTCATCACTCACGGGAAGTATCTTTTTCCCTTATTATCTCTTTATTTCCTTAATTTTTATGAATTGAGGCAATTCACTTAAGCGAGGGGAGGGTAAATTACCACTTGTCTGCTTGTTTGATAATATGTTTTGATTTTGATTAAACCTTGAGATGATTTTTTTTGTTCTTGCCATTACTTGTTGTCCAGAATGTTGTACTTGTTCTTGTGCTTAGGAATGATTGAATTATAGCATTTTGATAATCAAAGGATATGGGTAATCTGCAGTTTGACATCTCTTTTAATTTCTCTTGATTGTGTTAATTAGATTTCTCGCCTAGCTTAATCAAACTTAGCCTAATTTTGTGAGACTTTGAGCCTTGAGCATGCATCCTATACTTTATGCTCATTTTTCCTTGCTTGAGAGTGTCATCTTGAACTTAGGAATCTAGAACTTGTGGCTTGTATGCGATTTGAGACTACACTAGAATGAGGTGCTTTAAAATGATTTAGGCATTAGGCTTTAACCTCTTCCATCCCTTTTATTTTAATTTACCCTTTCCCATCGCCTAGTGAGCCTTTGTGAGCCTTACACTCCATTCCTTTGACTTAACCATTTCAATTGATCAAATGCTAGAATCCTTATTAGACATGAAGGAGATGCTTTTCAAATAAGGGCATAATTTTTCCAGAAAAAAAATGATGAAAAAACAAAGAAAAAATAGAATAAAAGAAGCAATTGCTTCGAAAAGAAAAAATGAGGAAAAAATTAGTTTCGAAAAGAAGAAAAGAAAAAATGTGTGTTTTATTGCCCATCTTTAAGCTCCTCATTTGTCTTCACTTTTTATTTTTTGAAATATCTTGCATTGATCATCTTCTTTTGTTTATTTCCTTTCCATCTTTTTACCCTTTTCTAAATTCACATTACACCTTGAATAAAAGACCTAATGATTTTTGCACCTCGATTCTAATAAGTAGTGGAGAATTGAACTTGTTACAAGCCTATGGAAACCTTTGCTCATGCATGACTTAGAGTGTTTTTGCTTCACATTTACCTTTAAACACTTTGAGTGCTCTTGAGTGTATCTTGGTGAGGATTAAGACTAGGTTAGGATTTGATTAATGCTTGATAGGTAATTGGAAGAGATAAGGGTTGTTCTTTGCTTGCATCCATTTGGTTTGATTATGTTTCTTCCATGATACTCCTTTTGCGCTAGAACTCTTATGATTATGTTTGATGCTTGTAATGGCTTGAGAAATGCAATCTTTGGTTTAAGTTTTTTTTCGGACATACTTGAGAACAAGTATGAGACAAGTGAGGGGAAATTTGATGAGTTCTCAAATATGAAATATTTCATTTGCTATTTTTCTAGTTATTAGGACTTCTTGCTACTTAATACATGATGTTTTTGTTATATTTTGTGCAAGGATCCAATTCGGGAAATAGCAATAAAAAGGGGGCATTTCTGCAGTTTTTTTATATATTCTGTCATGACACACCAGGCACGACACATCTGACGTGGCAGTGATGTGGCAGTGACGTGGCAACTTCTAGAAGATCCTGGAATGATCCGAGAGAAGATCCGATCAGATTATCAGTTTTATCCGTTTGGTTTTATTTTGAATTTTAATAAACATTTGAATTTGAATTGTTATTTCTTATCTCTTATCCTTGTAATCTAAGCCTATAAATATCAACCTTTGGTGAAGGCTTAAGATCATCTTCTAGCTTTGAGTATTTTTATCTTTGTAAACATTTTTAGTTTTAATCCAAGTTCTTTTCCTTTATTTTTCTTGTTTCATTTATTTTATGCTATTTAATTACTTTTCTAAAATCAAGTTAAGTATGATAATCAATATCACGCTTAGCTAAATCTTTTAAGCCAAGAACCAACCAAGTCAATTCGATTCGTGAGAATTGAACTTGCTTAAATTCTTTTGGGAAATCATTTTTATCTTTCTGCTTAGATAGTTTGGCAATCGACCTTACTAAAAGTTTTTAACCGTTTTTCATATCAAAAAGGGCCCGTTGGTCTGAAATCGCTTAAAAACACAGTTGGGAGGAAGGATCGGCCGGTGGCAATTTCGACTTCCTATGAACACTCTTAGCGGTGGTCCGCTAAGGAAAGATAAAATCAGAAGCGATTCTTTTTATTCTGAGTCGGGCTTTTCCTGCTTTCAAAACTAAATACTTTAACAATGATAGACGTGGTTAATTTGTTTAAGAATCAACCTTCGAAGATAGTCTTGGGAGGATTGGTTACTCGAGAGAGAAGCAAGTTGCGACGGGTTGGGCCTCGCAGACTGTAACCGACATGATCCCCGAAGTAAAAATCTATTTTAATGATCGAAGGAATTGACAAGGCTAGCTCGAGGCTAATTTGCATATTTGGTTTTTCCTATTATTTTCTTTAATTCTTGCATTTTATTTTGTTACTACACTCAATATCAGATCACCCCCCCTTTTTTTATTTCCTTGTTTTTACAGATATTCCTGAGAATTCAAATCCGACAAAATTCAAGTCAAGAATTTCGACTAATCTCCCTGTGGATCGACCCTCTTTCCCTATATCTATTTAATTTCTTTATTCTATTATTTATTGAAAGAGGTTAATTTATTTATTTATTTTTTGACCGGTTAAATATTATACTAAATTGATTAAGTAATTATGGACTTAATTGAGCTTAGTAGAGATGTTTTTAATTGAAAATCTTAATGAAATTTCATTAGAAACATTGTTTTTAAGGTAGCTGAAATGAAGTAGTGACCTAATTGATATGTTTTCGAAATTCATGTGTAAATTCTGATTTAAGTTAAGAATTTGGAAATTCTGGAAAAATTGATGTCGGAAGAAGCTGTTTAAGATGATGTTTATTGTTAGATTGAGGTATTGGATGATCGAAAATGCTGTTAGGATTGTTGGAAAACTTATTGGAATTAAAACTGGTCACCTAGAATGTCTAGTGTGTAAATCGGGACTATTTTGTGAAAATTAGAAGTTTTGGTAGTAAAATGAAAAAGAATGAATACTGGAAATAATGTCTAAAAACAGGGGACTTGATAAGTAAATTAAGTTGAGTGTTTAAAATGATTAAAGTGCTTATTAGATGAGCTTGGGACTAATCTGGAAAGTTAATTAACAAAGGGATTTTATTGTTCTGTTTTAAGACACTAAAGAACTTGAATGAAAAGGGTAAAAATAGGTTGAAAATGTTTGTTAAGTCCTAAAATGAAAATAAGTAACAAATTAGTATAACTGAATGATTAGAAGCAAATTCTAATGAATCTGCCTACAAGCCTTGTTCTGGATAGTGTCTTTGAAAAATCAGTATAAATTCTAGGAATTGAATTACAAGCTAAAATTTTGATAGAATGTACCTTGAAATGTCTACTTTAATCAGGAACAAACGGCATAGGATTCTAAGATGTGTAGTGAAATATGGAGATGAAAACTTATAAGTAGTGTAAATTGTCCATGCAGTATAAATGTTGTGTCTTTAGACAATAAACTGTACTAATTGGATAAGAATTAAAATACGAGCTTAATATGGTCTTAAAGACAATTTTGTTAGCTTTAAAATAATATAAAGTAATAGAAATTTTGACGTACGGATTGAGAGATATGATCAGATTAGTAACCTGGGTACAAGCTGCCGAAATTGGGAAAAACATTTTTTAGTGTATTAAGTTGTGCTTGTGTGATTGAACTTATATATTTTGAATTGGATGTTAATATGTTTTCTATGTGTTTTTACTTGAATTTCTAGACCAAGGAATTGAGGAGAATTTGGAAGAAGCAAGGGCTTGCCATCCAAATAGAAAGAACAAAGGAATTGTCATCAAGGAGCAAGACTAGTAGAAAGCGTGGAATATTGTGAGTGTAGTTGACCTTAGGGTTAGGACTAGTGTCCTAACCACTATCATATGTGAATTTACAATGTTTTAGATTGAAGCATGAAATGAATTTAATCCAAGATTTGGTAAATAATCTAAGGGAAGATGGATTAAATGGAATCATGAAAGCACGCTCTATATTGTTAGATGTTTGTCTCGTTGAAGCATGATTTGGTTACCTATGTTTGAATGGTTATGTGGTCGATTAATTGAGTTTGAAATGAGTGAGATGCTACTACCAATATGTGATACATTATTCTGGAAAATGCTCATTTGATTGCTACATGCTAGAAATTTTGAATTCATGAACATGAAATTGGTTCTACCTATTAGAAACATGAAATATGGTATGTGATCTTGTTGTTGTAATTTTTAATCATTTGTAATATGCTTGGCTAATGTAAAAGACATTGAAAATCCTTGGTTGACTAGTTGGTCTTAGGTAGAACGGCATGCTTTGGAGTTTAGAGCTCCTTTGATATAGTACCTTGTGTACTCTCTGTTTTGGTGTCGATAGCACCTAGTGAACTTGATGCCTTGTACATCTTCTGTTGACATTTTGATACATTGTGTATCCTCTGATTTGATGATGTGAGCATCCTCTGATTCAGTACTTTGTATCCATTGTGACTCGATTACCTAGTCCCACTAATCTACCAAGGCAAAACACTTAAAAACTCATGAATTAAACTTGTCACATGTTCAATAAATTGTGTATTATGATATATGAATGAGTACAGTTGGGAATGTGATCATAGTTTGAATGATCAATCGAATATGTATGATATGCATAAGTAATGCTTGGCTCAAGGCCCTAATGCGAATGTGACATGAATGTGAACTATGTGAATGTTTGATCTTAGTGGATCTATATGATTGGTTTTAGAAATTTGGCTACATGAATATGTTATGTGATTTATATGATTTGTTTTGATCCTTTAAATGTTGTGTTTATATGATCTTATGATTGCAAAAGTTAAGACTAGCTAGGTGATACTCTTTTGGATCGTAGCCTAGTTAGGTGATCTTGTCTAAAGTAATAATACACCTAATGAAATAAATGGATAGCTAATGGTTTTAGGAACTACTTCACTAAGTACTTATAGTACTTATCACTCTTTTGTTTCCTTCTTCCCAAAACATCAGGATAACTTGTTTGAAAGATGTTCTATTCTTATCCAGGAGCAAATCACAAGCCAAAGAATCAAGTATGATATTGTAATTTTGTTTAGACTCCTAGAAGGTGGCATAGATATGTATTTTAGAGTTGTGTCTCATGCATTTTGGTCATTGTATATATTTAGTTTGGTTTTCATATAAAACTTGAGAATCATGGTATGTAATACCTAAACCAAGTATGCATAAGGTTTATATAAGACTTTTTTGTTGTGTATATAAACGTGGTTGTTATTTTGTTAACTTCTTTCGTATGTTATGCCTTGTATATGTATTTATGAAGTTCAAAATGTTTCCTATATGTATGTGTAGTGTTCGAATGGTCTTATAGGGAGAGTGTCAAGTACATGAATTATAAAAATGTGAATTTGTATCTAAATCTCTTGTAAGTAAAACTACTTTAATCGAATGAAATGAATGTGAATGCTCATGCTTAGTTCAAATGTTTATATGATTGTTCGAATAGGATTCTATGCTTGTTCAAATAAGGTAGAATATGGAATTGAATTGTAGGCATGTTTATATAATGTTAGCAAATAAGTTTGATATGCTTGTTTGTTGTTTTCATGAAAAGCATGAATGGTCTCTTTTGGGATATCTTATATGATTGATTTTAAATAAGTGATCTTATTTACATGATGGATATGTATGCTTGTTTGATTAGGTTAGTGATATGTATGTTATGAATATTAAAAAATTTTGTTAGCCCACTTTTTGATAAGTAATATTAAAAAGATTGAACTGTTTACACGAATTGTATTCTGAATTTGTCTGATGCGCGTCGTAACGCTCTTCGCTCCTAACTCGGGCGAAGGGTGTTACATTGTCTAGGTAGAACTGTTCTTTGGACTCAGCTTGAAAATCTACCCATGTCCCAATGGAAACATCCTTTCTTTTCTCCTTAGAGCATATGTGTCGCCACCAAAAAAGAGGGACATCAGTCAAATAAATAGAAGCGATGGTTATCTTGGTGATCTCATCAATAATACCCACGGCTTAGAAGTATTTCTCCATGGTAGATGAAGTTTTCCACATCTTGGGTCGTTCTTGTCCCCTTGAACTCTTTCGGATTCAAGACGTCGATCATGGTCTTAGGTGCCCTCGCATCTACAAGGACTCTACTCTTCATTGATGCCTTGTAAATGAGTGGCTCGCTCTTGAGCTCCTTCATTTCTTACATCAACTCCGCCTTAAAAGCCACGATGGCAGCTTGAAGGGAATTGTCTCGCTTCCAACTTCTTAGATGTGTTGTTGAGAAGTTCTTGAACCTCGTCCTTGACTTCGTCCTCAAGGGTGTCCAACTTTTCAAAATACGATCTCGCTTCCTCATGGGCCTCATCGACTTCCTTCATAGACTCTTCAAGTCTAGTGACCCTTTCGTCCAAGGTCGAATTGATGTCCCTTGAACTTTCTCTCTTCTTCCCCGCAGCAACACAAGTCTCTCGGTCGATTATTGGGGCCTCGCTTTGTGTTTTCTGGTGCTATCTCTCTCAACCAAACAAACTCTGATACCACTTGTCACGTCCGTACAACTTCGCTTCCCGATATATACGACCTTAGACGCTTCTCGGTCGATGCGACTCTTAAGTAAGCCTGAAACGATCAAAGTTAGAATGCTAAGATCTTTGCAGAAGCAAAAGAATAACAGAAAAAAAGGCTCACAAAAGAAAGTTAGAAGTATTTAGTGAATGTTCTGTTGTATTCCTCAAAACTAAAGTGAAGAAATGAGGTAGAAGTAAGCCTCTATTTATAGTTGAAGCCCCATACATCTAATGGCTAAGAAAAAATTACATCGATGGTCAAGATTCATCATGATCTATAATATCCCCTAATCTAAGGAAATCTTGTCAAACATTTCTAGATAGAAGATTACAAAGAATATGGAACGAAATCAAAGGGAATATGCTTCATTAAGTGTGCTACTTGCCATATCCAATGTGCAAGGCTCTTCAGCCTCAAGTGATGGGCCAACTCGAATGGGTGGTGATAGGCCCAAGATATTGTGAAGTGTTTCCTTAGCAGCCTAATGTGCACTGGTCTTGGGCCTTGATGTACAGCCTGTGACACATAGGAAAGGCTTAAGGGGTAAAGAAAACATTTTAGCTTTTGAAAAAAAAATCAATTAGGACTTTGTATTTCTTTTGCAGTCAATTAACCTCTGGAACCAATAAATTGAATCAATTAAGCCCTTTGACCAACATTGACTATTGATTCTAACGAGTTTTTTTTATCAGTTGGTACAATGTGTTGTGTCATAGTGTTACTACTTGACATTTTCAAAATTTTATTTTATTAATTCTAAAAAACATATAAAAATAGTTTTTTTTTAATCTGTAAATATCACATGATAAAACTATAGTGTATATCTAAAGAAATGTCAAGATTTAATGGCCAAAATTGGTCATATAACTTTATTGGTTCAAAGACTTAATTGTGTGAAAAAGTTTAACGACTTAATTAATTTTTTTCCAAAAATCTAATAGCTTTCTTACCCCTCTAAGTCAATAAAAGATAATACAAAGTTTAGCTTATGATAAATCATAATGCTCAAATCATTTTCATAATCAATAAATTATTCCGCATGTGAATGATAGTTTTTGTACACTGAATTATATATAAAATACAATGAATTAAATCCGTTTTGGGTAAGAAAGGGGGTTTACCCAAAGCTAAACTTGTAGTGGGCGATTTACATATTTGGGTAGACAATAACATTAAAGGGCGAAGAGAGCTTTGAAAAATGCGTAAAATAAATTTGAATTCAACGCATGCTTGTCATTATTATGGGTTTGGTTTGGTATACATTCTTTCTCCCTATCCATTCCAAGTTGCCAAATCGTCCCACATTTTTATTTCTTCGATTTTTTATTAAAGTTCTATTTTGATATATAAATGGTATTAAAAAAATTACGTAACCATGTTTATTTAAAATTTAAATTTTAAAAACTTTAAACTAAGTCTAAATTTTAAAATCTTGAACTAAGGAAAATTATTCAATGAACTACGCATTTCTTTTTATTTTATGGGTTAGATATTTAATTTAGGGTTTAGTACGTAGGATTTAAATATTTATATTTTAAATTTAAATGAGTAAATATGTATGCTTGTGTATCAAAGTTTTTCATTAAACCCTAAAATAGACATGCTTGTAAAGTTTACACAATATGTGTATCAAATAATTTCTTTTTTATAATCATTGGTACCTAATTTATTAGGCGACTAATTCAGATCAAATATTTTAGAGCTTTATTATAGTGTTATCCTCCCAACTCTATCTATTCAATTCACAATACCACAATTTGAATTTTTAACTTTACTTAAAAAATTAAAATCCCATTCTACTAAATCAACTAATAATTATTTTTGATCTTGTTCGCAGTACGACAAAAAGAAGAGAAATGCTTTAAAAAACGTTAATCATGTTAATTAAAATCTAATCACAAGTAGTTCCACAAGGATGATGGATACATTAGTGAGCGTTGGATCGAGTCAAGTCAAATTAAAAAATTTTGAATTATTCGAATTGACGTTTTATATTTTACAACTAAAATTTTATTTAAAAAAATTTTGGTTCAAGTCGAGTCGAGTTTTCGAGTTCATTTACAAATTTGATTCTAGTTTAAACAATTTTCTCTAATCTTATAATATATGCATACATATTTCTTTATATGTGGCATATTGTTTTTTTGATATTTTTTATATCGGTATATATATATCAGAAAATATTGAGAGACTCGACTCAAACTTAAAAACTAATCTAAAAATTTCGAGTTATTTGAGTTTTCATTTTATAATTTAATTTTTTTAAAAAAAAATCGAGTCTAGTTTATGTAATTTTATATCAAGTCTAGATGAGTTAAGTTTTTTTATCTAGAGTCGAGTTTTGCTCGCAACTAAATCCATAGCCAATTTTTTTTAACCGAGTGGTTAAAAGTAGTCTGTCTGGTGGGCGATCCCTTTTGACCCACCATTGTCTTTTCCCGGCTCTGAACCACTGAATAATTTCCAAGTGGCGGTTCTTTAGCAGTTGGAAGAAATTTCAGACCAAATGTGATTTGTATTGTTTCTCATTTGTTGACCATTGAAAACGATGACCGGTAAAAGTATAACAAGCAGAAGAAGAAGAAAAAAAGCATGAATGAAGCACGACATGGACAAAGACATTAAATTATTAACACTTTTAAATATACTTTGGAACTGCCCATTGTTATGTATAAATATAAGCCTTTTGATCAAAATATACATATATAGATATAATATAAGCCACTTTCTCTTACCATTTTAGCTTTTCCAAGTCTCTGCAATTTTAATCTTAGAATTTGAATGGATGAGGATGAAATTCCTCAATATTTCATCTGTCCCATATCGCTGCAAATCATGAAAGACCCTGTTACGGCTGTTACAGGCATTACTTACGACCGAGAGAGCATAGAGAAATGGCTGAAGACGGCCAAGGCCATCACTTGCCCCGTAACAAAGCAGGTTTTGCCGTCCGGTTCCGATTTGACGCCAAACCACACGCTCCGGCGGTTGATTCAGGCTTGGTGTACGGCGAATGCGAGCAACGGTATCGATAAGGTTCCGACTCCGAAATCTCCTGTCTGTAAGATTCGTCTTCTTAAACTCATTCGTCAATTCGAGGTTCCTGGTTTGTATGTAAACGCTTTGAACAAAATGGAAGTGTTGGCAAAGGACGTTGAAAGGAACAAGAAGTCAATGGAGGAAGGTGGAGTTGCCAAAGCTGTGATTTTGTTGTTGATAAGATGTTACAATGAAAGTAAAACTACGGGTGTTGAACAAGCTCTGAGGATTCTGTGTCTGATTTGGACACCATGTAGTGAAATCAAGGATCTTTTGAATGAAAATCACCGGTTCATCGACTGTTTAACATGGATTCTAGGATGCGACATCCAGAATCATGTCGTTATCAAGACTCTGGCAATGCAGACGTTGAAACAGGTGGTGGAGGCCGTGACTCCGAGTCCGAGGTTGTTGGAGAAATTGAAACCCGAATTCGTGAAAGAAATGTTAAGGGTACTGAGACTGAAAATCTCTAAACAAGCGACCAAATCCGGCTTGCAAATTTTGATCCAAGTATCTCTTTGGGGAAGAAACAAGTCGAAAATGGTGGAGGCGAACACGATTTTCGAGCTAATCGAATTGGAACTGGAGAAGCCTGAGAAGAACATATCTGAACTGATCTTCAACCTTCTGGCACATCTATGTTCATGCGCGGAAGGTAGAGCCGAGTTTGTTCAGCATGCGGGAAGCATAGCGATGGTGGCTAAAAGGATCCTAAGAGTTTCGGCGGCGACCGATGATCAAGCGGTTTGCATACTTTCATTAATATCGAAAAATGCAGCAACCACAGAAATCCTTTTAGAGATGTTGAGGGTTGGGGCAGTGACAAAGCTGTGCATGGTAATTCAAGCAGACTGTCCAACATATCTGAAACAGAAAGCCAGAGGGGTACTTAGATTGCACTCTAATTTGTGGAGTCATTCTCCTTGTATTGCTGTTTATCTGTTAACCAGGTACCAAAGGTAACCTTGGTCACAAATCTGTAAAACTTACTACACTTTATACTTAAAACCATCATGATGGATAATTATACACTTGTAACATGTTTGGACAAGCCGGAATTGGAGCGACGATAGCTCAAAATGCTTAATTACCTTCTCAAAATCTGTCGGTACCGTTCACTCCAATTCTATCATTCAAGTATATTTGAAGAATTAAAATTATAAAATAATAATTACATTATCATACAATTAATTACACTCTAGTGTTACGTTTTCTCCGTGGAACTAGGAAAACCTAGAATTCCCGTGGCGTTTGAGAACATGAGTATGGGGTCGTTCGGCGTGATCTCGGGGAGACCACCGGATGATACATTCCAGATTCCGGTTCAGGCGAGCCTGGAGAGGGCTGGGGTTTCGTTGGGGGATGGTGTGGAGCGAGATTCAAAGAAGGGACGAGGAACGGCTGAGGATGTTAGGGAGGAGGAGGTGCTTAGTGAACCGTTGTTGGCGGATGTTTGTATGAAGGAGGCTTCCCTGGGGGCTGATGGAGGGTTGCCGACGAGGACTGGAACGCCGGAGATGGTGCACATGCCGGGACTTGGGCAGGGTAAGCTATCGTTTCGGGACATGGTTGCCGAGAAGGATGGTGGCTGGGAGGCTATGGAGGAGTTCGACGTGGAGATTACGAAGGAGGATGTGACGGTTGCGTTCGATGGGGCGTTGCCCAGGATTGATTTCTCGGATCGAGTACATGAATCCATTGATGCGAAACTTGCTTGCTCGGTAATAGTACGTCTCTTAGGGAAAGCGATTGGATATCGAGCGTTATTGAATAGGGTGAAGGCACTGTGGATGCCGGTGGGGAAATTGGAGTTGGTTGATTTGGATAATGAATATTTTTTGGCGCGGTTTGAGCTCAAAGCAGACTATGCTAGGGTTCTTTCAGGCGGTCCATGGGTGGTGTATGGAAGTTACCTAACGGTGCAGCCTTGGTCCCGTTTGTTTTCCACAACGGAGGAGTATCCGCAACAGATTGTCGTGTGGGCGAGGCTTCCGGGCCTTCCCTATCGATATTATACTAAAAGTATGTTTCGGGCGATCGCTAATGTGTTTGGAAAGGTAGTTAGGATTGATTATAATACTTTGGAGGGCAAGAGGGGCCGTTTCGCTAGGTTTGCGATGGTGGTTGACTTGAGGAAGCCTCTACCTTCGGGAGTAATGATTGATGGAATTCGGCAGGACATAGAATACGAGGGCCTACTTCTGATCTGTTACTCTTGTGGGAAGTATGGACACCAGATAGAGGCTTGTGGCAAGGGGCACGAACCGGAGGTTGATAATCACTTGGCTCGCCCTGATATTGTCGAGGAGGTACCGGCAGAAAGAGAGTTGTATGGTCCGTGGATGCAAGTACCTAACCGACGACGTCGACCGTTAAGGGTTGGTAAGCAGCCGAGAGTGGTGGAGAAAGGGCAGCAGGTTAGGAGGGATGTTCCTGGGTCACGTTTTGGCGACTTGGATATTGAGAAAGGGGAGACTGTGGCTAGTGGACCGTGGTCCTACGATGGCCAGTGAGGGATGTGCATCTCGTCCGGTGAAGGATAAGGGTAAGCAAGTGGTGGTTAATGAGGTGGATATGTCTAGGATGGAATTTTTGGTAGGAGATGGGGCTGGTTCGTTGGATAGGGTGGTTGTACCTGATCGTGAGGTGCCAGGTACTGTAGTGGCAGCAGGATCTGTCGGTGTTGAAGGAGTGGTGGTTAATGTTGGGTCTCAGGATGGTGGTGTCACTTCGAGGAATGAGGTAGTCGTTGAGAAATCGACGTTGGGTGTTGATCATCATAAGGTGGTTCGTATAGTGGACAAGGAGGAGCGGGGTGTGCTACGTGAAGTAAATGGACGGGGTACGAAGAGTGTAGCTCGGAAAAATGTGATTAAGAATGGTGTTAAGAACCCACTTGTTGCAAAGAGTGTGGGGGCAAAGGGTCTTAAACCTAAGAAACGTGATGAACGATGGCTGTCTAAACATGTTCTTACTGAGTGGATTAACACGATGACGATAGAGCTTAATGTCGCTGCTAAGGAGGCGAATGGTGGTAATCGTAGCCTCGGTGCATCGGCCGATGAAGGGAAGGGTCGGGTTCAGTGGAAGTCAAATCAGGTATTTGAGAATGTAGAGGTTAAGGATATGTCATCCTAGGCTTGCTTGTTGTTTTTTCTATTTTATCCATGGTTAAGGCTATCTTCTGGAATGTGCAAGGAGTGCTAGGCTCTAACTTTTTTCGATATTTTAAATTGATGGTGCAAGTACAGAAACTGGATATTGTGGCGTTGGTTGAGCCGCGGATAAGTGATTGTAAAGCGGACAATTTTATACGTCGTTCAGGGTTTGAGTTTTCTTATAGGGTAGAGGCCAATGGTTTTTCGGGTGGTATTTGGGTTTTGTGGAGACCTTCAGTACGGTTGGATGTTGTGGCGGTGTCTTCTCAATTTGTACATGGTTGGTGTGTTGACGTGGGGAGGCGGCAGGCGTTCTTTATTACTTTTGTGTATGCAAGCCCGAATAGGAATGTGATGAGTATGTTGTGGGATCAGTTACGTGCTCTAGAGCCTGCGCAAGAGACGGCTTGGGTCTTGAGGTGACTTTAACGCTATTGCTAGCTAACTGGAGAGGGTAGGTGGTTTTGTGACTCGCCTGGGGGTTTGCTCGCGGTTTACTGATTTTTTATTTGATTCAGGATTAGTAGATATGGGTTACTATGGTCCTGTATTTACATGGGAGTGAGGTGATTTGAAGCAACAGCTTGATAGGTGCTTGTGTAGTGAGACATGGTTTGGTGTTTACCCGGTGTCGGAGGTGTTTCATTTGCCGAGACTTGAATCGGACCATAGCTCGATTTTGTTAAAGGTTGGGGATGGTGATGTGGATAGAGAGTTGAGACCTTTCAGGTATCTTACTGCATGGAACGAGCATCCGAATTTCCATCGGTTAGTTACGGACGTGTGGTGTGCGGATAGGAGTATTTTTGGATAATGTGCTTGAGTTTCAAGAGCAGGGAAAAGATTGGAATAGAGAGGTGTTTGGACATATCGGTCGTCGGAAAACCCTTCTTCTAGCGCGTATCAAAGGCGCTGAGATGGCACGGGTTATGAGAGATTCAGATTTCTTGATAGACTTGGAACGGGATTTAAAATTGGAGCTTGCTAAGGTGTTGAAGGATGAAGAGAGTTTGTGGCATTAGAAGTCGCGGAATTCGTGGATTTCAAAAGGAGATCGGAATTCACGGTTTTTTCATGCTAGTACGATCCAACGCCGTCGGCGAAATACAATTAAGGCCCATAAGGTGGATGATAATCGGTGGAGCTATGATCATCAGGAGTTGAAGCTACATGCCATGGAGTATTTTCGAAATCTCTTCATGGGCGGGATACACGATTGTACTGTACAATTGTTATCCGGTAAGTTTCATGCTTTTAGTGAGTCGGAGTTGCAATCTTTGAGTGCGGATGTTACGAAGGAGGAGGTTCGGAAAGTGGTGTTTGAAATGGATCCGCTTAAGTCGCCAGGTATTGATGGTATTCATGCAGATTTCTATCAGAAGAAGTGGGATGTGGTTGGTGACTCGGTGTTCAAATTTGTTAAGGATTTTTTTGATGGTGGTCCGTTAGAAAGCCGAATCAATCAGACCCTTATTGTGCTCATCCCTAAAGTTGAAGTTCCTGAATTGATCAGTCAGTTCAGACCAATCAGTCTTTGTACGGTGTTGTACAAGATTATAACGAAGACAATTGTGAATCGTTTGAAGAGATTTTTATCGAAGTGGGTATCGGCGAATCAGGTGAGCTTTGTCTCGGGACGGAATATAACATATAACATTATTCTAGCACAGAAGATCATCCACACAATGAGCAATAAGGTTGGAAAAAAGGATTCATGGCAATTAAAGTGGATTTCGAAAAAGCCTATGATCGGCTCGAGTGGCATTTTATAGAGGATACTTTGTGAGAGGTGGGTCTACCAGAGAAGTTGATTGTGTTAATAATGCAATATGTAGGATCGGTATCGACTCAGTTGCTGTGGAATGGGGATGTTACGGAGTCGTTTCGGCCGTCAAGGGGTATCCGAAAGGGAGATCCCTTGTCACCATACCTATTCGTTTTATGCATGGAACGTTTGGCTCATAGTATTAATGCAAAAGTGGATGAGGGGCTATGGAAACCGATTCGGCTATCGAGGAATGGCCCGGGGATTTCACACCTTTTCTTTGATGACGATTTGGTTCTTTTTGCCGAAGCAGATGCGAGGCAGATGGATGTCATACATGAGGTGATGGAACAATTTTGCTTATGCTCAAGTCATCGGGTAAGTATTGCTAAAACCCAAGTATATTTCTCTAAAAATTGCTCCGATTATATCCGTGAAATGGTGGGACAACGCCTGGGGTTTGAGGTTGTTGAGGACTTAGGGAAGTACATGGGTGTCCCGTTGTTACATAAACGAGTGACGAAGGCTACATATGCTTACCTTATGGACCGTGTGTCGAGACGCCTATCCGGATGGGCAGCGAAATCTCTTACATTAGCAGGGCGCATAACTCTGGCTAAATTAGTATTACAAGCGATTCCGTCATATGTCATGCAAGCGACTTTGTTACCAAAAGGCTTGTGCCGAGAGATGGAAAGAATTATTAGGCGATTTGTGTGGAGTGGAACTAGTGACCATCGTAGCATATCGATGGTTAATTGGGAGACTATGCAACAACCGTTAGCGAGTGAAGGTATGAGGTTGAAGGATTTATCAACTGAAAATAATGCATTTTTAATGAAGGCGGGGTTCGAGATTTTAACTCAACCAAACAAGCTTTGGGTTCGGGTTATTAAGGACAAATATGGTTGGCAAGAGGTGGTTCCGGTATGTATCAATCGAAGTAAGTGTTCGCGCCTTTGGAAGGGGCTGAGTGATGTTCAGGGTAGCATTTGTTGGAATGTCCGTAATGGGGAGCGTATTGACTTTTGGTATGACATATGGTTGGATATGGAGGGGCTGTTGTATGATCGGTGCATCCTATTGTCTTCTCCAACACCGACTTCGGTTGGAAGTATGGTTAATGAGTCGGGTGGATGGGATTGGCAGAAATTTGGGCATATGTTGCCGGAGGTGGTGTTGGATAAGATAGCGGCTATACCTCCTCCAAGGGCTTGGTATAGAAGTGATTGCCCGAGCTATAGATGGGAGGAGAATAAGACATTCATGGTGCGGTCAGCTTACAAAGTGTTGGTGGGGAGTTTAGACGCTGTTGTCCATGATCGTTGGCGGACGTTATGGAGCTTGAAACTTCCCCAACGTGTGCGGATGTTTTTGTGGTTGGTGTTGCGAAAGAGCTTGCTCACGAATATGGAGAGGTTTCGTCGTAATCTTACGAGTGATGGGGTTTCCAAATTTGTAGGCGGGGGATGTGAGGATATTGATCATGTTTTGCGTAGATGTCCGATGGCAAGGTTGCTGTGGACGCGTCTTGTGCCCCGCGAAAGGCTTGTAGAATTTGAGTCGATGGAGTGTGATGCGTGGCTGGATTTTAATTTGCGGAATGAGGGTGGTTTGTCGGATAGTGGCTCATCTTGGGTAACACGATTTGCCGTCGGGTGCTGACTTTTGTGGAAGCGTCGGTGCAGCCTAATATTGGATGCGACGTATGTTGAGCAAGGTGACATTGCTTCGCAGTGTTTGCAGCTGGCCGTGGAGTTTGACAGTGTGCCTCATGCTGCTGTGGTTCAACGACGGTTGGGCGAGGAGAAGACTCGATGGCAGTGCCCTCCTGTTGGATGGTTTAAGGTGAACGCCGATGGCTCGGTGCAGGGACAGCAGCGAGCTGCTGCGATAGGGGGAGTTATCTGTGATTGGTCTGGGCAGTGGATGTTTGGGTTCGCTCGATCGATTGGTAGTTGCTCAATGTTGATGGCTGAATTATGGGTGATTTATGATGCTCTATTTCATGCATGGAGGTTGGGTTTTAAGAGGGTGTACCTTGAATCGGATAACATGGTGGTGGTTCGGATTCTTACGAGTGAATCATCGGCGTTACGTGGAGATGCGTTGGTTGATCTCATATTTGGTCTTTTGTGCCGTGAATGGGAGGTGCGGATCCAACATATTGGACGAGAGGGGAACAAAGTGGCGAATTTTCTTGCCCGGATGTTTAACAGACAGCAGCATGGGAGTGCTTGGTTGTCGGAGCCACCGGGTGGGGTGCAGGCCGTTGTGGATGCGGAACGAAGCAGCTAACTGTCATTGTTACCTTACAACATTAGCAAAAAAAATTACACTCTAGTGTTCAAACAAACTCTAAATGCATTTACAATATTGATCAATTACATTAACTATTTTTTTAAAATGTATGCCAGAATAAATTCAGTTTTTAGTACCGGATATTTTTTTGAATAAAAAATTAGATTATATTAAAAATAAGAAAAGGTACAACAAAATAAATCTTAGAACATGAAGAGAAATATAATTAATATGTCTACCAAGAAATTTCGTACAAAAAGATAAAATAAAACATGAAAATCTAAAGGGCGTAGAAAGAAAAATAAAAAAAAAACAAAATTTTCTTTTAACAGTGTTTTCATATTCATAGAAATCTAACAGTCAAATCTCCCTGACTCTATCCAATTAGGAGTTTAAGAACTGGAGTAGCAGATGTGATTAACAAAATTAATCTTGCACGTTGTTCGATTAATGGTTTTGAAAACATCGACAAGTTGTCACGATAAGGGAACCATACAAGACCGCTTGACTCACTCTCCATGGACGAATCTTGCGAAGGAAACATTGGGCTTTCTAGGTATTGGATTCTCACTAATGTTTGCATTACTCAAGCCGACATTCTCGCTTTCGTTTTGTCTACCCTCACGCGGGTGCTTCCCCTTAAGGCGAAGCGTTCCCCTACTAATGCTTTTTTACATCCCACAATTTCGCTTACTTTTCCTTAATCAGGGATATACGTTGTGATATTTAGTACATACATGTCGAACTATCACAATAATAAACTAGAATCAAACCATAAAATTAACAAAAAAACGTACTACAAAACAGAAAAAAGATAATAATAACACAAATCTTTTATCATTACGCTAAAAATAATTAAAATTAATTTTGATTTTTAAAATTCTAAATGAGAGTATAACATAATTAGTTTGTGGCACATTTTTTATTAAATTACATTCAAATATTCTCTCTTGTGGTTATCTTTTTATTGAATTATTTGAGTACAAAACCTTGTGTTTCACTAGTATCATCAATGAAGTAATTGTGACAATGAAAAAACATCTAAATCCAATTAAATCTATCATTTTCTCATAAACAATCAATTCAAACTTGTTTTTGTGTGGGATGGATATTCTTAATTTGACGGTCAATCAAATCTATTGTATATATTATAAAATTATTTTGGTTGAATATTCAGGCAGATAATAAAGATTTAATGCGATAGATAAGCTTGTTGAACCAATTTGATAGTTTTTCATCCGATTGGATTGTAAAATACAAATGCAAAAAGACAATACAATACAATAAAATAAAAACAATATGAATGTATAAATATTTTAAATTATTATATAATTATATCGATTTAATTTGATTCTTATCATATCAACGTTGTTGTAATAGTTTAGAAACTATGAATTCCAGCGTGTAACATTTTTCATTGGATGAGTCTCCCACGTGCGACGAACATTGATGAACACCACTAACGATGAACATCGTTAAATTTTTTTAAAATTTTAAAAATCTAAAGGACTAAAATTATAATTAAAATTATCTCTTAAAAAAAATAAAAATCAAATTTAATAATTACTTTATAATATTTTTAATATGTTAGAATCAAATATATCCAAATCTCCTAAACCCTAACAAAATCAATCTTTTAAAAAAAATAGAAATCAGTTTATAATTTTTTTAATAGATTAGAATCAATAATATGAGAATTGGGTATATTTGATTATAATCTATTAAAAATTATAAACTGATTTCTATTTTTTTAAGAGATTGATTTTGTTAGGATTTAGGAGAATTTGGTATATTTGATTCTAACCTATTAAAAAATATTATTAAATAATTATTAAATTCGATTTTTATTTTTTAAGAGATAATTTTAATTATAATTTTAGTCCTTTAAATTTTTAAAATTTTAAAAAAATTAATGGTGTTCATCGGTGTTCATCGTTAGTGGTGTACATCAATCTTCGTCGCCCGTTGTAAAATTTTCCTTTTCCATTTAATTATAAATTTGAGAGATTAATGAGTAGTTTAACCGTTTAAGCCATTAACCATCTATAAAATATATGAACCCTATATGAATATAAAATGGTTAATCAATTGTTAAGAGGGTTTTGAATATAATATATAGATTAAAATAATATTTATCACTTTCAGTTCACTTGTATTTTAAATCCCCGTGAAAAAATTAATTAATTTTAATTTCACACATGGTAATAAAATAATAAATTTTAAAAAATTGAAAACTAAAAAGAAATCAAAGTCCAAACCCATTAATGTCTAAGTAACCTGGCAAGAGATTTGCTAATTAGAACTCTTTTAATTGTTTGTGTAACTTCTAGAACATAGAAGTAAATTAATTAATTGCTAAGTCTTTGGGGGCATATAAACCAATTAAATGGTTGTATTATATGGCTTTCAAAATGTTTGAATTCTATAACCCATTTTCTTTTTCATGATTAGAGTAGTAGAAGCATGGGCGGCCTAGCTTTGTATTTCTCTATTCTTTTATGATTTTAATATTACAATTTTTTATATTAATACGAAAATCATGAAATAAGTCAACAATTACTTTTCATTATTATAATGTGAATAATTATATTAATTATCAATTTTTTTAAGAATCGTAAATTTAATCTTAATTTTATTTAGAGAGAAGGGAAGAGGATTCTAGAGAAAGGAGAAAGAGTGCTCCTAATAGGTTTAGACCTCATGACTT
Organism: Hibiscus tridactylites; assembly: GCA_958450335.1. NCBI lineage: Eukaryota > Viridiplantae > Streptophyta > Magnoliopsida > Malvales > Malvaceae > Hibiscus > Hibiscus tridactylites. Next base: position 19,876,018 of record OY288289.1, on the reverse strand, counting down.
AAGAGAATATAAGGGGCCAAAGATGATAACACCGGCCAAATATGTTTGCTCAATAATAAACGATTATTAAAAACCGCAGTTAAACTAACAATCAAAATATAGCTAATTTGATAATCAAAATAAATATAAAAAGAATCTCATATTAAAAATTAAAATTTTAAAGATATTGGTATTATCATTAAATCAAAGTTTCGTATTAAAATATAGTTTAATATACAAATAAATATCTAAAGTATACATCTTGTTAATTTTAAGTGTCGAAATTATTTTTTTGATAAAAATAGGTGTCTGGCGTTTATATCGTTACAAATTTAAGTGCTTTGTGGTTAAAGGTCATTTAAAAAATTTATTATCCAATCAATACTTGACACGTAACAATAACTTTCGTTTTTAATTTTTTTGAAAAAAAATAAAATTTTAATTTAAAAAACAAAAATTCTAAAATAGACCACAAAACTCTAAAATTCAAAAACCACAAATAGTCATCACTACTGCCGTCAAGTCACCCCCTTCAGTCATCGAACTCAATCGACCATTTTCTCCAACCTACCGTCGTTGGAAACCAACAAACAACGTGCTAGTTGAAGGAAGATTTCACGTTCATCGTTCAATGTTCGGTTGGAACATTTTTCACTAATTTTTAGCGACAGTAGGTTGAGAAAATAATCGGATGAGCCCGACGACTGGAAGGATGGCTTGAAGGTGGCTACGGCGATTATTTTTTATTTTGGAGACTATTTTAGAATTTTTTTAAGAATTTTAAGTTTTTTTTGAAAAAAAAACTAAATAAAAGAAATTAAAAATTAAAAAAAAAACATGTTACGTGTCATTTTTTTAAGGATAGTTTACTACCAGAGACCTAAAATTAACAAAATAAAATTTAAAGAATTTATTTTTGTCAAAAAAATAACTTTCAACACTTAATGTTAACAAAAGTTAAAGTTTAAACACTTATTTTTATATTAAACTTAAGATATATAAACGATTAATTAACTCTCTCATTTTTATTGGGCCCTAAAATTTTAGGAAGCCCGAATATTTGAATGGGGATGTTGGGATTTGAGGATGAATAAACCAAGCCCAAGGCTTATTGTCATCCTAACAAATGGTAAGTAAATTTAGTCGAATAAAAAAAAATTGAGCTAATTGAATTTGCGGTTTTTATTTTATTATTTAAAATTTATTTAGAATTTTTTTCGAATCAAGTCGATTTGTTCAAGTTTTTGTTCTAATTTAATTGTAAATATTTATAATGTTCTAATACCGATTGTTTCCAATTTAAATAGCTTCTCTATAATTATGTATAATATACATATATATTTCTTTATATTTTTCATATGAGTAATCTTATAATGCTACTTAATAAATCAAATACCATCTAAAATTATATAATATACTTATAATACTATCTTGATTTAAAGAATGGCCTCTGAGGGAGAAATATTAATGATAGTATAAAGGTGTGAAGAAAATGATGGAAAAAAAAAAGCTTTTGCAAAGAGCTGCAGTTAGATGACTAAATTGAATAAAATACACAAAGTTAAAAGATTAAATTATAAAAAATTAAATTTTTTAAGTCGAATCGAATTTTGTTTACCTCTAATACTAACCCTAAGTCGCCTTAAACACCGTGAGATTGTCCTTTAGAAGTAAAATTGATCGTATGTTATATTATATTTGTAAGTGTTAATATATTATATACTTTTATAAAATTTGCTATGTTAGTCTTTTATTTGCATTGCATTTTATTTTGTATTACATTCGATATTCTATTTTAATTTTATATCATTTCATTTTTATGTCTAATAGTAATAGTAATGTATAGAAAGTCAGTTTACTGCGAAACTTAGGCATTTTAAAACATGCAATTGGGCCGGCTCTCTCCATCTAACTTAGGCCTTTTAAAGGATGCAATTTGCGTTATATTAAGGGTTAAATCACATATAAACAACTTAAAATATATTAAATTTTCGTTTAAAGTATTTGTTGGTTATATTTAGGGGTGGGAATTGTCGGGTACCCGGTTTTTCGGGTACTCGGTTCATCCGGGTACCTCAAATAAAAGCCCGTGTCCCGGCCCATTTTTTCCGGGTACCCGAGATTCGGGTACCCGATACACCCGGGTACCCGTCTAATCGGGTACCGGGTACCCGCCAGTTTCTTTTTTTTTTATTCGGATGATTTAAATATACCTAAAAAAGAAAAATTCGAATTATGTAATCCAACATAAAGTTTAATATTCGAAATATCAAACCCAAATAACATTAGAGTCAATAATTCTAATAAAAAACACAAACAACATTAAAATCCATAATCTTAAACAAGTTTCAAACACACAAATATAAGTCTCTAACAAGTTTCAAACACACAAATATAAGTCTCTAACAAGTTTCAAACACACAAATACCATATTACCATAATCTTAAACAAGTTTAAACACAATAACCAAAGCTTCTTGGATCCTTCGAAATGCTTTCCAAGATCCTGTAAAATAGCACAAAAGAATGAATTTTCAGAAGAAAAAAATGATATATATTCAAAGAGATCAAAATCCAACATGTGGCAAACATCATATCAAGTCTACTACATCGCATAATTTAACTCTAAGTCTCTAACATATGATTTATTCTTATCAAAACTCAAAAGAGTTCAAACAATATACTATAGAATTTATTGCTTACCAAAGTCTAGGACACTTCGAGTGCGGTCTCTGAAACTTCAGTTGTCTCATCAATGACAATTGTTGGTTGCTCCAATGTCAAATCTTCCATCTCTGCATAACAAATTTTATGTATACAATAAGTCAATAACAAAGTCAAAAGAGTTCAAACAATATACTATCAAGTATCATGTGTGTTTTCAAGCATAAATATTTAAAATCTAAACTTGAAATCGAAGACAAACCTATTTCTATATTCTCTAATGATAGCAAGTTCTCCTCTATTACAATAGGGTCATGAGAAAAACGAATCCAATATTGAGTGCAAATAAGAGCTTCCACCAATCTAGGAGTCAAAGACGTGCGAAATGAATCAAGAACACGTCCTCCTGTGCTAAAAGCGGACTCCGAAGCAACGGTAGAAACTGAAATTGCAAGAACATCACGTGCCAATCTCATAAGAATTGGATAGTTGTTTTTTTGCATAGACAACCAAACCAAGATATCAAAATCATCACTCTCAGGAACACATTTATCGCCCAAATATCTGTCTAGCTCAGTCATTGTTTCAAAAGTATCAGCAGATTCAATCTCAGTCACATAGTCCTTTCTCAAATTTGTTCCTTTTAACTTCCTTATTCCTCCCTCGCCATTTTGACCACTAGAAGTAGGATTTGCAGAGCAATGTGTCTTTTGTGTTGAAGAAGGTTGCATAGAAGCATAAAAATCAAACAACGATGTCAAAACATCTTTAATCCGTTGACACATGACATAAGAATTGCTAGGATCATAAGAACGACGAACGATCCACTAAACATATCTTAACTTATGCATAGGGTCAAGAACTAAAGCAATGAACATCAAGACATTCAAATTATTAACATTCGCCCAATATTTATCAAACTTCAACTTCATTTGGCGTGCCATGCTCCTAAGCCCATCACTCGATTGCAAGTAATCAACATAACGATGAATTGTATACCCAATATCATATATTTGTTCGACAAAGGTATTACCAGTCACATACCTTGATCCAGAGAAGCTCAATGTAGTATCATAAAATATCTCAAGGAAAGGCAAGAATGAAGAAACCTTATCCCAATCTTCATCATCAGGAGCACCACCAACCTTCTTAAGCTCCTTTGTGTAAGGAAGGTACTTAGTCTTCAAATTTCTGAATGCTTTCTTAAACACTAAAGCACTTTTGAGCATGGAATAGGTGGAATTCCACCTTGTTTCAACATCCAAGCAAACAAGAGCTTTGCTATCTATATTCTCCTCTTTGACACAAGATTGAAACTTTTGAAGTCTTGCAGGAGAGGACCTCGCGTACTTCACAGCAGCACGAACCCTCGTAACAGAAGTATCAACATCTTTCAGCCCATCTTTAACAACCAAATTCAGAATATGTGCAGCACATCTCATATGCAAAAATTCACCATTCAACACACTTCCATCCCACAAGTTCAGAATCTGCTTCAAATACTTGATTGCTAGATCATTAGAACTAGCATTATCAACTGTCACCGTTAAGATCTTTTTAAGATCCCACTCTTGCAAGCACTTTTCAACTGCCCTACCAATAAGCTCTCCAGAATGACCGGCAATTGGGCAAAAGTTGATAATTTTCTTATGCAACTTCCAAGCATCATCTATAAAGTGGGCAGTAAGGCACATATACGATAAGTTCTGAGCAGATGTCCATGTGTCTGTCGTAAGACATACCCTAGAGGATAAATTACTGAAGAAGTTCTTCAACGTTCTCCTCTTTTCAATAAAAAGAGCATAGCAGTCTTTTGTAATAGTACCACGTGAAGGAGGAAGAAAGTCAGGAATAGCAACTTTGCAAAACATGTGAAAGCCTTCACGTTCAACAAAACTAAATGGCAACTCATCCATAATCACCATTTTAGCGAGTGCTTGTCTAATCTGCTCTTGATCAAAACGCCAAAGTTTAGGAACACTAATTGTTTCTATTGTTCCATCTGTGTTGCACTTTGTCTTGGACTCAAAATCTAGGATTGTTTGTGTTTTGTCCAAGTTAAAAGGAGCTTTCTTGCATCGATTCGTGTGACGCTTCATGGCATTGGTTCCATTGGCAGTTGAACAAGATATCTTTGCAGCGCAATAAATGCATTCAGCTCGGTCTTTATCACCATCAATTGCTTTAAAATGATCCCAAGCAGCAGAAGTTTTTTTCCTTTTACCTCCTTTAGTTGGTGAAGCTTCAACAGGCTTCTTTCCCTTCCTTTTCTTGGTTTCAATTCTACTTGTTGGAGTCTCCTCATTCTTTTCATGGTCTTTAGGTGACTCAGTTGAGGAAGATAGAGTCACATCAACATTTTCTCCAGTCATCGACATATCTGAAAAGAAGAAGATAAAATTCAACATTTGTGTTCTCTTAACTTTCTAGTTCACAAAACAATATAAATTCTACCTCAATTAACCTCAATTTGTAAAGCTTCTTCATTGCAATTCACAAAATAATATAAATTCAAGAAAACAAATAAACAGGAGGCAACCATATCCAAATGAAACTGTCAACCATGGTATTTACAGTGATAATAGAATGCACAACGGCATATGTCACAAACAGAACTGAGACTGTTAATAAATTGATACCAAAAGATGGCATACAAAAGCTCCAACTTACAACTACAGCCACAACTGCCCGAATGAACGAAACTAGCATAGATGAACTTCTTAGAAACCATTTTTAAGAAATGGAAACAGGACCTAAAAAACTTCCATATAGAAGTGGTTGATTATTAAATCAGTGAGAAAAGCTAATAAACATTATTCCTTGCATTGATTGTACATTTTCAGGACATAATTAATAACTAGCAGTCATGGTTTAGCTGTAGTTTGGTGATTTTTAGTAGCTAATGTCAGGCCAAACAACATATAGTTGCACTCTGACCAATCAACTGTGCAATGTACGGGATCCTACACTTCGGACTTATATACATGCCTTCATTCAAATAAACCTAGCTTTACCTCTAGTATGCTGGTATGATGAAAACTATGCCCAATGTACTCATAATGCAATCCAAGTTACTTGATTTCTAACTTTTCAAAGTGAACATAGACAAGTAACACTGAAAATATCAACATAGCATAACTGTTCTGGATGTGGTAATGGAAGTGAGGAAAGGAAAAAAGCAGGATATTCATAAACATGGAAATGTATAGATAAACAATACAAGAATTTTAATAAACCACATAGTCAAAAGAAGTCAAGATCACACAGTTCAATTTATAAAAGACGCAGTAATTTAAACCTCCCTAATATTATTCTAAAGTACAAGGGAAAATCTAGAATATGCACAAGTTGAGAAATATTTCCAGTTGGTCACATGTCCCCTATAGGAACAAACGACTATGATGAATGATGATGGTGTCTCTTTCGAAACAGAATATCCAGTAAAAGAACTACACACTAACAGAAAATTCTAATCGCACGTCTTCATTTTCTTTTCTTTAACAATATTTTCCTGCATGTCAACGTCCTTAAGTATTAAAAGCATCAAAGCATTATTTGAGAAATATATAATCTATCATGTAGAGCTCCTCAAACTAATATGACACTGACATAGTCCACCTTTGACATTCAATTAAGTCCATGATCAGTAATCAGAAAGAAAGGAAAATCCAAAGCAACTCAGCAACTCATACATTGCATATACAGTAACAAGAATTAAGCAACTCAGCAACTCATACAGTGCATATACTACATGCAGCAGTTAATTGCACAATTCAGCTTATACAGTTCCTTTTGTGAAAATTACAGTAACTAAACATTCATTTAATCAAAAGCATACCATCAAATTCAATTACAGTAACATTAGTCAGCAACTCAGCATTCATTAAGCAACTCAGCATAAAACAAGACTGACCAGTGGCGGTGGGCGAACGACTGACCGATGGCGGTGGGCGAACGACGGACCGGCGGGCGGCGACAGGCTTCTGCTCGACTGCAAACCAGTGGTGACTGACTGACTGCCGACCGACTGGTGAGGGCGAACGAGGGTGGACTGCTGCTGACTTGCTGATGCTGAGTGCTGAAGCTGGCGGCGACGAGTCGACGACAAGGTGGAGCCGTGGTGGAGGACCGCCGGGGAGTGGGGACTGCCTAGATTTAGATTAGGGATTTGAGGACTAAGATTTGGGGGAAAATTCAAAATGCCGGGACTAAGAAGATAGGGCAGAGAATAGAGATGCTGGGGAAAAACGAAAAATTACTTATTTTAATTTTTTTAATTAAAAATAATAAAATAAAATATATATGTTGAGTTGATCGAACACTTGCAAATGGCCAAGAGGGGGGTGAATTGGCAAATAAAATTTTGGTGAAGAGAAAGATTGAAAATAAAAATGACACAAGGGGTTATAGTGGTTCAAGTTCTCCAAATGAACTCTACATCCACTACCTTAGCTCCCACTAAGGATTTTCAAACAATTCACTAATTGAATTCATCCCCTTTTCTTGGATGAGGAGGAAACCTTACAATTTTGATTAAGCTTTGGGTAAAGCTTAATCCACTCAAATACAAAGAAGAATTTGGTAAACTCAAATGTTTCCTCTCAAAGGATAGTTGTCTACCCAAATACAATTTGAACAACCCCAAACTCACAATACAATTTGACAAATTGAAAGACAATAGAGTTGGGTACAAGAATATGAATTTGAATAGCTCAAGGGTTTGGATTTTTTGCTTTGATGATGCTTGAATGTTCAATAGTTGTTGCTTGGTCAATTGAAGCTTGTTTTTATACCCTTGCATTGATTTCTAGCCGTTTGGGTAGTTGGGATCATCAATAGAGCCGTTGTGGACATTTTTCCCGCATTAAATGCAGCTCTGCAGCCTACCGTATCGGTACTCGGGAAGGGCGTATCGATACCTGCATCAAAGAGGAAAGAGCCGTTGTGCCTGAAAACAAAGATTATCGATACGCATAGAAGCCGTACCGGTGCGGTTTTAAGGGGCGTATCGATACGGAGGGTAGTATCGATACGGTCCAAAGTTACTGGAATCCCAAGTTATGTTTGTATAAAAAGTGTATCGATACGCATACCAAGCGTATCGATACGGTATAACGACCTTTTGAAAATTGGGAAACCAACCAACTGACAAGTAACGGTCAAATAATTAAATGCTCGGATTTTTCAAAGATATGCTTATCGTATCGATACGGTTGCTAGGCGTATTGGTACAGTTTCATGAAAAACATTTTCCCAGATGAACATCGTATCGATACGTCTGCAAGGCGTAACGGTACGGTTTCATGAAAACAGTTGCCCAGATGCATATCGTATCGATACGGTTTCAGGGCGTATCGGTACGGTATGTTCAATAAAATTCCAGTGACAAAATAGGGTATCGATACGCCTGGGCGTTTTTGCATACTTAGGCTTGGAAAACATAGGAAAAGACTTAGAGAAATATATATGATTTAAGAGCAGGTCTTTAAATATTATTTTGTTCAAAAATATTTGTCAATTGTGAAACTTTAAAGAGTACTTAAAAATTTATTGTTTTGCAAATTGGTCCTTAAGTTTATGTGTTATATCAAAATTAATTTCGGTTTTACAATATATTATAATTATAATTAAAATAAATAAAATATATATATATATAATCGGGTCATCGGGTACCCGACTGGGACCATTTTTTCGGCCCAGTCCCGACCCGAGTACCTGGGATTAAAACCGGGCCGGGTACCCGACCCGAAAAAAAATTTCTTAGGATATTACCCGTCTAATTTAATTCGGGTCATCGGGTATTTGGACCGGGTCAATCGGGTCGGGTAATTTCTTCCACCCCTAGTTATATTATCTTTTCATCTAGATATTTAAAGTGTTTTTAGTCACGTGTCGACTATCCATCCATATTATGGCAGGTGTACCAAATTATTTAGGAATTTTATATTTATTATTAAATAAAAATTTAATAAATCTATGATTTGAAGAAATTATCATAGATTTCATATTTATATGTGGGATAATTCTACAATAAATGATATGTATCGCAATGTACTACTATTTATATATATCGTAATGTACTATTAACTGTTTTAATTAGTTTTGAAATTTTAAAGACTAAAAATGTTATTATCCCTTTTTAAAATAAAATCTTAAAAAATAATTTTATATTATTTTTTAAAATTTTCTTTTATTTTTATAATTTAAAAACGAATTAAACTTTTACCACTATAATAATTCCTACATTCACTTTAATTTAAGGGTAAAGTTCACAAATGGTCACTAAACTTTATCAATTATTCAATTTGGTAACCAAACTTTCAATTGCTTCAATGTTACAATTAAACTTTTAGTTTTGTTTTAATTTGGCCACTAACCCGTTAACAACCGTTAAAAGAGTGATGTGGTTGTTAAAATATTTTGTATAATAATACATTTAGTCATTCATGTTTACACATTCAAACAATTTTTCCTAATTTGAAAAAATTAATAAATTTAAGTCGTAATGCCTAAATTTGCCCCTAACGTTTCACAATTTTGTCACTTTAACCCGCTTTTTTTGAAACTCTTAACCCCGTAATATTTTATTTTGAAGCAAAAACACCCTTCGTTGGATGAAAACTGTTGGTTGACTAACGATCAACGGTTTTTATTAACTAGATGGATGTAATTTGACTGAAATGCTAATGTGGTATGTCCATAAATAAAAAAAGTGATGATGTGTCATAATGCCACATCATTATTTAAAAAAATATATATGCAATTTTTTAAAATTAATTTAATCAAAATCAATAAAATAGATAATCGATTTAAAATTGAAGGTTTATAATTTTGTATTGAAAGGGATCGAACTTACGCAATACACATTACTATCCAAACGTCTTGTCATCAAGACAACAACCATTTTCTTAATGTGAAGATGGTAAGCAAAATTATGTTTTTCTAAACGTATGGACATATCATCACTTTACTGTATGAAGATTAATATCCAAGGGTTTTTTAAACCCTTTTTAAGGGGTTTTTTTACCCTTTACTGTATGAATTTATGTTTTCTATATTTTGCAAAGCAAAACCTTTAAATTAATTGGAATGAAATTGGCATGGTAGCCAACAAAATAAGGTTGCCAATACTACAGAGACGAAGCAAAGTTCAGCAAAATTATCCAAACAACGATACAATGAACTAACTACAATCAAACAAAACGATCAAAACACGGTTTCCAATAAAAAATCGTTGATCATTAGTTAACTAACGATTTTCATCCAACGAAGGGTGCTTCTGCATCAAAATAAAACGTTAAGGGGTTAAGTGCTTTAAAGAAAAGATTAAAGACCAAAGTAACAAAACTGTGAAACGTTATGGCCAAATTTACGCATTATGCCTTAAATTTATTATTTCTTTCGAATTAGGACAAAATTTTTTGAATGTGTAAACGTAAGGACTAAATGTATTATTATACAACGTGTTTTAACAGCCACATCACTTTTTAATGGTTATTAACGGGTCAGTGGCCAAATTGAAACAAAACTAAAAATTGTAACACCCTAAAAAATAAATAGAAAATGAATAGAAAATGAATGAAAAACAAAAAAGGAAGGGGATAGTGTTAGTATGGAGACTTGAACCCATTACCTAGGCTTGGTGACCCAAGCTTTAACCAATTGAGCTAAGACTTTCATTTAATTTAACTTATTCAAAAATAATTTTAAATTTGTGTTGTACGATATCTGAAATTAAATTAATAAACGAATAAAATATCCCACCTACCCCTTAATGGCATTTAATTTAGGGTCATCTACCCTAATGAAAGGATACCGACCCTTCATCTCCCACTACAACCCCTCACCTTCCCAACTCCCAAACTCATCCAGCAGCAGCCCGATCCACCCTCACTGCCAGGCCATAGCCATTACCGTCGCCACCGGCGTGATCGTCGTCGCACCCTGAGCCCAACTATCACCGCCACTCGCCCCGATTCCTCGTCAGCAGCACCAGGGACCTTAGCCCTTGTAGCAACTAGAAGCATCACCATGACCATCTAAGAACCTTCAAGTGAGAGAAAATATTACCAACATTGACAGGACATCGTCCACCGAAATTTCAGCTGCACCCCTAAGCTAGGACGACTCCAGAAACATGAAAAAAATAAGGGATCACGAACACAAAAGTAGATACAAACAATCACCAGATAACATGACAGAAGAGCATTCACACAAGTATAATACACTAAAAAATAAATTAATATAACTATAAAATAAACATGTGATTAAAATTTAGAATTTGTATATCCTTGAGTACTGGGAAGTAATTCATATAATTAATTGATCAAAAGAAATACAATTAATAACACAAAATGTAAAATAACCATTGTAAAAATAAAATTTATTTAAAATTAAATACATGATAGAAATTTGGAGTTGTTATATCAATCATTTGTTGCATATATTATAAGGTAAGTTCGAACCACTAAAACACCAATTGTTACTTGAAGCCTATAATAAATAAATGAAAGTAAATTATTTCAATTTTTGTGAAATTTAAGAATATATATAAAATTTTTTTGGGAGCTTGGCTTTCGCAAAGTTATTATTGAGTCAGATAATCTTAAGATTATTTAAATCGTTAATGGCAATTCTCGTGCTTTGGTTGGTTATGGTCCGGTATCGACCATTCTTAACTATAGGATGCGCGACCGGACAGTTGTGTTTCAACATATGGGACATAGCAGAAACAATGTAGCAGATTGGTTAGCGGCCCTCAGTCGAGATGATAGGATGGGTGAATTTCACTTTCATGAGGCTCCGAGTGGGGTGATTTATTTTCTGCAGCACGACACCATGGTGGTTTAATTTCTATTTCGTTTTATGTATGACCAAAAAATTACATTGCATTTTGATCATGAGGTTCATAGATATTGTTTAGAGGCATCATTGTTGAAGGAATGACCTGCAATGTAAAAAAAATCAGAAAACAATATATAACAATACATTTTAATTATACATAATGTGAGACTAATTAATCTTAAACTTACAAAGTTATCATAATTTTGAGTAGAATCAATAGGGACACTGAAATATTTTTCGGCCGTTGATTATTTTCTTCTTTCTATACAAAATGAAATGTTTATAAAAAATATAATTTAAAAAATAACAGCACCAAAAAATATAACTTTGTTATAAAATCACTTACCAAGCTTGGGTGACTTGGATGTTTTTAGTTTTCTTTTCTCAAGATGACCTTTAACCCTAGATTTAGAGATTTCTTTCAGCCTAACACATTGTGAATTTAAGATCAGATGACATTGGTCTCACTGTCTTTTACAATAACATCATCATCACCCGATATTTCTTCAATTATCGACCTCCTCACATTTTTTACATTTAAAATAAAATAAATCAATTATCACTTATATAACAAAACATAAAAAGTTTATCATACAAACAACTTACTAGATCAAACTACTCTTCTTAAATCTATTTTATTCTCTTTGAGCTCATGATTCTTAGATACGCATAACTTTGACAATTCTTTCTCAACTTCCATATATCCTTCATACAAAATATTTTGACAAAGTTGTCTTGTCTTATCATTTTTTTACTATTTGTAATTAAGTCAAAGGCAAACTGAATCATTTGATTACGAAAGATAATTTTAGCCTCTATATTATACTAGTGTGAGCACTCAACAACATTGTCACCATGCATATTTTTCTTAGCATCTTTAGTTCATATCCGTAAGATATATCGCTCAGGAAATTTCTTAATATTTCTGACACTGGAAATTTGTAATGCATGAGAGCAAAGATAGCCACAACAATCAAACTTCTTGCAGGTACAACGAATCTCCATGGTAACTGTGTTAAATTAGACTGTTCGAACTCTTAAACTAGTTTCATCCATCACCACTTAAAAAGTGTAAATTGTATCACTTTGTGCAATTTCTCTGCAAATCAATGGAATACCATCAAGAAATTCTTTCTGAAACCATTTATATATTTCATGAGTATAAACTTTTGATGCATGAGTCAAAATACCAGAACCCATAATCGCACACGTAATTGAACCATTTTTGCACTGAAAATATTTCTTTGCTTCAGAAGAGCACCATCTTGCCACTAAATTCTCAAATTCAAATATAAATTTTGTAAGATAAGTACTGGCTTTAGAAATGCTATGTAAAACATTATTTGTAACCTCATCCCTTTGAGAAGATTTAATTTGAAAAGAAAATATATCAATGTTAAAAATAGTACTCCTTTTTTCACGGCACTTGTATAAAACTTTCAGCCATGAATGATCTTGAAGATTATGATCATTACTCATTTCTGTCCAAATTTGCTCAAATTCTAATTCTGACTCACAACCTTGCATGCACTTATAGACTAAGGCATGAAATTCAACATTTGAATTGAGACTACTAAGATGGGAAAGGGCATTATTACAAATATACCAATAACATAATCTGTGACATGAATTTGGAAAGACTTCTTCGATTGCGTTGCTAATGGCATAATTTTGATCTGTCATAATAATCTTTGGTGTTTAATTTTCTATTGATTGCAAGAATGACGAACAACCATACAAAAGAAGCAACAATCTCTTCCAATAATAAAGAACACCCAAACATTATAGTCTGTCAATGATTATATTCCCTAAGAATGGAGCACAGATCAAATTATGGATCTACCATCTCTCCAAAAAAGAGTTTGTCATTTAATTTTCTTGATCCACTTGAATCGTGCAAAAAAATCGAATCTTCACTTGCTTTGACCTTGAAATGGTTAAGTAAACTTTGACCATCTTCAGCTTCAATCACCATCATCTTCTGTTTGTTAACATAATTTTAACAATCTCGTCTTGTAGACTCAACATTTTCAATACTTTTTACTTCATTCGACAAGTAAGAGTAAACATCTTTGGGACGTATACCGGCACTAACCATTGAATTAATGACATTAGCTTTGGCTACTGAAATTGATCGAGCTGATTTAAGCAAATGTCCTTTTAAAGGGGTTGTCAACTCATGATTATGCTCAGAAATAAAATGAGTGATTGTCCATTGGTCATCTTGCACTGTAAAACGAATCATTGCTGGAGATACAGTTCTAGTTTCCAGTTTGTTATACTTTGCCTCCTTCATGCCTTAAAGTTATTTAAAACTTTGATTAGAACAATAAAAGTCTTTACTACAAATAGTCTTAGTGCAAGAAAGATATCTATTTTTTTTCTTTTCGAACACTGAAACACATGTAATGACCATAATCTTTGTACAAATTATAAGCTATATCTTCACTATTTACCACAAACCCTTTCAAATCAGCATTATTTGCGCATATTCTTTTTATGAAAGTCGGACTTTAAAAATTTTCTTCATCACTAGTATGTAACATATTTGCATAAAACTAAATTGATATATACAAATATAATTTTAATTATCATAAAATATGTAACCCCCTTAACCCGGTCTAGACGGTTGACCCGAATTAAGAAAGTCACACGGGGAAAACCAAAGTCAACCCGAAAGTCAACCTTGATTAACGACCCTTTTTTTTCTTTTAATCTTGTCTAGATGCACATTAACCCTAATTGTGATCACTCAACAACATATTCAAAGATCACAAGCATCAGAGATCAAACAGGGACCCAATTGAACAAATTACAACTTTAGGGACCAAATTGTAATTTATGATAAATAGGAGGACTTAACCCAATTTAAAGTTACCAATTTGAAATTAGTCAGATTTCATGTTTCTCTGTGAAATTTCAGCTCAAAAGGACTTCCCGAACTTGTACAATTGCACAAATAAGATTCAGGACTAAAACGCAAACAATTCAAAACATTTAACTGCCAATGTCAGCCCCCAACGGTCACCCGTTCCGGAACAGGCAAAACCCGTTTCGAAACACGGGCCATTCCGCAACGCGTACCGGAACACGGGCTGGCAGTAGCCAAACCGTTTCGAAACGGTGCCTACCGTTTCGGACGCCTGGGTTCATTCAAGGCACCCGTTCCGGAACGGTGTGAACTGTTCCGAAACACCCTGCACAGATTGCAGCATAAAGCTCACTTAAACATGCAATCGATCATTCAAACATGCTCCAAATGCTACCAAACTTTACCAGCATGCAATTCAACATATATGAGACTTACATGCATCAACAAATTAACAAAATAACATCATATGCAAAAAGCCCCAAATCTATAGGCATGCTTCCTACACAAGCCAACCATTCAAGCATAAACTTCCAATTCAAGCATGTAAAGGCCAAACACAAAATCCAGCATTCTCAACAACATTCAACATACTTAGGGAGTTCAAAACCTCTCCCAAAACATACACATAGGACCCCCATTGCCAAATTACCAAAAGCTAAAATGTGCTTAATAAAACCTCCATACTTTGAGCTTTTCTTTCACTTGAATACTTGCCCTCCTTGCTGCCCTCAAGGCACTCTAGTGTTCTGCATTATTGATTTAAGAAAACGAAAGAGAGCGTAAGCAAAAGCTTAGTGAGGAATGCTCATAAAACCATTCAATAATGCATTTATAAAACATTTATAAATCATGCTTCAAATCATCAATTGCACATGCTCAAAAGCATACTTAATACAAGTATCTCATGCTTCGTATCATATATGTCATATTGGCCACAAGTGATAAGTTCCATTTCTTTAAAAACAAGTTCATCAACTTTCACCCCAAGGACTTTTAAACACCTTGGCCCCAAGGACTTTTAAACACCTTGGCCATGGACTTTTAAACACCATGAATGAGGACCACACAAGGACTTTTAACCACCTTTGTGTCCGTAGCAAGTTTCACCCTAAGGACTTTTAAACACCTTGGCCCCAAGGACTTTTAAACACCTTGGCCCCATGGACTTTTAAACACCATGGAAAGGATCACATAAGGACTTTTAACCACCTTTGTGTCCACAACAAGAACCATCCAAGGACTTTTAACCACCTTGATGTTCTTAAGTAACAAGGCTCACTCAAGGACTTTTAACCACCTTAGTGACCTTAACCTTTTCAAAACATCACTTGCCAATATACATCATTTTCATCATTTAATCCACTGTTTTAAAGCATTAAACCAAGCCATATTCATCATGCATTTAAAAGCATCAAACCGCATTTTATCAATGTACAAAAACAAGGAACTCTTACCTAGAGCTTCCTTCAACATATGGCTTACAAAAACAACAAATACCATGCTAAATCATGCTTTCAAAACAGTATTTAAAACATGAAATTAACCACATTGCATCACAACAAAATCATGGCCACCACTAGAGAGTACTTCCGAAAACTTACACTTGAGCTTAGCAAAGTTGTTTAGACTTAAACTAAGCTCCCAAGACATTGGTTTCAAAGCCGAAAACCCAATTTCACTCACTGATTCCACTTCGCCTCTTGCAGAAGCACCAAATTAAGCTTCCGAATCAACAACTCTTGGATCCAAAGATGCCTCCCCTGTTTTAACACATCAAAGCAGAGGATTAATGCATCATCATGCATTAATTGCTTCAATGAAAGCACCTAAACTCGTTGTTCTCATCCAACCTCCATTTTCGGCCACCAAACACAACCGAAAATGCATCCAAACCACTTCTCAACAAAGCCCAGCCATAAACCATCAAAACCAAACATCTACTAACATCATTTAACATCTAAAAAGAACCTATCAACATCCTTATACCTCCAGCAACATCAGATCCACAAGATCACCTCAAAAACAATCAAGAATCATAAGCTAAACTTAGGAAACTCAACCTATCCGGGATTGCATTAATCAAAACTCAACTCCTTATCAATTTAGAGTTCATTTAACATCAAAAACACATCTCAAATCACAGATTAATCAGATCTAACGAAAATCATCAAAAATCACCAAATCTTGCATTATAAGCCAAGATCCAATTCACAACTCAAAATCCTTTAACAAAACATCAATTAAGGATTGAAAACTTAGGAATTTCAGTAAAGAACTGATAGTTTAGAGGAGAAGGACGTTCTTACCTCCAAACTTGAGTTTCTCCTCTTTTTGGAATCTAAAACCTTGATGAATCAAGTAGCAAATGATGAGGTTTTGTAGATATGTTGATTAGGAATCAAAAGAGAGTTGAAAGGAGGGATTTAGGTGAGAAAATCAGATCAAATTCTCTGGAAAGAAAGTGTTTGGGTTGAGAGAAAATTAGAGAAAGAAAATGGAAAGTTAGTTATCCCAAAATAGCCAAAATGGCTTTCCCTCCATTTTTAATATGTTTAAAAATCAGAATATAGCTTAAAATATCTTAGAAAAATCTGGAGAAACTACTTTTGGAATAATAGCTCCTTAAAGATTCAAAGTTCCAACCCTTTATAAAACAGTTACCAAACTTTCGAAAATTACATTTTGGTCACTAGCCAAAATGTCACACTTCCAAAACTCTTTTTCCAAAATTGATTTCACAGTTCACTTAATTATATTAAAAGATGATTTTAGAACATTTTTCCATATTTTTAATGCAACCCGAACTAGGCTTTCCTAATTTCACCTTTTTAGATTCGAACAGCACTTTGACCAACCGGTCAACGCCCAAAACTCCTAAGCCCAAAACCGGGGCGTTACAACTCTCCCCCCCCCCCTTAAGAAATTTCGTCCTCGAAATTTACCTGAAGGAAAGAGATAAGGAAACTGCTTCAGCATGTCTTCCTTCCGCTCCCACGTGGCTTCCTCAACACCTCGATGCTTCCACAGCACCTTCACCAATTCAATGGTCTTGCCACGAAGAACCTTGCTATCCGAATCCAGAACCTTCACCGATTCCTCATCATAGGTCAAGTCCGGATTCAAAACCACTTCCTCCACAGGCATCACATGCGAAGGATCAGATCTATACTTCCGGAGCATAGAAACATGGAACACATCATGAATCTTCTCCAACTCTTGAGGTAACCTCAACCGATACGCAACAGGACCCACACGCTCAACCACCTCATATGGTCCAATGTACCTAGGGCTCAACTTACCCTTCCGGCCAAACCTCATCACCTTCTTCCAAGGCGAAACCTTCAAGAACACATGGTCACCCACCGCATACTCTATCTCCTTACGCTTCAAATCCGCGTAAGACTTTTTCCGATCAGAAGCTGCCTTCAACCGCTCACAAATGAGCTTCACCTTCTCGGTGGTCCCTTTCAACAAAGCCGGCATCGAAACCAACTTTTGACCAGTTTCAGCCCAACAAAGAGGAGTCCTACACTTCCTCCCGTACAAAGCCTCATAAGGTGCCATCTGTATACTCGCCTGATAACTATTGTTATAAGCGAACTCAACCAAAGGCAGATGCTTCTCCCAAGAACCTTGGAACTCAATCACGCAGCACCTCAATATATCCTCCAAAATCTGGATAACCCGCTCAGACTGACCATCCGACTGAGGATGATATGATGTACTGAAATGCAACCTTGTACCCAGAGCTTGATGCAAACACTGCCAGAAACGCGATGTGAACCTCGGATCCCTATCCGACACAATCGACTTAGGCACACCATGCAGCCTCACAATCTCAGCAATGTACAGCTCTGCCAGCTTATCCAAAGAAAACGTAGTATGCACAGGCAAGAAATGCGCACACTTCGTCAGGCGATCCACAATCACCCAAACAGAATTCTTCTTCGAAGGAGACAAAGGTAAACCAGATACAAAATCCATGGTAACCCTTTCCCACTTCCATTCAGGGATTTTCAACGGTTGCAACAACCCTGAAGGAACCTGATGTTCAGCCTTAACTCGCTGACACACCAAACACTTGCTCACAAACTCTGCAACATCCTTCTTCAAACCCACCCAATAGTACTCATCACGAAGATCACGATACATCTTAGTACTACCAGGGTGCATAGCAAAAGGACTACTATGACCTTCAGTCAGAATAGCACGCCTCAACTCAGCATCAGCAGGCACTACTATCCGACTCCCAAAACACAACACACCATCATCGTTAAAGCAGAAATCCGAAGGCCTACCCTCTGCGATATCCTGAACATGAGACACCAAGGAATCATCCAACAACTGCTTTTCCTTGATCAACTGAACCAAAGATGGTTTCACTTGCAACTCAGCAACAAGGCCACCATCTCGCGATATGCTCAAGCTAGCAAACATAGCCCTCAGCTCAACAGCTACCTTCCTACTCAAGGCATCCGCAACAACATTAGCTTTTCCAGGATGATACTCAATCGTCAGATCATAATCCTTGAGCAACTCCAACCAACGCCGCTGCCTAAGATTCAACTCCTTCTGAGACATCAGATACCTCAAACTCTTGTGATCCGTGTACACAGTACACTTCTCACCATACAGATAATGTCTCCAGATCTTCAGAGCAAAAACCACTGCAGCCAGCTCAATATCATGCGTAGGATAATTGCGCTCATGCACTTTCAACTGTCGCGATGCATAAGCTACCACCTTACCCTCTTGCATCAGCACACATCCCAAACCAACATAGGATGCATCACTATAGACCACAAACTCTTTCCCTGATTCAGGCTGAACCAAGATAGGAGCTTGCGTCAAAGCCGCCTTAAGCTTCTCAAAAGCCTGCTGTCTCGCTTCCGTCCACTCATACTTAACATCCTTTTGCAAAAGCTTCGTCAAAGGAGCAGCAATCTTGGAAAAACCATCCACAAACCTTCGGTAGTATCCCGCCAAACCAAGGAAACTACGGTCCTCATGAACAGACTTAGGAACTTTCCAGTTCATCACCGCCTCAATCTTCTGAGGATCAACACGAATCCCCTCAGCTGAGACCACATGCCCAAGAAACACCACCTCCTTAAGCCAGAACTCACACTTGCTCAGCTTAGCATAAAGCTGATTCTCCAACAAGGCTTGCAAAACAATCCTCAAATGCTCTTTGTGCTCCTCCTCAGTACGCGAGTACACGAGGATATCATCAATGAACACCACAACGAACTTGTCCAGGTATTCATGAAACACACGATTCATCATGTCCATGAAAGCAGCATGAGCATTTGTCAAACCAAACGGCATCACAAGAAACTCATAATGCCCATACCTTGTCCTAAAAGCTGTCTTAGGCACATCCACATCCTTCACCTTCAACTGATAATACCCTGACCTCAAGTCAATCTTAGAGAACACAGCAGCTCCCCGAAATTGATCAAAGAGATCATCAATCCTCGGCAAAGGATACCGATTCTTGATAGTCAACTTGTTCAGCTGACGGTAATCAATGCACATCCTCATAGTGCCATCCTTCTTCTTCACAAACAAGACCGGTGCTCCCCAAGGTAACACACTCGGCCGGATGAAACCACGATCAAGCAACTCTTGCAACTGCGTCTTCAGCTCCTTCAGCTCCTTAGGTGCCATTCTATAGGGAGTAATGGACACAGGAGTTGTATTCTCATACAGCTCAATTCCAAACTCCACCTCGCGATTAGGAGGTAAACCAGGCAACTCCTCAGGAAAAACACCAGGAAACTCCTTCAAAACTCTGATATCTTGCACCCTCAACTCCTTAGAGCTAGGATTCATCACAAAAGCTAGATAAGCTTCGCAACCTTGCCTCAGCATCCTACTCGCCTCCAAGGTAGACACCACACTGGCAAGAAATTTCACATTCTCACCAACCACAAGAACTTCATAATCATCCGCAAGCTTCAGCGAAACTCGCTTATTTTCACAATCTACCGCAGCACGATGCTTAGCAAGCCAATCCATACCAAGGATCACATCAAAACCATAAAAGGGCAACTCCATGAGATCAACATGAAAAACATGTTCTTGAACAACCAAGGGACACCTTCTATAAAACTTTCGAGTCACAACAGTTTCACCAAAAGAACTAGTGACACGAACACCAACATCCAAAGACTCAACAGGCAAACCAAGCAATTCAGCATGCTCACGCAAAATGTATGAATGCGTAGATCCAGAATCAATCAAAGAAAGCAATGACAAGGATTGCAAAGTAAAGGTACCTGCAATCACATCTGCATCATTCCTTCCCTCACGCTGAGCATACACCCTAGCTTGGCCTCCACCCTCCGGCTGAATAGCCACAACATGAGCTACTCCTCGACCACCTTCCTCCCGCCTCTGGAAATTACCACGGCCGCGCCCGCGACCTCTCTGCGGTGCAGCAACAACAGGAGCACGCACCTGATCACCAGCCAACCTAGGACAATCTCGCCTCAAGTGGTCTACAGAACCACAATTCCAGCATCCATTACCAGCTGCCGCTACAGAAGCTTGCACCTCCCTCACAGCATGAGGACAGTCACGCTTCATGTGACCACGTGAACCACAGATCCAGCAAGCACTCGGATCAGCTCTAGCATTGCCTCCTCTAGCAGGTACACCACCACCTCTCTTGACTGAGGACTGATACTTCTGATCACGTCCCCTCTTGTTCCGTCCACCTCCGGAACTAAACTCAGCAGCTCTCTTGCCAGAACTCGCTCCAGCACCTTTCGCAGATAAACCCAAGTTCATCTCAATATCCTTGGCTCGGCCCACCAACACATCAAAATCATCGTACTCGGTGGCCAGCACATACATTTTCACATCCGTCACAAGACCATAACGGAACCTCTCGCACCTTGCTCGTTCATCAGGTATCAGCTCCGGTGCATACTGACTGAGTCGCACAAACTACACCTCATACTCAGCCACACTCATGCTCCCTTGGGTAAGAGACATGAATTCACGCTTCTTCTCATCAAGATATCTCACTCCAAGATATCTCCTCTTGAACACATTCTGAAAGAATGTCCAAGTAACATCAGCTTCAACCATTCCAGCTATGGTGGTCGTCCACCACGTATACGCATCGTCCTGCAGCAAGGACACAACACAACCCAGCTTTTGCACATCCGTGCAGCTCATCTGACCCAAGATTCGCTTGGTACTCTCTAGCCAAGCTTCAGAACTCTCAGCTGACATACCCCTGAACTCAGTCCCACCAAGACTGCGCAGACACTCCAAAGGTAGTCTAACTCCAGCATCTCTCGGATGCCCAGCTCCTTGAGCTTCAGCTACTGCTGCTCGAAAGGCACCCGCAATAGCTTGTACCAACATAGACATATCAGGCATAGCTTGCCCCTGACCAACCTCAGGTCCAGCAGCTCCAGCACCAGCTGCAGCTTCAGCTCTCTCACCTCCAGCACCACCACCAGGTGGAGGAGGGGGTAACACCGCACTACCCGTGTTCTCCTCGTTTTCGTTCTCATTAGGAGTCGTAGCTCGCACACTACCTCGAAACTCTCTACGTGGTGCCATACTATTACCATGCAATCACAATGCAAATAAAACAAAGTCAGGCCCAGCAAGGTAAGCAATCCAAGTATTCAAGCTCAATTTCATTCAAAATCAACAACATTTCATTAGCTTCAATTTGGCAATGGGTACCCACATCATGCTATATCACAGCATACAACTCAATTGCATCCAAATCACAAGCCACTAAACATGCTTTCGATCAACAAGCATACAAGGCAAACATACTTCAATCATGCATACATTCATTCCCAAATACTCGAGAACTCAGCTCTGATACCACCAAATGTAACCCCCTTAACCCGGTCTAGACGGTTGACCCGAATTAAGAAAGTCACACGGGGAAAACCAAAGTCAACCCGAAAGTCAACCTTGATTAACGACCCTTTTTTTTCTTTTAATCTTGTCTAGATGCACATTAACCCTAATTGTGATCACTCAACAACATATTCAAAGATCACAAGCATCAGAGATCAAACAGGGACCCAATTGAACAAATTACAACTTTAGGGACCAAATTGTAATTTATGATAAATAGGAGGACTTAACCCAATTTAAAGTTACCAATTTGAAATTAGTCAGATTTCATGTTTCTCTGTGAAATTTCAGCTCAAAATGACTTCCCGAACTCGTACAATTGCACAAACAAGATTCAGGACTAAAACGCAAACAATTCAAAACATTTAACTGCCAATGTCAGCCCCCAACGGTCACCCGTTCCGGAACAGGCAAAACCCGTTTCGAAACACGGGCCGTTCCGCAACGCGTACCGGAACACGGGCTGGCAGTAGCCAAATCGTTTCGAAACGGTGCCTACCGTTTCGGACGCCTGGGTTCATTCAAGGCACCCGTTCCGGAACGGTGTGCACTGTTCCGAAACACCCTACACAGATTGCAGCATAAAGCTCACTTAAACATGCAATCGATCATTCAAACATGCTCCAAATGCTACCAAACTTTACCAGCATGCAATTCAACATATATGAGACTTACATGCATCAACAAATTAACAAAATAACATCATATGCAAAAAGCCCCAAATCTATAGGCATGCTTCCTACACAAGCCAACCATTCAAGCATAAACTTCCAATTCAAGCATGTAAAGGCCAAACACAAAATCCAGCATTCTCAACAACATTCAACATACTTAGGGAGTTCAAAACCTCTCCCAAAACATACACATAGGACCCCCATTGCCAAATTACCAAAAGCTAAAATGTGCTTAATAAAACCTCCATACTTTGAGCTTTTCTTTCACTTGAATACTTGCCATCCTTGCTGCCCTCAAGGCACTCTAGTGTTCTGCATTATTGATTTAAGAAAACGAAAGAGAGCGTAAGCAAAAGCTTAGTGAGGAATGCTCATAAAACCATTCAATAATGCATTTATAAAACATTTATAAATCATGCTTCAAATCATCAATTGCACATGCTCAAAAGCATACTTAATACAAGTATCTCATGCTTCGTATCATATATGTCATATTGGCCACAAGTGATAAGTTCCATTTCTTTAAAAACAAGTTCATCAACTTTCACCCCAAGGACTTTTAAACACCTTGGCCCCAGGGACTTTTAAACACCTTGGCCATGGACTTTTAAACACCATGAATGAGGACCACACAAGGACTTTTAACCACCTTTGTGTCCGTAGCAAGTTTCACCCTAAGGACTTTTAAACACCTTGGCCCCAATGACTTTTAAACACCTTGGCCCCATGGACTTTTAAACATCATGGAAAGGATCACATAAGGACTTTTAACCACCTTTGTGTCCACAACAAGAACCATCCAAGGACTTTTAACCACCTTGATGTTCTTAAGTAACAAGGCTCACCCAAGGACTTTTAACCACCTTAGTGACCTTAACCTTTTCAAAACATCACTTGCCAATATACATCATTTTCATCATTTAATCCACTGTTTTAAAGCATTAAACCAAGCCATATTCATCATGCATTTAAAAGCATCAAACCGCATTTTATCAATGTACAAAAACAAGGAACTCTTACCTAGAGCTTCCTTCAACATATGGCTTACAAAAACAGCAAATACCATGCTAAATCATGCTTTCAAAACAGTATTTAAAACATGCAATTAACCACATTGCATCACAACAAAATCATGGCCACCACTAGAGAGTACTTCCGAAAACTTACACTTGAGCTTAGCAAAGTTGTTTAGACTTAAACTAAGCTCCCAAGACATTGGTTTCAAAGCAGAAAACCCAATTTCACTCACCGATTCCACTTCGCCTCTTGCCGAAGCACCAAATCAAGCTTTCGAATCAACAACTCTTGGATCCAAAGATGCCTCCCCTGTTTTAACACATCAAAGCAGAGGATTAATGCATCATCATGCATTAATTGCTTCAATGAAAGCACCTAAACTCGCTGTTCTCATCCAACCTCCATTTTCGGCCACCAAACACAACCGAAAATGCATCCAAACCACTTCTCAACAAAGCCCAGCCATAAACCATCAAAACCAAACATCTACTAACATCATTTAACATCTAAAAAGAACCTATCAACATCCTTATACCTCCAGCAACATCAGATCCACAAGATCACCTCAAAAACAATCAAGAATCATAAGCTAAACTTAGGAAACTCAACCTATCCGGGATTGCATTAATCAAAACTCAACTCCTTATCAATTTAGAGTTCATTTAACATCAAAAACACATCTCAAATCACAGATTAATCAGATCTAACGAAAATCATCAAAAATCACCAAATCTTGCATTATAAGCCAAGATCCAATTCACAACTCAAAAGTCTTTAACAAAACATCAATTAAGGATTGAAAACTTAGGAATTTAAGTAAAGAACTGATAGTTTAGAGGAGAAGGACGTTCTTACCTCCAAACTTGAGTTTCTCCTCTTTTTGGAATCTAAAACCTTGATGAATCAAGTAGCAAATGATGAGGTTTTGTAGATATGTTGATTAGGAATCAAAAGAGAGTTGAAAGGAGGGATTTAGGTGAGAAAATCAGATCAAATTCTCTGGAAAGAAAGTGTTTGGGTTGAGAGAAAATGAGAGAAAGAAAATGGAAAGTTAGTTATCCCAAAATAGCCAAAATGGCTTTCGCTCCATTTTTAATATGTTTAAAAATCAGAATATAGCTTAAAATATCTTAGAAAAATCTGGAGAAACTACTTTTGGAATAATAGCTCCTTAAAGATTCAAAGTTCCAACCCTTTATAAAACAGTCACCAAACTTTCGAAAATTACATTTTGGTCACTAGCCAAAATGTCACACTTCCAAAACTCTTTTTCCAAAATTGATTTCATAGTTCACTTAATTATATTAAAAGATGATTTTAGAACATTTTTCCATATTTTTAATGCAACCCGAACTAGGCTTTCCTAATTTCACCTTTTTAGATTCGAACAGCACTTTGACCAACCGGTCAACGCCCAAAACTCCTAAGCCCAAAATCGGGGCGTTACAAAATAATAACATATTTTAAGCAACCGAACTAAAAAATAAATTGAATACAATTTAATGAAATGCTCTTAAATTATAAGATAACAACTAAATACATTGAACTAATTCTATATGATGGCTCTATGAAAATACTTAGTTGAATCAATTTGGGGTCGTTCAATTGGCCTCCTGACTGCATCACTAACAACGAAATGCGGTAAGGCAAAAAATGTATGAATCATTTTGATGTTATGCCATTCATCAGCTCTAAAACTTATAAATATTCCTTGTGATTCAACATATACAAACACTACTGCAGTAAAGAACCCATGTTCACATTGATAACAATGAAGTTTAACATATTGTCACGGGGCTAGGTTCTGACTAGCTGATCCGTGCGGCCTTATTCGTCGAGCTAAGTCGATGGACTAAGTCAGCCTTTGAATTTGCTAAGCAAGAGTGCTTAGAAATTAGATAGGCGGAAGCTTGGTTGGAAAAATGGAAAGGCAAGGCAAGCGATGAAGAGAAAAGCTCTTAAAACTCTTACTCAAGAAAGATTTACAAAGAATGGAAAATGATTTACAAAGGATGGGGAAGGCTCTATTTATAGCCTTGGCCCTCTCGATCTAACGGCTAAGGGTGATCCGATCCAAGGGCTATGGATGAATCTTATCCTCCTAAACATGGAAACTCTATCACATAATAACAAGTTGCCTAGAATACAAAGCTATGACATCATAGATTTGTTGGCAATGAAGAATTTCCTCAAGTTGGCTCCATGGTGGATAGCTTTCCTTGTATGTTGGTCAAAAGATGACAACTCAACAAGGGTCTTGGTCTCTTGGGCGGATTGGGCTTGACATGGCCGATTCTTGTGTCCAAAACCTCCTTGGTAGCATGCTTAGTGCTAAATCAGGCCCTAGGGGTGTGAGCAACTCGGATGGGCTTCTTCTAGGCCCCTCGGTGTGCACATCGGGTGCAGACTCGACCTCCTTGGTGTGAACGTCGGGTGCTGACTCGGGCTCCATGGTTTGGGAAGCATGGAGGGTGCTTGGCAAGGCCCCCTTGGGTGCGTGCAGCGTGCCCCCTCAGGTCCTACTCTCGTGGACAGCACATGGGGTGCTTGACATGGCCTCATAATGCGCGGGAAGTGCTCCGTCTCGGCTCTCTCGGTTGTGGACACCACATGGGGCATTGTGTATGCCCCTTTGGTGTGTGGTGTTGGCAACTACTTGGGTCCCTCGGTCGGGTGAAGGACATGTTGTGCTAAGGCAAGCACCTATGGGTGCGGCTTGCTCGATCGTGGGAAGTAGGGATGTGACATTCTCCTCCACTGAATCTATCGACGCCCTCGTCGATAGGCGATGGTGAGTCTCGATCGTCTCGTCCTCGAACGGCCTCGGCTCCTCGTTAAGTTCCCATTCGGCTAAGGGAACTCTCGTGCAAAGTGAAAGGCCTTCGTGCCTTGGCTCTCGTTTCGTCTCGATGGGTTGTGTCTCCTTGTCAAAGGAGACGTTTGCCTTACTTTTTGCTTTGCTCAGTTTGCTCCACTCTTGGCCATCGGCATCCTCGTCCTACGGCTTAGGGATGATGGCAATGTCCGCTTGCTCTCTTGATGGCAACTCCATCTTGTAGGCCTTCTCGCCTACTCGCTCCACGGCTTGACTCGGCTCCTTACTTGATCTCGCAAGCAACTTGTGGATGGAAACATAGCAAGTTAGACCCAAATCATAAGAATTTGGCTCGCTTACCTCGGACATAATGTTCTCGTGGGCTTGGGTCACTTTGCCTTGTCGATACTCAAGGCAAGTGATGATGGCGGGGTCGTGGAATCGGCCCCCGTTGGTGCTCTCTAGCACTTCTCATTCGACTTGGTAGATGGTTGTGGTCTTTGGGCTTGTTCCATCCACCTTGTCACTCGATTTCTTGTTATCCTTGCCGCTCGGCTTTACTAGGATGGTTGGGGTGAGGTGTTCTCTCGGCTTCGATGGCTTCTCCCATCGATAGGCATTCTTGTTTGCTCTCCCCATGACTCGATTTGGCTTCTCGTTCAATCTTGTAGGCATCCTACAAACAACCAAATGACCATATATTAGGCTTGATTCTTCATATAAAGAATCACTTACCTCGGACGCAAGGTCCTTGTTGGCTGGATCCACTATGCCTTGTCGATACCCAAGGCAAGTGTTGTTGGGATGGATTGGCCCCTTGTCAATGCTCTTGGGCATCACCTCCTCAGACTCACTCGGCTTTCTACTCTTGAAAGCAACTGGATGCCTCACTTGCATCGGTAACTCCTCGATGGAAAATGCCTCATTTTCGGACTCAACCGACTTGGTGTAGTCTAGAAACACCGTCTCTCGCTCATTTGACTCAACTTGCGTAATGGTTGGAGACTTTCGGCTTGCTCCTTCTATCACGATGCTTTGGCTCGGTTCCATGGGATCATACCACTCGTCCATAGACTTTGACCACTCGGCAAACTCGGTTTGCAACTCTTCATAGAAAAGTGCTAGCCCCTTCTTCCTTGGGAACTTGATCCACTTCATCAAACTCGGTTGGGAACTCGATTTCACAAACCACCTAGCTCCTTGGTGGAAATGTCTTTGGCAACTCCAAAGGTTTCTCGTCTTTGATCTCCTCAAAGACTCGTCCATTTGCCTCGGGGACTTTCATGGACTCTACCATGGCCTCGTCATCGTTGTCTCTTGTCTTGGGCACTCCCTCGAAGAAACGGATTGTTGCTAACGCCTTGGTGTTCTTGTCCGCGACTCGCTTCACTGGCACAACGCATTGTTGGCGAGGATCTAAAATACACAACACATCCTTTTTGGGCAAGACAAACGCGTCAACCCGTTCAAGAAAAGATAAGCCCAGAACAAATCATAGTCATCTAAAGGGATTACTTTAATGGATGCTTTACCGTGCCAATCTCCAATTCGAAGATCAACTCCATTTGCAACTCCCACGATCGGTTCTTCTTTGGAATTGACGGTCTTTATCCATCCACTTACCTTCTCAACTCGAAGGTTTAGTCGTTTGGTCGCTTGCTCGGACACGAACAACTCGGATGCACCGGTGTCGACAAGCGCTCTCACCTTTTTGCCAGAATTTTTCATGTCCACGAACATAAGTCCCTTCTTTTTACGGCCTCTCTTGGCTTGAAGTGAACTTACTATGGAACCAAGTTGGGCAAACTCGTCATCTTCTCCTTCTCCTCCTCGGATGGCGGAAAGGTTCGTCTTTTTTGGGCAATCCCGAACAAGGTGTGGTCCCTCGCAATGATAGCACTTCACTGGACCTCGGTCCTTTCTCTCTCAAGGCCTTGTGAATCAAAAGGATTTATCATTCGATGGCTTACCACTACCATTCGATGACTCCTCCCTTTCATTCTCATTGGATCTATCTCGGTTTCTCCAATCACTGGAACATGGCTTGGACTTGGGTGACTTGTATTGATCAACACTATGATCCTTTAATGACTCGGCAACAGCAATGGCCTTGGAGAGTTCTTTCACGTCTCTCCTCTCTAACTCGGTGTTTACCCGCGGCTTTAGCCCATCCATGAAATAGAACAAGGCATCTTTCACGCTCAAGTTGGAAATTTGGAGTTGTAGCTCGCTAAACTCCTGAACGTAGTCTCGGATTGATCCCTCTTGTTTAAGATGTCTAAGCTTGGATCGCGCCTCTCTCTCGACATCTTTGGGGTATAATTGGTTCTTGAATTCCATTTGGAACTCGTCCCACGTTTGAACACTAGTGCCTCCACGTTTCTCGTCGGAGCACCTGCGTCTCCACCAAATTAAAGCATTATCAGTTAAATATATTGACGCGGTACTTACCTTGTCGGCATCCTCGATGATGCATGATGCTTTGAAGTACTGCTCGAGCCCCCACAAGAAATTCTCCACTTGTTGGGCTGATCTCGTCCCATCAAAGTTCTTCAGCTTCGGGACATCGACTAGCACCCTCGCTGGGCTAGACACCATGCCATTTCTCACGACGGCTTTGTAAACAAGCACCTCACTCTTGAGATCCTCGATCTCCTTTCTGAGCGCGGCTACCTCGACTTGTTTAGCAAGATCTTCCACGATCTTCTTGAGTGTTTCTACCTTGTCCTTGAGGGAAATGTCTTGCTCGTCGGCAAATGCTACGGCACTATCGAGAGCTACTTGGAAATCAACTTGAGATTGTTGTCTCTCTTGTCCAACTTCTCTAAGTGGACAACAACCATGTCAAGTCTACCTCGCGTCTCGTTCATGGCACTCTCAACTCGGGCAACCTTCTTCTCAAGTGACATAATTCGATCCTTGGAGCTAGCTCTCTTAGCCTTCTCGATATGACGAGTCACACGACGACCCTCGTGCTCATTATGCTCTTGGTCAGATCCGTTGCCTGCCATCTCAACTCGGTAGGATAAGGAAAAACGGCTCTAATACCACTTGTCACGGGGCTAGGTTTTGACTAGTTGATCCGTGTGACCTTAGTCCTCGAGCTAAGTCGATGAACTAAGTCAGCCTTCGAATTTGCTAAGAAAGAGTGCTTAGAAATTAGATAGGCGGAAGGTTGGTTGGAAAAATGGAAAGGCAATGCAAGCGATGAAGAGAAAAGCTCTTAAAACTCTTACTCAAGAAAGATTTACAAAGAATTGAAGATGAATTGCAAGGGGTGGGGAATGCTCTATTTATAGCCTTGGCCCTCTCGATCTAACGGCTAAAGGTGATTTGATCCAAAAGCTATGGGTGAATCTTATCCTCCTAAACATGGCAACTCTATCACATAATAACAAGTTGCCTAGAATACAAAGGTATGACATCATAGATTTGTTGGCAAGGAAGACTTTCCCCAAGTTGGCTCTATGGTGGATAGCTTTCCTTGTGTGTTGGTCAAAAGATGACAACTCAACAATGGTCTTGTCTCTTGGGCGGATTGGGCTTGGCATGGCCCGATTCTTGTGTCTAAAACCCCCTTGGTAGCATGCTTGGTGCTAAATCGGGCCCTAGGGGTGTGGGATGGGCTTCCTCTAGGCCCCTCAGTATGCACAACGGGTGCTGACTCGGGCTCCATGGTTTGGGCAGCATGGAGGGTGCTTGGCAAAGCCCCCTTGGGTGCGTGCAGCGTGCCCCCTCAGGTCCTACTCTCGTGGGCAGCACATGGGGTGCTTGACTTGGCCCCATGGTGCGCGGGAAGTGCTCCGTCTCGGCTCTCTCGGTTGTGGACACCACATGGGGCGTTGTGCATGGCCCTTTGGTGTGTGGTGTTGGCAACTACTCGGGTCCTTCGGTCGGGTGAAGGACGTGGTGTGCTAAGGCAAGCACCTATGTGTGCGGCTTGCTCGGTCGTGGGAAGTCGGGCTGTGACAATATACAGACATAATTTTATCAACAGAATAATACTAATAACAATAAAAGTTTTTTTAAAAAAATAAGTTTCAATATGGTAAAGAACGATCAATGAAGATAACACCAAGGCCCAAAGTGACTTCTCATGCATTGGTTACAAATTGAAAACAACAATTTATATATGAAGAAATAAAAAAAAACAACGAAATAGAAGAACGAATGAAAAATACTGATTCACAATTGTAGGAGTTTGTTGTCAAATGCCAAACGAATGTTATCTAGTCACCAAATATAATCGAATCTACAAAATTTGTTAAATAGATTATAATTAAAAGACTATATATATTATATATATATATAAAGACAAAATAAATTCAATTGCATATTTTCTGTAAAGATTTCCATGTAAAAGCTTACCTTTTTTTAAGAGGACCCCAACAATTTAAGTTTACGAAATTTTGAAAATATTTGATTGCTTCATTTCTTTGTAATAGGCAAAAGATTAGTTCTTTGATCGATAATCAAAGAATATGACGTGGAATATCTAATCTTAACATATAAATGACATGTAAAAAACCTGATGTGAATTTATTTATTTGGTAAGTGATTGTAGATAACGTGGTGAGTCGGGTCCATATAATATTTTTTTCTTACTATGGGAGGGGATCTTGTCTCGCGGGCACCATTCTTTTTTTTTTTTATCTTTGTCCACCTTTTAAAATTTATGTTTTGGTTCTTCAAGTACTCCAAATTTCGACTTCGTCCTTGCATATAATTTTTTTCTTTATTATTTAAGGAAAGAGATAGAACTTATTTTCAAAGAATAATTAATAAAATTCTCATGGAAAGTCTCTATATAGGCAAATATTCCATGATGATTAAATTTGTATAGTTCCAACATTAATTGCGTGGAGAGATCTGCTTTAATTTCACCCATGCCTGTTTCAATCTATCTACACAATAATAATAAAAAAATGCTATGAATCCCAAATATGGACCATATGGACATGAACAAAGAAGGAAATAGTACCAATCTCAGGAAGATGGATAAGAAAACAAAAGATGAGAAGGAATACAAGCATGGTTCCTCCAAACCCTAGCGTGCAATTTCAACATTTCCCTTGCTTTCTCCTTGCTCTTGTAACTATTATCAAGCTGAACCACCAAACAAAGCTTTGCCACCACCCCAACCTGCAACATCTCCTGAACAACCCTGGGTGTTGCCGAAAACCGGCAGATCGACGATAGAATCCTCACCGCCCTCTCGCTCGCCGCATGCGAAACCCTAAATATTTTCTTCGACACAATCGCTAGCCCCGCCCCGTGGTTCAAGAACTCCGCCCTCCCTTCGGCGCAACCGCACAGCTGATCGAGGACGACCAATGCCAGCTCCGAAGCTCTCTTGTCGGAGCTTTCGAGGAGAAGCTCGACAAGTACGAACACGGCTCCTCCTTCCACGGCCTTGATCCTGTTTCTTCCCCAGGGACAAAGCTCCACCAGGAGTTTCAACGCCGCCTTGGAGGCTTGTTGCGATATCTGGTCTCGCAACGTGCGTACGATTTCGGAAAAGAAATTGGGTGTGAGGCTAATCAACTGGATTGGATCCGCCACTTCAAAAACTTGCTTCAACAGCAGCGTGGCGTACGCTCGAGAATGGTAGCTACCATTTTTCAGAATTTTCACCAAGGACTCTACAAATTCATTATCATTGCTAACAATACTCTTTAGACAGCTTTCGGATAGCTTGATATGATAAAGAATGTTCAACGCTTCATCCCTAGCTTTCATAACTTCAGACCCTTGGTTGCTCTCGGTTTCAAGTAACAACGAAGAATCGTAACTCTTGATGATTGATACCAGGAATTCAATTGCACCGGCGGCTTCCAAGCAGCTTCGATTTCTCTCGCCTTCAAGGGTGATTGATCTGAGAGTTTTCAGGCATTTGACTTGCATCTCCGGGAACTTCTTCGCATCTTTAATGAGCTTGGCGATCCGGGTTTTGTTGATCGGAGTCTTGGGTGTCGGGATTCTTTCGACTCCATGTGAAGCATTGAGAGTGCACCACGCTTGGATCAATCGACGAAGAGTGTGGTTTGGGGTTAGATCTAACTCGTGTAGCGCTTGTTTCGTCACGGGACATACCATGTTCTTGCATGAAAACAACCATTGATCTATACTTTCTCTATCGTATGTTATCCCGGTTGAGAGGGTAACAGGATCTCTCATCAGTTGAAGCGAAATTGGACAAAGAAAATGACATGGAATCTCAATTCCATCCATATGGAAACCAAATAAAGGAGGAGGAGGAGGAAAGAGCCGAACTGTAACACTTACCAAAATAGCTGGTGGGGTAGCCTTTTATACATACAGACTTTAGAAGAGAGAAAAGGCAATGGACAAGTGCAAGCTGTTCAAAAAGTCAACACACGCAAAATTAGAGAGGGGAAATTAATTAGGACCATTTCCAAGGTTTCGGAAGGAGAAGACCCTGCTTCCAGGGTATAAAAAATGGAAGGAAAAAAAAAAGACTTTGTTTTGTGAAGGCATTAAATGGGGGGAGCTTCGGGACAGGCGTCGGTGTTGCAATGGCCGTTGGTTGAGCCTTTGGTGCTTTTGACTTTATTTTTTTTTTGTTGAAAGTAAGCGTTTGTATTTTAGTTTTGGGGGTGTGGATAATGAATGTTGCATGGCTGGTGCCGACAACTGCTCATGTGGCTCGTGGATCTCTCCGCTCTCCACACATTTTATCAGCTGTTCCTTTGAGAACTCCGTTTGTTTGTACTTTTAGAATTTAATCTCTTGTTTAATGCTTCTTTTACTTTCAGGATGAGGTCAATTGAGAAGGATTCATTGGCTACGCCCTTTTTACTTGGAGCAGGGACCTAAATTTTATATTCTTTATAATTTAAATATTTTTTTAGTTTGATTTAATCATATTTTAAAAAAAATCAAATTGTTTAATTTTTTATCAAAATGCTAACCAGTCTATATTAAATTTAATGGCGTTGAAATAAGAATTTATATGATAGTCCATATATATACTTTATGCTAACATAAGTCATGACATTATTTACCCTTATATGTCACACCTATGAATAATTTAAAACTACATAAATATACAAAAAAATTATGATTTTAAGAAAATAGCCTGAAGTATATATGATTGTGATGTGATTTGTTATATTAACACAATTAAAAACAACATTTAATTAACATTTATATCTTAAAAATAAACTATCTGGTTTGATAGGTTGAGGGTTGATCTAAAAAAATAAAATTCAAATGAATAAAA
This sequence comes from Hibiscus tridactylites, assembly GCA_958450335.1. Taxonomy (NCBI): domain Eukaryota; kingdom Viridiplantae; phylum Streptophyta; class Magnoliopsida; order Malvales; family Malvaceae; genus Hibiscus; species Hibiscus tridactylites. The sequence goes on along the minus strand of OY288289.1, from coordinate 19,842,015 downwards.
GGTATAAATATTGAGGATTATGATCAATTTAAACCCTAGGATAAGTGTTCAAATCTTGTATTAAAAAATGGAGAGAGAGAGAGAGAGAGGTAGAGAGAGAGTGAGAGTTAGTCGAAGAGACGGAGGTCGTAGGGCATCGGTCGGTGCTGGGTTTGCAAGCGGGAGTGTGAGCCGGCGTGTCTTTGCCCGTCTACATCAGGTAGGTGGTGGGGAGCGCGGTGTCTCTAAGGCTTCTGGTCGTCGGTCTCTGGTGAAAGACGCTAGTCGTTTTGGCCATAGCTTTAGGCCTGGTTTTGCTGTTTTCGTAAACTTCGTTAGCAAGAGGATCCACTTTTCTGCACTAAGGAAGGCTTTTTCCGAGTATGGCAAGGTCATTAGTGTTTTTATTGCTTATCAAAACCCTAAGAGACTCAAGTCAGCATCCACCTTTGCTTTTGTTCGGTTTGAAAAAAAGCGGATGCTTTGAACGCGGTTAAGTTTGGTAACAACCGTCGGATGGATGGTTTTAATGTCAAGGTTTTCTTGGAGAATAGTAATGTTAAGTCCTCGAAAGGTGTAGATGAAGCTGTCATTAACGCTACGAAAGAGCCAGGTTTGGTTGGTTCAAAGTCGAAGGTAAGTGAGGGTGACTATGGAATTAGAGATAATCGTTCTTACAAAGACGTTCTTCTGGCTAATCCCTCGCAACAGGGGGATCTGCTAGGCGCAAGGGATAGTGGAGTAGTTTGCGAGATTTGTAAGGGGTGCCGTTAGGTGGTGGCGGATGTGTCTCCGAGTTTATCAGTTCCGGTTAATCTGGAGCTTGCTTCCTCGGAGGACTGGTTGCAGCGCTGTCTAGTGGTTCAAATTAAAGGTATGTATGATGCGGGTTGTGTCCAACAAGCTTTACGTGCAGATGGGTTCAAGGTCGATGTTTGCTCTTGGATCGGCTTCTACGCGGTGATAAAATTCGAGGAAGAAGAGCTGATTCTGATATTCTGGGACTTGCGTGATTCGTTGATGAAAACATGGTTTAACGATGTTGATAATTTCCAGAATTTTAAAGCTAACAAGAAGCTTAAAGTTTGGGTTTGCATGGAAGGCGTCCCGCTGTCCATTTGGTATGAGAATGTTTTCTCTATGATTGGTAGTAGATTTGGCTCTGTTATTAAAGTTGATGAAGACACAGTTAAGAGAACTAAGCTGGATGTTGCCCGGGTTCTTATGGCGGTTGGGTGTCTCTCGGAGGTTCCTCAGTCAATGTCGGTTTATGCCTTTGGAGAGGTTTTCCACATCAGGTTGTCCACGGCGGAATATGATGATGAACGGTGCTGGCTTGACGATGAGGAGTCGAAGAGTCAAGAGGCTGAAGGGTGTTCTTGGCAGGGCGATGATTTTTGTCAGGAGAATGTTATTTTGGCGGCGGCCATTACTCCTGAGTCTGCGGGCGTTGGATCCAAGGATTTTGATCCGTTGGTGGGGTCGGATCCTTTAAACGTGGTTAACCCTTTAACGGGTGGGTCTTTTGTTGACCATAATACTGGGTCAACCTCCGATCTGGGCCGGACTGAGGGAATTAATCTGGTTGATGTTCCTATACAGCACGCTTCGTGCCCAACAGAAGTTTCTGAAAACAGCTCTTTTGGGGAGCCCACTATAGATGCTTTAAATGGGTGCTTTATCATTAAGCCCAAGTTAATTAAGCATTTGGATGATGGTTCTTTGTCCATGATCCTTAGACCAAGCCGGGCGAGAATGAATTCTCCAGGGATTTCTTCGTCTGGTAAAACTCAAACAGAAAGTGGGGTCGGTGGAGACAAGATGCAAGGTCGGTCGTCCCCTGTTGCCTCCCCAAGAGAGCTATCTGGGTTTTGCCAAGTTCAGCCGTCGAAGGTTTCTGGACAGTTTGAAGGAATCGACAAGATTGAAGCTCTTGCCACTATAGAGGTATGTGAGTCAGTGGGTTTGTCTTTTAATGCGAGTCAAGCTGCTGTGGTAAACCGATTGATGGAATTGGATACTTCTGATTGAGGTATTCTAAGTCTGTGAATCTGGTGGTGTTTATAATTGCTTTATTATGAAGAAAAATCTATTTGTCTCGTGGAATATTCGGGGGTTAGGGAGATTTGATAAAAAGGCAGCGGTTAAACGAGTGCTTCGCAATTCGAAACCCTCGGTAGTTTTTATACAGGAATCTAAACTACAGGTGGTGAACGATAGGACCTGTAGGTTATTTGGCGGCAATCTTGCGAACTTTAAGTTTGAGTTTTCTCCTTCTGTAGGATCAGCAGGGGGTTTAATTTCTTTATGGGAATTGAATTTCTTTGAATGTGATTACTCGTGGATAGATAAATCTTTTATTGTCCTGGTTGGTAAATTGGTTGAATCTGGGATGCTCTGTGCTCTTGTGAACATATATGCACCGTGTTCGGATGCTGAGAGAAAGGTTGTTTTTCAAGAGATAAAGACTAAGTTGGCTAGCTTTAATTCATCGCTGATCATTGGGGGAGATTTCAATGTGGTAAGGGACAGGTCGGAAAGAATTGGGAATAGCTTTAATAAGAGGGCAGTTGCGGTTTTTGAGTCTTTTATCGAAGATTTGGGGCTAGTGGATTTGCCTCTTCACGGTGGCTCCTTCACTTGGTCAAACTACAGGGATAATCCATCCTTTAGTAGGTTGGATAGGTTTTTAGTGTCCGATGTTATACTGAATTTGTGGCCTGATCTTTGTCAATTGGTCCTGCCGAAATCTCTTTCGGATCATAATCCGATATCCTTAGCTTGCTTAGGGAATTGTTGGGGGCCCGCCCTTTCAAATGGTTCGAATCATCTTTGGAGCATGAAGATTATGTGGAACTGATTCGGAAGGTGTGCAGTAATCCTTCGAAACTTAATATTATGTCGTTGCTTGGAGAGTGTAAAAAAGTAACAAAATGCTGGTCTGCATCGAAAGTAGGGGGTGACAGTGGTTCGATTGAGGCTCTAGAAAAGCACTGTGCAGTGTTAGAGGAGGCTATTTCGAAAGGTGATCTCCACTTAATTAGTGATCTCAAAACTGCTAAGGCTTTATTGTGGAAGGCCTATCAGAAAAATGAAAGGGATTGGTTACAGAAGTCGCGTCTCAAATGGTTCGAGTTGGGTGATAAAAATATGAAGTTTTTTCACTCCGTTGCTTCCTTTAGAAGGTGCAGTAATTATATCGATAAAGTTGCGAAGGGAAATCATGTTTACACTTCTCCTTCGGATATTAGGGATATTATTTCAGAATCATTTAAAGATGGGTTCAACTCTTCGAAGACCATTCCTATTGGTAAGTTTGACTGCGAGCTGAAGTGTATTTCTCCCTCTGAAGCGGGGCTGCTAGAGAAACCCTTCTCTCTTCAAGAAATCTAGGATGCGCTTTCATCCATGGATGGTTCGCGCGCTCCCGGACCCGATGGGTTCAACATGAATTTCCTCAAGCAATTCTGGTCTTCTCTTAAGGGAGAAGTTCTTACTTTCTTCGAGCATTTTCAGAATGGTAGAGTAAAAGATTTCTCTTTTAATCGCTCTTTTATTCAGCTCATCCCTAAAGTGAAAGATCCGGTCTCGATTAACGATTATAGACCTATTAGCCTTGTGGGTTCTGTTTATAAATTGTTGTCTAAGACCCTTGCATTGAGACTCAAAACAGTTTTACCAAGTATTATTGGGGATAGTCAGTTTGCTTTTTGTGCGGGGCGACAAATCCTGGATTGTTCCCTAATCGCTAACGAAGTGATAGATTATTCTAGTAGGCAAGGTCTGCAAAGTGTGGTTTTTAAAGCAAATTTTCGTAAAGCGTATGACTCTATGGATTGGAATTTCCTGATGTATGTGATGAAGGCTATGGGGTTTGGGGAGCTGTTCTGTGGTTGGATTCTAACTTGTATCTCGACAGCTTCCATTTCGGTTCTTGTAAACGGATCCCCCTCTGAGTTCTTCTCCATCAGTAGGGGTCTTCGACAAGGGTGCCCATTATCCCCTATGCTGTTCAATTTGGTGGCTGAGGCGCTTAGCGCCTTTTTATTTAAAGCAGTCTCTCTTGGTTTTTTCGGGGGCGTGAAGATTGGGATTGATCCGATTGAGGTCTCTCATCTACAATTCACAGATGACCTTATCATTTTCTGCGGTGCTAGTGAGATCCAAGTAAGAAATGTGGTGAGGTTGCTAAAGGGTTTTGAGCTTGTATCGGGGCTGAAGCTTAATTTGAAGAAATCTTCCCTTTTTGGTATCAATGTTGATAATGATGTGCTAGATGAGTGGGCTGCGTTTCTAAGGTGTAGTAGGGGCTCTTTTCCGTGCTCTTATCTTGGTCTTCCGTTGGGAGCTAGGAAGAATTATGCTCATCTTTGGGATCCGATTGTTTTGAGAGTGAAGAATAAAATTTCTGCCATGTCCAGTAGATTTCTATCGTTCGCTGGTAGGATCACTTTGGTTAAAGCTGCCTTGTCCAACTTACCTATCTATTTCATCTCCATGTTTCCAATGCCCAAAGTTGTCAGTTCCGAACTAACAAGATTGGTATCAAATTTCTTATGGAATCAGAAGGAGAAGAAGAAGATCCATTGGATTAGATGGGAAGTGTTGTGTCTTCCGAAGCGTTTCGGTGGGTTGGGGTTGATCAATTTTAGTCTGAAAAATAAAGCCCTTTTGAATAAGTGGATTTGGCGTTATGGCACAGAGACGAATTGTTTGTGGCGTAGGGTGATTTCAGCAAAGTATGAAAGGGGATCTTCCTCTCTGCTACCTTATAATCTTAGAACTACGAATAAATTATGGATATGGAGAGGTATCACTGCTCCTCTTTTGGATCCTAATAATATATTTCTTAGTAACATTAAGATGATTGTTGGTGATGGGAAGAATGTTGCGTTTTGGTTGGACAATTGGTCTGGATGTGGACCTTTGAAACGGGCGTTTCCTCGTATCTTTTCTTTAGCTGAAAAATAGTTTGGGCCGGTGGCTGATTTTGGTGCTTTTGATAACGGTAGTTGGATCTGGAACATACCTCTTCGTCGCAGGCTGTTCGATTGGGAGCAAGATGTGTGGGCTGATTTTTTGCAGTGTATTAACAGTGTGCTTCCTAGTAGGTTTCAGAGTGATAGCATTAGATGGACTGGTCCGGGCAATGGTTTGTATTCGTCCAAATCTTTTTGCGAGCTTTCAGGTTGGGAGAATCTGGTTCGGAATGAGGTTTGGAAAAAGGTTTGGGTGAATTTAGCCCCACCTAAGGTAGAGGTATTCATATGGAGTGCTATTCATAGGAAAATTCCGACTAAAGACCTCTTAGTAAAACGGGGCGTTAATGTTTCGGGGCTGTTTTGCCCGTTTTGCAATATTGCAGAGGAGTCTATAAATCATCTTTTTTGTAAATGTCACTTTTCATGGCTGATTTGGCAGAGGTGGTGCGGTCTTTGGGATGTGAATTTTGTTTGTCCTGGTATCTTCAAGGACTTAATGGCACATTGGATAGAATTGGGACATCGGTTTAAGAGTAATGAAGTTTGGTTGATGGCTTTTCAGTGCATAGTATGGTCTATATGGCTGTATCGAAATGATGATGTTTTTAAGGGCTCTGCCATTTCTGTGAACTCCCTGATTGAAATTTGTTTTGTGCGCATGGCCCTTTGGTGCAAAGCTAAATGGCCGTTAATTTTTCCGGCTGCGTCGGACCTTATTCAGAACCCCTCTCTTTTTAAAGATATTGATGTTTTGAGTAACAAATTAGTGTACTCACAGTGGCTTGCTCCGGAGGTTGGGTCTCTAAAATTCCAGGTTGATGGGGCGGTGGTAGGAGGTGTTGGGAAGGCTGGTATTGGCGGTGTGTGTTTTAATAATGATAATGAAATTCCGATCCAATTTTCTAAGTTTGCAGGGCTGATCGACGTCTCTTCTGCTGAACTGTTGGCTGTCTTAGAAGCATGTCGTGTGTTTCGGACCTCCCCTTGGTTTGGTAAAACCAAGTTGATTATTGAGTCTGATTGTAGCAGTGTGGTTGAATGGATAAGTAAGCCTACTTTAGCTCCGGTTGTTTTCAGGTCTTTGGTTGTTGAGTGTGTTGAATATTGTTCACAGTTTGGTTGGAGTATTCATGGGATTCCCCGAGAGTTGAATGCAACGGCGGATAGGTTGGCTAAGTCTGGGATTTCCAGAACGACGCCGCTCCTTTGGCTGCAAAGTAGTATTGATGCGTAGCAGGGTTGTTGAGTCAGGGGATGGAGGTTGGCATCTGCTGCTTGTATGTGCGCTTCGGCACTGCAGCAGTGAAGGTTATGTGTTCCTTGGTTATGGTTTGCAATCTTTCCTCCTTACTGACTTTGGCAGGATCAGCTGCTGCTTGCGGTTATTTATAATTCATGTATATGTGTTTTGATTATTGTGGTTGTCGGACAGAGCAAAATTTTGTGGTTTTGTAACCGGATTTTTCATGGCGATATGATGTAATACATTACTTCGTGACACTCTTTTTCCTCCGTTTTAGGTGTAGGAAGGTTTTTTAACGAGGTCCGAAGTAGTGTCGGTTTGCAATAAAAGTTACAAATTTTCAAAAAAAAAATTTAAACCCTAGGATAAAAAATCCATCCTTTCATGAGAAAAAGTTTATGATTGTTGGCATAAATTAAGCAATATATGTATCTGAAAATAAAGGATATAAGCATCGCTCTGAAAATGTAGATCTCAAATAGGGATGGACATTTAACCCGATATAATGGGATCCGACCCGATCAAATTAAATTTTTTTATGAAAAGATCAGGTTCGGGTCAGATTCGTATATAAGTTGAAAAATTTTAACTTGACCTGACTCGGAATTAATAGTGTAATAAGGTGAGTTTGGGTCAAGTTAAAATTTTTAATAATATGATCGATCCAACCTGACCCGTGGCTATCCCTAAATTCTTAATACAGAAGCAAGCCCCCATCATTTTATGGGACATTATCCGAAGTGCATGAATGACAGGAAGCAAGTGTCCAAGTTCAAAGGTCGTAACTTTGGTTTTGTAAGATAAAAAAATTGTGATGATAATAAGACTAAGATGTGAGAAAATATAGCCCCCAAACAATAAATCTTGAGGGCCAAAAAGGCAGGCAATTGGCTCGAGGGCAGTGGCCGTTGGGGTTTGGGAGGTGGTCAAGTCAAGCAGCCTGAGCTGTATATCTCGGGATCCAGGATTCAGACAATTGATTATCGGGCAGTGCCGGCACCAGACACGGCAATGTCCACCAATCACTTCCTACTATAAAATTATTACAAACATAAGGAAGGAGGAAAGGAATCCTCATTAATCATGCTACGTTTTTTCTTCTTAAAATTTTCAACCTAAATTATACAAAATTAGGTTTGCAATTTATATGTATTGTTTAACCGTTCAAACTGCAAACTGTTTTTTAGACAATTCATCTTCCAATTTATATGTTAGTTTTTGAAACTTGTATTTATTTGAAAGTTTTGTATCTTAAACCCAACAAGTGATTTTATTAAAAAAATAGGATAATGCTTAGTTTAGCAGATTCGAGTTTGAGTACATGTGTGAAAAATGTGTATTCTTATCAAAACGTTAAGAAAAAGTATGAACAAATACTACCATATAATCACACAAGTATATTAAAAAAAGCTACCAACAACCAGTTGGCCTAGTACGATGATACACTAAGTCTGTTAAACAAGGTCGAAGGTTCAAATCATGTCGTTATAAATGAATAAAATTATATTAGAATGATCGTCCTCACAATGGACATTTGTAAACCATATCTAAATTAGTCAACCATAGACCAAAAACCATTGATTAAATAAAGAAGAAGTCATGTCTTCATCTTTAATTAAATACGTGTTAAGTGTTCATATGTTGGATACAACTACTTAATAAAAAATAATATTTTTTTGGTAATATACATGTCCGTCTTATAATCTCCGTTCGAGGTGCGCGGCTGTCCATTCCAACAATATCATCTCTAAAATTCAAATTTACGTCTTCTCATTAGGAGTGCAATGTGCCTTACCAATGCACCAATCCTTATTGGTTAAAAATAATAGTACTTTACCAAAAAGAATTTAAACAAAATTGTTGTTACTCATGGACTAGATGGATTTTTTTTTTTGAAATATAGAAAACGTGATACACTCTTTTGAGTCTGGTTTGATTTTGAATATCTACAAAATTTTTAAATATTCATATTTAATTATTATTTGGTCTCTGATTGAATTGATATAAAAAATTAATTAGATGTCAACTCAATTATAAATTCATTAAAATAGTAATTTGTTCAAATAATAATTAATATTATTATGATGATATTTTTTATTTTTTTATTTTATACAATCTTTAGATAAAAACAACAAAAAATCATACATCTAAAGTTCGAAAACATGTGTAATCTTATTTGTATATAAATTTTTATTGCACCAATGTTGAATTAGTTATTAAAAATACATATTTGGACATAAAATATTTTGTTTCACTCTCATTGCAAATGTAACAAAATCTAGTCTTACAATAATAATTCTTCTAAACAAATCACTACTAACAAAAGAGAAACGAGTTTTATCCTTTTTGGCAACAAGGACGAGGATCAATTGAGTTTCACTCGATTTTTAATTCAGATAAATTTTGGTTTATGTTTAGCTATATGAACCTAACAAGTATTTCCAAAGAGAAAGATAATTATGTTCCCCTTATAAAATTTAATTTTTAATAATTTTGTTTGTAAAGTGTGTATGAGTTTCATCAATGACCGAAAACAAAACATATAGTGTTATACTGAGGAACAAAATTCTTCGGCCTCTTTTTTGTGCCCATTTCTCTGCCTCAACACTCAAAAATTAAACTTTAATTTCTAAATCATAAATTTTAAACTCTACAAACTAAATCCTAAACCTTAAACTCTAAATTCAAATTTTTTATATTTTAATTACCAATATGTTTATTTATCCATTGTAATGATTAATTCTTATTGTAGTCTTTCAGAATTATTAACTATAACATAATTTTTTTTTCTCATTTTCTTCGTTTTCAAAATTTTGTAAGATAGACGTTAATCAAATAATAACATATTAAAGGTTCAAGTCCAAACTCAAATTCACCCTTCTAAATTCTCCAAAATCCATGAGCATGTATAATGAAGCTATATTTTATTGGAGAAATTGGATTTGGACCACAATTCGGTGATCACATTAAAGGTTTTATATTGTATTTTATTTTTTAATTTCTAATTATAATTTATAACACCAAACTTGTGTTGTTTACACTCAACCACCATAACAAATGTCATGAATTTCATTCTTCAATGAGCTAATACTTACTCCAACTTTCAGTTCAACCCCGATCAGCCAGCCAGAGATTAGAGATTTTTGAGGTTTTAGTGCCCCAAGGCGAATTAAAAAATTAGGCCCCTAATAATAAATATTAAAAAAATAAAATTTAAAAATATGCCCCCTAATGGCAAGTATTAGAAAAAATAGGCCCATAGTAATAAATATTAAAAATGAGTTTTAAAAATAAGCCCCTAATAACAAGTATTAAAAAAATTATATTTCTAATGACAAATATTAGAAAAAAAAATTAAATTTTAAGAGTATGTTCCTAATAACAAATATTGGAAAAAAAATCATGTCCATATTGGATCCCTAATAACAAATATTAAAAATTAAATTTTAAGAGACTATCCCTAATAACAAATATGGGAATTGGGCCCCTAATTATAAGTATTAGAAAAATCGGGTCTAATAACAAATACTGAAAAAATTAAGAGTATGTCACTAATAATAAATATTGGGAAAAAATAGGCCCTTAATAATAATTATTGAAAAAATTAGACCCCTTATAACAAATATTGAGAAAAAAATTAAATTTTAAGAGTGAGCCCCTAATAACAAATGTTGGAAAAATTGAGTCCAAATAATAAGGATTAAATAAATAAATTTTATGAGTACACCCATAATAATAAAATATTAAAAAATTAAATCTTAATATAGAATATTATAAAAAAATAGGCCCTGGGCGGGTGCCCCTCCTGCCCATGCCCAGGGACAACACTGCCAGAGACTTTAAACTTTTAAAATTAAGTTTCGTTTAGTTCTAAAAAATAAAGTTGAAAATGGAAAAACGGTGAATAAAATGTGTTTAATTGTAAAATTAAAAATGATTTTTAAAAAACTAAAACAAAAATAAGTGAGAATCGAAAAAAATGATTTTGTGATTTTTTATATACAGTGCAAATAATTACCATAACTGCTATATACCCACTGTTCGGAAAAATATCCACTCATTTCATTCTTGAACAAATTGAAGCGGTTCAAATTCTAATAGATTATTCAGATTTTGTTATCTTTATATTAAAGGTTTTTTAATTTAATAATTTGTAAAATTCATTAATCAATTAATGTCGATCACATATTATAAAGATTTATTATGAAAAAGACTTTTTTAATTTAATTTATTATATACATAATATTTTAATTTGAATATTTGACCTTAATTGAGAGATAATATTTCGTCTCACTGTATATTAAAATCTTTTGACCACATAATTTGTAAAAGTCAGTGAAAGTTGACCTTCAGGCCCCTATTTGGGTTGGGCTACATGGATGATATCCAATTAGTATGAGCTCCACTCATGATAAGTGTAACCCGTTTTTATCCTCAAGCTAACAGGGACGGATAAAACTCGATTTGATGCGAAATACTCGACACATTTTGACTTGATTTAAATTTTTTAAAATAAATTTTGAGTTATAAAATGAAAATTTAAATAATTTGAAAATTTAAATATATATATATCACATATGAAGAAATATATATGTATTGTAAATGGTTATAGAAAAAAATAGAACTAATTAGTACAATAAGATTACAAATGTTTGCAATTAAATTTAAACAGAAACTCGAACTCGACTCGAATTTTATAAACTTGAATCGAAAAAAATTTCAAATAAAGTTTGAGTTATAAAATAGGACTCTTCAACTCGACTAACTCAAAAAAAATTTATTCTACTCGATCGAATGCCCACTCTTACAAGCTATCACTTATTTTTGTAAGAAAAAGGAATAAAACAAATAATAGTGAGGGAATCTACAAAGGGAGCATGAGTACAAATTCTAGCAAAACAAGCTTTAAATTGCAAGCCACAAGCCCAACACAATGGAAAGGCTTGTAAGAAATCCTAGGTGTACCATGGGAGGGTGGACAAGATCCAACCACATCGCCTCCATGCTCGGTTGCTTGACATCCATCTCTTCCCTCCATCTTCCATCTTCAATCCTACCCCAAAATCGCTGCCATATCTTGTGCTCCACTGTTCTTCCATTGCTTAATGTTTTCAACTCTAGCAGATCCGTCCATTCACAAGTGTGACACGTCACAGGGTCCCAAAATTTGAGGTCCCACACTTTGAAAAAAAAAATGCTAACCCCAAAAATTATTTTTTTTACCAAAAAATCTTCTAAATTTTTCTTATTATCTCAAGAATTTAATTGTAATCAATTCTTCCTAAAGAACCCACCCAATTTATGGTGTTTAACGAGCTAAACATTCTTGTTTATGTTCATCCTAATTTCAATCTTCTTTAATTACTTTAGATTCAACTACTAATTAATAATAATCATCTTCTAAATGTTAGAAAAACAAGTTTCTACTACTACTTTTAATTAGTGTTTTAAAGGTTGAATTTTCTAATTGGCAATTTGAAGATTTTGGAATATTGATCAAGCTATTTTTTCTCTTAATAGGGTATTTGAACAATACCAAGACTATGAAAAAAAAATTTGAGTTTTTGTTTACTTCTCATAAGTTGCTCACTAGATGATGTGAGTCTAAAGTCTCATTGTGCATATTTTGAGTCTATTCTTAAGAATAAAGGACAACCTGGCATTGGCGGAAATAAATTTGTATTTGGAGTTAAAGTTAATAAGAGAGTTCTTACCCGTAAAAAAAATGGGGCCACCGGAGATTTTGAGATTTTAAAAGGTAATATGATGTGATCCTAACCAACTCCAACTTCTTTCACTCACTTCTCATACCTTGGAATTGTGTCATGATGAATCTTAAGGGAGTTTCCTCATTTTTACTTTATTTTTACATGATTCATGCATTCTACTTATTCAAACCTATGCATTCATGTCTTATTATATGCTTAGAATATCATATCATTCATATACATACCATGATTGCATATCATTTCTCAAGATATTATTATTACATGTTTCCATTCATCATTTATTATGGATGACTTGTTATTTGATGTCCATGCATATAACTTATATCCTGCATAGTTATGTAAACCACATCTTTCTTTAATTTAATTATTATCTTATATTATAAAGTGCTTATTATGTTTGTTTATCCTTTGTTTGTAGGTTATTTTCAGCACACACATTCACGAGAATTAAAGGGCAGCTCAACATTAGCTCATATGATTCAGAATAGCTCAATAACAGCTCGCGAGGTTCAAAATAAGCTCAAAACATATTTGTTGAGTGGATCGCAAGATCGATATTGACCAAGAGGGGGGGGGGGTGAATTGGAAATTTAAAGGTTTTGTGGTGGAAATTGCAAATTGAAAATAATAGACAAGGAATTTAGAGTGGTTCAAGTTCCAAATGAACTCTACATCCACTACCTTAGCTTCACTAAGGATTTGCAACAATTCCACTAATTGCTCTTCCCCTTTTCTAGGACAAGGAGGCAACATTTACAATTTCAGTTGATTTTTCTACCAAAAAATCAACCCAATCCTCACACAAGTGAACAAAGAAATTTGATGGCTAATAAGGTATCTCTCAATACAAATGATAGCCCAATTACAAGCACTCAACCCAATTGAACAAGATATGAATGAAAATTACAGTTGGGGTTTTTAGACAAAATGGGATTTTTGCACAATTGCTTGGATTTGATGTTTGGATGTTTGCTTTTGGATCAATAGTTGTTGTTGTTGCTTTTGGAGGTCTCTTTTATACCTTCTCATTGATTTCTAGCCGTTGTGGTTGTTGCACTCATCAATAGAGCCGTTGGGGATGTTATCTCACCACCATAAATGCAGTCTGCAACAACCCGTTTCGAAACGCTGGGTACCTGTTTCGGAACGGACTAAAATAGAAAGAGCCGTTGGGGTGCATTTAAGAGCCCGTTTCGAAACGCCTTAGGGCCGTTTCGAAACACTTTTGCCACTGTCAAGGGTCGTTTCGAAACATTCTTAGCCCGTTTCGAAACGCTTGGCTTCGTTTCGAAACGGTTTTGCTACTGTCAAGGGTCGTTTCGAAACACCCTTAGCCCGTTTCGAAACACCCTTTTTATCTTTAAATATTCAGCAAAAATATTGCAACTGTTATGCTTTTTCAAAACAAATATGAAGAACAGTTTCGAAACGTGAGAGACCGTTTCAAAACGGGTTCAAGTGTTCTTAAGCCGTTTCGATACACGTTTTGGAACAGGGGTTGGCAGTGATGAAAACGTTTCGAAACGCCTTAGGCCGTTTCGAAACAGGGACTTGAAAATCACTGTTTTGGCTTTAAGCACTTAGAAAAATATTTGAAAAAACTTTGTTTTTAACTTGGGCATAATCTTAAAATTATATGGGGATATTTTGAGGACTTAAAATTCGTTTTGACATTTTCAATTTAGTCCTTAGGTTTTTAGTTATATCAAAATTAAAATATTTGTTTCACAATATTGGAAATGATTCAAGGCAAGGCAAGCTTCAATTCAGCTCCAAATCAATTCAATAGCTCGAGATAAGCTCAAGGACACTCAAGGAGAAGCTCACCTAGCTAGAGGCAGCTCGGATTAGCTCAAAACAGCTCCAAAGTTTAGCTAGCTCAATCAGCTGGTAGCTCAGCTCATTTCAGCTCACCATTAGCTCGACCAGCTCATCTCAACTCATACTACCTATATCAGCTCAACACCTCAAGGGACATGTTCCCTCACAAGAGACATGCCCCTTAGTTTTGGAGGGGAACTCAAAATGGCGCCATGTACTTTTGGAGGGATGAGAGAATGGGTGGCAAATCAGATATGGAGGGAGACACCATCATTATTCAACCAACTTTAAATAGACGGGCCTTTATGAACCAATTTTTTCCCTTAGCCGAATAGTCACAAGCCATTTCGGCCATACCCCTTAGAAAACTATAAATAGGGATTTTATTTCATTTGTAAACACACAACTTTCAGAAATATAATTTTATCCTTTTGTGAGGTTTTCTCTCAAACCTTTTCTTTTAAAAACTTCTTGACTTATCAAGCCTTTCTAAGGTTTGTGGCGTCTTCCTGTTTCCATTCTTGATACTCTAGGTTGTTGATTATCATAATCATCAGCCTAAGCCCCTACTATCACCCTCAAAGTCCTTCAATTAAGAAACAAGTCTATACTTTAAGTATGAGTTCTTTCTTTGAAACTTTGAATACACTTCCTTCATTTCCATTCCATTTCTTTCTTCATCTTAAACACTTCACCATTTTCGTTTTTCCACCCTTTTTCTTTCTTCAAATACAAACACCATGCTACCCTATTCCGCACCAAACTCAACCTTCATCAAAGAAGACGTTCGGAGGCACATGCCATCTTGCATTCATGGTTGGGACAATCAAAGCTTTTCTCAACAACTACAATTGGAGAGTTGGAGCGTATCATGTGGTAATAAGGGAAAAGGAAGAATCAAGTAAGCCTACTCTTTGTGTTTTCAATTTCTGATAAAAAAAGAAAATTCAAAATTCTTTCTTCTTCTTCTCAAAGAATTCAAATAGTACAAAAAAGAAAGAATTCCTTAAAATCATCTCTCAAGGAATCTAAATAGTACAAAAAGGAAAGAATAACAAAAAGAAAAAAAAGAAAATCAGAAAAAGAGGCACAAGGTGGAGAAGATAGCACAAGAAAAAAATAAGCAACCGACTCGGAGAAGTTCCTCAAGTTTGATTTTTCACAATCGGGTTGTAAGCGAGTTTTGTGGTAACAAATTTGTTTTCTTTATTTCTTTTCATTTCAGTCCCTAAATTCTTATTTCTTCTTAACCTTTTTACTTTCATTTCCTTTTTCCTAGCCTAACCTATCTTTGCAACCCAAACGCCACTAAAATCGAAGAAAAGTTTGACAAAGTCAGAGTTAGTTCTTTCAAGAACTTGTGACGAGAGATTGAGCGATAAAAGGAAAGAGAGTTGTGAGCACAGAAGGAGAAATAAAATCTTAAATTTCCAGAGTGAAACACATGCGAATTGAGTGACATATTCTTTTCCTTGGAGTGACCGTGAGGTTTTCTGTGTGTGTTTGTGTTGGTCATGTCCTATTCATTTTTATTTCTTTCTTATTCTAACCATGTCACATGATTCTTTCAACAATCCATCAATGAGGAGGAGAAAATAAAATCCAAGACGTGTCAAATGATCTACAATGTTCAAAACGTTTTTCAGACACATTGCCATGTTCAAGGCAATGTGTTCTTCATTGTCATAGATGGGGGGAGTTGCACCAATGTTGCAAGCACTTTAATGGTGGAAAAGTTAGGCCTAAAGACAACCAAGCACCTCAGTCCATACAAATTGCAATGGTTGAATGACGAAGCAGAATTGGAGGTCACCAAGCAAGTACTCATTCCATTCTCCATCGGAAGGTACAAATATGAAGTTCTATGTGATGTGGTGCCTATGAACACAAGCCATCTACTTCTTGGATGACCATGGCAATTTGATAAGAGAGCAACACATAATGGATACACCAATCAATATTTTTTTTCTCTTATGAATGCAAAAAGATCACTTTGGCGCCATTAACACCAAGTCAAGTGAATAAAGACAAATCTTGTTGAAGAGAAGCATCGAAGCCATGAAGGAAAAAGAACAAATCAAAGATAATGCAAGTGAAGAACAACAATCGGAGATTGTGGATGAAAACAAGTTGGAGTTGAAAATGAAAAGAATGAATGTGGCGAAGAAAATGAGAATTAGAAGAAGATTTTATCTAACAATTCTTTCCCTCCTATTCTTGATTTTTTCATCTTTGAAGGTTGATGAAAGGATTACTTCAAAGGACGTTCCGAGTGCATTACCCATCATAAAGATAATCCAGCATCCTCAAGGTGTTAATGATTCTAATGAGAAGATTTCAGAAGATGTTTCAAAGAAGTTCCTCATCATCAAGCAACAAAGCCAATCAGAATCATCCAACATCCTTCATGGTTTGATATGTCCATTTCCTTTGTTATCAATTTCTCCACTTCTAACCTTGATTTACTTTCCAGTGGGATGATTCGACTACAAGAAGTTGTCATATAAAATTGTAAGTTTCTTTGCAATTTTGGGAGGAGATTGGATGTCAAATTACAACTCTTCATTCTGCCAATGATTGATCAATTCAAGGATGGAAAGCAAAAGACCAACGTTCAAGAGACAAGTCCCTATACGAACAAGGGCTTGAGCAGAAAGTGTCTTTTGACACAATCAATGATCGGTGATGATTTTTCTAACGAACAATCTAGAATTTTTTTTTGTAATTTTCAGGTTGTTTCGAGGGACATGCCTCTTCCATGTGAATGTCCAAAAGACATGACTATTGAAGAATCAAAAGTCGCACCTTTTGAAGATCCGAAGAAGGTAACTTTTGAAGATGCCTATCTCAAAGATGTGTCTCTTAAAGATGATTTTTTCAAGCAGGATTCTCTTGAAGGTTCCTATCCATTAGCAAGGGAGAAGAAGTATTCAGCTATTCACATATCAATCTACTGCCATTTTAAGCCATTCTTTGATTTGAGGATAAATCACCTTAAAGAAGGGGGGGTGATGTGATCCTAACCAGCCCCAACATCTTTCACACACTTCTCATACCCTGGAATTGTGCCATGATGAATCTTAAGGGAGTTTCCTCATTCTTCACTTTATTTTTATATCATTCATGCATTCTATTAATTTACACCTATGCATTCATATCTTATTATATGCTTATAATATCATATCATTCATATACATGCCATGATTGCATATCATTTCTTAGGATGTTATTATTACATGTTTCCATTAATCATTTATTATGGATGGCCTGTTATTTGATGTTCATGCATATAACTTATATCCTACATAGTTATGCAAACCACATCTTTCTTTAGTTTAATTATTATATTATATTATAAAGTGCTTATTATGTTTGTTTATCCTTTGTTTGTAGGTTATTTTCAGCACACACATTCAAGGGGATTAAAGGGCATCTCAACATTAGCTCAGATGATTCAGAACAACTCAATAACAGCTCGCGGGGTTCATAATCAACTCAAAACAACTTGGAAATGATTCAAGGCAAGGCAAGCTTCAATTCATCTCCAAATCACTCCAATAGCTCGAGATAAGCTCAAGGACACTCAAAGAGAAGCTCACCTAGCTAGAGGCAGCTCGAATTAGCTCAAAACAGCTCCAAAGTTTAGCTAGTTCAATCGACTAGAAGCTCAGCTCATTTCAGCTCACCATTAGCTTGGCCAGCTCATCTCTGCTCATACTACATATATCATCTCAACACCCTAAGGGACATGTTCCCTCACAAGAGACATGCCCTTTAGCTTTGGAGGGAAACTCAAAATGGCGCCATATACTTTTGGAGCGAAGAGAGAATGGGCGACAAATCAGATTTGGAGGGAGACACCATCACCATTCAACCAACTTTGAATGAACATGCCTTTGTGAATCAATTTTTTCCCTTAGCCGAACAGTCACAAGCCATTTCGGCCATGTCCCTTAGAAAACTATAAATAGGGCATTTCATTTCATTTCATTTGTAAACACACAACTTTTAGAAATATAATTTTATCCTTTTGTAGAGGTTTCTCTCAAACTTGTTCTTTTAAGAACTTCTTGACTTATCAAGCCTTTCTAAGGTTTGTGACGTCTTCCTATTTCCATTCTTGATACTCTAGGTTGTTGATTATCATAATCATTAGTCTAAGTCCCTACTACCACCTTCAAAGTCCTTCAATTAAAAAACGAGTTTATAATCTAAGTATAAGTTTTTTTCTTTGAAACTTTGAATACACTTCTTTCATTTCCATTCCATTTCTTTCTTCATCTGATACCACCATCCTAAACACTTCATCATTTCTTTTCTTTTCACCCTTTTTCTTTCTTCAAATACAAACTCCACACTACCCTCTTCCGCACCATACTCAACCTTCATCCTTTCATCTATTCTTCATCAAAGAAGACGTTCGAAGGCACATGCTTGCTTGCATTCACGGTCTGGACAATCAAAGCTTCTCGCAACAACTACAATTGGAGAGTTAGAGCGTATCATAATATTTTTCCTAAAGCAATTATTGCATGTAGAATTTTGTTGACTATTGCTAGGACAGTTGCATCCGCAGAAAGAAGCTTTTCCAAATTGAAGTTGTTGAAGACCTATATGCGCTCTACAATGTCACAAGAAATCCTTAATGGGTTAACATTGATAGTGATTAAGAATGATATTTTGGAGAAAGTTTACTATGAAGATTTGGTTGAAGATTTTGCTACTAAGAGCGTCCGAAGGATGACACTTTTTAAATAAAATGTCACGATTATAAAGTTGCTTTGTGACATTGTCTTAGTTTCACTTGTTTGAATTTTTTATTCTGTAAGAAACAATCGTAATATGATAATATTGATATTTTACAATTTCATCTTATTATAAAATATTTTTGGGGCCTCATTTTAAAAAGTATCACATGGCCCGCTCATCTTTTGGGCCGAGCCTAAACTCTAGGATTCTATTATAGGAGTATCTTTATTTACTTAAAGATTTATACGTAACACTGACAACGAAAACAAAAGGTTTTTACAAGTGCCATAATTTAAGATTAAAAGATTCATTTTGTGGTTTATGTTTTAGGGATTTAGAATTTAGAGGTTGTGATATTAGAATTTAAGGTTTAGGTTTTAGGGTAATTTGGTTAGAGATTTAGGTTTTAACCTATAAACCTTATATTCTAACCATATACCCTAAATTCTAACAACCCCTAAATTCTAAACCTCTAAACATAAACTCCTAAACCTTGAACTCTAAATTAAATTCATACTTTAGGGTAATTTGGTTAGAGATTTAGGTTTTAACCTATAAACCTTATATTCTAACCATATACCCTAAATTCTAACAACCCCTAAATTCTAAACCTCTAAACATAAACTCCTAAACCTTGAACTCTAAATTAAATTCATACTCTAAAACTATGACGTTCGTGGAAATTTTTTGTTTCCGCTTTGTCAATGTATAAAATAATTATTTTTTGGAATAAAAGATGATTTTATTTAAAATAATATGAGTCAAAAAATTTGACTCAATACAATATGAATAATTCATACCGAAATAAACTAATAAATTACAAGAGAAAGCCCAATGTGCCAAAGTGTGTGCTACCGAGTTAGCAACACGGCTAACATGCTGAACCTGTAAATTGCCAAACTCTCATAACCGTTGTCTTGCTTCTTGAAGGTGAACTCCCACAGTCGAAACATCTAGAACTGGATTAGTAAGCCACACTCAATAATTGAATTAGTGTTGTATGTCAATCCAATTTAATTGGGAAAATAGTAAATTATCTTTTTCAAATAATATTATAATTTTTAACTAAAATAAATAAAAATTCAATATTTGAACACTGAGCACAAAATCAATAAATTTATATGCAACTCATTTGCTACTCTATATTATTATTATTATTATTATTATTATTATTATTATTATTATTATTATTATTATTATTATTATTATTATTATTATTATTATCAGTAAATGTATTTTACCATAAAGTATTTTGTGTGTCATATAATATAAATATGAAAAATCTACTATATATTTAATGAAAAATGAAAATGAAAATGAAAACTACATGTTGGTCACGATCAGATGCCACTTGGTGTTTGGATAATGTTCTTATTCGGGCCGTGCCTTAATTAAGGATCATTCACTGGAATTTGGAAAGATTTGACAAAGACACGTTGTTCGGTTCATACTGGGCACGGTTTACTTATACAAATGTTTTTTTTAAATATATTGGTTTTGAATTATGATGTATGCTAATATATATGCGGTAGAAACTATAAATTTTTATAAATGTTTTAATTTTAACGTTTATAGATTCATTTTAAGATTTAAAATTTTGTGTTTAGGTTTAGAGTTTTAAAATTTAAGGATAGTGATTATAATTTAAGGTTTAGAAAGTAGAATTTAGGTTTTAAGGTAATATGATGAGGGATTTAGATTTTAACCTA
The DNA here is from genome assembly GCA_958450335.1 of Hibiscus tridactylites. Lineage (NCBI taxonomy): Eukaryota > Viridiplantae > Streptophyta > Magnoliopsida > Malvales > Malvaceae > Hibiscus > Hibiscus tridactylites. The sequence goes on along the minus strand of OY288289.1, from coordinate 19,821,803 downwards.
TAAACTTTAATTTTAACCTTGAAGCCTAAATTTTAACAACTATCCTTATACTCTAACCTACTAAATATAAACCCTTAAGACCTACACCCTAAACTAAATCCCCAACCCTAAGACTAAGACTTATTATAAAAACTTTTAGTTTTCACTGCTAGTGTATGAAATAATTACTCTTTGAATTTTGTTGGGCTCGATGATCACAACAAAAATGTTTGCCAAGTGTGGAGAAGAATGAATTTTTGGGTGAATTTGTGGAAGCTAAAAAAGTAAGATTTAAACACAAGGATTTAGAGTGGTTCGACTTTCTAACCCAAAGCCTACATCCACTACCTTATTTTCCTACTAAAGATTTCAACCAAATTTACTAAGAATTTTGTTCCCTTTTCTCGGATTAGGAGGAAACCATTACAACGATCAAGCTTTCTACCTAAAGCTTGATCAAACACTCTCTTACAAGAGAAATTCAAAGCAAACTAAAAATTCCTCTAATAGATATATGTTTGCAACTCTAAGCACTCACCCAAAACCTATATCAATTCATCATAGGCTTCTTGTAACTCATCAAATGAATAAGAATTTGAGCAAGATGAGTTAGAAGTTACCTCCCCCCATTGAGGGCCATGAAGCATAGGTGGGCTACCTCATCATCGATGAAGTCTTCATCACTCCATGTCTCCACATACGTTTTCTTTGAAGATGATCCCTCTTTGCTGGACTTGTGGGAATCCTTCATCTTCTTCTTCGATTCATGCTTAGAATTCTTCAATTCGCTCTTCACGATCCAGGTGAATTTCTTGAAGAGATAGGCCATCTCTTCATCTTCTTTCCTCCTCACTTAGTTCTACATGATGGCATGTGGAGGAATTGAAAGCAACGACACGTGCGTTGATGCCTAGCTCCATGAGCTTCTTCTTCTCCATCTTTCTTATCCCTTCCTTCTTCTTCTCCTCTTCTTTGTTTTTCTTAATAATTTGGTGAGTGAGAAGTGACCCCATGAGTTCATCAAGCTTCAAGGTCTTTAGATTTTTAGCTTCAATGATGGTGGTCCTTTTTGAGTCCCATGACTCAGGAAGGGAGTAGATAAGCTTTCGGACAAGCTTTTCTTCCAGAATGGCTTCTCCAAAACATTTGAGTTCATTGGTGATGGTGGAGAATCTATCAAACATATTCGTGATGTCTTCATACGGTTCCATTTTAAGTTCTCATACTCGTAGTTGAGGAGGCCGATCTTGGTCTCATTTCCTTCGTTTGTTCCCTCGTATATAACTTCAAGTTTGTCTCATACTTCTTTGGCACTCTCACAAGAAGAGACTTGGGCATATACGTCCGAGCCTAAAGCACAAAAGATGAAGTGCAATGCTTTGCAATTAAGCTCTATCATCTTCTTATCGTTGGCATTCCACTCCACCTTTCTTCTTGTTGGCACGAATGATCCATCATCAACAAGGTCCCATAGATGATAATCTTTACCCTTGATGAAGAACTTCATCCTATTCTTCCAATAGGCATAATGTTCACCGTTGAAGAATGGTGGCTTGTCGATTGAGTGCGCCATTGCTTCGGTTGGTTGGATTGATGTATCGAGCTTCCCGGATCACCTCAATAGGATATTAATCCTGATTAATTGAGCCAAGCTCTGATACAAATTGTTGGGCTCGATGGTCACAACCGAAATGCTTGCCAAGTGTGGAGAAGAATGAATTTTTGGGTGAATTTGTGGAAGCTAAAAAAGTAAGATTTAAACACAAGGATTTAGAGTGGTTTAGCTTTCTAACCCAAAGCTTACTTACACTACCTTAACTTCCTACTAAGGATTTCAACCAAATTCACTAAGAATTTCGTCCCCTTTTCTCGGATCAGGAGGAAACCGTTACAACGATCAAACTTTTTACCCAAAACTTGATCAAACACTATCTTACAAGAGAAATTCAAAGCAAACTAGAATTCCCTCTAATAGGTATATGTTTGCAACTCTAAGCACTCACCCAAAACCTATACACTTGAGCAAATTTAACAATTAAGCTCACAAGTGTTGTCTATACAAGAAATATATAATTTTGGCCCTAAAGACAATTTGAAATCATAGTGTTGTTGACAATTGAAGCATTAACCATCTCTTGATGCTTAGAGGTCCCTTTTATACTCCTAATTGAGTTTGTAGCCGTTGAAGACCGTTGGGGTTGAATTACAGCAGTTGGAGCCTTTATTTCCCACCATAAATGCAGTTCTACAATTTGACGTATCGATACCCTTGAATCCGTATAGATACAGTCCCGATAAGAAAATTTCCGTTGAGCACTTCAAGCTGGTGCGTATCGATACGCATAGTAAGTGTATCGGTACGGTCCTGCAATTTAAAAGACCCTTGGGAAAATGACCGTTGGGGGTAGTTGGGCGTATCGGTACGCGATACAACCGTATCGGTACGCGAACTAGCCGTTGGATATTTTAAAGCACACCATATCCATACGACAAAGTGTATCAGTATGGGTTTTAGCTACTGAAAAATCACTATAGTTAAAACCCTAAAGGGTATCGATACAGTTTCACACCATATCGATACGGTTACATTTAAAACATGATTTTGACTACTTTAAATACACTTTAAATCACTCCAAAGCCTTGTAAAACCCTTAAACATATTTTCAAGTTGTTTTTGACTAAAAACATATTTTAAATTATTTTCAATTTAGTCCAAAACATTTTTTAATTATTATATCAAAAAAATTAGTTCTACAAATTATTAGATGAGTTTAAATTGATAAAATTATTTATTTTCCTTTTTTTTTCTTTTAACTTTTTTATTTTTTTAATTTCAATTATCAAATTATATTTATTCAATAGTTCGTTCAAAATCAATTCAACGTATAACCTTTTGCTTCATTTCTTTGTGTAAATAATGAAAGTTTCTTTAACAATTACAGAAAATTGTACAACGTTCGACGGACACCGCTGAACATCATTAACACTAAATACCGCTGAACATCATTAACACTAAATACCGCTGAATACCATTAAATTGATTAATAAAGATTAAAAATATCAATGCCTTAATATATACCGCTGAATACCGCTGAAAATTGTACAACGTTCGACGGATACAGTTGAGTCTTGTTGCTGGTGTTCTTAATGCATAATGATGCATTAATCCTCTATTGTTGTGTGCTTGAAACAGGGGAGTTTGATCCGTGAGCTTTGGAGGTGTTGCGGAAGGTTTTCGGATGCTTGGAAGGCTTGTCGGCTAGCCTTGTTTTGAGTATCGGTGAGTGAAGTTGGGTTTTCAGCTTTTAAACCAAGGTTTGAAGGTTTTGGGAGCTTAGTTTAAGTCTAAACAACTTTGCTAAGCTCAAGAGTAAGTGATTGGATTTTCGCTCTTGAATTGTGTTGTGTTTGGTTTTAAAAGCTATTGTGGTTGATGGTTGAGATGCATATGTTTTGCATGGTTTAAATCTGTTTTAAAAGCATATATTAAGCATGGTTTATTGCTGGTTTTGAAAGCCATTTGTGAAGGATGCTCAAGGTAAGAGATCCTTGGTTTTGTTTATGGTAATTGTGATTTTGATGCATAGTGGTGCATGTTGATCTATGGCTTTGTGTGATGCTTTAAAACAGTGAATTGATGATGATAATGTTACTTTTTGCATATTGGTTATGCATGTGAATCATTGGATTAATGAGGTAATGGTTTTGCATATTGGTTATGCATGTGAATTGTTGGACTATTGTGGTGATGGTTTTTGCATTGTGATTATGCATATGAATCAGTGGAATAACATGGTAAGATGGTTATGTTGGCAAGTGATGAAAGTGGTTCTTGGTTCGTTGATCGGATATAGTTAGCCGGCTATAGGATTGGGTGCACCGTGAATTAAGTCGCCTTGGAGGAGGAGTGGTCAAAAGTGGACCGGAAAGCTCCCTTCAAGTATCCTAACGAGATGTTTAAGGTCATAATGGAGGTGTTGCCCATTCGGGGACCTTGGTTGAGCAAAGATTATATGGTGTTTAAAAGTCCATATGTGAGAACCTTGTGCTTGTTAAGATCACAATGGCGGTGTAAGACCATGTGTGGATCTTGTGTGGGGTGTCCCGGATCTCGTTAGTGATTTATACAACTACCAATCGGTTATGCAAAGGTTGTATGGTGTTTAAAAGTCCATACAAGGAAACCTTGTGCATGTTGAGGTTGTATGGTGTTTAAAAGTCCATGCATGGGAACCTCGGGAAAAGCTAAGGTTGTATGGTGTTTAAAAGTCCATACATGGGAACTTTAGGCTTGTAAGGTCAAATGGTGTTTAAAAGTCCATTTGGGAGGCCTTGGATTGGTAGGGTGTATGGAGCGTAGGGACAACGCTCGAAATCCGCGTATCCGATCGGGTTGTTGAGTTGAAAAGTGGATGTGGTTGATCACTTGGAAGCCAATGTAATGTTCTTGATCATAAAGAAGCATGAGATGCTTGAAAAGATGCATGGTTGCATAAAAGTGTATGATGCTAGTGAATGCATGTTTACTTGTTAAGTTGAACAAGTGTTGATTATCATTTGGTAAATGATGCATGTGTGCATGAGATCTCTCTAATGCATTGGAGTCTTGTTAAGACTTGTTTTAAAAGGCATGTGATGATGATGATGTGATTCATAAGTTGTCTTTGTTTAATGCATGAAATGGATTGCTTGAGTAATGGTTTAAAAGGGTTTCTTGTTTGAAATGACGTTCAAGTTTATGAAAGGGTAATATGAAATGGAAGTGTTTCCAAGGTTTTGATTTAACTAAGCATATGGTATTTATGCATGGAATGGTTAAATGGATGATTATGTAATTTGTGCTTTGAAAAGGTTTTCTTAGCTTGCTAAGCTAAGGTTTGGTTTCATGTATGTGCAATGCATGGTTTAAGCATGATGTTGAAAAGGAGTTTTCAAACATGGTTTGGTTTGTCAAATCGGGTTGTTTTTAAAGTGTTTTGTAACCCGCTGCATTGATGGTGTTTTGGTTTTGAGCATTCCTCACTAAGCATTATGTGCTTACGCTCTTTTTTGCCCATCAATGCAGATTCTTGAAGTTTGGACAGCAAGGAGCAAGGGATTCAAGGTGGACTCCAATTGAGATGTATGTCTCGGTGAATAGCTATAGTTAATAAGGGCAATGGGGGTAGAATCTCTCGAATTGATGTTTTTGTATTCGTATATGTTCGGACAAGTATGTTTTAATGTTGTTGATGTTGCTGAATCATGATTTGGCTATAATGATTTTGAGTTGGAAAGTTTGTGCTTAAGTGGTTGCTTGTGTAGGAAGCATGCCTATAGAATTTGGGGCTTTTTGCTTATGATGTTGTTCTGATGATTTGTTGATGCTTGCAAGTTATATATATGTTGAATTGCATGCTGGTAAAGTTTGGTGGCAATTGGAGCATGTTTGAATGTTCAATTGCATGATTTGGTATGCTTGTTTGCTGCAATCTGTGCAGGCGTTTCGGAACAGTGTGCACCGTTTCGGAACGAGTGCCTTACATGAACCCAGGCGTCCGAAACGGTATGCACCGTTTCGAAACGGTTTGGTCTCTTCCAAGGCCGTGTTTCGGAACGGGGTTGATCGGTTTCGGAACGGCCCGTGTTTCGGAACGGGGTCGATCGGTTTCGGAACGGCCGACCGTTAGGGGCTGACATTGGCAGTTATATGTCTTGAATTGTTTACGTTTTGGTCCTAAAACTTGTTTGTGCAATTGTATGAGTTTGGGATGTCCGTTTGAGCTGAAATTTGGCAGGGAAGCATGAAACCTGATTAATTTTAAGTTGGTAACTTAAAATTTGGTTAAGTCCTTAAAGTTTTCAGAATTTACAATTTGGTCCCTAAAGTTGTAAATTGTTCAATTGGGTCCCTGTTTGATCTCTGATGTTTGTGATCTTTGAGTATGCTGTTTGCATGATCACATCTAAGGTTAATGTGCATCTAGACAAGATTAAAAAGAAAAAAAGGGTCGTTAATCAAGGTTGACTTTCGGGTTGACTTTGGTTTTCCCCGTGTAATCTTCATAGTTCGGGTCAACCGTCTAGGCCGGGCTACGAGGGTTACATGTAGGTTGAAGGTAGAGTCTCTAGGATACCAAAGGCCTAAACAAGGAGTGTCTCTAAGGTATCTAAAGATTCTCTTAACGGCTATAAGGTGAGACTCTCTAGGACTAGCTTGAAACCTAGCACACAAGCAAACACTAAACAAGATATCCGGTCTACTTGCGGTAAGGTAAAGCAAAGATCCAATCATAGAACGATAAAGCTTAGAGTCAACACACTTACCTCCTTCATCTTTGTCAAGCTTTGTAGATGAGCTCATAGGAGTGGCTTGAGGCTTTGCATTCTCCAAGCCAAACTTCTTGAGCATATCCTTTATGTATTTTACTTGGTTGATGAAAGTGCCATCCTTCTTTTGCTTGATTTGGAGTCCCAAAAAGAATGAGAGCTCCCCCATCATGCTCATCTCAAATTCACCTTGCATTAACTTAGCAAACTCTTGACAATGACATTCATTAGTAGAACCAAAAATAATATCATCAACATAAATTTGAACTACTAAGATGTCATTTTTGTACATTTTTATGAAAAGTGTAGTGTCCACCTTACCTTTTTCAAATCCTTTTTCAATCAAAAAATTTGAAAGCCTTTCATACCAAGCTCTAGGAGCTTGTTTTAAACCATAAAGAGCTTTGGTAAGTTTAAAAACATGATTTGGAAATTTTGAATCTTCAAAACCCGGTGATTGTTCCACATACACTTCTTCATTTATAAAACCATTTAAAAATGCGCTTTTAACATCCATTTGAAAAAGCTTGAAATTATGATAACATGCATATGCAAGCAACATCCTAATGGCTTCCATTCTAGCTACGGGTGCATAGGTTTCATCAAAATTTATTCCCTCTTCTTGAGTGTAACCTTGTGCTACAAGTCTAGCTTTATTTCTCACAATGTTACCACTCTCATCTAGTTTGTTCCTAAAGACCCATTTAGTTCCTATTGTAGATTGATTACTAGGCCTATCAACTAATGTCCATACATTACTTCTCTCAAATTGATTTAACTCTTCTTGCATAGCCATAATCCAAAAATCATCTTTCAAAGCTTCTTTTATATTTTTAGGCTCTATGCATGAGATAAATGCAACATGGTTCATTAATTTAAGAGAAGAACGAGTGGTTACCCCCTTGGATGGATCACCCATGATTTCACCATCTTTGACATAGTTCAACTCCCTTGGGTAGCTCACTTCCTTTTCCTCAATAGCCAAGTCCTTCAAGGCTTCAAGAGGTGGTTCTTGTGTGTCTTCTACTTTTGTTTGAATCTCATCCTCCTTTGAAGTTTGACCTCCATCAAAGGCATTTATGATTCCTACATCATCATCATCACAAGAATCCTTCCTAGGAAGGAGGTTATCATCGAATACAACATGAATAGATTCTTCTACTACTAAAGTTCTTTTGTTAAATACTCGATAGGCTTTAGAGGTTAAAGAGTAACCTATAAAAATGGCTTCATCACTTTTTGCATCAAATTTACCTAAGTTATCTTTTCCATTATTTAAAACAAAACACTTACACCCAAAAGGGTGAAAATAGCTAATGTTAGGCTTTTTAGATTTTAAAATCTCATAAGGTGTTTTCTTTAAAATTGGCCTAATCATTACTCGATTTACAATATAACAAGCGGTGTCTGTGGCTTCCGCCAAAAAATATTTAGGTAAATTGTTTTCACAAAGCATAGTTCTAGCCATTTCTTGTAAAGTTCTATTTTTCCTCTCAACTACCCCATTTTGTTGAGGAGTTCGAGGAGCCAAAAAATTGTGGCTAATACCATTTTCATTCAAAAATTCTTCAAACCCTAAATTTTGAAACTCGGTTCCATGATCACTTCTAATGTGTGAAATTCTAAGTTCAAGATCATTTTGGGTTAATTTTGAAAATGTGATGAATTTTTCCAAAGCCTCATCTTTAGTACTTAAAAAGAGAACCCAAGTAAATCTAGAAAAATAATCAACTAGCACAAATGCATAAGATTTACCACCCAAGCTCATAGTCCTAATTGGCCCAAACAAATCCATGTGAATTAATTGTAAGCATATACTAGTAGAAACATCATTAATGGATTTAAAGGAAGACTTATGTTGTTTACCCTTTGAGCATGCATCACAAATTTTATCATTTGAAAATTTTATTTTGGGCAAACCTCTAACTAGATTTAGAGAGACTAGTTTTTCTAAAACACTTATGCTAGCATGTCCTAGCTTCCTATGCCACAACCATGCATCATTTTCACTTTGGGCAACTAAACATGCATGAGATGTATGTTTGTCATCTAAATGCACCATGTATATGTTTCCTATGCGATGACCTATGAGCATAATATTATTAGGTTTAATGTCTACAATTTTGCAACCATTTTTATCAAATAAAACATTAAATCCTTTATCACATAATTGACTTATGCTCAATAAATTATGTTTAAGACCATCGACATATAAGACATTTTCAATAAGAATGGTAGAGTGATTACCTATGGAGCCAATACCTTTAATGTGGCCTTTGGAGTTGTCACCAAATGTTACTACTCCTCCACTTTTTGGCTTTAAATCCATGAATCGACTCTTGTCTCCGGTCATGTGCCTCGAGCATCCACTATCAAGGTACCATGAGTTTTGACTTTGTGCTTTGGCCTTGTAGCAATGCTCCCCCTACAAACAAAGATATTAAACCTTGGTTTTTGGTACCCAAATCATTTTGGGTCCATGAGTGTTAGCTCCCAAAACCTTGGTTCCCTTAGGAATCCAAGATGACATAGCAATAATATTATTAGATTTTACAAGCTCCTTAGGAACCCATACACTTCTAATTCTTTTAGCTCTACTATATCTAGGGTAGCTACCTTGTTTGTAGTAGTTAGTCTTTTTCTTAGGTTGGTGTGTTCTAGATGATTCTCCTACTTCATGCTTAGCACTACCAACATTTTTTAAAGACTTCTTGAGCTCATTTAGCTCACCCAACACCTTTTGGTGTTCACTATTGCATTGAGATAAAAGATTATTAAGATCAACATTTTCATCTTGAAAAAATTTAAGTTCATCTTTTAATTTTAAAATCTTTTTCTCAAATTTAGAATTAGCTTGAGTGGGTGAGTCATTTTTCTCATTTAGCTCTAAAATGATTTTCTTGTTTTTAATGACCGACTCTTTAAACTTCTCAACTAATTCATCATATACCTCTTGTAACTCATCATATGCATCATTTAACTCTTTATATGAAAAATCTAAAGTAGATGAGTTAGAGGTTACCAAGGAGGAATCTTCCTCAAGTTCCATGAGACAAAGATTAGCCACTTCTTGTTCGTCATCCTCCGATGACTCCTCATCACTCCAATTAGCAAGCTTGGCTTTGAGTCTCTTCTTCTTCTCAAAGCCCTTCTTCTTGAGTTGAGGGCACTCCGAACGGATGTGGCCGGATTGTTTGCACTCATAGCAAATGATGGGATCCTTTCCTTCTTCTTTGTTCTTCCCTTTGAAGTCCGTTTTTCTTTGGATTTTTCTTCCCCGGTTGGACCTCATGAAACGTGAGAATCGTTTGGCTATCATAGCCAATTCTTCAAGTTCATCCTCCTCACAAGATGAGCTCTCATCATGTTGTGAAGCTTTAGCCTTGAGAGCTATTCCCATATTTTTCTTCTTCTCAACCTCAAGCTTCTCTACCCTTTTCTCTTCTTTCTTCTTCTCATCTTCCCTTCCTTGCTTCATGATCTCATGAGTAAGGAGAGAACCCACAAGCTCATCAAGCTTTAATGTCTTCAAGTTCTTTGCTTCGATGATAGCGGTTCTCTTCCCATCCCAAGACTCGGGAAGTGAATAGAGTAGCTTCCGGACAAGCTTGTCTTACGGTATGATCTCTCCATAGCCCTTTAGACCATTGACAATCGTGGAGAATCGATCAAACATCTTTGACACCGTCTCATCGGGCTCCATCTTGAAGTTTTCATAACTAAGATTGAGAAGTCCAATCTTAGTTTCTTTGACATCATTGGTGCTTTCATAAGTGGTCTCAAGAGTGTCCCACACTTCTTTGGCACTTTCAATGGATGAGACTTTTGAGTAGATGTCCGGACCGAAAGCACAAAACAACATGTGGAGAGCTTTATCATTGACTTGAATCTTTTCCCTCTCCTCTTCACTCATTTCGGCTTTTTTCTTCAACACCATCTTGCCTTCACCATCTTGCTTCAATGGAATGTATGACCCATCCTCAATGACATCCCACACAAGATAGTCACTAGACTTGATGAATAGCCTCATTTTATTCTTCCAAAAAGAATAGTTGTCACCATTGAAGAAATGAGGCTTTGTGGTCGATTGTGACTCGTACATGCCGGAACCGGAGGTTGAAGCCATCTCTTGATATTTTGATGATCACACTCTTCCAAGGATCTCCTCTTGTGGTTGTTAATCCTCAAAGAGTTAAGCTTTGATACCAATTGTTGAGTGGATCGAAAGATCGATAATTACCAAGAGGGGGGTGAATTGGAATTTTAAAGGATTGTGGTGGAAATTGGCAAATAAAAATTGAAGAACAAGGGATTTAGAGTGGTTCAAGTTCCAAATGAACTCTACATCCACTACCTTAGTCTCACTAAGAATTTGCAACAATTTCACTAAATCGATCTTCCCCTTTTCTAGGACAAGGAGGCAACCCTTTACAATTTCGGTTGATTTTTCTACCCAAAAATCAACCCAACCCTCACACAAGAGAACAAAGAAATTTGTAGGCTAATTAGGTATCTCTCAATACAAATGATAGCCCCAATACAAGCACTCAACCCAATTTTACAAAGTATGAATGAAGAACACAAATTGGGATTTTACACAAAGTGGGATTTTTGCTCAAATGCTTGAATTTGATGTTTGGATGTTTGCTTTAGGATAAATAGTTGTTGTTGATGCTTTTGGATGTCTCTTTTATACCTTCTCATTGATTTCTAGCCGTTTGGGTGGTTGGGAACATAAATGGAGCCGTTGGAACCCTCTCTTGCCACCATAAATGCAGTCTGCACCAACCCGTTTCGGAACACGGGGAACCTGTTTCGGAACGGACTAAAATAGAAAGAGCCGTTGGGGTGCATTTAAGAGCCCGTTTCAAAACGCCTTAGGGCCGTTTCGGAACGATTTTGCCACTGTCAAGGGTCGTTTCGGAACGGTCTTAGCCCATTTCGAAACGCCTTAACGGTTTCAAAAAGATAGTTAAAATCTTACAACGATCATATTTTCAAAATAATATAGAAACCTGTTTCGAAACGTTTTGGATCCGTTTCGAAACGAAAATGCTACTGTCAAGGGTCGTTTCGGAACGGGCTTGATCCGTTTCGAAACACCCTCTTGATATTTTAAATTTCAGCATATATTTGAACCGTTGTAGTCCTTTTTTAAATCAAATATGAAGAACAGTTTCGAAACGAGTGAATCCGTTTCGAAACGAGTGGAAGTGTTTCGATACACGTTTCGGAACGATAGTCGACAGTGATGAAAACGTTTCGAAACGCCTGAGGGCCGTTTCGGAACGGGTGCTTAAAATTCACTGTTTTGGCTTGAAACACTTAGAAAAATATTTGAAGGACTTGTTTTTAACTTGGGCATAATATAAAAATTATATGGGGATATTTTGAGGACTTTAAAATTCATCTTTACTTTTTCAATTTAGTCCTTAGGTTTTAAGTTATATCAAAATTAAAATACTCGTTTCACAAAATCCTTAAACTTTTGTAAATATGCAAAATCTAGTTTGGTTAGGAAATTAAAATCAATTGAGCGTGTTTCCTTAACTGGTGCGGATGCAAAGATGTTTCGAAAACGATCACTTTCCCTAGAGTTTCTAAAACATGAGTCTAAAGAGTTTGAAGATGGAGGAGGGTTGGATGAAATCCTCTTCCCCTTGGAAGCCTTAGTTTTTCTCTTAGACATCTTAAAGAAAATTTTGAAAATTCAAGTAAAAAAGATTGTCAAGGGATGATTAAGGATGATTAAAAAGATCTAGGGTGAAATTAAACAAGAAATTTTGGCTAAAAGATTAGGTTTGGCTGAATTTTTGCAAAGGGAAAATTGGTTCAGGCTTTTTCACAAACACTTGGTGTGCAAGTGTTGAAAATGGGGGTTTTGAGTAAAATTGAATGATGGGTAAACCTCATGCAACAAAATCATTTGATTTACAACAATATAAGTTCTCTAACACCACCTAATTCTACCAATAAACCACAATTTTTAAGTAAAGTTCTTATAAAAAAATTAGGGGTTTAGAACTTTCCCAAAGAGTGATTTTTGAAGTACCAAAACTCAAGAACAAGGGTCAAATCCAAGATGGAGATGAAAGCACGAAGGAAATCCATGTTTCACGCTTGAAAAACGGTTTGGATGGAGGAAAATTTAGTTTTTTTTTGAAGGGGTCCATTTTGGGGTGTTTTAGGTGTCTTTTGGTCGAATGAGATTAAAAAAAACAAGTTGATTTGAAACCCTTTAAAAATGGCCCGCCCAACCAACACGCCTAAAGGGATCGATCCCTCGGGTTAGGGGATCGATCCTTTTAGTGTAAAATTCAAGGATCAATTTTTAGGAGCTTACTGCCAACGAAGGGATCGATCCCATTTTTTTTGGGGATCGATCCTTTTTCTGGAAAAAATGAACTTTGGGCACAAGGATCGTATAGACGAGATTTAAGCTCTAATGGAGGCATCCTATGTCATATGTATGATATGAAGTGAGTTTTAAATGCCTTAGAAGATATCTATGTGCATGAATGTTAACTTGAAACAACAAGATATGCAAATTACATCATAGATCAAAATTTAGTCCTCTAAAAGCACACTATCAAGATTATTTCAAGTTACATACACACAAAGGCTATATAAGGTCCTAAGCATGCATTTTTGATAAAATTACTACAAGACAACATCATATTCTCAAAATTCATCATAAACGATCATATTAAGCATAGAGAACATGATTTCACAAAATCAATCAAATATTGTAAATTTAAGGCCAAAAACATAATTATGAGCATATTAGGCCATAAATGTGCAGCTCATGCAATCTTAAATCCCCCTTATTAAAGGCACTTAAACAACATATGGGGACCATCAAACATGATTTGAAACATATAAACACACATAATAAACATAAATGAACAAATATTGCATGTTAAATAAAATGTCACCACTTGAACCAAGATAGGTTGATTAGCCCATATCCTCTTCAAGTGTCCTTCCTTCTAGTGTGTCTAGAGCTTTCCGATTTCTTCATTTTGCTCACCATGACTCCAACACACCTACAATCAAGGAACTATGCATGTTTTGGTACCCAAACTCTTTTGGCTCCATGAGAGTTAGTTCCTACAATTTTATTCCCTTTTGGTATCCACTTAGACAATAGATCATATTCTTTGTTAGCAATAAGTCCTTTTGGAACCCAAATGCTTCTAATTATCTTTCTATTAAATGATCTTTGATGACCTCCTTGTCTATGCCCATTAAAGTTCTTCCTAACATAGTTGGGTCTTGAATTTTCACCTTTTCAAAACTTTTAGTCCCAACTTTATTAAAAGAAACTTTAAGATCATCAAGTTCCTTTTGATGATCATCATGGACCTTTGAAAGTAAGTTGTGCAAGTCTTGATTTTTCTTTTCAAATTCTTTTATTTTAACTTGTATTTCCTCAACTTTACTTTCAAATTCCTTATTAGGTTTGGAAAGAGAGTCATTTTCATTTTTCAATTTTAAAATGATTTTTCTTTCTTTTTTTCAAAATTGACTCTTCAAACTCCAAAGCTAATTCATCATAAGCCTCTTGCAATTCATTAAAAGTATAATCAATTGAAAAAGATGAATTAGAGGTTACCATAAAGTCATCCTCAATAGCCATGAGACACAAGTTGGCTACTTCATTCTCGTCCTCGTCGAATGATTCATCATCGCTCCAAGTAGCTACATGAGCCTTATGCATTTTTCTCATAGATCTTTTTCTTCAATTGGGGACAATCGAACTTGATATGTCTCGGTTTTTTGCACTCATAGAAAATAATTTGATCTTTCTCTTTGTTGTCATTCTTGAATCCCTCTTCTCTTTGAAATCTTCTCCCTTTGTTGGACCTCATGAATCTTTTGAATCTCTTGGAAAACATAGCCATCTCTTTATCTTCATCATCTCCACTAGAATCAATATCTTCTTTGATGCTTTGAGAGCAACACCAAATTTCTTCTTTTCCACTTCCTTCTTCTTTTCTTCCTTACCCTTTGACATCATCTCATGTGTAAGCAAGGAACCAATGAGCTCATTCAACTTGAGAGTCTTAAGGTCCTCTGCTTCTATAATCGTTGTTTTCTTTGAATCCCATGAATCGGGAAGAGAGTAGATCATCTTCCTCACAAGTTTATCTTTCGGGATCACTTCTCCATAACCCTTCAGTCCATTAACAATCACAGAAAATTGATCGGACATAGTTTTGATTTCTTCTTCGAGGTCCATCTTGAAGTTTTCATAATTGAGATTGAGAAGCCCAGTTTTGGTCTCCTTCACTTGATTGGTTCCTTTATGTGTAACTTCAAGTTTGTCCCAAATCACTTTAGCATTGGAACAAGATGACACCCTTCCATACTCATCCGGGCCAAGGGCACAAAATATGAGATGCATTGCCTTAGCATTTGTGGAGAATCTCTTGTTTTCTTCATTGCTCTATGTCTCCATATTACTAGTCGGTGTGGTGTAACCACTCATGATGATCTTCCAAGCTTCAAGATCAAAATCTTGAATGAATAGCTTCACGCGGTTCTTCCAATAAGCATAATTAACTCCATTGAAGAAAGGAGGCTTGTTGGTGAGTTGAGAATCGCCCCAAGCTTCAAAGGTGGAGGTGGAAGCTATGAATGACCTTGTAGATGATTGCACACTTCTTGGATCTTCTGAAGAGGTTGCAAGACCTTCCAATGAGCCAAGCTCTGATGCCATTTGTTGAGAGTGACAATCCATCTAACAAAACCAAGAAGGGGTGAATTGGATTTTTGAAGGAATGGTGGACACTAATTGCAAAGGTAAAAATTGCAAGGAGATTTAGAGTGGTTCAACTCCCTTAATTGGAGTCTACATCCACTACCTTAGTGACCACACTAAGGATTTTCCACAAATTCACTAATTTGTCTTTCCTTTAAGGATAATGAGCAACCTTACACAATTCAATAGACTTATACCCCAAAGTCTATTGAATCCTTTCCTCATAAACAAATACAAAAGAGCAAACTAGGAAATCCTCACTAGGAATGTGTTTCCAAAGTTTAAGCTCTTTCACACACCCAAAGAAACACTAGCAAAAGAATTACAATGAAGAACACTCTAGTGTTTACAAGAAAGATCGAAAATTAAGCACAAAGTGGACTCTTGAAAGCTTGACTATTTGTGTAGACTTTCTTATTGTTGCTGAGTTGATTTTTCTTTGTTTTTGTATCCTCTCAATCAATACTAGCCGTTTGGAGCCGTTGAAGATTTCATATAGCCGTTACCTACCTGAAATCAGAGCATTTAAAGCACGAGGGATTGATCCTTTTACAAAGGGATCGATCCTTTCTTATGAAAAATATGACCGTTGCAAAAAGAGATCGATCCCATACACCAGGGGATCGATCCTTTTGCACTGAGATAAAAAATGAGTGAAACTGTCAATCAAGGGATCGATCCCTTGCATCAGGGGATCGATCCTTTTTGCCTTGAAGACTGGAAAACAGTTTTCTTAGTGCAAAAACGGATCATACTTGTTTTGAAAAAGATCGGTAAAGTTGGAAAACATTTGAAACGAATTTTTCAAGTTTATTTGGACTTTGAATTATTTTTGCAAGAATTTATATATATTCGATTAAGTCCAAAAACAATTTTCTTTTAATTTGTTATATCAAAATATTAGTTCATCAAAATGGTTACCAGATCCGACACTTCGTAGAAAGCCAACTGTGCGACCTAGATCAACTCGGATCTTCATGAGTATGGATCTTCCTCACAGAGAGAAGGGCCAACGTAAGAGATGCAACATTTGTAGGGGGTGAAGGCCATTCGAAATCAAAATGTCCCAATGAACCAAGATATGTGCCCATGCCTCAATGGTTTGTCATGTTTGTACTTGAAAATATAATGGTTGCATTTAAAATATTGTCCGAATGTGTGGTAGTTGTTTACTCAATTAAAATATAATGTTTGCAATGTTTACTCAATTAGGGCCAATTTATAACTTTTACAAATTAGGGATCCTTAGATGAAATTCGTATTATCAATCAAAAATTAAACTTACTATTTATTATCCTGTGAAATATCATTACTAACAGATGTCATTTACCTATCTGATTAGACGATACAATATTTAGTGACAATTTCGTAAATTATTCAAAACTGTTTTTATTCGAATTGATCTACCAAACGATTTCCAAATTTTACCAAATTTTAACAGCAACCTTAAAACAATATTTCTAATAGCATACAAAATTTTAGGACGTTTCAAATTCATTTACTATGATTTCACTATTTAGGCCAAAATATACTATTTATATCATATTTTAACCAAACAACGAATAATAAAAAAACAAAAGACATAGTAAAAATTCAATATTCAAATTCAATCAGTACTCTAAGTTATTACACAAATAAAGATAAAATCATTTTTTTCTTTTGCATCCGCTTACGTAATTTCTGACAATGAGCGGATATGGTCGAAAAATAGGTGTGTTTTGGGTCCTTTTACGTTGGGGCCTCAATTCTGCCCCAAGAACCACTTCAGTATCCTCCTCTTTAGCATCCACCTCTCCAGCATCCTCCTCATTCACCGAGGGCATAGGAGGCGGTGTTGTGAACATGTCCATGCAACCGCTCTACCCTCCCATAAACTCTGGTGAATTTAGGAAATCTTGTATTTCCTGAAAATCCATACTCTGTTCAAAGTTCGAGTAACGAGGTAACTGTGGAGGAATAAACTCGGTTTTGTATAAAACAACATCAGCAAACCCGTGAGTATCAGAGAAGCTCGGGCCCACTTTTGGTGCGTGATGTGTAGGGGCTGGTTCCTTTTCCCAAATAACTAGCGGGCCCACTTGTGGTTGTTCCCAAGTTGTTGGCCAACCTTCGGGATTTTGAGACCAAACATGATTTTGAGATGCGACTGCTGCTGCACTCTTGGAAGACTCAGCTTTACCACCATATTTTTCTTAAATGTTCGACATTGTTCCCGTTCTTCGACCGAAGTTAAGTAAGGCTTTCCATTATTAAACAAATAAATCAGGTACTTTGACCTCTGAAAATCAAAATCATCCTCTTCGATTTGAGCGTGAAATGGTACTGTTGAATCTCTGTTGTTCCACATGGTAATGTACTCAGCATGTATGACTTCCTACGGAACATCTGCCCTGCCGCGTCCATCATAATTGTGCAAATAATCATGCTCATTGTGGGGATACGAAATAGGCTGGTGGAAGCCAAATTGCCTAAGCACCCCGTCGGCAAAGTGGAACTCGACAATCGCAAAGTGGATCAATGGTGAAACCGTACACCACTTGTTAGAATCTTTCAATAGTTCATCTGGTACAAATATGCGATCATCGTTGTACGACATCTAAATAAACTGCAAAAATAATGATTATTATAATAAGACCTAACTATAATGTAAAAAAAACTATTAATTAATATATATCTTACTAAATTGTAAACAATACAGTTAACCACATACCCGCTCCTAACAATACAAATCAATTTCCGCTCTAAACACTTTTAAGTTGTTGTTCGCCAATCCCGTGTGCGCTTTTTTCTCGCACCATCTGCATACAATTCACAAATAATGTTTTAATTAATAAAAAAATAATTAAAAATTATCACAAAATTTAAACTTAAAATCAAGATAATTACCTGGCGACAAGAGAAAACTATACCGGTGTTCGAGTAATCGGTGTCCAGAACGAAAGTTGCTGCCAAGCCCATACTTGCAGCAACAACAAACATCCACCAATATCTCGAACCTTATGATCATTCTCTATTTTAGCGCCCTTGCACAACTCAAGATACATAACTACGAAAACCAAAAGAATTGTGTAAACTAAAAGTTTGTAGAATCTATCTATCAAAGTCTTTTTCATTTCAAAATGGGTTTCGTTTCTATTGTTCATATCTTTTTTGGTTCTAACATTTTTTTAATTTATTTTAAACTTTTGTAAATATAGATTAATGTTTGAACATGAATGAATAATTGGAACGTAGATAAGCATGAACTCTTCAAATATTTACAAAGCCTTGTGTAGTTTATTAAAACGACGTCCTTCTATTTTTAATGTCAATGATATATAAAGTTATTTTAAAAACATATTTTATTTTAGTAAAAAATATATTATGGAGTCCTCTTTGAAGTCATTTTTTTTGTAACTTGTTAAATCAAAAATTTTTGTTATTTTTTCTTATGAACATTTAATTCAACTCATTGAGAATTTCTTTTTGAGCATTGTACGATTGCTCACTTCGCACATGTCAAAAATCCACACTGTAGATAAGAACCCATTAAAGGTCTTTTCTGTCTCGTGTATATCAGGACTTCAATTTGCTAAACAAATTTCACGGAAGCAACCTTGTTGGCATAAAGTGGGTCATTGAGTGGTCTGAAACTATTGGTTATGATTCTTTTTTCTTTAGTTAACGTCTGGAGTTGTTTTCTTGCAAAGATTGACGAGGACATGCAAAATCAAGGGAATAAAAACCTTCCATATTGCACTCTATCATGTTCATATAGGATGTTGAAATAATAATATTAAAATTTATGATATGCGACTTGATGATTGTTCACCTCATTTTTTAATCATGTAATAAAATTATAAGAATGAAGCATATTCCTTGACTAACTGTTCACCTTGTTATAAACTCTCCCACGTTTGGATTTTTTTTTTTACTTTTGTCATGTATATATATATTTTTTAAAATAAATTATTATAAACCGGTCCCTTTCACGTTTTAACATTTATATTTTACCCGTCAAACCTATCAATCTTGTTCGGTCCCCGTCTCCATCACTTCTACTAAAAGTGGAAAAACCCTACTAATTTAGAGAAAACCATTTGATAACTTCACCACAACCACAAGAAGTTAAAAAGATGGTGTGAATCCTGCAACATAAAGTAGACATGTAACACCCCGAATACCATGTAAACCAAACAAGAAAAAAAAATAGAAATGCTAGGAGTAGGAATATGTCTAGATTCTGCTGTCTGGCCACTGATTTATGTAGCGGTGGGAACTCAGAACTAGGAGGGTAGATGAGACGAGTAAAACTTGTGTAGTGATGATGAACTCGATCTAAATTCGAAAAGCTTGAAGTTAAGTTCGACTCAGTTTGAAAACTCACGAGTTTAAAATTATTAAGTTTAAATTGAACTCGAAGTCAAAAATTAGAGCTTAAACTTGAAATTTACTTAAACTTATCTAAAAGCTCGATTCAAGCTCAAACTCGAATATGATACTAGAACAACATATATAATAATATAATACCGATGCTAGAATCGTGTATATATGCATAGTAAATAACAGTGAATGTTATATATATAGGGTAATTATTTGATGCACCAACAGTGGAAAGTTTTCTCTTTCCACAAGCGGGCTTCTAAAGTTGTCACGTGTCCCTTTTAGGGCCAAAAACCCTAAGCTCAATACTTTAAACAATAAAATTTATTCTCATACCTTAAAACTTAACCACGAATACTAAGACCTTAATTCTAAACTCTAAACCTATCCTTTAAACCCTAAGCTCTAAAATTTATGTAGAAAATTTTTTACCGCCAGTGCATAGAAAATTATTGGAGTGATCTAACAGTTTCTAAGGGTTCTTACAAATGGCTCAAAATTTTCTAAAAATTACAACGTTACCTCAAACTTTTTAAATTTTTTTGAATCGACCCTGATAATTATAAATATCAATATGTTGTCTCAATAGTTCTATTCATTAATCAAATTTAATAATTTATTTTAAAAAATTAAAAATTATAATATATTATTTTTTTCGTGTAGCTTACGAGTTTTTCAAGCTGGGTATTTAGTAATTCGTCTCAACTTGTTAAAAATACACCAAACTTAAGTTAAATATTAATCGAATTTTAATTAAATAAAACTCGAGTAACATGCGATCTGCCTCACTCCTTTTACAGCTGTACACGGAACTGATGTGGGTTCATTTCCATGACTTAAAAAAGGCAGAACCTTTAGCCACCGCTGCTCTCTGACATCAAATAAGGTGTGGGCGTGGGCTAAACATGGCTCGCTCATCAAAGTGTTCAAAAGGCTAGGACCACCACCTAAATAAAGAGGTCTCTTGACCCAAGCCTAAAGCAAACTCCGGATTTACGTGTCTACATTAATATTTTAGATACGTGGCATCTTCTACTTCGCAGAATTGGGCATTCCCAAATCCCAACCGTATTGCAATAACCATGCATGCAAAAAGCAAAGGCATAGATTCAAAGAGATGTTGTAAGATTGTGTTATCCGTATTATTGATCCCTCATCCATATTTATTGCCGATATTTTTCGTTATTTTTTGGTTTTACTTAAAATGTCTTGATGGATGAATTTAACTACTGGTCTCAGTAAAAAAGAGTACGGCAATCATTTTAGAAAATATGAGTTCGAATGGCTTTATCTACAAGGTATATACGCCTTATCAAAGGTTTATGAAAAAGTATAGACATGTAAGAAATCACCTTGTTATCACTTAACTATTAAAAAAACTTGGATTTTTAATTCTTTCTCATTTTTAACTCTTTTGAGATAACCTGTAAGGTGGTGTTCATTGAAAAATTAGTCGAATCTTCATCTGTTGGTGTTATTTTTAGTTGTGATTTTGTCGCTCGTATTCTATCGAAAGTCACTAGACGATTCTCAAAATTGAGAACTACTGGAGGCTTTGCAAAATCGAGAGTTCTTCCAACTTGTGTGCATGAACTAAGAATGACAATTCGACTAGCGGATTTGGATGTTAAAATTACTATTCGTTATAGGTTTAGAGAGGATATATAGAATCACTGTTGAATATTCATTATTTGAAATCACATTACTTATGCAGATGCAGATTCAGATACATGAGTTTGACTTGATATTACAAAATAGGCAATATGTCCCAAGTGACTGCTCTCTGTTCCACCGCCGACAGGGCCCTCATCGGCGCTTCATCATTTATGGCAACCTCGATTCTATGTTAGGTCGTTTATGATGAATTTCTGACTTGTTTTCATGTTTGTTAAGTTTGGTTCAAGTGGTTACCGAAGATCTGTCATTTTCAGGCGAAATCGCACCATTTCGCGCCTCCGGCGACCCATTCCATTTTTGTTAAGTGAACCGGCTCAGCCCAAAACCGAGTTGTTGCGAGATCGTGCAATACTATAAATGATACGCAAATGGTGCAAGTATACACGTCGAACGAGTAATAAAGTGATGAGTGAGTATCGTCTCCATAGGGATTGGAGGTATTCACGGTTGCTGTAACAATAAAGATTGAACTTTTTGCAGATGACAATGCTATGGTAAAAGAGATGACGTAAAATAATGCTGAAGCAAAACAATGCAGAGAAAGATGAGATAACAATATGATAAACAGGTCCCCTTTCGTATACGAACTCACTACGGAATGACTGGCTGGGAATGATGGACAACCTAACTCAAGCTTCTTAACGATACTAAGGCTCTTCAGCTATCTTCTATGCTAGGCGAGATTTACTAAGAGTTCTCCTAAACTATCTCTAGCAAGGAAACTGGGAGTCAGAAATGCTACAGCCATACCTCTCGGCGTAAACTCTTAACACTCCCCTACCCTTCACGAACTATCCTTTTTAGCCCTTGAAACCTACCACTTATCTCTAAGGTAGGTTAGAGTCTGCCTCTCAACAGTCACTCCATTGCTTATGAGGGTTCTAAGGCTAGCTCTCTCAATTACTAACCCCAACATACACTTAAAGAACAACCAACTCACGAAGGCACTTAAGGTAGGGCCTGTTTCTCAAAGCACTTGCAACCCTAGGCTCTTACAACTTTAAGGAAATGAGAAATGCATAACAAAACATAGAATCATGATAAACACTGAAAAAGCTATAGCATGCATTAAGAAGTACTTAAAATAAAATCATCCATCAAACCTAAGCCACCTAAAACAGTTCGTGACTGGCAATATCATCCAACGTATCATTGCGATAACATCACCAACTACAAAGATATGAAAAGAAATTGCTATAGCGACAACAAGAAAGGTGAACTCCCTTTCCGCCATGGACTGCCCGACTGTCTTAGGCTCACCGCCTCTCTCGAGGCCGGTGAGGCCACTCCTTGGAGCTTCAACGATGGAGGACACCAAGCTGAGGAAGATGAAGGTGAAAACTCCCCTCTCCTTTTCTTTCTCTTCCGCCTCTCTTTTTGCAACACACTCCACAACCACCTTTTTTCTCCAAACTTCTCTCCCCTTTATATAGTGGAGGCTTCTAGGGTTTGGTGCCCTAAAGATGCCTTGATAATCTCCCAAGGAATAACCACCGACAAGGTCTGCCACGATGGGACAAGGAGGACAGTCTGCAGGTGGGTACCGGCTGCTGCACATGTCAGATCGTCCTTTTCTGCATGTTCACGTTCTTCTACAGCTCACGTGTGGGTCAATATCCACTTCCATCATGCTATAGCAATTCCCGACACTGACTTTCTCTCTTGACTCCTTTCCTACGCACCACCACAACCCAAACCAACCTTCCGAGCAGTACCCCTAAATATAGACAAATAACCAACAAAGATAAAGATGCACCCATAAGAAGAAAATGCAGTTTAAATGCTATGGTATGAACTCAAGAACAGACAAATGCTATAGCAAAAAGGTATGAAAACAATGATATATATGTAGTTATCACACCCCTAAACTTAAGTTATTGCTTGTTTTCAAGCAATGAATAGAACATAACAAAAGAATTACTATGTCAAAGATTTAACCTAGAGGATTGCTATGGCAATATTTCAGTCCTCAGAAATAACTTAGGCAAATAAATATATTCAACCAGACGTGAGATCATTAAGAACATTCCTTAGGACTAAGCTGTGTGCGTGTGTGCGTGGCTGCCATCCTCCTATACTTAAGCTGGTGAGACATATTTTCAAGGAAGCTCCCTAGTTATACCCTAACTATGTTCTCTAGTTCTTTTCCAATTTTTAGACTCCCAAAGATATAGGTTTTATGCTACAAAGAGTGTCAACTCATCACACCTATCGTTCTTAACTCTAGATGAACAGAGAGAAAACCACTCACCCCAAGCTAGTAGGCAGAGTCATCCCGTGACAATTTTCATTCACTCATATGCTATAGCAAAGCTTTCCCATTTTTTTAACACTGAAACTGCTATAGCAAAGCGGAGTGTCCTTCTACAAATATGCTGTAACATTTATTCGTTTGTTTGAGCACAGGGTCGTCTAGTTTTTTCTTTTAAATTCTCTAGAGTTTACATATCAGAGTTTACTAGGGTTCTTCCTGATTTTTTTCTAACAAACTTACTTATAGAAAGATAGCAATTGTGTAACAAATTTTTTAACAACTAGATCCTAAATTTAGTTCTACAGATCTCAACTAGTTGTGTTTTTTTTTCTAACTTAGTTCAGGTTTTTAAGATTTCATCGTCAGACATCATAAATACACTCACATGCTGTCTCTAGACTAAACATAATGGCATAGTAAAATTTTTTGTTCTATCCTATAATGCATATGCTAAAGCAACATATTAACTATGAACACTAACACCCCCAAACTTAAGAGATGCATTGTCCGCAATGCATAAACTAATCTACACTATATGCCATGAAAAATGATGAAGAATGAAAAAAAAATGAAAAGAGAAAAAAACAGAAAAAAATTAGTTACCTCATAGGTGCAGAGGCTACGTGGTACTACTGGTACTGTCCATTGATGTTTCAGAGGAGTAGTAGTGTGGGTTTTCTACACTGTCCACACTTTCTGAGGATACTGACTAAGCACTGAATGAGGGCCTGTCACATCTAGCAGTATGTTTGATGCGTGTTTTTGGTCTGGATGTTGTAGCATCCGCAGATCGCGCTAGTGTCGGCTCAGTTGCTTGTGCTGTAGTGGTCTCCTTCAGAGGGGTTTCCTCATGATCACTTTGTACATGCTCTGGCTCAGGAAGTTGGTTTTCCGGTCGTGACGGTGTTGGGTTAGTTGCCTTCCTGGTACGTTTCTTTTTCTTGGTCGGGGTAGCCATTGGGTCGGCCTCTTAGATAGTGGGCTGAACAGAAAGAGTTTCTTTTTCTGGTTGGGCAGTGGGAGTTGTTGGTGCTTTCTTTCTCGGAGTCTTCTCCTTGGCAGCAGGTTGGATGGAGCTAGGGTCATTGGGGGACACTGTGCTTACTGTAGCAGTGGTGGGGGCTTGCAGTAACTCCGTGGGGAACGGTGGAAATGACACGTTCTAGTTTGACAAAAGTTTGCTTAAGCAGGATGCTATGGCACTATCACGGTGTTGAGCATACTTGAAGTACGCCCGCTGGTGTGCCTTCATCAGGCTGAGCTCGGTGCTCAGTTCTTTTGTTGTTGCCACCAATATCGCTACTCGTGCTGCAACAAAACTTTTAGCTCCCCACTCCACTGTTTGCTAAGGCATGTTTTCATTGAATCCTCGAAGTTCCGTAATGAGGGTTGGAGTTAAACCTGTCTTTCTTGAAATAGTTGCATCCACTAGATCGTCTATGAAGACATCTTTTCTTTTACTAAGAGCATTAATCAAGTTGGGGAAAACAAGAGGACTACGAGGCCGTTTCAAACAAACATATACCTCATCCACTATTATCTTTCCTATGTCAGTGCGTCTACCATGTATTATCGAGTGAATGAGAAAAAGTCTAGAGATGTGGACGGTAGCAGTGTGTAGTGTAGGCATAAACTTATGTCTCACAAAATGGTTCCATAGCTTGGCCTCAAGTTTGAGGCGTCCTCTCTCGACTGACTTGTTGTTTTCTAGCACAGTTCCCTGAAAACAGATATCCTCTAGCACCTCACGCTGTGTCTGTGCGTCCATTGTCATCACAAAAGAAGTATTGCGGCCTACAGTGTGCTTTAGCCCATAGAACTTGTTAATTGCTGCGGTAGTGAACTTCATATGCTCTCCTCGCACATGAACTATAGATTGTGTTGGACTTGTGAGGTGTGCATAGAACTCCTTTACGATTGAGGTACAAATCTCCTCAGGGTGAGCAGCGAAGGTCTTCCACTCATGTGTTCCAATGACATCCATGATAGACTGGTCGAAGTGATCTTCTTCCTCTTTAGGGTATTTAAACCCTAGTTCTGGAAGAACGTTTCTATATTTGATCTTTGTCTATCTCTCCTTTGTTGCCTCATTAAGAAACTTAGAGATTTCTAGGACTGGTTGTTTAGGTTGAACGGAAGTCTCAGGGGCGTTCTTGCAACGAGCCATGTAAGGTTTTTGTTGAAAAATAGGGGATGAGTGAATATGTGAGGGGAAAGAAAATGGTGAAGGGTGTTCTGTGTGTTTGGGAGAAAATCGAAGAGATAGAGTGAATAAGAAAAAAAGTTTGAGTGTTGAAGAAGATGAAGAAGTTAGGGGACGGGTGATGATGATAAAGAAAATATGGGAAGTTGAAAAGGTGGGGAAAAACTGAAGAATTAATGGGAGAGGGGAGGTGATGGGTGTGTGTGTCGGCTTTAAGGGAGAGAGAAAAAGTGGGAGTTAATGTGATAGTTGACGGCTGGAGAGAGAAAAAGTGTGGGTTTAGGTGGCTAGGGTTTCTCCTCATTAAATAGGTGAATATTCTCTCTCTTGCTTTTTGTTTTTTCTCTCTCTTTTAATTCATCCTCTCCACTTTTTCGGATAAGACCTCTCTTTATATTTTTCTTTTCCACTTTTCTTTCGTACTTCCAAAAGTGGATAAAAACAAACTCTATGTCCTTTTCCCTTTTCTACCTACCCTGTAGATGGCACACTCTCCTGCTTTTGTACCTGACATTGTACTAGGAAAGAGAAAGCCTTGTACGAGGGTCACGTGAAAAGATATGAAAATTAAAAACAAAGATAGCATAAAACTAGACTAAAAAGAAAATCATTATTTATGGACATGCTATAGTATAAAAGATAGAGTTTAAACATGCAAACTTTAAAGGATCGTGAAGATCCAGATGTGACTTGTCTCTGAGGACAAGGGCTCCACTGTACACCTTCAGGCGTTGGCCATTGACTTTGAGGACTGCACCGTCTTCCAACTTCTTAATATCCACTACGCCATGAGGGTACACCTTGTATATGATGAATGGCCCTGACCATCTTGATTTCAGCTTTCCAGATAAAAGCTTTAGCCTGGAATTCTAGAGAAGCACTTGTTAACCTTCAGAGAAATGCCTTGGCGAAATGTGTTTGTCATGCCACTTCTTGGTTTCTCCTAGTAGATGCGAGCATTCTCATGTGCTTAGGCTCTGAATTCCTCCAGCTCGTTAAGCTCTAGAAATCTCCTTTCACCAGCAAGTTGGGCATCCATGTTGAGTTTCTTGATTGCCCAATAAGCTTTATGCTCAAGCTCCACGGGTAAATGGCACTACTTGCCAAATACAAGCTTGAAGGGTGACATGCCTAAAGGTGTCTTGAAGGCTGTCTTATATGCCCAAAGTGCTTCATCCAACTTAGGGGACTAGTCTTTTCTCTTAGGATTAACCACCTTCTCCAAGATTTGCTTGATTTCTTAGTTGGAAACTTCAGCCTGTCCGTTTGTCTGCAGATGATATGTTGTAGCAATCTTGTGCCTGAATCCATAACGATGTAATGCTTTAGCAATAAGCTTGTTGTCAAAGTGAGTTCCTTCATCACTGATGATGGCTCGGGGTGCTCCGAACCTAGTGAAGATGCTCTTGTGAAGAAACTTCATGACTGTCTTGGAGTCGTTCCTTGGGGTGGCAATAGCCTCCACCCATTTTGACACGTAGTCGACTGCTAGCGAAAATATATAGATCTCCATATGATACAGGAAACAGACCCATGAAGTCAATTCCCCACACATCAAAGATTTCAACCTCCAAAATATTTTGCAATGGCATTTCATTCTGCCCGGAGATGTTCCCCGTTCTTTGACATCTGTCACAAGTCTTGTAGAACTCGTGTGCATCCTTAAAAAGTGTAGGCCATTATAATCCTGCTTGAAGAACTTTTGCAGCAGTTCTAGCACCACCAAAATGCCCTCCACATAGTGATGAATGACAATGGTACATAATGCTATGGTATTCTTCCTCTGGAACACATCTCCTTATGATCTGATCAGGACATTTCTTGAACAAGTAGGGTTCATCCCAATAGTAGAATCTTGCATCATGTCCGAATTTCTTGAGTCCTTGGCTAGATAAATCAGGAGGCAAAATACCACTAACTAGATAATTAACAATATCAGCATACCACAGAATTGCTGTAGCAGCTAACAGTTTCTCATTAGGGAATTCCTCCTTAATTTCAGTTTCACTACCTTGTGTGGTAGCATTTTCTAGCCTAGATAAATGGTCAGCTACCTGGTTCTCACATCATTTCCTATCTCTAACTTCTAAGTCAAATTCTTGTAGCAAGAGTATCCACCTAATAAGTCTAGGTTTAGCATCCTTTTTAGTCACTAATTACTTAATGGCTGAATGATCGGTATGAACTATAACCTTAGTGCCTATCAAGTATGACCTAAACTTATCAAAGGCAAATACTACAACAAGCAATTCTTTTTCAGTAGTGGTGTAATTGATTTGTGCATCATTCAAAGTGCGACTAGCATAATAAATAACATGAAAGAGTTTACCTCGGCGTTGTCCAAGTGCTGCACCGACGGCGTAGTCACTTGCATCACACATAAGCTCAAACGACTCGTTCCAATCAGGTGGAATGACAACTGGTGCTGAGATAAGATTCTTCTTCAGTTCTTGAAATGCGCTATATCAATCTTTGTCAAACACAAATGGTTATTTTGCTGTAGCAAATTGCATAGCAGCTTTGAGATCTTCGAAAAACCCTTGATGAATCTCTGATAGAAGCCAACATGCCCTAGGAAGCTTCTTACTCATTTGACAGTAGTGGGGGGAGGTAGTTTTTCAATGACCTCGACCTTTGCTTTGTCAACTTCTATCTCTTGCTTCGAAATCTTGTGGCCTAAGATCGTTCCTTCCGTTACCATGAAATGGAATTTTCCCAATTGAGCACCAAGTTAGCTTCCTCACACCTCTTTAGAACCTTGGCAAGATTGCCCAATCATGTGTTGAAGTCGTCTCCGGAGACCGAGAAGTCATCCATGAAAATTTCTAAAAATTCCTCGACCATGTCTGAAAAGATAGCCAACATACATCTTTGAAAAGTTGTTGGAGCATTGCAGAGACCAAAGGGCATTCTCCGAAAAGCATAAGTTCCATAAGGGCACGTGAAAGTCTTCTTCTCTTGGTCTTCGGGTGCTATAGCAATCTGATTGTACCCAGAATATCCATCGAGGAAGCAGTAGAATGCCTTGCCCACTAGTCGATCCAACATCTGATCAATGAATGGGAGGGGAAAATGGTCTTTCTTGGTCGCCTTGTTGAGCTTCCTATAGTCCATGCAAATCCTCCACCCCGTGACGGTTCTAGTAGGCAATAGCTCATTCTTCTCGTTTCTTACCACGGTCACGCCTCCCTTCTTCGGTACACATTGCACCGGGCTGACCCATGAGCTATCAGATATCGGGTAGATTACTCCAGCATCCAACCACTTGGTTATTTCTTTCATCACTACATTCTTAATGATTGGGTTTGGTCTCCTCTGGGGCTCAACTGAGTTGCTGTGACAATCATCAAGCAAAATTTTGTGCATACATATAACAGGGCTTATACCCTTCAAATCAGCCATAGTCCACCCTATTGCATTTTTATGCTGTAATAACATATTTACTAAACTAGTTTCTTGCTTAGGTGTGGCACTAGATGAGGTTATCACATGCAAAGTTTAATTTCTTCCTAAGTAAACATATTTAAGATGTGATGGAAAAGGTTTCAGTTCTAAAGAAGGTGCATGATCAAGGGAAGGTTTAGAAGGTACAAATTCTGAAAAATCAAGAGGTTCAAAGTGCGTACCTGGTCTAGCCTCGAGTCGACTAGAATGCTTCAGTTCCCTTGAGAGCTCTTCTTGGTCTGAATCATCATATTTGTAGAGTGCTTCATACTCTTCCATTTGCATCTCATTGCTACATCAAAACTCATCAGTAATATTCTGTGCTGTAGCATCTACATATTGGCATACTCTTGGGTTGTTTGCATACTTGAGGGTGTCATGAATATTGATCGTGACCGTCTGATCAGCCACTCACATTGTGAATTCACCCTTCTCACAATCGATCAAAGCTCGCCCGATTGCTAAAAATGGCCTTCCCAAGATAATGGGTGTGCTGCTATCAGCTTTAGAATCGAGGATTAAGAAGTCGAATGGAAAGGTAAATCCGTCCACTTTTACCACAACATCTTCAACTCTCCCTTCTAGGCGAACATGAGAATGATCTGCTAGCTGTAGCACAACCTTGGTGGGTTGTGCCTCTCAAATTCCCAGTTTCAGAAAAATCGACTTAGGCATCAAGTTAACACTTGATCCCAAATAACAAAGTGCTCTTCCAACAAACTTGTCGCTAATAGAACATGGGATAACAAAACTACCTGGGTCCTTCCTCTTAGGTGGGAACTTTCTCCACATAAAATAGCATTATTCTACTATAGGGACAATTTCTTGCTTCTCGACCTTCTTCTTTTTCGTGACTATATCCTTGAGGAACTTGGCATATATTGGCATCTGATCAATGGCCTCCAGAAATGGGACATTGATATGTAATTTGTCCAGGATATCTACAAATTTCTGGAACTGAAGGTCTTCTTTCTGCTTCTTAAATCGTTAAGGAAAAGAAGGAGGGGGTCTAACTTCATTTGTCTGAACTGGTGGAGTTGCATCTTTTGATGTAGCAAAAGCAGGCTCCTCCTCCGGTGTTTCTTTTTCTATGACTTCCTCACCCTTCTCTTCAACTAGAGGATCTTGTAAGTTATCTTCTTTCTGAGGAAAGTTGGGCTGAGAGTCCCCCTTCTCTTTTCCCCTAAACTTGCCTTCTTTGCTAATTTCCATGCCACTCCTTAATGTGAGTACACTGCATTGTTCCTTGCTATGGTCCTTTGTGGCTTCAGTGTCACTAGGCAGACTTCCTTGTGGTCGCACATGCAAGGTTTGAGCTATTTGACCCACTTGTGTTTCTAAGGCTCGGAGAGAGGAACTATGGCTTTGCAATAAGGCTCCTTGATTTTTAATGTTTGGTACATGATCATGTAGCAAAACCTTCGTGGTTCCCATGAAATCTTTTGTCATAGCCATAAATTTTTTGAATGTAGTTTCCAGCGTACTGTTTGATGAAGATGTTGCTCCCTTGTGACCTTGCCATGGCATCATCTGGTTAGAAGATGGTGCTTCGATCAGATTTTGATGTGGCGCTGACTGAGTAGAATTACTGTGCCCTTGATCACCCCAACTGAAATTTGGATGCTGACGCCATGATGGGGTTGTAGGTATTGGAGTATAGATTGTTGTTGCGGTTATAATTCCACACATAGTTGGCTGACTCTTGATTGTCAGGGCATTTACTCAAATGGTGATTGCCATCGCATCTGAGACATAAGGTTGTGGACTTCACTTCCTCGACTTCGTTGGGACGTTGGAGATTCTTTAGCATATTTGTGATAACAGCTAACTGGGTGGCTACCGAGTGATTAGCTCCACTGTCTCGAGCTACTTAGGTTCTCCTCCCCGTTCCAAGCCTTGTGGTCGGAAACTAGTAATCATTGTTGGCTACCCTCTCAAGAATGTCAAATGCTTCCTCCGGTGATTTGTCTAATAAGGTCCCATTTGCTGAAACATCTAGCATCATCCTTGTGGTAGCATTTACTCCATTATAGAACATAACCACTTGGGTCCAATCATGAAAACCATGATTTGTGCACTTCCTCAATAACCCCTTGAATCGATCCCAACACTCATACATGGATTCGTCATCAGCTTGACGAAAAGAAGCAATATCATTTCTCAACTAACTGTTTCTATTTGGTGGATTATACCGTAGCAAAAAACTTTTGCATAGATCTCTCCAAGTCTCCATTGATCCAGTTGGCACTCCACTTAGCAATGCTCTAGCAGGATCACGTAAAGAATATGTAAACAATTTAAGCTTTAGCATATCCTCGTGCACTCCTTGCTGTCTGAACGAGTCACAAACTTCCAAGAAAGCAAGAATATGTTGTCTTGCATCTTCGTGGGGCATACCTCCAAACTGACCAATAGTGTTCAACATGTTGAACATAACAGGTTTAAGCTCAAATTGGGCTACCTGAATTTCTGGAGCTACTATTTCGGGATAGAGATCGTCCAAGATAGGTGTCAAATGATCTCTAATTGCTCGTGGTCGAGTTGCTTCTCCCTGGCCATTTGCCATGACATCTCTGTTACCTTGAGGTGGTGGTATTACTCCGTTCATGTTTCTAGTCTCTTCTCTTCGAACACGTCTCCTAAGTCTCAAGAAATGCTCGATCTCAGAAATAAGTGATTACAGGGGTCCTCTAGGTCGCCTTCTGGTCATACACTAGCAAGACACCTGAAAAGAAAAATGAAAAACCTAAAATAAATATGTACAAAAACAAAAAGAACAAGCGATAAAAACAAAAACCGTAAACAACCAATTGCCAATCCCCAGCAACGGCGCCAAAAACTTGTTGCAAGATCGTGCAATACTATAAATGATACGCAAATGGTGCAAGTATACACGTCGAACGAGTAATAAAGTGATGAGTGAGTATCGTCTCCACAGGGATTGTAGGTATTCACGGTTGTTGTAACAATAAAGATTGAACTTTTTGCAGATGACAATGCTATGGTAAAAGAGATGATGTAAAATAATGCTGAAGCAAAACAGTGCAGAGAAAGACGAGATAACAATATGATAAACAGGTCCCCTTTCGTATGCGAAACTCACTACGGAATGACTGGCTGGGAATGATGGACAACCTAACTCAAGCTTCTTAACGATACTAAGGCTCTTCAACTATCTTCTATGCTAGCCGAGATTTACTAAGAGTGCTCCTAAACTATCTCTAGCCAGGAAACTGGGAGTCAGAAATGCTACAACCATACCTCTCGGCGTAAACTCTTAACACTCCCCTACCCTTCACGAACTATCCTTTTTAGCCCTTGAAACCTATCACTTATCTCTAAGGTAGGTTAGAGTCTGCCTCTCAACAGTCACTCTATTGCTTATGAGGGTTCTAAGGCTAGCTCTCTCGATTACTAACCCCAACATACACTTAAAGAACGGCCAACTCTCGAAGGCGCTTAAGGTAGGGCCTGTTTCTCAAAGCACTTACAACCCTAAGCTCTTACAACTTTAAGGAAATGAGAAATGCATAAGCAAAGCATAGAATCATGATAAACACTAAAAAAGCAATAGCATGCATTAAGAAGTACTCAAAATAAAATCATCCATCAAACCCAAGCCACCTAAAACAGTTCGTGGCTGGGCAATATCATCCAACGTATCATTGCGATAACATCACCAACTATAAAGATATGAAAAAAAATTACTATAGCGACATAAAGAAAGGTGATCTCCTTTTCCGCCATGGACTGCCCGAATTTCTTAGGCTCACCGCCTCTCTCGAGGCCGGTGAGGCCACTCTTTGGAGCTTCAACGATGGATGACACGAAGCTGGAGAAGATGAAGGTGAAAACATTCATCTCCTTTTCTCTCTCTTTCGCCTCTCTTTTTGAAACCACCTTTTTTTCTCCAAGCTTCTCTCCCCTTTATATAGTGGAGGCTTCTAGGGTTTTGTGCCCTAAAGATGCCTTGATAATCCCAAGGAATATCCCCCGACAAGGTCTGCCAGGAGGGGACAAGGAGGACAGTCTGCAGGTGGGTACCAGCTGCTGTACATGTCAGATCGTCCTTTTCTGCATGTTCACGTGCATCTCACGTGCTGGCCAATATCCACTTCCATCACACTATAGCAATTCCCGACACCAGCTTTCTCTCTTGACTCCTTTCCTGCGCACCACCACAACCAAAACCAACCTTCCGAGCAGTACTGCTCAATATGGACCAATAACCAACAAATATAAAGATGCACCCAGAAGAAGAAAATGCAACCTAAATGTTATGGTATGAACTCAAGAACATACAAATGCTATAGCAAAAAGGTATAAAAACAAGGATATTTATGCAGTTATCACCAGTCAACCCGAGACCAAACCAGATCGACCCAATAGCTCTAACCTGACTCGTATCTGATCCGACCCGAATCTGTATCGGACCTGAACTGATCTAACCTGACCCGTCTGTCGAGTCAACTCAACCCGGGTTAGTCACTGAGTCAACTCGGCCCGAGTCAACTTAGTTGACCTTGCCTATTGAATGCTGACGTCAGCGTTCACTTTTACCCCGTTGACCTGCTGACGTCAGCGTTAACTTTAACCGTTGACCAAAAAGTCAACTTTTCTGAAAACTTCTATTCTATGTTTTTTGACGTCCTGAGTTCATTTTTGAAGCCCGTTTCACAAAAATCAAATCCGAAAGCCTTTGAATTTGACCTTGAACCTGAACTTGTTTATGTATTTAATTATTCAATTAAGGGTACTGTGAATAAGGACTAAAATGAGGATTTTGTGTGATTGAAGGTATTCTCGGTTCCTTGGATTCACGATGTTGAGGAATGTTGAATTCAGGTTTAAGGGGGTTTGAATGTCGTATCAAGAATCGGCTAATGTAGCTCGGAGTAGGGGTGGGAGAAAATACCCGACCCGAAAACCCGACGACCCGAAACAAAAATACCGGGTAATTCCCAGAAAAAAATTATCCGACCGGGCCGGGTACCCGACCCGGAAAATTTCCCGAGACAAGGGTCGGGACACTGGCCGAGAGTTTTCCCTTACCGGGTACCCGACCCGACCCGATAAAATTTAATATATATTTTTTATATTTAAAATTATATTTTTATTTTATGTTTCTTAATATTTTTACTCTAAAATTAAGTTTAAATCCCTACAATTTTTCTGTGTTTGTATTATATTCTTTTAAGTTTTAAGTTTAATTTTTTTTAAATATTTTTGTGTTTAACATATGATTTTTTTTAATTTTAAAATTTAAAAAAATAAAAAAAATATGAACCGGGTACCCGGTAACCGATTACTCGGGTACCCGAATTTTACGGGTGCCCGGATATAATGGGCCGGGACACGGGCCGTTTAATGAGGTACCCGGATGAACCGGGTACCCGAATCCCGGGTACCCGACAATTCCAACCCCTAGCTCGGAGTTAAGGTAATACATTACTACCTCTAGTATGCTTTATGAACATGTCGGTATTCGATTGATTTGTGCATCCTTTTAAAGAAGTATATGGTTAGCTTTACTTACGTCGAATCAGATACAAAAATATAATTGCGATAACTCAAATAAGTTTAGCATATTCGATTGAGAAAATTTATAAATTGGAAATATCTATAGCTTCAAATTAATTCGATTAAGACCCGAATAATATGAATACGAAAATGATGATCAATGGGAAATCCGAGTCCAATGTTTTTGCGATAAAGCGGTTCACCCGGAAACTTCCAATTCAAATTATCTTGTTATAAAGGATGTTTGATGCATGAGAAAGACTAAAATACCCCTGGTAATTTAAGCGGTTTAGAAATCTGCGATAGATATGGTAAAATGATCAATTCATCTGAAGACTTCGCGTAACTTTGAATATTTTGGTAAAAATGCTCAACCCTCCAAATTGTAAAATAATCAGAACTTTCCTAAGTTCTGAATATCTTTCTCCGAAGAAAAAGCCTACATAAATTCTATTCATATGTCAAGATTAATCAGTGACGTAAAAGTTGAATTGATCTGAAATGACTAAAAGGATTGAAAATGCCAATAAGGTTGAGCTAGTCGCAATGCGTATAATGGCCAAAAAGATGAAAATACCTTCGGGAATTAGATGCCGAATTAAACATAATGATGGATGTACCTCCGATAATTGAATCAAATGAATATTTGGAAGGAATCGAAAGACTCAGGATAATTGAAAAGCCTTTGAACACTAAAATGACTGAAATGCCCCTAAGGGTTGAGGCATGACTCACGTACGTCAATCACTCCTAATATTAATATAAGGTTGGAAGTTTTTTCGCACAGAATATAAGTTCAAATACTCTGTGGCAAGTCATGTGGTGAAATATGAAAGCAACCGTTCAGATATACGGTACAATTCGATGCATTAGAAGGGTTGGTTAGTACTGCAAGGTTGGGATATGTTGTTCAAATTGTTTGGAGGCTTGAAAAACTTCTGGAAATCTTAATATTTTAAATCGCCACTTTATCATTATAGGTCTAAATTACAAAATAACCTCTAATAGTTAAATGACCAAAAATGCCCTCATTGGCTAGAGTAATCAAAATAGACCTGAATGTATCAAATATCGTGAAAGATTTTGACATAGAAATCTCTGAATGCCTAGATGGAAATCTGATGAGCAAATAGAATTTCCCGAGTGACTATTTATGCCTCGTTTGTATAAATTACCAAAACGACCATGTATGATAAAATGACCATAATGCCCTTGTAGGCTTAGATGACTAAATTACTCATTATATATCAAAACTCTTAAGATCTTGATTTATCAACTCCTGAATGTCTGGTTTGAACCGTTAGTATGAACCCCCTTTAATAGGGACATCGTTTATGAAATTCGTTCAAATTGTCAAAAGTTTAATGTGTTCCCTTCCGTAAATGCCAAGTATCTCAAAGAAATAAATTGTTCCACCTAGTGTGTTCCATGTGTGCTACATTGTGTTGTATGATTATTACATGTTAGTAAACAATTTAATGACTTAATTATGAATGATGATATGCTTGATGAAATGATGAACTGGACATATGATAACATTTCTTCCTGCCCGTTGTAAGTCCGCTCGATCTGTATTCTTGGTATATGATTGTGCTATGTGGTTATTTGATATGTGATAATATTGTCTATCCGCCTGATGTAAGTAATGGTATAATATGTTAGCTTGACCTAGGATGACACAATCTGTTTGCATGATAAATGATGATATCGTCTGCTCAATGGTATGCCCATATATGTGTCTAAAGAGTATGAACTTCTGTTTCTGATGACTCGAATGAAATATGTTCGCCATATGTATTATATTACTCATGTCTGAAATCTGAATACCTATTGTTATCTAGTGTATACTTTTGGGTTATGTTATGAAGTCTCTGTTGGTACAGCCTTGATCAAGCTTGTAAATCCATATGGACTCAAGGTCTCCCCTTGGTAGGTTCTGATGCTTTAGTACAGGTAAATCCTTATGGACCTAAGGCAGCCACTTAGGTGGCACCTATGCCCATCGAGCCTAGGGTAAGTCCTTATGGATGCAGTTCTGGGGGGACTACATATTGGTGTAAGGTTGGAGGGTAGTTACTAGTAAACCCTTGTATGTACTTCAACATTTGCATTGAATTATTATGTGTTCTTATTGAAACACACTAGACACCAAACTCTTTGTTTTCATCTTCGTAATCTATCAGCTTGTATAATTCCCGTTTGTTACTCGATGATTGAATAAAGAACAAGTATCGTTATTCTCAAGTATAACGTTACCCTGAAATATCGGAAAAAAAATGAAGACTGTTACTACTTGGAACATCATGAAAATGTTATGCCTACCATATATCTGCATGAGCTTATAGCATCTTTTGGTAGTTCTGTATTACTGAGCTTTTCCAAGCTCACGTTGTTTTTACCATCGCATGATAAAAGAATATATCATGGTATAATGTTTGACATCAGTGTTCGAGGTTCTCTCGACGTTGTTTTGAAGTATGGTACTATATAGTTAGTGGGCATGTATGTCATGTATTGTTTTATGATGTAGTCTGTAAAGCACATTCTGAAATTTTTGTTATGTGTTTAAATGACTTCCTGAAATGGTATTTTAAACATAAGTTGATTTTACAGTTTAATAAGTGTTTTGAGAAAAAATGTTTTTACGTGTAATTTTACTGTGGGTCGCTATTGTGACCCTAATGTGACTTTCTAGGATCCATTGCAACGCATATGTGGGTATAGGGGGTTACATTTAGTGGTATCAGAGCTTAGAGTTGCATCATTCTGGGTAGATCGGCCGATCGTCTGTCATAGGGTGTCTGGTCTGTACATGCCTCTAGTATAATCGTGCTCCTTCAAGCCGGAACTCCGATGTCGAATCTTTCTCTTCCTTGTAATACTTGAATCTAAGTATCCTATCATGCATTGCTCGATTTATATTGGCAAGGAATTCATATGACATTCGTCTGTGATTCGATTATGCTCGATGGATTGGAATCTGGGTAAAGAATCTTAGATGGTTCATGTATGTGAAAATTGAAGATTTGATTTAGTTTAAGAATAAATGTTTGAT
Organism: Hibiscus tridactylites; assembly: GCA_958450335.1. Taxonomy (NCBI): domain Eukaryota; kingdom Viridiplantae; phylum Streptophyta; class Magnoliopsida; order Malvales; family Malvaceae; genus Hibiscus; species Hibiscus tridactylites. Next base: position 19,784,236 of record OY288289.1, on the reverse strand, counting down.
TATGCGAGGTTACCAAAATAAGATTTCACGTAAGGTTATTCGGTGATAATGATATTATTTGAGAATAATCTAGTGAAAATTTGACCGAAGATATTATGAATTTAAAAGAAAAGTGTCCGAGAGTGTGGTGAAAATGTAAGTTTTGTGATGACTCTATTATGCACGAAGGAAACAATTGCCTGATTATGACGAAGATAATTGATATCAGTTCGATACCTTGGTTATGTTCGATTAGCTTGAAGGAAGACATTTTCTTTGAAAATGTGGCATGGTGTATCATTATGTGTCATCCTTGATTGAAATTTGATGTTATATCCCAATTCTATATTGCCCTATGGGAGGCATTGGGTACTCGTTTGAATTGCAGTTGTAGCTCTTCAAACGTAAATTGATGGTTAACCTCGAAGAGTAATTCAGATTCTGGGAGATATACCTTTAGGTTGTATGGTTGTCTTCTGTTATAGTTTGGAAGGTTCCATATCTCTGATTGAGTCAACTTATCGTAACATTTATGAGACAAGCATTCGCTTGACATTGTATGAAATTCAGTATGGATTCAAATAGTGTATTTTGATCAGTTAGTCTTAATGGTGATATGGGATGGTTTTGGGTCCAAGACAGTACGAGTGTCTAAAGGCACTACCATATTGATATGTGATCGTCTTAGAGTTCCGAGAAACAAGGATACTTTGATGGAATATTTTCAATACATGTAGGGGATGAAAGAGCAACTTTTGCATCTCTCTGGCTCAGGTAAATTTCGAGGACGAAATTTCTTTTAGGAAGGAAGAGTTGTCACACCCTAAGTTTAAAAAAAAGAATGAGAAGAATGGTCTTCTCGATGCTTTTACGAGGGCTTGAACCCTTGACCTAGGGACAATGAGTGCAAGCCTTAACCGTTGGGCTAAGGTAGTATCCGATTATGATCTACCTCAACTTCATTTTAAGTTATTCACCTTTGTTATATCAAAAATAATAAAAGTCTGAATCAAAATTTCTCCATGTGTTAATTAAGCCCCCTCCAAAGAATACCCAAATCGATAACTCTTTTTCTCGCGACCCATCATCTCCCCCTCCGGCCTTATCCTGATCTCAGCCACAGCTGGCTCGTGGCGTGCACTCCCACCACCGGCGTGCTCGCCGTTGAGCAGTGAATCTGATGCCACTGGCCACTCTCGAAGAGTCACCGACACTCATGTTATAGAGGCCCTAGAAGATTCAATCGAAACCTAATGGTTTTGTTATAACATTCCGTCGATCCGTTCGTATCTGTCTCTGGTGAAAGGCACCGACATCACCAGCTTATGCACCATTTTGCTCTGATCCTTCAGCGTCATGTCATGCGTGCTACCGAGCCGTACATCGCTGGTGAAAAGCCGTTCAAAAGTTCGACCTTAAACCTAAATGGCCGCCTTCGTTGCCTACATTTTTCGGCCTCCCACGTCGACCATTCGAGAAATGGACATCGGTTCTGTGTTCATGGCTTTAGAGCGAGCAAAACCTAAGTGACCGCTTTCTGTTCCGCCAACGGCAGGGCCCTCATCGGTGCCTTGTCATTTCCGGCAATCTTGGTTCTATGTTAGGTACTTTTTGATGAATTTTTGACTTGTTTTCATGTTTGTGTGGTTTGGTTCAAGTGGTTAACCGAAGATCTGTCATTTTCAGGCGAAATCGCACCATTTTGGGCCTCCAGCAACCGTCCACAACCCATTCCGTTTTGGGTAAGTGAACCGGCTCAGCCCAAAACCCAGTCAACCTGAGCCCAAACCAGATTAGACCAATAGCTATGACCTGACCCGTATTTGATCCGACTTGAATCCGTATCTTAACCGAAATGATCTAACCCGACCCGTCTGTCGAGTCAACTCAGCCCGAGTCAGCCGATTCAACTTTGTTGACCTCTGCCCGTTAACTGCTGACGTCAGCGTTGACTCTAACCCCGTTGACAAAAAAGTTAACTTTTTTGAAAACTCCTATTCTATGTTTTTCAAATTCAAACCCGAAAGCCTCCGAATCTGACCTTGAACCCAACCTTGTTTATGTATTTAATTATTCAATTAAGGGTACTGTGAATAAGGAATGAAATGAGGATTTTGTGTGATTGAAGGTATTCTCGGTTCCTTGGATACACGATGTTGAAGAATGTCGAATTCGGGTTCGAGGGTGTTCGAAAGTCGTATCATGAATCGACTGATGTAGCTCGGAGTTAAGGTATTACATTACTACTTCTAGTATGCTTTATGAACATATCGGTATTCGATTGATGTGTGCATCCTTTTAACGATGTATACGGTCAGCTTTACTTACGTTGAATCAAATACAAAAATATAATTGTTATAACTCAGATAAGTTTGGCATATTCGATTGAGAAAATTTATAAATTGGAAATATCTGTAGTTTCTAATTAATTCGATTAAGACCCGAATAATATGAATAAGGAAATGATGATCATTGGAAATCTGAGTTCAATGTTTTGCGATAAAACTGTTCACCCTGAAACTTCCAATTTAGATTATCTTGTTATGAATGATGTTTGATGCATGAGAAAAAGTAAAATACCTCTGTTAATGTTAGCGATTTAGAAATTTGTGATAGATCTGGTAAAACGATCAATTCATCTGAAGACTTCGCTTAGCTTGGAATTGTAACACCTTGATTTATTTAATTAAAGTTATAAAATAAGGATGAAAAAAAGAATGAAAAATGTGTGAATCTTGAATGAGATTGATGTGGTTTGAACCCGCGATCTCACCCACATCCATCTGGGTGCTGAACCATTAATCCAGGAGCTCATTTCTGTCAAGTGTTACCTTGAAGTACTTTTGAGTTAATTTTAAGGAGTATAATAAATCTGATTTAATATCTGAATTGACCCTGCACCTACCGTCTTCTTGTTTTACCATCGAAAGAGGGAAATAGGGAGAGAGGGTTTTTACATCCGGCATCGGCTCCGATCTCCGTCACCGCCCCGTCGTGGATGTCACCTCCACTATCGGTGTGATCACTATCGTACTCCGATCTCGTCCCTGTATGCCACTTGCGCTGCATCGTCGTCGTTCGACGGGAAGAACGGCTTGAATGTTCGACAGAAACCGTTTTTTGCACCCTTTGTCTCTTGCTTTTTCCGGCCACCCACGACGACCGTTCGAGAAACGAACCTCAAATCTGTGTTCACGGCGTTGAGGCGGGCAAAACCCCTATGATTGATAACCCATCCGCCGTCGGTAAAGGCCTCATCGGAGCAACGAGTTTTCTGACTATTCACCTTCGTTTTGGGTAAGATTCAGTGCATTTTCGGCTTGATTTCAGTCTTATTTCAACATGTATCACATGGGACGAACTAACAATGTTTTCCTCTCTATTTTTCCGGCGAAATCGAGGCTTATAGGGTCTCCAGCGACCATTCCGGCCATCGTTCAGCCACTAGAGGTTTTTGGGTGAGTAAACCGGCCCAACCGGTCTAAACCGATCCAACCCGGTTTGAGTCCAACCCGAGTCTGACCCAACCCGTGTCCGACCCGAACTCGACGCCCAACCCGTCTGTCGAGTCAACTCAGTCCGAGTCAGCCACTGAGTCAACTCAACTCGAGTCAGCACAGTGAGTCAGTCGAGTCATCTCAATTGACCCACTGTTGTCTGCTGACGTCAGCGTTGACTATGACCATGTTGACCGTTGATCTGCTGACGTCAGCATTGACCTGATGATGTCAACGTTAATTTTGACCAAACATTCAAAATTTTCTAAAAAGTCATATACTATGTTTTTCGACGTCCTGACTCCGTTTTTGAAGCCCGTTTCGCAAAATTCTGACCCGAAAGCCTCCGAATCTGACCTTGAACTCGAGGGTGCTTATGTATTTAATTTTTTGGTTAAGAGCTTTGTGAATAAGGTCTGATCTTGGGATTTGTGCAATTGAAGCTACTCATAGTTCCTGGAATACGATTTGTTGAAGGATGTCGAATCCGGGTTCAAGGATGTTCTAATGACGTACACGGATCAATCGCTGTAGCTCGGAGCCAAGGTAATACATTACTACCTTCTGCATGCTTGCAAAACTTGTTGGTATTCAGTTAATGCTTGCACGACCATGTTTGAGCATGTAATAATCCCGCTACGTCAATCAATTAAGAAATAAGAATATTAATGGCCAAAGCAAATATTCGAATAAGAAGTTGATAAATCGAAAGGACTTCCGAGTTCAGTAAGCGATTAATAAAAATGGTTAATCTCTTATTCTGATTATTTTAGCTAATGAATTACGAAAATGCCCTCGATGTATGAAAATGACTAAAGTACCCCTATTAGTGAGAGTGGTCTGAGAATCTACACTAGATCTGGTAAAACAACTGAACCTTCTAAAAATTTTGGAGTTTGCTTGGGAAGTTATAGTAGAGAGGCTTCACCTTTGAGTCTGCAAATTTGCCCAGATCCTTTTTGAGGTTGAATAATCTCTAATGACATTCACGAGAAAATAATTGTATGTTGGATTAGTTAAAGTCGCGTAAATGACTGAATTGATTGAAATGACTGAAATGTTTGGAAATTCAGATAAGGTTGAATCAATCGAAATATCCATAATGACCAAAAAGGAATAATCATTCCTCGGCACCGATTGCCCAATTAATCAAAATGATGGATTTACCCTCAAGAACTTTAACGAATGAATAGATGAAAGAACCGAGAAATTCTGAATAATTGGAACATTTTTGAACATCGTAACATTTGAAATACCCTCGAATACTGATAAGACTGAAATGGGTCACAATGACCCTAAGTCATGGAATTAGAAATTCAAATAAAGGCAAACAAATGTAATGACTCCAAATGTGGTAAAATACGACCTGTGTTAATTGGTCGATTCAGATACCATGATGATAGTGGGCGAATACCGTGTGAAGGCACGTTGAATTTATTTGGAGAAAGTCTATAGTTAATAGTTAGAGGGACATGTTCTCCTGAGGCACATTCGATGTGTTGGAATGAGTTCAGATACAATGCACATGCTTGAATACTTGAAAAATACCACTCGAATGTATGCTTAAATTTTGGTAATAAGTTCATTGGACGATTGGTGAAGGTGAACTATTGCTGTTATGCTCTGTGGTCAGTTCTGAGAAATGAATGGTTGAAGTATACCTATCCGGTGAGATATACACTGTGTTAATGGGTTCCGATTAGTTCGAAGGTGTTCGGAAACTTGACGAGCAACTAGAATTCCTAAATTTTGTACATCCCCGTTTATACCTTGTTGGTTCAAATTACCAGTTTACTCCCCCCGAAGGTCAAAATGACCTTAATACCATCATAGGATGTAACATTTAATAATGCTCGCAATATATCTGAAATCCCAATGATTCTGATGCATCAACTTCTAATGTTGATTCAATCTGTCTTATCGAACTCCCCTATTCGTAGGGACCTCGTTTTGAAATCAGTCCAAAATTGTCAAATGTCATCTTTCTGATATCTATCAAGTACCTCTAAGAAATAAATTGGGCCATAAAGCGCGTGTCATGTATCTGTAAATACTTACTGTTCTAAACCAAGACCATATGCTTAAAATTTAAAAGTATGATATTGTAATGCAAAAGAAAAGCAATTATCTGATTTTTGACCTTTGATATGAAAAATATATATGATATATGACATTGAATATGAAATAATAATAATAATAATAATAAAATAAATTTTGACATATGTCTTCTGGTATAAAAAATAGATTTGATATTTATTTTCTGTAATACCTTCTTCTAAATATAAACTAAAATCATTTGGGTATATTATTCGGGATATGAATGAAGATATGTATGCTCAGCGCTGGTAAGTCCTTCTGGACCTAAGCTCCTACGCCTAATGGTCATAGGGTAAGTCTTTCTAGACCTAAGGCATTCTCTTAGGTAGGCTCCTACGCCTTAGGCCTAGGGTAAGACCTTCTGTATGCAGTTCAGGGGAATTGTATTTCGAAATTCGATTGGAGGGTAGTTAAGTAAATAAATAAAAATTTCTGCACTCTTCTGAAGCATACTCTACTAAATTAATGTATCAAAGTTGAACTCTCCGTAAACTTACAATTTGTTCTTAATGAACCACTTTGAACTCCTTGATTCAACTTCTGAAACTTGAATCTCTTTTGAACCTCTGACTTTAGACTCATCTCTTAAGATTCGAGTGATCAAATAAAGAACAACTCTGTCACCTTCTGATATACTTCTCCACTGAAATATTGAATCGTAATTTGAGCTTACAGTTTCCTAGTTCATTATGATAATGTTATGCTTGCCATATACCTGCTTGTGCTTTTAGCATCTCTTGGTAGTTTGTATTACTAAGCTTTTCGAAGCTCACGTTGTTTTTATCATAACAGGTTAAAAGATCAACCATGTTGCAGCCATCAACGTCGGCATGAGATTTTCTTCGGCTTGCTCGTAGAGTATGGTATTTGTGTAATTAGGGGGCATGTACGTCATGTTTTGGTTTATATTCGAGTTTGAAACTTGTGTTAATAATTTGTATCATAGTTTTGTTTCATTGTCCGAATGTTTTCTGAAACTGTATTTTAATTCAAAATTTGATTTATGATTTTAAATGGTTTAGCAAATTGTTTATTTAAAAGTTTAACGTGGGTCGCTCCGGTGACCCTAATGTGACTTCCTAGGATCCTTATTAACGCATAGGCGGGTCTAGGGGATTACATGAATATTTTGGTAACAAAGCTCAACCCTCAAAATTGTAAAATAATCGAAAATATCCTGAGTTCTTAATATCTTTCTTCGAAGAAAAAGCCTACAAAAATTCTATTCATATGTCAAGATTAATCAGTGACGTTAAAGTTGAATTGATATGAAATGACTTAATGTATTGAAAATGTCGATAAGGTTGAGCTAGTCGTAATGCGTATAATGGCCAAAAGGACGAAAATACCTTCATGCATTAGATGCCGAATTAAACATAATGATGAATATACCTCTGATAATTGAATCAAATGAATATTTGGAAGGAATCGAAAGACTCAGGATAATTGAAAAGCCTTTGAACACTAAAATGACTGAAATGCCCCTAAGGGTTGAGGCATGACTCACGTACGTCAATCACTCCTAATATTAATATAAGGTTGGAAGTTTTTCCGCACAGAATATAAGTTCGAGTACTCCATGGAAAGTCCTATGGTGAAATATGAAATCAACCGTTCAGATATACGATATAGCTGGATGCATTAGAAGGGTTGGTTAATACTGCAAGGTGGGGATATATTGTTTGAATGGTTTGGAGGCTCGAAAAACTTCTAGAAATCTTAATATTGTAAATCATCATTTTATCATTATTGGGCTAAATTACAAAATCACCCCTAATAGTTAAATTACCAAAAATGCCCTCGTTGGCTAGAGTAATCAAAATAGCCCTAAATGTATCTGATATCGTGAAAGATCTTGACAAAGAAATCTCTGAACGCCTAGATGGAAATCTGATGAGCAAATAGAATTTCCTGAGCGGCTGTTTATTCCTCGTTGGTATAAATTACCAAAACGACCATGTATGATAAAATGACCATAATGCCCTTGTAGGCTTAGATGACTAAATTACTCAGGATATATCTAAACTCTCAAGATCTTGATGTATCAACTCCTGAATATCTGGTTTGAACCGTTAGTATGAACCCCCCTTTTAATAGGGACCTCATTTATGAAATTCGTTCAAATTGTCAAAAGTTTAATGTGTTCCCTTCCGTAAATGCCAAGTATCTCCAAGAAATAAACTGTTCCACCTAGTGTGTTCAATGTGTGCTACATTCAGTTGAATGTGTTGTATGATTATTCCATGTTAGTAAACATTTTAATGACTTAATTATGAATGATGATATGTTGATGAAATGATGAACTGGACATATGATAAACTTTCTGCCTACCCGTTGTAAGTCCGCTCGATCTGTATTCTTGGTATATGATTGTGCTATGTGGTTATTTGATATGTGATACTATTGTTTATATGCCTGATGTAAGTAATGGTATAATCTGTTAGCTTTACCTAGGATGAAACACTCTGTTTACATGATGAATGATGATATTGCCTGCTCAATGGTATGCCCATATATGTGTCTAAAGAGCATGAACTTCTGTTTCTGATGCCTTGATCGGAATATGTTCGTCATATGTATTTTGTTACTCATGTCTAAAATCTGAATACCAATTGTTATTTGGGGTATACTGTTGGGTTATGTTATGAAGTCTTTGTTGGTACAGCCCTGATCAAGCTGGTAAATCCTTATGGATTCAAGGTCTCCCCTTGGGTAGGTTCCGATGCTTTAGCACGAGTAAATCCTTATGGACCTAAGGCAGCCCCTTCGGTGGCACCTATGCCCATCGAGCCTAGGGTAAGTCCTTATGGATGCAGTTCTGGGGACTGCATATTGGTGTAAGGTTGAAGGGTAGTTAGTAGTAAACCCATGTATGTACTTGAACATTTGTATTGAATTGTTATGTGTTCTTATGATATGACTGGTGCGTATTTATGCATGTGTGACATGCACTTATTGGAACACACTAGACACTAAACTCTTTGTTTTCATCTTCGTAATCTATCATCTTGTATAATTCTCGTTTGTTACTCGATGATTGAATAAAGAACAAGTACTATTATTCTCAAGTATAACGTTACCCTGAAATATCAGAAAGGAAATGAAGACTGTTACAACTTGGAACATCATGAAAATGTTATGCCTACCATATATCTGCATGAGCTTATAGCATCTTTTGGTAGTTTTGTATTACTGAGCTTTTCCAAGCTCACGTTGTTTTTACCATCGCAGGTTAAAAGAATATATCATGGTATAATGTTTGACATCAGTGTTCGGAGTTCTCTCGGTGTTGCTTTTGGAGTACGGTACTGTTTAGTTAGTGGGCATGTATGTCATGTATTGTTTTATGATGTAGTATGTAAAGCACTTTCTGAAATTTCTGTTATGTGTTTAAATGACTTCCTGAAATGGTATTTTAAACATAAGTTGATTTTACAGTTTAATAAGTGTTTTAAGAAAAAAATGTTTTTACGTGTATTTTTACTGTGAGTCGCTCTTGTGACCCTAATGTGATTTCCTAGGATCTGTTGTAACGCATAGGCAGGTCTAGGGGGTTACACTATAGTCGCTGACGGGGGTTCCGCTGTTCGTAGGGAAATTTTTACATATCATTATCTAAATTTCTGTATAAAAACCCCACGATTTGATAACTCTTATCAAAATTAATGCTTTTTTCAGGATTTAAAAATTCATGAGGTTTTTACTTAAACAACTCTTTGTTACTTTCCCCACACGTGATCTATAGACTAACCATTAGTCTAAATATAACTATCACCCATATATGTTAATGCTTAGCATCTAAAAACCATAAAATCCATGACTAACTCTTTAATCACTTGGAACAATTAATTTAATATGTTCAGATTAGGCGTGAATCGATTTAAAGCATGAAGATATCATATATTTGTCAAAAATCGAATAAACTCTAATCTAATGACATTGGGATACGCCGGTACACCTCATGGCGCAGTGGAAAAATTATCCGACGATTACCTTTAGAGTTCCATATAAGAGCAGCGAATTCAGGGTGTAAAGGATGAAACATTACCTTAATAAATTTTGAAATTCGCAGGGAGTATAGGATAATCTAAATTGAATCCAAGTCGTCAAAATCGCATTCTAACCTCTACTGATGAGTTCTCAAATTTGTCATGTTTCACTTGCTAACTTTCTAAGTTTTGTGACTTCTTGCTGCTTAATACATACTGTTTTCATTACATTTTGTGCAGGGGTCCAATTCTGGAAATAGCAGTGAAAATGGAGCATTTCTGCAGTTTTTTTATTATCCTGTCATGACTGGCATCATGGGCACGACGCATCTGACATGGCAGTGACATAGCAGTGACGTGGCAACTTCTAGAAGCTCCTGGAATGTTCCGGAAAAAGAATCCGATCAGACTTATCAGCTTTTATCCATATTAGTTTTATTTTGAATTTTAATCAACATTTGAATTTGAATTATTATTTCCTATCTCTTATCTTTGTAAATCTAAAGCCTATAAATACCAACCTTTGGTGAAGGCTTAAGATCATCTTCTAGTTTTTGAGTCTTTCCATCTTTGTAAACATTTCTAGCTTTGAATCCAAGTTCATTTTCCTTTAATTTCTTGTTTTCATTTATTTTATGTTATTTTTCTAAAATCAAGTTAAGTATGATAATCAATATCATGCTTAGCTAAATCCTTTAAGCCAAGAACCAGCCAAGTCAATTCGATTCGTGAGAATTGAACTTGCTTAAATTCTTTTGGGGAAATCATTTTTTATCTTTCTGCTTAGATAGTTTGGCAATCGGCCTTACTAAAAGTTTTAAATCGTTTTTCATATCAAAAAGGGCCCTTTGGTCTGAATTCGCTTAAAAACATAGTTGGGAGGAAGGATCGGCCTGTGGCAATTTCGACTTCCTATGAACACTCTTAGCGGCGGTCCACTAAAGAAAGATAAAATTAGAAGCGATTCTACTTTTAGACAATTTCTGAGTCAGGTTTTTCCTGCTTATTTCTAAATACTTTAACGGCGATAGACGTGGTTAATTTATTTAAGTACCGTCTTTCGAAGATAGACTTGGGAGGATTGGTTACTCGAGAGAAGAACAAGTTATGACGGGTTGGGCCTCGTAGACTGTAACCGACATGATCCCCGAAATAAAAATCTATTTCAATGATCTAAAGAATTGAAGGAGCTGGTTCGAGGCTGATTTACACACTTGATTTTTCTTACTACTTTTAATTCTTTTCTCTTTATTTTATTACTTCACCAAAAATCATATCACCCCCTTTTTTTATTTCTTGCTTTTACAGATATTCCTGGGAATTCAGATTCAACAAATTCAAGTCAACAATTCCAGCTAATCTCCCTGCGGATCGACCCTCTTTCCCTATACCTATTCAATTTCTTTATTTTATTTATTGTTGAAAGAGGATTAATATATATTTATTTTTAACCGGTTAACGACGACTTGTCAAAATTGGCGCCGTTGCCGGGGAGATTTATTTTCGGCAATTATTGACTGATTTTTGTTTTATTTTATGACCAGGAAGAACCTGGGTATTTTAGCTCCATACAACCCGGAAATTGAAGCAAGCGCTCGTAGAACTCACGGCGAAACACTTCGACGAAAGAAACAACAAAGCACACGACGACCCGAACAAGAATCCACTTCCGAAACAACACCAATCGAAGAACCTATACAAGAACCAGAAACAATGGCGGACCAAACAATTTGAGAGCTGAACGCAACCCCTACTGTGCAACAACCCTTTCCATCGCTTTTCCTCAAGGCGACACTCCTTTTCAGCTCAAAACATGATTAATTCATCTACTCCCTACCTTTAACGGTTTACCTATTGAAAGCCCACACAAGCATCTTGCCGAGTTCCATATGGTGTGTAGCAGCATGAAACCACAAGGGGTCTCAGAGGACCAAATAAAACTAAGGGCTTTTCCTTTTTCCTTAGCCAGAACGGCTAAAGAGTGGTTATTTTATTTGCCTCCGAACTCGATTAATACATGGTCTAACCTTTCTCGTGTTTTTCTTGATAGGTATTTCCCTGCAGCAAAAGCAACAGAAATTAGGCGAAACATATTGAGCATCCAACAAATGCACGATGAATCCCTATATGATTATTGGGAAAGGTTCAAGAAGCTATGTGCAAGCTGTCCGCAACATGGCTTATCCGAGCAGACACTCCTTCAGTACCTATACGAAGGAATGTTACCGATGGACAAAAAGATGGTAGATGCAGCAAGCGGCGGCGCACTCGTCAACATGACCCCTACTGCAGCAAGAACATTAATCTCCACAATGGTTGCGAATTCGCAGCAGTTTGGTTCTGCAAGTGAACCCAGTCGACGGGTTCATACAGTAAGCACAATTACATTAGAAAACAAGATTGATAATTTGACTAATATTGTGCATTCACTTGTTTCAGGAGAAATAGGAGTTGCTAAGGCATGCGGGATTTGTACTAAGCAAGATCACGCGACCGATCTATGCCCAATGCTGAGGAAAACGACTAATGCCCAAGTCAACGCCTTACACAATTTTCCCAGACCTCCCCAAAGACCCTACAATCCGCAAAGCAACACATTCAACCCTAGGTGGAGAGATCATCCTAACCTTAGCTATGGTAATAGGAATCCAAATTTCCAAGCTAGAAAACCTCCCTACCAAAATCAAACCCCCCCAGAAATCTTCCCTTGAATCTATTGTTGAAAGGCTAGCCGTTTCACAAGAGAAGTTCCAAAACCAAACGCAATCTCACCTTCAGGAACTAGACAAACAAGTTAGCCAATTAGCTCAAACAATAGGGCGACTAGAATCTCAAGGAAAATTACCATCGCAAACCGAAGTCAATCCAAGGGAAAATGTGAGTGAAATCACTTTGCGAAGTGGAACCGTGATAGCACCTGAACCGCCGAAGAAGGACGAGCAAAAATCCGAAAGCTCCTCGGAACACCAAAAGGACAAGTTTCCTTCCACTTCAGGTAACATCAAATCTAAGATTCCTATTTCTACTTACGAACCTGTTCCGCCTTTTGCAGGAAGACTAGCAAAAAAGGACAAGAAGGAGGAAGAAAAGAAAATAATAGAAGTGTTCAAAAAGGTAGAAATCAACATTCCACTCTTGGATGTTATTAGGAAGGTTCCTAAATACGCAAAGTTTTTGAAAGACCTGTGTACAAACCGAAGAAAATTGTCGGGAAATGAGAGGGTTAACCTTGGCGAGAATATTTTAGCCATTTTTCAAAGACCGCTACCACCAAAATACAAGGATCAAGGTATGTTTGCAATCCCCTGTAAAATTGGGAATGTTGGAATAAAAAGGGCTATGTGCGATTTGGGTGCCTCCATCAATGTCATGCCTTTAAATGTTTATAGAAAAATCTCAAATGATCCACTGAAGGAAACTAAGGTAACAGTACAATTGGCTGATAGGTCGATTATATATCCTGAAGGGGTATTGGAAAACATTCTGGTTAAGGTAAATAATCTCATTTTTCCCGCCGACTTTTATATTATTGATATGGAGAATGATCATAGCAATAATGAGTCTGAAATTTTGCTTGGACGTCCTTTTCTATCAACCGCACACACAAAAATTGATGTTCGTAATGGCATTTTAACCATTGAGTTTGATGGAGAGGTAGTGAAGTTTGATGTATATAAAGCTATGAAATATCCTGATTCTGTCGAAAGCCTTAATTTCATTGATATTATAGATCCTTTGGTTAATGACTTTGTCGGAACTGATTTATTTCATGATTTTTGTAGGGAATTGGAAGATCTCAATGATGACAACTTAGGCGAAACAATTTCTACCCTCTCTTTAATTTCTGAAATTCGATTAACTCCATCACAATCTAAACTGCTTCCCTCAATTTTGCAGGCACCTCAGTTAGAATTGAAACAACTCCCACCACACTTGAAATATGCATACTTGGGCGACAAAGAAACTCTACCCGTCATCATATCAAGCGAATTGTCGTCACAACAAGAGGAGGAGTTAATTGCTACGCTGAGCATCCATAAAGAGGCAATCGGATGGACATTAGTCGATATCAAAGGCTTGAGTCCTTCCAAGTGCATGCACAAAATAAAATTGGAGGATGGCGCAAAACCTATCCGAGAGGGACAACGTCGACTAAACCCACCGATGATGGATGTGGTAAGACAAGAAATATAAAAATTGCTAGATGCCGACATCATCTATGCAATTTCTGACAGTAAGTGGGTTAGTCCAATTCATGTTGTACCTAAGAAAACGGGAATAACTGTTATCGAAAATGATGAAGGTGAGAAGGTTCCAAAAAGAGTTCAAAACGGATGGCGAATGTGCATCGATTATAGGAAACTTAATTCCCAAACTCGAAAAGACCATTTCCCTTTACCGTTCATCGATCAAATGATCAAAAGACTTGCTGGAAAAACACATTATTGTTGTCTTGACGGATTCTCTGGATTTTTTCAGGTACCGGTAGCACCCGAAGATCAAGAAAAAACTACATTTACTTGTCCATTTGGCACATTTGCATATAGGCGAATGCCTTTCAGGCTATGCAACGCTCCAACCACTTTCCAACGTTGCATGCTAAGCATTTTCTCCGATCACATTGAGCGAGGTATAGAGGTATTTATGGATGATTTCACTGTTTACGGCGATTCATTTTCTAAATGTCTCTCTAATCTTTCATACGTGCTTAATAGATGCATTGAGTATAATTTGGTTTTAAATTATGAGAAGTGTCACTTTATGGTAAGTAAGGGTTTAGTTCTCGGTCATGTGGTTTCTGCCCAAGGTATAGCCGTTGATAAAGCTAAAGTAGACGTTATTCGCTCACTTCCATACCCCACTTCGGTGAGGGAAATTCGAAGTTTTCTTGGTCATGCAGGATTCTATCGACGCTTCATAAAAGATTTCTCTAAGCTTGCACAACCACTTTGTCGCCTGTTACAAAAAGATGCACCATTCGATGTAGACAAAGCTTGTAGAGAATCATTTGATGAACTAAAAGCACGACTTATTTCCGCTCCAATAGTGCAGCCCCCGGATTGGTCGCTACCCTTCGAGATCATGTGCGATGCCTCCGATCTAAGTGTAGGCGCAGTGCTTGGACAAAGATCCAAAGAAGGACCGCATGTTATCGCTTATGCCTTTCGAACTCTTGATTCGGCACAACGAAATTATTCTACAACAGAAAAGGAGCTTTTTGCTGTCATTTTTGCATTAGATAAGTTTCTCCCTTATTTATTAGGAACTAAAATTCTCATTTTTTCTGATCAAGCAGCATTGAAATATTTGATCAACAAAAAAGACGCGAAACCTCGTTTGATTAGATGGATACTCTTGTTACAAGAGTTTGACATCCAAATCAAAGACAAGAAGGGCAGCGAGAATTTGGTGGCGGATCACCTAAGTCGTTTAGTGACATCACCGATCGAACTCCCTCTACGAGACGAATTCCCGGATGAATCGCTAATGGAAGTTAAGGTAACATTCCCTTGGTTTGCCGATCTGGCGAATTTCTTAGCCACTGGTAAGGTCCCTAACAATTTGTCTCAATCTGCGGTTAAACGTATTAAAAGAGATGCTAGATATTATATATGGGATGATCCATATTTGTGGAAATTGTGTTCTGATCAAATAATTCGTCGTTGCGTAAGTAATAGCGAGGTAACTTTTATACTTAAATTTTGTCATTCTTACGCTTGTGGCGGACATTTTGGCCCTAAACGAACTGCGCACAAAATCCTCGAGTGCGGGTTCTTTTGGCCTACCTTATTTAAAGATACTTACGATTTCTGCAAATCATGTGACAGATGCCAACGGGTTGGGAATCTAAGTCGTCGAAGCGAAATGCCATTAATTCCAATACATATATGTGAAGTATTTGACTTGTGGGGACTCGACTATATGGGACCTTTTATTTCGTCCTATGGAAATCTTTAAATTATTTTAGCAGTCGATTACGTTTCGAAATGGGTTGAGGCGAAAGCCACCCGTGAAAATGATGCGATAACCACGACTAATTTTTTGCGTGAATTTATTTTTTCCAGGTTCGGAACTCCAAGGGCGATTATTTGTGATAGAGGAACACATTTCGTCAATCGAATTGTCGAGGCCTTGATGAGGAAATATGGCGTGACGCAACGGATATCAACGGCTTATCACCCACAAACTAACAGACAAGCGGAGGTTTCAAATAGGGAAATTAGGTCGATCCTAGAAAAAATTGTAAAACCCAATCGAAAGGATTGGAGCTTGAAATTGGTCGATGCATTATGGGCATATCAGACCGCCTACAAAGGACCTATCGGCATGTCACCTTACCGCCTTGTCTTTGGTAAACCTTGTCATCTTCCGGTCGAACTTGAACATAAAGCATTTTGGGCGGTGAAAGAATGTAATATGGAGATGAGCGCTGTTGGCGAAACACGGAAACTCCACATCCAAGAGCTTGAGGAAATTCGCCGAAACGCTTACGATAGCGCACAACGTTATAAAGAACAAACTAAAGCATTTCATGACAAACACATTTCATTTAAATCCTTTTCAATTGGACAAAAGGTTCTCCTATTTAACTCGAAGTTGAAAATTTTTGCAGGAAAACTTAAGTCTAAGTGGAGCGGGCCGTTTACCGTAATCAATACCTTCCCTCATAGAGCCGTGGAAATTGAAGATAGCTCGGGTGCACAATTTAATGTAAATGGACAGCGGCTCAAACCGTTCTTCGAAAGCGCACCCATCGAACAAATTGAGGAAATTATCCTCGAAGAACCGAAAATTTGAGCATTGAATTGGTCGAGCTTAACGACAATAAACAAAGCGCTAAATGGGAGGCAACCCATTAGTTTAATTTTTTTATTTATTTATTATTATCATTTCTATTCTTTTTATTTCTTATTTTTCCTCCTTGTTCCAATATACTGATCGATTTTTTTTTCATTCCAGGGTTCTCTGTCGAGTGGAGTAGGGCAATTCCATTCCCCAACCAAAGTGCACCGTTTCATTAAACGCGGTGCATTTTAGCACGAGTAATGAGCGGTGCACTTTATCCCTTACCCCTTGCATATCATCCGAAATTCCCTAAATTTCCCCCCTTTTTTTTCCTCTTCTTTCCCTTCCGCATACATCACTAAACCCTAACATATTCACCCCGCCGCAAAAACAAAACCCAATCGGATTTTCACCTCACCGCCGTCAACCCATAATGCCACGCACAAGGCAACAAGCCCGCCGTCTCCCTCAAGAACCACCGATGGTTATCGGCGGACGGCGCCGTTTTCAACCGCCCCAGTTTATGGAAATTAGCAGCGAGTCCGACCCCTCCGCCGCACCTCCTCCTCGCCGTGGAGGACGTCATCGACAACCCACCACTCTGCCGGCCGAAAACCCTATTCCCCAGACGACCGCGGCTCCTCTGCCTCATTCCCCAAGCACCAGCCGTCGTCCGCCATCCCCACGGTCCCCGTCGCCGTCGTTTTATTCGATGCCCACTATGGACTCGTCCACACCCTCTCGGCAGCGTCCATCTCATACCCAACAGAGGGAGTCCACAAACCCTTCCTTTTCTATGCACTCTGCCGCACCAGAGCAACATCATGAGGTAAATTCTACCCCAATTTTTACTCAACCGTTGCTAATGTATCACCCTTCTTTTGGATACACAGAGGACTTTTCGGCTGATTTCGGTCTCCATCAAGATCACCAGTCCTCTGCAAACTATGGCGAGCACTCTGACCAGCAGAATAGTGCATCATCTTTTCCCTCTCCGCCTAGAGGCGACACAGAAAATCCTGAAAGAAATAGGCGTGGGCGTAAATATGCCGTACCGGCAGAAGAAGAGCTCAAAGGATTCCTCGTCTTTTCTCCCGATCAGCTCGACCAATTTCAGAGTATCAGACATAGACCTTTTTGGGTTTGCAAATTCATTCCCCAGCGTACTATTGTTAATTTGCATATCTCTGACTCTGTCGCACATTATTTTGATGCTATCGGATGGACTGCTTATTCTAAAATAAAATGTGGAACATTTTATGAGTTTGTTTTTGAATTATACTCCACATTTTCTTTTGCCGAAACTAGTTACATTACGCCTGACTCTCCTGCTATTATCAGATTTCGGTTATGTGGTCAAAGTTTTGCTATGTCTGTCAATGAGTTTAATTTAGCTATGGGTTTTGTGACTAACGTCACAAACTCCGATTATCTAACAGCATTGTTTGAGATTCCTGCAGATTTCGATGAAAATGCTGCTTATTTTGAGCTATCCGGACAAACAGACATGGCCTTCGACCCTCGTTCCACTAAGGCTATTGCGCTTCAAGATCCCGGGCTTCGTTATGTTCATCGCTTCCTTGCCTACAATTTTTCTGGACGTAACGATGCCTCTGCCACTTTAAGTAAGACCGAACTATTCTTCCTCTGGTGTATGCATTCGGGTAGGAAGGTAAACTTAGGATTTTGGTTATCCTGCAAGTTCAAAGTCGTCATCCGGTATAATCGTCCCTTAATCCTTGGCCCTTTAATTACTCACCTCGCGTCTAGAATAGCTAATTTTGATATTGAGCATTTCACTTACGCTTTCTCTATGGATGCTTTAGATGAGCGTTGCTTGGACTCCATGGGACTACTCGATGGACCACCAGATGCACCCTTCTTCAATCCGCCGGGAATTTTAACGCCAAGGACAAGGAGGGTTTTCGCTCGCAGAAACGCCCCACGTGCCCCTCAATCCCCTCCTCCCCAAGAGCAGCCCTCTCACGATGTTCCGGATTTCGCTGGACGTCTCCACGCACTAGAAGACAACATTTCCGAAATCCTCTCTTACCTACGTCCTAGGCGCGGCCGCGGACGTGGCCGCAATCGTCGTTGATTACGGGGAGTTTCCTTTACCTCTCTTTGCCTTAACTTTTCATTTTTTTATTCTGAATTGGGGCAATTCATTTAAGTGAGGGGGAGGGTGCAACAACACTACTTGTCCTATGCTTGTTTGATAATATGTCTGACTTTGATTAAACTTTAGTTGAACTTTTCTTGCCATTACATGTTATCTAGCATATTGTACTTGTTCTAGTACTTAGGAGTAATTGAATTGGAGCATTTTTATGATCAAATGATATGGGTAATCTGCAGCTTGGCATTTTTTTAATTACTCTTGATTGTGTTGATTAGATTTCTCGCCTAGCTTAATCAAATTTAGCCCAATTTTGTGAGACTTTGAGCCTTGAGCATGCATTTTTCATATTATGCTCATTTATTTTGCTTGAGAGTGTCATCTTGAATTTTAGGAATCTAGAACTTGTGGCTTGCTTACAATTCGAGACTACACTAAGAACGAGGTGCTTTAAAATGATTTAGGCATTAGGATTTAACCTCTTCCATCCCTTTCATTTCAATTTACCCTTTCTCATCGCCTAGTGAGCCTTTGTTAGCCTTACATCCCATTTATTTGACTTAACCATTTCAATTGATCAAATGCTAGAATCCTTATTAGACATGAAGGAGATACTTTTCAAATAAGGGCATAATTTTTCCAAAAAAATGATGAAAAAAAAAACAGAATAAAAGAAGCAATTGCTTCGAAAAGAAAAAAAATGAGAAAAACAGGTTAGAAGAACAGAAAAATGTATGTTGATTGCCCATCTTTAAGCTCCTCATTTGTTTTCATTGATTGTTGTGTGAAAAATCTTGCATTGATTATTTCTTTGATTATTTCCTTTCCATCTTTTTATCCTTTCCTAAACCCATATTACACCTTGAATAAAAGACCTAATGATTTTTGCACCTCGATTCTAATAAGTAGTGGAGAATTGAACTTGTTACAAGCTTATGGAAACCTTTGTTCATGCATGACTTTGAGTGTTTCTGCTTCAAGTTTTACCTTTAAAAACACTTTGAGTGCTCTTGAGTGTATCTTGGTGAGGATTAATACTAGGCTAAGATTTGATCAATGCTTGATAGGAAATTGAAAGGAACAAGGGCTGCTCTTGCTTGTATTTATTTGGTTTTAATTGTGTTTCTTTCGAGAACCTCCTTTTGTGCTAGAACCTTTATAATTCTATTTGATGCTTGTAATGGCTTGTGAAGTGCATTCTTGGGTTTATGTTATCTCGGACATACTTGAGGACAAGTATGAGACAAGTGAGGGGGAATTTGATGAGTTCTCAAATTTGTCATGTTTCACTTGCTAATTTTCTAAGTTTTGTGACTTCTTGCTGCTTAATACATATTGTTTTCATTACATTTTGTGCAGGGGTCCAATTCTGGAAATAGCAGTAAAAATGGAGCATTTCTGCAGTTTTTTTTATTATCCTGTCATGACTGGCATCATGGGCACGACACCAGGCACGACGGATCTGACATGGCAGTGACATAGCAGTGACGTGGCAGTGACGTGGCAACTTCTAGAAGCTCCTGGAATGTTCCGGAAAAAGAATCCGATCAGACTTATCAGCTTTTATCCATATTAGTTTTATTTTAAATTTTAATCAACATTTGAATTTGAATTATTATTTCCTATCTCTTATCTTTGTAAATCTAAAGCCTATAAATACCAATCTTTGGTGAAGGCTTAAGATCATCTTCTAGTTTTTGAGTCTTTTCATCTTTGTAAACATTTCTAGCTTTGAATCCAAGTTCATTTTCCTTTAATTTCTTGTTTTCATTTATTTTATGTTATTTTTCTAAAATCAAGTTAAGTATGATAATCAATATCATGCTTAGCTAAATCCTTTAAGTCAAGAACCAGCCAAGTCAATTCGATTCGTGAGAATTAAACTTGCTTAAATTCTTATGGGAAAATCATTTTTTATCTTTATGCTTAGATAGTTTGGCAATCGACCTTACTAAAAGTTTTTAATCGTTTTTCATATCAAAAAGGGCCCTTTGGTCTGAATTCGCTTAAAAACATAGTTGGGAGGAAGGATCGGCCTGTGGCAATTTCGACTTCCTATGAACACTCTTAGCGGCGGTCCGCTAAGGAAAGATAAAATCAGAAGCGATTCTACTTTTAGACAATTTCTGAGTCGGGTTTTTCCTGCTTATTTCTAAATACTTTAACGGCGATAGGCGTGGTTAATTTATTTAAGTACCGTCTTTCGAAGATAGACTTGGGAGGATTGGTTACTCGAGAGAAGAACAAGTTACGACGGGTTGGGCCTCGTAGACTGTAACCGACATGATCCCCGAAATAAAAATCTATTTCAATGATCGAAAGAATTGAAGGAGCTGGTTCGAGGCTGATTTACACACTTGATTTTTCTTACTACTTTTGATTCTTTTCTCTTTATTTTATTACTTCACCAAAAATCATATCACCCCATTTTTTTATTTCTTGCTTTTACAGATATTCCTGGGAATTCAGATTCAACAAATTCAAGTCAACAATTCCAGCTAATCTCCCTGCGGATCGACCCTCTTTCCCTATACCTATTCAATTTCTTTATTTTATTTAGTGTTGAAAGAGGATTAATATATATTTATTTTTGACCGGTTAACGACGACTTGTCATCTACGTAGTCCACCCGAACGAAACGAACAATATTTTCTCTTCTCTAACTATTAGAGAGGTTTTCTAAAAAAACATATGTTGGCTACTAGACCTTATGCCTTTATATAGTATTCAAAATCCTAATTCTAATTAAATTCAGATTCATTAAATATACAATATATTTAACTGAATATAATTAAATATGTAGAATTTGATTCTACTTTAATTTGGATTCATTAAATATACAATATATTTAACTAAATATTATTAAATATGTAGAATTTGATTCTACTTTAATTAGGTTTCTTTAGGTAGATATATATATATCTATATATTAATAGTATTTGATAATTACAATAATTATCTAGTATTAATATATATATATATATATATATATAAACGAGATTATCC
This sequence comes from Hibiscus tridactylites, assembly GCA_958450335.1. Taxonomy (NCBI): domain Eukaryota; kingdom Viridiplantae; phylum Streptophyta; class Magnoliopsida; order Malvales; family Malvaceae; genus Hibiscus; species Hibiscus tridactylites. The sequence continues at coordinate 19,762,763 of OY288289.1, read as the reverse complement.
ATAATTACAATAATTACAATAATTTCATTTTAATAATTATTACGTGTACAACAAGTTTGTAAACATGTTATTTAGTCGATATTTGTTCGTTTCAATTATAGGGTGTGACCCTTGTAGGTTCATGCAACGTTAGAAGTAATATTTAGAACGATTCTAATATTACAAGCAATGAGTGACATCTAGCAATACATCATTGCTATCTAAGTTACATGAAGTCGTGGTTCGACTTTACCTTTTTCTGTGATTAATTTCTTTTATGTATTACATTCTTTTGTCCTCATATCTAGATCGAACACAAGTCATGGATTAGTCACACTTGTATAGTTCATCTAATATTTCTTGATATCTTGAGTAGACTATTATAAACGAATAACTATGATATCTCATATCAATTTATTCGAGCATGTCTATGCTTTTCTAGTCTCACTCAGTCAAGTGGCCTGAGATATTACTTCTATTATGTAGGAGGGACAAAAATCCTATCTTGATCAACCATATTTCGCTACATAGATTGTGACATATCTAATGCTAGTCTTTACAGTGTAGTCAATTACGACACACGTTTGACTGTATCAAAATATGTCACTCATATGTTGAAATAATGATAATCTCAAGTCTAAGGATCATACATGTAGTTATTACCATGAGCAATGTCGTGACTGTCACATAATAATCCAAGAAACATGCTCATAGCGGGTCAGTCTAGTATGTCGTTCTCTAACACATACTTATGTATTAATTTTGACATCTCCATGTTAATGACAATGATATGTCATCAATCAACTACATATTAGTCTTAATATATTATTTTTGCTCATGCCCACAATAACACTTGACTAAGGACATTCAAGAATAACTATATTATTCTGAGGACTTTATTAAAATTCAGTTTATTTATAAATGCACAGAAAAAGACTGAAATAATAATAATGACTTTATATTAATAAACAAGATAAAATAAGTATGTTTTTTACAACTATCTCATGATTGGTCTTTGGGCATACTCCAACATTCATATTCATATAGTAATACTCATATAATATACAAATAAAAATCATATTCAAATTTTTAGAAAAGTTTACATATTCGAATTCGAATAATAAAAAAATTGCATATATTTAACCTGATGTCATTCTTAAATGTTGCTTCCACTGAGGTGTTACTACATTTACATATGAGTAAAATTTGATTCAACTCGAAAAAGAATTAATTTTTTATTTCGAGTTATTAAGTGAACTCAAATTAACAATTTGTTTTTCAAGTTTGAGTCGACTTCGGATTTTATCAACTTGAAAAAGGAAAACCTCAAATTTTGACATTTTACAATTTAGTCCCTGATTTCCTTATTTCTTCAATTCATTCTTCATTTTAAGTCTATTTTGACCAAATTTGAATTACATGATCCTAAATAACTGTAGAATACCTATATAGATTCAATTTCTCATTTTGCAATTTAGTCCCTCAATTTTGTGTGATTTCTCTATTTCTTCAATTCCTCTTTCGTTTTAATTCCATTTTTACCAAATTTTAACAACACGTTCCACTAATACTATATAATATCTATGTACCTTCAATTCATATTTAAAAATGATTTTTTTACAATTTAGTCGCTCAACTTTTCATTTTATTCAATTTGGTCATTCAACTGCAATTTTTGTAAATTCTTTCTTTCGTCAATTGCTTAAGATGACGTTTGGTCCTTTATACTACCATCAATACTTTGCCCTGAATATTCTTTCTTTAAAAATAAAATTATAAATATATTTACAAATTACGATGATGTTTGATTTTTTTAAAGGTAAAGGGCCTCGTTAGAACCCCTTCATACCCAACATTGTACCAAGGCACAAACAAAAGGAGGAAAAGAGTGCCCACAATATTATTATAATAAACCGCTTGAATTTTTTTATTAAATTTTTTTACTCGACTCAACCGCTTGAATACTCACCCATAATTACACCGTCGCTTGAGAATTATGAACGAGGCCAATGTCAAAAGAAAAATGCAAAAGGAATAGTAGTTATTAACAGATTGTGGCATATATTTTTGTGTTTTCTTTAGCTTTTGTGTCTGTACGACCAGATTGGATGATCCAATCAAAGTAAAAATGGGGAAGAAGATCTTCTCTTTATGGTGAGAATATAAAAACATTTCATTTCATGTTGTAAAAAGCTTTCATCAAATTTCAAAAGCAATCACATTTGTTGGAGACCAATATCTCCCTTTTCTTTCCCATTGCCTTTTCCATTATTCATCATTACCCCTTGATTTTGTTTTTCATCAAGTAATATTATATACACGTATGTGTTCTTGTATATATGTATGTATATATTCTAATATTGATCAAAGCTTTATCAGAAACGAGAGGCGCTGCTTTTGCTGATATTATCATTCCCATAATAATAATCAAAATGTCGTATAAATTCTGTTTTTTTCCTCCCAGTTTCTTAGGGCTTTGCCTTCACTAATCTAAATCGACCAGCGTTGCACACCTTTATTTAGTGGGTGAATATTCCGGTTGAGATTTCTACATACATAAACATCGAACTAGAGACCTGCTTAAGCGATACCAAGTTGCTTATCACTTGGACCAACTCACCAACCTCCATTTTTAAGTTACATATATAAGGTATAATCCTAATTATGAGCAATACATATTTGAATAGACTAAAATTAAGCTGATTAAAGAAATTTACACCACGAATACAAATGAATAACTTTGAACAAAATTGACAATGGAATTCTAGTATTTACAACCACACTTTCTATAAATGCGTATGAACACTCATTTGGGTTAGGCTAGGTCTACTCTTTAATGGAGTACTGCTCTCACTCTCTTTTTCCCTTTGACCAAACATTTTTTTATTTAAGTTGGGAGCTACATATAATCTATACTTTGCATTAAAGGCTTCTCTTTTCTTTTGTTTCTCTTTTCAGTCCCGACTTTACGACCAAATCTGAGTAGCCTTTTATCTCTGGTAGGGTACCAAAGACTCGAATCCATGGCCCATTGATTTTCACGAAACTGCCTTGTAAACACATCATCCCATAATGGCTAGGAAGGATTGAGTTGGAATTTATAGATTGGGGTCCATATCTGAAAGCAAAACTTAACCATTAAGGTGATCCATTAATTAGTCTACTAGCTAAGAATGCTCACATTGTCTATCTTGTATAGATTTGAATTCCGATATGAAAATAAAATATCTCTCTATTTAATTAAAACAAAACTTAACCATTAAGACTCATTGAGGAATATATATATATATATATATATATATATATATATATATATATGGGGTGGGATCAAGTTACATGGTGTAAAACTCATTTAGTTATACACCAATCTAGGACCATTGGATGAGTGAAATGTATGGATGAGATTAACAGTAAAAAAATGTGAAGATTATCACTTGGGAAAAAAAGATAAGGAAATAATCTGGGCCATTAATTACCATCATCCAACGGTCCAAAAATAGTGTAAAAGTAATTGAGTTTTACACAGTGTAAGTTGATCCTAACCCTATATATATATATATATATATATATATATATATATATATATATATATATATATATATATATATATATGCAGGGCCGTCTCGGAGATTTTCGGGGCCCTGAGCGAAAATTAGAAAATTGATCTCTATATAACAAAAGCATATCTTATTAGTTTGAATAATCAAAGTAATATTTTTTAAGTCTTAATTACAAAATAAGTGTCCAAGCTATACACGTTTTTTTTTGCTTTAGGTGCCTAAAGTTTATTTTGTTATCATTTTGAGGTATCAATCATTATTTTTTTATATAAAAATGAAACTTTAGACTCCTAAAACAACAAAAAACGACATAATTTGGCCACTAATTTTTTTAAAAATAGACACCTAAAACAAAAGGCAACATAATTTGAGCACTTGTTTTTAATTTTTTAACAGTCGTTATCTAGAAATGGCCACAGAGTAAACTTCAGATACTTATTTTGACCCAAAAAACATTTTAGTGCCTAAAAATAAAAAAGAGTATAGTTTGTACACTTATTTTGTAGTTAAGCCTTTCTTTAATAAATCATAAAAATATGATTAAATTTTTATCAAACACATTATTTTTATTGTTAGATTAATTAATTTATTTATCTAAGAAAAATTAGTTTTTACCATTAAATTAATTATTTGATTAATAAAAAAATTAAAATTTAGGGGCCCTAGGCTGGTTGGGGGCCCTGAGCGGTCGCTCGGGGTGCTCCCCCTCACAGCCGGCCCTGTATATATGACATCAGCAGATCCTGATAAAAGTAATTGGTGTTTATTTTAAAATTTTAGAGGCCTAATTAAAATATTCTAAAATTTTAATAGATTTACTAATAACTTTATTTAGAAAAAAAATTGTTAGGAGTCTAATCAAAATTTTCAATAATTTTAAGAGGTTTAACAAGAATTTTAAAAAGTATATATTAAGGACTGAGCAAGAACATTTGGTCGGTTGGTCAAGCTGCTCATTTTTGTTCCCTCATATTCTCTTAGGTCATAGGTTTAAACCCACTAAGACCACCCTCTCTGTAACGCCCCGGTTTTAGGCTTAGGAGTTTTGGGCGTTGACCGGTTGGTCAAAGTGCTGTTCGAATCTTAAGAGGTTAATTTAGGAAAGCCTAGTTCGGGTTGCATTAAAAATATGGAAAAATGTTCTAAAATCATCTTTTAATATAATTAAGTGAACTGTGAAATCAATTTTGGAAAATGAGTTTTGGAAGTGTGACATTTTGGCTAGTGACCAAAATGTAATTTTCGCAAGTTTGGTGGCTGTTTTATAAAGGGTTGGAACTTTGAATCTTTAAGGAGCTATTAATCCAAAAGTGGTTTCTCCAGATTTTTCTAAGATATTATAAGCTATTTTCTGATTTTAAAGATATCAAAAAGGAGGGAAAAGCTCATTTGGCAATTTTCTCAACTAGCTTCTCATTTTCTTTCTCTCATTTTCTCTCAAACCAAACACTCCATTTCCAGAGATTTGTTTCTGATTTTCTCACCTAAATTCCTCCTTTCAACTCTCATTTGATTCCAAATCATTGTATCTTCAAAACCTCTTCAATTGCTACAAGTTTCAACAAGCATTTTGATTGCAAAAAGTGGAGAAACACAAGTTTGGAGGTAAGAACGTCCTTCTCCTCTAAACTATCAGTTCTTTACTGAAATTCCTAAGTTTTCAATCCTAAATTGATGTTTAATTAAAGGCTTTTAAGTTGATTTATGGATCTTGGCTTATTATGCAAGATTTTGATGATTTTTGATGATTTTCGTTAGATCTGAGTAATCTGTGATTTAAGAGGTGTTTTTGATGTTAAATGATCTCTAAAATGATGTGGAATTGAGTTTTGATTGATGCAATCCCGGATAGGTTGAGTTTCCTAAGTTTAGCTTGTGTTTCAAGGTAGTTTTTGAGGTGATCTTGGTGATCTGATGTTGCTGGAGGTATAAGGTTGTTAGTAGGTTGTTTTTAGATATTATATGGTGTTAATGGAAGTGAGGTTTTGCTGGTTTATGGCTGGGCTTTGTTTAGAAGTGGTTTGGATGCATTTTCGGTTGTGTTTGGTGGCCGAAAATGGAGGTTGGATGAGAGCAGCGAGTTTAGGTGCTTTCATTGAAGCAATTAATGCATGATGATGCATTAATCCTCTGCTTTGATGTGTTGAAACAGGGGAGGCATCTTTGGATCCAAGATTGGTTGATCCGGAAGCTTGATTTGGTGCTTTGGCTTGAAGCAAAGTGGAAATTGGTGAGTGGATTTGTGGAAATTGGATTTTCAGCTTTAAAACCAAGGTTTGAAGGTTTTGGGAGCTTAGTTTAAGTCTAAACAACTTTGCTAAGCTCAAGTGTAAGTTTTCGGATTTTCTCTCTAGTGGTGGCCATGACTTTGATGTGTTGCAAAATGATGATTTGCATGTTTTTAATTACTGTTTTGAAAGCATATTTTAGCATGGATTTTGCTGATGATATAAGCCATATGTTGAAGGTAACTCTAGGTAGGAGTACCTTGCTTTTGTACATTGTTTAAATGTGGATTGATGCTTTAAAATGCATGATGAAAATGGCTTGGTTTAATGCTTTAAAACAGTGGATTAAATGATGAATATGATATATATTGGCAAGTGATGTTTTGAAAAGATTAAGGTCACTAAGGTGGTTAAAAGTCCTTGAGTGAGCCTTGTTACTTAAGATCATCAAGGTGGTTAAAAGTCCTTAGGTGATCCTTCCATGGTGTTTAAAAGTCCATGGGGCCAAGGTGTTTAAAAGTCCTTGGGGCCAAGGTGTTTAAAAGTCCTTGGGGTGATTCAAGCATTGGACACAAAGGTGGTTAAAAGTCCTTGTGTGGTCCTTATTCATGGTGTTTAAAAGTCCATGGCCAAGGTGTTTAAAAGTCCTTGGGGCCAAGGTGTTTAAAAGTCCTTGGGAAAGTTGTTGAACTTGTTTTAAGAAATGAAATGTATCACTTGAGCCAATATGACATGTTAAGTATATTATGAAGCATGAGATGCTTGTTTTAATGTTTATGTTGAAGCATGGGATTGCTTGTTTTTAAGTATGCTTTTGAGCATGTGCAAGGATTGGTTTTTAAGCATGGCTTATAAATGGTTTTAATTGCATTATTGAATTGTTTTTAATGAGCATGCCTCACTAAGCTTTTGCTTACGCTCTCTACGTTTTCTTAATTCAATAATGCAGAGCATTAGAGTACCTTGAGGGGCAGCAAGAAAGGGCAAGCAATCAAGTTCAAGTGAAGCTCAATGTATGAAGGTTTTATAAGTACATTTTAGCTTTTGTGTGATTTGGCAATGGGGGACCAATGTGTATGTTTTGGGAGGTGTTTGAGACTCCCTAAGTATGTTGAATGTTGTTGAGATTGCTGGTTTTTGAATTGGAACCTTATATGCTTGTTTTGGAAGTTTGGTGTTTGAATAGCTAGCTTGTGTAGGAAGCATGCCTATAGAATTGGGGCTTTTTGCATATGATGTTAGATTGATGATGTGATGGTTCCTATAAGTCTTAAATATGTTTAATTGCACGCTGGTAAAGTTTGGTGACATTTGGAGCATGTTTGAATGATCAATTGCATGATTTGGTATGCTTGTTTGCTGCAATCTGTGCAGGCGTTTCGGAACAGTATGCACCGTTTCGGAACGGGTGCCTTACACGAACCCAGGCGTCCGAAACGGTGTGCACCGTTTCAAAACGGTTTGGTCTCTGCCAAGGCCGTGTTTGGGAACGGTGTCGATCGGTTTCGGAACGGCCCGTGTTCCGGAACGGGGTTGATTGGTTTCGGAACGGCCGACCGTTAAGGGCTGACAATGGTAGTTATATGTTTTGAATTGTTTACGTTTTGGTCCTGAATCTTGTATGTTCAATTGCTTGAGCTTGGAAGGTCCTTTTGAGCTGAAATTTCACAAAGAAGCATGAAACCTGATTAATTTCAAGATGGTAACTTTAATTTGGGTTAAGTCCTTTTAATTATCATAAATTACAATTTGGTCCCTAAAGTTGTAATTTGTTCAATTGGGTCCCTGTTTGATCTCTGATGTTTGTGATCTTTGAGTATGATGTTTGTGTGATCACAATTAGGATTTATGTGCATCTAGACAAGATTAAAAAGAAAAAAAAGGGTCGTTAATCAAGGTTGACTTTTGGGTTGACTTTGGTTTTCCCCGTGTGACTTTCTTAATTCGGGTCAACCGTCTAGGCCGGGTTAAGGGGGTTACACTCTCCTTCCCCTAGAGTCCCCCTCCCCCTCCCCTCTATGTAGGATTAGAATTATAATTAGAATTTACAAAAAAAAATATTAAGTACTTAATTAAAAAAAGAAAATTTTAAGGCTTAATGAAATATTCTAAATTTTCTTACGTTCCACCATTGTAAATGGATGAATATTTGAAGGGTTGATGGTACATGACTCTATTATTGTTAATTAACTAGATAATATCACATATTATAAAATTTTAAAACTCATTTTTAACTATATGTGAATTTTTTAATTGGTTAAATAATCAAGGTTGCACATATTCTTTCTATTTTGTGGGAGTTCGATTTTCGACATTTACATCAAAAATATAAATATTGGTTTATTATACCAAGTTTTTTAATTATGGGTAGACTACACAATAGGTCACTTTTGTTTTCGGTTTGTTCCGTTTTGGTCACAAATTTTGAATTATTTTTATTTGAGTCACTTACGTTATCGTTTCGTTGCATTTTGGTCACTGACCATTAACTCTCGTTAGTTTGGTGACGTGACACGTTAATAAAAAGAGATAATTTTTAATTTAACCCCATAAACTTCTAAACTTTTATTTTTTTACCATCTTCAAACAAAAAAGCCTAAAAATTTCTCATCTCCAACCATAACCTTCATTTGTATTGATTCCCCTAAAAATTTGGGGAGAAAAAAGATTTTAGAATTTTTTGTTTGAAGTTGGTGAAAAAATAAAAGTATAAAAGCTTAGGAGTTAAACTATAAATTTCACATTTTTATTAATGTGCCACGTAATCAAATTAACAGGAATTAACAGTCCAGTGATTAAAATAGAACGAAGCAATAATATAAATAACTCAGATAAAAAAATTTCAAAATCGGTGACCGAAAATAAAAGTGATCTAACCTTTTATCATTTCTATTTTATAAATAAATTGATTTATTATACACAATCATTTGCTTTAAATGTTATTTTTGGGTCTCCAAGTTTCAAACCTTTTATCATTTCCTCTTTAAAATAAATAAACATGAGAAAAAGAATTATAGACACGCGTACACCATAGACATATTAGATTGCAAAGATCACATTGAAGTGAATTATTTTTAAAAATTATGTAATATATATATAATATTTGATACACTGCTAGTGTAAAAAAAATTTACACAAGCATGCCTATTTTTAAGTCTAAATCTAAAATTTAAAATTTTAACCTTAAAACCCTAAAAATCTAGCCACAAACTTTAAGCCCTAAAACCTAAATTCTAACCATGAATCCTAAATTCTAAACCCTACAGCCTAAACCCCTAACCTCTAAACCCTAAATTAAAACTCTAAACCCCTAAATAACCCCGCTTGTGGAAACTTTGTTTTCCACCGCCAATGTATAAGATATATCTATATATATATATATATATACTTGCAATGAGGTGCAGAGAGCGGTAGTCGTACCGATAAAATTATTGAATTCTTATGTAGTTTAGATAATTTTTGTATTTTTTATTATGGTCTCATTTTTCACCTCCTAAAATTTTGTAATTCTGCACCCTTTACATTTCAATTATAGCTTCCTAATAGTTTGCAGCCCTTGGCGAAAATCTGTTGGAAATTATGAGGAATTAGCAACTTTGTGCAATAAATCGAGAAGGTAAAGGTGGAGATTCAAATAAAGATTTTATTGAGTCCTATTCTACTCCATGAGACCTTTACAACAATATCTCATATGCTCAAAATGGTTGAGTGATGAATGAGAAATTGATGCTCAAAATAAGGTAGTTGTGAATTGTGTAAGAAAGATAGAACCCCATTATCCCACATGGTTGGGATAAATGGGTCCCCATTTCAGACAAGTCTATGTCTATTGGGAGGGGTGAGCAAGGCGGTCCGTACAAACGATTTTCTCTCATTTTTTCCTAATCATATTTTTTCTTTGATCATTTTTTATCGTACGGTCGATGTTCTGATGAGTGTTCGAACACCTTTTGGTCGATGGGTGTTGAGAGTAGGTCGAACGAGTTTCGGTCTTAGATCACTGTGTTACCCCTGTGGTTAGGTTTGGAATGATGAGCATGACAACAACGCAAATGGCCGATGCCGTATGTGTGCTTGTTTTCTTTTTGTTTTACCAGTTCAGGCTTGGTGTTTCTCCACCGTGGATTGGAAAAGTATGGGATTTGAGGTAGGGAGTGAAGGTTCAGTTTAGGGTTTGGTTAAGTTTTGGTTCGAGGTTTCTATGGTGAGTTTGGGCGAAGAGTCCGGCTTGTCAGCTCTATTTTGGTGTTGGTTTTAGGTTCAGAGGTATATCAAAGAAGGGTTTAGAGTTACAATATTGGTGTAACCCCCTCGTCCCGGTCTGGCCGGATGACCGGTCCGAGTAGGCCACACGGGGAAAACCGAAGCGAAACACGTTAAGGTTCCCCCTCGGTTAGCAACCCTAAAATTTTCTTTTATTTTAAAACTTCTCTAAAGGCACATTAAAACCTATATGATCACCACATCGGAAAAGTGTGAAGAAAACAATCATCTAAACACAAACATCAATTAAACAGTCCGATTTTTAATCCATTATACAGGCCGTTTCGAAACACCATTGAGGCGTATCGAAACGCCTTGACCTAGTCAACTGTCTCAAGCCCATACGAGGAGGCCGTATCGGAATGGAGGTCAACCGTTCTAAAACACCCTCAACGGTCAACTTCTCGTGGTCAACGAGATTTTGACCGTTTCGAAACCTTTAGACCCGTTTCGAAACGCTTTCATCTCGGCAATTTCTCAGATTTCCAGTAGCCAAAATGTTCCGAAACTCGTATCGGAACAGGGGTTCACAGTGGCCAAACCATATCAAAACGAGTTCCGATACGGGGTCCCTAAAGCCTTACCCGTTCCGAAACGGGTTAGCCTGTTTTGAAACACGGGCTGTCTGCAACCTTTGAAAGCCAGATTTAACCATATCTCTACCACTCTAAAGGTCCTAAACAACCCCAAGAAGCACTCAACACAAGCATACATGAACTAGAGGCATGGATCCTATGTCAAACATGCTCAAACATACAAGGCATGAAATGAAACATCCATTCATGGCACTTACACAAAAGGCAACATTACACATAAGGGCATGCTTGAAGACATTAAAAGCCAAAAGGCACAATTCATCACAATAAGGTTTACATGCTGATCAAAAGCAACTTAAGCATTCATAAGGCATGCCATCACACAAGCATTTGACAAGACATAATGTGTTTACAATCCAAGTCAATTCATAAACATCAAACACATATATGAGTCATACATTGCTCATACAAAACACACTCTTGCCACATTGCTAAACTACTACATAATTGCTAAACCGTACTTGAGCAACAAAAACTTGGAAAGCCCCTTCGCCTTGCTCCGAGCTAACACCACGCTAATGATCTGCATTGTTGAAAATGAGAGCGTAAGCTAGAAGCTTAGTGAGGATGCTCTAAAATCGAAAACATCAACAATGCAGGGTTCAAGCATGCAAATCCTTTACTACACACACAACATACATAGATAAACAATCAAGTCCACCTAGATAGTCTTCCAAGAGTCATAATATGGCATCTCACATCATACTAAGCTCAAACATCACATATCAACGTCATACATCACAATTATAAGAACAAACTCAATTGGCCACTATTAGTTTACCCGGATGTGCGGATTTAATCTCAACAATCACATTACCTCGGTGGGATTACACTCATCACCGGACCTTGCATGGGCGGGATTCCACTCATCACCACATGCCCTATGGATGGGATTCCACTCATCATCCCGTAGAATATAAATAAATTTCAGGTGGGATGTTACATCACCGTACTCCTCCTTGATGACTCAACGCCATCAAGGCCACGTAGGTTTTGACTCAATTTGTGTGCACACTAATCCTAATGATCGATCATTTACATCCGGTAAGTTAATTAGTGCCAATTTCATTTACCACATCACATATCCACCATTCATGTCTCATACTCATTATATATACATAACAAGGCATACATATACAACTAATCCACACTTCACAATAACAAGTAGGAAATGGCATGAATAGCATAATAGAATTCAAGGAGTTAAGTTACCAATTTAACTCCACATAGGAATGGCCTACCAAGCACATTCCAACACATACACTACACACACTTGAACCAACTTTAAAACATATTTAAAGTTACTCACCACCCTTCCTTATTAACCAAAGCAAGCCTCATATATGCCCGGATTCGATCCCGATGCTTCTCCAATGTCTCCTCTTGTTTCTAGCCAATCAAAACACATCCATTACTCACAAATCAATGCTAAAACTCAGTCATCAACTCACCTCATAAGTACAAGCCAAACTTCAACAAATTCCAACCTAAATAATCACCCAAAAGTCCATATTCGTGTTCCCTCAAAACCTAGCTGAAAACCATGTTTTCAAACACTCAAATGACACTCAAATGGTCCCAAAACACCTTCCTAACATCCCTAAATCATCAGCCCTTCAAATTAATCCTAAAACTCACCGAAAATCAAGTTTTAGACACTTCAAACATGGCCATAAGGACCCATTTCGGGTTTTCACCCAAACTCACTCATTTCAACATATTATGTGTATTTTAAGGTGATTAAACCAAAACCCAACTCACTTATTCAAAACCAATTGTAAAACTCAATAAAAACTCAAACTTTCTTTAAACCCTAAATTTCCAAAAGTTGATAGTTTCAAATTCTACAACCATGTAAAGGTAGAGAATGAAGAGGAGAGTCAAAAAATATATTTACCTTTGAAAATGACCTTGAGTTGAAGAAGTAATTTAATGGAATAGTAGATGGGGTTTGAGAGGGGTTTAGGTTTGGGTTTTCACGTTGGGGGAAATGGAGGACAGAAGACCATTTTTTTTGTTCTTTTTAACTTTCAAAAGTTGTCTACCTTTTTAAATTATTTTGGGTTAAATCACCAAATTGGTCCCTCCTTACTATTTAAAACTCAATTAGCTCAAGCCAAGGTCAAATTGATTAAAATTAATTTTACCGACTCGGACCTACGAACCCGACTAACTCCTAACCCCAAAACACGGGTGTTACAACTCTCTCCCACTTAAGGAATTTCGTCCCCGAAATTACCTGACTGAAAGAGATACAGAAACTGCCTTTTCATATCCTCCTTTCTCTCCCAAGTGGCCTCGTCCACACCTCGATGTTGCCACCGCACTTTTACTAACTCAATCGATCTACCCCGCAACACCTTACTGTCAGAAGCTAGGATCTCAACTGGTTCTTCCTCATAAGTCAAATCCGGATTCAATTCAATCTCCTCTACATGCATAACATGTGACGGATCGGACCTATACTTACGGAGCATCGAAACATGGAATACATCGTGTATCTTTTCTAGATCGGATGGAAAACGCAACTGATAAGCAACTGGACCAACCTTCTTCACAATCTCATACGGTCCTATGTACCTCGGACTCAACTTCCCCTTTCAGCCAAATCTCATCACTTTCTTCCACGGAGACACTTTCAAGAACACCTTCTCACCCATTGAGAACTCAACTTCCTTCCTCTTCAAGTCGGCATAGGACTTCTGCCTATCCGAAGCAGCCTTCAATCGATCGCAAATCAATTTTACCTTGTCAGTTGTTCCCTTGAGAAAATCCGGCATAGGTAACAACTTCTGTCCCACTTCGGCCCAACAAACAGGAGTTCTACACTTCCGGCCATACAAGGCCTCATATGGAGCCATCTGAATACTCTACTGAAAGCTATTATTGTATGCAAACTCAACTAGAGGCAAGTGCTTCTCCCAAGTACCCTGAAAGTCAATGATGCAACATCGCAACATATCCTCTAAGATTTGTATAACTCTCTCTGACTGACCATCTGACTGAGGATGATAAGACGTGCTGAAGTTCAAATGGGTACCCAAGGCTGTATGCAGACACTCCCAAAATCGATACGTGAACCTCGGATCTCTATCGGACACAATAGACTTCGGCACACCATGCAGTCTAACAATCTTACCAATGTACAAGTCGGCCAATCTATCTAAAGTATAAGTGGTGTTGACTGCCAAGAAATGAGCACACTTCGTAAAACGATCTACTATCACCCAAATTGAGTTCTTCTTCGTAGGAGTCAAAGGCAAACCCGAAACAAAATCCATGGTGATATTCTCCCATTTCCATTTTGGTTTTCTCAACGGTTGCAACAAACCTGAGGGAACCTGATGTTCCGCTTTCACCCTCTGACACAATAAACACTTACTCACAAAGTCGGCTACATCTCTCTTCAAGCCAACCCAAAAGTACTCATTCTTCAAATCACGGTACATCTTTGTACTTCCAGGATGCATAGAAAACAGACTACTGTGTGCTTCAATCAAGATCGTACGTCTCAAGTCACTATCTTCTAGCACAACTATCCTATTTTTGAAGCACAAAACCCCATCAGTACTGAAACTGTAGTCTGAAGATCTACCTTCGGCTATATCTTGCACGTGAGGTGCCAAAGATCTATCTAAGAGCTGCTTCTCTCTAATCAACTGACCTAGAGTAGGTCTAACCTGAAGCTCGGCTACCAAGCCACCATCTCCGGACAAGCTCAATCTAGCAAACATGGCTCTCAAGTCCACAACTATATTCCTACTCAATGCATCAGCCACTACATTGGCCTTACCCGGATGGTACTCAATGGTAAGATCATATTCCTTTAGCAACTCTAACCACCTACGCTGTCTGAGGTTCAAATCTCGATGTGTCATAATGTACTTCAAACTCTTGTGATCGGTGTACACTGTGCATCTCTCACCGTACAAATAGTGCCTCCAAATCTTCAGAGCAAACACAACTGCAGCTAACTCTATGTCATGAGTCAGATAGTTGCGCTCATGGGTCTTCAACTGTCTTGAGGCATAAGCCACCACTCTCTTGTCTTGCATAAGAACACAACCTAGGCCTACATAGGAAGCATCACTGTAAACTACATAGTCTTTCCCGGACTCTGGCTGAATCAGGATCGGTGCTTAGGTTAAAGCTTCTTTCAATTCCTCAAAGGCTTTCTGTCTTGCATCTTTCCACTCAAACTGAACACTCTTCTGAAGTAACTGTGTCAACGGGGCGGCTAACTTAGAGAAACCTTCCACGAATCTTCTATAGTATCCAGCTAAGCCTAGAAAGCTACGTACCTCTGTTACAGACTTCGGTTGCTTCTATTCAACAATGACCTCTATCTTCTTCGGATCAACTCTAATCCCACCAGCTGACACTACATGTCCTAAGAAGACTACTTCTCGGATCCAGAATTCACACTTGCTCAACTTCGCATACAACTGATGATCTAGCAAAGTCTTCAAAACTAGTCTCAAGTGTCGGTCATGGTCTTCTTCAACTCGCAAATACACCAAGATGTCATCTATAAAAACAACTACAAACTGATCTAAGTACTGATGAAAAATCCTATTCATCATATCCATGAAAGCAGTCGGTGCATTAGTCAACCCAAAAGGCATGACTAAGAACTCATAGTGACCATACCTAGTTTTAAAGGTCGTCTTCGGTACATCAACCTCTCTTACCTTTAGCTGGTAGTATCCCGATCTCAAGTCTACCTTCGAAAAGACTGATGCTCCTCTCAACTGGTCAAACAAATCATCAATTCTAGGCAAAGGATACTTATTCTTCACTGTTAACTGATTCAACTGTCTGTAATCTATACACATTCTCATGCTTCCGTCTTTCTTCTTCACAAACAAAACTGGTGCACCCCAAGGTGAAGAACTAGGTCGAATGAAGCCTTTATCTATCAACTCTTGCAACTGAGTCTTCAACTCTTTTAGTTCTTTCGGTGCCATGCGATACGGAGCAATCGAAACAGGAGCTGAATCAGAATAAGTCTCAATAGTGAACTCTACCTCTCTGTCCGGTGGTAACCCCGGCAACTCTTCCGGAAACACACTAGGGAAGTCACACACTGTCCGGATGTCTTGAGGTCTAACCTCACTCATGTTAGGGTTCATCACATAAGCCAAGTATGCCTCACACCCCAACTCAACTAACATCCTGGCTTCTAGAACTGAAACTACATTGGATAAGAACTTCACGTTCTCACCCACCACTACAATCTCATAATCATCTGCGAGCCTCAAAGATATCCTCTTGGTTTCAAAGTCTATCCTAGCTCTATGCTCCGTGAGCCAGTCCATACCCAGAATCACATCAAAACCATAGAAAGGTAGCTCCATCATATCCACTCGAAACACATGTCCTTGAACCATCAACGAACACCTTCTGTACATTTTCCTAACCACTACTGTGTCCCCAAAGAAACTAGTAACACTAACTCCTACCTCTAACATTTCACAAGGCAAATTCAACGACTGTGCATGCTCACTCAATATGTAAGAATGTGTAGACCCAGAGTCAATCAAAGAAAGCAAACCCAAAGACTGTATCGAGAAGTTACCTGCGATCACATCGGTGTCATGCTAATCCCCACGATGAGCGTAAACTTGCGCTCCCCGGTACATCCCATCTGTGCGAGGATATGGACAGTCTTCTCAAACCACAACTCGGATCTCTCCGGGGTAGACCCTTTGAACTCTTCTGCCCCTAAACCACAGAGTCTCTCTAATGGCAAACCAGTGCCCTCTCCCTGATGATGTGCTGCTGCCTGACCCCCAGCTACTGCAGCCTAAAATGCCCCAGCTATCGCCTGAACCAAAGGAGCTAAGTCTATTCCGACTGGTCCTTGGCCACCCTGGCCATCTTGGCCTCCCTGAGATCCCTCTCCTTCGGCCCCAGCCTCGCCTCCTACTCCTGGTGGAGGAGGTGGTGGTGGTGGAGGTGGTGGAGGAGCTCCAACTCCAACCACAGGCTCTCCCACTTGAGCCTCAACTCTAACTACTGACTCAACTCCTGGAGCCGCTGCCCGTGGTTCCGGTCGAACCATCCTAAGCCTCCTACGTGGTCTCATGGTACAGCTAGCAAGATAATAACTACAACAAAAAACATATAAGGATTACGTTAGCCAAAGCAAGGGTCCAACACTGCTCAAGTACTCCCTTTACTATAAAATCTTTTCAAATTAAGTAATAATAGCAATGGGCACTCACTCTACACCAAACGCAACAACTCATGCTTCAAATTATCATACGAGCAGTCAAACAATAAGATTTCATGGCAAAGAACACACCAAGCAATACAATTACTTAACACATCGAGCTTACCTCACTTACATGCCCGAGGTCTCGGTAACCTCAGGCTCTGATACCAACAAATGTAACCCCCTCGTCCTGGTCTGGCCGGATGACCGGTCCGAGTAGGCCACACGGGGAAAACCGAAGCGAAACCCGTTAAGGTTCCACCTCGATTAGCAACCTTAAAATTTTCTTTTATTTTAAAACTTCTCCAAAGGCACATTAAAACCTATATGATCACCACAGCGGAAAAGTTTGAAGAAAACAATCATCTAAACACAAACAACAATTAAACAGTCCGATTTTTAATCCATTATAAAGGCCGTTTCGAAACACCATTGAGGCGTATCGAAACGCCTTGACCTGGTCAACTGTCTCAAGCCCATACGAGGAGGTTGTATCGGAACGGAGGTCAACCGTTCCGAAACACCCTCAACGGTCAACTTCTCGTGGTCAAAGAGATTTTGACCGTTCCGAAACTTTTAGACCTGTTTCGAAACGCTTTCATCTCGGCAATTTCTCAGATTTACAGTAGCCAAAATGTTCCAAAACTCGTATCGGAACAGGGGTTCACAGTGGCCAAACCGTATCGAAACGAGTTCCGATACGGGGTCCCTGAAGCCTTACCCGTTCCGAAACGTGTTATCCTGTTTCGACACACGGGTTGTATGCAACCTTTGAAAGCCAGATTTAACCATCTTTCAACCACTCTAAAGGTCCTAAACAACCCCAAGAAGCACTCAAAAAGAGCATACATGAACTAGAGGCATGGATCCTATGTCAAACATGCTCAAACATACAAGGCATGAAATGAAACATCCATTCATGGCACTTACACAAAAGGCAACATTACACATAAGGGCATGCTTGAAGACATTAAAAACCAAAAGGCAGAATTCATCACAATAAGGTTTACATGTTGATCAAAAGCAACTTAAGCATTCATAAGGCATGCCATCACACAAGCATTTGACAAGACATAATGTGTTTACAATCCAAGTCAATTCATAAACATCAAACACATATATGAGTCATACATTGCTCATACAAAACACACTCTTGCCACATTGCTAAACTATTACATAATTGCTAAACCGTACTTGAGCAACAAAAACTTAGAAAGCCCCTTCGCCTTGCTCCGAGCTAACACCACGCTAATGATCTGCATTGTTGAAAATGAGAGCGTAAGCTAGAAGCTTAGTGAGGATGCTCTAAAATCGAAAACATCAACAATGCAGGGTTCAAGCATGCAAATCCTTTACTACACATACAACATACATAGATAAACAATCAAGTCCACCTAGCTAGTCTTCCAAGAGTCATAATATGGCATATCACATCATACTAAGCTGAAACATCACATATCAACATCATACATCACAATTATAAGAACAAGCTCAATTGGCCACTATTAGTTTACCCGGATGTGCGGATTTAATCTCAACAATCACATTACCTCGGTGGGATTACACTCGTCACCGGACCTTGCATGGGCGGGATTCCACTCATCACCACATGCCCTACAGATGGGATTCCACTCATCATCTCGTAGAATATAAATAAATTTTCGGTGGGATGTTACATCACCGTACTCCTCCTTGATAACTCAACGCCATCAAGGCCACATACGTTTTGACTTAATTTGTGTGCACACTAATCCTAATGATCGATCATTTACATACGGTAAGTTAATTAGTGCCAATTTCATTTACCACATCACATATCCACCATTCATGTTGTTGCGTGTAAAGTAGAATATCGCAATTGTAGTGCAAGTGTACTCGACGCAAGTAGTAAAGTGATACGAAGTATCGGATATCGTCTCCACAGGGATTGAGCTAATGACTTCACCTTGATTTACTGCACGAAGTAAAGGAATTAATTTAGAAGATTGTCACGAGAATAATATGATAAAAACGTAAATAAAAGGATTGGAATATCAAGATAGAGAGAATGGGCCGGTATTGAATTGCTCGGTAGTGCAGGTATTGAATTGCTTAGGATCTCCAGTTCTGTCGTCGCTCCCGTCGCCGACAGCACCTGTCGCGGCGTCTGTCCGTTAGTTGTCGCGGCAGCAGACACTAACTCCGTACTTCAAGCTTGGCAAGAATCCCAGATCTGCCTTGCCCTATCCCTAGGCACAAGTCTGTCGATGAACACGTCTTTGATGATACCTCCCGGCGTGAATCGAAGGATGAACACCGATGTGTATGAATTCTTCCTTAGCCACTTAACCTCGCCTTATCCCTAAGCACGAGATGAATCAACTATAAACTAGAGAACGCGCTTTTATCTCTTTCGTATACTTAACTCTCCCGATGCTAAGTAAATAGATAACCTCACAATGCTCTCCCGATGCTCTTGCAAGATATTAAAACCAAGATAAAAGAACTTGAAGTTTATTTTATTGAACTTGAAAAATCCTAAAACAAAGCAACCCTTGCAACTACTTTACAAAACAACCCGTAGCCCTAGGGGGAATTTAGAACATGTCGGTGACGGGTGGACGGCAGGGTTTTGATTTCGGTTATGGGATATCGGTCCTGCCTCTATGTTAAATCTATGCCCTTATATAAGCTTTGGGCTCAAGTTATCTAAGGTAACAAGGATTACAACTTTAATTAAAAGTAAGATTCTAATAAAGACTAAATCTCTAAAGTCTCCTACTTTCCAGCCGCATCCTAGCTTTTAGGAATTTCCTCTCTTTGAGCTTTGGCTTGACATATCTTTTGATCCGGGGCTCGGAAAAATATTTGGCTTTCACACGACAGACGAGCAGATTTTTCTCTATCTATCGAGGTCCACTTGACTTTTCCTCTTCATAAATCTGCTGTCACCTTGCTGTCGTGACAGGTCCTTGACAGGTTCGTCTTCTTCAGCTGCTAGTCCAGTTCAGCTTTCCTGCTTATCTGTCCTGCGCCTGCCTTCATTGTCAACCATGGCAGTTACCTGCAAAATACACCATCTTTTAGTAGAATCCGTGCCTTTTATATAATTGTGATGTTTTATTGAAAACTAACCTAAATGCAATGCAATGATGCTTGAATGCAGCAGAAATATGGGTTAAAAAGGGTGTAAATAATAGAACTTTTACACACTCAACACACCCCCAAACTCAAGTTTTTGCTTGTCCTCAAGCAATCAAGACTTAAAAGAAAAATGATTTTTTTTGTGTTGGCCTTCAAACAGTGAACTGTCCCATTACCTGTCGCTCATTCTCTATGGCAGCAGCATCCTGTCGGAAAGATTAGGATCTGTCCGGAATCTCCCTATAGCTCTCGTGCAGTGTGTGCATGCTTGTGAACAGTTATATGCTAAGATTCTCTTAGTTTCACTAGAATATTCAACTCCTTAACTCGAATCTTTATGCCAAAGTTTAATTTTTTAGAAGGCACATTTTCATGCTTCTTTCTATTTTTCAAGCTAAATTTTTCTAGAGCCAGTTTTGGGCACCTCTAGTTAGCTTCCTAGAGCCGGTTTCGGGCACCTCTAGGTTTTTAATTTTCTTTTGCTAAACTTCTTTCCTAGAGCCAGTGTTAGGCACCTCTAGGGGCTATTCAAGTTCTAGGATTCCTATTCTAGTTTGGCTAAAAGAAATCTAAGCAATATAACAGTCACAAAAGTGTTTAAGTTTTCAGAACTATAGAAAGGCTCTAAACTTTTCCTTAACCTGTCCTAAAGATGCTGCCACGACAGAGCCGTCATGACAGGTAAGTTAACTCCACAGTTTTAAGCCAGCAGTTTTAATTTTCTGATTTTTTTAAAGATAAATTAAATAAATAATAAGACACAAATAATTAATAAAAGATGTACTAGGACTCCGTTAGAATGGAGGGTTGCCACCCCCAAACTCGAGGGTTGCATTGCCCTCAATGCAAAATGACACAAAAATTAAAGAAAGACAAGAGAAATAAAAGTACATCACAAAAATATAAGGGCAGGCAGCAATAAGAGGAGAAAAAGAAATAAAAACTTAAATTTTATTCGCTGTCCTCGCTGCTGCTGCTGACGCGGATCTGATGGCGGCGTCTGCGTTGTGGAGGTGGCTGGGAAGGTTCCGGAGCAGGTTGATCAGCAGGTTCTTCATCCGGTTGGGGGACAGGGTCGTCAGCAGGTTGAAGGGCAGGTGGCTCCACTAGCCTGATGTCGGAACTGCTGCTGCTGTCCCATGAGCTGCTGGTTATGATGGCTTTGGACAGCCTTCTCTTGTCTGCCACGTGCTTAATGCGTTTGACTCGCGTGAAGTCGCTCTCCAGATTCCGCCGGACAAGAGGGCTGTCATCAGTGGCAGCTCGCTTGGTTCCTCGAGGGGAGGTGTCTGTCGGTGGGCTGCAGGCTGCCGTCGGGGCAGGGGATGGTGTGGAAGTGGCAGATTGTGTATGGGGAGAGGCAGGTGGTGTGGGAGTGGGGGAGGGGATATTGAAATAATGGGCGGGGAAGGTGGGGAAGATGACATCCGGAAAATTCAAAGTATTAGTGATGAAGTTTACCGTTGCATTTGAGAAATCACGGATGAAAGTCATCAAACCCATCTGGCGCTCCTCTACCCTCAGGATGGCAGCAAGGATGTGAGCGTTCTGATCTGCCGGAGCGGTGTTGGTGGCAGCTTCTGGGGCAGGTTCGGTGGCTGGTTCATCATCGGACTCAGCAGGAGGGGCGTTTGGATCGAAGGCGTTGAGGGGCGATACGACTATGATCTCCATGAGGCTGGAGATGTTGTTGTCTATCCATCCGCTGCCCGTCTTGATTTTGTCTGAAGGCTCCTCCGGTACGGCAGCGCAGCGGCAGAGGGCGGTGATAGTGAACGGCAGGCAGAGTCGTGAGTCCGAGCGGAAGGCACAATCAAGGATGCTGTCCCGCATGTACCTGCCCACATTGATGGGCCTGTCGTGCATAATAGAGTGGATAAGGGCCAACCGCTGTCGGTTGACTGTTGTATGGTGGGACGAAGGCAGGATACGCTTTTTGATAAAAGCGTTCCATAGTTTTGCCTCAGGGAGTAGCTGCCCCCTATTGACAGAGTGGGGGTTCTTCTTACTGGTGCTCCATGTCGTTCCAGCCTCTGTCAGCTCCCTCATGACAGCATCATGTCCAGCAGTGTCGAGGGTGTCCCAAAATTGTTGGTGAGCATCATCATTGGGGCCGAAGAAGAGGCCGAACACATGGTTGATGCTGCTAGCGCTGAAGGGAACTGTCACTCCTCGGACGGTGACAGATGTCGCCGTCTTGCTTTCGATCACCGCATAAAATTCCCGAACCAAAGTATCATTAAGCTCTGCCGGCTGCTCGGCAAAATCCTCCCAAAGTTGTGCTGTTATGGCCTTCACAATGAACGGCCGGAGTCCCATATGTGGGGCATCTCTGTTGTAAATGAAGCCGCGCTCCTCCCATAGTTCCTTTTTAGCGAACGGTGAGGCTGCTGCTGAAGAAGAAGCGGCGGTCTGACGGGTTTGTCTCGACGACATTTTGGTTGCAAGGGCTAAAAAAGAGAGAAAATAGAGAAAACTAGAGGAGAATAACAAGAGAGAAAAATCAGAAGTGATGAAAAATGAAAATGGGAAGGGGTTTATATAGCTGTTGGGGAGCTGCCCATTTAATGCCGCAACGGCAGGCGGGAAGAACGGGGCGGCAGATTGGATATAGCGTGTCTGACGCGTCTGACACGCATTAATGCGTCTGCTGTGCGTCTGCCGCACGCTTCTACGTCTGCAGTAGCCGTCTGTTGACAGCCTGTCAAGTCCGTCTGCGCCGGCAGCCGAAATGACAGGTTTCCATAAATGGGCTTTAGTGGGCTGATGGATGGGCGGTGGGCTTGGGTCACTTCACCTTTTCTTCTTGACTCCTTTATTTCCTAAAAACTGAAATTATAAAAACAAAACATTATTCGAATAAAATAAATCTAATTCCTAATAAATAATATTAATTATAAAATAGAAATAAAAATAAAAATTAGGTTAAATTAGGGATGCCTTGTGGGGCATCATCTAAAGTAACCACTTCCTGTATGCCTGGGGCTTCAGTCCCCTGATAGTGCTTGAGGCGTTGTCCATTGACTTTGAATTGGTGCCCGTCCTTTAATGATTGAATTGTAATGGCACCATGGGGAAAAACTTGAACCACTTGGAACGGGCCAGACCATCTAGTTTTGAGCTTCCCTGGAAAGAGTTTCAATCTAGAATTAAACAACAACACAAGCTGCCCTGGGCAGAACTGTCGTGGCAGCAACTTCTTGTCGTGCCACTTCTTAGTCTTTTCCTTGTAAATTCTTGCATTGTCATAGGCCATTGTCCGTATTTCATCGATCTCATTTAAATCTAACAGCCTTTTCTGGCCTGCCTTGTCCAAGTCCATGTTTACTGCCTTGATTGCCCAATATGCTTTGTGCTCGATCTCGACAGGCAAGTGACAGGTTTTCCCATAAATCAGACGGTATGGAGACATGCCCAATGGAGTCTTAAAAGCTGTCCTGTATGCCCAGAATGCATCATTCAGAAGCAAAGACCAATCTTTCCTAGTCGGTTTAACCATTTTTCAAGAATGTTCTTCACTTCCCTATTGGATATCTCAGCCTGTCCATTGGTCTGTGGGTGGTATGCTGTCGCGATCCTGTGCTTGACACCATATTTCCGCAAGGCAGCAGCAATTACCCTGTTGTCAAAGTGTCTCCCTTCATCACTGATAATTGCCCTAGGGATGCCAAATCTAGAAAAGATGTTTTTGTGCAAAAACTTTTGGACTGTTTTGGCATCATTTTTTTGAGTTGCAATTGCTTCTACCCACTTGGAGACATAATCCACTGCTAGGAGGATGTAAAGATTTCCACACGAAGATGGAAAAGGTCCCATAAAATCAATCCCCCAAACATCGAAGATCTCGACTTCCAAAATATTTTGCAGTGGCATCTCGTTTCTCCTCGAGATGTTACCTGTCCGCTGGCACCTGTCACAGTTCTTGTAAAATTCCTGTGCGTCCTTATACAGTGTCGGCCAGTAGAACCCTGACTGCAGCACCTTGGCAGCAGTTTTATTGCCTCCTAAGTGTCCTTCATATTATGAAGCATGATAGTGATGGAGAATGTCTTTTTGTTCTTCTTGTGGTACACATCTCCTTATAACTTGATCTGCGCACATTTTGAAAAGAAGAGGTTCGTCCCAATAATAATGTTTAACATCATTTTCAAACCTCTTCCTGGCTTGATAAGTAAGATCAGAAGGTAATATTCCGCTAACTATAAAATTAACGAAATCAGCATACCAGGGAAGGTTAGAAGACTTACCTGCCGCCATGGCTGTCGCGACAGCTATTGCGGCAGCAAAGAGCTGCTCATCTGGGAAGGTCTCAAGTATGTGTGTCTCATCAATGGGTAGACTCTGTCCCATCTCCAACCTCGACAAGTGGTCTGCCACCTGATTTTCTGTCCCCTTTTTGTCTTTGATCTCAAGGTCGAATTCTTGTAATAGCAAGATCCACCGTATCAATCTCGGCTTGGCATCCTTCTTTGCAAATAAGTACTTGAGGGCAGAATGGTCAGTGTGCACTATTACTTTCGTCCCAAGTATGTAAGAACGAAACTTGTCGATGGAGAACACCACAGCTAACAGCTCCTTTTCTGTGGTGGTATAATTCACTTGGGCATCATTTAATGTTTTACTGGCATAATATATGACATGAAACAGCCTATCCTTGCGCTGCCCAAGTGCTGCCCCGACAGCATAGTCACTAGCGTCACACATAATCTCAAACGGTTGTGTCCAGTCTGGTGGCTGTACTATGGGGGCTGTCACTAGCTTTTCCTTCAGAACCTTGAATGCTTCAGTACATTCTTCATTAAAGTCAAAGGGTCGGTTCTGCTCTAAGAGATGACATAGGGGTTTCGTGATTTTTGAGAAATTGGCAATGAATCTCCTATAAAAACCAGCATGCCCTAGAAAACTTCTAATGCCCTTGACTGTTGTTGGCGGCGGCAGCTTCTCTATGACTTCAATCTTTGCCCTGTCGACTTCTATACCACGGCAGCTAATCTTATGGCCTAGGACTATCCCTTCATCCACCATAAAATGGCATTTTTCCCAATTAAGAACAAGATTAGCTTTTTCACATCTTTCAAGTACCTTTTGAAGGTTGCCGAGGCAGCTCTCAAAATCGTCTCCAAAGACGGAAAAATCGTCCATGAAGATCTCGAGGAAGTCCTCTACCATGTCGGAGAATATTGCCATCATGCACCTTTGGAAGGTGGCAGGTGCGTTACAGAGGCCGAACGGCATCCTCCTAAATGCGTATGTTCCGTAGGGGCATGTGAAAGTCGTTTTCTCTTGGTCCTCCGGTGCAATAGCAATTCGATTATATCCTGAATAACCATCAAGAAAACAATAGTAAGGTTTACCCGCTAATCTGTCAAGCATTTGATCAATAAAGGGTAACGGAAAGTGGTCCTTTCGGGTAGCTTTGTTAAGCTTCCGATAGTCCATACAAACCCACCAACCGGTCACAGTCCTGGTTGGGATTAACTCGTTGTTTTCGTTGGTTATCACGGTCATGCCTCCTTTCTTGGGAACACATTGCACCGGGCTTACCCATTTGCTGTCGGAGATGGTGTAAATAATACCTGCATCTAACCATTTAATTATTTCTTTACGCACTACCTCCTTCATCGCAAGGTTTAACCGCCTTTGGGCATCAATGGTCGGCTTATGATCTTCCTCTAGTAGGATCTTGTGCATACAGATTGCCGGACTAATGCCCTGAATGTCTGCTATCGTCCATCCTATCGCCCTTTTATGCTGCTTCAGCATGTCGATCAGCTGTCGTTCCTGTTCCTGCGGCAGCTTAGCAGAGATGATTACAGGCAGAGTGTCATCACAACCAAGATAAGCATATTTAAGCTGCCCTGGCAGGGGCTTAAGTTCTAAGACAGGTGGTTCAACAGTAGAGGACTTTTGGATTAAATGGTTATCCGAAGTGTAATTCAAAGGTTCGAATAACTTACCTGGACGATGGTCTAACCAGTTTACCTCCTCATGACCTTCAGTATCTGATGTATCGGATTCAGAGGGGTCACTGTCGTCGGTGCTGTCATCGTTGCTGTCGTGACAGGCCTGCAGATGGCTGTCACAGCAGTGACCAAATTTTATATCACGGCAGCCCAACCTGATGCAGGGTTGATCAAAGGTCACCTCAATGATGGCCTTGCATTCCTCATCCACATCAGCATGTTTCATTGCTTGGAGAACATTCAACTTAATTTCTTGATCATTCACGCGCATGGTGAGTTCTCCTTTTTCCACATCAATCAATGATCTTCCCGTGGCTAAGAAGGGTCGCCCTAGGATGACTGGTGCGTTCTCATCTGCCTCACAATCTAAAATAAGAAAGTCAGCAGGAAAAATAAGTTTATCCACTCTTACCAAAATATCTTCAATTTTTCCCTCGGGGTGAACGTAAGAGCGGTCGGCTAGCTGTAGGGTAACTGTCGTGGGCCGCGCCTTGCCAATACCAAGTTTCTGAAAAACAGATTTGGGCATTAGATTAACACTAGCACCAAGATCACAAAGTCCCTTACCCACAAATTTATCGCCGATTACGCAAGGTATGAGGAAGCTCCCCGGATCCTTCTTTTTCTGGGGTGGCTGCCGATGAAGAATACTCATGCAACCTTCTTGCATCCTTACCGTTTCAAATTCCTCAAGTTTAGATTTTTTTGACATGACATCCTTGAGAAATTTAGCATAACCGGGCATCTCCCTAACAGCATCTAACAACGGAATGTTAATATGAACCTGTTTAAAAATATCATAAATCTTTTTAAGTTGAGATCAATGCTTAGCTTGCTGTATCCGTTGAGGGAAGGGTGGTGGGGGACGATAATCAGCAATGCGTCCTTCCCACTGCATGCGAATCTGAGGACGATAATCATCTTTTTTCTCCTCTGTCGCTTCTGCTGTCATGACAGGCTCATCGGCAGCAGTCTGTTTATCACCTGTCGGGGCAGCTTCCTCGGCAGGTTTATCCAAGGCAGGTTCCTTTTCTGAATCAATTTCTTTTTCCGGCCCTGGTAGCTTTTTCCCACTCCTAGTAGTAATTGCCTTACATTGCTCATGTGGGGGCGGTCTAGCATTTTCAGTATTGCTAGGGAAACCTCCATTCTGCCTTGGTTTAATATGCTGCGACACCTGACCCATTTGTGTCTCTAGAGATTTCAAGGTGGCCTCATGGTTTGTCATTCTCATCTTAGTTTCATCCATAAAATTTTCCGTCTTCTTGACAAACTGATTAATATTATCCATATACGTGCCAGTCTGAGACATAAAGGTGGCCAGAGTCTGCTCCAATACACTACTCGTGGCAGGTGGTGGCTGCTGTTGTTGCTGAGGTGGCAGGTTCTGCGACAGGTTCTGCGGCTGCAGTTGCTGTCGCGTCAACAATCTAGGACCCCCCTGATTCTGATTATATGTTTGCGGATTCAGGGCATTGTTAGGGTTACTCCAGGAAAATTTGGGATCTTTCCTCCAATTAGGGTTGTAGTTGTTGGAATTGTAGTTTGGCTTGTAATTTCCAACATATTTTCCCTCTTCTATATTTATAGGGCACTCTTCACTACTCTGATTTCCTTCACAAGTAGCACAGATTTCCTCGACAGCAAATCCTCGTAAGTCCTCTTCACTCAATAAGTGTTTCATTGCTTTAGTAAGGAATGCTACCTGAGATTTCATAGTGTTGTCGGCCTCATAGTCTTTGACAGCAAGTACCCGTTTACTCCCTCTTCTAGCTGTCGGAAACTGCTCCTCATTCTTGGCTAGATTTTTCAGAACTTGCAATGCCTCGTCTGGATCTTTATCCAATAATAGTCCATTTGCTGCAGAATCAATGCGAATGCGAGTTTGTAAGTTAGCAGCATTATAGAATTTAGTTACCTGATTCCAGACAGGGAATCCATGCATTGGGCAGTTCCGTAGAAGAGTAGTAAATCTGTCCCAGGCCTCGTGCATCGGCTCGTCATCTTCCTGTTGAAAAGTAGCAATTTCATTACGTAATCGCTCAGATAAATGCGAAGGATTAAAACGAGATAAAAATTCACGAGTTAGATCTGCCCAAGTCATAATAGAACCCGGTGTAAGTTTATTCCACCAAGTTTTAGCTTTGTCCCTCAATGAATGGGGGAATAACCGAAGCCTCAGTATCTCCGGACTAACTCCTGGCAGCCTAAACGAACCACAGATCTCCTGGAACGTTTTGAGATGCTCTCTAGCATCTTCTGTCGCAGAACCACTAAACTGTCCGGCGTTGTTGATCATACTAAACATGACAGGTTTAAGCTCGAAATTGTCAACATCAATATCCGGCAGCATGGTCACCAGCTCTACATGATCGTTCAGCATGTAGTCACGGCATGACCGTCGTCCATCTGCCCTCGGCGGGTCACCGACAGGCGGTATGTCTCCTCCAGCAGGCTGGTTACGGGCCATCTGCTCTAGCTGTTCTTCAAGGTATTCGTTCCTGTCTAAAAGATGGCGAATCTGTTTCTTGAGATTGAATGATCGTTCGATTTCTGGATCTAACTTATACTCAGGATCTTCGCCTCTTTTCGATCTGCGCATAAACAAGAGAACCTCGTGAAAAGCAAGAGTTGAAAACAAAAAATAAAAATTAAAGAAAAACTAAAAACGAAAACAAAAATAAAAATAAAAGCAAAAAGTGCAATAAAAGAAAGATGTAGTTATGTTGCCAATCCCCGGCAACGGCGCCAAAAACTTGTTGCGTGTAAAATAGAATATCGCAATTGTAGTGCAAGTGTACACGACGCAAGTAGTAAAGTGATACGAAGTATCGGATATCGTCTCCACAGGGATTGAGCTAATGACTTCACCTTGATTTACTACACGAAGTAAAGGAATTAATTTAGAAGATTGTCACGAGAATAATATGATAAAAACGTAAATAAAAGGATTGGAATATCAAGATAGAGAGAATGGGCCGGTATTGAATTGCTCGGTAGTGCAGGTATTGAATTGCTTAGGTTCTCCAGTTCTGTCGTCTCTCCCGTCGCCGACAGCACCTGTCGCGGCGTCTGTCCGTTAGTTGTCGCGGCAGCAGACACTAACTCCGTACTTCAAGCTTGGCAAGAATCCCAGATCTGCCTTGCCCTATCCCTAGGCACAAGTCTGTCGATGAACACGTCTTTGATGATACCTCCCGGCGTGAATCGAAGGATGAACACCGATGTGTATGAATTCTTCCTTAGCCACTTAACCTCGCCTTATCCCTAAGCACGAGATGATTCAACTATAAACTAGAGAACGCGCTTTTATCTCTTTCGTATACTTAACTCTCCCGATGCTAAGTAAATAGATAACCTCACAATGCTCTCCCGATGCTCTTGCAAGATATTAAAACCAAGATAAAAGAACTTGAAGTTTATTTTATTGAACTTGAAAAATCCTAAAACAAAGCAACCCTTGCAACTACTTTACAAAACAACCCGTAGCCCTAGGGGGAATTTAGAACATGTCGGTGACGGGTGGACGGCAGGGTTTTGGTTTCGATTATGGGATATCGGTCCTGCCTCTAGGTTAAATCTATGCCCTTATATAAGCTTTGGGCTCAAGTTATCTAAGGTAACAAGGATTACAACTTTAATTAAAAGTAAGATTCTAATAAAGACTAAATCTCTAAAGTCTCCTACTTTCCAGCCGCATCCTAGCTTTTAGGAATTTCCTCTCTTTGAGCTTTGGCTTGACATATCTTTTGATCCGGGGCTCAGAAAAATATTTGGCTTTCACACGACAGACGAGCAAATTTTTCTTTATCTATCGAGGTCCACTTGACTTTTCCTCTTCATAAATCTGCTGTCACCTTGCTGTCGTGACAGGTCCTTGACAGGTTCGTCTTCTTCAGCTGCTAGTCCAGTTCAGCTTTCCTGCTTATCTGTCCTGCGCCTGCCTTCATTGTCAACCATGGCAGTTACCTGCAAAATACACCATCTTTTAGTAGAATCCGTGCCTTTTATATAATTGTGATGTTTTATTGAAAACTAACCTAAATGCAATGCAATGATGCTTGAATGCAGCAGAAATATGGGTTAAAAAGGGTGTAAATAATAGAACTTTTACACACTCAACACATGTCTCATACTCATTATATATACATAACACGGCATACATATACAACCAATCCACACTTCACAATAACAAGTAGGAAATGGCATGAATAGCATAATAGAATTCAAGGAGTTAAGTTACCAATTTAACTTCACATAGGAATGGCCTACCAAGCACATTCCAACACATACACTACACACACTTGAACCAACTTTAAAACATATTTAAAGTTACTCACCACCCTTCCTTAGCAACCAAAGCAAGCCTCATATATGCCAAGATTCGATCCCAATGCTTCTTCAATGTTTCCTCTTGTTTCTAGCCAATCAAAACACATCCATTACTCACAAATCAATGTTAAAACTCAGTCATCAACTCACCCCATAAGTACAAGCCAAACTTCAACAAATTCTAACCTAAATAATCACCCAAAAGTCCATTTTCGTGCTCCCTCAAAACCCAGCTGAAAACCATGTTTTCAAACACTCAAATGACACCCAAATGGTCCCAAAACACCTTCCTAACATCCCTAAACCATTAGCCCTTCAAATTAATCCTAAAACTCACCAAAAATCAAGTTTTAGACACTTCAAAATGGCCATAATGACCCATTTCTGGTTTTCACCCAAACTCACTCATTTCAACATATTATGTGTATTTTAAGGTGATTAAACCAAAACCCAACTCACTTATTCAAAACCAATTGTAAAACCCAATAAAAACTCAAACTTTCTTTAAACCCTAAATTTCCAAAAGTTGATAGTTTCAAATTCTACAACCATGTAAAGGTAGAGAATGAAGAGGAGAGTCAAAAACTATATTTACCTTTTAAAATGACCTTGAGTTGAAGAAGTAATTTAATGGAATAGTAGATGGGGTTTGAGAGGGGTTTAGGTTTGGGTTTTCACGTTGGGGGCAATGGAGGACATAAGACCATTTTTTTTGTTCTTTTTAACTTTCAAAAGTTGTCTACCTTTTTAAATTATTTTGGGTTAAATCACCAAATTGGTCCCTTCTTACTATTTAAAACTCAATTAGCTCAAGCCAAGGTCAAATTGATTAAAATTAATTTTATCGACTCGGACCTACGAACCCGACTAACTCCTAACCCCAAAACACGGGTGTTACAATTGGGTTTCTGTATTATGAGGTTTGGTTTGTGATATTTTGTGAAAGTGTTAGTCAAGGTTTGAAATTTGGGTTTGTAAT
Organism: Hibiscus tridactylites; assembly: GCA_958450335.1. Lineage (NCBI taxonomy): Eukaryota > Viridiplantae > Streptophyta > Magnoliopsida > Malvales > Malvaceae > Hibiscus > Hibiscus tridactylites. The sequence continues at coordinate 19,731,523 of OY288289.1, read as the reverse complement.
TGTTGACCAGATGTTTGATGAAAAAGGCTAACCCAAGGTTGAAGACGATGACGTCGAAAGGTGGGCGATTTTTTATTATTTTGTGGCATGCCCGTGAAAGTTCAAGGAATGTCGATTGGGCATGGGCTCCATGGCGACTCCAACGTTGGAGAGGCACATAATCATATAGGACCGGTTGGGATCGAGGGAACATTCTCTGGATAATTACAGTGGTGGGCATATATTACCAACAATAATATCATATAATTTTTTGGTTATTTTTAAAAGGTAAATGGCCATTTTATTAAAGCAGGGAAAGGATGTCTATACCCTTAGTGGGCAGTTGTTTTGTCTGAAGTTATTAGAGGGTTTTAAGGAACTTCATTGGGTGCGTGAGTTACAACACATAAGAGTTTACTCTTATTTAGATAATCGAAGAGGGAAAGGTAGACTTTTTTGGTTCTTCTTTAAATTTTTCATTTGGTATAATGAGGGATTCTGGGAAGCTTTATTCAAGAGAGTTAAAGACAGGGGTTCAACTTTTACCATGGCAGAGGAAGTGGCAAGGATGATGAGAGATTTAAAGTTTACGGATGAAGAGCTTCAGGACATGGAAGAATCAAATGCTTTGCTGGAGAAGGAGATTCATGGGCCTGAGAAATGGTTGGTGGGGAAATTGGTATCGCCAAAAATTGTAGACGGGCCTCAGTTAATTAAAGTGTTATTTGTTGTCTAAAAACATCAACCTTTGGAGGAGGCTACTGAGTTGGGGTTAAATCTCTTTCTGTTCAAGTTCATCAAACTAGAGGACAAGGACTATGTACTGGAGAGGGTCCCATTGACCTTTAATGGTGAGTTACTTTCTCTTAAACAATTTGATGGGATTATGAGCCCCCAATAATATGATTTTTCTCCCCTGACATTATGGATTAGGATTTGCAATTTACCTTTAGTTGGTATGACAGAGGAATTTGGATAATATATTGGGGCAAGGTTTGGGAATAGTTTAAGTGATGATTTAAGGATTGGTGATGGAAGATTAGGTGAATTTTTTAGACTGGGAGTAAAGATAGACAATAGTAAGGCTTTAAGAAGGTGTGTTCATGTTGGGAAAATGACAGATGATTCCCCTAGGATTTGCATGGCTAAGTATGAACGATTACCAAAATTTTGCTACTGGTGTGACCTGATTAGTCATTAATTTGATATGTGCCCAACAATTCCCCCTGAATCTCAGAGAGGACAATTTCAATATGGCCCATGGTTGAAAGTGCCTCTTAGGCAGAAATGGTCAAGTGTAGATGCCCCTAAGCCAAGAATTGTCGACTTTAATTATGGTTCTTCTAACTCTGGTAAACAAAAGAAGCTGCTGAAAGTGGTTGGTGATAAAGAAATGGTTCTGGGAGCTCTTTCTCTGACAGAGAAACCTCTGGTGTCTTATTAGTTTCAAAGAATATGAGTGTCAAAGGGCTCTTCAAGGGAAAAATGAAGTGTGTAATCTTGTGGGAGTCAAGAAAACCATGTCATGTTCTGCAACAGTTTCTAACAGTGTGAAGGGTGGTGTAGAAGATGTTTCCCCTATCAAAATCCCTGAACTAACGGTTGAGGCTGAGGATCAGCCCCACCGAGAGCCATAAAAATCCTATGCTAGAACTGTCAAGGGATTGGAAACCCTGAGATAGTTCGAACCTCTGGGCACTTGGCGTTCTCAAAAGATTCTAGTTTAGTTTTTCTTAGTGATAATAGATTGAACAAGAATAAGGTTGATGATGTCAAGAGGAGGTTAGGTATGTTAGCTAACTTAGTTGTGGAAAGAGCCGATGATTGTATGGGTTTTATGCTTTTGTGAAGAGAGGATGTCCATGTTAATTTACTTTATTTTTCAAAAGCTCACATTGATGTTGAGGTGAAATGGGGGAATGAGGTGTTCTGATTCATTGCTATGTATGACACTTGGAACAAAACAAAGAAATATGAGGATTGGGGGTTGTTGGATTTTCTTCGTAGAAGGTCCGATCTGCCTTGGTTACTTGGAGCAGACTTGAATGAGATCTTAAAATTTAATGAGAAAGTCGAGAGTGGAGGTGAATAATTTTAGAGAGGCTTTAGAAAGAAATAGTCTGTGGGACATTAAGCCTAGTCGGGGTTGGTTTATATGGCACATTGGCAATAACTCTAAAACTCATGTTAAAGAAAGAATTGACGAATTTGTAGCCACTATCACTTGGCTGTAGAAATATGGACAATGTGAGGTGACTTCTGATTATTCTCATTATTCTGATAATCATTTCATCTTGTTAAATACTAAGGCCCCTAGAAAAAGGTCTGGTAAGTTGGAGGACATTTCATGTTTGATAATTGTTGGGATGATGAAGAGGAGTGTGAGGAAACAGTCAATCAAAACTGGTTAGGGACTTCTGGTTCTACTTTGGACAAGTTTAAGGATGTTGAAGAGGGTTTGCATTGGTGGCAGAAGAGTAGAAGAAGGAAAGCTTTTAAAAGGAAAAAGGTTTTACTTGAGAGAATTGATGACTTATTAAAAGGAAACATCTCAGACATGACTGTTTTGGAATTGAATCTTGCCAAAAAGGAATTAAAGATGTTGTTGGATAAAGATAAAGTATATTGAAAACAAAGATCTAGGGTTTTATGGTTAAAAGAGAGCGATAGAAATACTTCTTTCTTCCATGCTAGAGCCAGAGAGAGGAAAAAGAAGAATTTTATTAAGGGTCTAATGGATGAGAAAGGGGTTTGGAAGGAGGATGATGAGCAAGTGTTTGACATTGCAGAAGGCTTCTTCACTAAACTTTTTCCAATCTAATGGTGAAGAATCCTCAAGCCCAATCTTGGGTTCCATCAAGCACTGCATTACATCGGACATGAATGCCAAATTGTGCTCTAGATTCACTACATGGGAAGTAAAAGTAGTCTTTTTTTCAAATTCACCCCTCTAAGGCAACATGTATATATGATTTTCCAGCCTCATTTTTTCACATATTTTGGCATATTGTTGGTAATGATTTTATTAAATTGTGCCTTGATTTATTGGCTGGTAGAATGGATTTTTGTAATGTTAACAAAACTGTAATTGTTTTGATCCATAAACTAGATGAACCAAGCCTTATTAAGTAATACATGCATATTAGTTTATGCACTGTAATTTATAAAATTGTGTCTAAAGTGCTTGTTAATAGATTAAAAGATGTGATGCCTGTTTGTATTGTTGAAAATTAGAGTGCCTTTGTGCAAGGTGGGCTAATATATGATAATGTGATTGTTGCATATGAACTGTTACATTATTTAAAAAGGGCTAGAACTGGTCCAAACAAGGGTGTTGCTATGAAATTAGACATGTAAAAAGCTTATGATAGAGTAGAATAGCACTTTTTACAAGATGTGATGGATAGAATTGGTTTCACACAACAGTGGATAGATTTGATAATATCTTGTAAAACTTTTGTGTCCTTCTGCTTAAGGATAAATCAAAAATTATCAAGTGAATTCAGGCCTGGAAGGGGGTATTAGACAGGGTGACCCCATGTCACCCTATATGTTTCTTTTATGTTCTCAAGGCCTCTCTACCTTACTCTTGAAAGAGCAAGAAGAAGGAAGAATTAAAAGAATAAAAGTTAGTATGCATGGCCCTTTGATCAACCACCTTTTGTATGCAGATGATAGCTTACAATTTATTAAGAATTTTGTCCAGCAAGCCACAAGATTAAAAGAAGTTCTGCAAGTTTATAAAGATTCTTCAGAGCAGAAAGTAAATGTAGATATGTCTTTTTTCTACTTTAGTAGTGGCATGTCTAATCAGAATAAGGACTTAATTAAGGGAGCTTTAGGAATGAGAAAGGAAGTTGAGCTGGGACTTTATTTAGGATTGCCTTTGATTGTTGGCAAAAACAAAACAGATGCATTGGAAATTTTTTGGCAGATTGTATCATTAACCCTATTGTTACAACTATGAGATCTTACTGGTGGTCTGGAAGAGAAAATGAAACGGATTGGGCATGCGTGGCATGACACAAATTTTGCAGACCAAAAAAGGATGGGGGCTTGGTTTTAAGGATTTGAAGATGTTTAACATAACATTACTAGGAAAACAAGTCTAGAGGCTCATTACAAACAAAGAATCCTTGTGCTACAAGTTTTTATCGGCATAATACTTTCCTAATGGATCTATTCTTGAGGCCAAACCTTTTGACAAATCCCCCTTTGTGTGAAATAGTATTTTCAAGGCAAAATAAGTGTTTAAGGAGGAATTTCACTTGATAATTGGAATTAACAGTTAGGCTCTTGTGTTCAAAAGAAAATGGTGATGTGATTATGTGGTTACCCTTTCTAGCAGTTATCTTGATGAGTCTAATCATCCAATTCTTTGTGAGGAATTTATGGTCCCTAATGAGGCTAGTTGGGATGTTAGAAAGGTTAGAAGTGCGTTTTAAGCTGAGGATGCTAGGAAAATCCTGAGTTGCCCTATTGCTCATGTTCAAAGGGATTTAATTATCTAGGATCGCCACTTTTTTGGCCCCTATACCATAAAATTAGGTATAATTGGATTAAAAAAGCAAAATTGTTGAAAAGGATCTATCCAATTTGTGGAAGGCTATTCAGAAACTTCACATTTTACCCAAATCTAGATTTTTGCATGGAGATTACGCCATAATGCCCTATATATTGGTGAAAAACTGGCAGCGGCTCATTTGGGGTTTGATATTTGTCCTATGTGTTATGTTGAGACTGAGTCACTAATTCATGCTGTAGAGATTGCTCCACTATCAAAGAGGCTTTTGATTTGTGTGGTATTAATAGATTGTTACCCGTAATTTCTGTTGGTAGTTATAAACTTTGGTTAGAGAGTTATCAGGATAAGCTGGACAAAGATCAGTTCACTCTACTTGTTGTGTTGCTCTGAAATTTATGGAACAGAAGGAACAAACTAGTCCACAACTCTGTCTTGCTACCTGCTAGAGTTGTTGTGGATTAAGCTCAATTGCTTGTAAATGATTTTGTAATAGCTCTTGACCATTCTTTGCCCAAAGTTACTTATAACAGCTTGACCATTCTTTGCCCAACGTTACTTGTAACATGCCCAGCAAATGGAAATGCCCACCAGAAGATGTGTTTAAGATCAATGTTGATGGAGCCTTCATCCCTGAAATTGGTGTGTTCAAGATCAATGTTGATAGAGCTTTTGATTCGTGTGGTTTTACTGGATTGTTACATGTGGTTTCTGTTGGTAGTTATAAACTTTGGTTATAGAGTTGTCTGGATAAGCTGGACAAAGATCAATCACTCAACTTGTTGTGTTGCTCTGGAATTTATGGAACATAAGGAGCAAAATAGTCCACAATTCTTTCTTGCTTCCTGCTAGAGTTGTTGTGGATTATGCTCAACTTCTTGTAAATGATTTTGTAGCAACTCTTGACCATTCTTTTCCCAACGTTACTTGTAACATGTCCAACAGATGGAAACGCCCACCAGAAGATGTGTTAAAGTTCAATGGTAATGGAGCCTTCATCCCTGAAATTGGTGCAACTGCCTTTGGTGTGGTTGCTTGAGATGCTTATGGCCTAATGGTGGACGGTCATGCCCAAGTAATTCTTGGGGTCCTTTCTGTCGAGTTAGCTGAAGCCTGAACCTTTTCTGAAGGAATCAAAATGGCTGCTATAAATAGATGGAACAGAGTTTTATTGAAGGAGACTCTATCGATGTGATTAAAAGGTTAATGTCCTCAGGTATAGATCTCTCTATTACGGCAATTCTGCTGGAAGAAGCAAAGCATATCCTTAGGGATCATCCTGGTTTCTCTGTTTTCACGTAAGCCGTGAAGCAAATAGAGTAGCGCATTCCCTAGCTCATTGGAGCTTTTCATGTCTTGAGCCTTTTATTTTAGTTTTGATGTGCCAGACTGTGTGGCTAATGATCTTGTAGAAGATGTTATTTTTGGTATTTGAATGAAGTTAATGTTTTCCCATAAAAAATGGGATAAATAGCTTAGGAAGTGTTTATATACACTTACCCACTTTGTGGTCATTCAACGACTTGAATGGAAACTTTGCCTCACGCGCAAGGGAGTGCGACTAAATCCCATTCGGGTTGGGGCGCACCCGCACGACGTGGGCGACGCGAATGTCCAAACCAGTCGGGCCCTTTATGGTCCTACGAATATTTTATCGACTTCGAAAAAAAATTTCCTTAAGATTGGCATATCATTTTGAGAATATTCCGAATTTAAAAGTGATATTATCTACTTTCCTTAAATTCAAATATTAAAAACAGTAATGCTTGCAATTCACGAAATATATCCGGGTAAATATGACATTGATATTTTGTTTCCGAATTAAATAAGAAAAAAAATCAATGACCATTAAAATTTGAATATTTTATTCCCACGGTTTAACCTAATCACTCCCTATATAAACCCCACCTCTCTTCAGTTTTAAACACAAATCGAAATATTTTTTACTCTCGAAAATTGCATTGTGTTTTTGGTGATAGTAAAAGGCAATGGTTCTATTCGTGATCTCTTTAGAAGTGCTACTATCGAAGATCATCTGTTGTTGTATGCTGGGAGACTGACTGCCAAACAACTCAAGAACAAAGGAGTGGCCGATATATGTCTTAAGGAAACTGCGTTTGTGCAAGCCTTAACAATATGTTTTTTAGTTTATTTCGAATCTATTCAATTCCATTAAACTCATTTTATTATTTTCCCATTTATGTTTAATTTTATTTCGAGCTAACCTTAATTGTTTAACAATCTTAAGACATATCCTTATACAAGGCAATTCGAAATAATTACAATTACGAGAAAGCAAATAAATTCGTTTTTAGGATTTATCATGCCTTTTAAACGGGTTTGCTTAATCTAAAAAACGGAACAAATATGTTCTACAGAAATTGTCATTGGAAGTAACTGAGGTTACAAATTTTGTGAAAAATCAAAAACAGAAATAAGTGAAATTAACTTTCAGTTTATTGGAATTATTACTAATTTTTTTGTTTTGTTTATTTTTTAACAGAAACAATGACTATGGGAAATTCTATGCGTCGTGATCTATGCGCTGTGATCTATGAAGTCTACCTGGTTGACTCGAACCCAAGGTAATGGTGGCTTGACACTAGAGCCACGCGTCATATCTGTTGTGGCGAGAACTCCTTCTCTGGGATGGTACCTAGTAACAATGGGGAGAAGCTCTACATGGGAAATGCTGCAACTTTCAAAATCAAGGGGAAGGGAATTGTGGTCTTGTAGATGACTTCTGGGAAAGAACTCAAATATAGAATGTGCTATATGTGTCTAACATACGCAAAAATCTTGTTTTCGGAACACTTTTGAGTGTCCACGGTTTTAGAATGGTTTTTTAATCCCAGAAATTAATTCTATCAAAGGGGGGATGTTTGTGGGCAGAGGATATATATTGAATGAAATGTGGAAACTCAATGCTATCTTTTTAAAATCAAAAAGCATGAATAAGAATGTCACTTCTTCTTCCATTTATATGCTTGAATCTTTAAATTTATGGCATGGTAGACTCGGACATGTTAATTATGATACTCTACGGAGATTAATTAACTTGGAACACATCCTTTCATTTCATATTGATTAAAATTAACAAAGTCTTCGTTTCAAACTATTGAAAGAAGTACATAATCGCTTGACCTAATTCATAGCGATATTTGTGATTTGAAATTCGTTCAAACGAGAGGAGGAAATAAATATTTTATTACCTTTATTGACAATAGCACAAAATATTGTTGTGTATTTGCTTAAAAGAAAAGACAATGCTATAGAGAAATTTATATTCTATAAGGAGGAAGTCGAAAACCAACTTAACAACAAGATTAAAAAGGTAAGAAGTGGTCGTGGTGGCGAATATGTTAATCCATTTGGTGAATATTGCTCACAACATGATATTATTCACGAAGTAACACCATCATATTCTCATCAATCTAATGGAGTAGGTGAACGGAAAAATTGGACTTTAAAAGAGACGATGAATACTTTGCTAGGAAGTTATGGGTTATCACAGAACATGTGGGGGGGAACCTATTTTTTCAGCTAATTACCTTTTAAACAATGTCCCGCGGAAGAAAAAGGATAAGGCACCATATGATTTGCCAAAATGTCAAAAATCTTTCTACAAACACTTGAAAATGTGGGGGTGTTTTGCCAAGGTAATGGCCCCATTACCAAAACAAATGAAAATAGGTCCTAAAATTGTGGAATGTATTTTCATTGGCTATGCTGAACATAGCAATGCTTATTGTTTCTTGTGTATGACTCAAAAAATTATGAGATTAACAAGAACACAATAATGGAATCAAAGAATGCATCATTCTTTGAGAATGTATTCCCTTATAAATCTAAGGAGGTAGATCAAGGTTCAATAAAACGAACTGTTGAGTTGTGAGGTGCTCGATTCGTTCAACCGATAAGGCTCACCAAGTGGTGGAGAGGTGGATTTTTGGGTGGAAGGGTTGTGGAAGCTAAAATAAAATGTGACACAAAGATTTATAGTGGTTCAACCTTCTAACCAAGGTCTACATCCACTACCTTAGCTCCCCACTAAGGATTTCCAATCAATCCACTATTGATTCGTCCTCTTTTCTAGGCTTAGAAGGTAACCCTTATACACAATCAAGCTTTTTACCCAAAGCCTTGATTGAAACCCTCTTTTACAAAGAGATAAACAAAGCAAACACAAATCCCTCTAATAGGTGTTTGTTTGCACAATTAAAGCACTCACCCAAAACCTAAAACAGTTGAGCAAATTTGACAATTTTGGCTCACTAGTGTTTGTCCATACAAGAATTGACAATTTAAGCACTAAGACAATATTTGATCATTTGTTGTTTGACAATATGAGCATTAGCCTTTACTTGATGCTTGGAGGTCCCTTTTATACTCCTTGATGAGTTTATAGTCGTTGCTAGCCGTTGGGATTGAATTGAAGCCATTGAGGACTTTAATTCCCACTATAAATACAGTTCTGCAGCTCCCCGTTTCGAAACGCTCAAACCCGTTTCGAGCACCCTTTAAGTAGAAAGAGTCGTTGCAGTCTGACGTGGACCCGTATCGAAACGCTTTAGTCCATTTCGAAACACCCGTTTCGAAACACTTGTCCATGTATTGAAACGACCTGCATTTAAAAGTTAGTTAAGAAATAGTCGTTGGCATTTCTGACCGTTGTGGTCGATGCCACGTAGGCGTATCGAAACGGCATAGCTCATTTCGAAACGTTGGGCAAAAATCTCATCATGGGAATGCCCGTTTCGATACGAGTATCAAAACGTTTTTGCTACTGGAATTCCCGTATCGAAACGCCCTAAGGTGTTTCGAAACGCCTGGACAGTTTTGTGAAGTTTAGCTTTGAAAAGCATGTAAAACCCTTTTAAAAACTTCTCTAAACATAATTTCAAGTTGTTTGGAGTTTGGAAATATTTTAAATACTTTTTAAATCAGTCCAAAACATTTTTCAGTTATTATATCAAAACATTAGTTCTACAATCTCCCCATTTTTGATATAATAAAACTCACTTGAAAAATTATTTGGGATTCTCCCCCCTTTAACTTTAAAAATGTGAATAAGAGATTGAGGATATGAAGTCAAATAAAGCTCCCCCTTATTCATTTGAAAATTCAATTTTTCAAACCATTTCTCCCCCTTTTTGTTATATCAAAAAGAAATTAAAACATTAAGTTCAAAATAACAATTGAGGTAAAAATTGACAAAAAATAAGAATTTGGTTTTTAAAATGCCCCCCTTACTCAAAGCATCATTAAAAATGTTAGTCCAACATTTATGATCAACTAGTTGAATAAAATAAAAATAAAACAAATAAATGCAAAAACAACTAGATTTTTACCAACACTTGAACTCAAGGTAGGATGTGAAGCCTTCCTTCTTCAAGTGTTCTTTCATAGTATGCATGGATCTCCCCCTCTATGTTTGACTTGTTGAACATCTCCATCACACCTAGCAAAAGACAATCAAGTGATTTTTGGTATCCAAATTGCTTTGGATCCATAAACGTTAGTAGCACAAATTTTAGTCCCCTTAGGAATCCATTTTTCAATGTCATCCTTTTTAATTGAAGTGGTTAGTCCTTTTGGGACCCAAACACTTTTAAAACATTTTCCTTTTACAAATCTAAGGGCACTATATTGTCTTACATAAAAATTTGATTTTCCAAAATTATTTTTCTTTTCAAGCTCTTTGGAAATCAAATATTTTTCTTCTTGAACTTTTTGAAGCAAATTTTGTAAATCAAAACATTTTAATTCAAACTCTTCGAGTTTTGCTTCAAGTTCAAGTTTGGTTTTAGAAATCAAATCATTTTGAATTTTTAACTTTGAAATCAATTTATTGTTTTTCAAAATGTGTTTTTTAAACTTTAAAACCAAATCATCATAGGCATCTTGTAATTCATCAAAAGTGTAAGAACATGAAGTAGATGAATTAGAAGTTACCCTTGAATCTTCTTCGATGGTCATAAGGCAAAGGTTGGCTTGTTCATTGTCGGTGGAGTCTTCATCACTCCAAGTAGCCACATGTGCCTTCTTCTTATGGCTTGAAGTGCTTGCCCTCTCATTTTTCTTGGATTCTCGTTCAATCTCTCAAGGCTTTCTTCATGAACGGGGCACACTTCTTGAAGAGATGAACTATCTCTTCATCTTCATCCTCCTCTTCACTTGAGTAGACATGATGACAAGTGGAGGATTTGAGAGCCATGTCACTTGCATTGATGCCAAGCCCTTTGATTTTCTTCTCTCCCATAGCTCAATTTCTTCCCTCTTCTTCTCATCTTCTTTATTCTTCTTCATGATTTGATGAGTAAGGAGTGACCCCATGAGTTCATCAAGCTTCAAAGTCTTCAAATTCTTAGCTTCGATTATGGCGGTCCTCTTTGAGTCCCAAGACTCGGGAAGTGAGTAGATGAGCTTTTGAACAAGCTTTTCCTCCGGGATGGCTTCTCCATAGCCTTTGAGACCATTGGTGATAGTGGAGAACCTATCAAACATCTTCTCGATATTCTCTTCCGGATCCATTTTGAAGTTCTCATACTCTAAGGTTAGAAGCCCAATCTTGGTCTCCTTGACTTCGTCGGTCCCCTCGTATGTGACTTCAAGCTTGTCCCACACATCTTTGGCACTCTCACAAGAAGACATCTTCTCATAGATGGTTGGGCCAAAAGCACAAAACAATATGTGCAAGGCTTTGCAATTAAGCTCCATCTTCTTGCGATCGTCGGCACTCCACTCCGCTTTGCTTTGTTGAGGCACGAGCGGACCATCTTCAACTATATCTCATAGCTTGTAGTCTCTAGATTTGATGAAGAACTTCATCTTTGTCTTCCAATGGGCATAGTGGGTTCCGTCAAAGAAAGGCGGTTTGTCGATTGATTGTGCCATTTGAGCCGGTTGATGAAATAGTGATCGAGCTTGCCGGATATTCTCAATAGGATGTGAATCCTCTTCGATTGAGTCAAGCTCTGATACCAATTGTTGAGTTGTGAGGTGCTCGATTTGTTCAACCGATAAGGCTCACCAAGTGGTGGAAGAGTTGTGGAAGCTAAAATGAAATGTGACACAAAGATTTATAGTGGTTCAACCTTCTAACCAAGGTCTTGTAACCAAGGTCTACATCCACTACCTTAGCTCCCCACTAAGAATTTCCAATCAATCCACTATTGATTCGTCTCCTTTTCTAGGCTTAGGAGGTAACCCTTATACACAATCAAGCTTTCTACCCAAAGCCTTGATTGAAACCCTCTTTTACAAAGAGATAAACAAAGCAAACACAAATCCATCTAATAGGTGTTTGTTTGCACAATTAAAGCACTCACCTAAAACCTAAAACACTTGAGCAAATTTGACAATTTTGGCTCACTAGTGTTTGTCTATACAAGAATTGACAATTTAAGCACTAAGACAATATTTGATCATTTGTTGTTTGACAATATGAGCATTAGCCTTTACTTGATACTTGGAGGTCCCTTTTATACTTCTTGATGAGTTTATAGTCGTTGCTAGCCGTTGGGATTGAATTGGAGCCATTGAGGACTTTAATTCCCACCATAAATGTAGTTCTGCAGCTCCCCGTTTCGAAACACTCGAACCCGTTTCAAAACACCCTTTAAGTAGAAAGAGCTGTTGCAGTCTGACGTGGACCCGTATCGAAACGCTTTAGTCCGTTTCGAAACACTTGTTTCGAAACGCCTCTCCCCGTATCGAAACGACCTGCATTTAAATGTTAGTTGGGAAATAGTCGTTGGGGTTTATGACTATTATGGTCGATGCCACGTAGGTGTATCGAAACAACATAGCCTATTTCGAAACGCTGGGCAAAAATCTCATCCAGGGAATGCCCGTTTCGATACGAGTATCGAAACATTTTTGCTACTGGAATTCACGTATCAAAACGGCCTAAGGTGTTACGAAACGCCTGGACAATTTTGTGAAGTTTGGCTTTGAAAAACATGTAAAACCCTTTTCAAAAACTTCCCTAAACATAATTTCAAGTTGTTTGGACTTTGGAAATGTTCTAAATACTTTTTAAATCAGTCCAAAACATTTTTCAATTATTATATCAAAACATTAGTTCTGCACGAACTTTGGATAAAATTGGTCCAAATGATCAACAAGAGGCTAAAATTGAAATAGAGCCAAAAAGAAGAAAACGAGTAAGGATGGAAAAATCCTTTAGATCCGATTTCCTAACCTTTATGCTAGAGGTTGTACCTCTAACGTATAGTGATGCTATATGCTCCCCTGAAGGCACCTTATGGAAGGAAGTCATCAAAACTGAAATTGATTCCATCATGCAAAACCATACATTTGAATTAGTGGACCTCCCTCCAAAGATTAAACCACTAAATTCAAAATGGATTTCCAAACGAAAAATGAAAGTAGATGGAATAATTGATAAATACAAGGCAATATTGGTAATAAAAGGATACCAACAAAAAAGGCCTTGATTACTTTGATACATTCTCCCTTGTATTAAGAATAACATCAATAAGAATGATACTCGCAATTGCTGCTTTGCAAAATCTTGAAATACATCAAATGGATGTTAAAACACCCTTCCTAAATGGAGAACTTGATGAAAGAAATATACATAGAACAACCTAAGGGTCATGTAGTTTCAGGTCAAGAAAGGAAAGTATGTACACTGGTGAAGTCTCTATATAGACTTAAACAAGCACCAAAACAATGACATGAGAAGTTTGATAGTGTCATGATGACAAACGACTTCAAAATAAATGAGTGTGACAAATGTGTATATGTTAAAACTACAGATATTGTATATCTTATTCTATGTTTGTTTGTTGATGACATACTCATTGTTGGAAGCATCAATGAAATGGTAAAACATACCAAAAATATGTTAAATTCAAAATTTGACATGAAAGATATGAGACTGGCCGATACGATTCTGGGCATCCAAATCAAAAGGTCAACTGAATGTCTCATATTGACTCAGTCAAACTATGTGGAAAAATTCTCATGAAATATAACAAAGATGATTCTGACATAGCCATAACTCCTTTAGACCCTTGTTCACGTTTATTTAAGAATAAAGGTGAAAGTATTCATCAAGTGGAATATGCAAGAATCATAGGCAGCTTCATGTATCTCATGAGTTGTACTAGACCAGATATCGCTTTTACTGTGAGCCGTCTAAGCAGATTCACGGGCAATCTATGGAAAATGTATCTCATGAGTTGTACTAGACCAGATATCCCTAGCAATACTGAAAATGCTAGACCGCCCCCACATGAGCAATGTAAGGCGATTACTACTAGGAGTGGGAAGAAATTACCAGGGCTGGAAAAAGAAGCTGAAACAGAAAAGGACCCTGCTTTGGATAAACCTGCCGAGGAAGCTGCCCCGACAGGTGATAAACAGACTGCTGCCGATGAGCCTGTCACGACAGCAGAAGCGACAGAGGAGAAAAAAGATGAATATCGTCCTCAGATTCGCATGCAGTGGGAAGGACGTATTGCTGATTATCGTCCCCCACTACCCTTCCCTCAACGGATACAGCAAGCTAAGCATGAATCTCAACTCAAAAAGATTTATGATATTTTTAAACAGGTTCATATTAATATTCCGTTGTTAGATGCTGTTAGGGAGATGCCCGGTTATGCTAAATTTCTCAAGGATGTCATGTCTAAAAAATCTAAACTTGGGGAATTTGAAACGGTAAGACTGCAAGAAGGTTGCATGAGTATTCTTCATAGGCAGCCACCCCAGAAAAAGAAGGATCCGGGGAGCTTCCTCTTACCTTGCGTAATCGGCATCAAATTTGTGGGTAAGGCACTTTGTGATCTTGGAGCTAGTGTTAATCTAATGCCCAAATCTGTTTTTCAGAAATTAGGTATTGGGAAGGCGCGGCCTACGACAGTTACCCTACAGCTAGCCGACCGCTCTTACGTTCACCCCGAGGGAAAAATTGAAGACATTTTGGTAAGAGTGGATAAGCTTATTTTTCCTGCTGACTTTCTTATTTTAGATTGTGAGGCAGATGAGAACGCACCAGTCATCCTCGGGCGACCCTTCTTAGCCACGGGAAGATCATTGATTGATGTGGAGAAAGGAGAACTCACCATGCGCGTGAACGATCAAGAAATTAAGTTGAATGTTCTCCAAGCAATGAAACATGCCGATGTGGACGAGGAATGCAAGGCCATCATTGAAGTGACCTTTGATTACCCCTGCATCAGGTCGGGCTGCCGTGATATAAAATTTGGTCACTGCTGCAACAGCCACTTAAACGCCTGTCACGACAGTGACGACGACAGCAACGACGACAGTGACCCCTCTGAATCCGATACATCTGATACTGAAGGTCATGAGGAGGTAAACTGGTTAGACCATCGTCCAGGTAAGTTATTCGAACCCTTGAATTACACTTCGGATAACCATTTAATCCAAAAGCCCTCTACTGTTGAACCACTTGTCTTAGAACTTAAGCCCCTGCCAGGGTAGCTTAAATATGCTTATCTTGGTTGTGATGACACACTGCACGTAATCATTTCTGCTAAGCTGCCGCAGGAACAGGAACGACAGCTGGTCGACATGCTAAGGCAGCACAAAAAGGCGATTGGATGGACGATAGCAGACATCCAGGGCATTAGTCCGGCAATCTGCATGCACAAAATCCTCCTAGAGGAAGACCATAAGCCGACTATTGATGCCCAAAGGCGGTTAAATCTAGCAATGAAGGAGGTAGTGCGTAAAGAGATAATTAAATGGTTAGATGCTGGTATTATTTACGCCATCTCCGACAACAAATGGGTAAGCCCGGTGCAATGTGTTCCCAAGAAAGGAGGCATGACCGTGATAACCAACGAAAACAACGAGTTAATCCCAACCAGGACTGTGACCGGTTGGAGGGTTTGTATGGACTATCGGAAGCTTAACAAAGCTACCCAAAAAGACCATTTTCCTTTACCCTTTATTGATCAAATGCTTGATAGATTAGCGGGTAAACCTTACTATTGTTTTCTTGATGGTTATTCAGGGTATAATCAAATTGCTATTGCACCGGAGGACCAAGAGAAAACGACTTTCACATGCCCCTACGGAACATACGCATTTAGGAGGATGCCGTTCGGCCTCTGTAACGCACCTGCCACCTTCCAAAGGTGCATGATGGCAATATTCTCCGACATGGTAGAGGACTTCCTTGAGATCTTCATGGATGATTTTTCCGTCATTGGAGACGATTTTGAGAGCTGCCTCGGCAACCTTCAAAAGGTACTTGAAAGATGTGAAAAAGCTAATCTTGTTCTTAATTGGGAAAATGCCATTTTATGGTAGATGAAGGGATAGTTCTAGGCCATAAGATTAGCTGCCGTGGGATAGAAGTCGACAGGGAAAAAATAGAGGTCATAGAAAAGCTGCCGCCGCCAACCACTGTCAAGGGCATTAGAAGTTTTTTAGGGCATGCTGGTTTTTATAGGAGATTCATTGCAAATTTCTCAAAAATCACCAAGCCGCTATGCCATCTTCTAGAGCAGAACCGACCCTTTGACTTTAATGAGGAATGTACTGAAGCATTCAAGGTTCTGAAGGAAAAGTTAGTGACAGCCCCCATAGTACAGCCACCAGACTGGACACAACCATTTGAGATCATGTGTGATGCCAGTGATTATGCTGTCGGGGCAGCACTTGGGCAGCGCAAGGACAAGCTGTTTCATGTCATATACTATGCCAGCAAAACATTAAATGACGCCCAAGTGAACTACACCACCACAGAAAAGGAGCTGTTAGCTGTGGTGTTCTCCATCGACAAGTTTCGTTCTTACATACTTGGAACGAAGGTAATAATACACACCGACCATTCTGCCCTCAAGTATTTGTTCGCAAAGAAGGATGCAAAGCCTAGGTTGATACGATGGATCTTACTATTACAAGAGTTCGACCTTGAGATCAAAGATAAAAAGGGGACAGAAAATCAGGTGGCAGACCACTTGTCGAGGTTGGAAACGGGACAGAGTCTACCTTTAGATGAGACACACATACTGGAGACCTTCCCAGATGAGCAGCTCTTTGCTGCCGCAATAGCTGTCGCGACAGCCATGGCGGCAGGTAAGTCTTCTAACCTTCCCTGGTATGCTGATTTCGTTAATTTTATAGTTAGCGGAATATTACCTTCTGATCTTACTTATCAAGCTAGGAAGAGGTTTCAAAATGATGTTAAACATTATTATTGGGACGAACCACTTCTTTTCAAAATATGCGCAGATCAGGTTATAAGAAGGTGTGTACCACAAGAAGAACAAGAAGACATTCTCCATCACTGTCATGCTTCACAATATGGAGGTCACTTAGGAGGCAATAAAACTGCTGCCAAGGTGCTGCAGTCAGGGTTCTACTGGCCGACACTATATAAAGATGCACAGGAATTTTACAAAAACTGTGACAGGTGTCAGCGGACAGGTAACATCTCGAGGAGAAACGAGATGCCACTGCAGAATATTTTAGAAGTCGAGATCTTCGACGTTTGGGGGATTGATTTTATGGGACCATTTCCATCTTCGTGTGGAAATCTTTACATCCTCCTAGCAGTGGACTATGTCTCCAAGTGGGTAGAAGCAATCGCAACTCAAAAGAATGATGCCAAAATGGTCCAAAAATTTTTGCACAAAAACATCTTTTCTAGATTTGGCATCCCTAGAGCGATTATCAGTGATGAAGGGAGACATTTCGATAATAGAGTAATTGCTGCCGCCTTAAAAAAATATGGTGTCAAGCACAGGATCGCGACAGCATACCACTCACAGACCAATGGACAGGCTGAGATTTCCAATAGGGAAGTGAAGAACATTCTTGAAAAGATGGTTAAACCAACTAGGAAAGATTGGTCTTTACTTCTGAATGATGCATTATGGGCATACAGGACAGCTTTTAAGACTCCATTGGGCATGTCTCCGTTCCGACTGATTTATGGGAAAACCTGTCACTTGCCTGTCGAGATCGAGCACAAAGCATATTGGGCAATTAAGGCAGTGAACATGGACTTGGACAAGGCCGGCCAGAAAAAGGTTATTAGATCTGAACGAGATTGAAGAATTAAGGACAATGGCCTACGACAACGCAAGAATCTACAAGGAAAAGACTAAGAAGTGGCACGACAAGAAACTGCTGCCACGACAGTTCTGCCCAGGGCAGCTTGTGTTGCTATTTAATTCTAGACTCAAACTCTTCCCAGGAAAGCTAAAGTCTAGATGGTCGGGTCCATTTCAAGTAGTTCAAGTTTTTCCCCATGGTGCCATCACAATTCAATCATTAAAAGACGGGCACCAATTCAAAGTCAATGGACAGCGCCTCAAGCACTATCAGGGGACTGAAGCCCCAGGAATTCAGGAAGTGGTTACTTTAGGAGATGCCCCACAAGGCACCCCTAATTTAACCTAAGTTTTATTTTTATTTTTCTTTTATTATTAATATTATTTATTAGGAATTAGATTTATTTTATTCGAATAATGTTTTGTTTTTATAATTTCAGTTTTTAGGAAATAAAGGAGTCAAGAAGGAAAGAAGAAGTGGACCAAGCCCACCACCCATCCACCAGCCCAATAAAGCCCATTTATGATAACCTGTCATTTCGGCTGCCGGCGCAGACGGACTTGACAGGCTGTCAACAGACTGCCACTGCAGACGTAGAAGCGTGCGGCAGACGCACAGCAGACGCATAAATGCGTGTCAGACGCGTCAGACACGCTATATCCAATCTGCCGCCCCGTTATTCCCGCCTGCCGTTGCGGCATTAAATGGGCAGATCCCCAACAGCTATATAACCCCGTTCTCCCTTCCATTTTCATCACTTCTGATTTTTTCTCTCTTGTTTTCTCCTCTAGTTTTATCTGTTTTCTTTCTTTTACACAGCCCTTGCAACCAAAATGTCGTCGAGACAAACCCGTCGTAATGCTGCTGCCGCCTCTTCTTCCGCAGCAGCATCCCCCTTCGCCAACAAGGAACTATGGGAGGAGCGTGGCTTCATTTACAACAGAGATGCCCCCCATATGGGACTCCGGCCGTTCATTATGAAGGCCATAACGGCACAACTATGGGAGGACTTTGCCGAGCAGCCGGCGGAGCTTAATGATACTCTGGTCCGAGAATTTTATGAGGCCATAGACAGCAAAACGGCGACATCTGTCACCGTCCGAGGAGTGGCAGTACCCTTCACCGCCAACAGCATCAACCACACATTCGGCATCTTCTTTGGCCCTAATGATGATGCTCACCAACAATTTTGGGACACCTTCGACACTGCTGCCCATGATGTTGTCATGATAGAGCTGACAGAGGCTGGGACGACATGGACCACCAGCAAGAAGAACCCCCACTCCGTCAATAGGGCGCAGCTACTCCCTGAAGCAAAACTATGGAACGCTTTCATCAAAAAGCGTATCCTGCCCTCGTCCCACCACACGACAGTCAACCGACAGCGGCTGGCCCTCATCCACTCTATCATGCATGACAGGCCCATCAATGTGGGCAGGTACATGAGGGACAACATCATCGATTGTGCCTTCCGTTTAGATTCAAGACTCTGCCTGCCGTTCACTATCACCGCCCTCTGCCGCTGTGCTGTCGTACCAGAGGAACCCTCCGACAAAATCAAAACAGGCAGCGGCTGGACTGACAACAACATCTCCAGCCTCATGGAGGTCATAGTCGTATCACCTATCAACGCCTTTGACCCAAATGCCCCTCCTGCTGATTCCGATGATGAACATGCCACCGAACCTGCCCCAGAAGTTGCCGCCGACACCGCTCCGACAGATCAGTCTGCCCACATCCTTGCTGCCATCCTAAGGGTCGAGGAGCGCCAAATGGGTTTGATGACTTTCATCCGCGACTTCTCAAATGCAACGGTAAACTTTATTACCAATACTTTACATTTTTCGGATGTCATCTTCCCCACCTTCCCCGACCATTATTTCCATATCCCCTCCCCCACACCCACACCACCTGTCTCTCCCCATATGCATTCTGCCGCTTCCACACCAACCCCTGCCCCGACGGAAGAAGGCAGCCCACTGGCAGACACCTCTCCTCGTGGAACCAAGAGACCTGCCACTGATGACAGCCCTCTTATCCGGAGGAATTTGGAGAGCGACTTTACGCGGGTCAAGCGAATTAAGCACGTGGCAGACAAGAAACGGCTGCCCAAAGCCAGCACCACCACTAGTAGCAGCTGGGATAGTGGCAGCAGTTCCGATGTCCGGCTATTGGAGCCTCCTGCCCCTCAACCTGCCGATGAACCTGCCCCTCCACCGGCCGATGAACCCGCTGATCAACCTGCTCCTGAACCTGCCCAGCCCCCTCCACAGCGCAGGCGCCGTCATCAGATCCGAGTCAGCAGCAGCAGCGAGGACAGAGAGTGAAAATTTAAGTTTTTATTTTTCAGAGACCCTGTTGTCTTCGAAGAATACTCCGATTCTAGTTGGATATCTGATATTCAATATACCAAAGGCACAAGTGGATATGTATTCACTTTTAGAGGAGGAGGAGTGTCATAGAAATCCTCAAGACAAACGATTATAACAAGATCCACAATGAAATATGAGTTTGTTTCTCTAGACAAATCCAGAGAAGAAACTGAATGGCTTAGGCAATTCCTTAAGGATATTCCTGAATGGTCGAAACATGTGCCCCTCGTATGCATATATTGTGACAATCAAGCAACAATCGCTAGAGCACAGAACTGCATGTACAACGGTAAGTCGAGACATATGCATCGTTGACATAATACCGTTAGACAACTGATATCAAATGGAGTTATCTCTATTAACTATGTAAGATCAAATGATAACGTTACGGATCTGTTAACCAAAGAGTTAAACTGAGATCAAGTTGAGTAAACATCTAAAGGAATGAGACTAAAGCCCATGAGAAATAAAGGTGCTATGTGAAGGAAAACCCTACCCATTTGACTAGAGATCCCAAGATCTAGGTTCCAAAGGGACAACCTAGTTACATAGACCTGTTCAGTCACTGTGGAGGTACTTATTCCCAAGTCCATTTCTATGATGTAAACTAGTGATCAAAGTGAGATAGGCTAAGCTAAAAATCTTTTAATGACCATTGTGTGCTTCGGTGAACCGAGCAACATAAGTCACCTATGTAAGAGTGAAGTGGGGCTGCTTCAAGGAAACTATTGGGCATAGTTCTTTCAAACTCTTGCAGAACCAGGCAATGTCCACGACCATATGGACATAACCATGAGAATAAATACTCTTGTCAGAGAGATAGTTGTGTGGAGTATATCATCGTTTACACAAACAATTGAATAGTTCAAGGACATCACATCTACTAGTTAGCTAGTAAAGTAAATATGCTTTCACAAGGGAAGGTTCAAAGGAGGAAACTTACCTATACTATGAAACTATTGATCGTAGATTTTATCACCATATCAAGTCAAAATGTTTTGATAAATCATCAATTTCATTCATGTGGGGGATTGTTGGAAAATTGTGAGGAATTGGAAACTTTGAGCCATAATTGGAGAAGGTAAAGGTGAAGATTTGAATAAGGATTTTATTGGATCTTATTCTACTTCATGAGACCTTTACAACGGTATCTCATATGCTTAAAATGGTTGACTAATGAATGAATAATTGATGCTCAAAGTAAGGTAGTTGTGAATTGGGTAAGGAAGATAGAACCCGCTTATCCCACATAGATGGTTAAATGACATGGGAAGTGTTTATATACACTTACCCTCTTTATGGTCATTGAATGACTTGAATGGAAATTATGCGTCACGTGCAGTGGGTGCAAATCAATCTCATTCGAGTTGGGATATTTTATTCCCACTTTGTGGGTGACGCGAATTCCCGGACCAGTCAGGCCCTTCGCGGGCCTGCGAAAATTTTACGCACTTCGAATAATTTTTTTTCTTAAGATTGGCATATCCTTTTGAGAATATTCTGAATTTAAAAGGGATATTATATGCTTTCCTTAAATTCAAATATTAAAAACAGTAATGCTTGCAATTCACGAAATATATTCGAGTAATATGGAATTGACTGTTTGTTTCTGAATTAAATAGGAAAATAATCAATGACCATTAAGAATTTAATATTTTATTCCCACGATTTAACCTAATCACTCTCCTATATAAACCTCACCTCTCTTCAGTTTTAAACACAACTCGAAATATTTTCTACTCTCGAAAATTGCATTTTGTTCGTGATCTCTTCAGAAGTGCTACTGTCAATGATTATTTGTTGTTGTATCCTGGAAGACTGACGACCAAACAACTCAAGCACAAAGGAGTGGTCGAAATCTGTCTTAAGGAAATTGCGTTTGTGCAGAACTCAACAATATGTTTTTCAATTTATTTCGAATCTGTTCAATTCCATTAAACTCGTTTTATTATTTTTCCTGTTTATGTTTGATTTTACTTCAAATTAACCTTAATTCTTCAACAAAATCATGTGTTTGTGCATGTGTACTTGTATACCATAGTATAGACCATTAATGCATAGATGTATTTGCATGCATGCATACTCGGGTTTTTAGAGAGAGGGGAGGTTGTAAATGAGACGAGACAGATCACAAGCTACTCGAGTAGGACTTGGTCAACAATTAACTTGATTAGACTCGACTCGAGCTCGAACTTAGTTAGAGTTCTTAACGAGCTGAGCTACTCGATACACAACTCGAAAAGCTCATGAGCTATATGAGTCCGACTCGGTCAACACTCGACCCGAGAACTCAAGTCGAGCTCAACACTGTTCGGACTCAACTCGGCTTACTTACACACATAAAATTATGGGGTAAATGTTTTTGAAACATTGAGTGAGGTCAGCTAAGCTAACTTTGATTGAGGATGAAGAGGAAGGAATTGAAGCATTAATGCATGGATGAGATCATCATGATTAAACAAAGCCCTAGAAAATCAAGTATTGATGGCATAGTAATACCATTGGTCAAGTTGATTTAGGGTATAAATCTGAAAAAAATGAGGGGAAAAAGCATTTTATATGCAACTTGACCCCTCCTCTTTTATTTATTATGTGCGTGCACACGCATTTCGAAAAGCAAAGGCGCACTACTAGTACTACTTAACTTCATTCTTTCAACTTTTTAAGAAAAATAATTTATGATAATGAGTTCACCTCCTTTCTTCCCTATTTCTTTTTCTCAAATTCCTTTATGTAAATATATAATATTGAATTCTCAAGTTAATACCATTTCCTTATATTATATATAATTAATATTTCATTTAACAAGTCAACAATTTTTAGAGTTGAGGGTTAAAAATTCTCAACTGACACACTTATTTCTCCATTAAGTTGTGGGTTGAATACTCATTAAGAGAAAATTTCTCCTCATCTTTCCGTAGATAGTAATTCTTCCAAAAAAATGTTTGTTTGAAGCCCTTAAAAATTTTCAAAAAAAAAATTAATCCCTTAATTTTTCACTCAATTAAGTCCCGGAACTAATAAATTTAATCAATTAAGCCCTTTGACCAATTTTGACCATCAATTTTTGAAAGTTTTTTTCTTCAGATATTACTGCCACATGACACACTACAATTATATCATGTGACATTCACAAATTTTTTAGAAAACTATTTTTTATAATTTTTGAATATTTTTTAGAAATTTTAAAGAATTTTTTAAATAAAACAAAAGAAAAATCTTAAAATAGTCAATGACAACATTGTAACACGAGACGTTGCACCAACTAATCAAAAAATTGTTAAATTTAACAGTCAACGTTGGTCAAAGGGGTGAATTGATGAAATTTTAGAGTATAATAGCTTAATTGAGTGCAAAAAAATTCAAAGACTTAATTATTTTTTTTCAAAAGTTCAATGACTTATGATACCCTTGAATTGTTTTTACTATTACTAAAGTATGCATGGAATATATTATACTTAAAATAATTGAACAAAATATTAATTAAAAATGATTAAATATTAATGAAAATAAAGCGAACAAACCCAAAAAGAACTTTTGGAAGAATATTTTCCCAAACAAGAAAGGCAGAACTTTTCACCGAAATAAGTATAACTAATATTAAAAAATAGTTAACGTGGTTTCACACAATAAAAAATAGAGAGATTCATTAATTGACTTAATGATTAAGGATGTTCACATTATCTAATTTTGTATAGGTTCACTTCCAGTATGAGAATGCAACACCTCATATATAACTAAAAAAAAGAACAAATAACAGAGCTATGAATTATTGTTAACGAACTTTTTTATTTGATAGTGACAGAGAAGGGCACATAATTTTATATTAGAGGGTGAAATATTAAAATTTTAGTAGGCGAAAATAAATTTTTAATAAAAAATACATAAAATATTTTTAAAATAATATCTAAATCATATATAATTTTTAAATTTTTAGGTGCGACTGCCCCTTTAACCTTTCTTAATCCCTGCCTGGATAGTGACACGACTTTCAAGAATATTTCGGGTTAAAGAAATTATACGCAAATTCATTCTGTTTTTGATAAAAACGAATCAGAACGTTGTATATAACACGGAAATGTCTCATATACAAAATTATTATAATTGATTGATTGGTATAATAAAATATTTGTAAGTGGACTCATTAATTTTATGTTTGAATCTTAAACTTTGATTTTTTAATTGTTTTATTTAAGCACGAATTAATTTGTCTCAGTGGTTAAGGGAACTGTTGTTGTTTTTAGAGGTCACAGGTTCGAACACCAATAGTTTGTGATTGAGCGTTCATTGTCAAATGATTGAGAGTATATTTAGAACAGATACTACTTGTAATTATTTTAGCTTTCATCAAAAAAATATTTTATTTAAGTATTGTATAAAAATACTCTTGTACTATTATTGAATACTTTATAAAAGAAATATGTTTTTTTGTCATTTCTAATTAAGTCGGTGTTTGATTGACTTGAAACTCAAGTTCAATTAAAATTTTATATATAATAAAAATAAAATTATTGACTAATAAAGTGAACAACGCCGGAAGATCGCTGAAAATGATTGTGTTGAAGGATCTTTTGTTGTCTTTCTCAAAATTCTTGTTTAATTAGGTATTGGAAGAAGTCATGTCTTTTACTATCTATTGCATGACTTATTGTAACTGTTTGGACAAGTGTCAACATGAATTTGTAATGGCATTGTGATTGGATGTCCTATAAAGTGATATCTTAAAGTAGTTTGTCATCATATGAGACCACGTTTGTCAACATGTGGTTGTTGATGACAGTCTGCAAAATGCGTTCGCAGAGATCGTGGGTGATGGACGTGTGATCATTGATAATTGTTTGCATGTCTGAAAGTTCGAATAATGGAGATTCGCATGATGGTGGTAGTAACAAAAATATAAATAGTATATATTAAAATATAAATACATAGCACATTGGATGCCTAGCTATAGTTAATTATGTTCTCTTAGGAGGGTCCCTAGTTCTTGATGTAGTTGAGCAATGGGATCTGTATAAACCAAATATAAGAAAATTGTGTATATATTAAGGGGGAAAACATTCGTACAATACATATTTCTTTGGCTTCTTCTTTTTATTCTTTGTAAAGCAAAATTACTTTTTTAGTTTAAGGAGAGGGGCAAAATAATACTATAAATAGAATAATCTAATTAATTATTTTTTTATTAAATACGAACCCATTTTAAAAAGATTCTTGAAAATAACTAAGTGCATTGATGCACAATGATTGAATTATTTGTCGAGTCCATTTTGGTATAGTGATAGAAAATTTTAAGAGAAATCCATCCTTTTTATGAGGCAATATTTTTTGGTAGGTTTTTTCTACTGAGTTTGTATCAAATAATTAATTTAACCGTTTCGCGAAAAATATACTCGAACTTGCAAATTGCATCAATCTAGCCCTTTAACTAGTGTTGGCCGTTAATGTGTTGATGTGGTCGTTAACGATACTGACGTGGCAGTCCATATGTGAATGATGACATGGAAAAGAGGTAACTTTATATTTTTTAGGGATTTCGATAGAAAAATTAATTTTTAGGGAGTTCGAGGGCAAAGTGATTTTTAGGGAATTTGAGGATTTGATTGATTTGTATGTCAGATTTAAAAAAAAAACAAGAATAAAACATAAAAATAAAAATACTATAAAAAATTTAAAAAATTAAGTGATAATTTAAAATTTTAAAAATATCAAAACCTATAAAATTATCAATTATTAAAAAAATCAAAATTTTAATATATTTATAAAGTGTTCAAATTGTAAAAAAAAATTAAAACTATTAAAATTATATTAAAATTAACATTATAACAAAATTTAAAAATAGGTATTTAAATTTTTTAAAAAAATTTATATTATTATGTTTTAGATTTTTTCATGGCTTGCAATTCACTAACAGTGAGGGCAATGATGAAGTTACATTTTTTGAATATCTATTTTTCATTTTTATAATGCCTAGTAATTTTTAATATAATTTTATTTAATAATTTTAATAGTTTTCACTTTATAGCTAAATCTAATGGCGTTTTAATTTAATAATTTTTAATTTTTTTGAAATTTTTATTAGTACTTTTATTTTAGTATTTTTTATATTTTCAAATATTCTAATAATTTATTTTATATTTTTAATATCTTAAATTTAAATTTCTTAAATTCTTAATTTTTTATTTAAATATTACATAAAAATAATTCACACCTCAAACTTTCGAAAAAATTAATTCTACCTTTACACTCCCTAAAATTCAAGTTTTTCAGAAGAAAAAAAAACTTTTGATTCGTGTGGAGAGCTAGTGGATACGTTCATTCTGGTGAAGTGGGCGTGCAATGGTAGGCGTTTTGGTTTTGTACGGATGATTTCCAAAGGGGTGGCAAGGTCTGCGATTGAGCGGTTCATGGTTTCAGACTCTGCGAATTAGTCATTTCGGTGTTTGAGGCTAGACATAATGTTCGATCACAATTTTTGAGGAAGGCAAAGGTGGCCTCACAAGAGAGGGATTTTTGTTAATCGGATAGTAATAAACGTGTGAAGGAACCAAGTTTGATGGAAAGTGTGGAGAGGGTGGATGCTTCTGCTGTTGTGTCGGTGAATGTGATCCTTCTTCGGTAGAGATTTTGGAGAAGAGTGTTATGGGCTGGTGCAATGGAGTGTATGGGATTCCTCAGCTCTTTTCGGAACTCTGTGATGCTGGATTGAAAGATTTCTCGTTAATGCGGGCGTCTAGTTTTGTTATATTGACCATGTTCGAGACGTTGGAAGCGGGGAGTGTTTTCTTACAATCTAATGAGTTATTATTGCGATGGTTTAAACGTGTGGAAAAGTGGTCGGTGGACGTGGCAGGCTTTCATAGTCGGAGTGTGTGGTTGGCGGTATATGGGGTTCCGATTCATACATGGTCTCGCTTCATTTTCAATCAAATTGCGTCTAAATGGGGATCACTGGTGGTGATCGATGAAGGAAATATTGTTCTGAATACGTTTGAGTGTGCTCTTTTAAAAATTAATACATGTTTTTTAGATTTGATTGATGAGTGTTTTAATCTTATGGTGTTCGAGTTTTAGAGGTAAACACGATGTCGAGATTGCTTGATGATTCAGATTCGGTGAGTTTTGGTGATTCTCCATCGGGTGATGTCAATGTGCGATTGATTAAGAAGGGTGTGGTGCCAAAACAGGTGCGGGTGGTGTCGTCTGAGTCAGGTAAAAGCCAGGTCAGTGGATGTGGAAGGTGTTTCGAGTGATGAGGGGAAGGCTGAGTTGACGCAACATGACGATATGATCTTTTTGGATCTAGTGTTATCGCGAGGTCTATAGTCCTTATTAGATAAGGATATTGAGGATCGGATGTTCGATTTGTTTCATATGGAAGTGGTGGAGTTGAGGGACAAGTCTTACACTAATGAGGGGGTTGTGTTAAATGAGGATAAGGATTTAAATTTGGTTTTATCTCATGTTTTTAAGGAATTGGGTGAGGATAAGGCAATGTTGGATGGGCAGGTCCTGGACAGTTCGGTTGGCCTCCAAGGAAAATGAGTTGGTGAGAGGTAAATGAAGGTCGCGCAAGGGTGAGGTAGCTAAGGCTTTTGTTTTGGATTCTGAGAAGAAAGCTCAGCAGGAAGAATTAATTCCTGATGCTGAGTCGACCAGGAATTTGTGTTCTTTAGTGGGGATTTCTGTTGAGTGTGTAAAAGTTCTATTATTTACACCCTTTTTAACCCATATTTCTGCTGCATTCAAGCATCATTGCATTGCATTTAGGTTAGTTTTTAGTAAAACATCACAAAAGGATTAAAAGCACGGATTCTACTGAAAGATGGCTATTTTTGCAGGTATCTGTCATAGTAGACGATGAAGGCAGGCGCAGGGCAGATAAGCAGAAGAGTGGAACTGGACAAGCAGCCGAAGAAGACGAACCTGTCATGGACCTGTCGTGACAGCATGGTGACAGCAACTTTATAAAGAGGAAAAGTCAAGTGGACCTCGATAGATAGAGAAAAATCTGCTCGTCTGTCGTGTGAAAGCCACATATTTTTCCAAGCCCCAGATCGAAAGATATGTCAAGCCAAAGCTCAAAGAGAAGAAATTCCTAAAAGCAAGGATGCGGCTGGAAAGTAGGAGATTTTAGAGATTTAATCTTTATTAGAATCTTACTTTTAATTAAAGTTGTAATCCTTGTCACCTTAGATAACTTGAGCCCAAAGCTTATATAAGGGCATAGATTTAACCTAGGAGTATAACCGATTACCCCATAACCGAAACCAAAACCCTGCTGTCCACCCGTCACCGACATGTTCTAAATTCCCCCTAGGGCTACGGGTTGTTTTGTAAAGTAGTTGCAAGGGTTGCTTTGTTTTAGGATTTTTCAAGTTCAATAAAATAAATTTCAAGTTCTTTTATCTTGGTTTTAATATCTTGCAAGAGCATCGGAAGAGCATTGTGAGGTTATCCATTTACTTAGCATCGGGAGAGTTAAGTATACGAAAGAGATAAGAGCGCGTTCTCTAGTTTATAGTTGAACCATCTCGTGCCTAGGGATAGGGCGAGGTTAAGTGGCTAAGGAAGAATTCATACACATCGGTGTTCATCCTTCGATTCACGCCGGGAGGTATCATCAAAGACGTGTTCATCGACAGACTTCTGCCTAGGGATAGGGCAAGGCAAATCTGGGATTCTTGCCAAACTTGAAGTACGGAGTTGGTGTGTCTGCTGCCGCGACTGCCAACGGACAGACGTCGCGACAGGTGCTGTCGGCGACGGGAGCGACGACAGAACTGGAGATCCTAAGCAATTCAATACCTACACTACCGAGCAATTCAATACCAGCCCATTCTCTCTATCTTGATAACTCAATTCTTTTATTTACGTTTTTTATCTTATTATTCTCGTGACAACTCTTAATTATTTCCTTTACTTTGTGCAGTAATTCAAGGTGAAGTCATTAGCCCAATCCCTGTGGAGACGATATCCGATACTTAGTATCACTTTACTACTTGCGTCGTGTACACTTGCACTACAATTGCGATAGACTATTTTACACGCAACAAGTTTTTGGCGCCGTTGCCGGGGATTGGCAACATAACTACATCTTTCTTTTATTGCACTTTTCGCTTTTATTTTTATTTTTATTTTCGTTTTTTTATTTTTAGTTTTTCTTTAATTTTTCTTCTGTGTTTTCAACTCTTGCTTTTCACGAGGTTTTCTTGTTTATGCGCAGATCCAAAAGAGGTGAAGATCCTGATTATAAATTAGATCCGGAGATCGAACGTTCCTTCAATCTCAAGAAACAACTTCGCCGACTCTTAGACAGAAACGAATATCTCGAAGAACAGCTAGAGAAGATGGGCCATAACCAACCTGCTGGTGGTTTCATACCACCCCTTGGCGATAATAACCCACCTGTCGTTGACCCGCCCGCAGCAGGTGGACGACGGTCATGTCGTGACTACATGCTGAACGATCATGTAGAGCTGGAGACCACGCTGCCGGATATTGATGTTGACAACTTTGAGCTTAAACCTGTCATGTTTAGTATGATCAACAATGCCGGACAGTTCGGTGGTTCTGCGACAGAAGATGCTAGGGAGCATCTCAAAACGTTCCAGGAGATCTGTGGTTCGTTTAGACTGCCAGGAGTTAGTCCGGAGATACTGAGGCTTCGGTTATTCCCCCATTCATTGAGGGACAGAGCTAAAACTTGGTGGAATAAACTTACACCGGGTTCTATTATGACTTGGGCAGATCTAACTCGTGAATTTTTATCTCGTTTTAATCCTTCACATTTATCTGAGCGATTACGTAATGAAATTGCTACTTTTCAACAGGAAGACGACGAGCCGATGCACGAGGCCTGGGACAGATTTACTACTCTTCTTCGAAACTGCCCAATGCATGGATTCCCTGTCTGGAATCAGGTAACTAAATTCTATAATGCTGCTAACTTACAAACTCGTATTCGGATTGATTCTGCAGCAAATGGACTATTATTGGATAAAGATCCGGACGAGGCATTGCAAGTTCTGAAAAATCTAGCCAAGAATGAGGAGCAGTTTCCGACAGCTAGAAGAGGGGGTAAACGGGTACTTGCTGTCAAGGACTATGAGGCCGACAGCACTATGAAATCCCAGGTAGCATTCCTTACTAAAGCAATGAAACACTTATTGAATGAAGAGGAATTACGAGGATTTGCTGTTGAGGAAGTTTGTGCTACATGTGAGGGAAATCATAGTAGGGATGAGTGCCCCATAAATATCGAAGAGGGAAAATATGTTGGAAATTACAAGCCAAACTACAATTCCAACAACTACAACCCTAATTGGAGGAAAGATCCAAAATTTTCCTGGAGTAACCCTAACAATGCCCTGAATCCGCAAGCATATAATCAGAATCAGGGGGGTCCTAGATTGTTGACGCGACAGCAACTGCCGCCGCAGAACCTGCCGCAGCACCTGCCGCCGCAACAGCAACAGCAGCCACCACCTGCCACGAGTAGTGTATTGGAACAGACTCTGACCACTTTTATGTCTCAGACTGGTACATATATGGAGAATATAAATCAGTTTGTCAAGAAGACGGAAAATTTTATAGATGAAACTAAGATGAGAATGACAAACCATGAGGCTACCTTGAAATCTCTAGAGACACAAATGGGTCAGGTGTCACAACATATTAAGCCAAGGCAGAATGGAGGTTTCCCTAGCAATACTGAAAATGCTAGACCGCCCCCACATGAGCAATGTAAGGCGATTACTACTAGGAGTGGGAAGAAATTACCAGGGCTGGAAAAAGAAGCTGAAACAGAAAAGGACCCTGCTTTGGATAAACCTGCCGAGGAAGCTGCCCCGACAGGTGATAAACAGACTGCTGCCGATGAGCCTGTCACGACAGCAGAAGCGACAGAGGAGAAAAAAGATGAATATCGTCCTCAGATTCGCATGCAGTGAGAAGGACGTATTGCTGATTATCGTCCCCCACCACCCTTCCCTCAACGGATACAGCAAGCTAAGCATGAATCTCAACTCAAAAAGATTTATGATATTTTTAAACAGGTTCATATTAATATTCCGTTGTTAGATGCTGTTAGGGAGATGCCCGGTTATGCTAAATTTCTCAAGGATGTCATGTCTAAAAAATCTAAACTTGGGGAATTTGAAACGGTAAGACTGCAAGAAGGTTGCATGAGTATTCTTCATAGGCAGCCACCCCAGAAAAAGAAGGATCCGGGGAGCTTCCTCATACCTTGCGTAATCGGCATCAAATTTGTGGGTAAGGCACTTTGTGATCTTGGAGCTAGTGTTAATCTAATGCCCAAATTTGTTTTTCAGAAATTAGGTATTGGGAAGGCGCGGCCTACGACAGTTACCCTACAGCTAGCCGACCGCTCTTACGTTCACCCCGAGGGAAAAATTGAAGACATTTTGGTAAGAGTGGATAAGCTTATTTTTCCTGCTGACTTTCTTATTTTAGATTGTGAGGCAGATGAGAACGCACCAGTCATCCTCGGGCGACCCTTCTTAGCCACGGGAAGATCATTGATTGATGTGGAGAAAGGAGAACTCACCATGCGCGTGAACGATCAAGAAATTAAGTTGAATGTTCTCCAAGCAATGAAACATGCCGATGTGGACGAGGAATGCAAGGCCATCATTGAAGTGACCTTTGATTACCCCTGCATCAGGTCGGGCTGCCGTGATAAAAAATTTGGTCACTGCTGCAACAGCCACTTAAACGCCTGTCACGACAGTGACGACGACAGCAACGACGACAGCACCGACGACAGTGACCCTTCTGAATCCGATACATCTGATACTGAAGGTCATGAGGAGGTAAACTGGTTAGACCATCGTCCTGGTAAGTTATTCGAACCCTTGAATTACACTTCGGATAACCATTTAATCCAAAAGCCCTCTACTGTTGAACCACCTGTCTTAGAACTTAAGCCCCTACCAGGGCAGCTTAAATATGCTTATCTTGGTTGTGATGACACACTGCCCGTAATCATTTCTGCTAAGCTGCCGCAGGAACAGGAACGACAGCTGGTCGACATGCTAAGGCAGCACAAAAAGGCGATTGGATGGACGATAGCAGACATCCAGGGCATTAGTCCGGCAATCTGCATGCACAAAATCCTCCTAGAGGAAGACCATAAGCCGACTATTGATGCCCAAAGGCGGTTAAATCTAGCAATGAAGGAGGTAGTGCGTAAAGAGATAATTAAATGGTTAGATGCTGGTATTATTTACGCCATCTCCGACAACAAATGGGTAAGCCCGGTGCAATGTGTTCCCAAGAAAGGAGGCATGACCGTGATAACCAACGAAAACAACGAGTTAATCCCAACCAGGACTGTGACCGGTTGGAGGGTTTGTATGGACTATCGGAAGCTTAACAAAGCTACCCGAAAAGACCATTTTCCTTTACCCTTTATTGATCAAATGCTTGATAGATTAGTGGGTAAACCTTACTATTGTTTTCTTGATGGTTATTCAGGGTATAATCAAATTGCTATTGCACCGGAGGACCAAGAGAAAACGACTTTCACATGCCCTTACGGAACATACGCATTTAGGAGGATGCCGTTCGGCCTCTGTAACGCACCTGCCACCTTCCAAAGGTGCATGATGGCAATATTCTCCGACATGGTAGAGGACTTCCTTGAGATCTTCATGGATGATTTTTCCGTCTTTGGAGACGATTTTGAGAGCTGCCTCGGCAACCTTCAAAAGGTACTTGAAAGATGTGAAAAAGCTAATCTTGTTCTTAATTGGGAAAAATGCCATTTTATGGTAGATGAAGGGATAGTTCTAGGCCATAAGATTAGTTGTCGTGGGATAGAAGTCGACAGGGCAAAAATAGAGGTCATAGAGAAGCTGCCGCCGCCAACCACTGTCAAGGGCATTAGAAGTTTTTTACGGCATGCTGGTTTTTATAGGAGATTCATTGCAAATTTCTCAAAAATCACCAAGCCGCTATGCCATCTTCTAGAGCAGAACCGACCCTTTGACTTTAATGAGGAATGTACTGAAGCATTCAAGGTTCTGAAGGAAAAGTTAGTGACAGCCCCCATAGTACAGCCACCAGACTGGACACAACTATTTGAGATCATGTGTGATGCCAGTGATTATGCTGTCGGGGCAGCACTTGGGCAGCGCAAGGACAAGCTGTTTCATGTCATATACTATGCCAGCAAAACATTAAATGATGCCCAAGTGAACTACACCACCACAGAAAAGGAAATGTTAGCTGTGGTGTTCTCCATCGACAAGTTTCGTTCTTATATACTTGGAACGAAGGTAATAATACACACCGACCATTCTGCCCTCAAGTATTTGTTCGCAAAGAAGGATGCAAAGCCTAGGTTGATACGATGGATCTTACTATTACAAGAGTTCGACCTTGAGATCAAAGATAAAAAGGGGACAGAAAATCAGGTGGCAGACCACTTGTCGAGGTTGGAAACGGGACAGAGTCTACCTTTAGATGAGACACACATACTGGAGACCTTCCCAGATGAGCAGCTCTTTGCTGCCGCAATAGCTGTCGCGACAGCCATGGCGGCAGGTAAGTCTTCTAACCTTCCCTGGTATGCTGATTTCGTTAATTTTATAGTTAGCGGAATATTACCTTCTGATCTTACTTATCAAGCCAGGAAGAGGTTTCAAAATGATGTTAAACATTATTATTGGGACGAACCACTTCTTTTCAAAATATGCGCAGATCAGGTTATAAGAAGGTGTGTACCACAAGAAGAACAAGAAGACATTCTCCATCACTGTCATGCTTCACAATATGGAGGTCACTTAAGAGGCAATAAAACTGCTGCCAAGGTGCTGCAGTCAGGGTTCTACTGGCCGACACTATATAAAGATGCACAGGAATTTTACAAAAACTGTGACAGGTGCCAGCGGACAGGTAACATCTCGAGGAGAAACGAGATGCCACTGCACAATATTTTAGAAGTCGAGATCTTCGACGTTTGGGGGATTGATTTTATGGGACCATTTCCATCTTCGTGTGGAAATCTTTACATCCTCCTAGCAGTGGACTATGCCTCCAAGTGGGTAGAAGCAATCGCAACTCAAAAGAATGATGCCAAAACGGTCCAAAAATTTTTGCACAAAAACATCTTTTCTAGATTTGGCATCCCTAGAGCGATTATCAGTGATGAAGGGAGACATTTCGATAATAGAGTAATTGCTGCCGCCTTAAAAAAATATGGTGTCAAGCACAGGATCGCGACAGCATACCACTCACAGACCAATGGACAGGCTGAGATTTCCAATAGGGAAGTGAAGAACATTCTTGAAAAGATGGTTAAACCAACTAGGAAAGATTGGTCTTTACTTCTGAATGATGCATTATGGGCATACAGGACAGCTTTTAAGACTCCATTGGGCATGTCTCCGTTCCGACTGATTTATGGGAAAACCTGTCACTTGCCTGTCGAGATCGAGCACAAAGCATATTGGGCAATTAAGGCAGTGAACATGGACTTGGACAAGGCCGGCCAGAAAAAGGTTATTAGATCTGAACGAGATTGAAGAATTAAGGACAATGGCCTACGACAATGCAAGAATCTACAAGGAAAAGACTAAGAAGTGGCACGACAAGAAACTGCTGCCACGACAGTTCTGCCCAGGGCAGCTTGTGTTGCTATTTAATTCTAGACTCAAACTCTTCCCAGGAAAGCTAAAGTCTAGATGGTCGGGTCCATTTCAAGTAGTTCAAGTTTTTCCCCATGGTGTCATCACAATTCAATCATTAAAAGACGGGCACCAATTCAAAGTCAATGGACAGCGCCTCAAGCACTATCAGGGGACTGAAGCCCCAAGAATTTTTTCTCTCTTGTTTTCTCCTCTAGTTTTATCTGTTTTCTTTCTTTTACACAGCCCTTGCAACCAAAATGTCGTCGAGACAAACCCGTCGTAATGCTGTTGCCGCCTCTTCTTCCGCAGCAGCATCCCCCTTCGCCAACAAGGAACTATGGGAGGAGCGTGGCTTCATTTACAACAGAGATGCCCCCCATATGGGACTCCAGCCGTTCATTATGAAGGCCATAACGGCACAACTATGGGAGGACTTTGCCGAGCAGCCGGCGGAGCTTAATGATACTCTGGTCCGAGAATTTTATGAGGCCATAGACAGCAAAACGACGACATCTGTCACCGTCCGAGGAGTGGCAGTACCCTTCACCGCCAACAGCATCAACCACACATTCGGCCTCTTCTTTGGCCCTAATGATGATGCTCACCAACAATTTTGGGACACCCTCGACGCTGCTGCCCATGATGCTGTCATGATGGAGCTGACAGAGGCTGGGACGACATGGACCACCAGCAAGAAGAACCCCCACTCCGTCAATAGGGCGCAGCTACTCCCTGAAGCAAAACTATGGAACGCTTTCATCAAAAAGCGTATCCTGCCCTCGTCCCACCACACGACAGTCAACCGACAGCGGCTGGCCCTCATCCACTCTATCATGCATGACAGGCCCATCAATGTGGGCAGGTACATGAGGGACAACATCATCGATTGTGCCTTCCGTTCAGATTCAAGACTCTGCCTGCCGTTCACTATCACCGCCCTCTGCTGCTGTGCTGTCGTACCAGAGGAACCCTCCGACAAAATCAAAACGGGCAGCGGCTGGACTGACAACAACATCTCCAGCCTCATGGAGGTCATAGTCGTATCACCTATCAACGCCTTTGACCCAAA
Organism: Hibiscus tridactylites; assembly: GCA_958450335.1. NCBI lineage: Eukaryota > Viridiplantae > Streptophyta > Magnoliopsida > Malvales > Malvaceae > Hibiscus > Hibiscus tridactylites. Next base: position 19,695,865 of record OY288289.1, on the reverse strand, counting down.
TGCCCCTCCTGCTGATTCCGATGATGAACATGCCACCGAACCTGCCCCAGAAGCTGCCGCCGACACCGCTCCGACAGATCAGTCTGCCCACATCCTTGCTGCCATCCTAAGGGTCGAGGAGCGCCAAATGGGTTTGATGACTTTCATCCGCGACTTCTCAAATGCAACGTAAACTTTATTACCAATACTTTACATTTTTCGGATGTCATCTTCCCCACCTTCCCCGACCATTATTTCCATATCCCCTCCCCCACACCCACACCACCTGTCTCTCCCCATATGCATTCTGCCGCTTCCACACCAACCCCTGCCCCGACGGAAGAAGGCAGCCCACCGGCAGACACCTCTCCTCGTGGAACCAAGAGACCTGCCACTGATGACAGCCCTCTTATCCGGAGGAATTTGGAGAGCGACTTTACGCGGGTCAAGCGAATTAAGCACGTGGCAGACAAGAAACGGCTGCCCAAAGCCAGCACCACCACTAGTAGCAGCTGGGATAGTGGCAGCAGTTCCGATGTCCGGCTATTGGAGCCTCCTGCCCCTCAACCTGCCGATGAACCTGCCCCTCCACCGGCCGATGAACCCGCTGATCAACCTGCTCCTGAACCTGCCCAGCCCCCTCCACAGCGCAGGCGCCGTCATCAGATCCGAGTCAGCAGCAGCAGCGAGGACAGAGAGTGAAAATTTAAGTTTTTATTTTTCAGAGACCCTGTTGTCTTCGAAGGATACTCCGATTCTAGTTGGATATCTGATATTCAATATACCAAAGGCACAAGTGGATATGTATTCACTTTTAGAGGAGGAGGAGTGTCATAGAAATCCTCAAGACAAACGATTATAACAAGATCCACAATGAAATATGAGTTTGTTTCTCTAGACAAATCCAGAGAAGAAACTGAATGGCTTAGGCAATTCCTTAAGGATATTCCTGAATGGTCGAAACATGTGCCCCTCGTATGCATATATTGTGACAATCAAGCAACAATCGCTAGAGCACAGAACTGCATGTACAACGGTAAGTCGAGACATATGCATCGTTGACATAATACCGTTAGACAACTGATATCAAATGGAGTTATCTCTATTAACTATGTAAGATCAAATGATAACGTTACAGATCTGTTAACCAAAGAGTTAAACTGAGATCAAGTTGAGTAAACATCTAAAGGAATGAGACTAAAGCCCATGAGAAATAAAGGTGCTATGTGAAGGAAAACCCTACCCATTTGACTAGAGATCCCAAGATCTAGGTTCCAAAGGGACAACCTAGTTACATAGACTTGTTCAGTCACTGTGGAGGTACTTATTCCCAAGTCCATTTCTATGATGTAAACTAGTGATCAAAGTGAGATAGGCTAAGCTAAAAATCTTTTAATGACCATTGTGTGCTTCGGTGAACCGAGCAACATAAGTCACCTATGTAAGAGTGAAGTGGGGTTGCTTCAAGGAAACTATTGGGCATAGTTCTTTCAAACTCTTGCAGAACCAGGCAATGTCCACGACCATATGGACATAACCATGAGAATAAATACTCTTGTCAGAGAGATAGTTGTGTGGAGTATATCATCGTTTACACAAACAATTGAATAGTTCAAGGACATCACATCTACTAGTTAGCTAGTAAAGTAAATATGCTTTCACAAGGGAAGGTTCAAAGGAGGAAACTTACCTATACTATGAAACTATTGATCGTAGATTTTATCACCATATCAAGTCAAAATGTTTTGATAAATCATCAATTTCATTCATGTGGGGGATTGTTGGAAAATTGTGAGGAATTGGAAACTTTGAGCCATAATTGGAGAAGGTAAAGGTGAAGATTTGAATAAGGATTTTATTGGATCTTATTCTACTTCATGAGACCTTTACAACGGTATCTCATATGCTTAAAATGGTTGACTAATGAATGAATAATTGATGCTCAAAGTAAGGTAGTTGTGAATTGGGTAAGGAAGATAGAACCCGCTTATCCCACATAGATGGTTAAATGACATGGGAAGTGTTTATATACACTTACCCTCTTTATGGTCATTGAATGACTTGAATGGAAATTATGCGTCACGTGCAGTGGGTGCAAATCAATCTCATTCGAGTTGGGATATTTTATTCCCACTTTGTGGGTGACGCGAATTCCCGGACCAGTCAGGCCCTTCGCGGGCCTGCGAAAATTTTACGCACTTCGAATAATTTTTTTTCTTAAGATTGGCATATCCTTTTGAGAATATTCTGAATTTAAAAGGGATATTATATGCTTTCCTTAAATTCAAATATTAAAAACAGTAATGCTTGCAATTCACGAAATATATCCGAGTAATATGGAATTGACTGTTTGTTTCTGAATTAAATAGGAAAATAATCAATGACCATTAAGAATTTAATATTTTATTCCCACGATTTAACCTAATCACTCTCCTATATAAACCTCACCTCTCTTCAGTTTTAAACACAACTCGAAATATTTTCTACTCTCGAAAATTGCATTTTGTTCGTGATCTCTTCAGAAGTGCTACTGTCAATGATTATTTGTTGTTGTATCCTGGAAGACTGACGACCAAACAACTCAAGCACAAAGGAGTGGTCGAAATCTGTCTTAAGGAAATTGCGTTTGTGCAGAACTCAACAATATGTTTTTCGATTTATTTCGAATCTGTTCAATTCCATTAAACTCGTTTTATTATTTTTCCTGTTTATGTTTGATTTTACTTCAAATTAACCTTAATTCTTCAACAAAATCATGTGTTTGTGCATGTGTACTTGTATACCATAGTATAGACCATTAATGCATAGATGTATTTGCATGCATGCATACTCGGGTTTTTAGAGAGAGGGGAGGTTGTAAATGAGACAAGACAGATCACAAGCTACTCGAGTAGGACTTGGTCAACAATTAACTTGATTAGACTCGACTCGAGCTCGAACTTAGTTAGAGTTCTTAACGAGCTGAGCTACTCGATACACAACTCGAAAAGCTCATGAGCTATATGAGTCCGACTCGGTCAACACTCGACCCGAGAACTCAAGTCGAGCTCAACACTGTTCGGACTCAACTCGGCTTACTTACACACATAAAATTATGGGGTAAATGTTTTTGAAACATTGAGTGAGGTCAGCTAAGCTAACTTTGATTGAGGATGAAGAGGAAGGAATTGAAGCATTAATGCATGGATGAGATCATCATGATTAAACAAAGCCCTAGAAAATCAAGTATTGATGGCATAGTAATACCATTGGTCAAGTTGATTTAGGGTATAAATCTGAAAAAAATGAGGGGAAAAAGCATTTTATATGCAACTTGACCCCTCCTCTTTTATTTATTATGTGCGTGCACACGCATTTCGAAAAACAAAGGCGCACTACTAGTACTACTTAACTTCATTCTTTCAACTTTTTAAGAAAAATAATTTATGATAATGAGTTCACCTCCTTTCTTCCCTATTTCTTTTTCTCAAATTCCTTTATGTAAATATATAATATTGAATTCTCAAGTTAATACCATTTCCTTATATTATATATAATTAATATTTCATTTAACAAGTCAACAATTTTTAGAGTTGAGGGTTAAAAATTCTCAACTGACACACTTATTTCTCCATTAAGTTGTGGGTTGAATACTCATTAAGAGAAAATTTCTCCTCATCTTTCCGTAGATAGTAATTCTTCCAAAAAAATGTTTGTTTGAAGCCCTTAAAAATTTTCAAAAAAAAAAATTAATCCCTTAATTTTTCACTCAATTAAGTCCCGGAACTAATAAATTTAATCAATTAAGCCCTTTGACCAATTTTGACCATCAATTTTTGAAAGTTTTTTTCTTCAGATATTACTGCCACATGACACACTACAATTATATCATGTGACATTCACAAATTTTTTAGAAAACTATTTTTTATAATTTTTGAATATTTTTTAGAAATTTTAAAGAATTTTTTAAATAAAACAAAAGAAAAATCTTAAAATAGTCAATGACAACATTGTAACACGAGACGTTGCACCAACTAATCAAAAAATTGTTAAATTTAACAGTCAACGTTGGTCAAAGGGGTGAATTGATGAAATTTTAGAGTATAATAGCTTAATTGAGTGCAAAAAAATTCAAAGACTTAATTATTTTTTTTCAAAAGTTCAATGACTTATGATACCCTTGAATTGTTTTTACTATTACTAAAGTATGCATGGAATATATTATACTTAAAATAATTGAACAAAATATTAATTAAAAATGATTAAATATTAATGAAAATAAAGCGAACAAACCCAAAAAGAACTTTTGGAAGAATATTTTCCCAAACAAGAAAGGCAGAACTTTTCACCGAAATAAGTATAACTAATATTAAAAAATAGTTAACGTGGTTTCACACAATAAAAAAATAGAGAGATTCATTAATTGACTTAATGATTAAGGATGTTCACATTATCTAATTTTGTATAGGTTCACTTCCAGTATGAGAATGCAACACCTCATATATAACTAAAAAAAAGAACAAATAACAGAGCTATGAATTATTGTTAACGAACTTTTTTATTTGATAGTGACAGAGAAGGGCACATAATTTTATATTAGAGGGTGAAATATTAAAATTTTAGTAGGCGAAAATAAATTTTTAATAAAAAATACATAAAATATTTTTAAAATAATATCTAAATCATATATAATTTTTAAATTTTTTGGTGCGACTGCCCCTTTAACCTTTCTTAATCCCTGCCTGGATAGTGACACGACTTTCAAGAATATTTCGGGTTAAAGAAATTATACGCAAATTCATTCTGTTTTTGATAAAAACGAATCAGAACGTTGTATATAACACGGAAATGTCTCATATACAAAATTATTATAATTGATTGATTGGTATAATAAAATATTTGTAAGTGGACTCATTAATTTTATGTTTGAATCTTAAACTTTGATTTTTTAATTGTTTTATTTAAGCACGAATTAATTTGTCTCAGTGGTTAAGGGAACTGTTGTTGTTTTTAGAGGTCACAGGTTCGAACACCAATAGTTTGTGATTGAACGTTCATTGTCAAATGATTGAGAGTATATTTAGAACAGATACTACTTGTAATTATTTTAGCTTTCATCAAAAAAATATTTTATTTAAGTATTGTATAAAAATACTCTTGTACTATTATTGAATACTTTATAAAAGAAATATGTTTTTTTGTCATTTCTAATTAAGTCGGTGTTTGATTGACTTGAAACTCAAGTTCAATTAAAATTTTATATATAATAAAAATAAAATTATTGACTAATAAAGTGAACAACGCCGGAAGATCGCTGAAAATGATTGTGTTGAAGGATCTTTTGTTGTCTTTCTCAAAATTCTTGTTTAATTAGGTATTGGAAGAAGTCATGTCTTTTACTATCTATTGCATGACTTATTGTAACTGTTTGGACAAGTGTCAACATGAATTTGTAATGGCATTGTGATTGGATGTCCTATAAAGTGATATCTTAAAGTAGTTTGTCATCATATGAGACCACGTTTGTCAACATGTGGTTGTTGATGACAGTCTGCAAAATGCGTTCGCAGAGATCGTGGGTGATGGACGTGTGATCATTGATAATTGTTTGCATGTCTGAAAGTTCGAATAATGGAGATTCGCATGATGGTGGTAGTAACAAAAATATAAATAGTATATATTAAAATATAAATACATAGCACATTGGATGCCTAGCTATAGTTAATTATGTTCTCTTAGGAGGGTCCCTAGTTCTTGATGTAGTTGAGCAATGGGATCTGTATAAACCAAATATAAGAAAATTGTGTATATATTAAGGGGGAAAACATTCGTACAATACATATTTCTTTGGCTTCTTCTTTTTATTCTTTGTAAAGCAAAATTACTTTTTTAGTTTAAGGAGAGGGGCAAAATAATACTATAAATAGAATAATCTAATTAATTATTTTTTTATTAAATACGAACCCATTTTAAAAAGATTCTTGAAAATAACTAAGTGCATTGATGCACAATGATTGAATTATTTGTCGAGTCCATTTTGGTATAGTGATAGAAAATTTTAAGAGAAATCCATCCTTTTTATGAGGCAATATTTTTTGGTAGGTTTTTTCTACTGAGTTTGTATCAAATAATTAATTTAACCGTTTCGCGAAAAATATACTCGAACTTGCAAATTGCATCAATCTAGCCCTTTAACTAGTGTTGGCCGTTAATGTGTTGATGTGGTCGTTAACGATACTGACGTGGCAGTCCATATGTGAATGATGACATGGAAAAGAGGTAACTTTATATTTTTTAGGGATTTCGATAGAAAAATTAATTTTTAGGGAGTTCGAGGGCAAAGTGATTTTTAGGGAATTTGAGGATTTGATTGATTTGTATGTCAGATTTAAAAAAAAAACAAGAATAAAACATAAAAATAAAAATACTATAAAAAATTTAAAAAATTAAGTGATAATTTAAAATTTTAAAAATATCAAAACCTATAAAATTATCAATTATTAAAAAAATCAAAATTTTAATATATTTATAAAGTGTTCAAATTGTAAAAAAAAAATTAAAACTATTAAAATTATATTAAAATTAACATTATAACAAAATTTAAAAATAGGTATTTAAATTTTTTAAAAAAATTTATATTATTATGTTTTAGATTTTTTCATGGCTTGCAATTCTCTAACAGTGAGGGCAATGATGAAGTTACATTTTTTGAATATCTATTTTTCATTTTTATAATGCCTAGTAATTTTTAATATAATTTTATTTAATAATTTTAATAGTTTTCACTTTATAGCTAAATCTAATGGCGTTTTAATTTAATAATTTTTAATTTTTTTGAAATTTTTATTAGTACTTTTATTTTAGTATTTTTTATATTTTCAAATATTCTAATAATTTATTTTATATTTTTAATATCTTAAATTTAAATTTCTTAAATTCTTAATTTTTTATTTAAATATTACATAAAAATAATTCACACCTCAAACTTTCGAAAAAATTAATTCTACCTTTACACTCCCTAAAATTCAAGTTTTTCAGAAGAAAAAAAAACTTTTGATTCGTGTGGAGAGCTAGTGGATACGTTCATTCTGGTGAAGTGGGCGTGCAATGGTAGGCGTTTTGGTTTTGTACGGATGATTTCCAAAGGGGTGGCAAGGTCTGCGATTGAGCGGTTCATGGTTTCAGACTCTGCGAATTAGTCATTTCGGTGTTTGAGGCTAGACATAATGTTCGATCACAATTTTTGAGGAAGGCAAAGGTGGCCTCACAAGAGAGGGATTTTTGTTAATCGGATAGTAATAAACGTGTGAAGGAACCAAGTTTGATGGAAAGTGTGGAGAGGGTGGATGCTTCTGCTGTTGTGTCGGTGAATGTGATCCTTCTTCGGTAGAGATTTTGGAGAAGAGTGTTATGGGCTGGTGCAATGGAGTGTATGGGATTCCTCAGCTCTTTTCGGAACTCTGTGATGCTGGATTGAAAGATTTCTCGTTAATGCGGGCGTCTAGTTTTGTTATATTGACCATGTTCGAGACGTTGGAAGCGGGGAGTGTTTTCTTACAATCTAATGAGTTATTATTGCGATGGTTTAAACGTGTGGAAAAGTGGTCGGTGGACGTGGCAGGCTTTCATAGTCGGAGTGTGTGGTTGGCGGTATATGGGGTTCCGATTCATACATGGTCTCGCTTCATTTTCAATCAAATTGCGTCTAAATGGGGATCACTGGTGGTGATCGATGAAGGAAATATTGTTCTGAATACGTTTGAGTGTGCTCTTTTAAAAATTAATACATGTTTTTTAGATTTGATTGATGAGTGTTTTAATCTTATGGTGTTCGAGTTTTAGAGGTAAACACGATGTCGAGATTGCTTGATGATTCAGATTCGGTGAGTTTTGGTGATTCTCCATCGGGTGATGTCAATGTGCGATTGATTAAGAAGGGTGTGGTGCCAAAACAGGTGCGGGTGGTGTCGTCTGAGTCAGGTAAAAGCCAGGTCAGTGGATGTGGAAGGTGTTTCGAGTGATGAGGGGAAGGCTGAGTTGACGCAACATGACGATATGATCTTTTTGGATCTAGTGTTATCGCGAGGTCTATAGTCCTTATTAGATAAGGATATTGAGGATCGGATGTTCGATTTGTTTCATATGGAAGTGGTGGAGTTGAGGGACAAGTCTTACACTAATGAGGGGGTTGTGTTAAATGAGGATAAGGATTTAAATTTGGTTTTATCTCATGTTTTTAAGGAATTGGGTGAGGATAAGGCAATGTTGGATGGGCAGGTCCTGGACAGTTCGGTTGGCCTCCAAGGAAAATGAGTTGGTGAGAGGTAAATGAAGGTCGCGCAAGGGTGAGGTAGCTAAGGCTTTTGTTTTGGATTCTGAGAAGAAAGCTCAGCAGGAAGAATTAATTCCTGATGCTGAGTCGACCAGGAATTTGTGTTCTTTAGTGGGGATTTCTGTTGAGTGTGTAAAAGTTCTATTATTTACACCCTTTTTAACCCATATTTCTGCTGCATTCAAGCATCATTGCATTGCATTTAGGTTAGTTTTTAGTAAAACATCACAAAAGGATTAAAAGCACGGATTCTACTGAAAGATGGCTATTTTTGCAGGTATCTGTCATAGTAGACGATGAAGGCAGGCGCAGGGCAGATAAGCAGAAGAGTGGAACTGGACAAGCAGCCGAAGAAGACGAACCTGTCATGGACCTGTCGTGACAGCATGGTGACAGCAACTTTATAAAGAGGAAAAGTCAAGTGGACCTCGATAGATAGAGAAAAATCTGCTCGTCTGTCGTGTGAAAGCCACATATTTTTCCAAGCCCCAGATCGAAAGATATGTCAAGCCAAAGCTCAAAGAGAAGAAATTCCTAAAAGCAAGGATGCGGCTGGAAAGTAGGAGATTTTAGAGATTTAATCTTTATTAGAATCTTACTTTTAATTAAAGTTGTAATCCTTGTCACCTTAGATAACTTGAGCCCAAAGCTTATATAAGGGCATAGATTTAACCTAGGAGTATAACCGATTACCCCATAACCGAAACCAAAACCCTGCTGTCCACCCGTCACCGACATGTTCTAAATTCCCCCTAGGGCTACGGGTTGTTTTGTAAAGTAGTTGCAAGGGTTGCTTTGTTTTAGGATTTTTCAAGTTCAATAAAATAAATTTCAAGTTCTTTTATCTTGGTTTTAATATCTTGCAAGAGCATCGGAAGAGCATTGTGAGGTTATCCATTTACTTAGCATCGGGAGAGTTAAGTATACGAAAGAGATAAGAGCGCGTTCTCTAGTTTATAGTTGAACCATCTCGTGCCTAGGGATAGGGCGAGGTTAAGTGGCTAAGGAAGAATTCATACACATCGGTGTTCATCCTTCGATTCACGCCGGGAGGTATCATCAAAGACGTGTTCATCGACAGACTTGTGCCTAGGGATAGGGCAAGGCAAATCTGGGATTCTTGCCAAACTTGAAGTACGGAGTTGGTGTGTCTGCTGCCGCGACTGCCAACGGACAGACGTCGCGACAGGTGCTGTCGGCGACGGGAGCGACGACAGAACTGGAGATCCTAAGCAATTCAATACCTACACTACCGAGCAATTCAATACCAGCCCATTCTCTCTATCTTGATAACTCAATTCTTTTATTTACGTTTTTTATCTTATTATTCTCGTGACAACTCTTAATTATTTCCTTTACTTTGTGCAGTAATTCAAGGTGAAGTCATTAGCCCAATCCCTGTGGAGACGATATCCGATACTTAGTATCACTTTACTACTTGCGTCGTGTACACTTGCACTACAATTGCGATAGACTATTTTACACGCAACAAGTTTTTGGCGCCGTTGCCGGGGATTGGCAACATAACTACATCTTTCTTTTATTGCACTTTTCGCTTTTATTTTTATTTTTATTTTCGTTTTTTTATTTTTAGTTTTTCTTTAATTTTTCTTCTGTGTTTTCAACTCTTGCTTTTCACGAGGTTTTCTTGTTTATGCGCAGATCCAAAAGAGGTGAAGATCCTGATTATAAATTAGATCCGGAGATCGAACGTTCCTTCAATCTCAAGAAACAACTTCGCCGACTCTTAGACAGAAACGAATATCTCGAAGAACAGCTAGAGAAGATGGGCCATAACCAACCTGCTGGTGGTTTCATACCACCCCTTGGCGATAATAACCCACCTGTCGTTGACCCGCCCGCAGCAGGTGGACGACGGTCATGTCGTGACTACATGCTGAACGATCATGTAGAGCTGGAGACCACGCTGCCGGATATTGATGTTGACAACTTTGAGCTTAAACCTGTCATGTTTAGTATGATCAACAATGCCGGACAGTTCGGTGGTTCTGCGACAGAAGATGCTAGGGAGCATCTCAAAACGTTCCAGGAGATCTGTGGTTCGTTTAGACTGCCAGGAGTTAGTCCGGAGATACTGAGGCTTCGGTTATTCCCCCATTCATTGAGGGACAGAGCTAAAACTTGGTGGAATAAACTTACACCGGGTTCTATTATGACTTGGGCAGATCTAACTCGTGAATTTTTATCTCGTTTTAATCCTTCACATTTATCTGAGCGATTACGTAATGAAATTGCTACTTTTCAACAGGAAGACGACGAGCCGATGCACGAGGCCTGGGACAGATTTACTACTCTTCTTCGAAACTGCCCAATGCATGGATTCCCTGTCTGGAATCAGGTAACTAAATTCTATAATGCTGCTAACTTACAAACTCGTATTCGGATTGATTCTGCAGCAAATGGACTATTATTGGATAAAGATCCGGACGAGGCATTGCAAGTTCTGAAAAATCTAGCCAAGAATGAGGAGCAGTTTCCGACAGCTAGAAGAGGGGGTAAACGGGTACTTGCTGTCAAGGACTATGAGGCCGACAGCACTATGAAATCCCAGGTAGCATTCCTTACTAAAGCAATGAAACACTTATTGAATGAAGAGGAATTACGAGGATTTGCTGTTGAGGAAGTTTGTGCTACATGTGAGGGAAATCATAGTAGGGATGAGTGCCCCATAAATATCGAAGAGGGAAAATATGTTGGAAATTACAAGCCAAACTACAATTCCAACAACTACAACCCTAATTGGAGGAAAGATCCAAAATTTTCCTGGAGTAACCCTAACAATGCCCTGAATCCGCAAGCATATAATCAGAATCAGGGGGGTCCTAGATTGTTGACGCGACAGCAACTGCCGCCGCAGAACCTGCCGCAGCACCTGCCGCCGCAACAGCAACAGCAGCCACCACCTGCCACGAGTAGTGTATTGGAACAGACTCTGACCACTTTTATGTCTCAGACTGGTACATATATGGAGAATATAAATCAGTTTGTCAAGAAGACGGAAAATTTTATAGATGAAACTAAGATGAGAATGACAAACCATGAGGCTACCTTGAAATCTCTAGAGACACAAATGGGTCAGGTGTCACAACATATTAAGCCAAGGCAGAATGGAGGTTTCCCTAGCAATACTGAAAATGCTAGACCGCCCCCACATGAGCAATGTAAGGCGATTACTACTAGGAGTGGGAAGAAATTACCAGGGCTGGAAAAAGAAGCTGAAACAGAAAAGGACCCTGCTTTGGATAAACCTGCCGAGGAAGCTGCCCCGACAGGTGATAAACAGACTGCTGCCGATGAGCCTGTCACGACAGCAGAAGCGACAGAGGAGAAAAAAGATGAATATCGTCCTCAGATTCGCATGCAGTGGGAAGGACGTATTGCTGATTATCGTCCCCCACCACCCTTCCCTCAACGGATACAGCAAGCTAAGCATGAATCTCAACTCAAAAAGATTTATGATATTTTTAAACAGGTTCATATTAATATTCCGTTGTTAGATGCTGTTAGGGAGATGCCCGGTTATGCTAAATTTCTCAAGGATGTCATGTCTAAAAAATCTAAACTTGGGGAATTTGAAACGGTAAGACTGCAAGAAGGTTGCATGAGTATTCTTCATAGGCAGCCACCCCAGAAAAAGAAGGATCCGGGGAGCTTCCTCATACCTTGCGTAATCGGCATCAAATTTGTGGGTAAGGCACTTTGTGATCTTGGAGCTAGTGTTAATCTAATGCCCAAATTTGTTTTTCAGAAATTAGGTATTGGGAAGGCGCGGCCTACGACAGTTACCCTACAGCTAGCCGACCGCTCTTACGTTCACCCCGAGGGAAAAATTGAAGACATTTTGGTAAGAGTGGATAAGCTTATTTTTCCTGCTGACTTTCTTATTTTAGATTGTGAGGCAGATGAGAACGCACCAGTCATCCTCGGGCGACCCTTCTTAGCCACGGGAAGATCATTGATTGATGTGGAGAAAGGAGAACTCACCATGCGCGTGAACGATCAAGAAATTAAGTTGAATGTTCTCCAAGCAATGAAACATGCCGATGTGGACGAGGAATGCAAGGCCATCATTGAAGTGACCTTTGATTACCCCTGCATCAGGTCGGGCTGCCGTGATAAAAAATTTGGTCACTGCTGCAACAGCCACTTAAACGCCTGTCACGACAGTGACGACGACAGCAACGACGACAGCACCGACGACAGTGACCCTTCTGAATCCGATACATCTGATACTGAAGGTCATGAGGAGGTAAACTGGTTAGACCATCGTCCTGGTAAGTTATTCGAACCCTTGAATTACACTTCGGATAACCATTTAATCCAAAAGCCCTCTACTGTTGAACCACCTGTCTTAGAACTTAAGCCCCTACCAGGGCAGCTTAAATATGCTTATCTTGGTTGTGATGACACACTGCCCGTAATCATTTCTGCTAAGCTGCCGCAGGAACAGGAACGACAGCTGGTCGACATGCTAAGGCAGCACAAAAAGGCGATTGGATGGACGATAGCAGACATCCAGGGCATTAGTCCGGCAATCTGCATGCACAAAATCCTCCTAGAGGAAGACCATAAGCCGACTATTGATGCCCAAAGGCGGTTAAATCTAGCAATGAAGGAGGTAGTGCGTAAAGAGATAATTAAATGGTTAGATGCTGGTATTATTTACGCCATCTCCGACAACAAATGGGTAAGCCCGGTGCAATGTGTTCCCAAGAAAGGAGGCATGACCGTGATAACCAACGAAAACAACGAGTTAATCCCAACCAGGACTGTGACCGGTTGGAGGGTTTGTATGGACTATCGGAAGCTTAACAAAGCTACCCGAAAAGACCATTTTCCTTTACCCTTTATTGATCAAATGCTTGATAGATTAGTGGGTAAACCTTACTATTGTTTTCTTGATGGTTATTCAGGGTATAATCAAATTGCTATTGCACCGGAGGACCAAGAGAAAACGACTTTCACATGCCCTTACGGAACATACGCATTTAGGAGGATGCCGTTCGGCCTCTGTAACGCACCTGCCACCTTCCAAAGGTGCATGATGGCAATATTCTCCGACATGGTAGAGGACTTCCTTGAGATCTTCATGGATGATTTTTCCGTCTTTGGAGACGATTTTGAGAGCTGCCTCGGCAACCTTCAAAAGGTACTTGAAAGATGTGAAAAAGCTAATCTTGTTCTTAATTGGGAAAAATGCCATTTTATGGTAGATGAAGGGATAGTTCTAGGCCATAAGATTAGTTGTCGTGGGATAGAAGTCGACAGGGCAAAAATAGAGGTCATAGAGAAGCTGCCGCCGCCAACCACTGTCAAGGGCATTAGAAGTTTTTTACGGCATGCTGGTTTTTATAGGAGATTCATTGCAAATTTCTCAAAAATCACCAAGCCGCTATGCCATCTTCTAGAGCAGAACCGACCCTTTGACTTTAATGAGGAATGTACTGAAGCATTCAAGGTTCTGAAGGAAAAGTTAGTGACAGCCCCCATAGTACAGCCACCAGACTGGACACAACTATTTGAGATCATGTGTGATGCCAGTGATTATGCTGTCGGGGCAGCACTTGGGCAGCGCAAGGACAAGCTGTTTCATGTCATATACTATGCCAGCAAAACATTAAATGATGCCCAAGTGAACTACACCACCACAGAAAAGGAAATGTTAGCTGTGGTGTTCTCCATCGACAAGTTTCGTTCTTATATACTTGGAACGAAGGTAATAATACACACCGACCATTCTGCCCTCAAGTATTTGTTCGCAAAGAAGGATGCAAAGCCTAGGTTGATACGATGGATCTTACTATTACAAGAGTTCGACCTTGAGATCAAAGATAAAAAGGGGACAGAAAATCAGGTGGCAGACCACTTGTCGAGGTTGGAAACGGGACAGAGTCTACCTTTAGATGAGACACACATACTGGAGACCTTCCCAGATGAGCAGCTCTTTGCTGCCGCAATAGCTGTCGCGACAGCCATGGCGGCAGGTAAGTCTTCTAACCTTCCCTGGTATGCTGATTTCGTTAATTTTATAGTTAGCGGAATATTACCTTCTGATCTTACTTATCAAGCCAGGAAGAGGTTTCAAAATGATGTTAAACATTATTATTGGGACGAACCACTTCTTTTCAAAATATGCGCAGATCAGGTTATAAGAAGGTGTGTACCACAAGAAGAACAAGAAGACATTCTCCATCACTGTCATGCTTCACAATATGGAGGTCACTTAAGAGGCAATAAAACTGCTGCCAAGGTGCTGCAGTCAGGGTTCTACTGGCCGACACTATATAAAGATGCACAGGAATTTTACAAAAACTGTGACAGGTGCCAGCGGACAGGTAACATCTCGAGGAGAAACGAGATGCCACTGCACAATATTTTAGAAGTCGAGATCTTCGACGTTTGGGGGATTGATTTTATGGGACCATTTCCATCTTCGTGTGGAAATCTTTACATCCTCCTAGCAGTGGACTATGCCTCCAAGTGGGTAGAAGCAATCGCAACTCAAAAGAATGATGCCAAAACGGTCCAAAAATTTTTGCACAAAAACATCTTTTCTAGATTTGGCATCCCTAGAGCGATTATCAGTGATGAAGGGAGACATTTCGATAATAGAGTAATTGCTGCCGCCTTAAAAAAATATGGTGTCAAGCACAGGATCGCGACAGCATACCACTCACAGACCAATGGACAGGCTGAGATTTCCAATAGGGAAGTGAAGAACATTCTTGAAAAGATGGTTAAACCAACTAGGAAAGATTGGTCTTTACTTCTGAATGATGCATTATGGGCATACAGGACAGCTTTTAAGACTCCATTGGGCATGTCTCCGTTCCGACTGATTTATGGGAAAACCTGTCACTTGCCTGTCGAGATCGAGCACAAAGCATATTGGGCAATTAAGGCAGTGAACATGGACTTGGACAAGGCCGGCCAGAAAAAGGTTATTAGATCTGAACGAGATTGAAGAATTAAGGACAATGGCCTACGACAATGCAAGAATCTACAAGGAAAAGACTAAGAAGTGGCACGACAAGAAACTGCTGCCACGACAGTTCTGCCTAGGGCAGCTTGTGTTGCTATTTAATTCTAGACTCAAACTCTTCCCAGGAAAGCTAAAGTCTAGATGGTCGGGTCCATTTCAAGTAGTTCAAGTTTTTCCCCATGGTGTCATCACAATTCAATCATTAAAAGACGGGCACCAATTCAAAGTCAATGGACAGCGCCTCAAGCACTATCAGGGGACTGAAGCCCCAAGAATTTTTTCTCTCTTGTTTTCTCCTCTAGTTTTATCTGTTTTCTTTCTTTTACACAGCCCTTGCAACCAAAATGTCGTCGAGACAAACCCGTCGTAATGCTGTTGCCGCCTCTTCTTCCGCAGCAGCATCCCCCTTCGCCAACAAGGAACTATGGGAGGAGCGTGGCTTCATTTACAACAGAGATGCCCCCCATATGGGACTCCAGCCGTTCATTATGAAGGCCATAACGGCACAACTATGGGAGGACTTTGCCGAGCAGCCGGCGGAGCTTAATGATACTCTGGTCCGAGAATTTTATGAGGCCATAGACAGCAAAACGACGACATCTGTCACCGTCCGAGGAGTGGCAGTACCCTTCACCGCCAACAGCATCAACCACACATTCGGCCTCTTCTTTGGCCCTAATGATGATGCTCACCAACAATTTTGGGACACCCTCGACGCTGCTGCCCATGATGCTGTCATGATGGAGCTGACAGAGGCTGGGACGACATGGACCACCAGCAAGAAGAACCCCCACTCCGTCAATAGGGCGCAGCTACTCCCTGAAGCAAAACTATGGAACGCTTTCATCAAAAAGCGTATCCTGCCCTCGTCCCACCACACGACAGTCAACCGACAGTGGCTGGCCCTCATCCACTCTATCATGCATGACAGGCCCATCAATGTGGGCAGGTACATGAGGGACAACATCATCGATTGTGCCTTCCGTTCAGATTCAAGACTCTGCCTGCCGTTCACTATCACCGCCCTCTGCTGCTGTGCTGTCGTACCAGAGGAACCCTCCGACAAAATCAAAACGGGCAGCGGCTGGACTGACAACAACATCTCCAGCCTCATGGAGGTCATAGTCGTATCACCTATCAACGCCTTTGACCCAAATGCCCCTCCTGCTGATTCCGATGATGAACATGCCACCGAACCTGCCCCAGAAGCTGCCGCCGACACCGCTCCGACAGATCAGTCTGCCCACATCCTTGCTGCCATCCTAAGGGTCGAGGAGCGCCAAATGGGTTTGATGACTTTCATCCGCGACTTCTCAAATGCAACGTAAACTTTATTACCAATACTTTACATTTTTCGGATGTCATCTTCCCCACCTTCCCCGACCATTATTTCCATATCCCCTCCCCCACACCCACACCACCTGTCTCTCCCCATATGCATTCTGCCGCTTCCACACCAACCCCTGCCCCGACGGAAGAAGGCAGCCCACCGGCAGACACCTCTCCTCGTGGAACCAAGAGACCTGCCACTGATGACAGCCCTCTTATCCGGAGGAATTTGGAGAGCGACTTTACGCGGGTCAAGCGAATTAAGCACGTGGCAGACAAGAAACGGCTGCCCAAAGCCAGCACCACCACTAGTAGCAGCTAGGATAGTGGCAGCAGTTCCGATGTCCGGCTATTGGAGCCTCCTGCCCCTCAACCTGCCGATGAACCTGCCCCTCCACCGGCCGATGAACCCGCTGATTAACCTGCTCCTGAACCTGCCCAGCCCCCTCCACAGCGCAGGCGCCGTCATCAGATCCGAGTCAGCAGCAGCAGCGAGGACAGAGAGTGAAAATTTAAGTTTTTATTTTTCAGAGACCCTGTTGTCTTCGAAGGATACTCCGATTCTAGTTGGATATCTGATATTCAATATACCAAAGGCACAAGTGGATATGTATTCACTTTTAGAGGAGGAGGAGTGTCATAGAAATCCTCAAGACAAACGATTATAACAAGATCCACAATGAAATATGAGTTTGTTTCTCTAGACAAATCCAGAGAAGAAACTGAATGGCTTAGGCAATTCCTTAAGGATATTCCTGAATGGTCGAAACATGTGCCCCTCGTATGCATATATTGTGACAATCAAGCAACAATCGCTAGAGCACAGAACTGCATGTACAACGGTAAGTCGAGACATATGCATCGTTGACATAATACCGTTAGACAACTGATATCAAATGGAGTTATCTCTATTAACTATGTAAGATCAAATGATAACGTTACAGATCTGTTAACCAAAGAGTTAAACTGAGATCAAGTTGAGTAAACATCTAAAGGAATGAGACTAAAGCCCATGAGAAATAAAGGTGCTATGTGAAGGAAAACCCTACCCATTTGACTAGAGATCCCAAGATCTAGGTTCCAAAGGGACAACCTAGTTACATAGACTTGTTCAGTCACTGTGGAGGTACTTATTCCCAAGTCCATTTCTATGATGTAAACTAGTGATCAAAGTGAGATAGGCTAAGCTAAAAATCTTTTAATGACCATTGTGTGCTTCGGTGAACCGAGCAACATAAGTCACCTATGTAAGAGTGAAGTGGGGTTGCTTCAAGGAAACTATTGGGCATAGTTCTTTCAAACTCTTGCAGAACCAGGCAATGTCCACGACCATATGGACATAACCATGAGAATAAATACTCTTGTCAGAGAGATAGTTGTGTGGAGTATATCATCGTTTACACAAACAATTGAATAGTTCAAGGACATCACATCTACTAGTTAGCTAGTAAAGTAAATATGCTTTCACAAGGGAAGGTTCAAAGGAGGAAACTTACCTATACTATGAAACTATTGATCGTAGATTTTATCACCATATCAAGTCAAAATGTTTTGATAAATCATCAATTTCATTCATGTGGGGGATTGTTGGAAAATTGTGAGGAATTGGAAACTTTGAGCCATAATTGGAGAAGGTAAAGGTGAAGATTTGAATAAGGATTTTATTGGATCTTATTCTACTTCATGAGACCTTTACAACGGTATCTCATATGCTTAAAATGGTTGACTAATGAATGAATAATTGATGCTCAAAGTAAGGTAGTTGTGAATTGGGTAAGGAAGATAGAACCCGCTTATCCCACATAGATGGTTAAATGACATGGGAAGTGTTTATATACACTTACCCTCTTTATGGTCATTGAATGACTTGAATGGAAATTATGCGTCACGTGCAGTGGGTGCAAATCAATCTCATTCGAGTTGGGATATTTTATTCCCACTTTGTGGGTGACGCGAATTCCCGGACCAGTCAGGCCCTTCGCGGGCCTGCGAAAATTTTACGCACTTCGAATAATTTTTTTTCTTAAGATTGGCATATCCTTTTGAGAATATTCTGAATTTAAAAGGGATATTATATGCTTTCCTTAAATTCAAATATTAAAAACAGTAATGCTTGCAATTCACGAAATATATCCGAGTAATATGGAATTGACTGTTTGTTTCTGAATTAAATAGGAAAATAATCAATGACCATTAAGAATTTAATATTTTATTCCCACGATTTAACCTAATCACTCTCCTATATAAACCTCACCTCTCTTCAGTTTTAAACACAACTCGAAATATTTTCTACTCTCGAAAATTGCATTTTGTTCGTGATCTCTTCAGAAGTGCTACTGTCAATGATTATTTGTTGTTGTATCCTGGAAGACTGACGACCAAACAACTCAAGCACAAAGGAGTGGTCGAAATCTGTCTTAAGGAAATTGCGTTTGTGCAGAACTCAACAATATGTTTTTCGATTTATTTCGAATCTGTTCAATTCCATTAAACTCGTTTTATTATTTTTCCTGTTTATGTTTGATTTTACTTCAAATTAACCTTAATTCTTCAACAAAATCATGTGTTTGTGCATGTGTACTTGTATACCATAGTATAGACCATTAATGCATAGATGTATTTGCATGCATGCATACTCGGGTTTTTAGAGAGAGGGGAGGTTGTAAATGAGACAAGACAGATCACAAGCTACTCGAGTAGGACTTGGTCAACAATTAACTTGATTAGACTCGACTCGAGCTCGAACTTAGTTAGAGTTCTTAACGAGCTGAGCTACTCGATACACAACTCGAAAAGCTCATGAGCTATATGAGTCCGACTCGGTCAACACTCGACCCGAGAACTCAAGTCGAGCTCAACACTGTTCGGACTCAACTCGGCTTACTTACACACATAAAATTATGGGGTAAATGTTTTTGAAACATTGAGTGAGGTCAGCTAAGCTAACTTTGATTGAGGATGAAGAGGAAGGAATTGAAGCATTAATGCATGGATGAGATCATCATGATTAAACAAAGCCCTAGAAAATCAAGTATTGATGGCATAGTAATACCATTGGTCAAGTTGATTTAGGGTATAAATCTGAAAAAAATGAGGGGAAAAAGCATTTTATATGCAACTTGACCCCTCCTCTTTTATTTATTATGTGCGTGCACACGCATTTCGAAAAGCAAAGGCGCACTACTAGTACTACTTAACTTCATTCTTTCAACTTTTTAAGAAAAATAATTTATGATAATGAGTTCACCTCCTTTCTTCCCTATTTCTTTTTCTCAAATTCCTTTATGTAAATATATAATATTGAATTCTCAAGTTAATACCATTTCCTTATATTATATATAATTAATATTTCATTTAACAAGTCAACAATTTTTAGAGTTGAGGGTTAAAAATTCTCAACTGACACACTTATTTCTCCATTAAGTTGTGGGTTGAATACTCATTAAGAGAAAATTTCTCCTCATCTTTCCGTAGATAGTAATTCTTCCAAAAAAATGTTTGTTTGAAGCCCTTAAAAATTTTCAAAAAAAAAATTAATCCCTTAATTTTTCACTCAATTAAGTCCCGGAACTAATAAATTTAATCAATTAAGCCCTTTGACCAATTTTGACCATCAATTTTTGAAAGTTTTTTTCTTCAGATATTACTGCCACATGACACACTACAATTATATCATGTGACATTCACAAATTTTTTAGAAAACTATTTTTTATAATTTTTGAATATTTTTTAGAAATTTTAAAGAATTTTTTAAATAAAACAAAAGAAAAATCTTAAAATAGTCAATGACAACATTGTAACACGAGACGTTGCACCAACTAATCAAAAAATTGTTAAATTTAACAGTCAACGTTGGTCAAAGGGGTGAATTGATGAAATTTTAGAGTATAATAGCTTAATTGAGTGCAAAAAAATTCAAAGACTTAATTATTTTTTTTCAAAAGTTCAATGACTTATGATACCCTTGAATTGTTTTTACTATTACTAAAGTATGCATGGAATATATTATACTTAAAATAATTGAACAAAATATTAATTAAAAATGATTAAATATTAATGAAAATAAAGCGAACAAACCCAAAAAGAACTTTTGGAAGAATATTTTCCCAAACAAGAAAGGCAGAACTTTTCACCGAAATAAGTATAACTAATATTAAAAAATAGTTAACGTGGTTTCACACAATAAAAAAATAGAGAGATTCATTAATTGACTTAATGATTAAGGATGTTCACATTATCTAATTTTGTATAGGTTCACTTCCAGTATGAGAATGCAACACCTCATATATAACTAAAAAAAAGAACAAATAACAGAGCTATGAATTATTGTTAACGAACTTTTTTATTTGATAGTGACAGAGAAGGGCACATAATTTTATATTAGAGGGTGAAATATTAAAATTTTAGTAGGCGAAAATAAATTTTTAATAAAAAATACATAAAATATTTTTAAAATAATATCTAAATCATATATAATTTTTAAATTTTTAGGTGCGACTGCCCCTTTAACCTTTCTTAATCCCTGCCTGGATAGTGACACGACTTTCAAGAATATTTCGGGTTAAAGAAATTATACGCAAATTCATTCTGTTTTTGATAAAAACGAATCAGAACGTTGTATATAACACGGAAATGTCTCATATACAAAATTATTATAATTGATTGATTGGTATAATAAAATATTTGTAAGTGGACTCATTAATTTTATGTTTGAATCTTAAACTTTGATTTTTTAATTGTTTTATTTAAGCACGAATTAATTTGTCTCAGTGGTTAAGGGAACTGTTGTTGTTTTTAGAGGTCACAGGTTCGAACACCAATAGTTTGTGATTGAGCGTTCATTGTCAAATGATTGAGAGTATATTTAGAACAGATACTACTTGTAATTATTTTAGCTTTCATCAAAAAAATATTTTATTTAAGTATTGTATAAAAATACTCTTGTACTATTATTGAATACTTTATAAAAGAAATATGTTTTTTTGTCATTTCTAATTAAGTCGGTGTTTGATTGACTTGAAACTCAAGTTCAATTAAAATTTTATATATAATAAAAATAAAATTATTGACTAATAAAGTGAACAACGCCGGAAGATCGCTGAAAATGATTGTGTTGAAGGATCTTTTGTTGTCTTTCTCAAAATTCTTGTTTAATTAGGTATTGGAAGAAGTCATGTCTTTTACTATCTATTGCATGACTTATTGTAACTGTTTGGACAAGTGTCAACATGAATTTGTAATGGCATTGTGATTGGATGTCCTATAAAGTGATATCTTAAAGTAGTTTGTCATCATATGAGACCACGTTTGTCAACATGTGGTTGTTGATGACAGTCTGCAAAATGCGTTCGCAGAGATCGTGGGTGATGGACGTGTGATCATTGATAATTGTTTGCATGTCTGAAAGTTCGAATAATGGAGATTCGCATGATGGTGGTAGTAACAAAAATATAAATAGTATATATTAAAATATAAATACATAGCACATTGGATGCCTAGCTATAGTTAATTATGTTCTCTTAGGAGGGTCCCTAGTTCTTGATGTAGTTGAGCAATGGGATCTGTATAAACCAAATATAAGAAAATTGTGTATATATTAAGGGGGAAAACATTCGT
This sequence comes from Hibiscus tridactylites, assembly GCA_958450335.1. Taxonomy (NCBI): domain Eukaryota; kingdom Viridiplantae; phylum Streptophyta; class Magnoliopsida; order Malvales; family Malvaceae; genus Hibiscus; species Hibiscus tridactylites. The sequence continues at coordinate 19,673,627 of OY288289.1, read as the reverse complement.
ACAATACATATTTCTTTGGCTTCTTCTTTTTATTCTTTGTAAAGCAAAATTACTTTTTTAGTTTAAGGAGAGGGGCAAAATAATACTATAAATAGAATAATCTAATTAATTATTTTTTTATTAAATACGAACCCATTTTAAAAAGATTCTTGAAAATAACTAAGTGCATTGATGCACAATGATTGAATTATTTGTCGAGTCCATTTTGGTATAGTGATAGAAAATTTTAAGAGAAATCCATCCTTTTTATGAGGCAATATTTTTTGGTAGGTTTTTTCTACTGAGTTTGTATCAAATAATTAATTTAACCGTTTCGCGAAAAATATACTCGAACTTGCAAATTGCATCAATCTAGCCCTTTAACTAGTGTTGGCCGTTAATGTGTTGATGTGGTCGTTAACGATACTGACGTGGCAGTCCATATGTGAATGATGACATGGAAAAGAGGTAACTTTATATTTTTTAGGGATTTCGATAGAAAAATTAATTTTTAGGGAGTTCGAGGGCAAAGTGATTTTTAGGGAATTTGAGGATTTGATTGATTTGTATGTCAGATTTAAAAAAAAAACAAGAATAAAATATAAAAATAAAAATACTATAAAAAATTTAAAAAATTAAGTGATAATTTAAAATTTTAAAAATATCAAAACCTATAAAATTATCAATTATTAAAAAAATCAAAATTTTAATATATTTATAAAGTGTTCAAATTGTAAAAAAAAATTAAAACTATTAAAATTATATTAAAATTAACATTATAACAAAATTTAAAAATAGGTATTTAAATTTTTTAAAAAAATTTATATTATTATGTTTTAGATTTTTTCATGGCTTGCAATTCTCTAACAGTGAGGGCAATGATGAAGTTACATTTTTTGAATATCTATTTTTCATTTTTATAATGCCTAGTAATTTTTAATATAATTTTATTTAATAATTTTAATAGTTTTCACTTTATAGCTAAATCTAATGGCGTTTTAATTTAATAATTTTTAATTTTTTTGAAATTTTTATTAGTACTTTTATTTTAGTATTTTTTATATTTTCAAATATTCTAATAATTTATTTTATATTTTTAATATCTTAAATTTAAATTTCTTAAATTCTTAATTTTTTATTTAAATATTACATAAAAATAATTCACACCTCAAACTTTCGAAAAAATTAATTCTACCTTTACACTCCCTAAAATTCAAGTTTTTCAGAAGAAAAAAAAAACTTTTGATTCGTGTGGAGAGCTAGTGGATACGTTCATTCTGGTGAAGTGGGCGTGCAATGGTAGGCGTTTTGGTTTTGTACGGATGATTTCCAAAGGGGTGGCAAGGTCTGCGATTGAGCGGTTCATGGTTTCAGACTCTGCGAATTAGTCATTTCGGTGTTTGAGGCTAGACATAATGTTCGATCACAATTTTTGAGGAAGGCAAAGGTGGCCTCACAAGAGAGGGATTTTTGTTAATCGGATAGTAATAAACGTGTGAAGGAACCAAGTTTGATGGAAAGTGTGGAGAGGGTGGATGCTTCTGCTGTTGTGTCGGTGAATGTGATCCTTCTTCGGTAGAGATTTTGGAGAAGAGTGTTATGGGCTGGTGCAATGGAGTGTATGGGATTCCTCAGCTCTTTTCGGAACTCTGTGATGCTGGATTGAAAGATTTCTCGTTACTGCGGGCGTCTAGTTTTGTTATATTGACCATGTTCGAGACGTTGGAAGCGGGGAGTGTTTTCTTACAATCTAATGAGTTATTATTGCGATGGTTTAAACGTGTGGAAAAGTGGTCGGTGGACGTGGCAGGCTTTCATAGTCGGAGTGTGTGGTTGGCGGTATATGGGGTTCCGATTCATACATGGTCTCGCTTCATTTTCAATCAAATTGCGTCTAAATGGGGATCACTGGTGGTGATCGATGAAGGAAATATTGTTCTGAATACGTTTGAGTGTGCTCTTTTAAAAATTAATACATGTTTTTTAGATTTGATTGATGAGTGTTTTAATCTTATGGTGTTCGAGTTTTAGAGGTAAACACGATGTCGAGATTGCTTGATGATTCAGATTCGGTGAGTTTTGGTGATTCTCCATCGGGTGATGTCAATGTGCGATTGATTAAGAAGGGTGTGGTGCCAAAACAGGTGCGGGTGGTGTCGTCTGAGTCAGGTAAAAGCCAGGTCAGTGGATGTGGAAGGTGTTTCGAGTGATGAGGGGAAGGCTGAGTTGACGCAACATGACGATATGATCTTTTTGGATCTAGTGTTATCGCGAGGTCTATAGTCCTTATTAGATAAGGATATTGAGGATCGGATGTTCGATTTGTTTCATATGGAAGTGGTGGAGTTGAGGGACAAGTCTTACACTAATGAGGGGGTTGTGTTAAATGAGGATAAGGATTTAAATTTGGTTTTATCTCATGTTTTTAAGGAATTGGGTGAGGATAAGGCAATGTTGGATGGGCAGGTCCTGGACAGTTCGGTTGGCCTCCAAGGAAAATGAGTTGGTGAGAGGTAAATGAAGGTCGCGCAAGGGTGAGGTAGCTAAGGCTTTTGTTTTGGATTCTGAGAAGAAAGCTCAGCAGGAAGAATTAATTCCTGATGCTGAGTCGACCAGGAATTTGTGTTCTTTAGTGGGGATTTCCATAATTGGCCGAGAAGATGACGTGATTAAGGATATTTCATGGGTTATTGTGGATCGTCGTAAGGCGAATTGAATCATAAAAATGTTGTCTTTAAATGTCCACGGGCTTGGGGGCTCAACGAAGAGGAAATGGTTGCGTGACTTTCTGCTTAAGCAATAGAGTGATATGGTTCTTTTTTAGGAAAGTAATATGGAGGTGGAATCCCGAGATTTAGTTCATCATTTGTGGCCTTCGGACAATGTTGCCTTTGGAAAGAATTCAGGGTGGCGTCCTAGTCATTTGGGATCGTTCTTGGTTTTGTTTGAAATTCTCGATTGTCGTTAGACATTATGTGATGGTTAAGGGGTTTTGGTTTAGTTGGGTTTTGATTGTTGTGTGATTGGGGTGTATGCTCCGAGAGGTATTGGTGATCAGGCAGGGGTTTGGGAGGAGTTGCTAGGGGTGATGCAAGATTTTGAAGTGTCGTGGTGTGTAGGGGGCGATTTTAATGTCGTTTGATTTTCTTCCGGAAAGATTGGGGGTGCTCTACTACAACACAAGGCATAGAAGAGTTTGTTGCTTTTATTGATTCGGCATGATTGGTGGATGTGCCGATTTGTGGGAAGCAATGTACTTGGTTTTGTTCTGGGAACTGTTGTAGTCGCTTGGACCGTTTTTTGGTGTTGTGTGAGTGGTTGGACAAATCTTTACATGTTCAACAGAATATCTAAGCTTGGTTGCTTTCGGATCATTGCCTTGTTGCTTTGTTGAGTGATTATTGAAACCTTGTTTCTAGGGTTTTCGATATTAGCAGATTTGGGGAAAAAGATTTTCGGTTAAACGAAAGAAAGAAAAGAAAGGAAGTAGTTTTATTCAGAGTTATACAAAGTATACAAAACGCACCGTTTTTCTATATTTTCTAAAATACACTATTAGCTTGATTTATATACTAATCAAGACTCTAAGCAAGAAAGTACAACTAAGCAAAGACTTGACAACTCAGCTTCCAACTAGAAATTAGATATTCTGTTAGCCCCCCTCAAGTTGGAGCGTATAAGTTGTGTACGCCCAACTTGAAAACTAAAGCATGAAAAGAAGGACTAGGTAAGGCCTTTGTTAGACAATCTGCAAGTTGATGTCGAGTTGCTACTGGTAAGAGAGTGATCAATCCTTGCTGAATCTTTTCCCTTATTAAGTGACAGTCAATCTCGATATGCTTCGTCCTCTCGTGATGAACAGAATTTTCAGCAATCTGGATGGCAGACAAATTATCACATAATAAGTTTGCAGGCTCGAAACGAATATGAAATTCATTAAGTAAATAACATATCCATTGCAACTCACGAGTAGTATAAGCTAGAGCACGATACTCAGCCTCACTAGAGGAACGAGAAATGGTTTGTTGTTTTTTCGATTTCCAAGAAATAAGAGATGATCCCAAAAATATAGAAAAACCAGTTATTGATTTTCTAGAATCTGGGCATGATGCCCAGTCAGAATCAGAGAAGGCATGCAACTTTAGATCATTATCAGCAGAGAAAAAGAGACCTTGGCCAGGGGTACCCTTTAAATATCTTAATATTCTGTGTGCAGCAGCTAAGTGAGTTGTGGTTGGACAAGAAAGAAATTGTGAAAGTTGCTAAACAGAGAAAGCAATATCAGGCCTAGTGTTGGTGAGATATAAAAGCTTACCAATTAACTTTCTATAAGATTTAATATCCTCTAAAGGAATACCACCATTTTTAGATAACCTTTTGACCTCAATTGGAGTAGAAATGGGCTTAGATTCTAAGAAACCAGTTTCAGTAAGAAGCTCTAAGGTATATTTTCTTTGGGAAATATTTATTTCAGAGGATGTTCGAGCAACTTCAAGGCCCAAAAAATATTTTAAATCTCCTAGGTCTTTAATCCTAAAAGTATTATGCAGAAAAGCCTTTATAGAATTTATCTGATCTAAATTTGGACTAGTTAAGACTATGTCATCAACACACAGCTAAAGCAATGAAATCTGCATTAACACCTTTAGTAAATAAATTAGAATCAGCTGTAGACTGTTTAAAACCTTGATCAAGCAAAGCTATCTTTAATTTTTCATTCCATTGCCTACTAGCTTGCTTTAATCCATAAAGACTTTTATTCAATTTACAGACAAGACCATATTCATTTTGAAAACCAGGAGGCATACCCATGTAAACTTCTTCATGTAGAGAACCATGAAGAAAAGCATTATTTATGTCTAATTGTTTCAAAAACCAATTCTTAGAGGCAGCAAAACTAATAAGAACCCTAATGGTAGTCATCTTAGCAACAGGACTGAAAGTATTTAAGAAATCAACCCCTGACTGTTGGGTATATCCCTTAGCAACCAACCTAGCCTTATAGCTATCTAAACTACCATCAGACTTCAGCTTTGTTCTAAAAATCCATTTACAACCAATGGTTTTCTTATTAGGAGGTAAAGGAACTAAAGTTCAGGTATTATTGTTTTCTAATCACTACAAGAAATTTGTAATATTGCAACAAAATTATTTATCATTAAAAGTACTAAATTTGTCATGATATATTTATTTTGACAAACTTTGTTTGTTACCATGCTTGTTAGAACAAGTCCGTCGTGTAAAGTATATTGTGACAAAATTGTGTTTGTTACCATTTTATACTATTTATCATAACAACGAAATTTCGTTACTATAACTAACTTACTATGACAAAATATTTGTCACAGTAAATTAATTATTTCATCACGAGAAGTATGTTTTGTCACAACTAACTTATTTTTTAACATCAAATATAAAAAAAATTGTGACAAAAATAGATATTACAACAAAAATTAATTTCTCGCTGCTTCTATTTCGTCACAATTAATTTGATTTCAAAAAATAACTGAATTTATTTTATTTTATCACAAAATTTTTATTTTGTCACAAAAAATAAATTTTGTTAGAATAAAACATTTATTTTATTACAAAAAGTAAATTTTGTCATAATTAATTTAACTTTAGCATCAATCGAAAAATATTTTCGCGACGAAGATACATATTACTACAAAATTTAATTTCTCACTACCTTTATTTTGTCACTAAATGTTACTTATAAGGACAAAGCATTTATTAAAATAAAATATTTATTTTATCACAATAAATATATATTTTTATAATAAAAAATCATTTTTGTGACAAAAATAAAAATTACAACAATTTTTTTCTCACAACTTTTTTATAATGAAAAATTTAAACTTATTTTGTGATAAATTTATTTTCTCATAATTGTAAATAAGGACTAAATTTTCTTCTTCACAATAGTTTAGTTAGAATAATATTTATCATAAATTTTTTTTAACTAAATAACTTTGTTATAATTTGTTGTTGTGAAAAAATATTATACGTCATAATTTTTTATATTGAAAAATTAATATTTGTTATAAATTGGTATTATGGCTAAATAAATTTGACATAATTTTTCATTTTGACAAAATTTAAATATGCTATTGTGACTAAATAAATGTCATAATGTGTTGTCCTTACACCCACACCTATACCCATTAAATGCTTCAAGTATTTTTCTTGTCTTCACACCTATACTCATTGGATCCTAAGGGTTTGCTTTGCCAACATTTTCCACCCCAGGTCACTAGTATGATCGATGAAATTGAAGTCCCTCCGAGTAAAGGAAGACACCTGCGAAAAATCTGAGATACGAGAAAAAAGAAAGAGAAAAATACTAGTACAATTAAGAACAAAAAAAGTATAAATATTCAAATATTAATTTCAACATGTTGATCATAAATACTTGGAATAATTAATCTTTAGGCCAAAAATATACAAATAACTGAATTCGTGGACCTATTGTCCAAATGCAAAAGTGTTATTTTGTCCAGACTCAGTACCCATGCATATAACAAAACAAGTAAAGAACATCAGAAACTCGACCATATTGCTCCAAAAATTAATATACCTTTAACCTTTTGATAGTCTTCTCACCAATAGTAACAAAGAACAGTAAGCCTCTTTCCTTTCCCTTTAACTTACTGTTGTAATACTTAACAACCAATCAATCTTTTAATAAATTGGTGTTAACTTCTTAAGTATACAATTAACCAAAAAAGATGCAATCTATAACTAGAAAGGTTTCTATTGAAGAAAAATTCACTATCTAGTCTCTCAATTTGGAAGGTAAAAGAAACATTAGCGTAATAAATTAGTGACTTAGAGGTAAGACAACATTAGTTCTGATATTAGCAATAGATACTTTCAGCCAGGGTAATCCCAGACGGACATACAACATATCTCAAGAAAATGCACGAACATTATCACACTACAAGAACGATCAGACAAAGTTAAATGAATAAAATTCAGTCATTTTCACAGGAGCATTATAATGTCAGTTGTTAGCTTCTTTATCTTATAACTTAACAACCAAGCCCATCAATTAGGTGATTTTCATGTGTTCAAAAACTGATCAATACTATGCATCAAGAGAAGATATTTACCTGCAACAACAATTATATCTCTCTATGTACCTCTCAACAAAAAAATCAATAGTATCAACAAGCTGCAAGCATAAACACAATACTTAAGGTGTAACAGACATAACGGTTAGAGAAGTACGACATGCAGAGATAACAAAGCAAAAGCTAATCCAATATCCAAAAACACAAACACAACACATACTATGAATTTATTATTATCGACATAACCCTATACTAAAAATGCCATAGCAACCACAAATAGCAGTGAGGATTTTTTTTACATAAATTGAATGTCATTCCATGAAACTAATGCCCAAAACAAAGAGAACAAAGATAAAGCAAAACAACAGAGGGGAGCCAAAGACTAAACTCAACCCAAACAAATCCAACCGAATAGCAATGAAACAAACACAAGAAATGACAAAGGTAACCCATGGAAAAAATCCAGCAAAATGACCGGTAACGAACATCTTGAACCAAGATGCAAATCTACTTCTGTTCGAAAAACGTGCCATCATCTAAATCGGATGACAAAATCTACGAGAGCAGTGAAGGTTTTCAATCTACCAATTTGAGACCAAATATTACCCTTCAATTATAGTTTCATTCCAACTAAATTTCTAACATCAACAAGCAAAAGACAAGAGTAAGATCTGAAGTATTCCTTGTAAAAAAACATGTAGGCAGTGTTGTTTTACCTTCTTAGCATCAATTTGAAGAAGGTACAAATCCAACTTGAAGTTAGAGAAAAAATTCTGCAGCATTGACTTTACCTGCAACAGTTGATAACTAAAGACAAACATAATTCAATTACATGCATCAAATAGATAATTAAAGAACAAAAATAGGTACTCACCTGATGAAGCAAGCTGAAGTGGAAGAAACTAAAGGTTTTGTCCAAATCTCCGCCAAAATACAATGCAAAAATAACGAATGTCATTTATTGAATATTATTATTAGAGTAATTACGAATTTACAAAACACAATCCAGCTCCATTTGATACCCTAGGAACTAAATTACAAAACACAATGCAAAAAGTCCGAAAACAAATGAAATAAAGCAAATTAAAGGGAATTAAAAGTTAAAAACCCTAACCTGGACTTGTCGAGACAAAAAGGAGAACCAATTGTAGCGGTCAGAGAAACATTCATGGATTTGAGAAAAGAAAAATAATTGGGTAACTGACGGCAGCAGATGCCTTATCACCACTTTCCTTTTATGCAGCAGAAATTACATCTCGATTTCCTCACTCCCCTCGAATTATTTGTTTAGGGATTCAATCTTTCTAGTTTCGTAAAGAGTTCTTTGTTTTATCTTTTTTTCATGGATGTATTTTTCTTTTCTTTTCGCTTTTTATAATTTACATTTAATTTTCTTTAATTTATCTGTATTTTATTATTAATTATATTCATAAGTAATAAATTATTTTAATTTTCTTATCATCCATTTATCTTTTGAGAAAAACTTCAATGCACTGGCCATATAAACTTTAGTTTACAAGAACGTTTTAATTTTAAGGGATAAGGTTGTAGTTTAAGATTTAAAGTTTAGGGGGTTTAGAATTTAGAATTTAAAGTTGGTGTTTAGAATTTAAGATTTATGGTTTAAGGTTTAGGGTTTAGGGTTAGAAATTTAAGATTTGTATTTTATAAGGTGAAAATGTAGGTCTGTGTAAATTTTATTTTACACAGCTTGTGTATCATTGTTTTACCCTTATCTTTTATGTTTGTTTTATAGTCAAAACTAACCATATAAAATTAGTAATTACTCTAATAATAATATTTAGTAAATTAGTAATGGTTCTAATTGGGTTGAGCAGCTCGCAAATAGTTCGAGCTCGACTCAGTCAAAACTCTAACAATGTTCAACTTGATAAGTTTGCGAGTAGCTCATTATATTTTTTTATAATTTTTTTTATGATTTTGTATTGGCTACCTTAAAAAATATGTACAAAAAATTTAAATACTAGTTAAAAACTCTAAAAAAGTTCAATGACTTACTAGTTAATTTACTCATAAAATATTTGATTTCACATTTTTAAAACGTTTTATATTTTTCGGTAATTTAAAAAGTTAAATGTATTACTAAAGAATTAAACTATAATAATTAGTGTTTCATTCTTCTTTATTAAAGTCTTTTCTTTTTCTTTTATACTTAGTTTACATATAAAAATAGAAAAGGGGGAAAATATTCAGTTCTCATATAAAAAAATATGATTTGTCATAATTTGTGATTATACTTTTATCACTATAATTAAAATATATAACTACAAACATAATTTGTCATAAAAAAAACTAAATCTCATTATTACTTTTTATTTGCTGTGACAATTTAATTCTGTAATAATAATTATAACTTATAGTTACAAACTTGTCACTATATAACTTTGTTAGCGCCAAAAAATGAAGAGAAACATTTGTGACTATACTTTTTGTCATTATAATTAAAATACATAACTACAAACATAATTTGTCACAAAAGCTTGAATCTCAATATTATTTTTTATTTGTTGTGACAAATTTTTTCTGTAATAATTATTAAAACTTATGGTTACAGAACTTGTCACTATATAACTATTTTTTGGCGCCAAAAAAATGGAGGGAAACATTTGTGACAAAAAATGGTAACAAAATATATCTTGTCACCATATGTTAAACGAGTTTGCTAATTGTGACAAAATATTACGACGATTTTAGTATTTGTCACAATTGTATATGTTTTTCTAATTTAAAGTGACGCTTATTTATTTTGTCACAATAAAGCCACTAATAGTGACAAAAATAATTTTGTCAAAATTAAATTTGTCACAACAATAGAAATTTTTTGTAGTGAATGCTAATATCTCTTCTTTCATAGCATTCTGCCAGCATTCTTGCTTAACAACTTGTTTATAAGTTTTAGGAGCAGTTAAAATATCAACACTGTTAATATAAGAAAGATGCTTAGCAGAGATATTAACATAGGATAAAACATTAGCAATAGAATGAGAAGAGGTTCTAGGTTTAGGTAAAGTTACCTGATAGTCTTGAAACTTTTGAGGAAGTTTAACTTGTCTGGTTGGTCTAACAGAAACATTTTTAAAAGAAGAGTTTGAATGAACAACAGTAGAATCAGAAATGACATAATCAGACTGATTTTGAGAAGAATGAATCTGATCATTATCAGAATGAATTTGATCATTATAAGAATGATTCTGATTATCAGAATGAGTAGATGAAGGAACTTGATCATTACAAAAAGGAGTTTGATCAGGAAAATTATTATGTTCAATATTAGAAATGGAATTAGGTTCATCATATTGAGGCAAAAAATCATGATTTGGTAAAGCAAAATCAGAACTTGTTTGAGAAAAAGGATAAATGTTTTCATTGAAAGTTACATCCCTAGAAACAAAAACAGTTTTCGTTTCTAAGTTATATAACTTGTAGCCTTTAGTGTTTCTAGGAAAACCAAGGAAGATGCATTTAATTGCTCTTGGATGCATTTTTGTAGCAGATTTTGGCAAATGTGATGCATAGGAAAGACATCCAAAAACCTTAAGATTATTTAAACTAGGTAATCTGTTATAAAGAACTTCATAAGGAGTTCTGTTTTCCAAAACAAGTGTAGGAGTGAGATTTATGAGAAAAGAAGCATGCAGGACAAAGTCAATCCAAAAAGATAAAGGTAAAGAGGCATGAATTCTCAAAGATCTGGCCACAACTAATAAATGTTGATGTTTACGCTCCACAACACTATTTTGTTGTGGAGTATATACACATGAGGTTTGATGAATTACACCTTTACTCTTGAAAAAATCATCCATAGCAAATTCTCTTGCATTATCAAACCGAAAACATTTAATTTTCTTTGAAAATTGAGTTTCAACAAAGTTATAAAAATCAACTACTAATTTTCTGACTTCAGATTTTGCAAACATGGGAAAAATCCAGACAAATCTGCTTTTGTCTTCAACAACAGTTAAAAAATAATAATGACCATACTGACTTTGAACAGGGAAAGGTCCCCAGACATCTAGGTGAACAATGTCAAAACAAGAATCAGAAACAGAATTGCTAGTGGGAAAAGGCAAACTTTTGTGCTTGGCAAGATGACAGACATCACAGTGAGTAATACATCCAGATGGTATAGTTTTATTTAATTTTGTAAAATAAAGCAATCTTTTGCTAGATGGGTGTCCTAATCTAGCATTCCAGGTGTAACCCCCTTAACCCGGCCTAGACGGTTGACCCGAATTAAGAAAGTCACACGGGGAAAACTAAAGTCAACCCGAAAGTCAACCTTGATTAACGACCCTTTTTTTTAAACTTGTCTAGATGCACATTAACCCTAGTTATGATCACTCAAACAACATTCTCAAAGATCATAAACATCAGAGATCAAACAGGGACCCAATTGAACAATTTACAACTTTAGGGACCAAATTGTAAATTCTATAAATTATGAAGTCTTAACCCAAATTAATGTTACCAACTTGTAATTAGTCAAGTTTCATGCTTCTCTGTCAAATTTCAGCTCAAACGGACATCCCAAACTCATACAATTGCACAAACAAGTTTCAGGACCAAAATGCAAACATTTCAAAACATTTAACTGCCAATGTCAGCCCCCAACGGTCGGATGTTCCGAAACAGGGAGAGCCTGTTTCGAAACGCGGGGCTGTTCCGCAACGTGTTTCGAAACGAGGGCTGGCAGAGGGCTTTCCGTTTCGAAACGGTGTCTCCCGTTTCGGACGCCTGGGCTACTACAAGGCACCCGTTCCGAAACGGTAGCCACTGTTCCGATACGGCCTGCACAGAGTGCAGAAAATTGCTTGCTTAAACACACAATTGACCAACCAATCATGCTCCAATTGCTACCAAACTTTACCAGCAACTCATACAACATACAAGAGACATATTTGCATCAACCATTTATCATTATATCGTCATATATGAAAAGCCCCAAATCTAAAGGCATGCTTCCTACTCAAGCAAACCATTCATGCACTAAAACCTCCAAACCAACACATAATGGCCAATTACAAAATCCAGCAATATTAACAACATTAAACAACTTAGGGAGTTCAAAACATCTCCCAAAACATCCACATAGGTCCCCCATTGCCAAATGCCAAAAGCTAAAAGTGTTTAAGAAAACCTTCCCATACTTGAGCTTAACTTCCACTTGATTGCTTGCCTTCCTTGCTGCCCTCAATGTACCCTAATGCTCTGCATTATTGGTTTAAGAAAAAGAGAGAGAGCGTAAGCAAAAGCTTAGTGAGGAATGCTCATTAAAAACCATTCAATGATGCATTTATAAAACTCATTTATAAATCATGCCTCAAGCAACATTAAACATGCTCTTTACATTTAAAACAAGCATCTCATGCTTCAAGTTCATAACAAGTCATATTGGCAACAAGTGACACATTTCCCATAAGATCCACACATGGACTTTTAAACACCATTGTGATCTTATCCCCATGGACTTTTAAACACCATGGACCCATGGACTTTTAAACACCATGGCAAGGACCACACAAGGACTTTTAACCACCTTTGTGTCCTTAACAAGAATCATCCAAGGACTTTTAACCACCTTGATGTTCTTAAGTAAACAAGGCTTTCCAAGGACTTTTAACCACCTTGAGCCTTAACCAAGAACCAACCATGGACTTTTAAACACCATGTTGTTCTTAAACTTTCCAAGATCCACACAAGGACTTTTAACCACCTTTGTGATCTTAACCAAGAACCATCCAAGGACTTTTAACCACCTTGATGTTCTTAAATATACAAGGTTCACAGAAGGACTTTTAACCACCTTAGTGACCTTAACATCACTTACCAATATGCATCATTATCATCATTATCTCACTGTTTTAAAGCATTTAAACCAAGCCATAATCATCATGCATCTTTAAGCATTAAACCACATTTAAACAATGTTCAAAAACAAGGAACTCTTACCTTGAGCTTCCTTCAACACATGGCTTACAAAATCAGCAATAAACATGCTAAATCATGCTTTCAAAACAGAATTTAAAACATGCAATTAACCACATTGCATAACAACCAATCCATGGCCACCACTAGAGAGTTTTTCCGAAAACTTACACTTGAGCTTAGTAAAGTTGTTTAGACTTAGACTAAGCTCCCAAGACATTGGTTTCAAAGCCGAAAACCCAATTTCACTCACTGATTCCGTTTCGCCTCTTGCCGAAACACAAATCAAGCTTCCGGATCACCACCACTTGGATCCAAAGATGACTCCCCTGTTTTAAACACATCAAAGTAGAGGATTAATGCATCATCATGCATTAATAGCTTCAATGAAAGCACCTAAACCCGCTGCTCTCATCCACACTCCATTTTCGGCCACCAAACACAACCGAAAATGCATCCAAACAACTCCTCAACAATGCCCAGCCAAGAACCATCAAAACTAAACATCCTTTAACATCATTTAACATCTAAAAAGGACCTAACAACATCCTTATACCTCCAGCAACATCAGATCCACAAGATCACATCAAAAACAACCAAGAATCACAAGCTAAACTTAGGAAATTCAACCTATCCGGGATTGCATTAATTAAAACTCAATTCCTTATCAAATTAACATTCATTTATCATCAAATTAACACCTTAAAACACAGCCCAATCAGATCAAACGAAAATCCATCAAAAATCACCAAATCTTGCATTTTAAGCCAAGATCCATTACACAACTTTAAAACCACTTATAAAACATCAATTAAGGATTGAGAACTTAGGAATTTCAGTAAAGAACTGAGAGTTTAGAGGAGAAGGACGTTCTTACCTCCAAACTTGAGTTTCTCCCTTTTGGAACCAAAATCTTGAAAATCCAATTAGCAAATGGTGAGGTTTTGTTTATGAGATGATTAGGAATCCAAAGAGAATTGAAAAGAGGTATTTAGGTGACAAAATCAGAGGAAAAAGCTCTGGAGAGAATGTTTGGGTTGAGAGAAAATGAGAGAAAAGGAAAATTGGAAAAGTTAGTTGAAAATGGAAAATAACTTCCCTCCACATTTCTTTTGTTTAAAACTCAGAATTAAATCATAAAATATCTTAGAAAAATCTGGAGAAACTCCCTTTGGGTAAATAGCTCCTTAAAGATTCAAAGTTTCAATCCTTTCTAAAACAGTCACGCAGTTTTCAAAAATTACATTTTGTTCACTAGCCAAAATGTCACCCTTCCAAACCTCATTTTGTAAAATTGATTTCACAGTTCACTTATATATATTAAAAGAGGATTTTAGAACATTTTTCCATATTTTTAATGCAACCCGAACTAGGCTTTCCTAATTTCACCTTTTATATTCGAACAGCACTTTGACCGAACCAGTCAACGCCCAAAACTTCTAAGCCCAAAACCGGGGCGTTACAACTCTCCCCCCCTTAAGAAATTTCGTCCCCGAAATTTACCTGAAGGAAAGAGATAAGGAAACTGCTTCAGCATGTCATCCTTCCGCTCCTACGTGGCTTCCTCAACACCACGATGCTTCCACAACACCTTTACCAACTCAATGGTCTTGCCACGAAGAACCTTGCTATCCGAATCCAGAACCTTCACCGGTTCCTCATCATAGGTCAAATCCGGATTCAATTCCACTTCCTCTACAGGCATCACATCCGAAGGATCAGATCTGTACTTCCGGAGCATAGAAACATGAAACACATCATGAATCTTCTCCAACTCTTGAGGTAACCTCAACCGATACGCAACAGGACCCACACACTCAACCACCTCATATGGTCCAATGTACCTAGGGCTCAACTTACCCTTCCGGCCAAACCTCATCACCTTCTTCCAAGGCGAAACCTTCAAAAACACACGGTCACCCACCGCATACTCAATCTCCTTACGCTTCAAATCCGCGTAAGACTTTTGCCGATCAGAAGCTGCCTTCAAACGCTCACAAATGAGCTTCACCTTCTCGGTGGTTCCTTTCAACAAAGCCGGCATCGAAATCAACTTTTGACCCGTTTCAGCCCAACAAAGAGGAGTCCTACACTTCCTCCCGTACAAAGCCTCATAAGGTGCCATTTGAATACTCGCCTGATAACTATTGTTATAAGCAAACTCTATCAAAGGCAAATGCTTCTCCCAAGAGCCCTGAAACTCAATCACGCAGCACCTCAACATATCCTCCAAAATCTGGTTAACACGCTCTGACTGACCATCCGACTGAGGATGATAAGATGTACTGAAATTCAACCTTGTACCCAAAGCTTGATGCAAACACTGCCAGAAACGCGATGTAAACCTCGGATTCCTATCCGACACAATCGACTTAGGCACACCATGCAGCCGCACAATCTCAGCAATGTACAGCTCCGCAAGCTTATCCAAAGAAAACGTAGTATGCACAGGCAAGAAATGCGCACACTTCGTCAGGCGATCCACAATCACCCACACCGAATTCTTCTTCGATGGAGACAAAGGTAATCCAGATACAAAATCCATGGTAACCCTTTCCCACTTCCATTCAGGGATTCTCAACGGTTGCAACAATCCTGAAGGAACCTGATGCTCAGCCTTAACTCGCTGACACACCAAACACTTGCTCACAAACTCCGCAACATCCTTTTTCAAAACCACCCAATAGTACTCATCACGAAGATCACGATACATCTTAGTACTACCAGGGTGCATAGCAAAAGGACTACTATGACCTTCAGTTAGAATAGCACGCCTCAACTCAACATCATTGGGCACTACTATTCGACTCCCAAAACACAACACACCATCATCATTAAAGCAGAAATCCGAAGGCTTACCCTCAGCGATATCTTGAACATGAGGCACCAAAGAATCATCCAGCAACTGCTTTTCCTTGATCAACTGAGCCAAAGATGGTTTCACTTGCAACTCAGCCACAAGACCACCATCACGCGAAATACTCAAACTGGCAAACATAGCCCTCAGCTCAACAGCTACCTTCCTACTCAAGGCATCCGCAACAACATTAGCTTTTCCAGGATGGTACTCCATCGTCAGATCATAATCCTTGAGCAACTCCAACCAACGCCGCTGCCTAAGATTCAACTCCTTCTGAGACATCAGATACCTCAAACTCTTGTGATCCGTGTACACAATACACTTCTCACCATACAGATAATGTCTCCAGATCTTCAAAGCAAAAACCACTGCAGCCAACTCAATATCATGCGTAGGATAATTGCGCTCACGCACCTTCAACTGCCGCGATGCATAAGCCACAACCTTACCCTCTTGCATCAGCACACATCCCAAACCAACATAGGACACATCACTATAGACCACAAACTCTTTCCCTGATTCAGGTTGAACCAAGATAGAAGCTTGCGTCAAAGCCGCCTTAAGCTTCTCAAAAGCCTGCTGTCTCGCTTCCGTCCATTCATACTTAACATCCTTTTGCAACAACTTCGTCAAAGGTGCAGCAATCTTAGAAAACCCATCCACAAACCTCCGGTAGTATCCCGCCAGACCAAGGAAACTACGAACCTCATGAACAGACTTAGGAACCTTCCAGTTCATCACCGCCTCAATCTTCTGAGGATCAACACGAATCCCCTCAGCAGAAACTACATGCCCAAGAAACACCACCTCCTTAAGCCAGAACTCACACTTGCTCAGCTTAGCATAAAGCTGATTCTCCAACAAAGCTTGCAACACAATCCTCAAATGCTCTTCATGCTCCTCCTCAGTACGCGAGTACACGAGGATATCATCAATGAACACCACAACAAACTTGTCCAGGTATTCATGAAACACACGATTCATCATGTCCATGAAAGCAGCAGGAGCATTTGTCAAACCAAACGGCATCACAAGGAACTCATAATGCCCGTACCTTGTCCTGAAAGCTGTCTTAGGCACATCCACATCCTTCACCTTCAACTGGTAATACCCTGACCTCAAGTCAATCTTAGAGAACACAACAGCTCCCCGAAATTGATCAAAGAGATCATCAATTCTCGGCAAAGGATACCGATTCTTGATAGTCAACTTGTTCAGCTGACGGCAATCAATGCACATTCTCATAGTGCCATCCTTCTTCTTCACAAACAAGACCGGTGCACCCCAAGGTGACACACTTGGCCGGATGAAACCATGATCAAGCAACTCTTGCAACTGCGTCTTCAGCTCCTTCAGCTCCTTAGGTGCCATTCTATAAGGGGTAATGGACACAGGAGTTGTATTCTCATACAGCTCAATTCCAAACTCCACCTCGCGATTAGGAGGTAAACCAGGCAACTCCTCAGGAAACACACCAGGAAACTCTCGCACAACCCTGATATCCTGCACCCGCAACTCCTTAGAGCTAGGATTCATCACAAAAGCTAAGTAAGCTTCACAACCTTGCCTCAGCATCCGGCTCGCCTCCAAGGTAGACATCACATTGGCAAGAAACTTCACATTCTCACCAACCACAACAACATCATAATCATCCGCAAGCTTTAGCGAAACTCGCTTATTTTCACAATCCACAACAGCACGATGCTCAGCAAGCCAATCCATACCAAGGATTACATCAAAACCATAGAAAGGCAGCTCCATAAGGTCAACATGAAAAACATGTTCTTGAACAACCAAAGGACACCTTCTATACAACTTTCGAGTCACAACAGTCTCACCAAAAGAACTAGTGACACGAACACCAACATCCAAAAACTCAACAGGCAAACCAAGCAATTCAGCATGCTCACGCAAAATGTATGAATGCGTAGATCCAGAATCTATCAAGGAAAGTAATGACAAGGATTGCAAAGTAAAAGTACCTACAATCACATCCGCGTCATTCCTCCCCTCCCGCTGAGCATACACCCTAGCTTGACCTCCACCTTCAGGCTGAATAGCCACCACATGGGCCACTCCACGACCACCTTCCTCTCTTCGCTGAAAATTACCACGGCCGCGCCCATGACCTCTCTGCGGTGCAGCAACAACAGAAGCACGCACTTGGCCACCAGCCAACATAGGACACTCTCGCCTCAAGTGATCCGCAGATCCACAATTCCAGCACCCATCACCAGCTGCCACAACATGAGCTTGCACCTCTCTCACAGCATGAGGACAATCACGCTTCATATGACCACATGAACTACAAATCCAACACGCACTCGGATCAGCTCTAGCATTGCCTCCCCGAGCAGGTACACCACCACCTCTCTTAGCTGAGGACTGACACTTCTGATCACGTCCCCTCTTGTTCCGTCCACCACCGGAACTATACTCAGCAGCTCGCTTTCCAGCACTTGCTACAGCACCTCTAGCAGACAAACCCAAGTTCATCTCAATATCCTTAGCTCGGCCCACCAACACATCAAAATCATCATACTCGGTGGCGAGCACATACATCTTCACATCCGTCACTAAACCATAACGGAATCTTTCGCACCTCGCCCGCTCATCAGGTACCAGCTCAGGTGCATATTGACTGAGTCTAACAAACTGAACTTCATACTCAGCCACAGTCATGCTCCCCTGGGTAAGAGACATGAACTCTCGCTTCTTTTCGTCAAGATACCTCCTCTTGAACACATTCTGGAAGAATGTCCAAGTTACATCAGCATCAGCCATCCCAGCAATAGTGGTTGTCCACCACGTATAAGCATCATCCTGTAGTAAAGATACTACACAACCCAGCTTTTGCACATCAGTGCAACTCATCTGACCCAAGATCCTCTTGGTACTCTCCATCCAGGATTCAGAACCTTCCGCAGACAAACCCCTGAACTCAGTCCCACCTAGACTGCGTAAGCGCTCCAAGGGTAGTCTAACTCTAGCATCTCCCTGATGCCCAGCTCCTTGAGCTCCAGCTACTGCTGCTCGAAAAGCGCCAGCAATAGCTTGCACCAACATCGTCATGTCAGGCATAGCTTGCCCCTGACCAACCTCAGGTCCAGCGACCCCAGCACCAGCTGCAGCCTCAGCTCTTTCACCCTCAGCACCACCACCACCAGGTGGAGGAGGAGGTAACACCGCACTTCCCGCATTCTCCTCATTCTCATTCTCATTCGGAGCCGTAGCTCGCACGTTACTCCTCAACTCTCTACGAGGGGCCATACTCTAACCATGCAATCACAATGCAATAAACAAAGTTAGGTCCAGCAAGGTAAGCAATCCAAGTACTCAAGCTCAATTTCATTTAAAATCAACATCATTTCATTAGCTTTGATTTGGCAATGGGTACCCCACAACATGCTTCACCACAGCATACAACTCAATTGCACCAAATTCACAAACCACTCATCATGCTTTCACTCAACAAGCATACAAGGCATACATACTTCAATCATGCACACAACCATTCCCAATTACTCAAGAACTCAGCTCTGATACCACCAAATGTAACCCCCTTAACTCGGCCTAGACGGTTGACCCGAATTAAGAAAGTCACACGGGGAAAACCAAAGTCAACCCGAAAGTCAACCTTGATTAATGACCCTTTTTTTAAAAAAACTTGTCTAGATGCACATTAACCCTAGTTATGATCACTCAAACAACATGCTCAAAGATCATAAACATCAGAGATCAAACAGGGACCCAATTGAACAATTTACAACTTTAGGGACCAAATTGTAAATTCTGTAAATTATGAAGTCTTAACCCAAATTAATGTTACCAACTTGTAATTAGTCAAGTTTCATGCTTCTATGTCAAATTTCAGCTCAATCGGACATCCCAAACTCATACAATTGCACAAACAAGTTTCAGGACCAAAATGCAAACATTTCAAAACATTTAACTGCCAATGTCAGCCCCCAACGGTCGGATGTTCCGACACAGGGAGAGCCTGTTTCGAAACGCGGGGCCGTTCCGCAACGTGTTTCGAAACGAGGGCTGGCAGAGGGCTTTCCGTTTCGAAACGGTGTCTCCCGTTTCGGACGCCTGGGCTACTACAAGGCACCCATTCCGAAACGGTAGCCACTGTTCCGATACGGCCTGCACAGAGTGCAGAAAATTGCTTGCTTAAACACACAATTGACCAACCAATCATGCTCCAATTGCTACCAAACTTTACCAGCAACTCATACAACATACAAGAGACATATTTGCATCAACCATTTATCATTATATCGTCATATATGAAAAGCCCCAAATCTAAAGGCATGCACTAAAACCTCCAAACCAACACATAATGGCCAATTACAAAATCCAGCAATATTAACAACATTAAACAACTTAGGGAGTTCAAAACATCTCCCAAAACATCCACATATGTCCCCCATTGCCAAATGCCAAAAGCTAAAAGTGTTTAAGAAAACCTTCCCATACTTGAGCTTAACTTCCACTTGATTGCTTGCCTTCCTTGCTGCCCTCAATGTACCCTAATGCTCTGCATTATTGGTTTAAGAAAAAGAGAGAGAGCGTAAGCAAAAGCTTAGTGAAGAATGCTCATTAAAAACCATTCAATGATGCATTTATAAAACTCATTTATAAATCATGCCTCAAGCAACATTAAACATGCTCTTTACATTTAAAACAAGCATCTCATGCTTCAAGTTCATAACAAGTCATATTGGCAACAAGTGACACATTTCCCATAAGATCCACACATGGACTTTTAAACACCATTGTGATCTTATCCCCATGGACTTTTAAACACCATGGACCCATGGACTTTTAAACACCATGGCAAGGACCACACAAGGACTTTTAACCACCTTTGTGTCCTTAACAAGAATCATCCAAGGACTTTTAACCACCTTGATGTTCTTAAGTAAACAAGGCTTTCCAAGGACTTTTAACCACCTTGAGCCTTAACCAAGAACCAACCATGGACTTTTAAACACCATATTGTTCTTAAACTTTCCAAGATCCACACAAGGACTTTTAACCACCTTTGTGATCTTAACCAAGAACCATCCAAGGACTTTTAACCACCTTGATGTTCTTAAATATACAAGGTTCACACAAGGACTTTTAACCACCTTAGTGACCTTAACATCACTTGCCAATATGCATCATTATCTCACTGTTTTAAAGCATTTAAACCAAGCCATAATCATCATGCATCTTTAAGCATTAAACCACATTTAAACAATGTTCAAAAACAAGGAACTCTTACCTTGAGCTTCCTTCAACACATGGCTTACAAAATCAGCAATAAACATGCTAAATCATGCTTTCAAAACAGAATTTAAAACATGCAATTAACCACATTGCATAACAACCAATCCATGGCCACCACTAGAGAGTTTTTCCGAAAACTTACACTTGAGCTTAGTAAAGTTGTTTAGACTTAGACTAAGCTCCCAAGACATTGGTTTCAAAGCCGAAAACCCAATTTCACTCACTGATTTCGTTTCGCCTCTTGCCGAAACACAAATCAAGCTTCCGGATCACCACCACTTGGATCCAAAGATGACTCCCCTGTTTTAAACACATCAAAGTAGAGGATTAATGCATCATCATGCATTAATAGCTTCAATGAAAGCACCTAAACCCGCTGCTCTCATCCGCACTCCATTTTCGGCCACCAAACACAACCGAAAATGCATCCAAACAACTCCTCAACAATGCCCAGCCAAGAACCATCAAAACTAAACATCCTTTAACATCATTTAACATCTAAAAAGGACCTAACAACATCCTTATACCTCCATCAACATCAGATCCACAAGATCACCTCAAAAACAACCAAGAATCACAAGCTAAACTTAGGAAATTCAACCTATCCGGGATTGCATTAATTAAAACTCAATTCCTTATCAAATTAACATTCATTTATCATCAAATTAACACCTTAAAACACAGCCCAATCAGATCAAACGAAAATTCATCAAAAATCACCAAATCTTGCATTTTAAGCCAAGATCCATTACATAACTTTAAAACCACTTATAAAACATCAATTAAGGATTGAGAACTTAGGAATTTCAGTAAAGAACTGAGAGTTTAGAGGAGAAGGACGTTCTTACCTCCAAACTTGAGTTTCTCCCTTTTGGAACCAAAATCTTGAAAATCCAATTAGCAAATGGTGAGGTTTTGTTGATGAGATGATTAGGAATCCAAAGAGAATTGAAAAGAGGTATTTAGGTGACAAAATCAGAGGAAAAAGCTCTGGAGAGAATGTTTGGGTTGAGAGAAAATGAGAGAAAAGGAAAATTGGAAAAATTAGTTGAAAATGGAAAATAACTTCCCTCCACTTTTCTTTTGTTTAAAACTCAGAATTAAATCATAAAATATCTTAGAAAAATCTGGAGAAACTCCCTTTGGGTAAATAGCTCCTTAAAGATTCAAAGTTTCAATCCTTTCTAAAACAGTCACGCAGTTTTCAAAAATTACATTTTGGTCACTAGCCAAAATGTCACCCTTCCAAACCTCATTTTGTAAAATTGATTTCACAGTTCACTTATATATATTAAAAGAGGATTTTAGAACATTTTTCCATATTTTTAATGCAACCCGAACTAGGCTTTCCTAATTTCACCTTTTATATTCGAACAACACTTTGACCGAACCGGTCAACTCCCAAAACTTCTAAGCCCAAAACCGGGGCGTTACACCAGGTATGTAAAGAAACATTAGATGCAATAGAGTTAACAAGGGAAGTAGAAGAACCAGGAAGAGCAGAATCAAGAAGCTGATAAAGACCTCTCTGAATGCTAGCTATACCAATCATCTTCAGAGAAAGGACATCCTGTAAAATACATTTATTATCAGAAAAAGTAACTGAAATATTAGGATTCAAAGTTAATTTGCTAACAAAGATTAAATTGAAACCAAATGATGGGATATGTAAAACATCTTTCAAAAGTAATCCATTCTTAAGCATGATATTTCCAATATGCATAACTTGAACAAGACTACCATTTGGCAGCTTAACATATTTATCAGAAATACCAGAATAGTGACTAAAAACAGACAAATCATTTGAAATATGATCTGTAGCTCCTGAATCAATGATCCAGGAGGCACTAACAGATGCAGGAGAAACAGAGCAGGTTAGAACCATACATGAGTCATCTGCAGAAACAAAATTAGATGAAAGAGCATTCACAGCAGACTGAGAAGCTGAATTCTGAGCAGGGAGATTCTTCTCTTGAAGCAAAGAGATAAGACCCTCATATTGCTCTTTAGTGAAGGAAGTAGGAAGAACTTCCGATTTAAGATCATTCTTAACAAATGAATCATGCACAGATTGAGATTCAACAGAAGTAGGATGACCTACAAGATTGACCCTACTGACAGAAGACCTAGTTCTATAACCAGGTGGATAACCGTGCTTTTTATAGCACTTATCAATAGTATGCCCGAGAATACCACAAAAGGTGCAAAGAGGTCTACGAGAAGTATTACCAGAAGCAAAAGACTTCTTCTGAAACTTAATAACAGTCCTATCAACAGCAAGAACATTAGACTCACAAGGCACCAGAGGAATAGACCTTTCATGTTGAACAATTATGGAAAAAATTTCATGGATTTCAGGGAAGGGTTTGATCATAAGAATTTGGGATTTGGGTACAGCAAAGGAATCATTAAGACCTCTAAGGAACCCAAGGGAAAAATCTTGTTTGCGGAATTTAGAGGCATCACAAGAACAAGCAGATAACGGACGTAACATACAAAGCTCATCCCAGACGACTTTCAATTGAGTATAGAAATTGGTAACCGAATTAATACCTTGGGTTAAAGAAAAGAATTCTTGCTGAAGATCCGAGACTCTCATAAGGTCTCCCTGATTGAAGCGGTTGCGAAGATCTGCCCAAAGCTCGTAAGCCGTATCAAACCACAACACAGATTGTGCGATTTCAGAACTGATTGCCCTCTGAAGCCATGAGAGCACTAAATTGTTGCACTTCACCCAAGAGAAGTAACTGACATCATCTTCGCTAGGCTCCTTCAGCACACCATTGACGAACTGGAACTTGTTCTTGGAGATTAAAGCCATACGCATGGAGCGAGCCCAAGAATGGTAGTTTCCTCCGGTGAGAAGAACATAGGTGAGGATTAGCGCAGGATTTTCGTTAGGATGTATATAAAACTCATCTGACGGCTCAAGATTTCGAAAACGAGAAGAGGCGGAGGCGGATTGCGAATCAGAGGAATCGATTTCAACTGATACCATATTGAAACCTTGTTTCTAGGGTTTTCGATATTAGCAGATTTGGGGAAAAAGACTTTGGGTTAAACGAAAGAAAGAAAAGAAAGGAAGTAGTTTTATTCAGAGTTATACAAAGTATACAAAACGCACCGTTTTTCTATATTTTCTAAAATACACTATTAGCTTGATTTATATACTAATCAAGACTCTAAGCAAGAAAGTACAACTAAGAAAAGACTTGACAGCTCAGCTTCCAACTAGAAATTGGATATTTTGTTAGTGATGATAAGGATTAAGGTTCGAGACCGTTCTGTTTCCTGAATTGTTGGATGGATTGTCGAAGTAATATTGCTTTAATTGCTGCGAAATGGGCCAGATTATTTGATATAGGTGTGGGGATGATAATCTTGGAAAAATTACGTCATCTTAATCAATTTCTACGGGATTGAAATCATTCTCACTTTTGTAACATTGATAAGTTGATTGATGGAATTGATTTGGTTGTGGCGTATGGTTGCATGGATGAGGAGACTTTGGAGTTACAGCGATGTTGGACGCAAGCGTTATGGACAGTGATTCGTTGGAAAGAATCTATTTGACGAAAAAAGTATTGTGCTAACTGGCTCGGTTGGGGATAGAAACACCGTTTTCTTTCACGAAACGACGAAGGTCCTCTCTATGCAAAATTACATTGTTGGTTTGTCGATGGATGGGCGATGGGTTATTGATCAGGGTTGGTTGCGTGCGTTTGTTGTCAAGGAATTTTTTTAGGCATTTTTCTAAAGTTGAATGGTTTTGTCAGTGGGAGGTAGAGGCTGATTTTGTCCAATTGAAAGCTAGTGAGGATGCGACTTTGGTATGCTCTTTCTCAAAGGAAGAGGTTAAGAAAGCTGTATGGAGTAGTGACGCTCAAAGGCCCTAGGGCCTGATGGCTATAATTATGAATTTTTCTGTAAAGGGTGGGAGTCTGTTCGCAGCGATTTGATGCGTTTTATGGTGAACTTTTTCGAAACATGTAAGCTTCCAAAGGGATCTAATTCAACTTTTTTGGTTTTGTTGCCTAAGAAGAATTAGCCAAATTTATTGAGTGACTATCGTTCTATTAGTTTGATAAATTGTGTACAAGATTTTGTCTAAATTTTTGGCGCGATTATTACAATGTGTTTTGGATATGATCATTAATGATGCGTAGTCCGCATTTGTACAGAGTCATCACATTGTGGATGGGGTGTTAATGGCTAATGAAATTATTCACTCGCTTCGTAAGCGAAGGTCACAACATGGTGGTTTTATGTTCAAATTAGATTTTGAAAATGCTTACGATTGTGTTTCGTAGGATTTTTTGGATGTGGTGATGATGCAGATAGGTTTCAATGATCGTTGGCGAGGTTGAATACGTGAATGTGTGAGTTCTGCTCGTTTATCTATATTGTTACATGGCATCATCACGAAAGAGTTTGGGATAGGGCGTGACTTGCGACAAGGTGACCTTTTGTCACTGTTGCTTTTTTGTTATTACCGTTGAGGCGCTGCATCAGTTGCTTGAGAATGCAAAATGTAGTGGATTGGTACGAGGGGTTGAAGTGGCGAATGATTTTTTGTGTCACATTTATAGTTCGCGGACGACAATATTCTTTTTTAAGGTGTCATTAGAGTGTGTTCATCATCTGCGTGGTCTGTTAGATCCATTCCAGGTATGTTCCAGTTTAAAGATCAATTTCTAGAAATCTTCTCTTTTTGGTTTTGAGGTGGAGAATGGGTTGTTCGAGGAGGCAGCTTCAGTTTTAGGTTGTTTGCGAGCTGAGTTGTCGATTGTTTATTTCAGGCTGTCGTTAGGGGCTAATCCTCAAAGAAAGGAAATATGGGATCCAGCAGTAGCGCGGTTTCGTACAAAGTTGGCCGGTTGGAAGCATTCGCCGTTATCTTTTGCAGCTTGGGTGGTCTTGGTTAACTCGATCTCGTCCTCTCTTCTTATATATTATATAGGTCTTTTTGTGGTGCCGAAAGGGGTCATTGCAAAATGGATAAAATTTGTTGTAGCTTTCTTTAGAGGTGGTGTGGACATGCGGCGAAAATTACATAGAGTGTGTTGGGAGCAGTTTTGTCGCCCAAGGCATCTTAGTGGTCGTGGTGTAATTGATCTTAGAGTGCAAAATATTGCAATGCTTTCAAAATGGGTTTGGCGTTATGCTCTTTGTGTCGCGTTGTTGTGGCATTCTTTGATCATTGCAAAATATGGTGAGGCTGTCCTATGGTGGCGTTTTGATACGTCGCGTTTCAATGCGATGTCGGTCGTCTAGAAACGAAATTTTCAATCTTCTTGCAGCGATGGGGTAAATGCTTACATAGATTCCTCTAATTTCATTTGGAAGGTTGGGGTTGGTCGATAAGTTTTGTTTTGGTGGGATCTGTGTGTGTGGAAGAGCCGTTGAAGGATGTTTACCCGCGTCTCTTTTCACTTGCGGTGAATAAATTGGCATTAGTTGTTGATTATTCGGTCAAAGGCTCACTTGTTCATTCGAAATTGAATTCATTTTTCCGTAGGGACCTTCGAGCGTTTGAGGGTCAATGGCTGCGAGAAGTGGTTCATTTGGTGCTACCAATTGTGTTGCATCATGGCGCGTTAGATACATTGGTTTGGAAGCCTGATAAACATGGACGATTTTTAATGAAATTGCTTTCTAAATTGTTTCTCGCTCATAGAGTGGAAGATGCGAATGTTGGGGTATATTTTGTTTGGAAGTTGCTAGTACCTCTAAAGGTGCAATCGTTCCTATGGTTTCTTTGGTTGGATCGTGTACCTACAGGATATTTTCTGAGGCGCCAAGGTATTCAGTTACCGGATGGACAAGGGCGTTACGTATGTTGCGGTGTTAGTGAGGATGAGGTGGACCATTTGCTCTATTCTTGCTCGGTCATTCAATCATTTTGGGACCAATTTATGAGTTGGTGGAGATTTATTTGCCGTTGCCAGATTCGTTGAAGGATTTTCTTATTCCATGTTGTCATTGCTCATTCGTTGGTTAATTGCCGTAGTGGTGGTTGGTGAGTGTGGCTGCATTGTTGTGGTCCATTTGGTTGGCGCGTAATGAGATTGTGTTTAGTTTGAAAAGTATCTCGTTAGAGGAGTTGTTCTTTTTGGAGAAATTGCGTTCATTTTATTATGTAAAAGCGTCTAAAGAAGAGTTGTATTTTGGCGAAGCACATTGCTGGAGTGCCCTCGTTTGTGCATCTTGATTTTGCCTCGAGTGTCATCACGATTTAGAGTGCATTGGGTACCATCGACTAAAAGGGTTCTCAAGTTTAACACGAAAGGGGCCGCGGGAGGTAAACCTGGTGCTGCGGGGATGGGAGGTGTGTTGAGAGACGATCTTGGTACAATTCTTGTGGTCTTTTCTGGCCCCTTGGGGATCGTGAAATCGAATGAGGATGAGTTACGTGAATTGGAATGTGTGGTGTCGTTGTTTGCTTCATCTCAATGGTATTTATTAGGTAGTTTAATTGTTGAATCTTATTCCACGGTTGTGGTTAGATGGGTGTTACATAAGGATCGTCGTCCTTAAAAATTTCGGGAGATTTTTGTTTCCATCGATTCATTGTGTGATGCGTTGTCGTGCGTGTGTTTTAGCAATGTGTTTAGAGAAAGGAATGCCATCTTTGATTCCCTTGCTAAGAAGGGCGTTAATAAGAACTCTGTGTTTCACGATGAGTTTTAGGTGCGATGGATGTTAGGTGTCTTACGAGGATGTTGTTCGTGGGGTTTTGTGTGTGTGTGTCGGCTTGTAGGTTGTGCTACGCTGGTCTGGATGCTGGTGGGTGCTTGGGTTGTGGTTGTATTTGGTTTTGTGGTTGTATTTGATGTTGTGGCTATCCCCTTCCCAGTGCCACAACCGAGTAGCTACGCCTGGACTGACCGGTTTGGGGGCCTCATGGCTCGATAAAGAATAAGTGTCCTCATTTCAAACATTTCAATGTTTTAGGAAAAGCTCTTGTTTTCATTGTTTTCTAGACTACGTAAAAAGTGTCCCCGTTTGGAGCGTCCCAACGTCTACTACGGGCATTTTTATATTTTCCTTTTCGCATATATGTAGGGGGTGGACAGTCTGTAGGTGGACTGGCCACGGGTTGTTCCTACACTCCATCGAGGCGGCCCCTACCGCCCGAGTCGATAGTGTGTGTGTGTGTGCGTCATCTCTTTGTAACCAGTTACTATTTTCTCCGTCTTAAATAAAATTTTTTTATTTTCTTTTTGTACGGAGAAGAAGGGGGTCGACCGTGTGCATCCGCTATGCCCCACGGTTTCAACCCCCTTGCCTGAAGGATCATGTCGTGGCGCGAGACTAAGGAGTTGCTTGCTCATCTTCGAGTCGTTTCATCGAGGGAATTGGATTCGAGTAAGGCTGACTTGACTAGGATGTGCTCCTTTCCAAGTGCCGCACGGCATGCCGATCGGGCTGGAACGACATGACCGTGACATGTGGCATCAGAGCTAGGCTAGTGAGCCTGATCGTGGATTTTTGGCTAGTGAGCCTGTTCGTGGACTTTGGCTGGTGAAGCCTGGTCGGGCATTTCGAGGCGAGATGAAGCTCCGAGGCGAGGATGGTTTTTGAGGCGAGCTTTGTGCATCATGGTAGCTCCATACCGAGTGCTACTATGCGTGTGCAAGTAGGCAGGGTCGAATGACGGCCAGGCCAAGCGCTCCTTGGATTGGAGTAGGCAGGGTGGGAAGGCTACAGCCGAGCGCTCCCATGTGGGGAGTAGGCAGGGTGGTCGAATCCCATGCCTAGCGCTTCTGGTCGCAGAGTAGGCAGGATGGCGTCATGTCACGCCAAGCGCTTCCACTCATAGAGTAGGCAGGGTGGTGTAACGTTACGCCAAGCACTTTCACATAAACGAAGTAGGCAGGGTGGCTTAGTTGCACGCCGAGCGCCTACGTGGGGTAGGCAGGGTGGCTAAAAGCTACGCCAAGCACTTCCAAAGGTAAAGTAGGCAAGGTGACTAACCATGATGACGTTTGGTTGAAACCTTGTCAGAGGACGTATGTTCATGTTGGTGGACTTCGAGACGTGATGTCGAGTCGTGTTTTAGTCGTTGTGGCAAGTAATAATCCCTGGCGCAGAGGTGCCCAGGGAATACAGCGTGGTGACGCTCCCTTGATACTAAGTGCACAGAGGTGCATGCTACTTTGGCACAGGGGTGCCTGGTGATTTTGGCACAGAGGTGCCCGGTGAATGTAGCACAGTGGTGCTTGCGAATTTTTCCATAGTGGCATCAGTACACAAGATGTGTATGTCGTTAACCACTATAGCTATTTGGTGCAGAGGCACTTGTGTGATGAGTAGCTATGGGGGAATTAGTGCACATAGGTGCCTGTCGTTAACCCTTATAGCGATCGAAGCATACGTGGTGCTCGATCTTGTTGGCACGGTGGTGCTTGTTGGGTAGTTATCGAGCAATCAGTGCACATGTGGTGCCTGTCGTTAAAGTCGATAATTGACCTTGCGCAGTGGCGCATATTGGCACGGTGGTGCTTGTTGAGTAGTTATCGAGCCATCAATGCACACGTGGTTCCTGTCGTTAAACTCGATAATTGACATTGCACGGTGGCGCGTGATAGCACAGAGGTGCTTATTTGGGGAATTATCGTGGAATCAGTGTACAAGCAGTACCTGTCGTTAACCTCGATAATTATCCAGACGCGGTGGCGTTTGTGAGGCGAGGCACAGTGGTGCCCGTTTGTAATGGGCTTAAAGGTGCCCAAATTGCAAGTTAGAGTGTGATGTTGCTCTCTTTTAACGCAGTGGCGTTCATGGCTTAAAGCACTGTGGTGCTCGGCGTTTGCTTGTGATGTGGCAATGCTTGTCTACTACTTTGCGCAGTGGCGCTTGTGATTGTGTTGCACTGTGGTGCTCATGGTTGATTTGTGTGTTTAGCAATGATTGCTTGTTTCTGTGGCGCTGTGGCGCATGTGATGTTTGAAATTGTGTTGTTTGCCTTCTTGAAGTGCATGATTGCTTGTTGTTTGAGACATGTTGATGCTTCGTTTTGTGATAAATATGACAATATTGAGATCGGATTGTGACGCTGGTGCTTGTTTGTATTCTCAGGATACAACATTGATTGATTAACTCCAGAATGGCTAGACACCATCATCGTGAGTCGGCAGATCGCAGTCGCCCTGAATCAGCAGATCGCAGTCGCCGTGAGTCAGTAGACCCGGCGAGATTCGAGGAGCTGGAAGCGGCCGTTGCTGCCTTGAGGGCTCATATGATCTCGCATGACCGCATCCGAGTTATTGAGGAAACTCAACGAGAGCTAGCGGATGGGTTAAAAGAGCTCGAGAACAATGCCAAGAAAGCTTTCGAGGAACTAAAGGATGGGTTGCAGGAGCACACGTGTGTTGTGAATTTGGTTAAGATAGTTGTGGGAAATTCCTCTATGAGTGGCAGGAGCCAAAGGGCTAAAGTCCCAGAGCCTCTGCGATTTGAAGGGAATAGGGATGCCAAAGAACTGGAAAATTTCTTATTTGACATGGAACAATACTTTAGAGCAATGGGTACCTCGGATGAAGATGACAAAATCTTCGTGGCCTCGATGTATTTGGCTGGGGATGCGAAGTTGTGGTGGCGCTCCAAGTTTAATGGTGGGGTGTGCTCTGTTAAGACTTGGGACGAGTTGAAGAACGAATTGATGGATTCTTTCTTCCCTGAGAATGTGGAATACATGGCACGGAAGAAACTGAAAGAGTTACGTCACACAACATATGTGCATGACTATGTAAGAGACTTTGCTTCCTTAATGTTGGACATCAAGGATATGTCCGAAAATGACAAGATATTCTTCTTTCTCGAGGGGCTCCAGCAGTGGGCGAGAACTGATATCCAAAGAGAGAGACCTGTTACGGTGGCTGCGGCAACGACTGCAGCTGAACGGCTCAATGATTACACTGATAATTCTCTGAAGCGTAAGGCCCCAGTGGGAGATGATAACGGGGCCTACCGAGGTAACAGGAACGGAAACAATGGGGGACAGGGGAATGGCCGCGGTACTAGTAATTGGTATCGGAATGGTAAAGATATAGGAAATGGAGAGGGTAGTCGCAAGAGAGTGGAATGGTGGGACAGGCCTCCAGTTTGGGGAAACAATGGAAGTCGCCAAGGTGGTGACGTTCTACGGGAATGAGCCAATCCCAAGAAGGGATTGGAGGATGATGCATCCAGGCAAACCGTTAGTTGTTTTCTTTGTAGAGGGCCGCATCGCATGGCAGATTGCCCGCACAAAGGTGCACTGAATGTTTTGAAAACCATTACACAGGATGGGGGTGGGTCAGACCACCAAACTGAGAATCAGGAGGAGGAACCAGCTAGAGTGGGCTCTATACATTTTCTGTGTGCTTTGACTTCACAATGGGAGGGGAAAAGGACAACATCTGAGAGGGGCTTGATGTATGTAGACATTGTCCTGAATGGAAGACCCACAAAGGCCTTAGTGGATACGGGTGCAACTGATACCTTCATTTCCCCTGAAGAAGCAAGCAGATGCAACTTGAATGTGACTGAGGATGGAAAGTTGTTGAAGACAGTGAATTCGACAACCTTGGTGGCATGTGGCAGTGCTAAGGATGTGAGAACAAGGGTTGGACCATGGGAGGGGTACATCGATTACACAGTGGCTTCTATGGATGACTATGATGTCGTATTAGGTTTGGACTTCATGGTGTCAGCTCAAGTGGTTCTAGCTCCGGCACTGGGTTGTTTGCTCTTTCAAGGAGTCCGAGATTGTACCGTCGACGAGGGCGTCGACAAATTAGGTGGGGGAGAATGTTGTGGCCATCCCCTTCTCAGTGCCACAACCGAGTAGCTGCGCCTGGACTGACCGGTTTGGGGGCCTCATGGCTCGATAAAGATTAAGTGTCCTCATTTCAAACATTTCAATGTTTTAGGAAAAGCTCTTGTTTTAACTGTTTTCTAGACTAAGTAAAAAGTGTCCCCGTTTGGAGCGTCCCAACGTCTACTACGGGCATTTCTATATTTTCCTTTTCGCATATATATAGGGGGTGGACAGTCAGCAAGTGGACTGACCACGGGTTGTTCCTACACTCCATCGAGGCGTCCCCTACCGCCCAAGTCGATGGTGTGTGTGTGCGCGTCATCTCTTTGTAACTAGTTACTATTTTCTCCGTCTTAAATAAAATATTTTTATTTTCTTTTTGTACGGAGAAGAAGGGGGTCGACCGTGTGCATCCGCTATGCCCCACGATTTCGACCCCCTTGCCTGAAGGATCATGTCGTGGCGCGAGACTAAGGAGTTGCTTGCTCATCTTCGAGTCGTTTCATCGAGGGAATTGGATTCGAGTAAGGCTGACTTGACTAGGATGTGCTCCTTTTCAAGTGCCGCACGGCATGCCGATCGGGCTGGGACGGCATGACCGTGACACTTGGGTTGTGGTTGTATTTGGTTTTGTGGGATAGTGGCATGTGTGGGGTATCTGTGTGTGTGGTCCGCAAGGGTGTGGTGTTTTCTTTTAGGGTGTTGTTTGTTTCGTTTCGTGCTTAATATGCTTGTACTAGTTTCCTCCAATTTAGGTTTAAGGGGTTTTAATGAGACACACGTTAACACTTTTGTTTGATTTTGTCCTTAATAAAAATCATACATTTGATGATAAAAAAAATTAAACATTGCCTATCTACCACGTCAACATTTACACGTGGGTTACAACATTAAATCGTTAACATCCACGTCACCACATTAATGATCAACGTTAGTCAAAAGGTTAAATTGATGCAATTCGCGAGTTTGAGAGTTAAATTGTGTGTGTTTTTAGTGGGTGGGCTAAATTGATTATTTAATGCATACCTAGTGACAGAATACCCCTTAAGCCTATTTTGTTGGCTTAAGGGTGTAAGAACCCCTTAAACTAATATTAAAATCTATTGGGGTAAATTCTAATTAAAGTATGGTTTACTTCAAATAAGAGTAATCATTTTAAACTTGTATTTAATTCAAATATATATTAAATTTTAGATGAATTCATTAATTTTGTATTTACAATTTAAACTACTTCTGTCCCAATTAAAATATCATGATTTCTTTTAAACTCTTTAAATTCTTAGCTTAGTTATTTTAAATATATGATTAATTATATTTTATAAAAAAATATGTTTAAAAGTGACTTATTCTTTTTTGGATATGAGAAAATCATACATAAGATCTTAAAATTATAAAAATAGTAAAGGGTTATTTCGTTCTTAATAGTTATTATTTTAATCGTCAAATAGGAGCATACTCTGGACAAAATCTGTGTAAAATTCTCCCTAGTCATTTCTATGGATTTGAATCCCAAATTAGTATATTTTTGGCTTAAATTATTATAATCACTTAAACTTTATTGGAAAAAAATTAAGTAAGCCCTTAAATTTTTTGTGCGCCAAATTAAGCTTTTATACTCTAAAATTTCATCAATTCACACATTTTACCAACGTTATATATTTATGATTCTGACTTTACAAAATTACGCATCAGTTAAAATATAATTTTATTAAATTATATGAAATATAAAAATATTTTTTCTGATAACGTGTCATCTTGTCAAGCCATTTCAAGTTGCTTATCGTCAGTTGACTAGTTGTTTTCATCCATTGAGGGGTCATTTTGACCCAAAATGAAACGTTGAAGGTTAAAGTGCTTCAAAAAAAGAATATGGGCTAAAGTGACTATACAATCAAACATTGAAGGTATTTTGATATTATGCCAAAAGAATTTCATCTCAAAGTTAATATGTAAAAATGAATCAAAATTAAATACAAAATATTTAACATGTATTTTCATAATATATTGTTAAAATAATAAAAAAATATAAAATAGAAGTATTTTTTTTAAATATTATGTTTAACATATGATTATATTATAAAATATTACAGTTTATACTTTAATCTAATAATAATTAAATTAACTATATTTTTATCATTTTTATTTGGAAATGGATGAATAAAAACGATTAAAGATAATGAAATAAATAAAATAATAAATAACTAATCAAAGTTAATTTTATCATAAATGAGTATAAGTGAGTATTTTCAAATTATAAGAAATAAGTGTTGTATATTAAGCCTCGTAAGTGTCTTTTACCCTTTTAAGAGTGTTTTTTACGAACTTTTAAGAGTGGTTTTTAATATTTAACAATTATTATTTATATAAATTTAAATGGGCCAAGACGATTCTAAATAATGTTTTTATATCTCGAATTAAATCAACGTTAGACAAACATAACTTTTGTTAATATATGGTTTAAATTTGGATTGATTCCATTTATGAACATATAAAAAAATCTAAGGAATAAAATACTTTATTTAAGAATTGAATACGTATGTCAGCTTTTAAATGAACCATATTCCTTTATTAGGAAAAAAGTTTATCCATTATGTATGTATGTATTTTTGG
This sequence comes from Hibiscus tridactylites, assembly GCA_958450335.1. Taxonomy (NCBI): domain Eukaryota; kingdom Viridiplantae; phylum Streptophyta; class Magnoliopsida; order Malvales; family Malvaceae; genus Hibiscus; species Hibiscus tridactylites. The sequence continues at coordinate 19,639,075 of OY288289.1, read as the reverse complement.
TTGAGTGCAAGTGGGAATCCAAAAGAGAGTGCTTGGTTCATATTGATCAAAGATAAATATGAAAGGGACCAAAAAGAAAGAAAATAATAAATTACTTTTTTAGAAAGAAAGAAAAAAAACTTAATAAAGGTTATGCTGGGTGGGCAGAACCTAATGCTCATCTTTCCATAATGCATGGTCTCCCTTTCTATGACATTTTTTTTTTGACAAAAGTATTGCTAATGGCTAATAGCTATGCCCTCATATAAAGAAATTTTCCTACTAGTTCCATGATTCTAGAAGAAAAAAAAAATCTTCCATTCAAAACTAGTTTTATTTTTTACCAGCAAAGGTATGAATTTATCGATGAAAAAAAATCATACAAGCAGAATATGTTAGAACGAAGCCATAAATTAAAATGAAATCTAATCTAAGATCTATCGTGTCAGATCATCAAGAACAATAAACTAAATGCGAAAGCGTATTTGAACATATTTGTAAACTGAAAACCTTGAATCTTCATGTTGAAATCTTGAATCTTTGGTATTGATCTTGTAACGCCCCGATTTAGGGCACGGGAGTTATCGGTTTTGATCTAGGACTAATTTCGGGTTAAATTTAGATTAAAATGCTGATTTTTATAAAAAATGACATTATTTACAATAACGCCATTAATAAAATTTGAAAAGGGGATTTTGAGATTGAAGAGTCATCTTCATTTGCAAAAAGAAACCTAAAAGCTTAAACTTTCTCCTAAAAGCTCTCCACCAACTCTTCTTTGGCTCAAATGTTTTTCCATAAAAGATTTTCAAAGGTAATCATCACTTTTACCTTGGCTTTTATTTATTGAATCTTACCTTTTTTGAAAACCTAGCAAAGTATTGATTTTTTCACTTTGGGTTCCAAAGTTTTGATGGAAAGGAGATGGGTTTGTGAAATTTTCGTATGTGTTTTTAATGGGTGTTTGGTGGGATGTTTTTGAACTATTTTTGGTTGCTAAATAATGTTAATAAGTAGCTTAAACCCATAGAACCTGAAACTAGGTGCAGTGGGTAAGTTTTGAAGGTGAAAAAGTGGTGCTTTTGGTTTAGTTTTGGGGTAAAACGAGGGCTGGAGGTATACGGACCTAGGATGGGTGTTTTTAGATGTTAATTGGTGGATTTTGAAGGTTAAAAATGTTGGGTAAAGTCAGATTTTGTTTGGATGATGTTTTGGCAACGTTTCAATTGATTTTAGCTTTGCTTTGATTGAGTAAATGTGTCGATTGATGGACTGTTACTTTTCAGTGAATTTATGGAAGAGTAGGGGAGTAATACTTTATTTTTGGTTGATTAGAAACAGTGGAAACGAGTTTGGGTCCTTTGGATGCGATATCGGGTGTTACGGAGCCTTGAGATTGGTGTTTCGGCTTTCGTTTGGGCTCTATCAATGAGTGGTAATGTTTTGAAGTTTAAAATGATTCAAAGAGGTTTTCTTGGGGGTTTGGGTGGAGCCTTAAGGGCTAACCTAAACCCAAGTGTAAGTTCGTCTAATTTACTTTGTTTTGTTAAGTATTGGTGTGTGCGGATTTTCGTGTTGTTGTTGTTGTGTGAAATATGGATTGCATTTACTCTCCGTTCTAATGTTGTTATGTAGTCGTAGTTGATGTCAAACCTCACGTGATGGTTAGTCGTTGTATACAGTGATGTGTAGTCCCACCGGTACTGACTAGTAGATGAGTACGGTGATGTGTAGTCCCATCGGAAAAATGCTAGTTGTTGTGTACGGTGATGTGTAGTCCCGCCGGGATGGTTGTGCATGTGCAAATCACGTTTCGTCTATGTTTCCATTTCGTTGCATCTCTTCCTTAAATGGTCTTGCTTTTAAAACTAAAATATATGTTTTAAACCGCAATGTTGTTGTGTTTTAGAGCTCTGCTCACTAAGCTCTTAAGCTACGCTATCTTTTTCCAACAATGCAGATCGTTAGAGGCCCCGGGAGGCAAGTTGGCAAGGGAGGAGTTCTTGCTAGCTCAAAGTATGATTTTACTAGTTGTAATAATGCTTAGACAATAGGAATACTAGACTTTTATGTTAGGGAGTTGGTGTTCAAACTCCTATGTTTTGCTTTGTTTAAGTTGCTAGCATGTTATGAATGTTGATACCATGTTATGTTGAGGTTTGATGTGGCCTTGGATGAATTGCTATGCGTTTTGACTTGTTAGTGTTTTTGAAACTAAGTGTTCTTGTGAGTTTTGGGTTGAGATCCATTTTGTTGCGTGTAGGCATGTTTGAAGTCGTGTTTAGGGTATTTTGCCTCTAGATTGTTTGTATAATAAGTTGCTATGTGGTTTGTGATGTTTTGGGGCAAGTTTGGGGACGTTTGGAGATGCCGAAATACATTTTCGAGCCAAACTGTGTCCATGAATTTCGGAACGATCGAGCTCTAGGGGCACCCGTATCGGAACGGGGGTGGTGCCGTTTTGGTACGATTTGCCACTGAAGGTTCTTGTTTCAGAACCATGTAGGGTTGTTCCAGTACGTTTGGAACCTGGAGGCTCCCGCTCCGGAACCAGGTGAAAGCGTTCTGAAACAACTTGGTGTTACTTTTTAAATGAAGCCCGCGTTTCGGAACGGGCAAGCCTGTTTCAAAACGCATGTAGTTAAAATGGTTTAAAGGCATCTTTGAAGGTTTTCGAATGTTACGTTTTAGTCCCTAATGCTCGTATGGTTCCTAGTTGAGTTTAGATGTGTCCTTTGTGATGGTTTTGTCTCATGAGCATGGAATTTGACAAATAAGCTACTTGGTAAATTTAAATTATCGTATTCCCCTGCTCGGTTCGTATATGTGTTTTCTTTTTCGTTGTTGTCTTCACACATAGGATTGAAAGTGATATTTAGACAAGATAAATAAAAACAAAACTTGGACCTAGGGATATGGCAAGTCATAACAGGGATTCTTGCCAAGCTTGAAGTACGAAGTTGTTGGTTGCTACTGCGACAACAACGAACCTCTGCCGCGACAGGTGCTACTGCGAAAGGAACGACGACATAACGACAAAAGTTCCTTTGAACAGTGCAACACTTGCACTACTGAGCAAATCAATACCGATCTATTCTCTCAATCTATGTACTTTATCTTTATTTCAGTTATTTCTCAAGATTACTTCGAACAATTATTTAAACTATTTCTTTTCTTGTGCAGCAATTCAAGGATAGAGTTATTTCCAGTCCCTGTGGAGACGATATCTGATACTCTAGTATCACTTTACTACTTGTGTTGTGTACACTTGCTCTATTTGCGATAGTCTCTATGTCTTGAGCAAGCCGAATGAACTTAAAACCATTTCTTTTTTGGTCCAAACCGGTAATAGATATTGCCAACTAACCTATCTACCCCAATTAATGCCTCATATTGGATCTAAAAATATTCAGATTTTTTTTGCTTCCCCTCCCCCACTCTTTACATTCCAATTTTCGACCACCCTCTGATCTACGTCACCGTCACTCGATTTACCGTTCCACCCTGAACACAGCGCCACCTACCACTCGCGTTTATGCACTGTCATTAGTCGAAGAAGACTTCTTAAAAGTCCAACGAGAAACCACTAAAGCATCGCCCATCTGTATTTGTCATTTCTGGTTGTTGTTCGTTGTCCGTCCCTCGCGCTACCACCATAAACGTGTTCCTCACGTCGAGTCGAACAAAACCCAATTGTTCAATATTCCATCCGACACCAGAAAGAGCCTCATAAGAGTTACGCCATTTTCGGGCATCTCTTTTCCGATTTGGTATGTTTGGTAAGGATTCCGGCCCGCTTTCGATTTGTGAATATAATAGTTGTATTGTGGAATTAATTTTCGTTTTGTTTCCGGGAAAAACGTGCCTTTTGGGATCTCTAACAAGGTTTCTAGCGAGACGCCGGCAAGTTAGGTTTAGGTATGTGGGTCGGGTTATATTCGGCCCGAACCAGACCTGTTTTCCTCTAACGGACCAGAACTGAGTCAACCCGAACCGAGTCAGCCCACCAAGTCAACTAACCGAGTCAACTCGTTTGAGTCAACATGTCCTAGTCAACTCGTTTGAGTCAACCTATCTGAGTCATCTCGCCCTAATCAACTCAATTAAATTTGACTGTTAACTTTGACCAAAAAGTCAACTTTTTTTCAAAAACTCATATTTTGGGTTTTTCGACGTTCTGAGTCCGTTTTTGAAGTCTATGCCACGAAATTATAACTTAAAAGCCTCCGAATCTGACCTTGAATATGAGCATGCATATGTATTAAGTTATTTCATTAAGAGTGTTATTTTGAATAAAAGACTTATGTGAATAATTATTAGTTTAAAGGTACTCGAGACTTTCCCGATTGTTCGTCTGCTCTGCCCAGCTCCTCCCGATTCGCTCACCAGCGCACACCTGTAGTTACTCGTATGATCTTAGAAAATCAATGAAATTATTCAATTAGAATTTATTATCTTGTAGTAACCTTGCTCCATTATGATCTAGGATCTAGCACCGCTGCAGAACGTAACAAAGCGTGTGCTCAGTAGACTCTTCTGAGCTTTTAAGGTGTGTTCCTTGTGTGTTAAATTACGGTTTTTAAATATATTTTCAGAAATGATCACGTGCACATGAATATTTTCTCTGATTGAAAGCACTAATACTTATTTATGATTTGAATACCTTATCTATTTTGAAAACATGATAGTACTATCTGAATGAATATATGACTACCTTATCTACATTAGAAGTATACCCATATGTCTGATTTGAACGCATGATCTCTAGTTACAGTTTTTTGTTATAAAATATATGTCTACTATATGATTCTTGATATTGATGTCTGTTGTACAAACACTGATATTTATCTAGGGTATACTATTGGGGATATGTTATGAAGTCTCTGCAGGTTCAACCTTAATCCAACTGATAATTCCTTATAGACCCGAGGTTGCCTCTTGGGTCGGTTCCGATGCTACGGCTTGGGTAATTCTTTATGGACCTAAGGCAACCTCTTAGGTTGGCTCCTACGCCCATTGAGCCTAGGGTGCTTCAGTATAAATAAAATTTTGGTTGCCATTGAAGCATATTTTACTGAAATGATTTGTACATATCTGAATTGTTATATGTTTGAATTGCACTTATGGGAACACACTGAGCTCCCTAGCTCATACCCTCAAATCCCTTTCAAATACTTTTGAATAAGCTTCCTGGACTTGGCACTTGAAGGATTGACGCATTAAATACAAATTTTGTTCTAGTGTTTCTATCTTCCAGACTTTTTTTATTACAGTGATATGAACCTATATTTTTATATTGTATACTTTACTTAATTGCCCGAAAGCATGTGAATATTTTTCTCTGACAGAAAGCATAAATAGTTTCATATGATTTGAATATCTTATATATTTTGAAAACATGATATTATTATCTAAATAAATGTATTACTACCTTATTTTTATTAGAAGTATACCCATATGTATGAATTGAAAGCATGATATCTGGTTACAGTTTTCTATTATAAAATATATATATACTATATGATTCATGATATTGATGTATGATGTACAAACACTGATATTTATATGGGTATACTATTGGGGATATGTTATGAAGTCTCTACAAGTTCAGCCTTGATTCATTTGGTAATTTCTTATGGACATGAGGTCGTCCCTTGGGTAGGTTCCGACGCTTCAACTCGGGTAGTTCCTTATGGACCTATGACAGCCCCTTAGGTTGGCTCCTACACTCATTAGGCGTAGGGTAAGTTCTTATGGATATAGTTTAGGAGAACTGCATATTGGTGTATAGTTGGAGGGTAGTTCAGTATAAATAAAATTTTGGTTGCCCTTGAAACATGTTTTACTGTAATGATTTGTACATATCTGAACTATTATATGTTTTATTTGCACTTATGGGAACACACTAAGCTCCCTAGTTCATACCCCTAAATTTTTTCCTTTCAGATACTTTTGGATAGGCTTCCCAGACTTGGCACTTGAAAGATCAACACATTCGGTACACATTTTGTTGTAATATTTCTATCTTCCAGACTGTTTTTATTACGGTGACATGAGCCTATTCTTTGACACTGCATACTTTATTTAATTGCCCAATATGGTATTATTTTATAACTAATTCTGATATGGTTTTAGAATGAGCTTTTCGTATTATATTTATGGTTTATATTTATTATCTGTTTGAACATTAAACTAGGAATATTTTTATGGGAAGTTTTGGGGAATGAAAAGTGACCCCCGAAATTAAACTTAACGCATAGGACGGTCTAGGGGGTTACAATAATTCTCTAACTAAGCCAACTTTATTCCTTGAAGAGAATACAATACTATTAAATTTAAAACATATTCATCCTACTGAATTTTCTTCATTCTCTGAAGTGAATGTGACACTTTATAAGGAAGAATAATAATAAAGGTCACGCCAATAATTGTTATCGTAGTTATGAACGTGGTCGTGATTGTTATCATAGTCGAGGACATGGATAAGGTGGTCATTTTAATGTTATTATGTTTATCATATTTCTTCCGTAAGTTAATTGGAATTGTTTCATTCCCTGAAGTGGATACAAACATGATATTATTTTATTATGTTTTTTCACGATAATATGATTTTATTGGTAGCATCTAATATTAAAATTTCCTCACTTCATTTCCTAACGTGAACGTAACATATATATAATGGAAAGAATAAATGTGACATTAATAGTTTTGGTCGTGGTTGAGACTATAGACATAAACATGAACAAAATAGTCATTTTAAAAACGTTTATACTCATAAGAAGTGAGATTATAAGGATGACAACGGTGATAAAGATGATTTTAACAATTATTGAATGATAAAATAAATAAAAAGAATTTTTTATTTACGAAAATGGCGAAGATAATTATGACACTGTTGATTTCTTCCATAACCCCTAAAGGAATAATTCATCTTTTAATTTATTTCCTTCTAATCCCAGAAAAAAATAATTTACATTTTAATTTATCTTCTCATAACTCTGAACGAAATAACTGGTCATTTTATTTATTTATTTTATGTCAATTTACTTTATGATTGTTATGTTTTATATTTTTTTGAATATTACTGTGACATTTATTTATTTTCTTTAACATTACAAAAGGTTAATGTAAGTACTATGTCGGAAGTACTAAAATTTATTGAGGGCTCTAGAAGACTAATAAAAGTTGACATTAGCTTTTATACACAAAAATTTATATTTTATTAAATATTTTTTATTTTCTGAAATGAATGCAACAAAGTATATATTGAAAGGTGCATAATTGTAGATATAATAAATATTATAATAATTATCACTAATAGTTTTAATATTTATTCTCATTGTCAGTAGTGAAAATTTTAAGATAAGCAGAACAATAAAAGAGTTCTAAAAAATAACATTTTGGAAATTATAAATAACATGTGTTATTAATGTGCTTAAAAATAAACAAATATTATATAAGTTTTTATAACATAATATTAGTTGAAGACTCCATAAGAGCTAATATATCACTACCCCAAAGGGATAAAATTTGAGATATATAATAATTTCGTTTAAAGCTCCAAAAGACTTAATATATTGTTACCCAAAGGAATACAATTTGAGACAAAATAGTTAAGTTGAAAATTTCAGAAGAACTAATATATTGTTATTCGATAAAATAAAATTTATGGTGAATATTATGTATATTTTCTCTATTTAACATGGTTTTTCTACTATAACATGTTTTATTAAAGAATATAAATCATGCATCCTATTTGGTTTATATATTAAAGTTAAATCACAAAGTATGTTAAAACCAGAAGTTTACAAGTTCTATATATATTGATATTAAATCACATGTTATAGCAACCAACGGTTTATAAGTTACTTATATATTAGTGTTGAATCACGTGTTATAGTAAACCATCAATTTATAAGTTCAAGATTCGATTGGTATGATCAATTAGATCATCTCGATCAATAATCATGCGAAAAACTTTTTAAGATTCATACGAACATTTATTAGAAGAACCGAGGTTCTTGTGTTGCTTGTTCTCAAAGAAACTAATTTATTAAAACTCTGCCTGAAGAACTCGAAGTTCTTGTATTGAAGTTGAGACTGAATCTCTTGCATATCTGAAAGAAATATGGGCTCATTTATCCACATTGTAAAAAGTTTTTTAATGATTTTAATAGATGCATCTACAAAATAATCACATATGTATTATAAACTAAAAGTTTGTAAGATTGATTAGGAAAAAATGAGTAAAGTACCAAAATGATAACTAAACTTTGCTTAACAATTCAAGATGATAACCAAACTTTCAAAAGTTACAAAATAAAAAATTAAACTTTATATTTTGTTACTGAATTTTGAATGTGTTTTGACATATTCTAATTCCGGGATACAATAAATTCTAATTCCTTAGACATGTGTGTATGGCATAGTGTCTCATATTTGGTAGTATAAATTGTGTATAATTATATAAATTTAAGTTTTAAAATAACATTTATTTATAAAATTGTAGAGTGTAATTGCATAAATTTTTACCACTCCCTCAAAAAATTGAAGAGGGTAAGTGGAGCCTACTCAACAGAACCCACAAATTACGATATTTATCCAAATATGCACCAACTATATAATTATACCTAACTATACCAAAATTTAATAATAGGGTGACTTTCCGAATGCGACCTTTATATACAACAATTACAATTATATTGATAAATACAACTATAACTTTTTAAAACATTAACAATGAAATATTATGAAAATATTTAAATTAATCTAATTCACACTAATACTTAATAATTTTATATCAGGTTTATTTTTAGATTATTACTTTATATAGTCTTAGTGAATTTTTTTTACGAGTATGCCTTTAATGATTTATTAGAGGACCTTAAATGTCTAACTCCTAAATTATAAATCTTAAAATTTTAAACTATAAACATTAAATAAAGCAGGTCACAATTCACTTGTGGGAAAAAACTCTCTACCATGAAATAATTTTTCTTCATTTTTAGTGACTTTTTTAGAATTACCGATTAGTAAGACATGTTTATAGGAATAACATTTTTTAGCCCGCAAATACATGTGAGTTTATTTAAATTTAAAAACAGACTAAGGATATTTTTTGATCAGTAAGAAAGTATGATTTTATTAAGGGAAATTATACAATTTATAACTAAATTAGAATGTCTAAAAGAAGAGATCTCCTGATTGGTCTAATGACTAAGAATATTCATCTTGTCTTATTTTGTATAAATTTAAATACCGACATGATAATTTAATACCTCTCTATTTAATAAAAAAACAAGTTTACGAGAATGACAGATACTTTTAATTTAGTCAGGTTTTGGATTAGATTAGTAAGTAATTAATCAATTTTCTTTTTCTTTGCCCATCAATCATTTTCCTTTTGATACGATGTAATTGAAGTCTTTTTCAACAATGATGTTTAAGAGAAAATGTGCAACTAAGCAATACGACAATATTTACTAAAGCCAAATCCAATTCCTAACCCACCTTCCTCCAATCCTATTTCTTCTTACGTATAATGTCCCTGCCTTTCGTTTGATGTCAAAACTTCACTCCACCTCAGTACAGAATTAAGGTGAAATTATGGTTTAATTATTTAACTTTTAAATTGATAAAGATTTTTAATATGAACCAGAGTTGAATTTGTTTAATTTAAAAACTGATTGGACTTAGAAAAGTAAGGAAACAAAAAATAAAGGTCAAAGTTTAATTTAATTTAGGGAAAATTATCTAAATAGTACCCAACAATATTTTTTTTTGTAAAATGGTACCTAACTTTACGTTTTATTTTTAAAATAGTACCTTCACCGTTAAAAAATAACTGAAAAGCTTATGTGGAATTTTTTATTTTTTTTCAATTTTCATATCATTTTCTCTCTCCTAATTAGCTTACCACGTATTATTTTAATAATTTTATTTGTCCAATCAGAAGGTGACATGTGTCACCTTTTGAAAGGTTGAACAAAACTAAAGAAAATAAAATGCCTCTTATGCTACAGGTGGGATTCTGTAACACCCGGGTTTGGGGGTCGGGTGAAAATAATATTTAAATAATATTTTGGGTCTCGGTTTATGATTAAATAATATTATATATTATTTGGACCTTGTGTCTTTCTTTATTTTCAAAATAAACATTTTTATGTTTGGACTAATTTGAAATGATACTAAAATGTCATGGATTTTAAAGTAAGGGAGAGTTGCCATCTCATTAATGGCATTATTGTAATTTCAAGCCCTTAGAAATTAAAAACCCTTTTTTTATTTAAAACACAAAATTTTTTCTTCTTCCCTCTTCCTTCTTCATTTCTCACGACAAAGAGGGGGAAGCTTCTCCATTCTACTATTCCATTCCATCATCTCCTCATTTTAGCTCGTTTTTGAAAGGTAACTATATTTCTGACTTGCTCTCATCTCCCTCTCTTTAAAAGTACAAATAGATTTCATTTTCATCAATGTTTTAGAATTTGGGTTTTTCAAAGTTTTGATTAAAGGTTGTGACTTTATGAGTTTTTATCAAGGCTTTTGGTTTATTTATGTTAGATATGTTGTTTGTGAATCAAATAGTCCAACATATATAATTTTTAGAGTGTTTTAAATGAATTCCCGAATTTGGGTTTTTGTGGGGTTTTAGGAGAGTTATTAGAAGAGTTTTGGGTGTGGTTTTTGTTGAAAATTGAATGTTGATGTTAGGGTAATGGTTGGGGTTGTTTTGGAAGCATTTGGAAGTGTTAAATGTGTTGAAATCACAAGTTTTGGGCTGGGTATTAGGGCTGCTCGGTTTTGATGTTTTTGGGAGTTGTTCATGGCTTGAATTATTGTGTTTATTGCTTGATTAGTGTTCCCGGTTGTTACATTGTTGTGTGGACTGATTTGAGGCTATTTTGGTTGTGTTGAGGTGATTAGAAGCGAGATTATGTGTTGGTGAAGCCTTGGGAACAAATCCGGAAACTTGAAGACTTTGGTTGCTTAGTAATTGAGCTTGGAGGTGGAGGTGAGTGGTTAAATATTTTTAAAATGGTTTTGAGTATTTGGTTCAAGCATGTGAACCTAGGATGGGCTTGGTAAACCCACCTAGAGTTGGGATTAGAGTGATAGCCTAATCCCAAGCTTAAATTAGAGACTTTGGTTGCACTCTTTAATGGTTGTTTATGCCTCTTGATTAGTTGTGATTGTGGTGTTATGTATACGTTGTTATACATGTATGTGGAGGCATGGCTCGATACATTGTTATATGCATGTTGATGATAAATATGATATGGTTATACATATGTGTAAAATATGATGTGATATTGGTGTTAATGATATACATGTGGTGTTGTTATGTGAAATGGTGATATGAGGTGATTGTATGATTTAAGGATCATGGTGAGTACATGCTAGGCATGGAAATGTGGTTTGTGCATGACGGTGAGTCATGGTGAGTACGTGCTAAGCACAAAAGTGTTATGATATGATATTGTGAAAGAGTAATGAAATGTGTAGTATTGGCACTAGTATGCTTGGGTACAAATGATCGATCATTAGGATGTTTAGTGTGCACACGTGAGTCAAAATGCACGCGTGGTCTTGATGATGGTAGCCATCAAGATGGAGTACGGGTTCGCCCGGAAATCTTCTTATATATATTAGTCGGTGATGAGTGGAATCTCAACGACGGGCGTGAGGATGAGTGGAATCCCCTCCGCATGAAATGAGGCGTGAGGATGAGTGGAATCCCCTCCGCGTAAACGGTGATGAGTGTAATCCCACCGTCAGGCAATGGTTGTGTTGTTGGATGTGAGTTCCAACGGTTATCCGCGTATTCGAGTCATAGCTAGGTGCCAATACGGATTGTGGATTATGTTGCTCATATGTTGGTTATATGTGTTTCTATATGTTGAGGTTATGGACTTGTTGAGCATGACATGATTTTGATAATATGTTCATGCATCATGATTATTTTGGCTCTTGCGGATCGGAGGTAAGATCATGCATTTTATCTTGATTGTTGCTCGTGCTTGAACCCTGCATTGTCGAAGGTTTGTTTTATGAGCTTACCCTCACTAAGCTTTTATGCTTACGCTCCCTTTTTGTTCGACAATGCAGATCAGTGGCTTGTGGGTGGCAAAGGCAAGGAAAGGTCTCCAAGTGTTGCTTATGGTTAGCTCAAGTATGAATTTTAAATTGTAGATTGTAATAGTCAAGCAATGGGATAGATGTTGCGATTTGAGTTTTGAAGTATGTTGATGTTGGTTTCGTTTAAGTGCATGTTAGACTCTTCTTTATCATGTTGTTGGTTCGGCTTTTGGATGTCATGTTTGGATTGTAAACCATGTTAAGCTTGCCTATCTTAAATGCTTAAGTGCATGATTTTGTGAAGCATGAACCTTATGTTTTATGTATGAAGCATGTGTTGGATGTTGTTGATTCTTTAATGGATGGTTCTTATATGCTTGTGGTGTGTTGAGCATGTTGGTAGATGTTTGGTTTTGCCTTAGGGTTTATGTTAGTGTGTTGTGTGGGGTCTTAGTGGTGTTTATGGGACAGCCTTGTACCAAAAACCAGCTAAAACCAATCTGTAGACAGAGGGCGTTTCGAAACAGCCGACCCCGTTTCGATACGGTCCCTTTGTTTTTGGCCAAGCGTTTCGATACGCCTAGGGGCCGTTCCGATACATTTTTTCCACTGGAAATCTGAGAATTTGGCGATAAATTCACGTATCAGAACGAGCTTTAGCGTTTCAGAACGACCTTCATCTCGTTGACCACGAGAAGTTGACCGTTGGGGGTCGTTTCGATACGGGTCACCCCTGTTTTGAAACGGTCTCATCAGGTTGACCTTGGCCTGTTGACCAAGTTAAGGCGTATCGAAACACCCTAAGGGCGTTTCGGTACGGCCTGCTGTAAAGGACTAAAATGGGTCGTTTTAAAGTGTTGTTTTGGATTGTCGTTGTTCTATTGTTTGTGCTTCCGCTGTCGTGTTTCACATAGGACTTAATGATGCCTATAGACAAGATAAGTTAAAAGAATTTTCTAGGATTGCTAACCGAGGTGGGACCTTAACGGGTTTACATCGGTTTTCCTCGTGTAGCCTTCTCGGACCGGTCAAACGTCCGGACCGGGGCGAGGGGGTTACATTTGTTGGTATCAGAGCCTAAGGTTACCGAGACCTTGGGCATGTAAGTGAGGTAAGTTTAAGTTTTGAATTGTTATGCACAGTGTTTGCTTGCCATGTAAGCATGTTCCTTGTTATTCGTGCATGCTGTGATGTGTGATTGTTTGATTGTGAATGTATATTGTTTGATCGTACGCGTATGTTGCTGGAAGTATGTTTAATAGAGTCCCATTGCTTCTATTACATTGGAAAAAGAGATTTTTAAGTGAGGGAATCATACTTGAGCCACTTGGACCCTTTCCTTTGCTAACCCAGTTTGTGTGTTAATTTGTTGGTGATTTATTGCTTTTCGGTAAGTAGAAGTTGTGGTTTCTGAGAATGTGGATAGTGTTGAGGGAGTTCATCACTATGGTTAGGGGAGTATGGTTGTACCGGAGTTGAGGTACAATTGGTTTGTTTAAGTCAGGATGTAAGTGGGTTGATTCTCGTTGGTGAGGGACGATGTGATCATTTCTGGTATTAGTTGGTAAAAAGAAGCGAAGACCTTTGAATGAAGTTCTGAGTGGTATCGATGTTATAGTAGATAAGCCCTTGGTACAGTTTTGAGTTTGTTTCCTCCAGTTGATTATGAGTCTGTACTTCTGTATGTTGTTAGCCCGCATGCAAAGTCTGAAGGTGCCCGGTGAAGTGTTAGAGGTAGGTACGAGTACCTTAGTTCTTGTGGCGAGATCAGGGTAAGGGTCTCGTGTGAGTGATCTGAAAGTTAGAAATGTTAGTTGGTGATCGTTGAGGGTTTGGCCTATGGTTTTAATTCAAGACAACCAGTATCCAAGAGTGGGAATCGATTTGTGTGTTGGGCCAGTGTGCGTCTGAGTTGTCTCCCAGCAAGAAGAAGAGATAAAATCGCTTCCGATATAGTCAAGCCGAGAAGAAGTCTTGAGTTTTGACTCTAGATTGTTTGGTAGTGGAATGTTTCGAGTCGTCGGGATCGACTTTATAGAACAAGTTCAAGCATGATAGGTTGTGTGTAATCAGAATTGAATTTTGAAGTTTTGAGATGCTCTAAGAACGGTTTTGAAGAGCTAGCTTATGTTTGGAGGACCAGCCTGAAGACAAGAGGGCCGAAGACTAACAACTGTGTACTTGTGAAGTTGCAATTTCTGCAGATTCGTCCGTTTGTGTGAGTATGCAAAGAAATTATATATACTTGTTGAGATCTTAGACGTAGGGACGCATGCGACTAGTCCTTTTAGTGAGATAGTGGTGGTCAGAAATGTGTGCGGAAGATGTTTGTTTATGGTTCAGGGTTACGCGTTTCTAGTTGATGTGAAGTAATTGTCTTTTTACGGTTTTGATGTAACTGTTGGCATGGTTTGGCTTGTTGAACACATAGCTAGAGTATGATTTGAGACAAAGAGAGAGTTGCCTTGAAGTTGCAGATTTCTGTGAGACTGTAGTAGTAGGTGAGGATGTGAACTTCTTATCGAATATTGATCCAGCTTTAGAGGTCGAAGATTGATTGAGTTTAGTTGATAGGCTTTCCTAGAAAATGTAATAGATTTGATTTTTGAATGAAGATTAGACCGCGGAATGTTAGAATAGTTTGTGTTTTCCTAGAAGTGTTGCAATAATTGCCTGGTTTGTCTCTTGACAGAGAAGAAGAGTTTGTTATTGAGGCCATCTCCGAGCTTGCTTCTGCTTTGATTGCTCTGTATCTTATGGTTCCCGACAGAATTGAGAGGGTTGAAGAATCCACTACAAGATTTGTTAGACCTCGGATTGATTAGGCCTAGTACATCATCTTAGAGTACAATAGTGTAATTTGTGAAGAAAAGAGATGACAATACAAGAATGTGTTTAGATTTCAGACAGTTGAAACAAGTGATAGTGAATAAGTGGTATCCATTTCCGAGTGTCGGTGATTTGTTGATCAGTTAGGGTGTGATCCAGTCTTTTCGAAGATTAATTTGAGATTCGATTACTATCAGTTGAAAGTGAGAGAAGTTGAAGTACCGAAGACAGCTTCCGGGGCAAGATGTGACCACTTTGAGTTCTGGGTTGTACCATTTAGTTTGACTAGTGTGTTAGTTACCTTTATAGAGATGTTGAGCGGAATACTTCCTGAGTTCCTTGATTAGTTTGTAGTAGTTCTCATAGATGATATGGGTACATTCATGTACCGAAGAAGACCATGACAAGCTTTAGAGTTAGTGTTGTAGATCCTATTAGAAGATTAATTGTATGCCAAGTTGAGCAAACGCGAACTCCGAGTTAATGAAGGTGTTCTCCTAGGACATGTAGATCAGCCAAGTGTATTAGAGTAAATCCCAAGTAGGCAGAAGATGTGAGTTGGAAGAAATTGAAGACTTTGACAGGTATCTATAGTTCCTAGGTCTAGCATTGTTACTTTCAGGGAATTGTAAATAGTCTTTTGAAGATAGCTGCTCCTTTGACAAGTTCCTACAGAAGAATGTTTAGTTGTGTGGTCAGATGCAAGACATTGAGCCCTTGAGAAACCGAAAGAAACTTTGAAGAGAGCTTCGACCTTGAATCAACTTATATCAGAGAAGGAGTTTGTGAACCATAGTGATGTGTTACATGTAGGGTTAGGTTGGGTGCTTATGCAAGACAGAAGATTGTGGCTTATTCATCGAGATAGTTGAAAGACCGAGAGAAGAGTTATCCGACACTAGACTTAGAGTTAATTACAGTTGTATTTGCTTCGAAGACTTAGAGACAAAGCATGTATAGTAAGAAATGCACAATAAATGTGTACATATCATCAGAACTTGAAATATTAGACGACTTAGGAAGAGTTGAAACTTGAACAACATGAGTTGTTAGAACTGCTTGAAGACCGTAATCCCAAGGTTGAGTATCATCTGAAGAGAGTTAACGTAGTAACCGATGTTCTGAGTTATATTTTTTGTGGATTAGTAGTTGGGTTGCGAGTTGTATTTGTCAGATTCAGTTTACCGAATGATAGTAGTTTTATGGCCGAGTTCATGTTAAGCCTACATTGAGTCAGAATGCTTAAAGAGAAACAGTTGCAAGATAGGTTCTTGGCACCTCACGTGCAATACGTAGCAGAAGGAAGACTTTCAGAATACAGTTTCAGAGATGATAGAGTTTTGCATTTCAGAGACATAATAGTTGTGCCGAATGACATAGTGTTTTGAGACGTAATGTTTTGGCCGAAGCACACGGTAGTTCATTTGTACTGCATCTGAGTAATATGAAGACGTATTGTGGGTTGAAGATAGGTACTTCATGATTGAGCTGATGGATGACATTGTTCAGTATGAGAGTAAGTGTGCAAATTGCCAGCGTGTCAAGACCGAGTATCAGTTTTCTTCTAGTTTGTTATATCCGTGGAAGGTTCTTAATGAAAGTGGGTAATAGAGGTTCGAGATTTCGACTAGATTTTTTTTAAGGCGTCTGCATAGTGTTTGGTTACCTGTTGAAGTCAGATGGTCAGTTAGAGAAGATTATGGGTCAAGTATTCAAACAGTGCTGTATGAGATTGTGAATCAGGCTAGTTCTGTTGTTTATTTGTTGCGGTTACCACCAGAGTTAGAAAGAAGTTGGTGATGTGTTCTGTGTGTCTATGATTCGGAAGTGTGAGTCGGATCTGCCCCGTGCAATGTTTGCGAAGAGGTTAAGTTGAATTTAAAATTGACATATAGTAGAGAACCAGTTGAGATCTTAGTATCATATAGCTATTGTTGCGTGGTAAGTCTATCGGTTGGTTAGTATGTTGTGGTGAGAAGGTAAGTGTGGAGGAGTAGATTTCGTAGCTTTACCTGTTCGATGAATTTCGGGGACAAAATTCCTTAAGTGGGGGAGAGTTGTAACACCCAGGGTTTGAGGGTCGGGTGAAAATAATATTTTGGGTCTCGGTTTATGATTAAATAATATTATATATTATTTGGACCTTGTGTCTTTCTTTATTTTCAAAATAAACATTTTTATGTTTGGACTAATTTGAAATGATACTAAAATGTCATGGATTTTAAAGTAAGGGAGAGTTGCCATCTCATTAATGGCATTATTGTAATTTCAAGCCATTAGAAATTAAAAACCCTTTTTTTATTTAAAACACAAAATTTTCTCTTCTTCCCTATTCCTTCTTCATTTCTCACGACAAAGATGGGGAAGCTTCTCTATTCTACTATTCCATTCCATCATCTCCTCATTTTAGCTCGTTTTTGAAAGGTAATTATATTTCTGACTTGCTCTCATCTCCCTCTCTTTAAAAGTACAAATAGATTTCATTTTCATCAATGTTTTAGAATTTGGGTTTTTCAAAGTTTTGGTTAAAGGTTGTGACTTTATGAGTTTTTATCAAGGCTTTTGGTTTGTTTATGTTAGATATGTTGTTTGTGGATCAAATAGTCCAACATATATAATTTTTAGAGTGTTTTAAATGAATTCCCGAATTTGGGTTTTGGTGGGGTTTTAGAAGAGTTTTAGATGAGTTTTGGGTGTGGTTTGTGTTGAAAATTGAGGGTTGATGTTAGGGTAATGGTTGGGGGTTGTTTTGGAAGCATTTGGAAGTGTTAAATGTGTTGAAATCACAAGTTTTGGGCTAGGTATTAGGGCTGCTCGGGTTTGATGTTTTTGGGAGTTGTTCATGGCTTGAATTATTGTGTTTATTGCTTGATTAGTGTTCCGGGTTGTTACATTGTTGTGTGGACTGATTTGAGGCTATTTTGGTTGTGTTGAGGTGATTAGAAGCAAGATTATGTGTTGTTGAAGCCTTGGGAACAAATCCGGAAACTTGAAGACTTTGGTTGCTTGGTAATTGAGCTTGAAGGTGGAGGTGAGTGGTTAAATATATTTAAAATGGTTTTGAGTATTTGGTTCAAGCATGTGAACCTAGGATGGGCTTGGTAAACCCACCTAGAGTTGGGATTAGAGTGGTAGCCTAATCCCAAGCTTAAATTAGAAAGTTTGGTTGCACTCTTTAATGGTTGTTTATGCCTCTTGATTAGTTGTGATTGTGGTGTTATGTATACGTTGTTATACATGTATGTGGAGGCATGGCTCGATACATTGTTATATGCATGTTGATGATAAATATGATATGGTTATACATATGTGTAAAATATGATGTGATATTGGTGTTAATGATATACATGTGGTGTTGTCATGTGAAATGGTGATATGAGGTGATTGTATGATTTAAGGATCATGGTGAGTACATGCTAGGCATGGAAATGTGGTTTGTGCATGACGGTGAGTCATGGTGAGTACATGCTAAGCACAAAAGTGTTATGATATGATATTGTGAAAGAGTAATGAAATGTGTAGTATTGGAACTAGTATGCTTGGGTACAAATGATCGATCATTAGGATGTTTAGTGTGCACACGTGAGTCAAAATGCGCGCGTGGTCTTGATGATGGTAGTCATCAAGATGGAGTACGGTTTCGCCCGGAAATCTTATTATATATATTAGTCGGTGATGAGTGGAATCCCAACGACGGGCGTGAGGATGAGTGGAATCCCCTCCGCGTGAAATGAGGCGTGAGGATGGGTGGAATCCCCTCCGCGTAAACGGTGATGAGTGTAATCCCACCGTCAGGTAATGGTTGTGTTGTTGGATGTGAGTTCCAACGGTTATCCGCGTATTCGAGTCATAGCTAGGTGCCAATACGGATTGTGGATTATGTTGCTCATATGTTGGTTATATGTGTTTCTATATGTTGAGGTTATGGACTTGTTGAGCATGACATGATTTTGATAATATGTTCATGCATCATGATTATTTTGGCTCTTGCGAATCGAAGGTAAGATCATTCATTTTATCTTGATTGTTGCTCGTGCTTGAACTCTGCATTGTCGAAGGTTTGTTTTATAAGCTTACCCTCTCTAAGCGTTTATGCTTACGCTCCCTTTTTGTTCGACAATGCAGATCAGTGGCTTGTGGGTGGCAAAGGCAAGGAAAGGTCTCCAAGTGTTGCTTATGGTTAGCTCAAGTATGAATCTTAAATTGTAGATTGTAATAGTCAAGCAATGGGATAGATGTTGCGATTTGAGTTTTGAAGTATGTTGATGTTGGTTTCGTTTAAGTGCATGTTAGACTCTTCTTTATCATATTGTTGGTTCGGCTTTTGGATGTCATGTTTGGATTGTAAACCATGTTAAGCTTGCCTATCTTAAATGTTTAAGTGCATGATTTTATGAAGCATGAACCTTAAGCTTTATGTATGAAGCATGTGTTGGATGTTGTTGATTCTTTAATGGATGGTTCTTATATGCTTGTGGTGTGTTGAGCATGTTGGTAGATGTTTGGTTTTGCCTTAGGGTTTATGTTAGTGTTTTGTGTGGGGTCTTAGTGGTGTTTTTGGGACAGCCTTGTACCAAAAACCAGCTAAACCCAATCTGCAGATAGAGGGCGTTTCGAAACGGCCGACCCCGTTTCGATACGGTCCCTTTGTTTTTGGCCAGGCATTTCGATACGCCTAGGGGCCGTTCCGATACATTTTTGCCACTGGAAATCTGAGAATTTGGTGATAAATTAACGTATCGAAACGAGCTTTAGCGTTTCGAAACGGTCTCATCAGGTTGACCTTGGCCTGTTGACCAAGTCAAGGCGTATTGAAACACCCTAAGGGCATTTTGATACGGCCTGCTGTAAAGGACTAAAATGGGCCGTTTTAAAGTGTTGTTTTGGATGGTCGTTGTTCTATTGTTTGTGCTTCCACTGTCGTGTTTCACATAGGACTTAATGATGCCTATAGACAAGATAAGTTAAAAGAATTTTTCTAGGGTTGTTAACCGAGGTGAGACCTTAACGGGTTTCACATCGGTTTTTCTCGTGTAGCCTTCTCGGACCGGTCAAACGTCCGAACCGGGGCGAGGGGGTTACAGATTCAAACCAAGGACTTCATAGAGTAAGGCTAAGCACTCAACCATTGAGCCAAACAACATGTTTTGTTTAGAACCAAGCAAAGAAATATTTAATGTAACCAAAGTTAACGCCTCAAAATAAAACAAAATTGCTACTATAAAGAATCGAACTTGAGACCCCTTGTAAAATTGATATTATGCAAAGTCATTAAACTAAGTTTATGAAACAATTATTTTCATAAGATATTATATTATATTATATCATAAAAAATATAAAATAATAAATTATTTTCTCATTTGATTTGATAATTAAAAAACTAATAAAATAATTTAGATAATGTAAAGATTAAAATAATAAATTATTTTCTTTTTTGGAAATAAAAAAAATAAAAAAATAATTGTAAAAATTAAAACAATATATTAGATAATGTAAAAATTAAAACAATATATTGTCTTTGCAGTAGCTTTGGTTAAGTTAAATATTTCTTTGCTTGGTTTTAATCAAAACCTGTTGCTTGCCTCAATGATTGAGAACCCAACCTTTACCCCATGAAGTCCCTGGTACGAATCCCACCTGCACAACATAGGAGTCTTTTTATTTCCTTTGACTTTGTTCAACGGTTGGCCAAATAAAAAATCATTAAAATATAACATGTGGTGAAAAAAGTAATAAAAAAAATTCACATAAGCTTTTTCGTTAATTTTTAACAGTGGTTGTACTATTTTAAAAACGTAACGTTAGGCACTATTTTTGTCCAAAAAAAGCTGAGGTGCCAAAACAATAACGCGCTAATAGTTAGGGTACTATTTAGGTAGTTCCCCCTTATTTTATTTCAAAACTAATAGAGAAAAAAAATAGATGGGAGTAGTAACATGGCTTAATTCCATCAATTTTAAAACTAACAAAGATTTAATGAATAATGAAACTGAAAATTAGAGTTGCAAGTTAGCTAAACACCGATTCAATAGGAAATAATTACAAAATCCATATTTTAAAGTATAATGACTATTAGGGTTTAAATTTGCGGCGGAAACAAAAAAAAATTCACAAGTGTATTAGTTTTATGGTTTTAATTTAGGCTTTAATTTTTTTGGATTTATGTTTATGTGTTTAGAATTTAGGGTTTATAAGTTATGATTTGAATTTAGAGAAATATGGTTAGGGATTTAGGTATTAACATGTAAACTCTAATTTCTAACCCCTAAATTCAAATTATAAGCAACTTAGTTTTAGGGTTTAGGTTAGATTTTAGTGGTTTATGTTTAGGGGTTTATAATTTAGGGTTTATGGTTAGAATTTAAGGTTTAAAGTTTAGTGTAATATGGTTTTGAGTTTTAACCTATAAAACCTAAATTATAATCTCAATCCCTAAACTCTAACCACCACCCACCAATTCTAAACCATTAAACCTAAACCCCTAACCTTTAAACCTAAAAATTAGCCTTAAACCCTGCAATTAAGGTGCTTATGAAAATTTTTTGTTTCCACCACACG
Organism: Hibiscus tridactylites; assembly: GCA_958450335.1. Taxonomy (NCBI): domain Eukaryota; kingdom Viridiplantae; phylum Streptophyta; class Magnoliopsida; order Malvales; family Malvaceae; genus Hibiscus; species Hibiscus tridactylites. The sequence continues at coordinate 19,617,631 of OY288289.1, read as the reverse complement.
TGTGTATTGAATAATTACCTATATATATTTATACATAAAATATTTTGATTCACCTACATCATGAATGTGCCAAAATCTAATTTATATATATATATATATATATATATATATATATATATATAATATCCTATACACTGGCGGTGGAAACTGAAAGTTTCCACAAGCGCCTTAGTTTTAGGCTATAGAGAATTAGTTTAGGGTATAGGGTTTAGGGGTTTATGAGTAGGGGTTTAGAATTTAGGGATAGTTATTTCAATTTAAGGTTTAGGGTTATAATTTAGGGTTTATAGGTTAGGGTTTAGTTTTTAGAGTAATATGGTGAGGATTTAAGTTTTAACCTATAAACCTTAAATTATAACCCTAAACCTTAAATTAAAATAATTATCCCTAAATTCTAACCCTTACACCTAAACCCCTAAACCTTATACCCTAAAATTAAGGCGCTATTAGAAACTTTCAGTTTCCACCGCCTGTGTATAGAATATATATATATATATATATATATTAGTAAATTAAAAACTCAAAATGCATTGCTAATGATGGATATCCAAGTGGTAAGCAGCTTGGTATCACTTAAGCAGGTTTTGAGTTTGACGTTTCGTGTATGCAGAGAATCCTCGCTACGAGACTCACCCAGTAATGTCAAGTCTATAACACAATTCGATCTGAATTAGTCAAGCCAAAGTCTTGAGAAATCGGGAGAAGAAAAAAAATTCAAAATACATTAAAGTTACGAACAACTCGCAAATTAGTGAATAAAACTCTCGAAATGCACCGATAAAGATTACAGGTAGAACGTAAACATGATCTTTCAAATCATGCATACAAATGAAAAAAATGATGGTCTCTTATTAAATTTTCGAATTAACTTAGAATCTTGTCTGAAATAGGGATTATGAAGTCAAATTAGCAATCCCATTGATCACACCCTTAATGTCTTAATCAACTTAATCACAAATCCCCTTAAAAAGAGGATAGAATAAATTCCATAAATTGAGAGTGTGAAAATATCTAGTTTTTCTTTAAGATTATTACTCTACACACCGGTGATGAAAAAAAATATTTCAAAAATTAAAAGGGACATGCTGATGTAAATTTTACATAATATCAAACAATAACATTCTCTTTATATATTTGATGCGACTAAAAAAATAATCAAGTCAAAATTACCAACTGATATATGGCACTAGAAGTGAACTGTTGCAACATTCTATGTAACATGATACAAAAGGGTTACTCCATTGTGTTTTTAATTCACAAAAGGGTTATAATTTAATAATGTAGGGTGGAATTATGTGTCGTAAAATTGTGATTAAAGAATGTATAATTATAGAACACATATAGGTTAAGTTTTTTGTGGAATCACAAGTCACAAACCATGATCAAAGAATGTATAATTTATAATTAATTAGAACAATGCATGCAAATCCCACATTTATAAGCCTTTCAAGCTTGTAAGAGTTAAGACATCCGAGACGAATGGTTTTAAAAGTTGGGTTTAGACTTTATACACATAATAAAATGGTAAAATAATATTAAATCTCAACTAATCCGCATTTTGGAGGAATAGGAAATAATAATATATAACAGGAATAGTAAATTTAGTACGGATTTCCAATTGTAAATAAATACAAATAACAAATGTATAAAGTTGTGATTCCCCGCGTCATCATGTTTTTATATTGGGTATTTCGTTCAGTCAACTTGGAATTTATTCATCCAGTTGGTACTAGTTGGCATCTGCTAATTTAATTTATGCTTTATTTTTTAATATATTTTTAGGATGATTATTGGGTGTATATCAGACAAATAGTCCTCATTTTTTATTTTTATATGATTCAGATTATTTGTAAAATTTGATCGCTTCAATTTTTATTGAGTCGAGTTTTAGATAAAATAAATTAATTTTTCGCTATAACTCAAATTATTAAAATATTTTATTAAAAATTTGTTTATGAAATTAAATATGACGTTATGTAAGAAATTTTTCTAAAATCTTAATTTAATAAAATAATAAGTATTTGATGTATTGATAATGCATAAAATTATTCGCTTTTGAGTGTATAAAGTACTAATCTTTAATAGAAAGCAAAGTTTTCACTTTACTATATGTAATATTAGAAGCTTTGGACTGCGGGGAGGAAATGAAAATTAGGGATCACATTTCCTTTGTTTGTTCTTATTCGAAAAGAATTTGGACTGAGGCGCTTCAGCTATGTTGATTGCATAGAGGAGTAACTCATTGGGATGGTGAGCTAAGATAGGGCATAAAGCAGCTTAAGGGGAAGTCTTTCTTGTCATTGTACTTAAACTTGCTTGACAAGCACACATCTATCACGTGTGGGAAGAAATGAACCAAAGATGTTTCTCGATCTTCTGATAATTTGTTGAATTGTATTAAAAATGTTTGTATTAGAGTACAATATATGCATATTAGATTGGAGAATGTAAATAGAAACATTTATGTCGCATGGGGAATTCTTTGAGATGGTTGCCCAGGGGTAAGTGTTTGATGTAGTAATTTTTTCACTGCTTCTTGAATAATAAAATACAAAAATTATCTAAAAATATTAGAAGCTTTGAACTTTATCTTATTAATATTTATTATTATATTTTAAATTTATGAACAAGCATGAAAGACTAGAATATATCATAAATACAACGCACCTAAAAGAGAAAATGTGGACTAAGTCCACCAAAAAACTCGTACAAAAATAAAATATAAAGCCCAAAAGTGAAAAGAAAAGCAACTCTTTCAATAATTGTCAAGCCTCCATTAGGTCATACTATGACAGACACATTAATGTTTTATTCGATGAGGACTCTGAGGGGCTCACGTGGCGATGTACTAGGTTTTATGGAGCTCCAAAGAAACAAACTAGAGAAGCTTCTTGGAATTTATTACGACAACTAGATGATTTACTAGCGGTTCCATGTCTAGTCATTGGTGACTTCAATAAACTTATCCTTGCTTCGGAGAAAAGTGGTGGTCGAATACGTAGTGCACGACAAATGAGTAGTTTTTGTTCTGTCATGACAGACTGCATTCTAGACGATACTAAGTATCGTGGCTTATAGTTTACATGGGAGTGGGGAAGATTATCGTTGAATAATATTAGAGAACGACTTGATCGGGGAGTTGCAACCTCGGCATGGTGGGATATGTTTCCAAACTTCACCCTTGATCACCTTTCTCATTCTTTTTCTTATCACTGTCCATTTTTGCTTACAACCAACTCAAATTCTAGTTTGAGGGAATGTGTTGCACATTTTCGATTTAAAGCTGCATGGTTAGTGGAAGATTTTTGTGGATATGAGGTTCAGAATCTCTTGAATTCTTATACCAACTCTATTCTTGAACGAATTAAATTTTTCAGCCATAGTCTTGAAGAATGGTTCAGGAAAATTAGAAAGGAGAAGAATATTTCAATAAAGGCCCTTCAACAGCGTTTGAAAGATTTAAATGACCTTCAACCCACTGATGATACTTTAGAGGAAATTTTAGAAACAAAAATTGCTCTAAACTTGGAAACTGGTCGTGAGAAAATATATTGGGGCAGAGGGCTCGAGCTAATTGGCTAAAAAATGGTAATCATAACACTAATTACTTTCACAACTTTGCATCAAGTCGTAGGTGAAAAAAATAAAATTAATAGATTGATGGGGGAAGATGATGTCGTTGTTGAGGCAAATGAGGAAATCTAGCAAATTGCCAAGGATTACTTTCAAAATTTGTTCACTTCTCAGGGCACTTGTGATCCCAACCCGACCCTTGAATGAATAAATCCTTGTGTTATTGATGAAATGTATGAGAGTTTACTAGCCGAGTTTTCTCACTCAAAAGTTCTTACTGCCATTCGAGCCATGGTTCCATTGAAGGCTTTGGGTGAAGATGGTTTAGGAACGATTTTTTTATCAACAATTTTGGCATACTGTCGGTTGCAATATCCTAAATTATTGTATCAGTGCGATCAAAGAAGATCATCAGTTAGCAGAAATTAATGCTACCCACATTGTATTAATCCTTAAATTTACATTACTGACTCATATATCCCAATTCCAACCAATAAGTTTATGTAATGTTCTTTTTAAGATCATCTCAAAAATGTTATCAAATTCCCTACAATTTGTGATGCCTTTGTGTATTGATGAAGCTCAGTGTGCTTTCATTTCGGGTAGGCAAATTTTCGATAATATAATTGTTGCCTATGAGGTTCTTCACTCAATGAAAATTAAATGACTTGGCAAGAAAGATTCATTTGCTTTAAAATTAGATAGGAGCAAAAATTGTGATAGGGTGGAGTGGTCTTTTATTGAAGCAGTGCTACGCAGAATGAGTTTTGCAAATTATTGGATTAATTGCATTATGAACTGTGTTTTTTCGGTCTCATATTCTATTGTCGTAAATGGCCAGGTTGGTGATATTTTTCTGCATACTAGGGGTCTTCGCCAAGGGGATCCTTTCAGTCCATTCCTATTCTTTATTTGTGGGGGGCGGTTTTATCTACTTTACTGCGAATGAGGTTATAAAGTGGTACCATTTAGGGTGCATGTATTTCTCGTGGGGCTCCCCTACTTATACACATTCTTGTTGCTGATGATAGGATAATCTTTAGGGATGCAACAACTATTAGTGCAAGTAATTTGAAGGATATTTTTAATACTTATTCTTAATTCTCGGGATAACTAATCAATTTTAAGAAATCCAGTGTGTTCTTTAGTACTAATGCCATCCCTGAAAAGAGACAAGAGGTGGGTCGAATTTGGGCAGTCTTTAGTCAATCTTTTCCGGATACGTATTTAAGTCTTCCTTTCATGGTAGCCCGCAACAAGAAGGGATCATTGGCTTTTTTCGAGATAAATGTGTGAAAAGCCTATCTAATTGGACTACTCAATTTCTATCTTTGGGAAAAAAGAAGTCTATATTATGTTTGTTCTCCAGGCTCTACCATTATATGTTATGTCGTGCTTTTTACTGCCTGAACTCTTTGCAAAGAGTTGGAGGCTATATTTGCAAAATTTTAATGGAAAAATTCAAAGACTAAGAAAGGTCTGCATTGGTGTACATGGCAAGCATTATGCATGCCAAAAGAAAATGCGGGCATGGGCTTTCGTGATATGGGATGTTTTAACATTTCCCTATCAGCTAAACAAGGTTGAAGGGTCATTTTCAATCTAGATTCTCTAGTAGCGAAAACTATTAAAGCAAGGTATTTCCCTACCTCTGATTTCCTTCATGCTAGTATCGGTTCTAGACCTTTTTACTTCTGAAAAAGCATATGGTGCTCAAGAAAAACTCTTGAACTTGGCCGTTACTGGAAAGTTGATAATGGAAAGTTGATTTCCATTTGGAATGACTATTGGATTCTTTCAAAACATGTTCGTATGATCACCTCCCCCCAAGAGTTTCTAGTTTAAATTGGGCGTCAGACTTGATAATCTCAAAAACACGTGAATGGAACTCTAGTCTCATCACTACGAACTTCAACGTCAAAAATTCAACAACCATTCTTTCTATTCGTTTATCTACTGTTGCAAACGAAGATATACTAGTCTAGAGAGGAGAACAAATAGGGTCTTACATAGTTCAAAGTGGCTACAGATTGCTCATCCAGAATCTATTCCCAGATGTCTACACTGGTTAGTTCTACAATTCTATATGCAAAATACATTGTCCTACTAAAATTTAGATTACACTATGAAAGTTTTCTTCTAATTATCTCCCTTATATGCATAATCTATTTATAAAGATGATCTCTACTCATGATTTTTATCCTAGATGTTCTAATCAGGCAGAAATTACTAATCAGGTGAGTAGGCAATGTTACTATGCTAAACAGATTTGGGATGCTTTTTCTTTTCGTTGGTCATCAATTATCGATCACTTACCCTTATGTGAGTGGTTGGAATGAATTTTTCACAATTATGGTACCAACAAACATATAGAAATAGCAGTTATAATTTGGGCAATCTGGTTTTCAGGAAATAAAGTAGTTCATGATGGTGGACAACAAAGCCCCACCTCTGTTGTTATCTTTGTGAAAAGCTATCTGGTTGAATTGGGGGCCTTGTTGAACCACCTAGATCATTCTCAAACTCATTGTGAAGCTCAATGGTCTCCACCAATTGCCTCGTTTGTTAAATTGAACTTTGATGCTTGTTTCTTCCTGCAAGCCAAAACATCCAACTTAGGTTTTATTATCCGCTATTGAACTAGCAAGATTTTGGGAGCAATTTATCATTTTAATCAAAATTTCAATTTCTCGTTTGAGGCTGAAGCTCTATTTGTAGTTCGGGATCACGAGTTTGCCTGTGATTTGGGCTTTCAAGAGCTCATAGTGGAAGAAGATTCTCGAGATGTTGTCAAGAAATTGGCCCTCACTGAGGTCGATAAATCACACATCAGACCTTTCATTTTAGATGCAAGACATTTCTCAAGAAACTTACGAAGATGTCGGTTCACCTTCATCAGATGAAACAGAAACAAAGCAGCATATGCACTTGCATCTATTGGTCGTATGTATTCTGTAGACCGTTTTTGGGTTGAGGAATCACCTGGCAGAGCAACAGTTACAGTTGATCTCGATCATCATTTCATAGATCCATTATGAAGACTTTTTCTATTTTGATTTCATGGGCACCCAGCTCTTATAGCCCACTTTAATTTGGTACCCATTGTCACAGCCCGACTTCCCACAACCGAGCAAGTTGCACTCATAGTCATAAATGCTTACCTTAGCGTACCACTTCCTTCACCCGACCGAGGGACCCGAGTAGATGCCAACACCACACGCCAAGAGGCCATGCACAACACCCCATGTGGTGTCCACATCCGAGAGACCGAGCCAGAGCACTTCCCGTGCACCATAGGGCCAAGTCAACCACCCCATGTGCTGCCCACGAGAGTAGGATCCGAGGGGGCACGCTGCACGCACCCAAGGGGGCCTTGCTGAGCACCCTCCATGCTGCCCAAACCATGGAGCCCGAGTCAGCACCCAACGTGCACACCAAGGAGGCCGAGTCAGCACCTAACGTGCACACCAAGGAGGTCGAGTCAGCACCCGATGTGCACACCAAGGGGCCTAGAAGAAGCCCATCCGAGTTGCCCACACATCTAAGGCCTGATTTAGCACCAAGCATGCTAAAGAGGGGGTTTTGAACACAAGAATCGGGCCATGCCAAGCCTAATCCGCCCAAGAGACCAAGACTCTTATTGAGTTGTCATCTTTTGACCAACACACAAGGAAAGCTATCCACCATGGAGCCAACTTGGAGAAAGTCTTCCTTGCTAACAAATCTTTGATGTAATAGCTTTGTATTCTAGGCAACTTGTTATTATGTGATAGAGTTATCATGTTTAGGAGATTAGATTCATCCATAGCCCTTGGATCGAATCATTCTTAGCCATTAGATCGAAAGGGCCAAGGCTATAAATAGAGCCTTCCCCCAACCATTGTATTCATTTTCCATTCTTTGTAAATCTTTCTTGAGTAAGAGTTTTGAGAAGTTTCTCTTCATCGTTTTCCTAGCCATTTTCCCTCATTTTTCCAATCAAGCTTCCGCCTATCTAATTTCTAAGCACTCTTGCTTAGCAAATTTAGAGGTTGACTTAGTCTATTGACTTAGCTCGACGACTAAGGCTGCACGGATCAGCTAGTCAGAACCTAGCCTCGTGACAAGTGGTATCAAAGCCATTTTCCGCATCCTACAGAGTCGAGATGGCAGGCGTCGAATCCAACCATGAGCACATTGAGCACGAGAGCCGACGTGTGACACGACAAACCGAGAAAGCCAAGAGGGCTAGTTCCAAGGACCGAATCACAACACTTGATGACAAGGTCATCCGCCTTGAGAATGCCACGATCGATGCTAAGGGTAGGCTCGATGTGGTTGATGTCCGACTATGGGAGTTGGGCCAACAGGATGACAAACTCAATAAGAAGTTTCAAGGAATAATCGATGATGTCAATCAACACGTAGATCTACAAGACGGATCCCTCAAAGATGAAGTAAAGGCACTCAAGAAGATCGTGGAAGATCTTGCTAAACAAGTCGAGGTAGTCGCGCTCAGAAAGGAGATCGAGGATCTCAAGAGTGAGGTGCTTGTTTACAAAGCCGCCGTGAGGATTGACGTAGTGTCTAGCCCAGCCGAAGCACTTCGAGTGGATCAGATCAACCCAACAAGTGGATAATTTCTTGTGGGGGCTCGAGCAGTACTTCAAAGCATCATGCATCATCGAGGATGCCGACAAGGTAAGTACTGCGTCAATAGATTTAACCGATAATACTTTACTTTGGTGGAGACGCAGGTGCTCTGACGAGAAACATGGAGGCACTAGTGTCCGAACGTGGGACGAGTTCCAAACGGAGTTCAAGAACCAATTCTACCCCGGAGATGCCGAGAGAGAGGCGCGATCCAAGCTTAGACATCTCAAGCAAGAGGGATCAATTCGAGACTATGTTCGGGAATTCAACGAGCTACAACTCCAAATTTCTGACTTGAGCGAGAAAGATGACTTGTTCCATTTTATGGACGAATTAAAGCAGTGGGTAAACATCGAGTTAGAGAGGAGAGACGCGAAAGAACTCTCCAAGGCTATTGTCGTTGCCGAGTCATTGAAATATCATAGTGTTGATCGAAACAAATCACCCAAGTTAAAGCCACGTTCGAGCAACCGAGATAGATCCAACAAAAGTGAAAGGGAAGAGTCATCGAGTGGCAGTGGTAAGCCATCGAATGAAGAATCCTTTCGATTCACGAGGCCTTGGGAGAGGAAGAACCGAGGTCCATTGAAGTGCTATCATTGTGAGGGACCACACCTCGTTCGAGATTGCCTAAGAAAGACGAACCTTTCCGCCATCCGAGGAGGAGATGGAGAAGAGGACGAGTTTTTCCAACTTGGTTCTATAGTAAGTTTGCTTTAATCCAAGAGAGGCCGTAAAAAGAAGGGACTTATGTTTGTAGACATGGAAGTTTCCGGCAAAGAGGTGAGAGCGCTTGTCGACACCGGTGCATCTAAGTTATTCGTGTCCGAGCAAGCTGCCAATCAACTAAACCTTCGAGTTGAGAAGGTAAGTGAATGGATAAAGACCGTCAATTCCAAAGAAGAACCGATTGCGGGAGTCGCAAACGAAGTGGATCTTTGGATTGGAGATTAGCACGGTAAAGCATCCATCAAGGTAATCCCTTTAGATGACTACGATTTTGTTTTGGGCTTATCTTTTCTTGAACGGATTGACGCACTTGTCTTTCCCAAAAGGGATGTGTTGTGTATTTTAGATCTCCGCCAACAATGCGGTGTGCCGATGAAGCGAGTTGCGGACAAGAGCAGCAAGGCGTTAGCAACGATCCGTTTCTTCGAAAAAGCGCCCAAGAGAAGAGTCAACGATGACTAGGCCATATTAGAGTCCATAGAAGTCCCCGAGGCAAAGGGACGAGTCTTTGAGGAGATCAAAGACGAGAAGCCTTTGGAGTTGCAAAAGACATTGCCACTAAGAAGCAACGTGGTTCGTGATATTGAGTTCCCAACCGAGTTTGATGAAGTGGATCGAGTTCCCAAGAAAGATGGGCTAGCACTTTTCTACGAAGAGTTGCAAGCCGAGTTTGCCGAGTATTCTATAACACCCGGGATTAGGGGTTAGGTGAAAATAATATTTTAATATTATTTGGGCTCAGTCTTATACTCTAAATAATATTTCGAGTTTGTTTTCAAAATTAATTAATTTTGGGTTGACCATGTTTTAAGATTAAAACTCCAATTAACCATGGGTTTCCCTTCCTTGTGAATAGCCAAATTCATTAAGGGCAAAGTGGTCTTTAGCCCCCCAATTTTAAACAAACATAAAGAAAGATTTTAGTTCATCTTCTACCTCTCTCCACCCCTCCTCATTTCAACGACAAACAAGACCCCTCTCCCCTTGGTACTATTCCATTTCAAAAGCTCCCTCATTTCAACTCCATTTTGAAAGGTAATGATATTTTTGACTTCCTCTCATCTCCCTCTCCATGAAAGTACCTTTTATTTTCGTTTTCATGAAGGTTTTAGAAAATGGAAGTTTTGAATATTTTGATTAAAAATGAGATCTTTATGTTGATAAGTGAAATGTTTTGATTTGATATGCTTAGTTATGGTATATAGAGGTCAAATGGTGTATCATATGTGAATTTCAAATGATTTTGGGCAATTTTCGGAATTGGGTTTCAAGGGGGTTTTTGGAGGGTTTTAAAGTGGTTTTTGGGGTTGTTTAATGTTGGATTTTGGGGGCTGTTGGTAGTATGATATATGAGGGTCACTTTGGGTGTATTTGATGGTTGTTTGGATGCTTGAAAGGGAAGATTTTAGTAGGTTTTAGGGGCAGCTCGGGAATTCTGTTTTGGGCTTGTTTTTGAGTGTTGGATGCTTACAAATGTTGATCCGAGTTAGTTCCGATGATGAGATATTGATTGTGAACGTTTTGTTTGTGTTTGAGATTGATTAGAATCAAGTTTGGGCATCGGTGAAGCATCGGAAGTGAATCCGGGAAGTTGAAGGTGGTTGCTTGCTTGGTCTTTGAGCTTGGAAGCTTAGGTGAGTGGTTAATTGTTTTAAATGGTTTTAAAATAGTTGGTTCGAGTATATGGACTAGGTTGGGCTTGGTAGACCCACGTAGAGTTAGGATTAGGGTGGTAGCCTAATCCTAAACTTGATCTAGAGCCTTTGGATGAACTCATTTATGTGGTTATGTATGTCTCATATGGAATGTGATATGAATGATGGTGTATATTGTATTATACATGTGAGGTGAGATATGACTTGTGATGCTTGAGACATGCATGATGATGGTTGTTGGTGAGTACGTGCTAAGCACGGAAATGATTGGAATGAGTAATGTGAAATGAGTAAATGTTGGCACTAGTATACTTGAATACAAATGATCGATCATTAGGATGTTAGTGTGTACACATGAGTCAAAAGTCGCGCGTGGCCTTGGTGGCGTTGAGTCACCAAGGAGGAGTACGGGTTCGCCCAGAAATCGTATTTAAATATAGTCGGTGATGAGTGGAATCCCATCGACGGGGCGTGAGGATGAGTGGAATCCCCTCCGCGAGACTGGTGATGAGTGTAATCCCACCGTGAGGTAATGTGGTTGTTGGATGTGAGTACCAACATGTCTATCCCCGTATTCAGGTCATAGCTAGGTGCCAATGTTGATTGATAAGTATATCCATGTGTTGAGGTTTATGATCTTTAATGGGATGCTTGAATGTGATTACATGTATAGTGGAGTTGAGCTTATGATCATGGCATTTATATTGTATATTGCTCATGAATCTTTATCTTGGGGCTCTTATGGACCCTTGGTATGTTTGTGTTTTACCTTGGCTAGGTCGTGCTCGGACCCTGCAATGTTGAGGTTTGTTTTTAGAGCTTACCCTCACTAAGCATCATTGCTTACGCTCTCTTTGTTCAACATTGCAGATCCTTAGTTCGCGGGTTGCTCGAGCAAGTGGAGGGCCTCCAAGTGTGGTTGTTAGCCTTGAGTACTTCAAGTATGAGTTTTTAATGTTGAACATGTATTAGTTAAGCAATGGAACATGTGTCATTTTGATGGATGGTTGTTAGTTGTTTAGGAGCTCGTTTAGACTCCTTGATATCTTGCTTTTGTATGGCTTGTGTGGCCATGTTGAATTGTAACCCATGCCTAAATTGCTTATTATGAATGTTAGCCTTGAGCCTTAGAGGTTGCCTTTATGTTTGAATGTTGTTGTATGATTGCATGACTTGTGATGTCTTGCCTTAGTGTTTAGAGTCGTCTTAATCTTGTTGAAGCATGCTAATATAGTTGGGTTGCCTTAAGTTTAATTGTTATGGTGTTGTAGGGTGTTTTGGTGGTGTTTTGGGGCACCCTTGTGCCTTAAAACAGCCAAAATGGAGTCTGCAGACAGGGGCGTATCGAAACGGGTCACCCTGTTTCGATACGGTCCCTTTGCAATTGGCCTGCCATTTTGAAACGGATGAGGGTCGTTTCGGAACATTTTTGCTACTGGAATTTTGAGAAATCGGCGAGATAAAGGCGTTCTGAAACGGGCCTTTGATGTTTCGAAACGGTCAAATATCGTTGACCGCGAGAAGTTGACCGTTAGGGTCGTTTCGATACGGGTCACCCCTATTTCGAAACGGTCACCCTATGGTTGACCCTGACCTGTTGACTAAGTCAAGGCGTTTCGGAACACACTAAGGGCGTTTCGAAACGGCCTGCTGTAAAGGGCTAAAATGAGCTGTTTAGTGTATTGGCTGATTGGAGTATGTTACATTGTTTGTATTTTCCGCTGCTGTGCTTCACATAGGATTTAATTATGCCTATAGACAAGATAAAATAAAAAGGAAATTTTCTGGGTCGTTAACCGAGGGGGAACCTTAACGGGTTTCGCTTCGGTTTTCCTCGTGTGGCCCACTCGGATCGGTCATCCGACCAGACCGGGACAAGGGGGTTACATATTCAAAGTCCATGGACGAGTGGTATGATCCCATGGAACCAAGCCAAAGCACCGTGATGGAAGAAGTAAGCCAAAAGTCTCCAACCATTACACAAGTTGAGCTGGACGATCGAGAGACGGTGTTGCTAGACTACACCAAGTCGGTTGAGTCTGACAATGAGGCATTTGCCATCGAGGAGTTGCCAATGCAAGTGAAGCATCCAATTGCTTTCAAAGGGTAGAAATTCGAGTGAGTCCGAGGAAGTGATGCTCAAGAGCATTGACGAGGGGCCAATCCATCCCAACAACACTTGCCTTGGGTATCGACAAGGCATAGTGGATCGAGCCGACAAGGACCTTGTGTCCGAGGTAAGTGATTCTTTATATGGAGAATCAAGCCTAACACATGGTCATTTGGTTGTTTGTAGGATGCCTACAAGATTGAGCGAGGAGCCAAATCGAACCATGGCGCGAGTAGGCAAGAAAGCCTATGGATGGGAGAAGCCATCGAAGCCGAGGGAACAACTCACCCCAACTTTCCTAGTCAAGACGTGCGACAAGAATAACGAGGGATCAAATGACAAGGTGGATGGAACAAGCCGAGAGCTTAGAAGAATCTACCAAGCCGAAGGAAAAATGCTAGAGAGCACCGAAGTAGGGCTATTTCATGACCCCGCCAACATCACTTGCCTTGAGTATCGACAAGGCGTAGTGAAGCCACCCGACGAGGATATTGTGTCCGAGGTAAGTGAGCCAAATTCTTATGATTTGGGTCTAACTTGCTCTGTTTCCATCCACATGTTGCTTGCGAGATCAAGCAAGGAGCTGAGTCAAGCTGTGGAGCAAGTAGGCGAGAAGGCCTACGAGATTGAGTTGCCATCAAGAGAGCAAGCAGACTCTGCCATCATCCCTAAGCCGTTGGACGAGGATGCTGATGGCCGAGAGTGGAGCAAGCCGAGCCAAGCACAAAGCAAGGCGAACGTCTCATTTGACGAGGAGGCACCACCCATCGAGACGGATCGAGAGCCAAGGCACGAAGGCCTTTCACTTTGCACGAGAGTTCCCTTAGCCGTGCGGAAACCCGACGAGGAGCTGAGGTCGTTCAAGGACGAGACGACCTAGACTCATCATCGCCTATCAACGAGGACATCGATAGATTCAGTGAGGGAGAATGTCACAACCCGACTTCCCACGACTGAGCAAGCTGCACCCATAGGTGCTTACCTTAGCACACCACGTCTTTCACCCGACCGAGGGACCCAAGTAGATGCCAATACCACACGCCAAAGGGCCATGCACGACACCTTACGTGGTGTCCGCATTTGAGAGAGCCGAGCCGGAGCACTTCCTGCGCACCATGGGGCCATGTCAAGCACCCCATGTGTTGCCCACGAGAGTAGGACCTGAGGGGGCACGCTGCACGCACCCAAGGGGGCCTTGCCAAGCACCCTCCATGCTGCCCAAACCATGGAGCCCGAGTCAGCACCCGACGTGTACACCAAGGAGGCCGAGTCTGCACCCGATGTGCACACCAAAGGGCCTAGGGGAAGCCCATCCGAGTTGCCCACACCCCTAGGGCCTGATTTAGCATCAAGCATGCTAAAGAGAGGGTTTTGGACACAAGAATCGGGCCATGCCAAGCCCAATCCGCCCAAGAGACCAAGACCCTTGTTTAGTTGTCATCTTTTGACCAATACACAAGGAAAGCTATCCACCATGGAGTCAACTTGGGGAAAGTCATCCTTGCCAACAAATCTATGATGTAATAGCTTTGTATTCTAGGCAACTTGTTATTATGTGATAGAATTGCCATGTTTAGGAGATTAGATTCATCCATAGCCCTTGGATCGAATCATTCTTAGTCGTTAGATCGAGAGGGCCAAGGCTATAAATAGAGCCTCCCCCAACCATTGTATTCATCTTCCATTCTTTGTAAATCTTTCTTGAGTAAGAGTTTTGAGAAGTTTCTCTTCATCGCTTGCCTAGTCATTTCCCCCCATTTTCCAACCAAGCTTCCGCCTATCTAATTTCTAAGCACTATTGCTTAGCAAATTCGAAGGCTGGCTTAGTCCATCGACTTAGCTCGACGACTAAGGCCACAGAGATCAGCTAGTCAGAACCTAGCCCCGTGATACCTTGCTCCATCATCTTGCCTTCAAATCCCACCGATCAGTTTTTGGATCATCTGTTTTTTTCTTTTGTGTTTTTTATTTGGTTTGCACTTTTTTCGTTTGTAGCTTTTGGTTTAGTGGTTCATGTTTTGTTCTGAACTTTTGTTTTCTTTTGAGGCTTCTTGCTTGAATAAATTACCAGACGACACCCCTTTCAAAAAAACAACTTTTCCCTTGGGATCGGCATACATCATCATGAATTTAGAAACTTTCATGAACTTCTTTGTCTCTATCCAAACGAGACGCTTTACCAAGTGAAAAAGAAGTGGTGAGCAAACCAAACGACCAGATAGATTGTTTCGCTACACAATTTTGATTACATCGGCAAACATCCATAAAAGGGAATCAAACTTTCTACGACCACCGACAAACACAAATCAGAAAGAAAGCACCGTGAGGATCTCTAAGCGAGCACCAAATGACCGATACATGATACGAAAGCCGTGGCAAACGGAAAAGGAAACATACCAAAAGAGCAAAGAAAATGAGCCACAAGAGCAAATTTTCTTACTAAAAGATTATATTAAAAAAACTCAAGAAAAAAAATCCACTAATTAGGCTAGTGGCTAAGGATACTCATATTGTCTAATCTTGTATGAGTTGGAATCTTAGTATGAGAATATAATACCTTTTTATTTATTCCAAAAAAACTTTAGAAGAATAAAATTAAAATATAAAAAATAAGTGAAATAATAAACACCGATAATTAACAACCAGCATAAAGACTAGTACCGGCCCCAATTAAGCAAAGATAACATATATAAAAAAGCCTTGCTGCACCGAGAGACCATGGAGAGAGAAGTAGGTTAAAAACAATTTGTGTCGAAGAAAGTTACTTAAATATATCGGTCTAGCTTTATTAAATCGACTTTCACTATTAGATTGATTTTTTTTTTTTTGGATTGATTTTGTATAATTTAACATTTTTCCTAATAATATTTCACTTTAATACATAAAAATAATGAATTAGTTCTTAAAATATTCAAATAAAAGCTAACATAAATATTTTATTTTATGAAAAACTATAGTACTTTTTTTAATAGAATTAAAATAAAATAATTTCCTAATTTAGGTTATCGATTAAAATTAATTCAGTTATTAAAAATAGTCCTACTCCTAAGGAACTGCGGTGATTAGACTCGGGTCGCTATCCATCGTCCAAACTACTTTGAGGAGACGTTCATCATCTAGAGCTTTGATTTAACGAAAGCTGTCGGGCCAATTATTTTTTATTCGAACGATATTAAATATTTAAGCACGTTCAATTTCAAATCTTTATGCTTATTGTATTAGGATTAATATCCTATACATAGGCGTTGAAAATTGAAAGTTTCTATAAGCGTATTAGTTTTAGGGTATATGAAGTTAATTTAGAGTATATGATTTAGGGGTTTAGAATTTAGGGATATTTGTTTTAATTTAAGGTTTATGGTTATAATTTAGGGTTTAGCTTTTAGGGTAATATGGTGAGGATTTAGGTTTTAACCTATAAACCCTAAATTGTAACCATAAACTTTAAATTGAAACAACTATCCCTAAATTCTAACCCTACACCTAAATCCTATACCCTAAACTAACTTCATATACCCTAAAACTAAGGCGCTTACGGAGACTTTTAGTTTCCACCTGTGTATATAAAATATTTATCCATTGTATTAATACAATATCAACGAGTTATATTCAATCAGATCATCCATTCATATTTAAGTATTATTATATTGATTAGTTTTTGGTAAGCCTTATTTCCGGTCAGTTTGAAATAGTTATTTTCTTGATTTTTAATTCTAAATTAATTGAATTTGATAGTCAATTGATAACGTCCTATACACATAGGCGGTGGAAATTAAATGTTTCCACAAGCGCCTTAGTTTTAGGGTATATAGTTTGGGGTTTAGGTGTATGGGTTTAGAATTTATGGATAATTGTTTCAATTTAAGGTTTAGGGCTATGATTATAACTCTAAACCTTAAATTAAAACAATTATCCCTAAATTCTAACTCTCTACACCTAAACCCCTAAACCCTATACTTAAAACTAAGACGCTTGTGAAAAGTTTTAGTTTCCACTGTCTGTGTATAGAACATTTATCCATATATTAATACATTCTTTTATACAAAATAAACTTTTACTACTACCATTTAATATTTCATAATATATATAGGATAATACATTTTTTAATAATATGTATCTAATTTATTAACCGATTGATTTATATTGAATTTTGTAGAGACAAAGGCTTAAAATGAAGACGACCCTCTTAATCCGTTTTTTTTTCTATTCACAATGTCAAGATTCGAACCACTAACCTTACTAATGGAACCTAACACCTCATCCTAGAATTGGAATCATCTGCTCTTTTCGGTGGCCCTATTAATGTTGAGTACCGAAAAAGAGCAAAGCATTTTTATCTCTCGTTTGTTAGACTAACTGGTTGTTGATTGGGATAACACCACTTTTAACCCGCCCTATTATGGTTTTTTTTTTCCTTTCAAAATCACCAACTTGTCTGAAAAGGGAAGAAATGAAAGGAAAGCAGTGGAGGAGCGAGTTGATAGTGGTGCAAGAGTGGGGTCCAATGGACATGATTCCAAAGCCTCCTATAAATACCTCCTTGCATTGCTCCATCATCAATCAAACATCAACACCCGAATCACCTTCTTCTTCAACTTCAGTCACCAATTTACATCAAATATTCAAGCAAAAGCACTACCTCAGAGGTCTCTACTGCAGACCTCTGGTGGATGCTATTGCTATTTGCTGCTACTAAACAAAAGGTAAATAATCTCAATTTTTTTCATTTCTAATTTGTTATTATGGTTATCTACATATACCTTATCTCTTCATATATATAATATAAGCAACATTCTTGTTTCATAGTAACTTGTTATTTGTTGTTTACCTATACCTATTCCCTAAGCTTTTTTGTTTTGTTTCTTTGAACTATGACAGGTAAATTTGTGTAATTTCACTTGGAGAGATGTCTGCTCCACTTTGCAACACCTTTCTATTATTATCTTCTACTTTGAACATCACTGAAGAGGCCATGGATGCCAAGAAGCAGGGCATAGTATCCATTCTCCGATCGGATTTCGACATCCCGGCCAAAGCTACTTCGCTTAGAAGGACGTTGTCGGCCGATATGTCGTCCCAGAAATGGTTAACTCAACAAGGATTAGTGTCTGCCCTGAAGAAGAGTCCATCATCACAGGAATTCGATGTTTCTTTATCGTTGGAGGAAGGGGAAGACGATATGGAAGCCCCGAGTCAATTCGATATCTGGGCTTCAATCCAACAAAAGAAGGAAGTTGAAAATGGAGGGCAGATCGATATGTGGAGCTCAATCGTATCACAAAAGGCCGAGGAAGAGACTTTGAAGTGTTCCCCACCTTATATCCACCCTCTTGTGAAGCGATCAGGTAGCTGTTTGAGCGAGAAAAGCCTAGAAATTTGCACCGAGAGCCTTGGTTCCGAGACCGGCTTCGATGGATTCTCTTTAGAAACCGGTGACATGGAGGAAGATAAGCAAGAGGATCAACAACAACAAGTACTGCTATACCAAAAGCATGAAAGAGTGGCACCGGCGATCATGCCTTGTTCCGATGGTGAAAAGGCAAGAATTGCGAAATTCGACTATGATGTTGGCAAGAAATTGCCAAACACATCATTTCCTCCATCGATTCCTTCCCTTTCGAGGCGCTTGAAGACTCGTCGTGATAACGGTAGATTGGTCATTGAAGCTGTTTCAGTGCCTTCATTGAACAACTTTCTTGCTCAACGCCATGATGGTCGCCTTGTCCTCACTTTTGCCAATACAACCGCAATCAATGATGCAGAAGAAGAAGAGTTAAAAAGCTATGGAGAAAAAGAAAGTGAAGTAGACATTGATGAAGAAGAAGAGGAGGAAAGTGAAGATCAGTGTTGTGAGATTGATCAGGCTCCTAAACTGTCAAGTGGAGTAATAAATGTGCACAGGTTAGCTGTGATGATGAACAAGCCGATATGGTTAGCAAACAGGAACTCGACATGGCCTAAACTCAAATTCGGAGACGAAAGGGAGGAGAGAGTAGAACCAACAACCCCACCACCACCACTAGCACATTCATTGCCACCGCGTCCACCGTCAAAGGCGGTAGCGGCAGCGGGAGCAAGATCATTCAATGCTTATGAGTACCACTGGAGGAGGCCCAATCAGGGCATGTCACCAACAATGGAAGATAATAGCAAGAAGCAGATGATTCTGTCAGGGAATCTAATGGGCAATAAAGAAGGGAAGGTGAAAGGTGAATACTTTGTTCCAATGTTAAAAGGGTGCAAGGAAGCTAGGAGGTCCATTCTCTTCTGGGAGCCCCACTGCATTGCCACTTCCTGATGATCAAAATCCATGTCCAGATTGTGCCTATCATTATTGTTATTATAGAATCAATATTATCCTGTTTTTTCCTCTCTTGACTAGTTTTTTCCACCTCCACTCTTCTTTGAGGATGGTGATTGTGTAGTCAAAATTCTAATAAAAAGAAGGATATGAGGGAGAGAAATGAATACTTTATGGAAATTTTGTATTTTGATTCTCTTTGTCCATTTGTAGTTAAAGGCGTCAACTTTGGAATTGGTGGACTGTCCTGTCTGATGGCTTTGCAAAATTCTTACCCAATGTGGTTTCAACAACTGTTTTTAATCTGGGTAAATTACATAAATGGTCCCAGTCTATGACCTAATTCTTTTTTGAGTCTTATGACTATGAGAAATTACAAATAGGTCCCTCGACTAATTGCGACTAACAAATCGGTCTAATTCCGTTAAAAAATAAATGACTGATAAAGTGACAGTTAATAAAATTTGTATAATAATAAATTTAACCCTTAACCTTTACATTTTATTTTAATTTGGTCCTAAATTTAAAATTTTAACTCTCAACATTTAAATATTACAACATTTTAGTCCCTTAAATCTTAAACTTCATCTTCTCCCCTTCTAATAACAAAATATATGCATCTCATGCTGTGGGTAACTCATCATAGATGGCTGCCGTAAACATCAATGGATGTTTTGATTCTCCAATAATTTTTCACTACTCATACAAATGGGGTTACAGATTGCTACCGTTAACATCAATGGAAGTTTGTTTTTTTAGAAGGGGAAGAAGATGAAGTTTAGGATTTAAGGGACTAAAATGTTGTAATATATAAATATTGAGAGATGAAATTTTAAATTTAGCACCAAATTAAAATAAAATGTAGAAGTTGAGGGTTAAATATGTTATTATATAGATTTATTAAACTGACATGTCTTCAGCCGTTTATTTTTTAACGAAATTAGACCGATTTGTTAGTCGCGATTAGTCGGGGACCTATTTGTATCTTATCATAGTTAGGGGACTCAACAAAGAATTAGTTCATAGTTGAGGGACTATTTATGTAATTTACCCTTTTAATTTTGGGGACAAAATCATCTAGAAGTTGATACATGGGCTCGGCTTTGCTCCTTTTATGTTTAGATTTAGGTTGGGACTGTGATTGATATTTTTACTTTAATAAAATCATTTAAAATCAATTAAAAAACTATTTAAAATAAAGGCAATATTTTATGAATTGGTTAAAATTTAAATGGAGTATTTTTATTATTTTGGTGTTTGAAAAAAAAATTATGTTCATGTTAACTCCTAAACTAAAATACCATTTAACTCTATAAATTATTATCACATGTATCATAAAGAAGAAATCACAAATCAAATCCTATTATTATTTTAAAATTTTAAACATGTACATAAAAAAGATATTTGACAAAAATCTAGGGTAATTATTCTAAGCGCGTGTGAGTTTTAGTAGGGGTTTTCAAAAATATCCGGCTGGAACTATTTAATCCGTCGACCCGCATATTCGATTGAAAATTATCGGGTATTTATAATAAAATATTCAAATTTTTTAAGCTGAGTATCAGACTCGTAATTTTTCTGGGTAGTCGGGCCGGGTCAGGGCCGAAATTTTTTATAACCGGGTACCCGACCTGACCCGGTAATTTTAATAATTTTATATTTTAAATTCTATTTGTATTTTATGTTTTTTTACTATTTTCCCTAAAATTAATTTTAAATCCCTAACTTCTTTTTATACTTGTATTATATAATTTAAAAATTAAAAAATTTCAAAAATATTTGTATTAATTTGTCAATATGAGATTCGAAAGAAAAATCATGATCGAGATTAATATTTTTAATACATTCTTTTGTCGATAAACTTTAATATATATATATATATATATATCTAAATATTTCTCTCTTAAAACTAACATCAAATCAATAATTTTTGTGTTTGAAATATATGTGTTTCTTATGTACTTTTTTAAATAGATTTAAGAAATATATAAAAAAGTAAACCAGGTACTCGGTACTCGATTTTACGGGTACCCAGCTCTTATGGGACGAGTCACGGGCCGACATTTTGGTACCCGGATATGAACACCCCTAAGTTTTAGGGTTCAATGATTTTGTTTAGAGTCTAGTGTTTATGGGTTTAAGTGTATAATTTTAAATTTAGGGAGTGTAGTTAGAATTTAGGTTTTGGATTAAATTTAGAATTTATAGGTTAAAACCTAAATCACTAACCATATTTCCCTAACATATAAATTTTAAATTCCAATCTTAAACCCTAAATTCTAAACCCGTACACTTAAACCATAAACCCTAAATTATGCCTCTAAGCCGTAAAACTAAGATGTTTGTAGAAACTTTTCGTTTCCACTAGAAATATTTTTCTCTTTCTGAAATTCTAAATTTGAATAATTTTATCTAGGGTAAACTACACAGATAACCACTGAACTATGAGTTGGTGTCAAAATGACCACTATATTATTTTTTTCGGCAAATGAACCACACAACTATTTAAGTGGTTCCATTTTAGCCACCTGCCGTTACAAAAGTAACGACGCAACTGATGTGATTTTTTTTTCAATTTTTTTGTCACGTCGGATATCCATATGCCCACATCAGATTGCCAGGTAAATAAAAAGCACATGCTCATTTGCTTATTTAAATTAACGTGAAACCCTAAATTTATAAACATCACATTCCCTTTTAAGATTTCAAAGACAGAATGTATTCTTGGAGGCCGAAGTTTGATATGGATGCAGAAATAAAACGTGTTTGCTATTGTGGAGCTCGTTCGATGATGAAAACATGATGGACCGATGAAAATCCAAGTAAGAAATTTTGGGGTTTTGGAAATTATGAAAAATGGGTTAGGGGATGCAAATTTTTTTACTGGTATGATCCACCAGTGAGCCCTAGGTCGAAATATGTTATTGTTGGTCTTCGAAGACGGGTTGATATTATGGAGAAACAAAGGAAGAAATAAAGAATTTGGGGAATTTTAGTTCTTGGTGTGGTGTTTTTCATTGGGTTTTTTTGAGAACAATGTTCTCCTAATTGTAAGGGTTTAATAGGTGCTATAGAAATTTCATTCTGAATGTGGGTTTTAGATATTATGTATGAATTTAAGGTATTTGTGATGTAATAGAATCTTCATTTTGTGTGTTTTACCAGTTTGTGTATGAAGAAATAAGATATGAAATTTAGGGTTTAATATGTAAGGGATCAATGTAAATAAATGGGATATGGAATTTGTGTAACTGTGTTACACACTTTTTGTAATGTAATAGAATGAAAAAATCAATTTTATAAAGTCGTGTTTGACCAATGTTTGACCAATATAAATACTAACAGATAATGTAAACATTAGGTACAATGTAAACAAGAACACATAACTTTATAATGCCATTAAGATTGGAATGTTATCCATACATTACATAATGTTTGACCAATACACAACATTTTTTGTAAAACTCCAAAATATTGACCAACTAAGGAAGGCCAATCAAAAAATATTGCCTATTACAGAAGGCCAATCAAAAAATGTTAACCTATTAAAGAAGGCCAATCTAAATATTATAAACTCTGTGATACTTGTTTTCACAACAACATAACTTAGTTTGGTCAAATGTAGGTCTATGTTCTAACAAAAGAACAAAAAATAAGCTGCTTCCTTCCAACATATTCAAAAATCAACCCTTGGAGATGGTTACTGGCACAACTCTCTTGACTCCTATAGATAGAAGGGGTAGGCATCCATCTTACAGTATGGACTTGTGAAAGTTGAGTTGGCCTTGGACTTGACCTTGAATTTGTTCCAACGTGGCTTGTTGTTGGGGTGGTTCATGCATGGCTTGTAGTTGGGGCATTTTCATGTTTTGAAACTCTGGGAGCTCTTGCATTTGCAGAAGATGTGGATGTTTGTTTAGGTGCAGGCCTTTTGACATTGCCACCAACCTGTCCCTTACATGCCCTAATATTATGTCCACTCCCCCACATTTTTTGTAGTAAATCTTGACACCCTTCTTTGAAACTTTACTAGGCTGAGGTATTGCTTCATCAGCCTCTCTTCTTTGTTTCTTGTGTGGTCTTCCTGAAGGTCTTCTAAATATAGGTGGTAGGATAAGCTCAGGTGTTTCTTCAACAGTCCATTGTTTCTTATCCCTCACTGGACTGATCAAATGTGAATAAACTGCCCTTTAAGTTGAGACATGATAGCAAGGGTCTACATATTTTTCTGGCCTATTCGGAAGTGACAAAATAACATAAATAGCATACACACAAGGGATGCTTGTATAGAAGAAAGTAAACAGTAAAAACTTATACTAAACACAGTAAAAATCTAAACTAAACACATATATACAACATAAACATAAACTAAACACAAAGTAAACATTATAAACCTATACTAAACATATATACACAACATAAACCTAAACTAAACACAAAGTAAACATTATAAACCTATACTAAACACAGTAAAAACTTAAACTAAACACATATACACAATATAAACCTAAACTAAACACAAAGTAAACATTATAAACCTGTCAGTTTTCATTTTCTACAGGAGCATGTCCAAGCTTGGATATTAACTGTATGCTGATTTGAAGAACCACATGACACTTGGTACATGTGTCCACCAGCATAAATGGGCCAACAACTGCATAATTAAAAAATAGATAGTTAAGCCAACTTTAATAAAAAAATAATTGTTTTAATAATTAGTCATACCTATATGCTACTGAAGTTGCATGGTCGAGTTTCTTTTGAATTTTAGGGCATAGAAGCCCGTTTCACTTTTCAGCACGTTCTTTTCTTTTTGCAAGCCTTTGCATCAATTTTGTCCTGACTAACTCCAACAATGTGATGATTGACTTGTCTCTAGCTTCGAGTATTAACTGACCATATAAAAACAATAAAAGTTAGTACAATTTGATAAACAAGCAAATTAAAGGTTGATGGTCAATTTACCTTATTGAAATATTCGCAATTATTATTCAGAAGCATGTATGACTTGCATCTGAGGGAAATGTGTGATTTCGACCACATCCTTGGGTCTTTAGGTGCCAACCAATTTCAAGCAGTTTCTGATAAATCCTACAGAAATTAAAAGTTCATGGTCAATTTTAAAATACAAGTTTATGAAACTGATTTTAAAATACAATACCATACCTTCAAGTTTGACATTGCAGATTCAAACTCCCTGACATATGTTGCCCTGACAGCTTTTCACAGCTGATCTTTTAGTGCTTTTCCAACAAAGCCATTGGTTTTAAAATTAGAGTACAAGTGCCTCACACATGTTCTGTGTTCAGCATAAGGGAACAGTTCTTGAACAACATCCATTAGTCCCTGCATCCAACAAATTAGGAACTTCATTAGCAAATTAAATTATAAATAAACAAAAAAATAAAAGCAGACATACCTTCTGTCTATTAGTCATGAAGGTGAACATGTGAGAGTTGTTTATCCCTAAAGGCTTAATACAAATTTTTCCCCTAAAGTATACCCGATTTTCCAACTTGCCCCCTAAACATCATTTTGCTCACTTTTTCCCCTTAAACAATTTACCGTTACCCATTTTGCCCCATTCCGTTACCCTTTTTCGTTAAAAAAATTCAACTAATAACATCCTGCCACGTCATCAACGGATTCACTAAGTCAATTCGTCTGGTTTTATTTAAAGGGTAAATGACATGTCAAGTCTGTCAGGTTTGTTTTTTGTTCAATTTAGTCATTGAAAAGTCTATTTTTACCTTAAATTGACCCCTATTTATTTCTAATTTTTATAATTTAGTACATTATTTTTTATTATTAATAATATTATTTTATTAAAATGTTAATATTTAATAAAAATAAATAAAAACAAATATTTTAATACTAAATTAGTAATTTTTTAGATTCGAATTCCAATTATATTCTAATTATTTTTTTTGCACAGCAAAGTATGATTTTATTTATGTGAAATCATACAAATTCGCAATTCACATTGGCCTCATTAAAAACCTCTGTAAGCCTAGGTAGAGGAAAAGAGTACCAATGTGATTGTGCCACGGACAAACATCAGTTCATTGTCTATACAACGATACCCAATTACCCCTATCAATGCCACTTTTCGCCAAGGAATCCGCCACGCCATTTGCTTCTCGAAAGATATGGTTGAAACACACGCAGGGCAACACGGTGCAGTCCTCTTCAATCTGTTGGAACCATCGCCAAAGCTGCCACGGTCGACGTTCCGGTCGATGCAGCTGCGATACAGCTACCATCGAATCAGATTCCACCACAATCGATGAGACCATCCCCAATCGCATCTCACATAACAGCCGTAAGGCATAAGCAATCGCCTTAATTTCCGCAACATTGGAGTCAGCAATTCCAATCGAGCCCGAAAAAATCGCCAAAATACGGCTATGCCAATCCCTTAGTACACCCCCACACCCTGCCAATCCCGGTTTTCCCCTTGCTGCCCCATCCACATTGAATTTCCATACACCCTCCATTGGGGGTATCCAAACGACGTGCAACCGAGTCGGATGTGCTGCACGTTGCACCGGCCAGCAGTGCCTCGGACACGTCCACCAGATCGCTTCATTCACACTCGCTTCCTTCATGAATGCACGAGTCGAACACAAGGCTCGTAATTGGACAAGAAAAAATACCGCACGACTCGATGTTCGGCGGTCTTGGAACATAAGATCGTTCCTCGCTAACCACAACGACCACACTACGCTTGCACAACCAATCATCCACCAAGCCTGAACCTCCCCATGAAACCAACCCAACCAGCATTGAGCAAGAAATTCACCAATTTGCCGCGGCCGAACCACAACAACATCCCACCATGAGAAAAAATCAGACCACACATTGTACGCAAGCGTACATGACCATAAGATATGGTCACAATTATCTTCACCACTAGCACACCATCGACAAACGAGAGAGGACAACGTGATGGGTATTCCGCGATTTAAAAGCATGCGTAGAGTCGGCAATCGATCTACCAAAATAAACCACAAGAAACATTGAATTTTCGGCACAAGCGGCATATTCCAAACCATACCCACCTGCAATGAATCGGATAAGCCAAATGAGGACATCAAACCATGCAATTTATCCACCAAAAACAGCCCCGAATCAGCATGTCTCCACACAATCCTATCCGACACTCCCGTACGCAACTTCAAACCTGCTACACAAGCTCTCAATTCATCAAGCTGTTTGTTTCAAAGGCTCATAACTCCCATCGAAATCGAGTCGCCCATTCCACACTTGGGCAGCTCAACATCTCACGGAAAAAAAATCAATTTATTTGACGCCAACCCAAATAATCGTGGGAATATATTCTTCAGAGGTTCCTCGAGTGCCCAGCAGTCCCACCAAAATAGCACCTTATCACCCTCCCCCACAATCCACATAAATTGGTTCACATTTAAAAGTTCATCCACATATTCATCATTTTGCACCTCGACGATTTGTTTCCACATCGCCGACATGTGCCTTTTGCCTTTCTGCTGGATTTTCCACTTTTGTACATCCGTACCATATTTTGCCACAATTATCGACTTCCATAATGAGTCCTCCGATTGTGCAAAACGCCAAACCCATTTTGCAAGTAATGCCAAATTTCTGAAACGTAAATTCACCACCCCAAGTCCTCCCAACCGCTTTGGCATACACACCACATCCCAGCTAATCCGGCTCATCTTCAACCTCTCCTCCGTACCACCCCAAAGAAAATTCATCCGAATGCTATTAATGCGTCGTACCACCTTTTTAGGTACCATAAAAATACCCATGTAATATACAGGAAGTGCAGATAATACTGTATTAATTAATAGCAACCGACCCGCAAACGATAGAGACTTACGCTTCCACCCTGCAAGCCATTTACGAACATTTCTGATCAGCGGTTCCCAAACTTCCTCCCCACGTGGATGAACACCCAATTTAATTCCCAAGTACATAATCAGTAATTCACCGATCGGGCATCCTAGGACCGACGCAAAATTCGTAGTTATCACATTATCCACCCCAATTCTAAATAAACAGGACTTGTCATAATTTATCTGCAATCCAGAGGCATACTTGAAACATGTAAGCCCTCTTTTCAAGTTCCTCGCAACCTCCACATCTCCCGATAAAAACATAATTGTGTCATCGGCGAACTTTAAATGAGACATAACAATATCCCCAACCACTCGCACCCCTTTTATCAACCCCAATCGTTCCGCATTTACCATGAACTGGTGGAGTAATTCAGCTACTATCACAAACAGAAGCGGCGATAACGGATCCTCTACCTAATGCCTCTTCACATCGGAAATTCCTTCGTCGGACTACCATTTATCAGAATCGACAAACGAACAGAGCTCACACACGCCATTATCCACCCTCTCCACCTCTCACCAAAGCCCATACGGCACATAATTCGATCTAAGCAGGTCCAATCGATGCAATCATAGGCTTTCGCAAAATCTAATTTCAGAATCACCCCCATTCGCCAAATTACCTTTCTTCATAGAATGAATTACCTCATTGGCTAATAGAATGCCATCAAGAATTTGTCGGCCCCTGATAAAAGCAGCCTGCACGTTAGTAATCAACGAAGGTAACACCCCTTGCAATCTTTTCGCCAAACATTTCGCCAGGATCTTATATATAGAGTTCAACAAGCAGATCGGGCGAAAGTCCCCTATAACTCTCGGACAATCTTTTTTCGCTATCAATACCACAAAAGTTGAATTGACTCCCTTTGGTAATCTACTTGATTTGAAAAACTCAGCCTGAAATCTCATAATATCCGCCTTTAGAAACTCCCATCCTTTTTTGAAGAATTCAAATGGGAAGCCATCCGGGCCTGGCGCCTTCGCCCCCTCGCAACTCCAAATCGCAGCCCTCACTTCTTCTTCCGTGAATACCACTTCAAGACCCCATTGATGTTCATTTGTCAATATCCCAAAGTTCACATTCGATAAGAGGGAGCCTGCTGAAATTGGTTTATCAAAATGCCTCTGAAACTCTCTTCGGAACAAATGTTTCATCCTTTCCGGATTAGTTTCCCACTTACCCTCTACTTGAATGCCTGAAATATGATTTTGCAGCAGCCGAAGCTTCGCCGCTTTGTGATAAAAACTAGTATTACGATCTCCCTCCGCCAACCATAGGACTCGTGATTTTTGTCGCCATATGGAGTCTCGTAATTTTGCCAGCTTCCACAATTGCATATAAAGCTCCTTTGTCCGGGAAATGTCCTCCTTCGATTGCCCCGTAACCCCAAATTTAGCATCTATTGTATCCAATTCCTCGACCACATTTTTGTACTGTTCTTCAATACCCGTAACACCCTGCTTATTCCAGCCTTTTAACATAAGTTTCAAGCCTTTCAATTTCGTTGAACTCGCAGCTCCCTCATCATTCAACGATAGTCTTTTCCATTCATCCTCCATTGCTTGAATATCCTTCAGCCACACATTAAAAAATCGAAACGGTTTCGGCCCACTATCAAATGCATCACCAACAAGCAATATGGGTGAATGATCGGACAATTCCTTCGGCAGGTTCACCACTGTCAATGCCTCAAACTAGTTCACCCATCCTTGCGTAACAAGGAAACGATCCAATCGGCTTCCCTTCCCCCCAGACCAAACCATGTAAATATCTTGCCCTGCATCGGCACATCGATGACAACAATTTGTTCAATGAAAGCACAAAAATTACTCATACCTCTAGCAAGATGTGCAATTCCCGTATGTTCCGCTGCCTTTGTCACCATGTTAAAATCGCCACATACGCACCATTCAATTTGGTTCGATTGCACCACATGGATAATTTCCTCCCAAAAGATCAATTGCTCCACGATCACACAAGGTGCATACACTCCAATCAGCCCTGCCGACCACTCTTCCTTCACCCACCGACCAACCAATATAATCATATTCTTTCGTCGATCCTGTGATTCTACTTTGAATCCTTTAGGATCCCAAATTGCAAGAACCCCACCCGCTCTCCCTTCGGATGGCACAAAACTAAATTCGAATACATCCTCATACCAAAGCTGGCGAACAATCCCATATGTGATCAGCTCCGTTTTGGTCTCTTGTAGTAGAGCAAAAACGCATCTATGTTGACGTAGAATGCGCTGAATAGATCTCCTTTTCGATAACGCACCGATCCCACGTACATTCCACGACAACATTTTCATTGTTTGCTAGATTTTGTGGCTACGCGCTTCAATTAAGCGCACTATATCTCTAACTATCTCGTCTTCTCGTCCCTCCGTTACTGCCCCTATTAAATTCCCCAAGTCCACTGTCTCCCTAGCCTCGCACAAAATCCCTTGCTTACGGCACACAAAATCTGAGTCCGATAAAGAACCATTCACAACTACCTTTGTTCATGTGCTCAAGTCTTTCTTTTTCCGTGGCCGTGCATGTCCCCGTTTCGTGAGCTGTTCTACTGTTGGTTTATCCCCCTCCTTCGCCAAGCATGCCTCAATCTCCTCTATTTGTCGAATACGTTTTTGTTCCCCATTCACTTCAACTACTATAGCTTTATTTGCTCTTGGTAATTTAACCCTTGGCCCATTCCTCGCTGGGCTCAATTCTGTCCGAATTTCCTTCGATTGAACTTCACATAATTTATCAACATCCTCCACAGCACACAACACCTCACCACTTGCCCGTTCACCCACCTCCCTATTCAATATCCCCACTTGCTCATCATCCATCCAGCTCGATGTCTCAACCACTCCCCACTCCTCTCTTTAGTTTTCTTTCCAAATGCGATCAAGGTAGCTCCTATCAATCACTATTTCCCCCTTCGTCTTTGTGTCTTCTATTGAGACGGAATTCGGCACCACTGTATCCTCCATTGATGATTCCTTATCATTATAGACATAATTTGTTTTCCATTCAATTTATCTGTCCCCCGCATCTTCTTTACTCTCACTTGAGTCCACGTCGCAGCTGCAATCACATTTAGGCCATATCGCTTCCTCAAACTCTAGAACACGGACTTGAAATGTCTCCTCTGCCACTTCCAAATCAATTATTTCATCAATGTGGAAAGCCCAATCAGTTTCGATTTGTATTCTTGCTCTCTTAAACGAGGATGGGGCTAAAGTTTCTATGTCAATACGGGTCAATACACCCCATAATGCCGCAATATTGCTGAAAGTTTCCTTCGACCAGGCGTGTAACGATAAATTCCAAATTGAGAGCCAAATCCTCCTACTTGGGATTGTTGTTGTCGGCGACCATGGTGATACACTCTCTAACCAATGTTCTAATTTTCCAGATCGCAACATCTCCCCCCGGGCCTTCTTTGTGTCAAACATCAAGAGAACAACTGATCCCGCTATCCGCATCACTGAGAATCCAATCAATCCTGAATTGTGTAATTCCTTCGCTAGTTCTGCAATTTGATATGGTCGACGGCAGAAGCCTATAGCACAAGTCTTTAAGATCTCATATTTCTCCATATCAATAATCCCTTTTGCTTGTTTGCGTGGCGCCGTGTCCAGTTTCCTTTCCTCGTTTCGGGGACTATCGTGATTCATTGGATCACTCCCCTTCCCCCGTTGGCGCCCTACCAAATCTGGTTGATCTCCATTCCCCTGAAAACTCTCCTTCTTTTCTAGTGATCGCGCATGTCTATTAGACTGGGAACTAGCCGATTGTGTCTTCCAATACCGTTGTCGTGTTACCTCCCGCTCTCTATTATACGCCATCGTAACCCTAATCTTTGAACCATATAACCAAAAACCATTCAGTCTTTCGATTACCCTATTCGCGTCGATCGCCGATGCCATTCTGACAAATCCAAAACGAGTGCCATCTCTCGCTCTCTTACGGGGTACAAACACGTCGACAACCACACCATGGTGATCAAAAACTTGCCAGACTCCCTACCAGTGTAGTTGATTTGGCAAATTCGCCACAAACAACGTCCATACTCGGTTCCCAATCCCCACACCTCGTCGTTCTTCTTGAGCCCTTCTTCCGTTTATTTATTTTATTATTATCTTTACTTTATTCCTAGTTAGGAAAGGAATATACACATGCAATTATTAATTCTAATTTCACTATATTTGAATTATAGTTTTTGAGTAAAATTTAAATTATATTCGAATCATGTTCGTATTATATTCGAGTCATATTCAAATTATATTTGAATCATCTTCTAATTATATTCGAATTATTAATTCGAATTTTGCTATATTCGAAATATATTTTTTGAGCAAAATTCAAATTATATTAGAATTATATTTGAACCATGTCTATATTATATTCGAATCATATTCAAATTATTTTCGAAATATAATTTGAATGTGATATTTCGAATGTAATTCGAATATGATTCGAATATAATACGAACATGATTCGAATATAATTCTAATATAATTACATGTTTTTTCAACTATTATATTCGAATCATGTTCATAGTATATTTGAATCGTGTTTAACATGTAATTATATTTGAATCATGTTTAACAGGTAATTATATTCGTATCATGTTCATATTATATTCGAATCATATTCAAATTATTTTTGAAATATAATTTGAATATGATATTTCGAATGTAATTTGAATATGATTCGAATATAATATGAACATGATTCGAATATAATTCTAATATAATTACATATTTTTTGAACTATTATATTCGAATCATGTTCATAGTATATTCGAATCATGTTTAACAGGTAATTATATTCGAATCATGTTTAACAGGTAATTATATTTGAATCATGTTTAACAGGTAATTATATTTGTATCATGTTTAACAGGTAATTATATTCGTATCATGTTCATATTATATTCGAATCATATTCAAATTATATTATAAATATGATTCAAATATAATATGAGCATGATTTGAATATAATACGAACATGATACGAATATAATTACCTGTTAAACATGATTCTAATATAATTTGAATATGATTCGAATATAATAGTTGAAAAAACATGTAATTATATTAGAATTATACTCGAATCATGTTCATATTATATTCGAATCATATTCAAATTATATTTCGAAAAGAATTTGAATATGATTCGAATATAATATAGACATGATTCAAATATAATTATAATATAATTTGAATTTTGCTCAAAAAATATATTTCGAATATAGCAAAATTCGAATTTAATAATTCGAATATAATTAGAAGATGATTCAAATATAATTTAAATATGATTCGAATACAATACAAACATGATTCGAATATAATTTGAATTTTACTCAAAAACTATAATTCAAATATAGTGAAATTAGAATTAATAATTAGAATATAATTGGAATTCGAATTTAAAAAATTTCTAATTTAGTATTAAAATATTTGATTTTATTTATTTTTATTAAATATTAATATTTTAATAAAATAATATTATCAATAATAACAAATATTGGACTAAATTATAAAAAAAACAAATAGGGGTCAGTTTAAGGTAAAAATAGACTTTTCAGTGACTAAATTAAACAAAAAACAAACCTGACATGTCATTTACCCTTTAAATAAAACCAGACGGATTGACTTAGTCAATTCGTTGATGACGTGGCAGGATGTTATTGGCTGGAATTTTTTTTAACGGCAAAGGGTAACAGAATGGGGCAAAATGGGTAACGGCGAATTGTTTAAGGGAAAAAATGGGCAAAAAGAAGTTTAGGGGGGCAAGTTGGGAAATCAGATATACTTTAGGGGGAAAAGTTGTATTAAGCCATCCCTAAATCAACAACTAAGATTTCCAGAAACCAACACCAAGCTGATTCACACTCACTCTCCACAACTGTAAAAGCTACTGGGAAAATTGAGTCGTCTGCATCAATCCCAACTGCTACTAAAAGATGACCCTGATAATACCCCTTCAAGTGGCATCTATCAAAACCAATAATAGGCCTACACCCTGCCTTAAACCCATCTTTCATTGCTTGTATACAAACATAAACCCTCTCAAAATGCCTCTCATCTAACTTACGTAATGTTGTTGTCCCTAAATTTGAGTACCTTAGTTCACTTAGGTAAGCATACAATTTTGCATACTGCTCATTCCGGTTCCCATGCATCATTTCAAGGGCCAAATTGTTTGCCCTAATACACTTACTCTTGCGTACTATGAGACCCCAATCTTTATGTACAACATGTTTTAGAGAAGTACTAGAGAATGTCGGATCAACATAGAAATTGTTTAAATACTTTCTAGCAAGCCACTTTGAAGTTACATTACCATTCACAAACTCTTTAAGACAATTATGTTCACCCTTTACTGACCTAATCTGCCAAGCACCTCTAGAAGGATCCTCACCATTAATAGGAGTTACCCATAACACTCATGGACACCCTTCCTTGCATGTCACTTGCACCCTTTTGTTGTCATTTCTTTTTAACTTGACATTGTACTTATTTTTAACACTATACATCCTAATTGCCTCTTTCAATATACCCTTACTTGCAAATATTAAACCAACTTTCAGTATAGGGTTTGACATGTCTATCTTAGCATTAAACTCAGGAAATCTAGGTCTATGTTGTGGACCATATGAATCCGACTCATCTACACTATGTAGTGAGTCAAAATGTCCACCATCACTCTCAACCTATACTTCTTCACTGCCCAACCCTACAGTCACATTATTCATTTCATCATCTGAGCTGAGAAATTCATCCTCACTGTTAGAAAATTTAGACACATCAATGGTTGACTTATATTCAACACCATAATCTTCATCTTCTGAGTCAGACTCAGAATCTACCCTACCCTCAGACTCAAAAACAACATTATCATCACTAGAATTCAGTTCAAGTTCCTCAAACCCTACAACTTCTTCTAAGTAAAGGTGAACATAATGATCATTAGGTAAATTTCTAACCATTTCAATAACATCAGTATCAGTTACCAATTGTTTCACTTCTAAGGGATTAGATGCCACTTGCCAGAAAACCCTAAACCCATAAGTAATCCCTAACTTCTCAACTATACCAGTAATTTCAACCATTGACATGGTGTCAACATCTAGATTATCAAAATAGTCAATTAATTTTTCACTATATTTCACCCTAGGTTTCCTAACAATAAAACCACCATGATATACAACACAGCTGAATTTGTCTGAATTAACTCCTGGTAATAAAAAAAACATTGTTCGGTATATGTATAAACTAAACCTAAAAATAGTATAAAAGTTAGAAACATGTGCAAACCATATAAAAACAGTATAAAAGTCAGAAACATGTGCAAACCATATAAAAACAGTATAAAAATAGCCAACACATATGCATTAATGAAGACCCCACCATCAATGGAACATTCCATATAGAAACATATGCATAAAAGTCAGAAAAACGTGCAAA
This sequence comes from Hibiscus tridactylites, assembly GCA_958450335.1. Classification (NCBI taxonomy): domain Eukaryota; kingdom Viridiplantae; phylum Streptophyta; class Magnoliopsida; order Malvales; family Malvaceae; genus Hibiscus; species Hibiscus tridactylites. The sequence goes on along the minus strand of OY288289.1, from coordinate 19,583,279 downwards.
CCATATAAAAAAGTAGGACTACAGAAATCTAACTTTATTCTATTCTATTAATCCTAAAACATGTGCACCCCACAAAATCTAACTTTATTATATTCATTTATAGGAACACAACAAAATCTAACTTTAAGATTGGAATGTTTATATTAACCTTAAAATTAACATAACATTTTATACTATATACCAAACCAACATAACATTTTATGCTATAACCCTAAACCAATGTAACAGTACATTACATTGTATTAGTTCGAAAAAGTCATTGTGTTAACCCTAAACCAACATTACCTTATATTAAGCACAAAATAAAATGTTAACCCTAATCGCAACACTATTAATCCCAACCAATCACCCCAATATCAGTATTGTATCTCAGGTATCAACCAAAATATGAACCCCAAAGCTCAACTATTATCGTTAATCTTAATCAATCACCCCCAAAATAGTAACCCTAATCTCAATATGAACATTAACCAAAATCAGTAACCCTAATCTCATTATTAACGTTAATCCAATTTATTAACCCTAATCTCAATATTACCGTCAGTCCAAATCATTAACCCTAATCCTAATCTCACTATTAACGATAAACCCAATCCCAAAACAAGCAAACTACATTACAAAATTAAGATAACTAACCGTATTATGGATTGGGTTTCCCTTTTTGCCGAAGAAATCCACTCATCTTCAATCTCTCTAAAGGTTTTTTCTACTTGAATCGTCAATTTTGTTGAGAGAGTCTGAGTGGTTAAGGTTTGAGTAAAAGAGAGTGAGAGTTGTTTGGGTTTTCTTAACCTTTTAATTCTTTCTTTTTCCACGGTGGAAAATGTTTTTTATTTAGGTTACACATCAGACTCCCGTTAGTCATTTAATCGCCACATCAGCTGTGCCGTTAGTTTTGTAACGACGTGTGGCTAAAATGGAACCATTTAAATAGTTGTGTGGTGCATTTGCCGAAAAAATAATATAGTGGTCATTTTGACACCAAACCCATAGTTCAGTGGCCATCTGTGTAGTTTACCCTTTTATCTACGCAATGCACGTGAGTTTATCACTTGAAAGAAAAAAAAACACATAGTAAGAATACTAAAAGAATAGTTCATATTTTATGTACGAAGTTACAATGATAGCCAGCTTTACAACCCTTCCTCTTAAGTTGGCTAACAAGTGAATGAAGTTGATAAGAACCCGTTTCTTACTTTCTCCGGAAAGTCTTATTATAAAATAATGTTATAAATTTCTATTCAAAAAATAATAATGTTGAGTGGATCAATCGAATCGAAATTGACCAAGAGGAGGTGAATTGACTTTTTAAAGTGGAAGGGAGCAAATTGAAAATATGAAAATTGAAGACAAAGCAATTTATAGTGGTTCAAGCTTCGAACAAGCTCTACATCCACTACATTAGCTCCCACTAAGGATTTTGAACAATATTCACTAGATATTCTTCCCCGTTTCTAGGCTTAGGAGGTAACCTTTACGAATCGGTTAATCTTTCTACCCAAAGAATAACCTAGACTCTCTCAATACAAAGAAGGAATGACAATCTGAAAAATACCTCTCACAAGGTTGATATATTGCCCAATTACATGTAATCACTCCCCAAACTTGAAAGAAAATGATACAATGAAAATTACACAAGTGGGGGTTACAAAAATATGACTCTTTAAACTCAAGGGTTTGGATATATGCTTGAATTGTTGCAAATAGGTCCAATAGTTGTTGTCAACGTTTTGGAGGCTTGCTTTTATACCCTTGCATTTATATCTCGAAGTTCTGGTGTTGAGATCATTAATAGAACTGTTGAGCTCCATTTATCCCGTAATAAATGTACTTCTGCAACCTACCGTATCGATACACGAACAATCGTATTGATATTTGTCTCAAAACAGAAAGAGTTGTTGTGTACATTTAAGAGGGCGTATCGATACGCGTATAGGTATATTAGTACGGTTATAGTGTAAAATAAGGGGCGCATCGATACGCAATGACCAAATCGATACGGATTTTGCTCACTGAAATCCTGAGAAAAACTTAAGCAAAAGGTGTATCGATACGCTATATGGGAGTATCGATACGGTCCAACAACCGTTTGAAATTTGCTGATTTCATAACTAACAAGCAATGACTATATTATTAAATGCAAAAATTTATCGAATCAAACCAAACAGTATCGGTACGGGGACAACCGTATCGGTACACTATGCCTTAAAAATAAACTCAATTTAAAAATCGTATCGATACAGGGTTAACCGTATTGGTACACTTTAGGCGATTGAAATTCCAATAACGTAAAAACGTATCGATACGACCTAGGTCGTATCGATATGCCTGGGCGTAAAAGTATAGTTTGGCTTTGAAACACTTAGAAAATTTTGTTTGGTTTGAATGTTTTGACTTAAAATTAATTTTGGTTCAAAAGCTTGTCAATTTTGTGAGACTTTGAAATACTAAAAAATTTATCTATATTTGCAAGTAAGTCATTAGGCAAATTTGTTATATCAAAATCAAATTAGGTTTTACAATCTCCCCCTTTTTTATATAACAAAACAAAATTAAATTTTTAAGTATTTTGAAAACTTTGAAAATTTTCTCCCCCTTAATTTAAGATTATTTTTCAAAATTTTGTAAAAATTTAGGTTTTTACACTTCTTCCCCTTTTTATTAGATCAAAATCAATGCATATAACAAGGATATAGACAAGATATAGAACGATAAAGCACAAAGTAAAGCATAATAAAAGCAACATAATATCATTAAACTTCAAATTAATATCCAAAGCAATATAAGTTCAAATTATTCCAATCTGAAATCCTAAAACAATAAATCAAATCCTAAGGTTCTTAAACATAGAACATAGGTGCATAATAAAATAAAAATCCTAAATGATATGATATGAAATGAGATGCACAAAAATTACTCGTCCCCATCATCTTTGTCCTTGCCCTTTTCTTCATCATCATTGTCATTGGCTTGAGAGTTCTGAGCATTAAGCCAAGCACCATGGAAAGCGGTGAGAGAGACATCCATGGAGGGTTGTTGTTGCTCAATGGCCTTGACTCGATCTTCCAATGAGGTAAAGCATGTATCAATAGCCGCAAATCTCGTATTAATGGTTTTATCTAAAGAAGCAATACTAGTCCCTAATGAGGTGAATTGCTCATTAAGATAAGCCATGAGTCCATCCATAGAAGATTGAGCTTGGTTAACTTGTGGACCTTGTGGAGCCACCGAAGGAGGTTGATCATCTTGAGGAGGAGGTCGATTAACACAAACCCATCCATGGTCCATTTATTCAAAATGTGCACGAGTAAGGATGTGTTCATCGATCGGTTTGCCAAGAGGCTCGGCGACTTCATGAGAACAATCGATATCCTAGGAATGGAACAAGAAACTCAAAGCCATGCCATAGAAGAAAGACTTAACTTGATCGGTGTTGAACAAGATAGACCAAGTCAGCAAACATAATTTGACAAAGGTTTTGGCGCTTACCCTCACGGAAACAACAAAGCTAAAAGGCATCCACTTGGCGGATAGTAGAGAACTCGCCACCAGAAGAGCGAAGCCACCAAGAGATGATAAGATGGAGGATACGGTCATGGGCGTCAATAACGGTTACAGAGCCATGTTGAGAATCTCCCAAAGAGTGTTCATCATCAATCCCTAAATTTTCAAAACCAAAAACATTACATAAAATAGTTTGGTCAATTCGAAATTTCTTACCCATGAGATAGGATTCAATAGCAATAACATGTTCCCTTGCTTGATCATGGATACACCGAGCATTAGCACAAAAAATTAAGATAAAATTTCAATATAAAATCGGGGGTATATTAAAGAAGTCATGAATTTCCATTGTTGTAACAACCTAAAATATTTGAATTTAAAATGTTCCGAGTTTAGAAAAGGGATTGAAACAACTCTCTCATCCCGAATAGAAAAAGCTTGATATTGTTTGTAATGGGCTAAAGCCGAGGGTGATTGAAAACTATGTTGGATAGTATAACCAAGATTCGGTTTAGTAATAACCTCATTTTCTGGATTGATATTTGATGAACTAGAAGGCACTTCTTTTCTTGATCTCTTTTTAATTCCCATTCTAAACCTGAAAACATCAAATCAATTCAAAAACAATGTATGAAATTATCATCACATTCGATCCAACAAATATTCCAATTATTCAAGGTATTGAGATAAACACTATATTTTATAGGTGTAGAGTAAAACCCTCAAGATATTTTGAGTTTGGTGTGAAGAATCAAAGAGATTAGAGGGGTTTTTATAGTGAAAATTGACCTAGGGTTTGAGAAAAAAAAAGAGATTTGATTTTTAATTAAAGTGAAACACTTTTAATGCCCATTTAAAGCTCCAGCGGCATACCATATCGATACACTGACATGGTGTATCGATCCACCATATTTGTATGATTTTTATACCGTATTGATATGCGTGACCGTATCGATACAATTAAGACTGTATCGAAGCCCATTTAGCAACCCGTATCGATACCCTTTTGCCAGAAATGCATAATTGAACAAAATTAAGTTCGAAAATTGGATTTTAATCGACCCTATCTACATGTGTATGATATATGAGAAATATTTATGAACTAAAAACAGATACATACTTCCCCTAGCAACAAGCATATATGCATCAAGAAGCAAAATTACATTAACATGATCATCATTCAAATTCAGGCAAATTTTTGACACTTAAGGGCTCTAAAAGGTCAAGATAGAGTAGTTATACCCAACTCTCTCCTAAGAGACCAAAAAATCACTTTGTTTAATGATTTTGTAAAGATATCCGCTAGTTGGTTTGAGGTATCAACATACTCTAGAACAACATCATTCTTTAAGACATGATCCCTAATGAAATGATGTCTTATCTCTATGTGCTTGGTTCTAGAACGTTGGATGGGATTCTTAGTAAGACATATGGCACTAGTGTTGTCACACTTAAGGGGTATGGTACCTACATCAATTCCATAGTCTAGAAGTTGTTGCTTCATCCAAAGGACTTGAGTACAACAACTTTCGGCCAATATATATTCCGCTTCGGTGGTAGATAGAGTTACACTATTTTGTTTCTTAGAGAACCAAGATATGAACATACTACCTAGGAATTGGTAAGTGTCGGAGGTACTTTTTCTATCTATCTTACAACCCTCATAATCCGCATCAGAATAAGCATGTAGGTTAAAGGAAGAGTCTCTAGGATACCAAAGGCCTAAACAAGGTGTGTTTCTAAGGTACCTAAAGATTCTCTTAATGGTTATACAATATGATTCTCTATGACTAGCTTGGAACCTAGCTATAACACCCCGAAAACCAGTCTAGTCGGAATTAGGTTTCAGTGATCAGAAAATTTATATCAGAAAGGTCTAAATGATTTATTGACTTCATTTGTGTAGTCAAAGCATCATATTAGACTATGGTTGAGTTAATTTATTGATACGGGATCTTATTGAATACATTGGAAATCCTTTAGTGACTAAATTATAGAAAATGAAAGTTTGGGGATAAAATCATAGAACATTGGAAGTTGAGGGACTAACCTTGCGATTATTCCCTTTTCAATTACAATCACCACATACGTGGGATTATCTAAAGGGATTCCTTCCCTTGAAGGAAACCTCTTAATTAAAATAGGAGTAAAAAGGGAATTAAAGGAAGCTTTATCCGATTACAAAACTAAGCTAGCACCTCTCCATTGTTATCGTCTTCTACCTCCAAGCAAGCACCTCCATTGGTGACTTCCAAAAGCTTGAGATTCCTTCGATTTATCAATATCAAATTGCAGCTATCGATCGGGTAAGCCTAAACCTTCAAACAACTAGATGTTTCCATAGATGTAAAGTGTTTAATCTTAAAGTTAAAGTTTGAGTGCCTATGTTAACTTAGGTATTCAAAGCCTTAATCCACGGATATCCCATAGCTATTTTCTATATCGAATTTAAATATTGATTTTGATATCGTTACATTGAATTCGATGTCGTATAGTTAATCCTAAAAATTCCTATTGTTTACCTAGCTCAAGAAGTGGAGAAAGATCATCCACCATCACCATCGAAAGCTAGGAACAAAGGGATTGTCATCCGAGAGCCGTATGAGCTTCAAAATCGAGGTGAGTGTAGTTAGAGTCTCGAGAGTTGGCTAGGTGCCATCTCGAATCATCGATTAATGATTTACTAACCATTGTATTGAAGGATTTTGCATAAAACACTATTGAAATCTATATTGGTAAGTATGTATAAGTATTACATTGAATCCGTGTTCGAAGCATTGTTGTTATTGTCATTGAAATCATTGAATCATTGTTACATAGAGTCATTGAGTATTGGACATTGAATATTGTATAATGCTATTGGAATATTGATATATGCCTATTGCTATTGAATTATCATATTGAAACATTACTATTGAAACACCATTATTGAACTGTTGATTATTGGACCTTGGATTTGAGAGTATTGGATACAATTGACATTTCATAGAATTCATGAGCTCATTGGTACGAGTTTGAGGCTACGACCTATATTGTAGTGCGACGGAGGGACATTGTGTGATTGGTCAAATTGGTGCGACAGAGGGAATATGATTAGACCACTATTGATATTGGTGCAAAGGTGGAATTCGTGTATCCATATATCGAGAATCAATCAAAGGGAACCATTGACTATTGCTATTGATCATTGATGTGAAAACTATTCATATGCTATTGATTATGATTGCTATGTTGATTATTGATGCTATGATGATAAATAAGTTATTGAATCACATGTCTTGTTACTATGGTTAGAGCTATTATTAAAGCATGTTGTTGCATGTGTTAAGTGCACCGTAATTGTGCAAGTATACACGTCGCAAGTAATAAAGTGATATGAGTATCAAGTATCGTCTCTACAAGGATTGGTGTGACTTCCAAAGTTTATTGTCTCGTACTGAAAAGAAATAAAATTCAAGAACACAAGTGATTGTTTCGTTGAGAGAACTTAATAAAATAAAGGGTAAACTACTCCAGTGACCCCCCAACTATGGGTCGTGACCTGTTTTGACCACCCAACCAAAAAATTCAAAATTCGACCACCCAATTGTTTAAATAGACCTATTTTGACCATCGAACGTTAAAATTTAATAGAAAGGTGACGTGGATGTTAAAGTAAAATTTGTATAATTACACACTTGGTCCTTACTAGTTACATATTATACCAATTTAGTCCTGATTTTAATTTAAATAAATAAAACAAGTAAACCAACCAGGTGATGACACGTGTCACCACCTGGTGAAAGGAAAATTAAAATTCCAACCTTTGTTTGGCGTGGGGTTTGATCCCATGTCCTCATGGGTAAATACCCATGCTTTTACCACCACACCAATCCACTCTTTGTAAAATGGATTGTACCATTTTTATTTGTCTATTGCAGGAAATTTCACCCATACTTGCACTCCATCAGTTGAATGGAGTCGACATAAGGAAATGGAGTTGAATCAAATGTGCAAAAACATGATAAAATTTGAACCTTTATCATAAGGCTTATTAATTTGTTTGAAGTAAGAAAGTTTACATATAAAAACCCGCCGGCTCTTTTGGGAATAAATAAGTGGTGTTCTTAAGTCCTAGCTGACCTGCATTTGTTCTCTGTAAACTTCCATCGCTTTCTCTAATCTGATCGAGATTTTAGGAGAAAGAAGGATTTTATTTTGTTCTGTGTAAACATGATGGAGTGCAAGTATGGGTGAAATTTCCCGTAGTAGACAAATACAAACTGATACAATCCATATCACACAGAGTGGATTGGTGTGGTGGTAAAGGCATGGGTTTTTACCCTTAAGGACATGGGGTCAAACCCCACGCTAATTAAATGTTGGAATTTTAATTTTCCTTTCACCAGGTGGTGACACGTGTCACCACCTGGTTGGAGGAAAATTAATATAATAAATAAAATAAAAAATAGATTAAAATATACAATCGGGTGATGACACGTGTTGTCACTTGGTTGGTTTACTTGTTTTATTTATTTAAATTAAAATTAGGGCTAAATTGGTATAATAGGTAACTAATAAGGACCAAATGTGTAATTATACAAATTTTACTTTAACAGCCACGTCACATTTCTGTTAAATTTTAACGGTCGGTGGTCAAAATAGATCTATTTAAATAGTTGGGTGGTCGAATTTTGAATTTTTTTAGTTGGGTGGTCAAAACAGGTCGCGACCCATAGTTAGGTTGTCACTAGAGTAGTTTACCCTAAAATAAAAGAAAGCAAGTAAACTAAGTAGTTTACCCTAAAATAAAAGAAAGCAAGTAAACTAAAGAGTTGAATAATCAAGATGAGAGTGTAAAGTGCTCATTAGTCCTATAATTTATATGCATTCCATCTCAAATTATTGCTGTTCTTAAGTACATTTTAGGCATATTTAGGTTCATGCATTGCATATTTACAGTATTCTCTACTTTGCCATGATTTTACTGATTATCTTTTATTTGGTATGGAAAAGATAAAGTTTTAGTTTAGTTTGCATTCCAGGGCTAGAAGTTGTTAGGAGGAGGACAGACCAGAGGAGAGGATGCAGAGGCAACAGACTAAGGAGTTGTACTGATGCAGTTCCAAGCAGAGAAAGCCACTACCGAGTACCTGACGCCGACGTACCTACCGCCTAGGGCAGCGAGCTGAGGAATTGGAGAATTAGAGTGCGATATGTAGAGCAGAAAATCCTGATTCCAATGATTCCATCCACTCAATTTTCTTATGCCTGGAGTAGTGGACAGAGCCGCTGAAGGAGGAAATCAAGATAACTTGTGGTGGAAGGAAACGAGAAGAAGTCCACATTCAACTCAAAGAAGTCAAAATTAAAGGTTGCATTTAATGCAAAAGCTAATCTAAAGACTTCTACTCCAAGGAGGACTTGACCTAGCTAATGTCTATATATATTTGAAGTATTTTGTAATTGTAGAAAACTTAGGTTTTCATTTGGGCATAGTTTAGGTTTTCTTGCCACCATTATGTTCTAAATTTTCTCCTGGGTTTGGGTTATGTTGTAAACTAGTGTGAGAACGGTTTTTTAGGAATTAAGTTTGTTTTTGCAATAAAACTTCAAGGTTTGCTTATTCTATGCTCCTCATAATTTTCAATTAAGTTCGAAAGTTTAGTTGTTAACTATCTATTTGTTCGGTATCGAGAGAGTGGAACTCACGAAAGGGATAAGTTCGATCCTCATCCTAATCAAGTGTTGATCAATTCGGCCTAGGCATAGGTGCGAGTTTAAGGCGACTAAAAGAGGACGAACCAAGGTTGCTGTCTTTGCAAGATTCACGCTGTGATGGGTATCATCTGTAGTGGGCAATAATAGCATTCTGACTTAGACATAAGCAGGATCAATATTGAAGCGTTCTGCTGAGTTTGTCACCGAGCCAATCGTCCGTTCCACTACCGAGGCAGCGAAAGCGTCAAAGCAACCAATCTGCCATCTTCCGCCGAGACAGCAAAGTCTGGCAACGCAAAGCAAATTATCTCATTCAACGCAGTTTCACACTACTAAGCAGCATAACCTGACTCATTCTATCACTCCGATCTTTTCTTCAATTACTTGTGTTTTATTTACTTTTTATTCTTTTATAACTAAAATTCATTTGTGCATTTAATTTTCTTTGTTCAAGAATTACAACTCGAATAAGCTCTCCAATCCCTGTGGGAGACAATATCTTTTATACTACAACTTGACAAGAGTGTGCACTTGCGCTCATATTTAGAGAACACCCAAACGCTTTACAAGTTTTTGGCCCTGTTTCTGGGGATTGACAACAGTATATTCGTTTCTATATTTCTACACTTTTTATTTTTTATTTGCATTCAATTTTAGTTTTTATTATTTTTATTCAAGAAAAAAGAATTTTACAGTTTTCTTGTCTAGTGCGTAACCAGAGCAAACCCAAAGGGAGAAATCGTTTTCTTTAACGATATCGAACGAAGAGCAAGAGAACTTAAGAAAGAAGTCAGAGAAGCCCTTGGGAAAGCTAAGAAAGAGGGAAAAGCAGAAGCAACCATGCATAACGGCCAAAGACAACCCTGCCATTGCTGCTCAAAACGACAAGGATGGGCAGCACAATCCGCCACCCAGACAGCAGCAGCAAAATCCACCTAGGCAGCAGCCCCCAATTCCACCCAAACAACAACAATATGTACGAACCACCAGGGACTACTTGGAGCATGAATTCAGGGGATTTGACCCAACTGTTGCAAAGCCTGAAATCGAAGCGGATCACTTTGAGTTAAAGCTCAGGATGTTCAACATCATCAACACATTGGGGCCATTTAGAGGAATTGCCACAGAAGGTGCTCGACAGCACTTGAGAGGATTCCTAGACATATGCAGAGCCTTCAAGATACATGGAGTTCATCAAGACGTGCCGAAGCTGAGATTATTCCCCTATTCACTGAGGGATAGGGCAAAACAATGGCTGAACAACCAACCGGCGAAATCATTCAATACTTGGGCAAAGCTGTGCAAAGATTTTCTAGATTGTTTCAGTCCTTCAAACATCAAAGACAGATTGAGAAACGAGATCACAACCTTCTGCCAAGGGGATGCTAAACCATTGTATGAAGCTTGGGAGAGGTACCAATAGATGCTGAACAACTTCCCGTTTCATGGTTTCCCATCCTGGACGCAAGTGTCGATGTTCTACAGTGGAGTAAACCAACCAACACGAATGATGCTCGACGCCTTAGCCAATAGAATCATCCTGGATAGACCACCTGAGGAGGCACTGCAGATTCTGAATAGAATTGCTAAAAAAGACTACAAGTTCCCTACAGCCCGTCGCGGCGGCATAAGGCGGCCAGCTATTGTGAATGAGGTAGAGGCCACCGAATCTGTTAGTGTATGCTTGGATAAGCTGACAGAGTTGGTGATGAACATGGCCAAAGGAAAGACATATGAGGCCAAGGCTGTGGAGCCTTTTTGTGATGAGTGTGGGGGCACTCACGATTCCTCTGAGTGTAATGAATCTGCCAACTTCATGGGAACCTATGAGAGGAATAGATGGCCCAACACCAATACATACAATCCATGCTAGAAGAAGCATCGAAACTTCTCCTAGAGCAATCCAAACACAGCTGTAAATCCAACTCAGCAACCGGGAGGATACCAACAGAACCTGTCCAGACAGCCACCTCAACAGCCACATAATATGAACAATAATTCATTAGAGTCTACTTTACATACTTTTATATCCCGTACTAATGACTTTATTGTCCATACTAATAAATTTATTGACAAAACTGAATATTTCATGGACAAGACTGAAATAAGAATGAACAACCAGGAGGCAGCAATAAAGAATCTAGAGACCCAGTTTGGAAGGTTTGTCGAGATTTTTAACACTAGGTCAATGGGAGGATTACCTAGTGACACTTAAACCACGAAAGGAAAATCCCAAGAGCAATGCAAGGATGTAACAAATAGAAGTGGGATAACGTTACCAATGACACTTTATTGTCCATCAAAGCTTGATGCAAAAGAAACAGCACCTGCTGATCCAGCTCAAGCCGCCAGAAATCCTGCCACGGCAACACCTGAGAAAGGCAACACGGAACCACAAAAAGGGCCGACAGATGACACTACAAATGACCAGACAGAATCTGAACCAGTTACTACTCCCAGAATAAGTTTCTTTCCAAGGAAAAAATCGTAGATACTACACCTTCACCACCATTCCCACAACGATTGAAAAAATAGAAACAAGACATGCAATTTAGAAAATTCATGGATGTTCTGAAGCAAGTAAAAATCAATTTCCATTGGTGGAGCTGATCGAACAGATGCCCAGCTATGCTAAGTTCCTAAAGGATATGGTATCTAAAAGAACAAGAATCAGGGAATTTGAGACAGTGGCAGTAATAGAGGGATGCATGTCTATGCTGCACAATAAGGCGCCGCCCAAACAAAAAGATCCGGGCAGTTTCATAATTCCCTGTAAAATATGAAGCAACCACTTCGTAAAAGCCCTATGTGACCTAGGGCCAAGCATCAACTTAATGCCCAAGTATGTTTTCCAGAAACTAGGGATCGGAGACGCCCGCCCAAGGACAGTAATGCTACAGCTAGCCGACAAAACGTATGTACAATTGGAAGGAAAGATTGAAGACATCCTGGTAAAGGTGGACAAATTCATTTTCCCTGCCGACTTTCTGGTTCTTAATTGTGAAGCAGATGGAAAGGGCACCGATAATCCTAGGGCGACCATTCCTAGCTACAGGAAGAAGGCTGGTCGATGTTGAAAAAAGGTGAACTTACAATGAGGGTAAATGATCAGCAAGTAAAGTTGAACGTCTTCCAAACCATGAGGCAAGCTGATGATCTTGAAGAATGCCAGCTAATAGAGACCACCTCAGAGTTCAATTTCGAAGCCAACAAACCCTGTCTGCAGCATGACTGCCAGGGCAGTAATCTCGACAGTTGTCTCGGCAACCATTTCGATAATTGCTCGGAAAATGAACAATGTAGCGAATGGACAGAGCAAGAACTGAAGGGCACGAGGAGGCATACTGGATAGCAAACAGGCCAGGTAAGTATTTCAAACCGTTAAATTATATAGAAAAGGGTGGCAAATTGTTCAAACCATCTATTGAACAGCCCATACCCTTGAATTAAAAGCCTTACCTGCACAACTTAAGTATGCTTATTTGGGACCCGATAATACACTGCCCGTAATCATTTCCTCCAATTTGCAGCCTACATAGGAACAGAAACTGATAGTGCTGCTGCAGCAGCACAATAAGGTAATAGGCTAGACCATTGCAGATATAAAATGGATTAGTCCAGCAATCTGCATGCACAAAATCCAACTTGAAGAGGATCAAAAACCAGCTGTAGATGCCCAAATGAGATTAAACGATGCCATGAGAGAAATTGTCAAAAAAGAGATAATCAAATGGTTAGATACTAGAATTATATATCCTATCTCTAACAGCGAATGGGTAACCCTAGTACAATGTGTACCAAAGAAAGGAGGTATAACTATGGTAAGCAATGTTGACAATGAGTTAATTCCAACTAGGACAATAACCGGTTGGAGAATATGCATGGATTACCGCAAGTTAAATAAAGCAACTAAAAAGGATCACTTCCCTCTCCCTTTTATTGATCAAATGCTTGACCGCCTTGCTGGCAAACCTTCCTATTGTTTCTTGGAGGTTATAACCAGATTGCCATTGCACTGGAAAACCAAGCCAAGACAACCTTCACATGCTCATATGGCATCTACGCCTTCCGAAGAATGTCGTTCGGATTATGCAACGCCCCTGCCACATTACAGCACTACATGATGGCTATTTTCTCTGACATGATAGAGGACTTCATGGAGATATTTATGGACGACTTCTCTGTCTTCGGCAACAACTTCGATAGCTGCCTCGGCAACCTCGAGAAAGTACTTACCAGATGCAAGGACACAAACCTAGTACTCAATTGGGAAAAATGCTACTTCATGGTCGATGAAGGCATAGTTCTGAGGCATAAAAACTCGGCACAAGGAATAGAAGTAGACAAGACTAAGATAAAAGTCATTGCCAACTTGCCGCCTTCAACCTCTGTCAAGGGCATTCGAAGTTTTCTAAGACACTCAGGTTTTTATCGTCGATTTATTAAAAGCTCATGACATCACATGTGGTAGTTCCCCCAGATTGGACCCAACCTTTTGAGCTAATGTGTGACGCTAGTTATACTTCCATGGGAGCCGCCCTCGGACAACGCAGGGACAAAATTGTTCATGTCATCTACTACGCCATCAAAACACCGAATCCTGCCCAGACCAACTACACCACCACCGAGAAAGAACTATTGGCAGTAGTGTTCGCCTTCGATAAATTTCGTCCCTATCCAATCGGAATAAAAGTGATCGTCCATACAGATCATTCAGTCTTAAGGTACTTGTTCGCAAAGAAGGATGCCAAACCTCGCCTGATCCGATGGATCCTTCTGCTCCAAGAGTTCGACCTGGAAATTCGAGATAGAAAGGGCATAGAAAATCAAGTAGCAGATCATTTATCTCGGCTTTAGAATGAACAAGGAATGACACCCAACAATGAAATCCAGGATGAATTCCCTGATGAACATCTGTTATTGGACTCCACCCTGGTAGCCGCCTTGGAAGCTGAAGGCATCTCAATGGCCGCCCATGAAGAGGCCGCGAAAGCAACGTCAACAGCCACACTCTGGTACGCGGATATCTTTAATTACTTTGTAACAAGTGTTTTACCTTATGACCTTAACTACATGGGAAAGAAACGTTTCTAATATGATGCTAAGCATTATTTTTGGGAAGAGTATTTCTTGTTTAAAAACTGTGCAGACCAGGTCATTAGACGGTGTGTCCCTAAGGATGAACAACAAGCCATACTATCTCAATGCCATGCAGCACCATATGGAGGTCATTTCAGAGGGCAGTGCACGGCAACAAAAGTACTCCAATCAGGTTTTTTCTGGCCAACATCGCATAAAGATGCCCATGCCTTCTACCAACAATGAGACAAATGCCAAAAAAAAATGTGAAACATATCATGAAGGAACGAAATGCCTCTACAAGCCATCCTGGAGGTTGAATTATCCGATGTTTGGGGGATAGATTTTATGGGACAATTCCCATCCTCTTGTGGCAACATATACATCTTCTTAGCGGTTGACTATGTCTCCAAATGGGTAGAAACCATTGCCACTCCTCAAAATGATACAAAAACAGTCCATAGATTCCTACACAAGAATATATTCACAAGGTTCAGAATCCCAAGAGCCATCATTAGCGACGAGGGCACCCATTTTGAAAACAAATTAATTGTCAATGCACTTCAAAAAGTGGGTGTTACACACAAGATTGACGCGGCATACCACCCACAAACAAATGGGCAGGCAGAGATTTCAAACAGAGAAGTGAAAACCATCATAGAAAAGGTTGTCAACCCAAGTAGGAAAGATTGGTCACTGAAACTAGACGATGCCCTTTGGGCGTATCAAACAGCATACAAAACGCCACTCGGAATGTCCCCTTATCGATTAGTATACGACAAGGCATGTCACTTCCTAATTGAAATAGAACACAAGGCATATTGGGTCATCAAGGAAGTAAATATGGATTGAAAGCAGGCTGGCAAGAAAAGACTACTAGATCTGACTAAAATGGAGGAATTCCAACGGGAGGCCTACGAGAATGCCAAGTTGTACAAGGAAAAAGTCAAAAGATGGTAGGACAGCAAAATCCAGCAAAGGCAGTTCCTGGCCGGGCAATAAGTGTTGTTGTTCAACTCCCGCCTGAAACTGTTTCCCGGGAAACTAAAATCCAGATGGCCAGGACCGTTCGAAGTGGTCCAGGCTTTCCCACATGGTGTCATGATAGTGAAGCCAATGACTGGAGAGGCAGAATTCAAGGTTAATGGGCAGCGATTGAAGCATTATGCAAGAGATTTTGTCCTGAAAGAACGAGGAGTATTCACTTTGGGGGATGCCCACCCCATTGTGACATATTTTTTTTTATCTTTCCACACCTTTATTGTTTTATCTATTTAGGAGTAGATTTTTAGGACTAGATTTTATTTTTATTACTTTTATTCCCGTCTTGTAACTATTTATCCAGATTCAGACCCTGAAGAACCATGCCGCTGCGCACAACTAAAGGCGGCACTACCCAGCCAGTTGCCCAACCCCGCAATTGACGGCATAGCAAATAACTCATCCGAATCATCTCCACCATCTGACAGGAACTAAGTCTAAGTTTTCTTTCCCTATCTCATGTTTATTTTAATGTTTTTCTTTTGTAATTTATGTAGTGCATTGAAAGCAATGCCCATCTCGAGTTTAGGGGGTAGCTCTCATATTTTGTTTAGGCATATCATAGTAGCATATAGATTGCATTGTACTTGCCTTAAAAATTAATCAAAAGAAAAATTTTGTTAGAACTTGTGCCTATGATAGGATAGCCGACTTTAAATTTTTGCATCAATTAAAAAGACCTTAAGTTTGGGGAAAGCATGAAGTAAACTTAGAATTTTTCTATAAATGCCAAAAATTAAAAACACTATTGTTACTTGCTGAATTTGTTAGAATTTCTAGTAAACATTGCATGCTTGAATTATTTGTAAAAATTCTAGCACTAGTTGCAAGAAGCTGCCGCGACAGGGAACAAACAGAAGAACAAAAGCACTACCACGACAAGAAAAAAAATTTATGTTGTCTTTCCCTAGAGATACCCGAAACTGGCTCTAGGAAGAAACATGTGCAAGGACACTCTGCTGCTATCAAAGTCCATGAATCTAAAAACCCTTGAAGTGACGGACAAATTAGCATCTATTGGTACCTAGAAGAGTAGTTGTGATGAGCTGAAGCCCTTATTGCCATGATTATAAACTGTTCTTAATTATGCTGCCTCGGCAGCAACCTTATATACCATGACAACATCCTTGTTACTTAGAATATTCTTCAGATTCAACCTGTACATAGTTTCTGCACACACTGCACTAGCATTGTAGTTTAATTTTGAGGTAATTTATGCTCTTCTTCTTTTACTAATATAATGTAGGTGCCATAACCTTGAGGGGCTAAATCAAGTTTAAAACATGTATTTCTTTCTGATTAAGTTCAAAGGGCAAGCATGTTTAGGTTTGCATTGCTTGAGGACAAGCAATAGTTCGAGTTTGGGGGTGTGTAAAGTGCTCATTAGTCCTATATTTTATATGTATTCCATCTCATATTATTGATGTTCTTAAGTACATTTTAGGCATATTTATATTCATGCATTGCATATTTTACAATATTCTCTACTTTGCCATGATTTTATTGATTATCTTTTATTTGGTAAGGAAAAGATATTGTTTTATTTTAGTTTGCATTTTAGGGCTAGAAGTTGTTAGGAGGAAAATAGACCAGAGGAGAGGATGCAGAGGCAGCAGACCAAGGAGTTGTACTGATGTCGTTCCAAGCAGAGAAATCCATTGCCAAGTACCTGCCGCCACCGCATCTGCCGCCTAGGGCAACGAGCTGAGGAATTGGATAATTGGAGTGCGATCTGTAGAGCATAAAATCCTGATTCCAACGATGCCATCCACTCAATTTTTTGACGCCTGGAGTAGTGGACAGAGCCGCTGAAGGAGGAAATCAAGATAACTTGCAGTGCAAGGAAACGAGAAGAAGTCCACATTCAACTCAAAGAAGTCGGAATTCAAGGTTGCATTTAATGCAAAAGCTACTATGAAGACTTCTACTCCAAGAAGGACTTGACCTAGCTAATGCCTATATATACTTAACATATTTTGTAATTGTAGAAAACTTAGGTTTTCCATTGGGCATAGTTTAGGTTTTCTTGCCGCCATTATGTTATAAATTTTCTCTTAGGTTTGGGTTATGTTGTAAACTAGTGTGAGAACGGTTGTTTAAGAATTAAGTTTGTTTTTGCAATAAAACGTCAAGGTTTGCTTATTCCATGCTCTTCATAGTTTTCAATTAAGTTCGAAAGATTAGTTGTTAACTATCTATTTGTTCGGTATCGAGAGAGTTGAACTCACGAAAGGGATAAGTACGATCCTCATCCAAATCAGGTGTTGATCAATTCGGCCTAGCCATAGGTGCGAGTTTAAGGTGGCTAAAAGAGGACGAGCCAAGGTTGCCATCTTTGCAAGATTCACGCCGTGATGGGTATCATATGTAGTGGGCAACAACAACATTCTAACTTAGACATAAGCGGGTCAATATTGAAGTGTTC
Organism: Hibiscus tridactylites; assembly: GCA_958450335.1. NCBI lineage: Eukaryota > Viridiplantae > Streptophyta > Magnoliopsida > Malvales > Malvaceae > Hibiscus > Hibiscus tridactylites. The sequence continues at coordinate 19,565,530 of OY288289.1, read as the reverse complement.
TGCTGAGCCTTGTAGGTTTGCCAAGTTTGCCGCCGAGCCAATTGCTCGTTCCACAGTCGAGGCAGTGAAAGCGTCGAAGTAGCCAATCTGCCATCATCCGTCGAGGTAGCAAAGTCTGACAGCGCAAAGCAACTTATCATATTCAACGCAGTTTCACACTACTAAGCAGCATAACCTGACCCATTCTATCACTCTGATCTTTTCTTCAATTACTTGTTTTTTATTTACTTTTTATTCTTTTATAATCTAAAATTAATTTGTGCATTTAATTTTCTTTGTGTAGGATTTACAACTCGAATAAGTTGTCCAATCCCTGTGGGAGATGCTATCTTTTATACTATAACTCGACAAGAGTGTGCACTTGCTCTCATATTTAGAGAACACCCAAACGCTCTATAGAGAGAATGTGCCAAATTATATTGCGTTGTAGTATGGAAACCATTTGGAACTGTCTCGGTTTTTTAATGCAACGAACACCAAATTGCCTCAAAAATGACCAACGCTACTACCACGACAATGGGTTAAGTAACCGCCTCGGCAATTCCTTGCTTGGGCAGCAACAAACAATGTCAAGGTTAGACAAAGCGTTCTTCAATGGCTCCTCCTTATCCTTAAGTCGAAACACTGTCAATATGCAGGCCTTGATAATTCCTCCCTGCGTGAATAAAGGATGAGCATCAATCGATCTTACGCTTCTTTTAGCCATTGAAACTCGAACTTATCCTTAAGCTGAGTTAGTTTTCACCGATTAGGATGAAAACCATGCTTATCCGTTTTGTGAGTCTAACTCTCCCGATATTAGACAAGTAGATGCAACTGCAATTTCCTCTCCCGATTCAATTGCAAGAAAACGTAAACACCAAGAATAAGCAAACCTTGAACTAAAATTGCATTAACAAAAACTTAAACAAAATCCAACCGTTTCTCACAACTACTAAACAATACAATCTAAACCCTAAGAAGAAATTAGAACATGATATCAATGTAAGCTCACTACAAATTCTCTCAACTCTCGATTCCTTCATCCTTTGATGTCCGGCTTTGGCTTCTTATTTATAGAGAAGGTCTAGGTCAAGTCCTTCGTAAGGAGGAAATCAAGTTAGAATTAAATACATTAAAAGAAAAGATCTTCTTTTAAGTATTATGTCATTCTTCCTTAAAATCCTCCCACTTGCGTGGAATCTTCTTTTGACCTTCCATCGGCATTTTCATGATCTTCCCGCAGTCTGATCTTCATGAAAAGTACATAGAAAAATTCAGCTTTTCATGCTCTTCAAAATGCATACCACTTTGCATATTATCTATCTTGTCAATTGTGTCTGGGCATTGCCTCAGCAATGGCTTGAATATTGACTCGGCAGTGGTTTGTCTGTCTTTTCTGCTTAGTAGGGCTCTATCTCATGGTTCAGCTTCCTTCAGTAGAAATTGACATCCACATCGAGCTTGATCTGGACAGTCGAGAGATAGTTTTGCACCTTTCCATCTTTTCCTTCACTACCGCGGTAGTGCTTTCCCGGGCAGTGAGTAACGAAATCTGCACATGCACCAAACACACACTAAAACAACACCTTTTCCATCAAATAAACCATACATAAGGATCAAACATGATAAAGATGAGATCAGTGTGATTGATGCATGGAGGGCTACGATGTGACTCAACTGGGTGTAGATTTAGCAATAATTGTCATATAAAAAGGGTGAAATTATAGTACTTTTACACACCCAAAACATGTTAAATGGCATACCATGTTTATTCATTGTTTATGGCTACCTCACTTAGACTAAGCAAGTCTAATACATTCATCTTCCATACATTTCAGGTTAAGAAGTATATCGGTTCGAGATCGAAGCTAGTTGGAAGTGGGCAAGTCACAAGCAAGCTAGAGTAAAGTATTTTATCCCTATATACTTCTAGAATGGTGGAAAAGTAGTTGAATTAGTTGATTTTTGTGTTTTGGCTATGTGTGAATTGGCTATGTTTTGTATAAGGCTTAAAGGCCCTAATTGGTATGTTAGTGTTTTGGTTAAAATGGTTTAAAGCATATTTGGCCTAGTTTTTGAAAACATAGTAAATGGATTCGAACACTCATGAAATATGTCATGCTAGTAGTTCATGTTGTTTTAAGCTTGTTGGTAAAGTTTCATTGCATTTGGACATCATTTGATATGTCATTTCGAATAAAAACCAGCTAAAATCTGCCATTACAAGGCAGAGCGTATCGATACAGTTGATGGTGTATCGATACAACCTTGCATATTTAGACAAGTCAACATTGATCAAAAACGGTGTATCGATACGACCTAAGTGTATCGATACAGATTTTGGCTACTGGAAATTAGGTGTAAAAATGGTATCGATACGAAGTCAACATGGTCATCCAATATCGGTATGGACCTCAACTGTATCGATACGGTCTTGTCCCCTTCAAATATGGAGAATGAAGATTAGGCTTAATGTACCGACACGGCTCTTACTGCATCAGTATAGTGGTAGTTAATTCAGTTAAAAGCCTTAGAGCACAGTTTTGCATTGTTATCAAAATGGTCAATGAATATTGTATGGTCTAATTGGATGGGTAAATGAACTCCGATTTGCTTTAAATTTATAGGCCTTCTAATATTGTGTTGAATTTCATTGTGGTATAGTCAACTTCATCAAAGGACCTCTAAATTACAAATTTTATAGTTTAGTCCCTAAAACTTGTAGAAGTAAAGAATTGGTCCTAATTGATTAATTATTGTTTCATATTAGATAAATTGGAATAAAGCTTATGTTTAGTAATGTTTGAGGAGTATAATATAGTTCGAATCCTGATTATTGATTAAAAATTCATCACACCGATCGCCGCATTATTCACCGGTCGCACACTCCGACCCGGTTCTTGACCAGGCCGGGTAGGGGGTGTTACACTAGCACACAAGCAAACGCTAAACATAATGGCGGGTCTACTTGTGGTAAGGTAAAGCAATGAACCAATCATTGAATGATAAATCTTAGAATCAACACACTTGCCCTCCTTCATCTTTGTCAAGCTTAATTGATGAGCTAATTGGAGTGGCTTGAGGCTTCATATTCTCCAAGCCAAACTTCTTGAGCATAACCTTGATGTACTTATCTTGATTGATGAAGATGTCATCCCTTCTTTGCTTGATTTGGAGCCCCAAGAATAATGAGAGCTCCCCCATCATGCTCATCTCAAACTCACCTTGCATTAGCTTAGAAAATTCTTGGCAATGAAACTCATTAGTAGAACCAAAGATTATCATCAAAAAAAATTGGTACTACAAAGATATCATTGTCATTTCTTTTAATGAAAAGTTTTGTGTCCACCTTGCCTTATACAAAACCCTTTTCAACCAAAAAGTTTGAAAGTCTTTCATACCAAGCTCTAGGAGCTTGTTTCAAACCATATAAAGCTTTAGTAGTTTAAAAACATGGTTTGGAAAAATCAGATCTTCAAAATTGGGTTGTTGTTCAACATACATTTCTTCATTAATAAAATCATTTAAAAATGCACTTTTAACATCCATAAAAGCTTGAATTCATGATAGCATGCAAATGCAAGAAGTATTCTAATTGCTTCTATTCTAGCTACGGGTGCGTAGGTTTCATCAAAATTGATTCCCTCTTTTTGAGTATAACATTGAGCAACAAGTCTAGCCTTGTTCCTCACTATGTTACCACACTCATCTAGTTTGTTTCTAAAGACCCATTTAGTTCCTATAGTAGACTTATTACTAGGCCTATCAACTAATGTCCAAACTTTACTCCTTTCAAATTGATTAAGCTCTTCTTGCATGGCCAATATCCAAAAATCATATTTTAATACTTCTTTGATATTTTTAGGTTTAATGCATGAAATGAATGCAACATTATTAAGCAGTTTAAGAGAGGATCTAGTGGTTACCCCCTTGGATGGGTCACCCAAGATTTCACCATCTTTGGCATAGTTGAGTTCCCTTGGGTAGCTTACTTCATTTTTACCAAGATTCGTGTTGTAACCCCCTCAACCCGGTCTGGACGAAAGAACGAACCGAACGGATCACACGGGGAATATTAAAGTAAACCGGGAAGTTTACCTCAATAAATGACCCTATTTTTTCATTTTATTTTTTTAGATGCTCTTTAATATCGTATGTGATAAACATTGCAATGGAACAATTTGCAACTCGATCAAACAACGTTTAGGGGCTCAATTGCATGCAAACACATTTTAGGGACCATTTTGTAATTTTATCAAAATTACAAGGGCTTTTTTCCATTTTTAAGTTACCAACCTTTAATTAAACACATTACATGCCTCTCTATTAAATCTCAGCGCAAAACATTCATCCAAGCTCATTTAATTTCATCTACAACATTCAGGGACTAAAACGTAAAGAAACCGAACTTCAAAAGATTCCAATAACCAACTTAACAGCTGGGTGTTTCGATACAGGTTGCCATGTATCGGAACACCCATTTCAGAGCAGGTTCAAGCATCTCAAATCTCAGGCTCGTATCGAAACATCCCGTATGGTGTTTCGGAACACAGGATTCTAGTAGCCAAACATATTGAAACACTCCTCCCTTTTTCGAAACCCCTAAGCCATTTCAGGCTCACCGTTTCGGTACAGCCTTAGGTGTACCAAAACACATGGGCCTGTAATGATACTTTTTGCTGGTTTTTCAAACTTTAATCCATACAAAAACATTCCAACATGCCAGTAACATGCATACAACATATCTAAACATCAAACCTCAATCATATATGGCAAGTTCAACACATTAGCATGACAATAAGCATTAAGAAAATCTATAGGCATATGCAAAATGACCACACAAAAGCTAAAACACAAACCAAGGCAAATATCAACAAGTAAAGGCTATTTACAAGTCATCAAAGGCATTGCAAACTTGCCACAAACTAGGGAGTTTCAATATACACTCTCCCAAAATATTAAGGCATCCTCCCATTGCCAACAATTATTACTAATAGGTAAACATAAAGCCATACTTGAGCTAAGTCTCAATCCTTGGGATCATTCTTGCTTCTTTACTGCCCAAATATGTTATTTCTCTTCATTGTTGGAAAAAGAGAGCATAAGCAATAATGCCTAGTGAGGGATGCTCAAAACAAACCAACAATAAGAATGCATTTTAAAACCATTTCTCATTTAGAAATCTCTATCTCATTATGCTCATTCTAACTCGTGCTTGAAACCACTTTTAAAGCAAAAACCACATCATTTAAACCACATGTACCATCTATCTCATGCATTAACCAAAATGCAAAGTCTCAAAGCAAAGTCATACATGCTTGTTTCTCATAAAGCATTTCTCAAAACATAATCTCATATGCAAATCTCATTTCATTAAATCATTTATAAACAAAGTACATGTGAATCTCATATATTGGCATTTAGGAAACATTACTCGGATATGCGGATAGCTTGATGGAATCTCACATCATCAACTCCTACCTCGGTGGGATCTCACATCACCGAACTCTCATGGTGGTATCACTTATCGCCGCAAAGCTTGATGGAATCTCACATCATCAAGACCTACTGTGGTGGAATCTCTCATCACCACACTCTCACTTTCGAACGGGATGGCACTACCCCCATTGCCCGAACCAAAGAGCACGTGAAATTTTGTATATTATAGTGCACTTCTCATCCTATTGGTTGACCAATTATATTCGGTAACAATAATCTCATCTCATACCAATATACTCATTTTAAACATCATTTACCTACTGTTTTCCAATGCATCAACAAAAATTATTCTCATCCCATTTCAAAAGCTTACTTAAAGCATAACATTTTCTCAACAAATTCTATCTCTTCAAAGTCATAATTCTATCTCATAGGATCATATAAATCATCAAACCATTTCTCAAAACATGCATAAAACAATAGGTTTAATTCTATCTTCAAAACATGAGCATGATCATAAAAATCAATGGGATAAAAACTGAGAAACAAGAGCGAAGCATCTCAAACTTACTTTTGGGCTTAGATTAGTGTTTCAAACTCAATCTAAACCCTCAAACCTTGCTTTCAAGTCTTTGAAAGGCTTTAAAACCAATTCCACTCACCGACAACACCTCGCATGCTTCAAGCTTTTGAAGCTCCCGAAACTTCACTGATTGATTCTGATACGTTCTCCTCTGTTTATACCACACAAGAAAAGAGGATTAATGCATCTCAATGCATTAAAATCGCGAGCAGCCAAAGCCACCACGCTGCTCTGCCCAAAAAAACCAAATCACCTATCTGAAACAACTGGAAACATCTGCGATTACTCTACAAACTACACCCAGCCAAAACTTAACACTTCCATCCATTTTAAATCATCAATTAACATCCAAACACAACCTATTTGCATCTTTATATCTCCAGCAACACCAAAACCACATTATCGCCTCGAAAACCCAAATCTAACAATCTTAACAACTAGAGATCCAATCAATTTCGGGATTCCTATGATAAAACCTTTATTTCAACATCTCCAAATCATGATTAAAATCAATCTCAAATTAACCAAAACAGTACCATTACGAAAGTCTTAAGAAAACATCTTCCAAAGCTTGATTTAATCATTTTCATCAAATAGATTATAAAACCTTGTTATTAAACACAATTAGAGAGCCAAAGACTTAGGAATTTCATTAAAGAACCTTGATTAGAGGAGTTGAACGAAAATTACCTCTAACCCTTGCCTATTTCTTCAATTCACAAGATTTGTTGCAAAATCTTCAAGAATCCTTTGAGATAAATGGAAGAATCACCAAAGAAATCATTTGTAAATCAAAGTGAAGTGGAAAGATGAAAACCTCTGGAAGTTTTGAGATAAAATGAAGTGTTTGGCTGATGAAAAATGAGAGAAAAGGAAGTTACGTCAAAATGGATTTTAGAAGACTAAATCCCTTTTTTAATAAAATCTCATTTTATTTTTTTAATAAAATACATTTAAAATAGTCAATTAAAGGAAAAAGAATAATTAATAATATATTAGCTCCCTAAAGATTCTAAGTTTTGGCCCTGTTTCAAAACAGTCCTTTAAAAATAGATTTTACTTTTTTACAAATTAGTCACTAACCTGAAATGTCAATCCTCCAAAAGTCATTTCCATAATTGACTTCACCAAACCTTTATATATATTTTTAAAAGATTTTAGGAATTTTTCCCAAACTTTTATCATATCCCGAACCATGTTTTCCCTGAACCACTACCGAACTAACCCGGATCTCTAGTCTTGATGCTACGAACCCCGAGTCAACCTTAAAGACTCCTAGGCCCAAAACGAGGGCGTTAGAACTCTCCCCCACTTAGGAAATTTCATCCTCGAAATTTTACTTGATGGAAAAAGGTAAGGAAATTGCTTCTTCATATCATCCTTCATTTCCCACGTGGCTTCCTCCACACCACGATGTCGTCATAAGACCTTGACCAACTCAATGGTCTTACCATGAAGAACATTGTTGTCTGCATCCAATATCTCAACTGGTTCTTCATCATAAGACAAATTCGGATTCAACTCAATCTCTTCAATAGGCATAACATGACGCGAATCCGATCTATATCCCCGAAGCATGGATACATGGAAGACATCATGTATCTTTTCCAACTCGGGAGGCAACCTCAACCTATAAGCAATAGGTCCAACACGTTCAAGCACCTCATACGGTCCAATAAACCTCGGACTCAACTTTCCTTACTAGTCAAATCTCATCACCTTTTTCCAAGGTGAAACCTTCAAAAACACCTTATCACCTACCGCATACTCAACCTCCTTATGCTTCAAATCCGCATAAGACTTTTGTCGATTCGAAGCCGCTTTCAACCTCTCACTAATAAGCTTTAGTTTTTCCGTAGTGCCCTTTAGCACATTAGGCAAAGAGACCAGCTTCTGCCCCGCTTCCGCCCAACAAAGAGGTGTTTTACACTTTCTTCCATAACAGGCCTCAAAAGGAGCCATTTGAATGCTCGCCTGATAACTATTATTGTAAGCAAACTCTACCAAAGGTAACTGTTTCTCCCAAGAACCTTGGAAATCAATGATGCAACACCTCAACATATCCTCCAACACCTGGATAACTCGTTCAGACTGTCCATCCGTCTGCGGATGATACAAAGTATTGAAATTCAAACGCGTACTCAACACTTGATGTAGATACTCTCAAAACCTCGCTATGAAACGCGGATCTCGATCTGAAACAATAGACTTATGCACCCCATGCAACCTCACAATATTCGAAATGTACAAATCTGCCAACTTGTCTAACGTATACATAGTATGCACCGCCAGAAATTGTGCACACTTCGTAAAACGATCAACAGTCACCCAAATGGAAATCTTCTTGGACGGTGGAAAAAGGACTACTATGTGCCTTAGTCAAAATAGTGCGCCTCAACTCAACATCCCCCGGCACAACTATTCAACTCTTAAAGCACAAAACACCATCATCATTGAAACAAAAGTTCGTTGGATTTCCTTCCGCAATGTCTTGAACATGCTTTACCAACGAATCATCCAACAACTGCTTCTCTTTAATCAACTCTACCAACGAGGGTTTCACTTGCAACTCGGCCACTAAACCACCATCTTGCGATAAACTCAAACAAGCAAACATCACCTTCAACTCTACAGCCACCTTCCTACTCAAGGCATCGGCTACAACATTATCCTTCTCTGGATGGTACTCAATCATCAAGTCATAATCTTTAAGCAACTTCAACCATCGTTGTTTCCTAAGATTCAACTCTTTTGTGAATTCAAGTACTTCAAGCTTTTTTGGTCTATGTACACTGTACACTTTTCACCATAAAGGTAATTGTCACGGTCCGTTTGCGTGATAGGCAAGACCGTGACGAGATGCTTGCTGGTTGTGCTTAAAGTCGGGATGCGGGATAGCATTAAGGGTGTAGTACGTGCCGTACAGCCGTTCGGTCCTGGGGACAGGGCGTGCTGGTTAGGCACCACACTGGTCGGGAGCTGTCCCTGCTTCCCTGATGAGCCCATGGGAGGGCGAAACCAGTAAGCATCGAATGGAAAAGGCTGAGCCCCGGGCTTATGGGAGCCCTGGGTTGCCGCACGGGGGAGTTGTCCCTGCGTGAAGACTCTGACCCCGTGACAGATGGTATCAGAGCAGGTTCGTGTGCTAGCTGTGAGCTTACCAAGCGCTCCATGTGCTGCGCGTAGCGGGTCAAGTGGACGAGCGATGCCTCACACCCGAGTGAAGTGGTGTCCGCGAGTGGGACCTCTAGAAAGAGACTGAGACGAGGTAGGGTAGGCAGGAAGCTACAGCGAAAGTTCGCCAAGCACTCGCAGAACCTCGGTAATGAGGGCGAGCAGGCAGGGAATTGCACACTCGATCTGGGTTGGTTCCTCATAGAAGTGGGAACGAGCTTTCTCCCCATGCACGAGGGCGTGTATGAATTGAGTGGGGGAGATTGTCACAGTCCGTTTGCGTGATAGGCAAGACCGTGACGAGATGCTTGTTGGTTGTGCTTAAAGTCGGGATGCGGGATAGCATTAAGGGTGTAGTACGTGCCGTACAGCCGTTCGGTCCTGGGGACAGGGCATGCTGGTTAGGCACCACACTGGTCGGGAGCTGTCCCTGCTTCCCTGATGAGCCCATGGGAGGGCGAAACCAGTAAGCATCGAATGGAAAAGGCTGAGCCCCGGGCTTATGGGAGCCCTGGGTTGCCGCACGGGGGAGTTGTCCCTGCGTGAAGACTCTGACCCCGTGACAGATTCCCCCTCGCCATGTGCTAGCAGCCGAGCGGCCATGGTGTAAGTGACCCTCTCCTAGGCTCGAGTGGGGCCTAGGTGTGCGGGCATCGGGGCCAAGCGGATGGCACGATGTCTCCCTCGGGTGCTGCCCGTGGGACGGTTTGGGGTCAGAGGGCCCCATATCGCGCCCTGTCCGGAACCTAGAGGTTGGTTCCCTGCTGCCGCTATGCCCCGTGGGCATGTGACATGGGATTGGCGTGTGGCTAGATGGATAACGAGACGACGCTTCCGTGAAAAGACCGTGGGAATTGGATCGAGTAAGGCTGACTCGACTAGGATGTGTTCCTTTTCGAGTGCCGCATGGCATGCCGATCGGGCTGGGACGGTATGGCCGTGACAGTAATGCCTCCAAATTTTCAATGCAAACACCACCGCAGCCAACTCGATATCATGTGTAGGGTAATTACGCTCATGCACTTTCAATTGTCGAGATGCATAAGCTACCACCCTACCCTCCTACATCAACACACATCCCAAACCAACATAGGAAACATCACTATAAACCACAAACTATTTACCCGATTCGGGCTGAATCAAACTTAACATCTTTTTGCAACAACTTTGACAAAGGAGCAGCAATCCTTGAACAACCATCCACAAACCTACGATAATATCCCGCCAAACCAAGGAAACTATACACCTCATAGACTAACTTAGGCGACTTCCAATTCATCACCGCTTCAACCTTTTGGGGATCAACTTGAATCCCTTCGGCCGACACTACATGACCAGGGAAAACAACTTCCTTAGGCCAAAACTTGCACTTGCTCAACTTGGCATTGACACACGTCGTTTACGCGTCAAAATAATTCCTTCTTTTCAAATAATAAATAAAGGAAATAAAGTGTAGTAAGAGAGAAGTAATGGTCGATCCCACAGGGACTAAGAAACTTATCGATTTACGTTTGTTCAATCGGTGAGCCAAGAAGAGAGAGCCGAATAATGTTTTAAAAAAGAGGAAGTTTGTAAAATTAAATAAAATGAGATATTGTAGAAAATAATAAAAACAAGTGATTAAATATGATAAAGACTAGACTCAAGCTCTTACTCTAACTCAATTTCCTCATATCATCGAAAAAAGGATTTTTCACTTCGGGATTTACGTCGGTTACTTGTATACAAGGTCCAATCCTTGTGATAAAGCTTTGTAAGTCGAATACTCAAGTGTCATCTTTGATATCGGTTTCTTAAATTAATCTAATCAACACAATGTTATAGATAAAATCGTTTAAGATCGTAAAAGACTAACTCGGATTATGTTGTTTCAATAATAACTGATTCGGTCTCAGTTTCCTCTTGGCAAACATTTTAGCTAAGTGTGTTCCCAAGAAGTCGAATGTGCTTCAATAGTCAATCCTTCCTCCCACATAGTTACTCAAAACAACATCCTGACCAACGTCAATATTTGGTTTTGAAATCATTTTGATTTTAAAATTAAGCTTAGAAAACCGAGAGAGATAACCGAAGTTTGATGAAGCACTTTTCAATCCTCACATTTAAATTGAGTCATTGCTTAAGCCCTTGGCTACAGAAAACTTAGCTAAGTATGATTATGGAAAGAATCATACTTAGAATTTTTTTAAAGAAAAATAGAATAGAAAACTAAAGTAAAATAGAGAACTAAGAGAAGAGAGATTTTATAAACTTGAAAGTAAAATGAAAAGCAAGAACAAGAGATGATTTCAGTTTCACCCCAAATGAGATATTTATAGTATCTAAAAACCCTAAAATAACTCTAAAATGATAAAAGATAATTCCTAAAATATTTAAAATACAAAAAATAATTCCTAAGAGATAAGAAATAATTCCTAAAGTGTTTAAATTTAAAAACAAAAGATAATCTTCAAGTTTTAATCCAAATATCGGCTGATAAGTTATCTAGAATGTGGTGGATAAGCTATCACCATGCTGACGTCTTCTTCTAGAAGATGCTGACGTGGCGCCCAGTCAGCACTTTCATGCCCCAATTCATGCCCACTAATCCAGCCAAGAATCCAAAAAATCAAAAATTGCAGATTTTAGCCACATTTCGGTGTATTTTCCAGATTGCAAGTCCTGCACGAAAATAACAGAAAAACCAAACTAAGCAACTTAAAACAACTAATCAAGGAGTAATTATTAATAAAATAATGCATAATTTAAGCACTAATCAAATTCTCCCTCACTTATTCAATGTTTGTCCTCAAGCATTTCTCAATAATCATGCTAAAACCTTAAGTTGCCAACTCCAATTTCATAGAATTTCCAAGATTTCTTAGCTAAACTAAATCAAGTAAATGTTAAAATTCAAGATCAATCAAGCAAGTCATAATCAATTAAGTACAAATATACCAAGGTATTTCTTTCGTCTACCAATTTCAAAGAATACAAGACTTAGCTCCTCACATTGATTCACTCATTTTGCTCAAGTGTTTAGGGTGAAAGAATCGCTCAAGCCTAAACTAATCAACTCATTACCATAGGCGTGTAACTAAATCTAATCTCCGCTACTTAATATGAAAATGATGCAAAAATTAAGAGGACATAAAATTATTTGTAACGGGGCTAAGGTTCGGGTAGGATAAAGGCCGAAAAAATGGGGTTTAAAAATTCAAGACAAAGAAAAAATTATTCCAAAGAATTATTCAAAGGGGAAAATGAAAGAAAGGAAAACAAGAAATCAAGCAATCAAAGCTTATTTAGTCTCTTCTCTTTTTTCCTTCTTTTTTTTCTTTCAAACTTTTCTCTTTTTTCTTGTTTTTTTTTCTTTTTTTACTTTTACTCGAACCAAAATATTTTTTACTGTTTGAACAGTTTATTCGAACTATTCTGCACTGTATTTTTCTGCACTTTTCTGCACTGGTCCTTTTTTTGCACAATGTTTTTTTCTGCACTGTTCGAGCACAATTCGAATCTGATTTTTTTTCACAGTGTTTTTTCTGCACTGCACTGTTTTTTTCTACACTGTTCGAACAATGTTTTTTTCTTCTTCTTCTTTTCTTTTTTTTCTTGAGTCTCCCCCTTTTTCGCTTCAGAATAACCTTAACTTTATCCTAAAAATGGATAACAAAAAGAGGGGAAAACAACAAAATCGGTTCGGGTTAAAAATATGGTAAATCAAAGAAAAAGATAAGGCTAAAAATTGGTTCACTAAGGGAAAATAAATAAGAAGGGTAGTCTATTTTGTTTGGGAAGAAAAATTGGTTTAATCCTAATGCCTCTATCACATTAAAACATCATAATCAAAATGTGTAATCTAAACAAGCATCGAGTTACAAGTTCTAGAATGCAATCAATTAGTTTGGCACACTCAATTGAAACAAAGAGCAAGAATAAAATATATGCTCATTAGGCTCAAAACTCACATGAAAGGTCTATTGAACTAAGTCATGCATCTAATTCAATCAACAAATTCATGAAATAACCAAGAAAAATTTACATAAATTAGTCATGTCATGCTATTGTGCATCCTAAATTCAACAAGAACGAGATTGAATTCACAAAGAAATACAATGAAATTAAATCAAACAAGAGACTGGCAACCAAGATTATCAACAATTCTAATCAAGAAACAACTCAATTTCAATCGCAAATCATAAGTGATAGTTAATTTGATTTCTAATTCCACCCCCTCACTTAAGTCATTTTTTCCAAAAATGTAAATGAAATTGCAAGAGAAAGAATAGAGATACTCCTCGTTCTAACGACAATGGGCTATTCGGAGTGATGACTGAATTGTCATGCCATTGCGGTTGCTTCGACTACTCAAAATAGAAGTTGTCGAAGTATGGATTGGCATTGAGATTTCCTGAAAAACCAAAATATGAACTTAGTAATGGTGTAACAAAATTGGATTCACCGCTTACTGGCAGAGACGAACGTGTTTTCGCAGTGACATTGGTTCAGGTTCAAGAGCGTCGCACGACTGTCACTAGAGATCATGGCGGTGCCGGTGTGGTGACTCGAAGCCGATGTTGTGATAAGGTGTTTGGCAGTAAATAAATTTTTCAATCGATTGAGGGACACTGAAGCACGGCTAGGTCCTTGGTTTTTCGTACGAACCATAGTTTAGTGAGATTTTGAAAATGTATGCGGCTGGTAAAATAAACAAAAGGAAAAGTGGGCTTCAAAATAGGTCACGTGTGGGTTTTAGGGAGAATTTTCCTAGAGGAGTGCTCAAAGGTGCAGGGTTCGTGGGGTTGTTTTTAAATTTGAAAATGGGATAAAGGGGTAAGGTATTTGACCGGTCATTTGGGGGTTTGAAAATTGAATTTGGTAGATGGTGGGATATATAAAAATGATAACTTATCTTAAGTGGGGTCTATGGGAATATTTCAATTTAATCTTATAAATTATTTTCAAAATATAAAAATTAGGATAAAGCTAATGAAGAAAAGAGGTTGCGGTGGATTTGGGTTTGGATATTGTGCACCAAAGGGTGGTGGGTTTTGCTAACATGCACCAAATGCCCAACTTTTAATTCCCACACATCCTTCGTTTTAAACCCACTGCTCGTAGCATGCAATTTCCAAAAAAAAAATCATGCGTGACCAAGCATTCGAACCTGGAAAAATCTGTGGAAAAAACGCACTGTGATGTCCTACTCAACCAAAAATATCGTAATTTAATGTTCAGTTCAAAATACTTGGATACCTAAAAATTAAAATGAAATAAATTTAAGTCGAAAATAAATATAACAAAAAGTAAAAAAAAAAGAACAAAAAGTAAAACTAAAATAAAATGAAATGGGTTGCCTCCCATTCAACGCTTTATTTAACGTCGTTCGCTCGACAAGCTGATTTTAAGGCGTAGTTCCGCACTTCTCCGACTACTTCCATCTCTATGTTACACTACTTAACCGCCCAATAGGCTCGATGCTCCAACTCAACCGGCAAATGGCATGGTTTTTCGAAAACTAGTCGATACAGCGACATTCCTATGGGACCTTTATAAGCTTTCAGGTATGCCCATAGCACGCCGGTCAACTTGAAACTCTAGTATTTACAATTCGGCTTCACAATTTTTTCAAGAATTGTTTTAATCTCACAGTTCGATACTTCTGCTTGTCCGTTATTCTGCAGGTGGTAAGCAGTGGCGATTCTTTGAGTCACTCCAAATTTTTTTCATAAGCGCATCAATGACCTTGTTGATGAAGTGGGTTCCTCGATCACTAATTATTACCCGCGGTGTGCCAAAACTGGAAAAGATAGAATTTTTCAAAAAATTAACAGTGGTTCTGGCATCGTTATTTAGGGTAGTCTTATCTTCCACCCATTTAGAAACGTAATCAACTGCAAGAATAATATAAAAATTTCCAATTGAAGAAGTAAAGGGACCTATGTAATCGATTCCCCACACATAAAAAATCTCACATAAGTGAATCTTATTTTGAGGTAATTCATTCCTTCGGCTTAAATTCCCTACACGTTGACACTTATCACATGATTTGCAATATAAATAAGCATCACGAAATATAGTAGGCCAAAAGAAACCACATTCCAAAATTTTATGGGTAGTTCGCTTTGGTCCAAAATGACCACCACACGAATAAGAATGGCAAAAGTCTAGGGTAGAATTTACCTCATCTTTGGCGATACATCGCCTAATTACCTGATCTGAACAGTGCTTCCATAAATAAGGATCATCCCAAATATAATATTGAGACTCCCGCTTTAGTCGGCTAATTTCATATGTAGGTAGATCTTGCGGTAACTTACCTGTGGCCAAGTAATTGACCATATCCTTGAACCATGGTGAGTTCCTTGTGCCAACATTAATCCTTCTTCAAGGAACTCATTGTTAACTGTCGGATCAGATGTAGAAAGAGGAATACAACTCAAATGATCAGCTACGAGGTTCTCGCATCCCTTTTTATCTTTAATCTTCAGATTGAACTCCTGAAGTAAGATCCATCGGATAAGTCTCGGCTTTACCTCCTTTTTACTCATCAAATATCGCAAAGCTGCATGGTCAGAAAACACAACAATTTTATTGCCAAGCAAATAGGATCAAAACTTTTCTAAAGAAATAATAATGGCAAACAATTCTTTTTCCGTTGTTGAATAATTTTTCTGAGTTGGATTCAATGTGCGAGATGCGTAAGCTATAACGTGGGGCTCTTTTCCAATCTTTTGGCCGAGAACGGCTCCAACACTCGTATCTGATGCATCGCACATGAGTTCGAATGGATGTTCCCAATTAGGCGGTTGAACAATTTGTGCTGAAACAAGTTTTTCTTTCAGTACATCGAATGCAACTCTGCATTTTTCATCAAAATTAAAGACTTGATCCTTCTGAAGCAGGTTGTATAATGGTTGTGCTATCTTCGAGAAATCCTTAATGAACCTGTGGTAAAAATCCTGCATGACCGAGAAAAGAACGAATATCCCTTACAATAGTGGGGTAAGGAAGTGAGTGTATAATATCAGTCTTTGTTTTATCGACAGAAATTTCATCTAAAGAAACTATGTCGACCATGAAATGGAATTTTTCTTAATTTAACACAAGATTGAATTCAATGCAACGTCTTAGTATATTGATTAAATTTAAAAAGCATTCAGTAAATGAACTACCGTATACGGTGAAGTCATCCATAAAAACCTCTATTCCTTTTTCTACGTAATCCGAGAAGATGCAAATCATGCATCTCTGGAATGTTGTTGGGGCATTACAAAGGTCGAAGGGCATCAGTCGATAAGCGAAAGTTCCGAAGGGACAAGTAAATGTCGTTTTCTCTTGGTCTTCTGGTGCAACTGGAATCTGGAAATTGTTTTAATTCTATCTCTGGTGCCTACAAAACAAAGGGTAACATTTTAGTTTTAGATGGAGTTAAACATAAATCACGATTGACAGAGAAAACATTTTCAAACTCCCTTTCTTCCTCTTTGCGGCGAAGCTCTAGATCCTTGTAAAAATTTTCGAAAAAAATAGTTTCAACAAATTTATCAACTAGGGGATCAATAATATCGATAGAATTAATTCTTTCAACTTGGTTTGGGTATTTCATTACTTTGTAAACATCAAATTCTAAGACCTCGCCATTAAACTTCATTGTTAATATATCACTTCACACATAAATCTTTGTATGCGCGGTGCTTAGAAAGGGTCAGCCTAGAAGTACCTCAGAGCAAGTGTTCGTCCTATCGTTTTCCATGTCGATGACATAGAAGTCGGGAAGAAAAATAAGAATGTCGGCCTTCACTAGGATATTTTTGAGCAATCCCTCCAGATAGATAATAGAACGATCAGCCAACTGGATGGTTACTATTGTTTCCTTCAAATGCTCGTTAGTAATCATTTTATAAACAGAGAGTGGCATTACATTAATTGAAGCTCCTAAGTCACACATTGCGTGTTTAATTAAGACATTTCATATTTTGTAGGGTATAGCGAACATACCTTGGTCCTTCATTTTTGGTGGGAGTTTTCATTGAAATACGATGGAGACATGTTCTCCCAAATTCACCTTCTCGTGACCAGTTAGTTTCCTCCTTGTGGTGCAAAGCTCCTTTAAAAATCGGGCATACTTTGGCACTTGTCAGATTACTTCTAGGAAGGGTATGTTGACTTGCACCTTTTGGAACACTTCTATGATTCCCTTCTCTTCGTCTCTTTTGTCACGCCTCATCAACCTTGATGGGAATGGTGGTGCAATCTCACGAGAAGGAGGAGGAGGTGGTGGTGGCGAAGAAGGCGTACCTTGGGAGTTGGAAGGTGGCGTTTCCTTCTTCTTCTTGGACTGTGCGACATTCTCTACTAGGACTTCAGGGTTGACAACTGTTCCACTTAGGAGGGTGATAGCACTAACATTCTCTCTTAGATTCGACTCCGTTTGAGAGGCAAGTCTTCCATGCAATTCAAGTCTCCCAATGGTTTTAGCCAACTGAGAGATTTGTTTATCTATTTCTTGTAGGTGGGTCTCAGTGCTGTTTTGAAACTTCTCTTGGGAAATTGCCAATCGTTCAACAATGGACTCCAATGATGACTTTGGTTGTTGATATTGTTGTCTTTGTCGATATGGTTGATTCTGCCTTTGATTTTGAGCATAGCTGAAGTTTGGATGATCTTTCCAACCTGGATTATACGAGTTGGCGTTGGGGTTATATTGTCAAAATAATTCTTTCTTCTCAAATAATAAATAAAGGAAATAAAGCGTAGTAAGGGAGAAGTAAGGGTCAATCCCACAGGGACTAAAAAACTTTCTGATTTACGTTTGTTCAATCGGTGAGCCAAGAAAAGAGAGTCGAATAATGTTTTAAAAAAGGGGGAAGTTTGTGGAATTAAATAAAATGAGAGATTGTAGAAAATAATAAAAAGAAGTGATTAAATATGATAAAGATTGGCCTCCGACTCTTGCTTTGACTCAATTTCCTCATATCATCGAAAAAAGGATTTTTCACTTCGAGATTTACGTCGGTTACTTGTCTACAAGGTCCAATCCTTGTGACAAAGCTTTGTAAACCGAATACCCGAGTGCCATCTTTGATATCGGTTTCGTAAATTAATATAATCAACACAATGTTGTAGATGAAATTGTTTAAGATCGTAAAAGACCGACTCAGATTATATTGTTTCAATAATAACTGATCTGATCTCAGTTTCCTCTTGGCAAACAATTTTGCTAAATGTGTTCCTAGGAAATCGAATGTGCTTCAATGGTCGGTCCTTACTCCTACACAGTTAATCAAAACATCCTGACCAACGTCAATATTTCGTTTTGAAATCATTTTGATATTAAAATTAAGCTTAGAAAACTAAGAGAGATACGCGAAGTTTGATGAAGCGCTTTTCAATCCTCACGTTTGAATTGAGTCATTGCTTAAGCCCTTGGCTATAGAAAACTTAGCTAAGCATGACTATAGAAAGAATCTTACTTAGCAATTTTTTAAAGAAAAATATAATAGAAAACCAAAGTAAATTAGAGAACTAAGAGAAGAGAGATTTTATAAACTTCAAAATAAAATGAAAACCAAGAACAAGAGATGATTTAAGTTTCACCCCAAATGGGGTATTTATAGTATCTAAAAACCATAAAATAACTCTAAAATGATAAGAGATAATTCCTAAAATATTTAAAATACAAAAGATAATTCCTAAGAGATAAGAAATAAATCCTAAAGTGTTTAAATTTAAAAACAAAAGATAATCCCCAAGTCTTAATCCAAATCTCGGCTGATAAGTTATCTAGAATGCGGTTGGTAAGCTATCACCATGCTGACATCATCTTCTAGAAGCTGCTGACGTGGTGCCCAGTCGGAACTTTCATGCCCCCAATTCATGCCCACTAATCCAGCCGTGAATCTAGAAAATCAAAAATTGTAGATTTTAGCCACATTTCAGTGTATTTTCCAGATTGCAAGTCCTGCACGAAAATAATAGAAAAAACCCAACTAAGAAACTTAAAACAACTAATCAATGAGTAATTATCAATAAAATAATGCATAATTTAAGCACTAATCAGGCATAAAGCTAATTTTCCATCAAACCTATCCAAAAACTCATGAAACAAACGATTCATCATGTCCATAAACAAAGCAAAGGCACTAGTCAAACCAAAAGGCATCACCAGAAACTCATAATGCCCGTACCTCGTACGAAAAAGCAGTCTTAGGCACATCAACATCCTTTACCTTCAATTGGTAATATCCAGATCTCAGATCAATCTTAGAAACATAGAAGCACCTCGAAACTGATCAAAAAGATCATCAATCCTTGGCAAGGGATACTAGTTCTTTATTGTTAACTTGTTCAAGCCATCTTTCTTCTTCACAAACAAAACCGGTGCACCCCAAGGTGAAACACTAGGCATAATGAAACATCGATCAAGCAACTCTTGCAAATGCGTCTTCAACTCATTCAACTCCTTAGGTGCCATTCGATAGGAAGTAATTGACACTGGAGTTGTATTTTCATACAACTCAATGCCAAACTCAACCTCTCTGTTTGGTGGCAAACCAGGCAACTCTTCTGAAAACATGCCCGGAAACTCGCATAATGTAAGTATGTCCTGAACTCGTACCTCATTTGTACTTGGATTCATCACATAATCCAAGAAAGCTTCACATGCCAAACGCATCAACCGACTCGCTTCAAGAGCCGAAACCACATTAGACAAGAACTTCACAATCTCGCCTACGATTACCACCTCGTAATCATTGGCAAGTTTCAATGAAACTCGTTTGGTCTCAAAATCAACCACAGCCTTATGCTTAGATAACCAATCTATACCAAGAATTACATCAAAACCATAGAAAGGCAACTCCATAAGATCAACCTCAAACACGTGACCTTTAACAGACAAAGGACACCTCCTATACAACTTCCTTGTAACAATTGTCTCACCAAAAGAACTGGTTACACGCATACCAACATATAACAACTCAACAGGTAAATCAAGCACTTGTGCATGCTCACGCAAAATGTATGAATGAGTAGAACTAGAATCAATTAAAGAAAGTAATGACAAGGACTGCAAAAGTAAAAGTACATGCGATAACATTCGTGTCATTCCTTCCCTCTTGGTGTGCATACACCCTAGTCTGTCCACCTCCTTCGGGCTGAACAGCAACAACATGAGCAACATTCCTCTGTCCATCATCTCTACACTAAAAGTTATCACGACCGCGCCCACGGCCTCTTTGTGGCTCGGCAGCTTGCACTAAAGCTTGTCCATCTCTAGAAGGTTGTGGACAATCACGCTTCATATGTCCTCATGATCCACAGTTCCAACACATACACAGATTACCCCAACACTCTCTTGTGTGCCTTCTACCGCACCGGTTACACTCTGGAGTACGAACAAAAGCATTCTTGCCTTGTTGACCACGACCAGGGTTACCACCACCATGCCTTGGATCCGGTTGATACCTCATATCCTTGTGCTTCTTGTAACGATCTTTACCAGCATCAAGCTCAGCCGACCTCTTTCCAGAACTAGAACCACTTTTACGAGCAACTAAACCCAAATTTTGTTTGATGTCCTTAGCCCGAGTGACTAGGACATCAAAATTAGTGTAATCTTAAGCCAACATATATGTCTTGACATCCTTTACAAGCCCGTAGCAAAAACGATCACATCTCTTTTGTTCGTCAGGAACCAGTTTAGGAGCATATTGGCTCAACCAAACAAACTAAACCTCATATTCGGAAATGGTCATGTTTCCTTGCACCAATGACATGAACTCTCACTTCTTTTCATCAAGATAGCGAACCCCCAGATACTTCCTCTTGAAAGCAGTTCCGAAGAACTTCCAAGAAACATCGACAAGTTCCATACCCGCAGTGATGGTCATCCACCACGTATAAGCATCTCCATGAAGCAAGGATACAACACAACCCAACTTTTGCGCATCATTGCAACCTATATTACAAAGGATCCTTAGGGTGCTCTCATACCAAGCCTCAGAACCCTCCGGAGACAGACCTCGAAACTTAGTTCCACCCAAATTGCGTAAACGCTCTAAAGGTAATCTAGCATTAGAATCAGGCGGTGGTGCAGCCACATGCATACCCGATATTGCTGCTTGAAAAGCCCCAGCTATAGTCTGAATCAACGTGTCATATCAGTAGCAGCCTGCCCTTGCGTTGCCCGAGGTCCAACACCTCCAACGCTAGCTCTCGTACCAGCTCCATCACCACTAGGAGGAGGTGGATGGGGCAGCAAATTCTCAACATTCTCATTCACAGCATCACGACTACCAATTCTAAGCTCTCGTCTCAGTCCCATCTCAAATATAGTGCAAATCTAAAACATGATAATGCCAAAATGATACAATTAGGCCAACCAAAAGCAAGAATCCAAGGAGCTCAAGTTTTGCTTTTCAAAACCAAAATTCTCTTTACATTAGTAATAATATGGCAATAAGTACTCTTAACCTCTCCCCCAACAACATATAACAATCATAATTCATGTTATCAAACACTGTGCATCTCACACAAATCAAACAATGATTATGACCTATCATAAACAACCATCGTGCACATAATTCATTAAGAAATCAACCAAACAAAAATATTGCATCAACCTTACCTCCCATTTCTTTCAAAACCTGGCTCTGATACCACCAAATGTAACCCCCTCGACCCGGTCTAGACGAAAGATTGAACCGAATGGATCACACGGAGAATAATGAAGTAAATTTGAAAGTTTACCTCAATAAATGACCCTATTTTTTCATTTTATCTTTTTCTAGATACTCTTTAATATCCTATGTGATAAACATTGTAGCCGGACAATTTGCAACTCAATCAAACAACGTTTAGGGGCTCAATTGCATGCAAACACGTTTTAGAGACCATTTTTAACTTTTATCAAATTACAGGAACTTTTCCCATTTTTAAGTTACCAATCTTTAATTAAACACATTATATGCCTCTCTGTCAAATTTTAGCTCAAAACAGTCATCCAAGCACATTTAATTTCATCTATAACAGCTTAACAGCTGGGTGTTTCGGTACAGGTTGCCTTGTAACGGAATACCCGTTTTGGAATAGGATCAAGCGTCTCGAAGCTCAGGCTCGTATCAAAACACCCCCTATAGTGTTTCGGAACAAAGGATTCTAGTAGCCAAACATATTGAAACACTCCTCCCTTTTTCGAAACCCCTAAGCCATTTTAGGCTCACCGTTTCGGTACAGCCTTAGGTGTACCGAAACACCTGGGCTTGTAATGACACTTTTTGTTGGTTTTTCAAACTTTAATCCATACAAAAACACTTCAACATGCCACTAACATACATACAACATATCTAAACATCAAACCTCAATCATATATGGCAAGTTCAACACATTAGCATGACAATAAGCATTAAGAAAATCTATAGGCATATGCAAAATGACCACACAAAAGCTAAAACACAAACCAAGGCAAATATCAACAAGTAAAGGCCATTTACAAGTCATCAAAGGCATCGCAAACTTGCCACAAACTAGGGAGTTTCAATATACACTCTCCCAAAACATTAAGGCGTCTTCCCATTGCCATCTATTATTACTAATAGGTAAACATAAAGCCATACTTGAGCTAAGTCTCACTCCTTGGGATCCTTCTTGATTCTTTGTTTCCCAAATATGTTATTTCTCTTCATTGTTGGATAAAGAGAGCATAAGCAATAATGCCTAGTGAGGGATGCTCAAAACAAACCAACAACAACAATGCATTTAAAAACCATTTCTCATTTAGAAATCTCTATCTCATCATGCTCATTGTATCTAAACCCTTCAACCTTGCTTTCAAGTCTTTGAAAGGCTTTAAAACCAATTTCACTCACCGACAACACCTCGTTTGCTTTGCCGAAGTGTAATCAAGCTTTAGAAGCTCCAGAAACTTCACCGATTGCTTTCGATACATTCTCTTATGTTTATACCACACGAGAAAAGAGGATTAATGCATCTCAATGCATTAAAATCACCAGCAACCAAAGCCACCATGCTACTCTGCCCAAAAACACCAAAACGCCTATCCGAAACAACTGAAAACACCTTCGATTACTCTACAAACTCAACCTAGCCAAAGCCTAATACTTCAATCCATTTCAATTAACATTCAAAAACAACATATTTGCATCCTTATATCTCCAGCAACACCAAAACCATATTATCACCTCAAAAACCCAAATCTAACAATCTTAACAACTAGAGATCCAATTTATTTCGGGATTCCTATGATAAAACCTTTATTTCAACATCATTTAACATCCAAATTATGATTAAAATCAATCTCAAATTAACCAAAATAGTACCATTACGAAAATCTTAAGAAAACATCTTTCAAAGCTTGATTTAACCATTTTCATCAAATATATTATAAAACCTTGTTATTAAACACAATTAGAGAGCCAAAGACTTGGAAATTTCACTAAAGAACCTTGATTAGAGGCGTTGAACGAAAATTACCTCTAACCCTTGCCTATTCCTTCAATTGACAAAAATTGTTACAAAATCTTCAAGGATCATTTGAGATAAATGGAAGAATCACTAAGGAAATCATTTGTAAATCAAAGTGAAGTGGAAAGATGAAAATCTCTGGAAGTTTTGAGAGAAAATGAAGTGTTTGGCTGATGAAAAATGAGAGAAAAGGAAGTTACATCAAAAATAGATTTTAGAAGACTAAATCCCTTTTTAATAAAATCTCATTTTATTCTTTTTAATAAAATAGATTTAAAATAGTCAATTAAAGGGAAAGGCTAATTAATAATATATTATCTCCCTAGAGATTCTAAGTTTTGGCCCTCTTTCAAAACAGTCCTTTAAAAACAGATTTTACATTTTTACAAATTAGTCACTAACCCAAAATGGCAATCCTCCAAAAGTCATTTTCCAAAATTGACTTCACCAAACCTTTATATATATATATATATATATATATAAGATTTTAGGAATTTTCCCAAAATTTTATCATATCTTGAACCATGTTTTCCCTGAACCACTCCCGAACTAACCCGGATCTCTAGTCTTGATTCTACGAACCCTGAGTCAACCTTAAAGACTACTAGGCCCAAAACTAGGGTATTACACATGTCCTTAAAGGTTTGTATGAGAAGATCTTGTGCTTCTTCTTCTTTGGTTGGAACCTCATCCACCTTTGATGATTGTCCACCATCATTGGCTTCAATGATCCCTGCATCATCATCATCACAAGAATCCTTCCTCAAAAAGAGGTTATCATCGAAAACCACATGTATAGACTCTTCTACAACCAAGGTTCTTTTGTTAAAAACTCGATAGGCTTTAGAGTTTAAGGAATAACCTAAGAAAATAGCTTCATCACTTTTTGCATCAAATTTACCTAAATGATCTTTTCCATTGTTTAAAACAAAACACTTGCATCCAAAAGGATGAAAATAGCTAATTTTTGGCATCTTTGATTTTAAAATCTCATAAGGAGTTTTCTTTAAAATTGGCCTAATCATTACTCGATTTATGGTATAACAAGCGGTGTTTGTGGCTTCCGCCCAAAAAATACTTAGGTAAATTGTTTTCACAAAGCACAGTTCTAGCTATTTCTTCTAAAGTACGGTTTTCTCTCTCAACTACCCCATTTTGTTGAGTAGTGCGATGTGCGAAAAAATTATGGCTAATACCATTAGAGTTACAAAAATCCTCAAAACCTAGAGTTTGAAATTTCGTTCCATGGTCACTTCTAATATGAGAAATGTTTTGACCAAGGTCATTTTTAGTAATATTTGAAAATGTGATGAATTTTTCTAAAGCCTCATCTTTTGTACTTAAAAAGAGAACCCAAGTGTATCTAGAGAAGTCGTCAACTAAAACATATGTATATGATTTTCCACCCAAGCTAGTTGTCCGAATAGGCCCAAAGAGATCCATATGGATCAATTGTAATACCCTACTAGTTGAAACATCATTAATGAATTTAAATGAAGTTTGTTTTTGTTTACCCTTAACACAAGCATCACAAATTTTATATAAGGAAAATTTTAGCTTAGCTAAACCTCTAACTAGATTTTGGGAAACCAATTTCTCTAAAACACTTACGCTAGCATGCCCTAGTTTCCTATGCCATAACCATGCATCATTTTCATTTTGAGCAACCAAACATGCATGGGATGTATGATGTCTTCTAGATGCATCATGTATATTTTACTTTTGCGAAGACCAGTGAGTTTTATTTTATTTGTTTTAATGTTCACAATTTTACAACCATTAACATAAAAAACATTAAAACCCTTATCACACAATTGACTAATGTTCAACAAATTATATTTAAGACCATTGACATATAAAACATCTTCAATGAGAATAGAAGAGAGATTACCAATGGAACTTATACCCTCAATGTGGCCTTTGGAGTTGTCACCAAATGTCATCACTCCACCACTCTTTGGCTTTAGCTCCATGAATCTACTCTTGTTGCCGGTCATGTGTCTTGAGCATCCATTATCAAGGTACCAAGTATTTTGACTTGAAGCTTTGGCCTTGTAGCAATGTCCCCCTACAAACAAAGATTAGTTCTTGATTTTTGGTACCCAAATCATTTTAGGTCCATGTGAGTTAGCTGCCAAATACTTGGTTCCCTTAGGAATCCAAGAAGCAATAGCATGAATATTATTAGAAACTACTAATTTCTTAGGAACTCATACATTTCTAACTCTTTTACCTTTAGGATGCCTTTGGGAGCTTCTTTGTTTGTAGCCATTAAAGTTCCTATTCACATAGTTGGGTTTTGAAGAACTTGCTTTTTCAAAACCTTGTTTCCCAACTACATTAAGAGCCTTAAGCTCATTCACCACTTTGTGGTGATCATCATGAACTTTGGAAAGAAGATTGTTCAAATCAACATTTTCATTTTGAAAATATTTTAAGTCATCTTGTAAAACCAAAATCTTGTTTTCAAGTTCCGAGTTGGTTGTAGAAAGGGAATCGTTTTGGTTTTTCAAATCGGAAATTATTTTCTTGTTTTTCAAAACTGATTCCTTATATTTTCCACTAACTCATCGTAAACCTCTTGCAACTCATCATATGCATCTTGAAGTTCATCAAACGTGGAATCGAAAGTAGATGAGTTAGGGTTTATCTTAGGATCATCATCAATAGCCATGAGGCAAAGATTAGCCATTTCGTGTTCCTCTTCATCGGATGATGATTCTTCATCGCTCCAAGTAGCAACTTGAGCTTTGAGCTTCTTCTTCTTCTCGAAGCCCTTCTTTTTGAGTTAAGGGCAATCGGATCTTATGTGCCCCAGCTTCTTGCACTCATAACAAATGAGTTGATCCCTCTCCTCTTCCTTGTTCTTGTTCTTGAAGTCTCTTCTTCTTTGAAATTTTCTTTCCCGGTTAGACTTCATGAACCGAGAGAATCTCTTAGCTATCATTTCCAATTCCTCAAACTCGTCTTCACTTGAGTTACTTTCCTCTTGAGAAGCCTTGAGAGCAATTTTTTGCTTCTTCTTTTCTACCTCTTTCTTCTTCACACTTTTCTCTTCTCTCTTCTTTTCTTCTTCTCTTCCTTGCTTCATGATCTCATGAGTAAGGAGAGATCCCACCAACTCATCGAGCTTTAATGTCTTCAAATTCTTGGCCTTGATGATCGCAATTATCTTCCCATCCCATGATTCGAAAAGAGAGTAAAGAAGCTTCCGGACTAGCTTGTCTTCGCGAATGATCTCACTGAAGCCCTTGAGACCATTTACTATGACGGAGAATCGATCAAACATTTTGGAGACGCTCTCATCCGGCTCCATCTTGAAATTCTCGTAACTCAATTTAAGGATCCCAATCTAGGTCTCCTTTACATCGTTGGTGCCCTTATATGTGGTCTCTAGCTTGTCCCACACCTCATTCGCACTTGTGCACGATGACATCTTTGCGTACATGTCGGGTCCAAGTTCACAAAAGATGATGTGTAAGGCCTTGTCATTGACTTGAAGCCTCATATGATCTTCATCGGTCATCTTCGCTCTTGTCTTTGGAATGAGTCTTCATTCTTTATCTCTCTTCATAGAAATTGTTGGTCCACCTTCCACCACATCCCAAAGGACGTAGTCATTTGACTTGATGAAGAGCCTCATTTTATTCTTCCAATAAGGATAGTTATCACTATTAAAATAAGGCGGCTTGGTGATCGATTATGACTCGAAGAGGTTTTGGCCGGAGGTAGATGTCATGGCTTGATTTGTAGTCGATTGATTTTCTTCTAGGATCTCTTTTTGTGGATCTGAGTCCCTCAAAGAGTTATGCTTTGATGCCAATTGTTGAGTGAATCAATCGAATCGAAATTGGCCAAGAAGATGGTGAATTGGCTTTTTAAAGTGGAATGGAGCAAATTGAAAATATGAAAATTGAAGACAATGCAATTTATAGTGGTTCAAGCATCGAACAAGTTCTACATCCACTATCTTAGCTCTCACTAAGGATTTTGAACAATATCCACTAGATATTCTTCCCATTTTCTAGGCTTAGGAGGTAACATTTACAAATCGGTTAATCTTTGTACCCAAAGATTAGCCTAGACTCTCTCAATACAAAAAAGGAATCGCAATCTAAAAAATACCTCTCACAAGGTTGATATATTGCCCAATTACAAGTAATTACTCCCCAAACTTGAAAGAAAATGATACAATAAAAATTACACAAGTGAGGGTTACAAAAATATTAGTCTTTAAGCTCAAGGGTTTGGATATATGCTTGGATTGCTGCAAATAGGTTCAATAATTGTTGTCAAGGCTTTGGAGGCTTGCTTTTATACTCTTGCAGTGATTTCTAGCCGTTCTGGTGGTTGAGATCATCAATAGAGCCGTTGAGCTCCATTTTTCCTGCAATAAATGCACTTATGTAACCTACCGTATCGATACACGAACAGTCGTATCGATACCTGTCTCAAAACAGAAAAGAGCCATTGTGCACATTTAAGAGGGGCGTATCGAAACACGTATAGGCGTATTGGTACGATTATAGTGTAAAATAAGGGGCGTATCGATACGCAATGACCGTATCGATACGAATTTTGCTCACTAGAATCCTGAGAAAAACTCAAGCAAAAAGTATATTGATATAAATTTTGCTCACTTGAAATTTGTTGATTCATAACTGACAACCAACGATTATATCATTAAATACAAAGATTTAAAATCAAACCAAATTGTATCGATACGGGGACAACTGTATCGGTACACTACACCTTAAAAATAAACTCAGTTTAAAAACTGTATCGATACAGTGTTAACTGTATCAATACAGTTTAGGAGATTAAAATTCCAGTAACGTAAAAACATATCAATACAACTAAGGCATATTGATACGCGTGGGCGTAAAAGTATAGTTTAACTTTAAAACACTTAAAAAATTTTGTTTGGTTTGAATGTTTTGACTTAAAATTAATTTTGGTTCAAAAGCTTGTCAATTTTGTGAGATTTTAAAATACTTCAAAATTTATTTATATTTACAAATAAGCTCTTAGGCAAATTTGTTATATCAAAATCAAATTAGGTTTTACAAATAATATTATATATTCAATTAATGAAAAAAAAGGTGAGACATTTATGACCAAAACATGTAAAATTTTCATGGTTGAACAATAGTTTGTCATCTTCACACAACATTACATATCATCATTGTACAGAGCAGAAAAACATAAGTACACCAACCAACACCACTTCACACAACCAACGCCAACTGATTCTCTCACCATCACATATAACCAACATTAAAAAATTAATATATATTAGACCTAAAACAAGGAATAATAAATATAACTATAAAAAAAAACTAAATGTAAATAATACTCAACACTACCAACCCATTTGAATAAACCACCCAACTCACTGACTCTGCCTCAATTTACAGTGGGGGAAGCCCGGATTTTGCGACTTTCAGCACATCCCAAAAGGAAACCTACGCCGCCCTCAATCTGCTTCTCTTGCATCTTTCGTACAATCAAGGCACGGTACAATTTGGTTCCCGATCCTTGAATCTTTCATACTCTCAAGGCCTACCGTGTGCTGAAAACCGGCGAAAAAACCAAAGTCAAAGCCTTCAAACTTTGTTACGAGAGAGATTACAAGTTTGGAAATGCCTGTATTTGGCATCATGCTCTTATACAGAACAGTGGAATCACCATGCAGCAGCATGCTCTTATATAGAAACAACTGGAAGGATCTACTATATCCAAGCGAGAGAGCCTCGATCATTTGCCAATTGAGGACGCCCTCTAGTGGGTGTCGGAGGTCTGTTAGCATTCAACTCCTGATCTCATATATTAGAAAATACCAGTATAAGAAGCTATGCACATAGTAAGTAAAAAGGATACAGAGATAACAAGGGGAAAGAGGAATCACCTGCATCCATGTATCTTCTATATGACGTTCTGGTGACGCTTCTGGCGATGACATTGCTGGGGGTAAAGGATGAATGAGTTTCGGAACTACCACTAGATCTCTACCCAAAACTAAGATTGCGCCAGCGTTATTTGCAGTGCCTGGAAAATCAAGCATGAAACAAATTTAAAGGCTAAATTGTATGAACCTGACAAATTGCATGTATATGCAAGGGTCAAGGACACACCACAATAATTGGTTGCCGAGAAAAGAGTGATCAAATGTCCCTGGGCAAAACGCTCAAAGCCATCCATAACACACTCATGAGCACGGACAATTAACTGAAGATCATTATTGTTGCAGAATTCCATAACACGATCAGGCTGCAGCAGTAAAAACCATTTACATAAGCATAAAAAGCAAAATCAACAGTGAAGTAACCCGAAAAGACAGTTTTACTAGAAATGAACCTGCACAAGGGAAAAGGAACACACAATCAATTTAAACAATATCTTAAGTCAAAAACTTTTAAATTTCAAGGGTATGTTAAAGACGACATCTTCTCCTTGAAGCTGTTTGTTTGAGTTATGTATGAGAAAGAGAGAGAGTGAAGCAGTTTCATGGGAGCAATAAGGAGATCAACCAGCAAGCCGTAATATGCAGGCAAATTGCCATGCAAGTACTTCGTCAAATATTGAAATCAATGAAAAATGCAGCTAGAAAGGATTTAAAAGCCTGTAATTTAAAAAAAAAAGATTTTAAAGTAGCACCCTCACCCCAAAAGTAACCAACCCCGGACCTCTAGCGTTTGGCCGCAACCCTTCCACACTATCATTTTCTGTTGGATCAGACCTAGAACATAAAATGGCAGTAAAATGTATCAGCAAAGTAAAGCAATGAATACTATATTTCATGACAAACAAAACAGTAATATGCTCCGACCATAATAAATCCATAAGAACAATCGAGCCTGCTTCCATTGTAATTGGACGTTGTAGATTCTCAATCTGTTCCACATGATTTATAGACCGACCAATGCCACCATGCATACAAATGATTTTCTTTTCAATTAAAGCTGCCAGAGGAAGCCAATTGAATAAACGGTTTATGCGATGCCATGCCCATATTCCATCTCTCTCACCCTGTAACAAGCCATCACAATTGTGACAAAGACATCATACAAAACATGACTAACATCTTTCAAACAGAATGTGAGACAATACCATGCGCTCAATACACTCAATCCGGAAGCCGAAAAGTGCATTGATATCCGCAGCCTCATGATTCCCCCGAATTAAATGTACATTATGGGGATACTCGACCTGCAACATAACATAATCACAGGAGAATTTGGTTCATCACAAACTTCAACAGGAAGTAAAAGTAAGCATGAGAAAACGCTCAAAGCACCAAATTTCTAAATTTACCTTCAATGCAAGCAGAAGAGTAATTGTCTCCAAGCTGTGTTGGCCCCGGTCCACATAATCTCCTAAGAAGAGATAATCGATATATCTGATAGTAATTTAGACCAAACCAATATTAAGTAAATAAAATGTCAAGCTTAAAAATGAGATGCAATACAGCACGTGCAGGTTACACCTTAGAACAGTATTTATAGATATTAAAAAAGGTAAGTTGAAAACCTGGTCAATTTAAACATTGCCAGTGAAGAGCCTTTATTAAACAAGAAATTTTAACCAAACTTACGAAATGTCTCCAGCTGTTGAAGGTGCACCATATTCATCAAAAAGGCGCATAAGATCCCCAAATTGTCCATGTAGATCACCAAATATTTTAATAGGAGCTTTCAGCTGTAAAACAGTTGGTTCGGCAGAAAATATTCGTTCGGAACTTTCACAGAGATCTGCTATTTCATTGCAATCTAAGAAAAACTGACGACGAACTGGAGGTTTCCAACCACGAGGCTTCAAAAGATGTGCAATGACCTGGACAAAGTGAGATACAGACACTCCATTATAGTTTAGCAAATGAATCGTTTCAAGATTCTAGAGGAAATCATTTTGACAGATATAACAGGAGTACAAATGCAAGACTAATTGAATACTTCAGAGAAAATCCTATCAGCGCTATCATTCATCGGTATCTCATAACCAATTGAAACAAGTTCAATGTATAAGAATCATCAATTACAGTATTGAACTGGCATATTCAAGAAATTTTCCAATTTGGACAAGAGAAATCTTGAGGAATTCTCTCCAAGCCACTTAGAGTACTAACAGAAGCAATTCACGAGGATTGCAAAGCAATGATAAGACGTTATAATGCATTAAAAGCATGGTAATGAAATCTAGCCTACAAATAATCACAAGGAAAACAATTTGTAGCTTTTCAAGCTATTTCTTTCCCTTTCCTTTTATATCAGAATTTAAGCTAAGTTGATTAAGCAGCCGATGAGATTTCTTTCATTGCTTTGAGATGTATAGCTCCTGCTGTAAATCAAGACGTATCAAGGGAAATAATAACCTTAAGAACAATAAAGATAATGTGAACCCACAAAGATAGAATAAGGTAGAACTCTGTCGTCTTCAATTGAGAGTTCAAAAATAAATTACTCCTAAATTTATCAAGTGTTGTGACTAAAAATGATCCATATTAACTCGGGTAAACTAAAATCAATCTCATTGCAACGAAGTAAATGCTACAACAATATCTTAATCCATAAAGTAAACCATTCAAATAGTAAGAAATCAATCATAAGTGCTAGTGTCTGGGGTTTAGGGGAACAACCACAAAGATCCTGCTATTACCATTCAACTATTCCTTTTTTTTTATTTGTAGACACATCAAAAATTACCTTTAAAACACAAGTGCTGTTTTATGATACCAAAAAAAGGAGTATATTAGTACCTTTTTAGGGACACTGTTGATTGACATCTGCCTATCTAATAGTTTTCTTGCTGCAGTTGCACTCTCAGGAGTCCCATAGCTAACCCGCCTGCCCTCGTTTTCAAATTGATCAATAGAAAGCTGTCTGACCATCCCACCTAAAGCTCCACCAGTCTCTGCAGCCACAACAACCTATTGGCATAAAGGAAACATTAGACACAAAGTCCTAGATAACAAATAATACCAATATTGATTTAAAAACAGTATCATATGAATCAAACTTTCTGATACTGACAGCTCTATGGTGAAGACGAACTCCAGCTGGAGCAACATTATTTGACCCAGCAGAATCAGGCATTTTAATCAAGGTAGACATCTGTTTTCCACTAGGTGTAGCCTCTGCTCCTCGATCCCTATCGGGAAGTTCAACTTCTCCATTAACTTGTCGTGCCTTGGCAGCAGCCAGTGTGGCACTAATAGCCTCAGCTTCAGCAGCTGCTGCCTCAACCAAATACTCAACACCTTTGCTCATTCTTCTACAAGATAAACCGCATTGTAGCAGCTCCTTGAATTAGACGAGGAGGCTTAAGCATTTGATGGCCAATAAATAATTAAACTACACTGCTCTCTTACCTGGATCCTTGAAGCATGGCATTCTCAGTACTTATGTCAGTATACATATCCCCATTTACAGGGGGAGCAACCGGAGTTCCCAGCACAACTGCTCCATCAGGAATTGCTTCAGGCATTGTTTGCTTCTCTCTTTCATCACCAAATCCATACCTTCCAGGTAACCGCCCTGCATGCACATTAGAAGCAGCAGCTGCAGCTGCAGCATGTGAAGCTGCTGCTGTTGTCTCGGCAGCAGCCAGGTCTTCAGCAACAAGCAAGTCATCAAGCAACACCCCTACAGCATAAATAGGTACATATTACTGCATTACTAGAATTATCAAATGCATATTCTCTTATGAATAAGCACTAAGCACTAATAAATAGCTGCATCTCAAAATCCATGATACATGGAAAGAACTCAAAAGTTTTCACGAAAACGAACTTCTTAAATAAATAAACTTCTCTAATTCCCAACACACAAGATGGATTAAAATTCAAAACTTTTGTAGCCTCTGACAACTAAATGTTATATAAGAGAAAAGAGGAGAATGTGCATTTTAAGTTGGGACAATGCACAAAGAACAAAAAACAAAATTCATTCTTCAACAATGTTAAACATCCAGAATTGAATCTCACAGAGTGGGTTAGAAGAAAGGCCTACAGTATTAACTAACAAGCCTTTAGGTGACCTCAGTCTAGACTCTAGATTTATCAATAAATGCAGTTATGAAGAGAAACTGTAATTACGTACACAACCTATAATGGCAAATAAATCTAATTGGTATCTGACAACTGAAGATAAACAGAACCTTTTCTGTTTATTGAATTAAAGTAAAAATTATGAGATTACAAGAGAAGTTTACAACTTATATAGAGTAGGACTTTAACATTAATTAGGAGTCCTACTAAGGTTAGACTTCTACTCTATCTTTTAGATACTAGATATATAACAATTCTAATAGAATTTAACTCCTATATTAATTAGAGTTTAACTCCTACACAACTTATACTATGCGTAATCTTACACTCCCCCTCAAACTGGAGAGTATACATTGTATAATCCCAGTTTGGATAAGAATTTGTCGAAAAGGGCTTTTGGCAGAGGTTTTGTGAGAATGTCTGCCACTTGTTCTTCTGTTGGTATGTAGTTCAGTGAAGTTGTTCCTTTAGCTAGTTTTTCTGCAATGAAGTGCCTGTCAATCTCGATGTGCTTAGTCCTGTCGTGTTGAACAGGATTTTTGGCAATTTGAATAGTTGACTGGTTATCACAAAATACTTCAAAATTTTCATTTTTTGTCATACCCAATTCTGTGAGTAATTTTACTAGCCAAATTCCCTCATATATTCCCAAGGCTAAAGATCTGAATTATGCCTCGGCACTGCTTCTAGAGACCAATGTCTGCTTCTTGCTTTTCCAAGTTACCCCAAACGAAGGAGCAATACCCACTGGTTGACCTCCTATCAGTGAGTTCTCCTGCCCAGCTTGCATCTGTAAAGATCTTAATTGTTCTGTCATGACTCTTTTTGAAAAATAAGCCATGTCCTGGTGTACCTTTAAGATATCTCAGAATCCTCTTAGCTGCTTCCATGTGCTCTTGCCTCGGATCTGTCATATGTTGACTGATAACATTGACAGGGAATGCAATGTATGGTCTTGTGAGTGATAGATCAATTTACCCACCATCCTTTGGTAAATTCTTTTGTCAGCCTCGGGACCAGGTTTTGACTTATCGAACTTTAACCCTGCATCCATCGGTGTATCTGCTGGTTTGCAACCCAGTAGGCCAGATTCTTTAAGAAGATCTAGAACATACTTTCCTTTGTTTAAACCAATGACTTCCAATCTTCCTTTGCGTGTCTTTGGTTGCACTGTTTTTGTTCAGAACCTGAGTCCCACTAAATCGAAACTTGATCCCAAGTCTGTCAAATGTGTGTTAGTTGGATATTCTTCACTAAAGAAGGGCTACAAATGTTACCATCCCCCCTCTCGAAATTTTTTTGTTACCATGGATCTAACCTTTTTTGAACAGGAACCCTATTTTTCCAAGACTAAAATTCAGGGGAGACTCTTGGTGATGATTTTCAGTCCATTCCTAAACAGGTTTCTGTTATTTCTCCTTCTCATTATACTCCTTCACTAGAACCTCAAACACCTTCCCAGAACCAGCATACTTCACCTAATTCTTCATCAAATACACATCATTCTCCTATTACTTCTCCTGCATCTAAACACTTATCTAAATCTCCTTCCGAGCCTCCTAAACAAATGCAGGTTTATTTTCGAAAAAGGAAAACCATTCCTGAAGCTGGTTTATTTTCGAAAAAGGAAAACCATTCCTGAAGCTGTTTTGCAATCTGGCACTCGCCAAGAATTGGATTTCAGTCCAGCTGCTTGTGAAGAAAGTGAAGGTAATGAATCTGTTAATATTCCCTCTCATCTTCTCGAGTATGATTATGTACCTATTGCTAAAAGGAAAGGGGTAAGACAGTGTACTAAGTACCCTATCCAGAGATATGCTGCTTATGGGAATTTAATGCCCTCTTTCAAAGCCTTCATAGCATGTTTAGATGAAGAACAGATTCCAAAAAGTTATGAAGAAGTAGTGCAGAATCCTAAGTGGAAAAAGGCTATCGAAGAGGAAGTTGAGGCACTTCAGAAGAATGGAACATGGACAATTACTGATCTTCCCCAAGGTAAAAAACCTGTTGGATGTAAATGGGTATTTGCTATTAAATATAACTCTTATGGCAGCATACAAAGACACAAGGCGAGATTGGTTGCCAAAGGGTTTACTCAAACCTATGGGATCGATTTTAAAGAAACCTTTGCTCCTGTTGCTAAGTTGAATTCTGTTCGGATTCTTCTAAGTTTGGCAGTGAATTGCGACTGGAAATTACATCAGTTGGATATCAAGAATGCATTCCTGAATGGCAATCTTAAAGAAGAAGTTTATATGCAAATTCCCTCTGGCGTAAAAGGTGCTGAACAGTTTCAAAAGGTATGTAAGCTTGTTAAACCACTCTATGGACTCAAACAATCCCCTAGAGCATGGTTTGAAAGGTTTACCAAAGTCATAATGAAGAATGGCTTCAAACAGTCCTCGGCAGATCATACCTTGTTCACTAAGGTAACCTCGTCCAATAAAAAGGTGATCTTAATTGTTTATGTGGATGACATAATAGTGACAGGAGATGATGAAGAAGAAGTGGAAAAGCTAAAGAGTCTGTTGAGCAGGGAATTCGAAATTAAAGTAAAAATTATAGATATACAAGAGAACCTTTTCTGTTTATTGAATTAAAGTAAAAATTATGAGATTACAAGAGAAGTTTACAACTTATATAGACTAGGACTTTAACATTAATTAGGAGTCCTACTAAGGTTAGACTTCTACTCTATCTTTTAGATACTAGATATATAACAATTCTAATAGAATTTAACTCCTATATTAATTAGAGTTTAACTCCTACACAACTTATACTATGCGTAATCTTACAACAACTCCATGCTGAGGCTAGAAAAACATTCTGAATACATGTTTTAGAAAAAAGGCTATCTTACCACCGCGTAAACCACCATAAATAAATATCAAGTCACCAACAGCTGCAGCAGCATGTCTGCAACGCCTTGTCAACTCAACTGAGGCATCTCCACCAGCAGCATCTGCACTGTATCTGCCTGTTCTTGGACTAGTAACAACAGATTTTGTATCACACCACACTCCCGCAGCAGTATCCAACACTATAAGAAATGGGAATAAGTTAGAAACTAGTAGATTTATATACAAATAGTGCTTCCTTGATAACAAATGGCTAAAATGCAATAGATGTAGTATCAATATCAGTTAATATATTCCTATGATACAATAAACTAGAAACATTAAACACGCCTGCTTTTTTATATAAATTTAACAAACTACCAGAAATTTATAGTGCCTCATTTCAGGTAATAAAACCTTCAGGCAAAATTATGTCCTGCAACTTTCAGATGAAAGATTATTTAGTTATCAAACAGCAATGATAATTTTGGTTTGTTAGTGAACTCAAATACAACTTCTCGCGGAAAGTGGAAGAGAGACTGAACAAAAGGAACAGCTGGAAAACTCAAGTTACACAACTGAAGAAAACTGAGATCAGATAAAGGGTGGACAGCTTTAAGAGCTAAGAAGGTTGTTCCCTACTTTATGTTCTATATTGCATCTTTTTATTCCGGCAGAAAGAGCAACCTGCATTTGGGGAAGTCCATAACAGATTTGACCCCAAAAAACTACTTTTAAACCCTGTGATACCCAGACTTGGGTGTGTATCCTACATGGGTATGGTTAGATTTTTCCAAGTTTTTCCATGTATTTGGAGGTCATATCCCCGTGAACATGTGCCCGATACAAGTTCCAGACATGACTACTTCAATAAAAATGAAAGGGTCCGAGCAATATAGTTTAAACCTTAAGATTTTACAAACTAATATTTGGCATAGACCAGTAAATCCACTAGCATATTACATCATGCGATAAAGAAGTCAAGACACGGAAAAAACCAAGACCAAGCACCTGCAACACTTGACGAGTCTTCAACCATACGTCCACCGCCAAGTGCCCCACCAGAAACATGGAGCCTTGCATTGACAAAGACCTACAAACATAGCACGTCTATGTGATACATCTGGCTAGAAGTCATGATTGAGATAATTATTGAAAATAAGCACTTGGAGGAAAAGAAAAAACTCACAGCAGCATGTTGATATCTTGGTGATGGAGAGACACCTGGAGCAATTGCCCATTCCCATCGACCATCCCTGTGTTTAGCAAGCCCATATGCACTTGCCAATGGCTGAGAAAAAAGAAAACATGAAGAGAGAACAGGTTGTGAAAATCTAATGGTACAAAGGTATGTAAAATATCAAAGAAACAAAATCGACAAAATGCTGACACCATTTACATGCATCTCAGATCAATCTTTAAAATGTCTACACTACAGTGCTATTATTTTCAAATTCTTCAGAATTCATTAGAATGTATATTCCTCCCTATCTACGCATAAAATATATATATTTAAAAGCAGTGCCAACATTTACATAATGTATTGGAACTTTACCCCAAATGAACAAGGAAACATGCCCTAAAGCAATAATAAATGGCAGTTAAAACCATAGATTATGAAATCTTATGCCGTATTGTTCAGAGAACCATATATATATAATGCCATACATTTACTAAATCTAGACACCACACAGTGCAGACTTCTCAACTCACCACACTGTTAGCATCCCTCCCTCCACAGAGCAGAAGGAGACCATCTGATCGTGCACTTGCAGTCGCGTACCTATTTAAACAGAAATTGTCAACAAGGAATTAGTCTGCAATCACTAGCTAAATCATTAAAAAGAATTTTAAAAACAACACATCAACAATAATCATATAGATGTGAGCTTGACATCACTGTTTCCGAAAGCGGAAGCAAGACGATGAGCTATAACATACAACATAATGAAAAATTATATAATTCCAAAATACTGAGGAAATAAATAGAGATACAGTGATAGTCATTATGTCCAACCACATCCATGGTAAAAGATAGGCATAGAAATAAACATGGTGTCATTTTAGTTTAAGTCTTGCATGCTTCTTCTAAGAGACCCAAAACTATAAAAATAGAACAGACCATATAATCTAAGGTTGTTGTTGGCACACTACCACATCAGTTTTGTGTGTGCATGTATGTGTGCGCACACGTGTGTGTGTGTGTGTGTGTGAGAGAGAGAGAGAGAGAGAGAGATTACATGCATGGAGGCGGACCTTCCCCTTCAGGTTCCAATTTACGCCATTCATAAGGCTTGGCAGCAGTATCTAGGGCCCATACATCAGCCAAAGGTCGTTTTCCTAGAAATGATGCACATTGTTAAAAAAATATTCATTTGAAAATCTAAATACATGGTAAATAAAAACAAAAGGAACTTTCTTGATGATTTTAAGAAAATGCAAGCAAGAAAAAACAGAATAACAGCCTGCTTACCATCATTTCCACCAATAGCCATGAGATACCTTTGCCCCACCAAAGCCATCACATGTCCATAACGAGGACCTGGCCCAGGGCCTTGAACAACCACCCTGAAGTACAATGAGAAGTCATATCAGTAACCAACCTTAACAGTATAAATAAGGTCTAACATGCATCTTTCAAGGCCAAACCTATGCCACCGTGGTCGCTGCTGTGTGAGGTCAAGAACATGAAGATCCTCGGCAGACAAACCAGCCGGACCGATTCCACCCTAAATCAAAATAAAAGCTTCATATGAGGAATTACTAACTGTAGAGGGAAGAAACTCCACTAAACAATAACAACTGTAAACAGAAGAAAAAAAATTATGATAAATTACAGTGCTCTAACCTGAATAACTACCATGGTTCCCACAGCAGTCGCAACATGGGCTGCCCTTGGCGTAGGTGGCTCCCCAAAGGGCGTGATCCTGTGAGATTAATTATTTAATGAGTCAAGTAGATATCAGGAACACAAAACGACAGCAATGACCAACCCTCAGTCCTAGACTTACCTAGACCATTTATCAGTTAACACATCATAACAATGCACATCAGCAGTGGCACCTGCTAGTCCTGAAATTTAATTCAAACAAAAAGAAGTTTAGAGCAATGAATGTCATCCAACACAAAAGACAAATTTTCTGAAGAATTATTTGTTAAGAAAGGCAAAGGGGCAACAACAACTGTCCTTGACATGCCATATGCTACAAACAGATTTGCAGGGGGGGTCAATTCATATCAAGCCAAACAAAGGTCCTAATCATTCATTGTTACTTGAAACCTGATCAAAACATCATTGATTTTTATACATTCTAAAAAACAAAAATGAAGCCTAATGTGTTGAACTCCGATAACCCTAGGTGGATGCACTAGATCATGATTATTTGAAAAGAATGAAGAGATTTTGTTTTCTTAGTTATAGGAGCAGGTATTATAAAATAGAATCATGAAGATCATTTTATATGGAATTATAAAATGGAAATTCGAATAAATCGAAATTTTTAATAATTAATGGATCAATTTTCAATTTCGAGTTGAGTATCTCAATTCTGCCTGCTATATATATATATGATTATTTTATATGGTTATAGAAAACCGTTTAAATTGGAACTAATTAGTGTCATAACATTATAAATGTTTATAATTAAGTTTGAACAGAAACTTGAACAACTCGACTCGAATTGACTCAAATTTCATAAACTCTACTCAACTCGAAAAAATTTCAAATAAAGTTTAAGTTATAAAATATGACTTTCAACTTAACTAACTCGAATTTTTTTTACTGGACTCGATCGAATGCCCACCCCTATATCATTCCTTACGTAAAAACATATGCATTATGAATTGTACAAAACCCAAAGAATTAAGGTTCATATGCCACCTCCACATTTTCAAGCTACAGCCGGTTAACAATCAATTTAACTTGGTATTACGAAAGAAGAACCAAAAGACAATTACACCATACATGATTTTTTTTCTGTAACAAAATCAGCATTCTACTTGCAGTGACACACCCTTATCCCTTTAGAGTTTTCTTTCAGGAAAAAAAAAAAACCCTCCACTGTTTAGAGTAGTTGTTTCCTTGCCAATCCAATAAAAAGAGAAGGCAGTAATTTAACAGCAACTGGAAGTAATTTTCCCTTGCATTAAATTAGGGCTTCTCACCAAATATGAACTGCTTAAGCAATAATTGCTGGGTTTCTTACATATATGGGTGGACACAGGACACCTATAGGCTATAGCCAAATTTCTCTTCATATCACTTAAAACACACACACACAAAAAAAAAATAGGGTTTCTTACATAAACGTCTATTCAAAATGAAAAGAAATGAAAATAACTTACTGATGCCAGCACTTCCAGCCGACGATGGAGTCCCAGAAGCAGCAGAATTCCCTTCCAGGGCCGTGGCGCCACCAAATAGAATCAACCGGGGCCCAATATACCCAGGCGTCCCTTCTTCCCCCACAGCTGCCACTGCCGTTAGGGTATGCCCGCACCTAGGGCCTGGCCCGTCTTCTTTCTTCTCTATAATCGCATTAACCACCGAATAAGTGGGCGCCCACCTTGGCCCAACCACCGGCGATTGCGGCTGTCCTTGAGTAGCGGATGGGGTAGATGTAGTCTGTTGCGCCGAAGGGGGCGCAGATCCGACGGATGCCGGAGGCAAAGCCTGGTTCTCTAGTTGATGGTTTTGTTGCTGTTGCTCCCTCTCCATCGGCACCGACGATTGAGAAGCTCCCTCGTGATTCTGATCATGGTTGGTCTCTGGCACCATCGAGGAATCCACATCCATCTCTTTAGCGTTTCCAAATTATGCCCTAGGTTCAAAAAATCGTAAATAAAGTAGGCAGCGTCTCTTTCCTTAATGATAGAGCTCTTTCATTGACAGCGTAAGCTCGAACTAGGAATTTTACTGCTTACTGCGACTTAGTAGAAGAATGTCAATGAAGTAGTATACGAATTACATTCAATTGCGAGTCGACGAAGAGAAAGCCCTAGTTCCCAATGGCTTTCACTCGCGAAACAAGTTACTCACGCAAGCAAGAACTCCGCCGGCTCCCTCGAGTGATTTAAGTGTCTTCCCCCGGAAGTGATTGATTAGTACTGGCAGATGATGAAAAAGAAAAGCTAAAACAAAATTCAAAATTATAAAACACTCAATCGAGGCAAATCAAGACCGGGCACCTAAAATCAAAGCAAATTCGAATTCCCGATCAACATTTCCGGAAACCCTAGCTCAGATCGTGAATGAACACCACCTCGTCAGAAAATCCCACAATCACTTTCCAGGAAAATTGCTTGTATTTCCAGGAAAGAGAGGGAAATTGAAAGAAAGGGAAAAAAAAAAAAGAGGGTGATAATCTCAAAGCCTTTGTTTAACAACAACAAAAAGAGAGGAAAAATAATTATATCATTTCCTCTCTCTACATGTGTTATGTTATGTAAGCCTCTCTCTCTCTCTCTCTCGGCAAAAATAAAGTTGATTTTTTTATTTAATTGTTTTAAATTTTTTTGACACCGGAGCATCCGGTAAAGAGACGAACGAATGGAGTGGAGCGCCGTCTTCGAGAGGAGAATGACGGCGGAGACTGGGGAAGGGTGACCGGAATAACCCGGAAAGGGGTTTAAATACTAACGGTGACGATGACCGGTTCCTATTTGAAAGGAGGTGTGCCTTTTGCCACTTATTATGGATGGATTCCACAACCACGCGCAACATTACGCCCAGTTGGTCACGCGCAAAGGTGATAGGCGACACGTGGAAGTACGATTTCAACACTGAAAATACGAAAGGGTAAACTACATAAATGGTCCCCTAACTATGCTCTAATTATCTTTTGCGTCCCCCGACTATCAGAAGTTACAAACTGGTCTCCCGACTAAAAAAAAAGTAACAAATTGGTCCAACGACGTTAAAAATTTAACGGCTGATGACGTGGCAGTTAATTTAAATTGATATAATTACATACTTAGCCCTCAAGTTCTACACTTATTTTAATTTAACCCTAATTCTAAAAAAAAATAACCCACAAATTTTAATATTCTATCAATTTAATCTATCTTCTTTTCTATTTCCCTAATATTATTTCCAGAAACTTATGACAACTTTCACACTCTCTTTAAGATTCCCGAAACCTAATAAGCTTTCTTTCTTTTGATCCTTCCTTTCTTGTCTCCATCAATTCCATCTTTTTTAATATATTTCTTTGCCTTCCATTAGCTTATAAATTCAGACTGCCCTTTCTTAGATTCTTCAGCCAACTTGTTTCCTTTCATAAACAAGTCCTTCACTCTGAATATCTTCCCCCCTTCACTATAGTTAAACGTCATATCCATGATTAAATCCATGTTAATTGAGAGGAATCGAGGCTGATCTGTTTCGATAGCCTGATTAAATTGGATAGCAGCCCATGCATTCTTTCTTCCACACACTAGAGATTCAGATACAAAAGGACATATATAAATGTGTTATAAAGAAAAAGGGCTAAGAAGCTAGACTCTCACCAGGGACAAGCATCGTTCAACACCATTGCTTATATTCTTCAAACCACTTCTGGCCACTGCACGAAGACACAGAAAACAGACATGAAATAGCAAGAAAGATGCAGCTTATAACGAAAATCGGACTGTAAACTACTTTAGACTAGAGAGGTATAAAGAATATTAACTCAAAAGTGAGCCTTTTGTTTCATTCATTCCAGAGTGTTTCCCACTTTTTAATGATGAATGAAATTGAACCGATTTGTGTTTGTTTTCAATCCATGAATGCAGCTGGGCGATCATTGCCTCTAAATTCAAGGATAAAACCACAAGGCAGTGCAGAAGAAGGTTGGTGAAAGTGGTGGGGATGAACCAATTTGATTCAGCAAAACTCCAAAATTTATACATAATTGATCCAAACAATTATGCTGGTGAAAATGAATTGAAGAATTAAAGGAGAAGAGAAATAGAAAAGAAGATGGATTAAATTGATAGAATATTAAAATTTGTGGGTTATTTTTTTTAAAATTAGGGTCAAATTAAAATAAGTGTAGAACTTGAGGGCTAAGTCTGTAATTATATCAATTTAAATTAACTGCCACCTCATCAGCCGTTAAATTTTTAACGTCGTTGGACCAATTTGTTACTTTTTTTAGTCGGGGACCAGTTTGTAACTTCTAATAGTCGGGGGATGCAAAAAATAATTAAAGCATAGCTAGGGAACCATTTATGTAGTTTATCCAATACGAAATTAGGAGTATTTATTGTTTTAGATTAGATTCTCAAATGCTATATGACTTTTCAAGTATTGATTTATTATAAGTAATAAATAACACTGACCTTTAACTAATTTTACGAAATTAAACACTTAATTTTATTTAATTCTTAAACTAGAAATCAATCCCTAAATTATATTGTTTCTATTTTAAATATAAAAACTTTTTTACCAA
Source organism: Hibiscus tridactylites (assembly GCA_958450335.1). Taxonomy (NCBI): domain Eukaryota; kingdom Viridiplantae; phylum Streptophyta; class Magnoliopsida; order Malvales; family Malvaceae; genus Hibiscus; species Hibiscus tridactylites. Next base: position 19,521,568 of record OY288289.1, on the reverse strand, counting down.
AAATAAATTTTTAAACTATAATATGTGACCACTTTAAACGCTTAAAGTATTTTTATTTAAAAAATTATCTAAATTTGTGTGAGGTGCTACCGTCTCATCTGAAGAAAACTTTTATAACTAAAAAAATAGAGGAACTTAAAATGGTTGCATGTAATAGTTTAAGGATTTATTATGATAAAAATTAGTTTAGATGCATAAAGTAAAAAAAAAAACATAGTTTAGAGACTTTGTTATGTTAAGTCTTTATTTAATTAATATTGTTGAGTTATATTTTGATAAATAAATTGTGTAAAATGGCTATCGTAAAAACCTTAGCGGCTATCGTAATCGCAGGAAGACAAAGCGGCGGGTATCGAGAAAACCCTAGGATGAATCTTACGATTCCCCCGAAGTCTCCGGATCTTGACGGCGGCAAGGCGGCACAGCTCTTTAACGACTCCAGTGGACAACCTCCCGGAACGGTCGCTGACGCTCCTACTGCGGCGATGGTGGAACAACAGGAATCCCCGATGGTGGTGGAAACCCAATCGAGTTTATAGGGGATGGGTGATACTGCTGCGACGCAAGGAGTTTCTGACGTAGACATGGTGGGCGATGGGGGCGCGCAACCTGCAGTAACGGGCCTAAATCCTGATCATGTTGGTGGTGACAGTGTGAAGAAGACCTATGCGTCTATGGTGGCGGCATCATCGGCGACGGGGGGGACTGCTAACGTTGGTGAAACCGACGAGGGTCTTGAGGTTATGGATACTGACTTTGTCGTGGATCGCAACGGTCTCTTCCCGCGTATCTCGTTCTCAGAACGAATCCATGCAAGAATTGACGACAGTATGAAAACAACTATTATTCTGCGGCCTTTGGGAAGAGCGATAGGGTTTCGGACTTTGGTTAATCGAGTGCATGCAATTTGGAAAACTGAGAAGAACTTTCAGGTGATCGATCTGGATAACAATTACTTTCTGGTGAAGTTTGAATCGATCGAGGATTATACGAAGGTTCTAACCGGAGGACCATGGACTTTGTTTGGATGCTATTTAACAGTACAACCTTGGTGCAGGAATTTCTCGACTGCGGAAAAACATCCATCTCAAGTTGTAATTTGGATTCGCTTACCGGGTCTTCCGTATAGATATTATACGAGAGCTCTGTTTACAAGGATTGCGGAAGTGATTGGTCGGGTAATTAAAATTGACTATAGTACGGCCTTGGGTGAAAGAGGCCGTTTTGCGCGGTTGGCGGTGGTTGTTGATTTGAATAAGCCGTTATTGTCTTGTATTGGGATCGATGGTTTTATTCAGAAGCTTGAGTATGAGGGACTTCATTTAATTTGCTTTAAATGCGGAAAGTATGGACATTCAATGGATTTATGTGTTGGTGAGCATAATGATAGTATCGTGGTGGGGGAGAAAAGTTTGGATAGTGCCACTGTGGCACAACAATCCACGGTTGAGGTTTCGAGGGATGAGCTATTTGGCCCATGGATGGTCGTAGAAAGGAACCGGCGGCGGGCACCTAGGGCGGTTGGAAATAAGGGAGGTGGAAGCCGTGTGGATGGTGGAGGTTCTAGATTTGAAATTCTACAAGAGGAACATGAGGAACATGGGGAGAGAGATCCTGTTCAGGGGGTTTCGAGAAGTAATATTCCGCATGGTAACATTGATGTGCATAGTACTGCACGTGGGGGTGTTAAAGGGGTGCAGCACAACTCGACTGTTGCTGCTGGAATGAAGAATAAAACGACGCCTAAAGAGCGTCCGTCGAGCAGTGCAACGCGCAGAGAGAAAAGTGAAGCGCTGGGCAGTAAGGTAGGTGTTGCGTGTAAAATAGACTATCGCAATTGTAGTGCAAGTGTACACGACGCAAGTAGTAAGTGATACGAAGTATCGGATATCGTCTCCACAGGGATTGGGCTAATGACTTCACCTAATTTCACTGCACGAAGTAGAAGAAATATTTTAGAAAGTTGTCACGAATAATAAGGTAAAAAAAACGTAAATAAAAGGATTGAGAAATCAAGATAGAGAGAATGGGCCGGTATTGAATTGCTCGGTAGTGCAGGTATTGAATTGCTTAGGATCTCCAGTTCTGTCGTCGCTCCCGTCGCCGACAGCACCTGTCGCGGCGTCTGTCCATTAGTTGTCGCGGCAGCAGACACTAACTCCGTACTTCAAGCTTGGCAAGAATCCCAGATCTGCCTTGCCATATCCCTAGGCACAAGTCTGTCGATGAGCACGTCTTTGATGATACCTCCCAGCGTGAATCGAAGGATGAACACCGATGTGTATGAATTCTTCCTTAGCCACTTAACCTCGCCTTATCCCTAAGCACGAGATGGTTCAACTATAAACTAGAGAACGCGCTTTTATCTCTTTCATATACTTAACTCTCCCGATGCTAAGTAAATAGATAACCTCACAATGCTCTCCCGATGCTCTTGCAAGATATTAAAACCAAGATAAAAGAACTTGAAGTTTATTTTATTGAACTTGAAAAATCCTAAAACAAAGCAACCCTTGCAACTACTTTACAAAACAACCCTTAGCCCTAGGGGGAATTTAGAACATGTCGGTGACGGGTGGACGGCAGGGTTTTGGTTTTGGTTATGGGGTAATCGGTTCTGCCCTAGGTTTAATCTATGTCCTTTATATAAGCTTTGGGCTCAAGTTATCTAAGGTAACAAGGATTACAACTTTAATTAAAAGTAATATTCTAATAAAGACTAAATCTCTAAAGTCTCCTACTTTCCAGCCGCATCCTAGCTTTTAGGAATTTCCTCTCTTTGAGCTTTGGCTTGACATATCTTTTGATCCGGGGCTCGGAAAAATATTTGGCTTTCACATGACAGACGAGCAGATTTTTCTCTATCTATCGAGGTCCACTTAACTTTTCCTCTTCATAAGTCTGCTGTCACCTTGCTGTCGTGACAGGTCCATGACAGGTTCGTCTTCTTCGGCTGCTTGTCCAGTTCAACTTTCCTGCTTATCTGCCCTGCGCCTGCCTTCATTGTCAACCATGGCAGTTACCTGCAAAATACACCATCTTTTAGTAGAATCCGTGCCTTTTATATAATTGTGATGTTTTATTGAAAACTAACCTAAATGCAATGCAATGATGCTTGAATGCAGCAGAAATATGGGTTAAAAAGGGTGTAAATAATAGAACTTTTACACACTCAACACACCCCCAAACTCAAGTTTTTGCTTGTCCTCAAGCAATCAAGACTTAAAGAAATTTTTTTTTTGTGTTGGCCTTCAAACAGTGAACTGTCCCTTCACCTGTCGTTCATTCTCTATGGCAGCAGCATCCTGTCGGAACGATTAGGATCTGTCCGGAATCTCCCTATAGCTCTCGTGCAGTGTGTGCATGCTTGTGAACAGTTATATGCTAAGACTCTCTTAGTTTCACTAGAATATTCAACTCCTTAACTCGAATTTTTATGCCAAAGTTTATTTTTTTAGAAGGCACATTTTCATGCTTCTTTTTCTTCTATTTTTCAAGCTAAATTTTTACTAGAGCCAATTTCGGGCACCTCTAGTTAGCTTCCTAGAGCCGATTTCGGGCACCTCTAGGTTTTTAATTTTCTTTTGCTAAACTTCTTTCCTAGAGCCAGTGTTAGGCATCTCTAGGGGCTATTCAAGTTCTAAGCTTCCTATTCTAGTTTGGCTAAAAGATATCTATGCAATATAACAGTCACAAAAGTGTTTAAGTTTTTCAGAACTATAGAAAGGCTCTAAACTTTTCCTTAACCTGTCCTAAAGATGCTGCCACGACAGATCCGTCATGACAGGTAAGCTAACTTCACAGTTTTTAAGCCAACAGTTTTAACTTTCTGATTTTTTTTTATAAGATAAATAATAAGACAAAACAATTAATAAAAAGATGTGCTAGAGACTCCATTAAAGATGGAGGGTTGACACCCCCAAACCCGAGGGTTGCATTGCCCTCAATGCAAAATGACACAAAAAAAAATAAAGAAGAACAAGGTAAATAAAAGTACATCACAAATATATAAGGGCAGGCAGCAATAAGAGGAGAAAAAGAAATAAAAACTTAAATTTTATTCGCTGTCCTCGATGCTGCTGCTGACACGGATTTGATGGTGGCGTCTGCGTTGTGGAGGTGGCTGGGCAGGTTCCGGAGCAGGTTGATCAGCGGGGTCTTCATCTGGTTGGGGGACAGGGTCGTCTGCAGGTTGAGGGGCAGGTGGCTCCACTAGTCTGATGTCAGAACTGCTGCTGCTGTCCCATGAGCTGCTGGGTATGATGGCTTTGGACAGCCTTCTCTTGTCTGCCACGTGCTTAATGCATTTGACTCGCGTGAAGTCGCTTTCCAGATTCTGCCGGACAAGAGGGCTGTCATCAGTGGCAGCTCGCTTGGTTCCTCGAGGGGAGGTGTCTGTCGGTGAGCTGCCGGCTGCCGTCGGGGCAAGGGATGGTGTGGATGCGGCAGATTGTGTATGGGGAGAGACAGGTGGTGTGGGAGTGGGGGAGGGGATATTGAAATAATGGGCGGGGAAGGTGGGGAAAATGACATCCGGAAAATTCAAAGTACTAGTGATGAAATTTACCGTTGCATTGGAGAAGTCACGGATGAAAGTCATCAATCCCATCTGGCGCTCCTCTACCCTCAGGATGGCAGCAAGGATGTGGGCGTTCTGATCTGCCGGAGCGGTGTTGGTGGCAGCTTCTGGGGCAGGTTCGGTGGCAGGTTCATCATCAGACTCAGCAGGAGGGGCGTTTGGATCGAAGGGGTTGAGGGGCGATACGACTATGATCTCCATGAGGCTGGAGATGTTGTTGTCTGTCCATCCGCTGCCCGTCTTGATTTTGTCTGTAGGGTCCTCCGGTACGGCAGCGCAGCGGTAGAGGGCAGTGATGGTGAAGGGCAGGCAGAGTCGTGAGTCTGATCGGAAGGCACAATCGAGAATGTTGTCCCGCATGTACCTGCCCACATTGATGGGCCTGTCATGCATGATAGAGTGGATGAAGGCCAACCGCTGTTTGTTGACTGTCGTATGGTGGGACGAGGGCAGGATACGCTTTTTGATAAAAGCGTTCCATAGTTTTGCCTCAGGGAGTAGCTGCCCCCTATTGACAGAGTGGGGGTTCTTCTTACTGGTGCTCCATGTCGTACCAGCCTCTGTCAGCTCCCTCATGACAGCATCATGTCCGGCAGTGTCGAGGGTGTCCCAAAATTGTTGGTGAGCATCATCATTGGGGCCAAAGAAGAGGCCGAACACATGGTTGATGCTGCTAGCGCTGAAAGGAACTGTCACTCCTCGGACGGTGACAGATGTCGCCGTCTTACTTTCGATCGCCGCATAAAATTCCCTGACCAGAGTGTCATTAAGCTCTGCCGGCTGCTCGGCAAAGTCCTCCCAAAGTTGTGTTGTTATGGCCTTCATAATGAACGGCCGGAGTCCAAAAAGAGGGGCATCTCTGTTGTAAATGAAGCCGCGCTCCTCCCATAGCTCCTTTTTGGTGAATGGCGATGCTGCTGCTGAAGAAGAAGCGGCAGCAGTGTTTTGACGGGTTTGTCGTGAAGACATTTTGGTTGCAAGGGCTGAAAAAGAGAGAAAATAGATAAAACTAGAGGAGAATAACAAGAGAGAAAAATCAGAAGTGATGAAAAATGAAAATGGGAAGGGGTTTATATAGCTGTTGGGGAGCTGCCCATTTAATGCCGCAACGGAAGGCGGGAATAACGGGGCGGCAGATTGAATGTAGCGTGTCTGACGCGTCTGACGTGCATTAATGCGTCTGTTGTGCGTCTGCCGCACGCTTCTTCGTCTGCTGTGCGTCTGTTGACAGCCTGTCAAATCCATCTGCGCCGGCAGCTGAAACGAAAGGTTACCATAAATGGGCTTTATTGGGCTGGTGGATGAGCGGTGGGCTTGGGCCACTTCTTCTTTCTCACTTGACTCCTTTATGTCCTAAAAACTGAAATTAAAAACAAAACATTATTCGAATAAAATAAATCTAATTCCTAATAAATAATATTAGTAATCAAAATAAAAATAAAAAATTAGGTTAAATTAGGGATGCCTTGTGGGGCATCATCTAAAGTAACCACTTCCTGTATTCCTGGGGCTTCAGTCCCTTGATAGTGCTTGAGGCGTTGTCCATTGACTTTGAATTGGTGCCCGTCCTTTAGTGATTGAATTGTAATGGCACCATGGGGAAAAACTTGAACTACTTGGAACGGGCCGGACCATCTAGATTTAAGCTTCCCTGGAAAGAGTTTCAACCTAGAATTAAACAACAACACAAGCTGCCCTGGGCAGAACTGTCGTGGCAGCAACTTCTTGTCATGCCACTTCTTAGTCTTTTCCTTGTAAATCCTTGCATTGTCGTAGGCCATTGTCCGTATTTCATCGATCTCATTCAAATCTAACAGCCTTTTCTGGCCTGCCTTGTCCAAGTCCATGTTTACTGCCTTGATCGCCCAATATGCCTTGTGTTCTATCTCGACAGCCAAGTGACAGGTTTTCCCATAAATCAAACGGTATGGAGACATGCCCAATGGAGTCTTGAAAGCTGTTCTGTATGCCCATAATGCATCATTCAGAAGCAAAGACCAATCTTTCCTAGTTGGTTTAACCATTTTTTCAAGAATGTTCTTCACTTCCCTATTGGATATCTCAGCCTGTCCATTGGTCTGTGGGTGGTATGCTGTCGCGATCCTGTGCTTGACACCATATTTTCTCAAGGCGGCAGCAATTACCCTGTTGTCAAAATGTCTCCCTTCATCACTGATAATCGCCCTCGGGATGCCAAATCTAGAAAAGATGTTTTTGTGCAAAAACTTTTGGACCGTTTTGGCATCATTTTTTTGAGTTGCGATTGCTTCTACCCACTTGGAGACATAATCCACTGCTAGGAGGATGTAAAGATTTCCACACGAAGATGGAAAAGGTCCCATAAAATCAATCCCCCAAACGTCGAAGATTTCGACTTCTAAAATATTCTGCAGTGGCATCTCGTTTCTCCTCGAGATGTTACCTGTCCGCTGGCACCTGTCACAGTTCTTGTAAAATTCCTGTGCGTCCTTATACAGTGTCGGCCAGTAGAACCCTGACTGCAGCACCTTGGCAGCAGTTTTATTGCCTCCTAAGTGTCCTCCATATTGTGAAGCATGACAGTGATGGAGAATGTCTTCTTGTTCTTCTTGTGGTACGCATCTTCTTATAACCTGATCTGCGCACATTTTGAAAAGAAGAGGTTCGTCCCAATAATAATGTTTAACATCATTTTGAAACCTCTTCCTGGCTTGATAAGTAAGTTCAGAAGGTAATATTCCGCTAACAATAAAATTAACGAAATCAGCATACCAGGGAAGGTTAGAAGACTTACCTGCCGCCATGGCTGTCGCGACAGCTATTGCGGCAGCAAAGAGCTGCTCATCTGGGAAGGTCTCCAGTATATGTGTCTCATCTAAAGGTAGACTCTGTCCCATCTCCAACCTCGACAAGTGGTCTGCCACCTGATTTTCTGTCCCCTTTTTGTCTTTGATCTCAAGGTCGAACTCTTGTAATAGCAAGATCCACCGTATCAATCTCGGCTTGGCATCCTTCTTTGCAAATAAGTACTTGAGGGCAGAATGGTCGGTGTGCACTATTACTTTCGTCCCAAGTATGTAAGAACGAAACTTGTCGATGGAGAATACCACAGCTAACAGCTCATTTTCTGTGGTGGTATAATTCACTTGGGCATCATTTAATGTTTTGCTGGCATAATATATGACATGAAACAGCCTGTCCTTGCGCTGCCCAAGTGCTGCCCCGACAACATAGTCACTAGCGTCACACATAATCTCAAACGGTTGTGTCCAGTCTGGTGGCTGTACTATAGGGGCTGTCACTAGCTTTTCCTTCAGAACCTTGAATGCTTCAGTACATTCTTCATTAAAGTCAAAGGGTCGGTTCTTCTCTAAGAGATGACATAGGGGTTTCGTGATTTTTGAGAAATTGGCAATGAATCTCCTATAAAAACCAGCATGCCCTAGAAAACTTCTAATGCCCTTGACTGTTGTTGGCGGCGGCAGCTTCTCTATGACTTCAATCTTTGCCCTGTCGACTTCTATACCACGGCAGCTAATCTTATGACCTAGGACTATCCCTTCATCCACCATAAAGTGGCATTTTTCCCAATTTAAAACCAAGTTAGCTTTTTCGCATCTTTCGAGCACCTTTTGTAAATTGCCTAGACAACTCTCAAAATCGTCTCCAAAGACAGAAAAATCATCCATAAAAATTTCTAGGAAGTCCTCTACCATGTCCGAGAATATAGCCATCATGCACCTTTGGAAGGTGGCAGGTGCGTTACAGAGTCCAAATGGCATCCTCCTAAATGCGTATGTACCGTAGGGGCATGTGAAAGTCGTTTTCTCTTGATCCTCTGGTGCAATAGCAATTTGGTTGTAACCTGAGTAACCATCAAGAAAACAATAGTAAGGTTTACCCGCTAATCTGTCAAGCATTTGATCAATAAAGGGTAAAGGAAAGTGGTCCTTTCGGGTAGCTTTGTTAAGCTTCCGATAGTCCATACAAACCCTCCAACCGGTCACAGTCCTGGTTGGGATTAACTCGTTGTTTTCGTTGGTTATCACGGTCATGCCTCCTTTCTTGGGAACACATTGCACCGGGCTTACCCATTTGCTGTCGGAGATGGCGTAAATAATACCTGCATCTAACCATTTAATTATTTCTTTACGCACTACCTCCTTCATCGCAAGGTTTAACCGCCTTTGGGCATCAATAGTCGGCTTATGATCTTCCTCTAGGAGGATTTTGTGCATGCAGATTGCCGGACTAATGCCCTGAATGTCTGCTATCGTCCATCCTATCGCCCTTTTATGCTGCCTCAACATGTCGATCAGCTGTCGTTCCTGTTCCTGCGGCAGCTTAGCAGAGATGATTACGGGCAGTGTATCATCACAACCAAGGTAAGCATATTTAAGCTGCCCTGGCGGTGGCTTAAGTTCTAAGACAGGTGGTTCAACAGTAGAGGGCTTTTGGATTAAATGGTTATCCGAAGTGTAATTCAAAGGTTCGAATAACTTACCTGGACGATGGTCTAACCAGTTTACCTCCTCATGACCTTCAGTATCAGATGTATCGGATTCAGAGGGGTCACTGTCGTCGGTGCTGTCCTCATCGCTGTCGTCGTCACTGTCATGACAGGCTTGTAGGTGGCTGTCGCAGCAGTGACCAAATTTTATATCTCGGCAGCCCGACCTGATGCAGGGTTGATCAAAGGTCACCTCAATGATGGCCTTGCATTCCTCGTCCACATCGGCATGTTTCATTGCTTGGAGAACATTCAACTTAATTTCTTGATCGTTCACGCGCATGGTGAGTTCTCCTTTCTCCACATCAATCAATGATCTTCCCGTGGCTAAGAAGGGTCGCCCTAGGATGACTGGTGCGTTCTCATCTGCCTCACAATCTAAAATAAGAAAGTCAGCAGGAAAAATAAGTTTATCCACTCTTACCAAAATATCTTCAATTTTTCCCTCGGGGTGAACGTAAGAGCGGTCGGCTAGTTGTAGGGTAACTGTCGTGGGCCGCGCCTTGCCAATACCTAGCTTCTGAAAAACAGATTTGGGCATTAGATTAACACTAGCACCAAGATCACAAAGTGCCTTACCCACAAATTTATCGCCGATTACGCAAGGTATGAGGAAGCTCCCCGGATCCTTCTTTTTCTGGGGTGGCTGCCGATGAAGAATACTCATGCAACCTTCTTGCATCCTTACCGTTTCAAATTCCCAAAGTTTAGATTTTTTAGACATGACATCCTTAAGAAATTTAGCATAACCGGGCATCTCCCTAACAGCATCTAACAACGGAATGTTAATATGAACCTGTTTAAAAATATCATAAATTTTTTTGAGTTGAGATTCATGCTTAGCTTGCTGTATCCGTTGAGGGAAGGGTGGTGAGGGACGATAATCAGCAATGCGTCCTTCCCACTGCATGCGAATCTGAGGACGATAATCTTCTTTTTTCTCCTCTGTCGCTTCTGCTGTCGTGACAGGCTCATCGGCAGCAGTCTGTTTGTCACCTGTCGGGGCAGCCTCCTCGGCAGGTTTATCCAGGGTAGGTTCCTTTTCTGAATCAATTTCTTTTTCCGGCCCTGGTAGCTTTTTCCCACTCCTAGTAGTAATTGCCTTACATTGCTCATGTGGGGGTGGTCTAGCATTTTCAGTATTGCTAGGGAAACCTCCATTCTGCCTCGGTTTAATATGCTGCGACACCTGACCCATTTGTGTCTCTAGAGATTTCAAGGTGGCCTCATGGTTTGTCATTCTCATCTTAGTTTCATCCATAAAATTTTCTGTCTTCTTGACAAACTGATTAATATTATCCATATACGTGCCAGTCTGGGACATAAAGGTGGCCAGAGTCTGCTCCAATACACTACTCGTGGCAGGTGGTGGCTGCTGTTGTTGCTGAGGCGGCAGGTTCTGCGGCTGCAGCTGCTGTCGCGTCAACAATCTAGGACCCCCCTGATTCTGATTATATGCTTGCGGATTTAGGGCATTGTTAGGATTACTCCAGGAAAATTTGGGATCCTTCCTCCAATTAGGGTTGTAGTTGTTGGAATTGTAGTTTGGCTTGTAATTTCCAACATATTTTCCCTCTTCTATATTTATAGGGCACTCTTCACTACTATGATTTCCTTCACAAGTAGCACAAATTTCCTCGACAGCAAATCCTCGTAAGTCCTCTTCACTTAATAAGTGTTTCATTGCTTTAGTAAGGAATGCTACCTGAGATTTCATAGTGCTGTCGGCCTCATAGTCTTTGACAGCAAGTACCCGTTTACTCCCTCTTCTAGCTGTCGGAAACTGCTCCTCATTCTTGGCTAGATTTTTTAGAACTTGCAATGCCTCGTCTGGATCTTTATCCAATAATAGTCCATTTGCTGCAGAATCAATGCGAATGCGAGTTTGTAGGTTAGCAGCATTATAGAATTTTGTTACCTGATTCCAGACAGGGAATCCATGCATTGGGCAGTTCCGAAGAAGAGTAGTAAATCTGTCCCAGGCCTCGTGCATCGGCTCGTCATCTTCCTGTTGAAAAGTAGCAATTTCGTTACGTAATCGCTCAGATAAATGCGAAGGATTAAAACGAGATAAAAATTCACGAGTTAGATCTGCCCAAGTCATAATAGAACCCGGTGTAAGTTTATTCCACCAAGTTTTAGCTCTGTCCCTCAATGAATGGGGGAATAACCGAAGCCTTAGTATCTCCGGACTAACTCCTGGCAGCCTAAACGAACCACAGATCTCCTGGAACGTTTTGAGATGCTCCCTAGCATCTTCTGTCGCAGAACCACCAAACTGCCCGGCGTTGTTGATCATACTAAACATGACAGGCTTAAGCTCGAAGTTGTCAACATCAATATCTGGCAGCATGGTCTCCAGCTCTACATGATCGTTCAGCATGTAGTCACGACATGACCGTCGTCCACCTGCTGCGGGCGGGTCGCCGACAGGCGGTATGTCTCCTCCAGCAGGCTGGTTACGGGCCATCTGCTCTAGCTGTTCTTCAAGGTATTCGTTCCTGTCTAAAAGGTGGCGAATCTGTTTCTTGAGATTAAATGATCGTTCGATTTCTGGATCTAACTTATACTCAGGATCTTCGCCTCTTTTCGATCTGCGCATAAACAAGAGAACCTCGTGAAAAGCAAGAGTTGAAAACACAAAATAAAAATTAAAGAAAAACTAAAAATGAAAACAAAAATAAAAATAAAAGCAAAAAGTGCAATAAAAGAAAGATGTAGTTATGTTGCCAATCCCCGGCAACGGCGCCAAAAACTTGTTGCGTGTAAAATAGACTATCGCAATTGTAGTGCAAGTGTACACGACGCAAGTAGTAAGTGATACGAAGTATCGGATATCGTCTCCACAGGGATTGGGCTAATGACTTCACCTAATTTCACTGCACGAAGTAGAAGAAATATTTTAGAAAGTTGTCACGAATAATAAGGTAAAAAAAACGTAAATAAAAGGATTGAGAAATCAAGATAGAGAGAATGGGCCGGTATTGAATTGCTCGGTAGTGCAGGTATTGAATTGCTTAGGATCTCCAGTTCTGTCGTCGCTCCCGTCGCCGACAGCACCTGTCGCGGCGTCTGTCCGTTAGTTGTCGCGGCAGCAGACACTAACTCCGTACTTCAAGCTTGGCAAGAATCCCAGATCTGCCTTGCCCTATCCCTAGGCACAAGTCTGTCGATGAACACGTCTTTGATGATACCTCCCGGCGTGAATCGAAGGATGAACACCGATGTGTATGAATTCTTCCTTAGCCACTTAACCTCGCCTTATCCCTAAGCACGAGATGGTTCAACTATAAACTAGAGAACGCGCTTTTATCTCTTTCATATACTTAACTCTCCCGATGTTAAGTAAATAGATAACCTCACAATGCTCTCCCGATGCTCTTGCAAGATATTAAAACCAAGATAAAAGAACTTGAAGTTTATTTTATTGAACTTGAAAAATCCTAAAACAAAGCAACCCTTGCAACTACTTTACAAAACAACCCTTAGCCCTAGGGGGAATTTAGAACATGTCGGTGACGGGTGGACGGCAGGGTTTTGGTTTTGGTTATGGGGTAATCGGTTCTGCCCTAGGTTTAATCTATGCCCTTTATATAAGCTTTGGGCTCAAGTTATCTAAGGTAACAAGGATTACAACTTTAATTAAAAGTAAGATTCTAATAAAGACTAAATCTCTAAAGTCTCCTACTTTCCAGCCGCATCCTAGCTTTTAGGAATTTCCTCTCTTTGAGCTTTGGCTTGACATATCTTTTGATCCGGGGCTCGGAAAAATATTTGGCTTTCACATGACAGACGAGCAGATTTTTCTCTATCTATCGAGGTCCACTTGACTTTTCCTCTTCATAAGTCTGCTGTCACCTTGCTGTCGTGACAGGTCCATGACAGGTTCGTCTTCTTCGGCTGCTTGTCCAGTTCAACTTTCCTGCTTATCTGCCCTGCGCCTGCCTTCATTGTCAACCATGGCAGTTACCTGCAAAATACACCATCTTTTAGTAGAATCCGTGCCTTTTATATAATTGTGATGTTTTATTGAAAACTAACCTAAATGCAATGCAATGATGCTTGAATGCAGCAGAAATATGGGTTAAAAAGGGTGTAAATAATAGAACTTTTACACACTCAACAGTAGGGAATGTTGCTGGAAGGGTAAATTCGACTCTTACTATACGCGATGGAGATAAAGGGAAAGGCGTGGACATGAAGGTGACTACAGAGAATACACAGCAGCAAACGCTGTAGGGGGAGATGAATGAAGGGATTGATACACAGCAGCAAAGGATGCCGGTTGTGGTTCCGTCCGTCGTGGGCGTTGAGGCCCAAGCGATATCGCATAATCCGGGGATTGCTTCAGGGTCACACCGGGCAATTTCGATTAGGGAGGGGAGGAATGATTTTAAATCCACATCAAGGCTTCGTGCTGGGGTAAGTTCAGGAAAAGGAGGAAACAACTTATCTGTTGTGCAGAGGAAAAGTCTGAAAGTGTCAAAGAAGTCGGAGGCAAGGGTTCCGCCACGGCCGGTGCTCACCGAATGGGTGTCTTCGCTGTCGACAAAGCTGGAAAAATTACAAGATACGGGACAAACTCATGGTGAGGTCGCGGTGACTGAACTTCCTCATGATATGAGTATTGAGAGTAATCAGGTTGTTGGGCATGGCGTTGAAGGCGGAAAAGAAAATGTGCCACCGTCTCAGTAAGATTCTTGTGTTTGATTCCGTTTCATTATTATTTTTTAATGAATATCATGTTTTGGAATGCTCAGGGCGCTGGAAGTGCGGAGTTCCGGCGCCACTTTAGAAATTTTGTTAGAGCTAATAGTCCACAGGTGGTTGCTTTGTTCGAGCCAAGGGTGAGTTATGGTGAAGCCGATAGGGTTATTCGTAGTTTTGGGTTTCAGAATTCCTTCCGTATTGAAGCTCGTGGTTTCAGTGGGGGAGTTTGGATTTTGTGGCGGGATAGCGTGGAGGTTGAGATCTTATCTGTGGGTAATCAGTTTGTTCACGGAAAGGTTCGGGAAGTAAGGGATAGGAAGTGGATCTTTTTTACAGCTGTTTATACAAGTCCTAATGCTTGTATTAGGCGGCACTTGTGGGACAAGTTGTTGAATCTTAGTCCGGGTTCCGGAAATCCATGGATCTTTGGGGGTGACTTTAACGCAATCCTTCGTAAGGAGGAGCGGTGTGGTGGTTCGAGTGAGGCTTTGGGTACTAGTTCTCTTTTCCAGGATTTTATCGATACTGCAGAATTGACTGAAATTGATTACAAAGGAGATGCTTTTACTTGGAGTAGGGGTAATCTGTATCAGTGTTTGGACCGTTGCTTGGCGAATTACGCTTGGTTTGGGGAGTATCCATTGTCGATTGTGTTCCACTTGGATCGTATTGGCAGCGATCATTGCCCTCTTCTGCTTAAAACCACAGGCGTTTTGACTTCGACTGTGGAACGACCGTTTCGGTTTTTAGCGGCCTGGCAGGAACATCCTGAGTTTCGAAATCTCCTTGAATCTGTTTGGAATGGTGAATCTTCTGTGGTTGATAATGCGATGAATTTCTAGGTTGCGGTTAAGCGGTGGAACATGGATGTTTTCGGGCATATTGAGAAGAAGAAAAAAAGGCTTATGGCTAGACTTCGGGGTATTGAAAAATCACTGCAGCGTACACATTCGGATTTCTTGATTGATCTACGGAGTCAATTGCGCAGTGAGCTTGATGTTATTCTGGAGCAGGAGGAGTCCTTGTGGTTCCAGAAATCGCGTAGCCAATGGATTCTTTCGGGCGATAAGAATACGCGCTTCTTTCATACATCGACTATGGCACGCCGGAGAGCTAATATGATTGGGGGGTTGAAGTCAAGCACGGGGTTCTGGATCACGGACCAGAAGTTGTTGCAGGCTGAAGCGATTGAGTTTTACAGGAAACTTTTCACGGCCGATACGAGTTGCCAGGGAAGGTACCATATTCGCGGCTTATTCCCTAGAATTGGCGATAATGTTTTGCGGACGTTAGGCGGCCGTGTTACGGATATGGAAATTCGAGCGGCTATCTTTGACATGGATCCCTGGAAGGCCCCGGGCATTGATGGTTTACACGCGGCGTTCTATCAGCGCAATTGGGATGTTGTGGGGGATAGTGTTTGTCAGTGCATTAGAAACATTTTTTCTGGGGGACCGTTCCCGGTGGAAATAAATCAAACAATTATGGTACTGATTCCTAAGGTTGCTTCGCCTGAAACAATGAGTCAATTCAGGCCTATCAGCCTCTGCACTGTGATTTACAAAGTGATTACTAAGGTGATAGTTAATCGAATCAAACCTTTTCTATCAGATTGGATTTCGGAAAGCCAGACAAGCTTTGTGCCTGGGCGTGCGATATCTGATAATATTATAATCGCTCAGGAGATTGTACATTCTATGAATAGGAAATCTGGACAGAGGGGTTGGATGGCGCTAAAAATTGATTTAGAGAAGGCTTATGATCGACTGGAGTGGGGCTTTATTGCTGATACATTACATGATGTTGGTCTTCCTGAGCTGTTATGCGATGTGATCTTGCAGTGTGTTTCCAGCGGTTCGACGCAGATTAGCTGGAATGGGTCTTTGACGGATGCATTTTCACCTTCGAGAGGAATACGGCAAGGTGATCCTATCTCCCCGTATTTATTTGTGCTTTGTATGGAGAGACTTAGCCAGGCAATTAATCAGCGCGTAGCTTCGGGTCGTTGGGAAGGTTTTAGTACCTCGCGGCATAGTCCTGTTATATCCCACCTTATGTTTGCGGATGATATGGTGTTGTTTGCAGAAGCATCTATGGATCAGTTAGATGAAATCCGGGATGTTTTGATTGAGTTCTGTAAATTTTCGGGGCTCAAAGTGAATGTTCAGAAATCGAGTATTTTTTTCTCACGGAATGTGCCGGCTGATATCAGGTACGACTTGAGTAGGGTGCTTGGTTTTTCTGAAGTCTCTGATCTTGGGCGTTATCTTGGAGTCCCAA
Source organism: Hibiscus tridactylites (assembly GCA_958450335.1). Classification (NCBI taxonomy): domain Eukaryota; kingdom Viridiplantae; phylum Streptophyta; class Magnoliopsida; order Malvales; family Malvaceae; genus Hibiscus; species Hibiscus tridactylites. The sequence continues at coordinate 19,505,510 of OY288289.1, read as the reverse complement.
TGCTGCATCGTCGGGTTACTAGAGCTACTTATTCCTACCTTATTCAGAAGGTGCGCGATAGGTTATCAGGATGGAAGGCGAAATATTTATCCTTTGCTGGGAGAATAACGCTTGCTAAGGCGGTTTTATCGACTATTCCTTATTATGCGATGCAGTCAACAAAATTACCTATAGGGTTGTGTGAGGAAATTGAGAAGTTGATTCGCAATTTTATCTGGGGTAATTGTGCGGATCGAAAAGGTGTGCATTTGGTTAACTGGACTGAATTATGTAAACCAACTGAATTCGGTGGACTAGATTTCAAGAAACTACACGATCAAAATGACGCTTTCTTGATGAAGATTGGGTTTAACTTAATTGCGAAGCGGGGACAGCTTTGGGTGCGTTTTTTGCGAGCAAAATATAAGTGTAGGGAGATTATACCAGAGTCCATTAGCCGAAGTAATGGTTCCCATTTATGGCACGGTATATCGACAATATGGCAAGAAGTTCGAAAAGGAGTTATTTGGCGAATTGGTGATGGTGTATCCATTGATTTTTGGCGCGATTATTGGCTACGTGAGGTTGGTCCACTTGGTTTAGTCGCAAAGGAACCAGAAACGATTCCGGATGATTTTTTACCCCTTAAAGAGATGTGGTCGAATGGTGGAAGATGGGATATCGGCCAATTTCAAAATTACTTTGAGGAAGAGGTGATCGATCAAATTATGGCCGTTCGAGGTCCAGTGGAGGGCGGATTAGCTGATTCACCGGGATGGAGATGGGTGGATAATTTAGCTTTTACGGTTAAATCCGCGTATGAGGTAAATCAATCGTATGATACGACTTCACGGCATGATGTGTGGCGTGCATTGAAAAAATTCCAAGGTCCTCAACGTATTAAGTGCTTTCTTTGGTTGGTTTGCAAAGGGCGATTGTTAACCAATTGCGAGCGTGTTCGTCGTCACATGACAGAAGAGGCGATGTGTTCTATGTGTGGGGCAAGTGAGGAAGATGTTGAACATATTTTCCGTCACTGCCCGATAGCTCAATCGGTGTGGAGCGAGCTAATTCCGACGGCGCATATAGGTCGATTCAGCAGTGGACAGATTCCGGAGTGGGTGCTGGCGAACTTGAGGTTGGACGCTGCTACTACGTGGGGTGGTATGGAGCGATGGGATTTAATATTTGGGGCCGTGTTGTGGCAGCTGTGGACGGCTCGTAACCATGCGATTTTCCGCGGCGAGTACTGCACACCGGAGGGGATTATTGCGGCCAGCAGAAGGCTGGTTCAAGAGACCCTAAGGGCCTTGTCGAGCGCTCGGGTTCTGCGAGAGAATGGTCCGCCGGAAAACCAGGTTTCACGACGGTGGCTACCGCCGTCCCAAGGGACTTGGAAGTTGAATGTAGATGGTGCATGCGACAGTGCCTCTTCCTTGGCTTCATGCGGCGGTATCCTACGCGACAACACGAGAATGTGGGGTGGTGGCTTCACGAAGTTCATTGGTAGATGCCGCGCTATAGAAGCGGAATATTGGGCGGTTTATGAAGGTTTATTATATGCGGTGCGTTGCAATATTGACAAGATTATTGTGGAGTCGGATTGTTTGGACGCTTTGCGTACGTTGGGTAAGGATAATGCTAGGAGTGGTCCTTCAACGATGGTGTGTGCTATATGGGATCTTATTCCTCATTTCCAGATGATTGAGTTTCGTCATGTTTGTCGGGAGGCTAACTATGTTGCTGATACATTGGCTAAGATAGGGCCGTGGCATGGATATGAAGCGACGTACTTTGGTTCCCCACCGGATGCGGTGTTAAAGTTGCTACATGATGATTTATCGATGTTGGGTTAATGTTTATTGTTTTCTACGACTTGTTTTTGATGTAATGCTATGGCGAGTACTCTTTTCCTCCATTTAGGTTTAGGGAGGTTTTTAATGAGGCTCGTCATGGTATCTTTCCCTTTTAATAAAAAAAAATAAATTGTGTAAAATAAATTTACAAAATTTAATTATTTTAAGCTTAAATCTTAAAATTTTAAACCCTAAACCATTAAACTCTACATTTTAACTCTAAAATCTGAACTCATAAACCATAAGCTCTAAATAAGATCCTTAAATCCTAAAACTAATGGACTTATATAAACTAAAATTTGCATAATAAAGTGTGGGTCTATAAATGAATTCATTCCAAATCTATTAATTGGTTGAGTGAGTAAGTATGCTTATGTTGTCCTATTTAGTATAAATTTAAATCTCGACACCTGTCTTGAAAATATAAATATCTCTTTGTTTAAGTAATTAGGTTGGGAGTATTACTTACATAATTGACATTGCAATACCTTAAAACCGATAGTTAAACAAAAAAAATCATTCATTTAATAAAAGAAGATATATATTATTTTTTTATCATTATCCGTAAAATAATGAAAGAAAAAAAAAACTAAGCAATCCGTACTCAATGCCAAATGTTAAGGACCGTGGAGTAATTTCCCATACGTCTAAAGAGGCGCTGACAAAAGGCGCGTGGGAAAAGCATCCGCTGGGCCTGACAAAGACATATGGGGTTAGGCTGGCTTTCGCTAGATGTTGTATTATTATTCTCACTAATATATTATTTTACCAATTATTAATTTAATGTTATAAAATAAAATACTATGGATTTCAGTTATGATTCAATTTGTGTCGCATACTTGTTTCATAACAAAGAGGAAATGTATTCATCAACAAGAAGACTTAACAAATCTTGGGTCAACTTTTAATTATGTTATTAATATTAGGTTTAAGGGTGAGAAGTACTTAAATTTTTAGAAAATAATAATAATTAAGTTTGTGAATTATTTTACATCTAACTGACATTTGAACCAATAAATTAAGTTATTTGATTAACATTGGATATTGAATATAACAAGTTTTTTCAAATCAGTTAATGTAGTCGTGTTACGGTGTTGTGACTTGATATTTCTAGAATTTTTTATTCTATTTAAAATTTCATTATAAAAAATTATAGAAATTAAAAATATATTTTTTTAAAAAATATGTAAATGACACATGATAGAACTGCAGTGTATCATGTGATAGTAATATCTAAAAACTGTCAAGATTTAATGACCAAAATTAATCAAAACACTTAATTGATTCAATTTATTGGTTCAATGGCTTAATTGGATTTAAAAATAGGGATTTAACTGATTTTTCCCAAAAGTTCAAGGACTTTTTACACCCTTAGCCTTAATATTATATTCATTTGGATTAAATTTCTCAAGTTAACTAAAATTAATATTATATACCTATAATCAAATCGATGCTAACAACCTAAGAAATGGGCGATTGCCGTCGATAGCCTCTCACCCTTTTTGTTTCGAATCTATCTAATAAAATACATTGGAAAGACTTGTGGAAAACGTTCGATTATCGCATTGAGGTTGTGGTTGCGTTTATTCCGAGAAAGCAGTCGAAACTGGGCATTCTATTCGGATTTGTGAGGGTTGCGAAAAAAGATGATGCTTGGCGTATGTTTAAGAGATTGGATTACACCCGTCTTTTGAGATCGATCATCCAAGTGGCGTTTTTTAGGTATGGAGGTAGAGCGACGTATTGGCATAAGAAAAGAGATAATGTTGTTAGTTTCGTTGGGAAATCATTGAATGATGGGTCGAGGGTTGTGGTGGATGTTAGGGAAGTACAAGGGGTCGTTAATGATATGAATCTTATGATACTTCGTAAGATTGTTATTGGCAGGTTTGGTCGTTATGTGAAGGTGTTGAACTAATATTTTGATATAACAAATTAAAAGAAAAATGTTTTTGGACTTAATCGAATATATTAAATCTTGCAAAAATAATTCAAAGTCCAAACAAACTTGAAAAAAATCGTTTCAAATGTTTTCAAACTTTATCGATCTTTTTCAAAACAAGTATGATTCGTTTTTGCACTACGAAAATTATTTTCCAAACTTCAAGGCAAAATAGATCGATCTCCTAATGAAAAGGATCAATCCCTGTTGGACGGGTTCATACAATTTTTTGTTTCTAATCTCTAAGTGCAAAAGGACCGATCTCCCGGTGTATGGGATCGATCCCGTTTTGCAACGATCATATTTATTATGAGAAATGATCGATCCCTCGTGTTATAAATGCTTTGTTTCCAGGTAGGTAACGACTTTATGTTATCTCAACGGCTCCAAACGGCTAGTATTAATTGAGAGGATACAAAAATAAAGAAAAATCATCTCAGCAACAACAAGTAAGTTGATAAAAACATTCAAGCAATCAAGAGTCTACTTTGTGCTTAATTTTTTATCTTTCTTGTAAATACTAGAGTGTTCTTCATTGTAATTCTTTTGCTAGTGTTTCTTTGGGTGTGTGAGAGAGCTTAAACTTTGCAAACACCTTTCTTGTGAGGATTTCCTAGTTTGCTTCTTTGTATTTGTTTTGGGGAAAGGATTCAATAGACTTTGGGGTATAAGTCTATTAAATTTGTGTAAGGTTACTCCTTATCCTTAAAGGAAAGACAAATTATTGGATTTGTGGAAAATCCTTAGTGTGATCACTAAGGTAGTGGATGTAGACTCCATTTAAGGGAGTTGAACCACTTTAAATCTCCTTGTAATTTTTACCTTTGCAATTAGTGTCCACCAATCTTTTAAAAATACAATTTACCCCTCTCTTTTTTTTTATTCGATCGATTGCCACACTCAACAAATGGTATCAGAGCTTGGCTAATTGGAAGGTCTTACAACCTCTTGAGAAGATCAAAGAAGTGTGCAATCATCTACAAGGTCATTCATGGCTTCCACCTCCACCATTGAAGCTTGGGGTGATTCTCAACCCACCAATAAGCCTCCATTCTTCAATGGAGTTAATTATGCATATTGGAAGAACCGCATGAAGTTATTCATTCAAGCTTTTGATCTTGAAGCTTGGAAGATCATCATGAGTGGATACACCGCACCAACTAGTAGTATGGAGACATGGAGAAATGACGAAAACAAGAGATTCTCCACAAATGATAAGGCAATGCATCTCATATTTTGTGCTCTTGGTCCGGATGAGTATGGAATGGTGTCATCATGTTCCAATGCTAAAGATATTTGGGACAAACTTGAAGTAACACATGAAGGAACCAACAAAGTGAAGGAGGCCAAAATAGGGATTCTCAACCTCAATTATGAAAACTTCAAGATGGACCCCGAAGAAGACCTCAAAACCATGTCCGATCGATTCTCCGTGATCGTCAATAGATTGAAGGGGTATGGAGAAGTGATCCATGAAGATAAACTTGTGAGGAAGATGATCTACTATCTTCCCGATTCATGGGATTCAAAGAAAACGACGATCATAGAAGCAAAAGACATCGAGACTCTCAAGTTGGATGAGCTCATTGGTTCCTTGCTTACACATGAGATGATGTCAAAGGGTAAGGAAGAAAAGAAGAAGGAAGTGGAAAAGAAGAAATTTGGTGTTGCTCTCAAAGCAACAAAAGAAAATATTGATTCTAGTGGAGAAGATGAAGATAAAGAGATGGCTATGTTTGCCAAGAGATTTAAAAGATTCATGAGGTCCAACAAGGGAAGAAGATTCCAAAGAGAAGAGGGCTTCAAGAATGACATCAAAGAGAAGGATCAAATTATTTGCTATGAGTGCAAAAAGTTGGGGCATATCAAGTTTGATTGTCCCCAATTGAAGAAAAAGAGCTATGAGAAAAAGAAGTACAAGGCTCATGTAGCTACTTGGATCGATGATGAATCATCCGACGAGGACGAGAATGAAGTAGCCAACTTGTGTCTCATGGCTATTGAGGATGACTTTATGGTAACCTCTAATTCATCTCTTTCAATTGACTATACTTTTGATGAATTGAAAGAGGCTTATGATGAATTAGCTTTGGAATTGAATAGTCAATTTTGAAAAATAGAAAAATCATTTTAAAATTGAAAAATGAAAATGACTATCTTTCCAAATCTAATAAGGAGTTTGAAAGTAAAGTTGAGGAAATGCAAGTTAAAATAAAAGAATTTGAAAAGAAAATTCAAGACTTACACAACTTACTTTCAAGGGTCCATGATGATCATCAAAAAGAACTTGATGATCTTAAAGCTCATTTCAACAAAGTTGGGACAAAACAAATTGAAAAAGGTGAAAATTCAAAATCCAACTATGTTAGAAAGAACTTTAATGGATATAGATATAGTGGTCCCCAAAGATCATATAATAGAAAGGTAGTTAAAAGCATTTGGGTTCCAAAAGGACTCATTGCTAACAAAGAATATGATCTCTTGTCTAAATGGATACCAAAAGAGACTAAAATTGTAGGAACTAACTCTCATGGACCCAAAAGAGTTTGGGTACCAAAACATGCATAGTTCCTTGTTGTAGGTGTGTTGGAGCCATGGTGAGCAAAATGAAGAAATCGGAAAGCTCTAGACACACTAGAAGGAAGGACACTTGAAGAGGATATGGCCTAATCAACCTATCTTAGTTCAAGTGGTAATATTTTGTTTAACATGCAATCTTTGTTCTTTTATGTTGATCATGTGTGTTTATATGCTTTAAAGCATGTTTGAGGGTGCCCATATGTTGTTTAAGTGTTTTTAATAAGGGGGAGTCAAGATTGCATGAGTTGCACATTTATGGCCTAATATGCTCATAATTATGTTTTTGGTCTTAAATTTGCAATATTTGATTGATTTTGTGAAATCATGTTCTCTATGCTTAATATGATCTTTTATGATGAATTCTGAGAATATGATGTTGTCTTATAGCAATTTTTGTCAAAATGCATGCTTAGGCACCTATAGAGCTTTTGAGTGTATGTGACTTGAAATGAACTTCTTTTTGTGCATTTAAAGGACTAAAATTTGATATATGATGTAAAATGCATATATTATTGTTTCATATTGACAAGCATGCCCTTAGATAACTTTTAAGGCATTTTAAACTCATCTTATATCATTCATATAACATAGGTTGCCTCAACTAAGTTTAGAATTCCATCCTTAATGATCCTTGTGCCTAAAATACAAAAATCCAAAAAAAAAAGGATCGATCTTTTTCGATCCTCTAAAAGGATCGATCCTTTTAGGCTAAATGGCTGGGAAATTTTTTTAAAGATTAAACACGCCTTTTTGTTTTAAAACCCCCTTCAGTCGACAAAACCTCCCAAAATGCCCTAAATTGAAAAACCTCTCTTTTCTTTCAATCCAAATCAAAATTTTCAAGCATTCAACACGAATTTCTTGAGTCTTTCATCTTCAAATCAGATTTGGCTCTCGTTTTTAGCAATTTGGTGCTTCAAAATCATCTTTTGGGTAAGTTCTTAATCCCTAACTTTTCATACGAGTTTTACTTAAAAAATTAGGTTTATTGGTTGAATTAGGTGATGTTAGAGAACTTATTTTTGTTGGATATCTTTGTATTTGATGCAAGAGGTTTACCCATTGTTTAAATTCTATCAAAACCTTTATTTTCAACACTTGCACACCAAGTTTTTGTGAAAAAGCCTCAACCAACTCTTCCATTTACAAAAATCCGGCCAAACCTAATATTTTAGCCAAAATTTCTTGTTTCAATCCATCCAAAAACTTTTTAGACATCCTTGAACATCCTTTTATAATCCTATCCTTTTGAATTATCAATTTTTTTAGGATGTCAAAAAGAAAGACTATGGCTTCTAAGGGTAAGAGAATTACATCCAATCCTCCTCCACCTTCAAACTCTTTAGATTCTTGTTTTAGAAACTCTAAGGATAGTGAATGTTTTCGAAACCTTCTTGTATTCGCACCGGTTAAGGAAACTCGCTCAATTGATTTTGATTTCCTAACCAAACTCAATTTTGCCTACTTGAAAAAGTTTACGGATTTTAGGTGGATGGAGTTTTTAAAATTCAAGGGGCCAACATATCCTACTCTTGTTCGAGTCTTTTACTCTAATGCCACCGTCTCTTCTTCAAAACTCTCAGGTGGCACCATCATTCGAACAATCAAATCCTATGTTTTGGGTAAACATATCTCTCTCATCGTTGATTTTCTTGCAAATGCTTTTGGTCTTCCCGATGAGGGTATTGAATTTGAAAAAGAACCTTATCTTGAAAATTCTCGTGTCATGAACAACCAAGCTCTTTCTTTCCTATTCATGATCGTCTCTTTCACCTCATTCTTTCTCATGTGATTCATCCTCGTGGGATGAAGTATTCATCGGTTCGAGAGTCCGATTATTGGTGGCTTCATTGCATTCGTAGGAGCTAAAATAAAATAAAGTGCCACAACACGACGATACTCTTGTCAGATAGAGGTCTGAAGTCTGCCGATTCGGGCAAGCGAATCTACATTATATGAGCACTGAAAGGTTTGAGCGAGACTCCATCCTATATTCTATTATGAAATAAAAACTCATCCCCAAAAAAGGGAGGAGAAGGAACCGCACCCTTACGTAGGGTTTGCTCCATCCTCTGCGACAGATGCTCGGGGAGTTGAGTAACCCCGATTCCCCTACCTTTAAAAGGATGTTGAAATTTCGAAAGAATTTTCAGGAAAAAGGGACTTTCAAGTGTTAAGCCTTTCTTTTTTTATGAGGTCGTGTAGAATCACAACCCACCACACAAGCGTGGAATGGGCCTACCTCCATCCCTAGATGAAGAGATGAGGCCTTTTTTTCCTTTCACTTGAAGGATAAGGTTTTAAACACCCTCAGCTGCTACTGATAAAGGGGCGTAGCAGGTAACGCAAAAGCAAAAGGTGTATTAGCAGTTCGAGGCCACCATCATCTTCGAGGATATGGTAAAGATTATCAAGGCAAAGAAGGTGAAAACCTTAGCCTATGGTATGTATCTTAGCCATATTTTCTCCTTGCTCGACATTGATACATCTTTCGAGCTCGGCATCGATCCTCCCACCGACAACATCATTGGTTGTCATTCGATGGATAGCTCGGGATACAAAAAAGAACCCGAATTCTCTATGAATTGGGTGAAGAAGAAAGGCGAAGTTCAAGAACTGGAACACCACGAAGAGGGAGATGAAGAACATAAGGAAGAACATATGGATGACGTTCTCGGAGCCTCCACCAATGCTATACCTCATGACACGTCGTTGAAGGAGCTTCATGAGTCTCTCATTCGTCACGTGGACTCATCTATCAGATCTCTTCGGTCTCACATGGATGCTAGACTCAATTCTCTTGAGGCTCGCCAGGCTTCTTTGGGTGATGCCTTTAGCACTCTTCAGCGCAAGCTTGATAGCTACCCATTCCCACCGCCACCATCTTCATCTTAGATGCATGCATACATGGAAATCATATTATATTATGTTTATGTTTTGCTTTCAAACATTGTTACATGCTTTTTATGACTCTTTGTTGGATGTTGTTTTTGAACTTTGATGCTATGTTGCTTTGTTTTAATTTAAGTACTTATGGATATTTATGCTTTATTGTTGTTATCTATCATTTCATTTCTAGCCTTTACTTTTGTTTTTTTCTTTGTTATATTGTGCTATCATTTCTCTTGAATTATTTTTGATATAACAAAAGGGGGAGAAATATGAGTGAATAATGAAAAGTGGTTCTTAAACAAATTGGAGCTTAAATAGTTGTGATTTAAAACAAGATTTTGAAACCATTTATCAACTCAAAAATTATTTTCCTAAGGGGGGACTTTTGTCAAAAACAATTTTTCAAAAAGTTTTGTTATATCAAAAAGGGGGAGATTGTTGAACTAATATTTTGATATAACAAATTAAAAGAAAAATGTTTTTGGACTTAATCGAATATATTAAATCTTGCAAAATAATTCAAAGCCCAAACAAACTTGAAAAATTCGTTTCGAATGTTTTTCAACTTTATCGATCTTTTTCAAAACAAGTATGACCCGTTTTGCACTACGAAAACTATTTTCTAGACTTCAAGGCAAAAAGGATCGATCCCCTAATGAAAGGGATCGATCCCCTGTTGGACAGTTTTATACAATTTTTTGTTTCCAATCTCTAAGTGCAAAAGGATTGATCCCCTAGTGTATGAGATCGATCCCTTTTTGCAACGGTCATATTTTTATGAGAAAGGATCGATCCCTCGTGTTATAAATGCTCTGTTTTCATGTAGGTAACAACTTTATGTCATCCCCAACGGCTCCAAACGGCTAGTATTGATTGAGAGGATACAAAAACAAAGAAAAATCATCTCAGCAAGAACAAGAAAGTTGATAAAAACATTCAAACAATCAAGAGTCTACTTTGTGCTTAATTTTCGATCTTTCTTGTAAACACTAGAGTGTTCTTCATTGTAATTCTTTTGATAGTGTTTCTTTGGGTGTGTGAGAGAGCTTAAACTTTGCAAACACCTTCCTTGTGAGGATTTCCTAGTTTGCTTCTTTGTATTTGTTTTGGGGAAAGGATTTAATAGACTTTAGGGTATAAGTCTATTAAATTTGTGTAAGGTTATTCCTTATCCTTAAAGGAAAGACAAATTAGTGGATTTGTGGAAAATCTTTAGTGTGGTCACTAAGGTAGTGGATGTAGACTCCATTTAAGGGAGTTAAACCACTCCAAATCTCCTTGTAATTTCTACCTTTGCAATTAGTGTCCACCAATCTTTTAAAAATACAATTCACCCCTTCTTGGTTTTATTCGATCAATTGCCGCACTCAACAGAAGGTTATGGTACTAAAAGCATAAATGAACTTGGTAGGAATCACATGTTTTTCTCTCATGAGATTGTCGAGTTCTTCGGTGCTTTTGGTTTTCGATTCGGAAGCGAAGAGGACAACAATTCTTGGGGATTCAACTAATGTGCTTTGTTAGTGGTTTACAAGTGTGGAGGAGTGGTTGGAGGGGGTGGGGTTTATTAATTGACAAATCTAGTTTTCTATACAGGGATTCCAATTCATGCTTAGTTCAGAGGTATGTTTCAAAATGTAGTTGCGTTGTGGGGGTCTTTTATTGATATGGATGAGAATACGAGTGCACCAAAATCTATTGTAACTTTTATTCTAAAGAGAATAGATAAAATGGTGGCTCTATGTGTCGAAGACAAAGTTTTTAAAATACGGGTGAGTGAAATAATTCATGTGATACAACCGAATTTTCGTTGTAATTGCAAGATTGAGAATAGCGTGGATGCCACAACTAAAGAATTCGATTCTGAGCCATGTTTTGTGGATGATGAGAAACGAGATACGTGTGTTGACAAAGATCTTGTAGCATATGATCCGTTTATAAGAGATGAGAGTGTGGATAAACAATTGTTTGCTAGTAATGACGAGAATAGCATGAGCAAGGGCTTGAAGTATACCAATTTGGAAAGTCATGTTGTTTGGCAGATGAACTCATTGCGGGAGGATAGGACTATTTCCAATCCAAAATTTGATGATGTAGTGGGTTGTATTGATAGGGATACGGGGGAATTTGAATCGTGCATTAACTTAGAGAATGAGCCTTCTCTTGAGAGATTAATGGTTGGTTCAAACGAATTATCTTTGCCTAATGTTCTGTGGGGGGAGGGTTGTGATTTGGTGGTGGCCAACTCCCCTAATGTGCCTCGAGCTAAAGTAGTGACGCCAACGAAACAAATTACTATAGTCGATATCATGGTTTGTCGTAAAAGGTGCGAGAGATGCAAGGCATCATGCTTAGTGGGTTGGCTCCTGAGGAATGTCATAATTAATAAGCCTGAAAGAGCGAAGATTTTCCGCAAAACGTATGAAAAAGAAAGATCATGATTGATCAAGGTCGTAGAAAAGTAAGACGTTTGCGGATTTGGTTTGCTGAGTTAGGGCACTTTTCTTATTCATGCAACATTCTCTACCATGGCTTTGAGGTAGTATAGGTATGGCATGTTAACAACGAGTTTTTAGCTTTACAAGGCGTCTATGTTTCGAGTCATGTTGGATGGGTTGATGGGGTTGGTTTTGTTTCGAACGTTGGGGTGTAATCGTGCATGGAATTGGTGGTTGGATCGTGGAGTTGTTGGGTTTAGCTTGTACTGTGCATAGTTTTTTGCTACAATGATCTCGCTTTGGTGTTTTGTTCCTTTTATTGTGGCTTGATGTTTGGTTCTCTTGATATTATCATGATGTACATTTTTCCTCCATTATAGGCATAGGGAGGTTTTGATGAGGCACATGATAATATTCTATTTGTATGATTTTTATCCTTAAATAAAGTCATACTTGCTTATAGAAAAATTAATAATTCAAGTTCATTGTTTCTTAATAAAAATATTTAAATTCTTTTAGTTATTTTTTATTAGCACTTTAAAATTATCAAATAATAAATTTTTAATACTTATATTATAACATTATATAATTTAAAATTATCAGATAATATGTTTTTAATACATTAATAATATGTTTTTAATGATTCAAGTTCATTGTTTCTTAATTTATATTAATTATGTTTTTAAATTACATGATATATAATTAAATTACATTATATAATAATATTTTAATACTTATATTATAACATTATATAATTAATTATCAAATAATATGTTTTGAACCCAACGAGTTGTCCTAGTAGAAAAGCGGATGATGATCATCTTATGAGACACGAGTTCAATCGTTCTATATATAAAATGTGTATATTGTCAAAGGGTTAAGAATATGTATGAATAAATACTACCTTGTAATCACCTTCAGACTATTCAAAAAAAATTTACGGCCAAGGTGAATCTTGGACATCCAACTTTAAAACAAAGGACTCAAATGTTAAAGGTTCGGGGTTCAAGTCTTATTTTATGTAAATATTTTACGTGAAATTTCAATTCGAAATTTTATCATGAAACTTTATTTCTAATCTATATTTGAATGTGTTTCAATTTAACACTCAGATTGTACTTTATATAAGTATTGAAAACAAGATTTCCTCTTGTTGGGATGGATAACCTCACACCTCGAACATGAACCGTAAAACGAATATACATGTAACTAAAAAAAATAAGATTTCCTAAATCTTTGTACGGTGTACCCCTCGCAATAATCTCATCTCTAAATATTTAACATAGATATTTTCTTCTTTAGAGTACTTGCATTTTCGATTATACTTGCAACTTAAAAGAACATAAAACAATATATTTAAAGGAATAAGATTCAGTTATACAATGTAAGAGTTTTTAACTTTTACACGTTTTTAGATCGTCAGATGAGTGAAATGGATGATTGAGATTAATGGTGAATTATGTGAAGATTATCACTTGAAAAAAAAAGTAAGGAGTTAATCTCAGTCATCCATCTCACCCATCTAACGACCCACAAAACGTGTAAAACTATGAGTTTTACATTTTGTGTAAGTGGATCCTATATGGGATAGAATCCGCTTACACAGAATGTAAAACTCAATTACTTTTACACATTTTGTTGAGAAAAATATTTTGATATAACAATTATGTGAAAAATGTTTGGGACTTGTTTAAAGATTTCAAAAATAATTCAAATGTCCTCAAAATGTGAAAAAATTGTTTAAAATGTTTTGACTTTGCACCTATATCGAATATACATTTAAAAGTCGAACAATTAGCCAAAATTGGATTTTTTTAAGTGAAAGTTTTGAAACCTTCCCTATAAGGTTTCGAAACCTTTCGGGCAGAATGACCTGGAATTAAAACCATGACTCTATAACGGCTATATTTTTCAAATCTTTCTTAAGGTTTCGAAATCTCTATGTAGGTGAGAATTTAAAGCTCGACTTTATGACTTCCCAACGGCTCCAAAACATCCCAACGTTCATAAACGGCTAGAATATCATTCCACACTATTAAAGCAAGCTTGAGACACTTGAAGATGGTTAGAGAACATATCCAAGCAAGATGATCAAGAGAATTTGAGTCTAAATCTTATTTCTTCATTTCTCTTGTACATAGTTTAGAGAATGCTTAAATTGTAAATCTTTCACTCTTTATTGTGAGCTTAATTTGTATAAACACCCACCTTGTGAGATATTTAGTTTACCAAATAAACCTTGTAAAAGTGAGAGGTTCTAGTTTAGCCTTAGAAAAACTAGAGTGGTTCTATCTTAGCCATATAAAAGATAGGGTTGAAAAGGTTGCCTCCTTAGCCTTGAAAAGGGAAAGAATTCATAGTGAATTGGGAAATCCTTAATGGTGTGCTAAGGTAGTGGATGTAGACTCGGTTGGGTAGTCGAACCACTCTAAAATCCTTATGCAAATTATCTACCACATCTTTTGGACCGTTGGATGATTGTAACGAATAGCTAAGATTATTTCCTTATTTTTCCCAAATAATAAATCTTTATATTTTCTACTATTAATCTTATCCGTCCATTTACTTTCATCCAACCGTCTAAAAAAAATGTAAAATTTTTCAAATTTTACATAAGGTGAGTAAGAGAATTCTATCTCAATTATTTATTACAATTAAGATGTCATGATTGAAACTTTTCTGTCAAAATTTTAAATTTTGACTTCTTGAATATTTAATTTTACAAAAACATTTCATTCACATTTTTAAAATTCTATCAACAATAAGTTTTAAATAATACAAAATTAAGATTAGAAAATTGATCAGAAAAAAATCAAAACACATCTACTTTATTAGAAATGACGTGAGTAAATATATATATATGAAAATTAATTGATATAAATATTGTATAAATTGAAGTTCACATAATTATGATGATTTTGGGTTCAAAGTTTAATTTAAAATTTAGATTTTAGAACTTAAAATTTAGTGTTTAATTTTATAGTTTAAAACTTAGGATTTTAATGTTAGAGATTTAAATTTTAAAATTTATATAGGCTTAACTTAAAAATATGTGCCCAATCTATAGTGGAAGAAATGGACAGTGGCCTCAGGCGGCGGCGGCAACATGCTTCGAAAAAGCTATCGACGATGACAACGACATTAATTTTGGGTTTAAAATTTTTGGATTTTAGAGATTTTTAGACTATTTTGTGACTTTTGAAAATGTTGGGATATTACTTTATTTTATTTTCAGTTTATTTTTTAATAAATAAAACAAAGCTAAATTATTAAATTTTATTTTATTTTCAGTTTACATTTTCAACAATTTTGTGTTGTCAAAACACTATCGAATGTCAGGAGAGGTCAAATTATTGAATTTTAAAAATATAAGAATTTGTTAAGTATCTAAACTCAAAATTGAAGAGCAAAGCTAAATTTATCTAATATTTAAATTTATAGGAAATTAAATTATCATCGGATCAAAAAAATTAAGATTATATTTTGATATACAAGTTGTGTAAAAAAATATTACACATTAAAATATAAAATATAAATTCCTAAACATAAAACCCTAAAAATCTAAATCTTAAACTCTAACCATAAATCATAAATTCTAAACCCTACAACCTAAAACTCCAAACTCTACATCCTAAATTAACACCCTAAATCCTAAAATTAACAAGCTTGTTTAAACTAAAGCTTACACAACTTGTGTATCAATTTTTTTTTCTCAAAAATTAAAGGGACCACGTTAAAATTTTAGAGATTCATTTAAAAAACATATAATTTTTAATATAAATTTTCAATGTAAATTTTTAAATATTTCAAGGGACCAATTTACCATTTTCAGAAAAAATAAAAGACTCATTATGCAATTTTTAAATTCTTAGGGGCCACCCCCCCCCCCCCCCCCCCCCCCCGGCCTGGCTTATATAAATATTATGTATTGAGTTTTCAATCCAAAATTTATTTTGATAACATCACCACCGCATGTAATAAACCTTATCTGAACATATTTTAGTTGTTAAATATGGTATTGACATTTTGATAAATTCTATTCATTTTATATGATTAAAAGAAAGAGAAAGATCCTGTTTATTAATTTGTTTTGTAACCCCCTCGTCCCGGTCTGGCCGGATGACCGGTCCGAGTGAACTACACGGGGAAAACCGAGTGAAAACCCCCTAAAAGGATTCCCCCTCGGTTAGCAACCCTATATTTTTTTTTCATTTAAACACTTGTCTAGATGAGTATTTAATCCTATGTGATCATACAGCGGGACTTCATAAGCAAGGCAGTCGAACGAACTCAAAACCACATCCAAAAGACCATTTTTTTAAGTTTATCTGCAGGTGGTATCGATACACCTATGGGGGTATCGATACACCTTGACTAAGTCAAAGGGGTCAGAGTCAACCCGTGGAGACCGTATCGATACACATGGGAAGTGTATCGATACTCTCCTCAAAGGTTGACTCCCCACGGTCAACGCTAGGGGACCGTACCGATACGCCTGAGGTCCGTATCGATACCAAGTTAGACAGTGTCTCCAGTGCCCAAAATGGTATCGATACGCCTCCCCGCGTATCGAAACGATATGCCTAGAAAGAGAAGGCCGTATCGATACGGGTCTAGCCGTATCGATACCCCTGCTCTGCAACATTTCATTTCACTACTTAGCAACATCATGCATGGTTCTAGATGCTTAGTTGAACACTCCTAAGCACACACAAGCATACATACAACAATCACAGTTGGATTTTAGCTTACAAGCATTGAATATAACAACAATCATACCTATCTAGACTTCAAGCAATATCACAAGAAACCACTTAACAAGCATATGCATCATACACATGGTAGTCAAGCTTAAGGCATGCATAGCCAAACCTCATACAAATTCAGGCATAAGCAAATAATCCACATAAGAATCATAGAACATAATCCAAGAAGCAAATCATAACACAACATAGGTTTAACAATTTCAAGCATAACTTCCTAAGGAGTTTGACCCCAACTCCTAACACTCTATACCCCATTGTCTAGGCATTATTACAAAAGCAAACCATACTTAAACTTGCTTGAGAACTCCAAAAGCTCCTCCTTCGCCCACTCGCCTCCCGAACTCTAACGATCTGCACATTGGAAACAAAAGAGCATAAGCAATCTAGCTTAGTGAGAAAGGCTCTACAATTTACAACATGCAGTTTTCCTAAAATACGATTTTTATGCAAGAAAACAATGGATGCATAAGGGTCTATCTCGACCACAACACTTGGTTTGCTCAAGCACAACCAACATACACTTACGGTGGGACTACACATCACCGTTTCGACTAGTGGATTTCCAATGGGACTACACATCAAAGTACTACCCTACTAGTCACTATCGGTGGGACTACACATCACCGTAGTTTAGACCACCATCACGTGAGGCACGAACTCAACACGACTACAACATTGACAACTTAAAATGTATTCAATGGTCACAATGTATATACAATCAACTTGTCACAACAACTTATGAGTAGGGAGACTTACACACGGGTTTAGGCAACCTCTCAAGGTTCTACCCAAACCCCAAGGGAGTCCATATCAAGCACAATGTAAAAACCAATGATTCTACTCACCGTTGCTACCCAAGAGAAGATCGAAGACCAAGCTCAAGACTCCGAATTCCCCGGATTTGACCCCGAAGCTTCTCCGACCAAAATTCTCGCCTCTAGCCAATCCAACACCAAGCAAATAATCTCAAGTCAGTCCATGTTCTAAAATAATCAATCCGGATTACAAACCAATTGCAAGATATCAAATTTTCACATTGAGAACAAGCCCAAAATTCCAAAATCCGAGCAGCCCTCAAGCACCCCTTAAAACCATTGATTTCAATCTTCAAACTACTCCCCAAAGCCTCCAAAACAAAGCTTACATATACCCTATCCATTGGCCCTCTCATTTCTACATAGAACACCCCCAAAACTCAACTTAAAACCTTTCAAAAACCTCCCCAAAACCCAAATCCGGGAAACTTAACAAAACTCATTAAAAATCATACTAATGGGACCTCATGCTTCCTAAACAACATGTCTATCATTAATCACTCAAAACATTTAGTCAAAAACAATAAAGGCACCATTTTTAAATCAAACTCTTAAAAAGCTTCCATTTCAAAACATGGCTAAAAATGAAAAATAGTGGTACTTCCAAGGATGGGAAGGTGAGAGCAAGTCAAAAACATCCATACCTTTGAGAAAGCTTCAAAAACAAGTGAGCTAAGAGATGGAATAGTAGCTCAAGGTGGGAGATATGTTTTGTCGTTGGAAGAGATGGGAGTGGAGAGAAGAAGATGAGCAAAAGTAAATATTTCTATGTTTGTTTAAAATGGGTGGTCAAAAGACCAAAACACCCTTAATGAAATAAGGGAACTAAAATGGATGACACCATGACAAAAATTGGGCTTGTATTGACAATGGTCCAACTAAATTTTGTTGTCTTAAAACCCGGGGCCCAAAATTATTTTTAATTACAAAACCGGACCAGGAAACAATATTAAATTATTATTTTTCACCCGACCCCTAAACCGGGGTGTTACAACTCTCCCCTACTTAAGGAATTTTGTCCCCGAAATTACCTGACGGAAACAAATACGGAAACTGCTCAAGCATGTCCGCTTTCCTCTCCCACGTGGCTTCCTCCACACCTCTATGTCTCTATAAGACTTTGACTAACTCTATAGTCTTGTCACGCAACACCTTGCTATCAGAAGCAAGTATCTCAACTGGTTCCTCATTGTAAGACAAGTCCAAATTTAACTCTATTTCTTCCACTGGCATAACATGGGACGGATCCGATCTATACCTCCTAAGCATCGATACATGAAACACATCATGAATCTTCTCTAGCTCAACTGGGAGTCTCAATCTATAGGCAACCGGACCAATTCTCTCAACTATTTCATAAGGCCCTATGTACCTTGGGCTCAACTTGCCCTTCCTTCCAAACCTCATCACCTTCTTCCAAGGTGAGACTCTCAAAAACACCCTATCCCCCACGGAGTATTCCACCTCCTTCCTTTTCAAATCGGCATAGGACTTTTGTCGATCTGCAGCCGCTCTCAAGCAATCACAAATCAATTTCACCTTCTCGGTGGTTCCCTTAAGTAACTCGGGCATCGGCACTAGTTTCTGTCCGGCCTCAGCCCAACAAATCGGGGTCCTACACTTCCTACCATACAAGGCCTCATAAGGAGCCATATGAATGCTTGACTGGAAGCTGTTGTTGTACGCAAATTCCACTAATGGTAGGTGTTTCTCCCACGACCCCTGAAAGTCAATGATACAACACCTCAACATATCCTCCAAAATCTGAATCACTCTCTTAGACTGCCCAACTGACTGTGGATGATACGAAGTGCTGAAGTTCAACTAAGTGCCTAAGGCTCGATGCAAACACTCCCAAAATCTAGAGGTGAATCTCGGATCTCGATCTGGCACAATTGACTTCGGTACCCCATGTAGTCTCACAATCGCACGAATATACAATTCGGCCAACTTGTCCAACGTATAGGTGGTATGAACCGGTATGAAGTGTGCACACTTGGTGAATCTATCTACAATCACCCACACTGAATTTTTCTTCGAAGTCAACGGAAGTCCTGACAAAAAGTCCATAGCGATACGCTCCCACTTCCACTCTGGAATCTTCAACGGTTGCAACAACCCTGAGGGAAACTGGTGCTCAGCCTTGACTCTCTGACAAACCATGCATTTACTTACGAACTCGGCTACATCCTTTTTCAACCCAACCCAATAATACTCTTCCTTTAATCCTCGATACATCTTCGTGCTACCCGGATGCATAGCAAAAGGGCTATTGTGAGCCTCACACAAAATCATACGCCTCAACTCGGCATCCTCCGGAACCACTATCCTATCCTTGAAACATAGAATCCCATTCTCTCCAAAGCAATACTCGGTAGGCCTATCTTCCGCTATGTCTTGCACGTGAGGTGCCAAGGACTCATCTCGCAACTGCTTCTCACGAATCAACTGAACCAATGATGGCTTAACCTGAAGCTCGGCCACTAGCCCACCATCCGTAGACACACTCAACCTTGCGAACATTGCTCGCAACTCAACGGCCATCTTCCTACTCAAGGCATCGGCCACCACATTTGCCTTGCCCGGATGATACTCTATGGTAAGGTCATAATCTTTAAGGAGCTCTAACCACCTTCGTTGCCTAAGATTCAACTCCTTTTGGGACATCAAATATTTCAAGCTCTTGTGGTCGGTGTACACAGTGCATTTCTCACCATAAAGATGGTGTCTCCAAATTTTCAACGCGAACACCACTGCGGCCAACTCTATGTCATGTGTGGGGTAATTCTTCTCATGAACCTTCAACTGTCGGGAAACATATGCCACTACCTTACCTCCTTGCATAAGTACACAACCTAGCCCCACGTAAGATGCATCACTGTAAATTACAAACTCTCTCCCCGGCTCGGGCTGAATCAAAATGGGAGCTTCGGTCAAAGCTTTCTTCAACTTCTCAAACGCTTCTTGTCTTGCATCTGACCATTCATACGGAACATTCTTCTGTAGCAACTTGGTCAACGGAGCCGCTATCCTCGAGAACCCCTCAACAAACCTCCTATAGTATCCCGCCAAGCCTAGGAAACTGCGGATTTCTGTCACTGATTTTGGTTGCTTCCAATTTACAATGGCTTCAATCTTCTTGGGATCTACACTAATCCCACTAGCTGAGATCACGTGGCCAAGGAAGACCACCTCCCTAATCCAAAATTCACACTTACTTAGCTTGGCATACAACTGATTCTCAAGTAGGGTCTGAAGCACTAACCTTAAGTGTTCATCATGCTCCTCTTCGGTCCTAGAGTACACTAGGATGTCATCAATAAACACTACCACAAACCTGTCCAAGAACTTATGAAACACCCGGTTCATCATATCTATGAATGCCGCTGGAGCATTGGTCAACCCAAAAGGCATCACCAAAAACTCATAATGTCCGTAACGTGTACGAAAAGCTGTCTTCGGTATGTCCACATCCTTTACCTTTAACTGATAATACCCAGACCTCAAATCAATCTTTGAAAACACAGAAGCACCCCTCAACTGGTCTAGCAAGTCATCTATCCTTGGCAAGGGATATTTATTTTTCACTGTCACCTTATTCAACTGTCTATAGTCTATGCACATCCTCATGCTACCGTCCTTCTTTTTCACAAACAAAACCGGAGCACCCCACGGGGAAACACTAGGCCTAATGAAGCCTCTGTCAGTCAACTCCTGAAGCTGTGTCTTCAACTCTTTCAACTCCTTTGGTGCCATTCTATACGGAGCAATCGACACCGGTGCGGAATCAGAATATGTCTCAATAGCAAACTCAACTGCTCTGTCTGGAGGCAAACCTGGTAGTTCTTCCGGAAAAACACTCGGAAAGTCACACACAGTCCTGATGTCCTGAGGTCTCACCTCACTCATATCCGGGTTCATTACGTAAGCCAAGTAAGCCTAACACCCTGAACTCAACAACCTTTGAGCTTCCAAAGCCGAAACCACATTGGACAAAAACTTAACATTCTCCCCAACTACCACAACCTCAAAGTCATCAGTAAGCCTTAAAGAGACTCTCTTAGTCTCAAAGTCAACCCTAGCTCTATGCTCTACAAGCCAATCCATGCCCAAAATCACATCAAAGCCATAAAAGGGTAGCTCCATCATGTCGACTAGAAATACGTGGCCCTGAATCATCAAGGGACACCTCCTATACACTTTCCTAACTACTACTGTATCACCAAAGGAGCTAGTGACATTTACTCCTACTTCTAACCAATCACAAGGTAGTCCTAATGACTTTGCATGCTCACCCAGAATATACGAATGCGTTGACCCCGAATCTATGAGGGAAAGCAAACTCAAAGACTGTAATGTGAAATTACCTGCAATGACATCAGTGTCATTTCCAGCCTCTCGCTGAGCGTACACTCTAGCCGGTCCTCCTCCCTCGGGCTGGACTGCTACCACATGAGCCAAGTTCCTCTGACCCTCATTCCTTGGCTGGAAGTTCCCACGGCCGCGCCCACGACCTCTCTGATGCTCAAAACCCCTCGCTGGAGCCGGTCCTCCTCTGACTGGGTGTGGATAATCACGTCTCAAATGATCTCGGGAGCTACAGTTCCAACACGCCCAAACATACCCATGCACTCACCTGGGTGGCGTCTCCCGCACCTAGTGCACTCCGGAATGTGCCCAACAGCCCCTTGGCCCTGACGGCCCTGACCATGGTTACCACCCCTAGGCCTCGTATCCGGCTGATATCTCCTATCCCTATGCCTCTTGGCATGATCTCTATCCCAGTTCGCATGTCTCTTCCCGGAGTCAGACCCACCAGCACGTGCTCTAGAGCTTAGGTTTTGCTCTACATCCTTGGCTCTAGAAACCAAGACATCGAACTCAGTGTAGTCGGCGGCCAACATGTAGGTCTTCACATCAGTAGTCAACCCATATCTGAAGCGCTCACATCGTTCCTTCTCATCCGGAATCAACTCTGGCGCGTACTGGCTCAACCTCACAAATTGGATCTCATACTCGGACACGGTCCTATTGCCTTGGACCAAAGCCATGAACTCCCTTTTCTTTTCATCTAAGTACCGGACCCCAAGGTACTTCCTCTTGAAAGCATTCCTGAAAAACTCCCATGTGACATCCACCTCGGCCATACCGGTAATAACAGTGGTCCACCAAGTGTAAGCGTCTCCCTGTAGCAATGAGACAATGCATCCCAACTTACGGGCATCCGAACACTCCATCTGACCCAAGATGCGAGTAGTGCTCTCAAGCCACCCTTCCGAACCCTCCGGAGATAACCCACGAAACTCGACTGCCCCCAAATTACGAAGCCTCTCTAGGGGTAATCCTGTCCCCGCACCTTGAGCTGGTGCTGCAGCTTGCATACCAGCCAAAGCTGTCTGGAAAGCTCCAGCTATAGTCTGAATCAAATGAGCCACATCTGGGCCTGCTTGACCTTGGCCCGCTTGAGCCCCATTACCTCCCACATTAGCCCCAGCCTGAGGCCCATTACCATCACCTCCAACGTTCCCTCCATTACCACCCGGAGCATTGAGAGCAGGAGGCGCGTGCTCGGGTGCCTGGTCACCCGCTCTAGGCCGTCCCCTCGGTCTCACCATAGCAATTAATGTAATCTAAAACAATCAAACACACAACAACAAGGAAACGTTAGGTTAGCAAGGGGCAAGGGACTCCGGTTCTCAAGCTCTTTAAACCAAAACAATTTTACCTTTTTATTTTGACAACAATACCTAACAATGGGGACTCAAACCAACTTTCAAACAACAGAAAAGTCACCATAGCATGCATACATACACCGTGCTAAAACAAAACTTAGACAGGCATGGCAAAACACTCATAATACCTTAACTTACCTCACTTACCTGCCCGAGGTCTCGGAAACCTGGCTCTGATACCAATAAATGTAACCCCCTCGTCCCGGTCTGGCCGGATGACCGGTCCGAGTGAGCTACACGGGGAAAACCGAGTGAAAACCCCCCTAAAAGGATTCCCCCTCGGTTATCAACCCTATATTTTTTTTTCATTTTAACACTTGTCTAGATGAGTATTTAATCCTATGTGATCATACAGCGGGACTTCATAAGCAAGGCAGTCGAACGAACTCAAAACCACATCCAAAAGACCATTTTTTTAAGTTTATCTGCAGGTGGAATCGATACACCTATGGGGGTATCGATACACCTTGACTAAGTCAAAGGGGTCAGAGTCAACCCGTGGAGACCGTATCGATACACATGGGAAGTGTATCGATACTCTCCTCAAAGGTTGACTCCCCACGGTCAACGCTAGGGGACCGTACCGATACGCCTGAGGCCCGTATCGATACCAAGTTGGACATTGTCTCCAGTGCCCAAAATGGTATCGATACGCCTCCCCGCGTATCGAAACGATATGCCTAGAAAGAGAAGGCCGTATCGATACGGGTCTAGCCGTATCGATACCCCTGCTCTGCAACATTTCATTTCACTACTTAGCAACATCATGCATGGTTCTAGATGCTTAGTTGAACACTCCTAAGCACACACAAGCATACATACAACAACCACAGTTGGATTTTAGCTTACAAGCATTGAATATAACAACAATCATACCTATCTAGACTTCAAGCAATATCACAAGAAACCACTTAACAAGCATAGGCATCATACACATGGTAGTCAAGCTTAAGGCATGCATAGCCAAACCTCATACAAATTCAGGCATAAGCAAATAATCCACATAAGAATCATAGAACATAATCCAAGAAGCAAATCATAACACAACATAGGTTTAACAATTTCAAGCATAACTTCCTAAGGAGTTTGACCCCAACTCCTAACACTCTATACCCTATTGTCTAGGCATTATTACAAAAGCAAACCATACTTAAACTTGCTTGAGAACTCCAAAAGCTCCTCCTTCGCCCACTCGCCTCCCGAACTCTAATGATCTGCACATTGGAAACAAAAGAGCATAAGCAATCTAGCTTAGTGAGAAAGGCTCTACAATTTACAACATGCAGTTTTCCTAAAATACGATTTGTATGCAAGAAAACAATGGATGCATAAGGGTCTATCTCGACCACAACACTTGGTTTGCTCAAGCACAACCAACATACACTTACGGTGGGACTACACATCACCGTTTCGACTAGTGGATTTCCAATGAGACTACACATCAAAGTACTACCCTACTAGTCACTATCGGTGGGACTACACATCACCGTAGTTTAGACCACCATCACGTGAGGCACGAACTCAACACGACTACAACATTGACAACTTAAAATGCATTCAATGGTCACAATGTATATACAATCAACTTGTCACAACAACTTATGAGTAGGGAGACTTACACACGGGTTTAGGCAACCTCTCAAGGTTCTACCCAAACCCCATGGGAGTCCATATCAAGCACAATGTAAAAACCAATGATTCTACTCACCGTTGCTACCCAAGAGAAGATCGAAGACCAAGCTCAAGACTCTGAATTCCCCGAATTTGACCCCGAAGCTTCTCCGACCAAAATTCTCGCCTCTAGCCAATCCAACACCAAGAAAATAATCTCAAGTCAGTCCATGTCCTAAAATAATCAATCCGGATTACAAACCAATTGCAAGATATCAAATTTTCACATTGAGAACAAGCCCAAAATTCCAAAATCCGAGCAGCCCTCAAGCACCCCTTAAAACCATTGATTTCAATCTTCAAACTACTCTCCAAAGCCTCCAAAACAAAGCTTACATATACCCTATCCATTGGCCCTCTCATTTCTACATAGAACACCCCCAAAACTCAACTTAAAACCTTTCAAAAACCTCCCCAAAACCCAAATCCGGGAAACTTAACAAAACTCATTAAAAATCATACTAATGGGACCTCATGCTTCCTAAACAACATGTCTATCATTAATCACTCAAAACATTTAGTCAAAAACAATAAAGGCACCATTTTTAAATCAAACTCTTAAAAAGCTTCCATTTCAAAACATGGCTAAAAATGAAAAATAGTGGTACTTCCAAGGATGGGAAGGTGAGAGCAAGTAAAAAACGTCCATACCTTTGAGAAAGCTTCAAAAACAAGTGAGCTAAGAGATGGAATAGTAGCTCAAGGTGGGAGATATGTTTTGTCGTTGGAAGAGATGGGAGTGGAGAGAAGAAGATGAGCAAAAGTAAATATTTCTATGTTTGTTTAAAATGGGGGGTCAAAAGACCAAAACACCCTTAATAAAATAAGGGAACTACAATGGATGACACCATGACAAAAATTGGGCTTGTATTGACAATGGTCCAACTAAATTTTGTTGTCTTAAAACTCGGGGCCCAAAATTATTTTTAATTACAAAACCGGACCCGAAAACAATATTAAATTATTATTTTTCACCCGACCCCTAAACCAGGGTGTTACATGTTTATCCATCACTATCATCACCGGGTTAAATTCTTTGGGATGTCAGCATATGTATGTCATTGGAATTAATTCTTGAAAGGGTGAACTCATGGAGACCAAAGCTTTCTCAATTAAATCAAAACATTGTTTTCCATCAACATATTATGATATTCAATATTAAAAATAAGAAAATAAAAACAAAACAAAACAAAAATGAGACATGCACCAACATATCTTATGTTTAACCCTGTAGGGAGATGGATGTATTTTGTGAAGCAACCAAAGACTGCATTTTTCCTACATGGCTTGACAGAACAGCGGACACCATTTAAGACACAAATACCACATGTTTAATAATCAAACATATTTCATATCAATATTCTTCATGCTTCAAAACACACTTTATAGTATCCATGGGAGAAGAAGCATACAATTGAGCAAGACATGGCACTGATTTATCCTACTACTTCTTCAAACAATGCTTCATTAACCATTAGGAGGGACCGGAATTCACCAGCTTCTGGAAGACTCGTACTACCGGCATTCCATCATCGTCATCATTCCCAACTCTCCATGACCGATCCTTCTTCCGCTGGGGCTTTTTGTGGTGCTTATGGGATTCATTTGATTTCTTCTTAACTGTTGCCTTATTGGAAGCAAGTCCATTGGCCTGGTCAAATGAGCTAAGATCATCTAGTACATGCTCCGGCACAGGTGTAGTTTCAGTTCCATTTTCCAATGATTCTTCAACGTCAGATGCATCTGAATCGTGAACTTCGGTCGAGCTTGGTTTCCCATCTTCTTCCACCCCATCTTCATCAGACATACCGGGTGGTATTTCATAGTGAGGCAGCTTTCCATCAATGTAATCCTTCAAAATTTGGCGGGCTGCCCTAGTTTCATCAGGTAATCCACTAGAGGCAACATGCCCACGTGACGCACAATAAGCTCTCAAAAACTCAGAGGCCTGAGGCGGCCGAGACTGTGATTCATATGGTTTGGGTTTTGGTAATTTAATCTTGTATACATCCTCGATAACATGCCTTTGGACTCTATTAGCAACAACTTGCACAGCCTCCCTGTGCTCTGTCATCCGGTGAATTGGCAACACCCCTGAAGCAATCATCTCATATCTCGAGCTTGAGAATGATGGAAATACCAATCCAGGACAATCGCATAGAGTCAGCTCATCGGAAATTATTAATGTCTGGAAATGCTTCGTCTTCCCTGGAGTGGAGGTGACACCTGTACGTTTCTGGCCAACCAAAGCATTTATAGTTGAACTTTTCCCAACATTAGGATACCCCACAAATCCCACCATCACACTTTTTGATGCTGAAGTTCTTTCAGCATTGTCTCTAGGAGATTGAATATTGGACGACCTGGAGTTACCAGAGTCTGATTTCCTCATCTTGACTATTTCTTCTGCCTCGGACTGTAAACGTGCCAAGAGCTCATCTCTACCATATATTTTTGTTTCAGGATCATCACTCTTTTGCATGCTATTTTGCGCCTTCCATTGGCCAGTAAGCAGTTTTCCTTCTAATTCAGCAGTAGCAGCTTTAGCAGACCAGAATACAAAGAGAATCTTATGGAAGCGAAAATATCTTGCCCATTTTTCCCTACATAGAACAGAAGCAATAAGCACCATAAGCAGTGGAAAAATAATCAACCCATAGCAGATGAGAAAATGGTACAGCTGAAACTGACCTTACATAAACTGGCAGAAGATCTGCCTTATTCACAAGAAGCAATGTTCTCTTATGCTTATCGATCTCTTTAGCATATTCCTACATTGAAACACATTCATCAGAAACCCATGTAATCGTCATCCAAGTAGTAGAAAAATACATAAACTAAAAGAAGGAAAAGTATGAGAAGGGAATACAACATGATCAACATTCTACATCTTCTTGTGTGTGTGTGTGTATATATGATAACTTTTCTACATCTACTTTTCAAGTATAGTTAAACAAAATTGGATATCATTTCAATTGACTCTTAATTTCTTTGCTTATCCGGTTAGATGCTGGCAAAACTTAGAATAATACTATTGGAGATGGTCTTCCAAGAATTTGCTTGATAACATGCACTAAAAATAATGCTAGATGCTCCTCAATACTGGAAACCTAGTTTTGCACATGCAAATCAACAACAGTGTTCATATTAATCACAGACCACAAACTTTTATCATTCAAAATTTCAATAGAGTTTTTGTCATTCTAGCATCAAGAAGAAGCACACCATACCGTATTAATAAATTCCCTCCCACATCCTCTTTAATAAATAACTAAATTTATGTCAGAATGTTCATTAATTTATCATGAGACTAAAATTTGCAAAAGCTCCACCTGCCACAAACTGCTTTTGTCAGTGATCCGAGATATGTTTCCTTAGTTATCTGTTTCCTTAATTAAGAGATTTGTAAATATTTTATTTGATTAGGATCCCTTTTTTTAAGAGTTTATATTATATTACTAGAATTAGTTTCTTACCTAGTTTAGAAGTTACCTAAGATAGGCCCTAGGTTTGTATATTTATTTGTAAGCTTTTTACTTTTAAAACAAATAAGATATTCAGTCTTTTCGACATGGTATCAGAGCCTCTCTTTTCTTAGGCATTATTGTTCTTGTTGGACATTATTTTTACCCTTTTTCTCTCGAGAGAATATGGTCGATACGACTGATTCAAGCAGTAATGAAACTGCTCAAGGAGACACTATGAGTGAAGGAAGTCACTCCAATTCGACGAGTGACTTACAAAACATACAAGCCTCCTATAGATTGAATGGTAAAAATTACCTTAAGTGGTCTCAATTGGTTCGAACTTTCCTCAAAGGAAGGGGTAAACTCAGTCACCTTCTTGGAACTGACCCTAAGGAAGGAGATCCCAGATTTGAGGCTTGAGATGAACAAGATTCATTAGTCATGACTTGGTTGTGGAATTCAATGGTGCCCGAAATCAGTGACACTTGACACTTGCATGTTCCTTAGTACAACAAAGGAAATATGGGAGGCTGCGAAACAAACCTATTCAAAAGTTAGAGATGCTGCCCAGATTTATGAAATCAAGAGCAAGATTTCAGCCACCAAACAAGGAAGCAAATCTATTACAAAATATTCTAATATGCTACAGAATCTCTGGCAAGAGATGGATCACTACCAATGCATTCAGATGAAATGCAATGAGGATGTAGCAACACTAAAGAGGTTTGTCGAAAAAGAGAATTTATGATTTTCTTACTGGACTAAATATTGAATTCGATGCAGTGAGAGTCCAGATTTTGGGGAAGGAAGATATGCCCTCATTAAATGAGGCTATTGCTACTATTCGTGCTGAAGAAGGAAGAAGATGAGTGATGATGGTTGGAAATATTCAAGTTGAGAGCTTAGCCTTGGTTACCAAAACTGTCTCTGAGGGTCTGGAAAATATTGAAGGCAGACCAGAATTAAAAACGGCAGTGAACAAGGACTCCTTATGGTGTACTTACTGCAAAAAGCCTCGTCACACCAAAGAGAAATGCTGGAGGCTACATGGGAAGCCTCCATCAACAAATAGAAATTTTACAAAAGAGGAGGCTCAGCAAGGGGACAGAACAAAGCTTTTGCAACCAGACAAGTGACTAAAGAGTCCGATGAACATTCTACTGAGTTCAACCGAGAAGAAGTGGAAAAATTGAAAAATCTTCTGGAATCTTTAGAGAAACCATCCTCTACAGGTACATGCAATCTAGTCTTCTCAGGTATATCCTCTTTCTCTTCTCAGAATTTAATGCCTTGAAAGCATCCACCCACATACCTACCCAAAACTCCTGGGTAATAAACTCAGGAGCCACTGATCATATAACCAATTCTTCTCTAAATTTTATCACCTATACACCCTGTCCTAGCAACAAGAAAATTACAGTTGCAGATGGTACTACGGTAACTATTGCTGGTCAAGGAGATATTGCTATTAGTAAAACTCTTCTACTTAAAAATGTTTTACATGTGCCCAATCTGTTTACTAGCCTTGTCTCTATACCAAAGAATTATTAAAGATACTAATTGCAGTGTTCTGTTTTACCCAACACAATGTATTTTTCAGGAGCAAGAAACGAAGAGGATGATTGGGCGTGCTAGGGAAATAAAAGGCCTATACTACCTTGAGGTTCTTGGTGGACCAGCTAGTGTTTTGAATACTCAGCCTTTGTCTTTTTTATCCAATTCTACAGTTAATAAAGACCAGATATGGCTACATCACTTTCGCCTTGGTCACTCACCTTTTAGACTTTTAAAAACTATGTTTCCTTCTTTATGTAAAACCATAAATATAGATGAATTTCATTGTGAAGTTTGTGAGCTTGCAAAACATAAACGTTCCTCTTTTCCAGCAAGTAATAAAAGAACTAGCCATCCTTTCAATCTTATTCACAGTGATGTTTGTATCTTTTATAGATGATTGCAGTAGGGTTACTTGGATTTATCTTCTGAAACAAAAGTCAGATGTTGCCTCTACCTTTAAAACTTTCTATACAATGATTAAGACTCAATTTGGGGCTGAAATTAAGAAAGTCAGATCTAACAATGCCAAGGATTACTTTAATCAATTCTTATCCCCTTATTTCCTAGACAAAGGTATTATACATGAGTCATCTTGTGTACATACTCCCCAACAGAATGGGGTAGCAGAAAGAAAGAATGGACACCTCCTTGCTATAACTAGAGCACTTTTGTTTCAAAACAATGTTCCTAAGAAATATTAGGGGGAAGCTGCCTTAACTGCTACTTCACTGATAAACAGAATACCTTCTCAAACCCTTTCATCCCAAACTCCTCTTCAAATCCTTGTCAAATTCTTTCCCAACTTCAGTCCATCCCTTCATCTACAACCAAGGGTATTCAGGTGTGTTGCTTTTGTTCACATCCACTCTCCAAACCGAGGTAAACTTGACCCAAGGGCTTTGAAATGTATATTCATTGGCTATTCCCCCTCTCAAAAAGGCTACAAATGTTATCACCCACCTACCAAAAAAATTTATACTTCTGCTGATGTTACTTTTGTTGAAAAGGAGAGTTATTTTACTGTTCCTTATCTTCAGGGGGAGATATCTTTTAGGGAAGATAAGGAAGCAGACCTTTTTTTACTTCAGCCCCTTCTTGATTAGCCTCTCATTACTCCTACTACAAATATACATTTTGGTCAGTCATCTTCTCCTACTGCAGAAATACATCCAAGACAACCATCTATTACTATTCCTACTCCATCTTCTCCTCACACTCCTCAACCAGCCATTAACATATCACAGTCCAATATTCAACAGCCTAATATTCAACACACTACTTGTCCCCTGAAGACCTATTCAAGGAGGAAGGCGCCTATGCAGATTCAATCATCCCCTTCTCTTGCTCCTATTCCTATACAATTTGAGGTATGTTCTGAAACTTCTTCTGAACATAATGATAATGACAATGCTATATCTGATTATGAACATGGTGACATTGTTTTTGATTTTGAATTTCCCATTGCCATTAGAAAAGGAAAAAGAACATGCACCACTAAGCATCCCTCCTATTTGTTTATGACCTACAAAAACCTTTCACCTAGTCACAGAGCATTCCTTACTAGCCTAAATGATATCACCATTCCTAAAACATCTTTAGAGGCATTAGAAAATGAGAACTGGAAAAAGGCTATGAAGGAAGAAATGGAGGCACTAGAAAAAAACAAGACTTGAGACTTAGTAAAGCTGCCAGAAGGGAAGAAAAAAGTAAGATGCAGGTGGGTTTTTACTGTAAAATACAAGTCAGATGGCTCTTTGGAAAGGTACAAAGCAAGATTGGTGGCAAAGGGGTACTTTGAAACCTATAGGAATGACTATCTTGAAACATTTGCACCTGTTGCAAAGATGAACTCAGTGAGGGTCCTACTTTCTTTAGCAGCTATCCAAGGATGGAATCTACAACAATTCGACATTAAAAATGCCTTTTTACATGGAGACCTTGAAGAAGTAGACATGGATATTCCACCTGGATTTGCTTCGAATACTACTGGACAGAATGTTTGCAGATTGAGGAAAGCTCTATATGGACTAAAACAGTCCCCAAGAGCTTGGTTTGGGAGATTTACTAAGGTAATGCTGGGACAAGTCTTCAAACAGAGCCAAGGTGATAATACTTTGTTTGTGAAACACTCTCATTCAGGGGGAATAACTATATTGTTGGTGTATGTAGATGATATTATTGTTACAGGTAATGATTCAGAAGGAATTGATGATTTGAAAAAGTGTCTTGTAAAAGAGTTTGAAGTGAAAGAACTTGGCAGATTGAAATACTTTCTTGGTATTGAGGTGGCACACTCACAACAAGGGATTTTTATATCTCAACAGAAGTATACTTTGGATTTGTTGAAGGAAACTGGAAAAATGGGATGTAAACCAGCATCAACACCCATAGAAATCAATCACAAGCTTGGAGACTCAAAGGAGGATGATATGGCAGTTGACAAAAATTCATTTCAGAGACTGGTGGGAAGGCTCATCTATTTGTCACACACCAGATCAAATATAGCATATGATGTTGGGATTGTGAGTCAATTCATGCATAACCCTAAGGAATCTCATCTAAGGGCTGTAGTTCAAATCTTGCAGTACTTGAAGGGTACACCAGGCAAAGGGATTATGTTTAGAAGAGGGGAGAAATTAACTCTGGAAGCATACACAGATGCAGACTATGCAGGATCAATAGTTGATAGAAGATCAACCTCAGGCTACTGCACCTTTTTTGGAGGAAACTCGGTTACTTGGAGAAGTAAAAAACAAAATGTGGTAGCTAGATCCAGTGCAAAAGCTGAATTTCGATGGCTGGAAATTATTTTAGAAGACCTAAAGGTGAAATTGGATGGACCAATGAAGCTATACTGTGATAACAAGTCTGCAATCAACATAGCTCATAATCCAGTTCAACATGACAGAACAAAGCATGTTGAAGTGGATAGACATTTTATAAAAGAGAAACTTGACAGTGGTTTAATCTGCACTCCCTATGTAACCACTGGAAATCAAGTTGCAGACATACTTACCAAGGGACTACCTGGTAAAGACTTTCAGAAGTTAGCAGGCAAGCTGAGAATGGAGGACATCCATGCTCCAGCTTGAGGGGGAGTGCCAGTGATCCGAGATATGTTTCCTTAATTATCTGTTTCCTTAATTAAGAGATTTGTAAATATTTTATTTGATTAGGATCCCTTTCTTTAAGGGTTTGTATTCTATTACTCGAATTAATTTCTTACCTAGTTTAGAAGTTTTCTAAGATAGGCCCTAAGTTTGTATATTTATTTGTAAGCATTTCACTGTTAAAACTAATAAGATATTCGGTATTTTCGACAGCTTTAGCATACATATTCTGCACAAAAAAACTGTTATATTACCTCAAGATCAGGGCAGCGGTAAAAAAGTGGGTCCCTTGCATCAACAACCATCACAAGCTGAAAGAAAATAATGTGGCCAGAATGTCGGTAAGAGAAATATTATAGCTTGAAAAGGCAAAATGATAAATAAGAATGAAAGCCATGTGCAAATTAGGAAACAAAGATTAGATATCACACCATGTTAATTCTATCTTTGCTTCAACCAAGAAAATTAAAATAGTAATATTCCGGGGAGGCATACCAGCCCCCTCCTTCCTTCACTCCATGCCAGCCTTTTCCTCCCTCCTCTCTTTCTTCCTTTCACCTCTCATCCCATTCCCTTTTCTA
The DNA here is from genome assembly GCA_958450335.1 of Hibiscus tridactylites. Lineage (NCBI taxonomy): Eukaryota > Viridiplantae > Streptophyta > Magnoliopsida > Malvales > Malvaceae > Hibiscus > Hibiscus tridactylites. The sequence goes on along the minus strand of OY288289.1, from coordinate 19,472,124 downwards.
AAGGATATATATACTAACTATATATAAAGTCCATGATTGAGTTTGTTTCATGAGTCAACCAAGCACCAACTTAGTTGAGAAAAGACTAAATATCGTTCTTTTAAATGGTAATTATATGGGTATTTTTTTTATCTTTTCACATTTTTGTATAATCTTTAAATAAACAATTAAAACCCACACATATAAGGATGTACACATGTTTAATAAATATTTGTACACAAATCCTTTACCACTTCACCCGAAACCCTTCATTGAATTAATTTTGCTTAGCAAAAAAAAATCATTGAATTAATTTTTATAAATATATTTTTATATAAAATGTTTTCTTTCACCTACATAGCAGGTTTGACAAAATCTACTATACCTAATGCCAACAAACGCATTTTTTTAGGGATCTTGGCTTAACTCTTAAGTATCGTTTTGTTTCTTAATTTTCCATTCTTGTCCTTTAAGGATATTGAGATAAGAGAATATCATTCCAGGGTGACTTCTAGTTAGATATAAGAACTAGGAAGTGATGATTGATAATGATTCTTGTTTTAGAAATTAGTGCTTTTGCTTCATCAGGTAAGATCTTTATTACTTTTTGCATCTACCACCTCTGCCCTGGTGTATGGATTCTGCCTCATGCCTTTGATAACACTGCTTTAAGAAAATCATCCTACTCTAACTTGGGTGTTGGTGTCGTATATAGTTATGTATCCGACATGGGCAAGGTTAGACTTTTCTAAGGTTTTCCAAGCATTTGGAGGATCCTTGGAGGTCATATCACTATATCCATGTATCGAACATGTGTGCAAGACACATGTACTCCAAGAAAAAGTAAGATTTTAGAACATAGATCCTACTACAGCTTCATTTGTGTAATAACGTGTATAATTCTATATTACAAGAGACAACAATCTTACCAGATCACTGCGTTCAAGAACCCGCCAAAGCTGCCTCCAGATATCCAAGTTCTTCTCAAATGGTGTGAGAACAAGCTTCTCATTCTCCTCAAGTCTGCAACAAATACAAGGACATGAGAAAACAATTAATTCAAGACTCTATATGCTTATATCTGCAAATATAAGTATAAAGCATGATGAGTCCATCCTATACTAAATGTTCTCTTGTGCAAACAGGCTTACTCAAGCGATGCTTCTCTTCAGACATGAGTCAAATGCTATCATCTACAGAAAAGTAGTGGGGCAAGGACCTTTAAGCTAAAAATGAAATAAAACCATCACTGGAACACTAACTTTGAATGTACAATACCAAATCACATATAGATGATGAAATTTTTTGTTTCAACTTGGTTTGCTATTGTTGGTATATTACTATTTACTTTGTCTGAGCTGGTTAAACACTGAATTTGAACCTATCCCAGGGTATCTCCTTGACAATAATAACCAACTTGTCCTTATTTTTGACAATATTTATCACATACTGTTCATTGACACATTTTAAAATGATGGAAAAGAAGATTATGTTCATATTATTCATCTCCTAACCTTGCTAAGCTCCGTCGCCAAACTAAGAAAGCTTGTTTTTCATTGGCATCTAGCTCTTCAACGGACATTGCTGCATTCCATGGTGGCCTACATGAACAGAAAATCTCTTTAGATTCTAATCACACAAACATAACCTGGTTTTAAGTTTTGGTAAACAATAAGACATGCCTGCGTGGAACTTGAAGACTGCTCGCATGCAGTGCCTCCTCTTTCTTTTGCTGTTCTCTTCTTTCTTCAGGTGTCATATCACTCATGCTTGAGCTGTCATCCCTAGTAAAAGAAAAGAGATGTCAGATATAAACCACTGGGCGCAGGTATCAAAAGCAATAGGCTTGATGCTTGAATGTAGTAAAGCTTAAGGCAAAAGGATCAGGAATCACTTATTATAAACAAAATGCTCTAAAAATAAAACTAGTGAAACTAAACATACAGGGCGAAAGCTAAGATTAACACGTTCAACTTAAACACGATTTAGATACTTACCTGCAACAATATCCTTGTGCCAATACTTAAATTTAATCCTTCATTCATTAAGGTGGGATGTGGGGAACTAATAGGACTAAATAAAACCCTCAAAAGACAATGTAAGTTATGTAACATAAGTACTAATTCCAATGGACATTGTTCCAGTGATCTCAGTGCAAAAGTTACACTTTGAACAACAAATTAAGTACAATCCGAGTCTCTGAAAATCCTTGCAACAAACACACCATTAACCATAAATCTCACTCAAAATATTATTACAATCAAAACCCGAACCTCAAGACCATAACCAACAAAAACGAATCATAGAAATGAGAAAGGAGCAAACAAAACAAAACCCAAAAACACAGCCAACCAATTAACTCGAAAGCAAAAATCTTTACCTAAAAAAACCCAAGCTTTCACTAGCTAAAACAAATCAAGGTTACTTTTTTACAACTACAAATTAGACCAACATAATAATAAGCAAAAGAGACTTGGGTAAAAGCTTACAGGTTGACGAGGAGATTAGGGGTGGGGTGCTGGATAGAGAAGAGTTGGTCAGCTTCCTCGGCCTGCTCGATGACAGCATCAATGTTGCTAACTTCGGTTACAGATTCCAATACCTTCTTGTTCTGGCTCTTATAAAACATCCCCTTCTCTTTGGTTTGTTGTATCATGGAATTGTGATGCTTCACCAGGGCTCTCCCTACACCTGACTTCTCATTCTTCACCATCTTTCTTCAGTTTAGAATCAGATAAAATTCTTCCAGGGGGAAAAAGAACGTAGCCTACTGAATTTGGTCGGAGTTGAGGAGATTGAAGAAGTTGATTCTTCTATGGCGGTTGGAAGGGGAAGCTTGGACCCTTGGAGGCTGTTAGAACTTAGAGGCGGCAGAGACTAGACCAGCACCATAAGAGGGTTGAGATTATTAGTCCAATGGTCAATCCAACCCAACTTCAAAATCCAGTTCAGATGGGCTGAATCAATAAATCCTTTAAAATAATTTTTTTAATAGCAAAATCCTTTAAATAATTTTTTTAATAGCAAAATCCTTTAAATATTAAGGTCAGTTTAGCATTGCCTTTGAAAGGTCTTATTAAAAATTGATTTTAAAAAGTTAGCTATAAAATTTTAACGTTTAGTATTGCTGTTAAAAAATATTTTTGAATAGATAAAATATCTAATTTAAACATGATATTATAAAGACAAAATAAATAAACGTAAGTGGTATTTTTATTTAGAATATTAATTTTTTTATATTATTTTAATATTAATATACACGAAAGCTAAAATCAGTCAAGAAAGATATGGGAAAATATTATCACGTTTCTAAAGTTTTTTATTAATCTATATTTAAATTATTTATATACTAATGCTCGAAGAAAAACTTGAATTTTGAGTTTTATGGAAACAATGATATGATCAAGACCTTAATCCTACTCCAAACTTAAAGCCAAACTTATGTTGCAGGAGAATTAAAATCAGTAGAACAAGTGAGTGAAAGGAAGTGCTAAAATACTGTTGAGAGAATAAATAAGGGTAAAATTATCTTTATCCTTTTCCAACCGGGATTACCCACCTCCAAAGCTGAAAATAATACCGTTTTGATTTTGGCTTGAAATTAGCGTTTTAACAGAGCTTTTATCCAAGCCAAAATCCGTTCAGCATTGATTTTCAGTTTTAAACCAATATTTTAACCAAAAACCTGTTTAAAACACATTCCTAAACTGACCCTAAATCTTGGGTAAGTGTTGAAAATCAATACCTAAATCTTTTGTAACGGATTATTACATTGATTTGTTAAAAAAATGTTACATTGATTAAAAAAATGTTTAACACGCATGTTTGATCACACATTTTTTTTTTATATTTTAGGAGTTAAAGAATTTAATTTAAGGTTTAGTTTGTAGATTTTAAGATTTGAGGTTAGAATCATGATTTAAATTTTAAGGTTTATACATTATATTTTAATTTTGGATAAACTACACTAGATGCCACTAAACTATTACCACTGACTCGAAAATACCATCAAACTTTAAAAATGTTCAAATCTAACACTGAACTTTACTTTATGAATCATTTATGTCACTCCGTTGTTAACTCTTAACAAGATCATTAACTCAAAGCGATGTCGTTTTGGTGCAGCTGTTTTGGAGCCTAATTTAGGCCAAAGCGACGTCGTTTTGTTGGAGGAAAAATAATAAACCCATACACTTTGAGGGGTTTGAATTCAAGACCTTCAAATACAAAGGCTAAATCTTAACCACTAAACCAACATAAAATTATATAATGTTTTACCACAAATATTATATATCTCAAACTACTTGAGTTTAATTCAAATACTCCCTCCGTCCCACAAAAGTTGTCCCTTGTTGACTTTTCGCGTAGTTTTAGAAAGAAAAATTTGTGTAAGAGATGTGTTGTAAAATAATTAAAATGACAATTTCATCATTGAAAAGTTAAAGTTTATTTTGTTGGAAAACTAAAAAGATGGTAGAAAAGGAAATGTGACTTGTAAAAGTTATTGAGTTTTTTAATGGGACGATTTAGAACGAGTCTAAAGAAAGGTGTGTTAGTATACGGCTAATAAACGGCAGGTTCTTAGAATCATTAGATGAAAAAACTTTTGATTTTGACCGTAAGATTTAGATTCCCAAAAAAAAGTCATGGAACCGTGAATAGGTTGTTGTCGGTAAGTTTCGTAACTTAGTAAGTAGTATCGAAACTTTATAGGGATAACATTCTTTTTGCAACCTAAAATGTTACAATAACACATAACATTTAAGGTGGACAGGTAAAGTTTCGGAACTCTGAGACATGTACCGAAACCTGTAGATAAATGTGTAAAACTAAATTGTTAGTAAAGTTTGTGACAATAAACATTGACATAAGATGTATCGGAATTTGATATAGGGTACTGAAACTTTCAGTTGTGAAAGTAACATTTTAGGATTAACGCGTTACATTTAGCGTTTTTTTCCTAGTTTCGGAATTTTTGTACATGTACCAGAACCTGTAGAGAAATGTGTAAACTACAAATATTTAAAATCCTTTTAACAATACATGTTTGTATAACAAGTATCAGAACATACAAATCAGTACCAAAATTTGTCGTATAGTATGTTGGATGGATAAAATTAGACATTGAAAACGTAAAAATAAAGAAAGTAGATAACATATTAGGTTGAATTAGCAATTATCGGAATTCATCAAAGAGTATTGCAACCTAAACTAGATAAATATAATATTTTTGGTTTAACGATTCATATTTCTAGTTTTTTGTAGGTCTCGCAACTTACTTAGTCGTTTCGGTACTCGTAGAGATTAAAGCCTTTCCTAAAATGAGAATCGAACCTTTATTTGTTTAATAACATTTTAGGATTAGAACTCATTTCCCCACTGAAAATAAGGAGAATCATATCTATTTGTAAAAAAAGTTCGGCTAGTGTAAATGATCGAAACCTTAATTTATTTCTAACAATTTAGGTCTGCGATTGAATCTATGCACTAGTCATAAAGTTTCTCCATTCCGAACAAATCGAAGGTAACAATTGAAACCCTAAGTTTGTTTATTTGCGAAATACTTGAAATCTAGGGTTTTTGTTTCAAAATTTTGGTATGGAATTGCATTTCTTGTTGGAGGAAATCTGCTTAAACTAAATATTATTCATCAATTCGAAATGAAATTTGTGTCTTGTTTATTTTTTTTTAAATGTTACCCTTTCGTTAACTCCTCAAAAGATCTACTTAGTACACATATATTGTCATGCTATTGCTTGATTTTGGGTACATATTTGTGCATTTTGCCAGTAGATTCATGCATTTGCATCTAGGAGTTAAGGAATGTACAATTTTCATTGCCATAGTGAAGGAGTGTTTATTTGTTGTGGTGGTAGATTTGGAGCGTAGTTGGCAAAACACGGGAAAGAGAAATATCGAGCGCAGTTGGAAAAAAGCAAGAAGAAACAATGCCGAGCTTGGTTGGCAAAAGAAGGACGACCGATGCCTGATCAGATAGCCGTTAGTCAGAGCCAGGCCAACCTTAATTCAAAGAGAGGATAACATGCCTACAATGGTGCGTAACAAACTTTCAAAAAACCAAACCCTAATTAGGTTTTTCACAGGCGCCTATATAAAGAAGTCCATGGATTGAGCAAAGGGACTGCGCCGTGAGAAGAAAGTGAGGGTAGAGGCATACCAAGGCTTGCCCATGCAGTCTAGCCAAGAGCTTTGGATCCATTAAAAGGCTGCATCGACGAATCTCTTTCATTTGTCTATTGTTGCGTGTAAAATAGTCTATCGCAATGGTAGTGCAAGTGTACACGACGCAAGTAGTAAAGTGATACGAAGTATCGGATATCGTCTCCACAGGGATTGGGCTAATGACTTCACCTTGAATTGCTGCACGAAAGTGAAAGAAATATTTGAGAGTTGTCACGAAAATAATAAAGTAAAGACGTAAATAAAAAGATTGAGTTATCAAGATAGAGAGAATGGGCTGGTATTGAATTGCTCGGTAGTGCAGGTATTGAATTGCTTAGAATCTCCAGTTCTGTCGTCGCTCCCGTCGCCGACAGCACCTGTCGCGACGTCTGTCCGTTGGCAGTCGCGGCAGCAGACACACCAACTCCGTACTTCAAGTTTGGCAAGAATCCCAGATCTGCCTTGCCCTATCCCTAGGCACAAGTCTGTCGATGAACACGTCTTTGATGATACCTCCCGGCGTGAATCGAAGGATGAACACCGATGTGTATGAATTCTTCCTTAGCCACTTAACCTCGCCCTATCCCTAGGCACGAGATGGTTCAACTATAAACTAGAGAACGCGCTCTTATCTCTTTCGTATACTTAACTCTCCCGATGCTAAGTAAATGGATAACCTCACAATGCTCTCCCGATGCTCTTGCAAGATATTAAAACCAAGATAAAAGAACTTGAAGTTTATTTTATTGAACTTGAAAAATCCTAAAACAAAGCAACTCTTGCAACTACTTTACAAAACAACCCGTAGCCCTAGGGGGAATTTAGAACATGTCGGTGACGGGTGGACGGCAGGGTTTTGGTTTCGGTTATGGAGTAATCGGTTATGCTCCTAGGTTAAATCTATGCCCTTATATAAGCTTTGGGCTCAAGTTATCTAAGGTAACAAGGATTACAACTTTAATTAAAAGTAAGATACTAACAAAGACTAAATCTCTAAAGTCTCCTACTTTCCAGCCGCATCCCTATTTTGTGGGAATTTCCTCTCCTTGAGCTTTGGCTTGACATATCTTTTGATCCGGGGCTTGGAAAAATATTTGGCTTTCACACGACAGACGAGCAGATTTTTCTGTATCTATCGAGGTCCACTTGACTTTTCCTCTTCATAAATCTGCTGTCACCATGCTGTCACGACAGGTCCATGACAGGTTCGTCTTCTTCAGCTGCTTGTCCATTTCAGCTTTCCTGCTTATCTGCCCTGCGCCTGCCTTCATCGTCAACCATGGCAGCTACCTGCAAAATACACCATCTTTTAGTAGAATCCGTGCCTTTTATATAATTGTGATGTTTTATTGAAAACTAACCTAAATGCAATGCAATGATGCTTGAATGCAGCAGAAATATGGGTTAAAAAGGGTGTAAATAATAGAACTTTTACACACTCAACACACCCCCAAACTCAAGTTTTTGCTTGTCCTCAAGCAATCAAGACCTAAAAGAAAAATGAAAATTTTTGTGTTGGCCTTTAAACAGTGAACTGTCCCTTACCTGTCGCTCATTCTCTATGGCAGCAGCATCCTGTCGGAAAGATTAGGATCTGTCCGGAATCTCCCTATAGCTCTCGTGCAGTGTGTGCATGCTTGTGAACAGTTATATGCTAAGACTCTCTTAGTTTCACTAGAATATTCAACTTCTTAACTCGAATTTTTATGCCAAAGTTTATTTTTTTAGAAGGCACATTTTCATGCTTCTTTTTCTTCTATTTTCAAGCTAAAATTTTCTAGAGCCAGTTTTGGGCACCTCTAGTTAGCTTCCTAGAGCCGGTTTCGGGCACCTCTAGGTTTTTGATTTTCTTTTGCTAAACTTCTTTCCTAGAGCCAGTGTTAGGCACCTCTAGGGGCTATTCAAGTTCTAAGCTTCCTATTCTAGTTTGTCTAAAAGAAATCTAAGCAATATAACAGTCACAAAAGTGTTTAAGTTTTTCAGAACTAGAGAAAGGCTCTAAACTTTTCCTTAACCTGTCCTAAAGATGCTGCCACGACAGAGCCGTCATGACAGGTAAGCTAACTTCACAGTTTTAAGCCAACAGTTTTTGATTTTTTTAAGAGATAAAATAAATAAATAATAAGACACAATAATTAATAAAAGATGTACTAAGACTCCATTAGAATGGAGGGTTGCCACCCCCAAACTCGAGGGTTGCATTGCCCTCAATGCAAAATGACACAAAAAATAAAGAAAGACAAGATAAATAAAAGTACATCACAAAAATATAAGGGCAGACAGCAATAAGAGGAGAAAAAGAAATAAAAACTTAAATTTTATTCGCTGTCCTCGCTGCTGCTGCTGACGCGGATCGGATGGCGGCGTCTGCGTTGTGGAGGTGGCTGGGCAGGTTCCGGAGCAGGTTGATCAGCAGGTTCGTCATCCGGTTGGGGGACAGGGTCGTCGGCAGGTTGAAGGGCAGGTGGCTCCACTAGCCTGATGTCGGAACTGCTGCTGCTGTCCCATGAGCTGCTGGTTATGATGGCTTTGGACAACCTTCTCTTGTTTGCCACGTGCTTAATGCGTTTGACTTGCGTGAAGTCGCTCTCCAAATTCCGCCGGACAAGAGGGCTGTCATCAGCGGCAGCTCGCTTGGTTCCTCGAGGGGAGGTGTCTGTCGGTGGGCTGCCGACTGCCGTCGGGGCAAGGGATGGTGTGGAAGTGGCAGATTGTGTATGGGGAGAGACAGGTGGTGTGGGAGTGGGGGAGGGGATATTGAAATAATGAGCGGGGAAGGTGGGGAAGATGACATCCGGAAAATTCAAAGTATTAGTGATGAAGTTTACCGTTGCATTTGAGAAGTCACGGATGAAAGTCATCAAACCCATCTGACGCTCCTCTACATCAGGATGGCAGCAAGGATGTGGGCGTTCTGATCTGCCGGAGCGGTGTTGGTGGCAGCTTCTGGGGCAGGTTCGGTGGCAGGTTCATCATCGGACTCAGCAGGAGGGGCGTTTGGATCGAAGGCGTTGAGGGGCGATACGACTATGACCTCCATGAGGCTGGAGATGTTGTTGTCTGTCCATCCGCTGCCCGTCTTGATTTTGTCTGAGGGCTCCTCCGGTACGGCAGCGCAGCGGCAGAGGGCGGTGATAGTGAACGGCAGACAGAGTCGTGAGTCGGAGCGGAAAGCACAATCGAGGATGCTGTCCCTCATGAATCTGCCCACATTTATGGGCCTGTCGTGTATAATGGAGTGGATGAGAGCCAACCGCTGTCTGTTGACTGTCGTGTGGTGGGACGAGGGCAGGATACGCTTTTTGATGAAAGCGTTCCATAGTTTTGCTTCAGGGAGTAGCTGCCCCCTATTGACAGAGTGGGGGTTCTTCTTACTGGTGCTCCATGTCGTTCCAGCCTCTGTCAGCTCCCTCATGACAGCATCATGTCCAGCAGCGTCGAGGGTGTCCCAAAATTGTTGGTGAGCATCATCATTGGGGCCAAAGAAGAGGCCGAACGTGTGGTTGATGCTGTTGGCGGTGAAGGGGACTGCCACTCCTCGGACGGTGACAGATGTCGCCGTTTTGCTGTCGATGGCCTCATAAAATTCTCGGACCAAAGTATCATTAAGCTCTACCGGCTGCTCGGCAAAATCCTCCCAAAGTTGTGCTGTTATGGCCTTCACAATGAACGGCCGGAGTCCCATATGGGGGGCATCTCTGTTGTAAATGAAGCCGCGCTCCTCCCATAGTTCCTTTTTAGCGAACGGTGAGGCTGCTGCTGAAGAAGAAGTGGCAGCAGCGGTCTGACGGGTTTGTCTCGACGACATTTTGGTTGCAAGGGCTGAAAAAGAGAGAAAATAGATAAAACTAGAGGAGAATAACAAGAGAGAAAAATCAGAAGTGATGAAAAATGAAAATGGGAAGGGGTTTATATAGCTGTTGGGGAGCTGCCCATTTAATGCCGCAACGGCAGGCGGGAAGAACGGGGCGGCATATTGGATATAGCGTGTCTGACGCGTCTGACACGCATTAATGCGTCTGCTGTGCGTCTGCCGCACGCTTCTACGTCTGCAGTGGCCGTCTGTTGACAGCCTGTCAATTCCGTCTGCGCCGGCAGCCGAAACGACAGGTTTCCATAAATGGGCTTTAGTGGGCTGATGGATGGGCGGTGGGCTTGGGTCACTTCTCCTTTTCTTCTTGACTCCTTTATTTCCTAAAAACTGAAATTATAAAAACAAAACATTATTCGAATAAAATAAATCTAATTCCTAATAAATAATATTAATAATAAAATAGAAATAAAAATAAAAGTTAGGTTAAATTAGGGATGCCTTGTGGGGCATCATCTAAAGTAACCACTTCCTGTATGCCTGGGGCTTTAGTCCCCTGATAGTGCTTGAGGCGTTGTCCATTGACTTTGAATTGGTGCCCGTCCTTTAATGATTGAATTGTTATGGCACCATGGGGAAAAACTTGAACTACTTGGAACGGGCCAGACCATCTAGATTTGAGCTTCCCTGGAAAGAGTTTCAACCTAGAATTAAACAACAACACAAGCTGCCCTGGGCAGAACTGTCGTGGCAGCAACTTCTTGTCATGCCACTTCTTAGTCTTTTCCTTGTAAATCCTTGCATTGTCGTAGGCCATTGTCCGTATTTCATCGATCTCATTTAAATCTAACAGCCTTTTCTGGCCTGCCTTGTCCAAGTCCATGTTTACTGCCTTGATCGCCCAATATGCCTTGTGTTCTATCTCGACAGGCAGATGACAGGTTTTCCCATAAATCAAACGGTATGGAGACATGCCCAATGGAGTCTTGAAAGCTGTCCTGTATGCCCATAATGCATCATTCAGAAGCAAAGACCAATCTTTCCTAGTTGGTTTAACCATTTTTTCAAGAATGTTCTTCACTTCCCTATTGGATATCTCAGCCTGTCCATTGGTCTGTGGGTGGTATGCTGTCGCGATCCTGTGCTTGACACCATATTTTCTCAAGGCGGCAGCAATTACCCTGTTGTCAAAATGTCTCCCTTCATCACTGATAATCGCCCTAGGGATGCCAAATCTAGAAAAGATGTTTTTGTGCAAAAACTTTTGGACCGTTTTGGCATCATTCTTTTGAGTTGCGATTGCTTCTACCCACTTGGAGACATAATCCACTGCTAGGAGGATGTAAAGATTTCCACACGAAGATGGAAAAGGTCCCATAAAATCAATCCCCCAAACGTCGAAGATCTCGACTTCCAAAATATTTTGCAGTGGCATCTCGTTTCTCCGCGAGATGTTACCTGTCCGCTGGCACCTGTCACAGTTCTTGTAAAATTCCTGTGCGTCCTTATACAGTGTCGGCCAGTAGAATCCTGACTGCAGCACCTTGGCAGCAGTTTTATTGCCTCCTAAGTGTCCTCCATATTGTGAAGCATGACAGTGATGGAGAATGTCTTCTTGTTCTTCTTGTGGTACACATCTCCTTATAACCTGATCTGCGCACATTTTGAAAAGAAGAGGTTCGTCCCAATAATAATGTTTAACATCATTTTGAAACCTCTTCCTGGCTTGATAAGTAAGATTAGAAGGTAATATTCCGCTAACTATGAAATTAACGAAATCAGCATACCAGGGAAGGTTAGAAGACTTACCTGCCGCCATGGCTGTCGCGACAGCGATTGCGGCAGCAAAGAGCTGCTCATCTGGGAAGGTCTCCAGTATGTGTGTCTCATCTAAAGGTATACTCTGTCCCATCTCTAACCTTGACAAGTGATCTGCCACCTGATTTTCTGTCCCCTTTTTATCTTTTATCTCAAGGTCGAACTCTTGTAGTAGCAAGATCCACCGTATCAATCTAGGCTTGGCATCCTTCTTTGCAAACAAGTACTTAAGGGCAGAATGGTCGGTGTGTACTATTACCTTCGTCCCAAGTATATAAGAACGAAACTTGTCGATGGAGAACACCACAGCTAACAGCTCCTTTTCTGTGGTGGTATAGTTTACTTGGGCATCATTTAATGTTTTGCTGGCATAATATATGACATGAAACAGTCTGTCCTTGCGCTGCCCAAGTGCTGCCCCGACAGCATAGTCACTAGCGTCACACATAATCTCGAATGGCTGTGTCCAGTCTGGTGGCTGTACTATGGGGGCTGTCACTAGCTTTTCCTTCAGAACCTTGAATGCTTCAGTACATTCTTCATTAAAGTCAAAGGGTCGGTTCTGCTCTAAGAGATGGCATAGGGGCTTTGTGATTTTCGAGAAATTTGCAATGAATCTCCTATAAAAACCAGCATGCCCTAAAAAACTCCTAATGCCCTTGACTGTTGTTGGCGGCGGCAGCTTCTCTATGACCTCTATTTTTGCCCTATCGACTTCTATCCCACGGCAGCTAATCTTATGGCCTAGGACTATCCCTTCATCCACCATAAAGTGACATTTTTCCCAATTTAAAACCAAGTTTGCTTTTTCGCATCTTTCGAGCACCTTTTGTAAATTGCCTAAACAACTTTCAAAATCGTCTCCAAAGACAGAAAAATCATCCATAAAAATTTCCAGGAAGTCCTCTACCATGTCTGAGAATATGGCCATCATGCACCTTTGGAAGGTGGCAGGTGCGTTACAGAGTCCAAACGGCATTCTCCTAAATGCGTATGTACCGTAGGGGCATGTGAAAGTCGTTTTCTCTTGATCCTCTAGTGCAATAGCAATTTGGTTATAACCTGAATAACCATCAAGAAAACAATAGTAAGGTTTACCCGCTAATCTGTCAAGCATTTGATCAATAAAGGGTAAAGGAAAGTGGTCCTTTCGGGTAGCTTTGTTAAGCTTCCGATAGTCCATACAAACCCTCCAACCGGTCACAGTCCTGGTTGGGATTAACTCGTTGTTTTCGTTGGTTATCACGGTCATGCCTCCTTTCTTGGGAACACATTGCACCGGGCTTACCCATTTGCTATCGGAGATGGCGTAAATAATACCAGCATCTAACCATTTAATTATTTCTTTACGCACTACCTCCTTCATCGCAAGGTTTAACCGCCTTTGGGCATCAATAGTCGGCTTATGATCTTCCTCTAGGAGGATTTTGTGCATACAGATTGCCGGACTAATGCCCTGAATGTCTGCTATCGTCCAACCTATCGCCCTTTTATGCTGCCTCAGCATGTCGATCAGCTGTCGTTCCTGTTCATGCGGCAGCTTAGCAGAGATGATTACAGGCAGTGTGTCATCACAACCAAGATAAGCATATTTAAGCTGCCCTGGCAGGGGCTTAAGTTCTAAGACATGTGTTTCAACAGTAGAGGGCTTTTGAATTAAATGGTTATCCGAAGTGTAATTCAAGGGTTCGAATAACTTACTTGGACGATGGTCTAACCAGTTTACCTCCTCATGACCTTCAGTATCAGATGTATTGGATTCAGAAGAGTCACTGTCGTCGATGCTGTCGTCGTTGCTGTCGTCATCACTGTCAGGACAGGCTTGTAGGTGGTTGTCACAGCAGTGACCAAACTTTATATCACGGCAGCTCGACCTGATGCAGGGTTGATCAAAGGTCACCTCAATGATGGCCTTGCATTCCTCGTCCACATTGGCATGTTTCATTGCTTGGAGAACATTCAACTTAATTTCTTGATCGTTCACGCGCATGGTGAGTTCTCCTTTCTCCACATCAATCAATGATCTTCCCGTGGCTAAGAAGGGTCGCCCTAGGATGACTGGTGCGTTCTCATCTGCCTCACAATCTAAAATAAGAAAGTCAGCAGGAAAAATAAGTTTATCCACTCTTACCAGAATATCTTCAATTTTTCCCTCGGGGTGAACGTAAGAGCGGTCGGCTAGCTGTAGGGTAACTGTCGTGGGCCGCGCCTTGCCAATACCTAGTTTCTGAAAAACAGATTTGGGCATTAGATTAACACTAGCACCAAGATCACAAAGTGCCTTACCCACAAATTTATCGCCGATTACGCAAGGTATGAGGAAGCTCCCCGGATCCTTCTTTTTCTGGGGTGGCTGCCGATGAAGAATACTCATGCAACCTTCTTGCATCCTTACCGTTTCAAATTCCCCAAGTTTAGATTTTTTAGACATGACATCCTTGAGAAATTTAGCATAACCGGGCATCTCCCTAACAACATCTAACAATGGAATGTTAATATGAACCTGTTTAAAAATATCATAAATCTTTTTAAGTTGAGATTCATGCTTAGCTTGCTGTATCCGTTGAGGGAAGGGTGGTGGGGGACGATAATCAGCAATGCGTCCTTCCCACTGCATGCGAATCTGAGGACGATAATCATCTTTTTTCTCCTCTGTCGCTTCTGCTGTCGTGACAGGCTCATCGGCAGCAGTCTGTTTGTCACCTGTCGGGGCAGCTTTCTCGGCAGGTTTATCCAAAGCAGGGTCTTTTTCTGTTTCAGCTTCTTTTTCCGGCCCTGGTAACTTTTTCCCACTCCTAGTAGTAATCGCCTTACATTGCTCATGTGGGGGCGGTCTTGCATTTTCAGTATTGCTAGGGAAACCTCCATTCTGCCTCGGTTTAATATGCTGCGACACCTGACCCATTTGTGTCTCTAGAGATTTCAAGGTGGCCTCATGGTTTGTCATTCTCATCTTAGTTTCATCCATAAAATTTTCCGTCTTCTTGAAAAACTGATTAATATTATCCATATACGTGCCAGTCTGAGACATAAAGGTGGCCAGAGTCTGCTCTAATACACTACTCGTGGCAGGTGGTGGCTGCTGTTGTTGCTGAGGCGGCAGGTTCTGCGGCAGGTTCTGCGGCTGCAGTTGCTGTCGCGTCAACAGTCTTGGACCCCCTGATTCTGATTATATGCTTGCGGATTCAGGGCATTGTTAGGATTACTCCAGGAAAATTTGGGATCCTTCCTCCAATTAGGGTTGTAGTTGTTGGAATTGTAGTTCGGCTTGTAATTTCCAACATATTTTCCCTCTTCTATATTTATAGGGCACTCATCCCTACTATGATTTCCCTCACATGTAGCACAAACTTCCTCGACAGCAAACCCTCGTACTTCCTCTTCACTCAATAAGTGTTTCATGGCTTTAGTGAGGAATGCTACCTGTGATTTCATAGTGCTGTTGGCCTCATAATCCTTGACAGCAAGTACCCGTTTACCCCCTCTTCTAGCTGTCGGAAACTGCTTCTCATTCTTGGCTAGATTTTTTAGAACTTGCAATGCCTCGTCCGGATCTTTATCCAATAATAGTCCATTTGCTGCAGAATCAATGCGAATGCGAGTTTGTAAGTTAGCAGCATTATAAAACTTAGTTACCTGATTCCAGACGGGGAATCCATGCATTGGGCAGTTCCGTAGAAGAGTAGTAAATCTGTCCCAGGCCTCGTGCATCAGCTCGTCATCTTCCTGTTGAAAAGTAGCAATTTCGTTACGTAATCGCTCAGATAAATGTGAAGGATTAAAACGAGATAAAAATTCACGAGTTAGATCTGCCCAAGTCATAATGGAACTCGGTGTAAGTTTATTCCACCAAGTTTTAGCTCTATCCCTTAATGAATGGGGAAATAACCGAAGCCTCAGTATCTCCGGACTAACTCCTGTCAGTCTAAACGAACCACAGATCTCCTGGAACGTTTTGAGATGCTCCCTAGCATCTTCTGTCGCAGAACCACTAAACTGTCCGGCATTGTTGATCATACTAAACATGACAGGTTTAAGCTCAAAGTTATCAACATCAATATCCGGCAGTGTGGTCTCCAGCTCTACATGGTCATTCAGCATGTAGTCACGACATGACCGTCGTCCATCTGCCCTCGGCGGGTCGCCGACAGGCGGTATGTCTCCTCCAGCAGGCTGGTTACGGGCCATCTGCTCTAGCTGTTCTTCAAGGTATTCGTTCCTGTCTAAAAGGTGGGGAATCTGTTTCTTGAGATTAAATGATCGTTCGATTTCTGGATCTAACTTATACTCAGGATCTTCGCCTCTTTTCGATCTGCGCATAAACAAGAGAACCTCGTGAAAAGCAAGAGTTGAAAACAAAAAATAAAATTAAAGAAAAATTAAAAATAAAAACGAAAACAAAAATAAAAATAAAAACAAATAGTGCAATAAAAGAAAGATGTAGTTATGTTGCCAATCCCCGGCAACGGCGCCAAAAACTTGTTGCGTGTAAAATAGTCTATCACAATGGTAGTGCAAGTGTACACGACGCAAGTAGTAAAGTGATACGAAGTATCGGATATCGTCTCCACAGGGATTGGGCTAATGACTTCACCTTGAATTGCTGCACGAAAGTGAAAGAAATATTTGAGAGTTGTCACGAAAATAATAAAGTAAAGACGTAAATAAAAGGATTGAGTTATCAAGATAGAGAGAATGGGTTGGTATTGAATTGCTCGGTAGTGTAGGTATTGAATTGCTTAGAATCTCCAGTTCTGTCGTCGCTCCCGTCGCCGACAACACCTGTCGCGACGTCTGTTCGTTGGCAGTCGCGGCAGCAGACACACCAACTCCGTACTTCAAGTTTGGCAAGAATCCCAGATCTGCCTTGCCCTATCCCTAGGCACAAGTCTGTCGATGAACACGTCTTTGATGATACCTCCCGGCGTGAATCGAAGGATGAACACCGATGTGTATGAATTCTTCCTTAGCCACTTAACCTCGCCCTATCCCTAGGCACGAGATGGTTCAACTATAAACTAGAGAACGTGCTCTTATCTCTTTCGTATACTTAACTCTCCCGATGCTAAGTAAATGGATAACCTCACAATGCTCTCCCGATGCTCTTGCAAGATATTAAAACCAAGATAAAAGAACTTGAAGTTTATTTTATTGAACTTGAAAAATCCTAAAACAATGCAACCCTTGCAACTACTTTACAAAACAACCCGTAGCCCTAGGGGGAATTTAGAACATGTCGGTGACGGGTGGACGGCAGGGTTTTGGTTTCGGTTATGGAGTAATCGGTTATGCTCCTAGGTTAAATCTATGCCCTTATATAAGCTTTGGGCTCAAGTTATCTAAGGTAACAAGGATTACAACTTTAATTAAAAGTAAGATACTAATAAAGACTAAATCTCTAAAGTCTCCTACTTTCCAGCCGCATCCCTATTTTGTGGGAATTTCCTCTCCTTGAGCTTTGGCTTGACATATCTTTTGATCCGGGGCTTGGAAAAATATTTGGCTTTCACACGACAGACGAGCAGATTTTTCTGTATCTATCGAGGTCCACTTGACTTTTCCTCTTCATAAATCTGCTGTCACCATGCTGTCACGACAGGTCCATGACAGGTTCGTCTTCTTCAGCTGCTTGTCCATTTCAGCTTTCCTGCTTATCTGCCCTGCGCCTGCCTTCATCGTCAACCATGGCAGCTACCTGCAAAATACACCATCTTTTAGTAGAATCCGTGCCTTTTATATAATTGTGATGTTTTATTGAAAACTAACCTAAATGCAATGCAATGATGCTTGAATGCAGCAGAAATATGGGTTAAAAAGGGTGTAAATAATAGAACTTTTACACACTCAACATCTATTTCTCTTAGATTATAATTCTAATGTTGATGATGGTGTTTAAAAATGATATTATTTTGTTGGTTTCCCCAACTATGAACTAATCCTTAAATTTGGCTTGGGGTGTCTGTGATGAACGCTTGTTAGATTTTTAATAATTGAATGCTTTGGCATTATTTTCTATTTCGCATGTGCTTACATTTCATCATATTTTATGCCATACGACAGTTGACATTGAATGCTCATCATCCCCTAATATCTTAACAGACTTAGGAGATAAGGAATAATTACCAAGTACTAAGGAGAGAAATTTCGACAGAAAATGTTCAAGTAGATGAGCTTACTTCGGAAGTAAATCTACTCCTTAAGAGTAAAGATTAAAACTGTTTAGGTTAATTATTTGAAAACATCACTATAGACATATAGGTGTTAAACGTAATTAACTTATGGTATTGTCAACGACTAAGGCAATACTTGTAACCCCCTCGTCTTGGCCTGGATGACTGACCAGTCTGAGTGGGTCACACGGGGAAAACTGAAGTGAAACCCGTTAAGGCTCCCCTTCGGTTAGCAACCCTAGAAAATTCTTTTTACATTATCTTATCTAAAGGATTTAAATACATCCTATGTGAAACAATGACATCGGAAGCAACAAAGCGATGCGAAGCAGTCAAACAAGCAATTTAAAACAGCCCATTTTAGTTTATACAACAAGCCGTATCGATACACTAGAAATGTGTATCGATATGCCTTGACTAGGTCAACAGCCCATAGTCAACATAGGGAGACCGTATCGGTACACTGGTTGACCGTACCAATACACCCTCACTGGTCAACTTCTCACGGTCAACGATAAAAGACCGTACCGATACACCTTAGACCCGTACCGATACGCCAAAATCTCGTCAAATTCTCTAATTTCCAGAGAGCTATTAGCGTATCGATACACCCCCGTGTACCGGTACGCTAGGCTTAAACTGAGGCCCAAAGTGTAGGACCGTATCGATACGTCCCTTGGGCGTATCGATACGCCCTGCACTGCAAGCCTTAATTTAGCTGCAAAACACATCAAGACTCAACTCTAAATGCAATTTACGACTCACCTAGCCACAAGCAAACATTCATACAACCTTTAGCAACCAAGAAACAACATACAGAGCAATTTAAACGAACAACGAAGCATCAACAACATCTATATAGCATACCTTAGAAGAAGCTAAAGATCCAACCATTAGACATGTCTTAAGCATAGAGATAAGGGCCACATGGCCAACATACATGGCATAAACAAGCCACAAACCAAATACATCAACATACTAAAGGAGTATTAACAAACTCCTTAACACAAAACAACATACTCGAATCCCATTGCTTAGCTATTACATCAATTAACTTAAAAGTCCGTACTTGAAGGTTGAAATAACACACTTGGAGGCCCTTCTCCTCGCACAAGCAACCCACGAACTAAAGATCTGCATTGTCAAACAAAGGAGAACGTAAGCGCAAAGCTTAGTGAGGGTAAGCTCATAAAACAACCTCGACAATGCAGGGTCCAAGAACGAGCATCAAACCAAGGATGAATGCATGTTTCCTTACCTTCGAAACCACGTGAATCAAATATATGAAATGCATGAACATAACCTCAATTATCATGCCATGCTCAACATGTCCATAATACAACCATATGAATCACATTTAACAAACCGTATTGGCACCTAGCTATGACCCAAATACGCGGATAACAACCGTTGGAACTCACATCCAACAACTCAACATTACATTACCTTACGGTGGGATTCCACTCATCACCGTTCCACGCGGAGGGGATTCCACTCATCTTCACGCCCCGTCGATGGGATTCCACTCATCATTGACTAAATTATAAATGAAGATTTCCGGGCGTACCCGTACTCCATCTTGGTGACTACCATCACCAAGACCACGCGCGTATTTCGATACTCGTGTGCACACTAACATCCTAATGATCGATCATTTGTACCCAAGCATACTAGTGCCAATACTATCTCATCACAAGCTCATCATCACACAAGATCCTTACCAATTCCCGTGCCTAGCACGTATCCACCATGATTTACAATCATGCAACCCACATTTCATCAAGCACATGCATATCACAATGCATAAATAAATCGTCATGCCTCATCATTACACATAGCCACAATATGCATAGCAACATCAAACACAATTAGTACATGAGGCATAAACACAACATTTACAAGTTCAACCAAAGTCTTCTAAACTAAAGCTTGGGATTAGACTACCAATCTAATCCCAACTCTAGGTGGGTTTACCAAGCCCGACCTAGGTCTATATGCTCAAACCAAGGCATTTTGAAAAACAATTTAAAACCGAAGAACCACTCACCAACTATCCAAGCTCAACACTAGCCGATCAATCCACCAAGATATCCGGATTCGTTCCCGAGACTTCGCCAACACAAAACCTTGACTCTAATCATCCAACACAATCAAAACATCTATAATCAATCACCAAAACTTGCTGCAAACCCATAGCACAATTCAAACATATATTCGACCTAAGAACACTATCAAAATATCATTTTCGAGCAGCCCTCAAACTCAGCAGATAACCAATGTTTCCAACATCCAAATTTCCATCTAACACACCCAAAACAACCTTCAAACATAACCTAAACATCAGCCATCAACTTTCACACTAAAACAGCCCCAAACTCCATTTTTTGAACACTCTAAAACCCCACTAAAACCCATATCCGAAAATCAAGTTAAAACCATGTAAAAATTAGATATGTTGGACCTTATGGTTTGCAAATAACTTGTCTAACAACAATAAATCAAAAGCTTAACTAAAAATCAATAAAGCTACAACCTTTATTAAAATCTTTGGAAAACCCCAAAGTATAGAAACATGAGTTTTAAGAACAATGAAGACCAAGGTTAGATAGGAAATAGAAAGGACAACATAAAATTGATTTTACCTTTGAAAAATCTTCAAGAATCGAGCAAGGAAGAAATGGAACAGTAATTTGAAATGTGGAGGGGAGGAAAAGCCCGTTTTGATACCAGTATCGAAACGTTTTAGCTACTGGAATACACTGTATCGAAACGCCCTAAGGTGTTTCGAAACGCCTGGACGGTTTTGTGTAGTTTGGCCTTCGAAAACATGTAAAACCCTTTGAAAATGTCCCTAAACAAGTTTCAAGTAATTTGGACTTTGGAAATTGTTTTAAATACTTTTTAAATCAGTCCAAAACATTTTTCAATTATTATATCAAAACATTAGTTCTACAATCTCCCCCTTTTTGATATAATAAAACTATCTTAAAAAATTGTTTGGGATTCTCCCCCTTTAACTTTAAACATGTGAATAAGAGATTAAATATTTGAAATCAAATAAAGCTCCCCCTTATTCATTTGAAAATTCAATTTTTCAAACCATTTCTCCTTCTTTTTGTTATATCAAAAAGAATTTAAAACATTAAGCTCAAAATAACAATAGAGGTAAAAATTTTGACAAAAATAAGAATTTGGTTTAAAAATGGCTCCCCCTTACTCAAAGAATCATAAAAAATGTTACTCCAACATAAATGATCATCTAGTTGACATAAATAAAAATAAATCAAATAAAATCAAAAGCAACTAGATTTTTACCAACACTTGAACCCAATGGAGGATGTGAGGCCTTCCTTCTTCAAGTGTTCTTCCTTAATGTGCATGAAGCTCCCCCTCAAAGTTTGACTTGTTGATCACTCTCCATCATACCTATCAAAAGACAATCAAGTAATTTTTGGTATCCAAATTGCTTTGGATCCATAAACGTTAGTAGAACAAATTTTAGTCCCCTTTGGAATCCATTTTTCATTGTCATCCTTTTTAGTTGAAGTGGTTAGTCCTTTTGGGACCCAAACACTTCTAAAACATTTTCCTTTTACAAATCTAGGGGCACTAGATTGTCTTACGTAGAAATTTGATTTTCCAAAATTGTTTTTCTTTTCAAGCTCTTTGGAAATCAAATCATTTTCTTCTTGAACTTTTTGAAGCAAATTTTGTAAATCAAAACATTTTTGTTCAAACTCTTCAAGTCTTGCTTCAAGTTCAAGTTTGGTTTTAGAAATCAAGTCATTTTGAATTTTCAACTTTGAAATCAATTTATTGTTTTTCAAAATGTGATTTTTAAAGTCTAAAACCAAATCATCATAGTCATCTTGTAATTTATCAAAAGAGTAAGAACATGAAGTAGATGAATTAGAAGTTACCCTTGAATCTTCTTCGATGGCCATAAGACAAAGGTTGGCTTGTTCATCTTCGGTGGAGTCCTCATCACTCCAAGTAGCCACATGTGCCTTCTTCTTATGGCTTGAAGTGCTTGCCCTCTCCTTTTTCTTGGAATCTCGTTCAAGCTCTCTCAAAGCTTTCTTCATGAACGGGGCACACTTCTTGAAGAGATGAACCATCTCTTCTTCTTCATCCTCATCTTCACTTGAATCAACGTGGTGGCAAATGGAGGATTTGAGAGCCATGACACTTGCGTTGATGCCTATCCCTTTGATTTTCTTCTCTCCCGTAGCTTTAATTTCTTCACTCTTCTTCTCATCTTCTTTGTTCTTCTTCATGATTTGATGAGTGAGAAGTGACCCCATGAGTTCATCAAGCTTCAAAGTCTTCAAATTCTTTGCTTCGATGATGGCGGTCCTCTTTGAGTCCCATGACTCGAGAAGTGAGTAGATGAGCTTTCAAACAAGTTTATCCTCTGGAATGGCTTCTCCATAGCCCTTGAGACCATTGGTGATAGTGGAGAACCTATCAAACATATTCTCGATGTTCTCTTCCGGATCCATCTTGAAGTTCTCATACTCTAAGGTTAGGAGCCCAATCTTGGTCTCCTTGACTTCATCGGTTCCCTCGTATGTGACTTCAAGCTTGTCCCATACCTCATTGGCACTCTCACAAGAAGACATTTTCTCATAGATGGTTGGGCTAAAAGCACAAAACAAGATGTGCAAGGCTTTGCAATTAAGCTCCATCTTCTTGCGATCGTCGGCACTCCATTTCGCTTTGCTTCATTGAGGCACGAACGGACCAACTTCAACTAAGTACCATAGCTTGTAGTCTCTTGACTTTATGAAGAATTTCATCTTGGTCTTCCAATGGGCATAGTAGGTACCGTCGAAGAAAGGCGGTTTGTCGATTGATTGTGCCATTGAGCCGGTTGAGTAAAAAGTTGATCGAGCTTGCCGGATCTTCTCAATAGGATGTGAATCCTCCTCAATTGAGCCAAGCTCTGATACCAATTGTTGAGTTGTGAGGAGCTCGATTCGTTCAACCGATAAGGCTCACCAAGTTGTGGAGAGGTGGATTACTGGGTGGAAGCTCAAAAGATAATTGACACAATGATTTATAGTGGTTCAACCTTCTAACCACGGTCTACATCCACTACCTTAGCTCCCCACTAAGGATTTCCAATCAATCCACTATTGATTCGTCCCCTTTTCTTGGATGAGGAGGAAACCCTTTTACACGATCAAGCTTGCTACCCAAAGCCTTGATCAAAACCCTCTTTTACAAAGAGAAACAATAAGCAAACTTAAATTCCTCTAATAGGTATTTGTTTGCACAATTTAGCACTTACCCAAAACCTAAAACACTTGAGCAAATTTGACAATTTTGGCTCTCAAGTGTTTGTTTATACAATAAATGACAATTTAAGCTCTAAGACAATTCTTGATCATTTGTTGATTGGCAATATGAGCATTAGCCTTTACTTGATGCTTGGAGGTCCCTTTTATACTCCTTGATGAGTTTATAGCCGTTGCTAGTCGTTAGGGTTGAATTGGAGCCGTTGAGGACTTTAATTCCCACCATAAATGCAGTTCTGCAGCTCACCGTTTCGAAACGCTCGAACCCGTTTCGAAACACCCTTTAAGTATAAAGAGCTGTTGCAGTCTAACAAGGCACCCGTTTCGGAACACCCCTGGACGTTTCGAAACACGTATCAACATGCTTTAGACCCGTATCGAAACGCCCTGCATTTAAATGTTAGTTGGGAAATAGCCGTTGGGGTTTATGACCGTTTTGGTCGAAGCCACGTAGGCGTATCGAAACGGCATAGCCCGTTTCGAAAGCTGGGAAAAATCCTCATCAAGGAAAAGCCCGTTTCGATACCAGTATCGAAACATTTTAGCTACTGGAATACACTGTATCGAAACACCCTAAGGTGTTTCGAAACGCCTGGACAATTTTGTGTAGTTTGGCCTTTGAAAACATGTAAAACCCTTTAAAAATGTCCCTAAACAAGTTTCAAGTAATTTGGACTTTGGAAATTGTTTTAAATACTTTTTAAATCAGTCCAAAACATTTTTCAATAATTCTATCAAAACAATAGTTCTACATGAAGATTTCCGGGCGTACACGTACTCCATCTTGGTGACTACCATCACCAAGACCATGCGCGCATTTCGAAACTCTTGTGCACACTAACATCCTAATGATCGATCATTTGTACCCAAGCATACTAGTGCCAATACTATCTCATCACAAGCTCATCATCACACAATATCCTTACCAATTCCCGTGCCTAGCACGTATCCACCATGATTTACAATCATGCAACCCACATTTCATCAAACACATGCATATCACAATGCATAAATAAATCATCATGCCTCATCATTACACATAGCCACAATATGCATAGCAACATCAAACACAATTAGTACATGAGGCATAAACACAACATTTACAAGTTCAACCAAAGTCTTCTAAACTAAAGCTTGGGATTAGACTACCAATCTAATCCCAACTCTAGGTGGGTTTACCAAGCCCGACCTAGGTCTATATGCTCGAACCAATGCATTTTGAAAACCAATTTAAAACCGAAGAACCACTCACCAACTATCCAAGCTCAACACTAGCCGATCAATCCACCAAGCTATCCGGATTCGTTCTTGAGGCTTCGCCAACACAAAACCTTGACTCTAATCATCCAAAACAATCAAAACATCAATAATCAATCACCAAAACTTGCTGCAAACCCATAGCACAATTCAAGAATATATTCGACCCAAGAACACTCTCAAAATATCATTTTCGAGCAGCCCTCAAACTCAGCAGATAACCAATGTTTCCAACATCCAAATTGTCATCTAACACACCCAAAACAACCTTCAAACATAGCCTAAACATCAGCCATAAACTTTCACACTAAAACATTCCCAAACTCCATTTTTGAACACTCTAAAACCCCACTAAAACCCATATCCGAAAATCAAGTTAAAACCATGTAAAAATTAGATATGTTGGACCTTATGGTTTGCAAAAAACTTGTCTAACAACAATAAATCAAAAGCTTAACTAAAAATTCATAAAGCTACAACCTTTATTAAAATCTTTGGAAAACCCCAAAGTATAGAAACATGAGTTTTAAGAACAATGAAGACCAAGGTTAGATAGGAAATAGAAAGGACAACATAAAATTGATTTTACCTTTGAAAAATATTCAAGAATTGAGCAAGGAAGAAATAGAACAGTAATTTGAAATGGGGAGGGGAGGATGTCGTTGGTTTCTTTGAAAGAGGAGGGGAGGAAGATGAGCAAAAAGGTATTTTATTTGTCTTGTTTTATTTTAAAAGCCAAAGGTCATAAATACCCTTAATGAATAGGGATAATTTCAATAGTATAAAGATCCATGACTTTGGGCTTAAAAAGATGACTATTCCAACATATATTTATGTGTTTTGAAAATATAAAGCCCTGAATTATATTTTAATAATTTAATTTCACCCGACCCCCTAACCCGGGTGTTACAATACTAACTTAAAACTCTGCTCGGCAATAAAATCAAGTTGAACATTATTAATTGATTTCATCACTAGCGTGAAATCCAAGCATCCCTTGTCAAGCGCATCAATCATTTTGACACAAGTTTTTGCCATAAGTCTGAATCTTACTTCATTTTCCTTTAACCATTTTCTTAATTGAAAATTGAAAAAAGTTGTCGTCTTATTTGTTCCATTTCACAAGTAACTATTTTGGCTTTTAATTCCTGGACAATCCTTGTGGATACGATACTCAGCTCACTGATGTATTACTTGCTGAATGTGTATAATTACACGCATAAAGACCTAATCTTGGTATTATTTACTTAATTACACTAAACCATCAATCTGTTGCCAAGCATTAGTCGATTGACAAGTTTTTGACGTTGTTGTCGGGGATTGCAACGAGATTAAGTGTTTTGATTTTTACTTTTTTTGTTTCTTTTGTTTTACTTATCACATTTTGTTTGGTCTATGACCAGGAGCCACATTGCAAAGAAAGATTTGCAATACGACCTATAGATTGAAAGAACCCTACACAAGTTAAGAAGAAAACTTCGAGAAATGGTCTGAAACGGAAATGGTGGTGTAACGCCCCGGTTTTGGGCTTAGGAGTTTTGGGCGTTGACCGGTTGGTCAAAGTGCTGTTCGAATCTTAAGGGGTTAAATTAGGAAAGCCTAGTTCGGGTTGCATTAAAAATATGGAAAAATGTTCTAAAATCATCTTTTAATATAATTAAGTGAACTGTGAAATCAATTTTGGAAAATGAGTTTTGGAAGTGTGACATTTTGGCTAGTGACCAAAATGTAATTTTCGCAAGTTTGGTGGCTATTTTATAAAGGATTGGAACTTTGAATCTTTAAGGAGCTATTAATCCAAAGGTGATTTCTCCAGATTTTTCTAAGATTTTATAAGCTATTTTCTGATTTTAAAGATAACAAAAAGGAGGGAAAACTCATTTTGGCAATTTTCTCAACTAACTTCCCATTTTCCTTCTCTCATTTTCTCTCAAACCAAACACTACATTTCCAGAGATTTGTTTCTGATTTTCTCATCTAAATTCCTCCTTTCAACTCTCATTTGATTCCAAATCAACATATCTTCAAAACCTCTTCAATTGCTACAAGTTTCAACAAGCATTTTAATTGCAAAAAGTGGAGAAATACAAGTTTGGAGGTAAGAACGTCCTTCTCCTCTAAACTATCAGTTCTTTACTGAAATTCCTAAGTTTTCAATCCTAAATTGATGTTTAATTAAAGGCTTTTAAGTTGATTTATGGATCTTGGCTTATTATGCAAGATTTTGATGATTTTTGATGATTTTCGTTAGATCTGAGTAATCTGTGTTTTAAGAGGTGTTTTTGATGTTAAATGATCTCTAAAATGGTGTGGAATTGAGTCTTGATTGATGCAATCCCGGATAGGTTGAGTTTCCTAAGTTTAGCTTGTGTTTTAAGGTAGTTTTTGAGGTGATCTTGGTGTTGCTGGAGGTATAAGGTTGTTAATAGGTTGTTTTTAGATGTTATATGATGTTAAGGGAAGTGAGGTTTTGCTGGTTTATGGCTGGGCTTTGTTTAGAAGTGGTTTGGATGCATTTTCGGTTGTGTTTGGTGGCCGAAAATGGAGGTTGGATGAGAGCAGCGAGTTTAGGTGCTTTCATTGAAGCAATTAATGCATGATGATGCATTAATCCTCTGCTTTGATGTGTTGAAACAGGGGAGGCATCTTTGGATCCAAGATTGGTTGATCCGGAAGCTTGATTTGGTGCTTTGGCTTGAAGAAAAGTGGAAATTGGTGAGTAGATTTGTGGAAATTGGATTTTCAGCTTTAAAACCAAGGTTTGAAGGTTTTGGGAGCTTAGTTTAAGTCTAAACAACTTTGCTAAGCTCAAGTGTAAGTTTTCGGATTTTTCTCTCTAGTGGTGGCCATGACTTGATGTGTTGCAAAATGACGATTTGCATGTTTTTAATTACTGTTTTGAAAGCATGTTTTAGCATGGATTTTGCTGATGATATAAGCCATATGTTGAAGGTAACTCTAGGTAGGAGTACCTTGCTTTTATACATTGAAATGATGTGGTTTGATGCTTTGAAATGCATGATGAAAATGGCTTGGTTTAATGCTTTATAACAGTGGATTAAATGATGAATTTGATGTATATTGGCAAGTGATGTTTTGAAAATGTTAAGGTCACTAAGGTGGTTAAAAGTCCTTGAGTGAGCCTTGTTACTTAAGATCATCAAGGTGGTTAAAAGTCCTTGGATGAGTCTTGTTGCGGACACTAAGGTGGTTAAAAGTCCTTAGGTGATCCATTCCATGGTGTTTAAAAGTCCATGGGGCCAAGGTGTTTGAAAGTCCTTGGGGCCAAGGTGTTTAAAAGTCCTTGGGGTGATTCAAGCATTGGACACAAAGGTGGTTAAAAGTCCTTGTGTGGTCCTTATTCATGGTGTTTAAAAGTCCATGGCCAAGGTGTTTAAAAGTCCTTGGGGCCAAGGTGTTTAAAAGTCCTTGGGAAATTTGTTGAACTTGTTTTATGAAATGAAATGTATCACTTGAGCCAATATGACATGTTGAGTATTTTGTGAAGCATGAGATGCTTGTTTTAAGGTTTATGTTGAAGCATGAGATTGCTTGTTTTAAGTATGCTATTGAGCATGTGCAAAGGTTGATTTAAGCATGGTTTATAAATGGTTTTAATTGCATTATTGAATTGTTTTTAATGAGCATGCCTCACTAAGCTTTTGCTTACGCTCTCTACGTTTTCTTAATTCAATAATGCAGAGCATTAGAGTATTTGAGGGGCAGCAAGAAAGGGCAAGCAATCAAGTTCAAGTGAAGCTCAAAGTATGGAAGGTTTTGTTAAACATCTAGCTTTTGTATGATTTGGCAATGGGGGACCAATGTGTATGTTTTGGGAGGTGTTTGAGACTCCCTAAGTATAATGAATGTTGTTTTAAATGCTGGTTTTTGGATTGGAACCTTATATGCTTGTTTTGGAAGTTTGAAGCTTGAGTGGTTAGCTTGTGTAGGAAGCATGCCTATAGAATTGGGGCTTTTTGCATATGATGTTAGATTGATGTTGTGATGGTTCCTATAAGTCTTAAATATGTTTAATTGCATGCTGGTAAAGTTTGGTGACATTTGGAGCATGTTTGAATGATCAATTGCATGATTTGGTATGCTTGTTTGCTGCAATCTGTGCAGGCGTTTCGGAACAGTATGCACCGTTTCGGAACGGGTGCCTTACACGAACCCAGGCGTCCGAAACGGTGTGCACCGTTTCGAAACGGTTTGGTCTCTGCCAAGGCCGTGTTTCGGAACGGTGTCGAACGGTTTCGGAACGGCCCGTGTATCAGAACGGGGTCGATCCGTTTCGGAACGTTCGACCGTTAGGGGCTGACATTGGCAGTTATATGTTTTGAATTGTTTACGTTTTGGTCCTGAATCTTGTATGTTCAATTGTGTGAGCTTGGGAAGTCCTTTTGAGCTGAAATTTCACAGAGAAGCATGAAACCTGATTAATTTCAAGATGGTAACTTTAATTTGGGTTAAGTCCTTTTAATTATCAGAAATTACAATTTGGTCCCTAAAGTTGTAATTTGTTCAATTGGGTCCCTGTTTGATCTCTGATGTTTGTGATCTTTGAGTATGATGTTTGTGTGATCACAATTAGGGTTAATGTGCATTTAGACAAGATTAAAAAGAAAAAAAGGGTCGTTAATCAAGGTTGACTTTCGGGTTGACTTTGGTTTTCCCCGTGTGACTTTCTTAATTCGGGTCGACCGTCTAGGCCGGGTTAAGGGAGTTACATTTGGTGGTATCAGAGCTGAGTTTGTGAGTAATTGGGAATGAATGTATGCATGATTGAAGTATGTTTGTCTTGTATGCTTGTTGTTTGAAAGCATGATTAGTGGCTTGTGATGTTGATGTAATTGAGATGTATGCTATGATGTTGCATGTTGAGGGTACCCATTGCCAAACAAAAGCTAATGAAATGAAGTTGATTTTGAATGAAATTGAGCTTGAATACTTGGATTGCTTACCTTGCTGGGCCTGACTTGTTTTATTTTTGCATTGTGATTGCATGGTAAAAGTATGGCACCACGTAGAGAGTTACGAGGTAGTGTGCGAGCTACGGCTCCTAACGAGAATGAGAATGAAGAGAATACGGGTAGTGCTGTGTTACCCCCTCCTCCGCCTGGTGGTGGTGCTGGAGGTGAGCAAGCTGAAGCTGCAGCTGGTGCTGGAGCTGCTGGACCAGAGGTTTGTCAGGGGCAAGCTATGCCTGATATGTCTATGTTGGTGCAAGCTATTGCGGGTGCTTTTCGAGCAGCAGTAGCTGGAGCTCAAGGAGCTGGGCATCAGGGTGATGCTGGAGTCAGATTACCTTTGGAGCGTCTGCGCAGTCTTGGTGGGACTGAGATCAGAGGTATGTCTGCTGAGAGTTCGGAAGCTTGGCTGGAGAGTACCAAGCGTATCTTGGGTCAGATGAGCTGCACGGATGTGCAAAAGTTGGGCTGTGTTGTGTCCTTGCTGCAGGACGATGCATATACGTGGTGGACGACCACCATAGCTGGGATGGCTGAAGCTGATGTTACTTGGACATTCTTTCAGAATGCGTTCAAGAGGAGATATCTTGGAGTGAGATATCTGGATGAGAAGAAGCGTGAATTCATGTCTCTTACCCAAGGGAGCATGAGTATGGCTGAGTACGAAGTGCAGTTCGTACGCCTCAGTCAGTATGCACCGGAGCTGATACCTGATGAGCGAGAGAGGTGCGAAAGGTTCCGTTATGGCTTAGTGACGGAGGTAAAGACCTACATGTTGGCTGCTGAGTACAATGATTTTGATGTGTTGGTTAGCCGATCTAAGGACATTGAGATGAACTTGGGTTTAGCTGCGAAAGGTGCTGGAGCGAGTTCTGGCAAGAGAGCTGCTGAGTATAGTTCCGGAGGTGGACGGAACAAGAGGGGACGTGATCAGAAGTATCAGTCCTCAGCCAAGAGAGGTGGTGGTGCACCTGCTAGAGGAGGTTTTGCTAGAGCTGAACCAAGTGCTTGTTGGATCTGTGGATCGCGTGGTCACATGAAGCGTGACTGTCCTCGTGCTGTGAGGGAGGTGCAAGCTCCTGTTGCGGCAGCTGGGAATGGATGTTGGAACTGTGGTTCTGTTGATCATCTGAGGCGAGATTGTTCGAGGTTGGCTGGTGGCCAAGATCGTGCTCCTGTTGTTGCTGTGCCACAGAGAGGTCGTGGGCACGGCCGTGGTAATTTTCAGAGGAGAGAGGAAGGTGGTCGCGGAGTAGCTCATGTTGTGGCTATTCAGCCTGAGGGTGGAGGACAAGCGAGGGTGTATGCTCAGCACGAGGGAAGGAATGATGCTGATGTGATTGCAGGTACCTTTACTTTGCAATCCTTGTCATTGCTTTCTTTGATTGATTCTGAATCTACGCATTCATACATTTTGCGTGAGCATGCTGAGTTGCTTGGTTTGCCTGTTGAGTCTTTGGATGTTGGTGTTCGTGTCACTAGTTCTTTTGGTGAAACTGTTGTGACTCGAAAGCTTTATAGAAGGTGTCCCTTGGTTGTTCAAGAGCATGTCTTTCATGTTGATCTTATGGAGTTGCCTTTTTATGGTTTTGACGTGATCCTTGGTATGGATTGGCTTGCTGAGCATCGTGCTGTTGTGGATTGTGAGAATAAGCGGGTTTCGCTTAAGCTTGCGGATGATTATGAAGTTGTTGTTGTTGGCGAGAATGTGAAGTTTCTTGCTAATGTGGTGTCTACCTTGGAGGCGAGTAGGATGCTGAGGCAGGGTTGCGAAGCTTATCTAGCTTTTGTGATGAATCCTAGCTCTAAGGAGTTGAGGGTGCAAGATATCAAGGTTGTGAAGGAGTTTCCTGGTGTTTTTCCTGAAGAGTTGCCTGGTTTACCTCCTAATCGCGAGGTGGAGTTTGGAATTGAGCTGTATGAGAATACAACTCCTGTGTCCATTACTCCCTATAGAATGGCACCTAAGGAGCTGAAGGAGCTGAAGACGCAGTTGCAAGAGTTGCTAGATCGTGGTTTTATCCGGCCGAGTGTGTCGCCTTGGGGTGCTCCTGTCTTGTTTGTGAAGAAGAAAGATGGCACTATGATGATGTGCATTGATTACCGTCAGCTGAACAAGTTGACTATCAAGAATCGGTATCCTTTGCCGAGGATTGATAATCTCTTTGATCAATTTCGGGGAGCTGCTGTGTTCTCTAAGATTGACTTGAGGTCAGGGTATTATCAGTTGAAGGTGAAGGATGTGGATGTGCCTAAGACAGCTTTCAGGACAAGGTATGGGCATTATGAGTTCCTTGTGATGCCGTTTGGTTTGATAAATGCTCCTGCTGCTTTCATGGACATGATGAATCGTGTTTTTCATGAATACCTGGACAAGTTCGTTGTGGTGTTCATTGATGATATCCTCGTGTACTCGTGTACTGAGGAGGAGCACGAAGAGCATTTGAGGATTGTGCTGCAAGCCTTGTTGGAGAATCAGCTTTATGCTAAGCTGAGCAAGTGTGAGTTTTGGCTTAGGGAGGTGGTGTTTCTTGGACATGTGGTCTCAGCTGAGGGGATTCGTGTTGATCCTCAGAAGATTGAAGCGGTGATGAACTGGAAAGTTCCTAAGTCTGTTCATGAGGTCCGTAGTTTCCTTGGTTTGGCGGGATACTACCGGAGGTTTGTGGATGGTTTTTCCAAGATTGCTGCTCCTTTGACGAAGCTGTTGCAGAAGGATGTTAAGTATGAGTGGACGGAAGCGAGACAACATGCTTTTGAGAAGCTGAAGGCGGCTTTGACGCAAGCTCCTATCTTGATTCAGCCTGAATCAGGGAAAGAGTTTGTGGTCTATAGTGATGCATCCTATG
Source organism: Hibiscus tridactylites (assembly GCA_958450335.1). NCBI lineage: Eukaryota > Viridiplantae > Streptophyta > Magnoliopsida > Malvales > Malvaceae > Hibiscus > Hibiscus tridactylites. The sequence goes on along the minus strand of OY288289.1, from coordinate 19,439,787 downwards.
TTGGTCTGGGGTGTGTGCTGATGCAAGAGGGTAAGGTTGTGGCTTATGCGTCGCGGCAGTTGAAGGTGCATGAGCGCAACTATCCTACGCATGATATTGAGCTGGCTGCTGTGGTTTTTGCTCTGAAGATCTGGAGACATTATCTGTATGGTGAGAAGTGTACTGTGTACACGGATCACAAGAGTTTGAGGTATCTGATGTCTCAGAAGGAGTTGAATCTCAGGCAGCGACGTTGGTTGGAGTTGCTCAAGGATTATGATCTGACGATTGAGTATCATCCTGGTAAAGCTAATGTTGTTGCGGATGCTTTGAGTAGGAAGGTAGCTGTTGAGCTGAGGGCGATGTTTGCTAGCTTGAGCATATCGCGAGATGGTGGTCTTGTTGCTGAGTTGCAAGTGAAACCATCGTTGGTTCAGTTGATCAAGGAAAAGCAGTTGCTGGATGATTCCTTGGTGTCTCATGTTCAGGATATCGCGGAGGGTAGACCTTCGGATTTCTGCTTTAATGAGGATGGTGTGTTGTGTTTTGGTAGTCGGATAGTAGTGCCTGCTGATGCTGAGTTGAGGCGTGCTATTCTGACTGAAGGTCATAGTAGTCCTTTTGCTATGCACCCTGGTAGTACTAAGATGTATCGTGATCTTCGTGATGAGTACTATTGGGTAGGTTTGAAGAAGGATGTTGCAGAGTTTGCGAGCAAGTGTTTGGTGTGTCAGCGAGTTAAGGCTGAACATCAGGTTCCTTCTGGTTTGTTGCAACCGTTGAAAATCCCTGAATGGAAGTGGGAGAGGGTTACCATGGATTTTGTATCTGGTTTGCCTTTGTCTCCATCAAAGAAGAATTCTGTTTGAGTGATTGTGGATCGCTTGACGAAGTGTGCGCATTTCTTGCCTGTGCATACTACGTTTTCTTTGGATAAGCTGGCAGAGCTGTTCATTGCTGAGATAGTGAGGTTGCATGGTGTGCCTAAGTCGATTGTGTCGGATAGGGATCCGAGGTTCACATCGCGTTTCTGGCAGTGTTTGCATCAAGCTCTGGGTACAAGGTTACATTTCAGTACATCCTATCATCCTCAGTCGGATGGTCAGTCTGAACGGGTTATTCAGATTTTGGAGGATATGTTGAGATGCTGCGTGATTGAGTTCCAAGGTTCTTGGGAGAAGCATCTGCCTTTGGTTGAGTTCGCTTATAACAATAGTTATCAGGCGAGTATACAGATGGCACCTTATGAGGCTCTGTATGGGAGAAAGTGTAGGACTCCTCTTTGTTGGGCTGAAACTGGTCAAAAGTTGGTTTCGATGCCTGCTTTGTTGAAAGGGACCACCGAGAAGGTGAAGCTCATTTGTGAGAGGTTGAAGGCTGCCTCTGATCGGCAAAAGTCTTACGCGGATTTGAAGCGTAAGGAGATAGAGTATGCGGTGGGTGACCGTGTGTTCTTGAAGGTTTCGCCTTGGAAGAAGGTGATGAGGTTTGGCCGGAAGGGTAAGTTGAGCCCTCGGTACATTGGACCATATGAGGTGGTTGAGCGTGTGGGTCCTGTTGCATATCGGTTGAGGTTACCTCAGGAGTTGAAGAAGATTCATGATGCGTTCCATGTTTCTATGCTCCGGAAGTATAGATCTGATCCTTCGCATGTGATGCCTGTAGAGGATGTGGTTTTGAATCCGGATTTGACCTATGATGAGGAACCGGTGAAGGTTCTGGATTCGGATTGCAAGGTTCTTCGTGGCAAGACCATTGAGTTGGTAAAGGTGCTGTGGAAGCATCGAGGTGTTGAGGAAGCCACGTGGGAGCGGAAGGAAGACATGCTGAAGTAGTTTCCTTATCTCTTTCCTACAGGTAAATTTCGAGGACGAAATTTCTTTAGGGGGGGAGAGTTGTAACGCCCCGGTTTTGGGCTTAGGAGTTTTGGGCGTTGACCGGTTGGTCAAAGTGCTGTTCGAATCTTAAGGGGTTAAATTAGGAAAGCCTAGTTCGGGTTGCATTAAAAATATGGAAAAATGTTCTAAAATCATCTTTTAATATAATTAAATGAACTGTGAAATCAATTTTTGAAAATGAGTTTTGGAAGTGTGACATTTTGGCTAGTGACCAAAATGTAATTTTCGCAAGTTTGGTGGCTATTTTATAAAGGATTGGAACTTTGAATCTTTAAGGAGCTATTAATCCAAAGGTGATTTCTCCAGATTTTTCTATGATTTTATAAGCTATTTTCTGATTTTAAAGATAACAAAAAGGAGGGAAAACTGATTTTGGCAATTTTCTCAACTAACTTCCCATTTTCTTTCTCTCATTTTCTCTCAAACCAAACACTACATTTCCAGAGATTTGTTTCTGATTTTCTCATCTAAATTCCTCCTTTCAACTCTCATTTGATTCCAAATCAACATATCTTCAAAACCTCTTTAATTGCTACAAGTTTCAACAAGCATTTTGATTGCAAAAAGTGGAGAAATACAAGTTTGGAGGTAAGAACGTCCTTCTCCTCTAAACTATCAGTTCTTTACTGAAATTCCTAAGTTTTCAATCCTAAATTGATGTTTAATTAAAGGCTTTTAAGTTGATTTATGGATCTTGGCTTATTATGCAAGATTTTGATGATTTTTGATGATTTTCGTTAGATCTGAGTAATCTGTGTTTTAAGAGGTGTTTTTGATGTTAAATGATCTCTAAAATGGTGTGGAATTGAGTCTTGATTGATGAAATCCCGGATAGGTTGAGTTTCCTAAGTTTAGCTTGTGTTTTAAGGTAGTTTTTGAGGTGATCTTGGTGATCTGGTGTTGCTGGAGGTATAAGGTTGTTAATAGGTTGTTTTTAGATGTTATATGATGTTAAGGGAAGTGAGGTTTTGCTGGTTTATGGCTGGGCTTTGTTTAGAAGTGGTTTGGATGCATTTTCGGTTGTGTTTGGTGGCCGAAAATGGAGGTTGGATGAGAGCAGCGAGTTTAGGTGCTTTCATTGAAGCAATTAATGCATGATGATGCATTAATCCTCTGCTTTGATGTGTTGAAACAGGGGAGGCATCTTTGGATCCAAGATTGGTTGATCCGGAAGCTTGATTTGGTGCTTTGGCTTGAAGCAAAGTGGAAATTGGTGAGTGGATTTGTGGAAATTGGATTTTTAGCTTTAAAACCAAGGTTTGAAGGTTTTGGGAGCTTAGTTTAAGTCTAAACAACTTTGCTAAGCTCAAGTGTAAGTTTTCGGATTTTTCTCTCTAGTGGTGGCCATGACTTGATGTGTTGCAAAATGACGATTTGCATGTTTTTAATTACTGTTTTGAAAGCATGTTTTAGCATGGATTTTGCTGATGATATAAGCCATATGTTGAAGGTAACTCTAGGTAGGAGTACCTTGCTTTTATACATTGAAATGATGTGGTTTGATGCTTTGAAATGCATGATGAAAATGTCTTGGTTTAATGCTTTATAACAGTGGATTAAATGATGAATTTGATGTATATTGGCAAGTGATGTTTTGAAAATGTTAAGGTCACTAAGGTGGTTAAAAGTCCTTGAGTGAGCCTTGTTACTTAAGATCATCAAGGTGGTTAAAAGTCCTTGGATGAGTCTTGTTGCGGACACTAAGGTGGTTAAAAGTCCTTAGGTGATCCATTCCATGGTGTTTAAAAGTCCATGGGGCCAAGGTGTTTGAAAGTCCTTGGGGCCAAGGTGTTTAAAAAGTCCTTGGGGTGATTCAAGCATTGGACACAAAGGTGGTTAAAAGTCCTTGTGTGGTCCTTATTCATGGTGTTTAAAAGTCCATGGCCAAGGTGTTTAAAAGTCCTTGGGGCCAAGGTGTTTAAAAGTCCTTGGGAAAGTTGTTGAACTTGTTTTATGAAATGAAATGTATCACTTGAGCCAATATGACATGTTGAGTATTTTGTGAAGCATGAGATGCTTGTTTTAAGGTTTATGTTGAAGCATGAGATTGCTTGTTTTAAGTATGCTATTGAGCATGTGCAAAGGTTGATTTAAGCATGGTTTATAAATGGTTTTAATTGCATTATTGAATTGTTTTTAATGAGCATGCCTCACTAAGCTTTTGCTTACGCTCTCTACGTTTTCTTAATTCAATAATGCAGAGCATTAGAGTATTTGAGGGGCAGCAAGAAAGGGCAAGCAATCAAGTTCAAGTGAAGCTCAAAGTATGGAAGGTTTTGTTAAACATCTAGCTTTTGTATGATTTGGCAATGGGGGACCAATGTGTATGTTTTGGGAGGTGTTTGAGACTCCCTAAGTATAATGAATGTTGTTTTAAATGCTGGTTTTTGGATTGGAACCTTATATGCTTGTTTTGGAAGTTTGAAGCTTGAGTGGTTAGCTTGTGTAGGAAGCATGCCTATAGAATTGGGGCTTTTTGCATATGATGTTAGATTGATGTTGTGATGGTTCCTATAAGTCTTAAATATGTTTAATTGCATGTTGGTAAAGTTTGGTGACATTTGGAGCATGTTTGAATGATTAATTGCATGATTTGGTATGCTTGTTTGCTGCAATCTGTGCAGGCGTTTCGGAACAGTATGCACCGTTTCGGAACGGGTGCCTTACACGAACCCAGGCGTCCGAAACGGTGTGCACCGTTCCGAAACGGTTTGGTCTCTGCCAAGGCCGTGTTTCGGAACGGTGTTGAACGGTTTCGGAACGGCCCGTGTATCGGAACGGGGTCGATCCGTTTCGGAACGTCCGACCGTTAGGGGCTGACATTGGCAGTTATATGTTTTGAATTGTTTACGTTTTGGTCCTGAATCTTGTATGTTCAATTGTGTGAGCTTGGGAAGTCCTTTTGAGCTGAAATTTCACAGAGAAGCATAAAACCTGATTAATTTCAAGATGGTAACTTTAATTTGGGTTAAGTCCTTTTAATTATCAGAAATTACAATTTGGTCCCTAAAGTTGTAATTTGTTCAATTGGGTCCCTGTTTGATCTCTGATGTTTGTGATCTTTGAGTATGATGTTTGTGTGATCACAATTAGGGTTAATGTGCATTTAGACAAGATTAAAAAGAAAAAAAAGGGTCGTTAATCAAGGTTGACTTTCGGGTTGACTTTGGTTTTCCCCGTGTGACTTTCTTAATTCGGGTCGACCGTCTAGGCCGGGTTAAGGGAGTTACAGGTGGTCTAGATGGTGTTATAAATAATGCCAACAACTAGGAGAATCCAACAATACATGATGCAATTCTGCCTGCTCATGCTGTCGCTGCAAAGAATTCGACAATACATGATGCAATTCTGCCCGCTCATGCTGTCGCTGCAGAGAATCCTAAAGAACGACCTATTAGAGAACACTTGACACCAAACATAGATAATATGGTTCCAAGACTGATTGGTCCAGAGGTGAATACAAATAATTTTAAACTTATACCGGTAATGATTCAGACGTTATTGAATGTATGTCAATTTGATGGATCACCGACCGGAGACCCAAGGCAACATTTGAAGCAATTCATGGAAGTTTGCCAACTATTTCAACAACCTGGTGTGGCTGAAGAGATAGTGAATCTAAGGTTATTCTCATTCTCTTTGAGAGATAGAGCAAAAATGTGGCTATGTTCTTTGCCACCTGGTTCAGTTACTTCGTGGGAAAAATTATGCCAGAAGTTTCTGTTGAGATTCCAGCCTCCTAAACTTAATGACAAGCTGCAGAGTGAACTCATTACTTTTAGGAAAACTGATGATGAGACTTTGTATGATGCTTGGGAGCATTTCAAGGACTTGTTGAGAAGATGCCTCATGCATGGATTCCCTACCTAGACCCAGATGGAGACATTTTATAACGGACTCAACACTCATACTAGGACTGTTGTGAATGCTTCGGCAAACGGATCTTTGCTAGATAAGAATTACACTAAGGCTTATGACATCCTTGAAAAGATTTCCACCAACGATCTTCAATACCCTACTGCTAGACTGGGAACCGAGACGAAAGTAGTTGAAAAGTTGGACCTTGATGCATTATCCTCTATCAATGCACAAATTGCCAACTTCACAAAATAGTGAAGACAATGCAAAAGCTAGTGGAAGTCCAAGAAGTGAAGGCATTGGAACCGTTCTGCAATATTTGTGGAGAGGACGATAATGTGGAAGAATTCCAGCAAACCCATAATTGATATATTTTGTTGGCAATTACAATCGTAATACTAACCCACATTCCAATACTTATAATGCAGGGTGGAAGCAACATCAGAACTTTTCATGGGCAAACCAAGGATGTAACTAATTTAATGCCCAACGTCAGAATAACAATGAGCAACCATGTTTCAACCAGAGTGCAATACCACAGAGAGCACAAAATAATTTCCATTCATGGCAGAGATCTACTCAGGGGAAGACTCTAACAAAGTATATGGAGTGGAATGATACAATTTTCCAGAGCTTAGCAGCATCTATGCGAAACTTGAGGTCCAGCTAGGACAGATTGCCAATACACTCAGTAACAGAACCAAAGAACTTTTCCAAGTGATACAGAATATGGCCAGCAAAAAGGGAATGAACAATGCAAAGCAGTTAGAATTCGGAGTGGAAAACAATTCGAGAATGAAACACCTGTCAAGAAACCAAGTATTTGCTAGGAAGAGAAGTTGGTGCCAACAGATGAACCCAAGGAAGTAGAGAAAAAGGAGGCGAGCACTAACAATGCAAGACCTCAGTTTGATGCCGACAACACCTCGACAAAGTCAACATTTTCCTACCCACCACCACCTTTTCCATAAAGGCTCCAGAAACACAAGCAAGATCAGCAGTTCAAGCGCTTCTTGGAAGTCCTTAAACAACTACATATTAACATATCATTAGTGGAAGCTCTCGAAAAAATGCCCAACTATATCAAATTCATGAAGGACATCTTGTCCAAAAGGAGGAAGCTGGGTGATTTCGAGATTGTTGCTCTCACTGAAGGATGCAGTGCAATGATAACCAACTGATTGCCACTAAAATGAAAGATCTGAGAAGTTTCACTATTCTCTCAACGATTGGTAATAAATTTGTAACGCCCTGGTTTTGGGCCTAGAGGTTTTTAGGTTGGGTTTAGGGTCCGTTGGACCGAGACTAGAGATTCGGGTTAGTTTTGGGATGAGTTTAGGGAAAACCTAGTTCGGAAGGTGATAAAAATATGGAAAAGTTATCTAAAATCATTTTTAAATATATAAGCTTTGGTGAAACCGATTTTGGAAAATGGTAATTGAAATGTTGACATTTCAACTTAGTGACTAAATTATAAATTTTGAAAACTATTTTTAATGACTATTTTGTAAAAAGTCAAAGCTTAAAATCTTTAGGGAGCTTATTTTTATTTTAATCAGCTATTCCCCCAATTTGACTTGTTTTAAATGCGTTTTAATTAAAAGGATTTGATTAAAAGGTGGTTATTCCTAAAATCAAAATTTGATGTAACCTTCATTTCTCAAGAGTTCTCTCTATTTTCTCATTAGCCAAATTACATATTTTCTTTCAAAACTTCCAGAGATTTATTCCTTTTCATTTTACTTTGATTTCTAAATGATTTCCGTGGATTTCCTCAACTAGCTTCAATGGTTTCTTGAAGATTTTCAATCAAATCTTGTCAATTAAGGGAAAAGTAAGGGATTAGAAGTAATCTTCGTTCTTCTCCTCTAATAAAGGTTCTTTATTAAAATTCTTAAGTATTTGACTCTTTAATTATGTTTCTTAATGAGGTTTTGCGATTGATTGGAAGAAAATGGTTAAATCAAGCTTTAATTGATGGATTTGTGTAATTTTCGTAATGGATCTATTTTGATGGGTTTAAGGTTGATTTTAATCATGATTTGGAAGTCTAATACTGTTAAGATAAGGGTTTGAGTATGGTAATCCCGAAACTATGTGAATCTCTAGTTGTTTAGGTTGCTGGAGTTTTGAATGCAATAAGATGCATTAATCCTCTGTTATTATGTGGTTAAAACAAGGGAGAAAGTTTCAGAAGCAAACGATGAAGTTTTGGGAGCTTCAGACGCTTAGTTTCGCGTCGGCAAAGTGAGGTTTCACGTGTCGGCGAGTGGGAAAGTGGATTTCAGCTGTGAAATATTTTAAAGTTGGTTTTGGGAACTTATATTTAAGCTTGAAATGCTTGTCTAAGTTCGGAAGTAAGTATAAGAGGTTTTCTCTCTCAATTGTGCTATTATGAAATGGTTTTATGCACTTGGTTTTGATTTCATGTTACCTACTGTTAAAGCATGTTTAAAGTATGTGATATTCTATTTTAATGATGAGATGATGAATGATGCACATGGTAAGTGATCATTGTAAGTATACATTTTATACTTATGGTTTAAAGCATGGTTGGTGCTTTGAAAAATAGTTTATTATTGATGCTTTAAAAAAAGTGCGATATATGGTTAAATGTGAATTATTTTGGAAAGTGATGTGGTTTAAAAATGTTATCGAATATAGTTAGCCGGCTATAGATTGAGTGCACTATAAATAAGATGCATTGGATGTCGAGGAGGTTGTGATCCCGTCTCCATCCAAGTACCCTAATGATCGAAGAGGTCATCGTCTCGTCTCTCGTTAGTGGGTTAAGCATCTAACCGATGATTGAGGTTGTTGTCCCCGTGTATTATGATTGTGGTATTATTCCGGTTGATATGGCTTGAAGTGTCGAGAGGACGCTTGTTGAATCTGTGTATCCGATGAACGATTTTGGTAATGGAACTTGGTTAATGATCACTTGTAAGCTAGTATAATTGATGATGTATCATGAAATGGTTTATGTTGTATAATGTGATTTATACATGTTTACTCTTTAAGCTTTGCATATGGTATGTTATGCATGGGAAGGCTTAAATTGAGGTTAGCAATGTGAGTTGCTGTGATGTTATGATACATGTTGCATATGGTTTAATATGCTGGTTTTTGATTGGTTTAAGTGCATGATTTTAAGGGCATGATGGTTTTCAAATGATGATTTGAAGTAATTGAAAAGAGATTTCAATATGGTTTGGAAAGTGGTTTTTAAAATGCATTTATGGTGTTTTGTTTTTTAGCACTCCTCACTATGCCTAGTGTGCTTATGCTCTCTATGTTCATCAATGCAGAGAATTAAAGCTTTGAAGGCAAAAAGAAGCAAGGGATCAAGAAATACTTCACTATTTGAAAGTATGTTTTCGGTTTAGACTATGAGTAATAAGGGCAATGGGAGATCCGTTCATAATAAGGGGCAATCTGCCGAAACAGACTGTCCACGTTTGTTCCGGATCTAGGAATGTTGTAGGCACATTCCTGCAATAAAAACGACAAGGAAACAACAAAATTATACGACATATTTATGTTAAATAGGGACTTAAAGATGAACAAAAAATAATAATAATAATATAGAGTAATATGATAATTTTGGAATTTTGGAAAGAACTTCAACAATGGTGAAGAAGGCTTAAAAAACGACCGATGTTGGAAACGCTAAACTCGAAAGAACCTGCACAATCTACTGAGAAAATCCGAATCGAATCTGTTTAACGTCGAAGGACTTGGACCCGCTAAATAGCAATTTAGGAACTTGGAGTATCAATGACAAACAAACAAGTTGAGTGTCGAATAGTTCTAAAAAGAACCGAAAAGAGAAAATTCTCTCAAGTGTAATTTTTTTCAAAGTTGGTAACCTTATTACAATGTTTGGAATACATATTTATAGATAAAAGAGAGGGGTTGTAGAAATTAAATGTATGGCTGAAAATTAAAGAAAAAAAGGGAAAACAATAATAAATAACTTCTTCATAGCGGAAATGTATTTCAGCCATGCATTTTGAAATGATGTGCGCCAACTTTGAAAGAGCACATGTTTAATGTGCTTGGAACTTGAAATTCAAAGTAGCAACTCCCTTGATCTTATCTTCTCTTTGCCGCACCAATTGAAAGGAGGAGATGGGCTGCATCATTCGGCCATACAAGCAAAAGTCACAAACATTACGCATGGGCCATGCAAGGCTGGTCACGCATGAAGGCATGGATGGTCATGCATGCACATTACGCACGTACACTTGGTCCTATCAAACAAATATATAATAATAATAAGTCACCTTATAATAATCCATAACTAAATCAAAACAAAAACATTATAAAGCATACTCAAACACACCTAATAATTAATATAATATAAATATGTCACATATCAACATGCAACACATTAAAAGTCCTATCGTCTAAGGCACAAGTATTATCAAATGATTCAGAAATATTAACACAAGTAAGGAATAGAGCTTCCCCGAAACGTTGCGCCCTAGATCGCATAATTGGTCCTAAAGGTAAGACCGCCGGATCAACAACATGTGCTGGTGAAGATGTGCTCACATCATCCCCCCTTCTTGAAAAGGGTTTGTCCTCAAATCTGTACAATCACCATAAGGGGTTAAGTCAAAAACATTAAATGTGGCACTTACATTGTATTCTTCGGGTAGATCTAACTTGTAGGCGTTGTCATTCACTTTCTCCAACTGCTGAAAAGGACCATCTCCTCGCGGTAATAGCTTGGACTGCCTTTGGGCCGGAAATCATTCCTTTCGAAAATGAACCCAAACCCAATCACCAACATCGAAGGTGACTCGCTTCCTTCCTTTGTTTGCATGCCTTTTGTACTGTTGAGTCCTTCGTTCAAGGTTCTCCTTAACCTGTTGATGCAACTTTTTCACATAATCAGCTTTGCTTTGACCATCCCTGTTCGTCACCTGTTCCTGTGGCAAAGGCAACAAATCTAGAGGCGTAATAGGATTAAAACCATAAACAACCTCAAATGGTGACATTTTAGTAGCAGAATGTACAACATGATTATAAGCAAACTCAACATGTGGCAAACAATCTTCCCAAGTCCTAATATTCTTTTCAATGATGGAACGAAGTAAAGTAGATAAAACCTTGTTAACAACCTCAGTTTGTCCATCAGTCTGGGGATGGCAAGTAGTAGAAAACATGAGTTTCGTACCTAATTTGCTCCAAAGAGTCCTCCAGAAGTGACTCAAAAACTTCATATCCCTGTCAGAAACAATCAACCTAGGAATACCATGTAAACATACAACATCCCTAAAGAATAAGTTATCCACATTAACAGCATCATCAGTCTTATGGCAAGCAATAAAATGTACCATTTTCGAGAACCTATCAACCACAACAAATATACTATCTCTACCTGTCCTAGTTCGAGGCAATCCCAGAACAAAATCCATCGATATATCAGTCCAAGGGGAATCATGAATAGGTAGAGGTAAGTACATACCATGTAGTGAAACCTTCGATTTCGCTTTTCTACAAGTCACACAACGTTCACAATACCTTTCAACATCTTTGCGCATCTTTGGCCAAAACAGATGCTCTTTCAGTGTATGTAACGTTTTAGTGACACCAAAATGACCCATCAATCCACCTTCATATGTGTAACGCCCCGGTTTTGGGCTTGGAAGTTTGAGCGTTGACCGGTTTGGTCAAAGTGCTGTTCGAATCTAAAAAGTGAAATTAGGGAAGCCTAGTTCGGGTTGCATTAAAAATATGGAAAAATGTTCTAAAATCATCTTTTAATATATATAAGTGAACTGTGAAATCAATTTTATAAAATGAGGTTTGGAAGGGTGACATTTTGGCTAGTGACCAAAATGTAATTTTTGAAAGTTGCGTGACTGTTTTAGAAAGGGTTGAAACTTTGAATCTTTAAGGAGCTATTTACCCAAAGGGAGTTTCTCCAGATTTTTCTAAGATATTTTAAGGTTTAATTCTGATTTTAAAGCATAAGAAAAGAGGAGGGAAATCATTTTGGCTATTTTTGTAACTAACTTTCTATTTTCTCAATTTTTCTTTCGCTCATTTTCTCTCAACCCAAACACTTTCTTTCCAGAGAATTTCTTCTGATTTTGTCACCTAAATCTCTTCTTTCAACTCTCTTTTGATTCCTAATCATCATATCTACAAAACCTCACTATTTGCTACTTGATTCATCAAGGTTTTTGGTTCTAAAAGAGGAGAAACTCAAGTTTGGAGGTAAGAACGTCCTTCTCCTCTAAACTATCAGTTCTTTACTGAAATTCCTAAGTTCTCAATCCTTAATTGATGTTTTATAAATGGCTTTTAAGTTGTGAAATGGATCTTGGCTTAAAATGCAAGATTTGGTGATTTTTGATGAATTTTCGGTTGATCTGTTAAATCAGTGATTTGAGATGTGTTTTGATGATTAATGAACATTAATTTGATGTGGAATTGAGTTTTGATCAATGCAATCCCGGATAGGTTGAATTTCCTAAGTTTAGCTTATGATTCTAGGTTGTTTTTGGTGTGATCTTGTGGATCTGATGTTGCTGGAGGTATAAGGATGTTAATAGGTTCTTTTTAGATGTTAAATGATGTTAAAGGATGTTTGGTTTTGATGGTTTATGGCTGGGCTTTGTTGAGGAGTTGTTTGGAGGCATTTTCGGTTGTGTTTGGTGGCCGAAAATGGAGTGTGGATGAGAGCATCGAGTTTAGGTGCTTTCATTGAAGCTATTAATGCATGATGATGCATTAATCCTCTGCTTTGATGTGTTTAAAACAGGGGAGTCATCTTTGGATTCAAGTGTTGGTGTTTCGGAAGCTTGAATTGGTGCTTCGGCAAGAGGCGAAGTGGAATCGGTGAGTGAAAATGGGTTTTCAGCTTTGAAACCAATGTCTTGGGAGCTTAGTTTAAGTCTAAACAACTTTGCTAAGCTCAAGTGTAAGTTTTCGGAAAAACTCTCTAGTGGTGGCCATGATTTGATTGTTGTGCAATGTGGTTTATTGCATGTTTTAAATTCTGTTTTGAAAGCATGATTTGGCATGATTATTGCTGATTTTTTAATCCATATGTTGAAGGAAGCTCAAGGTAAGAGTTCCTTTTTTTGAACATTGATTAAATGTGGTTTGATGCTTTAAAATGCATGATGAATATGGCTTGGCTAAATGCTTTAAAACAGTGGATTAATTGATGAAAATGATGTATATTGGCAAGTGATGCTTTGAAAAGGTTAAGGTCACTAAGGTGGTTAAAAGTCCTTGAGTGAGCCTTGTGGATTCTAAGAACTTCATGGTGGTTAAAAGTCCATGATGATTCTTGCTAAGGTCACTAAGGTGGTTAAAAGTCCTTGAGTGAGCCTTGTTACTTAAGAACATCAAGGTGGTTAAAAGTCCTTGTGTGGTCCTTGCCATGGTGTTTAAAAGTCCATGGGCCAAGGTGTTTAAAAGTCCTTGGGGCCAAGGTGTTTAAAAGTCCTTGGGAAGAACACGAAGGTGGTTAAAAGTCCTTGCATGGTTCTTGTTTGTTATAAGATCACAATGGTGTTTAAAAGTCCATGTGTGAGTCTTATGTTGAAATTGTTTTCAAAAAGATGAAACTTATCACTTGTGGCCAATATGACATGAATTGATATGGAAGCATGTGTTGCTTGTTTAAATTGCTTTTGAGCATGTCTAAATGATATTGAAAGTATGTTTTGCAAATGAGTTTTACAAATGCATTATTGAATGGTTTTATTGAGCATTCCTCACTAAGCTTTTGCTTACGCTCTCTTCCGTTTTCTTAAACCAATAATGCAGATCGTTAAGGTACTTGAGGGCAGCAAGGAAGGCAAGCAATCAAGAGGAAGTTAAGCTCAAGTATGGAAGGTTTTCTTAAACACTTCAGCTTTTGGCAATTTGGCAATGGGGGACCTATGTGTATGTTTTGGGAGATGTTTAGAACTCCCTAAGTATGTTTAATGATGTTGGAAATGCTGGTTTTGTATTGGCCACTATATGCTTGATTTGGAAGTTTATGCATGAATGTCTTGCTTGTGTAGGAAGCATGCCTATAGAATTGGGGCTTTTCTTATATGTGGTTAATATGTTGATTGGTTGATGCAAACATGTCTCATATATGTTGAATTTGTTGCTGGTAAAGTTTGGTAGCAATCGGAGCATGATTGGATGATCAATTGCATGTTTAAGTAAGCTTTTTGCTGCAATCTGTGCAAGGTGTTTCGGAATAGTGCACACCGTTCCGGAACGGGTGCCTTGAATGAGCCCAGGCGTCCGAAACGGTAGGCACCGTTTCGAAAAGGAAAGGCCACTACCAGCCCGTGTTTCGGTACGCGTTGCGAAACGGCCCCGCGTTTCGAAACAGGCTCTGTCTGTTCCGGAACGGTCGACCGTTGGGGGCTGACATTGGCAGTTGAATGTTTTGGATTGTTTGCATTTTGGTCCTGAATCTTGTTAGTGCAAATGTGTGAGTTTGGAATGTCCGTTTGAGCTAAAATTTGACAGAGAAGCATGAAACCTGATTCATTTCAAGATGGTAACTTTATTTTGGGTTAAGTCCTCATAATTTACAGAATTTACAATTTGGTCCCTAAAGTTGTAAAATTGTACAATTGGGTCCCTGTTTGATCTCTGATGTTTGTGATCTTTGAATGTGATGTTTGTATGATCACCATTAGGGTTAATGAGCATCTAGACAAGTTTAAAAAGAAAAAAAGGGTCGTTAATCAAGGTTGACTTTCGGGTTGACTTTGGTTTTCCCCGTGTGACTTTCTTAATTCGGGTCAACCGTCTAGGCCGGGTTAAAGGGGTTACATTTGGTGGTATCAGAGCTGAGTTCTCGAGTAATTGGGAATGATTGTGTGCATGTTTGAAGTATGTATGCTATGTATGCTTGGTTGATTGAAAGCATGTTTAATGGCTTGTGATTTTGATGCAATCGAGTTGTATGCTATGATGTAGCATGTTGTGGGTACCCATTGCCAAATCAAAGATAAGTAAAGATGTTGATTTCGAATGAAATTGAGCTTAAGTACTTGGATTGCTTACCTTGCTGGGCCTGACTTTGTTTATTTGCATTGTGATTGCATGGTTAAAGTATGGCACCACGTAGAGAGTTGAGAGGTAATGTGCGAGCTACGGCTCCTAATGAGAACGAGAATGAGGAAAACACGGGTAGTGCGGTGTTACCTCCTCCTCCACCTGGTGGTGGTGCTGAGGGTGAAAGAGCTGAAGCTGCAGCTGGTGCTGGTGCTGGAGCTGCTGGACCTGAGGTTGGTCAGGGGCAAGCTATGCCTGACATGTCGATGTTGGTACAAGCTATTGCGGGTGCTTTTCGAGCGGCAGTAGCTGGAGCTGAAGGAGCTGGGCATCAGAGTGATGCTGGTGTTAGACTACCTTTGGAACGTTTGCGCAGTCTTGGTGGGACTGAGTTCAGGGGTATGTCTGCTGAAGGTTCTGAAGCTTGGCTGGAGAGTACCAAGAGGATCTTGGGTCAGATGAATTGCACGGATGTGCAAAAGCTGGGTTGTGTTGTATCCTTGCTACATGATGACGCTTATACGTGGTGGACGACCACTATTGCTGGAATGGCTGAAGCTGACATATCTTGGACATTCTTTCAGAATGCGTTCAAGAGGAGATATCTTGGTGTAAGATATCTTGATGAAAAGAAGCGTGAGTTCATGTCTCTTACCCAGGGGAGCATGACGGTGGCTGAGTATGAAGTGCAGTTTGTGCGACTCAGTCAGTACGCACCTGAGCTGGTACCTGATGAACGGACAAGGTGTGGAAGATTCTGTTATGGTTTAGTGACGGATGTGAAAATGTATGTGCTGGCCACTGAGTATGATGATTTTGATGTGCTGGTAAGCGAGCTGCTGAGTTTAGTTCCGGTGGTGGACGGAACAAGAGAGGACGTGATCAGAAGTATCAGTCCTCAGCTAAGAGAGGTGGTGGTGCACCTGCTAGGGGAGGCAATGCTAGAGCTGATCCGAGTGCTTGTTGGATCTGTGGTTCACGTGGTCACATGAAGCGTGACTGTCCTCGTGCTGTGAGGGAGGTGCAAGCTCCTGTTGCAGCAGCTGGTAATGGATGCTGGAACTGTGGATCTGCGGACCATTTGAGGCGAGATTGTCCTATGTTGGCTGGTGGCCAAGTGCGTGCTCCTGTTGTTGCTGCACCGCAGAGAGGTCGTGGGCGCGGCCGTGGTAATTTCCAGCGGAGAGAGGATGGTGGTCGTGGAGTGGCCCATGTTGTGGCTATTCAGCCTGAAGGTGGTGGTCAAGCGAGGGTGTATGCTCAGCGTGAAGGGAGGAATGACGCGGATGTCATTGCAGGTACCTTTACTTTGCAATCCTTGTCATTACTTTCCTTGATAGATTCTGGATCTACGCATTCATACATTTTGCGTGAGCATGCTGAATTGCTTGGTTTGCCTGTTGAGTCTTTGGATGTTGGTGTTCGTGTCACTAGTTCTTTTGGTGAGACTGTTGTGACTCGAAAGTTGTATAGAAGGTGTCCTTTGGTTGTTCAAGAACATGTTTTTCATGTTGATCTTATGGAGTTGCCTTTCTATGGTTTTGATGTGATCCTTGGTATGGATTGGCTTGCTGAGCATCGTGCTGTTGTGGATTGTGAAAATAAGCGAGTTTCGCTGAAGCTTGCGGATGATTATGATGTTGTTGTGGTTGGTGAGAATGTGAAGTTTCTTACCAATGTGGTGTCTACCTTGGATGCAAGTAGGATGCTGAGGCAAGGTTGTGAGGCTTATCTAGCATTTGTGATGAATCCTAGCTCTAAGGAGTTGAGGGTGAAAGATATCAGGGTTGTGAAGGAGTTTCCTGGAGTGTTTCCTGAGGAGTTGCCTGGTTTACCTCCTAATCGCGAGGTTGAGTTTGGAATTGAGCTGTATGAGAATACAACTCCTGTGTCCATTACTCCCTATAGAATGACACCTAAGGAGCTGAAGGAGCTGAAGACGCAGTTGCAAGAGCTGCTTGATCGTGGTTTCATTCGGCCAAGTGTGTCACCTTGGGGTGCACCGGTCTTATTTGTGAAGAAGAAGGATGGCACTATGAGGATGTGCATTGATTACCGTCAGCTGAACAAGTTGACTATCAAGAATCGGTATCCTTTGCCGAGGATTGATGATCTCTTTGATCAATTTCGGGGAGCAGCTGTGTTCTCTAAGATTGACTTGAGGTCAGGGTATTATCAGTTGAAGGTGAAGGATGTGGATGTGCCTAAGACAGCTTTCAGGAAAAGGTATGGGCATTATGAGTTTCTTGTGATGCCGTTTGGTTTGACAAATGCTCCTGCTGCTTTCATGGACATGATGAATCGTGTGTTTCATGAATACCTGGACAAGTTCGTTGTGGTGTTCATTGATGATATCCTCGTGTACTCGCGTACTGAGAAGGAGCATGAAGAGCATTTGAGGATTGTTTTGCAAGCTTTGTTGGAGAATCAGCTTTATGCTAAGCTAAGCAAGTGTGAGTTCTGGCTTAAAGAGGTGGTGTTTATTGGGCATGTTGTTTCTGCTGAGGGGATTAGTGTTGATCCTCAGAAGGTTGAGGCGGTGATGAATTGGAAGGTTCTTAAGTCTGTACATGAGGTCCGTAGTTTCCTTGGTTTGGCGGGATACTACTGGAGGTTTGTGGATGGTTTTTCTAAGATTGCCGCACCTTTGACGAAGTTGTTGCAAAAGGATGTTAAGTATGAGTGGACAGAAGCGAGACAACAGGCTTTTGAGAAGCTTAAGGCGGCTTTGACGCAAGCTCCTATCTTGGTTCAGCCTGAATCAGGGAAAGAGTTTGTGGTCTATAGTGATGCATCCTATGTTGGTTTGGGATGTGTGCTGATGCAAGAGGGTAAGGTTGTGGCTTATGCATCGCGGCAGCTGAAAGTGCATGAGCGCAATTATCCTACGCATGATATTGAGTTGGCTGCGGTGGTTTTTGCTCTGAAGATCTGGAGACATTATCTGTATGGTGAGAAGTGTACTGTGTAAACAGATCATAAGAGTTTGAGGTATCTGATGTCTCAGAAGGAGTTGAATCTTAGGCAGCGGCGTTGGTTGGAGTTACTCAAGGATTATGATCTGACGATTGAGTACCATCCTGGAAAGGCTAATGTTGTTGCGGATGCCTTGAGTAGGAAGGTGGCTGTTGAGCTGAGGGCTATGTTTGCCAGATTGAGTATATCGCGTGATGGTGGTCTTGTAGCTGAGTTGCAAGTGAAACCATCTATGGTTCAGTGGATCAAGGAAAAGCAGTTGCTGGATGATTCCTTGGTGTCTCATGTTCAGGATATCGCGGAGGGTAGGCCTTCGGATTTCTGCTTTAATGATGATGGTGTGTTATGTTTTGGGAGTCGAATAGTAGTGCCTAATGATGCTGAGTTGAGGCGTGCTATTCTGACTGAAGGTCATAGTAGTCCTTTTGCTATGCACCCTGGTAGTACTAAGATGTATCGTGATCTTCGTGATGAGTACTATTGGGTGGGTTTGAAGAAGGATGTTGCGGAGTTTGTGAGCAAGTGTATGGTGTGTCAGCGAGTTAAGGCTGAGCATCAGGTTCCTTCAGGATTGTTGCAACCGTTGAGAATCCCTGAATGGAAGTGGGAAAGGGTTACCATGGATTTTGTATCTGGTTTACCTTTGTCTCCGTCGAAGAAGAATTCGGTTTGGGTGATTGTGGATCGCAACGAAGTGTGCGTATTTCTTGCCTGTGCATACTACGTTTTCTTTGGATAAGCTTGCGAAGCTGTACATTGCTGATATTGTGCGGCTGCATGGTGTGCCTAAGTCGATTGTGTCGGATAGGGATCCGAGGTTCACATCGCGTTTCTGGCAGTGTTTGCATCAAGCTTTGGGTACAAGGTTGAATTTCAGTACATCCTATCATCCTCAGTCGGATGGTCAGTCTGAGCGTGTTATTCAGATTTTGGAGGATATGTTGAGGTGTTGCGTGATTGAGTTCCAAGGTTCTTGGGAGAAGCATTTGCCTTTGGTGGAGTTTGCTTATAACAATAGTTATCAGGCAAGTATACAGATGGCACCTTATGAGGCTTTGTATGGGAGGAAGTGTAGGACTCCTCTTTTTTGGGCTGAAACTGGTCAAAAGTTGGTTTCGATGACGGCTTTGTTGAAAGGGACCACCGAGAAGGTGAAGCTCATTTGCGAGCGTTTGAAGGCAGCCTCTGATCGGCAAAAGTCTTACGCGGATTTGAAGCGTAAGGAGATAGAGCATGCGGTGGGTGACCGTGTGTTCTTGAAGGTTTCGCCTTGGAAGAAGGTGATGAGGTTTGGCCGGAAGGGTAAGTTGAGCCCTAGGTACATTGGACCATATGAGGTGGTTGAGCGTGTGGGTCCTGTTGCTTATCGGTTGAGGTTACCTCAAGAGTTGGAGAAGATTCATGATGTGTTCCATGTTTCTATGCTCCGGAAGTATAGATCTGATCCTTCGCATGTGATGCCTGTGGAGGAAGTGGAATTGAATCCGGACTTGACCTATGATGAGGAACCAGTGAAGGTTCTTGATTTGGATAGTAAGGTTCTTCGTGGCAAGACCATTGAGTTGGTGAAGGTGCTGTGGAAGCATCGTGGTGTTGAGGAAGCCACGTGGGAGCGGAAGGAAGACATGCTGAAGCAGTTTCCTTATCTCTTTCCTTCAGGTAAATTTCGAGGACGAAATTTCTTAAGGGGGGAGAGTTGTAACGCCCTGGTTTTGGGCTTGGAAGTTTGAGAGTTGACCGGTTTGGTCAAAGTACTGTTCGAATCTAAAAAGTGAAATTAGGGAAGCCTAGTTCGGGTTGCATTAAAAATATGGAAAAATGTTCTAAAATCATCTTTTAATATATATAAGTCAACTGTGAAATCAATTTTATAAAATGAGGTTTGGAAGGGTGACATTTTGGCTAGTGACCAAAATGTAATTTTTGAAAGTTGCGTGACTGTTTTAGAAAGGGTTGAAACTTTGAATCTTTAAGGAGCTATTTACCCAAAGGGAGTTTCTCTAGATTTTTCTAAGATATTTTAAGGTTTAATTCTGATTTTAAAGCATAAGAAAAGAGGAGGGAAATCATTTTGGCTATTTTTGTAACTAACTTTCTATTTTCTCAATTTTCCTTTCTCTCATTTTCTCTCAACCCAAACACTTTCTTTCCAGAGAATTTCTTCTGATTTTGTCACCTAAATCTCTTCTTTCAACTCTCTTTTGATTCCTAATCATCATATCTACAAAACCTCACTATTTGCTACTTGATTCATCAAGGTTTTTGGTTCTAAAAGAGGAGAAACTCAAGTTTGGAGGTAAGAACGTCCTTCTCCTCTAAACTATCAGTTCTTTACTGAAATTCCCAAGTTCTGAATCCTTAATTGATGTTTTATAAATGACTTTTAAGTTGTGAAATGGATCTTGGCTTAAAATGCAAGATTTGGTGATTTTTGATGAATTTTCGGTTGATCTGTTAAATCAGTGATTTGAGATGTGTTTTTGATGATTAATGAACATTAATTTGATGTGGAATTGAGTTTTGATCAATGCAATCCCGGATAGGTTGAATTTCCTAAGTTTAGCTTATGATTCTAGGTTGTTTTTGGTGTGATCTTGTGGATCTGATGTTGCTGGAGGTATAAGGTTTTTAATAGGTTCTTTTTAGATGTTAAATGATGTTAAAGGATGTTTGGTTTTGATGGTTTATGGCTGGGCTTTGTTGAGGAGTTGTTTGGAGGCATTTTCGGTTGTGTTTGGTGGCCGAAAATGGAGTGTGGATGAGAGCAGCGAGTTTAGGTGCTTTCGTTGAAGCTATTAATGCATGATGATGAATTAATCCTCTGCTTTGATGTGTTTAAAACAGGGGAGTCATCTTTGGATTCAAGTGTTGGTGTTTCGGAAGCTTGAATTTGTGCTTCGGCAAGAGGCGAAGTGGAATCGGTGAGTGAAAATGGGTTTACAGCTTTGAAACCAATGTCTTGGGAGCTTAGTTTAAGTCTAAACAACTTTGCTAAGCTCAAGTGTAAGTTTTCGGAAAAACTCTCTGGTGGTGGCCATGATTTGATTGTTGTGCAATGTGGTTTATTGCATGTTTTAAATTCTGTTTTGAAAGCATGATTTGGCATGATTATTGCTGATTTTGTAAGCCATATGTTGAAGGAAGCTCAAGGTAAGAGTTCCTTGTTTTTGAACATTGATTAAATGTGGTTTGATGCTTTAAAATGCATGATGAATATGGCTTGGCTAAATGCTTTAAAACAGTGGATTAATTGATGAAAATGATGTATATTGGCAAGTGATGCTTTGAAAAGGTTAAGGTCACTAAGGTGGTTAAAAGTCCTTGAGTGAGCCTTGTGGATTCTAAGAACTTCATGGTGGTTAAAAGTCCATGATGATTCTTGCTAAGGTCACTAAGGTGGTTAAAAGTCCTTGAGTGAGCCTTGTTACTTAAGAACATCAAGGTGGTTAAAAGTCCTTGGATGGTTCTTGTTAAGGACACAAAGGTGGTTAAAAGTCCTTGTGTGGTCCTTGCCATGGTGTTTAAAAGTCCATGGGCTAAGGTGTTTAAAAGTCCTTGGGGCCAAGGTGTTTAAAAGTCCTTGGGAAGAACATGAAGGTGGTTAAAAGTCCTTGCGTGGTTCTTATTTATTATAAGATCACAATGGTGTTTAAAAGTCCATGTGTGAGTCTTATGTTGAACTTGTTTTCAAAAAGATGAAACTTATCACTTGTGGCCAATATGACATGAATTGATATGGAAGCATGTGTTGCTTGTTTAAATTGCTTTTGAGCATGTCTAAATGATATTGAAAGTATGTTTTGCAAATGAGTTTTACAAATGCATTATTGAATGGTTTTATTGAGCATTCCTCACTAAACTTTTGCTTACGCTCTCTTCCGTTTTCTTAAACCAATAATGCAGATCGTTAAGGTACTTGAGGGCAGCAAGGAAGGCAAGCAATCAAGAGGAAGTTAAGCTCAAGTATGGAAGGTTTTCTTAAACACTTAAGCTTTTGGCAATTTGGCAATGGGGGACCTATGTGTATGTTTTGGGAGATGTTTAGAATTCCCTAAGTATGTTTAATGATGTTGGAAATGCTGGTTTTGTATTGGCCACTATATGCTTGATTTGGAAGTTTATGCTTGAATGTCTTGCTTGTGTAGGAAGCATGCCTATAGAATTGGGGCTTTTCTTATATGTGGTTAATATGTTGATTGGTTGATGCAAACATGTCTCATATATGTTGAATTTGTTGCTGGTAAAGTTTGGTAGCAATCGGAGCATGATTGGATGATCAATTGCATGTTTAAGTAAGCTTTTTGCTGCAATCTGTGCAGGGTGTTTCGGAACAGTGCACACCGTTCCGGAACGGGTGCCTTGAATGAGCCCAGGCGTCCGAAACGGTAGGCACCGTTTCGAAACGGAAAGGCCACTGCCAGCCCGTGTTTCGGTACGCGTTGCGGAACGGCCCCGCGTTTCGAAACAGGCTCTGTCTGTTCCGGAACGGTCGACCGTTGGGGGCTGACATTGGCAGTTGAATGTTTTGGATTGTTTGCATTTTGGTCCTGAATCTTGTTAGTGCAAATGTGTGAGTTTGGAATGTCCGTTTGAGCTGAAATTTGACAGAGAAGCATGAAACCTGATTAATTTCAAGATGGTAACTTTATTTTGGGTTAAGTCCTCATAATTTACAGAATTTACAATTTGGTCCCTAAAGTTGTAAAATTGTACAATTGGGTCCCTGTTTGATCTCTAATGTTTCTGATCTTTGAATGTGATGTTTGTATGATCACCATTAGGGTTAATGAGCATCTAGACAAGTTTAAAAAGAAAAAAAGGGTCGTTAATCAAGGTTGACTTTCGGGTTGACTTTGGTTTTCCCCGTGTGACTTTCTTAATTCGGGTCAACTGTCTAGGCCGGGTTAAGGGGGTTACATTTGGTGGTATCAGAGCTGAGTTCTCGAGTAATTGGGAATGATTGTGTGCATGTTTGAAGTATGTATGCTATGTATGCTTGGTTGATTGAAAGCATGTTTAATGGCTTGTGATTTTGATGCAATCGAGTTGTATGCTATGATGTAGCATGTTGTGGGTACCCATTGCCAAATCAAAGCTAAGTAAAGATGTTGATTTTGAATGAAATTGAGCTTAAGTACTTGGATTGCTTACCTTGCTGGGCCTGACTTTGTTTATTTGCATTGTGATTGCATGGTTAAAGTATGGCACCACGTAGAGTGTTGAGAGGTAATGTGCGAGCTACGACTCCTAATGAGAACGAGAATGAGGAAAACACGGGTAGTGCGGTGTTACCTCCTCCTCCACCTGGTGGTGGTGCTGAGGGTGAAAGAGCTGAAGCTGCAGCTGGTGCTGGAGCTGCTGGACCTGAGGTTGGTCAGGGGCAAGCTATGCCTGACATGTCGATGTTGGTACAAGCTATTGCGGGTGCTTTTCGAGCGGCAGTAGCTGGAGCTCAAGGAGCTGGGCATCAGGGAGATGCTGGTGTTAGACTACCTTTGGAACGTTTGCGCAGTCTTGGTGGGACTGAGTTCAGGGGTATGTCTACTGAAGTTTCTGAAGCTTGGCTGGAGAGTACCAAGAGGATCTTGGGTCAGATGAGTTGCACGGATGTGCAAAAGCTGGGTTGTGTTGTATCCTTGCTATAGGATGATGCTTATACGTGGTGGACGACCACTATTGCTGGAATGGCTGAAGCTGACATATCTTGGACATTCTTTCAGAATGCGTTCAAGAGGAGATATCTTGGTGTAAGATATCTTGATGAAAAGAAGCGTGAGTTCATGTCTCTTACCCAGGGGAGCATGAAGGTGGCTGAGTATGAAGTGCAGTTTGTGCGACTCAGTCAGTACGCACCTGAGCTGGTACCTGATGAGCGGACAAGGTGCGAAAGATTCCGTTATGGTTTAGTGACGGATGTGAAAATGTATGTGCTGGGCACTGAGTATGATGATTTTGATGTGCTGGTAAGCGAGCTGCTGAGTTTAGTTCCGGTGGTGGACGGAACAAGAGAGGACGTGATCAGAAGTATCAGTCCTCAACTAAGAGAGGTGGTGGTCCACCTGCTAGGGGAGGCACTGCTAGAGCTGATCCGAGTGCTTGTTGGATCTGTGGTTCACGTGGTCACATGAAGCGTGACTGTCCTCGTGCTGTGAGGGAGGTGCAAGCTCCTGTTGCAGCAGCTGGTAATGGATGCTGGAACTGTGGATCTGCGGACCATTTGAGGCGAGATTGTCCTATGTTGGCTGGTGGCCAAGTGCGTGCTCATGTTGTTGCTGCACCGCAGAGAGGTCGTGGGCGCGGCCGTGGTAATTTCCAGCGGAGAGAGGATGGTGGTCGTGGAGTGGCCCATGTTGTGGCTATTCAGCCTGAAGGTGGTGGTCAAGCGAGGGTGTATGCTCAGCGTGAAGGGAGGAATGACGCGGATGTGATTGCATGTACATTTACTTTGCAATCCTTGTCATTACTTTCCTTGATAGATTCTGGATCTACGCATTCATACATTTTGCGTGAGCATGCTGAATTGCTTGGTTTGCCTGTTGAGTCTTTGGATGTTGGTGTTCGTGTCACTAGTTCTTTTGGTGAGACTGTTGTGACTCGAAAGTTGTATAGAAGGTGTCCTTTGGTTGTTCAAGAACATGTTTTTCATGTTGATCTTATGGAGTTGCCTTTCTATGGTTTTGATGTGATCCTTGGTATGGATTGGCTTGCTGAGCATCGTGCTGTTGTGGATTGTGAAAATAAGCGAGTTTCGCTGAAGCTTGCGGAAGATTATGATGTTGTTGTGGTTGGTGAGAATGTGAAGTTTCTTACCAATGTGGTGTCTACCTTGGAGGCAAGTAGGATGCTGAGGCAAGGTTGTGAGGCTTATCTAGCGTTTGTGATGAATCCTAGCTCTAAGGAGTTGAGGGTGCAAGATATCAGGGTTGTGAAGGAGTTTCCTGGAGTGTTTCCTGAGGAGTTGCCTGGTTTACCTCCTAATCGCGAGGTGGAGTTTGGAATTGAGCTGTATAAGAATACAACTCCTGTGTCCATTACTCCTTATAGAATGGCACCTAAGTAGCTGAAGGAGCTGAAGACGCAGTTGCAAGAGCTGCTTGATCGTGGTTTCATTCGGCCAAGTGTGTCACCTTGGGGTGCACCGGTCTTATTTGTAAAGAAGAAGGATGGCACTATGAGGATGTGCATTGATTACCGTCAGCTGAACAAGTTGACTATCAAGAATCGGTATCCTTTGCCGAGGATTGATGATCTCTTTGATCAATTTCAGGGAGCAGCTGTGTTCTCTAAGATTGACTTGAGGTCAGGGTATTATCAGTTGAAGGTTAAGGATGTGGATGTGCCTAAGACAGCTTTCAGGAAAAGGTATGGGCATTATGAGTTTCTTGTGATGCCGTTTGGTTTGACAAATGCTCCTGCTGCTTTCATGGACATGATGAATCGTGTGTTTCATGAATACCTGGACAAGTTCGTTGTGGTGTTCATTGATGATATCCTCGTGTACTCGCGTACTGAGGAGGAGCATGAAGAGCATTTGAGGATTGTTTTGCAAGCTTTGTTGGAGAATCAGCTTTATGCTAAGCTGAGCAAGTGTGAGTTATGGCTTAAAGAGGTGGTGTTTCTTGGGCATGTTGTTTCTGCTGAGGGGATTCGTGTTGATCCTCAGAAGGTTGAGGCGATGATGAATTGGAAGGTTCCTAAGTCTGTACATGAGGTCCGTAGTTTCCTTGGTTTGGCAGGATACTACCGGAGGTTTGTGGATGGATTTTCTAAGATTTCCGCACCTTTGACGAAGTTGTTGCAAAAGGATGTTAAGTATGAGTGGACAGAAGCGAGACAGCAGGCTTTTGAGAAGCTTAAGGCGGCTTTGACACAAGCTCCTATCTTGGTTCAGCCTGAATCAGGGAAAGAGTTTGTGGTCTATAGTGATGCATCCTATGTTGGTTTGGGATGTGTGCTGATGCAAGAGGGTAAGGTTGTGGCTTATGCATCGCGGCAGCTGAAAGCGCATGAGTGCAATTATCCTACGCATGATATTGAGTTGGCTGCGGTGGTTTTTGCTCTGAAGATCTGGAGACATTATCTGTATGGTGAGAAGTGTACTGTGTACACGGATCATAAGAGTTTGAGGTATCTGATGTCTCAGAAGGAGTTGAATCTTAGGCAACAACGTTGGTTGGAGTTACTCAAGGATTATGATCTGACGATTGAGTACCATCCTGGAAAGGCTAATGTTGTTGCGGATGCCTTGAGTAGGCAGGTGGCTGTTGAGCTGAGGGCTATGTTTGCCAGCTTGAGTATATCGCGTGATGGTGGTCTTGTAGCTGAGTTGCAAGTGAAACCATCTATGGTTCAGTGGATCAAGGAAAAGCAGTTGCTGGATGATTCCTTGGTGTCTCATGTTCAGGATATCGCGGAGGGTAGGCCTTCGGATTTCTGCTTTAATGATGATGGTGTGTTATGTTTTGGGAGTCGAATAGTAGTGCCTAATGATGCTGAGTTGAGGCGTGCTATTCTGACTGAAGGTCATAGTAGTCCTTTTGCTATGCACCCTGGTAGTACTAAGATGTATCGTGATCTTCGTGATGAGTACTATTGGGTGGGTTTGAAGAAGGATGTTGCGGAGTTTGTGAGCAAGTGTATGGTGTGTCAGCGAGTTAAGGCTGAGCATCAGGTTCCTTCAGGATTGTTGCAACCGTTGAGAATCCCTGAGTGGAAGTGGGAAAGGGTTACCATGGATTTTGTATCTGGTTTACCTTTGTCTCCGTCGAAGAAGAATTCGGTTTGGGTGATTGTGGATCGCCTGACGAAGTGTGCGCATTTCTTGCCTGTGCATACTACGTTTTCTTTGGATAAGCTTGCGGAGCTGTACATTGCTGAGATTGTGCGGCTGCATGGTGTGCCTAAGTCGATTGTGTCGGATAGGGATCCGAGGTTCACATCGCGTTTCTGGCAGTCTTTACATCAAGCTTTGGGTACAAGGTTGAATTTCAGTACATCCTATCATCCTCAGTCGGATGGTCAGTCTGAGCGTGTTATTCAGATTTTGGAGGATATGTTGAGGTGCTGCGTGATTGAGTTCCAAGGTTCTTGGGAGAAGCATTTGCCTTTGGTGGAATTTGCTTATAACAATAGTTATCAGGCAAGTATACAGATGGCACCTTATGAGGCTTTGTATGGGAGGAAGTGTAGGACTCCTCTTTGTTGGGCTGAAACTGGTCAAAAGTTGGTTTCGATGCCGACTTTGTTGAAAGGGACCACCGAGAAGGTGAAGCTCATTTGCGAGCGTTTGAAGGCAGCCTCTGATCGGCAAAAGTCTTACGCAGATTTGAAGCGTAAGGAGATAGAGCATGCGGTGGGTGACCGTGTGTTCTTGAAGGTTTCGCCTTGGAAGAAGGTGATGAGGTTTGGCCGGAAGGGTAAGTTGAGCCCTAGGTACATTGGACCATATGGGGTGGTTGAGCGTGTGGGTCCTGTTGCTTATCGGTTGAGGTTACCTCAAGAGTTGGAGAAGATTCATGATGTGTTCCATGTTTCTATGCTCCGGAAGTATAGATTTGATCCTTCGCATGTGATGCCTGTGGAGGAAGTGGAATTGAATCCGGACTTGACCTATGATGAGGAACCGGTGAAGGTTCTGGATTTGGATAGTAAGGTTCTTCGTGGCAAGACCATTGAGTTGGTGAAGGTGCTGTGGAAGCATCGTGGTGTTGAGGAAGCCACGTGGGAGCGGAAGGAAGACATGCTGAAGCAGTTTCCTTATCTCTTTCCTTCAGGTAAATTTCGAGGACGAAATTTCTTAAGGGGGGGAGAGTTGTAATGCCCCGGTTTTGGGCTTGGAAGTTTGGGCGTTGACAGGTTTGGTCAAAGTGCTGTTCGAATCTAAAAAAAAGTGAAATTAGGAAAGCCTAGTTCGGGTTGCATTAAAAATATGGAAAAATGTTCTAAAATCATCTTTTAATATATATAAGTGAACTGTGAAATCAATTTTACAAAATGAGGTTTGGAAGGGTGACATTTTGGCTGGTGACCAAAATGTAATTTTTGAAAGTTGCGTGACTGTTTTAGAAAGGATTGAAACTTTGAATCTTTAAGGAGCTATTTACCCAAAGGGAGTTTCTCCAGATTTTTCTAAGATATTTTAAGGTTTAATTCTGATTTTAAAGCATAAGAAAAGAGGAGGGAAATCATTTTGGCTATTTTTGTAACTAACTTTCTATTTTCTCAATTTTCCTTTCTCTCATTTTCTCTCAACCCAAACACTTTCTTTCCAGAGAATTTCTTCTGATTTTGTCACCTAAATCTCTTCTTTCAACTCTCTTTTGATTCCTAATCATCATATCTACAAAACCTCACTATTTGCTACTTGATTCATCAAGGTTTTTGGTTCTAAAAGAGGAGAAACTCATGTTTGGAGGTAAGAACGTCCTTCTCCTCTAAACTATCAGTTCTTTACTGAAATTCTTAAGTTCTCAATCCTTAATTGATGTTTTATAAATGGCTTTTAAGTTGTGAAATGGATCTTGGCTTAAAATGCAAGATTTGGTGATTTTTGATGAATTTTGGGTTGATCTGTTAAATCAGTGATTTGAGATGTGTTTTTGATGATTAATGAACATTAATTTGATATGGAATTGAGTTTTGAACAATGCAATCCCGGATAGGTTGAATTTCCTAAGTTTAGCTTATGATTCTAGGTTGTTTTTGGTGTGATCTTGTGGATCTGATGTTGCTGGAGGTATAAGGATGTTAATAGGTTCTTTTTAGATGTTAAATGATGTTAAAGGATGTTTTGTTTTGATGGTTTATGGCTGGGATTTGTTGAGGAGTTGTTTGGAGGCATTTTCGGTTGTGTTTGGTGGCCGAAAATGGAGTGTGGATGAGAGCAGCGAGTTTAGGTGCTTTCATTGAAGCTATTAATGCATGATGATGCATTAATCCTCTGCTTTGATGTGTTTAAAACAGGGGAGTCATCTTTGGATTCAAGTGTTGGTGTTTCGGAAGCTTGAATTGGTGCTTCGGCAAGAGGCGAAGTGGAATCGGTGAGTGAAAATGGGTTTTCAGCTTTGAAACCAATGTCTTGGGAGCTTAGTTTAAGTCTAAACAACTTTGCTAAGCTCAAGTGTAAGTTTTCGGAAAAACTCTCTAGTGGTGGCCATGATTTGATTGTTGTGCAATGTGGTTTATTGCATGTTTTAAATTCTGTTTTGAAAGCATGATTTGGCATGATTATTGCTGATTTTGTAAGCCATATGTTGAAGGAAGCTCAAGGTAAGAGTTCCTTGTTTTTGAACATTGATTAAATGTGGTTTGATGCTTTAAAATGCATGATGAATATGGCTTGGTTAAATGCTTTAAAACAATGGATTAATTGATGAAAATGATGTATATTGGCAAGTGATGCTTTGAAAAGGTTAAGGTCACTAAGGTGGTTAAAAGTCCTTGAGTGAGCCTTGTGGATTCTAAGAACTTCATGGTGGTTAAAAGTCCATGATGATTCTTGCTAAGGTCACTAAGGTGGTTAAAAGTCCTTGAGTGAGCCTTGTTACTAAAGAACATCAAGGTGGTTAAAAGTCCTTGGATGGTTCTTGTTAAGGACACAAAGGTGGTTAAAAGTCCTTGTGTGGTCCTTGCCATGGTGTTTAAAAGTCCTTGGGGCCAAGGTGTTTAAAAGTCCTTGGGAAGAACAGGAAGGTGGTTAAAAGTCCTTGCGTGGTTCTTGTTTATTATAAGATCACAATGGTGTTTAAAAGTCCATGTGTGAGTCTTATGTTGAACTTGATTTCAGAAAGATGAAACTTATCACTTGTGGCCAATATGACATGAATTGATATGGAAGCATGTGTTGCTTGTTTAAATTGCTTTTGAGCATGTCTAAATGATATTGAAAGTATGTTTTGCAAATGAGTTTTACAAATGCATTATTGAATGGTTTTAATGAGCATTCCTCACTAAGCTTTTGCTTACGCTCTCTTCCGTTTTCTTAAACCAATAATGCAGATCGTTAAGGTACTTGAGGGCAGCAAGGAATGCAAGCAATCAAGAGGAAGTTAAGCTCAAGTATGGAAGGTTTTCTTAAACACTTAAGCTTTTGGCAATTTGGCAATGGGGGACCTATGTGTATGTTTTGGGAGATGTTTAGAACTCCCTAAGTATGTTTAATGATGTTGGAAATGCTGGTTTTGTATTGGCCACTATATGCTTGATTTGGAAGTTTATGCTTGAATGTCTTGCTTGTGTAGGAAGCATGCCTATAGAATTGGGGCTTTTCTTATATGTGGTTAATATGTTGATTGGTTGATGCAAACATGTCTCATATATGTTGAATTTGTTGCTGGTAAAGTTTGGTAGCAATCGGAGAATGATTGGATGATCAATTGCATGATTAAGTAAGCTTTTTGCTGCAATCTGTGCAGGGTGTTTCGGAACAGTGCACACCGTTCCGGAACGGGTGCCTTGAATGAGCCCAGGCATCCGAAACGGTAGGCACACCATTTAGTGAAACCTTCGTTTCCGGAACGGAGCATGATTGGATGATCAATTGCATGATTAAGGGTTACCATGTAGTGAAACCTTCGATTTCGCTTTTCTACAAGTCACACAACGTTCACAATACCTTTCAACATCTTTGCGCATCTTTGGCCAAAACAGATGCTCTTTCAGTGTATGTAACATTTTAGTGACACCAAAATGACCCATCAATCCACCTTCATATGCCTCACGGATCAGAGTATCACGCATCGAACCCTGGGGAATGCAAATCCTATTTTCCTTGAAAAGATAGCCATCATGCCTATAAAACTTTCCATCTGCACCTTCCGAACAAGCATTAAACTTATCTCTAAAATCAGAATCATCAGGGTATAAATCACGAATATATGCAAAACCAGTCAGATGTGAATCAAGATAACTCAAAAGTGCATACCTACGTGACAATGCATCAACAACAACATTTTCTTTCCCTTTCTTGTAACGAATGACATAAGGAAAAGATTCTAAGAATTCAACCCACTTAGCATGTCGTTTATTCAATTTATGCTAACATGTGACGTAACGTAAAGCCTCATGGTCGGTGTGGATCACAAACTTTTTAGGCAACAAGTAATGTTGCCATGTCTCCAATGCTCGAATGAGTGCATACATCTCTTTATCATAATCCGGATAGTTCAATGTAGCACCACTTAATTTCTCGCTAAAGTAAGCAACGAGCCTCTTTTCCTGCATCAAAACAACACCTATACCAATTCCAGAAGCATCACATTCAATTTCAAACGTTTTATCAAAATCAGGTAATGCTAACACAGGTGCTCTAGTCAAACAATCTTTAATTTTCAAAAAGGCATCTCCTTGTTCCTTACCCAAAAAGAAGCTAGAATTCTTCTTAATAATACCAGTTAAGGGGCGGTAATGGAACTAAAATTAGGAACAAACCGTCGATAAAAACTTGCTAAACCATGAAACGATCTAACCTGAGTAATCGATGTCGTTCGTGGCCATTCCTGAATTGCCTTTATCTTCTCAGGATCAACTTCAACTCCCTGAGAACTAACAATGTAACCAAGAAATGTGAGTTTGTCAGTACAAAATACACACTTCTCCATGTTACCAAACAATCTTTCTTCTCGCAAAACCTGCAGAACAGCTCGCAAATGTCCTACGTGATCCTGTAAAGACTTGCTATAGATCAAGATATCATCAAAGTATACAACACAAAATTTACCAATGAAAGATCGCAGAACATGATTCATCAAACGCATAAAAGTACTAGGTGCATTAGTTAAACCAAAAGGCATTACTAACCATTCGTACAAACCTAGCTTTGTATTGAAGGTTGTTTTCCACTCATCGCCTTCTCGCATGCGAATCTAATGATAGCCACTCTTTAAGTTAATTTTGGAGAAGACGACGGCTCCGCAAAGCTCGTCCAACATGTCATCAAGTCTTGGAATGGGATGACGATACTTAATCGTGATCTGGTTCACAGCTCGACAATCTACGCACATCCTCCAAGAACCATCTTTCTTTGGCATTAATAGCACCGGAACAGCACACAGACTCAAACTATCTCGAATGTATCCCTTGTTCATCAACTCGGTAATTTGTCTTTGAAGCTCTTTCGTCTCTTCAGGGTTGGTTCGATAAGCTGATCGGTTCGGAATAGTATCACCTGGAATGAAATCAATCTGGTGCTCAATGCCACGAAGAGGTGGCAACCCCTTTGGTGTTTCAGCTGGAAACACGTCCTCAAACTCCTGCAAAAGTGTCAAAATCGGTGAAGGTAGATCAATAGGAAAATCTGTCAATAAACAATAATCTTTAAACATCAAAATAAGAACAAATTGTTGAGAGGAAAGACATTTCCTGATTTCGCTACTGCTCGCATACACATACATCTTCTTCTTCTCTTTTGCAGTCTCTTTACTCTTTTTCAAGCTTGCTGATCTTCAAACACTTGACTCGGTGTCAAAGGAGCCAAAGTGATCTTCTTACCTGCATGCATAAAAGAGTAACGATTTGTATAACCATCATGCATTGCCCTTTTATCATACTGCCAAGGGCGTCCCAGTAGTAGGTGAGTAGCATCCATGGAAACAACATCACAAAGGACCTCGCCCTTGTAGTTTCCGATCGAAAATGGTACAATAGCATGTCTGGTCACTTTAAGCTTGCCACCATCATTCAACCATTGTAACTTATATGAATGAGGATGCTTTGTCGTTTTCAGACTTAACCTATCAACCATCACTGAACTGGCAACATTAGTACAACTACCGCTATCAATAATCACAACACATACCTTGTCTTGCACCTTGCATCGTGTGTGAAAGATATTCTCACGCTGTAGATCATCCGGTACCTGTTGCACATTCAGACTTCTTTTAATAACCAAAAGTTCCATTACCTTACCAGATTCAGGAACCTCTAGGTTGGTCTCGTCTTCCTCTTCAGTAGGGACATCATGCACTTCCTCCTCGGAATCTGACTCAATCTCACCATCATCTCACATCAACATAACCCTCCGGTTAGGACATTGACTAGCAACATGTCTTCTCTCAAGGCACTTGAAACACTGGATATCTCGTGCTCGCTCTTGCGCCACCACTTGCTGCTTACCACGCCCATTATCAGCAACGGGGGCCTTTGGTTTGCTGGTTTCGCCTTGCTCACGAATCCGAAGTGGTTGTTGTGGTGCTTGCTTCCTAGAATTGTTAGGAGTATATAATGGATTTGAAAAAGATTTAAAAGAA
Source organism: Hibiscus tridactylites (assembly GCA_958450335.1). Lineage (NCBI taxonomy): Eukaryota > Viridiplantae > Streptophyta > Magnoliopsida > Malvales > Malvaceae > Hibiscus > Hibiscus tridactylites. The sequence continues at coordinate 19,406,798 of OY288289.1, read as the reverse complement.
GGGTTACCTCGATTTGAAGACTTTCTGCGCTGCTGTCGTTCAATCTTTATTGCCATCTGCACCATGTCATCAACCTCGACATAATGCTGTAACTCAACAGCATTGGAAATCTTGGTGTTCAACCCTGCTAGAAAATGTGCCATGGTAGCTTCTCGATCTTCCTCGATACTCGCACGCATCATAGCCATTTCCATATCCTTGAAATAATCTTCAACACTCCTACTTCCCTGTTTCAAGTTTTGCAATTTTTGAAACAAATCATGATGATAGTGAATAGGAACAAACCTTTTACGCATTAGTCGCTTCATCTCGTTCCATGTTGCAACTGGGTCGTCACCAGTACGTCTACGGCTAAGCAGTAACTGGTCCCACCATATCAAGGCATAATCAACAAACTATGTTGCTGCTAATCGAACCTTCTTCTGTTCCGAGTAATTATAACACTCGAAAATATGCTCCACTTTGCTTTCCCAAGCCAAGTATGCATCAGGATCTGAACGTCCCTGAAAAGAAGGAATAGCAACCTTAATGTTATTCAAATTATCATCTACCTGTTGCACACGTCCTTGTCTAGGAGTATGTTGCCTCGGTGACCATCCGACTTCATTTTCGTTCAATACATCATTAACAGAGTTGGATCCTCCATCAAACCTATCCATCCTCGATTGTAATTGCTCTAAGGCGATAGCCACTACTCGTTGCATCATTCTCTCTAAGGCTTGCATTTGAGGAATCGGTGGATCCTGGTCAACCGTGTGATCATCAGAACCTGCCATAATCAACAACAAAAACAAACAAAAGAAAACAATATTATAGGTTAGTAAAAAAACAAAAAGGACCTCACAGCACACACAATCAAAGTCTCGCAGATGTCACTCCAAAGAACAGTGCATTAAAAAATTAACACTCAGCGCTCGTGTTTCACTCGGGAGAATACTTGAATGGCTCTTTTTGTCTCCCCTTCTGTTCTCACAACGCTCAATGCCTTTTTCCCTTACACTTTCTCGTAATCAGTTCTTTAAAGAACTAATCTAACGTCTCGAAACTTGTTACAACGGTGTTGGCTAGAAGGAAACAACAGTTAAGAAAACAAAGAAAAAAAGGTGACACAAAAAGAAAGGAAATAAGTCTGAAAATTAAAGAAAAGATGAAAAGGATAATGACACGAATAAAAGGAACCAAAAGATGAAAATTGAAGAGTTTAGAGAACCTTACTGCGAAGACGTGCTTACAACCTTCCTATTACCGAACAAACAAGCATAGTTCACTTCGGTTGATTTCCGAGTACATCAAAGTTACATAACAAAATCGTACAAATTTCATCATTTACAATAGGAACACAACATTAATAATACATACATATATAAACACTTTCGAATCTAAAATGTTTTTTTATATTAGAATCTGTTTTTTATTTGAATCTGTTTTTTTTTCGAATCTATTTTTTTAATCTATTTTTTGTTCGAATCTATTTTTTTGTTTAAATCTGTTTTTTTTGTTTGAACCTGTTTTTTTAATCCGTTTTTGACTCGAATTTGCAGAAACTTACAACGAATCCAACAACCTAGGCTCTGATACCACATAGTAAGGGGCAGTATGCCGAAACGGACTATCCTCGTTTGTTCCGGATCTAGGAATGTTGTAGGCACGTTCATGCAATAAAAACGACAAGGAAACAACAAAAATTATACGACATATTTATGATAAATAGGGACTTAAAGATGAACAAAAAAAATAATAATAATATAGAGTAATATGATAATTTTGGCGTTTTGGAAAGAACTTCAACGATGGTGAAGAAGGCTTCAAAAACGACCGATGTTGGAAACGCTAAACTCGAAAGAACCTGCACAATCTACTGAGCAAACCCGAATCAAATCTGTTTAACGTCGAAGGACTTGGACCTGCTAAATAGCAATTTAGGAACCCAGAGTATCAATGACAAACAAACAAGTTGAGTGTCGAATAGTTCTAAAAAGAACCGAAAAGAGAAAATTCTCTCAAGTGTAATTTTTTTTCAAAGTTGGTAACCTTATGACAATGTTTGGAATACATATTTATAGATAAAAGAGAGGGGTTGTAGAAATTAAATGTATGGCTGAAAATTAAAGAAAAAGGGAAAAAATAATAAATAACTTCTTCATAGCGGAAATGCATTTCAGCCATGCATTTTGAAATGATGTGCGCCAACTTTGAAAGATCACATGTTTAATGTGCTTGGAACTTGAAATTCAAAGTAGCAACTCCCTTGATCTTATCTTCTCTTTGTCGCACCAATTGAAAGGAGGAGATGGGCTGCATCATTCGGCCATACAAGCAAAAGTCACAAACATTACGCATAGGCCATGCAAGGCTGGTCACGCATGAAGGCGTGGATGGTCATGCATGCACATTACACACGTACACTTGGTCCTATCAAACAAATATATAATAATAATAATAATAATAATAATAATAATAATAATAATAATAATAATAATAATAATAAGTCACCTTATAATAATCCATAACTAAATCAAAACAAAAACATTATAAAGCATACTCAAACACACCTAATAATTAATATAATATAAATATGTCACATATCAACATGAAACACATTAAAAGTCCTTTCGTCTAAGGCACAAGTATTATCAAATGATTCAGAAATATTAGCACAAGTAAGGAACAAAGCTTCCCTGAAACGTTGTGCCCTAGATCGCGTAATTGGTCCTAAAGGTAAAACCGCCGGATCAACAACATGTGCTGGTGAAGATGTGCTCACATCATCCGTTGTGTGTTTGAGAGATATGTGTAAACTCCCTGTTTGAGCAAGTTTATATTGTTGTTTTGGACTTGTAAACAGCCTTTGGTAATTGGATTATGCTTTGCTATGGTTTTTGGTATCTTGCTTGGCTTGGTTTCTAGGTTGCATGACTATAGTTTCCCTTTGATGCATATTGCCATGAGATGATGTTGAATATGCCATGTTTGGTTGAGAATTGATATTTGGATATGTTGTGTATATGTTGGAAGCATGCTTGGGTGGTTTGTGTTGCATTAAATAGTGAAAAACCAGCAAATTGAGACATTTCAGGCCCAAGCGTATCGATACGGTGAGACTGAAATGGGCATGGTGTTTCAGTACGGTGCATGGTGTATCGAAACAAGCTTGGTTAACTTGGTTACCGGAATTCTAAGTATCGAAACACTTATAGACTGTATCGGTACGAGTCTGTACATCGAAACACTTGGAGCCATTTTGGTACGAGGTGTTTTGATACAGGGTTGGGCGTACCAAACACTCATCTGTTATTTTAGTTATTTGGAATCTTGTTGAAGTTCTGTTTCTTATGATTTAGTCCTTGAATGTTGTGGATGCAATTAAAAGAGTTTGAATAATCGAATTGAGCTGAGATTTGACACAATGTCATGAAATATAACTAGTTAAAGAATGGTAACGTGAAATTGAATGAAGTCTCCGTAATTTGTTAAAATTACAAATTGGTCCCTAATACATGCTCATAATCAATTGAATGCCAAATCAATGTTTGATTGAATTGATGTTTCTTCCACTGCGAGTTTTATCATTTAGGATGTTAATGTGCATCCAGACAAAATAAAAACAAAAAAATAGGGTCATTTATGAGGTAAACCTTCCCGGTTTACTTCAATATTCCCCGTGTGACCTGTTCGGTTTGGTCTCACGTCTAGACCTGGTCGAGGGGGTTACCTTTGGTGGTATTAGATCTAGGTTTCAAAAGATTGGAATGTTGGTAAGTTATTGGTAAGTTGATGTGATGTAATTGTGAATTGTACAACGTTGTTTGCATTGCACAATGATTGTTATATACATGTTGTTGTGAATTGAATCATGTTGATGGTATGCACGATGTTTGTAATATGTGTGTTAATTGCCTTATGCTATGTTGGGGAAATTGGGATGCCCATTGTCTTATTACTATAGTTTGAAAGTTTTCTAAAAGGTTTTGATATAGAAAGGAAGTCTTGGATACTTGCTTGAAGCTGGCCTAAATGTTTTGTTTTTATTAGTTTATTATCATGCCTTAAATATTTCTTTTAACGCAATAGACCGAGGAGAGAGTTGCGATATGGTATGATTGTTGTTGCCGTTGGGCAAGGAGTAGAGGAGTGTGTTATATCTCCTAGGGGTTTATCGCCCCGAAGTAAGTACAACCTGTGCCAGTTGAGCCAATGTTGGGTGACATAGTGCCTGAGATGTAGGCGATATCCGGAACTTATGAAGTTGTTATTGCTGGAGTGCAGGTGACTGTACTAACTGTTGGACAACTGTGAGTTACTGTTAGGGCGCTCCTATAGTTTAGAAGAAGTTGAGTTCTGAGGGTTGACACCCGAGGTATCTATGGAATGGATAGCTTGTACTATTTGGATTATGGAACTAAAGGGGGTGTAATGATGCCCTTAGGTTGTAGATGTGTCGTGTCACAGTTGCAAGGAGATGTGTACAGTTGGTGGACAACTATGGTTGAGGGCATGGAACCCAGTGTTGTGATTTGAGAGTTCTTTTTAACTGTCTTTAAGAAGAATTATATGAGCGTTAGATACATGGATGACAAGAAATGTGAATTCAAGGCTTGGGTTCGAGAAAGTATGTATGTGGCCGAGTTTAAGGTACAATTTGTTCAGTTGAGCTGGTATGATCCTGAACTGGTATTGGATGTGAGACATCGTTGTGACTGATTCTATTACGGATTGGTACGAAATGTTAGGTTATACATATTGGCTTTTGGATACACCATTTTTGATGTGTTGGTTACATGGGCGAAGTGCTTTGAGCAGAATCTGGGTTTACCGGCTTGTGTGGGAGGTTTTAGACCTGGAAAGAGAGTTGCGAACTCTAGTTTTGATGGTAGTTAGTTTGAGAATAAACATGATAAAAAGGCATCGCTTGAGTTGAGACGAGGTGGTGGTAGTGTTGGGCGAGGACCGTAAGGTCACTATTTCCAAGCTAGAGTAGCATTTAATACCTATTAAGTATGTGGATCGTGTGATCACATGAGGCGAGATTGTCCACGTTTGATCCGTGAGGTACAAACTTCTACACATGTTGTGGCTAACGCTTGTGGGAGTTGTGGTTGAAACGATCGCCTCAAAAGTGTTAGATGTGGGAATGCAAGTAACTAGTTCTTTTGGTGAAACAGTTGTTACAAGAAGGTTGTTTAGGAGATGTCCTTTATTTGTTTAGGGTCATGTGCTTGCACTTGATTTGATGGAGTTGTCTTTTCATGGTTTTGATGTAATCCTTGGTATGGATTGGTTGTCCGGACATAGGGTTGTGGTTGATTTTGAGACCAAGCGAGTTACCTTGAAACTTGTTGACAATTACGAAGTGGTAATTGTGGGTGAGAATGTTAAATTCTTGTCTAATGTTGTTTCGGATTTGGAAGCGAGACGTTTGATGGAATCAAGTTGTGAGGCTTTATTAGCCTATGTTATGAATCCGGGATCGAAGGAAATGCGTGTTCAGGACATACGTACGGTATGTGAGTTTTCAAGCGTATTTCCGAAAGAATTGCCAGGTTTGCCGCCGAATAGAGAGAATGAGTTTAGCATTGAGTTGTACAAAAATACGACCCTAGTGTCTATTGCTCCCTATCGTATGGCACCAAAGGAGTTGAAGGAGTTGAAGACGCAACTTCAAGAGTTGCTTGATCGAGGGTTTATTAGGCCTAGTGTTTCACCTTGGGGTGCGCTAGTGTTGTTTGTGAAAAAGAAGGATAGCACTGTAACGCCCCGATTTTGGACCTAGATGTTTTGGGCATCGGTTTAGGTTAGTCGAACCTAGAATTGGAGATTCGATCCTATAGAAGCGGTTCAGGAAAAATGTAGTCCGGGATGGGATAAAATTATGAGAAATTTTGCTAAAATCTTTTTAAAATGTATATTGAAGGCTGGAAATATCAATTTTAGAAATTGAGTATTGGAAAATCGAGATTTTGGAAAGTGACCATTTTGTAAAAATTGTAAAGTTGGATTTTTAGGACTAAAATAAAATGAGGACAAGACTTAGAATCTTTAGGGAGCTTATATCTTTTGTGGGCCTTTTCTCTCAAATTGACCATTTTAATTATTTTAGTAAAAAGATTTTATTAAGGTTTCAAATTAAAAGGGGGTTTTAATTAAAACAAGAGAAGAGTTTTATGTAACTAACTCCTCTCATTTTGCACTCAGCCAAACACTATTTATTTTCTAAAATCCATAGAATTTTTCCATCTTTTCTAATTATTTTTGAATAGCTAAAGATTTCTTTGATTCTCCTATCAAATAACATTGAGTTTACTTGAAGATTTCATCAAAATCTTGTCATTTGAGGTAAAAAGGCAAGGTTAGAGGAAAGATTTCGTTTAACTCCTCTAATCAAGGTTTTTAATGAAATTCTCAAGTCCTGTTCCTTCTAAGTATGTTTATTAACTTTGTTTTATAGTTGATTAAAAGGAAATTGGCTAAAAATGGCTTTGTGTGGTGATTTTCCAAGATTTTTGTTTGGGCACTGTTTTGGTTGATTTTAGATTGATTTTAAAGTTGTTTTGAATATTAAATGATGTTGAAATAATGGCTCAATCATAATAATCCCGGATTAGGTTGGATCTCTAAAAGTTTAGGTTGTTAGTTATGGGTTTTTGGCTTAGAGATGTGGATATGATGTTGCTGGGCATTATTAGAGGAAATTAGAGTGTTTTTGGATGTTGATTGATGGTTAAAAGTGAATGGAAGTGATGGATTGTGGCTGGGTTAAGTTCGGAGTAAGATCGATTGAGTTTTCGGTTGTTTAAGATAGTCTTTTAAGTGGCTTTGGGCAGAGCTGCGGGTTTTTAGTGTTTGCTGGTGGTTTTAATGCATTGAGATGCATTAATCTTCTATTCTTGTATGGTATAAACATGGGAGGATTCTTTGGAAGAATTTGACAAAGTTTTGGGGACTTCGGGCGGTTGATTTTCGCGTCAGCGATTGAGGTTTTGCGAATCGGTGAGTGGAAATGGGATTTCCAGTTTTGAAATATCTTTAAAGTGGTTTCGGAAACTTAGTGTAAGTTTGAAACGGTTTACTAAGTTCAGAAGTAAGTAAAGTGATTTTCTCCCTCAAATTGTGCTATTGTAAGCTTGATGATGCACTTGATTTTATATATGTTTATCTACTATTTTAAAGCATGATTTTGAGAAAGAGATTTTTTGTTTATGATGCCATGTTGTTAAAGGATGCACTAAGTAAGTGATCCTTGTATGTATGTGCTTATACATGTTTAATGAAGCATGGTTTAATGCTTGGAATATGGCTTATTGTGAATGCTTTGAAAACTGTGGGGTTTGTACTAAATGAGAATTATATTGGTAAGTGATGTGTGTAAAGTGGTTTACAAATGAAATCAGATATAGTTAGCCGGCTATAGGATTGAGTGCAATATAAACAAGTCACCTTGGATGTTGAGGGGTTGTGAATGTACCGAAAACTCCATCCAAGTACCCTAACGATTGAGGAAATTGAGTTGTGTCCTGTCTCTCGTTAGTGGGGGTTATACATCTACCGATGAGTGGTGTTGAGGGGTTGTAAGGTACCGAATACTTCACCACGAGTGTCACAACGGTGGAAGGTAGCTCACGTGTGTGAACCTTAAGATGCCAGTGAGAATGTATGAAGTGTTGGGACAACACTTGGGAATCTGTGTATCTGATACATTTTGATAAATGAGTATGTTGTTGATCACTTGTGAGCCAATATAATTGTTGTAATGCTATGAAATGTATATGGATGCATAGTATGGAAAAGCATGATTTAATCTTGAAACTTTGCATATGGTAGTTATGCATGAAAAGGTTTAAGATGAGCATGAAAAAATTATGTTGCTATTGAAGTATGTGATACTTGTTGCATCATGAATAACATGCTGATTTTGTTAATAAAGTGCATGGATTTCAATAAAGGCATGATGATTTACAAAAAGGCTTAAAAATGGTTTTCAAGCATTAATGGTATTTTTGGTTTTGAGCATTCCTCACTAAGCTTGTATGCTTATGCTCTCTTTTGCTCATCAATGCAAATAACTAAGTTTTTGGAGGCAACAACTTGCAAGGGGATCTAAGGAGACTTCATTTTTGAACATATGTTTCGTTTTTATGAACTAGAGTAATAAGGGCATCGGAAGTACCATAGTCTATTTGGGAGAAGTGTATGAACTCCCTTTATGTGCATATTTAGTTATTGGTTTTGAACTTGTAATTGGCCTCTAATTGATGGTCTAAGTCTTGTTTTGAGATTTGATCTTTTTGATGTTGTTGCGTGTAAAAAGAGTCTATCGCAATTGTAGTGCAAGTGTACACGGCGCAAGTAGTAAAGTGATACGAAGTATCGGATATCGTCTCCATAGGGATTGGGCTAATGACTTCACCTTATTTCACTGCACGAAAGTAAATAAATAATTAAGAGTTGTCACGAGAATAATAAAGTAAAACGTAAATAAAAGAGTTGGAATATCAAGATAGAGAAAACGGGCTGGTATTGAATTGCTCAGTAGTGCAGGTATTGCGATGCTCAGGAATTCCAGTTCTGTCGTCGTGCCCGTCGCGGCAGCACCTGTCGCGGCGGCTGTCCGTTGGCTGTCGCGGCAGCAGACACACCAACTCCGTACTTCAAGTTTGGCAAGAATCCCAGATCTGCCTTGGCCTATCCCTAGGTCCAAGTCTGTCGATGATCACGTCTTTGATGATACCTCCCGGCGTGAATCGAAGGATGAACACCGATATGTATGAATTCTTCTTTAGCCACTTAACCTTGCCCTATCCCTAGGCACAAGATAGTTCAACTATAAACTAGAGAACTCGCTCTTATTTCTTTCGTATACTTAACTCTCCCGATGCTAAGTAAATGGATAACCTCACAATGCTCTCCCGATGCTCTTGCAAGATGTTAATAACCAAAATAAGAGAACTTGAAGTTTATTTTATTGAACTTGGAAAATCCTAAAACAAAACAACCCTTGCAACTACTTTACAAAACAACCTGTAGCCCTAGGGGGAATTTAGAACATGTCGGTGACGGGTAAACGACAGAGGGGTTTAGGTTATCGGTTATGGGGTAAGATGAGGGATGTTTCTCTAGGTTAAAACCTATGCCCTTATATAAGCTTTGGGCTCAAGTATTCTAAGTTAACAAGGATTACAACTTTAATTAAAAGTAAGATTCTAATAAAGACTTAATCTCTAAGTATCCTACTTTGCAGCCGCCATCCTTGTTTCTAGGGAATTCCTCTCCTTGAGCTTTGGCTTGACATATCTTTTGATCCGGGGCTTGGAAAAATATTTGGCTTTCACACGACAGACAAGCAGATTTTTCTCTATCTATCGAGGTCCACTTTACTTTTCCTCTTCATAAAGCTGCTGTCACCTTGCTGTCACGACAGGTCCATGGCAGCTTCGTACTCCTCGTCTGCTAGTCCAGTTCAGCTCTTCTGCTTCTCTGCCCTGCGCCTGCCTTCTTTGTCAACTATGGCAGCTACCTGCAAAATAAGCCATCTTTTAGTAGAATCCGTGCCTTTAATCCATTTGTGATGTTTTGCTGTAAACTAACCTAAATGCAATGCAATGATGCTTGATAGTAGCAGAAATATGGGTTAAAAGGGGTGTAAATAATAGAACTTTTACACACTCAACACACCCCCAAAATCAAGTTTTTTCTTGCCCTCAAGCAATTAAACCTAAAAGAAAAATGAAAATTTTTGTGTTGGCTTTCAAACAATGAACTGTCCCTTACCCGTCGCTCACTCTCTATGGCGGCAGCAACCTGTCGGAAAGGTTAGGATCTGTCCGGAATCTCCCTATAGCTCTCGTGCAGTGTGTGCATGCTTGTGAACAGTTATATGCTAAGACTCTCTTAGTTTCACTAGAATATTCAACTTTTTAACTCGAATTTTTATGCCAAAGTTTATTTTCTTGAAGACACATTTTCATGCTTCTTCTTTTTTTCAAGCTAAATTTTTCTAGAGCCAGTTTTGGGCACCTCTAGTTAGCTTCCTAGAGCCGGTTTCGGGCACCTCTAGGTTTTTGATTTTCTTTTGCTAAACTTCTTTCCTAGAGCCAATGTTAGGCACCTCTAGGGGCTATTCAAGTTCTAAGCTTCCTATTCTAGCTTGGCTAAAAGAAATCTAAGCAATATAACAGTCACAAAGGTGTTTAAGTTTTCAGAACTATAGAAAGGCTCTAAACTTCTCCTTAAACTGTCCTAAAGATGCTGCCACGACAGAGCTGTCATGACAGGTAAGTTAACTTCACAGTTTTAAGCCAATAGTTTTAAATTTTCTAATCTTTTTAGAGAACTTAATTAAAAAGAAGACACAACAATTAATAAAAAGATGTACTTAAGACTCCATTAATGATGGAGGGTTGCCACCCCCAAACTCGAGGGTTGCATTGCCCTCAATGCAAAATGGCAGAAAAAACAAAAAATGAAGAAAAGTACATCATAAATGATAAAAGCAGGCAGCAATAAGAGGAAAATAAAAACTTAAATTTTCAGTCGCTGTCCTTGCTACTGCTGCTGACACGGATCTGACGGCGGCGTCTGGGCTGTGGAGGAGGATGGGCAAGTTCAGGGGCAGGTGCAGGGGCAGGTTGCTCCACGAGCTGGACGTCGGAACTGCTGCCACTGTCCCAAGTGCTGCTAGTGGTGGTGCTATCCTTGGGCATCAGCTTCCTGTTTGCCACGTGCTTCTGCCTCTTGACAGGCGTAAACTCTCTCTCCAAATTCCTCCTGATCAGAGGGCTATCATCGGAGGCAGGCCTTTTTGTTCCTCTGGCAGAGGTGTCGGCCGGTGGACTGCTTGCTGCCGTCGGGGCAGGTGATGTGGTGGAGGCAGTAGAGTGGGAATGTGGGGAGGCAGGTGGTGTAGGTGTGTGGACAGGGGTGTGGACAGGAGTGGGGATATGGAAATAATGGGCAGGAAAAGTAGGGAATTGAACATCGGGAAAATTTAAAGTCTGGGTAATGAAGTTTACCGTCGAATTTGTGAAATCCCGGATGAAGGTCATCATTCCCATTTGTTTCTCCTCTACCCGTTGTAGTGCAGCAAGGATGTGGGCAGACTGGTCTGTCGGAGCGGTGGCGGCAGCAGGTTCAGGGGCAGGCTCCTCTGATGATTCTTCTGGGGAGCTGGCTGGATTGAAAGACGAGATAGGCGTAGCCACTACCAGCTCCATGAGGCTGTTGATGTTGTCGTCTGTCCAGCCTCTGCCCTTGATGAGTTTGTCGGAGGGTTCCTCGGGGACAGCAGCACAGCGGCATAAGGAGGTTATGGTGAACGGCAGGCAGAGGCGGGAGTCGGAGCGGAAGGTACAGTCCAGGATGCTGTCACTCATATAGCGGCCCACATTAATAGGCCTGTCGTGCATGATGGAATGAATTAGGGCGAGCCGCTGCTGGTTAACTGTCGTGTGGTGGGAAGAAGGCATGATGCGCTTTTTGATAAAAGCGTTCCAGAGTTTAGCTTCAGGGAGGAGCTGCCCCCTTTTGACAGAGTGGGGGTTCTTTTTGCTGGTTGTCCATGTGGTTCCTTCCTCTGTCACCTCCGCCATAACATCACCATAGGCGGCAACATCGAGGGTGTCGAGAAATTTCTGGTGGGCATCATCATCGGGGCCAAAGTAGAGGCCAAACATGTGGTTGATGCTGTCAGCTGTGAAGGGCACTTTCACTCCTCGAACGGTGACAGATGTTGCCGTTCTGCTGTCTATGGCAGCATAAAACTCCCGGACTAATGTGTCGTTTAGTTCTGCCGGTTGTTCCGCGAAGTGCTCCCATAGTTGAGCTGTGATGGCCTTTACGATGAACGACCGGAGTCCCATGTTGGGTGCCTTTCGGATGTACACGAAACCCCGTTCCTCCCATAAATCCTTTGTGGCGAAGGGCGTTGCTGCTGCCGAAGAAGAGGCTGAGGCTGAGGCAGCACTACGGCGGGTCTGTCTAGACGACATGATAGTTGCAAGGGTTGTGAAAAATTAAGAAAGCAAATAAAACTAGAGGAGAAAGCAAGGAAGAATAAGCAGAAGTGAGAAAAATGAAAATGAAAACGGGGTTTTATAGCGGTCGAGTTGCTGCCCGTTTAATGCTGTAACGGCAGGCGTGAATAACGGGGTGACGGATGGGATTTAGCGTGTCTGACGCGTCTGACACGCATTTATGCGTCTGTTACGCGTCTGCCACACGCTTCTGCGTCTGCCGTGTCCGTCTGTTGACAGCCTGTCATATCTGTCTGCGGCGACAGCCAAAACGACAGGCTTCCATAAATAGGCTTTGTTGGGCTGATGGATGGGTGGTGGGCTTGGGTCACTTCTTCTCTTCTTCTTGACTCCTTTATTTCCTAAAAATAGAAATTATAAAAAAAACATTATTCGAATAAAATAAACCTAATTTCCTAATAAATAATAAATAATAAAAATAAGTAATAAAAATAAAATTTAGGTTAAATTAAGGGTGCCTTGTGGGGCATCTCCTAAAGTAACCACTTCCTGAATTCCTGGGGCTTCAGTCCCCTGATAATGCTTGAGGCGCTGTCCATTGACTTTGAATTGGTGCCCGTCTTTTAATGATCGGATTGTGATGGCACCATGGGGAAAAACTTGTACCACTTGGAACGGGCCAGACCATCTAGACTTTAGCTTTCCTGGGAAGAGTTTAAGTCTAGAATTAAACAACAATACAAGCTGCCCTGGGCAGAATTGTCGTGGCAGCAGTTTCTTGTCATGCCACTTCTTAGTTTTTTCTTTGTAGATTCTTGCATTGTCGTAGGCCATTGTCTGTAATTCTTCAATCTCGTTCAGATCTAATAGCCTTTTCTGGCCTGCCTTGTCCAAGTCCATATTCACTGCCTTGATTGCCCAATATGCTTTGTGCTCGATTTCGACGGGTAGATGACAGGTTTTCCCATAAATTAAACGGTATGGAGACATGCCCAATGGAGTCTTAAAAGCTGTTCTATATGCCCATAATGCATCATTTAGAAGTAAAGACCAATCTTTCCTAGTTGGCTTAACCATTTTCTCAAGAATGTTCTTGACTTCCCTATTGGATATCTCAGCTTGTCCATTAGTCTGTGGGTGGTATGCTGTCGCGATCCTGTGCTTGACACCATATTTCTTCAAGGCGGCAACAATTACCCTATTATCAAAATGTCTCCCTTCATCACTGATAATCGCCCTAGGGATGCCAAATCTAGAAAAAATGTTTTTGTGCAAAAACTTTTGGACCGTCTTGGCATAATTCTTTTGAGTGGCGATGGCTTCAACCCACATGGAGACATAATCCACTGCTAGGAGGATGTACAAATTTCCACATGAAGATGTAAAAGGTCCCATAAAATCAATCCCCCAAACGTCGAAGATCTCGACTTCTAAAATGTTCTACAGTGGCATCTCGTTTCTCCTCGAGATGTTACATGTCCGCTGGCACCTGTCACAGTTCTTATAAAAGTCCTGTGCATCTTTATATAGTGTCGGCCAGTAGAACCCTGACTGCAGCACCTTGGCAGCAGTTTTATTGGCTCCTAAGTGACCTCCATATTGTGAAGCATGACAGTGATGGAGAATGTCTTCTTGCTCTTCTTGTGGTACACACCTCCTTATAACCTGATCTGCGCATAGTTTGAAAAGAAGAGGTTCGTCCCAATAATAATGCTTAACATCATTTTGGAACCTCTTCCTGGCTTGATAATTAAGATCAGAAGGTAATATTCCGCTAACTATAAAATTAACGAAATTAGCATACCAGGGAAGGTCAGAAGACTTACCTGCCGCCATGGCTGTCGCGACAGCGATTGCGGCAGCAAAGAGCTGCTCATCTGGGAAGGTCTCCAGTATGTTTGTCTCGTCGATTGGTAGACTCTGTCCCTTCTCCAACCTTGACAAGTGATTTGCCACCTGATTTTCTGTCCCCTTTTTGTCATTGATCTCAAGGTCGAATTCTTGTAATAGTAAGATCCACCGTATCAATCTAGGCTTTGCATCCTTCTTTGCGAACAAATACTTTAGGGCAGAATGGTCGGTGTGTATTATTACTTTCGTCCCAAGTATGTAAGAACGAAACTTGTCGATGGAGAACACCACAGCTAACAGCTCCTTTTCTGTGGTGGTGTAATTCACTTGGGCGTCATTCAACGTCTTGCTGGCATAGTATATGACGTGAAACAGCTTATCTCTGCGCTGCCCAAGTGCTGCCCCGACAGCTTAGTCACTAGCATCACACATGATCTCAAACGGTTGTGTCCAGTCTGGTGGCTGTACTATGGGGGCTGTCACTAGTTTTTCTTTCAGAATCTTGAATGCTTCAGTACATTCCTCATTAAAGTCAAAGGGTCGGTTCTGCTCTAAGAGATGCCATAGAGGCTTGGTAATTTTTGAGAAATTTGCAATGAATCTCCTATAAAAACCAGCATGTCCTAAAAATATTCTAATGCCCTTGACTGTGGTCGGCGGCGGCAGCTTCTCTATGACTTCTATTTTAGCCCTGTCGACTTCTATCCCACGGCAGCTAATCTTATGGCCAAGGACTATCCCTTCGTCCACCATAAAGTGGCATTTTTTCCAATTTAGAACATGATTAGCTTTTTCACATCTTTCAAGTACCTTTTGAAGATTGGCGAGGCAACTCTCAAAATCATCTCCAAAGACGGAAAAATCATCCATGAAAATCTCAAGGAAGTCCTCTACCATGTCGGAGAATATTGCCATCATGCACCTTTGGAAGGTGGCAGGTGCATTACAGAGTCCAAACGGCATCCTCCTAAACGCGTATGTTCCGTAGGGGCATGTGAAAGTCGTCTTCTCTTGATCTTCCGGTGAAATAGCAATTTGATTGAAACCTGAATAACCATCAAGAAAACAATAGTAAGGTTTACCCGCTAATCTATCAAGCATTTGATCAATAAAGGGTAAAGGAAAGTGGTCTTTTCGGGTAGCTTTATTAAGCTTCCGATAGTCCATACAAACCCTCCAACCGATCACAGTCCTGGTTGGGATTAACTCATTGTTCTCGTTGGTTATCACGATCATTCCTCCTTTCTTGGGAACACATTGCACCGGGCTTACCCATTTGCTGTCGGAGATGGCGTAAATAATACCAGCATCTAACCATTTAATTATCTCTTTACGCACTACCTCCTTCATCGCATGGTTTAGCCGCCTTTGGGCATCGATATTCGTCTTATGATCTTCCTCTAGGAGGATTTTGTGCATGCATAACGCTGGACTAATGCCTTGAATATCTGCTATCGTCCATCCAATCGCCTTTTTGTGCTGCCTTAACATGCCGATTAGCTGCCGTTCCTGTTCCTGCGGCAGCTTAGCAGAGATGATTACGGGCAGTGTGTCATTGGAACCAAGATAAGCATATTTTAACTGCAGTGTAGTTCAAAGGTTCGAATAACTTACCTGGACGATGGCCTAACCAGTTTACCTCCTCCTGACCTTCAGTATCAGATGTATCAGATTCAGAGGAGTTGCTGTCGTCGGTGCTGTCGTGACAGGCCTGTAGGTGGCTGTCACGGCAGTGACCAAATTTTATATCACGGCAGCCCGACCTGATGCACGGGTGATCAAAGGTCACCTCAATGATGGCCTTGCATTCCTCGTTCACATCAGCATGTTTCATCGCTTGGAGAACATTCAACTTAATCTCTTGATCGTTTACTCGCATGGTAAGTTCTCCTTTCACCACATCAATCAATGATCTTCCCGTAGCTAAGAAGGGTCGCCCAAGGATGACTGGTGCGTTTTCGTCTCCCTCACAATCTAAGATAAGAAAGTCAGCAGGAAAAATAAGCTTATCCACTCTTACCAGAATATCTTCAATTTTTCCCTCGGGATGAACGTAAGAGCGGTCGGCCAGCTGCAGAGTTACTGTCGTGGGCCGCGCCTTGCCAATACCTAGTTTCTGAAAAACAGATTTGGGCATAGATTAACACTGGCACCAAGATCACAAAGTGCCTTACCCACAAATTTGTCGTCGATTACACAAGGTATGATGAAGCTCCCTGGATCCTTCTTTTTCTGGGGCGGCTGCTTATGAAGAATACTCATGCAACCTTCTGTCATCTTTACCGTTTCAAATTCCCCAAGTTTAGATTTTTTCGACATAACATCCTTGAGAAATTTAGCATAACCGGGCATTTCCCTAACAGCATCTAACAACGGAATATTAATATGAACCTGCTTAAAAATATCATAAATCTTTTTAAGTTGAGATTCATGCTTAGCTTGATGTATCCGTTGAGGAAAAGGTGGTGGAGGACGATAATCAGCAATACGTCCTTCCCACTGCATGCGAATCTGAGGATGGTAATCATCTTTTTTCTCCTATGTCGCTTCTGCTGTCGTGACAGGCTCATCGACAGCAGTCTGTTTATCACTTGTCGGGGCAGCTTCCTCGGCATGTTTATCCAAGGCAGGTTCCTTTTCCGTTTCAGCTTCTTTTTCCGGCCCTTGTAGTTTCTTCCCACTCCTAGTAGTAATTGCCTTACATTGCTCATGTGGGGGCGGTCTAGCATTTTCAGTATTGCTAGGGAATCCTCCATTCTGCCTCGGCTTAATATGTTGAGAAACCTGACCCATTTGTGTCTCTAGAAATTTCAAGGTAGCTTCATGATTTGTCATTCTCATCTCGGTTTTATCCATAAAGGTTTCCGTCTTCTTGACAAACTGATTCATATTCTCCATATACGTACCGGTCTGAGACATAAAGGTGGCCAGAGTCTGCTCCAATATACTAATCGTGGAGGGTGGTGGCTGCTGTTGCTGCTGCGGCGGTAGGTGCGGCGGCAGTTGCTGTCGCGTCAGCAATCTAGGTCCTCCTTGATTCTGATTATGTGCTTGCGGATTCAGGGCATTGTTAGGATTACTCCAGGAAAATTTGGGATCCTTCCTCCAATTGGGATTATAATTGTTAGGATTGTAGTTCGGCTTGTAATTTCCAACATATTTTCCCTCTTCTATTTGTATTGGGCACTCATCCCTACTATGATTTCCCTCACAGATAGTACAAACTTCCTCGACAGCAAATCCTTGTAATTCATCTTCATTCAATAACCGTTTCATTGCTTTAGTAAGGAATGCTACCTGTGATTTCATAGTGCTGTCGGCCTCATAGTCCTTGACAGCAAGTACCCGTTTACCCCCTCTTCTTGCAGTTGGAAACTGCTCCTCATTCTTGGCCAGATTTTTCAAAACTTGCAATGCCTCGTCTGGATCTTTATCCAATAATAATCCATTTGCTGCAGAATCAATCCGAATGCGAGTTTGTAAGTTAGCAGCATTATAGAACTTAGTTACCTGATTCCAGACGGGAAATCCATGCATTGGACAGTTCCGAAGAAGAGTAGTAAATCTGTCCCAAGCCTCGTGCATTGGCTCGTCATCTTCCTGTTGAAAAGTAGCAATTTCATTACGTAATCGCTCAGATAAATGCGAAAGATTAAAATGAGATAAAAATTCACGAGATAAATCTGCCCAAGTTACGATTGAACCCGGTGTAAGTTTATTCCACCAAGTTTTAGCTCTGTCCCTCAATGAATGAGGGAATAACCGAAGCCTCAGTATCTCCGGACTAACTCCTGGCAGTCTAAACGAACCACAGATCTCCTGGACCGTTTTGAGATGCTCCCTAGCATCTTCTGTCACGGCACCACTAAACTGCCCGGCATTGTTGATCATACTAAACATGACAGGTTTAAGCTCGAAGTTATCAACATCAATATCCGGCAGCGTGGTCTCCAGCTCTACATGATCATTCAGCATCTAGTCACGACATGACCGTCGTCCATCTGCTGCGGGCGGGTCACCGACAGGCGGGTGGTTATCGCGAAGGGGTGGTATGCGACCGCCGGCAGGTTGGTTATGGCCCATCTTCTCTAGCTGTTCCTCGAGGTATTCGTTTCTGCCTAAAAGTCGGCGAAGTTGTTTCTTGAGACTAAAGGAACGTTCGATTTCCGGATCTAATGGATACTCAGGGTCTTCACCTCTTTTAGATCTGCGCATAAACAAGAAAACCTCGTGAAAAGCGAGAGTTGAAAGCACAAAAGAAAAATTAAAGAAAAATAAAAATAAAAACGAAAACAAAAATAAAAACGCAAAGTGCAATAAAAGAAAGATGTAGTTATGTTGCCAATCCCCGGCAACGGCGCCAAAAACTTGTTGCGTGTAAAAGACTCTATCGCAATTGTAGTGCAAGTGTACACGACGCAAGTAGTAAAGTGATACGAAGTATCGGATATCGTCTCCACAGGGATTGGGCTAATGACTTCACCTTATTTCACTGTACGAAAGTAAAGAAATAATTAAGAGTTGTCACGAGAATAATAAAGTAAAACATAAATAAAAGAGTTGGAATATCAAGATAGAGAAAACGGGCTGGTATTGAATTGCTTAGTAGTGCAGGTATTGCGATGCTTAGGAATTCCAGTTCTGTCGTCGTGCCCGTCGCAGCAGCACCTGTCGCGACGGCTGTCCGTTGGCTGTCGCGGCAGCAGACACACCAACTCCGTACTTCAAGTTTGGCAAGAATCCCAGATCTGCCTTGGCCTATCCATAGGTCCAAGTCTATCGACGATCACGTCTTTGATGATACCTCCCGGCATGAATCGAAGGATGAACACCGATGTGTATGAATTCTTCTTTAGCCACTTAACCTTGCCCTATCCCTAGGCACAAGATAGTTCAACTATAAACTAGAGAACTCGCTCTTATTTCTTTCGTATACTTAACTCTCCCGATGCTAAGTAAATGGATAACCTCACAATGCTCTCCCGATGCTCTTGCATGATGTTAATAACCAAAATAAGAGAACTTGAAGTTTATTTTATTGAACTTGGAAAATCATAAAACAAAACAACCCTTGCAACTACTTTACAAAACAACCCGTAGCCCTAGGAGGAATTTAGAACATGTCGGTGACGGGTAAACGACAGAGGGGTTTAGGTTATCGGTTATGGGGTAAGATGAGGGATGTTTCTCTAGGTTAAAACCTATGCCCTTATATAAGCTTTGGGCTCAAGTATTCTAAGTTAACAAGGATTACAACTTTAATTAAAAGTAAGATTCTAATAAAGCCTTAATCTCTAAGTATCCTACTTTGCAGCCGCCGTCCTTGTTTCTAGGGAATTCCTCTCCTTGAGCTTTGGCTTGACATATCTTTTGATCCGGGGCTTGGAAAAATATTTGGCTTTCACACGACAGACGAGCAGATTTTTCTCTATCTATCGAGGTCCACTTTACTTTTCCTATTCATAAAGCTGTTGTCACCTTGCTGTCACGACAAGTCCATGGCAGCTTCGTCCTCCTCGTCTGCTAGTCCAGTTCAGCTCTTCTGCTTCTTTGCCCTGTGCCTGCCTTCTTTGTCAACTATGGCAGCTACCTGCAAAATAAGCCATCTTTTAGTAGAATCCGTGCCTTTAATCCATTTGTGATGTTTTGCTGTAAACTAACCTAAATGCAATGCAATGATGCTTGAATGTAGCTGAAATATGGGTTAAAAAGGGTGTTACTTAGATGCTTTGATTTTATAGAAAGCATGCCTCTAGATTACGTTGATTTTAATTGCCATGTTTTGTTGCCGAATCTGCTATATATGCTTTGGGAATGTTACTTAGATTTCTTTGGATGTGATTGGAAGTATGTTGGATTGCTTTTATGTGGGTTTAAATAGGTAAAACTAGCCTTTAATGTAATTGCAGACTGCAGGGTGTCGATACCCTCATTAGGGTATTGATACGGGCTTGCTAAATAGGAAGGAAGTACCGATACGCGGGGGCGTATCGATATCAATTTTGGTTACTGGTTTTGGGCGTACCGATATGGGCTCGAAGGGTATCAATATGTCCTTTGTAGTTTGAATTTTGAATGTTGCATCCATAGAGGGCGTATCGATACCCTCTTTAAGGGTATCGATACGATGGTAGTTAAATTGGTTGAAAGTTATCTTTGAATGTTCTGAATCTTTACGTTATTGTCCCTAGATGTTGATGATGCAAATAAATGAGTTTGAGTGATTATTTAGAGTTGAGTTTTGACAGATAAACATGTAATATGATTAATCTAAAGATGGTAATCTAAAATTTGGAAACATCCTTGTATTTTGGCAAGTTGACATTTTGGTCCCTAAAAGTTGTCTGTACATGCAATTGACGGTTGATTGATGTTATGTTTTATCCGTTGCAACATTAAACACTTAGGGATTGTAACTAGCATCTAGACAAGATAAAAATGGGTCGTTTATTGAGGTAAACCTTCCCGGTTTACTTCAATTTTCCCTGTGTGACCCGTTCGGTTCGGTCTCTCGCCTAGGCCGGGTCGAGGGGATTACAGTCACGATGCGAATGTGTATTGGTTATCAATAATTGAACAAATTGACGATTAAGAAAAAGTATCCTTTGCCAATGATTGATAATTTGTTTTAGCAGTTTGGAGGTGCATCGATGTTTTCTAAGATTGATTTGAGGTCTAAGTATTATTAGTTAAGGGTGAATAATGCGGACGTGCCTTAGACTGTTTTTCGTACGAGGTACGGGCATTATGAGTTCTTGGTGATGCCGTTTGGTTTGACAAATGAACCTGCTGCGTTCATGGATGTGATGAATCAAGTGTTCCATGAGTTTTTGGATCAATTCGTGGTTGTGTTCATATATGATATCCTTGTGTACTCTCGTACCAAGGAGGATCATGATAAACACTTACGAATTGTGTTGCAAGCTTTGTTGGTTAATCAATTGTATGCCAACTTAGTAAATGTGAGTTTTGGCTTAGAGAAGTTGTTTTTCTTGGACATGTAGTGTCAGCCGAGGGTATTCAGGTTGATCCACTTAAGATCGAGGCGATGATGAGTTGGAAGACACCTAAATCTGTGACGGAAGTTCGTAGTTTTCTTGGGTTAGCTGGTTATTATTGTAGGTTTATGGATGGATTTTCGAAGGTTGCTGCTCTATTAACTAAGTTGTTACAAAAGAATGTTTGCTTTGAGTGGACGAATGTTGTGGCTTATGCATCTAGGCAAATTAAATGTGCACGAGCGCAACTATCCTACCCATGATCTTGAGCTTGCCACAATTGTCTTTGCTTTGAAAACTTGGAGGCATTATCTTTATGGCAAGAAGTGTGTTGTTTATACAGATCATAAGAGTTTGAAGTATTTGATGACTCAAAAGGATTTAAACCTTAGGCAACGTAGATGGTTGAAGTTGCTTAAAGATTATGATTTGATGATTGAGTATCATCCAGGAAAAGCTAATGTGGTAGCCGATGCTTTGAGTAGGAAAGTTGCGGTTGAGTTGAGAGCCATGTTTGTATGGTTAAGTGTGACACAAGATGAACTTTTGGCCGTTTTACATGTGAAGCCATCTTTTTCATAGTTGATTAAGGAAAAGCAACCTTATGATGGGGAGTTGGTACCACATGTTAAGGATATATTGGATTAAAATCCGACAGATTTTCATTTTAATGATGATGGAGTGTTGTGTTTCAAGGATCGAATAGTGGTGCCTAATGATGATGAGTTGAGGCGAACCATACTGACCGAAGCGCATAGTAGTTCGTTTGCTATGCATCCTGGTAGTACTAATATGTATCGAGGCTTGAAGGAAGAATACTATTGGGTTGGTCTAAAGAAGGATGTGGCTGATTTTGTTGCCAAGTGTATGGTGTGTCAGTGCGTTAAGGCTGAACATCAGTTTCCTTTTGGGCTGTTGCAACCATTGAGGATACGAGAATGGAAATGAGAGAGAATTACCATGGATTTTGTGTCTGTGTTGCCATTATTGCCAACTAAGAAGGATTCCTTTTGGGTGATTGATGATCATTTTATGAAGTGTGTACATTTGGTTTCGGTGCATACAACATATACCTTGGATAAGTTGGCAGATTTGTACATTGCTAAGAATGTGCGTTTGCATGGAGTGCCCAAGTTTATAGTTTTGGATAGAGATCTACGGTTTACAGTGAGGTTTTGTAAGTGCTTGCATTGAGCTTTGGGCATACAGCTGAATTTTAGCACTTCATATCATCCTCACTCGGATGGTCAATCTGAACGAGTGATTCAGATTTTCGAAGATATGCTGAGATGTTGTGTCATTGATTTCCAAGGAACCTGGGAGAAACAATATCCTTTGGTGGATTTTGCATATAATAACAACTATCAAGGTAGTATACAAATGTCAACGTATGAGGCTTTGTATGGTAGAAGGTGTCGTACGCCTTTGTGTTGGGCTGAGGTTGGGGAAAAGTATGTTTCCTTGCTTGATGTGTTTAAGGGCACAAATGAGAAAGTGAAGCTTGTTTGTGATCTTCTAAAAGCTGTCTCAGATCATCAGAAATCCTATGCGAATTTGAAGCGTAGTGTAAAGTGTCCACAAGTCCTATATTTCATGCATATCCCACCTCTTATTATTGTTGTTTTGAGCTCAATTTAGGCATAAGTAGGTTCATGCATTGCATTTTACAATATTCCTTCGCTTTACCTTGTTTTTATAGATTAGCTTTCATTTGGTAAAGAAGAGATATTGTTTTAATGTATTTTTGTTGTTAGGTAATAAAGGCTGAAAGATGGAAAGAGGAGCTGAGGATGCAATGCTGAGGCAGCGAACCAAGGGGTTGTACTGATGCAGTTCCAGCTGAAGACAGTTGCTACCGAGTAGCTGCCGAGCAAGGTTGCCGATGACTTTGCTGCCCACGGTAGCAAACTATAGAGTTGGAGAACCGGAGTGAGATTTGTAGAGCTAAAAATCCTGAGTCTATCGCCACCATCCACTCAATTTTCCGACGTCTGTAGCAGCGGGCAGAGCCGCCAAAGTGAGATCTCAAGGTTACTTATGAGCTAAGGCAAACGAGATAAAGTCCACATTCAACGCAAAGAAGTCAGAGTTTAAAGTCACATTAAATGTTGAAAGCTACTTTTGAGGACTTCGACTTTAAGAAGGACTTAACATAGTTATTTGTCTATAAATACTCATTGTACTCCTAGTTCAAATCATCTTAGATTTTATATAGACAAAGTTAGAGTGTTCTTTGCCGCCGCCATGTTCTAAAGTTCTTTTGGGTTAAAGGTTATGTTGTAAATTAGCTGTGAGACGGTTGTATTAGGTTTTCAAGTTGTTTCAATAAAATATTCCAAGTTTGCTTAATTCATGATCTTCACTTCTTCAATTTCCAAAAGTCCAGTAGAAGAAATCCATTTGTCGGGCACGAAAGTGTAAGGCTCACGAAAGAATTAAGTACGGTCTCATCATGTCGAGGTGTTGACTAATTTAGGCTTAGACATAAGTTCAAGTTTAAGCGGCTAGAAGGAGCAACCAAACGTCGATTGCATGTGTTAGGTTTATGCTGAGATTGCTAGGTATTGCCTACATCACGTGGTGACAAAATCCTTTCCTAGACATAGGAAGGATCACTTAAGAATTGCTATGTCGAACTTGGAGTATCTGCCAGACTTGCCGCCAGGACTTATTTCCATTCCACCTGCCGAGACAGCGAAAGTTGCAGGGGCAGAGACCCGCTGCGGCCGCGTGACATGGTCGTAGCTACCGTCTATTACCCGCCGAGGCATAATTAGGTTCATGCATTGCATTTTACAGTATTCCTTCACTATACCTTGTTTTTATAGATTATCTTTCATTTGGTAAAGAAGAGATAATGTTTTAGTGTATTTTTTGTAACACCCCATAAACCGGTCTAGTCGGAATTAGGTTCTGATTACCATTTATTTTGTATCGATAAAATAATTTATTCGATCTTATTTAGAATATTTGAGTAATTTATGGTTTATTATTATTAGATTATTCGGGTCTAGTAGAAATTAAATTCGAAACATATTTATTCGGTTTATTATTATTATCATTATTATTATTTATTTATTAAAAAAAAGGGGCCATGGGACCCACGGCCAACTCTTTCAAATTGAAGGAATTGCCGTGGGCAATTCCCATGTAAGGGAAACACACGGCAAAAGCAAATTAAATGTGGCAAATTGCCACTATACGTGGCAACAAAGAAACCAAAGCATGATATGAATCATGCCATCCACTCCCACGTGGAGAATATTAAGGACCATTGGTAGTTTATTTCCAAGCAACGTGGAACATGGGAAAGCCATTGTGACCGGCCAAATTGTGTATAAATAGAAGGGGGGCTCTGTGCAAGGAATACACGATGAAATGAACTTAGAGACATTCTAAGATTAAGGAATTAGTGAAGGGAAGATAGAAAAATAATTAGACGGTTCAATGTTAGATTGGTGGTCCGATATTTTCGATATAGTAATATCGAATCTCTGCTAACGTCAGGGTAAGCTCAAATCCTTGGTTGGTCTAAGTTTCGACATCGAGTTTGATTATTATTTTCATATTTATTCGATATTGTCTTGTCGGTCCTAACAGATTCAAATTTAATCTAGTTCAAGAAGTCGAGAAAGAACAACCGCCAACCAAGGGAAAAGGCATCGTTATTCGAGAACCTTAATATCGAGGTGAGTGTAGATGCATTTGTCTCGGGTGACACGGTGTCATTCCGATTTTTGTTTCTATGTTTTGATATGTGAGTGTAGTAACGTCTCGGGTTAGGCAAGGGCCTACCCGAACATGTTGTTATTTTTGTTATTACTAACCCTTGAAATTAGGGGTTTTCATCATTCATCACATGTTGGTAAGTGTATGGTAAGCATTTCATTGATTCCATGATTTTTAAGCATGTTAATCATTGTTATGAAATTCATTGCAAGCATTGCAAGCATTTAATAAGTATGATATGAATAATTGAAATTGTTATTGTTACGATTTATAAAATATGAACCTTGGATTCAAAGTATTGGATACAATTGGCATGCCATATAATTCATGAGCTCAGTGTACGGGTGGACTACGGTCCTAGGACTACGGCCTATATAATTTGGCGAGGCGGAGGGATGTATTGTGTTTGGTCTTTGGCGATGTCGGCGAGATGACCATTTATGTGTTTTGGCGAGGCGGTGGAATTCGTGTATCCATATACTATGAATCGATCCAAGGGAAATTATGAACTCAAGATATTGTTTGCCATGAACCATGATATTAGTATATACCTTGTTGTGAATATGAAATATGCCATGATATTGCATGATCAATGATGATTCTTAGAAGCATGTTATAAGTCATCATATGTATATTTATAGTTATATGACTACCTCACTAGGAAAAGTATGCCTAATGCATTTCATGCATCCATTTCAGGTTAAGCAAGTTTTGGGATCGAGATCGGAGAAGTTGGTACGTTGTACAAGTCACAACCAAGTCCAAGTAATGTGTTCTATCCTTCGAACTCCTAGTATGGTGGCAAGGTCTATGTAATAAGCTTAATATGTTTGTTTTAGTATGTCTAAGTGATGTGCAAGTGCCTTGGTTTAAATAAGATGAAAATAGTGTTCTTATATTAAGAGTTTGGCTTTAAGATTATGTTTTTGGGCTAAATTGGTAAAACCGAGTAAAAGGATTCAAATAGCTATAAAACTTGGCAAGACAGTAGTTTATACCGTTAGAAAGATATGGGTAAAGTTTCACTGAAACTGGACTAAGTTTGCTAAGCTAAAATGATCAAAAACTAGCTAAAATCTGTCTATTTCAGGTCCACCGTACCGAAACGGGTGATGACGTTTCGATACGGGTATGTGAAAATTTGGGTCTGGAAAGCTTGGTGTACCGAAACGGATAAGGTCCGTTTCGATACAGTTTTGCCTCTGGAGACCCCTGTTTCAAAACGGGTTTCGAAACGGGTCTAAGTCAAGTCAAGGTCGGTCAATCCGTATCGATACGGGTCAAGCCGTATCGGAACGGTTAAAGAAGGAAAAGTCAAAATATTGACTATGGTCAAGCCGTACCGAAACGGATTAGAGCCTTTCGATACGGGCAGCTTCTTTTGGGGTTTTTGGAGGATTACTCGGTAAAGATTACAAGTACTGAGATTAATAAGATTCAGTTATTAAGTCAACTTGTTTTAAAAAGGAGCATTAAGTTTTAATAAGTCAAGATGTTAAGAAAGTTTTTGAAGAAAAATGATTAAAAGATTTCCGCATCGTTTCCGGTAACGCTCTCCGACCCGGTTCTCTACCAGGCCGGGAAGGGGGTGTTACATTTGTGGTATCAGAGCTATAGTTTAGTCGGTTCTGGACTAAACTTAAGTATGTTTGTATTGTGTGTTAAGTTACTTTGCCACCTAGGAGTTAATTTGTTGTGACTTGACAACTGATCTGATATCTTTTTAATATATATATATAAGTCTTGAACTAACGAAGCTTGTAACAATGAGTCTGCTGCTAATTCCTCGAATGGTGGCGAGGAAGTGCAAGGAGGAAATCCTCCGAATCTAAGAAACCCACATGTTCAGAATGTAGAGTCTGAAGCACCTGCCGCTCAGGCAACATGCTATCAGAACTTGGCTGATATGTTTCAGCAATTTTATGAATGTGATAGGGACTAGTCAAGTCGTGCAACCTACGCCACCTATTGCGCAATCTCTTCGAGCCCCAATCGATAAGTTATCGCAAATACCGAGCTTACACCTTTAATGGTCGGGACGATGATAATCCCGAAATAGTCGAGTATTGGTTAGACAATACTTTGAGGATTTTGGATAAGCAGTTAAGATGCTCGGATGAACATAAGCTTGAATGCGCTCTCGCATTGCTTGCTGATGAAGCTTTAATGTGGTGGGAGACTACTAATCTTACAGTCCCGGAAGAATCAGTCACCTGGGAATTCTTTCTTAAAGAATTCAGAAATAAGTACATTAGCGAATACTATCTCGCGGAAAGACGGAGCATCTTCCTCCATTTGAAGCAAGGAGGGAAACCAATCGAGCAGTACATTTATGACTTCTGTAAGTACTGCCGATATGGAGCCGAGTTCATAAAGAAAAAAGAGGACAAAATGTCGAATGTTCATTGTTGGGTTGAATGATGAGTTGCGGCCTATGTTTACTGCTTTGGGGATCACAAATTTCCAGGATTTGGTGAATCGTGTGAAGGCGACCGAAGCTGCACAGAAAATCCCGAGGGGGAACATGGCTAGCAGATCCGAGAAGAGGGCGTGGAGTGATTCCCGACTTCCCAAATGGAACAAGAAAGGTAGATATTAGGGCTCGAAGCAGACCTCATACTCACAACCTTCCCGTACAGGGAATATTGAGAGACCACAGACTATTACTCAGTCTTGGTCAAAGGCGGCTTCTGTGGAAAGTACGCGACATTGCCCTGCTACGTGTCGCTTTCGGGAAAAGGGGCAAGACAAGGACAGTCAGGAACTTCAAGAAAGCCAGGTGGATCTGGGAAGCAGAACAACAAACAAAGAGTCAAAAGCTTTTGCACAAATGTATCATGTAAGGAGTCGTGAGGAAGATGATGATCCTGATGTCATAGCAGGTACCGTTATGTTATATTCATATTCTTTGTATGTATTAATTGATCTTGGATCTACACAGTCTTTCATAAGTCTGGAGTTGGTGAGGAAGCATAAGATGTTTACTGAACCTTTAGTAACAAAGGTTTTTGTAACAAATCCCTTGGGCGATTGTGTTGTTTTAAACCTAGTATGTAAGAATTGCCCAATTATGATTCAAGGAATTCCGTTCCCTGTGGATTTCTTGGTTTTGCTAATCCACGAGTTTGATGCAATTTTAGGTATGGATTGGCCTAGTAAACATCAAGCATGGGTAGATTGTGGCAAGCGGAAGTTGTATCTTCGAGGATTGGGTAAGGAAAGAATAACCTTGATGGAATCTCGGAATTCTATGCTGTGCACATTGACCATTGAGCCCAAGAATGAACCTCAGATTTATGATATTGATACGGTGAATGAATTTCTGGATGTCTTTCCTGATGAGCTTCCAGGATTGCCCCCAACCTGTGAAGTTTAATTTGGTATTGAAGTGCAACCTGAGACTGCATCAGTCTCTATTGCACCTTATAGAATGGCAGCTGTGGAATTAAAGGAGTTAAAAAACTCAAATCCAAGACCTTATGAATAAGGGCTTTGTTAGATTCAGCTCTTCACCTTGGGGAGCTCCGGTTCCCTTTGTTAAGAAAAAGGATGGTTCGATGCGTTTAGGCATTGAATTACAGGCAACTAAATAAAGTTACCATCAAGAATAAGTATCCTCTGCCGAGGATCGATGATTTGTTTGATCAGTTAAAGGATGTTTCCATGTTCTTTAAGATTGATTTAAGGTCGGGGTACTATCAGATGAAAGTCAAGGAGTGTGACGTGCCCAAAACAGCGCTTCGTACAAGATATGGACATTACGAATTCTTGGTGATGCCTCTCAGACTGACGAATGCACCTGCAGCTTTCATGGATCTAATGAATCGTGTGTTTAGGCCCTATCTTGATAAGTTTGTTGTTGTCTGCATAGATGACATCTTGATTATTCAAAGAATGAAGCGGAACATCGAGATCATCTTCGAATTGTACTCCAAACTCTAAGAGAGAAGCAGTTGTACGCAAAATTTTCTAAGTATGAGTTCTGGCTCACCGAAGTATCCTTTTTGGGGCATGTTATATCAGCTTCGGGCGTTCAGGTGGACCCGAAGAAAATACAAGTTGTGGTAGATTGGCACCCGCCTAAGAATGTGGGGGAGGTAAGGAGCTTTCTTGGACTTGCGGGATATTACCGTAGGTTTGTGAAAGGATTCTCTATGTTAGCTGCTCCTTTGACAAAATTATTGCGGAAGGAGGCACCTTTTGTATGGACTGAAGATCAGCAGCGAAGTTTTGATCAATTGAAACAAGTCCTAACCCATGCACCTGTCCTGACTCAGCCTGAGTCTGGAAAAGATTATACTGTTTATAGTGACGCTTCGCACCTTGGGTTAGGGTGTGTATTGATGCAAGAAGGTAAGGTTATTACTTACGCTTCGAGACAACTTAAGCCCCATGAAATGAATTATCCCACTCATGATCTAGAATTGGCTGCGGTTGTTTTTGCATTGAAAATTTGGAGGCATTACCTCTACGGAGAAAAATGCTATCTTTTCACTGATCACAAAAGCATCAAGTATTTGTTATCGCAGAAGGAGCTCAATTTGCGACAGCGAAGATAGATGGAACTTCGCAGAAGGAGCTCAACTTGAATGGCTCTTTTTGTCTCCCCTTCTGTTCTCACAACGCTCAATGCCTTTTTCCCTTACACTTTCTCGTAATCACTTCTTTAAAGAACTAATCTAACGTCTCGAAACTTGTTACAACGGTGTTGGCTACAAGGAAACAACAGTTAAGAAAACAAAGAAAAAAAGGTGACACAAAAAGAAAGGAAATAAGTCTGAAAATTAAAGAAAAGATGAAAAGGATAATGACACGAATAAAAGGAACCAAAAGATGAAAATTGAAGAGTTTAGAGAACCTTACTGCGAAGACGTGCTTACAACCTTCCTATTACCGAACAAACAAGCATAGTTCACTTCGGTTGATTTCCGAGTACATCAAAGTTACATAACAAAATCGTACAAATTTCATCATTTACAATAGGAACACAACATTAATAATACATACATATATAAACACTTTCGAATCTAAAATGTTTTTTTTATATTAGAATCTGTTTTTTATTTGAATCTGTTTTTTTGTTCGAATCTATTTTTTTAATCTATTTTTTGTTCGAATCTATTTTTTTTGTTTAAATCTGTTTTTTTTTTGTTTGAACCTGTTTTTTTAATCCGTTTTTGACTCGAATTTGCAGAAACTTACAACGAATCCAACAACCTAGGCTCTGATACCACATAATAAGGGGCAGTCTGCCGAAACGGACTATCCTCGTTTGTTCCGGATCTAGGAATGTTGTAGGCACGTTCCTGCAATAAAAACGACAAGGAAACAACAAAAATTATACGACATATTTATGATAAATAGGGACTTAAAGATGAACAAAAAAAATAATAATAATATGGAGTAATATGATAATTTTGGCGTTTTGGAAAGAACTTCAACGATGGTGAAGAAGGCTTCAAAAACGACCGATGTTGGAAACGCTAAACTTGAAAGAACCTGCACAATCTACTGAGCAAACCCGAATCAAATATTTTTAACGTCGAAGGACTTGGACCCGCTAAATAGCAATTTAGGAACCCGGAGTATCAATGACAAACAAACAAGTTGAGTGTCGAATAGTTCTAAAAAGAACCGAAAAGAGAAAATTCTCTCAAGTGTAATTTTTTTTCAAAGTTGGTAACCTTATGACAATGTTTGGAATACATATTTATAGATAAAAGAGAGGGGTTGTAGAAATTAAATGTATGGCTGAAAATTAAAGAAAAAAAGGGAAAAGATAATAAATAACTTCTTCATAGCGGAAATGCATTTCAGCCATGCATTTTGAAATGATGTGCGCCAACTTTGAAAGATCACATGTTTAATGTGCTTGGAACTTGAAATTCAAAGTAGCAACTCCCTTGATCTTATCTTCTCTTTGTCGCACCAATTGAAAGGAGGAGATGGGCTGCATCATTCGGCCATACAAGCAAAAGTCACAAACATTACGCATAGGCCATGCAAGGCTAGTCACGCATGAAGGCGTGGATGGTCATGCATGCACATTACACACGTACACTTGGTCCTATCAAACAAATATATAATAATAATAATAATAATAAGTCACCTTATAATAATCCATAACTAAATCAAAACAAAAACATTATAAAGCATACTCAAACACACCTAATAATTAATATAATATAAATATGTCACATATCAACATGCAACACATTAAAAGTCCTTTCGTCTAAGGCACAAGTATTATCAAATGATTCAGAAATATTAGCACAAGTAAGGAACAAAGCTTCCCTGAAACGTTGTGCCCTAGATCGCGTAATTGGTCCTAAAGGTAAAACCGCCGGATCAACAACATGTGCTGGTGAAGATGTGCTCACATCATCCGTTGTGTGTTTGAGAGATATGTGTAAACTCCCTGTTTGAGCAAGTTTATATTGTTGTTTTGGACTTGTAAACAGCCTTTGGTAATTGGATTATGCTTTGCTATGGTTTTTGGTATCTTGCTTGGCTTGGTTTCTAGGTTGCATGACTATAGTTTCCCTTTGATGCATATTGCCATGAGATGATGTTGAATATGCCATGTTTGGTTGAGAATTGATATTTGGATATGTTGTGTATATGTTGGAAGCATGCTTGGGTGGTTTGTGTTGCATTAAATAGTGAAAAACCAGCAAATTGAGACATTTCAGGCCCAAGCGTATCGATACGGTGAGACTGAAATGGGCATGGTGTTTCGGTACGGTGCATGGTGTATCGAAACAAGCTTGGTTAACTTGGTTACCGGAATTCTAAGTATCGAAACACTTATAGACTGTATCGGTACGAGTCTGTACATCGAAACACTTGGAGCCATTTTGGTACGAGGTGTTTCGATACAGGTTTGGGCGTACCAAACACTCGTCTGTTATTTTAGTTATTTGGAATCTTGTTGAAGTTCTGTTTCTTATGATTTAGTCCTTGAATGTTGTGGATGCAATTAAAAGAGTTTGAATAATCGAATTGAGCTGAGATTTGACACAATGTCATGAAATATAACTAGTTAAAGAATGGTAACGTGAAATTGAATGAAGTCTCCGTAATTTGTTAAAATTACAAATTGGTCCCTAATACATGCTCATAATCAATTGAATGCCAAATCGATGTTTGATTGAATTGATGTTTCTTCCACTGCGAGTTTTATCATTTAGGATGTTAATGTGCATCCAGACAAGATAAAAAGAAAAAAATAGGGTCGTTTATGAGGAAAACCTTCCCGGTTTACTTCAATATTCCCCGTGTGACCTGTTCGGTTTGGTCTCACGTCTAGACCGGGTCGAGGGGGTTACCTTTGGTGGTATTAGATCTAGGTTTCAAAAGATTGGAATGTTGGTAAGTTATTGGTAAGTTGATGTGATGTAATTGTGAATTGTACAACGTTGTTTGCATTGCACAATGATTGTTATATACATGTTGTTGTGAATTGAATCATGTTGATGGTATGCACGATGTTTGTAATATGTGTGTTAATTGCCTTATGCTATGTTGGGGAAATTGGGATGCCCATTGTCTTATTACTATAGTTTGAAAGTTTTCTAAAAGGTTTTGATATAGAAAGGAAGTCTTGGATACTTGCTTGAAGCTGGCCTAAATGTTTTGTTTTTATTAGTTTATTATCATGCCTTAAATATTTCTTTTAGCGCAATAGACCGAGGAGAGAGTTGCGATATGGTATGATTGTTGTTGCCGTTGGGCAAGGAGTAGAGGAGTGTGTTATATCTCCTAGGGGTTTATCGCCCCGAAGTAAGTACAACCTGTGCCAGTTGAGCCAATGTTGGGTGACATAGTGCCTGAGATGTAGGCGATATCCGGAACTTATGAAGTTGTTATTGCTGGAGTGCAGGGGACTGTACTAACTGTTGGACAACTGTGAGTTACTGTTAGGGCGCTCCTATAGTTTAGAAGAAGTTGAGTTCTGAGGGTTGACACCCGAGGTATCTATGGAATGGATAGCTTGTACTATTTGGATTATGGAACTAAAGGGGGTGTAATGATGCCCTTAGGTTGTAGATGTGTCGTGTCACAGTTGCAAGGAGATGTGTACAGTTGGTGGACAACTATGGTTAAGGGCATGGAACCCAGTGTTGTGATTTGAGAGTTCTTTCGAACTGTCTTTAAGAAGAATTATATGAGCGTTAGATACATGGATGACAAGAAATGTGAATTCAAGGCTTGGGTTCGAGAAAGTATGTATGTGGCCGAGTTTAAGGTACAATTTGTTCAGTTGAGCTGGTATGTTCCTCAACTGGTATTGGATGTGAGACATCGTTGTGACTGATTCTATTACGGATTGGTACGAAATGTTAGGTTATACATATTGGCTTTTGGATACACCATTTTTGATGTGTTGGTTACATGGGCGAAGTGCTTTGAGCAGAATCTGGGTTTACCGGCTTGTGTGGGAGGTTTTAGACCTGGAAAGAGAGTTGCGAACTCTAGTTTTGATGGTAGTTAGTTTGAGAATAAACATGATAAAAAGGCATCGCTTGAGTTGAGACGAGGTGGTGGTAGTGTTGGGCGAGGACCGTAAGGTCACTATTTCCAAGCTAGAGTAGCATTTAATACCTATTAAGTATGTTGATCGTGTGATCACATGAGGCGAGATTGTCCACGTTTGATCCGTGAGGTACAAACTTCTACGCATGTTGTGGCTAACGCTTGTGGGAGTTGTGGTTGAAACGATCGCCTCAAAAGTGTTAGATGTGGGAATGCAAGTAACTAGTTCTTTTGGTGAAACAGTTGTTACAAGAAGGTTGTTTAGGAGATGTCCTTTATTTGTTTAGGGTCATGTGCTTGCACTTGATTTGATGGAGTTGTCTTTTCATGGTTTTGATGAAATCCTTGGTATGGATTGGTTGTCCGGACATAAGGTTGTGGTTGATTTTGAGACCAAGCGAGTTACCTTGAAACTTGTTGACAATTACGAAGTGGTAATTGTGGGTGAGAATGTTAAATTCTTGTCTAATGTTGTTTCGGATTTGGAAGTGAGACGTTTGATGGAATCAAGTTGTGAGGCTTTATTAGCCTATGTTATGAATCCGGGATCGAAGGAAGTGCGTGTTCAGGACATACGTACGGTATGTGAGTTTTCAAGCGTATTTCCGAAAGAATTGCCAGGTTTGCCGCCGAATAGAGAGAATGAGTTTGGCATTGAGTTGTACAAAAATACGACCCTAGTGTCTATTGCTCCCTATCGTATGGCACCAAAGGAGTTGAAGGAGTTGAAGACGCAACTTCAAGAGTTGCTTGATCGAGGGTTTATTAGGCCTAGTGTTTCACCTTGGGGTGCGCTAGTGTTGTTTGTGAAAAAGAAGGATAGCACTGTAACGCCCCGGTTTTGGACCTAGATGTTTTGGGCATCGGTTTAGGTTAGTCAAACCTAGAATTGGAGATTCGATCCTATAGAAGCGGTTCAGGAAAAATGTAGTCCGGGATGGGATAAAATTATGAGAAATTTTGCTAAAATCTTTTTGAAATGTATATTGAAGGCTGGAAATATCAATTTTAGAAATTGAGTATTGGAAAATCGAGATTTTGGAAAGTGACCATTTTGTAAAAATTATAAAGTTGGATTTTTAGGACTAAAATAAAATGAGGACAAGACTTAGAATCTTTAGGGAGCTTATATCTTTTGTGGGCCTTTTCTCTCAAATTGACCATTTTAATTATTTTAGTAAAAAGATTTTATTAAGGTTTCAAATTAAAAGGGGGTTTTAATTAAAACAAGAGAAGAGTTTTATGTAACTAACTTCTCTCATTTTGCACTCAGCCAAACACTATTTATTTTCTAAAATCCAGAGAATTTTTCCATCTTTTCTAATTATTTTTGAATAGCTAAAGATTTCTTTGATTCTCCTATCAAAT
Source organism: Hibiscus tridactylites (assembly GCA_958450335.1). Taxonomy (NCBI): domain Eukaryota; kingdom Viridiplantae; phylum Streptophyta; class Magnoliopsida; order Malvales; family Malvaceae; genus Hibiscus; species Hibiscus tridactylites. The sequence goes on along the minus strand of OY288289.1, from coordinate 19,372,351 downwards.
AACATTGAGTTTACTTGAAGATTTCATCAAAATCTTGTCATTTGAGGTAAAAAGGCAAGGTTAGAGGAAAGATTTCGTTTAACTCCTCTAATCAAGGTTTTTAATGAAATTCTCAAGTCTTGTTCCTTCTAAGTATGTTTATTAACTTTGTTTTATAGTTGATTAAAAGGAAATTGGCTAAAAATGGCTTTGTGTGGTGATTTTCCAAGATTTTTGTTTGGGCACTATTTTGGTTGATTTTAGATTGATTTTAAAGTTGTTTTGAATATTAAATGATGTTGAAATAATGGCTCAATCATAATAATCCCGGATTAGGTTGGATCTCTAAAAGTTTAGGTTGTTAGTTATGGGTTTTTGGCTTAGAGATGTGGATATGATGTTGCTGGGCATTATTAGAGGAAATTAGAGTGTTTTTGGATGTTGATTGATGGTTAAAAGTGAATGGAAGTGATGGATTGTGGCTGGGTTAAGTTCGGAGTAAGATCGATTGAGTTTTCGGTTGTTTAAGATAGGCTTTTAAGTGGCTTTGGGCAGAGCTGCGGGTTTTTAGTGTTTGCTGGTGGTTTTAATGCATTGAGATGCATTAATCTTCTATTCTTGTATGGTATAAACATGGGAGGATTCTTTGGAAGAATTTGACAAAGTTTTGGGGACTTCGGGCGGTTGATTTTCGCGTCAGCGATTGAGGTTTTGTGAATCGGTGAGTGGAAATGGGATTTCCAGTTTTGAAATATCTTTAAAGTGGTTTCGGAAACTTAGTGTAAGTTTGAAACGGTTTACTAAGTTCAGAAGTAAGTAAAGTGATTTTCTCCCTCAGATTGTGCTATTGTAAGCTTGATGATGCACTTGATTTTATATATGTTTATCTACTATTTTAAAGCATGATTTTGAGAAAGAGATTTTTTGTTTATGATGCCATGTTGTTAAAGGATGCACTAAGTAAGTGATCCTTGTATGTATGTGCTTATACATGTTTAATGAAGCATGGTTTAATGCTTGGAATATGGCTTATTGTGAATGCTTTGAAAACTGTGGGGTTTGTACTAAATGAGAATTATATTGGTAAGTGATGTGTGTAAAGTGGTTTACAAATGAAATCAGATATAGTTAGCCGGCTATAGGATTGAGTGCAATATAAACAAGTCACCTTGGATGTTGAGGGGTTGTGAATGTACCGAAAACTCCATCCAAGTACCCTAACGATTGAGGAAATTGAGTTGTGTCCTGTCTCTCGTTAGTGGGGGTTATACATCTACCGATGAGTGGTGTTGAGGGGTTGTAAGGTGCCGAATACTTCACCACGAGTGTCACAACGGTGGAAGGTAGCTCACGTGTGTGAACCTTAAGATGCCAGTGAGAATGTATGAAGTGTTGGGACAACACTTGGCAATCTGTGTATCTGATACATTTTGATAAATGAGTATGTTGTTGATCACTTGTGAGCCAATATAATTGTTGTAATGCTATGAAATGTATATGGATGCATAGTATGGAAAAGCATGATTTAATCTTGAAACTTTGCATATGGTAGTTATGCATGAAAAGGTTTAAGATGAGCATGAAAAAATTATGTTGCTATTGAAGTATGTGATACTTGTTGCATCATGAATAACATGCTGATTTTGTTAATAAAGTGCATGGATTTCAATAAAGGCATGATGATTTACAAAAAGGCTTAAAAATGGTTTTCAAGCATTAATGGTATTTTTGGTTTTGAGCATTCCTCACTAAGCTTGTATGCTTATGCTCTCTTTTGCTCATCAATGCAAATAACCAAGTTTTTGGAGGCAACAACTTGCAAGGGGATCTAAGGAGACTTCACTTTTGAACATATGTTTCGTTTTATGAACTAGAGTAATAAGGGCATCGGAAGTACCATAGTCTATTTGGGAGAAGTGTATGAACTCCCTTTATGTGCATATTTAGTTATTGGTTTTGAACTTGTAATTGGCCTCTAATTGATGGTCTAAGTCTTGTTTTGAGATTTGATCTTTTTGATGCTGTTGCGTGTAAAAGAGTCTATCGCAATTGTAGTGCAAGTGTACACGACGCAAGTAGTAAATTGATACGAAGTATCGGATATCGTCTCCACAGGGATTGGGCTAATGACTTCACCTTATTTCACTGCACGAAAGTAAATAAATAATTAAGAGTTGTCACGAGAATAATAAAGTAAAACGTAAATAAAAGAGTTGGAATATCAAGATAGAGAAAACGGGCTGGTATTGAATTGCTCAGTAGTGCAGGTATTGCGATGCTCAGGAATTCCAGTTCTGTCGTCGTGCCCGTCGCGGCAGCACCTGTCGCGGCGGCTGTCCGTTGGCTGTCGCGGCAGCAGACACACCAACTCCGTACTTCAAGTTTGGCAAGAATCCCAGATCTGCCTTGGCCTATCCCTAGGTCCAAGTCTGTCGATGATCACGTCTTTGATGATACCTCCCGGCGTGAATCGAAGGATGAACACCGATGTGTATGAATTCTTCTTTAGCCACTTAACCTTGCCCTATCCCTAGGCACAAGATAGTTCAACTATAAACTAGAGAACTCGCTCTTATTTCTTTCGTATACTTAACTCTCCCGATGCTAAGTAAATGGATAACCTCACAATGCTCTCCCGATGCTCTTGCAAGATGTTAATAACCAAAATAAGAGAACTTGAAGTTTATTTTATTGAACTTGGAAAATCCTAAAACAAAACAACCCTTGCAACTACTTTACAAAACAACATGTAGCCCTAGGGGGAATTTAGAACATGTCGGTGACGGGTAAACGACAGAGGGGTTTAGGTTATCGGTTATGGGGTAAGATGAGGGATGTTTCTCTAGGTTAAAACCTATGCCCTTATATAAGCTTTGGGCTCAAGTATTCTAAGTTAACAAGGATTACAACTTTAATTAAAAGTAAGATTCTAATAAAGACTTAATCTCTAAGTATCCTACTTTGCAGCCGCCATCCTTGTTTCTAGGGAATTCCTCTCCTTGAGCTTTGGCTTGACATATCTTTTGATCCGGGGCTTGGAAAAATATTTGGCTTTCACACGACAGACGAGCAGATTTTTCTCTATCTATCGAGGTCCACTTTACTTTTCCTCTTCATAAAGCTGCTGTCACCTTGCTGTCACGACAGGTCCATGGCAGCTTCGTCCTCCTCGTCTGCTAGTCCAGTTCAGCTCTTCTGCTTCTCTGCCCTGCGCCTGCCTTCTTTGTCAACTATGGCAGCTACCTGCAAAATAAGCCATCTTTTAGTAGAATCCGTGCCTTTAATCCATTTGTGATGTTTTGCTGTAAACTAACCTAAATGCAATGCAATGATGCTTGAATGTAGCAGAAATATGGGTTAAAAAGGGTGTAAATAATAGAACTTTTACACACTCAACACACCCCCAAAATCAAGTTTTTGCTTGCCCTCAAGCAATTAAACCTAAAAGAAAAATGAAAATTTTTGTGTTGGCTTTCAAACAATGAACTGTCCCTTACCCGTCGCTCACTCTCTATGGCGGCAGCAACCTGTCGGAAAGGTTAGGATCTGTCCGGAATCTCCCTATAGCTCTCGTGCAGTGTGTGCATGCTTGTGAACAGTTATATGCTAAGACTCTCTTAGTTTCACTAGAATATTCAACTTTTTAACTCAAATTTTTATGCCAAAGTTTATTTTCTTGAAGACACATTTTCATGCTTCTTTTTTTTTTCAAGCTAAATTTTTCTAGAGCCAGTTTTGGGCACCTCTAGTTAGCTTCCTAGAGCCGGTTTCGGGCACCTCTAGGTTTTTGATTTTCTTTTGCTAAACTTCTTTCCTAGAGCCAGTGTTAGGCACCTCTAGGGGCTATTTAAGTTCTAAGCTTCCTATTCTAGCTTGGCTAAAAGAAATCTAAGCAATATAACAGTCACAAAGGTGTTTAAGTTTTCAGAACTATAGAAAGGCTCTAAACTTCTCCTTAAACTGTCCTAAAGATGCTGCCACGACAGAGTTGTCATGACAGGTAAGTTAACTTCACAGTTTTAAGCCAACAGTTTTAAATTTTCTAATTTTTTTTAGAGAACTTAATTAAAAAGAAGACACAACAATTAATAAAAAGATGTACTTAAGGCTCCATTAATGATGGAGGGTTGCCACCCCCAAACTCGAGGGCTGCATTGCCCTCAATGCAAAATGGCAGAAAAAACAAAAAATGAAGAAAAGTACATCACAAATGATAAAAGCAGACAGCAATAAGAGGAAAATAAAAACTTAAATTTTCAGTCGCTGTCCTCGCTGCTGCTGCTGACACGGATCTGACGGCGGAGTCTGGGCTGTGGAGGAGGCTGGGCAAGTTCAGGGGCAGGTGCAGGGGCAGGTTGCTCCACGAGCTGGACGTCGGAACTGCTGCCACTGTCCCAAGTGCTGCTAGTGGTGGTGCTAGCCTTGGGCATCAGCTTCCTGTTTGCCACGTGCTTCTGCCTCTTGACAGGCGTAAACTCTCTCTCCAAATTCCTCCTGATCAGAGGGCTATCATCGGAGGCAGGCCTTTTTGTTCCTCTGGCAGAGGTGTCGGCCGGTGGACTGCCTGCTGCCGTCGGGGCAGGTGATGTGGTGGAGGCAGTAGAGTGGGAATGTGGGGAGGCAGGTGGTGTAGGTGTGTGGACAGGGGTGTGGACAGGAGTGGGGATATGGAAATAATGGGCAGGAAAAGTAGGGAATTGAACATCGGGAAAATTTAAAGTCTGGGTAATGAAGTTTACCGTCGAATTTGTGAAATCCTGGATGAAGGTCATCATTCCCATTTGTTTCTCCTCTACCCGTTGTAGTGCAGCAAGGATGTGGGCAGACTGGTCTGTCGGAGCGGTGGCGGCAGCAGGTTCAGGGGCAGGCTCCTCTGATGATTCTTCTGGGGAGCCGGGTGGATTGAAAGACGAGATAGGCGTAGCCACTACCAGCTCCATGAGGCTGTTGATGTTGTCGTCTGTCCAGCCTCTGCCCTTGATAAGTTTGTCGGAGGGTTCCTCGGGGACAGCAGCACAGCGGCATAAGGAGGTTATGGTGAACGGCAGGCAGAGGCGGGAGTCGGAGCGGAAGGTGCAGTCCAGGATGCTGTCACTCATATAGTGGCCCACATTAATAGGCCTGTCGTGCATGATGGAATGAATAAGGGCGAGCCGCTGCTTGTTAAATGTCATGTGGTGGGAAGAAGGCATGATGCGCTTTTTGATAAAAGCGTTCCAGAGTTTAGCTTCAGGGGGGAGCTGCCCCCTTTTGACAGAGTGGGGGTTCTTTTTGCTGGTTGTCCATGTGGTTCCTTCCTCTGTCACCTCCGCCATAACATCACCATAGGCGACAACATCGAGGGTGTCGAGAAATTTCTGGTGGGCATCATCATCGGGGCCAAAGTAGAGGCCAAACATGTGGTTGATGCTGTCAGCTGTGAAGGGCACTTTCACTCCTCGAACGGTGACAGATGTTGCCGTTCTGCTATCTATGGCAGCATAAAACTCCCGGACTAATGTGTCGTTTAGTTCTGCCGGTTGTTTCGCGAAGTGCTCCCATAGTTGAGCTGTGATGGCCTTTACGATGAACGGCCGGAGTCCCATGTTGGGTGCCTTTTGGATGTACACGAAACCCCGTTCCTCCCATAAATCCTTTGTGGCGAAGGGCGTTGCTGCTGCCGAAGAAGAGGTTGAGGCTGAGGCAGCACTACGTGGGTCTGTCTAGACGACATGATAGTTGCAAGGGTTGTGAAAAATGAAGAAAGCAAATAAAACTAGAGGAGAAAGCAAGGAAGAATAAGCAGAAGTGAGAAAAATGAAAATGAAAACGGGGTTTTATAGCGGTCGAGTTGCTGCCCGTTTAATGCTGTAACGGCAGGCGTGAATAACGGGGCGACGGATGGGATTTAGCGTGTCTGACACGCATTTATGCGTCTGTTACGCGTCTTCCACACGCTTCTGCGTCTGCCGTGTCCGTCTATTGACAGCCTGTCATATCTGTCTGCGGCGGCAGCCGAAACGACAGGCTTCCATAAATAGGCTTTGTTGGGCTGATGGATGGGTGGTGGGCTTGGGTCACTTCTTCTCTTCTTCTTGACTCCTTTATTTCCTAAAAACAGAAATTAGAAAAAAAACATTATTCGAATAAAATAAACCTAATTTCCTAATAAATAATAAATAATAAAAATAAGTAATAAAAATAAAATTTAGGTTAAATTAGGGGTGCCTTGTGGGGCATCTCCTAAAGTAACCACTTCCTGAATTCCTGGGGCTTCAGTCCCCTGATAATGCTTGAGGCGCTGTCCATTGACTTTGAATTGGTGCCCGTGTTTTAATGATCGGATTGTGATGGCACCATGGGGAAAAACTTGTACCACTTGGAACGGGCCAGACCATCTAGACTTTAGCTTTCCTGGGAAGAGTTTAAGTCTAGAATTAAACAACAATACAAGCTGCCCTGGGCAGAATTGTCATGGCAGTAGTTTCTTGTCATGCCACTTCTTAGTTTTTTCTTTGTAGATTCTTGCATTGTCGTAGGCCATTGTCCGTAATTCTTCAATCTCGTTCAGATCTAATAGCCTTTTCTGGCCTGCCTTGTCCAAGTCCATATTCACTGCCTTGATTGCCCAATATTCTTTGTGCTCGATTTCGACGGGCAGATGACAGGTTTTCCCATAAATTAAACGGTATGGAGACATGCCCAATGGAGTCTTAAAAGCTGTCCTATATGCCCATAATGCATCATTTAGAAGTAAAGACCAATCTTTCCTAGTTGGCTTAACCATTTTCTCAAGAATGTTCTTGACTTCCCTATTGGATATCTCAGCTTGTCCATTAGTCTGTGGGTGGTATGCTGTCGCGATCCTGTGCTTGACATCATATTTCTTCAAGGCGGCAGCAATTACCCTATTATCAAAATGTCTCCCTTCATCACTGATAATCGCCCTAGGGATGCCAAATCTAGAAAAAATGTTTTTGTGCAAAAACTTTTGGACCGTCTTGGCATAATTCTTTTGAGTGGCGATGGCTTCAACCCACTTGGAGACATAATCCACTACTAGGAGGATGAACAAATTTCCACATGAAGATGGAAAAGGTCCCATAAAATCAATGCCCCAAACGTCGAAGATCTCGACTTCTAAAATGTTCTGCAGTGGCATCTCGTTTCTCCTCGAGATGTTACCTGTCCGCTGGCACCTGTCACAGTTCTTATAAAAGTCCTGTGCATCTTTATATAGTGTCGGCCAGTAGAACCCTGACTGCAGCACCTTGGCAGCAGTTTTATTGGCTCCTAAGTGACCTCCATATTGTGAAGCATGACAGTGATGGAGAATGTCTTCTTGCTCTTCTTGTGGTACACACCTCCTTATAACCTGATCTGCGCATAGTTTGAAAAGAAGAGGTTCGTCCCAATAATAATGCTTAACATCATTTTGGAACCTCTTCCTGGCTTGATAATTAAGATCAGAAGGTAATATTCCGCTAACTATAAAATTAACGAAATCAGCATACCAGGGAAGGTCAGAAGACTTACCTGCCGCCATGGCTATCGCGACAGCGATTGCGGCAGCAAAGAGCTGCTCATCTGGGAAGGTCTCCAGTATGTTTGTCTCGTCGATTGGTAGACTCTGTCCCTTCTCCAACCTTGACAAGTGATGTGCCACCTGATTTTCTGTCCCCTTTTTGTCCTTGATCTCAAGGTCGAATTCTTGTAATAGTAAGATCCACCGTATCAATCTAGGCTTTGCATCCTTCTTTGCGAACAAATACTTTAGGGCAGAATGGTCGGTGTGTATTATTACTTTCGTCCCAAGTATGTAAGAACGAAACTTGTCGATGGAGAACACCACAGCTAACAGCTCCTTTTCTGTGGTGGTGTAATTCACTTGGGCGTCATTCAACGTCTTGCTGGCATAGTATATGACGTGAAACAGCTTATCTCTGCACTGCCCAAGTGCTGCCCCGATAGCATAGTCACTAGCATCACACATGATCTCAAACGGTTGTGTCCAGTCTGGTGGCTGTACTATGCGGGCTGTCACTAGTTTTTGTAACCCCCTTAACCCGGCCCGGACGGTTGACCCGAATTAAGAAAGTCACACGGGGAAAACCAAAGTCAACCCGAAAGTCAACTTTGGTTAACGACCTTTTTTTTTTCTTTTTAAACTTGTCTAGATGCACATTAACCTCAGATGTGATCACACAAACAACATACTCAAAGATCACAAACATCAGAGATCAAACAGGGACCCAATTAAACAAATTACAACTTTAGGGACCAAAATGTAAATTCTGAAAACTTTAAGGACTTAACCAAATTTTAAGTTACCAACTTAAAATTAGTTAGGTTTCATGCTTCTCTGCCAAATTTCAGCTCAAACGGACATCCCAAACTCATACAATTGCACAAACAAGTTTCAGGACCAAAACGCAAACATTTTGAAACATTTAACCGCCCATGTCAGCCCCCAACGGTCACCCGTTCCGAAACAGGCAGAGCCCGTTTCGAAACTCGGGGCCGTTCCGCAATGCGTTCCGCAACGGGGGTCTGGCAGAGACCAAACCGTTTCGAAACGGTGCATACCGTTTCGGACGCCTGGGTTCATTCAAGGCACCCGTTCCGCAACGGTGCACACTGTTCCGAAACACCTGCACAGATTGCAGCAAAATGGCATTCCAAAACATGCAATAAATCATTCAAACATGCTCCAAATGTCACCAAACTTTACCAGCATGCAATTCAACATATATATGACTTGAAGGCATCATCAAATCAACAATTTAACATCATACATGAAAAGCCCCAAATCTAAAGGCATCCTTCCTACACAAGCAACCACTTAGGCACAAACTTTCCAAACCAAACTCAATATAGCCAAAACATGTTTCAGCAACCACAACAACATTAAAACATACTTGTCCGAACATACACGAATACAAAAACATCAATCCGGGAGATTCTACCCCCATTGCCCTTATTAACTATAGCTATTCACCGAGACATACATCTCAATTGGAGTCCACCTTGAATCCCTTGCTCCTTGCTGTCCAAACTTCAAGAATCTGCATTGATGGACAAAAAGGAGTGTAAGCACATAATGCTTAGTGAGGAATGCTCAAAACCAAAACAGCATCAACGCAGCGGGTCATTAAAATCACTTTTAAAACAAACCCGATTTGTTTACTAAAGCCATGTTTGAAAACTCTTTTCAACATCAAGCTCAAAACCATGCATTGCACATACATGAAACCAAACCTTAGCTTAGCAAACTAAGAAAACCATCTCAAAGTACAACTTGCAAGAACATCCATTTAACCATTCCATGCATAAACACCATATGCAAAGCTAAATTAACAACCTTGGAAAACACTTCCATTTCAAATTACTCATTCATAACCTTGTACATCACTTCAAGCAAGAAAACCCCTTTTAAACCATTATTCAAGCAATCCAACACATGCCTTTTAAAACAAGTCTTAACTAGACTCCAATGCATTAAGGAGATTTCATGCACACAGGCATCATTTATCAAATGATAATCAACACTTGTTCAACATAACAAGTAAACATGCATTCACTAGCATCATACACTTTTCATGCAACCATGCATCTTTTCAAGCATCTCATGCTTCTTTATGATCAAGAATATTACATTGGCCTCCAAGTGATCAACCACATCCACTTTTCAACTCAACAACCCGATCGGATACGCGGATTCCGAGCGTTGTCCCTACGCTCCCTACACCCTACCAATCCAAGGTCTCCCAAATGGACTTTTAACCACCATTTGACCTCAACATCCTAAGGTTCCCATGTATGGACTTTTAATCACCATACAACCTTAGCTTTTCCCCAAGGTTCCCATGTATGGACTTTTAACCACCATACAACCTTGACATGCACAAGATTCCCATGTATGGACTTTCAAACACCATACAACCTTTGCATTCACCAATTGGTAGTTGTAGAACATCACTAACGAGATCCGGGACACCCTACACAAGATCCACACATGGACTTAACATTGCCATTGTGATCTCAACAAGCACAAGGTTCTCACATATGGACTTTTAACCACCATATAACCTTTGCTCAACCAAGGTCTTCGAATGGGCAACACCTCCATTATGACCTCAATCATCTCGTTAGGATACTTGAAGGGAGCTTTCCGGTCCACTCTTGACCACTCCACCTCCAAGGCGACTTAATTCACGGTGCACCCAATCCTATAGCCGGCTAACTATATCCGATCAACGAACCAAGAACCACTTTCACCACTTGCCAATATAACCATCTTACCATGATAATCCAACGATTCATATGCATAATCACAATGCAAAAACCATCATCATAATAATCCAATGATTCACATGCATAACCAATATGCAAAACCATTACCTCATTAACCCAATGATTCACATGCATAACCAATATGCAAAAAGTAACATTTATCATCATCATTTCACTGTTTTAAAGCAACATACAAAGCCATCGATCAACATGCAACACTATGCATCAAAATCACAATTATCATATACAAAACCAAGGATCTCTTACCTTGAGCATCCTTCTCAAATGGCTTTCAAAACCAGCATTAAACCATGCTTAAAATATGCTTTCAAAACAGATTTAAACCAAGCAAAACATATGCATCTCAATCATCAACCACAATAGCTTTTAAAACCAAACACAACACAATTCAAGAGCGAAAACCCAAACACTTACTCTTGAGCTTAGCAAAGTTGTTTAGACTTAAACTAAGCTCCCAAAACCTTCAAACCTTGGTTTTAAAGCTGAAAACCCAACTTCACTCACCGATACTCAAAACAAGGCTAGCCAACAAGCCTCCCAAGCATCCGAAAACCTTCCGCAACACCTTCAAAGCTCACGGATCAAACTCCCCTGTTTCAAGCACACAACAACAGAGGATTAATGCATCATTATGCATTAAAAACACCAGCAACAAGATTCAACTCGCTGCCCAACCCAAATCCAACAATTTGGCTACCAAACACAACCGAAATCACCTCCAAACACTTTCAAAACTTAACCCAGCCAAGATCCATCACTTCTAACCATTTTTAAACATCAAATAACATCCAAAATGATCACAAACACATCCTTATACCTCCAGGTATAACAGATCACCAAAAACACTCCAAAAACAACCAAAAACTCAAGCCAAACTTAGGAAATTCAACCTATCCGGGATTGCATTGATTAAACCTCAACTTCTAATCAATTTAGCATTCATTTAACATCATTTTGACACTTCAAATCACTGCCCAAACAGATCACACGAAAATTTCACCAAAATCACCAAATCTTGCATTTTAAGCAAAAATCAAGATTTCAATTAAAAAGCCATTAACAAAACACAAATCAAGGATTGAGAACTTAGGAATTTCAGTAAAGAACTGATAGTTTAGAGGAGAAGGACGTTCTTACCTCCAAACTTGAATTTCTCCTTTTTAGAGCCAAAATGCTTGATGAAACAACTTGCAATTTGAGAGGTTTTGTAGATGAGATGATTAGGAATCAAAAGAGAGTTGAAATGTGTGATTTAGATGCCAAAATCAGAGAAGGAAATCTGGAGAATTGTGTTTGGGTGGAGAGAAAATGAGAGAAAAGGAAAATTGAGAGAAAATAGAAAAGTTAGTTATAAAATGATAAAATGATTTCCCTCCACTTTCTTAAACTTTAAAATCAGATTAAAGCCTTAAAATATCTTAGAAAAATCTGGAGAAATCCTTTTTGGAATAATAGCTCCTTAAAGATTCAAAGTTTCAATCCTTTATAAAACTGTCCCGCAACTTTCAAAAATTACATTTTGGTCACTAGCCAAAATGTTAACCTTCCGAACCTCATTTTCCAAAATTGATTTCACAGTTCACTTTTATATATTAAAAGATGATTTTAGAATATTTTTCCATATTTTTAATGCAACCCGAACTAGGCTTTCCTAAATTCACTCTTATATATTCGATCAGCACTTTGACCGAACCGGTCAACGCCCAAAACTTCTGAGCCCAAAACCGGGGCGTTACAACTCTCCCCCCCTTAGGAAATTTCGTCCTCGAAATTTCAACCGGCGAAAAGAGAACCACAACCTTCTCAAAGCAACACACAAGGCAACACAAAAGCCTCAACCAACACTGAACACTTCCCACACAAAACTCCACCGAACCCAACACCACCACATGCTGTTCATTAAATCCAGAACACCCAAAGATAGCCACAACTTAATCATTCACATAACCGAACTGTACACAGCCCCAACCTCAACCTGAAGAACTTTAACTCTTACAGTACACATCACTGTAACACACAACTCCCAAAACCTGTTTACACAGAGATAACAACCAATCCAATTCAGCCACTATGCAAACCTCTCAGCCTCTAAAACTCTTGCAACTCTCAAACCTCTTCCAAGGATTTTCCCATCAAGCAGAAATCTTTAAACGTCAACTGATTACTCAAACTCTTCAACAAAAGCTGACAATCCTTTACATCCGCCGCTAACATCACCATAACAACTCACCAGGATTACACACCCAGATTCCAAGAATTTCAACATAACCCCAACTTGAATCCGTCAGCCGCTCCACACACCACCAGCTGACATCAAACGGAACTTCCTTAACCACAACCAGCCAACCACTTCTCACAAGAACCCAAACGACCAACAAAAATCTTCGATCTTCATAGCCCTTCCACTTCAAACTTCAACCATAACACTTGCATTACCAGAACATTGTTTATCCAAAACACGCATAACAGCTTATGGACTCCTCAAAGGCTGCTAAGAACCAACACAACCCTATCACAACAACTTAAAAACTAAGCTACCTCAGCACTTGGAAACGCAACCTCAAAATTGCAACATCACTAGCACCAAGGAACTACCACTTCCTTTTAGCCACACAAACCACTTAACCGATATTAGCCTCAACCGGTACCCTTCACCACCAAACCACTAAACTCTCTAAGCAACAAATACTATCCTTCCACCACAGACTATACCACTCTCACCATTGCTAGCAACTAGCTTAATATTACTTCTAACTCTTACTCAGCACCAAAACAACCTCTAAAACCCATCATCCAAACCAACCACCACACTAACAGATTCGATTAGTTATTAGCGAGTGTGAACATCGTATGCATGATCACCTACATGCCCTATCAATGCCTGATGTACATGTATGCAAAACCTCTAATGTCATGCCACATGTATGCATGGACCAACATATATAATATAGCATATAACAATGATTTTAACTGTGCATGAATGCCAGTTCACACCCTCCAATAACATCCTCAAATCCGTCTAAGAACAACCTCCTAACTCACTCCTAACTTATCTAACTCCATCATACCAACAACCACTAACCACAAGATACTCACTAAGCCTTCTTCACACCAAAGATGCCTCCAAACAACTACCATTACCCCAAACATGCTAGCAACAAAACTAAACTTGCCACGCAAGGAAAACCAACAGAAACCAAACTAAGGTAACTAGAACAAAGATTACTTAACAATGTTACCTGAAAACACAACACCTCCCTGAAGCTTCATCAGACGAGCTCTCTTCCTTGCGGAACCATCATCCTCCTGCGGCACAACTGCAGCACCAGCCAACACACCAGGGTCAACATCAACTCCTTGCGGTAAGGAACCTTGGCTATTCCGAGCCAACATCAAACAATCACGTCTCATGTGATCAGCAGACCCACATTTCCAGCAATTCTCTTTTCCCAAACTCTTCACAACCTTCTGCTCTTTTTGCCACCTCCGAACCTTGCCTCGGCCGTGCCCACGACCTTTCAGAGACCCATTAGCTAACACCAAAGCTGACTTCACTCCAAGGGGACAATCACGCTTAACATGCATTTTGGAACCACAATTCCAGCAAACACCCATGCCCCAACAACCTCCAACATGGTGCCTTTCACAACGGTCACACACCGGTGGCTGAGCTTCCACTCCTTGCTCAAGCAACACTTGCTCCACAACAGCACTACCTTCACCTTGCTCAATCCTTGGAAATTCCCTTCCAAGATACCTTTCACAAAAAGCAGATACGAAGAAATCCCAATCAATATCAGGAATATGTGACGCCTCCGCCACGGATGCCCACCAGACACACGCATCCTCCAGCATCAAAGAAACAACACTCCCCAGCTTACAGGCATAATCACAGCCTTCCTGATCCAAGATCAAAACCATACTGGCCAACCAGGCCTCAAATGCCTCAGGTGTCGAACCATGATATTCCACAGCACCCAAATCAAGCAAATGCTGCTTCGGCAAACTCACACATCCCACAGCCAGCTCATCCACTGACTTTACCTTTACCTCAGCCTGAGATGTTCCCAACACCTCCTGAACAACAGATGATGAACTCTTCATCACAGAACCAGCTCCATCATTCTGCCTTAACTCCTCAACCCCAGGCACAGAAGACTGAGACAAAACACCTCTACAAAAGGGCGAATTCCAAGCCTTAACAACCTGCCCCAAGGCAGCAACCATCTTACCCAACTGCCATTCTCCCATCAACTTTGCCATACAACTAACAACACAAACAATCACAACAAGCAAATAAACCAGTTAGACCAGCATTAAGCAAGGATTCAAACTCCAACTCCAAATAACACAATAGCTATACTAATAAGGCAATGGGTATCCCGAATCCTCCCCCTTTACATGACATAACAGTCAATACAACATGGATATCACAATATCAAGCATATCAAACAACTTATTTTGATCATGCCTATACCAAACAGCATCCATTTGCAACAGCATATTATCAACATAACATGCTCATAACACATTCATCATGCATAACATCAGCTCACAACATCAGCACATATCCACATAAACTCAATCAAGATTCATAACCATAAAGCATGCTTGCATACATCAGCAACATGCTCAGAAACATCAACAGCATATTCAGAAACACCAGCAGCATATTCAGAAACACGTGTTTCAACCAACTTCAACCACACATCAAGGTAAACAACAAGCAAACATCACAACAACTTACCGTTTTCCCCAAGCATTCGCAACTCAGCTCTGATACCACCAAATGTAACCCCCTTAACCCGGCCCGGACGGTTGACCCGAATTAAGAAAGTCACACGGGGAAAACCAAAGTCAACCCGAAAGTCAACTTTGGTTAACGACCCTTTTTTTTCTTTTTAAACTTGTCTAGATGCACATTAACCTCATATGTGATCACACAAACAACATACTCAAAGATCACAAACATCAGAGATCAAACAGGGACCCAATTGAACAAATTACAACTTTAGGGACAAAAATGTAAATTCTGAAAACTTTAAGGACTTAACCAAATTTTAAGTTACCAACTTAAAATTAGTCAGGTTTCATGCTTCTCTGCCAAATTTCAGCTCAAACGGACATCCCAAACTCATACAATTGCACAAACAAGTTTCAGGACCAAAACGCAAACATTTTGAAACATTTAACCGCCCATGTCAGCCCCCAACGGTCACCCGTTCCGAAACAGGCAGAGCCCGTTTCGAAACTCGGGGCCGTTCCGCAACGCGTTCCGCAACGGGGGTCTGGCAGAGACTAAACCGTTTCGATACGGTGCATACCGTTTCGGACGCCTGGGTTCATTCAAGGCACCCGTTCCGCAACGGTGCACACTGTTCCGAAACGCCTGCACAGATTGCAGCAAAATGGCATTCCAAAACATGCAATTAATCATTCAAACATGCTCCAAATGTCACCAAACTTTACCAGCATGCAATTCAACATATATATGACTTGAAGGCATCATCAAATCAACAATTTAACATCATACATGAAAAGCCCCAAGTCTAAAGGCATCCTTCCTACACAAGCAACCACTTAGGCACAAACTTTCCAAACCAAACTCAATATAGCCAAAACATGTTTCAGCAACCACAACAACATTAAAACATACTTGTCCGAACATACACGAATACAAAAACATCAATCCGGGAGATTCTACCCCCATTGCCCTTATTAACTATAGCTATTCACCGAGACATACATCTCAATTGGAGTCCACCTTGAATCCCTTGCTCCTTGCTGTCCAAACTTCAAGAATCTGCATTGATGGACAAAAAGGAGTGTAAGCACATAATGCTTAGTGAGGAATGCTCAAAACCAAAACACCATCAATGCAGCGGGTCATTAAAATCACTTTTAAAACAAACCCGATTTGTTTACTAAAGCCATGTTTGAAAACTCTTTTCAACATCAAGCTCAAAACCATGCATTGCACATACATGAAACCAAACCTTAGCTTAGCAAACTAAGAAAACCATCTCAAAGTACAACTTGCAAGAACATCCATTTAACCATTCCATGCATAAACACCATATGCAAAGCTAAATTAACAACCTTGGAAAACACTTCCATTTCAAATTACTCATTCATAACCTTGTACATCACTTCAAGCAAGAAAACCCCTTTTAAACCATTATTCAAGCAATCCAACACATGCCTTTTAAAACAAGTCTTAACTAGACTCCAATGCATTAAGGAGATTTCATGCACACATGCATCATTTATCAAATGATAATTAACACTTGTTCAACATAACAAGTAAACATGCATTCACTAGCATCATACACTTTTCATGCAACCATGCATCTTTTCAAGCATCTCATGCTTCTTTATGATCAAGAATATTACATTGGCCTCCAAGTGATCAACCACATCCACTTTTCAACTCAACAACCCGATCGGATACGCGGATTCTGAGCGTTGTCCCTACGCTCCCTACAACCTACCAATCCAAGGTCTCCCAAATGGACTTTTAACCACCATTTGACCTCAACATCCTAAGGTTCCCATGTATGGACTTTTAATCACCATACAACCTTAGCTTTTCCCCAAGGTTCCCATGTATGGACTTTTAACCACCATACAACCTTGACATGCACAAGATTCCCATGTATGGACTTTCAAACACCATACAACCTTTGCATTCACCGATTGGTAGTTGTAGAACATCACTAACGAGATCCGGGACACCCTACACAAGATCCACACATGGACTTAACATTGCCATTGTGATCTCAACAAGCACAAGGTTCTCACATATGGACTTTTAACCACCATATAACCTTTGCTCAACCAAGGTCTTCGAATGGGCAACACCTCCATTATGACCTCAATCATCTCGTTAGGATACTTGAAGGGAGCTTTCCGGTCCACTCTTGACCACTCCACCTCCAAGGCGACTTAATTCACGGTGCACCCAATCCTATAGCCGGCTAACTATATCCGATCAACGAACCAAGAACCACTTTCACCACTTGCCAATATAACCATCTTACCATGATAATCCAACGATTCATATGCATAATCACAATGCAAAAACCATCATCATAATAATCCAATGATTCACATGCATAACCAATATGAAAAACCATTACCTCATTAACCCAATGATTCACATGCATAACCAATATGCAAAAAGTAACATTTATCATCATCATTTCACTGTCTTAAAGCAACATACAAAGCCATCGATCAACATGCAACACTATGCATCAAAATCACAATTATCATATACAAAACCAAGGATCTCTTACCTTGAGCATCCTTCTCAAATGGCTTTCAAAACCAGCATTAAACCATGCTTAAAATATGCTTTCAAAACAGATTTAAACCAAGCAAAACATATGCATCTCAATCATCAACCACAATAGCTTTTAAAACCAAACACAACACAATTCAAGAGCGAAAACCCAAACACTTACTCTTGAGCTTAGCAAAGTTGTTTAGACTTAAACTAAGCTCCCAAAACCTTCAAACCTTGGTTTTAAAGCTGAAAACCCAACTTCACTCACCGATACTCAAAACAAGGCTAGCCAACAAGCCTCCCAAGCATCCGAAAACCTTCCGCAACACCTTCAAAGCTCACGGATCAAACTCCCCTGTTTCAAGCACACAACAACAGAGGATTAATGCATCATTATGCATTAAAAATACCAGCAACAAGATTCAAATCGCTGCCCAACCCAAATCCAACAATTTGGCTACCAAACACAACCGAAATCACCTCCAAACACTTTCAAAACTTAACCCAGCCAAGATCCATCACTTCTAACCATTTTTAAACATCAAATAACATCCAAAATGATCACAAACACATCCTTATACCTCCAGGTATAACAGATCACCAAAAACACTCCAAAAACAACCAAAAACTCAAGCCAAACTTAGGAAATTCAACCTATCCGGGATTGCATTGATTAAACCTCAACTTCTAATCAATTTAGCATTCATTTAACATCATTTTGACACTTCAAATCACTGCCCAAACAGATCACACGAAAATTTCACCAAAATCACCAAATCTTGCATTTTAAGCAAAAATCAAGATTTCAATTAAAAAGCCATTAACAAAACACAAATCAAGGATTGAGAACTTAGGAATTTCAGTAAAGAACTGATAGTTTAGAGGAGAAGGACGTTCTTACCTCCAAACTTGAATTTCTCCTTTTTAGAGCCAAAATGCTTGATGAAACAACTTGCAATTTGAGAGGTTTTGTAGATGAGATGATTAGGAATCAAAAGAGAGTTGAAATGTGTGATTTAGGTGCCAAAATCAGAGAAGGAAATCTGGAGAATTGTGTTTGGGTGGAGAGAAAATGAGAGAAAAGGAAAATTGAGAGAAAATAGAAAAGTTAGTTATAAAATGATAAAATGATTTCCCTCCACTTTCTTAAACTTTAAAATCAGATTAAAGCCTTAAAATATCTTAGAAAAATCTGGAGAAATCCTTTTTGGAATAATAGCTCCTTAAAGATTCAAAGTTTCAATCCTTTATAAAACTGTCCCGCAACTTTCAAAAATTACATTTTGGTCACTAGCCAAAATGTCAACCTTCCGAACCTCATTCTCCAAAATTGATTTCACAGTTCACTTTTATATATTAAAAGATGATTTTAGAATATTTTTCCATATTTTTAATGCAACCCGAACTAGGCTTTCCTAAATTCACTCTTATATATTCGATCAGCACTTTGACCGAACCGGTCAACGCCCAAAACTTCTGAGCCCAAAACCGGGGCGTTACAGTTTTTCTTTCAGAATCTTGAATGCTTCAGTACATTCCTCATTAAAGTCAAAGGGTCGGTTCTGCTCTAAGAGATGACATAGAGGCTTGGTAATTTTTGAGAAATTTGCAATGAATCTCCTATAAAAACCAGCATGCCCTAAAAATCTTCTAATGCCCTTGACTGTGGTCGGCGGCGGCAGCTTCTCTATGACTTCTATTTTAGCCCTGTCGACTTCTATCCTACGGATGCTAATCTTATGGCCAAGGACTATCCCTTCGTCCACCATAAAGTGGCATTTTTCCCAATTTAGAACAAGATTAGCTTTTTCACATCTTTCAAGTACCTTTTGAAGATTGGCGAGGCAGCTCTCAAAATCGTCTCCAAAGACGGAAAAATCATCCATGAAAATCTCAAGGAAGTCCTCTACCATGTCGGAGAATATTGCCATCATGCACCTTTGGAAGGTGGCAGGTGCATTACAGAGTCCAAACGGCATCCTCCTAAACGCGTATGTTCCGTAGGGGCATGTGAAAGTCGTCTTCTCTTGATCTTCCGGTGAAATAGCAATTTGATTGAAACCTGAATAACCATCAAGAAAACAATAGTAAGGTTTACCCGCTAATCTATCAAGCATTTGATCAATAAAGGGTAAAGGAAAGTGGTCTTTTCGGGTAGCTTTATTAAGCTTCCGATAGTCCATACAAACCCTCCAACCGATCACAGTCTTGGTTGGGATTAACTCATTGTTCTCGTTGGTTATCACGATCATTCCTCCTTTCTTGGGAACACATTGCACCGGGCTTACCCATTTGCTGTCGGAGATGGCGTAAATAATACCAGCATCTAACCATTTAATTATCTCTTTACGCACTACCTCCTTCATCGCATGGTTTAACCGCCTTTGGGCATCGATAGTTAATATCAGAAGGTAATATTCCGCTAACTATAAAATTAACGAAATCAGCATACTAGGGAAGGTCAGAAGACTTACCTGCCGCCATGGCTGTCGCGACAGCGATTGCGGCAGCAAAGAGCTGCTCATCTGGGAAGGTCTCCAGTATGTTTGTCTCGTCGATTGGTAAACTTTGTCCCTTCTCCAACCTTGACAAGTGATCTGCCACCTGATTTTCTGTCCCCTTTTTGTCCTTGATCTCAAGGTCGAATTCTTGTAATAGTAAGATCCACCGTATCAATCTAGGCTTTGCATCCTTCTTTGCGAACAAATACTTTAGGGCAGAATGGTCGGTGTGTATTATTACTTTCGTCCCAAGTATGTAAGAACGAAACTTGTCGATGGAGAACACCACAGCTAACAGCTCCTTTTCTGTGGTGGTGTAATTCACTTGGGCGTCATTCAACGTCTTGCTGGCATAGTATATGACGTGAAATAGCTTATCTCTGCGCTGCCCAAGTGCTGCCCCGACAGCATAGTCACTAGCATCACACATGATCTCAAACGGTTGTGTCCAGTCTGGTGGCTGTACTATGGGGGCTGTCACTAGTTTTTCTTTCAGAATCTTGAATGCTTCAGTAAATTCCTCATTAAAGTCAAAGGGTCGGTTCTGCTCTAAGAGATGACATAGAGGCTTGGTAATTTTTGAGAAATTTGCAATGAATCTCCTATAAAAACAAGCATGCCCTAAAAATCTTCTAATGCCCTTGACTGTGGTCGGCGGCGGCAGCTTCTCTATGACTTCTATTTTATCCCTGTCGACTTCTATCCCACGGCAGCTATTCTTATGGCCAAGGACTATCCCTTCGTCCACCATAAAGTGGCATTTTTCCCAATTTAGAACAAGATTAGCTTTTTCACATCTTTCAAGTACCTTTTGAAGATTGGCGAGGCAGCTCTCAAAATCGTCTCCAAAGACGGAAAAATCATCCATGAAAATATCAAGGAAGTCCTCTACCATGTCGGAGAATATTGCCATCATGCACCTTTGGAAGGTGGCAGGTGCATTACAGAGTCCAAACGGCATCCTCCTAAACGCGTATGTTCCGTAGGGGCATGTGAAAGTCGTCTTCTCTTGATCTTCCGGTGAAATAGCAATTTGATTGAAACCTGAATAACCATCAAGAAAACAATAGTAAGGTTTACCCGCTAATCTATCAAGCATTTGATCAATAAAGGGTAAAGGAAAGTGGTCTTTTCGGGTAGCTTTATTAAGCTTCCGATAGTCCATACAAACCCTCCAACCGATCACAGTCCCGGTTGGGATTAACTCATTGTTCTCGTTGGTTATCACGGTCATTCCTCCTTTCTTGGGAACACATTGCACCGGGCTTACCCATTTGCTGTCGGAGATGCGTAAATAATACCAGCATCTAACCATTTAATTATCTCTTTACGCACTACCTCCTTCATCGCATGGTTTAGCCGCCTTTGGGCATCGATAGTCGTCTTATGATCTTCCTCTAGGAGGATTTTGTGCATGCATAACGCCGGACTAATGCCTTGAATATCTGCTATCGTCCATCTAATCGCCTTTTTGTGCTGCCTTAACATGCCGATTAGCTGCCGTTCCTATTCCTGCGGCAGCTTAGCAGAGATGATTACGGGCAGTGTGTCATTGGAACCAAGATAAGCATATTTTAACTGCCCTGGCAGGGGCTTAAGTTCTAAGGCAGGTGGTTCAACAGTAGATGACTTTTGGATTGAATGGTTATCCGAAGTGTAGTTCAAAGGTTCGAATAACTTACCTGGACGATGGCCTAACCAGTTTACCTCCTCCTGACCTTCAGTATCAGATGTATCAGATTCAGAGGAGTTGTTGTCATCCGTGCTGTCGTGACAGGCCTGTAGGTGGCTGTCACGACAGTGACCAAATTTTATATCACGGCAGCCCGACCTGATGCACGGGTGATCAAAGGTCACCTCAATGATGGCCTTGCATTCCTCGTCCACATCAGTATGTTTCATCGCTTGGAGAACATTCAACTTAATCTCTTGATCGTTTACTCGCATGGTAAGTTCTCCTTTCACCACATCAATCAATGATCTTCCCGTGGCTAAGAAGGGTCGCCCAAGGATGACTGGTGCGTTTTCGTCTGCCTCACAATCTAAGATAAGAAAGTCAGCAGGAAAAATAAGCTTATCCACTCTTACCAGAATATCTTCAATTTTTCCCTCGGAATGAACGTAAGAGCGGTCGGCCAGCTGCAGAGTTACTGTCGTGGGCCGCGCCTTGCTAATACCTAGTTTCTGAAAAACAGATTTGGGCATAGATTAACACTAGCACCAAGATCACAAAGTGCCTTACCCACAAATTTGTCGCCGATTACACAAGGTATGATGAAGCTCCCCGGATCCTTCTTTTTCTGGGGCGGCTGCTTATGAAGAATACTCATGCAACCTTCTGTCATCTTTACCGTTTCAAATTCCCCAAGTTTAGATTTTTTCGACATAACATCCTTGAGAAATTTAGCATAACCGGGCATTTCCCTAACAGCATCTAACAACGGAATATTAATATGAACCTGCTTAAAAATATCATAAATCTTTTTAAGTTGAGATTCATGCTTAGCTTGCTGTATCCGTTGAGAAAAAGGTGGTGGAGGACGATAATCAGCAATACGTCCTTCCCACTGCATGCGAATCTGAGGATGGTAATCATCTTTTTTCTCCTCTGTCGCTTCTGCTGTCGTGACAGGCTCATCGGCAGCAGTCTGTTTATCACTTGTCGGGGCAGCTTCCTCGGCAGGTTTATCCAAGGCAGGTTCCTTTTCCGTTTCAGCTTCTTTTTCCGGCCCTGGTAGTTTCTTCCCACTCCTAGTAGTAATTGCCTTACATTGCTCATGTGGGGGCGGTCTAGCATTTTCAGTATTGCTAGGGAATCCTCCATTCTGCCTCGGCTTAATATGTTGAGAAACCTTACCTATTTGTGTCTCTAGAGATTTCAAGGTAGCTTCATGATTTGTCATTCTCATCTCGGTTTTATCCATAAAGGTTTCCGTCTTCTTGACAAACTGATTCATATTCTCCATATACGTACCGGTCTGAGACATAAAGGTGGCCAGAGTCTGCTCAAATATACTAATCGTGGCAGGTGGTGGCTGCTGTTGCTGCTGCTGCGGTAGGTGCTGCGGCAGTTGCTGTCGCGTCAGCAATCTAGGTCCTCCTTGATTCTGATTATGTGCTTGCGGATTCAGGGCATTGTTAGGATTACTCCAGGAAAATTTGGGATCCTTCCTCCAATTGGGATTATAATTGTTGGGATTGAAGTTCGGCTTGTAATTTCCAACATATTTTCCCTCTTCTATTTGTATTGGGCACTCATCCCTACTATGATTTCCCTCACAGATAGTACAAACTTCCTCGACAACAAATCCTTGTAATTCATCTTCATTCAATAACCGTTTCATTGCTTTAGTAAGGAATGCTACCTGTGATTTCATAGTGCTGTCGGCCTCATAGTCCTTGACAGCAAGTACTCGTTTACCCCCTCTTCTTGCAGTCGGAAACTGCTCCTCATTCTTGGCCAGATTTTTCAAAACTTGCAATGCCTCGTCTGGATCTTTATCCAATAATAATCCATTTGCTGCAGAATCAATCCGAATGCGAGTTTGTAAGTTAGCAGCATTATAGAACTTAGTCACGACATGACCGTCGTCCATCTGCTGCGGGCGGGTCACCGACAGGCGGGTGGTTATCGCGAAGGGGTGGTATGCGACCGCCGGCAGGTTGGTTATGGCCCATCTTCTCTAGCTGTTCCTCGAGGTATTCGTTTCTGCCTAAAAGTCGGCGAAGTTGTTTCTTGAGACTAAAGGAACGTTCGATTTCTGGATCTAATGGATACTCAGGGTCTTCACCTCTTTTAGATCTGCGCATAAACAAGAAAACCTCGTGAAAAGCGAGAGTTGAAAGCACAAAAGAAAAATTAAAGAAAAATAAAAATAAAAACGAAAACAAAAATAAAAACGCAAAGTGCAATAAAAGAAAGATGTAGTTATGTTGCCAATCCCCGGCAACGGCGCCAAAAACTTGTTGCGTGTAAAAGAGTCTATCGCAATTGTAGTGCAAGTGTACACGACGCAAGTAGTAAAGTGATATGAAGTATCGGATATCGTCTCCACAGTGATTGGGCTAATGACTTCACCTTATTTCACTGCACGAAAGTAAAGAAATAATTAAGAGTTGTCACGAGAATAATAAAGTAAAACGTAAATAAAAGAGTTGGAATATCAAGATAGAGAAAACGGGCTGGTATTGAATTGCTTAGTAGTGCAGGTATTGCGATGCTCAGGAATTCCAGTTCTGTCGTCGTGCCCGTCGCGGCAGCACCTGTCGCGGCGGCTGTCCATTGGCTGTCGCGGCAGCAGACACACCAACTCCGTACTTCAAGTTTGGCAAGAATCCCAGATCTGCCTTGGCCTATCCCTAGGTCCAAGTCTGTCGATGATCACGTCTTTGATGATACCTCCCGGCGTGAATCGAAGGATGAACACCGATGTGTATGAATTCTTCTTTAGCCATTTAACCTTGCCCTATCCCTAGGCACAAGATAGTTCAACTATAAACTAGAGAACTCGCTCTTATTTCTTTCGTATACTTAACTCTCCCGATGTTAAGTAAATGGATAACCTTAAAATGCTCTCCCGATGCTCTTGCAAGATGTTAATAACCAAAATAAGAGAACTTGAAGTTTATTTTATTGAACTTGGAAAATCCTAAAACAAAACAACCCTTGCAACTACTTTACAAAACAACCCGTAGCCCTAGGGGGAATTTAGAACATGTCGGTGACGGGTAAACGACAGAGGGGTTTAGGTTATCAGTTATGGGGTAAGATGAGGGATGTTTCTCTAGGTTAAAACCTATGCCCTTATATAAGCTTTGGGCTCAAGTATTCTAAGTTAACAAGGATTACAACTTTAATTAAAAGTAAGATTCTAATAAAGACTTAATCTCTAAGTATCCTACTTTGCAGCCGCCATCCTTGTTTCTAGGGAATTCCTCTCCTTGAGCTTTGGCTTGACATATCTTTTGATCCGGGGCTTGGAAAAATATTTGGCTTTCACACGACAGACGAGCAGATTTTTCTCTATCTATCGAGGTCCACTTTACTTTTCCTCTTCATAAAGCTGTTGTCACCTTGCTGTCACGAAAGGTCCATGGCAGCTTCGTCCTCCTCGTCTGCTAGTCCAGTTCAGCTCTTCTGCTTCTCTGCCCTGCGCCTGCCTTCTTTGTCAACTATGGCAGCTACCTGCAAAATAAGCCATCTTTTAGTAGAATCCGTGCGTTTAATCCATGTGTGATGTTTTGCTGTAAACTAACCTAAATGTAATGCAATGATGCTTGAATGTAGCAGAAATATGGGTTAAAAAGGGTGTTACTTAGATGCTTTGATTTTATAGAAAGCATGCCTCTAGATTACGTTGATTTTAATTGCCATGTTTTGTTGCCGAATCTGCTATATATGCTTTGGGAATGTTACTTAGATTTCTTTGGATGTGATTGGAAGTATGTTGGATTGCTTTTATGTGGGTTTAAATAGGTAAAACTAGCCTTTAATGTAATTGCAGACTGCAGGGTGTCGATACCCTCATTAGGGTATTGATACGGGCTTGCTAAATAGGAAGGAAGTACCGATACGCGGGGGCGTATCGATACCAATTTTGGTTACTGGTTTTGGGCGTACCGATATGGGCTCGAAGGGTATCAATACGTCCTTTGTAGTTTGAATTTTGAATGTTGCATCCATAGAGGGCGTACCGATACCCTCTTTAAGGGTATCGATACGGTGGTAGTTAAATTGGTTGAAAGTTATCTTTGAATGTTCTGAATCTTTACGTTATTGTCCCTAGATGTTGATGATGCAAATAAATGAGTTTGAGTGATTATTTAGAGTTGAGTTTTGACAGATAAACATGTAATATGATTAATCTAAAGATGGTAATCTAAAATTTGGAAACATCCTTGTATTTTGGCAAGTTGACATTTTGGTCCCTAAAAGTTGTTTGTACATGCAATTGACGGTTGATTGATGTTATGTTTTATCCGTTGCAACATTAAACACTTAGGGATTGTAACTAGCATCTAGACAAGATAAAAATGGGTCGTTTATTGAGGTAAACCTTCCCGGTTTACTTCAATTTTCCCTGTGTGACCCGTTCGGTTCGGTCTCTCGCCTAGGCCGGGTCGAGGGGATTACAGTCACGATGCGAATGTGTATTGGTTATCAATAATTGAACAAATTGACGATTAAGAAAAAGTATCCTTTGCCAATGATTGATAATTTGTTTTAGCAGTTTGGAGGTGCATCGATGTTTTCTAAGATTGATTTGAGGTCTAAGTATTATTAGTTAATGGTGAAGGATGCGGACGTGCCTTAGACTGTTTTTCGTACGAGGTACGGGCATTATGAGTTCTTGGTGATGCCGTTTGGTTTGACAAATGAACCTGCTGCGTTCATGGATGTGATGAATCAAGTGTTCCATGAGTTTTTGGATCAATTCGTGGTTGTGTTCATAGATGATATCCTTGTGTACTCTCGTACCAAGGAGGATCATGATAAACACTTACGAATTGTGTTGCAAGCTTTGTTGGTTAATCAATTGTATGCCAACTTGAGTAAATGTGAGTTTTGGCTTAGAGAAGTTGTTTTTCTTGGACATGTAGTGTCAGCCGTGGGTATTCAGGTTGATCCACTTAAGATCGAGGCGATGATGAGTTTGAAGACACCTAAATCTGTGACGGAAGTTCGTAGTTTTCTTGGGTTAGCTGGTTATTATTGTAGGTTTATGGATGGATTTTCGAAGGTTGCTGCTCTATTAACTAAGTTGTTACAAAAGAATGTTTGCTTTGAGTGGACGAATGTTGTGGCTTATGCATCTAGGCAAATTGAATGTGCACGAGCGCAACTATCCTACCCATGATCTTGAGCTTGCCACAATTGTCTTTGCTTTGAAAACTTGGAGGCATTATCTTTATGGCAAGAAGTGTTGTTTATACAGATCATAAGAGTTTGAAGTATTTGATGACTCAAAAGGATTTAAACCTTAGGCAACGTAGATGGTTGAAGTTGCTTAAAGATTATGATTTGATGATTGAGTATCATCCAGGAAAAGCTAATGTGGTAGTCGATGCTTTGAGTAGGAAAGTTGCGGTTGAGTTGAGATCCATGTTTGTATGGTTAAGTGTGACACAAGATGAACTTTTGGCCATTTTACATGTGAAGCCATCTTTGTCATAGTTGATTAAGGAAAAGCAACCTTATGATGGGGAGTTGGTACCACATGTTAAGGATATTTTGGATTAAAATCCGACAGATTTTCATTTTAATGATGATGGAGTGTTGTGTTTCAAGGATCGAATAGTGGTGCCTAATGATGATGAGTTGAGGCGAACCATACAGACCGAAGCGCATAGTAGTTCGTTTGCTATGCATCCTGGTAGTACTAATATGTATCGAGGCTTGAAGGAAGAATACTATTGGGTTGGTCTAAAGAAGGATGTGGCTGATTTTGTTGCCAAGTGTATGGTGTGTCAGTGCGTTAAGGCTGAACATCAATTTCCTTTCGGGCTGTTGCAACCATTGAGGATACGAGAATGGAAATGAGAGAGAATTACCATGGATTTTGTGTATGTGTTGCCATTATTGCCAACTAAGAAGGATTCCTTTTGGGTGATTGATGATCATTTTACGAAGTGTGTACATTTGGTTTCGGTGCATACGACATATACCTTGGATAAGTTGGCAGATTTGTACATTGCTAAGAATGTGCGTTTGCATGGAGGGCCCAAGTTTATAGTTTTGGATAGAGATCTACGGTTTACAGTGAGGTTTTGTAAGTGCTTGCATTGAGCTTTGGGCATACAGCTGAATTTTAGCACTTCATATCATCCTCACTCGGATGGTCAATCTGAACGAGTGATTCAGATTTTCGAAGATATGCTGAGATGTTGTGTCATTGATTTCCAAGGAACCTGGGAGAAACAATATCCTTTGGTGGATTTTGCATATAATAACAACTATCAAGGTAGTATACAAATGTCAACGTATGAGGCTTTGTATGGTAGAAGGTGTCGTACGCCTTTGTGTTGGGCTGAGGTTGGGGAAAAGTATGTTTCCTTGCTTGATGTGTTTAAGGGCACAAATGAGAAAGTGAAGCTTGTTTGTGATCGTCTAAAAGCTGTCTTAGATCATCAGAAATCCTATGCGAATTTGAAGCGTAGTGTAAAGTGTCCACAAGTCCTATATTTCATGCATATCCCACCTCTTATTATTGCTGTTTTGAGCTCAATTTAGGCATAATTAGGTTCATGCATTGCATTTTACAATATTCCTTCACTTTACCTTATTTTTATAGATTATCTTTCATTTGGTAAAGAAGAGATATTGTTTTAATGTATTTTTGTTGTTAGGTAATAAAGGCTGAAAGATGGAAAGAGGAGCTGAGGATGCAATGCTGAGGCAGCGAACCAAGGGGTTGTACTGATGCAGTTCCAGCTGAAGACAGTTGCTACCGAGTAGCTGCCGAGCAAGGTTGCCGATGACTTTGCTGCCCACGGTAGCAAACTATAGAGTTGGAGAACCGGAGTGAGATTTGTAGAGCTAAAAATCCTGAGTGTATCGCCACCATCCACTCAATTTTCCGACGTCTGTAGCAGCGGGCAGAGCCGCCAAAGTGAGATCTCAAGGTTACTTACGAGCTAAGGCAAACGAGATAAAGTCCACATTCAACGCAAAGAAGTCAGAGTTTAAAGTCACATTAAATGTTGAAAGCTACTTTTGAGGACTTCGACTTTAAGAAGGACTTAACATAGTTATTTGTCTATAAATACTCATTGTACTCCTAGTTCAAATCATCTTAGGTTTTATATAGACAAAGTTAGAGTGTTCTTTGCCGCCGCCATGTTCTAAAGTTCTTTTGGGTTAAAGGTTATGTTGTAAATTAGCTGTGAGACGGTTGTATTAGGTTTTCAAGTTGTTTCAATAAAATATTCCAAGTTTGCTTAATTCATGATCTTCACTTCTTCAATTTCCAAAAGTCCAGTAGAAGAAATCCATTTGTCGGGCACGAAAGTGTAAGGCTCACGAAAGAATTAAGTACGGTCTCATCATGTCGAGGTGTTAACTAATTTAGGCTTAGACATAAGTTCAAGTTTAAGCGGCTAGAAGGAGCAACCAAACGTCGATTGCATGTGTTAGGTTTATGCTGAGATTGCTAGGTATTGCCTACATCACGTGGTGACAAAATCCTTTCCTAGACATAGGAAGGATCACTTAAGAATTGCTCTGTCGAACTTGGAGTATCTGCCAGACTTGCTGCCAGGACTTATTTCCATTCCACCTGCCGAGACAGCGAAAGTTGCAGGGGCAGAGACCCGCTGCGGCCGCGTGACATGGTCGTAGCTGCCGTCTATTACCCGCCGAGGCATAATTAGGTTCATGCATTGCATTTTACAGTATTCCTTCACTATACCTTGTTTTTATAGATTATCTTTCATTTGGTAAAGAAGAGATAATGTTTTAGTGTATTTTTTGTAACACCCCATAAACCGGTCTAGTCGGAATTAGGTTCTGATTACCAAATATTTTGTATCGATAAAATAATTTATTCGATCTTATTTAGAATATTTGAGTAATTTATGGTTTATTATTATTAGATTATTCGGGTCTAGTAGAAATTAGATTCGAAACATATTTATTCGGTTTATTATTATTATCATTATTATTATTTATTGATTAAAAAAAGGGGGCCATGGGACCCACGGTCAACTCCTTCAAATTGAAGGAATTGCCCTGGGCAATTCCCAT
This sequence comes from Hibiscus tridactylites, assembly GCA_958450335.1. NCBI lineage: Eukaryota > Viridiplantae > Streptophyta > Magnoliopsida > Malvales > Malvaceae > Hibiscus > Hibiscus tridactylites. Next base: position 19,342,548 of record OY288289.1, on the reverse strand, counting down.
GTAAGGGAAACACACGGCAAAAGCAAATTAAATGTGGCAAATTGCCACTATACGTGGCAACAAAGAAACCAAAGCATGATATGAATCATGCCATCCACTCCCACGTGGAGAATATTAAGGACCATTGGTAGTTTATTTCCAAGCAACGTGGAACATGGGAAAGCCATTGTGACCGGCCAAATTGTGTATAAATAGAAGGGGGGCTCTGTGCAAGGAATACACGATGAAATGAACTTAGAGACATTCTGAGATTAAGGAATTAGTGAAGGGAAGATAGAAAAATAATTAGACGGTTCAATGTTAGATTGGTGGTCCGATATTTTCGATATAGTAATATCGAATCTCTGCTAACGTCAGGGTAAGCTCAAATCCTTGGTTGGTCTAAGTTTCGACATCGAGTTTGATTATTTATTTCATATTTATTCGATATTGTCTTGTCGGTCCTAACCGATTCATATTTAATCTAGTTCAAGAAGTCAAGAAAGAACAACCGCCAACCAAGGGAAAAGGCATCGTTATTCGAGAACCTTAATATCGAGGTGAGTGTAGATGCATTTGTCTCGGGTGACACGGTGTCATTCCGATTTTTGTTTCTATGTTTTGATATGTGAGTGTAGTAGCGTCTCGGGTTAGGCAAGGGCCTACCCGAACATGTTGTTATTTTTGTTATTACTAACCCTTGAAATTAGGGGTTTTCATCATTCATCACATGTTGGTAAGTGTATGGTAAGCATTTCATTGATTCCATGATTTTTAAGCATGTTAGTCATTGTTATGAAATTCATTGCAAGCATTGCAAGCATTTAATAAGTATGATATGAATAATTGAAATTGTTATTGTTACGATTTATAAAATATGAACCTTGGATTCAAAGCATTGGATACAATTGGCATGCCATATAATTCATGAGCTCAGTGTACGGGTGGACTACGGTCCTAGGACTACGGCCTATATAATTTGGCGAGGCGGAGGGATGTATTGTGTTTGGTCTTTGGCGATGTCGGCGGGATGAACCATGATATTAGTATATGCCTTGTTGTGAATATGAAATATGCCATGATATTGCATGATCAATGATGATTCTTAGAAGCATGTTATAAGTCATCATATGTATATTTATAGTTATATGACTACCTCACTAGGAAAAGTATGCCTAATGCGTTTCATGCATCCATTTCAGGTTAAGCAAGTTTTGGGATCGAGATCGGAGAAGTTGGTACGTTGTACAAGTCACAACCAAGTCCAAGTAATGTGTTCTATCCTTCGAACTCCTAGTATGGTGGCAAGGTCTATGTAATAAGCTTAATATGTTTGTTTTAGTATGTCTAAGTGATGTGCAAGTGCCTTGGTTTAAATAAGATGAAAATAGTGTTCTTATATTAAGAGTTTGGCTTTAAGATTATGTTTTTGGGCTAAATTGGTAAAACCGAGTAAAAGGATTCAAATAGCTATACAACTTGGCAAGACAGTAGTTTATACCGTTAGAAAGATATGGGTAAAGTTTCACTGAAACTGGACTAAGTTTGCTAAGCTAAAATGATCAAAAACTAGCTAAAATCTGTCTATTTCAGGTCCACCGTACCGAAACGGGTGATGACGTTTCGATACGGGTATGTGAAAATTTGGGTCTGGAAAGCTTGGTGTACCGAAACGGATAAGGTCCGTTTCGATACAGTTTTGCCTCTGGAGACCCCTGTTTCAAAACGGGTTTCGAAACGGGTCTAAGTCAAGTCAAGGTCGGTCAATCCGTATCGATACGGGTCAAGCCGTATCAGAACGGTTAAAGAAGGAAAAGTCAAAATATTGACTATGGTCAAGCCGTACCGAAACGGATTAGAGCGTTTCGATACGGGCAGCTTCTTTTGGGGTTTTTGGAGGATAACTCGGTAAAGATTACAAGTACTGAGATTAATAAGATTCAGTTATTAAGTCAACTTGTTTTAAAAAGGAGCATTAAGTTTTAATAAGTCAAGATGTTAAGAAAGTTTTTGAAGAAAAATGATTAAAAGATTTCCGCATCGTTTCCGGTAACGCTCTCCGACCCGGTTCTCTACCAGGCCGGGAAGGGGGTGTTACATTTGTGGTATCAGAGCTATAGTTTAGTCGGTTCTGGACTAAACTTAAGTATGTTTGTATTGTGTGTTAAGTTACTTTGCCACCTAGGAGTTAATTTGTTGTGACTTGACAACTGATCTGATATCTTTTTAATATATATATATATAAGTCTTGAACTAACGAAGCTTGTAACAATGAGTCTGCTGCTAATTCCTCGAATGGTGGCGAGGAAGTGCAAGGAGGAAATCCTCCGAATCTAAGAAACCCACCTGTTCAGAATGTAGAGTCTGAAGCACCTGCCGCTCAGGCAACATGCTATCAGAACTTGGTTGATATGTTTTAGCAATTTTATGAATGTGATAGGGACTAGTCAAGTCGTGCAACCTACGCCACCTATTGCGCAATCTCTTCGAGCCCCAATCGATAAGTTATCGCAAATACCGAGCTTACACCTTTAATGGTCGGGACGATGATAATCCCGAAATAGTCGAGTATTGGTTAGACAATACTTTGAGGATTTTGGATAAGCAGTTAAGATGTTCGGATGAACATAAGCTTGAATGCGCTCTCGCATTGCTTGCTGATGAAGCTTTAATGTGGTGGGAGACTACTAATCTTACAGTCCCGGAAGAATCAGTCACCTGGGAATTCTTTCTTAAAGAATTCAGAAATAAGTACATTAGCGAGTACTATCTCGCGGAAAGACGGAGCATCTTCCTCCATTTGAAGCAAGGAGGGAAACCAATCGAGCAGTACATTTATGACTTCTGTAAGTACTTCCGATATGGAGCCGAGTTCATAAAGAAAAAAGAGGACAAAATGTCGAATGTTCATTGTTGGGTTGAATGATGAGTTGCGGCCTATGTTTACTGCTTTGGGGATCACAAATTTCCAGGATTTGGTGAATCGTGTGAAGGCGACCGAAGCTGCACAGAAAATCCCGAGGGGGAACATGGCTAGCAGATCCGAGAAGAGGGCGTGGAGTGATTCCCAACTTCCCAAATGGAACAAGAAAGGTAGATATTAGGGCTCGAAGCAGACCTCATACTCGCAACCTTCCCGTACAGGGAATATTGAGAGACCACAGACTATTACTCAGTCTTGGTCCAAGGCGGCTTCTGTGGAAAGTACGCGACATTGCCCTGCTATGTGTCGCTTTCGGGAAAAGGGGCAAGACAAGGACAGTCAGGAACTTCAAGAAAGCCAGGTGGATCTGGGAAGCAGAACAACAAACAAAGAGTCAAAAGCTTTTGCACAAATGTATCATGTAAGGAGTCGTGAGGAAGATGATGATCCTGATGTCATAGCAGGTACCGTTATGTTATATTCATATTCTTTGTATGTATTAATTGATCTTGGATCTACACAGTCTTTCATAAGTCTGGAGTTGGTGAGGAAGCATAAGATGTTTACTAAACCTTTAGTAACAAAGGTTTCTGTAACAAATCCCTTGGGCGATTGTGTTGTTTTAAACCTAGTATGTAAGAATTGCCCAATTATGATTCAAGGAATTCCGTTCCCTGCGGATTTCTTGGTTTTGCTAATCCACGAGTTTGATGCAATTTTAGGTATGGATTGGCCTAGTAAACATCAAGCATGAGTAGATTGTGGCAAGCGGAAGTTGTATCTTCGAGGACTGGGTAAGGAAAGAATAACCTTGATGGAATCTCGGAATTCTATGCTGTGCACATTGACCATTGAGCCCAAGAATGAACCTCAGATTTATGATATTGATACGGTGAATGAATTTCTGGATGTCTTTCCTGATGAGCTTCCAGGATTGCCCCCAACCTGTGAAGTTGAATTTGGTATTGAAGTGCAACCTGAGACTGCATCAGTCTCTATTGCACCTTATAGAATGGCAGCTGTGGAATTAAAGGAGTTAAAAACTCAAATCCAAGACCTTATGAATAAGGGCTTTGTTAGATTCAGCTCTTCACCTTGGGGAGCTCCGGTTCCCTTTGTTAAGAAAAAGGATGGTTCGATGCGTTTAGGCATTGAATTATAGGCAACTAAATAAAGTTACCATCAAGAATAAGTATCCTCTGCCGAGGATCGATGATTTGTTTGATCAGTTAAAGGATGTTTCCGTGTTCTTTAAGATTGATTTAAGGTCGGGGTACTATCAGATGAAAGTCAAGGAGTGTGACGTGCCCAAAACAGCGCTTCGTACAAGATATGGACATTACGAATTCTTGGTGATGCCTCTCGGACTGATGAATGCACCTGCAGCTTTCATGGATCTAATGAATCGTGTGTTTAGGCCCTATCTTGATAAGTTTGTTGTTGTCTGCATAGATGACATCTTGATTATTCAAAGAATGAAGCGGAACATCGAGATCATCTTCGAATTGTACTCCAAACTCTAAGAGAGAAGCAGTTGTACGCAAAATTTTCTAAGTATGAGTTCTGGCTCACTGAAGTATCCTTTTTGGGGCATGTTATATCAGCTTCGGGCGTTCAGGTGGACCCGAAGAAAATACAAGTTGTGGTAGATTGGCACCCGCCTAAGAATGTGGGGGAGGTAAGGAGGTTTCTTGGACTTGCGGGATATTACCGTAGGTTTGTGAAAGGATTCTCTATGTTAGCTGCTCCTTTGACAAAATTATTGCGGAAGGAGGCACCTTTTGTATGGACTGAAGATCAGCAGCGAAGTTTTGATCAATTGAAACAAGTCCTAACCCATGCACCTGTCCTGACTCAGCCTGAGTCTGGAAAAGATTATACTGTTTATAGTGACGCTTCGCACCTTGGGTTAGGGTGTGTATTGATGCAAGAAGGTAAGGTTATTACTTACGCTTCGAGACAACTTAAGCCCCATGAAATGAATTATCCCACTCATGATCTAGAATTGGCTGCGGTTGTTTTTGCATTGAAAATTTGGAGGCATTACCTCTACGGAGAAAAATGCTATCTTTTCACTGATCACAAAAGCATCAAGTATTTGTTATCGCAGAAGGAGCTCAATTTGCGACAGCGAAGATAGATGGAACTTCTTAAGGACTATGATATAGTCATTGATTACCATCCGGGAAAGGCCAATGTTGTAGCTGATGCACTCAGCCGCAAACCTTTACTTGCTCCTCGAGCAATTAATGCTCATTTCAGACTTCGAAAACATCAATGTCTTGTAACTGAACTCCAAGTTCAGTCTACTGTTATTTCTCGAATTAAAGATTTGCAAGAACAAGACCCCGAGTTTCAAACCATTTTCTAAATTATCTGATAACCCAGATTTCAGAATTAATGCTGAAGGACTCTTATGTTTTCATGATCGGGTTTGTGTACCAAATGATGAAACTCTCCGTAGGGATATTCTTTTTGAAGCATATTCAAGTTCTTTCTCTATTCACCCGGGGTCTGTGAAAATGTACAAGGATTTACGTGAGCTTTTCTGGTGGCCAAGCATGAAGCAAGCTATTGTTGATCATATCTCGAAGTTCCTCACTTGTCAACGGGTTAAGGTAGAACATTGTGCTCCTACAGGGCTTTTACAACCCATTGATCCACCAAAGTGGAAATGGGAAAAGATCACTATGGACTTTGTTAGTAGTCTACCATTAACCCCTGCCAAGCATGATGCTATTTGGGTTATTGTTGATCGATTTACAAAGTCAGCTCATTTCATACCTATCAGAATGGACTACGATCTTCCTAAGCTAGCTGGCTTATACATTAAAAAAGTGATCCGACTTCATGGTGTGCCTGAATCTATCATTTCGGATCGAGATCCTCGGTTTGCATCTCGATTTTGGAGAACCTTACAAGGAGCCTTGGGCACAAGAGTCAATCTTAGTACAACCTTCCACTCTCAGACTAATGGTCAGTCAGAAAGAGTTATTTAGATTTTGAATAAGAAATAACAGGAAGAATAGCTTGAAATTAGAGGATGATGACTCACCTTATGTGTTGGACACCTAAGATGTTGAATGCTATTAGAAAGTGCAAGTGTCAGGTGAATACGAAGAGGTGAAAGGATAAGCTTTACAAAGCCTTAAGAGAAGTTGTAATTGGTTCTTGGAAAGGTGGGAAAAAGACAAAATTTACAATCTATATATAGTACTTTACTCTTTTTCAAGCTTGCTGATCTTCAAACACTTGACTCGGTGTCAAAGGAGCCAAAGTGATCTTCTTACCTGCATGCATAAAATAGTAACGATTTGTATAACCATCATGCATTGCCCTTTTATCATACTGCCAAGGGCGTCCCAATAGTAGGTGAGTAGCATCCATGGAAACAACATCACAAAGGACCTCGTCCTTGTAGTTTCCGATCGAAAATGGTACAATAGCATGTCTGGTCACTTTAAGCTTGCCACCATCATTCAACCATTGTAACTTATATGAATGAGGATGCTTTGTTGTTTTCAGACCTAACCTATCAACCATCACTGAACTGGCAACATTAGTACAACTACCGCTATCAATAATCACAACACATACCTTGTCTTGCACCTTGCATCGTGTGTGAAAGATATTCTCACGCTGTAGATCATCCGGTACCTGTTGCACATTCAGACTTCTTTTAATAACCAAAAGTTCCATTACCTTATCAGATTCAGGAACCTCTAGGTCGGTCTCGTCTTCCTCTTTAGTAGGGACATCATGCACTTCCTCCTCGGAATCTGACTCAATCTCACCATCATCTCGCATCAACATAACCCTCCGGTTAGGACATTGACTAGCAACATGTCTTCTCTCAAGGCACTTGAAACACTGGATATCTCGTGCTCGCTCTTGCGCCACCACTTGCTGCTTACCACGCCCATTATCAGCAACGGGGGCCTTTGGTTTGCTGGTTTCGCCTTGCTCACGAATCCGAAGTGGTTGTTGTGGTGCTTGCTTCCTGGAATTGTTAGGAGTATATAATGGATTTGAAAAAGATTTAAAAGAAGGGTTACCTCGATTTGAAGACTTTCTGCGCTGCTGTCGTTCAATCTTTACTGCCATCTGCACTATGTCATCAACCTCGACATAATGCTGTAACTCAACAGCATTGGAAATCTTGGTGTTCAACCCTGCTAGAAAATGTGCCATGGTAGCTTCTCGATCTTCCTCGATATTCGCACGCATCATAGCCATTTCCATATCCTTGAAATAATCTTCAACACTCCTACTTCCCTGTTTCAAGTTTTGCAATTTTTGAAACAAATCATGATTATAGTGAATAGGAACAAACCTTTTACGCATTAGTCGCTTCATCTCGTTCCATGTTGCAACTGGGTCGTCACCAGTACATCTACGGCTAAGCAGTAACTGGTCCCACCATATCAAGGCATAATCAACAAACTATGTTGCTGCTAATCGAACCTTCTTCTGTTCCGAGTAATTATAACACTCGAAAATGTGCTCCACTTTGCTTTCCCAAGCCAAGTATGTATCAGGATCTGAACGTCCCTAAAAAGAAGGAATAGCAACCTTAATGTTATTCAAATTATCATCTACCTGTTGCACACGTCCTTGTCTAGGAGTATGTTGCCTCGGTGACCGTTCGACTTCATTTTCGTTCAATACATCATTAACAGAGTTGGATCCTCCGTCAAACCTATCCATCCTCGATTGTAATTGCTCTAAGGCGATAGCCACTACTCGTTGCATCATTCTCTCTAAGGCTTGCATTTGAGGAATCGGTGGATCCTGGTCAACCGTGTGATCATCAGAACCTGCCATAATCAACAACAAAAACAAACAAAAGAAAACAATATTATAGGTTAGTAAAAAAACAAAAAGGACCTCACAGCACACACAATCAAAGTCTCGCAGATGTCACTCCAAAGAACAGTGCATTAAAAAATTAACACTCAGCGCTCGTGTTTCACTCGGGAGAATACTTGAATGGCTCTTTTTGTCTCCCCTTCTGTTCTCACAACGCTCAATGCCTTTTTCCCTTACACTTTCTCGTAATCAGTTCTTTAAAGAACTAATCTAACGTCTCGAAACTTGTTACAACGGTGTTGGCTACAAGGAAACAACAGTTAAGAAAACAAAGAAAAAAAGGTGACACAAAAAGAAAGGAAATAAGTCTGAAAATTAAAGAAAAGATGAAAAGGATAATGACACGAATAAAAGGAACCAAAAGATGAAAATTGAAGAGTTTAGAGAACCTTATTGCGAAGACGTGCTTACAACCTTCCTATTACCGAACAAACAAGCATAGTTCACTTCGGTTGATTTCCGAGTACATCAAAGTTACATAACAAAATCGTACAAATTTTTATCATTTACAATAGGAACACAACATTAATAATACATACATATATAAACACTTTCGAATCTAAAATGTTTTTTTATATTAGAATCTGTTTTTTATTTGAATCTGTTTTTTTGTTCGAATCTATTTTTTTTGTTTGAACCTGTTTTTTTAATCTGTTTTTGACTCGAATTTGCAGAAACTTACAACGAATCCAACAACCTAGGCTCTGATACCACATAATAAGGGGCAGTCTGCCGAAACGAACTATCCTCGTTTGTTCCGGATCTAGGAATGTTGTAGGCACGTTCCTGCAATAAAAACGACAAGGAAACAACAAAAATTATACGACATATTTATGATAAATAGGGACTTAAAGATGAAAAAAAATAATAATAATAATAATATAGAGTAATATGATAATTTTGGCGTTTTGGAAAGAACTTCAACGATGGTGAAGAAGGCTTCAAAAACGACCGATGTTGGAAACGCTAAACTCGAAAGAACCTGCACAATCTACTGAGCAAACCCGAATCAAATATGTTTAACGTCGAAGGACTTGGACCCGCTAAATAGCAATTTAGGAACCCGGAGTATCAATGACAAACAAACAAGTTGAGTGTCGAATAGTTCTAAAAAGAACCGAAAAGAGAAAATTCTCTCAAGTGTAATTTTTTTTCAAAGTTGGTAACCTTATGACAATGTTTGGAATACATATTTATAGATAAAAGAGAGGGGTTGTAGAAATTAAATGTATGGCTGAAAATTAAAGAAAAAAGGGAAAAAATAATAAATAACTTCTTCATAGCGGAAATGCATTTCAGCCATGCATTTTGAAATGATGTGCGCCAACTTTGAAAGATCACATGTTTAATGTGCTTGGAACTTGAAATTCAAAGTAGAAACTCCCTTGATCTTATCTTCTCTTTGTCGCACCAATTGAAAGGAGGAGATGGGCTGCATCATTCGGCCATACAAGCAAAAGTCACAAACATTACGCATAGGCCATGCAAGGCTGGTCACGCATGAAGGCGTGGATGGTCATGCATGCACATTACACACGTACACTTGGTCCTATCAAACAAATATATAATAATAATAATAATAATAAGTCACCTTATAATAATCCATAACTAAATCAAAACAAAAACATTATAAAGCATACTCAAACACACCTAATAATTAATATAATATAAATATGTCACATATCAACATGCAACACATTAAAAGTCCTTTCGTCTAAGGCACAAGTATTATCAAATGATTCAGAAATATTAGCACAAGTAAGGAACAAAGCTTCCCTGAAACGTTGTGCCCTAGATCGCGTAATTGGTCCTAAAGGTAAAACCGTCGGATCAACAACATGTGCTGGTGAAGATGTGCTCACATCATCCGTTGTGTGTTTGAGAGATATGTGTAAACTCCCTGTTTGAGCAAGTTTATATTGTTGTTTTGGACTTGTAAACAGCCTTTGGTAATTGGATTATGCTTTGCTATGGTTTTTGGTATCTTGCTTGGCTTGGTTTCTAGGTTGCATGACTATAGTTTCCCTTTGATGCATATTGCCATGAGATGATGTTGAATATGCCATGTTTGGTTGAGAATTGATATTTGGATATGTTGTGTATATGTTGGAAGCATGCTTGGGTGGTTTGTGTTGCATTAAATAGTGAAAAACCAGCAAATTGAGACATTTCAGGCCCAAGCGTATCGATACAGTGAGACTGAAATGGGCATGGTGTTTCGGTACGGTGCATGGTGTATCGAAACAAGCTTGGTTAACTTGGTTACCGGAATTCTAAGTATCGAAACACTTATAGACTGTATCGGTACGAGTCTGTACATCGAAACACTTGGAGCCATTTTGGTACGAGGTGTTTCGATACAGGGTTGGGCGTACCAAACACTCGTCTGTTATTTTAGTTATTTGGAATCTTGTTGAAGTTCTGTTTCTTATGATTTAGTCCTTGAATGTTGTGGATGCAATTAAAAGAGTTTGAATAATCGAATTGAGCTGAGATTTGACACAATGTCATGAAATATAACTAGTTAAAGAATGGTAACGTGAAATTGAATGAAGTCTCCGTAATTTGTTAAAATTACAAATTGGTCCCTAATACATGCTCATAATCAATTGAATGCCAAATCGATGTTTGATTGAATTGATGTTTCTTCCACTGCGAGTTTTATCATTTAGGATGTTAATGTGCATCCAGACAAGATAAAAAGAAAAAAATAGGGTCGTTTATGAGGAAAACCTTCCCGGTTTACTTCAATATTCCCCGTGTGACCTGTTCGGTTTGGTCTCACGTCTAGACCGGGTCGAGGGGGTTACCTTTGGTGGTATTAGATCTAGGTTTCAAAAGATTGGAATGTTGGTAAGTTATTGGTAAGTTGATGTGATGTAATTGTGAATTGTACAACGTTGTTTGCATTGCACAATGATTGTTATATACATGTTGTTGTGAATTGAATCATGTTGATGGTATGCACGATGTTTGTAATATGTGTGTTAATTGCCTTATGCTATGTTGGGGAAATTGGGATGCCCATTGTCTTATTACTATAGTTTGAAAGTTTTCTAAAAGGTTTTGATATAGAAAGGAAGTCTTGGATACTTGCTTGAAGCTGGCCTAAATGTTTTGTTTTTATTAGTTTATTATCATGCCTTAAATATTTCTTTTAGCGCAATAGACCGAGGAGAGAGTTGCGATATGGTATGATTGTTGTTGCCGTTGGGCAAGGAGTAGAGGAGTGTGTTATATCTCCTAGGGGTTTATCGCCCCGAAGTAAGTACAACCTGTGCCAGTTGAGCCAATGTTGGGTGACATAGTGCCTGAGATGTAGGCGATATCCGGAACTTATGAAGTTGTTATTGCTGGAGTGCAGGGGACTGTACTAACTGTTGGACAACTGTGAGTTACTGTTAGGGCGCTCCTATAGTTTAGAAGAAGTTGAGTTCTGAGGGTTGACACCCGAGGTATCTATGGAATGGATAGCTTGTACTATTTGGATTATGGAACTAAAGGGGGTGTAATGATGCCCTTAGGTTGTAGATGTGTCGTGTCACAGTTGCAAGGAGATGTGTACAGTTGGTGGACAACTATGGTTAAGGGCATGGAACCCAGTGTTGTGATTTGAGAGTTCTTTCGAACTGTCTTTAAGAAGAATTATATGAGCGTTAGATACATGGATGACAAGAAATGTGAATTCAAGGCTTGGGTTCGAGAAAGTATGTATGTGGCCGAGTTTAAGGTACAATTTGTTCAGTTGAGCTGGTATGTTCCTGAACTGGTATTGGATGTGAGACATCGTTGTGACTGATTCTATTATGGATTGGTACGAAATGTTAGGTTATACATATTGGCTTTTGGATACACCATTTTTGATGTGTTGGTTACATGGGCGAAGTGCTTTGAGCAGAATCTGGGTTTACCGGCTTGTGTGGGAGGTTTTAGACCTGGAAAGAGAGTTGCGAACTCTAGTTTTGATGGTAGTTAGTTTGAGAATAAACATGATAAAAAGGCATCGCTTGAGTTGAGACGAGGTGGTGGTAGTGTTGGGCGAGGACCGTAAGGTCACTATTTCCAAGCTAGAGTAGCATTTAATACCTATTAAGTATGTGGATCGTGTGATCACATGAGGCGAGATTGTCCATGTTTGATCCGTGAGGTACAAACTTCTACACATGTTGTGGCTAACGCTTGTGGGAGTTGTGGTTGAAACGATCGCCTCAAAAGTGTTAGATGTGGGAATGCAAGTAACTAGTTCTTTTGGTGAAATAGTTGTTACAAGAAGGTTGTTTAGGAGATGTCCTTTATTTGTTTAGGGTCATGTGCTTGCACTTGATTTGATGGAGTTGTCTTTTCATGGTTTTGATGTAATCCTTGGTATGGATTGGTTGTCCGGACATAGGGTTGTGGTTGATTTTGAGACCAAGCGAGTTACCTTGAAACTTGTTGACAATTACGAAGTGGTAATTGTGGGTGAGAATGTTAAATTCTTGTCTAATGTTGTTTCGGATTTGGAAGCGAGACGTTTGATGGAATCAAGTTGTGAGGCTTTATTAGCCTATGTTATGAATCCGAGATCGAAGGAAGTGCGTGTTCAGGACATACGTACGGTATGTGAGTTTCAAGCGTATTTCCGAAAGAATTGCCAGGTTTGCCGCCGAATAGAGAGAATGAGTTTGGCATTGAGTTGTACAAAAATACGACCCTAGTGTCTATTGCTCCCTATCGTATGGCACCAAAGGAGTTGAAGGAGTTGAAGACGCAACTTCAAGAGTTGCTTGATCGAGGGTTTATTAGGCCTAGTGTTTCACCTTGGGGTGCGCTAGTGTTGTTTGTGAAAAAGAAGGATAGCACTGTAACGCCCCGGTTTTGGACCTAGATGTTTTGGGCATCGGTTTAGGTTAGTCAAACCTAGAATTGGAGATTCGATCCTATAGAAGCGGTTCAGGAAAAATGTAGTCCGGGATGGGATAAAATTATGAGAAATTTTGCTAAAATCTTTTTAAAATGTATATTGAAGGCTGGAAATATCAATTTTAGAAATTGAGTATTGGAAAATCGAGATTTTGGAAAGTGACCATTTTGTAAAAATTGTAAAGTTGGATTTTTAGGACTAAAATAAAATGAGGACAAGACTTAGAATCTTTAGGGAGCTTATATCTTTTGTGGGCCTTTTCTCTCAAATTGACCATTTTAATTATTTTAGTAAAAAGATTTTATTAAGGTTTCAAATTAAAAGGGGGTTTTAATTAAAACAAGAGAAGAGTTTTATGTAACTAACTTCTCTCATTTTGCACTCAGCCAAACACTATTTATTTTCTAAAATCCAGAGAATTTTTCCATCTTTTCTAATTATTTTTGAATAGCTAAAGATTTCTTTGATTCTCCTATCAAATAACATTGAGTTTACTTGAAGATTTCATCAAAATCTTGTCATTTGAGGTAAAAAGGCAAGGTTAGAGGAAAGATTTCGTTTAACTCCTCTAATCAAGGTTTTTAATGAAATTCTCAAGTCTTGTTCCTTCTAAGTATGTTTATTAACTTTGTTTTATAGTTGATTAAAAGGAAATTGGCTAAAAATGGCTTTGTGTGGTGATTTTCCAAGATTTTTGTTTGGGCACTATTTTGGTTGATTTTAGATTGATTTTAAAGTTGTTTTGAATATTAAATGATGTTGAAATAATGGCTCAATCATAATAATCCCGGATTAGGTTGGATCTCTAAAAGTTTAGGTTGTTAGTTATGGGTTTTTGGCTTAGAGATGTGGATATGATGTTGCTGGGCATTATTAGAGGAAATTAGAGTGTTTTTGGATGTTGATTGATGGTTAAAAGTGAATGGAAGTGATGGATTGTGGCTGGGTTAAGTTCGGAGTAAGATCGATTGAGTTTTCGGTTGTTTAAGATAGGCTTTTAAGTGGCTTTGGGCAGAGCTGCGGGTTTTTAGTGTTTGCTGGTGGTTTTAATGCATTGAGATGCATTAATCTTCTATTCTTGTATGGTATAAACATGGGAGGATTCTTTGGAAGAATTTGACAAAGTTTTGGGGACTTCGGGCGGTTGATTTTCGCGTCAGCGATTGAGGTTTTGCGAATCGGTGAGTGGAAATGGGATTTCCAGTTTTGAAATATCTTTAAAGTGGTTTCGGAAACTTAGTGTAAGTTTGAAATGGTTTACTAAGTTCAGAAGTAAGTAAAGTGATTTTCTCCCTCAAATTGTGCTATTGTAAGCTTGATGATGCACTTGATTTTATATATGTTTATCTACTATTTTAAAGCATGATTTTGAGAAAGAGATTTTTTGTTTATGATGCCATGTTGTTAAAGAATGCACTAAGTAAGTGATCCTTGTATGTATGTGCTTATACATGTTTAATGAAGCATGGTTTAATGCTTGAAATATGGCTTATTGTGAATGCTTTGAAAACTGTGGGGTTTGTACTAAATGAGAATTATATTGGTAAGTGATGTGTGTAAAGTGGTTTACAAATGAAATCAGATATAGTTAGCCGGCTATAGGATTGAGTGCAATATAAACAAGTCACCTTGGATGTTGAGGGGTTGTGAATGTACCGAAAACTCCATCCAAGTACCCTAACGATTGAGGAAATTGAGTTGTGTCCTGTCTCTCGTTAGTGGGGGTTATACATCTACCGATGAGTGGTGTTGAGGGGTTGTAAGGTACCGAATACTTCACCACGAGTGTCACAACGGTGGAAGGTAGCTCACGTGTGTGAACCTTAAGATGCCAGTGAGAATGTATGAAGTGTTGGGACAACACTTGGGAATCTGTGTATCTGATACATTTTGATAAATGAGTATGTTGTTGATCACTTGTGAGCCAATATAATTGTTGTAATGCTATGAAATGTATATGGATGCATAGTATGGAAAAGCATGATTTAATCTTGAAACTTTGCATATGGTAGTTATGCATGAAAAGGTTTAAGATGAGCATGAAAAAATTATGTTGCTATTGAAGTATGTGATACTTGTTGCATCATGAATAACATGCTGATTTTGTTAATAAAGTGCATGGATTTCAATAAAGGCATGATGATTTACAAAAAGGCTTAAAAATGGTTTTCAAGCATTAATGGTATTTTTGGTTTTGAGCATTCCTCACTAAGCTTGTATGCTTATGCTCTCTTTTGCTCATCAATGCAAATAACTAAGTTTTTGGAGGCAACAACTTGCAAGGGGATCTAAGGAGACTTCACTTTTGAACATATGTTTCGTTTTATGAACTAGAGTAATAAGGGCATCGGAAGTACCATAGTCTATTTGGGAGAAGTGTATGAACTCCCTTTATGTGCATATTTAGTTATTGGTTTTGAACTTGTAATTGGCCTCTAATTGATGGTCTAAGTCTTGTTTTGAGATTTGATCTTTTTGATGCTGTTGCGTGTAAAAGAGTCTATCGCAATTGTAGTGCAAGTGTACACGACGCAAGTAGTAAAGTGATACGAAGTATCGGATATCGTCTCCACAGGGATTGGGCTAATGACTTCACCTTATTTCACTGCACGAAACTAAATAAATAATTAAGAGTTGTCACGAGAATAATAAAGTAAAACGTAAATAAAAGAGTTGGAATATAAAGATAGAGAAAACGGGCTGGTATTGAATTGCTTAGTAGTGCAGGTATTGCGATGCTCAGGAATTCCAATTCTGTCGTCGTGCCCGTCGCGGCAGCACCTGTCACGGCGGCTGTCCGTTGGCTGTCGCGGCAGCAGACACACCAACTCCGTACTTCAAGTTTGGCAAGAATCCTAGATCTGCCTTGGCCTATCCCTAGGTCCAAGTCTGTCGATGATCACGTCTTTGATGATACCTCCCGGCGTGAATCGAAGGATGAACACCGATGTGTATGAATTCTTCTTTAGCCACTTAACCTTGCCCTATCCCTAGGCACAAGATATTTCAACTATAAACTAGAGAACTCGCTCTTATTTCTTTCGTATACTTAACTCTCCCGATGCTAAGTAAATGGATAACCTCACAATGCTCTCCCGATGCTCTTGCAAGATGTTAATAACCAAAATAAGAGAACTTGAAGTTTATTTTATTGAACTTGGAAAATCCTAAAACAAAACAACCCTTGCAACTACTTTAAAAAACAACCTGTAGCCCTAGGGGGAATTTAGAACATGTCGGTGACGGGTAAACGACAGAGGGGTTTAGGTTATCGGTTATGGGGTAAGATGAGGGATGTTTCTCTAGGTTAAAACCTATGCCCTTATATAAGCTTTGGGCTCAAGTATTCTAAGTTAACAAGGATTACAACATTAATTAAAAGTAAGATTCAAATAAAGACTTAATCTCTAAGTATCCTACTTTGCAGCCGCCATCCTTGTTTCTAGGGAATTCCTCTCCTTGAGCTTTGGCTTGACATATCTTTTGATCCGGGGCTTGGAAAAATATTTGGCTTTCACACGACAGACGATCAGATTTTTCTCTATCTATCGAGGTCCACTTTACTTTTCCTCTTCATAAAGCTGCTGTCACCTTGCTGTCACGACAGGTCCATGGCAGCTTCGTCCTCCTCGTCTGCTAGTCCAGTTCAGCTCTTCTGCTTCTCTGCCCTGCGCCTGCCTTCTTTGTCAACTATGGCAGCTACCTGCAAAATAAGCCATCTTTTAGTAGAATCCGTGCCTTTAATCCATTTGTGATGTTTTGCTGTAAACTAACCTAAATGCAATGCAATGATGCTTGAATGTAGCAGAAATATGGGTTAAAAAGGGTGTAAATAATAGAACTTTTACACACTCAACACACCCCCAAAATCAAGTTTTTGCTTGCCCTCAAGCAATTAAACCTAAAAGAAAAATGAAAATTTTTGTGTTGGCTTTCAAACAATGAACTGTCCCTTACCCGTCGCTCACTCTCTATTGCGGCAGCAACCTGTCGGAAAGGTTAGGATCTGTCCGGAATCTCCCTATAGCTCTCGTGCAGTGTGTGCATGCTTGTGAACAGTTATATGCTAAGACTCTCTTAGTTTCACTAGAATATTCAACTTTTTAACTCGAATTTTTATGCCAAAGTTTATTTTCTTGAAGACACATTTTCATGCTTCTTTTTTTTCAAGCTAAATTTTTCTAGAGCCAGTTTTGGGCACCTCTAGTTAGCTTCCTAGAGCCGGTTTCGGGCACCTCTAGGTTTTTGATTTTCTTTTGCTATACTTCTTTCCTAGAGCCAGTGTTAGGCACCTCTAGGGGCTATTCAAGTTCTAAGCTTCCTATTCTAGCTTGGCTAAAAGAAATCTAAGCAATATAACAGTCACAAAGGTGTTTAAGTTTTCAGAACTATAGAAAGGCTCTAAACTTCTCCTTAAACTGTCCTAAAGATGCTGCCACGACAGAGCTTTCATGACAGGTAAGTTAACTTCACAGTTTTAAGCCAACAGTTTTAAATTTTCTAATTTTTTTTAGAGAACTTAATTAAAAAGAAGACACAACAATTAATAAAAAGATGTACTTAAGACTCCATTAATGATGGAGGGTTGCCACCCCCAAACTCGAGGGTTGCATTGCCCTCAATGCAAAATGGCAGAAAAACAAAAAATGAAGAAAAGTACATCACAAATGATAAAAGCAGGCAGCAATAAGAGGAAAATAAAAACTTAAATTTTCAGTCGCTGTCCTCGCTGCTGCTGCTGACACGGATCTGACGGCGGAGTCTGGGCTGTGGAGGAGGCTGGGCAAGTTCAGGGGCAGGTGCAGGGGCAGGTTGCTCCACGAGCTGGACGTCGGAACTGCTGCCACTGTCCCAAGTGCTGCTAGTGGTGGTGCTAGCCTTGGGCATCAGCTTCCTGTTTGCCACGTGCTTCTGCCTCTTGACAGGCGTAAACTCTCTCTCCAAATTCCTCCTGATCAGAGGGCTATCATCGGAGGCAGGCCTTTTTGTTCCTCTGGCAGAGGTGTCGGCCGGTGGACTACCTGCTGCCGTCGGGGCAGGTGATGTGGTGGAGGCAATAGAGTGGGAATGTGGGGAGGCAGGTGGTGTAGGTGTGTGGACAGGGGTGTGGACGGGAGTGGGGATATGGAAATAATGGGCAGGAAAAGTAGGGAATTGAACAACGGGAAAATTTAAAGTCTGGGTAATGAAGTTTACCGTCGAATTTGTGAAATCCCGGATGAAGGTCATCATTCCCATTTGTTTCTCCTCTACCCGTTGTAGTGCAGCAAGGATGTGGGCAGACTGGTCTGTCGGAGCGGTGGCGGCAGCAGGTTCAGGGGCAGGCTCCTCTGATGATTCTTCTGGGGAGCCGGCTGGATTGAAAGACGAGATAGGCGTAGCCACTACCAGCTCCATGAGGCTGTTGATGTTGTCGTCTGTCCAGCCTCTGCCCTTGATGAGTTTGTCGGAGGGTTCCTCGGGGACAGCAGCACAACGACATAAGGAGGTTATTGTGAACGGCAGGCAGAGGCGGGAGTCGGAGCGGAAGGTGCAGTCCAGGATGTTGTCACTCATATAGCAGCCCACATTAATAGGCCTGTCGTGCATGATGGAATGAATAAGGGCGAGCCGCTGCTGGTTAACTGTCGTGTGGTGGGAAGAAGGCATGATGCGCTTTTTGATAAAAGCGTTCCAGAGTTTAGCTTCAGGGAGGAGCTGCCCCCTTTTGACAGAGTGGGGGTTCTTTTTGCTGGTTGTCCATGTGGTTCCTTCCTCTGTCACCTCCGTCATAACATCACCATAGGCGGCAACATCGAGGGTGTCGAGAAATTTCTGGTGGGCATCATCATTGGGGCCAAAGTAGAGGCCAAACATGTGGTTGATGCTGTTAGCTGTGAAGGGCACTTTCACTCCTCGAACGGTGACAGAAGTTGCCGTTCTGCTGTCTATGGCAGCATAAAACTCCCGGACTAATGTGTCGTTTAGTTCTGCCGGTTGTTCCGCGAAGTGCTCCCATAGTTGAGTTGTGATGGCCTTTACGATGAACGGCCGGAGTCCCATGTTGGGTGCCTTTCGGATGTACACGAAACCCCGTTCCTCCCATAAATCCTTTGTGATGAAGGGCGTTGCTGCTGCCGAAGAAGAGGCTGAGGCTGAGGCAGCACTACGGCGGGTCTGTCTAGGCGACATGATAGTTGCAAGGGTTGTGAAAAATGAAGAAAGCAAATAAAACTAGAGGAGAAAGCAAGGAAGAATAAGCAGAAGTGAGAAAAATGAAAATGAAAATGGGGTTTTATAGCGGTCGAGTTGTTGCCCGTTTAATGCTGTAACAGCAGGCGTGAATAACGGGGCAACGGATGGGATTTAGCATGTCTGACGCGTCTGACACGCATTTATGCGTCTGTTACGCGTCTGCCACACGCTTCTGCGTCTGCCGTGTCCGTCTGTTGACAGCCTGTCATATCTGTCTGCGGCGGCAGCCGAAACGACAGGCTTCTATAAATAGGCGCTGTTCATTGACTTTGAGGCGTTGTCCATTGACTTTGAATTGGTGCCCGTATTTTAATGATCGGATTGTGATGGCACCATGGGGAAAAACTTGTACCACTTGGAACGGGCCAGACCATCTAGACTTTAGCTTTCCTGGGAAGAGTTTAAGTCTAGAATTAAACAACAATACAAGCTGCCCTTGTAACGCCCCGGTTTTGGGCTCAGAAGTTTTGGGCGTTGACCGGTTCGGTCAAAGTGCTGATCGAATATATAAGAGTGAATTTAGGAAAGCCTAGTTCGGGTTGCATTAAAAATATGGAAAAATGTTCTAAAATCATCTTTTAATATATATAAGTGAACTGTGAAATCAATTTTGGAAAATGAGGTTCGGAAGGTTGACATTTTGGCTAGTGACCAAAATGTAATTTTTGTAAGTTGCGGGACAGTTTTATAAAGGATTGAAACTTTGAATCTTTAAGGAGCTATTATTCCAAAAAGAGTTTCTCCAGATTTTTCTAAGATATTTTAAGGCTTTATTCTGATTTTAAAGATTATGAAATGTGGAGGGAAATCATTTTTACCATTTCTTAACTAACTTTTCATTTTCTCTCAATTTTCCTTTTCTCTCATTTTCTCTCCACCCAAACACAATTCTCCAGATTTTCTTCTCTGATTTTGGCATCTAAATCTCTCATTTCAACTCTCTTGTGATTCCTAATCATCTCATCAACAAAACCTCTCAATTTGCAAGTTGTTTCATTAAGCATTTTGGCTCTAAAAAGGAGAAATTCAAGTTTGGAGGTAAGAACGTCCTTCTCCTCTAAACTATCAGTTCTTTACTGAAATTCCTAAGTTCTCAATCCTTGATTTGTGTTTTGTTAATGGATTTTCAATTGAAATCTTGATTTTGGCTTAAAATGCAAGATTTGGTGATTTTGGTGAAATTTTCGTGTGATCTGTTTGGGCAGTGTTTTGAAGTGTCAAAATGATGTTAAATGAATGCTAAATTGATTAGAAGTTGAGGTTTAATCAATGCAATCCCGGATAGGTTGAATTTCCTAAGTTTGGCTTGAGTTTTTGGTTGTTTTTGGAGTGTTTTTGGTGATCTGTTATACTTGGAGGTATAAGGATGTGTTTGTGATCATTTTGGATGTTAATTGATGTTTAAAAATGGTTAGAAGTGATGGATCTTGGCTGGGTTAAGTTTTGGAAGTGTTTGGAGGTGATTTCGGTTGTGTTTGGTAGCCAAATTGTTGGATTTGGGATGAGCAGCGAGTTGAGTCTTGTTGCTGGTGTTTTTAATGCATAATGATGCATTAATCCTCTGTTGTTGTGTGCTTGAAACAGGGGAGTTTGATCCGTGAGCTTTGAAGGTGTTGCGGAAGGTTTTCGGATGCTTGGACGGCTTGTTGGCTAGCCTTGTTTTGTGTATCGGTGAGTGAAGTTGGATTTTCAGCTTTTAAACCAAGGTTGATGATTGAGATGCATGTGTTTTGCATGGTTTAAATCTATTTTGAAAGCATATTTTAGCATGGTTTAATGCTGGTTTTGAAATCCATTTGAGAAGGATGCTCAAGGTAAGGGATCCTTGGTTTTGTACATGGTAATTGTGGTTTAGATGCATAGTGTTGCATGTTGATCAATGGCTTTGTATGATGCTTTAAAACAGTGAATTGATGATGGTAAATGTTACTTTTTGCATATTGGTTATGCATGTGAATCATTGGATTAATGAGGTAATGGTTTTGCATATTGGTTATGCATGTGAATCATTGGACTAATGTGGTGATGGTTTTTGCATTGTGGTTATGCATATGAATCAGTGGAATAACATGGTAAGATGGTTATGTTGGCAAGTGATGAAAGTGGTTCTTGGTTCGTTGATCGGATATAGTTAGCCGGCTATAGGATTGGGTGCACCGTGAATTAAGTCGCCTTGGAGGTGGAGTGGTCAAGAGTGGACCGGTAAACTCCCTTCAAGTATCCTAACGAGATGGTTAAGGTCATAATGGATGTGTTGCCCATTCGAGGACCTTGGTTGAGCAAAGGTTATATGGTGTTTAAAAGTCCATATATGGGAACCTTGTGCTTGTTAAGATCACAATGGCGGAGTAAGTCCATGTGTGGATCTTGTGTGGGGTGTCCCGGATCTCGTTAGTGATTTTATACAACTACCAATCGGGTATGCAAAGGTTGTATGGTGTTTAAAAGTCCATACATGGGAACCTTGTGCATGTTGAGGTTGTATGGTGTTTAAAAGTCCATGCATGGGAACCTCGGGAAAAGCTAAGGTTGTATGGTGTTTAAAAGTCCATACATGGGAACCTTAGGCTTGTAAGGTCAAATGGTGTTTAAAAGTCCATTTGGGAGGCCTTGGATTGGTAGGGTGTATGGAGCGTAGGGATAACGCTCGGAATCCGCGTATCCGATCGGGTTGTTGAGTTGAAAAGTGGATGAGGTTGATCACTTGGAAGCCAATGTAATGTTCTTGATCATAAAGAAGCATGAGATGCTTGAAATGATGCATGATTGCATGTGAAGCATGAGATGCTTGAAAAGATGCATGGTTGCATGAAAAGTGTATGATGCTAGTGAATGCATGTTTACTTGTTAAGTTGGACAAGTGTTGATTATCATTTGACAAGTGATGCATATGTGCATGAAATCTCTTTAACGCATTGGAGTCTTGTTAAGACTTGTTTTAAAAGGCATGTGATAATAATGATGTTGTGGTTCATGAATTGCCTATGGTTAATGCATGTGTTGGCTTGCTTGGATAATGGTTTACAAGGGGTTTCTTGCTTGAAATGATGTTCAAGTTTTTGAATGGGTAATATGAAATGGAAGTGTTTTCCAAGGTTTTAATTTAGCTTTGCATATGGTGTTTATGCATGGAATGGCTAAAGGAATGTTTTTGCAAGTTGTACATTGAAATGGTTTTCTTAGTTTGCTGAGCTAAGGGTTGGTTTTCATGTATGTGCAATGCATAGTTTAAGCTTGTTGTTGAAAAGGGTTTTCAAACATGGTTTTGATTTGTCAAATCGGGTTGTTTTAAAGGTGTTTTGTAACCCGCTGCATTGATGGTGTTTTGGTTTTGAGCATTCCTCACTAAGCATTATGTGCTTACGCTCCTTTTTGTCCATCAATGCAGATTCTTGAGGTTTGGACAGCAAGGAGCAAGGGATTCAAGTGGACTCCAATTGAGATGTATGTCTCGGTGAATAGCTATGGTTAATAAAGGCAATGGGGGTAGAATCTCTCGGATTGATGTTTTTGTGTTCGTATATGTTCGGACAAGTATGTTTTAATGTTGTTGATGTTGCCGAATCATGTATTGGCTTTAATGAGATTGAATTGGAAAGTTTGTGCTTAAATGGTTGTTTGTGTAGGAAGCATGCCTATAGATTTGGGGCTTTTTGCATATGAAGTTAATTTGTTGATTTGTTGATGCTTACAAGTTTTATATATGTTGAATTGTATGCTGGTATAGTTTGGGGGCAATTGGAGCATGTTTGAATGATCAATTGCATGTTTTGGAATTGCATTTTGCTGCAATCTGTGCAGGCGTTTCGGAACAGTGTGCACCGTTTCGGAACGGGTGCCTTGAATGAACCCAGGCGTCCGAAACGGTATGCACCGTTTCGAAACGGTTTGGCCTCTGCCAGACCCCCGTTGCGGAACGTGTTGCAGAACGGCCAGTGTTTTGAAACGGGCTCTGCCTGTTTCGGAACGGGTGACCGTTGGAGGCTGACATGGGCGGTTAAATGTTTCAAAATGTTTGCATTTTGGTCCTGAAACTTGTTTGTGCAATTGTATGAGTTTGGGATGTCCGTTTGAGCTGAAATTTGGCAGGGAAGCATGAAACCTGATTTATTTTAAGTTGGTAACTTAAAATTTGGTTAAGTCCTTAAAGTTTTCAGAATTTACAATTTGGTCCCTAAAGTTGTAAATTGTTCAATTGGGTCCCTGTTTGATCTCTCATGTTTGTGATCTTTGGGTATGTTGTTTGCATGATCACATCTAAGGTTAATGTACATCTAGACAAGATTAAAAAGAAAAAAAAAGGGTTGTTAATCAAGGTTGACTTTCGGGTTGACTTTGGTTTTCCCCGTTTGACCTTCTTAATTCGGGTCAACCGTCCGGGCCGGGTTAAGGGGGTTACATTTGGTGGTATCAGAGCTGAGTTGCGAATGCTTGGGGAAAACGGTAAGTTGTTGTGATGTGTGTTTGTTGTTTACTTTGATGTGTGGTTGAAGGTTGGTTGAAACACGTGTTTCTGAGTATGCTGTTGATGTTTCTGAGCATCTTGCTGATGTATGCAAGCATGCTTTATGGTTATGAATCTTGGTTGAGCTTATGTGGATATGTGCTGATGTTGTGAGCTGATGTTATGCATGATGAAGGCGTAATGAGTATGTTATGTTGCTATTATGCTGTTGCAAGTGGATGTTGTTTGATGTAAGCATGATCAAAGTATGTTGTTTGATATGCTTGATGTTGTGATATCCATGTTGTGTTGACTGTTATGTCATGTAAAGGGGAGGATTCGGGATACCCATTGCCTTATTAATGTAGCTATTATGTTATTTGGAGTTGGAGTTTGAATCCTTGCTTAATGCTGGTCTAACTGGTTTGTTTGTTTGTTGTTGTTAGTAGTATGGCAAAGTCAATGGAAGAATGGCAGTTGGGTAAGATGGTTGCTGCCTTGGGGCAGGTTGTTAGGGCATGGAATTCACCCTTTTGTGGAGGTGTTTTGTCTCAGTCCTCTGTGCCTGGAGTTGAGGTGGTAAGGCAAGGGAAAAAGGTTGGTTCTGTGATGAAGAGTTCATCATCTGTTGAGCAGGAGGTGTTGGGAACATCTTAGGCTGTGGTAAAGGTATGGTCAGTGGATGAGCTGGCTGTGGGATGTGTGGGTTTGCCGAAGCAGCGTTTGCTTGATTTGGGTGCTGTGGAGTATCATGGTTCGACACCTGAGGCATTTGAGGCCTGGTTGGCCAGTGTGATTCTGATCTTGGATCAGGAAGGCTGTGATTATGCTTGTAAGCTGGGGAGTGTTGTTTCTTTGATGCTGGAGGATGCGTGTGTCTGGTGGACATCTGTGGCGGTGGCGTCACATATTCCTGATATTGATTGGGATTTCTTTGTATCTGCTTTTTGTGAAAGGTATCTTGGAAGGGAATTTCCAAGGATTGAACAAGGTGAAGATAGTGCTGTTGTGGAGCAAGTGTTGCTTGAGCAAGGGGTGGAATCTTAGCCACCGGTATGTGACCGTTATGAAAGGCGCCATGTTGGAGGATGTTGGAGCGCGGGCGCTTGTTGGAATTGTGGTTCCAAAATGCATGTTAAGCGTGATTGTCCTCTTGAGGTGAAGTCAGCTTTAGTGTTAGCCAAAGGGTCTCTGAAAGGTCGTGGGCACGGCCGAGGCAAGGTTCAGAGGTGGCAAAAAGAGCAGAAGGTTGTGAAGAGTTTGGGAAAAGAGAATTGCTGGAAATGTGGGTCTGCTGGACACATGAGACGTGATTGTTTGAGGTTGGCTCGGAACAGCCAAGGTTCCTTACCGCAAGGAGTTGGTGGTGACCCTGGTGTGTTAGCTGGTGCTGCAGTTGTGCCGCAGGAGGATGATGGTTCCGCAAGGAAGAGAGCTCGTCTAATGAAGCTTCAGGGTGGTGTTGTGTTTTCAGGTAACCTTGTTAAGTAATCTTTGCTCTAGTTACCTTAGTTTGGTTTCTGTTGGTTTTCCTTGCGTGGTAAGTTTAGTCTTGTTGCTAGCATGTTTGGGGTAATGGTAGTTGTTTGGGAACATCTTTGGTGTGAAGAAGGCTTAGTGAGTATCTCGTGGTTAATGGTTGTTGGTATGATGGAGTTAGATAAGTTAGGAGTGAGTTGGGAGGTTGTTTTTAGACAGATTTTGAGGATGTTATTGGAGGGTGTGAACTGGCATTCATGCACAGTTAAAATCATTGTTATATACTATATTATATATGTTGGTCCATGCATACATGTGGCATGACATTAGAGGTTTTGCATACATGTACATCAGGCATTGATAGGGCATGTAGGTGATCATGCATACGATGTTCACACTCGCTAATAACTAATCGAATCTGTTAGTGTGGTGGTTGGTTTGGATGATGGTTTTTAGAGGTTGTTTTGGTGCTGAGTGGGAGTTAGAAGTAATATTAAGCTAGTTTCTAGCAATGGTGAGGGTGGTATAGCCTGTGATGGAAGGATAGTGTTTGTTGCTTAAAGAGTTTAGTGGTTTGGTGGTGAAGGGTACCGGTTGAGGATAGTATCGGTTAAGTGGTTTGTATAGCTAAAAGGAAGTGGTAGTTCCTTGGTGCTAGTGATGTTGCAGTTTTGAGGTTGTGTTTCCAAGTGCTGTGGTAGCTTAGCTTTTAAGCTGTTGTGGAAGGGTTGTGTTTGTAAGTGTTGGTTCTTAGTAACCTTTGAGGAGTTCAGAAGCTGTTATGTGTGTTTTGGATAAGCAATGTTCTGGTAATGCAAGTGTTATGGTTGGAGTTTGAAGTGGAAGGATTATGAAAGATCGAAGGTTTTTGTTGGTTGTTTGGGTTCTTGTGAGAAGTGGTTGGCTGGTTGTGGTTAAGAAAGTTCTGTTTGAAGTTAGCTGGTGGTGTGTGGAACGGCTGACGGAGTCAAGTTGGGGTTGTGATGTAATTCTTGGAATCTGGGTGAGTAATCTTGGTGAGCTGTTATGGAATGTTAGCGGCAGATGTGAAGGATTATCAGCATTCGTTGAGGAGTTTGGGTAAGCAGTTGATGCTTAAAGATTTTTGCTTGTTGGGAAGATCCTTGGAAGAGGTTTGGGAGTTTGCAAGAGTTTTAGAAGCAGAAAGGTTTGCATAGTGGCTGTTTTGGATTGGTTGTTGTCACTGTGTAAACAAGTCTTGGAGGTTGTGTGTTACAGTGTGGTGTGCTGTAAAAGTTGATGTTCTTCAGGTTGAGGTTGGGGCTGTGTACGGTTCGGTTATGTGAAAGGTTAAGTTGTGGCTATCTTTGAGTGTTCTGGATTTTGTGAACAGTGTGTGGAGGTGCTAGGTTTGGTGGAGGTTTTGTGTGGAATGTGTTCAGTGGTAGTTGAGGCTGTTGTGTTGTCTTGTGTGTTGGTTTGAGAAGGTTGTTGTTCTCTTTTCGCCGGTTGAAATTTCGAGGACGAAATTTCCTAAGGGGGGGAGAGTTGTAACGCCCCGGTTTTGGGCTCAGAAGTTTTGGGCGTTGACCGGTTCGGTCAAAGTGCTGATCGAATATATAAGAGTGAATTTAGGAAAGCCTAGTTCGGGTTGCATTAAAAATATGGAAAAATGTTCTAAAATCATCTTTTAATATATATAAGTGAACTGTGAAATCAATTTTGGAAAATGAGGTTCGGAAGGTTGACATTTTGGCTAGTGATCAAAATGTAATTTTTGTAAGTTGCGGGACAGTTTTATAAAGGATTGAAACTTTGAATCTTTAAGGAGCTATTATTCCAAAAAGAGTTTCTCCAGATTTTTCTAAGATATTTTAAGGCTTTATTCTGATTTTAAAGATTATGAAATGTGGAGGGAAATCATTTTTACCATTTCTTAACTAACTTTTCATTTTCTCTCAATTTTCCTTTTCTCTCATTTTCTCTCCACCCAAACACAATTCTCCAGATTTTCTTCTCTGATTTTGGCATCGAAATCACTCATTTCAACTATCTTGTGATTCCTAATCATCTCATCAACAAAACCTCTCAATTTGCAAGTTGTTTCATTAAGCATTTTGGCTCTAAAAAGGAGAAATTCAAGTTTGGAGGTAAGAACGTCCTTCTCCTCTAAACTATCAGTTCTTTACTGAAATTCCTAAGTTCTCAATCCTTGATTTGTGTTTTGTTAATGGCTTTTCAATTGAAATCTTGATTTTGGCTTAAAATGCAAGATTTGGTGATTTTGGTGAAATTTTCGTGTGATCTGTTTGGGCAGTGTTTTGAAGTGTCAAAATGATGTTAAATGAATGCTAAATTGATTAGAAGTTGAGGTTTAATCAATGCAATCCCGGATAGGTTGAATTTCCTAAGTTTGGCTTGAGTTTTTGGTTGTTTTTGGAGTGTTTTTGGTGATCTGTTATACCTAGAGGTATAAGGATGTTTTTGTGAT
Organism: Hibiscus tridactylites; assembly: GCA_958450335.1. Classification (NCBI taxonomy): domain Eukaryota; kingdom Viridiplantae; phylum Streptophyta; class Magnoliopsida; order Malvales; family Malvaceae; genus Hibiscus; species Hibiscus tridactylites. The sequence goes on along the minus strand of OY288289.1, from coordinate 19,315,265 downwards.
CATTTTGGATGTTAATTGATGTTTAAAAATGGTTAGAAGTGATGGATCTTGGCTGGGTTAAGTTTTGGAAGTGTTTGGAGGTGATTTCGGTTGTGTTTGGTAGCCAAATTGTTGGATTTAGGATGAGCAGCGAGTTGAGTCTTGTTGCTGGTGTTTTTAATGCATAATGATGCATTAATCCTCTGTTGTTGTGTGCTTGAAACAGGGGAGTTTGATCCGTGAGCTTTGAAGGTGTTGCGGAAGGTTTTCGGATGCTTGGAAGGCTTGTTGGCTAGCCTTGTTTTGTGTATCGGTGAGTGAAGTTGGATTTTCAGCTTTTAAACCAAGGTTTGAAGGTTTTGGGAGCTTAGTTTAAGTCTAAACAACTTTGCTAAGCTCAAGAGTAAGTGATTGGATTTTCGCTTTTGAATTGTGTTGTGTTTTGGTTTTAAAAGCAATTGTGGTTGATGATTGAGATGCATGTGTTTTGCATGGTTTAAATCTGTTTTGAAAGCATATTTTAGCATTGGTTTAATGCTGGTTTTGAAAGCCATTTGAGAAGGATGCTCAAGGTAAGGGATCCTTGGTTTTGTACATGGTAATTGTGGTTTAGATGCATAGTGTTGCATGTTGATCAATGGCTTTGTATGATGCTTTAAAACAGTGAATTGATGATGGTAAATGTTACTTTTTGCATATTGGTTATGCATGTGAATCATTGGATTAATGAGGTAATGGTTTTGCATATTGGTTATGCATGTGAATCATTGGACTAATGTGGTGATGGTTTTTGCATTGTGGTTATGCATATGAATCAGTGGAATAACATGGTAAGATGGTTATGCTGGCAAGTGATGAAAGTGGTTCTTGGTTCGTTGATCGGATATAGTTAGCCGGCTATAGGATTGGGTGCACCGTGAATTAAGTCGCCTTGGAGGTGGAGTGGTCAAGAGTGGACCGGTAAACTCCCTTTAAGTATCCTAACGAGATGGTTAAGGTCATAATGGAGGTGTTGCCCATTCGAGGACCTTGGTTGAGCAAAGGTTATATGGTGTTTAAAAGTCCATATATGGGAACCTTGTGCTTGTTAAGATCACAATGGCGGAGTAAGTCCATGTGTGGATCTTGTGTGGGGTGTCCCGGATCTCGTTAGTGATTTTATACAACTACCAATCGGTTATGCAAAGGTTGTATGGTGTTTAAAAGTCCATACATGGGAACCTTGTGCATGTTGAGGTTGTATGGTGTTTAAAAGTCCATGCATGGGAACCTCGGGAAAAGCTAAGGTTGTATGGTGTTTAAAAGTCCATACATGGGAACCTTAGGCTTGTAAGGTCAAATGGTGTTTAAAAGTCCATTTGGGAGGCCTTGGATTGGTAGGGTGTATGGAGCGTAGGGACAACGCTCGGAATCCGCGTATCCGATCGGGTTGTTGAGTTGAAAAGTGGATGAGGTTGATCACTTGGAAGCCAATGTAATGTTCTTGATCATAAAGAAGCATGAGATGCTTGAAATGATGCATGATTGCATGTGAAGCATGAGATGCTTGAAAAGATGCATGGTTGCATGAAAAGTGTATGATGCTAGTGAATGCATGTTTACTTGTTAAGTTGGACAAGTGTTGATTATCATTTGACAAGTGATGCATATGTGCATGAAATCTCTTTAACGCATTGGAGTCTTGTTAAGACTTGTTTTAAAAGGCATGTGATAATAATGATGTTGTGGTTCATGAATTGCCTATGGTTAATGCATGTGTTGGCTTGCTTGGATAATGGTTTACAAGGGGTTTCTTGCTTGAAATGATGTTCAAGTTTTTGAATGGGTAATATGAAATGGAAGTGTTTTCCAAGGTTTTAATTTAGCTTTGCATATGGTGTTTATGCATGGAATGGCTAAAGGAATGTTTTTGCAAGTTGTACATTGAAATGGTTTTCTTAGTTTGCTGAGCTAAGGGTTGGTTTTCATGTATGTGCAATGCATGGTTTAAGCTTGTTGTTGAAAAGGGTTTTCAAACATGGTTTTGATTTGTCAAATCGGGTTGTTTTAAAGGTGTTTTGTAACCCGCTGCATTGATGGTGTTTTGGTTTTGAGCATTCCTCACTAAGCATTATGTGCTTACGCTCCTTTTTGTCCATCAATGCAGATTCTTGAGGTTTGGACAGCAAGGAGCAAGGGATTCAAGTGGACTCCAATTGAGATGTATGTCTCGGTGAATAGCTATGGTTAATAAAGGCAATGGGGGTAGAATCTCTCGGATTGATGTTTTTGTGTTCGTATATGTTCGGACAAGTATGTTTTAATGTTGTTGATGTTGCCGAATCATGTATTGGCTTTAATGAGATTGAATTGGAAAGTTTGTGCTTAAATGGTTGTTTGTGTAGGAAGCATGCCTATAGATTTGGGGCTTTTTGCATATGAAGTTAATTTGTTGATTTGTTGATGCTTACAAGTTTTATATATGTTGAATTGTATGCTGGTAAAGTTTGGGGGGCAATTGGAGCATGTTTGAATGATCAATTGCATGTTTTGGAATTGCATTTTGCTGCAATCTGTGCAGGCGTTTCGGAACAGTGTGCACCGTTTCGGAACGGGTGCCTTGAATGAACTAAGGCGTCCGAAACGGTATGCACCGTTTCGAAACGGTTTGGCCTCTGCCAGACCCCCGTTGCGGAACGTGTTGCGGAACGGCCCCGTGTTTCGAAACGGGCTCTGCCTGTAACCCCCTTAACCCGGCTTTACCAGCATGCTCCAAATGTCACCAAATCATGCAATAGATCATTCAAACATGCTCCAAATGTCACCAAACTTTACCAGCATGCAATTCAACATATTTATGACTTATAGGCATCATCAAATCAACAATCCAACATCATATGCAAAAAGCCCCAATTCTATAGGCATGCTTCCTACACAAGCTAGCTATTCAATACACAAAACTTCCAAAACAAGCATATAATGTTCCAATCCAAAAACCAGCAATCTTAACATCATTCAACATACTTAGGGAGTTCCAAACACCTCCCAAAACATTCACATTGGTCCCCCATTGCCAAATCACCCAAAAGCTAAAATGTTTAACAAAAACCTTCCATACATTGAGCTTTACTTGCACTTGAATTCTTGCCCTCCTTGCTGCCCTCAAAGCTCACTAATGTTCTGCATTATTGAATTAAGAAAACGAAGAGAGCGTAAGCAAAAGCTTAGTGAGGCATGCTCTTTAAAAACCATTCAATAATGCAATTAAAAACATTTATAAAACATGCTTTAAATCAACCTTTGCACATGCTCAAAAGCATACTTAAAACAAGCAATCTCATGCTTCATAACAACATTAAAGCAAGCATCTCATGCTTCATAATATACTTAACATGTCATATTGGCTCAAGTGATACATTCCATTTCTTAAAACAAGTTCATCAACTTCCCAAGGACTTTTAAACACCTTGGCCCCAAGGACTTTTAAACACCTTGGCCATGGACTTTTAAACACCATGAATGAGGACCACACAAGGACTTTTAACCACCTTTGTGTCCAAAGCTTGAATCACCCCAAGGACTTTTAAACACCTTGGCCCCAAGGACTTTTAAACACCTTGGCCCCATGGACTTTTAAACACCATGGCCCCATGGACTTTTAAACACCATGGAAAGGATCACCTAAGGACTTTTAACCACCTTAGTGTCCGCAACAAGAATCATCCAAGGACTTTTAACCACCTTGATGTTCTTAAGTAACAAGGCTCACTCAAGGACTTTTAACCACCTTAGTGACCTTAATCTTTTCAAAACATCACTTGCCAATATACATCATTTTCATCATTTAATCCACTGTTTTAAAGCATTAAACCAAGTCATTTTCATCATGCATTTCAAGGCATCAAACCACATTTAATCAATGTACAAAATCAAGGAACTCCTACCTAGAGTTACCTTCAACATATGGCTTACATCATCAGCAAAAACCATGCTTAAACATGCTTTCAAAACAGTAATTAAAACATGCAAATAAACATTTTGCATCACATCAAAATCATGGCCACCACTAGAGAGAAATTCCGAAAACTTACACTTGAGCTTAGCAAAGTTGTTTAGACTTAAACTAAGCTCCCAAAACCTTCAAACCTTGGTTTAAAAGCTGAAAATCCAATTTCCACAAATGCACTCACCGATTTCCACTTTGCTTCAAGCCAAAGCACCAAATCAAGCTTCCGGATCAACAACTCTTGGATCCAAAGATGCCTCCCCTGTTTCAACACATCAAAGCAGAGGATTAATGCATCATCATGCATTAATTGCTTCAATGAAAGCACCTAAACTCGCTGCTCTCACCCAACCTCCATTTTTGGCCACCAAACACAACCGAAAATGCATCCAAACTACTTCTAAACCATGCCCAGCCATAAACCAGCAAAACCACACTTCCATAAAACATCATATAACATCTAAAAACAACCTATTAACATCCTTATACCTCCAGCAACAACAGATCACCAAGATCACCTCAAAAACAACCTTGAAACACAAGCTAAACTTAGGAAACTCAACCTATCCAGGATTGCATCAATCAAAACTCAATTCCTTATCAAATTAGAGTTCATTTAACATCAAAAACACCTCTCAAATCACAGATTAATCAGATCTAACGAAAATCATCAAAAATCATCAAAATCTTGCATTATAAGCCAAGATCCATTAATCAACTTAAAAGTCTTTAATTAAACATCAATTTAGGATTGAAAACTTAGGAATTTCAGTAAAGAACTGATAGTTTAGAGGAGAAGGACGTTCTTACCTCCAAACTTGAGTTTCTCCTCTTTTTGCAATCAAAATCCTTGTTGAAACAATTAGCAATTGAAGAGGTTTTGAAGATACAATGATTAGGAATCAAATGAGAGTTGAAAGGAGGGATTTAGGTGAAGAAATCAGATCCAATTCTCTGGAAAAGTAGTGTTTGGGTTGAGAGAAAATGAGAGAAAGAAAATTGGAAAGTTAGTTAAGAAAATAGCCAAATGGCTTCCCTCCAATTTTAATAACCTTTAAAATCAGATTTTAGACTTAAAATATCTTAGAAAAATCTGGAGAAACTCCCTTTGGGTAAATAGCTCCTTAAAGATTCAAAGTTTCAACCCTTTATAAAACAGTCACAAAACTTGCGAAATTTACATTTTGGTCACTAGCCAAAATGTCACACTTCCAAAACTCATTTTCCAAAATTGATTTCACAGTTCACTTAATTATATTAAAAGATGATTTTAGAACATTTTTCCATATTTTTAATGCAACCGAACTAGGCTTTCCTAATTTCACCTCTTTAGATTCGAACAGCACTTTGACCAACCGGTCAACGCCCAAAACTCCTAAGCCCAAAACCGGGGCGTTACAACTCTCCCCCCCTTAAGAAATTTCGTCCTCGAAATTTACCTGAAGGAAAGAGATAAGGAAACTGCTTCAGCATGTCTTCCTTCCGCTCCCACGTGGCTTCCTCAACACCGCGATGCTTCCACAGCACCTTCACCAACTCAATGGTCTTGCCACGAAGAACCTTGCTATCCGAATCCAGAACCTTCACCGGTTCCTCATCATAGGTCAAATCCGGATTCAAAACCACTTCCTCCACAGGCATCACATGCGAAGGATCAGATCTATACTTCCGGAGCATAGAAACATGGAACACATCATGGATCTTCTCCAACTCCTGAGGTAACCTCAGCCGATACGCAACAGGACCCACACGCTCAACCACCACATATGGTCCAATGTACCGAGGGCTCAACTTACCCTTCCGGCCAAACCTCATCACCTTCTTCCAAGGCGAAACCTTCAAGAACACACGGTCACCCACCGCATACTCTATCTCCTTACGCTTCAAATCCGCGTAAGACTTTTGCCGATCAGAGGCAGCCTTCAACCTCTCACAAATGAGCTTCACCTTCTCGGTGGTCCCTTTCAACAAGGCCGGCATCGAAACCAACTTTTGACCAGTTTCAGCCCAACATAGAGGAGTCCTACACTTCCTCCCATACAGAGCCTCATAAGGTGCCATCTGTATACTCGCCTGATAACTATTGTTATAAGCGAACTCAACCAAAGGCAGATGTTTCTCCCAAGAACCTTGGAACTCAATCACACAACACCTCAGCATATCCTCCAAAATCTGGATAACCCTCTCAGACTGACCATCCCACTGAGGATGATAGGATGTACTGAAATGCAACCTTGTACCCAGAGCTTGATGCAAACACTACCAGAAACGCGATGTGAACCTCGGATCCCTATCCGACACAATCGACTTAGGCACACCATGCAGCCTCACAATCTCAGCAATGTACAACTCTGCCAGCTTATCCAAAGAAAACGTAGTATGCACAGGCAAGAAATGCGCACACTTCGTCAAGCGATCCACAATCACCCAAACAGAATTCTTCTTCGAAGGAGACAAAGGTAAACCAGATACAAAATCCATGGTAACCCTCTCCCACTTCCATTCAGGGATTTTCAACGGTTGCAACAAACCAGAAGGAACCTGATGTTCAGCCTTAACTCGCTGACACACCAAACACTTGCTCACAAACTTTGCAACATCCTTCTTCAAACCCACCCAATAGTACTCATCACGAAGATCACGGTACATCTTAGTACTACCAGGGTGCATAGCAAAAGGACTACTATGACCTTCAGTCAGAATAGCACGCCTCAACTCAGCATCTGCATGCACTACTATCCGACTACCAAAACACAACACATCATCCTCATTAAAGCAGAAATCCGAAGGTCTACCCTCCGCGATATCCTGAACATGAGACACCAAGGAATCATCCAACAACTGCTTTTCCTTAATCAATTGAACCAACGATGGTTTCACTTGCAACTCAGCAACAAGACCACCATCTCGCGATATGCTCAAGCTAGCAAACATAGCTCTCAGCTCAACAGCTACCTTCCTACTCAAGGCATCTGCAACAACATTAGCTTTTCCAGGATGATACTCAATCGTCAGATCATAATCCTTGAGCAACTCCAACCAACGCCGCTGCCTAAGATTCAACTCCTTCTGAGACATCAAATTCCTCAAACTCTTGTGATCCGTGTACACAGTACACTTCTCACCATACAGATAATGTCTCCAGATCTTCAGAGCAAACACCACTGCAGCCAGCTCAATGTCATGCGTAGGATAGTTGCGCTCATGCACTTTCAACTGTCGCGATGCATAAGCCACAACCTTACCCTCTTGCATCAGCACACACCCCAAACCAACATAGGATGCATCACTATAGACAACAAACTCTTTCCCTGATTCAGGCTGAATCAAGATAGGAGCTTGCGTCAAAGCCGCCTTCAGCTTCTCAAAAGCTTGCTGTCTCGCTTCCGTCCACTCATACTTAACATCCTTCTGCAACAGCTTCGTCAAAGGAGCAACAATCTTGGAAAAACCATCCACAAACCTCCGGTAGTATCCCGCCAAACCAAGGAAACTACGGACCTCATGAACAGACTTAGGAACTTTCCAGTTCATCACGGCTTCAATCTTCTGAGGATCAACACGAATCCCCTCAGCTGAGACCACATGCCCAAGAAACACCACCTCCTTAAGCCAGAACTCACACTTGCTCAGCTTAGCATAAAGCTGATTCTCCAACAAAGCTTGCAAAATAATCCTCAAATGCTCTTCGTGCTCCTCCTCAGTACGCGAGTACACGAGGATATCATCAATGAACACAACAACGAACTTGTCCAAGTATTCATGAAACACACGATTCATCATGTCCATAAAAGCAGCAGGAGCATTTGTCAAACCAAACGGCATCACAAGGAACTCATAATGCCCATACCTTGTCCTGAAAGCTGTCTTAGGCACATCCACATCCTTCACCTTCAACTGATAATACCCTGACCTCAAGTCAATCTTAGAGAACACAGCAGCTCCCCGAAATTGATCAAAGAGATCATCAATCCTTGGCAAAGGATACCGATTCTTGATAGTCAACTTGTTCAGCTGACGGTAATCAATGCACATCCTCATAGTGCCATCTTTCTTCTTCACAAACAAGACCGGTGCTCCCCAAGGTGACACACTCGGCCGGATGAAACCACGATCTAGCAGCTCTTGCAACTGCGTCTTCAGCTCCTTCAGCTCCTTAGGTGCCATTCTATAGGGAGTAATGGACACAGGAGTTGTATTCTCATACAACTCAATTCCAAACTCCACCTCGCGATTAGGAGGTAAACCAGGCAACTCCTCAGGAAAAACACCAGGAAACTCCTTCACAACCTTGATATCTTGCACCCTCAACTCCTTAGAGCTAGGATTCATCACAAAAGCTAGATAAGCTTCACAACCCTGCCTCAGCATCCTGCTCACCTCCAAGGTAGACACCACATTGGCAAGAAACTTCACATTCTCACCAACCACAACAACTTCATAATCATCCGCAAGCTTAAGCGAAACCCGCTTATTTTCACAATCCGCAACAGCACGATGCTCAGCAAGCCAATCCATACCAAGGATCACATCAAAACCATAGAAGGGCAACTCCATAAGATCAACATGAAAGACATGTTCTTGAACAACCAAGGGACACCTTCTATAAAGCTTTCGAGTTACAACAGTTTCACCAAAAGAACTAGTGACACGAACACCAACATCCAAAGACTCAACATGCAAACCAAGCAATTCAGCATGCTCACGCAAAATGTATGAATGTGTAGATCCAGAATCAATCAAAGAAAGCAACGACAAGGATTGCAAAGTAAAGGTACCTGCAATCACATCTGCATCATTCCTTCCCTCGCGCTGAGCATACACCCTAGCTTGGCCTCCACCTTCAGGCTGAATAGCCACAACATGGGCCACTCCACGACCACCTTCCTCTCTCCTCTGGAAATTACCACGGCCGCGCCCACGACCTCTCTGCTGTGCAGCAACAACAGGAGCACGCTCTTGGCCACCAGCCAACCTCGGACAATCTCGCCTCAGATGGTCAACAGAACCACAATTCCAACATCCATTACCAGCTGCCGCAACAGGAGCTTGCACCTCCCTCACAGCACGAGGACAGTCACGCTTCATGTGACCACGAGAACCACAGATCCAACAAGCACTAGGATCAGCTCTAGCATAACCACCTCTAGCAGGTGCACCGCCAACTCTCTTGGCTGAGGACTGATACTTCTGGTCACGTCCCCTCTTGTTCCGTCCACCTCCGGAACTAAACTCAGCAGCTCTCTTGCCAGAACTCGCTCCAGCACCTTTCGCAGATATACCCAAGTTCATCTCAATGTCCTTGGCTCGGCCCACCAACACATCAAAATCATCATATTCAGTGGCCAGCACATACATCTTTACATCCGTCACAAGACCATAACGGAACCTCTCGCACCTTGCTCACTCATCAGGTATCAGCTCCGGTGCATACTGACTGAGCCGCACAAACTGCACCTCATACTCAGCCACACTCACGCTCCCTTGGGTAAGAGACATGAATTCACGCTTTTTCTCATCAAGATATCTCACTCCCAGATATCTCCTCTTGAACACATTCTGAAAGAATGTCCAAGTAACATCAGCTTCAGCCATCCCAGCTATGGTGGTCGTCCACCATGTATACGCATCGTCCTGCAGCAAGGACACAACACATCCCAACTTTTGCACATCCGTGCAGCTCATCTGACCCAAGATACGCTTGGTACTCTCTAGCCAAGCTTCCAAACTCTCAGCAGACATACCCCTGAACTCAGTCCCACCAAGACTGCGCAGACGTTCCAAAGGTAGTCTAACTCCAGCATCTCCCTGATGCCCAGCTCCTTGAGCTCCAGCTATTGCTGCTCGAAAAGCACCCGCAATAGCTTGTACCAGCATAGACATATCAGGCATAGCTTGCCCCTGACCAACCTCTGGTCCAGCAGCTCCAGCACCAGCTGCAGCTTCAGCTCTCTCACCTCTAGCACCACCACCAGGCGAAGGAGGGGGTAACACTGCACTACCCGTATTCTCTTCATTCTCGTTCTTGTTGGGAGCCGTAGCTCGCACACTACCTCTTAACTCTCTACGTGGTGCCATACTTTTACCATGCAATCACAATGCAAATAAAACAAGTCAGGCCCAGCAAGGTAAGCAATCCAAGTATTCAAGCTCAATTTTATTCAAAATCAACATCATTTCATTAGCTTTTGTTTGGAAATGGGTACCCTCAACATGCAACATCACAACATACATCTCAAATGCATCAACAACACAAGCCACTAAACATGCTTTCACACAACAAGCATACAAGACAAACATGCTTCAATCATGCATACACTCATTCCCAATTACTCGAGAACTCAGCTCTGATACCACCAAATGTAACCCCCTTAACCCGGCCTAGATGGTTGACCTGAATTAAGAAAGTCACACGGGGAAAACCAAAGTCAACCCGAAAGTCAACCTTGATTAACGACCCTTTTTTCCTTTTTTAATCTTGTCTAAATGCACATTAGTCCTAATTGTGATCACACAAACATCATACACAAAGATCACAAACATCAGAGATCAAACAGGGACCCAATTGAACAAATTACAACTTTAGGGACCAAATTGTAATTTCTGATAATTAAAAGGACTTAACCCAAATTAATGTTACCAACTTGAAATTAATCAGGTTTCATGCTTCTCTGTGAAATTTCAGCTCAAAAAGACTTCCCAAGCTCATGCAATTGAACAAACAATTTTCAGGACCAAAACGCAAACAATTCAAAACATATAACTGCCCATGTCAGCCCCCAACGGTCGACCGTTCCGAAACAGGTAGACCCCGTTTCGGAACACGGGCCGTTCCGCAACGGGTTCCGAAACATAGGCTTGGCAGAGACCAAACCGTTTCGAAACGGTGCAAACCGTTTCGGACGCCTGGGTTCATGCAAGGCACCCGTTCCGAAACGGTGCACACTGTTCCGAAACGCCTGCACAGATTGCAGCTAAAAGGCATTCCAAATCATGCAATAGATCATTCAAACATGCTCCAAATGTCACCAAACTTTCCCAGCATGCAATTCAACATATTTATGACTTATAGGCATCATCAAATCAACAATCCAACATCATATGCAAAAAGCCCCAATTCTATAGGCATGCTTCCTACACAAGCTAGCTATTCAATACACAAAACTTCCAAAACAAGCATATAATGTTCCAATCCAAAAACCAGCAATCTTAACATCATTCAACATACTTAGGGAGTTCCAAACACCTCCCAAAACATTCACATTGGTCCCCCTTTGCCAAATCACCCAAAAGCTAAAATGTTTAACAAAAACCTTCAATACATTGAGCTTTACTTGCACTTGAATTCTTGCCCTCCTTGCTGCCCTCAAAGCTCACTAATGTTCTGCATTATTGAATTAAGAAAACGAAGAGAGCGTAAGCAAAAGCTTAGTGAGGCATGCTCTTTAAAAACCATTCAATAATGCAATTAAAAACATTTATAAAACATGCTTTAAATCAACCTTTGCACATGCTCAAAAGCATACTTAAAACAAGAAATCTCATGCTTCATAACAACATTAAAACAAGCATCTCATGCTTCATAATATACTTAACATGTCATATTGGCTCAAGTGATACATTCCATTTCTTAAAACAAGTTCATCAACTTCCCAAGGACTTTTAAACACCTTGGCCCCAAGGACTTTTAAACACCTTGGCCTTGGACTTTTAAACACCATGAATGAGGACCACACAAGGACTTTTAACCACCTTTGTGTCCAAAGCTTGAATCACCCCAAGGACTTTTAAATACCTTGGCCCCAAGGACTTTTAAACACCTTGGCCCCATGGACTTTTAAACACCATGGCCCCATGGACTTTTAAACACCATGGAAAGGATCACCTAAGGACTTTTAACCACCTTAGTGTCCGCAACAAGAATCATCCAAGGACTTTTAACCACCTTGATGTTCTTAAGTAACAAGGCTCACTCAAGGACTTTTAACCACCTTAGTGACCTTAATCTTTTCAAAACATCACTTGCCAATATACATCATTTTCATCATTTAATCCACTGTTTTAAAGCATTAAACCAAGCCATTTTCATCATGCATTTCAAGGCATCAAACCACATTTAATCAATGTACAAAATCAAGGAACTCCTACCTAGAGTTACCTTCAACATATGGCTTACATCATCAGCAAAAACCATGCTTAAACATGCTTTCAAAACAGTAATTAAAACATGCAAATAAACATTTTGCATCACATCAAAATCATGGCCACCACTAGAGAGAAATTCCGAAAACTTACACTTGAGCTTAGCAAAGTTGTTTAGACTTAAACTAAGCTCCCAAAACCTTCAAACCTTGGTTTAAAAGCTGAAAATCCAATTTCCACAAATGCACTCACCGATTTCCACTTTGCTTCAAGCCAAAGCACCAAATCAAGCTTCCGGATCAACAACTCTTGGATCCAAAGATGCCTCCCCTGTTTCAACACATCAAAGCAGAGGATTAATGCATCATCATGCATTAATTGCTTCAATGAAAGCACCTAAACTCGCTGCTCTCACCCAACCTCCATTTTTGGCCACCAAACACAACCGAAAATGCATCCAAACTACTTCTAAACCATGCCCAGCCATAAACCAGCAAAACCACACTTCCATAAACATCATATAACATCTAAAAACAACCTATTAACATCCTTATACCTCCAGCAACAACAGATCACCAAGATCACCTCAAAAACAACCTTGAAACACAAGCTAAACTTAGGAAACTCAACCTATCCGGGATTGCATCAATCAAAACTCAATTCCTTATCAAATTAGAGTTCATTTAACATCAAAAACACCTCTCAAATCAAAGATTAATCAGATCTAACGAAAATCATCAAAAATCATCAAAATCTTGCATTATAAGCCAAGATCCATTAATCAACTTAAAAGCCTTTAATTAAACATCAATTTAGGATTGAAAACTTAGGAATTTCAGTAAAGAACTGATAGTTTAGAGGAGAAGGACGTTCTTACCTCCAAACTTGAGTTTCTCCTCTTTTTGCAATCAAAATCCTTGTTGAAACAATTAGCAATTGAAGAGGTTTTGAAGATACAATGATTAGGAATCAAATGAGAGTTGAAAGGAGGGATTTAGGTGAAGAAATCAGATCCAATTCTCTGGAAAAGTAGTGTTTGGGTTGAGAGAAAATGAGAGAAAGAAAATTGGAAAGTTAGTTAAGAAAATAGCCAAATGGCTTTACCCAAATGTAAATTTCGCAAGTTTTGTGACTGTTTTATAAAGGGTTGAAACTTTGAATCTTTAAGGAGCTATTTACCCAAAGGGAGTTTCTCCAGATTTTTCTAAGATATTTTAAGTCTAAAATCTGATTTTAAAGGTTATTAAAATTGGAGGGAAGCCATTTGGCTATTTTCTTAACTAACTTTCCAATTTTCTTTCTCTCATTTTCTCTCAACCCAAACACTACTTTTCCAGAGAATTGGATCTGATTTCTTCACCTAAATCCCTCCTTTCAACTCTCATTTGATTCCTAATCATTGTATCTTCAAAACCTCTTCAATTGCTAATTGTTTCAACAAGGATTTTGATTGCAAAAAGAGGAGAAACTCAAGTTTGGAGGTAAGAACGTCCTTCTCCTCTAAACTATCAGTTCTTTACTGAAATTCCAAAGTTTTCAATCCTAAATTGATGTTTAATTAAAGGCTTTTAAGTTGATTAATGGATCTTGGCTTATAATGCAAGATTTTGATGATTTTTGATGATTTTCGTTAGATCTGATTAATCTGTGATTTGAGAGGTGTTTTTGATGTTAAATGAACTCTAATTTGATAAGGAATTGAGTTTTGATTGATGCAATCCCGGATAGGTTGAGTTTCCTAAGTTTAGCTTGTGTTTCAAGGTTGTTTTTGAGGTGATCTTAGTGATCAGTTGTTGCTGGAGGTATAAGGATGTTAATAGGTTGTTTTTAGATGTTATATGATGTTTATGGAAGTGTGGTTTTGCTGGTTTATGGCTGGGCATGGTTTAGAAGTGGTTTGGATGCATTTTCGGTTGTGTTTGGTGGCCGAAAATGGAGGTTGGGTGAGAGCAGCGAGTTTCGGTGCTTTCATTGAAGCAATTAATGCATGATGATGCATTAATCCTCTGCTTTGATGTGTTGAAACAGGGGAGGCATCTTTGGATCCAAGAGTTGTTGATCCGGAAGCTTGATTTGGTGCTTTGGCTTGAAGCAAAGTGGAAATCGGTGAGTGCATTTGTGGAAATTGGATTTTCAGCTTTTAAACCAAGGTTTGAAGGTTTTGGGAGCTTAGTTTAAGTCTAAACAACTTTGCTAAGCTCAAGTGTAAGTTTTCGGAATTTCTCTCTAGTGGTGGCCATGATTTTGATGTGATGCAAAATGTTTATTTGCATGTTTTAATTACTGTTTTGAAAGCATGTTTAAGCATGGTTTTTGCTGATGATGTAAGCCATATGCTGAAGGCGGCTTTGACGCAAGCTCCTATCTTGATTCAGCCTGAATCAGGGAAAGAGTTTGTGGTCTATAGTGATGCATCCTATGTTGGTTTGGGGTGTGTGCTGATGCAAGAGGGTAAGGTTGTGGCTTATGCATCGCGGCAGTTGAAAGTGCATGAGCACAACTATCCTACGCATGACATTGAGCTGGCTGCAGTGGTGTTTGCTCTGAAGATCTGGAGACATTATCTGTATGGTGAGAAGTGTACTGTGTACACGGATCACAAGAGTTTGAGGTATTTGATGTCTCAGAAGGAGTTGAATCTTAGGCAGCGGCGTTGGTTGGAGTTGCTCAACGATTATGATCTGACGATTGAGTATCATCCTGGAAAAGCTAATGTTGTTGCGGATGCCTTGAGTAGGAAGGTAGCTGTTGAGCTGAGAGCTATGTTTGCTAGCTTGAGCATATCACGAGATGGTGGTCTTGTTGCTGAGTTACAAGTGAAACCATCGTTGGTTCAGTTGATTAAGGAAAAGCAGTTGTTGGATGATTCCTTGGTGTCTCATGTTCAGGATATCGCGGAGGGTAGACCTTCGGATTTCTGCTTTAATGAGGATGATGTGTTGTGTTTTGGTAGTCGGATAGTAGTGCATGCAGATGCTGAGTTGAGGCGTGCTATTCTGACTGAAGGTCATAGTAGTCCTTTTGCTATGCACCCTGGTAGTACTAAGATGTACCGTGATCTTCGTGATGAGTACTATTGGGTGGGTTTGAAGAAGGATGTTGCAAAGTTTGTGAGCAAGTGTTTGGTGTGTCAGCGAGTTAAGGCTGAACATCAGGTTCCTTCTGGTTTGTTGCAACCGTTGAAAATCCCTGAATGGAAGTGGGAGAGGGTTACCATGGATTTTGTATATGGTTTACCTTTGTCTCCTTCGAAGAAGAATTCTGTTTGGGTGATTGTGGATCGCTTGACGAAGTGTGCGCATTTCTTGCCTGTGCATACTACGTTTTCTTTGGATAAGCTGGCAGAGTTGTACATTGCTGAGATTGTGCGGCTGCATGGTGTGCCTAAGTCGATTGTGTCGGATAGGGATCCGAGGTTCACATCGTGTTTCTGGTAGTGTTTGCATCAAGCTCTGGGTACAAGGTTGCATTTCAGTACATCCTATCATCCTCAGTCGGATGGTCAGTCTGAGCGGGTTATTCAGATCTTGGAGGATATGTTGAGGTGTTTGCAACTAACTTTTCTCAATTTTCTTTCTCCCATTTTCTCTCAACCCAAACACTTTCTCTCCAGAGAATTTGATCTGATTTTCTCACCTAAATCCCTCCTTTCAACTCTATTTTGAGTCCTAATCATAGTATCTACAAAACCTCTTCAATTGCTAATTGATTTAACAAGGTTTTTGATTCCAAAAAGAGGAGAAACTCAAGTTTGGAGGTAAGAACGTCATTCTCCTCTAAACTATCAGTTCTTTACTGAAATTCCTAAGTTTTCAATCCTTAATTGATGTTTTATTAAAGGTTTTTAAGTGGTGAAATGGATCTTGGCTTATAATGCAAGATTTGGTGATTTTTGATGATTTTCGTTAGATCTGATTAATCTGTGATTTGAGATGTGTTTTTGATGTTAAATGAACTCTAAATTGATAAGGAATTGAGTTTTGATTAATGCAATCCCGGATAGGTTGAGTTTCCTAAGTTTAGCTTGTGATTCAAGGTTGTTTTTGAGGTGATCTTGTGGATCTGATGTTGCTGGAGGTATAAGGATGTTAATAGGTTGTTTTTAGATGTTATATGATGTTAAAGGATGTGTGGTTTTGCTGGTTTATGGCTGGGCTTTGTTTAGAAGTGGTTTGGATGCATTTTCGGTTGTGTTTGGTAGCCGAAAATGGTGTGTGGATGAGAGCAGCGAGTTTAGGTGCTTTCATTGAAGCAATTAATGCATGATGATGCATTAATCCTCTGCTTTGATGTGTTGAAACAGGGGAGGCATCTTTGGATCCAAGAGTTGTTGATCCGGAAGCTTATTTTGGTGCTTTGGCTTGAAGCAAAGTGGAATCGGTGAGTGCGTATTTGAAAATTGGGTTTTCGGCTTTGAAACCAATGTCTTGGGAGCTTAGTTTAAGTCTAAACAACTTTGCTAAGATCAAGTGTAAGTTTTCGGAATTACTCTCTAGTGGTGGCCATGATTTTGATGTGATGCAAAGTGGTTTATTGCATGTTTTAATTACTGTTTTGAAAGCATGATTTAGCATGGTATTTGCTGATGTTGTAAGCCATATGTTGAAGGAAACTCTAGGTAAGAGTTCCTTGTTTTTGTACATTGATTAAATGTGGTTTGATGCTTTTAAATGCATGATGAATATGGCTTGGTTTAATGCTTTAAAACAGTGGATTAATTGATGAAAATGATGTTCATTGGCAAGTGATGTTTTAAAAAGGGTTAAGGTCACTAAGGTGGTTAAAAGTCCTTGACTGAGCCTTGTTACTTAAGAACATCAAGGTGGTTAAAAGTCCTTGGATGTTCTTGTTGCGGACACTAAGGTGGTTAAAAGTCCTTAGGTGATCCTTTCCATGGTTTTTAAAAGTCCATGGGGCCATGGTGTTTAAAAGTCCATGGGGCAAAGGTGTTTAAAAGTCCTTGGGGCCAAGGTGTTTAAAAGTCCTTGGGGTGAATCAAGCTATGGACACAAAGGTGGTTAAAAGTCCTTGTGTGGTCCTCTTTCATGGTGTTTAAAAGTCCATGGCCAAGGTGTTTAAAAGTCCTTGGGGCCAAGGTGTTTAAAAGTCCTTGGGAAAGTTGATGAACTTGTTTTAAAGAAATGGAATTTATCACTTGAGCCAATATGACATATTATGATGAAGCATGAGATGCTTGTTTTAAGAATGCTTTTGAGCATGTGCAAAGGTTGATTTAAAGCATGATTTGTAAATGTTTTTAAATGCATTATTGAATGGTTTTTAAGAGCATTCCTCACTAAGCTTTTGCTTACGCTCTCTTCCGTTTTCTCAATTCAATAATGCAGAACATTAGGGAACCTTGAGGGCAGCAAGGAGGGCAAGCATTCAAGTGAAAGTAGAGCTCAATGTATGGAAGGTTTTGTTGGTACATTTTAGCTTTTGGTAATTTGGCAATGGGGGACCAATGTGTATGTTTTGGGAGGTGTTTGGAACTCCCTAAGTATGTTGAATGATGATAAGAATGCTGGTTTTTGTGTTGGATCATTACATGCTTGTTTTGGAAGTTTGTGTTTGAATAGCTAGCTTGTGTAGGAAGCATGCCTATAGATTTGGGGCTTTTTGCATATGTTGTTGTTTTGTTGATTTGATGATGCTAGCAAGTCTTATATATGTTGAATTGCATGCTGGTAAAGTTTGGTAGCATTTGGAGCATGTTTGAATGATCAATTGCATGTTTAAGTGTGCATTTTGCTGCAATCTGTGCAGGGCGTTTCGGAACAGTGTGCACCGTTTCGGAACGGGTGCCTTGAATGAACCCAGGCGTCCGAAACGGTAGGCACCGTTTCGAAACGGTTTGGCCACTGCCAGCCCGTGTTCCGATACGTGTTGCGGAACGGCCCGTGTTTCGGAACGGGGTCTACCTGTTTCGGAACGGTCGACCGTTGGGGGCTGACATTGGCAGTTAAATGTTTTGAATTGTTTGCATTTTGGTCCTGAAACTTGTTTGTGCAATTGTATAAGTTCGGGAAGTCCTTTCGAGCTGAAATTTCACAGAGAAGCATGAAACCTGACTAATTTCAAGTTGGTAACATTAATTCGGGTTAAGTCCTTCTAATTATCAGAAATTTCAATTTGGTCCCTAAAGTTGTAATTTTGTTCAATTGGGTCCCTGTTTGATCTCTGATGTTTGTGATCTTTGTGTATGATGTTTGTGTGATCACAATTAGGACTAATGTGCATCTAGACAAGATTTAAAAGAAAAAAAGGGTCGTTAATCAAGGTTGACTTTCGGGTTGACTTTGGTTTTCCCCGTGTGACTTTCTTAATTCGGGTCAACCGTCTAGGCCGGGTTAAGGGGGTTACAGATCTGGGATTCTTGCCAAACTTGAAGTACGGAGTTGGTGTGTCTGCTGCCGCGACAGCCAACGGACAGCCGCCGCGACAGGTGCTGCCGTGACGGGCACGACGACAGAACTGGAATTCCTGAGCATCGCAATACCTGCACTACTGAGCAATTCAATACCAGCCCGTTTTCTCTATCTTGATATTCCAACTCTTTTATTTACGTTTTACTTTATTATTCTCGTGACAACTCTTAATTATTTCTTTACTTTCGTGCAGTGAAATAAGGTGAAGTCATTAGCCCAATCCCTGTGGAGACGATATCCGATACTTCGTATCACTTTACTACTTGCGTCGTGTACACTTGCACTACAATTGCGATAGACTCTTTTACACGCAACAATTTTTTGGCGCCGTTGCCGGGGATTTGCAACATAACTACATCTTTCTTTTATTGCACTTTGCGTTTTTATTTTTGTTTTCGTTTTTATTTTTATTTTTCTTTAATTTTTCTTTTGTGCTTTCAACTCTTGCTTTTCACGAGGTTTTCTTGTTTATGCGCAGATCTAAAAGAGGTGAAGACCCTGAGTATCCATTAGATCCAGAAATCGAACGTTCCTTTAGTCTCAAGAAACAACTTCGCCGACTTTTAGGCAGAAACGAATACCTCGAGGAACAGCTAGAGAAGATGGGCCATAACCAACCTGCCGGCGGTCGCATACCACCCCTTCGCGATAACCACCCGCCTATCGGTGACCCGCCCGCAGCAGATGGACGACGGTCATGTCGTGACTACATGCTGAATGATCATGTAGAGCTGGAGACCACGCTGCCGGATATTGATGTTGATAACTTCGAGCTTAAACCTGTCATGTTTAGTATGATCAACAATGCCGGGCAGTTTAGTGGTGCCATGACAGAAGATGCTAGGGAGCATCTCAAAAGTTCCAGGAGATCCGTGGTTCGTTTAGACTGCCAGGAGTTAGTCCGGAGATACTGAGGCTTCGGTTATTCCCTCATTCATTGAGGGACAAAGCTAAAACTTGGTGGAATAAACTTACACCGGGTTCAATCGTAACTTGGGCAGATTTATCTCGTGAATTTTTATCTCATTTTAATCTTTCGCATTTATCTGAGCGATTACGTAATGAAATTGCTACTTTTCAACAGGAAGATGACGAGCCAATGCACGAGGCCTGGGACAGATTTACTACTCTTCTTCGGAACTGTCCAATGCATGGATTTCCCGTCTGGAATCAAGTAACTAAGTTCTATAATGCTGCTAACTTACAAACTCGCATTCGGATTGATTCTGCAGCAAATGGATTATTATTGGATAAAGATCCAGACGAGGCATTGCAAGTTTTGAAAAATCTGGCCAAGAATGAGGAGCAGTTTCCGACTGCAAGAAGAGGGGAAATCAAGATAGGAGCTTGCGTCAAAGCCGCCTTAAGCTTCTCAAAAGCCTGCTGTCTCGCTTCCGTCCACTCATACTTAACATCCTTTTGCAACAGCTTCGTCAAAAGAGCAGCAATCTTGGAAAAACCATCCACAAACCTCCGGTAGTATCCCGCCAAACCAAGGAAACTACGAACCTCATGAACAGACTTAGGAACTTTCCAGTTCATCACCGCCTCAATCTTCTGAGGATCAACACGAATCCCCTCAGCTGAGACCACATGCCCAAGAAACACCACCTCCTTAAGCCAGAACTCACACTTGCTCAGCTTAGCATAAAGTTGATTCTCCAACAAAGCTTGCAAAACAATCCTCAAATGCTCTTCGTGCTCCTCCTCAGTACGCGAGTACACGAGGATATCATCAATGAACACCACAACGAACTTGTCCAGGTATTCATGAAACACACGATTCATCATGTCCATGAAAGCAGTAGGAGCATTTGTCAAACCAAACGGCATCACAAGGAACTCATAATGCCCATACCTTGTCCTGAAAGCTGTCTTAGGCACATCCACATCCTTCACCTTCAACTGATAATACCCTGACCTCAAGTTAATCTTAGAGAACACAGCAGCTCCCCGAAATTGATCAAAGAGATCATCAATCCTCGGCAAAGGATACCGATTCTTGATAGTCAATTTGTTCAACTGACGGTAATCAATGCACATTCTCATAGTGCCATCTTTCTTCTTCACAAACAAGACTGGTGCACCCCAAGGTGACACACTCGGCCGGATGAAACCACGATCTAGCAGCTCTTGCAACTGCGTCTTCAGCTCCTTCAGCTCCTTAGGTGCCATTCTATAGGGAGTAATGGACACAGGAGTTGTATTCTCATACAGCTCAATTCCAAACTCCACCTCGCGATTAGGAGGTAAACCAGGCAACTCCTCAGGAAAAACACCAAGAAACTCCTTCACAACTCTGATATCCTGCACCCTCAACTCTTTAGAGCTAGGATTCATCACAAAAGCTAGATAAGCTTCACAACCTTGCCTCAACATCCTGCTCGCCTCCAAGGTAGACACCACATTGGCAAGAAACTTCACATTCTCACCAACCACAACAACTTCATAATCATCCGCAAGCTTAAGCGAAACTCGCTTATTTTCACAATCTACCACAGCACGATGCTCAGCAAGACAATCCATACCAAGGATCACATCAAAACCATAGAAGGGCAACTCCATAAGATCAACATGAAAAACATGTTCTTGAACAACCAAGGGACAACTTCTATAAAGCTTTTGAGTCACAACAGTTTCACCAAAAGAACTAGTGACACGAACACCAACATCCAAAGACTCAACAGGCAAACCAAGCAATTCAGCATGCTCACGCAAAATGTATGAATGCGTAGATCCAGAATCAATCAAAGAAAGCAAGGACAAGGATTGCAAAGTAAAGGTACCTGCAATCACATCCGCATCATTCCTTCCCTCACGCTGAGCATACACCCTAGCTTAGCCTCCACCTCAGGCTGAATAGCCACAACATGGGCTACTCCACGACCACCTTCCTCCCGCCTCTGGAAATTACCACGGCTGCGCCCACGACCTCTCTGCGGTGCAGCAACAACAGGAGCACGCTCTTCGCCACCAGCCAACCTCGGACAATCTCGCCTCAAGTGGTCTACAGAACCACAATTCCAGCATCCATTACCAGCTGCCGCAACAGGAGCTTGCACCTCCCTCACAGCACGAGGATAGTCACGCTTCATGTGACCACGTGAACCATAGATCCATCAAGCACTAGGATCAGCTCTAGCATTACCTCCTCTAGCAGGTGCACCACCACCTCTCTTGACTGAGGACTGATACTTCTGATCACGTCCCCTCTTGTTCCGTCCACCTCCGGAACTAAACTCAGCAGCTCTCTTTCCAGAATTCGCTCCAGCACCTTTCGTAGATAAACCCAAGTTCATCTCTATATCCTTGGCTCGGCCCACCAACACATCAAAATCATCATATTCAGTGGCCAGCACATACATTTTTACATCCGTCACAAGACCATAACGGAACCTCTCGCACCTTGCTCGCTCATCAGGTATCAGCTCCGGTGCATACTAACTGAGTCGCACAAACTGCACTTCATACTCAGCCACACTCATGCTCCCTTGGGTAAGAGACATGAAATCACGCTTTTTCTCATTAAGATATCTCACTCCAAGATATCTCCTCTTGAACACATTCTGAAAGAATGTCCAAGTAACATCAGCTTCAGCCATCCCAGCTATGGTGGTCGTCCACCACGTATACGCATCGTCCTGCAGCAAGGACACAACACATCCCAGCTTTTGCACATCCGTGCAGCTCATCTGGCCCAAAATACGCTTGGTACTTTCTATCCAAGCTTCAGAACTCTCAGCAGACATACCCCTGAACTCAGTCCCACCAAGACTACGCAGACGCTCCAAAGGTAGTCTAACTCCAGCATCTCCCTGATGCCCAGCTCCTTGAGCTCCAGCTACTGCTGCTCGAAAAGCACCCGCAATAGCTTGTACCAACGTAGACATATCAGGCATAGCTTGCCCCTGACCAACCTCTGGTCCAGCAGCTCTAGCACCAGCTGCAGCTTCAGCTCTCTCACCTCCAGCACCACCACCAGGCGGAGGAGGGGGTAACACCGCACTACCCGTGTTCTCTTCATTCTCGTTCTCATTGGGAGCCGTAACTCGCACACTAACTCGTAACTCTCTACGTGGTGCCATACTTTTACCATGCAATCACAATGCAAATAAAACAAGTCAGGCCCAGCAAGGTAAGCAGTCCAAGTATTCAAGCTCAATTTCATTCAAAATCAATATCATTTCATTAGCTTTTGTTTGGCAATGGGTACCCTCAACATGCTACATCACAGCATACATCTCAATTGCATCCAAATCACAAGCCACTAAACATGCTTTCGAACAACAAGCATACAAGCCAAACATACTTCAATCATGCATACATTCATTCCCAAATACTCGAGAACTCAGCTCTGATACCACCAAATGTAACCCCCTTAACCCGGCCTAGACGGTTGACCCGAATTAAGAAAGTCACACGGGGAAAACCAAAGTCAACCCGAAAGTCAACCTTGATTAACGACCCTTTTTTTTCTTTTAAATCTTGTCTAGATGCACATTAGTCCTAATTGTGATCACACAAACATCATACACAAAGATCACAAACATCAGAGATCAAACAGGGACCCAATTGAACAAAATTACAACTTTAGGGACCAAATTGAAATTTCTGATAATTAGAAGGACTTAACCCGAATTAATGTTACCAACTTGAAATTAGTCAGGTTTCATGCTTCTCTGTGAAATTTCAGCTCAAAAGGACTTCCCGAACTCATACAATTGCACAAACAAGTTTCAGGACCAAAATGCAAACAATTCAAAACATTTAACTGCCAATGTCAGCCCCCAACGGTCGACCGTTCCGAAACAGGTAGACCCCGTTCCGAAACACGGGCCGTTCCGCAACACGTATCGGAACACGGGCTGGCAGTGGCCAAACCGTTTCGAAACGGTGCCTACCGTTTCGGACGCCTGGGTTCATTCAAGGCACCCGTTCCGAAACGGTGCACACTGTTTCGAAACGCCCTGCACAGATTGCAGCAAAATGCACACTTAAACATGCAATTGATCATTCAAACATGCTCCAAATGCTACCAAACTTTACCAGCATGCAATTCAACATATATAAGACTTGCTAGCATCGTCAAATCAACAAAACAACAACATATGCAAAAAGCCCCAAATCTATAGGCATGCTTCCTACACAAGCTAGCTATTCAAGCACAAACTTCCAAAACAAGCATGTAATGATCCAACACAAAAACCAGCATTCTTATCATCATTCAACATACTTAGGGAGTTCCAAACACCTCCCAAAACATACACATTGGTCCCCCATTGCCAAATTACCAAAAGCTAAAATGTACCAACAAAACCTTCCATACATTGAGCTCTACTTTCACTTGAATGCTTGCCCTCCTTGCTGCCCTCAAGGTTCCCTAATGTTCTGCATTATTGAATTAAGAAAACGGAAGAGAGCGTAAGCAAAAGCTTAGTGAGGAATGCTCTTAAAAACCATTCAATAATGCATTTAAAAACATTTACAAATCATGCTTTAAATCAACCTTTGCACTTGCTCAAAAGCATTCTTAAAACAAGCATCTCAAGCTTCATCATAATATGTCATATTGGCTCAAGTGATAAATTCCATTTCTTTAAAACAAGTTCATCAACTTTCCCAAGGACTTTTAAACACCTTGGCCCCAAGGACTTTTAAACACCTTGGCCATGGACTTTTAAACACCATGAAAGAGGACCACACAAGGACTTTTAACCACCTTTGTGTCCATAGCTTGATTCACCCCAAGGACTTTTAAACACCTTGGCCCCAAGGACTTTTAAACACCTTGGCCCCATGGACTTTTAAACACCATGGAAAGGATCACCTAAGGACTTTTAACCACCTTAGTGTCCGCAACAAGAACCATCCAAGGACTTTTAACCACCTTGATGTTCTTAAGTAACAAGGTTCACTCAAGGACTTTTAACCACCTTAGTGACCTTAACCCTTTTTAAAACATCACTTGCCAATAAACATCATTTTCATCAATTAATCCACTGTTTTAAAGCATTAAACCAAGCCATATTCATCATGCATTTAAAAGCATCAAACCACATTTAATCAATGTACAAAAACAAGGAACTCTTACCTAGAGTTTCCTTCAACATATGGCTTACAACATCAGCAAATACCATGCTAAATCATGCTTTCAAAATAGTAATTAAAACATGCAATAAACCACTTTGCATCACATCAAAATCATGGCCACCACTAGAGAGTAATTCCGAAAACTTACACTTGAGCTTAGCAATGTTGTTTAGACTTAAACTAAGCTCCCAAGACATTGGTTTCAAAGACGAAAACCCAATTTTCAAATACGCACTCACCGATTCCACTTTGCTTCAAGCCAAAGCACCAAAACAAGCTTCCGGATCAACAACTCTTGGATCCAAAGATGCCTCCCCTGTTTCAACACATCAAAGCAGAGGATTAATGCATCATCATGCATTAATTGCTTCAATGAAAGCACCTAAACTCGCTGCTCTCATCCACACACCATTTTCGGCTACCAAACACAACCGAAAATGCATCCAAACCACTTCTAAACAAAGCCCAGCCATAAACCAGCAAAACCACACATCCTTTAACATCATATAACATCTAAAAACAACCTATTAACATCCTTATACCTCCAGCAACATCAGATCCACAAGATCACCTCAAAAACAACCTTGAATCACAAGCTAAACTTTGGAAACTCAACCTATCCGGGATTGCATTAATCAAAACTCAATTCCTTATCAATTTAGAGTTCATTTAACATCAAAAACACATCTCAAATCATAGATTAATCAGATCTAACGAAAATCATCAAAAATCACCAAATCTTGCATTATAAGCCAAGATCCATTTCACATGTAACGCCCCGGTTTTGGGCTTAGGAGTTTTGGGCATTGATCGGTTGGTCAAAGTGTCGTTCGAATCTTAAGAGGTTAAATTAGGAAAGCCTAGTTCGGGTTGCATTAAAAATATGGAAAAATGTTCTAAAATCATCTTTTAATATAATTAAGTGAACTATGAAATCAATTTTGGAAAATGAGTTTTGGAAGTGTGACATTTTGGCTAGTGACCAAAATGTAATTTTCACAAGTTTGGTGGCTGTTTTATAAAGGGTTGAAACTTTGAATCTTTAAGGAGCTATTAATCCAAAAGTGGTTTCTCCAGATTTTTCTAAGATATTTTGAGTTATAATTCTGATTTTAAAGTATATCAAAAAGGAGGGAAAAGCCATTTGGCTAACTTCATAACTAACTTCTCAATTTTCTTTCTCTCATTTTCTCTCAACCCAAACACTCCATTTCCAGAGAATTGTTTCTGATTTTCTCACCTAAATTCCTCCTTTAAACTCTCATTTGATTCCAAATCAACATATCTTCAAAACCTCTTCAATTGCTACAAGTTTCAACAAGCATTTTGATTGCAAAAAGTGGAGAAACACAAGTTTGGAGGTAAGAACGTCCTTCTCCTCTAAACTATCAGTTCTTTACTGAAATTCCTAAGTTTTCAATCCTAAATTGATGTTTAATTAAAGACTTTTAAGTTGATTAATGGATCTTGGCTTATAATGCAAGATTTTGATGATTTTTGATGATTTTCGTTAGATCTGATTAATCTGTGATTTGAGAGGTGTTTTTGATGTTAAATGAACTCTAATTTGATAAGGAATTGAGTTTTGATTGATGCAATCCTGGATAGGTTGAGTTTCCTAAGTTTAGCTTGTGTTTCAAGGTAGTTTTTGAGGTGATCTTGGTGATCTGATGTTGCTGGAGGTATAAGGTTGTTAATAGGTTGTTTTTAGATGTTATATGATGTTAATGGAAGTGAGGTTTTGCTGGTTTATGGCTGGGCTTTGTTTAGAAGTGGTTTGGATGCATTTTCGGTTGTGTTTGGTGGCCGAAAATGGAGGTTGGATGAGAGCAGCGAGTTTAGGTGCTTTCATTGAAGCAATTAATACATGATGATGCATTAATCCTCTGCTTTGATGTGTTGAAACAGGGGAGGCATCTTTGGATCCAAGATTGGTTGATTCGGAAGCTTGATTTGGTGCTTTGGCTTGAAGCAAAGTGGAAATTGGTGAGTGAGTGGATTTGTGGAAATTGGATTTTCAGCTTTAAAACCAAGGTTTGAAGGTTTTGGGAGCTTAGTTTAAGTCTAAACAACTTTGCTAAGCTCAAGTGTAAGTTTTCGGATTTTCTCTCTAGTGGTGGCCATGACTTTGATGTGTTGCAAAATGATGATTTGCATGTTTTTAATTACTGTTTTGGAAGCATGTTTTAGCATGGATTTTGCTGATGATATAAGCCATATGTTGAAGGTAACTCTAGGTAGGAGTACCTTGCTTTTGTACATTGTTTAAATGTGGGTTGATGCTTTAAAATGCATGATGAAAATGGCTTGGTTAAATGCTTTAAAACAGTGGATTAAATGATGAATATGATGTATATTGGCAAGTGATGTTTTGAAAAGATTAAGGTCACTAAGGTGGTTAAAAGTCCTTGAGTGAGCCTTGTTACTTAAGATCATCAAGGTGGTTAAAAGTCCTTGGATGAGTCTTGTTGCGGACACTAAGGTGGTTAAAAGTCCTTAGGTGATCCATTCCATGGTGTTTAAAAGTCCATGGGGCCAAGGTGTTTAAAAGTCCTTGGGGCCAAGGTGTTTAAAATTCCTTGGGGTGATTCAAGCATTGGACACAAAGGTGGTTAAAAGTCCTTGTGTGGTCCTTATTCATGGTGTTTAAAAGTCCATGGCCAAGGTGTTTAAAAGTCCTTGGGACCAAGGTGTTTAAAAGTCCTTGGGAAAGTTGTTAAACTTGTTTTAAGAAATGAAATGTATCACTTGAGCCAATATGACATGTTAAGTATTTTGTGAAGCATGAGATGCTTGTTCTAATGTTTATGTTGAAGCATGGGATTGCTTGTTTAAAGTATGCTTTTGAGCATGAGTAAAGATTGATTTCAAGCATGTTTATAAATGGTTTTAATTGCATTATTGAATTGTTTTTAATGAGCATGCCTCACTAAGCTTTTGCTTACGCTCTCTACGTTTTCTTAATTCAATAATGCAGAGTATTAGAGTACCTTGTGGGGCAGCAAGAAAGGGCAAGCAATCAAGTTCAAGTGAAGCTCAAAGTATGGAAGGTTTTGTTGAACATTTAGCTTTTGTATGATTTGGCAATGGGGGACCAATGTGTATATTTTGGGAGGTGTTTGAGACTCCCTAAGTATGTTGAATGTTGTTGAGATTGCTGGTTTTTGAATTGGAACCTTATATGCTTGTTTTGGAAGTTTGGTGTTTGAATAGCTAGCTTGTGTAGGAAGCATGCCTATAGAATTGGGGCTTTTTGCATATGATGTTAGATTGATGTTGTGATGATGCCTATAAGTCTTAAATATGTTTAATTGCATGCTGGTAAAGTTTGGTGACATTTGGAGCATGTTTGAATGATCAATTGCATGTTTTGGTATGCTTGTTTGCTGCAATCTGTGCAGGCGTTTCGGAACAGTATGCACCGTTTCGGAAAGGGTGCCTTACACGAACCCAGGCGTCCGAAACGGTGTGCACCGTTTCGAAACGGTTTGGTCTCTACCAAGGCCGTGTTTCGGAACGGGGTCGATCGGTTTCGGAACGGCCCGTGTTTCGGAACGGGGTTGATCGGTTTCAGAACGGCCGACCGTTGGGGGCTTACATTGGCAGTTATATGTTTTGAATTGTTTACGTTTTGGTCCTGAATCTTGTTTGTTCAATTGTATGAGCTTGGGAAGTCCTTTTGAGCTGAAATTTCACAGAGAAGCATGAAATCTGATTAATTTCAAGATGGTAACTTTAATTTGGGTTAAGTCCTTTTAATTATCAGAAATTACAATTTGGTCCCTAAAGTTTTACTTTGTCCAATTGGGTCCCTGTTTGATCTCTGATGTTTGTGATCTTTGAGTATGATGTTTGTGTGATCACAATTAGGATTAATGTGCATCTAGACAAGATTAAAAAGAAAAAAAAGGGTCGTTAATCAAGGTTGACTTTCGGGTTGACTTTGGTTTTCCCCGTGTGACTTTCTTAATTCGGGTCAACCGTCTAGGCTAGGTTAAGGGGGTTACATTTGGTGGTATCAGAGCTGAGTTTGCGAGTTTTTGGGAATGAATGTATGCATGATTGAAGTATGTTTAGCTTGTATGCTTGTTGTTTGAAAGCATGTTTAGTGGCTTGAGATGTTGATGCAATTGAGATGTATGCTATGATGTTGCATGTTGAGGGTACCTATTGCCAAACAAAAGCTAATGAAATGAAATTGATTTTGAATGAAATCGAGATTGAATACTTGGATTGCTTACCTTGCTGGGCCTGACTTGTTTTATTTTTGCATTGTGATTGCATGGTAAAAGTATGGCACCACGTAGAGAGTTAAGAGGTAGTGTGCGAGCTACGGCTCCTAACGAGAATGAGAATGAAGAGAATACGGGTAGTGCTGTGTTACCCCCTCCTCCGCCTGCTGGTGGTGCTGGAGGTGAGCGAGCTGAAGCTGCAGCTGGTGCTGGAGCTGCTGGACCAGAGGTTGGTCAGGGGCAAGCTATGCCTGATATGTCTATGCTTGTACAAGCTATTGCGGGTGCTTTTCGAGCAGCAGTAGCTGGAGCTCAAGGAGCTGGGCATCAGGGAGATGCTGGAGGCTGGAGTCAGATTACCTTTGGAGCGTTTGCGCAGTCTTGGAGGGATTGAGTTCAGAGGTATGTCTGCTGAGAGTTCGGAAGCTTGGCTAGAGAGTACCAAGCGTATCTTGGGTCAGATGAGCTGCACGGATGTGCAAAAGTTGGGCTGTGTTGTGTCCTTGCTGCAGGACGATGCATATACGTGGTGGACGACCACCATAGCTGGGATGGCTGAAGCTGATGTTACTTGGACATTCTTTCAGAATGTGTTCAAGAGGAGATATCTTGGAGTGAGATATCTGGATGAGAAGAAGCGTGAATTCATGTCTCTTACCCAAGGGAGCATGAGTATGGCTGAGTATGAAGTGCAGTTCGTACGGCTCAGTCAGTATGCACCGGAGCTGATACCTGATGAGCGAGAGAGGTGTGAAAGGTTCCGTTATGGCTTGGTGACGGAGGTAAAGACCTACATGTTGGCTGCTGAGTACAATGACTTTGATGTGTTGGTTAGCCGATCCAAGGACATTGAGATGAACTTGGGTTTAGCTGCGAAAGGTGCAGGAGCGAGTTCTGGCAAGAGAGCTGCTGAGTATAGTTCCGGAGGTGGACGGAACAAGAGGGGACGTGATCAGAAGTATCAGTCCTCAGCCAAGAGAGGTGGTGGTGCACCTGCTAGAGGAGGTTTTGCTAGAGCTGAACCAAGTGCTTGCTGGATCTGTGGTTCGCGTGGTCACATGAAGCGTGACTGTCCTCGTGCTGTGAGGGAGGTGCAAGCTCCTGTTGCGGCTGCTGGTAATGGATGTTGGAACTGTGGTTCTGTTGACCATTTGAGGCGAGATTGTCCGAGGTTGGCTGGTGGCCAAGATCGTGCTCCTGTTGTAGCTGCACAGCAGAGAGGTCGTGGGCGCGGCCGTGGTAATTTTCAGAGGAGAGAGGAAGGTGGTCGCGGAGTAGCTCATGTTGTGGCTATTCAGCCTGAGGGTGGAGGCCAAGCGAGGGTGTATGCTCAGCGCGAGGGAAGGAATGATGCTGATGTGATTGTAGGTACCTTTACTTTGCAATCCTTGTCATTGCTTTCTTTGATTGATTCTGGATCTACGCATTCATACATTTTGCGTGAGCATGCTGAATTGCTTGGTTTGCCTGTTGAGTCTTTGGATGTTGGTGTTCGTGTCACTAGTTCTTTTGGTGAAACTGTTGTGACTCGAAAGTTTTATATAAGGTGTCCCTTGGTTGTTCAAGAACATGTCTTTCATGTTGATCTTATGGAGTTGCCTTTTTATGGTTTTGACGTGATCCTTGGTATGGATTGGCTTGCTGAGCATCGTGCTGTTGTGGATTGTGAGAATAAGCGCGTTTCGCTTAAGCTTGCGGATGATTATGAAGTTGTTGTAGTTGGCGAGAATGTGAAGTTTCTTGCTAATGTTGTGTCTACCTTGGAGGCGAGTAGGATGCTGAGGCAAGGTTGCGAAGCTTACCTAGCTTTTGTGATGAATCCTAGCTCTAAGGAGTTGAGGGTGCAAGATATCAAGGTTGTGAAGGAGTTTCCTAGTGTTTTTCCTGAAGAGTTGCCTGGTTTACCTCCTGATCGCGAGGTGGAGTTTGGAATTGAGCTATATGAGAATACAACTCCTGTGTCCATTACTCCCTATAGAATGGCACCTAAGGAGCTGATGGAGCTGAAGACGCAGTTGCAAGAGCTGCTTGATCGTGGTTTCATCCGGCTGAGTGTGTCGCCTTGGGGTGCTCCTGTCTTGTTTGTGAAGAAGAAAGATGGCACGATGAGGATGTGCATTGATTACCGTCAGCTAAACAAGTTGACTATCAAGAATCGGTATCCTTTGCCGAGGATTGATGATCTCTTTGATCAATTTCGGGGAGCTGCTGTGTTCTCTAAGATTGACTTGAGGTCAGGGTATTATCAGTTGAAGGTGAAGGATGTGGATGTGCCTAAGACAGCTTTCAGGACAAGGTATGGGCATTATGAGTTCCTTGTGATGCCGTTTGGGTTGACAAATGTTCCTGCTGCTTTCATGGACATGAGGAATCGTGTTTTTCATGAATACCTGGACAAGTTCGTTGTGGTGTTCATTGATGATATCCTCGTGTACTCGCGTACTGAGGAGGAGCACAAAGAGCATTTGAGGATTGTGCTGCAAGCTTTGTTGGAGAATCAGCTTTATGCTAAGCTGAGCAAGTGTGAGTTTTGGCTTAAGGAGGTGGTGTTTCTTGGGCATGTGGTCTCAGCTGAGGGGATTCGTGTTGATCCTCAGAAGATTGAAGCGGTGATGAACTGGAAAGTTCCTAAGTCTGTTCATGAAGTCCGTAGTTTCCTTGGTTTGGCGGGATACTACCGGAGGTTTGTGGATGGTTTTTCCAAGATTGCTGCTCCTTTGACGAAGCTGTTGCAAAAGGATGTTAAGTATGAGTGGACAGAAGCGAGACAACAGGCTTTAGAGAAGTTGAAGGCGGCTTTGACTCAAGCTCCTATCTTGATTCAGCCTGAATCAGGGAAAGAGTTTGTGGTCTATAGTGATGCATCCTATGTTGGTTTGGGGTGTGTGCTGATGTAAGAGGGTAAGGTTGTGGCTTATGCGTCGCGGCAGTTGAAGGTGCATGAGCGCAACTATCCTACGCATGATATTGAGCTGGCTGCAGTGGTTTTTGCTCTGAAGATCTGGAGACATTATCTGTATGGTGAGAAGTGTACTGTGTACACGGATCACAAGAGTTTGAGGTATCTGATGTCTCAGAAGGAGTTGAATCTCAGGCAGCGACGTTGGTTGGAGTTGCTCAAGGATTATGATCTGATGATTGAGTATCATCCTGGTAAAGCTAATGTTGTTGTTGATGCCTTGAGTAGGAAGGTAGCTGTTGAGATGAGAGCTATGTTTGCTAGCTTGAGCATATCGCGAGATGGTGGTCTTGTTGCTGAGTTGCAAGTGAAACCATCTTTGGTTCAGTTGATCAAGGAAAAGCAGTTGTTGGATGATTCCTTGGTGTCTCATGTTCAGGATATCGCGGAGGGTAGACCTTCGGATTTCTGCTTTAATGAGGATGGTGTGTTGTGTTTTGGTAGTCGGATAGTAGTGCCTGCTGATGTTGAGTTGAGGCGTGCTATTCTGACTGAAGGTCATAGTAGTCCTTTTGCTATGCACCCTGGTAGTACTAAGATGTATCGTGATCTGCGTGATGAGTACTATTGGGTAGGTTTGAAGAAGGATGTTGCAGAGTTTGTGAGCAAGTGTTTGGTGTGTCAGCGAGTTAAGGCTGAACATCAGGTTCCTTCGGGTTTGTTGCAACCGTTGAAAATCCCTGAATGGAAGTGGGAGAGGGTTACCATGGATTTTGTATCTGGTTTGCCTTTGTCTCCATCAAAGAAGAATTCTGTTTGGGTGATTGTGGATCGCTTGACGAAGTGTGCGCATTTCTTGCCTGTGCATACTACGTTTTCTTTGGATAAGCTGGCAGAGCTGTACATTGCTGAGATTGTGAGGTTGCATGTTGTGCCTAAGTCGATTGTGTCGGATAGGGATCCGAGGTTCACATCGCGTTTCTGGCAGTGTTTGCATCAAGCTCTGGGTACAAGGTTGCATTTCAGTACATCCTATCATCCTCAGTCGGATGGTCAGTCTGAGCGAGTTACTCAGATTTTGGAGGATATGTTGAGATGTTGCGTGATTGAGTTCCAAGGTTCTTGGGAGAAGCATCTGCCTTTGGTTGAGTTCGCTTATAACAATAGTTATCAGGTGAGTATACAGATGGCACCTTATGAGGCTCTGTATGGGAGGAAGTGTAGGACTCCTCTTTGTTGGGCTGAAACTGGTCAAAAGTTGGTTTCGATGCCTGCTTTATTGAAAGGGACCACCGAGAAGGTGAAGCTCATTTGTGAGAGGTTGAAGGCTGCCTCTGATCGGCAAAAGTCTTACGCGGATTTGAAGCGTAAGGAGATAGAGTATGCGGTGGGTGACCGTGTGTTCTTGAAGGTTTCGCCTTGGAAGAAGGTGATGAGGTTTGGCCGGAAGGGTAAGTTGAGCCCTCGGTACATTGGACCATATGAGGTGGTTGAGCGAGTGGGTCCTGTTGCGTATCGGTTGAGGTTACCTCAGGAGTTGGAGAAGATTCTTGATGTGTTCCATGTTTCTATGCTCCGGAAGTATAGATCTGATCCTTCGCATGTGATGCCTGTGGAGGATGTGGTTTGGAATCCGGATTTGACCTATGATGAGGAACCGATGAAGGTTCTGGATTCGGATTGCAAGGTTCTTCGTGGCAAGACCGTTGAGTTGGTGAAGGTGCTGTGGAAGCATCGAGGTGTTGAGGAAGCCACGTGGGAGCGGAAGGAAGACATGCTGAAGCAGTTTCCTTATCTCTTTCCTTCAGGTAAATTTCGAGGACGAAATTTCTTTAGGGGGGAGAGTTGTAACGCCCCGGTTTTAGGCTTAGGAGTTTTGGGCATTGACCGGTTGGTCAAAGTGCTGTTCGAATCTTAAGAGGTTAAATTAGGAAAGCCTAGTTCGGGTTGCATTAAAAATATGGAAAAATGTTCTAAAATCATCTTTTAATATAATTAAGTGAACTGTGAAATCAATTTTGGAAAATGAGTTTTGGAAGTGTGACATTTTGGCTAGTGACCAAAATGTAATTTTTGCAAGTTTGGTGGATGTTTTATAAAGGGTTGAAACTTTGAATCTTTAAGGAGCTATTAATCCAAAAGTGGTTTCTCCAGATTTTTCTAAGATATTTTGAGTTATAATCCTGATTTTAAAGTATATCAAAAAGGAGGGAAAAGCCATTTGGCTAATTTCATAACTAACTTCTAAATTTTCTTTCTCTCATTTTCTCTCAACCCAAACACTCCATTTGAAGAGAATTGTTTCTGATTTTCTCACCTAAATTCCTCCTTTCAACTCTCATTTGATTCCAAATCAACATATCTTCAAAACCTCTTCAATTGCTACAAGTTTCAACAAGCATTTTTATTGCAAAAAGTGGAGAAACACAAGTTTGGAGGTAAGAACGTCCTTCTCCTCTAAACTATCAGTTCTTTACTGAAATTCCTAAGTTTTCAATCCTTAATTGATGTTTAATTAAAGGTTTTAATGTGTTGAAATGGATCTTGGCTTATTATGCAAGATTTTGATGATTTTTGATGATTTTCGTTAGATCTGATTAATATGTGATTTGAGAGGTGTTTTTGATGTTAAATGATCTCTAAATTGATAAGGAATTGAGTCTTGATTGATGCAATCCCGGATAGGTTGAGTTTCCTAAGTTTAGCTTGTGTTTCAAGGTAGTTTTTGAGGTGATCTTGGTGATCTGATGTTGCTGGAGGTATAAGGTTGTTAATAGGTTGTTTTTAGATGTTATATGATGTTAATGGAAGTGAGGTTTTGCTGGTTTATGGCTGGGCTTTGTTTAGAAGTGGTTTGGATGCATTTTCGGTTGTGTTTGGTGGCCGAAAATGGAGGTTGGGTGAGAGCAGCGAGTTTAGGTGCTTTCATTGAAGCAATTAATGCATGATGATGCATTAATCCTCTGCTTTGATGTGTTGAAACAGGGGAGGCATCTTTGGATCCAAGATTGGTTGATCCGGAAGCTTGATTTGGTGCTTTGGCTTGAAGCAAAGTGGAAATTGGTGAGTGAGTGGATTTGTGGAAATTGGATTTTCAGCTTTAAAACCAAGGTTTGAAGGTTTTGGGAGCTTAGTTTAAGTCTAAACAACTTTGCTAAGCTCAAGTGTAAGTTTTCGGATTTTCTCTCTAGTGGTGGCCATGACTTTGATGTGTTGCAAAATGATGATTTGCATGTTTTTAATTACTGTTTTGGAAGCATGTTTTAGCATGGATTTTGCTGATGATATAAGCCATATGTTGAAGGTAACTCTAGGTAGGAGTACCTTGCTTTTGTACATTGTTTAAATGTGGGTTGATGCTTTAAAATGCATGATGAAAATGGCTTGGTTAAATGCTTTAAAACAGTGGATTAAATGATGAATATGATGTATATTGGCAAGTGATGTTTTGAAAAGATTAAGGTCACTAAGGTGGTTAAAAGTCCTTGAGTGAGCCTTGTTACTTAAGATCATCAAGGTGGTTAAAAGTCCTTGGATGAGTCTTGTTGCGGACACTAAGGTGGTTAAAAGTCCTTAGGTGATCCATTCCATGGTGTTTAAAAGTCCATGGGGCCAAGGTGTTTAAAAGTCCTTGGGGCCAAGGTGTTTAAAAGTCCTTGGGGTGATTCAAGCATTGGACACAAAGGTGGTTAAAAGTCCTTGTGTAGTCCTTATTCATGGTGTTTAAAAGTCCATGGCCAAGGTGTTTAAAAGTCCTTGGGGCCAAGGTGTTTAAAAGTCCTTGGGAAAGTTGTTAAACTTGTTTTAAGAAATGAAATGTATCACTTGAGCCAATATGACATGTTAAGTATTTTGTGAAGCATGATATGCTTGTTCTAATGTTTATGTTGAAGCATGGGATTGCTTGTTTAAAGTATGCTTTTGAGCATGAGTAAAGATTGATTTCAAGCATGTTTATAAATGGTTTTAATTGCATTATTGAATTGTTTTTAATGAGCATGCCTCACTAAGCTTTTGCTTACGCTCTCTACGTTTTCTTAATTCAATAATGCAGAGCATTAGAGTACCTTGTGGGGCAGCAAGAAAGGGCAAGCAATCAAGTTCAAGTGAAGCTCAAAGTATGGAAGGTTTTGTTGAACATTTAGCTTTTGTATGATTTGGCAATGGGGGACCAATGTGTATATTTTGGGAGGTGTTTGAGACTCCCTAAGTATGTTGAATGTTGTTGAGATTGCTGGTTTTTGAATTGGAACCTTATATGCTTGTTTTGGAAGTTTGGTGTTTGAATAGCTAGCTTGTGTAGGAAGCATGCCTATAGAATTGGGGCTTTTTGCATATGATGTTAGATTGATGTTGTGATGATGCCTATAAGTCTTAAATATGTTTAATTGCATGCTGGTAAAGTTTGGTGACATTTGGAGCATGTTTGAATGATCAATTGCATGTTTTGGTATGCTTGTTTGCTGCAATCTGTGCAGGCGTTTCGGAGCAGTATGCACCGTTTCGGAACGGGTGCCTTACACGAACCCAGGCGTCCGAAACGGTGTGCACCGTTTCGAAACGGTTTGGCCTCTGCCAAGGCCGTGTTTCGTAACAGGGTCGATCGGTTTTGGAACGGCCCGTGTTTCGGAACGGGGTTGATCGGTTTCGGAACGGCCGACCGTTGGGGGCTGACATTGCCAGTTATATGTTTTGAATTGTTTACGTTTTGGTCCTGAATCTTGTTTGTTCAATTGTATGAGCTTGGGAAGTCTTTTTGAGCTGAAATTTCACAGAGAAGCATGAAATCTGATTAATTTCAATATGGTAACTTTAATTTGGGTTAAGTCCTTTTAATTATCAGAAATTACAATTTGGTCCCTAAAGTTGTAATTTGTTCAATTGGGTCCCTGTTTGATCTCTGATGTTTGTGATCTTTGAGTATGATGTTTGTGTGATCACAATTAGGATTAATGTGCATCTAGACAAGATTAAAAAGAAAAAAAGGGTCGTTAATCAAGGTTGACTTTCGGGTTGACTTTGGTTTTCCCCGTGTGACTTTCTTAATTCGGGTCAACCGTCTAGGCCGGGTTAAGGGGGTTACATCACCACTTAAAAACCTTTAATAAAACATCAATTAAGGATTGAAAACATAGGAATTTCAGTAAAGAACTGATAGTTTAGAGGAGAAGGACGTTCTTACCTCCAAACTTGAGTTTCTCCTCTTTTTGGAATCAAAAACCTTGTTGAATCAATTAGCAATTGAAGAGGTTTTGTAGATACTATGATTAGGAATCAAAAGAGAGTTGAAAGGAGGGATTTAGGTGAGAAAATCAGATCAAATTCTCTGGAGAGAAAGTGTTTGGGTTGAGAGAAAATGGGAGAAAGAAAATTGAGAAAAGTTAGTTGAAAAAATATCCAAAATAGCCAAGTGGCTTTCCCTCCACTTTTAATATCATTTAAAATCAGAATTTAGTCTTAAAATATCTTAGAAAAATCTAGAGAAACTCCTTTTGGGTAAATAGCTCCTTAAAGATTCAAAGTTTCAACCCTTTATAAAACAGTCACCAAACTTTCGAAAATTACATTTTGGTCACTAGCCAAAATGTCACACTTCCAAAACTCATTTTCCAAAATTGATTTCACAGTTCACTTAATTATATTAAAAGATGATTTTAGAACATTTTCCATATTTTTAATGCAACCCGAACTAGGCTTTCCTAATTTCACCTCTTTAGATTCGAACAGCACTTTGACCAAACCGGTCAACGCCCAAAACTTCTAAGCCCAAAACCGGGGCGTTACAAGATCTGCCTTGGCCTATCCCTAGGTCCAAGTCTGTCGATGATCACGTCTTTGATGATACCTCCCGGCGTGAATCGAAGGATGAACGCTGATATGTATGAATTCTTTTTTAGCCACTTAACCTTGCCCTATCCCTAGGCACAAGATAGTTCAACTATAAACTAGAGAACTCGCTCTTATTTCTTTCGTATACTTAACTCTCCCGATGCTAAGTAAATGGATAACCTCACAATGCTCTCCCGATGCTCTTGCAAGATGTTAATAACCAAAATAAGAGAACTTGAAGTTTATTTTATTGAACTTGGAAAATCCTAAAACAAAACAACCCTTGCAACTACTTTACAAAACAACCCGTAGCCCTAGGGGGAATTTAGAACATGTCGGTGACGGGTAAACGATAGAGGGGTTTAGGTTATCGGTTATGGGGTAAGATGAGGGATGTTTCTCTAGGTTAAAACCTATGCCCTTATATAAGCTTTGGGCTCAAGTATTCTAAGTTAACAAGGATTACAACTTTAATTAAAAGTAAGATTCTAATAAAGACTTAATCTCTAAGTATCCTACTTTGCAGCCGCCATCCTTGTTTCTAAGGAATTCCTCTCCTTGAGCTTTGGCTTGACATATCTTTTGATCCGGGGCTTGGAAAAATATTTGGCTTTCACACGACAGACGAGCAGATTTTTCTCTATCTATCGAGGTCCACTTTACTTTTCCTCTTCATAAAGCTGTTGTCACCTTGCTGTCACGACAGGTCCATGGCAGCTTCGTCCTCCTCGTCTGCTAGTCCAGTTCAGCTCTTCTGCTTCTCTGCCCTGCGCCTGCCTTCTTTGTCAACTATGGCAGCTACCTGCAAAATAAGCCATCTTTTAGTAGAATCCGTGCCTTTAATCCATTTGTGATGTTTTGCTGTAAACTAACCTAAATGCAATGCAATGATGCTTGATTGTAGCAGAAATATGGGTTAAAAAGGGTGTTACTTAGATGCTTTGATTTTATAGAAAGCATGCCTCTAGATTACGTTGATTTTAATTGCCATGTTTTGTTGCCGAATCTGCTATATATGCTTTGGGAATGTTACTTATATTTCTTTGGATGTGATTGGAAGTATGTTGGATTGCTTTTATGTGGGTTTAAATAGGTAAAACTAGCCTTTAATGTAATTGCAGACTGCAGGGTGTCGATACCCTCATTAGGGTATTGATACGGGCTTGCTAAATAGGAAGGAAGTACCGATACGCGGGGGCGTATCGATACCAATTTTGGTTACTGGTTTTGGGCGTACCGATATGGGCTCGAAGGGTATCAATACGTCCTTTGTAGTTTGAATTTTGAATGTTGCATCCATAGAGGGTGTACCGATACCCTCTTTAAGGGTATCGATACGGTGGTAGTTAAATTGGTTGAAAGTTATCTTTGAATGTTCTGAATCTTTACGTTATTGTCCCTAGATGTTGATGATGCAAATAAATGAGTTTGAGTGATTATTTAGAGTTGAGTTTTGACAGATAAACATGTAATATGATTAATCTAAAGATGGTAATCTAAAATTTGGAAACATCCTTGTATTTTGGCAAGTTGACATTTTGGTCCCTAAAAGTTGTATGTACATGCAATTGACGGTTGATTGATGTTATGTTTTATCCGTTGCAACATTAAACACTTAGGGATTGTAACTAGCATCTAGACAAGATAAAAATGGGTCGTTTATTGAGGTAAACCTTCCCGGTTTACTTCAATTTTCCCTGTGTGACCCGTTCGGTTCGGTCTCTCGCCTAGGCCGGGTCGAGGGGATTACAGTCACGATGCGAATGTGTATTGGTTATCAATAATTGAACAAATTGACGATTAAGAAAAAGTATCCTTTGCCAATGATTGATAATTTGTTTTAGCAGTTTGGAGGTGCATCGATGTTTTCTAAGATTGATTTGAGGTCTAAGTATTATTAGTTAAGGGTGAAGGATGCGGACGTGCCTTAGACTGTTTTTCGTACGAGGTACGGGC
Source organism: Hibiscus tridactylites (assembly GCA_958450335.1). Taxonomy (NCBI): domain Eukaryota; kingdom Viridiplantae; phylum Streptophyta; class Magnoliopsida; order Malvales; family Malvaceae; genus Hibiscus; species Hibiscus tridactylites. The sequence continues at coordinate 19,275,725 of OY288289.1, read as the reverse complement.
ATTATGAGTTCTTGGTGATGCCGTTTGGTTTGACAAATGAACCTGCTGCGTTCATGGATGTGATGAATCAAGTGTTCCATGAGTTTTTGGATCAATTCGTGGTTGTGTTCATAGATGATATCCTTGTGTACTCTCGTACCAAGGAGGATCATGATAAACACTTACGAATTGTGTTGCAAGCTTTGTTGGTTAATCAATTGTATGCCAACTTGAGTAAATGTGAGTTTTGGCTTAGAGAAGTTGATTTTCTTGGACATGTAGTGTCAGCCGTGGGTATTCAGGTTGATCCACTTAAGATCGAGGCGATGATGAGTTGGAAGACACCTAAATCTGTGACGGAAGTTCGTAGTTTTCTTGGGTTAGCTGGTTATTATTGTAGGTTTATGGATGGATTTTTGAAGGTTGCTGCTCTATTAACTAAGTTGTTACAAAAGAATGTTTGCTTTGAGTGGACGAATGTTGTGGCTTATGCATCTAGGCAAATTGAATGTGCACGAGCGCAACTATCCTACCCATGATCTTGAGCTTGCCACAATTGTCTTTGCTTTGAAAACTTGGAGGCATTATCTTTATGGCAAGAAGTGTGTTGTTTATACAGATCATAAGAGTTTGAAGTATTTGATGACTCAAAAGGATTTAAACCTTAGGCAACGTAGATGGTTGAAGTTGCTTAAAGATTATGATTTGATGATTGAGTATCATCCAGGAAAAGGTAATGTGGTAGCCGATGCTTTGAGTAGGAAAGTTGTGGTTGAGTTGAGAGCCATGTTTGTATGGTTAAGTGTGACACAAGATGAACTTTTGGCCGTTTTACATGTGAAGCCATCTTTGTCATAGTTGATTAAGGAAAAGCAACCTTATGATGGGGAGTTGGTACCACATGTTAAGGATATTTTGGATTAAAATCCGACAGATTTTCATTTTAATGATGATGGAGTGTTGTGTTTCAAGGATCGAATAGTGGTGCCTAATGATGATGAGTTGAGGCGAACCATACTGACCGAAGCGCATAGTATTTCGTTTGCTATGCATCCTGGTAGTACTAATATGTATCGAGGCTTGAAGGAAGAATACTATTGGGTTGGTCTAAAGAAGGATGTGGCTGATTTTGTTGCCAAGTGTATGGTGTGTCAGTGCGTTAAGGCTGAACATCAGTTTCCTTTCGGGCTGTTGCAACCATTGAGGATACGAGAATGGAAATGAGAGAGAATTACCATGGATTTTGTGTCTGTGTTGCCATTATTGCCAACTAAGAAGGATTCCTTTTGGGTGATTGATGATCATTTTACGAAGTGTGTACATTTGGTTTCGGTGCATACGACATATACCTTGGATAAGTTGGCAGATTTGTACATTGCTAAGAATGTGCGTTTGCATGGAGTGCCCAAGTTTATAGTTTTGGATAGAGATCTACGGTTTACAGTGAGGTTTTGTAAGTGCTTGCATTGAGCTTTGGGCATACAGTTGAATTTTAGCACTTCATATCATCCTCACTCGGATGGTCAATCTGAACGAGTGATTCAGATTTTCGAAGATATGCTGAGATGTTGTGTCATTGATTTCCAAGGAACCAGGGAGAAACAATATACTTTGGTGGATTTTGCATATAATAACAACTATCAAGGTAGTATACAAATGTCAACGTATGAGGCTTTGTATGGTAGAAGGTGTCATACGCCTTTGTGTTGGGCTGAGGTTGGGGAAAAGTATGTTTCCTTGCTTGATGTGTTTAAGGGCACAAATGAGAAAGTGAAGCTTGTTTGTGATCGTCTAAAAGCTGTCTCAGATCATCAGAAATCCTATGCGAATTTGAAGCGTAGTGTAAAGTGTCCACAAGTCCTATATTTCATGCATATCCCACCTCTTATTATTGCTGTTTTGAGCTCAATTTAGGCATAATTAGGTTCATGATTTGCATTTTACAATATTCCTTCGCTTTACCTTGTTTTTATAGATTATCTTTCATTTGGTAAAGAAGAGATATTGTTTTAATGTATTTTTGTTGTTAGGTAATAAAGGCTGAAAGATGGAAAGAGGAGCTGAGGATGCAATGCTGAGGCAGCGAACCAAGGGGTTGTACTGATGCAGTTCCAGCTGAAGACAGTTGCTACCGAGTAGCTGCCGAGCAAGGTTGCCGATGACTTTGCTGCCCACGGTAGCAAACTATAGAGTTGGAGAACCGGAGTGAGATTTGTAGAGCTAAAAATCCTGAGTCTATCGCCACCATCAACTCAATTTTCCGACGTCTGTAGCAGCGGGCAGAGCCGCCAAAGTGAGATCTCAAGGTTACTTACGAGCTAAGGCAAACGAGATAAAGTCCACATTCAACGCAAAGAAGTCAGAGTTTAAAGTCACATTAAATGTTGAAAGCTACTTTTGAGGACTTCGACTTTAAGAAGGACTTAACATAGTTATTTGTCTATAAATACTCATTGTACTCCTAGTTCAAATCATCTTAGGTTTTATATAGACAAAGTTAGAGTGTTCTTTGCCGCCGCCATGTTCTAAAGTTCTTTTGGGTTAAAGGTTATGTTGTAAATTAGCTGTGAGACGGTTGTATTAGGTTTTCAAGTTGTTTCAATAAAATATTCCAAGTTTGCTTAATTCATGATCTTCACTTCTTCAATTTCCAAAAGTCCAGTAGAAGAAATCCATTTGTCGGGCACGAAAGTGTAAGGCTCACGAAAGAATTAAGTACGGTCTCATCATGTCGAGGTGTTGACTAATTTAGGCTTAGACATAAGTTCAAGTTTAAGCGGCTAGAAGGAGCAACCAAACGTCGATTGCATGTGTTAGGTTTATGCTGAGATTGCTAGGTATTGCCTACATCACGTGGTGACAAAATCCTTTCCTAGACATAGGAAGGATCACTTAAGAATTGCTCTATCGAACTTGGAGTATCTGCCAGACTTGCCGCCAGGACTTATTTCCATTCCACCTGCCGAGACAGCGAAAGTTGCAGGGGCAGAGACCTGCTGCGGCCGCGTGACATGGTCGTAGCTGCCGTCTATTACCCGCCGAGGCATAATTAGGTTCATGCATTGCATTTTACAGTATTCCTTCACTATACCTTGTTTTTATAGATTATCTTTCATTTGGTAAAGAAGAGATAATGTTTTAGTGTATTTTTTGTAACACCCCATAAACCGGTCTAGTCGGAATTAGGTTCTGATTACCAAATATTTTGTATCGATAAAATAATTTATTCGATCTTATTTAGAATATTTGAGTAATTTATAGTTTATTATTATTAGATTATTCGGGTCTAGTAGAAATTAGATTCGAAACATATTTATTCGGTTTATTATTATTATCATTATTATTATTTATTGATTAAAAAAAAGGGGGCCATGGGACCCACGACCAACTCCTTCAAATTGAAGGAATTGCCGTGGGCAATTCCCATGTAAGGGAAACACACGGCAAAAGCAAATTAAATGTGGCAAATTGCCACTATACGTGGCAACAAAGAAACCAAAGCATGATATGAATCATGCCATCCACTCCCACGTGGAGAATATTAAGGACCATTGGTAGTTTATTTCCAAGCAACGTGGAACATGGGAAAGCCATTGTGACCGGCCAAATTGTGTATAAATAGAAGGGGGGCTCTGTGCAAGGAATACACGATGAAATGAACTTAGAGACATTCTGAGATTAAGGAATTAGTGAAGGAAGATAGAAAAATAATTAGACGGTTCAATGTTAGATTGGTGGTCCGATATTTTCGATATAGTAATATCGAATCTCTGCTAACGTCGGGGTAAGCTCAAATCCTTGGTTGGTCTAAGTTTCGACATCGAGTTTGATTATTATTTTCATATTTATTCGATATTGTCTTGTCGGTCCTAACCGATTCATATTTAATCTAGTTCAAGAAGTCGAGAAAGAACAACCGCCAACCAAGGGAAAAGGCATCGTTATTCGAGAACCTTAATATCGAGGTGAGTGTAGATACATTTGTCTCGTGTAACACGGTGTCATTCCGATTTTTGTTTCTATGTTTTGATATGTGAGTGTAGTAGCGTCTCGGGTTAGGCAAGGGCCTACCCGAACATGTTGTTATTTTTGTTATTACTAACCCTTGAAATTAGGGGTTTTCATCATTCATCACATGTTGGTAAGTGTATGGTAAGCATTTCATTGATTCCATGATTTTTAAGCATGTTAGTCATTGTTATGAAATTCATTGCAAGCATTGCAAGCATTTAATAAGTATGATATGAATAATTGAAATTGTTACTGTTACGATTTATAAAATATGAACCTTGGATTCAAAGTATTGGATACAATTGGCATGCCATATAATTCATGAGCTCAGTGTACGGGTGGACTACGGTCCTATGACTACGGCCTATATAATTTGGCGAGGCGGAGGGATGTATTGTGTTTGGTCTTTGGCGATGTCGGCGGGATGACCATTTATGTGTTTTGGCGAGGCGGTGGAATTCGTGTATCCATATACTATGAATCGATCCAAGGGAAATTATGAACTCAAGATATTGTTTGCCATGAACCATGATATTAGTATATGCCTTGTTGTGAATATGAAATATGCCATGATATTGCATGATCAATGATGATTCTTAGAAGCATGTTATAAGTCATCATATGTATATTTATAGTTATATGACTACCTCACTAGGAAAAGTATGCCTAATGCATTTCATGCATCCATTTCAGGTTAAGAAAGTTTTGGGATCGAGATCGGAGAAGTTGGTACGTTGTACAAGTCACAACCAAGTCCAAGTAATGTGTTCTATCCTTCGAACTCCTAGTATGGTGGCAAGGTCTATGTAATAAGCTTAATATGTTTGTTTTAGTATGTCTAAGTGATGTGCAAGTGCCTTGGTTTAAATAAGATGAAAATAGTGTTCTTATATTAAGAGTTTGGCTTTAAGATTATGTTTTTGGGCTAAATTGGTAAAACCGAGTAAAAGGATTCAAATAGCTATAAAACTTGGCAAGATAGTAGTTTATACCGTTAGAAAGATATGGGTAAAGTTTCACTGAAACTGGACTAAGTTTGCTAAGCTAAAATGATCAAAAACTAGCTAAAATCTGTCTATTTCAGGTCCACCGTACCGAAACCAGTGATGACGTTTCGATACGGGTATGTGAAAATTTTGGTCTGGAAAGCTTGGTGTACCGAAACGGATAAGGTCCGTTTCGATACAGTTTTGCCTCTGGAGACCCCTGTTTCAAAACGGGTCTAAGTCAAGTCAAGGTCGGTCAATCCGTATCGATACGGGTCAAGCCGTATCGGAACGGTTAAAGAAGGAAAAGTCAAAATATTGACTATGGTCAAGCCGTACCGAAACAGATTAGAGCGTTTCGATACGGGCAGCTTCTTTTGGGGTTTTTGGAGGATTACTCGGTAAAGATTACAAGTACTGAGATTAATAAGATTCAGTTATTAAGTCAACTTGTTTTTAAAAAGGAGCATTAAGTTTTAATAAGTTAAGATGTTACGAAAGTTTTTGAAGAAAAATGATTAAAAGATTTCCGCATCGTTTCCGGTAACGCTCTCCGACCCGGTTCTCTACCAGGCCGGGAAGGGGGTGTTACATTTGTGGTATCAGAGCTATAGTTTAGTCGGTTCTGGACTAAACTTAAGTATGTTTGTATTGTGTGTTAAGTTACTTTGCCACCTAGGAGTTAATTTGTTGTGACTTGACAACTGATCTGATATCTTTTTAATATATATATATATAAGTCTTGAACTAACGAAGCTTGTAACAATGAGTCTGCTGCTAATTCCTCGAATGGTGGCGAGGAAGTGCAAGGAGGAAATCCTCCGAATCTAAGAAACCCACCTGTTCAGAATGTAGAGTCTGAAGCACCTGCCGCTCAGGCAACATGCTATCAGAACTTGGCTGATATGTTTCAGCAATTTTATGAATGTGATAGGGACTAGTCAAGTCGTGCAACCTACGCCACCTATTACGCAATCTCTTCGAGCCCCAATCGACAAGTTATCGCAAATACCGAGCTTACACCTTTAATGGTCGGGACGATGATAATCCCGAAATAGTCAAGTATTGGTTAGACAATACTTTGAGGATTTTGGATAAGCAGTTAAGATGTTCGGATGAACATAAGCTTGAATGCGCTCTCGCATTGCTTGCTGATGAAGCTTTAATGTGGTGGGAGACTACTAATCTTACAGTCCCGGAAGAATCAGTCACCTGGGAACTCTTTCTTAAAGAATTCAGAAATAAGTACATTAGCGAGTACTATCTCGCGGGAAGACGGAGTATCTTCCTCTATTTGAAGCAAGGAGGGAAACCAATCGAGTAGTACATTTATGACTTCTGTAAGTACTGCCGATATGGAGCCGAGTCCATAAAGAAAAAAGAGGACAAAATGTCGAATGTTCATTGTTGGGTTGAATGATGAGTTGCGGCCTATGTTTACTGCTTTGGGGATCACAAATTTCCAGGATTTGGTGAATCGTGTGAAGGCGACCGAAGCTGCACAGAAAATCCCAAGGGGGAACATGGCTAGAAGATCCGAGAAGAGGGCGTGGAGTGATTCCCGACTTCCCAAATGGAACAAGAAAGGTAGATATTAGGGCTCGAAGCAAACCTCATACTCGCAACCTTCCCGTACAGGGAATATTGAGAGACCACAGACTATTACTCAGTCTTGGTCCAAGGCGGCTTCTGTGGAAAGTACGCGACATTGCCCTGCTACGTGTCGCTTTCGGGAAAAGGGGCAAGACAAGGACAGTCAGGAACTTCAAGAAAGCCAGGTGGATCTGGGAAGCAGAACAACAAACAAAGAGTCAAAAGCTTTTGCACAAATGTATCATGTAAGGAGTCGTGAGGAAGATGATGATCCTGATGTCATAGCAGGTACCGTTATGTTATATTCATATTCTTTGTATGTATTAATTGATCTTGGATCTACACAGTCTTTCATAAGTCTGGAGTTGGTGAGGAAGCATAAGATGTTTACTGAACCTTTAGTAACAAAGGTTTCTGTAACAAATCCCTTGGGCGATTGTGTTGTTTTAAACCTAGTATGTAAGAATTGCCCAATTCTGAGGTAATTTATGCTCTTCCCCTCTCACTAATCTAATGACAGTTGCCACGGCCTTGAGGCGTTAAATCAAGTTTAAAACATAATTTTTTTTATTTCTGATTAATTTAAAGGGCAAGTATGTTTAGGTTGCATTGCTTGAGGACAAGCAATAGTTCGAGTTTGGGGGTGTGTAAAGTTTCCATAAGTTCTATATTTTGTGCACATTCCATCTCATATTATTGCTATTTTCAAGTAAATTTTAGGCATAATTAGGATCATGCATTTTATTTTACAGTATTCTTTACTTTGCCATGCCTTTATTGATTTTTTGTTATTTGGTAAGGAACAGATTTTGATCTAGTTTAGTTTTAGTTTTAGGTACTAGAAGTTAACAGAAGAAGAGAGGAGCTGAGGACATGATGCTGAGGAAGCAGATCAAGGAGTTGTACTGATGCAGTTCCAGACAGAGACAACAGCTGCCGAGTAGCTACCACCGCCTAAAACAACAAGCTGAGGAATTGGAGAATGGAGTGTGATCTGTAGAGCAGAAAATCTTAATTCTTACGGTGCCATCCACTCAATTTTCTACTTCCTGTAGCAGCAGACAGAGCCGCCGAAGGAGGAGAACGAGATAACTTGCGGAGCAAGGCAACGTGAAGAAGTCCACATTCAACTTAAAGAAGTATGAATTAAAGGTTGCATTTAATACAAAAGCTACTTTGAAGACTTCTACTCCAAGGAGGACTTGACCTAGCTAATGCATATATATACTCAATGTATTCTTACTTCAAAACAACTTAGGTTTTCCCTTAAGTATAGTTTAGGTTTTCTTGACGTCAATTATGTTCTAAATTCTTCTTTGGGTTTGGGTTTGGGTTATGTTGTAAACTAGTGTGAGAACGGTTGTTTAGGAATTAAGTTTGTTTTTGCAATAAAGCTTTTAATGTTTGCTTATTTCATGTTCTTCATAGTTTTCAATTAAGGCGAAAGATTAATTGTTTACTATCCATTTGTTCGGTATCGAGAGAGTTGAACTCACAAAAGGAGTAAGTACGGTCTTCACCTTAATCAAGTGTTGATTAATCCAGCCTAGACATAGGTTAGAGTTTAAGGCGGCTAAAAGATAACGAACTAAACATTGCCGTCTTTGCACGGTTCACGCCGCGATTGGTATTATCTGCAGTGGGCATCAACAACATTTTGACATAGACATAAGCGGGATCACTTTCGAAGCGTTCTGCTGAGGCTTGAAGTACTGCTGAGTTTGTTGCCGAGACACACATCCATTCCACTATCGAGGCAGCAAAAGCGTCACATCAGCCAATCTACCATCTCCTACCGAGGCAACAAAGTTTGGCAGCGCAGAACAACTTATCCTATTCAACGCAGTTTCACACTAGGGAGTAGCATAATCTGACCCAGCCTATCAATCTGATCTCTTACCTTTATTTACTTGTGTTTTATTTACTTTTCTTTCTTAAACAAATCAACTTATCTTTGCATTTAATTTTCCTTTGTGCATGGATCACAATTCGAGTTTAAGTTGTCCAATTCATGTAGGAGAAGATATCTTATATACTATAACTTGACATGAGTGTGCACTTGGCTCATATTTAGAGAACACCTAAACACTCTACAGAGGGATAAGCCTAACAATATGCATGCATAAAATAATTTTGGGATACACCCATGGCAAAACAATCTAGGCTCATAGGAGACCGAATCCCAGCATAAAGGAGGTAGTCAAGAAAGAAGTCATAAAATGGCCAGATGTTAGGATAATTTATCTATTTGTGATAGTTTGTGGGTCAGCTAGGTGTAGTGTGTGCCAAAAAAGGGTTGAATGACCATGGTTCAGAACAATAAAGATGAATTGATCCCCTCAAGGATCATGATGGGCTGAAGGGTGTGCATGGATTACATAAAGCTAAATAATGCCACCGGGAAGGATAATTTTCCATTACACTTCATTGATAAGATGTTAGATAGATTGGAAGGGAAGGCATTTTATTGCTTCCTGGACGGCTACTCGGGCTATAATCAAATAACAATTGCTCCAGAAGATCATGAGAAAACTATGTTCACCTATCCGTATGGGACATTCTCTTTTAGAAGGATGCCCCTTGGATTGTGTGACGCTCCAGCAACGTTTCAACGTTGCATGATGTCAATTTTCTTGGATATGTCGAGAATAACAAGTCTCCGTGAATGACTTCTCCATCTTCTGAAAAATTTTCAAGGAATGCCTTCAGATTTTGGAACTTATTCTTCAGAGATGCATTGAAACTAACCTGGTCCTGAACTGGGAGAAATGCCACTTCATGGTGAAGGAGGGCATAGTTCTCGGACATAAAGTGACCACAAAGGGATTGGAACTAGACAAAGCAAAGGCAGAGGTAATCAAACAATTGCTACAACCCACAAGTGTCAAAGGTATTAGAAGTTTCTTGGGGCATCCAGGATTTTATCATCGCTTTATTAAAGACTTCAAAAAAATTCTAAACCTTTATGCTTACTGTTGGAACAGAATACCACCTTTTCATTTAATGATTCTTGTTTAAAAGCTTTTTAGTAATTGAAAAATAGGTTAATTAATGCTTCAATAGTCGTGGCACCAGATTGGAATGAGCCATTCGAGCTCATGTGCAATGCCAGCAACTACGCCGTTGGAGTTGTGTTATGAAAAAGGCGTGGAAATTTTTTTCATACCATATATTATCCCAGCCAGACGTTGAATGAAGCCCAACTTAATTACACAAACAATTGAGACGAAGTTCCTTGTAGTTGTTTTTGCATTTGATAATTTCATGTCTTACCTTGTTGGTAGTAAAGTTGTGGTATACACAGACCACTCGGCAATCAAATACCTCATGGCCAAGAAAGATGTCAAGCCTGTAACCCCCTTAACCCGGCCAAGACGGTTGACCCGAACTAAGAAGATTACACGGGGAAAACCAAAGTCAACCCGAAAGTCAACTTCGATTAACGACCTTTTTTTTCTTTTTAATCTTATCTAAATGCATATTAACCCTATGTGAACTCTTGAGATAAGCATACTAAAAAACCACAGCAATCGGATAACATTTAGGGACTCAATTGCACACCATACAAACTTAGGGACCAAATTGTAAATTCTGGAAATTATGAGGACTTTACCAAAATTAAAGTTACCATTATGAAATTAATCATATTTCATGCTTCTCCGTCAAATTTCATCTCAAACAAACATCACAAACTCAACCTATTGCATACACAAAGATTGGGACCAAAACGTGAGGATTTCAAAACATATAACCATCAGATTCAGTGCCCAACGGTCGAGTGTTCCGAAACGGGGATGATCCGTTCCGAAAAGCGGGACCGTTCCGAAACAAGTTGCGGAACGAGGCTTGGCAGTGGCAAAACCGTTTCGAAACAACTCTACCTGTTTCGAAACGCCATGGCCATTTCAGGCCATCTGTTCCGAAACGAGTTGCCCAGAAATGCAGATTTTGCTGGTTTAACACACTTTCAACCCATCAAACACATTCATATGACCTCCATATCATGCATACAAGTCATCAAACACTTAAGGAACATATTAGCATCAACTAATCTCAACCAAGGCATCATTCAAGGAAAATCCCAATTCTATAGGCATGCATCCTATATTGAAAATCATGCAACCATCAAAACATCAAACCAAAAACCAAAAGGCCATTTACATGTTCCAACATCATCAAAAGCATAAAACCAACTTAGGGAGTCCAAAACATCTCCCAAAAAGACAACCTAGGTTCCCATTGCCAAATGCCAAAAAGCTAATAGTGTTAGGAAAACATTCACCATACATGAGCTTAGTCTTTCACTTGGATCCTTAACCTCCTTGCTGCCCTTTAAGCACTTCAATGCTCTGCATTATTGGTTTAAGAAAGAGAGAGCGTAAGCACATAGCTTAGTGAGGAATGCTCAATTAAAATATCACAATAATGCATTTGTAAAAACACCTTTTCAAGGCCTTTAGTTTCAAAACAACATTTATCATGCAATTATGCATACAAACCAAGCATCTCATGCTTCAATTCAACATCATGTCATATTGGCTTACAAGTGATACTCCATAACTATTTTACAACTCAAAACACAATCGGATACGCGGATTACAAGCGTTGTCCCATACGCTTCATACACACTACCAATATCAAGGTGGAGTAAACGGTACAATCACAACCCCTCAACACCCGTGATGGAGACTATGGTACAATCACAACCCCTCCACATCACTCATTGGTAGTTGTATAACATCACTAACGAGAACACGGGACACACAACACAAGATCCAGACATGGACTTTTAACCACCATTGTGATCTTAACACAAGATCCACTCATGGACTTTTAACCACCATGATGATCTTAACCATCTCGTTAGTGTACTTGGATGGAGTTTACGGTACAATCACAACCCCTCAACACCCAAGGCAACTTTATTCACGGTGCACCCAATCCTATAGCCGGCTAACTATATCCGATTCAAGTACCTTTAAACCAACACATCACTTGCCAATATACATCAATTAACATCACTAATTCACTGTTTTAAAGCATTTATCAAAGCCATTAACCATCATGCATTACTATGCATCAAAACCACATTTATCAATGTTCAAAACAAGGATCTCTTACCTTGAGCATCCTTCAACACATGGCTTATAAAACCAGCATTTAACATGCTAAAATATGCTTTCAAAACAGAATTTAAACATGCAAATAAAACACATTGCATTCAACTATCTCATGGTTCATCAACAAGAGAGTTTTTCCGAAAACTTACTCTTGATCTTAGCTAAGTTGTTTAGACTTAAACTAAGCTCCCATAACCTTCAAACATTGGTTTCAAAGCTGAAAACCAAACTTCACTCACCGATTCTGTTTCGCAAGCTTGCCGAAATACCAATCAAGCTTCCGGATCAACACCACAAGGATCCGAAGATGTCTCCCCTGTTTTAAACACATCAAAGCAGAGGATTAATGCATCATCATGCATTAATATATTCAAACAAGACACCTAAACTCGCTGCTCTCATCAACACTCACATTTCGGCTACCAAACACAACCGAATTCACATCCAAACACCTCTACAACATTACCCAGCCAAGATCCATCAATTCCAATCATTCTTAAACATCAAATAACATCCAAAAAGGATCTAATCACGTCCTTATACCTCAAGCTATAGCAGAACATCAAAATCATCCCAAAAACCACCATTAACTCAATCAAAAGCTTAGGAAAATCAACCTATTCGGGAATGCATTGATTAAACCTCAATTTCACATCATTTATACATCCAATTTACATCAAAAAGACATCTCAAAAAAGAGCCCAATCATTTAATACGAATTTCTTCAAAATTAAATCCAAATCTTGCATTTTAAGCCAAAATCAAGAACACATCATTAAAACCTTTAATAAAACTCAAATCAAGGATTGAGAACTTGGGAATTTCAGTAAAGAACTGAGTATTTAGAGGAGAAGGACGTTCATACCTCTAAATGTGAGTTTCTCCTTGTTTAGAACCAAGATTCTTGAAAATTCAATAGGCAAAAGATGAGGATTTGGTGTAGAAATGATTAGAGATCAATTAGAGATTGAAATCTCATTTTTAGATGTCAAATCCAGAGGGAAAATGGCTAGGGAAAAGTGTTTGGCTGAGAGAAAATGGAGAGAAAATGAAGTGGGAAAATTTTGAGAAAAGTTAGTTACGAACTCAAAATATCTATTTCCCCTTTTTCCTTTTACTAAATATCATTTAATAAATGTTTAATATTAAGAAAAATCTGGAGAAACTCTTCTTGGGTAAATTAGCTCCTTAAAGATTCAAAGTTTCAATCCTTTAAAAACAGTCACCAACTTTTCAAAAATTACATTTTAGTCACTAACTTGAAATGTCACATTTCGAAACCTCATTTTGCAAAATTGATTTCACCACTCTCTTACATATAATAAAAGAGGATTTTTAGCTATTTTCCCATATTTTTTTAATGCATCCCGAACTAGGCTTTCCCTAAAATCACCCTTTTATATTCGAACCGCAATCCGACCGGTCCGATTCAAACCCAAAACTTCTAAGCCCAAAATTGGGGTGTTACAACTCTCCCCCCTTAAGAAATTTCGTCCTCGAAATTTACCTGAAGGAAAGAGGTACGGAAACCGCTTCAACATGTCATCCTTTCGTTCCCACGTGGCTTCTTCAACACCACGATGCTTCCACAATATTTTACCAACTCAATGGTCTTGCCACGAAGAACTTTACTATCCGAATCCAGAATCTTCACCAGTTTTTCATCATAGGTCAAATCCGGATTCAATTCCACTTCCTCCACAAGCATCACATGGGAAGGATCCAATCTATACTTCCGAAGCATAGAAACATGAAACACATCATGAATCTTTTCCAACTCTTGCGGCAACCTCAACTTGTACGCAACAGGACCCACACGCTCAATCACCTCGTATGGTCCAATGTACCTAGGGCTCAACTTACCCTTCCGGCCAAACCTCATCACCTTTTTCCAAGGCGAAACTTTCAAAAACACACGGTCACCCACCACATACTCAATCTCCTTACACTTCAAATCCGCGTAAGACTTTTGCCGATCAAAAGCTGCCTTCAAACGCTCACAAATGAGCTTCACCTTCTCGGTGGTTCCTTTCAACTAAGCTGGCATCGAAACTAACTTCTGACCTGTTTCAGCCCAACAAAGAGGAGTCCTACACTTCCTCCCGTACAAAGCTTCATAAGGTGCCATTTGAATACTCGCCTGATAACTATTATTATAGGCAAACTCCACCAAAGGCAAATGTTTGTCCCAAGAACCCTGAAACTCAATCACGCAGCACCGCAACATATCCTCAAACACCTGGATAACACGCTCAGACTGTCAATCCGACTGCGGATGATAAGATGTACTGAAATTCAACCGTGTACCCAAAGCCTGATGCAAACACTTCCAGAAACGCAATGTAAACCTCGGATCTTTATCCGACACAACCGACTTTGGCACACCATGCAGCCGCACAATCTCGGCAATGTACAGCTCCGCAAGCTTATCCAAAGTGCACGTAGTATGCACAGGCAAGAAATGCGCACACTTCGTCAGGCGATCCACAATCACCCAAACCGAATTCTTCTTCGATGGCGACAAAGGTAAACCCGACACAAAGTCTACGGTAATCCTTTCCCACTTCCACTCAGGAATCCTCAACGGTTGCAACAACCCTGAAGGGAACTGATGCTCAGCCTTAACCCGCTGACATACCATACACTTGCTTACAAACTCCGCAACATCCTTCTTTAAACCCACCCAACAGTACTCATCACGAAGATCACGGTACATCTTAGTACTACCAGGGTGCATAGCAAAAGGACTACTATGACCTTCAGCCAGAATAGCATGCCTCAAATCAGCATCATTGGGCACTACTATCCGACTCCCAAAACATAGCACTCCATCATCATTAAAGCAGAAATCCGATGGCCTATCCTCCGCAATATCCTGGACATGTGGCACCAAGGAATCATCCAACAACTGCTTTTCCTTTATCAACTGAACCAAAGATGGTTTCACTTGCAACTCAGCCACAAGACCACCATCACGCGAAATACTCAAACTGGAAAACATAGCCCTCAACTCAACAGCTACCTTCCTACTCAAGGCATCCGCTACAACATTAGCTTTACCCGGATGGTACTCGATCGTCAAATCATAATCCTTAAGCAACTCCACCCAACGTCGTTGTCTAAGATTCAACTCTTTCTGAGACATCAGATACTTCAAACTCTTATGGTCCGTGTACACAGTACACTTCTCACCATACAGGTAATGTCTCCAGATTTTCAAAGCAAAAACCACCGCAGCTAACTCAATGTCATGCGTAGGATAATTGCGCTCATGCACCTTCAACTGCCGCGATGCATAAGCCACCACCTTACCCTCGTGCATCAACACACATCCCAAACCAACATAGGACGCATCACTATACACCACAAACTCTTTCCCTGATTCAGGTTGAACCAAGATAGGAGCTTGCGTTAAAGATGCCTTAAGCTTCTCAAAAGCCTGTTGTCTCGCTTCCGTCCACTCATATTTAACATCCTTCTGCAACAACTTCGTCAAAGGTGCAGCAATCTTTGAAAACCCATCCACGAACCTCCGATAGTATCCTGCCAAACCAAGGAAACTACGGACTTCATGAACAGACTTAGGAGGCTTCCAATTCATCATTGCCTCAATCTTTTGAGGATCAACACGTATCCCCTCAGTAGAAACCATATGACCAAGAAACACAACTTCTCTAAGCCAGAACTCACACTTGCTCAGCTTGGCATAAAGCTGATTCTCCAACAAAGCTTGTAACACAATTCTCAAATGCCCTTCATGCTCCTCCTCAGTACGAGAGTACACGAGGATATCATCAATGAACACCACAACAAATTTATGAAAGTATTCATGGAACACTCTATTCATCATGTCCATAAAAGCTGCAGGAGCATTCGTCAAACCAAACAGCATCACAAGAAACTCATAATGCCCATACCTCGTCCTGAAAGTTGTCTTTGGCACATCCACATCCTTCACCTTCAACTGATAATACCCTGACCTTAAGTCAATTTTAGAGAACACAGCCGCTCCCCGAACTTGATCATAAAGATCATCAATTCTCGGCAATGGATACCGATTCTTGATAGTCAACTTGTTAAGCTAACGATAATCAATGCACATCCTCAAAGTGCCATCCTTTTTCTTCACAAACAAGACCGGTGCACCCCAAGGCGACACACTCGGCCGAATGAAACCACGATCAAGCAACTCCTGAAGTTGCGTCTTCAGCTCTTTCAACTCTTTAGGTGCCATTCGATAAGGAGTAATGGACACTGGAGTTGTGTTTTCATACAGCTCAATTCCAAACTCCACTTCGCGATTAGGAGGCAATCCAGGAAACTCCTCCTGAAACACACCAGGAAACTCTCGCACAGTCCTGATATCTTGCACACGCAACTCTTTAGAGCTAGGATTCATCACAAAGGCTAGGTAAGCTTCACAACCTTGCCTCAGCATCCGGCTCGCTTCCAATGTATACACCACATTGGCAAGAAACTTCACATTCTCACCAACCACCACCACTTCATAATCATCCGCAAGTTTCAACGAAACTCGCTTATTCTCAAAATCCACTACAGCCCGATGCTCAACAAGCCAATCCATACCAAGGATTACATCAAAACCATAGAAAGGCAATTCCATAAGATCAACATGAAAAACATGATCTTGCACAACCAAAGGACATCTTCTATAAAGCTTCCGAGTCACAACAGTCTCACCAAAAGAACTAGTTACACGCATACCAACATCCAAAGACTCAACAGGCAAACCAAGCAATTGAGCATGCTCACGCAATATGTATGAGTGTGTAGATCCAGAATCAATCAAGGAAAGTAATGACAAGGATTGCAAAGTGAAAGTACTTGCAATCACATCCGTGTCATTCCTCCCCTCCCTCTGAGCATACACTCTAGCCTGGCCACCACCCTCAGGCTGAACAGCTACAACATGAGCTACATTCCTTCCAGCATCCTCTTTGCGCTGAAAGTTACCACGGCCGCGCCCATGACCTCTCTGTGGTGCAACAACTCCAGGTGCACGTCCCTGGCCACCACCGGCCAACAGAGGACACTCCCTTCTCATGTGATCCGCTGAACCACAGTTCCAGCATGAGTTACCAGTCACCACAACAGGAGCCTGAACCTCCCTCGCTGCTCGAGGACAATCACGCCTCAGGTGTCCACGCGATCCACATGTCCAACATGTGTTCGTATCAGCTCTCGCCATGTCCCTTTGAACAGGCGCACCTTGCCCTCCACCACCTCGCCTAGCTGAAGACTGATACTTCCGATCACGTCCTCTCTTGTTCCGTCCGCCACCGGAACTATACTCAGCAGCTCGCTTGCCCACACTAGGACCAGCACCTCTAGAAGATAGACTCAAATTCAACTCAATATCTTTTGCTCTACCAACCAGCACATCAAAGTCAGTATACTCAGCAGCCAACATATAGGTCTTCACTTCCATCACCAAACCATAACGGAAACGTTCACACCTCTCCCGCTCATCCGGAACAAGCTCAGGTGCATACTGACTGAGTCGGACAAACTGAATTTCGTACTCAGCAACAGACATGCTCCCTTGAGTAAGAGACATGAATTCCCTTTTCTTCTCATCCAGGTATCGCACACCCAGATACCTTCTCTTGAACGCGTTCAGAAAGAAAGTCCAAGTTACATCAGCTTCCTCCATTCCGGAGATAGTGGTCGTCCACCAGGTATATGCATCGTCATGCAACAAAGATATCACACAGCCCAGCTTCTGCACATCATTACAATTCATTTGTCCCAAAATTCTCTTGGTGCTTTCCAACCAAGACTCAGAACCTTCAGCAGACAAATCCCTGAACTCAGTCCCTCCCAGACTGCGCAAGCGTTCCAAAGGTAGTCTAGCATTAGCATCTCCCTTATGCCCAGCTCCTTGAGCTCCAGCTACCGCCGCCCGAAAAGCTCCAGCAATAGCTTGTATCAGCATTTTCATGTCAGGAGCAGCTTGCCCCTGCCCAGCTTCAGGTCCAGCGACCCCAGCACCAGCAGCAACACCAGCTCCTTCACCCCCAGCACCACCACCACCAGGTGGAGGAGGTAAATCCACCACATTTTCAACATTCTCTTCATTCTCATTTTGAGCCATAGCTCGCGTATTAATCCTCGTCTCTCTACGAGGTGCCATTCGCTAAACAATGCAATCACAATGCAATAAACAAAGTCAGACTCATCAAGGTAAGCAATCCAAGTACTCAAGCTCATTTCCAATTAAAAACAAATCATTTCATTAGCTTTGATTTGGCAATGGGTCCCTCTAACATGCTTCACCACAGCATACACCACAATTGCATCATACCTACAATTCATACATCATACTTTCACTCAACAAGCATACAAAGCAATCATACACATATAACCCACATAACAATTCCCAATTACTCGAGAACTCAGCTCTGATACCACCAAATGTAACCCCCTTAACCCGGCCTAGACGGTTGACCCGAACTAAGAAGATTACACAGGGAAAACCAAAGTCAACCTGAAAGTCAACCTTGATTAACGACACTTTTTTTTCTTTTTAATCTTATCTAAATGCATATTAACCCTATGTGAACTCTTGAGATAAAATACTCAAAAACCACAGCAATCGGATAACATTTAGGGACTCAATTGCACAACATACAAACTTAGGGACCAAATTGTAAATTCTAGAAATTATGAGGACTTTACCAAAATTAAAGTTACCATTATGAAATTAATCATATTTCATGCTTCTCCGTCAAATTTCATCTCAAACGGACATCACAAACTCAACCTATTGCATACACAAAGATTGGGACCAAAACGTGAGGATTTCAAAACATATAACCATCAGATTCAGTGCCCAACGGTCGAGTGTTCCGAAACGAGGATGATCAGTTCCAAAACACGGGACCGTTCCGAGACAAGTTGCGGAACGAGGATTGGATGTGGCAAAACCGTTTCGGAACAGCTCTACCAGTTTCGAAACGCCATGGCCATTTCAGGCCATCTGTTCCGAAACGGTAGCACCCGTTCCGAAACGAGTTGCCCAGAAATGCAGATTTTGCTGGTTTAACACACTTTCTACCCATCAAACACAATCATATGACCTCCATATCATGCATACAAGTCATCAAACACTTAAGGAACATATTAGCATCAACTAATCTCAACCATGGCATCATTCAAGGAAAATCCCAATTCTATAGGCATGCATCCTATATTGAAAATCATGCAACCATCAAAACATCAAACCAAAAACCAAAAGGCCATTTACATGTTCCAACATCATCAAAAGCATAAAACCAACTTAGGGAGTCCATAACATCTCCCAAAAAGACAACCTAGGTTCCCATTGCCAAATGCCAAAAAGCTAATAGTGTTAGGAAAACATTCACCATACATGAGCTTAGTCTTTCACTTGGATCCTTAACCTCCTTGCTGCCCTTTAAGCACTTCAATGCTCTGCATTATTGGTTTAAGAAAGAGAGAGCGTAAGCACATAGCTTAGTGAGGAATGCTCAATTAAAATATCACAATAATGCATTTGTAAAAACACCTTTTCAAGGCCTTTAGTTTCAAAACAACATTTATCATGCAATTATGCATACAAACCAAGCATCTCATGCTTCAATTCAACATCATGTCATATTGGCTTACAAGTGATACTCCATAACTATTTTACAACTCAAAACACAATCGGATACGCGGATTACAAGCGTTGTCCCATACGCTTCATACACACTACAAATATCAAGGTTGAGTATACGGTACAATCACAACCCCTCAACACCCGTGGTGGAGACTATGGTACAATCACAACCCCTCCACATCACTCATTGGTAGTTGTATAACATCACTAATGAGAACACGGGACACACAACACAAGATCCAGACATGGACTTTTAACCACCATTGTGATCTTAACACAAGATCCACTCATGGACTTTTAACCACCATGATGATCTTAACCATCTCGTTAGTGTACTTGGATGGAGTTTACGGTACAATCACAACCCCTCAACACCCAAGGCGACTTTATTCACGGTGCACCCAATCCTATAGCCGGCTAACTATATCCGATTCAAGTACCTTTAAACCAACACATCACTTGCCAATATACATCAATTAACATCACTAATTCACTGTTTTAAAGCATTTATCAAAGCCATTAACCATCATGCATTACTATGCATTAAAACCACATTTATCAATGTTCAAAACAAGGATCTCTTACCTTGAGCATCCTTCAACACATGGCTTATAAAACCAGCATTTAACATGCTAAAATATGCTTTCAAAACAGAATTTAAACATGCAAATAAAACACATTGCATTCAACTATCTCATGGTTCATCAACAAGAGAGTTTTTCCGAAAACTTACTCTTGAGCTTAGCTAAGTTGTTTAGACTTAAACTAAGCTCCCATAACCTTCAAACATTGGTTTCAAAGCTGAAAACCAAACTTCACTCACCGATTCCGTTTCGCAAGCTTGCCGAAACACCAATCAAGCTTCCGGATCAACACCACAAGGATCCGAAGATGTCTCCCCTATTTTAAACACATCAAAGCAGAGGATTAATGCATCATCATGCATTAATATCTTCAACCAAGACACCTAAACTCGCTGCTCTCATCAACACTCACATTTCGGCTACCAAACACAACCGAATTCACATCCAAACACCTCTACAACATTACCCAGCCAAGATCCATCAATTCCAATCATTCTTAAACATCAAATAACATCCAAAAAGGATTTAATCACGTCCTTATACCTCTAGCTATAGCAGAACATCAAAATCATCCCAAAAACCACCATTAACTCAATAAAAAACTTAGGAAAATCAACCTATTCGGGATTGCATTGATTAAACCTCAATTTCACATCATTTATACATCCAATTTACATCAAAAAGACATCTCAAAACAGAGCCCAATCATCTAATACGAAATTCTTCAAAATTAAATCCAAATCTTGCATTTTAAGCCAAAATCAAGAACACATCATTAAAACCTTTAATAAAACTCAAATCAAGGATTGAGAACTTGGGAATTTCAGTAAAGAACTGAGTATTTAGAGGAGAAGGACGTTCATACCTCTAAATGTGAGTTTCTCCTTGTTTAGAACCAAGATTCTTGAAAATTCAATAGGCAAAAGATGAGGATTTGGTTTAGAAATGATTAGAGATCAATTAGAGATTGAAATCTCATTTTTAGATGTCAAATCCAGAGGGAAAATGGCTGGGGAAAAGTGTTTGGCTGAGAGAAAATGAAGTGGGAAAATTTTGAGAAAAGTTAGTTATGAACTCAAAATATCTATTTCCCCTTTTTCCTTTTACTAAATATCATTTAATAAATGTTTAATATTAAGAAAAATCTGGAGAAACTCTTCTTGGGTAAATTAGCTCCTTAAAGATTCAAAGTTTCAATCCTTTAAAAACAGTCACCAACTTTTCAAAAATTACATTTTAGTCACTAACTTGAAATGTCACATTTCGAAACCTCATTTTGCAAAATTGATTTCACCACTCTCTTACATATAATAAAAGAGGATTTTTAGCTATTTTTCCATATTTTTTAATGCATCCCGAACTAGGGTTTCCCTAAAATCACCCTTTTATATTCGAACCGCAATCCGACCGGTCCGATTCAAACCCAAAACTTCTAAGCCCAAAATTGGGGTGTTACAAAGCCTAGACTGATCCGATGGACACTATTGTTACAAGAGTTTGATCTCGAGATACAAGATAAGAGATAAGAATGGGAGTGAGAACATGGTGGCTGATCACTTCTCTTGTTTAGAGCACCACCATGAGAAGGGCAACACCATAGTGATTAGAGATGACTTCTCTGATGAGCAGCTGCTTGTGACCGCTACCATTCCATGGTATGCTGACATAGTAAACTATCTGGTCAGCAATATAGTGCCACCAGACTTGTCAAGTATGCCATGAAACGATTTCTGAGAGATATTCGACAATACTATTGGGATGAGCCGTTCTTGTTCAAACAATGTGCAGACTAAATCATTCGTTGTTGTGTGCTAGAGGATGAATAACAAAACATTCTTTAGCTTTGCCATGTAGTACCATATGGAGGACACTTTGTGGAATGAAAACATCAGCCAAAGTGTTGTAGTCCGAATTTTTTTGGCCAACGCTATTCAAGAACTCCCATTATTTTGCCAAGACATACTACAGATGCCAGTGGACTGGAAATATTTCCAGCAGACATCAATTGCCACTTCAGAATATCATGCTTGTGGAGCTGTTTGATGTGTGGGGGATAGACTTTATGAGTGCTTTTCCCCCATCGTTTGGCAATTTATACATACTTGTGGCAGTAGATTATGTCTCAAAGTGGGATGAAGCTATTGATCTCCCAACAAATAATGCCAAGACTGTCGCCAAGTTGTTGCACAAGCACATTTTTACCATATTTGGTGCTTCAGGGCCATTATACATGACGAAGGTACACATTTTAAATGTAATTTAACCACTAAAGCTCTGCGCAGGTACGAAATCCATGCCACTACCTACCATCCTTAAACAAATGGCGAGACAAAAATTTCAAACACGGAGATTAAGAATATCTTGGAGAAAACTGTGAACCCAACTGGAAAGGAATGGTCTTTGAGGCTAGATGATTCATTCTGGGCATATAAAACAGCTTTTAAAACACCATTAGGGACTTCCCCGTACAAGCTTGTGTTTGGGAAGTCATGCCATCTTCTGGTGGAGTTAGAGCACCGAGCTTATTGGGAAACAAAGCAGTTAAAAATGGAATGGAAAGACGCAGGTGAGAAGTGGTTGTTAGATCTGAATGAATGGGAGTAGTTTAGAGCACAAGCCTATGAAAATGCAAAACTCTATAAGAAAAGAACAAAGAGGTGGCATGACTGCAGAATGTTGCCAAGATAGATTGAACTTGTAAAAAAATGTTGTTGCTCAATTCGAGGCTTAAGTTGTTTCTAGGTAAACTTAAATCCACGTAGTCAGGACCCTTTGAAGTTGTCAAGCCTTATGCTCATGGAGCAGTAGACATCAAAGACTTAAAAACGAGGACAACGTTGAAGGTGAATGGCCAGAGGTTGAATCATTATTGGGAAGATTATTCTCCTGGCGGAGATTTAGTAAATTTTGCCATTATAGTATGATCATTGTAAATAGTTAGGGTAGATATCTTCTTTCTAGTATTGTGGTTTATTTATCTTAGTTTTTCTTTTTCTGTTTGAAAGGTTTTTGTGAGTGTTAGTGCAAGAAATTTTGCCAATGCAGTATGTCAGGACAAGTTGGCATTTGGACACCCATCATCATAAGTCTGGATAACACGTAAACTCTAGTCAGATCAGACCCAAGGGAGAACAACTCTTTTTAAGTGGGAAACCTAGCTGCCACCCAAGCGAAATTTCTAAGTTTGAAAATTTTTACCTTATTTTTAGTTGTGCCTTATTTCCCGCGCCGTCACTTTCTCACTCGCCCAAACTGATCATCATCCCACTCCCCATACATGCCATAACTGCCACACCATCATTATCCCCACTAACTCCACCTTAAGCCATCCCAACCATCTCCCTTATGTAACCTCCTCGACCAACCTAGCCGCCAGACCGAATTGAGCGAGCTACATTGAGTTTTTCGAAACAAACTCGTAAAAATATTGCTCAAATTACGTCCATTTTTTTCTTTTAACTTGTCTAGATACAAATTATTAACTTATGGTGAACATGCTGGCAGCAGGTGAAAACTCAACTGAAACGAGCATAAAAAAGGCAAGCGATTTCACAAGTTATAGATTAGGGACCAAAATACAAATCTGGAAAATTACAAGAACTTAATTGGATTTGAAGTTACCATAACTCAATTAGTCAGGTTTCATTCTTTCATACCAAATTTCAGTTCAAAACGATCATCCAAACTCATACAATTACATTCACAAAGATCATGGACTAAAATGAAAGAATCAGAAACTCACAAGAACACTTTAACAGAAATAACATTAGCCTGTATCAGTACATGAGGAAGTGTATCAATACACTTTTACAATTCCAAAATTCCAGATTCTAGTAGCTCAAAACCATATCGATACACCATTCCCCTTATCGATACGCCCAACCAAAATACATTTACCCGTATTAATACACCTTCCCGTGTATCAATACGCCTAGCCAAAATACACTTACCCGTATCGATACACCTTCTTGTGTATTGATACACCCAGACCTGTAATGTTCAATTTTGCTGGTTTTTCATACAATCATGGATCCAAACATGCTTTAAAAAGACATGAACATGTGCATCCCTAAACTAAAGATCAATCCATGCCAGAATATCAAGATAACATAACCAAAACATAGCAGTATACTTCAATTATAGATCTAGAGGAATTCTTCCTAAAAACCAATACATCCAAAGCATGAATCATAAATCCGCAATACAATCGAACACGTAAGGCCAAATACAAACCCACAACAATAATATAAACATGCACAAACAATGAGTTTAGCAAATATCCCTCCTAAACAATAATGAACCCCATTGCCTTTATTACTACTAGTCTAGTTCAAAAACCATACTTTCAATTGTTCAAGCCCTTGGATTTCCCCTCGCTTGCTCGCTGCCTCCAACCTTTAATTCTTTGCATTGATGGAAAAATAGAGCGTAAGCACACTAGGCTTTGTGAGGAGCGCTCTAAAACAAACACCATCAATGCATTTAAAACCGGTTATCAAAACCACTTGAAAATATCATTTTAAAGACCTCATTCAAAACATCATGCCTTATAAACCATGCACTTAACATTTACAAAAGTAAGCATACTAAACCATATGCTACATGTATCATGGATCAACATCAAAATCCCATTTGCAATCCCTCAATTTAAGCTTTCTCATGCATAACAACCCCATATGCAAGGTTTAAAGAGTAAACATGTATAATATACATAATCCATCAACATGATACACTATCAATTATATTGGCTTTCAAGTGATCATAAACCAAGTTCCACTTCACAAAATAGTATATCGAATACACAAATTCAATAAGTGTCCTCCCAACACTTCATGCTTTCTCAACCGGAATTAAGGTACAATCGCAACCGGTTACCATCACAACCCAATCATCGGTTAGACGCATAATCCACTAATGAGAGCTTTCGGTACTATATAACTCCTCAACCGTTAGGGTACTTGTGGTGGAGTATTCGGTACACATAAACCCCTCAACCCCCGATGTGACTTATTTATAGTGCACTATCAATCCTATGGACGTCCAACTATATCCAATAATATTTTAAACAATATAACTTTCCAATATAATTCATTATTAACCATGTACCTCATTGTTTTTATAAGAAACATCCAAAAACCATTTTCAATGCATTAACAAGCATTCCTCATACTTACATGAACCGTATTCCAAATGCATTCATCATCAATATATGATCAAAATCAGTATAAAACATACTTAAATCATGCTTAAACAGTAGGTACCATGTAATTCAAAAGCAAGTCCATAAAATCAATTTCACCAAAACTAGACCGAGGGAGAAATCTCATCATACTTACTTCCGAGTTTAAACCAGCGTTTCAAGCTTAATTTAAACTCCCAAAATAACCTTTAAACCATTTCAAAGCTAAATTCCACATTCTCACTCATAGACTACGAAAAACCTTGTTTGCCGATGTGAACTAATCCAGCAAAGCTTTCGAAACGGTGCCACAAGCTTGAGGATCAACCTCCCCTGATTTTACCACACAAAACAGAGGATTCAATGCATCAAAATTAATTCACAAACCCAAGAACAAATCGCAACAACTCTAACCAAAACTCCTCCACAACAACCGAAAACAACACTAAACATCTTCCAAACTTAACCTAGGCAAAACCTAAATGTTTAATCTGAAAATTACCTTCAATTAATATCCAAAAACAATCTAATAATATTCTTATACCTCTGACATTCATAAAACAACCACAACTTCTCAAAAACTCATAACTAACAACCTAGACAATTAGAGATTCACCTAGTTTCGGGATTCCATTGTTGAAACCAACTTATTAACATTATAAAACATCAAAATCACGATTAGAATTAATCAAGAACTCAGCAAAACAGATCCAAAACGAAAATCAACCAATCTCATCAATTAAACCTTGATTTAAACAATTTTCCATAATCAAATCATTAAACTCATTATAAAACACATATAAAGGATCAATAAATTGAGAATTTCAGTAAAGAACTTTTGATTAGAGAAGATAAATGAAAATCACCTCTAATAGTTGGCTTTCCCCTTAATTAGCATGATTTGAGTGAAATCTCCAAGAAACAAATACGATTTGATGTAGAATCAAGAGATCAATGGAGGAATCAAAAAGGAAAATCAAGAGAGTTAATCTCTGATCATTTTAGAGTAGAAAATGTAGTTTGGCTTCCAAGAATGTTGAGAGCAAAACTAGTTACGTGAGAAAAGTGATTTAATTAATAAAAATCCTTTTTATTAAATCTATTTTATTCTCATTTAATTTCCATTTTAAATCATTTTAAAAATAGCCTAAATGAAGGGAAAAGTCTGATTAAAAATATTGGTAAATTAGCTCCTTAAAGATTCAAAGTTTTGACCCTTTTGCATTTCAATAACCATCAACAGTTTTGAAACTTTACATTTTAGTCACCAAAACAAAATGTCTTTTAATATGAATTTATTTCCTTAATTTGAATTTAAAAAAAAATCCTAATTATATTAATTAGGTATTTTACAACCTTTTTCATATTTTATTCCATAATAAAACATTTATTATGAATTAAATCTCGAAACTAACTCGAATCGACTAACACGGTTCTCTCGAACTGTCTAATCTAACTAGCTAACATCTAGGCCCAAAAATCGGGGTGTTACACCTTAAATCTTATT
This sequence comes from Hibiscus tridactylites, assembly GCA_958450335.1. NCBI lineage: Eukaryota > Viridiplantae > Streptophyta > Magnoliopsida > Malvales > Malvaceae > Hibiscus > Hibiscus tridactylites. The sequence goes on along the minus strand of OY288289.1, from coordinate 19,249,124 downwards.
TAATTCCCATCTCTCCCTTAATCAAGAATCTTTCCACTTTTCTTTCAAACCGGCAAGAGAAATCAAGAACTCAAAATCGTTTTTCATTCTCCAAATCAATCAACCTTTTTTTCTTAAACTCTTCAATGGCATCTTCATCAGCCCCGCTCCAAATCTTCTTCAACGATGAGACAAAGAAAAAGTATGAGAAGAACTACGAAGCACGAACCTTTTGCTATGAAAAGGAGTTCGAAAACAAGAATGGGCCTAACTTGGGGTATTCACCGGAGATGATTGCCATCATCAAGAAACACAATTGAGAGATCTTTTGACTTCATACTGGGGAGGTCCACTCAACCATCATTCGGGAATTTTATGCCCACCTCACCACCAAGGCCTCACCTTTTGTGTTTGTACGGGTAAGTGTGTTCAATTTAATGAGGGTATGTTAATCGTATGTTTAGTTTGGATGGTGCATGGGAGGAGCACTTGCCATTCGCCGAATCAATTGATGAGGGCAAGCGCCAACTTCTCTTGAAAGATTTGTGCGAGTCAGGCACGAAGTGGAATGTATCCTCCAAGGGCAAGACAACTGTGAAGAGGTTGGCTTTAAAACAACAACCACGAGGCTGAAAGACTGCCTAATACCACCCACCCACAATGAAACGGTGTCGGAGGACATGATGGCATTGTTTCACTCAATCATGACTAGGAGGAAGATTAATGTCGGCCGACTTATCATTGAGAAGGCTTACAAGTGTGTCGGTCACAATTGCGGTAGTTTTATATTCCCTTCCATCATTTCCACCATCTGCACCAAACATAAGGTGCCCACACTTGACGCCAACAACATCCAGCAATGCAAGCGAGTTATCACTCTAGCTCTTTGGGGACAATTTATTATTAGAGAGGCAAGAGAGAAGGACAAGGGAAAAGTTGCCCAGCTGTCATCTGCTGCCAAGACACCCAAGGCAGAACCTACCACACAAATGCCAACTGATATGATGACATTGCTTTCACAAATCTATCAAAGCTAGGAACTCATTTTTCAAAAGTTAGAGGAGGTTGAGGAACAAAACTTGGTGCTCTGGCAATATGTTAGAGCTAGAGACCGTGCCTTGAGGACGAATCTTGAGGGCATGTCCACCAATCCATTGCCAACATATCCAGAGTTCCCAACTGAGCTTCATACGCTAGAAGGTATTCTAGCCAGCCCCTAGTCTGCCCATACTCCAGCCCAGCAATCCAATGCCACAGTACCAATATCACATGTCTACGTAGATTCTGCCAAAACCGAGACTCAAAATGAGTCTAATAATGATGTGCCAGCCAAGACTAATTTGCCACCAGTGGCTCCAGCTTCTTCAGCCGCCCTTGTAGCTTCTGCCGCATTTGAGCCAGCAAGGGTAATTAAGGAGGTCCTGCAAGACGTGAAGGTCTCTACTGCTGCCTCGAAGCCATAGCTAAAAAGGAAGAAGTTGTTGACACAAAATCGAGGGAGCTTCATCAAAAGAAAGACTCGCGTCACTCGTGTTGAGCATTCCGAAGGGGAGTCCTCATCCCCTTAACTCCTTAGTTTCATATTTTCATTTTTATCACACATTGCATTTGTATATATGCGTTCTCATGCATTAAGAACAATCCATACCTTTGGTTTGGGTGTGTGTGTTGCCTCACATATATTGTCATGACATTCATTTTTATGTTTCTGTTTTGCATTCTGTTATTGCCATGTAGATTAGGTAGAACCATGCATACCAAACCATTAAATTTTTTTTACCACAGCTTGATTGTGAACTGAAAATTTTGCCAATACATTGCTGGCATAGTTAGATTTTTGCGCTAGTATGCCTTGTTCGATGATGAAATTAGAATCTCTAGTTTAGCATGGGCTAGTAGATTTAGTAATGCCAAGTTGCCTGGTAATTAATCTCTAAATTAGGGAACATTAGTCTCACTTAAACACGTAGTATGCATCTAGTTCCCATGACAAACTTAAGATTCTTGAAACTGAACTGAGAATAAAAAAGAAAAAAAGAAAAATATGTCAGGGTAAAAGTAAAGAATAAGGCTACAATGGTTAATTTTTTTTAGAACACTCCTTTGCCTTAAAGTCAATAAGTAACTTGGAGCTTCGTGGTATGCTCCCTCTTACTTCTCACGCCAAACAACATCATGGCGTGAACCCAAATTTAATGCCAAAAAAAGAAACTCTTGGTGAATAATAATAAAAAACGTGTTTTCTAATTTTGGATAGTAAAGTTCGCTTAGAGAGTAGAAGGATACTTAATGCCAAATTTTGTATATACCGACGCTTTTCGCGACGTTTTTAAAGTAAAAGTTGCTAAATTCGTACATATGACGGTGTTTATAAGGTAAATGCCAAAAAGACAATAAATTTTGCGGCGTTTGTTCCAAAACGCCATAAGAGGTATGGTTTTGGCGGCGCTCGTAAAAAAAAACGTCACTATTGGTAAAACTTTAATTTGAATTATAACTTATTTCTAGACACTCCCTCACCTCACCCTGATCCGTAAATCTCTTTCGTCGATTCTCTGTCTCTCGTCACTCTCTTGAAGGTATACTTTTATTGATTCCACAACATCTCTTCTAAAGCTAAACTTTTCATCTGCAGAAGCGCTACCAAACAGCCCTAATTTGACAACTCTCGTGCATTTCACCTGAAGCCATGGTAAGTCTCGTTTTTTTAATCTTTTCTTTCAACATCAAGCTAAATCTTATTTGGTAGCTGAGAAAAACTAAAGTGTAGGGTTTGGGTATAGAAAATTGATAATTAAAAGTGAAATTTTACATACTAACTGTAAATTGAAAAACACTAAAGAAAAAAAAAATCTGGAAATTTGCAAAGTTTTGGATAGGGAAATTTCTTATTGGAATCATATACTAATTAGATTAGATTTATTGTTGTATTTGTTGCCAATGGTGTTTATTTAGATTCATAGGATCATTTTGTACTAGTGTTTTTGTTAGTTCAAGGCAGATTTAGGTGATAGTTTCGTTGATTTGTGGTATTTTGCAGTCTAAGAGAAAGGTTATGGAGCCCAATGAGGAGAATACTACCCTTGGACATGCTTTCTGAGAAGGCAACTGTGTTTTCGGAGTGTCTCACATTTTTGCTTCCTTTAAGAAAATGTTTTATTGTAAGTGATTCAGCTTCTCTATTTTACATTGATTTTGCTTGTTTACTATTGTGGATTGATATTGCTTGTGCAATGATGTAGTAAAAATGTCAAGAAGGTGATGGAAGAAAAAATTCTCCGAAGCAAATTGATGCAACAATTGTGAATTATGTGTGGATTTACAATAGGTCTGCTCTTCCATTCATATATTTATCTTTAACTTTGAACTATATGTGTGGATGTCAAGATGTCAAATTAGAAAAATCTTTTGGTTCTAAATAGAGACAGTTAACACATCAAATAAAAATATTTTAGTTTTAAGATAATATCCAATTAATTTATTAGTTAAAGGTAATGGCAATTAAAAGAGACCTTGGTTTGTTCATCTTTTGAAAACAATATTCTAGGGTGAACAATGGAATCTATGATGTTTACTCCTTGAAAATAATCCTCAAATCACTAAATTATATCACTAAATTGAACCTCAAGCTTCTGCTACAATTGATGACCTTAAAAATGTTGTTTTCAAGGTCAATAATCTGTAAAATTACAGTGCTCTATGAATTTTAATTTTAAACAGTGGTTGCATATCTGTAAAATTGCTTTAAATAGTGGTTGCATATCTATAAAATTGCAGTGCTCTATGAATTTTAAACAATGGTTGCATATGTGTAAAATTGCTAGCAACATATTACTACTAGGAGGATGACAAACCATGAAGCTACCTTAAAATCTCTAGAGACACAAATGGGTCAGGTGTCGCAACATATTAAGCCGAGGCAGAATGGAGGATTTCCTAGCAATACTGAAAATGCTAGACCGCCCCCACATGAGCAATGTAAGGCAATTACTACTAGGAGTGGGAAGAAACTACCAGGGCCGGAAAAAGAAGCTGAAACAGTAAAGGAACCTGCCTTAGAAAAACCTACCGAGGAAGCTGCCCCGACAGGTGATAAACAGACTGCTGCCGATGAGCCTGTCACGACAGCAGAAGCGACAGAGGAGAAAAACGATGATATTCGTCCTCAGATTCGCATGCAGTGGGAAAGACGTATTGCTGATTACCGTCCTCCACCACCTTTTCCTCAACGGATACAGCAAGCTAAGCATGAATCTCAACTTAAAAAGATTTATGATATTTTTAAGCAGGTTCATATTAATATTTCGTTGTTAGATGTTGTTAGGGAAATGCCCGGTTATGCTAAATTTCTCAAGGATGTTATGTCGAAAAAATCTAAACTTGGGGAATTTGAAACGGTAAAGATGACAGAAGGTTGCATGAGTATTCTTCATAGGCAGCCGCCCCAGAAAAAGAAGGATCCGGGGAGCTTCATCATACCTTGTGTAATCGGCGACAAATTTGTGGGTAAGGCACTTTGTGATCTTGGTGCCAGTGTTAATCTAATGCCCAAATCTGTTTTTCAGAAACTAGGTATTGGCAAGGCGCGGCCCACGACAGTAACTCTGCAGCTGGCGGACCGCTCTTGCGTTCATCCCGAGGGAAAAATTGAAGATATTCTGGTAAGAGTGGATAAGCTTATTTTTCCTGCTGACTTTCTTATCTTAGATTGTGAGGCAGACGAAAACGCACCAGTCATCCTTGGGCGACCCTTCTTAGCCACGGAAAGATCATTGATTGATGTGGAGAAAGGAGAACTCACCATGCGAGTAAACGATCAAGAGATTAAGTTGAATGTTCTCCAAGCGATGAAACATGCTGATGTGGACGAGGAATGCAAGGCCATCATTGAGGTGACCTTTGATCACCCCTGCATCAGGTCGGGCTGCCGTGATATAAAATTTGGTCACTACCGCGACAGCCACCTACAGGCCTGTCACGACAGCAACGACGAAAGCACCGATGACAGCAACTCCTCTGAATCCGATACATCTGATATTGAAGATCAGGAGGAGGTAAACTGGTTAGGCAATCGTCCAGGTAAGTTATTCGAACCCTTGAATTATACTTCGGATAACCATGTAATCCAAAAGCCATCTATTGTTGAACCACCTGTCTTAGAACTTAAGCCCCTGCTAGGGCAGTTAAAATATGCTTATCTTGGTTCCAATGACACACTGCCCGTAATCATCTCTGCTAAGCTGCCGCAGGAACAGGAATGACAACTAATCGACATGCTAAGGCAGCACAAAAAGGCGATTGGATGGACGATAGCAGACATTCAAGGCATTAGTCCGGCGTTATGCATGCACAAAATCCTCCTAGAGGAAGATCATAAGCCGACTATTGATGCCCAAAGGCGGCTAAACCATGCGATGAAGGAGGTAGTGCGTAAAGAGATAATTAAATGGTTAGATGTTGGTATTATTTATGCCATCTCCGACAACAAATGGGTAAGCCCGGTGCAATGTGTTCCCAAGAAAGGAGGAATGACCGTGATAACTAACGAGAACAATGAGTAAATCCCAACCAGGACTGTGACCGGTTGGAGAGTTTGTATGGACTATCGGAAGCTTAATAAAGCTACCCGAAAAGACCACTTTCCTTTACCCTTTATTGATCAAATGCTTGATAGATTAGCGGGTAAACCTTACTATTGTTTTCTTGATGGTTATTCAGGTTACAATCAAATTGCTATTTCACCGGAAGATCAGAAGAAGACGACTTTCACATGCCCCTACGGAACATACGCGTTTAGGAGGATGCCGTTTGGACTCTGTAATGCACCTGCCACCTTCCAAAGGTGCATGATGGCAATTTTCTCCGACATGGTAGAGGACTTCCTTGAGATTTTCATGGATGATTTTTCCGTCTTTGGAGACGATTTTGAGAGTTGCCTCGCCAATCTTCAAAAGGTACTTGAAAGATGTGAAAAAGCTAATCATGTTCTAAATTGGGAAAAATGCCACTTTATGGTGGACGAAGGGATAGTCCTTGGCCATAAGATTAGCTGCCGTGGGATAGAAGTCGACAGGGCTAAAATAGAAGTCATAGAGAAGCTGCCGCCGCCGACCACAGTCAAGGGCATTAGAATATTTTTAGGACATGCTGGCTTTTATAGGAGATTCATTGCAAATTTCTCAAAAATTACCAAGCCTCTATGTCATCTCTTAGAGCAGAACCGACCCTTTGACTTTAATGAGGAATGTACTGAAGCATTCAAGGTTCTGAAAGAAAAACTAGTGACAGCCCCCATAGTACAGCCACCAGACTGGACACAACCGTTTGAGATCATGTGTGATGCTAGTGACTATGCTGTCGGGGCAGCACTTGGGCAGCGCAGAGATAAGCTGTTTCACGTCATATACTATGCCAGCAAGACGTTGAATGACGCCCAAGTGAATTACACCACCACAGAAAAGGAGCTGTTAGCTGTGGTGTTCTCCATCGACAAGTTTTGTTCTTACATACTTGGAACGAAAGTAATAATACACACCGACCATTCTGCCCTAAAGTATTTGTTCGCAAAGAAGGATGCAAAACCTAGATTGATACGGTGGATCTTGCTATTACAAGAATTCGACCTTGAGATCAAAGACAAAAAGGGGACAGAAAATCAGGTGGCAAACCACTTGTCAAGGTTGGAGAAGGGACAGAGTCTACCAATCGACGAGACACATATACTGGAGACCTTCCCAGACGAGTAGCTCTTTGCTGCCGCAATCGCTGTCGCGACAGCCATGGCGGCAGGTAAGTCTTCTGACCTTCCCAGGGAAGTTAAAATCTAGATGGTCTGGCCCGTTAAAATCTAGACGAGTAGCTTGTGTTGTTGTTTAATTCTAGACTTAAACTCTTCCCAGGGAAGTTAAAATCTAGATGGTCTGGCCCGTTCCAAGTGGTACAAGTTTTTCCCCATGGTGCCATCACAATACGATCATTAAAAGACGGGCACCAATTCAAAGTCAATGGACAGCGCCTCAAGCATTATCAGGGGACTGAAGCCCCAGGAATTCAGGAAGTGGTTACTTTAGGAGATGCCCCACAAGGCACCCCTAATTTAACCTAAATTTTTTTATTACTTATTTTTATTTATTATTTATTAGGAAATTAGGTTTATTTTATTCGAATAATGTTTTTTTTATAATTTCTGTTTTTAGGAAATAAAGGAGTCAAGAAGATGAGAAGAAGTGACCCAATCCCACCACCCATCCATCAGCCCAACAAAGCCCATTTATGGTAGCCTGTCGTTTCGGCTACCGCCGCAGCCAGATATGACAGGCTGTCAACAGACTGACACGTCAGATGCAGAAGCGTGTGGCAGACGCGTAACAGACACATAAATGCGTGTCAGACGCATCAGACACGCTAAATCCCATACGTCGCCCCGTTATTCACGCCTGCCGTTACAGCATTAAACGGGCAGCAACTCGACCGCTATAAAACCCCGTTTTCATTTTCATTTTTTCTCACTTCAGCTTATTCTCCCTTGCTTTCACCTCTAGTTTTTATTTGCTTTCTCTATTTCACAACCCTTGCAACTAACATGTCGTCTAGAGAGACCCGCCGTAGTGCTGCCTCAGCCTCTTCTTCAGCAGCAGCAACGCCCTTCGCCACAAAGGAGTTATGGGAGGAACGGGGTTTCGTGTACATCCGAAAGGCACCCAACATGGGACTCCGGCCGTTCATCGTAAAGGCCATCACAGCTCAACTATGGGAGCACTTCCTGGAACAACCGACAGAACTAAACGACACATTAGTCCGGGAGTTTTATGCTGCCATAGACAGCAGAACGGCAACATCTGTCACCGTTCGAGGAGTGAAAGTGCCCTTCACAGCTGACAGCATCAACCACATGTTTGGCCTCTACTTTGGCCCCGATGATGATGCCCACCAGAAATTTCTCGACACCGTCGATGTTGCCGCCTATGGTGCTGTTATGGCGGAGGTGACAGAGGAAGGAACCACATGGACAACCAGCAAAAAGAACCCCCACTCTGTCAAAAGGGGGCAGCTCCTCCCTGAAGCTAAACTCTGGAACGCTTTTATCAAAAAGCGCATCATGCCTTCTTCCCACCACACGACAGTTAACCAGCAGCGGCTCGCCCTTATTCATTCCATCATGCACGACAGGCCTATTAATGTGGGCCGCTATATGAGGGACAACATCCTGGACTGCACCTTCCGCTCCGACTCCCGCCTCTACCTGCCGTTCACAATAACCTCCTTATGCCGCTGTGCTGCTGTCCCCGAGGAACCCTCCGACAAACTCATCAAGGGCAGAGGCTGGACAGACAACAACATCAACAGCCTCATGGAGCTGGTAGTGGCTACGCCTATCTCGTCTTTCAATCCAGCCGGCTCCCTAGAAGAATCATCAGAGGAGCCTGCCCCTGAACCTGCTGCCGCCACCGCTCCGACAGACTAGTCTGCCCACATCCTTGCTGCACTACAACGGGTAGAGGAGAAACAAATGGGAATGATGACCTTCATCTGGGATTTCACGAATTCGACGGTAACCTTCATTACCCAGACTTTAAATTTTCCCGATGTTCAATTCCCTACTTTTCCTGCCCATTATTTCCATATCCCCACTCCTGTCCACACCCCTGTCCACACACCTACACCACCTGCCTCCCCACATTCCCACTCTACTGCCTCCACCACATCACCTGCCCCGACGGCAGCAGGCAGTCCACCGGCCGACACCTCTGCCAGAGGAACAAAAAGGCCTGCCTCCGATGATAGCCCTCTGATCAGGAGGAATTTGGAGAGAGAGTTTACGCCTGTCAAGAGGCAGAAGCACGTGGCAAACAGGAAGCTGATGCCCAAGGCTAGCACCACCACTAGCATCACTTGGGACAGTGGCAGCAGTTCCGATGTCTAGCTCGTGGAGCAACCTGCCCCTGCACCTGCCCCTGAACCTGCCCAGCCTCCTCCACAGCCCAGACGCCGCCGTCAGATCCGTGTCAGCAGCAGCAGCGAGGACAATGACTGAAAATTTAAGTTTTTATTTTCCTCTTATTGCTGTCTGCTTTTATCATTTGTGATGTACTTTTCTTCATATTTTTGTTTTTTCTGCCATTTTTCATTTAGGGTAATGCAACCCTCGAGTTTGGGGGTGGCAACCCTCCATCATTTATGGAGTCTTAAGTACATCTTTTTATTAATTGTTGTGTCTTCTTTTTAATTAAGTTCTCTTAAAAAAATCAGAAAATTTAAAACTGTTGGCTTAAAACTGTGAAGTTAACTTACCTGTCATGACAGCTCTGTCGTGGCAGCATCTTTAGGACAGTTTAAGGAGAAGTTTAGAGCCTTTCTACAGTTCTGAAAACTTAAACACCTTTGTGACTATTATATTGAGTAGATTTCTTTTAGCCAAGCTAGAATAGGAAGCTTAGAACTTGAATAGCCCCTAGAGATGCCTAACACTGGCTCTAGGAAAGAAGTTTAGCAAAAGAAAATCAAAAACCTAGAGGTGCCCGAAACCGGCTCTAGGAAGCTAATTAGAGGTGCCCGAAACTGGCTCTAGAAAAATTTAGCTTGAAAAGAAAAGAAAAAGAAGCAAGAAAATGTGTCTTCAAGAAAATAAACTTTGGCATAAAAATTCAAGTTAAAAAGATGAATATTCTAGTGAAACTAAGAGAGTCTTAGCATATAACTGTTCACAAGCATGCACACACTGCACGAGATCTATAGGGAGATTCCGGACAGATCCTAACCTTTCCGAAAGGTTGCTGCCGCCATAGAGAATGAGCGACGGGTAAGGGACAGTTCACTGTTTGAAGGCCAACACAAAAATTTGCATTATTCTTTTAAGTCTTAATTGCTTGAGGGCAAGCAAAAACTTGAGTTTGGGGGTGTGTTGAGTGTGTAAAAGTTCTATTATTTACACCCTTTTTAACCCATATTTCTGCTACATTCAAGCATCATTGCATTGCATTTAGGTTAGTTTACAGCAAAACATCACAAATGGATTAAAGGCACGGATTCTACTAAAAGATGGCTTATTTTGCAGGTAGCTGCCATAGTTGACAAAGAAGGCAGGCGCAGGGCAGAGAAGCAGAAGAGCTGAACTGGACTAGCAGACGAGGAGGACGAAGCTGCCATGGACCTGTCGTGACAGCAAGGTGACAGCAGCTTCATGAAGAGGAAAAGTAAAGTAGACCTCGATAAATAGAGAAAAATATGCTCGTCTGTCGTGTGAAAGCCAAATATTTTTCCAAGCCCCGGATCAAAAGATATGTCAAGCCAAAGTTCAAGGAGAGGAATTCCCTAGAAACAAGGATGGCGGCTGCAAAGTAGGATACTTAGAGATTAAGTCTTTATTAGAATCTTACTTTTAATTAAAGTTGTAATCCTTGTTAACTTAGAATACTTGAGCCCAAAGCTTATATAAGGGCATAGGTTTTAACCTAGAAAAAAATCCCTCATCTTACCCCATAACCGATAACCTAAACCCCTCTGTCGTTTACCCGTCACCGACATGTTCTAAATTCCCCCTAGGGCTACGGGTTGTTTTGTAAAGTAGTTGCAAGGGTTGTTTTGTTTTAGGATTTTCCAAGTTCAATAAAATAAACTTCAAGTTCTCTTATTTTGGTTATTAACATCTTGCAAGAGCATCAAGAGAGCATTGTGAGGTTATCCATTTACTTAGCATCGGGAGAGTTAAGTATACGAAAGAAATAAGAGCGAGTTCTCTAGTTTATAGTTGAACTATCTTGTGCCTAGGGATAGGGCAAGGTTAAGTGGCTAAAGAAGAATTCATACACATCGGTGTTCATCCTTCGATTCACGCCGGGAGGTATCATCAAAGACGTGATCATCGACAGACTTGGACCTAGGGATAGGCCAAGGCAGATCTGGGATTCTTGCCAAACTTGAAGTACGGAGTTGGTGTGTCTGCTGCCGCGACAGCCAACGGACAGCCGCCGCGACAAGTGCTGCCGCGACGGGCACGACGACAGAACTGGAGTTCCTAAGCAATCCAATAGCTACACTACTGAGCAATTCAATACCAGCCCGTTTTCTCTATCTTGATATTCCAACTCTTTTATTTACGTTTTACTTTATTATTCTCGTGATAACTCTTAATTATTTCTTTACTTTCGTGCAGTGAAGTAAGGTGAAGTCATTAGCCCAATCCCTATGGAGACGATATCCGATACTTCGTATCACTTTACTACTTGCGTCGTGTACACTTGCACTACAATTGCGATAGACTCTTTTACACGCAACAGCCCCTTTTTGCCGCCGATTTTTCCACCGCCATCGCTGCTTCATTCCGCTCACACCCCTGCCGCCGGTCATTGCTTTCGGATTGTTTTGGGTTGGGTGTTCTATCTTTTGAATTTATTAGGGTTTTGTTTTTTGGTTCTTTACTTCTTTGACTTCATGGCTGATAAAAAGGTTGACTTTATGTCTGATATCCTTCCGATTACGTCTAAGATTACTGATCATAAATTGAATGGCTTTAATTTTCTCGATTGGAACCATACAATTGAGTTGTATTTGTTAAGCCTTTCTATGGACAGACATTTGACTGATGATCCTCCGACGGATGATTCTCGCCTTCCTTGGATGAGAGAAGATGCTCGCCTCTATATTCAGATTCGTAATTCTATTGACAGTGAGGTGGTAGGTTTGGTTAATCATTGCAAGACGGTGAAACAGTTGATGAGCTATTTGCAATTCTTATATTCTGGCAAAGGGAATTTTTCTCGTATCTATGATGTTTGTCAGCATTTTTACAGGGCTGACAAAGAAGACCGGACTTTAACTAGTTATTTTATGGATTTCAAGAAAACGTATGAAGAGCTTAATATGTTGCTTCCTTTTAGTGCTGATATTGAGGTCCAACGTAGTCAGCGAGAGCAAATGGCGGTTATGAGTTTTCTTGCTGGTCTTCCACCGGAATTTGAGACAGCTAAATCTCAGATTCTCTCTGGTTCCGAGATCTCCAGCCTCGATGATGTTTTTCGGAGAGTCCGTCGTACTGAGAATTCTTTGCCTACTCCATCCCCACAACATGGCAGTGTTTTGCTTAGTCGTGCTCTTCCTTCTGACTCCGGCAAGCAAAATTTCAAGAGTAGTGGTCCTGGTCGTTCTATGGGGTCGGGGTCTACCAAAGGTGATCCACAGTTTGGGGTTCGTGGTCCGGATCACAGTGCAGTTATCTGTCATTATTGTCACAAACCAGGACATACCAAGCGTGATTGCCGGAAGCTGCAATTTAAGAAAACTTCGTCTGCTAATGTTGCTTCTAGTGTAGACACTTCTTCATCGGCTGTTACGATATCTGCGGATGAGTATGCCAAGCTTCTTCACCTTCAAGACACTGTCAAGCATCCTTCCGGTCCTGTTTCTGCCCTTGTTGAGTCAGGTAAATCCAATACATGTCTTGTTTCCACCTCTTCCAAATGGGTCATTGATTTTGGTGCCACAGACCACATGACAGGTAACCCCAATCTTCTTTCTCATTTTACAACACATCCTTCTATCAATCCTGTTACTTTAGCCGATGGTTCCACATCTTCTGTTATTGGCTCTGGCACTTCGTACCCCACTCCCTCTCTTATTTTGTCCTCTGTTTTGAGTTTACCACATTTATCCTTTAACCTGAAGTCAGTTAGTAAACTTACAAAAACCCTTAATTGTTGTGTCTCATTTTTTCCTGGTTATTGTGTGTTTCAGGATCTTTTGGCGAAGAAGATTATTGGTAAAGGGCATGAGTCTGATGGCCTCTACATCCTTGACACCCATGTTCTAGAACCTGTTGCTTGCACTGGAATTGTCAGTCCTTTTGAAGAACATTGTCGATTGGGTCATCCTTCTCTACCTTCTTTGAAGAAACTTTGTCCTCAATTTTCAAGTTTAAAATCCTTAGATTGTGAGTCTTGTCAGTTTGCTAAACACCATCGCCTTAGTTCCAGTCCTAGAGTCAATAACCGAGCTTCTGCTCCATTTGAGTTAGTTCACTCTGATGTTTGGGGTCCTAGTCCTGTTATTTCTAAACCTGGTTTTCGTTATTTTGTTACTTTTGTTGATGATTATTCTCGAATGACATGGCTTTATTTAATGAAATCTTGCTCAGAATTATTTACTCATTTCTCTTCTTTTTGTGCTGAGATTCGAACCCAATTTGGTACACCTGTCTGAAACTTGAGAAGTGATAATGCAAAAGAGTATGTTTCAGGTCCTTTTCAGAAATATATGCTTGAGCACGGTATTCTCCATCAAACTTCTTGTGTTGACACCCCTTCTCAAAACGGTGTTGTTGAACGCAAAAATAGACATCTTCTTGAAACAGCCCGAGCTTTGCTATTTCAAATACAGGTTCCAAAATGTTTTTGGGCTGATGCCATCTCCACAGCTTGTTTTTTGATCAATCGTATGCCCTCTTCGGTTTTGTTGGGTAACATCCCTTTTCATACTCTTTTCCCCACTAAAGATTTGTTTCCCCTCTCCCCGAAAATTTTTGGTTGTATTTGTTTTGTTCGGGATGTCTGTCCCCAAGTTACAAAACTTGATCCTAAGTCTTTGAGATGTGTGTTTTTGGGGTATTCACGTGGTCAAAAAGGGTATCGTTGTTATTGTCCGGGTCTAGGTAGGTATCTTGTGTCTGCTGATGTTACTTTTTTGGAATACAAACCTTTTCTGTTTTCTTCAGGGTCTATCGCTCCGGAGGACGAGGATTTCTTGTTTTATCTGGTCCCATCACCTTTGGAGTTGTCCTCATCCTCCTTGGTTCCGCCCTCTTTTGTCAAGCCCCCCATAAAAAACATCTATACTCGTCGGCCACAACCACCACCTTCCGACCCAATTCCAAACGTTCCGGATGTTCCAGATTCATGTCCTGATGAGCCAATATCTTCGTCATCAGATTCGCCTTGTATTGCTGATCTTGACTTTCCTATTGCTCTTCGAAAAGGTAAACGTGCTTGTACTTACCCTATTTCCTCTGTTGTTTCCTATAATTGTTTGTCTTCTTCTTCTCGTGCCTTTGTTACATCCCTGGATACTATTTCTGTCCCTAAAACTGTTAGCGAGGCATTATCTCATCCTGGATGGCGTACGGCTATGCTTGAGGAAATGACTGCTCTAGATGACAATGGCACGTGGACTTTGGTTTCTTTGCCTAACGGTAAGCGAGCTATTGGATGTAAGTGGGTGTTTACTGTTAAATTTAATCCTGATGGCTCTCTTAATCGTTTGAAAGCCCGTCTTGTTGCTAAGGGATATGCTCAGATCTATGGTGTGGATTATTATGATACTTTCTCTCCTGTTGCCAAACATGCTTCTGTCCGGTTATTTATCTCCCTTGCAGCAATTTTTGATTGGCCTTTGCATCAGTTGGATATCAAGAATGCTTTCCTTCATGGTGATCTTCAAGAGGAGGTGTATATGGAGCAACCACCTGGGTTTGTTGCTCAGGGGGAGTCTGGGAAGGTATGTTATTTGAAGAAATCTTTATATGGTTTGAAACAGAGTCCTCGGGCTTGGTTTGGTAAGCTTAGTCAGGCTATTGAAAAGTTCAGGATGCAAAAAAGCGAATCAGACCATTCTGTTTTCTTTAGAAAGTCTGATGGGGTCACTATTCTACTAGTCGTGTATGTGGATGATATTGTACTCACTGGTAATGACACTAGTGGAATTTCTTCACTGAAGTCTTTTCTCCATACTCAGTTTCACACTAAAGATCTTGGGACGTTGAAATACTTCCTGGGGTTGAGGTGAACAGAAATAGAAAAGGAATCTTCCTATCTCAGAGGAAGTATGTGCTTGATCTTTTATTGGAAACAAGGAAATTGGGCGCCAAACCTTGTAGTACGCCAATGGTCCCTAATCTACAGTTAACTAAAGAAGGTGAATTATTTGATGACCCTGAAAGGTACAGAAGACTTATCGGTAAATTAAACTATCTCACGGTGACGCGTCCTGATATATCTTTTCCAGTGAGTGTTTTGATTCAATATATGTCGTCACCGACTGTTGATCATTGGAAAGCAGTATAGCAAGTTTTATGTTATCTGAAAAGTGCTCCTGGGCGTGGAATTCTATATGGCAATCATGGTCATACTAGAATTGAATGTTTTTCCGACTCGGATTGGGCAGGATGCAAGGAGGATAGAAGATCCACCTCAGGATATTGTGTGTTTGTTGGAGGAAACTTGATTTCTTTGAAGAGTAAAAAGCAGAACGTAGTTTCACGATCTAGTGCAGAAGCCGAATATAGAGCAATGGCCAAGTCTGTATGTGAGATTATATGGGTATATCAGCTCCTCGGTGAGATTGGAATTAAAGCCTCAATACCTGCAAAACTTTGGTGTGATAATCAAGCTGCATTACACATTGCTTCTAATCCAGTTTTTCATGAAAGAACGAAACACATTGAGATTGATTGTCACTTCATTCGCGAAAAGATACAACAAGGTTTGATATCTACTGGTTATGTGAAAACTGGAGAACAACTAGGAGACATCTTCACCAAAGCTCTCAATGGAATTCGAATCAATTATCTATGTAACAAGTTGGGCATGATTAATATCTATGATCCAACTTGAGGGGGAGTGTTACAGATTCTTAGGCTAAAATCTAGGCTACTTATTAGGCTAGAATATATTGTAATTAATGTTATATATATGTTACCTAGTTTAGGTAAATTAGATGTGTATATATAGCCTATATGTTCTATGAATAAAATACAAGGAATTATTTCCTACATGTTTTAATAATTGAATGCTTTGGCATTATTTTTCTATTTCGCATGTGCGTACATTTCATCATATTTTATGCCAAACGACAATTAGCATTGAATGCTCACTATCCCTAATATCTTAACAGACTTAGGAGATAAGGATTAATTTCCAAATACTAAGGAGAGAAACTTCGACAAAAGATGTTAAAGTAGATGAGCTTACTTTGGAAGTAAATCTATCCCTTAGGAGTAAAATTTAAAACTAGTTAGTTTAATTATTTGAAAACATCACTATAAACATATAAGTGTTAAACGTAATTAACTTAGGGTGTTGCCATCGATAGAGGTAATACTAACTTAATAGATTGTTTGGCAATAAAACCGAGGTTGAACATTATTAATTGCCATCATCATTAGCTTGAAATCCAAGCATCCCTTGCCAAGAGCATCAATGATCTTGACACAAGTGTTTGCCATATGCTTGAATCTTACTTCATTTTCCTTTAATAATTTTCTCAATTACAAACTGAAATCAATTGCCATCTTATTTGTTCCAAATCACAAACAACTATTGTGGCTTTTAATTCATAGACAATCCATGTGGATATGATACTCAACTCACTGATGTATTACTTGCTGACCATGTATACTTGCACATAGAAAGACCTAATCTTGAAATTATTTACTTGCTTAATTACACTAAACCATCGATCTGTTGCCAAGCATTAGTCGGTCGAAATCTTTCCATCTCTTTGAACCTAAAAAGGTTAGATTTGTTTGTAATAAGGACGAGTTTATTTATTAGTGAGTTAGTTTGTTTCTGCACTGATTCATATGAAGATTTAATCCTTAGGATGAAAACTGCAAATTTGAATCTCGTTTTTAATGAAGCTGCTGATAAAGTTGCTGATGAAGTTGCTGATGAATTTGGTGATGAAGCTGGTGTTAAGATGTTGGCCATATGTGATATGTCGTTCGCACAAAAAAACATGTCCTCCCTTCATTAAGTTTTAGTAAGTTGATATTTGAAGTATGTATCTTATTGCATCTCATAATGAAAATTTGAATGGATAGCTTTGTTATTTTAATGTTTTAAAATAGCGTTGAATGTATGAGGATAAGCAAATTGTGGAAAAAATGACTAATGTGGTAGGTTTCAATGGTTTATGATGTTTATTAAAGGCGTATGTAAAATGTTAAATTCATTTTAATTTGTCATTCGTAGGTTAAGGAAGAGTTAGGCAAGAAAGGAGAGAACATGTTGAAGGAAGAAAAATAACCTTAACTTGATAAAACTGAGAAGGAGAAGGTGGCATACAAATACTATAAATTAGGCGTTCTGAATAAGGTAATAGTAGTATAAAGACATTCTTTGTTTGATAAATGTTACGTGTAAAAGGTGCTCCGTAGTTAGTGTAAGTGTACACTCGCAAGTAATATAATGATAAGTATTAGAGTATCATCTCCAAAGGAATTGTGATGGCTTCCTTTGTTTATCTTCTTGCACTAAAAAAGAAAAGTAAAAGTAAAAACACAAGTAGAAGAGTTTTGGGTTTTAACTAAACTAAAGATCTTAAACTAAAGCAAACATGTAAAAATAGAGAAATCAAGATGAGAGAATAGGACGGATTAGATTGCGTCGTAGTGTGGAAAGCAATTGACTTGTCTCGGTCTTTGAATGAAAAGATCGCCAAACTGCCTCGGCAGTGACCTAAATCCCTGCCGCGACAATAAGATGTGCTGCCTCGCCAATACCTTGCTGGTCGAGAGATGATGTCAAGGTTTGGCAAAGCGTCCTTTAATGGTTTATACTTATCCCTAATTCGTAGCACTGTTGATGAATAAGCCTTGATAATACATCCTGGCGTAAACCAAGGATGACCACCAACTAATCTCACACTTCTTTTAGCCTTTGAAACTCTAACTTATTCCTAAGCCGAGTTAGCTTCCACCGTTGGGATGAAAACTATGCTTATTCGTTTCTTGAGTTTAACTCTTCCGATACTAAACAAATAGATAACCTCACAATACTCTCTCTCTTTCTCTATGAGATTGCAAGAATAAGATCAATGCCAAGAATAAGCAAACCTTGAACAAAATTGCATTAAAAACTTAAACAAAGTACAATTGTTCTCTCACAACTACTAAACAAAATAATCCTAACCCTTAGATAAATTAAAACATGATAGACGTGGAGATCACACGACTAAACCCTAATCTCAAACTCTTAATACTAGACTCTTTGGCTCCTTCCCTCATTCTTTTCTTTGCGTCAAGCCTTACTCAAATAGGAAAAGGAGTAGGGCAAAGTCCTTCTTGGATAGGAAGTTAAGTTGGACTTGTCTTCATTAAAGAGGTGAATCTCTTTAATTTTGTGAAACCGATATTTTAATTTTGATATAACTAAAGAACCTAAGGACTAAATTGAAAATGTCAAAACGAATTTTTAAGTCCTCAAACATCCCCATATGATTTTAAGAATATGCCAAAATTAAAAACTAAGATTTTCAAATATTTTCTAAGTGTTCTTAAAGCTGAAACAATGTTTTTCAAGTCCCTGTTTCGAAACGACCTAAGGCGTTTCGAAACTTTCACCACTGCCAACCCCTGTTCCAAAACAGGTATCGAAACAGCTTTAGAACATAAGAACCCGTATCGAAACAACTTCAAGTGTTTCGAAACGGTTCGTCATTTTGATTTGAAAAATATGATCGTTGCAAAGTTTTTAACTGATTTTTCAAAAACTTTTAGGCTGTTTCGAAATGGGCTCAAGCTGTTTCGAAACGACCCTTGACAGTGGCAAAAGTGTTTCGAAACGAGTTCAATTCGTTTCAAAACGGGCTCTAAATGCACCCCAACGACTCTTTCTATTTTGGTCGGTTTCGAAACAGGTTCCCGCGTTTCGAAACGGGTAGTTGCAGACTGCATTTTTGGAGGTGAGATAACACCCCCAACGGCTCTATTGATGAATGCAACAACCACAACGGCTAGAAATCAATTAGAAGGTATAAAAAGGACCTCTAAAAGCTCCAGCAACAACTATTGATCCAAAAGAAAACATCCAAACATCAAATCCAAGCATTTGTGCCTAAATCCCAAAATTGTCTAGAAACCCCAATTGTAATTTTAATTCTTATCTTTTTCAATTGGGTTGAGTGCTTGTAATTGGGCTACAATTTGTATTGAGAGATACTATCTTAGCCATCAAACTCTTTGTTATCTTTGTGTGAGGATTGAGTTAAATTTTGGGTAGAAAATTTAACCGAAAATTGTAAGGGTTGCCTCTTTAGCCTAGAAAAGGGGAAGAGCAATTAGTGGAATTGTTGCAAATCCTTAGTGAAGCTAAGGTAGTGGATGTAGAGTTCATTTGGAACTTGAACCACTCTAAAATTCCTTGTCTATCTTTTTAATTTGCAAATTCCACCACCTAAACCTTTAAAAATCCAATTCACCCCCACTTGGTTCATTTCGATCTTTCGATCCACTCAACAATTGGTATCAGAGCCTACCTCTTTGAGGATTAACAACCATAAGAGGAGTTCCTAGGAAGAGTGTGATCATCAAATATCAAGAGATGGCTTCAACCTCCGGTTCAGGCATGTATGAGTCTCAATCCACTACAAAGCCTCCCTTCTTCAATGGTGATTACTATTCTTTTTGGAAGAATATAATGCGTCTCTTCATCAAGTCCAATGACTACTTAGTTTGGGATGTCATTGAAGATGGCCCTGACATTCTATTGAAGCAAGATAGTGAAGGCAAGATGGTCTTGAAGAAAAAGGTGGAGATGAGTGAAGAAGAAAGGAAAAAGATTCAAGTAAATGACAAAGCTCTCCACATGCTCTTTTGTCCATTCGGTCCGGACATCTATTCTAAAGTGTCATCCATTGAGAGTGCCAAAGAAGTGTGGGACACTCTTGAGACTACCTATGAGGGAACCAACGATGTCAAAGAAACTAAGATTGGAATTCTCAATCTTAGTTATGAGAATTTCAAGATGGAGCCCGATGAGACGGTGTCCAAGATGTTTGATCGGTTCTCCACTATAGTCAATGGGCTCAAAGGTTTTGGAGAGATCATACCGGAAGACAAGCTTATCCGGAAGCTACTCTATTCACTTCTCGAATCTTGGGATGGGAAGAAAACCGCCATCATTGAAGCTAAAAATTTGAAGACTTTAAAGCTTGATGAGCTTGTGGGTTCTCTCCTTACTCATGAGATTATGAAGCAAGGAAGGGAAGAAGAGAAGAAGAAAGAAGAGAAAAGAGTTGAAAAGCTAGAGGTTGAAAAGAAGAAGAAGATGGGAATAGCTCTCAAAGCTTCACTACATGAAGAGAGCTCTTCTAGTGAGGAGGATGAGCTAGAAGAATTGGCTATGATAGCCAAATGATTCTCACGCTTTATGAGGTCCAATCGGGGAAGAAAAATCCAAAGAAAAATGGACTTCAAAGACAAGAACAAAGAAGAAGCAAGGGATCAAATCATTTGCTTTGAGTTCAAACAACCCGGCCACATACGTTCGGAGTGCCCTCAACTCAAGAAGAAGGGCTTTGAGAAGAAGAAGAAGCTCAAAGTCAAGCTTGCTACTTGGAGTGATGAGGAGTCATCGGAGGATGACGAACAAGAAGTGGCTAACCTTTGCCTCATGACACTTGAGGAAGATTCCTCCATGGTAACCTCTAACTCATCAACTTTAGATTTTACATATGATGAATTGAATGATGAGTTACAAGAGGTCTATGACGAATTAGTTGAGAAATATAAGGAGTCGGTCATTAGGAATAAGAAAATTATTTAGGAACTAAATGAGAAAAATGACTCACTCTCTCTAGCTAATTCAAAATTTGAGAAAAAGATATTAAGGTTGAAAGATGAACTAAAATTTTTTCAAGGTGAAAATGTTGACCTTAATAATCTTTTGTCTCAATGTAATAGTGAACACCAAAAGGTGTTGGATAAGCTAAATGAGCTCAAAAAGTCTTTTAAAAATGTTGGTAGTGTCAAGCATGAAATAGGTGAATCTTCAAGAACAAACCAACCTAAGAAAAAGACTAACTGCTACAAACAATGTAGCTTTCCTAGACATAGTAGAGCTAAAAGAATTAGAAGTGTATGGGTTCCTAAGGAACTTGTAAAATCTAATAACATTATTGCTATGTCATCTTGGATTCCTAAGGGAACCAAGGTTTTGGGAGCGAACACTCATGGACCCAAAATGATTTGGGTACCAAAAACAAAAGCTTAATATCTTTGTTTGTAGGGGGAGCATTGCTACAAGGCCAAAGCACAAAGTCAAAACTCATGGTACCTTGATAGTGGATGCTCAAGGCATATGACCGGAGACAAGAGTAGATTCATGGATCTAAAGCCAAAAAGTGGAGGAGTGGTGACATTTGGTGACAACGCCAAAGGCCACATTAAAGGTATTGACTCCATAGGTAATCACTCTACTATTCTCATTGAAAATGTCTTGTATGTCGATGGTCTTAAACACAACTTATTGAGCATAAGTCAATTGTGTGATAAAGGATTTAATGTTTTATTTGATAAAAATGGATGCAAAATTGTAGACATTAAATCTAATAATATTATGCTCATAGGTCATCGCATAGGGAACATATACATGGTGCATCTAGATGACATTCATACATCTCATGTATGCTTAGTAGCACAAAATGAAAATGATGCATGGTTGTGGCATAGGAAACTAGGACATGCTAGCATTAGTGTTTTAGAAAAACTAGTTTCCCTTAATCTAGTTAGAGGTTTACCCAAGATAAAATTTTCAAATGATAAAATTTGTGATGCATGCTCTAAGGGTAAACAACATAAGTCTTCATTTAAATCCATTAATGATGTTTCTACTAGTAGATGTTTACAACTAATCCATATGGATTTATTTGGGCCAATTAGGACTATGAGCTTGGGTGGTAAGTCTTATGCTTTTGTACTTGTTGATGATTTTTCTAGATTTACTTGGGTTCTATTTTTAAGTACTAAAGATGAGGCTTTGGAAAAATTCATCACATTTTCAAAACTAACCCAAAATGATATTGAACTTAAAATTTCACATATTAGAAGTGATCATGGAACCGAGTTTCAAAATTTAGGGTTTGAAGATTTTTTAAATGAAAATGGTATTAGCCACAATTTTTCGGCTCCTCGAACTCCTCAACAAAATGGGGTAGTTGAGAGGAAAAACAAAACTTTGCAAGAAATGACTAGAACTATGCTTTGTGAAAATAATTTACCTAAATATTTTTGGGCGGAAGCCACAAACACCGCTTGCTATATTATTAATCGAGTAATGATTAGGCCAATTTTAAAGAAAACACCTTATGAGATTTTAAAATCTAAAAAGCCTAACATTAGCTATTTTCACCCTTTTGGTTGCAAGTGTTTTGTTTTAAATAATGGAAAAGACAACTTAGGTAAATTTGATGCAAAAAGTGATGAAGCTATTTTCATAGGTTACTCTTTAACCTCTAAAGCCTATGAGTATTTAACAAAAGAACTTTAGTAGTAGTAGAATCTATTCATGTTGTATTCGATGATAACCTCCTTCCAAGGAAGGATTCTTGTGATGATGATGATGTAGGAATCATAAACGCCTTTGATGGAGGACAAACATCAAAGGAGGATGAGATTCCAACAAAAGAAGAAGACACACAAGATCCACCTCTTGAAGCCTTGAAGGACTTGGCTCTTGAGGAAAAGGAAGTGAGCTACCCAAGGGAGTTCAACTATGTCAAAGATGGTGAAATCTTGGGTGATCCATCCAAGGGGGTAACCACTCGATCTTCTCTTAGATTAATGAATCATGTTGCATTTATCTCATGCATAGAGCCTAAGAATATAAAAGAAGCATTGAAAGATGACTTTTGGATTATGGCTATGCAAGAAGAGTTAAATCAATTTGAGAGAAGTAACGTTTGGACATTAGTTGATAGGCCTAGTAATCAATCTACCATAGGAACTAAATGGGTCTTTAGGAACAAGCTAGATGAGAGTGGTAACATTGTGAGAAATAAAGCTAGACTAGTAGCACAAGGTTACACTCAAGAAGAGGGAATAGATTTTGATGAAACCTATGCACCCGTAGCTAGAATGGAAGCCATTAGGATGTTGCTTGCATATGAATGTTATCATAATTTCAAGTTTTTTCAAATGGATGTTAAAAGCGCGTTTTTAAATGGTTTTATAAATGAAGAAGTGTATGTGGAACAACCACCGGGTTTTGAAGACTCAAAATTTCCAAATCATGTTTTCAAACTCACCAAAGCTCTTTATGGTTTAAAACAAGCTCCTAGAGCTCGGTATGAAAGACTTTCAAACTTTTTAATTGAAAACGGTTTTGAGAAAGGTAAGGTGGACACTACACTTTTGATAAAAATGTATAAAAATGACATCTTAGTAGTTCAAATTTATGTTGATGATATTATTTTTGGTTCTACTAACGAATGTCATTGTCAAGAGTTTGCTAAGTTAATGCAAGGTGAATTCGAGATGAGCATGATGGGGGAGCTCTCATTCTTTTTGGGACTCCAAATCAAGCAAAAGAAGGATGTCACCTTCATCAATCAAGCAAAGTACATAAAGGATATGCTCAAGAAGTTTGGCTTGGAGAATGCAAAGCTTCAAGCCACACCTATGAGCTAATCTACAAAGCTTGACAAAGATGAAGGAGGTAAGTGTGTTTGCTTTACCGTTCTATGATTGGATCATTGCTTTACCTTACCGCAAGTAGACCGGATATCTTGTTTTGTGTTTGCTTGTGTGCTAGGTTTCAAGCTAGTCCTAGAGAGTCTCACCTTATAGTCGTTAAGAGAATTTTTAGGTACCTTAGAGATACTCCTTGCTTAGGTCTTTGGTACCCTAGAGACTCTACCTTCAACCTTCATGCTTATTCAGATGCAGATTACGGGGGTTGCAAAATCGATAGGAAAAGTACTTCGGGAACTTGTCAATTCCTAGGTAGTATGCTCATATCTTGGTTCTCTAAGAAACAAAATAATGTAGCCTTATCTACCACCGAAGCCGAGTACATATCCTTAGGGAGTTATTGTGCTCAAGTCCTTTGGATGAAGCAACAACTCTTAGATTATGGAATTAAAGTTGAAACCATACCCCTAAAATGTGACAACACTAGTGCGATATGTCTAACAAAAAATCCCATCCAACACTCTAGAACCCAACACATAGAAATAAGGCATCATTTCATTAGAGATCATGTCCTTAAAGAAGATGTGGTTATAGAGTATGTAGACACCTTAAATCAATTAGCGGACATATTTACAAAACCTTTAGACAAAAAGCGTTTTTGGTCCCTTAGGAGAGAGTTAGGTCTAGCTAGCCTATCTTGACCTTTTAGGACCTCTTTTGTGCTTAAAATTGCTTGATCTTGTGAAATGCCATGTTTATGTGTTTTGACTCCTAATTTCATCCATGATTATAGCTAAGGGGAGTATGTTTATGTTTGCATATGTTTTGTCTGCTCATTCATGTCATTCATGCAAGTTAGGCCTTAGAAAAACTCATTTTTCTGCACTTTTAGAGCCTCATCTGCACTTCCAGGCCCAGGTGTATCGAAACGGGTCAACCTGTTTCGATACGGATGCTTTAAAATCTTGTCTGAGAGAAGGTGTAACGCCCCGGTTTTGGGCTTAGGAGTTTTGGGCGTTGACCGGTTTGGTCAAAGTGCTGTTCGAATCTAAAAAGGTGAAATTAGGAAAGCCTAGTTCGGGTTGCATTAAAAATATGGAAAAATGTTCTAAAATCATCTTTTAATATAATTAAGTGAACTGTGAAATCAATTTTACAAAAGGAGTTTTGGAAGGGTGACATTTTGGCTAGTGGCCAAAATGTAATTTTTGAAAGTTTTGTGACTGTTTTATAAAGGGTTGAAACTTTGAATCTTTAAGGAGCTATTAATCCAAAAGTAGTTTCTCCAGATTTTTCTAAGATATTTTAAGATGTATTCTGATTTTAAAACATATCAAAAGAGGAGGGAAAGCCATTTTTGCCATTTTGATAACTAACTTCCAATTTTCTTTTCTCTCATTTTCTCTCAACCCAAACATTTTCTCTCCAGAGAATTTCTTCTGATTTTGTCACCTAAATCTATCCTTTCAACTCTCTTTTGATTCCTAATCATCATATCTACAAAACCTCATCATTTGCTACTTGATTCATCAAGGTTTTTGATTCTAAAAAGAGGAGAAACTCAAGTTTGGAGGTAAGAACGTCCTTCTCCTCTAAACTATCAGTTCTTTACTGAAATTCCTAAGTTCTCAATCCTTAATTGATGTTTTATTAAAGGCTTTTAAGTTGTGAAGTAGATCTTGGCTTATAATGCAAGATTTGGTGATTTTTGATGATTTTCGTTTGATCTGTTAAATCTATGATTTAAGATGTGTTTTTGATGTTATTTGAACACTAAATTGTTAAGGAATTGAGTTTCGATTGATGCAATCCCGGATAGGTTGAGTTTCCTAAGTTTAGCTTGTGATTCTTGATTGTTTTTGAGGTGATCTTGTGGATCTGGTGTTCTGGAGGTATAAGGATGTTAGTAGGTTCTTTTTAGGTGTTAAATGATGTTAAAAGATGTTTGGTTTTGATGGTTTATGGCTGGGCTTTGTTGAGAAGTGGTTTGGATGCATTTTCGGTTGTGTTTGGTGGCCGAAAATGGAGTGTGGATGAGGGCAGCGAGTTTAGGTGCTTTCATTGAAGCTATTAATGCATGATGATGCATTAATCCTCTGCTTTGATGTGTTTAAAACAGGGGAGTCATCTTTGGATCCAAGAGTTGGTGATCCGGAGGCTTGAATTGGTGCTTCGGCAAGAGGCGAAGTGGAATCGGTGAGTGAAATTGGGTTTTCGGCTTTGAAACCAATGTCTTGGGAGCTTAGTTTAAGTCTAAACAACTTTGCTAAGCTCAAGTGTAAGTTTTCGGAAATACTCTCTAGTGGTGGCCATGATTTGATTGTTGTGCAATGTGTTTATTGCATGGTTTAAATTCTGTTTTGAAAGCATGATTTAGCATGGTAAATGCTGTTTTTGTAAGCCATATGTTGAAGGAAGCTCAAGGTAAGAGTTCCTTGTTTTTGAACATTGATTAAATGTGGTTTGATGCTTTTAAATGCTTGATGAATATGGCTTGGTTTAATGCTTTAAAACAGTGGATAAATTGATGATAATGATGTATATTGGCAAATGATGTTTTGAAAAGGTTAAGGTCACTAAGGTGGTTAAAAGTCCTTGAGTGAGCCTTGTTTACTTAAGAACATCAAGGTGGTTAAAAGTCCTTGGATGATTCTTGCTACAGACACAAAGGTGGTTAAAAGTCCTTGTGTGGTCCTTTCCATGGTGGTTAAAAGTCCATGGGCCAAGGTGTTTAAAAGTCCTTGGGGCCAAGGTGTTTAAAAGTCCTTGGGGTGAAAGTTGATGAACTTGTTTTTAAAGAAATGGAACTTA
The DNA here is from genome assembly GCA_958450335.1 of Hibiscus tridactylites. Lineage (NCBI taxonomy): Eukaryota > Viridiplantae > Streptophyta > Magnoliopsida > Malvales > Malvaceae > Hibiscus > Hibiscus tridactylites. Next base: position 19,222,939 of record OY288289.1, on the reverse strand, counting down.
TCACTTGTGGCCAATATGACATGTTATGATATGAAGCATGAGATGCTTGTTTAAGTATGCTTTTGAGCATGTGTAAATGATGATTTGAAGCATGATTTATAAAGTGTTATATAAATGCATTATTGAATGGTTTTATTGAGCATTCCTCACTAAGCTTTTGCTTACGCTCTCTTCGTTTTCTTAAATCAATAATGCAGAACATTAAAGTACTTGAGGGCAGCAAGGAGGGCAAGTAATCAAGTGGAAGTAAAGCTCAAAGTATGGAAGGTTTTCTTAAGTACATTTTAGCTTTTGGTAATTTGGCAATGGGGGACCTATGTGTGTGTTTTGGGAGAGGTTTTGAACTCCCTAAGTATGTTGAATATTGTTGAGAATGCTGGTTTTTGTGTTTGCCCTTTACATGCTTGAATGGTTTGCTTGTGTAGGAATCATGCCTATAGATTTGGGGCTTTTCACATATGTTGATATTTTGATGAATTGTTGATGCAAGTATGTCTCATATATGTTGAATTGCATGTTGGTAAAGTTTTGTGGCAATTGGAGCATGATTGGATGTTTAATTGCATGTTTAAGTATGCATTTAGGGGCAATATGTGCAGGGTGTTTCGGAACAGTACCTACCGTTTCGGAACGGGTGCCTTAAACCAGCCCAGGCGTCCGAAACGGAAGGGACCGTTCCGAAACGGAAAGACTACTGCCAGCCCATGTTTCAGTACGCGTTGCGGAACGGCCCGCGTTTCGAAACGGGCTCTGCCTTTTTCGGAACGGGTGACCGTTGGGGGCTGACATTGGCAGTTAAATGTTTTGAATTGTTTGCATTTTGGTCCTGAATCTTGTCTGTGTAATTGTATGAGTTTGGGAAGTCTTTTTAAGCTGAAATTGTACAGGGAAGCATGAAACCTGGTTAATTTTAAGTTGGTAACTTCAATTTGGGTTAAGTCATCCTAATTATCAGAATTTACATTTTGGTCCCTAAAGTTGTAAATTGTTCAATTGGGTCCCTGTTTGATCTCTGATGTTTATGATCTTTGAGTATGATGTTTGTATGATCATATCTAAGGTTAATATGCATCTAGACAAGATTAAAAAGAAAAAAAGGGTCGTTAATCAAGGTTGACTCTCGGGTTGACTTTGGTTTTCCCCGTGTGACTTTCTTAATTCGGGTCAACCGTCTAGGCCGGGTTAAGGGGGTTACATTTGGTGGTATCAGAGCTGAGTTATCGAGTAATTGGGAATGAATGTGTGCATGATTGAAGTATGTATGCCTTGTATGCTTGTTGATCGAAAGCATGTTTAGTGGCTTGTGATTTTGGTGCAATTGAGTTGTATGTTGTGATGTAGCATGTTGTGGGTACCCATTGCCAAATCAAAGCTAATGAAATGATGTTGATTTTGAATGAAATTGAGCTTGAATACTTGGATTGCTTGCCTTGTTGGGCCTGACTTCGTTTTATTTGCATTGTGATTGCATGGTAAAAGTATGGCACCATCAGATTCAGTGCCCAACGGTCGAGTGTTCCGAAACGGGGATGATCCGTTCCGAAACGCGGGACCGTTCCGAAACAAGTTTCGGAACGAGGCTTGGCAGTGGAAAAACCGTTTCGAAACAACTCTACCTGTTTCGAAACGCCATGGCCATTTCAGGCCATCTGTTCCGAAATGAGTTGCCCAGAAATGCAGATTTTGCTGGTTTAACACACTTTCAACCCATCAAACACATTCATATGACCTCTATATCATGCATACAAGCCATCAAACACTTAAGGAACATATTAGCATTAACTAATCTCAACCAAGGCATCATTCAAGGAAAATCCCAATTCTATAGGCATGCATCCTATATTGAAAATCATGCAACCATCAAAACATCAAACCAAAAACCAAAAGGCCATTTACATGTTCCAACATCATCAAAAGCATAAAACCAACTTAGGGAGTCCAAAACATCTCCCAAAAAGACAACCTAGGTTCCCATTGCCAAATGCCCAAAAGCTAATAGTGTTAGGAAAACATTCACCATACATGAGCTTAGTCTTTCACTTGGATCCTTAACCTCCTTGCTGCCCTTTAAGCACTTCAATGCTCTGCATTATTGGTTTAAGAAAGAGAGAGCGTAAGCACATAGCTTAGTGAGGAATGCTCAATTAAAATATCACAATAATGCATTTGTAAAAACACCTTTTCAAGGCCTTTAGTTTCAAAACAACATTTATCATGCAATTATGCATACAAACCAAGCATCTCATGCTTCAATTCAACATCATGTCATATTGGCTTACAAGTGATACTCCATAACTATTTTACAACTCAAAACACAATCGGATACGCGGATTACAAGCGTTGTCCCATACGCTTCATACACACTACCAATATCAAGGTGGAGTAAACGGTACAATCACAACCCCTCAACACCCGTGATGGAGACTATGGTACAATCACAACCCCTCCACATCACTCATTGGTAGTTGTATAACATCACTAACGAGAACACGGGACACACAACACAAGATCCAGACATGGACTTTTAACCACCATTGTGATCTTAACACAAGATCCACTCATGGACTTTTAACCACCATGATGATCTTAACCATCTCGTTAGTGTACTTGGATGGAGTTTACGGTACAATCACAACCCCTCAACACCCAAGGCGACTTTATTCACGGTGCACCCAATCCTATAGCCGGCTAACTATATCCGATTCAAGTACCTTTAAACCAACACATCACTTGCCAATATACATCAATTAACATCACTAATTCACTGTTTTAAAGCATTTATCAAAGCGATTAACCATCATGCATTACTATGCATCAAAACCACATTTATCAATGTTCAAAACAAGGATCTCTTACCTTGAGCATCCTTCAACACATGGCTTATAAAACCAGCATTTAACATGCTAAAATATGCTTTCAAAACAGAATTTAAACATGCAAATAAAACACATTGCATTCAACTATCTCATGGTTCATCAACAAGAGAGTTTTTCCGAAAACTTACTCTTGATCTTAGCTAAGTTGTTTAGACTTAAACTAAGCTCCCATAACCTTCAAACATTGGTTTCAAAGCTGAAAACCAAACTTCACTCACCGATTCTGTTTCGCAAGCTTGCCGAAACACCAATCAAGCTTCCGGATCAACACCACAAGGATCCGAAGATGTCTCCCCTGTTTTAAACACATCAAAGCAGAGGATTAATGCATCATCATGCATTAATATATTCAAACAAGACACCTAAACTCGCTGCTCTCATCAACACTCACATTTCGGCTACCAAACACAACCGAATTCACATCCAAACACCTCTACAACATTACCCAGCCAAGATCCATCAATTCCAATCATTCTTAAACATCAAATAACATCCAAAAAGGATCTAATCACGTCCTTATACCTCAAGCTATAGCAGAACATCAAAATCATCCCAAAAACCACCATTAACTCAATCAAAAGCTTAGGAAAATCAACCTATTCGGGAATGCATTGATTAAACCTCTATTTCACATCATTTATACATCCAAATTACATCAAAAAGACATCTCAAAAAAGAACCCAATCATTTAATACGAATTTCTTCAAAATTAAATCCAAATCTTGCATTTTAAGCCAAAATCAAGAACACATCATTAAAACCTTTAATAAAACTCAAATCAAGGATTGAGAACTTAGGAATTTCAGTAAAGAACTGAGTATTTAGAGGAGAAGGACGTTCATACCTTTAAATGTGAGTTTCTCCTTGTTTAGAACCAAGATTCTTGAAAATTCAATAGGCAAAAGATGAGGATTTGGTGTAGAAATGATTAGAGATCAATTAGAGATTGAAATCTCATTTTTAGATGTCAAATCCAGAGGGAAAATGGCTAGGGAAAAGTGTTTGGCTGAGAGAAAATGGAGAGAAAATGAAGTGGGAAAATTTTGAGAAAAGTTAGTTATGAACTCAAAATATCTATTTCCCCTTTTTCCTTTTACTAAATATCATTTAATAAATGTTTAATATTAAGAAAAATCTGGAGAAACTCTTCTTGGGTAAATTAGCTCCTTAAAGATTCAAAGTTTCAATCCTTTAAAAACAGTCACCAACTTTTCAAAAATTACATTTTAGTCACTAACTTGAAATGTCACATTTCGAAACCTCATTTTGCAAAATTGATTTCACCACTCTCTTACATATAATAAAAGAGGATTTTTAGCTATTTTCCCATATTTTTTTAATGCATCCCGAACTATGCTTTCCCTAAAATCACCCTTTTATATTCGAACCGCAATCCGACCGGTCCGATTCAAACCCAAAACTTCTAAGCCCAAAATTGGGGTGTTACAACTCTCCCCCCTTAAGAAATTTCGTCCTCGAAATTTACCTGAAGGAAAGAGGTACGGAAACCGCTTCAACATGTCATCATTTCGTTCCCACGTGGCTTCTTCAACACCACGATGCTTCCACAATACTTTTACCAACTCAATGGTCTTGCCACGAAGAACTTTACTATCCGAATCCAGAATCTTCACCGGTTTTTCATCATAGGTCAAATCCGGATTCAATTCCACTTCCTCCACAGGCATCACATGGGAAGGATCCAATCTATACTTCCGAAGCATAGAAACATGAAACACATCATGAATCTTTTCCAACTCTTGCGGCAACCTCAACTTGTACGCAACAGGACCCACACGCTCAATCACCTCGTATGGTCCAATGTACCTAGGGCTCAACTTACCCTTCCGGCCAAACCTCATCACCTTTTTCCAAGGCGAAACTTTCAAAAACACACGGTCCCCCACCGCATACTCAATCTCCTTACACTTCAAATCCGCGTAAGACTTTTGCTGATCAAAAGCTGCCTTCAAACGCTCACAAATGAGCTTCACCTTCTCGGTGGTTCCTTTCAACTAAGCTGGCATCGAAACTAACTTCTGACCTGTTTCAGCCCAACAAAGAGGAGTCCTACACTTCCTCCCGTACAAAGCTTCATAAGGTGCAATTTGAATACTCGCCTGATAACTATTATTATAGGCAAACTCCACCAAAGGCAAATGTTTCTCCCAAGAACCCTGAAACTCAATCACGCAGCACCGCAACATATCCTCAAACACCTGGATAACACGCTCAGACTGTCAATCCGACTGCGGATGATAAGATGTACTGAAATTCAACCGTGTACCCAAAGCCTAATGCAAACACTGCCAGAAACGCAATGTAAACCTCGGATCTTTATCCGACACAACCGACTTTGGCACACCATGCAGCCGCACAATCTCGGCAATGTATAGCTCCGCAAGCTTATCCAAAGTGCACGTAGTATGCACAGGCAAGAAATGCGCACACATCGTCAGGCGATCCACAATCACCCAAACCGAATTCTTCTTCGATGGCGACAAAGGTAAACCCGACACAAAGTCCACGGTAATCCTTTCCCACTTCCACTCAGGAATCCTCAACGGTTGCAACAACCCTGAAGGGAACTGATGCTCAGCCTTAACCCGCTGACATACCATACACTTGCTTACAAACTCCGCAACATCCTTCTTTAAACCCACCCAACAGTACTCATCACGAAGATCACGGTACATCTTAGTACTACCAGGGTGCATAGCAAAAGGACTACTATGACCTTCAGTCAGAATAGCATGCCTCAAATCAGCATCATTGGGCACTACTATCCGACTCCCAAAACATAGCACTCCATCATCATTAAAGCAGAAATCCGATGGCCTATCCTCCGCAATATCCTGGACATGTGGCACCAAGGAATCATCCAACAACTGCTTTTCCTTTATCAACTGAACCAAAGATGGTTTCACTTGCAACTCAGCCACAAGACCACCATCACGCGAAATACTCAAACTGGAAAACATAGCCCTCAACTCAACAACTACCTTCCTACTCAAGGCATCCGCTACAACATTAGCTTTACCCGGATGGTACTCGATCGTCAAATCATAATCCTTAAGCAACTCCACCCAACGTCGTTGTCTAAGATTCAACTCTTTTTGAGACATCAGATACTTCAAACTCTTATGGTCCGTGTACACAGTACACTTCTCACCATACAGGTAATGTCTCCAGATTTTCAAAGCAAAAACCACCGCAGCTAACTCAATGTCATGCGTAGGATAATTGCGCTCATGCACCTTCAACTGCCGCGATGCATAAGCCACCACCTTACCCTCTTGCATCAACACACATCCCAAACCAACATAGGACGCATCACTATACACCACAAACTCTTTCCCTGATTCAGGTTGAACCAAGATAGGAGCTTGCATTAAAGATGCCTTAAGCTTCTCATAAGCCTGTTGTCTCACTTCCGTCCACTCATATTTAACATCCTTCTGCAACAACTTCGTCAAAGGTGCAGCAATCTTTGAAAACCCATCCACGAACCTCCGATAGTATCCTGCCAAACCAAGGAAACTACGGACTTCATGAACAGACTTAGGAGGCTTCCAATTCATCAATGCCTCAATCTTTTGAGGATCAACACGTATCCCCTCAGCAGAAACCATATGACCAAGAAACACAACTTCTCTAAGCCAGAACTCACACTTGCTCAGCTTGGCATAAAGCTGATTCTCCAACAAAGCTTGTAACACAATTCTCAAATGCCCTTCATGCTCCTCCTCAGTACGAGAGTACACGAGGATATCATCAATGAACACCACAACAAATTTATGAAAGTATTCATGGAACACTCTATTCATCATGTCCATAAAAGCTGCAGGAGCATTTGTCAAACCAAACAGCATCACAAGAAACTCATAATGCCCATACCTCGTCCTGAAAGTTGTCTTTGGCACATCCATATCCTTCACCTTCAACTGATAATACCCTGGCCTTAAGTCAATTTTAGAGAACACAGCCGCTCCCCGAACTTGATCATAAAGATCATCAATTCTCGGCAATGGATACCGATTCTTGATAGTCAACTTGTTAAGCTAACGATAATCAATGCACATCCTCAAAGTGCCATCCTTTTTCTTCACAAACAAGACCGGTGCACCCCAAGGCGACACACTCGGCCGAATGAAACCACGATCAAGCAACTCCTGAAGTTGCGTCTTCAGCTCTTTCAACTCTTTAGGTGCCATTCGATAAGGAGTAATGGACACTGGAGTTGTGTTTTCATACAGCTCAATTCCAAACTCCACTTCGCGATTAGGAGGCAATCCAGGAAACTCCTCCTGAAACACACCAGGAAACTCTCGCACAGTCCTGATATTTTGCACACGCAACTCTTTAGAGGTAGGATTCATCACAAAGGCTAGGTAAGCTTCACAACCTTGCCTCAGCATCCGGCTCGCTTCCAATGTATACACCACATTGGCAAGAAACTTCACATTCTCACCAACCACCACCACTTCATAATCATCCGCAAGTTTCAACGAAACTCGCTTATTCTCAAAATCCACTACAGCCCGATGCTCAACAAGCCAATCCATACCAAGGATTACATCAAAACCATAGAAAGGCAATTCCATAAGATCAACATGAAAAACATGATCTTGCACAACCAAAGGACATCTTCTATAAAGCTTCCGAGTCACAACAGTCTCACCAAAAGAACTAGTTACACGCATACCAACATCCAAAGACTCAACAGGCAAACCAAGCAATTGAGCATGCTCACGCAATATGTATGAGTGTGTAGATCCAGAATCAATCAAGGAAAGTAATGACAAGGATTGCAAAGTGAAAGTACTTGCAATCACATCCGTGTCATTCCTCCCCTCCCTCTGAGCATACACTCTGGCCTGGCCACCACCCTCAGGCTGAACAGCTACAACATGAGCTACATTCCTTCCAGCATCCTCTTTGCGCTGAAAGTTACCACGGCCGCGCCCATGACCTCTCTGTGGTGCAACAACTCCAGGTGCACGTCCCTGGCCACCACCGGCCAACAGAGGACACTCCCTTCTCATGTGATCCGCTGAACCACAGTTCCAGCATGAGTTACCAGTCACCACAACAGGAGCCTGAACCTCCCTCGCTGCTCGAGGACAATCACGCCTCAGGTGTCCACGCGATCCACATGTCCAACATGTGTTCGTATCAGCTCTCGCCATGTCCCTTTGAAAAGGCGCACCTTGCCCTCCACCACCTCGCCTAGCTGAAGACTGATACTTCCGATCACGTCCTCTCTTGTTCCGTCCGCCACCGGAACTATACTCAGTAGCTCGCTTGCCCACACTAGGACCAGGCCCTCTAGAAGATAGACTCAAATTCAACTCAATATCTTTTGCTCTACCAACCAGCACATCAAAGTCAGTATACTCAGCAGCCAACATATAGGTCTTCACTTCCGTCACCAAACCATAACGGAAACGTTCACACCTCTCCCGCTCATCCGGAACAAGCTCAGGTGCATACTGACTGAGTCGGACAAACTGAACTTCGTACTCAGCTACAGACATGCTCCCTTGAGTAAGAGACATGAATTCCCTTTTCTTCTCATCCAGGTATCGCACACCCAGATACCTTCTCTTGAACGCGTTCAGAAAGAAAGTCCAAGTTACATCAGCTTCCTCCATTCCGGAGATAGTGGTCGTCCACCAGGTATATGCATCGTCATGCAACAAAGATATCACACAGCCCAGCTTCTGCACATCATTACAATTCATTTGTCCCAAAATTCTCTTGGTGCTTTCCAACCAAGACTCAGAACCTTCAGCAGACAAATCCCTGAACTCAGTCCCTCCCAGACTGCGCAAGCGTTCCAAAGGTAGTCTAGCATTAGCATCTCCCTTATGCCCAGCTCCTTGAGCTCCAGCTACCGCCGCCCGAAAAGCTCCAGCAATAGCTTGTATCAGCATTTTCATGTCAGGAGCAGCTTGCCCCTGCCCAGCTTCAGGTCCAGCGACCCCAGCACCAGCAGCAACACCAGCTCCTTCACCCCCAGCACCACCACCACCAGGTGGAGGAGGTAAATCCACCACATTTTCAACATTCTCTTCATTCTCATTTTGAGCCATAGCTTGCGTATTAATCCTCGTCTCTCTACGAGGTGCCATTCGCTAAACAATGCAATCACAATGCAATAAACAAAGTCAGACTCAGCAAGGTAAGCAATCCAAGTACTCAAGCCCATTTCCAATTAAAAACAAATCATTTCATTAGCTTTGATTTGGCAATGGGTCCCTCTAACATGCTTCACCACAGCATACACCACAATTGCATCATACCTACAATTCATACATCATACTTTCACTCAACAAGCATACAAAGCAATCATACACATATCACCCACATAACAATTCCCAATTACTCGAGAACTCAGCTCTGATACCACCAAATGTAACCCCCTTAACCCGGCCTAGACGGTTGACCCGAACTAAGAAGATTACACGGGGAAAACCAAAGTCAACCTGAAAGTCAACCTTGATTAACGACACTTTTTTTCTTTTTAATCTTATCTAAATGCATATTAACCCTATGTGAACTCTTGAGATAAGCATACTCAAAAACCACAGCAATCGGATAACATTTAGGGACTCAATTGCACAACATACAAACATAGGGACCAAATTGTAAATTCTAGAAATTATGAGGACTTTACCAAAATTAAAGTACCATTATGAAATTAATCATATTTCATGCTTCTCCGTCAAATTTCATCTCAAACGGACATCACAAACTCAACCTATTGCATACACAAAGATTGGGACCAAAACGTGAGGATTTCAAAACATATAACCATCAGATTCAGTGCCCAACGGTCGAGTGTTCCGAAACGGGGATGATCAGTTCCGAAACGCGGGACCGTTCCGAGACAAGTTGCGGAACGAGGATTGGCAGTGGCAAAACCGTTTCGGAACAGCTCTACCTGTTTCGAAACGCCATGGCCATTTCAGGCCATCTGTTCCGAAACGGTAGCACCCGTTCCGAAACGAGTTGCCCAGAAATGCAGATTTTGCTGGTTTAACACACTTTCAACCCATCAAACACATTCATATGACCTCCATATCATGCATACAAGTCATCAAACACTTAAGGAACATATTAGCATCAACTAATCTCAACCATGGCATCATTCAAGGAAAATCCCAATTCTATAGGCATGCATCCTATATTGAAAATCATTCAACCATCAAAACATCAAACCAAAAACCAAAAGGCCATTTACATGTTCCAACATCATCAAAAGCATAAAACCAACTTAGGGAGTCCATAACATCTCCCAAAAAGACAACCTAGGTTCCCATTGCCAAATGCCAAAAAGCTAATAGTGTTAGGAAAACATTCACCATACATGAGCTTAGTCTTTCACTTGGATCCTTAACCTCCTTGCTGCCCTTTAAGCACTTCAATGCTCTGCATTATTGGTTTAAGAAAGAGAGAGCGTAAGCACATAGCCTAGTGAGGAATGCTCAATTAAAATATCACAATAATGCATTTGTAAAAACACCTTTTCAAGGCCTTTAGTTTCAAAACAACATTTATCATGCAATTATGCATACAAACCAAGCATCTCATGCTTCAATTCAACATCATGTCATATTGGCTTACAAGTGATACTCCATAACTATTTTACAACTCAAAACACAATCGGATACACGGATTACAAGCGTTGTCCCATACGCTTCATACACACTACAAATATCAAGGTGGAGTATACGGTACAATCACAACCCCTCAACACCCGTGATGGAGACTATGGTACAATCACAACCCCTCCACATCAGTCATTAGTAGTTGTATAACATCACTAATGATAACACGGGACACACAACACAAGATCCAGACATGGACTTTTAACCACCATTGTGATCTTAACACAAGATCCACTCATGGACTTTTAACCACCATGATGATCTTAACCATCTCGTTAGTGTACTTGGATGGAGTTTACGGTACAATCACAACCCCTCAACACCCAAGGCGACTTTATTCACGGTGCACCCAATCCTATAGCCGGCTAACTATATCCGATTCAAGTACCTTTAAACCAACACATCACTTGCCAATATACATCAATTAACATCACTAATTCACTGTTTTAAAGCATTTATCAAAGCCATTAACCATCATGCATTACTATGCATTAAAACCACATTTATCAATGTTCAAAACAAGGATCTCTTACCTTGAGCATCCTTCAACACATGGCTTATAAAACCAGCATTTAACATGCTAAAATATGCTTTCAAAACAGAATTTAAACATGCAAATAAAACACATTGCATTCAACTATCTCATGGTTCATCAACAAGAGAGTTTTTCCGAAAACTTACTCTTGAGCTTAGCTAAGTTGTTTAGACTTAAACTAAGCTCCCATAACCTTCAAACACTGGTTTCAAAGCTGAAAACCAAACTTCACTCACCGATTCCGTTTCGCAAGCTTGCCGAAACACCAATCAAGCTTCCGGATCAACACCACAAGGATCCGAAGATGTCTCCCCTGTTTTAAACACATCAAAGCAGAGGATTAATGCATCATCATGCATTAATATCTTCAACCAAGACACCTAAACTCGCTGCTCTCATCAACACTCACATTTCGGCTACCAAACACAACCGAATTCACATCCAAACACCTCTACAACATTACCCAGCCAAGATCCATCAATTCCAATCTTTCTTAAACATCAAATAACATCCAAAAAGGATTTAATCACGTCCTTATACCTCTAGCTATAGCAGAACATCAAAATCATCCCAAAAACCACCATTAACTCAATAAAAAACTTAGGAAAATCAACCTATTCGGGATTGCATTGATTAAACCTCAATTTCACATCATTTATACATCCAATTTACATCAAAAAGACATCTCAAAACAGAGCCCAATCATTTAATACGAAATTCTTCAAAATTAAATCCAAATCTTGCATTTTAAGCCAAAATCAAGAACACATCATTAAAACCTTTAATAAAACTCAAATCAAGGATTGAGAACTTGGGAATTTCAATAAAGAACTGAGTATTTAGAGGAGAAGGACGTTCATACCTCTAAATGTGAGTTTCTCCTTGTTTAGAACCAAGATTCTTGAAAATTCAATAGGCAAAAGATGAGGATTTGGTGTAGAAATGATTAGAGATCAATTAGAGATTGAAATCTCATTTTTAGATGTCAAATCCAGAGGGAAAATGGCTGGGGAAAAGTGTTTGGCTGAGAGAAAATGGAGAGAAAATGAAGTGGGAAAATTTTGAGAAAAGTTAGTTATGAACTCAAAATATCTATTTCCCCTTTTTCCTTTTACTAAATATCATTTAATAAATGTTTAATATTAAGAAAAATCTGGAGAAACTCTTCTTGGGTAAATTAGCTCCTTAAAGATTCAAAGTTTCAATCCTTTAAAAACAGTCACCAACTTTTCAAAAATTACATTTTAGTCACTAACTTGAAATGTCACATTTCGAAACCTCATTTTGCAAAATTGATTTCACCACTCTCTTACATATAATAAAAGAGGATTTTTAGCTATTTTTCCATATTTTTTAATGCATCCCGAACTAGGGTTTCCCTAAAATCACCCTTTTATATTCGAATCGCAATCCGACCGGTCCGATTCAAACCCAAAACTTCTAAGCCCAAAATTGGGGTGTTACAAAGCCTAGACTGATCCGATGGACACTATTGTTACAAGAGTTTGATCTCGAGATACAAGATAAGAGATAAGAATGGGAGTGAGAACATGGTGGCTGATCACTTCTCTTGTTTAGAGCACCACCATGAGAAGGGCAACACCATAGTGATTAGAGATGACTTCTCTGATGAGCAGCTGCTTGTGATCGCTACCATTCCATGGTATGCTGACATAGTAAACTATCTGGTCAGCAATATAGTGCCACCAGACTTGTCAAGTATGCCATGAAACGATTTCTGAGAGATATTCGACAATACTATTGGGATGAGCCGTTCTTGTTCAAACAATGTGCAGACTAAATCATTCGTTGTTGTGTGCTAGAGGATGAATAACAAAACATTCTTTAGCTTTGCCATGTAGTACCATATGGAGGACACTTTGTGGAATGAAAACATCAGCCAAAGTGTTGTAGTCCGAATTTTTTTGGCCAACGCTATTCAAGAACTCCCATTATTTTGCCAAGACATACTACAGATGCCAGTGGACTGGAAATATTTCCAGCAGACATCAATTGCCACTTCAGAATATCATTCTTGTGGAGCTGTTTGATGTGTGGGGGATAGACTTTATGAGTGCTTTTCCCCCATCGTTTGGCAATTTATACATACTTGTGGCAGTAGATTATGTCTCAAAGTGGGATGAAGCTATTGATCTCCCAACAAATAATGCCAAGACTGTCGCCAAGTTGTTGCACAAGCACATTTTTACCATATTTGGTGCCTCAGGGCCATTATACATGACGAAGGTACACATTTTAAATGTAATTTAACCACTAAAGCTCTGCGCAGGTACGAAATCCATGCCACTACCTACCATCCTTAAACAAATGGCGAGACAAAAATTTCAAACACGGAGATTAAGAATATCTTGGAGAAAACTGTGAACCCAACTCGAAAGGAATGGTCTTTGAGGCTAGATGATTCATTCTGGGCATATAAAACAGCTTTCAAAACACCATTAGGGACTTCCCCGTACAAGCTTGTGTTTGGGAAGTCATGCCATCTTCTGGTGGAGTTAGAGCACCGAGCTTATTGGGCAACAAAGCAGTTAAAAATGGAATGGAAAGACGCAGGTGAGAAGTGGTTGTTAGATCTGAATGAATGGGAGGAGTTTAGAGCACAAGCCTATGAAAATGCAAAACTCTATAAGAAAAGAACAAAGAGGTGGCATGACTGCAGAATGTTGCCAAGATAGATTGAACTTGTAAAAAAATGTTGTTGCTCAATTCGAGGCTTAAGTTGTTTCTAGGTAAACTTAAATCCACGTAGTCAGGACCCTTTGAAGTTGTCAAGCCTTATGCTCATGGAGCAGTAGACATCAAAGACTTAAAAACGAGGACAACGTTGAAGGTGAATGGCCAGAGGTTGAATCATTATTGGGAAGATTATTCTCCTGGCGGAGATTTAGTAAATTTTTCCATTATAGTATGATCATTGTAAATAGTTAGGGTAGATATCTTCTTTCTAGTATTGTGGTTTATTTATCTTAGTTTTTCTTTTTCTGTTTGAAAGGTTTTTGTGAGTGTTAGTGCAAGAAATTTTGCCAATGCAGTATGTCAGGACAAGTTGGCATTCGGACACCCATCATCATAAGTCTGGATAACACGTAAACTCTAGTCAGATCAGACCCAAGGGAGAACAACTCTTTTTAAGTGGGAAACCTAGCTACAACCCAAGCGAAATTTCTAAGTTTGAAAATTTTTACCTTATTTTTAGTTGTGCCTTATTTCCCGCGCCGTCACTTTCTCACTCGCCCAAACTGATCATCATCCCACTCCCCATACATGCCATAACTGCCACACCATCATTATCCCCACTAACTCCACCTTAAGCCATCCCAACCGTCTCCCTTATGTAACCTCCTCGACCAACCTAGCCGCCAGACCGAATTGAGCGAGCTACATTGAGTTTTTCGAAACAAACTCGTAAAAATATTGCTCAAATTACGTCCATTTTTTTCTTTTATCTTGTCTAGATACAAATTATTAACTTATGGTGAACATGCTGGCAGCAGGTGAAAACTCAACTGAAACGAGCATAAAAAAGGCAAGCGATTTCACAAGTTATAGATTAGGGACCAAAATACAAATCTGGAAAATTACAAGAACTTAATTGGATTTGAAGTTACCATAACTCAATTAGTCAGGTTTCATTCTTTCATACCAAATTTCAGTTCAAAACGATCATCCAAACTCATACAATTACATTCACAAAGATCATGGACTAAAATGAAAGAATCAGAAACTCACAAGAACACTTTAACAGAAATAACATTAGCCCGTATCAGTACATGAGGAAGTGTATCAATACACTTTTACAATTCCAAAATTCCAGATTCTAGTAGCTCAAAACCATATCGATACACCATTCCCCTTATCGATACGCCCAACCAAAATACATTTACCCGTATTAATACACCTTCCCGTGTGTCGATACGCCTAGCCAAAATACACTTACCCGTATCGATACACCTTCTTGTGTATTGATACACCCAGACCTGTAATGTTCAATTTTGCTGGTTTTTCATACAATCATGGATCCAAACATGCTTTAAAAAGACATGAACATGTGCATCCCTAAACTAAAGATCAATCCATGCTAGAATATCAAGGAAACATAACCAAAACATAGCAGTATACTTCAATTATAGATCTAGAGGAATTCTTCCTAAAAACCAATACATCCAAAGCATGAATCGTAAATCCGCAATACAATCGAACACGTAAGGCCAAATACAAACCCACAACAATAATATAAACATGCACAAACAATGGGTTTAGCAAATAACCCTCCTAAACAATAATGAACCCAATTGCCTTTATTACTACTAGTCTAGTTCAAAAACCATACTTTCAATTGTTCAAGCCCTTGGATTTCCCCTCGCTTGCTCGCTGCCTCCAACCTTTAATTCTTTGCATTGATGGAAAAATAGAGCGTAAGCACACTAGGCTTTGTGAGGAGTGCTCTAAAACAAACACCATCAATGCATTTAAAACCGGTTATCAAAACCACTTGAAAATATCATTTTAAAGACCTCATTCAAAACATCATGCCTTATAAACCATGCACTTAACATTTACAAAAGTAAGCATACTAAACCATATGCAACATGTATCATGGATCAACATCAAAATCCCATTTGCAATCCCTCAATTTAAGCTTTCTCATGCATAACAACCCCATACGCAAGGTTTAAAGAGTAAACATGTATAATATACATAATCCATCAACATGATACACTATCAATTATATTGGCTTTCAAGTGATCATAAACCAAGTTCCACTTCACAAAATAGTATATCGAATACACAAATTCAATAAGTGTCCTCCCAACACTTCATGCTTTCTCAACCGGAATTAAGGTACAATCGCAACCGGTTACCATCACAACCCAATCATCGGTTAGACGCATAATCCACTAATGAGAGTTTTCGGTACCATATAACTCATCAACCGTTAGGGTACTTGTGGTGGAGTATTCGGTACACATAAACCCCTCAACCCCCGATGTGACTTATTTATAGTGCACTATCAATCTTATGGACGTCCAACTATATCCAATAATATTTTAAACAATATAACTTTCCAATATAATTCATTATTAACCATGTACCTCATTGTTTTTATAAGAAACATCCAAAAACCATTTTCAATGCATTAACAAGCATTCCTCATACTTACATGAACCATATTCCAAATGCATTCATCATCAATATATGATCAAAATCAGTATAAAACATACTTAAATCATGCTTAAACAATAGGTACCATGTAATTCAAAAGCAAGTCCATAAAATCAATTTCACCAAAACTAGACCGAGGGAGAAATCTCATCATACTTACTTCCGAGTTTAAACCAGCGTTTCAAGCTTAATTTAAACTCCCAAAATAACCTTTAAACCATTTCAAAGCTAAATTCCACATTCTCACTCATAGACTACGAAAAACCTTGTTTGCCGATGTGAACTAATCCAGCAAAGCTTTCGAAACGGTGCCACAAGCTTGAGGATCAACCTCCCCTGATTTTACCACACAAAACAGAGGATTCAATGCATCAAAATTAATTCACAAACCCAAGAACAAATCGCAACAACTCTAACCAAAACTCCTCCACAACAACCGAAAACAACACTAAACATCTTCCAAACTTAACCTAGGCAAAACCTAAATGTTTAATCTGAAAATTACCTTCAATTAATATCCAAAAACAATCTAATAATATTCTTATACCTCTGACATTCATAAAACAACCACAACTTCTCAAAAACTCATAACTAACAACCTAGACAATTAGAGATTCACCTAGTTTCGGGATTCCATTGTTGAAACCAACTTATTAACATTATAAAACATCAAAATCACGATTAGAATTAATCAAGAACTCAGCAAAACAGATCCAAAACGAAAATCAACCAATCTCATCAATTAAACCTTGATTTAAACAATTTTCCATAATCAAATCATTAAACTCATTATAAAACACATATAAAGGATCAATAAATTGAGAATTTCAGTAAAGAACTTTTGATTAGAGAAGATAAATGAAAATCACCTCTAATAGTTGGCTTTCCC
Organism: Hibiscus tridactylites; assembly: GCA_958450335.1. Lineage (NCBI taxonomy): Eukaryota > Viridiplantae > Streptophyta > Magnoliopsida > Malvales > Malvaceae > Hibiscus > Hibiscus tridactylites. The sequence goes on along the minus strand of OY288289.1, from coordinate 19,205,782 downwards.
CTTAATTAGCATGATTTGAGTGAAATCTCCAAGAAACAAATACGATTTGATGTAGAATCAAGAGATCAATGGAGGAATCAAAAAGGAAAATCAAGAGAGTTAATCTCTGATCATTTTAGAGTAGAAAATGTAGTTTGGCTTCCAAGAATGTTGAGAGCAAAACTAGTTACGTGAGAAAAGTGATTTAATTAATAAAAATCCTTTTTATTAAATCTATTTTATTCTCATTTAATTTCCATTTTAAATCATTTTAAAAATAGCCTAAATGAAGGGAAAAGTCTGATTAAAAATATTGGTAAATTAGCTCCTTAAAGATTCAAAGTTTTGACCCTTTTGCATTTCAATAACCATCAACAGTTTTGAAACTTTACATTTTAGTCACCAAAACAAAATGTCTTTTAATATGAATTTATTTCCTTAATTTGAATTTAAAAAAAAATCCTAATTATATTAATTAGGTATTTTACAACCTTTTTCATATTTTATTCCATAATAAAACATTTATTATGAATTAAATCTCGAAACTAACTCGAATCGACTAACACGGTTCTCTCGAACTGTCTAATCTAACTAGCTAACATCTAGGCCCAAAAATCGGGGTGTTACACCTTAAATCTTATTTAATTCCCATCTCTCCCTTAATCAAGAATCTTTCCACTTTTCTTTCAAACCGGCAAGAGAAATCAAGAACTCAAAATCGTTTTTCATTCTCCAAATCAATCAACCTTTTTTTCTTAAACTCTTCAATGGCATCTTCATCAGCCCCGCTCCAAATCTTCTTCAACGATGAGACAAAGAAAAAGTATGAGAAGAACTACGAAGCACGAACCTTTTGCTATGAAAAGGAGTTCGAAAACAAGAATGGGCCTAACTTGGGGTATTCACCGGAGATGATTGCCATCATCAAGAAACACAATTGAGAGATCTTTTGACTTCATACTGGGGAGGTCCACTCAACCATCATTCGGGAATTTTATGCCCACCTCACCACCAAGGCCTCACCTTTTGTGTTTGTACGGGTAAGTGTGTTCAATTTAATGAGGGTATGTTAATCGTATGTTTAGTTTGGATGGTGCATGGGAGGAGCACTTGCCATTCGCCGAATCAATTGATGAGGGCAAGCGCCAACTTCTCTTGAAAGATTTGTGCGAGTCAGGCACGAAGTGGAATGTATCCTCCAAGGGCAAGACAACTGTGAAGAGGTTGGCTTTAAAACAACAACCACGAGGCTGAAAGACTGCCTAATACCACCCACCCACAATGAAACGGTGTCGGAGGACATGATGGCATTGTTTCACTCAATCATGACTAGGAGGAAGATTAATGTCGGCCGACTTATCATTGAGAAGGCTTACAAGTGTGTCGGTCACAATTGCGGTAGTTTTATATTCCCTTCCATCATTTCCACCATCTGCACCAAACATAAGGTGCCCACACTTGACGCCAACAACATCCAGCAATGCAAGGGAGTTATCACTCTAGCTCTTTGGGGACAATTTATTATTAGAGAGGCAAGAGAGAAGGACAAGGGAAAAGTTGCCCAGCTGTCATCTGCTGCCAAGACACCCAAGGCAGAACCTACCACACAAATGCCAACTGATATGATGACATTGCTTTCACAAATCTATCAAAGCTAGGAACTCATTTTTCAAAAGTTAGAGGAGGTTGAGGAACAAAACTTGGTGCTCTGGCAATATGTTAGAGCTAGAGACCGTGCCTTGAGGACGAATCTTGAGGGCATGTCCACCAATCCATTGCCAACATATCCAGAGTTCCCAACTGAGCTTCATACGCTAGAAGGTATTCTAGCCAGCCCCTAGTCTGCCCATACTCCAGCCCAGCAATCCAATGCCACAGTACCAATATCACATGTCTACGTAGATTCTGCCAAAACCGAGACTCAAAATGAGTCTAATAATGATGTGCCAGCCAAGACTAATTTGCCACCAGTGGCTCCAGCTTCTTCAGCCGCCCTTGTAGCTTCTGCCGCATTTGAGCCAGCAAGGGTAATTAAGGAGGTCCTGCAAGACGTGAAGGTCTCTACTGCTGCCTCGAAGCCATAGCTAAAAAGGAAGAAGTTGTTGACACAAAATCGAGGGAGCTTCATCAAAAGAAAGACTCGCGTCACTCGTGTTGAGCATTCCGAAGGGGAGTCCTCATCCCCTTAACTCCTTAGTTTCATATTTTCATTTTTATCACACATTGCATTTGTATATATGCGTTCTCATGCATTAAGAACAATCCATACCTTTGGTTTGGGTGTGTGTGTTGCCTCACATATATTGTCATGACATTCATTTTTATGTTTCTGTTTTGCATTCTGTTATTGCCATGTAGATTAGGTAGAACCATGCATACCAAACCATTAAATTTTTTTTACCACAGCTTGATTGTGAACTGAAAATTTTGCCAATACATTGCTGGCATAGTTAGATTTTTGCGCTAGTATGCCTTGTTCGATGATGAAATTAGAATCTCTAGTTTAGCATGGGCTAGTAGATTTAGTAATGCCAAGTTGCCTGGTAATTAATCTCTAAATTAGGGAACATTAGTCTCACTTAAACACGTAGTATGCATCTAGTTCCCATGACAAACTTAAGATTCTTGAAACTGAACTGAGAATAAAAAAGAAAAAAAGAAAAATATGTCAGGGTAAAAGTAAAGAATAAGGCTACAATGGTTAATTTTTTTTAGAACACTCCTTTGCCTTAAAGTCAATAAGTAACTTGGAGCTTCGTGGTATGCTCCCTCTTACTTCTCACGCCAAACAACATCATGGCGTGAACCCAAATTTAATGCCAAAAAAAGAAACTCTTGGTGAATAATAATAAAAAACGTGTTTTCTAATTTTGGATAGTAAAGTTCGCTTAGAGAGTAGAAGGATACTTAATGCCAAATTTTGTATATACCGACGCTTTTCGCGACGTTTTTAAAGTAAAAGTTGCTAAATTCGTACATATGACGGTGTTTATAAGGTAAATGCCAAAAAGACAATAAATTTTGCGGCGTTTGTTCCAAAACGCCATAAGAGGTATGGTTTTGGCGGCGCTCGTAAAAAAAAACGTCACTATTGGTAAAACTTTAATTTGAATTATAACTTATTTCTAGACACTCCCTCACCTCACCCTGATCCGTAAATCTCTTTCGTCGATTCTCTGTCTCTCGTCACTCTCTTGAAGGTATACTTTTATTGATTCCACAACATCTCTTCTAAAGCTAAACTTTTCATCTGCAGAAGCGCTACCAAACAGCCCTAATTTGACAACTCTCGTGCATTTCACCTGAAGCCATGGTAAGTCTCGTTTTTTTAATCTTTTCTTTCAACATCAAGCTAAATCTTATTTGGTAGCTGAGAAAAACTAAAGTGTAGGGTTTGGGTATAGAAAATTGATAATTAAAAGTGAAATTTTACATACTAACTGTAAATTGAAAAACACTAAAGAAAAAAAAAATCTGGAAATTTGCAAAGTTTTGGATAGGGAAATTTCTTATTGGAATCATATACTAATTAGATTAGATTTATTGTTGTATTTGTTGCCAATGGTGTTTATTTAGATTCATAGGATCATTTTGTACTAGTGTTTTTGTTAGTTCAAGGCAGATTTAGGTGATAGTTTCGTTGATTTGTGGTATTTTGCAGTCTAAGAGAAAGGTTATGGAGCCCAATGAGGAGAATACTACCCTTGGACATGCTTTCTGAGAAGGCAACTGTGTTTTCGGAGTGTCTCACATTTTTGCTTCCTTTAAGAAAATGTTTTATTGTAAGTGATTCAGCTTCTCTATTTTACATTGATTTTGCTTGTTTACTATTGTGGATTGATATTGCTTGTGCAATGATGTAGTAAAAATGTCAAGAAGGTGATGGAAGAAAAAATTCTCCGAAGCAAATTGATGCAACAATTGTGAATTATGTGTGGATTTACAATAGGTCTGCTCTTCCATTCATATATTTATCTTTAACTTTGAACTATATGTGTGGATGTCAAGATGTCAAATTAGAAAAATCTTTTGGTTCTAAATAGAGACAGTTAACACATCAAATAAAAATATTTTAGTTTTAAGATAATATCCAATTAATTTATTAGTTAAAGGTAATGGCAATTAAAAGAGACCTTGGTTTGTTCATCTTTTGAAAACAATATTCTAGGGTGAACAATGGAATCTATGATGTTTACTCCTTGAAAATAATCCTCAAATCACTAAATTATATCACTAAATTGAACCTCAAGCTTCTGCTACAATTGATGACCTTAAAAATGTTGTTTTCAAGGTCAATAATCTGTAAAATTACAGTGCTCTATGAATTTTAATTTTAAACAGTGGTTGCATATCTGTAAAATTGCTTTAAATAGTGGTTGCATATCTATAAAATTGCAGTGCTCTATGAATTTTAAACAATGGTTGCATATGTGTAAAATTGCTTTAAACAGTGGTTGCATATCTATAAAATTGTAGTGCTCTATGAATTTTAAAAAGTGGTTGCATATCTGTAAAATTGCTTTAAACAATGGTTGCATATCTGTAAAATTGCTTTAAACAATGGTTGCATATCTATAAAATTGCAGTGCTCTATGAACTTACTATTTAGCTCCAATATGAACTTTATTCTATCTTTAGAGTGAAAATTTTGTGGTTCTACAATCCCTTGTTCATACTTATAAGTTTGATTAAAATCCATTGACTTCTCTTCTCATGGTCCTTTTACTTTTGCGTGCAGCCCCAAGGGCTGTGGAAAAGTTCGAGCATATTGGTCCAACAAATTCTAAGATAATAAATTTTACGAAATTGGTCCAACATGTGTTTGCTAAAGTTGCAACTACAATCTCAAGTTTGAGCATGTCACTGTCTGTGCAAGTGTTGCTCAGGTTTGTACAAGTTCTAGAGATCAAAACCTGCCTTTTGTATGTCTTACATATTGTTTTGAGCTGAATTTTAATGAAGTAATTAACTTTATCCATAGTGGGCGAATGCATGAAGTCTGTTGCCACCAAATATCAGGGTTCTTGAGATGAGCATGAATGACTCTTGGTTTCGTGATACTACTGTGAGCACCTCTTATTCTTCAGTTGGATTCCCCTTTTGTAGTCAAGAGCTGCATTTTCTCATTGAAATACTTCAAGTAATTCTTGCAGTGAATCTTCAGGAGCATCAAAATCAGACACATGTGCTAGAGCTGTAGACTCTACGAAAGGTATCTCAGAGGCTTATGGCTTTTCCTTACCTTTTCATTATAGATTCTTTACAACCATACTTAAAGAATACATCTCATTATCATTATGATTCATGTGAATCACATGCCTTTTTTATTTTCATGTAGAAAAAAAATAGAAAAAGAATCATCATAAGCTTTCATGGTTGGATGACTTGTTCGCATTCGAAGGAAGAAGAGGATCATTAAGCATCGTTTTAAAGGTTCCACCAGCATTGAACCAGTTTACCAAGACTCTTGACAAGATCCTAGGTCTGCAATAAAATCTTCACTTCTTTCTAATTTAATGTATTAGATTCACCATGTCTGATTTGAATGGGTTATTCCATTCCAATTTTATTTCATGTTAACTTTGCATATATGTTTGTGTAGTATGAGTTTGGGGAAATGGATTTGTAATGTTGGAAGTTATTTTAAATGTATAGTTCTGACCGTTCTAATGATTAATTGTTTATTTAAGAAAAGGAATGTGGATTGGAATTGTGGAAATTGGTGAATGCATTTTAAATTATTATATTTGATTTTTTTGGAAAAAATGGTGTTATTCGCGGTGTTTATAAATACAAACGCCACTAAAGAACAGTTATTCACGACGTTTTTAAATACAAGCGCCACTAAAGAACAGTTTTCACGGTGTTTTTTGCGGCGTTTGTTACAAACACCGCTAAAGAACAGTTTTTTACGGTGTTTTTTGCGGCGTTTGTCCACACGTGCCACTATAGCCCATAACTTTTGGCGGCATTTTTATAATCAAACGCCGCTATATATCTTGACATGTTGCGGCGTTTTCTACGCACAAACGCAACGAACTATTGCGGCGTTGATTTTAGCAGCACTTCTTGCGGCGCTTTCTCTAGCACCATGAGAATTTTTAGCGGCGCTTAAAAATGCCGTTATAGGGCTAAAAAATACCGCTAAAGAACTGTTTTGTTGTAGTGTTTAATTAGGGTTTCCACGAGTGCCTATATAAAGAAGTCAGTTGATTGAGCAAAGGGGTTGTGCCGTGAGAAGAAAGTGAGGGTAGAGGTAGACCAAGGTTCAACCAGGCAGTGTAGACGAGAGCTCTGGATCAATTGAAGGGCTGCATCGACGGATCTCCTTCATTTTTCCATTTCTCTTATATTGTAATTTTGATGTTGATGATGGTGTTTAAGAACGATATTATTTTGTTGGTTTCCCCAACTAAGAATTAATCCTTAAATTTGGATTCGGATGTTTGCGATAAACACTAGTTAGGTTTTGTTACAGATTCTTAGGCTAAAATCTAGGCCACTTATTAGGCTAGAATATATTGTAATTAATGTTATATATATGTTACCTAGTTTAGGTAAATTAGATGTATATATATAGCCTATATGTTCTATGAATAAAATACAAGGAATTATTTCCTACATGGTATCAATTGTCCTAAGTTTTTTTTTTCGAATACAATAAAATTTTTTTTGGGCTGTTAGGGTTTTGACCTAAAGCCAATTTTTTTTGGTCGTTCTTCACCGGCACCGTCGGAGGCCTTTTCTGTCGACACCGCCCGTACCACAAGGGCCGCCGTCCGCCGATCTACCGATCTGGAGTTTCCGGTCACCGGATTCCCTGCGCGTGAGCCTCACGCGCCGCCACAAGCTTCCGCCTGTCCTTCACGCGCCGGCGCGTGAGAGCGCGTGGTGGCCCCTGTTGAGTGTGTAAAAGTTCTATTATTTACACCCTTTTTAACCTATATTTCTGCTACATTCAAGCATCATTGCATTGCATTTAGGTTAGTTTACAGCAAAACATCACAAATGGATTAAAGGCACGGATTCCACTAAAAGATGGCTTATTTTGCAGGTAACTGCCATAGTTGACAAAGAAGGCAGGCGCAGGGCAGAGAAGCAGAAGAGATGAACTGGACTAGCAGACGAGGAGGACGAAGCTGCCATGGACCTGTCGTGACAACAAGGTGACAGCAGCTTCATGAAGAGGAAAAGTAAAGTGGACCTCGATAGATAGAGAAAAATCTGCTCGTCTGTCGTGTGAAAGCCAAATATTTTTCCAAGCCCCGGATCAAAAGATATGTCAAGCCAAAGTTCAAGGAGAGGAATTCCCTAGAAACAAGGATGGCGGCTGCAAAGTAGGATACTTAGAGATTAAGTCTTTATTAGAATCTTACTTTTAATTAAAGTTGTAATCCTTGTTAACTTCGAATACTTGATCCCAAAGCTTATATAAGGGCATAGGTTTTAACCTAGAAAAAAATCCCTCATCTTACCCCATAACCGATAACCTAAACCCCTCTGTCGTTTACCCGTCACCGACATGTTCTAAATTCCCCCTAGGGCTACGGGTTGTTTTGTAAAGTAGTTGCAAGGGTTGTTTTGTTTTAGGATTTTCCAAGTTCAATAAAATAAACTTCAAGTTCTCTTATTTTGGTTATTAACATCTTGCAAGTGCATCGGGAGAGCATTGTGAGGTTATCCATTTACTTAGCATCGAGAGAGTTAAGTATACAAAAGAAATAAGAGCGAGTTCTCTAGTTTATAGTTGAACTATCTTGTGCCTAGGGATAGGGCAAGGTTAAGTGGCTAAAGAAGAATTCATACACATCGGTGTTCATCCTTCGATTCACGCCGGGAGGTATCATTAAAGACGTGATCATCGACAGACTTGGACCTAGGGATAGGCCAAGGCAGATCTGGGATTCTTGCCAAACTTGAAGTACGGAGTTGGTGTGTCTGCTGCCGCGACAGCCAACGGACAGCCGCCGCGACAGGTGCTGCCGCGACGGGCACGACGACAGAACTGGAGTTCCTAAGCAATCCAATACCTACACTACTGAGCAATTCAGTACCAGCCCGTTTTCTCTATCTTGATATTCCAACTCTTTTATTTATGTTTTACTTTATTATTCTCGTGATAACTCTTAATTATTTCTTTACTTTCGTGCAGTGAAATAAGGTGAAGTCATTAGCCCAATCCCTGTGGAGACGATATCCGATACTTCGTATCACTTTACTACTTGCGTCGTGTACACTTGCACTACAATTGCGATAGACTCTTTTACACGCAACAAGTTTTTGGCGCCGTTGCCGGGGATTGGCAACATAACTACATCTTTCTTTTATTGCACTTTGCGTTTTTATTTTTGTTTTTGTTTTTATTTTTATTTTTCTTTAATTTTTCTTTTGTGCTTTCAACTCTCGCTTTTCACGAGGTTTTCTTGTTTATGCGCAGATCTAAAAGAGGTGAAGACCCTGAGTATCCCTTAGATCCGGAAATCGAACGTTCCTTTAGTCTCAAGAAACAACTTCGCCGACTTTTAGACAGAAACGAATACCTCGAGGAACACCTAGAGAAGATGGGCCATAACCAACCTGCCAGCGGTCGCATACCACCCCTTGGCGATAACCACCCGCCTATCGGTGACCCGCCCGCAGCAGATGGACGACGGTCATGTCGTGACTACATGCTGAATGATCATGTAGAGCTGGAGACCACGCTGCCGGATATTGATGTTGATAACTTCGAGCTTAAACCTGTCATGTTTAGTATGATCAACAATGCTGGGCAGTTTAGTGGTGCCGTGACAGAAGATGCTAGGGAGCATCTCAAAACATTCCAGGAGATCTGTGGTTCGTTTAGACTGCCAGGAGTTAGTCCGGAGATACTGAGGCTTCGGTTATTCCCCCATTCATTGAGGGACAGAGCTAAAACTTGGTGGAATAAACTTACACCGGGTTCAATCGTAACTTGGGCAGATTTATCTTGTGAATTTTTATGTCGTTTTAATCCTTCGCATTTATCTGAGCGATTACGTAATGAAATTGCTACTTTTCAACAGGAAGATGACGAGCCAATGCACGAGGCCTGGGACAGATTTACTACTCTTCTTCGGAACTGTCCAATGCATGGATTTCCCGTCTGGAATCAGGTAACTAAGTTCTATAATGCTGCTAACTTACAAACTCGCATTCGGATTGATTCTGCAGCAAATGGATTATTATTGGATAAGATCCAGACGAGGCATTGCAAGTTTTGAAAAATCTGGCCAAGAATGAGGAGCAGTTTCCGACTGCAAGAAGAGGGGGTAAACGGGTACTTGCTGTCAAGGACTATGAGGCCGACAGCACTATGAAATCACAGGTAGCATTCCTTACTAAAGCAATGAAACGGTTATTGAATGAAGATGAATTACAAGGATTTGCTGTCGAGGAAGTTTGTACCATCTGTGAGGGAAATCATAGTCGGGCTGAGTGCCCAATACAAATAGAAGAGGGAAAATATGTTGGAAATTACAAGCCGAACTACAATTCCAACAATTATAATCCTAATTGGAGGAAAGATCCCAAATTTTCCTGGAGTAATCCTAATAATGCCCTGAATCCGCAAGCACATAATCAGAATCAGGGAGGACCTAGATTGCTGACGCGACAGCAACTGCCGCAGCACCTGCCGCCGCAGCAGCAACAGCAGCCACCACCTGCCACGAGCAGTATATTGGAACAGACTCTGGCCACCTTCATGTCTCAGACCGGTACGTATATGGAGAACATGAATCAGTTTGTCAAGAAGACGGAAACTTTTATGGATAAAACCGAGATGAGGATGACAAACCATGAAGCTACCTTAAAATCTCTAGAGACACAAATGGGTCAGGTGTCGCAACATATTAAGCCGAGGCAGAATGGAGGATTTCCTAGCAATACTGAAAATGCTAGACCGCCCCCACATGAGCAATGTAAGGCAATTACTACTAGGAGTGGGAAGAAACTACCAGGGCCGGAAAAAGAAGCTGAAACAGTAAAGGAACCTGCCTTAGAAAAACCTGCTGAGGAAGCTGCCCCGACAGGTGATAAACAGACTGCTTCCGATGAGCCTGTCACGACAGCAGAAGCGACAGAGGAGAAAAACGATGATATTCGTCCTCAGATTCGCATGCAGTGGGAAAGACGTATTGCTGATTACCGTCCTCCACCACCTTTTCCTCAACGGATACAGCAAGCTAAGAATGAATCTCAACTTAAAAAGATTTATGATATTTTTAAGCAGGTTCATATTAATATTTCGTTGTTAGATGCTGTTAGGGAAATGCCCGGTTATGCTAAATTTCTCAAGGATGTTATGTCGAAAAAATCTAAACTTGGGGAATTTGAAACGGTAAAGATGACAGAAGGTTGCATGAGTATTCTTCATAGGCAGCCGCCCCAGAAAAAGAAGGATCCGGGGAGCTTCATCATACCTTGTGTAATCGGCGACAAATTTGTGGGTAAGGCACTTTGTGATCTTGGTGCCAGTGTTAATCTAATGCCCAAATCTGTTTTTCAGAAACTAGGTATTGGCAAGGCGCGGCCCACAACAGTAACTCTGCAGCTGGCCGACCGCTCTTACGTTCATCCCGAGGGAAAAATTGAAGATATTCTGGTAAGAGTGGATAAGCTTATTTTTCCTGCTGACTTTCTTATCTTAGATTGTGAGGCAGACGAAAACGCACCAGTCATCCTTGGGCGACCCTTCTTAGCCACGGAAAGATCATTGATTGATGTGGAGAAAGGAGAACTCACCATGCGAGTAAACGATCAAGAGATTAAGTTGAATGTTCTCCAAGCGATGAAACATGCTGATGTGGACGAGGAATGCAAGGCCATCATTGAGGTGACCTTTGATCACCCCTGCATCAGGTCGGGCTGCCGTGATATAAAATTTTGTCACTGCTGCGACAGCCACCTACAGGCCTGTCACGACAGCAACGACGAAAGCACCGACGACAGCAACTCCTCTGAATCTGATACATCTGATACTGAAGATCAGGAGGAGGTAAACTGGTTAGGCAATCGTCCAGGTAAGTTATTCGAACCCTTGAATTATACTTCGGATAACCATGTAATCCAAAAGCCATCTATTGTTGAACCACCTGTCTTAGAACTTAAGACCCTGCCAGGGCAGTTAAAATATGCTTATCTTGGTTCCAATGACACACTGCTCGTAATCATCTCTGCTAAGCTGCCGCAGGAACAGGAATGACAGCTAATCGACATGCTAAGGCAGCACAAAAAGGCGATTGGATGGACGATAGCAGACATTCAAGGCATTAGTCCGGCGTTATGCATGCACAAAATCCTCCTAGAGGAAGATCATAAGCCGACTATTGATGCCCAAAGGCGGCTAAACCATGCGATGAAGGAGGTAGTGCGTAAAGAGATAATTAAATGGTTAGATGCTGGTATTATTTACGCCATCTCCGACAGCAAATGGGTAAGCCCGGTGCAATGTGTTCCCAAGAAAGGAGGAATGACCGTGATAACTAACGAGAACAATGAGTTAATCCCAACCAGGACTGTGACCGGTTGAAGAGTTTGTATGGACTATCGGAAGCTTAATAAAGCTACCCGAAAAGACCACTTTCCTTTACCCTTTATTGATCAAATGCTTGATAGATTAGCGGGTAAACCTTACTATTGTTTTCTTGATGGTTATTCAGGTTACAATCAAATTGCTATTTCACCGGAAGATCAGAAGAAGACGCCTTTCACATGCCCCTACGGAACATACGCGTTTAGGAGGATGCCGTTTGGACTCTGTAATGCACCTGCCACCTTCCAAAGGTGCATGATGGCAATTTTCTCCGACATGGTAGAGGACTTCCTTGAGATTTTCATGGATGATTTTTCCGTCTTTGGAGACGATTTTGAGAGCTGCCTCGGCAATCTTCAAAAGGTACTTGAAAGATGTGAAAAAGCTAATCTTGTTCTAAATTGGGAAAAATGCCACTTTATGATGGACGAAGGGATAGTCCTTGGCCATAAGATTAGCTGCCGTGGGATAGAAGTCGACAGGGCTAAAATAGAAGTCATAGAGAAGCTGCCGCCGCCGACCACAGTCAAGGGCATTAGAAGTTTTTTAGGGCATGCTGGTTTTTATAGGAGATTCATTGCAAATTTCTCAAAAATTACCAAGCCTCTATGTCATCTCTTAGAGCAGAACCGACCCTTTGACTTTAATGAGGAATGTACTGAAGCATTCAAGGTTCTGAAAGAAAAACTAGTGACAGCCCCCATAGTACAGCCACCAGACTGGACACAACCGTTTGAGATCATGTGTGATGCTAGTGACTATGCTGTCGGGGCAGCACTTGGGCAGCGCAGAGATAAGCTGTTTCACGTCATATACTATGCCAGCAAGACGTTGAATGACGCCCAAGTGAATTACACCACCACAGAAAAGGAGCTGTTAGCTGTGGTGTTCTCCATCGACAAGTTTTGTTCTTACATACTTGGAACGAAAGTAATAATACACACCGACCATTCTGCCCTAAAGTATTTGTTCGCAAAGAAGGATGCAAAACCTAGATTGATACGGTGGATCTTGCTATTACAAGAATTCGACCTTGAGATCAAAGACAAAAAGGGGACAGAAAATCAGGTGGCAAACCACTTGTCAAGGTTGGAGAAGGGACAGAGTCTACCAATCGACGAGACACATATACTGGAGACCTTCCCAGACGAGTAGCTCTTTGCTGCCGCAATCGCTGTCGCGACAGCCATGGCGGCAGGTAAGTCTTCTGACCTTCCCTGGTATGCTGATTTCGTTAATTTTATAGTTAGCGGAATATTACCTTCTGATCTTAATTATCAAGCCAGGAAGAGGTTCCAAAATGATGTTAAGCATTATTATTGGGACGAACCTCTTCTTTTCAAAATGTGCGCAGATCAGGTTATAAGGAGGTGTGTACCACAAGAAGAACAAGAAGACATTCTCCATCACTGTCATGCTTCACAATATGGAGGTCACTTAGGAGGAAATAAAACTGCTGCCAAGGTGCTGCAGTCAGGGTTCTACTGGCCGACACTATATAAGGATGCACAGGACTTTTACAAGCACTGTGACAGGTGCCAGCGGACAGGTAACATTTCGAGGAGAAACGAGATGCCACTGCAGAACATTTTAGAAGTCGAGATCTTCGACGTTTGGGGGATTGATTTTATGGGACCTTTTCCATCTTCATGTGGAAATTTGTACATCCTCCTAGTAGTGGATTATGTCTCCAAGTGGGTTGAAGCCATCGCCACTCAAAAGAATGATGCCAAGACGGTCCAAAAGTTTTTGCACAAAAACATTTTTTCTAGATTTGGCATCCCTAGGGCGATTATCAGTGATGATGGGAGACATTTTGATAATAGGGTAATTGCTGCCGCCTTGAAGAAATATGGTGTCAAGCACAGAATCGCGACAGCATACCACCCACAGACCAATGGACAAGCTGAGATATCCAATAGGGAAGTGAAGAACATTCTTGAAAAAATGGTTAAGCCAACTAGGAAAGATTGGTCTTTACTTTTGAATGATGCATTATGGGCATACAGGACAGCTTTTAAGACTCCATTGGGCATGTCTCCATACCGACTGATCTATGGGAAAACCTGTCATCTGCCCGTTGAAATCGAGCATAAAGCATATTGGGCAATCAAGGCAGTGAATATGGACTTGGACAAGGCAGGCCAGAAAAGGCTATTAGATCTGAACGAAATTGAGGAATTACGGACAATGGCCTACGACAATGCATGAATTTACAAGGAAAAGACTAAGAAGTGGCATGATAAGAAACTGCTGCCACGACAGTTCTGCCCAGGGCAGCTTGTGTTGTTGTTTAATTCTAGACTTAAACTCTTCCCAGGGAAGTTAAAATCTAGATGGTCTGGCCCGTTCCAAGTGGTACAAGTTTTTCCCCATGGTGCCATCACAATACGATCATTAAAAGACGGGCACCAATTCAAAGTCAATGGACAGCGCCTCAAGCATTATCAGGGGACTGAAGCCCCAAGAATTCAGGAAGTGGTTACTTTAGGAGATGCCCCACAAGGCACCCCTAATTTAACCTAAATTTTTTTATTACTTATTTTTATTTATTATTTATTAGGAAATTAGGTTTATTTTATTCGAATAATGTTTTTTTTATAATTTCTGTTTTTAGGAAATAAAGGAGTCAAGAAGATGAGAAGAAGTGACCCAATCCCACCACCCATCCATCAGCCCAACAAAGCCCATTTATGGTAGCCTGTCGTTTCGGCTGCCGCCGCAGCCAGATATGACAGGCTGTCAACAGACTGACACGTCAGATGCAGAAGCGTGTGGCAGACGCGTAACAGACACATAAATGCGTGTCAGACGCATCAGACACGCTAAATCCCATCCGTCGCCCCGTTATTCACGCCTGCCGTTACAGCATTAAACGGGCAGCAACTCGACCGCTATAAAACCACGTTTTCATTTTCATTTTTTCTCACTTCAGCTTATTCTCCCTTGCTTTCTCCTCTAGTTTTTATTTGCTTTCTCTATTTCACAACCCTTGCAACTAACATGTCGTCTAGAGAGACCCGCCGTAGTGCTGCCTCAGCCTCTTCTTCAGCAGCAGCAACGCCCTTCGCCACAAAGGAGTTATGGGAGGAACGGGGTTTCGTGTACATCCGAAAGGCACCCAACATGGGACTCCGGCCGTTCATCGTAAAGGCCATCACAGCTCAACTATGGGAGCACTTCCCGGAACAACCGGCAGAACTAAACGACACATTAGTCCGGGAGTTTTATGCTGCCATAGACAGCAGAACGGCAACATCTGTCACCGTTCGAGTAGTGAAAGTGCCCTTCACAGCTGACAGCATCAACCACATGTTTGGCCTCTACTTTGGCCCCGATGATGATGCCCACCAGAAATTTCTCGACACCCTCGATGTTGGCGCCTATGGTGCTGTTATGGCGGAGGTGACAGAGGAAGGAACCACATGGACAACCAGCAAAAAGAACCCCCACTCTGTCAAAAGGGGGCAGCTCCTCCCTGAAGCTAAACTCTGGAACGCTTTTATCAAAAAGCGCATCATGCCTTCTTCCCACCACACGACAGTTAACCAGCAGCGGCTCGCCCTTATTCATTCCATCATGCACGACAGGCCTATTAATGTGGGCCGCTATATGAGGGACAACATCCTGGACTGCACCATCCGCTCCGACTCCCGCCTCTACCTGCCGTTCACAATAACCTCCTTATGCCGCTGTGCTGCTGTCCCCGAGGAACCCTCCGACAAACTCATCAAGGGTAGAGGCTGGACAGACAACAACATCAACAGCCTCATGGAGCTGGTAGTGGCTACGCCTATCTCGTCTTTCAATCCAGCCGGCTCCCTAGAAGAATCATCAGAGGAGCCTGCCCCTGAACCTGCTGCCGCCACCGCTCCGACAGACCAGTCTGCCCACATCCTTGCTGCACTACAACGGGTAGAGGAGAAACAAATGGGAATGATGACCTTCATCCGGGATTTCACGAATTCGATGGTAACCTTCATTACCCAGACTTTAAATTTTCCCGATGTTCAATTCCCTACTTTTCCTGCCCATTATTTCCATATCCCCACTCCTGTCCACACCCCTGTCCACACACCTACACCACCTGCCTCCCCACATTCCCACTTTACTGCCTCCACCACATCACCTGCCCCGACGACAGCAGGCAGTCCACCGACCGACACCTCTTCCAGAGGAACAAAAAGGCCTGCCTCCGATGATAGCCCTCTGATCAGGAGGAATTTGGAGAGAGAGTTTACGCCTGTCAAGAGGCAGAAGCACGTGGCAAACAGGAAGCTGATGCCCAAGGCTAGCACCACCACTAGCATCACTTGGGACAGTGGCAGCAGTTCCGATGTCCAGCTCGTGGAGCAACCTGCCCCTGCACCTGCCCCTGAACCTGCCCAGCCTCCTCCACAGCCCATACGCCGCCGTCAGATCCGTGTCAGCAGCAGCAGCGAGGACAACGACTGAAAATTTAAGTTTTTATTTTCCTCTTATTGCTGTCTGCTTTTATCATTTGTGATGTACTTTTCTTCATATTTTTGTTTTTTCTGCCATTTTTCATTGAGGGTAATGCAACCCTCGAGTTTGGGGGTGGCAACCCTCCATCATTAATGGAGTCTTAAGTACATCTTTTTATTAACTGTTGTGTCTTCTTTTTAATTAAGTTCTCTTAAAAAAAATCAGAAAATTTAAAACTGTTGGCTTAAAACTGTGAAGTTAACTTACCTGTCATGACAGCTCTGTCGTGGCAGCATCTTTAGGATAGTTTAAGGAGAAGTTTAGAGCCTTTCTATAGTTCTGAAAACTTAAACACCTTTGTGACTATTATATTGAGTAGATTTCTTTTAGCCAAGCTAGAATAGGAAGCTTAGAACTTGAATAGCCCCTAGAGGTGCCTAACACTGGCTCTATGAAAGAAGTTTAGCAAAAGAAAATCAAAAACCTAGAGGTGCCGGAAACCGGCTCTAGGAAGCTAACTAGAGGTGCCCGAAACTGGCTCTATAAAAATTTAGCTTGAAAAGAAAAGAAAAAGAAGCAAGAAAATGTGTCTTCAAGAAAATAAACTTTGGCATAAAAATTCAAGTTAAAAAGATGAATATTCTAGTGAAACTAAGAGAGTCTTAGCATATAACTGTTCACAAGCATGCACACACTGCACGAGATCTATAGGGAGATTCCGGACAGATCCTAACCTTTCCGACAGGTTGCTGCCGCCATAGAGAATGAGCGACGGGTAAGGGACAGTTCACTGTTTGAAGGCCAACACAAAAATTTGCATTATTCTTTTAAGTCTTAATTGCTTGAGGGCAAGCAAAAACTTGAGTTTGGGGGTGTGTTGAGTGTGTAAAAGTTCTATTATTTACACCCTTTTAACCCATATTTCTGCTACATTCAAGCATCATTGCATTGCATTTAGGTTAGTTTACAGCAAAACATCACAAATGGATTAAAGGCACGAATTCTTCTAAAAGATGGCTTATTTTGCAGGTAGCTGCCATAGTTGACAAAGAAGGCAGGCGCAGGGCAGAGAAGCAGAAGAGCTGAACTGGACTAGCAGACGAGGAGGACGAAGCTGCCATGGACCTGTCGTGACAGCAAGGTGACAGCAGCTTCATGAAGAGGAAAAGTAAAGTAGACCTCGATAGATAGAGAAAAATCTGCTCGTCTGTCGTGTGAAAGCCAAATATTTTTCCAAGCCCCGGATCAAAAGATATGTAAAGCCAAAGTTCAAGGAGAGGAATTCCCTAGAAACAAGGATGGCGGCTGCAAAGTAGGATACTTAGAGATTAAGTCTTTATTAGAATCTTACTTTTAATTAAAGTTGTAATCCTTGTTAACTTAGAATACTTGAGCCCAAAGCTTATATAAGGGCATAGGTTTTAACCTAGAAAAAAATCCCTCATCTTACCCCATAACCGATAACCTAAACCCCTCTGTCGTTTACCCGTCACCGACATGTTCTAAATTCCCCCTAGGGCTACGGGTTGTTTTGTAAAGTAGTTGCAAGGGTTGTTTTGTTTTAGGATTTTCCAAGTTCAATAAAATAAACTTCAAGTTCTCTTATTTTGGTTATTAACATCTTGCAAGAGCATCAAGAGAGCATTGTGAGGTTATCCATTTACTTAGCATCGGGAGAGTTAAGTATACGAAAGAAATAAGAGCGAGTTCTCTAGTTTATAGTTGAACTATCTTGTGCCTAGGGATAGGGCAAGGTTAAGTGGCTAAAGAAGAATTCATACACATCGGTGTTCATCCTTCGATTCACGCCGGGAGGTATCATCAAAGACGTGATCATCGACAGACTTGGACCTAGGGATAGGCCAAGGCAGATCTGGGATTCTTGCCAAACTTGAAGTACGGAGTTGGTGTGTCTGCTGCCGCGACAGCCAACGGACAACCGCCGCGACAAGTGCTGCCGCGACGGGCACGACGACAGAACTGGAGTTCCTAAGCAATCCAATACCTACACTACTGAGCAGTTCAATACCAGCCCGTTTTCTCTATCTTGATATTCCAACTCTTTTATTTACGTTTTACTTTATTATTCTCGTGATAACTCTTAATTATTTCTTTACTTTCGTGCAGTGAAGTAAGGTGAAGTCATTAGCCCAATCCCTGTGGAGACGATATCCGATACTTCGTATCACTTTACTACTTGCGTCGTGTACACTTGCACTACAATTACGATAGACTCTTTTACACGCAACAGCCCCTTTTTGCCGCCGATTTTTCCACCGCCATCGCTGCTTCATTCCGCTCACACCCCTGCCGCCGGTCATTGCTTTCGGATTGTTTTGGGTTGGGTGTTCTATCTTTTGAATTTATTAGGGTTTTGTTTTTTGGTTCTTTGCTTCTTTGACTTCATGGCTGATAAAAAGGTTGACTTTATGTCTGATATCGTTCCGATTACGTCTAAGATTACTGATCATAAATTGAATGGCTTTAATTTTCTCGATTGGAACCATACAATTGAGTTGTATTTGTTAAGCCTTTCTATGGACAGACATTTGACTGATGATCCTCCGACGGATGATTCTCGCCTTCCTTGGATGAGAGAAGATGCTCGCCTCTACATTCAGATTAGTAATTCTATTGACAGTGAGGTGGTAGGTTTGGTTAATCATTGCAAGACGGTGAAACAGTTGATGAGCTATTTGCAATTCTTATATTCTGGCAAAGGGAATTTTTCTCGTATCTATGATGTTTGTCAGCATTTTTACAGGACTGACAAAGAAGACCGGACTTTAACTAGTTATTTTATGGATTTCAAGAAAACGTATGAAGAGCTTAATATGTTGCTTCCTTTTAGTGCTGATATTGAGGTCCAACGTAGTCAGCGAGAGCAAATGGCGCTTATGAGTTTTCTTGCTGGTCTTCCACCGGAATTTGAGACAGCTAAATCTCAGATTCTCTCTGGTTCTGAGATCTCCAGCCTCGATGATGTTTTTCGGAGAATCCGTCGTATTGAGAATTCTTTGCCTACTCCATCCCCACAACATGGCAGTGTTTTGCTTAGTCGTGCTCTTCCTTCTGACTCCGGCAAGCAAAATTTCAAGAGTAGTGGTCCTAGTCGTTCTATGGGGTCGGGGTCTATCAAAGGCGATCCACAGTTTGGGGTTCGTGGTCCGGATCACAGTGCAGTTATCTGTCATTATTGTCACAAACCAGGACATACCAAGCGTGATTGCCGGAAGCTGCAATTTAAGAAAACTTCGTCTGCTAATGTTGCTTCTAGTGTAGACACTTCTTCATCGGCTGTTACGATATCTGCGGATGAGTATGCCAAGCTTCTTCACCTTTAAGTCACTGTCAAGCATCCTTCCGGTCCTGTTTCTGCCCTTGTTGAGTCAGGTAAATCCAATACATGTCTTGTTTCCACCTCTTCCAAATGGGTCATTGATTCTGGTGCCACAGACCACATGACAGGTAACCCCAATCTTCTTTCTCATTTTACAACACATCCTTCTATCAATCCTATTACTTTAGCCGATGGTTCCACATCTTCTGTTATTGGCTCTCGCACTTCGTACCCCACTCCCTCTCTTATTTTGTCCTCTGTTTTGAGTTTACCACATTTATCCTTTAACCTGATGTCAGTTAGTAAACTTACAAAAACCCTTAATTGTTGTGTCTCATTTTTTCCTGGTTATTGTGTGTTTCAGGATCTTTTGACGAAGAAGATTATTGGTAAAGGGCATGAGTCTGATGGCCTCTACATCCTTGACACCCATGTTCTAAAACCTGTTGCTTGCACTGGAATTGTCAATCCTTTTGAAGAACATTGTCGATTGGGTCATCCTTCTCTACCTTCTTTGAAGAAACTTTGTCCTCAATTTTCTAGTTTAAAATCCTTAGATTGTGAGTCTTGTCAGTTTGCTAAACACCATCGCCTTAGTTCCAGTCCTAGAGTCAATAACCGAGCTTCTGCTCCATTTGAGTTAGTTCACTCTGATGTTTGGGGTCCTAGTACTGTTATTTCTAAACCTGGTTTTCGTTATTTTGTTACTTTTGTTGATGATTATTCTCGAATGACATGGCTTTATTTAATGAAATCTTGCTCAGAATTATTTACTCATTTCTCTTCTTTTTGTGCTGAGATTCGAACCCAATTTGGTACACCTGTCCGAAACTTGAGAAGTGGTAATGCAAAAGAGTATGTTTCAGGTCCTTTTCAGAAATATATGCTTGAGCACGGTATTCTCCATCAAACTTCTTGTGTTGACACCCCTTCTCAAAACGGTGTTGTTGAACGCAAAAATAGACATCTTCTTGAAACAGCCCGAGCTTTGCTATTTCAAATACAGGTTCCAAAATGTTTTTGGGCTGATGCCATCTCCACAGCTTGTTTTTTGATCAATCGTATGCCCTCTTCGGTTTTGTTGGGTAACATCCCTTTTCATACTCTTTTCCCCACTAAAGATTTGTTTCCCCTCTCCCCGAAAATTTTTGGTTGTATTTGTTTTGTTCGGGATGTCTGTCCCCAAGTTACAAAACTTGATCCTAAGTCTTTGAGATGTGTGTTTTTGGGGTATTCACGTGGTCTGTTTTCTTCAGGGTCTATCGCTCCGGAGGACGAGGATTTCTTGTTTTATCTGGTCCCATCACCTTTGGAGTTGTCCTCATCCTCCTTGGTTCCGCCCTCTTTTGTCAAGCCCCCCATAAAAAACATCTATACTCGTCGGCCACAACCACCACCTTCCGACCCAATTCCAAACGTTCCGGATGTTCCAGATTCATGTCCTGATGAGCCAATATCTTCGTCATCAGATTCGCCTTGTATTGCTGATCTTGACCTTCCTATTGCTCTTCGAAAAGGTAAACGTGCTTGTACTTACCCTATTTCCTCTGTTGTTTCCTATAATTGTTTGTCTTCTTCTTCTCGTGCCTTTGTTACATCTCTAGATACTATTTCTGTCCCTAAAACTGTTAGCGAGGCATTATCTCATCCTGGATGGCGTACGGCTATGCTTGAGGAAATGACTGCTCTAGATGACAATGGCACGTGGACTTTGGTTTCTTTGCCTAATGGTAAGCGAGCTATTGGATGTAAGTGGGTGTTTACTGTTAAATTTAATCCTGATGGCTCTCTTAATCGTTTGAAAGCCCGTCTTGTTGCTAAGGGATATGCTCAGACCTATGGTGTGGATTATTATGATACTTTCTCTCCTGTTGCCAAACTTGCTTCTGTCCGGTTATTTATCTCCCTTGCAGCAATTTTTGATTGGCCTTTGCATCAGTTGGATATCAAGAATGCTTTCCTTCATGGTGATCTTCAAGAGGAGGTGTATATGGAGCAACCACCTGGGTTTGTTGCTCAGGGGGAGTCTGGGAAGGTATGTTATTTGAAGAAATCTTTATATGGTTTGAAACAGAGTCCTCGGGCTTGGTTTGGTAAGCTTAGTCAGGCTATTGAAAAGTTCGGGATGCAAAAAAGCGAATCAGACCATTCTGTTTTCCTTAAAAAGTCTGATGGGGGCACTATTCTACTAGTCGTGTATGTGGATGATATTGTACTCACTGGTAATGACACTAGTGGAATTTCTTCACTGAAGTCTTTTCTCCATACTCAGTTTCACACTAAAGATCTGGGGACGTTGAAATACTTCCTGGGGTTGAGGTGAACAGAAATAGAAAAGGAATCTTCCTATCTCAGAGGAAGTATGTGCTTGATCTTTTATTGGAAACAAGGAAATTGGGCGCCAAACCTTGTAGTACGCCAATGGTCCCTAATCTACAGTTAACTAAAGAAGGTGAATTATTTGATGACCCTGAAAGGTACAGAAGACTTATCGGTAAATTAAACTATCTCACGGTGACGCGTCCTGATATATCTTTTCCAGTGAGTGTTTTGAGTCAATATATGTCGTCACCGACTGTTGATCATTGGAAAGCAGTATAGCAAGTTTTATGTTATCTGAAAAGTGTTCCTGGGCGTGGAATTCTATATGGCAATCATGGTCATACTAGAATTGAATGTTTTTCTGACTCGGATTGGGCAGGATGCAAGGAGGATAGAAGATCCACCTTAGGATATTGTGTGTTTGTTGGAGGAAACTTGATTTCTTTGAAGAGTAAAAAGCAGAACGTAGTTTCACGATCTAGTGCAGAAGCCGAATATAGAGCAATGGCCAAGTCCGTATGTGAGATTATATGGGTATATCAGCTCCTCGGTGAGATTGGAATTAAAGCCTCAATACCTGCAAAACTTTGGTGTGATAATCAAGCTGCATTACACATTGCTTCTAATCCAGTTTTTCATGAAAGAACGAAACACATTGAGATTGATTGTCACTTCATTCGCGAAAAGATACAACAAGGTTTGATATCTACTGGTTATGTGAAAACTGGAGAACAACTAGGAGACATCTTCACCAAAGCTCTCAATGGAATTCGAATCAATTTTCTATGTAACAAGTTGGGCATGATTAATATCTATGATCCAACTTGAGGGGGAGTGTTACAGATTCTTAGGCTAAAATCTAGGCTACTTATTAGGCTAGAATATATTGTAATTAATGTTATATATATGTTACCTAGTTTAGGTAAATTAGATGTGTATATATAGCCTATATGTTCTATGAATAAAATACAAGGAATTATTTCCTACATGTTTTAATAATTGAATGCTTTGGCATTATTTTTCTATTTCGCATGTGCGTACATTTCATCATATTTTATGCCAAACGACAATTAGCATTGAATGCTCACTATCCCTAATATCTTAACAGACTTAGGAGATAAGGATTAATTTCCAAATACTAAGGAGAGAAACTTCGACAAAAGATGTTAAAGTAGATGAGCTTACTTTGGAAGTAAATCTATCCCTTAGGAGTAAAATTTAAAACTAGTTAGTTTAATTATTTGAAAACATCACTATAAACATATAAGTGTTAAACGTAATTAACTTAGGGTGTTGCCATCGATAGAGGTAATACTAACTTAATAGATTGTTTGGCAATAAAACCGAGGTTGAACATTATTAATTGCCATCATCATTAGCTTGAAATCCAAGCATCCCTTGCCAAGAGCATCAATGATCTTGACACAAGTGTTTGCCATATGCTTGAATCTTACTTCATTTTCCTTTAATAATTTTCTCAATTACAAACTGAAATCAATTGCCATCTTATTTGTTCCAATTCACAAACAACTATTGTGGCTTTTAATTCATAGACAATCCATGTGGATATGATACTCAACTCACTGATGTATTACTTGCTGACCATGTATACTTGCACATAGAAAGACCTAATCTTGAAATTATTTACTTGCTTAATTACACTAAACCATCGATTTGTTGCCAAGCATTAGTCGGTCGAAATCTTTCCATCTCTTTGAACCTAAAAAGGTTAGATTTGTTTGTAATAAGGACGAGTTTATTTATTAGTGAGTTAGTTTGTTTCTGCACTGATTCATGTGAAGATTTAATCCTTAGGATGAGAACTGCAAATTTGAATCTCGTTTTTAATGAAGCTGCTGATAAAGTTGCTGATGAAGTTGCTGATGAATTTGGTGATGAAGCTGGTGTTAAGATGTTGGCCATATGTGATATGTCGTTCGCACAAAAAAACATGTCCTCCCTTCATTAAGTTTTAGTAAGTTGATATTTGAAGTATGTATCTTATTGCATCTCATAATGAAAATTTGAATGGATAGCTTTGTTATTTTAATGTTTTAAAATAGCGTTGAATGTATGAGGATAAGCAAATTGTGGAAAAAATTACTAATGTGGTAGGTTTCAATGGTTTATGATGTTTATTAAAGGCGTATGTAAAATGTTAAATTCATTTTAATTTGTCATTCGTAGGTTAAGGAAGACTTAGGCAAGAAAGGAGAGAACATGTTGAAGGAAGAAAAATAACCTTAACTTGATAAAACTGAGAAGGAGAAGGTGGCATACAAATACTATAAATTAGGCGTTCTGAATAAGGTAATAGTAGTATAAAGACATTCTTTGTTTGATAAATGTTACGTGTAAAAGGTGCTCCGTAGTTAGTGCAAGTGTACACTCGCAAGTAATATAATGATAAGTATTAGAGTATCATCTCCAAAGGAATTGTGATGGCTTCCTTTGTTTATCTTCTTGCACTAAAAAAGAAAAGTAAAAGTAAAAACACAAGTAGAAGAGTTTTGGGTTTTAACTAAACTAAAGATCTTAAACTAAAGCAAACATGTAAAAATAGAGAAATCAAGATGAGAGAATAGGACGGATTAGATTGCGTCGTAGTGTGGAAAGCAATTGACTTGTCTCGGTCTTTGAATGAAAAGATCGCCAAACTGCCTCGGCAGTGACCTAAATCCCTGCCGCGACAATAAGATGTGTTGCCTCGCCAATACCTTGCTGGTCGAGAGATGATGTCAAGGTTTGGCAAAGCGTCCTTTAATGGTTTATACTTATCCCTAATTCGTAGCACTGTTGATGAATAAGCCTTGATAATACATCCTGGCGTAAACCAAGGATGACCACCAACTAATCTCACACTTCTTTTAGCCTTTGAAACTCTAACTTATTCCTAAGCCGAGTTAGCTTCCACCGTTGGGATGAAAACTATGCTTATTTGTTTCTTGAGTTTAACTCTTCCGATACTAAACAAATAGATAACCTCACAATACTCTCTCTCTTTCTCTATGAGATTGCAAGAATAAGATCAATGCCAAGAATAAGCAAACCTTGAACAAAATTGCATTAAAAACTTAAACAAAGTACAATTGTTCTCTCACAACTACTAAACAAAATAATCCTAACCCTTAGATAAATTAAAACATGATAGACGTGGAGATCACACGACTAAACCCTAATCTCAAACTCTTAATACTAGACTCTTTGGCTCCTTCCCTCATTCTTTTCTTTGCGTCAAGCCTTACTCAAATAGGAAAAGGAGTAGGGCAAAGTCCTTCTTGGATAGGAAGTTAAGTTGGACTTGTCTTCATTAAAGAGGTGAATCTCTTTAATTTTGTGAAACCGATATTTTAATTTTGATATAACTAAAGAACCTAAGGACTAAATCGAAAATGTCAAAACGAATTTTTAAGTCCTCAAACATCCCCATATGATTTTAAGAATATGCCAAAGTTAAAAACTAAGATTTTCAAATATTTTCTAAGTGTTCTTAAAGCTGAAACAATGTTTTTCAAGTCCCTGTTTCGATACGACCTAAGGCGTTTCGAAACTTTCACCACTGCCAACCCCTGTTCCAAAACGGGTATCGAAACAGATTTAGAACATAAGAACCCGTATCGAAACAACTTCAAGTGTTTCGAAACGGTTCGTCATTTTGATTTGAAAAATATGATCGTTGCAAAGTTTTTAACTGATTTTTCAAAAACTTTTAGGCTGTTTCGAAATGGGCTCAAGCTGTTTCGAAACGACCCTTGACAGTGGCAAAAGTGTTTCGAAACGAGTTCAATTCGTTTCAAAACGGGCTCTTAAATGCACCCCAACGACTCTTTCTATTTTGGTCGGTTTCGAAACAGGTTCCCGCGTTTCGAAACGGGTAGTTGCAGACTGCATTTTTGGAGGTGAGATAACACCCCCAACGGCTCTATTGATGAATGCAACAACCACAACGGCTAGAAATCAATGAGAAAGTATAAAAAGGACCTCTAAAAGCTCCAGCAACAACTATTGATCCAAAAGAAAACATCCAAACATCAAATCCAAGCATTTGTGCCTAAATCCCAAAATTGTCTAGAAACCCCAATTGTAATTTTAATTCTTATCTTTTTCAATTGGGTTGAGTGCTTGTAATTGGGCTACAATTTGTATTGAGAGATACTATCTTAGCCATCAAACTCTTTGTTATCTTTGTGTGAGGATTGAGTTAAATTTTGGGTAGAAAATTTAACCGAAAATTGTAAGGGTTGCCTCTTTAGCCTAGAAAAGGGGAAGAGCAATTAGTGGAATTGTTGCAAATCCTTAGTGAAGCTAAGGTAGTGGATGTAGAGTTCATTTGGAACTTGAACCACTCTAAAATTCCTTGTCTATCTTTTTAATTTGCAAATTCCACCACCTAAACCTTTAAAAATCCAATTCACCCCCACTTGGTTCATTTCGATCTTTCAATCCACTCAACAATTGGTATCAGAGCCTACCTCTTTGAGGATTAACAACCATAAGAGGAGTTCCTAGGAAGAGTGTGATCATCAAATATCAAGAGATGGCTTCAACCTCCGGTTCAGGCATGTATGAGTCTCAATCCACTACAAAGCCTCCCTTCTTCAATGGTGATTACTATTCTTTTTGGAAGAATATAATGCGTCTCTTCATCAAGTCCAATGACTACTTAGTTTGGGATGTCATTGAAGATGGCCCTTACATTCTATTGAAGCAAGATAGTGAAGGCAAGATGGTCTTGAAGAAAAAGGTGGAGATGAGTGAAGAAGAAAGGAAAAAGATTCAAGTAAATGACAAAGCTCTCCACATGCTCTTTTGTCCATTCGGTCCGGACATCTATTCTAAAGTGTCATCCATTGAGATGCCAAAGAAGTGTGGGACACTCTTGAGACTACCTATGAGGGAACCAACGATGTCAAAGAAACTAAGATTGGAATTCTCAATCTTAGTTATGAGAATTTCAAGATGGAGCCCGATGAGACGGTGTCCAAGATGTTTGATCGGTTCTCCACTATAGTCAATGGGCTCAAAGGTTTTGGAGAGATCATACCGGAAGACAAGCTTATCCGGAAGCTACTCTATTCACTTCTCGAATCTTGGGATGGGAAGAAAACCACTATCATTGAAGCTAAAAATTTGAAGACTTTAAAGCTTGATGAGCTTGTGGGTTCTCTCCTTACTCATGAGATTATGAAGCAAGGAAGGGAAGAAGAGAAGAAGAAAGAAGAGAAAAGAGTTGAAAAGCTAGAGGTTGAAAAGAAGAAGAAGATGGGAATAGCTCTCAAAGCTTCACTACATGAAGAGAGCTCTTCTAGTGAGGAGGATGAGCTAGAAGAATTGGCTATGATAGCCAAACGATTCTCACGCTTTATGAGGTCCAACCGGGGAAGAAAAATCCAAAGAAAAATGGACTTCAAAGACAAGAACAAAGAAGAAGCAAGGGATCAAATCATTTGCTTTGAGTGCAAACAACCCGGCCACATACGTTCGAAGTGCCCTCAACTCAAGAAGAAGGGCTTTGAGAAGAAGAAGAAGCTCAAAGCCAAGCTTGCTACTTGGAGTGATGAGGAGTCATCGAAGGATGACGAACAAGAAGTGGCTAACCTTTGCCTCATGACACTTGAGGAAGATTCCTCCATGGTAACCTCTAACTCATCAACTTTAGATTTTACATATGATGAATTGAATGATGAGTTACAAGAGGTCAATGACGAATTAGTTGAGAAATATAAGGAGTCGGTCATTAGGAATAAGAAAATTATTTTGGAACTAAATGAGAAAAATGACTCACTCTCTCTAGCTAATTCAAAATTTGAGAAAAAGATATTAAGGTTGAAAGATGAACTAACATTTTTTCAAGATGAAAATGTTGACCTTAATAATCTTTTGTCTCAATGTAATAGTGAACACCAAAAGGTGTTGGATGAGCTAAATGAGCTCAAAAAGTCTTTTAAAAATGTTGGTAGTGTCAAGCATGAAATAGGTGAATCTTCAAGAACAAACCAACCTAAGAAAAAGACTAACTGCTACAAACAATGTAGCTTTCCTAGACATAGTAGAGCTAAAAGAATTAGAAGTGTATGGGTTCCTAAGGAACTTGTAAAATCTAATAACATTATTGCTATGTCATCTTGGATTCCTAAGGGAACCAAGGTTTTGGGAGCTAACACTCATGGACCCAAAATGATTTGGGTACCAAAAACAAAAGCTTAATATCTTTGTTTGTAGGGGGAGCATTGCTACAAGGCCAAAGCACAAAGTCAAAACTCATGGTACCTTGATAGTGGATGCTCAAGGCATATGACCGGAGACAAGAGTAGATTCATGGATCTAAAGCCAAAAAGTGGAGGAGTGGTGACATTTGGTGACAACTCCAAAGGACACATTAAAGGTATTGACTCCATAGGTAATCACTCTACTATTCTCATTGAAAATGTCTTGTATGTCGATGGTCTTAAACACAACTTATTGAGCATAAGTCAATTGTGTGATAAAGGATTTAATGTTTTATTTGATAAAAATGGATGCAAAATTGTAGACATTAAATCTAATAATATTATGCTCATAGGTCATCGCATAGGGAACATATACATGGTGTATCTAGATGACATTCATACATCTCATGTATGCTTAGTAGCACAAAATGAAAATGATGCATGGTTGTGGCATAGGAAACTAGGACATGCTAGCATTAGTGTTTTAGAAAAACTAGTTTCCCTTAATCTAGTTAGAGGTTTACCCAAGATAAAATTTTCAAATGATAAAATTTGTGATGCATGCTCTAAGGGTAAACAACATAAGTCTTCATTTAAATCCATTAATGATGTTTCTACTAGTAGATGTTTACAACTAATCCATATGGATTTATTTGGGCCAATTAGGACTATGAGCTTGGGTGGTAAGTCTTATGCTTTTGTACTTGTTGATGATTTTTCTAGATTTACTTGGGTTCTATTTTTAAGTACTAAAGATGAGGCTTTGGAAAAATTCATCACATTTTCAAAACTAACCCAAAATGATATTGAACTTAAAATTTCACATATTAGAAGTGATCATGGAACCGAGTTTCAAAATTTAGGGTTTGAAGATTTTTTAAATGAAAATGGTATTAGCCACAATTTTTCGGCTCCTCGAACTCCTCAACAAAATGGGGTAGTTGAGAGGAAAAATAAAACTTTGCAAGAAATGACTAGAACTATGCTTTGTGAAAATAATTTACCTAAATATTTTTGGGCGGAAGCCACAAACACCGCTTGCTATATTGTTAATCGAGTAATGATTAGGCCAATTTTAAAGAAAACACCTTATGAGATTTTAAAATCTAAAAAGCCTAACATTAGCTATTTTCACCCTTTTGGTTGCAAGTGTTTTGTTTTAAATAATGGAAAAGACAACTTAGGTAAATTTGATGCAAAAAGTGATGAAGCTATTTTCATAGGTTACTCTTTAACCTCTAAAGCCTATGAGTATTTAACAAAAGAACTTTAGTAGTAGTAGAATCTATTCATGTTGTATTCGATGATAACCTCCTTCCAAGGAAGGATTCTTGTGATGATGATGATGTAGGAATCATAAACGCCTTTGATGGAGGACAAACATCAAAGGAGGATGAGATTCCAACAAAAGAAGAAGACACACAAGATCCACCTCTTGAAGCCTTGAAGGACTTGGCTCTTGAGGAAAAGGAAGTGAGCTACCCAAGGGAGTTCAACTATGTCAAAGATGGTGAAATCTTGGGTGATCCATCCAAGGGGGTAACCACTCGATCTTCTCTTAGATTAATGAATCATGTTGCATTTATCTCATGCATAGAGCCTAAGAATATAAAAGAAGCATTGAAAGATGACTTTTGGATTATGGCTATGCAAGAAGAGTTAAATCAATTTGAGAGAAGTAACGTTTGGACATTAGTTGATAGGCCTAGTAATCAATCTACCATAGGAACTAAATGGGTCTTTAGGAACAAGCTAGATGAGAGTGGTAACATTGTGAGAAATAAAGCTAGACTAGTAGCACAAGGTTACACTCAAGAAGAGGGAATAGATTTTGATGAAACCTATGCACCCGTAGCTAGAATGGAAGCCATTAGGATGTTGCTTGCATATGAATGTTATCATAATTTCAAGTTTTTTCAAATGGATGTTAAAAGCGCGTTTTTAAATGGTTTTATAAATGAAGAAGTGTATGTGGAACAACCACCGGGTTTTGAAGACTCAAAATTTCCAAATCATGTTTTCAAACTCACCAAAGCTCTTTATGGTTTAAAACAAGCTCCTAGAGCTCGGTATGAAAGACTTTCAAACTTTTTAATTGAAAAAGGTTTTGAGAAAGGTAAGGTGGACACTACACTTTTGATAAAAATGTATAAAAATGACATCTTAGTAGTTCAAATTTATGTTGATGATATTATTTTTGGTTCTACTAACGAATGTCATTGTCAAGAGTTTGCTAAGTTAATGCAAGGTGAATTCGAGATGAGCATGATGGGGGAGCTCTCATTCTTTTTGGGACTCCAAATCAAGCAAAAGAAGGATGTCACCTTCATCAATCAAGCAAAGTACATAAAGGATATGCTCAAGAAGTTTGGCTTGGAGAATGCAAAGCCTCAAGCCACACCTATGAGCTAATCTACAAAGCTTGACAAAGATGAAGGAGGTAAGTGTGTTTGCTTTACCGTTCTATGATTGGATCATTGCTTTACCTTACCGCAAGTAGACCGGATATCTTGTTTTGTGTTTGCTTGTGTGCTAGGTTTCAAGCTAGTCCTAGAGAGTCTCACCTTATAGTCGTTAAGAGAATTTTTAGGTACCTTAGAGATACTCCTTGCTTAGGTCTTTGGTACCCTAGAGACTCTACCTTCAACCTTCATACTTATTCGGATGCAGATTACGGGGGTTGCAAAATCGATAGGAAAAGTACTTCGGGAACTTGTCAATTACTAGGTAGTATGCTCATATCTTGGTTCTCTAAGAAACAAAATAATGTAGCCTTATCTACCACCGAAGCCGAGTACATATCCTTAGGGAGTTATTGTGCTCAAGTCCTTTGGATGAAGCAACAACTCTTAGATTATGGAATTAAAGTTGAAACCATACCCCTAAAATGTGACAACACTAGTGCTATATGTCTAACAAAAAATCCCATCCAACACTCTAGAACCCAACACATAGAAATAAGGCATCATTTCATTAGAGATCATGTCCTTAAAGAAGATGTGGTTATAGAGTATGTAGACACCTTAAATCAATTAGCGGACATATTTACAAAACCTTTAGACAAAAAGCGTTTTTGGTCCCTTAGGAGAGAGTTAGGTCTAGCTAGCCTATCTTGACCTTTTAGGACCTCTTCTGTGCTTAAAATTGCTTGATCTTGTGAAATGCCATGTTTATGTGTTTTGACTCCTAATTTCACCCATGCTTATAGCTAGGGGGAGTATGTTTATGTTTGCATATGTTTTGTCTGCTCATTCATGTCATTCATGCAAGTTAGGCCTTAGAAAAACTCATTTTTCTGCACTTTTAGAGCCTCATCTGCACTTCCAGGCCAGGTGTATCGAAACGGGTCAACCTGTTTCGATACGGATGCTTTAAAATCTTGTCACAGAGAAGGTGTAACGCCCCGGTTTTGGGCTTAGGAGTTTTGGGCGTTGACCGGTTTGGTCAAAGTGCTGTTCGAATCTAAAAAGGTGAAATTAGGAAAGCCTAGTCCGGGTTGCATTAAAAATATGGAAAAATGTTCTAAAATCATCTTTTAATATAATTAAGTGAACTGTGAAATCAATTTTACAAAAGGAGTTTTGGAAGGGTGACATTTTGGCTAGTGACCAAAATGTAATTTTTGAAAGTTTTGTGACTGTTTTATAAAGGGTTGAAACTTTGAATCTTTAAGGAGCTATTATTCCAAAAGTAGTTTCTCCAGATTTTTCTAAGATATTTTAAGATGTATTCTGATTTTAAAACATATCAAAAGAGGAGGGAAAGCCATTTTGGCCATTTTGATAACTAACTTCCAATTTTCTTTTTCTCTCATTTTCTCTCAACCCAAACACTTTCTCTCCAGAGAATTTCTTCTGATTTTGTCACCTAAATCTATCCTTTCAACTCTCTTTTGATTCCTAATCATCATATCTACAAAACCTCATCATTTGCTACTTGATTCATCAAGGTTTTTGATTCTAAAAAGAGGAGAAACTCAAGTTTGGAGGTAAGAACGTCCTTCTCCTCTAAACTATCAGTTCTTTACTGAAATTCCTAAGTTCTCAATCCTTAATTGATGTTTTATTAAAGGCTTTTAAGTTGTGAAGTGGATCTTGGCTTATAATGCAAGATTTGGTGATTTTTGATGATTTTCGTTTGATCTGTTAAATCTGTGATTTAAGATGTGTTTTTGATGTTATTTGAACACTAAATTGTTAAGGAATTGAGTTTCGATTGATGCAATCCCGGATAGGTTGAGTTTCCTAAGTTTATCTTGTGATTCTTGATTGTTTTTGAGGTGATCTTGTGGATCTGGTGTTCTGGAGGTATAAGGATGTTAGTAGGTTCTTTTTAGGTGTTAAATGATGTTAAAAGATGTTTGGTTTTGATGGTTTATGGCTGGGATTTGTTGAGAAGTGGTTTGGATGCATTTTCGGTTGTGTTTGGTGGCCGAAAATGGAGTGTGGATGAGGGCAGCGAGTTTAGGTGCTTTCATTGAAGCTATTAATGCATGATGATGCATTAATCCTCTGCTTTGATGTGTTTAAAACAGGGGAGTCATCTTTGGATCCAAGAGTTGGTGATCCGGAGGCTTGAATTGGTGCTTCGGCAAGAGGCGAAGTGGAATCGGTGAGTGAAATTGGGTTTTCGGCTTTGAAACCAATGTCTTGGGAGCTTAGTTTAAGTCTAAACAACTTTGCTAAGCTCAAGTGTAAGTTTTCGGAAATACTCTCTAGTGGTGGCCATGATTTGATTGTTGTGCAATGTGTTTATTGCATGGTTTAAATTCTGTTTTGAAAGCATGATTTAGCATGGTAAATGCTGTTTTTGTAAGCCATATGTTGAAGGAAGCTCAAGGTAAGAGTTCCTTGTTTTTGAACATTGATTAAATGTGGTTTGATGCTTTTAAATGCTTGATGAATATGGCTTGGTTTAATGCTTTAAAACAGTGGATAAATTGATGATAATGATGTATATTGGCAAGTGATGTTTTGAAAAGGTTAAGGTCACTAAGGTGGTTAAAAGTCCTTGAGTGAGCCTTGTTTACTTAAGAACATCAAGGTGGTTAAAAGTCCTTGGATGATTCTTGCTACGGACACAAAGGTGGTTAAAAGTCCTTGTGTGGTCCTTTCCATGGTGGTTAAAAGTCCATGGGCCAAGGTGTTTAAAAGTCCTTGGGGCCAAGGTGTTTAAAAGTCTTTGGGGTGAAAGTTGATGAACTTGTTTTTAAAGAAATGGAACTTATCACTTGTGGCCAATATGACATGTTATGATATGAAGCATGAGATGCTTGTTTAAGTATGCTTTTGAGCATGTGTAAATGATGATTTGAAGCATGATTTATAAAGTGTTTTATAAATGCATTATTGGATGGTTTTATTGAGCATTCCTCACTAAGCTTTTGCTTACGCTCTCTTCGTTTTCTTAAATCAATAATGCAAAACATTAAAGTACTTGAGGGCAGCAAGGAGGGCAAGTAATCAAGTGGAAGTAAAGCTCAAAGTATGGAAGGTTTTCTTAAGTACATTTTAGCTTTTGGTAATTTGGCAATGGGGGACCTATGTGTATGTTTTGGGAGAGGTTTTGAACTCCCTAAGTATGTTGAATATTGTTGAGAATGCTGGTTTTTGTGTTTGCCCTTTACATGCTTGAATTGGAAGTTTATGCTTGAATGGTTTGCTTGTCTAGGAAGCATGCCTATAGATTTGGGGCTTTTCACATATGTTGATATTTTGATGAATTGTTGATGCAAGTATGTCTCATATATATTGAATTGCATGTTGGTAAAGTTTGGTGGCAATTGGAGCATGATTGGATGTTTAATTGCATGTTTAAGTATGCATTTTGGGGCAATCTGTGCAGGGTGTTTTGTAACAGTACCTACCGTTTCGGAACGGGTGCCTTAAACCAGCCCAGGCGTCCGAAACGGAAGGGACCGTTCCGAAACGGAAAGGCTACTGCCAGCCCGTGTTTCGGTACGCGTTGCGGAACGGCCCGCGTTTCGAAACGGGCTCTGCCTGTTTCGGAACGGGTGACCGTTGGGGGCTGACATTGGCAGTTAAATGTTTTGAATTGTTTGCATTTTGGTCCTGAATCTTGTCTGTGCAATTGTATGAGTTTGGGAAGTCCTTTTAAGCTGAAATTGTACAGGGAAGCATGAAACCTAGTTAATTTTAAGTTGGTAACTTCAATTTGGGTTAAGTTGTCCTAATTATCAGAATTTACATTTTGGTCCCTAAAGTTGTAAATTGTTCAATTGGGTCCCTGTTTGATCTTTGATGTTTATGATCTTTGAGTATGATGTTTGTATGATCATATCTAAGGTTAATATGCATCTAGACAAGATTAAAAAGAAAAAAGGTCGTTAATCAAGGTTGACTCTCGGGTTGACTTTGGTTTTCCCCGTGTGACTTTCTTAATTCGGGTCAACCGTCTAGGCCGGGTTAAGGGGGTTACATTTGGTGGTATCAGAGCTGAGTTCTCGAGTAATTGGGAATGAATGTGTGCATGATTGAAGTATGTATTCCTTGTATGCTTGTTGATCGAAAGCATGTTTAGTGGCTTGTGATTTTGGTGCAATTGAGTTGTATGCTGTGATGTAGCATGTTGTGGGTACCCATTGCCAAATCGAAGCTAATGAAATGATGTTGATTTTGAATGAAATTGAGCTTGAATACTTGGATTGCTTGCCTTGTTGGGCCTGACTTCGTTTTATTTGCATTGTGATTGCATGGTAAAAGTATGGCACCACGTAGAGAGTTACGAGGTAATGTGCGAGCTACGGCTCCTAATGAGAATGAGAATGAGGAAAACACGGGTAGTGCGGTGTTACCTCCTCCTCCACCTGGTGGTTGTGGTGCAGAGAGAGAAAGAGCTGAAGCTGCAGCTGGTGCTGGAGCTGCTGGACCTGAGGTTGGTCAGGGGCAAGCTATGCCCGATATGAAGATGTTGGTACAAGCTATTGCGGGTGCTTTTCGAGCAGCAGTAGCTGGATCTCAAGGAGTTGGGCATCAGGGAGATGCTGGAGTTAGACTACCTTTGGAGCGTCTGCGCAGTCTTGGTGGGACTGAGTTCAGGGGTATGTCTGCTGAGAGTTCTGAAGCTTGGTTAGAGAGTACCAAGCGAATCTTGGGTCAGATGAGCTGCACGGATGTGCAAAAGTTGGGTTGTGTTGTGTCCTTGCTGCAGGACGATGCGTATACGTGGTGGACGACCACCATAGCTGGGATGGTTGAAGCTGATGTTACTTGGACATTCTTCCAGAATGTGTTCAAGAGGAGATATCTTGGTGTGAGATATCTTGATGAGAAGAAGCGTGAATTCATGTCTCTTACCCAAGGGAGCATGAGTGTGGCTGAGTATGAAGTGCAGTTTGTGCGACTCAGTCAGTATGCACCTGAGCTGATACTTGATGAGCGGGCAAGGTGCGAAAGGTTCCGTTATGGCTTAGTGACGGATGTGAAAATGTATGTGCTGGCCACCGAGTATGATGATTTTGATGTATTGGTGGGCCGAGCCAAGGACATTGAGATGAACTTGGGTTTCTCTGCGAAAGGTGCTGGAGCAAGTTCTGGTAAGAGAGCTGCTGAGTATAGTTCCGGAGGTGGACGGAACAAGAGGGGACGTGATCAGAAGTATCAGTCCTCAGCTAAGAGGGGTGGTGGTGCACCTGCTAGAGGAGGCAATGTTAGAGCTGATCCGAGTGCTTGTTGGATCTGTGGTTCACGTGGTCACATGAAGCGTGACTGTCCTCGTGCTGTGAGAGAGGTGCAAGCTCCTGTTGCGGCAGCGGGTAATGGGTGCTGGAATTGTGGATCCGCAGACCACTTGAGGCGAGATTGTCCTAGGTTGGCTGGTGATCAAGTGCGTGCTCCTGTTGTTGCTGCACCGTAGAGAGGTCGTGGGCGCGGCCGTGGTAATTTCCAGAGAAGGGAGGAAGGTGGCCGAGGAGTGGCCCATGTTGTGGCTATTCAGCCTGAAGGTGGTGGTCAAGCGAGGGTGTATGCTCAGTGTGAAGGGAGGAATGATGCGGATGTGATTGCAGGTACCTTTACTTTGCAGTCCTTGTCATTACTTTCCTTGATAGATTCTGGATCTACGCATTCATACATTTTGCGTGAGCATGCTGAATTGCTTGGTTTGCCTGTTAAGTCTTTGGATGTTGGTGTTCGTGTCAGTAGTTCTTTTGGTGAGACTGTTGTGACTCGAAAGTTGTATAGAAGGTGTCCTTTGGTTGTTCAAGAACATGTTTTTCATGTTGACCTTATGGAGTTGCCCTTCTATGGTTTTGATGTGATCCTTGGTATGGATTGGCTTGCTGAGCATCGTGCTGTTGTGGATTGTGAAAATAAGCGAGTTTCGCTTAAGCTTGCGGATGATTATGAAGTTGTTGTGGTTGGTGAGAACGTGAAGTTTCTTGCCAATGTGGTGTCTACCTTGGAGGCGAGCAAGATGCTGAGGCATGGTTGCGAAGCTTATCTAGCTTTTGTGATGAATCCTAGCTCTAAGGAATGGAGGGTGCAAGATATCTGGGTTGTGAAGGAGTTTCCTGGAGTGTTTCCTGAGGAGTTGCCTGGTTTACCTCCTAATCGCGAGGTGGAGTTTGGAATTGAGCTGTATGAGAATACAACTCCTGTGTCCATTACTCCCTATAGAATGGCACCTAAGGAGCTGAAGGAGCTGAAGACGCAGTTGCAAGAGTTGCTTGACCGTGGTTTCATCCGGCCGAGTGTGTCACCTTGGGGTGCACCG
Organism: Hibiscus tridactylites; assembly: GCA_958450335.1. Classification (NCBI taxonomy): domain Eukaryota; kingdom Viridiplantae; phylum Streptophyta; class Magnoliopsida; order Malvales; family Malvaceae; genus Hibiscus; species Hibiscus tridactylites. The sequence continues at coordinate 19,169,199 of OY288289.1, read as the reverse complement.
GTCTTGTTTGTAAAGAAGAAGGATGGCACTATGAGGATGTGCATTGATTACCGTCAGCTGAACAAGTTGACTATCAAGAATCGGTATCCTTTGCCGAGGATTGATGATCTCTTTGATCAATTTCGGGGAGCTGCTGTGTTCTCTAAGATTGACTTGAGGTCAGGGTATTATCAATTGAAGGTGAAGGATGTGGATGTGCCTAAGACAGCTTTCAAGACAAGGTATGGGCATTATGAGTTCCTTGTGATGCCGTTTTGTTTGACGAATGCTCCTGCTGCTTTCATGGACATGATGAATCGTGTGTTTCATGAATACCTGGACAAGTTCGTTGTAGTATTCATTGATGATATCCTCGTGTACTCGCGTACTGAGGAGGAGCATGAAGAGCATTTGAGGATTGTTTTGCAAGCTTTGTTGGAGAATCAGCTTTATGCTAAGCTGAGCAAGTGTGAGTTCTGGCTTAAGGAGGTGGTGTTTCTTGGGCATGTGGTCTCAGCTGAGGGGATTCGTGTTGATCCTTAGAAGATTGAGGCGGTGATGAACTGGAAGGTTCCTAAGTCTGTTCATGAGGTTCGTAGTTTCCTTGGTTTGGCAGGATACTACCGAAGGTTTGTGGATGGTTTTTCCAAGATTGCTGCACCTTTGACGAAGTTTTTGCAGAAGGATGTTAAGTATGAGTGGACGGAAGCGAGACAGCAAGCTTTTGAGAAGCTTAAGGCGACTTTGACGCAAGCTCCTATCTTGGTTCAGCCTGAATCAGGGAAAGAGTTTGTGGTCTACAGTGATGCATCCTATGTTGGTTTGGGATGTGTGCTGATGCAAGAGGGTAAGGTTGTTGCTTCTGCATCGCGGTAGTTGAAAGTGCATGAGCGCAACTATCCTACGCATGATATTGAGCTGGCTGCAGTGGTTTTTGCTCTGAAGATCTGGAGACATTATCTGTATGGTGAGAAGTGTACGGTGTACACGGATCACAAGAGTTTGAGGTATCTGATGTCTCAGAAGGAGTTGAATCTTAGACAGCGGCGTTGGTTGGAGTTGCTCAAGGATTATGATTTGACGATTGAGTACCATCCTGGAAAAGCTAATGTTGTTGCGGATGCCTTGAGTAGGAAAGTAGCTGTTGAGCTGAGGGCTATGTTTGCTAGCTTGAGCATTTCGCGTGATGGTGGTCTTGTGGCTGAGTTGCAAGTGAAGCCGTCTATGGTTCAGTTGATCAAGGAAAATCAGTTGCTGGATGATTCCTTGGTGTCTCATGTTCAGGATATCGCGGAGGGTAGGCCTTCGGATTTCTGCTTTAATGATGATGGTGTGTTGTGTTTTGGAAGTCGGATAGTAGTGCCTGCTGATGCTGAGTTGAGGCGTGCTATTCTGACTGAAGGTCATAGTAGTCCTTTCGCTATGCACCCTGGTAGTACTAAGATGTATCGTGATCTTCGTGATGAGTACTATTGGGTGGGTTTGAAAAAGGATGTGGTAGAGTTTGTGAGCAAGTGTATGGTGTGTCAGCGAGTTAAGGCTGAGCATCAGGTTCCTTCAGGGTTGTTGCAACCGTTGAAAATCCCTGAATGGAAGTGGGAAAGGGTTACCATGGATTTTGTATCTGGTTTACCTTTGTCTCCATCGAAGAAGAATTCTGTGTGGGTGATTGTTGATCGCCTGACGAAGTGTGCGCATTTCTTGCATGTGCATACTACGTTTTCTTTGGATAAGCTTGCGGAGCTGTACATTGCTGAGATTGTGCGGCTGCATGGTGTGCCTAAGTCGATTGTGTCGGATAGGGATCCGAGGTTCACATCGCGTTTCTGGCAGTGTTTGCATCAAGCTCTGGGAACAAGGTTGCATTTCAGTACATCCTATCATCCTCAGTCGGATGGTCAGTCTGAGCGAGTTATCCAGATTTTGGAGGATATGTTGAGGTGCTGCGTGATTGAGTTCCAAGGTTCTTGGGAGAAGCATCTGCCTTTGGTTGAGTTCGCTTATAACAATAGTTATCAGGCGAGTATACAGATGGCACCTCTTGAGGCTTTGTACGGGAGGAAGTGTAGGACTCCTCTTTGTTGGGCTGAAACTGGTCAAAAGTTGGTTTCGATGCCGGCTTTGTTGAAAGGGACCACCGAGAAGGTGAAGCTCATTTGTGAGCGGTTGAAGGCTGCTTCTGATCGGCAAAAGTCTTACGCGGATTTGAAGCGTAAGGAGATAGAGTATGCGGTGGGTGACCGTGTGTTCTTGAAGGTTTCGCCTTGGAAGAAGGTGATGAGGTTTGGCCGAAAGGGTAAGTTGAGCCCTAGGTACATTGGACCATATGAGGTGGTTGAGCGTGTGGGTCCTGTGGCGTATCGGTTGAGGTTACCTCAGGAGTTGGAGAAGATTCATGATGTGTTCCATGTTTCTATGCTCCGGAAGTATAGATCTGATCTTTCGAATGTGATGCCTGTGGAGGAAGTGGAATTGAATCCGGATTTGACCTATGATGAGGAACCGGTGAAGGTTCTGGATTCGGATAGTAAGGTTCTTCGTGGCAAGACCATTGAGTTGGTGAAGGTGCTATGGAAGCATCGAGGTGTTGAGGAAGCCACGTGGGAGCGGAAGGAAGACATGCTGAAGCAGTTTCCTTATCTCTTTCCTTCAGGTAAATTTCGAGGACGAAATTTCTTAAGGGGGGGAGAGTTGTAACGCCCCGGTTTTGGGCTTAGGAGTTTTGGGCGTTGACCGGTTTGGTCAAAGTGCTGTTCGAATCTAAAAAGGTGAAATTAGGAAAGCCTAGTTCGGGTTGCATTAAAAATATGGAAAAATGTTCTAAAATCATCTTTTAATATAATTAAGTGAACTGTGAAATCAATTTTACAAAATGAGTTTTGGAAGGGTGACATTTTGGATAGTGACCAAAATGTAATTTTTGAAAGTTTTGTGACTGTTTTATAAAGGGTTGAAACTTTGAATCTTTAAGGAGCTATTATTCCAAAAGTAGTTTCTCTAGATTTTTCTAAGATATTTTAAGATGTATTCTGATTTTAAAACATATCAAAAGAGGAGGGAAAGCCATTTTGGCCATTTTGATAACTAACTTCCAATTTTCTTTTCTCTCATTTTCTCTCAACCCAAACACTTTCTCTCCAGAGAATTTCTTCTGATTTTGTCACCTAAATCTATCCTTTCAACTCTCTTTTGATTCCTAATCATCATATCTACAAAACCTCATCATTTGCTACTTGATTCATCAAGGTTTTTGATTCTAAAAAGAGGAGAAACTCAAGTTTGGAGGTAAGAACGTCCTTCTCCTCTAAACTATCAGTTCTTTACTGAAATTCCTAAGTTCTCAATCCTTAATTGATGTTTTATTAAAGGCTTTTAAGTTGTGAAGTGGATCTTGGCTTATAATGCAAGATTTGGTGATTTTTGATGATTTTCGTTTGATCTGTTAAATCTGTGATTTAAGATGTGTTTTTGATGTTATTTGAACACTAAATTGTTAAGGAATTGAGTTTCGATTGATGCAATCCCGGATAGGTTGAGTTTCCTAAGTTTATCTTGTGATTCTTGATTGTTTTTGAGGTGATCTTGTGGATCTGGTGTTCTGGAGGTATAAGGATGTTAGTAGGTTCTTTTTAGGTGTTAAATGATGTTAAAAGATGTTTGGTTTTGATGGTTTATGGCTGGGATTTGTTGAGAAGTGGTTTGGATGCATTTTCGGTTGTGTTTGGTGGCCGAAAATGGAGTGTGGATGAGGGCAGCGAGTTTAGGTGCTTTCATTGAAGCTATTAATGCATGATGATGCATTAATCCTCTGCTTTGATGTGTTTAAAACAGGGGAGTCATCTTTGGATCCAAGAGTTGGTGATCCGGAGGCTTGAATTGGTGCTTCGGCAAGAGGCGAAGTGGAATCGGTGAGTGAAATTGGGTTTTCGGCTTTGAAACCAATGTCTTGGGAGCTTAGTTTAAGTCTAAACAACTTTGCTAAGCTCAAGTGTAAGTTTTCGGAAATACTCTCTAGTGGTGGCCATGATTTGATTGTTGTGCAATGTGTTTATTGCATGGTTTAAATTCTGTTTTGAAAGCATGATTTAGCATGGTAAATGCTGTTTTTGTAAGCCATATGTTGAAGGAAGCTCAAGGTAAGAGTTCCTTGTTTTTGAACATTGATTAAATGTGGTTTGATGCTTTTAAATGCTTGATGAATATGGCTTGGTTTAATGCTTTAAAACAGTGGATAAATTGATGATAATGATGTATATTGGCAAGTGATGTTTTGAAAAGGTTAAGGTCACTAAGGTGGTTAAAAGTCCTTGAGTGAGCCTTGTTTACTTAAGAACATCAAGGTGGTTAAAAGTCCTTGGATGATTCTTGCTACGGACAAAAAGGTGGTTAAAAGTCCTTGTGTGGTCCTTTCCATGGTGGTTAAAAGTTCATGGGCCAAGGTGTTTAAAAGTCCTTGGGGCCAAGGTGTTTAAAAGTCTTTGGGGTGAAAGTTGATGAACTTGTTTTTAAAGAAATGGAACTTATCACTTGTGGCCAATATGACATGTTATGATATGAAGCATGAGATGCTTGTTTAAGTATGCTTTTGAGCATGTGTAAATGATGATTTGAAGCATGATTTATAAAGTGTTTTATAAATGCATTATTGAATGGTTTTATTGAGCATTCCTCACTAAGCTTTTGCTTACGCTCTCTTCGTTTTCTTAAATCAATAATGCAGAACATTAAAGTACTTGAGGGCAGCAAGGAGGGCAAGTAATCAAGTGGAAGTAAAGCTCAAAGTATGGAAGATTTTCTTAAGTACATTTTAGCTTTTGGTAATTTGGCAATGGGGGACCTATGTGTATGTTTTGGGAGAGGTTTTGAACTCCCTAAGTATGTTGAATATTGTTGAGAATGCTGGTTTTTGTGTTTGCCCTTTACATGCTTGAATTGGAAGTTTATGTTTGAATGGTTTGCTTGTGTAGGAAGCATGCCTATAGATTTGGGGCTTTTCACATATGTTGATATTTTGATGAATTGTTGATGCAAGTATGTCTCATATATGTTGAATTGCATGTTGGTAAAGTTTGGTGGAAATTGGAGCATGATTGGATGTTTAATTGCATGTTTAAGTATGCATTTTGGGGCAATCTGTGCAGGGTGTTTCGGAACAGTACCTATCGTTTCGGAACGGGTGCCTTAAACCAGCCCAGGCGTTCGAAACGGAAGGGACCATTCCGAAACGGAAAGGCTACTGCCAGCCCGTGTTTCGGTACGCGTTGCGGAACGGCCCGCGTTTCGAAACGGGCTCTGCCTTTTTCGGAACGGGTGACCGTTGGGGGCTGACATTGGCAGTTAAATGTTTTGAATTGTTTGCATTTTGGTCCTGAATCTTGTCTGTGCAATTGTATGAGTTTGGGAAGTCTTTTTAAGCTGAAATTGTACAGGGAAGCATGAAACCTGGTTAATTTTAAGTTGGTAACTTCAATTTGGGTTAAGTCCTCCTAATTATCAGAATTTACATTTTGGTCCCTAAAGTTGTAAATTGTTCAATTGGGTCCCTGTTTGATCTATGATGTTTATGATCTTTGAGTATGATGTTTGTATGATCATATCAAAGGTTAATATGCATCTAGACAAGATTAAAAAGAAAAAAAATGGTCGTTAATCAAGGTTGACTCTCGGGTTGACTTTGGTTTTCCCCGTGTGACTTTCTTAATTCGGGTCAACCGTCTAGGCCGGGTTAAGGGGGTTACAGAAGGGCGTTTCGTAACGCCTCAAAAGGGTTTCGAAACGTTTTTGCTACTGCCAAGGGGTTTATCGAAACAAGTTTCGATACGAGTCAACGGGGCTTCGATACGGTCAACACCGTACCGAAACGGTCAGCTGAAATTCTAAAAACGGTCAAACCCTCGTGCTCGCGTTTCGAAACGGTCAAGACCGTTCCGAAACGGTTTCACGGACAGCTTTAAGTAGGGCTTTCAATGTTAAATTTCACTTTAAATTAAAACTCTTCAAAACCTTAAAAACCCTAACTCGACTTTTTCCCTATAAAAACCCTCTAAACCTCTTTGTTTTTCACCAAATCTTGAGGGGTTTTTCTCTAAAACACTAGTCTAAGCAAGTTTCATCAACATTGTGCAAGGATTTTCATCCATTCATCCAAAATCCCAAACTAAGGTATTTTTCCTCTTTTTCTTTTTCCTTCAATTTATGTTCGAATCTTAGGTTAGAAAATTTTATTTTTGTATAGTTTATTTGTTTTTATGCTTGGGTTTTTCATATCTTGTAAATTTTTTTCAAAATCTTAAATTTTTTTATTCGAATATAAAAATTTTCACTCGTATTTTCTTTTAGTGTTTTTCTTTTATAATTTTTTCTTTGTTTTAAATTTTTTTTAAAAACCTAAGTGGGATTTATCATTGGATTGAATTTAGAAATCTATGCATACACTTAATTTTTTTTTAAATCTTGCTTTATTTATGTTTTTAGGATGTCGGATAATGTTAGCAAAAAGCGTAAGTCCGTTCAATCCGGTGACTCGAGCGTGCGTCCGAATCTCGCTCAGCTCTTTCAAAAATCCCTTCGAACTCATGAGATGCGAGCTCGTTTCAAATATGTCAAGGATTTCGAAGTTCGTCGTGAGCGTGTCATTGATCTCGAATTCCTTAACTCCGAGCAATTCCTTTTCCGTTACCTCGAGCATTTGAGTGAATGGGATATTCTTCCTTTGTTGAGCATCCCGAACATTCGCTACAAACACATGGTACTCACCTTTTACTCCAATGCTCGTCTTATTAATGATGAAACAAATACCGAGGTTGTTGGGATTGAATCTTTTATGTTAGGGAAAAAGTTTGTTGTTAATGTTGCTCTCTTGGAGTCCACTTTTTCCCTTAAGGATGAAGGAATTGAGAATGAACATCACTTTGGTACTAACACCGGTCAAGTGCTTACCTTGGATGCGCACGATCGTTTTCTTCACTTGATGGTATCATGGTTCCTTCGCCCCTCCGGAGGTAAATATTCTCATATCCGTCAAGTTGATTACTTTTGGCTTGAATGTTTCCGTCGTGGTGAGCGCCCTAAAGTTGCTAAGATCATATTTTCCGAGATGGTTAATAATGTTAAGCTTATTGACACCGATGCCTTGAAATCCTTTACTTATGGCACGATCTTAAGCCACATCTTTAGCAAGATTGGTTTCGATTGCACCTACGACTCTCTAGAACCCCGCAAGTCCAAGATTGGTGAGTCCTCTCTTCGCAAGTCCGGTTTTCACTATGTGAACAATGTTTCGGAACGTGTTGATAGAGCCGCACCTCCTCCTCCTCCTCACGTTGAACCTCAACCGCAAGCTCAAGTTGGAAACAATGAAGCTCGTATGGCTCTCATTACCGAGCGGTTCAATGCCATGGATACTAACATGGCTTCGGGTTTTGGTGCCATCAACACTCGCTTGAAAAATGTAGAGGATCGACTCCAATCCCTTGAGGCTTCCCACTCGAACTTGGATTTGTCCTTCTCTACCCTCTATGGCCAATGGACGAAGTTTCGCCTTTCTCAAGTCAAGAGCTATGATGAGATTTCAGATGATGATGATGGTGGTGACGAGGCCTAGGATATTCATATCATATCATATTATCTATGCATTTTAGGTTTAAGTTTGCATCTTTATGTTTCATTATGTTTTAGGAACCTATGCTTTCGATCTTATTTGAGATTATGTTTTGAACTTAATGTTGATTTATGTTGTGGATATTTTAATTTTATGAATTAATATTATTGTTGCTTATTACTTAATGCTTATTGGTACTAACCCTTTCTCTTCTCTATGAGCCTTATTTATTATTTTTGATCTAACAAAAAGGGGGAGAAAAAATTTAAGAGCCAAAAATTCGTTTTTAAATGTTTAAAGTGTTTTTAAGTTTTAAAACTTGAATTTCAAAGTTAAAACATTTTTAAAACTTTAAAAACCTATCTTAAATTAAGGGGGAGTTAGAATGTGTTCAAATTTTTCAAAACTCTTAAAAATTCTAACTTTGGCTTTGTTATATCAAAAAGGGGGAGATAGTGAAACCGATATTTTAATTTTGATATAACTAAAGAACCTAAGGACTAAATTGAAAATGTCAAAACGAATTTTTAAGTCCTCAAACATCCCCATATGATTTTAAGAATATGCCAAAGTTAAAAACTAAGATTTTCAAATATTTTCTAAGTGTTCTTATAGCCGAAACAGTGTTTTTCAAGTCCCTGTTTCGAAACGGCCTAAGGCGTTTCGAAACAATTTCACCACTGCCAACCCCTATTTCGAAACGGGTATCGAAACGGCTTTAGAACATAAGAACCCGTATCGAAACAACTTGTTTCGAAACGATTCTTCATTTTGATTCGAAAAATATGACCGTTGCAAAGTTTTTAACTGATTTTTCAGAAACGGTTAGGGTGTTTCGAAACGGGCTTAAGCTGTTTCGAAACGACCCTTGACAGTGGAAAAAGTGTTTCGAAACGAGTTCAATATGTTTCGAAACAGGCTTTTAAATGCCCCTCAACAGCCTTTTCTATTTTGGTCCGTTTCGAAACAGGTTCCTGCGTTCTGAAACGGGTGGTTGCAGACTGCATTTATGGAGGTGAGATAACACCCCCAACGACTCTATTGATGAATGCAACAACCACAACGTCTAGAAATCAATGAGAAGGTATAAAAGGGACCTCTAAAAGCTCCAACAACAACTATTGATCCAAAAGAAAACATCCAAACATCAAATCCAAGCATTTGTGCCTAAATCCTAAAATTATCTAGAAACCCCAATTGTAATTTTAATTCTTATCTTTTTCAATTGGGTTGAGTGCTTGTAATTGGGCTACAATTTGTATTGGGAGATACTATCTTAGCCATCAAACTCTTTGTTATCTTTGTGTGAGGATTGGGTTAAATTTTGGTTAGAAAATTTAACCGAAAATTGTAAGGGTTGCCTCCTTAGCCTAGAAAAGGGGAAGAGCAATTAGTGGAATTGTTGCAAATCTTTAGTGAAGGTAAGGTAGTGGATGTAGAGTTCATTTGGAACTTGAACCACTCTAAAATTCCTTGTTTATCTATTTAATTTGCAAATTCCACCACCTAAACCTTTAAAAATCCAATTCACCCCCTCTTGGTTCATTTCGATCTTTCGATCCACTCAACAAATTTTAATGCTTTTATCCACTTTGGCCAGATTCCATCTTTAACCTTCCTTTTACTTTTTCATTGTCTTCTTGTGCTCTGATTGCTATGCAAGGTATGTAAAAAAATCCGACGTTTTATGCTCTTCAAATTGGCTACCACTTTGCATGCTTTGCCCCCTGGCAGGTTGGTCTGTGCACTGCCTCGACAGAAAATATCTGCTGCCTCGACAGGGGTCTATCACTTGATCTACTTCGTAAGGCTTCCTCTTCATAAGTCAGCTTCCTTCAGTAGAAGTTGTCATCTTTGTCTTATCTTGATTTGGATCTGTTACGAGCTCGTTATTCACCATTTTTTCTTTTTCTTCATTTCCCGCTCGGCATCAGCTGCCCCAACAGTGAGTAAATCTGCGCAAATACCAAACATGCATCAAAACAATACCTTTTTTTATTAAATACATCAAATATCAGTATCAAAGGTAAATGCAGTGTAATTAATGCATATAAGGCCATAATGCCACTCGAATGGGTGTAGGTTAAGCATGAATTGCCATGTAAAAAAGGTGAAAATATCAAACTTTTGGGCACTTATCACGCCCCCAAACTCGAACTATTTCTTGTCCTCAAGAAATACAAACCATCAATTGCCAAAATCTTAATCTTCATGAAAATTCTCCTTGGTTTTACTTTTCCTTCTTCTCTCTAAACCATGGCCATGAATGCTTGGCCTTTAAGTCTTCGTATGCCTTAGGAATTTCCCTGGAATCAAACTATAAGATTTGTGAGTGTGTGCAATATTTGTGAGCAAGATGATCATTCGGGTTCTAAGTAAACACTTAAGCATTAACCTACTTAACTTGGGTAATTTTTTAAGTAATCTATCCTACGAGAAGCCAATTTTGGGCATCTCTAGTGATTAGCCTAAAGCCAGTTTCGGGCACCTCTAGGGCTTCCTTAAGCTAGAGCCAGTGTTAGGCACCTCTAACTTTTTACTCAAAATTTTCTTCATAAGCAAGTTTATATCTTAAGTGTCCTAGAACTCCGTAAATCATACAAGTCACAAAGGTGTATTAAAGTTCTAATCTCATAGTATGATCCTAAGTTATCTTCTTTATGCATCCTAAAATTAAAGGCTCTAAATAGTTTAAAGCTATGGTAAGAAGAGAGATATCTATGGCCAAGGTAGAGAATTCAATTAAATTAAACTAAGGCAATTGTTGAAGAACATTGCCAAGGCATAAGCTTCATTCGGCTAAGGCAATATGTGCAGTAAAAAATTGACAAGTATAAAACAAAACTGCATAGCAATGGTATTAATATGCCACATTAGAATAATGCCTCTCAACAGCAGAACCTACACCCCAAACTCAAGACAAGCATTGCCCTCAATGCATTAACAACAAATGCAATAATCGTAAAAATTAAGCACAAAAATTAATGGCATAAAAATAAAGATAAAAGAGAAAATTTTAGATGGACTCAGATGAGTCATCGCTTTGTAGGATCAATTTTCTCCCTTTGTAGGCCGTATGCTTGACTCTCTTCGTTTCTCTTGGCGGTTGGATGCTCATGAGGGGGTTGGCTTGGCCAGGCTTGACTTGGCCGGAGATGTTACTTCTTCCTCTCCGTTCGTGTCAATGTGGAGCTCCTCCGTGGCCTTCAAGGTGAATGCCTTTCGTTTTGCAGCCTAGAATGTTCGGAGGACGGATTGGGCCATTTCAGTCCAATTGGAGAGGCCTTCTGTCCTATACGGCAAACCAGTTGGAGTCTAGAGGCGTGCCTTGCCCTTAGCCTTTCTTGCCACGGTAGAAGAAGTGGGTAATGTTGCTGCAAAGGGCCCTGGTGAGGCCTGAGCAGTGGTGGTGGCAGGCGTTGCTTCGTCTTCAGGCTGCGGGGCGGCTGTGGCAGTGGCGTCGGTAGAGAATGGAGGGAACTAGACGGTATGGTTTGGGAACTTCTCCTAGATCAGCTGGGCGATAGCTGCATAGAAGTCCCTCGTGTAAGTCATGAAAAAATGTTATTGTCGATCCATGTCCTCCAACTTTCGGGCTATATGTTGGAGAGTGGCTGTCGGGGCAGTGGATTGTAGGGTCTTCGGGATATCTGCCGAAGATGCTATCACGGCAGGATCCTGCATCGGTGTTGCTCGACATGGATCAGCCTTCATGATCAGCATCAGCTTGTAATATGTTTCTCTGTCCCATCCTTTCCTTAGAGGTGTGTACTCATCGACCTCATCTATGGGAACTTCTTTTTTAGTGCAAAGGCTAGTGATGACCGATGGGAAGTAAAGAGGCCCGCGTTTCTTCTGCGCGCACTGATACAATTCCGCACAAATGATTTTACCAACATTAATATCACGGTTATTCATAATAGAATATATTAGTGCAAGCTTGGCCGATCGAAGGTGCTATTGTGCGAGGTGGGAAGGATGCGATGCTTGAAAAATGTATTCCACAGCTTCACATCGAGCCGAAGCTTCCGTCACTGCACTGACCCTTTGTGTGCCCCGACCTCCCATGTTGTACCGACATAGTAGAGTTCATCTTTAATCCTTTCGTAATCTTCCTCTGTAAGCTGCTCCAAAAAAATTTGCATGTATGTCTCTTGCAGTGTTTAGGCTATAAAATTGGTTTATGGCGTCGGCATCAACCTTGATCGCCTTTCCCCGAACGTGCACAAAAATTGAATTGGCGCTTGGGTTGTGGGCAAAAGGTTTGCCATTTGTGCTGCGCCACCTTGTTGAAGAGGTAATGATCGATGCCAAAATCCGGTTTGGCAGAGCTTTAGAACCCTTGTTCCTCCCACACCTTGCGAGAGATAAAGTACTTGTTGAATCGATATTCAACGCTGGGAGGTGCAAAGCGTTTGTAGGAGGTATCGGTCGTTCGAGAGTCTTCACCTTGGTTTAGTTTGAGAGCAATCTAGAAAATAGTTGTTTGAGCTATGAGAGAGTAAAAGAAAGTATTAAACTATGGAGAATTCAAGTCAGTAGAAGAGAATGTTGAAGTGAAGAAGAATGGAGAATAGTGGCCTTTATATAGAGGTTTGGCCAACAATGTCGTTGCGGCAATAAATGTGGCTGCGACATTCGCTAGCTGTTACTAGCCGTTTCTGCCCGTTGCGGGTTCCTACCCGTTAGAAATATAGCCGTTACGACTTTTCGGTTGTTGGGCATGAGATGCCGTGGCAACGAATGTTTCTCCTCCTAGCCGTTAGGTCTTCTCTTCTTTCTTTCTTTCTTTATCTCTATCCTAAAAACAAGATAAAATAAAATTAAAACTTTATTCATAAAAGAAAAATAAAAAATGTGAAAAATAAAAAAAACATACAAAAATGCAAAATAAAAATATAAGGAGAGAGAAAAGGTCAAGGCACTAGAGGAGTGCATGTGTATGAATCTTCTAAAGTGTTTTCTCCCTTATCCCTCATCGCATGTTGTCCTAAGTTTGGTTCCAGCTTGTGTTCAGGTTCTCTTGTCAGACTGTCGAGGCAGTTGCCCATGTTGTTGCTGCGGTAGTGTACAAGTTCTCTACCGGGGTAGTGCGATTCTAGGTTGATGCATGTCTTAGTTTGAGCCTGGATTGCTTGACATTTTTCGGGGTCATCAGCATGTTTCCTGGTGTTGAGTACATTGAGTTTAACGTGCTTGATGTTTATTCTCTTTGTCAGCTCTCCTTTTTCAACATCAATTAGAGTTCTCCCGACGATGAGGAATGGCCTTCCAAGGATGATTGGAGGGTTTTCATCTACATCGCAGTCTAAGATGAGAAAATCAGCAGGGAAAATAAATTTATTGACTTTTATCAATATATCCTCAATTTTCCCTTCGGGTTGCACATGGGATCCATCAACAAGCTGTAGCATTATGGTGGTAGGTCTGGCCGTTCTAATCTCCAATTTCTTGAAGAATGACTTAAGCATTATGTTTATTCTTGCTCCTAGGTAACATAGTGCTCTCCCCTCGTAGGTATCTCCGATTTCACATGGTATGAGAAAACTTCTGGGATCCTTAAGCTTGGGTGGTGTTCGATTGTGCAGCATTGCTATGCATTCTTCTGTCACGGAAACAATTTCAAATTCCCCAATACTTTTCCGTTTTGAGACAATCTCCTTGAGGAATTTGGCATAATTTGGGATTTGCTTGATTGCTTTCTCAAAGGGATATTAATCTGTACCTGCTTTAAGATGTCTAGGAATTTCTTAAATTGGCACTCTTGTTTTTGTTGCTTCAGCCTTTGTGGGAATGGTGGAGTTGGTCGGGTTTCCTTTATGCTTTCTGTGCATGTGCCTTTGGTAGCATCGACATTGGGTTTTGCCGTCGGTGATGCCACAGGTACTATCAGGGCAAAGAATTCAGGGTTGCTGACGCGACATTGTTGTTGAGCATTGTTGCGGTAGTTGACTCCTTTGGCTTTGTCTGCTATGTTTCCTTAACTGGAGGCTCCTTGAGTTAAATACCACTTCGAGTGGTTATGACATTGCTTTGCTTATATGATTTTCCCTTAGCAACTTCAGTATCGCTAGGCAAGCCTCCCATCGGCCTTGTGTTTAGGATCTGTGCGATTTGCCGAACTTGAGTCTCTAGAGATTTCAGTGTTGCCTCATTATTTTGCAGCCGCATCTCGGTCTTGTCCATAAAAGCGTCAGTTTCTTTATGAACTTATCAGTATTAGCCATATATGCACTAGTTTGAGACATAAAAGCATTTAGAGTATTTTCTAAAGAACTAGTTGGCATAGACTGTTGCAGCGACATAGACTACTGTTGCGGCATGTTCTGTCGGGGCATGTTTTGTTGAAATTCCGCTGCTGGAATATTCTGATTGTTCAGGTTTAGTGCGTTCTTGGGGTTGCTCCAAGAGAAGTTCGGGTGTTTCTTCCTGGCCGAATTGTAGTTGTTGGACATGTTGCTGTTGCGGTTGTAATTTCCAACGTAACAGCTCGACTCTGTATTCTGTGGACATTTAGAGGAAATATGGTTACCTCCACAACTTTCACAAAATAAATCCATTACCTTGAATTCCTGGTGATTATTCTGCGATTGCATATTCATGACCAACTTTTTCAAGGTGGAAATTCGGGATGAAATTGAGTCTGAGGACCCTATTTCGTTTACCGTGGGCTGGCATCGGATTCCTCCTCTTCTGGTCGTTGGGAACTGATAGTTGTTTTTGGTCGTCCTGTTCAGAATATCCATTGCTTCCTCCGGTTCTTTGTCTAGGAGTATTCCATTTGCCGAGGCATCAAGCATCATTCTAGTTGTCGTGTTGACAACATTATAGAACATGGTTACCTGTGTCCACAATGGGGATCCATACAAGGGGCATTTGTGTAACAGCTCTCTATATCGTTCCTAGGCCTCGTGCATGGATTCGTCGTCTGCTTATCGAAAAGAAGTGATTTCCTTATGCAATTTATCGGTTAAATTTGTAGGATTAAAACGTGCTAAGAAATCACGTCATAAGTCACTCCAAGATCCAATTGATCCTGCTGGAATGCTATTTAGCCAGGTGTTTGCCCTATCCCGCAGTGAATAGGGAAACAATTTTCGTCTCAAAATATCCTCATATACTCTCTGTATTTTAAATGAATTGCAAATCTGTAGGAAGGATTTGAGGTGTTGTCTGGCATCTTCTGTTGCTGAGCCGCCGAATTGCCCCATAGTATTGATCATGTTAAACATTACGAGCTTTCGTTCAAAGTGAGTAGCTTCTATCTCAGGTGTAACTACTCCCAAATTTAGTCCGTTCAGGTCCTCTTCTAGGTAGTCTCGGATAGTTGGGTTTCATACTGGCGCGAATTAAATTGGCGGATTTAGTCTGCCAACTTGATAGGCCATCCTTTGCCTTATTTGGTGTTTGAGTCTTTGACAACTTCAATCAATTTCTTGATCAAGGTCGTAGAATGGATAACTTGGGTTTGTCTTGGTCATACACCAATGCAAAACCAAAGTTGATTAGTGCTCGAGAAATAGTTAAATAAAGGTGCAAGAAAATAAAATTGAAATTCGCTATTGCCAATCCCCGGCAACGGCACCAAAAACTTGTTGCGTGTAAAAGGTGCTCCACTGTTAGTGCAAGTGTACACGTCTCAAGTAATATAATGATAAGTATTAGAGTATCGTCTCCACAAGGATTGAGATGGCTTCCTTCGTTTATCTTCTTGCACTGAAAAAGAAAAGTAAAAGTAAAATCACAAGTAGAAAAGTTTTGGGTTTTAACTAAACTAAAGATTATAAACTAAAGAAAACAAGTAAAAATAGAGAAATCAAGATGAGAGAATGGGCCAGATTAGATTTCATCATAGTGTGGAAAGCAATTGACTTGTCTCGGTCTTTGAATGCAAAGATCACCAAACTGCCTCGGCAGTGACCTAAGTCCTTGCCACGGGAATAAGACATGCTACCTCGGAAATCCCTTGCTCGGTAGATGATGTCAAGGTTCGGCAAAGCGTCCTTTAATGGCTTCTCATTATCCCTAAGTCGTAGCACTGTTGATGAATAAGCCTTGATAATACCTTTCGACGTAAACCAAGGACGAACACCAACTAATCTCACGCTTCTTTTAGCCGTTGAAATTCTAACTTATTCCTAAGCCGAGTTAGCTTCCACCGTTGGGATGAAAACCATGCTTATTCGTTTCTTGAGTTTAACTCTTCCGATATTAAACAAATAGATAACCTCCTAATACTCTCTCTCGATGAGATTGCAAGAATAAGATCAATGCCAAGAATAAGAAAACCTTGAACTAAATTGCATTAAAAACTTAAACAAAGTACAATTGTTCTCTCACAACTACTAAGAAAAATAATCCTAACCCTCAGAGAAATTAGAACATGATGGACGTGGAGATCACATGACTAAAACCTAATCTCAAGCTCTCAATACTTGACTCTTCGGCTCCTTCCCTTCTTTTTTTCTTTGTGTCAAGCCTTGCTTAAATAGGCAAAGGAGTAGGGCAAAGTCCTTCTTGGATAGGAAGTTAAGTTGGACTTGGACTTGTCTTCATTAAAGAGGTGAATCTCATTAATTTTAAAGACTTCATCCACTTTATCCAAATTCCATCTTTAACCTTCCTTCTATGTTTTCACCGTCTTCTTGTGCTTCGATTGCCATGCAAAGTATGTAGAAAAATCCAGCATTTTATGCTATTCAAATTGGCTACCACTTTCCAGCAAGTTGGTATGTGCACTCCCTCG
Source organism: Hibiscus tridactylites (assembly GCA_958450335.1). Classification (NCBI taxonomy): domain Eukaryota; kingdom Viridiplantae; phylum Streptophyta; class Magnoliopsida; order Malvales; family Malvaceae; genus Hibiscus; species Hibiscus tridactylites. The sequence continues at coordinate 19,152,874 of OY288289.1, read as the reverse complement.
ATAGAGAATATCTGCTGCCTCGGCAGGGGTTTGTCACTGGATCTACTGAGTAAGGCTTCCTCTTAATAATTCAGCTTCTTTCAGTAGAACTTCTCATCTTTGACTTAGCTTGATTTGGATTTGTTACGAGCTTGTTCTGCACCATCTTTCCTTTACTTCATTGCCCGCTCGACATCAGCTGCCCCGACAGTGAGTAAATCTGCGCAAATACAAAACATGTATCAAAATAGTACATTTTTCATTAAATACATCAATTATGAGGATCAAAGGTAAAGGTAGTGTAATTAATTCATATAAGGCCATAATGCCACTCGAATGGGTGTAGGTTAAGTAAGAATTACCATGTCAAAAGGGTGAAAATATAGGACTTTTGGGCACTTATCAATAAAGTATAAGTTTATATTGAGATTGACGTAACAACTGTTATCTTATCCCCTGTAGACATCTTTTGACCCAAGTTGTAGTCAGAAGCAATTGTACAAATTGATGAAAGAAATGAAGACGACGGGGATTGATCACGTTCTTGAAGAATTTGGTTTAGGGTCGTTACCTTTTATAAAATCTCGCCCAATATGTCGGGACCTATGTGGGGAATTGATGGAAAGTTTCGATGTTCGAATGGGTGTTATTGAGTTTGAAGGACACAACATTATTGTATCGGTTAAAAATGTAGAAGCTATATTGGGCCTGGAGAATGAGGGTTTTGATGTTCATGAAGTGCTGTCGAGGGAGAATGGTAGAGAACTTGGCGCAAAGTATAACTTGAGCACATTTGTTACGCATGCACAAATCAAGCGATATATAGTTTCTGGTGCTTTTGAAGGGGATTCTTTGAAAGCAAGGGTGTTGCTATACATTATTGGAGTTTTTTTCCTGTTTTACTAGTGAGATACGCCCATGTCCAGATTATTTGAAGTTGTTGTGCGAGGATTGCTTACAAGGTAAAGTGAATTGTGTCAAGTATGTTTACAATACGCTTATTGAGGCAATAAACTATTTACAACAGCCGAGAATGCACGTTTACCTAAAAGGGTGTATTGCAATCTTAGAGGTAAAGTTAAATTACCATTAGTTATGAGAAATTAGTGGAGCTGAGTTTTGTCATATTAATGTTGTGTTGTGAATGATATGAAATTCATGTTCGGTAGTATTATTATTGGCGTGGATTTGATAGCATATCCAATGCAACTTCTAATGGTGTGCCTCGCATTCTTTACTGGGTGAAGTCAGAGGTCGCGTTTGTTTATTCCCGCTTGAAGAGCAAGTGAGCTTCGAATAGACCAAAGATATCTACTGGATTATTATTCCTATAGTATGTCAATTTTAATCATGGTTAATTATATATTTTCACCCTGAAGATTATTGCTGGGAAGCATCTATTACCTGAAGCTGTTGAAGCACCTAAAGTCAAGGAATCACCGGAAGACATGAAAGCACCAAAACGTAGGAAAGCTTCGAAGAGAGGTAAGGTAATACTTTTTGAGTCATTTTATTAATCATTTATTATGTGGAAGGTTAATGTTTAAAATTTATTTAATTTTGAAGGTTACTTATGAGGAGTATGATGTTGTTAAATGTAGTGATGGTGATGCAACGAGGCAAATGATGTCGGAGATGCTTCAACACGTAATGTCCTAGGTGAATGAGCTAAAAGAGGTTGTTAATACGGGAATCGAGAAGCAAATTAAACTTGAGGAGAAATTGGAAAGTATGAGGGGGTTGATGATAAGATGTTGGGAGAGAAACTCAATACTCTTTCTGAAGACTTCACAGAAGTGTAGGTCAACAAGACCTGCTTGAAGAGTTTGGAAGAGAAAATGAACAATTTTGATGTAAAATTGAATGGGTTTGAATCAAAATAAATGATTTTTAAGTCAAAATTGATGGTGTTCATGGGGACGTCAAAGCAATGCAGGAGGAAATGAAATATACTTTTCAGAATATCTCAAGGAAAATAGAGGATGATAGTGTCAATCCCGTAAATGAAATTAGTAGGCTTGTTTCCCATAATATGGGGGATATGTCACCTTCGAGAGATAATATTGGGAACCTTTATCCTACAAAAAATGTTACTTCTTCTTCCGAATTCAAAACACCCAAAGGTGGAGCTAAGAGCATGAGAACAAGAACAACTTGTACAGCGTTTTGGTGTTCTCAAAATATGAGCGCAAGTGCACACTCCTGTCAAGTTATAGTATAAAAGATATCGTCTCTCACATGGATTGGATAGCTTACTTGAATTGTAATTCCTGAATGAAGAAAATTAAATGCACACGTAAGTTTAGTTTATAAAAGAATTAAAAGTAAATAGAACACATGTATTTGAAGAAAAGATCAAGGTGATAGGTTGGGTCAGATTATGCTGCTCCCTAGTGTGAAACTGCGTTGAATATGTTAAGTTGCTTTGCGCTGCAAGACTTTGCTGCCTCGGCGAAGGATGGCTAATTGGTTGCTTCGACGCTTTCGATGTCTCGTCAGTGGAACATATAATTGGCACGAAAGCAAACTTGGAAGACCTTCATGGCTCGGTAGAACGCTTCGATATTGATCCCGCTTATGTCTAAGTCAGAATGCTGTTGTTGCCCACTAAAGATAATACCCGTCACGACGTGAATCTTGCAAAGATAGCAACCTTCGTTCTTCCTCTTTTAGCCGCCTTAAACTTGTACCTATGTCTAGGCCGAATTGATCCACACCTGATTAGGTTGAGGATCGTACTTATCCCTTTCGTGAGTTCGACCCTTTCTACCCCGAACAAATAGATAGTTGACAACTAATCTTTCGACCTTAATTGAAAACTATGAAGAGAGTGGAATAAGCAAACCTTGAAAGTTTTATTACAAAAACAAACTTAATACCTAAACAACCGTTCTCACACTAGTTTACAACATAACTCAAACCCAAGAAAGAATTTAGAACATAACAGCGCCAAGAAAACCTAAACTATTCCTAAAGGAAAACCTAAGTTGTCTTCAATTACAAAATATGTCAAGTATATATAGGCATTAGCTAGATCAAGTCCTCCTTGGAGTATAAGTCTTCAAAGTAGCTTTTGCATTAAATGCAACTTTTAATTATGACTTCTTTGAGTTGAATGTGGACTTCTTCTCGTTTCCTTGTACCATAAGTAATCTTAACTTCCTCCTTCGACGGCTCTGCTCGCTGCTCCAGGCGTTAGAAAATTGAGTGGATGTCATCGTTGGAATCAGGATTTTCTACTCTACAGATCGCACTCCAATTCTCTAGTTCCTCAGCTAGCTACCCTGGGCGGCAGGTACGACGTCGGCAAGTACTCGGTAGCGGCTTTCTCCGCTTGGAACTGCGTCAGTACAGCTCCTAGGCTTGCTACCTCAGCATCCTCTCCTTTGGTCTGTCCTCCTTCTAACAGCTACTAGCCCTGAAATGCAAACTAAACTAAAACAATATTTTTTTCTTACCAAATAGAAGATAATCAATAAAATCATGGCAGAGTAAAGAATACTGTAAATATGCAATGCATGAACCTAAATATGCCTAAAATGTACTTAATAACAAAAATAATATGATTCGGAATGCATATAAAATATAGGACTAATGAGCACTTTACACACCCCCAAACTCGAATTATTGCTTGTCCTCAAGCAATGTAAACCTAAACATACTTGCCATTTAAACTAACCAGAAAGAAAAACCTGTTTTAAACTTGATTTAGCACCTCAAGGCCATGGCACCTACATTATATTAGTGAAAGGAGAAGAGTATAAATTAACTCGGAATTAAACTACAATGCCAGTGTAGTGTGTGCAGAAACTGTGTATAAGCTGAATCTGAAGAACATTCTAAGTGAACAAAGATGTTGTCATTGTATATAAGGTTACTATTGAGGCAACATAAGTAAGGACATTTATTTAATCATGGCAATAAGGGCTTCATCTCATCACAACTACTCTCTAGGTATGAAATTAAGATAGGAGCAAACTACAAAACCCCGAACCCAATGAGTAGAGTCATCCCTTGAAGACTTTCATTCACTCATGCTAATTTGTCCGTCTATTCAAGGATTTTCTGATTCATGGACTTTGATAGCAGCAGAGTGTCCATGCACATGATTCTTTTTAGAGCCGGTTTTAGGCACCTTTAGGGAAAGACAATGTAATAATTTCTTTCCTGTCGTGGCAATGCTTTTCTTTTTCTGTTTGTTGCCTGGCGCGACAGCTTCCTGCAACAAATGTTAGAATTTTTACAAATAATTCAAGCAGGCAGTGTTTACCAGAAATTCTAACAAACCCAGCAAGTAATAGTTGTGTTTTTAATTTTTGGCAATTATAGAAAAATTCCAAGTTTACTTCATGCTTTCTCCAAATTTAAAGTCTTTTTAATTCGTGCGAAAGTTTAAAGTCGGCTATCCTATCATAGGCACGAGTTCTAACAAAATTTTTCCTTTTGGATTAATTTTTAAGGCAAGTACATTGTGCAACCTAATATGCACTAGTTATGCCTAAATAAAATGAGTGCTAACCCCCCAACTCGAGATGGGCATTGCCCTCAATGCACAAAATAAATTACAAATTAAAATAAAAAAAATTAAATACAAAGAAGATAATTAAAACATAAAAATAAGCAAGAAAATAAAGAAAAGAAAAGAAGTACACTAGAAGTTGGCAGAGGGCTGAGAAAAAGCTAGGGTCTTCTCAGCAGAGGAGGACGAGGATGAAGACTGGATGACAAGGCTACGACTGGCAGGTGTCTGGGGCGGCAGACTTTGTAGGTGAAATATTTGTTGTCTGCGGCAGTTGAACTCTCTTAGGAGTGGGGCGAGAAGCTACACTTTGGTCTGGTTTAGATTCAGACCCCTCTTCTTCTGGCTCGACGAAGATGATGAGCCACTTTCTTTTCCTTGTTGCCTCTGTCATGGATTCTGCCGGTGGATCCTCTGTCACCATGGGTTCTGCTATTGTTGTCGGCTGCTGCTGTACCTCATTAAACTGGGAGCTGTTGGCCAATGTTTTCGTTGTGTGGGCAGGAGAGCAATGTTTTTGATGCCTTTCATGAGTGTCTGCCACCGTGTTGGAAATGAAGGTGGCATAGAAGGTCTGGTAATGCGTCAGAGAGGGCATCTGGCAGCGGAAGGCGGCGTGGCGGGCAACAGCTACTTATGATGGTGTTCCTTCTCTGGGCACAGTTGCGGCGGCTAGATCTGTAGGGAATGTGGGCAGGGTGGAGCCATCATTGGGAAATTTTTGAAGAAGATATGCCACAAAAGCCTCTTGGACCTCTCTAAAATACTTCATGAATGTCAATTGCTGCTGCTCTATCCTTTTGTTGCTGTCGATGAGAGTGCACAACAGGGCAATGACTTTGTTGGTCGGGGCAACTTCAGTACTGCCTAGGGCGGCTGGTGTAGCTGGCTGGGCGGTGGAGGGATGGCTTAGAGTGATTGGTTCTGTCTCTTGGGCCTGCATCATCTACAGGCGGTTTTTTATGGTCCCGCCTTCTTTGGAGGCTGTCATCTCATCATTTGGATTTTAGGGAACGTTGAAGTTGGCATATAAGCCGGTGATGCGAGATGGGAAGTACAACCGTCCCTTTGATTTGCGGAAACAATTGTGGATCTCCTTGCAAATGATTTCCCCAACGTTAATTGGTCTGTTTACCATTATGGAGTGGATGAGAGCAAGACGTGACCTGTTCACGGTGGAGTTGTCGGTGGTGGGCAGCAAATGCCGTTTGAGGAAAGTGTTCCACAACATGGGCTTGGGAATCAATCGGTGGTGTTGGACGGAGCTGCCATATTTGTATGCCAACCAAGGAGTGTTGGGTTCGCACAGCTGGGCCTTGATCTTGTCATAGTCGGTAGCCGTCAATGACTACCTCCATTCTTCGTGTGGGTTGTTGTCCATCTCGAGCCCATAGAAGCTGTTGATTTCTGCCAGGTTGAGTTTGACTGGTTCCCCTCGAACAAACATGAACGACAACTCAAGGTGGGGGTGGTGGGCATAGAATTATCATACCACCGTGATGTTTGCCGCCTTCGACTGCCGTGCAAATATTTCCCAATCCTTGTTGTGGATCTTCTTAAATAGGGTGGGCTCAAGGCCGAGGTCCCATGTCTGCTGGGAGTAATAGAACCCTTGTTCCTCCCATATTGCTTGCTTTGCGAACTAGGTTTTATATCAATTTGCATCTTCATGTGGGAAGAACCTTTAGAAGATGGGTTTGGCTTGCGATGTTGATGCCATGTGTGAGATGGTTTTTGTAATCTGAAACTAAAATAAGAAAATGAGAAAGAGAGCAGTGGATTCAAGAATAAGATAACAAGGAGATGAAAGTAAAGTAAAAGAATGGGAGAAGTGGGGTTTATATAGATGGTGCCGAGAGATGCCGTGGTGGCATTAAATATCCAACGGGCAGATTGCTTCACGCACGTTACAAGATTTCTGCCCGTTACTTTTGTAGCCGTTGAAAGCTAGCCGTTAGCGATCAACTAGCCGTTACGCTATTTCTGCGCTGGGCTGCCCTCAGCCGTCTTAGCGAGAATGGTGGGCGGGCTCCTTGTTGGGCCGTTTTCTTGATCCAGCTCTATAATTCTTAAAACCTGAAATAAAAATAAAATAATTAAATACTGAAAAATAAAAATGTGGAGAATAAATTTAACTCAATTTAAAATATAATCCTAAAAGAAAGAAAATAAATTGCAATAAATTAAATTATATTCCTAAAACATAAAAATAAAGAAAATAAAAGATAAAATTAATTAAGTTATGTTGGGAGTGAATTGGGGTGCATCTCCCAGACATAACCACTTCCTGAGGTGGTTTTTCTTGTCTTTACTTCATGGGGGGTCTTTCTGTTCTATAAGGTGGTGTGATGTTGGGTCCTTCAGTCTGCCCTTTGGTCTACTGTGAGAGCTACTGTCTTTCCCTGTTTTAGTGCTGAAATTAGAAACATGTGCATCTGGGTATCCTGCTTTTTCCTTTTCTGAGGGCTATAAAACATTTAGCTTAATGCTCTGATTATCGACCCTCATGATCAGCTCCCCATGCTCTACTCTATTAACATTCTGCCCGTGGCAAAGAATGGTCACCCAAGGATGATAGGGGCGTTTTCATCAGCCTCACAGTCTAAGATGAGGAAGTCTGCTGGAAAAATAAGGCTTCCCACGTGAACCAATATGTCCTCGATCTTACCTTCCAGTTGTACGAATGAGTGATCAACAAGTTTCAGCATAATGGAGGTAGGTTTGGCTTGCCCAATACCTAGCTTGTCAAAAACTGCCTTAGGCATTAGGTTGATGATGGCTCCTAAGTCGCACAGGGCCCTCGTTCCATGGTTGCTGCCGATTCTGCATGGTATAACAAAAATGTCTGGATGTATTTGCTTGGGTGGCAGCTTTTTGTGTAACATTGTCATACATTCCTCCGTGACAACAACTGTTTCGAACTCCCAAATTCTCTTTCTCTTAGAAACTATGTCCCTTAGGTATTTTGCATAGTTGGGCATGTTCTGGATGGCTTCGATGAGAGGGATATTTATGTGCATCTGTTTTAGAATATCCAGGAATTTCCAGAACTGGTGCTCCTACTTCTGTTGTTTAAGCCTCTAAGGGAAAGGTGGTGGCATGTGGATGTCTTATATACGCTCCTCGCATGGAATTTGATATGTGGAGGATCATCTACCTCAGGGCTATTGTCAGACTCATTTGTCGGGGCATTTGGTATTGATGCTGCCGCGACAGGCAGTTCTTTTTGTGTTGGCTGTTCATCTGTTGACTTTTTCATTCTGGGTTCATCCAACTATTTGCCACTTCTTGTTGATATCACTTTGCACTGTTCATAAGTGGGTTTGGCTGCTACCTTTGTGCTGCTAGATGCTGCACCCTTTGTCCTGTTGCTTATGATCTCCGTGAATTGCCCAAACATGGTCTCCAGGTTCTTTATTGCAGCCTCTTGATTGTTCATCCTCATCTCAGTTCTGTCAATAAATGACTCAGTCTTATCAATAAATTTATTAGTACGGACAATAAAATCACTGGTTCTAGACATAAAAGTATATAAAGTGTTTTCGAGTGAGTTATTGCTCGTATTATGTTGCTGCTGAGGCTGTTGTCTGGACAAATTCTGTTGGTAACCTCCTGGTTGCTGAGTTGGGTTGGCAGATGTGTTTGGATTACTCCAGAAGAAGTTCGGATGTTTCTTCCAACCAGGGTTGTAAGTGTTGGTGTTGGGCATGCTATTCCTCTCATAGGTCCCCATGAAGTTCGCAAGTTCACTGCATTCAGAGGAATCATGGTTGCCCCCACACTCATCGCAAAAAGGCTTCACAACCTTGGCCTCACATGTCTTTCCTTTGGCCATATTCATCACTAGATCGTTCAGTTTATCTAGGCGTACATTAACAGATTTTGTGGCCTCTACCTCATTCACAACAGTTGGTCGTCTTATGGCGCCACGGCGGGCTGTAGGGAACTTGTAGTCGTTTTTCTTTACAATCTTGTTCAGGATCTGTAGTGCCTCCTCAGGTGGTCTATTGAGAATTATCCCATTGGCAGACACGTTGAGCGTTATTCGAGTTGGATAGTTCACCCTAATGTAAAACATTGACACATGCTTCCAAGCCGTAAAACCATGAAGTGGGTAGTTATTTAGCATATGTTGGTACCGCTCCCATGCTTCATACATTGGCTCGTCATTCCCTTGTCAGAAAGCTATGATCTCATTTAGTAGCCTGTCTGTGACATTAGATGGGCTGAAACGATCCAAGAAGTCTTTGCACAACTCCGTCCATATGCTGAATGGACCTTTCGGCTGGTTGTTCAACCACTGCTTCACCCTATACCTCAATGAATAGGGGAATAACCTTAGCTTTAAAACATCTTGGTGGACTTCGCGTATCTTGAATGCTCTGGATATATCTAGGAATCCTCTCAAGTGTTGCCGAGTGTCTTCTGTGGCAGTTCCTCCAAATTGCCCCAATGTGTTGATCATGTTTAACATCACGAGCTTTAACTTAAAATGGTCCGCCTCGTTTTCAGGCTCTGCAAGAGTTGGGTCAAATCCCCTAAAGTCATGCTCCAAATAATCCATGGTTGTTTGTACGTATTGTTGCTGCTTGGGTAGAATTGGGGGTTGCTGTCTAGGCAAGACTTGTTGTTGTCTGGGTGGCAGATCTTGCTGCCCATCCTTGTCGATACAAGCATCGTTGGAAGGGTTATCGTCATGGCCGTTAACCATTGTTGCTTTTACTTCCCCCCTCTTCCATTGGTTTTCCTAGGGCTTCTCTGACTTCTTTCTTAAGTTATATTGCTCTTCGTTCGATGTCGTCAAAGAAAACGATTTCGCTTTTTGGATTTGCTCTGGTCATGCACTAGGAAAGGAAACTGTAATTTTTCCCTGAATATATAGGAAAATAAAATCTAAAAATTAAATGCAAATTAAAATAAAAAGTGCAGAAATATAAAAACGAATTTACTGTTGTCAATCCCCGACAACGAAGCCAAAAACATGTAGAGCGTTTTGGTGTTCTCTAAATATGAGCGCAAGTGCACACTCCTATCAAGTTAGAGTATAAAAGATATCATCTCCCATAGGGATTGGACAGCTTACTCGAATTGTAATTCTTGCATGAAGAAAATTAAATGCACAAGTAAGTTTAGTTTAAAAAAGAATTAAAAGTAAATAAAACACAAGTATTTGAAGAAAAGATCAGGGTGATAGGTTGGTTCAGATTATGCTGCTCCCTAGTGTGAAACTGCATTGAATAGGTTAATTTGCTTTGCGCAAACATACTTTGCTGCCTCGACAGAGGATGGCAGATTGGCTGCTTCGACGCTTTCACTGCCTTGGCAGTGGAACAGATAATTAGCGGAGCGACAAACTCGGCAGACCTTCAAGGCTCGACAGAACGCTTCGATATTGATCAAGCTTATGTCTAAGTCAGATTACTGCTGTTGCCCACTGCAGATAATACCCATCATGGCGTGAATCTTACAAAGACAACAACCTTGGTTCGTCCTCTTTTAGCCACCTTAATCTCGTACCTATGTCTAGGCTGAATTGATCAACACTTGCTTAGGATGAGGATCATACTTATACCTTTCGTAAGTTCGACTCTCTCGATACCAAACAAATAGATTGTGTACAATTAATCTTTCGAACTTAATTGAAAATTATGAAGAGCATGGAATAAGAAAACCTTGAAAGTTTTATTGCAAAAACAAACTTAATACCTAAACAAACGTTCTCACACTAGTTTACAATATAACCCAAACCCAAGAAAGAATTTAGAACATAATGGTGGCATGAAAACCTAAATTATTCCTAAAGGAAAACCTAAGTTGTCTTCAATTACAAAATATGTCAAGTATATATAGGCATTAGCTAGGTCAAGTCCTCCTTGGAGTAGAAGTCTTCAAAGTAGCTTTTGCATTAAATGCAACCTTTAATTTTGACTTCTTTGAGTTGAATGTGGACTTCTTCCCGTTGCCTTGTACTGCAAGTAATCTTGATTTCCTCCTTCGGCGACTCTACTCGCTGCTTCAGGCGTCAAAAAATTGAGTGAATGACATCGTTGGAATCATAATTTTCTGCTCTACAAATCGCACTCCAATTCTCCAGTTCCTCAACTAGCTGCCCTGGGCATCAGGTACGATGGTGACAGGTACTCGACAACAACTTTCTCTACTTGGAACTGTGTCATTATAGCTCCTAGGCTTGCTGCCTCATCATCCTCTCCTCTGGTGTGTCCTCCTCCTAATAGCTTCTAGCCCTGAAATGCAAACTAAACTAAAACAATATATTTTTCTTACCAAATAGAAGATAATCAATAAAATCATGGCAGAGTAAAGAATTCTGTAAATATGCAATGTATGGACCTAAATATGCCTAAAATGTACTTAAGAACAACAATAATATGAGATGAAATGTATATAAAATATATGACTAATAAGCACTTTACAAAACTTTGCTTGTCTTGCACCAAAGAAGGCAAAGGTAAAAGTTAACTTTATTTAAAGATCATTTTCATCTTTTTCATGTTCATATGGGCTTGACTAGTGTAATGTTCTATTGTATGATAAGCATTTTGCCGTCCAGGTTAGTCAAAAACATCTTCAACTCTCAAAAGGATAAACATTCAATCGCATAAAGTTTTGAACGTTAAATGGAAATAAATTTTGTGTAATTACCATTCTCAATTGTAACTATTGGTTCTTTTACCGTGTACTTTAATAATAGCAAATGGCTGGTGTCATATGCATTGAACATTGGGCATTGAATATTGGGCCTTAAGCCCATGTGATTGAACGTTAGAAATCCTATGTGATTCAGACTTACAGCGGAAGAAACTTCAATTCAAACAAACAAAGATTTGATATTCAATTGACATTATACATGTTATGGGGACCAAATTTTAATTTTATTAAATTACAGCGACTTCAACCAATTTATGGTTACCAACCTTTAATTAGTCATATTCCATGCCACTGTGTCAAATCTTAAGCTCAATTTGATCATCCAAACTCTTTTAATTGCATCCACAACATTCATGGACTAAAACGTAAGAAATCAAAACTTCGAAAGATTTCCAATCAACTACTTTACCCGTCACCGTACCGATACACCAAGCACTGTATCGGTACGATTTTAAGGTAATTTAAATCCCAGATTCCAGAAGCTGAAAACCGTATTGATACGGTCCCACGTACCGATTCGCCCAAACATTTTGCTCCAAGACCGTATCGATATTGATCTCCCTATACCTATAAGCTAAGCCAAATTTGGCCTACTCATACCGATACGGTACCCCACATACCGATACAGTACCCCGCATACCGATACGTTTGGGCCTTAAATGCCCATTTTTGCTGGTTTAACATACAATTAAGCTAAGAAATCCACTTAATCATGCTTCTAAGACATATACAACATATATAAGGATCGATCCTCAATCAAACATAGCATATTCAACATCATTTCATTGTGTCATGCTTCAAAAAGGAATCTATAAGCATGCTTCCTATGCAAACATACCATTTAAACCATAAATTGCATACTAAACCAAAAACCAATAAATAAAGGACATTTACAAGTCTAAAGCAGCAACACAAACTTGCTCAAACATGGAGTTTACATATATATCCCCAAAACAAAACAAAGTCCCCATTGTCCTTATTACTCAAAGTCTAGGCTAAAACATACTTTCAGGTATCGAATGCTAAAACATACTTCATATAGACCAATAAACCTTTGACTAAGCTTACCATTATGTCCAAACCTCATCAACTTCTTCCAAGACAATACTTTCAAAAACACACGGTCACCAACCGCATACTCAATATCTCTACGCTTCAAATTCGTGTAGGATTTCTAACGATCTGAGGCAGCTTTTAGACAGTCACAAATAAGCTTCACTTTCTCATTTGTTCCTTTCAACACATCAGGCAAAAAACATACTTTTCCTCAACCTCAACCCAACACAAAGGCGTACGACACTTCCTACCATACAAAGCTTCATACGGTGTCATTTGAATACTTGCCTTATAACTATTATTTACTCAAACTCCATTAAAGGCAATTGTTTCTCCTAGGTTCCTTGAAACTCAATTGATACGACATCTCAACATATCTTCCAAAACCTGAATCACACGTTCAGATTGACCATCTGACTTAGGATGATACGAAGTACTGAAATTTAACCATGTACCCAAAGCTTGATGCAAACACTCCTAAAACATTATCGTGAATGTGGATCTCTATCTGAAACTATAGACTTGGGCATTCCATACAAACGCACAATCTCAGCAATGTACAAATCTGCCAACTTATCCAAAGTATACATCGTATGCACATGCCCAAAATGCACACACTTCGTAAATAGATCAACAATCACCCGAAGTGAATCTTTCTTAGTTGGCATTAACGGTAACCTAGACACAAAATCCATGGTGATTCTCTCTCATTTCCATTTGAGTATCCTCAACGGTTGCAACACCCGGAAGGAAAGTGATGCGCAACCTTAACTCGTTGACATACCATACACATAGCAAAAAATTCAGCCATATTTTTCTTTAAACCAACCCAATTGTACTCTTCTTTCAAGCCTCGATAAATCTTAGTACTATTGGGATGCATATAAAAAAGACTACTATGCACTTCGGTCAAAATGGTACGCCTCAACTCATCATCATTAGGCACTACTATCTGATCCTTGAAACACAACACTCCATCATCATTAAAATGAAAATCCGTCGAATTCTCATCCATAATATCCATAACAAGCGGCACCAACTCATTATCATAAGGTTGCTTGTCCTTTATCAACTGTGACAATGATGACTTCACTTACAATTCGGCCAAAATATCACCATCTTGTGTCACACTCAACCGTGCAAACATCGCTCTTAGCTGCACCGCAACCTTCCTACTCAAGTCATCCACCACAACATTAGCCTTACTCGGGTGATACTCAATCATCAAATCATAATCCTTAAGCAACTTCAACCATCTATGTTGCCTAAGATTGAAATCCTTTGGAGTCATCAAATATTTCAAACTCTTATGATCCGTATAAACAACACAAATCTCACCATAAAGGTAATGCCTCCAAATCTTCAAAGAAAAAACAACCGCGACATGCTCAAGATCATGGGTAGGATAATTGCGCTTGTGCACCTTCAATTTCCTAGATGCATAAGCCACAACTTTCCTTTCTTGCATCGACACACAACCCAAACCAACATATGATGCATCACTATAAACCGTAAACTCTTTACCCAACTCAGGTTGAATCAAGATAGGAGCTTGCGTCAAAGCTTCCTTCAACTTCTCGAAAGCTCGTTTCCTATCTTTTGTCCACTCAAAACGAACATTCTTTTGTAACAACTTGGTCAACGGAGCAGCAATCCGTGAAAAACCATCCACAAAACTACGGTAATAACCAACCAACCTAAGAAACCTACAAACTTCTGACACGGATTTAGGTGATTTCTAACCCATCACCACCTCGATCTTATGTGGATCAACCTGAATTCCTCAGGCTGACACAACATGTCTAAGAAAGACAACTTCTCTAAGCCAAAACACACATTGTTTGCAAATTATCAACATTAAACCATTTTCCCAAAGCAACAAACCATCTGTTAAGTACAAGTATAAACATATACTTAAGAGGATCACTTACCAAGTGCATCCTTCATCATCTCATGATTAAAAATAGTCTATCATATACTCTAAACATGCTTTAACAATAGGTAACATGAAATCAAAACCAAGTGCATAAAATCATTTCATAATAGCACGACCGAGAGAGAAAACCACTTTATACTTACTTCTGAACTTAGACAAGCATTTCAAGCTCAAATCTAAGTTCCCTAAACCAACTTTAAAACATTTCAAAGTTGAAATCCACGTTCTCACTCACCGAAACACGAAACCTAAATTTGCCTACGCGAAACTAACCATCCGAAGCCTCCAAAGCTTCCCTGATCTCTTTCGGATCAAAATTTTTTTGTTTTAACCACATAATAACAGAGGATTAATGCATCTCAATGCATTCAAAATCCCAGCAAGCAATTCCACAACATTGCCTTCCCAAAAACTATAAATCGCTTATTCGAAACAACTGAAAACAACATGGATTAACCTCCAAACTTAACTCAGCCAAAACATAACACTTTCAACCATCAATTATCATTAATTAACATCCAAAATCATCATATTATCAACCTTATACCTCAAACATTCAAAAAACCACAACAACTCCACAAAAACCCAAATCTAACAACCTAAACAATTAGAGAATCACATAGTTTCGGGATTGCATTGTTAAAACCTTTATCATAACATTATTAATCTTCAAAATCAGGTTTAAAATCAATCATAAACCCAGCAAAACAAATCCAAAATGAATCTCAATCAACTTCATCAATTAAACCTCAAATAAACAAAATTTCACTATTAAAACATCAAAACCCATTAGAAATCATGTATAAATGATCAAGAACTTGGGAACTTCAGTTAAGAACCTTACATTAGAGGAGAAGAACGAACCTTACCTCCAATGCATGAGTTTCCCATTATTTGGATGTTTTCCTCTTGAAAATCAAAGAGACTCAATAAGATATTTGGAAAACAAATTGAAAAATCTGTTTGCTGAAAAGAATGTTTTTCGCTAAAGAGAAGTTGATATAAAATCTTGAGAAGAGAAAGTTACATCAAATTGTGATTTTGGAAAATAACCACCTTCTTTAATTAAATCCTTTTAAATTCCTTTAATTAAAGCATATTTATAATAATCCTAATTAAGGGAAAACTCATATTAGACCAAATGATAAAATAGCTACTTAAAGATTCAAAGTTTTGAGCCTTTACAAAACAATCACTAAAATAAGTTTTACAATTCTTAAATTTTGGTGACTAGTCTGAAATGTCACATTTCCAAAACTCGTTTTCCAAAATTGATTTCAACAAAACCTTTTTATATATTTACAAAGGATTTTAGATAAATTTTCCATGTTTGTCTCACCTTCCAAAATAGGTTTCCCTGAACTCATCCTGAAACTTACCCAAATCTCTAATCTCGGTCCAACGGACCCTAAAACCATACCAAAACCTCTAGGCCCAAAACTGAGGCATTACAAAGGCTGATTAAATTTTGCACTCCAATGGATACCTAGATGGATTAATCACATGTTTGAAGTCTCTTGGGATTCAAGCACTTAAGGGAGAGTAAGGGCATGGATTAAAAGAACACTGAATGAGGGAATTCAAGAAGTCATATGCATTTAGTCAACTTGTTCGCCAGTTTTGGATGGGATCCAGAACTTTATGAGTCTTTATATCTTCTTCAAACTTGTTCCTCTATTTATTAGCTTTCCAACACATTTTGAATCACATCGATTCAATATCCGGAAATTAAGATATGACAAGATTATTGAAGACAATGCAGGTTGGAAACTCAATACGAGAATAATAATCACTCCAACAAGAGACCATTCATTTGCTGCCAAATTTACTCTCCATGCAAGGGCCATTTGGCTTCCCCTTTAAAGAGCATTCAACGGATTCATGATAATCTAATTAATCCATTAAAGAAGAGTGAATGTCATTAACAAAGATGTGAGAGCTCAAAAGTCTTTTCCTTATACACAAATGGATGTCTACATTCATCCATGAGATGTCTAGATTCATCCTTGAGGGTCCAACAAGACCATTCGGCTACCAAGAGAGAAGGAAGGTCACATGATATTATTTGTGCTTTCATTACTATTAAGAAGACTTTATTAACTTGTTTGTGTCTCTTTAGATTCCACCTTGTTTCCTGTAAATAGCCATAGAATTTCATTTGTAAGATAGACAACTTAGACTTTGAAATATACTTTGTGAGATAGACAACTTAGAATTCCACCTTGTTTTCTTCATTGAACTACTTGACTTATCTAGTAATTCTCCTTGTAGCGTCAACTCTATTTTCATTCTTTTATATCGTTGGTTCCTAACTGTTATATAACTAATGGGTTTCAATCCATCCTTGGATTTTGAATATTATAAGGTTCGAGTCTTCACTTTCATATTGTGTTGGTTCTTCTTTCGTTTTGAAACCAAGCTATCTTCATTTTCCATCACCATCATTTTAACCATCATCTTATCAGTTTTAATTAGCTTCCACCATAATACCTAAATTCACCATCGCTTCCCTAAACAAACACCCCTTTGAAACTATTTCCGCATCTTTGAAATACTTATTGCGTTCACGATCGGGCAACTCGTAATTTCAGTTATTCTGTAACCAGGATTGCATCATTTGGGATCAAAGCTTTGCGAATCAAGTAAGTATCGAATTTTCTGCTTCTCGGTAGTGAAAAAAAGTAGGAAAAAGACTCAAAAAAAGTTCAAAAATCGAAGAATGAAAGATTCAAAAAAATATGTAAGAAGAAAAAAAAAGAAAATTTGGCAATAACAAAAAAATGAGAGTGAGGGATTATTCGATTCAATTCCCAATTCTTGAGAATTATTTGTGATCTACACCACCCTTCTGTTCTTACCATCATTTGGTTTCATTTTTTTAGCCTATCATATTACCCTACATCTACTACCATACCCAACTTCATTTTCAGCCGATTCCACAAGGTTTATCTTTGTTCAAGTCAACCTAGTTCCTTTAAGAACTTAGGGAGACAACAAGTCGTAAAAGGCAAAATAGTGAACATCAAGGTGATAAATGTCACACCCCGAGTGAAGTGAAATTTTCTTTTGAGTGACTTAGTGAGGATTTTGTTGAGTGATTTTTTTGGAGTGGTAAAGTGAGGATTTTTGCAAGTGAGGATTTTTTATTCTTTTCGCTACTAATCTTTGTTTCATCATGTCTCAAATATTCACAAAGAATTGAATCCTTGATATTGCGCTAAGCTTGAGCATTCAATAAGTGCCAGATGAACAACAACGTTCAAACATCTTTCAGACACGTTGTCGCATCCAAGACAAGGTATGTAGTGTTGTTATCGACGATGGAAGTTGCACTAACATTATTAGCACTTTAATGGTAGAAAAACTCAGTCTAGCCACCACCAGACATCCACAACCCTACAAGATTTAGTGGCCCAATGATGATGATGAGATCAATATCACTGAACAAGTTGTCATCCCATTTTTCTTTGGAAGGTACGAAGATGATTTTCTTTTTGACGTAGTACCCATGCATACCAGTCATCTATTGTTGGGACGACCATGGCAATTCAATCGACGTGTATTACATGATTGCTTCACCAACTGATATTCCTTAACTCATGAAGGGACGGAGATTATCTTAGTACCACTCTCGCCAACGCAAGTCCAAGAAGACTGGAATTGCTTGAAAGAAAGCCATGAAACTTTTAAGAAAAAAAAGAAGCCAGGAGAAAAGATGAAAATTTTGAAAAAGAAAAGGCTAGTGAGAGTGAAACTTAGATTGAAAATAAAGTAATGGAAAAAAGAATTTGAAAAAGAAAAGAGAGAAGAGTTTGAACACGATAAAGAAATTGAAAGCAAAGAAGAAAGTTTTGAGTGTGTAAAAGATTAATCAAGAGCAAATGAGATTGAAAAGAAGAGTTTTGAGAGTGAGGTAAAAGAAGAACCTGAGTTTGAGGTAATAACAAAAGAATTTGAGAGGCATGAAACAAGTGAGAGTAAAAATATGATTGTTTCTGTAACAAAGTGTGAGGACATGAAACCATTTTGCACTAAAAACTTTGACAACTCTTTGATATATCCAATTTTGTTTTCGTTGCAGAATTCTGTAAATAGAAATCGGAAAACATTCCGAAAGGATTGCCACTCGTCAAGTATATCAAACATCAACCATCCGTTGAGGACCTCCAACATTAACCACCCATTCGGAACATTCAACATCAGTGGTTTGAAAATTCTTTTGATTTTGTGATAGTTTTTCCAAAAACTAACTTTGGTTTTTTATAGGGAAATGAGTCAATTATTCGTCGGATCAGATTCAAACCAAAATTCTAAGTTTCTTAACCGTTTTGGAAGAAATTTTGGAAAACAACGAACACCAAGCGAATAGCGTATCATCTACCATTCAAAAAGTACAACGGTGAAGTTTTGTACGCATGATTGCACACTAATCTTACGAAGCTATTTTTGTTCGCTCAATCGAGAGCGGCTTTTCAGAAAAGTTTGGAAATGTGTGAAGAATGTTTGTCATGTGATACTTTCATTAGCAAACCATTTTCTGCCACCAAGTACACACCATTTAAAAACCTTGACGTGCTTGATCTTTTTAATCCTTGACATTTTATTTCTTTTCCTACTAATACAGTTTTGATTGTAGTAGTCGAAAGGTCATATAAGTTTGAGAAGAAGCTACACAGAAAGGCGCGAGGAAATAAATAAAAAGAATTCTAGTGTCCTACAAACCATGATTCCAGAAGCCACCAAACAATTTGTTTGGCACTAGTCAAACATCATGAAAGAAGAGTTCATCAAAAACGCAAAAGAACCATCTTTGAACCAGAAGATTGGTTTTTGGTTCACAAGGCAAGTTAAGAAATTCTCAGTCCTAAGGAAGTCCAAGTTGTTCCCGATCATAGAAAAAGTCAATTTAGGGACAAATCGCTTTCAAGAAGGGGGAATGATGTGATCCTCTCCACATCAAGGATTTTTCCAACAGCTCATGAACGAGACATGCTCGCTAAATGGATTACATGTTAAAAAAAATGCCAATTTGTTCGCCAATGCGAACCATGATATGTCTGCCATTGTCAATATGTTCGCAAAACTCAACGTGCTCACCAATGCAAACACAATAGCCATGCAATATATTGCATGCGCACATGCATTTACTTTCTATTCACATTCACATTATGTTCGTCTGCATTGCATTAGTTTTGTCCGCATTCACATTGCATATTTTTTTTGCATTATATTTTGTTCGCGTCATGAATATATGTGTTCCCACTATAGTGTATCTACATGCATTATATTTTGTTCACATTATATCTATCTTTTCGTGCATGTAGTTGCATGAGCACAAATAAATATGCATGTTATTTCATTTAAGCATGATAGTTCATTAAGTATGATATTTCATTTAAGTTGCATTATTTTAACATGTCTTTTTGTGTCTTTAGATGCATGAAGGCTGGTTAAATTTGGCACTCAAATGGATAACTAGATGGACTAATCACATGTTTGAAGTCTCTTGGGATTCAAGCACTTGAGGTAGAGTAAGGGAATGTATTAAAACATCACTTAAGGAGGGAATTCAAGAACTCTTGTACATTCATTCAACTTGTTCACCAGTTTTGGATGGGAACTAGACAGATGTATTGAACTCTTCTTCAAACTTATTTCTCTATTTCTTAGCTTTCCAATGCACTTTGAATCACATTGATCCAATATCGAGAGCTTAAGATATGACCAGATTATTGAAGACGGTGCAAGATACAAATTTACTACGAGAATAATCATCACTCCAACAAGAGACCATTCATTTGCTGCCAAATTCATTCTCCATGCAAGGTCCATTCAGATTCCCCTTTAAAGAGCATTCAAAAGATTCATGATGATCTAATTCATCCATTAAAGAAGAGTGAATGACATTATCAAAGATGTGGAAGATCAAAAGTCTTTTCCTTGTAGAAAAATGGATATCTACATTCATCCATGAGGTGTCTAGATTAATTCTAGAGGCTCCAACAAGACCATTCAGCTACCAAGGGAGAAGAAAGGTCACAAGCTATTATGTGTGCTTTCATTACCATTAAGAAGACTTTATTCACTTATTTGTGTGTCTTTAGATTCCACCTTGTTTCCTATAAATAGCCATAGCATTTCATTTGTAAGATAGATAACTTAGACTTTGAAATATACTTTGTGAGAGTTTAATCTATTTGTTCTTTATTGAACTTCTTGACTTATCAAGGAATTCTCCTTGTGGCGTCAATTCTATTTCTATTCTTTTATATCGTTGGTTCCTAGTTGTTATATAACTAGTGGGTCTTGATCCATCCTTGGATTTTGAACATTTTAAGGTTCAGGTCTTCCTTCATTTTGAAACCAAACTATCTTCATTTTCCATCACCATCATTTTCACAATCATCTTATCATTTTTAATCAGCTTCCACCATCATACCAAAATTCACCATCACTTCTTTAAACAAACACCCCTTTTGAAACCATTTCCGCATCTTTGAAATACTTATTGCGTTTATGATCTGGCAACTTGTAATTTCAGTTATTCCGGAATCGTGATCACATTATAAGAAATTACGAAAATGGTGAGAACACATGCATTTTCTGTGTCTCCATGTTAGCATTGCATGTTATTAACGTGTAGGAATGAACTTTGTACTATATTTTCATTATCGTTCAGATACGCTATTTTGCGTAATTTATTGAGGATGAAGCATTCATTAAGGTGTTTGGCAAACCGAAGGTGCCATTTGACAAGCTTAAAATTTAATTTCCATAAGTTATGATTCAAGAAAATTGGTATCCACTTTTCCATATTTCGTTATTGTTATCATGAAAATTGTAATTAAATGACTAGAACCGCATCGAACTTGTTAGATGGGACTGTGGCATGTTCGTCATTGCATGGATGAAAGGCATAGAATTAGGTACCCATATTAGTGATCTGCTGCATATCGTAAGTGAATGATTATTATTACTATTTCATTTATATTCAAATGTTGAAGGCTTATCGTCCACTATTTTATACTAACACATTTTTTTCCGAGTATAGAAAGTTGGAGAATGTGATAAGATGCATTTGCTATACCAGCTCATTGTAGATACAACAAACCTGAACATGTTACCGATGCACACTACGGTGGTAGAACATATGAAATTGATGAAGGGAAAAAATGAAAACCTTTGGGAAATATTATTTGACCAAATTATGCGCCCGAAACCTCCAACCCATGAGTCAGGTTCAGTACTAAACCATTATCTTTTGACAATTACATCATATTAATTTGATTTTCAATCATAGTTATTGATTTGTATTTTGGTATAATAAAATTGGGTTTTGGTAAATTTCTAATTTGAGTTATGCTACTAAGAGTTGGTCCCCATTTATGCTTGGAATGACAACATATTCTGCTTTTATTCGTAACCCTCAAAGAACTTTTTGTGAGAAACGATCATTGGTCCCATCTTGACAAGCGATAAGTTTAAATTTTAAGAAATGTTTGTGACATCTAAGTTCATTTCTATTTAATTGATGTAATATAATGCATGCAAGTAGGTTTGGGTTGACGTTCAAACAGTGAATGGTCGATCTTGGTTCATGCTGAGTAGAGGGGTTCTGGCATCATCCCAATTTTTCACATTAAACTTTTTAATAGTTATCTCCCTTTGTGCATCAAATTCCTAAGGTGTCCACCAAGAATAAATGCATTTGCTAAAGGCCTTTGCAAATTTTGGATCACCAATATTTCTTTGTGCATTGCGAGCTAGAAGCTAATAACATATTCGATGTTTAGCATCAAGAAAAACATTTTGGATTGCCCTCTGCATTGCTCTATCTCCATCTGTAACCACTGAAAGCAGAGACTTGTTCAGCATAGCTTTTGAAAAAGCATTTAAGACCCACTTAAACGTATTTGTGGTCTCATCCGCAATGACATCAACAACAAACACAATTGTTTGATGGTGGTAATTTACACCAACAATGGGCATAAGAGGTCGACCCTATGCATTATCCTTGTAGGTGGTGTCAAATGCAATAACATCACCGAATATGGAGTAGTCAGCCTAAGAAGTTGAATCAACCCAAAATAGATTCTGCAAACAATTCGAATCATTGACTTAAAATTTCTTGCAAAACCCGAGATCTGTCTCATTCTTGCCGTCAAAGTAACCTAGTACTGCATTGACATCCCCATCAATAACTTCATTGGCTTGTATGTTGTGAAGGGCATTGTATATGTCTTTCTTAATAAAAACAACATTTGATAACCACCAGATTGTTTCATAAAGTATTTCATAATTTTTGTTATTCCGACACCAACATGTTTCAATATTGAAGCCTCTGCAATATCAGTCTCCGTAACAACTCGAAGTTAACGAAGAAAGGGTGCCATGGATGGTGGAAAAAGTTGATGATTATGTTTGTTATCAGACAATGATATCACACAACTATTTGTATTTTTTGAATGGACCATTATTCTAGCCTTGCAACTAGTCCTTGTTAATGGTCGTGGACTGCATGAACGCTGAGCCTCATATACTTTTGAATTTATACGCCATTTGTTGCGTGTAAAAGAGTCCTATCGCAAATAGTGCAAGTGTACACGACGCAAGTAGTAAAGTGATACTCGGAGTATCAGATATCGTCTCCACAGGGACTAGAAATAACTATATCCTTGAATTGCTGCACAAGAGAGAGAGAGAAATATTTTAATTAGAATTATGAAATAATCTTGATAAACAACTAAAGTAAAATAATAAGGAATCAGATTTAAGAAATAGGTCGGTATTGAATTGCTCAGTAGTGCAGGTGTTGCACTGTAAGAGGAACTCCTGTTTTCTAACGTCGTAACTGTCGCGGCAGCACCTGTCGCGGCAGAGGTCTGTTGATGTCGCGACAGTGATCACACAACTCTGTACTTCAAGCTTGGTAAGAATCCTTACTATGACTTGTCCTATCCCTAGGTCCAAGTTCTGTTGATGGACACTTCTTAGATGATACCTCACGGCGTGAATCGAAGGGTGAACAACAATGTTGTTGAATTCTTCCTTAGCCACTTAACCTCGTACTTATCCCTAAGACGAGATGGTTTAACCATAATCTGGAAAACTCGTATTTATTCTGTTCGTATGCTAGACTCTCCCGATATCAAACAAATTGATAACCTCACAATGCTCTCCCGAAACTCTTGCAAGATATGAAAACCAGAATAAGTAAACTTGAAGCTTTTTATTACTTGACAGAAAATTCCTAAAATAGTACAATCCTTGCAACTACTTTACAGAATCAACCTTTAACCCTAGGGGAGTTTAAAACATAATGAAGAGGGGAAAACGACAAAGGTTTTAGGGAAGACGGCTAGGAATGAGATATACTTCCCTAGGTCGAATTACATGCTTTTATATAGGCCTTGGGTCCAAGTTTTCTAATATGACAAGAATACAAGTTTAAATTAAAGTACAACTCTATTAAAGATTAAATCTTCTAAGTAGATGGCTTTAATTCGTCCTCTTTTCTTGCCTTAAGTTTCTTCCATGGACTTTTTGCTTGGCCTTCATTCTGCCTCAGGGCTCAGAAAAATATAGGAGTGGTCCACGACAGACCGGCTTGAAATCCTCTATTTGTCGAGCTCCACTTCACTTTTCCACCTCAGCATTCCGTCGTCATGGCTGCCACGACAGTGGTCACGACAGCGTTTGTTTCTGGACTCTAGTTCTGCAATCCACCTCTGTTCCTTTACTGCACTGAGTCCGCCTCAGCAAATACATGCAAAAGTAACCAAAATTAGTAGCAACTGTGCCATTTTATCTAATTGTGATGTATATGCAGAAATCTATCCCAAATGCAATAAATTATGCTTGAATGCAGCAGAAAGATGGATAAATGAGGCGTAAAATATAGAACTTTTATGCACTCAAAACACCCCACAAACTCAAGTTCTCTATTGTCCTCAAGCAATTATGACCTAACTAAAAATAAAACTTTTTGGCGTGGCTTAATTCAATGTACTTTTCACTACCTACCACACATTCCCTATCAAGAGCAATACCTTGTCAGGAGTTTCTGGATTTATCCGGAATAATGCTATAGTTCTTGTGCAACGTGTGCAAATTTTGTGAACAGATATGTGCCTAGACTCCCTTAGCTTACCAGAATAGTCATGCTTACAAACTTGAGTTTTATGCCAATTCATTTTTTCTGGAGGCAATTCTTATGCTCCTTTAGTTTTTTATGACTATTGGCTCAACTTTAATTTTTTGGAGGCAATCCTTAGGCTCCTTTAGTTTTTTCTAACTTAAGCTCAAAGAAAAATCTCCCTAAAATCATTACAAGGCAGTTTTGCAAGCAAGTGAGTCTGAAATGTTTCGTTCTTTTATTCCTTTCTTAGAGCCAGTGATATGCACCTTTAGTTTTTTCTGACTATTGGCTCAACTTTAATTTTTTTGGAGGCAATTCTTAGGCTCCTTTACTTTTTTTAACTTAAGCTCAAAGACAAATCTCCCTAAAATCATTACAAGGCAGTTTTGCAAGCAAGTGAGTCTGAAAAGTTTCGTTCTTTTATTCCTTTCTTAGAGCCAGTGATATGCACCTCTAGGGGCAACTCAAGTGGGTAAACATTCCTATTTCACTGCACTACAGAAGTCTAGATAACATAAGAGTCACAAATGGTGTTCTAAAGATCAGAACTATAGCAAGGCTCTAAACAGTTCCTAAAAACATCCTAGAGGCATTGTCACGACAGAGTATGTCGCGGCAGGTATGTTTAGTTCAAAGACTTAAGCCAAATTTTTGTTTTTATTTTCATTTTTTACACAAAAATAAACTTAAAAATAAACTAACAATTAGACACAAATTAAGATACAACTTATAATTTCATTGCCGGAGGGATGCCCACCCCCAAACCCGAGGGTTGCATTACCCTCAATGCATGAAAATGATAAAAAAAAATAGAAAGTACATCACAAAATAGATAAAACAGCAAAGACTACAAAATATAAGAAAATAAACTTAAGTCGAGGAGCTGTCGTCGCAACAATAGTGGGGGTAGCAAAGATATTTTTTGGGAAGGAGGGGAATTGCACATTGGTAAAATTTAAATCATTCGTAATAAAATTTATCGTTGCGTCAATGAAGTCCCTCATGAAGCCCATCAAGCTGAGTTGTCTTGCCTCAATCCTTTGCAGCATCGTCAGAATCTGACTGGAGGTGTCTGCCGGTGGTGCTGCTGCCGTCTGCTCTGGGTCTGCTGCGGCAGGTTCAGGGGAGCTAGGGTCTGTTGTTGGTTCTATCGCAGCAGATGGGTTGATGTACGACAGAGGGGTGGCAGCTTTCAACCCCATCAGACTGGAGATATTCTGTTACGTCCACCCTTTCCCTTGGACTTTGACATCCTCTTCGATTTCTAGTACATTGTTGCCCCGACAGATTGTGGTGATGAGATAGGGGAAGACTAGGGGTCCGGATGGTCAGAGCGCACACTCGAGAATATCGTCTTGGATGTAGCGGCGACAGACTATTCATGAACCTTCGATGAGAATCCTCCTTCTTTCTCACGTACAACCCATATAATGTGTTGATGTACGCCGGCTCGAGAGAGATTTCTTTGCCTCGAACGGTTACTGTCCTGGCATCTTTATTTGTGACAGCAATGTAGAATTCATGAACGAGGGTTATGTTAATTTCCTCGGGGTGGGCAGCAAATTTCTGCCACTTGAGGGCTTGTATTTTCTTAGCAATGAAACCTTCTAGCTCTAGATCTCTCGTTTGTTGGGTATAGATGAACCCTCATTCCTCCCACATTTCCCTCTTCTGGAAAGAACGGTAGTACCTTGATGTTGAGTCTGAGGATGCAAACTGGTTGGGAATGGCGCTGTGGCTTGGGGTTGACACTGCCGTGGAAGAGGTGGATGCAGTGCTACGTCGGGTATGTCTGCTGGACATTGCAAGGAACTGTAGCAAAAATGAAAAGAAAATTTTCTAAGATCTAAACAGAGGAAGCAAGTTGAGAGGATGAGAATGAGATTAAAAATGAAAATGGAGTAGGGGTTTATATAGAACGGGGTTTTTCTGCCCATTGGGACTGTAACAGCAGGCGCGAATAACAGAGCCAGCTGTTACACGATTTTTGACACGTCTGTCATGCATTTCAGTGTGTGCTGCTCGTTTGTTACACATTTGCGTGTCTGTCGCGACATGCTGTTTTTTCCGCGTCTGTTGCAACAGCTGGTGACAGGCTATGACGATAGGCTTGTCCGTTGGGCTTTTTGGGCTCTTGTGAATGCGGTGGGCTGGTTCATTCCTCCTCTTTGCTTTGCTTCCTTTATTTCCTATAACTAATTAAATAAATAAACTGAATTAAAATCTTTAGAGATTTTCTCTTTGCTTTTTGGGCTGGTTCATTCCTCTTTGCTTTTTGGGCCGTTGTGAATACGGTGGCAGTGACCAAACTGTCTTTCGTGGCAGCTCAACATGATGCAGGGTTGTTCAAGGACTACTTCAGATATTGCCTTGCACTCTTCTTCCGCATCAGCCTGTTTTATTGCTTGGAGAATATTGAGTTTGATTTTCTGATCATTCACTCTCATGGCCAGTTCTCCTTTATCAACATTGATCACAGTTCTGCCCGTGGCTAGGAAGGGTCACCCCAGGATGATCGGTGCGTTTTCATCTCCTTCACAGTCTAAAACAAGAAAGTCTACAGGAAAAATAAATTTATCCACTCTTACCAGAATATCTTCGATCTTCTCTTCTTGTTGTACGTAAGAGCGGTCTACCAACTGCAGCATGACTGTCGTGGGCCTTTCTTGTCCAATACCTAATTTCTGAAACACAAATTTGGGCATTAGATTTATGCTAGCACCAAGATCACAAAGTGCCTTACCCACGAATTTATTGCCAATTATGCACGGTATGATGAAGCTCCCAGGATCCTTCTTCTTTTGGGGTGGATTCTTATGCAAGATTGTCTAGACCTTTTTGACATTGCGTCCTTGAGAAATTTCTCATAACCGGGCATCTGCTTAATGGCCTGCTTAAAAATATCATTGATCATTTTGAGCTGGTACTCTTGTTACACGATTTTTGACACGTCTGTCATGCATTTCAGTGTGTGCTGCTCGTCTGTTACACATTTGCGTGTCTGTCGCGACATGCTGTTTTTTCAATGTCTGTTGCAACAACTGGTGACAGGCTATGACGACAGGCTTGTCCGTTGGGCTTTTTGGGCTGTTGTGAATGCGGTGGGTTGGTTCATTCCTCCTCTTTGCTTTGCTTCCTTTATTTCCTATAACTAATTAAATAAATAAACTGAATTAAAATCTTTAGAGATTTCCTCTTTGCTTTTTGGGCTGGTTCATTCCTCCTCTTTTCTTTTTGGGCCGTTGTGAATACGGTTGCAGTGACCAAACTGTCTTTCGTGGCAGCTCAACATGATGCAGGGTTGGTCAAGGACTACTTCAGATATTGCCTTGCACTCTTCTTCCGCATCAGCCTGTTTTATTGCTTGGAGAATATTGAGTTTGATTTTCTGATCATTCACTCTCATGGCCAGTTCTCCTTTATCAACATTGATCACAGTTCTGCCCGTGGCTAGGAAGGGTCACCCCAGGATGATCGGTGCGTTTTCATCTGCTTCACAGTCTAAAACAAGAAAGTCTACAGGAAAAATAAATTTATCCACTCTTACCAGAATATCTTCGATCTTCTCTTCTGGTTGTACGTAAGAGCGGTCTACCAACTGCAGCATGACTGTCGTGGGCCTTGCTTGTCCAATACCTAATTTCTGAAACACAAATTTAGGCATTAGATTTATGCTAGCACCAAGATCACAAAGTGCCTTACCCACGAATTTATTGCCAATTATGCACGGTATGATGAAGCTCCCAGGATCCTTCTTCTTTTGGGGTGGATTCTTATGCAAGATTGTCTAGACCTTTTTGACATTGCGTCCTTGAGAAATTTCTCATAACCGGGCATCTGCTTAATGGCCTGCTTAAAAATATCATTGATCATTTTGAGCTGGTACTCTTGTTACACGATTTTTGACACGTCTGTCATGCATTTCAGTGTGTGCTGCTCGTCTGTTACACATTTGCGTGTCTGTCGCGACATGCTGTTTTTTCAATGTCTGTTGCAACAGCTGGTGACAGGCTATGACGACAGGCTTGTCCGTTGGGCTTTTTGGGCTGTTGTGAATGCGGTGGGTTGGTTCATTCCTCCTCTTTGCTTTGCTTCCTTTATTTCCTATAACTAATTAAATAAATAAACTGAATTAAAATCTTTAGAGATTTCCTCTTTGCTTTTTGGGCTGGTTCATTCCTCCTCTTTTCTTTTTGGGCCGTTGTGAATACGGTTGCAGTGACCAAACTGTCTTTCGTGGCAGCTCAACATGATGCAGGGTTGGTCAAGGACTACTTCAGATATTGCCTTGCACTCTTCTTCCGCATCAGCCTGTTTTATTGCTTGGAGAATATTGAGTTTGATTTTCTGATCATTCACTCTCATGGCCAGTTCTCCTTTATCAACATTGATCACAGTTCTGCCCGTGGCTAGGAAGGGTCACCCCAGGATGATCGGTGCGTTTTCATCTGCTTCACAGTCTAAAACAAGAAAGTCTACAGGAAAAATAAATTTATCCACTCTTACCAGAATATCTTCGATCTTCTCTTCTGGTTGTACGTAAGAGCGGTCTACCAACTGCAGCATGACTGTCGTGGGCCTTGCTTGTCCAATACCTAATTTCTGAAACACAAATTTAGGCATTAGATTTATGCTAGCACCAAGATCACAAAGTGCCTTACCCACGAATTTAATGCCAATTATGCACGGTATGATGAAGCTCCCAGGATCCTTCTTCTTTTGGGGTGGATTCTTAAGCAAGATTGTCTAGACCTTTTTGACATTGCGTCCTTGAGAAATTTCGCATAACCGGGCATCTGCTTAATGGCCTGCTTAAAAATATCATTGATCATTTTGAGCTGGTACTCTTTATTACACGATTTTTGACACGTCTATCATGCATTTCAGTGTGTGCTGCTCGTCTGTTACACATTTGCGTGTCTGTCGCGACATGCTGTTTTTTCGCGTCTGTTGCAACAGCTGGTGACAGGCTATGACGACAGGCTTGTCCGTTGGGCTTTTTGGGCTGTTGTGAATGCGGTGGGCTGGTTCATTCCTCCTCTTTGCTTTGCTTCCTTTATTTCCTATAACTAATTAAATAAATAAACTGAATTAAAATCTTTAGAGATTTCCTCTTTGCTTTTTGGGCTGGTTCATTCCTCCTCTTTGCTTTTTGGGCCGTTGTGAATATGGTGGCAGTGACCAAACTGTCTTTCGTGGCAGCTCAACATGATGCAGGGTTGGTCAAGGACTACTTCAGATATTGCCTTGCACTCTTCTTCCGCATCAGCCTGTTTTATTGCTTGGAGAATATTGAGTTTGATTTTCTGATCATTCACTCTTATGGCCAGTTCTCCTTGATCAACATTGATCACAGTTCTGCCCGTGGCTAGGAAGGGTCACCCCAGGATGATCGGTGCGTTTTCATCTGCTTCACAGTCTAAAACAAGAAAGTCTACAGGAAAAATAAATTTATCCACTCTTACCAGAATATCTTCGATCTTCTCTTCTGGTTGTACGTAAGAGCGGTCTACCAACTGCAGCATGACTGTCGTGGGCCTTGCTTGTCCAATACCTAATTTCTGAAACACAAATTTGGGCATTAGATTTATGCTAGCACCAAGATCACAAAGTGCCTTACCCACGAATTTATTGCCAATTATGCACGGTATGATGAAGCTCCCAGGATCATTCTTTTTTTTTGGGTGGATTCTTATGCAAGATTGTCTAGACCTTTTTGACATTGCGTCCTTGAGAAATTTCGCATAACCGGGCATCTGCTTAATGGCCTGCTTAAAAATATCATTGATCATTTTGAGCTGGTACTCTTGTTTTTTTTCTGTAACCGATGTGGAAAAGGAGGTGGAGGACGGTAATATTCAAGACGTCCTTAACATGGAATTTAGATCTGAGGAGGTTTAGGTTCTTCAGCATCCTCTATTGGCTCCTATGTCCCTTCTGCTATCGCGACAGGTGTGCCGACAACAGGTTGTTCTTCCT
Organism: Hibiscus tridactylites; assembly: GCA_958450335.1. Lineage (NCBI taxonomy): Eukaryota > Viridiplantae > Streptophyta > Magnoliopsida > Malvales > Malvaceae > Hibiscus > Hibiscus tridactylites. The sequence goes on along the minus strand of OY288289.1, from coordinate 19,122,598 downwards.
CTGCCGGGGCAGTGTTCACGGCAGGTGTTTCTAGGGTCGATTCCTCGCTCAGTACGTCCTTTATCTCCGACCCCTGTAACCGTTTCCCACTCCTAGTTGTAATTGCTTTACACTGCTCATGTGTGGGTTTTCTAGTGACCTCAGTATCACTAGGGAATCCTCCGTTCTGCCTCGGTTTGATATACTAGGAAACTTAGCCCATTTGTGTCTCTAGAGATTATAGGGTAGCCTCACGGTTTGTCATCCTCATCTATGTCTTGTCCATGAATGACTCAGTTTTCTTGACAAAGTGATCCATGTTTGCCATGTAAGCTCTCGTCTGTGACATAAATGTCGCCAAAGTTTGTTCCAGTATACTAGGTGCGGATGTCGGTTGCTGTTGCGGTTGCTGTTGTGGCTACTGCCGTCATCTTCCTGTTGAAAAGTAGCAATCTCGTTACGCAATCTTTCAAATAAATGAGAAGGATTAAAACGAGAAAGAAATTCACGAGAGAGATCTGTCCAAGTTCTTATTGAACCCGACGTTAATTTATTCCACCAAGTTTTAGCTCTATCCCTCAATGAATGGGGAAATAACCGGAGCCTCAGTACTTCCGGATTTATTCCTGGTAGTCTAAACGATCCACGAATTTCTTGGAACATTTTCAAATGTTCTCGGGCATCCTCAGTTGCAGAACCACTAAACTGGCCAGCGGAATTTATCATGCTCAACATGATAGGTTTCAGCTTGAAGTTTTCAGCTTCCTCGTCTGGCAAGGTGGTTTCCAGTTCAACATGGTCATTGTCCATGTAGTCTCGATAGGACAACCATGGGATAGCGGCAGCGGGCCGTTCATTCTGGGCATCTTGGGGAGGATCAACAATAACTCTCTGGTTATTGTTGTTAGGGTCATCTGCCCCATCGTTTTGCCTTCTGTTCACCATTGATTCTAGTATCTCCTCAAGATAGTTGTTTCTTGCTATCAAGAGGCAGGCTTGGTTCATGAGTTGGTACGAGCGTTCGATTTCTCGGTCTAGTTCGTACTCAGGATCTTTACCTCATCTAGATCTGCACATAAGCAAACAACAAACCTTGTGAAAAGCACGGGGTAAATAACACCACTAGAAACAGAAAAGTAAAAATAAAAAGTGCAGTAATAAAAAGGGTAAAGATATGTTGCCAATCCCCGGAAACGGCGCCAAAAACTTGTTGCGTGTAAAAGAGTCCTATCGCAAATAGTGCAAGTGTACACGACGCAAGTAGTAAAATGATACTTGGAGTATCGGATATCGTCTCCACGGGGACTGGAAATAACTCTATCCTTGAATTGCTGTACAAGAGAGATAAATAGTTTAATTGGAATTGTGAAATAATCTTGATAAACAAATAAAGTAAAATAATAAGGAATCATGTTTAAGAAATAGGCCGGTATTGAATTGCTCAGTAGTGCAGGTGTTGCACTGTAAGAGGAACTCCTATTTTCTGTCGTTATTCTTGTCGCGGTAGCACCTCTCGTGGCAGAGGTCTATTGATGCCGTGGCAGGGATCAAACAACTCTGTACTTCAAGCTTGGCAAGAATCCCTGCTCTGACTTGTCTTATCCCTAGGTCAAAGTTATGTTGATGGATTCTTCTTAGACGATACCTCCCGGCGTTAATCGAAGGGTGAACACCAATGTTGTTGAATTCTTCCTTAGCCACTTAACCTCGCACTTATCCCTAAGCCGAGATGGTTTAACCATAAACTGGAAAACGCATATTTATTTCGTTCGTATGCTTGACTCTCCCTATATCAAACAAATAGATAACCTCACAATGCTCCCGATACTCTTGCAAGATATGAAAACCAGAATAAATAAACTTGAAGCTTTTTATTACTTGACAAAAAATTCCTAAAACAGTACAATCCTTGCAACTACTTTACAGAATCATCCCTTAGCCCTAAGGGGCAGTTTAGAACATGATGAAGAGGGGAAAACGACAAAGGTTTTGGGGAAGTCGGCTAGGAATGATATATCCTTCCCTAGGTCGAATTACATGCCTTTATATAGGCCATGGGTCCAAGTTTTCTAGTATGACAAGAATACAAGTTTAAACTAAAGTACAACTCTATTAAAGATTAAATCTTCTGAGTAGATGCCTTTAATTCGTCCTCTTTTCTTGCCTTGGGTTTCTTTCTTGGACTTTGGGCTTGGCCTTCATTCTGCCTCAGGGCTCAAAAAAATATAGGAGTGGTCCACGACAGACCGGCTTGAAATGCTCTATCTGCCAAGCTCCACTTCACTTTTCCACCTCACCACTCTATCGTCATGGCTGCCACGACAGTGGCCACGACAGCGGTTGCTTCTCGACTCCAGTTCTGCGATCCACCTCTGTTCCTTTACTGCCCTGAGTCTGCCTAAGCAAATACCTGCAAAAGTAACCAAAATCAGTAGCAACTGTGTCATTTTATCTAATTGTGTTGTATATGCAGAAGTCTATCCTAAATGCAATGAATTATGCTTGAATGCAGCAGAAAGATAGGTAAATGAGGGGTAAAATATAGAACTTTTATACACTCAACACCATTGTTTTGAAAGAAAAAAACTCTTGCCTTTTAACATTTCGATTTATATCAAGCTGATTTGTTCCACGACGTACACTAAATCCATTTCAATTTGGGTATTCCTTATAAAATTCACATGCTTCATCGCGTGCCGTAAATGTCATGCACACGATGTTATTCGAACTCTCTACATTATTGCCTCTTATTTTAGCATCACCTTTTGTACTTGGAACGTCTATGTGAAGTATACTCTGGCCTCTAAGTAAATTAATATGAAATAACTGAAACATTGCATAAAATTACATTTCATAAAAGTTTAAAAATTTCTTTTTATGAAATTGCTTACCTTTTATGACCGCATCTACTGGCTGAGCACTAGAAAAAAAGGTTTATGAGCTTCAAGATAGAACAAGTTGTTCAATGGGAAGAGCATTAAGAGGAAAGAGACATTTATAGAGGTTCGTAGTACCTGTCCTAGATGGTAGTTGCAACATTTATTGGAACTTTTAATGAACAATTCATGAATGGTTGTTCGAATAATAAATGTGACCATTCAGCATAAAATTTAGTTTACAAGTATCGGAACCTCATCTTTAAGTTTTGATACTGACAACCCCGTTAGGTTTGCAGTGTTTGCTATTAAGTATCAGAACTGGTAACTTAGTTTCAAAACTGTTGAACTTTTTGAACTTTGAATTATGACATTTTCGGTTTTAAACTTAAAACATTTAACATTTTTGGTCGTCGTTCCCACTTTTTTTTTCATTTACAGTAGCGAAATTAATTACCTAGTTCTGATACTTACTGTGGAATATATATATATATATCAAAGCTGGAAGGTCACAACTACAATTAATATCCCTTTTCTCTCTCACTCATTTGTGTGCAAACCGATTGGATTACTCCATTCCTTTAGTTCAAAATCTTTAAATTCAGGGACTTTTTTGTTATTCTTTCACCAATCAAACCTTCTAAACACCGTCTCCTCATCCATTTCAGTTTAATTTGAATCTGCAGGATTAGAAGGTATGTCTAGAAACCATAAAATTTTTAAATAGCCTTGCTTTTGTTTGGATTTAATGTACTTTCCATGGCTGACTGTTGATGTTGAAAAATTGGTTGTTATTATTGATGGGGTTTTTTTCTTCAGATTTTCTGATTACTTTGTTTAATTTTTTACAAGAACCTTAAACCTAGTTGAATCAGAGCCTACCGGAATCAAAGGTATATTTATGGAAACCCTAATTTTGTTAAAAATACATTTGGTTTTGTTTGGTTTTCATTTACTTTCCATGTCTAACCATTGTTGTTGGAAAATTGGTTGATATTGTTGATGATTTTTTCACATTTTTCATTGAATTTGTTTAAAGTTTAACAAGAAACCTAAACCCAATTCAATCAATTGTATTTATGGAAACCCTAATTTTTTAAAATACCATTTCTTTTGTTTGGTTTTTCTATTCTTTCTATGGCTTAGCTTTTAAGTTGAGAATTGCTTGATATTATCGATGGGCTTACCTTCATATTCAAAACACGTTTGATATTTTTGACGGGTTCATGTGAATTTTGTTCTATTTTCACAAATTATTGACGTGGTTCGCCAAATTCTTGAAAATGTGATGTTGATCGACTTGCAATAACTTTTTTTAATTTTTACAAGAAGCCTAAACCTAAATCCTACTCAACGTTTTTTTTTCTCTACTCATTAACCATGATGCCACCTAAACGTCAAAAAATCGTTGAGCCAACACCAATTTTTCGATGTCTACTATTTTAGAACCGATGATGAAAAGACCAAATTTTATACACATTACTACAACAGACAAATTAGTAAGGAACGTGTTTTTGGACATGAATTTCCTTTAGAACCCAACCTACAACTTCAAAATGAACCCAACTTCGATGAAATGGGGTTGGAATTATTTTCTTAGGATCCAACCGACCGTTTGTGAAAGACTTGTACGGGTCTTTTATAGTAATGCCACAATTGAACGAGAGCCAAATTTATCTGAGGAGACCATAGGCATCAAGTCTTATGTTATATGTAAGGATCTCTTTATCTCTCCTGATACAATTGCATCTACATTAGGTATTTAAAATAAAGGCCCTTATGATGAAACCGAAACCAGCTCTATTGAAAAGTATAAAGACCATAGCCCCAAAAATCTTTCTTTTGAAGAGATAATCTTTCACCTTATTGTGTCTTGGTTTTTTCGATCGTTGGCTAGAAAAGCATCAACAATCCGAGAGATTGATTATTGGTGGCTTAACCAATATCAAAAGGAGGTTGCTCCTAACATTTCCAAAATCATTTTCCTCCAACTAGTATCCTTTGTCACTAAGGGACTTGGAGTCTCAGCCACTCTTCCATATGCTTGTGTCGTTACACACATATTTACGAAATGATGTTGATTTTTCTTTTGACTCATTTGTTCCTTTAAAGGAAAAGATTGGCATTCATTCGGCCTGTAAATGTGGATTCAACTTTTGAAAAAAAATCGTTGGATTTATAAAGGTGAGGACTCAAAAGATGTCGCCAACTCCCAAAATGAGGAACAACATTTAACTTTGCCTGCCAAAGAAGCTTCTTCTATAAATCGAGAGGAGATTACGATGAGGTCACTGCTTGACTATGTGGTTACTTGTCGTGACCATGTCGATTCACGGTATGCTGAGCTTCGTAAACATGTTGCTTCGCAGTTCGCTGAGCTTCGAAACCATGATGATTCATAGTTTGCTGAGCTTCGTAAGCATGTTGATTCTTAGTTTGCAGAGATTCGCAAGGAAATGGCCTCCCTTCATCAAGAATTTAGTACCCGCAAGATGGATAACTAGACTTTTAATATAATGAAATTTGAAGTTGTTAATATTTTATGGAATTTGATATGTATGAACTTAATGTTTGATGGATTTCATGTTGAATACCATTTCTGCAAATTTCAAATTGCAATGTTTTTTTATTTTATTTTATTTACCAAAATTATATATGGTCCTATAGTCTTTTCCACTTCAATCTTTGCACAGTGCAATGTCAATTGTTTGCGTTTTCTCACAATGCACTGTTATTGTGGATTGCAATCATCAATTTGCACTTCAACTATACCACGGAGCAAAGAGAAGAGATTTTATGGATGTGCTATAGGTCCCGAGGTAGTAAGTAATATGTTGGGCTTACTGATGCAAAGATGTGATTAATGCGTTATTCTGAATTACTTTTGCACATTTATATAGTCAATGGGATATCTTTAAATGGATTGACAATGATGGCTGAAAACATAGAAATTCGATCAATGTTGAAGAGTTGAGAAATCAAGTTGAAATATGGTTAGCTGAAAACATAGAAATTCGAATTTAGAATGCCGAATTGTAGAAATTGGCGAATATGGATGAAGTAAGAAGGTTGGACATAAAAATTGGACAAATTTGAAGTCAAAAGAAAAAACCTGAAAAACAATGTGATGTTCTACAAGTCTATTTTGATTATCTCATGGCTATGTTATGTTCTAATAAATTTTTTCATCTAGATATATGAACAAGATTCAAGTTAGCTTCTAGCAAAAAAACAATGCTCGAATACGTTTGGAAACAAACAACTGCTTGCTTATTGTGTACATAATACATTACCAAATTGTGCCAACTAGTAAGAAATCGAAGCCTATCGTGAAAGCAACATGTGTGGTTGTACATTAAAGGAATCAAAGTTGTACTCTGACATGACTCATGTCAGGAATCTTTTACGTACGTCTCTGACACGTCGTCTCATATTAGGATTCTTTTTTGTACGTGCCTAACACGTCTTCTTTTCTCACGATTCTTAGTTGTAACAGAACTAAGAGTTTCAATACTTAAAAATAGAAAATGCACCCAAATTCTCAAACATTTTAGATTTTATGTCATGCATATCGATACTTTATGCAATGTTTTGATACTAATCATGTACAATGTTCATGTATACTAACATGTTCATATGTTATTGGAAGTATCAAAATTTATGGAAGAGATTCAATATTTACAATAAGAACGGAAACCTTAAATTTTATCAAATTCTATAAGATTTTAGGTTCATATTCAAGCATACCGAAAGTCGATGTTAAGTATCGATAATGCTCGTTAAACATGTGAGACCAATGGGGTTTTCAAAGTTGGGAGACAGGTTGATTGAAATGGAAGCATACAATGTCGAAACATGTTTAACATTTGTTGGAGACACTGATGTGTGAGAAATATAATGACCAACATATTTCCATATGCTTGAATATGAATGGTAGAAGTGTATGTTTCTGTGATGTCATTGTCTATAATATATCATATGTGAAGTTCAATTCCTCTAATAGTTTTTTCTTTCTCTTGCCATCTCCCTGAATTACGTACAGAAACAACATATTCGTCTGCGGAAGGTGGAGAACATCCTACGATTCTTGATGAACTATCACCATTATCAAAATTTACATACAACTCGATATTGGTACCCCCTACACGGTTGTATATCCAAAACATCTTGCGAAGGTCGCTTGAAGTACATATTGTTAGCATGTAAATGCGCTTTAGGGTTAGGCTCATCAACGGGGATTTTGTCTTACAATGAAGAGAATTTCTTCCTTGTTGATTTGCTAATCTCCGTGGAAATCAATTCAAACAAATCATCATTCTTGATGTTGCTGTTGAATGAAGTGTAGAGGTAAGTTCCTAACAAGAAAACGGTTGCAAAAAATCTTTCTATAATTTTGTAACTGCGATTAAGCTTAAACCCCCTGGATAATGTTGTAAAATATGGTGGATGTGTAGAAGTATTTATAGACGATTTATAAGGATACAATTTGGGGTTCGACACCTAAAATGCTACCGACAATCAGTTTGAGCTTCGGCACCTAAAATGTTGCCAGAAATTGATTTGAGGTTTGGCACCTAAAATGTTACAAAAATAAGTTTGAGGTTCGGACCCTAAAATGTTAATGAAATTATATTTGGGGTTCGACACCTAAAATTTTACCGAATATGAGTTTAAGGTTCGACATCTACAATGTTAGTGAAAATTAGTTTGTGGTTTGGCACTTAAAATGTTACTAAAAATGAGTTTAGGGTTCGGGTCCTATAATGTTACCGAAAACCAGTTTTGGATTCGTAACCTAAATTGTTATGAAAATCAGTTTGGGCTTCAGACCCTAAAATGTTAATAAAATTAAGTTTTGAGTTCGGCACCTAAAATGTTACCGAAAATTTGTTTATGTGGTTCGGAAACCTAAAATATTACGAACATATTTCACTTTTTAAAAGGAAACAATTCAGTCGGCACCTAAAATGCTAGAAAAAATTAGTTTAGGGGTAAAACATTTCATTTGTCAACCTAAAATGTTAACCAAAACCTGTTTGAATTGGTTGGTAACCTGTAAATGGGAAAACAAGTAACGTCGTATATTAGCCGCATTTTAAATGTCGCGCCACAAACCTCCCAACAATTTAAGTGGGACAATTTTAAAATACAAAAGGGACAAGTTTTATTAGACAAATTGAATATTATATATCTCAAAATACGTGCAAAAGATGCAATCTTGGCCCGACTGATAGATTAGGGTAGGTCTGTTGTGCGATAGGTTATGCGGCTACTATACAGCGACACTGGTTTTCCGAGTTACAAGTTATGGTTTTGATTTTCAGTTGGCTAATGAAATATTTGACCCTTAAACTGGTTTTTGGTAACATTTTATGTGTCGAGTTAATTGTTTCCCTTTGAACTTATAAATTGAATAAGGTCGTAATACTTTAGGTTTCCTAACCAATGAAACTCCATTTTTGTAACATTTTAGGTGGCGAATGAAATTCTTTTACCTAACTTATAAAGTTCAATATCTCGCTAATAATTTAGGTTCCCCAACATCAAACTGGTTGTAGGTAACATTTTAGGTGCCGATTATAAAACTGAATTCAATTCACATTTTAGATTCAAACTGAAACCTAGGTAACCTTTTAGGTGTCATTATCGAAACTGAATTTCATAAACATTTAGGGTCTGAACGACAAACTTATTTTCGTCAACATTTTGGATTCAGAAGGCAAAATTGAATTCCGTTCATATTATAGGTCATGAACCCCAAACTCCTTGCCTGTAACTTTTTAAGTGCCGAACCCAAAACTAATTTTCCTGTAACATTTTAAGTGTAGAACCCCAAACTTAATTTCATTAGCATTTAATGATCTAAACCCCAAACTAAATACCCATAACATTTTAAGTGCCGAACCACAAATTGAATATCAATAACATTTGAGGTGTTGAACCCCAACTGAATACCGGTAACATTTTAGGTACCAAACCACAAATTGAATATCGGTAACATTTTAGGTGCAAAACCCTAAACTGAATATCGGTAACATTTGAGGTTCCAAACCCTAATTTTACCGTTACAAATCTTCTATAAATATTCTAGTGTACCATTGTAAGAACTATTAAAGTAAGGTTATCTAAAGAAATTGTTTATTATCATGGCAAGATTTTCTGTAACTGTTTTCTTTTTAGGAACAAACCTCAACACTTCATTCAACAGCAACATCAAGAAGGAAGAAATTGTCTTCATTGGAAGCCAGAATCAACAAGATGTTTAGGAGATACAACCGTGTAGGGGGTACCAACATTGAGTTGATTTCCACGGAGGTTAGCAAATCAACAAGGAAGAAATTGTCTTCACTGGAAGCCAAAATTCCCATTGATGATCTCGGCTTTGAAGCTCACTACATGCTACAGATATGTAATGCAAGCGACCTTCACAAGATGTTTAGGAGATAGAACTTTGTAGGGGGTACCAACATCGAGCTATATGTAAAATTTAATGAAAGTGTTAGTTCATCAAGAATCCGAGGAGTTTCTCCTCCTTTCGCAGAAACATACGTTGTTTGTGTATGTAATTCTAGGAGATGACATGAGAAAGAAAAAATAATTGAGGAATTGAATGTCACATCTAATATATCTATAGACTATGAAAACACGAAAACAAACTCTTCTTCCGTTCATTTTAACTAAAGTAAGGTAGCTTAGTAACAATGAAGCATGCATCTAATTTCATATTGTGCTTTTTAATCTAATTTATGTTTGTGTTGGTAATGATATTTCTCTAGGTTCCTCGAAAAAATGTCCAAATGTAATGGGAGTTGTCAACCAACTTAATCAGAGCTAAGTATATCATTTAACACGTTCGGCATCGTTTTAGCATCGAAAAGTATAAATACTATACTTCATATTTCGATATTATTGAATAGGAATGTTAAATCTTACACAATATTGTAACATTTAAGGTGGCGTTATCTTTAGAAGTAGCGCAACTCTTATATACATTTGGATACTCCCAATTACGTATGAACATGTAACAATAAATGAAGATGAACATTGTAGAAAAATAGTATCAATTTATTGTTACAGCTAAGATTCCTCACAAGAAAATATGGTTTTCCAAACGTTTTCTGACTAAGAGATTCCTGACATGAGTTGACACTTACAGTGATAAACTGTGATAAGAGTTTCCAAACATTTATGTTTGTGGCAAAGGTAAATTTAATCGTGTTCTCATTGTAGATGAAAATTTTTCTCAGAACGTAAGGGTATTCAAAATAGACTTGTAGAACATCGCATTGAATTGAAAGTTGTCAAATTTTTTTACAACCTTGTTACTTCATCCATCTGCAATTTGGATTATGAATTGTAATTTCTCAACGAAGAAGGGTGGTACCCGATTTCTCAATTCTTCAAAATTGATTGAATATCCATCATTGTGCATCCATTTAAAGAAAGCACAACAGCTCTACAAATTCGTAGAATAATGACTTAATCGAAACACTGGAACAATAACACTTATTGCTTAAAAACTCAAGTGCAAACTTAACACAATAACATAGAACAATGTTTCATTGGGCGCGTGATTTAGAACTTCCAAAGTTCCAGTACACATGGAGGGAAAACTGAAACTGAGATGGAAGTGGAGAGGAGTATAAGAATAGTATATAAATGTGTGTAATAAAATAAAGTAAAATAGCAATGGAAATTTGCAGAAAATGTAAGTGAAATAAAATAATTCATCCATAAAATATCCGCATAAAATTCCAAGAAATATTAAAAAGTTAAAAAGTCATGATATTAAAGTTCCGGAAAATCTAGCATGCGTGTACTGAATTCTTGACGAAGGGAGGTCATTTCCTTGTGAATATTAGAAAACTTAGAATCAACATGCTTACGAAGCTCAGCAAACTGATAATCAGCATGGTTTTGAAGCTGCACGAACTGCGAATCAGCATGGTTACGAAGGTCAGCTAATTGCGAATCAACATGGTCACGACAATTAACCATGTACTCAAGCAGTGAATTCACCGTAACATCCTCTGGAATTGTAGTTTCTTGTTCGACAGTCGAAGGGGAATGTTCTTCCTCATTTTTTGCGTTGCCGGCATCATTTGTGTCCTTATAAACCCAACGCTTTTCTTTTTCGTCAAAGTGGTATCTGCATTTGTGGGCTGAATGTCTGTCTATCTTTTCCTTTAAAGGGACAGGGGGTCCAAAGAAAAATCGATATCATTCTTCTAAAAGATGTGTGTAATGACACAAGCATATGGAAGAGAGGTTGATGCCCCATGGCCCTTAGTGACAACGGATACTATCTGGAGGAAAATGATTTTGGAAATGTTAGGAGAAACCTCAGTTCGATATTGGTTAAGCCAATATTTATCAATCACTCGGATTATTCCTGCCTTCCCACTGGACGGTCAAAAAAACAATGAAACAATAAGGTGAAAGATTCTCTCTTCAAAAGGAAGATTTTTGGGGCTATACCCTTTGCACTTTTGAATAGATGTGGTATCAGTTTCATCATAAGGGCCTTTATTTTGATTACCAAAATTATCTGCAATTGATTGGGGGTAATAGAGAGTTTCTTACGGATAACAAAAGAGTTAATGGCAATGATCTCAGATGAATTTGGGTCTTTTACAGTTTTGGCACTACAGTAAAAGATCCGTACAAGTCTTTCACAAACTTGAGGTTCGATTTTATGAAAAGCATTCCAACCCCATTTCTTGAAAGTTGACTACATTTTAAAATTGTAGGTTTCATTCTGAAGGAAATTCATGACTACAACACGTTCTTTATGAATTTTTTTGCCGTAGAAATGTTTATAATATTTGGTCTTTGCATCAGGGCCTCTAAAACAAGAATAATCAAAATAGGGTGTTGGGTCATCGGTTCGTTAACGTTTGGTTTCTTGCTGCATGGTTAATGGGTAAAGTGAAGAGGAGCTCAATGAGATTTGGGTTTAGGGTTCATATAAATATAGAAGAATGTATAAAGGTTTTCCTTGTATACAAATATGTCAATTTGTCTAATTTATTTTTTGTATACAAAAACCCTAACTCAAACGATTTCCTTCTATACAAATATGTCATATGTCTAATTTATTTTATTACCTATAGAAAATTTACAAACACATTATTTTGTTATTCTATTTAAATATTTAAATTCTTGTTGCTTGCTTGTGTGAAATAATGAAACCCAGTCAAAAAAAATAAGAAATTACATAAATTTAAATGAAAGTGAGTAAAAGAAATTGCATAAATTAAAAACAGTAAACCTACACATAGTCTAGTACCCAGTCCAACTAAGAGCTATGACAACATGCCAACAGTTGTAATTCATTCCTCGCTATTTGGGTCATATTTTTTTAGTTCCTCCACTTTGAATGGGTAAAGTCCCAAGACTGCCTCAAAAATGGTATCCCCCACCCATTGTTACAGTCCCGCCTTCGCACATAGTTTTGTGATCATATTACGAAAGAATAGATCTTATGGTTTGCTCATCGACATATTAGTTTCGGCGATGGCAGCGTGAATGAGTCGCGTCGGGTATAGGTCACGACCCTAGATGAGGGAGTCCAATAAAAACATCCTCTGGAGAGAAATTTTTTGTTGATATGAGGTTGGTAAAAGCCAGTTATTGATGATATGGGCCCAAAATTTTGAATCCGACATAAGTTGTCACCATTGAACCATTCTATCATGGCCTTCTCCAGTCCATTGAGTTCCTTGAACACAAAGGTCCCGCAAAATTAAGGAGTATGTTAAGTCTGCATCAAGTGGTGTCGGATTCCTGGTTGTCCGAGAATTCATAGTAACTTCCAATTGCGTCGGTAGAGAAATCCATAAACTACCCCCTAACATGTACCAGTTTCTCTCCATCGTGGCCGATGTGGGTGCAAAATTCTTGTACCCAGGATACATTGATGTCACATGGCTACTGAATAAATATATCCCACTTCCGGTTAGTTGGAGTCAGATGTAGCGGCAATGGAGTTAAAGGACGAAGCTTTGTGCAACATAATATGTTGTTGAAGACAAAGCAACGGATGAATTCAATTGAGACATTTGTATAAAAATGGAAATTGAATAAAGTTTTGCGATAATGGGATAGAAAGGAAAGGGTACTTCAGTGTTAAGCCATTAAGCAATTAATGGGGAAATGGTGTGTTGAACATGTTTATGTTTGTCGTTGTCATTAACCCTAAAACCCAAAATTTGAAGCCATATCCTAACCCCTTATTTGAAATCCTTGTCGATTGTTGCATTCTAATAAATGCCACTAAAATTATAAACCTTAAAGCATACAAATTAATTAATCTCATAAACTACTAACCCTAAACTATACCTTACACCATAACCCATCACTACTATGTTGTAAAGCATAAACCATAAACGTTAAGGCCATAGAAATTCGTCCTTTTAACCTTAAAGTCCTAAACTCCACCACAAAAAATTAATCTAATAACAAATAACCCTAAAGTTTTATACATGGGAGTTAGTCTTACCGAATTTGCTTTTGTTTCTGTAGGTGTTGACACTAAATTTTAGCCAGAGTAAAACCAAAAAGGGTGGAATCAATCGGATTTGATTTAAAATAGAAATAACAACCCATGATTATCAAGATCTTGGCCAAGATGCTAAAAATCATCCTAAATCATTCAAATCTTAGCCAAAATCAGAATGAATTTTAGCAAATGAGGCAAGTCAACACCAAATCTTCAAATAGGGAATGACTTGGCCGGATTTAAGGGATTTTTATTCCCATTTTCCATGTATTACAGTCTAAAAAAACTATATAAACCCCACCCCATTGTATTTGACAGACCAAATTTGAGTGAAAAATCACTAGAAAACTTGAGAGATTGTAGTAGAATTATAGAAGGAAAAGCTCGAATTTTCCTATGGTGTTGTAATCAAGATTGTTGGAATAGAAGCAAGCGAGTTTCTTCTTTTTGGTAACATGTTCTTCCTTTCTAATTATTTATTTTTTATTTATTCCAAAATTTGATTGTTAAATTGATATAAATTTTACCTTGGATAATTGGAAAAATATTGGTTCTCGAACCCAGACTTTTATTAAAATTAAAACCTTTTTGGGAATTGTTGGGCTTATTTTCGAAATAATTAAAAGAAAAGAGAGATTACGATGGTGGTAGGCGGTCGACACGGTGTCTCATAGGTGCTCTTCATTTTAGAAGAAAACCAAGAACAATTAAGGTTTGTTGTTGATTTAGGTGTTTGATCCATTTAAACTTAAAAAGAAAAAAAAAGTGTTTATGGGAAATTTTGGATAATTTTTCTTCATTAAAACTTTACGTTTTCACTTATTTTATTCCGAAAATGAAACTTTAAAACTTCACAAATCGGTCATTGTTTTCCTTTAAAAATTTGGTTTTAAGTTTCAATAATTTTAAATTATGTCATCTTTTTAATTTTCATTTAAAATATGTTTAAAAAACCATTTTCGAAAAGTCTCATTATTAAGTTTTAAATAAAACCAGTTAATACATTTTTAAAAAATATATTGTTTTACTTTTTATTTAATTATATATACATATATATTTAATTCTGCAATTTAATTTCATGTTTTCTTAATTTTATCTTTTAATTACTTCTTTACTTGCTTGTTTAATTAAAGAAATATAAATGTGGTGCCTTACTAAACGAAAATGACGAGTTAGCGCCAGGAGTGTTGGCAATGATTGGAGTTCATTTTCGAGTAGTAAGGTCATTAAAATAGACTTATATTCATAAAATGGACAAATAAATCGAAGTTTTTGTGAACTTGCAAATTCCAATTTTGAAAACGTTTTTGAAATCAATTAGGTACCAATTTTTAGGCGTTGTGGGGGTGCTAACCCTTCCCCACGTGTAACCGATCCCGAACCTGTTTTTCTGGTTTTCATAGACCAAAACCGTTGTTTTAATAAAATAAAATGTTTTATTCAAATAATCCTACTTTAAAGTGATCTAATCACACTTTTCAAAAAGATTGGTGGCGAGTCAGTGTTTTTAAAGTTTTCCAAAACGTCAAAGCTCGAAAGGGTTGCGACGGTAGGGTTTAGGGTAAATTATAAAATTTGAAGGGGACTAAAAGGAACACAACCCATAATCTTTTTTAATATTTTTGGGTAAGAATGAAATATAGAAAGTAAAATAAAGAAAAATATGAACATATTAAAATTAGGATTTAAATTTGATACATAGGCTATGTAAAATAAATTTTAGAGAAGCCTTCTTATTTATAGTATAAATTAAAATTAAACCTCAACCCTAAAAAACTAAATCGCAAACTATAATCCTTAAACCTTAAAATAATACATTTGTCACTGGCAATTTGAGTTGACTTTTTCTTTTATAAGTGTCGAAACACCTATTTCTTTGGTTCGAAACTATAATTTGAAAAGACGCATGTTCCCAAGAAATTGCACGTCTTTTCATTTTTTGTTTCATATCTGTGTAACTCGTTCCGATACGTCAGCAGCAGATAGGTCTTTTCAGTTGATGTGTCGGGTGGAATGCGTTAGGTTCATTTCAAAACCATTATCTTTGCATAATTATATCATATTAATTCGATATGAAATCATAGTTATTTATTTATATGATGGACTAACAAAATTGTGTTTTTGGAAAATTTATAATATGAGTTATGCGACTTGGTCCCCATTTCCGCTTGGATTGACATAAAGTGGGAAATGAGAAGTTCAAGGTACAATTTGGACTATCAGAATATCTAATTAAAAGAAAACTTAAATTGAAATCATTAGAAATACATGTTACAATTTATGTTGTGGTTGTAAAAGGGTTGGGGAGAATTTGCAGAGCATTACTCAGTGGAGTTTGGGTCTTTTGTGGTTTTCCAATACAAAGGGGATGATCAAATTCCTAAGATTTAATTTTTTATAGAACTGCTTCAGAGATCGAATATCCAAATACTCATTGGAATGTGGTGATTCCAGGGTGTGGTTGCAAAAAGGTTGGTGAGAATTTGCAGACCATTGCTCACTAGAATTTGGTGACATCGACGCGCCCCGATATAGTTCCAAACACTAATAAACTGGCTAATCATAGACTTTCGAATACCATTGTTTGTCGACTATGCACCTTAAAAATAAATCACCACTCCTCCAAGATTTATAAAATGATGTCTATGCCCAGTAACCATCCCCTTCAATAACAAAATGAAAACCACACATATAATGTTGTAGAGACGAAGACTACAAAGGAAAGAATTGTTAACGAGGGTATGACACTATGAGAAAAAATATTGACATGGTCCTTTACTTTCACTTTTCAGTGCTTATATATAAACCTATTTCGGTGCTCGCTACAATGTTTTGGGACATTGTTTATTATACTTAAACCGAACAAGTTTACGGTGCCGTTAGAAGTTTCAGTTTGTCTTATGTGTTTCGAACGTTATGAATCAGTTTCGGAACATCTTTCTATGACTTAAATCCCACTATTCTGCCTAATGTAACCATTGACAAGACTTATTTGCAGCTGACATATCGGAACAAGTAACATAGATTCTTGGCTTACTTTGAAAAGACTTCTTATATTGGGAACACGCGTAATTTGAAATTCGAATTGCATTGAACCAACGATTTGATTTATGACACACTTACTATTTCGACGGAAAAGACAGTTCGGACCAAGAACCACAAACGTCAAACAAGTGTCGAACTTACTGTAAAATTTAAAACTAAACTATTGGTTTGAACCGGCAATGTAATGTATTTTTTCATGAACATGCTTTATTACAATAAATTCTTTTACGTATTCTTTGAGCATTTTGAATACGACATTTATTGCTTAAAAGTTTAAATTCCTCTAAGAAAACATTAATCCCCCAAGATCAGATTATATCGCGTGAAGATTACCATATCAAAAGTAAAATTATATCAAACCAAAATATTTTTTCATTGAACATGCTTTATTAAAAGTGCAAGCCTAATCCCATTATTCTAAACATACCTGTAACCCCCTAAACCCGACCCAAGGGTTATGGGCCGAATCTAGGAAGTCGGATTGTAAACGTGTCCCTCAAGTAATTTAAAAATGGTGTCGTTTAACATTAAAATCCATATTTTGAAAACGCAATCGTATAGATAAAGAAATCTAAAATAAAGTAACAAAATATCCATTTAAAATTCTCATGTATGCTAAACAATTTAAAAATCCGCAAATAAATATAAGAGTAATCAAATTTACCTAAAAACCCAAAATAATGAAATAACTAGAATAAACCGAAATAAATCTGAAAACTAAAAATATTCATACTAAAAACTGTAATAAATTTGATAATTGTGGTCCTCCAAGTACCGACTCCTATGTCTGAGAATCTGAAATAGAAGCTAAGGGGGAGTCAGCTATTAAGCTCAGTGTGTCTCTAAGGTGCATCAGACAAAAAAATCACAAGAATCATACAGTCAACATAGTTATTTCAGCAGTCAATCGAACATACTAATATACAAGGCACGATGCACCTAAGTCTATGTCATGAACCCATCTACATCACCGTCCGAAGAGTAAGGTTCCCCTGAACCACTCTCTACATCATCACCATCCGAAGTGGAACTCAGCCCGAAGGGTGGAACCACTGATCCGAAGCGGAATTCAACCCGAAGGATGAAACCACTGAACTTCCTCCGTACATTTTCCCACCCGAATGATATGACATGAATGTTCCAATTCCAATCTGAATGCAACATCATTAGTCTGAAAATGCATGAGCATTTAATCCGATGATTAACTATTCAGATTCTGATGTATGATGTTTAACAGAATGACATACAACATATCACATAGTCCAGATCATAACATATCACATATCCCAAATCACAACATATTTTACAGTCAAACATCACATAACAGCAACATATTTCACAGTCAAACATCGTATAACAACAACATATTTCACAGTCAAACATCGTATAACAACAACATATTTAATATAGCACAAGCAGAGAACACACCTTAATCAGCTAACAGCTCAACGTCGAGAGTGACGTCTCCCACACTCAGATCTAGAAGCAGGCGAAACAAGATCGACACCTACAAGGGTTCACTAAGTCAAAATTCTCTACTACTATGCCACAATTTACTAACAGAAATTTATTTAAATTCTCATACGTGCAGAACTCGAAGGATGAGACGCAGGAGGTCGACCAGGCGGAGGAGGTGGAAGAATCTCAGTGTCCAAATCTATGTCACCTGAACGCAAACGAAATCCGATTTCAGAAACTAATTAACATTTTCTTTTTAACTAAGCATAAAATTGAATAAAAAGGCCAAAACAGTTGTTCGGGATCGAATTTAGAAAAACGGGTTGCGAATCTGGAACCGGAATGTCGAAAAACATAAAGTTGACGTTGGCCCAAAAAGTCAACGCTGACGTCATCATGGTCAATGATGACGTCATCGCTGACGTCAGCCTGCTTGCATCAGCAATGCCATCAGTGGATGACATCATTGCTGACGTCACCCGATCCAGTTCGATTTTGAGGGTTCAGCCCGGTTCAGTTTCATAATTCCGGTTCGGTTCTTAAAATCCCTAATTTTCAATTAACAAAATCCTACCCTAATTCCATATTAATTCCTCAAATAAATAACCTAACCATAATATCAACACAACCCCAACCGGCAGCGGCAACAACCAACAACTGGCGGCGACGGCCGTTCAACGCGGCAGCGACGGCCGAAGCTTACCCTAACAGATCTGACAAGGAACGGCGGAGGGACAGCGGCACGCGCGAGGATGTTCTCGATGAAGACGACGGCGAGGAGACGAATGAACCAAGGCAAACGGACGGTTTGAACCCGTTCCCAAGCTATCGACGACGATGAAGGTACAACCAAGTCGTGGTTTTGGTCGGACGGCCACGGTGAACACGCCGATGACCTAGAAGCGGTAACAGACGGCAAACGGCCCCTTAATCGGAGCTCAAACGAAAAGGAAGGGTTGCGGGAGAGGGAAAAATGAGAGAGAGATGCGGCTGACTTGAAAAAAAAATATGGCAGATAAAAGGCCATACAAGGCTTTTTACCCTAATGAATGGGTAAATCGCGAAGCAAGGGTTTCAACTTTTACCCACTTAACAAAATGTCCCCCGAAGTTCTAGTTTTAACAATTAGGTCACATAACTTTGATTTCTATGATTAAATCCCTAAATCAAATTAGGTTGCAAAAACAAAATACCCAAATTTTAGGTTATGAATTAGCGATTTAACTCAATTTAGGGTTTTTAATTTTAGGGGATTTTTGGGGTGTTACAATACCACTTCAAACATTTACCCTAAAACCCCAAAAAATGAATCCATAGATCTTACAATCACTATTCACTAATAATTAATAGTGCAAGCATAATCTCCTAATCTCTAAACTAAATTCATAACCCTAAACACTCAATTTGACATGTTGACCCCTAAACCCCAAACCTCAAGCCCTAAATCTTACAATCACTAATAATTAAAATGCAAGCCTAATCCCATAATCCCTAAACTAATCACATAACCCCAATTCCAAACACTCAACTTTAAACATGTATCGTTTATACCCACAAAACCAAAACATCAACCCCTAAATCTTACCATCAATAATAATTAAAATATAAGTCTAATCCCCTATTCCCTAAACTAATCTCATAACCCCAATTCCAAACACTCAACTTTAAACATGTATTGTTTATACCCACAAAACCAAAACATCAACCCCTAAATCTTACCATCAATAATAATTAAAATATAAGTCTAATCCCCTATTCCCTAAACTAATCTCATAACCCCAATTCCAAACACTCAACTTGAAACATGTATTGTTTATACCCCTAAACCCCAAACCTCAAACCCTAAATCTTACAATCACGACTAATTAAAATACAAGCCTAATCCTCTAATCCTTAAACTAATCTCATAACCCCAATTCCAAACAGTCAACGTGAAACATGTATTGTTTATACCCTAACCCCTAAACCTCCACCCCTAAATCTTACCATCACTATTAATTGCTACTTGGAAGCATTAAGGTTGATGGTTTATGGTTTAGGGCATACTGAACATAGTTGTTAGGGTTTATGGTAAAGTGCATGGTTATTACTTTACGAGATTAATGTGTATGAAGTTAAGTTGTTGAGCTACTTTAGGGTTAGTGGTTTAGGAGATGAATTTGTATGGTTTAAGGTTTATAGTTTTGAGCTTTGTGACTATTCGTCTATAATCTATATTCCTACGTTATTATATTATTGCTAATGTAATCTTTTTAAACCAGACATTGAATAGACATGCATTTATGGGGAACATTGAATAGACGAGTTACAGAGATTCGGAACGGACATTGAATAGTCATGCACCAGGTGGGAAAACTGAATAGACAAATTATTTTATTGAACGTGTGTATTTATAGTTTCGAACCTTTAAAGTTAAACTTAAAATACACAATGAGGAGTATCGAACGTGTGTATTTACAGTTTTGAACCTTCCACGTTAAACCTAACATTTTAAATGTTATAGTAACGATTTAAGTTTAGGTTATTAGTACCGTGGTACGTCTCCAAAACCATTATATTTGGTTCGAAAATTGTTTAACTATGTTGGTGTTGTGCCGAACTGTCTTTTTCTTTGCAATATTAAATTTTCCATAAATACAAAGAAACCCCAACACCAACTGTTACTGTAAAAAGTTATTGTGGCATTTTGAGGGAAAAAATAAAATATTCATTTTCAAGTTCTATAGAATTCTAATTTCAGAAGGCACCTCCTTCTGAGATAAGAATGTCGTCAGTAAGAAGTCATTCGAATCTCTGGAAACCGTTCATATTCGACAACAGAGATATGATAAATCTTTTTAATTTTTTCACTATGCACAACAATTTAAAAAAATGTATTCAATCGAAGTTTCGAAATGTGCAAATATTGAAATCCATATATTAACCGAAAATCTTATATACATTGTTAATAATACCAGTTTATTTGGTTATGATCATTGTTACGAAAAATTATATGAAGTCTTAAAACTGGTTTAGATGTAAGCACGAGAAACAAAGGGCCATATCCCCGTCAAAATCTATTTTCCATTATAAATAGTTAAATACATCATAAATGCCGGGTTCGATATTCTTGTTTCCATTATAAATAGGAATCCTTTGTGTCCCTTGTGACATACCCTCATTCATTAGCAATTTTTCCTTTCTAATGTTAGTCTCTAAAGCATTATACATGTGTGGTTTATGTTCTTAACTGGAGGCGATGGAAACCATGCGGAGACTTCGTTTATTAGAGCCTGGATGAGTTTTTGTTTGGTTTTCTTCTCGACAAACAATTGTATTTGAAAGGCTATGTTTAGCCACTTGTAGGGATGGACAACAACATACATGTTTGTTTTAAGCAACCTAAAAGGCTTCGCTTATTAGAACCTTGTTTTCTTGGTCTCAAGATTTTTCAAAAACTGTTGTTTGTTGTTGTTTGGAACTACATCCGCATGCGCCTCATTCAGAGCGGAGTCTTGGAGATGTAGTAAGCAACCTGACCATAAGGAAATTTAACATTTTTTCACTTATTGTTGTCATGTTTTCTTATGCAAAGGTCTGGAATTATCACAAGAATTGTAATGGTAGCCTGAAACAAACCAACAGTGGTAGGCTATGCACTTGCATGATTCAGAACTCCTTGGTCTCTACACAATTACAATGGACATGCCTATATTATCAATGGTATTTGCTTTGCTTGCTGTATTTACTGGCTCTCGAATCTCGTCCAGGTTCAAGTGAGAAGCACCTAACCGTTGAGGACTGTCGCAACTGCTAATTTACGGTGGAGTTTTCACAATAATTATAAAGCCCAGATACAAACTAATTGTCGGTGCTTATGCACATCCATGTATTGTCCGTGTGATATATTTTTAGGGTGTTTGGCAAACAACTTTTTGAAGAGCTTTTAGCTTATTTGGGTATAAATAGCTACCAAACCCTCCATTTTTGGTGCAAAATAAGATGAAATAGATAACGTTGAATTTCGAGTGATTTGGAAGAGCTGATTGCAAAATAAGATCTTAAATGACGTCTACTTATGAATCAATGAAATTTATTTTATTATTATATTTTTAGTTATAGATTATCAAGTATATTTTAGTTAAGAAAATCCTTGTTTTTGTTTTCTGTTTTTTTTTTAATTTTTGTACAAGTTTCGCTACTTAGTTTGCAAGTTTTAAAACTTGTCCTCCAAATGAAAATGTTAGACATCTTTAACTCTTTTTATTTCATTTGTTTGAGTTTTTCAACAAGTTTAAAAACTTATTTATTAAGTCCGATACTTTGTCCAAACTGAACATTTTGAGTTAAGAAAATATAACAAAACATGAAAGTGGAATTGGCGTCAGGAATCTCTAACCTCGCATCAAGAATCGACGTTAATAGGGAAACGACGTTTGGAACACGTGTATGGTTGTTGTTTTCATGTGGAAGAGGAATTGGTAGAACTAGGAGATAGAGTTAGATGTGACTATTTAGATTCTCTCATGAATCTGAACTGGGTAGGAGTGTAATAGAAGTATGTCTCAAGGCATTGGTTTATCCTCTAAACCCCTAAAATTTCAGCCCTAAACTATAAACCAGTAACCCTAAACCCTTATCCAAATGCCTTGTAGATTGTTGGCTTAATTACTGGAAAGAGAAATATAAACCTTACAACATACAATTTAATCACATAAACCACAACTCCTAAACTACACCTTACACCATATAGATTAATCACATAAACCACTAACTCTAAACAAAATACCATAATTTTTAATACTATTTATTTTGGTAAAATGAACACATAACAGAGGGACTTAAATCCTACACCTAAAAACCAAAATTCCAAAAAAATGTATGGGAAAAAGAAAATGGTGTCATTATATTTATAAAATGGTGTCATTTATATAATTTTAAAATTTAGTATATACAATTTATATGGGAAAAGGAAATTCCAAAAAAATTGGAGTGTCAACAGACACCCATTGTTATACATGGCTCCGCACATAACTAAATTGAACACAAATAGAACCACATTAAAACTATTTGGGTACAAATTAATTTTTTTGGAGCAAAGTAATATGATAAATGCTAATTTTTGTGACAATGAAAAGTTAAACGGCAGTTGAAGGGACTATTGAGTGCATAAAAGTTCTATATTTTACCCCTCATTTACCCATATTTTTGCCGCACTCAAGCATGATTTAATGCATTTAGGATATATTTTTGCATACACATCACAATTAGATAAAACTACACAGATACTGCCGAAATTGGTCACTTTTGCAGATGTCTGCCGCGGCAGCAACCCAGGGCAGCAAAGGAGCAGAGGCGAGTTGCGGAGCTAGAATTAAAGGACAAATAGCACTGACTATCGTGACACATGTCGTGGCAGCTATGACGATAGAGAGACACTGAGGTGGAAAAGTGAATTGGAGCTCAACAGATAGAGGATTTCAAGCCGGTATGTCGTGGATCACTCACATATTTTTCTAAGCCTTGAAGCAAAAGGAAGGTCAGGCCCAGAGTTCAAGGAAGAAAGTCAAAGCAAGAAAAGAGGACGAATTAAAGACATCTACTCAGAAGATTTAGTCTTTAATAGAGTTGTACTTTAATTTAGACTTATATTCTTGCCGTATTAGAAAACATGGACCCAATGCCTATATAAAGGCATGTAATTCGACCTAGGGAAGGAGATCTCACTCCTAGCCGTCTTCCCCCTAAACCCTAGTTGTTTCTCTCTCTTCATCATGTTCTAAACTTCCCCAAGGGCTAAGGGTTGATCTTGTAAAGTAGTTGTAGGGATTGTATTGTTCTTAGGATTTTTTATGTTCAAGTAATAAAAACTTCAAGTTTATTTACTCTGGTTTTTCAACATCTCATAAGAGCATCGGGAGAGCATTGTGATGTTATCCATTTGCTTAATATCGATAGAGTTAAGCATTCAAAAGGAGTAAATAAGTGTTTTCCAGTTTATGGTTAAACCATCTTGGCTTAGAGATAAGTACAAGGTTAAGTGGCTAAAGAAGAATTCACAAACATTGGTGTTCACCCTTTGATTTATGTCGTGAGATATCATAAAAGACGTGTTCATCAACAGAACTTGGACCTAGGGATCGGACAAGTCATAACAGGGATTCTTGCCAAGCTTGAAGTACAGAGTTGTTGATCGCTGTCGCGACATCAACGGATCTCTGCCGTAATAGGAACGACGACATAACAACAGAAGTTCCTCTGGACAGTGCAACACCTGCACGACTGAGCAATTCAATACCAGCCTATTCTCTCAATCTGATTTCATTATCTTTTATTTTAGCTATTTCTCAAGCTTACTTCAAACAATCATTTAAACTATTTCTTTTTCTTGTACATCAATTAAAGGATAGAGTTATTTCTAGTCTATGTGGAGACGATATCTGATACTCTAGTATCACTTTACTACTTGCGTCGTGTACACTTGCACTATTTGCGATAGTCTTATTTACACGCATCAAGTTTTTGGCGCCGTTGCCAGGGACTGGCAACATACCGTTACCTTTTCATTACTACACTTTGTTTTCATTTTTATTTCCTGTTTTTAGTTGTTTTATTTTCCCCGTGCTTTTCACAAGGCTCTCTTATTGCTTATGCGTATATTGAGACATGGTAAGGAACATGAGTACGAATTAGACCCAAAAATCGAACGCACATACCAACTCATGAACCAAGCCCGACTCTTGATAGAAAGAAACAACTATCTTGAGGAGGGACTGGAAGTAATGGTGAACGGAAGGCAAGACAATAGGGAAGATGATAACAACAACCCCAGGGGTAATGTGGATCCTCCTAATGACCCCCGAAATGATCTGCCGCCGCCCGCTGCCCCAGCAACACGACAGACTTGTCGAGAGTACATGGATAACGACCATGTTGAACTGGAAACTACCCTGCCAGATGTGGAAGCTGAACGCTTCGAATTGAATCTTGTCATGTTCAGCATGATAAATTCTGATGGCCAATTTGGTGGTTCTGCTACTGAGGACGCACGTGAACATCTGAAAACTTTCCAGGAAATCTGTGGATCATTAAGACTACCAGGAATAAGTCCGAAAGTACTGAGGCTCCGGCTATTTTCTCATTCATTGAGGGATAGAACAAAAACCTGGTGGAATAAGTTAACGTCGGGTTCAATAAGAACTTGGGCTTATCTTTCTCATGAATTTGTTTCTCGTTTTAACCCTTCTCATTTATCTGAAAGATTACGTAACGAGATTGCTACTTTTCAACAAGAAGATGATGAACCAATGCATGAGGCGTGTGACTGATTTAC
Source organism: Hibiscus tridactylites (assembly GCA_958450335.1). Classification (NCBI taxonomy): domain Eukaryota; kingdom Viridiplantae; phylum Streptophyta; class Magnoliopsida; order Malvales; family Malvaceae; genus Hibiscus; species Hibiscus tridactylites. The sequence continues at coordinate 19,097,427 of OY288289.1, read as the reverse complement.
GACTCTCTTACGAAACTACCCAATGCATGGATTCCCTGTATGGAATCAGGTTGTCAAATTCTACAACGCTGCCAATGCACACACTTGACTGAGAATAGATTCAACAGCAAATATGTAACCCCCTTAACCCGGCCTAGACGGTTGACCCGAATTAAGAAAGTCACACGGGGAAAACCAAAGTCAACCCAAAAGTCAACCTTGATTAACGACCCTTTTTTTTCTTTTTAATCTTGTCTAGATGCACATTATTCCTAATTGTGATCACACAAACATCATTCTCAAAGATCACAAACATCAGAGATCAAACAGGGACCCAATTGAACAAATTACAACTTTAGGGACCAAATTGTAATTTCTGATAATTAAAAGGACTTAACCCAATTTAAAGTTACCAACTTGAAATTAATCAGGTTTCATGCTTCTCTGTGAAATTTCAGCTCAAAAGGACTTCCCAAGCTCATACAATTGAACAAACAAGATTCAGGACCAAAACGTAAACAATTCAAAACATATAACTGCCAATGTCAGCCCCTAACGGTCGGCCGTTCCGAAACCGATCAACCCCGTCCGAAACACGGGCCGTTCCGAAACCGATCGACCCCGTTCCGAAACACGGGCTTGGCAGAGACCAAACCGTTTCGAAACGGTGCATATCGTTTCAGACGCTTGGGTTCATGTAAGGCACCCGTTCCGAAACGGTACACACTGTTCCGAAACGCCTACACAGATTGCAGCAAACAAGCATACCAAAACATGCAATTGACCATTCAAACATGCTCCAAATGTCACCAAACTTTACCAGCATGCAATTCAACATATTTAAGACTTATAGGCACCATCACAACATCAATCTAACATCATATGCAAAAAGCCCCAATTCTATAGGCATGCTTCCTACACAAGCTAGCCACTCAAGCATCAAACTTCCAAAACAAGCATATAAGGTTCCAATTCAAAAACCAGCAATCTCAACAACATTCAACATACTTAGGGAGTCTCAAACACCTCCCAAAACATACACATTGGTCCCTCATTGTCAAATCACACAAAAGCTAAGTTGTTCTTATAAAACCTTCATACATTGAGCTACACTTGAACTTAATTGCTTGCCCTTTCTTGCTGCCCCTCAAGATACTCTAATGCTCTGCATTATTGAATTAAGAAAACGTAGAGAGCGTAAGCAAAAGCTTAGTGAGGCATGCTCGTTTAAAACAATTCAATAATGCAATTAAAACCATTTATAAACCATGCTTAAAATCAATCTTTGCACATGCTCAAAAGCATACTTAAAACAAGCAATCTCATGCTTCAACATAAACATTAAAACAAGCATCTCATGCTTCACAATATACTCAACATGTCATATTGGCTCAAGTGATACATTTCATTTCTTAAAACAAGTTCAACAACTTTCCCAAGGACTTTTAAACACCTTGGCCCCAAGGACTTTTAAACACCTTGGCCATGGACTTTTAAACACCATGAATGAGGACCACACAAGGACTTTTAACCACCTTTGTGTCCAATGCTTGAATCACCCCAAGGACTTTTAAACACCTTGGCCCCAAGGACTTTTAAACACCTTGGCCCCATGGACTTTTAAACACCATGGCCCCATGGACTTTTAAACACCATGGAAAGGATCACCTAAGGACTTTTAACCACCTTAGTGTCCGCAACAAGACTCATCCAAGGACTTTTAACCACCTTGATGATCTTAAGTAACAAGGCTCACTCAAGGACTTTTAACCACCTTAGTGACCTTAATCTTTTCAAAACATCACTTGCCAATATACATCATTATCATCATTTAATCCACTGTTTTAAAGCATTAAACCAAGCCATTTTCATCATGCATTTCAAAGCATCAAACCACATTTTTTTCAATGTACAAAAGCAAGGAACTCCTACCTAGAGTTACCTTCAACATATGGCTTACATAATCAGCAAAATCCATGCTAAAACATGCTTTCAAAACAGTAATTAAAAACATGCAAATCATCATTTTGCATCACATCAAAACATGGCCACCACTAGAGAGAAAATCCGAAAACTTACACTTGAGCTTAGCAAAGTTGTTTAGACTTAAACTAAGCTCCCAAAACCTTCAAACCTTGGTTTTAAAAGCTGAAATCCAATTTCCACAAATGCACTCACCGATTTCCACTTTGCTTCTAGCCAAAGCACCAAAACAAGCTTCCGGATCAACCAATCTTGGATCCAAAGATGCCTCCCCTGTTTCAACACATCAAAGCAGAGGATTAATGCATCATCATGCATTAATTGCTTCAATGAAAGCATCTAAACTCGCTGCTCTCATCCAACCTCCATTTTCGGCCACCAAACACAACCGAAAATGCATCCAAACCACTTCTAAACAAAGCCCAGCCATAAACCAGCAAAACCTCACTTCCATTAACATCAAATAACATCTAAAAAAACAACCTATTAACAACCTTATACCTCCAGCAACATCAGATCACCAAGATCACCTCAAAAACTACCTTGAAACACAAGCTAAACTTAGGAAACTCAACCTATCCGGGATTGCATCAATCAAAACTCAATTCCACATCATTTTAGAGATCATTTAACATCAAAAACACCTCTTAAATCACAGATTACTCAGATCTAACGAAAATCATCAAAAATCATCAAAATCTTGCATAATAAGCCAAGATCCATAAATCAACTTAAAAGCCTTTAATTAAACATTAATTTAGGATTGAAAACTTAGGAATTTCAGTAAAGAACTGATAGTTTAGAGGAGAAGGACGTTCTTATCTCCAAACTTGTGTTTCTCCACTTTTTGGAATCAAAATGCTTGTTGAATTTTGTAGCAATTGAAGAGGTTTTGAAGATATGTTGATTTGGAATCAAATGAGAGTTGAAAGGAGGAATTTAGGTGAGAAAATCAGAAACAAATCTCTGGAAATGGAGTGTTTGGTTTGAGAGAAAATGAGAGAAGGAAAGTGAGAAGTTAGTTGAGAAAATTGCCAAATGAGCTTTTCCCTCCTTTTTGATATCTTTAAAATCAGAAAATAGCTTATAATATCTTAGAAAAATCTGGAGAAACCACTTTTGGATTAATAGCTCCTTAAAGATTCAAAGTTCCAACCCTTTATAAAACAGCCACCAAACTTGCGAAAATTACATTTTGGTCACTAGCCAAAATTTCACACTTCCAAAACTCATTTTCCAAAATTGATTTCACAGTTCACTTAATTATATTAAAAGATGATTTTAGAACATTTTTCCATATTTTTAATGCAACCCGAACTAGGCTTTCCTAATTTAACCTCTTTAGATTCGAACAACACTTTGACCAACCGGTCAACGCCCAAAACTCCTAAGCCCAAAACCGGGGCGTTACAACTCTCCCCCCCTTAAGAAATTTCGTCCTCGAAATTTATCTGAAGGAAAGAGATAAGGAAACTGCTTCAACATGTCTTCCTTCCGCTCCCACGTGGCTTCCTCAACACCTCGATGCTTCCACAGCACCTTCACCAACTCAATGGTCTTGCCACGAAGAACCTTGCTATCCGAATCCAGAACCTTCACCGGTTCCTCATCATAGGTCAAATCCGGATTCAAAACCACATCCTCCACAGGCATCACATGTGAAGGATCAGACCTATACTTCCGGAGCATAGAAACATGGAACACATCATGAATCTTCTCCAACTCCTGAGGTAACCTCAACCGATATGCAACAGGACCCACACGCTCAACCACCTCATATGGTCCAATGTACCGAGGGCTCAACTTACCCTTCCGGCCAAACCTCATCACCTTCTTCCAAGGCGAAACCTTCAAGAACACACGGTCACCCACCGCATACTCTATCTCCTTACGCTTCAAATCCGCGTAAGACTTTTGCCGATCAGAGGCAGCCTTCAACCTCTCACAAATGAGCTTCACCTTCTCGGTGGTCCCTTTCAACAAAGCAGGCATCGAAACCAACTTTTGACCAGTTTCAGCCCAACAAAGAGGAGTCCTACACTTCCTCCCATACAGAGCCTCATAAGGTGCCATCTGTATACTCGCCTGATAACTATTGTTATAAGCGAACTCAACCAAAGGCAGATGCTTCTCCCAAGAACCTTGGAACTCAATCACGCAGCATCTCAACATATCCTCCAAAATCTGAATAACCCTCTCAGACTGACCATCCGACTGAGGATGATAGGATGTACTGAAATGCAACCTTGTACCCAGAGCTTGATGCAAACACTGCCAAAAACGCGATGTGAACCTCGGATCCCTATCCGACACAATCGACTTAGGCACACCATGCAACCTCACTATCTCAGCAATGTACAGCTCTGCCAGCTTATCCAAAGAAAACGTAGTATGCACAGGCAAGAAATGCGCACACTTCGTCAGGCGATCCACAATCACCCAAACAGAATTCTTCTTTGATGGAGACAAAGGCAAACCAGATACAAAATCCATGGTAACCCTCTCCCACTTCCATTCAGGGATTTTCAACGGTTGCAGCAAACCAGAAGGAACCTGATGTTCAGCCTTAACTCGCTGACACACCAAACACTTGCTCACAAACTCTGCAACATCCTTCTTCAAACCTACCCAATAGTACTCATCACGAAGATCACGATACATCTTAGTACTACCAGGGTGCATAGCAAAAGGACTACTATGACCTTCAGTCAGAATAGCACGCCTCAACTCAACATCAGCAGGCACTACTATCCGACTACCAAAACACAACACACCATCCTCATTAAAGCAGAAATCCGAAGGTCTACCCTCCGCGATATCCTGAACATGAGACACCAAGGAATCATCCAGCAACTGCTTTTCCTTGATCAACTGAACCAAAGATGGTTTCACTTGCAACTCAGCAACAAGACCACCATCTCGCGATATGCTCAAGCTAGCAAACATCGCCCTCAGCTCAACAGCTACCTTCCTACTCAAGGCATCCGCAACAACATTAGCCTTACCAGGATGATACTTAATCGTCAGATCATAATCCTTGAGCAACTCCAACCAACGTCGCTGCCTAATATTCAACTCCTTCTGAGACATCAGATACCTCAAACTCTTGTGATCCGTGTACACAGTACACTTCTCACCATACAGATAATGTCTCCAGATCTTCAGAGCAAACACCACTGCAGCCAGCTCAATGTCATGCGTAGGAGAGTTGCGCTCATGCACCTTCAACTGCCGCGATGCATAAGCCACAACCTTACCCTCTTGCATCAGCACACACCCCAAACCAACATAGGATGCATCACTATAGACCACAAACTCTTTCCCTGATTCAGGCTGAATCAAGATAGGAGCTTGCGTCAAAGCCGCCTTCAGCTTCTCAAAAGCTTGCTGTCTCGCTTCCGTCCACTCATACTTAACATCCTTTTGCAACAGCTTCGTCAAAGGAGCAGCAATCTTGGAAAAACCATCCACAAACCTCCGGTAGTATCCCGCCAAACCAAGGAAACTACGGACTTCATGAACAGACTTAGGAACTTTCCAGTTCATCACCGCTTCAATCTTCTAAGGATCAACATGAATCCCCTCAGCTGAGACCACATGCCCAAGAAACACCACCTCCTTAAGCCAGAACTCACACTTGCTCAGCTTAGCATAAAGCTGATTCTCCAACAAAGCTTGCAGCACAACCCTCAAATGCTCTTCGTGCTCCTCCTCAGTACGCGAGTACACGAGGATATCATCAATGAATACCACAACGAACTTGTCCAGGTATTCATGAAAAACACGATTCATCATGTCCATGAAAGCAGCAGGAGCATTTGTCAAACCAAACTGCATCACCAGGAACTCATAATGCCCATACCTTGTCCTGAAAGCTGTCTTAGGCACATCCACATCCTTCACCTTCAACTGATAATACCCTGACCTCAAGTCAATCTTAGAGAACACAGCAGCTCCCCGAAATTGATCAAAGAGATCATCAATCCTCGGCAAAGGATACCGATTCTTGATAGTCAACTTGTTCAGCTGACGGTAATCAATGCACATCCTCATAGTGCCATCTTTCTTCTTCACAAACAAGACAGGAGCACCCCAAGGCGACACACTCGGCCGGATGAAACCACGATCTAGCAGCTCTTGCAACTGCGTCTTCAGCTCCTTAGGTGTCATTCTATAGGGAGTAATGGACACATGAGTTGTATTCTCATACAGCTCAATCCCAAACTCCACCTCGCGATTAGGAGGTAAACCAGGCAACTCTTCAGGAAAAACACTAGGAAACTCCTTCACAACCTTGATATCTTGCACCCTCAACTCCATAGAGCTAGGATTCATCACAAAAGCTAGGTAAGCTTCGCAACCTTGCCTCAGCATCCTACTCGCCTCCAAGGTAGACACAACATTAGCAAGAAACTTCACATTCTCACCAACCACCACAACTTCATAATCATCCGCAAGCTTAAGCGAAACCCGCTTATTCTCACAATCCACAACAGCACGATGCTCAGCAAGCCAATCCATACCAAGGATCACATCAAAACCATAGAAAGGCAACTCCATAAGGTCAACATGTAAGACATGTTCTTGAACAACCAAGGGACACCTTCTATAAAGCTTTCGAGTCACAACAGTTTCACCAAAATAACTAGTGACACGAACACCAACATCCAAAGACTCAACAGGCAAACCAAGCAATTCAGCATGCTCACGCAAAATGTATGAATGCGTAGATCCAGAATCAATCAAAGAAAGCAATGACAAGGATTGCAAAGTAAAGGTACATGCAATCACATCAGCATCATTCCTTCCCTCGCGCTGAGCATACACCCTCGCTTGGCCTCCACCCTCAGGCTGAATAGCCACAACATGGGCTACTCCGCGACCACCTTCCTCTCTCCTCTGGAAATTACCACGGCCGCGCCCACGACCTCTCTGCTGTGCAGCTACAACAGGAGCACGATCTTGGCCACCAGCCAACCTCGGACAATCTCGCCTCAGATGATCAACAGAACCACAGTTCCAACATCCATTCCCAGCTGTCGCAACAGGAGCTTGCACCTCCCTCACAGCTCGAGGACAGTCACGCTTCATGTGACCACGCGAACCGCAGATCCAGCAAGCACTAGGATCAGCTCTAACAAAACCACCTCTAGCAGGTGCACCACCACCTCTCTTGGCTGAGGACTGATACTTCTGATCACGTCCCCTCTTGTTCCGTCCACCTCCGGAACTATACTCAGCAGCTCTCTTGCCAGAACTTGCTCCAGCCCCTTTCGCAGCTAAACCCAAGTTCATCTCAATGTCCTTGGATCGGCCAACCAACACATCAAAATCATTGTACTCAGCAGCCAACATGTAGGTCTTTACTTCCGTCACCAAGCCATAACGGAACCTTTCGCACCTCTCTCGCTCATCAGGTATCAGCTCCGGTGCATACTGACTGAGCCGTACGAACTGCACTTTATACTCAGCCACACTCATGCTCCCTTGGGTTAGAGACATGAATTCACGCTTTTTCTCATCCAGATATCTCACTCCAAGATATCTCCTCTTGAACGCATTCTGAAAGAATGTCCAAGAAACATCAGCTTCAGCCATCCCAGCTATGGTGGTCGTCCACCACTTATATGCATAGTCCTGCAGCAAGGACACAACACAGCCCAACTTTTGCACATCCGTGCAGCTCATCTGACCCAAGATACGCTTGGTACTCTCTAGCCAAGCTTCCGAACTCTCAGCAGACATACCCCTGAACTCAGTCCCTCCAAGACTGTGCAGACGCTCCAAAGGTAATCTGACTCCAGCATCTCCCTGATGCCCAGCTCCTTGAGCTCCAGCTACTGCTGCTTGAAAAGCACCCGCAATAGCTTGTACCAGCATAGACATATCAGGCATAGCTTGCCCCTGACCAACCTCTGGTCCAGCAGCTCCAGCACCAGCTGCAGCTTCAGCTCGCTCACCTCCAGCACCACCACTACCAGGCGGAGGAGGGGGTAACACTGCACTACCCGTATTCTCTTTATTCTCATTCTCGTTAGGAGCCGTAGCTCGCACACTACCTCTTAACTCTCTACGTGGTGCCATACTTTTACCATGCAATCACAATGCAAAATAAAACAATTCAAGCCCAGCAAGGTAAGCAATCCAAGTATTCAAGCTCAATTTCATTCAAAATCAACATCATTTCATTAGCTTTTGTTTGGCAATGGGTACCCTCAACATGCAACATCATAACATACATCTCAATTGCATCAACATCACAAGCCACTGAACATGCTTTCAATCAACAAGCATACAAGCCAAACATACTTCAATCATGCATACATTCATTCCCAATTACTCGAGAACTCAGCTCTGATACCACCAAATGTAACCCCCTTAACCCGGCCTAGACGGTTGACCCGAATTAAGAAAGTCACACGGGGAAAACAAAAGTCAACCCGAAAGTCAACCTTGATTAACGATCCTTTTTTTTCTTTTTAATCTTGTCTAGATGCACATTAATCCTAATTGTGATCACACAAACATCATTCTCAAAGATCACAAACATCAGAGATCAAACAGGGACCCAATTGAACAAATTACAACTTTAGGGACCAAATTGTAATTTCTGATAATTAAAAGGACTTAACCCAATTTAAAGTTACCAACTTGAAATTAATCAGGTTTCATGCTTCTCTGTGAAATTTCAGCTCAAAAGGACTTCCCAAGCTCATACAATTGAACAAACAAGATTCAGGACCAAAACGTAAACAATTCAAAACATATAACTGCCAATGTCAGCCCCTAACGGTCGGCCGTTCCGAAACTGATCAACCCCGTTCCGAAACACGGGCCGTTCCGAAACCGATCGACCCCGTTCCGAAACACGGGCTTGGCAGAGACCAAACCGTTTTGAAACGGTGCATACCGTTTCGGACGCCTGGGTTCATGTAAGGCACCCGTTCCGAAACGGTACACACTGTTCCGAAACGCCTGCACAGATTGCAGCAAACAAGTATACCAAAACATGCAATTGACCATTCAAACATGCTCCAAATGTCACCAAACTTTACCAGCATGCAATTCAACATATTTAAGACTTATAGGCACCATCACAACATCAATCTAACATCATATGCAAAAAGCCCCAATTCTATAGGCATGCTTCCTACACAAGCTAGCCACTCAAGCATCAAACTTCCAAAACAAGCATATAAGGTTCCAATTCAAAAACCAGCAATCTCAACAACATTCAACATACTTAGGGAGTCTCAAACACCTCCCAAAACATACACATTGGTCCCCCATTGCCAAATCACACAAAAGCTAAGTTGTTCTTATAAAACCTTCATACATTGAGCTACACTTGAACTTGATTGCTTGCCCTTTCTTGCTGCCCCTCAAGATACTCTAATGCTCTGCATTATTGAATTAAGAAAACGTAGAGAGCGTAAGCAAAAGCTTAGTGAGGCATGCTCGTTAAAAACAATTCAATAATGCAATTAAAACCATTTATAAACCATGCTTAAAATCAGTCTTTGCACATGCTCAAAAGCATACTTAAAACAAGCAATCTCATGCTTCAACATAAACATTAAAACAAGCATCTCATGCTTCACAATATACTCAACATGTCATATTGGCTCAAGTGATACATTTCATTTCTTAAAACAAGTTCAACAACTTTCCCAAGGACTTTTAAACACCTTGGCCCCAAGGACTTTTAAACACCTTGGCCATGGACTTTTAAACACCATGAATGAGGACCACACAAGGACTTTTAACCACCTTTGTGTCCAATGCTTGAATCACCCCAAGGACTTTTAAACACCTTGGCCCCAAGGACTTTTAAACACCTTGGCCCCATGGACTTTTAAACACCATGGCCCCATGGACTTTTAAACACCATGGAAAGGATCACCTAAGGACTTTTAACCACCTTAGTGTCCGCAACAAGACTCATCCAAGGACTTTTAACCACCTTGATGATCTTAAGTAACAAGGCTCACTCAAGGACTTTTAACCACCTTAGTGACCTTAATCTTTTCAAAACATCACTTGCCAATATACATCATTATCATCATTTAATCCACTGTTTTAAAGCATTAAACCAAGCCATTTTCATCATGCATTTCAAAGCATTAAACCACATTTTTTCAATGTACAAAAGCAAGGAACTCCTACCTAGAGTTACCTTCAACATATGGCTTACATAATCAGCAAAATCCATGCTAAAACATGCTTTCAAAACAGTAATTAAAAACATGCAAATCATCATTTTGCATCACATCAAAACATGGCCACCACTAGAGAGAAAATCCGAAAACTTACACTTGAGCTTAGCAAAGTTGTTTAGACTTAAACTAAGCTCCCAAAACCTTCAAACCTTGGTTTTAAAAGCTGAAATCCAATTTCCACAAATGCACTCACCGATTTCCACTTTGCTTCTAGCCAAAGCACCAAATCAAGCTTCCAGATCAACCAATCTTGGATCCAAAGATGCCTCCCCTGTTTCAACACATCAAAGCAGAGGATTAATGCATCATCATGCATTAACTGCTTCAATGAAAGCATCTAAACTCGCTGCTCTCATCCAACCTCCATTTTCGGCCACCAAACACAACTGAAAATGCATCCAAACCACTTCTAAACAAAGCCCAGCCATAAACCAGCAAAACCTCACTTCCATTAACATCAAATAACATATAAAAAACAACAACCTATTAACAACCTTATACCTCCAGCAACATCAGATCACCAAGATCACCTCAAAAACTACCTTGAAACACAAGCTAAACTTAGGAAACTCAACCTATCCGGGATTGCATCAATCAAAACTCAATTCCACATCATTTTAGAGATCATTTAACATCAAAAACACCTCTTAAATCACAGATTACTCAGATCTAACGAAAATCATCAAAAATCATCAAAATCTTGCATAATAAGCCAAGATCCATAAATCAACTTAAAAGCCTTTAATTAAACATCAATTTAGGATTGAAATCTTAGGAATTTCAGTAAAGAACTGATAGTTTAGAGGAGAAGGACGTTCTTACCTCCAAACTTGTGTTTCTCCACCTTTTGGAATCAAAATGCTTGTTGAAACTTGTAGCAATTGAAGAGGTTTTGAAGATATGTTGATTTGGAATCAAATGAGAGTTGAAAGGAGGAATTTAGGTGAGAAAATCAGAAACAAATCTCTGGAAATGGAGTGTTTGGTTTGAGAGAAAATGAGAGAAGGAAAATGAGAAGTTAGTTGAGAAAATTGCCAAATGAGCTTTTCCCTCCTTTTTGATATCTTTAAAATCAGAAAATAGCTTATAATATCTTAGAAAAATCTGGAGAAACCACTTTTGGATTAATAGCTCCTTAAAGATTCAAAGTTCCAACCCTTTATAAAACAGCCACCAAACTTGCGAAAATTACATTTTGGTCACTAGCCAAAATGTCACACTTCCAAAACTCATTTTCCAAAATTGATTTCACAGTTCACTTAATTATATTAAAAGATGATTTTAGAACATTTTTCCATATTTTTAATGCAACCCGAACTAGGCTTTCCTAATTTAACCTCTTTAGATTCGAACAGCACTTTGACCAACCGGTCAACGCCCAAAACTCCTAAGCCCAAAACCGGGGCGTTACAAAATAGGTTATTACTGGATAAAGAACCAGACGAGGCAATGCTGGTGTTGAAAAACTTAGCAAAGAATGATGACCAGTTTCCTACAGCTCGAAGAGGAGGCAAACGAGGAATATCTGTGAAGGAGTACAAAGCTAACAACTAAGTCAAAACTCAGATTGCATACCTCACTAAGATAGTTGAAAATCTGCAACGGAAGGATTCTAAAGCTATATTTTCTGTCGAAGAGTTGTGTGAAATATATAGCGGAAACCACACTACAAGGGAGTACCCTTTACAACTGGAAAAAAGGATGTACATTGGAAAGTACAACAAGAATAAAACCTATGACTCCAACAACTACAATCCAAACTGGAGGAAGGACCCCAAATTTTCATGGATAACCCCAACAATGCACTGAACCCTCGAGTCCAGAACAACCATAACCAAGGAGGTCTTAGGATTATGTCACGACAGCAGCCACAACAGCAGCCGACAGCCACAACGAGCATACTGGAACATACCCTGGCCACGTTCATGTCTCAAACAAGAGTATATATAGCAAACATGGATCACTTTGTCAAGAAAACTGAATCCTTCATGGACAAGACAAAGATGAGAATGACAAACCATGAGGCTACCCAAAAATCCTTAGAGACACAGATGGGCCAGGTTTCACAGTTCATAGATCCAAGGCAGAATGGAGGATTCCCTAGTGATACTCAGGTCATTAGAAAACCCACACATGAGCAGTGCAAAGCAATTACAACGAAAAGTGGGAAACAACTACAAGGGTCGATAATAAAAGAAACACCGAGTAAGGAATCGACCCGACAAACAATTGACGTGTGAACACTGCCCCGGTGAAAGAGAAACAGTCTGCTATCGTCACACCTGCCACGACAGCAGAAGAAACATAGGAGCAGAAAGAAACTAAAGATCTTGAGCCTCCTCAGATCTGACTTCCATGTGAAGGACGCCTTGAAGATTATCGTCCTCCACCCCTTTTTCCATAGCGGTTAAAGAAACAAAAACAGGAGTACCAGCTTAAGAAAATATATGATGTTTTTAAGCAAGTACACATCAACATTCCGCTGTTAGAAGCCATTAAGCAGATGCCTGGTCATGCAAAGTTTTTGAAGGTGCAATGTCCAGGTGGTCCAGACTGTGAAAATTTGAAACAATAATGTTGACAGAAGGATGCATGGCAATCCTCTATAAGAGACCACCCCAAAGAAGAAAGATCATGGCAGCTTAATCATACCATGCATAATTGGTGACAAGTTTGTGGGTAAGACACTTTGTGATCTTGGTGCTAGCATTAATCTAATGCCCAAATCTGTATTTCAGAAACTAGGTATTGGACAAGCAAGACCCACAACAGTCATGCTGCAATTGGCAGACCGCTCTTACGTACAACCGGAAGAAAAGATTGAAGATATCTTGGAAAGAGTGGATAAGTTTACTTTTCCTGTTGACTTTCTTGTTTTAGACTGTGAAGCAGATGAAAATGCACCAATCATCCTGGGGGACCCTTCCTAGCCACATGCCAAACATTGATCGATGTAGAGAAAGGAGAACTAACTATGGAAGTCAATAACCAACAAATAAAGCTCAATGTTCTCCAAGCAATGTAACAAGCTGATGAAGAGGAAGAGTGCAAGGCAATTTCAGAAGTAGTCCTAGACCAACCCTGTATCAGATCGAACTGTCACGATAGGAAATTTGGCCACTGCCACCACTGTCACCTTGAAGACTGTCACGACAACATCGACGATAGTTACCCCTCATACACATATGCATCTGACACTGAAGGTCCTGAGGAGGTAAATTGGATAGGCACTCGTCCAGGTAAGTTTTTCGAGCGTTTGAATTATACCTCGAATGAACATGTGATCCAAAAGCCTTCCATTGAACAGCCACCTGTTTTAGATCTTAAACCCCTACCAGGGCATCTCAAATATTTTTTTCTTGGTTTAAATGATACGTTGCCCGTGATCATCTCTTCTAAGTTGATCAGGAACAAGAACAACAGCTAATCAAAATTCTACAACAACATAAGAAGGCGATTGGATGGACCATTGTTGACATCCAAGATATCAGTCCGGCATTGTGCATGCATAAGATCCTCTTGGAGGATGACCATAAGCCAACAATTGATGCCCAAAGATGACTGAATGAAGCTATGCGAGAGGTGGTACGAAAAGAAATCGTCAAGTGGCTTGATTCTGGAATAATATACGCCATCTCAGATAGCAAGTGGGTGATCCCGGTGCAATGTGTACCTAAAAAGGGAGGCATAACCGTTGTAACCAACAAGGACAATGAACTAATCCCAACCAGGACTGTGATCGGTTGGAGGGTTTGTATGGATTATTGGAAGCTTAATAAAGCTACCCGGAAGGACCACTTCCCCTTACCTTTTATCGATCAAATGTTAGATAGATTAGCGGGGAAGCCTTACTATTGTATTCTTGATGGTTACTCAGGTTATAACCTAATCGCAATAGCACCGGAGGACCAAGAGAAAACAACCTTCACATGCCCATACAACACTTACGCCTTTCGAAGAATGCCATTTGGACTTTGCAATGCACCAACAACCTTTCAACGGTGCATGATGCCAATATTCTCCGACATGGTGGAGGATTTCCTAGAGATTTTCAGGGATGACTTTTCTGTCTTTGGAGACAGTTTCGACGGTTGCTTGGGCATTTTACAGAAGGTGGTTGAAAGATGTGAAGAGGCAAACCTTATTTTAAACTGGAAAAAATGTCACTTTATGGTGAACGAGGGCATAATGTAGGGACACAAGGTTAGCTGCCGCGACATAGAGGTAGACATAGCAAAAATCGAGGTTATTGAAAATCTGCCGCCACCCACCATAGTAAAAGGAAAAACAAGTTTCTTAGGGCATGCATGGTTTTATCGGAGACTCATTGCCAATTTCTCAAAAATTACTAAACCCCTGTGTCTCCCTTTGGAACAAAATCGTGCCTTTGACTTTAACACTAAATGTATTGAAGCATTCAGGATACTGAAGGAAAAGCTGGTAACAGCCCCAATAATGCAGCCACCAGACTGGAGCCTACCATTCGAGATAATGTGTGACGCCAGTGATTATGCTGTTGGGGTAGCTCTAGGGTAGAGGAAGGAGAAACTCTTCCATGTGATCTACTATGCCAGCAAAACTCTAAATGATGCCCCAGATAAATTACACCACAACAGAGAAGGAGTTACTTGTAGTGGTGTTTGCAATTGACAAGTTCCAACCATATATACTTGGAACAAAAGTGGCGGTCCATACAAATCACTCAACACTCAAATATATGTTCACCAAGAAAGATGCCAAGCCAAGATTGATACGTTGGATTCTACTGCTGTAAGAATTTGACATTGACATCAAGGACAAAAAGGGACCAAAAAACCAAGTAGCATATCACTTGTCAAGACTGGAGATGGGAAGGAATCAAGAGAAAGACAAGACCAACATACTGGAAACCTTCCCAGATGAGCAGTTGTTCGCTGCCACCAGCACTGCCGCGACAGCCATGTCGGCAAGTAAGCTCCCTGAAACTCCTTGGTATGCTGACATTGTAAGTGGTTTATTTCCTCTTGAACTTAATTACCAAGCTAGGAAGAGGTTCCAAAATGATGCAAAACATTATTATTGGGACGAACCTCTTCTCTTTAAGCACTGTGCAGATCAAATCATCAGGAGATGCATACCACAGGAGGAACATAGAGAAGTGCTTCACCACTGCCATGCTGCCCCTTATGGAGGACACTCGGGAGGAAATAAAACTGTTGCCAAGGTTTTGCAATCTGGTTTCTATTGGCCTACATTGTTCAAGGATGCACAAGCTTTTTACAAAAGCTGTGACAAATGCCAAACGACTGGAAATATATCTAGAAGGCATGAGATGTCATTAGCGATGAGAGGATACATTTTGACAATAGGTTAATTGCTAGTGCACTAACAAAATACGGAGTAAAGCACCGAATTGCAACAACATATCACCCTCAAACCAATGGGCAAGCCGAAATCTCAAATTGAGAAGTGAAGAACATCCTTGAGAAGATGGTAAAACCAACTCGAAAGGACT
Organism: Hibiscus tridactylites; assembly: GCA_958450335.1. Classification (NCBI taxonomy): domain Eukaryota; kingdom Viridiplantae; phylum Streptophyta; class Magnoliopsida; order Malvales; family Malvaceae; genus Hibiscus; species Hibiscus tridactylites. The sequence continues at coordinate 19,081,752 of OY288289.1, read as the reverse complement.
GAACTCTTCACCTAAATGATGCGTTTTGGGCCTATAGGACTGCATTTAAAACGCCATTGGGAATGTCACCCTACCGCCTCATTTACGAAAAACTTGCCATTTACCCGTCAAGATAGAACACAAAGCATATTGGGCTATCAAGACAGTTAATATGGATTGGGACAAGGTAGGGCAGAAAAGGTAATTAGACTTGAATGAAATTGAAGAAATTCGAGCAATGGCCTATGACAACGCCAAGATCTACAAGGACAAAACAAAGAAGTGACACGACAGAAAACTGCTGCCATGACGGTTCTGCTCATGGCAGCAGGTGTTGTTGTTTAACTCTAGGTTGAAGCTCTTCCCAGAAAAGCTTAAATCTAGCTGGTCTGGCCCTTTCCATGTAATCCAAGTTTTTCCCCAAGGTGCCATTACAATCAGATCAATCAAGGATGGGCACCAATTCAAAGTTAATGGACAAAGGCTAAAGCATTATCAGGGGACTGAAGCCCCAAGGATGCAGGAAGTAGTTACTTTAGGAGATTCCCCTCAAGGCATCCCTAATTTAACTTATTTTTACTTTATTTATTTTCTTTAGTTTATTTATTTATTTATTTTTAGGAAATAAGATTTTAATTTATTGTTTATTTTAGTTTTCAAGAAAGTGAAGGAAGCAAAGCAAAGAGGAGGAATGAACCAGCGCACCGCATTCACAACAACCCATAAAGCCCAATGGAACATACCTGCCGTGACAGCCTGTTACCAGCTGTAAGGGCAGACACGAAAAATACAGATTGTCACGGATCTGTCGCGGCAGACACGAAAACGCGTGACAGACGTGTCAGGAAACCGCATGACAGCTGGCCCCGTTATTCGTGCCAGTCGTTACAATTCCAACGGGTAGAAAATCCCGTTCTATATAAACCTCTACTCCCATTTCATTTTTCACCTCATTCTCATTCTCTCTACTTTGCTTTCCAGAATTTAGCTCTCGGAAAATTTCTTTTACTTTTCTACAGTTTTCCTTGCAATGACTACCAAATCAACCCGAAAGAGTGCTGCCTCTACCTCTGCCACGGCAGTGTCCACACTCAGCCACAACAGAATCCCCAGACAATTCGGATCGGCAGACTTGGAGAGGAGATACTATGACTCGTTCCAAAAACAAGAAATGTGAGAAGAGGGAGAGTTCACACACACAACCAAGACGGAAGGCCTAGGGCTTGATGGATTCATCTCGAAGAAAATTATTGCCCTCAAATGGCAGATGTTCGTCGTCCAGCCAAAGGAGATGAACGTCACTTTGGTCCGCGAGTTCTATGCTGCCATCCCCTCCAAAGATTCCACGACATTGACTGTCAGGGGTAAGGAAATATCTCTAGATCCAGCCTACATCAACACATTGTACGGAATCTATGTGGGCAGAAAGAAAGATGCACATAGGAGGTTCGTCAACAGTCTATCGCCAGCAGACTATGATGTTGTCATGGCAGAAATGACGGAAGAAGGCACCCAGTGGAACGAGGATCCCAAGCACCTATGGACACTACGTAGGACCCAACTCACACTGACATCAAAACTCTGAAACCATTTCGTGAAAAAAAGCCTCATGCCTACATCGCACAACACTACCGTGAACCGGCAGAGACTAGCCCTCGTGCACTCGATCATCAACGAGAGGCAGATCAACTTTGGCAAATATATCCTCGAAGGCGTTTTTTAGTGTGCACTCAGACCCATAGGTCCCCTTTTCTTCCCCTACCTCATCACCTCTCTCTGCCAGGCAAACAAAGTTCCAGAAATTGATGAAGATGTCAGAGTGCAAGGCAAGGGATGGACGCAACAAAACATATATAGTTTGATGGAGCTGAAGCCTGCCACTCCTTTGGCATATATGGAACCCACTGCCGCGACAGAACCAACAACAAAACTTGAATCCACCAAACCTGTTCTGGTAGAGCTGGAGCAGACCGAGGCCGCCCCTCCGACAGACTCCTCCAACCAAATCATGCAGATGCTGAAGAAGATGGAGGAACAACAACTAGGCTTCATGGGATTTATGAGGGATTTCACTACTGCCACTGTAAATTTCATTAAGGTTGATTTAAATTTTCCCAACGTGCAGTTTCCCCCTTTCCCAGAAACTCTTTTTACCACCCCACACCTTCTGATAGCCCCAAAACGCCCATTGCTATCTCCACCACACCACCTACCACAACCGGAGATGGCGACAGGAGATATGTCACGACCGAAGATGGCGACAATAGATCTGCCACTCCCCGAGGAGAAAAACGGAAGGAACCACTACCGGAGATGGATTCGAAATACTTCGAAGGGTTCTCGTTCTCCTCTGCCTGGCTGAACAATTCTGACTCGGAGCCATCTGTCGTTCGGGACATATCTAAAGACTTCCCTCCGATAAAGAAAAAGAAGCTGAATGAAACTGTCGAGGGACCCTGCCATGATAGATCGGACGGCAACAGCAGCAACAACAGTGATGACGACCTTGAGGTCCTGGACAAGGCCCTAAAGATTTCACCTACCCGAGTTCAGCCACCTCGAGAGGTCAAGAAGAGGATAGCCTCACCGTCTGCCATCCCTACGCCCCATCAATAGCTCCGCATCAAAAGAAGCAGCGACGGCAGCTCATCAACTTAAGTGCTTTTCTATTATGCTTGTTGTTTCTGCTGTTATTTTATCTATTTGTGATGTTTTCTTTTTTCCATTTTGTTGTCATGCATTAAGGACAATGCAACCCTCAAGTTTGGGGGTAGGCAGTCCTCTGTTAGTTAATGAACTTTTTAAACCGTGTCTTTAATTTGTGTCACATCTTAGTTATTTTTTGTGTCAAAAAAATAAAAATAAAAAACAAATGGCTTAAGTCTTTGAATTGCACTTACCTGCTGCGACAATCTCTGTCGTGGCAGTGCGTTTAGGATGTTTTAGGAATTATTTAGAGCCTTTCTATAGTTCTGAACTTCAAAAACAATTTTGTGACTTATATGTTGTCTAGACTTCTTTTAGTAAACTAGAGTAGAAAATCTTAACCACTTGAGTTGCCCCTAGAGGTGCCTAACACTGGCTCTAGGAAAAGAATAAATGAAAAGAAAAACTTAGACTCAATACCCCTAAGAGGTGCCTAACACCAGCTCTAGAAAGATAGCTAGAGGTGCCCAAACATGCTCTAGTAAAATCAAAATAAGAAGAACATTGAGTCTAAATTCGAAAAAACTAAAGGAGCCTAAGAATTGCCTCCAAGAAAAAAGTTAGTTTGGCATAAAAATCAAGTGCGTAGAATAAATATTCTAGTTGCTAAAAGAGTCTACGCACGTATTTGTTCACAAAACATGCACACACTTGCACAAGAATTATACCATTGTTCCGGAAGAATCCATATATAATTAAAAAGGTACTTCCCTTGATAGAGAAAGGGATGTAGTTAATGGTAGTTCACTGAATTAAGCCAAGCCAAAAAAAATTTTCATTCTTAGTTAGGATGCATCTGCTTGAGGACAAGCATCAACTTGAGTTTGGAGGTGTGTTGAGTGCATAAAAGTTCTATATTTTACCCCTCATTTACCCATATTTTTGCTGCACTCAAGCATGATTTATTGCATTTAGGATAGATTTTTGCATACACATCACAATTAGATAAAATTGCACAAATGTTGTTGAAATTGGTCACTTTTGCAGATGTCTGCCGCGGCAGCAACCCAGGGCAGCAAAGGAGCAGAGGCGAGTTGTAGAGCTGGAATTGAAGGACAAAGAGCACTAACTGTCGTGACACTTGTCGTGGTAGCTATGACGACAAAGAGACACTGAGGTAGAAAAGTGAAGTGTAGCTTAACCGATAGAGGATTTCAAGCCGGTCTGTCGTGGATCACTCACATATTTTTCTAAGCCCTGAAGCAGAAGAAAGGTCAGGCCCAAAGTTCAAGGAAGAAAGTCAAAGCAAGAAAAGAGGACGAATTAAAGACATCTACTCAGAAGATTTAGTCTTTAATAGAGTTGTACTTTAATTTAAACTTGTATTCTTGTCGTATTAGAAAACTTGGACCCAAGACCTATGTAAAGGCATGTAATTCGACCTAGGGAAGGAGATCTCACTCCTAGTCGTCTTCCCCTAAAACACTAGTCGGTTCTCTCTCTCCATCATGTTTTAAACTTCCCTAAGGGCTAAGGGTTGATCTTGTAAAGTAGTTGTAGGGATTGTATTGTTCTTAGGATTTTTTCTATTCAAGTAATAAAAACCTCAAGTTTATTTACTCTGGTTTTTCAACATCTCATAAGAGCATCGGGAGAGCATTGTGAGGTTATCCATTTGCTTAATATCGAGAGAGTTAAGCATTCAAAAGGAGTAGATATGTGTTTTCCAGTTTATGGTTAAACCATCTTTGCTTAGGGACAAGTACAAGGTTAAGTGGCTAAAGAAGAATTCACAAACATTGGTGTTCACCCTTTGATTTACGCCGGGAGATGTCATCCAAGACGTGTTCATCAACAGAACTTGGACCTAGGGATAGGACAAGTCATAACAGAGATTCTTGCCAAGCTTGAAGTACATAGTTGTTGATCGCTATCGTGACATCAACGGACCTCTGTCGCGTCAGGTGCTGCCGCGACAGGAACGGCGACATAACAACAGAAGTTCCTCTAGACAGTGCAACACCTGCACTACTGAGCAATTCAATACCGGCCTATCCTCTCAATCTGATTTCATTATCTTTTATTTTAGCTATTACTCAAGATTACTTCAAACAATCATTTAAACTATTTCTTTTTCTTGTGCAGCAATTCAAGGATAGAGTTATTTCCAGTCCATGTAGAGACGATATCCGATACTCTAGTATCACTTTACTACTTGCGTCGTGTACACTTGCACTATTTGTGATAGTCTTATTTACACGCAACAGGACCAAAGAGTATAATAATAAGAGTATGGAAGGTATGCATATACAGTGTCAAACTAGTTTACGTGAAACCTAAAATATTAGGTGTTTTACTATTTATTTCAGTTTTAAGATTTCGATTATATGTACCGAAACCCTTATGATATATTTAACATTTAACAAGTTATACTTTAAACCTAATCTCTAAATTTAATTATGTATTTATGCTCTGTTTTGTCGTGACTAACGTTAGGTGTGATATTGTACCCCATTAATTATACTTATCATATTAGTAATATATACCTCAGCTTTTGAAGCAGGATTTAAATAATAAATGAATAATAAATTTTCATAAAGTCAAGACTAAAATAATAAGTAGACCGCAGTAATATTATCATATTATATAAGAATAAACAAGTTTAAGGTCTACTGAAGGAATATTATTAGTTTTAATAAACATTTGTAATAGGAGTAGTACCGAACGTATGCATATACAGATTGGAGCCTTGGTCGTGAATCCTAAAATATTACATGTTGTAGTGCTGATTTCAATTTCCTTTAAAAACGTATCAAAACCTATTTAACATTACATCACTAGGGTTAGTGTACAAATTAAATCTTAGGTTCTAAAAAGAAAAAAATAACAACAACCAAAAATAAATTTCATGTTAGAATCACTGTTACCAATACCATGAATAGGAAATAATTTATAGCAGTAATGATTTTAGGTTAGGTTACGTTTCTAACGCCTCCAAACTCATTTCCCTTAGTTTGATACTAGTTACATTTCCCACTCCAAACTGTCTTTTCAGTTGGTAACAATTCATCGAGATACGTTACATACCGAAAAGAGGAAGGTGTAAGTTAAATTTGGCGTGTTCAATACATTTTACAGACGCACGTTCCCAATATAAACGAGTCTTTTCACTGACACTTTCCCTATATATTGCTTTCCATCAATTCATTTCATATTAACCATTAAATATTTTGAACGTCAACATATAAAGTCTCGAACTTTTATAAAAAACCTAAATTATTATATTTTCACTAATGATATCTGTTAAATTGTCAATACACGTGTATCGAAACACATATTAAGTGGTTCGAATGACGTAAAATTTGATGTTTCCGCCAAAAAATGCCTTTTCAGTTATAATATCAAAAGATTATGATATAATATTAAAATATTATTTGGTATGTTCAATAAAAATTAAAAATTCTCGGTTCAAATTTCAAAAGAAGCATGATCCCACTAAATACACGTCTTTTAAATATCTTGTCAATTGTAGCATTGGGCAGAAGAGCGTCAATATAAGTTTTATAATTCTGTTCGGGAATCGGTTAACAAATTTTGAAACCCCCTCATCCAACTTAAATTTTAATCTAAATTGTAAAGAATTTTGGTTTCTTTAAAATGAAATGTGTATCGAAACAAGTTTATATATAAGGACTACAAACAAAGGACCATATCCCCATCAAAATCCTTTTTCAATTATAAATATATCCTAAACGTAGGGTTCGATATTCTTGTTTATATTATAAATATGACTCTTTTTGGGTCCATATTGTCAAACCCTTATTAGCAATTCTTTCCTTTGTTGTCTTCATCTGTAAGTATTATTTTTGAGGTTTATGTTTTTATTGGAGGTGATGGCAACTGTCCAGGAACTTCATTGTGTTCATACTAGAGAGGTGGTATATGTTTTTAGGTTTTTCTTGTCCACAAACAATTGTATTTGAAAGGATTTTATTAGCCAATTTGTGGGGAAGAACAACAACAAACATAGTATTCAATTTGTGGGGATGAAGAACAACAAACAGTGGTATATGTTGTTTGGAACAACGTCGGGAGACTCGACGTGGTGTTTGCTGTTTGGAGCTACATAGGGAGACGACATCAAGGAGGGCCATCTTGAAAGGGTGTTCCTCTATTAGTTGTGGCGGTGTGCGATTGCGGCTATCGTGACAACGCACATGCAGCACCATATCCCCATCAAAATCCTTTTTTATTATAAAATTTGTCTTTCATGTGCAGCCTTCTACTATGGGAAAATAATCTTTTGTCTCACTTTGAAGGGCATGAAGTTTTGCCCCTTAATAAAAGGTTGATGATGATGATGCTTTTGCATTTGTCCCAACCGGAAGTGGGTTTTTTCGTAGGTTCAAACTTATTTACAGATTGAATTATTCACCCTAAACTGTCTTCTGAGGTATATACTTATAAACACGTCATAAAAGTAGTTTAAATAGGACGGGAATGTTTCTTTAAAGTAGGATTAAGACTTAAAATATCAACGGAAATCGAAACATTCTTTCCTAATCAGTATTAGTTGCAGTTTCGACCACAAGTTTAAAATATACTAAACCTTTAATTAGCATAAGTGGCCAATACATAAACATAAAAAATCGAATTAAAAGCATGTGTGGCCAATGCATTTCAACCCATAATCTTCCCCGCATAGTTTGCAAAGCGATGAGGATTGTTCCTGTAAATCAGAGCAACACCCTCACAATCCGGATGAGGATCGTTTGGGTTTGGAACAAGCAGCAAACCCTGTATACGCGCAAGAATCTCTACAACTCTGATAGTAGGGGTCCAGCTTTCATGGAGGAAGTCAAGTCTAATTACTGTAGCTTCAGTGATGTTGGGATGGAATAAGTCCCCATCAAGTTTTAAAGCAACCTACATAAACCGGTAACATTACTCTTTGAAATGCTTCTAGCATAAAAAAAAAGAATATGCTATAACAACAATCTTGGATGCTAATTATATAACCTTAGGAGGATTCATAGGGTACTGAGGTGGGAAGAAATGCTAACTTCAAAATTATACCATTCATAAGGGTTGCCTTCAGGTGCAGTCATTTGAATTTGCTAATGATACGGACAGTCTTCGACATCTGCCATTACTAAAGGAAAATCATGGTAACTATAAAGTGCCTGAAAACAAAAATTTTGTGCATATTACACCGTAACAGAGGGATGTTTACCAGGAAGCAGATAAGGGGCTACAAGTGGATTCTCCAAGGCATCTGGATGGAACTCCCTTCGAATAAGTGCAACCGAACCCATGTCAATATCTCAAAGTAGATGATGAAATAAGAAGAATTACAATACACTTTGTGGGGGTATTTATAAGCCAGAACATGTTGAGCCATGACTTACTCTTGGAAGTTGTCGCTACATTTCGTAGTATAGACACAACATTAAATTCGTTCAGAACTCTTGAACTTTCAACCTAAACTATTACCTTTTCTTCTCACTTTTTTAGTTTTAGGTCATTAGTACCGAACATGTATTTTTGAGTTCGGTATCCAATGTTCAAAACCTTTTTACATATACAAAGAAGCATACTAATAATAAGCAAGTTTCCTTTCAGTTTCAATTTCGAATCTCAATTTTATGTTTCAATACGTCACCGACAGATAAGTCTTATGAGTTGTACCATTATGCACAACATTTTTGTCTTAGTTTAATTGCCTGACGGTACCAATTTAAGTTCAAATTCCGGTTCTCACCCAAAATTGTCTTCTCATTTATAAATAGTAACCCCAACTACAAACATCCCGATTAAATACCCTGAAAATACCAAACCGTAAATCCAACTTTCAACATAAAAAAAACCTCAAGGTCCCTATGTCCGCTAAAAATACGTGAAGAAGAAGGAAGAAACAAAAGTGAATATGACTCGGCTACATTTCGTAGTATAGACACAACATTAAATTCGTTCAGAACTCTTGAACTTTCAACCTAAACTATTACCTTTTCTTCTCACTTTTTTAGTTTTAGGTCATTAGTACCGAACATGTATTTTTGAGTTCGGTATCCAATGTTCAAAACCTTTTTACATATACAAAGAAGCATACTAATAATAAGCAAGTTTCCTTTCAGTTTCAATTTCGAATCTCAATTTTATGTTTCAATACGTCACCGACAGATAAGTCTTATGAGTTGTACCATTATGCACAACATTTTTGTCTTAGTTTAATTGCCTGACGGTACCAATTTAAGTTCAAATTCCGGTTCTCACCCAAAATTGTCTTCTCATTTATAAATAGTAACCCCAACTACAAACATCCCGATTAAATACCCTGAAAATACCAAACCGTAAATCCAACTTTCAACATAAAAAAAACCTCAAGGTCCCTATGTCCGCTAAAAACGGATTTGACCATTTCGATACTCGGGTGCATTCCGAGACCCGTATCCAAACATGACTCTCCAGTAGCTAAAGTGTTCCAAAACACTCTTACCCGTTCTGAAACACTATGACCATTTCAGGCCCCTGTTCGGAAACAGTTAAGGGTGTTTCGATACACATTTCCCTGCAAATATATATTTTTTTGGTTTTTCACATCTTTTCACATTCAAACACATCCAAACATGTCCCAAAACCTACCACAACATACTAGCAACAAGTTTAAGCATCAAGATAATCATGATGAAGCATAAACTAAAGCATGGCAACAATCATGCAATCACTGAATCTATAGGCATGCTCTGTAATCATAAAAACCATATGGAAGCCTTAAACCACAAGACCAAACCATAAAGGTCATTTACAAACCACAAATACCATAGCAAACTTGCAACAACCACAGGGAGTTCAAAATACATCTCCCAAAATCAACCATAGGCCCCCATTGCCAAATATCATTACTAAAGCATATGAAAACATCACCATAAATGAGCTTCTCACTTGCTTGGATATCCTTAGCCTCCTTGCTTCCCAAACACGTCTCAATTATATGCATTGTTGGTAAAAGAGAGCTTAAGCACATTTTCTTAGTGAGGCAAGCTCTAAGAAAACCAACAGAACAATGCAACTTTAAAACTCTATCTCAAAAACCATTTTCTACAACATGCTCTTTCTATCTCATGCATGAAAACCATTTCAAAGCCATTCTCCATTTGAAAACACATGTACCTTTATTCTAACTCATGCATTAAACCAATGCAAATCTCATGGCAAAGTCATACTCATGCTTAACAAAACAAGCATTTCATAACCACAATCTGATATGCATTTTCTCAAGCATAAATCATCTCAACATTTGGTACATGTGAATCAAATAAAATTTCATATATTGGCATTTCATATTACATCTTTACTCGGATATGCAGATTAGCTTGACTTAAAGTCAAGTCCTACCCCGGTGGAATCTCACATCACCGGACTCTCATGGCGGTATCTCTCTTCGCCACAAAGCTTGGGTATTTCACTAAGACCTATCCCGATAGTATCTTTCATCACCGGATTCTCACTTTGGATTGGGATGACACTACCCCCATTGCCCGACTCCAAAGAGCACTTACGAATTTTTAGTTTATAGTGCACTTTCGTCCTATTGGTCGACCAATTACATCCGGTAATTATCTCATCATTTATGCCAATATATTATATCAAAAACATCATTTCACCTACTGTTTTGATGTAACATTTCTCAAATCATTCTCATCCCATTTCAAAACCACAATTCATGCATTTCATTTAATCAAAATCTCAAAATTCTTTTCATAGACATGCTATCACATGGGATCAACACATAACATCTTTCCATGTTATAAATCATGCATAAAACATCAGGAATTTGTCTATCTCAAAATAAGAGCATGTTAAAAGCATTTAGGGCATCAACCACATATTGAGAGAAAATCTAGCCATACTTACTTCCGTACTTAGGTTGGTTTTTCAAACCAATCCTTAATTCCCAAACCTTGTTTCCTTTTCCCTCAAGGACTTCTAAAACCATTCGCACTCACCGATTACATTTCGCTTGCTTGCCGAAACAATGTCTAGGCTTCCGGCACCTCCGGATCAACACCAAAAGCGTCCAAAGATGTCTCTCCTATTTATTACACATAAGAGCAGAGGATTAATGCATCATCATGCATTGAAATCACCAGCCACTCATTCTAACTCGCTGCACTACTCAAAAATATCATTTCGGCTACCCAAAATAACCGAAATCAGCTCCAAACTTTTCCAAAACAAATCCTAGAAAAGATCTATCAATTCCAATCATTTCTAAACCTCAACCAACACCAAAAATCACCATAAACACGTCCTTATATCTCCAGCAACAACTAAACACCAAGAACTCTCCAAAAACCACAAATCTAGCATCTAAAACATTGGAATCCAAACCTATTCGGGAATCATTGGTTAAAACCTCATTCTTAACGTCAATTACCATCCAAAATACATTAGAAATCAACCTAAAAAACAGAGCTTAACAAAGAGTTACGAAAATCATCAAGATCTCATCAAGAATCTTGAGTTTTACAACAATTTCATGCTTCTAACATTAAAACAACTCAAAAATAATTAACAAAGGACTCAGAACTTGGGAATTTCAGTAAAGAACTTATCATTAGAGGAGAAGGACGAAGCTTACCTCTAATGACTGATTTCTCCTTAATTTGGGCAAGAATTCTTGAAAATCCAAAGTAAAAACAAAAGGATTTGATGAGATAAAGATTAGAAATCCTTAGGAGAATGAAATCTCAGCAAAAGAGATGAAAATCAAAGATTAATTTGGTAAGGGAATTGTTTTTGGCTGAGTGGAAGTTGTGAGAAAATGAAAAGAGGGAAAAAGATCGTAAAGTAGTTTTGAAAAGTCAAAATAGGATTTCTCTCTTAATTATTTTTATTAAATCATTATTAAAACACCCAAATTAAAGAGAAATCTGATGAAATTTTTTTGGTAAAATTAGCTCCTTAAAGATTCAAAGTTTCAATCCTTTACAAAACAGTCACTAGTCATCTTTTGCAAAAACTGCAATTTGGTCACTACACCGAAATGTAGTATTTCCAAATCCCATTTTTGTAAAATTGATTTCACCATAACCATTTATATAATAAATGAGGATTTTTAGATATTTTTCCATATTTGTAAAACATCACGAACTAGGTGTTCCCTAAATCACCCTTAAAGATTCGAACCGTTCTCGATCGGCCCGACTCAACCTCTAAAACATCTAGGCCCAAAACCAGGGCGCTACAACCTGCAAGCATAATATCACCTGAATTAAGTACAATTAGTTAACACTATCATATTTTAAAATTTAAACTTGTCATCCTTCAAGATGGGACCGATGAAAATTTCTTACAAAAAGTTGTTTGAGGGTTACAAATCAATGCATAATATGCTGTCAATCCTGGCGGAAATGGGGACCAAGTCGCATAACTCGTATTATAAATTATCCAAAAATCCAATTTTGTTACTCTATAATAGAAATCAATAATTATGATTGCATATCGAATTAATATGATATAATTGTGCAAAGATAATGGTTTAGATATGAACCTGGCGCATTCCTCTATGGCTTTGAGCGAATACTGAAGTCGAGTAATACTTCTTGGATGTTTTGCATTCTTTCCCAAGTCATTTCCATGTATCAATTTCTTATGTTCTTCCATATCACGATGCAACACAAACATTTTCGTGTTTGCTTCATGTACACGTAGCTGGTATAGCGGCTGCATCCTGTCACATTCTCTAAGACCTTATAGCAGCTTCTTTTACTTTCGGACGTTCAAATTTAAGCTTCTCGAACGCCACCTTCAATTTGCCAAACACCTTCACGAAGTCCTCATGCTTAGCAAATTTTGCAAAAGTGCCAACATAAACAATAATGCAAACATAATACAAAATTCATTCATATACGTTAATAGCATACAATGCTAACAACTAACAACGTAACATGGCAAATGGATATGTTCTCACCATTTTCCTAACTACTTCCTCCCTACGTTGCCTCCCATTAGTATATGGTAGGCTATCTAGTATCCAAACTTCCCCACGTGTCATATGCAAGACACACAAGTACCAATCCCATAAATCTTTCATGGGGATGAATATCTGCAAAATGTTTTCTCCTCAATTAAATTAAAATTGACCTTATCCTCAAACAAATTGTAAAACCTATAACCCATATAACAACTAAATCCATTAAACCATTTCTACTTACTATATCAGCGCCAACATAGTTGCATACAATCTCCTCAACTAAATCCCATAATACTTCATTGTACCAGCATAAGACTGCAAACGATGACGTTGTGGCATGCAGTGCCTCTCATTTCTGGCTACGCAACAATTAATAATGTTTGTTATTTTTACAATCGAAAACAATTTATCAAAAATGACATATGGCATAAGCATTGTATAAGATGGTAACAAAAAACATACATCAAGATAATAAGGCATAAAGGCTCGACGTTTATTTTTTTCCATCACCTCCTTGCGAGCCTTGTACGCGGACACCATGTCAATAATCTTGCAAATATACAAAACAATAATGACCACTTAGCAAAATAGGCTACAAATTCTTCATATAATTTCAAGCCATACGCGCTATTTGTTACACTAACCATTTCGTCGGGCTGTTGATTGGGTCGTAACGTATCAATTTCTCTAACAGTGCAACAAATGTTGTCGAATTTAATGACCACATAGTTACATACAAACATTGTGTTATGTCTTTTATTTTACATTTCACAATATCACAACGTCAAGTTTTAGAATTGAAGGCTTACTCTTGCATCAACGAGTTATTCCATAAATAATCATAGTAGGCCCATTCTTCATCATGAAGCCTATCAGGTAGTACAATATACGAAAGTTCTATTGACTCTTTCTCAACCTTTCAAAATAAAGATTGAAAGGTATGATGACAACAACAAAAATCACAAATTATGTCACCAAAAATAATAATTGCATAACCATTAAGGTACAAAAACAATTTAATTTCCAATGTTCACTTCGATGGGCTAAAGGCCCAATCAAGTTCAATGCATATGGAAACCGCCATTTGCTATTACAACACTAAAACACAACCAAGGTTTTCCATTCTATTGAATGGTAATTACTACACAACATAATTATTCCAAATTAACTTCCATGATTATCTTTTCCATGTCTAGGGGATTTTTGACTAACCTGGTGGATAAGTGGTAGATCCTACAATATAACATTACACTTGTCAAGATAAGAACAAGATGACAAGGATCTTTATTTAAATAAGGTTGGCTGATTTTATCTCATTCTATATCGCCGTTGGATAGTCATAGTGAATTCCATCTAAATTTAACCAGCGCCTAGCTCCACCTTCGGATGTTTTGAATTTAGAAGATAGAGTTTTTTCTGCTGTCTGTGACCTCTCCCCCATTAAATTACGGGAAACAATCCTATTAAATTCATTCACAATATTTTCCGTAACCCCCTTAACCCGGCCTAGACGGTTGACCCGAATTAAGAAAGTCACACGGGGAAAACCAAAGTCAACCCGAAAGTCAACCTTGATTAACGACCTTTTTTTTTCTTTTTAAACTTGTCTAGATGCACATTAACCCTAGTTATGATCATTCAAACATCATACTCAAAGATCATAAACATCAGAGATCAAATAGGGACCCAATTGAACAAATTACAACTTTAGGGCCCAAATTGTAAATTCTGTAAATTAGGAGGACTTAACTCCAATTAAAGTTACCATCTTGAGATTAATCAGGTTTCATGCTTCTCTGTCAAAATTCAGCTCAAACGGACATTCCAAACTCATACAATTGCACAAACAAGATTCAGGACCAAAATGCAAACATTCCAAAACATTCAACTGCCAATGTCAGCCCCCAACGGTCACTTGTTTCGAAACAGGGAGAGCCCGTTTCGAAACGCGGGGCCGTTCCGCAACGGGTACCGAAACGAGGGCTGGCAGTGGCCTTTCCGTTTCGGAACGGTGTCTCCCGTTTCGGACGCCTGTGTTAATTCAAGGCACCCGTTCTGAAACGGTAGCCACTGTTCCGAAACACCCTGCACAGAATGCAGCAAAAGGCTTCCATAAACATGCAATTGAACATCCAAACATGCTCCAAATGCTACCAATCTTTACCAGCAACTCATACAACATATAAGAGACATGCTTGCATCAACCAATCGACATATTATCAACATATATGAAAAGCCCCAATTCTAGTAGCATGCTTCCTACACAAGCTAACCATTCAAGCATAAACTTCCAATTCAAACATGTATTGGCCAATTACAAAAACCAGCATTTCCAACATTATTAATCATACTTAGGGAGTTCAAAACATCTCCCAAATCATTCACAAAGGTCCCCCATTGCCAAATGCCAAAAGCTAAAAGGTGTACAAGAAAACCTTGCCATACTTGAGCTTAAATCCTACTTGTTTGCTTGCCTTCCTTGCTGCCCTCAAGTACCTTAATGATCTGCATTATTGGTTTAAGAAAACGAAAGAGAGCGTAAGCAAAAGCTTAGTGAGGAATGCTCATCAAAACCATTCAATAATGCATTTGTAAACACTTTATAAATCATGCTTCAAATCATCATTTACTCATGCTCAAAGCAATTTAAACAAGCATTACATGCTTCCATATCATTACATGTCATATTGGCCACAAGTGATAAGTTCCATCTTTTTAAAACAAGTTTAACATAAGACTCACACATGGACTTTTAAACACCATCGTGATCTTATAATTTCCAAGAACCACACAAGGACTTTTAACCACCTTTGTGTTCTTCCCAAGGACTTTTAAACACCTTGGCCCCAAGGACTTTTAAACACCTTGGCCCATGGACTTTTAAACACCATGGAAAGGACCACACAAGGACTTTTAACCACCTTTGTGTCCTTAACAAGAACCATCCAAGGACTTTTAACCACCTTGATGTTCTTAAGTAACAAGGCTCACTCAAGGACTTTTAACCACCTTAGTGACCTTAACAAGAATCATCATGGACTTTTAACCACCATGAAGTTCTTAGAATCCACAAGGCTCACCCAAGGACTTTTAACCACCTTAGTGACCTTAACCTTTTTCAAAACATCACTTGCCAATATACATCATTATCATCAAATAATCCACTGTTTTAAAGCATTAAACCAAGCCATATTCATCATGCATTTTAAAGCATCAAACCACATTTAATCAATGTTCAAAAACAAGGAACTCTTACCTTGAGCTTCCTTCAACATATGGCTTTCAAAAACAGCAATTACCATGCTAAATCATGCTTTCAAAACAGAATTTAAAACATGCAATCAACCACATTGCATAACAACCAAATCATGGCCACCACTAGAGAGTTTTTCCGAAAACTTACACTTGAGCTTAGCAAAGTTGTTTAGACTTAAACTAAGCTCCCAAGACATTGGTTTCAAAGCTGAAAACCCAATTTCACTCACCGATTCCACTTCGCCTCTTGCCGAAGCACCAATCAAGCTTCCGGATCACCAACACTTGGATCCAAAGATGACCCCCCTGTTTTAGACACATCAAAGCAGAGGATTAATGCATCATCATGCATTAATAGCTTCAATGAAAGCACCTAAACTCGCTGCTCTCATCCACACTCCATTTTCGGCCACCAAACACAACCGAAAATGCATCCAAACCACTCCTCAACAAAGCCAAGCCATAAACCATCAAAACTAAACATCCTTTAACATCATTTAACATCTAAAAAGAAATTAATAACATCCTTATACCTCCAGCAACATCAGATCCACAAGATCACCTCAAAAACAACCAAGAATCACAAGCTAAACTTAGGAAATTCAACCTATCCGGGATTGCATTAATCAAAACTCAATTCCTTATCAAATTAATGTTCATTTATCATCAAAAACACACTTCAAATCATAGCTTTAACAGATCAAACGAAAATCTATCAAAAATCACAAAATCTTGCATTTTAAGCCAAGATCCATTTCACAACTTAAAAAGCCATTTATAAAACATCAATTAAGGATTGAGAACTTAGGAATTTCAGTAAAGAACTGATAGTTTGGAGGAGAAGGACGTTCTTACCTCCAAACTTGAGTTTCTCCTCTTTTAGAACCAAAAACCTTGATGAATCAACTAGCAAATGGTGAGGTTTTGTTGATGTGATGATTAGGAATCAAAAGAGAATTCAAAAGGAAGATTTGAGTGACAAAATCAGAAGGAAATCTCTGGAGAGAAAGTGTTTGGGTTGAGAGAAAATGAGAGAAAAGGAAAATTGGAAAATATGGAAAGTTGGTTACAAAATAGCCAAAATGATTTCCCTCCACTTTTCTTAAGCTTTAAAATCAGAATTAAACATTAAAATATCTTAGAAAAATCTGGAGAAACTCCCTTTGGGTAAATAGCTCCTTAAAGATTCAAAGTTTCAATCCTTTCTAAAACAGCCCCGCAACTTTCAAAAATTACATTTTGGTCACTAGCCAAAATGTCACCCTTCCAAACCTCATTTTGTAAAATTGTTTTCACAGTTCACTTATATATATTAAAAGATGATTTTAGAACATTTTTACATATTTTTAATGCAACCCGAACTAGGCTTTCCTAATTTCACCTTTTTATATTCGAACAACACTTTGACCAAACCGGTCAACGCCCAAACTTCTAAGCCCAAAACCGGGGCGTTACAACTCTCCCCCCCTTATGAAATTTCGTCCTCGAAATTTACCTGAAGGAAAGAGATAAGGAAACTGCTTCAGCATGTCTTCCTTCCGCTCCCACGTGGCTTCCTCAACACCACGATGCTTCCACAGCACCTTCACCAACTCGATGGTCTTGCCACGAAGAACCTTGCTATCCGAATCCAGAACCTTCATCGGTTCCTCATCATAGGTCAAATCCGGATTCAATTCCACTTCCTCCACAGGCATCACATGCGACGGATCAAATCTATACTTCCGGAGCATAGAAACATGAAACACATCATGAATCTTCTCCAACTCTTGAGGTAACCTCAACCGATACGCAACAGGACCCACACGCTCAACCACCTCATATGGTCCAATGTACCTAGGGCTCAACTTACCCTTCCGGCCAAACCTCATCACCTTCTTCCAAGGCGAACCCTTCAAGAACACACGATCACCCACCGCATACTCTATCTCCTTACGCTTCAAATCCGCGTAAGACTTTTGCCGATCAGAGGCTGCTTTCAACCGCTCACAAATGAGCTTCACCTTCTCGGTGGTCCCTTTCAACAAAGCTGGCATTGAAACCAACTTTTGACCAGTTTCAGCCCAACAAAGAGGAGTCCTACACTTTCTCCCGTACAAAGCCTCATAAGGTGCCATTTGAATACTCGCCTGATAACTATTGTTATAAGCAAACTCCACCAAAGGCAGATGCTTCTCCCAAGAACCTTGGAACTCAATCACGCAGCACCTCAACATATCCTCCAAAATCTGGATAACACGCTCTGACTGACCATCCGACTGAGGATGATAAGATGTACTGAAATTCAACCTTGTACCCAAAGCTTGATGCAAACACTGCCAGAAACGCGATGTGAACCTCGGATCCCTATCCGACACAATCGACTTAGGCACACCATGCAGCCGCACAATCTCAGCAATGTACAGCTCCGCAAGCTTATCCAAAGAAAACGTAGTATGCACAGGCAAGAAATGCGCACACTTCGTCAGGCGATCCACAATCACCCAAACCGAATTCTTCTTCGATGGTGACAAAGGTAAACCAGATACAAAATCCATGGTAACCCTTTCCCACTTCCATTCAGGGATTCTCAACGGTTGCAACAAACCTGAAGGAACTTGATGCTCAGCCTTAACTCGCTGACATACCATACACTTTCTCACAAACTCCGCAACATCCTTTTTCAAACCCACCCAATAGTACTCATCACGAAGATCACGGTACATCTTGGTACTACCTGGGTGCATAGAAAAAGGACTACTATGACCTTCAGTCAGAATAGCACGCCTCAACTCAGCATCATTGGGCACTACTATTCGACTCCCAAAACACACACACCGTCATCATTAAAACAAAAATCCGAAGGCCTACCCTCCGCGATATCCTGAACATGAGACACCAAGGAATCATCCAGCAACTGCTTTTCCTTGATCAACTGAACCATAGATGGTTTCACTTGCAACTCAGCTACAAGACCACCATCACGCGATATACTCAAGCTGGCAAACATAGCCCTCAGCTCGACAGCTACCTTCCTACTCAAGGCATCCGCAACAACATTAGCCTTTCCAGGATGGTACTCAATTGTCAGATCATAATCCTTGAGCAACTCCAACCAACGCCGCTGCCTAAGATTCAACTCCTTCTGAGACATCAAATACCTCAAACTCTTGTGATCCGTGTACACAGTACACTTCTCACCATACAGATAATGTCTCCAGATCTTTAGAGCAAAAACCACAGCAGCCAACTCAATATCATGCGTAGGATAATTGCGCTCATGCACCTTCAACTGCCGCGATGCATAAGCCACAACCTTACCCTCTTGCATCAGCACACATCCCAAACCAACATAGGACGCATCACTGTAGACCACAAACTCTTTCCCTGATTCAGGTTGAACCAAGATAGGAGCTTGCGTCAAAGCCGCCTTAAGCTTCTCAAAAGCCTGCTGTCTCG
Source organism: Hibiscus tridactylites (assembly GCA_958450335.1). Taxonomy (NCBI): domain Eukaryota; kingdom Viridiplantae; phylum Streptophyta; class Magnoliopsida; order Malvales; family Malvaceae; genus Hibiscus; species Hibiscus tridactylites. The sequence goes on along the minus strand of OY288289.1, from coordinate 19,062,458 downwards.
CTTCCGTCCACTCATACTTAACATCCTTTTGCAACAACTTCGTCAAAGGTGCAGCAATCTTAGAAAAACCATCCACAAACCTCCTGTAGTATCCCGCCAAACCAAGGAAACTACGGACCTCATGAACAGACTTAGGGACCTTCCAATTCATCACCGCCTCAATCTTCTGAGGATCAACACGAATCCCCTCAGCAGAAACTACATGCCCAAGAAACACCACCTCCTTAAGCCAGAACTCACACTTGCTCAGCTTAGCATAAAGCTGATTCTCCAACAAAGCTTGCAGCACAATCCTCAAATGCTCTTCATGCTCCTCCTCAGTACGCGAGTACACGAGGATATCATCAATGAACACTACAACGAACTTGTCCAGGTATTCATGAAACACACGATTCATCATGTCCATGAAAGTAGCAGGAGCATTTGTCAAACCAAACGGCATCACAAGAAACTCATAATGCCCATACCTTGTCCTGAAAGCTGTCTTAGGCACATCCACATCCTTCACCTTCAACTGATAATACCCTGACCTCAAGTCAATCTTAGAGAACACAGCAGCTCCCCAAAATTGATCAAAGAGATCATCAATTCTCGGCAAAGGATACCGATTCTTGATAGTCAACTTGTTCAGCTGACGATAATCAATGCACATCCTCATAGTGCCATCCTTCTTCTTCACGAACAAGACCGATGCACCCCAAGGCGACACACTTGGCCGAATGAAACCACGATCAAGCAGCTCTTGCAACTGCGTCTTCAGCTCCTTCAGCTCCTTAGGTGCCATTCTATAAGGAGTAATGGACACAGGAGTTGTATTCTCATACAGCTCAATTCCAAACTCCACCTCACGATTAGGAGGTAACCCATGAAACTCCTCAGGAAACACTCCAGGAAACTCCTTCACAACCCTGATATCTTGCACCCTCAACTCCTTAGAGCTAGGATTCATCACAAAAGCTAGATAAGCTTCACAACCTTGCCTCAGCATCCTGCTCGCCTCCAAGGTAGACACCACATTGGCAAGAAACTTCACATTCTCACCAACCACAACAACATCATAATCATCCGCAAGCTTCAGCGAAACTCGCTTATTTTCACAATCCACAACAGCACGATGCTCAGCAAGCCAATCCATACCAAGGATCACATCAAAACCATAGAAAGGCAACTCCATAAGATCAACATGAAAAACATGCTCTTGAACAACCAAAGGACACCTTCTATACAACTTTCGAGTCACAACAGTCTCACCAAAAGAACTAGTGACACGAACACCAACATCCAAAGACTCAACAGGCAAACCAAGCAATTCAGCATGCTCACGCAAAATATATGAATGCGTAGATCCAGAATCTATCAAGGAAAGTAATGACAAGGATTGCAAAGTAAAGGTACCTGCAATCACATCCGCGTCATTCCTCCCTTCACGCTGAGCATACACCCTCGCCTGACCTCCACCTTCGGGTTGAATAGCCACAACATGGGCCACTCCACGACCACCTTCCTCTCTTCGCTGAAAATTACCATGGCCGCGCCCACGACCTCTCTGCGGAACAGCAACAACAGGAGCACGCACTTGGCCACCAGCCAACATAGGACAATCTCGCCTCAAGTGGTCCGCAGATCCACAATTCCAGCATCCATTACCAGCTGCCACAACAGGAGCTTGCACCTCCCTCACAGCACGAGGACAGTCACGCTTCATGTGACCACGTGATCCACAAATCCAACAAGCACTCGGATCAGCTCTAGCATTGCCTCCCCGAGCAGATGCTCCACCACCTCTCTTAGCTGAGGACTGATACTTCTGATCACGTCCCCTCTTGTTCCGTCCACCACCGGAACTATACTCAGCAGCTCGCTTTCCAGCACTTGCTCCAGCACTTTTAGCAGATAAACCCAAGTTCATCTCAATATCCTTGGCTCGGCCCACCAACACATCAAAATCATCATACTCGGTGGCCAGCACATACATCTTCACATCCGTCACTAAACCATAACGGAATCTTTCGCACCTTGCCCGCTCATCAGGTACCAGCTCACGTGCATACTGACTGAGTCGCACAAACTGCACCTCATACTCAGCCACAGTCATGCTCCCCTGGGTAAGAGACATGAACTCACGCTTCTTTTCATCCAGGTACCTTACACCAAGATACCTCCTCTTGAACACATTCTGGAAGAATGTCCAAGTTATGTCAGCTTCAGCCATCCCAGCAATAGTGGTCGTCCACCACGTATAAGCATCATCCTGAAGCAAAGATACAACACAACCCAGCTTTTGCACATCAGTGCAACTCATCTGACCCAAGATCCTCTTGGTACTCTCCATCCAGGATTCAGAACCTTCCGCAGACATACCCCTGAACTCAGTCCCACCTAGACTGCGTAAACGCTCCAAAGGTAGTATCACTCCAGTATCTCCCTGATGCTCAGCTCCCTGAGCTCCAGCTACTGCCGCTCGAAAAGCACCAGCAATAGCTTGCACCAACATCGTCATGTCAGGCATAGCTTGCCCCTGACCAACCTCAGGTCCAGCAGCTCCAGCACCAGCTGCAGCTTCAGCTCTTTCACCCTCAGCACCACCACCACCAGGCGGAGGAGGAGGTAACACCGCACTACCCACGTTTTCCTCATTCTCATTCTCATTCGGAGCTGTAGCTCGCACATTACTTCTCAACTCTCTACGTGGTGCCATACTTTAACCATGCAATCACAATGCAAATAAACAAAGTTAGGCCCAGCAAGGTAAGCAATCCAAGTACTCAAGCTCAATTTCATTTAAAATCAACATCATTACTTAGCTTTGATTTGGCAATGGGTACCCACAACATGCTACATCACAGCATACAACTCAATTGCATCAAAATCACAAACCACTAAACATGCTTTCAATCAATCAAGCATACATAGCATACACACTTCAATCATGCACACATTCATTCCCAATTACTCGAGAACTCAGCTCTGATACCACCAAATGTAACCCCCTTAACCCGGCCTAGATGGTTGACCCGAATTAAGAAAGTCACACGGGGAAAACCAAAGTCAACCTAAAAGTCAACCTTGATTAACGACCCTTTTTTTTCTTTTTAAACTTGTCTAGATGCACATTAACCCTAGTTATGATCATTCAAACATCATACTCAAAGATCATAAACATCAGAGATCAAACAGGGACCCAATTGAACAAATTACAACTTTAGGGACCAAATTGAAAATTCTGTAAATTAGGAGGACTTAACTCCAATTAAAGTTACCATCTTGAGATTAATCAGGTTTCATGCTTCTCTGTCAAAATTCAGCTCAAACGGACATTCCAAACTCATACAATTGCACAAACAAGATTCAGGACCAAAATGCAAACATTCCAAAACATTCAACTACCAATGTCAGCCCCCAACGGTCACTTGTTCCGAAACAGGGAGAGCCCATTTCGAAACGCGGGGCCGTTCCGCAACGCGTACCGAAACGAGGGCTGGCAGTGGCCTTTCCGTTTCGGAACGGTGTCTCCCGTTTCGGACGCCTGTGTTAATTCAAGGCACCCGTTCCGAAACGGTAGCCACTGTTCTGAAACACCCTGCACAGAATGCAGCAAAAGGCTTCCATAAACATGCAATTGAACATCCAAACATGCTCCAAATGCTACCAAACTTTACCAGCAACTCATACAACATATAAGAGACATGCTTGCATCAACCAATCGACATATTATCAACATATATGAAAAGCCCCAATTCTAGTAGCATGCTTCCTACACAAGCTAACCATTCAAGCATAAACTTCCAATTCAAACATGTATTGGCCAATTACAAAAACCAGCATTTCCAACATTATTAATCATACTTAGGGAGTTCAAAACATCTCCCAAATCATTCACAAAGGTCCCCCATTGCCAAATGCCAAAAGCTAAAAGGTGTACAAGAAAACCTTGCCATACTTGAGCTTAAATCCTACTTGTTTGCTTGCCTTCCTTGCTGCCCTCAAGTACCTTAATAATCTGCATTATTGGTTTAAGAAAACGAAAGAGAGCGTAAGCAAAAGCTTAGTGAGGAATGCTCATCAAAACCATTCAATAATGCATTTGTAAACACTTTATAAATCATGCTTCAAATCATCATTTACTCATGCTCAAAGCAATTTAAACAAGCATTACATGCTTCCATATCATTACATGTCATATTGGCCACAAGTGATAAGTTCCATCTTTTTAAAACAAGTTTAACATAAGACTCACACATGGACTTTTAAACACCATCGTGATCTTATAATTTCCAAGAACCACACAAGGACTTTTAACCACCTTTGTGTTCTTCCCAAGGACTTTTAAACACCTTGGCCCCAAGGACTTTTAAACACCTTGGCCCATGGACTTTTAAACACCATGGAAAGGACCACACAAGGACTTTTAACAACCTTTGTGTCCTTAACAAGAACCATCCAAGGACTTTTAACCACCTTGATGTTCTTAAGTAACAAGGCTCACTCAAGGACTTTTAACCACCTTAGTGACCTTAACAAGAATCATCATGGACTTTTAACCACCATTAAGTTCTTAGAATCCACAAGGCTCACCCAAGGACTTTTAACCACCTTAGTGACCTTAACCTTTTTCAAAACATCACTTGCCAATATACATCATTATCATCAAATAATCCACTGTTTTAAAGCATTAAACCAAGCCATATTCATCATGCATTTTAAAGCATCAAACCACATTTAATCAATGTTCAAAAACAAGGAACTCTTACCTTGAGCTTCCTTCAACATATGGCTTTCAAAAACAGCAATTACCATGCTAAATCATGCTTTCAAAACAGAATTTAAAACATGCAATCAACCACATTGCATAACAACCAAATCATGGCCACCACTAGAGAGTTTTTCCGAAAACTTACACTTGAGCTTAGCAAAGTTGTTTAGACTTAAACTAAGCTCCCAAGACATTGGTTTCAAAGCTGAAAACCCAATTTCACTCACCGATTCCACTTCGCCTCTTGCCGAAGCACCAATCAAGCTTCCGGATCACCAACACTTGGATCCAAAGATGACTCCCCTGTTTTAGACACATCAAAGCAGAGGATTAATGCATCATCATGCATTAATAGCTTCAATGAAAGCACCTAAACTCGCTGCTCTCATCCACACTCCCTTTTCGGCCACCAAACACAACCGAAAATGCATCCAAACCACTCCTCAACAAAGCCCAGCCATAAACCATCAAAACTAAACATCCTTTAACATTATTTAACATCTAAAAAGAACCTAATAACATCGTTATACCTCCAGCAACATCAGATCCACAAGATCACCTCAAAAACAACCAAGAATCACAAGCTAAACTTAGGAAATTCAACCTATCCGGGATTGCATTAATCAAAACTCAATTCCTTATCAAATTAATGTTCATTTATCATCAAAAACACACTTCAAATCATAGCTTTAACAGATCAAACGAAAATCTATCAAAAATCACAAAATCTTGCATTTTAAGCCAAGATCCATTTCACAACTTAAAAAGCCATTTATAAAACATCAATTAAGGATTGAGAACTTAAGAATTTCAGTAAAGAACTGATAGTTTAGAGGAGAAGGACGTTCTTACCTCCAAACTTGAGTTTCTCCTCTTTTAGAACCAAAAACCTTGATGAATCAACTAGCAAATGGTGAGGTTTTGTTGATGTGATGATTAGGAATCAAAAGAGAATTCAAAAGGAAGATTTGAGTGACAAAATCAGAAGGAAATCTCTGGAGAGAAAGTGTTTGGGTTGAGAGAAAATGAGAGAAAAGGAAAATTGGAAAATATGGAAAGTTGGTTACAAAATAGCCAAAATGATTTCCCTCCACTTTTCTTAAGCTTTAAAATCAGAATTAAACATTAAAATATCTTAGAAAAATCTGGAGAAACTCCCTTTGGGTAAATAGCTCCTTAAAGATTCAAAGTTTCAATCCTTTCTAAAACAGTCACGCAACTTTCAAAAATTACATTTTGGTCACTAGCCAAAATGTCACCCTTCCAAACCTCATTTTGTAAAATTGTTTTCACAGTTCACTTATATATATTAAAAGATGATTTTAGAACATTTTTCCATATTTTTAATGCAACCCGAACTAGGCTTTCCTAATTTCACCTTTTTAGATTCGAACAGCACTTTGACCAAACCGGTCAACGCCCAAACTTCTAAGCCCAAAACCGGGGCGTTACATTTTCCCTATCAGCCTTCATATCCCTTGACATCTGCCGCAAACTACTTTTCATTTCAAACAAAAATGCTTCGACAACCTAATGAACAACTTCGATTTTGACTTCAACAATGTTTATCTTCTCTACCAAGCTCTGCTTCAAGCAAGTCATGTTGGCCCACACTTCTGCGACGTCTTCAGAAAAAAAAACTCAATTTCTCTCCAAACTTCTTATCATCTATCCCCCTCATATTGTCCAAAATTTCCTCAACTTTTATTTGCTTCTTAATTCCCATATTGAAGACCTCTTTTAGCCCATTCACCTCGGACATTATTTTCTCCTCACCTTTAATTTTCATCTCTTTTGCCCTATTGACAACCTCTTTTACCCCTTCCATCTCCAACATTATTTGTTGAAGCATCTCCAACATTATCTCCCTCGTTGTACCACCATCATTGCATCTCGCAACGTCATACTCCGTGAAAGCAACCTTGCAAATTAAATAAATATTCAAGTTTCGCCTTCCACATAATAAATGATTAATACAATGACTCATAACGTATTATCTTAGGTCTCTTCAAAGCTTTGCTGCCTTCATCTGCTTCCATGACTTCCACAGATTCATTGACTTTACGTGCTTTCTTGTCTAACTTTTTACAAGCCTACGAATGACAAATTCAAATGAATTTAACATTTATTACACATAATAATCAATTGAAACCTACCTTAGTAATCACTTTTTCCTCTCTTTGCTTCATTCTTATACATTCACCTTTATTGTAAAACGTAAAAAAACAAAGGTATACATTCAATCATTCATTCATTATGCATTTCTTTTCAATAAGAACAATATCAACTTACTAAAACTAAAATTTCATGAAGGGAGGACATGTTTTTTTCAGTACCCCTTATCATATATGGCCAGCATCTTAGACAGAACAACTTCATTACCATCTTTATAACCAACTTCTTTAGCATTACAATCTCTATCAGCAACTTCCTTAGCAACTTCATCAGGACCTTGTTTACCAACTTCATCATTATCATATTTATCACCAAATTATTTACCAATTCTATCAGCATCTTTGTTGAGTGTGTAAAAGTGCTACTATTTACACCCTTTTTAACCCATATTTCTGCTGCATTCAAGCATTATTCATTGCATTTAGGTTAGTTTTCAGCAAAACAACACAAATATATTAAAAGGCACAGTTTCTACTAAGAATGGCTGTTTTTGCAGGTTGCTACCGCAGCAGACGGAAAGGGCATGTACTGGGCAGTGAAGCAGAAGAGCTGGAACTGGACAAGCAGTCAAGGAGGACGATGCTGCCATGGTTGCTGCCGTGACAGCAGAGGACGACATCAGTTTTGAGGAGAAGAAGCAAAGTGGACCTCGACAGATAGAGAAAATTCAGCCCATCTGTCGTGTGAAAACCCAATATTTTTCCAAGCCCCAGATCAAAAGGAATGTCAAGCCCAAAGTTCAAGGAGAGAAAATCCCAAGCAAGAAAGATGACGGCTGGAAAGTAGATTCCTTGAAGATTTAGTCTTTATTAGAATCATACTTTCATTTAAAGTTGTATTCTTGCTATTTTAGATAACTAGAGCCCAAAGCTTATATAAGGGCATATATTTTGACCTAGGAGGCATAACCGATTCCCTAGCTTCCTTCCCAAAACTCTAGTCGTTTTCATTCCCTCAACATGTTCTAAATTCCCCTAGGGCCACGACTTGATTTGTAAAGTAGTTGCAAGGGTTGTCTTTGTTTTAGGAATTTTCAGTTCAATAAAATAAACTTCAAGTTCTCTTATTTTGGTTATTAATATCTTGCAAGAGCATCGGGAGAGCATTGTGAGGTTATCTATTTACTTAGCATCGGGAGAGTTAAGTATACGAAAGAAATAAGAGCAAGTTCTCTAGTTTATAGTTGAACTATCTCGGACCTAGGGATAGGACGATGTTAAGTGGCTAAAGAAGAATTCATCGTCATCTGTGTTCATCCTTCGATTCACGCCGGGAGGTATCATCAAAGACGTGATCATCGACAGACTTGGACCTAGGGATAGGCCAAGGCATATCTGGGATTCTTGCCAAACTTGAAGTACTGAGTTGAGTATTCGCTGCCGCGATAAGCAACGGACTGCTGCCGCGACAGGTGCTGCCGCGACAGGGACGACGACAGAACTCGAGTTCCGAGACTTAGCAATACCTGCACTACTGAGCAATTCAATACCAGCCCATTCTCTTTATCTTGATTTCCCTACTCTTTTATTTAAGTTCTCTTTATTATTTTTGTGACAACTTCTCAAATATTTTCTTTACTTTCGTGCAGTGAATTAAGGTGAAGCTATTAGCCCAATCCCTGTGGAGATGATATCCGATACTTCGTATCACTTTACTACTTGCGTCGTGTATACTTGCACTTCCATTGCGATAGACTATTTTACACGCAACAAGTTTTTGGCGCCGTTGCCGGAGAATTGGCAACATAACTCTACCTTTTCTTTTACTGCAGTTTTCGTTTTTGTTTTTATTTTTATTTTTCTGTTTTTCTTTGGTGTGTTCAACACTTGCTTTTCACAAGGTTTCTTGTTTATGCGCAGATCGAAACGAGGTAAAGATCCTGAGTATCCATTAGATCCGGAAACCGAACGTTCATTCAATCTCAAGAAACAACTTCGTCACTTACTAGCCAGGAACGAGTACCTTAAGGAACAATTAGAGATAATGGCACACCGAGGAGATGACCCTCCTGTTGGAGATGGAGAGGGTAGACAGCATGTCGTCGATGCTACTGCCGCTGCCGGACGACGGTCCTGTCGTGACTACATGTTGAATGACCATGTAGAACTGGAAACCACGCTGCCGGACATAGATGTTGACAACTTTGAGCTGAAACATGTCATGTTTAGCATGATCAACAATGTTGGTCAATTCAGTGGTGCTGTTACAGAGGATGCCAGAGAGCATCTAAAAACGTTCTAGGAGATATGTGGTTCGTTTAGACTGCCAGGAGTTAATCCGGAGATACTGAGGCTTCGGTTATTTCCCCATTCATTGAGGGACAGAGCAAAAACTTGGTGGAATAAACTTACACCGGGTTCAATTAGAACTTGGGATGATTTGTCTCGTGAATTTTTGTCTCGTTTTAATCCTTCACATTTATCTGAGCGATTACGTAATGAAATTGCTACTTTTCAACAAGAAGATGATGAGCCGATGCACGAGGCTTGGGACAGATTTACTACTCTTCTACAGAACTGCCCAATGCATGGATTCCAGGGCCGGAAAAGGAAGCTATTACTACTATGAGTGGGAAGAAATTACCAGGGCCGGAAAAGGAAGCTGAAACAGTAAGGAAACCAGCCTTGGACAGACCTGCAGAGGAAGCTGCCCCGACAGGTAATAAACAGACTGTTGCCGATAAACCTGTTACGACAGCAGAAGTGACAGAGGAGAAAAATGATGAACCCAAACCTCCTCAGATTCGTATGCAGTGGGAAGGACGTATTGCTGATTATCGTCCCCCACCTCCTTTTCCTCAACGGTTACAACAAGCAAAGCAAGAATCTCAGCTCAAAAAAATTTACGATATTTTTAAGCAGGTTCATATTAATATCCCGCTGTTAGATGTCGTTACGGAGATGCCCGGTTACGCCAAATTTCTCAAGGATGTTATGTCAAAGAAATCCAAACTTGAGGAATTTGAAACGGTAAAGATGACAGAAGGATGCATGAGTATTCTTCATAGGCAGCCACCCCATAAAAAGAAGGATCCGGGGAGCTTCATCATACCTTGTGTAATCGGAGATAAATATGTGGGTAAGGCACTTTGTGATCTTGGTGCTAGTATTAATTTAATGCCAAAATCTGTTTTTCAAAAATTAGGTATTGGAAAAGCGCGGCCCACGAAAGTAATTCTGCAGCTGGCAGACCGCTCTTACGTTCATCCGGAAGGAAAAATCGAAGATATTCTGGTAAGAGTGCATAAATTTATATTTCCTGCTGACTTTCTTGTTTTACATTGTGAAGCAGACGAAAACGCACCAATCATCCTTGGGCGACCCTTCTTAGCTACGGGATGATCACTGATTGATGTGGAGAAAGGACAACTCACCATGAGAGTGAACGATCAAGAAATAAAGTTGAATGTTCTCCAAGCTATGAAACACGCTGATGCAGAAGAAGAATGCAAGGTTATCACTGAAGTTACCCTTGACCAACCCTGCATCAGGTCGGGCTGTCACGACATAAAAATTGGTCACTGCCTCGGCAGCCACTTACAGGACTATCACGACAGCACTGACGACAGCAACTCCTCTGAATCCGATTTATCTGATACTGAAGATCAGGAGAAGGTAAACTGGATAGGCAATCGTCCAGTTAAGTTATTCGAACCTTTAAATTATACTTCAGATAACCATGCAATCAAAAAGCCATCTATTGTTGAACCTTTAAATATGCTTTTCTTGGTTCAATTGATACGTTGCTCGTAATCATCTCTTCCAAGTTGATGCAGGAACAGGAACAACAGCTAAGAGCGATGCTGCAGTAGCACAAAAAGGCAATTGGATGGACGATAGCTGATATTCAAGGCATTAGTCCGGCTTTATGCATGCATAAAATCCTTTTAGAGGAAGATCATAAGTCGACTATAGATGCTCAAAGGCGGCTAAACCATGCGATGAAAGAGGTGGTGCGTAAAGAGATAATCAAATGGTTAGATGCGGGTATAATTTACGCCATCTCCGACAGCAAATGGGTGAGCCCGGTGCAATGCGTCCCCAAGAAAGGAGGAATGACCATGGTGACCAATGAAAACAATGAGTTAATCCCAACCAGGACTGTGACCGGTTGGAGGGTTTGTATGGACTATCGGAAGCATAACAAAGCTACCCGAAAGGACCACTTCCCTTTACCCTTTATTGATCAAATGCTTGATAGATTAGCGGGTAAACCTTACTATTGTTTTCTTGATGGTTATTCAGGTTATAATCAAATAGCTATCGCACCGGAAGATCAAGAAAAGACGACTTTCACATGCCCCTACGGAACGTATGCTTTTAGGAGGATGTCGTTTGGATTATGCAATGCACCCGCCACCTTCCAAAAGTGCATGATGGCCATATTCTCTGATATGGTGGAGGACTTCCTTGAAGTATTTATGGATGATTTTTCAGTCTTTGGAGACGATTTTGAGAGCTACCTAGGCAATCTACAAAAGGTACTTGAAAGATGTGAAAAAGCAAACCTGGTCTTGAATTGGGAAAAATGCCACTTTATAGTGGATGAAGGGATAGTCCTTGGCCATAAGATTAGCTGTCGTGGGATAGAAGTCGACAGGGCTAAGATAGAAGTGATCGAAAAGCTGCCGCCGCCGACCACTGTCAAGGATATTAGAAGTTTCTTGGGACATGCTTGTTTTTATTGGAGATTCATTGCAAATTTCTCAAAAATCACCAAGCCCTTATGCCATCTTTTGTAGTAGAACCGACCCTTTGACTTTAATGAAGAATGTACTGAAGCATTCAAGGTTCTGAAGGAAAAACTAGTAACAGCCCCAATAGTACAGCCACCAGACTGGACACAGCCATTCGAGATTATGTGTGATGCTAGTGACTACGTTGTCGGGGCAGCACTTGGGCAGCGGAGAGACATGTTATTTCATGTCATATATTATGCCAGTAAGACACTGAATGATGCCCAAGTGAATTACACCAGCACAGAAAAGGAGTTATTAGTTGTGGTATTCTCCATTGACAAGTTTCGTTCTTACATACTTGCAACAAAGGAAATAGTGCACACAGACCATTCTGCCCTGAAGTATCTGTTCGCGAAAAAGGATGCAAAGCCTCGATTAATACGGTGGATGCTGCTATTGCAAGAATTCGACCTTGACATCAAGTACAAAAAAGGGACAGAAAATCAGGTAGCAGATCACTTGTCAAGGTTGGAGAAGGGACAAAGTCTACCAACAGATGAGACAAACATACTGGAGACCTTCCCAGACGAGCAGCTCTTTGCTGTCGCAATCACTGCCGCGACAGCCATGGCGGCAGGAAAGTCTTCTGAACTCTCCTAGTATGGAGATTTCGTTAATTTCTTAGTTAGCGGAATGATTCCTTCTGATCTTAATTATCAAGCCAGGAAGAGGTTCCAAAATGATGTTAAGCATTATTATTGGGACGAACCTCTTCTTTTCAAAATTTGTGCAGATCAGGTTATAAGGAGGTGTGTACCACAAGAAGAGCAAGAAGACATTCTTCGTCACTACCATGCTTCACAGTATGGAGGTCACTTAGGAGGCAACAAAACTGCTGCCAAGGTGCTGCAGTCAGGGTTCTACTGGCCGTCACTATATAAAGATGCACAAATCTTCTACAAGAGCTGTGACAGGTGCCAAAGGATAGGAAACATCTCAAGGAGAAACGAGATGCCGCTGCAGAACATTCTAGAAGTCGAGATCTTCGACGTTTGGGGGATTGATTTTATAGGACCTTTTCCATCTTCATGTGGGAATCTATACATCCTCCTGGCATTAGATTATGTCTCTAAGTGGGTTGAAGCTATCGCAACTCAAAAGAATGATGCCAAGACACTCCAAAAATTTTTACACAAAAATATCTTTTCTAGGTTTGGCATCCCCAAGGCGATTATCAGTGATGAAGGGAGACGTTTTGACAACAAGGTTATGGCTGCTGCCTTGAAGAAATATGGTGTCAAGCATCGGATCGCGACAACATATCACCCACAGACCAATGGACAAGCTGAAATATCTAATAGGGAAGTTAAGAACATTCTTGAGAAGATGGTTAAGCCAACTAGGAAAGACTGGTCCTTACTTCTCAATGATGCGTTATGGGCATATAGGACAGCTTTTAAAACTCCATTGGGAATGTCTCCGTACCGACTGATTTATGGGAAAACATGTCATCTACCTGTCGAGATAGAGCACACAGCATACTGGGCGATCAAGGCAGTGAATATGGACTTGGACAAGGCAGGGCAGAAAAGGCTGTTAGATCTGAACGAAATTGAAGAAATATGGACAATGGCCTACAACAATGCAAGAATCTATAAGGACAAAACCAAGAAGTGGCATGACAAAAAGTTGCTGCCACGACAGTTCTGCCCAGGGCAGCTTGTATTTTTATTCAATTCTAGACTGAAACTCTTCCCAGGGAAGCTAAAATCTAGATGGTCTGGCCCGTTCCAAGTCGTACAGGTTTTTCCCCATGGTGCCATCACAATCCGATCATTAAAAAACGGGCACCAATTCAAAGTCAACGGACAGCGCTTGAAGCATTATCAGGGCACCGAAGCCCGAGGAATGTAGGAAGTGGTTACCTTAGGAGATGCCCCACTTGGCATCCCTAAGTTAACCTAAATTTTAATTATTTATTTTATTATTATTATTATTATTATTATTTATTAGGAAATAAGGTTTATTTTATTTTGAATAATGTTTTTATGTTTATTGTTTTTAGGAAATAAAGGAGTCAAGAAGAACAGGAGAAGTGAACTAAGCCCACCATCCATCCATCAGCCCAACAAAGCCCAAATATTGAAGCATGTCGTTACAGCTGCCGCGATAGACGCGGAAAATACAGGCTGTCATCACGCTGTCGAGAGGCAGACTCTAACTTACCTTAGAGATAAGTGATAGGTTTAAAGGGATAAAAAGGATAGTTCATGAAGGGTAGGGGAGTGTTAAGAGTTTACGCCGAGAGGTATGACTGCAGCATTTCTGACTCCTAGTTTCCTGGCTAGAGATAGCTTAGGAACACTTTTAGCAATTCCCGCCTAGCATAGAAGATAGCTGAAGAGCCTTAGTATCGTTAAGGAGATTAAGTTAGGTTATCCATCATTCCCAGCCAGTCATTCCGTAGTGAGTTTCGCATATGAAAGGGGACATGTTTATCATATTGTTACCTAATCTTTCTCTGCACTGTTTTGCTTCAACATTATTTTACATCATCTCTTTTACTATAGCATTGTCATCTGCAAAAAGTTCAATCTTTATTGTTACAGCAACCGTGAATACCTCCAATCCCTATGGAGACGATACTCACTCATCATTTTATTACTCGTTCGATGTGTATACTTGCACCATATTTGCGTATCATTTATAGTACACTACACGCAAGCAACAATGTCCATAAGGCAAATGTTGGCTAGTTCATCGTCGTTGGAGTCTTCATCACTCTAAGTAGCCACATATGCCTTCTTCTTATGGCTTGAAGAGCTTGCCTTCTCTTTCTTCCTCGATTCATACTTGGATTTTCCTTTCTCCTTCTTCATGAACCGAACAAATTTGTTGAAGAGAATGGTCATCTCTTCATCTTCACTATCCTCTTCGCTCAAATAATAATGTTGGCATGTAGAGGATGGAAAGGCAATGGCATTTACATCAATGTCTTGCCTCTTGAACTTCTTCTCCCCCATATTCCTTATCTCTTCATTCTTTTTCTCCTCTTCTTCCCCTTTTTCATGATTTCGTGGTGATGAGATACCCCATGAGTTCATCGAGCTTCAAGGATTTGAGGTTTTTAGCTTCGATGATGGTCGTCTTCTTCGAGTCCCAAGACTCGGGAAGAGAGTAGATGATTTTACGGACAAGTTTGTCTTCCATAATGATTTCTCCAAGGCCTTTGAGTCCATTAGTGATGGTGGAGAATGGATCAAACATCTTCGTGATGTCTTCATCTGGTTCCATGTTGAAGTTCTCATACTCGAGGTTAGGAGTCTGATATTGGTCTCCATTAGTTCACTTGTTCCCTCGTATGTGAGTTTAAGCTTGTCTCATACTCCCTTGGCATTCTCACAAGAAGAGACTTGGGCATATACATACGGTCCTAAAGCACAAAAGATGAAATGCAATGCTTCACAATTAAGCTCCATCATCTTCTTGTCGTTGGTATTCCACTCCGCCTTTCTTCTTGTTGGCACGAACGATCCATCTTCAAAAAGGTCCCATATATGATAATCTTTACCTTTGATGAAGAACTTCATCCTATTCTTCCAATAGGCATAGTGTTCACCGTTGAAGAATGGTGGCTTGTCGATTGAGTGCGCCATTGCTTCGGTTGGTTGGATTGAAGTATTGAGCTTCCCGGATCACCTCAATAGGATTGTAATCCTGATCAAGTGAGCCTCGCTTTGATACCAATTATTGAGCTCAGTGGTCACAACTGAGATGCTTGCCAAGAGGTGGAGAAGGTTGGTTTTTGGGAGTTTAAGTGGAAGCTAAAAGATAAGAATTGAACACAAGGATTTAGAGTGGTTCGACTTTCTAACTCAAAGCTTGCATCCACTACCTTAGCTTCTTACTAAGGATTTCAACCAAATTCACTATGAATTTTGTCCCTTTTCCGATTAGGAGGAAACCGTTACAACGATCAAGCTTTCTACCCAAAGCTTGATCAAGCACTCTCTTACAACATAAATTCTAAGAAAACTTGAAATACCTCTAATAGGTATTTGTTTGCACTATTAAGAACTCACCCAAAACCTAAACACTTGAGCAAATTTGACAATGTTTAGCTCGGTAGTGTTGTCTATTCAAGAAATATGCAAATTTAGCTCTAAAGACAATTTGGCATCATAATGTTGTAACAATTAAAGCATTAGTCTTCCCTTGATGCTTGAAGGTCCCTTTAATACTCCCAATTGAGTTTGTAGCCTTTGAGGACCGTTGGGATTGAATTGGAGCCGTTGGAGACTTTACTTCCCTCATTAATTGCAGTTCTGTAGTTGTCCGTTTCAGAATAGGCGAGCCCGTATAGGAACGACCTTCTTCAGAACTAGCCGTTGAAGCCTAATGCAGCAAGCCGTATCGAAACGGCTCTGGCCGTATCAAAATAGTTATAAACGTTTTCGATACGAGTGACCGTTGAGCTGCATTTAAAAAGTCGTTGGGAAAATTTGACTGTTGGGAAGCTTTTGACCGTTGGGCATCTCAAAACACCAAAGGGTTGTTTCGAAACCGAAACCCTCCGTACCGAAACGGGCAAGTTTTGTTTCGGTGCGTGTTTTGGAAGTTTCAAACTGTTTTGAAACAGGTTAGCCTATATCGAAACGGGTTCCTTGAAAACCATGGTTTAGCTACTTAAAAACGTTTCAAACCTTGCCAAAAACATTTAAAACATCCACAAACTTATTTTTAATTTGTTTGGACTTAAATGCATTTTTGAAATCTTTTTATTTAGTCCAAAACTATTTTTAAATTATTATATCAAAACATTATTTTACAATCTCCCCCTTTTTGATATAATAAAACCAACTTGAAAAATTGTTTGAGATTCTCCCCCCTTTTATTTTAAAAAATTTAAATAAGAGATTTCAAAAATTAAAAGAAGTTAAATCTCCCCCTTATTCTCTTGAAAAAATAAATATTCAAACCACTTCTCCCCCTTTTTCTTATATCAAGAAGAATTTAAATAACTTTAAGTTCAAAATGACTTGTGAGGTTAAAAAATTGACACAAATAAGACTTTTGGTTTTAAAATGGCCCCCCTTACTCAAAGCATCGTCAAATAATGTTAGTCCTGTAACACCCCAAATTTGGGCCTAGATGTTTTAGAGTCCAAATCGGACCGTTCAGAAAACGATTCGAATCTTAAAGGGAGCTTTCGGGAACACCTAGTTCGGGATGCTTTAAAAATATAGAAAAATATCTAAAAATCATCATTTGATATATGAAAGATTATGGTGAAATCAATTTTACAAAATAAGGTTTGGAAATACTACATTTCGGTGTAGTGACCAAATCGTAATTTTTGCAAAAGTTAAATAGTTGAGAGGAATATCCAAAAAAACTAGCTATATCTGTTATTTTCTAGGCAGGGTGTATCGAAACACCCTCAATTGTTTCGAAAAGGGGGCCTGAAATGGTCTTAGTGTTTCGAAACGATGGAAGCTGTTTCGAAACAATTTGGCTACTGGAGTGCCCTATTTCAGTACTGGTCTAGGAACACACCCGCGTACCGAAACAGTCAACACCGTTTCGATACGTGCGTTTCGGTACGGTGGAAGGTGTTCCGATACAGATGACCGTTGGATGCTGATTTGAATTGCTTTGAGTCTTCATGTTTTACATTTTAGTCACAAATGTTGTGGATGCAATTGCTTGAGCTTGGAATGTATTTTAAGCTAAAATTTGACAGAGAAGCATATAACATGATTAATTTCATATTGGTAATCCTAAAATCAGCGACGTCCATCTAATTTAAAAAAATTACAATTTGGTCCTTAATCTTGTTTAAAGTGCAATTGAGTCCCTAAATGCGTTCCGATCGCTGTGCCTTTTTCTACCATGTCTCATGGGTTTTCACTCAGGCTTATTGTGCATCTAGACAAGATTAAAAATAAAGAAAGGATCGTGAATCAAGGTTGACTTTTGGGTTGACTTTGGTTTTCCCTGTGTAATTTTCGTAGTTTGGGTCAAACGTCTAGGTCGGGCTAAGGGGGTTACAAGTCCAACATATATGATAATGTAGTTGAATTAAAAGAAATAAATCAAATTAAACAAATAAAAACAACTAGATTTTACCAAAACTCGAACTTCAAGGGAGGATGTGAAGCCTTCATTCTTCAAGTGTTCTTCCTTATGTGCATGGAGCTCCACCTCTGATGTGACCACAACCAACAAGAATCCCAATGAATTTCCTAGAGGTCCTACAGCTCGTGCAAGAGCTAAAACGATTCAAGATGCTGTGGAAAGTTTGCTTTGCAAATGCTGGAAAATGAATGAAGAAATGACAGTAACAATTAGATCTTGCAACGTTTTGACTTTGTTGGAAAGTTGAAATAAGTTGCAAAAGAATTTGCATGATTAGTTGCATAATAGTTCATTCATTGCATGAGAATAAATATGCTTGTTGTTGCATTTATGCAAGCACTTCATTTATGAAAATACTTCACTTATGTATGTGTTTCATTTAAGCATGTAGGTTCATTAATTAAACTAGTTCATTCATTGAACTTGTTCAATTAATTCTTTAAGTTTGCATAACATTTTTATCATATTTTGATTAATATTTTATGTGTTTTTAGTGTCATTACACGTTGGGATTAAGATGGAAATGATTGAAGACTATTCATCTTCTTCAAGGAGACATGTCATCTTTATCACCATTCAAAGACATAGTCTTTTTGAATTCCATGGAGGATGAAGTATTTAGAAGACTTTATGATGCTTTTATTCAGCCAATAAAGTTGAGAAATAAAGAAAGGAAGTGGAAGAGACACATACACTTAGATGCAAACATGGGCAGATTCATTCCAAGTGATCTACATGCACTTTTAAGAGCCAAGCAAGTTGAATATCAAAGGATCCATCACTTGGACGTGTATAAGTCTTCATTCAAGCCTTATTATGTGTAACCCCCTTAACCCGGCCTAGACGGTCGACCCGAATTAAGAAGATCACACGGGGAAAACTAAAGTCAACCCGAAAGTCAACCTTGATTAACGACCCTTTTTTTTAAAAACTTGTCTAGATGCATATTATCCTTAAACGTGATCATACAATCAGCATACCCAAAGATCATAACCATCAGAGAACATTCAGGGTCCCATTTGCAGAAATAACAACTTTAGGGACCAAATTGTAATTTTAGAAAATTATAAGGACTTAATCCAATTTCAAGTTACCAATATGTAATTAATCATATTTCATGCTTCTCTGTCAAATTTCAGCTCAAACGGACATTTCAAACTCATTTAATTACATAAACATGTTTCAGGACCAAAATGCAAACATTTCAAAACATATAACTGCCCATGTCAGCCCCCAACGGACAGGTGTTCCGAAACAGGGAGAACCTGTTTCGAAACGCGGGACCGTTCCGCAACGTGTTCTGA
The DNA here is from genome assembly GCA_958450335.1 of Hibiscus tridactylites. Taxonomy (NCBI): domain Eukaryota; kingdom Viridiplantae; phylum Streptophyta; class Magnoliopsida; order Malvales; family Malvaceae; genus Hibiscus; species Hibiscus tridactylites. The sequence goes on along the minus strand of OY288289.1, from coordinate 19,043,410 downwards.
AACAGAGCCTGGCAGAAACATTTTCGTTTCGGAACGGTACCTTCCGTTTCGAACGCCTGGGCCACTACAGGGCCCCCGTTCCGAAACGGTAGCTCCCGTTCCGATACGGGCTGCCCAGATTGCAGAAAAGTTGCTCTTTAAACACTCAATTGACCTACCAAACATGCTCCAAAAGCCACCAAATTTTACCAGCAAGACATACATCATACAAGGAACATAAATGCATCAACCAATCATCAACATGGCATCAAAATAAGAAATACCAAATTCTAAAGGCATGCATCCTACTTAACAAACCATTCAAGCATCACAATACCAAATCCAATTCATATAGGCCAATTACAAGTTCCAGCATTATTAACAACATTAAAACAACCTAGGGAGTCCAAAACATCTCCCAAGACAACAACATAGGTCCCCTATTGCCAAATGCCAAAAGCTAATAGTGTTTAAGAAACCTTCACCATACATGAGCTTAGTTCACCACTTGGATGCTTGCCCTTCCTTGCTGCCCTCAATGCACTTTAATGCTCTGCATTATTGGTTTAAGAAAAGAGAGAGAGCGTAAGCAAAAGCTTAGTGAGGAATGCTCGTTTAAAACCACACAATAATGCATTTATAAAACCTCTTTATAAACCATACTTCAAAACAACCTTTAGTCATGCACATAAGCATTTAAAACAAGCAATTCATGCTTCCATTTCATTACATGTCATATTGGCAACAAGTGATACATTCCACATAAGATTCACACATGGACTTTTAAACACCATTGTGATCTTATACTTTCCAAGGACCACACATGGACTTTTAACCACCTTTGTGATCTTAACCAAGAACCATCCAAGGACTTTTAAACACCTTGATGTTCTTAAATATACAAGGCTCACACAAGGACTTTTAACCACCTTTGTGACCTTAACCATCACTTGCCAATATGCATCATTAACATCAATACTCCACTGTTTTAAAGCATTTAACAAAGCCATAAACATCATGCATTTTTAAGCATCAAACCACATTAAAACAATGTTAAAAAACAAGGAACTCTTACCTTGAGTTTCCTTTAACACATGGCTTATAATCTCAGCAAATAAACATGCTAGATATGCTTTCAAAACAGAATTTAAATCATGCAAACAAACCACTTTGCATACAACCAATCCATGGCCATCACCAAGAGAGTTTTCCGAAAACTTACTCTTGAGCTTAGCTAAGTTGCTTAGACTTAAACTAAGCTCCCAAACCTTCAAAACATTGGTTTCAAAGCCGAAAACCAAAATCCACTCACCGATTCCATTTCGCCTCTTGCCGAACCACCAATCAAGCTTCCGGATCACCACCACTAGGATCCAAAGATGACTCCCCTGTTTTAAACTCATCAAAGCAGAGGATTAATGCATCATCATGCATTAATATCTTCAATGAAAGCATCAAAACTCGCTGCTCTCATCCACACTCCATTTTCGGCTACCAAACACAACCGAAAATGCATCCAAACAACTCCACAACATTACCCAGCCAAGATCCATCAAATCTAATCATCCTTAAACATCAATTAATATCAAAAAAGGATCTAACAACATCCTTATACCTCCATCTATAACAGATCATCAAGATCACTCCAAAAACAACCAAGAACTCAAGCTAAACTTAGGAAATTCAACCTATCCGGGATTGCATTGATTAAAACTCAATTTCACATCAATTTAACATTCATTTAACATCAAATTGACACCTCAAAACACTGCCCAATCAGATCATACGAAATTTCATCAAAATCAACCAAATCTTGCATTTAAAAGCCAAGATCAATAACACAACCTGAAAACCATTTATAAAACACAAATTAAGGATTGAGAACTTGGGAATTTCAGTAAAGAACTGAGAGTTTAGAGGAGAAGGACGTTCTTACCTCCAAACTTGAGTTTCTCCCTTTTTAGAACCAAAATCTTGAAAATCCAATTAGCAAATGGTGAGGTTTTGTTGAAGAGATGATTAGAGATCAAAAGAGGATTAAAATCTCATGTTTGGATATCAAAATCAGAAGGAAATGCTCTGGAGAAATGTGTTTGGTTTGAGAGAAAAGATGAGAGAAAATGGGAATAGAAATTTGGAAAGTTAGTTGGAAATTTAGGAAAATATCTTCCCTCTCTTTTCTTTTATTTAAAAACCACTAATTAAATCATTTAATATCTTAGAAAAATCTGGAGAAACTCCCTTTGGGTAAATAGCTCCTTAAAGATTCAAAGTTTCAATCCTTTTTAAAACAGTCTCACAGTTTTCGAAAATTACATTTTGGTCACTAGCCAAAATGTCACCCTTCCAAACCTCATTTTGTAAAATTGATTTCACCACTCTCTTATATATATTAAAAGAGGATTTTAAGACATTTTTCCATATTTTTAATGCAATCCGAACTAGGCTTTCCTAAATTCACTTTTATATATTCGAATTGCACTCCGACCGAACCGATCCAAAACCCAAAACTCCTAAGCCCAAAACCGGGGCGTTACAACTCTCTCCCCCTTAAGAAATTTCGTCCTTGAAATTTACCTGAAGGAAAGAGATAAGGAAACTGCTTCAGCATGTCATCCTTTCGTTCCCACGTGGCTTCCTCAACACCACGATGCTTCCACAACACCTTTACCAATTCAATGGTCTTGCCACGAAGAACCTTGCTATCCGAATCCAGAATCCTCACCGGTTCCTCATCATAGGTCAGATTCGGATTCAATTCCACTTCTTCCACAGGCATTACATGCGAAGGATCCGATCTATACTTCTGAAACATAGAAACATGAAACACATCATGAATCTTCTCCAACTCCTGAGGTAGCCTCATCTTGTACGCAACAGGACCCACATGCTCAATCACCTCGTATGGTCCAATGTACCTAGGGCTCAACTTACCCTTACGACCAAACCTCATCACCTTTTTCCAAGGCGAAACCTTCAAAAACACACGGTCACCCACCGCATACTCAATCTCCTTACGCTTCAAATCCGCATAAGACTTTTGCCGATCAGAAGCTACCTTCAAACGCTCACAAATGAGCTTCACCTTCTCGGTGGTTCCTTTCAACAAAGCCGGCATCGAAACCAACTTCTGACCCGTTTCAGCCCAACAAAGAGGAGTCCTACACTTCCTCCCGTACAAAGCCTCATAAGGTGCCATTTGAATACTTGCTTGATAACTATTGTTATAAGCAAACTCCACCAAAGGCAAATGCTTTTCCCAAGAGCCTTGAAACTCAATCACGCAGTACCTCAACATATCCTCCAAAATCTGGATAACACGCTCGGACTGACCATCCGACTAAGGATGATAAGATGTACTGAAATTCAGCCGTGTACCCAAAGCTTGATGCAAACACTTCCAGAAACGCAATGTAAACCTCGGATCCCTATCCGACACAATCGACTTAGGCACACCATGCAGCCGCCCAATCTCAGCAATGTACAGCTCCGCAAGCTTATCCAAAGAATACGTAGTATGCACAGGCAAGAAATGCGCACACTTCGTCAGGCGATCCACAATCACCCACACCGAATTCTTCTTCGATGGTGACAAAGGTAAACCAGACAAAAAATCCATGGTAATCCTTTCCCACTTCCATTCAGGGATTCTCAACGGTTGCAACAAACCTGAAGGAACCTGATGCTCAGCCTTAACTCGCTGACACACCATACACTTGCTCACAAACTCCGCAACATCATTCTTTAAACCCACACAATAATACTTATCACGAAGATCACGATACATCTTAGTACTACCTGGGTGCATAGCAAAAGGACTACTATGACCTTCAGTCAGAATAGCATGCCTCAACTCAACATCATTGGGCACTACTATCCGACTCACAAAGCACAACACTCCATCATCATTAAAGCTGAAATCCGAAGGCCTACCCTCCGCGATATCCTGAACATGCGGTACCAAGGAATCATCCAGCAACTGGTTTTCCTTAACCAACTGAACCAAAGATGGTTTCACTTGCAACTCAGCCACAAGACCACCATCACGCGAAATACTCAAACTGGCAAACATAGCCCTCAACTCAACAGCTACCTTCCTACTCAAGGCATTCGCTACAACATTAGCTTTTCTAGGGTGATACTCAATCGTCAAATCATAATCCTTGAGCAACTCCACCCAACGTCGCTCCCTAAGATTCAACTCCTTCTGAGACATCAGATACTTCAAGCTCTTGTGATCAGTGTACACAGTACACTTCTCACCATACAGATAATGTCTCCAAATCTTCAAAGAAAAAAACACCGCAGCCAACTCAATGTCATGCGTAGGATAATTGCGCTCATGCACCTTCAACTGCCGCGATGCATAAGCCACCACCTTACCCTCTTGCATCAACACACATCCCAAACCAACATAGGACGCATCACTATACACCACAAACTCTTTCCCTGATTCAGGTTGAACCGAGATAGGAGCTTGCGTCAAAGCTGCCTTAAGCTTCTCAAAAGCTTGCTGTCTCGCTTCCGTCCATTCATACTTAACATCCTTTTGCAGCAACTTCGTCAAATGTGCAGCAATCTTAGAAAACCCATCCACAAACCTCCGGTAGTATCCTGCCAAACCAAGGAAACTACGAACCTCATGAACAGACTTAGGAACCTTCCAATTCATCACCGCCTCAATCTTCTGAGGATCAACACGAATCCCTTCAGCAGAAACCACATGCCCAAGAAACACCACTTCACTTAACCAGAACTCACACTTGCTCAGCTTAGCATAAAGCTGATTCTCCAACAAAGCTTGCAGCACAATCCTCAAATGCTCTTCATGCTCCTCCTTAGTACGCGAGTACACGAGGATATCATCAATGAACACCACAACAAACTTATCCAGGTATTCATGAAACACACGATTCATCATGTCCATGAAAGCTGCAGGAGCATTTGTCAAACCAAACGACATCACAAGGAACTCATAATGCCCATACCTTGTCCTGAAAGCTGTCTTAGGCACGTCCACATCCTTTACCTTCAACTGGTAATATCCTGACCTCAAGTCAATCTTAGAGAACACAGCTGCTCCCCGAAATTGATCAAAGAGATCATCAATTCTCGGCAAAGGATACCGATTCTTGATAGTCAACTTGTTCAGCTGACGATAATCAATGCACATTCTCATAGTGCCATCCTTCTTTTTCACAAACAAGACCGGTGCACCCCAAGGCGACACACTCGGCCGAATGAACCCACGATCAAGCAACTCTTGCAACTGCGTCTTCAGCTCCTTCAACTCTTTGGGTGCCATTCTATAAGGGGTAATGGACACAGGAGTTGTATTTTCATACAGCTCAATTCCAAACTCCACCTCACGATTAGGAGGTAACCCAGGCAACTCCTCAGGAAACACACCAGGAAACTCTCGCACAGTCCTGATATCTTGCACACGCAACTCCTTAGAGCTAGGATTCATCACAAAAGCTAGATAAGCTTCACAACCTTGCCTCAGCTTCCGGCTCGCCTCCAACGTAGACACCACATTGGCAAGAAACTTCACATTATCACCAACCACAACCACCTCATAATCATCCGCAAGCTTCGGCGAAACTCGCTTATTCTCACAATCCACAACAGCTCGATGCTCAGCATGCCAATCCATACCAAGGATTACATAAAAACCATAGAAAGGCAACTCCATAAGGTCAACATGAAAAACATGATCTTGAACAACCAAGGGACACCTTCTATAAATCTTTCGAGTCACAACAGTCTCACCAAAAGAACTAGTGACACGAACACCAACATCCAAAGACTCAACAGGCAAACCAAGCAATTCAGCATGCTCACGCAAAATGTAAGAGTGCATAGATCCAGAATCAATCAAGGAAAGTAATGACAAGGATTGCAAAGTAAAAGTACATGCGATCACATCCGCGTCATTCCTTCCCTCCCGCTGAGCATACACCCTGGCTTGGCCGCCACCCTCAGGCTGAATAGCCACAACATGAGCAACACCCCGACCACCTTCCTCTCTCCGCTGGAAGTTACCACGGCTGCGCCCACGACCTCTCTGCGGTACAGCAACAACAGGAGCACGCACTTGGCCACCACCCAACATAGGACACTCCCTCCTCATATGGTCCGTAGATCCACAGTTCCAGCACGATTACCAGCTGCCACAACAGGAGCTTGCACCTCCCTCACAGCACGAGGACAATCACGTTTCATATGGCCACGCGAACCACATATCCAACATGCACTCGGATCAACTCTAGCGTTGCCTCCCCGAGCAGGCGCACCACCACCTCGCTTCGCTGAGGACTGATACCTCTGATCACGTCCCCTCTTGTTCCGTCCACCACCGGAACTATATTCAGCTGCTCGCTTACCAGCACTTGACCCAGCACTCCTAGCAGATAAACCCAAGTTAATCTCAATATCCTTTGCTCGGCCCACCAGCACATCAAAATCATCATACTCGGTAGCCAGCACATACATCTTAACTTCCGTCACTAAACCATAACGGAACCTTTCACACCTCTCCTGCTCATCCGGAACAAGCTCAAGTGCATATTGACTGAGTCGAACAAACTGGACCTCATACTCAGCCACAGACATTATCCCTTCGGTAAGAGACATGAACTCCCTCTTCTTTTCATCTAGGTACCTCACACCTAGATACCTTCTCTTGAACGCGTTCTGAAAGAACGTCCAAGTTACACCAGCTTCCGCCATCCCAGCGATAGTGGTTGTCCACCATGTATAAGCATCATCTTGTAGCAAGGATACTACACAGCCGAGCTTTTGCACATCAGTGCAATTCATCTGACCCAAGATTCTCTTGGTACCCTCTAACCAAGACTCCGAACTTTCAGCTGACAAACCCCTGAACTCAGTCCCTCCTAGACTGCGCAAACGTTCCAAGGGTAGTCTAACTCCAGCATCTCCCTGATGCCCAGCTCCTTGAGCTCCAGCTACTGCTGCTTGAAAAGCTCCAGCAATAGCTTGTATTAACACCGTCATGTCAGGAACAGCTTGCCCCTGACCAGCCTCAGGTCCAGCGACCCCAGCACCAGCTGCAGCTCCAGCTCCCTCACCCCCAGCATCACCACCACCCGGTGGAGGAGGTAAATCCACCGCACTCTCGACATTCTCTTCATTCTCATTCTCATTCTGAGCCGTAGCTCGCACATTACTCCTCAACTCTCTACGAGGTGCCATACTCTAACAATGCAATCACAATGCAAATAAACAAAGTCAGGCTCAGCAAGGTAAGCAATCCAAGTACTCAAGCTCATTTTCACTTAAAAACAACATCATTACATTAGCTTTGATTTGGCAATGGGTACCCACAACATGCTTCACCACAACATACACTTCAATTGCAACATATTCACAAACCACTCAACATGCTTCACTCAACAAGCATACAAAGCATACATACTTTAAACATTCACACAATCATTCCCAAATACTCGAGAACTCGGCTCTGATACCACCAAATGTAACCCCCTTAACCCGGCCTAGACGGTCGACCCGAATTAAGAAGATCACACGGGGAAAACCAAAGTCAACCCGAAAGTCAACCTTGATTAACGACCCTTTTTTTTCTTTTTAAACTTGTCTAGAGGCATATTATCCCTAAACGTGATCATACAATCAGCATACCCAAAGATCATAACCATCAGAGAACATTCAGGGACCTATTTGCACAAATAACAACTTTATGGACCAAATTGTAATTTTAGAAAATTATAAGGACTTAATCCAATTTCAAGTTACCAATATGTAATTAATCATATTTCATGCTTCTCTGTCAAATTTCAGCTCAAACAGACATCTCAAACTCATTTAATTACATAAACATGTTTCAGGACCAAAATGCAAACATTTCAAAACATATAACCGCCCAAATCCAATTCATATAGGCCAATTACAAGTTCCCGCATTATTAACAACATTAAACCAACCTAGGGAGTCCAAAACATCTCCCAAGATAACAACATAGGTCCCCCATTGCCAAATGCCAAAAGCTAATAGTGTTTAAGAAACCTTCACCATACATGAGCTTAGTTCACCACTTGGATGCTTGCCCTTCCTTGCTACCCTCAATGCACTTTAATGCTCTGCATTATTGGTTTAAGAAAAGAGAGAGAGCGTAAGCAAAATCTTAGTGAGGAATGCTCGTTTAAAACCACACAATAATGCATTTATAAAACCTCTTTATAAACCATACTTCAAAACAACCTTTAGTCATGCACATAAGCATTTAAAACAAGCAATTCATGCTTCCATTTCATTACATGTCATATTGGCAACAAGTGATACATTCCACATAAGATTCACACATGGACTTTTAAACACCATTGTGATCTTATACTTTCCAAGGACCACACATGGACTTTTAAACACCATTGTGTCCTTAACACTTGGACTTTTAAACACCATGGCAAGGACCACACAAGGACTTTTAAACACCTTTGTGTCCTTAACGAGAATCTCCCAAGGACTTTTAAACATCTTGGAGTTCTTAAGTAAACAAGGCTTACACAAGGAATTTTAACCACCTTGAGCCTTAACCAAGAACCAACCATGGACTTTTAAACACCATGTTGTTCTTAAAATTCACAAGATTCACATAAGGACTTTTAACCACCTTTGTGATCTTAACCAAGAACCATCCAAGGACTTTTAAACACCTTGATGTTCTTAAATATACAAGGCTCACACAAGGACTTTTAACCACCTTTGTGACCTTAACCATCACTTGCCAATATGCATCATTAACATCAATACTCCACTGTTTTAAAGCATTTAACAAAGCCATAAACATCATGCATTTTTAAGCATCAAACCACATTAAAACAATGTTAAAAAACAAGGAACTCTTACCTTGAGTTTCCTTTAACACATGGCTTATAATCTCAGCAAATAAACATGCTAGATATGCTTTCAAAACAGAATTTAAATCATGCAAACAAACCACTTTGCATACAACCAATCCATGGCCATCACCAAGAGAGTTTTCCGAAAACTTACTCTTGAGCTTAGCTAAGTTGCTTAGACTTAAACTAAGCTCCCAAACCTTCAAAACATTGGTTTCAAAGCCGAAAACCAAAATCCACTCACCGATTCCATTTCGCCTCTTGCCGAACCACCAATCAAGCTTCCGGATCACCACCACTAGGATCCAAAGATGACTCCCATGTTTTAAACTCATCAAAGCAGAGGATTAATGCATCATCATGCATTAATATCTTCAATGAAAGCATCAAAACTCGCTGCTCTCATCCACACTCCATTTTCGGCTACCAAACACAACCGAAAATGCATCCAAACAACTCCACAACATTACCCAGCCAAGATCCATCAAATCTAATCATCCTTAAACATCAATTAATATCAAAAAAGGATCTAACAACATCCTTATACCTCCATCTATAACAGATCATCAAGATCACTCCAAAAACAACCAAGAACTCAAGCTAAACTTAGGAAATTCAACCTATCCGGGATTGCATTGATTAAAACTCAATTTCACATCAATTTAACATTCATTTAACATCAAATTGACACCTCAAAACACTGCCCAATCAGATCATACGAAATTTCATCAAAATCAACCAAATCTTGCATTTAAAAGCCAAGATCAATAACACAACCTGAAAACCATTTATAAAACACAAATTAAGGATTGAGAACTTGGGAATTTCAGTAAAGAACTGAGAGTTTAGAGGAGAAGGACGTTCTTACCTCCAAACTTGAGTTTCTCCCTTTTTAGAACCAAAATCTTGAAAATCCAATTAGCAAATGGTGAGGTTTTGTTGAAGAGATGATTAGAGATCAAAAGAGGATTAAAATCTCATGTTTGGATATCAAAATCAGAAGGAAATGCTCTGGAGAAATGTGTTTGGTTTGAGAGAAAAGATGAGAGAAAATGGGAATAGAAATTTGGAAAGTTAGTTGGAAATTTAGGAAAATATCTTCCCTCTCTTTTCTTTTATTTAAAAACCACTAATTAAATCATTTAATATCTTAGAAAAATCTGGAGAAACTCCCTTTGGGTAAATAGCTCCTTAAAGATTCAAAGTTTCAATCCTTTTTAAAACAGTCTCACAGTTTTCGAAAATTACATTTTGGTCACTAGCCAAAATGTCACCCTTCCAAACCTCATTTTGTAAAATTGATTTCACCACTCTCTTATATATATTAAAAGAGGATTTTAAGACATTTTTCCATATTTTTAATGCAATCCGAACTAGGCTTTCCTAAATTCACTTTTATATATTCGAATTGCACTCCGACCGAACCGATCCAAAACCCAAAACTCCTAAGCCCAAAACCGGGGCGTTACAACTCTCTCCCCCTTAAGAAATTTCGTCCTTGAAATTTACCTGAAGGAAAGAGATAAGGAAACTGCTTCAGCATGTCATCCTTTCGTTCCCACGTGGCTTCCTCAACACCACGATGCTTCCACAACACCTTTACCAATTCAATGGTCTTGCCACGAAGAACCTTGCTATCCGAATCCAGAATCCTCACCGGTTCCTCATCATAGGTCAGATTCGGATTCAATTCCACTTCTTCCACAGGCATTACATGCGAAGGATCCGATCTATACTTCTGAAACATAGAAACATGAAACACATCATGAATCTTCTCCAACTCCTGAGGTAGCCTCATCTTGTACGCAACAGGACCCACACGCTCAATCACCTCGTATGGTCCAATGTACCTAGGGCTCAACTTACCCTTACGACCAAACCTCATCACCTTTTTCCAAGGCGAAACCTTCAAAAACACACGGTCACCCACCGCATACTCAATCTCCTTACGCTTCAAATCCGCATAAGACTTTTGCCGATCAGAAGCTACCTTCAAACGCTCACAAATGAGCTTCACCTTCTCGGTGGTTCCTTTCAACAAAGCCGGCATCGAAACCAACTTCTGACCCGTTTCAGCCCAACAAAGAGGAGTCCTACACTTCCTCCCGTACAAAGCCTCATAAGGTGCCATTTGAATACTTGCTTGATAACTATTGTTATAAGCAAACTCCACCAAAGGCAAATGCTTTTCCCAAGAGATGATTAGAGATCAAAAGAGGATTAAAATCTCATGTTTGGATACCAAAATCAGAAGGAAATGCTCTGGAGAAATGTGTTTGGTTTGAGAGAAAAGATGAGAGAAATTGGGAATAGAAATTTGGAAAGTTAGTTGGAAATTTAGGAAAATATCTTCCCTCTATTTTCTTTTATTTAAAAACCACTAATTAAATCATTTAATATCTTAGAAAAATCTGGAGAAAATCCCTTTGGGTAAATAGCTCCTTAAAGATTCAAAGTTTCAATCCTTTTGAAAACAGTCTCACAGTTTTCGAAAATTACATTTTGGTCACTAGCCAAAATGTCACCCTTCCAAACCTCATTTTGTAAAATTGATTTCACCACTCTCTTATATATATTAAAAGAGGATTTTAAGACATTTTTCCATATTTTTAATGCAACCCGAACTAGGCTTTCCTAAATTCACTTTTATATATTCGAACCGCACTCCGACCGAACCGATCCAAAACCCAAAAATCCTAAGCCCAAAACCGGGGCGTTACATTATGTCCAAATTCATTCTAAAATACACAAATGATTGGCCGCACTAGATAGATTGAAGACAAACCATTGATTGTCATAAATTGGAGCATTAATGCATTGTTTTGTCTATTCAAATTCTAGGTTGCCATGTACTATAAATAGGATGCTCATTTGCCTTTGTAAGGACCTTTTTTTCATGAAAATATAAGAGAGTGTTCTTTCCATTTGATTATATTGTTGGTTCCTAGCTCAATTATAGCTAAAGGGTCACCATCCAACCTTCTTCCATCATTTCACAAAGGGTAAGAACGTGTAAGGTTCGGGTCAACATTCACTATCTTGTTGGTTCTTCCTTGTTCCACACCGATTCTATTCCATCCATATCAACTTCTATCCATTTCCCCTTTACATCTATCTTTCAAACCATAATCACCAACCATTCCAGCACCTATTAAAATAACATGTTGAGTGGATCAATGGATTGATCAATGCCAAGAGGGGGGTGAATTGGGCTTTTAAAAATTTGTTGGTGAAAAATGATAGCTAAAAATGAATAACAAAGGATTTTAGAGTGGTTCAAGTTCCTAATGAACTCTACATCCACTACCTTAGCTACCACTAAAGATTTGCAACAATTCACTAATTTGTTCTTCCTCTTTTCAAGGCTTGGGAGGTAACCTTTACACAACCGGTAAAATTTTCTACCCAAAATTTGACCAAACCCTCACAAGTGAAACAAAGAAGAAATTATGCAAGAACGATATCTCTCAAATACAATATTGCCCTTTTCAGTACAAACACAAATTTGAGATAGGATAGGAATTGAATACAACACAATTTGGGGTTTACAAGAAATTGGAAAATAAGCACAATGAGGTTGGATTTTTGCTTGGATGTTTATCTTTGATGCAATAGTTGTTGATGGTCTTCAATAAGCTTCAATTTATACCTTCTCTATCAATTCTAGCCGTTTGGGTAGAGCTGTTGCACATAATAAAGAGGGCGTATCAAAACGCGTATAAGTGTATCGGTACGGGACAAGGACTGTTTCGATACGAATAAGACTGTATCGATACTTTTTTCTCAACTTAGCTCACTAGAAGTTTCCGTTTTGATACGGGTAACACCATATCTATATGGGAAAACTGTCACTTTAAATGTTAGTTACCTAACGACTGACACCAACGGTCGAAAACATTTAAACCTCTTTGAATTTAAAAATTCCGTTAAAATCGTATCGATAGGGGTGGAACCGTAGCGGTACACCATTGAAACTCCTTCAGTTTTTACAGAGGGGCGTATCGATACAGATGGAATCTGTTTCGATACGTTGTTTCGATACCGTTAAGAGCGTATCGAAATGCGTCTTTCCAGTAGCCAACTTTGTAAAAAAGGTATCGATACGACTTCAAGCGTATCGATACGCCTGGACGTTTTTCAACACTTTGGGTTTGGAACACTTAGACAATATTTGGAGTTTGAGTTTTTCAAATTGGATTAAGGTGTTGGTGATTTAAAAATCTTTTAAGGGACTTAGAAATTTATTTCAAGTTTTCAATTTAATCCTTAACATACATAGTTATATCAAAATCAAACATAGATTTTACAATCTCCCCCTTTTTGATATAACAAAACCAAAACTTGAAATTTTTGATACTTTGAAAAACTTTTCAAAATAACTCCCCCTTAATATTAGCTAGGTAACTTTTAAGTTTGAAAATCAAAATTTTTAAGTGTTGTGAGCTTCCCTCTCCCCCTGTTTTTAGATCAAAAATAATTAAGACATAATGGAAAGTGCATAAAGGCAAAAGGTATAAATAACCAAGCAACATAATATCTTTAAGATCAAAATAAAAGATAACATCAACTTAAAATCCAAATAACAGAAAATCAAAGCATAGGTTTTAGAATAATTCAAACTTAATCCTAAAAACATAAATCAAAGGTGCATAAATAGCGGTGAGAGAGATGTTCATTGAGTTGTGACCGCCTTCAAGGGAAGTGAGTCGAGACTCCACATTCCTCATTCGATCTTCAAGGCTTGTAAACCTTGTAGCAATATCGGTAAATCCCGAATTCATAACTTGATCGATTGAGGCCATTCCCATGTGCAAACCCGTGAATTGCTCATTGAGATAAGTCATGATGGAGTCCATAGAAGGTGGAGGAGGAGCTTGAGAAACTTGTTCAACTTGAGGATTAGCAAATTGTTCTGCGGCCTCACTAGGGAGCTCGGATAGACGAAGCCAATTACCATTAAAGTAATTGAACTTACCCCTTGCAAGAGATCGTTCATCGATAGGATCGGTGAGGGGAGTTGGGTAGTCATGCGAGCAATCTATCTCTTTTTTTGGAAGAAGTAACTCAAGGCCGTGCCATAGGTGAAGAAAGTGACAAGTGTGGTGTGGCGATGTTGCACGAGATAGACAATCTCTGCAAACATAATACGAGCAAGGTTCTGACGTTTTCTCTCACAGAAGCATTGAATCCAAAAATCATCTACTTGGCGAATAGCGGAATACTTCCCTCCCGAGGTCCTAAACCACCAAGAAACCATCAAATGGAGGATTCAATCCTGAGCATTAAGGGCGATGACGGAACCACTTAGGACATGGCCAAGAGCATTCTCATCATCATAGCCTTCATCCTCCAACTTAAACACATCACAAATTGATTGAACATCTATAGTGACCTTTTTACCCAGAAGATAAGAATTAACGTCGTAACAACACCATCTCGATTGGCACAACACTGAGCATTAGCATAAAAGATCAAAACTAAGATGCGAAAGAAAAACTCGGGAAGTTGGAGAAAATCCTTAAACTTCCATTCTTGGAGCAAAGGGAGATATTCAAATTTGAAACGCTCCGAGTTAAGAAAAGGAATAGAGATTACCCTCTCTGGACGGATCTTATAGTTCTAAAATTGGCGAAAATAGGTGAGCTCTCCGGGGGACTTAAAGGAATGTTGATAAATATGAGTGACATTCGGGCGAGCACCACCTCCGGTATTGGATCCTTCACCGGCTTCACTAGTACGTGTTCTATTTTTAGGGGGTGCCATGAACTAGAGAAAATATTAAAAAACAGTGTATGCATTAAGTTTTCTTCATTCAACTCATGAAGAAAACCAATAATCAAGGTTTAAAAAAATAGAAAAGAGATTTTGATTTGAGAAGACAAAACAAAAACAAAAGAAAATTTGAAACGAAAATTAAAAGAAAAATTAAAAGAAAAAAAGGAGTTTTACCTTGATATTGATTAGGAGAGGAATGGGAGAGGAACTTAGCACCCAATTGATGAAGAGCTTAAGAGCTTTGCTTGATTTTCAAAACCCTCTAGAGATTTTGAGTTGTGGTGTGAAAATATGAGGGAAAGAGAGGCTATTTATAAAGTGAAAACGGCTAGGGTTTCTAGAGTTTTGAGAAAATTCAATTTAGGTAAAAGTTGAACTCTTAAATGCCAATTGATAGCTGTCTGAGCAATCGTGTATCGATACGCCTGAGGGTGTATCGATACGGGGGTAAAACGTAAATCCATTTAAAATGCCCGTTGAAGGATCGTATCGAAATGGATGCAATCCGTATCGAAACAATTGTTGCTCATATCAAAACGGGTTTAACCGTATCAACACCTGTTTTAGGCAAAATGTAATCTGGGAAACTAATACAGTACTAGTATCGATACGCGTAAGGCCGTATTGATACCTTATGCCCTGAAATACATTTTAGGCTTGAAGAACAACCAAAAGCTCGATTCTAACATCTCCTAAATGATGCAATTGATGAATGAGCAGTTCTGAGCCTATTTTAACAGAATAATACTCCTTCTAGCTATAAGCATGGATATTTTCAAGAGCTACAACACATAAACATGCAATTTCACAAGATCAAGCAATTTTAACTTTAAAAGTGTCCTAAATAGTCAAGGAAGGCTAGTTAGACCTAACTCTCTCCTAAGGGACCAAAAATGCTCTTTATCTAAAGGCTTTGTAAAGATGTCCGCTAGTTGGTTTAAGGTGTCAATGTACTCTATAACAATATCTTCCTTAAGGACATGATCTCCAATGAAATGATGCCTTATCTCTATATGTTTGGTTCTAGAGTGTTGGATGGGATTTTTAGTCAAGCATATGGCACTAGTATTATCACACGTAAGGGGTATGATTTCAACTTTAATACCATAATCTAAGAGTTGTTGCTTCATCCAAAGGACTTGAGCACAACAACTCCCTAAGGATATGTACTCGGCTTCGGTGGTAAAAAGAGCTACACTATTTTGTTTCTTAGAGAACCAAGATATGAGCATACTACCTAAGAATTGACAAGTTCCCGAAGTACTCTTCCTATCGATTTTACAACCCCCATAATCCGCATCCGAATAAGCATGAAGGTTGAAGGTGGAGTCTCTAGGGTACCAAAGACCTAAACAAGGGGTATCTCTAAGGTACCTAAAGATTCTCTTAACGGCTATAAGGTGAGACTCTCTAGGACTATCTTGAAACCTAGCACACAAGAAAACACTAAACAAGATGTAACCCCCTTAACCCGGCCTAGACGGTTGACCCGAATTAAGAAAGTCACACGGGGAAAACCAAAGTCAACCTGAAAGTCAACCTTGATTAACGACCCTTTTTTTTCTTTTTAATCTTGTCTAGATGCATATTAACCCTAATTGTGATCACACAAACATCATACTCAAAGATCACAAACATCAGAGATCAAACAGGGACCCAATTGAACAAATTACAACTTTAGGGACCAAATTGTAATTTCTGATAATTAAAAGGACTTAACCCAAATTAAAGTTACCATCTTGAAATTAATCAGGTTTCATGCTTCTCTATGAAATTTCAGCTCAAAAGGACTTCCCAAGCTCACACAATTGAACATACAAAATTCAGGACCAAAACGTAAACAATTCAAAACATATAACTGCCAGTGACAGCTCATAACGGTCGGCCGTTCCGAAACAAGTTGACCCCGTTCCGAAACACGGGCCGTTCCGAAACCGATCAACACCGTTCCGAAACACGGCCTTGGCAGAGGCCAAACCGTTTCGAAACGGTGCAAACCGTTTCGGACGCCTGGGTTCATGTAAGGCACCCGTTCCGAAACGGTGCATACCATTCCGAAACGCCTGCACAGATTGCAGCAAACAAGCATACCAAAACATGCAATTGATCATTCAAACATGCTCCAAATGTCACCAAACTTTACCAGCATGCAATTAAACATATATAAGACTTGTAGGAACCATCACATCATCAATCTAACATCATATGCAAAAAGCCCCAATTCTATAGGCATGCTTCCTACACAAGTTAGCCACTCAAGCTTCAAACTTCCAAAACAAGCATATAAGGTTCCAATTCAAAACCAGCATTTCAAACAACACTCAACATACTTAGGGAGTCTCAAACACCTCCCAAAACATACACTTTGGTCCCCCATTGCCAAAACATACAAAAGCTAAACGTTTAACAAAACCTTCCATACTTTGAGCTTCTCTTGTACTTGGATGCTTGACCTTTCTTGCTGCCCCTCAAAGACTTCAATGCTCTGCATTATTGAATTAAGAAAACGTAGAGAGCGTAAGCAAAAGCTTAGTGAGGCATGCTCATTAAAAACAATTCAATAATGCAAATTAAACCATTTATAAACCATGCTTAAATCAACCTTTGCACATGCTCAAAAGCATACTTAAAACAAGCAATATCATGCTTCAATATAAACCTTAAAACAAGCATTTCATGCTTCTCAAAATACTCAACATGTCATATTGGCACAAGTGATACATTTCATTTCATAGAACAAATTCAACAACTTTCCCAAGGACTTTTAAACACCTTGGCCCCAAGGACTTTTAAACACCTTGGCCATGGACTTTTAAACACCATGAATAAGGACCACACAAGGACTTTTAACCACCTTTGTGTCCATTGCTTGAATCACCCCAAGGACTTTTAAACACCTTGGCCCCAAGGACTTTTAAACACCTTGGCCCATGGACTTTTAAACACCATGGAAGGATCACCTAAGGACTTTTAACCACCTTGATGATCTTAAGTAACAAGGCTCACTCAAGGACTTTTAACCACCTTAGTGACCTTAACATTTTCAAAACACCACTTGCCAATATACATCACTATCATCATTTAATCCACTGTTTTAAAGCATTAAACCAAGCCATTTTCATCATGCATTTCAAAGCATCAAACCACATCATTTCAATGTATAAAAACAAGGAACTCCTACCTAGAGTTACCTTCAACATATGGCTTATATAATCAGCAAAATCCATGCTAAAACATGCTTTCAAAACAGTAATTTAAAACATGCAAATCATCACTTTGCAAAACATCAAGTCATGGCCACCACTAGAGAGAAAATCCGAAAACTTACACTTGAGCTTAGCAAAGTTGTTTAGACTTAAACTAAGCTCCCAAAACCTTCAAACCTTGATTTTAAAGCTGAAAATCCATTTCCATAAATCCACTCACTCACCAATTTCCACTTTGCTTCAAGCCAAAGCACCAAATCAAGCTTCCGAATCAACCAATCTTGAATCCAATGATGCCTCCCCTGTTTCAACACATCAAAGCAGAGGATTAATGCATCATCATGCATTAATTGCTTCAATGAAAGCACCTAAACTCGCTGCTCTCATCCAACCTCCATTTTCGGCCACCAAACACAACCGAAAATGCATCCAAACCACTTCTAAACAAAGCCCAGCCATAAACCAGCAAAACCTCACTTCTATTAACATCATTTAACATCTAAGAACAACCTATTAACAACCTTATACCTCCAGCAACATCAGATCACCAAGATCACCTCAAAAACTACCTTAAAACACAAGCTAAACTTAGGAAACTCAACCTATCCGGGATTGCATCAATCAAGACTCAATTCCACATCATTTTAGAGATCATTTAACATCAAAAACATCTCTTAAAACACAGATTACTCGGATCTAACGAAAATCCTCAAGAATCATCAAAATCTTGCATAATAAGCCAAGATCTATAAATCAACTTAAAAGCCTTTAATTAAACATCAATTTAGGATTGAAAACTTAGGAATTTCAGTAAAGAACTGATAGTTTAGAGGAGAAGGACGTTCTTACCTCCAAACTTGTATTTCTCCACTTTTTGCAAACAAAATGCTTGTTGAAAGTTGTAGCAATTGAAGAGGTTTTGAAGATACAATGATATGCAATCAAATGAGAGTTGAAAGGAGGAATTTAGGTGAGAAAATCAGAAACAAAACTCTGGAAATGGAGTGTTTGGGTTGAGAGAAAAAGAGAGAAAGAAAATGGGAAGTTAGATGAGAAAATAGCCAAAATAAGTTTTCCCTCCTTTTTTGGTTATCTTTAAAATCAGAAAATAGCTTATAAAACCTTAGAAAAATCTGGAGAAATCCCTTTTGGATTAATAGCTCCTTAAAGATTCAAAGTTCCAACCCTTTATAAAATAGCCACCAAACTTGCGAAAATTACATTTTGGTCACTAGCCAAAATGTCACACTTCCAAAACTCATTTTCCAAAATTGATTTCACAGTTCACTTAATTATATTAAAAGATGATTTTAGAACATTTTTCCATATTTTTAATGCAACCCGAACTAGGCTTTCCTAATTTAACCTCTTATGATTCGAACAGCACTTTGACCAACCGGTCAACGCCCAAAACTCCTAAGCCCAAAACCGGGGCGTTACACAAGATATCCGGTCTACTTGTGGTAAGGTAAAGCAATGATTCAATCATAGAACGGTAAAACTTAGAGTCAACACACTTACCTCCTTCATCTTTGTCAAGCTTAGTAGATGAGTTCATAAGTGTGGCTTGAGGCTTTGCATTCTCCAAGCCAAATTTCTTGAGCATATCCTTGATGTACTTTGCTTGATTGATGAAGGTGTCGTCCTTCCTTTGCTTGATTTGGAGTCCCAAAAATAATGAGAGCTCCCTCATCATGCTCATCTCGAATTCACCTTGCATTAACTTAGCAAACTCTTTGCAATGACATTCATTAGTAGATCCAAAAATAATATCATCAACATAAATTTGTACTTCTAAGATGTCATTTTTATACCATTTTATGAAAAGTGTAGTGTCCACCTTACCTTTTTCAAAACATTTTTCAATCAAAAAGTTTGAAAGTCTCTCATAACAAGCTCTAGGAGCTTGTTTTAAACCATAAAGAGTTTTTGTATGTTTGAAAACATGATTTGGAAATTTTGAGTCTTCAAAACCCAGTGGTTGTTCCACATACACTTCCTCATTTATAAAACAGTTTAAAAATGCGCTTTTAACATCCATTTGAAAAGGCTTGAAATCATGATAACATGCATATGCAAGCAACATCCTAATGGCCTCCACTCTAGCTACTGGTGCATAGGTTTCATCAAAATCTATTCCCTCTTTTTGAGTGTAACCTTGTGCTACTAGTATAGCTTTATTTGTCACAATGTTACCACTCTCATCTAGTTTGTTCTTAAAGACCCATTTAGTTCCTATAGTAGATTGATTACTAGGCCTATCAACTAATGTCCAAACATTACTTCTCTCAAATTAATTTAACTCTTCTTGCATAGCCATAATCCAAAAGTCATCTTTCAATGCTTCTTTTATATTCTTAGGCTCTATGCATGAGATAAATGCAACATGGTTCATAAGTTTAAGAGAATATCTAGTGGTTACCCCCTTGGATGAATCACTCAAGATTTCACCACCTTTGACATAGTTGAACTCCTTTGGGTAGCTCACTTCCTTTTCCTCAAGAGCCAAGTCCTTCAAGGCTTCAAGAGGTGGATCTTGTGTATCCTCTTCTTTTGTTGGAATCTCATCCTCCTTTGAAGTTTGTCCTCCATCAAAGGCATTAATGATTCCTACATCGTCATCATCACAAGAATTCTTCCTTGGAAGAAGGTTATCATTGAATACAACATGTATAGATTCTTCTACTACTAAAGTTCTATTGTTAAATACACGATAGGCTTTAGAGTTTAAGGAATATCTTATGAAAATAGCTTCATCACTTTTTGGAACAAATTTACCTAAGTTGTCTTTTCCATTATTTAAAACAAAACACTTGCAACCAAATGGATGAAAATAGCTAATGTTAGGCTTTTTAGATTTTAAAATCTCATATGGTGTTTTCTTTAAAAGTGGCCTAATCATTACTCGGTTTACAATGTAGCAAGCGGTGTTTGTGGCTTCCGCCTAAAAATATTTAGGCAAATTGTCTTCACAAAGCATGGTTCTAGCCATTTCTTGCAAAGTTCTACTTTTCCTCTCAACTACCCCATTTTGTTGAGGAGCCGAAATATTGTGGCTAATACCATTTTCATTTAAAAACTCTTCAAACCCTAGATTTTGTAATTTGGTTCCATGATCACTTATAATATGAGAAATTCTAAGTTCAAGATCATTTTGGGTTAATTTAGAAAATGTGATGAATTTTTCTAAAGCCTTATCTTTAGTACTTAAAAATAGAACCCAAGTAAATCTTGAAAAATCGTCAACAAGTACAAATGCATAAGATTTACCACTCAAGCTCATAATCCTAATAGGCCCAAATAAATCCATATGAATAATTTGTAAACACCTACTTGTAGAAACATCATTAATGGATTTAAAGGACGACTTATGTTTTTTACCCTTAGAGCATGCATCACAAATTTTATCATTTGAGAACTTAATTTTGGGTAAACCTCTAACTAGATCTAGGGAAACTATTTTTTCTAAAACACTAATGCTAGCATGTTCAAGTTTCCTATGCTATAGCAATGCATCATTTTCATTTTGAGCTACTAAACATACATGGGATGTATGTATGTCATCTAAATGCACCATGTAAATGTTACCTATACGATGACCTATGAGCATAATATTATTTGATTCAATGTCAACAATTTTGCACCCATTCTTATCAAATAAGACATTAAACCCTTTTATCACATAATTGGCTTGTGCTCAACAAATTATGTTTAAGACCATCGACATATAAATCATTTTCAATAAGAATAGTAGAGTGATTACCTATGGAGCCAATACCTTTAATGTGACCTTTGGAGTTGTCACAAAATGTCACTACTCCTCCACTTTTTGGTTTTAAGTCCATGAATCTACTCGTCTCCGGTCATATGCCTCGAGCGTCCACTATCAAGGTACCATGAATTTTGACTTTGTGCTTTGGCCTTGTAGCAATGCTCCCCCTACAAACAAAGATATTAAACTTTTCTGTTTTGGTACCCAAATCATTTTGGGTCCACGTGTGTTAGCTTCCAATAGCTTGGTTCCCTTAGGAATCCAAGTGACATAGCAACAATATTATTAGATTTGACAAGTTCCTTAGGAACTCATACACTTCTAATCTTTTTAGTTCTATTATGTCTAGGGAAGCTACTTTGTTTGTAATTATTAGTTTTTCTCCTAGGTTGGTTTGTTTTAGATGATTCACCTTTTTCATGCTTCACATTACCAACAATTTTAAAAGACTCTTTGAACTTGTTAAGCTCATCTAACACCTTTTGGTGTTCACTATTGCATTGAGAAAGAAGATTATTTAGGTCTACATTTTCATCTTGGAAGAATTTAAGTTCATCTTTCAAACCTAAAATCTTTTTCTCAAATTTCAAGTTAGCTTGAGAAAGTGAGTCATTTTTATCATTTAATTCCGAAATAATTTTCTTATTTCTAATGACTGGCTCTTTGTATTTCTTAACTAACTCATCATAAACCTCTTGCAACTCATCATATGCATCATGTAATTCATTAAATGCAAAGTCAAAAGATGATGAGTTAGAGGTTACCATGGAGGAATCCTCCTCAAGTGCCATGAGGCAAAGGTTGGCCACTTCTTGTTCATCATCCTCGGATGACTCCTCTTCACTCCAAGTAGCAAGCTTGGCTTTGAGCTTTTTCTTCTTCTCAATGCCCTTCTTCTTGAGTTGAGGGCACTCCGAACGAATGTGACCGGGCTTTTTGCACTCGTAGCAAATGATTTGATCCCTCTCTTCTTCTTTGTTTTTACCCTTGAAGTCCATTTTTCTTTGAATTTTCCTTCCTCGGTTTGACCTTATGAATCGTGAGAATCTTTTGGCTATCATAGCCAATTCTTCTAAATCATCCTCCTCACTAGAAGTGCTTTCCTCATGTAATGAATCTTTGAGAGCCACTCTCATTTTCTTCTTCTTTTCTACCTCTAGCTTCTCCACTCTTTTCTCTTCCTTCTTCTTTTCATCTTCCCTTCCTTGCTTCATTATCTCATGAGTAAGGAGAGAACCTACTAGCTCATCAAGTTTTAGTGTCTTCAAGTTTTTGTCCTCGATGATGGCGGTTCTCTTCTCATCCCAAGATTCGAGAAATGAGTAGAGTAGCTTCCGGAAAAGTTTGTCTTTCGGGATTGTCTCTCCAAAACCCTTAAGCCCATTGACGATGGTTGAGAAACGATTGAACATCTTGGACACTGTTTCGTCGGGCTCCATCATGAAATTCTCATAACTAAGATTGAGAATTCCAATCTTGGTCTCATTCACATCATTGGTTCCTTCATAGGTGGTCTCTAGTGTATCCTACCCTTCCTTGGCACTTTCAATGGAGGAGACATTGGAGTAGATGTCGGGTGCGAAAGAACAAAAGAGCATGTGAAGAGCTTTGTCATTAATTTGGATCTTCTTTCTCTCATCTCCACTCATCTCAATCTTCTTCTTTAGAACCAATTTTCCTTCATCATCCCTCTTCAAAGGAATATAGGGACCATCTTCGAAGACATCCCAAACAAGGTAATCATTGGATTTGATGAAGAGGCACATCCAGTTCTTCCAAAATGGATAGTTGTCACCATTGAAGAATGGTGGTTTTGTGGTGGATTGAGAATCGTACATGCTTGATCCGGAGGTAGATGCCATGACTTGATTTTTGTATTATCACACTCTTTCTAGGAACTCATCTTGTGGCTGTTAATCCTTCAAAGAGGTAGGCTCTGATACCAACTGTTGAGTGGATCAATGGATTGATCAATGCCAAGAGGGGGGTGAATTGGGCTTTTAAGAATTTGTTGGTGAAAAATGGTAGCTAAAAATGAAGAACAAAGGATTTTAGAGTGGTTCAAGTTCCAAATCAACTCTACATCCATTACCTTAGCTACCACTAAGGATTTGCAATAATTCACTAATTTGTTCTTCCCTTTTCAAGGATTAGGAGGTAACCTTTACACAACCGGTCAAATTTTCTACCCAAAATTTGACAAAACCCTCACAAGTGAAACAAAGAAGAAATTAGGCAAGAAAGACATCTCTCAAATACAATATTGCCCTTTTAAGTACAAACACTCAACCCAAATTTGAGATAGGATAGGAATTGAATACAACACAATCTGGGGTTTACAAGAAATTGGAAAATAAGCACAATGAGGTTGGATTTTTGCTTGGATGTTTATCTTTGATGCAATAGTTGTTGCTGGTCTTCAGTAAGCTTCAATTTAAACTTTCTCTATCAATTCTAGCCATTTGGGTGGTTAGGATATTGATTATAGTTGTTGAGACCCTCTATTTCCACCATAAATGCACTTCTACAGCTATCTGTATCGGTACACGAAGAGCCGTATCGATAATTGTCTCAAAACAAAAAGAGCCATTGCATATAATAAAGAGGGCATATCGAAACACGTGTAAGAGTATCGGTACGGGACAGGGACCGTTTTGGATACGGATAAGACTGTATCGATACCTTTTTCTCAACTTAGCTCACTGGAAGTTTCCGTTTCGATACGAGTAACATCGTATCGATACGGGACAACTACCACTTTAAATGTTAGTTACATAACGACTGACACCAACGGTCGAAAACATTTAAACCTATTTGAATATAAAATTTCCGTTAAAATTGTATCGATACGAGTGGAACTGTATCAGTACACCATTCAAACTCCTTTAGTTTTTACAGAGGGTGTATCGATACAGATGGAATATGTTTCTATACGATGTTTCGATACGGTTAAAAGTGTATCGAAACACACCTTTCCAGTAGCCAACTTTGTAAAAAAGGTATCGATACGGCTTCAAGTTTATCGATACGCCTGGACGTTTTTCAACACTTTGGCTTTAGAACACTTAGAAAATATTTCGAGTTTGAGTTTTTCAAATTGGATTAAGTTGTTGGTGATTTAAAAATCTTTTAAGGGACTTAGAAATTTATTTCAAGTTTTCAATTTAATTATTAACATACTTAGTTATATCAAAATCAAACATAGGTTTTACACAACAACATTCACCATCTTCATTCCAAATACATCACTTCCACACTCAAGTTTCAAGTTTGCAACTTCATACTAGAATCACGATCGGGCAACAACACATATGAATTCGACCATCACACAACCGGATACATATCATTTGGTATCAGAGCTATTTTGGTTCAGTAAGTTAAGTGTTGCTCTCTCCCGGTTTGCATAAAAAAGAAAAAAGAAAAAGGAAAAGGAAAAGGAAAAAAGGAATTTTGGTTGTTGTTGGTATTACTCAATTCAGAAAATTATTATTTCATATTGCCTTGTTATTTTCTAATCATTCTACTTTTCTACCTATAGACTTTTTTTTCTGAACTCTTCCTTTCAGCCAATTTCCACAAGCGAACTTGTTAAGCCTTGAGTAAGTTCTCTAAGGACTTTGATAGGAGAACTAGAGCGGTAAAAGGCAAGAGTGCACAACAAGGGTAAAAGCCATCCCGAGTGAAACACGAGTGTGAGTGTTTTCCTTGGAGTGTAACGGTGAGAATTTGTGCTACTGAGGTTTATTAGTTAATCATGTCTCAAGATTCCGTGAGAAACACTATTGGTGCTAGTAATAATGTTAACGTAGATGCAATTAACTCCAATATTCAAGATGTTACTCGAGAGATGGGCATGTTGTTGCAACAAAGGTTGGGGCCGATGCAAGAACGATTAGATCATTTGGAGGAAAGATCTCAACGAAGGCAAAATTCAGATCACGAGGAAGAGTATGAGGGAGGGGTGGATGAAGAACTCATAGACGAGCTAGCCTCCCAGCAAAGTTTAAGGCGTCAAGAACCTAGGTACCAAAGAGCTCGGCCAAGAGTTGATGATAATCTTAGAAACATCAAAATAACCATTCCTTCTTTCCAAGGAAGAACGGCTCCTGAAGCTTATCTTGCATGGGAAAAAAGTTGAGCACATCTTTGACTGCCACAACCACTCCGAGCTTAAGAAAGTAAAACTTGCAGCCATTGAATTTACAGATTATGCACTAATATGGTGGGATCAGTTAACATCTAGTAGGAGACGCAATGGCGAACATCCAATTTCTACTTGGAATGAGATGAAGGTCGTTATGCGTAGGAGGTTTGTTCCAACTCGCTATCATAGGGAGTTGTTCAACAAGCTTCAAAATCTCACCCAAGGAAACCGTAGTGTTGAGGATTACTTTAAAGAGATGGAAGTAGCCATGATCCGAGCCAACATTGATGAGGATCGAGAAGCCACCATGGCCAGATTTCTATCCGGCCTTGATCCTAATATTGCGACCACTGCTGAGTTGCAACATTATGTGGAGATCGAAGACATGGTTCATATGGCCATGAAGGTTGAGAGGCAACTTAAAAGGAAGGGCACAACCTGTGCCTATGGATGCTTTTCTCCTAAATGGGGGCAGGGTACCTACAAACAGAAGGCATCCTTTACGCCTAAAGAACGAAGCATTCCAACAAAGAGTGCCAAACCCATTGCCGAAACTAGTAAGGAAAAGAGCACTGCTATGCCAGTTCGATCCCGTGATGTGCAATGCTTCAAATGCTTGGGGCGAGGTCACATTGCTAGCCAATATCCAAATTGCAACACAATGCTCATTCGAGAAGATAGAGAGATCGAAATTGACCAAGAGGAGGAAGAAGATGGTGTTACTATCCAAGAAGAAGAAGAGATGGAACATGTTGTAAATGGTGAGGTTCTTGTTGTGAAAAGAAGCCTAAGCGTGTAAGCCATAGAAGGAGAAGATCAATGCGAGAACATCTTCCATACTCGCTGCCATGTAAACGAGAAGGTATGCTTTGTCATTATTGATGGAGGAAGTTGTACTAATGTTGCTAGTACTTTGATGGTAGAGAAGGTTAGATTGGCAACAACAAAGCATCCTCATCCTTACAAGCTACAATGGCTCAATGATGGGGGAGAACTCAAAGTCACCAAGAAAGTTATTGAGCCATTTTCCATTGGAAAATACAAAGACGAGGTGTTGTGTGATGTTGTACCAATGCTCGCTAGCCATATCTTGTTGGGGAGACCGTGGCAATTTGACAAAAGGGCTATCCATGTTTGTTATACCAACCATTACACTTTCACCCATCAAACCAAAAAGATTACTTTAGCCCCTCTTTCACCAAAACAAGTCCATAAAGACCAAATTCACTTGAGAGAGAGTTTAAAAACAGCCAAAGAAAAAGAAAGAGAGTTCAAATCCAAAGAGAGTGACAAAAATGAGGGAATATAAACCATTCTTTTTGCAAGAGAGAAAGACATCAAAAAGTGTTTGCTTTCAGAGAAATGGGCACTTGTACTCATGTACAAGGAAAATCTTTTGAACACTAATGATCTTGATCCAGGTTTTCCATCTTTTATTGTCTTTTTATTGCAGAAATTAGAAGACTTGTTTCTGGAGGAGATTTCGAACGAGCTTCCACCTATTCGAGGAATAGAGCACCAAATTGATTTCATCCTGAAGCCATCATTCCAAATTGACCAACATATAGAAGCAATCCGGAAGAAACTAAGGAATTGCAAAGACAAGTATTCGAGTTAATGGAAAAAGACTATGTGAGAGAGAGCCTTAGTCCATGCGCCATGCCGGTTTTACTTGTACCTAAGAATGATGGAACTTGGCGTATGCGTGTGGACTGTCGAGCAGTGAACAAGATAACGGTAAAGTATCGTCATCCTATACCTACATTAGATGATATGCTTGATGAATTAAGTTGTTCTAATATCTTTTCTAAGATTGATCTTAAGAGTGGTTACCACCAAATAAGAATGCGAGAAGGAGATAAGTGGAAGACAACATCCAAAACCATGCAAGGTTTGTATGAGTGGTTGGTTATGCCATTTGGCTTAACTAATGTACCAAGTACATTCATGAGGGTAATGAATCATATACTTCGACCATTCTTGGGTATGTTTTGTGTGGTGTATTTTGATGACTTACTTGTGTATAGCCAAAATTTGAATGATCATGCTCAACATTTGAGGTTAGTATTGGATGTTTTGCGAAAAGAAAAGTTGTATGCTAACCTTAAAAATTGTACATTTTGCACTAACATAGTTGTGTTCTTAGGTTTTGTTGTTAGTTCAAAGGGTTTGGAGGTTGATCAAGAAAAGATTAAAGAAATTGAGGAATGGCTGAGACCTACTAACATTAGTCAAGTGAGGAGTAGTCATGGACTTGCTAGTTTCTATCGTCGGTTTGTTCCCAATTTCAGCACCATAGCCGCACCTTTGACTGGAGTTATCAAAAAGAACTCTAGCTTCTTTTGGGGAGACGAAAAAGAGAAGTCTTTTTGTTTGATTAAACAACTTTTAACCAATGCACCTTTATTATCTTTACCTGATTTTGATAAAGTTTTTGAAATTGAATGTGATGCATCATTTTAGGAGTTGGAGCTGTATTATCTCAAGAAGGACACCCTATTGCATATTTCAGCGAGAAATTGAGTGGAGCAACTCTAAATTATTCAACTTATGACAAGGAGATGTATGCTTTCACTAGGGCATTAGAAACGTGGTAACACTATCTATGGCCTTAGGAGTTTATCATCCACATGGATCATGAGGCGCTAAAACACTTGAAGGTACAACACAAGATTAATAAGAGACATGCCAAGTGGGTTGAATTCCTAGAAACATTCCCATACGTTATCAAATATAAGAAGGGTAAGGAAAATGTTGTTGCTGATGCTTTATCAAGAAGGTATACTCTTCTTAACCTTTTGGATTCTAGAATGGTAGGTTTTGCCTTAATCAAAGAGCTTTATGAATCTGGTTATGATTTTAGTGAAATTTACAAAACTTGTGAAAAAGGAATATATGAGTAGTTTTGTAGGGTTGATGGGTATCTTTTCAAGGAAGGAAAGCTTTGTATCCCTCAAGGATCCATTAGAGAATGGCTTATCAAAGAGGCCCATTGTGGAGGACTAATGGGACACTTTGGAGTGGCCAAAACGCACTCTATATTGCAAGAACATTTGTATTGGCCAAAGATGAAACGAGACGCGTAGAAGTGGTGTGAGCATTGCATCACATGTAAGAAGGCAAAGTCCAAAGTCATGCCCCATTGACTTTACACACCATTACCAATTCCAAATGCACCCTGGGAGGATATTTCCATGGATTTTGTGCTAGGACTTCCACGCACAAGGAATAACAAAGATTCCATTTTTGTTGTAGTAGATAGATTCTAAAAAATGGCTCATTTCATTCCAGGCAACAAGACTAATGTTGCTTCCCATATTGCTAATTTGTTTTTTAGGGAAGTTGTGAGATTACATGGAGTTCTAAGAACTATTGTTTCTGATCGAGATGTGAAGTTCTTGAGTCACTTTTGGAGGACGCTATGGAGTAAGATTGGAACAAAGTTGTTGTTTTCTACAACTTGTCATCCACAAACGGATGGCTAAACTGAAGTTGTCAATTGTGTATTGTCCATGCTTCTTAGGACAATTATACGCAAGAATATAAAGGCTTGGGAACTGGACTTGCCACATGTTGAGTTTGCATACAATCGCTCCATGCATTCTGCCACTAAATGTTCTCCATCTGAAGTGGTATATGGTTTAAATTTTTTTACCCCAATTGATTTTCTTCCTTTTCCTATTGATCAATTCAAAAATAAGGATGGGCAAAATAGAGCTGAATTTGTGTAGAAGCTTCGCCAACAAGTGCGGGAGAACATTGAGAGGAGAACAAAGCAATATGAGCAACAAGCTAACAAAGGGAGGAAACGAATAACTTTAGAACCTGGAGATTGGGTTTGGTTGCACTTGAGGAAAGAGAGGTTTCTAGCCCAAGGCAAATCGAAACTTATGCCTCGAGGAGATGGTCATTTCCAAGTGGTTAAGAGGGTTAATGATAATGCTGTTCAAATAGACCTTCCCAGTGAGTATAATGTGAGTGCTACTTTCAATGTTGCTGATCTATCTCCTTATGATGCAGGTGACAATTCGGGGCCAAATCGCTTTCAAGAGGGAGCTCCCCCTCTGATGTGACCACAACCAACAAGAATACCAATGAATTTCCTAAAGGTCTTATGACTCGTACAAGAGCTAAAATGATTCAAGAAGCTGTGGAAAGTTTGCTTTGCCAATGTTGGAAAATTAATGAAGAAATGACAGCAACAATTAGATCTTGCAACGTTTTGAGTTTGTTGGAAAGTTGAAATAAGTTGCATAAGAATTTGCATGAATAGTTGCATAATAGTTCATTCATTCCATGAGTTTGTTGGAAAGTTGAAACAAGTTGCATAAGAATTTGCATGGGTAGTTGCATAATAGTTCATTCATTCCATGAGAATAAATATGCTTGTTGTTGCATTTATGCAAGCACTTCATTTATGAAAATACTTCAGTTATGTATGTGTTTCATTTAAGCATGTAGGTTCATTAATTAAACTAGTTCATTCATTGAACTTGTTCAATTAATTCTTTAATTTTGCATAACATTTTTATCATATTTTGATTAATATTTTATGTGTTTTTAGTGTCATTATACGTTGGGATTAAGATGGAAACAATTGAAGACTTTTCATCTTCTTCAAGGAGACATGTCATCTTTATCACCATTCAAAGAGAGAGTTTTTTTGAATTCCATGGAGGATGAAGCATTTAGAAGACTTTATGATGCTTTTATTCAGTCAATAAAGTTGAAAAATAATGAAAGGAAGTGGAAGAGAAACATACACTTAGATGCAAACATTGGCAGATTCATTCCAAGTCATCTATATGTACTTTTAAAAGCCAAGCAAGTGGAATATCAAAGGATCCATCACTTGGACGTGTATAAGTCTTCATTCAAGCCTTATTATGTCCAAATTCATTCTAAAATACACAAATGGTTGGCCAAACTTGATAGAATTGAAGACAAACCATTGATTGTCATAAATTGGAGCCTTAATGCATTGTTTTGTCCATTCAAATTCTAGGATGTCATGTACTATAAATAGGATGCTCATTTGCCTTTGTAAGGACCTTTATTTTGCATGAAAATATATGAGAGTGTTATCTTCATTGTTCTTTAAGAACTTTATCAGCTTTCAAGCTAGTCTTGTGGCAAATTTCCCGTTTCATTCCATTCTGTTTATAGCGTTGGTTCCTAGCTTTCTAGCTAGAAGGTCACGTTCTACCCTTCCACCATCAATTACATTTGATTATATTGTTGGTTCTTTGCTCAATTATAGCTAAAGGGTCACCATACAACATTCTTCCATCATTTCACAAAGGGTAAGAACATGTAAGGTTCGGGTCAACATTCACTATCTTGTTGGTTCTTCCTTGTTCCACACCGATTCTATTCCATCCATATCAATTTCTATCAATTTTCCCCCTTACATCTATCTTTCAAACCATAATCATCAACCATTTTAGCACCTATTAAAACAACAACTTTCACCATCTTCATTCCAAAAACATCACTTCCACACTCAAGTTTCAAGTTTGCAACTTCATACTAGAATCACGATCGTGCAACATTACATACGAATTCGGCCATCACACAACCGGATACGTATCACCCTCAAATTTGGACTCGTTGGTCAATCTCCATCACACCTAAACAAGACAATCAAGTAATTTTTGGTATCCAAATTGCTTTGGATCCATAGACATTAGTTGCACAAAGTTTAGTCCCCTTACGAATCCATTTTTCAATTTCATCCTTTTTAGTTGAATTGCTTAGCCCTTTTGGGACCCGAATACTTCTAAAAATTTTACCATTTACAAATCTAAGGGCACTAGATTGTCTAACATAAAAGTTTGATTTTCCAAAATTAATTTTCTTTTCTAGTTCCTTCGAAATCAAAATCTTTTCTTTCTTAAGATCATAAATTTCCTTTTGATGATATTTTTCCATGGTTTGAAGCAAATTTTGTAAGTTTAAAACTTGAAGCTCAAAATCTTTAAGTTTTGTTCAAACTCTAGATTTGTTTTGGAAAGCAAATCATTTTCCTATTTCAATTTCGAAACCAACTTTTTATTCTTTGAAAATGATGCCTTGAATTCCAAAAGTAAATCATCATGGGCATCTTGTAATTCATCAAAAGAATATGAATATGAGGTAGATGAATTAGAAGTCACCCTTGAATATTCTTCGAGGTCCATAAGACAAAGGTTGGCTAGTTCATCGTCGGTGGAGTCTTCATCAGTCTAAGTAGCCACATATTCCTTCTTTTTATGGCTTGAGGAGCTTGTCTTCTCTTTCTTCCTTGATTCATACTTGGATTTTCGTTTCTTCTTCTTCATGAACCGAACAAATTTGTTGAAGAGAATGGTCATCTCTTCATCTTCACTATCCTCTTCGCTCAAATAATAGTGTTGGCATGTAGACAATGGAAGGGCAATGGAATTTACATTGATGCCTTGCCTATTGATCTTCTTCTCCCCCATCTTCCTTATCTCTTCCTTCTTTTTCTCCTCTTTTTTCCTTTTCTTCATGATTTCGTGTGTGATGAGAGACCCAAAAAGTTCATCGAGCTTCAAGGATTTGAGGTTTTTATCTTCGATGATGGTCGTCTTCTTCGAGTCCCAAGACTCGGGAAGAGAGTAGACGAGTTTACGGACAAGTTTGTCTTCCAGAATGATTTCTCCAAAGCCTTTGAGTCCATTAGTGATGGTGGAGAAAGGATCAAACATCTTCGTGATGTCTTCATCTGGTTCCATCTTGAATTTCTTATACTCAAGGTTGAGGAGTCCGATCTTGGTCTCCTTTACTTCACTTGTTCCCTTGTATGTGACTTCAAGCTTGTTACTTGCACCATATTTATAGTACACTACACGTAAGCAACAAGTTTTGGCGCCGTTGTCGAGGATTAGCAATTGGTTGTTTATGGTTTTTGTTTTTATCGCTTGTTCTTTTTGTTTTTGTACATATTTATTTTAGGTTTACACTTTTCTTTTCAGGTGTCTTGCTAGTGTATGACCAGAAGGCAACCTAGAGGACCCCTGCAATCGCCTATTTCTGAAATCGAGCATTTTTTGAGACTTTGGAGACATGTTCGAAGAGAAGAGTCTAGAAACATGAACGGAGAAATACCACCACCTCAATGTAATGGAGATGCTATGGCAAATGGCCAAGGAGAAGCAGCTCGACCTCGAGCAATTAGAGATCATTTGACTCCTATCTTGGATGATCTCTATCCCGGAATAGTAGCTCCAGAAATCCAGGCAACCCAGTTTGAGCTTAAACCTATTATGTTCAACATGTTAAAAACTATTGGTCAATTTGGAGGTATGCCTCATGAAGATGCAAGACAACATATTTGTGCTTTCTTGGAAGTTTGTGACTCGTTCAGATAACAAGAGGTGCACGGGGATGTGCTAAAGCTTAAATTGTTCCCATATTCTTTACGTGATCGTGCTAGAGCATGGCTAAGTGGAGTGCCAGCTGGATAAATGGGGACTTGGACAGATCTATGCAAAAGTTTTCTACTACGGTATAATCCACCCAATAGAAACACTCAGTTGAGAAATGATATAGCTTTTTTTCGTCAAGCTGATGACGAATCCATGTATGAGTGTTGGGATCGATTCAATGAATTATTGAGGAAGAGCATAAATCATTGTTTTCATGATTGGACCGAAGTGGTTATGTTTTATAATGGAGTAAATGCTCCTACAAGGATGATGCTAGATGCTTCAGAAAATGGGACCTCGTTAGACAAATCATCGGAGGAAGCATTTAACATTCTTGATAGGGTAGTCAACAATGATTACCAGTTTCCGACCACAAGGCTTGGAACGGGG
This sequence comes from Hibiscus tridactylites, assembly GCA_958450335.1. Classification (NCBI taxonomy): domain Eukaryota; kingdom Viridiplantae; phylum Streptophyta; class Magnoliopsida; order Malvales; family Malvaceae; genus Hibiscus; species Hibiscus tridactylites. Next base: position 19,009,832 of record OY288289.1, on the reverse strand, counting down.
AGGAGAACCCAATTAGTTCGAGACAGTGAAGTTGATGACTCAGTAGCCACTCAGTTAGCAGGTATCACAAATATGCTAAAGAACCTCCAACGTCCCAACGAAGTCAAGGAAGTGAAGTCTGCAACCTCATGTCTCAGATGTGATGGTGTTGAGTGGATCAATGGATTGATCAAGACCAAGAGGGGGGTGAATTGGTATTTTAAAATTTTGTTGGAGTGAAAGGATAGCTAAAAATGAAGAACAAAGGATTTTAGAGTGGTTCAAGTTCCAAATGAACTCTACATCCACTACCTTAGCTACCACTAAGTATTTGCAACAATTCACTAATTTGTTCTTCCCCTTTTCAAGGCTTATGAGGTAACCTTTACACAACCGGTCAAATTTTCTACCCAAAATTTGACCAAACCCTCACAAATAAACATAGAAGAAATTGAGCAAGAAAGATATCTCTCAAATACAATATTGCCTCTTGAAGTACAACACTCAACCCAAATTTGAAGATAGAATAGGAATTGAATACAACTCAATTTGGGGTTTACAAGAAATTGGAAAATAGGCACACTTGAGGTTGGATTTTTGCTTGGATGTTTATCTTTGATGCAATAGTTGTTGATGGTCTTCAATGAGCTTCAATTTATACCTTCTCTATCAATTGTAGTTGTTTGGGTGGTTAGGGTATTGTATTAGCCGTTGGGACCCTCTATTTTCAGCATAAATGCACTTCTGCAGCTATCTGTATCGGTACACGAAGACCCGTATAGATATCTGTCTCAAAACAGAAAGAGTCATTGCACATAATAAAGAGGGTGTATCGAAACACTCATAAGCGTATCGGTACGAGACAGTGACCGTTTCGATACGGAAGAGACCGTATCAATACCTTTTTCTCAACTTAGCTCATTGGAAGTTTCCGTTTCGATACGAGGTACACCGTATCGATACGAGACAACTACCACTTTAAATGTTAGTTACCTAACAACTGACACCAACGGTCGGAAACATTTAAAACACTTTGAATTAAAAATTCAGTTAAAATCGTATCGATACGGGTTAAGTCGTACCGGTACACCATTCAAACTCCTTCAGTTTTTACAGAGGGGTATATTGATACATATTGAATCTGTTTCGATACGCTATTTCGATACGATTAAGAGTGTATTGAAACACGTCTTTCTAGTAGCCGACTTTGTAAAAAAGGTACCGATACGGATGAAGGCGTATCGATACACCTGCACGATTTTCAATACTTTAGCCTTGGAACACTTAGAAAATATTTGGAGTTTGAGTTTTTCAAATCAGTTTAAACTGTTGGTGATTTATAAATCATTTAAGGGACTTAGAAATCTATTTCAACTTTTCAATTTAGTCCTTAACATACTTAGTTATATCAAAATCAAACATTGGTTTTACAATCTTCCCCTTTTTGATATAACAAAACCAAAACTTGAAATTTTTGATACTTTGAAAAACTTTGCAAAATAACTCCCCCTTAATATTAGCTAGGTAACTTTTAAGTTTGAAAATCAAATTTTTCAAGTGGGAGCTTCCCTCTTCCCCTTTTTGTTAGATCAAAAATAATTGAGACATAATGTAAAGTGCATAAATAGGCAAAAGGTATAAATAAGCAAGCAACATAATATCATTAAGTTCCAATAAAAGATAACATCAACTTAAAATCTAAATAACAGAAAATAAAAGCATAGGTTTTAGAATAATTCAAACTTAATCCTAAAAACATAAATCAAAGGTGCATAAAATAAATATCCTAAATGATATGAATGGTATGCAAAGATAGGCTACTATGCATCTCCATCGCCTTCTTCATCATCTTTATCATCTTCCTCAATTGGATCATCATTCCTCATAGTTTGACGCCACTCGTCATGGAAAGCGGTGAGAGAGATATTCATTCAGTTGTGAACGCCTTCAAGCAAAGTGAGTCGACTCTTCACGTTCTTCATCCGATCTTCAAGGCTTGTAAACCTTGTATCAATAGCGCTAAATCCCGAATTCATAACTTGATCGATTGAATTCATTCTCGTGCGCAAACTCGTGAATTGCTGATTGAGATAAGTCATGAGGGAGTCCATAGAAGGTGGAGGAGGAGCTTGAGGAACTTGTTCAACTCGAGGATTAGCAAAATTTTCGGCGGCCTCACTATGGAGCTCAGATAGACGTAGTCAATTACCATTAAAGTAATGGAACTTACCCCTTGCAAGAGATCGTTCATCGATAGGATCGGTGAGGGGAGTAAGGTAGTCATGCGAGCAATCATTCTCTTTTTGTTCGAAGAAGTAACTTAAGGTCGTGCCATAGGTGAAGGAAGTGACAAGTGTGGTGTGGCGATGTTGCACGAGATAGACAATCTCCGCAAACATAATACGAACGAGGTTCGAACGTTTTCTCTCACGGAAGCATCGAATCCAAAAATCATCCACTTAGCGGATAGTGGAATACTTCCCTCCCGGGGGCCGAAACCACCAAGAAACCATCAAATAGAGGATCTGATCCTGAGCATTTAGGGCGGTGACGGAACCACTTAGAACATGGCCAAGGGCATTCTCATCATCATAGCCTTCATCCTCCAACTTGAACACATCACAAATAGATTGAACATCTATAGTGATCTTTTTACCCATAAGATGAGAATTAACGACCTTAACAACACCATCTCGATTGGCACAATATTTGACATTAGCATAAAAGATCAAAACTAAAATCCGAAAGTAAAATCCGGGAATAGTGAAAAAATCCATAAACTTCCATTCTTGGAGCAAAGGTAGATATTCAAATTTGAAGCGCTCCGAGTTAAGAAAAGGAATAGAGATTACCCGCTCTGGACGGATCTTATAGTTTTGAAATTGGCAAAAATAGGTGAGAGCTTCGGGGTTTGAAAAGATTGTTGATAGATATGAGTGAGATTCGGACGAGCACCACCTCTGGTATTGGATCCTTCACCGGCTTCACTAGTGCGTGTTCTCTTTTTAGGAGGTGCCATGAACTAGATAAAACAATGTATGCATTAAGATTTCTTCATTCAACTCATTGAAAACCAATAATCAAGGTTAAAAAAATTTTGTATAAAAAAAATTTGAAAAGAGATTTTGGTTTGAGAAGACAAAACAAAAACAAAACAAGAGAAAATTTGAAACGAAAATTAAAAGAGAAAGAAAGAGTTTTACCTTGATATTGATTAGAGAGGAATGGGAGAAGAGCTTAGCACCCAATTGATGAAAAAGCTTAAGAGCTTTGCTTGATTTTGAAAACCCTCTAGAGATTTTGAGTTGTGGTGTGAAAATATGAGGGAAAGAGAGGCTACTTATAGAGTGAAAACGGCTGGGGGTTTTAGGGTTTTGAGAAAATTTAATTTTGGTAAAAGTTGAACTCTTAAATGCCAATTGATAGCTGTCTGCGCAATCGTGTTTCGATACGCCTGAGGGTGTATCGATACGAGGGTAAAAACGTAATTCCATTTAAAATGTCTGTTGAAGGATCGTATCGAAATGGATGCAATCCGTATTGAAACGATTGTTGCTCGTATCGAAATGGGTTTAACCGTATCAATACCCGTTTTAGGCAAAATGAAGTCTAGGAAGCTAATACAGTACTCGTATCGATACGCATAAGGCCGTATCGATACCCTATGCCCAGAAATATATTTTAAGCTTGAAGAACAACCAAAAGCTCGATTCTAACATCTCCTAAAATAATACAAATGATGAATGAGCAGTTCTAAGCATATTTTAACATAATCATACTCCCCTAGCTATAAGCATGGATACTTTCAAGAGATGCAACACATTAACATGCAATTTCACAAGATCAAGCAATTTAAGCACAAAAAGGTCCTAAAAGGTCAAGATAGGCTAGTTAGACCTAACTCTCTCCTAAGGGACCAAAAACGCTCTTTATCTAAAGGCTTTGTAAAGATGTCCGCTAGTTGGTTTAAGGTATCAACATACTCTATAACAACATCTTCCTTAAGGACATGATCTCTAATGAAATGATGCCTTACTTCTATATGTTTTGTTCTAGAGTGTTGGATGAGATTTTTAGTCAAGCATATGACACTAGTGTTATCACACTTAAGGGGTATGGTTTCAAATTTAATACCATAATCTAAGAGTTGTTGCCTCATCAACTTCCCCAACTTTTTCAAGGTAAAATTAGTATGCACCAGCAAAATATGCGCACTTTTGGTCAATTGATCAACGATTACCCAAATGGAATGCTTGTGTGATGACGTCAAAGGTAATCCAAAAACGAAATCCTTGAATGTAGCAGGTGCATTTGTCAAACCAAACAGCATGACCATAAAGTCATAATGTTTGTAGAGAGTCCTGAAATTAGTTTTCAACACATCCGACTCCCTTACCTTCAATTAATAGTAACCCGAGCGTAAATCAATCTTCAAGAATATGGTCACACCACGTAATTGATCAAATACCATCCTCCTTGACGTGTAACACCCGGGTTTGGGGGTCGGGTGAAAATAAAATATTAAAATAACGTTTCGGGTTTTGCCTTCCATTTCAAAATTCATTTAATATGTTGGACCTGATTTTAAATTAAAGCCCAAATATCCATGGATTTTAGAATGTTGGATGATGGCCATTTTCATTAATGTCAGTTTTGTAAATAATTGGTCTTGGAAAATAAAAACCCCTTTTATTTCAAAAGACCCAATTTACTATCATCTTCTACCTCCAAAAGCTTTTCCAACGTGAAACCCCTCCCCTCCATTGAAGACAGTATTCCATCACCATGCTCACTCATCTTTGGAGGTTTTTGAAAGGTAAACATGTTTTTGACTTGTCCTCACCTTCCTCTTCATGTCTATACCTTTAGTTTTCATTAAAACCCATTGTTTTGTGTTTTGAGTTTTTCAAGTTCAAAGTTAAAAATCCAAACTTTAATGTCCATTATTAAAGCTTTTGATTCCCCATCATTATCATTGTTATTAGCAACCCAAATGGTCCAACATATATGATTTTTACTTGGTTTCATTAAGAATTTCGGATTTGGGTTTGTTGGGGGGGGTTTAGAAGGGTTTAAAGGTAAGTTTTGGGGCTGTTTAGTGTTGGGAATTGAGGGCTGATGGTTGTATGATGTTTAGGGGTTGTTTTGGAAGCTAATAGGTGTGATAAAAGTGTTGGAATAAATGGTTTTTGGCTGTGCTATTGGGCTGCTCGAAAATGGTGTTTTGAGAGTGTTTTGGGTCGAGTATTAGCTTGAATTATGTTCCGAGTTTGCTTAGTTGAATTGTGGACTGAAATGTGGTTGTTTTGCTTGTGTTTGATTGATAGCATCAAGCTTTTGTGATGGTGAAGCTTCACATTTGAATCCGGGAAGCGTGGGAGTTTGATCGGCTAGAGTTTGTTGAACTTGGTGGAGTCGGTGAGTAGTTCTACGTTTTTAAATTGGTTTTCAAACGGTTGTTCGGGCATGTGGACCTAGGTCGGGCTTGGTAAACCCACCTAGAGTTGGGATTAGATTGGTAGTCTAATCTCAAGCTTTAGTTAGAGACCTTTTGTTGAACTTAATGTTGTGTTTATGCCTCTCATGTTAATTGTGATTAATATTGCTATGCACATTGTTGCTATGTGTGTTAGTGAGGCATGATGATTTGTTTATGCATTGTGATATGTATGTGGTTGATTTATTGTGAGTACATGATTGTAAATCGGGGTGGCTACGTGCTAGGCACGAGAAATGGTAAGAAACATGTGTTATGAAAGAATGTGAAATGAGTTAGTATTGAAACTAGTATGCTTGGGTACAAATGATCGATCATTAGGATGTTTAGTGTGCACACGAGAGTCAAAATGCGCGCGTGGTCTTGGTGATGATAGTAATCAAGATGGAGTATGGGTACGCCCAAAAATCTTATTTTACATGTTAGTCGGTGATGAGTGGAATCCCATCGACGGGGTGTGAGGATGAGTGGAATCCCCTCCGCGTGAAACGATGATGAGTGTAATCCCACCGTAAGGTAATGTTTGAGTGTTGGATGTGAGTTCCAACGGATGTTATCCGCGTATTCGAGTCATAGCTAGGTGCCAATACGTTTGATATATGTGTTTCCATATGGTAGTGTTTATGGACTTGTTGAGCATGGCATGATAATTGAGATTATGTTCATGCATCATATATATTTGACTCTTGTGGCTTCGAAGGTAAGAAATCATGCATTATTCCTTTGTTGTGTTGTTCGCTCTTGGACCCTGCATTGTCGAGGTTTGTTTTATGAGCTTACCCTCACTAAGCTTTACGCTTACGCTCTCTTTTGTGCAATGAGAAGGCCTCCAAGTGTGCTATTTGTGCTTTACTATCAACAAGTATGGACTTTTAAGTTTAGATGTAATAGACAAGCAATGGGATTTGAGTATTTTGATATGTGTTGTTGTTTTGTGTTAGGAGCTTGGTTAGACTCCTTGATATGTTGATGTTTTAGTGTGGCTTGTTGATGCCTTATTTTGGATTGTAAATCATGCTTATGTTGCATGTCATGAATGTTTATGTGTTTTGTTTCTAAGGCATGCATCCTTAAAATGCTATGTATGTCTCTTTTATGGTGAAGGCTTGATCCCTTACGAATGTATGCCCTTATCTTGCACGTTATGTGGTTTGAGCGTGTTTGTAATAAGGTGTATGCCTCTAGAATTTATGTGTGCATGTTGTGTTTGTTCCTTGAAGTTGTTGGGGGCGTTTGGGATCCTTTAGAGATGATTAAAGCTGGTTTTGAAAACTTACAGACTGCAGGTGTTTCAGAACGGATAAGGTTGTTTTGGAACAGGTGTGGCTCCAGGGACAACCGTATCGGAACGTGTTCCGATACGGTTTGGCTACTATGAACCCCTGTTCTGATACGAGATTCGAAACGTTTTGGCTACTGTGATTGCCTGTTCTAGAGCGTGTTTCAGAACGTCTAGGCAAAATGGACCTCCGTTCCAAAACGGGGTGGATGCATTTCGGTACCGATGGTTGGCTTTTTAAACTGAGCTCGTGTTTCGAAACGTGCTAGCCTGTTTCGAAACATAGTCCTGAAAAATGGGCTTTTGACATCTCTAAAGGTTCTCAAGCGTTGGGCTTAGGCCCTATTTGAGGTTAGGCTTCTTGAGAGTCTTGTTTCCATTGTCGCTTTACACATAGGTTAATCAAATCCATATAGACAAGATAATCAATGAAAAAGTTTTCTAGGGTTGTTAACCGAAGTGGAGCCTTAACGGGTTTCGCCTCGGTTTTCCCCGTGTGACCCGCTCGGACCGGTCAGTCGCCCGGACCAGAACGAGGGGGTTACAAATGTTGGTATCAGAGCCTGAGGTTTCCGAGACCTCGGATAGGTAAGTGAGGTAAGTTAAATTCTTGTATTGCAATTGCACGGTGTTTGCTTGACATGTAACTATGTTTGCTTGCTTATCAAGTATGCCTTGATGTTTGTTTGATTGATAATATGTGTGTGTTGTTTGAAGCATGTTGAGTAGAGTCACATTGCTTCTATTACATCGAAAAAAGGATTTTTAAGTGAGGGAAACATACTTGAGCCACTTGGACCTTGCCCTTGCTAACCCAATCTTGTATGTTGTTGTTGTTGTTGTATCTGTGAGCGTTTATGTCGAGGCCTAGAGGTAGACCAAGGTTGGTTCGTCAGGAACCCCGTGTTGTGGCTCCTTTTAATGAGCCAGTGGTTGGAGTAGAGGCTCCTGTGGAAGATCCTGTTGTTGGAGTCAGAGATCCTCCACCACCACCACCTCTTCAGCCTTATGTGGAAGGCGAGGCTGGAGCTGAGGGAGCGGGACCTCAGGTTGGCCAGGGTGGCCAAGGTCCTGCAGGGATAGATATGGATCTGCTAGTTCAAGCTATAGCGGGAGCGTTTCAGGTTGCAGTTGCCGGAGCTCAGGCTGCAACTCAGCCGAGAGGGGATGATGCTAGCTTACCTTTAGAGAGGCTTCGTAGCCTAGGAGCTGATGAGTTCAGGGGATCTACGCCTGAGTGATCAGAGGTGTGGCTAGAGAAGACGATTCGTATTCTAGCTCAGATGGGATGTGTTGAAGCTCGTAAGTTGGGCTGTGTAGTTTCATTGCTTCAGGGATATGTCTACACCTGATGGGTCACCATTACTAGCGGCGTGCCTGAGGCTGAGATCAGTTGGAATTTCTTTGAGACTACTTTCAGAAAGAGGTATTTGGGCCCGAGATATTTGGATGAGAAGAAGCGGGAGTTCATGGCTCTTGTTCAAGGAGACACCTCAGTGACAGATTATGAGACCTGCTTCGTCTGATTGAGTCAATATGCTCTAGAGTTGGTTCCTACTGAGAGGGACCGTTGTGATCGGTTTAGGTATGGACTTCATGAGGAAGTCAAGAGGTACACCTTAGTTACAAATTATTCTGATTTTGATGTCTTGGTCGCTAGGGCCAAGAACATCGAGCATAGCTTGGGGCTGACCAAGCTTTCAGGAGGATCCAGTTTAGGAAAGAGGCACAACAACTTTGATCGTGGTGATGCCAAGAGGCATCGGGGCAGTGGACAACAATTGGATCATAGGCATGGCGGTGGCCACCACGTTAGAGGCCATCATGGAAAGAGAGCTGGTGGGTGTTTGCCCGAGTGTGCCCGATGTGGGAGACAACATTCAGAAGAGTGTTGGGGAAACTATCATGCTTGTTGGAACTGTGGATCGAGAGACCACTTCAAGAGAGAGTGTCCGCATCATGCGGCACAGGCACTGATTCAGGTACATGCTCCTACGAGAGCGATCGACTATCAAAGAGGTCGTAGGCGCGGTCATGGTTACTTCCAGCCGAGGGCTGATGCACCTAGGATAGAGGCACCAAGGAATCTTGCTCATGTAGTTGCAGTCAAGCCAAAGGCCGGTTGACCAACTAGAGTCTACGCACAGAGAGAGGCAGGAAATGACACATATGTGATAGCAGGTAATTTTGAGTTACAGTCCATGTCTTTGCTTTCCTTAGTTGATTCGGGTTCCACGCATTCTTACATTTTGAGTGAGCATGCAAAGAAGTTAGACATACCTGTTGAGATTTTAGACATAGGGATGCATGTGAATAGTTCCTTCGGTGAGACAGTTGTAGTTAGACGGATGTATAGGAGGTGTCCGTTGAAGATTCAGGGTCATGTGTTTCCTGTTGATATGATGGAGCTTCCGTTCTACGGTTTTGATATTATTTTGGGTATGAATTGGTTGGTTAATCACAGAGCTAGTGTAGATTTTGAGACAAAGCGAATTTCTTTGAAGCTTTCCGATAGCTACAACGTAGTGGAAGTAGGTGAGAACGTTAAGTTCTTGTCGAACGTCGTGTCAGCTTTAAAGGCTCATAGGTTGATGGACTCCGGTTGTGGGGCTTATTTAACGTATGTGATGAATCCGAATATGAGTGAGGTTAGACTGAAAGATATCAGGACAGTTTGTGACTTTCTGAATGTGTTTCAAGAAGAGTTACCAGGTTTGCCTCCTGACAGAGATGTAGAGTTTGTGATTGAGAGTGTTTTAGGGTCTACTCCAGTTTCTATTGCTCTGTACCGCATGGCTCCAAAAGAGTTGAAAGAGTTAAAGAGTCATCTTCAAGAGTTGTTATACCGAGGTTTTATTAGGCCTAGTAGTTAAACTTGGGGTGCTCTCGTGTTGTTTGTGAAGAAGAAAGATGGCAGTATGAGGATGTGTATCGACTACAGGCAGTTGAACCAGTTGAAAGTGAAGAACAAGTATCCCTTGCCTCGTATAAATGACTTGTTTGATCAGTTGAGGGGTGCCTCAGTGTTTTCGAAGATAGATTTGAGATCATGGTACTGTCAGTTGAAGGTAAAAGAATGTGATGTACCGAAGATAGCTTTTAGGACTAGATACGTTCATTATGAGTTCCTTGTGATGCCGTTTGGTCTCACGAATGCACTAGCAGTTTTCATGGACACGATGAACAGAGTTTTCTGAGACTATCTAGACCGATTTGTAGTTTTTTTTCATAGACGACATCCTTGTGTACTCGAGATCAGAAGAAGAACATGATCAGCACTTGAGACTTGTTTTGCGGAGATTGATGAGTAATCAGTTGTATGCTAAACCGTGTAAATGTGAGTTATGGATTTGTAAAACCTATGTTTGATTTTGATATAATTAAATTGTTAAGGATTAAATAGAAAATTTGCGATTGATTTCTAAGTCCTTTTAATAATTTATATAAATCACCAACACTGTAAAACTGATTTGAAAAACCCAAACTCCAAATATTTTCTATGTGTTCCAAGGCCAAAGTATTGAAAAACATCCAGGTGTATCGATACGCTTCTAGCCGTATCGATACCTTTTTTACAAAGTTGGCTACTGGAAAGACGCATTTCGATACTCTCTTAACTGTATCGAAACATATTCCATCTGTATTGATACACCCTCTGCAAAACTGAAGGAGTTTGAATGGTGTACCGATACGGGTTAATTGAATTTTTAATTCGAAGTGTTTTAAATGTTTTCGATCGTTGGTGTAAGTTGTTAGGTAACTAACATTTAAAGTGGCAGTTGACCCGTATCGATACGGTAAACCCTCGTATCGAAACGGAAACTTCCAGTGAGCTAAGTTGTGAAAAAGGTATCGATACGGTCTCTTCCGTATCGAAACGGTCCTTGTCCCGTACCGATACGCTTATGTATATTTCGATACGCGTATGTATGTTTCGATACGCCATCTTTATTATGTAGAATGACTCTTTCTGTTTTGAGACAGGTATCGATACGACTCCCCGTGTACCAATACGGATAGCTACAAAAGTGCATTTATGATGGAAAGAGAGGGTCCCAACGGCTATAATCAATTCCCTAACCACCCAAACGGCTAGAATTGATAGAGAATGTATAAATTGAAGCTCTTTGAAGACCAGTAACAATAATTGCATTAAAGACAAACATCCAAGCAAAAATCCAACTTCAAGTGTGCATATTTTCCAAATTCTTGTAAACCCCAAATTGAGTTGTATTCAATTCTTATTCTATCTTCAAATTTGGGTTGAGTGTTGTACTTCAAGGGACAAATTTGTATTTGAGAGATATAGTTCTTGTTCAATTTCTTCTTTGTTCATTTGTGAGGGTTTGGTCAAATTTTGGATAGAAAATTTGACCGGTTGTGTAAAGGTTACCTCCTAAACCTTGAAAAGGGTAAGAACAAATAGTGAATTGTTGCAAATCCTTAGTTGTAGCTAAGGTAGTGGATGTAGAGTTCATTTGGAACTTGAACCACTCTAAAATCCTTTGTTCTTCATTTTAAATTGTCCATTCACTCCCACAAAGTTTTAAAATACCAATTCACCCCCTCTTAGTCTTGATCATTCAATCGATCCACTCAACAATTGGTATCAGAGCCTACCTCTTTGAAGGATTCACAACCACAAGAGGAGTTCCTAGGAACGGTGTGATCATCCAAACCTCAAGATATGACATCTACTTCTGGATCTAGCATGTACGAGTCTCAATCCACTAAAAAACCACATTTCTTCAATGGTGACAACTATCCGTTTTGGAAGAGAATCAGATGCGCCTCTTCATCAAGTCCAACGATTACTTGGTTTGGGATGTCATTGAAGATGACCCCTACATTCCATTGAAGCAAGATAATGAAGGGAAGATGGTTTTAAAGAAAAAGATGGAGATGAGTGAAGAAGAGAGGAAGAAGATCCAAATAAATGACAAAACTCTTCACATGCTTTTTTGTTCTTTCGGTCCGGACATCTACTACAAAGTCTCCTCCATTGAGAGTGCCAAGGAAGTGTGGGATACTCTTGAGACCACCTATAAAGAAACCAATGATGTGAAGGAAACCAAGATTGAAATTCCCAATCTTAGCTATGAGAATTTCAAGATGGAGTCCGACGAAATGGTATCCAAGATGTTTGATCGCTTCTCAACCATAGTCAACGGGCTTAAAGGATTTGGAGAGACTATTCCAGAAGACAAGCTTGTCCGGAAGCTAATCTACTCACTTCCCGAATCTTGGGATGGGAAGAGAACCGCCATCATAGAGGTTAAAAATTTGAAGACTCTAAAACTTGATGAGCTAGTGGGTTCTCTCCTTACTCATGAGATTATGAAACAATAAGGGAAGAAGAAAAGAAGAAGGAAGAGAAAAGAGTAGAGAAGCTAGAGGTGGAAAATAAGAAGAAAATAGGAATAGCTCTCAAAGCTTCATTACTTGAGGAGAGCTCTTCTAGTGAGAAGGATGACCTTGAAGAATTGGCTATGATAGCCAAAAATTCTCTCAATTCATGAGGTCCAACTGAGGAAGAAAAATTCAAAGAAAGATGTACTTCAAAGGTAAAAACAAAGAAGAAGAGAGTGATCAAATCATTTGCTTCGAGTGAAATAAGCCCGATCACATTCGTTCGGAGTGACCTCAACTCAAGAAGAAAGGCTTTGAGAAGAAGAATAAGCTCAAAGCCAAGCTTGCTACTTGGAGTGATGAGGAGTCATTCGAGGATGACGAACAAGAAGTGGCCAACCTTTGCCTCATGGCACTTGAGGAAGATTCCTCCATGCTAACCTCTAAGTCATCATCTTTAGATTTAACATATGATGAATTAAATGATGCATATGATGAGTTGCAAGAGCTTTATGATGAGTTAGTTGAGAAATACAAGGAGTCGGTCATTAGGAATAAGAAAATTATTTCGGAATTAAATGATAAAAATGACCCACTTTCTCAAGCTAACTTGAAATTTGAGAAAAAGATTTTAGGTTTGAAAGATGAACTTATGTTTTTCCAAGATGAAAATGTAGACCTAAATAATCTTCTTTCTCAATGCAATAGTGAACACCAAAAGGTGTTAGGTGAGCTTAACAAGCTCAAAGAGTCTTTTAAATACGTTGATAGTGTGAAGCATGAAAGAGGTGAATCTTCTAAAGCAAACCAACCTAGGAGAAAGACTAATAACTACAAAAAAGTAGCTTTCCTAGACATAGTAGAACTAAAAAGATTAGAAGTGTATGAGTTCCTAAGGAACTTGTAAAATCTAATAATATTGTTGCTATGTCACCTTGGATTCCTAAGGGAACCAAGCTATTGGGAGATAGCACTCGTGGACCCAAAATGATTTGGGTACCAAAAACAAAAGTTTAATATCTTTATTTGTAGGGGGAGCATTGCTACAAGGCCAAATCACAAAGTCAAAATTCATGGTACCTTGATAGTGGATGCCTGAGGCATATGACCAGAGACAAGAGTAGATTCATAGATTTAAATCCAAAAAGTGGAGGAGTGGTGACATTTGGTGACAACTCCAAAGGCCACATTAAAGGTATTGGCTCCATAGGTAATCACTTTACTAATCTTATTGAAAATGTCTTGTATGTCGATGGTCTTAAACATTATTTATTGAGCATAAGCCAATTATGTGATAAATGATTTAATGTTTTATTTGATAAAAATGGGTGCAAAATTGTTGACATTAAATCTAATAATACTATGCTCATAGGTCATCGCATAGGTAACATTTACATGGTGCATTTAGATGACATACATACATCCCATGCATGTTTTGTAGCTCAAAATGAAAATGATGCATGGCTATGGCATATGAAACTAGGACATGCTAGCATTAGTGTTTTAGAAAGATTAGTTTCACTTGATCTAGTTAGAAGTTTACCCAAGATTAAGTTCTTAAATGATAAAATTTGTGATGCATGCTCTGAGGGTAAACAACATAAGTCATCTTTTAAATCCATTAATGATGTTTCTACAAGTAGGTGTTTACAATTTATCCACATGGATTTATTTGGGCCAATTAGGACTATGAGCTTGGGTGGTAAATCTTATGCATTTGTTCCTATAGATGATTTATCTAGATTTACTTGAGTTCTATTTTAAGTACTAAAGATGACGCTTTAGAAAAATTCATCACATTTTCAAAACTAACCCAAAATGATCCTGAACTTAGAATTTCTCATATTAGAAGTGATCATGGAACCGAATTCCAAAATTTAGGGTTTGAAGAGTTTTTAAATGAAAATGATACTATCCACAATTTTTCGGCTCCTCGAACTCCTCAACAAAATGGGGTAGTTGAGAGGAAAAATAGAACTTTACAAGAAATGGCTAGAACCATGCTTTGTTAAAACAATTTACCTAAATATTTTTGGGCGAAAGACACAAACACCGCTTGCTACATTGTAAACCGAGTAATGATTATGCCAATTTTAAAGAAAACACCTTATGAGATTTTAAAATCTAAAAAGCCTAAAATTAGCTATTTTCATCCATTTGGTTGCAAGTGTTTTGTTTTAAATAATGGAAAAGACAACTTACGTAAATTTGATGCAAAAGGTGATGAAGCTATTTTTATAGGGATACAGATTATGGGGGTGTAAAATCGAAACGAAGAGTACTTTAGGAACTTGTCAATTCCTATGTAGTATGCTCATATCTTGGTTCTCTAAGAAACAAAATAGTGTTGCCTTATCTGCCACCGAAGCCGAGTACATATCCTTAGGGAGTTGTTGTGCTCAAGTCCTTTGGATGAAGCAACAACTCTTAGATTATGGTATTAAAGTTGAAACCATACCCCTTAAGTGTGATAACACTAGTGCAATATGTTTGACAAAAAATCCCATCCAACACTCTAGAACCAAACATATAGAAATAAGACATCATTTCATTAGAGATCATGTCCTTAAAGAAGATGTTGTTATAGAGTATGTTGACACCTTAAATCAATTAGCGGACATCTTTACAAAACCTTTAGATAAAGAGCGTTTTTGGTCCCTTATGAGAGAGTTAGGTCTAACTACCCTATCTTGACCATTAAATAACCATGCCTATAGCTAGGAGGAGTATGATTCTGTTAAAATATGCTTATAACTGCTCATTCATCATTTGCATTCCTTTAGGAGATATTAGAATCGAGCTTTTGGTTGTTCTTTAGGCCTAACATGTATTTCTAGGCATAGGGTATCGATATGGCCCTACGCGTATCGATACGAGTACTTTATTAGCTTCCCAGACTTCATTTTGCCTTAAATGGGTATCGATATGGTTAAACCCGTTTCGATACGAGCTACAATCGTTTCGATACGATCCTTCAACGGGCATTTTTTTGGAATTGCGTTTTTACCCCCGTATCGATACACCCTCAGGCGTATCGATATGTGATTGCGCATACAGCTTTAATTTGGCATTTAAGAGTTCAATTTCTACAAAATTAAATTTTTTTCAAAACCCTAAAAACCCTAGCCGTTTCAGCCTATAAATAGCCTCTTCCTCCCTCATATTTTCACACCACAACTCAAAATATCAAGAGGGTTTCAAATCAAGCAAACTCTAAGGCTTTTTCATCAATTTGGTGCAAAGCTTTTCTTCCATTCCTCTCTAATCAATATCAAGGTAAAACCACTTCTTTTTCTTTTCATATTTTTTCGTGTTCAATTTGTTTTGTTTTGTTTTATTTGTTTCTTTTCAACCAAACTTGGTTTTAAAATTTCTTTTCAAAATTTTGGTTTTAATTTTTTTTTAACCTTGATTCTTGTTCTTTTTAATGAGTTGAATGAAGAAATCTTAATGCATACATTGTTTTCTCTAGTTCATGGCACCTTCTAGGAAGAGATCACGTCTTAACGAAACCAGTGAAGGATCCAATACCGGAGAGAGTGCTCGTCCGAATCTCACTCAAATCTATCAACACTCTTTTCAATCCCCCGGAGCTCTCACCTATTTTCGTCAATTCCAAAACTATAAGATCCGTTCGGAGAGTGTAATCTCTATTCCTTTTCTTAACTCGGAGCAATTCAAGTTTGAATATCTACCTTTGCTCCAAGAATGGAAGTTTATGGATTTTCTCTCTATTCCCGGGTTTTATTTTCGTATTTTGGTTTTAATCTTTTATGCTAATGTCAAACGTTGTGCCAATCGAGATGGTGTTGTTACGACGGTTAATTCATATCTTATGGGTAAAAAGGTCAATATAGATGTTAAATCTATTTGTGATGTCTTTAAGTTGGAGGATGAAGGCCTTGATGATGAGAATGCTCTTAGCCATGTTCTTAGTAGTTCCATCACCGCCCTAAATGCTCAGGATCGGATCCTCCATTTGATGGTCTCTTTGTGGTTTAGGCCCTCCGGAGGGAAGTACTCTACTATCCGTCAAGTCATCCACTTTTGGATTCGATGCTTCCGTGAGAGAAAACGTCTGAACCTTGCTCGTATCATGTTTGCGGAGATCGTCTATCTCGTGCAACATCGCCACACCATACTTGTCACTTCCTTCACCTATGGCACAACCCTAAGCTACTTCTTCCTACAAAAGGAGATTGATTGCTCGCATGACTTCCCAACTCCACTCACTGATCCCATCGACTTGCAAAGGGTAAGTTCCATTATTTTAATGGTAGTTGGTTACGTCTATCCGAGCTCCCTACCGAGGTCGTGGAACAATTTGCTAATCCTCAAGTTGAACAAGTTCTTCAAGCTCCTCCTCCTCCTCCACCTCCCATGGATGCTCTAATGACTTTCCTCAATGAGAAATTCACGAGATTGCGCACGGATATGACTTCGGGCTTTACCACGATTGATACTCATTTCACAAGCCTTGAAGAACGGATGACGAACGTGGAGACTCGACTCACTTCACTTGAAGGAGGTCATAATTCAATGAATATCTCTCTCACCGCTTTCCATGATGAGTGGCGTCATTCCTTGAGGAATGATGATCCAATTGAGGACGAAGATGAAGATGATGAAGAAGGCGATGATGATGCATAGTAGCCTATCTTTGCATACCATGCATATCATCTAGGATATTTATTTTATGCACCTTTGCTTCATGTTTTTAGGATTAAGTTTCCATTATTTTAAACCTATGCTTTGATTTTCTATTGTTTTAGATTTTTAAGTTGATGTTATGCTTTATTTGAAATTAATAATATTTATGTTGCTTGCCTATTTAAACCTTTTGCCTAAGTTATGCACTTCACATTGTCTCAATTATTTTTGATCTAACAAAAAGGGGGAGAGGGAAGCTCACAACACTTAAAAATTTTGATCTTCAACTTAAAAAGTTACGTAGCTAATATTAAGGGGGAGTTATTTTGCAAAGTTTTTCAAAGTGTCAAAAATTTCAAGTTTTGGTTTTGTTATATCAAAAAGAGGGAGATTGTAAAACCTATGTTTGATTTTGATATAATTAAATTGTTAAGGATTAAATTGAAAACTTGAAATTGATTTCTAAGTCCCTTTAATAATTTATAAATCACCAACACTTTAAAACTGATTTGAAAAACTCAAACTCCAAATATTTTCTAATGTGTTCCAAGGCCAAAGTATTGAAAACCGTCAAGGTGTATCGATACACTTCCAGCCGCATTGACACCTTTTTTTACAAAATTTGCTACTGGAAAGACGCGTTTCGATACACTTTTAACCGTATCAAAACAGTGTATCGAAACAGATTCCATTTGTATCGATACGCCCTCTGCAAAAACTAAAGGAGTTTGAATGGTGTACCTATACGGCTTAACCCGTATCGATACGATTTTAATTGAATTTTTAATTCAAAGTGTTTTAAATATTTTCGACCGTTGGTGTCAGTCGTTAGGTAACTAACATTTAAAGTGGCAGTTCACTCGTATCGATACGGTAAACCCTCGTATCGAAACAGAAACTTCCAGTGAGCTAAGTTGAGAAAAAGGTATCGATACAGTCTCTTCTGTATCGAAACAATCCCTGTCACGTACTGATACGCTTACGTGCGTTTCGATACGCCCTTTTTATTATGTACAACGACTCTTTCTGTTTTGAGACAGGTATCGATACAGCTCCCCGTGTACCGATACAGATAGTTGCAAAAGTGCATTTATGGTGGAAAGAGAGGGTCCCAATGGCTATAATCAATTCTCTAACCACCCAAACGGCTAGAATTGATAGAGAAGGTATAAATTGAAGCTCTTTGAAGACCAGCAACAATAATTGCATTAAAGACAAACATCCAAGCAAAAATCCAACCTCAAGTGTGCCTATTTTCCAATTTCTTGTAAACTCCAAATTGAGTTGTATTCAATTCTTATTCTATCTTAAAATTTGGGTTGAGTGTTGTACTTCAAGGGACAAAAATTTATTTGAGAGATATACTTCTTGTCCAATTTCTTCTTTGTTTATTTGTGAGGGTTTGGTCAAATTTTGGGTAGAAAATTTGACCGGTTGTGTAAAGGTTACCTCCTATGCCTTGAAAATGGGAAGGACAAATAGTGAATTGTTGCAAATCCTTAGTGGTGGCTAAGGTAGTGGATGTAGAGTTCATTTGGAACTTGAACCACTCTAAAATCCTTTGTTCTTCATTTTAAATTGTCCATTCACTCCCACAAAGTTTTAAAATACCAATTCACCCCCCTCTTGGTCTTGATCATTCAATCGATCCACTCAACAAGATTAGAGAGGTTGTGTTTCTTGGCCATGTGGTGTCAGCTGAAGGTATCCATGTTGATCCGATGAAGATTGAAGCTATTGTTGAGTGGAAACAACCTAAGTCAGTGACATAGATTAGGAGTTTCCTAGGACTAGCTTGTTACTATAGGATGTTCGTTGATGGTTTCTTTAGAGTAGCTGCTCCGTTGACTAAATTGTTGCAAAAATGAGTGAAGTTTGAGTGGTCAGATGCGAGACAGAATGCATTTGAGAAATTAAAATAAGCTTTGACGAATGCTCTAGTGTTAGTGCAGCCAGTTTCAGGGAAAGAGTTCGTGATCTATAGTGATCTATAGGAGTTTCCTAGGACTAGCTTGTTACTAATGCTTCGAGACAGTCGAAGGTGCACGAGAAGAACTACCCTACGCACGACATTGAGTTAGCAGCTATTATGTTTGTGTTGAAGATTTTTCGACACTACTTGTATGGTGAGAAGTGCACGGTTTACACTGATCATAAAAGCTTAAAGTATATGATGACTCAGAGAGAGCTGAACTTGAGACAGAGAAGTTGGCTTGAACTGTTGAAAGACTATGACTTGACTATTGAGTACCATCCGGGTAAGGCAAATGTAGTGGCTGATGCGTTGAGCAGAAAAGTTGCAGTTGAGTTGCGAGCTATGTTTTCTAGACTGAGTGTATCAGGGGATGGTGGTTTGGTCAAAGAATTGCAAGTGAAGCCTTCGTTGATTCAGATGATCCGAGAGCAACAGTTGCAAGATGTGTCTTTAGCTTCGCATGTTCAGGACATTTGCAGAAGGTAGACCGACAGAGTAAAGTTTTAGTGATGAGAATGTGTTGTGTTTCAGAGACAGAGTGGTTGTACCTAAGGATGTTTAGTTGAGACATATGATTCTGAGCGAAGCACATTCGAGTCCTTTTTCTATGCATTCGAGCAGTACTAAGATGTACTAAGGCCTAAAGAATTATTATTTCTGGGTTGGTTTGAAGAAGGATGTAGCCGAGTATGTGAGTCGTTGCATGGTTTGTCAGAGAGTAAAGGCAGAACATCAGGTCCCATCAGGTTTGTTACAGCCTTTGAAAATTCTGAAATGGAAGTGGGAGAGAATCACTATGGACTTTGTGTCAGGGTTGCCGTTGTCTCCTTCGAAGAAGAATTCTGTTTGGGTAATAGTTGATAGATTCTTTAGACATTGGCAGATTTGTACATCCGCGAGATTGTGAGGTTGCATGGAGTTTCGAAGTCTAATGTATCAGACAAAGATCTGAGATTCACATCGAGGTTCTGGGGTTGTTTGCATAGTGCCTTAGGTAGTCGTTCGCATTTTAGTACCTCATATCATCCACAGTCTGATGGTCAGTCAGAGCGAGTGATTCAGGTTTTAGAGGATATGCTCCGGTGTTTTGTGATTGACTTCCAAGGTTCTTGGGAAGCATTTGCCCTTAGTCGAGTTTGCTTACAACAACAGTTACCAGTCTAGTATCTAGATAGCTCTTTATGAGGCATTGTATGGTAGGCGATGTACGACTCCGATCTGTTGGGCTGAAACGGGTCTGAAATTGTTATCTATGCCAGATTTGCTTAAGGGGACTACCGAAAAAGTGAAGTTGATTTGTGACCGTTTGAAAGCAGCTTCCGATCGTTAGAAGTCTTACGCAAATTTGAAGAGAAAATAGATTGAGTTTTTAGTGGGTGAGAAAGTGTTTCTAAAAGTATCTCTGTGGAAGAAGGTAATGTGATTTGGCCGGAAAGGCAAGTTGAGTCCGAGGTTTATTGGTACGTATGAGATAGTTGAGCGGATTGGGCCAGTAGCTTACTGTTTAAGATTGCCTTCAGAGTTAGAGAAGATCCACGATGTTTTCCATGTGTCGATGCTTAGGAGATATAGATCAAATTCGTCTCATGTTATGCCCGTTGAGGAGATAGAGCTGAATCCGGGTTTGTCTTATAATGAAGAACCAGTTGAGATACTTGCTTCTGATAGCAAGGTGTTGCGTGGCAAGACCATAGAGTTGGTCAAGGTGTTGTGGAGGCATAGAGGTGTGGAAGAGGCCACGTAGGAGAGGAAAGCTGATATGCTTGATCAGTTTCCGTACTTGTTTCCATCAGGTAATTTCCGGGATGAAATTTCTTAAGTGGGGGAGAGTTGTAACACTCGGGTTTGGGGTCGGGTGAAAATAAAATATTAAAATAACGTTTCAGGTTTTCCCTTCCATTTCAAAATTCAATTAATATGTTGGACTCAATTTTAATTTAAAGCCCAAATATCCATGGATTTTAGAATGTGGGATGATGGCCATTTTCATTAATGGATGTTTTGTAAATACTTGGTCTTGTAAAATTAAAACCTTTTTTATTTCAAAAGACCCAATTTACTATCATACTCTACCTCCAAAAGCTTTTCCAACGTGAAACCCCTCCCCTCAATTGAAGATACCATTACATCACCATCCTCACTCATCTTTGGAGGTTTTTGAAAGGTAAACATGTTTTTGACTTGTCCTCACCTTCCTCTTCATGTCCATGCCTTTAGTTTTCATTAAAACCCATTGTTTTGAGTTTTGAGTTTTTCAAGTTCAAAGTTAAAAATCCAAACTTTAATGTCCATTGTTAAAGCTTTTGATTCCCCATCATTATCAATGTTATTACCAACCCAAATGGTCCAACATATATGATTTTTACTTGGTTTTATTAAGAATTTCGGATTTGGGTTTGTTCTGGGTTTTATGCTGTTTAGTTGTTGTTTGGGAAGCTAATAGGTGTGTTAAAAGTGTTGGAATCAATGGGTTTTGGCTGTGCTATTGGGCTGCTCGAAAATGTTGTTTTGAGAGTGTTTTGGGTCGAGTATTAGCTTGAATTGTGTTTCGGGTTTGCTCAATTGAATTGTGGAATGAAATGTGGTTGTTTTGCTTGTGTTTGATTGATAGCATCAAGGTTTTGTGTTGGTGAAGCTTCACATTCGAATCCGGGAAGCGTGGGAGTTTGATCGGCTAGAGTTTGTTGAGCTTGGAGTAGTCAGTGAGTGGTTCTACGTTTTTAAATTGGTTTTCAAACGTTGGTTCGGGCATGTAGACCTAGGTCGGGCTTGGTAAACCCACCTAGAGTTGAGATTAGATTGGTAGTCTAATCTCAAGCTTTAGTTTGGGACCTTTGGTTGAACTTTTAATGTTGTGTTTATGCCTCTCATGTTAATTGTGATTAATGTTGCTATGCACATTGTGGCTATGTGTGTTAGTGAGGCATGATGATTTGTTTATGCATTGTGATATGCATGTGGTTGATGTATTGTGAGTACATGATTGTAAATCATGGTGGCTACGTGCTAGGCTCGAGAAATGGTAAGAAACATGTGTTATGAAAGAATGTGAAGTGAGTTAGTATTGACACTAGTATGCTTGGGTACAAATGATCAATCATCAGGATGTTTAGTGTGCACACGAGAGTCGAAATGCGTGCGTGGTCTTGGTGATGGTAGTCATCAAGATGGAGTATTGGTACGCCCAAAAATCTTCTTTTTTATGATAGTCGGTGATGAGTGGAATCCCATCGACGGGGCGTGAGGATTAGTGGAATCCCCTCCGCGTGAAATGGTGATGAGTGTAATCCCACCATAAGGTATTGGTGAGTGTTGGATGTGAGTTCCAACAGTTGTTATCCGCGTATTCGAGTCATAGCTAGGTGCCAATACATTTGATATTTGTGTTTCCATATGGTAGTGTTTATGGACTTGTTGAGCATGGCATTATAATTGAGATTATGTTCATGCATCATATATATTTGACTCTTGTGGCTTCGAAGGTAAGAAATCATATATTCTTCCTTGGTTGTGTTGTTCGTGCTTGGACCCTGCATTGTCGAGGTTTGTTTTATGAGCTTACCCTCACTAAGCTTTACGCTTACGCTCTCTTTTTTTTGACAATGCAGATCTGTAGTTCGTGGGTTGCTTGTGCAAGGAGAAGGCCTCCAAGTGTGCTATTTGTGGTTTGCTATCAACAAGTATGGACTTTTAAGTTAAGATGTAATAGACAAGCAATGGGATTTGAGTATTCTGATATGTGTTGTTGTTTTGTGTTAGGAGCTTGTTTAGACTCCTTGATATGTTGATGTTTTAGTGTGGCTTGTTGATGCCTTATTTTGGATTGTAAATCATGCTTATGTTGTATGTCATGAATGCTTATGTGTTTTGTTTCTAAGGCATGAAACCTTAAAATGCTATGTATGTCTCTTTTATGGTGAAGGCTTGATCCCTTATGAATGTATGCCCTTATCTTACATGTTATGTGGTTTGAGCGTGTTTGTAATAGGATGTATGCCTCTAGAGTTTATGTGTGCATGTTGTGTTTGTTCCTTGAAGTCGTTGGGGGCGTTTGGGATCGTTCGGAGATGATTAAAGCTGGTTTTGGAAACTCACAGACATCAGGCCTTTCGAAACAGATAAGGATGTTTCGGAACGGGTATGGCTCCAGGGACACCCGTTTCGGAACCTGTTTCGATACAGTTTGGTTACTGTGAACCCATGTTCCGATACAAGGATCGAAACGTTTTGGCTACTGTGATTGCCTGTTCCGGAACGTGTTTCGGAACGTCTAGGCGAAATGGACCTCTGTTCCGAAACGTGTTTCAGTACGGATGGTTGGCTTTTTAAACTGAGCCCGTGTTTCGAAACGGGCTAGCCTGTTTCGAAACACAGGCCTGATAAATGGGCCTTTAACATCTCTAAAGGTTCTCAACTGTTGGGCTTAGGCTCTTTTTGAGGCTAGGCTTCTTGAGAGTCTTGTTTCCGTTGTCGCTTTACACATAGGTTAATCAAATCCATCTAGACAAGATTATAAATGGAAAATTTTTCTCGGGTTGTTAACCGAAATGGAGCCTTGACGGGTTTCGCCTCGGTTTTCCCCATGTAACCTGCTCAGACTGGTCAGTCGCCCGGACCGGGACGAGGGGGTTACATGATGAATAACACCGGTGCACCCCATGGTGAAGCGCTCGTTCGAATGAAACCATGGCCCAATAACTCATGTAATTGAGTCCTCCATTCTTTCAATTCCCACAGCGCCATAAGGTATGGTGCAGTAGACACCAGAGCCGTACCAGGGTATGTCTCAATGCTAAACTCAACTTCTCGATCCGGTGGTAAACTACGGAACTCTTCTGGAAACCCTTCTGGAAAATCCTTAAATGTAAGAATGTCCTAAACCCAGACACCCCTACTTCCTGGATTCATTGCATAGTCTATATAAGTTTCATGTCCCAAACTCAACGTCTTCTCCGTCTTAATATCCAAAATAACATTAGACATGAGCCTCGTCCGTTTACCAACTGCTTTAATCACATAATTCTCACCAAGTTTCAAGATTATGTTCTTCAACTCAAAATCAACTATGACGTGATGCTCAGAAAGCCAATCAACATCAAGGATAACGTCGAACCTATAGAAGGGTAGTTCCATCAAATCCACCGGAAATACACATCCTTGGATCTCAAGCGGACATCTCCTATATAAACAGTTCACCATTACTGTTTCACCCAACAAACTTGTAACAATACCCCCCCACATTAAGAATTTCAATGGTTATAACCAATGCATGGACATGTTCACTCAATATATAGGAATGTGTCGAATCAGAGTCAACCAAAGAGAACAATTGAATATATAGCAAAGTAAATGTACCTGCAATCACATCGGTAGCATTGTATGCCTCACGGTGTGCATAAACTCAAGCGGGACCCCTAGTCTCTAGCTGGATAGCAACAGTGTGCACTATAGTCCTCGAACCACTCGTTGATCTTTGAAAGTTAACCCTCCCTCGACTTCGACATTGAGCAGGAGTAGTAGTCGCGACAACAACAGTACGATGCTGACCACCATCTTCACGTCTATGACAATCTCGAACAACATGATCTGTAGACCTACGTCCAAAACAAGTAGCTAATAGTTGCAAACACTCACCAGGATTTCGAAGTGCGCAATGCTTACACGGAGCTGGCTCAAAATCAATGGTAGGTTGATTGTTCGGATATCATCTATCATCGTGTCTAGCATCAAATCAGTACTTATTATACCGTACACTCTTTGATGACTTCCTAGAATGCTTAGATGATTCGACAGCTCTCTTTCCACAATCAGTGTTCGTAGACTAAATAGGTAATTCCAAGGTCTCATCAATCTCCTTGGCCTTGTTCACTACTACATCAAATTATTCCAAATCAGAAGCTAGCATATAGAATTTGAAATCTTCGTTCAAACCATATCAGAAAATGTTTGAACCGATCCCTTTTTGTAGCCACTACATCATATTATTCCACACAGAAACAAATGGAATATAATTGCTGAAGTCCTTGGCAGAACTAAGGGTGTTCAAACTTTGGTTTTAACCGATTACTCGACCAAAACCAAAGTTTTTTTGGGTTAATTTTAGGTTCGATCGGTTAACGGTTAATGATTTTTCAAACTTCGGTTATCGCTTTTTATTGGCAAAAGAGTATGATTTTATTAAGAAGTATCAAAAAGTGCCATCACACTCCATGTCCTCATTAAAAACCTCCCTACACCTAAATGGAGGAAAAGAGTACCGATGAGTATGAGATAAAGATCAAACGAAGATGTGCGATCAACACCACCCTTTGCCAAAGAGTCGTCCAAGCAATTCGCTTCTCGATAAAAACATGAATACATGAGCTCAACAATAAGCCCCCTCGGATGCAATTTCCAGGCCAAAAGATGTCGTCAAGCACCAACAAAAAAATTGGCCCGATGTTGCGTGTTTCCATACTATTAGATCCTCACACTTTTAATAAACCACACCATGCCACTCTATCAACACAAAGGAAATCACGCACCATAACCAATGAATAATTCCATCATACCTCGTTGTAGATTACCACAACACAGATCGCCCAACAAACTGGCTTGATCCGCTCCCACACACGATATGTATACTCCTACTATACCACAAAAAATAGACATCCAAGAACTGAGCAAATTCGTTCCCTCTCTCGAAGGTCAAAATCATCCGAAGAAGGCATAAACAAATAAACAAAATCATTCGTAAACCATATCTTATTCATCATACCATCACTTGATGTCTTCAATTTAGGCACCTATAAAATGACCATCGCACACCATTCTTGTCTCAAAAAGCGTTAAACCGATTTACGCTTCGACGTCGAACCAATCCCTCTCACATTCCACGACCACAAACTCAAAACTCTTCGTAATTAGTGTCGTTCTCGCGCTTTAATCATACGCGCAATATCCTTTACAATTTCTTGTTCATTTCCAATTGTTTTCGCCCCAATAAATTATCGGCTAATTTGGTTCGAAATTGGTAAATTAACTGAATTATCATAAATTTTTATATATTATATATTTTATATATTACATATATTTATTTTTGATCATTGAACTTTTAAAAATTATAAAATGATCATTAAATTTTTTAATATATAATAAAATGGTAATTAAACTTTATCAAATTAGCACAAAACGATCATTAAATTTATTGAATTATTAAAAAATAATCATTAAACTTTTCAATATTTATTAATAATTTATAACATGCAATCAATCAATGACCATTTTATAATAATTTGATAAGTTTAATGGTTGTTTTATAACTTTTGAAAGTTCAGTGGCTAAAAAGATCATTTTAGCATGGATTAGTGACCATTTGTGAAATTTAACTAAAAATTTATAACAAGTTCCGGTTAGTTTGAGAACCGACCGAATTAACCAAACTTTTTTCGATTCGGTTGAAATTTTTTGAAATTTTTGGTTCGGTTAACGGTTAGTAGGAAAAATATTTTGATTAATGAATTTTTGGTAGTTCGGTTAGGTCGGTTAACCGAATTGACCAATTGAGCACTTGTACGCAAAACAGCTAAAAGACCGGGGAAGTGGTGGGAGGTATTAAAAGAGAAGTAGCAAAGGGAATAGAAGGAGAAGCATAAGATGATTGAGCCAGTTGAGGACGGCAAGTATGATAGGATATTAGAAACTTTTGCCGAGAAGCTTGTGAAATAGGGGCATAGCTCAGCCTGTCCAATGGGCGCTGTAACACCCCAATTTTGGGCTTGGAAGTTTAGAGTCTGAACCGGACCGGTCTAAAGTTCGGTTCGAATATAAAAGGTTATTTTAGGGAAAGCCTATTTCCGGATACATTAAAAATATGGAAAAATATCTAAAAATCCTCTTTTAATATATATAAGAGAGTGGTGAAATCAATTTTACAAAATGAGTCTTGGAAGTATGACATTTCGAGTTAGTGACTAAAATGTAATTTTTGAAAAGTTCGTGACTGTTTTGAAAGGATTGAAACTTTGAATCTTTAAGGAGCTAATTTACCCAATGGAGGATTTCTCCAGATTTTTCTTGATTTTTAAGACTCATTTAAAGTTTATTTAATAAAAAGAAAAGAGGGAAAAGTCATATTTTAGTTTCATAACTAACTTTTGATAAAAAAAATTCTCATTTCATTTTCTCTCAAAATTCCCTCAACGAAACACATTTCCACGGCAACTTTTCTATTGATTTTTACACCTAATGATGAGATTTCAATCCCCAAATGATTCCTAATCATTTCTACATCAAATCCTCTCCATTTGCTTATTGAATTTTCAAGGATTTTGGCTCTAATCAAGGAGAAATCCACATTTAGAGGTATGAACATCCTTCTCCTCTAAATAATCAGTTCTTTACTGAAATTCACAAGTTCTTAGTCCTTAAATTAAGTTTTATTAAATGTTTTAATGTTATGATCTTGATTTTGGCTTAAAACTTTAGATTTTGATCAAATCTTGAAGAATTTCGTGGAGGTTGATTGGGCTCTGTTTTGAGATGCCTTTTATTGTATTTTGGATGTTTAATGATGTGTAATTGAGGTTTAATCAATGCAATCCCGAATAGGTTGATTTTCCTAAGTTTTTACTTGTGAAAATTGTGGTTTTTGGGATGATTTTGGTGTTCTGTTATAGCTAGAGGTATAAAGACGTGATTAGGTCCTTTTTGGATGTTAATTGATGTCTAAGAATGTTTAGAAGTGATGGATCTTGTCTGGGTAATGTTGTGGAAGTGTTTGGATGTGTTTTCGGTTGTGTTTGGTAGCCGAAATGTGAGTTTTGGTTAGAGCAGCGAGTTTAGGTGTAATGGCTGAAGATTTAAATGCATGATGATGCATTAATCCTCTTCTTTGATGTGCTTAAAACAAGGGGGACAACTTCGGATCCTTGTGGTGTTGATCCGAAGGCTTGAACGGCGTTTCGGCAAGCTTGCGAAACAGAATTGGTGAGTGAAGTTTGGTTTTCAGCTTTGAAACCAATGTTTGAAGGTTTTGGGAGCTTAGTTTAAGTCTAAGCAACGTAACTAAGCTCAAGAGTAAGTTTTCGGAGAAACTCTCTTTCTGTTGAACCATGAGATGGTTGGATGCAATGAGTTTAATTTGCATGTTTAAATTCTGTTTTGAAAGCATATTTTAGCATGATTAATGATGGTTTTGAAAGCCATGTGTTGAAGGATGCTCAAGGTAAGAGATCTTTGGTTTGGTTTTGATAAAATGTAGTTCGATGCATAGTGATGCATGATTGTTAATGGCTTTTTTTAATGCTTAAAAACAGTGGATTGATGATGGTAAATGATGTATATTGGCAAGTGATGAGTTGGTTTAAAAGTACTTGAATCGGATATAGTTAGCCGGCTATAGGATTGGGTGCACCGTGAATAAAGTCGCCTTGGATTTTGAGGGGTTGTAATGGTACCGTAAATTCCATCCAAGTACACTAACGAGATGTCTAAGATCATAATGGTGGTTAAAATGCCACGTGAGGATCTTGTGTTGTGTGTCCCGTGTTCTCGTTAGTGATGTTATACAACTACCAATGAGTGATGTGGAGGGGTTGAGATTGTACCGTTATATTCCATCACGGGCGTTGAGGGGTTGTGATTGTACCGGTAAACTCCACCTTGTGTGTTTGGTAGTGTGTATAAAGCGTATGGGAAAACGCTTGTAATCTGCATATCTGATTGTGTTTTGTGTTGAAAAGGGGTTATGGATTATCACTTGAAAGCCAATATGACATGATGATGTAATGAAGCATGAGATGTTTGTTTTGTATGCATTGTGCATGAGAAATGATGTTTATGAATTTAAAGGCCTTTGAAAGGTGTTTTATAAAGTGCATTATTGAGTTGTTTCTTTAGAGAATTTCTCACTAAGCATATGTGCTTACGCTCTCTTTATTGAACCAATAATGCAGAGAATTAAAGTGCTTTAAGGGCAACAAGGAGGTCAAGAATCCAAGAGAAAGACTAAGCTCATGTATGGTGATTACTTTTACAACACTATTAGTTTTTGGTATTTGGCAATGGGAACCTAGATTGTGATTTTGGGAGATGTTTTGGACTCCCTAAGTTTGGTTTGATGCCTATGATGCTTGGAACATGTAAAAGGCCATTTGGTATTTGTTTTGAAGATTTGATGATTGTTTGATTTCCATTAATAGGATGCATGCCTATAGACTTGTGGTTTTCCTAATTGATGCCATGGTTGAGTTTTAATGATGCAAATATGTTCCTCTATCATATGATGTCTTGTTGGCATGATTTGGGGGTCATAGGGATGCGTTTGATGGGTCAAATGTATGTTAAACCAGATAATTTCTGTATTTCTGGGTAGCCCGTATCGGAACGGGTGCTACTGTTTCGAAACAGGGGTCTGAAATGGCCTTGGTGTTTCGTAACGGGTAGAGCCGTTCCGAAACACTTTTGCTACTGCCAAGCCTTGTTTCAGAACAGGTTTTGAAACGGTCCCGCGTTTCGGAACAGTCAACCCCCGTTCCGGAACACTTGACCGTTGGGCACTGAATTACATGGTTTTATGTTCTGAAATCTTCACATTTTAGTCCTGAACTTCGTTTATGCAATTGCTTGAGTTTGGGATGTCCGTTTGAGATGGAATTTGGCAGAGAAGCATGAAACATGACTAATTTCATAATGATATCTTAAAAATTTGTAAAGTCCTCTTAATCTCCAGAATTTACAATTTGGTCCCTTAACTTGTATGTTGTGCAATTGAGTGCTTTACTGATTTTCGATTGCTGTGATTTTTAAGTATGATGATCTCAAGAGTACGCCTAGGGTTAATATGGATCTAGACAAGTTTTTAAAAAGAAAAAAAGGGTCATTAATCAAGGTTGACTTTCAGGTTGACTTTGGTTTTCCCCGTGTAATCTTCGTAGTTCGGGTCTACCGTCTAGGCCGGGCTAAGGGGGTTACCTTTGGTGATATCAGAGCTGAGTTCTCGAGTAATTGGGAATGGTTGTGTGGGTGATATATGTATGATTGCTTTGTATGCGTTTTTAGTGAAAGTATGTTGTGTGAATTGTAAGTGTGTTGCAATTATGATGTATGCTAGGGTGAAGCATGTTAGAGGGACCCATTGCCATACCAAAACTAATGAAATGAATAGTTTTTAATTGGAAATGAGCTTGAGTACTTGATTTCTTACCTTGCTGAGCCTGATTATGTTTATTGTATTTGTGTTAGTGCATTGTTAGTGAATGGGACCTCATAGAGAGACGAGGGTTAATACGCGAGCTATGTCTCAAAACGAGAATGAAGGGAATGCTGAGAATGTAGTGGATTTACGTCCTCCACCCGGTGATGGTGGTGCTGGAGGTGATGGAGCTGGTGCTGGTGTTGGGGTCGCTGGACCTGAAGCTGGGCAGGGGCAAGTTGCTCCTGACATTACATTACTGATTCAGGCTATTGATGATGCCTTTTAGGCGGCAGTAGCTGGGGCTCATGGAGCTGGGCATCAGGGCGATGATAATGCTAGACTACCTTTGGAACGTTTGCGCAGTCTGGGAGGGACTGAGTTCAGGGGTTTGTCTGCAGAAGGTTCTGAGTCTTGGTTGGAAAGTACCAAGAGAATTTTGGGACAAATGGACTGCAATGAGGTGCAGAAGCTAGGCTGTGTGGTGTCGCTGTTGCACGATGATGCGTATACATGGTGGACAACCACTATCTCCGGAATGGAGGATGCTGATGTAACTTGGACGTTCTTTCTGAACGCGTGTCAGTGGCTGAGTACGAGGTTCAGTTTGTTCGTCTCAGTCAGTACGCACCTGAGCTTATCCCTGATGAGCGGGAGAGGTGTGAACGTTTTTGTTATGGTTTGGTAACAGAAGTGAAGACCTATATGCTGGCTGCTGAGTACACTGACCTTGATGTGTTGGTTAGTAGAGTAAAGGATATTGAGATGAATCTGAGTTTGTCCTCTAGGAGTGCTGGTCCTGGTTCGGGCAAGCGAGCTGCTGAGTATAGTTCCGGTGGTGGGCGGAACAAGAGAGGACGTGATCGGAGGTATCAGTCTTCGGCTAGGCGTGGTGGTGGAAGGCAAGGTGCGCCTGTTCTAGGAAACAGGGCGTGAGCTGATCAGAACACATGCTGGGCATGTGGATCGCGTGGTCATTTGAGGCGTGATTGTCCTCGGGCAGCGAGAGAGGTGTAGGCTCCTGTTGTGGTGACCTGTAATTCGTGTTGGAACTGTGGTTCGGCAGATCATATGAGGAGGGAGTGTCCTCTGTTGGCCGGTGGTGGTCAGGGACGAGCTCCTGGAGTTGTTGCACCACAGAGAGGTCGTGGGCGCGGCCGTGGTAACTTCCAGAGCAGAGAGGATGGTGGAAGGAATGTGGCTCATGTGGTGGTTGTTCAGCCTGAGAGTGGTGGCCAGGCCCGAGTGTATGCTCAGAGGGAGGGGAGGAATGACACGGATGTGATAGCAGGTACTTTCACTTTGCAATCCTTGTCATTACTTTCCTTTATTGATTCTGGATCTACACACTCATACATATTGTGTGAACAAGCTCAATTGCTTGGTTTGCCTGTTAAGTCTTTGGATGTTGGTATGCGTGTAACTAGTTCTTTTGGTGAGACTGTTGTGACACGAAAGCTTTATAGAAGATGTCCCTTGGTTGTGCAAGGCCATGTTTTTCATGTTGATCTTATGGAATTGCCCTTCTATGGTTTTGATGTAATCCTTGGTATGGATTGTCTTGTTGAACATCGAGCTGTGGTGGATTTTGAGAATAAGCGAGTTTCGTTGAAGCTTGCGGACGATTATGAGGTAGTGGTGGTGGGTGAGAATGTGAAGTTTCTGGCCAATGTGGTGTCTACATTGGAAGCGAGCCGGATGCTGAGGCAAGGTTGTGAAGCCTACCTAGCCTTTGTGATGAATCCTAGCTCTAAGGAGTTGCGAGTGCAAGACATCAGGACTGTGCGAGAGTTTCCTGGTGTGTTTCCGGAGGAGTTGCCTGGATTGCCTCCTAATTGCGAAGTGGAGTTTGGAATTGAGCTGTATGAAAACACAACTCCAGTGTCCATTACTCCTTATCGAATGACACTTACAGAGTTGAAAGAGTTGAAGACGCAACTTCAAGAGTTGCTTGATCGTGGTTTCATTCGGCCGAGTGTGTCACCTTGGGGTGCACCAGTCTTGTTTGTGAAGAAGAAAGATGGCACTATGAGAATGTGCATCGATTATCGTCGGCTTAACAAGTTGACTATCTAGAATCGGTATCCATTGCCGAGAATTGATGATCTTTTTGATCAGTTTCGGGGAGCGGCTATGTTCTCTAAAATTGACTTAAGGTCAGGGTATTATCATTTGAAGGTGAAGGATGTGGATGTGCGTAAGACAGCCTTCAGAACGAGGTATGGGCATTATGAGTTTCTGGTGATGCCGTTTGGTTTGACGAATGTTCCTGCAGCTTTCATGGACATGATGAATAGGGTGTTCCACGAATACTTGGATAAGTTTGTTGTGGTGTTCGTTGATGATATTCTCGTGTACTCTCGTACTGAGGAGGAGCATGAGGGGCATTTGAGGATTGTGTTGCAGGCTTTGTTGGAGAATCAACTTTATGCCAAGCTGAGCAAGTGTGAGTTCTAGCTCAGGGAAGTTGAGTTTCTTGGTCATGTGGTTTCTGCTGAAGGAATTCGTGTTGATCCTCAAAAGATTGAGGCAGTGATGAATTGGAAGCCTCCTAAGTATGTTCATGAAGTCCGTAGTTTCCTTGGTTTGGCGAGATACTACCGAAGGTTCATGGATGGGTTTTCAAAGATTGCTGCACCCTTGACGAAGTTATTGCAGAAGGATGTTAGGTATGAGTGGACGGAAGCGAGACATCATGCTTTTGAGAAGCTTAAGGCAGCTTTGACGCATGCTCCTATCTTGGTTCAACCTGAATCAGGGAAAGAGTTTGTGGTGTATAGTGACGCGTCCTACATTGGTTTGGGATGTATGTTGATGCAAGAGGGTAAGGTGGTGGCTTATGCATCGCGTCAGTTGAAGGTGCATGAGCGCAATTATCCTACGCATGACATTGAGTTAGCTGCGGTAGTTTTCGCTTTGAAAATTTGGAGACATTACCTGTATGGTGAGAAGTGTAATGTGTACACGGATCACAAGAGTTTGAAGTATCTGGTGTCTCAGAAAGAGTTGAATCTTAGGCAACGACGTTGGGTGGAGTTGCTTAAGGATTACGATTTGACGATCGAGTACCATCCGGGTAAAGCTAATGTTGTAGCGGATGCCTTGAGTAGAAAGGTAGCAGTGGAGTTGAGGGCTATGTTTGCCAGTTTGAGCATTTCGCGTGATGGTGGTCTTGTGGCTGAGTTGCAAGTGAAACCATCCTTGGTTCAGTTGATAAAGGATAAGCAATTGTTGGATGATTCTTTGGTGCCACATGTTCAGGATATTGCTAAGGATAGGCCATCGGATTTCTGCTTTAATGATGATGGAGTTTTGTGCTTTGGGAGTCGAATAGTAGTGCCCAATGATGCCGAGTTGAGGCGTGCTATTCTTACTGAAGCTTATAGTAGTCCTTTTGCTATGCACCCTGGTAGTACTAAGATGTACCGTGATCTTCGTGATGAGTACTATTGGGTGGGTTTAAAGAAAGATGTTGCTGAGTTTGTGAGCAAGTGCATGGTATGTCAGCGAGTTAAGGCTGAGCATCAGTTTCCTTCAGGGTTGTTGCAACCGTTGAGGATTCCTGAGTGGAAGTGGGAAAGGATTACCCTGGATTTCGTGTCTGGTTTGCCTTTGTCGCCATCGAAGAAGAATTCGGTGTGGGTGATTGTGGATCGCCTGACGAAGTGTGCACATTTCATACCGGTGCATACTACGTACACTTTGGACAAGCTTGCGGAGGTGTACATTGCTGAGATTGTGCGGTTGCATGGTGTGCCAAAGTCGATTGTGTAGGATAGGGATCCGAGGTTTACATCGCGTTTCTGGCAGTGTTTGCACCAGGCTTTGGGTACACGGTTGAATTTCAGTACATCTTATCATCCGCAGTCGGATGGACAGTCTGAGCGAGTTATCCAGGTGCTGGAGGATATGTTGAGGTGCTGTGTGATTGAGTTTCAGGGCTCTTGGGAGAAGCATTTGCCTTTGGTGGAGTTTGCCTATAATAATAGTTATCAGGAAAGTATTCAAATGGCACCTTATGAAGCCTTGTATGGGAGGAAGTGTAGGACTCCTCTTTGTTGGGCTAAACAAGGTCAGAAGTTGATTTCGATGCCAGCTTTGTTGAAAGGAACCACCGAGAAGGTGAAGCTCATTTGTGAGCGATTGAAGGCAGCTTCTGATCGGCAAAAGTCTTACGCGGATTTGAAGCGTAAGGAGATTGAGTATGCGGTGGGTGACCGTGTGTTTTTGAAAGTTTCGCCTTGGAAAAAGGTGATGAGGTTTGGCCGAAAGGGTAAGTTGAGCCCTAGGTACTTTGGACCATACGAGGTGATCGAGCGTGTGGGTCCTGTTGCGTACAAGTTGAGGTTACCGCGAGAGTTGGAAAAGATTCATGATGTATTTCATGTCTCTATGCTTCGGAGGTATAGATCAGATCCTTCGCATGTTATGCCTGTGGAGGAAGTGGAATTTAATCCGGATTTGACTTATGATGAGGAATCAGTGGAGATTATGGATTCGGATAGTAAAGTTCTTCGAGGCAAGACCATTGAGTTGGTAAAGGTGTTGTGGAAGCATCGTGGTGCTGAGGAAGCCACGTGGGAACGGAAGGATGACATGGTGAAACAGTTTCCGTACCTTTTTCCTCCAGGTAAATTTCAAGGACGAAATCAATTTTGTAACAACCCAATTTTGGGCTTGGAAGTTTAGGGTCTGAATCGGACCGGTCTAAATTTCGGTTCGAATATAAAAGGTGATTTTAGGGAAAGCCTAGTTCGGGTTGCATTAAAAATATGGGAAAATATCTAAAAATCCTCTTTTAATATATATAAGAGAGTGGTGAAATCAATTTTACAAAATGAGTCTTGGAAGTATGACATTTTGAGTTAGTGACTAAAATCTAATTTTTGAAAAGTTCGTGACTGTTTTGAAAGGATTGAAACTTTGAATCTTTAAGGAGTTAATTTACCCAAGGGAGGATTTCTCTAGATTTTTCTTGATTTTTAAGACTCATTTAATGTTTATTTAATAAAAAGAAAAGAGGGAAAAGTCATATTTTAGTTTCATAACTAACTTTTGATAAAAAAAATTCCCATTTCATTTTCTCTCAAAATTCCCTCAACGAAACACATTTCCACGGCAACTTTTCTATTGATTTTTACACCTAATGATGAGATTTCAATCCCCAAATGATTCCTAATCATTTCTACATCAAATCCTCTCCATTTGCTTATTGAATTTTCAAGGATTTTGGCTCTAATCAAGGAGAAATCCACATTTAGAGGTATGAACATCCTTCTCCTCTAAATACTCAGTTCTTTACTGAAATTCACAAGTTCTTAGTCCTTAAATTAAGTTTTATTAAATGTTTTAATGTTATGATCTTGATTTTGGCTTAAAACTTTAGATTTTGATCAAATCTTGAAGAATTTCGTGGAGGTTGATTGGGCTCTGTTTTGAGATGCCTTTTATTGTATTTTGGATGTTTAATGATGTGTAATTGAGGTTTAATCAATGCAATCCCGAATAGGTTGATTTTCCTAAGTTTTTACTTGTGAAAATTGTGGTTTTTGGGATGATTTTGGTGTTTTGTTATAGATGGAGGTATAAGGACGTGATTAGGTCCTTTTTGGATGTTAATTGATGTCTAAGAATGTTTAGAAGTGATGGATCTTAGCTGGGTAATGTTGTGGAAGTGTTTGGATGTGTTTTCGGTTGTGTTTGGTAGCCGAAATGTGAGTTTTGGTGAGAGCAGCGAGTTTAGGTGTAATGGCTGAAGATTTAAATGCATGATGATACATTAATCCTCTGCTTTGATGTGCTTAAAACAGGGGTGACAACTTCGGATCCTTGTGGTGTTGATCCGGAGGCTTGAACGGCGTTTCGGCAAGCTTGCGAAACGGAATTGGTGAGTGAAGTTTGGTTTTCAGCTTTGAAACCAATGTTTGAAGGTTTTGGGAGCTTAGTTTAAGTCTAAGAAACTTAACTAAGCTCAAGAGTAAGTTTTCGGAGAAACTCTCTTTTTGTTGAACCATGAGACGATTGGATGCAATGAGTTTAATTTGCATGTTTAAATTCTGTTTTGAAAGCATATTTTAGCATGATTAATGCTGGTTTTGAAAGCCGTGTGTTGAAGGATGCTCAAGGTAAGAGATCCTTGGTTTGGTTTTGATAAAATGTGGTTCGATGCATAGTGATGCATGATTGTTAATGGCTTTGTTTAATGCTTAAAAACAGTGGATTGATGATGGTAAATGATGTATATTGGCAAGTAATGAGTTGGTTTAAAAGAACTTGAATCGGATATAGTTAGTCGGCTATAGCATTGGGTGCACCGTGAATAAAGTCGCCTTGGATGTTGAGGGGTTGTAATGGTATAGTAAAATCCATCCAAGTACACTAACGAGATGTCTAAGATCTTAATGGTGGTTAAAATGCCATGTGAGGATCTTGTGTTGTGTGTCCCGTGTTCTCGTTAGTGATGTTATACAACTACCCATGAGTGATGTGGAGGGGTTGTGATTGTACCGTTAGACTCCATCACGGGTGTTGAAGGTTTGTGATTGTACCGGTAAACTCCACCTTGTGTGTTTGGTAGTGTGTATGAAGCGCATGGGGACAACGCTTGTAATCCGCGTATCCGATTGTGTTTTGTGTTGAAAATGGGTTATGGATTATCACTTGAAAGCCAATATGACATGATGATGTAATGAAGCATGAGATGCTTGTTTTGTATGCATTGTGCATGAGAAATGATGTTTATGAATTTAAAGGCCTTTCAAAGGTGTTTTATAAAGTGCATTATTGAGTTGTTTCTTTAGAGCATTTCTCACTAAGCATATGTGCTTACGCTCTCTTTCTTGAACCAATAATGCAGAGAATTAA
Source organism: Hibiscus tridactylites (assembly GCA_958450335.1). Classification (NCBI taxonomy): domain Eukaryota; kingdom Viridiplantae; phylum Streptophyta; class Magnoliopsida; order Malvales; family Malvaceae; genus Hibiscus; species Hibiscus tridactylites. The sequence continues at coordinate 18,973,066 of OY288289.1, read as the reverse complement.
AGTGCTTTACGGGCAATAAGGAGGTCAAGAATCCAAGAGAAAGACTAAGCTCATGTATGGTGATTACTTTTACAACACTATTAGTTTTTGGTATTTGGCAATGGGAACCTAGATTGTGATTTTGGGAGATGTTTTGGACTCCCTAAGTTTGGTTTGATGCCTATGATGCTTGGAACATGTAAAAGGCCATTTGGTATTCGTTTTGAAGATTTGATGATTGTTTGATTTCCATTAATAGGATGCCTGCCTATAGACTTGTGGTTTTCCTAATTGATGCCATGATTGAGTTTTAATGATGCAAATATGTTCCTCTATTATATGATGTCTTGTTGGCATGATTTGGGGGTCATAGGGATGCGTTTGATGGGTCAAATGTATGTTAAACCAGATAATTTCTGTATTTCTGGGTAGCCCGTATCGGAACGGGTGCTACTGTTTCGAAACAGGGGTCTGAAATGGCCTTGGTGTTTCGAAACGGGTAGAGCTGTTCCGAAACACTTTTGCTACTGTCAAGCCCTGTTTCGGAACAGGTTTCGAAACGGTCCCACGTTTCAGAACAGTCAACCCCCGTTCCGGAACACTTGACCGTCGGGCACTGAATTACATGGTTTTATGTTCTGAAATCTTCACATTTTAGTCCTGAACTTCGTTTATGCAATTGCTTGAGTTTGGGATGTTCGTTTGAGATGGAATTTGGCAGAGAAGCATGAAACATGACTAATTTCATACCCTTAACTTGTATGTTGTGCAATTGAGTCCCTTACTGATTTCCGATTGCTGTGATTTTTGAGTATGCTGATCTCAAGAGTAAGCCTAGGGTTAATATGCATCTAGAAAAGTTTTTAAAAAGAAAAAAAGGTCGTTAATCAAGGTTGACTTTCAGGTGGACTTTGGTTTTCTCCGTGTAATCTTCGTATTTCGGGTCGACCGTCTAGGCCGGGCTAAGGGGGTTACAGTCGCTTCCACGATTTAACGGTATAAACCTCATAATTTAACAAGTTCTATAGAAATTACAAGTGTTCTTAGAAATTTCGAAACAGAACCTGCCCACAACAGAATCTGCTTCTAGATTTTCTGCACCACATTCATTTAAAATTTTATAACTTTTGATTTAGAGCTCAAAATCAATCACCATTTGATGGATATCAAACTAGAGTCAGACATAGTTCTACACATATAAAATTCATATTCTAACTCAACATATTCAAATTTCTATGAATTTCTAAACTTACTTCCAGAACTCAGTTTTTTTTTCTGGGCAGTTTGCATATCCCTTGGTTTCAACTGATTAAAAAGCTCTAATTCAATCAACGAAACCCAATAATCCCTTTAACATCCATTTTTCACATGATCTAGCCATCCAAATATTAAAATTCACTATTTCTTCTGAATCAAACAATACTTTCACATACTAGTGATCTTCTATCATAACATGAATCCCCTACATGTATGTAGTATAAAAAATACACAATTTACAACTAAAATTTATCAATTGAAGACTAAAAGGGGAATGATCTTACCTTGTCATCGTTCTCCTTAAAAACCTTGAAGAATTGTAACCACAATTTGACTAGAAATTGACTAAAATAGCGTCCTTCCCATCTTAGCATCAATCGGCAATGGAGATCAGTGAAGAAGAAGAAGAAGAAGAACCACCCTCTCTCTTCTATTCTCAAGCATGCTTTCTACTTCCTTCCCTTTCCTCAATCCATTTGTTTATTAAGATAGACTAATTTATGACATTAGTAATCATCTTTACCAAGAGAGTGACACATGGATATTCCATTCAATTTGGGTAGAATTGCCCATAACAGAATCTACTTCCAGATTTTTTGTACCACCTTCACTTAAAAATTCATAACTTTTGATTTAGAACACAATATCGATCACCGTTTGTTGGAGATTAAACTAGACTCACACATAGTTCTGTACATATAAAATTCATATTCTAACTCAACATATTCAAATTTCTATGAATTTCTAAACTTACTGCCATAATTGAGTTTTTTTTTCTGGGCAGTTTACCCCTTGGTTCAACTGATTAAAAACCTCTTATTTAATCATAATCATCAACAATTCAAAATCAACCAAACAAAATAATCCCTTTAACGTCCATTTTTCACATGACCTAGCCATCCAAATATTCTAATTCACCATTTCTTTCCAAATATTCTAATTCACCATTTCTTCTCAATCAAACAATACTTTCACATACCAATGATCTCTATCTTAACATGAATCCCCTACATGTATGTAGTATCCAAAATATACAATTTACAACTGAAATTTATCAATTGAAGACTAAAAGGGGGAATGATCTTACCTTGTAATTGTTCTCCTTATAAACCTTAAAGAACTCTAACCACAATTTGACTAGAAATTGACTTAAAACAGCCTCCTCCCCAGCTTAGCATCAATCGACAATGGAGATTGGCGAAGAAGAAGATTAAGAACCAACCTCTCTCTTCTATTCTCAAACATGCCCTCCACTTCCTTCCCTTTCCTCAATCCATTTGTTTAGTAAGATAGACTAATTTATGATATTAGTCATCATCTTTACCAAGAGAGTGACACATGGATATTCCATTCAATTTGGGTACGTAGAATTGCCCATGCAAAATGTAACTTCTATCTCTCTTTCAAAGTAGTCCATATATCTATTTCTTTAATTAGTACAATTTTGTCACTACTTTTCTTTCTTTCTTTTTTCAATTCAATTTCAACCAATTCTCTATTTCTCATTTAACACTAAATAACCACTTCGTTTAATTCTTGAATAATTTAGCTTTCAATTTCATTAGCTAACTTATTTAATTAGCTCTTATTAAATCTTTAATAATCCAAGGTTAACTTCTCAGCGTATGTGATTACCTTGTAAGACTACTAGCCCGATTTTAGGTGTATTACATGGCATTGTATGATAGATCAGAATGGATTCAAACCAGACGAAATCTGCCATTACAGACCCTATCGTACCGATACAGGTGACAGCGTATCGATATGGTTGTGCTGATTAAGGGTAAGTCAATGCTGGTTAATCAGGCGTACCGATACTTCCTTTGGTGTATCAGTACGGAAAATCAACACTAGAATTTGTTTTGTAAAAAGGTTTCGGTACGACTTCAAGACGTACTGATACAAGTTCACTTGTACCGATACGATTAAAACTATACATGTACGAGTATTGGTCACTAGAATCTGGTAATTGGTAAAATGTGCATGGCATACCGATACAACCTCTCAAGTATCGATACCGAGTTAGGTAATTCGGTTATAAGCTATTGTAATAATTCTGGATAGTTACAAATTGGTCACCTGATAATGATTGTCTTAATTGAAAGGTAAATGGCTTCTGATCAACATGAAAGTTTACATAAACACTGATTATAGATTGAATTTCATAGTGGTAAAATTAATTCTCGTAAAGGACCTTTAAGTTGTTGAAATTACAGATTAGTCCTTTAAACTTGCAAAAGTTTAAAATTGGTTCTAAACACAAGACAAACAATTCACACCAAACCACTGCTTCATTGTACAGACTTAGTCTTGTAATGTGTAACCCCCTCGTCCCGGTCTAGCCGACAGACTGATTCGAACGAGTTACACGGGGAAAATCAGTGAGAAACCCGCTAAGGCCTCACTCCGAGTAGCAACCCTTAAAAATTTTCATTTAATAATCTTTTCTAAATATTACCTTTAGCCCTAAGGGCAAAGGTAACATCGGAAAACGATAACGAAACATCCAAGCAAACATAAGACAACTTAAATTTACCAAGTAACTTAATTAGTCCAAATTCATGCGTACGAAGCAAAACCATTCATAAAGGATGCATAAGACTCAACAAGAAAAGCAAACAAGCAATCGAGACTAAAACTTAACATCCAAGAACCTTTGAAGATGCCAAATAGCCAATTTACATGCCTACGTTTTTTAAAGATGCTTGCCTGTTCGAAACGCGGGCTCCAGTTTAAAAGCAAGACCAAGCCGTACTGGAACGGGGGTCTACAGTGACAAAACGTTTTTGATCTTGTTTCGAAATGAGGGTTCTTAGTGGCAAATCGTATCGAAACGCGTACCAAAATGGGAGCTTACATTGTCAAATTGTATCAAAATGGCACCACCCCTGTTCCGATACGAGTATCCCTAGAGCTACAATCATTCCGAAACTACCCCGAGTGTTTCGAAACGCCTGCACACAGAGTGGCTCGAAAACAGGTTTTAACATCCTCAAACATCCCCAAACTTGCCCCGAAAACAACCAAGATTACCAAGCATCAAACATACAAACAAACTAGAGGCAATACATCCTACAAAAGAGCATGTTTAGTCATACAAGCATGCATAACGAGACTACTTAACCATAAGAAACATGCATCAACATAAGCATCACATAAAACAAAGTTTACATCCCTTCAACACAAAAACATGAACATTCAACAACATGTAAGCTAACACAGGAGTCTAACATACGCTCTTACAACACTTAGCATCCCCATTGTCAACTATTACATTATTCAAGAAAAACCATACTTGAGCAGCAACACACGCTCTGGGGTGCCCCTTCCTTGCTTCTTGCTAACTTCCACACTAATGATCTGCATTGTCGGAAATGAGAGCGTAAGCTTGAAAGTTTAGTGAGGGAGCTCAAAAACAAATATCGACAATGCAAGGTCCAAAGCATGGTATCCATAAATCATCAACAAGGCATGCATTAACAAAAAGATAACAACATAGCCAACCGCTACAAGAATGCATGAACATTGCATCTTACCTCATGTTATGCTTAGCATAGATGTAACAAAACATCTTACCACATCAATCGCACATAAACAAGGTATATTGGCAACTATATAGCTTACTCGGATATGCGGATAGCTTCCGTTGGGATTTTCTCCCAACGTACTCAATAATAACAATATTACCTTCCGGTGGGATTTCACTCATCACCGTTTTCTTTTACGGATGGGGTTCCACTCATCATCACACATATATACTTTTCCGGTGGAATGTTACTTCACCGTACTCCACCTTGATGACTTCAAATCACGAAGGCTAAGCGCGAATTTGACTTTTACCGTGTGCACACTCATCCTAATGATCGATCATTTATAACCGATAACATAACTAGTGTCAGTATACTATGCGAGAACTCACCATGATTTCACAAATCATGCAATACAACATACAAATCACCATCATGCAACATAAATATATCGTAACACGCATAATCGGACACTTATCACACAAGACCACATTTATGCATATTTAGCAAGAAGTACATAAAGTTAAACAAGAGATTAATCTACCAACTTAACCCCACATTAGATTGGCCTACCAAGCACAATCTAGCACCCCAACAACATAATTTGAACCAATTTAAAACCATTGAAAACAGTCCACTCACCAAACACCCTCAAGACAAGTCGAGAATATCGATCAAGCCTCCAAATTTCCCGGAAACGAGCCCGAAGTTTCTCCAACGTTTTCCCTTGTTTCTAATGAACCAAAAATAGTGTATTTCACATCAGAACATCCACAAAATCATTTCCACAAATCATATTACAATCTCAAGACCATTTCACTACATTTCCAAACCAAGAACTAACCCAAACTTTTCATTTTCGGACTTGAACACAACCCAAAAATTTTCCATCGATTTCATCATCCAAAACATCACTAAACATGTTCAAAACAACACCCAAGCATAACCATACCATCTGCCCAACTTTGCCTCACAAGACTACCTCTAAAACTCAAGATTTCTACCCTTAAACTCACCCACAAATAACCAGTTCGAGATTTCAATAAAACCTCACCATTTTAACATATGTTACACTTAAAAGCAAGACTATAACATATATAAATTTTACAAATCAAAAACTCAATGAAAAACCATTAAATCTTCCACCTTTGATGTAATATTCGAACACTTGAAATATCACAAAAATGGAGTTTATGAAAATCTAAAACCATGGAGATGTTAAGGACGAAGAGGAGAAGTCAAAAGCATAATTAGCTTAATAAAAACACTTGAAATCGATGAAGAATTTGATGGAACAGTAACTTGGGTTGGGGAGAGGGGTTTCGTCGTGGTTTTTGTTTGAAGGGGAGGAAGAAGATGACTTTCAAAAAGGCTCTTTTACTTGTTTTATTTTTCTCATTACAAAATCCCCATTTTACCCTTAATGAAAACACAAGGCCTCTTTAATTCAAAACCAAGCCCAATGACCCGAAGCCAATTAACTCACCTTACACCCGACCCCTAACCTGCATGTAACCCCCTTAACCCGGCCTTGACGGTTGACCCGAATTAAGAAAGTCACACGGGGAAAACCAAAGTCAACCCGAAAGTCAACCTTGATTAACGACCCTTTTTTTTTACTCTTGTCTAGATGCACATTAGTCCTAATTGTGATCACACAAACATCATACTCAAAGATCACAAACATCAGAGATCAAACAAGGACCCAATTGAACAAATTACAACTTTAGGGACCAAATTGTAATTTCTGATAAATAAAAGGACTTTACCCAAATTAAAGTTACCAACTTGAAATTAATCAGGTTTCATGCTTCTCTGTGAAATTTCAGCTCAAAAGGACTTCCCAAGCTCATGCAATTGCACAAACAAGTTTCAGGACCAAAACGCAAACAATTCAAAACATATAACTGCCACTGTCAGCCCCAACGGTCGACCGTTCCGAAACAGGTAGACCCCGTTTCGGAACACGGGCCGTTCCGCAACGGGTTCCAAAACATAGGCTTGGCAGAGGCCAAACCGTTTCGAAACGGTGCATACCGTTTCGGACGCCTGGGTTCATGCAAGGCACCCGTTCCGAAACGGTGCACACTGTTCCAAAACGCCTGCACAGATTGCAGCAAAAAGGCATTCCAAAACATGCAATAGATCATTCAAACATGCTCCAAATGTCACCAAACTTTACCAGCATGCAATTCAACATATATATGCCTTGCAAGCATCATCAAACCATCAGAACAACATCATATGCAAAAAGCCCCAATTCTATAGGCATGCTTCCTACACAAGCTAGTTACTCAAGCACAAAACTTCCAAAACAAGCATATAATGATCCAATGCAAAAACCAGCATTCATAATATCATTCAATATACTTAGGGAGTTCCAAACACCTCCCAAAAAATACACATTGGTCCCCCATTGCCAAATTACCCAAAAGCTAAATGTGTAACAAAACCTTCCATACAATGAGCTTTACTTGTACTTGAATTCTTGCCCTCCTTGCTGCCCTCAAAGCTCACTAATGTTCTGCATTATTGAATTAAGAAAACGAAGAGAGCGTAAGCAAAAGCTTAGTGAGGCATGCTCTTTAAAAACCATTCAATAATGCAATTAAAAACATTTATAAATCATGCTTTAAATCAACCTTTGCACATGCTCAAAAGCATACTTAAAACAAGCATCTCATGCTTCATAACAACATTAAAACAAGCATCTCATGCTTCAACATAAACATAACATGTCATATTGGCTCAAGTGATACATTCCATTTCCTAAAACAAGTTCATCAATTTCCCAAGGACTTTTAAACACCTTGGCCCCAAGGACTTTTAAACACCTTGGCCATGGACTTTTAAACACCATGAATGAGGACCACACAAGGACTTTTAACCACCTTTGTGTCCAAAGCTTGAATCACCCCAAGGACTTTTAAACACCTTGGCCCCAAGGACTTTTAAACACCTTGGCCCCATGGACTTTTAAACACCATGGCCCCATGGACTTTTAAACACCATGGCCCCAAGGATCACCTACCTAGAGTTTCCTTCAACATATGGCTTACAACATCAGCAAAAACCATGCTAAATCATGCTTTCAAAACAGTAATTAAAACATGCAAATAATCATTTTGCATCACAACAAAATCATGGCCACCACTAGAGAGAAATTCCGAAGACTTACACTTGAGCTTAGCAAAGTTGTTTAGACTTAAACTAAGCTCCCAAAACCTTCAAACCTTGGTTTAAAAGCTGAAAACCCAACTTCACTCACCGATTTCCACTTTGCTTCAAGCCAAAGCACCAAATCAAGCTTCCGGATCAACAACTCTTGGATCCAAAGATGCCTCCCCTGTTTCAACACATCAAAGCAGAGGATTAATGTATCATCATGCATTAATTGCTTCAATGAAAGCACCTAAACTCGCTGCTCTCACCCAACCTCCATTTTCGGCCACAAAACACAACCGAAAATGCATCCAAACCACTTCTAAACCATGCCCAGCCATAAACCAGCAAAACCACACTTCCATAAACATCATATAACATCTAAAAACAACCTATTAACATCCTTATACCTCCAGCAACATCAGATCACCAAGATCACCTCAAAAACAACCTTGAAACACAAGCTAAACTTAGGAAACTCAACCCATCCGGGATTGCATTAATCAAAACTCAATTCCTTATCAAATTAGAGTTCATTTATCATCAAAAACACATCTCAAATCACAGGTTAATCAGATCTAACGAAAATCATCAAAAATCATCAAATCTTGCATTATACGCCAAGATCCATTAATCAACTTAAAAACCTTTAATTAAACATCAATTTGGGATTGAAAACTTAGGAATTTCAGTAAAGAACTGATAGTTTAGAGGAGAAGGACGTTCTTACCTCCAAACTTGAGTTTCTCCTCTTTTTGGAATCAAAATCCTTGTTGAAACAATTAGCAATTGAAGAGGTTTTGAAGATATGTTGATTAGGAATCAAATGAGAGTTGAAAGGAGGGATTTAGGTGAAGAAATCAGAACAAATTCTCTGGAGAGAATGTGTTTGGGTTGAGAGAAAATGAGAGAAAGAAAATTGAGGAAAGTTGGTTACAAAATCCAAAAATAACCAAATGGCTTCCCTCCAATTTTAATATCCTTTAAAATCAGATTTTAGACTTAAAATATCTTGGAAAAATCTGGAGAAACTCCCTTTGGGTAAATAGCTCCTTAAAGATTCAAAGTTTCGACCCTTTATAAAACAGCCACCAAACTTGCGAAAATTACATTTTGGTCACTAGCCAAAATGTCACACTTCCAAAACTCATTTTCCAAAATTGATTTCACAGTTCACTTAATTGTATTAAAAGATGATTTTAGAACATTTTTTTCCATATTTTTAATGCCACCCGAACTAGGCTTTCCTAATTTCACCTCTTTAGATTCGAACAGCACTTTGACCAACCGGTCAATGCCCAAAACTCCTAAGCCCAAAACCGGGGCGTTACAACTCTCCCCCCCTTAAGAAATTTCGTCCTCGAAATTTACCTGAAGGAAAGAGATAAGGAAACTGCTTCAGCATGTCTTCCTTCCGCTCCTACGTGGCTTCCTCAACACCTCGATGCTTCCACAACACCTTCACCAACTCAATGGTCTTGCCATGAAGAACCTTGCTATCCGAATCCAGAACCTTCACCGGTTCCTCATCATAGGTCAAATCCGGATTCAAAACCACTTCCTCCACAGGCATCACATGCGAAGGATCATATCTATACTTCCGGAGCATAGAAACATGGAACACATCATGAATCTTCTCCAACTCCTGAGGTAACCTCAGCCGATACGCAACAGGACCCACACGCTCAACCACCTCATATGGTCCAATGTACCGAGGGCTCAACTTACCCTTTCGGCCAAACCTCATCACCTTCTTCCAAGGCGAAACCTTCAAGAACACACGGTCACCCACCGCATACTCTATCTCCTTACGCTTCAAATCCGCGTAAGACTTTTGCCGATCAGAGGCAGCCTTCAACCGCTCACAAATGAGCCTCACCTTCTCGGGTGTCCCTTTCAACAAAGCTGGCATCGAAACCAACTTTTGACCAGTTTCAGCCCAACAAAGAGGAGTCCTACACTTCCTCCCATACAGAGCCTCATAAGGTGCCATCTGTATACTCGTCTGATAACTATTGTTATAAGCGAACTCAACCAAAGGCAGATGCTTCTCCCAAGAACCTTAGAACTCAATCACGCAGCACCTCAACATATCCTCCAAAATCTGGATAACCCGCTCAGACTGACCATCCGACTAAGGATGATAGGATGTACTGAAATGCAACCTTGTACCCAGAGCATGATGCAAACACTGCAAAAAACGCGATGTGAACCTCGGATCCCTATCCGACACAATCGACTTAGGCACACCATGCAGCCTCACAATCTCAGCAATGTACAGCTCTGCCAGCTTATCCAAAGAAAACGTAGTATGCACAGGCAAGAAATGCGCACACTTCGTCAAGCGATCCACAATCACCCAAACATAATTCTTCTTCGACGGAGACAAAGGCAAACCAGATACAAAATCCATGGTAACCCTCTCCCACTTCCATTCAGGGATTTTCAACGGTTGCAACAAACCAGAAGGAACCTGATGTTCAGCCTTAACTCGCTAACACACCAAACACTTGCTCACAAACTCTGCAACATCCTTCTTCAAACCCACCCAATAGTACTCATCACGAAGATCACGATACATCTTAGTACTACCAGGATGCATAGCAAAAGGACTACTATGACCTTCAGTCAGAATAGCACGCCTCAACTCAACATCAGCAGGCACTACTATTCGACTACCAAAACACAACACACCATCCTCATTAAAGCAGAAATCCGAAGGTCTACCCTCCGCGATATCCTGAACATGAGACACCAAGGAATCATTCAACAACTGCTTTTCCTTGATCAACTGAACCAAAGATGGTTTTACTTGCAACTCAGCAACAAGACCACCATCTCGCGATATGCTCAAGCTAGCAAACATAGCTCTCAGCTCAACAGCTACCTTCCTACTCAAGGCATCCGCAACCACATTAGCCTTTCCAGGATGATACTCAATCGTCAGATCATAATCCTTGAGCAACTCCAACCAACGCCGCTGTCTAAGATTCAACTCTTTCTGAGACATCAGATACCTCAAACTCTTGTGATCCGTGTACACAGTACACTTCTCACCATACAGATAATGTCTCCAGATCTTCAGAGCAAACACCACTGCAGCCAGCTCAATGTCATGCGTAGGATAGTTGCGCTCATGCACCTTCAACTGTCGCGGCGCATAAGCCACAACCTTACCCTCTTGCATCAGCACACATCCCAAACCAACATAGGATGCATCACTATAGACCACAAACTCTTTCCCCGATTCAGGCTGAATCAAGATAGGAGCTTGCGTCAAAGCCGCCTTAAGCTTTTCAAAAGCCTGCTGTCTCGCTTCCGTCCACTCATACTTAACATCCTTTTGCAACAGCTTCGTCAAAGGAGCAGCAATTTTGGAAAAACCATCCACAAACCTCCGGTAGTATCTAGCCAAACCAAGGAAACTACGGACCTCATGAACAGACTTAGGAACCTTCCAATTCATCACCGCCTCAATCTTCTGAGGATCAACACGAATCCCCTCAGCCGAGACCACATGCCCAAGAAACACCACCTCCTTAAGCCAGAACTCACACTTGCTCAACTTAGCATAAAGCTGATTCTCCAACAAAGCTTGCAAAACAACCCTCAAATGCTCTTCGTGCTCCTCCTCAGTACGCGAGTACACAAGGATATCATCAATGAACACCACAACAAACTTGTCCAGGTATTCATGAAACACACGATTCATCATGTCCATGAAAGCAGCAGGAGCATTTGTCAAACCAAACGGCATCACAAGGAACTCATAATGCCCATACCTTGTCCTGAAAGCTGTCTTAGGCACATCCACATCCTTCACCTTCAACTGATAATACCCTGACCTCAAGTCAATCTTAGAGAACACTGCAGCTCCCCGAAATTGATCAAAGAGATCATCAATCCTCGGCAAAGGATACCGATTCTTGATAGTCAACTTGTTCAGCTGACGGTAATCCATGCACATCCTCATAGTGCCATCCTTCTTCTTCACAAACAAGACCGGTGCACCCCAAGGTGACACACTCGGCCGGATGAAACCACGGTCAAGCAACTCTTGCAACTGCGTCTTCAGCTCCTTCAGCTCCTTAGGTGCCATTCTATAGGGAGTAATGGACACAGGAGTTGTATTCTCATACAGCTCAATTCCAAACTCCACCTCGCGATTAGGAGGTAAACCAGGCAACTCCTCAGGAAACACTCCAGGAAACTCCTTCACAACCCTGATATCTTGCACCCTCAACTCCTTAGAGCTAGGATTCATCACAAAAGCTAGATAAGCTTCACAACCTTGCCTCAGCATCTTGCTCGCCTCCAAGGTAGACACCACATTGGCAAGAAACTTCACGTTCTCACCAACCACAACAACTTCATAATCATCCGCAAGCTTAAGCGAAACTCGCTTATTTTCACAATCCACAACAGCACGATGCTCAGCAAGCCAATCCATACCAAGGATCACATCAAAACCATAAAAGGGCAACTCCATAAGATCAACATGAAAGACATGTTCTTGAACAACCAAAGGACACCTCCTATAAAGCTTTCGAGTCACAACAGTTTCACCAAAATAACTAGTGACACGAACACCAACATCCAAAGACTCAACAGGCAAACCAAGCAATTCAGCATGCTCACGCAAAATGTATGAATGCGTAGATCCAGAATCAATCAAAGAAAGCAATGACAAGGATTGCAAAGTAAAGGTACCTGCAATCACACCGGCATCATTCCTTCCCTCGCGCTGAGCATACACCCTAGCTTGGCCTCCACCCTCAGGCTGAATAGCCACAACATGGGCTACTCCGCGACCACCTTCCTCTCTCCTCTGGAAATTACCACGGCCGCGCCCACGACCTCTCTGCGGTGCAGCAACAACAGGAGCACGCTCTTGGCCACCAGCCAACCTCGGACAATCTCGCCTCAGATGGTCTACAGAACCACAATTCCAGCATCCATTACCAGCTGCCGCAAGAGGAGCTTGCACCTCCCTCACAGCACGAGGACAGTCACGCTTCCTGTGACCACGCGAACCACAGATCCAGCAAGCACTAGGATCAGCTCTAGCATAACCACCTCTAGCAGGTGCACCACCACCTCTCTTGGCTGAGGACTGATACTTCTGATCACGTCCCCTCTTGTTCCGTCCACCTCCGGAACTAAACTCAGCAGCTCTCTTGCCAGAACTCGCTCCAGCACCTTTCGCAGATAAACCCAAGTTCATCTCAATGTCCTTGGCTCGGCCCACCAACACATCAAAATCATCATATTCAGTGGCCAGCACATACATTTTCACATCCGTCACAAGACCATAACGGAACCTCTCGCACCTTGCCCGCTCATCAGGTATCAGCTCTGGTGCATACTGACTGAGTCGCACAAACTGCACCTCATACTCAGCCACACTCATGCTCCCTTGGGTAAGAGACATGAATTCACGCTTTTTCTCATCAAGATATCTCACTCCAAGATATCTCCTCTTGAACGCATTCTAAAAGAATGTCCAAGTAACATCAGCTTCAGCCATCCCAGCTATAGTGGTCGTCCACCACGTATACGCATCGTCCTGCAGCAAGGACACAACACATCCCAACTTTTGCACATCCGTGCAGCTCATCTGACCCAAGATACGCTTGGTACTCTCTAGCCAAGCTTCCGAACTCTCAGCAGACATACCCCTGAACTCAGTCCCACCAAGACTGCGCAGACGCTCCAAAGGTAGTCTAACTCCAGCATCTCCCTGATGCCCAGCTTCTTGAGCTCCAGCTACTGCTGCTCGAAAAGCACCCGCAATAGCTTGTACCAACATCGGCATATCAGGCATAGCTTGCCCCTGACCAACCTCTGGTCCAGCAGCTCCAGCACCAGCTGCAGCTTCAGCTCGCTCACCTCCAGCACCACCACCAGGCGGAGGAGGGGTAACACTGCACTACCCGTGTTCTCTTCATTCTCGTTCTCATTGGGAGCCATAGCTCGCACACTACCTCTTAACTCTCTACGTGGTGCCATACTTTTACCATGCAATCACAATGCAAAATAAAACAAGTCAGGCCCAGCAAGGTAAGCAATCCAAGTATTCAAGCTCAATTTCATTCAAAATCAACACCATTTCATTAGCTAATGTTTGGCAATGGGTACCCTCAACATGCAACATCACAACATACAACTCAATTGCATCAATATCTCAAGCCACTGAACATGCTTTCAAACCACAAGCATACAAGTCAAAAATACTTCAATCATGCATACATTCATTCCCAATTACTCGAGAACTCAGCTCTGATACCACCAAATGTAACCCCCTTAACCCGGCCTAGACGGTTGACCCGAATTAAGAAAGTCACACGGGGAAAACCAAAGTCAACCCGAAAGTCAACCTTGATTAATGACCCTTTTTTTTACTCTTGTCTAGATGCACATTAGTCCTAATTGTGATCACACAAACATCATACTCAAAGATCACAAACATCAGAGATCAAATAGGGACCCAATTGAACAAATTACAACTTTAGGGACCAAATTGTAATTTCTGATAAATAAAAGGACTTAACCCAAATTAAAGTTACCAACTTGAAATTAATCAGGTTTCATGCTTCTCTGTGAAATTTCAGCTCAAAAGGACTTCCCAAGCTCATGCAATTGCACAAACAAGTTTCAGGACCAAAACGCAAACAATTCAAAACATATAACTGCCACTATCAGCCCCCAACGGTCGACCGTTCCGAAACATGTAGACCCCGTTTCGGAACACGGGCCGTTTCGCAACGGGTTCCGAAATATAGGCTTGGCAGAGGCCAAACCGTTTCGAAACGGTGCATACCGTTTCGGACGCCTGGGTTCATGCAAGGCACCCGTTCCGAAACGGTGCACACTGTTCCAAAACGCCTGCACATATTGCAGCAAAAAGGCATTCCAAAACATGCAATAGATCATTCAAACATGCTCCAAATGTCACCAAACTTTACCAGCATGCAATTCAACATATATATGCCTTGCAAGCATCATCAAACCATCAGAACAACATCATATGCAAAAAGCCCCAATTCTATAGGCATGCTTCCTACACAAGCTAGTTACTCAAGCACAAAACTTCCAAAACAAGCATATAATGATCCAATGCAAAAACCAGCATTCTTAATATCATTCAATAGACTTAGAGAGTTCCAAACACCTCCCAAAACATACACATTGGTCCCCCATTGCCAAATTACCCAAAAGCTAAATGTGTAACAAAACCTTCCATACAATGAGCTTTACTTGTACTTGAATTCTTGCCCTCCTTGCTGCCCTCAAAGCTGACTAATGTTCTGCATTATTGAATTAAGAAAACGAAGAGAGCGTAAGCAAAAGCTTAGTGAGGCATGCTCTTTAAAAACCATTCAATAATGCAATTAAAAACATTTATAAATCATGCTTTAAATCAACCTTTGCACATGCTCAAAAGCATACTTAAAACAAGCATCTCATGCTTCATAACAACATTAAAACAAGCATCTCATGCTTCAACATAAACATAACATGTCATATTGGCTCAAGTGATACATTCCATTTCCTAAAACAAGTTCATCAATTTCCCAAGGACGTTTAAACACCTTGGCCCCAAGGACTTTTAAACACCTTGGCCATGGACTTTTAAACACCATGAATGAGGACCACACAAGGACTTTTAACCACCTTTGTGTGCAAAGCTTGAATCACCCCAAGGACTTTTAAACACCTTGGCCCCAAGGACTTTTAAACACCTTGGCCCCATGGACTTTTAAACACCATGGCCCCATGGACTTTTAAACACCATGGAAAGGATCACCTAAGGACTTTCAACCACCTTAGTGTCCGCAACAAGAACCATCCAAGGACTTTTAACCACCTTGATGTTCTTAAGTAACAAGGCTCACTCAAGGACTTTTAACCACCTTAGTGACCTTAATCTTTTTCAAAACATCACTTGCCAATATACATCATTTTCATCATTTAATCCACTGTTTTAAAGCATTAAACCAAGCCATTTTCATCATGCATTTCAAAGCATCAAACCACATTAATCAATGTACAAAACCAAGGAACTCCTACCTAGAGTTTCCTTCAACATATGGCTTACAACATCAGCAAAAACCATGCTAAATCGTGCTTTCAAAACAGTAATTAAAACATGCAAATAATCATTTTGCATCACAACAAAATCATGGCCACCACTAGAGAGAAATTCCGAAGACTTACACTTGAGCTTAGCAAAGTTGTTTAGACTTAAACTAAGCTCCCAAAACCTTCAAACCTTGGTTTAAAAGCTAAAAACCCAACTTCACTCACCGATTTCCACTTTGCTTCAAGCCAAAGCACCAAATCAAGCTTCCGGATCAACAACTCTTGGATCCAAAGATGCCTCCCCTGTTTCAACACATCAAAGCAGAGGATTAATGCATCATCATGCATTAATTGCTTCAATGAAAGCACCTAAACTCGCTGCTCTCACCCAACCTCCATTTTCGGCCACCAAACACAACCGAAAATGCATCCAAACCACTTCTAAACCATGCCCAGCCATAAACCAGAAAAACCACACTTCCATAAACATCATATAACATCTAAAAACAACCTATTAACATCCTTATACCTCCAGCAACATCAGATCACCAAGATCACCTCAAAAACAACCTTGAAACACAAGCTAAACTTAGGAAACTCAACCTATCCGGGATTGCATTAATCAAAACTCAATTCCTTATCAAATTAGAGTTCATTTATCATCAAAAACACATCTCAAATCATAGGTTAATCAGATCTAACGAAAATCATCAAAATCATCAAATCTTGCATTATAAGCCAAGATCCATTAATCAACTTAAAAACCTTTAATTAAACATCAATTTAGGATTGAAAACTTAGGAATTTCAGTAAAGAACTGATAGTTTAGAGGAGAAGGACGTTCTTACCTCCAAACTTGAGTTTCTCCTCTTTTTGGAATCAAAATCCTTGTTGAAACAATTAGCAATTGAAGAGGTTTTGAAGATATGTTGATTAGGAATCAAATGAGAGTTGAAATGAGGGATTTAGGTGAAGAAATCAGAACCAATTCTCTGGAGAGAATGTGTTTGGGTTGAGAGAAAATGAGAGAAAGAAATTTGAGGAAAGTTGGTTACAAAATCCAAAAATAGCCAAATGGCTTCCCTCCAATTTTAATATCCTTTAAAATCAGATTTTAGACTTAAAATATCTTGGAAAAATCTGGAGAAACTCCCTTTTGGTAAATAGCTCCTTAAAGATTCAAAGTTTCAACCCTTTATAAAACAGCCACCAAACTTGCGAAAATTACATTTTGGTCACTAGCCAAAATGTCACACTTCCAAAACTCATTTTCCAAAATTGATTTCACAGTTCACTTAATTATATTAAAAGATGATTTTAGAACATTTTTTTCCATATTTTTAATGCCACCCGAACTAGGCTTTCCTAATTTCACCTCTTTAGATTCGAACAACACTTTGACCAACCGGTCAATGCCCAAAACTCCTAAGCCCAAAACCGGGGCGTTACACTGCATGTTACAACTCTCCCCCACTTAAAGAATTTCGTCCCTGAAATTACCTGGCGGGAAGAGATACGAAAACTGCCTCTCCATATCCTCATTTCTCTCCCAAGTGGCCTCTTCCACTCCTCGGTGTTGCCACTTCACTTTGACCAACTCAATCGGTCTACCACGCAACACTTTGTTATCTGATGCCAGGATCTCAACTGGTTCTTCATCGTACGTCAAGTCTGGGTTCAACTCAATCTCTTCCACATGCATAACGTGCAACATATCTGATCTATACTTTCGAAGCATCAAAACATGGAACACATTGTGAATCTTCTCTAACTCAGATGGCAAACGTAGCTGATAAGAAACTAGACCAATTCGTTTCACAATCTCATACAGCCCAAGTATCTTGGACTCAATTTCCCTTTTCTGCCAAATCTCATAACTTTCTTCCACAGAGAGACTTTCAAGAACACTTTATCTCCCACGACATACTCAACTTCTTTCCTCTTCAAATCGGCATAGGATTTCTATCTATCTGAAGCTACCTTCAAACGATCACATATTAACTTCCCCTTATTGGTAGTCCCTTTAAGCATATCCTACATTGGTAACAACTTCTGACCTACTTCGGCCCAACAAATCGGAGTTCTACATTTTCTACCATACAGAGCCTCATACAGAGCCATCTGAATGCTCGACTAATAACTGTTATTGTATGCGAACTCGACCAACGACAAGTGTTTCTCCCAAGTACCCTGAAAGTCAATATTGCAACAACGCAATATGTCCTCCAAAATCTGTATAACCCTTTCTGACTAACCATCTGACTGAGGATGATACGACGTACTAAAATTTAATCGGGTACCCAAAGCACTGTGCAGACACTCCCAAAATCGGGTTGTAAATCTCGAATCTCTGTCCGACACAATCAACTTTGGCACACCATGCAGTCTCACAATCTCACTGATGTATAAAACGGCCAACTTACCTAAGGAGTAAGTCGTATGAACATCTATAAAGTGAGCACACTTTGTGAAGCGGTCGACTATAACCCAAACTAAGTTCTTCTTCGAAGGAGTCAAAGGAAAACCTGAAACGAAGTCCATGGTGATATTTTCCCACTTCCATTCCGGAATCCTCAACGGTTGCAACAAACCTGATGGGACCTGATGTTCTGCCTTAACTCTCTGGCATACCATACACTTACTCACAAAATCGGCTACGTCTCTCTTTCAAACCAACCAGTAGTATTCATTCTTCAGATCACGACACATCTTTGTACTACCAGGATGCATAGCGAACGGGCTACTGTGTGCTTCAGTCAAGATAGTACGTCTCAAATCACTGTCATCCGGCACTGTAACGCCCCGGTTTTGGGCTTAGGAGTTTTGGGCGTTGACCGGTTTGGTCAAAGTGCTGTTCGAATCTAAAAAGGTGAAATTAGGAAAGCCTAGTTCGGGTTGCATTAAAAATATGGAAAATGTTCTAAAATCATCTTTTAATATAATTAAGTGAACTGTGAAATCAATTTTACAAAATGAGTTTTGGAAGGGTGACATTTTGGCTAGTGACCAAAATGTAATTTTTGAAAGTTTTGTGACTGTTTTATAAAGGGTTGAAACTTTGAATCTTTAAGGAGCTATTATCCCAAAAGTAGTTTCTCCAGATTTTTCTAAGATATTTTAAGATATATTCTGATTTTAAAACATATCAAAAGAGGAGGGAAAGCCATTTTGGCCATTTTGATAACTAACTTCCAATTTTCTTTTCTCTCATTTTCTCTCAACCCAAACACTTTCTCTCCAGAGAATTTCTTCTGATTTTGTCACCTAAATCTATCCTTTCAACTCTCTTTTGATTCCTAATCATCATATCTACAAAACCTCATCATTTGCTACTTGATTCATCAAGGTTTTTGATTCTAAAAAGAGGAGAAACTCAAGTTTGGAGGTAAGAACGTCCTTCTCCTCTAAACTATCAGTTCTTTACTGAAATTCCTAAGTTCTCAATCCTTAATTGATGTTTTATTAAAGGCTTTTAAGTTGTGAAGTGGATCTTGGCTTATAATGCAAGATTTGGTGATTTTTGATGATTTTCGTTTGATCTGTTAAATCTGTGATTTAAGATGTGTTTTTGATGTTATTTGAACACTAAATTGTTAAGGAATTGAGTTTTGATTGATGCAATCCCGGATAGGTTGAGTTTCCTAAGTTTAGCTTGTGATTCTTGATTGTTTTTGAGGTGATCTTGTGGATCTGGTGTTGCTGGAGGTATAAGGATGTTAGTAGGTTCTTTTTAGGTGTTAAATGATGTTAAAAGATGTTTGGTTTTGATGGTTTATGGCTGGGCTTTGTTGAGAAGTGGTTTGGATGCATTTTCAGTTGTGTTTGGTGGCCGAAAATGGAGTGTGGATGAGAGCAGCGAGTTTAGGTGCTTTCATTGAAGCTATTAATGCATGATGATTCATTAATCCTCTGCTTGATGTGTTTAAAACAGGGGAGTTATCTTTGGATCCAAGAGTTGGTGATCCGGAGGCTTGAATTGGTGCTTCGGCAAGAGGCGAAGTGGAATCGGTGAGTGAAATTGGGTTTTCGGCTTTGAAACCAATGTCTTGGGAGCTTAGTTTAAGTCTAAACAACTTTGCTAAGCTCAAGTGTAAGTTTTCGGAAATACTCTCTAGTGGTGGCCATGATTTGATTGTTGTGCAATGTGGTTTATTGCATGGTTTAAATTCTATTTTGAAAGCATGATTTAGCATGGTAAATGCTGTTTTTTGAAAGCCATATGTTGAAGGAAGCTCAAGGTAAGAGTTCCTTGTTTTTGAACATTTATTAAATGTGGTTTGATGCTTTTAAATGCATGATGAATATGGCTTGGTTTAATGCTTTAAAACAGTGGATAAATTGATGATAATGATGTATATTGGCAAGTGATGTTTTGAAAAGGTTAAGGTCACTAAGGTGGTTAAAAGTCCTTGAGTGAGCCTTGTTTACTTAAGAACATCAAGGTGGTTAAAAGTCCTTGGATGATTCTTGCTACGGACACAAAGGTGGTTAAAAGTCCTTGTGTGGTCCTTTCCATGGTGGTTAAAAGTCCATGGGCCAAGGTGTTTAAAAGTCCTTGGGGTGAAACTTGATACGGACACAAAGGTGATTAAAAGTCCTTGTGTGGTCCTTTCCATGGTGGTTAAAAGTCCATGGGCCAAGGTGTTTAAAAGTCCTTGGGGCCAAGGTGTTTAAAAGTCCTTGGGGTGAAAGTTGATGAACTTGTTTTTAAAGAAATGGAACTTATCACTTGTGGCCAATATGACATGTTATGATATGAAGCATGAGATGCTTGTTTAAGTATGCTTTTGAGCATGTGTAAATGATGATTTGAAGCATGATTTATAAAGTGTTTTATAAATGCATTATTGAATGGTTTTATTGAGCATTCCTCACTAAGCTTTTGCTTACGCTCTCTTCGTTTTCTTAAATCAATAATGCAGAACATTAAAGTACTTGAGGGCAGCAAGGAGGGCAAGTAATCAAGTGGAAGTAAAGCTCAAAGTATGGAAGGTTTTCTTAAGTACATTTTAGCTTTTGGTAATTTGGCAATGGGGGACCTATGTGTATGTTTTGGGAGAGGTTTTGAACTCCCTAAGTATGTTGAATGTTGTTGAGAATGCTGGTTTTTGTGTTTGCCCTTTACATGCTTGAATTGGAAGTTTATGCTTGAATGGTTTGCTTGTGTAGGAAGCATGCCTATAGATTTGGGGCTTTTCACATATGTTGATATTTTGATGAATTGTTGATGCAAGTATGCCTCATATATGTTGAATTGCATGTTGGTAAAGTTGGGTGGCAATTGGAGCATGATTGGATGTTTAATTGCATGTTTAAGTATGCATTTTTGGGCAATCTGTGCAGGGTGTTTCGGAACAGTACCTACCGTTTCGGAACGGGTGCCTTAAACCAGCCCAGGCGTCCGAAACGGAAGGGACCGTTCCGAAACGGAAAGGCTACTGCCAGCCCGTGTTTCGGTACGAGTTGCGGAACGGCCCGCGTTTCGAAACGGGCTCTGCCTGTTTCGGAACGGGTGACCGTTGGGGGCTGACATTGGCAGTTAAATGTTTTTGAATTGTTTGCATTTTGGTCCTGAATCTTGTTTGTGCAATTGTATGAGTTTGGAATGTCCGTTTGAGCTGAAATTTGACAGAGAAGCATGAAATCTGACTAATTACAAGTTGGTAACTTTAATTTGGGTTAAGTCCTCATATTTTACAGAATTTACAATTTGGTCCCTAAAGTTGTAAATTGTTCAATTGGGTCCCTGTTTGATCTCTGATGTTTGTGATCTCTGAATACGATGTTTGTGTGATCACAATTAGGATTAATACGCATCTAGACAAGTTTAAAAAGAAAAAAGGGTCGTTAATCAAGGTTGACTTTCGGGTTGACTTTGGTTTTCCCCGTGTGACTTTCTTAATTCGGGTCAACCGTCTAGGCCGGGTTAAGGGGGTTACATTTGGTGGTATCAGAGCTGAGTTCTCGAGTAATTGGGAATGAATGTGTGCATGATTGATGAATGTATGCCTTGTATGCTTGTTGATCGAAAGCATGTTTAGTGGCTTGTGATTTTGGTGCAATTGAGTTGTATGCTGTGATGTAGCATGTTGTGGGTACCCATTGCCAAATCGAAGCTAATGAAATGATGTTGATTTTGAATGAAATTGAGCTTGAATACTTGGATTGCTTACCTTGCTGGGCCTGACTTCGTTTTATTTGCATTGTGATTGCATGGTAAAAGTATGGCACCACGTAGAGAGTTACGAGGTAATGTGCGAGCTACGGCTCCTAATGAGAATGAGAATGAGGAAAACACGGGTAGTGCGGTGTTACCTCCTCCTCCACCTGGTGGTGGTGGTGCAGAGAGAGAAAGAGCTGAAGCTGCAGCTGGAGCTGCTGGACCTTAGGTTGGTCAGGGGCAAGCTATGCTCGATATGACGATGTTGGTACAAGCTATTGCGGGTGCTTTCCGAGCGGCAGTAGCTTCTATCTTCTTCGGATCAACTCTAATCCCCTCGGCTGATACTACATGTCCTAGAAAGACTACTTCTCTGATCCAAAAATCACACTTACTCAACTTAACGTACACCTGGTTGTCTAGTAAATTCTGCAAAGCTAACCTCAAATGTCAATCATGATCTTCCTCGGTACGCGAATACATCAAAATATCACCTATGAATACAACCCCAAACTGATCTAAGTACTGATTGAAGATTATGTTCTTCATGTCCATGAAAGCAGCCGGTGTGTTTGTCAACCCAAACGACATAACCAAGAACTCATAGTGACCATACCTAGTCCTGAAAGCTGTCTTCGGTACATCAACCTCGTTTACCTTCAACTGGTAATAGCTGGACCTCAAATCAATCTTCAAAAAGACTAATGCCCCTCTCAATTGATCAAACAAATCATCGAAACGCGGTAAGGGATACTTGTTTCTCACTTTCAACTGATTCAACTGTCTATAATTGATGCACATACTCATACTACCGTCTTTCTTCTTCACAAATAATACCAGAGCGCCCCAAGGCAAAGAACTTGGACAGATAAAACCTCTATCTGATAAATCTTGTAACCGAGTCTTCAACTCTTTCAATTCTTTCGATGCCATATGGTACGGAGCAACCGAAATAGGAGCAGAATCTAAGTATGTCTCTATAGCAAACTCTACTTCTCTGTCAGGTGGAAAACCAGGAAATTCTTCCGGACACACACTCGGAAAATCACACATTGTTCTAATATCCCGCAGTCTAATTTCGTTCATGTTCGGATTCATTACGTAGGCCAAGTACGCCTCACAACCCAACTCAACTAATCTTTGAACCTCTAAGGTTGAAACAACATTCGATAAGAATTTTACATTCTCCCCTACTACCAAGATCTCGTAGTCATCCGCAAGCTTCAAGTATACTCTCTTATTTTCAAAATCTATCCTAGCCATATGCTATATACGCCAGTCCATACCCAAAATCACATCGAAGACATAGAATGGTAACTCCATCATGTCCACTAGAAATATATGCCCCTGAGCCATTAACGGACACTTTCTGTACATCTTCCTAACCACTACTGTATCCCCGAAGGAACTAGTAACACTAACACCTACTTCTAGCACCTCACAAGGTATAATCAACATCTTTGCATGCTCACTCAAAATGTATAAATACGTAGACTCGGAGTTAATCAAGGAAACAAAACTCAGAGATTGTCTCAAGAAATTACCTGCAATCACACCCGTGTCGTTCTGTCCCTCTCGCTGAGCATAAACTCTACCCTGACCTCCGCCCTCCGGCTAAACCACAACCACATGAGCTACATTCCTCTGGCCATCGTTCCTTGGCTGGAAGTTACCACGACCGCGCCCACGGCCTCTCGGGTACTTATTAGCTCTAGCAAGAGCCTGAACATGAACTGGTGCAAACCCATCCTGATGTGGAAAATTACGCCTAAGATGATCTCTAGCTCCACAGTTCCAGCACAAATGTAAGTTTCCCCAACACTCCCCAGTGTGATGCCTCCCGCACCTAGCACACTCGAGCAAACGCCCACCAGCTCTCTGGCCCTGATGGCCTCTTCCGTGGTTACCATCCCCACGTTTGTGATCAAAATGATGCCTATTGTCCCTGTGCCTCTTGGCATCACCTCTATCAAAGTCAGCATACCTCTTCCCTGAACCAGACCCACCTAAACTTTGGTCAAACCCAAACTGTGCTCTATGTCCTTGGCCCTATCGACCAAGACATCGAAGCCCGTGTAATCTGTAGCCAAAGTATACCTCTTCACTTCCACACTCAACCCGTAACGAAAACGGTCGCATCGTTCCCTCTCATTAGGAACTAGCTCGAATGCGTACTGACTCAATCTGACAAACCGTACCTCATACTCGGTCACTGTCATGCCACCCTGAAGTAAGGCCATGAACTCTCTCTTCTTTTCCTCAAGATAGCAGAGACACAGATACTTCTTGCGAAAGGCAGACTCAAAGAACTCCCAAGTAATCTCGACATCTAGCACGCCTTTAGTAATGGTGACCCACCAAGTGTAGGCATCACCCTGAAGCAAAGAAACAACACATCCCAGTCTGCATGCTCCAGTACAACCCATCTGAGACAAGATACGAACAGTCTTATCAAACCAAGCCTCTGATCTCTAGGGTGTCAACCTTCGAAATTTTTCTCCACCAAAACTGTGAAGCCTCTCAAGTGGAAAATCGGTGCCCTGACCTTGAGGTGGTGCCACAACCGCCTGAAAAACTACATCTATAGCCTAAACCAACGGAGCTAGATCTATACCGGCAAGAGCTTGGCCAACCTGAGGTCCTACGCCCTCAGCTCTCACCTCACCTCCCCTCTACAACCGGCTCAACTTCAGGAGCTGCTGCTTGGGGTTCCGGATGAACCACCCCAGGCCTTCCTCTAGGTCTCATCTTACGACTACCAAGATATCAACTACAAACAAAATAAACACACAAGGATTGAGTTAGCAAAGACAAGGGTCAAAGGTGCTCAAGTATTCCTTTACTTAAAATATTTTCCAATAAGGTAATAGTAGAAATGGGAACTCGACAACTACGCCTCAACACAACAACCATACTAACACATGCTTTCAAACACCATGCAAGCAAGCGAACAAAAAGCATACATAGCAAAATCATTCACCGCACAACATACACCGAGATAGACCAACATAACACTTCAAACTTACCTTACTTACCTACCCGAGGTCGCAGAAACCTCAGGCTTCGATACCAACAAATGTAACCCCCGTCCCGGTCTAGCCGACAGACTGGTCCGAACGGGTTTCACGGGGAAAATCGGGGGAAACCCGCTAAGTCCTCACTCCGATTAGCAACCCATAAAAAATTTCATTTAATTATCTTGTCTAAATATTACATTTAGCCCTAAGCGCGAAGGCAACATCGGAAAACGATGACGAAACATCCAAGTAGACATAAGGTAACTTAAATTTGCCAAGTAACTTAATTAGTCCAAATTCATGCGTACGAAGCAAAACCATTCATAAAGGATGCATAAGAACTCAACAAGAAAAGCAAACAAGCAATCAGGACTAAAACGTAACATCCAAAAACCTTTGAAGATGCCAAATACCCAATTTACATGTATGCTTTTCGAAACAGGCTTGCCCGTTTCAAAACGCGGGCTCCAGTTTAAAAGCAGGACCAAGTCGTTCTGATATGGTCCACTGTGTTCCGGAACGGGGGTCTACAGTGACAAAATGTTTCGGAACTTGTTCCGAAACAGGGGTTCTTAGTGGCAAACCGTATCGAAACGCGTACTGAAACGGGAGCTCACAATGTCAAATCGTATCGAAACGGCACCACCCCTGTTTCGATACGAGTATCCCTGGAGCTACAATCGTTCCGAAACTACCCCGAGAGTGTCGAAACGCCTGCACACAGAGTGACTCGAAAACAGGTTTTAGCATCCTCAAACATCCCCAAACTTGCCCTGAAAAAAAACCAAGAATACCAAGCATCAAACATACAAACAAACTAGAGGCAACACATCCTACAAAAGAGCATGTTTAGTCATACAAGCATGCATAATAAGACTACTTAACCATAAGAAACATGCATCAACATAAGCATCACATAAAACAAGGTTTACATCCCTTCAACACAAAAACATGAACATTCAACAACATGTAAGCTAACACACGAGTCTAACATACGCTCCTACAACACTTAGCATCCCCATTGCCAACTATTACATTATTCAAGAAAAACCATCGTTGAGCAGCAACACACGCTCTGGGGTGCCCCTTCCTTGCTCCTTGCTAACTTCCACACTAATGATCTGCATTGTCAGAAATGAGAGAGTAAGCTTGAAAGCATAGTAAGGGAGCTCAAAAAATATATCAACAATGTAGAGTCCAAAATATTGTATCCATAAATCATCAACAAGGCATGTATTAACACAAACATAATAACATAGCCAACCGCTATAAGAATGCATGAACATGGCATCTTACCTCATGTTATGCTTATCATAGATGTAACAGAACATCTTACCACATCAACCACACATAAACAAGGTATATTGGCAACTATATAGCTTACTCGGATATGCGGTTAGCTTCCGTTGGGATTTTCGCCCAACATACTCAATGAAAACAATATACCTTCCGGTGGGATTTCACCCATCACCGTTTTCTTTAACGGATGGGTTTCCACTCATCATCACACATATATACTTTCCAGTGAAATGTTACTTCACCGTACTCCACCTTGATGACTTCACATCACCAAGGCCACGCGCGAATTTGACTCTTACCGTGTGCACACTGATCCTAATGATCGATCATTTATATCCGGTAACACAACTAGTGCCAGCATACTATGCGAGAACTCACCATGATCTCACAAATCATGCAATAAAACATACAAATCACCATCATGCAACATAAATATATCGTAACACGCATAATCGGACACTTATCACACAAGACCACATTTATGCACATTTAGCAAGAAGTACATAAAGTTGAACAAGAGATTAAGCTACCAACTTAACCCCACATTAGATTGGCCTACCAAGCACAATCTAGCACCCCAACAACAAACTTTGAACAAATTTAAAACCATTGAAAATAGTCCAATCACCAAACACCCTCAAGACAAGCCGAGAATATCGATCAAGCCTCCAAATTTCCCATAAACGAGCTCGAAGCTTCTCCAACGTTTCCCCTTGTTTCTAATCAACCAAAAACAGTGTATTACACATAAGAACATCCACAAAATCACTGCCACAAATCAGATTACAATCTCAAAAGAATTTCACTACATTTCCAAACCAAGAACTAACCCAAACTCTTCATTTTCGGACTTGAACACAACCCATCAAATTTCCATCGATTTCATCATCCAAAACATCACTAAACATGTTCAAAACAACTCCCATGCATAACCATACCATCAGCCCAACTTTCCCTCACAAGACTACCTCTAAAACTCAAGATTTTTACCCTTAAACTCACCCACAAATACCCATTTCGGGATTTCAATAAAACCTTACCATTTTAACATATGTTACACTTAAAAGCAAGACTATAACATATATAAACTTTACAAATCAAAAACTTAATGAAAAAACATTAAAGCTTCCACCTTTGATGTAAAATTTGAACACTTGAAACATCACAAAAATGGAGTTTATGAAAATCTAAAACCATGAAGATGTTAAGGACGAAGATGAGAAGTCAAAAACATAATTACCTTGATTGAAACACTTGAAATGGATGAGGAATTTGATGGAACAGTAACTTGGGTTGGGGAGATGGGTTTTGTCATGGTTTTTGTTTGAAGGGGAAGAAGAAGATGACTTTCAAAAAGGCTCTTTTACTTGTTTTATTTTTCTCATTAGAAAATCCCCATTTTACCCTTAATGAATAAACAAGGAGTCTTTAATTCATAACCAAGCCCATTTTATTTAAACCAAGCCCAACGACTCGAACCTAATTAACTCACCTAACACCCGACCCCTAACACGGGTGTTACATAATGCGACACCAGAATAAACTTTGTGTTGATTATAACTCATTAAATCATTGAACAAGGTTCCTTTGATAAAAAAAATCATTGAACAAGGTTTAAAATACTGTACCGATTAATGTATTGAAATCTAGTGACATACTCCGACCGATTCCTGACCAGGCAGGGAAAGGGGTGTTACAAAATCCTATTAATAGAGTACATTAAAGTCTCATTTAATGTATAGATATCCAACATAAATAAATATTCATAACATTTACAAAATAATTATCACAAAAAGTTCTGAATTATTTTTTTGGCTAAACCAAATGTAATTTTTTTATAGATAAATTAAGTCCAACAAAGGGAGTAAAAAATTAGAAAATGTTGCCAAATAAATTGAAAGGAATAAACAAACCTCAAATAAACAAAAGATTTCACATCAGCGATAGATATAATAAGGTATTAGCAATGAATGGTTGGAAAATTTGTGTTAGGATTATTCGTTTAGATTAGTGTAAAATCATAGGAAAATTCTTGAACGGGTGAGGCACACCGCTGCACACCATTGCTTTTTTAATGGCTCTTAAATAATGATTAAATGATTTACTAACATTATATTAATATTGTGAAACTTTTCACCCCTTTGAAACTTCACTTACTCGTAAAAAATCTAAACTTCAAAACTCATCTTCTCCCAAACAACGGTGGTTTTCGCTCAGAGCACCAGTGTCGTTATTGTCCGGTGGCTCCCAACCGTCCATTTAGGTGCCGAACAAGAGTCGTTCTTCATTTACTTTCCATTTTCCTAAACTTGAATTCAAATTCATGTTTTCATTGTTTTCTGTCAAGAACCAACAGTGAGATTGCAATAAATTGAAATAAGAAAGGATTGTAGAAGTAGAAGAATATGGGATTGAAGAAGAGAAAAACTCAAAGCTTGAAAATCATTGATAATGCATAAGAGAAAAATAAAGTTCAGTACTGTAAACATATACGAACAAACTACAAGACATATTAATTTCTATCTGACGCATGGCTAGTACTATTCGCAAATTAAAAGGCTAACTAACTTAATTATTAACATTTAGACTGGGCTCATCTTAATCCATTACTTGGGCCACGGATAACTTGACCCACATTCTGCATCAGTGTTGGCCAAAATAGCATCATGTGGCTTGCTTAGCTTAAACCGTCTTTCATTCGGATAGGCTCTTCAATCCCCAATTTGCCTTTCAGCCCTAATTTCACTGAGTCTTCTTCAATCTCTCCCTTTTCTCCACCGATCATCGTGACAACACCCCTACAGGCGATACTTGTCCCAAAGGATCAAAATCTATTAAGTGAGAGTGGAGCATGGAGTAGTCTTCCCAAGTCTCATTTTCAGGCCCCATATTTGTCCATTACACTAGGAGCTGAGTCACGACCTTGCTGTCACGTTTGACCATTCTTTTGTCCAGGACAAAAACTAGGTACACCTTGAGCTGTCCTTTGTCGTTTACTTCTAGCATGTCTATTGAGATAAGTTCTCTTGTCCCTACTTTCTTTTTGAGGAGGCTCACATGTAAGACATTATGGATAATTATTAATTGCACGTCGAATACTTCAGATTTTTTATCATTATTTAAGAGTCATTAAAAAATTAATAGTATGCAACATTGTATTGTGTTAGTAATGGTCAATTGTTAAAATGTTTATCTAAAAATGTAAAACCATACAAAAATAGTATTTTCCTTATATGTACCTTTGTATATATGGTAGTAAAGTACGATTTTCTTTTTTTTTTGCAAAATTTAACTTGAAATTGGATTAATAAAAATTAATTATTAATAATCTGCAATAAATTACTTTGTCCAAATTCAAGATATTTGTTTCTTATACTCCCAACGTGGAATAGAAATCATATGTCCTTTTTTATAGGGGTGGGCAAGACCAGGTACCCGACCAATTTGTCTAGAATTGGTCCCGGTCCCGGTAACCACTGGTTCCTGAAAATTAGAACCAGTCCCGGTTAGACCGGGTCCAAGATTTCAAGAACCGGTGCCGGTACTATTAGGAACCGGTACCAATACCGGGTACCCGGTCAATTAGTCTATTATTAATAAAATTTGAGTAGCAGTGGTAAAAATTCCAACCATCAATAATAATATTAAATAACAAAGTCAGAATATTGTAGGCTTGAAGGTTGAAGTCTTAAAACGAGTCATACTTATAATATTCATACACAAAGATAAATAAAGGAGCGCCTTCAGGTGCTTTCAACCTCTTCAACACCATTCGATACTAGACCAATATCGGGTACCTGGTACATGTCCCGATCCCATTGGGTACCCACCGGGTACCGGGTCCAAAAAAGCAAGATCCAGTCCCGGTCCCGCTTACAACCGGGACCTAAATTTTGGATCCAGTCTCAGTTCCACCAGAACAATTACCGGATAAAAATCCACTGGGTCCAGGACCAGGACCGGGTAATCGGGTTTTTTGCCCACCCCTACTTTTTGATGTCCCTATTTATACCACACACTAAAAAATAAGTTTAGGTTTAGTTTAGGATTAGGGTTTATGGAATTATAAGAAATGTGTCTTTTTTAGGGTTTAGAGTAAATAATTAAAATTTAAGGTTAGGACTTACAATTTAATTTTTAATTGTTGGGCACAAAAATGGGCAAAGAATTTTTGTCCCCCAACATGTCTCTCTCTACTCTATTGCATGTCTTAGCTTTTTCTTCTCAATAATTAAAGTTTTTATTATGCAAAAATAAACCTAAGTTGAGTGCCCTCGTTAAAATCATTTTTCCTATTTTCATCCCTTCTTTTGCTAAATGATCCGCCATATTGTTTTGATTTCTCGGCACATAAAGGATTTTCCCCTTGGAGATTTCTCGAGTCATCTCATCAATTTCATCAAGGAAGTCCCACAAACGTCACAATTTTATACCATTTAATATACACGTCAGAATTTCTATTAGTTTATACCGTTAGAAAGCTAATTCAATTATCTATTCAATCATATATGGCTCATAATTTTACCCCTTCTAGATAATTACAGTTTTTTAGTTAACCTCAGGCCAATTTTTTAGTGTCAATTATGCCAGATTACACTTAAGTTCACTTTAATGAAATATTTAGTTGATGACCTGTACTAATTAATATCAGCCCTTTATACCTTTAATTCCCCATGTTCTTAATCTGTTTTTACAAGTCAATATAGGTCCCTAATTAGTTCATATAGGTCCTTAAATTAAAAGATTCCCATAATAGTCCAAGATTCACTAATATGCCAATTAACATATCTAAGCAATCAATTTTAATTACAATTCATGCAATTCCATTATCCAAAATTCAATTTAATCCTTCCCATGATTTTAACTTGATTTTCCAGCTTTTAATCCTAACCAAGTCAGTCTCGAATCCCTTGATTTTCTCAAAACAGTCCCAATTGATCAATTAAGCTATTTTAGTGATTAGTTTCATTACCAGCCTAATTTTCAGCATATAACCATTTTATTAACTTGTTCAATGGATAAATTATATCTCATATACATGTTTTCAAGCAAGATTTCATTCATTCGATCCTCAAATTTATTTAGGTTTCACTTCGATTATATACTCCATTTACAAGGTTCATACTAGTCACAGTTTCCTAT
This sequence comes from Hibiscus tridactylites, assembly GCA_958450335.1. Lineage (NCBI taxonomy): Eukaryota > Viridiplantae > Streptophyta > Magnoliopsida > Malvales > Malvaceae > Hibiscus > Hibiscus tridactylites. The sequence continues at coordinate 18,941,441 of OY288289.1, read as the reverse complement.
GCATGTTAACATGTTCATTATCAATCTAACAGCTTAGCAAACTATAATCAAGGATTAACTCACATATATAGACACATGCAATATCAATTTCATGAATATAAGCCAGACTAAACAAGATCAAGTCTTCTTGTGCCTAATTACAAGTCGAATCAAGAAGATTATCAAGGAGTACTTACTTAGCTTTTGATTTTCATGCAAGATCATGTACATGCAAACTTTAATCCTTCAACCATGGTGGTTTTCTCTCAAAACTCTCTCTCTCCTCCATATTTCTTTCCATTCGGCTAATGTGAAGAAATGGTGGAGAATGTCATCTTCAGTGGATTAGGGAAATGTCTAAGTTGTCCTTTAATTAGTTATTAGCAATAGAATTTAGCAAGGGAAATTGAATTTTTAAGAAGTTTATCATTCAATCTTCATCTTTCTCATTTAATTTAAATTAGTCATCTTAATTGGGTCACTCGTTTCCTTCAATCTTTCTTTTTAGTCACAAATCATCCTAATTGATTTAGGATCAAGCTTAATTAAATTAATTTATCTTAGGTGACAAGCTTTAATTCTTCTAGGGTACATTTTAGGGTATTACAACTCTCCCCCTTTAAAAATGAGAAATTAGCCCACGAATTTGTTCTGATATACTATACTATCAACTCAAAACTTTCACATGTTCTAAGTTTCAATCAATCAAATCAAGTTGTATTAGTTTCCAATTGCCAATACCAAACCAAGTTCAACTCTTAGGTGGCACAATTTTCTATGTGAAGCATGATTGGCCCGGTTTAGTCCGAGAATCGGCTAAACCTAAGCTCTGATACCAAATTTGTAACACGTCTTGCCCGGGTTAGGAGCAAGAAGCGTTACGACGAGAAAACAAGACGAGCGAAACTAAAAAATACGGGACAATTAAAAAATTTCCTTTAACTTACTGCACAAGGTATTATTCAAAGACCATCCTTTAAGATTAACTAACCATTTAATTATTATCTAGCAAGCTACTACAATCTATCTTTCATTAACATAATGATCAAGACACTATTCAATTAAGCTAGACAATAAGATTAGCCATCCATTTACTTAGCTTCATTTATTACCTATAAGCTTTCGAATTCACTCCATAATTAGAACCAAGTTCATTATATTTTAATTCCTATATGTGCACCCAATAGACCATTAAGTTCGTTGAATTTCCATGATCAATACATGTAGTTTAGTCTAGACATCTATAACATATAGGTGAGTTAAGCTAGTAACCTAAACTTCTTAAATCTATTCAAAACAGGGTCAATTTAACTAGGCATAGCTAGCATTAATTTGACAAGTTTCATTTTATAGTTTATAAGATCAACTCGAATAAAGCAAGCTTGTAATCAAGATTCTAATTCATTCATTCTTTAGATAATACCATAGTTTTCACAAAGACCATTAATTAAACAAGTTAACATTATTTACAAGAACTATTACTTAAATACTTTTATTTACATTCAAGGTATCTTTAAACATTACAAGACTTGGTCAAGTTTATTTTCACATTCTTTAGCCAAATAAAAATGCATGACAAGATATGTGCCACCAACTTGGAGAATACAAGTAAATTTATAATCATACTTCGAGTCTCGCTTATCTTCCTTTGGGTCCAAGGAAGGTAGCTTCAAAGTCAAGCATTGATGGGGTTAGCTTTTATCTAAGGTTTGGGAATAATACAACAAGAGTGATAAGTACAAGATTGTACTTAGTGAGGCAGTACCAACATTCTATCAAGTTATTAGGTTCCAAGGTTCCTTATTCCTATTACAACTTGTTCAAGTCTTAAACATGTTAGATCAAGCCTTAGCCTAAATATTCAATTATCATCCAAATGCTCAATCTCACAATGAACAAGGGTTTCAATTCAAGGGTATACATTCACATTCAAAAGACATATCATGCACAAGGACTATGCACCAATTGAGTGATCCTAAATCATTTGAACACCATCACCATATGAACTCAATTCATTTCCAACCAAACATATTAATGATTTAACATGTTATTTAATTTCAAGTAAACTAAACTCCTAGTTCATTTTAAATCGTGTAAGACAATTCAATTAAGACCTTAACACCATTCGGTTAGCTTACGTGCTAGTCAAGGAATATTTGAATTGTATTCATTCAAGACAAGACTCATTCTTGTATCAATTCTAGTCCTAGTTACCTAGATGACCATTCAAGAATATATCATTCAAAACCATTTGAATACCATGTTAAACCTTATGTCATTCCAATAGAATTAAGAACATGACTCCAATTAGGGTAGTACCAAACTATCCAAATTGTTTACAAGTCAGTTTACAATTTACCCAAAACACCTAGACTACTACCGCTAGGCAACTTGTGCGCTAATTACTTAAACATACATAATTTTCATACCATATGTTGAAAATTCAATTAGTTTACACAGTTAAAAAGGTTACTTAACCCTCTTTACAACCGTTTAGACCTTTCATTTTAATGTCTTTCCAATTAATACAATTTTTAGCTCAAGGATGGGACATTTACATTTCTGGACAATTTGCATTGTACAGAGGTTTTCATCCCTATATTCCAGCTCATAAATCAGAATTCAATTTTGTTTTCTCCTAATGAAATTAGACGTACAAAGGTTCATCCCATATAAGCTTCAGCCGTTAATTCGACCTATGCAATTTATGGTGAGTATTCAAAGTTTCTGTCCAGAATAGAATTTTCTGGGCAAATTTCACTAGACTTGATTTAGTTTCATTATTCCCCTAGACCATGCTTCTAATATTATTATTCAACATATACACATATTCCTTTAATTATCTATTTGAGTAATCCATCATTTAGTCTTGGCAATTCAGTTACATGTAGTTATGGTTCAGTTTAATCCATTAAGTTAGCATGAATAATCCCTTATATAAAATGTAGACTTCTAATTCATTTTAGGTTAAACTAGACAAGAAATTTAGGACTCAAGTCCTATTTGAACAACAACAAGGTAAACCTATCTATATAACATCATTCAACATTAATTTCGTTAGATTTAGACCAATTACTTAAATTAATCACTCTATTCGAATTGAGTAGATTTGTAGTTGTGATTCCATTTCCAGAGTTCGTTAGTTTACAAGTTATCATTAAGCTCATTTTAGGCTAACACTTAATCATGATATCAATCAAGATATTGTTGACCACCTAACTTACTCTAGGTCATCCATCACACCAATCTAGCAAGGGTTATAACTACAAGCATTAAACAACATCAATCAAATAATCACATGTTCCCAATTCGATTAGAGTCCCTTATTTCCATGTTTAATTATTGAATTTCTCATGTATACTTAGGGTAACAAGTTCATCAATTCATTCTCATGAATTCTTCACTTTAAAATTTCATTATCAAGAAACAAGAGCACACACATTTCAATCAAGTGTAACTTAGTTCATTTTAATGTTACTATCACGTTTTGTTCATTTTAATCAAGTCTAACCATGTTAAGCCTAGTCAAGCCAAGAGATGTCCTAGATAGTTCATCTATTTATCATTCGAATGGATGAGATCAAGTAAATCAAGGTTCATTTCAATACTCATATCATACAAGCAAAGAAAATTGCCATTCACAAGTGCTAGGTGATCAAGCAAGCAATGTTTTAGCAAGAATCAAACACATTAAGCAAATCAAACATAGAGATCACCCATTTCCAATTCGAATAGGGTCCTTTTTCCTTATGTCTTATCTTTCAAGTAATGAACAATTCAAGGTAGTATATTCCTCATTTTATTCATATAATTTCAGTACTTTACAAATTCATTAGCAAGTGTCAAGTTTACTCATTTCTTCTTTCATTTTACAAGTCTTATTTCAAGCTTATTAATCTTGTTTTGCCTTGGAAGTTAGTTAGGACTAGGTAATCAAGTTAGAAGACGGAACACAAAGTACCTAACAAGATGATACACAAAGTATCTAACAAGAAGGTGCCCAAGACACCAAACAAGATGGCACACAAAGTACGTAGCAAGACGATACCCAATGTATCTACAAGAAGGTGCCCATAACACCAATAAAGATGGTACACAAAGTACCTAACAAGACAAGCTCTAGACTCTAAGGCATGTCGTTCTACCTAAGACCAACTGGCAATCAAGGACTTGTTGAATATTTTATTTTCAAGCAATCACACATCAAATGTTTAAGCATCAAGCATATCAAGAGCAAGTTCATTTTAAGCCCTTTAAGTCATGTGAACCTTAGTTCATTTCACAAGTAATCAAGTATTTCAAGCATTAAGTAAGGTCACCTAGACCATCAAGCAATTCGATTAGACCAATCAAGGTATAGAAGCACATTTCATTCATTTTGCAAGTTCCTTATCAAGAGTCAATGATTCAAGTGTGTATTCACTCCAAGTAATTACTAACCATTAATCAATTCATTTTCCTTATCGAGCTTCATTACCAGCTTATTAGATTATCAAGTCTTTGTTTAATTCATTTCTTCCTATTACTATCAAATTTCAATGAAATTTAGGCTCAATTCAAGCATAGGTCACAAGCAAGTATCAAACCACAATCAAGGCAGTAGATTCAACCAAATTCATGTATACATATTAAGTATAAAAAAACAATCCAAGGAAACACATTCTATTTCTATTCGATTAGTCATCAAGAAAAACAAGCATTTCATTTCATCATAAAGTTTCCAATCAAGCATCCTTCCCTTATACATTTATCAAGTAGAAATTAGATTCATTTCATAGCAATTCCATATTAACATTGCCAACAATGTAGTTGGTTAGGACGTAAGTCCTAACCCTAAGTAAGTCTACACTCACCTTGTATCTCGAAGTCCTAACCCTAAGTAGAAATTAGATTCATTTAATAGAAATTTCATATTAACATTGTAAACAATGTAATGGTTAGGACCTAAGTCCTAACGCTAAGTAAGGCTATACTCACCTTGTATCCCGAAGTTACAGGATACCCGAATCCTCATCCTTATTCCGATACTTATCCATATGTTCTACCATTTTCTTAATATATTAGTCAAATAACACAATCATGTATTAAAACCATATCAAACTCAATTCACACATGCATTCAAACACACTTTTATTACAAGTAACAAATCTGCCATTGCCTGACAGTTTGCACACTAGTCACTAATCTGTTCACATCTTTTAATATGCACATCGGAATTTGTATCAGTTTATACCGCTAGAAAGATAATTCAATTATCTATTCAACCATATATGGATTATAATTTTATCCTTTTTAGATCAATACATTTTTTTAGTTAAAGTCGAGAAAAATTTTCATTGTCAATTCTGCAAGATTAAACTTAAGTCCACTTTACTGAAATATTTAGTTTATGACCTTTACTAATTAATATAATCCCTTTAGACCTTTATTTACCCTGTTCTTACTATGATTTTACAAGTCAATATAGGTCCTCAAATTAATAGATTTCACAGAATAGTCCCAAATTCACTAATATGCCAATCAACATAACTAAGCAATCAATTTCAATTACAATTCATGCAATTCAATTATCCGGAATACAATTTATTCCTTCCCCTGTTTTTAACTTGATTTTCCAGCATTTAATCCTAACCAATTCAGTCCCGAATCCCTTGATTTTCTCAAAACAGTCCCTATTGATCAATTAATCTATTTTAATGACTAGTTTCATTACTAGCCTAATTTTCAGCATATAACCATTTTATTAACTTGTTCAATGACTCAATTATATCCCATATACATGTTTTCCAGAAGGCTTTCATTCATTATATCCTCAAATTTATTTAGGTTTCACTTCGATTATATACTCCATTTACAAGGTTCATACTAGTCATAGTTTCCTATGCATGTTAACATGTTCATTATCAATCTAACAGCTTAGCAAACTATAATCAAGGATTAACTCACATATATAGACACATGCAATATCAATTTCAAGAAGATTATCAAGTAGTACTTAATTAGCTTTTGTTTTTCATGCAAGATCATGCACATGCAAACTTTAATCCTTCAAACCATGGTGGTTTTCTCTCAAAACTCTCTCTCTCCCTCCATCTTTCTTTCCATTCGGAAAATGTGAAGAAATGGTGGAGAAGATGACAACCTTGTCATCTTAAGTGGATTAGGGAAATGTCTAAGTTGTTCTTTAATTAGTTATTAGCAATAGAATTTATCAAGGGAAATTGGAGAATTAAGGAGTTTATCATGCAATCTTCATCTTTCTCATTTAATTCAAATTAGTCATCTTAATCGGGTCACTCATTTCATTCAATCTTTCATTTTAGTCACTAATCATACTAATTGGTTGAGGATCAAGCTTAATTAAATTAATTTAACTTAGGTGACAAGCTTTAATTCTTCTAGGGTACATTTTAGGGTATTACATTACCTTTTAACTTATACAAAAGAATCTCAATTTCAAACTTAAGTTGGATTTTTATCTTTATTTTATTATCTTTTTCAGTTCTATATATTTGATTATTTGATCCTTCTCTGTTGACAAACTTTAGAAAACAATTTCGTTTTGAAATTTTGGTTTTCTCTTGAGTACTTCGAGGAGTTTTGATGGAGGTTTTAATGAGGATTCAATATTAGAGCCAATAGAATATGATGTGAAGATCATTGAAGTTGAAGAAAATGTAAAAAACTTGTCCCTAAACTGAAGAAAAATTACCTGAAATTGAAGATCATGACTAGATTATTATTGAAGCTTAGCCTTTTACTTGGATACCACCTAGAGATCATCTTCAGATTTCAGTTCAACATCATCTACTTATGCCTTGTTATGTAGATGGGAAGATTTTCAGAAAGGATTGTAGAAGTAGAAGAATATGGGATTGAAGAAAAGAAAAGCTCAAAGCATGAAATTCATTGATAATGCATAAGAGAAAAAAAGTTTTGTACTGTAAACATATACCAACAGACTACACGACATACTAATTATTATCTAACATGTGGCTAGTACTATTCCCAAATTAAAAGGCTAACTAACTTAATTATTAACCATCAGACTGGGCTCATCTTAATCCATTACTTCGGCCGCGAATAACTTGACCCACATTCTACATCAGTGTTGGCCAAAACGGCATCGTGTGGCTTCCTTAGCTTAAACTACCTTTCATCCGGATTAAGCTATTTGATCCCCCATTTTCCTTTCAACCCTAATTTCATCGAGTCTTCTTCAATCTCCCCTTTTCTCCGCCAATTATCGCGACAACACCCCCTACACACTATGCTTTTCCCAAAGGATCAAAATCAAGAAACTGAGAGTCGAGCACGATGTAGTCTTCCCAAGTTGCATTTTCAAGCCCCATATTTGTCCACTACACCACGAGCTGATTCACGACCTTGCTATCGTGTTTGACCTTTCTTTTGTCCAGGAAAAAAGATGGCACACATTGAGCTGTCATTTGTCGTTTACTTCTGGAATGTTTGTTGAGATAAGTACTCTAGTCCTCACTTTCTTTTTGAGGAAGCTCACATGGAAGTCGTTATGGATAATTATTAATTGCTTGTCGAATACTTTATATTTTTAATCATTATTTAAGAGTCATAAAAAAGTAATGGTGTGCAACAATGTATTGTGTTACCGATGTACAATTGTTTAAATATTAATCTAAAAATATAAAACCATAAAAAAATAATATTTTCCTTATATGTACCTTTGCATATATGGTAGTAAAGTAAGACTTTTTTTTTTGCAAAATTTAACTTGAAATTGGATTAATAAAAATTAATTATTAAGCATATGCAATAAAATACTTTGTCCAAATTCAAGAAATCTATTTCTTATGCTCCCCGCGTGGAATAAAAATCATATATCCTCTTTGGTCTCCCTATTTATACCACACACTATAAAATAATTTTAGGGTTAGAGTTTAGGATTAAGGTTTATAGAATTATGGGAACGGTGTAGTTTTTAGGCTTTAGATTTAAGATTTATAATTTAGGGTTACGACTTAGAATTTAATTTTTGATTGTTGGGCACCAAATGGGGCAAAGGATTTTTATCCCCCACATGTCCCTCTCTACTCCGTTGCATGTCTTAACTTTTTTTTCTCAGCAATTAAAGTTTTTATTAGGTAAAAGTAAACCTAAGTTGACTGCCCTCGTTAAAATCCTCTTTCCTATTTTCATCCCTTATTTAGCTAAATGATCTGCCATATTGTTTTGATTTCTCAGTACATAAAGGACTTTCCCCTTGGAGATTTCTCGAGTCAGCTCATCAATTTCATCAAGGAAGACCCACCAACGTCACAGTCTTATTAAAGGGGTTGCTATCCAGTCTAGGACTGATTACCTTCGAGTTTGATTCAACTAAAAGATAAGTCTTACCTCTTAACTTACTCAAACGAATCTCAATTTCAAACATAAATTGGATTCTTGTCTTTATTTTATTATCTTTTTTAGTTCTATGTATTTGATTATTTGATCCTTCTATGTTGATAAACTTTAGAAAACAATTTTGTTTTGAAATTTTGGTTTTGTCTTGAGTACTTAGAGTAGTTTTATGGAGGATGTTATTGAGGGTTCAATATTAGGGCCAATCAAATCTGATTTGAAGATCAGAGAAGTTGAAGAAAACATAAAACTTGTCCCTAAATTGAAGAAAAATTGCCTAAAATTGAAGAACATGACCAGATTAATATTGAAGCTGAGCCTTTTGCTTGGATACCACTTGCAGATTGTGTTCAAATTCAAGTTCAGCACCCTCTACTTATGCCTTGTTATGTAGATGGGAAGATTTTTAGATTACCAAAAAGATGGCTTGTTGAACGAAAACCTCGAACATCGCTAAAGTACATAGGAAAAGTGGACAAGGTTATTTCATTACCTTTCAACTTGTTTCGTGATTTAATCTTTTGTTCACCAATTGTTCTATTGTTTATGTTCTGAATCAATCTTCTTATATCTTGATTTTATTCGAGATTCCTTCCATCTTGTCTCACTAACTAATTTTCCTTTTTATGGATCCCAAATAAGTTAGTGAGACAAGATAGAATAAGTCTCAAATAAAATCAATGTATAAGATGTTTAATTTCGAACATAAACAACAGAACAAGTGATGGACATAAGATTTAATCGATGAAACAAGTTGAGAGATAATGAAATAAAATTATCCACATTTCCAATGTACTTTAGTGATGTTCGAGGTCTTCATTCAACAGGACATCCCTTTGGTAGTCTAAAAATATGCACATCTACATAACAAGGCATAAGTAGAGGGTGCTAAACTTGACGATGAACATGATCTGCAGCTGGTTTCAAAGCCAATGGCTCAGCTTTAGTAATAATTTGCTCATGTTCTTCAAATTTGGGCAATTTTTTCTTCAGTTTCAGAACAAGTTTTTACATTTTAATCAACTTCTCCAATCTTCACATCAAATTCTATTGGCCCTATTATTGAATCCTCAGTAACACCCTCCATTGAAACTACTCTAAGCGCCTAGAAAAAAAAACCAAGATTTCAAAAAAAAAATTGGTTTCTAAAGTTTATCAACATAGTAGGACCAATGAATCAAATATATAGAACCGAAAAAGGTAATGAAATAAAGACAAAAATTTAATTAAATTTTAGTTTGAAACTAAGATTCTTTTGAGTTGTTAAGGCATGCAACCAAGTACAGAGGGACATGTGTTGGGCTTAAGCGCCTAAGGTTGAGATTGTACGTGGTAGTTTGTTCTATTTTGAGGTGTGGGATTGAGTCACTTCCAATTGTATTTGAGGGGAGCAATGTGAATTTTGAATGGTACGTACCTATGGGAGTTTTTCAAGGTTGTAGTTTTTTAAGTTGGTGGTATGTTGCCTTACATTTGAATTCTGGAGGAATATGATCAAGTTGCAATCCTTGAATTTCTCAATATTTGAATCACGTTCCTTAGTCTCCCTAGTAGGCAAAGATTGGGTGTGGTTCAGCTACATCTGCTTGTTTTACCCTGGGGTTTTGTTTTGAATCGTGATTTTGATAGCATGTTTCTTTATTTAGGGATTGTTTTGTTTTGTTTTTTCCTTGGGTGAAGTTCATAATCTCACTTACCTTTTGAATCTAATTTCCTTGAACCTATGATGGTAAGAATGATTATTGGCAAATAGACTCTTGGTTAAGTAAAGATTATTATGGAAACTGGGTTGACTTCTATGAATTTCAAATGTGACTCTGTTAGGGTATATATTGCTTTGTTTGGATTGATATGTTGTATTACATCTGACTTGAGCTGTTTTGGTTTGAATTTGGTGAATCTTTGTTTTGTACACTGGGTGTTTGTACTCTTTTCATGTAATACCCCGGAAACCGACTTAGTAGTATGCTACTAATATAATTGCCTTGTTCAAGTTATAACTTGATTAACTTATGGGATTAGGACTAAATTGCTAATGAAGGATAAATGGGTGACTACTTTCATAAGGGGCCAAACTGAAAATTTAGTGAAAATCATATTTTGCATGCTAAATGAGAAATGCCTTATGGTAGTTACACATGTTACCTAACCTTGAAATCCATATATGAGGGAGGAGAATGACTCTACGTTTGGGGTAAGGAAACCATTCCAAATCATCATCATCTTCTCCTTCACCAAGAACTAAAACCGAGAGATAGAAAGGGATAGTGAGAGAAAAAGTGAAATATTGAAAATTCTAGCTTAAACTTACATGTGGATTGAAATTAGGTTAACCTAAAAGGTAAATATCTTAAATTTTCTTCTTAATCAAGTGAATTACATGCTTAGAATTTTGAGGTATTTGGAGATCAATGTTGGATAGGATGAACTCTAAAGTTTTGGATTGTCACACATTCGAATGTTATACTTTGTGAATTGTGATGTGTTTGGTGGATTTACCTTTTTATTATTGTGAATTCTTGATCTCTAGAGGGTTTAGTACTCGAATGGTAACATGGAAATGTAGATAATATATTGTTGGTTTTGTGAATTTTGTTGCAATTGAATTGTAGTCACATGTGATTGCTAAATTGCTAATTAGGGACTGTTTTGAAAGAATGAGTAGTTCAAGGATTAAATTGAATGAGTTAAGGACTGAATTTTGTAAGATAATAACAGGGAAATTGTTTTAATTGTATGCTGGACTAATTTGTTTATATAAGAAGCATGTGGATTGTTTTGGTATACAAATATGTTTAGGACTAAATTGGAATCATGGATAAATAAGGGACTTTTTTGACATCATAGAAACAGGGGAGGGACTGATTTAAGGCTATAAGAAGTTATTATCACTTTAAAAGAAGTGTTAGATTGAATGTATAACAAATTAAAGATGCTATGAACACATGAAAAATGTATGTACAAGTTAGGGGCCGTTTTGTAAACCCCTAAATATAATAGGGAATGTTCTGCCTAAATATGTGAAGGGTGGACTGTTTTAGAAGGGAATGAATGAATAAAGGATCTTGTTCCCCTGTTTTGATTGCTTGAATGCCTATAAACTATTTAAAATGTGTATGCAAATTGCTAGGTCATTATCTATGAATGTGCTTAGTAGAATTGTTTTGAATTGTTTTGAAATGGATGCTTGAATGTATTAGATAGTTGCTGATTTTTTATTCCATTGTATTGAATGAATCATAGAGCAAGGAGTGGCCCTTGTTCAAGATGAAAGAATTGGCCAAGCTAGTGGCAAACTAAAGGGGATTCAAATCCAAGATCAAAACTAGCTTGGAGTACTTGTGAGTGTAGCTAACCAAATGTATATGTTTATGATTTCTTGTCTTGCTAGTATACATGATATTAAAGAATAAAGGAAGAATGAATTAAGTTAAAAGCATGAAATTAAACATTAGCTTGAACTTGATATACTGACTAAATGAAAATAGAAAGTAATTACTAGACTTCTTCAATCCTTGACAACCATTTGATTGCTTATATCTACCAATGTGATGATAATGATGGTTGTTAGTTCGTCATAGGTATAGTGGCATGCCATTGAGTTTAGAGCTCTCTTGTGTTCGGGTGGACTATGGTTCAAGGCCAAGGCCCTTATGTGGTGACAGTAGGAGGGATGTGTGATATGGTCTTTGGTGATAGTAGGAGGGAAATGACCAATGTCTTGTTTCTGGCGACAGTTGGGTGGTGACTCGTTACCTAGAAAAACTATACACCAAGGTTGAACTAAAATATTAATAAATAAAAATCATATCATGAAGTTTACTTGCTACATGGAATGCATACTTGAATTGGAGATTGTTCATACTTGAATTGATATGTAAAACTACTACCTGCAAATGTTACTTGAAAGACAAGCTTAATATGAATCATGTTTATATTTGACTTGAGAATTATGAAATTTTCTTGTAAACGATACTTGATTGAGTTGAGATGTATTTAATCTTGAATTGAGATCCATGTTCATTTTTTGACATTGCTATTCGTATGCTATAAAGAAACGAGGCATGATTAAACTTTTTTGAAACTAGATTTCTTGCTTATTTACATTGTGTGTTAATAAGTACATGTTATCCATTGTTGAGCGAAAAATAAAAGAAATCCTAAAACCCTAAGTAGAATTGCTTATGTTCTTAATCTTCAAATTCTAGGTGTTGTGAACATGGATTGATGAATTACATGTTTCGACATTGTTTAGATGAATCTGATATCAGGTGATCGTTAAATCCACAAGGAAAAGCTAAATCGACCAACGAATGGATTGTCATCCAGCAGCAATCTTTGCCTCGAAAACTTTGTTGAGTGTGGTTTCAATCTAGGGGTTTGTTGGTGCCATCCCGATTGCATTTATATTGTTACATTGGTAAGCTATGTATCGTAAGCTTGGTAAGCTTATTTTTTATGCTTATGTCTGTTGGTCATATGGATATGATACAATAATGTTATATGTTAAAATATGGAGCTTTTAGCTCAAGCGGGATTTTGATTTTTGATTTATGCTATGACATGAAGCTTTAAGCTCAGTTTTGATCTAAGATATACATGGATTAATGGACCTATGTGGCCATCTTTGAAAATAAACCATGGAATCCTTGGATACAAGATAGCTTGGGATACAATTACCATGCTATAAAATTCATTGAGCTCATGTGTCGGGTGGGTTACGACCCAATGCATTACGATCCTTATTGGCGACAGTAAGATAGATATGTTTGTTCATTGGCGACAGTTGGAGGGTTGACCATTCTCAATATTTGGCTACAATTGGTTGGAAATTCGCGTATCCACTTGTTTTTTGTAATCTAAGGAAACAAAAGGAGATTTATATTAAATCTTATGAACCATGCCAATGAACTTTGTCTTATGATAAGAACAATGAAATGTTTACACAATGAAATTTACTTATGAACTATGTAATGCTTATAAACCTTGCTTACGAACTATGTTAGAAGTAAGAATGTAATGTGAACATTGATCACATATTCATTGTTGTTAACAACCTTACTACACAACACCCAAAATTGGTACCAAATTGATTTCAAAATCGTTTTCAAAACTGGAGTTTGCAAGTTCACGGAGGTTCGACTTTATTTGTCCGTTTAATGAATATCAAACTATTTTAATGGCCTTATCGCTCGGAAGATCAACCTTAATCACCGCCAACATTTTTGGCGCTAACCCGTCATTCCCATTTGATAAGACACCACATAACATTAATTCCACTTTTTTCAAACAACATGAAAATTCAATGTGTTGAGCATTTTTTATTTATTCTAGGATTGATTGTTTTAAATCCTAAAAAGGTTTAAGTCTTTTATTCCAAATTGAGAGTTTGAGTTTGTTTAAGTGTGTTTTATTTTTGTGAAGAAAATGTTTCTACAATCACGTCTCTATCTAAGCTTTTAGAACCTAGTCCTAAGTTTTGGCCTATTTCTAAAGAACAAACCAGAAACCTGGATTTTTTTTGTGTTTAATTGTTTATTGTTTTCTAAGAAAATCTCTTTATTCTTTTTATTTTTCAACATTAAAACTAAAACCCTTCTTTTTGACATATTTAGTCTTATTGATTTTCTACATATTTTATATTTTCTGAAAATGTTTTTCCCTTTTAAAACTTTTAAAGTTATTATTACCTTGAAGATTTTTTTTTATTTTTAAAGCTTCTTACAAAAAAGATGACTTTCAGATTTTTTTTTATTTTAAAACCTTTTAGTTAAATTATTTTTTTGAAAAAAAGATTTTTCATGTTTTCAAACTTTTATTCTCTAAAATTATAAACTTGTAACCTATGATTATTTTTATTAAAACCCTTTTTAAATTTTATCTTTTGGTCTTTTTGTAACATCCTCAAATATAACCTAAAAGTTATTTAAATTAATTGGTCAAGTAATTAATTTAATTAAAACAAATTACCTTTTTAGTAGTCATTTTCTGTTAAAAGGGATTTAATTAGAAGAAAGAATTAATCAAATGATTTAGGGGATGGAACTAAATTGAATTATGCAATAAAAGAGTGAACTTGCATGTCCAAACTCTTAATTTCTCTTAATTACCATTGGCGGAAAATTTCCTTAAAGGATGGCTTAGGGGTGAAATTGACAAAACACAATTTCATTTTCACCAACAATCAATGTGTTGTTATGTTTCTCCTAACCACTCGAATTAGTTGAAAATTGAAAGAGAACGAGAGAGAAAAAAGTTTTGTTATCAGCCATGGAAACTCAAAGAAAAATTCTTGCATGTTAAGGAAATTCAACTAGGAAATTGATTTTAAATAGCTCGGTGAGCTTCTTTCTTTGTATACTTCATGTTATGGTGTTAATTTCTTGATTGAAGCATGTTTTGATTGTGTTATATTGAATGATGGTTGCTGCAAATGTAACCCCCTCGTCCCGGTCTGGACGACTGACCAGTCCTAGTAGGTTATACAAGGAAAACCAAAGTGAAACCCGTTAAGGCCCCACCTCGGTTAGCAACCCTATAAAATTTCTTTTAACATTATCTTGTCTAAATGCTTTAATACATCCTATGTATTAGGACACGCAGCGGGAAGGACTCACGGTTACCAAACATACAAAAGAGGCAATTAAACAACCCATTTTAGCCTTTACAACAGGCCTTATCGATACTCTATAGGGCAGTATCGATACGTCTGGACTTGGTTAACACCCCCAAGTCAAACCAGGAAGACCGTATCGATACACCTGTAGACCGTACCGATACGCCCTCAACGGTCAACTTCTCATGGTCAAACAACAAGGATTGTACCGGTACACCCAAGACTCGTACTGATACGCCAAAATCTCGTCAATTTCTCAGATTTCCAGAGAGCTTTTGGCATATCGATTCACCCTCGTGTACTGGTACGCTAAGCTTAAACTGAGGCCCAACGTGTAGGATCGTATCGATACAGCCCTTGGGCGTATCGATACGCCCTGCATTGCAAGCCTCAATTTAGCTGCAAAACGCACAAGGACTTAGCTATAGATGCATTTAACGACTTGACTAGCAACATTCCAACTCTCATACAACACTAGGCAACCAATAATAAGCATAAGGAACGATTTAAACAATCAACAAAGCATCAAACACCAAATTAAGCATACTTAAGAGAAACTTGCATCCAAACATACATAAAGGGTCTAATTAGCCAAAAGATACATGCATCCACTAGCAAGGTTTAAATGCTCTCAAAACAACACATAAGCATTCATGGGGCATAGCTATAGGCCTTCAAAACACAAAGCATTTAGACAACAACATAAACATGCTTCAACATTTAAAATCAACATAAGGAGTCTAAGAACGCTCCTACAAAACACGTAGCATTCTCATTGCTAAGCTACTACATTATTTACTAAACCATACTTGAGCAACTACCACAAGTTGAACAAAAGATTAAGCTACCAACTTAACCCCACATTAGATTGGCCTACCAAGCACAATCTAGCACCCCAACAACATACTTTGAACCAATTTAAAACCATTGAAAACAGTCCAATCACCAAACACCCTCAAGACAAGCCGAGAATATCGATCAAGCCTCCAAATTTCCCAGAAAGGAGCTCGAAGCTTCTCCAACGTTTTCCCTTGTTTCTAATCAACCAAAAACAGCGTATTACACATAAGAACATCCACAAAATCACTGCCACAAATCAGATTACAATCTCAAAACCATTTCACTACATTTCCAAACCAAGAACTAACCCAAACTCTTCATTTTCGGGCTTGAACACAAGCCATCAAATTTCCATCGATTTCATCATCCAAAACATCACTAAACATGTTCAAAACAACTCCCAAGCATAACCATACCATCAGCCCAACTTTCCCTCACAAGACTACCTCTAAAACACAAGATTTTTACCCTTAAACTCACCCACAAATACCCATTTCGGGATTTCAATAAAACCTTACCATTTTAACATATGTTACACTTAAAAGCAAGACTATAACATATATAAACTTTACAAATCAAAAACTTAATGAAAAAACATTAAAGCTTCCACCTTTGATGTAAAATTTGAACACTTGAAACATCACAAAAATGGAGTTTATGAAAATCTAAAACCATGAAGATGTTAAGGACGAAGATGAGAAGTCAAAAACATAATTACCTTGATTGAAACACTTGAAATGGATGAGGAATTTGATGGAACAGTAACTTGGGTTGGGGAGATGGGTTTTGTCATGGTTTTTGTTTGAAGGGGAAGAAGAATATGACTTTCAAAAAGACTCTTTTACTTGTTTTATATTTCTCATTAGAAAATCCCCATTTTACCCTTAATGAAAAAACAAGGATTCTTTAATTCAAAACCAATCCCATTTTATTTAAACCAAGCCCAACGACTCGAACCTAATTAACTCACCTAACACCCGACCCCTAACATGGGTGTTACATAATGCGACACCAGAATAAACTTTGTGTTGATTATAACTCATTAAATCATTGAACAAGGTTCCTTTGATAAAAAATCATTGAACAAGGTTTAAAATATTGTACCGATTACTGTATTGAAATCTAGTGACATACTCCGACCCGATTCCTGACCAGGCAGGGAAGGGGGTGTTACAAAATCCTATTAATAGAGTACATTAAAGTCTCATTTGATGTATAAATATCCAACATAAATAAATATTCATAACATTTACAAAATAATTATCACAAAAAGTTCTGAATTATTTTTTTCGGCTAAACCAAATGTAATATTTTTATAGATAAATTAAGTCCAAAAAAGCGAGTAAAAAATTAGTAAATGTTGACAAATAAATTGAAAGGAATAAACAAACCTCAAATAAACAAAAGATTTCACATCAGACATAGATATAATAATGTATTAGCAATGATTGGTTGGAAAATTTGTGTTAGGATTATTCGTTTAGATTAGTGTAAAATCATAGGAAAATTCTTGAACGGGCGACGCACACCGCTGCACACCATTTAGGTGCCGAACAAGAGTCGTTCTTCATTTACTTTCCATTTTCCTAAACTTGAATCCAAAGTCATGTTTTCATTGTTTTCTGTCAAGAACCAACAGTGAGATTGCAATAAATTGAAATAATAAAGGATTGTAGAAGTAGAAGAATATGGGATTGAAGAAGAGAAAAACTCAAAGCTTGAAAATCATTGATAATGCATAAGAGAAAAACAAAGTTCAGTACTGTAAACATATACGAACAAACTACAAGACATACTAATTTCTATCTGACACATGGCTAGTACTATTCGCAAATTAAAAGGCTAACTAACTTAATTATTAACATTTAGACTGGGCTCATCTTAATCCATTACTTGGGCCACGAATAACTTGACCCACATTCTGCATCAGTGTTGGCCAAAACAGCATCTTGTGGCTTCCTTAGCTTAAACTGTCTTTCATCCGGATTAGGCTCTTCAATCCCCAATTTGCCTTTCAGCCCAAATTTCACTAAGTCTTCTTCAATTTCTCCCTTTTCTCCACCGATCATCGTGACAACACCCCTACAGACGATCCTTGTCCCAAAGGATCAAAATCTATTAAGTGAGAGTGGAGCATGGAGTAGTCTTCCCAAGTCTCATTTTCAGGCCCCATATTTTTCCATTACACTAGGAGCTGAGTCACGACCTTGCTGTCACGTTTGACCATTCTTTTGTCCAGGACAAAAACTAGGTACATCTTGAGCTGTCCTTTGTCGTTTACTACTAGCAAGTATATTGAGATAAGTACTATTGCCCCTACTTTCTTTTTGAGGAGGCTCACATGTAAGATATTATGGATAATAATTAATTGCACGTCGAATACTTCAGATTTTTTATCATTATTTAAGAGTCATTAAAAAATTAATAGTATGCAACAATGTATTGTGTTAGTGATGTTCAATTGTTAAAATATTTATCTAAAAATGTCAAACCATACAAAAATAGTATTTTCCTTATATGTACCATTTGTATATATGGTAGTAAAGTACGATTTTCTTTTTTTGCAAAATTTAACTAGAAATTGGATTAATAAAAATTAATTATTAAGAATCTGCAATAAATTACTTTGTCCAAATTCAAGAAATTTTTTTCTTATACTCCCAAACATGGAATAGAAATCATATGTCCTTTTTGATAGGGGTGGGCAAGACCGGGTACCCGGCCAATTTGTCTAGAATTGGTCCCGATCCCGGTAACCACCGGTTCCAGAAAATTAGAACCAATCCCGGTCCCGGTTAGACCGGGTCCAAGATTTCAGGAACCAGTCCCGGTACTAGTAGGAACCGGTACCAATACCGGGTACCCGGTCAATTAGTCTATTATTAATAAAATTTGAGCAACAGTGGTAAAAATTCCAACCATCAATAATGATATTAAATAACAAAGTCAGAATATTGTAGGCTTGAAGGTTGAAGTCTTAAAACGAGTCATACTTATAATATTCATACACAAAGTGAAATAAAGGAGGGCCTTCAGTTGCTTTCAACTTCTTCAACACCATTCGGTACCAGACCAAAATCGGGTACCTGGTACATGTCCCGATCCCATTGGGTACCCATCGGGTACCGGGTCCAAACAAGCAAGATCCAGTCCCGGTCCCGATTACAATCAGGACCTAAATTTTGGATCCAGTCCCGGTTCCACTGGAACCAATACCGGGTAAAAATCCATCAGGTTCGACCGGGTCCGGGACCAGGACCGGTAATCGGGTTTTTTGCCCACCCCTACTTTTTGATGTCCCTATTTATACCACACACTAAAAAATAAGTTTAGGTTTAGTTTAGGATTAGGGTTTATGGAATTATAGGAAATGTGTCTTTTTTAGGGTTTAGAGTAAATATTTAAAATTTAAGGTTAGGACTTACAATTTAATTTTTAATTGTTGGGCACAAAAAGGGGTAAGAATTTTTGTCCCCCAACATGTCTCTCTCTACTCTATTGCATGTCTTAGCTTTTTCTTCTCAATAATTAAAGTTTTTATTATGCAAAAATAAACCTAAGTTGAGTGCCCTCGTTAAAATCATTTTCCTATTTTCATCCCTTCTTTTGCTAAATGATCCGCCATATTGTTGTGATTTCTCGGCACATAAAGGATTTTCCCCTTGGAGATTTCTCAAGTCATCTCATCAATTTCATCAAGGAAGTCCCATAAACGTCACAATTTTATATCATTTAATATACACGTCGGAATTTCGATTAGTTTATACCGTTAGAAAGCTAATTCAATTATCTATTCAATCATATATGGCTCATAATTTTACCCCTTCTAGATAATTACAGTTTTTTAGTTAACTTTAGGCAAATTTTTTAGTGTCAGTACTAATTAATATCAGCCATTTATACCTTTATTTCCCCTGTTCTTAATCTGTTTTTACAAGTCAATATAGGTCCCTAATTAGTTCATTTAGGTCCTCAAATTAAAAGATTCCCATAATAGTCCAAGATTCACTAATATGCCAATTAACATATCTAAGCAATCAATTTTAATTACAATTCATGCAATTCCATTATCCAAAATTCAATTTAATCCTTCCCATGATTTTAACTTGATTTTCCAGCCTTTAATCCTAACCAAGTCAGTCTTGAATCCCTTGATTTTCTCAAAACAGTCACAATTGATAAATTAAGCTATTTTAGTGATTAATTTCATTACTAGCCTAATTTTCAGCATATAACCATTTTATTAACTTGTTCAATGGCTAAAATATATCCCATATACATGTTTTCAAGCAAGATTTCATTCATTCGATCCTCAAATTTATTTAGGTTTCACTTCGATTATATACTCCATTTACAAGGTTCATACTAGTCATAGTTTCCTATGCATGTTAACATGTTCATTATCAATCTAACAGCTTAGCAAACTATAATCAAGGATTAACTCACATATATAGACACATGCAATATCAATTTCATGAATATAAGCTAGACTAAACAAGATCAAGTCTCCTTGTGCCTAATTACAAGTCGAATCAAGAAGATTATCAAGGAGTACTTACTTAGCTTTTGATTTTCATGCAAGATCATGTACATGCAAACTTTAATCCTTCAACCATGGTGGTTTTCTCTCAAAACTCTCTCTCTCCTCCATATTTCTTTCCATTCGGCTAATGTGAAGAAATGGTGGAGAATGTCATCTTAAGTGGATTAGGGAAATGTCTAAGTTGTCCTTTAATTAGTTATTAGCCATAGAATTTAGCAAGGGCAATTGAATTTTTAAGAAGTTTATCATTCAATCTTCATCTTGCTCATTTAATTTAAATTAGGCATCTTAATTGGGTCACTCGTTTCCTTCAATCTTTCTTTTTAGTCACAAATCATCCTAATTGATTTAGGATCAAGCTTAATTAAATTAAATTATCTTAGGTGACAAGCTTTAATTCTTCTAGGGTACATTTTTGGGTATTACAACTCTCCCCTTTAAAAATGAGAAATTAGCCCACGAATTTGTTCTGAGATACTATACTATCAACTCAAAACTTTCACATGTTCTAAGTTTCAATCAATCAAATCAAGTTGTATTAGTTTCCAATTGCCAATACCAAACCAAGTTCAACTCTTAGGTGGCACAATTTTCTATGTGAAGCATGATTGGCCCGGTTTAGTCCGAGAATCGGCTAAACCTAAGCTCTGATACCAAATTTGTAACACCTCTTGCCCGGGTTAGGAGCAAGAAGCGTTACGACGAGAAAACAAGACGAGCGAAACTAAAAAATACGGGACAATTAAAAAATTTCCTTTAACTTACTGCACAAGGTATTATTCAAACACCATCCTTTAATATTAACTAACCATTTAATTATTATCTAGCAAGCTACTACCATCTATCTTTCATTAACATAATGATCAAGACACAATTCAATTAAGCTAGACAATAAGATTAGCCATCCATTAACTTAGCTTCATTTATTACCTATAAGCTTTCGAATTCACTCCATAATTAGAACCAAGTTCATTATATTTTAACTCCTATATGCGCAGCCAATAGACCATTAAGTTCGTTGAATTTCCATGATCAATACATGTAGTTTAGTCTAGACATCTATAACATATTGGTGAGTTAAGCTAGTAACCTAAACTTCTTAAATCTATTCAAAATAGGGTCAATTTAACTAGGCATAGATAGCATTAATTTGACAAGTTTCATTTTATAGTTTATAAGATCAACTCGAATAAAGCAAGCTTGTAATCAAGATTCTAATTCATTCATTCTTTAGATAATACCATAGTATTCACAAAGACCATTAATTAAACAAGTTAACATTATTTACAAGAACTATTACTTAAATACTTTTATTTACATTCAATGTATCTTTAAACATTACAAGACTTGGTCAAGTTTATTTTCACATTCTTTATCCAAATAAAAATGCTTGACAAGATATGTGCCACCAACTTAGAGAATACAAGTAAATTTATAATCATACTTCGAGTCTCGCTTATCTTCCTTTGGGTCCAAGGAAGGTAGCTTCAAAGTCAAGCTTTGATCGGGTTAGCTTTTATCTAAGGTTTGGGAAGAATACAACAAGAGTGATTAGTACAAGATTGTACTTAGTTAGGTAGTACCTAAATTCTATCAAGTTATTAGGTTCCAAGGTTCCTTATTCCAATTACAACTTGTTCAAGTCTTAAACACGTTATATCAAGCCTTAGCCTAAATATTCAACTATCATCCAAATGCTCAATCTCACAATGAACAAGGGTTTCAATTCAAGGGTATACATTCACATTCAACAAGCATATCATGCACAAGGACTATGCACCAATTGAGTGATCCTAAATCATTTGAACACCATCACCATATGAACTCAATTCATTTCCAACCAAACATATTAATGATTTAACATGTTATTTAATTTCAAGTAAACTAAACTCCTAGTTCATTTTAAATTGTGTAAGACAATTAAATTAAGACCTTAACACCATTCGGTTAGCTTACGTGCTAGTCAAGGAATATTCAAATTGTATTCATTGAAGACAAGACTCATTCTTGTATCAATTCTAGTCCTAGTTATCTAGATGACCATTCAAGAATATATCATTCAAAACCATTTGACTACCACGTTAAACCTTATTTCATTCGAATAGAATTAAGAACATGACTCCAATTAGGGTAGTACCAAACTATCCAAACTGTTTACAAGTCAGTTTACAATTTACCCAAAACACCTAGACTACTACCGCTAGGCAGCTTGTGCGCTGATTACTTAAACATACATAATTTTCATACCATATGTTGAAAATTCAATTAGTTTACACCGTTTAAAATGTTACTTAACCCTCTTTACAACCGTTTAGACCTTTCATTTTAATGTCTTTCCAATTAATACAATTTTTAGCTCAAGGATGGGACATTTACATTTCTGGACAATTTCAATTGTACAGAGGTTTTCATCCCTATATTCCAGCTCATAAATCAGAATTCAATTTTGTTTTCTCCTAATGAAATTAGACATACAAAGGTTCATCCCATATAAGCTTCAGCCCTTAATTCGACCTATGCAATTTATGGTGAGTATTCAAAGTTTCTGCCCAGAATAGAATTTTCTGGGCAAATTTCACTAGACTTGATTTAGCTTCATTATTCCTCTAGACCATGCTTCTAATATTATTATTCAACATATACACATATTCCTTTAATTATCTATTTGAGTAATCCATCATTTAGTCTTGGCCAATTCAGTTACATGTAGTTATGGTTCAGTTTAATCCATTAAGTTAGCATGAATAATCCCTTATATAAAATGTAGACTTCTAATTCATTTTAGGTTAAACTAGACAAGAAATTTAGGACTCAAGTCCTATTTGAACAACAACAAGGTAAACCTATCTATATAACATCATTCAACATTAATTTCGTTAGATTTAGACCAATTACTTAAATTAATCAATCTATTCGAATTGAGTAGATTTGTAGTTGTGATTCCATTTCCAGAGTTCGTTAGTTTACAAGTTATCATTAAGCTCATTTTAGGCTAACACTTAACCATGATATCAATCAAGATATTATTGACCACCTAACTTACTCTAGGTCATCCATCACACCAATCTAGCAAGGGTTATAACTACAAGCATTAAACAACATCAATCAAATAATCACATGTTCCCAATTCGATTAGAGTCCCTTATTTCCATGTTTAATTATTGAATTTCTCATGTATACTTAGAGTAACAAGTTCATCAATTCATTCTCATGAATTCTTCACTTTAAAATTTAATTATCAAGAAACAAGAGCACACACATTTCAATCAAGTGTAACTTAGATCATTTTAATGTTACTATCACGTTTTGTTCATTTTAATCAAGTCTAACCATGTTAAGCCTAGTCAAGCCAAGAGATGTCCTAGATAGTTCATCTATTTATCATTCGAATGGATGAGATCAAGTAAATCAAGGTTCATTTCAATACTCCATATCATACAAGCAAAGAAAATTGCCATTCACAAGTACTAGGTGATCAAGCAAGCAATGTTTTAGCAAGAATCAAACACATTAAGCAAATCAAACATAGAGATCACCCATTTCCAATTCGAATAGGGTCCTTTTTCCTTATGTCTTATCTTTCAAGTAATGAACAATTCAAGATAGTATATTCCTCATTTTATTCATATAATTTCATTACTTTACAAATTCATTAGCAAGTGTCAAGTTTACTCATTTCTTCTTTCATTTTACAAGTCTTATTTCAAGCTTATTAATCTTGTTTTGCCTTGGAAGTTAGTTAGGACTAGGTAATCAAGTCAGAAGACGGAACACAAAGTACCTAACAAGATGATACACAAAGTATCTAACAAGAAGGTGCCCAAGACACCAAACAAGATGGTACACAAAGTACCTAGCAAGACGATACCAAAGGTATCTACAAGAAGGTGCCCATAACACCAATAAAGATGGTACACAAAGTACCTAACAAGACAAGCTCTAGACTCTAAGGCATGTCGTTCTACCTAAGAGCAACTGGCAATCAAGGACTTGTTGAATCTTTTATTATCAAGCAATCACACATCAAATATTTAAGCATTAAGCATATCAAGAGCAAGTTCATTTTAAGCCCTTTAAGCCATGTGAACCTTAGTTCATTTCACAAGTAATCAAGTATTTCAAGCATTAAGTAACCTCACCTAGACCATCAAGCAATTCGATTAGACCAATCAAGGTATAGAAGCACATTTCATTCATTTTGCAAGTTCCTTATCAAGAGTCAATGATTCAAGTGTGTATTCACTCCAAGTAATTACTAACCATTAATCAATTCATTTTCATTATCGAGCTTCATTACCAGCTTATTAGATTATCAAGTCTTTGTTTAATTCATTTCTTCCTATTGCTATCAAATTATCAATGAAATTTAGGCTCAATTCAAGCATAGGTCACAAGCAAGTATCAAACCACAATCAAGGCAGTAGATTCAACCAAATTCATATATACATATTAAGTATAAAGAAAAAACAATCCAAGGAAACACATTCTATTTCTATTGGATTAGTCATCAAGAAAAACAAGCATTTCATTTCATCATAAAGTTTCCAATCAAGCATCCTTCCCTTATACATTTATCAAGTAGAAATTAGATTCATTTCATAGCAATTCCATATTAACATTGCCAACAATGTAGTTGGTTAGGACGTAAGTCTTAACCCTAAGTAAGTCTACACTCACTTTGTATCTCGAAGTCCTAACCCTAAGTAGAAATTAGATTCATTTCATAGAAATTTCATATTAACATTGTAAACAATGTAATGGTTAGGACCTAAGTCCTAACGCTAAGTAAGGCTATACTCACCTTGTATCCCGAAGTTACGGGATACCCGAATCCTCATCCTTATTCCGATACTTATCCATATGTTCTACCACTTTCTTAATCTATTAGTCAAATATCACAATCATGTATTAAAACCATATCAAACTCAATTCACACATGCATTCAAACACACATTTTATTACAAGTAACAAATATGCCACTGCCTGACAGTTTGCAAACTAGTCACTAATCTGTTCACATCTTTTAATATGCACGTCGGAATTTCTATCAGTTTATACCGCTAGAAAGATAATTCAATTATCTATTCAACCATATATGGTTTATAATTTTATCCTTTTTAGATCAATAGATTTTTGTAGTTAAAGTCGGGGAAAAATTTCATTGTCAATTCTGCCAGATTAAACTTAAATCCACTTTACTGAAATATTTAGTTTATGACCTTTACTAATTAATATCATCCCTTTAGACCTTTATTTACCCTGTTCTTACTATGTTTTTACAAGTCAAGATAGGTCCTCAAATTAATAGATTTCACAGAATAGTCCCAAATTCACTAATATGCCAATCAACATAACTAAGCAATCAATTTCAATTACAATTCATGCAATTAAATTATCCAGAATTCAATTTAATCCTTACCCTGTTTTTAACTTGATTTTCGAGCATTTAATCCTAACCAATTCAGTCCTGAATCCCTTGATTTTCTCGAAACAGTCCTTATTGATCAATTAATCTATTTTAATGACTAGTTTCATTACTAGCCTAATTTTCAGCATATAACCATTTTATTAACTTGTTCAATGACTCAATTATATCGCATATACATGTTTTCCAGAAGGCTTTCATTCATTATATCCTCAAATTTATTTAGGTTTCACTTCGATTATATACTCCATTT
Organism: Hibiscus tridactylites; assembly: GCA_958450335.1. Classification (NCBI taxonomy): domain Eukaryota; kingdom Viridiplantae; phylum Streptophyta; class Magnoliopsida; order Malvales; family Malvaceae; genus Hibiscus; species Hibiscus tridactylites. Next base: position 18,915,406 of record OY288289.1, on the reverse strand, counting down.
ACAAGGTTCATACTAGTCATAGTTTCCTATGCATGTTAACATGTTCATTATCAATCTAACAGCTTAGCAAACTATAATCAAGGATTAACTCACATATATAGACACATGCAATATCAATTTCTTAAATTTAAGCTAGACTAAACAAGATCAAGTCTCCTTGTGCCTAATTACAAGTCGAATCAAGAAGATTATCAAGGAGTACTTAATTAGCTTTTGTTTTTCATGCAAGATCATGCACATGCAAACTTTAATCCTTCAAACCATGGTAGTTTTCTCTAAAAACTCTCTCTCTCCCTCCATCTTTCTTTCCATTCGAAAATGTGAAGAAATGGTGGAGAAGATGACAACCTTGTCATCTTAAGTGGATTAGGGAAATGTCTAAGTTGTTCTTTAATTAGTTATTAGCAATAGAATTTATCAAGGGAAATTGGAGAATTAAGGATTTTATCATTCAATCTTCATCTTTCTCATTTAATTCAAATTAGTCATCTTAATCAGGTCACTCATTTCATTCAATCTTTCATTTTAGTCACTAATCATATTAATTGGTTGAGGATCAAGCTTAATTAAATTAATTTAACTTAGGTGACAAGCTTTAATTCTTCTAGGGTACATTTTAGGGTATTACATTACCTTTTAACTTATACAAAAGAATCTCAATTTCAAACTTAAGTTGGATTTTTATCTTTATTTTATTATCTTTTTCAGTTCTATGTATTTGATTATTTGATCCTTCTCTGTTGACAAACTTTAGAAAACAATTTCGTTTTGAAATTTTGGTTTTCTCTTGAGTACTTCGAGGAGTTTCGATGGAGGTTTTAATGAGGATTCAATATTAGAGCCAATAGAGTCTGATGTGAAGATCATTGAAGTTGAAGAAAATGTAAAAAACTTGTCCCTAAACTGAAGAAAAATTGCCTGAAATTGAATATCATGACTAGATTATTATTGAAGCTTAGCCTTTCACTTGGATACCACCTACAGATCATCTTCAGTTTTAAGTTCAACAGCATCTACTTATGCCTTGTTATGTAGATGGGAAGATTTTAAGAAAGGATTGTAGAAGTAGAAGAATATGGGATTGAAGAAAAGAAAAGCTCAAAGCATGAAATTCATTGATAATGCATAAGAGAAAAAAATTTTTGTATTGTAAACATATACCAACAGACTACACAACATACTAATTATTATCCGACATGTGTCTAGTACTATTCCCAAATTAAAAGGCTAACTAACTTAATTATTAACCATCAGACTGGGCTCATCTTAATCCATTACTTCGGCCGCGAATAACTTGACCCACATTCTACATCAGTGTTGGCCGAAACGGCATCGTGTGGCTTCCTTAGCTTAAACTACCTTTCATCCGAATTAAGCTATTCGATCCCCAATTTTCCTTTCAACCCTAATTTCATCGAGTCTTCTTCAATCTCCCCTTTTCTCCGCCAATTATCGCGACAACATCGCCTACACACTATCCTTTTCCCAAAGGATCAAAATCTAGGAACTGAGAGTGGAGCACGATGTAGTCTTCCCAAGTCGCATTTTCAGGCCCCATATTTGTCCACTACACCACGAGCTGAGTCCCGACCTTGCTATCGCGTTTGACCATTCTTTTGTCCAGGAAAAAAGATGGGCACACATTGAGCTGTCATTTGTCGTTTACTTCTGGAAAGTTTGTTGAGATAAGTACTCTAGTCCCCACTTTCTTTTTGAGGAAGCTCACATGGAAGTCGTTATGGATAATTATTAATTGCTTGTCGAATACTTTATATTTTTAATCATTATTTAAGAGTCATAAAAAAAAGTAATGGTGTGCAACAATGTATTGTGTTACTGATGTCCAATTGTTTAAATATTAATCTAAAAAATATAAAACCATACAAAAATAATATTTTCCTTATATGTACCTTTGCATATATGGTAGTAAAGTAAGACTTTCTTTTTCTTTTTTTTGCAAAATTTAACTTGAAATTGGATTAATAAAAATTAATTATTAAGCATCTGCAATAAAATACTTTGTCCAAATTCAAGAAATCTATTTCTTATGCTCCCCGCGTGGAATAGAAATCATATATCCTCTTTGGTCTCCCTATTTATACCACACACTATAAAATAATTTTAGGGTTAGAGTTTAGGATTAAGGTTTATAGAATTATGGGAAGGGTGTAGTTTTTAGGCTTTAGATTTAAGATTTATAATTTAGGGTTACGACTTAGAATTTAATTTTTGATTGTTGGGCACCAAATGGGGCAAAGGATTTTTATTCCCCACATGTCCCTCTCTACTCTGTTGCATGTCTTAACTTTTTTTCTCCGCAATTAAAGTTTTTATTAGGTAAAAGTAAACCTAAGTTGAGTGCCCTCGTTAAAATCCTCTTTCCTATTTTCATCCCTTATTTTGCTAAATGATCTGCCATATTGTTTTGATTTCTCAGTACATAAAGGACTTTCCCTTTGGAGATTTCTCGAGTCATCTCATCAATTTCATCAAGGAAGACCCACCAACGTCACAATCTTATTAAAGGGGTTGCTATCCAGTCTATGACTGATTACCTGCGAGTCTGATTCAACTAAAAGATAAGTCTTACCTCTTAACTTACTCAAACGAATCTCAATTTCAAACTTAAATTGGATTCTTGTCTTTATTTTATTATCTTTTTCAGTTCTATGTATTTGATTATTTGATCCTTTTATGTTGATAAACTTTAGAAAACAATTTTGTTTTGAAATTTTGGTTTTGTCTTGAGTACTTAGAGTAGTTTTGATGGAGGATGTTAATGAGGGTTCAATATTAGGGCCAATCAAATCTGATTTGAAGATCGGAGAAGTTGAAGAAAACATAAAAACTTGTCCCTAAATTGAAGAAAAATTGCCTAAAATTGAAGAACATGACCAAATTATTATTGAAGCTGAGCCTTTTGCTTGGATACCACTTGCAGATCATGTTCAAATTCAAGTTCAGCACCCTCTACTTATGCCTTGTTATGTAGATGGGAAGATTTTTAGATTACCAAAAAGATGGCTTGCTGAACGAAAACCTCGAACATCGCTAAAGTACATAGGAAAAGTGGACAAGGTTATTTCATTACCTTTCAACTTGTTTCGTGGTTTAATCTTTTGTTCACCAATTGTTCTATTGTTTATGTTCTGAATCAAACTTCTTATATCTTGATTTTATTCGAGATTCCTTCCATCTTGTCTCACTAACTAATTTTCCTTTTTATGGATCCCAAAAAAGTTAGTGAGACAAGATAGAATAAGTCTCAAATAAAATCAATATATAAGATGTTTAATTTAGAACATAAACAACAGAACAAGTGATGAACATAAGATTAAATCGATGAAACAAGTTGAGAGATAATGAAATAAACTTATCCACTTTTCCAATGTACTTTAGTGATGTTCGAGGTCTTCATTCAACAGGACATCCCTTTGGTAGTCTAAAAATATGCACATATACATAACAAGGCATAAGTAGAGGGTGCTAAACTTGACGATGAACATGATCTGCAGCTGGTTTCAAAGCCAATGGCTCAGCTTTAGTAATAATTTGCCCATGTTCTTCAAATTTGGGCAATTTTTTCTTCAGTTTCGGAACAAGTTTTTACATTTTCTTCAACTTCTCCAATCTTCACATCAGATTCTATTGGCCATAATATTGAATCCTTGGTAACACCCTCCATTGAAACTACTCTAAGTGCCTAGAAAAAAAACCAAGATTTCAAAACAAAATTGGTTTCTAAAGTTTATCAACATAGTAGGACCAATGAATCAAATATATAGAACCGAAAAAGGTAATGAAATAAAGACAAAAATTAAATTAAATTTTAGTTTGAAACTAAGATTCTTTTGAGTTGTTAAGGCGTGCAACCAAGTACAGAGGGACATGTGCTGGGCTTAAGCGCCTAAGGTTTAGATTGTACGTGATAGTTTTTTCTATTTTGAGGTGTGGGATTGAGTCACTTCCAATTGTATTTGAGGGTAGCAATGTGAATTTTGAATGGTACGTACCTATGGGAGTTTTTCAAGGTTGTAGTTTTTTAAGTTGGTGGTATGTTGCCTTACATTTGAATTCTGGAGGAATCTGATCAAGTTGCAATCCTTGAATTTCTCAATATTTGAATCACGTTCCTTAGTCTCCCTAGTAGGCAAAGATTGGGTGTGGTTCAGCTACATATGCTTGTTTTACCCTGGGGTTTTGTTTTGAATCGTGACTTTGATAGCATATTTTTTTATTTAGGGATTGTTTTGTTTTGTTTTTTCCTTGGGTGAAGTTCATAATCTCACTTACCTTTTGAATATAATTTCCTTGAACCTATGATGGTAAGAATGATTATTGGCAAATAGACTTTTGGTTAACTAAAGATTATTATGGAAACTGGGTCGACTTCTATGAATTTCAAATGTGACTCTGTTAGGGTATATATTGTTTTGTTTGGATTGACATGTTGTATTACATCTGACTTGAGTTGTTTTGGTTTGAATTTGGTGAATCTTTGTTTTGTACACTGGGTGTTTGTACTCTTTTCATGTAATACCCCAGAAACCGACATAGTAGTATGCTACTAATTTAATTGCCTTGTTCAAATTATAACCTGATTAACTTATGGGATTAGGACTAAATTTCTAATGAAGGATAAATGGGTGACTACTTTCATAAGGGGCCAAACTGAAAATTTAGTGAAAATCATATTTTGCATGATGAATGAGAAATGCCTTATGGTAGTTACACATGTTACCTAACCTTGAAATCCATATATGAGGGAGGAGAATGACTCTACGTTTGGGGTAAGGAAACCATTCCAAATCATCATCATCTTCTCCTTCACCAAGAACTAAAACCGAGAGATAGAAAGGGATAGTGAGAGAGAAAGTGAAATATTGAAAATTCTAGCTTAAACTTACATGTGGATTGAAATTAGGTTAACCTAAAAGGTAAATATCTTAAATTTTCTTCTTAATCAAGTGAATTACATGTTTAGAATTTTGAGGTATTTGGAGATGAATGTTGGATAGGATGAACTCTAAAGTTTTGGATTGTCACACATTCGAATGTTATACTTTGTGAATTGTGATGTGTTTGGTGGATTTACCTTATTATTGTGAATTCTTGATCTCTAGAGGGTTTAGTACTCGAATGGTAACATGGAAATGTAGATAATATATTGTTGGTTTTGTGAATTTTGTTGCAATTGAATTGTAGTCACATGTGATTGCTAAATTGCTAATTAGGGACTGTTTTGAAAGAATGAGTAGTTCAAGGATTAAATTGAATGAGTTAAGGACTGAATTTTGTAAGATAATAACAGGGAAAACCGTTTTAATTGTATGTTGGACTAATTTGTTTATATAAGAATCATGTGGATTGTTTTGGTGTACAAATACGTTTAGGATTAAATTGGAATCATGGATAAATAAGGGACTTTTTTGACATCATAGAAACAAGGGAGGGACTGATTTAAGGCTATAAGAAGTTATTATCACTTTAAAAGAAGTGTTAGATTGAATGTATAACAAATTAAAGATGCTATGAACACATGAAAAATGTATGTACAAGTTAGGGGCCGTTTTGTAAACCCCTAAGTATAATAGGGAATGTTCTGCCTTAAAATGTGAAGGGTGGACTGTTTTAGAAGGGAATGAATGAATAAAGGATCTTGTTCCCCTGTTTTGATTGCTTTAAAGACTATAAACTATTTAAAATGTGTATGCAAATTGCTAGGTCATTATCTATGAATGTGCTTGGTAGAATTGTTTTGAATTGTTTTGAAATGGATGCTTGAATGTATTAGATAGTTGCTGATTTTTGATTCCATTGTATTGAATGAATCATAGAGCAAGGAGTGGCCCTTGTTCAAGAAGAAAGAATTGGCCAAGCTAGTGGCAAACTAAAGGGGATTCAAATCCAAGATCAAAACTAGCTTGGAGTACTTGTGAGTGCAGCTAACCAAATGTATATGTTTATGATTTCTTGTCTCGCTAGTGTACATGATATTAAAGAAAAAAGGAAGAATAAATTAAGTTAAAAGCATGAAATTAAACATTAGCTTGAACTTGATATAATGACTAAATGAAAATAGAAAGTAATTACTAGACTTCTTCAATGCTTGACAACCATTCGATTTCTTATATGTACCAATGTGATGATAATGATGGTTGTTAGTTCGTCATAGGTATAGTGGCATGCCATTGAGTTTAGAGCTCTTTTGTGTTCGAGTGGACTATGGTCCAAGGCCAAGGACCTTATGTGGTGACAGTAGGAGGGATGTGTTATATGGTCTTTGGTGATAGTAGGAGAGAAATGACCAATGTCTTGTTTCTGGCGACAGTTGGGTGGTGACTCGTTACCTAGACAAACTATACACCAAGGTTGAACTAAAATATTAATAAATAAAAATCATATCATGAAGTTTACTTGCTACATGGAATGCATACTTGAATTGGAGATTGTTCATACTTGAATTGATATGTAAAACTACTACCTGCAAATGTTACTTGAAAGACAAGCTTGATATGAATCATGTTTATATTTGACTTGAGAATTATGAAATTTTCTTGTAAACGATACTTGATTGAGTTGAGATGTATTTAATCTTGAATTGAGATCCATGTTCATTTTTTGACATTGCTATCCGTATGCTATAAAGAAACGAGGCATGATTAAACTTTTTTGAAACTAGATTTCTCGCTTATTTACATTGTGTGTTAATAAGTACATGTTATCCATGGTGATAGGAATAAATGATTATATGTTTATGTACTTTAATATATCTCTTAAATACTACACTTACCCATGAACTCAAAAGCTACAAACCTTGACTAGATTTACTTGATTAAATGATACGTTTTCTAATAAATGGTTAGATTTAATAGCTACCTCACTAAGTACATCTTGTACTTATCACTCTTGTTTTAGTTCTTCCCAACCTACAGGTTAAAGTGTTCTCAAATCCAATTTCTTGAGCTTGAAGAAAAACGCAAGCAAATCTAGAGTATGACTCCATAATTATTTTGTAATGCTCCTAGTTGGTGGCACCTAGACTTGTCTATAGTTAATTCTATGTCATGAATTTTGCTTATTTTGAAAGTTTTTATATATGATCTTAATCTTTAAAGTTTGTGACGACTTGGTAGTTAACACTTTATACCTAATGTCATAATTTTATATGAATGGAATATTCATGACTTGATGAATGATGGAAATGATACTTGGTGAACATGAACCTGTTATAGTCGAATGTGCATGATATGAATCATTATATGCTTAGCTTACTTGTATGCTCTATTCGATTGATCAATGGGTTATGGTAGCTTGCTCCTAGTTCGATTGATAAAGGTTATGATGGCTAGCCATGATTTCTAAATGATGTCAATCTTGTTTGAGGACATGCCTATTTGAGATATGGTTTAAGTGTATGCACTTGATAGCATTTTTAGTTAAACCAACATGATATGCTTACATGTCTTGAATGTGATATCCTAAGACCATGCTTAGTTAATTTGATTTGAGTATGTCATTGTAAGCATGTTAGTTCATGTCATAAGATTGTTCAATATGCGCATACATGAGATTGGATTGAAATGAATGTGAACTAGTCCAAGTGTGTTGTTCGAATGCCATACATGATCACTTGAATAAGTAGTAAAAATCCTTGAATGTAATTTGAAAGTGTTTAACCAAATTGGTAACCTATAATGAATAAGAAGCATGTTCATACTTGTGAGATTGAGTTTGAACGCCTATGTTTCTTGTTTGTCCGTTAACTCATCTAATAGAGATGATTTCGAGAACTTTTAAATGGCTCATGTTTTGTGTTCCCAACACTCCCTAGTCGGTTTACTCCTAAACCGGGTGGGGTGTTACATTTCCCCATTTAGGCTTAGGGGGCTTTAATAAGGCAATCACCTGTGTTGAGCTCTCAATAAATAAAATTTCCATTGTTGAGCAAAAACTAAAAGAAATCCTAAAACCCTAAGTAGAATTTCTTATGTTATGTAATCTTCAAATTCTAGGTGTTGTGAATATGGATTGATGAATTACATGTTTCGACATTGTTTAGATGAATCTGATATCAGGTGATCGTTAAATCCACAAGGAAAAGCTAAATCGACCAACGAATGGATTGTCATCCAGCAGCAATCTTAGCCTCGAAAACTTTGTTGAGTGTGGTTTCAATCTAGGGGTTTGTTTGGTGCCATCCCGATTGCATTTATATTGTTACATTGGTAAGCTATGTATCGTAAGCTTGGTAAGCTTAGTTTTATGCTTATGTTTGTTGGTAATATGGATATGATACAATAATGTTATATGTTAAAATATAGAGCTTTTAGCTCAAGCGGGATTTTGATTTTTGATTTATGCTATGACATGAAGCTTTAAGCTCAGTTTTGATCTAAGATATACATGGATTAATGGACCTATATGGCCATCTTTGAAAATAAACCATGGAATCCTTGGATACAAGATAGCTTGTGATACAATTATCATGCTATAAAATTCATTGAGCTCATGTCTCGGGTGGGTTACGACCCAATGCATTATGATCCTTATTGGCGACAGTAAGATAGATATGTTTGTTCATTGGCGACAGTTGGAGGGTTGACCATTCTCAATATTTGGCTACAATTGGTTGGAAATTTGCGTATCCACTTGTTTTTTGTAATATAAGGAAACAAAAGGAGATTTATATTAAATCTTATGAACCATGCCAATGAACTTTGTCTTATGATAAGAACAATGAAATGTTTACGCAATGGAATTTACTTATAAACTATGCTATGCTTATAAACCTTGCTCATGAACTATGTTAGAAGTAAGAATGTAATGTGAACATTGATCACATATTCATTGTTGTTAACAACCTTACTAAGCTATATAAGCTTACTTCGTTGCATTCCATGCATTTCAGGTAAATGGACTCCATGATCGAGGTCGTGTCGCGAAGTCACTAGCGCATTCCATGTATGTAACTACTTTAATATAAGCCTAGTTGGTGGCATATGAACTAGGCATGGTTATATATTTTGATTGCATGATCTATGGATATTAGATTCTAATATAGGTTTGATGATGATGAGTTTGTGTGATGCATGAAAAAGACAAAGTAAATTCCCATTGTCGCAACCCTTTTTTTAAAATGAGGGCTTTGTGTTTTTGGAAAACTTTTAAAAAATCAGCGGAGTCGCCACCAATCTTTTTTTGAAAAGTGTGATTGGATCACTTTAAAAAGTGGTTATTTTAATAAACTATTTTTGTTTTAATAAGACAACGATTTTGGTCTACGAAAAACTAGAAAAGAAGTGCAGGGTCGGTTACACGTGGGAAAGGATTAGCACCCCCACAACACCCAAAATTGGTACCAAATTGATTTCAAAATCGTTTTCAAAACTGGAGTTTGCAAGTTCACGAAGGTTCGACTTTATTTGTCCATTTAATGAATATCAAACTATTTTAATAGCCTTATCGCTCAGAAATCAACTTTAATCACCGCCAACATTTTTGGCGCTAACCCGTCATTCCCTTTTGATAAGACACCACATAACATTAATTTCACTTTTTTCAAACAACATGAAAATTCAATGTGTTGAGCATTTTTTATTTATTCTAGGATTGATTGCTTTAAATCCTAAAAAGGTTTAAGTCTTTTATTCCAAATTGAGAGTTTGAGTTTGTTTAAGTGTGTTTTATTTTTTGTGAAGAAAATATTTCTACAATCACGTCTCTATCTAAGCTTTTAGAACCTAGTCCTAAGTTTTGGCCTATTTCTAAAGAACAAACAAGAAACCTAGATTTTTTTGTGTTTAATTGTTTATTGTTTTCTAAGAAAATCTCTTTATTCTTTTTATTTTTCAACATTAAAACTAAAACCCTTCTTTTTAACATTTTTAGTCTTATTGATTTTCTACATATTTTATATTTTCTGAAAATGTTTTTCCCTTTTAAAACTTTTAAAGTTATTATTACCTTGAAGATTTTTTATATTTTTAAAGCTTCTTTTAAAAAAGATGACTTTGAGATTTTTTTATTTTAAAACCTTTTAGTTAAATTATTTTTTCGAAAAATGATTTTTCATGTTTTCAAACTTTTATTCTCTAAAATTATATACTTGTAACCTATGGTTATTTTTATTAAAACCCTTTTTAAATTTTATCTTTTAGTCTTTTTGTAACATCCTCAAATATAACCTAAAAGTTATTTAAATTAATTGGTCAAGTAATTAATTTAATTAAAACAAATTACCTTTTTAGTAGACATTTTCGGTTAAAAGGGATTTAATTAGAAGAAAGAATTAATCAAAGGATTTAGGGGATGGAACTAAATTGAATTATGCAATAAAAGAGTGGACTTGCAAGTACAGACTCTTAATTTCTCTTAATTACCATTGGCTGAAAATTTCCTTAAAGGATGGCTTAGGGTGAAATTGACAAAACACAATTTCATTTTCACCAACAATCAATGTGTTGTTATGTTTCTCCTAACCACTCGAATCAGTTGAAAATTGAAAGAGAATGAGAGGGAAAAAAGTTTTGTTATCAGCCATGGAAACTCAAAGAAAAATTCTTGCATGTTAAGGAAATTCAACTAAGAAATTGTTTTTAAATAGCTCGGCGAGCTTCTTTCTTTGTATACTTCATGTTATGGTGTTAATTTCTTGATTGAAGCATGTTTTGATTGTGTTATATTGAATGATGGTTGCTGCAAATGTAACACCCTCGTCCCAGTCTAGACGACTGACCAGTTCGAGTAGGTTACACGGGGAAAACCAAAGTGATACCCGTTAAGGCCCCACCTCGGTTAGCAACCCTATAAAATTTCTTTTAGCATTATCTTGTCTAAATGCTTTAATACATCCTATGTGTTAGGACACGTAGCGGGAAGGACTCACGGTTACCAAACATACAAAACAGGCAATTAAACAACCCATTTTAGCCTTTACAACAAGCCTTATCGATACTCTAGAGGGCAGTATCGATACGTCTGGACTTGGTTAACACCCCCAAGTCAAACTAGGAAGACCGTATCGATACACTAGTAGACCGTAGTGATACGCCCTCAATGGTCAACTTCTCACGGTCAAACAACAAGGATTGTACCGACACACCTAAGACTCGTACTAATACGCCAAAATCTCGTCAATTTCTCAAATTTCTAGAGAGCTTTTGGCATATCGATACACCTTCGTGTACCGGTACGCTAAGCTTAAACTGAGGCCCAACGTGTAGGACCGTATCGATACAGCCCTTAGGCGTATCGATACGCCCTGCACTGCAAGCCTCCATTTAGCTGCAAAACGCACAAGGATTTAGCTATAGATGCATTTAACGACTTGACTAGCAACATGCCAACTCTAATACAACACTAGGCAACCAATAATAAGCATACGAAACGATTTAAACAATCAACAGAGCATCAAACACCACAGTAAGCATACTTAAGAGAAACTTGCATCCAAACTTACATAAAGGGTCTAATTAGCCAAAAGATACATGCATCCACTAGCAAGGTTTAAATGCTATCAAAACAACACATAAGCATTCATGGGGCATAGCTATAAGCCTTCAAAACACAAAGCATTTAGGCAACAACATAAACATGCTTCAACATTTAAAATCAACATAAGGAGTCTAAGAACGCTCCCACAAAACACGTAGCATTCCCATTTCTAAGCTACTACATTATTTACTAAACCATACTTGAGCAACTACCATAAGCTTGGATGCCTCTTTCCTTGCTCCTTGCTAACTCCACGCTAATGATTTGCATTGCCGAAAACGAGACCGTAAGCTAGAAGCTTAGTGAGGGAGCTCTAAAACAAAACAACGACAATGCAGGGTTCAAGCATATCATCCTTAAGACAACTTACAAGCATACATTTTGCACCAATATAGCAACCTAGCTAACATCACAAGAATGCATGAACATAGCATCTTACCTCATGTTATGACCAACAAGGTATAATAATTATCTTAACAACAACCACACATGAACAAGTATATTGGCAACTATTAGCTTACTCTGATATATGGATAACTTCCGTTAAGATTCTCACCCCCAATCTACTCAACAATAATATACCTTCAGTGGGATTACACTCTTCACCGGTCCTTGCATGGATGGGATTACACTCATCATCACATGCCCTTACGGATGAGATTTCACTCATCATCACGTAATAATATATATTTTCCAGTGGAATATTACATCACCGTACTCATCCTTGATGACTATATGTCACCAAGGCCATGCGCGAATTTGACTCAACCGTGTGCACACTCATCTTAATGATCGATCATTTATACTCGATAATTAACTAGTGCCAATCATACTATATAAGTCACACAATGATAATCCATCATGCATTTCAACATATCAAACATCACATACATCAATGTGTATAACAACATGCATAAACAACATATACTTCACGAGTCCACATTATGCACATTAAGAAAAACTCATAAAGCACGCAAGAGATTAAGCTACCAACTTAACCTCTACCTTGGATTGGCCTAGCAAGCACAATCCAACACCACAACCATACACTTGAACCAATTTAAAACCATTTTAAATGATTCCACTCACCGAACTTCCTTAAGCAAACTGAGAAAAGCTGAATCAAGCCTCCACACCTTCCGGAATTGCGCCCGAAGCCTCTTCAACGGTTTCCCTTGATTCTAACCAATCAAAAACAACTCATTACTACACAAAGCACCCACAAAACACTGCCACTAATCAGATTTCAACCACAACCATTTCACTACAATTTCAAGCCAAAGCTAACACCAAAAATTCCTATTTTCGTACTTCGCAACAACCCAGCAGAAAACCAACTATTCCAACACTCAAAACACCATTAAACACCCTCAAAATAACCTTCTAGCATTGCTATAACATCAGCCTCACTCTCCAACACCAAACTACCTCAAAAACCCATATTTTCACCCTTTTTAAATACCCATGAAAACCTATTTCGGGAATTTTGATAAAACTCCACCATTTTGAGATATAATGTACCTTAGGGCAAGATTAAATCATACCTTAACTCTACAAATAAAAAAAATTCGAAAATCCATTAAAGCCCCAACCTTTTTCTCAAACTTGAAAATCTCAACAATGGTGTTTACCAAAAACTAAAAGCATGAATGTGTTAAGAATGAAGAGGAGAAGTCAAAATGGTATTAACTTGATGAAAACACTTGAATTTGATGGAGAAAGGAATGGAATAGTGATTGGGGTTTTAGGGAGAGGTTTTTTTCGTGATATTTGGTAGAGGGAAGAAGATGAAGAGGATATTTTCAAAATCCCATTTTTCTCATCTTTTTCCCTAATTTTCAAAATCACAATTTTGCCATTAGTGAAAATCAAGCCCATTTGATTTTTTAAAGCAAAGCCCATTAAATTAAAACGAGCCCAACGACTCGAACCCGACTCACACACTTAACTCCCGACCCTAAAACCCAGGTATTACAACTCTCCCCAACATAAGGAATTTTTTCCTCGAAATTACCTGACTGAAAGAGATACGAAAACTGACGTTCCATATCCTCCTTTCTCTCCCAAGTGGCCTCGACCACTCCTCGACGTTGCCACCTCACTTTGACCAACTCAATCGATCAACCATGTAACACTTTGTTGTATGAGGCTAAGATCTCCACTGGTTCCTCATCATACGTCAAATCCGGATTCAATTCAATCTCTTCCACATGCATAACATGCGACAAATCTGATCTATACTTACGAAGCATCGAAACATGGAACACATTGTGAATCTTCTCTAACTCGGGTGGCAAACGTAGCCGATAAGCAACCGGACCAACTTGCCTCACAATCTCATACGGTCCAATGTACCTCGGACTCAACTTCCCTTTTCTGCCAAATCTCATAACCTTCTTCCACGGAGAGACTTTCAAGAACACTCTATCTCTCACGGAATACCCAACTTCTTCCCTCTTCAAATCGGCATAGGACTTCTGCCTATCTGAAGCTGCCCTCAAACGATCACAAATCAATTTCACCTTTTTGGTAGTTCTCTTAAGAAAATACGGCATCGGTAACAACTTCTGACCTTCTTCGGCCCAACAGATCGGAGTTCTACATTTTCTACCATACAAAGCCTCATACGGAGCCATCTGAATGCTCGACTGAAAACTGTTATTATATGCGAACTCGACAAAAGGAAATTGCTTCTCCTAAGTACCCTGAAAATCAATAATGCAACAATGCAACATGTCCTCTAAAATCGGTATAACCCTCTCTGACTGACCATCTAACTCAGGATGATACGATGTACTGAAATTCAACCGGGTACCCAAAGTTGTATGCAAACACTCCCAAAATCTGGCTGTAAATCTCGGATCTCAATCTGACACAATCGACTTCGGCACACCATGCACTCTCACGATCTCACCGATGTACAAATCGGCCAATCTGTCTAAGGAGTAAGTCATGTTAACAGCTAAAAAGTGAGCACACTTCGTGAAATAGTCAAATATAACCCAAACTGAGTTCTTCTTCGTAGGAGTCAAAGACAAACCCGAAATGAAATCCATGGTTATACTTTCCCACTTCCATCCTAGAATTCTCAACGGTTGCAACAAACCCGAAGGAACCTGATGTTCCGCCTTCACTCTCTGACATACCATACACTTACTAACAAAGTCGGCTATGTCTTTCTTCAAGCCAGCCCAAAAGTAATCAGTCTTCAAATCACGATACATCTTCGTACTACCGGAGTGCATAGCAAACGAGATACTATGTGCTTCGGTCAAGATCGTACGTCTCAAATCACTATCATCTGGCACAACTATTCTATCTCTGAAACACAAGACCCCATCAACACTGAAACTGTAGTCTGATGGTCTACCCTCGACTATGTCTTGCACGTGAGGTGCCAAAGATCTATCTAAGAGTTGTTTCTCTCTAATCAACTGGCCTAAAGTAGGTCTAACCTGAAGCTCGACCACTAAACCACCATCACCGAACAAACTCAAACTAGCAAACATGGCTCTCAACTCAACGACTACCTTCCTACTCAAAGCATCTTCCACTACATTGGCTTTACCCGGATGGTACTCAATCGTAAGATCATAGTCCTTAAGCAACTCTAGCCACCTACGTTGTCTAAGGTTCAACTCTCATTGCGTCACAATAGACTTCAGACTCTTGTGATCCGTGTACACTGTGCATTTCTCACCGTACAAATAATGTCTCCAAATCTTCAAGGTAAACACAACTGCGGCTAGCTCTATGTCACGTGTCGGATAGTTACGCTCATAAGTCTTCAACTGTCTCAAGGCATAAGCCACCACTCTTCGGTCTTGCATGAGAACACAACCTAACCCTACATACAAAGCATCATTGTAGACTACATACTCTTTCCCCGACTCTGGCTGAATCAAAATCGGTGCATTAGTCAAAGCTTGTTTCAATTTCTCAAAGGCTTGCTGTCTCGCATTTGACCACTCAAACTGAACATTCTTCTGAAGTAACTTCGTCAAAGGATCGGCTATCTTCGAGAAACCTTCCACAAACCTCCTATAGTATTCAGCTATGCCTAGGAAACTATGAATCTCGGTCACAGGCTTCAGTTTCTTCCACACAACAACGACCTCTATCTTCTTCGAATCAACTCTAATCCCATCGGCTGATACAACATGTCCTAGGAAGACTACTTCTCGGATCCTGAACTCACATTTACTCAACTTTGCATACAACTGGTTGTCTAGCAAAGTCTGCAAAACCAACCTCAAATGCCAGTCATGATCTTCCTCGGTACGCGAATACACAAAAATGTCATCTATGAAATCAACAACAAACTGGTCTAAGTACTGATGGAAGATTCTATTCATCATGTCCATGAAAGCAGTCGGTGCATTTGTCAACCCAAGCGGCATAACTAATAACTCATAGTGACCATATCTAGTCCCAAAAGCTGTCTTCGGTACATCAACCCCTTTCACCTTCAACTGGTAGTAATCGGATCTCAAGTCAATCTTCGAAAAGACTGACGCCCCTCTCAACTGATCGAACAAGTCATCAATACACGGCAAAGAATACTTGTTCTTCACTGTCAACTGGTTCAACTGTTTATAATCAAATCACATTCTCATATTGTTGTCTTTCTTCTTCACAAACAAAACTGGAGTGCCCCAAGGTGAAGAAATCGAACGGATAAAACCTCTATCTGACAACTATTGCAACTAAGTCTTCAACTCTTTCAATTCTTTCGGTGCCATACGGTATGGAGCAATCGAAACAAGAGCTGAATCTGAATAAGTCTCTATGGAAAACTCTACTTCTCTATCAGGCGGTAGACCCGACAATTCTTCCAGAAACACACTCAGAAAATCACACAATGTCTTGATATCTTGAGGTCTAACTTCACTCATGTTCGGATTCATCACGTAGGCCAAGTACGCCTCGCAACCCAACTCAACCAACCTATGAGCTTCTAGAGCTGAAACAACATTCG
This sequence comes from Hibiscus tridactylites, assembly GCA_958450335.1. NCBI lineage: Eukaryota > Viridiplantae > Streptophyta > Magnoliopsida > Malvales > Malvaceae > Hibiscus > Hibiscus tridactylites. The sequence goes on along the minus strand of OY288289.1, from coordinate 18,898,932 downwards.
ACAAGAACTTCACATTCTCACCTACTACTCCAATCTCATAATCATCCGCAAGCTTCAGGAAAACCCTCTTGGTCTCAAAATCTATCCTAGCTCTATGTTCAATAAGCCAGTCCATACCAGAATAACATCAAAGCCATAAAACGGTAACTCCATCATATCCACTAGAAATACATGCCCTTGAATCATTAACAGACACCTTCTGTACATTTTCCTAACCACTACTGTATCCCTAAAGGAAATAGTAACACCAACACCTACCTCTAGTACCTCACAAGGTAAATTCAACAACTTTGCATGCTCACTCAAAATATAAGAATGTGTGGACTCAGAGTCAATCAAAGAAAGCAAACTCAGAGACTGTATCGAGAAGTTACCTGCAATCACATCCATGTCGTTTTGACCCTCTCGCTGAGCATAAACTCTAGCCTAACCTCCACCCTCTAGCTGAACCACAAATACATGCGCTATGTTCTTCTGGCCATCATTTCTCGGCTGGAAGTTACCTCGACCGTGTCCACGGCCTCTCTGAAAATCAATAGCTCTAGCACGAGCCTGAACCTGAACTGGTGCATACCCGACCTGATGTGGACAATCACGCCTAATGTGATCTCTAGCTCCACAGTTCCAACAAGAGTGAAAGTTCCCCCAACACTCACTAGTGTGATTCCTCTCGCATTGAGCACACTCGGGCAAACGCCCACCGGCTCTCTAGCTCTCTAACCGGAACTAGAACCACCAGAACGATTGGTCAAACCCAAATTGTACTCTATGTCCTTGGCCCTAGCGACCAAGACATCAAAATCTGTGTAGTCAGTAGCCAAGGTGTACCTATTTATCTCCTCACTCAACCCGTAACGGAAACGGTCACAACGTTCCCTCTCAGTAGGAACAAGCTGAGATGCATACTGACTCAACCTGACGAACCATATATCATACTCGGTCATTGTCAAGTTCCCTCGAAGCAATGCCATAAACTCTCTCTTCTTCTCGTCAAGATAATGGGGACCCAAATACTTCTTGCGGAATGCTGACTTGAAGAAATCCTAAGTGATCTGCTTCTGGCATGCCAGTAGTAATGGTGACCCACCAAGTGTAGGCATCGCCCTAAAGCAATGAAACAACACACCCTAATCTGCACACTCTAGTACAACCCATCTGTGACAAAATACGGACAGTCTTGTCAAACCAAGTCTCGGATCTCTCGGGTGCAAACCCTCGGAACTCTTTGCCTCCCAAACTACGATGTCTCTCAAGTGGCAAACTGGGGCCCTCACCCTGAGGTTGTGCCACTACCTGGTCCCCAGCCACTACTGCCTAAAAAGTCCCGGCTATCGCCTGAACTAGTGGAGCAAAATCTATACCGGACGGTCCTTGGCCAACCTGAGGTCCTACAGCCTCGGCTCTCGCCTCACTCCCTCTGGACGAGGAGGAGAAGGAGGTGGAGGAGGAGCCCGCGCCTCAACAACTGGCTCAACTCCCGGAGGTGCTGCCCATGGTTCCGGATGAACCATCCTAGGCCTCCTTCTAGGTCTCATCTCATAGCCAGCAAGATAACAACTACAACAAACAAACACATAAGGATTAAGTTAGCAAAGGGGGATGGAACTAAATTTAATTCAAACAAATTACCTTTTTAGTAGTCATTTTCGGTTAAATGGGATTTAATTAGAAGAAAGAATTAATCAAAGGATTTATGGGGTGGAACTAAATTGAATTATGCAATAAAAGAGTGGACTTGCATGTCCAAACTCTTAATTTCTCTTAATTACCATTGGCTGAAAATTTCCTTAAAGGATGGCTTCGGGGTAAACATGACAAAACACAATTTCATTATCACCAACAATCAATGTGTTGTTATGTTTCTCCTAACCACTCCAATCAGCTGAAAAATGAAAGAGAATGAGAGAGGAATATGTTTTATTATCAGCCATGGAAACTCAAAGAAAAAATCTCGCATGTTAAGGAAATTCAACTAGGAAATTTATTTTAAATAGCTCGGTGAGCTTCTTTCTTTGTATACTTCATGTTGTGGTGTTAATTTCTTGATTGAAGCATGTTTTGATTGTGTTATATTGAATTTTGGTTGGTGGAAATGTAACCCCCTCGTCCCGGTCTGGACAACTGACTAGTCCGAGTAGGTTACACGGGGAAAACCGAAGTGAAACCCGTTAAGGCCCCACCTCAGTTAGCAACCCTAGAAAATTTCTTTTAACATTATCTTGTCTAAATGCTTTAATACATCCTATGTGTTAGGACACGCAGCGGGAAGGACACACGGTTACCAAACATACAAAACAAGCAATTAAACAACCCATATTAGCCTTTACAACAGGTCGTATCAATACTCTAGAGGGCAGCATCGATACTCCTGGACTTGGTCAACACCCCAAGTCAAACCAGGAAGACCATATCGATACACTAGTAGACCGTACCGATACGCCCTTAACGGTCAACTTCTCACGGTCAAACAACAAGGATTGTACCGATACACCCAAGACTCGTACTAATAAGCCAAAATCTCGTCAATTTCTCAGATTTCCAGAGAGCTTTTGGCGTATCGATACACCCTCGTGTACTGGTACGCTAAGCTTAAATTGAGGCCCAAATTGTAGGACCGTATCGGTACAGATCGAAACGGATTTGACCATTTTGGTACTCGGGTGCGTTCCGAGACCCGTATCGAAACATGGCTCTCTAGAAGCTAAAGTGTTCCGAAACAGTCTTACCCGTTCTGAAACACTATGGCCATTTCAGGCCCTGTTCAGAAACAGTTAAGGGTGTTTCGATACACCTTTCCCTGCAACTATATATTTTTCTGGTTTTTCACATCTTTTCACATTCAAACACATCCAAACATGTCCCAACACCTACCACAACATACTAGCAACATGTTTAAGCATCAAGATCATCATGATGAAGCGTAAACTAAAGCATGGCATCAATCATGCAATCACTGAATCTATAGGCATGCTCTCTAATCATAAAAACCATATGGAAGCCATAAACCACAAGACCAAACCATATAGGTCATTTACAAACCACAAATGCCATAGCAAACTTGCAACAACCACAGGGAGTTCAAAATACATCTCCCAAAATCAACCATAGGCCCCCATTGCCAAATATCATTACTAAAGCATACGAAAACATCACCATACATGAGCTTCTCACTTCCTTGGATATCCTTAGCCTCCTTGCTGCCCAAACACGTCTCAATTATCCGCATTGTTGGTAAAAGAGAGCTTAAGCACATTTGCTTAGTGAGGCAAGCTCTAAGAAAACCAACACAACAATGCAACTTTAAAACTCTATCTCAAAAACCATTTTCTACAACATGCTCTTTCTATCTCATGCTTGAAAACCATTTCAAAGCTATTCTCCATTTGAAAACACATGTACCTTTATTCTAACTCATGCATTAAACTAATACAAATCTCATGGCAAAGTCATACTCATGCTTAACAAAACAAGCATTTCATAACCACAATCTCATATGCATTTTCTCAAGCATAAATCATCTCAACATTTGGTACATGTGAATCAAATAAAATTTCATATATTGACATTTCATATTACATCTTTACTCGGATATGTGAATTAGCTTGACTAAAAGTCAAGTCCTACCCCAGTGGAATCTCACATCACCGGACTCTCATGGTGGTATCTCTCTTCGCCACAAAGCTTGGGTATTTCACCAAGACCTACCCCGAAGGTATCTCTCATCATCGGATTCTCACTTTGGATTGGGATGGCACTACCCCCATTGCCCGACTCCAAAGAGCACTTACGAATTTTTAGTTTATAGTGCACTTTCATCCTATTGGTCGACCAATTATATCCGATAATTATCTCGTCATTTATGCCAATATATTACATCAAAAACATCATCTCACCTATTGTTTTGATCCAACATTTCTCAAATCATTCTCATCCCATTTCAAAACCACAATTCATGCATTTCATTTAATCAAAATCTCAAGACTCTTTTCATAGACATGCTATCACATGAGATCAACACATAACATCTTTCCATGTTATAAATCATGCATAAAACAGCAGGAATTTGTCTATCTCAAAATAAGAGCATGTTAAAAGCATTTAGGGGCATCAACCACATATTGAGAGAAAATCTAGCCATACTTACTTCTGGACTTAGGTTGGTGTTTCAAACAAATCCTAAATTCCCATACCTTGTTTCATTTTCCCTCAAGGACTTCTAAAACCATTCGCACTCACCGATTACGTTTCGCTTGCTTGCCGAAACAATATCTAGGCTTCTGGCACCTCCGCATCAACATCAAAAGTGTCCAAAGATGTCTCCCATGTTTATTACACATAAGAGCAGAGGACTAATGCATCATCATGCATTGAAATCACCAGCCACTCATTCTAACTCGCTGCACTACTCAAAAACACCATTTCGGCTACCCAAAATAACCGAAATCACCTCCAAACTTTTCCAAAACAAATCCTAGCAAAGATCTATCAATTCCAATCATTTCTAAACCTCAATCAACACCAAAAATCACCATAAACACGTCCTTATATCTCCAGCAACAACAGAACACCAAGAACACTCCAAAAACCACAAATCTAGCATCTAAAACATTGGAATCCAAATCTATTCGGGAATCATTGGTTAAAACCTCATTCTTAACATCAATTACCATCCAAAATACATTAGAAATCAACCTCAAAATAGAGCTTAACAAAGAGTTACGAAAATCATCAAGATCTCATCAAGAATCTTGAGTTTTACAACAATGTCATGCTTTTAACATTAAAACAACTCAAAAATAATTAACAAATGATGTGAGAACTTGGGAATTTCAGTAAAGAACTGATCATTAGATGAGAAGGACGGAACTTACTTCTAATGGCTGATTTCTCCTCAATTTAGGCAAGATTTCTTAAAAATCCAAAGTAAAAACAAAAGGATTTGATGAGATAAAGATTAGAAATCCTTAGGAGAATGAAATCTCAGCAAAAGAGATGAAAATCAAAGATTAATCGGTAAGGGAATTGTATTTGGCTGAGTGGAAGTTGTGAGAAAATGAAAAGAGGGAAAAAGATCGTAAAGTGGTTATGAAAAGTTAAAATAGGATTTCTCTCTTAATTATTTTTATTAAATCATTATTAAAACACCCAAATTAAAGAGAAATCTGATGAAATTTTTTTTGGTAAAATTAGCTCCTTAAAGATTCAAAGTTTCAATCCTTTACAAAACATTCACTAGTCATCTTTTACAAAAACTGCAATTTGGTCACTACACCGAAATGTAGTATTTCTAAATCCCATTTTGTAAAATTGTTTTCACCATAACCATTTATATAATAAATGATGATTTTTGATATTTTTCCATATTTTTTAAACATCCCGAACTAGGTGTTCCCTAAATAACCCTTAAAGATTCGAACCGTTCTCGACCGGCCCGACTCAACCTCTAAAACATCTAGGCCCAAAACCAGGGCGCTACAGCCTGCAAGCATAATATCACCTGAATTAAGTACGATTAGTTAACACTATCGTATTTTAAAATTTAAACTTGTCATCCTTCAAGATGGGACCGATGAAAATTTCTCATAAAAAGTTGTCTGAGGGTTACAAATCAATGCAGAATATGCTGTCAATCTTGGCGGAAATGGGGACCAAGTCGCATAACTCATATTATAAATTATCCAAAAATCCAATTTTGTTAGTCCATAATAGAAATCAATAATTATGATTGCATATCGAATTAATATGATATAATTGTGCAAAGATAATGGTTTAGATATGAACCTGGCGCATTCCTCTATGGCTTCGCACGAATACTGAAGTCAAGTAATACTTCTTGGATGTTTTGCATTCTTTCCCAAGTCATTTCCATGTATCAATTTCTAATGTTCTTCCACATCACGGTGCAGCACAAACATTTTCGTGTTTGCTTCATGTAAACGTAGCTGGTTTAGCAGCTGCATCCTGTCACATTCTCTAAGTCCTTATAGCAGCTTCTTTTACTTTTGGATGTTCAAATTTAAGCTTCTCAAAAGCCACCTTCAATTTTCCATACACCTTCACGAAGTCCTCATGCTTAGAAAATTTTGCAAAAGTGCCTACATAAACAATAATGAAAACATAATACAAAATTCATTCATAGACGTTAAGAACATACAATGCTAACAACTAACAACGTAGCATGGCAAATGGATATGTTCTCACAATTTTCCTAACTACTTCCTCCCTACGTTGCCTCCCATTAGTATATTGTAGGGTATCTAGTATCCAAACTTCCCCACGTGTCATATGCAAGACACACAAGTACCAATCCCATAAATCTTTCATGGGGATGAATATCTGCAAAATGTTTTCTCCTCAACTAAATTAAAATTGACCTTATCCTCAAACAAATTGTAAAACCTATAACCCATATAACAACTAAATCCTTTAAACCATTTCTACTTACTATATCAGCGCCAACATAGTTGCATACAATCTCCTCAACTAAATCCCATAATACTTCATTGTACCAGCATAAGACTGCAAACGATGACGTTGTGGCATGCAATGCCTCTCATTTCTGGCTACAAAACAATTAATAATGTTTGTTATTTTTACAATCGAAAACAATTTATCAAAAATGACATATGGCATAAACATTGTATAAGATGGTAACAAAAACATACATCAAGATAATAAGGCATAAAGGCTCAATGTTTATTTTTTTTCCATCACCTCCTTGCGAGCCTCGCACACGGACACCATGTCAATAATCTTGCAAATATACAAAACAATAATGACCACTTAGCAAAATAGGCTACAAATTCTTCATATAATTTCAAGCCATACGCGTTATTTGTTACACTAACCATTTCGTCGGGCTGTTGATTGGGTCGTAACGTATCAATTTCTCTAACAGTGCAACAAATGTTGTCGAATTTAATGACCACATAGTTACATACAAACATTGTGTTATGTCTTTTATTTTACATTTCACAATATCACAATGTGAAGTTTTAGAATTGAAGGCTACTCTTGCATCAACGAGTTATTCCATAAATAATCATAGTAGGCACATTCTTCATCATGAAGCCTATCAGGTTGTACAATATACGGAAGTTCTATTGACTCTTTCTCAACCTTTCAAAATAAAGATTGAAAGGTATGATGACAACAACAAAAATTACAAATTATGTCACCAAAAATAATGATTGTATAACCATTAAGGTACAAAAACAATCTAATTTCCAATGTTCACTTCGATGGGCTAAAGGCCCAATCAAGTTCAATGCATATGGAAACCGCCATTTACTATTACAACAGTAAAACACAACCAAGGTTTTCCATTCTATTGAATGGTAATTACTACAAAACATAATTGTTCCAAATTAACTTCCATGATTATCTTTTCCATGTCTAGGGAATTTTCGACTAACCTGGTGGATAAGTGGCAGATCCTACAATATAACATTACGCTTGTCAAGACAAGAACAAGATGACAAGGATCTTTATTTAAATAAGGTTGGCTGATTTTATCTCATTCTATATCGGCGTTGGATAGTCAAACTGAATTCCATCTAAATTTAACCAGCGCCTAGCTCCACCTTCGGATGTTTTGAATTTAGAAGACAAAGTATTTTCTACTGTTTGTGACCTCTCCCCCATTAAATTACGAGAAACAATCCTATTAAATTCATTCACAATATTTTCCCTATTAGCCTTCATATCCCTTGACATCTTCCGCAAACTACTTTTCATTTCAAACAAAAATGCTTCGACAACCTAATTAACAACTTTGATTTTGACTTCAATAACGTTTATCTTCTGTACCAAGATCTACTTCAAGAAAATCATGTTGGCACACACTTCTGCGACGTCTTCAGAAAAAAAAAACTCAATTTCTCTCCAAACTTCTTATCATATATCCTCCTCATATTGTCCAAAATTTCCTCAACTTTTATTTGCTTCTCAATTCCCATATTGACGACCTCTTTTAGCCCATTCACCTCGGACATTATTTTCTCCCCACCTTTAATTTTCTTCTCCTTTGCCCTATTGACAACCTCTTTTACTTTTTCCACCTCCAACATTATTTGTTGAAGCATCTCCAACATTATCTCCCTCGTTGTACCACCATCGTTGCATCTCGCAACGTCATACTCCGTGAAAGCAACCTTGCAAATTAAATAAATATTCAAGTTTCGCCTTCCACATAATAAATGATTAATACAATGACTCATAATGTATTACCTTAGGCCTCTTCAAAGCTTTGTTGCCTTCATCTGCTTCCATGACTTCCACAGATTCCTTGACTTTACGTGCTTTCTTGTCTAACTTTTTACAAACCTACGAATGACAAATTCAAATGAATTTAACATTTATTACACATAATAATCAATTGAAACCTACCTTAGTAGTCACTTTTTCCTCTCTTTGCTTCAATGTTATACATTCACCTTTACTGTAAAACGATAAAAAAAATAAAGGTATACATTCAATTATTCATTCATTATGCATTTCATTTCAATAAGACCAATATCAACTTACTAAAACTAAAATTTCATGAAGGGGGGACATGTTTTTTTCCCGTACCCCTTATAATATATGGCCAGCATCTCAGACAGAACAACTTCATTACCATATTTATGACCAACTTCTTTAGCATTACAATCTCTATCAGCAACTTCCTTAGCAACTTCATCAGGACCTTGTTTACCAACTTCATCATTATCATCTTTATCACCAAATTATTTACCAATTCTATCAGCATTTTCGTCAAAAACGAGATTCAGATTTGCAGTACTCATCCTGAGAATTAAATCTTCACATGAATCAGTGCAAAAGCAAACGAACCCACTCATAAATAAACTCATCCTCATTACATACAAATCTAACCTTTTTGGTTCAAACTGATTTTGTACCATTCTCAAAACAAATATATAAAAACCCAACCTCGAATATATTCAGTTATACATATTTCCTCGAACATGAAATGCAATTCGATACCAAATTTTCAAAACGCAATCCCTAGATTTCAATTATTTTGCAAATAAACGAACCTTAGAGGTTTGTGTTGTTTCCTTCGGGATGGAGACGACTACACAGGTTCAATTGCATACCTAAGTTAAGGTTTTGATCCTTTACACACTAACTGAAACATAACTTCAGAGGTTTATTCAGGTTTTCGGTTGGGAAATAGAAGGTTCGATTCTCATTCCATACATTCTTCACTTTTACGGTTTCTCTATCTACTTTTATAGAATCCAGCATACCTTTCTCCAGGTTTCGCTACTTATACGTGAGTTTCGAAATTTACTACACAAACATGTATTCTTAAAGTCACTTTAAACATTTTCTACATGTTCCGGAACATGTACAAAAGTACCGATATCAGGAGAAAAACGCCAACTGTTACGCATTAACCCAAATGTTACTTTCACATAATACTTGTTGAGCTCGATGGTCACAACTGAGATGCTTGCCAAGAGGTGGAGAAGGTTGATTTTTGGGTGTTTAAGTGGAAGCTATAAGATAAGAATTGAACACAAGGATTTAGAGTGGTTCGACTTTCTAACCCAAAGCCTACATCCACTACCTTAGCTTCCTACTAAGGATTTCAACCAAATTTACTAAGAATTTCGTCCATTTTTCTCGGATTAGGAGGAAACTGTTACAACGATCAAGCTTTCTTCCCAAAGCTTGATCAAGCACACTCTTACAAAAGAAATTCTAAGCAAATTGAAATCCCTCTAATATGTATTTGTTTACACTATTAAGCACTCACCCAAAACCTAAACACTTGAGAAAATTTGACAATGTTTAGCTCACTAGTGTTGTCTATACAAGAAATATGCAAATTTATCTCTAAAGACAATTTGACATCATAATGTTGTAAAAATTGAGGCATTAGTCTTCCCTTGATGCTTGGAGGTCCCTTTTATACTCTCAATTGAGTTTGTAGCCATTGAGAACCTGATGAGTATTTATTTTTGTTATGTTTTTGGTCCTTATTTCGATTAAATATATGTTTAAGGGACTTAATTGGGTTGTTTTATGATGTTTTCATGCAGGAGACGTGATGCTGAAAATAAGCTGGAATTTTGCAGAAAATGCTGGAGTCATGGGCAGATTCGTGGGCATGAACCATGGCATGAATGCTGACTGGGCGCCACATCAGCGTCTTCTAGAAGATGACGTCAGCAGTAGTGATAGCTTATTAGGTCGCTTATCAGATAGCTTATCACCGGATTTTTTAAATTTTAAATTTTAAACTTTGGATAATTATTTTGTTTAATTTTAATTATCTTTTAGGTTTTACCTAGGTTATTTTGAAACACTATAAATACCCCTCTTTGGGGTAAGTATTGTCATCCTTCAATTAGAAATTAAACATCATTTCTTCTTCTCTTGGAAATTCTTCTATTTTTAGTTTTTCTTAAAGTTCTTTTCTTTTAATTACTTCCTAAATGTCGAGCATGATTAATTTGATAATCATGCTCGGCTAGATATTTATAAGCCGAAGGCTTTTGCAATGACGCGTTCTCAAGGCGAGGTTTTAAACTATGCTTCAAACATTTCGAAAACTTCTCTCAATTTCTTCAAATTTTATTTTCTAAATCAAAATGATTTTTTTTAACCCAAAGATTGACTTTGGAGAAAAACAATTGTTTTGATCCATCAAGTGGGAGGGAGGATCGATTATTGAAACAAATCTGACTTCTGGGGAACACACTTAGTAAATATATTACTAAGGGATTTTTTGATCGAATCGTTTTTATAGAAATGACTTTTCGAGTTGGTTACGAGCTTAAGTAATTTGTTTTCTCAAACATTGAGCTGGTTTAGACAAATTATCAAAACCGAAACCAAAAATTGATTTTGGAAATTCAGTTTACAAAGAAAAACACAAGGATTGACCTTGAAGTAATTTTGCCAACAGGGTTTTTCGAAATAAAAATCTTTACCAAGGAACCAAGTAGAACAAGTCAACGCGGAAGCCTGAGGCTGATAATCTCATATTTACTTTAAACTCTTTTAAAAGCTTTCTTTTACTTTCTTAAACAATTACATTTCATTACAACAAACCCCCGCCTAAATCACATCAACATAGCTCCATCAACAACTCTTGGTTCATAAACTACAAAAGCGCGACAAGGAAAGTTCAAGTCTCTGTGGGTTCGACTCCTACTTCCCTATCTATATTTAGTTTAATTTCTTTCTTTATTTATTTATTTATTGGAAGAAGGAAATTATTCTTGACACGTTACGATGCGTGTCAAAATTGGCACCGTTGTCGGGGACTTCGACAACTTTTACTGTTTGTTTTTTATTGTTTATAACCAGGAGAAATCCGGGAGAACATGTTAAATACATCCCAAAAATCAAAGCCAAATGGGAAACAACGAACAGACGATCCAGTAGCTGATCAGGGCAACAATGGACAATCAGCCCTTGTGTATAACCTTTCCGAATGATGAAACGCCTTTCCAACTAAAAACGGGCTTGATTCATCTACTACCAACCTTCCATGGTTTGCCCAACGAAAACCCACACAAACATTTGAAGGAATTTCATATGGTTTGTCTAAGCAACAAGCCTCAGGGAGTATCCGATGACCAAATTAAACTTAGAGCTTTTCCATTTTCTTTAGTAGATATAGCAAAAGATTGGTGATTTGATTTACCCCCAAACTCTGTTACAACCTGGACTGACATGGCTAAACTCTTTCTTCACAGGTTCTTCCCTGCGGCAAAAGCGAGCGAAATAAGGCGCAACATCTTGATCATTCAACAAAAAGAATCTGAATCTTTATATGAATACTGGGAGAGGTTTAAAATGTTGTGTGCAAATTGTCCACAACATGGATTGTCGTAACAAACCCTCCTTCAGTATTTTTATGAAGGAATGACGCCTATGGATATGAAAGTAGTGGATGCGGCAAGTGGCGGATCTCTAGTCAATATGACCCCAACAACGGCTAAAACACTGATATCAACCATGGGTGCCAACTCACAAAGGTTTAATCAATCTAGCGAACCATCTCGAAGTGTTCGTGAGGTAAGCAAAATTTCTTTAGAAAATAAGGTTGATAAATTAGCTGAAATAGTGCATACTCTTCTTGCGGGAAAAAAAGGGAACAGCTAGACTTTGTGGGATCTGTACTAGCCCAGAACATCCGACAGACTGTTGTCCGATGATTCAGGAAGATGATGTCGCCCAAGCCAATGCCATAGGAAATGCATACAGTCGGATGTGGAGAAACCAGTCAAACTATGGATACGCAAACAACCAGAGACAAAATCAACCCTACCCACAACAAAAGACATCTCTAGAAACTTTAGTTGAGCGTTTAACGATGTTCCAAGAGAAATTCCAAATTCGTACCGAGGCCCACTTACAAGAGATATACAAACAAATAAGCCAGCTAGCAAGCCGTCTTGATTCCAAAGGTAAACTTCCTTCGCAAACCGAGACAAACCCTAGGGAAAATATAAGCGCCATCACACTTCGTAGTGGGACAATTATAGCTCCAAAAGAACCATCAAAAAACAACAATCCCACTCCTGCCATGGAAGAAGGTAACAAAAAACAAAATAACTCGCTACCATCATCTCCTCCTTCTTCTCCACCTCTTGAAATCACACCTCTTTTCCCATCACGATTAGTAAAACGTGACAAAAAGGCTGAAGAGAGAGAAATTATTGAAGTATTTAAAAAGGTCCAAGTGAACATTCCCCTCTTGGAAGTCATTCGCCAAGTGCCAAGGTACGCTCGTTTTCTTAAAGAGCTCTTTACAACCAAGTGAAAACTCACCGGGCACGAAAAGGTAAATTTCGGAGAGCACGTTTCTGCAGTTTTCCAACGTAAGTTACCACCTAAAATGAAAGACCAAGGTATGTTTGCTATACCCTGCCAAATTGGTAACCTATCTATTAAACGTGCTATGTGCGATCTTGGGGCTTCAATAAATGTAATGCCGCTTTCTGTTTATAAAATGATAACTAATGATCCTTTGAAGGAAACCAGGATTACGATACAGTTGGCGGATCGATCAGTCATCTATCTAGAAGGAGTGTTGGAAAATATTTTGGTAAAGGTAGATGTCTTATTTTTCCTTACGGACTTCTACGTGATCGACATGGCTCACGATAAAACAAACCCTTGCTCCGAAGTGTTGTTGGGAAGACCATTCCTTAGCACAGCAAACACAAAAATAGAAGTAAGGAGCGGCCTTTTATCCATGGAATTCGACGGTGAGGTAGTAGAATTTGATGTTTATAAAGCAATGAGGTATCCTGATCAGGTTGAATCTATTAACTCAATTGATATTGTTGATCATATATAGAAGAATATGTAGATACTAATGTTTTTAATAACTTTGATATAGACTATGAGCTTTGCGATAATGAGGCAGAAAATGAGGACGAATCTGTTTCCTTTATTAATTCTGATTTAGCTTTAACTCCATCGAAGAATAAACCTTTGCCATCTATTTTGCAGGCTTCGAAGTTGGAATTAAAGGAACTCCAATCCCACCTTAAGTACGCCTTCTTAGGAGATAAGGATACCTTACCGGTTATCATTTCGAACGAATTAACCGGAGAGGAAGAAGTCGATCTTGTCATAGTCCCGCGGAAGTATAAGGAAGCAATCGGGTGGACGGTAGCGGACATCAAAGGACTTAGCCCCTCAACTTGTATGCACAAGATCAAAGTCGAGGAAGGGGCAAAGCCATCACGACAAGGTCAGCGACGCTTGAATGATCCCATGATGAAGGTAGTACAAGACGAAATTCAAAAACTCTTAGACGTCGATATCATATATCCGATCACGGATAGCGAGTGGGTAAGTCCTATTCATGTTGTTCCTAAAAAGACAGGCGTCACTGTAATCAGAAATGACGAAGGTGAGTTAGTTCCAACTCGAGTTTAGAATGGATGGCGAGTTTGCATAGATTACAGGAAGTTGAATTCTATAACCCGAAAAGATCACTTTCCCTTACCAAATATTGATCAAATGATTGAAAGATTAGCTGGTAAATCTCATTATTGTTGTCTCGATGGTTTTGCAGGTTTCTTTCAAATTCCCGTAGCTCCTGAAGACCAAGAGAAGACCATGTTTACGTGCCCATTCGGAACCTTCGCCTACCGACGAATGTCGTTTGGACTATGTAACGCTCTGGCTACATTCCAACGATGTATGGTAAGTATATTTTCTGATTATGTTGAGAAGGGGATTGAAGTGTTTATCGACGACTTCACTGTGTATGGAAAATTTTTTGGTGAGTGCTTGCTTAATCTAACTAATGTCTTAAAACGATGCATTGTATTTAACCTTGTGCTTAATTATGAGAAATGTCACTTTATGGTTAATAAAGGCTTAGTATTAGGACATATAGTTTCTTCTAAAGGGATTTCTGTTGATAAAGTTAAAACGTATATTATACGCTCACTCCCATACCCCACTACTGTGAGGTATATTCGCTCTTTTCTTGGACATGCAGGTTTCTATAGGCGATTTATAAAAGACTTCTCAAAGTTAGCACAACATCTATGTTGGTTACTGCAGAAAGATGTAGAGTTCGACTTTACATCCGAATGTAAGAAATCGTTTGATACAATTAAGAAGAAACTTGTATCCGTGCCAATAGTGCAAACGCCCGATTGGAACTTGTCGTTCGAAATTATGTGCGACGCCTCGGATTTTAGTGTTGGAGCGGTACTCAGACAAAGGAAAGGACAAGAGCTTCATGTCATCGCCTATGCATCGAGAACGCTTGATCCAGCGCAACGAAATTATTCAACTACAGAAAAAGAACTGTTTGTTGTAGTTTTTGCTTTAGAAAAATTCCGCTCTTATTTACTTGGAACTAAAATTATTGTTTTTTCTGACCATGTAGCCTTGCGGTATCTGATGAGCAAGAAGGAAGCAAAAGCGAGGCTGATCCGATGGATTTTACTCCTCCAGGAGTTTGGTCTCGAGATAAAGGACAAGAAGGGGAGTGAAAATCTTGTGGCTGATCACCTCAGTCGAATCCCACTAACCAATTCGGATTCGCCTGTTAACGACGAATTCCCTGAAGAAAATTTGATGATGGCGCAAGCTTCAACACCTTGGTTTGCGGACATCGTGAACTATTTTGCTACAGATGAATTACCCCTTGACTTGCCACGGTCAGAAATTACCTGAATTAAGAGGGAATCCATGTTCTACATTTGGGACGATCCCTACCTTTGGAGACATTATTCCGATCAGGTAATACGATGATGTGTAACCGAAGACGAGGTAAAATCTATCCTTAATTTCTGTCATTTATATCCATGCGGTGGACATTATAGACCTAAAAGGACAGCTCATAAAATTCTTGAATGCGGATTCTATTGGCCTAATATTTTTCGAGACACATATTTATTTTGCAAATCATGTGACAAATGTCAAAGAGTTGGTAACTTAAGCCGACGTAATGAAATATCTCTAAATCCTATTCATGTTTGCGAAATATTTGATGTGTGGGGATAGATTATATGGGGCCATTTGTATCATCATTCGGTAATTTTTATATTATTTTAGCCGTTGATTATGTTTCGCGATGGGTTGAGGCGAAAGGTACAAAAAATAATGATGCTAAAACCACTGTCAAATTTTTGAAAGATTGTATTTTTTCCAGGTTTGGCACACCAAGAGCGTTGATATGCGACAGAGGGAAATATTTTATCAATGGAGTCATCGACGCGCTAATGAAAAAAATTGGCGTCACCCAACACATCGCAACGTCGTACCATCCGCAAACAAATGGTCAGGCGGAGGTGTCAAATCGTGAAATCAAGACCATTCTTGAAAAGATCGTGAAACCCGATCGGAAGGATTGGAGCGTTAAGCTGAATAACGCATTATGAGCATATCGGACATCGTATAAGGGTCCTATCGGGATGTCTCCCTATCGCCTTGTTTTTGGTAAGCCGTGCCGTTTACCAGACGAGTTGGAGCATCGCGCGCTTTGCGCACTCCAAAAATGCAACATGGAAATGAATCTAATTGGCGAAACGCGTAAACTCGATATCCAGGAGTTGGAAGAAATTTAGAAAAATGCCTACGACAGTTCAAAAATTTTTAAGGAAAAAAATAAAGATTTTCATGATCGTAATATTGCATTTAAATCATTTTATATTGGTCAAAAGGTTTTATTATTTAACTCTAAATTAAAACTTTTTGCAGGGAAATTACGATCAAAGTGGCTTGGACCGTATACAGTGACTAATATTTTTCCACATGGTGCAATAGAAATTAAAAGTAATTTCGGAGAGCCATTTAAAGTTAACGGTCAACGGCTTAAACCGTACAATGACAATGCTCCGGTTGGTCTAGTTGAGGAAATTCGTTTAATCGAACATGTCACTTGAATAAGGTCGTCAAGCTAGCGACGATAAACAAGCGCTTAATGGGAGACAACCCATCTCTTTTCTTTTCTTTTAATTTATTTTATTTAGCTTCTTTCATTTTTTTAAATCATTTGAATTTAATTTATTTCTGATAATCCCTTGCTGATCAGACTTTGGATCGAATATGTGCAGGATTTTAAAGCATGGAACACGTTAGCAATTCCTTGGAGGAGTAGTGCATTTTAGTAAATCCCAAACCATTTAGATTCTCACGTGTCAACCTTTCCCACCATCTTATCATTTTCCTTTTATCTTATATTTAAAATATTTTTTTTAAATGATAATATCATCTCCATTGTTTTCAACTCATTTCCCTATCCACATCCAAAACCCAATTTTTTCTCCACAAATTAAATTCTCATCGTAGACCCCACTTCTTGATAAATTATATCTATTTTTTTCAATTTTTAAACCCCACCAGTGCCACCTTATCCCCACCGATCACTCCCCCATTCTTTTTTCTTTTTTTATAATTCCAAAACCCCTAGTGAGCTTTATTTCCTCAAGTGAGTTTTAATAAAACAAGCACAAAAATTAATCGCTAGCTTTTTGACCCACCCCGCCGTCAAATTTTTCCCATTCAATTCGATCTCGTTCGATTACCCTCTCCCCTTGCCTCATTCGTTCTTCCTTTTTTCGATCAACATGGTGAGAACATGGCAGCAAGCACATGCCACTCCTCCGGTCGAACTCGAACCTTCACTCGTTCGCACCGCCATAGCCGATGTTAAATAAGGGAGTTTCCTATTCCTTCTCTTTTATTTTCTTTTACATTTTGGGAAAAATGACTTAAGTGAGGGGGAGTAAGAATTTGGGTCAAATTCTTTTTCTTGCTTATCCGTTTGGTTGTTCTCTTGTTCTATTAATTTTATTTAATCTAAGTTCCTTGTTTAATCCTTAGTTTGGCCTTGTCTCATTGTTCTTATATGGTTTTGTATCTATCTTGTTAGAAAATTCTAGGTTGCATGATAGATTTGGCATGATTAATTTTTTTAATTAAAATCCTTTATATGACATTTCTTTTTCTACTTCACATGATGCTTACCTAAGTACACAAGACAAATTTGTGAGTTTTTGAGCCTAATGAGCATGCATTATATTTGCTCTTTGTTTCTTTGAGTGTGCCTAGCTAAATTAGTTGCATTCTAGAACTTGTGTTTAATTTTTTTTTGAGATTACGTTGATTTAATATGATGCTTAAATATGATAGAGGCACTAGGTTTTAACCATTTCTCTTCCCAACAAATTGCCTACCCTTTTATTAATTTCCCCTAGTGAAACAATTTTTGAGCCTTTGACTTTTTCTTGAAAATCACCACATTTTAGCCTAATCCTTTTTTTTTATCTTAATTCCATTATTTTTTCCCCTTTTTAAAGAAAAAATCGTCTTCAAAAAAACATATTCAAATAAATGCAGTCCAGCAGCAGAAAAAATATTGTGCAAAAAAACTGTGCAGAACTGTTCGAATATGCAGTACAGAAAAAAAAGAATGGTGCAGGAAATTGTTCGAGTCTGCAGAAAAAAAAACAGAAAAAAAACAGTGCAGTTTGAAAAAAAAATACAGTGCAAAAAAGTTTTAGTTCGAAATAAATGAAAAAAAAAGAGAGAGAAGTTTCGAATATATTTTTTGGATGATTTTTGTCTTGAATTTTAACCCTTATTTTCAGCCTTTATTCTACCCTTACCTTAGCCTCATTACAACCCTTCTTTAATACCTCTTGATTTTTGCATCACATTCATGTTAGTAGTGGAGATTAGATTTAACCACAAGCTTATGGTAATGCTCTAATTAGTTTTGGCTCGAGTGATTTTTCTCTACCCTTAAACACTTTGAGTGACATGAACGATTCCTTGTGAGGGTACTTGGTTTGCACCATTGATGTTAGTAGGGTGTTGAAATGTCGTTTTTGCTTAAAAAAATTTAATCTTGCCATTTATCTATTTTGCTCCTTATTTTTCTTTCATGTTTAGATACTTAACCATATCGGAAACTTTGAGACTTCGTGAAATTAAGGATGATAACTTGAGCTTAGGTTGTTTAATTTTGAGATACTTGAGGACAAGCATCGGATAAGTGAGGGGAATTTGATGAGTATTTATTTCGGTTATGTTTTTGTCCTTATTTCGATTAAATATATGTTTAAGGGACTTAATTGGGTTGTTTTATGATGTTTTCATGCAGGAGACGTGATGCTGAAAAATAAGCTGGAATTCTGCAGAAAATGCTGGAGTCATGGGCATGAACTAGAGCATGAATGCTGACTGGGCGCCATGTCAGCGTCTTCTAGAAGATGACGTCAGCAGCAGTGATAGCTTATCAGGCCGCTTATCAGATAGTTTATCACCGGATTTTTTTAAATTTTAAATTTTAAACTTTGGATAATTATATTGTTTAATTTTAATTATCTTTAAGGTTTTACCTAGGTTATTTTGAAACACTATAAATACCCCTCTTTGGGGTAAGCATTGTCATCATTCAATTAGCAATTAAACATAATTTCTTCTTCTCTTGGAAATTCTTCTCTTTTTAGTTTTTCTTAAAGTTCTTTTCTTTTAATTATTTCCTAAATGTCGAGCATGTTTAATTTGATAATCATACTCGGCTAGATCTTTATAAGCCGAAGGCTTTTTCAATGACGCGTTCTCAAGGCGAGGTTTGAAACTATGCTTCAAACATTTCGAAAACTTCTCTCAATTTTTTCAAATTTTTTTTTCTAAATCAAAATGATTTTTTTTAAACCCAAAGATTGACTTTGGAGAAAAACAATTGTTTTGATCTATCAAGTGGGAGGGAGGATCGGTTATTGAAACAAATCCGACTTTTGGGGAACACACTTAGTAAATAGATTACTATGGGAAATTGAGATCGAATCGTTTTTATAGAAATGACTTTTCGAGTTGGTTACGAGCTTAAGTAATTTGTTTTCTCAAACATTGAGTTGGTTTAGACAAATTATCAAAACCGAAACCAAAAATTGATTTTGGAAATTCAGTTTACAAACAAAAACACAAGGATTGACCTTGAAGTAATTTTGCCAACAAGATTTTTCGAAATAAAAATTTTTACCAAGGAACCAAGTAGAACAAGTCAACGCGGAAGCTCGAGGCTGATAATCTCATATTTACTTTAAACTCTTTTAAAAGCTTTCTTTTACTTTCTTAAACAATTACATTTCATTACAACAAACCCTCACCTAAATCACATCAACATAGCTCCATCAACAACTCTTGGATCATGAACTACAAAAGCGCGACAAGGAAAGTTCTAAGTCCCTGTGGGTTCGACTCCTACTTCCCTATCTAAATTTAGTTTAATTTCTTTATTTATTTATTTATTGGAAGAAGGAAATTATTCTTGACACGTTACGACGCGTGTCAGAACCGTTGTGATTGAATTTGAGCCATTGGAGACTTTACTTCCCTCATTAATTGTAGTTTTGAAGCTGTCCGTTTCAGAAAAGGCGAGCTCGTATCGGAAGGACCTTCTTCAGAACTAGTCATTGAAGCCCGATGCAGCAAGCCCTATTATACCGCTATTGAGTTGTATCGAAACGGTTACAAACCGTTTCGGTACGAGTGACAATTGAGCTGCATTTAAAAAGTCGTTGGGAAAATTTGACCGTTGGGGAGATTTTGACCCTTGAGTATATCGAAACACCAAAGGGATGTTTCAAAACCGAAACTCTTCGTATCAAAAAGGGCAAGCCCTATTTTGGTACGAGTTTTGGTAGTTTCAAACTGTTTCGAAACAGGTTAGCCTGTATCGAAACGGGTACCTTGATAACCCTAGTTTGGCTACTGAAAAACGTTTTAAACCTTGCCAAAACATTTAAAACATCCACAAACTTATTTTCAAGTTATTTGGACTTAAAGGCAATTTTGAAATCTTTTAAATTTAGTTCAAAATTATTTTTCAATTATTATATCAAAATATTATTTCTAGATTATTGTTTTGTTACTCAATATCAAATTCTGAGATATCTTCTTCCAACTTTACTTGTCAAATACTCCACTAACTATTTGGGTTTAAACTATTAACTATTGGTTCTGGTACATATTTTATAGTTCTAAAACATATGCGTCATTTTATCTTTTTATGTTGCAACACAACTTTTCTCCCCATACAGTTGTGAAACTTTTTACAACGTTCTGATACTTACCGGCAACGACCTATTCCCGTTTTCGCATGTTTTCAATGGGAATCTTTATACATAACGATGGGAAACTTTATACAATGATCCGAAACATATGCAATAAGTCTTATTGAAACGCCTTTGGCCGTATCAAAACGGCATTGAGTTGTATCGAGCCGGTTACAAACCATTTCAGTATGAGTGACTGTTGAGCTGCATTTAAAAAGTTGTTGGGAAAATTTAACTGTTGGGGAGGTTTTGACCGTTGGGCGTATCGAAACACCAAAGGGTTATTTCGAAACTGAAACCCTCTGTATCGAAACTGGCAAGCCATGTTTCGATACGTGTTTTGGCAGTTTCGAAACATGTTAGCCTGTATCGAAACGGGTACCTTGAAAACCCTAGTTTAGCTACTTAAAAATATTTCAAATCTTGCCAATAACATTTAAAGCATCCACAAACT
Organism: Hibiscus tridactylites; assembly: GCA_958450335.1. Taxonomy (NCBI): domain Eukaryota; kingdom Viridiplantae; phylum Streptophyta; class Magnoliopsida; order Malvales; family Malvaceae; genus Hibiscus; species Hibiscus tridactylites. Next base: position 18,877,917 of record OY288289.1, on the reverse strand, counting down.
TATTTTTAAGTTCTTTGGACTTAAAGGCATTTTTGAAATCTTTTCAATTTAGACGAAAACTATTTTTCAATTATTATATCAAAACATTAGTTCTACAATCTCCCTCTTTTTGATATAATAAAACCAACTTGAAAAATGGTTTGGTATTCTCCCCATTTTTATTTTAAAAAATTTAAACAAGAGATTTCAAAAAATAAAAGAAGTTAAAGGTCCCTCTTATTATCTAGAAAAATCAAATTTTCAAACTATTTCTCCCTCTTTTTGTTATATCAAAAAGAATTTAAATAACTTTAAGTTCAAAATGACTTAGGAGGTTAAAAAATTGACACATATAAGAATTTTGGTTTTAAACTGGCTCTCCCTTACTCAAAGCATCATCAAATAATGTTAGTCCAACATATATGATAATCTAGTTGAATTAAAAGAAATAAATCAAATTAAAAAAATAAAAACAACTAGATTTTACCAACACTTGAACTTCAAGGGAGGATGTGAAGCCTTCGTTCTTCAGGTGTTATTCCTTGTGTGCATGGAGCTCCCCTCAAATTTGGACTCATTGGTCAATCTCCATCACACCTAAACAAGACAATCAAGTAATTTTTGGTATCCAAATTGCTTTGGATCCATAGACATTAGTTGCACAAAGTTTAGTCCCCTTAGTAATCCATTTTTCAATTTCATCCTTTTTAGTTGAAGTGCTTAGTCTTTTTGGGACCAAAATACTTCTAAAAATTTTACCATTTACAAATCTAGGGGCACTACATTGTCTAAAATAAAAGTTTGATTTTCCAAATTTATTTTTCTTTTCTAGTTCCTTGGAAATCAAAATCTTTTCTTTCTTAAGATCATCAATTTCTTTTTGATGATCTTTTTCCATGGTTTGAAGAAAATTTTGTAAGTTTAAAACTTCAAGCTCAAAATCTTTAATTTTGTTCAAACTCTAGATTTGTTTTGGAAAGCAAAACATTTTCTTTTTTCAATTTCGAAACCAACTTTTTATTCTTTGAAAATGATGCCTTGAATTCCAAAAGTAAATCATCATGGGCATCTTGTAATTCATCAAAAGAATATGAACATGAGGTAGATGAATTAGAAGTTACCCTTGAATCTTCTTCGATGTCTGATAATTACACAATTATCTTTGTTTTCATACCTTTTTGCTATAGCATTTGCCTGTTCTTGAGTTCATACCATAGCATTTAGACTACATTTAGGTTGCATTTTCTTCTTCTGGGTGCATCTTTATCTTTGTTGATTGTTGATCCAAATTGAGGGGTACTGCTCGGAAGGTTGGTTTTGGTTTTGTTGGTGTGCAGGAAAGGAGTCAAAAGAGAAAGCTGGTACCGGGAATTGCTATAGTATGATGGAAGTGGATATTGGCTAGCACGTGAGAAGCACGTGAGCTGAAGAAGCACATGAACATGCTGAAAAGGACAATCTGACATGTGCAGCAGCCGGTACCCACATGCAGACTGTCGTCCTTGTCCCCTCGTGGCAGACTTTTTCGGTGGATATTCCTTGGGATTATCAAAGCACCTTTAGGGCACAAAACCCTAGAAGCCTCCACTATATAAAGGGAAGAGAAGCTTGGAGAAAGGTGTGTGTTGTGTTGCGAAAGAGAGGCGGAAGAGAGAGAAAGTCACAAGGAGAGAGAAGTTTCCATCTTTATCTTCTCCAACTTGGTGTCCTCCATCGTTGAAGCTCCAAGGAGTGGCCTCACCGGCCTCGAGAGAGGTGGTGGACCTAAGACAGTCGGGCAGTCCATGGCGGAGAGGGATTTCACCTTTCTTTCTGTCGCTATAGCATTTCCTTTTCATAACTTTTATCTTTGGTGATGTTATCGCAATGATACGTTGGATGATATTGCCTAGCCACGAACTGTTTTAGGTGGCTTGGGTTTGATGGATGATTTTATTTTGAGTACTTTTTAATGCATGTTATGGCTTTTTCAGTGTTCATCATGTTCTATACTTTGCTTATGCATTTTTCATTTCCTTAATGTTGTAAGATCCCTCGAGAGTTGGCCGTTCTTTAAGTGTTTGTTGGGGTTAGTAATCGAGAGAGCTAGCCTTAGAACCCTTATAAGCAATGAAGTGGTTGTCGAGAGGCACACTCTAACTTACCTTAGAGATAAGTGATAGGTTTCAATGGATAAAAAGGATAGTTCGTGAAGGGTAAGGGAGTGTTAAGAGTTTACGCCGAGAGGTATGACTGTAGCATTTCTGACTCTCAGTTTCCTGGCTAGAGATAATTTAGGAACACTTTTAGCAAATCCCGCTTAGCATAGAAGATAGCTGAAGAGCCTTAGTATCGTTAAGAAGATTAAGTTAGGTTATCCATCATTCCCAGCCAGCCATTCCGTAGTGAGTTTCGCATACGAAAGGGGACCTGTTTATCATATTGTTACCTAATCTTTCTCTGCATTGTTTTGCTTCAGCATTATTTTACATCATCTCTTTTACTATAGCATTGTCATCTGCAAAAATTTCATTCTTTATTGTTACAACAACGGTGTATACCTCCAATCCTTATGGAGACGATACTCACTCATCACTTTATTACTCGTTCGACGTGGATACTTGCACCATATTTGTGTATCATTTATAGTACACTACACGCAAGAAACAATGTCCATAAGGCAAATGTTGGCTAGTTCATCTTCGGTGGAGTCTTCATCACTCTAAGTAGCCACATATGCCTTCTTCTTATGGCTTGAGGAGCTTGCCTTCTCTTTCTTCCTCGATTCATACTTGGATTTTCCTTTCTCCTTCTTCATGAACCGAACAAATTTGTTGAAGAGAATGGTCATCTCTTCATCTTCACTATCCTCTTCGCTCAAATAATAGTGTTGGCATGTAGAGGATGGAAGGGCAATGACATTTACATCGATGTCTTGCCTCTTGAACTTCTTCTCCTCCATCTTCCTTATCTCTTCCTTCTTTTTCTCCTCTTCTTTCCGTTTCTTCATGATTTCGTTGTGATGAGAGACCTCATGAGTTCATCGAGCTTCAAGGATTTGAGTTTTTTAGCTTCGATGATGGTCGTCTTCTTCGAGTCCCAAGACTCGAGAAGAGAGTATATGAGTTTACAGACAAGTTTTTCTTCCAGAATTATTTCACCAAAGCCTTTGAGTCCTTTAGTGATGGTGGAGAATGGATCAAACATCTTCGTGATGTCTTCATCTGGTTCCATCTTGAAGTTCTCGTACTCGAGGCTGAGGAGTCCGATATTGGTCTCTTTTACTTCACTTGTTCCCTCGTATGTGACTTTAAGCTTGTCTCATACTTCCTTGGCATTCTCACAAGAAGAGACTTGGGCATATACATACAATCCTAAAGCACAAAAGATGAACTGCAAGGCTTCACAATTAAGCTCTATCATCTTCTTGTCGTTGGCATTCCACTTCGCCTTTCTTCTTGTTGGCACGAACGATCCATCTTCAACAAGGTCCCATATATGATAATCTTTACATTTGATGAAGAACTTCATCATATTCTTCCAATAGGCATAGTGTTCACCGTTGAAGAATGGTGGTTTGTCGATTGAGTGCGTCATTGCTTCGGTTGGTTGGATTGAAGAATTGAGCATCCCGGATCACCTCAATAGGATGTTAATCCTGATCAATTGAGCCTCGCTTTGATACCAATTGTTGAGCTCAATGGTCACAACTGAGATGCTTGCCAAGAGGTGGAGAAGGTTGGTTTTTGGGAGTTTAAGTGGAAGCTAAAAGATAAGAATTGAACACAAGGATTTATAGTGGTTTGACTTTCTAACCCAAAGCCTGCATCCACTACATTAGCTTCCTACTAAGGATTTCAACCAAATTCACTAAGAATTGCGTCCCTTTTCCGATTAGGAGGAAACCGTTACAACGATCAAGCTTTCTACCCAAAGCTTGATCAAGCACTCTCTTACAAGAGAAATTCCAAGAAAACTCGAAATCCCTCTAATAGGTATTTGTTTGCACTATTAAGAACTCACCCAAAACCTAAACACTTGAGCAAATTTGACAATGTTTAGCTCGGTAGTGTTGTCTATTCAAGAAATATGCAAATTTAGCTCTAAAGACAATTTGGCATCATAACGTTGTAACAATTAAAGCATTAGTCTTCCCTTGATGCTTGGAGGTCCCTTTTATACTCCCAATTGAGTTTGTAGCCATTGAGGACCGTTGGGATTGAATTGGAGCGGTTGGAGACTTTACTTCCCTCATTAATTGCAGTTATGGAGTTGTCCGTTTTAGAACAGGTGAGCTCGTATAGGAACAACCTTCTTCAGAACTAGCCGTTGAATCCTAATGCAGCAAGTCGTATCGAAACGCCTCTGGCCGTATCAAAACAGTTATAAAAGTTTTTGATACGAGTGACCGTTGAGCTGCATTAAAAAGTCGTTGGGAAAATTTGATCGTTGGGGAGCTTTTGACCGTTGGGCGTATAAAAAAAACAAAGGGTTGTTTCAAAACCGAAACCCTCCGTATCGAAACGGGCAAGCCTTGTTTCGGTACATGTTTTGGAAGTTTCAAACTGTTTCGAAACAAGTTAGCCTATATCAAAACGGGTACCTTGAAAACCTTGGTTTAGCTACTTAAAAACGTTTCAAACCTTGCCAAAAACATTTAAAACATCCACAAACTTATTTTCAAGTTGTTTGGACTTAAAGGCATTTTTGAAATCTTGTTATTTAGTCAAAAACTATTTTTAAATTATTATATCAAAACATTAGTTTTACAATATCCCCTTTTTGATATAATAAAACCAACTTGAAAAATTGTTTGAGATTCTCCCCCCTTTTATTTTAAAAAAATTTAAATAAGAGATTTCAAAAATTAAAAGAAGTTAAAGCTCCCCCTTATTCTCTTGAAAAAATCAATTTTTCAAACCATTTCTCCCCTTTTTGTTATATCAAAAAGAATTTAAATAACTTTAAGTTCAAAATGACTTATGAGGTTAAAAAATTGACACAAATAAGACTTTTGGTTTTAAAATGTCTCCCCCTTACTCAAAGCATTGTCAAATAATGTTAGTCATGTAACACCCCAAATTTGGGCCTAGATGTTTTAGTGTCCGAATCGAACCGGTCAGAAAACGGTTCGAATCTTAAAGGGAGCTTTCGTGAACACCTAGTTCGGGATTCTTTAAAAATATAGAAAATATCTAAAAATCCCCATTTAATATATGAAAGATTATGGTGAAATCAATTTTACAAAATAAGGTTTGGAAATACTACATTTCGGTGTAGTGACCAAATCTTAGTTTTTGCAAAAGTTAAATAGTGACAGTTTTGTAAAGGATTGAAACTTTGAATCTTTAAGGAGCTAATTTTACCAAAATGTTTTCATCAGATTTTTCCTTAATTTGGGTGATTTTATAAATGTTTTAATTAAAGGAAATGAAGGTTAATTAATTTAGAAACTACCTTTGACTATTCATAACTACTTTTCACAAATTTTCCCTCATTTTATTTTCTCTCAAATTATTTTCAGCCAAACACATTCTCTCCAACAATTATACTTTGATTTTCACTTCATTTGATGAGATTTCAATCTTCCTCTGATTCTTAATCAATTCCTCATCAAATCCTCTTGATTTCTAAATTGAATTTTCAAGAAAACTTGCCCAAATCAAGGAGAAATCATCCATTAGAGGTAAGCTTCGTACTTCTCCTCTAATGATCAGTTCTTTACTGAAATACTCAAGTTATCAATCCTTTGTTAATGATTTTTGAGTGGTTTTAATGTTAGAAACAAGAATTTGTCTTAAAACTCAAGATTTTGGAAGAGATCTTGAAGATTTTCGTGGTGAATGATTGAGCTCTGTTTTGAGGTGGTTTTCTAATGTATTTTGGATGTTAATTGATGTTACAAATGAGGTTTTATCAATCAAATCTCGAATAGGTTTGGTTTCCGAAGATTTGCTTGCTAGAGTGATGGATTTTGGGGTGGTTTTGGTGTTCTGTCGTTGCTGGAGGTATAAGGACGAGTTTGTGGTGGTTTTTGATGTTAATTGATGTTTAGAAATGATTAGAAGTGATAGATCTTGGCTGGGCTTTGTTTTGGAAGAGTTTAGATATGTTTTCGGTTGTGTTTGGTAGCCGAAATGAGATGTTTGAGTAGAGCAGCGAGTTTAGGTGAGTGGCTGATGATTTCAATGCATGATGATGCATTAATCTTATGCTCTTATGTGTTTAAAACATGGGAGACATCTTCGGACACTTTTGGTGTTGATCCGGAAGCCTAGATAGCGTTTCGGCAAGCAAGCGAAATGTAATCGGTGAGTGCGTATGGTTTTAGAAGTCCTTGAGGGACAAAGAATCAAGGTTTGGGGATTTAGGAATGGTTTGAAACACCTTTCTAAGTTCGGAAGTAAGTATTGGCTAGATTGCTCTCTTGAATGTGGTGATTGCCCCTAAAATGCTTTTACATGCTCATGGTTTGAGATAGATAAATTCCTACTATTTTTATGAATGTTTTATAGCATGAGATGATACTTGAAATGATTTCATGAAGTAACATGTTGCATGGTTTAGATTTGAGCATTTTTTTAAAGCATGACAAATGTTATGGTTTTGAAATGAGATGAGAATGTTTTGAGAATTGTTGCATGAAAAATAGTAGGTGAGATGATGTTTTGACATAATATATTGGCATAGATATTGAGATACTTACTAGATATAATTGATCGATCAATAGGATGAGAGTGCACAATAAACTAAAAATTCGTACGTGCTCTTTGGTTTAATCCAAAGGGAGAGAACCGATGATGGGCATTCCATCGGGTAGGACTTGGTGAAATACCCAAGCTTTGTGGCGATGAGAGATTCCGCCATGTGAGTACGGTGATGTGAGATTCCACCGGAAATTATGTTACTGTAACGCCCCGGTTTTGGGCTTAGGAGTTTTGGGCGTTGACCGGTTGGTCAAAGTGCTGTTCGAATCTTATGAGGTTAAATTAGGAAAGCCTAGTTCAGGTTGCATTAAAAATATGGAAAAATGTTCTAAAATCATCTTTTAATATAATTAAGTGAACTGTGAAATCAATTTTGGAAAATGAGTTTTGGAAGTGCGACATTTTGGCTAGTGACCAAAATGTAATTTTCGCAAGTTTGGTGGCTGTTTTATAAAGGGTTGGAACTTTGAATCTTTAAGGAGCTATTAATCCAAAAGTGGTTTCTCCAGATTTTTCTAAGATTTTATAAGCTATTTTCTGATTTTAAAGATATCAAAAAGGAGGGAAAAGCTCATTTGGCAATTTTTCTTAACTAACTTCTCATTTTCCTTCTCTCATTTTCTCTCAACCCAAACACTCCATTTCCAGAGATTTGTTTCTGATTTTCTCACCTAAATTCCTCCTTTCAACTCTCATTTGATTCCAAATCAACATATCTTCAAAACCGCTTCAATTGCTACAAGTTTCAACAAGCATTTTGATTCCAAAAATTGGAGAAACACAAGTTTGGAGGTAAGAACGTCCTTCTCCTCTAAACTATCAGTTCTTTACTGAAATTCCTAAGTTTTCAATCCTAAATTGATGTTTAATTAAAGGTTTTCAAGTTGATTTATGGATCTTGGCTTATTATGCAAGATTTTGATGATTTTTGATGATTTTCGTTAGATCTGAGTAATCTGTGAATTAAGAGGTGTTTTTGATGTTAAATGATCTCTAAAATGATGTGGAATTGAGTTTTAATTGATGCAATCCCGGATAGGTTGAGTTTCCTAAGTTTAGCTTGTGTTTCAAGGTAGTTTTTGAGGTGATCTTGGTGATCTGATATTGCTGGAGGTATAAGGTTGTTAATAGGTTGTTTTTAGATGTTATTTGATGTTAATGGAAGTGAGGTTTTGCTGGTTTATGGCTGGGCTTTGTTTAGAAGTGGTTTGGATGCATTTTCGGTTGTGTTTGGTGGCCGAAAATGGAGGTTGGATGAGAGCAGCGAGTTTAGATGCTTTCATTGAAGCAATTAATGCATTAATCCTCTACTTTGATGTGTTGAAACAGGGGAGGCATCTTTGGATCCAAGTTTGGTTGATCCGGAAGCTTGATTTGGTGCTTTGGCTTGAAGCAAAGTGGAAATCGGTGAGTGCATTTGTGGAAATTGGATTTTCAGCTTTATAACCAAGGTTTGAAGGTTTTGGGAGCTTAGTTTAAGTCTAAACAACTTTGCTAAGCTCAAGTGTAAGTTTTCGGATTTTCTCTCTAGTGGTCGCCATGACTTTGATGTGTTGCAAAGTGATAATTTGCATGTTTTAATTACTGTTTTGAAAGCATGTTTTAGCATGGATTTTGCTGATGATATAAGCCATATGTTGAAGGTAACTCTAGGTAGGAGTACCTTGCTTTTATACATTGAAATGATGTGGTTTGATGCTTTGAAATGCATGATGAAAATGGCTTGGTTTAATGCTTTAAAACAGTGGATTAAATGATGAATTTGATGTATATTGGCAAGTGATGTTTTGAAAATGTTAAGGTCACTAAGGTGGTTAAAAGTCCTTGAGTGAGCCTTGTTACTTAAGATCATCAAGGTGGTTAAAAGTCCTTGGATGAGTCTTGTTGCGGACACTAAGTCCTTAGGTGTTCCTTCCATGGTGTTTAAAAGTCCATGGGACCATGGTGTTTAAAAGTCCATGGGGCCAAGGTGTTTAAAAGTCCTTGGGGCCAAGGTGTTTAAAAGTCCTTGGGGTGATTCAAGCATTGGACACAAAGGTGGTTAAAAGTCCTTGTGTGGTCCTTATTCATGGTGTTTAAAAGTCCATGGCCAAGGTGTTTAAAATTCCTTGGGGCCAAGGTGTTTAAAAGTCCTTGGGAAAGTTGTTGAACTTGTTTTATGAAAAGGAATTTGTCACTTGAGCCAATATGACATGTTAAGTATTTTGTGAAGCATGAGATGCTTGTTTTAATGATTATGTTGAAGCATGAGATTGCTTGTTTTAAGTATGCTTTTGAGCATGTGCAAAGATTGATTTCAAGCATGTTTTTAAATGGTTTTAATTGCATTATTGAATTGTTTTTAATGAGCATGCCTCACTAAGCTTTTGCTTACGCTCTCTACGTTTTCCTAATTCAATAATGCAGTATATTTAAACAAAAAAATGGGTCGTTAATCAAGGTTGACTTTCGGGTTGACTTTGGTTTTCCCCGTGTGACTTTCTTAATTCGGGTCAACCGTCTAGGCCGGGTTAAGGGGGTTACATTTGGTGGTATCAGAGCTGAGTTTGCGAGTAATTGGGAATGAATGTATGCATGATTGAAGCATGTTTGGCTTGTATGCTTGTTGTTTGAAAGCATGTTCAGTGGCTTGTGATGTTGATGCAATTGAGTTGTATGATGTGATGTTGCATGTTGAGGGTACCCATTGCCAAAAAAAAGCTAATGAAATGAAGTTGATTTTGAATGAAATTGAGCTTGAATACTTGGATTGCTTACCTTGCTGGGCCTGACTTGTTTTATTTTGCATTGTGATTGCATGGTAAAAGTATGGCACCACGTAGAGAGTTAAGAGGTAGTGTGCGAGCTACGGCTCCTAACGAGAATGAGAATGAAGAGAATACGGGTAGTGCTGTGTTACCCCCTCCTCCGCCTGGTGGTGGTGCTGGAGGTGAGCGAGCTGAAGCTGCAGCTGGTGCTGGAGCTGCTGGACCAGAGGTTGGTCAGGGGCAAGCTATGCGTGACATGTCTATGCTAGTACAAGCTATTGCGGGTGCTTTTCGAGCAGCAGTAGCTGGAGCTCAAGGAGCTGGGCATCAGGGAGATGCTGGAGTCAGATTACCTTTGGAGCGTCTGCGCAGTCTTGGAGGGACTGAGTTCAGGGGTATGTCTGCTGAAAGTTCGGAAGCTTGGCTAGAGAGTACCAAGCGTATCTTGGGTCAGATGAGCTGCACGGATGTGCAAAAGTTGGGCTGTGTTGTGTCCTTGCTGCAGGACGATGCTTATACGTGGTGGACGACCACCATAGCTGGGATGGCTGAAGCTGATGTTTCTTGGACATTCTTTCAGAATGCGTTCAAGAGGAGATATCTTGGAGTGAGATATCTGGATGAGAAAAAGCGTTAATTCATGTCTCTTACCCAAGGGAGCATGAGTGTGGCTGAGTATGAAGTGCAGTTTGTGCGGCTCAGTCAGTATGCACCGGAGCTGATACCTGATGAGCGAGAGAGGTGCGAAAGGTTCCGTTATGGCTTGGTGACGGAAGTAAAGTCCTACATGTTGGCTGCTGAGTACAATGATTTTGATGTGTTGGTTGGTCGATCCAAGGACATCGAGATGAACTTGGGTTTAGCTGCGAAAGGTGCTGGAGCGAGTTCTGGCAAGAGAGCTTCTGAGTATAGTTCCGGAGGTGGACGGAACAAGAGGGGACGTGATCAGAAGTATGAGTCCTCAGCCAAGAGAGGTGGTGGTGCACCTGCTAGAGGAGGTTTTGCTAGAGCTGATCCTAGTGCTTGCTGGATTTGTGGTTCTCGTGGTCACATGAAGCGTGACTGTCCTCGAGCTGTGAGGGAGGTGCAAGCTCCTGTTGTGGCAGCTGGTAATGGATGTTGGAACTGTGGTTCTGTTGACCATTTGAGGCGAGATTGTCCGAGGTTGGCTGGTGGCCAAGAGCGTGCTCCTGTTGTTGCTGCACCGCAGAGAGGTCGTGGGCGCGGCCGTGGTAATTTTCAGAGGAGAGAGGAAGGTGGTCGTGGAGTAGCCCATGTTGTGGCTATTCAGCCTGAGGGTGGAGGCCAAGCTAGGGTGTATGCTCAGCGCGAGGGAAGGAATGATGCAGATGTGATTGCAGGTACCTTTACTTTGCAATCCTTGTCATTGCTTTCTTTGATTGATTCTGGATCTACGCATTCATACATTTTGCGTGAGCATGCTGAATTGCTTGGTTTGCCTGTTGAGTCTTTGGATGTTGGTGTTCGTGTCACTAGTTCTTTTGGTGAAACTGTTGTGACTCGAAAGCTTTATAGAAGGTGTCCTTTGATTGTTCAAGAACATGTCTTTCGTGTTGATCTTATGGAGTTGCCTTTTTATGGTTTTGATGTGATCCTTGGTATGGATTGGCTTGCTGAGCATCGTGCTGTTGTGGATTGTGAGAATAAGCGGGTTTCGCTTAAGCTTGCGGATGATTATGAGGTTGTTGTAGTTGGCGAGAATGTGAAGTTTCTTGCTAATGTTGTGTCTACCTTGGAGGCGAGTAGGATGCTGAGGCAAGGTTGCGAAGCTTACCTAGCTTTTGTGATGAATCCTAGCTCTAAGGAGTTGAGGGTGCAAGATATCAAGGTTGTGAAGGAGTTTCCTGGTGTTTTTCCTGAAGAGTTGCCTGGTTTACCACCTAATCGCGAGGTGGAGTTTGGGATTGAGCTGTATGAGAATACAACTCCTGTGTCCATTTCTCCCTATAGAATGGCACCTAAGGAGCTGAAGGAGCTGAAGACGCAGTTGCAAGAGCTGCTAGATCGTGGTTTCGTCCGGCCGAGTGTGTCGCCTTGGGGTGCTCCTGTCTTGTTTGTGAAGAAGAAAGATGGCACTATGAGGATGTGCATTGATTACCGTCAGCTGAACAAGTTGACTATCAAGAATCGGTATCCTTTGCCGAGGATTGATGATCTCTTTGATCAATTTAGGGGAGCTGTTGTGTTCTCTAAGATTGACTTGAGGTCAGGGTATTATCAGTTGAAGGTGAAGGATGTGGATGTGCCTAAGACAGCTTTCAGGACAAGGTATGGGCATTATGAGTTCCTTGTGATGCCGTTTGGTTTGACAAATGCTCTTGCTGCTTTCATGGACATGATGAATCGTGTGTTTCATGAATACCTGGACAAGTTCGTTGTGGTGTTCATTGATGATATCCTTGTGTACTCGCATACTGAGGAGGAGCACGAAGAGCATTTGAGGATTGTGCTGCAAGCCTTGTTGGAGAATCAGTTATATGCTAAGTTGAGCAAGTGTGAGTTTTGGCTTAAGGAGGTGGTGTTTCTTGGGCATGTGGTCTCAGCTGAGGGGATTCGTGTTGATCCTTAGAAGATTGAAGCGGTGATGAACTGGAAAGTTCCTAAGTCTGTTCATGAGGTCCGTAGTTTCCTTGGTTTGGCGGGATACTACCGGAGGTTTGTGGATGGTTTTTCCAAGATTGCTGCTCCTTTGACGAAGCTGTTGCAAAAGGATGTTAAGTATGAGTGGACGGAAGCGAGACAACAGGCTTTTGAGAAGCTTAAGGCGGCTTTGACGCAAGCTCCTATCTTGATTCGGCCTGAATCAGGGAAAGAGTTTGTGGTCTATAGTGATGCATCCTATGTTGGTTTGGGGTGTGTGCTGATGCAAGAGGGTAAGGTTGTGGCTTATGCGTCGCGGCAGTTGAAGGTGCATGAGCGCAACTATCCTACGCATGATATTGAGCTGGCTGCAGTGGTGTTTGCTCTGAAGATCTGGAGACATTATCTGTATGGTAAGAAGTGTACTGTGTACACGGATCACAAGAGTTTGAGGTATCTGATGTCTCAGAAGGAGTTGAATCTTAGGCAGCGACGTTGGTTGGAGTTGCTCAAGGATTATGATCTGACGATTGAGTATCATCCTGGTAAAGCTAATGTTGTTGCGGATGCTTTGAGTAGGAAGGTAGTTGTTGAGCTGAGAGCGATGTTTGCTAGCTTGAGCATATCGCGAGATGGTGGTCTTGTTGCTGAGTTGCAAGTGAAACCATCTTTGGTTCAGTTGATCAAGGAAAAGCAGTTGCTGGATGATTCCTTGGTGTCTCATGTTCAGGATATCGTGGAGGGTAGACCTTCGAATTTCTGCTTTAATGAGGATGGTGTGTTGTGTTTTGGTAGTCGGATAGTAGTGCCTGCTGATGTTGAGTTGAGGCGTGCTATTCTGACTGAAGGCCATAGTAGTCCTTTTGCTATGCATCCTGGTAGTACTAAGATGTATCGTGATCTTCGTGATGAGTACTATTGGGAGGGTTTGAAGAAGGATGTTGCGGAGTTTGTGAGCAAGTGTTTGGTGTGTCAGCGAGTTAAGGCTGAACATCAGGTTCCTTCTGGTTTGTTGCAACCGTTGAAAATCCCTGAATGGAAGTGGGAGAGGGTTACCATGGATTTTGTATATGGTTTGCCTTTGTCTCCATCAAAGAAGAATTCTGTTTGGGTGATTGTGGATCGCTTGCCGAAGTGTGCGCATTTCTTGCCTGTGCATACTACGTTCTCTTTGGATAAGCTGGCAGAGCTATACATTGCTGAGATAGTGAGGTTGCATGGTGTGCCTAAGTCGATTGTGTCGGATAGGGATCCGAGGTTCACATCGCGTTTCTGGCAGTGTTTGCATCAAGCTCTGGGTACAAGGTTGCATTTCAGTACATCCTATCATCCTCAGTCGGATGGTCAGTCTGAGAGGGTTATCCAGATTTTGGAGGATATGTTGAGATGCTGCGTGATTGAGTTTCAAGGTTCTTGGGAGAAGCATCTGCCTTTGGTTGAGTTCGCTTATAACAATAGTTATCAGGCGAGTATACAGATGGCACCTTATGAGGCTCTGTATGGGAGGAAGTGTAGGACTCCTCTGTGTTGGGCTGAAACTGGTCAAAAGTTGGTTTCGATGCCTGCTTTGTTGAAAGGGACCACCGAGAAGGTGAAGCTCATTTGTGAGAGGTTGAAGGCTGCCTCTGATCGGCAAAAGTCTTACGCGGATTTGAAGCGTAAGGAGATAGAGTATGCGGTGGGTGCCCGTGTGTTCTTGAAGGTTTCGCCTTGGAAGAAGGTGATGAGGTTTGGCCGGAAGGGTAAGTTGAGCCCTGGGTACATTGGACCATATGAGGTGGTTGAGCGTGTGGGTCCTGTTGCGTATCGGTTGAGGTTACCTCAGGAGTTGGAGAAGATTCATGATGTGTTCCATGTTTCTATGCTCCGGAAGTATAGATCTGATCCTTCGCATGTGATGCCTGTGGAGGATGTGGTTTTGAATCCGGATTTGACCTATGATGAGGAACCGGTGAAGGTTCTGGATTCGGATTGCAAGGTTCTTCGTGGCAAGACCATTGAGTTGGTGAAGGTGCTGTGGAAGCATCGAGGTGTTGAGGAAGCCACGTGGGAGCGGAAGGAAGACATGCTGAAGCAGTTTCCTTATCTCTTTCCTTCAGGTAAATTTCGAGGACGAAATTTCTTATGGGGGGGAGAGTTGTAACGCCCCGGTTTTGGGCTTAGGAGTTTTGGGCGTTGATCGGTTGGTCAAAATGCTGTTCGAATCTTATGAGGTTAAATTAGGAAAGCCTAGTTCGGGTTGCATTAAAAATATGGAAAAATGTTCTAAAATCATCTTTTAATATAATTAAGTGAACTGTGAAATCAATTTTGGAAAATGAGTTTTGGAAGTGCGACATTTTGGCTAGTGACCAAAATGTAATTTTCGCAAGTTTGGTGGCTGTTTTATAAAGGGTTGGAACTTTGAATCTTTAAGGAGCTATTAATCCAAAAGTGGTTTCTCCAGATTTTTCTAAGATTTTATAAGCTATTTTCTGATTTTAAAGATATCAAAAAGGAGGGAAAAGCTCATTTGGCAATTTTTCTTAACTAACTTCTCATTTTCCTTCTCTCATTTTCTCTCAACCCAAACACTCCATTTCCAGAGATTTGTTTCTGATTTTCTCACCTAAATTCCTCCTTTCAACTCTCATTTGATTCCAAATCAACATATCTTCAAAACCTCTTCAATTGCTACAAGTTTCAACAAGCATTTTGTTTCCAAAAAGTGGAGAAACACAAGTTTCGAGGTAAGAACGTCCTTCTCCTCTAAACTATCAGTTCTTTACTGAAATTCCTAAGTTTTCAATCCTAAATTGATGTTTAATTAAAGGTTTTCAAGTTGATTTATGGATCTTGGCTTATTATGTAAGATTTTGATGATTTTTGATGATTTTCGTTAGATCTGAGTAATCTGTGAATTAAGAGGTGTTTTTGATGTTAAAGGATCTCTAAAATGATGTGGAATTGAGTTTTGATTGATGCAATCCCGGATAGGTTGAGTTTCCTAAGTTTAGCTTGTGTTTCAAGGTAGTTTTTGAGGTGATCTTGGTGATCTGATATTGCTGGAGGTATAAGGTTGTTAATAGGTTGTTCTTAGATGTTATTTGATGTTAATGGAAGTGAGGTTTTGCTGGTTTATGGCTGGGCTTTGTTTAGAAGTGGTTTGGATGCATTTTCGGTTGTGTTTGGTGGCCGAAAATGGAGGTTGGATGAGAGCAGCGAGTTTAGATGTTTTCATTGAAGCAATTAATGCACGATGATGCATTAATCCTCTGCTTTGATGTGTTGAAACAGGGGAGGCATCTTTGGATCCAAGTTTGGTTGATCCGGAAGCTTGATTTGGTGCTTTGGCTTGAAGCAAAGTGGAAATCGGTGAGTGCATTTGTGGAAATTGGATTTTCAGCTTTATAACCAAGGTTTGAAGGTTTTGGGAGCTTAGTTTAAGTCTAAACAACTTTGCTAAGCTCAAGTGTAAGTTTTCGGATTTTCTCTCTAGTGGTGGCCATGACTTTGATGTGTTGCAAAGTGATAATTTGCATGTTTTAATTACTGTTTTGAAAGCATGTTTTAGCATGGATTTTGCTGATGATATAAGCCATATGTTGAAGGTAACTCTAGGTAGGAGTACCTTGCTTTTATACATTGAAATGATGTGGTTTGATGCTTTGAAATGCATGATGAAAATGGCTTGGTTTAATGCTTTAAAACAGTGGATTAAATGATGAATTTGATGTATATTGGCAAGTGATGTTTTGAAAATGTTAAGGTCACTAAGGTGGTTAAAAGTCCTTGAGTGAGCCTTGTTACTTAAGATCATCAAGGTGGTTAAAAGTCCTTGGATGAGTCTTGTTGCGGACACTAAGGTGGTTAAAAGTCCTTAGGTGATCCTTCCATGGTGTGTAAAAGTCCATGGGGCCATGGTGTTTAAAAGTCCATGGGGCCAAGGTGTTTAAAAGTCCTTGGGGCCAAGGTGTTTAAAAGTCCTTGGGGTGATTCAAGCATTGGACACAAAGGTGGTTAAAAGTCCTTGTGTGGTCCTTATTCATGGTGTTTAAAAGTCCATGGCCAAGGTGTTTAAAAGTCCTTGGGGCCAAGGTGTTTAAAAGTCCTTGGGAAAGTTGTTGAACTTGTTTTATGAAAAGGAATTTGTCACTTGAGCCAATATGACATGTTAAGTATTTTGTGAAGCGTGAGATGCTTGTTTTAATGATTATGTTGAAGCATGAGGTTGCTTGTTTTAAGTATGCTTTTGAGCATGTGCAAAGATTGATTTCAAGCATGTTTTTAAATGGTTTTAATTGCATTATTGAATTGTTTTTAATGAGCATGCCTCACTAAGCTTTTGGTTACGCTCTCTATGTTTTCTTAATTCAATAATGCAGAGCATTAGAGTACCTTGAGGGGCAGCAAGAAAGGGCAAGCAATCAAGTTCAAGTGAAGCTCAATGTATGAAGGTTTTATAAGTACATTTTAGCTTTTGTGTGATTTGGCAATGGGGGACCAATGTGTATGTTTTGGGAGGTGTTTGAGACTCCCTAAGTATGTTGAATGTTGTTTTAAATGCTGGTTTTTGGATTGGAACCTTATATGCTTGTTTTGGAAGTTTGGTGCTTGAGTGGCTAGCTTGTGTAGGAAGCATGCCTATAGAATTGGGGCTTTTTGCATATGATGTTAGATTGATGTTGTGATGGTACCTATAAGTCTTAAATATGTTAAATTGCATGCTGGTAAAGTTTGGTGACATTTGGAGCATGTTTGAATGGTCAATTGCATGTTTTGGTATGCTTGTTTGCTGCAATCTGTGCAGGCGTTTCGGAACAGTGTGTACCGTTTCGGAACGGGTGCCTTGTATGAACCCAGGCGTCCGAAACGGTATGCACCGTTTCGAAACGGTTTGGTCTCTGCCAAGCCCGTGTTTCGGAACGGGGTCGATCGGTTTCGGAACGGCCCGTGTTTCGGAACGGGGTTGATCGGTTTCGGAACGGCCGACCGTTAGGGGCTGACATTGGCAGTTATATGTTTTGAATTGTTTACATTTTGGTCTTGAATCTTGTTTGTTCAATTATATGAGCTTGGGAAGTCCTTTTGAGCTGAAATTTCACAGAGAAGCATGAAACCTGATTAATTTCAAGATGGTAACTTCAATTTGGGTTAAGTCCTTTTAATTATCAGAAATTACAATTTGGTCCCTAAAGTTGTAATTTGTTCAATTGGGTCCCTGTGTTGATCTCTGATGTTTGTGATCTTTGAGTATGATAATTTTGTGATCACAATTAGGATTAATGTGCATCTAGACAAGATTAAAAAGAAAAAAATGGGTCGTTAATCAAGGTTGACTTTCGGGTTGACTTTGGTTTTCCCCGTGTGACTTTCTTAATTCGGGTCAACCGTCTAGGCCGGGTTAAGGGGGTTACAGTTACTAGACGAATGAGTACGGTGATGGTAGATGTCACCGGAAGTGTCTAGTGAGTTGTCCGCATATCCGAGTTATAATGAGATGTGAAATGCCAATATAATATATGAAATTGTTTTTGATGCACATGTACCTTTTATGAAATGATTTATGCTATGAGAAATGCATACGAGATTTGTTTATGAAATGCTTTGGTGTTATAAGCATGAGTATGGCTTTGCCATGAGTTTTGCATTGGTTAAAATGCATGAGATAGAATGAAGGTACATGTGTTTTCAATGAGAAGTTGCTTTGAATGGTTTTCAAGCATGAGATAGAATTAGCATGTTGCTAAAAAGCTTTTGAGAAAGTGTTTTCAAGATATGAATTATTGTGTTGGTTTCTTTAGAACATGCCTCACTAAGCATTTGTGCTTACGCTCTCTTTTACCAATAATGCAGATAATTGAAGTGTTTACGGGCATCAAGGAGGATAAGAACGTCCAAGAAAGTACAAGCTCATGTATGGTGATGTTTTCATACACTTTAGTTTGATATAATGGCAATGGGAAACCAAGGTTGTACTTGGGAGATATGTTTGAACTCCCTAAGTTTGTGGCATGTTTATGTTTTCATTTTTGGGTTGTAAGTGGCCTTAAATGTTTGGTTTGAGGTTGGATTGCTTATATTGGTTTTGAGATTAGGGAGCATGCCTTTAGACTATGTGATTTTGTGTTTGATGCCAAGCTTGTGCTAGAGAGTCCTAAATATGTTCCTTAATGGTGAAATGGTTTGCTGGTATGATTTGGGAATCTTTGAGGCATGTTCGAATGTGTTAAAGGGTGAAAAACTAGCTATATCTGCTGCTTCTGGGCAGGGTGTATCGAAACACCCTCAATTGTTTCGAAACGGGGGCCTGAAATGGTCTTAGTGTTTCGAAACGATGGAAGCTATTTCGAAACAGTTTGGCTACTGCAGTGCCCTGTTTCGGTACTGGTCTAGGAACACACCCGCGTACCGAAACGGTCAACACCGTTTCGATACGTGTGTTTCGGTACGGTGGAAGGCGTTCTAATACAGATGACTGTTGGATGCTTATTTGAATTGCTTTGAGTCTTCATGCTTTACATTTTAGTCCTAAATGTTGTGGATGCAATTGCTTGAGCTTGGAATGTCTTTTTAAGCTAAAATTTGACAGAGAAGCATATAACATGATTAATTTCATATTGGTAATCCTAAAATCAGCGAAGTCCATCTAATTTACAAAAATTACAATTTAGTCCCTAATCTTGTTTAAAGTGCAATTGAGTCCCTAAATTCGTTCCGATCGCTGTGCCTTTTTCTACCATGTCTCGTGGGTTTTCACTCAGGCTTATTGTGCATCTAGACAAGATTAAAAATAAAAAAAGGGTCTTGAATCAAGGTTGACTTTCGAGTTGAATTTGATTTTCCCCGTGTAATCTTTGTAGTTCGGGTCAAACGTCTAGGACGGGCTAAGGGGGTTACAAGTCCAACATATATGATAATCTAGTTGAATTAAAAGAAATAAATCAAATTAAACAAATATAAACAACTAGATTTTACCAAAACTCGAACTTCAAGGGAGGATGTGAAGCCTTCGTTCTTCAAGTGTTCTTCCTTGTGTGCATGGAGCTCCACCTCTGATGTGACCACAACCAACAAGAATCCCAATGAATTTCCTAGAGGTCATATGACTCGTGCAAGAGCTAAAACGATTCAAGATGGTGTGGAAAGTTTGCTTTACCAATGCTGGAAAATGAATGAAGAAATGACAACAACAATTAGATCTTGCAACGTTTTGAGTTTGTTGGAAAGTTGAAATAAGTTGCATAAGAATTTGCATGAGTAGTTGCATAATAGTTCATTCATTCCATGAGTTTGTTGGAAAGTTGAAATAAGTTGCATAAGAATTTGCATGAGTAGTTGCATAATAGTTCATTCATTCCATGAGAATAAATATGCTTGTTGTTGCATTTATGCAAGCACTTCATTTATGAAAATACTTCACTTATGTATGTGTTTCATTTAAGCATGTAGGTTAATTCATTGAACTTGTTCAATTAATTCATTAAGTTTGCATAACATTTTTATCATATTTTGATTAATATTTTATGTGTTTTTAATGTCGTTACACATTGGGATTAAGATGGAAACAATTGAAGACTATTCATCTTCTTCAAGGAGACATGTCATCTTTATCACCATTCAAAGAGAGAGTCTTTTTGAATTCCATGGAGGACGAAGCATTTAGAAGACTTTATGATGCTTTTATTCAGCTAATAAAGTTGAGAAATAAAGAAAGGAAGTGGAAGAGACACATACACTTAGATGCAAACATGGGCAGATTCATTCCAAGTCATCTACATGCACTTTTAAGAGCCAAGCAAGTGGAATATCAAAGGATCCATCACTTGGACGTGTATAAGTCTTCATTCAAGCATTATTATATCCAAATTCATTCTAAAATACACAAATGGCTGGCCACACTTGATAGGATTGAAGACAAACCATTGATTGTCATAAATTGGAGCATTAATGCATTGTTTTGTCCATTCAAATTCTAGGGTGCCATGTACTATAAATAGGATGCTCATTTGCCTTTGTAAGGACCTTTTTTTCATGAAAATATATGAGAGTGTTCTTTTCATTGTTCTTTAAGAACTTTATCAGCTTTCAAGCTAGTCTTGTGGCAAATTTCTCGTTTCATTCCATTTTGTTTATAGCGCTGGTTCCTAGCTTTCTAGTTAGCGGGTCACGTTCTACCCTTCCACCATCACTTCCATTTGATTATATTGTTGGTTCTTAGCTCAATTATAGCTAAAGGGTCACCATCCAACCTTCTTCCATCATTTCACAAAGGGTAAAAACGTGTAAAGTTCGAGTCAACATTCACTATCTTGTTAGTTCTTCCTTGTTCCACATCGGTTCTATTCCATCCATATCAACTTCTATCCATTTTCCCCATTACATCTATCTTTCAAACCATAATCACCAACCATTCCAGCACCTATTAAAAACATGTTGAGTGGATCAATGGATTGATCAATGCCAAGAGGGGGTGAATTGGGCTTTTAAAAATTTGTTGGTGAAAAATGATAGCTAAAAATGAAGAACAAAGGATTTTAGAGTGGTTCAAGTTCCAAATGAACTCTACATCCACTACCTTAGCTACCACTAAGGATTTGCAACAATTCACTAATTTGTTCTTCCCCTTTTCAAGGCTTAGGAGGTAACCTTTACACAACCGGTCAATTTTTCTACCCAAAATTTGACCAAACCCTCACAAGTGAAACAAAGAAGAAATTAGGCAGGAAGGATATCTCTCAAATACAATATTGCCCTTTTCAGTACAAACACTCAACCCAAATTTGAGATAGGATAGGAATTGAATACAACACAATTTGGGGTTTACAAGAAATTGGAAAATAAGCACAATGAGGTTGGATTTTTGCTTGGATGTTTATCTTTGATGCAATAGTTGTTGATGGTCTTCAATAAGCTTCGATTTATACCTTCTCTATATATTCTAGCCGTTTGGGTAGAGCTGTTGCACATAATAAAGAGGGCATATCGAAACGCGTATAAGTGTATCGGTACGGGACATGGACCATTTCGATACGAATAAGACTGTATCGATACTTTTTTCTCAACTTAACTCACTGGAAGTTTCCGTTTCGATACAGGTAACTCCGTATTGATACGGGACAACTGCCACTTTAAATGTTAGTTACCTAACGACTGACACCAACGGTTGAAAACATTTAAACCTCTTTGAATTTAAAAATTCCGTTAAAATCGTATCGATACGGGTGGAACCGTAACGGTACATCATTCAAACTCCTTCAGTTTTTACAGAGGAACGTATCGATACAGATGGAATATGTTTCGATACGCTGTTTCGATACGGTTAAGAGCGTATCAAAATGCGTCTTTCCAGTAGCCAACTTTGTAAAAAATGTATTAATACGGCTTCAAGTGTATACGCCTGGATGTTTTTCAACACTTTGGCTTTGGAACACTTAGAAAATATTTGGAGTTTGAGTTTTTCAAATTGGATTAAGGTTTTGGTGATTTAAAAATCATTTAAGGGACTTAGAAATTTATTTCAAGTTTTCAATTTAATCCTTAACATACATAGTTATATCAAAATCAAACATAGATTTTACAATCTCCCCCTTTTTGATATAACAAAACCAAAACTTGAAATTTTTTATACTTTGAAAAACTTTGCAACATAACTCCCCCTTAATATTAGCTAGGTAACTTTTAATTTTGAAAATCAAAATTTTTAAGTGTTGTGAGCTTCCCTCTCCCCCTTTTTTTTAGATAAAAAATAATTGAGACATAATGGAAAGTGCATAAAGGCAAAAGGTATAAATAACCAAGCAACATAATATGATTAAGATCAAAATAAAAGATAACATCAACTTAAAATCCAAATAACAGAAAATCAAAGCATAGGTTTTAGAATAATTCAAACTTAATCCTAAAAACATAAATCAAAGGTGCATAAATAAATATCCTAAATGATATGAATGATAGGCAAATATAGGCTACTATGCATCTTCATCTCCTTCTTCATCATCTTCATCATCATCGTCAATTGGATCGTCATTCCTCCTAGTTTGATGCCACTCGTCATGGAAAGCGGTGAGAGAGATGTTCATTGAGTTGTGACCGCCTTCAAGGGAAGTGAGTCGAGACTCCACATTCCTCATTCGATCTTCAAGGCTTGTAAACCTTGTATCAATAGAAGGTGGAGGAGGAGCTTGAGGAACTTGTTCAAATTGAGGATTAGCAAATTGTTTCGCGGCCTCACTAGGGAGCTCGGATAGACGAAGCCAATTACCATTAAAGTAATTGAAATTACCCCTTGCAAGAGATCGTTCATTGATAGGATCGGTGAGGGGAGTTGGGTAGTCATGCAAGCAATCTATCTCCTTTTGTTGGAAGAAGTAACTCAAGGTCGTGCCATAGGTGAAGAAAGTGACAAGTGTGGTGTGGCGATGTTGCACGAGATAGAAAATCTCCGCAAACACAATACGAGCAAGGTTCTAACGTTTTCTCTCATAGAAGCATCGAATCAAAAAAATCATCTACTTGGCGAATAGTGGAATACTTCCCTCCTGAGGTCCTAAACCACCAAGAAACCATCAAATGGAGGATTTGATCTTGAGCATTAAGGGCGGTGATGGAACCACTTAGGACATGGCCAAGAGCATTCTCATCATCAAAGCCTTCATCCTCCAACTTAAACACATCACAAATGGATTGAACATCTATAGTGACTTTTTTACCCATAAGATAAGAATTAACGCTCGTAACAACACCATCTCGATTGGCACAACACTTTGCATTAGCATAAAAGATCAAAACTAAGATGCGAAAGAAAAACCCGAGAAGTTGGAGAAAATCCGTAAACTTCCATTCTTGGAGCAAAGAGAGATATTCAAATTTGAAACGCTCCGAGTTAAGAAAAGGAATAGAGATTACCCTCTCTGGATGGATCTTATAGTTCTAAAATTGGCGAAAATAGGTGAGCTCTCCGGGGGACTTAAAGGAATGTTGATAGATATGAGTGAGATTCGGGCAAGCACCACCTCTGGTATTGGATCCTTCACCGGCTTCACTAGTACATGTTCTCTTTTTAGGGGGTGCCATGAACTAGAGAAAAAATTAAAAAACATTGTATGCATTAAGTTTTCTTCATTCAACTCATGAAAAAACCAATAATCAAGGTTTAAAAAAATTGAAAAGAGATTTTGATTTGAGAAGACAAAACAAAAACAAAAGAAAATTTGAAACGAAAATTAAAAGAAAAATTAAAAGAAAAAAAGAAGGAGTTTTACCTTGATATTGATTATAGAGGAATGAGAGAGGAACTTAGCACCCAATTGATGAAAAGCTTAAGAGCTTTGCTTGATTTTCAAAACCCTCTAGAGATTTTGAGTTGTGGTGTGAAAATATGAGGGAAAGAGAATCTATTTATAGAGTGAAAACGGCTAGGGTTTCTAGAGTTTTTAGAAAATTCAATTTTGGTAAAAGTTGAACTCTTAAATGCCAATTGATAGTTGTCTGCGCAATCGTGTATCGATACGCCTAAGGGTGTATCGATACGGGGGTAAAACGTAAATCCATTTAAAATGCCCGTTGAAGGATTGTATCGAAATGGATGCAATCCGTATCGAAACGATTGTTGCTCGTATCGAAACGGGTTTAACCGTATCGACGCCTGTTTTAGGCAAAATGTAATATGGGAAACTAATACAGTACTCGTATCGATACGCGTAAGGCCGTATCGATACCCTATGCCTAGAAATACATTTTAGGCTTGAAGAACAAACAAAAGCTCGATTCTAACATCTCCTAAATGAATGCAAATGATGAATGAGCAGTACTAAGCATATTTTAACAGAATCATACTCCCCTAGCTATAAGCATGGATATTTTCAAGAGCTACAACACATAAACATGCAATTTCACAAGATCAAGAAATTTTAACTTTAAAAGTGTCCTAAATGGTCAAGGAAGGCTAGTTAGACCTAACTCTCTCCTAAGGGACCAAAAACGCTCTTTGTCTAAAGGCTTTGTAAAGATGTCCACTAGTTGGTTTAAGGTGTCAACGTACTCTATAACAACATCTTCCTTAAGGACATGATCTCTAATGAAATGATGTCTTATCTCTATATGTTTGGTTCTAGAGTGTTGGATGGGATTTTTAGTCAAGCATATGGCACTAGTGTTATCACACGTAAGGGGTATGGTTTCAACTTTAATACCATAATCTAAGAGTTGTTGCTTCATCCAAAGGACTTGAGCACACCAACTCCCTAAGGATATGTACTCGACTTCGGAGGTAGAAAGAGTTACACTATTTTGTTTCTTAGAGAACCAAGATATGAACATACTACCTAAGAATTGACAAGTTCCCGAAGTACTCTTCCTATCAATTTTACAACCTCCATAATCCGTATCCGAATAAGCATGAACGTTGAAGGTGGAGTTTCTAGGGTACCAAAGACCTAAACAAGGGGTATCTCTAAGGTACCTAAAGATTCTCTTAACTAGCTTGAAACATAGCACACAAGCAAACACTAAACAAGATATCCGGTCTACTTGCGGTAAGGTAAAACAATGATCCAATCATAGAACGTTAAAGCTTAGAGTCAACACACTTACCTCCTTTATCTTTGTCAAGCTTTGTAGATGAGCTCATAGGTGTGGCTTGAGGCTTTGCATTCTCCAAGCCAAACTTCTTGAGAATATCCTTGATGTACTTTGCTTGATTGATGAAGTTGTTATCCTTCCTTTTCTTGATTTGGAGTCCCAAAAAGAATGAGAGCTCCCCCATCATGCTTATCTTGAATTCACCTTGCATTAACTTAGTAAACTCTTTGCAATGACATTCATTAGTAGATCCAAAAATAATATCATCAACATAAATTTGTACTACTAAGATGTCATTTTTATACCTTTTTATGAAAAGTGTAGTGTCCACCTTACCTTTTTCAAAACATTTTTCAATCAAAAAGTTTGAAAGTCTCTCAGAACAAGCTCTAGGAGCTTGTTTTAAACCATAAAGAGTTTTAGTAAGTTTGAAAACATGATTTGGAAATTTTGAGTCTTCAAAACCCGATGGTTGTTCCACACACACTTCCTCATTTATAAAACCGTTTAAAAATGCGCTATTAACATTCATTTGAAAAGACTTGAAATTATGATCACATGCATATGCAAGCAACATCCTAATCGCCTCCATTCTAATTACGGGTGCATAGTTTTCATCAAAATCTATTCCCTCTTCTTGAGTGTAACATTGTGCTACTACTCTAGCTTTATTTTTCACAATGTTACCACTCTCATATAGTTTGTTCCTAAAGACCCATTTAGTTCCTATAGTAGATTGATTACTAGGCCTATCAACTAATGTACAAACATTACTTCTCTCAAATTGATTTAACACTTCTTGCATAGCCATAATCCGAAAGTCATTTTTAATGCTTCTTTTATATTCTTAGGCTCTATGCATGAGATAAATGCAACATGGTTCATAAGTTTAAGAGAATATCTAGTGGTTACCCACTTGGATGGATCACGCAAGATTTCACCACCTTTGACATAGTTGAACTCCCTTGGGTAGTTCACTTCCTTTTCCTCAAGACCAAAGTCCTTCAAGGCTTCAAGAGGTGGATCTTGTGTATCCTCTTCTTTTGTTGGAATCTCATTCTCCTTTGAAGTTTGTCCTCCATCAAAGGCATTAATGATTCCTACATCATCATCATCACAAGAATCCTTCCTTGGAAGGAGGTTATCATCGAATACAACATGTATAGATTCTTCTACTACTAAAGTTCTCTTGTTAAATACACGATAGGCTTTAGAGTTTAAGGAATATCTTATGAAAATAGCTTCATCACTTTTTGCAACAAATTTACCTAAGTTGTCTTTTCCATTATTTAAAACAAAACACTTGCAACCAAATGGATGAAAATAGATAATGTTAGGCTTTTTAGATTTTAAAATCTCATATGGTGTTTTCTTTAAAAGTGGCCTAATCATTACTCAGTTTACAATGTAGCAAGCGGTGTTTGTGGCTTCCGCCTAAAAATATTTAGGCAAATTGTTTTCACAAAGCATGGTTCTACCCATTTCTTGCAAAGTTCTATTTTTCCTCTCAACTACCCCATTTTATTGAGGAGTTTGAGGAGCCGAAAATTTGTGGCTAATACCATTTTCATTTAAAAACTCTTCAAACCCTAGATTTTAAATTCGGTTCCATGATCACTTCTAATATGAGAAATTCTAAGTTCAAGATCATTTTGGGTTAATTTAGAGAATGTGATGAATTTTTCTAAAGCCTCATTTTTAGTACATAAAATTAGAATCCAAGTTAATCTAGAAAAATCATCAACAAGTAAAAATGCATAAGATTTACCACCCAAGCTCATAGTCCTAATAGGCCCAAATAAATCCGTATGAATAAGTTGTAAACACCTACTTGTAGAAACATCATTAATGGATTTAAATGATGACTTATGTTGTTTACCCTTAGAGCATGCATCACAAATTTTATCATTTGAGAACTTAATTTTGGGTAAACCTCTAACTAGATCTAGGGAAACTAATTTTTTTAAAACACTAATGCTAGCATGTCCAAGTTTCCTATGCCATAGCCATGCATCATTTTCATTTTGAGCTACTAAACATGCATGGGATGTATGTATGTCATCTAAATGCACCATGTAAATGTTACCTATGCGATGACCTATGAGCATAATATTATTTGATTTAATGTCAACAATTTTGCACCCATTCTTATCAAATAAGACATTAAACCCTTTTATCACATAATTGGCTTATGCTCAACAAATTATGTTTAAGATCATCGACATATAAAACATTTTCAATAAGAATAGTAGAGTGATTACCTATGGAGCTAATACCTTTAATGTGACCTTTGGAGTTGTCACCAAATGTCACTACTCCTCCACTTTTTGGCTTTAAGTCCATGAATCCACTCGTCTTCGGTCATATGCCTCGAGCATCCACTATCAAGGTACCATGAATTTTGACTTTGTGCTTTGGCATTGTAGCAATGCTCCCCCTACAAACAAAGATATTAAACTTTTGGTTTTGGTACCCAAATCATTTTGGGTCCACGTGTGTTAGCTCCCAATAGCTTGGTTCCCTTAGGAATCCAAGGTGACATAGCAACAATATTATTAGATTTGACAAGTTCCTTAGGAACCCATACACTTCTAATCTTTTTAGTTCTATTATGTCTAGGGAAGCTACTTTGTTTGTATTATTAGTTTTTCTCCTAGGTTGGTTTGTTTTAGATGATTCACCTTTTTCATGCTTCACATTACCAACAATTTTAAACGACTCTTTGAGCTTGTTAAGCTCATCTAACACCTTTTGGTGTTCACTATTGCATTGAGAAAGAAGATTATTTAGGTCTACATTTTCATCTTGGAAGAATTTAAGTTCATCTTTCAAACCTAAAATCCTTTTCTCAAAATTTAAGTTAGCTTGAGAAAGTGAGTCATTTTTATCATTTAATTCCGAAATAATTTTCTTATTTCTAATGACTGGCTCTTTGTATTTCTCAACTAACTCATCATAAACCTCTTGCAACTCATCATATGCATCATGTAATTCATCAAATGCAAAGTCAAAAGATGATGAGTTAGAGGTTACCATGGAGGAATCCTTCTCAAGTGCCATGAGGCAAAGGTTAGCCACTTCTTGTTCGTCATCCTCGGATGACTCCTAATCACTCCAAGTAGCAAGCTTGGCTTTGAGCTTCTTCTTCTTCTCAAAGCCCTTCTTCTTGAGTTGAGGGCACTCCGAACGAATGTGACCGGGCTTTTTACACTCGTAGCAAATGATTTGATCCCTCTCTTCTTCTTTGTTTTTACCCTTGAAGTCCATTTTTCTTTGAATTTTCCTTCCTTAGTTGGACCTTATGAATCATGAGAATCTTTTGGCTATCATAGTCAATTCTTCTAAATCATCCTCCTCACTAGAAGTGCTCTCCTCGTGTAATGAAGCTTTGAGACCACTCTCATTTTCTTCTTCTTTTCTACCTCTAGCTTCTCCACTCTTTTCTCTTTCTTCTTATTTTCATCTTCCCTTCCTTGTTCCATTATCTCACGAGTAAGAAGAGAACCCACTAGCTCATCAAGTTTTAGTGTCTTCAAGTTTTTGGCCTCGATGATGGTGGTTCTCTTCCTATCCTAAGATTCGGGAAGTGAGTAGAGTAGCTTCTGGACAAGTTTGTCTTCTGGGATTGTCTCTCCAAAACCCTTAAGCTCGTTGACGATGGTTGAGAAGCGATCGAACATCTTGGACACCGTTTCGTCGGGCTCCATCTTGAAATTCTCATAACTATGATTGAGAATTCCAATATTGGTCTCCTTCACATCATTGGTTCCTTCATAGGTGGTCTCTAGTGTATCCCACACTTCCTTGGCACTTTCAATGG
Organism: Hibiscus tridactylites; assembly: GCA_958450335.1. Lineage (NCBI taxonomy): Eukaryota > Viridiplantae > Streptophyta > Magnoliopsida > Malvales > Malvaceae > Hibiscus > Hibiscus tridactylites. Next base: position 18,849,523 of record OY288289.1, on the reverse strand, counting down.
AGGAGACTTTAGAGTAGATGTCGGGACTGAAAGAACAAAAGAGCATGTGAAGAGCTTTGTCATTAATTTGGATCTTCTTTCTCTTATCTTCACTCATCTGAATCTTCTTTTTTAGAACCAATTTTCCTTCATCATCCCTCTTCAAAGGAATATAGGGACCATCTTCGAAGACATCCCAAACAAGGTAATCATTGGATTTGATGAAGATGTGCATCTGGTTCTTCCAAAATGGATAGTTGTCACCATTGAAGAATGGTGGTTTTGTGGTGGATTGAGACTCGTACATGCTTGATCCGGAGATAGATTCCATGGCTTGATTTTTGGATTATCACACTCTTCCTAGGAACTCCTCTTGTGGTTGTTAATCCTTCAAAAAGGTAGGCTCTGATACCAATTGTTGAGTGGATCAAAGGATTGATCAATGCCTAGAGGGGGTGAATTGGGCTTTTAAAAATTTGTTGGTGAAAAATGATACCTAAAAATGAAGAACAAAAGATTTTAGAGTGGTTCAAGTTCCAAATGAACTCTACATCCACTACCTTATCTACCACTAAGGACTTGCAATAATTCACTAATTTGTTCTTCCCCTTTTCAAGGCTTAGGAGGTAACCTTAACACAACCGGTCAAATTTTCTACCCAAAATTTGACCAAACCCTCACAAGTAAAACAAAGAAGAAATTAGGCAAGAAAGATAACTCTCAAATACAATATTGCTCTTTTAAGTACAAACACACAACCCAAATTTGAGATAGGATAGGAATTGAATACAACACAATTTGGGGTTTACAAGAAATTAGAAAATAAGCACAATGAGGTTGGATTTTTGCTTGGATGTTTATCTTTGATGCAATAGTTGTTGTTGGTCTTCAATAAGCTTCAATTTATACCTTCTCTATCAATTCTAGTCGTTTGGGTGGTTAGGATATTGATTACAGCCATTGGGACCCACTCTTTCCACCAGAAATGCACTTTTGCAGCTATCTGTATCGGTACACGAAGAGCCATATCGATACTTGTCTCAAAACAGAAAGAGCCGTTGCATATAATAAAGAGGGCATATCGAAACGCGTGTAAGCGTATCGGTATGGGACATGGACCGTATCGATACGGATAAGATCGTATTGATACCTTTTCTCAACTTAGCTCACTGGAAGTTTCTGTTTCGATACGGGTAACATCGTATCGATACGGGACAATTGCCACTTTCAATGTTAGTTACCTAACGACTGACACCAACGGTCGAAAACATTTAAACCTATTTGAATTTAAAAATTCCGTTAAAACTGTATCGATACGGGTGGAACCGTATCGGTACACCATTCAAACTTATTCAGTTTTTACAGAGGGGCGTATCAATACAGATGAAATCTGTTTCGATACGTTGTTTCGATACGGTTAAGAGCATATCGAAACGCGCCTTTCCAGTAGCCAACTTTGTAAAAAAGGTATCGATACAGCTTCAAGGGTATCGATACGCCTGGACGTTTTTCAACACTTTGGCTTTGGAACACTTAGAAAATATTTGGAGTTTGAGTTTTTCAAATTGGATTAAGGTGTTGGTGATTTAAAAATCATTTAAGGGACTTAGAAATTTATTTCAAGTTTTCAATTTAATCATTAACATACTTAGTTATATCAAAATCAAACATAGGTTTTACACAACAACTTTCACCATCTTCATTCCAAATACATCACTTCCACACTCAAGTTTCAAGTTTGCAACTTCATACTAGAATCACGATCGGGCAACACCACATACGAATCCGGCCATCACACAACCGGATACGTATCAGTTGGTATCAGAGCTATTTTGTTTCAGTAAGGTAAGTGTTTCTCTCTCCCGGTTTGCATAAAAAGAAAAAAGAAAAAAAGAAAAGAAAAAGGGAAAAAATGAAGTTTGGTTGTTGTTGGTATTACTCAATTCAGCAAATTTTTATTTCCTATTGCCTTGTTATTTTCTAATCATTCTACTTTTCAATCTATAACCTTTTTTTTCTAAACTCTTCCTTTCAGCCAATTTCCACAAGCAAACTTGTTAAGCCTTGAGTAAGTTCTCTAAGGACTTTGATAGGAGAACTAGAGCGGTAAAAGGCAAGAGTGCACATCAAGGGTAAAAGCCATCCCGAGTGAAACACGAGTGTGAGTCTTTTCCTTGGAGTGTAACGGTGAGAATTTGTGCTAGTGAGGTTTATTAGTTAATCATGTCCCAAGATTCCGTGAGAAACACTATTGGTGCTAGTAATAATGTTAACGTAGATGCAACTAACTCCAATCTTCAAGATGTTATCCGAGAGATGGACAGGTTGTTGCAACAAAGGTTGGGGCTGATGCAAGAACGATTACATCATTTGGAGGAAAGATCTCAACAAAGGAAAAATTCATATCACGAGGAAGAGTATGAGGGAGAGGTGGATGAAGAACTCATAGACGAGCTAGCCTCCCAGCAAAGTTTAAGGCGTCGAGAACCTAGGTATCAAAGAGCTCGGCCAAGAGTTGATGATAATCTTAGCAACATCAAAATAACCATTCCTTCTTTCCAAGGAAGAACGGCTCCTGAAACTTATCTTGCATGGGAAAAAAAGTTGAGCACATCTTTGAGTGCCACAACTACTCCGAGCTTAAGAAGGTAAAACTTGCAGCCATTGAATTTACATATTATGCACTAATATGGAGGGATCAGTTAACATCTAGTAGGAGATGCAATGGCGAACATCCAATTTCTACTTGGAATGAGATGAAGGTCGTTATGCGTAGGAGGTTTGTTCCAACTCACTATCATAGAGAGTTGTTCAACAAGCTTCAAAATCTCACCCAAGGAAACCGTAGTGTTGAGGATTACTTTAAAGAGATGGAAGTAGCCATGATCCGAGCCAACATTAATGAGGATTGAGAAGCCACCATGGCCAGATTTCTATCCGGCCTTGATCCTAATATTGCGACCACTGTTGAGTTGCAACATTATGTGGAGATCGAAGACATGGTTCATATGGCCATGAAGTTCGAGAGGCAACTTAAAAGGAAGGGCACAACTTGTGCCTATGGAGGCTCTTCTCCTAAATAAGGGCAGGGTACCTACAAATAGAAGGCATCCTTTACGCCTAAAGAACGAAGCATCCCAACAAAGAGTGCCAAAACCATTGCCGAAACTAGTAAGGGAAAGAGCATTGCTATGCCAGTTCGATCCTATGATGTGCAATGCTTCAAATGCTTGGGGCGAGGTCACATTTCTAGACAATCTCCAAATCGCAACACAATGCTCATTCGAGAAGATGGAGAGATCGAAACTGACCAAGAGGAGGAAGAAGATGATGTTCCTATCCAAGAAGAAGAAGAAGAGATGGAACATGTTGTAGATGGTGAGGTTCTTGTTGTAAAAAGAAGCCTAAGCGTGCAAGCCATAGAAGGAGAAGATCAATGCGAGAACATCTTCCATACTCGCTGCCATGTAAACGAGAAGGTATGCTTTGTCATTATTGATGGAGGAAGTTGTACTAATGTTGCAAGTACTTTGATGGTAGAGAAGCTTAGATTGGCAACAACAAAGCATCCTTATCCTTACAAGCTACAATGGCTCAATGATGGGGGAGAACTCAAAGTCACCAAGAAAGTTATTGTGCCATTTTCCATTGGAAAATACAAAGACGAGGTGTTGTGTGATGTTGTACCAATGTACGCTAGCCATATCTTGTTGGGGAGACCGTGGCAATTCGACAAAAGGGCTATCCATGTTTGTTATACCAACCATTACACTTTCACCCATCAAACCAAAAAGATTACTTTAGCCCCTCTTTCACCAAAACAAGTCCATAAAGACCAATTCCACTTGAGAGAGAGTTTCAAAACAGCCAAAGAAAAAGAAACAGAATTTAAATCCAAAGAGAGTGACAAAAATGAGGGAAAACAAACCATTCTTTTTGCAAGAGAGAAAGAGATCAAAAAGTGTTTGCTTTCAGAGAAATGAGCACTTGTAATCATGTACAAGGAAAATCTTTTGAACACTAATGATCTTGATCCTGGTTTGCCATCTTTTATTGTCTCTTTATTGCAGGAATTTGAAGACTTGTTTCTGGAGGAGATTCCGAACGGGCTTCCACCTATTCAAGGAATAGAGCACTAAATTGATTTCATTCCCGAAGCCATCATTCCAAATCGACCAGCATATAGAAGCAATCCAGAAGAAACTTAGGAGTTGCAAAGACAGGTATTCGAGTTAATGGAAAAAGACTATGTGAGAGAGAGTCTTAGTCCATGTGTCATGCCGGTTTTACTTGTACCTAAGAAGGATGGAACTTGGCGTATGTGTGTGGACTGTCGAGCAGTGAACAAGATAACGGTGAAGTATCGTCATCCTATTCCTAGATTAGATGATATGCTTGATGAATTAAGTGGTTCTAACATCTTTTCTAAGATTGATCTTAAGAGTGGGTACCACCAAATAAGAATGCGAGAAGGAGATGAGTGGAAGACAGCATTCAAAACCATGCAAGGTTTGTATGAGTGGTTGGTTATGCCATTTGGCTTAACTAATGTACCAAGTACATTCATGAGGTTAATGAATCATATACTTCGACCATTCTTGGGTAAGTTTTGTGTGGTGTATTTTGATGACATACTTGTGTATAGCCAAACTTTGAATGATCATGCTCAACATTTGAGGTTAGTATTGGATGTTTTGCGAAAAGAAAAGTTGTATGCTAACCTACAAAAATGTACATTTTGCACTAACATAGTTGTGTTCTTAGGTTTTGTTGTTAGTTCAAAGGGTTTAGAGGTTGATCAAGAAAAGATTAAAGCAATTGAGGAATGGCCGAGACCTACTAACATTAGTCAAGTGAGGAGTAGTCATGGACTTGCTAGTTTCTATCGTCGGTTTGTTCCCAATTTCAGCACCATAGCCGCACCTTTGACCGGAGTTATCAAAAAGAACTCTAGCTTCTTTGGGGAGACGAACAAGAGAAGTCTTTTGTTTGATTAAACAAATTTTAACCAATGCACCCTTATTATATTTACCTGATTTTGATAAAGTTTTTGAAATTGAATGTGATGCATCAGGTTTAGGAGTTGGAGCTGTATTATCTCAAGAAGGACACCCTATTGCATATTTCAACGAGAAATGGAGTGGAGCAACTCTAAATTATTTAACTTATGACAAGGAGATGTACGCTTTCACTAGGGCATTAGAAACGTGGCAACGCTATCTATGGCCTAAGGGGTTTATCATCCACATGGATCATGAGGCGTTGAAACACTTGAAGGGACAACACAAGATTAATAAGAGACATGCCAAGTGGGTTGAATTCCTAGAAACATTCTCATACGTTATCAAATATAAGAAGGGTAAGGAAAATGTTGTTGCTGATGCTTTATCAAGAATTTATACTCTTCTTAACCTTTTGGATTCTAGAATGGTAGGTTTTGCCTTAATCAAAGAGCTTTATGAATCTGGTTATGATTTTGGTGAAATTTACAAAGCTTGTGAAAAAGGAACATATAAGAAGTTTTGTAGGGTTGATGGGTATCTTTTCAAGGAAGGAAAGCTTTGTATCCCTCAAGGATCCATTAGAGAATCTCTTATCAAAGAAGCCCATTGTGGAGGACTAATGGGACACTTTGGAGTGGCCAAAACGCACTCTATATTGCAAGAACATTTGTATTGGCCAAAGATGAAACGAGACGTGGAGAATTGGTGTGAGCATTGCATCACATGTAAGAAGGCAAAGTCCAAAGTCATGCCCATGGACTTTACACACCATTACCAATTCCAAATGCACCATGGGAGGATATTTCCATGAATTTTGTGCTAGGACTTCCACGCACAAGGAATAACAAAGATTCTGTTTTTGTTGTAGTAGATAGATTCTCAAAAATGGCTCATTTCATTCCATGCAACAAGACTAATGATGCTTCCCATATTGCTAATCTGTTTTTTAGGGAAGTTGTGAGATTACATGGACTTCTAAGAACTATTGTGTCTGATCGAGATGTGAAGCTCTTGAGTCACTTTTGGAGGACGCTATGGAGTAAGATTGGAACAAAAGTGTTGTTTTATACAACTTGTCATCCACAAACGGATGGCCAAACTAAAGTTGTCAATTGTGTATTGTCCATGCTTCTTAGGACAATTATACACAAGAATATAAGGGCTTGGGAAGTGGACTTGCCACATGTTGAGTTTGCATACAATCGCTCCATGCATTCTGCCACTAAATGTTCTCCATTTGAAGTGGTATATGGTTTCAATCCTTTGACCCCAATTGATTTGCTTCCTTTGCCTATTGATCAATTAAAAAATAAGGATGGGAAAAATAGAGCTGAATTTGTGTAGAAGCTTCGCCAACAAGTGCAGGAGAACATTGAGAGGAGAACAAAGCAATATGAGCAACAAGCTAACAAAGGGAGGAAACGAATAACTTTGGAACCTGGATATTGGGTTTTGTTGCACTTGAGGAAAGAGAGGTTTCCAGCCCAACGCAAATCGAAACTTATGCCTCGAGAAGATGGTCATTTCCAAGTGGTCAAGAAGGTTAATGATAATGCTTATCAAATAGACCTTCCAGGTGAGTATAATGTGAGTGCTACTTTCAATGTTGCTGATCTATCTCCTTATGATGCAGGTGACGATTTGGGGGAAAATCACTTTCAAGAGGGAGCTCCCCCTCTAATGTGACCACAACCAACAAGAATCCCAATGAATTTCCTAAAGGTCTTATGACTCGTACAAGAGCTAAAATGATTCAAGATGTTGTGGAAAGTTTGCTTTGCCAATGCTGGAAAATGAATGAAGAAATGACAGCAGCAATTAGATCTTGCAGCGTTTTGAGTTTGTTGGAAAGTTGAAATAAGTTGCATAAGAATTTGCATGAATAGTTGCATAATAGTTCATTCATTCCATGAGTTTGTTGGAAAGTTGAAATAAGTTGCATAAGAATTTGCATGAATAGTTGCATAATAGTTCATTCATTCCATGAGAATAAATATGCTTGTTGTTGCATTTATGCAAGCACTTCATTTATGAAAATACTTCACTTATGTATGTGTTTCATTTAAGCATGTAGGTTCATTAATTAAACTAGTTCATTCATTGAACTTGTTCAATTAATTCTTTAAGTTTGCATAACATTTTTATCATATTTTGATTAATATTTTATGTGTTTTTAGTGTCATTATATGTTGGGATTAAGATGGAAACAATTGAAGACTTTTCATCTTCTTCAAGGAGACATGTCATCTTTATCACCATTCAAAGAGAGAGTTTTTTTGAATTCCATGGAGGATGAAGCATTTAGAAGACTTTATGATGCTTTTATTCAGTCAATAAAGTTGAGAAATAAAGAAAGGAAGTGGAAGAGAAACATACACTTAGATGCAAACATTGGCAGATTCATTCCGAGTCATCTACATGTACTTTTAAGACCCAAGCAAGTGGAATATCAAAGGATCCCTCACTTGGACGTGTATAAGTCTTCATTCAAGCCTTATTATGTCCAAATTCATTCTAAAATACACAAATGGCTGGCCACACTTGATAGAATTGAAGACAAACCATTGGTTGTCATAAATTGGAGCCTTAATGCATTGTTTTGTCCATTCAAATTCTAGGTTGCCATGTACTATAAATAGGATGCTCATTTGCCTTTGTAAGGACCTTTATTTTGCATGAAAATATATGAGAGTGTTCTCTTCATTGTTCTTTAAGAACTTTATTAGCTTTCAAGCTAGTCTTGTGGCAAATTTCCTGTTTCATTTCATTCTGTTTATAGCGTTGGTTCCTAGCTTTCTAGCTAGGTCACGTTCTACCCTTCCACCATCACATCCATTTGATTATATTGTTGGTTCTTAGCTCAATTATAGCTAAAGGGTCACCATCCAACCTTCTTCCATCATTTCACAAAGGGTAAGAACGTGTAAGGTTTGGGTCTACATTCACTATCTTGTTGGTTCTTCCTTGTCCCACACCGATTCTATTCCATCCATATCAATTTCTATCAATTTTCCCCCATACATCTATCTTTAAAACCATAATCACCAACCATTACAGCATCTATTAAAACAACAACTTTCACCATCTTCATTCCAAAAACATCACTTCCACACTCAAGTTTCAAGTTTGCAACTTCATACTAGAATCACGATCGGGCAACAGCACATACGAATTTGGCCATCACACAACCGGGTACGTATCACCCTCAATTTTGGACTCGTTGATCAATCTCACTCACACCTAAACAAGACAATCAAGTAATTTTTGGTATCCAAATTTCTTTGTATCCATAGACATTAGTTGCACAAAATTTAGTCCCCTTACGAATCCATTTTTCAATTTCATCCTTTTTAGTTGAAGTGCTTAGTCCTTTTGGGACCCGAATACTTCTAAATATTTTACCATTTACAAATCTAGGGGTACTAGATTGTCTAACATAAAAGTTTGATTTTCCAAAATTATTTTTCTTTTCTAGTTCCTTGGAAATCAAAATCTTTTCTTTCTTAAGATCATCAATTTCCTTTTGATGATATTTTTCCATAGTTTGAAGCAAATTTTGTAAGTTTAAAACTTCAAGCTCAAAATCTTTAAGTTTTGTTCAAAATCTAGATTTTGTAAGTTTAAAACTTCAAGCAAATCATTTTCCTTTTTTCAATTTCGAAACCAACTTTTTATTCTTTGAAAATGATGCCTTTAATTCCAAAAGTAAATAATCATGGGCATCTTGTAATTCATCAAAAGAATATGAATATGAGGCAGATGAATTAGAAGTTACCCTTGAATATTCTTTGATGTCCATAAGGCAAAGGTTGGCTAGTTCATTGTCGGTGAAGTCTTCATCACTCTAAGTAGCCACATATTCCTTCTTTTTATGGCTTGAAGAGCTTGCCTTCTCTTTCTTCCTTGATTCATACTTGGATTTTCCTTTCTCCTTCTTCATGAACCGAACAAATATGTTGAAGAGAATGGTCATCTCTTCATCTTCACTATCCTCTTCGCTCAAATAATAGAGTTGGCATGTAGAGGATGGAAGGGCAATGGCATTTACATCGATACCTTGCCTCTTGATCTTCTTCTCCCCCATCTTCCTTATTTCTTCCTTCTTTTTCACCTCTTCTTTCCTTTTCTTCATGATTTTGTGTGTGAGGAGAGACCCAATGTGTAACACCCCAATTTTGGCCTTAGGAGTTTAGGGTCTGAACCGGACTGGTCTGATTTTCGGTTCGAATATAAAAGGAGGTTTTAGGGAAATCCTAGTTCGGGATGCTTTAAAAATATGGAAAAATATCTAAAAATCCTCTTTTAATATATATAAGAGAGTAGTGAAATCAATTTTACAAAATAAGGTTTGGAAATGCAACATTTTGAAATAGTGACTAAAATGCGATTTTTGAAAAGTTCAGTGGTGACTGTTTTGTAAGGATTGAAACTTTGAATCTTTAAGGAGCTAATTTACCCAAGAATGATTTCTCCAGATTTTTCTTAAATTTAAGTGTTTTAATTAATGTTTAATTAATTAAATGAAAAAGAAAACTACCTTTTGTTAAAATCATAACTACTTTTCTTAAAACTTTCTCATCTCTTTTTCTCTCAAAATTCCCTCATCCAAACACTTTTCTCCAGAAGCTTTTCCATTGATTTTCAATCTAATTGATGAGGTTTCAATCATCAATTAATTCCTAATCCTTTCTACATCAAATCATTTTGATTCGCTCATTGGATTTTCAAGAAAACTAGCTCTAATCAAGGAGAAATCAACATTTAGAGGTAAGGTTTTTCTTCTCCTCTAAATACTCAGTTCTTTACTGAAATTCCCAAGTTATCAATCCTTAATTTAAGTTTTACAAATGGTTTTGATGATATGAATTTGATTTTGGCTTAAAACTCAAGATTTGGAGGAAATCTTGAAGAATTTCGTTGTGATTGTTTGGGCTCTGTTTTGAGATGATAATTAAATGTATTTTGGATGTTTAATGATGTGTAAATGAGGTTTGATCAATGCAATCCCGAATAGGTTGTGTTTTCTAAGTTTTTGCTTATGAAATGGTGGTTTTTGGGGTGATCTTTGTGTTCTGTTGTAGCTGGAGGTATAAGGACGAGTTTAGGTTCATTTTGGATGTTAATTGATGTTTAGAAATGATTAGAAGTGATGGATCTTGGCTGGGTTATGTTTTGGAAGAGTTTGGAGGTGATTTCGGTTGTGTTTGGTAGCCGAAATATTAGAATTGGTTAGAGCATCGAGTTTAGGTGTGATGGCTGAAGATTTTAATTCATGATGATGCATTAATCCTATGCTTTGATGTGTTTAAAATAGGGGAGACATCTTCAGATACTTCTGGTGTTGATCCGGAGGCTTGATCGGCGTTTCGGCAAGCTTGCGAAACGGAATTGGTGAGTGAAGTTGGATTTCCAGCTTTGTAACGAATGTTTGAAGGTTTTGGGAGCTTAGTTTAAGTCTAAGAAACTTAACTAAGCTCAATAGTAAGTTTTCGGAAAAACTCTCTTGGAAGAGCCATGAAGTGGTTGATGCATTTGTTTATAGATTGCATGTTTAAATTCTGTTTTGGAAGCATGTTTTAGCATGGTTAATGCTGGTTTTGAAAGCCATGTGTTGAAGGATGCTCAAGGTAAGAGATCCTTGGTTTGATATGTTGTAAATGTGGTTTTGATGCATAGTGATGCATGATGATAATTGGCTTTGATTAATGCTTTAAAACAGTGAATTGTTGATGTTAAATGATGTATATTGGCAAGTGATGTGTTGGTTTTAAAGTACTTGAATCGGATATAGTTAGCCGGCTATAGGATTGGGTGCACCGTGAATAAAGTCGCCTTGGATGTTGAGGGGTTGTAATTGTACCGTAAACTCCATCCAAGTGCACTAACGAGAAAGGTAAGATCACAATGGTGGTTAAAAGTCCATGTGTGGATCTTGTGTTGTGTGTCCCGTGTTCTCGTTAGTATTTTTATACAACTACCGATGAGTGATGTTGAGGGCTTGTGATTGTACCGGTAAACTCCACCTTGTGTGTTCGGTAGTGTGTATGAAGCGTATGGGACAACGCTTGTAATCCGCGTATCCGATTGTGTTTTGTGTTGTAAATGGTTATGGATTATCACTTGAAAGCCAATATGACATGTTGATTTCAATGAAGCATGAGATCCTTGTTATGTATGCAAGGTTGCATGAATAATGATGATTATGTGATGGAAAGCTTTATGAGAAGTGTTTTATAAAATGCATTATTGTGTTGTTTCTTTAGAGCATGCCTCACTAAGCAATTGTGCTTACGCTCTCTCTCTTGAACCAATAATGCAGATAATTGAAGTGTTTGAGGCAACGAGGAGGCTAAGAATCCAAGGGAAAGCTAAGCTCATGTATGGTGATGTTTTCACAACACTATTAGTTTTTGATATTTGGCAATGGGAACCTAGGTTGTGTTTTGGGAGATGTTTTTGACTCCCTAGTTGTGGCATGATGCCTTTGATGATTTGGATTTGTAAATGGCCATTTTGATGCTTGATTTGGTGTTTAGTTGGTTGCTTGGTTTTGGATCCTAGGGTGCATGCCTATAGACTTGTGGAATTTCATGATTGATGCCATGAACATGTTTTGATGTTGCAAACATGTACCCTATATGTATGATGACTTGTTGGCATGATTAGGAAGTCATTAGGATGTGTTTGAGTGGTTAATTGCATGTTAAACCAGCAAATTCTGCAGTTTCTGGGCAACTTGTATCGATACACTCACAGGCGTTTCGAAACAGGGACCTGTAATGGCCTTGGTGTTTCGAAACGGCTGGTGACCGTATCGAAACGGTTTGGCCACTGGAAGGCCCTGTCTCGAAACAAGTCTCGAAATGAACCCGTGTTTTGGAACGGTCAACCCCGTTTCGAAACAGGTGACCGTTGGGCACTGATTTGAATGATTTTGTGGTTTGTAAGCTTTACGTTTTAGTCCTGAAAATTGTATTTGCAATTACATGAGTTCGAGATGTCCGATTAAGGTGAAATTTGACAGGGAAGCATGTAATATGTTAATTTTAATATTGGTAACTCAAAAATCAGTTAAGACCTTCATATTTCCAGAATTTACGTTTTGGTCCCTAATAATCGTATTATGTGCAATTGAGTCCCTTATTGTAATTTGTTCGTTGTGCTTTTCACGTATGTGTTTCTCAAGAGTACGCTTTCGGTTAATGTGCATCTAGACAAGATTAAAAAGAAAAAAAGGTCGTTAATCAAGGTTGACTTCCGGGTTGACTTTGGTTTTCCCCGTGTAACCTTCGTAGTTCGGGTCAACCGTCTAGGCCGGGCTAAGGGGGTTACACAATGAGTTCATCAAGCTTCAAGGATTTGCAGTTTTTATCTTCAATGATGGTCATCTTCTTCGAGTCCCAAGACTCGGGAAGAGAGTAGACGAGTTTACGAATAAGTTTGTCTTCCGGAATGATTTCTCCAAAGCCTTTGAGTCCATTAGTGATGGTGGAGAAAGGATCAAACATCTTCGTGATGTCTTCATCTGGTTCCATCTTGAATTTCTCATACTCGAGGTTGAGGAGTCCGATCTTGGTCTCCTTTACTTCACTTGTTCCCTCGTATGTGACTTCAAGCTTGTTACTTGCACCATATTTATAGTACACTACACGCAAGCAACAAGTTTTTGGCGCCGTTGTCGGGGATTGGCAATTGGTTGTTTACGGTTTTTGTTTTTATCGCTTGTTCTTTTTGTTTTTGTACATATTTATTTTAGGTTTTCACTTTTCTTTTCAGGTGTCTTGCTAGTGTATGACCAGAAGGCAACCTAGAGGACCCCTGCAATCACCTATTTCTGAAATCGAGCATTTTTTGAGACTTTGGAGACATGTTCGAAGAGAAGAGACTAGAAACATGAATGGAGAAGTGCCCCCACCTCAAGGTAACGGAGATGCTATGGCAAATGGCCAGGGAGAAACAGCTCGACCTCGAGCAATTAGAGATCATTTGACTCATATCTTGGACGATCTCTGTCCCGGAATAGTAGCTCCAGATATTCAGGCAACCCAGTTCGAGCTTAAACATGTTATGTTCAACATGTTGAACACTATTGGTCAGTTTGGAGGTATGCCTCATGAAGATGCAAGACAACATATATGTGCTTTCTTGGAAGTTTGTGACTCGTTCAGACAGCAAGAGGTGCACGAGGATGTGCTAAAGCTTAAATTGCTCTCATATTCTTTATGTGATCGTTCTAGAGCATGGCTAAGTGGAGTGCCAACTGGATCAATGGAGACTTGGACAGATCTATGCAAAAGTTTTCTGTTACGGTATAATCCACCCAATAGAAACACTCGGTTGAGAAATGATATAGCTTCTTTTCATCAAGCTAATGATGAATCCATGTACGAGTGTTGGGATCGATTCAAGGAATTATTAAGGAAGTGCATAAATCATCGTTTTCATGATTGGACTGAAGTGGTTATGTTTAATAATGGAGTAAATGCTCCTACAAGGATGATGCTAGATGCTTCAGCAAATGGGACCTTGTTAGAAAAATCATCGGAGGAAGCATTTGACATTCTTGATAGGGTAGTCAACAATGATTACCAGTTTCCGACCACAAGGCTTTGAACGGGGAGGAGAACCCAAGTAGTTCGAGACAGTGAAGTTGATGACTCAGTAGCCACTCAGTTAGCAGCTATCACAAATATGCTAAAGAACCTCCAACGTCCCAACAAAGTCAAGGAAGTGAAGTCTGCAACCTCATGTCTCAGATGCGATGGTGTTGAGTGGATCAATGGATTGATCAAGACCAAAAGGGGGGTGAGTTGGTATTTTAAAATGTTGTTGGAGTGAAAGGATAGCTAAAAATGAAGAGCAAAGGATTTTAGAGTGGTTCAAGTACCAAATGAACTCTACATCCACTACCTTAGCTACCACTAAGGATTTGCAACAATTCACTAATTTGTTCTTCCCCTTTTCAAGGCTTATGAGGTAACCTTTACACAACTGGTCAAATTTTCTACCCAAAATTTGACCAAACCCTCACAAATAAATAAAGAAGAAATTGAGCAAGAAAGATATCTCTCAAATACAATATTGCCCCTTGAAGTACAACACTCAACCCAAATTTGAAGATAGAATAGGAATTGAATAGAACTCAATTTGGGGTTTACAAGAAATTGGAAAATAGGCACACTTGAGGTTGGATTTTTGCTTGGATGTTTATCTTTGATGCAATAGTTGTTGATGGTCTTCAATGAGCTTCAATTTATACCTTCTCTATCAATTCTAGTTGTTTGGGTGGTTAGGGTATTGATTATAGCCGTTGGGACCCTCTCTTTTCAGCTTAAATGCACTTCTGCAGCTATCTGTATCGGTACACGAAGACTCGTATCGATACCTGTCTCAAAATAGAAAGAGTTGTTGCACATAATAAAGAGGGCGTATCGAAATGTGTAAAACCTATGTTTGATTTTGATATAACTAGATCTTTAAGGATCAATTTGAAAAACTTAAAATTGTTTTTATAAGTCCCTTAATAAGTTTTAAAACACCAACACTTTAAAACTGATTTGTAAAACTCAAACTCAAAATATTTTCTAAGTGTTCCAAGGCAAAACCATTGAAAATCGTTCAGGTGTATCGATACACTCCCAAGTGTATCGATACCTTTTTGCCAAACTTGGTTATTATCAGAACACTTATCGATACGGTAAACCCTCGTATCGATACGCCCATGTGTTAAAATTCAAAGAGTTTGAATAGCGTACCGATTCGGCAAACCCTCGTATCGATACGGGCTTTATAATTTTAAAAAATAAGTCGGTTTAAAAAATATAACCGTTGGTGTCAGTTGGTTGGTAACCAAACTTTAAAAGTTCGTTGACCCGTATCGATACGCCTAACCCCCGTACCGATACGGATATCGACAGTGAGCTAAGTTGAGAAAAAGGTATCGATACGGCCTTTACCATTTCGATACCTCGTACCGATACGCTTACGCGCGTATTTGCACACAACGGCTCTTTCTTTTCTGAGACAGGTATCGATACACCTTCCCGCGTACCGATACGCATAGCTGCAGAAGTGCATTTATGGTGGTAAGAGAGGGTTCCAACGGCTCCATTTATGTTCCCAACCACCCAAACGGCTAGAAATCAATGAGGAGGTATAAAAGACACATCTAAAAGCATCAGCAACAACTATTGATCTTCAAGAAAACATCTATTCATCAAATCCAAGCAATTGTGCAAAAATTCATATTTGTCTAGAAACCCCAATTGTAATTTTCATTCTTATCTTGTTCAATTGGGTTGAGTGCTTGTAATTGGGCTATCATTTGTATTGAGAGATACCTTATTAGCCAACAAATTTCTTTGTTCTCTTGTTGTGAGGATTGGGTTGAATTTTGGGTAGAAAATTCAACCGATATTGTAAGGGTTGCCTCCTTGGAAGAGTGTGATCATCATATATCAGAGCCAGGTTCTTTGAGGATTAACAACCACAAGAGGAGTTCCATGGAAGAGTGTGATCATCATATATCAAGAGATGGCTTCAACCTTCGGTTCGGGCATGTACGAGTCACAATCCATTACAAAGCCTCCCTTCTTCAATGGTGATAACTATTCTTTTTGGAAGAATAGAATGCATCTCTTCATCAAGTCAAATGACTATCTAGTGTGGGATGTCATTGAAGATGGCCCATATATTCCATTGAAGCAAGATGGCGAAGGCAAGATGGTTTTGAAGAAGAAAGTGGAGATGAGTGAAGAGGAGAGGAAAAAGATTCAAGTCAATGATAAAGCTCTCCACATGCTATTTTGTTCTTTCGGTCCGGACATCTATTCAAAGGTCTCATCCATCGAAAGTGCCAAAGAAGTGTGGGACACTCTTGAGACTACTTATGAAGGCACCAACGATGTTAAAGAAACTAAGACTGGAATTCTCAATCTTAGTTATGAAAATTTCAAGATGGAGACCGATGAGACGGTGTCAAAGATGTTTGATCGTTTCTCCATGATTGTCAATGGGCTAAAGGGCTTTGGAGAGATCATACTGGAAGACAAGCTTGTCTAGAAGCTACTCTATTCACTTCCCGAGTCTTAGGATGGGAAGAGAACTACTATCATTGAAGCAAAGAATTTGAAAACTTTGAAGCTTGATGAGCTTGTGGGTTCTCTCCTTACTCATGAGATCATGAAGCAAGGAAGGGAAGATGAGAAGAAGAAAGAAGAAAAACGGGTAGAGAAGCTTGAGGTTGAGAAGAAGAAGAAGATGGGAATAGCTCTCAAGGCTAAAGCTTCACAACATGAAGAGAGCTCATCTAGTGAGGAGGATGAACTCGAAGAATTGGCTATGATAGCCAAACGATTCTCACGATTTATGAGGTCCAACCGGTAACCTCTGCCTCATACGTTCGCAGACAACCCGACCACATACGTTCGCAGTGCCCTCAACTCAAGAAGAAGGGCTTTGAGAAGAAGAAAAAGCTCAAAACCAAGCTTGTTACTTGGAGTGATGAGGAGTCATCGGAGGATGACGAACAAGAAGTGGCTAACCTTTGCCTCATGGCACTTGAGGAAGATTCCTCCATGGTAACCTCTAACTCATCTACTTTTGATTTTGAAGAATTAAATGATGCATATGATGAGTTACAAGAGGTATATGATGAATTAGTTGAGAAATATAAAGAGTCGGTCATTAGGAATAAAAAGATTATTTTAGAACTAAATGAGAAAAATGACTCACTCACTCAAGCTAATTCAAAATTTGAGAAAAAGATATTAGGATTAAAAGATGAACTAAAATTCTTTCAAGATGAAAATGTTGATCTTAATAATCTTTTATCTCAATGTAATAGTCAACACCAAAAGGTGTTGGGTGAGCTAAATGAGCTCAAAAAGTCTTTGAAAAATGTTGGTAGTGTCAAGCATGAAGTAGGTGAATCCTCTAGAACACACCAACCTAAGAAAAGGACTAACTACTGCAAACAAGGTAGCTATCCTAGACATAGTAGAGCTAAAAGGGTTAGAAGTGTATGGGTTCCTAAGGAACTTGTAAAATCTAACAATAATATTGCTATGTCATCTTGGATTCCTAAGGGAACCAAGGTTTTGGGAGCTAACACTCATTGACCCAAAATGATTTGGGTACCAAAATCAAAAGCTTAATATCTTTGTTTGTAAGGGGAGCATTGCTACAAGGCCAAAGCACAAAGTCAAAACGCATGGTACCTTGATAGTGGATGCTCGAGGCACATGACCGGAGACAAGAGTAGATTCATGGATCTAAAGCCAAAAAGTGGAGGAGTAGTAACATTTGGTGACAACTCCAAAGGCCACATTAAAGGTATTGGCTCCATAGGTAATCACTTTACTATTCTCATTGAAAATTTCTTATATGTCGATGGTCTTAAACACAATTTATTGAGCATAAGTCAATTGTGTGATAAAGGATTTAATGCTTTATTTGATAAAAATGGATGCAAAATTGTAGACATTAAATCTAATAATATTATGCTCATAGGTCATCGCATAGGGAACATATATATGGTGCATCTAGATGACATTCATACATCTCATGCATGCTTAGTTGCACAAAATGAAAATGATGCATGGTTGTGGCATAGGAAGCTAGGACATGCTAGCATAAGTGTTTTAGAAAAACTAGTCTCCCTAAATCTAGTTAGAGGTTTACCCAAGATAAAATTTTCAAATGATAAAATTTGTGATGCATGCTCAAAGGGTAAACAACATAGATCTTCCCTTAAATCCATTAATGATGTTTCTACTAGTAGATGCTTACAACTAATCCATATGGATTTATTTGGGCCAATTAGGACTATGAGCTTGGGTGGTAAGTCTTATGCCATTGTACTTGTTGATGATTTTTCTATATTTACTTGGGTTCTATTTTTAAGTACTAAAGATGAGGCTTTGGAAAAATTCATCACATTTTCAAAATTAACCCAAAATGATCTTGAACTCAAAATTTCACATATTAGAAGTGATCATGGAACCGAGTTTCAAAACTTGGGGTTTGAAGATTTTTTAAATGAAAATGGTATTAGCCATAATTTTTCGGCTCCTCGAATTCCTCAACAAAATGGGGTAGTTGAGAAGAAAAATAGAACTTTGCAAGAAATTGCTAGAACTATGCTTTGTGAAAACAATTTACCTAAATATTTTTGGGCGGAAGCCACAAACACCGCTTGCTATATTGTAAATCGAGTAATGATTAGGCCAATTTTAAAGAAAACACCTTATGAGATTTTAAAATCTAAAAAGCCTAACATTAGCTATTTTCACCCTTTTGGTTGCAAGTGTTTTCTTTTAAATAATGGAAAAGACAACTTAGGTAAATTTGATGCAAAAAGTGATGAAGCCATTTTTATTGGTTACTCTTTAACCTCTAAAGCCTATCGAGTATTTAACAAAAGAACTTTAGTAGTAGAAGAATCTATTCATGTTGTATTCGATGATAACCTCCTTCCTAGGAAGGATTCTTGTGATGATGATGATGTAGGAATCATAAATGCCTTTGATGGAGGACAAACTTCAAAGGAGGATGAGATTCCAACAAAAGAAGAGGACACACAAGATCCACCTCTTGAAGGCTTAAAGGACTTGGCTATTGAGGAAAAGGAAGTGAGCTACCCAAGGGAGTTGAACTATGTCAAAGATGGTGAAATCTTGGGTGATCCATCCAAGGGGGTAACCACTCGATCTTCTCTTAGATTAATGAATCATGTTGCATTTATCTCATGCATAGAGCCTAAGAATATTAAAGAAGCATTGAAAGATGACTTTTTGATTATGGCTATGCAAGAAGAGTTAAATCAATTTGAGAGAAGTAATGTTTGGACATTAGTTGATAGGCCTAGTAATCAATCTACAATAGGAACTAAATGGGTCTTTAGGAACAAGCTAGATGAGAGTGGTAACATTGTGAGAAATAAAGCTAGACTAGTAGCACAAGGTTACACTCAAGAAGAGGGAATAGATTTTGATGAAACCTATGCACCCGTAGCTAGAATGGAAGCCATTAGGATGTTGCTTGCATATGCATGTTATCATAATTTCAAGCTTTTTCAAATGGATGTTAAAAGCGCATTTTTAAATGGTTTTATAAATGAAGAAGTGTATGTGGAACAACCACCAGGTTTTGAAGACTCAAAATTTCCAAATCATGTTTTCAAACTTACCAAAGCTCTTTATAGTTTAAAACAAGCTCCTAGAGCTTGGTATGAAAGACTTTCAAATTTTTTGATTGAAAAAGGTAAGGTGGACACTACACTTTTTATAAAAATGTATAAAAATGACATCTTAGTAGTTCAAATTTATGTTGATGATATTATTTTTGGTTCTACTAATGAATGTCATTGTCAAGAGTTTGCTAAGTTAATGCAAGGTGAATTTGAGATGAGCATGATGGGGGAGCTCTCATTCTTTTTGGGACTCCAAATCAAGCAAAAGAATGATGGCACCTTCATCAACCAAGCAAAATACATAAAGGATATGCTCAAGAAGTTTGGCTTGGAGAATGCAAAGCCTCAAGCCACTCCTATGAGCTCATCTACAAAGCTTGACAAAGATGAAGGAGGTAAGTGTGTTGACTCTAAGCTTTATCGTTCTATGATTGGATCTTTGGTTTACATTACCGCAAGTAAACCGGATATCTTGTTTAGTGTTTGCTTGTGTGCTAGGTTTCAATCTAGTCCTAGAGAGTCTCACCTTATAGCCGTTAACAGAATCTTTAGGTATCTTAGAGACACTCCTTGTTTAGGTCTTTGGTATCCTAGAGACTCTACCTTCAACCTTCATGCTTACTCGGATATGGATTATGGGGGTTGCAAAATCGATAGGAAAAGTACTTCGGGAACTTGTCAATTCTTAGGTAGTATGCTCATATCTTGGTTCTCTAAGAAACAAAATAGTGTAGCCTTATCTACCACCGAAGATGAGTACATATCCTTAGGGAGTTGTTGTGCTCAAGTCCTTTGGATGAAGCAACAACTCTTAGATTATGGATTAAAGTTGAAACCATACCCCTAAAATGTGACAACACTAGTGCAATATGTTTAACAAAAAATCCCATCCAACACTCTAGAACCAAACACATAGAAATAAGGCATCATTTCATTAGAGATCATGTCCTTAAGGAAGATGTGGTTATAGAGTATGTAGACACCTTAAATCAATTAGCGGGCATATTTGCAAAACCCTTAGACAAAGAGCGTTTTTGGTCCCTTAGGAGAGAGTTAGGTCTAGCTAGCCTATCTTGACCTTTTAGGACCTCTTTTGTGCTTAAATATGCTTGATCTTGTGAAATGCCATGTTTGTATGTTTAGACTCCTAATTTCATCCATGCCTATAGTTAGGGGGAGTATGCTTTTATTAAAATATGCTTAGAACTGTTCATTCATCATTTGCATACCTTTAGGAGGTGTTAAGTTCGAGCCTTTGGTTGTTCTTTGAACCAAATATGTATTTCTGGGCATACGGTATCGATATGGATCTACGCGAATCGATACGTGTTATTCATTCTGTTTCCCAGAATTTTCTTCGCTTCACGGGTATCGATACGATTAAACTCGTATCGATATGGGTCATTTCGATACGGACCCCTCCATTTCGATACGACTTTCCAATGAGCATTTTTGCGGAAAAGACGATTCTATCCCCGTATCGATACACCCTCAGGCGTATCGATACTCGACTACGCAGATGGCATTAAATTTGGCTTTTAATGAGTTAAACTTTTACCAAAATTCAAACTCTTCAAAACCTAATTAACCCTAGCCATTTTTGCCTATAAAAAGGCCCTTCCTTCTTCATATTTTTCACACCTCAACTCAATTATAAAAGAGTTTTTGAATCAAGCAAGGCTTTGTGCTCTCTCTCTCATCTATTGTGCTAGTTTTTCTTCAATCTTCCAAGTTTCTATCAAGGTAATTTTTCTTTTTCTTTTTCAAATTTTTTTGTTTTGTTTTGTTATTTTGTTTCATCTTTTTATCAAAACCTTTGTTTTCTTCAAAAAAATTTCTTCAAATTTTTCTCAATTTTTTTTACCTTGATTTTTACTCAAAGTTGAAGAAATCCTCTTGCTTATTTCTCTTTTAGATCATGGCACCAAAAGAACCTTCGAGGAAGCGTTCAAGGGTTTCTCAAGCCGGTGAATCATCCACCCTTGGAGCGATTGCTTGTCCAAACTACTCAATCATCTATGAGCAATGCTTTGATGGCAACTCAGGTCTAACTCATTTTCGTCAATATGAGAATTATAAGATCCGTGCCGAAAGGGTAATATCCGTTCCTTTTCTCGACTCTGAGCGTTTTAAGTTTGAATATCTTACGTTATTTCGTCGATGGAACTTCATGGATTTCATCTCTATTCCCGGTTTTTTCTATCGCCTTTTGGTTTTGATTTTCTATGCTAATGCCAAATGTATTTCTCGTGATGGGGAATTTGTTGCAATTAGCTCTTTCCTCATGGGGAAGAAAATTATTCTTGATGTAAAATCCATTTGTGAGGTTTTCAAATTAGAAGATGAAGGCCTTGATAATGAGCATGCTTTGGGGCGTGTTCTTCATGGATTCGTCACTGCCCTAAATGCTCAAGACCGGATCTTACATTTGATGGTGTCTTGGTGGTTCCATCCCTCCGGAGGAAAATATTCCACCATCCATCAAGTGGATGATTTTTGGATTCGGTGCTTTCGTGAGAAAAGGCGCCCAAATCTTGCTCGACTCATGTTCGCGGAGATCGTCTACCTCGTGCAAAATCGTCACACAACTCTCGTCACCTCCTTTACATATGGTACGGCTTTGAGTTAGTTCTTTCTTAAAAAAGATATTGATTGCTCTTATGACTACCCAACTCCCCTCACCGATCCCATTGATGAGCGATCTCTTGCTCGGGCAAAATTTCATTATCTTAATGGTGAATGGGTACATCTTGCCGAGTTACCACCCGAGGCCGCCGCCGTATTTGAAGAGGCTCAAGCTCCTCAAGTCCTACAACCCTCCATGGATGCTCTCATGACCTATCTCAATGAGCAATTTACCGGGTTGCGCACGGACATGAATACTCGTCTTACTTCAATGGAGACTGCCTTTGATACAAGGATGACGGGTATGGAGAACCGCCTCACATCCCTTGAAAGCGGGCACAATTCTTTGAATATTTCCATTGCCGCTTTCCATGATGAGTGGTGTAATAGTATGCGGGATAATAAGCCTATGGGAGATGATGATGAAGATGATGAAGATGACGAAGATGATGCATAGACGTTTCTTCTTGCATATCATTCATATCATTTAGGATTTTCTATTTTATGCACATTTGCTTATGTTCTTACGATTAAGGTTGTTTTAGGATTAAACCTATGCTTTGATTTCTTTTTGCTTTTGTTTGGATTTTAAGTATGATGCTATAATGAATAAAATTATGTTGCTTATTTATACCTTTGATTTCTTTATGCACTTAAATGTCTCAAGATTTTTTGATCTAACAAAAAGGGGGAGAGAAACTAGCTCACACTTCAAATATTTTGATTTTAACTCAAAGGTTACCAAGCTTATATTAAGGGGGAGTTAACTTTGTAAAGTTTTTCAAAATATCAAAAAATTTATGTTTTAGTTTTGTTATATCAAAAAGGGGGAGATTGTAAAACCTATGTTTGATTTTGATATAACTAGATCTTTAAGGATCAATTTGAAAAACTTAAAATTGTTTTTATAAGTCCCTTAATAAGTTTTAAAACACCAACATTTTAAAATTGATTTGTAAAACTCAAACTCAAAATATTTTCTAAGTGTTCCAAGGCAAAACCATTGAAAATCGTTCAGGTGTATCGATACACTCCCAAGCGTATCGATACCTTTTTGCCAAACTTGGTTACTGTCAGAACACGTATCGATACGGTAAACCCTCGTATCGATATGCCCCTGTGTTAAAATTCAAAGAGTTTGAATAGCGTACCGATACGGCAAACCCTCGTATCGATACGGGCTTTATAATTTTTAAATATAAGTCGGTTTAAAAAATATGACCGTTGGTGTAAGTTGGTTGGTAACCAAACTTTAAAAGGTCGTTGACCTGTATCGATATGCCTAACCCCCGTACCGATACGGATATCGACAGTGAGCTAAGTTGAGAAAAAGGTATCCATACGGCCTTTACCGTTTCGATACCCCGTACCGATAAGCTTACGCGCGTATCGATACCCCTTATTTATTGCACACAACGGCTCTTTCTTTTCTGAGACAGGTATCGATACACCTTCCCGCGTACCGATACGCATAGCTGCAGAAGTGCATTTATGGTGGTAAGAAAGGGTTCCAACGGCTCCATTTATGTTCCCAACCACCCAAACGGCTAGAAATCATTGAGGAGGTATAAAAGACACATCTAAAAGCATCAGCAACAACTATTGATCTTCAAGAAAACATCTATTCATCAAATCCAAGCAATTGTGCAAAAATTCATATTTGTCTAGAAACCCCAATTGTAATTTTCATTCTTATCTTGTTCAATTGGGTTGAGTGCTTGTAATTGGGCTATCATTTGTATTGAGAGATACCTTATTAGCCAACAAATTTCTTTGTTCTCTTGTTGTGAGGTTTGAGTTGAATTTTGGGTAGAAAATTCAACTGATATTGTAAGGGTTGCCTCCTTAGCCTAGAAAAGGGGAAGAGCAATTAGTGGAATTGTTGCAAATCCTTAGTGAAGCTAAGGTAGTGGATGTAGAGTTCATTTGGAACTTGAACCACTCTAAAATCCCTTGTCTACTATTTTTAATTTGCAATTTCCACCACAAAACCTTTAAATTTCCAATTCACCCCCCCCCCCCTCTTGGTTCATATCGATCTTTCGATCCACTCAACAAAATGCTCTTAAGCGTATGGGTACGGGACAGGGACCGTTTCGATATGGAAGAGACCGTATCGATACTTTTTTCTCAACTTAGCTCACTGGAAGTTTCTGTTTCGATACGGGGTACACCATATCGATACGGGACAGTTGCCACTTTAAATGTTAGTTACCTAACAACTGAAACCAACGGTCGAAAACATTTAAAACACTTTGAATTAAAAATTGAGTTAAAACCGTATCGATATGAGTTAAGCCGTATCGGTACACCATTCAAACTCCTTCAGTTTTTATAGAGGGGCGTATCGATACAGATTGAATCTGTTTCGACACACTATTCGATACGGTTAAGAGCGTATCGAAACGCGTCATTCTAGTAGCCAACATTGTAAAAAAGGTATCGATACGAATGGAGGCATATCGATACACCTGCACGATTTTCAATACTTTGGCCTTGGAACACTTAACATACTTAGTTATATCAAATCAGTTTAAAGTGTTGGTGATTTATAAATCATTTAAGGGACTTAGAAATCTATTTCAAGTTTTCAATTTAGTCCTTAACATACTTAGTTATATCAAAATCAAACATAGGTTTTACAATCTCCCCCTTTTTGATATAGCAAAACCAAAACTTGAAATTTTTTATGCTTTGAAAAACTTTGCAAAATAACCCCCCCTTAATATTAGCTAGGTAACTTTTAAGTTTGAAAATCAAAATTTTTAAGTGTGAGCTTCCGTCTTCCCCTTTTTGTTAGATCAAAAATAATTGAGGCATAATGTAAAGTGCATAAATAGGCAAAAGGTATAAATAAGCAAGCAACATAATATCATTAAGTTCCAATAAAAGATACATCAACTTAAAATCCAAATAACAGAAAATCAAAGCATAGGTTTTAGAATAATTCAAACTTAATCCTAAAAACATAAATCAAAGGTGCATAAAATAAATATCCTAAATTATATGAATGGTATGCAAAGATAGGCTACTATGCATCTCCATCGTTTTCTTCATCATCTTCCTCAATTGGATCATCATTCCTCATAGTTTGACGCAACTCGTCATGGAAAGAGGTGAGAGAGATATTCATTGAGTTGTGACCGCCTTCAAGCAAAGTCAGTCGAGTCTCCACGTTCTTCATCCGATCTTCAAGGCTTATAAACCTTGTATCAATTGCGATAAATCCCGAATTCATAACTTGATCGATTGAAGTCATTCTCGTGCGCAAACTCGTGAATTGCTCATTGAGATAAGTCATGAGGGAGTCCATAGAAGGTGGAGGAGGAGCTTGAGGAACTTGTTCAACTTGAGGATTAGCAAATTGTTCCGCGGCCTCACTAGGGAGCTCAGATAGACGTAGCCAAATACAATTAAAGTAATGGAACTTACCCCTTGCAAGAGATCGTTCATCGATAGGATCGGTGAGGGGAGTAAGGTAGTCATGCGAGCAATCAATCTCCTTTTGTTGGAAGAAGTAACTTAAGGTCGTGCCATAGGTGAAGGAAGTGACAAGTGTGGTGTGGCGATGTTGCACGAGATAGACAATCTCCGCAAACATAATACGAGCGAGGTTCGGACGTTTTCTCTCATGGAAGCATCAAATCCAAAAATCATCCACTTGGCGGATAGTGGAATACTTCCCTCCCGAGGGCCTAAACCACCAAGAAACCATCAAAAGAAGGATCTGATCCTGAGCATTTAGGGCGGTGACGAAACCACTTAGAACATGGCAAAGGGCATTCTCATTATCATAGCCTTCATCCTCCAACTTGAACACATCACAAATAGATTGAACATCTATAGTGATCTTTTTACCCATAACATGAGAATTAACGACCGTAACAACATCATCTCGATTGGCACAACATTTGGCATTAGCATAAAAGATCAAAACTAAAATCCGAAAGTAAAATCCAGGAATAGTGAGAAAATCCATAAACTTCCATTCTTGAAGCAAAGGTAGATATTCAAATTTGAAGCGATCCGAGTTAAGAAAAGGAATAGAGATTACCCTCTCCGGACGGATCTTATAGTTTTGAAATTGGCAAAAATAGGTGTGAGCTTCGAGGTTTGAAAAGATCGTTGATAGATATGAGTGAGATTCGGACGAGCACCACCTCTGGTATTGGATCCTTCACCGGCTTCACTAGTGCGTGTTCTCTTTTTAGGAGGTGCCATGAACTAGATAAAACAATGTATGCATTAAGATTTCTTCATTCAACTCATTGAAAACCAATAATCAAGGTTAAAAAAATTTATATAAAAAAATTTGAAAAGAGATTTTGGTTTGAGAAGACAAAACAAAAACAAAACAAGAGAAAATTTGAAACGAAAATTAAAAGAAAAAGAAAGAGTTTTACCTTGATATTGATTAGAGAGGAATGGGAGAAGAGCTTAGCACCCAATTGATGAAAAAGCTTAAGAGCTTTGCCTTATTTTGAAAACCCTCTAGAGATTTTGAGTTATGGTGTGAAAATATGAGGGAAAGAGAGGCTATTTATAGAGTGAAAACGGCTGGGGTTTTTAGGGTTTTGAGAAAATTTAATTTTGGTAAAAGTTGAACTCTTAAATGTTAATTGATAGATGTCTGCGCAATCGTGTATCGATACGCCTGAGGGTGTATCGATACGGGGGTAAAAACGTAATTCCATTTAAAATGTCCGTTGAAGGATCGTATCGAAATGGATGCAATCCGTATCGAAACAATTGTTGCTCGTATTAAAACGTGTTTAACCGTATTGATACCCGTTTTAGGCAAAATGAAGTCTAGGAAGCTAATACAGTACTCGTATCGATACGCTTAAGGCCGTATCGATACCCTATGCCCAGAAATACATTTTAGGCTTGAAGAACAACCAAAAGCTCGATTTTAACATATCCTAAAAGAATGCAAATGATGAATGAGCAGTTCTAAGCATATTTTAACAAAATCATACTCCCCCTAGCTATAAGCATGGATACTTTCAAGAGCTACGACACATTAACATGCAATTTCACAAGATCAAGCAATTTAAGCACAAAAAGGGTCTTAAAAGGTCAAGATAGGCTAGTTAGACCTAACTCTCTCCTAAGGGACCAAAACGCTCTTTATCTAAAGGCTTTGTAAAGATGTCCGCTAGTTGGTTTAAGGTATCAACATACTCTATAACAACATCTTCCTTAAGGACATGATCTCTAATGAAATGATGCCTTACTTCTATATGTTTTGTTCTAGAGTGTTGGATGGGATTTTTAGTCAAGCATATGACACTAGTGTTATCACACTTAATGGGTATGGTTTCAAATTTAATACCATAATCTAAGAGTTGTTGATTCATCCAAAGGACTTGAGCACAACAACTCTCTAAGGATATGTACTTGGCTTCGGTGGTAGAAAGAGCTACACTATTTTGTTTCTTATAGAACCAAGATATGAGCATACTACCTAAGAATTCACAAGTTCTTAAAGTACTTTTCCTATCAGTTTTACATCCCTCATAATCCGCATCCGAATAAGCATGAAGGTTGAAGGTGGAGTCTTTAGGGTACCAAAGACCTAAACAATGAGTATCTCTAAGGTACTTAAAGATTCTCTTAACGGCTATAAGGTGAGATTCTCTAGGACTAGCTTGAAACCTCGCACACAAGCAAACACTAAACAAGATATTCGGTCTACTTGCGGTAAGATAAAGCAATGATCCAATCATAGAATGGTAAAGCTTAGAGTCAACACACTTACCTCCTTCATCTTTGTCAAGCTTTGTAGAAGATCTCATAGGTGTGGCTTGAGGCTTTGCATTCTCCAAGCCAAACTTCTTGAGCATATCCTTGATGTACTTTGCTTGATTGATGAAGGAGACATCCTTCCTTTGCTTGATTTGGAGTCCCCAAAAAGAATGAGAGCTCCCCCATCATGCTCATCTCGAATTCACCTTGCATTAACTTAGCAAACTCTTTGCAATGACACTCATTAGTAGATCCAAAAATGATATCATCAACATAAATTTGTACTACTAATATGTCATTTTATACCTTTTTTATGAAAAGTGTAGTGTCCACCTTACCTTTTTCAAAACCTTTTTCAATTAAAAAGTTTGAAAGTCTTTCATATCAAGCTCTAGGAGCTTGTTTTAAACCATAAAGTGCTTTAGTAAGTTTGAAAACATGATTTGGAAATTTTGAGTCTTCAAAACCCGGTGGTTGTTCCACATACACTTCCTCATTTATAAAACCATTTAAAAATGCGCTTTTAACATCCATTTGAAAAAAGCTTGAAATCATGATAACATGCATATGCAAGCAACATCCTAATGGCTTCCATTCGAGCTACGGGTGCATAGGTTTCATCAAAATCTATTATCTCTTCTTGAGTGTAACCTTGTGCTACTAGTCTAGCTTTATTTCTCACAATGTTACCACTCTCATCTAGTTTGTTCCTAAAGACCCATTTAGTTCCTATAGTAGATTGATTACTAGGCCTATCAACTAATGCCCAAACATTACTTCTCTCAAATTGATTTAACTCTTCTTGCATAGCCATAATCCAAAAGTCATCTTTTAATGCTTCTTTTATATTCTTAGGCTCTATGCATGAGATAAATGCAACATGGTTCATAAGTTTAAGAGAAAATTTAGTGGTTACCCCCTTGGATGGATCACCCACGATTTCACCACCTTTGACAATGTTGAACTCCCTTGGGTAGCTCATTTCCTTTTCCTCAAGAGCCAAGTCCTTCAAGGCTTCAAGAGGTGGATCTTGTGTATCCTCTTCTTTTGTTGGAATCTCATTCTCCTTTGAAGTTTGTCCTCCATCAAAGGCATTAATGATTCCTACATCATCATCATCACAAGAATCCTTCCTTGGAAGGAGGTTATCATCGAATACAACATGTATAGATTCTTCTACTACTAAAGTTCTCTTGTTAAATACACGATAGGCTTTAGAGGTTAAAGAATATCCTATGAAAATAGGTTCGTCACTTTTTGCATCAAATTTACCTAAGTTGTCTTTTCCGTTATTTAAAACAAAACACTTGCAGCCAAATGGATAAAAATAGCTAATGTTAGGCTTTTTAAATTTTAAAATCTCATATGTTGTTTTCTTTAAAAGTGGCCTAATCATTACTCGGTTTACAATGTAGCAAACGGTGTTTGTGACATCCGCCCAAAAATATTTAGGTAAATTGTTTTCACAAAGCATAGTTCTAGCCATTTCTTCTAAAATTATGTTTTTCCGCTCAACTACCCCATTTTGTTGAGGAGTTCGAGGAGCCAAAAATTTGTGGCTAATACCATTTTCATTTAAAAACTCTTCAAACCCTAGATTTTGAAATTCGGTTCCATGATCACTTCTAATATGAGAAATTCTAAGTTCAAGATCATTTTGGGTTAACTTTGAAAATGTGATGAATTTTTCTAAAGCCTCATCTTTAGTACTTAAAATAGAACCCAATGTAAATCTAAAAAAATCATCAACAAGCACAAAAGCATAAGATTTACCACCCAAGCTCATAGTCCTAATAGGCCCAAATAAATCCATATGAATAAGTTGTAAACACTTACTTGTAGAAACGTCATTAATGGATTTAAAGGATTACTTATGTTGTTTACCCTTAAAGCATGCATCACAAATTTTATCATTTGAGAACTTAATTTTGGGTAAACCTCTAACTAGATCTAGGGAAACTAATTTTTCTAAAACACTAATGCTAGCATGTCCTAGTTTCCTATGCCATAGCTATGCATCATTTTCATTTTGAGCTACTAAACATGCATGGGATGAATCTATGTCATCTAAATGCACCATGTAAATGTTACCTATGCGATGACCTATGAGCATAATATTATTTGATTTAAAGTCCACAATTTGCACCCATTTTTATCAAATAAGACATTAAATCCTTTATCACATAATTGGCTTATGCTCAACAAATTATGTTTAAGACCATCGACATACAAGACATTTTCAATAAGAATGCTAGAGTGATTACCTATGGAACAAATACCTTTAATGTGGCCTTTTGAGTTGTCACCACTCCTGCACTTTTTGGCTTTAAATCCATGAATCTACTATTGTCTCTGGTCATATGTCTCGAGCATCCACTATCAAGGTACCATAAATTTTGACTTTGTGCTTTTGCCTTGTAGCAATGCTCCCCCTACAAAAAAAGATATTAAACTTTTGTTTTTGGTACCCAAATCATTTTGGTTCCACGAATGTTAGCTCCCAATAGCTTGGTTCCCTTAGGAATCCAAGGTGACATAGCAACAATATTATTAGATTTGACAAGTTTCTTAGGAACCCATACACTTCTAATCATTTTAGTTCTATTATGTCTAGGGAAGCTACTTTGTTTGTAGTTATTAGTTTTTTTCCTAGGTTGGTTTGTTTTAGATGATTCACCTTTTTCATGCTTCACATTGCAAACATTTTTAAAAGACTCTTTGAGGTTGTTAAGCTCATCTAACACCTTTTGGTGTTCACTATTGCATTGAGAAAGAAGATTATTTAGGTCAACATTTTCATCTTGGAAAATTTTAAGTTCATCTTTCAAACCTAAAATCTTTTTCTCAAATTTTAAGTTAGCTTGAGAAAGTGAGTCATTTTTATCATTTAATTCCGAAATAATTTTCTTATTCCTAATGACTGACTCTTTGTATTCTCAACTAACTCGTCATAGACCTCTTGCAACTCATCATATGCATCATGTAATTCATCAAATGTAAAGTCAAAAGATGATGAGTTAGAGGTTACCATGGAGGAATCTTCCTCTAGTGCCATGAGGCAAAGGTTGTCCACTTCTTGTTCGTCATCCTCGGATGACTCCTCATCACTTCAAGTAGCAAGTTTGGCTTTGAGCTTCTTCTTCTTCTCAGAGCCCTTCTTCTTGAGTTGAGGGCACTCCGAACGAATGTGACCGAGATTTTTGCACTCGTAGCAAATGATTTGATCCCTCTCTTCTTCTTTGTTTTATCCCTTAAAGTCCATCTTTCTTTGAATCTTCCTTCCTCAGTTGGACCTCATGAATTGAGAGAACCTTTTGGCTATCATAGCCAATTCTTCAAGGTCACCCTCCTTACTAGAAGAGCTCTCCTCATTTAATGAAGCTTTGAGAGCCACTACTATCTTCTTCTTCTTTTCTACTTCTAGCTTCTATACTCTTCTTTCTTCTTTTCATCTTCCCTTCATTGCTTCATTGTCTCATGAGTAAGGAGAGAACCCACTAGCTCATCAAGTTTGAGTGTCTTCAAGTTTTTGGCCTCAATGATGGTGGTTCTCTTCCCATCCCAAGATTCGGGAAGTGAGTAGAGTAGCTTTCGGATAAGTTTGTCTTCTGGGATTGTCTCTCTGAAGCCCTTAAGCCCGTTGACGATGGTTTAGAAGTGATTGAACATCTTGGACACCGTTTCGTCGGGCTCCATCTTGAAATTCTCATAACTAAGATTGAGAATTCCAATCTTGGTTTCCTTCACATCATTGGTTCCTTCATAAATGGTCTCTAGTGTATCCCACACTTCTTTGGCACTCTCAATGGAGGAGACTTTGGAGTAGATGTCGAGACCGAAAGAACAAAAAAGCATGTGAAGAGCTTTGTCATTTATTTGGATCTTCTTCCTCTCATCTTCACTCGTCTCAATATTCTTCTTTAGAACCATCTTTCCTTCATCATCCCTCTTCAAAGGAATATAGGGACTATCTTCAATGGAATCCCACATAAGGTAATCGTTGGATTTGATGAAGAGGCACATCCGGTTCTTCCAAAATGGATAGTTGTCACCATTGAAGAATGGTGGTTTTGTGGTAGATTGAGACTCGTACATGCTTGAGCCGGAGGTAGATGTCATGGCTTGATTTTTGGATGATCACACTCTTCCTAGGAACTCCTCTTGTTGTTGTTAATCCTTCAAAGAGATAGGCTCTGATACCAATTGTTTATTGGATCAATGGATTGAACAAGACCAAGAGGGGGTGAATTGGTATTTTAAAATTTTGTTGGAGTGAAAGGATAGCTAAAAATGAAGAACAAAGGATTTTAGAGTAGTTCAAGTTCCAAATGAACTCTACATTCACTACCTTAGCTACCACTAAGGATTTGCAACAATTCACTAATTTGTTCTTCCCCTTTTCAAGGCTTAAGAGGTAACCTTAACACAACCGGTCAAATTTTCTACCCAAAATTTGACCAAACCCTCACAAATAAAGAAAGATGAAATTGAGCAAGAAAGATATCTCTCAAATACAATATTGCCCCTCTAAGTACAACACTCAACCCAAATTTGAAGATAGAATAGGAATTGAATACAACTCAATTTGGGGTTTATAAGAAATTGGAAAATAGGCACACTTGAGGTTGGATTTTTGCTTGGATATTTATTTTTGATGCAATAGTTGTTGTTGGTCTTCAATGAGCTTTAATTTATACCTTCTCTATCAATTCTAGCTGTTTGGGTAGTTAGGGTATTGATTATAGTCGTTGGGACCCTTTCTTTCCACCATAAATGCTTTTCTACAACTATTTGTATCGGTACACGAAGACCCGTATCGATACATGTCTCAAAACAAAAAGAGCCATTACACATAATAAAGAGGGCGTATCGAAACGCTCGTAAGCGTATCGGTACGGGACAAGGACCGTTTCGATACGGAAGAGACCGTATCGATACCTTTTTCTCAACTTAGCTCACTGAAGTTTTCGTTTCTATACGGGGTACACCGTATCGATACGGGACAGCTGTCACTTTAAATGTTAGTTACCTAACAACTGACACCAACGGTCGAAAACATTTAAAACACTTTGAATTAAAAATTCAGTTAAAACCGTATCGATACGGGTTAAGCCGTATCAATACACCATTCAAACTAATTCTGTTTTTACAGAGGGGCGTATCGATACAGATTGAATCTGTTTCGATACGGTTAAGAGCGTATCGAAACGCGTCTTTCCAGTAGCCAACTTTGTAAAAAAATGTATCGATACGGCTTGATGCGTATCGATACACCTGGACGATTTTCAATACTTTGGCCTTGGAACACTTAGAAAATATTTGGAGTTTGAGTTTTTCAAATCAGTTTAAAGTGTTGGTGATTTATAAATTATTTAAGGGACTTAGAAATCTATTTCAAGTTTTCAATTTAGTCCTTAACATACTTAGTTATATCGAAATAAAACATAGGTTTTACCGATGGAAATCACCATTTGAGTGAATGCTCTGACAATCAAGAGTCAGCTAACTATGTGGGGAATTATAACCGCAACAACAATCCATACTCTTATACCTACAACCCAGGATGGCGTCAGCATCCAAATTTCAGTTGGGGTAATCAGGGGCACAGCAATTCTGCTCAGCCAGCGCCGCAGCAAAATCTGATCGAAGCACCATCTTCTAGCCAGATAATGCCATGGCAAGGTCACAAGGGTAGGGATGGCCACTGATACGAGAATGTTAACTGTGAAGAATCGAACTACAGGACTGAAGGTTTCCATGAAATCTAAACCTGGGGTTTGGGAGTATCCTTTCGCAACTAGCCTTGCTTTGAACTTGTTGACTGAGCCATTAGCGTTGTGTTTAACTCGAAACAACCATTTGCTTCCTATTGCCTTCTTCCCATGTGGTAATTCAGCAAGGTCCCATGTATCATTTTCTTGTAGAGCAGTGTATTCTTGTTGTACTGCCTCTGCCCAGGCCGGATCGAGTAATGCTTCATGTATGTTAGATGGTATGACTTCAGCATTGTAGACTTTGGGTTTGAAAATTCCCATTTTGCTGCGTGTGACCATTGGATAAC
Organism: Hibiscus tridactylites; assembly: GCA_958450335.1. Taxonomy (NCBI): domain Eukaryota; kingdom Viridiplantae; phylum Streptophyta; class Magnoliopsida; order Malvales; family Malvaceae; genus Hibiscus; species Hibiscus tridactylites. The sequence continues at coordinate 18,815,916 of OY288289.1, read as the reverse complement.
TGTTGATAGGAGGAGGTGGTTGAGGATTGGTGGAATTTGATGTAGAGTCGCTGTTTGAACCTGGAATGGGGAGCTGTTGAGGGTTGTCATTTGTAGGTGATGAGGGTGAATGAAGTGTGGTTTGAGCTGGAGGTGAATTAGGGAAGCTAGGGGTACTAGTAGAAGAATTTGGTGAACTTGGTGAATTGGTAGGTGGTGAGGAATGTACTGGTTCAGTTGTATTTGGTGAGGTTGATGGAGTGACAGGTGCAGCTGGTGTTGTGGTAGTGGTGTGAGTAGGTTGATTTTGTGAAGGGGAAGTAGGTGGGGTTGACGGTTGATCAATCACAGAGGTTGGTATGGCAGGGAAGGCCCTTGAGCGACGCTCATGAGTGATTGCAGCATTCATTGGGGACGGATTGGCACAAGGAAAACAAGATTCATTGAAGGTAGCACTTCTTGTGATGTATATTCTATTTGTTGCATCAGCACACTGGTACCCTTGGTACTTAGGTGAATAGTCAAGGAAGAGACATGACTTGGTCCTGAAGTAAAGCTTGTGGGTGTTGTATGGTCGAAGGTTGGGGTAGCACTCACACCCAAACACCTTGAAAAAATTGTAGTCAGGTGTCTTTCCAATGAGCTTCTGATAAAGAGATAAGTTGCTTAGCTTCTTGGAGGGTAGACGATTGATAAGGAAGACTGAGCTAAGAACTGCATAGGACCAGTAGTGTAGGGGCATAGACGCTTGAGCAAGAAGAGATAGAGCCATGTCAATGATGTGTCTATGCTTGCGTTCTACAACCCTATTCTATTGGGACGTGTAGGGACAAGTGATGCATTGTTGAATGCCAAGAGTAGGTAATAATGTATCAAGAAAATTAAATTCTCCGCCCCCATCTGTCTGTACTGCTCGAATGGTGGTACCATATTGGTTGTGGACTAGTTTGTGGAATAGAGTGAATGCAACTGATGCCTCGGATTTGGTTTTTAGTAGGTATAGCCAGCAGTTCCTTGAGTGCATGTCAATGAATGAAATGTAATAAGAGAATCCATTGGAGATGACAGGGGCTGGTCCCCAAAGATTAATTTCAACTAGTTCGAATGGTGTTTCATACATGGTTACATATTGCTTGAAAGGTAAAGCATGACACTTTCCTAGTTGACAAGCACTACAAAAAGTATCTTTTTCCATAACCAAGGACTTGTGCAGAGCTGAATTGATAACTTTAGGAGAAGCATGTCCCAGACGTCGGTGCCAAAGCAAAAAAGATGAATAGTTATTGACTGTTGTAGAGTAAGCAGAGATGGAGTTGTTGATGCAATCATCAGCCAGGGTATAGAGACCTCCTTCTTGAGTTCCTTCCAGGAGAGTGGAACCTGTGACCTCATCCTTCACACAACAATAATCGAAATGAAATTCAAGAAAAACTAAGTTATCTTTGGTGAATTTTGAAATTGATAACAGATTTCTAGTGATGTGTGGTAGATGCAATAGATCATTTAAGGTGAGACTTCGAGATGTAGTGGATATTACCGAGTGACCAACTTGGTTTATAGTTAAAGAAGATTCATCACCAATATGAACTGATCCCTTACTAAAGTACGGTGAGCCACTAAGCAGAGAAGAGGAGTCACTTGCCACATGATGTGTGGCTCCAGAGTCTGGGTTCCAAACTATAGGAGATGCAACCAGGGTGTGAACTTGCATGTCTCCAGATGATGTATCAGGATTACCAATTGATTCAGTGCCGGCATTTTCACTGATGAAGGGATCATATGATACTTCGACTGTCTCTTGTTTGTAGGAGCATGCAATTGCCTGGGTTGTTGAGGTGGGATGTGGTTGAGATGAGGATGAAACTCCCTTGAAGGATTGATCGAAGCGATGCCAGCATCGGTCCACGAGATGGCCTGGTTTACCACAAAGTTGACATTGAATGCGAGGTCGTGTATCACGATATCTTCCCCGTGAGTCATCTCGAGCTTGGTTGTTTGTAGGACCTGAGTAAAATGCTTTGTCACGAGGGTTGGAGAAGTTGGTGTTATGAATGACTATGGGCAGGCGAAGTGGATCAGAGATTCTTGATTCAGCATCGATGAGCACAGAGACAGCTGCATCTACGGTGTATGGTTCCTTGCTGGCTGAGATGACAGCCACAAATGGATCGTACTCAAGTGGTAGACCATTTAAAATGGTGGTTATATGTTCAACAGTGGACACAGGACTTCCACAGGAAGCGAGCAAGTCACATATTTCTTTGATTTGCATAGTGTAGGAGCGCATGGTCAGAGAAGCTTTCTTGATTGAACGCAGTCGGCAATAGAGATGCATGATACGCGTTGTGGAGAGCTGGGAATATAAGCCGGAGTTGGTGGACCAGATCGTAGCACAAGATTCTGCACCCACAAGTTGCAGTAGGATGTTGGAGCTGACAGTGGATAGTAACCAGGAGGCCAACGAGTTGTCCTGCTTGATGAACCGAAGATAGACTGGATTTGGGACTCGATCGCCATTCTTACGGTCAACAAGCTTGGTCGGAGGGGAGATGGGACCAGTTCTCAACTAGTTGCATTTTGTATAACGTGTTTAAAATAGCATGATTTGGCTTTCTAAGCTCATGAAGCTTCTGCTTCATTTTTGTGTTTATCATACGACTATGACCACCCTGAAATACCTACTGGGAAGCTGGGCCGTCGGCACCTGCTGACCTTCATGTTCTTATCTTGAATACTTCTTTTGATGCATCAAAAGCATCCAAGTCTTTTATTTATTGCACTTAAGATTCGCATCATGAACAGTTATCGCCTAGCATTGAATTGCTTCTTATACGACTTAGGTGTGTGAACTTAGCTTCTATTTTCTAGTTGTTACTCTTTTTAACATTCTTGCAACTCTAGGAACAACTATACTGTTGGCATTGTTTATTTTATGAGAAGAGACGAGTGTAGGTAGTCTCGAAAATGCCATGCAATGGAATATATCCAAGAACTGATTTGATTAGTTGTTATTCTAGGAAATAAGAATGTGAAAGGAACGGAACCTTTTATCTTTTTCTAGTATTTCATTTGCCATTATCACTAATTCACCAGTGAAGCAGAACTAGTAGTTATGAGTTATGACCAGTTTAATATACGAGTTTCAGGAAATCCAGCATGGAGACAAGGCAAACCAGGATGTGGAATTGGACTCGGATTTTGCAGGAATTGTACTTGCAAGGCTATAGAGGAGAAGAACCAATTTCGTAGGGGGTTTACAGATAGGAACAAAGTAATTAAAGGGGGTAGAGGTAGAAATTCTTTGCACAAATAGAAACTAGTCAATTTATGTTATAAAACATTTCCCATATCCTTAGCTGATACTATTTTACTCAGTAATTTGTTTATATCAATTTTGCGATTTATATTCGAAATTTATAATTGTCTTTGCCAACAATAAAATCTGAATTTTACAATATACCTTTTTGGTGCAACCAATACATTAGTTGAGTTCACTTAATATTAAGTTCATATGCTATAAGCTCTGAATAACATGGCTTTGGCATCTTGGGGGACTTGGTCATGAACAAGACATAGACGATGTCGTGCAATTCTTGTAAAAACTGTAAAATTTTCAAACCAGATTTCCAACTCGGTTTTAGTTGATTCACACAAATAACAAGTGATTTTGCTACATTTAATCACACGGCTCATTACAACATTAACACATGAAATCTACTGACCTTATTGGCTTATTCCCATGACAACCCAAGGCAAGCTAAACCAATCTCAGCTCTGCCATGAAGATGAAGCAACTGCTCCCCACCACAACGAAGCCACTCTTCAATTTTATGACAGGAAAGTAAAGCCATTGCATCTCGTGCTGTAATCCGATACACATATACATACTAAAACAAGACCTGGGTGGATGGCAACCCAACAGGGTTTGTCTTCAAGATCCTTACATATCAAAAGCCTGTGCCATATTTTTTGCAGGATTCGAGTCCCCTTGTCCATTGGACTTGGACCTGTCCTTTATCGGCTTGTGAGAGCCTGGTGTCGCTTTTACAGCAGTTCTGCTAGGCCTGCTGGCTTCAGTTCCGTTACCTCCCCCTGCTCAGATCAAACCATTGAAACAATAAATTAGCAAAATGATAACCATTGAAACAAGAGGGACACTATCATTGTGCATTATAGAATGTGGTCAAACCTAAAATGAGCAGTAACATAGAACTGTGAACAACAATGATAATCATTGGGCTTCACGGAATAATGTTTCAGAGCAACATTCTTACATCATGCAATTCTTTTGACAACAACCAGCATAAACCAGAAAATTTAATGTTAAAAACCAGGGAGCAGACGGTTGAAAACTATCGTGCATTCACCATAGGCGACAAACTAGCATGACCAATTACCACTCCACTTTATTCTCCACAAGAGGGTTACATAAAGGAGAATATACCTATATCTTTTGGAACTTACCACTGTTAGGTAGAGACAATCTCTTCTTTGGCTGTTTATCTGATTTTATGGACCTCTCTTTAGGATTGCTGCGAGATCTTGAAGTAATAACAGGTCTTGTGCCAGCTTCTTCAACCAAATCTTCAAGGACTGGTTTGGATTTTGGCTTGGAAGACAATACATTGACCGCTTCTAGCACATTTTCTGACTTACCAGGTGGAGAATCACTCCCTCCAGAATATGAAGGACCTGTCTTTAGACTTGACAGGTTAGCATGAAGATTCGATGCAGCTGGCTTCTTGATAGCAGGCTTTATCTGAGAATTGGCACCATTGTTTCCCTCTGCAGAACCATCCTTGCATATCATTACTCCATCTCGAAGATTAATGTCGAGAAAACGATTCTCCCATGGACGTACAGCCATCCACCTTTCCAGCCAGTTCCAACCCCAACTGCTTTTATCTGGTTCGAACCCAGCAGGCATAGACTGCTGTCTTGATCCTGCTTGCCACTGCACAAACAGGTCTCAACTCTCAAGACTAGCTAAAATGAGATCAGCCATTGACATGATTCTAAGAGATCAGTACATCGGAGAATTAAAGAATCAGGTGATTAGTACGAGTTAGGCAGTGTTATACAAGATTTTGGCATCCAACATCAACTGTCAAAGGAGATTGATGCTAATAACAATGGCTTGAGAGATGAGATATCGAGCAGGTAATAAAATTAAACAGGAACGAAACTGAATTTTTGAACAGCAGCTAGAATAGGTTTTCCCACTTTAGTGTGAGACTGGGGGACTAGAAGCAAATGTGATTATCAAGAAGAATCAAACAATAATGTTGATGAAGTGGGACGTGTTCTTGAATAAATACACAGAATTGAAGAGAACTACATGCAATTATTGAATAAAAAAACCATAGATATATCAAATATAGCGGTAATAGGAGAGAGCGATGTTTTAGCACAGAAATATAATGATCATCAAATTTTTAAAAAGTGGAGGTCAAATAAAAAAGTAGGAAAGACAGCCAAGAGAATTTTATTAGAAGGTTTCGGGACTTATCAAAAACTCCAACTACAATGAGCACATTATCTACCCATTTTACCATTTCTAACTCAACTGGTATGGTAAATTTCACTTCAATTTAATAGAGATGTATTGCAACATTGAAAAGTGAAAACTCTTTCTTCCTTGTGCAATCTAAGCACTACTTTGAGGGGTAAGTCATTCGTTCCTAAAATATAAACTCGCCGTTGGACTGCAAAACTTGCTGCTTAATACATAACAGTATTGTTGTCATATCTTACCTGATGAGCCAGGGCATATGCCATGGCTCTCTCACGTTTAGCTGCAGCCTCCTGCCTCTTAAGTAACTTGGCTTGAATATCTTCAACAGATCCTATACTATCGCACCACCCTTCCTGCATTTAATCAGAAGTCATATGAAGCATTCAGCAAACTACCAACATCTATGCCTCAAATATATGAAAAGGATGGATAACCTCGTTCTAAAGTCTCAACTATATGAATTCTAGTATTGAAATTTTATCATCATTCTTGTGCCGATTACAAGCTGCAAATTGTTGTCTATAGTCCATTTGCATTCTAAAGGAGATTTGACTCACACAAATGATGTAATTTAGCAGCTTGAAACAATAGAAAAATGTGATGCCACATCAAGATCCTAAAACTTAAATCTTGAGATAATGAATGAATACAGGACACATGTACATGAACACACAACAAGCAAGCCTGCCTGCACCCATGAATTCAACTATATTTCATGTGTGCCTGTGAATAAATAGTTGTGTCATTTGAGATGAATAATGAACTAAGATATTCCCCACCTCTACTTCTTTAACTCGAGCCTCATTTGCAAGTTGTTGCTGAAGTTTCTGTTGGGTAGTTTCACTTTCTAATGCCAGTCGAACACGCCTTGCTCTCACACGAGCCTGAACTCTCACCAAAGCTTGCATGCAACGAAGAGTCATTGCAGCTTGTTTTCTTACAGCATGACCCCTAACAAGGGCTTGCAACCTTACTAATCCTTTTAAGGCTCGCAAAGCTCTTCTAGCCTGACATTTAAGTAAAATACATTTCAATTTCATCAGTCAGAAGAATTATGAAGTTAAATTACTTATTCAATTACAGTCAGGTGAAGGGTAAATCATTACAAGCTGGGCTTTTCTTGTTAAGAATAAACTCGGATTCAAAGCAGTTAGGAAGAAAAGAAATAAGTTTTATTTTGTTTTATATAAAAAATAGCCTTCAAACTGTATTAGAATTTATGATTTGATCAAAATGAAGAAATATAACACGGACAAAGTTAGACAATGCATCAGAGATTAGATCCAGAAACATACGCACATACAGAATGCATAATACATGTGTAAAAACGAGTGCCTGCTAAAATGCACTCACTATAGATCCAGAAAAAATATTTTTTCATTTTTGCCCTTAATTTCGTTTTTGAAAGTCCCAGGTTATCGATTACCCAAAATAAAAGATATTTTCAACATTTTAAGGACATTCTTTTAACGTATAACCTAGAAATTTCACTGCCATTTTTCAAAATAAAGGTTGAATGAAAATTGAAACTATTGTCTTGAACTTTATGAAAGTCAAACCATAAAATAAAACTTGGAACATAACAAGTATTTTAAATTCTCATTCGACTAAGAGATGAAAAAGTGGAATCAATACCAGAAACCCACGAAAAGCTGTTTGTATCCTTGTGGCAGCACATTCTTCCATAGCAAGTTCATTAACAGCTGCATCACACACTTGAAGTGAACCAGAGGGAGAGCCAGCAGCATCTGCAGTTGCATGAGTATTAGCATCTCTGGCTATTGGCGCAGCATTCTGATCCAACTCTTCTTGAAGTTTATCTGTGTCAAACTCGACAGAATGCTTTCTTCGGTGACGAAATTTGCTAGTAGCTGCCCTCTGTAACAACCAAAGACAAAAAAATATTAGCAAAAAACATGCTTAAAATGGTGTTATACTTCAGATCAATCTCATTTAAGTGCTAACTTCTTAATGTGCCAAAATAATATATATGTATATGTACACACACACAAATAAAGAATAAAGAATATTCTAAAACACCAAACTTTGAATACATCACCACCACGGACAAATCAGAACTGCTATTTTCACGAGACCAAAATCACAAATAGAAACATTTATTATGCAATGGCCCGGGTAATTTTTTCTCAATTGTTGCTTAACATTTTGACAGTGGATCGTTGATATTGAAATTATACAATCAAAGAGAAACGAACCGACACTTCTGTCCCTATCAATGAAACTATGAAGCTTTACAGTAAGGTTTTAAGGAAGAAGACCTGCTGTAAGCCGGGTATCAACTCACGTTTGCTTTCTACAAGCCACAATAAGACCAGATAAATGGAAATAAGCATCATCAAGTGTGCAATCATTCTGATAATGCCGTATAGCATCATAGACAAGGGTGGTGAAGAGAACAGAAATCACATATTGATTTTAGCTAACGAGGATAATTGCTGCATGCAAATTACCACAAAACACCCTTTCTCCTTTATACCAGATTGGTCAACTGTGCCCAAGTCCAGGAAAATGGAATTAATCCACAGCATGAACTTGTGCACAGGATATGTAGATTTTTGGTGAAAATATATCAACAGTTCATCATTTTGAAGAGGTAAATCTAAATTACCAAAAGGAAAAGTGTTTAAAGAAAAAAGGGCATCCACACTAACATTTTCTCCCTTCTCTGAAGATTGTGACTTTTCTGTTTTTTTCAAGCCAACCAATGCTTTGATCCATTTTCCTGAGACACCCATGGTATCAACTATGACAACTCAACTATATAAGGCAAACCTGCAAGAAAAATAAATCATATAGTTGCAATCAATGAAATAATACTTCACAAACTCTAGAGGAAAAGAAACCATAAAGAATGCTGAGCAATAAGACAAACAATTCTCCTGATAGTAATTCCTATCCTATCTACCCGGTCCAATGTGTAAGCATCTAGCTGATATGATACATATCAAAATTGGTATTACTTTCAAGGAAACTCCCTTAATACCACCACAAGAGAAAGGATGTCACTGAACAAAGTAGACCATAACCGCAGTAGAAGAAAGAGGCAGTCCTTCCATGAGTTATTGAAGGTGAAATTTCTACCACATTGAAAGGATCAGACTGTCAATAAAAACAAATTATTGATTAAATAAATCACAAAAGCATCAAAGACAACATGGATAATCCAGTATTCTCAGGGCGCTAGGTACAATTGAATTGTCAATTTGACTTATGAGATGACTAAAACTCCAAAAATGTATTTGACCGATTTTTGTGCTGCCCATACACAAGACAATCCTAAAATCCATGTTAACAGTCAACTTGAACCCTAATTTCGATAATCCAACAAATTAGAAGCATCAAACCAGTAGAATATAGTAAGAGTAATTTGAAAATGAAGAAATGAATAAAAATGGGGGAGATACTGCCATTTTCAATTCACTAAAAATAACCAAATACATTGTCACCCAACCTTTGAAGTTTCGATCTTGGGTTCAAAATTCAGAAGACGGTGTCACTTTGTTAATGCCAAGTTAAGCAACCATAAATTCTCCATCAACCTTCTCACTTCTAACGCTCCCTAGCAAATCATCATCAACTCATCAATAAGATAGCAAATAATTTTTTTTTAAAAAAAAAAACATACTTTCCATGTAAAAGTCAAATAAAAAAGGGGCAAAAACTTAGAATACATTTCCATTTTTGTTCATTTATGGATAACCATTTCAAGTCCTTCCATCAATAAACTGCTCCGCATTAAAGTCTAATTATTGACAAATTACAATAATTACAACCCAAATAAGCCTGAAAAAGTAACGGATCTCGCAAATTTTCACCGCCGAGCTAGAAACTCAAAAGCTAGTGAACTTTTTCCAGCATTATTTTACACACAAAAAGAAAAAGTTGAAAAAGGAAGTAACAGTACCTTTTTTAAGGCGTTGGATTGATGATGATCTACCACTCAAAACAATCAATCAGTCAGTCAGTCAGTCAACAGAGTCAAAATCTTTTTTTGAATTCAAATTCAACGAAGGAATCAAGACATGGAAGAAATGGGATTTCTGGGATTCTTTTTGTTTTTTGTCGATTGAATTTGTGAGGACTATAATCGGCTAAAACAGGCCGAGTAGGGGAGGGGGTAAATGTTAAAAGCGAATCAAGTGTTGGAGGAACGGCGTCGTTTTACAATTGTTGCATTTGGGTATAGTCGTTTTCGAGCGTGGCAACGAGGACGAGGAGAGGTAATCACGGGACGTGTGTCCCCTCAAATCAATCACCCGAAATTCTAAAGTTCGTAACGGTAGTACCAGCCAAACATGATTCCATATTTCCGTATTCATTTTACGTGTCTTATAAAATTAAGAGTAATTACAAAAACATTTTTTAAACCCGGATTTTTAAGACTAGAGATGACAACATGTCGGATTTTTAAAAGCGGACTTGAAATTTGAAGTAAATGTGAACAAAATGTAGGTAAAAATGAAAAAAAAAATAACGAGACCGATAAAAATTATAGATATTTTGTTAGAAAGAAACAATATGCAGATTTTATATTATGGATGATTCTACAATAAACGTCATGTATCATAATGTACTACTAATTATATGTACTGCTATGTATCATTAATTATTTTAATTATTTTTAAAATCATGAGGACTAAAAGTATTATTATCCTTTTTTATAATAAAATTTAAAAATAATTTTTATATTATTTTTCAGATTTTTTTCTTTTTGGATAAACTACACAAGTAGTAATTGAACTTTGGTAAATTATTCAATTTGACAACTAAACTTTCAATTACTTCAATGTCACTATTAAATTTTTAATTTTTCTCCAAATTGGTCACTGACCCGTTAACAACTGTTAAAAGAGTGATATGACAATTAAAATATTTTGTATAATATCACATTTAGTCATCTACGTTTGCACATTCAAACAATTTTTTCATACTTCAAAAAAAAATGGGTAAAGTTCACAAATGGTAACTGAACTTTGGTAATTTATTCAATTTGGTAACCAAACTTCCAAATGCTTCAATTTTACCATTAAACTTTTAGTTTTGGTTCAATGTTACTACTGACCCGTTTACATACGTTAACAATAGTTAAAATATCTTGTATAATAACACATTTAGTCTTACATGTTTGTACACTCAAACAATTTAGTCTTAATTCGATAAAATAATAAATTTAACACTCATTATTTAAACACTATTTAAATTTGGTCTTATCATTTATTAAAAATAATTTAACACTGAGCTCAAAACCATAAGCCCTAAACTCAGAATCATAAACTCTTGAATCTTAAACCTTAATACATAAACTTTAAACACTTAAACTCTTAGACTTTAAACCCTTAAATTATTTTTAATAAAACAATTTTGGATAAAGATAACTATATTCAAACACGATAAAAACTTGGTCTAAATCACAGAACTAAAAAAAAAAACCCTTACCTCGTCAAAATTCTGTCCAATATAGCTCTCCACCTTCCCACAATCTGATAAGATACGGAATTCCAAAACTGTGGGACCAAAATTTTAACAAATGCAATACAAATTTTTATGATGCTGCAGTTGAAAACTTGGAATATTCAAGAGCAAATTAGGCCTGTTATTATTTTTTTATATTCAGCATAATTCAGATCAACCAGTTTCCTACAACAAATTGTAACAAAATCAAGAGAAGACATACTCCATGACTATGTACACGTTATTGGCATCCTCACGTGCATCATAAAATTAGACCAGATGCTTATGTCCTGATAGTGCCTTTAGTATTTTCACCTCCCTCAGAACATCTTCAATTGATATGGCTGTTGTCACCTGTCAAATAAACCTTGTTGAAACGCAGCCATTGCACTCAACAGTTCGCACTTCATAATTTTTGACAGATTTAAGGATCTAGGGTTTAAGAGTTTTGGGTTTAGGGTTAAATTATTTTTAATAAAAAATAGGACCAAATTGAAATAATGTTTAAATAACGAGGGTTAAATTTATTAATTTTTGAATTGGGACTAAATTGTTTGAATGTACATATCATATGGAGTTAAATAAACCAAATTATGGTTTATGAGTTTAAGGGTTTAGGGGTTTGAGTTTAGATTTGAGGGTTTAGGGTTTAAATTGTTTTAATTAAAATAGGGTGAAATTGAAACAATGTGTAAATAATGAAGGTTAAATTTATTAGTTTTTTGAATTAGGACAAAATTGTTTTAATGTGCAAATGTTGATGACTAAATGTGTTATTATAAAAATATTTTAACGGTCAATGACCACTTTGGAGCAAAACTAAAAGTTTAATGGTAACATTGATACAATTGAAAGTTTGGTTACCAAATTAAATATTTTACCAAAGTTTTGTTACCATTTTTGTACTTTACCCAAAAAATATCTAAAAAATAATATAAAAATTGTTTTATAATTTTATTCTAAAAAGGGATAATAACGCTTTCAGTCCCCGTGATTTCAAAAGCAATTAAAATAATTAATAGTACATTACGATACACATGATTAGTAGTATATAACAGTACATGATGTTTATTGTAGAATCAACCATAATATGTAATCTGTTTGTTGTTTCTTTCTAACAAAATTTCCATGATTTTTACTGGTCTCGTTATTTTTTTTCTTTTAATTTTACATACATTTTGTTCTCATTTACTTCTCCATTTACAAAGTCATCGTCTTCAGGTGCTAATTTCATCTGATACAAAAGATGAAAAAAATCAGTTCCTTAAAAATATAAAATTTTGTTAATAATAAAAGTGAGATGGCGATGATTATTGACGTTTGGATGGCTCATCCTTTTTAATTTAGACGAAGAAATATAATTAATGATAGCTGTGAATGACGTAAAAGAAATAGATGTGATGTGATGCTTCTTAGTTTTGTTAAATTTCACTTGAGGAGACCATCGGACGGTAATCTCCCCTCATGATTATATTTTAGGGCGATCTGATAGGCTTGTAAAGTATATGTTTTGTAGGATATGATTGGTGTGACAAAATAGCTTTGTCTATTAGATTTTGTAAATTTGGTTGGTGGACTAGATAAATTTAATATCCTTCTTGTTGAGGTATAGCTGCTTTCTAAGTAAAGATGTATTATGAAAATTTTAAAATCTAGGAGCAAATAAGTACCTTCTCAGAGGGTATTGCAGAAGCCAGTTTTATAGATTTTTTTACTAAAATTAATAAAAATTTAATAATTTATTTTGAGAAATATCTTTAGTTAATTTTTAATTAATTTCAATTGCTTAGTTTTTGGACTTCAATAGACGACTTCGACGGAACTGTATAGAACAAAAAAGATTTTTTAGGCATTATTATATGAAAAACTTGTTTAATAGTTATTTACGAAAATGACCCCCAGTCAATGTTATTTTGAAAAATGACCCACAAATCGTCCACGTAAGGTGACCTCGCGTTCTAGGAAACGTGCACCACGACCTCGCGTTGTACATGTAGCGAGGTTCGTTCGACGTGGGCCGCCTTTTCATATTCTGTAATTTAAAATTATTGGATAAGACCTCTCGGTTTCCAAAACGCAAGGTCCACAAGATTTTAAAGAGACACATTTATGTATCGCGGTAATTACTGTAGGGACCTTGCGCTTTACAAATAGTGGGGTCCTCGAAATCCAGGCTGAAATACAAGGGTGTATAGGCATGTTCGAGGCATTTTATCGTGTTATTAGCTCGATAATTTTGGTAATTTTTAAGTGTAGAGATGTACTATTGGAACTTATCTTCCATTTGAGACCGATATTGGCAAGTACGAGACATTACACACTATAAAAAAATGCTTTGAAAATGGTTCGAACGCTAGTTTTTGTCTAAGAATAAGAAGTTGAAATGGCTTGGTAGGCATGTTGGAGGTGTTTTCCCAAGTTTTTATTAGAATAATCTTCGTAATATTTTAGGTTAAAGGCCCAGTATTGGAACTTATTTTTCATTTGAGATTGATATTGGCACATAACAGACTTTTTAAATGGTATAAAAATGGCCCTGAAAATAGTTCCAAAGCTTGGTTTTGAGCATGAATAAAAATGTAAAATGCCTGAGAATCATGTTTGATGGGTTTATCCGGGAAGTTAATCGTCGCATTAGCGTAATCCTTGAGAATCATGTAATATTTTTTTATTAAAAAGTCAAAAAAATGACCTCGCTCACTGTAGAAAGTGAGTTCATTTTGAACGTTTTAATTAATTTCGTAATTATTTTGATGATTATGCCAAAATTAAGAATAAGTTGAATTTTTTTTCTATATTTTCCTTTAATAGGACCTCGCGCTTGGCATATAGCGAGGTCTGTTAAGCCTATAAATAGTGGACGACGGTCTCCGAATATTCTCGTAACTCATCTACGCTCTTCTTCTTTTTGGTCTAATATTCAATATTATTTGTAAATAGTTCCATCGATATAATATGTCGAGATGAGAAACTATTACAGCTTTGGTATACTACGATGGGCAGATAGTCGATGATGCATCTCTCGGCGTCGTATTTCAGTCATCAAGTACTATATTGCTTTTGTTGTCATACAACTTATCGTATAAGAAGTTAATGAATGAAGTGGAGAAACATGTTCCACTTGGTCGTGGGAAAAAGTTAGAACCATTGAAGTTTCGACTATCGACGTCGTTAGAACCATTAACGTATTCATTATACCACGTTGTGAACAGCGCTAATGTGGAATTGATGGTGGAATCTCACCTACAGTTTTCTTTAGGCGAGGCCCTTGAGCTTGAGCTATATGCAACGTTTTTCTGATGATGTACTTATGTAATTTAATGTTGATGTACTTATGTCAATTAACAATATTGTAGTACATTTTGTTAATAAAATTTTCATTAATATAATTTTCTGCATCTAACTGATTACATTTTCAAACCGTTAACAATAAAAAAATATGTAATTAACAAAACATATTATTTAATAATATAACATTGGAACAACTAGCATGTATAAGGTTTATCATATCTTGTTATCTGCCACACGTTAATCAGCCTCTTCCTTCGTGATACATGAATCCTCTAGTTATAGTCGTGGTCCTTTTGGACACATTCTACAATATAGTTGTCCGCACTCATTTTCTTCACTGTCGAAAGAACTGATCGACATATGTTGTAGTTTTTAATTGCATCTTCTGCGATTTTCTTAGTAGTGAATATCATCCTAAATTCTAGTTCACCATCAGTATCGACATCAGCATCACACGACTATCTCCTAATATATGAGAAATGTTCTACGTTTGCAGCCATTATAGTGTTGGAACGAATGAAATGGAGTAAGTGAAATTTTGAGCGAATTAAAATGAAAGAAAAATGTGAGTTTTTGAGAAAGCGGAAGGGGTCTATTTATAGGGGTGTAAATGAACCGGTGTTCTTTCATGTATTTTAGAAAATAGTCATTCATTTTTTTTCAAAGTATAGTATTTATAACAGACATGCATTAAAACACATAAAATATTACATAAATAAACACGTAAATTTGTTACAATTAAATTGTACAATTGTATCCCTAAACACGCAGACAAAATAAATTACATGTGGAGAGATGCATGGTGCCCTAAGTAATGTGCCCTAAACATGCAGACGAGAGGTGCAATAGTTTGTCCGAGTTGTATGGTTGCGGAGAGATGTATCGTTGATGTAGACAAATGGTGTCATAGTTCATCCTAGTTGTTGGTGCTCTAAAGCTTCGTAGATTTCGTGAGTGCGCGATAATCATCATAATCCTCGACACAAATGTCACCAACAACGTTACATGCGGTGGACTTCCTATAGCCTTCACGATGAAGGCATACGAAGAAGCTACCGACAGCCTCGAACAAAAGTTCAAGACTGATCATGGCACTTCTAAAGGACCACTCATTCCCTGATATTGCAATTTATCGTAGATCTTGAACCAAAACAAGGAAGATACATATTGCCAAATATTATTAACCGACCAAAATGATGTAGGCAGCGTATAAATGCAACTACTTATACCAACAGATCGCAATATCAGGGAAATTAATTTGTAAAATAATTTTCATGATATGTGATATGTTTCCATTAGTAGCAACAATTGTATCTTCTCTTCGAATCTGACACAGATTTGAATGGAGCGATAACAAATGTTGGTGGGTTTGTTTGCCCTTGTTTCTGCCTTTTATAGGTAAACATTCGTGCTCTTCAAAACACAAGATATTTGGCCACGTTTTAAATGGACCTCGCGCTCCGCAGAAGGTGAGGTCTGTAGAGATTCCTGACGTGGCGAGACAAGTATATAGTGTCATGTTAATGTACCTCACTATATGCAGAGCGCGAGGTCCATTTTTTTATATTATTATTGAAATCTTAAATTGTAGATGAAATCTTTGGATGTTAAGCAATTACAATTATAACTTATCAGTAATTCTAATTAGAAGGTGTGACAAGCCCGTGAAAAATGGATTCGAAGCTTTTGTGGGGGTAAGAATAACAATGTAAGTTTATTACTTTTCAAACAAATACATAAAATGAAGAAAATAGGTTATGATAGTTAGGCCACTTGTAACGCCCCGGGTTTAGGAGTCGGATGTTACATGAGTGAATCGGATTTGAGTCGTGGGCTCGTTTTAAATTAAATTGGGTTTTTTATTTTAATTAAAAAGAGTTTGAATTCATTAATGGCATTTTGGTAATTTTAAAATAAGGGAAAATAAGATGTGAAAAGGGAATTTTTAAAATTTGCTACTCATCTTCTTCTTCCTCTACTTTCTCTTTTTTTCACGTTGAAAAACCCCCTTAACCCTAAACACTATTCCATCAAACTTCCTCATCTTTTCAAGAGCTCTCTTCAAGGTAATTACATATTTGACTTCTCTTTATTCCAAGCGTTTTCATGGTTCTAATTTTACTTAAATCCCACTGTCCAAGTTTCTAAGTTTTCAAGTTTTAAGGGGGGAAAGGGAGAAACTTTAAGGGTTTTTGTTTAGCTCTTGATTTGATGAGTTTATCTAAGTTTTAATCTAGTCCATATATATATCATATCTCAAAATGGAGGGGTTTTAGCAAGAATCCCAAAATGGGTTCCCATGGGTATTTTAAAAGTGTCAAAACTTGGGTTTTTAGTGTGGTTTTAAGTTGGAGAGTGGGGCTGATGTTATAGCAGTGTTAGAGAGGTGTTTTGAAGGTGTTTAACGGTGTTTTGGGTGTTGGAATTGGTAGTTTTCTGCTAGGTTTGGTGGGAGTACGAAAATGAAGAAGTTTTGTTAGCTCATGGTTTGGAAATATGGTAAATGGGTCTTGAAACTGTGTTTTGATTGTGACAGTGGTTTTAGGGCTGAACGATTGACTAAATTGTTGGTTTTGATTGACTAGAATCAAGGGAAACCATCGAAGAAGCTTCATGCACTATTCCGGGGAATTTGGAGACTTAAGATTGGTGTTTCGGCTTCCGGTTGGGCTTCATTGGTGAGTGGAAATGTTTTGAACTTGTTTTGCTTTCGAAATGGGTTCTTGGGGGTTTGAGTGGAGCCTTGTGGGCTAGCCTAAACCCAAGTGTAAGTTTACTAATCCTACCTTGATGGTTAAGTGATGATGTATGATTAATTGTTGTGATATCATATGCATTGTGGATTGCTTTTACATTCGTTGTTGTGGTGTAGTCGGTGTTGGTGTTGAGCCTCACGTGATGGTTTTCGTAACTACGGTGATGTGTAGTCCCACTGGTAGTGACTAGTAGAAGAGTACGTTGATGTGTAGTCCCATCAGAAAACTACTAGTCGAAACAGTGATGTGTAGTCCCACCGTGATTTGGGTTGTGCTTGTGCAAACCTTGTATTTGTGTTGTTGTGCCTCATTTCTTGCATATAAATGGATTTACTTATCTTTTAAGAAATGTGTTTTGAAAATTGCATTGTTGATGAGTTTAGAGCTTCGCTCACTAAGCTGTCAAGCTTACGCTCTCTTTTTTCCAACATGCAGATCGTTAGAGTTCGAAAGGCAAGTGGGAAAGGGAGGAGCTTTTTGGAGTTCTCGAATAGCTCAAGTATGATTTAAGTATTTGTAATAATGCCTAGACAATGGGGTTGTAGGCTTGTATGGAGTTGTAGTTCAAACTCCTTACTTTGGTTTGTTGGTGTCCAAGCATGTTTGGTTTAATGATACTATGAGTTTTTGTATGAGCGTTGATAGACTCATATATGCTTGGTTTTAATGTTGATGCCTTGGATGTGGAATTGTAACACATGTTTGTGATGTTGCTTAAATGCTTTGTGTTTTGAAGACATATAGTCGTGTCCCATGAATGCTTATATGTTTGTTTTAAAAGCATGTGAAACCTTGTTATGAAATGTCTATGTGTGTGTTTATCACCTTTGGATAGAAAAGGGTGAAGTCATGTATGTTTTATGCAAGTTTTTTACCTAATTGCCTATCTTGTGTTGGATGCCATGTTTGTTCGGTTATGTTGAACCGCATGATATGTTTTGGTTGCTAAATGATGTATGAGGGTTGGTATGTTGCTTGACGAGTCATAAAATGACTCTAGAGTTGAGTCTTGGTTCGTTTTGCAGCTAAATTGAGTTTTGCAGTGCAGGGCGTATCAGTACGCTCAAGGGCCGTATCGATACAGTCCTACACTTTGAGGCTCAGTTTAAGCCTAGCGTACCGGTACACGGGGGTGTTTCGATACGCCAAAAGCTCTCTGGAAATTTGAGAAATTGATGAGATTTTGGCGTATCAGTACGGGTCTTGGGTGTATCGGTATAGTCTTTTATCGTTGACTGTGAGAAGTTGACCGTTGAGGGCGTATTGGTACGGTCAACCAGTGTACCGATACGGTCTCCCTAGGTTGACTTTGGGTAGTTGACCAAGTCAAGCCGTATCGATAAGGTCTCCTAGCGTATCGATACGACATGTTGTAAAGAGTTAAATGGGTTGTTTGAATTGCTTGTTGGGTGTGCTTTGTATCGCTTCGTTGTCTTTTTGCAGTCATATCTCACATAGGATATATGTAAGCATTTATACAAGATAATATTTGAAAGAATTTTCTAGGGTTGCTAGCCGAGGTGGGTCCTTAACGGGTTTCACTTCGATTTTCTCCGTGTGACCTACTCGGACCGGTCAGTCGTCCAGACCGGGACGAGGGGGTTACATTTTGTGGTATCAGAGCCTGATGTTTCTGAGACCTCAGATAGGTAGGTGAGGTAAGTTTGATCTGTTATGTTGTTGCTATGTATCGTTGAGTGTTTTACCATGTATTGCTTGAAGTTTGCTTGCTAGTACGGTGCGTGAAAGCATGTTTTAGTGGCCTTGTTGTTGGTTAAAGGTTAGTCCAATGTCCCCATTGTTAGGTGTTGTTGTAAAAAAAATGGTTTTGGTTTAACGATCTTGAGAACCTAAGTCCTTGCCCTTTTGCTAACCTAACGTTTTTCTTGTGTGTTGTGTGTTTGTTGTTTTAGATCTATCTTGATATGGTGAGATCGAGGGGGCGACCTAGAGCGGGTGATCAGGCACCCGGGGGTGAGCCTCCTGTTTCTCTTGCTCCCGATGGTAATGGAGTAGGTGTCGAAGGAAATATGCCTCAGGATGGTGCGCAAGTCGGAGGTGATGGTAATGGGCCTCAGGCCGGTGTTAATGTTGGGGTGTGGGAGCTCAGGTGGGTCAGGGTCCAACAGGTGCGGACATGACCCATTTGATTCATATCATAGCCGGAGCTTTTCAGACAGCTTTGGCCGGTATGCAAGCTACAGCACCACCTCAGGGTGCAGGGACAGGTCTACCGTTAGAGAGGCTTCGTAGCTTGAGAGCAGTTGAGTTATGTGGGTTTACTCCCGAGGGTTCAGAGGCGTGGTTGAGAGTACTACACGCATATTGGGTCAGATGGAGTGCTCAGACGCCCGTAAGTTGGGTTGCATTGTCTCCTTGCTTCATGGGGACGCATACACTTGGTGGACCACGATTTCATCGGGTATGGCCGAAGCGGATACCACATGAGAGTTCTTCAGAAATGTCTTCAAGAAGAAGTATCTCGGAGTTCGATATTTGGATGAAAAGAAGAGGGAGTTTATGGCCTTGGTTCAGGGTAACAAGTCCATGTCCGAGTACGAGGTTCAGTTTGTGAGATTGAGCCAATATGCACATGAGTTGGTTCCTAGTGAGAGGGAACGGTGTGAGCGCTTCCAGTATGGGTTAACTAGAGATGTGAAGACCTACATGCTTGCCTCTGACTATACCGAGTTTGATGTCTTGGTCTCTAAGGCCAAGGATATAGAGCAGAACTTAGGCTCCAGTGCACGTGCTAGTGGGTCCGACTCCAAGAAGAGACACATAAATTGGGATAGAGACCACGCCAAGAGGCATAGGGATAAGAGGTATCAGTCCGATTCGAGGCATAAGGGTGGTAACTATGGTCAAGGCCATCAGGGCCAAGGAGCTCTTGTACACACTCTAGAGTGCACTAGGTGTGGGAGATGCCACCAGGGCGAGTGTATGGGTATCTACGGGGCGTGTTGGAATTGTAGCTCCCGAGACCATTTGAGGCATGACTGTCCACACCCGGCTAGAGGCAGACCGGCTCCAGCCAGGGGTTTTGAGCACCTGAGGGGTTGTGGGCGCGGTCGTGGAAACTTTCAGCCGAGGAACGAGGGTCAGGGGAACTTAGCTCACATAGTGGCAGTTCAGCCCAAGGGTGGAGGACCAGCTAGGGTGTATGCACAGCGAAAGGCTGGGAATGACACGGATGTCATCACAGGTAATTTCTCGCTACAATCTTTGAGTTTGCTTTCTTTGATAGATTCGGGGTCGACACATTCTTACATTTTAGGTGAGCACGCAAGATCCTTAGGGTTACCATGTGAGTGGCTAGAGGTAGGTGTAAATGTTACTAGCTCTTTTGGTGATACAGTGGTAGTTAGGGAAATGTATATGAGGTGTCCCTTGATGGTTTAGGGCCACGTGTTTCCGGTTGATATGATAGAGTTACCATTCTACGGTTTTGACGTGATTTTGGGCATGGATTGGCTCATAGAGCATAGAGCTTTGGTTGACTTTGAGACCAAAAGAGTCTCCTTGAGGATTATAGATGATTTTGAGGTTATGGTAGTTGGTGAGAACGTTAGGTACTTGTCCAATGTTGTTTCTACTTTGGAAGCTCGAAAGTTGTTGAATTCGGGGTGTCAGGCTTATTTAGCTTATGTGATGAATCCGAATATGAGTGAGGTTAGACCGCAAGACATCAGGACAATATGTGATTTTCCGGGTGTTTTTCCGAAAGAGTTGTCGGGTTTGCCTCCAGATATGGCAGTTGAGTTTGCTATTGAGACGTATTCCGATTCTGCACCAGTGTCTATTGCTCCGTATAGAATGGCACCGAAAGAGTTGAAGACGCAGCTTCAGAAGTTGTCCGATAGAGGTTTCATTAGGCCCAGTATTTCTCCGTGGGGTGCTCCGGTCCTATTTGTGAAAAAGAAGGACGGTAGTACGAGGATGTGTGTTGCGTGTAAAAGAGTCTATCGCAATGGTAGTGCAAGTATACACGACGCAAGTAGTAAAGTGATACGAAGTATCGGATATCGTCTCCATAGGGATTGGGCTAATAGCTTCACCTTAATTCACTGCACGAAAGTAAAGAAGATATTTGAGATGTTGTCACGAAAATAATAAAGAGAAATTAAATAAAAGAGTAGGGAAATCAAGATAGAGATAATGGGCTGGTATTGAATTGCTCAGTAGTGCAAGTATTGCTACGTCCAGGAAATCCAGTTCTATCGTCGTCCCCGTTGCGGCAGCACCTGTCACGGCAGCAGTCCGTTGCTTGTCGCGGCATCGAACACTCAACTCAGTACTTCAAGTTTGGCAAGAATCCCAGATGTGCCTTGGCCTATCCCTAGGTCCAAGTCTGTCGATGATCACGTCTTTGATGATACCTCCCGGCGTGAATCGAAGGATGAACACCGATATTGATGAATTCTTTTTTAGCCACTTAACCTCGTCCTATCCCTAGGTCCGAGATAGTTCAACTATATGCTAGAGAACTTGCTCTTATTTCTTTCGTATACTTAACTCTCCCGATGCTAAGTAAATTGATAACCTCACAATGCTCTCCCGATGCTCTTGCAAGATATTAATAACCAAAATAAGAGAACTTGAAGTTTATTTTATTGAACTGAAAATTCCTAAAACAAAACAACCCTTGCAACTACTTTACAAATCAACCCGTGGCCCTAAGGGGAATTTAGAACATGTTGAGGGGAAGGAAAACGGCTAGAATTTTGGGAAGGAAGCTAGGGAATCGGTTATCCCTCCTAGGTCGAAATATATGCCCTTATATAGGCTTCGGGTCCAAGTTTTCTAAAATAGCAAGAATACAACTTTAAATTAAAGTACAACTCTAATAAAGACTAAATCTTCATAGAATCTATCTTTAAGCCATCATCTTTCTTGCTTGGGATTTTCTCTCCTTGAACTTTGGGCTTGACATTCCTTTCGATCTGGGGCTTGGAAAAATATGGTGGTTTTACAAGACAGACGGGCTGAATTTTCTCTATCTGTCGAGGTCCACTTTGCTTCTTCTCCTCAAAACTGTTGTCGTCCTCTGATGTCACAGCGGCAACCATGGCAGCATCGTCCTCCTTGACTGCTCATCCAGTTCTAGCTCTTCTGCTTCACTGCCCAGCGCCTGCCTCTTCTGTCTACTACAGCAACAACCTGCAAAAGCAAGTAATTTCAGTGGAAACTGTGCCTTTTAATATATTTGTGATGTTTAACTGTAAACTGACCTAAATGCAATAAATAATGCTTGAATGCGGCAAAAATATGGGTTAAATAGGGGGTAAATAATAGAACTTTTACACACTCAACAATGTGTATAGATTATAGGCAGTTGAACAAGGTGACAGTTAAAAACAAGTACCCTTTGCCTAGGATAGATGACTTGTTTGATCAGTTGAGAGGTGCTTCAGTGTTTTCGAAGATTGATTTGAGGTCCGGATACTACCGGTTGAAGGTGAAACATGTGGACATACCGAAGACAGCCTTCCGTACACGCTATGGGCACTATGAGTTCTCGGTAATGCCTTTCGGGTTGACTAACGCTCCAGCAGCTTTCATGGATATGATGAACCATGTGTTTCATGAGTTTTTGGACAGGTTTGTGGTAGTGTTCATAGATGACATCTTAGTGTACTCTAGGACTGAAGAAGAGCATGATGAGCATTTGCGGTTAGTGCTTCAGACCTTGCTTAAGAATCAGTTGTATGCCAAGCTAAGCAAATGTGAGTTTTGGATTAGGGAGGTAGTCTTTCTAGGTCACGTGATCTCGGCTAAGGGGATTAGTGTGGATCCCAAGAAGATAGAAGCCATAGTGAGTTGGAAACAACCGAAGTCAGTGACAGGGATCTGTAGTTTCTTAGGCTTGGCGGGATATTATCGAAGATTTGTCGAGGAATTTTCTAGGATAGCGGCTCCGTTGATTAAGTTGCTTTAGAAGAAGGTCTCGTATGAGTGGTCAGATGCAAGACAACAAGCGTTTGAGAAATTGAAGAAAGCCTTGACCGAAGCTCCTATCTTGATTCAGCCTGAACCGAGGAGAGAATTTGTCATTTATAGTGATACATCATACGTAGGTTTAGGTTTTGTGCTTATGCAAGAAGGTAAGGTGGTAGCATATGCTTCGAGACAGTTGAAAGTGCATGAGAAGAACTATCCCACCCATGACATAGAGTTAGCTGTCGTAGTGTTTGCTTTGAAGATCTGGAGACACCACCTTTATGGTGAGAAGTGCATCGTATATATCGACCACAAGAGTTTGAAGTACTTGATGTCTCAGAGGGAGTTAAATCTCAGACAGCGTAGGTGGTTAGAGCTTCTTAAAGACTATGACCTTACGATAGAGTACCATCTGGGTAAGCCGAACGTAGTGGCCGATGCTTTGAGTAGAAAAGTGGCCGTTGAGTTGCGAGCTATGTTTGTGAGATTGAGTGTGTCCAAGAATGGTGGTTTGATAGCCGAGCTCCAGGTTAAGCCTTCATTAGTTTAGTTGATTCGAAAGAAGCAGTTGCGAGATGAGACTTTGGCACCTCACGTGCAAGATATAGCCGAGGACATACCTACCGATTTTTGCTTTGGTGAGAATGGGATACTATGTTTCAAGGATAGGATAATGGTTCCGGAAGATGCCGAGTTGAGACGTACAATCTTGAACGAAGCTCATAATAGTCCTTTTGTTGTGCATCTGGGTAGTACGAAGATGTATCATGGGTTAAAAGAAGAGTACTATTGGGTTGGATTGAAGAGAGGTGCGGTCGAGTTTATGAGTAAGTGTATAGTTTGTCAGCGAATCAAGGTCAAACATCAGTTTCCTTCAGGGTTGTTACAGCCGTTGAAGATTCCGGAATGGAAGTGAGAACGTATCACCATGGACTTTGTGTTAGGTTTACTGTTGACTCCTTCGAGGAAGAATTCAGTGTGGGTGATAGTGGATAGGTTTACTAAGTGTGCTCACTTCATACATGTTCATACCACCTATACCTTAGATAAGTTGGTCGATCTGTATATCAGTGAGATAGTGAGACTACATGGGGTACCGAAATCAATTGTGTCAGACCGAGACTCGAGGTTTACAGCTAGATTTTGGGAGTGTTTGCAATGTGCCTTGGGTACATGGTTGAACTTCAGTACTTCGTATCATCCGCAGTCAGATGGTCAGTTAGAGAGGGTGATTCAGGTGTTGGAGGACATGTTGAGGTGTTGTATCATCGATTTTCAGGGGTCTTGGGAGAAACATCTACCGTTAGTAGAGTTTGCATACAACAACATTTATCAGGCTAGTATTCAGATGGCACCGTATGAAGCTCTGTATGGTAGAAAGTGTAGGACTCCGATATGTTGGGCCGAAGCCGGACAAAAGCTTGTACCGATGCCCGATTTTCTTAAGGGCACTACCGAGAAGGTAAAGTTGATTTGTGATTGCTTGAAGGCAGCCTCAGACCGGCAGAAGTCGTATGCCGACTTAAAGAGAAAAGAGATTGAGTATGCTGTGGGTGAGAAAGTGTTTTTGAAAGTCTCACCTTGGAAAAAGATGATGAGGTTTGGTAGAAAGGGTAAGTTGAGTCCGAGATTCATTGGACCTTATGAGATAGTTGAGAGGATTGGTCATGTTGCATATAGATTGAGACTCCCGACCGAGCTAGAGAAGATTCATGATGTGTTCTATGTGTCGATGCTCCGCAAATATAGAACATATCCATCTCACGTAATGCTAGTGGAAGAGATCGAGTTGAACCCCGACTTGTCCTATGATGAAGAATCGGTTGAGATTCTTGCTACGAACAAGAAAGTGTTGCGTGGAAGGTCTATCGAGTTAGTCAAGGTCTTGTGGAGACACCGAGGTCTGGAGGAAGCAACTTGGGAGAGAAATGAGGACATGGAAAAACAATTTCCGTACCTTTTTCCGTCAGGTAATTTCGAGGACGAAATTCCTTAAGTGGGGGAGAGTTATAACGCCCCGGGTTTAGGGGTCAGATGTTACACGGGTGAATCGGATTTGAGTCGTGGGCTTGTTTTAAATTAAATTAGGTTTTTTATTTTAATTAAAAAGAGTTTGAATTCATTAATGGCATTTTGGTAATTTTAAAATAAGGGAAAATAAGATGTGAAAAAGGGATTTTTAAAATTTGCTATTCATCTTCTTCTTCCTCTAGTTTCTCTTTTTTCACATTGAAAACCCCCCCTTAACCCCCAAACACTATTCCATCAAACTTCCTCATCTTTTCAAAAGCTCTCTTCAAGGTAATTACATATTTGACTTCTCCTCTTTATTCCAAGTGTTTTCATGGTTCTAATTTTACTTAAATCCCACTATCCAAGTTTCTAAGTTTTCAAGTTCTAAGGGGAAAAACGGAGAAATTTAAGGGTTTTTGTTTAGCTCCAGATTTGATGAGTTTATCTATGTTTTAATCTAGTCCATAGATGTATCATATCTCAAAATAGAGGGATTTTAGCAAGAATCCCTAAATGGGTTCTTATGGGTATTTTAAAAGTGTCAAAACTTAGGTTTTTAGTGTGGTTTTAAGTTGGAGAGTGGGGTTGATGTTATAGCAGTGTTAGAGAGGTATTTTGAAGGTGTTTAACGGTGTTTTGGGTGTTGGAATTGGTAGTTTTCTGCTAGGTTTGGTGGGAGTACGAAAATGAAGAAGTTTTGTTAGCTCATGGTTTGGAAATGTGGTAAATGGGTCTTGAAACTGTGTTTTGATCGTGACACTGGTTTTGGGGCTGAACGATTGACTAAATTGTGGTTTTTGATTGACTAGAATCAAGGGAAACCATCGGAGAAGCTTCAGGTAATATTCCGGGGAATTTGGAGACTTGAGATTGGTGTTTCGGCTTCCGGTTGGGCTTCATCGGTGAGTGGAAATGTTTTGAACTTGTTTTGCTTTCGAAATGGGTTCTTGAGGGTTTGGGTAGAGCCTTGTGGGCTATCCTAAACCCAAGTGTAAGTTTACTAATCCTACCTTGATGGTTAAGTGATGATGTATGATTGATTGTTGTGATATCATATGCATTGTGGATTGCTTTTACATCCGTTGTTGTGGTGTAGTCGTTGTTGGTGTCGAGCCTTACGTGATGGTTTTCATAACTACAGTGATGTGTAGTCCCACTGGTAGTGACTAGTAGAAGAGTACGTTGATGTGTAGTCCCATCGAAAAACTACTAGTCGAAACGGTGATGTGTAGTCCCACCGTGATTTGGGTTGTGCTTGTGCAAACCTTGTAATTGTGTTGTTGTGCCTCATTTCGTGCATATAAATGGATTTACTTATCTTTTAAGAAATGTGTTTTGAAAACTACATTGTTGATGAGTTTTAGAACTTCGCTCACTACGCTGTCAAGCTTACGCTCTCTTTTTTTCCAACATGTAGATCGTTAGAGTTCAGAAGGCAAGTGGGCAAGGGAGGAACTTTTTGGAGTTCTTGAATAGCTCAAGTATTATTTAAGTATTTGTAATAATGCCTAGACAATGGGGGTGTAGACTTGTATGGAGTTGTAGTTCAAACTCCTTATTTTGGTTTGTTGGTGTCCAAACATGTTTGGTTTGATGATAATATGAGTTTTTATATGAGCGTTGATAGACTCATATATGCTTGGTTTTAATGTTGATGCCTTGGATGTGGAATTGTAACACATATTTGTGATGTTACTTAAATGCTTTGTGTTTTGAAGGCATATAGCCATGTCCCATGAATACTTATATGTTTGTTTTAAAAGCATGTGAAACTTTGTTATGAAATGTCTATGTGTGTGTTTATCGCCTTTGGATGGAAAGGGGTGAAGTCATGTATGTTTTATGCAAGTTTTCTACCTAATTGCCTATCTTGTGTTGGATGCCATGTTTGTTCGGTTATGTTGAACCGCATGATATGTTTTGGTTGCTAAATGATGTATGAGTGTTGGTATGTTGCTTGACGAGTCGTAAAATGCATCTAGAGTTGAGTCTTGGTTCGTTTTGCAGCTAAATTGAGTTTTGCAGTGCAGGGCGTATCAGTACGCCCAAGGGCCGTATCGATACGGTCCTACACTTTAAAGCTCAGTTTAAGCCTAGCGTACTGGTATACGGGGGTGTATCGATACGCAAAAAGCTTTTTGGAAATCTGAGAAATTGATGAGATTTTGGCGTATCGGTACGGTCTTTTATCGTTGACCGTGAGAAGTTGACCGTTGAGGGCGTATCGGTACGGTCAACCAGTGTACCGATACGGTCTCCCTAGGTTGAGTTTGGATAGTTGACCAAGTCAAGGCGTATCGATACGGTCTCCTAGCGTATCGATACAGCCTGTTGTAAAGATTAAAATGGGTTGTTTGAATTGCTTGTTGGGTGTGCTTTGTATCGCTTCGTTGTCCTTCCGCTGTCGTATCTCACATAGGATATATTTAAGCATTTAGACAAGATAATATTTGAAAGAATTTTCTCGGGTTGCTAACTAAGGTGGGGCCTTAATTGGTTTCACTTCGGTTTTCCCCGTGTGACCTACTCGGACCGGTCGGTCGTCCAGACCGAGATGATGGGGTTACACCACTGATCTCGATCAAAGATGGCATCTTGTACATAACCGGGTCGAGGTCAACGACATTCTAACTAGTCAATTTTACCCCTAAAAATGATTTAGACAAATGGTGTCATAGTCAATTAATTGATATGAGGGACTTAGTGATTATTCAATTCCCCAACTTGTCTTGGTACCCACTTTGCATCGTAATTTGAAGAGAAGTTAACATTCACAATCCTCATCTCGGCTTTTAGGCTCGATATCCTTCAACCGAATTTCTTGCCAAGTATGGAGAAGATTAATTTTTGGGTGTTTTTGGTGGAAGCAAAAGATAGACAAAATAGACAAAGGATTTATAGTGGTTCAAGCTTCTAACAAGATCTACATCCACTACTTTAGCTCCCACTAAGGATTTCAACAATTCACTAAGAATTCTTCCTATTTTCTTGGCTTAAGAGGCAACCAATTACAACCTAGACTCACTCACCAAGTCTAGCAACCAAAGCTCACAAACCGAGCTTTAGGATCACTCTTTAACAAGAGAAAACTTAGCAAACTAGAAATCCCTCTAAAAGGTATGTGTTTACACTAATAAGCCATCACCCAAAACTTAATCACTTGAGCATACATTGACAATTATGCTCAACAAGTATAGTCTATACAAAGATTGGGAATTTAAGCACTAAGACACATTGGACATCATAATGTTTTTGACTTGTGGATCATTAGCCTTGCATAGATGCTTGAAGGTCCCTTTTATACTTCCAAATGAGCTTCTAGCCGTTAGAGACCGTTGGGGTTGAATTGGAGCCGTTGGGACCTTTATTTCCCGCAATAAATGTTGTTTTGGAGCTGTCCGTATCGATACGCGGGTAGCCGTATCGATACGGCCTTCTTCAGAAACTAGCCATTGGAGTTTTTCCAGCTAATGCGTAACGATACGCTTATAGGCGTATCGATAAGGCTTGCAATTCAAATTGCCGTTGGGAAAATAGTCGTTGAAAACTGTTAGGCGTATCGGTACTCGATACTGTAATCACTAATTTTGTCTGGGGTGTTAACCCGATTTTATATTTTTCAATTATGGGCTTTGTTCATTTACTTAACTAAATAATATGATAGTATTATTTATATATAAGTAACATATGTAGTATTATCTATTATTATATATAGTCATTATTATTACATTATTACCCATTTGAGAAAATTAAACATTATTATATGTTAGGCTATCCATTTATTATTACTATTATTACTATTTATTATTATTACCAACATTATTATTAAATACCATTATTATCATCATTATTATCATTATCTATTACTCTTGTTATTAAATATTATTATTATTATTATTATTATTAGGGTTATGCTATTGACAGCCCTAAGGGCTGTCAATAAGAACACTATAGATTTTTGTAATTAATATTTTTTAATTTTTTTTAAAGAAATATACTATAATGTAATTAATTACATTCTTAAAAAGTTGTGTTTCATTAATTTAAATTTTTTAATTTAATTAAACAAAAAAACCTTAAATTCAAACTCCAAACTTCAAACTTAAACCCTAAATCATAAACCCCAAACCTCAAATCCAAACCCTAAACATCAAACACTAAAACCTAAACTCTAAACCTTAACCCTAAATCCAAGCCATCAAACCCTAAACCACCAACAATAAACCATAAACCCTCAATTCTAAACCTTAAACCCAACACCTAAACCCTAAACATCAAACTCTAAAACTTAACCCATAAGCCATAAACCCTAAACCCCAACCCTAAATCCAAACCCTCAAACCCTAAACTCTAAACAATAAACCATTTTAAGTGAGTATTAATTACATTAAACAACCTAAAATTAATTAAACATGATTTTTTAGGAATGTATTTAATTACATTTTACTAGATTTCATTACAAAGCAAAACAATCATTTATTATAAAGTAAAACAAACATTAATTACAAAGGAAAACAAGCATTAATTATAAGAATTTATAGAGTTCTTATTGACAACCCTAAGGGTTGTCAATAGCAAAATCCTTATTATTAATATTATTATTATAGTTATCATAATACATGCTCGATATACATAATAATAAAAGCTCAAATCATTTATTTATAAGTAAAAGTCCATTTACAAGTGTTAAAGGCCCAAAACAATATTACACATAAGGCCCGTTTGGCCTAAATAACTAAAAGCCCTAATCCGATAATAAAGAAAAAACCCTAATCCTATGTTGTGTCTTGCAATCGCTCAACCCCAGCCGTCAGATCTATATGAAGATCTGATGGTCCAGATCTAATTTCGGATGGGAACCCTAGAAGCCCTTCTCAAGCCCTAGCGCCGCATCAACTTCAGCCATTAGATATGGCTCGAGATCCAACGACCGAGATCACATCCATCGCGTGTGCGGACTACGCCTGATCATTCAGCTTCCCACGCGGGCGAGTTCGAGCCGATTCAGCTCCCGATTCTGCCCACACGCGCGTCGTTCGATCGTCCTGGGCCTCTTCCGCTTCCCAGATCGTGACCATTGATCTCCACGGCGTTAACGACCAAGATCGAGGCTCCCAAGCCGAGTCGTTTTCTCAGCCGGCCGTCCACGTCTCGTAGCACCCTCCTCTGGTCCCCTCCTCACAGTCGTCACATACAACAAAACAAACCGAGGTGTCAGAGACGCGCAACAACAAAAATACATGAAATTTCAGAGGCAACAAACCAAAAATCAGATGAATACAAACAAGGAAATAGGCAACCAATAGGGATTTTACTTCGATTTTATGTAATTCGCAAAAAATGTAATTGTTGGTGTTATAAAACCCGAAACCAAACTTTGTATACCCCAAGTTTGAAAAGGGAGATTTTTCTATAGATCAATACAAGCAAAACCTCAAAGTTTCCAGAGGTACATCATCTTCTCGTTTTCGTTTCGAAACATAAAATAAAAAAGGGGTAAAGGTTCATTTTTTACCTTTGTCGGTTCGCCTTCTCCATGTCCGTTTACTCCCCCTTCGCCGACAATAAACCTTTTGACTTCATCGGTGGTGTTGGGTGAGCCAACTACAAGGGTAAGTAGTAGATTTAGGTTTTTTTTGGGTTTCTGATCTCTCAAAAAAAAGAGGGAGAAGGGGTTTCTGGTTTTGTTTCCACGAAACAAAGGTTTTTTTTGGTTTTTTGGGATTCGAAAGGTTTCGGAGAAAGGTTTTGTTTTTAGGTTTAGAGGTTCGCCGCTCGTCGATTAACGGCGACCGACGTTTTGGGTGCCAGCATCGTGAGAGAGGAGTCGACCATAGGGGATGGGAAGGTTTGAGAGAGTTTGGGTTTAGGTTAGGGCTAAAAGGGCTTAATTTTTTTAAACTTGGTTTCATATATTTTTTACGTTTTAAAAACGGCCTAATCCCGTTTTAACCCTTCTGTGCTTCTTTAATCACGCCCCAGGCCATTCCGTGTTTTTAAACCCTCTCCGTGGTCCTTGCACCTTTTCTAATGTTTTTAATTTCGTCCTTATTTTCATTTTAATTTGTTTTTGAATGGTTTAATCGTCATTTCAGTCCCTTTAGGTTCTCGTGTGCTTTTAATTTAGCCCCTTATTTTGCAATTAAATCAGTTTTGAATGGTTTAATCCCCTTTAGGTCCCTAGAGTCCGTTTTGAGTTCAGTTTTAGTCCATTTTCTAGTTTTCCCTTTAATCATGCATTTTAATTATTCGTCTTGCATTTTACTTTCCTTTAATTTCAGTCCTTTTTTATTGTGTTAATTTATGTTTACTTGATTTTATGCTTGGTTGATATAATATATATAGTTTTATGCACATAATATATGGATTATAATATGTGGCATGTGTATGTTATTTATTAAATATGTGATTGTATGCCTTTCTTAAAATCTTGTTTAAGCATGTGTTTTTATAATCTATGGTTTTATGATGCATAATATAGTTTTATTATGTATGTTATATGTGGTTTTTAATATGTGCATAGCCTAGTTATTTTTATGTTATTCAAATATGTGTTTGTAACATGCGTTTTAAATTTGTCATTCCCGTGACCCTTTAATGTCTAAAGTTGCATAATTATTAATTTTAATTATAAAAATGAGATACTTGTTAATTCGCGTATTCGGGTAGAAATATCTTAGCTTATTGGATATTCCTCGAATATTCAGATTAATTCGCATCGTCTAAAGGTAAATTCGTAAATAATTAAAATGAGCAAGACCACGACATCATACCTTATTTGCTTGCATCATGCATAAAGGCGACGTACGGGATCCGAACCCTAAACTAACACGGCAGTCAGACTTATATGATGTCGATTTAGTCTTCGGTCCGGTGTACTGTCATCCTTTTTAATTAAATGTCAAATTAATTCGAAACTGCCAATTTGATAAAGCTTGTACGATTAAAGTTTAATTTTTGATTAAGAGCCCCTAATTAAACTCATTTTAAATTTCGAATAATTTCCATCAATTAAAAGCAACAATTGTTTTGGTACCGATTTTCGGGCGTGATGGGGGTGCTAACCCTTCCCCACACGTAACCAACCCCCGAACCCTTTCAAATAAATCTCTGGTTTAGTTTTTTATGGTGTCCGGCCTACCTCAGTGGCCGGTGGCGACTCCAAAAAGATTTTTAAGGTTTTTTTCCAAAGCACAAAATTTCCCCCCTTTTTTAATTGATCTAAAAATGTGGGGACAATCGAAGGTTTCCAAAAAAATCCTTATTATAGATACAACCGTATTGGTACAGATATTAGCCGTTGGGGGTTTGTAAAAAAACCG
This sequence comes from Hibiscus tridactylites, assembly GCA_958450335.1. Classification (NCBI taxonomy): domain Eukaryota; kingdom Viridiplantae; phylum Streptophyta; class Magnoliopsida; order Malvales; family Malvaceae; genus Hibiscus; species Hibiscus tridactylites. The sequence continues at coordinate 18,783,628 of OY288289.1, read as the reverse complement.
TATCGAAATGCCATGTAACGTATCGATACACGTTCTCTCCGTATCGGTACGACCAAGACGTATCAATACGGGTTTTGGCTACTGGAATTTTCTTGTAGCTGAAACCCCAAAGCGTACCGATACGGGGTATACCATATCAGTACGATGGCTTCAAAAACAAAGGTTTGGCTACTTTATAGACATTTTAAATCATTCCAAAGCCTTGTAAAATTCCTCAAACATATTTTAAGTTGTTTGGACTTATTAATATTTTGAAACCTTTTCAATTTAGTCTAAAACATTTTTTCTATTATTATATCAAAACAAACATCTCAACACCGGCCAAAGAGGGCATATTGTACTTCACTCCCATAAACATGTACGAATGTTGATGTCTCGCCATAGTCGTCCAACCCAACCCCTACGGTGCTAGGGTCGTCTTTCCAGCTGAACTTATGAGGCTGGTATTGGCACATACGAGACATTGTAACCGGTTACATGTTGTGGTCATCACCTAGCCGGCTTTCTATGAAGACCACACTTTCCCTGATATTGCGATTTGTCGTTCAACTTGAACAATAACACAAAACATCCGTCTCACGAAAACTGTCAACCCATGAATAGCATATACATTTGAAACTCTCGTTGTTTATTCTCATTACTAGTTGTAACTCAATTTTTTCTTCAGATATGATGGCAAGCAATTGCTGGTGGGCATGCATTTTATATAGGCTAGAACTCACGCTACGCAAATCGCGCGTTCCACATAGATTTCTGACAAATATTCGTGACAAAGATTCTCGACGTGGCAGTCCATAGACCTGTCATGTCATTGGACATCGCGTTTTGCAGACCGCGAGGTTTGCTTATTAATTTGGTTTTTTTTTGTTTTTTCATTTTTTGTTCGCATAAATTTATTACTTAGTAGTAATTATATAAAAATAACACGAGCTACCGTGATATAATATAATCTTTTTGGATAAAACGATAACAAAGTAGTTTTACATAAAAAAATTACATATCCATCCTAATGACGCATATGTCCACTCGTACTGCACCGCAGTGGATGACGATCCCGACACGAATTCCTTCGACCAATGGCACCATCACCCTTACCACCATCATTTTCATCATCATCATTGTCATCCCCAAATGAAATACGAGTCCTACCACTCGCACTATGGCCGGTGAAGAATAGGCTATGCGGCAATGTTTGATCTATAATACCAGATCCGAACTATGTTGAGACTAGAGGAACAAATGCAAAGGGTACTATCGGATAGTAGACAAGGGAACCACCACCATAAGCAGACAAAATACGTCTGTGAAAAAACCTTCCAACGGACTCCTCATTTGCTGAAACAATGGACTACTTCATGTGGGGTGAAATGCTGAGAAAGACGACTGGTGAAATGCAGGTGTTGGCACCGGTGTCTCTGGCTAGGCGGCTGATTGGGTAGGTGCATATAATGTTCCCGACGAAGATGCCTTGTGAGCTTTTGTTCTTTTTCTCTGGCCGTCTTCTCTCGTACGGGTACCACGTTGCGTCGGAAGACGCTGTGTCGGTGAACGATTTTGGGGAGCACATATATTTCTCTTTCTCTCTCCTCCGGGATTAATATATGTGGTTTCCCATTTTGATAGTACCACGACATATACTCATAGGTAACGCTGTAGTCCCCAATGGGTTCCAAAATACAGAGCCGCCTACTGAAATGACTTATCCATTGTTGCATCCAGTCCGTGTGATGATGGCCCTAATGGACTTCCATCATGCCTTGCCGTGTTATCATGTGCAATGTGCCCAAATTGGGTGGTACATCTGGAATCCTTTAGACATAGTTGAATTGTCGCAGCACGTGGTCAATAGGATACCACTCCACTATCTCGTAGTGTTGAGTGAAACCATCAGAATCCAAACGCCCTCACTCAGCATTATTTTATGCGAAATGCATGCCCAAATATCAAGATTCTCATACGGAGTCTACAAGAACTACAAAAGATATGTAAAATCAGTTAGCTAAACTCGAAATTCATAAAAAATTAAATTAAAAAAATTTCGATTTAACAAAATTCAATTAAATAAATTTCGAACCTCATATTTTACCCCATCTTTCTTATTGATCAACAGTCGATAATCTTGCTGGGTGGTCGGTAATCCCATGTGTTTTAATTGACCCAACCACTTATAATTCAAAAAACAATTCCAAGTATTCTAATATTAAAAAACAAAATAATAAAATCAATATTTATTAGTACCTTCGAATAAGTGAGAATTGATTTGGGGTCAGGTTTCGAGGCGTCGAGCTTAAAAATGGCAGCAACCAAAGACACCCACCAATGACACGTCTTTTCGAGTTGACGGTTTTGCATAACTCTCGAAATAGATATACCAACACAACCTCTCCCCAACATTTGTTTTTGGATTGCACAGTATCCGTCAGATGAGGAAACCACATCAAATGAACCTTATTGCAAGATTTATCTAGCAACAAGAACCTCCAATAAGTCGTAGAATACGAGCACGAGCACGAGCAAACCACTGCAAAACTATTTTTTTAAAATATTAAATTATTTTCTATAAAATAAAATTTCACAATAAATAAATAAAAAATAAAAATAAATTATATTATCATCGATATTTCATCAATGTCTAGGGGTAGGTTGGTTAAACTGTTGTCCAAGAATATTATTTTCAGTTTGCCACCATCGAAATCGTCCTCCTCCGGCCTCACTCCAAGCAAGGCTTCACACACAACGACCAATCTGCCTTCGCAATCCCGGTGATAACCTCGCGTCAATGGGCAAACTAAGAATAAATGCAACATCTTGCAAGGTAATAGTTACCTCACCGCATGGAAGATGAAATGTGTGTTTCTCGGGCCTCCACCTCTCTAGTAACGCTTTAATCAACGAACGGTTCAAATTCTGACCGCCAAATAAGTGAGAAACATACCCAAAACCGAATGCAAGCAAATAATAAATAATATCCGGATGTGGTGGTTCCGTGCGATTGATGTAACATGTCAAGGCACGTTCTTACCCCTTCAAAATAAGATTTAAAATTCATAAATTACTAAATAAAATAAAATATTAACAATTATAAATATCATAAACAAATAATTATAAAATTTAAATTACAAAACTTACATCGGCATTTCCGCGTCAGAAATTCTAAACGTGTCTGTCGTCAAGCCTCAACAATTTTGGCCATAATACCGAAAATTCGAATACTTTAAAAGTAAAAACAATAGAGACTAATAAGTAATTGAAGAACAAGAGAAGAGAATTTGATATGATAAAAGATGAAAGAATGGGCCGGGCCCTATTTATAGGAGTCCTCGCACCCTATACGAAGCGATATCAATGGACCTCGCACTTTGCAAAACGCTAGGTCTCTTTAAAAGCCGCGACGATTCAGTCCGGACGGAATCCAACTGTTTGACTGGAACTCGCTTTCTACATATAGCGAGTTCAAAGAGTTTTTAATTTTATTTTTTTATCCTTATTTGGTGATTTGAATAAGATTTTGATGTCTCACTATAATTAAAAAATCAACATTTTTTAATTGGCATAACTAATTACTAGTACAAAATATAAAAAGTAATAAATTTAAATACCATACTTTAATTCCTGATTCAAATAAAATTTTGATTTCTTACTATAATTACAAAATAAACAATATTTTAATTGAAATAATTATTTACTAATACAATATATTAAATACTAATAAAATTTAAATACCATATTTTCTTTAAACAGCGAGTTCCATGGGTTTTTAAATTTATTTATTTTTATCCTTATTTGATGATTTTATTAGATTTTGCTTTCTTACTATTTTAATTTTTTATTCGAATAAGATTTTAATTAAGTTAAAACAATTAAGTTAGATACCTATTTTAAATAAGTCAAATAATAAGATTTAAATATCATGTTTTAATTAAGTTAGATAACTATTTTAATTAAGTCGAATAATAAGATTAAAATATCATATTTTAATTAAGTTAGATACCTAATTTAAGTCAAATAATTTCAAACAGTTAATGGAACCTCGCTATGTGTACAATGTGAGTTCCTTATCGTAATTACCGCGATACATAAATGTGTCTCTTCAAAATCTCGTGGACCTTGCGTTTTAGAAACCGCGATGTCTTATCCAATAATTTTAAATTACAGAATATGAAAAGATGGGCCCACGTCGGACGGACCTTGCTACGTGTACAATGCGAGGTCGTAGTGCGCGTTTCTCAGCACGCGAGGTTGTCTTATGTGGATAATTTGGAATCATTTTTCTAAATAACACTAACTGAGAGTCATTTTCGTAAATAACTATTAAAAAAGATTTTTCATATAATAATATTTTTTCTAATGTTGAAGCAAATAAAACTTTTTTACTTAATTTGTATTAATAATTAAATATTAATAAATGTAATTTATTTTTATTTTAAATTATTTTTACATTTAATAATGATAAATATGTCAAGTTATGTCAATATATTAATAAAATAATATTAAATGACAAAAACATTCGACGTATAAAGTTCAGTGAATAAATTAATCGTTTTAAAAATTAAATGACTAAAATAAGTCAAAGAATAAAGTTTAATGATGATTTATATAATTTAATCAATTGATAATTTGTGATAATTACATAGACAAATAACCCTTAAGCTTTATTATTTCAATAATGAACTAGCATGGCAAAATAACATGTCTCGTCGGGTCCAAATCCGATAGACGAGAATTTTTTATTATGTAAATATCGAGTTCGGGATGATTATAAAAAAATAAATTTAAGACAAGTTTGAGTTTAAAGTGAAAATTCCTTGACACGACTTGCTTCGATATATTTATATATATATTATATTTAATATTTTTATTATTTTTTCCGAGAAGAATTAGATTTAGTTGAATAGAGCAGGTGAATAATACAAAATATTAGAATCCAGACAAGTTAAGATCAGAGCGCATAGTTTATATTTCAAGTTGGAGTCGAGACGACTAAAAACTCGCCCCGTTGCTATGCCTAACCGTTACGAACCATCTAGAATTACAGATTTGCGAGTGCTTTGTATTATTTTATTTTTTTCTCCCCTTCTTCGCAAAGGCAAAGAAAGAGAAAGGAAAGAGTAGAGAATTCTAGAGCCTTCTTCATTTACTAAAAAATCAACTCAACCACCTCTTTTAAATTGTCCCGACCCCTTCCCCTCTCCCTCAAGCAATTTCATAAATTCCTTTCTTGCTGTCTCAAGAACCAAAGCATACAGAGAAAAAAAGTTCCGAATTTGGGATTAAACAAAAGATGTTTGGAAGAGCACCTAAGAAGAGTAACAACACCAGGTACTATGAGATTCTGGGTGTTTCAAAGAACGCTTCTCAGGATGATTTGAAGAAGGCTTATAAGAAAGCCGCCATAAAAAACCACCCAGACAAAGGCGGCGATCCTGAAAAGGTATAGTGTTTGTTTTGTTTTATTTTTACAATATATTATCTGGGTTCCTTTTGATTAATGATGGGTGTACTGATTTAATTGCTAATTTTGGTTTTTATATCTTTGGGTGTTTCTTTAATTGGCAGTTTAAAGAGTTGGCTCAGGCTTATGAAGTGTTGAGCGATCCTGAAAAACGTGAGATTTATGATCAGTATGGTGAGGATGCACTCAAGGAAGGAATGGGTGGCGGTGCCGGGGCCCATGACCCGTTTGACATCTTCTCGTCCTTCTTTGGTGGTAGCCCGTTTGGAGGTAAGCGGTTTAGTTTAATTACTGTATACTGTTTTCAAAGATGTATGGTTTTTTTTTTGGATTTAGGAGATTCTGAATTAAGCATAGGCTAAGGAATTTGGAATCACAGTTATATTGTTTAGTAATGTTGGTTTCATTACTGTATTCATGTTATTTTTGATGCATCAGCTTATTTGATTGCTTAGTGGAACCTGATCAGGGAGAATCTTACTATAACTGGTTGGGGAATTTGAGAATTGTTGTTTGATGTTGTTGAACTAGTTTTAGGGGAATTATGATATGGTTGAATAATGGTGTTATTGTTGATGATTAGGCGGTAGCAGTCGAGGTAGAAGACAGAGAAGGGGAGAGGATGTAGTTCATCCTCTTAAGGTTTCTCTAGAGGACCTTTACCTTGGGACTTCGAAGAAACTTTCTCTTTCCCGCAATGTGATATGCTCGAAATGCAGTGGGTGAGTCCGTGTTTTCCTTGTTTCTGTGGTGTTTGATTTTCTGGTTGTATTTGCTTACATGGAATGTGTTATTTATGACAGCAAGGGATCGAAATCGGGGGCTTCAATGCAGTGTCCTGGTTGCCAGGGTTCTGGTATGAAGGTTTCAATCAGGCACCTTGGTCCTTCCATGATTCAGCAAATGCAGCATCCTTGCAATGAGTGCAAGGGTACTGGTGAAACTATCAATGACAAGGACCGCTGCCCTCAGTGCAAGGGCGAGAAGGTTATCCCGGAGAAGAAAGTTTTGGAAGTAATTGTAGAGAAGGGTATGCAGAATGGACAAAAAATTACGTTCCCGGGCGAAGCTGATGAAGCAGTACGTATTGTGATGTAATGGTAATGCAGTGTAGTGTTTGTACTTGGTTTCTTGACTAATCGGTTTTTGGTGTGCTTTGTAGCCGGATACCGTTACTGGAGACATTGTCTTTGTTCTTCAGCAGAAGGACCATCCGAAGTTCAAGAGAAAGGGCGAAGATCTTTTCGTGGAACACACGTTGTCTCTTACCGAGGCTTTGTGTGGCTTCCAGTTTGTAATTACCCATCTCGATGGTCGACAGCTTCTAATCAAGTCAAACCCCGGGGAGGTTGTGAAGCCTGGTAAGTGTTGGGGATGCGTAAATTCATGGTCAAGTCGTTCGTCCGTCTTCTGCTTGATTAATATTTTGTAAAACTTGTTATTCCAGATTCTTTCAAGGCAATCAATGATGAGGGAATGCCATTGTACCAGAGGCCCTTCATGAAGGGCAAAATGTACATTCACTTCACTGTTGAATTCCCTGATTCTCTTAGCCCTGATCAGGTGAAGGCACTTGAGGCTATTCTGCCACCTAAACCCACATCTCAGCTGAGTGATATGGAGCTAGATGAGTGTGAGGAGACCACGCTGTATGACGTGAACATTGAAGAGGAGATGAGGAGGAAGCAGCAGGCAGCGCAGGAAGCATACGATGAAGATGAGGACATGCCTGGTGGTGGTCAGAGGGTGCAATGTGCCCAGCAGTGATGAAAATGAAGATTTCTAACTCTTCATGTTCCTAAGAATATTGAAAGCTGATTTCTATAGTCTTGTCGAAAGGGGGCATGCCTTGCGTAGGTGTTGGATGAACGGTGGTGTTATTGTTAGCGTGAGATTAAAGAGAAGATTTTGAGTACTTAATCAAATGATGACCAATCACGTGTAGTGTGTCTTGCTGGTAAACTTGAAGCAGAATTTGTCTTTCTTTATCTTACTTAGTGAAATGCAGATCTGCCACAATGCTTAAGAAAGTCTGATTGGCCTCCAAAGTCTTAGAACTTAAAAACAAAGGAATGCCCATATATATGGAGTGGACCAAACAATTCATTGCTAATAGATCAAACTACAATTTACTAATTGAATTGAATTTTCGGATTGCTATTGGTCATTCTGAAATATTTTTTTTGTTTTCTAATTTTTAATATTGTTAAATATTATAGTAATTTAAAATAAATATTAAAACTATATTTTATTATTATTATTAAATTTAAAAATATAGAAAAATTGCCACCACCGTTTGTCTAAGGCCCTATTTTTGGTTGCTTTTAGCAACCTAAAAGCACTTAAAAAGTGCTTTTAGTTAAAATAGGTTGTTTTTTTGTTGTTTTTAAAACTAGCTTTTTCACCCAAACCAAAAATAGTTTTTGGTAGAAAAGCTAATTTGAAAATAAAATTACCTTTTTACCTTTGTTATTTAATTAAAATTTATTGTTAAAATAACGTTTATCATATATAATTATAAAATAATATATTTTTTTATAATATTTATATTGAGAATAAAATTGTTTTATTTGTAATTTATTTTATATTTATTATTAATTTGTAAGTGGTATGTCCGTATATAATTTACAATACACTTTATATTTTCAAAATAGTTTTTTTTTTTCAAAAAATAAATTTTTTTATTATAATTAAAATTGATTTATTTCATGTATCATAACATTAACTAATTTGAACATCACCCAAGTTTATTTTTATTTTTCAATATCATGTCTAAAATAAACATTTTATCTCATCAAAATCACTTTTTGACATCAATGACAAATACTAACCAGCTTTTCAAAACTACTTTTCAACAACTAGTTTAAAAATCACTTTTTTCACCACACTTTTTAAAAGCAACCACAAACTAAGCCTAAATCGACTATTATTTGCTTGTTTAAAAGTTTTTAGATTTCTCACTTTTGATCTTTTTTTTCGTTATCAATAAAACAGAAGTCAGATTTGAACTCAGAGGTTGAAACAAAACAACCTATGAAATTTAGCATTGAACGGCCACCATTTGCGGCCATAGACTGTGGTATTCGACGACGGCGAATGACGATCGGTGAACAATTATATTTAATTTTATATTTTAAATTTTTTTATATTATATAATAATAATAAATGTTAAAAAGTCAAAAACAATAAAATAATTAAGGGCAATCAAAACAAAATAATTTGAAAGCTGTGTTAATAAAATAAATTTTTTAAAAATTAAGTGATTAAAATAAAAGTAAAAAATAGTTAGAGTGATATGTGGTGTATTTTACCCTTAAATTTAATATTGGAATTGTTAAGAGTGACATATGAACTTAATGTACTAAAGTCATTTGTCATTTAAAACCTGCGGGCACACTTATATAGTCGCTTCTCTCCACTGCTTTAGCGGGCATGCTGTCAACGTGCGACAATTATTGCGACGTAAATAATGAAATTCTAGCCGTTACGCAGATAGCTGTTCTGCTCGCTGTGGCAAATGTAGCCGTTGCAGCTATCCGTTATACTCATTTGCCCTGGGCTGCCTTGGCTGCTAGTTGGACTTCTCCTTTATTCTTTCATCTTTCTTGATCTTGCCTTCATTCCTAACCTGAAATAAATTAAAAGAAAAAAATTAAATAGAAATTAAATCTTATCCTAATACATAAAAATAAAGATTAAAAATTAGGTTATATCGAGTTGCGCTTTTCCCAAGCATAACCACTTCCTGAGGGCTTTGTGTTTGGCTTGTCATCTGGGCATGTCCTTCCCTCCTCAGGTGAATGTTGCCATCTTTGCTGCCCTGGCGGGACATACACCAACGAAAAAAGGCTTTTTAAGCAAAATAAATAAACAGAGATTTAATGCGCAAAAACTAAAATAGAAGTGTAGAAATTCAAACGTAGTTGTTGTTGCCAATCCCTGGCAACGTCGCCAAAAACTTGTAGAGCGTTTGTGTGTTCTCTATTTATAAGTGCAAGTGCTCACTCTTGTCAAGTTATAGTATAAATGATATCGTTTCCTACAGGGATTGGAGCAGCTCTTATGAGTGGTTTCCTGCACAAAGATTTAATAAATGCGCAATTAAATCTCATGATGTGGAAATGTAAAAACACAAATAGAATGAAGATAGTGATGAGAGGGATGATAGGGAGAGATTTGGTCGATAGACTGGGTAAGACAATTGAAGCTCGGTAACGTGAAGACTGCATTGCAAAGTTTGAGTATGTTTTGCGCTGCCATGAATTGTTGTCTCGGCGGGTATGGCGGGCGGCAGGCTACGACCCTGTCACGCGGCCGCAACGGGTCACTATCCCTACAACTTTCACTGTCTCGGCAGGTGGAACGGAAATAGGTCCTGACGGCAAGTCTGACAAACATTCTAAGTTCGGCAGGATAGTCGACAATGATCCTTTCTATTTCTAGGCAAGGATGCTCGGACACTCACGTGATGTAGGCAATACCTAGCAATCTGAGCCTAAACCTAACATAGGCAAGTCCATTCGATTGGTGAGCCTTTTTAGCCGCTGAAACTTGTGAACTTGTTAGGAACCATGTTAGTCACGCCCTAACATGTTGTGACCGTGCTTAACCCTTTCGTGAGCCTTACACTTTCGTGCCCGACAAATGAATTTTCTCAACTGACTGATGTGGACTTATTGAAGAATGAAGTGCATATATTAAGCAAACTTTGGAATTTTATTGAAAACAACTCAAAATTATTACAACCGTTTCTCACATCTACTTTACATACACGTGCCTAAACCCTAAGAGAGTTGGGCTGCGACCCCTAACAACTCCCATCTACCTAGCTACATCTCCGCTGTGTGGCTATTCAAGCACCCATCCCCTCATACCTCGTCATATGATACGCCCCTATACCCTTACATACATTGGGTATATATAGGGCTCATGGCCTAAGTTTGAGTTCTCCTTGAAGTAGAAGTTATTAAAGTGATTTACATTAAATACAGAGTCCTTTTTGACTTAAATGTGGACTCTTTGGACGTTGCCTTCTTCTGCAAGTAAGGATAAGTACTCCTACTTATTGATCTTGGATCAGCTCTACCAGCCGCTACAGGCTTTAGAAAATTGCAAGACCGAGCTCGTTGGGCTTAGGAAAATGCCCTCTTTCAATCGCGACCCATCTTGGCTAAGTCGGTGTAACTCTTGCCTGGGCAGGACTTGGCGGCAATGCTGCTTCGGCAGCGTCCTTAGCGATATCTGGAATTGCTTCAGTACAACTTCTTTTGTTCCAACTTTCCTGCCTTCTCATGTCATCTCCTTGCTATAGCCCCTGAAAATAAAAATTAAACTAAAACAGAAACTTTTCTCAACTAAACATAAAATATTCAATAAAAACATGGTAAAAGAGAAGATACTGTTATAATGCATGCAATGCACCTAAATATGCCCAAATGAGCTTAAGAATAGCAATAATAAGGGCGGGAATATGTACAAAATATAGAACTCGTGGAAACTCTACAGTGACTCATTGGACAAAGGCGAGGAGCCAAATTTACAGCCTGCAATAAACTACTTGAAGGGAGAACCTTAAACGCGATAAGTTCTTCCAAATACATGATGACCTATCCAAAGGAGGGGAGAGAAGTTGTAAGAAAAAATAACCAGATTTAACGGAGTACATACCTGTGTCGTGGTGGCCCTAGATGATTGTGTCCCCTTGAAAAGGAGAGATCGAGACTCGAAGAATTGATTCAACATCACATGGAGTAAAGACTCTATGAACTAGCTCATCACGCGACTTTGCTTGACTTAGTTTCATGAATTCATAGCACCAAATAAGAGAGACCAGGTTGTCAGTATTAGTGGAAGCGGATGATATGGCTTGCGATCCTCCCCAACGATCAACACGTATATGCACAATGCTGTTGATACCCAACTTCCAGAAAAATCCCTCTTGTAGCTCCATCATGGCATGATGCAAACCCTTCCATGCAAATGAGGCTCTATCACTAAGATTAGCATCGAAAATGCCTCACGAGGAGAAGTATTTGACCCTGAAAACACATGAAAGAAAACATCCAGGCTCTTTTATCATTCTCCATACATGCTTACCAAAGAGAGAGAGGTTAAAGCTATGAAGGTCGCAAAAGCCATCCCCAACACTCTTGGGATTACAGAAACGATCCCAAGCCATGAGGGGCCAACCTCTCTTGTTTGACCTACCAACCCACCAATAACGTCTTATCGAGCAAGCCATATCGTCAATAATGTTATGAGGAAGAAGGTAGCAGCACATCAAATATTGGGGCCAAGCCCGGGCAATAGTCTTGATGAACATTTCTCTCCCCCATACAAGAGTAGATTTTTAGTCTAACTGGTGACCCGAGTATTGAATTTATCACATATAAATCCCAAGGTGGTGGATTTGTTTTTCCAATCAGAAGGGGGTGCCCAAATAAATTCATGGATCCTCAACTTCTTGGACCCCAATGATGTTGTGCATTGCTTGTTTATGCTTCAATGATGTTTAGGGGCCGAAGAAGATGATGGATTTTTCAAAATTCACCCATTACCCAGAGGATGAGGCATGTGTGAGCAAGATATCTTTGAGCCTTTCAACTTCAAAAACTGAATTATACAAGAAAACCATGTTGTCATCTGCATATAAAAGATGGGAAACTCTAAGTCTCGATTTGCTTACCTTAATAACCTTGATCCTTCCTATAGCTTTCTCAACATGCAAAGCTGTCGAGAGACCTTGGGTGCATAGAAGGAAGAGGAAGGGGAAGAGGATCCTCTTTCCTCAACATCGCATAATGGTCTCCACCTATGCTTAACCAAACCCAAGACATATCATCACATTGCAGAGGAAGGACCACTCTACCTTGTCAAAGGACTTTTCCATATCAAGATTAAGGGCTACTCCCTTATTTAAACCAGTCCTAGTAGAATGAATGAAGTGAATCAACTCATGTTCAACGAGAATATTGTCTGAAATCATACGATCCTTGATGAAGGTTGTTTTGGATTATGCCCAAAAAACAATCATAAGATGATTGTAAAAGACATACTTATTTTATCTTGTTTATAAAACTATTGCTATTATTATTTTAAGTCCTCATTCTGCGTACATATAAATAAGCTGAAATATAAAAGTCCTTAGAATAATTATTCTTAAATGTTCTTAGTCAAGTATAATTGTGGGCATGGACAATAGTGATACATTAAGACTAATATGTAGTTGATTGATGACAAAGTGTTTTCATTGATATAGAGATGTGAAAATCAATACATAAGTATGTGTTAGAGAACAGCGTATTGGACTGACCCACCTATGAGTATGTCACGTGGATTATTATGTGACAGTTGTAACGCCCCGATTTTTGGGCCTAGAAGTTAGCTAGTTTGTTTTGACGGTTCGTGCGAACTGGATTAGGCAATTCAGTCTAGTTTCGGGAATTTAGTCGGATTAAATGGTTTTCGGGCAAAGTAAAATGTGGAAAAATATTATAAAAGATTAGAATAATATTTTAAAGGTTTTGATGAACTCAATTTGGAAAAAATAAACTGGTTTAATTGACATTTTAAAAGTGGCGACTAAATTATAAAATTTATAAAGTTGTTTTGATGACTAAATTGAAATGGAGTCAAAACTTAGAATCTTTAAGTAGCTATTACACCAAAGTGTTTTATCAGCCTTTCCCTTATTTTTAGCTATTTTAAAAGGATTTTAAATGGGTATTATTAATTATTAATTAAAGAGATTTAATAAAAAGATTTCTTAAAAAGCCAAATCATTTTCTTACGTAACTTTTCTTTTTTCTCTCATCTTTCTTACTCACAAAACTAAATTTCTTTCACAAAAGCGACGATGAATCAATTGATTTGATTTTCTTTTTGATTTCCTAAAGTGATATTTGATTTTCCACAACAAATCTCATTTGATTTCTTGAAGTTTTTAATCAAACTATGCCAATTAAGGGAAAAACAACTTGTTAGAGGTGATCTTCTTAATTCTCCTCTAATCAAAGGTTATTTATTGAAAATTTCAAGTTCTTGACTTTTTTTTTGTTTTCTAACTTGATTTGATTGATAAATGTTGATATCTTGATTAAATTGAGCTTTAATGGTGGTTTAATTGATGAGATTAATTGACAATTTAATTGGATTAATTTTTCTGGGTTTTATATTGGTTTTAATCATGATCTTGATGTTTAATAATTTGGTAATTGGGTTTTATCAATGAAATCCCGAAACTAGGTGAATTGCTATACTTTTATGTAGAACTAATGTTTTGATATAATAATTGAAAAATGTTTTGGACTGATCTAAAAAGTATTTAAAACAATTTCCAAAGTCCAAATAATTTGAAACTATGTTTAGGGATGTTTTTAAAAGGTTTTACATGTTTTTCAAAGCCAAACTTCAAAAAACTGTCCAGGCGTTTCGAAACACCTTAGGGCGTTTCGATACGGGGGATTTCAGTAGCAAAAACGTTTCGATACTAGTAATGAAACGGGTATTCCCTGGATAAGATTTTTGCCCAGCGTTTCGAAACGGGCTATGCCGTTTCGATACGCCTACGTGGCTTGGATCACAACGGTCATAAACCCCAACGGCTATTTCCAGACTAACATTTAAATGCAGGGCGTTTCGATACAGGTCTAAAGCGTTTCGATATGTGTTCCGAAACGGCCAGGGGCGTTCCGAAACGAGTGCCTTGTCAGACTGCAACGACTCTTTCTACTTAAAGGGTGTTTCGAAACGGTGAGCTGCAGAACTGCATTTATGGTGGGAATTAAAGTCCTCAACGACTCCAATTCAACCCCAACGGTTAGCAACGGCTATAAACTCATCAAGGAGTATAAAAGAGACCTCCAAGCATCAAATAAAGGCTAATGCTTATATTGTCAATCATCAAATGATCAAGAATTGTCTTAGAGCTTAAATTGTCATTTATTGCATAGACACTAGTGAGCCAAAATTGTCAAATTTGCTCAAGTGTTTTAGGTTTTGGGTGAGTGCTAAATTGTGCAAACAAATACCTAATAGAGGGATTTAAGTTTTCTTATTGTTTCTCTTTGTACAAGAGGGTTTCGATCAAGGCTTTGGGTAAAAAGCTTGATCGGTGTATAAGGGTTTCCTCCTAAGCCTAGAAAAGGGGACGAATCAATAGTGGATTGATTGGAAATCCTTAGTGGGGAGCTAAGGTAGTGGTTGTAGACCTTGGTTAGAAGGTTGAACCACTATAAATCATTGTGTCAATTATCTTTTTAGGTTCCACAACCCTTCCACCCAAAAATCCATCTCTCCACCACTTGGTGAGCAACATCGGTTGAACGAATCGAGCTCCTCACAACTCAACAATTGGTATCAGAGCTTGGCTCAATCGAAGGGGATTCACATCCTATTGAGAAGATCCGGCAAGCTCGATCATTATTTCATCAACCGTCTCAAATGGCACAATCAATCGATAAACCGCCTTTCTTTGACGGAACCCACTATGCCCATTAGAAGACAAAGATGAAGTTCTTCATCAAATCTAGAGATTACAAGCTATGTGATATAGTTGAAGATGGTTCGTTCGTGCCTCAAAGAATCAAAGCGGAGTGGAGTGCCGACGATCGCAAGAAGATGAAGCTTAATTGCAAAGCCTTGCACATCTTGTTTTGTGCTTTTGGCCCAACCATCTATGAGAAGATGTCTTCTTGTGAGCGTGCTAAGGAGGTATGGGACAAGCTTGAAGTCACATACAAGGGGACCGATGAAGTCAAGGAGACCAAGATTGGGCTCCTAACCTTAGAGTATGAGAACTTCAAAATGGATCCGGAAGAGAACATCGAGAAGATGTTTGATAGGTTCTCCACTATCACCAATGGTCTCAAAGGCTATGGAGAAGCCACCCGAAGGAAAAGCTTGTTCGAAAGCTCATCTACTCACTTCCCGAGTCTTGGGACTCAAAGAGGACCGCCATCATCGAAGCAAAGAATTTGAAGACTTTGAAGCTTGATGAACTCATGGGGTCACTCCTTACTCATCAAATCATGATGAAGAACAAAGAAGATGAGAAGAAGAGGGAAGAAATTAGAGCTATGGGAGAGAAGAAAATCAAAGGGCTAGGCATCAATGCAAGTGTCATGGCTCTCAAATCCTCCACTTGTCATCATGTTTACTCAAGTGAAAAGGAGGATGAAGATGAAGAGATAGTTCATCTCTTCAAGAAGTGTGCCCCGTTCATGAAGAAAGCTTTGAGAGAGCTTGAACGAGATTCCAAGAAAAAGGAGAGGGCAAACACTTCAAGCCATAAGAAGAAGGCACATGTGGCTACTTGGAGTGATGAGGACTTCACTGACGATGAACAAGCCAACCTTTTCCTTATGGCCATCGAAGAAGATTCAAGTGTAACTTCTAATTCATCTACTTCATGTTCTTACTCTTTTGATGAATTACAAGATGCCTATGATGAGTTGGTTTTAGACTTTAAAAATCACATTTTGAAAAACAACAAATTTATTTCAAAGTTAAAAATTCAAAATGATTTGATTTCTAAAACCAAACTTGAACTTGAAGCAAAACTCGAAGAGTTTGAATTAAAATGTTTTGATTTACAAAATTTGCTTCAAAAAGTTCAAGAAGAAAAGGATTTAATTTCCAAAGAGCTAGAAAAGAAAAACAATTTTGGAAAATCAAATTTCTATGTTAGACAATCTAGTGCCCCTAGATTTGTAAAAGGAAAATGTTTTAGAAGTGTTTGGGTCCCAAAAGGACTAACCACTTCAACTAAAAAGGATGACATTGAAAAATGGATTCCAAAGGGGGCTAAAATTTGTGGTACTAACGTTTATGGATCCAAAGCAATTTGGATACCAAAAATCACTTGATTGTCTTTTTCTAGGTGTGATGGAGATGTTCAACAAGTCAAACATTGAGGGGGAGCTCCATGCACACAAGGAAGAACACTTGAAGAAGGAAGGCTTCACATCCTCCCTTGGGGTTCAAGTGTGGTAAAATCTAGTTGCTTTTGATTTTATTTGATTTATTTTCTTTTATGTCAACTAGATGATCATAAATGTTGGACTAACATTTTATTGATGCTTTGAGTAAGGGGGAGCCATTTTAAAACCAAATTCTTATTTTTGTCAAATTTTACCTCTATTGCTATTTTGAACTTAAATGTTTTAAATTCCTTTTGATATAACAAAAAGAGGGAGAAATGGTTTGAAAAATTGATTTTTCAAATGAATAAGGGGGAGCTTTATTTGATTTCATATCTTTAATCTCTTATTCACAATTTTAAAGTTAAAGGGGGAGAATCCCAAACAAATTTTCAAGATAGTTTTATTATATCAAAAAGGGGGAGATTGTAGAACTAATGTTTTGATAAAATAATTGAAAAATGTTTTGGGCTGATCTAAAAAGTATTTAAAACAATTTCCAAAGTCCAAATAACTTGAAACTATGTTTAGGGATGTTTTTAAAAGGTTTTACATGTTTTTCAAAGCCAAACTTCACAAAACTGTCCAGGCGTTTCGAAACACCTTAGGGCGTTTCGATACGGGGGATTCCAGTAGCAATACTAGTATCGAAACGGACATTCCCTTGATAAGATTTTTTCCCAGCATTTCGAAACAGGCTATGCCGTTTCAATACGCCTATGTGGCTTCGACCACAACGGACATAAACCCCAACAACTATTTCCCAACTAACATTTAAATGCAGGGCGTTTTGATACGGGTCTAAAGCGTTTCGATACGTGTTCCGAAACGGCCAGGGGCATTCTGAAAACAAGTGCCTTGTCATACTGCAACGACTCTTTCTACTTAAAGGGTGTTCTGAAACGGGTTCGAGCGTTTCGAAACGGTGAGCTGCAGAACTGCATTTATGGTGGGAATTAAAGTCCTCAACGGCTCCAATTCAACCCCAACGGTTAGCAACAGCTATAAACTCATCAAGGAGTATAAAAGAGACCTCCAAGCATCAAGTAAAGGCTAATGCTTATATTGTCAATCAACAAATGGTCAAGAATTGTCTTAGAGCTTAAATTGTCATTTATTGCATACACAAACACTAGTGAGCCAAAATTGTCAAATTTGCTCAAGTGTTTTAGGTTTTGGGTGAGTGCTAAATTGTGCAAACAAATACCTAATAGAGAGATTTAAGTTTTCTTATTGTTTCTCTTTGTACAACAGGGTTTCGATCAAGGCTTTGGGTAGAAAGCTTGATCGGTGTATAAGGGTTTCCTCCTAAGCCTAGAAAAGGGGACGAATCAATAGTGGATTGAGTGAGAAGCTAAGGTAGTGGATGTAGACCTTGGTTAGAAGGTTGAACCACTATAAATCATTGTGTCAATTATCTTTTTAGGTTCCACAACCTTTCCACCCAAAAATCCATCTCTCCACCACTTGGTGAGCAACATCGGTTGAACGAATCGAGCTCCTCACAACTCAACATTTTAGATTGAAAATAATTGAGTTTTGGACTATTTTTGTTGTTAATTGAATGATGGTGTTATAAGGTTTTTTGGAGGATGATTTTAGATGTAAAATGATGATGATTAGATGCTTAATTCACCGGGTAAAGGCTAGTAGATGTTTAGATGAGTTTTGGTGATGTTTTTGGTTTTTATTGATGGGTGATTGTTAGATTTATGATAGAAGAAGTTGAGGAGTTGTGTTGCTGGGAATTTAGATGCATAAAAGTGCATTAATCCTCTATTATATTGTGGATAAAACAAGGGAGTTGGATCCGACATCGTTATAAGAAGATTCGATAGCATTGGATGTTTGAGATCGCTTCGACAAAGCAAGCGAATCATTGTTGGTGAGTGGAGATGGTTTTAAAAGCTTTTTCAAAGGTTTGAGAACACTATTTGGGGGTTTAGATTGAGCTTGAAACGTTAATCTAAGCTCGAAAGTATGTTTGGAGGATTCACTCTCAGTTTTCGGTTTCTATTGTTTTACTAAATTCATGCTCATGCTTTGAAGATAGATTTGTTCTACCTACTATTATATGCATGTTTTAGAATGGGAAATGTTGCATATGTTTATATTTTAATAACACATGTGTTTAGAAATTAGTATGCAATATGTTTGAGAAAATGCCTAAATACATGGGTTGATGTATTTGAGATGCTTTGATGGATATTGGTTTGAATGACGCATATGAAAAACTGTGAGGTATCTTGTTATAAATGAATATATTTGCAAGTGGAAAATGGTTTAATTGTTGTCGGATATAATTGGTCGACCATAGGATTAAAGTGCACTATAAAATGTAAAATCGATCGTGAGAAAATTCTTTTGTTACACAATAGGGGTAGTTCTATTGTGAAGTGATAGGGCTAGTGCTATCACATACGAGATAAGGGTAGATTATATTCCCGGCCGAAGTGAGACTATGGTGGGGGTAATTCTGCAATGAGACTTGATGGGGGTAGTGCCATCAAGGGAATCCGTGTATCCGAACATGTATGGATATGGGTTGTGCTATCCAAGGATGGGGGTAGTTCCATCCGGGTCCCTTTAATTGCATATATAGGAGAACATTTGAGATAAATGAGATTTATAAATGGTTTTGATGCATATGTGTAAAATGTCCACAAGTTCTATATTTCATGCACATTTCAACTCACATTATTGATGTTTTTAAGTTCATCTTAGGCATAATTAGGATCATGCATTGCATTTTATAGTATTTCTTTACTTTTCCTTGCTTGTATCGATTATCTTTAGTTTGGTAAAGAAATGTACTGTTTTAGTGTATTTTTAGTTTTAGGTACTAAAGGCTTACAAAGGGAAAG
The DNA here is from genome assembly GCA_958450335.1 of Hibiscus tridactylites. Lineage (NCBI taxonomy): Eukaryota > Viridiplantae > Streptophyta > Magnoliopsida > Malvales > Malvaceae > Hibiscus > Hibiscus tridactylites. The sequence continues at coordinate 18,764,393 of OY288289.1, read as the reverse complement.
AGAAGCTGAGGATATGATGATGAGGCATCGAACCATGGAGCTATGCTGAAGTAGTTCTAGCCAAAGCCAGTAGCTGCCGAGTGTTGCCGTCGCCGATCTTGCTACCCACGGCAACAAACTATGGAGTTGGAGTATCGGAGCGTGATTTGTAGAGCTAAAAAGCTTGATTCTATCGATGTCATCCACTCAATTTTCCGACTTCTGTAGCAGCAGAAAAAGCCACCGAAGTGAAATCTCAAGATTGCTTGCGGGACAAGGCAAAATGATAAAGTCCACATTCAACTCAAAGAAGTCAGAGTTTAATGTCACATTAAATGTGGAGAGCTACTTTTGAAGACTTCTACTTCATGAAGGACTAGAACTAGCTATTGTCTATAAATACTCATTGTAATTATAATTCAAAGGTTTTCTGAAGCCGTCATGTTCTAATTCTCCCTTGGGTTTGGGGTTATGTAGTAAATTAGTTGTGAGAACGATTGTTTAGGTTTCAAGTTGTCTTCAATAAAATATTCCAAGTTTACTTAATTCATGTTCTTCACTTCTTCAATTAGTTCCAAAAGTCCAGTTGAAGAAATCTATTTGTCGGGCACGAGAGTGCCAAACTCACGAAAGAATTAAGTACGGTCTCATCATGTCGAGGTGTTGACTAATTCGGCTTAGACATAAGTTAGAATTTCAGCGGCTAAAAGGAGTAACCAAACGTCGACTACCTGTGTTAGGTTTACGCTGAGATTGCTAGGTATTGCCTACATCAAACGGTGACAGAATCCTTGCCTAGACATAGGAAGGATCACTTCAAAATTGCTCTACCGAACTTGGAGTATCTCCCAGACTTGCTGCCAGGACTTCTCTCCATTCCACTTGTCGAGGCAGCGAAAGTTGCAAGAGTAGAGATCCGCTGCGGAAGCGAAAGGGCCGCAGCCTCAACCCGCCATTACCCGCCGAGGCAACATATCGTGGCAGCACAAAACAACTTGGCCTATTCAACGCAGTTTCACACTAAGCAACAACATAACCCTGCCCTCTCTATCAACCTGATCACTTCCTCTATTACTTGTGTTTTTATTTTACCTTTCTTCTCAACAATCATCTTACCTGTGTAATTTACTTTTTCGTGTGCAGGAACGACAATTCGAACCAAGCTGTCTAATCCTTGTGGAGATGATATCTTATATACTATAACTTGACAAGAGTATGCACTTGCGCTCATAAGTAGAGTACACCCTAAATGCTCTACAAGTTTTTGGCACCTTTGCCGGGGATTGGTAACAACGAATTTCGTTTTTAATTTCTGCACTTTTTCTTTAATTTTTATTTTTAATCAAAATTTTTTATAGTTTCCTTTGCTAGTGTATGATCAGGGCGAATCCAAAAGGAGAACTTCTCTTCTACGACGAATCGAGCGTAGAGCAAGAGAAATCAAGAAGGAGATCAGAGTAACCCTAGGGAAAAACAAGGAAGAAAAGGAAAAAAAGCAAAGGTAAACATGGAGAATGACAACCCTGCCAACAATGCCACGAGTGGCAGTGATGGGCAGCAAAACTTGCCGCCCAGAGGTCAGCAAGATCCACCAAGGCAGGACCCCCTATTCCGCCCAGGCAGCCCCAAAATGTTCAAACCACTAGAGATTATCTAGAACATGACTTCAGAGGGTTCGATCCGACAGTGACGGAACCTGAGATCGAGGTGGACCACTTCAAGTTAAAGCCCATCATGTTTAACATGATCAATACATTAGGGCAATTTGGAGGGACTACTACAGAAGATGCTCGGCAGCACTTGAGAGGATTCCTGGACATCTACAGAGCATTCAAAATACACGGGGTCCATCAAGACATCCCGAGGCTGAGATTATTCCCCTATTCACTAAGGGATAGGGCAAAATAGTGGTTAAACAACCAGCCAGCAGGATCGTTCAACACCTGGACAGAACTGTACAAGGACTTTCTGGACTGTTTCAGCCGTCCAATGTCACAGACAAGTTGCGGAACGAGATAACAACCTTCAAACAAGGGGATGACGAGCTGATGTATGAAGCATGTGAGCGGTACCAACAGATGTTGAATAACTGCCCGCTACATGGTCTTTCGGCTTGGACTCAGATATCAATATTCTACAACGAGATGAACTACCCAACACGGATGATGATTGATGCCTCAACCAATGGGATCATCCTTGACAAACCACTAGAGGAGGCACTGCGGATTCTGAACCAAGCCTCCAAGAACGACTACAAGTATCCAACAGCCTGCCGAGGTGGCATTAGGCGGCCAGCCACTGTAAACGAGGTAGCAGCCTCAGAATCCGTCAATGCCCGCCTTGACACGCTGATAGAGATAGTCATGAGCATCGTGAAACCTGCTGGGAAGGCCTACGAGGTAAAGGTTGTGGAGCCATTCTGTGACGAGTGTGGGGGCAACCATGATTCCTCTCACTGCACCGCATCTGCCAAATTTATTGGAGGATATGAGAGGAACAACAGACCTGCTGGTAATACCTACAACCCTGAACGGAATAACCAACCCAATTTCTCCTGGAGCAACCCAAGGACTGTTGCAAACCCCCACAACAGCAAGGAGATTATCAACAGAACCTGTCACGATAGCTGCCTCTACAATAACATAATTCGAACACTTCTTCCCTAGAATCTACCTTGCATACTTTCATATCCCGTACTAATGACTTTATTTCTAATACGGATAAATTTATTGATAAAACTGAATATTTTATGTACAGGACGGAAAGTAAGATGAAAAGCTAAGAGGCAACTATAAAAAATCTGTCGAACCATCCATGCCTGCTGCAAGAGAAACAATGCAAAGCTACAACAACCAGAAGCGGGATAACACTACAGGACCCATCCATGCCTGTTGCAAGAGAAAAAACACATGTCGAACCAGTTCAAGGCGTCGGACAACCCGTCGCGGCAGCACCAGATGAAAGCAACAAGGAACCAGAACAGGAACTAGCAAACAACACCAGGAATGAAAAGTCAGATTCTGAACCAGTCACCTCTTCCCAGGATAGGATGCCCATCAAAGCAAAAACTGTCAACCCTGTACCCCCACCACCATTCCCACAAAGATTGAAGAAACATAATCATGAGATGCAATATAAAAAGTTCCTGGATGTTCTAAAGCAAGTCAAAATCAATCTTCCACTAGTAGAGTTGATTGAACAAATGCCCAGCTATGCCACGTTCTTAAAAGATATGATATGCAAGAGAACAAGGATCGGGGAATTTGAAACAGTGGCAGTGACGAAAGGATGCATGGCCCTGCTGCACAATAAGGCACCGCCCAAACAAAAAGATCCAGGCAACTTCAGAATCCCCTGCAAAATAGGCAGTAACTGTTGGAGTATGCCCCAAGACCAATCATATGATGATTGAATAGACATACTATTTTACTAGATTTATCAAGTAATGGTATTGCCGTTATTATCATTTGGTATGTTTCTGTGCATCAAACTAACCATTGGATAATAATGTCCATACAATAATACGATTATTGTTAAATAAGATCCTTAGTCAAATATTATTACGGGTATGAACAGTGATAATATATAAAGACTAATATGTGGTTGATAACAAGCGTTGTCATTGACATAGAGATGTCAAAATCAACACATAAGTATTTGTTAGAGAACAACATACTGGATTGACCCGCTATGAGCATGTTTCTTGGGTAATTATGTGACAGTCACAACATTGCTCATGATAAACATATGTATAATCCTCAGACTTTAGATCAACATGATTTCAACATAAAGATTTACGTATTTTGACATAGTCAAACGTGTGTCGTAACTGACTACATTATAAAGACTGATGATTGGATACGTGATGACCTATGTAGTGAAATATGGTTGATCAAGAAAGGATTTGTCCTTCCTACATAATGGGAGAAATATCTTCGGCCACTTGATTGAGTGAGATTAGAAAATGCATGGCCATGCTCGAATATTATGATATGAGATATCATAGAGATTCGTTTAACATAATCTACTCAAGACATCAAGAAACACTAGATGGGCAACGCAAGTGTGACTAACCCATGACTTGTGTTCATCTAAGATATAAAGGACAAAAGGATGAAATACATAAATGAAGTTTATTCAGGAATTAGGAAAGTCAAACCATGACTTCATGCAACTTAGGTAACAATGATGTATTGCTAGATGCCACTCATTATTTGTAAAATTAGAACAGTTCTAATTTTGCTGCTAACGTTGCATGAACCTACAAGGGTCACACCCTTCGAATGAAACGAACAAAAATTGGAAACCATACTCCCTATTTTAGGGAGGTTGCCGAAAATCCCCTATGGGATAGGGGAAATCGGCAACTCCCTTAAATGGGAATAGTATTGGATAAATATTGTATTTATCAAATATTATTAAGAGTATGGAAAATATTTAGAGACTTAAATATTATAGAATAAGATTCTAGAAATTTAAATATATATTTGGAATTTATATAATGTATATTTAATTCCAAGTTTATGTAGAATTAGATTCTACATAATTAAAAATATATATTTAAATATATTTAAATCCAAGTAAACATAGAATGAGATTCTATATAATAAAAATATATATATTTGGATTAAATATAATGTATATTTAAATCCATGTTTTATGTAGAATAAGATTCTACATAATTAAATATATATTTCATTTAATATTATTAAATATAATGTATGTTTAATATAAACCAATTTCAAGTCTCTGAATACTATTTGAAGGGACAAGGGCTAGCAACCAAATCATCCCTCTTCCTCCTCTTGAAGATTTCGACAACACCCATAGGGATTCCCCACTAGAATTCGACATATCCCAAAAAGCTCTCTGAGAAGCAGTTTGATATTTTTCTGGTGTTCTACTTGCCCTCTGGCAAATCCCTGAAGGTTCCCTTGCTCGATTGCAAGTCCCGGTTGAACTCCTGGTCGATTTCAGACTCCCTCAGGAATCCCTAGAGGGATTTCGACTTGTCCCTGAAAGGTGTTCAAACCTATCGAAATTTATCCTTAAGTGTTAGGGAGGCGAAAACTTTGTTCGTTTTATTCGGGTGGACTCCGTAGAGGTCGTTGCGAACCTGTGACGATTCCGTTTTTACTTGACGTGGTTATTCCGACATACCATGAGTTTTCCAGTTTCTAGAGTTTTAAAAGGTAACTCTTCATATTTTTACCCCGGATTTGTTCCTGTACATGGATCCTGGTTGGATTACGTCAGATTAATTTTTCCGCTGCGCCACAGGGCGTACCGACGTGACCTAACAGTAACCACTCTGTACGAGCACTATGTGACTTAGGGGTGAGCATCAACTTAATGCCCAAATATGTTTTCCAGAAACTAGGAATAGGAGACGCCCGCCCAACAACAGTAATGCTCCAGCTGGCTGACAGAACATACGTACAACCAGAAGGAAAAATTGAGGACATTCTGGTAAAGGTAGACAAATTTATTTTCCCTGCCGATTTTTCAGTACTAGACTGTGAAGTAGATGAAAAGACACCAATAATCCTGGGGTGACCATTCCTTGCTACGACAAAACACTGATTGATGTGGAAAAAGGTGAACTTACGATGAGGGTAGAGGATTAACAAGTAAAATTGAACGTCTTCCAGTCCATGAGGCAAGCCGATGATCCGGAAGAATGCCAACTAATGGAAGCCTTCTCAGAGTTCAACTTTGAAGTCGAAAGACCCTGCCTATAGCAATATTGTCTGGGCAGCAACCTCAGCAGCTGCCTCGACAACGATCTAGATACCTGCCCAGAAAATGAACAACACAACGAGTGGACATAGCAGGAATTGGAGGAACAAGAAGAGGCATACTAGATAGCAAACAAGCCAGATAAGTACTTTGAACCACTGAATTACACAGAGAAGGGGGGCAGAATGTTCAAACCATCCACCGAACAACCTCCCATTCTTGAGTTAAAAGCTTTACCCGCACAACTTAAAAATGTCTTCCTGGTACCTAATGATACACTGCCAGTAATAGTTTCTTCCAAGTTTCAGTCTAGATAGGAACATCAATTGACAGCACTGCTGCATCAGCATAAGAAGGCAATAGGCTGGACCATAACAGATATAAAGGGAATACGCCTGACCATTTGCATGCACAAAATTCAGCTCAAGCAGAACCAAAAGCCAACTGTAGATGCCCAGATGAGATTGAATGAGGCCATGAGAGAAGTTGTCAAAAAGGAGATCATCAAGTGGTTAGACGTTGGTATCATATACCCTATCTTAGACAACGAATGGGTAAGCCTGGTACAATGTGTGCCAAAGAAAAGTGGGATAACTATGGCAAGCAATGACAATAACGAGTTAATACCAACTAGAACAGTAACTGGTTGGCGAATATACATGGATTACCGCAAGTTAAATAAAGCAACAAAAAAGGATCACTTTCCATTACCTTTTATTGATCAAATGCTTGACCGCCTTGCTGGCAAACCCTTCTATTGCTTTTTGGATGGATATTCAAGTTATAATCAAATCACTATAGCACCGGAGGACTAGGCCAAAACAACCTTCACCTGCTCATATGGCATTTATACTTTTCGATGAATGACATTCGGCAGCCACATTCCAGCGATGCATGGTGGCTATCTTCTCCGACATGATAGAAGATTTCATGGAAATCTTCATGTATGACTTCTCTGTCTTCGGCAGCAGCTTCAACAACTTCCTTGGCAACCTTGAAAAAGTACTCACTAGATGCGAGGAAACAGACCTAGTACTTAATTTCGAAAAATGCCACTTTATGGTCGATGAAGGCACAGTCTTGGGGCATAAAATTTCCGCACAGGGAATAGAGGTAGACAAAGCCAAGATTGACGTAATTACCAACTTGCCGCTGCCAACCGCTGTCAAGGGCATTCAGAGTTTCCTGGGGGCACGCAGGTTTTTATCGCAGATTTATTGAGAATTTTTCTAAAATCTCTAAACCGTTGTGTACTTTGCTGGAACATGACAAACCGTTCAACTTCGACGAGGCATTCCAGAAGGCATTCAAAACCTTAAAGGAAAAGCTAGTGACAACACTTGTGGTAGTTCCCCCTGATTGGAGTCAACCCTTTGAGCTCATGTGTGATGCTAGTGATACTGCCGTCGGTGCCGCCCTAGGACAACGCATAGATAAAATCTTTCATATAATCTACTAAGCTAGCAAAACACTAAATCCTACCCAACCCAACTACACCACTATAGAGAAAGAGTTGCTGGCAGTAGTGTTCACCTTCGATAAGTTCCGGCCCTACCTGATTGGCACAAAGGTGATAGTTCACACAAATCATTCTGCCCTATGGTACCTATTCGCAAAGAAGGATGCAAAGTCCTGCCTGATCCGTTGGATCCTACTAATACAATAGTTTGACGTAGAAATTCGAGACAGGAAGGGCACAAAAAATCAAGTGGCAGATCATCTCTCTCGGCTTGAGAATGGACAAGAGAAAACCTCAAACAACGAAATTCAGGATGCATTCCCTGATGAATAGTTGCTACTAGCCTTTGCTCTTGTAGCCGCCATGGCAGCTGAAGGCATCTCACTTCCCGCCCACGAAGAAGTTGCGGCAGCAACATCGACAGACACACCCTGGTATGCAAATATTGTGAATTATTTAGTATCTGGTGTTTTGCCCTATGCACTAAACTTTCAAGGAAAGAAACGATTCCAACATGATGCTAAGCATTATTTTTGGGACGAGCCTTTATTGTTTTAAAACTGTGCATACCAGGTTATCAGACGGTGTGTCCTAGAGGATGAACAACAAGCCATACTCTCACAGTGCCATGCATCACCATATGGAGGCCACTTTGAAGGGCAGCGCACAACAACAAAAGTGCTTCAATCAGGTTTCTTCTGGCTGACACTGCATAAAGACGCCCAAGCATTCTATAAATAGTGTGATAGCTGCCAAAGAACAGGAAACATATCAAGAAGGAATGAAATGCCCTTTCAAACAATCTTGGAAGTTGAGTTATTCGATGTGTGAGGGATAGATTTTATGGGACCCTTCCCATCTTCATGTGGTAATATGTACATCCTTCTAGCAGTGGACTGTGTTTCCAAGTGGGTAGAAGCCATTGCCACCCCCCAAAATGATGCCAAGACCATCCATAGGTTCTTACGGAAGAACATATTCACAAGGTTTGGAGTTCCAAGAGTAATCATTAGTGACGAGGGCACCCATTTTGATAACAAACTGATTGCCAATGTACTCCAGAAAGTTGGGGTCAAGCACAAGATTACCGTGTCATATCATCCACAAACAAATGGACAGGCAGAAATTTCGAACAGGGAAGTCAAGACCATCTTGGAGAAAGTTGTAAACCCAAGTAGGAAAGATTTGTCATTGAAGCTAGGCGACACTTTTTGAGCATACCGGACAACATACAAAACACCACTAGGGATGTCCCCATATCATCTAGTATACGAAAATGCCTTCTACCTCCCTGTCGAAATAGAACACAAGGCGTATTGGGCAGTCAAGGCAGTGAACATGGACTGGAAACAGGCTGGCAAAAAGAGACTACTGAATCTGACAGAAATTGAGGAGTTCCGGCGAGAGGCATACAAGAATGCCAAGCTATAGAAGGAAAAAGTCAAAAAATGGCATTATAGCAAGATTCAGTAGTGGTAGTTCTTGCCCGAGAAGCAAGTGCTGCTGTTCAATTCCCGCCTTAGATTGTTTCCTGAGAAGTTAAAATCAAGATGGTCAGGACCGTTCGAAGTAGTCCAAGCCTTCCCACATGGTGTCGTGACAATAAAACCAGTAAATGGAGGGACAAGGTTAAAAGTTAATGAGCAGCGATTAAAGCACTATACATGAGACTCTGCCCCAAAAGAAGAGAAATTATCCACATTGGGGGATGCCCACCCCACTGATATAACCTTATCTTTTTATATCTTTACCGCTTTAGTAGGAGTAGTTTTTAGGACTAGGTTTTACTTTTTTTTCATTTTCTTTATTATTTATTCCTGTCTCACAATTAATTTATGCAGGTCCAAACCCAAAAATATCAAAAACCGCAAAGCACAAGGCAACAATGCCAAGCTTGCTGTCGTAACCTGCCAATGACAGCAACCTAAGTCTTCTTCCCCTTTCCGTGCCTTTATTTTTCTTTTCTTTATTTTTCCTGTTTGTGCATTGAGGGCAATGCCCATCTCGAGTTGGGGGGGGGGGATAGCTCTCACATCTTTTGTCTAGGCATACTTAGTAGCATATATGTTGCATTGTACTTGCCTTAGTAGAAAAACTTGTTATAACTTGTGCCTATGATAGGATAGCCGATTTACCTATTTTAGCACCAAATTAAAATTGAACTTATTATGGGAAAAACATGAAAAATGACTTAGAATTTTTTTTCTTTTTGCCAAAACTATCAATCACCTCTATTACTTGCTGAATTTGTTAGAATAGCTGATGAACATTGCGTGCTTATTTTTAGAATTCTTTGCAGAATTCCAACAATGGTTGCAGGTAGCCGCCGAGGCATGCAAAAGAAACAAAAAAAATACAGCACTGCCACGACAGCAGAAAAAAAACAAAGAACATTGTTGTTTTACCCTAGAGGTGCCCATAATAGGCTCTAGGAAGAATCATGTGCGAGGACACTCCGCTGCTATCAAAGTCCATGAATCTGAAAGTTCTGAAGTGACAAACAAATTAGCATGAGTGAATGAAGTCTTCACGAGATGACTCTACTCCAAGGGTTCGAGGTTTTCTAGTTTGCTCCTATCTTAATCTCAGACCTAGAAGAGTAGTTGTGATAAGCTGAAGCCCTCATTGTCATGATTAAAATATTGTGCTACCTCGACAACAACCTTATATCGTAGACAACATCTTTGTTTATTTAGTTATTCTGCATATTCAACTTGTATACAGTCCTGCACACACTGCACTGGCATTAGAAATTAATTCTAAGATATTTTCTTGCTAAATTTCCTTCACTAGTTTAATATAGGTGCACAACTTTATGGTATGAAACCAAGTTGAAACCAAGTTTCTCTTTCTGATTATTATTAGAGCAAGTATGTTAGGTTGCATTGCTTGAGGACAAGCAATAGTTCGAGTTTGGGGGTGTGTAAAGTTTCCACAAGTTCTATATTTCATGCACATTCCATCTAACATTATTGCTATTTTTAAGTTCATCTTAGGCATAATTAGGATCATGCATTGCATTTTACAACATTTTTTTACTTTGCCTTGCTTGTATCGATTATCTTTAATTTGGTGAAGAAAGGTACCGTTTTAGTATATTTTTGGTTTTAGGTACTAAAGGCTGACAAAGGGAAAGAGGAGCTGAGGATATGATGCTGAGGCAGCGAACCATGGAGTTGTGCTAAAGCAGTTCCAGCCGAAGCCAATAGCTGCCGAGTGTTGCCGCCGCCGACCTTGCTGCCCACGACAGCAAACTATGGAGTTGGAGAACCGAAGTGTGATTTGTAGAGCTAAAAACCCCGATTCTATCATGCCATCCACTCAATTTTCTGACGTCTGTAGTAGCGGGAAAAACCGCCAAAGTGAAATCTCAAGATTGCTTGCGGGATAAGGCAACGTGATAATGTCCACATTCAACTCAAAGAAGTCAGAGTTTAAAGTCATATTAAATGTGGAAAGCTACTTTTGAAGACTTCTAATTCAAGAAGGACTAGACCTAGCTATTGTCTATAAATACTCATTGTAATTCTAATTCAAAGCATCTTAGGTTTTTCTCTAGACATAAGCTTTGGTTTTCTTCCGCCGCCATGTTCTAATTCTCCCTAGGGTTTGGGGTTATGTTGTAAATTAGTTGTGAGAACGATTGTTTAGGTTTCAAGTTGTCTTCAATAAAATATTCCAAGTTTACTTAATTCATGTTCTCCACTTCTTCAATTAGTTCCAAAAGTCCAGTTGAAGAAATCTATTTGTCGGGCACGAGAGTGTCAAACTCACGAAAGAATTAAGTACGGTCTCATCATGTCGAGGTGTTGAATAATTCGGCTTAGACATAAGTTAGAATTTTAGCGGCTAAAAGGAGCAACCAAACTTCGACTACATGTGTTAGGTTTACACTGGAATTTCTAGGTATTGTCTACATCACGTGGTGACAGAATCCTTGTCTAGATATAGGAAGGATCACTTCAGAATTGCTCTGCCGAACTTGGAGTATCTGCCAGACTTCCGCTAGGACTTCTCTTCATTCCACCTGTCGAGACAACGAAAGTTGCAAGAGTAGAGATCCGCTGCGGCAGCGAAAGAGCCGCAGCCTCAATCCGCCATTACCCGCCGAGGCAGCATATCGTGGCAGCATAAAACAACTTGGCCTATTCAACGCAGTTTCAATCTAAGCAACAACATAACCTTGCCCTCTCTATCAACATGATCACTTCCTCTATTACTTGTGTTTTTATTTTACCTTTGTTCTCAACAATCATCTTACTTGTGTAATATACTTTTCCCTGTGCAGGAACGACAATTCGAACCAAGCTGTCCAATCCCTGTGGAGACGATATCTTATATACTATAACTTGACAAGAGTGTGAACTTGCGCTCATAAATAGAGTACACCCTAAACGCTCTACAATATGGTAATTATGCATGATTTGTTTTGGAAAACAAATGAAGAAATACTTGGGTAGTTAAGCATGATTTATAAATGAGGAATTGCTTGAGTAGTTAAGCATGATTTGAGAACAAAGTGGTTTATGGTTTTCAAATGGAACTTTTAATGCCATTATATGAGATTTAAATGTATTATGGTTTGTAAATAGATTTTGTATAATGTGCTTCATACATGAGACTTCTCTTTAAGCTTTCCTATTTGATAAGTAAGCATGAAAGGCTTAAATCGAGGTTTTGCATTGAGGTAAATGCATGAGATTCATGATACATGTTTTAGAGATGATTTATCAAACTTATTTTGGAAGAGAAGTAAATCATGCGATGATTTAAGCAAGATTTTAGAAGAATGGTTTTAAACAAATGGGTTTTAAATGCACTGTTGATTGTTTTATTTGAGCGACCCTCACTAGGCATTTATGCTTATGCTCTCCTTTTTAACAATGCAGAGAAGTAGCTTTCCAAAGGCAGCGAGGAGGCAAGAGAAAGAGTCCCAAGACACATGTTTGCTCAAGTATGGTTTCTGAAATTAGACTAATGCGTAATGAGGGCAATGAAGGTTTAATAATGATTTAGGAGTATGTCTTTTGAACTTCCCAGTTTGTTGCGAGATTATGTTGGTTTATAAGACTTGTAAATGACCTTTGATGTTTGGATTATGCTTGATTTGGGGGCTTTCAGGAATTACAAGCATGTTGGGTAGAAATCATGCCTATAGGTTTTCCTTTGTTGCCGCAACGCTTACGCTTTTATATTAAGGTGGTCGTTGGTTGATATGACGTTGTGTAACTGCTTTAATTTTGATGCTTGAGCCTTAAGTGATGTTTGGGATTAATTCGAATGTGTTTAGAAATGTATCATAGCATTTCGAATGTGCAAATTTTGTGAACCTACAAACAAGTTTCGAAACTAGGGAGTAGGTTTCGAAACCATGAGGCATTTTGCTCCAGACAGGTTTCGAAATCAGGCCCCAGGTTTCGAAATCAGGCCCTAGGTTTCGAAACCAGGAGGCCAAATTTGACTACTAGAGCCCAGGTTTTGAAACCAATAAGGTAGGGTTTCGAAACTTATTGTGGGGACTCATCTGTAGTGTTGAAAAATAGTTTCTAAAGTTATATTTATGTCCCTGATATTTATGTATGCAATTGAATGAATTTGGATGATATTTTTAAGTTGAAATTTGACATGTATGCATGAAACCTGAGTAATTAAGGACGGGTAAATATAATTTTAAGTAAGTCCTTATAGTTTTACAACTTTACATTTTGGTCCCTAAATATTGGCAATGCTTAATTTATGTTGCAAAAAAACTTAGTTTGTGACAAAATTTCACATGTATGTTTAAAATGGACTTAATTAAAGATTGATAATGTCAATTGAGAAGTTGGATTATAATTTCAGGAAATTTGTAAAATGGTCCCTAATCCTAGTTATCGAGCTTTCGTTAACCGAATCGAAGTTGGTTTTCGTGTATTTTCTTCCGCTGTATGTATGATCACCTTAAGTACTATTAAATGCATCTATATAATATAAAAGAAAAAAAGGTTGGTTATTGAGGGGAATCTTTCTGAGTTTTCTTTGATAATCCTCGTGTAACTCACTTGAGTCGGTAGATCGGTTAGACGGGGTCAAGGGGGTTACAACAGTCATGACATTACTCTTAGTGATAACGATATGTATGATCTTCAAACTTGAGATCATCACTATCCTAACATTGTGAGTAACTTATCTTGATACAATGAAACATGTATTGTAATAGATTACATTATAAAGACTAAGGTTGGATGTATCACGATCTATGTATTAAGATGTGGTTGATCAATATAGGATTTGTCCCCCTACATAATAGGAGTAATATCGTAGGCCACTTGATTGAGTGGGCCTAGAAATGCATGACAATGCTCGAATAAATTGATATGAGATATCATGGTTATTCATATAGATGGACCATACAAGTGTGACTGTTCCATGACTTGTGTTCGATCTAGATATAAAGGACAAAAGGATTTGATATGTAAAAGTTAATCACATAAAGGTTATGTTGAACCATGACTTCTTGTAAATTAGGTAGAAATGATGCATTTCTAGATGTCACTCATTGTTTGTAATGTTGGAATTTTTCTATGTTGGAAAAAATCGATAATTTTGGAATCTTGAATGAGAAATGTGCAGACGTGGGTAACGCAAATGTCCGAACCAGTCTGGTCCTCCTTGGACCTAAGGATATATTGACCCAAACTTAAAATAATTTTTCCTCAAATGTGAGCATATAATTTCCAAATTCTGTTTTGGAATTAAAAAGATAAATATTTAAGTTTCCTTTAATCCAGACATTAATATTGGAAACGACTCTTTAAAGGTTTATTAGTTCTCAAAATTGATAAATATTTCATTAGGTCAAAAGTTTTCATTTATACCCCGTGAAACTCTTATAAATAGGGAGTAAACCTTCTAGGTTCGATACAACTCAAAACAAAGAGAGTTTTTTTTATTGTTATACTCTTTGTCTTTCAAAAGTAGTTTTTGGTGATGGGAGAAGGCAAGGTTGTAGTCTGTGATCTCTGCAGTTGTGCTACTGTAGTTGGATCATCTAGTTGTTGTATCATGGGAGATAGACGATAAAAAATCTCAAGCACCAAGGAGTGGCCGAAAATCTGTCTTAAGGAAACTGTGTATCTACAAGCTTCAACTTATTGTCAATCGGTTTAGTTTTAGATATGTTATATCTATCGTTTTTTGTTCTGTTCATTCAATATTTTAATAGAATATTTATATTTTATTGATTTATTATTTCTTGGATTAACGATTTTCTAACAATCTTAAGACATATTTGAGTTTCAATCCAAGAGGAACATATCATCAATTAAGATAATGATTTATACCGCGACAAGGTTAAAACGTTTGTTTAATTTCTTTTGAATTATTTTCTGGTCTGTTCTAATATTCTATTTTGCAGTAATCAGTAAAAGCAAACCATTATATTGTTACTAAAACATTAGTATTGTACTTTCGAAACTGACAATTTTCTTATTCACATTGTAGCACATGTGGGATGAATTACAAAGAAATCCATAGCAGGGCCAAATTCGTGTGATGCCAATTCTAAGATTCTATGCGTATAAGGTAATTTGCCCTTGATTTACGTTATATGCTTTATTATATTCTTTAATGCTTTATATGATTTAAAGCTACATACCGTTTTCTTGGAAAAGAAAATAAACACATGTTTATATATATGAAAATTCTATAACGTGCGACGAACACCGATGAACATCACTAACGATAAACACTGATGAACACCATTAAATTAATTAATGAAAATTTAAAATTTTAAGAACCCATCATACAATTAATAATTATTTTTAAAAATTCAATTAAATTATTTTTATATATTAAAATTTTATTTTTTTAATAAGGGTAAATTATATATTTAGTACCTCACCTATTTCCGTATTTCTATTGAACCCTCATTATATAAATATTATTTCAATTTGACTATATTCTTTATAAAAAATAATTTAACCCCTAACCCTCAACCTAAAACCCTAAACTATTAAACCTTAAACCCTTAAACTCTTAAACATATACCCTAAACCATATACCATTAAAATTAATTTCACCATCATTGATTCAATTCAATTCAATGAATTGTTGAATTCTCCTAAAAAAAATCAATTAAATTATTTTTTACATATATTAAAATTAATTAAACCCGAATCTCCTAGAATTAACATTATCATCTTATTTGAGATGAAGAAACCATCACAATTAATCACAATAATCGATGAATTGAATCGATAATAGAAAATTATTTTTTAGGAGGTAATAACAATAGTTGATTCAGTTGAACTACAATCCACAACAGCAAAAGTTTTAGTTAATTCTACGACGTGCGACGAACATCGATGAACACCACTAATGATGAACACTGATGAATACCATTAAATTAATTAATAAAGATTTAAAATTTCAAGGACTCATCACACAATTAATAATTATTTTAAAAAATTCAATTAAATTATTTTTTATATATATTAAAATTTTATTTTTTAATAAGGGTAAAATATATATTTAGTACCTTACCTATTTCTGTATTTCTATTGAACCCTTATTATTTAAATATTATTTCAATTTGACCCTATTCTTTATAAAAATAATTTAACGCTTAACCCTCAACCTAAAACCCTAAACTATTAAACCTTAAACCCTTAAACTCTTAAACATATACCCTAAACCATATACCATTAAAAATAATTTTACCATCATCGATTCAATTCAATTCAATGAATTGTTGAATTCTCCTAAAAAATTCAATAATCAACAATTTGAAGAAAAAAAAGTGATGATCAAAGTCGGTACAAGTTCTTCATTATGTGATATCACAAAAATTAAAAAAAAAACATGGACTTGAGCTCTTTAAATATGACTCACTATAAACGCCGATATACAAGTGGTTGAAAGGCTTTCAGCTTCTCGAAAAATCGATAAACGAATGCAAAAACCAAAACTGCAATGATTTATATTCGACATTGCGCTTGATTAAAATCCAAGCTGTCTGCAAAGAAACAAGAAAAAGAAGGAAGGTGGGGTCCGGGTCGGTGAAGTTAAGAGGTGGATGCTCCAGATTTTGTGTGGGGTTGACGCTTGTCATCGGAATATGATCGTTCATCGGGATTTAAAGCCTGAGAATTTGTTGGTTTCCGATGATGGGCTTCTTAAGCTAGCCGATTTTGGCCAGGTATACTTTTGTTGAATTCTCTTGGCTTTAATATAACTTTGGTTTTTTAATTTGCATCTTATCATATAATTAGTTGAATGTGAAGCTTTGGGAAGCGAAATGCGGTGTTCTTGGATTAAGTTTATTTCAATTGGAATGTTAACATTTGGAGCTTGCTAATAATTTCATGGCACGGGTTGCAGGTGTTGAACTTGGAATTTGTTAGTGTTCAAGTTAATAGATCAATGATCAAGTAAACTTATATGGATCAAGTTAATTTGTTAGTCTTCCATGTGTCATTCGTCTGTTTTACTTGGTTTCCAGGCAAGGATACTCATGGAGCCTGGATTCGATGGTGATAATGATAAACAACAACGACCGGTTGAACAAAACACAGGATATCAAGAAAACGTAACTCCACCATTAGATGTTGTCCCTGATGCTCACAGTTTTCCAGATCAGGATATCAAGAATCGATGATGGTAAAATTATTTTGAATGGTATATGGTTTAGGATATATGTTTAAGAGATTAAGGGTTTAAGGTTTAATAGTTTAGGGTTAAATTATTTTTATAAAGAATAGGGTCAAATTGAAATAATATTTTAATAATGAAGGTTCAATAGAAATACAGAAATAGTTGAGGTATTAAATATATAGTTTACCCTTATTAAAAAAATAAAATTTTAATATATATACAAAATAATTTAATTAAATTTTTTTAAAGTAATTATTAATTATTTGATGGATCTTAAAACTTTAAATCTTTATTAATTAATTTAATGGTGTTCATCAGTGTTCATTATTAGTGGTGTTCATCGGTGTTCGTCGCACGTGGTAAACTCATCCATATTATTATGGCATATATTTTTTAAGAATCTTTTATTATTCTTTAATCTTTTGGTATTATCTATGAAATGAAAAAGAATATTCAGTGTCTTGTATAATAATTATTAAATATAATAATAATTATTGCTTGTGTTTTGGAAACACTGTGGGTTTTATTTTCGTACTAATAATTTCTTTTAAGAATTTTATAGAGACGAACATGATATCTAGACGAAATCTTAATCTGTTTTAAAAACTAAAATCTCGTAAATAATTTGTTTTAGGATTTAATTCCTGCCATTTTAATGAGGTTACTTGATCTTATTTCCAAACGAAAATCAACGAAATTAAAACTAGAAGATTATTTCCTTTTGATTGGGTTGCCTTAATATCTCTGTTGCGAGTTTTAATGCTTCTAATCTCGTCATTTAACATAAGATATAACAAAGAAAGGAAATAAATCACTAAATTTATTTCCATGTTATAATCTTGCGTTGATCCTAACTTGTCAAAGAAAATAAATCGTTGAATTTATTTTTGAGGGAATCCTCTTTGATCCTAGCCCTGTAAGGAAAATAAATTGTTGAATTTATTTTCGTAAGAATCTAGTATGATTCAATTTTGTAAAAAGAAATGTATCGTTGAATTTAGTATGATTTTATATTCTAAAAGGAAATAAATCGTTAAATTTATTTATTGAGAATCTTGTTCCATTTGTAAATTGAGATCTTGTTAATAAACTTATTTTCGTGAATTTAATTCCTGTGATTTTAACGAGTTCACTTTATCTCCTTTCAAATAAAGTGGAAAAATCTATTTTAACATAATTTGTTTTTGGAAGTAGCATTGGTTGCTAAATCCAAAGCGATAGTTCCGACCGAGGTCTTTGAACCAAAGCATAGAAGATATCTGTTCTCTATGTCAAAATTACATTCTCAAAGCCTAGTCTGTTGCACGTTATGAAGTGTACATTGCTTTAAAAATGACTAAATAATTGTGAGGGTCATTGGACCATAAAAACAAAATGGAAGATGTCAGTGTTAAGAATTTCTTAGTTACCAAATTCTTAATGGTTGATTTCAAATTGTTGTGAATCAGGCAGCAACTTTAATTGATCACTCACGATATTTTCGCAAAAAAAATGTTGATAAGTCAATCCGTTTAGGCGTTAGTCATTTGAAAAGCTAACCTCTAGTTGGAATGACTTCAAAAATTTTCTTAAGCATAAGATAATGAAATCCATAAATCAATGAATGAAAAACAATATGAAAGTGCATATCTAGGATTGATTCTTTGAAAGACCTAGTATTTAAGCATGCCAAGTGCACCACCTCTCTTTTCATAAGTTACCTACATGGTGCACCATTTATTATTGTTCTTTTTATACCGTGTAAACTTTTGTTTTAGGGTTTTAGTTCACTAAATTCTTACCTCTTAACAAAAATTAAAAAAAATATATTTCTGTTTCTAGTTTTAGTTTCTGACTAAATTCATGACGATAAATAGATTCATCAATTTAATATTTTTAGTTTGTGACTATGAGCTACAATGAAAAACTAGTGAAATTCATTGGAAAGAATTTAAAACATTACAACAAAGAATGTTGTCTATTTGACCATGTTAAACTTTGTCAAAGATATGAAGGATGATCCTCTTATTATTAGAGAGGATAAGGTAAATGTTGTTGCCACCTTCAAATGTTACTAAGGCAAATATTATTGTGAAAAATACTGTCAGGGAAAATGTAGGCATATGAGACTAAAAGGTGGTGTGTTCAAGAAGAAAAATTTCATATGAAATGCTTAGAATTGTCATAAGATGGGGAACACGTCTCTAGACTGTAGGCTTCTAAATAAAGTCAAAACAAATAAGATCAATGTCATGACAAAATATTGTCATAACAATTGATATGACAAACAATTGTTTGAAGGAAAATGTATTACCTTCGTGATAGCATAAACTAGTGTTATGAGAATTTGCTTATAAGCAAAGATGCTATAGATAAATTGTTCTCTATAAGAAGCATGTTGAACTCAAATTTAATAAATTAATTAATATGGGGAGAAACTCTATGTGTAACACCCAAAAATTGCGCCCAAATTGTAAATTTCAGATTTGAAAAATCTCTAATTTAGAAACCTAATTTTAAAATTTCAAAATTCAAAACCCTAATTATTTGGGAATTTTAATTCAAGAACCCTAACTTTTTTTTGAATGAACTAAATAAGAATTTTTATCAAACATGGTAGTTAATATGAAATTTCTTAAAAGTTTAAGGACTGACTCCATAAATGACCATTTATCAAATTGAATTTTAATTTGGTATCTTCCCGTCTTCTTTTTTTAATTGTTATATATATAATCCTTTAATTTCAAATTGAATTCTAATTCTTTTTTTCATGGTTGAATTGAGTCTCCTTTTCAACTTAAATTATTATTATTATTATTATTATTATTATTATTATTATTATATTTACTTTTATTCTTTTATATCCTATATCACTTTCATTATTTTACTTAAATTATGTTTACTCTCCATATATATACACACACACATAGTTCAAATAAGATCACCCCAAGAACCCTACTTTTTTATATAGTTTCATGCCGCCAAAATCCCTTATTAATTTGTTAAATTCTTAAGTAATAATGTCCACCGCTCTATACACCTTCTTGGTCGTTAATCCCTTCAACCCCAAGTTTAGTCAGGTACCGATACAGTTGGATCCAATACTTCTGATCATGGAAAATCACATCAATCTGTAGGTTGAGTATAGCTTGGCTAAGGTGTGTTTTCTTCCGGTGCTATAATTAAAGTATATGTATTTTTTATGTGTTGTTGTTTTACCCTTTATGTGATTATTTACATGTATTATGATTTTTATGGTTGACATCACGTGCATACGTTTTCAGAATATGTTTTTACTACGATTTACAAACCGTGATTTATGGACTACGATTTATGAACTATGATTTATGGACTTATGGACTATGATTTATGAAGTATGTTTACGGAATATCGGATTTATGGAACTTTGTTTTTGAAATTTGATTTCTAATCATCATATCATTGTATGAGCATGGGTTGGGATTTGTTCGGGGAAGTTCAGTGGTTTCACCCTTCGGGCTGAATTCCACTTCAGATTGACGTTTGTAGTGAGGAGTTCTGGGGAACTTTCCTCTTGGCAGTTGTAGTTGGGTGCATTGCATTGCGCTTGTGATTTATGTGATGTGTTTTAAAGAATTTTAAGAAAATCTTACTATGTTTTTACGACTATAATTTTCTTGCACTTTAGAGACACACTAAGCTCTTTAGCTTACTCCCTCATAGTTTCCTCTTACAGATATCTTTGGGCTTTAGGCGACATGGTACTTGAAGGATCTCAGATTTTATTTGGTTTTTATCATTCAGTACGAAACTATTTTAGTTTAATCAGATCTCTATTTATTATTTTTTGATATGGATGTAATTTTAAACTATTTATATTTTGAGATTATTTTTAGCATTCATCTACTGTTATTTTAATTTAGAGATTTTATATAATCATTCGAATATCTATTATGATATTTATATTTATATTTATTATTAAATTTGGGTTATTTTATTTTAAATTAAAGTATAATTTTCAAAATTTATTTTCTTGAGGAAAAAGTTTTCAAACGTGAATTCTTAAATTCGGCTATTTCCTCTAGGCCGGGTTTAAAGGGTTACATTTAGTGGTATCAGAGCTAAGTTCAAACCCTCGAACTGTGAGACTCACATAGAATTTTAAGCCAAAAATGATTTTTGCATGCATATTAAATGTTTTGGTCAAAATGAGATTTTCTGATAAATTTATTATTTTAAAGAATTAAATACAGTATATGTTTCGAATAGAAACTCCAAATACCAACTCTAAATCTAGGTTAATTCCTTTTATAGATAGACTATTATGGCACCTCGTAGGATCTCTAGATTAGCGATTGATCATGATCATACTCGTTCTTATGAAATTGAGATCAAAGTCTATCTGAAAGCCATGTGTTGTCATATGTGACTTGATCTAAAATGTCTTTTTAAAATTGTTATCAAAACTTTTTTTAAAGTATGTCGTAAGTCTGAAAATTTTGAGGACAAAATTTCTTTTAAGGGTGGGAGAGTTGTAACACCAAAAAATTACGTCCAAATTGTAAACTCTAGATTTGAAAAATCCCTAATTTAGAAACCTAATTTTAAAATCTCAAAATTCAAAACCCTAATTATTTGGGAATTTTAATTCAAGAACCCTGAATTTTTTTGAATAGACTAAATAAGAATTTTTATCAAACTTGGAAGTTAATATGAAATTTCTTAAAAGTTTAAGGACTGACTCCATAAATAACCATTTATCAAATTGAATTTTAATTTGGTTTCTTCCCCGTCTTCTCTTTTTTAATTATTATATATATATATATATATATATTTCTTTAATTTCAAATTGAATTCTAATTCCTTTTTTTCATGGTTGAATTGACTCTCCTTTTTCAACTTAAATTATTATTATTATTATTATTATTATTATTATTATTATTATTATTATTATTATTATATTTACTTTTATTCTTTTATATCCTATATCACTTTCATTATTTTACTTAAATTATGTTTACTCTCCATATATATATATATACACACACACATAGTTCAAATAAGATCACCCCAAGAACCCTACTTTTTTATATAGTTTCATGCCGCCAAAATCCCTTATTAATTTGTTAAATTCCTAAGTAATAATCTCCACCGCTCTGTACCCCTTCTTGTTCGTTAATCCCTTTAACCCAAAGTTTAGTCTGGTACCGATACAGTTGGATCCAATACTTCTGATCATGGAAAATCACATCAATATGTAGGTCCAGTATAGCTTGGCTAAGGTGTGTTTTCTTCCGGTGCTATAATTAAAGTATATGTATTTTTTATGTGTTGATGTTTTACCCTTTATGTGATTATTTACATGTATTATGATTTTTATGGTTGACAACACGTGCATACGTTTTCAGAATATGTTTTTACTACGATTAACAAACCGTGATTTATGGACTACGATTTATGAACTATGATTTATGGACTTATAGACTATGATTTATGAAGTATGTTTACGGAATATCGGATTTATGGAACTTTGTTTTTGAAATTTGATTTCTAATCATCATATCATTGTATGAGCATGGGTTGGGATTTGTTGGCGAAGTTCAGTGGTTTCACCCTTCGGGCTGAATTCCACTTCAGATTGGCGGTTGTAGTGAGGAGTTCTGGGGAACTTTCCTCTTGGCGGTTGTAGTTGGGTGCATTGCATTGCGCTTGTGATTTATGTGATGTGTTTTAAAGAATTTTAAGAAAATCTTACTATGTTTTTACGACTATAATTTTCTTGCACTTTAGAGACACACTAAGCTCTTTAGCTTACTCCCCCATAGTTTCCTCTTACAAATATCTTTGGGGCTTTAGGCGACGTGGTACTTGGAGGATCTCAGATTTTATTTGGTTATTTTATCAGTCAGTACGAAACTATTTTAGTTTAATCAGATTTCTGTTTATTATTTTGGGATATGGATGTAATTTTAAAGTAGTTATATTTTGAGATTATTTTTAGCATTCATCTACAGTTATTTTAATTTAGAAATTTTATATAATCATTCGAATATCTATTATGATATTTTTATTTTTATTTATTATTAAATTTAGGTTATTTTATTTTAAATTAAAGTATAATTTTCAAAACTTATTTTCTTTAGGGAAAAGTTTTCAAACGTGACTTCCTAAATTCGGCTATTTCCTCTAGGCCGGGTTTAAAGGGTTACACTATGTGAGTAACGCTGCAACATTAAAGGTACAATGATTTTGAAGACAAATTCTAAAAAGATTTGAAACTTCAAAATGTGCCTGACATGTGGGGGAAAGTTGTTAAATCAACTAATTACCTTTTAAATAAGATTTCCCACAATAAAAGAGGAAAGACATCATAAGAATTATGAAAGGCAATTAAATCTTCCTATAACTACATAAAAATGCGAGGATGTCTTGCAAAAGTAATAAACTCATTACCAAAGTAAATGAAAATAAGTCTCAAAATGGTGGACTGTATTTTCATTGGCTTTGTAGATCATAACAACATATATCAGTTTCTTGTGTGTGAATCAAAGAACCCTGAGATTCACAAGAATATGATAAAGGAATCAAAGAATGCCCCATTCTTTAAAAATATACTTCATTGTATAACTAAGGAAGTTGATCCAAGATCAACGAAACAAACTTTAGAGGCTATCAACGAAACAAACTTTATAGACTATCAACATGACAAATGTGTGAAGATAATCCAGATGTTCAACAAAACGTTGAAACTAAAATATTTTCATGATGACAAATATGTGTGACAAATGTGTGTATACCAAACCTACCAGCATAAGGATATATGATCATATGTTGATGACATACTCATTGTTATAAGTAACAATTAAATGGTAAACATACCAAAGACATGTAAAATTCAAGATTGACATGAAAAAAATGAGACCGACTAATTTGATTTTGGCACCCAAATCTAATAATTTTTTGATGGTCTCGTATTGACATAGTCACACTACGTTGACAAGAGAGTTTAACAATAATGTTTTCGGTATAGCCAGAACTCTATTGATTACAAGTCAAAATTTTTCCAACTATTGAGTAAATGGAATATGCAAAGGTCATAGACAATCTAAATGAAATGTATTAGACCATATATTGCTTTCACTGTAAGTAGTTTAAGCAGTTTCACAATCAATACAAGGTCAAACCTCTAGAAAGTGATTGTAAGAGTATTGAGATATCTTAGATATACTCAAGACTATGAACTGTATTATTCCAAAGATCCTATTATTTAGAAGGATTCTCTGATGCCAGTTGAATATCTGATATTCAAGGTACCAAAGGCACAAGTGAATATGTTTCACATTGAAAATAAGAGCTATGTCATGGAATTCCTTAAAACAAACGTTTACAACCAGATCCACAATTGAATATGAGTTTGTAACTCTAGACAAGTCCAGTGAAGAAGCCAAATGGTTTCACAATTTCTTGTAGGATATTACTGAATGACCAAAGCGTGTGCCCACAATAGACATATATTGTGATGACCAAGTGAAAATTGGTAGAACACAAAGCTTTATGTATAATGGTAAGTTGAGACATGCGTCGTCGACACAATACCATTAGACAACTGATATCAAATGGAGTTATCTCTATTGATTTTGTAAAATCATAGGATAAAATTACAGATCCTCTAACCAAAGGGTTAAATTGAGATCGAGTTGAGAAAACATCCAAAGGAATGTGAATGAAGCCCGGGAAAATTTAAGGTGCTATGTGAAGGAAAACCCCACCTAGTTGATTGGAGATCCCAAGATCTAAGTTCAAAGGGACAACCTAATTGCATAGACCTTGTGCGGTCACTGTTGGGGTTCTTCTCCCAAGTCCTTTCGTATGATGTAAAAATGACCAAAGTGGAATAGACTAAGAAAAACTTTAAATGGCCATTGTGTGCTTCGATGAGCCGAGCAACATAAGTCACCTATGTGAGAGTGAAGTGGGACCGATTTAAGGAGACTATTGGGCATATTTCTTTCAAACTCTTGCAAAACTAGGCGTTGTTCATGGCCATATGGACATACCCATGAGAACTAATACTCTTTTCATATAGGTAGTTATGTGAAGTATATCATCGTTTACACTAATGGCAGAATAGTTCAAGGATATCGCGTCTACTGATCAACTAGTAAAGTAAATATACTTTCGCAAGGGAAGGTTCAAAGGAGGACACCTACCTATCATATGCAGCTATCAATCATAGATTCTATCACCACATCGAGTCAAAATGTTTTTGATTAAATCATCAATTTCAATTATGTGGGGGATTGTTGGAAAAATTCGATAATTTTGGAGTCTTGAATGAGAAATTGATCCAAACTTTTTTGAGGAAATGTGGAACCAATTGTTGATTTGTAAATGTGCAGACGTACATGACATCGGTGTTGTGTGTAAAGGTGTACTATAAATGATACATAAATAGTACAAGTATACATGTCGAGGAAAGTAGTAAAGTGATGAGTGAGTATCGTCTCCACAGGGATTGGAGGTATTTCAAGTTAAGTTTAAGCACAAAGGTAAAGACTGAAATATAAATGAACTATAAATTGGAAACAAATGAATAAATGTGGTAGCAATTGGGAACATGGTAAGAAATGCGAAAGCAAACAAACAACATAAGACCCAACAGAAACACGAATATTTCGAAGGTCCTCTCAACGTACGAAACTCTCTAATGGAATGATAGGCTGGGCTTGCTAAGAACCTCTATGTCTAACCCTAAAGAATGTCTAGAACTACCTTACCCATAACATGCTCGACAGAGTTTACTTAGATGTTTCTAAACTATCTCTAGCAAGAAACCTGACAGCCATAATGCTAAGGCAATACCTCTCAGTGTGAACTCTAGCAAGCTACTTATCGATGAATTTCTACTCCTTTTATTCGTTGAAACTCTATCCTAATATCTAAGGTGAGTTAGGATTTTACCTGTCAGCATCAAACCCCCCATTGTCCACGTAGATCTAAGCCTAACTCTCTCGAATATTAAGCTATCGAATACCTAAACTAAGGCTAACTCTCAAAAGCTCTTACAAGTTTAGGGCAACCAAACAATGGACAAAACATGTAAAGGATAAGAAAATAAACCATACATTCATTTAAACTTAAACACAAACATCTATGATAAGCCCAAGCCATTTAAAATTAGTTCATAGCTGAGCAAATATCATCCACAATCATTCGTTTAAAACAACCAATCATAAAAATAAGAAATGAAACAACACAAGCATGTAATGCCCCGTTTTGGCTTAGGAGTTAGCCGGGTTCGGCTAAGTGGTTTGGGTGAACCGGTTTGAGCGGGTTAGGCTAGTTTCGGGATTAATTTGAAATAAATGGTTTTTGAGGGAGATAAAATATGGAAAAAATATTTATAATCTTAAAATAATGTTTTGAAGGTTTTGGAGAGTTCAATTTGATAAAATTGGACTGATTTAATTTGTATTTGAAAATGGTGACTAAATTGTAAAAATTGCAAAATACGTTTTAATGACTAAATTGAAGAGAGTCAAGGCTTAGAATATTTAGGGAGCTATTACACCAAGGTGTTATCGGCCTTTTCCCTTGTCTTATTATTTTTAAAAGATTTAATTAATTGATTTTTAAATGGGATTTGATAAAAAGGATTTTAAAAGGCTAAAACATTTTCTTATGTAACTACTTTTTTCCTAAACTTTTTTCTCAACTTTCCCATCAGCCAAACCATCTTTTCATCACTAAAATCTCCAGAGATTCATCTCTTTTCATCTACTTTTGATTTCTAAATGATTCTCATGGATTTCTATATCAACTAGTTATGGATTTCTTGAAGGTTTTCGTCTAAATCATTGCAATCAAGGAGAAAAACTTGTGTTAGAGGTGATCTTTCTTTTCTCTCCTATAATAAAGGTTCTTTAATGGAATTCCTAAGTCTTTGGCTCTCTAATTTTGTTTATTAATGAGGTTTTATAATCAAATTGCTGACAATGGTTAGATCAAGCTTTGAAAGATGATTTCTTAAGATTTTTGTAATGCTACTGTTTTGATTGATTTGAGATTGATTTTAATAATGTTTTGGATGTTAAATGATGTTGAAATAAAGGTTTTATAATAGTAATCCCGAAATGAGTTAGATCTCTAGTTGTTATATTTCTAAGTTTTGGGTTTTTGTGGTGATAATGCGGTTCTGGTGTTGTTGAAGGTATAAGGATGCAATTAGATTGTTTTTGGATGTTAATTGATGATTAAAAATGAATGGAAGATTTAGGTTTTGGCTGGGCAAAGTTTGTAGTGTAATCGAAGGTGTTTTCGGTTGTTTCGGATGGGCGTTTTGGTGTTTTTGGGCAGAGCAACAAGGTTGGATTGTTTGCTGGCAATTTTAATGCATTGTGATGCATTAATCCTCTGTTCTTGTGTGGTATAAATAGGGGAGAACATATTAGAAGCAATCCTTGAAGTTTCGTGAGATTTGATTGCTTG
Organism: Hibiscus tridactylites; assembly: GCA_958450335.1. Lineage (NCBI taxonomy): Eukaryota > Viridiplantae > Streptophyta > Magnoliopsida > Malvales > Malvaceae > Hibiscus > Hibiscus tridactylites. The sequence goes on along the minus strand of OY288289.1, from coordinate 18,737,137 downwards.
GATTCACGTCAGCTAGTCAAGGTCGTGCGTGTCAGTGAGTGAGAACGTGAAACTCAGTTTTGAAAATCTTTAAAAGATGATTTGGGAACTTAGTGGTAAGCTTGAAATGCTTAACTAAGTTCGGAAGTAAGTAATAGGATTTTCTCTCTCGTTTGTGCTATTATGTGATGATTTATGCACTATTTTGGTTTAATGGATTTACCTATTGTTAAAGCATGTTTTAAGAATGTGTTTATTGTTTTTAATGATGTGATGTTGAAGGATGCACATGGTAAGTGATCCTTGTAAGTATATGATTTATACTTGTGATTTTAAGCATGATTTAATGCTTGGGAATGTAAATTATTGATGATGCTTTGAAAACAATGAGGTATGTGTTAAATGAGAATTATATTGGCAAGTGATATTGTGAAAATGGTTTGTAAATGATATCAGATATAGTTAGCCGGATATAGGATTGAATGCACTATAAAAAGTCGCCTTGGATGTCGAGGGATTGGTGTCCTGTGTCTCCGTTCAAGTACCCTAACGATCAAGGAGGTTGGTGTCCCGTCTCTCGTTAGTGGTCTAGCATCTAATCGATGATAGGGTTGGTTTTCCTATGGGTTGTGAATCTACCCTGTTGATATAGTACCTATGGTTGTGAATGTACCAATTCCGGTTAAGATGGCTTGAAGTGTCGAGTAGACACTTGTTGAATCCGTGTATCCGATATGTGGTTTTGAGTTGTGAACTTGTTATATGATCACTTGTAAGCCAATATAATTGATGATGTATCATGAGATGGTTTATGTTGCATAATGCGGTTTATGCATGTTTTACTCTTTAAGTTTTGCATATAGTAGCTATGCATGGGAATGCTTAAATAAAGTGTGGAATTGGAATGTGTTGATGAATGATACACGAGCATGAGGTTTAAAATGCTTTTTTTAAGGAAAGTGCATGGTTTTAAAAGGGCGTGATGGTTTTCAAATGATGTTTAGTAAATTGAAATGAGATTTCAATATGGACATGAAAAATGGTTTTAATGGATTGATGATGTTTTTGCTTTTGAGCCACCTCACTAAGCCTTGTGTGCTTACGCTCTCATTTGTCCATGTAGGCTGTAGAATATTCATGCTGTAAGTGCAAGTGTACACTGATGCCTATTTGTAATATAAAAGATATCATCTTCACAGGGATTGGAAAATCCTTTAGAATTTATCTTCCTACACAAGTAAAAGTAAAAAAACAAGTAAATTGAGGTTTTATTTGAATCGATTAAACTAAAATCAATTAAATTAAAAGGTTGAGAATTCAATTTGAGAGAATGGGCCGATATTGAAAAGCATCATAATATGGATATTGAATGTTTTGTCTCGGTTCAAGTGTTGTAAAATCGACTCAGCTGTCTTGGCAGTTGTCAAGGTGATGCCTCGGCAGATGATCTGCCATGGCAGAGAATGATGTGCTGCCCGGCCGGCTGAATGATGCTTCAAAGTTCGACAAAGCTTCTTTCTGTGACTCCTTATCCCTAAGTCGAAGTGCTATTGGCGAACACGTTTTGATAATACCTCCCAGCATGAATCGAGGGATGAACACAAACCAATCTTAAGCCTCCTTTAGCTGCTTAACTTCTAACTTATTCCTAAGCCAAAGTACTTTCACCCCAAGTTGGATAAAACCGTGTTTACTCGTTTCATGAGTCTAACTCTCTCGATATTAGACAAATCGATAATTGCTCTTTCTTCTCCCGATTTGATTGCAAACAAGAATAATGCCAAGAGTAAACAAACTTTGAAGTTTTATTGCAAACACTAAAAACTTAAACAAATACAAGCAATCTCTCACAACTACTCAACAAAACCATCTCTTAGCCCTAGAAGAAGTTTAGAACATGGTGGATGAATGGAGCACTAGGGTTTTCTCAAAAATCACTCCTTTCCCCCTAGTCAATTAAGATTACATATTTATAGGGGATAGCCTAGGTCAAAGTCGGTTTAGGGTAGGAGTACTAGTTAGAATCGGATTACAACTCATTAAAAGAATAAATCTCTATAATTAATTCTTCATAGATTCTCGTTTGACTTTTCCACCATAACTTTGACCATGGCTTTTCTTGAGCTTTTGGACTCCGATCCTCATGCAAGTGGTCTCTAAAAATCAGGCTTGATGTGTTCTTTCAATTGCATACCACTTTGCAGTTTCCAATTTCCTTGGGTTGCTGCCTCGGTAGAGGTCTGTGTCAGTGTGAGTGGCTCAGCAGTGCTCCTTATTCTGGGATTTTCCTACGTAGCTTAGCATGATCAGCTCTTCAGCGGGTACATCAGCATCTTCCATCGATTGTCCATCTCCTTCCTTCTGCCCTCCTTGCTGCCTCGACATGGTCTGTCTGGGCGGGTATCTGCGCACAGTAAAACACATACATGAGCATTATCTTTTATAGAGAAAAACAATGAAATTCATCAAACATGGCAGATTATCTAATCTATGCAATTTTGTGTATGGTTACCTAATAAATGCAACTAAAACATGCTTAAGTGTTACAATAATTGAGCTAAACTAGGGCTAAAATGTAGGACTTTTACACACTTAACAACAACAAGTAGCAAGGGATCGCGAGAGACTTCATTTGAGAATGTATTTTTCGGTTTAGACTATACGTAATAAGGGCAATGGGGGATCCGTTGTGTTGTTGGGATATTTAGGTAAACTCCCTTTTGAGCAAGTTTGGTTTACTATTTTAGATTTGTAAATGGCCTTTGGTTTATGGTTTATGCTTTCCTATGCATTTTGGTATCTTGCTTGGTTTGACAATAGGTTGCATGTCTATAGTTTACCTTTGATGCAAATGCTCATGTTATGATGATTTTTATGCAATGTTTGATTGAGGATGGATGTTAGGCACATTTTATGCATGTTGGAAGCATGTTGGATTGTTTTTGTATGGATTAAAATGTGAAAAACTAGCAAAAATTGTCATAACAGGCCCAGTTGTTTCAGTACACCCAAGCCTGTATCGAAATAGTGTGTCTGAAATGGCTTAGGGGTTTCAAAACAGGGAAAAGGTGTTTTGATACGCTTTGCTACTGAAATCTCGTGTTCTGAAACACCTTCGAGCCTGTTTCGATACGAGCCTGAGCTTTGAGACGCTTGACTCTGTTCCGATACGAGCGTTTCGATACAGGGCAACCTGTATCGAAACACCCAATCGTTAAGTCATTTATTGGAATCTTTTGAAGTCATGTTTCTTTACGTATTGGTCCCAAAATGTTGTGGATGCAATTAATTGATCTTGCATGATTGTTTTGAGCTGAGATTTGACAGAGAGGCATGTAATGTGATTAATTAAACGTTGGTAACTTGAAAATGGAATAAGTTCCTATATTTTACTAAAATTAAAAAATGGCCCCTAAAATGTGTTTGCATATAATCGAGCCCCTAAACGTTGTCTGATTGAGTTGCAAATTGTTCCGCTACAAAGTTAATCACTTAGGATAATAATGAGCATCTAGACAAGATAAAAAAATTAGGGTTGTTTATTGGAGTAAACTTCCAGGTTTACTTCAATAATCCTTGTGTGACATGTTCGGTTCTGTCTATCGCCCAGACTGGGTTAATAACACTCCCTTCGCGGCCTGGTCGAGAACTGGGTTGGAGCGTGTTACTGATAAATGATGCGATGAACGATGCGATAAAATTTCATCTTAGTCAATACTTAAAACCACAATATTCAATAATTGGACAAGATTACACAAATAAAACATTACTGGATATACATCTTAGTCCAATTCACTTATAAGAAGACAACATTTAACCATTTAGTACCAATTTGTAATTATTACGAGTTTTAGGGACTAATCTCTAAACCTGCTAAATTAGATATCTTTCAATGCAACAGACAATACCATAATAAAATTCAGTGCAATATTAGCTAGCCTATAAAATTTCATACAATTTGAAGTCCATTAACTCATTCAATTTAATCTTTCAAAATACAGTGACCAAATTATAAACAATGCAAATCTTCAAATTATGCCCTTTTAACCAATTTAACTAACCTTGGCACTCAAGCATGTTTCAATACGAGTGGACGATGGTCAACCCTTGTTGATTTTTCCCCTTTGATCGTATCGATACGAGCAAGCCATGTATCGATACGGGTTGACTTCCTTTTACTTTGACCCGTTTCAATACGCTATGAACCCGTATCGAAATGTGGGATTCCAGTAGCAAAATTTTTTGGTACGACTCTAATCCGTTTCGGTACGCCCTATTTTCTTAGTTTCAAGTATGCTTACCCATATCGAAACACCATCACCCGTTTCGATACGGCCGGACCTGTAATGACAAATTCTTCCTGGTTTTTATTAGATTTATCCTATCAAACGATGTCCAAATGAAATAAAACTTTATACACATTATTTCAATGCTATAAAATACTATCATGCCAATTTTCATCATCATTCGAATATGTTTACTACGTTTTCACCTTTTTAAGCTAAATATGCATTTTAAGCCATTTTCAAGCAAACATAACGAGTCATTTAAGACACTTTATCCACATATAACACATAACCTTTATACACATAAACAAAACATCATCATCGACTACTTTAACTGCTTTGCCACCATTCTAGGAGTTCAAAGGGACAAAAGTACTTTACATTAAACCTGTGGTGACTTGCCAACTTCCAGCTAATCCCGATCTTGATCCGATACCTTCCTTATCCTGAAATGTATTGAAAATGAATGCATTAGATTTACATAGTCTAAGTGAGGTAGCCAACAACAATATATGAACAATGTATGCCATTTAATATGCCTTAATAATCTTTGCAACATCAATTGCATGAATAAGCATGGCATGCTCCTTAAACATGTTGAACATAATATCAATAAACTTATCATCAATGTCAATATCTCAGTATCATGTCAATGCAATATCATTAATCATATCATCAATAACATTATCAATAATGAACATTCTTTCTTGGATCGATTTCAATCGTATTTGGATACACGAATTCCACCACTACACCAACAATGAACAACATGGTCCAATATCCTCCACTACACCGTTTTGACCAACACAAATCACATCCCTCCACTACACCGTATAATGTCCGTACCATTGAGCTCATGAATTCTATGGCATGCCAATTGTATCCAATACTTCGATCCTAAGGTTTGATAACAATAGCACAATATCAATGATTCAATGACAATAGTTCGATATCAATGATTCAATGACAATATCTCAATAATCATGTAGCCATAACAATAGGCAATATCAATAAACTCATGTCAATGATTCTATATATCAATGCTTCAATGATTTCCATGACAATAATTGAAATGCTATGGACAATGAATCGATGCAATACTTACCAAACTTACCAATATGGTTTTCAATGATGCTTTATACAAAGCCCCTTTAGTTCAATAGTTAATAAATCATATAAAATCAATAACGGTAAATTCGAAAAGGCTCCTCATCCAATTCCGAGACTCCGAGTACACTCACCTCAATAATCCATAGCTTCTAAGGCTCTCGGATGGGAATTCCTTTATTCCTAGATTTCGATGGAGACGATGGGTTAATATTTTCCACTTCTTGAACTAGGAAGAACAATAAAGGACTATTATAATTAATATGACAATATTGATACTCGATTAGCCATTAGCTAATAGACAAAGCTTAACTTAAAGCTTGAAATTGGACATTCAATAGCCAAGAGAATCGATGGTTAACTTAGGGCTTTCACTTACCCGATCAATGGCTATGAATCGATGTTCTTAAATAAAGTAAAATCTAAGCTTATGGCTCACAATAGAGAGGTGTATGCTTAAAGGCTTAAGGTTGAAGATGACAATGGTGGTGCTTGCTTATTACCTTTGAACAAAAGATGGCTTTTTGTCTCGATGAAACTCAAACAAAAGATGAGATCTTTTTCCTTTTCCTTTATTTATTTTAACTTCAATTATTTCCCCACCTCCCTTGTAACCAATGAAAATGTTTCCCTTAGCAAAGGGAAAGCTTAAAATAATACTTATCCATTTTATATCTTATCAATACTAAAAGATGACTACAAGCCATCCTCTTAAACTACTTTCACATGAGAAAGGATAACAATAAGCATGTGAGTCATCACCTTATCATTTCCTTTCAATTTTTCCTTTAAACTTATTCGAAACAGGGGACCTATTTCGAAACGAGTGAAACCATATTGAAACAGTTGAGAAAAAGTCTAAAAGTTAGTTAATACAGTTACACCGTATCAGAACGCCTCTTAACCATTTTGAAACGCCTTACCTAGGCTGTTTCAGTACTGGTCTGACTGTTTCAAAACGCCTTACCTAGGCTATTTTGGTACGGGTCTAACTTACCTAGCTCAAAAACATTAATTTAGACATTTCAAGGAAGTCTTAACTAAAGATAAGTTCATTTAAGATCTCTTAACAATATAATCGATCCTTGGACGGAAAAGATGCAATATTTTAACACTTTAACATTAATATTCCGATCATCAGAATCCAATTCTGACTAGACTTATTTTCGGGGTGTTACAAGGTCAAAGGGGTTATATTTGGTGGTATCAGAGACAAGTTTCAGAAGAATGGGATAATGGTAAGTCATTGGAATGTTTATATGATGTGATTTCATGTGAATGATGATATTGCTTTTCACGGCGATTGTTATAATCATGTTGTTGAGGAATGAATGATAATGATGCCATGCATGATGGTTGTGATGTATGTGTTTGTTATATACATGATGATATTATGGGCTGAACTTTATTGATTTTTGTGCACAATGCTTGTGATACGTATGTTGTTTCCCTTATGCTATGCTTGGGGGAAATTGGGATACCCATTGCCTTATTACTATAGTTAAAGTGTTTTAAATTGAATTGGAAGTCTTAGATCCTTGCTTGAAGCTGGTCTGATTTCTTTGTTTTCTTTTATTATCATGCCTTAATTATAATAGCACAATGGGGCCGAGGAGAGAGTTACGATTGAGTATGATTGCTGCTGCTAGAGAGCAGGGAAATCAAGAGAATGAGGTTCATCCTGGTCAGAATTTACCTCCTCCACCACCTCCACCCGGGGGTGAGGAGCAAGTATAGCGTGATCAAGTTGTGCCTATGTTGGGTGATTTGACGCCTCTAGTTCAGGGGATGACTGAAGCATTCCAAACTGTTGTTGCCGGTGTGCAAGTGCAAGCACATGCTACTGGGCAAATGGTGTTGTAGTTAGAATGCTTGCGTAGTTTGGGCGGTGTTGAGTACCACAATTTTTCATCTGAGGCATCCGAGGCTTGGATGGCCAGTACGATCCAGATTTTGGATCAAATAGGGTACAATGATGCATGTAAGCTGGGATGCATTGTTTCGTTGTTTCAAGGTGATGCTTACAGTTGGTGAGCGACTGTAACTGCGGCTATGAAGCATAATGTGATAGATTGGGAGTTCTTTCAAGCTGCCTTTAAGAAGAAGTATCTAGGAGTTAGATACTTGATGACAAGAAACACAAGTTTATGTCTTTAGTTCAAGGTGACATGTTTGTGGCTGAGTATGATGTTTAGTTTGTCCATTTGAGCCAGTATACCCCTGAGTTGGTGTCGAGTGATATGCATCATTGTGATCGTTTCTGTTATGGATTGGTGCAAGAGGTGAAGACTTTTATGTTGGCCTCAGATTACACATGTTTTGATGTGTTGGTGACGCGAGCCAAGGATATCGAGGCGAGTTTGGATTTGACTTCTCGTGTGGATGGTTCTAGATCAGGTAAGAGAGCTGCTGATTTTGGTCATGGTGGTGGACAGAATAGGAGACACCATGATAAGTAGTTCCGCTCTGACGTGAAGCGAGGAAGAGGAAGGCCTGGACGTTGAGCTTTTGGTCAGGGTGCTTAGGCTAGGTCGACTTTTAATTCTTGTTGGGTATGTGAATCACATGAGCATATGAGTTGAGATTGATCTCGTTTGGCTTGAGAGGTGTAGGCTTCTACAGCTGTGGCGGCCAATGCTTGTTGGAGTTGTGGTTTGACTGGCCATTTGAGACGTGATTGCCCATTGATGGCTGGAGGTGGTAAGGTTAGAGCATCGGTTGTTGCACCATAGCGAGGCCGTGGGCGTGGTCGTGGTAACTTCCAGCATTGAGAGGATGGTCAGAGAGTTGTAGCACATGTTGTAACTGTTCAACCTTAGGGTGGTGGTCCTGCGAGGGTGTCTGCACATCGCGAGGGACACAATGACACCGATGTGATTGCAGGTACTTTCACTTTGCAATCCTTGTCATTGTTATCTTAGATTGATTTTGGTTCTATGAATTCTTATATCTTGTGCGAGCATACACATTTGCTTGATATCCATGTTGAGATGTTAGATGTGAGAATGCAAGTAACTAGTTCCTTTGGTGAAATTGTTGTTACGAGAATGTTGTATAAGAGATATCATTTATCTGTTTAAGTTCATGTGTTTGTAGTCGATTTAATGGAGTTACCTTTCTATGGTTTTGATGTAATCCTTGGAATGGATTGGTTAACCGAGCATAGGGCTATGGTTGATTTTGATGCTAAGCGAGTTACCTTGAAACTTGATGATGATTATGAAGTGGTAATCGTGGGTGAGGATGTGAAATTCTTGTCCAATGCTATGTCGGCTCTTGAAGTGAGTCATTTGATGGAGTTGGGTTTTGAAGCTTTCTTAGCTTATGTATGAATCCAAGATCGAAAGAAGTGCGGGTGCAGTATATACGTACATTATGTGAGTTTTCGGGTGTATTTTCAGAAGAATTGGCTGGGTTGCCGCCAAATAGAGAGGTTGAGTTTGGCATAAAGTTGTATGAAAATACGACTCCAGTGTATATTGCTCACTATTGAATGGCACCAAAGGAGTTGAAGACGCAACTTCATGAGTTGCTTGATCGAGGGTTCATTAGGCCTAGTGTTTCACCTTGGGGTGCATCGGTCTTATTTGTGAAGAAGAAAGATAGCTCGATGCGAATGTGTATAGACTATCGATAATTGAACAAATTGATGATTAAGAACAAGTATCCTTTGCCAAGGATTGATGATTTGTTTGATCAGTTTTGAGGTGCTTCAGTGGAGGAGAGTTGTAACGCCCCAATTTTGGGCTAAGAAGTTAGCCGAGCTCGATTAAGAGGTTCATGTGAGTTATGCTAGTTTCAGGATTAATTTGAAATAAATGGTTTTTGAGGGAGATAAAATTTGGAAAAATATCTTAAAATCTTAAAATTATGTTTTGAAGGTTTTGGAGAGTTCAATTTGATGAAATTAGACTGATTTAATTGGTATTTAGAAAATGGTGACTAATTTGTAAAAAATGCAAAATACGTTTTAATGGCAAAATTGAAGAGGGTCAAAACTTAGAATCCTTAGGGAGCTATTACACCAAGGTGTTATCAGCCTTTTCCTTTGATTTTGTTTTTTAAAATGATTTAATTAATTGATTTGTTAAATGGGATTTGATAAAAATGATTTTAAAAGACTAAACATATTCTTACGTAACTACTTTTCTCCTAAACTTTTCTCTCAACTTTCCCATCAGCCAAACTAACTTTCCATCACTAAAATCTCCAGAGATTTATCTCTTTTCATCCACTTTTGATTTCTAAATGATTCTCATGGATTTCCACATCAACTAGCTATGGATTTCTTGAAGGATTTCTTCTAAATCATTGCAAATCAAGGGGTAAAACTTGTGTTAGAGGTGACCTTTCTTTTCTATCCTCTAATCAAGGTTCTTTATTGAAATTCCCAAGTCTTTGACTCTCTAATTATGTTTTATAACAAAGTTTTATAATCTAATTGATGAAAATGGCTAAATCAAACATTGGAAGAGGATTTCTCAAGATTTTCATAATGGTACTATTTTGATTGATTTGAGATTGACTTTAATAATGTTTTGTATATTAAATGATGTTGAAATAAAGGTTTTATAATAGCAATCCCGAAATTAGTTGGATCTCTAATTGTTAGATTGTTAGATTTGGGGTTTTTGTTGTGTTAATATGGATCTGGTGTTGCTGGAAGTATAAGGATATAATTAGATTGTTTTTGGATGTTAATTGATGTTTAAAAGTGGATGAAAGTGATAGGTTTTTGCTGGGCTGAGTGTGTAGTGTAATCGAAGGTGTTTTCGCTTGTTTCGGATAAGAGTTTTGGTGTTTTTGGGCAGAGCAACGGAGTAGCTTTGTTTGCTGGATATTTCAATGCATTATGATGAATTAATCCTCTGTTCTTGTGTGGTTTAAACAAGGGAGAATGTATTGGAATCAATCAGTGAAGGTTCGTGAGCCTTTATTGCTTGGATTCACGTCGGCTAGTCGAGTTTGAGCGTATCGATGAGTTAGAACGTGAATTTCTAAAAAAAGGTTTTAATGCATTGATGGTGTTTTGTTTATGAGCCTCCTCGCTAAGCCTTGTGTGCTTACGCTCTCATTTGTCCATCACTGTAGATAATTGAGGTTTTAGAGGCAGCAAGTGGTAAAGGAATCCAACAGACTTCGCTAAAGAAAGTATGTTTTAGTTTAGACAAAAGTAATAAGAGCAATGGGGGATCCGTTGAGTCGTTGGGAAATTTATGTAAACTCCCTTTTGAGCAAGTTTAGCTTGCTATTTTAGACCTGTAAATGACCATTGGTATTTGGTTTATGCTTTACTTTGCATTTTGGTATCTTGCTTTGTTTGACAATAGGTTGCATGCCTATAGTTTACCTTTGATGCAAATGTTCATATTATGTTGATGAATATGCCATGTGTGCTTAAGGATTGATGCTTATATATGTTGTATGCATGTTGGATTATTATAGATTGGATTAAAGTATGAAAAACCAACAAAAAGTGACATTACAGGCCCAAGTGTTTCAGTACACTCGAGCCTGTACCGAAACAGGGTGCCTGAAATGGCCTTGGGGTTTCGAAACAGAGAAGGGCGTTTCGATACGTTTGGCTATTGGAAGGTTGTGTTCCTAAATGAGTTTAAGGTAGTATCGAAATGGCCTCGTGTACCGAAACAAAAAACCTTGTTCCGAAACAAGCGTTTCGATATAGGACAACCCGTACTGAAACACCCTACAATTAAGTTGGTTAATGGAATATCATGAAGTTCTGATTCTTTACGTTTTGATCCCTAAATGTTGTGGATGTAATTAAGTGAGCTTGAAGTGTTTTTTTAGGTAAGATTTGATAGAGATTCATGTAATGTGATTAATTAAAGGTTGGTAACTTAAAAAATTGAGGAAGTCCCTGTATTTTGGCAAAATTACAAAATGGTCCCTAAAAATGATGCATGCAATTGAGTCTCTATTTGTCGTCTGATCGAGTTGCAAATTGTTCCACTGCGATGTTTATCATATAAGGTGTATAAGAGCATCTAGAAAAGATAAAATGAAAAAAATAGGGTTGTTATTGAGGTAAACTTCTCAGTTTACTTCAGTATTCCTAGTGTGACACGTTCGATTCGTTCTTTCGCCTAGACCAGGTCGAGGGTGTTACATTTGGTAGTATCAAAGCCAGGTTACGAAAGAATGGGATGATGGTAAGTTATTGGTAAGTTGACGTGATGTAATTCTAAGTGAATGATGATGTTTGCATTGCACGATGATGGTTATAATCATGTTGTTGTTGAACAAATAATATTAATGCCATGCATGATGGTTGTGATGTATATGTTAATTGTTATATATGTGTTGTGTTGGATTCAATCCTGTTGATTTTTATCCATGGTGATTGCTTTATGCTTGTTGATTGGGATATTGTATGTGGAGTAAGTCTTTGAAAGATCGGGATGTTAGTAAGCTAGTATGGTGATGTTAAAAAATAAAATATGTTGTTTGTTATGCATGATTTTTTTTATATGTGCTTTGATTGTTTCATGCTATTATAATTAAGTCTTGGATCCTTACTTGAAGCTAGCCTGAATGTTTTGTTTTGTTAAGTTTATTATCAAGCCTTAATTATAATAGCACAATAAACAGAGGAGAGAGTAGCAATATGGTATGATTGTTGTTGCCGTTGGGCAAGGAGTAGAGGAGTGTGTAATGTCTCATGGGGGTTTGACGCCCCGATGTAAGTACAACCTGTGTCGGTTGGGCCAGTGTTGGATGACATGACGCTTGGGACATATGCGACGTCAGGAGCTTGAGAAGCTGTTAATGCTGGAGTGCATGTGATTGCACTAGCTATTGGATGATTGTGAGCTGTTGTTAGAACGCTTATGTAATTTGGAATAAGTTGAGCTTGAGGATTGTTACCTGAGGTATCCATGGAGTGGATGGCCTGTACTAATAGGATTATGGAACAAATGGGGTATAATGAGGCTGAAGATTAAAAATGAGATGTATCTCGATTGTGGACAGATGTATGCAGTTGGTGGACAATTGCGGTTGTGGGAGTGGAACCCGATATTGTGACATGGGAGTTCTTTTAAGCTGTATTTAAGAAGAAGTATTTGAGGATTAGATACTCAGTCGATAAGAAATGTGAATTCATGGCTTGGGTTCAAGATCATACGTTTGTAGCCGAGTTTAAGGCACAAATTGTTTAGTTGAGCGGGTATGCTCCTAGAGTGGAATTGGATGTGAGACATCGATGTGATTGATTCTTTTATGGATTGGTGCATGATGTTAGGCTATATATGTTGTTTTTATTAGCTATACCGTTTTCGACGTGTTGGTTACACGGGCGAAGTGTACTGAACAGAACCGAGGTTTATCAATTCGTGTGAGAGGTTCTAGCTCTGGAAAGAGAGTTGCGGACTCTGGTTTTAATGGTAGTCAGCGTAAGAATGATTATGGTAAAAGGTACCGCTTGAGTTGATGCGAGGTTGTGGTAATGTTGGACAAGGACCATAGGGTCAGTGTGTCAAGGCTTGAGTAGCATGTAATACCTATTAGGTATGTGGATCGTATGACCACGTGAGGCAAAATTGTCCATGTTTGATCGGTGTGGTATAGCTTTCTACGACTGTTGTTGCTAATGTTTTTGGGAGTTCTGGCTTGAACGATTGTTTTACAGGCGTTAGACGTGGGAATGTAAGTAACTAGTTTCTTTGGTGAAACTGTTGTTACGAGAAGGTTGTATACGAGATGTCCTTTATCTGTTCAAGGTCATGTGTTTGCAATTGATTTAATGGAGTTGCCTTTCTATGGTTTTGATGTATTCCTTGGGATGAATTGGTTGATTGAGCATAAAGCTGTGGTCGATTTTGATGCTAAGCGAGTTACCTTAAAACTTGCTGATGATTACGAAGTGGTAATCGTGGGCGAGAATGTGAAATTCTTGTCCAATACAAGTTCAGCTCTTGAAGTGAATCGTTTGATGGAGTTGGGATGCGAGGCTTTCTTAGCTTATGTGATGAATACATGATCGAAGGAAGTACGTCTGCTAGACATACATACGGTATGTGAGTTTTTGGGTGTATTTCTAGAAGAGTTTCCTGGGTTGCCGCCGAATAGAGAGGTTGAGTTTGGTATAGAGTTGTATGAAAATATGACTCCAGTGTCTATTGCTCCCTATCATATGGCTCCAAGAGATTTGAAGGAGTTGAAGACACAACTTCAGGAGTTGCTTGATCGAGGATTTATTAGACCTAGTGTTTCACCTTGGGGTGCACCGGTTTTGTTTGCGAAGAAGAAAGATGGCACGATGCGTATGTGTATAGATTATCGGCAATTGAACAAGTTGACGATTAAGAATAAGTATCCTTTACCAAGATTTGATGATTTGTTTGATCAATTTCGAGGTGCTTCAGTGGTTTCTAAAATTGATTTAAGATCTCGATATTATCAGTTAAAGGTAAATGATGTTGATGTGCCTAAGACAACTTTTTGTTCAAGGTACGAGCATTATGAGTTCTTGGTGATGCTGTTTGGCTTAACTAATGCACCGACTGCATTCATGGACATGATGAATCGTGTGTTTCACGAGTTTTTGGATCAATTTGTGGTTTTGTTTATTGATGATATTCTCATGTACTCCTGCACCGAGGAGGATCATGATAAGCATTTGTGGACTGTGTTGCAAGTGTTGTTGGAAAATCAGCTTTATGCCAAGTTGAGTAAGTGTGAGTTTTGGCTCAGGGATGTTTTCTTTCTTGGACATGTGGTGTCGGCCAAAGGTATTCAGGTTGATCCACATAATATTAAGGCGGTGATGAATTGGAAGACGCCTAATTCGGTGACAGAAGTTCGTAGTTTTCTTGGTTTGGTGGGTTACTATCTAAGGTTTCTGGATGGTTTCTCTAAGATTGCTGCTCTGTTAACCAATTTGTTGCAAAAGAATGTTCGGTTTGAATGGACGGATGTTAGACAACAAGATTTCGAGAGGTTGAAGGAAGCTTTGACGCAAACTCCTATCTTGATTCAACCTAAATCGGGTAAGGAGGTTGTAGTTTATATTGATGCATCATATGTTGGTTTAGGATGTGTGTTAATGCAAGGTTGGAAGGTTGTGGTGTATGCATCTAGGCAATTGAAGGTGCACGAATGCAACTATCCTACTCATGATCTAGAGCTTGCTGCAGTTGTGTTTGCTTGAAAGATGTGGAGGCATTACCTTTACGGTGAAAAGTGTGTGGTTTATACGGATCATAAGAGTTTGAGATATCTAATGTCTCAAAAAGAGTTGAATCTTAGGCAATGAAGATAGTTGGAGTTTCTTAAAGATTACGACTTGACGATAGAGTATCACCTTGGAAATGCCAATGTTGTGGCTGATGCCTTGAGTAAGAATATGGTTGTAGAATTGATAGTGATGCTTGCTCGGTTGATTATATCGCGTGATGGTGGGTTGATAGCTTAGTTACAAGTGAAACCTTCCTTGGTTCAGTTGATTAAAGAGAAGCAGTTGCTTGATGATTTTTTGGTGCCTCATGTTCAGGATATAGCAGATGGTAATGCAACAAACTTTTGTTTCAATGATGATGGTGTTTTGTACTTTAAAAGTCGAATAGTTGTGCCAGAGGATTTTGAGTTGAGGCACACTATTTTTGACTGAGGCTCATAGCAGTCCTTTTGCTATGCATCTTGCTAGTACAAATATGTATTGTGGGTTGAAAGACGAGTACTGTTGGGTTGGGTTGAAGAAGGACGTCGCTGAATTTGTGAGCAAGTGTATGGTTTGTCAACATGTGTAAGTTGAGCATCAATTTTCTTCCGGACTGTTGCAACCTTGGAAGATACTGGAATGGAAATGGGGGAGGATTACGATGGATTTCGTGTCCGATTTGCCTTTGACCCCGACAAAGAAGAACTCTTTTTAGGTGATTGTGGATCGTCTTACGAAGTGTGCACATTTCGTAGCTGTGCGTACTACATATAAGTCGGATAAACTGGCAGAGTTGTACATTGCAGAGAATGTGAGGTTGCATGGTGTACCTAAATCCATAGTGTCGGATAGAGATCTGAGGTTTACAGCAAGGTGTTGGGAGTGTTTACATCAAGCGTTAGGTACACGTTTGAATTTTAGTACCTCGTATCATCCTCATACGGATGGTCAGTCTGAGTGAATTATCCAAGTGCTTGAAGATATTTTGAGGTGTTGTGTTATATATTTCCAAGGTTCTTGGGAGAAACAATTGCCTTTGGTGGAGTTTGCTTATAATAATAGCTATCAAGCAGGTATACAAATGGCTCCGTATGAAGCCTTGTATGGTAGGAAAGTTCAGACGCCTCTTTGTTGGGCGGAAGCGGGGCAAAAGTTGGTTTCCTTGCCGGATTTGCTTAAGGGAATGACGGAGAAGGTAAAGCTTGTTTGTGACCAGTTGAAGGTAGCATCGGATCGTCAAAAGTCTTACGTGGATTTAAAGTGTAATGAGATTGAGTTTGCGGTTGGTGATCTCGTGTTCTTGAAAGTATTACCTTGGAAGAAGGTGATGATTTTTGGACGTAAAGGTAAGCTTAGTCCAGGATTTATTGGACCATATGAAGTAGTGGAGCGTGTTAGTCTTGTTGTATATCGGTTGGGGTTGCCTCCCAAGTTGAAGAAAATTTATGATGTGTTTCATGTTTCGTTGTTGCAAAGGTATAGGTCGGATCCATCTCATATTATGCATATTGAGGAGATTGAGTTGAATCCGGAGTTGTCTTATGATGAGGAACCTGTTGAGATTCTTGATTCTAGTAGCAAAGTTCTTCGTGTTAAGACGATTGAACTTGTGAAGGTGTTGTGGCGACATCGAAGAGTTTAAGAGGCCACATGAGAGAGCAAGGTGGACATGTTGGAGCAGTTTCTGCACCTTTTTCCTTCGGGTAAAATTTCGAGAACAAAATTTCTTAAGTGGGAGAGAGTTGTAATGCCCTAATTTTGGGCTTAGAAGTTAGTCGGGCTCAGCTAAGAGGTTCGGGTGAACCAGTTCGAGTGAGTTATGCTAGTTTCAGGATTAATTTGAAATAAATGATTTTTGAGGGAGATAAAATATGGAGAAATATCTTATAATCTTAAAATAATGTTTTGAAGGTTTTGGAGAGTTCAATTTGATGAAATTGGACTGATTTAATTGGTATTTTGAAAACGATGACTAATTTGTAAAATTTGCAAAATACGTTTTAATGGCTAAATTGAAGAGGGCCAAAACTTAGAATCCTTAGGGAGCTATTACACCAAGGTATTATCATCCTTTTCCCATTTTGTGTTTTTAAAATGATTTAATTAATTGATTTGTTAAATGGGATTTGATAAAAAGGATTTTAAAAGACTAAATATTTTCTTATGTAACTACTTTTCTCCAAAACTTTTCTCTCAACTTTCCCATCATCCAAACTAATTTTCCATCACTAAAATCTCCAGAAATTTATTTCTTTCCGTTCACTTTTGATTTCTAAATGATTCTCATGGATTTCTACATCAACTAGCTATGGATTTCTTGAAGGATTTCTTCTAAATCATTGCAAATCAAGGGGAAAAGCTTGTGTTAGAGGTGACCTTTCTTTTTCTCTCCTATAATCAATGTTCTTTATTGAAATTCCCAAGTATTTATCTCTCTAATTATGTTTTATAACAAAGTTTTATAATCTAAAGGATGAAATGGCTAAATCAAGCTTTGGAAGACGATTTCTCAATATTTTAGTAATGGTATTGTTTTGATTGATTTTAGATTGACATTAATCATGCTTTGGATATTAAATGATTTTGAAATAAAGGTTTTATAATAGTAATCCCGTAATGAGTTGGATCTTTAATTATTATATTGTTAAATTTGGGGTTTTGTGGTGTTAATATGGATCTGGTGTTGCTGGAGGTATAAGGATGTAATTAGATTGTTTTTGTATGGTAATTGATGTTTAAAAATGGGTTAAAGTGATAGGTTTTGGCTGGGCTGAGTTTGTAGTGTAATCGAAGGTGTTTTCCGTTGTTTCGGATAGGCGTTTTGGTATTTTTGGGCAGAGCAGCGGGGTAGCTTTGTTTTGCTGGAGATTTTAATGCTTTGTGATGCATTTATCCTCTGTTCTTGTGTGGTATAAATAGGGGATAATGTATCGGAATCAATCGGTGAAGGTTCGTGAGCCCTTATTGCTTGGATTCGCGTCGACTAGTCGAGTTTGCATGTGTCAGTGGGTGAGAACATGAATTTCAGTTTTGAAAGCTTTAAAAAGATGATTTGGGAACTTTGTTGTAAGCTTGAAACGCTTAACTAAGTTTAGAAGTAAGTGAAAGGAATTTCCTCTCTTGGTTGTGCTATTATTTGATGATTTATGCATTGTTTTGAATTAATGGTTTTATCTACTGTTAAAGCATATTTATAAGAATGTGGTTACTGTTCTTAATGATGCAATGTTGAAGGATGCACATGGTAAGTGATCCTTGATGTATATGATTTATACTTGTGATTTTAAGCACGGTTTAATGCTTTGAAATGTGATTTATTGATGATGCTTTGAAAATAGTGTGGCATGTGTTAAATGTGAATTATATTGGCAAGTGATGTTGAAAAAATGGTTCATAAATGAATTCAGATATAGTAAGCCGGCTAGAGGATTGAGTGCACTATAAACAAGTCACCTTGTATGTTGAGGGGTTTATACTGTGTACCGAATTCTCCATTCAAGTACCCTAACGATTGAGGAAAGTGTATGATGTCACGTTTCTCGTTAGTGGGGTTATACATTGAGTGGTGTTGAGCGGTTTATACGGTGTAGAAAATACTCCACCATGAGTATCACAACGATGGAGGGTAGCTCTCGTGTGTGAACCTTAAGATGCCGATGAGAATGTATGAAGTGTTGGGACAACACTTGTGAATCCGTGTATCCGATGTGGTTTTGAGAAATGAGAATGTTGTTGATCACTTGTAAGCCAATATAATTGATGTTGTATCATGGAATGGTTTATGTTGCATAATGTGGTTTATGCATGTTTTACTCTTTCTGCTTTGCATATGGTAGCTATGTATGGGAAGGCTTAAATTAAGTGTGGTTTGGAACTTGTCGATGATTCATGATACATGTAGCATGATGTTTAACATGTTGATTTTGGTTAAGGAAACTGCATGGTTTTAAAACGGGCATGATGGTTTCCAAATGATGTGTTAGCAAATTGAAATGAGATTTCAATGTGGACATGAAAAATGGTTTTAATGCATTGATGGTGTTTTGTTTATGAGCCTCCTCACTAAGCCTTGTGTGTTTACGCTCTCATTTGTCCATCAATGCAAATAATTGAGGTTTTGGAGGCAGCAAGTGGCAAGGGAATCCAAGAGACTTTGCTTAAGAAAGTATGTTTCGGTTTAGACTAAAGTCATAAGGGCAATGGGGGACCTGTTGAGTCGTTGGGAGATTTATGTAAACTACCTTTTGAGCAAGTTTGGTTTGTTGTTTTAGACTTATAAATGGCCATTGGTATTTGGTTTATGCTTTAATTTTCATTTTGGTATCTTGCTTGGTTTGACAATAGGTTGCATGCCTATAGTTTACCTTTGATGCAAATGTTCATGTTATGTTGATGAATATGCCATGGATGCTTGAGGATTAATGCTTATATATGTTGTATGCATGCTGGAAGCATGTTGTATTGTTATAGATTGGATTAAAGTATGAAAAACTAGCAAAAAGTGACATTACAGTCCTAGATGTTTCGGTACACTTGAGCCTGTACCGAAACAGGGTGCCTGAAATGGCCTTGGGGTTTCGAAATAGATAGGGGTGTTTCGGTATGTTTGGCTACTAGAAGGTTGTGTTTCGAAACAGGTTTGAGGTAGTATCAAAATGGCCTCGTGTACCGAAACAAATAGCCTTGTTCCGAAACGAGCGTTTCGATACAGGGCAACCTGTACCGAAACACCCTACAGTTAAGTTGGTTAGTGGAATCTTATAAAGTTCTGATTCTTTACGTTTTGATCCCTAAATGTTCTGTATGCAATTAAGTGAGCTTGGAGTGTTGTTTTTAGTTGAGATTTGACAGAGATGCATGTAATATGATTAATTAAAGGTTGGTAACTAAAAAGTAAGAAAGTCCCTGTATTTTTGCAAAATTTCAAAATGGTCCCTAAAATACGATTGCATGCAATTTAGTCCCTATTTTTTGTCTAATCGAGTTGCAAATCGTTCCACTATGATGTTTATCACATAAGATGTATAAAAGCATCTAGAAAAGATAAAATGAAAAAAAATAGGGTTGTTTATTGAGGTTAAAATCTCGGTTTACTTTAGTATTCCCCGTGTGACCTGTTCAGTTTGGTCTTTCGCTCAGACCAGGTCGAGGAGGTTACATAGTTTTTAGTTTATAGTGATGCATCGTATGTTGGTATAGGTTGTGTGTTGATGCAATGTGGGAAGATGGTGGCGTATGCATCTAGACAATTGAAGGTGCATGAGCGCAACTATCCTACCCATGATCTCGAGCTTGCCGCGGTTGTGTTTTCTTTGAAAATTTGGAGGCATTAACTTTACAGTGAGAAGTGTGTGATTTATACAGATCATAAGAGTTTGAAGTATCTAATGTCTCAGAAATAGTTTAATCTTAGGCAAAGAAGATGGTTGGAGTTTCTTAAGGATTGCGATTTGGCGATGGAGTATCACCCTAGAAAGGCCAATGTTCTGGCCGATTCCTTGAGTAGGAAGGTGGTTGTAGAGTTGAGGGTGATGTTTGCTCGGTTGAGTATATCGCGAGACGATGGATTGATAGCTGAGTTTCAAGTAAAACCTTCCTTGGTTAAGATGATTAAGGATCAGCGATTGTTTGATGAAACGTTGGCATCATATGTTCAAGAGATAGCGGATAGTAATGCAACATATTTTTGTTTCAATGATGATGGTGTCTTGTGTTTTAAGATTCAAATAGTTGTGCTGGATGTTGTTGAGTTGAGGCGTAATATTCTGACTGAGGCACATAGCAGCCCGTTTGCTATGCATTTGTAAAGTGTCCACAAGTCCTATATTTTATGCACATTTGATCTCATATTATTGTTGTTTTTGAGTACATCTTAGGCATAAATAGGACCATGCATTATATTTTACATTATTTCTTCGCTTTACCTTGTTTTTATAGATTATCTTTTAATTGGTGAAGAAAGGTATTGTTTTAGTGTATTTTTGGTTTTAGGTACTAAAGACTAACAGAGCGAAAGAGGAGCTGAGGATGTGATGCTGAGGCAGCAAACCAGGGAGCTGTACTAACATAGTTCCTGACAGAGACGGTAGCTACCGAGTGCTGCAACCGTCGTTTGTGCTGCCCACAGCAGTAAACTATGGAGTTGGAGAACCAAAGTGCGATTTCTAGAGCTAAAATTCCTAATTCTATCGATGCCATCCACTCGATTTTTTGACGTCTGTAGCAGTGGGAAAAGTCGCCGAAGTGAAATCTCAAGATTACTTGCGGAACAAGGCAACGTGATATAGTCCACATTCAACTCAAAGAAGTCGGAGTTTAAAGTCACATTTAATGTGGAAAGCTACTTTTGAAGACTTCTACTTCAAGAAGGACTAGACCTATCTATTGTCTATAAATACTCATTGTAATTCTAATTCACAGTATCTTAGGTTTTCTCTAGACATAGCGTAGGTTTTCTGCCACAGACATGTTCTAAACTTCTCTTGGGTTTGGGGTTATGTTGTAAATTAGTTGTGAGAACGGTTGTTTAGGTTTTTCAAGTTTTGTTTTTGCAATAAAATATTCCAAGTTTTCTTAATTCATGTTCTTCACTTCTTCAATTAGTTCCAAAAGTCAAGTTGAAGAAATTCATTTGTCGGGCACGAGAGTGTCAAACTCACAAAAGAATTAAGTATGATCTCATCATGTCGAGGTGTTGACTAATTCAGCTTAGACATAAGTTAGAATTTCACCGGCTAAAAGAAGCAACCAAACGTCGACTGCTTGTGTTAGGTTTACGCTGAGATTGCTAGATATTTCCTACATCACGTGGTGACAGAATCCTTTCCAAGACATAGGTAGGATCACTTCAGAATTGCTCTACCGAACTTGGAGTATCTACAAGACTTGCCGCCTGCACTTCTCTCCATTCCACCTGTCGAGACAACGAAAGTTGCAAGAGCAGAGTTCCGCCATGGCATCGAAAGTTGCCGCAGCCTCAATCCGCCATTATCTACCGAGGCAGCATATCGTGGCAGTGCAAAACAACTTGGCCTATTCAACGTAGTTTCACACTAAGTATCAGCATAACCCCGCCCTCTCTATCGATCTGATCTCTTCCTCTTTCACTTGTGTATTTATTTACTTTTCATCTCAAACAACTATCTTACTTGTGCATTTTCTTTACTGGTGCAGGAACTACAATTCGAACCAAGCTATCCAATCCACGTGGGAGACGATATCTTATATACTATAACTTGAAAAGATTGTGCACTTGCGCTCATAAATAGAGTACACTCTAATGCTCTACAAGTTTTTGGCGCCGTTGCCAGGGATTGGTAACAACGAATTTTGTTTTTAATTTATGCACTTTTACCTCTTTATTTTTTTATTTTTTTAATCGAAAAAAAGAATTTTACAGTTTCCTTTGCTAGTGTATGACCAGGGCGAATTCAAAAGGAAAAATTCTCTTCTATGACGATATCGAGTGTAGAGCAAGAGAACTCAAGAACGAACTCAAAGTAACCCTAGGGAAAAACAAAGAAGAAAAGGTAAACATGGACCCAGCCAATAATGATGTGAACGACAGGAATGGGTAGCAAAATTTTCCGCCCAGAGAACCGCAAGATCCACCAAGGCAAGACCCACCTCTTCCGCCCAAGCATCCCCAGAATGTTCGAACTACCAGAGATTATCTGGAACATGATTTCAGAGGGTTCGATATGACAATGACAGAACCTGAGATTGAGGCGGACCACTTCGAGCTGAAGCTTGTCATGTTTAACATGATCAACATATTAGGGCAATTTGGAGGGACTGCCACAGAAGATGCTCGGCAGCACTTGAGAGGATTCTTGGACATCTGTAGAGCATTCAAAATACACAGGGTCCATCAAGACGTCCTGAGGCTGAGATTATTCCCCTATTCGCTGAGGGATAGGGCAAAATAGTGGTTAAACAACCAGCCAGCAGGATCGTTCAACACCTAGATAGAATTGTGCAAGGACTTCCTGGACCGTTTTAGCCCGTCCAATGTCATAGACAAGCTGCGGAACGAGATAACAGCCTTCCGCCAAGGGGATGATGAGCCGATGTATGAAGCATGGGAGCGGTACCAACAGATGATGAACAATTGCCCACTACATGGTCTTCCAGCTTGGACTCAAGTATCAATATTCTACAATGGGGTGAACTACCCAACACGAATGATGATTGATGCCTCAGCCAATGGGATCATCCTTGATAGACCACCAGAAGAGGCACTGGGGATTCTGAACCAAGCTGCTAAAAATGATTACAAGTATCCAACATCCCGTCGAGGCAGCGTTAGGCGGCCAACAACTGTAAACGAGGTAGGAGCCTCTGAATCTGTCAATGCCCGCCTTGACACGCTGATAGAGCTGGTCATGAGCATCACGAAACCTGTTGGGAAGGCCTACGAGGTAAAGGATGTGGAGCCGTTCTGTGACGAGTGTGGGGGCAACCATGACTCCTCTGACTGCACCGCATCTGCCAACTTTATGGGAAGATATGAGAGGAATAGCAGACTTTCCCAGAACACTTACAACCCTGGATTGAAGAGCTATCCCAACCTCTCATGGAGCAACCCAAGGACTGCTTCAAACCCACAAAAGCAATAGAATACGAGCACTTCTTCTTTAGTATCTACCTTGCATAGTTTCATATCCCGTACAAATGATTTTATTTCTAATACGAATAAATTCATTGACAAAACTGAATCGTTCATCTACAGGACAGAAAGCAGGATGAACAGGCAAGAAGCAGTGATAAAAAATCTGGAGACTCAGTTCGAAAAGTATCAGTACTAGGCCTATGGGTGGATTACCTAGTGACACTGAAATAGCGAAAGGGAAATCTCATGAACAGTGCAAAGCAACAACAACCAGAAGCGAAATAACACTACAGAACCCATCCATGCTTCTTGTAAGAGAAACAACACTTGTCGAATCAGTCCAAGCCACCAGACAACCTGCCGCGGCAGCACCAGTTGAAAGCAACAAGGAACCAGAACAGGAACTGGTGGAAGACATCATGAATGAATGGCCAAATTCTAAACCAGCTACCTCCTATCAAGATAGGATGCCCATCAAAGTAAAAACTGTCGGCCCCGCACTTCCACCACCATTTCCACAAAGATTGAAGAAACAGAAACAAGAGATGCAATATAAAAAATTCCTGGACGTTCTAAAGCAAGTCAAAAGCATTGGTAGAGTTGATTGAAAAATTCCAAGCTATGCCAAGTTCTTAAAAGATATGGTATCCAAGAGAACATGGATCGGGGAATTTGAGACAATGGCAGTGAGGGAAGGATGTATGACCATGTTGCACAATAAGGCGCCGCCCAAACATAAAGATCCAGGCAGCTTCATAATACCTTGCAAAATAGGCAGCAACCACTCAGTACGAGCCCTATGTGACTTAGGGGCGAGCATCAACTTAATGCCCAAATCCGTCTTCCAGAAACTAGGAATATGAGACGCCCGCCCAACAAAAGTAATGCTCTAGTTGGCTGACAAAAAATACGTACAACCAGAAGGAAAAATTAAGGACATCCTGGTAAAGGTGGACAAATTTATTTTCCTTGTCGATTTTCTGGTACTAGACTGTGAAGTAGATGAAAAGACACCAATAATCTTGGGGCGACCATTCCTTGCTACGGGCAGAACACTGATTGATGTGGAAAAAGGTGAACTTACGATGAGGGAAGACGATCAACAAGTAAAATTGAATGTTTTCCAACCCATGAGGCAAGCTGGTGATCCGAAAGAATGCCAGCTAATGGAAGCCATCTCGGAATTCAATTTTGCAGTCAATAGACCCTGCCTACAGCAAGACTGCACGGGCAGCAACCTCGACATCTGTTTCGGCAGCCATTTAAATACCTTCCTAGAAGATGAACAACGCAATGAGTGGACAGAGCATGAACTGGAAGAACAAGAAGAAGCATATTGGATAGCAAATAGGCCAGGTAAGTACTTTGAACCACTGAATTACACAAAGAAGGGGGCAAAATGTTCAAATCATTCACCGAACAACCTCCCACTCTTGCGTTAAAAGCCTTACCTGCACAACTTAAGTATTTTTCATGGGACCTAATGATACCTTGCCAGTAATAATTTCTTCCAAGTTGTAGCCTAGACAGAAACAACAATTGACAACACTGCTGTAGAAGCATAAGAAGGCAATAGGCTGGACCATAGCAAACATAAAGGGAATAAGCTCGGCCATTTGTATGCACAAAATCCAGCTTGAGCAGGACTAAAAGGGAACTGTTGATGCCTAAATGAGATTAAATGAGGCCATGAGAGAAGTTGTTAAAAAGGAGATCATCAAGTGGTTAAACGTTGGTATCATATATCCTATCTAAGACAGCGAATGGGTAAGCCTAGTACAACGTGTGCCCAAGAAAGGTGGCATAACTATGTTAAGCAATGACAATAACGAGTTAATACCAACTAGAACAATAACTACTTGGAGAATATGCATAGATTACCGCAAGTTAAATAAAAAAACTAAAAAGGATCACTTTCCATTACCTTTCATTGATCAAATGCTTGACTGCCTTGCTGGCAAACCCTGCTATTGCTTTTTGGATGGATATTCAGGTTATAACCATATTGCCATAGCATCGGAGGACCAGGCCAAAAGAACCTTCACCTGTTCATATGGCATCTATGCTTTTCGAAGAATGCCATTCGGTTTGGGCAACGCCCCGACCACATTCCAGCGATTCATGATGGTTATCTTCTCCGAAATGATAGAAGATTTCATGGAAATCTTCATGGATTACTTCTCTGTCTTCGGCGGCAGCTTCGACAGCTGCCTCGGAAACCTTGAAAAAGTACTCACAAGATGCGAGGAAGCAGACCTAGTACTTAATTGGGAAAACTGCCACTTTATGGTCGATGAAGGCATAGTCCTGGGCCATAAAATTTCTTCATAGGGAATAGAGGTAGACAAAGCCAAGATTAAAGTAATTTTCAACTTGCTGACGCCGATCGCTGTCAAGGGCATTTGGAGCTTCCTGTGACACGCATGTTTTTATCACAGATTTATTGAGAATTTTTCTAAAATCTCTAAACCGCTATGTACTTTTCTAGAACAGGACAACCCGTTTAACTTTGATGAGGCATGCCAAGAGGCATTCAAAACCTTAAAGGAAGAACTAGTGACAACACCTGCGGTGGTCCCCCTGATTAGAGTCAACCCTTTGAATTTATGTGTGATGCTAGTGATAATACCATCGGCGCCGCCCTAGGACAGCGCAAAGATAAAATCTTTCATGTAATCTACTACGCCAGAAAAACACTAAATCCTACCCAAACCAACTACACCACTACATAGAAAGAGTTGATGGTTGTAGTGTTCGCATTCGGTAAGTTTCGGCCCTACCTTACTGGCACCAAGGTGATAGTACACACATATCATTCTGCCTTAAGGTACTTGTTCGCAAAGAAGGATGCAAAGCCCCACTTGATCAGTTGGATCCTGTTGTTGCAAGATTTTGACCTAGAAATTTGAGGTAGGAAGGGCACAAAAATCAGAAGGCAGAACATCTCTCTCGGCTTGAGAATGGACAAGAGAAGACCTCCAACAACGAAATTCAGGATGCATTCCCTGATGAACAGTTGCTACTAGCCTCTGCTTTGGTAGCCTCCTTGGAAGCTGATGGCATCTCACTTGCCGCCCACGAAGAGGCCGCGACAGCAGCATCGATGGACACACCCTGGTACGTAGACATTGTGAATTATTTAGTATCTGGTGTTTTGCCCTATGAACTTAACTTTCAAGGAAAGAAACGATTCCAACATGATGCTAAGCATTATTTTTGGGACGAGCCTTTCTTGTTTAAAAAGTACGTAGACCAAGTTATCAGACAATGTGTCCTAGAGGATGAACAGCAAGCCATACTCTCACAGTGCCATGCAGCACCATATAGAGGCCATTTTGGAGGGCAACGCACGTCACCAAAAAAGCTTCAATCAAGTTTCTTTTGGCCAATACTACATAAAGACGCTCAAGCATTCTACAAATAGTGTGACAGCTGCCAAAGAACAGGAAACATATCAAGAAGGAAGGAAATGCCCCTACAAAAAATCTTGGAAGTTAAGTTATTCGATGTTTGGGGGAAAGATTTTATGGGACCATTCCCATATTGATGTGGTAATATGTACATCCTTCTAGAAGTGGACTATGTTTCCAAGTGGGTGGAAGCCATTGCTACCCCTCACAATGATGCAAAGATCGTTCATAGGTTCTTACGGAAGAACATATTCACAAGGTTCGGAGTTCTAAGAGCAATCATTAGTGACAAGGGCACCCATTTCGATAACAAATTGAATGCCAAGGTACTCCAGAAAGTTGGGGTCAAGCACAAGATTGTCGCGGCATACCATCCACAAACTAATGGGCAGGCAGAAACTTCGAAGAGGGAAGTCAAGGCCATTTTGGAGAAAGTTGTAAACCCAAGTAGGAAAGATTGGTCATTAAAATTAGACGACACTCTTTGGGCATATCGGACAACATACAAAACACCACTAGGGATGTCCCAATATCGTCTAGTATACGGAAAGGCCTTCCACTCACTGTCAAAATAAAACACAAGGCGTATTGGGCAGTCAAGGTAGTGAAGATGGACTGGAAACAGGCTGGCGAAAATAGACTACAGAATCTGACAGAATGGAGGAATTCCAGCGGGAGGCATACAAGAACGCCAAGTTGTACAAGGAAAAAGTAAAAAAAATGGCACGACAACAAGATTCAGCAGCGGTAGTTCCTGCTCGGGAAGCAAGTGTTGCTGTTTAATTCCCGCCTCAAGCTATTTCCTGGGAAGTTAAAATCCAGATGTTCAGGACCGTTCAAAGTAGTCCAAGCCTTCCCACATGGTGTCGTGACAGTAAAACCAGTGAATGAAGGGACATAATTCAAGGTTAACGGGCAGCAACTAAAGCACTATACAGGAGATTTTGTCCCAAAACAACAGGAAGAATTCACATTGGGGGATGCCCACCCCACTGTGACATAATTTTTTTTTCCACATCTTTACCGCTTTAGTAGGAGTAGGTTTTAGGACTAGGTTTTATTCTTTTCATTTAAATTTTCTTAATACCGTCTCACAATCAATTATGCAGGTCCAAACCCTTAATCAAGATCGCTAAGCACAAAAAAGGGTAGCAATGCTAAGCCGCTACCGTGACCTGTCACTGACAGCGGACAACCCCTTGAAATCCTCTACAACATCTGACTAAGCCTAAGTCTTCTTCCCTTTTTCTTGTCTTATTTTTCTTTTTCTTGTTATTTTATTTTTTTGTGCATTGAAAGCAATGCCCATCTTAAGTTTGGGGGGATAGCTCTTACATCATTTGTCTAGGCATGCTTAGTAGCATATAGGTTGCATTGTACTTGCCTTAGTAATAATCGGAAAAGAAAAATTTGTTATAACTTGTGCCTATGATAGATTAGTCGATTACTTACTTTCGTACAAAATTAAAAATGAACTTAATATGGGAAATGCATGAAAAAAGACATAGAATTTTTTTCTTTTTGCCAAAAATATCAAACACCTTTGTTACTTGCTGAATTTGTTAGAATATCTAATGAACATTGCCTGCTTTTTTTAGAATTGTTTGCAAAAGTTCTAACAATGGTTGTAGGTAGCCGCCGAGGCAAGCAAAAGAAATAGAAAAATACAGCATTGCCAAGGTAGTAGAAAAAAACATTGTTGTTTTACCCTAGAGGTGCCCGCAACAGGCTCTAGGAAGAATCATGTGCAAGGACACTCCGCTGCTATCAAAGTCCATGAATCTGAAAGTTTTGAAGTGATAGACAAATTAGCATAAGTGAATGAAAGTGTTCACGAGATGACTCTACTCCAAGGGTTCGGGGTTTTGTAGTTTGCTCCTATCTTAATCTCAGACCTAGAAGAGTAGTTGTGATAAGCTGAAGCCCTCATTGCCATGATTAAAATAATGTGCTTAGCTGTGCTGCTTCGGCATTAACCTTATATATCGTAACAACAACTTTATTTATTTAGTTATTCTGCATATTCAGCATGTATACAGTCCTGTACACATTGCACTGGCATTAGAAATTAAATCTGAGTTATTTTCTTGCTAAATTCCCTTCACTAAATTAATATAGGTGCCACGGCCTTGAGGTATGAAATCAAGTTGAAAATAGGTTTTTCTTTCTTATTATTATTAGAGCAAGTATGTTTAGGCTGCATTGCTTGAGGACAAGCAATAGTTCGAGTTTGGGGTGTGTAAAGTGTCACATGTCCTATATTTTATGCACATTCCATCTCATATTATTGCTCTTTTTAGTATATCTTAGGCATAATTAGGATCATGCATTACATTTTACAGCATTTCTTCGCTTTACCTTGTTTTTATAGATTATCTTTTAATTGGTGAAGAAAAGTATTGTTTTAGTGTATTTTTGGTTTTAGGTACTAAAGAATGACAGAGGGAAAGAGGAGCTGAGTATGTGATGCTGAGGCAGCAAACCAGGGAGTTATACTAACGCAGTTTCTAATAGAGACAGTAGCTGTCGAGTGCTACCGTCGCTGATCGTGCTGCCCACAGCAGCAAACTATGGAGTTGGAGAACCAGAGTGCGATTTGTAGAGCTAAAAACCCTGATTCTATTGATGTCATACACTCGATTTTCCGACGTCTGTAGCAGCGGGAAAAGCCGCCAAAGTGAAATCTCAAGATTACTTGCGGAAAAAGGCAGCGTGATAAAATCCACATTCAACTCAAAGAAGTCAGAGTTTAAAGTCACATTTAATTTGGAAAGATACTTTTGAAGACTTCTACTTCAAGAAGGATTAAACCTAGCTATTATCTATAAATACTCATTGTAATTCTAATTCAAAGCATCTTAGGTTTTCTCTAGACAAAGCTTAGGTTTTCTACCGCTGATATGTTCTAAACTTTTCTTGAGTTTGGGGTTAAGTTGTAAATTATTTGTGAGAACGATTTTTTAGGTTTTTCAAGTTTTTTTGCAATAAAATATTCCAAGTTTGCTTAATTCATGTTCTACACTTCTTTAATTAGTTCCAAAAGTCTAGTTGACAAAATCCATTTGTCGGGCACGAGAGTGTCAAACTCACGAAAAGATTAAGTATGGAACTTACCGAATGCGAACACTACCGCCTGTGTTAGGTTTACGCTGAGATTGATAGGTATTGCCTACATCACGTGGTGACACAATCCTTGCCTAGACATAGGAAGGATCACTTTAGAATTGCTCTGCTGAACTTGGAGTATCTGCCAGACTTGCCTCCAGGACATCTCTCCATTCCACTTGTCGAGACAGTGAAAGTTGCAAGAGTAGAGTTCTGTCGTGGCATCGAAAGTTGTCAGAGCCTCAATCCGCCATTACCCGCTGAGGCAGCATATCGTGGCAACGCAAAATAACTTGGCCTATTTAACGCAATTTCACACTAAGCAGCAGTATAACCCTGCCCTCTCTATCAATATGATCTCTTCCTCTTTCACTTGTGTTTTTATTTACTTTTCATCTCAAACAACTATCTTACTTGTGCATTTTCTTTACTGGTGCATGAACTACAATTCGAACCAAGCTGTCTAATCTTTGTGGGAGACAATATCTTATATACTATAACTTGACAAGAGTGTGCACTTACGCTCATAAATAGAGTACACCCTAACGCTCTACAGCATCCTGGTAGTACTAAGATGTATCATGAATTGAAGGGTGAGTACTATTGGGTTGGGTTGAAGAGGGGTGTCACAGAATTTGTGAAAAAGTGTATAGTTAGTCAACGCGTGAAAGCTGGGCATCAATTTCCTTCCGAGGTGTTGCAACTTTTGAAGATACCATAATGGAAATGGGAAAGGATTACGATGGATTTCGTGTTCGGTTTGCCTTTGACCCCGTCAATGAAGAATTATATTTGGGTGATTGTAGACCGTCTGTGCGCACTTCATAGCTGTGCATACTACGTATACGTTGGATAAGCTGACAGAGTTGTACATTGCTGAGATAGTGTGTTTGCATGGTGTACCTAAATCTGTAGTTTCAGATAGAGATATGAGGTTTACAGCAAGGTTTTATGAGTGTTTGCATAAAGCTTTGGGTACACTGCTTAATTTCAATACCTCCTATCATCCTCAAACGTATGGACAGTCTGAGCGAGTTATCCAAGTGCTGGAGGATATGTTGTAGTGCTGTGTTATAGATTTCCAAGTTTCTTGGGAGAAACAGTTTCCTTTGGTGGAGTTTGCTTATAATAATAACTTTCAAGTTAGTATACAAATGGCTCCGTATGAAGCCTTCTATGGTAGGAAGTGTAGGATGCCTCTTTGTTGGGTGGAAGCGGGGAAAAGTTAGTTTCTTTGCCGGATTTGCTTAAGGGAACGAAGGAAAAGATAAAGCTTGTTTGTGATCGGTTGAAGGTGGCTTCAGATCGTCAAAAGTCCTACGCAGATTTGAGGCGTAGGGAGATTGAGGTTGCGGTTGGTGATCACGTGTTTTTGAAAGTATTGCCTTGAAAGAAGGTGATGAGGTTTGGACGTAAGAGTAAGCTTAGTCCAAGGTTTATTAGACCATACGAAGTTGTGGAACGTGTTGGTCCTGTTGCGTATCAGTTGAGGTTACCTCCCTAGTTGGAGAAAATTCATGATGCGTTTCATGTTTCGATGTTGCGGAGGTATAGGTCGGATACGTCGCATGTTATGCCGGTTGAGGACATTGAGTTGAAACCGGATTTGACTTATGATGAGGAACCTATTTAGATTCTTAATTCTAGTAGCAAAGTTCTTCTTGGTAAGACGATTGAACTTGTGAAAGTGTTGTGGCGACATCGAGGAGTTGAGGAGGCCACGTGGGAAAGCAAGGCAGACATGTTGAGGCAGTTTCCACACCTATTTCCTCCAAGTAAAATTTCGAGGATGAATTTCCTAAGCGGGGGAGAGTTGTAACGCCTCGGTTTTGAGCTTAAGAGTTAGCCGAGTTCGGCTAAGTGGTTCGGGTGAACCAGTTCGAGTGGGTTAGGCTAGTTTCGGGATTAATTTGAAATAAAAGGTTTTTGAGGGAGATAAAATATGGAAAATATTTTATAATCTTAAAATAATGTCTTGAAGGTTTTGGAGAGTTCAATTTGATAAAATTGGACTGATTTAATTGCTATTTTGAAAATGGTGACTAAATTGTAAAAATTGCAAAATATGTTTTAATGACTAAATTGAAGAGTGTCAAGGCTTAGAATCTTTAGGGAGCTATTAAACCAAGGTGTTATCAGCCTTTTCCCTTGTCTTATTATTTTTTAAAAGATTTAATTAATTGATTTATTAAATGGGATTTAATAAAAAAGGATTTTAAAAGGCTAAAATATTTTCTTACGCAACTACTTTTCTCCTAAACTTTCCTCTCGACTTTCCCATCAGCCAAACTATCTTTTCATCACTAAAATCTCCAGAGATTCATCTCTTTTCATCCACTTTTTATTTCTAAATGATTCTCATTGATTTCTACATCAACTAGCTATGGATTTCTTGAAGGTTTTCATCTAAATCATTGCAATCAAGGGGAAAAGCTTGTATTAGAGGTGATCTTTCCTTTCTCTCCTCTAATCAAGGTTCTTTAATGAAATTCCCAAGTGTTTGAATCTATAATTGTGTTTATTAATGCGGTTTTATAATCAAATTGGTGACAATGGTTAGATCAAGCTTTGAAAAAAAGATGATTTCTCAATATTTTTGTAATACTACTGTTATGATTGTTTTGAGATTAATTTTAATCATCCTTTGGATGTTAAATGATGATGAAATAAAGGTTTTATAATAGTAATCCCGAAATGAGTTGGATCTCTAGTTGTTAGATTGCTAGATTTGGGGGTTTGTGGTGATAATGTAGTTCTGGTGTTGCTGGAGGTGTAAGGATGCAATTAGATTGTTTTTTTTTATGTTAATTGATGATCAAAAATGAATAGAAGAGTTAGGTTTTGGGTAGGAAGAGTTTGTAGTGTAATCGAAGGTATTTTTGGTTGTTTCGGATGAACGTATCGGAAGCAATCGGTGAAGTTTTGTGAGCTTTGATTGATTGGATTTGCGTCGGCGAGTGAGAATGAGAATTTAAGTTTTGAAAAGCTTTAAAAGATGATTTGGGAACTTAGTGGTAAGCTTGAAATGCTTAACTAAGTTCGGAAGTAAGTAAAATGATTTTCTCTCTCGGTTTTGCTATTATGTGATGATTTATGCACTGTTTTGGTTTAATGGATTTATCTACTGTTAAAGCATGTTTTAAGAATGTGTTTATTGTTTTTAATAATGTGATGTTGAAAGATGCACATGGTAAGTGATCCTCGTCAGTATATGACTTATACTTGTGATTTTAAGCATGATTTAATGCTTAGGAATGTGAATTATTGATGATGCTTTAAAAACAGTGAGGTATGTGTTAAATGAGAATTATATTGGAAAGTGATGTTGTAAAAATGGTTTGTAAATGATATTGGATATAGTTAATTGGCTATAGGATTGAGTGCACTATAAAAAGTCACCTTGGATGTCAAGGGGTTGGTGTCTCGTGTCTCCGTCCAGGTACCTTAATGATCGAGGAGGTTGGTGTCTCGTCTCTCGTTAGTGGTTAAGCATCTAACCGATGATAAGGTTGGTATCCCTATGGGTTGTGATTGTGCCCGGTTGATATAGTACCTATGGTTGTGAATGTACCAACTCTGGTTAAGATGGCTTGAAGTGTCGAGTAGACACTTGTTGAATCCGTGTATCCGATATGTGGTTTTGAGTTGTGAACTTGTTATATAATCACTTGTAAGCCAATATAATTGATGATGTATCATGAGATGGTTTATGTTGCATAATGTGGTTTATGCATGTTTTACTCTTTAAGCTTTGCATATAGTGCTATGCATGGGAAGGCTTAAATAAAGTGTGGAATTGGAATGTGTTGATGAATCATAATACATGAGCATGTGGTTTAAAATGTTGATATTTGTTTAAGGAAAGTGCACGGTTTTAAGAGGGCATGATGGTTTTCAAATGATGTTTAGTAAATTGAAATGAGATTTCAACGTGAACATGAAAAATGGTTATAATGCATTGATGGTGTTTTGCTTTTGAGCCTCCTCACTAAGCCTTGTGTGCTTACGCTCTCATTTTTTCATCAATGTAGATAATTTAGGTTATGGAGGCAGCAAGTAGCAAGGGATCGCAAGAGACTTCATTTGAGAATGTATGTTTCGGTTTAGACATAAGGGCAATGGGGGATCCGTTGTGTTGTTGGAAGATTTATGTAAACTCCCTTTTGAGCAAGTTTGGTTTGTTGTTTTAGACTTGTAAATGGCCTTTGGTTTTTGGTTTATGCTTTCCTTTGATTTTGGTATCATGCTTGGTTTGACAATAGGTTGCATGCCTATAGTTTACCTTTGATATAAATTGTCACAGACCAACTTTCCATGACCGAGCCAGCCGCACCCATAGGTGCTGACCTTAGTGCACCACGTCCTTCACCCGACCGAGGGACCCAAGTAGTTGCCAACACCACGCACCAAGGGGCCATGCACAACGCCCTTTGTGGTGTTCGCATCCTAGAGAGCCGAGCTAGGCCACTTCCAGCGCACCATGGGGCCTTGCCAAGCACCCCATGTGCTGCCCACGAGAGTTGGACCCGAGGGAGCCCATTACACGCACCCGAAGGGGCCTTGCCATGCACCCTCCATGCCGCCCAAGCAATGGAGCCCGACCTTGCACCCGACGTGCACACCAAGGAGGCCGAGTCTACACCCGATGTGCACATCGAGGGGCCTAGGGGAAGCCCATCCGAGTTGCCCACACCCCTGGGGCCCGATTTAGCACCTAGCATGCTAAAGAGGGGGTTTTGGACATAAGAACCGGGCCATGCCAAGTCCAATCCGCCCAAGCATCCAAGACCCAAGCCAAGGTGTCATCCTTTGACCAACACACAAGGAAAGCTTTCTTTCTTGGAGCCACAATTGGGGAAACAAGCCAATGGCACCAAAGCAATGATGTCATTTGCACATATCTTAGGCAACTTTGTAATAGGATGATAGACTTGCCACTTATAAGAGATTCTTTTTGTAAGACTCATCCAAAGCCATTGGATCGAGTCTTTCGTAGCCATTGGATCGAGGGGGCCAAGGCTATAAATAGAGCCTTCCCCCATCCTTTGTAATCATTCCACGCATTCCACATTTCATTCTTCTTTGTCTTTTAATAGGAGAAGGCATCGAGTACTCTTTTCTCCCCGTCTAGGCTTAGGGGGAGTTTTTAACGAGGCTCTTTGCTTAGAAAATAGTATGTCTCTCTTATCTTGTCTTGCCTAGCCATCACCCCCATTTTCCACAAAGCTTCTGCCGCATAAAGTTCGAAGCACTCCAGCTTAGATATTCGAAGGCTGACTTAGTCTTCGATTTAAGATCGACGACTAAGGCCGCACAGGTTGGCGAGTCAAAACCTAGCATGTGACAAATGGTATCAGAGCCAAACTATGTGCTAGCTGTGAGTTTACCAAGCGCTCTTTGTGCTGTGTAGCGAGTCAAGTGGACGAGCATGTGCCTCGCACCCTAATGAGGGGGTGTTCGCGAGTGGGTCCTCTAGAAATAAATTGAGACGAGGACGGTAGGAAGGAAGCCGTAGTGAAAGTTCACCAAGCACTCGTAGCCGCATGTGTCGGAGCCTCAGTGAAGAGGGCGAGCAAGCAGGGAATTGCACACGAGATCTGGGAAAGAGCTTTCTCCCCATGCACGAGGGCGTGCATGAATTGAGTGGGGGAGATTGTCACGGTCTGTTCGCGTGATAGGCGAGACCGTGACGGGATGCTTGCTGGTTGTGCTTAATGCACGATAGCAATAAGGGTGTAGTACATGTCGTACAGCCATCCAGTCCTCGGATGGGCGTGCTGGTTAGGCACCACACTGGTCGGGAGCTGTCCCCACTTCCCTGATGAGCCCATGGGAGGGCGAAACCAGTAAGCATCAGATATGGAAAAGGCTTAGCCTCGGACGTGTGGGAGCCCTGAGGTGTCGCACGGGGGAGATGTCCCTGCGCCTAGACTCTGACCCTGTGACAAAATGCTCATGTTATGATGGTGTTTATGCCATGTTTGATTGAGGATGGATGTTTAGGCATGTTGTATGCATGTTGGATTGTTTTTGTATGGATTAAAATGTGAAACACCTTCGAGGTTGTTTCGATACAAGCCCGAGCTTCGAGACACTTGACCCTATACCGATATGGATGTTTCAATACAGGGCAACCTGTACCAAAACACCCAGCTGTTAAGTTCGTTATTGGAATCTTTTGAAGTTCCATTATTTACGGTTTGGTCCCTAAATGTTGTGGATGCAATTAATTGATCTTGTATGATTTTTTTGAGTTGAGATTTGACAGAGATGCATGTAATGTAATTAATTAAAGGTTCGTAACTTAAAAGTGGAATAAGTCCCTGTAATTTACTAAAATTACAAAATGGTCCCTAAAATGTGTTTGCATGCAATCGAGTCCCTAAACGTTGTCTGATTCAATTGCAAATTGTTTCACTGCGAAGTTTATTACTTAGGATAATAATG
This sequence comes from Hibiscus tridactylites, assembly GCA_958450335.1. Taxonomy (NCBI): domain Eukaryota; kingdom Viridiplantae; phylum Streptophyta; class Magnoliopsida; order Malvales; family Malvaceae; genus Hibiscus; species Hibiscus tridactylites. Next base: position 18,701,011 of record OY288289.1, on the reverse strand, counting down.
AGCATCTAGACAAGAAAAAAATAAAAAATTAGGGTCATCTATTGGAGGAAACTTCTTGGTTTTCTTCAATAATCCCCGTATGACATGTTCAGTTCAATCTATCGCCCAGACTGGGTCGAGGGGGTTACAAAGAAACTCCCAAGCCACCTTGGACTGTCGTGAACCACTCAAGCTTGCTGCTTCTCTCAAAGGCCAACAAGAACACTCCTTGGAGCATTAACAATGGAGAACACCACACGAAGAAGATAAAGAAAGGCGTCGCCTTCCTCTCTTTCTTAGCTCACCTAAAAATATTCTTTTTCAGCTCTCCCTTTAATGTGAGTGTCTTTTCCATTATATAGTGGGGGATCCTAAGGTTTCGTGCCCTAAATTCCAAGGGAATATTTCTTTCACATGTGGGCTCACAGTTGGCTAATTGGTTCACATGTCAGGCTGCACAGTGTCCTCATCTCCTTGTCTTCTAGTGCGCCCAGAAATGCAATCCAACACACTGTAGCATTCTGCCTTTACCTTGCTATGCTCCTCATTTCTCTGCACATCACCACAACAACCCAAACCTTCCCAAGCAGCATCATTCAAGCAAATAAACAAAGAAAACTAAACAAGCAACATCAAATGTTATGAACTAAATGCATCTATATGCTAGGAAATGAGATAAAATGGGCTTGATTACTTACAATAACTTAAGTAAAAAAGCGTAGAAAGTTAACCTTTTTCAAGGTTAAAACACCCACAAACTTAAGCTATTGCTTGTCCTTAAGCAATGAACAAAAACAAACTGATAAATGCTACAGCATAAAATCAGATCACGACAAAGCTATATCAAAATTTCAGTCCTCAAAACAAATAGGCTCAATCATGAAAGACATCTTAAGATTTTAAGAACTACTCCTATAGGGAAAGATCCTAAGGAATGCAAGTGTGATGACTACATGTTTTTCAAACTTAACAAAGTTATAAAATAATTGGTTAAGTTCTCAAGTCTGCCATAGTTTTTTTGTGCTTTGAGGGGTGTCAGCTCATCACAACTATTTTCCCTAACTCTAGATGAGTATGGAGAAAACATATCACCCCCGAGCTAGTAAATAGAGTAATTGTGTGACAACTTTCATTCACTCATTTGAGTTGCTACCATTTATTTAAGTATAGAATCCAGGAAAAACAGTCAAAGCGGAGCATCCCTCTTAGCTATGCTTTAGCATTTATTCATACTTCAAACAGGAATAGAAACAACTTAAAGCTTTTAAGCCTTCATTTTTCTATGAAGCTCATTCTATACATATTTAATCTAAAGCATACGAGTGTTCTTTCACCAAAAAATATCTAACCTCTATAAGCATAAAGAACATACAATCGTGTAGCAATTACATACCAGAGAATCACGTCCTATAGGGAGTTCTACCAATCTCAAGAGTCATAAAAATTTAGTCAATTTATATTCATAACAATTAAGTTCTCATCATCGGACATCCTCAATTTTTCATAGAACTGTCATTGACCTAACAAAATGCTATAGAAAAATCTGTTCATTACTGAATGCTAATGCAAATGTATAACTATGGGAACTAACACCCCCAAACTTGAAAGATAAAGTGTTCTCAATGCATAAAAATAAAATGAAATAATCTAAAACGCTGATGCAAATGCAAGTTACCTCCTAAAAATCTACTTTGGTGTTGTGGTCTTGGTGTCTTTGAGCTTGATTTTGGGATTCTTCCTAGTTGCTGCAATGGGCTCATTGGCCTCATCTTGTGGGTTTGGCTGATTGGGCGAATTTTCCTCAGTCGGCTGGTTGGGCGGATCTTCCTCATTTGGCTTGTCATCGATAACAATGTCGGAATCGTCATTAGATGGGGCAGTCCATGAACGCATTGTCGTGCGCTTCAGGTGACTCCTTGGTTTTGTTGTAGCATCCGGAGTCGGGGCAGGTTGCGACGCTGGAGCATCTTCATCTATCTCTTCGTTGTCACTTTCAACATGGACAAGCTCTTCAACTGGGGGTTCTTGTGGTGGCAGGGTACTCATGGTAGCTTTTCCTTTCCTTTGCCTCGTCGTCTGAGGGCTTTGTCGCACAGTGGTAGTAGCTGTTTTAGGAGCAAGTGTTTGGTACGGAGAAGGTTCTCGACGTAGGGCATTTGGTGGGCGCTTTGCTATAGTATTCTTTGGAGCTATTGTAGTTTGTGTGCCTAGCTGGTTCTTTTTGGGCAGAAACAACTCATCGGGGAAGTTTGAAAATTCGATCTCCGTGTGTGGAAACGTCTCCTTGAAATAAGAGTTGAGAGACGTGCCCCTTTCCTTGATATACTTGAAATAAGTTGCTAGGCTTCCCTTCATCTCATCCATCTCCTCTTGCATGCGTTTGGCAGAGGCAACAAGGGCTACTATTCTTGCTGCAACAATAGTTTTGGCTCCACCCTCCAATATTTCTGCTGGAGCATCCTCATTGAATCCCCTCAAACCAGGAATTTGGTATGGGGTTATAGAAACCAAGCCCTTGTCGATCTTGTCTTATTGAGGGTCCTCGTAAACCTACTTCTTGTGGCACAGTGTCGTAATGAGGTTGGGGAAGATGAGCAGGCTCGATTTCCTCTTTAAGCATGAATAAAATTTATCGATGATGGTTTTACCATATCTATCAATCGATTTTTGAAGATAAAATGCAAAAGGAGCAGCATGGAGATGTGCACAGTGGCCGTTAGAAGGTGGGCATTAGGCGTGTCTTGAGGTTGTGGTTCCAAACCTTGGCCTTCGGCTTCAATCATCCATGCTCTACCGACATAGTGGCTGGATACAACTGTGTCCCACTGAAGCACTGTAACACCACTCGCTCGGGTTAGGAGCGAAGGGCGTTAGGGTTTTGCGGAACTAAATCGGAACTATTAAACATATAACGTTCACCACAAACATAGAATTCTAACAAATAGGTAGGCTAAGAGAAACTATAACTTAACATTATCAAATATGTTACAATCTTAATCATACCTAATCGTATAAGCTAACACAACAATGCCATTCATATAATCATGCCTCTACATTCAAACATCATAACAAGAACAACAAATCTAGATTAACCCTATGACATATTCAATCTATCATTTTACATAAAGGCACATTCGAATACTTCATACATTTAAGGTCCAATCTATTCAAACCATTCCATTCGAACATGCTTTCCTACATACTAAGGCCATACGAATCCACACATATACATGCTAGGTCTATTTTGGTTCATTTTAATCAAATAGTCTAGATACAATTCCCATTTCCTATCATTCATACAAAGATAAGATATTACATGTAAACTCTAGTAACATTTTAACTAACTCATCTAATTCATTTGTTACTATTCTAATCAACATACATACATACAAGATCATGTGCCCAAACTCATTCACATGTTTCCTAGGAAATACATCATTCGAATTATATCATGAATCCCATAGTTAATCTAAATGCATTGTCCTTAATAAAAATCAAGCATTATCACCAATAATCCAATCATAGACATCAATAGATCAACCAAACACACTAAGAGAATCATGTCACTACATCACATTGATCAATAGCTAACCAAACATAAACCTATATACATGTCTAACAAGAAGTCATACAATCTTTAAACCATATCTTCAGATAAACATTACATACCAAGATTTCTTTATATATACAAACCATATTTATTGTTCACATTTAATGTAACATCCAACCATAATGCATGTGACACAACTCTAGTTACATATCTATGCCACCTTCTAGGAGTCTAAATAAAATTTGCCAAATCATACTTGTATTTGGCTTGTGATATGCTCCCGGATCAAAACAGGATAGCTTCGAAAATCAGAACGACCTGTAGGTTTAGGAAGAAGGAAACATAAGAGAGATAAGTACGATATGTACTTAGTGAGGCAGTTCCTGTAACTATCAATTTAATTCTTTTAAATGTGTTATCTCATTTAACCAAGATTACTTGGCTAAGCTTAATACCATTTAAGAAACTCCTAGCTAATCTCAAACATGCATAAGTAGTACTTAGCTAGTCTTAACATCATCTTAACACAAGTAAACATGAAGATATAAACATTTCTAATATCAACCAAGCATGTTTCACAGTACACATTCAATAGACAAATTTCAATCCTTCAAATACATTGATTAACCATGGACCAAACATTCAAGTATCGATCATATTCTCTCTCTTTTTCATTTGAGCAGAATCATTAACCATGATAACCATATACAATTCAATACAATTAGATTGACATATAAAACACATTTCATTGATCTTATTACATGTCTTATTCAGAGTACTTATAAGTGTTTGCCTTGGTAGATAGGTGGACTAGGTAATCAAGTCTTATAAGACACTAAGTGCCAATTTCAGAGGATGCACATAGTATCAACATTCAGAGGATACACAAATGTATCAAGGTGTCTTACACACCATATTATCACATATATGATGTCCACATAGGATGCACCAAGCATCTATATCAATAGGTGCTAACAACACCACATCAGAGAGTACACAAGGTACTAATGTTTAGAGGAGCTCTAGACTCTAAGGCATGCTCTTCTACCTAAGACCAACTAGCCAACCAAAGACTTTATATGTCTTTTTAAATTTCCAGCAAGCAAATTCAAGTATTTAACAACCAATTTGCAAGATCATGTAACACTTTCACATCACAAATATACAAGTTCAATCAAGGTCATGGCTCAATCAATTTCCAGCAAGTATTTCTCATAATCTCAATCATGTATCATTCAAAAACAATAGCATAACATCAACATTTAACGCATTTCATGACTCACATATAGCCATCCAAGTAGTGTAAATCATATAAAGCATCAAACAAAGCAACTAGCTACTAACATGTGACATGCTTTCATATTTCCTTTTAATCCTTCTTCCTTTAAGATTATTACCAACTTCACATTAGATTCATTTCATGATTCAAGGTAAAAATCATAATTTAAAACATAAACATTGGTTATGACACTAGTTCTAACCCTAAGATTAACCACACTCACAATACTCCAAGCTAGGCTTGATCTTTGATCACAATGCCTTTGTTCTTCCTATTTGGCTGGCCAACCCTTGTTTCCTCCAAGGTTTCTTCAAACTCTTGATTTGGGTTTCTTATAAACATGCATGCATCTAATCTTTAATTCCAACCCTCTAGAATCCTTGTTCAAGCTTTCTAAATTCTCAAGATTTCTTCTTTTCTCTCAACTCTCTCTCTCTATTTAGTTTTTTTTTTGGTTTCGGTAGAGATATGAAAGAAAGCTGATAACTATCATTTATGGTTTAATTGTTTGATAGCCGAGTGTCATGATTCAATGACACATGGTTTGTTTTAAACCATGTTTTTCAATGCTTTAATTTAGTCATAGTATTAGTTTAATTTATGTGGTTAATATCCACCAATTTCCCACTATCATATATATTTATATGAAGGTTGGTATAACGCTAATTTCCACCATATTAATATACATATATTATTGTATTACTAATGTTTTCTGTGTTTAGTTACTATTATAACATTAATTTCATTATTTCATTGTAGTCTTTTGTTGTTGTATAAAAATGTTTACACTTTTCTTGTTAATTAATTTAGGGTTTTCAACTAGGCTATGAATTGGGGTATTACAATTCCTTCCCCTTAAAATAAATTTGTCCTCAAATTTACTTGAATTGAACAGATGAGGATATTGTTTCTTCATCGTATCCTCAGGTTCCCACGTCGATTCTTCGACTTTGTGATTCCTCCACATAACTTTTACAAGAGGTATGTTCTTATTTCGGAGTCTCTTTACTTCCCGATCAAGGAGTTTGACAGGTTCTTCTTCATAGGAGAGATCGGGATTCAATTCAACTTCTTCGGGTTGACGTATGTGGGAAGGATCAGATTGGTATCGTCTTAACATCGAAACGTGGAAGACATTGTGGATTTTATCGAACTCGGGATGAAGTGCGAGTTGATAAGCCACCAGACCTATTCTTTCAACCACTTCAAGGGGTCCGATAAAACGAGGACTTAGTTTCCCTCTTTTGCCAAATTGAAACACTTTCTTCCACAGAAAGACTTTGAGGAACACTTTATCTCCAATATCATGTTGAATGTCTCTACGCTTTTGATCGACATAAGATTTTTGTCTATCAAACGCTTGTTTCAATTGAGAGCGGATGATTTGGACTTGTTCTTCAATTTCCAGAAGCAATAGGGTTCCTAGCACCTTATTATCACAGAGTTCAGACCAGCACAAAGGTGTTCAACATTTTCTTCCATACAACGCTTCAAAAGGAGCCAATTGAATAGAAAATTGATAACTGTTGTTGTATGAAAATCCTACGAGTGGTAGTGATTTCTCCCAATTCTTCCCGAAATCGATGATACAAGCTCTGAGCATGTCTTCAAGAACTTGTATTACCCGTTCAGATTGTCTGTCACTTTGTAGATGAAAGGTTGTACTCAGATTTAGCTTAGTTCCGAGGGCTTTTGTAATGTTCTCCAGAATCGAGCTGTGAATGGAGGATCTCGATCAGAGTCAAGTGAAGTCAAGACTCAGTGCAAACGAATAACTTCCCGAATGTATAATTCACCCAAGGTTTCCAAACTGTAATTCATATGCACCGGGATGAAATGTGCGGATTTGGTGAAGCCATCAACAATTACCCATATAGCGTCACATTTTCTTGGCGTACAAGGAAGACCCGATACAAAATCCATTGTGATTTGTTCCCATTTCCATTATAGAAATTTAAGAGGTTGGAGCAATATGATAGGGACTCGATGCTCGGCTTTAACCCGCTGACAATTCATACACTTTGATACAAAGTCATTAATAGTCGCCTTCATTCCAGACCACCAATACAAAATCTTGACATCCTTGTACATCTTAACCGATCCAGGGTGGATCGAGAAAAAACTTTGATTTGCTTCTCGTAGAATTTTTTCTTGTAATTCCTTGTTATTAGGAACACAAATTCTATCTTTGAAATAGAGAAGTTCGTTCGATTTAATGAAGAAGTCAGAATTAGACTCAAGCTTAGAAACAATCTTCTGTTGTTCTGGATCAACTTGTTGAAGCTCTTTGATCCTTGTGATTAAAGTAGATTTGACTTGGAGTTCACATAGATAATTCGAGCCTTGCATAGTCGAAAATGAGCGTTGATAGCCAATGAAGCTACGAACAAACAATTCGAATAGATTACTTATGATACAAAGAAATTTTCAAATGCTTCCTTGCTTGACAAGAAAGTGTTTAAATCCTTTCTTAATTAGCAAGAAAGAATTTTGAATAGCTTTTTAGGCACTAGAATGAATGTTTCAAATTCTTTTGAGAATTTAGAATGGCTTACCAATATTCAATTTTCGACTAAGGGCGTCGGCCACCACGTTAGCTTTTCTCGAATGATAATCTATGGTCAGATCATAATCTTTGAGTAATTATAATCATCTTCTTTGTCTTAAGTTCAAGTCTTTCTGAGTGAGTAAGTACTTGATACTTTTGTGATCGGTAAACAATTTGCATCTTTCACCATACAAGTAGTGCCTCAAGATTTTGAGCACAAATACAATAGCCACAAGCTCGAGATCATGTGTAGGATAATTCAACTCGTGAGGCTCTAATTGTCGAGAGGCGTATGCGATCACGTTGCCTTCTTGCATCAAAACACATTCGAGCCCTGAATGTGATGCATCGCTATACACAACAAATTATTTTCCCAATTCTAGTTAAATAAGGACCGGAGCATGAGTCAAGGCTTGTTTGAGTTGGTCGAAACTTCGTTGATGCGCTTCCGACCACTCGAAGACTTCATTCTTCTTGAGGATTTTGGTTAATGGTGCAGCAATCACCGAAAATCCTTTCACAAACCTTCAATAATATCCAACTAAACCGAGGAAACTTTGGACCTCGCTCACATTTCTCGGAGGTCTCCAATCTAATATGGTTTGAATTTTCTTGGAGTTGACTTTGATTCCTTCAGCTGATATGACATGTCCGAGGAATGAGACTTCCGATAACCAAAATTCGCACTTAGTGAACTTGGCAAATAGTTGTCATTCTCGGAGTGTTTGAAGCACAATCCGAAGATGACCAGCATGTTTTTCATTGTTCCGGGAGTAGACAATGATGTCATCAATGAAAATGACAACGAACTTATCGAGATAAGGTTTGAAGACTCGATTCATCAGGTCCATGAACATAATAGGGGTATTCGTTAACCCGAATGGCATTACTAGGAATTTGTAATGACCATATCAAGTTCTAAAAGAAGTTTTGAGCACATCTTCTTCCTTCACCCTCATTTGATAATAACCCAATCGAAGATCGATCTTGGGGAACACGACTGCATTTTTGAGTTGATCAAACAAGTCTTCGATCCTAGGCAAAGGATATTTGTTTTTGATGGTTACTTTGTTCAGTTACCGGTAATCAATGCAAAGCCGCATCGTACTGTCTTTCTTTTTCATGAACAGGATAGGAGCACCCCAGGGAGGTATACTGGGTCGGATGAATCCTTTGTCCTCTTGTTCTTGTATTTGCTTCTTAAGTTCTTTCAGCTCAACAGGTGCCATACGATAGGGCGTAATGGACACCGGACTTGTTCTAGGTTGAACTTCAATCTTGAATTCTACTTCTCGAGTTGGAGAAAGGCTAGGGAGTTCCTCGAGAAAGACATCAAAGACTTCAGACACAATCGGCATTTCAAGTAAGCCGAAATCAAGTTCATCTTGCAAAAATATATATCAGTTTCTTATCTATTAACAAGATCAATTCTTTTCTTAAACTCCGTAAATACAATCTCTGGTTTTGGCAATCTATCCAGGCTTCATGCTTCCCTAACCAATCTAGTCATAAAACTAGATCAAATTCACATTTGGGTAATACATATAAATCATTGGGAAAGGGTACATTTCGAATAGTTATTGGGCAGTCTTTACATATTAAATTGATTGGTAAGTTCCCCCTATCGGATTTGAGACTACAAGACTTGTTTTCACTATTTCGGGTTTCAAGTTTAGCTCGTCTAACAAGTATGAACAAATAAAAGAGTGGGTTGATCCCGAGTCTATCAAAGCATAAACGGGCTTAAGGTTTAGTTCAATCGTACTCGCAATGACATCGGGAGATTCTTCTTCTTCTTTGTCGCGGATATGATAGACACGAGCTGGAGCTCGAGATTCTTGGTGGGTCATAGCTTTTGAATGAGTGGCTCATACCCTCCATTGATTTCCCGATTGAGCTTGTCTCAGATTATTGTTTCGGCTAGAATGTACAGAGCTCGGATTGGGTGAATTTCTAACAGGATCTTGATCGGTTTTCTTTGGACAGTCTTGGATGTAGTGGACATCATTGCCACAAGCGAAACAAAGATTAGATTGTAATCGACACTGGCCGAAATGCTGCTTTTGACAGTGTTTGCAGGTTGGAAATTTCTCCACATTTCACATGCTGTTGACAGAAACAACATGGACAACCATTTTACTCGTATATTGAGATTTCGGTGAGAAATTGCTTTGAGCAACAGGGGTGTAAATAGAAGATGATTCTTTCTGATTTTTAGCTTTCTTCAACCGCCGAGACTTATCATCACCCTTACGCTTCTTATCCACTTGATAACCGCTATTCCTCTTTTTAGCGGTTCTCATTTTGGCTTTAGTAGCGATGGCCTGATTCACAAAAGTTTGGAAATCCTTAATACCGAGGGCGGTAAACATCGGACTCAGTTCATTGCTCAACCCGTCAATGAATATTCGACATTTGTCTTTCTCGGTTTTGATGTACTTCGAGCCGTACTTGCAGTATTTGCAAAAATTGGCTACATATTGTTCGATCGGCCGATTAGCCTGCTTCAAGTACAAAAACTTCTTCCTGTGATCAGCCAAGTACTGTTCTCTTATATACTTCCTTTTGAATTTAGTGACAAAGAATTATCACTTCACGGATTGTAACCCCCTCGTCCCGGTCTGGCCGGATGACCGGTCCGAGTGGGCCACACGGGGAAAACCGAAGCGAAATCCGTTAAGGTTCCCCCTCGGTTAGCAACCCTAATTTTTTCTTTCATTTTAATCTTGTCACATTCGAACCCCAAACCACATTTAAACAGCCCAATTTTAATCTTGACTAAGGGCATCTTAGTACCTATGTGTTTTTCTCTTTAAAAAGACCAATAAAGATCAAACAGTGCAGTCTTAAGCAAAGGTTTCGAAACCTCCCCAAAAGGTTTCGAAACTTAGACTGGCAGTAAGGTCTGGAACCCAGATTTCTGCAAAGGTCTCGAAACCTTCCCCATAGTTTCGAAACCCTCTTCCATGGTTTCGAAACCTCCCTCAAAGGTTTCGAAACTTAGGCCGGCAGTGAGGTCTGGAATCCCAAATTTTGCAAAGGTTTCGAAACCTTCCCTAAAGGTTTCGAAACTTAGGCTGGCAGTAAGGTCTGGGAGCCCAGATTTCTGCAAAGGTTTCGAAACCTTACCCATGGTTTCGAAACCATAGTGCAGGGGATCACTTACTGCCCAACTCTAAAGACTTCCTAACTATGAAGAACACTAAGATCATGCATAGGCGTATAAGAGCTTAAGAAGGACCAAAGGCATGAATTAACACTCATAAGACTTGCACATACTAACATTTAAGCAACCATACATGAACCATAGATAGCAACCAAGCAATTAACAAGGCATTCATACATAGCATTCATACAAAAGGGCAATTTAAGCATATATGGTCATACAAGCACGTAAGATTTCATGCCTTAGCAACCAAACAAATAGACATTCAAGGCATACAACAACAATGATATTTATAGATCAAACAAGGCATCCAAGAATCAAACCAATATCGACATACATCAAAACTCAATCATCCAAACCTATCCCATTGCTTAACTATTACATTCATTTACTCAAAACTCATACATTGAGCTCACCAAAAGCAACACTTGGAGACCTTTCCTTGCCTTTGCCACCCACAAGCTATTTATCTGCATTGTCGAACAAAAGAGAGTGTAAGCATAAAAGCTTAGTGAGGGTAAGCTCATAAAACAAACCTTCGACAATGCAGGGTCCAAGCACGAGCAATTTCCATAATGAAATGCATGTTCTTACCTCCGATCTGCATAAGTCAAAATGATCATGATGCATGAACATATAATCAACATTATGTCATGCTCAACATCTTGTAAACTCAACTTACTACGATACATAACTCAATGCATTAATCACATTATACATCAATACACAAAGGGCATCACATTTCGTAACATATAAGCATATTTGCATAATCTCATATTGGTATATACATACAACCTCATATTGGCACCTAGCTATGACCCGAATACGCGGATAACCCGTTGGAATGCATTTCCAACAACAACATTACCTTAGTGGGATTCCACTCATCACCGGTCCTTGCATGTGCGGGATTCCACTCATCGCCACATGCCCTACGGATGGGATTCCACTCATCATCACGTAGAAATATATAAAAGCTTCCGGTGGAATATTACATCACCGTACTCCTCCTTGGTGCCTTAACGCCACCAAGGCCACGTACGTTTTGACTCATTTGTGTGCACACTCATCCTAATGATCGATCATTGTACCCAAGCATACTAGTGCCAATATAAATCAAACTACACAACTTTTTACAATATCAAATTTAATATAAATTACGTGCCTAGCACGTACTCACCATGATTCTCCAAAAATCATGCAATCCACAACACAACCTCATTTCACAAACCAACACCACATGTATGTCAACCGAACAATCATCTCATCATATATCTACATTTTATTTGTCATAAACATGCATATAAAATCAATACATTAAGCCATACTTTCACATACATGTGTATCACATTATACATACTCATCATGAGGCATAACAACAATTAAAAAGTGCATCCAAGGTCTCTAACTAAAGCTTAGGATTAGGCTACCACCCTAATCTTAACTCTAGGTGGGTCTACCAAGCCCAACCTAGTTCACATGCTTGAACCAACCACTTAAAAATCGATTTAAAAACATTAACCACTCACCTCTACCTCCAAGCTCAACTACCAAGCAAACATCACCTTCAAGTTCCCGGATTTCTTCCCGATGCTTCGCCGACCCAAATTCTTTCTTCTAAACAACCTCTATACAATTCAAACAACCTCAAATTAGCCCAACCTCAAAATACCAATCCGGAACACAATTCAAATACAATTTACAACACCGCAAGACATGACCAAACCCCAAACTTAGCAATTTCGGACAGCCCCAATACCTCTTCCAAAATCCATGTTTCCAACATCCATTGCACCCACAAATGATCCCAAATCAATCCCTAATCATAGTACTACCATTGGGCTATCAATTCCCACCTTAAACAACCCCCAAAAGTCACCCAAAACCCTCCAAAACTCCATTTTCGTACTCACATTTTACCCAACAGAAAATCATGTTTTTAAACACCCAAATGACATCTAAATGGTCCCAAATCATCCCATTAGCATACATATACCATCAGCCCTCTAAATACACCCTAAAACCCACCAAAAATCAACTTTTTGACACCTTAAAAATGGGTCTAAGAACCCACTTCGGATTTTTACCAAAATTCAACCAAATTGATATATGTTACACCTTTTAATGTGATTAACTAAAGCCCCAACTCAATTTATCAAAACCAATTGGAAAACCCCCTTAAAAATCCAAACTTGATATAAACCCTAATTTTCAAAAGTTCATGGTTTTAAAATCAATGACCATGGATGGATAGGAAATGGAAAGGAGAGTTAGAAAATGATTTTACCTTTAAAAACACCCTTGAATTGATGAAGAAATCAAAGGAATATAAGCTTGAAGTTTGAGAGGGTTTGAAGATGGTGGTGGGTGTTTCTCATGTTGGAAATAATGGGAAAAGGGAAGAAGATGACAACTTTGAAAGTTGTCATTCTTTTTAAAAGTTTTTGGGCAAATTACAACATAAGCCCTTCCCTTTTTACTAAAGTTCAATTAGGCCACATTTTAAGTTGGATTTATTTTAATTTAATTTTATTGACTCGAACTATAAACCCGGATAACTCCTAACCCCAAAACACGGGTGTTACACGGATTCGGCCAGGGCAGTTAGAATTGTAGTTTCCCACCAACTGAGCGCTTCATCGACCATAAGTGTGACTGCACATTCGAGTTTATGCTCATCCGAGCAATGGAGTTGCCTAGTCAGGATTTGAGTTGTTCTTTCAAGCTAATGTTCGGCTCCCTCCGGCTTCTCCTCGTTTTCGTCGGTGAATGTATAAGCTCGGTGTTGCGCGAGCTTGTCGATTAGGGCTCAACTCGGGGCAGAAACAATAGGAGCTAGTTGTTCATGTCGCATGTTCATCAGAAATTGATCGAACATCTCCCTTATACTAAGGAGACATTCTCTTTGAGCATTTTGAAGAGGCGGGTTATCCGAAATTTGTTTATTTTGTTCAGGAGGTAAAGTTGGATCTCGAGGTTTCGTTCTTCTTGGGGAATCTGCTTGTCCCGAAGGATTAGTTCTCATCCTCACACTGCCATCCTCACTAGAGGATTCTCGGGAACTTTCATTGTTCCGAGCTACTCTCGTCTCAGACATTCTATTAAGATTTAAACAAGATCGAGCTTAGAGAAGTATAATCACAAGCAATTCAGTATAAGACTCCTAGGTGGCATAATGTAAACATATATGATGCATGACAAATTCAAACAAGTTTTAGGACCTATAACCTAAAGCTCTGATACAACTTTTATGTAAGACCCCTCGTCTGGGTTAGGAGTGAAGGGCGTTATGGTTTTGCGGAACTAAATCGGAACTATTAAACATATAATGTTCACCAAAAACATAGAATTCTAACAAATAGGTGGGCTAACAAAAACTTTAACTTAACATTATCTAGTAGGTTACAATCTTAATCATACCTAATCATATAAGCTAACACAACAATGTCATTCATGTAATCATGCCTCTACATTCAAACATCATTACAAGAACAACAAATCTATATTAACCCTATGACATATTCAATCAAACATTTTACATAAAGGCACATTCGAATACTTCACACATTTAAGGTCCAATCTATTCAAACCATTCCATTCGAACATGCTTGCCTACATACTAAGGTCATACGAATCCACACATATACATGTTAGGTCTATTTTGGTTCATTTTAATCAAAAACTTGGATCAAAACAAGATATGGTTTGTGAAACGGTTATTGGTGTGCACAATGGGTTTTTATAGACTATAAGACTAGGTTAAGTCCTGCTTAAAGTAGAAGTCCTCTAAAGTAGCTTTCCCTCTTTAATATGACTTTAAATGTTGACTTCTTTGCATGGAATATGGACTCTTTCCTGTTTGCCTTCATCCGCAAGTAAGCTTGAGAGTTTTGCTTCGGCAGCCCTAGCCGCTGCTACAGACGTCGGAAAATCATGTGAATGTTGGCGATAGAATCAAGAGTTTTAGCTCTAGAAATCACGCTCTGATTCTCCAAACTTTCATAGTCCACTGTCGCGGTAGCAAGGTCGGCAGCAGCTTTTGCTCGACAGGTGCTCAGCAACAACTTACTTTTGTTGGAACTGCATTAGTACAGCTCCTGGGTTTGTTCCTCAGCGTAATTTCCTCCGCTCTTCGGTTACCTTGCTCAGTTGTTAGTACCTACAAGAAAGAATACATTAGAACAATATCTCATATTCACCAAATGAATGATAAGCTATAAAAGTAAGGCAGAACAATGAAATACTGTAAATGTGATGCATGAACCTAATTATTCCTAATATGTGCTTAAAAACAATTATAATAAGAGTTGGAAATTGTATGAAATATAGGACTTTTGGACACTTTACACACCCCCAAACTCGAACTATTGATTGTCTTTAAGCAATGTAAACTAGAGTACTTGCTCTAATAATAGTCAGAAAGAAAAACATGTTTTTAACCTGATTTTTTGCCTCAAGGTCGTGACACCTCTCTATATATATATATATAACTTAATGAAGAGAAATAAATAAAAAAACAACTTAGAGTTAAATTCCTCATGCATGTGTAATGTTTTCAAATCTGTAAACAAGCTGAATACGCAGAATAAAAGATTAAACAAAGACATTGTTGTAATTGAAAGGTTGCTGCTGAGGCAGCACAGTTAAGCACATTATTATTTTTAATCATGGCAGTGAGGTCTTAATACTTTAAGCAAGATATGCTCCCGGATCAAAACAAGATAGCTTCGGAAATCAGAATGACATGTAGGTTTAGGAAGAAGGAAACAGAAGAGTGATAAGTACGATATGTACTTAGTGAGGCAGTTCCTATAACTATCAATTTAATTCTTTTAAATGTTTTATCTCATTTAAGAAAGATTACTTGGCTAGGCTTAATACCATTTAAGAAACTTCTAGCTAGTCTCAAACTTGCATAAGTGGCACTTAGCTAGTCTTAACATCATCTTAACACAAGTAAACATGAAGATATAAAAAAATTTAATATCAACCAATCATATTTCACATGACACATTCAATAGACAAATTTCAATCCTTCAAATACATTGATTAACCATGAATCAAACATTCAAGTATCGATTATATTCTCTCTCTCTTTTTTTCATTTGAGTAGAATCATTAACCATGATAACCATATAAAATTCAATCAATCAGATTGACGTATAAAACAAATTTTATTGATCTTATTACATGTCTTATTTAGAATACTTATAAGTGTTTTCCTTGGTAGATAGGTGGACAAGGTAATCAAGTCTTATAAGACAATAAGTGCCAATTTCAGAGGATGCACATAACATCAAGATTCAGAGGATACAGAAATTTATCAAGGTGTCTTTTACACCATATTATCACATATATCATGTCCACATAGGATGCACTAAGCATCTATATCAATAGGTGCCAACAACACCACATTAGAGAGTACACAAGGTACTAATGTTCAGAGGAGCTCTTGACTCTAAGGCATACCCTTCTACCTAAGACCAACTAGCCAACCAAGGACTTTATATGTCTTTTTAAATTTCCAGTTAGCACATTCAAGTGTATAGCAACCAATTTAAAATATCATGTAAAAAATTCACATCGCAAATATACAAGTTCAATCAAGGTCATGGCTCAATCAATTTCTAGCAAGTATTTCCCATAATCTCAATCATGTATCAACAATAGCATAACATCAACATTAAACTCATTTCATGACTCACATATAGCCATCCAAGTAGGGCAAACCATATAAACCATCAAACAAAGCAACTAGCTACTAACATGTGACATGTTTTCATATTTCTTTTTAATCCTTCTTCCTTTAAGATTATTACCAACTTCACATTAGATTCATTTCATGATTCAAGGTGAAAATCATAATTTAAAACATAAACATTGGTTAGGACACTAGTCCTAACCCTAAGATTAACCACACTCACAATACTCCAAGCTAGACTTGATCTTTGATCATAATGCCTATATTCTTCCTATTTGGCTGGCCAACCCTTGTTTCCTCCAAGGTTTCTTCAAACTCTTGATTTGGGTTTCTTATAAACATGCATACATCTAATGTTTAATTCCGGACCTCTAGAATCCTTGTTCAAGCTTTCTAAATTCTCCAGATTTCTTCTTTTCTCTCAACTCTCTCTCTATTTGGTTTCTTTGGTTTAGGTGGAGATATGAAAGAAAAATGATAACCACCATTTTTGGTTTAATTGTTTGATAGTCGAGTGTCATGATTCAATGACACATGGTTTGTTTTAAACCATGTTTTTCAATGCTTTAATTTAATCATAATATTAGTTTAATTTATGTGGTTAATATCCACCAATTTCCCACTATCATATATATTTATATGAAGGTTATTATAATGCTAATTTCTACCATATTAATATACATATATTATTGTATTACTAATGTATTATGTGTTTACTTACTATTATAACATTAATTTCATTATTTCATTCTAGTCTTTTGTTCTTGTATAAAAATGTTTACACTTTTCTCGTTAATTAATTTAGAGTTTTCAACTAGTCTATGAATTGGGGTATTACAAGCACAAGTCCTCAAAGACTTCCTTGTATGTTTGGGTATCGACAACTTCAACAAAAGGGGTGCGTCGATCCACCACATTCTTTAGGCCAAAGAATTTGTTGATTGCTGCAATAGTAAACTTCACCTGGTCGCCTTGCACATACACGCCAGACTGGGTAGGGCTCGTTAGGTGCATGTAGAAATCCCTCACAAGGGTCATACATTTATCACCTGGGTGTTTGACAAAGGACTCCCAGTTGTGCTTAGTGATGACATCCATTACTTCATCATCGAAGCATGTTTCCCCGTCAGTAGGGAACTTGAAACCTTGATCAGCAAAGGGCCTTCTCTCTATCATCAACTGGAATCGATCCTTGGCTACATTGTCGAAGAAATTTTTAATCTCGATGGGAGGTTGGACTTGTTCACTACTCGAAGCATCGGTGACGTTCTTGCAGCGGACCATGGTTGTAAGGGGAGAAAACAAGAATGTTTTGGGAGGAGTTTTGGGTATTTTCTGTGAAGGGATGGAGAAGTCGAATGGGGTTGCAGAGAAAAGGAAGAAAACTTTTGTGGAGAAGATGAAGTTGAAGAAAGAGAAGAGTGGAAGAAGGAACAAATGGGGAAGGGTGTTGAAGAGGTTTGTAAATGTCACACATGATTGGAGAAAGAGAGGGTGATTTGGACGGTTATGCGGCGTGGACATGTGAGAGAGGTAAGGGGTTTTTATTGGAGAGGTGAAAAGGTGGAGAGAAAGTATTGAGGGTAATGATTAGTTTAGGGTTTAAATTTATGAAAAGTAACTTCCCCCTTTTTGCTTTTTTAATGTTGCCTCCCCCAAACTTAGGACTTTTTTGTCTCTTTTGCACTTCCCTTAATGAGTTAAAAACAACCCTAACCCTAACAAGAAAATGCTGGCTTTCATGCATAAGGCCCTAGCATGCCACATGCAACCTGGGGACAATTCAGATGTTGGGCGATAAAGACAAGCATAGGATATAAACAAGAGGATAAAATAAAATAAGATAAATGAATAAGGTACTAAAAAGACTAAATTATTTAAATACATAAAACTTGTAAATGCTATAGCATAAATAGTAAGGGTAAAGAGATGCAAACTCTTTAAGGATCATGAAGAAGCATGGCTGATTTGTCTCACAAGATAGGAGCTCCATTGTAAATCTTCAGCCTTTTTTCCGTTAACCTTGAAAATCGTGTCATTATCAAGCTTCTGGATATCTACCGCTACATGATGATAAACCTTGTGCACTATGAAAGGGCCTGACTATCGTGATTTCAACTTGCTTGGGAAGAGCTTGAGCCGTGAGTTGTAAAGAAGCACTTGTTGCCCTTCAGAGAAATGTCGTGGCAAAATATGCTTGTCATGTCATTTCTTTGTTTTCTCCTTGTACAAGCGGGCATTCTAGTAAGCTTGGGCTCGAAACTCATCCATCTCATTCAGCTCTAACAACCTTCTTTCTCCAGACAGTTGGATGTCCATATTAAGCTTTTTAATGGCCCAATATGCCTTATGTTCTAGCTCCATTGGAAGATAACATGCCTTGCCATAAATGAGCTTGAATGGGAATATTCCCAAGGGTGTCTTGAAAGTTGTCCGATAAGCCCATAATGCTTCATCGAGTCTTGGAGACCAGTCCTTTTGCTTGGGATTGACCACCTTCTCTAGAATTTGTTTTTATCTATCGATTAGATATCTCAGCTTGGCCATTGGTCTGAGGGTGGTATGCCGTAGCAATTTTATGTCTCGCTTCATATCGTTGTAATGCTTTAGAAATGAGCTTGTTTTCAAATTGGGTGCCTTCATCACTTATGATGGCTCTTGGGGCTCCATACCTTATGAAGATGTTCTTGTGAAGGAACTTCAAAATAGTATTGGAGTCATTCCTTGGTGTAGCTATCGCTTCAACCCATTTGGACACATAATCCACCACTAAAAGGATGTAGAGATCTCCAAAAGATGATGAGAATTGTCCCATGAAATCTATTCCCCATACATCAAAGAGCTCCACCTCCAAAATGCATTGCGGTGACATTTCATGCCTTCGCGATATGTTGCCCGTTCTTTGGCGTCTATCACATGCCTTTCAAAATTCATGTACATCGTTAAAGAGTGTGGGCCAATAGAATCTCGATTATAGGACCTTTGCAGTTGTCCTAGCTCCTCTAAAATGGCCTCCGCTCGAAGATGAATGGCAATGGAATAAGATCTCCACTTTCACTTCTTCGGGGACACATCTCCGGATCATTTGGTCTGCATATTGCTTAAACAAATAAGGCTCGTCTCAAAGATAGAATCGCACATCATGCTTGAATTTCTTTTTGCCTTGACTATTCAAATAAGGAGGAAAATACCACTAACAAGGAAGTTAACAATATTAGCATACCACGGAATTGATGTAGCGTATAGGATTTTCTCATCAGGGAATTCCTCCTTAATTTCCGGGTTATCCTTACTTTCAGCCTTGTTTTCTAGCCTAGAAAGATTATCAGCAACTTGATTTTCACACCACTTTCTATCCTTAACCTCTAATTAGAACTCTTGCAAGAGGAGTATCCACCTAATAAGTCTAGGTTTAACATCCTTTTTAGTCACTAAGTACTTAATAGAAGAATGATCGATATGTACAATGACCTTAGTGCCTATCAAGTATGCTCTAAACTTATCAAAGGCAAACACAAAAGCAAGTAATTCTTTTTCAATGGTCTTGTAATTGATTTGTGCATCATTTAGAGTGTGGCTAGCATAATAAATAACATGGAAAAGTTTACCTCGATGTTGTCCAAGGGCTGCCCCACTACATAATCACTTGCATCACACATAAGTTCAAATGGTGAGGTCCAATCTGGTGGAACAACTATGGGTGCTGAGATAAGTTTTTCCTTGAGTTCCTTGAATGCGATGTGGCAAGCATCATCAAACATGAAGGGCTGGTTTTGTTGTAGCAAAGTGCACAATGGATTTGAGATCTTGGAGAAGTCTTTGATGAATCTCTTATAGAAGCCAGCATGGCCCAAAAATCTTCGAATTCCTTTCATGGTGGTTAGGGGAGGTAGCTTTTCGATTATCTCAACCTTGGCCTTGTCCACCTCTATTCCTTTTTGCGAGATCTTGTGGCCAAGAACAATCCCTTCTGCCACCATAAAATGGCACTTCTTCCAATTTAGGACCAAGTTTGCTTCTTCACATCTCTTGAGCACCCTTGCTAAATTACCCAAACATGACTCAAAGTAATCTCCGGAGACTGAAAAATCATCCATGAAGATCTCCAAGAACTTTTCAACCATATCCGAAAAGATGGCTAGCATGCAACGCTAAAAAGTAGCTGGAGCATTGCAAAGACCAAAGGGCATCCTCCTTGAGGCATAAGTACCATAGAGGCATGTGAACGTTATCTTCTCATGATCCTCTAGTGTTGTAGCAATTTGGTTGTACCCTGAGTATCCATCGAGGAAACAATAAAAGGCCTTGCTCGCCAATAGATCCAGCATTTGATCGAAGAATGGGAGGGGGAAATGGTCCTTCTTGGTTGCCTTGTTAAGCTTCCGATAGTCCATGCAAATCATACACCCCATGACAGCCCTTGTTGGTAAAAGTTCATTGTCCTCGTTGCTAACTACGGTCATGCCTCCCTTCTTTGGCACACATTACATCGGGTTGACCCATGAACTGTTGGATATTGGGTAAATAACTCCAACATCAAGCCACTTGATGATCTTCTTCATCACCACCTTCTTCATGATTGGATTAAGCCTTCTTTGGGGTTCAATAGAGTTGTTGTGGTAATCATCAAGCAGAATTTTTTGCATACAAATAGTATGGCTTATACCCTTCAAGTTAGCCATAGTCCAACCTAAAGTTTTTTTATATTGAGCTAACACATTTATCAAGCTAGACTCTTGCTTTGGTGTAAGACTAGAGGAGATTAATGCGGGAAAAGTTTCATTGCAACCCAAATAAGCATATTTAAGGTGTGATTATAAAGGCTTTAATTCTAATGTGGGTGCATGCTCAAGTGAGGGTTTTGGAGGTGTAAATTCAGAAAAATCTAAAGGTTCGAATTGTGTACCTGGTCTGGCTATGAGCAGACTGGATTTTTGCACCTCAAGTTCCTCGAACTCCTCAGCCTCCTCGAAGTCCTCATTGTCATCCTCATTGAGCTTCATATAATCCTCCATTTGTAAAAATTGCTACAACAAAACTTTGCAACTTCCTCTTCTATTGTAGCATCCATGTATTGACACTATTCATGTTCATCCACATACTTGAGGGTGTTGAACACATTTATGATCACCTCTTGATCAACCACTCTCATGGTGAATTCACCATTTTCACAGTCTATCAAGATTCGGTCGGTAGCTAAGAACGGTCTCCCCAAAATAAATGGTGCATCCTCATCAGCTTCACAATTAAGAATGAGGACGTCATCTGGGAAAAATATTTCCCACCTTCACCACAACATCTTCTATTCTTCCTTCCAGACGAACATGTGATTGATCCGCTAATTGCAAAATAACGGTGGTGGGCTTTGTATTTCCTATAACAAGCTTCATAAACACTGACTTGGGCATTAGATTCACAGTAGATCCAAAATCACATAGGGATTTTCCCACATATGTAACCCCCTCGACCTGGTCTGGGTGAAAAATTGAACCGAACGGATCACACGGGGAATATTAAAGTAAACCAGGAAGTTTACTCCAATAAATGACCCTAATTTTTTTTCATTTTATCTTGTCTAAATGCTCATTATTATCCTGTGTGACAAACTTTGTAGCGGAACAATTTGCAACTCAATCAGACAACAATTAGAGACCCAATTACATACAAACACATTTTAGACACCATTTTGTAATTTCAACAAATTACATGGACTTATTCCATTTTTAAGTTACCAACCTTTAATTAGTCACATTACATGCCTCTCTATCAAATCTCAACTCAAAACAATCATTCAATCTCATTTAATTGCATCCACAACATTCAGGGACCAAAACGTAAAGAAACAGAACTTCAAAAGATTCAAATAACCAACTTAACAGTTGGGTGTTTCGGTACAGGTTGCCCTGTATCGAAACGCTCGTATCAGAATAGGGTCAAGCGGCTCGAAACATGGGCTTGTATCGAAACAGCCTCAAAGGTGTTTCGAAACACGAGATTCCAGTGGCAAAACGTATAGAAACACCCTCCCCGTTTCAAAACTCGAAGCCATTTCATGCACACTGTTTCGGTACATGCTTAGGTGTACCGAAACACCTAGGCATGTAATGACACTTTTTGCTAGTTTTTCATACTTTAATCTATACAAAGACATTCCAACATGCTTCCAACATGAATACAACATATTTAAATATCAAACCTCAATCATACATGGCAATTCCAACATTATAGCATGGCATTAAACATAAAGGAAATCTATAGGCATGCAACCAATGCAAAATAGCTACTCAATAGTCAAATCTCAAACCAAAGCAAATACCAACAAGTAAAGGTCATTTACAAGTCATTAAAGGCATCACAAACTTGACACAAAACATGGAGTTTCAAAACACACACTCCCAAAATATAAAGGCATCCTCTCATTGTTGATTATTACTAATAAGCTAACATAAAACCATACTTGATCTAAGTCTCACTCCTTGGTTTCCTTCTTGCTTCTTCGCTGCCCCAAAGATGCTAATTCTCTGCATTGTTGGAAAAGAGAGCGTAAGCAATACTGCCTAGTGAGGGATGCTCAAAATAAACCAGCAACAACAATGCATTTTAAAGCCATTTCTCAAGTAGAAATCTTTATCTCATCATGCTCAATCTATCTCATGCTTGAAATCATTTTCAAAGAAAAACCACATCATTAAAACCACATGTGCAATCTATCCCATGCATTAATCCAAATGCAAAATCTCAAAGCAAAATCACACATGCTTGTTTCTCAAAAGCATTTCTCAAATCATGTTCTCATATGCAAAACACAATGCATAAAATCATTTATAATCAAGGTACATGTGAATCTCATATATTGGCATTTTAGCAACATTACTCGGATATGAAGATGTCTTGACGGAATCTCGCATCGTCAAGTCCTACCTCGGTGGAATCTCACATCATCGAACTCTCATGGCGATATCTCTCATCGTGAAAAATCTTGATGGAATCTCTCATCATCAAGACCTACCGTGGTGGAATCTTTCATCACCACACTCTCACTCTAGAATGGGATGACACTACCCCCGTTGCCCGAACCAAAGAGCACGTACGAATTTTGTATATTATAGTGCACTTCTCATCCTATTGATCGGCCAATTATATCCGGTAACAACTATCTCATCTCATGAAATATATACTCATTTTAAACATCATTTACCTACTTTCTTTTCAATGCATAACATAAATCTATCTCATCCCTTTTCAAAAGCATAAACAATGCATAGCATTCTCTCAACAAGTTCTATCTTTTCAAAATCACAATTCTATCTCATGGGATCTCATAAATCATCAAATCATTTCTCAAAACATGCGTAAAATAGTAGGTTTACTTCTATCTCCATAACATAAGCATGATCATAAAAATCAATGGGATAAAAACCGAGAAATGAGAGCAAATCATCTCAAACTAAATTATGGGCTTAGATTAGTGTTTCAAACTCAATCTAAACCCCAAACATTGCTTTCAAGTCTTTGAAAGGCTTTTAAACCAATTTCCACTCACCAACAACACCTCTCTTGCTTTGCCAAAGCGTAATCAAGCTTTCGGAGCTCCCGAAACTTCATTGATCTCTTCTGATACGTTCGCCCATGTTTATACCACACAAGAACAGAGAATTAATGCATCTCAATGCATTAAAATCACTAGCAACTAAATCCACCACGCTGCTCTGCCCAAAAACACCAAAATGCATATCCGAAGACTTTGTTGCCTCGACAGAAGATGGCAGATTGTCTGCTTTGACGCTTTTGCTGCCTCGGTAGTGGAATTGACGGATGGCTCGGCGGCAAACTCGGCAGTCCTTCAAGGCTTTGCAGAACGCTTCGATAATGATCTCGCTTATATCTAAGTCATAATGTTGTTGTTGCCCACTGCAGATGATACCCATCACGGCGTGAATCTTGCAAAGAAAACAGCCTTGGTTCGTTCCTTTTTAGCCGTCTTAAACCCTAACCTATGTCTAGGCTGGATTGATCAACACCTGGTATTGATGAGATCGTGCTTACTTCTTTCATGAGTTTGACTCTCTCGATACCAAACAAATAGATTGCCTCCAATTGATCTCTCGACTCAATTGAAAATAGTGAAGAACGTGAAGTAAACAAACCTTGAATTTATTGCAAAAACAAACTTAAAACCTAAACAACCATTCTCACAACTACTTTACAACATAACCCAAACCCTAGAGAATTTAGAACATAGTGGCGGCAAGAAAACACAAGAGAAACTAGGCTATGCTGACTTTGTGGTGCCAAAATACAAGGTATGGTCGGTTATATATATGGCATTGGCCTATGTCAAGTCCTCCTTGGAGTAGAAGTCTTCTTCATCATAAAGTAGCTTTAGCATTGAATGCATCTTTAAATTCTAACTTCTTTGACTTGAAGTTAGACTCCTTGTGGTACAAGTAACCTTAAGCCGCCTTAAACAATCTTCCCTTGAGCGGCTCAGCCCGCTGTTCCCGACATCGATAAATTGCGTGGATGAGCTCATTGGACTCAGAAAATTAGGCTCTTCCAAACGCACTCCAATTCACCAATTTCTTAGGTTGCTACCCTGGGCGGCAGTGATGGCGGTGGCAACTACTCGATAGCACTTCTCTATGTGTTGAGCTGCTTCAGTACAACTCCTTGGCTTGCTACCTCAGCATCAGCTCCTCAGCTCCTCTCTTCTTCTGCCAGCTTCTAGTACCTAAAACTAAACTAAAATAGTACATTTTCTCACCAAATTAAAGATATTCAACATAAATAGGGTAAAGTAAATAATATTGTAAATAATACATGCATGCACCTAAATATGCCTAAAATGTACTTAAGAGAAACAATAATAGGAGATGGAATGCATATAAAATATGGGACGAATGAGCACTTTACAATATTATCAGTCTTATTATTTTTTCAAGGAGATGAAGAAGAAAAGAAAGCAGTCAGCTCATTAATCAGTTCATTGTCAATGCATAAATTCACCAAAGTAGATCGAAGAAATTCAAAAGGAAGAAAAGTGGGGTGAATGTTAAAATATAATAAGTTGTTAATTTGTTATCAGTTTGTTAAGGTTGTTAGTTAGTTGGGTAAATATGTTGGGTCATTGTTGAATGGGTATAAATACCCAGGTTATTGTAATTGTCATTATAATTTTGATCCATAATTTAATAAAATTTTCATATTGCTCTTCATTTCTCTTATCTCAAGCATGACAATATCTTAGTTGCTCTTTATCTTCATCACACACCGGCCAACGGCTGTTCACCTATTCCAACCACCATAGCCCGTTTCTCACACTGATTACTAAATCATCAGGACGCTTTACCCTTGTTAATTTTTTCCTACCATGATCCAAATGACTATCATTGATCCAAATCAGTTAACAGTGCTTATTTATAATAGTGTAAATAAGTTATCAATGCAAACATTAGTGAATCAGAAAACAATGGTGTAAATAACTTGTCCACCCTGACTATATGGTAGATCTGCCATTTTGGTTAATATGTACTCTGTATATCCCAAAAAACGTGTCACTTTTATATTTGAAAATTGTCCCACCTAAATTGTCACCTTAAAAAAATCAACAACTATTTAAACTCATATTTCCTTTTCTACCTTTTCTACTATTTGTTTTAATTTCCCAAGAAACAAAAGGTAACTTTTCAAGGATAAAATTGTCATTTAAATTTTTTTACATCACATATCTTAAAAAATTCTTCCTAAATTACATAAAAAGTCAACATGCGACAGCATAACCAAGACGAAGGGAGTATATAATTTAAAGTTTGTTTAAAAAGCATAAAGCAATGTCTTTTGTTACAACTTACAAAGAAAAATCTATGTAACATATTTATTATGTGAGCAATTTTATACAAATATGTGCTCCCCCCATGTCGTGTGGACTGAGTACAATCCCTTATAAAAAAAAGGAGAGGAAATCATACCACTCGTGCTGGCTATTAAAACACATTACTATATCGAAAAACTACAAATTACAATTTATAAAGCAATATGATATATATAATGCCTACAAAACTACAACAAATTTGAAACAACTTAATTTGTGCATATTACCAATTTATATTCAACCAATTAATAAACCAAAAACAAAAAATGAATTTTTTTGTTAAATTGATTCAACGAAATTAGTATAAAAAATCATTAATTCATAAATCTATATTTCTACTTCTACTCTCAGTTAATTTAATGTCTAACTCAAAAAGGTAAACATAAATTCACTCAATATTTAATTATTATATCTCTATATGTATTGCTGCAGTTAAGAGAGAAAGAACAAAAAGTCTTGAATTTTTGTTGAACAAAATTTAAATAATAATTTAAACATACTCATATATATTGAATAATGAAAGAATTTTGAAAATAAAAAATTATATACCTTCAGTTTTGAGAGATATGGGAAAATTTTGTGTTTGAGGAAAAAAAGTGTCAAAAGTAGAAGCATAAGTAATCGAACACAAATAAATTTTATTTTTAGTGAGTTTATTTCTCTTGTAATTGGTTATAATTTTTGGGACATTATGTATAATTAATTTTTATGTTTTGAGATTTTATATAGAGCTGTAAATAACTCAAATCAATTGTTTGTGAACTCTTCAAAAGGATAAATACTACTTATGAACATCTATAGTTAGCGTTTTTACTAGAGAGAAATAAAATTTCAGATGGACATAATTAATAAAACAAGTAACTTAATAAAAAAATTCAAATTCCAAAGTAGGGTGGATCGGTCACTTGACTTAGAGGCTTCATCGAAACACCCATGGCCTTGAACTAAAATGACAGTGGCTTGGTCGCAACATACTTCAACTTCCATGATCAAGGCATCTGATGGTTCAACCCTCATCAACCTAGTATCCTCCAAAGTCTGGTCATTGTTACCTTCGTAAGGGCCACATAAAGAATTCTAAATCCACCAAACTGCCTGGACCAATGGAGAGAGTCTTAATTGGTGAAGGAAGCTCGGTCCCAGCAACCTCCAATACATGGCATTGATGTTAGCTATAGTGTCCTAGGGCCTATTGTATGTGTTGGGAGGCTCAAACGATCAACTGATATAGCCAATAGGGGTGAATTGGATTTTTGCTTTGGTGGATGAATTTGTAAGTAATAAAAATTGGGTCACGAAAATTTATAATGGTTCGACTACACAACTGAGTCTACTTCCACCGCCTTAGCTATCCACACTAAAAATTTTCTCAAATTCACTAGATTTGCTTTTCTTTTTTCGGGTTCAAAGAGATAACCCTTACAGCCAAGACTTATACCCCAAAGTCTTGAAACATTCTCTTACAAGAGGAAACACATTTAGCAAACTAAAGAAAACCACACAAGGCAAATATGTTTGCACAATTAAGCTCTCACCCAAAATCTTAAACAGTTGATCAAACGTGACAATTTGGCTCAGTAGCGTTTTGTACAAAGAATTTTACAATTTTAAGCACTAAGACAATTTCTCTAACATTGAATGTTGGAAATAATATTTTTTGTTGTTCTACGGCTGCTTGAAGCTTGCTTTTAAACCCTCTAAGGAGTTTGTGGCCATTACTAGCCTTTGGGGTTGATTTAGAGCTGTTGGGAACTTTAATTCTAGCATTAAATTCAGTTCTAGGCTCGTCGGTATCGGTATGCGAGGTTTGGTATCAGTACTGGCTTTAAATAGCAAGAGTCGTTGGAGCATTTAATAACAGAATGTATCAGTACGCTATGCAAGTGTATCGGTACACATCATAGGGTATCAGTGCGGCCAAGCCTGTACCGGTACAGCTTTTGGCTACTAGAATTTGGAAATATTAGGGATGAAAGGGTGTATCGGTACGTAGTATACCTATACCGATACAGATAGGTAATTTTTGACTTTTTGGTCAAATTGAAAGCTTTTAAACTAGTCAAAAATCCTTTAAAACCTTTCAAACATATTTTTTAAGGTTATGGACTTTTGAAAATATTTTTATAAATTTGTTTAAGTCAAAAAACATTTTTCATATAAGTTATTTCAAAATCAAATATCTCAATAGTATGGACATGATATTTTGATTATTGAATTTATTATTATAATAAATTTACATGCTTTTGTATCCTTGAATATTATTAATTATTCTAAATATCTCTAATCAGTTATTATTGTAGGAACAATAATAAGATAAGATCGGTATGAAGTTTGATAGATATTCATATATGAATGAGATTCAAATCAAATTCATATATGTATTTGTTGAGAACAAATATTAGGATCGACTCGTCTTGAGATTGATACATCGATTAAAGTTATATATTAATCTTCAACAGTTGTGACATTAAATCCTTAAACCTGAAATTACTACAGTTCTCAGCATGATGATTAATATGTTTTGACATAGTCAAACATCGTTTTTAATCGGACAATTATAAAGGTTATGCTTGAACATAGTAAAGAATTATGCAGTGAGATGTGAGTGATTAAGATGAAATTTATCTCTCTTAACAAAAGAGAGATATCTCTGGGCCATTCGATGATTGAGACTGAGAAATGCATGATCGTGCACAAATGAGTTGATAGAGATAAATGTTATTTGTTTAGTCAATTCAATTGGGAATCGAGAAACTAAAGATAGAACAATTTAAGGTTAACATTTTTCATTCCTTATATTCTATCAAGATATCGTGAGATAAAAGGATTATGGCATAAACTAAATTAAGGTTGTCTTGAATTATGAGCTTTTCACTTAATTTGGGTAGTCATAATGTCTTGCTAGAGGTCACTTATGACTTGTAGGATAAAATGTTATTTTATCTACTGCCAACGTTAATTAAACTTATAATGATTTAAGATAATGAGATTATTTTAAATTATAAGATATTATTTATTCGAATTTAAAAAAGTTAAATTCGTGTTCTTGTGAAAGAATATTTTAATATTTTCAGAATATTGTTAAATAAATAATAATCTCGATATCTAAATTTGGTTGGATTTGAATTCCTTATCAGATAAGGAATTTATTTTAAAATATATTATTTATTTTATTATTTTTAAAATAATATTAAATAAATAATATTATTAAATAAATCTCATTATATAGATTTGGTTAGATTTGAATTCCTTATCAGATAAAGAATCTCTTTTAAAATATATTATTTATTTATTTTATTATTTTTGAAATAATATTAAATGAATAATATTATTAAGGGTTAACTACTGGGATGGTCACTTATGTTTCCCCTGTATAGAGTTGGTTATCAATTTTCAAAAACGACCAGTAAGGTCACTTATGTTTTCGATCTGTAAACTTTTGGTCACTAAGAGGTTTGTTGTCGTTAAATTTAAACGGGTGTCTGATCTAGTACAATAAAAAAGGACACACACGCACGCGCGCGCACACACACACCAAAAACTCTATTTTAACGAAATAGAGAGGAACTAACATTTCGTTAACTGTTCGTCGTTCATTCGCATGTGGACACTTATAGAGGGTGGTCGTCTTTCTGAAAGGCAACGCCTCAGCACAACAAGATTATTGATTCAGATATTAGGGAAACTCATTACTCTCTCTATCATTCATTAATATGATTGCATAAGATCTTGTGAATTTTTCGTAGGATAAATATTTTCTGATGCGTTTAATTTCTTGATTAGATCAGTTTTTACCTATGAATCCTAACAATTGAGACTAGGGTGATAACGAACCGATATGAGCTCAAGCCTTGGCAAGCTCGGCTCATCTCGAAAATAGTATTAGTGGGCTCGGCTCAAACTTGAAGCTCGCCGAGCTCAAAATTTTAGGGTCAAGCTCGAAGTTGACAGTTTGAGCTCTCCTCGGCTTGAGGCTCGAGCTCGGCTCGTTGCTTTCCTCAAATTGCCTTTAAATATTTTTATTGAAGTTTTGAAAAATAACATGTGAAAACCTATTTGGGAAAGATAATATTTATTTTTGAAGTCCACAAGTAACCATAGTACATTTTCTAAATTATACAAGTCCACAATGAGAATATGATTTAAAGTATTTAACCATGATAACAAGTTAATAAGACTAAAACATACAAGTGTACATGAAGATATATATATATATTTCGAACTTGTTCACGAGCTGCTCGAGCCGAGTTTGAGTCGGATTAACTCAACTTATTAAGATCACAAGTCGAATACAAATTCGAATAGGACTCACTCAAACTAAGTCCAGGTAACTTACGAGCCGGTCAGGCTCACTATTACCCCTATCTAGATACAAGATCAACCTGCCTTGCTTCTGCCCAGGCCCCATGGGGAATATCAGCCTCCAGCTGCTGAGCCAACAAAGGTTCATCAGTACATCTAACGGCCTGGTCAGGAATATCTCGGGAATTGAGTGACACATTGCTTAAAATTAACTTAAGAATATGAAGGACCTCAACAGCAATTAACTCAAAAAAGGGAGTTGATAATTAAATGTCTAATAGTGACGTACCAACTTCATTCCCATGTAGCAGCTAAAGCCATTTGTCATACAAAACCTACCCACACAAAATTACAGAAACAAAACGCCATTGGCCAAAAGTAGCCACCTCCGTTTAACGTTTTCTTTGTTTCCACTCTCTCCTTCACTCTTCTTAACCTCCCAAAATCCCAGCTGAAAGAGGAAAGATATCTAACATGGCTTCCATAACCACCCCTCCCCATGAAGTCGACGAATGCCGAGGAGTCCTTCGTGTTTACAGCGATGGCTCCATCTGGCGTTCTTCTAAGCCAAGCTTCAACGTCCCCGTCCACGATGATGGCTCCGTCCTGTGGAAAGATGTCGTGTTTGATCCTCACCACCACCTTCAGCTTAGGCTCTATAAGCCAGCTTCACCTTCATCTGCCAAGCTCCCTATCTTTTATTACATCCATGGCGGTGGTTTTTGCATTGGATCACGTGCCTGGCCTAACTGTCAAAACTACTGCTTCCAGCTTGCTTTGGAGCTTCAAGCTGTTGTGGTTTCGCCGGATTATCGCTTGGCTCCGGAGAACCGGCTCCCGGCAGCCATTGAGGATGGTTTCACGGCAGTGAAGTGGCTCCAAGCTCAAGCTGTGGCTGAGAGTCCTGATCCCTGGTTAACTGACGTAGCGGATTTTAGCAAGGTGTTCATATCCGGTGACTCAGCCGGTGGTAATATCGCTCATAATTTAGCAGTCCGACTAGGGTCGGGTTCACCTGATTTGGCCCCGGTTCTAGTCCGAGGTTACGTGCTTTTAGCACCTTTCTTTGGTGGGACGGTGCTAACCACGTCAGAAGCTGAGGGTCCCAAAGATGCCTTCCTTAATTTGGAGCTCATCGACAGGTACCGTAAGATATAAGTTAAAAAAAGAAGGCAATGCAACCAAATTCTGTTATTTGTAAATCTAGTATAGTTTGACGTGTGCAGGTTTTGGAGGTTATCTGTGCCGATCGGAGAAACAACCGATCACCCGCTGATAAACCCTTTCGGGCCGGTCAGTGGCAGTCTTGAACAGTTGGCTCTTGACCCTGTTCTTGTGGTGGTTGGTGGGAGTGATTTGTTGAAAGATCGAGGAAAAGATTATGTGGAGAGATTGAAGAAGATGGGGAAGATGGAATATGCTGAATTCGAAGGGCAACAGCATGGCTTCTTTACTATTAATCCAAACTCTGAACCATCCAAAGCTTTGATGGAAGTTATCAAACGATTCATCGCTGACAATTCAAGCTGAGAAGGGGAAATGCTTGTTTTTCTTGTCTTAATAATTGTCCTTCCAGCTTGGTTAATGCTTTGCATGAAGTAGCTTCAGATTATGAAACTTTGGTTTATAATAATATTAAATTTAAAGTTCAGTAGTGTTTCGGGGTAGTTTACTCTTAATATAATTATATCATAAAAACTTAAATATATATTATGTACTCGAACTAAATTCATTCTCTTAAGTTGGCACCTAAAGAATTTTTGCTCCCAAGTTGGTACATGAACTATACACTCTCTCAAGTTGACACCTATTTTTTTTTGCTTTTTATGTTGGTACCCAAACTTTAATTCCATCTATTATTTTAATAATTTTATTTACATATTTAACTCTCAAAACTTATACGTTCTATCAATATAATTTTAATTCAAAACAATTTAATAAATTTGACTATTTATATTAAAAAATCATCAATTTAGTCATTTTTATGATACTGTCAACTCAAGCAAGCCTAACAAATCAAAACAACAATGTGATAACTGCATTTTACCATAAAACATCAAGTTACTGTTAAACTTTTTAATACCAAGAAAGTGTTATGCCATTTATAGGAGAAGAATACACAATTTAAGAGAATAACAAAGAGTAAATTGATAGGATTTTTAAATATAGAGGTTAGATTTATTGAATTATTTGGAATTAAGACCAAATTGTTAGAATATATAAGTTTTAGTATCAACTTGGGAGAAATTGTCTAGTTCAAGTACCAACTTGGGAGCAAAAAAATTTTAACTACCAACTTAAAAGAATTTGACTAATTCAGGTACTAACTTGGGAGCAAAATTTATTTAGGTACTAACTTGGGAGAAGATGTATAGTTCAAAAACCAAATGTATATTTAAGTCTATCATAACCAATAATATTATCATCTAAGGAAGACTCTCTCTCAAATAAATCTTCTCTCCATTCACTTTATAATTTCAAAACCATAGATCTTCTTGTTTTTTCCTTTGACGGTTAGCCGTCGCCCTTGGCAGCTGGCCTCTCCCCGTTCTTCTTTTCCTCGTCGCCTTCAGTCAATTTTTTTGTTTCGTTTTTTCTTCCAGTTTTTTTTTTTTTGCTTCCTTTTGTAGTACGATGGGTGTTTTTCTCCTCAGCCGTTAAAGTTCAAGTATGGGCTCCAGTTTTGAAAAGACGACAATCAGTCTTTTCTGTCGACTCGAAAAAACAAGAACGGATGTGAAGGCTCATTTTCTCCCTCGTTTCTTTGGTTTTTGTTGCTTGCATCTTTGCCCTTTGCTTTTGCAGGTTTGATTGAGGCTGGCGATGGTGGCGGCTTTTACAACTCTCCCCTATGATGTCATCTATGTAGGTGTTTTTTGGTTCTCGACGTTGTGTCGAGTTTTATTTTCAAGAGGCTTTTCCATTTCAACGGTGCCTCCTCCGTCGTCCTAGTCAGCCTGACGTTTGGAATCCACTTTGGTGTCACCGGTACTTGTCGCCAAGATTGTCGCATGCCCTTTGTGGGTGTTGAAGTTCGGCTTTGCTCCTTCGTCATTAGAGGCCACTGCAACTTGTTTCTTCTCCTTCCGCTCGATCTCACGACGGCTCCTTTCTCTATTTCTATGTTCTGGGCCTGTTTGGTGCCCCGATTGTTGTTGTTTTGGTCCTTTGTTTTTAGCTTCCATAGCCATGGTTGTATGATGTTTTTCTTTTAATGAATCTTCTCTTATTTGGTAAAAAAAATATGGGTAAATTATACTATTGACCACCATACTTTGGTTAATGTATTAAAATGACCACCTTAAAAAAATCGACTCAATTGACAACCAAAACTATTGAAATTAGATCAATGTGACCACCAGTCGTTAATGGGCTAACGGAAGGTGACGTGACAGTTAAAAAATTAAAGGTATAATTACACATTTGGTCTTTACTATTTACACATTTTTTCAATTTAGTCCTAATTTTAAACTAATAATTTACACGTGTCACCATCTAATTAATTTATTTTATTAGTTTAAAATTAGAACTAAATTGAAAAAATGTGTAAATAGTAAAGACCAAATGTGTAATTATACCTTTAATTTTTTAACTGTCATGTCACCTTCCGTTAGCCCATTAACGGCTGCTGGTCACATTGATCCAATTTTAATAGTTTAGGTGGTCAATTGAGTCGATTTTTTTAAAATGGTCATTTTAATACATTAACCAAAGTATGGTGGTCAATGGTATAGTTTACCAAAAAAATATTATCAACCAAGCATAAGAAAACCAAGTAAAAGATGGTACCGCAGTAATTATTTTATTAAGGCAATCCGAGAGTGGGTGAAGCAACTACATGTGGTTGAATTATTCAAAAAATAATAATAACATTTCGCTGAAAGAGTGCGACAAATATGAGCAAACAATATAACATTGGCAAAGATGTTGGTTCGCGGGTAATGCTTGGCACGAACACTTCTGTGCCATTGCCGAAGCTCCATACTTCGCGTTAATGGCTAAAAAACATTCGTAAGGTCCATTGGGGCCGCATGGTCCTTCTCATTTCATTGTTGTTGGACAAAACTTGATCTCTCCTGGAAAAAAAATACGAATTTACTAATTAGTCGAATAGTCAAAGAAAAATAAACATTCATTCATTATAATTATATTTATTATAATTATTGTTTCTACCGCAGAATTGTAGGATGAAAACGAAATACCTTTGACAGGAGAGAATAAAGTCAGCACAAAAAGACCGCAAAGAATGGGAAGGGCAATGGACTTTTTCATGGTTTTTACTTTTATATATATATATAAACCCAACAAGTGATTATAGTAAAAAAAAGTAATAGAATTTTAAAAAATTTAAGTTAGAGCAGTATTTTGTAAAATGTGTACTTTATCAAAAGGTATAGAAACAAATATGAACAACTACTATAGTCATGACTAAATCTACAAAGAAAATTATCAAAAATGTATAAATATATTGCCTAAAAAACAATTATAATATTATTATAAAAATTATAACACCAAAATATTATGAACTTGATGACACGTAGTACAATAGTCATTGAGTACTGTCAATAAAATTTAATTTTTGATGGCATAAAATAATTCTAAACAATGCTAAAAATAATTAAAGCACGATATAATAATAATAAGGGTAAACTACATAAATGGTCTTCCGACTATGTTCTAATTATCTTTTGCGTCTTTCGACTATCAGAAGTTATAAACTGGTCCCCGACTTAAAAAAGGTAACAAAGTGGTCCGACGCCGTTAAAAATTTAACAGCTGATGACGTGGCAGTTAATATAAATTGATATAATTACATATTAGCCCTCAAATTCTACACTTATTTTAATTTGACCTTAATTCTAAAAAATTAACCCACATAATTTTAATAATCTATCAATTTAGTCCATCTTCTTTTTTATTTCTCCTCTCCTTCAATTCTTCAACTCAAAGCAATTACATGGATTGAAAAGACTACTATCACTAAGCCAAATACTCTGTTTTGCGACTAAGGATAAGGGTAAGGCCTGTTAGGATAAAACTTAGAAGCTGCCATTTTTTCCATTTCTTTCTGGCTCAAAATTTCATCTTCCTAATCGTTTATTCCGAATCAAACCCAGAAAAACAATGTCAATTACTTCCTTATCTTTTTCCCATTACTGCCAAAAGTCGCCTTCTTTATCACTCAAATCTTTTTTCTCTCTAAACCCACGAAAATTAAGTTTTTCCTTTTCTTCACCCAGAAGAGGTCTTCTTCGCATGTTGTCTCGATGAGTATAGAAGTAGGCGTTGGAGTAATGGCCACAAAGCTTGGAATGATGAGTTTCTTTGAAACCGACAGCAAGGTTGTTTCGGTGACTGTCGTTGGTTTCAGAAAAGACAATATAGTGACCCAAGTCAAGACATCGGCTACCGATGGCTATGATGTTGTTCAAGTTGGGTATAGGAGAGTTAGAGACAAGAAGCTTACAAAGCCTGAGTTGGGCCATTTGGGGAAAACTGGTGTTATTCCCATGAGGCATTTGCAGGAGTTTAGTTTGCAAAGTGCGGAGGAGTTTGAGATTGGAAAGAAGTTAGATGTTGAAGAGATTTTTAAGGAGGGCGATCTTGTTGATGTTTCTGGGACTACTATAGGGAAAGGATTTCAAAGTTTGATTTTTATTTATTTATTGCATTTTGAAAGTTGTCAATTGATGGTAGATTCTTTTATTTTAGTATTATTGAAGATGATGCACAAATGTTTGTGCCATAGATTTCAATTTCAAGTTGGTCAGATTGCAAAGTTCGGAAATGGGTGTATTTTTTTCTTTTGTTTTATTGATGTTACATGCATATACATACACACATGTTATCCAAACTCCCTGTGTTATTTTTTTGGTTCTTCTAAGTATGTTCTTTGACTCATTTCACGTTGTTTTTAGCCTCTTGATATGAAATTCTTAGGCTTTTTCAATCCATGTAACTGGTTTGAGTTGAAGAAATGAAGGAGATGAGAAATAAAAAAAAAGATGAACTAAATTGATAGATTATAAAAATTATGTGGGTTAATTTTTTTAGAATTAAGGTCAAATTAAAATAAGTATAGAATTTGAGAGTTAATTATGTAATTAAATCAATTTATATTAACTACCACGTCATCAGCCGTTAAATTTTTAACGATGCCGAACCAATTTGTTACATTTTTTAAGTCGAGGGACCAGTTTGTAACTTCTGATGGTCGGAGGACGCAAAAGATAATTAAAACATAGTCGAGGGACTATTTATGTAGTTTACCCTAATAATAATAATAATAATAATAATAATAATAATAATAATAATAATAATAATAATAATAATAATAATAATAATAATAATAATAATAATAACGGTTTGATATATTATTGCATATAACTTAATTTTTTAAAGCAGCATGAATGCTTAAACACCTTTGAATCTAGTAACATAGATTACTAACGTCAACGTGCCTGGGCAACGGTCAAGTCTACTCCAAGTACCTAACTAGAAGTTTACCCCCATGAAAAAACAGTTAGTTGCTTGACTTCTAGTAAATCAACTTGCAACGTGCCTGTTGAATAGGGATGAATATTCGATCGAATCGAGTAAATTTTTTAAGTTATTTGAGTTGACGGGTCATATTTGTGACTCAAATTTTATTTGAGTTTTTTTTTTTCATTTTCAGTTGAGTTTATGAAATTCGAGTCAAGTCGAATTTCTGCAAAAATTTAATTTTAATTATTTATAATGTTGTAGTACAAATTGATTCTAATTTAAACGAATTTCTCTAATCATATAAGGTATACATATATATACTTCTTCGTATTCTTTTTCACATGTATGAGTAAAATTTGTAATGTTATTTAATAAAAAAATATCATCTAAAATACATTTATAATATTGTTTTGAAGGAAGGAAATTTTGATGATAAAGTATTGATAGGAGTATAAATGAGTCAAAGAATTATGAGAAGAAGAATTTATATAAAAAAATCACAGTTGAAGGATCAAATTTGAATAAAATGCAAAGTTAAGAGACTAAATTGCAAAACTATTTTTTGTTAAAAATATAAATTAAAGTTACATATATATATTATGGAGTGGTAGTGGAGCATGTGGTTTAAAATTGGTCAAATGAACTTAAAACGAAGGAGGAATTGAAGAAATGAAAAAAACATATAAAGTTGAGGGTAAAACGAAGGAGGAATTGAAGAAATGAACTTAAAAGAAATATAAAAAATGTTCGATCTTCAGGTCGAGATAAACTTGATGTCAAGATTCAAGTACTTGTATTGAAAGTACTTCATGAGTTTCCAATTTGAAGCTCTTTAGGAGTTCTAAAATTATCATAATGGATCTTGATCCAAACTCCTTTATAAAATACATAAGGAAACTTATCATTCTTATAGTATTTTCTCAATTAGTATTCACTAAGGCGATTATACCAAATGCGCCAAAATATTTATGAGACATGTCTAAATAAATTTTCTCGGTAATTTCCAAATGCTTCTAGCATTTTAAATCCTTCAAGGATAAATATGGATCCACAAATAATTAGACGCGTGCAAAAATTTTCATAACGGTCAAAGTAATTGCATCCACCATGAAGTAATTAAAAATTTTCATAAATCATAGTTCAGGTCGTATTTACGACTACTTATTTGTGCCTCACTTGCATTACACCTTTAGGTGTTTGGACTGCTGGTCCAAATACTTCTATTTTAGAAGTTCAAAGCGTCTTTCAACATCGGCCAGTTCAATATCTATACTTCTGGATAGATTTTATACAAGATCCTCAATTTCTTTCTTTACTTCTATAGAAGTATTTAATGTAAAATTGTTTGTAAAATTGTTGTCGACAATTTTCTAATTTTCTGGTTTCATTCTCGTAATGACATAACTCATCGAGATCTCTTCAAGATTTCAATCTTTATTTCAGGTACCTGAAACTCTTCAAGAGTTTTATTATTAGTTATGTCTTGGGTCTCTTTAGGAGCACCCGCCTCCAATATATGACCATCTCATAATACTTTTCATTTACGAGAATTTTGATCATTGGAACCATTTCAACTATCATGCTTCAAGCATGATTTACATCCACTTGCTCTAACATGTAATTTAAACTTAGAGTATTTCAGCTGGTATATAAGACTTAATTACTCTCATTGGGTCAGTAAATATGTCTGGCAGTTGACATGAAATAAAATGAATTATCTTATGAACTTTTAGTTCATATACGAGGATCTAGATAACGATAATTCATTTTCTTATATCCAGTTGATTATTATCTCCCCCTGATGTTAAGAAAAATCATGTCATAAATGATTCTCCAATTAATGTTTAAGAATTTAAACATAAAAGGAGACTCGTACTCAATATATATTCTCAACCCTTTTTACTTGCCCATTTTATGCGTTATGGTGGAGCAATTCAACTATATATCGCACATTCAAAAATTCAAAATGGGAAATATGACTTCTGACCAAAAAGTCAAGTCATAATGGGGAGTTTATTATAACTCGTTGGCTTGATGCGTATAAGTGTTGCTATATGGAAATATCATATAAATAATAAATGTTTTGTTCTCATATTTCAGCTATTAAATAGGAGGCATCCAATTAAAAATTTGCTAAACCGTATTTTTCATAATCAATAGGCTTTGTAACAACCGATATAGCCTAAAATATAAACCCGCTACCTTTTCAAGATGAATAGTTTAATTGCATAATCTGAATCTTTTTAGAATCAATCTCACAAACTTCTGGTTGTAAGTCGATAAAACAATGTAGATGCATCTACTAAAATCATATAAAACTTTCCACATTTGTGGATATATAGGCCCATATTTCTTTCAGATATGCAAGACATACAGTCTCAACTTCAGTAAAAGAACTTTAAGTTCTAATTATTTTGGTAAGTGCGATCATCTATATCCTTTGAGAACAAACAACACAAGAACTTCAGGTTCTTTTAGTAAGTGGAATTTAATCAATTCCTTTAAGCAACACAAGAACTTAACATTCTTTAATAAGTGAAATTTAATCCATTTCTTTGAGAATAAGCACCACAAGAACTACATGTTCTTTTAATACATGTGCATGTAAATTTCAATAATTTCTGCACCATTATTGATCAGGATGGTCTAACCGATCATGCCAACTATATATATGTGTGTATTTATCTCTGAATTTGTAAACTTCTTGTTTACCATAACATGTAATTCAATCTCACTCGTACGTGTCTAGTACGGCCATAAAAAATGTTCCTTTACATAGGAATATATTTAGCTCTTTCGGAGCTTTCAATTGAAATTATCTTTTGGTAGAATATATAGCTCTTCTAGAGCTTCCAACTGACTTTTTAGCTACCAAAACTTATATCTATATTGGCTTATTTCAAATATCAATTGGTAACATATGTTATCTATAATTCTCAAAGGGATATTTTGCGAACTCATATTGTTCTCTTAAAATTTCCACTTATAGTGGTGAGGATATTATTACCATTAGCGGTAACTATTGCAATATTCGCAATTCTGTACTTTTCATAATGTGCTTTCTCTCAAGAATTTATTGCTCTTCTAGAGCATCAATATTTTCAGTACTTTGAGATATAGTACTCACATTATTCCCTTGCATTTAAATGAGAAATATATTTTATGCTTATATTAAGCATAAATCGTCACCATAGATTGTATTTGACAAGTAATCATGTTAAACAAAATAAATAATATGATAATATATAAATATAAATATAAAACGTAAATAATTAATGTGTGTAAAATAAATAAACGTAAAGTAAAATAAAATAAATAAATAATTCTCTTCAAAGTTATGAGAATAATTAAAAGATGAGAGAAAGAGGGAGATTTGTATTATTCTCAAATATAAAATTGTATACAATGCCTTCATCAAGTCATCTATTTATAGGCATAAGAAGTACATATTACATTGAACTCTAATTAAATGAGATAATATTCCTAATGATAAAGTAAATCAATCTCCTTAGATAAAGTTCTAATCATGATAGACATCCACATAGATAAATATTCATAACAATAATAACGGTTTATATATTATTGCATATAACATAATTTTTTAAAGCAGCATGAATGCTTAAACACCTTTGAATCTAGTAACATAGATTACTAACGTCAACGTGCCTGGGCAACGGTCAAGTCTACTCCAAGTACCTAACTAGAAGTTTACCCCCATGAAAAAACAGTTAGTTGCTTGACTTCTAGTAAATCAACTTGCAACGTGCCTGTTGAATAGGGATGAATATTCGATCGAATCGAGTAAATTTTTTAAGTTATTTGAGTTGACGGGTCATATTTGTGACTCAAATTTTATTTGAGTTTTTTTTTTCATTTTCAGTTGAGTTTATGAAATTCGAGTCAAGTCAAATTTCTGCACAAATTTAATTGTAATTATTTATAATGTTGTAGTACAAATTGATTCTAATTTAAACGAATTTCTCTAATCATATAAGGTATACATATATATACTTCTTCATATTCTTTTTCACATGTATGAGTAAAATTTGTAATGTTATTTAATAAAAAATATCATCTAAAATACATTTATAATATTATTTTGAAGGAAGGAAATTTTGATGATAAAATATTGATAAGAGTATAAATGAGTCAAAGAATTATGAGAAGAAGAATTTATATAAAAAATCACAGTTGAAGGATCAAATTTGAATAAAATGCAAAGTTAAGAGACTAAATTGCAAAACTATTTTTTGTTAAAAATATAAATTAAAGTTACATATATATTATGGAGTGGTAATGGAGCATGTGGTTTAAAATTGGTCAAATGAACTTAAAACGAAGGAGAAATTGAAGAAATGAGAAAATCATATAAAGTTGAGGGGCTAAATTACAAAAATAAAAAATTTATATAAAAATGAATTTAACAAAAATATGCATTCTGCTATGGTTTATGGGCATATGGTTCAAATTTGATAAAAATGAACTTAGAACAAATGAGAAATTGAAAGAATAAGAAAATTATAGAAAGTTAAGGGGCTAAATTTCAAAAAGAAGAAATTTATTTTTAAAAATACAAATTGAAGCTAAATAGTTATTCTATTATAGTTTAGAAGGATGTGGTTCAAATTTGATAAAAATGAACTTAAGAAAAAAGGACATGCTTGTTTGATATTCTTCTTTGGGACGAAAGTGGATGTTCATTTCCAAGGAAGCGTTGAAATCGTGTTAGCTGAACGGTTGAAGTTTCTCTTGTTTTTATAAGCATATAAGAAATAAAAGCACATAAGGTGTTTGACGAATGCCCCCATTGAAGATCAACTTGAAAGTAATAGAGAGTGGGCGGATGAGAATAGACGACGACGGGTAACCGTAAGGATTGGAAGAGAGATAGGCGACGCTAGACAGTATTCGTGGCTAATTTGCCACCTAAATTGCATTGGAAGGGCCTATGACTTATTTTTGCGCGATATGAAAACGTGATTGATTCATTCATTTCAACAATGAAGGCTGTTGATGGGTTGCGTTTTGGCTTTATTCATATAGAAAAGGAAAATGATGCAAGGTGGGCCATTCACCGATTAAATGGAAGATGAATATACAGATCGAAAATTCTGAGTCTCCATGACACAATATGGGGTAGGGATTCATATTGGAGTAGAGATGGGCACGGGTCGGGTCGGGCCGGGTTTTTGGCCCACCCGAACCCGACCCGAAAATATTAACCCTAAACCCGAACCCTACCTGACCCGATCATATTTTTTAAAAAATCCGACCCGACCCGACCCGAAAATAAATACCTTAAACTCGACTCCGACCCGACCCGACCCGACCTATATAAAAAAATCAATTTTAGGGACTAAATTGTAAAAAAAATAATTTTAAGAGACTTAATTGTAAAAAATAATAAATTTAAGGACTAAATTGTAAATAAAAAATCAATTTTAAGGACCTAATTATAAAAAAATATATATAAAGGGGTATTATTGCAAATATCCCTAAAAAATTTAGGGGAAAATTACACTATTAGTCCCGGGTCGGGTCGGGTAGGATTTTTTCACCCTAAAACCCGAACCCGACCCGACCCGACCTCACCCTACACAAAAACCCGACCCGACCCGACCCGAACCCGATTTTTTCATAAAAATACCCGACCCGATCGGGCCGGGTCGGGTCGGAACCCGTCGGGTTCGGGTTCCGTGCCCATCCCTATATTGGAGACGGTCGAGAAAATGTGTAGTCAAAAAAAGTGTTAAAGGAGATGAAAATAAAAGATACATTTTTGGTGGATAAATTGAAAATGAGAAGGTTTCATAGTGTTAAAGGGCTATTGCATGTAATGCCATTACAATGTGGACGCAGAATCCAATATAGGAAGATGGCAATAAGGATGAGGTAGGGGAAAACAAAATTGTTCAGGTTGGTGAGGGTTGGTTGTCAGATGAAAATGTGAGTAAGGTCGATCATGAAGTGGGATCGCGATGTGGACTTGATATTTCGATGTATGAACTGAGTAAGGACATACTCGAGAGCCCAATGTTGATGTTGGAAGGAAATTTGCCGCTTCTAATATGTACATAGTTTATTAATATTGTATCAGCTGAAAAATGTGCAGTAACAGGGATTAAGCAAAACAAGAGAGGTCGTGAAAGACCTAGAAAAAATACGGTAACAAAAAAGTGAGCATCATTTGAGGCGCTACATGACAAAAGACATGAGATACTACGTGAAGCAAAAGAGACTTTG
Source organism: Hibiscus tridactylites (assembly GCA_958450335.1). NCBI lineage: Eukaryota > Viridiplantae > Streptophyta > Magnoliopsida > Malvales > Malvaceae > Hibiscus > Hibiscus tridactylites. Next base: position 18,657,886 of record OY288289.1, on the reverse strand, counting down.
GAGTTTAGTAAACTTCTCGGGGCGAGTACTATTGGTAGAGAAGAGGATGTCGTAGGAGATATCGCAAAGATTATTGAAGTAAGGGATTGTGGTCGACAGGTGTGGGCAGGATGCAGATGTTATCATGGAAGATACTAAAATTGAGTTTGGCGTCAAAAATGAAATCAGTTCAACTTTAGTATGATAATGTCATTGTGATATGGTGTTTTTTTTTTCAGAAACAAAAATAGAGGATGTATCAGTATATTTTAGGAAGTAAAATTTGATGAGTTTAGTTTTTTTTTTGTTGCCAACGTCACATTGGTGTTAACCAAAATCGGTATGATTATGGGTAAGTGGATTTTAAAAAACTGTTAAAGTGGGCTATTAAATGTCTATGCACCGTACTCAATTGAGGGATAACTGCATTTAGGGAGTTGATTCGAGAGACCATGGTTGTGATGAGATTGGAAGGTTTGATTGTGATTTCGTTATTGTGGGGGCAGTGGTAACAATATGTATCTTTTGGTATTGGGAATGGTAGATTCATCGCTGAGAAGGGGACGTTTGTGAGAGGAAATGTTTGTTTTTTCTTGTGTTAATAATTGTTCTTTGAGCTTGGTTAATGTTTTGCGTGAAGTAGCTTCGGATTATGTAATTTTAGTTTTCGCCGTGTTTGGCAATTAGTTGATAGCGGATTACATTAGTTGATAGCTAATTGCATTAGTTGATTTATATAAAAGTGTTTGGTAAAATTAGTCAATAGCTGTTAGATTATTTAAACAAACAAAATGACATATAAAGACATGATTATATTCAATAATTGTTTGAATAGTTTATTAGTTATCAATATTTTGTATCTAATTATTATTAATTAGATCTATAAATATATTTTTAATATAACTTTTCTAAATATATTCAAATGATTTATATATTAATTTATTATTTATATAATTATTTTAATATGATTTAATTAATTAATAAATTTAAATACACATATAAACATGTGATAATAAAAAAGTAAATAAGATTAGCTTATAAATAGAGTGAGAAAATATTTAATTTAGGTAATTTTGAAATTTTTTGTAACTGGTAAGGGTAAAAAAGTTTTTACAACTTTAATATCAAACCTCTAATCTTAAAAAAACTCCTATTATGAGCTTTTTCAAAATTAACGATTTCACCTTAATCCGCTCTTTCAATCCGCTGTTTACCAAACAATATTAACGAATTTGACTGGTCAAACCTCTAATTATACCACAAACATCTAGTTTTTGCCCAAACATCTCACCAAACATGACCATAATAATATTAAATTCAACGTTTTATAATATATGGGGTATTTTACTCATAAAATAATAAAGATAAATATTTTATATCCGTAAGGTTTCACCCATGTTCATCGCGAAAGACGGTCGGCGAAGGTTATCTGATGGATGAAGTTCAAATGCAGGATTATGGTGGTTAAGATGGTGGTGATGAGGTGCAAAACGAACAATGAATGGTCGGCGAATGGTGGTTGATCGGAGCTTTGCCGGAGATGAGTGAGGGAGATGATATCAAGAGAGTGAGGAAGATTTGGGATTGCTGCTGACAGAAACAAAATGGGAGATGGACGGATGATTTAGGGTTAAAACAAATGTTAAATATCAAGGAAAAAGGGTAAATTACAAGGGAATGATCCTTAATTATACCCACTTTTCAAATTGGACACCAACATTCCAAATAAATTCAATTAGGTCACTAAAATCATAATTGAAATTTAATTTATTTCCCAATTCACAATCATGTTATGAACGTAAAATCCCTAAAATTTAGGGTTTTGAATCTAAGGATTTCAAATTTTAGGGTTTTTGAATTAGGGTAATTTTGGGGGTGTTGCAATTACCTTAAAACCCTAACATTAACCTCTAAACTCTAAATTATATTCATAAACCCCAAATTCTAAACTTTTACACTTAAACTACTAAAATCTAAACCCTAAACTAGATTCATAAACCCTAAAACCAAGGCTCTTGTAGAACTATTCATTTTCTCCGCCAATGCATAAGATATTTTTCCTATAACATATATGATCAAAAAGTTCTATACCTCACAATCTAAACCCCAAATTAAAACCATAAACTTCTAACTACTCCGTTGTAGAATCTATAATTTTAACCGCTGGTGTATGATATGATAATCTTAAAAATAAACCCAAATATAATGTAGCCTTCGTTGCATACGCATTAATATAAAAAAAAAACAATTATTATATGACTTTTAGAATAATTCATTATAACATAAAAGTATCAAAACGAATTTAATTCACGGAGGATGTCGTGATTAAATTTTTTTAATATATTAGTGTGATTATATGCTAGTATTTATTTATATTTTTTAATATTTTGATAATGCGTACATACCTTATACACAAGTGTTCGAACCTGATTTTCTTAAGATGAATAACACCCTCTTTTCCATTGAGTCGCTCGTTAAATTATTTGTTACCAATAGGGGTTAGTTCAAGTGGTAAGCAGCTTAATTCCACTTAAGCATGTCTCGAGTTCAAGGTGTTATATATGTAGAAAATCCCTGTTTAGGATTAAGGTTCAAGGTTAGAGTTTAGTATTATGGTTTAGGAAATTAGAGGATGATATATTTTTAGAATTTAAGGTTTTGTATTGAAAATTTAGTGTTTAGAGCTTAAATCTAATTTTTTTGTAGTGTTGAGACATAAAAAGACACCGAAAAGTACAAAAATCTTTTTCCTCTTTTCACTATCTTTATATGCCCAACACTTAAAAAATAAATTCTAAACACTAAACTTAAATTCTAAATCATACACATTAAATCTTAATTCTAAAAAACACTATAACCCAAATTTCATAAACTATAATTCTAAATTTTAACATCAACCCTAAACCTAAAATTTTAACTTATGATTTTATTCCAAATTTTGGTACAACTACTAAAGCACCATTCCACTAGAAGTGCTGACAAAATAAATTAAAATAAATAAATAATTCAACCTAACATTTGAAGTACCCACCCTTCTCATTTCAGTATCTACCCATTACCAAACACTAGATGAGGCCGCATAAATGAGATCAACCTAACGCTCTATCTGTCCATCAAAACACACAAACCAAGGGTTTCTTGCTTTACTGTTAAAGGTTTAAACTTCAGCTGAAGAACTAAATCATTTTCTGTTCCAAGCTTTTATTTTTCTCAAAATTTCTAGCCATGACTTCAATGGGGTATCTTGGTTTACTGTTTTTTCTGCTTGCATTGTACTGTGGGATAGACCCTTTTAAGCAAAGTGCAATCTCTGAGTTCCCTGACTTCGAGGCTCACAAGGTGGATTTGACTCCATGGGAACTGGTCCCCATGGCTAGGGACAAGGATAATCTGCTTCAGAAATCAGAAATTAAGTTCTTGAACCAGGTTCAGGGCCCTGAAAGCTTGGCATTTGATCCTCTTGGTCGTGGCCCTTACACTGGTGTTGCGGATGGTCGGGTTCTTTTCTGGGATGGCCAAAACTGGAAGGATTTTGCTTATACTTCCAGCAATAGGTCAGTTTTCATGTTCTTGCTAATGTGTTTCTCTTTTCCATTTTGATAGTTTCAGTTGCAGGGTTAGATTATGTTACATAGTTGTATTCAATGACTGAATTGAAAGCAAGTTGAATGATTCATACTGCAGAAACTGAGTGCTTCTTCAATATAGTGATTTAGGGAACTGTTCCTAATTTTCAATTAATCAAAAAGAAAGAAAAAACATGATTTTTTGGCATTTACGGTCGAAATGTTACTCTCATAATCTTTTACCATTGTGTAATTTGGGATTTCAGGTCAGAAATATGTAATCCGAAGCCATCACCACTGAGTTACCTACCGAATGAGCATATCTGTGGTAGGCCTTTGGGCCTTCGGTTCGATAAGAACACCGGTGATTTGTACATTGCTGATGCATATTTGGGGTTGTTCAAGGTAGGGCCGGAAGGCGGATTAGCCACATCGCTTGTAACTGAAGTAGACGGAGTGCCCCTGAGGTTTACCAATGACCTTGACATGGATGATGAAGGGAACATATATTTTACTGATAGCAGCAACAAATTCCAGCGAAGGTAGGTTTTCTATAATAATGTTGTAAGACGTCGAAAATAACATTGTTGAAGCTCTTAATGCCTTTAGAAAGCCTCTTAATTGTTGAAGCACAAGGGCATTCCACTGATGAAGTTATTTGATTTTGCCAATACTTCCCCTTTATGGTATGTCTTAATATGGGTGGAAATCATGCCTTTGATTATTGTGTCTGTATGAGCATGCCTTGGCCTTGGGGCGTAAGGGTTCTTCACATGCACTGAGATATCCGAATCAGAGAATCATGCATGTGCCTGATGGCCCCTCAAGTTACGTGCATTGCATTTGTGCATACATCTCAGGGTGGGATACTTTTCGCGCACGGTTCTTGCATTTTTACATCACCCTTATCGGTTTGTGTAACATACTCTCAAGTAAATGATTCTATCTGTATCTAGATTTGCAACTTCTGCATGTGGAACCAAGCAAATTTTCTGTTTACTACATTAATTTCTTCCTCAAATGAAATGACCCCTACATGCCGAGTGCAGATTATTAGCAATTAGTATTGACACGGTAGTATTCAGGAACTTCATGCAGCTCGTTTTTTCTTCGGAGAAGAGCGGGAGGCTGCTAAGGTATAACCTGCACACAAAGGAAACATCTGTCCTTCAGACAAATCTCCAATTTCCGAATGGTGTATCCTTAAGCAAAGATGGTTCTTTCCTTGTATTCTGTGAAGGATGTCCGGGAAGGTAAGCTTGCTTCTACATTTACTTAAATATTGTTGCCTTATATCTGCATGTACTATAGCGGTATAGCCATTAAAAACGCTTTTCATTTAGATTTAAATCTGAAGATGAAATTTAACACTGCTAGAATCCATGCAGTAAAAGCTGATATTGCTTTACGGGAATTTTTGTAAAGATCGCATTTTAAAAGAATATGGTAGTTGCCACCGGTGATTAGTAGATCGTTTTTTCCTTTACCATGAGGTTTTTTTTTTGTCACCAATTGCCTGGATTTCAAAGGAGATGATTCGGTTCATAATAGTGAAGTATAACTCTTTAACTGTTGCTGTGTGATGGTTTGGTATACAGATTACTCAAATACTGGTTGAAAGGTGAGAAAGCAGGGAGTTCCGAGATATTTGCCATCTTACCGGGATTCCCGGACAATGTCCGAACGAACAAAGAAGGTGAATTTTGGGTAGCGATTCATTGTCGCAGGTCCTCGTACGCTCACATAATGGGATTACATCCGAAACTCAGGAAATTCGTTCTCAAGCTCCCCGTATCCGCGTACATCCATTACATGCTTCAGATTGGTGGTAGGCTGCACGGAATTGTTGCGAAATACAGCCCGGAAGGAAAGCTGTTGCAGGTGTTGGAGGATAGCGAAGGGAAGGTTGTGAAAGCGGTGAGCGAAGTCGAAGAGAGGGATGGCAAGCTCTGGATAGGGAGTGTTCTTATGCCCTTTGTGGCAGTTTACAACTTGGCTTGAGTTGAAAGGCAAAGTCTTTGGTAGTAATAATAACAACAATAAGATACCATAAGCATTGCAATAGCCATAGAAATGCTGATTGCTGAATGTGACGAATCTTCTCTGAAAAAAGATCTGACCTATGCTCTGAGCAACTATAGACACCATTTACTTTGATTTGTAAGTCTAACTATTGGCAATGGGACTGCATTACTTGAATTGCAAGTATTAGATTATCAATGGGGACGGAGCCAAGATTTATTGGTGGGAGGCAAAACATAGTTTCGAAGGGAGGGATTCATAATTATTTTAATTTCTTCAAAAACATTTGTAAAGGGTCAAAGGTAAAAAAATAAAAATTCCCCCGCTGAGGGGGCAACAACCCCTCTCGTTAACAACATAGTTTCGTCCCTGATTATGAATCAACATGATATACTCTAACAAATCAAAAAAACACCCAGAACTAAATATACTTTAAACGATGAAGAAAAGAAAGTACCTGTAAGTGTCGAGCAATTTATCTGTGCGGTATGTGTCAAAGGACTAATGAATAAAATTATGAGGTATGCATTCATGATTTTATCGTTAAGCATTGATAGATAGGAGAGTGAAAACATTTTTTTCTATAGAAGCTCTTAGTTTTCATATAACTATTGATACAATTCGATATAACTATTGATACAACGAATTAGGCACTTTAGATTATACAAGGACCATACATGAAAAAGGTTAAAAACTAATCAAAAGATATTAATATACTGAAAGATCATCGATAACAGTAAATCAGAGCCGAGCGTGAAAACTATCCACGAATGCAAATCGCGTATCTAAATTCAATACGAAAGTTCAAAGTAGGGAAGATCAACAAGATAACAAATAAGTATATCTTAATCAATTGAGACGATATAAAATTCAACAATGAGAAAAAAACGAAAAGAACAACCAAACGAGTGACAAAGAAGACAAAAATGTGTCATAAAAGCAAAAAAAAAAATGCAATTTACCATAAAGACAGAGAAAAACGTATCATAAAAACAAAATTATTTTTACAAAGAAATAACAAAATTATCTTGTTTTTATCACCAATCCTTTTATATTTTAAAAAATGTCTAATTAAACATTTTATTACTTAAATTTTTTTTGAAAACAATACTAAACACTTTTATTTTAAATTAAGGAAAATACTTTGATGCACAAGCTTGTGTAAACTTTAGTTTACACAAGCCCTTTAATTTTAAGGTTTAGGGTTTAGGATTTTAGGTTAGAGTTTAGGGGTTTAGTATGTAGGGTATATAATTTAAGGTTTATGGTTAGAATTTAGAGTTTAGGGTTTAGGGCTTAGGGTTTAGGTTTTAGGTTGCTAGGGTTTGTGATTTAGATTTTAAATTTTATAAAAGGAATGTGTAAAAAAAATTTACACAGCGCATCAAAATAAAACCCTTAAATTAAACAATCTAAAAACACATTTTAAAATAATTTTCCAAAAAATAATGCCAAAACAAAGATGGTAAAGAAAATAACCTAAACAAACTTTTTTTAAGTAAAAAACCTAAAAGAGAATAAATGAATAATATAGCTAAAACATATAAACAATCGAGAAACTTCGAAATTTTATTATATGAAGGAAGAATAGAATAGGAAAGTTTTATGATCATTTTCCGCATATTTATAGTTTGATTACTTTCTGAATGGGAAAACAGCTAATCGAAGTTTCTAAAGAATAAAACGAATCTGAATTGGAAAAGGGGGCGGGTCTTTTTAATAAAATTTCCTTGCTCCGGTTACGTCAAACGTGTAGGCCTCTGTTTCTGAAGGTTCCCTCCAGAACCCGGTCCCAGGGAACATCTTCTCCGAATCAACAGTTCCCATGGAGCCGTCATCCTCGTTATCCTGGCTTAGCTTCTCTTTCATCATCCGGTCCAGGTCGGGGTCCAGGCCCACCATCCGCGGCGTAGGATGCAAGCCAAGGTCGTGATGGTTTCGTTTCTTCCTCGCGTAAGCCTTCTTGCAAAGTCCGGCGGGAACCTTGTATAGGCCCAGGAAGAGAATCTCCACCATGGCAAGCGGAACACAGCAAGCCACCGCCGTGCACTCCGCGGCGGAGCCACCGACCATTTCCCCGTAAGTCCTCCCTTTCCTCGCCATCTTCGGCGGTGAACGTGGCGAATGGATAAGGTTCATCTTTAACCGATCACGTATTTGATAATCGCTTCCCCCTCCCAGGAAAGAAAGTAGAGAGAGGGAAGAATGAAGAGAAAATGGGGAGATGGGATTGTTGATTCATTATGAACAAGTTTTGTTTTAAATGAAGGAAACAGGGGATAGTGAAAGGGAAATCGGGAAGACAAAATTGGAAAATATCTAGCCAAGAAATAAAAGGGATTTTCCGGGAAAGTCGATAGAGAAATGAATGGTGGTATTTCATATCTTTCTACTTTTCTTAATTTGGTACCAACGAAAACAAACTGTTTTGATTTCAGTTAAGATCCTGGAAATGGAAGATGTTGCTGACTTGCTAACCAACATACTTCTTAATTCTTACTAGTATTTATCCAAACTACTTTTTATATTTAATGTTTTTAAATACGGTAAATTACACCAAAAACTCACTTAGTTATTCTTCTTCCCCCTCTTAATGCCCCGTTTGGTTTGGTGTCCCACGAATAATATCACGACGTGTGGGATTAGTTTATTAACTCACCGTTAATGTTATTGATATGTTTTTTTCAAGAAAAAAAAAGCCCAAACTATGCTTGAGAATTGTTTTCGGTGCCTAAATTATTTTTAGCTCTAAATAAGTGCTTAAAATTTCAATTTTGGTCATTTTAGGTGCTTAACCGTAGACCACCACTACCGCCGCTGGATCACAACGACCGTTCCCCCCAATTACCATCGTCGATAACCAACGGTATGTGTGCCGACGACTTCTTTTTTTTGCATTTTGGTTTTATTCGACGTTAGGGGCGGCGGCGTGACGATCTGCGGTGGAATCGACTGGGGAAGTTAGGGATTTCGAATTTATGGCTATTTTATGAGTTTTGGGAAATTTAGGGTTTTTAAATATAATTAAGATAAAAAAAATAAATTAAATTAAAAAAGAAATAAAATAAAAAATGATTATATTTAATAAAATAACGGTAGTTAACTGTTAGACACCTAAAATGACCCAAATTAAAACTTTAGTCACTTATTTAGAGCTAAAAATAGGTTAGCCACCAAAATTGATCCACAAATATAATTTAGTCACCTATTTGGATATTAAGCCAAAAAAAACTTCAATCTAATTTATGGGTTCTAAGACCACATAAAAGATTTTCTAAATCAAATTTCAAATGGATTCTCGAAAGTTTCTTGAGATTAAAAGTTTGATTCTTTCAATTGAAACAACATTGAGTCTACAACTGAAGAGTGATTATAGTTTTGGTGATTTAATATCTTGATATATTTTCTTCTCTTTTTCCATTGATAATTTTTTTTCACCTTTACCTCTGAGGATGATTGAAAATAAAAGCTTTGTTCTTTCGTGAAAATTCATACTGAAAATTTCTGGAGACTTAAATTGAGGAGGATTTTTTAAATTCATTTTCTTTACAAAGGATTCTTTTTAATTCGTTGAGTTTGTATAAGTGTGTTTATGTGTATATTATATTTATTCTTTTACATAAATTTTTGGAATTAGGAATTAGGAATTGAAGGAGTGTCAGAGTGTTTACTTATTATAAAATTTTGTTCTCATTAGTTAATGTATACTGAAATTTTATGGAGACCTGAGTTGAAAAGTTTCAGAAAATTTTCCGATATTTTTAACATATTTGTTGATTTTTGGAACTTTTATTTTGAAAAAACAAATTGTTTGTGTTTCACTGGTAGTCCATTTCAGCAATTTTGATGGTGTTTTGTATGATTATGCATTTTGGTATTTCTATACATGGTTTAATGAGTATGGTATTCATTTGATATGAAAGTGTTGAAAATATTCTGATTCTCATTTGTTTGGTAGAAGACAATGAAACTTTACAAAATGTAGAAGACAATTTATTTTACTGCAACCGAGAAAAAGAAGAAGAAGCAACTACAACTTAATCCACAAAAGAAAATGAAATAGAATATGATTTGGGAAAATAGCAGCAGGAATTGAATCAAAGTCTGGTTCATCCATTGTTTTGCATCTATCGGACTTGTTGTATTAGATGATGATTATTGATGCAGCAACAAGACGCCGGCTGCAGTCTGCAGACTCCATGTTGTTTCAGTTCACACAATCTCAACAAACCTTTGAGAATTTAATTTAGAAAATCTTTTATGTGATTTCAGAAGCCATAAATTATATTGAAAAAAAACATATCAATAATGTTAACGGCAAAAATAAGTTAATAAACTAATACACGTGTTATGATATTATTCGTGGGGCGCCAAAAATAAGTTAACGATGAGTTAATAAACTAATAAAATTTGTATGATAACATATTTAACCATTTATAGTTATATATTCAATTAATTTAATCTTAATTAAAAAATTTAAAAAAATTGGGGGACTAACTTCCAATTATCCCATACTTTTCACCTTCCCGAGTGAAAACCCAATACCCCTCTTCCGTTATGATGTGGCTTGGCGTTTGCCCAAAAATATTGTAAAGACAAAGTCATGACGGTGATAGAGCTGCAAATCAAGGGCAAATTCTTTGATTGTTGGGACAATCATTGATTTTCCTCACATTGACTGCCGCGTTGGAGTTAGAAACCACATCAAACATCGCCATTTTAATGCTCTCAATATTACATATCCCATTCTCTATTATTCGTGCATCAAACATGAAACCCCCCAACAAAAAGGGTCGACGACAAGTGGATTAGAGGAGGGAAGGGTGAGGAAAGGTGCGACTGATGAGGAAAGAGGCTATTGGGTTTTCACTAGGGATGTAAAAACAAGTCAGAACCTGGTAACCTGACTGAAATTTGTTCGAGTCAGAACCTGATTTGACCCGAGTTTTTGTTGACCCGAACCCGATCTGCAACCGACTGTTGTTGATCCGAACCCGAATTTGACCTGTTACTGTAGCAACCGAACCCGATCTGCGTCCGACTGAAAACGACCCGAACCCGAATTGGACCTGTTAATTTGGACCTGAAACCCGACCTGCGTCCGACTGAAAAGAACCCGAACCCGAAGCCGACCTGGCAAATAACCGAAATTACCCGACTGAATTGACCCGATATCCGATTTTACCCGACCTGAAATGGACCCGACCTGAAAATGGACCCGACCTGAAATGAACCCGACCTGAAATGGACCCGACCTGAAATGGACCCGACCTGTTTTGAACCCGACTGAAATGGACCCGACCTGCTTTTAAACCCGACCTGTTAAGTGACCCGACCTGTTCTTGACCTGAACTGATAAAATACAAGAAATTTGTTTGTAATAATATTAGCTCTCAGATCTTATAGCAAAGACATAATTTATCTCACATAAAATACTTTATTTCAATACAAAGGAGAAATCAATATTGAACATCTGATGGAATTAAAATATTGAATTTCAAAATTACAAGGACTTAATAAGTATTCAAACTCAAAATTTAGGGACAATACATAGTTTATCTAATAATTATACTTATATAGACCTAAATTGTTATTAGACCAAAAAATTGAGGACACATGTGAGTTGTGACATGCTCATCCTTCTTTTAGTTTAACCATGTTTAATTAAATCTAAAGAAACTATACCAAAAGTTAGCACTAAAAAAACAAACTAAAACTTAAATAATCTAAACCCTAAACATCTAATTAAGGAAGGGTCTAAAGGGTAATTAACCCATAAATAACAAATTCAACTCAAAACCCCGTCAATTTTCAATCAATTTGGCGTCCCCCTCCCCCCGCCCCCGCCAATTCTTTTATCGAAATCCCCCCCGCCAAATTAAAAATTAAAATATTTTTAATTTTTAACTTTCCCCCCTGAACTAAAAACTAAAGTATTTTTAATTTTTAACCTCTCCCCTAATTAAAATTTTAATTTAATGATCATAATTAATAAAATGATTTAAATTTTAAATAATTTATTTTTAATTCATCCATCACAAGTTATTAATTTAATAAAATTTAAGTTATTAACGCCAGAAATAATTCACATTAAATGAGTTAGTACTAAACATATTGAATTATTTAACAAAATTTAAAATTTAGAAGCATGAAATGAATATTTAAATACAATTTTTTATACATATATATTAAATTGATTATATATGTATATTTAACAGAAATATTATTTAACACTTTAAATTGATTTAAAAAATTAATAGTTAATATTTTACATTTATCAACACTTTAAATTCATCAAATCATAGACCCTAAACCCTAAACTCTAAACTATAATGTATATAAGTATGTATATATCTATCAATGTATGAACTCTAAACCCTTGATGAGTTTTACCTTAAACCTTAAACTCTAAACACTAAACCCTAAATCCCAAACCATAATGTATGTAAGTATGTATGTATATACCTATCAATATCTAACGCCTAAACCCTTAATGAAGTTTTCCATAAACCCTAAACCCTTAAATCCACAACCTAAACCCCTAAACCATAAACTCTAAACCATAAACCCTAATGTATGTAAGTATATTTATATCTATCAATATATGAACCCTAAACCTTAATGAGTTTTCGCTACACCCTAAACTCTAGACAATTGATCATAAAACATAAACATTAAACCCTAAACTCTAATATATATATATATAAGTATGTATATATGTAGCTATCAATGTATGAGCCCTAAACCCTTAATGAATTTCTCCCTAAACCTTAAACACTAAACCTAAACCTTAAACCATAAACACTTAGTGAAGTTTTCATAAAACTCTAAACCCTAAACCCTTAAATCCACAACCTAAACCATTAAAACATAAACTCTAAACCTTAAACCCTAATGTATGTAAGTATGTTTGTATCTATCAATGTATGAACCCTAAACCCTTAATGAGTTTTCGCTACACCCTAAACTCTAAACATTAAAGCTTAAACCTTAAACCTTAAACCCTAATGTATATAAGTATGTATATATATAGGTATTAATGTATGAGTCCTAAACCCTTAATGAATTTTTCCCTAAACCCTAAACCCTAATACATGTATGTAAATGTACCTATAAATGTATGAACCCTAAACTCATATTCATTATTTTTTAATCCGTCCAATATTTTATAATTTTAATTTGATATTTTCATCATTCTAGACCCTAAAACTTTATTTTTATTCCAATTTGACCAACATTTTTTTATTTTGTCTAATGTTTTATTATTTTAATTTAATATTTTCTTTATTCTAGTCCTTTAACTTTATTTTAATTCCGTATTGACCCTTGTATATATTTTAATTCATCATGTTTTATAATTTTAATTTGAAATTTTGTTCATTCTAGACCCTAAAACTTTATTTTCATTCTAAATTGACCTCTACTTATTGTTTTGTAATTACTCTAATTTTTATACTTTTAATTTGATATTTTTGTTCATTCTAGTCCCCAAAACTTTATTTTTATTCCAAATTGACCCATTTTCCTTGTTTTTCTTTTAAATTTGTCTAATGTTTTATAATTTTAATTTGATATTTTTGTTCATTATAATCTGTGAAAGTTTATTTTTAATCCAAATTGACCCCTTTTCAGTCCAAATTGACCCATTTTCATTATTTTTTTAATTACTCCAATGTTTTATAATTTTAATTTGATATGACTTTAAACAATTAACTCAAAATCAATGACGATTGACGGAGGCCACCCTAAAGTCTATCAACTACATATACGGTTGTACCGAACTCAAACTCAATACGAATTTCAATTCCGAAAATACCCTGACCTGAATTACCCGACCTGAAACTACCCGACCTGAAATTACCTGACCTGAAATGCACCCGACCTGAAATGCAACCGACCTGAAATGAACCCGACCTGAAATGAACCCGACCTGAAATGGACCCGACCTGAAATGGACCCGGCCTGAAACGGACCCGACCTGAAACGGACCCGACCTGAAATGGACCCGACCTGAAATGGACCCGACCTGAAGTGTATCCGAACCCGAATTAACCTGTCAATTACCTGCTTCCGACCCGACCTGTTTTGACCCGACCTGAAATGGACCCGACCTGAAATAGACCCGACCTGAAATGGACCCGACCTGAAATGAACCCGACCTGAAATAAACCCGACCTGAAATAGACCCGCACCCGACCCGAGTCGAGTCAAAACAGAAAAATGACCTGAAATGACCTGTATCTGATTTTACCCGACCTGACAGTACCCGACCTGAAACCCGTCCGATTACCTGTTTTTACATCCCTAGTTTTCACTTGGGGAAGGTGAACCATGGGAAAACTAGGGAGTTAGTCCCCTAAATTTCCTAGGCTTTTGAGTTAGGACTAAATTAATTAAATGTGTAAATATGAAGAGTTAAGTGTGTTAATAGACAAATTTTATTGACTACATTTAACGGCGGTTAACAACTCACTTATCATTTTATAACAAATATTAAAGTTTAATGCTCATTTTGTAATTTTTGAAAGTTCAGTGACCATTTTGTTTTTCTAAGATAGTTTAGTGACCATTCATGTACCTTACCCTAAGTTTTAACCTATAAATCCTAAAAATTTTAATCTCAAACCTTAAATTTTTAACCACCCCTAAATTCAAAATTCCTACACTTCAACTTATATATATATTAAGGGCCAGTTTGGCAGGACTTTTAAAAAATATTTTTAAAAGTGCTGTCAGAAAGTGATTTTAAAAATAATTTTAAAATGTTAATTGTAAGATTTTAGTGTTTGACATTACTGTTAAAAATACTTTTGAAAAGATAAAATGTCCATTTTAGACATAATATTGTAAAGTAAAAATAAATGAACCTAAATGACGTTTAAACTCATTATCACAAAATTTAATAAATTTGTTATATACGAAAAAAATCAATTTAAATAATAAAAATATAAAACTGTGACAATTCATTATTATTTTGTTTATATAAATATAAACTTTTAATATTTCTAAATAATTAATATAAAATTTTAAATTATATTAAAAATTTAGTCTCTAAAGTCTAAAGTATATATTTTTATATTATTGTAATATAACTAAATATTAATTTAATATATTAATAATTATTATATTAAAATATTATTTTAATTTATTGATATTAATATTAGTGTTAATAATTAATGGTAAACAAATAATTTTACATCTAAAAGTGATTTTTTACCCTAAAAGCTAGAAATTTTAGCTTTTGAGGTTGGGTGAAAAAATATTTTTTTAAGTGATTTTTCACTCTAAATTAGAAGTGTTTGACATTACTTATGAGTGAAAAGTTATTTTTTTAAGGTAAAGCTATTTTTTAAGTCATGCTAAAGAGGCTTTAAATTTTAAAGGAGTCGCTAAAACAAAGACTGCTTGTATATACTTTTATTCCACCGTCTTTTTATGAAATAATTACTATATTCGTTAGACTCTTAATTTGGGGAAAAATATATGATCCAATAATATAGACATGCTTGGGCCTTGTCTATCATTGTCTGCTCACAATTATCTTTGCATTTAGTTGAACAGGTTGCGTGGGCTATTATGGTCCAATGGACGTAGAAATTTTGTTTTAGACAAAAGGACAAAAACATGGAAACAAGATTAAGGCACGCATATTTAGATAATCAATCAAAAGTTATATGGTAAAACTATGATTTTATGAATAATAAACCACAACCAAGAATATTTGATAAAGCTATTAGATTAAAAAAATAGCAGAATTTGCTGGCAAAATTTTATTTGGTAACTTCTCTTGTAGCTCAGTTGCAATCTTTGTACAACCCTACATGAATCAATGGATCATCATCTATTTTTAGTGTGTTTTAAAAGAGAGTTCGTGTTTTTATAAATGTGTTGGCTTGAAAAAGATGTTGGTTCGTGAAATCAAGAACTTCACTAGACAACTTCTTATTTGAAGAATAAATCTGTACATTCTCTCATTCTTAATTTGGAGGTGTTACATCTACCGTAAATGATATAGTGAGGAAAATAAGAAAGATTGTACATATACGATTAATAGAGAATAAATTTGTAGGGGTGGATCATGTAAATGGGAGACTTTGAATAGGTTTGGGGCTTATCACTTTGTAGATATATTTGTTTGTTATTTTTTTGATAATATGTATGTCCATTTTACAGTTTATATTCAGGGTGTGAGGCTGCTATTTTTAACAATGTCGTCTTTAAAGTTTGAATTCTTGTCCTCTTCTCGAAAGTGTAATGTGTCTTACCAATGCACCAAACACTTGTTGATTTTTGTCA
Source organism: Hibiscus tridactylites (assembly GCA_958450335.1). Lineage (NCBI taxonomy): Eukaryota > Viridiplantae > Streptophyta > Magnoliopsida > Malvales > Malvaceae > Hibiscus > Hibiscus tridactylites. The sequence goes on along the minus strand of OY288289.1, from coordinate 18,642,023 downwards.
TTTCTTCTTTGTTTGCTTTGATGAGCTTGTATAATTGCTCTTCAGAGAGATTGATAATGTAGCAGTTTGATGCTTATTTTGGACGTAATAAAATTTTAATCTTATTAAAAAAATGTTTTTTTTTTGTATCTTTTGCTACGTTAAAATTTAAAATTTACTAATACTTTTGGTATTTTATTGAATAATATTAAAAACATCCTTTTAATACTTCTGGTATTTTTTTGTTTTTTGTTTTGATATTTTCGATGTGAATTGTTCTTAAAAACATCCTTTTCAGTATAAAAGTAAAATTTATGTTGGTGTGATGAATTGAAATAAGTGTTGTTAAGAAAACAATCATTATTTACTATTTTAACTAATTAATAACATTAAAAATAAAAACATATTGATTACCGGTTAATTTAGTAAGATGTGAGATTAGATTTGTCGTAGTATAACAAATGTTTATCCTTATACTAATATAAGCTACCTACTTGAATATTTGTTTTATTTCTTAATACAGTTTTTTCGATTATAAATCAAACATTTTTGCATTTGAATAACAATGTATTTCAAAGTTTTCTAAGTTTATTTGTAGGTAGGGTTCAACATTTTCTTTTTACTTAGATTCTCTTTTTTACCTCTATAGAAGAAAAAAAAAATCAGCTGTTGATTCATCCCAAATAATATAATCCCCGTCATATAGTAAATGGACGGATAAGAAAGTTTTCTCCTTTTTTTTGGCTTAAGGGTGCTTAAAGTTATTAAATTTTAAAAAAAATAATTAAGGTTTTAATTTTTTTTTCACTCAATTAAGCCCTTCAAACAATAAATTAAATCAATTAATTTTTTTGACCATATTTTTTGATAATTTTTCTTGAGATATTACTGTCACGTGATAAACTATAGTGATGTCATGTGATATTCACATAATTTTTTAAGAAACTATTTTTTATAATTTTTATAAGTTTTTTAAATTTTTTAGAACTTTTAAATATTTTTTATATAAAATTAAAAAATTCGAGAAATGTCAAGTTGCAACATTATAACACGACACGTTACACCAATTGATCCTGAAAAAACTGTTAGATTTAACAATCAACGTTAGTCAAGTGAATTGATGAAATTTTATAATATAAAAGACTTTACTGGGCGGAAAAATATCAGAGGCTTAATTTTTTTTCCAAAAATTTAAAAGCTTATGATACCTTGAACTTTCTTTTTTAAAAGATACAAGTACAATAATAAATACATGATGCACATTTGAATAGATATAATTAAAATTAATTGAGACTGATATAACTAAAGTATATTCGAACTTTTTAAAAAATAGATAAGACATAACTCGTGTAATTTTTTTTGTATAATTTGTGTTCATTTTATGGTCCATGTTCAGAATTTGTGGCTTTCTTTCCAACATTGCTTTTAATGTTCGAGAATTCTCACCTTAAAAATTACAATATATCTTGTCATTGCACTCAACACTTGATAGAATCTAAATTTAAAATTCACACATAATTTACATTGTTTGATCTTAAAATTCTCAAGACCTCGAGTAAATTTTAATCACATTGTTTTCATTAAAGTTAATGCTAATGTCAAGTTGTGCTCGAAGCTACATGGTATTTTTCCTTTTGAACATTTCTTATCAAGGCGAAGACAGTGGTGAATGCAAGTGCATCTGAACTTTTTAAACTTCACACATTTTTTTAATTTTTTTAATTTTTTATGAGTTAGTTATAACGTGTACCCACCCTAAAATTTTGAAATTTTATGTATGCCCACCCTCAAAAATATTTTTGAATTCGTCACTGAGCAAAGAGAAAAAAAAATGCTCATAATGGTATTAAACCTACAACTTAGAAGGAGGAGAAGAGTTTCAATTAAATAGCTTAACACTGCACCAAAATTTGTTGACCTAAGACATCTAAATCGAGATGGATAGATATATAATCTATATCTTAAGCAAAAGAAAAATTATGTTTTGTTTCAACGAAGTGAAATATTTGCAAAAGCAATCTTTCCCCCTGAAGAAGTAGGGTTAGTACAAACAATAATTAATGCTATTTTGCTTGGGGTGGAGGGTATTTGGATCATTCAATCTTCAGGCTAAAGTTTTAATTAGGTCTGGATCCATCATTTTCTCCCAATATGTGGACCACTAGGAGGTCCAAAAATTTACCAAAACTATCTCCAATATGTTAACAATTTCACATGGAAATATTTGACTTTATTATTGTTATCATAAAAGATGTATGAAGAAATTGTAGATGCTAAAAAATTTTGATAAAAAATTTTAAATTAAAAAAATACTCAATATTTTAGGAATATTGAAAATAATTCTGTTCTTAAAAGTATATAATTAAGAATTTAAGGCTTGTTTGTTTCACTGAAAATTGTTTTCAAAAAATGAATTCTGAAAAATAAACTACAGTTGTTGGAAAACTAATTGCAGAAACCATTTTCTGGTGTTTGGATGATGTTGCACAATTCATTTTACACTGTTTGGTAGAGTTTCCTGAAAATTTCATGAACAATACACAAACAAGCATCGATAATGGTAAAAACAAGTTCCAACCAAAACATGGTTTAAGGTTTAGGTTAGTGTTTAGGATAACATTTATGATTTATGGTTTAGATCAATATTTAGTGTTTATAGTAGCATTTAGGGATTAGTATTCAAGGTTTATATTAGAGTTTATGGTTTATGTTAGTGTTTAAGGCTTAGGGTTTAGGTTGGTGGTTAGGGTTTATGGTTTATGGTTTAGGGTTTTATGGTAACATTTAGGGTTTAGTAATTATGGTTTATGGTAGCATTTAGGGTCCATGGTTTATGGTTAGTTTTTAGGGTTTATCATTTAAGGTTTAAGGTTTAGGTTAGTGTTTATGGTTTAGTGTTTAGCTTTTAGTGTTTATGGTTTAGGTTATCATTTAGGGTTTAGGGTTTAGTGTTTATGTTAGCATTTAGGATTTAGGGGTTAGTGTTTATTTTTAGGGTTTATGTTAGTGTTTAAGGCTTAACATTTAGGGTTTATATTTTATGTTAAGGTTTAGGTTAGTGTTTAGGTTTTAGGGTTTAATGTTTATATTAGTATTTAGGGATTATGGTTTATGTTGGTGTTTATTGTTTATGGTTTTGTGTTTATGTTAGCATTTAGGTTTTATAGGTTAGTGTTTAGGGTAAGGGTTTATGTTAGTGTTTGGGCTTTAATATATAGAGTTTAATATTTAGGGTTTAAGGTTTATGTTAGCGTTTATGCTAGCATTTAGCGTTTATGGTTTAACATTTAGGGTTTATGGTTTTGTTTTATGGTTTAAGGTTTATGTTTATGATATAACATTTAGGGTTTTGTGCTTATGGATTAGCGTTTATGGTTTAGGGTTATGTTAGTGTTTAAGCTTTAGCATACATGGTTTAGGGTTAGCGTTTAGCATTTAGTGTTCAGGGTTTAATTTATGGTTAAGGTTTAGGGTTTAAGCTCTTATTTAGGGTTTAAAGTTTATGTTAGTGTTTAATGTTTAGGGGTTGTTGTTAGTGTTTAATGTTTATGTTAATATTTAGGGTTTAAGGTTTGTATTAGTGTTTAGTGTTTATGTTAACATTTATGGTTTAAGGGTTTGTGTTTAGGGTTAGAGTTTTTAATGTTTAGGGTTTAACATTTATTGCTCAGTGTTTGAGGTTTGGGGTTTAGGGTTTAAAGTTTAGGATTTAAGGTTTATGGTTTATGGTTTAAGTGCTCATTTAAGGTTTAAGGTTTATGTTAGTGTTTATGTTAATATTTAGGGTTTAGGGTTTGTGTTAGTGTTTATGTTAACATTTAAGGTTTAAGGTTTTGTGTTTAGTGTTTAGGGTTTTTAATGTCTATGGTTTAACATTTATTGCTTAGTGTTTAGGGTTTGGGGTTTAGGATTTAAAGTTTAGGGTTTGTTTTTATATTAGTATTTATGGTTTATGTTTTAAGGTTCATGGTTTAGCTTAGTATTTGTAGAGAGAATGGAAAGAAGGAAAGCAACTTACCGAAAATCAATGGGCAAGTCATTTTACACTTAAACAAGGTCTGTTTTTCATTGACTGTAGTTGGTTTTCCTTTGACTTTTTCATTTTTTATGAACCAAACAACGGAAAATTATGAAAACGTTTTCAAAAAAATTAATTACAGTAACAAGCAGACCCTTGAAGAAATTCTTTGGATTAAGCTACCATTTTATAACCTAAGTTTCTAGGAATTTCTCCTTTCCATTCTTAAGACTTTTTTTCCTTAATGATTTAGGAGAGTGATGCTGTCGGTTTTTAGTCAAACGGTTGTCATTATATTTCGTCATTAGGGGTGAAATTAAGAATAAATAATTAAGGTGGCCGAAAATAAAAAATAATTTAAGGGTTAAAAAGCCTTTAAATTTAAAAGAAAAAATAATTAAGCCCCTATATTTTTTCACACAATTAATCCTTTAAACCAAGAAATTGAATCAATTAAGCCCTCAAACCAATTTTGACCATTAAATCTCGATAGTTATTTTTTGATATGTTGGTGTAGTGCGTTGTGTCAGTGTCTCGACTTGAAATTTTAAACAAATATTTTATTTAAAAAATTGTTTAAAAGTTCTAAAAAATGTATAAAATATTAAAAAATATTTTTTTTGAAAAATCTTTAAATGCAACATGATAGAACTGTAGTGTATCATGTGCCAATAATATCTAAAGAAAACAATTGTCAAGATTTAATGGTAAAAAATGTTTAATTAATTCAATTTCTTGGTTCAAGAGCTTAATTGAGTGCAAAAAAATTTAGGGGCTTAATTGATTTTTTTAAAATCCAAGGGCTTCTTACACCTAAGCCTAAAAAGAACAAACGACTGAAAAACGTCATCAATAGGATTCGATTCACTAACTTCAAATAAAATAAATTTAATTTTATATACATACTTTACTACTAAAACAACACTCACTTTATAATATTAAAACAATAAAATAAATTATAATTTAAAATTCTACGAAGCCAAATTTTAAAAAAATAAACCGTAAGAGTGGACTACGAGGACCTGACCCCCGACACCTCCCATGTGGCTTCGCTCATGTTGGTCATAGTTCTTGTTGTGTTCTCCTTCATCTTCTTTTCTTTTTCTCTTTTTCTATTTTTTGTGTTTATTTTTGCATATTTGAATTTTCGTATGTTTTGGTTTAATAAATTTTTACCATTTTTTTTGTTTTGCTGCTCTTATAGTATGATTTTTTCTCTTTTTCAAGGTTGAATTTGACGTTAGCTCTCCGGTCGATAATTATTTAATTATCATGATAATTTACTTCTGTTTAGATCCTCATATTGATTCCTTTGTATTGATAGAAGTTTATTAATTTTGTCAATGTACTATTATTTTTATATAAATTTTTATGTTACCGACGATAATGATGTTTGTTTATTTATCATTGTGGCGTTACGATGTTATCACTTGATAATTTCAGAAATTGTTAAATTTATTTATTTTCTTTTATAAATTTTAAAAACTTCTAAAAAATTCAAATTATTTTTTAAAAATATGTAAGGGCACATATGATAACATTGTAATATTTCATGTACAATAACATCGGAAAAAAATAAGACTTAATGGATTCAAAAGTTGGATCGCATAACTTAAGGTTTTTTTCCCTCAAGTGTCGTTCCTCCGTCTTTGCGTAGCTTGGTTTTTTTTCATCTTAATTGGTCGTAATAGTTTCGGTTTAAGTTTTAGTGTTAGTCGCCGACTATTTAGATTCGAACCCATACAAAATAAAATAGTACAAATATTCTTAGATACTCGACCAATTAATAGATCTGGTAGGCTTAAAAAGAAAGATACATAGACAAAAAGTTAAATAGTAAAATAGATAAGAAAATTATTTCAGACATAGATGAGATAAAATGTAGACCACACATCCTTATTTATTTCAATATGAAAATTTAAATTCATAATACCCAAGCCCTAACATTTAAAAAAATTTAAGTCATGGGTTATAGACTTACTATAAACACACCATTTCTTCCCCTATAGTTTCCATTTTCCCTCCCCTTCAGGTATGATTAGGATTAACATTAAGATTTGTCAAAAAAAAAACTTATGTCAAATAATTTTATTTTAAATCTAAATAGTCAAACAACAACAAGAACAACAACAATATTAATAATAATAATAATAATAATAATAATAATAATAATAATAATAATCCTTTATTTATAAGCCAAAAAGAAAACCCAACAGTTTTCTTCTTCTCTGTGGACGTACTTCTCTTCACCAATTCTTCCACCTTTGATCCTCACTGTTTTCATTTTTTAGCATTTATATTTTTCTCCTTTTGTTCTAGCCTTGTAGTGGGATATAGATTTACAAAAGGAGAGAGAAAGTTGGAAGCAAGATGTCACTGGATTTGGCATCTGAACGTGTTTGTTATGTGCAGTGCAACTTCTGCAACACCATTTTAGCGGTACAACCCTCAATTCTCTCCTCTATTTATCTTCTTCCTTTTTGGCAGAAAGAGAGCTGAATTGCCCATGTCTGCTTTGCTTTTAATACCTACCCTTTTGTTTGTTGGAATACCCTTTACTTCTTTTCTTGAACAACCAAGTGGGAATTCACATGGTCTTCTAAGTTCTACCCCAATTAAAAAAGAAATGCTCCACTTTACCCTTCATGGATCATGTTATGGTTGATCCCTTATCAACAAGCAGAAGAAGCTTGGCCAAGTTTTTTTTTTATAGATATACCTATGACTAGAGCTACAGGTAAGCATTTTTTAGGGTTCTTCTAGCCTCCAGGTCAATCTCCAACTCAACAGAGATTCTTTCATTTCCTACCTTTCAAAGTCATATATAGTCATGGTATTCCATATGCAAGCCTACCACTTGCTTTAGTTTTTCCCAATATAAATCTCCATTGTTACACCTCCAGTAACCTGATCTTCTTCAACTAGAACTACTACATCAAGAAATCCTTTTTAACAGCTTAAATTTCTTCTGCTCAAGCTAGAAACCATTGCCTTTGTGATCGATATGTATTCCATGTAATATCAAAAAGATCAGTAAATTAATCATATTTTTTAATCTTTTTTTATTCAATGGCCATCTTTGATAGCTCATTACTTTTATGGTTTCCGTTTCAGTCACGTCGTTTTCATCTCTCTCCTACTCTTTTCCACTCTGGGTTTTCTTTTCGTTTTCATTTTTCTCTATCTTTTATCATCTAGCTTGTGTTGTCAGGCAGAAAAAGCCAGGCGCACCTAAACGAAAATACAATATAATGGGAGAAAAGTAACAAGTCCTTTGTACTTATAGACTTATAGCTATTGCCCCATGTGAGCTGAACAAATGACTGACTTCTTGGAACCTAAATCTCAAGTCTTATTAATATAATTTGGAATCTGATGCTCATCTGAAAAGAACCCTGAAATCAATGTGCACTTAGTTTTGCAGGCAATGGATTACTTCATCATGTTCATTGAGTTTGAACATTTATAATATTCACAAAATGGTGACATTTTGCATGTTAGTGTTCCATACAACAGTTTGTTCAAAATTGTGACTGTTCGATGTGGGCATTGTGCCAATCTGCTATCTGTCAACATGGGAGCTTCACTCCAAACAGATCCCATTCAAGATGCTCAGGTATTCAAAGATTCCAAACCATACAATTGTTTTTATGACCCTTTTAGCTGATATTATACTCTGATGTTCTCAAAAATACTACTCCATAGTCTATAATGAAACAATAATGTTGTTTCAATTGATTTGATATCTTTCCTCTTTTTATTTCTCCCCAAACTTTTTGTTTCTTTTATTAGGTTCCCTTTTTGTTAAAACTAATATATATATGTACACTGACACTTGGATGTGCTATTTAAATCAAGGCCAAAGATCAGTTTCAATGCTCTTGTAGTTAAAACAAAAGGTTTTGTGGGACAAAATCAGAAAGGGGTTTGTTTGGAATTTGGATGATTTACTTGTTTTTGTTTTGTTTTGAGTGGAGTTTCAGAAACAGCAGACCATAAGCATTGATCAAGTTCACCCAAATAAGGACTGTGGGTCTTCTTCAAAATGCAACAAGCAGTTTTCTGCATTTGAGTCTGCAGAACCAGAAGCACCAAGAGTGCCTCCTATTTTCCGTCAGTCTCTCTTTCTCTCTCTCGTATACATTATACATACATACATACTACATATGCATGGATATGGAGAGAACCAAAACCTAGGCATTTCTATGATGGATATGGAAAACTTTGATGAATAATGAAAACAAAAAACTGTCCCCCTCACAAGTGGCAATGGTGAGTAATAAATCAACACCTTAAGCAACTTTTCTGATATCTCCTTTCTAATCATGGCCCCTACCAAGATAGTGACAGTACATGGCAAGTTTTAACACCTCATTAATTAGTAACAGTTTCCTACACCACACCCTAAACCATATCAATAGTTTCCCCTACAGCATAAGTTCAATTATATCTTTATCACAAAGAATTCGTATGCTTACATTTGCATGAAAAATGGACCACTATTGAGCACCCAGGGTACTAGCCTATACATGCCACAAGTGCTGATATTGCCTGTGTCAGTACAAAACTTTGATGCCATAAATCTAGAGTTTTGTTTAATTAAGCTTGCTTATGTTTAGTTGTTTTGTTGATTTATATGATGAAATAATGCAGCCCCTGAGAAGAGACAACGTGTTCCTTCTGCGTATAACAAGTTCATTAAGTAAGTTAAATCAACCAAACTTCGATGGTTGCTTGATTATGGAATCCATCTTTCACACACATTTTGTTTTGTTGGATCATCTACTATATTTAGGGAGGAAATCCAAAGGATTAAAGCTAGTAATCCAGATATCAGCCACAGGGAAGCTTTCAGTACTGCAGCAAAAAATGTAGGTTATATTTTTAAACTTCTGCAAATATATACATACAATATATTCACAATTATTGATCATGTTGTTTTTCTCTTCACAACATGATTGGATTTGCAGTGGGCACATTTTCCACACATTCACTTCGGGTTAAAAGTGGATGGAAACAAGCAAACAAAACTGCACCAGCCATTTGCAGATCAGGCTGCTCAAAAGTCTAACCTCTACTACTGAAGCACAATGGCAACTTATGAGCAGAAATTATATATTAATTACAAAAGGAAGTGAGGTTTTGATGAAACTCTACTAAACTAGATTGCTAGGAAAGCCCTGACCTTGCAATTGTGTGTGTGTTTGTAGTTTTCATTCACCTCTTCTCCAAAACATAATGCATTATTTATATATGTTGAACTCATATATGATAACATTATTTCCAGGGAATAATATGTTGCAATTTCTTTTGGTAACAAATTCTGTCAAAATCTCTCATTCTCTTTTCTTCTCAGTTCTTGCGAGTCGACAGGCCATTTTTGTCCACTGAGTATGAGACTCCATTGATGATAATGCTTGCTTCAGAGGTTTTTTTTTTGTGATCAACTCTTTTGCACATATATGGATGAAAGACCGATATAATAGTTCTTCGCATTCGAATGATTTAGTGGGATTAGACCTTAAATATTTAAGCAAAGTTAAGAGTTCAAATCTTAATATCATAAAATAAATAAAGCAAATTGTCTTGGTCTTAGCCTTTATGAATTATACAGGTGAATATACCAATTTTTTTTTATTTCTAATGTCTTTTATACCTATTTTATAATTTATATTTGAAGTTTCATTTAATAATATTTTTAAATTGAACATTAATTTTCTCCTTTAATACGGCACTCAACAGGTTGTTTTTCCACTTAAATTCCCCGTTGTATTTTTTAATATAGAAAAATTTAAAGGGCGACACCCCAAACCATAGAATAGCTTCGTCCATGCGTTACTCAAAATTAATTCTTAAATTTCTTATAACACACATATATATATATACCCCACTGTGTTAAAGATAAAAAATTAATTAATTAAATGATTAAAATTTAAAATAATTATAAATTTTAACCGTTTGATTAATTAATTTTTCATTACTTAACAAGGTCTAAGTGTATTTTTGGATGGCATGCTTGTGAGGATGGCATGTGTATGTTGTACAGTAGAATTGTGCTACTAGAGCTTTATGTAGTTTGGGAAAAAGCAAAAGAGAAAAGGCAAGAAGGGCGTGGGGGCGTAAACTAAAAGGTCATTGTTTGTCTGTACAGAATCTGTACTGTCAAATCAACCAGTTGGGTATCTTGAAAGTATATATGTGTTTGGTTTTCTTTAATTTCTGTTCTATATAGTTAAACTTAGGAATATTATGTCCAATCTCTCTACAACTCATTTCCTCTCCAATTTGATTCTTAATTCGATAAAAAAAAAACCAAGTAAAAATATTGTACTAAGTTTTCGAAAAGTTCACGAAACCTAGAAGTACAGATAATGCTCCTCAACTTAAAATAGTGTTTGTATACGTCTATACTTGATGTGATAGATATTAAGTAAAAGTAACAAATTTTAGATTTCTTGTTATTCAAGTTTCTTTATAATCAAGTAATATATTAAACATTATAAATATATAATTGAGGTCTTATATTTTCTAATTCGTAATCCTCTTGTATTTTCTAACATTCAGTTAACTTCTTCTAATTTGTCCATAATTTTTCTGATTGAGTTTTTTACATAAATCTATGTTTTCATTTTCGTTTCTCATTAAAATCATATTGGCATACTCTCCCAAAAAAAGAGCAAACCCCATTGTTCGTTGGGGGGATAGGATCGCCAGAGATGAGCCAGAATTTAGGGTGAAAACATAAATTTTAGGGTAAAGTATACCAAGATCACCAAAGTTTTGAGGTGCGTTCATTTTAGTCACCGAACTTTTAAAAGTTTCATTAGGGTTACTCAACTTTTAGAGTGCTTTCACTTTGGTCCCTCCCGTCACCTTCCGTTAAAAATGCTGATGTGGCCGGTTAATTTTCATTTTTTTCCGTAAAAGAATATATTTGGGTCCCACCACTGATTAAACCATCCCAAACACTCTTCTTTTTCTTCCCCAAATCTCAACAACTTTTACATGCTCATTTGCTTTGCTCCTAGAAAAAGATAATGATAGCTTTGGATGCTTACCTTCAGTTTCAAAATGTATAGATGGTGCTGGTTTTAGAACTCCCCAATCAAAGAGAGTAGTCCCCACTAGCAGGTTGCCTCCATTAGATGCTTCAAGCCTTCAAGTGAAGAGACTCTCACAAGGAATAATAATAGTACCAGATCGACTTTCAGCGAGTTGGATCGCACAAAACCCTCTGATTTGAAGACTAAAATTGCTGAGTCGAGGAAATCTATGTTTTTAAGGCCTATGATAACATCAAAAACAGTGACCTTGAAGTCTTGGAGTTTGCTGATGCTGAACATCCTCTTTCTTTTTATCACATAGTTTTATTTTCTTTCAGTTTTGCACTTACCATGGAATGCTTTTGGTGATTTCTTATCTTGAATTTACTTGTTTTACTATGTTTTATTTTAGTTTGTACAATAAATTTCTTGTACTTTATGAAGTCTTCCAAGGTATTCGCGTACATGGACTCATTTGTAGTTTGTTTGATAATACTTTAACTTGTAAAGTTGTTGTTCGCGGTGAAAATGGTGTAAAATTATTTAACTTAAGCTTTGAATCGGTGTCCAAGTCAAACACTCAGATATTTTGTTCCTAGAAGTAAAGTATTTTTTCTTTGTATTTTCATTCACTGCTGCAGCTTAAAAGTTTGAACTTGCTTTTTATGTTTCATTTTTTGTTAACGTTTGTTCTTGTATTGGTTGCTAGGACCATTGTCTTGCTATAGGATGTAGTGACAATTTTTTCCATGGTTGGGATATGTTGAAATCTAGTTTTTGGTTCTTTAAGTTCAATCTCCAAGTTAGTTGTATTTAAACTCTGAAATTTTTTATATATCCATTCACCATTTCATGTTGTTACAACAAGTTCTTGCGTTTTTTATAAACGATTTTTTTGTAGGAAAAAAAATAGATGAAGATGAAGGAAATAAAATAGAAAAAAAGTTGTAGAGATTTGGAGATTGGAGAATGTAGAACTAGTGTTTTGATATAAAAATTGAAAAATGTTTTGGACTAATTTGAAAAGAATTTAAAACATGTCTTTAAGTCCAAACAACTTGAAAATATGTTTGAGGTATTTAAAAAGGTTTTTGGCAAAGTTTTTAATGTTTTAAAGTAGTCAAACTTAACTTTTCAGCAAGCCCGTACCAATACGGTATACCCCATATCGATACCTTTTTCATCCAAGTTTGTTTCTGCCAAAACCCATACCGGTATAGGCTTGCCCGTATATATACTGATAGGGGTCGTTTCGATACGCCTCTTAAGCGTACCGATCTCTGCTTTAACAACCCCCAACGGCTATTTCCTAACGGTCTTTTAAATTACAGATCGTAGCGATACACTCTCAAGCGTATCGATACGCATAGGCTGACAAAGAGCCCAACGACTAGTTCTGAAGAAGAGCGTACTGATACGCCTCCACGTGTACCGATACGGTAGGCTGCAGAACTACATTTATGGTGGGAAATAAAGTCTCCAACGGCTCCAATACAACCCTAACGACTAGTAATGACTACAAACTCATTTAGAAGTATAAAAAGGGACCTCCAAGCATCAAGAGAAGGTTAATGCTTCAATTGTCAACAACACTATGATCAAGAATTTGTCTTAGACCTTTATTGTTCAATTTATTGTGTAGACAACACTTGTGAGCCTAATTGTCAAATTTGCTCAAGTGTTTAGGTTTTGGGTGAGAGCTTAAATTGTGCAAACATATACCTTCTAGAGGGATTTCTAGTTTGCTAAGTCTTTATTGTGTAAGAGAGTGTTTGATCAAGCTTTGGGTAGAAAGCTTGATTAGTGTAACAGTTTCCTCCTAATTCGAGAAAAAAGGACAAAATTCTTAGTTAATTTGTTTGGAAATCCTTAGTGGGAAGCTAAGGTAGTGGATGTAGACTTTGGTTAGAAGGTTGAACCACAATAAATCCTTGTGTCAATTGCGTATCTTTCTATTCCCACAAAAATACCCAAATATCCAACTTTTCCGAACTTGGCAAACACATCGGTTGAAGGAATCGAGCACCATAAAACCCAACAATTGGTATCAGAGTAAGGCTCAATTGAAGAGGATTAACATCCTATTGAGGTGATTCGACAAGCTCGATCAACATCTCAATCAACCGGCTCAATGGTGCAATCCATCGACAAGCCTCCTTTCTTCGACGGGACAAATTATGCTTATTGGAAGTCAATGATGATGTTCTTTGTCAAATCCAAAGACTACAAGCTTTGGGATATCATTAAAGATAACCTGTTCGTACCAAAAAGAAGCAAAGCAGAGTGGAGTGCTGACGATCGTAAGAAGATGAATCTAAATTGTAAGGCTTTGCACTTCATCTTTTGTGCACTTAGCCTCGATATCTATGAAAAAATGTCTTCTTGTGAGAGTGCCAAGGAAGTTTAGGACAAGCTCGAAGTTACATACGAGGGGACAAACGAAGTAAAGGAGACCAAGATTGGCCTCCTCAACCTAGAGTATGAAAACTTCAAGATGGAACTGGATGAGGGCATTACGAAGATGTTCGATAGATTCTCCACCATCACCAATGGACTCAAAGGCCATGGAGAAGCCATTCCGGAAGAGAAACTTGTCTAAAAGCTCATCTACTCTCTTCTCGAGTCATGGGACACAAAAAAGACCACCATCATCGAAGCCAAGAATCTTAAGACTTTGAAGCTTGATGAACTCATGAGGTCACTTCTCATTGACCCAATTATGAAGAAAAACAAAGAAGAGGAGAAGAAGAAGGAAGAGATTAGAGCTATGGGGGAGAAGAAGCTCAAAGGGCTTGTCATCAACACAAATGCCATTGCTATCAAATCCTCCACATGCCATCATGTAGATTCAAGTGAAGAGGAGGAGGATGAAGATTTGACAGTTCATCTCTTCAAGAAGCGTGCCCCTTTCATGAAGGAAGCCATAAAAGAACTTGAACGAGAATCATTGAAGAAGAAGAGGGCAAGCACTTCAAGCCATAAGAAGAAGGCATATGTGGCTACATGGAGTGATGAAGACTCCACCGACGATGAACAAGCCAACCTTTGCCTTATGGCCATCAAAGAAGATTCAAGGGTAACTTCTAATTCATCTACTTCATGTTCATATTCTTTTGATGAATTGTAAGATGCCTATGACGATTTGGTTTTAGAATTTAAAAATCACATTTTGAAAAACAAGAAAGTGATTTCAAATTTGAAAATTCAAAATGAGTTGATTTCTAAAACCAAAATTGAATTTGAAGCAAAACTCAATGAGTTTGAACAAAAATGTTTTGATTTACAAAATTTGCTTTATAAAGTTCAAGAAGAAAAAGGATTTGATTTCCAAAGATCTTGAAAAGAAAAATAATGTTAGAAAATCAAATTTTTATGTTAGACAATCTAATGCCTCTAGATTTATAAATGGAAAATATTTTAGAAGTGTCTGGGTCCCAAAAGGACTAACCACTTCAACTAAAAAGGATGAAATTGATAAATGAATTTCTAAGGGGACTAAATTTTGTGCCACTAATGTCTATGGATCCAAAACAATTTGGATACCAAAAATTACTTGATTGTCTTATGATAGGTGTGATGGAGATTGATCAACAAGTCAAATATTGAGGGGGAGCTCCATGCACACAAGGAAGAACACTTTAAGAAGGAAGGCTTCACATCCCCCCTTGAGTTCAAGTGTGGTAAAATCTAGTTGTTTTTCATTTGTTTAATTTGATTTATTCTCTTTTAATTCAACTAGGTTATCATGTGTTGGACTAACATCTTTTGATGATGCTTTGAGTAAGGGGGAGCCATTTTTAAAACCAAACATTTTAATAGTTTCAAAATTTAAACCTCCATTGTTATTTTGAGCCTAAAGTATTTTAAATTCTTTTTGATATAACAAAAAGGGGGAGAGATTGGTCTGGTTTGAAAAATTGTCATTTTCAAATGAATAAGGGGGAGCTCTAATTGATTTTGAATTATAATTCACTTATTCGAAATTTATTTCACAAAGGGGGAGAAATCCCAAACAATTTTTCAAGTTGGTTGTATTATATAAAAAAAAGGAGATTGTAGAACTAGTGTTTTGATATAAAAATTGAAAAATGTTTTGGACTAATTTGAAAAGAATTTAAAACATGTCTTTAAGTCCAAACAACTTGAAAATATGTTTGAGGTATTTAAAAAGGTTTTTGGCAAAGTTTTTAATGTTTTAAAGTAGTCAACTTAACTTTTCAGCAAGCACATACCGATACGGTATACCTCGTATCGATACATTTTTCATCCAAGTTTGTTTCTGCCAAAACCCGTACCGATACAGATAGGGGTCATTTTGATACGCCTCTTAAGTGTACTGATCCCTGCTTTAACAACCCCAACGACTATTCCCTAACAGTCTTTTAAATTGCAGACCGTAGCGATACGCTCTCAAGCGTATCGATACGCATAGGCTGACAAAGAGCCCAACGACTAGTTCTGAAGAAGGGCGTACCGATACGCCTCCACATGTATCGATACGATAGGCTGCAGTACTACATTTCTGGTGGGAAATAAAGTCTCCAACGGCTCCAATACACCCCTAACGACTAGTAACAACTACAAACTCATTTAGAAGTATAAGAGGGACCTACAAGCATCAAGAAAAGGTTAATGCTTCAATTGTCAACAACACTATGATCAAGAATTTGTCTTAGGGCTTTATTGTTCAATTTATTGTATAGACAACACTTGTGAGCCTAATTGTCAAATTTGCTCAAGTGTTTAGGTTTTGGGTGAGAGCTTTAATTGTGCAAACATATACTTTCTAGAGAGATTTCTAGTTTGCTAAGTCTTTCTTGTGTAACAGAGTGTTTGATCAAGCTTTGGGTAGAAATTTTGATCGGTGTAACGATTTTCTACTAATCCGAGAAAAGGGGATGAAATTCTTAGTGAATTTGTTTGGAAATCCTTAGTGGGAAGCTAAGGTAGTGGATGTAGACATTGGTTAGAAGGTTGAACCACTATAAATCCTTGTGTCAATTGCCTATCTTTCTATTCCCACAAAACACCCAAATATCCAACTTCTCCGAACTTGGCAAACACATCTGTTGAAGGAATCGAGCACCATAAAACCCAACAGAGAAGAAGAAGAAAAGAATGGTGAGTGGGGCAGTTTAATTAGTAGTGGGACCTAATTATATTATCTTATTAAAAAAATAAAACTAACAGGCCATGTCAGCATTTTTTAACGGATGGCAACGTGAGGGATCAAAATGAAAGCATTCTAAAAGTTGAGTGACCCCAATGGAACTTTTAAAAGTTCGGTGACCAAATTGAATGTGCCTCAAAAGTTTGGTGACCATTGGTGTACTTTACCCTAAATTATAAAAGAATGTACGGAAAATTCATAATTATTTCAAAATTTTCAAAAATATATATAAAGAATCAAAGCTAAATCGTTTGTATTTAATTTTTAATTATATTCGAAAAAAAGAATTTTACAGTTTTCTTTGCTAGTGCATGACCAAAGCAAATCCAAAGGGCGAAATCGTTTTCTTTGACGAGATCGAACGAAGAGCAAGAGAACTTGAGAAAGAAGTTAGAGAAGCCCTCGGGAAAGCCAAGAAAAGGAAAAATCAGACGCAATCATGTATAACGACCAAGAAGACAACCCTGCTATCGATGCTCAAAACGGTAGGGATGGGCAGCAAGATCTGCCGCCTAGAGAACATCAACAAATACCACCTAGGCAGCAACCCCTTGTTCCGCCCAGGTAGCCACAATATGTTCGAACCACTAGGAACTACTTGGAGCATGATTTTAGAGGGTTTGATCCGACTGTGACAAAGCCTGAAATTGAAGCGGATCACTTTGAGTTAAATCAAATACCACCTAGGCAGCAACCCCTTGTTCTGCCACAAAAGATGCTCGGCAGCACTTGAGAGGATTCCTAGACATATGCAGAGATTTCAAGATACATGGAGTCCACCAAGACGTGCTAAAGCCGAGGTTATTTCCTTATTCACTGAGGGATAGGGCGAAGTAGTAGTTGAAAACCAACCGACAGGTTCATTCAGCACATGGATGGAGTTGTACAAAGACTTCTTGGATCGTTTCAGCCAATCTAATGTCATTGACATGCTACGAAACGAGATGACAACTTTTCGACAAGGGGATGACGAGCCAATGTATGAAGCATGGGAGCGTTACCAATATATGCTCAATAACTGCCCGCTTCATGGTTTTCCAGCTTGGACGCAGGTGTCGATATTTTAAAATAGGGTGAACTACCCAACTTGAATGATGCTCGACGCGTCCGCCAACGGAATAATCCTCGACTGACCACATGAGGAGGCACTAGAGGTCCTGCACAAAATTGCTAAGAACGACTACAAGTTCCATACAGCCCGCCGCGGTGGCATAAGGCGACCAGCTGTTGTGAATGAAGTAGAGGCCACAAAATCTGTTAATGCCCGCCTGGACAAGCTGACACAGCTAGTGATGAGTATGGTCAAAGGAAATACATATAAGGCCAAGGCTGTAGAGCCTTTTTGTGATGAGTGTGGGGGTAGTCACAATTCCTCTGAGTGTAGTGAATCCGCCAACTTCATGGGAACCTATGAGAAGAATAGCAGGCTCAACTCCAACACTTACAACCCTGGTTGGAAGAAGCATCCGAACTTCTCTTAGAGTAATCCGA
Source organism: Hibiscus tridactylites (assembly GCA_958450335.1). Classification (NCBI taxonomy): domain Eukaryota; kingdom Viridiplantae; phylum Streptophyta; class Magnoliopsida; order Malvales; family Malvaceae; genus Hibiscus; species Hibiscus tridactylites. Next base: position 18,624,322 of record OY288289.1, on the reverse strand, counting down.
ACACAGCTGCAACCCAACTCAGCAACCAAGAGGATACCAACAGAACCTGTCAAGACAACCACCTCAGCAGCAACAAAATACGAGCAATAACTCACTCGAAAATACTTTACATACTTTTATGTCTCGAACCAGTGATTTTATTTTTCGTACTAACAAATTTATTGATAAAACTGAGTCGTTTATGGACATGACTGAGATGAGGATGAACAACATGGAAGATGCGATAAAGAACCTAGGGACCCAGTTTGGGCAATTCACGGAGATCATAAGCAACATGACAATGGGTGCAACATCCAATAGTACAGAGGCCGCAGCTAAACCCACGTACAAGTAGTGCAAAGCCATATCAACCAGAAGTAGGAAACAGTTGGATGAACCCAGAATGGAAAAGCCAGCAGATGAAGAGCCAACACACAAAGAACTCCCTACCGCAGCAGCATCAATACTAGCTGCCCTGGTAGATGAGACTGATAGCAACCCTGAGGCAGATGATCCTCGACAGATTAAGTTCCCATGCAAGGAGGATATAGAGGACATCCGCCTGCCGCCACCTTTCCCCTAGAGGCTTAAGCAACAGAAGCAGGAGCACCAGTTCTGGAAATTCCTGGATATTGTGAAACATGTGCACATAAATATGCCTCTCATTGAAGCCATCTAGAACATGCCCAACTATGCAATATGCCTAAGGGACATAGTTTCTAAGAGGAAGAGAATTGGGGAGTTCGAAACCGTAGCTGTGACAGAAGAGTGCATGGAAATGCTGCACAACAAGCTGCTAGCCAAAAAGACATATCCGGGCAGTTTTGTTATACCATGCAGAATCGACAGCAACCATGTAACGAGAGCCCTGTGCGACTTAGGAGCTAGCATCAACTTGATGCCCAAGGCAGTTTTCAATAAGCTAGGTATTGGGCAAGCCAAACCTACCTCCATTATGCTGAAACTTGCTGATCACTCATTCGTACAACCGGTGGGTAAGATCGAAGACATCTTAGTTCGAGTGGGCAACCTTATTTTTCCAGCAGACTTCCTCATCTTAGACTGTGAGGCTGATGAAAACACCCCTATCATCTTTGGGCAGCTGTTCTTGGCCATGGGCAGAACGTTAATAGATGTAGAGCATGGGGAGATGATAATGAGGGTAGACAATCAAAACATCAAGCTAAATGTTTTACAGCCCCCAGAAAAAGGAAAAATTAGGACGCCCAGACACACAAGCTTCTAAGGTTAGGATTGAGATAAGGCAAGACATTAGCCGTCAGGGTAGGCAGCATAGCGGACATAAGAACCCTAAAGAACAAGAGGACCCCATAGGAGGGAGAACAACACATCACCTCAGGAAGTGGTTATATCTGGGAGATGCACCACAATGCACTCCCAACATAACTTAATAAATTTTATTTTTTATTCTCTTTATGTTTATGTTTTAGGAATAGAATTTAATTTATTGCAATTAATTTTCTTCTTTTAGGATTAGATTTTAAATTAGTTAAATTCATTCTCCACATATTTATTTATGTTTAGTACTTAATTATTTTTATTTTTATTCAGATTTTAGGAATAAAAGAGCCGGTCCAAGAAGAAGGCCCAACAAGGAGCCCGCCCACCATCCGGCCAAGACAACTAAGGGCAGCCTAGCGCAGAAATCGCGTAACGGCTAGTTGACCGCTAACGACTAGCTGCCAACGGCTACAAAAGTAACGAGCAGGAAACATATAATGTGCGTGAGGCAACTTGCCTGTTGGACATTTAATGCCACCATGACATTTCTCGGCACCATCTATATAAACCCCACTTCTCCCATTCATTGACTTTACTTTCATCTCCTTGTTAACCTATTCTTGCGTCCACTGCTCTCTTTCTCATTATCTTCTTTTTAGTTTAAAATTACAAAAACCATCTCACACATGGCATCAACAACACAATCCAAACCCACATTCCAACGCTTCTTCTCCCATGAAGATACAAAACGGTATAGAACCCATTTCGCAAGCCATATGAGAGGAACAAGGGTTGCATTACTCACAGCAGACATGAGATCTCATCCTTGAGCCCACCCTATTCGAGAAAATCCACAGCAAGGATTGGGAGATATTTGCACAACAACTGGAGGCGGCAAACATCACAATGGTAAAAAATTCTATGCCCACCACCCCGCCCAAAAATACCTTTCATTTTTTCTGAGAATAACCCGTCAAGATCAACGCCGCCTTCATCAACAACTTTTATGGATTAGAGATGGACGACAACCCACACGAAGAATGGAGGTAGTCACTGACGGTTGCCGACTATGATAGAATCAAGGCCCAGCTCTGCGAACCCAACATTACTTGGTTGGCAGAAAAACATGGTGGCTCAATGCAACGTCGCCGACTACTGCTCGAGCTGATGCTGCGGAACACATTCATCAAACGATGTCTGCTGCCCACCTCCCATAATTCGACCGCGGACTAGCCGCGTCTTGCTCTCATTCACTCTATCATGGTGAACATGCCAATAAATGTTGGAGAAATAATCTGCAAGGAGATCCACAACTGCTTCCAGAAATCAAAGGGTCGACTGTACTTCCCATCTCTCATCACAGGCTTGTGTGCCAACTTCAACGTTCCCTCAGATCCAAACGATAAGATGACAACCGCCAAAGAGGGCTGGACCAGAAAGGTCCGCCTGCAGGCCCAAGAGACAGAACCAATCACTTCGAGCCCCCTCCGCCGCCCAGCCAGCTACACCAGTAGCCCCAGGCAGTACTGACGCTGTCTAGAACAATGAAGTCATTGCCCTGCTCTGCACTCTTATCGACAACAACAAATGCATAGAGTGACAACAATTGACATTCATGAAGTACGTGGGAGAGGTCCAAGTGGCCTTTGTAGCCTATATTCTTCAAAAATTCCCAAATGATGGCCACTTCTTACCCACATTCCCTGCAGACCTAGCTGCCGCAGCCAAACCCAGAGAAGGAACACCATCAGAAGCAGCTGCCCGCCATGCCGCCTTCCGCCGACAGATGCCATCTCCGACACATTACTTGTCCTACTCAGCCACCTCCGCTTCCAACATGGTGACAAACACTCTCGAGAGGCATCAATAACATTTCTCTCCAGCCCACACAACGGAAACAGTGACCAACAACTCCAGTCCAATGAGGTAGAGCAGTAGACGTCAGCAATAGCGGTACCTATGGCAATAGAAGATCCACCGGAAGAACCCATGGCAGAGGCAACCAGGAAGAGAAAGCGACACATCATCTCCCCCGATCTAAAGGAAGAGGAGTCTGAATCCGAGCCAAACCAAAGTCCAGCTCCTCGCCCCACTCCTAAGAGAGTTCAGCTGCCGCAGACAGCAAAGATATCACCTGCCAAGTCTGCCACCCAGACACCTGCCAGCTGCCACCTTGTCATCCAGTCTTCATCTTCTTCCTTTGCTGAAAAGACCCCAACTTCTTCTCATCCCTCCGCAAACTTCTAGCCTTATTTCTTTTCTTTTCTTTCTTTCATTGCTTATTTTTCTATTTTAATTATCTTACTTTTATTTATTTTTCTATTTTTCTTTTGTAATTTATTTTGTACATTGAGGGCAATGCCCATCTCGAGTTTGGAGGGAGTTAGCACTCATTTTGTTTAGGCATAACTAGTGCATATTATGTTGCATAATGTACTTGCCTTAAAAATTAATCGAAAAAGAAATTTTTTTGTTAGAACTTGTGCCTATGATAGGATAGCCGACTTTTAATTTTTCACACTAATTAAAAAGAACTTAATTTTGGGGAAAGCATGAAGTAAACTTAGAATTTTTCTATAATTGCCAAAAATTAAAAACACTATTGTTACTTTCTGAATTTGTTAGAATTTCTGATAAACATTTTCTGCTTGAATTACTTGTAAAATTCTAACATGATTGCAGGAAGCTGCCGCGGTAGGCAACAAACAGAAAAAGAAAGCACTACCACGACAGGAAATAAATTTTTATGTTGTCTTTCCTTAGAGGTGCCCGAAACCGACTCTAAGAAGAATCATGTGCAAGGACACTCCGCTGCTATCAAAGTCCATGAATCTGAAAATCTTTGAAGTGACGGACAAATTAGCATGAGTGAATGAAAGTATTTATGGGATGACTCTACTCAAAGGGTTCGAGGTTTTGTAGTTTGCTCCTATCTTAATTTCAGACCTAGAGAGTAGTCGTGATGAGCTGAAGCCCTTTACTGCCATGGTTAAATAATTGTGCTTAAATATACTGCCTCGGCAACAACCTTATATACCATGACAGTAGCTTTGTTTACTTAGAATATTCTTCAGATTCAGCCTGTACACAGTTTCTTCACACACTTCACTAGCATTATAGTTTAATTCTGAGGTAATTCATGCTATTCCCCTCTCACTAATCTAATGACATGTGCCACAACCTTGAGGTGTTAAATCAAGTTTAAAATAGGTTTTTCTTTCTGATTAGTTCAAAGGGCAAGTATGTTTAGATTTGTATTGCTCGAGAACAAGCAATAGTTCGAGTTTGGGAGTGTGTAAAGTGTTCATAAGTTCTATATTTCGTGCGCATTCCATTTCATATTATTGTTATTCTTAAGTACATTTTAGGCATAATTAGTAGTGGGACCTAATTATATTATCTTATTAAAAAAATAAAACTAACGGGCCATGTCAGCATTTTTTAAACGGAGGGACCAAAATGAAAGCATTCCAAAAGTTGAGTGACCCTAATGAAACTTTTAAAAGTTCGGTGACCAAAATGAATGCGCCTCAAAATTTTGGTGACCATTGGTGTACTTTACCCTAAATTTTAAAAGATATTATGGCAAATTCATAATTATTTCAAAAATTTCAAAAATATATATAAAGAGTCAAAGCTAAAAAATTTCCCTTGCTTGGAGGGCAATGTAAAGTGTTCAGAAGTTCTATATTTTATGCGCATTCCATCTCATATTATTGCTGTTCTTAAGTACATTTTAGGTATAATTAGGTTCATACATTGCATATTACAGTATTCTTTACTTTGACATGCTTTTATTGATTATCTTTTATTTAGTAAGGAAAATATGCTATTTTTTTTAGTTTTAGTTTCAGGTACTAGAAGCTGGCAGAAGGAGAGAGGAGCTGAGGAGCTGATGCATCAGATCAGGAGCTGTACTGATGCAGTTTGTTGCGTGTAAATAAGTCTATCACAATTGAGTGCAAGCATACACACCGCAAGTAATAAAGTGATACGAAGTATCGAATATCGTCTCCACAGGGACTGGAAATACTTCTATCCTTAAATTTCTGCACAAGAAAAGAAATAAATTTAATTGAATGATTTTGGAAGTCTTGAAGATAAACTAAAGTAAAAGAGAAAATCATATTGAGAAAATAGGCTGGTATTGATTTGCTCAATAGTGTAGGTATTGCACTGTTCAAAAGAATTCTGTTACTCCTATCGTTGCGCCTATCGCGGCAGCACCTGTCGCGGAAGCGGCCAACAACTCTGTACTTCAAGTTCGGCAAGAACCTCTGTTGTGACTTGTCCTATCCCTAGGTCCAAGTTCTGTCGATGAACACGTCTTAGATGATACCTCCCGGCGTGAATCGAAGGATGAACACCGAAGTTTGTGAATTCTTCTTTAGTCGCTTAACCTCATACCTATCCCTAGGCCAAGATGGTTTAACCATAAACTGGAAAACTCGTATTTACTCCTTTCGTATACTTAACTCTCCCGATATTAAGTAAATGAATAACCTCACAATGCTCTCCCGATACTCTTATGAGATGTTGAAGCCAGACTAAATAAACTTGAAGTTTTTATTAATTGAACAGAAAAAATTCCTAAGAAACAGTACAACCCTTACAACTACCTTACAAGATCAACCCTTAGCCCTAGGGGAAGTTTAGAACATGATGGATAGGGGAAACGATTAGGGTTTTTTTTTGGTTGGAAGATGGCTAGGAGCTAGATGTCCTTTACCTTGTCGAATTACAAGCATATATATAGGTCTTGGACTTAAGTTTTCTTAATGGCCAAGAATACTAGTTTGAATTAAAGTACAACTCTATTAAAGACTAAATCTCTGAGTAGATGTCTTTTAATTTGCCCTATCTTCTTGCTTTGACTTTTTCCTCAAACTTTGGGCAAGACCTTCCTTGTGCTTCTGGGCTCCGACAGTTATGAGAGTGGTCCACAAAAATCAGGCTTTAAATGATCTATCAGTCGAACTCCACTTTGTATTTTTCATCACCATCGTCTTCACTGTCGCCTCTTCTGTCACGGCAAATGTCACGACAATGTTGTAATAGGCAGTCTCCTTTAATCCTCCACTCCAGCTCTGCCGTTATCTTCTGTTCCTCTACTACCCTAGATGCTGCCACGACAGATACCTGCAATAATAAACCAAAATCAGTAGCATCTGTGCAATAATTATTCGTTTGTGATGTTTATGCAAAATTTGTCCTAAAATGCAACTAAACATGCTTGAGTGCATCAATAATATGGGTAAAAGAGGGTTAAAATATAGAACATTTATGCACTCAACACACCCCCAAACTCAAGTTATTGCTTGTCCTCAAGCAAATGCAACCTAACTAAGAATGAAACTTTTTGGCTTTGGCTTAACTCAGTGAACAACCATTACCTACAACACCTTCACCATCAAGATCAGTACATTTTCGGATGTTTATGGACTTATCCAGAACAATGCTATAATTCTCGTGTACATGTGTAGGTTTTGTGAACAAATATGTGCCTAGACTCCTTAGTAACTAGAATAGTTATTTTAATCACTTGAGTTTTATTTTGAAATAATTTTTTTTAACTGGAGGCAATTTTTGGGCTCCTTTAGTTTTTGTTCTAACTTAGACCGAAGTTTTTCTTATTTCGACTAGAGCTGGTTTTGGTCACCTCTAGCTATCTTCCTAGAGCCGGTGTTAGGCACCTCTAGGAGTACTTCTAATTGTCCAAGTTCTCTCTTTTTTTCTACTCAAGTGGTTAAGTTTCCTATTCTAAGTTTACTAACAGTAGTCTAGACAACATATAAGTCACAAAGGTGTTTTTAGAGTTTAAAACTATAGTAAGGCTCTAAATCTTTCCTAAAACACCTTAAAGACACTGTCACGACAGAGAATGCCGCTGTAGGTAAGAGAAGTTCAAAAACTTAAGCCATTTTTTAGACACAAAAATAACATAGAATAAGTTCATTTATAATAAGAGGAATGCCTACCCCCAAACTCGAGGGTTGCATTGTCCTCAATGCATGACACACAAAACAGAAAAAATAAAACATCACTAATAGAAAATAAAACATAGAAAACAATAGGAGCAAAAGAAAAAAAACTTAATTTGAAGTGTTGTCGTCACTGCTGCTGTCTATGCAGATCTGCGGGCAGTTGCTTTTGTGGCAGAGGCTGGCTTTGGTGATGGAGAGGGTGAGGCTACCTTCTTCTTTGCCTCTCGAGGTGGCAGGGCCTTGTCCAGGACCTTAATCTCACTGTCACTACTGCTGCTGCTGCTTCGACTGCCGTCTGCTCTATCGTGGCAGGGTCCCTCTACATCAATATCAAGTTTTTTCTTCTTCATTAGAGGGAAGTCCTTGGCTATTTCGCGGACGACAGAATGTTTGGAGTCCGAGTCATCCTGCCAGACTGAATAGGAGGAGAAACCTTCAAAATATTTCGGGTCAATTTCTGGCAATGGTTCCTTTCTCTTGGTTCCTCGAGGAGATGCAGACCTTTTGTCGCCGTCTCTGGCCGTGGAAGATGGTGAAGTAGAGGTGGCTGTCGGTGTGGGCGTCTTGGGGCTGACGGCAGGTGTTGGGGGAGAAAGAAGGATTTCTAGAAAAATGAGAGAACTGCACGTTTGGATAATTAAGCTCAATTTTAATAAAGTTTACCGTTGCAGTGGTGAAGTCCCTCATGCACTCCATAAATCACAGCTGTCGTGCCTCCATCTTTTTCACCAATTGAATTATTTGGCTGGAGGAGGTGTCTTCTGGTCATGCAAGTTCTGTCTGCTCAGGCTTTACCGCGACAGGTTCTGTTGAGCCTAGTTCTGTCTTGGGTTCTGTCGTGGCAGACGAGTTGACATATGCCATTGGGGTGGCTTCCTGTAGTTCTATCAAACTATAGAGATTCTGCTGCATCCACCCTTGCCCTGGATCTTCACATCCTCATCAATTTCAGGTACGTTGTTGGCTCGACAGAGGGATATGATTAAGTAAGGGAAAAAGAGGAGCCCCTTATCCTTCAGTGCACACTCGTGGATTCCTTCGAGGATGTATTTTCCCACATTAATATGTCATTCTTTGATGATGGAGTGCACGAGAGCGAGCCTCTGTCGGTCCACTGTCGTGTTGTGAGACGTGGGCATGAGGCACTTCTTCACAAAATGGTTCCACAACTTGGCAGCAGGCGTAAGTTGAGTTCTTCGCACCGTCCATCGATGTTTTGGGTCCTCGTTCCAGCTGGTGCCTTCTTCAGTAAAGGATGCCATGATGCCGTCATAGTCTACCGATGACAGATTGCTGAGGAACCTGCTGTGTGCATCCTCTTTCCTGCCCACATACATGCCATATAGATAATTGATGTAGGCTGGTTCTAGTGCGATTTCCTTACCCTTAATGGTGACTGTAGAGCTATCCTTGGAGGTGACGGCAACATAGAATTCGCGGACAAGTGTGTCATTCATCTTCTCGGGTTGTTCTGCAAACATCTGCCACTTTAATCCTATGATTCGTTTTGGCGATGAATCCTTCAAGTCCTAGATCTCCGGTCTTCCTTAGGTTGGTGAAGCCGCTTTCCTCCAGCATTTCCCTTTTCTGAAAATTTTCATAATATCTTTTCGCTGATTCTGCCGAGGCAAACCTTCTGCAAATTCTGCTGTGACTAGGAGTGGAGACTGCCGCGACAAAGGTGGAGGCATCACTTCTTCTGGTCGATCTCATTGTCATTGTAAGGATACTGTAGAAATGAAAGAAAAGAAACTATTAAAAAGATAAAATATTCGGAAACATAGTAGAGAGAAGAGAATGAGGTGAAAATGAGATGGAAGTTGTGGTTTATATAGAACGAGGTTTCTGCCCGTTGAAGCCATAACAGGTAGCGTGAAAAACGAAGCCAACTGTCACGCGGTTTCCTGACGCGTCTGTTACGTATTTCCATATCTACTGCGTGTCTGTCGCGACAGCTTGGTGACATGATATATTTGCACGTCTACCGCGACAACTAGTGATCGGCCGTCACGACAACCTTGTTACTATTGGGCTTCTTGGTTTGTTGTGAGTGTGTTTAAGCTGGTTCATTCCTTCTCTTTTCTCTGCTTCTTTTATTTGCCTGAAAACTAAAATAAACAAATATTAAATTCTTATTTCCTAAAGCAACAAAAATAAATAAAATAAAATTAAATTAAAACTAAGTTAAATTAGGGATGCTTTAGGGGCATCTTCTAAAGTAACCACTTCCTGCTCTCTTGGGGCTTCAGTCCCCTGATAGTGCTTTAGCCTCTGTCCATTGACTTTGAATTGGTGCCTATCCTTGATTGATCTTATTTTGATGACACCATAGGGAAAAACCTGGAAGGGTCCAGACCACCTAGACTTTAGCTTTCCTGGGAAGAGCTTCAACCTGGAGTTGAACAACAACACCTTCTACCTTGGTGTGAACTATCATGGCAGCAGTTTTATGTCGTGCCACTTCTTTGTTTTGTCCTTATAGATTCTGGCGTTGTCATAAACCACGGCTCGAATTTCTACAATTTCATTTAAGTCTAATAGCCTTGTCTGCCATGCTTTGTCCCAGTCCATATTAACTGTCTTGATAACCCAATATGCTTTATGTTCTATCTCGACAGGTAGGTGGCAAGTTTTTCCATAGATTAGGCGGTAGGGTGATATTCCCAATGGTGTTTTGAATGCAGTTCTGTAGGCCCATAATGCATCATTCAAGTGAAGAGACCAATCCTTCCTAGTTGGCTTAACCATCTTTTCCAGAATGTTCTTCACTTCTCTATTTGAGATCTCAGCCTGTCCATTGGTTTGAGGGTGATATGCTTTTGCGATCCTGTGTTTAACTCTATACTTTTTCAATGCACTAGCAATTACCCTGTTGTCAAAATGCCTACCCTCATCACTAATGATCGCCCTAGGGATGCCAAACCCAGTGAAGATATGTTTGTGTAAAAACCTTTGAACGATTATGGCATCATTCTTTTGTGTAGCGACGACTTCTACCCACTTGGACACATAATCCACTGCTAGTAATATATACAGGTTCCCACAAGAAGCCGAGAATTGTCCCATGAAGTCGATTCCCTAAACATAAAAAATTTCGACTTCGAGATTGTTCTGCAAGGTCATCTCATGTCTTCTAGAGATGTTTCAAGTCCTTTGGCATTTGTCACAACGCTTGTAAAAGGCTTGTGCATCTTTAAACAGTGTAGGAAAAAAACCAGATTGTAGAACTTTGGCATCAGTTTTGTTTCCTCTAAAGTGTCCCCCATAAGGAGCAGCATGGCAATGGTGGAACACTTTTTCTTGTTCTTCCTATGGTATGCATCTCCTGATAATATGATCTGCACAGTGCTTAAATAGAAGAGGTTCGTCCCAATAGTAATGTTTTGCATCATTTTGGAACCTCTTCCTTGCTTGGTAGTTAAGTTCAGGAGGTAATAAACCACTAACAAGATAGTTTACTATGTCAACATACCAAGAGGTTTCAGAGAGCTTACCTGTCACCATGTCTGTCGCGACAGTGCTGGTGGCAGTGAATAACTGCTCATCTGGGAAAGTTTCATGTATGTTAACCTTGTTTTTATCTTGATCTTTCCCATCTCCAGTCTTGACAAGTGATCAGCCACTTGGTTTTCTGTTCCCTTTCTGTCTTTGATTTCTATGTCAAATTCTTACAGCAGCAGAATCCAGTGTATCAATCGCGGTCTTGCATCCTTTTTGGTGAACAAATATTTTATTGCTAAGTGATCAGTGTGAACCACCACTTTTGTTCCAAGTATGTGTGGTCTGAACTTGTCGAAGGCGAATACCACCACTAGCAACTCCTTCTCTGTTGTGGTGTAGTTTATCTGGGCATCATTTAAGGTCTTGCTGGCATAATATATTACGTGGAAGAGTTTCTTCTTCCTCTGCCCTAGTGCTGCTCCTACAACGTAGTCACTAGCATCACACATTATCTCGAATGGTAAACTCCAGTCCGGTGGCTGCACTATTGGGGCTGTTACCAGCTTCTCTTTTAATGTTTTGAATGCTTCAGTACATTCAGTGTTGAAATCAAAGGCTTTATTCTGTTCCAACAAAAGACACAAGAGTTTAGTGATTCTAGAAAAATTTGCAATAAACATTCGATAAAAACCTGTGTATCCCAAGAAACTTCTAATGCCCTTGACTGTGGTGGGCGATCGCAGTTTTTCGATAACTTCGATTTTTGCTCTGTCCACTTCTATGCCGTGGCAAGAGACTTTGTGTCCCATCACTATGCCCTCATCTACCATAAAGTGGCATTTCTCCCAATTCAATACAAGGTTTTCCTCTTCACATCTTTCAAGCACCTTCTTCAAATTGCCTAGGTAATTGTTGAAACTATCTACAAAGACAGAAAAGTCATCCATGAAGATCTCCAAGAAATCTTCCACCATGTCAGAGAATATTGCCATCATACACCGCTGAAAAGTTGCTGGTGCATTACACAGTCTAAATGGCATTCTCCGAAGGCATACGTTCCGTAGGGTCATGTGAAGGTTGTCTTCTCCTAGTCCTCCGGTGCAATGACAATTCGATTGTAACCTGAATAACCATCAAGGAAACAATAATAAGGTTTTCCCGCTAATCTATCTAACATTTGATCAATAAAGGGTAAGGGGAAGTGGTCCTTCAGGGTAACTTTGTTAAGCTTCCGGTAGTCCATATAAACCCTCCAACCGGTCACAGTCCTGGTTGGGATTAGCTCACTGTTCTTGTTGGTTATGATAGTTATGCCTCCCTTCTTGGGTACACATTGCACATGGCTCCCCCACTTGCTATCCGAGATGGCATAGATAATTGCAGTATCAAGCCACTTGATAATTTCTTTTCGTACAACCTCTTACATAGATTTGTTTAGTCATCTCTGAGCATCAATCGTCGGGTTATAATTATCCTCCAAGAGGATCTTGTGCATACAAATGGCCAGACTGATACCTTGGATGTCGGCGATGGTCCATCCAATCGCCTTCTTATGCTGCTGTAGCATCCTGATCAGCTACTGTTCATGTTCCCGCATCAACTTAGAAGAGATGATTACGAGCAACATATCATTGAGACCAAGAAAAATATATTTAAGCTGCCTTGGCAGGGGTTTAAGATCTAAAGTAGGTGGCTGATCTATGGAAGGCTTTTGAATCACATGTTTATTAGAGGTATAGTTCAAAGGTTTAAAGAACTTACCTGGACGCGTGCCTATCCAATTTACCTCCTCAGGACCTTCAGTATCAGATGTGTCATTGTCTAAGGAGTTTCTGTCACCAGTACTGTCGCGTCAGTCTTCTAGGTGGCTGTGGTAACAGTGACCAAATTGTTTGTCGTGACAGTTTGAGCTGATGTAGGGTTGGTCTATAATTACTGTTGATATTGCCTTGCATTCTTTCTCTACATCAGCTTGTTGAATCGCTTGGAGAACACTGAGTTTTATCTGTTGGTCGTTGACTCTCATAGTCAGTTATCCTTTCTCTACATCAATCACTGTTCTACCTATGGCTAGGAAGGGTCGCCCTAGGATGATCGGTGCATTCTCGTCTGCTTCACAGTCTAAAATAAGAAAGTCAGGAGGAAATATAAATTTATCCACTCTTACCAGGATATCCTCAATTTTTCCTTCCGGTTGAACGTAAGAGCGGTCTGCTAGTTGAAGCATTATTGTTGTGAGCCTTCCTTGTCCAATACCTAATTTTTGAAATACAGATTTGGGCATTAGATTTATACTAGCTCCAAGATCACAATGTGTCTTACCCACATACTTATCACCGATTATGCATGGTATGATGAAGCTCCCAGGATCCTTCTTCTTTGGGGGTGTACGCTTATGTAAGATTGCCATGCAAACTTCTATCATAACTACTGTTTCAAACTCCCCAAGTTTGGACCCCCTGGACATTGCATCTTTAAGGAAATTTTCATAACAAGGCATCTGCTTAATGGCTTCCAACAACGGGATATTGATGTGTACTTGCTTAAAAACATCGTAGATCTTCTTAAGCTGGTACTCATGTTTCTATTTCTTTAACCGCTATGGAAAAGAGGGTGGAGGACAGCAATCTTCGAGGCGTCCTTCATATGGGAATCGGATCTGAAGAGGCTCACAATCTTCAACTTCTTCTGTCGACTCCTTAGATGCTTCTACTGTCATGGCAGGGGTGACGGCAGCAAGTATTTTCACTTCTGTCAGGGCAGTGTTCTCGGTAGGTATTTATAGGGTTGATTCTTTGCTAGGCGTCTCTTTAATTTTCGGACCTTGTAACTGTTTCCCACTCCACGTTGTTATAGCTTTACACTGCTCGTGTGTGGGTTTTCTAGTGACCTCAGTATCACTAGGGAATCCTCCAATCTGTCTTGTGTTGATGAACTGAGCTACCTTACCCATATGTGTTTCTAGAGACTTCAAAGTGGCTTCATGGTTTGTCATTCTCATTTCTGCTTTATCCATGAATGTTTTAGTCTTCTTGAAAAAGTGATCCATGTTGGCCATGTATGCTCCAATTTGAGACAAGAAAGCTGCTAGGGTCTATTCCAATGTACTTGTTGTGGATGCTGTCGGCTGCTGCTGTGACAATATTCTGGGGGCTCCTTGGTTCTAAATGTTCTAGACAGGAGGATTCAGAGCACTATCTGGGTTACTCCACGAGAATTTTGGGTTCTTCTTCCAATTCAGGTTGTAATTGTTGGAGTCGTAGCCTCTATTTTTGTTGTAATTTCCAACATACATTCTCGCTTCCAGTTGTATGAGACACTCCTCTGTACTGTGGTTTCTACTACAATTTTCACACATCTTCTCGGCAGAAAATACAACCTTAGATTCTTTTCGCTGTAGGTTTTCAACTACCCTGGTGATGTATGCTAATTGAGTTTTTACCGAGTTGTCAGATTTGTATTCCTTGACAGATACTCCTCGTCTTCCTCCTCTTCGAGCTGTGGGAAACTGTTCATCGTTCTTTGCTAACTTTTTCAACACCAGCATTGCATCTTCTGGTTCCTTGTCTAGTAACAAACCATTAGCTATTGAATCCATCTTCATTCGAGTATGTGCATTGACAGCATTATAGAATTTGACGACCTGATTCCATACAGGGAATCCATGCATCGGTCAGTTTCGTAAGAGAGTTGTAAAACGATCCCATGCCTCATGCATTGGTTCATCATCTTCCTGTTGGAAAGTAGCAATCTCGTTACGTAATGTTTTAGTTAAAATAGAAGGATTGAAACAAGAAAGAAATTCACGACAGAGATCCGCCCAAATTCTTATTGAACCCAGCGTTAACTTATTCCACCAGGTTTTCACTCTATCTCTCAATGAATGAGGGAATAGTCGGAGTCTCAGTACACCCGGGCTTATTCCTGGTTGTCTGAATGATCCACAGATCTCATGGAAGGTTTTCAGATGTTCACGTGCATCCTCTGTAGCAGAACCACCGAATTTTTCGGCTGAATTTATCATGCTGAACATCATGTGTTTAAGTTCAAAGTGTTCAGCTTCCACACCTGGCAACGTAATCTGCAGTTCAACTTGATCAATGTCTATGTATTCTCGGCAAGTCTACCATGCTTCTGGGGCAGCAGGAGGTTACCGGTTATCGTGAACATAGACACAAGGATCAATATCAACCTTGTGGTTGTTGTTGTTGTTGTTGTTGTTGTTGTTATCGGCCTCATTGCCTTGTCTTTCGTTGTCCACTGCTCAAGTCTTTCCTCAAGATAGCGGTTTCTTTCTATCAAGAGTCGGGCTTGGTTCCTGAGATGGTACGTCCGATCGATTTCCGGATCTAGTTCGTATTCAGGATCTTTACCAGGTCTCGATCTGCGCATAAGCAAGAGAAACAACCTTGTGAAAAGCACATGGAATATAACAACTAGAAAAAAAGTGCAGTATTTAAAGGTAAAGGTATGTTGCCAGCCGCCGGAAACGGCGCCAAAAACTTGTTGTGTGTAAATAAGTCTATCGCAATTGAGTGCAAGTATACACGTCGCAAGTAATAAAGTGATACGAAGTATTGGATATCGTCTCCACAGGGACTGGAAATACTTTTATCCTTAAATTTATGCACAAAAAAGAAATAAATTTAATAGAATGATTTTGGAAGTCTTGAAGATAAACTAAAGTAAAAGAGAAAATCAAATTGAGAAAATAGGCTGGTATTGATTTGCTCAGTAGTGCAGGTATTGAAATGTTCAAAGGAATTCTGTTACTCCTATCGTTGCGCCTATCACGACAACACATGTTGCGACAGTGGTCTGTTATTGTCGCGACAGCGGCCAACAACTTTGTACTTCAAGTTCGGCAAGAACCTCTGTTGTGACTTGTCCTATCCCTAGGTCCAAGTTCTGTCGATGAACACGTCTTAGATGATACCTCGCGGCGTGAATCGAAGGATGAACACCGAATTTTGTGAATTCTTCTTTAGCCACTTAACCTCGTACCTATCCCTAGGCCAAGATGATTTAACCATAAACTGGAAAACTCGTATTTACTCCTTTCGTATACTTAACTCTCCCGATATTAAGTAAATGAATAACCTCACAATGCTCTCCCGATACTCTTATGAGATGTTGAAGCCAGAGTAAATAAACTTGAAGTTTTTACTATATGAACAGAAAAATTTCCTAAGAAACAGTACAACCCTTACAACTACCTTACAAGATCAACCCTTAGCCCTAGGGGAAGTTTAGAACATGATGGAGAGGGGAAACAATTAGGGTTTTTGGGGGAAGACGGCTAGGAGCTAGATATCCTTTACCTTGTCGACTTACAAGCATATATATAGGCCTTGGACTTAAGTTTTCTTAATGGCCAAGAATACTAGTTTGAATTAAAGTACAACTCTATTAAAGACTAAATCTCTGAGTAGACGTCTTTTAATTCACCCTATCTTCTTGATTTGACTTTTTCCTCAAACTTTGGGCAAGGTTTTCCTTGTGCTTCTGGGCTCCGACAGTTATGCGAGTGGTCCACAAAAATTAGGCTTTAAATGCTATACTAGTCGAACTCCACTTCACATTTTTCATCACCATCGTCTTCATTGTCGCCTCTTCTGTCACGACAGTGTTGTAATAGGCAGTCTCCTTCAATCCTTCACTCTAGCTCTGCCGTTATCTTCTGTTCCTCTGCTGCCCTGGATGCTGCCACGACAGGTACCTGCAATAATAAACCAAAATCATCAGCATCTGTGCAATAATTATTCATTTGTGATGTTTATGCAAAATATATCCTAAAATGCAACTAATCATGCTTGAGTGCATCAATAATATGGGTAAAAGAGGGTTAAAATATAGAACATTTATGCACTCAACACAATTCCAAACAGAGATAGCCGCAGCCACCATACCTGCCGCCTAGGGAAGCAAACAAAGGAATTGGAGAATTGGAGTGCGATATGTAGAGTAGAAAATCCTGATTCCAACGATGCTATCCACTCAATTTTCTAATGCCTGGAGCAGTGGACAGAGCCGTCGAAGGAGGAGATCAAGATAACTTGCGGTGCAAGGCAACGAGAAAGAGTCCACATTTAACTCAAAGAAGTCAAAATTAAAGGTTGCATTTAATGCAAAAGCTACTTTGAATACTTCTACTCCAAGGAGGACTTGGCCTTGCTAATGCCTATATATACTCGATATATTTTGTACTTCAAGACAACTTAGGTTTTCCTTTAGGCATAATTTAGGTTTTCTTGCCACCAATTATGTTCTAAATCCTCTTTTGGGCTTGGGTTATGATGTAAATTAGTGTGAGAATGATTGTTTAGAAATTAAGTTTTTTTTTGCAATAAAACTTCAAGGTTTGCTTATTTCATGCTCTTCATAGTTTTCAATGAAGTTCAAAAGATTAGTTGTTAATTATCCATTTGTTCGGTATCGAGAGAGTCAAACTCACGAAAGGGATAAGTACGATCCTCACTCTAATCAAGTGTTGATCAATCTAGCCTAGACATAGGTTAGGGTTTAAGGCGACTAAAGAAGAACAAACCAAGGTTGTTGTCTTTGCAAGATTCACGCTGTGACGGGTATCATCTGCAATGGGCAACAACAACATTCTGACTTAGACATAAGCATAATCAATATCGAAGCGTTCTGTCGAGCCTTGAAAGACTGCCGAGTTTGCCGTTGAGCCATCCTTCCGTTGCACTACCGAGGTAGCGAAAGCGTCAAAGCAGCCAATCCACCATCTTCCGACGAGGCAACAAAATCTTGCAGCGCAGAGCAACCTAACCTATTCAACGCAGTTTCACACTACTAAGCAGCATAACCTAACCCATTCTATCAATCTAATCTCTTCTCTTTATTTACTTTTGTTTATTTACTTTCCTCTAAAACAAACTAAATTTATTTGTGCATTTAATCTTCCTTGCACATGAATTGAAATTCGAGTGAAGATCCAATCCCTGTGGGAGATGATATCTTTTATACTATAACTTGACAAGAGTGTGCACTTGCGCTCATACTTAGAGAGCACCCAAACGCTCTACAGGCAATGACCGCTCCCATTAATGTTGTACCTCCATCCCTAAGGATCGCAGATAGATTGGCAAAACTTTCTCGTATGGATGATCTGAGACTGAGAGGTGTTTATTCATAGTCCACCTTCGCCAATTCTGTCCTTGATTCAGGAGGAGAGTTCTAGCAAGTCTTAGTAGCAGTTGGCTTTGTTTTTCGGTTTTGTTTTATTGTTGTTTTCTTTAGTTCTGGATTATCATGTGTACTCTTTCCTTCCGACTAAGTTTAGAATATTTTAATGAGGTGCGTGATAAATTATCCCGTGTATGATTACTATTCTAATGTAATCATACCTCATTCACAAAAAAATTATCCTTTTGTATCTTCAGGGATGGATATAAATCCGTCTCTGCCAGGATACAACTCCCCCCTTAAATGAAAATGAGAAGGTGAGCGAGAGTACTTTAAATTCACAGGATACGGTTATTTCAAACTCGTACGAGGTATTTGACTCTGGGCCAAGACAATCAATGTTTGAGGTGGCAAGACGTATTGACTTAGATCAGATGTATTAGAAAGCATAAATGTATTGACAATTCAAAGGAGTTTTCAGATGCAAATGTGGGATTAATTGAAACAAGTGGGGAAGAGCATTATAATTTTGATGTAATGTGTTATGCACACGACAAACAAAAAAGAAAACCAAACAAGCAAGAACAAAGGAGATTTAACGAGGTTCGGTAGTGTGCTTACGTCCTCGGAGAGCAAAGAGCGATTGTTTTCTTTTATCAATCAATGGTCCTTAGGTTACAAATAACACATTCATTTATAGGCCCGGTACAATTACAAAGATACCCGTACCATACTGAGGGGGCTTCGCCCCCGCACTCCCAACCCACTTAATTCGAGCCCACCAAAAACTCGAGTACTCCTTTGATGGACAGATGCTCTCGCTCTGCAAAGCCTAAAGAACAATTAATGATGTGCCTAATGAGGTGAGGGTAAGCCTCTTTATATATCTCCCTACATCCAAATCCTATTCTAACTAGGATAAGGAATACTACTCCCCGAAGGATTAGAACAATTGTAATCCTAGTTAAAGTAGCCAACATTTGTCCTTTTACAATATAATAGCCATACTTAACAAATCTCCACCTTGGCGAATATCATGCCTCTTAAGAGATGAATCTAGAGTCTCTTACACATCAAAGTGGCTTGGGCTACCATGCTTCTCTAGCATGTGTAAACATTCAACAAGTCCAAATAATGCTTGAAATTGTCTGTAGTAACATACTTGGTCAACATATCAGCTGGATTGTCTGCAATATGCACCTTTTGTAACAATATCTCACCAGATGCAATCAACTCTCTAATCTTGTGAAACCTCACATC
This sequence comes from Hibiscus tridactylites, assembly GCA_958450335.1. Taxonomy (NCBI): domain Eukaryota; kingdom Viridiplantae; phylum Streptophyta; class Magnoliopsida; order Malvales; family Malvaceae; genus Hibiscus; species Hibiscus tridactylites. The sequence continues at coordinate 18,605,270 of OY288289.1, read as the reverse complement.
AATATGTTTAGTTCTAGAATGATACACCTGATTCTTAGCCAAATGAATAGCACTCTTGCTATCACAATGCAACTGAACTCCACCTTGCCGAATACCCAATTCCTTCACTAGCCCAATAAGCCATAAGGCTTCTTTTGCAGCTTCAACTATTTCCATGTACTTAGCTTCAGTTGTTGATAATGCCACAATAGACTGAATAGTTGACTTCCAACATATAGGCTCTCCACCAAGGGTGAAAACATACCCAACTATAGACCTTCTATCATACAAATCACATGCATAGTCTGAATCCACATATCCAACAATCAAAGGATCATGTCGCTGACTGCCGAAATCAATTCCATGTCCTACATTACCCTTTAAATACCTGAAAATCCACTTGACTGCTTTCCAATGTGATCTTCCTGGTTTAGACATGTATTTACAAACTTGACCAACAACATGAGCTAAATTAGGACGAGTACATATCATCGCACACATCAGGCAGCCGACAACACTGGCATAAGGGACCTTTGCCATCTCTTCAAATTCCTTGTCTGTCTTCGAGCACTGTTCTGTAGAAAGCTTAAAGTGTTTCGCCAATGGAGTGCTCACGGGCTTTGCTTTGCTCATCCCAAACCTGTCTAACACTTTCTCAACATAGCCTTGCTGAGATAACCGCACCTTCCTTATGAATCTCCATTCCAAGAATTTTCTTTGTAGCTCCTAAGTCTTTCATATCAAATTCTTGACTCAATAAGGCTTTCAAACTGAAAACGTCATGCATATACTTTGCAACTAGCAACATATCATCAACATACATTAGCAAAAAAAATAAAAGAACCATCATTAAGGCTTTTAACATAGACACAACAATCATACTCACATCGCTTGTAGCCAATCTGAATCATGTAGGAGTTGAATCGCTTGTACCATTGTCATGTAGACTACTTCAACCCGTACAAGGATTTCTTTAACCTGCAAACCAGATGTTCATCTCCGGATTGAATGAACCCTTCTGGATGCTGCATGTTAAATGTGCAAAAGTCCTATATTTATGCCATAGTTTAGCTCAATTATTATTGTTCTTAAGTATATTTTAGTTGCATTTATTAGGAAAACATACACAAAATAACTACATAGATTAGATATTCTGCCTTATTTGATGAACTTAGCCGTTTTTATAAAAAAGGTACTGCTCAGGTGAGTTTTCAAACTGTGCGTAGGTACCCGCCCAGGCAGACACCGCCATGGAAGCATAGAGGGCAGAAGAGGAGAAGCTGGAAACTAATGGAGGAAGATATTGGACCATCTGGAGAGCTGATCGAGGAGGAGAGTCCCAGAATGAAGAGTTGTGCCAACCCCTGCACACCAATCCATACCTCTGCCAAGATAGTGAACAGTGTGCCGCTGAGGCAGAAACTCAAGGAAAGGGCGAAAATATGCAAAATGGTATGCGACTGAAAGATCCCATCAAGCTCGATTTTTGGAGACCACTTGCATGTGCATTGGAGCCCAGCAGACAAAGTAAAGCCATGGTTAAAGTCAAGGTGGATAAAGTCAAACGGGATTGTAGGAAGATTTAATGTTAGATTTGTTCTTTTAATGAGTTGTAATTATATTCTAACTAGTATTCCTGCCCTAAACCGACTTAGACCTAGGTTTCTCCCCTATATATATGCAATCGACTTGAAGGAGAAACATGGAATTGAGATTAGAGAGAAAACTCCTTCTTGTCGAGAAACCCTTGTGCCGCCATCCTCCATTATATTCTAAACCTTCCCTAGGACTAAGGGTTGGTTGCCTAGTAGTTGTGAGAGTTTTGCTTGTATTGATTTAGGTTTTAGTTTTTGCAATAAAATTCAAGGTTTGTTTACTCTTGGTTCTCCATTGTTGCAATCTTTATCGGGAGAGAAGAGGACAACAATCTATTTGTTCAATATCGGGAGAGTTGGACTCACGAAACGAGTAAACACGGTTTTACCCAACCATAGGGTAAAGCTAATTTGGCTTAGGGATAAGTTAGAAGTTCAGCGGCTAAGAGAGGCTTCATAATCGGTTGGTGTTCATCCTTAGTTTCACGCCATGAGGTATTATCCAAGATGTGTTCGCCAATAGTACTTCAAGCTTAGGGATAAGAGGAAGTCATTGAAGGGAGCCTTGATGAACCTTTAATCATCGCTTAACTGCCCATGCAGTCACATTGGTCTCTGTCAAGGCGGGCATCTACTGATACATACTCATGGGCAGCTGTTGAAGTTGTTAAGTTGATCTGCAAACTGTGCCGAGACAGTGCATTCAATCTCCACACTACGAAGCATTTCAATACCGTCCCATTCTCTCACTCTGATTTCTCAATTTATTTTATTTGATTTAATCTTAGTTTTAATCAAACAAACTCTCAATATTTGTGTTTTTACTTTTTATCTGTGCAGAAAAGCGAATTCCGAAGGTTGTCACAATCTCATTAGAGACGATATCTTAAATACTATAACTTGGCACCGTGTACACTTGCATGCAATTTGCGCATCTCTTTTGCACGAAACAATTTTTGGCGTTGTTGTCAGGGATTGGCGTACAACTTTTTGTTTTTTATTTTTCAGCACTTTTTTATTTTTCTGTTTAACCCCCTGGTTTTCTTTGGTTTATGACCAGAACGAATAAGAAATCACAATTGCAAGACTACGATCCAGAGCCTGAACGTACTACACGTATAATTAGAAAAGCAAACAGAGAAGCCATTGGTGACCAAGAGAACATCTGAAACTAGAATCCACCACTACCCAGAATCGACAATGCCGTGGCAGACGATGGCAGGCAACCTCCTGCTGCTCGGTGGCTAGTTCGTGACTACTTGGAGAAGGATCTCAAAAGGCTGAACTCTGGCGTGATTGATCCAGAAATATAAGCGGACCACTTTGAACTCAAACCAGCCATGTTTAACATGCTAAATACACTTAGACAGTTTAGAGGATCCGCCACTGAAGACGCCCGCCAGTACATGAAATCCTTCCTGGATATCTGCAAATCCTTCAAAATCTATGGAGTCTACCCTGATTTGCTTCGACTCGGATTATTTCCCTATTCACTGAGGGATAGGACAAAAACTTGGTTCAATAGTCTACCATCAGAGTCCATTGAATCTTGGACAGAACTATGCTGAGACTTCTTAGCCTGATTTAATCCTATCAATTTAAGTAATAAATTACGGATTGACATTACTACGTTTCGACAAGCAAATGAAGAACCAATGTACGAGGCATGGGAGAGATATTATGAGTTGCTGAATAAATGCCCATTTCATGGACTTCCAGAGTGGACACAAGTGTCCATATTCTACAATGGAGTAAACACACCAACGAGGATGATGCTAGATTCCTCTGCAAATGGTACTTTACTCAATAAGGAGCCGGCCGAATTAATTCAAATTTTGAACAGGATGGCCAAAAACGACTACTAGTTCCCTAATGCCCGTCGTGGCGGCATAAGGAGGCAGATCACAACAAACGAGCTAGGAGCATCAGTGTAACGCCGCAATTTTGGGCTTAGAAGTTTTGGGTTTGGACCGGGCCGGTCGGGTGGCGGTTCGAATATAAAAGAGTGAATTTAGGAAAGCCTAGTTCGGGTTGCATTAAAAATATGGAAAAATGTCTTAAAATCCTCTTTTATTATATATAAGAGAATGGTGAAATCAATTTTGCCAAATGAGGTTTGGAAGGGTGACATTTTGGGTTAGTGACCAAAATGTAATATTTGAAAACTGTGTGACTGTTTTAAAAAGGATTGAAACTTTGAATCTTTAAGGAGCTATTTACCCAATAGGAGTTTCTCCAGATTTTTCTTAAATATTAAAGGATTAATTAATGGTTTTAAATAAAAGTAAAAGGGAGGGAAAGATATTTTTGGCATTTTCAACTAACTTTTTCCAATTTCCATTTTCCTTTTCTCTCATCTTTTCTCTCAACCCAAACACATTCTCCAACACATTTTCCCTTTGATTTTGACATCCAAATATGAGGTTTCAATTCTCTTTTGATCTCTAATCATCTATTCAACAAAACCTTAGCATTTGCTATTTGGATTTTCAAGAATTTGGTTCCAAAAAGGGAGAAACTCAAGTTTAGAGGTATGAACGTCCTTCTCCTCTAAATTCTCAGTTCTTTACTGAAATTCCCAAGTTCTCAATCCTTGATTTATGTTTTATTAAAGGTTTTACAATTGTACTCTTGATCTTGGCTTTAAAATGCAAGATTTGGTTGATTTTTGATAGAATTCGTATGATCTGATTGGGCATTGATTTGAGGTGTCTTTTTGATGTTAAAAGAATGTTTAATTGATGAGAAATTGAGGTTTAATCAATGCAATCCTGAATAGGTTGATCTTCCTAAGTTTTGCTTGAGTTTTTGGTTGTTTTTGGAGTGATCTTGATGATCTGTTATAGCTGGAGGTATAAGGACGTGGTTAGATCCTTTTTGGATGTTAATTGATGTTTAAGTATGTTTAGAATCGATGGATCTTGGCTGGGTAGTGTTGTGGAGTTGTTTGGAGGTGATTTCGGTTGTGTTTGGAAGCCGAATTGGGAGTGTTGATGAGAGCAGCGAGTTTAGGTGCTTTCATTGAAGATATTAATGCATGATGATGCATTAATCCTCTTCTTTGATGTGTTTAAAACATGGGAGGCATCTTTGGATCCTTGTGGTGGTGATCCGGGAGCTTGATTGGTGTTTCGGCAAGTGGCGAAACGGAATCGGTGAGTGGATTTTGGTTTTCAGCTTTGAAACCAGTGTTTTGAAGGTTTGGGAGCTTAGATTAAGTCTAAGCAACTTAGCTAAGCTCAAGAGTAAGTTTTCGGAAAGACTCACTTTATGTTGAACCATGGAATGGTTGTATGCAATGAGATTTGTTTGCATGTTTTAAATTCTGTTTTGAAAGCATATTTTAGCATGTTTAGTTGCTGATTTATAAGCCATGTGTTGGAGGATGCTCAAGGTAAGAGATCCTTGTTTTGAACATTTGATTAAATGTGGTTTTGATGCATATTGGTGCATGATGATTAATGGCTTTGTTAAATGCTTTAAAACAATGTAATATTGTTGTTTAATGATGCATATTGGCAAGTGATGTTTTGAAAAAGGTTAAGAACACTATGGTGGTTAAAAGTCCATAGGTGGTTCTTGTTTTAAGAACAACATGGTGGTTAAAAGTCCATGGTTGGTTCTTGGTTAAGATCACAAAGGTGGTTAAAAGTCCTTGTGTGAATCTTGTATATTTTAAGAACAACATGGTGGTTAAAAGTCCATGGTTGGTTCTTGGTTAAGGTCACTAAGGTGGTTAAAAGTCCTTTTGTGAGGTTTGTGTATTTAAGAACACCATGGTGGTTAAAAGTCCATGGGTGATTCTTTTTAAGGACACAAAGGTGGTTAAAAGTCCTTGTGTGGTCCTTGTGAATTTTGAGAACATCATGGTGTTTAAAAGTCCATGGATGATTCTTGTGCTAAGGACACAATGGTGGTTAAAAGTCCATGTGTGGTCCTTGTGAATTGTAAGATCACAATGGTGTTTAAAAGTCCATGTGTGGATCTTATGTTGAATGTATCACTTGTGGCCAATATGACATATTATAAACTTGAAGCATGAATTGCTTGTTTTTAATGCTTATGTGCATGTACAAATGATGCTTTGAAATAAGGTTTAAAAAGGTGTTTATAAATGCATTGCTGAGTTGTTTTTAAATGAGTATTCCTCACTAAGCTATTTGCTTACGCTCTCTCTTTTCTTAAACCAATAATGCAGAGCATTAAAGTGCATTGAGGGCAGCAAGGAGGTCAAGAATCCAAGTGGTGAACTAAGCTCATGTATGGTGAAAGTTTCTTAAACACTATTAGCTTTTGGCATTTGGCAATGAGGGACCTAGGTTGTTGTTTTGGGAGATGTTTTGGACTCCCTAAGTTGGTTTTATGATGTTATTGATGTTGGAACATGTAATTGGCCTTTGTGAGGTGGTTTTGGTATATTGATGCTTGAATGATTTTCTAAGTAGGATGCATGCCTATAGAATTGGGGATTTGTTCAATTGATGCCATGTTTGTGTATGGTTGATGCAATTATGTTCCTTGAATGTTGAATGACTTGCTGGTATAATTTGGTGGCTTTTGGAGCATGTTTGATGGGTCAATTGTGTGTTAAACCAACTGATTTTCTGCAATTTGGGCAGGCCGTATCAGAACGGGTGCTACCGTTTCGGAACTGGGGCCTGAAATGGCCTAGGCGTTTCGAAACGGGAGGAACCGTTCTTGAACGGAAATGCTACTGCCAAGCCTTGTTTCGGAACCCGTTTCGGAATGGTCCCGCGTTTCGGAACAGGACCTTCCTGTTTCGGAACATTCGACCGTTGGACTCTGAATTTGATGGTTATATGTTTTGAAATGTTTGTGTTTTAGTCCTGAACCATGTTGTTGCAATTGAATGAGTTTGAGGTGTCCGTTTGAGCTGAAATTTGGCAGAGAAGCATGAAAGATGATTAATTTCATATTGGTAACTTTTAATTGGGTTAAGTCCTTATAATTTTCAGAATTTACAATTTGGTCCCTAAAGTCTTAATTTGTGCAATTGGGTCTCTGTATGTTCTCTGATGGTTATGATCTTTGAGTATGCTGATCTTGTGAACATATCTAGGGTTAATGTGCATCTAGAGAAGATTAAAAAGAAAAAAAGGGTCGTTAATCAAGGTTGACTTTCGGGTTGACTTTGGTTTTCCCCGTGTAAACTTCTTAATTCGGGTCAACCGTCTAGGCCGGGTTAAGGGGGTTACATTTAGTGGTATCAGAGCTGAGTTCTCGTGTAATTGGGAATGATTATGTGTGTGATTAATGTGTGTATGCTTGTTGAATGAAAGCATGTTGTGTGAATTGTAAATATGTTACAATTGTGGTGTATGCTGTGGTGAAGCATGATAGGGGGACCCATTGCCAAATTAAAGCTAATGAAATGATGTTGTTTTTAATTGGAAATGAGCTTGAGTACTTGGATTGCTTACCTTGCTGAGCCTGATTTTGTTTATTTGCATTGTGATTGCATTGTTAGAGTATGACACCTCGTAGAGAATTGAGGAGTAATATGCGAGCTACGGCTCAAAATCAGAATGAGAATGAGGAGAATGTTGAAAGTGTGGTGGATTTACCTCCTCCACCTGGTGGTGGTGGTGCTGAGGGTGAAGGAGCTGGAGCTGCAGCTGGTGCTGGGGTCGCTGGACCTGAAGCTGGTCAGGGACAAGCTGTTCCTGACATGACGGTGTTGATTCAAGCTATTGCTGGAGCTTTTCAAGCAGCGGTAGCTGGAGCTCAAGGAGCTGGGCATCAGGGAGATGCTGGAGTTAGACTACCCTTGGAGCGTTTGCACAGTCTGGGAGGGACTGAGTTCAGGGGTTTGTCTGCTGAAGGTTCGGAGTCTTGGTTGGAAAGTACCAAGAGAATCTTGGGTCAAATGAGTTGCACTGATGTGCAGAAGCTGGGTTGTGTGGTATCATTTTTGCAAGATGATGCTTACACTTGGTGGTCAACCTCTATTTCTGGGATGGCGGAAGCTGATGTAACTTGGACGTTCTTTCAGAACGCGTTCAAGAGGAGATATCTGGGTGTGAGGTACCTAGATGAAAAGAAAATAGAATTCATGTCTCTTACCCAAGGGAGCATGTCTGTAGCTGAGTACGAAGTTCAGTTTGTCCGACTCAGTCAATACGCACCTGAGCTTGTTCCTGATGAGCGGGAGAGGTGTGAAAGGTTTCGTTATGGTTTGGTGACGGATGTAAAGACGTATATGTTGGCTTCTGAGTATAATGATTTTGATGTGCTGGTTGGCCGAGCAAAGGACATCGAGATGAATTTGGGTTTATCTTCTAAAGGTGCTGGTTCTGGTGCTGGTAAGCGAGTTGCCGAGTATAGTTCCGGTGGTGGACGGAATAAGAGGGGACGTGATCAGAGGTATCAGTCTTCGGTTAAGCGAGGAGGTGGTGCGCCTGCTCAGGGAGGCAAGGCAAGAGCTGAACCGAGCACATGTTGGACATGTGGATTGCGTGGCCATATGAAACGTGATTGTCCTCGAGCTGTGAGGGAGGTGCAAGCTCCTGTTGTGGCAGCTGGTACTTTGTGCTGGAACTGTGGATCTACGGATCACTTGAGGAGAGAGTGTCCTATGTTGGCTGGTGGCCAAGGGCGTGCTCCTGTAGTTGTTGCACCACAGAGAGGTCGTGGGCGCGGCCGTGGTAACTTCCAGCGTAGAGAGGATGGTGGAAGGAATGTGGCTCATGTTGTAGCTGTTCAGCCTGAAGGTGGTGGCCAGGCTAGAGTGTTTGCTCAGAGGGAGGGAAGGAATGACGCGGATGTGATCGCAGGTACTTTTTCTCTGCAATCCTTGTCATTACTTTCCTTGATTGATTCTGGCTCTACACACTCCTACATTTTGCGTGATCATGCTGAATTGCTTGGTTTGCATATTGAGTCTTTGGATGTTGGTATGCGTGTCACTAGTTCTTTTGGTGAAACTGTTGTGACTCGAAAGCTTTATAGAAGATGTCCGTTGGTTGTGCAAGATCATGTTTTTCCTGTTGATCTTATGGAGTTGCCTTTCTATGGTTTTGATGTAATCCTTGGTATGTATTGGCTTGTTGAGCATCGTGCTGTAGTGGATTGTGAGAATAAGCGAGTTTCGTTGAAACTTGCGGATGATTATGAGGTGGTTGTGGTTGGAGAGAATGTGAAGTTTCTTGCCAATGTGGTGTCTACATTGGAAGCGAGCCGGATGCTGAGGCAAGGATGTGAAGCTTATCTTGCTTTTGAGATGAATCCTAGCTCTAAGGAGTTGCGTGTGCAAGATATCAGGATTGTGTGAGAGTTTCCTGGTGTGTTTCCTGAGGAGTTGTCTGGGTTGCCTCCTAATCGTGAAGTGGAGTTTGGGATTGAGTTGTATGAGAACACAACTCATGTGTCCATTACCCCTTATCGAATGGCACCTAAGGAGTTGAAAGAGCTGAAGACGCAATTGCAAGAGTTTCTTGATCGTGGGTTCATTCAGCCGAGTGTGTCACCTTGGGGTGCACCAGTCTTGTTTGTGAAGAAGAAGGATGACACTATGAGAATGTGCATTGATTATCGTCAGCTTAACAAGCTGACTATCAAGAATCGGTATCCATTGCCGAGAATTGATGATCTTTTTGATCAATTTCGGGGAGCAGCTGTGTTCTCTAAGATTGACTTAAGGTTAGGGTATTACCAGTTGAAGGTGAAGGATGTGGATGTGCCAAAGACAGCTTTCAGGACGAGGTATGGGCATTATGAGTTCCTTGTGATGCCGTTTGGTTTGACAAATGCTCCTGCAGCTTTCATGGACATGATGAATCGTGTGTTTCATGAATACCTGGATAAGTTTGTTGTGGAATTCATTGATGATATCCTCGTGTACTCGCGTACTGAGGAGGAGCATGAAGAGCATTTGAGAATTGTGTTGCAAGCTTTGTTGGAGAATCAGCTTTATGCTAAGCTGAGCAAGCGTGAGTTCTGGCTTAGAGAAGTGGTGTTTCTTGGTCATGTGGTTTCTGCTGAGGGGATTCGTGTTGATCCTCAGAAGATTGAAGCGGTGATGAATTGGAAGGTTCCTAAGTCTGTTCATGAAGTTCATAGTTTCCTTGGTTTGGCGGGATACTACCGAAGGTTTGTGGATGGGTTTTCGAAGATTGCTGCACCTTTGACAAAGTTGTTGCAGAAGGATGTTAAGTATGAGTGGACGGAAGCGAGACAGCAGGCTTTTGAGAAGCTTAAGGCAGCTTTGACGCAAGCTCCTATCTTGGTTCAACCTGAATCAGGGAAAGAGTTTGTGGTGTATAGCGATGCGTCCTATGTTGGTTTGGGATGTGTGTTGCTGCAAGAGGGTAAGGTGGTGGCTTATGCATCGCGACAGTTGAAAGTGCATGAGCGCAATTATCCTACGCATGATATTGAGTTGGCTGCGGTGGATTTTGCTTTGAAGATCTGGAGACATTATCTGTATGGTGAGAAGTGTACTGTGTACACGGATCACAAGAGTTTGAAGTATTTGATGTCTCAGAAGGAGTTGAATCTTAGACAGCGACGTTGGGTGGAGTTGCTCAAGGATTATGATTTGACGATTGAGTATCACCCTGGAAAAGCCAATGTTGTAGCGGATGCCTTGAGTAGGAAGGTAGCTGTTGATTTGAGGGCTATGTTTGTCAGTTTGAGTATTTCGCGTGATGGTGGTCTTGTGGCTGAGTTGCAGGTGAAACCATCTTTGGTTCAGTTGATCAAGGAAAAGCAGTTGTTGGATGATTCCTTGGTACCTCATGTACAGGATATTGCGGAGGGTAGGCCTTCGGATTTCTGTTTCAATGATGATGGAGTGTTGTGTTTTGGGAGTCGGATAGTAGTGCCCAATGATGCTGAGGCGTGCTATTCTGACTGAAGGTCATAGTAGTCCTTTTGCTATGCACCATGGTAGTACTAAGATGTATCGTGATCTTCGTGATGAGTACTATTGGGTGGGTTTAAAGAAAGATGTTGCTGAGTTTGTAAGTAAGTGCATGGTGTGTCAGCGAGTTAAGGCTGAGCATCAGTTTCCATTAGGGTTGTTACAACCGTTGAGGATTCCTGAGTAGAAGTGGGAAAGGATTACCATGGATTTTGTATCTGGTTTGCCTTTGTCGCCATCGAAGAAGAATTCGGTGTGGGTGATTGTGGATCGCCTGACGAAGTGTGCGCATTTCTTGTCTGTGCATACTACGTATACCTTGGATAAGCTTGCGGAGCTGTACATTGCTGAGATTGTGCGGCTGCATGGTGTGCCTAAGTCGATTGTGTCAGATAGGGATCCGAGGTTTACATCACGTTTTTGGCAGTGTTTGCATCAAGCTTTGGGTACACGGTTGAATTTCAGTACATCTTATCATCCTCAGTCGGATGGTCAGTGCGAGCGTGTTATCCAGGTTTTGGAGGATATGTTGAGGTGCTGCGTGATTGAGTTCCAGGGCTCTTGGGAGAAACATTTGCCTTTGGTAGAGTTTGCCTATAATAATAGTTATCAGGCAAGTATTCAAATGGCACCTTATGAAGCTTTGTACGGGAGGAAGTGTAGGACTCCTCTTTGTTGGGCAGAAACAGGTCAGAAGTTGGTTTCGATGCCAGCTTTGTTGAAAGGAACCACCGAGAAGGTGAAGCTCATTTGTGAGCGTTTGAAGGCAGCTTCTGATCGGCAAAAGTCTTACGCGGATCTGAAGCGTAAGGAAATTGAGTATGCGGTGGGTGACCGTGTGTTTTTGAAAGTTTCGCCTTGGAAAAAGGTGATGAGGTTTGGTCGGAAGGGTAAGTTGAGCCCTCGGTACATTGGACCATACGAGGTGGTTGAGCGTGTGGGTCCTGTTGCGTACAAGTTGAGGTTACCACAAGAGTTGGAAAAGATTCATGATGTGTTTCATGTTTCTATGCTTCGGAGGTATAGATCGGATCCTTCACATGTGATGCCTGTGGAAGAAGTGAAATTGAATCCGGATTTGACCTATGATGAGGAACCGATGAGGATTCTGGACTCGGATAGTAAGGTTCTTCGTGGCAAGACCATTGAGTTGGTAAAGGTGTTGTGGAAGCATCGTGGTGTTGAGGAAGCCACGTGGGAACGGAAGGATGACATGCTGAAGCAGTTTCTGTATCTCTTTCCTTCAGGTAAATTTCGAGGACGAAATTTCTTAAGGGGGGGGGGGGGGAGAGTTGTAACGCCCCAATTTTGGGCTTAGAAGTTTTAGGTTTTGACCGGGCCGGTCGGGTGGCGGTTCGAATATAAAAGAGTGAATTTAGGAAAGCCTAGTTCGGGTTGCATTAAAAATATGGAAAAATGTCTTAAAATCCTCTTTTATTATATATAAGAGAATGGTGAAATCAATTTTGCAAAATGAGGTTTGGAAGGGTGACATTTTGGGTTAGTGACCAAAATGTAATTTTTGAAAACTGTGTGACTGTTTTAAAAAGGATTGAAACTTTGAATCTTTAAGGAGCTATTTACCCAATAGGAGTTTCTCCAGATTTTTCTTAAATATTAAAGGATTAATTAATGGTTTTAAATAAAAGTAAAAGGGAGGGAAAGATATTTTTGGCATTTTCAACTAACTTTTCCCAATTTCCATTTTCCTTTTCTCTCATCTTTTCTCTCAACCCAAACACATTCTCCAGCACATTTTCCCTTTGATTTTGACATCCAAATATGAGGTTTCAATTCTCTTTTGATCTCTAATCATCTATTCAACAAAACCTTAGCATTTGCTATTCGGATTTTCAAGAATTTGGTTCCAAAAAGGGAGAAACTCAAGTTTAAAGGTATGAATGTCCTTCTCCTCTAAATTCTCAGTTCTTTACTGAAATTCCCAAGTTCTCAATCCTTGATTTATGTTTTATTAAAGGTTTTACAATTGTACTCTTGATCTTGGCTTTAAAATGCAAGATTTGGTTGATTTTTGATAGAATTCGTATGATCTGATTGGGCACTGATTTGAGGTGTCTTTTTGATGTTAAAAGAATGTTTAATTGATGAGAAATTGAGGTTTAATCAATGCAATCCCGAATAGGTTGATCTTCCTAAGTTTTGCTTGAGTTTTTGGTTGTTTTTGGAGTGATCTTGATGATCTGTTATAGCTGGAGGTATAAGGACGTGGTTAGATCCTTTTTGGATGTTAATTGATGTTTAAGTATGTTTAGAATCGATGGATCTTGGCTGGGTAGTGTTGTGGAGTTGTTTGGAGGTGATTTCGGTTGTGTTTGGAAGCCGAATTGGGAGTGTTGATGAGAGCAGCGAGTTTAGGTGCTTTCATTGAAGATATTAATGCATGATGATGCATTAATCCTCTGCTTTGATGTGTTTAAAACATGGGAGGCATCTTTGGATCCTTGTGGTGGTGATCCGGGAGCTTGATTGGTGTTTCGGCAAGTGGCGAAACGGAATCGGTGAGTGGATTTTGGTTTTCAGCTTTGAAACCAGTGTTTTGAAGGTTTGGGAGCTTAGTTTAAGTCTAAGCAACTTAGCTAAGCTCAAGAGTAAGTTTTCGGAAAGACTCATTTTATGTTGAACCATGGAATGGTTGTATGCAATGAGATTTGTTTGCATGTTTTAAATTCTGTTTTGAAAGCATATTTTAGCATGTTTAGTTGCTGATTTATAAGCCATGTGTTGGAGGATGCTCAAGGTAAGAGATCCTTGTTTTGAACATTTGATTAAATGTGGTTTTGATGCATATTGGTGCATGATGATTAATGGCTTTGTTAAATGCTTTAAAACAGTGTAATATTGTTGTTTAATGATGCATATTGGCAAGTGATGTTTTGAAAAAGGTTAAGAACACTATGGTGGTTAAAAGTCCATAGGTGGTTCTTGTTTTAAGAACAACATGGTGGTTAAAAGTCCATGGTTGGTTCTTGGTTAAGATCACAAAGGTGGTTAAAAGTCCTTGTGTGAATCTTGTATATTTTAAGAACAACATGGTGGTTAAAAGTCCATGGTTGGTTCTTGGTTAAGGTCACTAAGGTGGTTAAAAGTCCTTGTGTGAGCCTTGTGTATTTAAGAACACCATGGTGGTTAAAAGTCCATGGGTGATTCTTGTTAAGGACACAAAGGTGGTTAAAAGTCCTTGTGTGGTCCTTGTGAATTGTAAGAACATCATGGTGTTTAAAAGTCCATGGATGATTCTTGTGCTAAGGACACAATGGTGGTTAAAAGTCCATGTATGGTTCTTGTGAATTGTAAGATCACAATGGTGTTTAAAAGTCCATGTGTAGATCTTATGTTGAATGTATCACTTGTGGCCAATATGACATATTATAAACTTGAAGCATGAATTGCTTGTTTTTAATGCTTATGTGCATGTACAAATGATGCTTTGAAATAAGGTTTAAAAAGGTGTTTATAAATGCATTGTTGAGTTGTTTTTAAATGAGCATTCCTCACTAAGCTATTTGCTTACGCTCTCTCTTTTCTTAAACCAATAATGCAGAGCATTAAAGTGCATTGAGGGCAACAAGGAGGTCAAGAATCCAAGTGGTGAACTAAGCTCATGTATGGTGAAAGTTTCTTAAACACTATTAGCTTTTGGCATTTGGCAATGGGGGACCTAGGTTGTTGTTTTGGGAGATGTTTTGGACTCCCTAAGTTGGTTTTATGATGTTATTGATGTTGGAACATGTAATTGGCCTTTGTGAGGTGGTTTTGGTATATTGATGCTTGAATGATTTTCTAAGTAGGATGCGTGCCTATAGAATTGGGGATTTGTTCAATTGATGCCATGTTTGTGTATGGTTGATGCAATTATGTTCCTTGAATGTTGAATGACTTGCTGGTATAATTTGGTGGCTTTTGGAGCATGTTTGATGGGTCAATTGTGTGTTAAACCAGCTGATTTTCTGCAATCTGGGCAGGCCGTATCGGAACGGGTGCTACCGTTTCGGAACTGGGGCCTGAAATGGCCTAGGCGTTTCGAAACGGGAGGAACCGTTCCGGAACAGAAATGCTACTGCCAAGCCTTGTTTCGGAACCCGTTTCGGAATGGTCCCGCGTTTCGGAACATGACCTTCCTGTTTCGGAACATTCGACCGTTGGACTCTGAATTTGATGGTTATATGTTTTGAAATGTTTGCGTTTTAGTCCTGAACCTTGTTGTTGCAATTGAATGAGTTTGAGGTGTCCGTTTGAGCTGAAATTTGGCAGAGAAGCATGAACGATGATTAATTTCATATTGGTAACTTTTAATTGGGTTAAGTCCTTATAATTTTCAGAATTTACAATTTGGTCCCTAAATTCTTAATTTGTGCAATTGGGTCCCTGTATGTTCTCTGATGGTTATGATCTTTGAGTATGCTGATCTTGTGAACATATCTAGGGTTAATGTGCATCTAGAGAAGATTAAAAAGAAAAAAAGGGTCGTTAATCAAGGTTGACTTTCGGGTTGACTTTAGTTTTCCCCGTGTAAACTTCTTAATTCGGGTCAACCGTCTAGGCCGGGTTAAGGGGGTTACAATCAGATACAGTTATAGCACAAATTGCTCAGTTGACAAAGATGGTAGAAGTTATGCAAAGGCAGAACAATACCCAACATCTCAAGATCATTTCATTACATTTCCAACCCAAGAACTAACCAAAAATCTTCATTTTCGGACTTAAACACAACCCAGCAAAAACCCATTGATTCCAACACCCAAATTACTACTAAACACGTTCAAAACAACCGTCAAGCATAACCATACCATCAACCCAACTTTCCCTCACAAAATTACCTCAAAAACTCAAGATTTCTATCCATAAACACACCCCCAAATACCCATTTCGGGA
This sequence comes from Hibiscus tridactylites, assembly GCA_958450335.1. Taxonomy (NCBI): domain Eukaryota; kingdom Viridiplantae; phylum Streptophyta; class Magnoliopsida; order Malvales; family Malvaceae; genus Hibiscus; species Hibiscus tridactylites. The sequence goes on along the minus strand of OY288289.1, from coordinate 18,589,922 downwards.
TTTTAACAAAACACCATCATTTTAAGATATGTTACATTTAAAAGCATGACTATAACATATTTTAACTTTACAAATCAAAAACCTTATAAAAACCCATTAAAGTTTCCTCCTTTTACTTAAAATTTGAACACTTAAAATATCTCAAAAATGGAGTTTATAAAAATCTAAAGCCATAGAAATGTTTAGAATGAAGAGGAGAAGTCAAAAACACTTTTACCTCGATGAAAGCACTTGAAATTGTGGAGGAAGTGGATGAAACAGTGTTTGGGGTTGAAGAGAGGTTTTGGTCGTGAGTTTTTCTTTGAGGAAGAAGATGGTGACTTTCAAAAGGCTTTTTTACTTAGCTTATTTCATTTATTTAGAAATTCCCATTTTGCCCTTAATGAAAACACATGCCCCCTTTTTAATTAAAACCAAACCTATTTTTATTTAAACCAAGCCAAAAGACCTGAACCCGATTTAACTCTCCTAACACCCGACCACTAAACCCGAGTGTTACAATATCAACAACCCGCTTCAGCAACCACCATAGGCGTCTTGGCATCCCAGCTAGACAGAATGGAACAACGCTAGCTGACCTTCATGGCCTAGATTCGGGACTTCAACAACGCCACAGTCACCACAATCAAGGAGAAGTTCCCAGCGGCCCAATTTCCAGAGTTCCCTACCGAGATCTTTGCCCCGAATGTTCTAGAAACGCCCGCCGCGCTCTCTGCCTTGGCAACTCATTCAACTACCTCCGAAACTCTAACCGCCCCTATCTCAATAGAGCCTCCAGCCTCCCCAGCAGCAACGGCCACCGAAGTCCTCTCTATCTCCGATAACCGTGGAGACACAACGGCTGTCCCAAACAAAGAACAAGGGTAGACATCACGAGCAACAGCCGACGCACCAGGACCATCCGACTCAGCCTGCCTCAACTCCTTATCATCAGACTCGGTATGACAAGACTCAGTCCGGTCCGTCACAAGAAAACTCGATCCATCATTCTCTCCAGGCACAAAAATAAAGCACTCTGCCACCGAAGTCTACCCAGACATCGAAGAAGGCGACGAATGAGAAGTCATGAAAAAGGCACAACCAAGTCCACATTCCCGCCAGTAGCCGTCGAGGGCGACCAAATGCTTCAAAATGGCAGCTCGAAAGAGGGTGATCATAGCCGACAACGAGGAAACCTCTTCCGAGACACCATCAATCTAAGCTTCTCTCTCATTCTTCTATTTTATTTTTGTCTAATCCATGTTAATTTTTGTGTATGTAGGCATGCATTGAGGACAATGCTCCTCTCGAGTTTGGGGGGGGAATTAGTCCTCTAATTTTTTTCTTTTATTTTTACATTTTTTATGTTTTGTTTTTCAGTTGCAGTTAGGTTCTAATGTAACATGCCTTTATTTAAAGTCTAATGAATTCTTAGTTCGAGGGAAATCCTTGAGTAGTTTTTACCCGCCACGACAGATGGCCCGCCTGGGCGACAACCTTAGCATGACTTTGGATTGACTTAGAATCTTACTATGGTCTGAACTTAAAGAAAACACTCTTTGTGACTAGTTTAATTTAAGGACTTTTAGGAAACTTGGGTATCTCACCTAGTAAACTTGGGTAGAACTTGAAGTTTGAAAAAAAGAGATACGTCCTAAAGGCGCTCGAAACCTGCTCGAAGATAAGCTAGAGGTGCCCGAAACTGGCTCTAGAGAAAAAAAAATGAAAAAAAATGAAATCATTAGAAGTGCCTATCACCGGATCTAGTGGTTATGAATTGCAAAAGAACTTAGAGGGAAACCCAAGGGAATTAAGGTGCTTATCAGAGTTTACTTAGAAGCCGAAGAATCATTCTTATAACAAGGACCACACACACTCACGAGATACATAGTTCGGTTCCGGGTAAGTGCATTGTCATTCGAAAAGTTACTAAGTAGGTGTAAATCTACACGGTATGTAAAGGTTGCTCAAGGTGCTCTCTTGACTAAGTTTACATTTGATGTTAAGTTTTGGCATGTTATTGTTAGATTGCATTGCTTGAGGACAAGCAATAGTTCGAGTTTGAGAGTGTGTTAAGTGTGCAAAAGTCTTATATTTATGCCCTAGTTTAGCTCAATTATTGTTGTTCCTAAGTATAGTTTAGTTGCATTTATTAGGAAAACATACACAAAATTGCATACATTAGATATTCTACCTTATTTGATGAACTTAACTGTTTTTATATAAAAGATACTGCTCATGTGTGTTTTCTAACTGTGCGCAGGTACCCGCCCAGGCAAACGCCGCCGAGGCAGCAGATAGGGCAGAATAGGAGAAGCTTTAAACCGATGGAGGAAGCTATTGGACCATCTGGAGAGATGATCGAGGAGATTCCCAAAATGAAGAGTTGTGCCAACCCCTGCACACCAATCCACACCTCTACTGAAGCAGTCAACAGTGTGTCGCCGAGGCAGCAACTCGAGGAAAGGAGAAAATATACAAAGTGGTATGCGGCTGAAAGAGCCCATCAAGCCCGATTTTTGGAGACCACTTGCACGTACATTGGATCCCAACAAACAAAGTAAAGACATGGTCAAAGTCAAGGTGGAAAAAGTCAAACGGGAGTCTAGGAAGATTTAATGTTAGATTTGTTCTTTTAATGAGTTGTAATTATATTCTAACTAGTATTCCTGCCTTAAACCGACTTAGACCTAGGTTTCTCCCCTATATATATGTAATCGACTTGAAGGAGAAACAAGGAATTGAGATTAGAGAGAAAACTCCTTCTTGTCGAGAAACCCTTGTGCTGCCATCCTCCATTATGTTCTAAACCTTCCATAGGGCTAAGGGTTGGTTGCCTAGTAGTTGTGAGAGTTTTTCTTGTATTTGTTTAGGTTTCAATTTTTGCAATAAAATTCAAGGTTTGTTTATCTTGGTTCTTCATTGTTGCAATCTTTATCGGGAGAGAAGAGGGCATAATTCTATTTGTTCAATATCGGGAGAGTTGGACTCACGAAACAAGTAAACACGGTTTTATCCAACCATAGGGTAAAGCTACTTCGGCTTAGGGATAAGTTAGAAGTTCAACGGCTAAGAGAGGCTTCATAATCGGTTGGTGTTCATCCTTAGATTCACGTCGGGAGGTATTATCCAAAACGTGTTCACCAATAATACTTCAAGCTTAGGGATAAGAGGAAGTCATTGAAGGGAGCCTTGCTGAACCTTGAATCATCGCTTAACTGCCCAGATAGTCACATTGGTATCTGCCGAGGCATACTCATGGGCGACTGTTGAAGTTGTTAAGTTTATCTGTAAACTGTGTCGAGATAGTGCATTCAATCTCCTTACTACGAAGCATTCCAATATCGGCCCATTCTTTCACTCTAATTTCTCAATTTATTTTATTTGCTTTAATCTTAGTTTTAATCAACTCAACTCTCAATATTTGTGTTTTTACTTTTTACCTGTGCAGAAAAGTGAATTCTGAAGGTTGTCACAATCCATGTGGAGACGATATCTTAAATACTATAACTTGGCACCGTGTACACTTGCACACAATTTGCGCATCACTTTTTTCACGCAACACTGCATGTAAATCTGCTCCTCTAGATCACCATGCAAAAAAACAGTTTTAACATCCATCTGCTCTAAATGCAAATCCTAACTAGCTACAAGTGCAAGAACTGGCCTAATTGAAGTATGTCTAACCACAAAAGAAAAGATTTCATCATAATCAATTCGTTTTTGTTGTGAAAAACCCTTTGCTACCAATCGAGCCTTTAACTTTTCCCCGTCTTTATTTGATACTGCTGGTTTCCTTTTATACACCCATTTGCAACCTATAGCCTTCTTTCCCTCAAGAAGCCTATCTATCTCCCATGTATGATTTTTCTACAAGATTTCATCTCCTCAACCATTGCAGCCATCCATTTGCTTTTCTTCGGACTAGAGTTGGCCTTTTGAAAATTATCCAGATCTTCACTACTAATGTGAAGTGCAAAAGACACCATATCTTCAAAACCCAATATGCATAGAGCCTTTACATTGGTGTGTCTCTCTCTATCTCTAGCTAAATTATAATTCTCCAACGAAACTGTATTAGAGTCACTAGAAATTGAATTCGAACTTTCACCTTTCTTAGTTGTTACTTCTTTCTCAACTGCTCTTGGATACTGTTCAAAATCCACCAACACCTTGTCTCGGTTCTGCTGCAACATGAATTGCTCGTCAAAAATTGCATCTCTACTAATCATTGTTTTCCTTGCAACTGGATCCCAAAACTTGTATCCTTTGACACCTTTCTTGTAGCCCAGAAAGATGCACTTCTTTGATTTTGCATCAAGTTTTGATCTCTCATCACCAGGTAAGTGTGAAAAATCAACTACATTGCCTGTCCATACCTCTTTTGCAACTTTTCCACCCAAAGATGCATGTGGTGACCTATTGATGAGATATCATGCCATACTCACAGCCTCTGCCCAAAAGTTTTTAGGAAGCCATGCATTTAGTCTCAAGCACTGAGCCCGCTCAGCTAATGACCCGTTCATCCTTTTAGCAACACCATTTTGTTGTGGCGTCTTTCACACTGAAAAATATCTCTGAATCCCATGCTCCTCACAAAACTTCAGAAACTGCGAATCTGTGTACTATGTGCCATTATCAGACCTTAAATACTTGATCTTTCTACCCGTTTGGTTCTCCACCTCAGCTTTCCACACCTTGAATTTGGAAAAGACTTCAGATTTCTGTTTCAAGAAATACACCAAAACTTTCTTAGAAAAATCGTCAATAAAAGTAACATAATAGACAGATCCACCCAATGATGATTCTATAGTAGGCCCCTATACATCAGAATGCACATAATTAAGAATCCCTTCAGTTTTGTGCTTTCCAGTCGTGAAACTGACTTTGTATTATCATCATATGACTCAACAGAATGAGCTCCACCTACAACTGTACTCCCTAACGGTTTATAGATAATCCCTGTAGTTATCTTTCCTTTCATCACAGTCAATGCACCTTTAACAATCCTAATGGTTTCTCTATCCTCGTCAGCTTTAGGAATTAAACCATTCTTTTGCAAAGTGCCCAAAGAAATTAGATTCTTTTTCAAATCCGGTACATGCCTAACATCACATAATGTTCTAATAGTACTATCATACATCTTAATTCTAACTTCACCAATACCGACAATATTGCAACATCTATCAACACCTAAATAGACAGAACCAGAATTAACAGACATATATGTAGAAAACCACTCCCTGTTAGGTGTTATATGATAAGAGCATCATGAATCAAGAATTCAAGCATCAGTGAACTGAGTTGTTGAAATAGAAAGCATATCACCATCACTACAATCTGAATTCTCATTCTGCACCACATTCACAGTTTTGGATGATGCATCATGTTTATCATCTGACTCCTTTTTCCACTTTGGACAGTCTCGCTTCATATCTCCTGGCTCCTTGTACTTGTAGCAACGAAACGTCTTCTTGCCTCTAAACTTTGATCTAGAATTCCGTCTTCTAGGACCCTTCTTCTCTGACTTTCTTCCATGGGTCATGATTACCCTTAACATATAAACCATCAGCATGAGAGCTTTCGCCTGTATTTTGCCTTCGTTGGCTGTGGGCCAACAAGGCTGCAGTAATCTCTTCAACTTTGATTGTTTCTTTCCCTTATGTAAGAACAATCACCATGTGTTCATAAGAAGAAGGCAACGAACACAACATAATCATTGCTTTGTCTCCATCTTCAATCTTCACATCAAGTTGAGTTAAATTGGAGATTATTTGATTGAAGTTATTCACGTAATGCGCCAAATTCTAACCTTCATGCATCTTCAGCCCATACAACTTCTGCTTTAGATACAATTTATTTGTCAGGGACTTGGACATAAATTGACTTTCCAACTTGCTCTATATCTCTCATGGAGACGTCAGATCCATAACTTGATACATAATCTTATCTGCCAAACATAACCGTATGGTTCCAGTCGCTTGTTGCTACAGTTCCTCCCAATCGTCGTCCTCTATCGACGCTAGTTTTGTAGATCGTAAACCCTTTAAAATCCCTTGTTGCGCTAACAGATCCTTTACCCTTGTCTGCCACAATCCGAAGTTACCTTCACCATTGAACTTGACCACTTCGAATTTTGCACTGGACATAGCCATCGCAACCAAGCTCTTGATATCAGTTGTTGTGCACACGACAAATGAAAAAAAAAATCAAACAAGCAATAACACATGAGATTTAACAAGGTTCAGCAGTGTGCTTACGTTCTCGGGGAGCAAAGAGCGCTTGTTTTCTTTTATCCAATCAATGGTCCTTAGGTTACAAATAACACATTCATTTATAGACCCGATACAATTACAGAGATACCTCGTACCGTATCATAGGGGCTTCGCCCCTGCACTCCCAACCCACTTAATCTGAGCCCATCGAAAACTCGAGTACTCCTTTGATGGACAGATGCTCTCACTCCGCAAAGCCTAGAGAACAATTGATGAAGTGCCGAATGAGGTGAGAGTAAGCCTCTTTATATAGCCCCCTACATCCAATTCCTATTCTAACTAGGATAAGGAATACTACTCCCCGAATGATTAGAACAATTGTAATCCTAGTTAAAGTAACCATCATCTGTCCTTTTACAATATATGAGCCATACTTAACATAATGCAATATAAAATTCAAAACAACTTGCGAGCCCAAGGTTTCCAAGCCCCAGCCAGATCAAATGGGCCAAAACAAAAGATGTAAGCAGCGAATATTTCCTCTATGGAAATTAAGATTATTATAGGAAGGGTTGAGCGTAAAGTGAGGTATATACCTGAAATTCTTAACACTTCCTTACTGTCGGAACAAAACCATATCACAGTGGAGAACGAAACAAAACGAGGAAGAGGTAGACCGCGGAAAGACTAGACAAAAACACACAGAGTGGAAAATGGCTCCCTCTTGGACTCAGATTTCATTTTTTGGAAGAAATCATCAAGGGAGACTATAGAATTAGGAAGACTTGTGGGTGCAATGACCCTCGGTAACGAAGAAGGAATTGTGAGAGATATTACACGACTCATCAAAGAATGAGAAGGTGGACAATAGTAACGGGCCATAAAGGTATTTTCGTGGAACATTAGAAGTTTGAGATCTTGATCAACAAAGAAAGCGGTACAATATCAGTTACAATAATACCTGGGTGATCTGGAGTGTATTCAAGACACAAAACTAGAAGACATCTCTTCTCTATTGGTAAGTAAATAGTTGGATTTCTATTAGCTTCGATTTTACTAATGGTGTGGGAAGTATCCAGTTTCACAGTTGAATCCCGAAGTGCCATGGAACACTATGTTATGATAAGTGGGGTTGGGGTAGCAGAGGAATGGCGTTATGGTTTCATATGTTTGTTTGCGCCATGCTCAGCGGAAGGGCAGAAGCAACTGTTTACTGATATTCGAAAATCTAACATCTCGTGGTGTATCCGTGGAGACTGTAATATAATACGAGCGGGTACAATTCGTGCCGCATTGGTTTCACAATGGCGTAATGATTCGGTGGTGCTTGAATCAGATTCTATGGTTGTGTGGCATGGATGTTACATCGTGAGCAGTGTCCGTGGCATTTTTGTAAAATCTTCTATCAAATGGATGAGGTATTCGAGCAACTTTCCCCATAAAGCCAATTCAATTGAGAAGACCTTAGCAAAGGGTGGTGTCCAACGCCATGCTCGGCTACTGATTGTGCTTGGGGATTGTGATATGGTGCTTAATTTTGTTGGAATTGGTGTGATCTAGAATATGGGGTTACTGCTAGCGATTTGGGACATGGTACTTGGTCATGGTTTGGGAGATTTGTTACTTTGTTTTCAGTTGGGCGTTTAGTATTTGTGCACATTTTATTTCATTATCACCAGTACTCTTTACTTTTATGTAGGGGAAACTTTTAAGGAGGTTTGTGGTAATGGAGGCTTGTATGATTTTCTTCAATAAACTCATTTAAAAAAAATATTTTGTAAATATTAATATTGATTAAATTATGAAAAATAATTTTTTAATAACATTACTAAGCATATTTGAAGGATTTATATATTAATTTAATAATTAAATTTAAATATAAATGTGTGAGAATAAAAAACAAAAATATTAATTTACAAATGTCACAATGTAGCTTTTTTAAGATTTAGGTTATTTGGAGATTTTTTAAAATTGTTAAGGGAAAAATGATCTTTATAACTCTTATGTCAAAACCCCTAATTCCAAAAAGCTCCTATTAGTAGCTTTTTCAAAATTAGAGGTTTCACCCCAATCTGCTATTCACCAAATATCCAAATTAGCGGATTTGACAGATCAAACCTCTGATTTTAACTCAAACCTCTAATTTTGGCTCAAACTGATATTTACCAAACATGATATATATATATATATAATACTTCTACTGGTGGTGGTATTATTATAAGAAGTATAAAATATGTGGATTGCATTGTCATGTCACATATAAAGGGGGAGGTTATCAATGTTGAGAATTAGGAACATGAAATGAAATGAAAGAATTTATGGTTGTTTTCCTTGCAAAAGGGTCAGATGATGAGTTTGTCTGTAATCACTAGTGAAATAAATCTTTTTCTTTTTCTCCGTTGCAAAACAACACAAATATTATCCATGCATTGTCTATGTTATATTCGATACTTTTTTCTAAAAAAATTGAAAATAAATTTTAAAACTTCCGCATTTGACGACTTCAAAAGTATCTTATGGTAATAATTTTTCACAAAGATCTAAATGGCATCAAGAACAGAATTGTCAAATATTACAGTAGTTCCACCCACGTGACCGACATGCAGAGTTTGATACTTGAAAGTTGAGCCTATTTATGTTAACTTGTTCATAGGCTGTCACTAGGCCGGGAACCGTCCAATCATCAGCAACACCAAAAATTATAAATATCCATGCAATTGAAGAAGTAGAACATGCCAAACCAAGAGGCCATATCCCTCTCTTCTTTCTCCCCTTTTTCCCAGCTCCTATCACCACACTATCTACGACTTTCTCCCCAAGTCAACTAAAATGAACCATTCAGAATCACCACCAATCACTGTGGTCTTCCTCTCCTCCATTATATGGTGTTTGCTCATTTTAGGCATTAATAGTCTACATTTCTAATATCATCTCATAAGCCCTCTTTTTGTTCGTTTCAACCCATTTTAAAGCAGTATAAGTATATTTGATAGTAATTGTTAGGTACATGGAGTTTTCAGTTTGTTGTGTTAGGACTAGATCTGTATACAATGATCCTCCAAAAGTGGTTAAATTGAATTAATACAATAATGGTACTTTAATTCTCTAAAAAAATTGTGAATTCATCTTTGTTTGTATATAATTTCTTTTATAGATGATTTTATTAGGACTGTGTAACAACAGAGAGTCGCCAAATATCTTTTTTTAATTTGTTTAGGTGAGATTGGATCACCTGAAAACCCAATTATTTTAATAAAATTTGTTTTCTGTCGTTTTTTTTATCAAAACAATGGTCTGCAAAACCAGAAAACGGGCTCTGAAATCGATTACGTGTGGGGGAAGGATGACCACCCCACAACGTCCAAAAATTGGTACCTAGTTGGTTACAAATTGTTTTAATGACAGAAATTAAGAATTCGAATTTAATTTAATGATATGATATGATCCCCTAATTTAAAATAATATTTGAGAATGTATGTTTATGAAAGGAAATGTACACTCCAACGCTCGGAGCACAATTTCTATAAGATTCCCGACTGAAGGGAGTCTATTTTGAAAATTGTGGTTTAGAAATAATATTTTTTGTAATATAGACTGATGGAAAGCGGCACCCCTTACGGTACGAGCTACGTTTTTCACGATAATCCTTAATAAAAGATTTTAATTTAAAATTTAATTAAAAAGCATAAATAAATATATCTTATTGATATACAAAATAAAATATACCAAACATGAATGAAATAAAAAAAAAATATGCCAACAAATATAAGAACACCTTATATTTCATACAAAGATATTTATTACAAAAAACTAACATTAAAATAAATAAAAAGATAAGGATACAAAATTTACCCTACTAAAAGTTCGAAATAAGAATTTCAATCGACCCCTAACAGGATCTTTGTATCATCTCGTCATGACTCAAAAATTGATTCGAACGAACTTCAACATGGCCTCCGATCGAACCAACTGTTCGAACCATCAAAAGGGTACTGCACCTAAGGATCGAAAGGGGCACTGCCCCTAAACCTTGCGCCAATTTCATGGCATTTGTTAGCCATTTCTATGGCTTTGCCGTGTGTTGCAAAGGCTCCCCCTCCCCTAATTATAGTGCTTTGGAGGAGGGATGAATCAATTCGGCATTTGGCGTGGATGCCTTGCATGGCATCCACGCATTACAACATAATCTTTTTTTTACAACATTCTCTCTTTTTTAATAAATAATATTATTCGAACAAAAATAAATAGTTATAGCCCGGACTTAAAATAGCTATTACAGCGGCCCTCTTTAGTCATTGTTGTGAAACAGGAATAAAGCAAAGATAAAAGAATAATCATTTTATGTCCGGTCGGGTTCGGGTTCCTTTCTCTGGCCACCGCTTCTTCTGAGCTTCACTTAATCTGCTCGGTTATTCTAGTAGGCAAAATCTTCAAAATGGGATGATCCATTGGAGGGGACAAAATGGGCTTGGCTGACGATGACTGATAGCTATTCTATTACCTCTATATTTATGCCTCTTTGATATAGCAATTGCTTGTTTTCAAGTGCATTACATTGCATGTAGGCTGCATTTTTAGTATATTATGGGTGCTTTTCAATTTATTACTCATATGGAGTTGGTGCTGCGTGAAAGGTAGTTGTTGGTTGTTTGTGTGCAGGATGACAGAGCAGAATGCGAGGGAAGAAGCAAGGAGCAAAATTCTATAGCAAAGGAGGAGAAAGAAGGCTAGCTGGCGCACGAAAGTACAAGCACGTGAAGTGCAGAAAAGGACGCCTGACACTGTCAGGTAGCTTTATACAGCAGCCGCACTCCATCTGCAGACAGTCCTTTTTGTCCCCTGTGGACAGAGCTTGTCGAAGGATATTCTTTGGGATCCCCAAGGAGATACCAAGGCACCAAAACCCTATAAGACCCCCACTATATAAAGGCTTCATCTCTTCAAAGGAAGAGAGGCGAAGGTGAGGAGAGAAAGGAAAGTGTGTAAGAGGAAGCACAACAATAGGAGAGAAGCACTTCATCGTTAACCAGACTTGGTGTCTTTCATCGAGAAGCTCGAGACGTGGCCTCACCGTCCTCTTCCAAGGCGGTGAGCCTAAGGCGGTCATGGCAGTCCACTGGCGAACAAGGAGTTTATCTTTCCTTTTTGCTATAGCATTTATTTATCTGGAGGGTTATATGACAATGATACGCTTGATTATTGCCCAACCATGAACAGTTTTAGATGGCGTGGGTTTTGTTGGATGATACTCTGTTTATTTTCTTAATCTCATGTTAATGTTTGTTGTTCTCTCTTGATCTTTTCTTTGTTTGTGGTGTGCTTAACTTCCTAAAGTTGTAAGAGCTTAGGGTTGTCAATGCTTTGAGAGATAGGCCCTACCTTAAGCGCCTTCGAGAGTTGGCCTTTCTTTAGGAATAGCCCAGGGTTGTAAGAGATTAGGGATGTTAGTGCCTCGAGAGATAGGCCATTCCTTATGATGCCTTCGAGTGATGGTCGTTCCCTACGTACAGATGGGGGTAGTGATCGAGGGAGCAAGCCTTAGCTAATAGTGACAGTTAGAGTAGTGCGTGATAACCTTCGAGAGAGGGTCATTGCTTTGGCATTAGCTAGGGGGAGCGAACGAGAGAGATAGCCTTAGATCCCATAAACAATGGAGTAACCACCAAGAGGAAAGACTCCAACCTGCCTTAGAGATAAGTGATGGGTTTAAACGGCTAAGAGGGATAGAGATTAGGAGAGTAGAGTGTTTAGAGTTTACGCCGAGAGGTATTGTTGTAGCATTTTAGTCTCCCAGTCTTCTTGCTAGAGATAATTTAGAAGCAGCCTTAGTAAATCCCGCCGAGCATAGTGGAGAGAAGTAGGATTCATCAGCAGTGTTAAGCGACTTAAGAGGATTATCCTTCAAGAGCTAGCCAGCCATTCCGTAGAGAGCGACGTATCCGAGAGAGGACCTATCTATGATTTGATTATCTCTTCTTTGTTTTCTTGTTTTGCTACAGCATTTTTCTCATCCTTCATTCTGCCTCAAAATACTCACATTACAATTTGGTTACTATAGCAATTTGGATACGAAAACTGTGTTTATCTCCAATCCCTATGGAGACGATATTCACTCATCACTTTATTACTCGTTCGACGTGTATACTTGCACCATTTGCGTATCATTTATAGTATTGCAAGATCGCGCAACAACGACGCAATACCTGATGAAAAATTGACCTAGCTATAACACTAACGAAGAGGCAAGGTCTGCAAAAGTTGATCCAGCTGCAACACTGACGAAGAAACATGATTGAAGGATGAAGTTTCTGACAATTGATCTGAGGAGACATAGTTGAATGATAAAGGCTCTAATCTCGAATTCAGCTGCAGCTCTGACGAAGTGGCCCGATCTGAAGAAGAAGGCATGATCTACTACAACTTTGACGGAGAGATGAGATCTAGAGAAGATTTGATTCGCTGCAACTCTGATGAAGAGATGAGGAAAAATATCTCCGGCCTATATTACTTTTGCATTTTTCCAAATGCACATGGATCAACGGTTTTGATTTGCCTTACCGGTAGCCGTTTGCTCCGGGCTAGCTGTACCATTCCCTTGGGTACATTCACTTTATACCAATCGTTGCATTGATTTTTTCCAAAAGATTTATTTTCCTTTGACCATTCGTTAAAATGGATTTTCGATGGACATTTGAACATCGTCTTAAACTTAATAGTGTTTAAGCACGTTGTGCCGACATTTCTGCCGGACTTGCCAAAATTGCTTTGATCCTCATGGGAGGATGAAATTAAGCAATTCCTTTTTTCAGAAAAACAATCCTTATGGAAGGATGAAATTAAGCAATTCATATTTTAAGAAAAACTATCCATAAGAAAGGATGAAATTAAGCAATTCATGTTTTAAGAAAAACTATCCTTAAGAAAGGATGGAATTAAGAAATTCTTTTTGCATTATTTCCAAATGCACAGGGATCAACGGTTTTGACTTGCCTTTATCGGTAGCAGTTTGCTCCGGGCTAGCTGTACCATTCCCCTTGGTACACTCAGTTTATACCAATCATGACATTGGATTTTACTAAAGGATTTATTTTCCTTTGACCATTCATGAAAATGGATTTTCGATGGATATTTGAATTGTCCATTGTCTTACACTTTACCGTGTTTAAGCATGTTGTGCTGACATTTCTGTTGGACTTACCAAAAAATAGCTTCAATTCAGCTGCAATTCTGACGAAGGAACAAGATCAAAGGGTAAAGGTTCTGATGTTTGATCAAGCTACAACACGACGAAGAGGCAGGATCAAGAGTTAGTGAATTTGGTCTAACTACAACACTGACGAGGAGGCAAGACCAGAAATTAGTAAGGTTTGACCCAGCTACAACACTGACGAAGAGGCAGGGTCTGAAGTTGTTTTGATCCAGCTACAACACTGACGAGGAGGCAGGATCGAGAGTTTGGCATATTTGGTTTAACTACAACACTGACGAAGAGGCAAGACTAGGATTTGACCGAGCTACGACACCTGATGAAGAGGCACGGTCTGAAGTTGTTGTGACCCAACTACAACACTGACGAGGAGGCAGGATCGAGATTTTGAGTTTGGTCTAGGTACAACACCGACGAGGAGGCAAGACCAAGATTTGACCGAGCTACGATACCTGACGAAGAGGCACGGTCTAAAGTTGATTTGATCCAGCTACAACACTAACGATGAGGCAGGATCGGGAGTTTGAGTTGGTCTAGCTACAACACTGACGAAGAGGCAAGACCAGAATTTGATCTAGTCGCACCTACTACAGTGAATCTAGACCTTGAAGATATGATCAACCGCAACTCTAACGGAGCAGCATGATCCGAGATTTGATCTACTACAGCCCTGGCGACGTAGCGTGATTTGGATTTTGGTCTAGTCGCTACTACGGTGAAACTAGGCCTGGAAGATATTACATATTGCATGTTTAGGGAGACGAGTTTGTCGTAGTTTTGTTTTGTTGCAATTTAGGGAGACAAAATTGTTATTTGGTGTTCTTATTCCACTACAAATTCAGGGAGATAGGGTTATTCTAACAAAATTTGTTCCACTGCAACTCTAGGAAGACAAACTTGTTGTTGGGTTGATATGTTCAACCATTTGTTGGAGAAATATTATTTCGCCAATCTTGGAGAAGTAGAATCTACAAATTCGGGGTGATCTGCTGCACCTCTGACAGGGAGGCAGAATCTGAAATGGTTGATCCGTTATACCATGTTACAGGTGAGATAGGACCTGCAAAAGTTAGATGAGTGTAAGTCAGAATGAGTTATAAATCAAAAATTGTAAAACTGAGAATGTTATGATTTGGTTGATCCACTCCTTCGTGTCAAGGATATTGGAATTTGTTGAAAACTATATGCTAATTCCTATTTGAGGATGCCAGACCTGTAAATTTTGTGCCCTTTATAAAAAAATCCAATTATGAAATTTTATTTTTCAAAAAGGAATTGAATTATGAAATTCATATTTTGAGAAAAACATCCTTATGAAAGGATAGAATTATGAAACTCTTGGTTTGAGAAAAAAAAGTTGTCCTTAAAAAGGATGGAATTAAGAAATTCTGAGTTTTGAGAAAAAGTATCCTTAAGAAAGGATGGAATTAAGAAATTCCGAGTTTTGAGAAAAAGTATTCTTAAGAAAGGATGGATTTAAGAAATTATGGGTTTGAGAAAATGTATTCTTAAGAAAGGATGATATTAAGAAATTTCGAGTTTGAGAAAAGGTATCCTTAAGAAAGGATGGGATTAAGAAATTCCGAGTTTGAGAAAATGTCCTTAAGAAATGATAGAATTAAGAAATTCCGGGTTTGAGAAAATGTATCCTTAAGAAAGGATGGTATTGAGAAATTTTGAGTTTGAGAAAAGGTATCCTTAAGAAAGGATGGAACTAAGAAATTCTGTTTTGAGAAAATGTCCTTAAGAAAGGATGGAATTAAGAAATTCCGATCTGAGAAAAGCCCTTGAGGAATGACAGGGTTAAGAAACTCTTGTTTTTTTGAAGAACATGTCCTTAAGAAAGACAGAGTTAAGAAACTCATGTTTTGAGAAAATGTCCTTAAGAAAGGTCAGAGTTAAGGAACTCATGTTTTGAGAAAATGTATCCTTATGGGAGAATGAAATTAAGAAATTCCTATTTTCGGGAAAAACTATCCTTAAAAAGGGATGAGTTTAGAAAATTTCATTGAACAACGAATGCAAAATTATTTTCCGGTAATGTATTTATGCAAATGGTGTGCATGTTTACGTGATGATGCAAAGATCCTTAGTTTGATCTTCTGAGTTTTTGTTCGAAATTTTCCCCAGCAAAAGTTTGCCCCCAAGCTTTATTATTCTCATATTTTTTTGAAATTTTAAACTTTTGAGCTAAATAACTTTGATGTCATCCTCTTTCTTCTTCTCAAGGGAAATCGACTTGTGACACCACCGTCTGAGATGTAGAATCTGGATTAAACTGTCCTACTACCATAAACGGAGGTGAGATCAAGAAAAGTTGATTATGTTACTTCATGGCAGGGAATCATGACCCTGAAAATGAAACATTAGTTAGTAATCTATTCGGAAAATTTTATTATTTTTACCTAGATGTTCAAGCATGTTGCGTATTCGGCCTCCTTCAGGGCTAAAGGTTCATCATCATGTTGTTGCCCCCACAGTTGAGGTCTCCAGTCTCTTTCTTGGACCTGTTATACGTTTAAGACAAAAATATGTTATGGATGTACCTAATTTTGTGCTTAATGCATGTGTCTAGCCTAAATGCATGATGACTTGAATGCATGTACAATGCATATAGATAATGCATGATGATGGATATGTGAATGAGATTTTGTTTTGCCTCTCAAAGGGATGCTTTTGACTCTCTGCTAGTCAGATTTTTACTTCTAATTAAGTAGTGTTCAGTGCCTTGTATGTGAGGATGCCCCAACTTCCCTTGAGTTTGATCATTTTTTGAATTACCTCCTTGGGTGAATGCTTCAACATTTTTTCTAAGACTGCTCTTGAAGCGAACTCGAACATTGAAGTATGATTTCTCCTTTTCCCGAAGGGCTTCCAATGTTCTTGTGAACGCATTATGTTGCCCCCCGGTCGAGCCTACAAATTTGTTGTGGGTTCATGTCAGCTCATTATTTTCGGCTTTGGAAAAGTGCTACAGAAAATAATTGATGTAGTCGTCTAGGGTGCAAAAGTTTGACTCGGCATCAGAGGCTTGCTTCCTGAACTTGTCGAGGAATGCTCTCAGATTGGGGCCTTGTAGAGGCATGGTGTCTGTATGAGCGCCGAGGTTATTTGAAAATTCCCCTTGACCGGGCTCTTACATGATGTGACTTTGTTTTATTATGTATTTGCTGGCATGGGGCATCCCTGAGACTGGTTTCAAAATTTTAAAATGCATGCATGTAAATGCAAGATACATGTCCTAGATGTGAAGGTACTGATTCAAAAATAGAATGTATGAATGTAAATGACAATGCATGTCCTAGATGAGAAGGCACTGATTCAAAAATGGTTCTTATGGCTCAATTTCTGAATTTACGGGATTTATTTACAACTTTTGAATGTTGCATTGATATCGAGGGTACTAGAAATTTCTCCCGATGACGGATTTGTTCAAATAGAGAATCAGTTGTGAATCAATACTTCATGCTAGTGAAATAGAAAAATTAAAACGTTGTAATAGTGTCATGTAATTAATGGGAAATGAATGTCTCAATGCAGTATGATCGTAAAAAAAAAATGGCCAGTTCACAATAAAAGAATTGAATGAATAAATCAAATGATGAATAGGTCAAAAATTAATAATAAAAAATATATACATAAATAGCAAGTAAAGGTATAAAAACTTAAACAAGGTGACTGCTAATGGGCAAAGATTCAGTATGGCTCTAAAAGGTTGGCTCCTATGGTTCATTACATGTGTTTTGGCTCTAGAGTAATAGTACCCGAACTGTCGCTAGGACATCGTTTCGAGAGGATACATTTTTCTAGGTCTGCACGGAGACGTGAATATCACGAAGACAAAATGACGCATATCTCGGAAGCGATTCACCATCTTACACGGAGGGGGTACCTCACGAAAGAGTAGTATCTTGCTCCTACTTAGAAAGGACGGAGCCCGGGTTCAGAACTCATGATGTGAAAGACTTAAAAAAATATTTTATGTAAATTTTGTAAAAAATTTTAGAAAAATAAAAGGACCAGAAAATTAAATTAAACCAAATTTATATTTTCTACTCATTAAAATAAAAATTAACCAACTTGTGGCTTGACTCTCAGAAAAAAAGGCCCCCAGCGGAGTCGCAAAGCTGTAACAACGGGGAGCCGCCACTAATCTTTTTTTTTATAATTTTTTAAAGTGAGATTAGATCACCTGAAAACTCGGTTATTTTAATAAAACTTATTTTTTGTCATTTTTATCAAAACAACAAATTTTGGTCTGCAAACCCAAAAATGGGCACGGGAGTCGATTACGTGTGGGGAAGGATGAACACCTCACAACGCCAAAAAATTGGTACCTAGTCGGTTACAAATTGTTTTAATAGCGGAAATTAAGAATTCGAATTTAATTTAATGATATGATCCCCTAATTTAAAAAAAAATATTTGAGAATGTATGTTTATGAAAGGAAATGTACACTCCAACGCCCGGAGCATAATTTCCGTTAGATTCCCGACTGAAGGGAGTTTATTTTAAAAATTGTGGTTTAGAATTTAAAATAATATTTTTTATAATAGAGACTGATGGAAAGCGACACCCCTTATGGTACGAGGTACGTTTTTCACGATTATCTCATACTTGTGATATCTTCATCCGGTTCCATCTTGAAGTTCTCATACTTGAGGTTGAGAAGACCGATCTTGGTCTTCTTTACTTTTTTGGTTTCTTCATATGTGACTTCAAGCTTGTCCTATACTTCCTTGGCATCTTTGTAAGAGGACATCTTCTCATAGATGTTGGGGCTAAATGCACAAAAGAGGATGTGCAAAGCCTTGCAATTTAGCTTCATCTTCTTGTGATCATCCGCACTCCATTCTGCCTTTACTCTTTGTGGCACATATGGACCCTCTTCAACAATATCCCAAAGCTTGTAGTTTTTGGATTTGATGAAGAACTTCATTCTTCTCTTCCAATGAGCGTAGTTGGTCCCGTCAAAGAATGGTGGCTTGTCGATGGATTGCGCCATTTGACCGGTTGATTGAATTGGTGTATCAAGCTTTCCGGATCACCTCAATAGAATTTTAATCCCCTTCTATTGAGTCTCGCTCTGATACCAATTGTTAGGCTCGATAGGCTCTATTTCCTTCAATTGAAATGGAATACCAAGTGGTGGAGAAGTTGGGTTTTTGGGTGATCGATGAGTGGAAGCTAAAAGATGAAAGACACGATAATTTAGAGTGGTTTAGCCTTCTAAAAAGAACCTACATCCACTACCTTAGCTTCCCACTAAGGATTTCACAACTAATTCACTAATTGATTCGTCCCCTTTTCTAGGCTTAGGAGGAAACTCGTACAACAATCAAAGCTTTCTAGCCCAAAGCTTGATCAAACCCTATCTACAAGAGACAAAGATAAGCAAACTAAAATTCCTCTTACAATATTGATGTTTGCACACTAAAGCACTCACCCAAACCTAAACACTTGAGCAAAATTGACAATTTAGGCTCACAAGTGTTATCTATACAAAAAATGAATAATTAAAGCCCTAAGACAAATTTCTCATCATATGGTTGTTGACAATTGAATCATTAGTCTTCCCGTGATGCTTGAAGGTCCCTTTTATACTCTCAATTGAGTTTGTAGTCCTTGAAGACCGTTGGGATTGAATTGAAGCCGTTGGAGACCTTATTTCCCTCATTAATTGCAGTTCTAGAGCTGTCCGTATCGGAACACGCGAGGCCGTAACGGTCTTCTTCAGAACTAGACGTTGAAGTCTGATGCAACATGCCGTATCGAAACACCTAGGGCCGTATCGAAACGTCCTGCAATTCAAATGACCGTTGAAGGTTTTAGCCGTTGAGGTGTATGCCACGTAGGCGTATTGAAACACCAAAGGGTGTTTCGAAACAACTTCTGTCCGTATCGAAACATGTAAGTCATGTATCGAAACGGATTCTGGCAGTTTCAAAACGTATCGATACAGATTGTGCCTGTATCAAAACGGGTACATTAAAAGCACTTATTTGGCTACTTAAAAACGTTTCAAACATTGCCAAAACCTTTTGAAAACACCTCAAACTTATTTTCAAGTTGTTAAGTTGTTTTTGACTTAGAGAGTATTTTAAATTCTTTTGAATTAAGTCTAAAACATTTTTCAATTATTATATCAAAACATATATTTCTATACAATTCTTCTTTAGTGTCATCCAGTGGGGATTTTGGACATGCGCGAGATGAGCGACCGCATAGAGCTCCCAAGAAAAGAGGGCCCAAATGAGTTGAATTAAAAGTTTATAGAAAAAAATAAAAATATGGTTTAATAAATTACAAGAAAAAATAATAAAAAATAACTTTAAAGTTGACGTATAATATAATTTTTACTAAGGTAATAATATTTTAAAAAAAAACCTTATATGTCTTTAGATTATAAATAAAAAAATCTTGTTTTAATAAAGTTCACATGACCGCGTAAACTTTTAAACTGCACTTGATATCATCTTAGTATTAACATCAATAACTACTATTTTGATTAGTGTTATATCATTGCTCGGCAATTGCATAAGCATATCAATAAAGTTAAATTAAATTAAATAAAAACTTGAAGAAAAAAATCCTTAAAAAACAAGAAAAAAAAAGGAAGAAGAAGGGCATCATATAAATAAAGTCGAAGGTCATCATCAGTTGGTAGTTTGGGTTTGACTTATTATGTGGTGTTGAGAATTCAGACATGCAATCTCGTTGGACAGCACTTCGTCACGCCACACTTTCTATAGTGCTAAAAGAAACATGTCATAAAAAATACTAAATTTAATTTTTTTTGGATTGAATAAAGACTTAAATATATGTTTGATTTGTTAAAAAAAAGTTTGGAGATTCCAAGATAGAAGTGGTTGATATAGAAATTGAATTTTTAAAATATTAAATAAGAATTTGATTTTTTTTCAAAATTTATCAAATAAAAGATATTATATATGCAATAAATTAATTGCATAGGAGACCTTAAATTATAGTTTAGATTCTATATTAATTTTCAATCAAAACATATATATAATATTAAGGTTATATTTTAATACACAAGTTGTGTAAAAAAATTTAAACAATTTTTATATTTAAACTATAAAATCTAAAACATAAATTTCTAACCCTAATATCTTAAAACATAAACCTTAAACCATAAACTCTAAATTCTAATAACAAATCTTAAATTCTACACCCTACTACCTAAACCCTAAACCCTAACATAAATCTCTAAACCCTAAAATTGAAAGGCTTGGGTAAACTTTTGTTTACACAAACTTGTGTATTAAAGTATTTTCCATAATATTAAAATAAAAATAACATCATTTAATAAAAATATAATTTTTAATGATACTTTTTATTAGAAAATAAATAAATATTTGTAAAACCAAAGAATTGATTTTGATATAACAAAGGATTTAATGACTAAATTAAAAATAGAAAATAAATTTTTAAGTTCTCAAAACTTTCCAAAACTTTTAAGCAAAGTGGTCAAGTCAAAACCAAATGGTTATACAAAATTTTCTTAGTGTTTTCCAAGTCAAAACGGTAATTTTCGAGTCACCGTTTCGAAATAGCCCTTAGGTGTTTCGAAACGTGTTGAAACGGTTAAAATTGGTTTTGGAACGAGTCTTGTTGTTTCAATACGATAGTATCGAAACATGACACTATGTTTCGAAACTGATGAAGAACAATAGAACGGGTAGATCCATTTCGATACAGTTGTATCGAAACGATCTCGAACGTTTCGAAACGAGATTTGAACTTGGATTTAAAATTTATGACCGTTGCAATTTTATAATTGATTTTTACAAAACGGTTAAGACATATCGAAACGATTTAAGCATGTTTCAATACGGGTTTTGACAGTTTCAAATTGTTTCGAAACGATATCAAGCCGTTTCGGAACGAGCTCTTAGCGTATTGAAACGATCGTATACGTTTCGATACGGTCTTTTAATTACACCCAACGACTATTTTTATTTTGGTCTGTTTCGAAATAGGTATAGGTGTTTCGAAACGGGTAGTTGTAGAAGTGCATTTATGGTGGGAAGATTGCATCCCAACGGCTATATTGATGATGGCAACCACCTCAACAGCTAGAATTGAATGATAATGTATAAAATGGAGTCTAAAAACAACATGCAATAACTATTGATCCTAAGAGAAACAATCCTACATCAAATCAAGCTCAAGTGCTTAAATTCAAATATTCTTGTAAAACCCCAATTGCCAATCCTTGTAATTTCCTATTTTTCAGATTCAATTGGGTTGTGTGCTTGTAATTTGGGCAATATAAGTCTTGAGAGATACATTGTATTTGCCACATTCTTCTTTGTACACTTGGGAGAGGGTTTGGTCAACTTTGGGTAGAAAATTTATCATTTGTGTAAAGATTTCCTCCTAAGCCTAGAAAAAGGGAAAGATCAAGTAGTGGATGTAGAGTTCATTTGGAACTTGAACCACTATAATTGCCTTTGTCCTCAATTTTATTTTACCACTTCACTACCAACCAAATTAAAAAAAATACAATTCACCCCCATCTTGGCATTTATCGATTCAACGATCTACTCTACAATTGGTATCAGAGCCTACCACTTTTGAAGGATTAACAACCACAAGTGGGGATCCTAGAAGAGTGTGATCAAATTTCTAGTTAAGCCATGGCATCTACCACAATCTCCAACCTCTTTGAGTCTCAATCCACCACTAAACCACCATTCTTCAATGGGGACAACTACCCATATTGGAAGAATATGATGTGTCTCTTCATCAAATCCACCGACTACATGGTTTGGGATGTAGTTGAAAAAAGGTATCACATTCCGATGAAAAGAAATGATGAAGGAATACTTGTCCCGAAGGTGAAATCGGAGATGACCGAAGAAGATAGAAGAAGGATGCAAGTCAACGATAAAGCATTGCACATCATCGTGCACTTGGTCCGGACATCTATTTTAAGGTTTCTTCAATCGAGAGCGCTAAATAAGTGTGGGACACTCTTGAGACAACATATGAGGGAACTAGCTATGTTAAGGAGACGAAGATCAGGATACTAAATTTGAGTTATGAGAACTTCAAGATGGATCCCGATGAGAGTGTCTCCAAGATGTTTGATCGATTTTCAGTCATCGTCAATGGTCTAAAAGGATTCGGTGAAGTGATTCCCGAAGATAAGCTAGTTAAGAAGCTTCTATATTCTCACCTAGAATCTTGGGATGGTAAAATAATGGCCATCATCAAAGCTAAGAATTTGAAGACCTTGAAGCTTGATGAGCTAGTTGGTTCTCTCTTTACTCATGAAATTATGAAATAAGAAAGAGAATAGGAAAATAAGAAAGAAGAAATGAGAATAGAAAAGCAAGAGGTGGACAAGAAAAAGAAGCAAGGAGTTGCTTTTAAGGCCTTTCTACAAGAGGAAAGCTCTTCTAGTGAGGAGAAGGATTTCGAGGAGATGGAAATGATAGCCAAACGCTTCTCACGGTTCATGAAGTCTAATCGAGGGAGGAAATTTCAAAGAAAGAGAGACTTCAAGAACAAGAGCAAAGAAGAGGAAAATGATCCTATCATTTGCTTTGAGTGCAAGAAGATGGGTCATATTCGTTCCGATTTCCCTCAACTCAAGAAGAAGGGCTTTGAGAAGAACAAGAAGAAGATCAAAGCCAAGATTGCTACTTGGAGTGATGAGGAGTCATTCGAGGATGAGGAACACGAAGTGGCCAACCTTTTCCTCATGGCTCTTGAGGAGGATTCTACGGTAACCCCTAACTCATCTTGCTATGATTTTACATTTGATGAATTGCATGATGCATATGATGAGTTACAAGAGGTATATGATGAGTTAGTAGAAAAATATAAGGAGTCCGTTTTGAAAAACAAAAATGTCATTTCGGATTTGAAAGCTCGAAACGATTTACTCTCTAAAAATAACTCAGATCTTGAGAAAAAGGTTTTAAGCTTGCAAGATGATCTAAAGTTCTTTGAAAAAAATATTGATTTGAACAACCTTCTTTCTTAATGTAATGATGAACACTAAAAATTAGTGAATGAGCTCATTGAGCTCAAAAATTCTTTTAAAAGTGTTGGTTCTTCAAAGCTTCAAAAGGGTGAATCTTCAAAAACCAACTTTACAAAAAGAAAGAATTTGAACTACAAACAAAGTGGCTCATATATGCACTATAGGACTAAAAAGATTAGAAGTGTATGGTTCCTAAGAAACTTGTAAAATCTAATAACGTTAATGCCTTGTCATCTTGGATTCCTAATTGAACCAAGCTTTTGGGAGCTAACACTCATGGACCCAAAATTATTTGGGTACCAAAAATCAAAGTTTAAACTCTTTGTTTGTAGGGGGAGCATTGCTACAAGACCAAAGAACAAAGTCCAAATGCATGGTACCTTGATAGTGGATGCTCGAGACACATGACCGGAGACAAGAGTCGATTCATGGAATTAAAGCCAAAAGTGGAGGAGTAGTAACTTTTGGTGACAACTCCAAAGGCCACATTGAAGGTATTGGCTCCATAGGTAATCACTCTTCCATACTTATTGAAAATGTTTTGTATGTCAATGGTCTTAAACACAATTTGTTGAGCATTAGTCAATTATGTGATAAATGGTTTAATTTCATGTTTGATGTAAATGGGTGTAGAATAGTAGACATTAAATCTAACAAACCAATGCCCACTGGTCATCGCATAGGCAATATTTATATAGTGCATCTAGATGACATTCATACATCCAATCCATGCTTAGTTGCACAAAATGAAAATGATGCATGGTTATGGCATAGGAAACTAGGACATGCTAGCATTAGCGTTTTAGAAAAATTAGTTTCCCTTAATCTAGTTAGAGGCCTACCTAAGCTCAAATTCTCATTAGATAAAATTTGTGATGCATGTGCTAAAGGTAAACAACATAAAGCCTCTTTCAAGTCCATTAATGACGTTTCTACAAGTAGATGTTTGCAATTTATCCATATGGATCTCTTTGGGCCAATAAGAACTACTAGCTTGGGTGGAAAATCATATGTATTTGTACTTGTTGATGATTGCTCTAGGTATACTTGGGTTCTCAAAAACCTTCAAAGATACCATGTTATCCTAGCCGTGATTGATCACCTTACCAAGTGGATAAAAGATGCTTCCTATGTCGGTATTACAAGAGTAACAACTTGCAAGATGTTGAACTATGATTATTTGTCGATCTGGTTTCCCTAGGAGAGTTGTCATTGATAGCGCCTCTAATATGAAAAACAAGATAATATCAGAAGATTGGTGAACAGTTCAAGACAAATCATCATAATTTTGTGATTAATTGCTCAGAGACATTAAGTAGAGTCGACAAACATAAACACCAAAATATTACCTCAAAGACTTGCACAGGCTGACATGAGAAATTATCGTTAACCTTATATGAATTTTGATCCACGATGTGCACTTCAACAGGGGCAACATTGTATTCTTTGGTCTATGGATGAAAGCATTATGACTAATTGAGGTTCAGGTTCCATCGCCGAGTATTGACAAATGTGAGATTGGACGACATAGAATGAGTGAAAGCTCATAAGGTCAGTTGAATCTCGCTGAAATGAGGAGACTAGAAGTAATTTGATATGGTAAGATGTACTAATAAAGAACGATGTGAGCTCACAATAATGAAACTTCGTCCAAAAGAATTCCGAGAAGGGGATCTAGTGCTTGAAAAGATCTTGTCAGATCATAAAGATTTCTTTGGGAAATGGATATCTAATTGGAAATGGTTGTACATCAAGGAGACCACTTTCTGGGGAGCGTTGATTTTAACCAGAGATGATCAGAGATGAGCTAAGCAATTCAATAAACTTAGACTCGTTCAATAAGTGTTACGCTCAAAGAATTAAAAAGAGATTGAAAAAAGGAAAATACAGAAAAAGCGGAGTGAAAACCCAAAAGGGCACTTCGCAAAATGAAAATATTTATGGTGAAAACCCAAAAAGGGCACCTTAGATATCAAAAAAATCAAAAGAAAAAGAATCAAAAAAAAAGAAAAATCAAAAGAAAGGGGGTTCAAGATGAAAATCCGCAAAGGGCGTCTTGAAACCAAAGGAGGATTTGGGCTGAAAACCTGAAAGGGCAGTTCCAAGGCATTTGAGATTAGGCATTCGGCAAGAAACCTTCTCAGAATCTGCAAGTTTAAGTAAATTCGAGGTTAGAAGGCTCTCTTTCGGTTGAAAGGCTCTCGCTCCTTCATACAATGGATACATGGGGAATTGAATTGAATTAATCATGTTTTCCATGACTTATCAAATTATTTCAATTTATTAAAATAATATTTGAGCCTTTCACTTATCATTTCAACAAGCATCTTGCATATAAATCGATTAGATAAAAAGCAAAGGATTTCATGGGTATAATTATGATGTACTAATCCTTTAAGTGCATGTAGAACAAGAGGTGGCCTCGGTACTTGGTTAATGATGAAAAGTATGTCGGGGAAAATGACACAACTCAAAGTGTCAGAAAACATTTAAACAAAGCTACAAGAAAGTAACATAGACAACTCTAGGGCAAAGAGAGAACATGAGCCATCTTTTGGAGAAAAGCTGAAGCAGGATTGGTCTATCAAAGGTTCATCCTATTCAAAAGCAAAGATCATTACATCTGAAGATTGTTACTTCTAAGGCATTGCAAGACAAGAACGCTTCGTGAATGTTAGAGAAGACAAAGATGATAGTTGGATTCAAGACTAGGGCAATGCCGCAAAGAACTTTCCAGAAGAATATGTTTTCTTTTGATGAATAGATCCACAAGCTGAAATAACCAAAGTGGTGATCCCTTTGAAATCATGAAAAGAGTGCTGTCAAAAAAAGTTGAATGAAGACGTAGAAAGAATGGCTTCATAAGAAATGAGTTGTCATCAGTACATAAGCTTTTCAAACATGAAGTGTGTGATGAGATATAGAAAAGAGCTTATGGGAAAAATCTATGAAAGGCAAGTACGAGTTCCATCAGCCTTATTTGAAGCAAACGGAAACATCAGGAAATAAAGACAAAGTCAAAATTCGTAAGTAATTTTCAAAAGAAAAAGAAAAACAAAAGAGAAAAAGAAAAAGCTGAGGTGAAAACCCGAAAGGGCGCCTTGAGAAAAAGAGGAAAAAAAACCAAAGTGAAAACCCGGAAGGGCTCTTTGAGAAAAGAAATCTAAAGCAAAAGCCTGAAAAGGCGCTTTAGAGCAAAAAATGCAGAGATCCTGAAGATTGAACTTGAGTGTGAGATGGGTTACTTTGGTAGCAAAAGAGTTTTAATGAAAAATGAAGCAAGAAATTTTTGAGCTTCCCTGAAAATTAAAGCTCACCCAAGTGGTCCTCAATTGACAACATTCATGCATCATTCATAGCTAGGCATCTATAAGATATGTGCATGCTAACTCATACATTCCAAGCATTTTGCATGTTTTGGCAAGAATTTAAAGAATTAGTAAAGAACAAGTTAGATTTCAATTTACAACTTCGAAATTGTGGAAATAGATCTTAGCAAAGATTACAACCCGTTTGAAGAGACAGAACTCAGCGAGGGTTTCAACTCGTTTGAAGAGACATATTTCAACAAAGCTTTCGGCCCATTTGAAGAGGCAGAAACATTCTGTTTGAAGAGACATTCTGTTTGAAGAGACAAATCTCAAGACATTACGTTTATAGAGACGGATCTCAAGACACTCCGTTTACAGAGGCAGATACATTTCGTTTGTAGAGGCGAATCTCAAGATATTTCGTTTACAGAGACGGATCTCAAGATACTCTGTTTATAGAGGCGGAGACATTCCGTTTACAGAGGCGGATCTCGGCAAAGATTTCAACCCGTTTGAAGAGGCGGATCTCAGCAAATATTTCAATCTGTTTGAAGAGGCGGATCTGTGCAAAGATATTCGATTGTTTGCACAAGAAAGGAAGTGTATTGCAATTCTAAATCCTTTGGGTCGTCAGTAAGTCCTTTGAGCGTGATGTCAAGTCCTTCAAACCGACACCTCCAGAAATGATGAGAACTTTTTGGATGGCGTCACAATAAGATAGTTGGGGCATAGTATCGACAAAGATATTAACCTTTTGGGTTACCAATTTTAAAAGCGACAGAATGGAAAACAAGATCGATCGACTCTAATCTCAAATAAAGAGGATTCGCAGTTTAATTTGTCAAAAGTTCCAACGTTTCTCATTGAAACACTGGAAGTTTCTTAATGATATATTCAAGTTGTATATTTGCTTTGCAAATATATTGGAAGTTTGATAATAGATTTGACTTTTGCAGGTCATGCAATTTCCGAGTGTGAAAAGAGATAGACTAATAAAGAAAGCAACAAGAGATCTGATGCGAGTTTCAAATTGAAAGATCAAGACACCATA
Organism: Hibiscus tridactylites; assembly: GCA_958450335.1. Classification (NCBI taxonomy): domain Eukaryota; kingdom Viridiplantae; phylum Streptophyta; class Magnoliopsida; order Malvales; family Malvaceae; genus Hibiscus; species Hibiscus tridactylites. The sequence goes on along the minus strand of OY288289.1, from coordinate 18,562,144 downwards.
AGCAGAAAAGTAGTGACTTTAAAGATTTCAGTGCTTCAAGTGGAAAATTAAAGATATCTCATATTACACCAAGAAGAATCCTTATTAATTGATGATATTTCTTTTTGCAGGAATTGTGAGCTCCTAACAAGAAGAGTTCGCCCAGCAAAGAATCCAGAGTTCCAAATGAGAAGAGCTCGCTTGTTCAACATCTTTATAGAGAGATGGATAAGCATTTCAAAGGAATGAAGAGTGTAATGATTCTAGGTTTTTCTGTATTTCAGAATAATGGATAATTTAGCTTTTCAGACCTTGTCTAACATGTCAGAAGAATGAAGAGTTAGAATGAAGCACTTGTTTCTTCAACACCTTTACAGAGAGAGAGGTGGATCAATATTTCAAGAAGACTGAAGAACTAATAATGAGAAAAGCTCACCCCAAAGCTCCTAATGTGAAGAGTTCGCCCAGCAAAGAAAGAGCTCCTAATGTGAAGAGTTCGCCCAGCAAAGAAGAATTTCTAATGAGAAGAGTTCGTCCAGCAAAGAAGAATTCCAAATGAGAAGAGTTCGTCTAGCAAAGAAGAGTTCCTAATGAGAAGAGTTCGTCTAGCAAAGAAGAATTCCTAGTGAGAAGAGTTCGTCCAGCAAAGAAGAATTCCTAATAAGAAGAGTTCGCCCAGCAAAGAAGAATTCCTAATGAGAAGAGTTCGTCCAGCAAAGAAGAATTCCTAATGAGAAGAGTTCGTCCAGCAAAGAAGAGTTCCTAATGAGAAGAGTTCGTCAAGCAAAGAAGAATTCCTAGTGAGAAGAGTTCGTCCAGCAAAGAAGAATTCCTAATAAGAAGAGTTCGCCCAGCAAAGAAGAATTCCTAATGAGAAGAGTTCGCCCAAGAAAAGACATAGCTCCTAATGAGAAGAGTTCGTCCAACAAAGAAAGAATTCCTAATGAGAAGAGTTCATCCCTAGCAAAGAAAGAACTTCAAAGAGACGAATTAGAAGAGGATATTGAAGCATTTCATAATCAGAAGAACAACTTCAAATACAGATGGTCGAACAGTTCGGACAAAAATCGTGTCTTTTCAGCCTTTGCCCTATTCCTATTCCACAGCAAGGAGCAAAGAGTGGCAGCTGTAATACCCGCATTTTGTCTAGATACCCATATATAATATAATTAAATATAAATAAAACCATAAATAAATAAATAATAAACCCAAATGTCCAATGTTCATAAATTTTCCAACTTCATTTCAAATACAAGGCCCAAAGCCCAATCCCTTTATCAACTTTACATCCAGACAAACACAAAATTTGATCCAAACACATTTTAACGCTCAATTCTACCCAAAGAAACACAAAATTGGATCTGAAATCTAGTTTCCCGCTCAAAATCCAACCTCTAAGGAACACGTGGCGGCCTACCATTACCCGGAATAATTTTCACGTGCATCAAGACTCTCTGCTGATGTCATCCCCTGCACCACTATAAATAGACAAGATAGAGAAATCTCAGATCTAATGAATGGCCACAATAATTAGATACCAAAAATAATAATAAAGTAATAAAGTGAGAGGAGAGAGGTTACCTCAATAACTGAATCACCATTGGGAAGCCAAACGCTGCCAGAAAGTCAAGGAGACACCGGAGCATCATCGAGAATTCAAATAGACGTCGGAGGAAGCATTGGTCACCATGAAAACTACTGGATTCGTCGTTTTAGCAGCCAGAGAAGGTAATTCTTACCTCTTCCTTTCCGATTCCTACAAAAATACAAAAAAAATGTTAGATTTAAATAAAAAATAAGGTAAACTGAAGCAAAATATAGATCTGGAAAAGGAAAAGGAAAAAACATAGTTGAAAGGGGAATCACAACATTTCGCGGCGGCCAGAGTTTTTTTATAGATTTGGTGGGGTAGAAGAGGGTATGGGTTCGGGTAGAGTAGTTTAGGCCGGGGATGTTGGGTGTTTCTGTCAAAACGAGAATTAGATTTGGGTCTAGGGCTTAAAATGAAAAAATGGAGATTTTTAGGTATTTAGGTTTTCGGCCGACGATAGACATGGCGACCAGAAATTGCCTGTGACGATCAATTGAAGGTGGATGGTGATCGGAGGTCAAGAGCGGTGGCCGGATAACACGTTTTCTTGGTCGGTAAGGGTCGTTTTTGGATCAAACGCAGAAATATGAAGAATGGTGTTTGAATGTTGAGAAAATGGTGAGTTTGATCTGTTTGAATCATGAAATCTAGGAAATTTCGTGTTTGAGCTAAGAGGATTTAGAGAGTGTGTGGGTAGAGAGAAAAGCAATTTTTAAAAAATGGGGGAAAAGAAATCGAAATCTGAAAAGGGGGTTTTATATGGGTGCTTAAACGCACTGTTTTGGGTGCGGGCGGGTCCAAGGATCCGTGCGTTTTCAACCGGTTCGGTCCTAGGATCCGCGCCCTACTTTGGGTTTTCTATGCTTTGAGCTTTCAGTTTTTCTCTTCTTTCAATTTAGTCACTAAAAGCTTGTAATTAGGCACCCGATTTTCAATATTAGTTCAATTTGATCCATATTTTAGTTGCTTTAAATTTATTTAATTTTTTAATTTTAATGTATGTTTGCATGCTTTTTAAATATACATGTAGTATACTTTTTTAGGAAAATTTAATTCATCTAGAATAATAAAACTAAAGCCTTTTAGAACTAGGTTCTTTAATTAAATTTAATTAATTTGATAAGAAAAGACATTATAGTAAATAAATGGATATTGAATAAAAGCTTGAATATCCTAAGTTGATTAGTATCACATTGCAATGTGATGTTAATCAAGGGGATATTTAAGTAAGAAATTCAATGCTTCATTTGAATATAGAAAATAGAAATCACATATAGTTAGTTAATAAAATTGGAATTAGGATTAAATAATTAGTGACATCAATAATAGGAATATTATTAATTTAGGGAAAATATGAGTAGTGCCCAAAATTTTTGGGTGTTATAACGTAAGTCCTAAACTTGATAATATTCATATATTTTAATTAATTAAATCAATGGAGCCTTATTTAGGATTTTACTTAAAATGATAAGACAATAATTGAACAAGCATTAAACCTTTTGTGTTGAGATACATTTTGAATATAAATTGAAGTGTCCTAATGTATTTGGACGTTTTAAAACTTATATTCGTCTAAAATGTATTTTCTTGCAAAAGGGTATTCTCAATCGAAATGGAACCCATTTAGCGGTTGAAGATTTAATTAAATTCAGATTAATGTTCGAAATGTCAAAATGTCACGTGTAATTAATAAGGTGCCGATAATGGGCGTTCGTAGGGGTGCTAACCCTTCCCTACAAGTAACCGATTCCCGAACCCAAATTTTATTAAAAGAATCTTTGGTACATTTTTGTGGTGTCCGGTCTACCAAAGTGACCGCTGGTGACTCCAAATTGATTTTCCAAAATAAATAAAGGGGAATCAATTTAATATGGAAAAACCCTAATTTCAAGAACAAATTAAAAATAGGTAAAACCCTGATTTCAAAACCCTAATCGTCTGGCTATTTTTCTACAAATGGTTTTAAAAATGGTCGCAACATCTGCATAGTTATTAGTTTTGCCTTTTCTTAGTTTTAGAATGTTCGAGTATTCGATGGCATGGTTATTATTCTCGCATGTGAATGGTATAACTTTGCTTTTATGAGCGATGCACTCGGCGGATTCATGTATGCGCGCTTCTTGAAAGCAGCGGACGCTCAGACAATCTTTTGTTTATTTTTGATCGCTTGCTTTGGAAGTGGCGGTCGTTGAGCTGATTCTTGTATGCACGCTTCTTGAATGCGGCGGACGGTCATATGATCTTTTGTTTATTTTTGCTCGCTTGCTTTGGAAGTGGCGACCGTTGAGCTTATTCTTGTTGTTAAAAATGGCTGATTCAATTAATTCTTCATGGAAAAGTTACACTAATATATATAAATATATATATGTTGCGTGTAAAAGTGTCTATCGCAATATAGTGCAAGTGTACACGACGAAAGTAGTAAAGTGATACGTAAGTATCGGATGTCCTCTCCACAGGGACTGGGCTAATAGCTTTAACCTTGGATTGCTGCACAAGAAGGAAAAGAGAAGGTTTAATTGTTGTCACGAGATAATAAAGAAGACTAAAAATAAAGATGAAAATATTCAAAGTAAAGAATGGGCCGGAATTAATATGCTCCGTAGTGCAGTTGTTTTCAAAGTCTAAGACTTCTTTGTTCTGTCGCAGCAGCACCTGCTGCGGCAGCGGTCTGTTGTTGTCGCGGCAGCGAACACACAACTCAGCACTTCAAGCTTGGCAAGAATCTCTGCTATGCCTTGGCCTATCTCTAGGTCCAAGTCTGTCGATGAATACGTCTTTGATTATATCTCCCAGCGTGAATCAAAGGATGAACATCGATGTTGTTGAATTCTTCTTTAGCCACTTAACCTCGTCATATCCCTAGGTCCGAGATAGTTCAACCATAAACTGGACAACCCGTACTTATTCCTTTTGTATACTTAACTCTCCCGATATTAAGTAAATGTGTAATCTCACAATGCTATCCCAATACTCTTGCAAGATGTTGAAAACCAGAATAAGCAAACTTGAAGTTTATTTTATTTGAACAGAAAAAACCTAAAACAATGCAATCCTTGCAACTACTTTACAGAATCAACCCTTAGCCTTAGGGAAAGTTTAGAACATGATGAGAAGGGGGATAACGACTAGGGTTTAGGGGAAGACGGCTAGAGAGTAAGATCTCCTTCCCTAGGTCGAATTACATGCCTTTATATAGGCCTTGGGTTCAAGTTTTCTAATATGGCAAGAATATAAGTTTAAATTAAAATACAACTCTAGTAAAGACTAAATCTTCAGAGTATATGTCTTTAATTCGTCCTTCCTTCTTGCTTGGAGTTTCTTCCTTGAACTTTGGGCTTGGCCTTCATTCTGATCTAGGGCTCAGAAAAATATAAGAGTGCTTCACGACAGACCGACTTAATTTCCTCTTTCTGTCGATCTCCACTTCACTTCTTCCCTTCACTATTGCTGTCGTCCTTAGCTGCCACGGCAGCTGCCATGGCAGCATCCTTCTTCTCAGCTGCAGTCTAGTGTTCTAGCTCTTCTTCTCCACTGCCCTTCATCTGCTACAGCAGCTACCTGCAAAAACAACCAATTTCAGCAGAAATTGTGCCATTTAATATAATTGTGATGCATGAATGAAATCTATCCTAAATGCAAAGGATTATGCTTGAATGCAACAAAAATATGGGTTAAATAGGGGGTAAAATATAGAACTTTTGCACACTCAACACACCCTCAAACTCAAGTTCTTGCTTGCCCTCAAGCAATTATTACCTAACTTAATTTTTTTTCTTTGGCTTAAAACAGTGAACTCTACATTACCTACCACTTGTATTCTATCAAGAGTAGTACCTTGTCGGGCATTTCTGGACTCATTCGGAACCATGCTATAATTCTTGTGATGTGTGTGGATTTTATGAACACTTATGCATCTAGACTACCTTAGTATACCAGAATAGTGATATCTACAACTTGAGGTTTTGCCATTTCAATTTTTTTCTGGAGGCAATTCTTAGGCTCCTTTAGTTTTTTCTGACTCTTTATTTAACTGCATCTTTTTTGGAGGCAATTTTTAGGCTCCTTTAGTTTTTTCTAACTTAGCTCAAAAAGAAATCTCCTAAAATAAGTGCAAGGCAGTTTTGCAAGCTATTGAGTCTGAATATTTTTTCTTTCTTTCTTGTTTTCCTAGAGCCAGTGATAGGGCACCTCTAGGGGCAGTTTCAAGTGGGTAAACATTCCTATTCCAGTGTACTAAAGTAATCTAAAAAGCATAAGAGTCACAAAGAGTGTTTTACAGGGTAGAATCATAGCAGGGCTCTAAAAAGATCCTATAATTTCCTAAAGGCACTGTCACGACAGCATATGTCGTGGCAGGTAAGTGAAGTTCAAAGACTTAAGCCAAATTTTCATTTTTTTTTATTTTTTTTATTTTTTAAGCAAACTTAAACTAAACATGAGACACAATTTCTAAACATAAAGACACTTCATTAATGGAGGGATGCCACCTCCAAACTCAAGGGTTGCATTGCCCTCAATGCATGATGACAAAATGATAAAAAGAAAATAAAAACATCACAATTATAACAAAATAGCAGACAACAAATATAAGAAAAGAAACTTAAATTTTTAGTGTTGTCATCGATGCTGCTGTTGCTGCTGCTGATCCGAATCTGCCGGCGGGCAGTGAGTTTGTTCTTCTTCTTGGCTTCCCTTGGAGGCTGGATGCGGGTCGGTGAGGGTAGTTTCTCTAGCACCTGAACCTCCTCGGAAGAGCTGCTACTGCTGTTGCTGCCACTGGTGCCGCTGCTGCCGTCAGATTTCCCTTGGTCGGATGGTCCGACTCCAGTGTTTGGTTTCTGCCGTTTCATCTGGGTGAACTCCTTGGACAGGTTCCTCTTGACAGAGGGATCATCATCGAATTCCCCCCAAATAGAGGAGGACGAGAAGCCAGCTATATATCTGTCGAGGTCGGACATGGGCTCTTTTCTCTTCTCTCCCCTTGCAGATGTTGTGGCAGTGTGGCTGCCGCCTGTAGCTGTCGTGGCCGGGGACGGGGTAGACGCGGCAGATGGTGTTCTCGGTGTGGCAGTAGGGGTAGGGATATGGGCAGATGTGGGGGCAGCAAAATAATGGTCAGGGAAGGCAGGAAACAGTACATCAGGAAAATTAAGATTGGTTTTAATGAAATGTATCGTTGCTGTTGTGAAGTCCCGAATGAAGCTCATCAGGCCCAGCTGTCGTTCCTCCATTTTCTGCAAGGCAGCAAGGATTTGGGTTGCGGAGTCTGCTGGGGGAGCTGCTGTAGTGGGCTGCCTTTTTTCTGTGGTGGCAGGCTCTGTTTGGATGGGCTCTGTCGGCTCACCTGCCGCGACAGAAGGTTTGAAGCTGGACACTAGCGTTGCAACCTTCAACTCCATCAAGCTAAGGATGTTCCTCTCCGTCCATACTTTTCCTCGGATTCTCAAATCCTCGACGGCTTCAGGGACGTTGTGGCCACGTCAGAGGGCTGTTATGAGGTAGGGGAAGACGAGTGGTCTTGATGGCCGGTACGCGCAATCCAAAATTCCCTCCGGAGCGTATCTACCAAAATTAATAGGCCTCTCGTTTAAAATTGAATGGACGAGAGCTAACCTTGGTTGGTATACAGTGCTGTTGTGCAAGGAGGGCATAATCCTCTTTTTGAAAAATGTGTTCCACAACTTGGCTTCGGGGGTTAGTTGAACTCGTTTCATCGTCCTTGTATGTTTGGGATCGATATTCCATTCGGTGCCTTCCTCGGTGAGTTCTACCATGACAACATCTTAATCTGTTGCCTCCAAGCTCTCCACAAATCGTTGGTGGACGTCTTCCCTTCTCCCAACATAGAATCCATAAATGGTGTTGATGTATTCTGGCTCAAAGGGTACTTCCTTCCCACGAACCGTCACTGTTATCGCCTCTCTACTGTCGATGGCAGCATAAAATTCTCGGTCTAATGTGACATTCATTTCTTCTGGTTGCTCGACAAACATATGCCACTGTAGAGCTCTGATCTTACGGGCTATGAATGGTTTGAGCCCGAGATTCTCCGTTCTTGTGCTATAGATGAAACCCTTTTCTTCCCACATATCTCTGCCTTAGAAGGAGCTGGGAGTGGCTGCTGCTGGGGCAGATCCTGAGGCAGCACTGCGTCGGGTGTTTCTGGTGCTCATATTGCAAGGAACTGTAGAAAAAGATGAAAGCAAATGAAATTCTAGAGAGGAAACAAGTAGAGAGAGCAAGAGTGAGTGAAAAATGAATAGTAAAACGGGGTTTATATAGATGAGGAGTTTGCTGCCCGTTGGAGCTATATCGGCAGACGCGAATAACGGGGCTAGCTGTTACGCGGTTTATGACGCGTCTATCACGTGTTTTCGTGTCTGCTGCGCGTCTGTTACTCGTTTGCGTGTCTGCCGCGACAGCATGTTGACAGGCTGGATTTTCCGCATTTGTCACGGCAACTATAACTACAAGCTCTTATTTTGGGCTTTTTGGGCTGATGGAAAGATGGTGGGCTGAATTCACTTGTCCTCTTCTCCTTGTCTCCTTTATTTCCTGAAAATAATAAAAATAAAAACTTAGTTCCTAAAAATAAAATAATTCTAATTACCTAATAAATATATATAAATAATAAATAATAAATAATAAATAAAATTAGGTTAAATTAGGGATGCCGAGAGGGGCATCTCCTAAAGTAATCACTTCATGCATTCTTGGGGCTTCAGTCCCCTGATAATGCTTTAATCTTTGTGCGTTGACTTTAAATTGGTGCACGTCCTTTAAATATTTGATCGTGATGGCACCATGAGGAAAAACTTGCACCACTTGGAATGGGCCAGACCACCTAGATTTCAGCTTCCCTGGGAAGAGTTTCAACCTAGAGTTGAACAACAACAGAAGCTGCCCTGGGCAGAACTGTCGTGGCAGCAGCTTCTTGTCATGCCACTTCTTTGTCTTGTCCTTGTAGATCCTTGCGTTGTCATAGGTCATTGCTCGAATTTCTTCAATCTCATTCAAGTCAAGTAGTCGTTTTTGTCCTGCCTTTTCCAAGTCCATATTCACTGCCTTGATGGCCCAGTATGCTCTGTGCTCAATCTCAACGGGTAGATGGCATGTTTTTCCAAAAATCAGTCGGTAGGGTGACATTCCTAATGGAGTTTTAAATGTTGTTTTGTAGGCTCATAGTGCATCGTTAAGGTGTAGAGACCAGTCCTTTCGAGTTGGCTTAACCATTTTCTCAAGGATGTTCTTTACCTCTCTGTTGGATATTTCGACCTGTCCATTGGTCTGAGGGTGGTAAGCTGTTGCGATTCAATGTTTGACACCATATATCTTTAAGCCAGCAGCTATTACCCTATTATCAAAATGCCTCCCTTCATCACTGATGATCGCCTTGGGGATGCCAAATCTGGAAAATATGTTCGTATGCAAAATCCTCTAAACTGTCTTGGCATCTTTTTTCTATGTAGCGATCGCTTCAACCCATTTGGACACGTAGTCTATTGCCAGGAGGATATAAAGGTTCCGACATGATGCTGGGAAGGGTCCCATGAAATCAATCCCCCAAACGTCGAAGATTTCGACTTCCAGAATGTTTTGCAGCGGCATCTCATGTCTTCTGGAAATATTTACAGTTTGTTGACATTTATCACAGCTTTTGTAGAATGCCTGGGCATCCTTGAACAGTGATGGCCAATAAAATCCCGACTGCAAAACCTTGGCAGCAGTTTTGTTACCACCTAAGTGTCCTCCATATTGTGAAGCATGGCAGTGATGAAGCACAGCTTCCTGGTCATCCTGTGGTACACATCTCTGGCACACATTTTGAAAAGAAGAGGTTCGTCCCAATAATAATGTTTAACATCATTTTGGAACCTCTTCTTAGCTTGATAGTTAAGATCAGGAGGAAATATCCCGCTAACTAAATAATTAAGGAAATCAGCATACCAGGGGAGTTCAGAAAACATACTTGCCGTCATGGCTGTCGCGGCAGTGCTTATGGCAGCGAACAACTGCTCGTTAGGGAAGGTCTCCTGTATGTGTGTCTCGTCTGTTGGGAGACTCTTTCCCTTCTCTAATCTTGACAAGTGATCTGCAACTTGGTTCTCTGTCCCCTTTTTGTCCTTGATCTCAAGGTCGAACTCTTGCAGTAGCAGAATCCAACGTATCAGTCTAGGCTTTGCATCCTTTTTTGCGAACAAATATTTTAATGCTGAGTGGTATGTGTGGACTATGACCTTCGTTCCAAGTATGTATGAACGAAACTTGTCAATCGAGAACACCACAGCTAACAGTTCCTTCTCCGTTGTGGTGTAGTTTACTTGGGCGTCGTTTAGTGTTTTGCTGGCATAGTATATAACATGAAAGAGCTTGTCCTTCCTCTGCCCAACTGCTGCCCCAACAGCATAGTCGCTAGTATCACACATGATCTCAAATGGTAGTTTCCAATATGGTGGTTGTACTATCGGGGCTGTTACCAGCTTTTCTTTCAGAATTCTGAATGCCTCAGTACATTCAGTATTGAAGTCGAAGGGACGATTCTATTCTAAAAGGTGGCATAATGGCTTGGTGATCTTCGAAAAATTGGCTATAAACCTTCGATAGAAACCAGCATGCCCTAAAAAGCTTCGAATTCCCTTGACTGTGGTGGGTGGTGGCAGCTTTTCAATTACCTCAATTTTTTCCCTGTCGACCTCTATGCCGCGGCAGCTTACTTTGTGGCCTAGGATTATCCTTTCATCCACCATGAAGTGACATTTTTCCCAGTTTAATACCAAGTTCGCCTTCTCGCATCTCTCGAGCACTTTCTGGAGGTTACCTAGGTAGCTTTCGAAATTGTCTCCAAAGATAGAGAAATTGTCCATGAATATCTCCAGGAAGTCATCCATCATGTCAGAGAATATTGCCATCATACACCTCGGAAAAGTTGCTGGTGCGTTGCAAAGTCCAAATGGCATCCTCCGAAAAGCGTAAGTACCGTATGGGCAAGTGAAGGTCGTTTTCTCTTGATCCTCCGGTGCGATGGCTATTTGGTTGTAACCTGAGTAACCATCAAGAAAATAATAGTAAGGCCTTCCCGCTAATCTATCAAGCATTTGATCAATAAAAGGCAGGGGAAAGTGGTCATTCTGGGTAGCTTTGTTAAGCTTCCGGTAGTCCATACAAACCCTCCAACCGGTCACAGTCCTGGTTGGGATTAGCTCGTTTTCTTCGTTGGTCACCACGGTTATCCCTCCTTTCTTAGGAACGCACTGCACCGGGCTCACCCACTTACTATCCGAGATGGCATAAATTATCTCAGCATCCATCCATTTGATAATTTCTTTTCGGACCACTTCTCGCATAGCATCATTCAAATGTCTCTGGGCATCAATGGTCGGCTTGTGATCATCCTCTAAGAGGATTTTATGCATGCATAGTGCAGGCTTGATGCCTTGGATGTCAGCTATCGTCCATCCAATAGCCTTTTTATGCTGCTACAGCATCCCTATCAGCTGTTGTTCTTGTTCCTGCATCAACTTGGAAGAGATGATTACGGGCAACGTATCATTTAATCCAAGAAAAAACATATTTAAGCTGCCCTGGCAGGGGCTTAAGATCTAGAACAGGTGGCTCTACAGTTGATGGCTTTTGGACGATATGTTCATTCAAGGTATAGTTTAAGGGCTCGAATAACTTACCTGGACGATTGCCTATCCAGTTTACCTCCTCATGATCTTCAGTATCAGATATGTCAGAGTATGAGAAGCTGTTGTCGTCGTCTCTGTCGTGGCAGTCTTCTAAATGGTTGTTGGGGAAGTGGCCAAATTTGATGTCATGGCAGTCCGACCTGATGCAGGGTTGGTCAAGGATAACTTCAGTGATAGCCTTGCATTCTTCTTCTGCATCAGCGTGCTTAATTGCTTGGAGAACATTCAGTTTGATCTCTTGGTCATTCACTCTCATTGTGAGTTTTCCCTTTTCTACATCATTCAGTGATCTTCATGTTGCTAAGAAGGGTCGCCCTAGGATGATTGGTGAATTCTCATCTAGATCACAAAGTTATCCACTCTTACCAGAATATCTTCAATCTTTTCTTCTGGTTGCACGTAAGAGCGGTCTGCCAGCTGTAGCATAACTGTTGTGGGTCGTGCTTGTCCAATACCTAGTTTCTGAAATACATATTTTGGCATTAAATTAATACTAGCACCTAGATCACAAAGTGCCTTACCCACAAACTTATCTCCGATTAAGCACGGTATTATGAAACTCCCAGGATCCTTCTTTTTCTAGGGTGGATGCTTATGCAGAATAGTTATGCATCCTTCTGTAAGTTTAACCGTCTCAAATTCCCCAAGTGTAGATTTCTTCGACATAGCATCCTTGAGAAATTTGACATAACCAGCCATCTCCTTGATAGCATCTAACAGCGGAATATTGATGTGGACCTGCTTAAAAATATCATAGATCTTATTAGGCTGGGATTCATGTTTCAACTTCTATAACCGCTCACGAAAAGGAGGTGGAGGACGATAATCTGCAACGCGTCCTTCCCACTGCATTCGGATCTGATGAGGCTTAGTTCTTCATCCTTCTCCTATGTCCCTTCTGCTGTCGTGACAGGTTCATCGGCAGCAGGCTGTTTGTCGTCTGCCAAGGCAGCGTTCTCGGCAGTCGATTTTAGGGCTGGTTCCTTAACTGGTTCAGCTTCCTTCTCTGGCCCTGGTAATTTCTTCCCACTCCTAGTTGTGATAGCTTTGCACTGCTCATGTGTGGGTTGTCTAGCGTTTTCAGTATCGCTAGGGAATCCTCCATTCTGCCTCGGTTTAATATGCTGGGAAACCTGACCCATCTGTGTCTCCAGTGATTTCAGAGTAGCTTCATGGTTAGTCATCCACATTTCTGTTTTATCCATGAATGACTCGTCTTCTTGACGAAGTGATTCATGTTCTCAATGTAAGTTCCTATTTGAGACATAAGCGTAGCAAAGGTCTGCTCCAATATACTAGTCGTGGCAGCTGGTGGCTGTTGCGGTTGCTGTCGAGTCAAAAGTCTAGGTGCCCCCTGATTTTGAGTGTTCTGTACTTGAGGATTCAGGGCATTGTTTGGGTTGCTCCAAGAAAATTTTGGATCCTTTCTCCAGCTGAGATTGTAATTGTTGGAATTATAGTTCTGCTTGTTATAGTTACCAACGTACATCCCTTCTTCTAGCTGTAGTGGGCAGTCCTCCGAACTATGATTCCCACCGCAAGTTCTGCATACCTCTTCTACAGCATAAACAGGTTGAGAATCCTTCTTCAGCAGGTTCTCTACTGCCTTTGTGAGATATGCAACTTGTGTCTTCAAAGAACTATCGGCTTCATAATCCTTCACAGCTAGTACTCGGTTACCTCTCCTCGATGTGGGGAATTTCTCTTCATTCTTATCCAAATTCTTTAACACTACCATGGCGTCCTCTGGATCCTTATCTAACAACAACTCATTGGCTGCTGAATCGATTCTCATATGAGTCTGTAGGTTGGCAGCACTGTAGAATTTGATTACCTAATTCCAAACAGGGAAACCATGCATCAGGCAATTCCTCAGAAGAGTGGTAAACTTGTACCATGCCTCGTGCATTAGCTCGTCGTCTTCCAGTTGAAAAGTAGCAATTTCATTATGTAATCGCTCAGATAAATGGGAAGGGTTAAAACGAGACAAAAATTCACGAGTTAAATCCGCCCAAGTTCTTATTGAACCCGGTGTTAGTTTATTCCACCAAGTTTTAGCTCTGTCCCTCAATGAATGAGGAAATAACCGAAGCCTCAGTATCTTCGGATTTACTCATGGTAGTCTAAACGAACCACAGATTTCCTGGAACGTTTTCAGATGCTCCCTAGCATCCTCTGTAGCAGCACCACTAAATTGGCCAGCGAAATTAATCATGCTGAACACGACAGGTTTCAGCTCGAAACTTTAAGCTTCCACATCTGGCAGGGTGGTCTCTAATTCCACATGATCATTGATCATGTAGTCTCGGCATGACCGGCGTGCGGCAGCGGCAGAAGAATCGGCAGGTTGTCCGTTCCTTCCATCTCCGACAGGATCTTCAGGACGTCAGAGATTCTCTTGGTTGTTCTTCCTGTCTTCGTGTCTTTCGTTCACCATTGCTTATAACTATTCCTCCAAGTATTCGTTTCTTTCTACTAGGAGGCAGACTCCTTTCCTGAGGTTGCACGTTCGTTCGATTTTAGGATCTAACTGGTGCTCTGGTTCTTTCCCTCGTTGAGATATGCGCATAAGCAAACAAATAACCTTGTGAAAAACACAGGGTGAACAATCCAAATAAAAACAGAAAAAAATAAAAGAAGGTGCAGCAAAGATAGGGTAAAGATATGTTGCCAGTCCTCGGCAACGGCGCCAAAAACTTGTTGCGTGTAAAAGTGTCTATCGCAATGTAGTGCAAGCGTACACGACGCAAGTAGTAAAGTGATACGTAAGTATCGGATATCGTCTCCACAGGGACTGGGCTAATAGCTTTAACCTTGGATTGTTGCACAAGAAGGAAAAGAGATGGTTTAATTGTTGTCACAAGATAATAAAGAAGACTAAAAATAAATATGAAAATATTCAGAGTAAAGAATGGGCCGGTATTGATCTACTCCGTAGTGCAGGTATTTGCAAAGTCTAAGACTTCTTTGTTTTGTCGTAGCGCCTGTCGCGGCAGCACCTGCTGCGGCAGCGATCTGTTGTTGTCGCGGCAGCGAACACACAACTCAGCACTTCAAGCTTGGCAAGAATCCCTGCTATGCCTTGGCATATCCCTAGGTCCAAGTATGTCGATGAATACGTCTTTGATGATACCTCCCGGCGTGAATCAAAGGATGAACACTGATGTTGTTGAATTCTTCCTTAGCCACTTAACCTCGTCCTATCCCTAGGTCCGAGATAGTTCAACCATAAACTGGAGAACCCGTACTTATTCATTTTGTATACTTAACCCTCCCGATATTTAGTAAATGTGTAATCTTACAATGCTCTCCCGATACTCTTGCAAGATGTTGAAAACCAGAATAAGCAAACTTGAAGTTTATTTTATTTGAACAGAAAAAATCCTAAAACAATGCAATCCTTGCAACTACTTTACAGAATCAACCCTTAGACCTAGGGAAAGTTTAGAACATGATGAGAAGGGGGACAACGACTAGGGTTTAGGGGAAGACGGCTAGAGAGTAAGATCTCCTTCCCTAGGTCGAATTACATGCCTTTATATAGGCCTTGGGTTCAAGTTTTCTAATATGGCAAGAATATAAGTTTAAATTAAAGTACAACTCTAGTAAAGACTAAATCTTCAGAGTATATGTCTTTAATTCTTCCTTCCTTCTTGCTTGGAGTTTTTTCCTTGAACTTTGGGCTTGGTCTTCATTCTGATCTAGTGCTCAAAAACATATAAGAGTGCTTCACGACAGACCGACTTAATTTCCTCTTTTTGACGATCTCCACTTCACTTCTTCCCTTCACTATTGATGTCGTCCTTAGCTGCCACGGCAGCTGCCATGGTAGCATCCTTCTTCTCAGCTGCAGTCTAGTGTTCCAGCTCTGCTTCTCCACTGCCCTTCATCTGCTACAGCAGCTACCTACAAAAACAACCAATTTCAGTAGAAACTGTGCCATTTAATATAATTGTGATGTATGAATGAAATCTATCCTAAATGCAATGGATTATGCTTGAATGCAGTAGAAATATGGGTTAAATAGGGGTAAAATATAGAACTTTTGCACACTCAACAATATACAAGCAGTAGACTTAACTTAGGTAACTTCTAAACTAGGAAACTAACTAATTCTAGGGATGTTGACCCAAAACTAAAGTCTTAAAATTAGAGATTACAAATACTAAGGTATTTGCAGCATTTCCTAGTTGATTTACGCAATCTTCCTAATTTAGGAAGCTGATTTCCAATACTCCCCCTCAAGTTGGGAAGTGGATATCATCTATTCTCAGCTTGCTTGCTAATTTCTGGAAATACTTCCCAAGTAATCCCTTGGTAAGTATATCTGCTAGTTGATCTTTAGTAGATACATAGGGTGTAAATATTAGGCCATTGTCAAGCTTTTCCTTTATGAAATGTCTGTCCACTTCAATATGCTTCGTTTTGTCATGTTGAACCGGATTATGTGCAATGTTTATGGCAGATTTGTTATCATAGTACAGCTTCATTGGACCTTCCCACTTAACCTTCAAATCCTCCAAAATGATTTTCAGCCATAATAATTCACAAACTCCAAGTACCATGGCCCTATATTCAGCTTCTACACTTGATCTAGCCACCACATTATGTTTTTTGCTCCTTCAAGTCACAAGATTTCCTCCTAGGAAAGTGTAGTTACCCAATGTTGATCTTCTATCAACTATGGACCCTGCATAATATGTATCAGTATATGCTTCCAAAGTCAGTTTTTCTCCTTTCTTGAATAAAATTTCTCTGCCTAGTGTACCCTTTAAGTACTGTAAAATTTGATTCACAACTCTTAGATGCGATTCTTTAGGATTGTGCATAAATTGACTTACAACACCAACTGCATAGGCGATATCTGGTCTGGTATGTGACAAATAGATAAGTCTTCTCACAAGCCTCTAATAGGAGCTCATGTCAACTATTTCATCCTCTGCTGTATCTTCAAGTCTGTGATTCACTTCTATAGGCGTTTATGCTGGTTTGCATCCGAATTTTTCAGTCTCTGTCGGTAAATCTATGACATATTTTTGCTGAGATATAAAGATACCTTCCCAAGAATGTTGTATGTTGCGTGTAAAATAGTCGATCGCAATTGGGTGCAAGTATACACGTCGTAAGTAATAAAGTGATACAAAGTATCGGATGTCGTCTCCACAGGGACTGGAAATACTTCTATCCTTAAATCTCTACATAAGAAAACAAATAATTTTAATAAATTGATGTTGGAAAACTTGAAGACCAACTAAAGTAAACGAGGAAATCAGATTGAGAAAATAGGCTGGTATTGATTTGCTCAGTAGTGCAAGTATTGCACTGTTCATAGGAACTTATGTTGCTTCTGTCGTTGCGTATATCGCGGCAGCACCTTTCGCGGCAGCAGTCTGTTGTTGTCGCTGCAGCGGCCAACAACTCTGCACTTCAAGTTTGGCAAGAATCCTTGTTGTGACGTGTCCTATCCCTAGGCCCAAGTTCTATTGATGAACATGTCTTGGGTGATACCTCCCGGCGAGAATCAAAGGATGAACACCGATGTTTGTGAATTCTTCTTTAGCCACTTAACCTTGTACCTATCCCTAGACCAAGATGGTTTAACCATAAACTGGAAAACTCGTATTAACTCCTTTCGTATACTTAACTCTCTCCATATTAAGCAAATGAATAACCTCACAATGCTCTCCCGAAACTCTTATGAGATGTTGAAACCAGAGTAAATAAACTTGAAGCTTTTATTAATTGAACGGAAAAATCCTATGAAATAGTACAATCCTTACAACTACCTTACAAGATCAACCCTTAGGCCTAGGGGAGGTTTAGAACATGATGGAGAAAGAGAAATGACTAGGGTTTTGGGGGGAAGACGGCTAGGAGCTAGATATCCTTTTCCTTGTCGAATTACATTCATATATATATATGCCTTTGACTAAATCTTTGAGTAGATGTCTTTTATTTCGCCCTATCCTCTTGCTTTGACTTTTTCCTCAAACTTTGGGCAAGGCCTTCCTTGTGCTTCTGGGCTCCGACAGTTATGCAAGTGGTCCACAAAACACAGGCTTTGAAATCTCTATCGATCAAACTCGACTTCGCATTTTCCATCACCTTAGTCTTCATTGTCGCCTCCTCTGTCACGGCAGATGACGCCACAGTGTTGAAGTAGGTCATCTCCTGCAATCCTTCACTCCAGCTCTGTTGTTATCTTATGTTCCTCTACTACCCTGGATACTGCCACGATAGGTACCTACAAGAATACACCAAAATCAGCAGTATCTGTGCAATATTTACCAATTGTGATGTTTATGCAAAATCTATCCTAAAATGCAACTAAACATGCTTGAGTGCATCAATAATATAGGTAAATGAGGGTTAAAATATAGAACATTTATGCTAAGTTTTCTTTCTAACTCAAGTATTTAAGCTTCCTATTCTAAGTTGCTAATAGAATCTTAACAACATATAAGTCACAAAGGTGTTTTTAAGAGTTCAGAACTATAGTAAGGCTCTAAATATATCCTAAAACATTCTAAAGACACTGTCATGATAAAGAATTCCGCGTTAGGTAAAAGCAGTTCAAAAACTTAAGCCAAAATATTTTTTTTAACACAAAAAATGACACAAAATAAATAAGTTCATTAATAATAATTAAGAGGAATGTCTATCCCCAAACTCGAGGGTTGCATTGTCCTCAATGCATGACACAAAACAGCAAAATAAAAACACCACAAAATAGAAATTAAAATATGTATGACAGTAAAGAAAAGAACTTAAGTTGAGGAGTTGTTGTCACTATTGATGTCGATGAAGAGCTGTCGTCGGACAGTTGCTTTTATGGCAGAGGATGGCTTTGGAGTTGGAGAGGGTGAGACTACCTTCTTCTTTGCCTCTCGAGGTGGCTGGACTCTAGTGGGTGAAATTTTTGGTGCCTTATCCGGGACCTCGAGCTCATTGTCACTGCTGCGGTTGTCGCCTGCTCTATTGCGGCAGGGTCCCTCAACATCAATGTCAAGCTTTTTCTTCTTCATCTAAGGGAAATCCATTGCTATCTCCCGGACGATAGAGGGTTCGGAGTCAGAGTCATCCTGCCAGACTGAGGAGGAGGAGAACCCTTCGAAATATTTTGGGTCTATTTCTGGCAGTGGTTCCTTTCGTTTGGTTCCTCGAGGATTGGAAGATCGTTTGTCTCCGTCTTCGACCGTGGAAGTTGGTGAAGAAGAGGCAGTTGTCGGTGTGGGCGTCTTAGGGCTGACAGCAGGTGTAGGGGCAGAGAGAAGGGTTTTTGGAAAAGAGAGAAACTGCACGTTTGGATAATTTAAGTCAACCTTTATAAAGTTTACCGTGGCAGTGGTGAAGTCCCTCATGTACTCCATGAATTCCAGCTGTCGTGCCTCCAACTTTTTCAACAGTTGAATCATTTGGTTGGAGGAGGTGGTTTCTAGTTGTGCAGGTTCTGTCAGCTCGAGCTCTGCCGCGACAGGTTCTGTGGAATCTGGTTCGGTCGTCGATTCTCTTACGGAAGAGGGATCAACACACATCATTGGGGTGGTTGCCTTCAGTTCCATCAAGCTATAGATGTTATGTTGTGTCCACCCCTTACCCTGGATCTTCACGTCTTCATCAATTTCAGGCACATTGTTGGCTAGATAGAGGGATGTGATGAGGTAGGGAAAGAAGAGGGGGCCCATTCCTCTTAATGCAAACTCATAGATGCCATTGAGGATGTATTTACCTACGTTGATCTACCGTTCATTAATGATGGAGTGTACAAGGGCAAGCCTCTATCGGTCCACTGTTGTGTTCTGAGACGTTGGCATGAGATGCTTTTTCACAAAGTGGTTCCATAATTTGGCAGTAGGTGTAAGTTGGGTTCTTCGCACTGTCCATCTGTGTTTTGGATCTTCGTTCCAGTTGGTGCCCTCTTCTGTCAGGTCTTCCATGATGCTGTCATAGTCTGTCGGCGACAGATTGCTGATAAACCTGCTATGTGCATCCTCTTTCCTGCCCACATATGTCGTATAAAGTATTGATGTAGGTTGGCTCGAAAGAGATTTCCTTACCCCTAATAGTGACTGTCGTAGCATCCTTGGATGTGATGGCAATATAAAATTTGCAGACAAGCGTAACGTTCATCTCCTCGGGTTGTGCTACGAACATATGCCACTTTAATGCTCGTTTGGCAATGAACCATTCGAGCCCTAGATCTCTTGTCTTCTTTGTGTAGGTGAAGCCTCTTTCCTCCCACATCTCTCGTTTTTGAAAAGAATCGTAGTATCTTTTCTCTGAATCTGCCGAGGTGAACCTTCTATGAATTCTGTTGTGGCTAGGAGTGGAGACTGTCGCGACAGATGTGGAGGCAGCACTTCTTCTAGTCGATCTCGTTGTCATTGTAAGGAACTGTAGAAATGAAAGAAAATACTTGAAAAGCTAAAATGCTCGGAAACAAAGTAGAGAGAAGAGAATGAGGTGAAAATGAAATGGAGGTAGTGGTTTATATAGAGCGGGGTTCTGCCCGTTGGAGCCATAACGGGTGGCGTGAAAAACGGAGCCAGTTGTCACGCGGTTTTCTGACGCGTCTGTTACGCGTTTCCGTGTCTGCTGCGCGTCTGTTACGTGTTTTTGTGTCTGTCGTGACAGCGTGGTGACAGGTTGTATTTTGCGCGTCTACCGCGACAGTTGGTGACCGGCTGTCACGACGGCCTTGTTACCATTGGGCTTCTTGGGTTGTTGTAAGTATGGTGGGCTAGTTTATTCCTTCTCTTTACTCTACTTCTTTATTTTCATGTAAATTAAAATAATAAAACATTAAATTCTTATTTCCTAAAAGAATAAAATAAATAAAATAAAACTAAGTTAAATTAGAAATGCCTTGAGGGGCATCACCTAAAGTAACTACTTCATGCTCTCTTGGGGCTTCAGTCCCCTGATAGTGCTTTAGCCTTTGTCCACTAACCTTAAATTGGTGCCCATCCTTGATTGATCTGATTGTGATGGCACCATGAGGGAAAACATGGACTACTTGGAAGGGTCCAGACCACCTAGACTTTAGCTTTCCTGGGAAAAGCTTCAATCTAGAGTTGAACAACAACACCTTCTACCCTGGGATGAACTGTCGTGGCAGTAATTTTCTTTCGTGCCACTTCTTTGTTTTGTCTTTATAAATTTGGGCCTTTGTCGTAGGCCATGGATCGAATTTCTTCAATTTCATTTAAGTCCAATAGCCTTTTCTACACTGCTTTGTTCCATCCATGTTAATTGTCTTGATAGCCCAATATGCTTTATGCTCTATCTCGACAGGTAGGTGGCAGGTTTTTCCGTAGATGAGGCGGTAGGGTGACATTCCCAATGGTGTCTTAAATGCAGTTATGTGGGCCCATAATTCATCATTCAGGTGAAGAGACCAGTACTTTCTAGTTGGTTTAACCATTTTTTCCAAGATGTTCTTCACTTCACTATTTGAGATTTCAGCCTGCCCATTGGTTTGAGGGTGATATGTTGTTGCGATCTTGTGTAAAAGAGTCTATCGCAATTGTAGTGCAAGTGTACATGACGCAAGTAGTAAAGTGATACGAAGTATCGGATATCGTCTCCACAGGGATTGGGCTAATAGCTTCACCTTAGTTTACTGCACGAAAGTAAAGGAAATATTTGAGAAAGTTGTCACGAGAATAATAAAGTAAAAGTAAATAAAAGAGTAGAAATATCAAGATAGAGAGAATGGGCTGGTATTGAATTGCTCAGTAGTGCAGGTATTGCAATGCTTAGGAACTCCAGTTCTGTCGTTGCGCCCGTCGCGGCAACAGTCTGTTGATTGTTGCGGCAGCAAACACACCAACTCAGTACTTCAAGTTTGGCAAGAATCCCAGATCTGCCTTGGCCTATCCCTAGGTCCAAGTCTGTCGATGATCACGTCTTTGATGATACCTCCCGGCGTGAATCGAAGGATGAACACCAATGTGTATGAATTCTTCTTTAGCCACTTAACCTCGCCCTATCCCTAGGCACAAGATAGTTCAACTATAAACTAGAGAACTTGCTCTTATTTCTTTCGTATACTTAACTCTCCCGATGCTAAGTAAATGGATAACCTCACAATGCTCTCCCGATGCTCTTGCAAGATATTAATAACCAAAGTAAGAGAACTTGAAGTTTATTTTATTGAACTTGAAAAATCCTAAAACAAAACAACCCTTGCAACTACTTTACAAATCAACCTATGGCCCTAAAGGGAATTTAGAACATGTCGACGGCGGGTAAAAGCTAGGGGGTTTTTGGTTGTCGGTTATGGGGTATGATATATGCCCTAGGTTAAAATACATGCCCTTATATAAGCTTTGGGCTCAAGTTATCTAAGTTAACAAGGATTACAACTTTAATTAAAAGTATGATTCTAATAAAGACTTAATCTTCAAGGATCCTACTTTTCAGCCGTCCTCCTTGTTTCTTGGGATTATCTCTCCTTGAGCTTTGGGCTTGACATATCTTTTGATCCGGGGCTTGGAAAAATATTTAGTTTTCACACGACAGACGAGCAGAATTTTCTCTATCTATCGAGGTCCACTTTGCTTTTCCTCCACTAATTTGCTGTTGTCCTCTGCTGTCACGGTAGCACCATGGCAGCATCGTCCTCTTTATCTGCTTGTTCAGTTCAGCTCTTCTGCTTCTCTGCCCTGCGCCTGCCTTCTCCGTCCACTATGGCGGCAACCTGCAAAATCAGCCATCTTTTAGTAGAATCTGTGCATTTACTATATTTGTGATGTTTTGCTGTAAACTAACCTAAATGCAATGCAATGTTGCTTGAATGCAGCAGAAATATGGGTTAAAAAGGGTGTAAATAATAGAACTTTTACATACTCAACACACCCCCAAACTCAAGTTTTTGCTTGCCCTCAAGCAATTAAGACCTAAAAGAAAAATGAATATTTTTGTTTTGGCTTTCAATAGTGAACTTTCCCTTACCCGTCGTTCATTCTCTGTGATGGCAGCAACCTGTCGGATAATTTAGGATCTGTCTGAAATCTCACTATAGTACTTGTGCAGTGTGTGCATGCTTGTGAACAGTTATATGCTAAGACTCTCTTAGTTTCACTAGAATACTCAACTTTTTAACTCGAATTTTTATGCCAAAGTTTATTTTTGAAGACACATTTTCATGCTTCTTTTGTTTTGACTTGATTCTTCTATTTTCAAGCTAAGTTTTACTAGAGCCAGTTTTAGGCACCTCTAGTTAGCTTCCTAGAGCCGGTTTCGGACACCTCTAGGTTTTTTGAATCTCTTTTGCTAAACTTCTTTTCTAGAGCCAGTGTTAGGCACCTCTAGGGGCTATCCAAGTACTAAGCTTCCTATTCTAGTTTGGCTAAAAGAAATCTAAGAAGTATAACAGTCACAATGGTGTTTAAGTTTTTCAAAACTATAGAAAGGCTCTAAACTTTTCCTTAAATTGTCCTAAAGATGCTGCCACGACAGAGCTGTCCCGACGGGTAATTTCAAATCACAGTTTTAAGCCAAAATTTTCAGTCTTTTCTGATTTTTTTTAAGAGAATAAATAAAAGACACAACAAATAATTAAGATGTACTAAGACTCCATTAAAATGGAGGGTTGCATTGCCCTCAATGCAAATTACAAAAAATAAAAATGAAGGCAGTACATCACAAAATATAGATAAAGCAAGCAGCAATAAGAAGAAAATAGAAGACTTAAATTTTAAGCATTGTCTTCACTGCTGCTGCTGACACGGATTTGGCAGCGGATTCTGGGCTGTGGGGCATGCTGGGCTGGTTGCTCTACGACCTAGATGTCAGAGCTGCTGCCGCTGTCCCAAGTGCTGCTGCTGCTGGTGGTGGTGTTGGCCTTTGGCATAAGCTTTCTGTTGGCCATCTTTTTCTGCCTCTTGACAAGCGTGAATTCTTTCTCCAAGTTCCTCCGAATAGAGGGTTCTACCTCGCTTTCAGCCCAGACAGAGGAAGAAGAAAAACCAGCTACGAAGGCAGCAATGTCATCCGAGGGCGGTCGCTTCGTCCCTCAGGCAGATGTGTCGGCCTGAGGGCTGTCGGCTGCCGTCGGGGCAGGTGATGGGGTGGAGGCAGCAGATTGATGAGGTGTGGCAGCAGGTGTAGGTGTGTGGGCAGGGGTGGGGATTGTGAAATAGTGGGCAGGGAAGGTGGGAAAACAACATCGGGATAATTTAAAGTATGGTTAATAAAATTTACCGTGGAGTTGGCAAAATCCCTGATGAATGTCATCAGACCCAGCTGTCTGTCTTCCACCCTCTGAATGGCAGCAAGGATTTGAGTGGATGTGTCTGTCAGAGCAGCTGCTGCGGCAGGTTCAGTGTTGGGCTCCTCTAATGATTCTGCTGGGGCGGCATTAGGGTTGACGGAAGAGATGGGGGTTGCTACTGTCAGCTCCATGAGGCTGATAATATTCTTGTCTGTCCAGCCCCGTCCCTTCACTAGTCGATCGGTGGTGGCTTCTGGTACGGCAGAGCAGCGGCAGAGGGATGTAATCAGGAAGGGCAGGCAGAGAAGGGCTAGCCTCTGTTGGTCCACTATGGTATGATGGGAGGACGGCAGAATCCGCTTCTTGATGAAAGCGTTCCATAATTTGGCTTCTGGAAGCAGTTGCCCCCTTCTTACGGTGTTGGGATTTTTCTTGCTCGTGTTCCATTCAGTTCCCTCTTCTGTCACTTCTGCCATGACAGCATCGAAGGCAGCGGTGTCGAGGGTGTCCAGGAACTGCTGGTGGGCATCGTCGTTGGGGCCGAAGTAGAGGCCATAAAAATTGTTGATGCGTTCTGCTGTGAATGGCACTTCTGTCCCCTCGGACAGTCACTGTTGTTGCCGTCCTGCTGCCGATGGCAGCATAGAATTCCCTCACCAGCGTTTCATTCATTTCTGCTGGTTGCTCTGCAAATTGCTCCCACAGCAGAGCCTTTATCGCCCTTGCGATGAACAGTTTGAGCCCCATATTCTCTGCCTTTCGAGTGTAGATAAAGCCTCGTTCTTCCCAGAGGTACTTAGTTGCGAAGGACTGCGAGGTGGGTGCTGCTGGTGAAGAGGTTGAAGCAGCACTGCGGCGGGTTCTTCTGGAAGACATGTTAGTTGCAAGGGTTTTGTGAAAGTAAAGAAAACAAAGAAAAACGAGAGAAGAGAGCAAGTAAGAATAAGCAGGAGTGAGGAAAATGAAAATGAAACGGGGTTTTATAGAGGACAAGCTGCTGCCCGTTTAATGTTGTAACGACAGGCGTGGATAACGGGGCGACTGTTGAGCTTTAGCGTGTCTGACGCGTCTGACACGCATTTATGCGTCTGTCACACGTTTCTGCGTCTGTCGTGACAGTCTGATGACAGCCTGTCTTATCCGTGTCTGCGGCGGCAGCTGGAACGACAAGCTTAAATAATGGGCTATATTGGGATGATGGGTGGATGATGGGCTTGGGTCACTTCTCTTATTCTTCTTGACTCCTTTATTTCCTTAAAACATAAAACATAAAAAAAAAAACATTATTTGAAATAACCTAATTTCCTAATAAAAATAAATAATAAAAATAAAATTTAGGTTAAATTAGGGATGCCTTGTGGGGCATTTCCTAAGGTAACCACTTCCTGAATTCCTGGGGCTTCAATCCCCTGATAATGCTTGAGGCGCTGTCCATTGACTTTGAATTGGTGCCCATCTTTTAACGATCAGATTGTGATGGCACCATGGGGAAAAACTTGTACGACTTGGAATGGGCCAAACTATCTAGATTTTAGCTTCCCTGGGAAGAGTTTCAGTCTAGAATTGAATAACAATACAAGCTGCCCTGGGCAGAACTGTCGTGGCAGCAACTTCCTGTCATGCCACTTCTTAGTTTTCTCCTTGTAAATTCTTGCATTGCCGTAGGCCATTGTTCTTATTTCTTCGATCTCGTTCAGATCTAACAGCCTTTTTTGACCTGTCTTGTCCAAGTCCATATTCACTGCCTTGATCGCCCAATATGCTCTATGCTCTATCTAGACAGGCAAGTGACATGTTTTTCCATAAATCAGTCGGTATGGAGACATGCCCAATGGAGTTTTAAAAGCTGTCCTATATGCCCATAATGCATCATTAAGGAGTAAAGACCAATCTTTCCTAGTTGGCTTAACCATCTTCTCAAGAATGTTCTTAACTTCCCTATTAGATATTTCAGCTTGTCCATTGATCTGTGGGTGGTATGCTGTCGCGATCCGATGCTTGACACCATATTTCTTCAAGGCGGCAGCAATAACCCTATTGTCAAAATGTCTCCCTTCATCACTGATAATCGCCTTAGGGATGCCAAACCTAGAAAATATGTTTTTGTGTAGAAACTTTTGGATTGTCTTGGCATCATTCTTTTGAGTGGCGATAGCTTCAACCCACTTAGAGATATAATCCACTGCTAGGAGGATGTATAGATTTCCACATGAAGATGGAAAAGGTCCCATAAAATCAATCCCCCAAACGTCGAAGATCTCGACTTCTAGAATGTTCTGCAGTGGCATCACGTTTCTCCTCGAGATGTTACCTGTCCGCTGGCACCTGTCACAGTTCTTGTAGAAGTCCTGTGCATCTTTATACAGTGTCGGCCAGTAGAACCCTAACTGCAGCACCTTGGCAGCAGTTTTGTTGCCTCCTAAGTGACCTCCATATTGTGAAGCATGGCAGTGATGAAGAATGTCTTCTTGCTCTTCTTGTGGTACACACCTCCTTATAACTTGATCTGCACATAGTTTGAAAAGAAGAGGTTCGTCCCAATAAAAATGCTTAACATCATTTTGGAACCTCTTCCTGGCTTGATAATTAAGATCAGAAGGAAGTATTCCGCTAACTATAAAATTAACGAAATCAGCATACCAGGGGAGTTCAGAAGACTTACCTGCCGCCATGGCTGTTGTGGCAGCGATTGCGGCAGCAAAGAGCTGCTCATCGAGGAAGGTCTCCAGTATGTTAGTCTCATCTATTGGCAGACTATGTCCCTTCTCCAACCTTGACAAGTGGTCTGCCACCTGATTTTCTGTCCCTTTTTTGTCCTTGATTTCAGGGTCGAATTCTTGCAATAGCAGGATCCACCGTATCAATCTAGGCTTTGCATCCTTTTTCGCGAACAAATACTTAAGGGCAGAATGGTCTGTGTGCACTATTACTTTCGTCCCAAGTATGTAAGAACGAAATGTAACCCCCTTAACCCGGCCTAGACGGTTGACCCGAATTAAGAAAGTCACACGGGGAAAACCAAAGTCAACCCGAAAGTCAACCTTGATTAACGACCCTTTTTTTTAACTTTTTAATCTTGTCTAGATGCACATTAATCCTAATTGTGATCACATAAACATCATACTCAAAGATCACAAACATCAGAGATCAAACAGGGACCCAATTGAACAAATTACAACTTTAGGGACCAAATTGTAATTTCTGATAATTAAAAGGACTTAACCCAAATTAAAGTTACCATCTTGAAATTAATCAGGTTTCAAGCTTCTCTGTGAAATTTCAGCTCAAAAGGACTTCCCAAGCTCACACAATTGAACATACAAGATTCAGGACCAAAACGCAAACAATTCAAAACACATAACTGCCAATGTCAGCCCCTAACGGTCGGCCGTTCCGAAACCGATCAACCCCGTTCCGAAACACGGGCCGTTCCGAAACCGATCGACACCGTTCCGAAACACGGCCTTGGCAGAGACCAAACCGTTTCGAAACGGTGCACACCGTTTCGGACGCCTGGGTTCGTGTAAGGCACCCGTTCCGAAACGGTGCATACTGTTCCGAAACGCCTGCACAGATTGTAGCAAACAAGCATACCAAATCATGCAATTGATCATCCAAACATGCTCCAAATGTTACCAAACTTTACCAGCATGCAATTACACATATTTAAGACTTATAGGAATCATCAAAACAGCAAACTAACATCATATGCAAAAAGCCCCAATTCTATAGGCATGCTTCCTACACAAGTTAGCTATTCAAACTCCAAACTTCCAAAACAAGCATATAAGGTTCCAATTCATAAACCAGCAGTTTTAGCAACATTCAACATACTTAGGGAGTCTCAAACACCTCCCAAAACATTCACATTGGTCCCCCATTGCCAAATCACACAAAAGCTAAATGTTTAACAAAACCTTCCATACTTTGAGCTTCACTTGAACTTGATTGCTTGCCCTTTCTTGCTGCCCCTCAAGGTACTCTAATGCTCTGCATTATTGAATTAAGAAAACGTAGAGAGCGTAAGCAAAAGCTTAGTGAGGCATGCTCATTAAAAACAATTCAATAATGCAATTAAAACCATTTATAAATCATGCTTAAAATCAATCCTTGCACATGCTCAAAAGCATACCTAAAACAAGCAATCTCATGCTTCAACATAAACATTAAAACAAGCCTCTCATGCTTCACAAAATACTTAACATGTCATATTGGCTCAAGTGATACATTTCATTTATTAAAACAAGTTCAATAACTTTCCCAAGGACTTTTAAACACCTTGGCCCCAAGGACTTTTAAACACCTTGGCCATGGACTTTTAAACACCATGAATAAGGACCACACAAGGACTTTTAACCACCTTTGTGTCCAATGCTTGAATCACCCCAAGGACTTTTAAACACCTTGGCCCCAAGGACTTTTAAACACCATGGAAAGGATCACCTAAGGACTTTTAACCACCTTAGTGTCCGCAACAAGACTCATCCAAGGACTTTTAACCACCTTGATGATCTTAAGTAACAAGGCTCACTCAAGGACTTTTAATAGTGACCTTAATCTTTTCAAAACATCACTTGCCAATATACATCATATTCATCATTTAATCCACTGTTTTAAAGCATTAAACCAAGCCATTTTCATCATGCATTTTAAAGCATCAAACCACATCATTTCAATGTACAAAAGCAAGGAACTCCTACCTAGAGTTACCTTCAATATATGGCTTATATCATCAGCAAAATCCATGCTAAAACATGCTTTCAAAACAGTAATTAAAAACATACAAATCATCATTTTGCAACACATCAAAGTCATGGCCACCACTAGAGAGAAAATCCGAAAACTTACACTTGAGCTTAGCAAAGTTGTTTAGACTTAAACTAAGCTCCCAAAACCTTCAAACCTTGGTTTAAAAGCTGGAAATCCATTTTCCACAAATGCACTCACCAATTTCCACTTTGCTTCAAGCCAAAGCACCAAATCAAGCTTCCGGATCAACCAATCTTGGATCCAACGATGCCTCCCCTGTTTCAACACATCAAAGCAGAGGATTAATGCATCATCATGCATTAATTGCTTCAATGAAAGCACCTAAACTCGCTGCTCTCATCCAACCTCCATTTTCGGCCACCAAACACAACCGAAAATGCATCCAAACCACTTCTAAACAAAGCCCAGCCATAAACCAGCAAAACCTCACTTCCATTAACATCATATAACATCTAAAAACAACCTATTAACAACCTTATACCTCCAGCAACATCAGATCACCTCAAAAACTACCTTAAAACACAAGCTAAACTTAGGAAACTCAACCTATCCGGGATTGCATCAATCAAAACTCAATTCCACATCATTTTAGAGATCATTTAACATCAAAAACATCTCTTAAATCACAGATTACTCAGATCTAACGAAAATCACCAAAAATCATCAAGATCTTGCATAATAAGCCAAGATCCATTAATCAACTTAAAAACCTTTAATTAAACATCAATTTAGGATTGAAAACTTAGGAATTTCAGTAAAGAACTGATAGTTTAGAGGAGAAGGACGTTCTTACCTCCAAACTTGTGTTTCTCCACTTTTTGCAATCAAAATGCTTGTTGAAACTTGTAGCAATTGAAGAGGTTTTGAAGATATGTTGATTTGGAATCAAATGAGAGTTGAAAGGAGGAATTTAGGTGAGAAAATCAGAAACAAAACTCTGGAAATGTAGTGTTTGGTTTGAGAGAAAATGAGAGAAGGAAAATGAGAAGTTAGTTGAGAAAATTGCCAAATGAGCTTTTCCCTCCTTTTTGATATCTTTAAAATCAAAAAATAGCTTATAAAATCTTAGAAAAATCTGGAGAAATCACTTTTGGATTAATAGCTCCTTAAAGATTCAAAGTTTCAACCCTTTATAAAACAGCCACCAAACTTGCGAAAATTACATTTTGGTCACTAGCCAAAATGTCACACTTCCAAAACTCATTTTCCAAAATTGATTTCACAGTTCACTTAATTATATTAAAAGATGATTTTAGAACATTTTTCCATATTTTTATTGCAACCCGAACTAGGCTTTCCTAATTTAACCTCTTAAGATCCGAACAGCACTTTGACCAACCGGTCAACGCCCAAAACTCCTAAGCCCAAAACCGGGGCGTTACACGAAACTTGTCGATGGAGAACACCACAGCTAATAGCTCCTTTTCTGTGGTGGTGTAGTTCACTTGGGCGTCATTCAATGTCTTGCTGGCATAATATATGACATGAAACAGCTTATCTCTGCGCTGCCCAAGTGCTGACCCGACAGCATAGTCACTAGCATCACACATAATCTCAAATGGCTGTGTCCAGTCTGGTGGCTGTACTATGGGGGCTGTTACTAGTTTTTCCTTTAGAACCTTGAATGCTTTAGTACATTCATCATTAAAGTCAAAGGGTCGGTTCTGCTCCAAAAGATGGCATAGGGATTTGGTGATTTTTGAGAAATTTGAGATGAATCTCCGATAAAAACCAGCATGTCCCAAAAAACTTCTAATACCCTTGACTGTGGTCGGCGGCGACAGCTTCTCAATTACTTCGATTTTAGCCCTGCCGACTTCTATCCCACGGCAGCTAATCTTATGGCCAAGGACTATCCCTTCATCCACCATAAAGTGGCATTTTTCCTAATTCAAAACGAGATTTGCTTTTTCACATCTTTCAAGTACCTTTTGTAAATTGCCTAGGCAACTTTCAAAATCGTCTCCAAAGACTGAAAAATCATCCATAAAAATCTAAAGGAAGTCCTCTACCATATCGGAGAATATGGCCATCATGCACCTTTGGAAGGTGGCGGGTGCATTACATAGTCCAAACGGCATCCTCCTAAAAGCATATGTTCCGTAGGGGCATGTAAAAGTCGTCTTTTCTTGATCCTCCAGTGCGATAGCAATTTGATTATAACCTGAATAACCATCAAGAAAACAATAGTAAGGTTTTCCCGCTAATCTATCAAGCATTTGATCAATAAAGGGTAAAGGAAAATGGTCTTTTCGGATAGCTTTGTTAAGCTTTCGATAGTCCATACAAACCCTCCAACCGGTCACAGTCCAGGTTGGGATTAACTCATTGTTCTCATTGGTTATCACGGTCATTCCTCCTTTCTTTGGAACGCAGTGCACCGGGCTTACCCATTTGCTGTCGGAGATGGCGTAAATAATACCAGCATCTAACCACTGGATTATCTCTTTACACACCACCTCTTTCATCGCATGGTTAAGCTGCCTTTGGGCATCTATAGTCGGCTTATGATCTTCCTCTAAAAGGATTTTGTGCATGCATAACGCCGGACTAATGCCTTGAATGTCTGCTATCGTCCATCCAATTGCCTTCTTGTGCTGTCGCAGCATGCCTATTAGCTGCCGTTCTTGTTCCTGCGGCAGCTTAGAAGAGATGATTACGGGCAGTGTGTCATTTGAACCAAGAAAAGCATATTTTAGCTGCCCTGGCAGGGGCTTCAGTTCTAAGGCAGGTGGTTCAACAGTAGATGGCTTTTGGATTAAATGGTTATCCGAAGTATAATTTAAATGTTCGAATAACTTACCTGGACGATTGCCTAACCAGTTTACCTCCTCCTGATCTTCAGTATCAGATGTATCGGATTCAGAGGAGTTGCTGTCGTCGGTGCTGTCGTGATAGTCCTATAGGTGGCTGCCGCGGCAGTGACCAAATTTAATATCGTGACAGCCCGACCTGATGCAGGGTTGATCAAGGGTAACGTCAGTGATAGCCTTGCATTCCTCATCAACATCAGCATGTTTCATCGCTTGGAGAACATTCAACTTAATCTCTTGATCGTTCACTCGCATGGTGAGTTCTCCTTTCTCCACATCAATCAGTGATCTTCCCGTGGCTAAGAAGGGTCGCCCAAGGATGACTGGTGCGTTTTCATCTGCCTCACAATCTAAAACAAGAAAGTCAACAGGAAAAATAAACTTATCCACTCTTACCAGAATATCTTCAATTTTTCCTTCTGGATGAACGTAAGAGCGGTCTGCCAGCTGCAGAGTTACTGTCGTGGGCCGCGCCTTTCCAGTACCTAATTTCTGAAAAACATACTTTGGCATTAAATTAACACTAGCACCAAGATCACAAAGTGCCTTACCCACAAATTTATTTCCGATTACACAAGGTATGATGAAGCTCCCCGGATCCTTCTTTTTCTGGGTGGCTGCCGGTGAAGAATACTCATGCAACCTTCTGTCATCTTTATCGTTTCAAATTCCCCAAGTTTTGATTTCTTTGACATGACATCCTTGAGAAATTTGGCATAACCGGGTATCTCCCTAACGGCATCTAACAGCGGAATATTAATATGAACCTGCTTAAAAATATCATAAATCTTTTTGAGCTGAGATTCCTGCTTAGCTTGTTGTATCCGTTGAGGAAAAGGAGGTGGGGGACGATAATCAGCAATACGTCCTTCCCACTGCATACGAATCTGAGGAGGTTTAAGTTCATCAATTTTCTCCTCTGTCGCTTATGCTGTCGTGACAGGCTCATCGGCAGCAGTCTGTTTATCACCTGTCGGGGCAACTTCCTCGGCAGGTTTGTTCAAGGCTGGTTCCTTTTCTGTTTCAGTTTCTTTTTCTGGCCCTGGTAGTTTCTTCCCACTCCTAGTAGTAATTGCCTTACACTGCTCATGTATGGGCTGCCTAGCATTTTCAGTATTGCTAGGGAATCCTCCAGTCTGCCTCGGCTTAATATGTTGAGAAACCTGACCCATTTGTGTCTCTAGAGATTTCAAAGTAGCTTCATGATTTGTCATCCTCATCTCTGTTTTATCCATGAAATTCTATGTTTTCTTGACAAACTGATTCATATTCTCAATATAAGTACCTGTCTGAGACATAAAAGTGGCCAGAGTCTGTTCCAGTATACTGCTCGTGGCAGCTGGTTGCTGCGGCGGCGGCAGTTGCGGTAGCAGTTGCTGTCGCGTCAGCAATCTAGGTCCTCCCTGATTCTGATTGTGTGCTTGAGGATTCAGGGCATTATTAGGATTACTCCAAGAAAACTTGGGATCCTTCCTCCAATTGGGATTATAATTGTTGGAATTGTAATTCGGCTTGTAGTTTCCAACATATTTTCCCTCTTCTACTTGTATTGGGCACTCATCCCGACTATGATTTCCCTCACAGATGTCACATACTTCCTCAACAGCAAATCCATGTTGTCCATCATCATTCAATAACCTTTTCATTGCTTTAGTAAGGAATGCTACCTGTGATTTCATTGTGATGTCGGCCTCATAATCCTTGACAGCAAGTACCCGTTTACCCCCTCTTCTTGCAGTCGGAAATTGCTCCTCATTCTTAGCACGATTTTTCAAAACTTGTAATGCCTCGTCCGGATCTTTATCCAATAATAGTCCATTTGCTGCAGAGTCAATTCGAATACGAGTTTGTAAGTTGGCAGCATTATAAAACTTAGTTACCTGAT
Organism: Hibiscus tridactylites; assembly: GCA_958450335.1. Lineage (NCBI taxonomy): Eukaryota > Viridiplantae > Streptophyta > Magnoliopsida > Malvales > Malvaceae > Hibiscus > Hibiscus tridactylites. The sequence goes on along the minus strand of OY288289.1, from coordinate 18,529,197 downwards.
TCCAGACGGGGAATCCATGCATTGGGCAGTTCCGTAGAAGAGTAGTAAATCTGTCCCAGGCCTCGTGCATCGGCTCGTCATCTTCCTGTTGAAAAGTAGCAATTTCATTACGTAATCGCTCAGATAAATGCGAAGGATTAAAACGAGATAAAAATTCACGAGATAAATTTGCCCAAATTCTAATTGAACCCGGCGTAAGTTTATTCCACCAAGTCTTAGCTCTGTCCCTCAATGAATGGGGAAATAACCGAAGCCTCAGTATCTCCGGATTAACTCCTGGCATTCTAAACGAACCACAGATCTCCTGGAATGTTTCGAGATGCTCCCTAGCATCCTCTGTCACAGCACCACTAAACTGCCCGGCATTGTTCATCATACTAAACATGACAGGTTTAAGCTCGAACTTGTCAACATCAATATCCGGCAGCGTGGTTTCCAACTCTACATGATCGTTCAACATGTAGTCACGACATGACCGTCATCCGGCGGCGGCAGGGTTATCGGCGGGCGGTATAACATCACCAGCAGGTGGGTCATCGGCCATCTTCTCTAGATGTTCTTCAAGGTACTCATTCCTGGCTAAAAGGTGACGAATTTGTTTCTTGAGATTGAAGGAACGTTCAATTTCTGGATCTAATGGATACTCAGAATCTTCACTTCTTTTAGATCTGCGCATAAACAAGAAAACCTCGTGAAAAGCAAGAGTTGAAAACACCAACGAAAAATAGAAAAACAAAAACAAAAACAAAAACAAAAACGAAAAGTGCAATAAAAGAAAGGTAGAGTTATGTTGCCAATCACCGGCAACGGCGCCAAAAACTTGTTGCGTGTAAAAGAGTCTATCGCAATTGTAGTGCAAGTGTACACGACGCAAGTAGTAAAGTGATACGAAGTATCGGATATCGTCTCCACAGGGATTGGGCTAATAGATTCACCTTAGTTTACTGCACGAAAGTAAAGGAAATATTTGAGAAAGTTGTCACGAGAATAATAAAGTAAAAGTAAATAAAATAGTAGAAATATCAAGATAGAGAGAATGGGCTGGTATTGAATTGCTCAGTAGTGCAGGTATTGCAATGCTTAGGAACTCCAGTTCTGTCGTTGCGCCCGTCGCGGCAGCACCTGTCGCGGCAGCAGTCCGTTGATCGTTGCGGCAGCAAACACACCAAATCAGTACTTCAAGTTTGGCAAGAATCCCAGATCTGCCTTGGCCTATCCCTAGGTCCAAGTCTGTCGATGATCACGTCTTTGATGATACCTCCCGGCGTGAATCGAAGGATGAACACCGATGTGTATGAATTCTTCTTTAGCTACTTAACCTCGCCCTATCCCTAAGTACGAGATAGTTCAACTATAAACTAGAGAACTTGCTCTTATTTCTTTCGTATACTTAACTCTCCCAATGCTAAGTAAATGGATAACCTCACAATGCTCTCCCGATGCTCTTGCAAGATATTAATAACCAAAGTAAGAGAACTTGAAGTTTATTTTATTGAACTTGAAAAATCCTAAAACAAAACAACCTTTGCAACTACTTTACAAATCAACCCGTGGCCCTAAGGGGAATTTAGAACATGTCGACGGCGGGTAAAAGCTAGGGGGTTTTTGGTTGTCGGTTATGGGGTATGATATATGCCCTAGGTTAAAATACATGCCCTTATATAAGCTTTGCGCTCAAGTTATCTAAGTTAACAAGGATTACAACTTTAATTAAAAGTATGATTCTAATAAAGACTTAATCTTCAAGGATCCTACTTTTCAGCCGTCCTCCTTGTTTCTTGGGATTTTCTCTCATTGAGCTTTGGGCTTGACATATCTTTTGATCCGGGGCTTGGAAAAATATTTGGTTTTCACACGACAGACGAGCAGAATTTTCTATATCTATCGAGGTCCACTTTGCTTTTCCTCCACTAATTTGCTGTCGTCCTCTGCTGTCACGGCAGCACCATGGCAGCATCGTCCTCTTTATCTACTTGTTCAGTTCAGCTCTTCTGCTTCTCTGCCCTGCGCTTGCCTTCTCCGTCCACTATGGCGGCAACCTGCAAAATCAGCCATCTTTTAGTAGAATCTGTGCATTTACTATATTTGTGATGTTTTGCTGTAAACTAACCTAAATGCAATGCAATGATGCTTGAATGCAGCAGAAATATGGGTTAAAAAGGGTGTAAATAATAGAACTTTTACACACTCAACAGTCTGAACTTGTCAAAGGCGAATACCACCGCTAGCAACTCCTTCTCTATTGTGGTGTAGTTTATTTGGGCATTATTTAGGGTCTTGATGGCATAATATATAACGTGGAAGAGTTTCTCCTTCCGCTGCCCTAATGCTTCCCCGACAGCATAGTCACTGGCGTCGCACATTATCTCGAACGGTAAACTCCAGTCTGGTGGCTGCACTATTGGGGCTGTTACCAGCTTCTCTTTCAGTGTCTTGAATGCTTCAGTACATTCAGTATTGAAGTCAAAGGCCCTATCTTGTTCCAACAAGAGACACAAAGGTTTAGTAATTTTAGAAAAATTGGCAATAAATCTACGATAAAACCCTTTGTGTCCCAAGAAACTTCTAATGCCCTTGACTGTGGTGGATGGCGGCAGTTTTTCGATAACTTCAATTTTTGCTCTGTCCACTTCTATGTCGCGGTAGGAGACCTTGTGTCTCAGCACTATGCCCTCATCCACCATAAAGTGGCATTTCTCCCAGTTCAATACAAGGTTCGCCTCCTCACATCTTTCAAGCACCTTCTTCAAATTGCTTAGGCAATCGTTGAAACTATCTCCAAAGATGGAAAAGTCATCCATGAAGATCTCCACGAAATCTTCCACCATATCTGAGAATATTGCCATCATACACCGCTCAAAAGTTGCTGGTGCATTGCATAATCCAAATGGCATTCTTCGAAAGGCGTACGTTCCGTATGGGCATGTGAAGGTTGTCTTCTCCTTGTCTTCCGGTGCAATTGCAATTTGATTGTAACCTGAGTAACCATCAAGGAAACAATAATAAGGCTTCCCCGCTAATCTATCTAACATTTGATCAATAAAGGGTAGGGGAAGTGGTCCTTTCGGGTAGCTTTATTAAGCTTTTGATAGTCCATACAAACCCTCCAACCGGTCACAGTCTTGGTTGGGATTAGCTCGTTGTCCTTGTTGGTCACCACAGTTATGCCTCCATTCTTGGGTACGCATTGCACTGGGCTCACCCACTTTCTATCTGAGATGGCGTATATAATTCCAGCATCAAGCCACTTGATAATCTATTTTCGTGCCACCTCTCGTATAGCTTCTTTTAATCTTCTCTGGGTAACAATTGTCGGCTTATAGTCATCCTCCATTAGGATTTTATGCATACAAATTGCTGGACTGATGCCTTGGATGTCGGCAATGGTCCATCCAATCGCCTTCTTATGCTGTTGTAGCATCCTGATCAACTGTTGTTCCTGTTCCTGCATATACTTAGAAGAGACAATTATGAGCAACGTATCATTAAGACCAAGAAAAACGTATTTAAGCTGCCCTGGCAAGGGTTTAAGATCTAAAACAGGTGGTTGATCTATGGAAGGCTTTTGAATCACATGTTCATTAAAGGTATAGTTCAATGGTTCAAAGAACTTACCTGGACACGTGCCTATCCAATTTACCTCCTCAAGGCCTTCAGTATAAAATGTATTATTATCTGATGAGTCGTTGTCGTCAATTCTGTCGTGGCAGTCTTCTAGGTGATTGTGGTGACAGTGACCAAATTGTCTGCCGTGACAGCTTGTTCTGATGCAGGATTGGTCAACAATTACTTCTGATATTGTCTTACATTCTTCTTCTGCATCAGCATGTTTTATGGCTTGGAGAACATTGAGCTTTATATGCTGGTCATTGACTCTCATAGTCAGTTCTCCTTTCTCCACATCGATCACTGTTCTACCTGTGGCTAGGAAGGGTCACACTAGGATGATCGGTGCATTCTCATCTGCTTCACAGTCTAAAATAAGAAAGTCAGTAGGGAATATAAATTTATCCACTCTTTCCAGAATATCCTCAATCTTTCCTTCCGGCTGTACGTAAGAGCGGTCTGCCAATTGCAGCATGATTGTTGTGGGTCTTGCTTGTCCAATACCTAGCTTCTGAAAAATAGATTTGGGCATTAGATTAATACTAGCACCAAGATCACAAAGTGACCAATTATGCATGGTATGATGAAACTCCCAGGATCCTTTTTCTTTGGGGGTGGACACTTGTGAAGGATTTCCATGCATACTTCCGTCATCATTACAGTTTTAAATTCCCCTAGTCTAGATTTCCTGGACATTGCATCTTTCAGGAATTTTACATGACCGGGCATCTGCTTAATGGCCTCCAACAATGGTATGTTGATGTGTACTTGCTTAAAAACATCGTAGATCTTTTTAAGATGGTACCCATGTTTTTGTTTTTGTAACCGATGTGGAAAAAGGGGTGGAGGACGGCAGTTTTCGCGGCGTCCATCACATGGGAATCGAATCTTAGGAGGCTTACAATCTTCAGCTTCTTTTGTCGCCTCCTCTACTTCTTCTACTGTCGTGGCAGGAGTGACGGCAGCAGGTTGCTTCCTTTCTGCTAGGGCAGTGTTCTCGGCAGGTGTTTGTAGTGTCGTTTCCTTATCAGATGTTTCTTTAATTATTAGCCCTTGTAGTTGTTTCCCACTTCTCGTTGTAATGGCTTTGCACTACTCATGTGTGGGTTTTCTAGTGACCTCAGTATCACTAGGGAATCCTCCATTCTGCCTTGTGTTGATGAACTACGAAACCTAACCCATCTGTGTCTCTAGAGATTTTAAGGTAGCTTCATGGTTTGTCATTCTCATCTCTGTCTTATCCATGAAGGTTTCATTTTCCTTGACAAACTGGTCTATGTTGGACATATATGCTCCAGTCTGAGACATGAAGGTTGCTAGGGTTTGTTCCAGTATGCTTGTTGTGGTCGTCGGCTGTTGTCGTGACAGAATTTTGGGACCTCCTTGGTTCTGGTTATTCTGGACTATAGGATTCAATGCATTGTTTGGGTTACTCCAAGAAAATTTGGGGTCCTTCCTCCAATTTGGGTTGTAGTTGTTGGAATCATAGCTTCTGTTCTTGTTGTAATTTCCAACATACATTCCATCTTCTAGTTGTATGGGGCACTCTTCTATACTATGGTTTCCACTACAATTTTCACACACCTCCTCTGCAGAAAATACAACCTTAGATTCTTTTCGATGTAGGTTTTCAACCACCTTGGTGAGGTATGCAATTTGAGTTTTTACAGAGTTGTCAAAGTCAAATTCGTACTCCTTGACAGATGCTCCTCATCTCCCTCCTCTTCGAGCTATGGGGAACTGTTCGTCGTTCTTTCCTAACTTTTTCAACACCAACATTGCATCTTCTGGTTCCTTGTCTAGTAACAAGTCGTTTGCTATTGAGTCTATCCTCATCTGAGTGTGTGCATTGGCAGCATTATAGAATTTGACAACCTGATTCCATACAGGGAATCCATGCATCGGGCAATTTTGTAAGAGGGCTGTGAAGCGGTCTCACGCCTTGTACATTGGTTCGTCATCTTCCTGTTAAAAAGTAGCAATCTCGTTACGCAATCTTTTAGTTAAAAGAGAAGGATTAAAATGAGAAAGAAATTCACGACAGAAATCTGCCCAAGTTTTTATTGAACCCGGTGTTAACTTATTCCACCAGGTTTTTTCTCTATCCCTCAATGAATGAGGAAATAGTCGGAGTCTCAGTACTTCCGGGCTTATTCTTGGTTGTCTGAATGATCCACATATCTCCTGGAAGGTTTTTAGATGTTCACGCGCATCCTCTGTAGCAGATCCACCAAATTGTCCAGCTAAATTTATCATGCTGAACATCACATGTTTAAGTTCAAAGTGCTCAACTTCCACATCTGGCAGTGTAGTTTGTAGTTCAACGTGATCGTTGTCCATGTAATCTCGGCAAGTCTGTCGAGCTGCTGGGGCAGCAGGGGGTTGCCTATCGTTTTGGGCTTCAAGAGGAGGATCAACATCAACCTTGGGGTTGCTGTTGTTGTTATCTGCCACATTGCGTTGTCTTTCGTTCACCATTTCTTCAAGTCTTTCCTCAAGATAGTTATTTCTTTCTATCAAGAGTCGGGCTTGGTTCCTGAGGTAGTATGTTCGATCAATTTCTGGATCTAATTCGTATTCAGGTTCTTTACCACGTCTCGATCTGTGCATAAGCAATAGGAGAACCTTGTGAAAAGCAAAGGGGAAATAAAACAACTAAAAACAGAAAAGAAATAAAAACAAAATTAAATAGGTGTGGTAATTAAAGGTAAAGGTATGTTGCCAGTCCCCGGCAACGGCGCCAAAAACTTGTTACGTGTAAAATAGTCTATCGCAAGTAATAAAGTGATAAAAAGTATCGGATATCATCTCCACAGGGACTGGAAATACTTCTATCCTTAAATCTCTGCACAAGAAAAGAAATAATTTTAATAAATTGATGTTGGAAAACTTGAAGATCAACTAAAGTAAACGAGGAAATCAGATTGAGAGAATAGGCTGGTATTGATTTGCTCAGTAGTGCAGGTATTGCACTATTCAGAGAAACTTCTGTTGCTTCTGTCATTGCGCCTGTCGCGGTAGTGGTCTGTTGTTGTCGCGGCAGCGGCTAACAACTCTGTACTTCAAGTTTGAAAAGAATCCTTGTTGTGACTTGTCCTATCCCTAGGCCCAAGTTCTTTCGATGAACACGTCTTGGATGATACCTCCCAGCGTGAATCAAAGGGATGAACACCGATGTTTGTGAATTCTTCTTTAGCCACTTAACCTTGTACCTATCCCTAGGCCAAGATGGTTTAACTATAAACTGGAAAAATCGTATTTACTTCTTTAGTATACTTAACTCTCCCGATATTAAGTAAATAAATAACCTCACAATGCTCTCCCGAAACTCTTATGAGTTGTTGAAACCAGAGTAAATAAACTTGAAGCTTTTATTAATTGAACAGAAAAATCCTAAGAAACAGTACAATCCTTACAACTACCTTACAAGATCAACCCTTAGCCCTAGAGGAGGTTTAGAACATGATGGAGAGAGAGAAACGACTAGGGTTTTGGGGGAATACGGCTAGGAGCTAGATATCCTTTGCCTGGTCGAATTACATTCATATATATAGGCCTTGGACTTGAGTTTTCTTAATGGCCAAGAATACTAGTTTGAATTAAAGTACAACTCTATTAAAGACTAAATCTCTGAGTAGATGTCTTTTAATCCGCCCTATCTTCTTGCTTTGACTTTTTCCTCAAACTTTGGGCAAGGCCTTCCTTGTGCTTCTAGGGCTCCGACAATTATGCAAGTGGTCCACAAAAATCAGGCTTTGAAAGCTCTATCGATCGAACTCCACTTTGCATTTTCCATCACCATATTCTTCACTATCGCCTCCTCTATCACAGAAGATGTCACGACAGTGTTGAAGTAGAACATCTCCTGCAATCCTTCACTCCAGCTCTGCTGTTATCTTCTATTCATCTGCTGCCCTGGATACTGCCACGACGTGTACCTTCAAGAATACACCAAAATCAGCAGTATCTATGCAATATTTCCCAATTGTGATATTTATGCAAAATCTATCCTAAAATGCAACTAAACATGCTTGAGTGCATCAATAATATGGGTGAATGAGGGTAAAATATAGAACATTTATGCACTCAACATGGTACTTCAATAGAGAGGAAGTACTTCAGTCTGCCAAGCTCTTTGACTTCAAATTCCCTGACTAAGCACTTATTAAAATTATCCATTCCTTCCCAATCATCCCATGTAACTATAATGTCATCTACATAGAATAGTAAGGCAGTTACTCCCCTTGAAGGTGAGTGTTTCACAAACAAAGTATGATCGCCTTGACTCTGTCTATATCCTTGTTTAAGCATTAATTTGGTAAACCTCCCAAACCAGGCTCTTGGGGACTGCTTTAGTCCATATAGTGCCTTCTTTATCCTACACACTACCTGCCCATCATTTGAACTGAAACTAGGTGAGACATCCATATATACTTACTCTTCAAGATCTACATGTAAGAAGGCATTCTTAATGTCAAACTATTGTAATTTCCATCCTCGATTGGTAGCCAATGACAAAAGTCTTCTCACATTGTTCATCTTTGCAACAAGAGCAAACGTCTCAAGGTAGTCTATCCCATACGTTTGAGAGTATCCCTTAGCCACCAATCTTGCTTTGTACCTCTCTAAAGAACCATCTGACTTGTACTTTACTGTAAACACCCATTTACATCCCACTACTTTCTTTCATTTTGGTAGTTTCACCAAGTCCCATGTCTTGTTTTTCTCAAGTGCTTCCATTTCAACCTGCATGGCACTTTTCCAATTCTCATCTTCTAATGCCTCGGATACATTATTGGGAATGGAAATGGAAATTAGGCTAGTAAGGAAGGTTTTGTGGTTATGGGACAAGTTTTTATAAGACATGAATAGGTATAAAGGGTGTTTTGTGCAGGCTCTAGTTCCTTTTCTAATTGCAATAGGAAAATCAAAATCTCTTTGATTAGAATTTTCAGTGGTATTATATTGAATGGAAATAGGTTCGGCAATTACCTCGAGCTGTATAGGAGAAGATGTAATCGCTAATTTTGTCCGGGGTAGGTTTATTTTATCACCATATTTAAATAAAGGAATGCGTGAAGTGGGCTTCATTTAAATAAGATGTCATTTCATTAAAACTCAAAATATAAGTGATATATATGTATGCCATTATTACCACATTATGGTTATCATTATTGTTAGTGTTATTGTAACACGCCAATTTGGGGCTTAGAAGTTTGGGGTCTGAACCAGATCAGTCTGATTTTCGGTTCGAGTATAAAAGGAGGTTTTAGGGAAAGCCTAGTTCGGGATGCTTTAAAAATATGGAAAATATCTAAAAATCCTCTTTTAATATATATATAAGAGAGTGGTGAAATCAATTTTACAAAATAAGGTTTGGAAATACTACATTTCGGTGTAGTGACTAAAATGCGATTTTTAAAAAGTTTAGTGGTGATTGTTTTGTAAGGATTGAAACTTTGAATCTTTAAGGGGCTAATTTACCCAAAAATGATTTCTCCAGATTTTTCCTTAATTTGGGTGATTTAATTAATATTTTAATTAATTAAAAGAAAAAGGGAAACTACTTTTTGGAATTTCATAACTACCTTTTCCTAGATTTTTCTCATTCTTTTTTCTCTCAAAATTCTATCATCCAAACATTTTTTCTCCAGCAACTTTTTCATTGATCTTCACTTCAATTGATGAGATTTCTATCATCAATTAATTCCTAACCAATCTTGCATTAAATCCTTTTGATTTCCTCATTGGATTTTCAAGGAAATTGGCTCAAATCAAGGAGAAATCACCATTTAGAGGTAAGATTGTTCTTCTCCTCTAAATACTCAGTTCTTTACTGAAATTCCCAAGTTGTCAATCCTTAATTTAAGTTTTGTAAATGGTTTTAATGTTAGAAACTTGATTTTGGCTTAAAACTCAAGATTTGGAAGAAATCTTGAAGAATTTCGTTGTGATTGTTTGGGCTCTGTTTTGAGATGATTCTTTAATGTATTTTGGATGTCTAATGATGTGAAAATGAGGTTTTATCAATGCAATCCCGAATAGGGTTTATTTCCTAAGTTTTTGCTTATGAAAATGGTGGTTTTTGGGGTGATCTTGGTGTTCTGTTATAGCTTGAGGTATAAGGACGAGTTTACATTTATTTTGGATGTTAATTGATGTTTAGAAATTGTTAGAAGTGATGGATCTTGGCTGGGTTAAGTTTTGGAAGAGTTTGGAGGTGATTTTGGTTGTGTTTGGTAGCCGAAATGTTGGTTTTAAGTAGAGCAGCAAGTTTAAGTGTGTTGGCTGAAGATTTTAATGCATGGTGATGCATTAATCCTCTGTTGTTATGTGTTTAAAACGGGGGAGAAAGATCCGGAAGCAATAGAGGTGGCGTTGGGAGTTTCGGATGCTTGGAAGGCTTGTCGGCTAGCATAGTTTTGTGTATCGGTGAGTGAGATCATGTTTTCCAGCTTTGGAATGGTTTTGAAAAGAGGTTTGGGAACTTAAATATAGGCTTGAAACGGCGATTTAAGTTCGGAAGTAAGTAAAGTGGATTTCTCTCTCTATTGTGCTATTATTGTTTTGGAAACTATCAAAATGGGTTTTGATGTGTTTGATTTGCTAATGTGGTTTAATTTGTTGTTTGAGCATGGTTTTTAAGCATGTCTTAGCATGATTAATGTTGGTTTTGATAGTCATGTATTGAAGGATGCTCAAGGTAAGAGATCCTTGGTTTGATATGTTATTAATATGATAAAGTTGCATAAAGATGCATGATGATAAGTGGCTTTGACTAATGCTTAAAACAGTGAATTGATGATGGTATTTGATGTATATTGGCAAGTGATGTAAGTAGTTTTTGGTTACTTTAATCGGATATAGTTAGCCAGCTATAGGATTGGGTGCACCGTGAATAAAATCGCCTTGGATGTTGAGGGGTTGTAATTGTACCGTAAACTCCATCCAAGTACCCTAACGAGTGAGGTAAGATCACAACGGTGCTTAAAAGTCCGTGTGTGGATCTAAGATCACAACGGTGGTTAAAAGTCCGTGTGTGGATCTTGTGTTATGTGTCCCTTGCTCTCGTTAGTGGAATTATACAACTACCGATGAGTGATGTTGAGGGTTGTGATTGTACCGTTAAACTCCATCACAGGTGTTGAGGGGTTATGATTGTACCGATAAACTCCACCTTGTGTTGTTCGGTAGTGGGTATGAAGCGTGTGGGACAACGCTTGTAATCCGCATATCCGATTGTGTCTTGTGTTGAGATTGTTTGTGAACTATCACTTGAAAGCTAATATAATGTATTTGAATGTAATGAAGCGAGAGATGCTTGAAAATGATGTGAGGTTACATGAGAATATGTAAATGATGCAAGAATGCATGTGATACTTGTTAAGTATGAACAAAAGTATATCTTCTATTGTGAATGGTGCATATGTGCATAGAATTTCATAAGTGCATTGGAGTCTTGTGAAGGCTTGTTTTAAAAAGGCACGTAATGAAAAATGTTGCTTTTGTAGTTCATGAGTTTGCATTTGTTGAATGCATGTGATAGATAGAAGGAACTTGGTTTTTAAAAGGCATTTTTGCCTTGAAATGATCTTTAAGCATGAGAAAAGTATGGTGTGAAGTGGAAGTGATTTCCAAGGAAATTGAGTTAAACTTCGCATGAGGTGTTCATGCATGGAAAGGTTTAAATGATAGTATTTGTAAGAATGTGGTTTGGGGTGAGTTGTTTAGCATTCGAAGTTAAAGGTTGGTTTTCATGTTGAGCAATGTATGATTTAAAGCAATGTTGTTTCAAAGGAGGTTTTCAAATAATGCTTTGGTTTATTGAATTGTATCTACATTTAAAGAAGGTTTTATGATTCGCTGCATTGATGGTGTTTTGGTTTTGAGCATTCCTCACTAAGCATTATGTGCTTACGCTCCTTTTTGTTCATCAATGCAGATATTTGAAGTTGGGACAGCAAGAAGCAAGGGATTCAAGAAGAACTCCACTTGAGAAGTATGTCTTGGTTTATAGCTATAGATAATAAGGCAATGGGGGGAGAGTCTTTCATGTTGTTGTGTAATGAGATTGTTTATCTTGACCATGTTCGGTTTATGGTTTGAACCTTGTTGATGATCGCTTTGCAATATTTGAATCTTCTTATTCATATGTTGATATGCTATGCTCTTTGTTTTAAAAGCAAGATCATGTGTTGGATGTGATGAATGAGTAGGTGTGCTTAATGTTTGTAATGTATCTAGTCTTTGATGAAATTTGATAGTTATAATGTTTATCTTGTTGATGATGTGTTGTGGAATAGTTCCAATTATGTTTGATGGTGTTTTGAAGTGAAAAACCAGAAGTTTCTGCTGTTTCTGGGCAGGGCGTATCGAAACACCCTTAGTTGTTTCGAAACGGGTGCTTGAAATGGCTTGGGCGTTTCGGAACGGCTAGAGGTGTTTCGAAACACTTTGGCTACTGGAAGTGCCTATTTCGGAACTGGTTTCGGAACATACATGCGTTTCGAAATGGTCAACATCGTTTCGATACGGGCGTACGACACGGGTGTTTCTATACGGATGACAGCGTTTCGAAACGGGTGACCGTTGGACAGATTCTGCATGCTTTACATTTTAGCCCTGAAAGTTGTAATTGCAATTGTTTGAGCTTGAGATGTCTTTTTAAGCTGAAATTTGGCAGAGAGGCTTGTAATATGCTTAATTGAGGTTTGGTAAAACTAAAATCTTGAAAGTCCTTTTATTTTCCAAAATTTACATTTTGGTCCCTGAAAGTGTATTTATTGCAATTGGGTCCTTAAATGTTTTCTGATCGTTGTGCTTTTCTCTTCCAAGGTTTTTGGGCTTTCACATGGGTTTAATGCGCATCTAAAGAAGTTTAAAAAGAAAAAAAGGGTCGTTAATCAAGGTTGACTTTTAGGTTGACTTTGGTTTTCCCCGTGTGATCTTCATAGTTCGGGTCTAGCATCTAGGCCGGGCTAAGGGGGTTACATTTGTTGGTATCAGATCTAAGTTGCGAATATTTTGGGCGATGGTAAGTTTGTGGTAAGTTGTTATAGTAAGTGTTGGATGTTTATTCTGATGTGTGGTTGAAAGTTTGTTGAAAAGTACGTTTCTGAGTGAATTGTTGATGTTTTTATCATGCTTTTTGGTTATGAATCTTCTGTGAGCTAATGTGAACATGTGATGGTGATATGCTGGTGTTGTGAGTTGATTTTCTGAGTAATGAAAATGTGATGGGTATGATATGTTGATATTATGTTGTTGAGGGTGAATGTTGTTTGATGAGAGCATGATTGAAGTTTGCTGATTGATATACTTGATGTTTGTGATATCAATGTTTTTATTGATTGTTATGTCGTATAATAGGGGAGAATTCGGGGTACCCATTGCCTTATTATTATAGCTATTGTGTTATGTTGGAGTTGGAGTCTTGAATCCTTGCTTGAAGTTGGCCTGATCGTTTTGTTTGTTTTGTTATCATTGCTTTGTTAATTATAGCACAATGAGATCGGTGAGAGAATGGCAGTTGGGTACGATAGTTGCTGCCTTAGAGCAAGTTGTTAAGGGGTGGAATTCGCTTTTTGGTGGGAGTGTACCGCTTCTGTTGACAGTGCCTGGAGTTGAGGAAGTAAGGCAGAATGAGAAAGTTGGTTCTGTGATGAAGGATTCATCATCTGTGGTTCAGTAGATGTCAGGAACGTCCCGAGCCGTGGTAAAGGTGAGGCCTGTAGACGTGTCGACTGTGGGACATGTGAGTTTGTCAAAGCAGCGTTTATATGATTTGGGGGCTGTGGAGTATCATGGTTCGACACCTGAGGCGTTCGAGGCTTGGTTAGCCAGTATAATTCCGATTTTGGATCAGGAAGGGTGTGACAATGCCTGTAAGCTGGGAAGTGTTGTCTTATTAATGTTGGAGGATGCTTGTGCTTGGTGGACATTTGTGGTGGTGGCAACAAATATCCACGATATGGATTGGGAGTTCTTTGTGTCTGCCTTTAATGGAAGATACCTTGGAGAGAAGTTCTCAGGGGTTAAGCAACGAGGGGGTGTGGCTTCAGATTATGATGGTGGGAAAAGTTTAAGCAAAAGAGTTGTGGGTACTGACCTTGAGAGTGGTCAGCGTAAGAGGCTACGTGATAGAAGGGTTTGCTTGAATCGAAGTTTGGGTGATAGTGCAGATGTGGGTCAAGTGCTACATGACCAAGGAGTGGTAGCTCGGTTGCCGATGTGTGACCGTTGTGGAAGGCGTCATGTTGGAGTTTGTTGGAATTGTGGTTCTAAGGAGCATGTGAAGCGAAATTGTCCTCAAGTGATGGGATCAGCTTCAGTGGGTGCAAAAGGGTCTCAGAAGGGTCGTGAGCACGGCCGAGACAGAGTTCGGAGGTGGCAAGAAAGGCAGAAAGGCGTGAGGTGTTTGGGGGATGGATCTTGATGGAATTGTGGGTCTGTTGGACATTTGAGGCGGAATTGTTTGGAGTTAGCTCGGGGTAGTCAGGGTTCTTTACCGTAGGGAGACGGTGATGACCTTAAAGTTTTGGTTGATGTTGCGGCAGTGCGGCCAAAGAATGATGGTTCTGCGAGGAAGAGAGTTTGTTTGTTGGAGCTCCGGGGCAGTGAGGTGATTACAGGTAACCTTGTTAAGTAATCTTTGTCCTAGTTATCTTTTTTTGGTTTCAGTTTGGATTCCCTTACGTAGTGGGTAAGGTCTTATAGCTAGCAAGTTGGGGTAGTAGCCGGTGTTGTTTTGAAAACAACTTTAGTGTGAAGAGGGTATTAGTGGGGTATTTTGTGGTTAGCGGATTGTTAGAATGGTAGAGCTGGAAAAGTTAGAAGTGAGGTAAGAGATTGTTCTTAGGCGGATTCTGAGGATGTTATTGGTAAGTGTGAACCGACATACATGTACAGTTAAAACCATATGTTATATATTATGTATATATGTTGGTACATGCATACATGCTACATGACATTAGAGGTTTTGCATACATGTACACAGGCATTGATATGGCATATTGGTAACCATGCATACGAACGTTCACACTTGCTAATAGCTAGTTGGGTCCGTTAGTGTTGTGGTAGGATTAGGTCGGATAGTGGGTTTTAAGCGTTGTTTTTGGTGCTAGAAGTAGTGGAAGGTAGTAAGCGAGTTGTCGATAATGGTGAGTGCCATCTAGCATGTTGGCAGTAGGAAGGTGTTTTGGTGCTTAAAGAGTTAGCAGTGTGGTGGTGAGGAGATTACCAGTTGAAGTTAGAATCGGTCGAGGTGGTTGTGAATAGCTAATAGATGTGGTAGTTTCTGTGTGTAGATGATGTTGTAGGCTAGTGGATGTGTTTCCGGAGTGTTGTTTCGTCTTGGCGTTGATGGTTGCAATAGGAGGGTTGTTTAAGTAGGTGATGGTTCGTAGCAACCTTCGAGGAGTTGGGAGGAGGTTGTGTTGAGAGCTGTAGATAAGGTTTGGCTTGGAATGAGTAGAGGTTTCGTAATCTTAATATGTTTGTATGGCATGGGTTTCGAATGTTGTGTGAGTAGTTTTGAAGAGTTGTTATGGTAGTGATAATGGCGGATGTGAAAGAATGTTATCAATACATTGAGAAGTTTGAATAAGCAGTTGTTGCTTAAAAAAATTTGATTGTTGTGGTAATCTTTGAAAAGAGTTGAGCGGTTTTTGCAAGGGGTTTTAGAAGCAGTGAAGGTTGTGGGTCACATGGTGGTTGAAACTGGATGGGTTGGTGTCACCGTGTCTGCGAGTTTTGTTGAGGGAGTTGTGAGATAAGACGGAGTATGTTGTGAAGATTTGAAGGTTCCTCGGGTTGCTGGGGCTGTGATCAGTTCGAAAGTGTGAAAGGTTAAGCTGAGATTTACAACCGAGTGTTCTGGAAGTCTTGAACCGTAAGTAGTGGTGTTGGATTTGGGGTATAGTGTGAGTTTGATTTGAGGAGGAGTTGATTTTTGTGGTGTTTTGGGTGGAGGATGTTTCAATGGTGGTTAAGTCTCATGTGTTACATTGTATGTTGCTTTGGGAAGTTTGGTATCGTGCTCTTTTCGCAGGTTGAAATTTCGAGGACGAAATTTCCTAAGAGGGGGAGAGTTGTAACACCCCAATTTTGGGCTTAGAAGTTTGGGGTCTGAACAAGACCGGTCTGATTTTCGGTTCGAGTATAAAAGGAGGTTTTAGGGAAAGCCTAGTTCGGGATGCTTTAAAAATATGTAAAAATATCTAAAAATCCTATTTTGATATATATATAAGAGAATGGTGAAATCAATTTTACAAAATAAGGTTTGGAAATACTACATTTCGGTGTAGTGACTAAAATGCAATTTTTGAAAAGTTTAGTGGTGACTGTTTTGTAAGGATTGAAACTCTAAATCTTTAATGGGCTAAATTACCCAAAAATGATTTCTCCAGATTTTTCCTTAATTTGAGTGATTTAATTAATGTTTTAATTAATTAAAAGAAAAACGGAAACTACTTTTTGGAATTTTATAATTACCTTTTCCTAGATTTTTCTCATTCTTTTTTCTCTCAAAATTCCATCATCCAAACACTTTTTCTCAACCAACTTTTTCATTGATCTTCACTTCAATTGATGAGATTTCTATCATCAATTAATTCCTAACCAATCTTGCATCAAATCCTTTTGATTTCCTCATTGGATTTTCAAGGAAATTGGCTCAAATCAAGGAGAAATCACCATTTAGAGGTAAGATTGTTCTTCTCCTCTAAATACTCAGTTCTTTACTGAAATTCCCAAGTTGTCAATCCTTAATTTAAGTTTTGTAAATGGTTTTAATGTTAGAAACTTGATTTTGGCTTAAAACTCAAGATTTGGAAGAAATCTTGAAGAATTTCGTTGTGATTGTTTGGGCTCTGTTTTGAGATGAGTCTTTAATGTATTTTGGATGTCTAGTGATGTGGAAATGAGGTTTTATCGATGCAATCCCGAATAGGTTGTATTTCATAAGTTTTTGCTTATGAAAATTGTGGTTTTTGGGGTGATCTTGGTGTTCTATTATAGCTGGAGGTATAAGGACGAGTTTAGGTTTATTTTGGATGTTAATTCATGTTTAGAAATGGTTAGAAGTGATGGATCTTGGCTGGGTTAAGTTTTGGAAGAGTTTGGAGGTGATTTCGGTTGTGTTTGGTAGCCGAAATGTTGGTTTTAAGTAGAGCAGCGAGTTTAAGTGTGTTGGCTGAAGATTTTAATGCATGGCGATGCATTAATCCTCTGTTGTTATGTGTTTAAAATAGGGGAGAATGATCCGGAAGCAATAGAGGTGGCGTTGGGAGTTTTGGATGCTTGGAAGGCTTGTCGGCTAGCATAGTTTTGTGTATCGGTGAGTGAGATCATGTTTTCCAGCTTTGGAATGATTTTGAAAAGTGGTTTGGGAACTTAAATATAGACTTGAAACGCCGATTTAAGTTCGAAAGTAAGTAAAGTGGATTTCTCTCTCTATTGTGCTATTATTGTTTTGGAAACTATCAAAATGGGTTTTGATGTGTTTGATTTGCTAATGTGGTTTAATTTGTTGTTTGAGCATGGTTTTTAAGCATGTCTTACCATGATTAATGCTGGTTTTGATAGTCATGTATTGAAGGATGCTCAAGGTAAGAGATCTTTGGTTTGACATGTTATTAATATGATAATGTTGCATGAAGATGCATGATGATAAGTGGCTTTGACTAATGCTTAAAACAGTGAATTGATGATGGTATTTGATGTATATTGGCAAGTGATGTAAGTGGTTTTTGGTTACTTTAATCGGATATAGTTAGCCGGCTATAGGATTGGGTGCACCGTGAATAAAGTCGCCTTGGATGTTGAGGGGTGGTAATTGTACCGTAAACTCCATCCAAGTACCCTAACGAGTGAAGTAAGATCACAACGGTTGTTAAAAGTCCGTGTGTGGATCTAAGATCACAACGGTGGTTAAAAGTCCGTGTGTGGATCTTGTGTTATGTGTCCCTTGCTCTCGTTAGTGGAATTATACAACTATCGATGAGTGATGTTGAGGGGTTGTGATTGTACCGTTAAACTCCATCACGGGTGTTGAGGGGTTGTGATTGTACCGATAAACTCACCTTGTGTTGTTCGGTAGTGGGTATGAAGCGTGTGGTAGAACGCTTGTAATTCGCATATCCGATTGTGTCTTGTGTTGAGATGGTTTGTGTAACCCCCTTAGCCCGGCCTAGACGGTTGACCCGAACTACGAAGATTACACGGGGAAAAACAAAGTCAACCCGAAAGTCAACCTTGATTAACGACCCTTTTTTTTCTTTTGTCTTATCTAGATACTCATTAACCCTATTTGAGCACGCATGAAACATACAGGTGAATAGCACATCGATCGAACAACTTGAGGGACTCAATTGCACAAAATACAAATATTAGGGACCAAAATGTAAATTCTGGAAATTAGGAGGTCTTACCTGATTTTAAGGTTACCAATACTTAATTAATCATATTACATGCTTCCCTGTCAAATTTCACTTTAAACGGACATCTCAAACTCATAAAATTGCAATTACAACTTCCGGGACTAAAACGTAAAGCTTGCAAACTTGAACATCATTCAAATCAGTGCGCAACGGTCACCTGTTTCGAAACGGTGTTGACCGTTCCGAAACACGGGTTCATTTCGAGACTTGTTCCGAAACAGGGCCTTCCAGTGGCCAAACCGTTTCGAAACAGTCACCAGCCGTTTCGAAACACTAAGGCCATTACAGGCCCCCGTTTCGAAACGCCAACGAGTGTATCGATACGGTTTGCCCAGAAGCTGCAGATTTTGCTGGTTTTTCATGCATAAACCCAATCCAATACATTTTAAAGACCCTCTAATCATACCAACAAGTCATCATACATATAAGGTGTATGTTTGCAACCTCTAAACACATTCATGGCATCTAACATTAGACTTCAAATGTCTATAGGCGTGCAACCTAATATCCAAAACCAAACAACCAACCAAACTCCAAAACAAGCATCAAAAGGCCAATTACAAATCCAAAACATCAAAAGTATCATGCCCTAAAACTAGAAAGTCAAAAACATCTCCCAAAACACATTTTAGGTTCCCATTGCCAAATTACCAAAACTATTAGTGTATGAAAAACATCACCATACATGAGCTTAGTTCCCTTGGACACTCTTGCCTCCTTGTTGCCCTTTAGAACTTCAATTATCTGCATTATTGGTTCAACAGAGAGAGCGTAAGCACAATTTCTTAGTGAGGCATGCTCTAAAGAAACAACACAATAATGCATTTCATAAAACACTTTCAACAAAGCCTTTAAACACATACTCATCATTTTTCATGCAACCTTGCATACATAACAAGCATCTCATGTTTCAATATAATCAACACATCATATTGGCTTTCAAGTGATAACTCAACCATTTACAACTCAAAACACAATCAGATACACGGATTACAAGCGTTGTCCCATACGCTTCATACACACTACCGAACAACACAAGGTTGAGTTTATCGGTACAATCACAACCCCCCAACACCCGTGATGGAGTTTAACGGTACAATCACAACCCCTCAACATCACTCATCGGTAGTTGTATAATTCCACTAACGAGAACACGGGACACATAACACAAGATCCACACACGGACTTTTAACCACCGTTGTGATCTCACCTTACTCGTTAGTGTACTTGGATGGAGTTTACGGTACAATTACAACCCCTCAACATCCAAGGCGACTTTATTCACGGTGTACCCAATCCTATAGCCGGCTAACTATATCTGATTCAAGTACTTTTAAACCATTACATCACTTGCCAATATTAATCATTTATCATCAACAATTCACTGTTTTAAAGCATTAATCAGAGCCATTTAACATCATGCATCATTATGCATCAAAACCACATTTACAATATGTTAAACCAAGGATCTCTTACCTTGAGCATCCTTCAACATATGGCTTTCAAAACCAGCATTTACCATGCTAAAACATGCTTTCAAAACAGAATTTAAACATGCAAATTATAACCAATGCATCAAACCACATCATGGCTCATCCAAGAGAGTTTTCCCGAAAACTTACTCTTAAGCTTAGTTAAGTTGTTTAGACTTAAACTAAGCTCCCAAAACCTTCAAATAATGGTTTCAAATCTGGAAACCTAACTCCACTCACCAATTCCATTTCGCAAGCTCGCCGAAACGCCGATATGCCTCCGGATCAACTCCACAACTGTCCGAAGATGCCTCCCATATTTTAAACACATCAAAGCAGAGGATTATTGCATCATCATGCATTGAAATCTTCAGCCAACACACTCAAACTCGCTGCTCTACCTAAAGCCAACATTTCGGTTACCAAACACAACCGAAATCACCTCCAAACTCTTCCAAAACTTAACCCAGCCAAGATCCATCACTTCTAACCATTTCTAAACATCAATCAACATCCAAAATAAACCTAAACTCGTCCTTATACCTCCAGCTATAACAGAACACCAAGATCATCTCCAAAACCACCATTTTCATAAGCAAAAACTTAGGAAATACAACCTATTCGGGATTGAATTGATAAAACCTCATTTACATGTCATTAGACATCCAAAATACATTTAAGAATCATCTCAAAACAGAGCCCAAACAATCACAACGAAATTCTTCAAGATTTCTTCCAAATCTTGAGTTTTAAGCCAAAATCAAGTTCATATCATTAAAACCACTTATAAAACTTAGATTAAGGATTGATAACTTGGAAATTTCAGTAAAGAACTGAGTATTTAGAGGAGAAGAATAACCTTACCTCTAAATGGTGATTTCTTCTTGATTTGAGCCAATTTTCTTGAAAATCGAATGAGGAAATCAAAAGGATTTGATGCAAGATGGATTAGGAACTAATTGATGATAGAAATCTCATCAATTGAAGTGAAAATCAAAGCAAAAGCTGCTGGAGAAAAGTGTTTGGATGATGAAATTTTGAGAGAAAGAGAAATGAGGAAATTTTAGGAAAAGTTAGTTATGAAATTCTAAAGAGTGGTTTTCCTTTTTCTTTTAATTAATTAAAACATTAATTGAATCATCTAAATTAAGGAAAAATCTGGAGAAATCATTTTTGGGTAAATTAGCTCCTTAAAGATTCAAAGTTTCAATCCTTACAAAACAGTCACCACTAAACTTTTCAAAAATCGCATTTTAGTCACTATTCCAAAATGTAGTATTTCCAAACCTTATTTTGTAAAATTGATTACACCACTCTCTTATATATATTAAAAGAGGATTTTTAGATATTTTTCCATATTTTTAAAGCATCCTGAACTAGGCTTTCCCTAAAACCTCCTTTTATATTCGAGCCAAAATCAGACCGGTCCGATTCAGACCCTAAAATTCTAAGCCCAAACTTGGGGTGTTACAACTCTCCCTCCCTTAAGAAATTTCGTCCTCGAAATTTACCTGGAGGAAAGAGGTACGGAAATTGCTTCTTCATGTCATCCTTTCTTTCCCACGTGGCTTCCACAACACCTTTACCAAATCAATGGTCTTGCCTCGAAGAACTTTACTGTCCGAATCCAGAATTTCAACCAGCTCCTCATCATAGGTCAAGTCTGGATTCAACTCCACTTCGTCCACAGGCATAACATGCGAAGGATCCGATCTATACCTCCGAAGCATAGAAACATGAAACACATCATGAATCTTTTCCAACTCCTGCGGTAACCTCAGCTTGTACGCAACAGGACCCACACGTTCAATCACCTCGTATGGTCCAATGTACCTAGGGCTCAACTTACCCTTCCGGCCAAACCTCATCACCTTCTTCCAAGGCGAAACCTTCAAGAACACACGGTCACCTACCGCAAACTCAATCTCCTTACGCTTCAAATCCGCGTAAGACTTCTGTCGATCAGAAGTTGCCTTCAATCGCTCACAAATGAGCTTCACCTTCTCGGTGGTTCCTTTCAACAAAGACGACATCGAAACCAACTTCTGACCTGTTTCAGCCCAGCAAAGAGGAGTTCTGCACTTCCTCCCGTACAAGGCTTCATAAGGTGCCATTTGAATACTTGCCTGGTAGCTATTGTTATAAGAAAACTCCACCAAAGGCAAATGCTTCTCCCAAGAACCTTGAAACTCAATCACATAGCACCTCAACATATCTTCCAGCACTTGGATAACACACTCAGACTATCCATCCGACTGTGGATGATAAGAAGTACTGAAATTCAGCCGCGTGCCCAAAGCTTGATGCAAACACTCCCAAAAACGCGACGTAAACCTCGGATCTCAATCCGACACGATCGACTTTGGCACACCATGCAGCCGCACAATCTCAGCAATGTACAACTCTGCAAGCTTGTCCAAAGTATACGTAGTATGCACAGGTAAGAAATGTGCACACTTCGTAAGGTGATCCACAATCACCCACACCGAATTCTTTTTTTCGATGGCGACAAAGGCAAACCAAACACAAAGTCCATGGTAATCCTTTCCCACTTCCACTCAGGAATTCTCAACGGTTGCAACAACCCAGAAGGAAATTGATGCTCAGCCTTAACTCGCTGACAAACCATGCACTTACCCACATAGTCCGCAACATCTTTCTTCAAACCCACCCAATAGTACTCATCCTTAAGATCACGGTACATCTTTGTACTACCAGGGTGCATAGCAAAAGGACTACTATAAGCTTCAGTCAGAATAGTACGCCTCAACTCAGCATCATTCAGCACTACCATCCGACTCCCAAAACATAAAACCCCATCATCATTAAAACAGAAATCTGATGGTCTATCCTCAGCAATATCCTGAACATGTGGCACCAAAGAATCATCCAACAATTGTTTGTCCTTTATCAACTGAACCAAAGATGGTTTCACTTGCAATTCAGCCATAAGACCCCCATCTCGCGAAATACTCAAGCTGGAAAACATAGCCCTCAACTCCACTGCCACTTTTCTACTTAAAGCATCCGCTACAACATTAGCTTTTCCCAGATGGTACTCGATCGTCAGATCGTAATCTTTAAGCAACTCCACCCAACGTCGTTTCCTAAGATTCAACTCTTTTTGAGACATCAGATACTTCAAACTTTTGTGATCCGTGTACACAGTACACTTCTCACCATACAGGTAATGTCTCCAAATTTTCAAAGCAAAGACCACCGCAGCTAACTCAATATCATGCGTAGGATAATTGCGCTCATGCACCTTCAACTGACGCGATGCATAAGCCACCACCTTACCCTCTTGCATCAACACACACCCCAACCCAACATAGGATGCGTCGTTGTACACTACAGACTCTTTCCCTGATTCAGGTTGAACCAAGATAGGAGCTTGCGTCAAAGCTGCCTTAAGCTTTTCAAAAGCATGTTGTCTTGCCTCTATCCACTCATACTTGACATCCTTCTGCAACAACTTCGTCAAAGGTGCAGCAATCTTCGAAAATCCATCCACAAACCTCTGATAGTATCCTGCCAATCCAAGGAAACTACGGACTTCATGAACAGACTTAGGAGGCTTCCAATTCATCACCGCCTCAATCTTCTGAGGATCAACATGAATCCCCTCAGCAGAAACCACGTGACCAAGGAAAACAACTTCCCTAAGCCAAAATTCGCACTTTCTCAGCTTAGCATAAAGCTGATTCTCCAACAGCGCCTGCAACACAGTCCGCAAATGCCCTTCATGCTCCTCCTCAGTACGAGAGTACACAAGGATATCATCAATGAACACCACAACAAACTTGTCCAAGTATTCATGGAACACTCTATTCATCATGTCCATAAAAGCTGCAGGAGCATTCGTCAAGCCAAAAAGCATCACAAGGAACTCATAATGCCCATACCTCGTCCTAAAAGTTGTTTTTGGCACATCCACATCCTTCAGCTTAAGCTGGTAATAACCTAACCTTAAGTCAATCTTAGAGAACAAAGCCGCTCCCCGAAATTGATCAAAAAGATCATCAATCCTCGGCAAAGGATACCAATTCTTGATAGTCAACTTGTTCAACTGATGATAATCGATGCACATTCTCATAGTGTCATCCTTCTTCTTCACAAACAAGACCGGTGCACCCCAAGGTGACACACTCAGCCAAATGAAACCACGATCAAGCAACTCCTGAAGTTGTGTCTTCAGCTCCTTCAACTCCTTAGGTGTCATTCGGTAAGGAGTAATGGACACTGGAGTTGTGTTTTCATACAACTCAATCCCAAACTCCACCTCTCGACTAGGAGGCAAACCATGTAACTCCTCCGGAAACACACCAGGAAACTCTCGCACAATCCTGATATCTTGGACTCGCAACTCCTTAGAGCTAGGATTCATCACAAAGGCTAGATAGGCCTCACAACCTTGCCTCAGCATACGGCTCGCTTCTAACGAAGACACCACATTTGCAAGAAACTTCACATTCTCACCAACTACCACTACATCGTAATCATCCGCAAGCTTCAACGAAACTCGCTTGTTCTCAAAATCCACCACAGCTCGATGTTCAACAAGCCAATCCATTCCAAGGATTACATCAAAACCATAGAATGGAAATTCCATGAGATCAACAAGAAAAACATGGTTTTGTACTACCAAAGGACATCTTCTATACAACTTCCGTGTCACAACGGTCTCACCAAAGGAACTAGTTACACGCATACCAACATCCAAAGACTCAACAGGTAAACCAAGCAATTGAGCATGTTCACGCAATATGTATGAGTGTGTAGATCCAGAATCAATCAAGGAAAGTAATGATAAGGATTGCAAAGTAAAGGTACATGCGATCACATCCGTATCATTTCTCCCCTCTCGCTGAGCATACACTCGAGCCTGGCCACCACCCTCAGGTTGAACAGCCACCACATGCGCCACATTCCTCCCACCATCATCTCTGCGCTGGAAGTTACCACGGCCGCGCCCATGACCTCTCTGTGGTGCAACTACCTCAGGAGAACGTCCCTGACCACCACCGACCAACAAAGGACACTCCCTTCTCATGTGGTCTGCCGAACCACAATTCCAGCATGAATTACCGGTCACCGCTACAGGAGCCTGAACCTCCCTCGCTGCTCGAGGACAATCTCGCCTCAAATGACCACGTGATTCACACGTCCAGCACGTGTTCTGATCAGCTCTCATCCTATCTCCCTGAACAGGCGCACCATACCCTCCATTACCACGCCTAGCAGAAGACTGATACCTCTTATCTCGTCCTTTCTTGTTCCGTCCACCACCAGAACTATACTCAGCAGCTCTTTTGCTCGAGCTAGAACTAACACCTCTGGGAGACAGACCCAAGTTCTGCTCAATGTCCTTCGCTCTACACACCAACACATCAAAATCCGTATACTCAGCTGCAAGCATAAAGGTCTTCACGTCCGTCACCAAACCATATCGGAAACGTTCACACCTCTCCCGCTCATCAAGGATTAACTCAGGTGCGTACTGGCTAAGGCGGACAAACTGGACCTCATATTCCGCCACCGTCATGCTTCCTTGCGTAAGAGACATGAATTCTCTTTTCTTCTCATCCAGGTATCGCACACCTAGATACTTTCGCTTGATTGCGTTCAGAAAGAACGTCCAAGTCACATCATTGTCCTCCATTCCAGAAACGGTGGTCATCCACCACGTATACGCATCATCATGTAGCAGAGATACCACACAACCCAATTTCTGCACATTGTTGCAGTTCATTTGCCCCAAAATCCTCTTGGTGCTTTCCAACCAAGATTCAGAACCTTCAGGAGATAAACCTCTGAACTCAGTCCCTCCCAGACTGCGAAGACGTTCCAAAGGCAATCTCAAGTTAGCATCACCCGGATGCGCAGCTCCTTGAGCTCCCGCTACTGCTGCCTGAAAGGCTCCCGCAATAGCCTGAATCAAAACAGTCATGTCAGGAGCAGCTTGCCCCTGAACACCTTCAGGTCCAGCGACCCCAGCACCAACACCAGCATTTTCACCTCCAGCACCACCACCGTTGGGTGGTCCACCACCAGGGGAGGAGGTATATCAACAACATTATCGACATTCTCCTCATTCTCATTCTGAGCCATAGCTCTCGTATTCATCTTCATCTCTCTACGAGGCCCTATTACAAGAAAAACAATGCACTAACACAAATACAATAAACATAATTAGGCTCAACAAGGTAAGTAATCCAAGTACTCAAGCTCATTTTCCAAAAACAATCCCTTTCATTAGTTTTGATATGGCAATGGGTTCCCCTAACATGCTTCAACATAGCATATCATCATAATTGCAACCATACATCACAATTCAAACAACATTCTTTCATCCAAAAAGCATATCATGCAAAAACAAGTACATCACCCATATAACCATTCCCATTTACACGAGAACTCAGCTCTGATACCACCAAAAGTAACCCCCTTAGCCCGGCCTAGACGGTTGACCCGAACTACGAAGATTACACGGGGAAAACCAAAGTCAACCTGAAAGTCAACCTTGATTAACGACCATTTTTTTCTTTTTAGTCTTATCTAGATACTCATTAACCCTATGTGAGCACGCATGAAGCATACAGGTGAAAAGAACATCGATCGAACAACATGAGGGACTCAATTGCACAAAATACAAATATTAGGGACCAAAATGTAAATTCTGGAAATTAGGAGGTCTTAGCTGATTATAAGGTTACCAATATTTAATTAGTCATATTACATGCTTCCCTGTCAAATTTCACCTTAAACGGACATCTCAAACTCATGTAATTGCAATTACAACTTTCGGGACTAAAACGTAAAGCTTATAAACTTGAACATCATTCAAATCGGTGCCTAACGGTCACCTGTTTCGAAACGGTGTTCACAGATTCGAAACACGGGTTCGTTTCGAGACTTGTTCCGAAATAGGGCCTTCCAGTGGCCAAACCGTTTCGAAACAGTCACCAGCCGTTTCGAAACACTAAGGCCATTACAGGCCCCCGTTTCGAAATGCCAACGAGTGTATTGATACGGTTTGCCCAGAAGCTGCAGATTTTGCTGGTTTTTCATGCATAAACCCAACCAAACACATTTTAAAGACCCTCTAATCATACCAACAAGTCATCATACATATAAGGTGTATGTTTGCAACCTCTAAACACATTCATGGCATCTAACATTAGACTTCACATGTCTATAGGCATGCAACCTAATATCCAAAATCAAACAACCAACCAAACTCCAAAACAAGCATCAAAAGGCCAATTACAAATCCAAAACATCAAAAGTATCATGCCCCAAAACTAGGGAGTCCAAAACATCTCCCAAAACACATATTAGGTTCCCATAGCCAAATTACCAAAACTATTAGCGTATGAAAAACATCACCATACATGAGCTTAGTTCCCTTGGACACTCTTGCCTCCTTGTTGCCCTTTAGAACTTCAATTATCTGCATTATTGGTTCAACAGAGAGAGCGTAAGCACAATTTCTTAGTGAGGCATGCTCTAAAGAAACAACACAATAATGCATTTCATAAAACACTTTCAACAAAGCCTTTAAACACATACTCATCATTTTTCATGCAACCTTGCATACATAACAAGCATCTCATGCTTCAATATAATCAACACATCATATTGGCTTTCAAGTGATAACTCAACCATTTACAACTCAAAACACAATCGGATACGCGGATTACAAGCGTTATCCCATACGCTTCATACACACTACCAAACAACACAAGGTGGAGTTTACTGGTACAATCACAACCCCTCAACATCACTCATCGGTAGTTGTATAATTCCACTAACGAGAACACGGGACACATAACACAAGATCCACACACGGACTTTTAACCACCGTTGTGATATTACCTTACTCGTTAGTGTACTTGGATGGAGTTTACGGTACAATTACAACCCCTCAACATCCAAGGCGACTTTATTCACGGTGCACCCAATCCTATAGCCGGCTAACTATATCCGATTCAAGTACTTTTAAACCATTACATCACTTGCCAATATTAATCATTTATCATCAACAATTCACTGTTTTAAAGCATTAATCAGAGTCATTTAACATCATGCATCATTATGCATCAAAACCACATTTACAATATGTCAAACCAAGGATCTCTTACCTTGAGCATCCTTAAACATATGGCTTTCAAAACCAGCATTTACCATGCTAAAACATGCTTTCAAAATAGAATTTAAACATGCAAATTATAACCAATGCATCAAACCACATCATGGCTCATCCAAGAGAGTTTTCCCGAAAACTTACTCTTGAGCTTAGTTATGTTGTTTAGACTTAAACTAAGCTCCCAAAACCTTCAAATAATGGTTTCAAAGCTGGAAACCCAACTCCACTCACCAATTCCGTTTCGTAAGCTTGCCGAAACGCCGATCAAGCCTCCAGATCAACTCTAAAAGTGTCCTAAGATGCCTCCCTTATTTTAAACACATCAAAGCAGAGGATTAATGCATCATCATGCATTGAAATCTTCAGCCAACACACTCAAACTCGCTGCTCTACCTAAAGCCAACATTTCGGCTACCAAACACAACCGAAATCACCTCCAAACTCTTCCAAAACTTAACCCAGCCAAGATCCATCAATTCTAACCATTTCTAAACATCAATCAACATCCAAAATAAACCTAAACTCGTCCTTATACCTCCAGCTATAACAGAACACCAAGATCACCTCAAAAACTACCATTTTCATAAGCAAAAACTTAGGAAATACAACCTATTCGGGATTGCATTGATAAAACCTCATTTACACATCATTAGACATCCAAAATACATTTAAGAATTATCTCAAAACAGAGCCCAAACAATCACAACGAAATTCTTCAAGATTTCTTCCAAATCTTGAGTTTTAAGCCAAAATCAAGTTCATATCATTAAAACCACTTATAAAACTTAGATTAAGGATTGATAACTTGGGAATTTCAGTAAAGAACTGCGTATTTAGAGGAGAAGAAGAACCTTACCTCTAAATGGTGATTTCTCCTTGATTTGAGCCAATTTTCTTGAAAATCCAATGAGGAAATCAAAAGGATTTGATGCAAGATGGATTAGGAACTAATTGATGATAGAAATCTCATCAATTGAAGTGAAAATCAAAGCAAAAGCTGCTGGAGAAAAGTGTTTGGATGATGGAATTTTGAGAGAAAAAGAAATGAGAAAATTTTAGGAAAAGTTAGTTATGAAATTATAAAAAGTGGTTTCCCTTTTTCTTTTAATTAATTAAAACATTAATTGAATCATCTAAACTAAGGAAAAATCTGGAGAAATCATTTTTGGGTAAATTAGCTCCTTAAAGATTCAAAGTTTCAATCCTTACAAAACAGTCACCACTAAACTTTTCAAAAATCGCATTTTAGTCACTATTCCAAAATGTAGTATTTCCAAACCTTATTTTGTAAAATTGATTTCACCACTCTCATAAATATTAAAAGAGGATTTTTAGATATTTTTCTATATTTTTAAAGCATCCCGAACTAGGCTTTCCCTAAAACCTCCTTTTATATTCGAACCGAAATCAGACCGGTCCGGTTCAGACACTAAACTTCTAAGCCCAAAATTGGGGTGTTATAGTTTGTGAACTATCACTTGAAAGCTAATATAATGTATTTGAATGTAATGAAGCGAGAGATGCTTGAAAATGATGCGAGGTTACATGAGAATATGTAGATGATGCAAGAATGCATGTGATACTTGTTAAGTATGAACAAAAGTATATCTTCTATCTTGAATGGTGCATATGTGCATAGAATTTCATAAGTGCATTGGAGTCTTGTGAAGGCTTGTTTTAAAAAGGCATGTAATGCAAAATGTTGCTTTTGTAGTTCATGAGTTTGCATTTGTTGAATGCATGTGATAGATAGAAGGAACTTGGTTTTTAAAAGGCATTTTTGCCTTGAAATGATCTTTAAGCATGAGAAAAGTATGGTGTGAAGTGGAAGTGATTTCCAAGGAAATTGAGTTAAACTTCGCATGAGGTGTTCATGCATGGAAAGGTTTAAATGATAGTATTTGCAAGAATGTGGTTTGGGGTGAGTTGTTTAGCATTCAAAGTTAAAGGTTGGTTTTCATGTTGAGCAATGCATGATTTAAAGCAATGTTCTTTCAAAGGAGGTTTTCAAAAAATGCTTTGGTTTATTTAATTGTATCTACATTTAAAGAAGGTTTTATGATTCGCTGCATTGATGGTGTTTTGGTTTTGAGCATTCCTCACTAAGCATTATGTGCTTACGCTACTTTTTGTTCATCAATGCAGATATTTGAAGTTGGGACAGCAAGAAGCAAGGGATTCAAGAAGAGCTCCACTTGAGAAGTATGTCTTGGTTTATAGCTATAGATAATAAGGCAATGGGGGGAGAGTCTTTTATGTTGTTGTGTAATGAGATTGTTTATCTTGACCATGTTCGGTTTATGGTTTGAACCTTGTTGACGATCGCTTTGAAATATTTGAATCTTCTTATTCATATGTTGATATGCTATGCTCTTTGTTTTAAAAGCAAGATCATGTGTTGGATGTGATGAATGAGTAGGTGTGCTTAATGTTTGTAATGTATCTAGTCTTTGATGAAATTTGATAATTATAATGTTTATCTTGTTGATGATGTGTTGTGGAATGGTTCCAATTATGTTTGATGGTGTTTTGAAGTGAAAAACCAGAAGTTTCTGCTGTTTCTGGGCAGGGTGTATCGAAACACCCTTAGTTGTTTCGAAACGGGTGCTTGAAATGGCTTGGGCGTTTCGGAACGGCTAGAGGTGTTTCGAAACACTTTGACTACTGGAAGTGCCTGTTTCGGAACTGGTTTCGGAACATACCCGCGTTTCAAAACGGTCAACACCGTTTCGAAACGGGCGTACGACACGGGTGTTTCTATACGGGTGACAGCGTTACGAAACGGGTGACCGTTGGACAGATTCTGCATGCTTTACAATTTATCCCTGAAAGTTGTAATTGCAATTGTTTGAGCTTGAGATGTCTTTTTAAGCTGAAATTTGGCAGAGAGGCTTGTAATATGTTTAATTGCGGTTTGGTAAAACTAAAATCTAGAAAGTCCTTTTATTTTCCAAAATTTACATTTTGGTCCCTGAAAGTGTATTTCTTGCAATTGGGTCCTTAAATGTTTTCTGATCGCTGTGCTTTTCTCTTCCAAGGTTTTTGGGTTTTCACATGGGTTTAATGTGCATCTAGAGAAGTTTAAAAAGAAAAAAATGGTCGTTAATCATGGTTGACTTTTGGGTTGACTTTGGTTTTCCCCGTGTGATCTTCGTAGTTCGGGTCTAGCGTCTAGGACGGGCTAAGGGGGTTACATTTATTATTAACATTACCTTTACTATTATTATAACTACTAGTGTTTTGTTATTATTATTGTTGTATTATTATTATTATTATTACTCTCTATACTTATTATTATTGTTGTTGTTGTTGTTGTTGTTATTGTTATTATTATTGTTGTTGTTGTTGTTGTTGTTGTTATTGTTATTATTATTGTTGTTGTTGTTTTTGTTGTTGTTGTTGTTTTTGTTGTTGTTGTTGTTGTTGTTATCATTATAATTAATGTCTCGAAGTGGGTCTAGAAATACAAAATCAATATATATATACATGCCCAACTAAATAAATCCCAATACATAATGGTTAAAACCCAAGTCTATTAATAAAGTCCACTACAAACGAATTGCATGGCCCAAAAGACCCAAGCCCTAATCTGATGGTTAAAACCCTAATATGCATCTGTTTATCTTGCAGTCGCTCGATTCCAGCCGTCAGATCTAGATGAAGATCTGACAGTCCAGATGAAATAACAGAAAAGAAACCCTATGTGAACTTTTTTCGTTCCACATCTTAAGGATCGTGGCCGTCAGATCGAGGAGGCACCAATGGTCCAGATCACCCCTCTCGCGGTAGCCCTAATGCCCATCTAATGGGCTCGCGCCGCACGGATTTCGACCGTTAGATCAAGATATGATCTAATGGTCCAGACGCGCGATGAAGATTCTAGAAGCCCCACATCCTCCACGCGCAGCCTTTCCACTCCCGTCTGTTGTCCTCTCTGCTCCAACGTGCCCACACGCAACGTTTGGGATCACTCCACGTGCGCGTGCAGCGCACTCGACCGCCCTTACGGCTTCCTTCGAGACTAGTGGTCTAACACCATGTCATCGTTTTGGTACGAAGACGGCCACTTCCGAAGCCAACTCAGCGTCCACGCCCGCCTCTCGTCTTTGTCGTACGAGCCACGCATGCAAGGAAACAGACAATGGTCATAATGAAAACAAGGCAGAGGCAAAAATGGAAAAAATGGCAGAGGAATAACAAAAATCAGAGCAGAGCCGCGAATGAATCCAGCCAAAAATCGCACAAACCAATAGATTATTTTCGTTGCAATTTCATGTAAAAGAAAATCATGTAATATTCGGCTATAAAGTCGAATTAGAACGAACATGTAGAGGACCTTTTTCTTCCTTTTTGAATGCAAAGAAAAATAGGAGCAGAGAGCATTTTTTACAGAGGTAACCCATTCTCATAATCTTCACCATCGCGTCACATTGATAACAAAAAAAAAAGCAAAAGGTTTTTTTACCTCTTCACCTTCTTCCTTCGAAACGGCTTAGGGTCTTTCGCCGACGACAATCTCGGCCCTTCAGTGGCTTTGCATGGTGAGTCGGTTGAAGAAGATATGAAGTGTTTCCCCTCTTTTTGTTTCGTATCCGCTTTCGAGTCTAGAAAAGGGGGGTTTTGAGTTTCTGGTTTTCAAAAAGTAAATGGTGAGAGTTTGTTTTTTGGGGTTGTCGTCTAGGGTTCTGTATCAAAAAGGGTTTTTTGGGGGTCGTTTTGGGTTCATCAGACGGCGATTAGCGCCAGTCGGCGTTTAGTGTGTCTAGGTCAGGGGTTTTGTTATAGAGGGTGAGGTTTCAGAGAGGCAAAGGGTTCGTTCTGGTCTAAAGGGGGTGTTTTATAGAGTTTTTTAGGTCTAGGCTAGGGGGTAATTCGCCTTTAGTCCTCCCGTGTCGCACTTTTCGCGCATTAGGGGTCTCCGCGTCTTCAAATCTCGCCTAGGTCCTTAGGGTTTATCATTTTTGCAATTTCGCCCTGAGTCAGTCCCGTAGTGGTCTTTTTGTCCATCTCCTCCCCCGTAGTTTGTGTTCATTTCAAATAGGTGCTTTTTCGCTGTCTTTTTTTGTTTTTTCACGCATCTTTCAATTTTGCCACTGTTTTTTAGATTTCTTCAATTTGGTCATGTTTTTATTTTTATTTATGTGATGTATGCGGTATGTATGTTTTTTATTATTTGATATTATGGGTTGTACATTAGCATGTATGTGGATTGAATTCTTAAAAAAATTATAATGTGAATTTGTATAACTTAAAATGAATAGTTTAGGATCCTTTCGATATGAGATGTGTCATGTGATATACGGTAATGTTAAGCTCAAAATGTGTAATTAAGGTCTTAATGAAATGTTTTAAAATAATGTATGGTTTCGTACAAAGGCCCGATTTTATAAGAAAGGCAACAAAACGTCAATATTTTTATAAAATGCATGCTTGCCATGGTTTTTTTTTCTCGCTAAAAATGTGTTGGTAAATAAGTAGTATCCTAATTCAATTGTTAATTTGGTTTGCCTTAGTATCCTTTTAGTTTAGGTTTTGGGCTTTAGGTGATTAGAGTTAGGTTATTCGGGCTTGCTTAGCATAGGTGGGCTTGGGTGGTTAAGTTAGTCTTTCTAGTGTTTAGCTTAACCGATTTATTTGTTTTGAATCGTGTGCATGCCTCATAGGGGCACGGTTCGTACAATTATATCAGTTTAGGTTTAGAACCTAATTAACTTAGTGCTCTAACCGGTTAAATTCATCCTTGTCTTATTAGGATGGATATTAAGCCCATTAAATCGGTTATGCCATTCTTAACCTTTTTAGGACAAAATTAACATCATATTTAGATGGGCTAAACCAAGATAATTCATAATTTATTAGTCTTCTAGTCATTTAGGATTTAAATAATTTAGGGTTGTAATAGAATCACCTAATCTAATTAGATCACTAATCGGTCTTCATAATTCGAGCCTTTACGAAAGGGCCTTGGGTGGCCTTTTATGTGTTTAATCTCGAGCTTTTCTATGGCATGCATCTTACACTTTTCATTCATGAAACCGTTAACAATTTGGTGTTAATCAATTGAATTTAAACATACAATTTGGTGTTAACAATTTGGTGTCTATTAACCCCGGCATTTATGTCAAAACAGTCCAAGCTTAATGGATGTCGACCAAATATTTAGGTTAATTCTCACCGTCTCTAGGTAAGCAATAATTAAAAATGGAAATATCATGTCATCATTCCTTTTTCGCTTGCATCATGCATAAAGGTGACGTACGGGATCCGAACCCTAAACTAACACGACAGTCAGTCTTATATGACGTCGGTTTAGTCTATGGTCTTGTGTACCATTCTTTTTAATTAAATGCTCAATTAATTCTAAAGCCACAATTTGATAAAGCCCGCACTATTTATGTTAAACTTTCACTTAAGAACATCTAATTAAATTCACTTTAGACTTTAAGTAATTTCTATCGATTAAAGGCAACAAGCAATTTGGTACCGATTTCCAGGCGTGATGGGGGTGCTAATCCTTCCCCACACGTAACCAACTCATGAACACTTTTAAAATCTAATATCTGATTTTGTGGTGTCCGATCTACCTTAGTGGCCGGTGGCGACTACATGAGTTTTATTATTTTCTAAAACCTCTGTTTTTAAAGGAGAATCCCCTTTTAATTGATTTCCTAGAAAGTGGGACACTTAAAGGTTTTAGAAAAAAAGGTCATTACAAAATAGGATGATTGAACCTGCACTGGTGCCTTCTTCCTTGAAAAAACCAGTAAAGGACGAGTAGTGTCATGAACCCCTTGCTCGTTTCTAGGTGATGTTGGCTCGGTATCCTCGGGTTGTATGGAAGTAGGTTGGTTAGCAGGGAGCTGTTGTGTAGTTGGTTGGTTATTAGATGGAAAATCAATAGGGAGCTGCTGTGTAGTTGGCTGGTTATTAAAAGCATTTGTTGGGGCTGGAAAATCAAGGAGAAAAAATATGTCCTTATCTTCTCTGGATGAAACCTCCCCCTGAAGATAATGATGATTAAAGTAGTTTTCTTCTTCTGCAAAAGTGACATAAGGAGAAACAAAGTGTTTTCTTGTGGAAGGATTGTAGCATTTGTACCCCTTTTGAATGGAAGAGTAGCCAACAAATACGCATTTTACTCCCCTTGGATCAAGTCTCCCTATATTTTGAAAACGGTAGACTCTGAGACGATCCTTTGTTTATTTTTGTTCGCTTGCTTTGGAAGCAGCGACCATTGAGCTGATTCATGTATGCAGACTTCTTGAAAGTGGCGGACACTCAAACAATCCTATGTTTATTTTTTCTCCCTTGCTCCCTTGCTTTGGAAGCGGGGATCATTGAGCTTATTCATGTATGCACGCTTCTTGAAAGCGGCATACGCTCAGACAATCATTTGTTTATTTTTGCTTGCTTGCTTTGGAAGCGGTGACCGTTGAGCTGATTCATATATGCACACTTCTTGAAAGAGGCAGACGCTTAGACGATCCTTTGTTTATTTTTTCTCATTTGCTTTAGAAGCGGTGACCGTTGAGTTGATTCATATATGCACGCTTCTTGAAAGCGGGAGACGCTTAGACGATCATTTGTTTATTTTTGCTCGCTTGGGACGACTCGCTAATTGTTATGCCATGGAATGATTAACTAAATTTATAGAGCCAGCAGGCTACTGTCATATAAAAGGGATTATACAAATCGTGTGGGATTACAAAATGCATGTAGAAAAAACAAAAGTAGGGGATGAAGAAACGGACTATGAATGAGGTGTTAAGCATCATAGGGTTCAGAAATCCTTTCATTGGGACGATTCTGCACTTGTCTCGCTACCCCGCAGCAACTCCGTCAGCTCCCTTTTGCTCTAGTTATTCGATTCCTTTCTAAAGCTTAAGTTGTCGAGTCATTATGATTTTGTTTAAGATATTGACCTCGGGCTCATTCTGTTGGGGCGAAGTTTCTGTGGTAGCATTGTCACGATCCTTCTTCTTCTATGCTAACGGTAGTGAGAGGATATGGCATTGCCTTATCGTCTTTTGATCAGCCTGCATAAAGCCTTCCCCTGTGGGTGTGGGGAACTTAACCTGCTAGCGGAAAGGGGCTGCCATCATTCTAAGTTTCCTCATCAAGGGTCTTCCAAATATAGCATTGAACGCTGATGGATTATCGATGACCAGAAAATTGGCCATATGTGTGACTTTGTTATCATCATCTCTCAATGTTACAGGTAGTCGAATAGAACCCTTCACTTGATGGGTTGATTACTAAAGCCATACACTAGGCTAGCCAGCTTCAACTCTGAACCTAGAATTCCTATTTGGCTGAATGCGTTCCAGCTCAATACTTCTACAGCACTCCTTGTATCCACTAGGATTCTCTTCACGGTAAATCCTGCTATCCCCGCTAAAACAACAATGGGGTCCTTACCTTCTTCGTCGAGAATGTTATCCTCCTCTTTTTACGAGAACGAGACTCGCCACGGGTCTCTACACTTTAGTTTTTTCGTCATTGCCACTAAAACCGACATTACTCCCTGCACGTGCACCCTATGCTTGGAGCTTGACTGGTCCCACTTTTCGTCGATGTCGACTATCATGTATATGGTTCCCCTTTTATCTTGATTCTTTGTTTTGTTGTCATGTGATCTTGGTTGTTGGGCCTCCCTATCATCTTCGCCCTGTCTGTAGCGAGAAACAAAAAATCTCTCTAGTTTCCCCCTACGCATTGCGGACTCAATTGCATTTTTCAAATGTACACAGTCATCCGTAGAGTGGCCCTAAGCTTTGTAAAATTCGCATCTTCGTCCTAAGCGATCCCTGCGCTCACTCTCTCTCATCGGTAATGGCAGTCTTAAGATTCTTGTGTGTTCAATCTGGTGCAAAATTTTGGGAAGTGATTCTGTTAATTCGTGATAAGTTCTTAACACGGATAACCTTTCCTGGGTCGTCTCATGATGTTGACCTTCCTGTGTTTGCCGCTGTAACTGGATACCGCTCTGAACATACT
Source organism: Hibiscus tridactylites (assembly GCA_958450335.1). Taxonomy (NCBI): domain Eukaryota; kingdom Viridiplantae; phylum Streptophyta; class Magnoliopsida; order Malvales; family Malvaceae; genus Hibiscus; species Hibiscus tridactylites. Next base: position 18,492,535 of record OY288289.1, on the reverse strand, counting down.
ATGATCCACGACAAAATTGTTAGACTCCTCTACCAACCCCTAGATGAAGAGAGGGTCTGCCACGTTTGGGACCGCGATCATCCTACCTCTGGCTCTCAAGCTGCGAACTATGTGCCATGGCTCTCATGATGTCTGCCTCCTCATTTTTAGTGTACAGCTGAACCTTATCATATAGTTCTAATAGTGTTTTCGGTGGTTGATCCAGCAAAATATACTTGATATGTTGGTGCGAGGTACCATTAACGAAAGTGGATGCAATAAACTCGTTGGAGGCCATTTTGGTTTGCATGGTTGCGGTGTAAAATTGTTGGATAAACTCGCGTAGAGATTCGACTAGCCTCTGAATAACGGACATAAGGTACTTGGCGATCTTTTTAATACCTTATTCGCTAAAAATGGCTCATGAACAATTCCGCTTGTTGGTCAAAATTGGAGATTGAGTTCGCTAGGAGTAGGAGGTACCAAGCTTGAGTTGAATCCTTAAGGGTCATTGAGAATGTTCAGCATTTAACTTGGTCAGAAGCGCCAAACAAATCCATGTGATTTAAGAAATGGGACAGGTGATCTTGAGGGTCGTCTCTTCCGTTATACATCATCTTTGGGACCTTGAAAGATGTATACATGTAATGTTCTGAGATGTCTACGGATAAGGGATCATTTTGTACCTCCAAGGATTCCGAGAAGGATCTTCCTGCCTCTGGCTCTAGATGCTCTGAAAATTCTTCTCTAGCTGCTCCATTTTTGCTCTTAATGCTTGATGCTCGTCACCCTCTATATGACTATAGTCCATATCGTCCGACTCTTCATAATTCTCCCCCAGCTCCCGGGGCTATTCCTTTCCGGTTTCCTATTGGGGAGGAACTTGCTCCTCCTGGACCATTTTACCTCTAGCTTTCCCGAACAAATGTTTGATTAGTGTCTTTCTCTTCTCTTCTGCGATTATGTGTTGTTCAGCTCAGTCCTGCATGAACTTTTGTTATTGCTAATATTGTTGTTTCGACAACACTAAAGCTTCCTCTATGATATTATTTTTTCTTGCATTTCCAAGAATTGGTGGTTGCTTCCCTCTGATGGTAACGCCCCTCTCGTTTGTTGTGTTTCTTGCCCCGCTACAAACCACGGAAAGGGTTGGTCCCAAAACTGTTGTCGAAAATCTTGTTGGAACTTTCGTAGCTATTGCATAGTCGTCGTTGTTAGCTGACCCGTTAAGATGTTATTCTCCACTACCTTTTCATCGGCCACTGATGTTGGCCAGGCCGTCATAACATCATTCTCTAGGGGTTTTTCGCCAGAACTGTCTTAGCTGCCTTCACCCATCTTAAAGATTCTCATGCCTACTGAAGGATCTGAAGGTCACGTGTTCGTTTCGCGCTCGCCCCACCGATTGTTGATTGTCCAAATGGACAAGGATCGGAGACGATGGTCTGATGAGGGCCGAGACGGTTGTTCCTAGCCGAAGCTTCTTGTTGTTCTTATCTTTAGGATGGTGAAGATACTTGGAGTGGAGGATCTTGTTTCCTCTCGGTTGCATGCCTAGTTGTATACTACTTGGACAAGTGTCAAGATGGGGTTATCGTGGCGCATTGATTGGACTGGCTATGATTTGACGTCCTAGGTTCTCCTCTGTAACGACCCAAATTTCCGAGTCAATGTCTGGGCGTTAACCCGGGTTATGGACCCTCATGTTGGTTGGAGTAATTGAACTCGTTGGGCCAAGCCTGGGCCTAATTGGATGAGATTTGAACCATTTAAGCTTGGAAAGTGACTATTTTGAGGCAAGGAAGAAAGTAAGGGGTTTAAAGGGTAATTATACCCTTTTTAAATGTGGGCTGCCACGTGAGGTTAAGGGACAAGAACCCTTTTGCGAGATCATCTTTTCCTTCACCATTTTCTTTATCCAAATAATGCTATTTAATAGTTCGGTTAATAATCGAACTGAATTATCTAAAATCAAATTTTTAAAATTTTAACATTTAACCGATTATAATTTATTTTTGAAAAATCATTAACCAAACTATTTTTAGACTTTATTTTTCTCCTTTTGGGGTTGGACTTAAAATATAATTATTTAGTTTTAAATATTATGAATCATTATTGGACTTAGACTTGATGTTAAATATATATGTATATATATTAAAATTTTGGTTAATTTGATTATTTTGGTTAATCAACCGGTTTGAACCGAATTAGTTAAACTTTAAAAAATTAATTATTAAGCGATCGAACATTTAATTAACCAAAATAATTTTATCGTTTAATTCGTTTTAACTGAACTTTTGAATACTCTTAGTTTTATATATTGATTATGGACCAAAATAAGATGTAAAGTATAATGTAGGGATGCATGGTGTAACAATCCTCTACTGTACATGACATAACTCTTTATTTAATCCGGTTTGAAAATGTTAACCTTTTATTTGACACTTCTAAAAGATAGCCCCTATGTGATCCACCTCTCAACCCTCAATTTGAGCTTTTACTTTTAACCGAGACTCATTTAACCAATATTCATTTTATTTTTAAATTTAAACAAAATAGATTAATATATAATAAACCGACGGGGCGTGTATAAATAATGTCCCACCATATAATATCATATTGAGTTTAAAGTAAATCAAACAATATCAGTATCACACCGTGTCTATTTTCATATCAAACCAATTCCACTGATGGTAAAATAGATGGAGACATTTTATGATTAAGTAAAGACATTATTAAGGTAAATGTCGGAATTCGAACACATATAAAATGAGACAACATGAACAAGGACAGTGGTCCAGTAGTTAACAAAGCTCATCTAGTGACCATGGTACTACAACTATCAAGGGAGTCTAGTCACATCTTACACAAATATGGAAATGGTCCACCATTACACATAAACTCCGAGTTTAACCCAACTGGTTTTTCATTAAGAGCCGCATCCAACGGAGATATGATTCGAATCCCAACATCAGTAATTTCTTCAAATGACATCAAAAATTCAATGCTTTACCTTAGTAAAAAAAACTACACTTTCATGGGTTAAAAATAATGATAATAACAAAATGAATAAAGATAGAGACTTCATTTCACAAATGAATATAGGTGTAAAAGAAGCCCCTTTCCCTTTCTTCAAGTACTCTCACCTCTCATTTCCTTCTTGCTACTATGATACAGTCATCAATGGCATCAGCTCTAAGATTATAATAATTCCCCTTCCTTTGTTGTACTAAAAAAAACCATCAACTTAGGCTTAAACGGTGCCAAAGATGAAAGTAGAATGCTACTCTTTTGAGATTTTGCTAATTGTAAGGCAGCATGAAGTTTGATGTATTCACCAGAAAATAATATCTCGCCTGAAATGGTTTTAACAGTAAACGATGACCCGGATGTTTTTATTCTACAACCCTTCTGTAGAAAAGAAGATAAGCAGCGGAGGTCTTTATCTTCTCCAGGCCGATGGGATAAACATGGCTATCATCGAACTCGTACCATTGTCCGCCCCCATGCTACATCAGAAAACAAAAATTAGACTATCATAGCTTGTGCCAACAGGCAAAATCAGTTTTCAGTCTTTGAATGAAAATGAATATATATATATATATATATATATATATATATTTCTTCGACTTGTGCCCTAGACATTCTAGATGTCAACTCTTAAGGACGACAACATAAATCATGGTTAGGTCATTACTTACATGGACAAATGCAGTATAATGACCACCTCCCATGCTTCCATAGTGGTTACTGACTGCATAAAGCATGTAACGATTAGATAACTCGCCATTCCTAGAGCCAATATAATTTGACAAATCAAGATCGTCAATGGGGAAGTCAACAAATGTCTCCAGCTTGTTTTTCAAGAACTGGTTATACGAGAATCTTTTTAAATGAATAACCAGAATCTCAGGCAGTCTCCAAAGATCCAACTTTTTACTCGCTTGACGATGCTCTTTGCAGCCTGGACAGTACCTAAAATAACATTAAACAAGACCAGGCATTAGATAGACAATGGCATGCAAAGTATGCACAAGAAAAGTTTGATGACTGAAAAAAGGGTCTATGCTTGAATTTTATACCCAATTTTCTCTTGTATATATCCATATGTGTGTTTGTGTGTATAAAATAGGCTAGTGTTTCAAGTAATCATATAAACAACATAATCAAGGATGTTTGGAGGGACTAGCAGCAAATTATAATCATCTATCACACGCATTAAAACAAAATGACAGATCTTTTTTCCTTTTAATCTGGCAAAGAAATGCAGTGACTTAGAGCCAAATCAAGGGACGTAGAGGCCGGGCATATGTTTATTAAATCTAAAATCAAGAGAATTCTTAATAAACATAATACTAATGATGAGCTATTAGTTCATAAAAGGCATGGCATCTTCCAATAGAAAAGGAGTTTTTGTTTATCTTAAATTATGGGTTTTAATTATGTTTTCTATCACAAGGGAAAGCAAGGTCAAGGAAACATTGCAAGCATCAAAGTATCTGCAAAATAAGATTCAACTTGGTGATGAAAGCTAATCCTACGAAATAATGAACATAAATTCTAGTTATTTGTTAAGATTCAAAACACGTCTTAAGAAAAGTTATAAGAGACAAAATTGTAAACACTGACCACATGTCTTCTGGTCCAAGCGGCTCCTCCATCAAGAATGCGTGAAGACATTTATAAAGAGAAACAGATTCCTGGGGTTTCTTAGCAAAAGAGCATGACTTAAAGATCTGCGGTAAAGTGCTAAAAAGCTGTGTATCATACTTTTTAACATATTTTTCTGGCCAGGATGCGAGTACGTGTAATCTCTGGGACACGCCAGCAGCCGGTATCACTTCATCCATAAGTATCTGGGATTCCTTGATCATTCCCTTTTCGTCTGTTAAGTAAAATTGTAACTCAGCATCTGAAGGCGCAGAATCCCCATTTGCATCAGGGGGCTTTTCAAACCCATTTGGAACTGAAGATGATGCATCATGCTCTTTTGGAGAAATGTCTTCAACTGCAGTACTCTCAGAGTTACCACAGACATCTAAGACTTCTCCAGCCTGTGTCTGAAATGAATTTAGTAATTTCAGATATAGACAATGGATGTCAGATCCAGTGACAACATCAGAAAGCCTTGCTGCGAGAGGAATTCCGAATGTCTTCCAACTTGAAGTCAGTTTCCCAAGGATGTACTGCCTGAAATTATAAAATGTCGAAAACCTTAGGTTATAGATACACCTACAAAAACTAACGGACATTCACAAGACAAACCCAGGGTCTGTGATGCAGCTGTAGGTGAGTGGACAACAAAGATAATTTTTTTTCAAGTCAAAAGAAAACAAACAAGAATAAACAGGAAAATGGTAAAATCCACACGAGTATTTTACACCTTTAGAAGGTAAAACACCATGAGTAATGTTGAGAGGTAAACTAGAACTTACAATTTTTTTTATATCAGACATCACTTTCTATTATTAAGTTCAAGGGCGGATTGCATGAAATGAATCATTTCTATCAAATCGACAACAAATTATCAGTTAATAACTATATGAATCCATTAAACGTGATACAACCATAAGGAGAACCATAATTCCAAGTGCCCATCAAAAGATGCAACTATGGGATACTTGACCGACATATTTTCCAATTAACATGCGCCTTCATTAACAAGCATTCATAAATATAAAATATAGACTAGGAATAGCAAAATTTGGTAGTCATGTACACTCCAAATTTCTTATTTTCAATTTACAAGACCTCAAAGAGTATTCATTTTAATAAGAAGTAAAACAAGAGATGCAAACATGAAAATCAAATCTAAATCACGAAGAAGGTGGGAATGGGATGCTAAGAGCTGGAACAGTCCAGGTGGGAATTAAACAAACTTACTCTTCCATTTGCTGATGCGTAAACACAACTAAAGGAGATTTCTCGATGTCTTTATTTAATCGATAAGCAACCAGTGTATCATCGTCTCTAATCAAGGATAAAGAATCAGCAAGCTCTTCAAGATAACGTATAATTCGATGGTTGTATATCTGCAATATAAGTTAATGCTTACAGATTTATTGAACATTTATAAGCATAAAAACAGCATTAGTAACTAATCGAATAGATTCAGATGTTGTAAAGAATGCAATAAACCTCTGCCACCAGAAGGGTCTCATTAGCCCCCAAAGAACATGCAACACTTAGAGCCTGGATAAGGTCTTCAAATTTCCCACTCTTTGGGACAGTAATTGTAAACGGAGATGGTGGAAAGGTTTCATCATTACTGATGACAGTTACAGTCATTGTCCGCGATGTTGTTGATGGTAGAGGTAGTGACAGGTACATGAATGGATCAAATGTTACAGAGACCTTTCTGCATTCTGGACAAACTAAAGTTGATTTAAATTGACCCTGCAACAAATTAAGTGGAATAATAAACTTGTCAACAAATACAAGCAAACACCACATACTTGTATACTAAAATACAAAGTGTTACTTAAGATTGTAAACAAATTAGATCCAGCTTGTCTGATGTATTTGATTAACTAAACAAAAACAACCATGCTATAAATCAATACTTGAATAATTCATTCAATCTACAAGTCATGTTACCATCATTCTATAAGCACACAATAAAACAAAAATGAATATTGAATCTTCCAAAACGGGTGCTAAACTATCCCTACCACCATATCAAGTTGTCTATTGGGAATTTGATGCTATTCACTTTTTTCCGGTACTAATGCTATCTTCTACTATTATATGTCAAGTCGTCAACTTAAATCTCGCATTCTTTTCCTCATAACCAAAATCTTTAGGAATTCAAAAGAATGGAAATTAAATAAAGACCAAGTGAAAATGAAAGTGATTACTGTGTGAACCATACATGTCAAAGAAAACTTTCGATGAGTGCTCAGAACCAAGTCATATCATGGGAAAAATAAATTTACCTGGCACACATCAACAATGATAGAATCATTGCGAGCAAGGTGATTTTGCCAATATTCATCAGCTACTTCCTCATCTTGTCGACCCTCACTGTCCTTCACTTCAACATAAGGCTTACTTTTAACACGATTGAGATCCTCATGAAGTCCATCCAACAAAAATGCAAGAAGTTCCTAAGATAAAAGGCACATCAAATTAATAAAGAAAAACATGGAATTTGATAATATTACATTTACCACCAAAGGAAAAACAAAACTCAACTATTGAGATCAAGAAAATGTTCACCGACTTGAGAATCATGCTGATTGAAGCCACTAAACTGAGGAGCAAATCGAGCCAGTTTTGATTTAAATGTTCTTGGTGGCACAGGAGTTGCTCCAGGGGCCCATAACTGCCTCAATAGATCCCCAAAGGCAGAAGCAATCTCACCCTGAAAAATTTGCATGCTTAGTTCAAACATCATACTATTCTGAAAACTATGAAAAAACATGACAGGAGAGGAATTGAAGTAAATATAACTTACATTCATTCCCAAAGGATTGTCGGGATTTATTTCTGTAGTATAATCTCCAAGAAAATAGTCGACCACTTTTGGCGTATGAACCAAGCATTGAATGGCACTGTTCATGAAACAAGTGTTTCCGAGATTTTGTAATCCAGTCAATCCCAAAGAACCAGCTTCTCCGGATCTTCCACATAATATTGCAGCACTAGTACCCACAGAATTGGAGTTTGAATTGCCATTGAAACCATTTAACAAGACTGGAGCACCAGAAGAGCAACTTGCAGGATGTTGTCCTAACATTTCATCTTTTCTCCCTTCTCTACATTTCATGGAATCTGACAACCCATAGACCTGCAACTCCAGGAGAATCTACAGAAACAGAAGTAACAAAACATTATTGGCATGCATTAAAACTGCAAAAAATGATTTGTAAGAAAAGTAATTTATATGATATTCCAAATAAGATGAAGAAGACAAGTAGAGAACAGTATACTAAAACAAAGAGGAAAATCAATTTGCCCCTTGAATCAAAATTGGTTTGCACTCTGCCAAACAGTCTTTCTAATCACAGCTGCCATTATCTTAAGATTCATTCTATTGTCTTAAAATTTGAGTAAAAGTAAAATTACCTCAGTCCTCAGGTATATAAATTTCCCTTTTGAGGTTACATAAGATGATTTACTGCCACAAATTTCTCTTTGGTGGGCTAAAATTTGATGCGGACATGATTTCTAGAAATTCTAGCATAATACAGAAATCAAAGAAAAAATAATAGTCGAAAAGTTAATACATAACAAAAGGTTTAAATTGTATCATAAAAAGAGTCAGTCACCCAGGAAAACGGAAGCAGAACAAAGGGTAGGGCTGGAATATCCCTCATAAGTGTAAAGAAACACAGAACTCTCCTAAAGGAAACTCAAATGTCAATAATTGTCTCAAAAAGAGCAATCAATCTCACATTATTTAATCATCTCAATAAAGGATTCTTACAATATTTTTATTGAATATGTCCCATATGATGGAAACCAAATGGTTCAGCTGAACATTGAAGCATAAAACGTATAATGGAAATCAATGTTTGGAATTAGATCAATTTGTAACAATCATACGGGAAGTGAATTACATAAAATATTATACTGAAGAATAGCATTAGGAAACATGAAGATAGTGTATTCAGTTGAAGATTCTATATGCTTGAGTGGTTATTTTACGCCAAATTATGAACTTATGTAAACAAGGCATGCAGATAAGCACAATAGGTAAAGAGGCGGGTTTAAAAACTAAGGACCGCATCTTGGAGGGAAAGTGGACAGAATCAAACAAATAAGTAGGTGTAAACCAGTAACCCAAAAAATATATCTTACCTCCTGATCTGATTGGCATTGAGAATCTTTGAGAAATCCATTTCTCTCATTCATAAAATATAGAGCTGTCTGCCCAGAGAAGTCCCAAATGCGTAACTGTGGAACAGAGAAACATAAATAGCCATCCCATTGAAAAAGTCCACTGTAATGATAAGGTAAATTACCCGCTCAGAATCTATACTAAAGATTTTGCAGGCTCTTCTGAATAGTTCAACTGCATTGTCCTGTAAAAAGTGAAACATAAAGTTGGCACACAGAACCAAGGGCATCTGATATTGGAGGCAGGCTAATGATTCAGAAATATAAGAACATGTAAAACTTAACTAAATAAAAAATGAGAAATACATCTAGTAGTGTAGGTGAGAAAACTATTAAACTATAGCATGATTCTATCAGTTCTTTACTTGTATGAACATCTAAAATCCCAAGATGCAATCAAAATCTTATGAATGCAGGCAATCCGTCTGTCAATAATAACATTTCAAACCAAGTCATTACATTACATTACAATTTACAACACAGGACTCAAATCAGAAATGCATAGTCCTGTAACTGGAAAGATAATATAAAAAAAACACAACTGGTTCTATGGAACTAATTATTTTCTAAACAATGCTATTTATAACAAACAGGAACAAATAAATTACGCCCCTCTCCAGAGTGAAAATTACCATAGACCTTAAATGATATGCTGTCATACTCGATTGACATTTTACAATAACATATGGATAGATGGAAACATTAAACCTAAGATTTAGATATTATAGAATCTTTGGATAACCTAATGTGATATATCTTCACAGACTAAAAGTGGAAAATGGGTCAAATAAACTTACCTTTTTGCTAATTTTTACTCCCAACGAATTTGTTTCCCGTGGAATAGAAAGTCTTAGCTTCAACGGATACACATCTACCATGTCATCTTCAGCAGCTGAAAAGCTTTTTCCACCTTTTGCTGCAATTTTAGCATCACTATGCCTACATGGAACAGCAGAGAGTATAACTTGAGAGATATTATAAAGCTCTTTTCAGTTTCTAAGGGTCACGGAGAATTGATTCTTCAAACACCAGAACAAAAAACTGGTATCAGATTTTAGTAACTCAAACAAACGTTGCTTTTCACTCTAAAGTCCATAAAAGGAAGCTCCCTAATTCATGTAGTGTGTAGTGAACAAAAAGAGTTCAGAAAGCAGATCGTAAGCTAAATTCGTTTTAAAAGGTCGCAAGTAGTGCCACACAATTTACAGAAAGCGCGACTTACAGTAAAGTACATGTCAGGGTTTGGTGCAAGGATCCCAAAGTAGGATAAGCCCTCATGTTGAGAATTTGACAGCCTAGTTTTTTATAGACCTATTCTGCTGTTATTTCCAGGAGGATTGGAGACATCCCAGTGATTCAAACAGGAAGCAAATAGTTCACTTAATGCAGAAACTACACTTAACATGGAGATTAAGGATCTTTTAAAAGGTAGACAGATAAAAAACTAGAATGTACTCTAAAATTATTGCTTTCCAGTTTTCACTAATCCAAACAACTGGAGCAAAACCAAACTTCCAGGGAAGAACTATGTGGGGGTGCCCCCGAAGAAAATTTTTTTCACCTGTGTCCCCCTATTTAATTTTTTTTTTTTAATGGTTTATTTATAAATTTGCCCCCCCCCCCCCCCCCCCCCCCCTTTTCAAACATTTATAGTCACCATTTTAAACTATTTAAACTATTTAACACTCGTGGAAACAGTGTCTGATGAGATTACACAGGAAATCCAATCTTAAAACACTCACCATTTAAGAGCTTGCACCCACATTTCACCGGGAACCAATGCATAGTCCCTTCCTGAAACACCAACCTCTCCATTTTCACCATTGTGCAAAGAATCTTCCTCCTCCTTCCTTAAATTGAAAGCAAGATCCGAGTTGAATATGTTGTTGATAAACTTCATGGGATACGAGGTTCCCGGAGTTGCCGTATACAAGATCCCCCTCTTCGAATCAGATTCGCCAGAAGTTGAATCCTGTGCATCTTTCCACCACCTTTAAGAGAGAAATAAAAATATGAATCAACTCTTCGAACCAAATCTTAAAAGACAAGAACACTACAAATTTCAAAAAAGTTGGATATCTCACTTAAAACAGTCCATAATAAGAAATCCAAGAAAATGCTCATAAAATCTAACAAAAACCCCAATTGAACTAAAACTAGAAAAAGAATTGAAAGCATTATCTTTTTTGTTACTAAGAAAGTAACCCATTTTATTAAGATTCCAAATTACATTACCTACTCCATTAACAAAAACCAAATAAAAGAAAACCCCTTTTTTCTTTGTGATTGGATTAAATCGTGATATTTTCAGATTTCAAGAAATGTTTTGTTAGAAAGGAAACTGGCCTGAAGGGCACAAAGTAAACTCGCTGTTCATCGTTGCCGGCGCTGTTGTTGTTGTCTGAGTCCATCCGGAGAGTGAAATCGGAGGAATCCTCGGACGGAAGACCCACCATTTTCAAAAGAGAAAGAAAGAAAGAAAGAGCTTAACAATGAAGATATAAAATGGAATTCATTATTGTTATAATTTCTTTTCTCTATGTATTTTGAGAGAAGAGAATGCCGGATTTTGCAAAGAAAGGGAAGAAGCAAACAAAACTAGTGGAGTTTCTTTTTTCTTTTTCTCAAGGAGGAGGGGAAATCATATTCATATATATTATTGGGTTTATTTCTTTTCCCAGTATTTTTTGGATTGATGTTGGAAAATAGAAGCTTTCAGACAAATCTTATGGATTAAAAGAAAGAAATTCAAAGATTGGATTCGGTTAATTATGTTTGATCTATTGGGGATGGAATAAGTTGTTTATAGATTTTATTTATAAAGACTACAAAATTATTTTAAAATTATTTTTTTAAACATCTATTATAAAACATATATTAATGAAAATTACATAGATATTTTTAAAGAAATTATTCAATGCATACAATGTGTAGTCTTTAGACTACAAAGTTTTTTTATTTTGGGTAAACTATCTGTTTGACCACCAAACTATTGGGAAAGTTTTAAAATGACCACCATAAAAAAAACGCGCCATTTCAGTACCCAAACTATTAAAATGGGATTATTTTGGCCACCTGCCGTTAAGAGGCTAACGGAAGGTGACGTGGCAGTTAAAAAATTAAAGGTATAATTACACATTTGGTCCTTACTATTTACACATTTTTTCAATTTAGTCCTAATTTTAAACTAATAAAATAAATTAATTAGGTGGTGACACGTGTCAACACCTTATTGGAGGAATTTAATTATTTATATTTGATTAATAAATTATTTTCCTCCTCCAATCAGTGTCACCACCTATTTAAAGGAGAAAAACAAAGTTTAGCACAAATGCCATCCAGGGGATTCGAACCTGGGTGGTGTAGGTGCAAAAGCAGTGGCTAAGCCACTGCACCAAGCACAATTTTGCGCTTTAAAACACCAAATTCAATATATATCTTTTTCCGGGGGAATCGAACTTAGGTGGTATGTTCATCAATTTGCTTCGAATTCTATGCGAAATGAACTGTGTAATTATTGAAATTCAGGGCATAGTTAAAAACGATATCTTGAGCTTCTTGTTTTGTTTTTTTTTTCTTTTCATTTTGCAGCTAAAGCTGGATTGTTGTCAGGATTCCCTGGAATCGAATCAGTTCCTGGTCCTAAATTACCTGAAATTGAGTTTCTAAATCGCTTCAATGATTTTGTTTTCATTCTCAGTCTAGTTCATTAATATTTGTGCTTTATATTCTAGTTTGTTGACACGAGATTAGCCTTAAAAAACTGTGGTTTGATTATGCAGAAGAAAACCAGAAAAAGTATACTGAAAATGATGCAAGATTCAAGTCATCTCCCTTGCTGAAGCAGCTGTTAGAGCGGTCTAAGCAGAACAAAGAAAAGTAATTCCTTCACTTCAATTAAACTAATCTTTCCGAAATTCATTTGTTCTCTCATCTTTTGAGTTGATATGAAATTTGACATGTTCGAATCCACATTAATTGGATACGTATCTTGAAAGATGGTCACAAGAACAACTTATAAGCTACTACATAAACATGCGAGATTTTTTTATGCAAAAGCAGTGTATAAACATCAGAAAATAAAAAAGGATTGAAATTTCAATTCTGCAGGTTGCAGAGCATTTTATAGATGATGAAGATGAAGACAATGAGAAGGAACACTGATTGGAAAAAGATATATATTGAATTTGGTGTTTTAAAGCACAAAATTGTGCTTGGTGTAGTGGCTTAGCCACTGCTTTTGCACCTACACCACCCAGGTTCGAATCCCCTGGATGGCATTTGTGCCAAACTTTGTTTTTCTCCTTTAAATAGGTCCTGATTGGAGGAGGAAAATAATTTATTAATCAAATATAAATAATTAAATTCTTCCAATAAGGTGTTGACACGTGTCACCACCTAATTAATTTATTTTATTAGTTTAAAATTAGGACTAAATTGAAAAAATGTGTAAATAGTAAGGACCAAATGTGTAATTATACCTTTAATTTTTTAACTGCCACGTCACCTTCCGTTAGCCTCTTAACGGCAGGTGGCCAAAATAATCCCATTTTAATAGTTTGGGTACTGAAATGGCGCGTTTTTTTTTTATGGTGGTCATTTTAAAACTTTCCCAATAGTTTGGTGGTCAAACAGATAGTTTACCCTTTTATTTTTATCAATTAGAGATTTAACTCATTAAAATTTGATTTAAATTTTTAAAAAGTCGAGACGAATTATTTAATATCTAACTCAAAAAACTCGCAAAACTACTCAAAAATATATTATATTATATTGGTTAATTAGTGTTTGATTTTGGGGTTTGGGATTAATTCAAAGTTTGGTTTGAGATTTAAGGTTAGGTTTAGTTAACAATGGCGGATAGGTTTTGGGGAATAAGGGTTAGCAAATTAGGGTTTAGTTCGAGCTCCAATTTTGTTTCGAGTTCGATTCGTGCTTGATAACTTTGAGCTCGCAAGCTTTCGAGCCAAGCTTAATAAATTTAAGCTCGTGAGCTTTCGAGCGGAGTTAAGCTTAGCCTTGAGCATTTCTAGTATGAGTTGAGCTTAACGATACTCAAACTCGTTGGCTTGTTTACACCATGAATATATCTACTTGCACATACATATGAACTAATAAAAGAATTTGACCAAAATCAAATAAAAATATTTTTATTCAAGTTATTTCCTTATCAATTTACACAAAATTTTAATTTCATTAAAGGAAAAAACCATAAAACCAAATTTAAATGATTGTTTATTCATTTTTTAAAATTTTGCTAAATAGTTGACGCAAGGTTCTTTAGAGAAAAAAAATTGTAGTATAAAATTACGAAAATAGAAGATTTTATTGTCTTTTTAATAATAAATTGTTTAATACTTTGTTAATGTGTTGAATGCGAGTATATATATTTATTACAAGTTTTTTCATGCAATTAAAGGTTCTTTATAGTGTTATTTGATAAATGAAGCCTTAAGCCCAATGGAGCTTGGAACTGACCAATGGACCCTCTAAATAATACAGAGGGAAAATACTCTTAAGAAGTTTGGACCATGTAAAAATAGGGGAAGAAGTCAAATACAAAGCAGCAAACACAAGCTCTAAGGTGGTATTAGTTCTGCCTGGTAGGTTCAGTGGTCAAACCAAAGCCAAATGGAAAGAGAGGGTCGTAATGCGGATCCCCGACGTTCATAGGGAGCTGGTCGACCGTCTTGAACCATGTCCTTGCAAGCTTGCCGGTGAACCCGTAGTCGCCAAACAGAACATCAGCAACACCTTGGCCCTCTGTCCCTGGAAGCCAAGCGGCTACAAGTGCATCAATCGACGAGAGATATGGCTGCATGACAACCGGCCGACCAGAGATGACAACAACAACACATTTCACAGCCCCACAAACGTTGTAAATGGTGTCTGGACCCGGCTGGGGTATTGTAAGGTTCAGGCTGTCACCTTGTGTTTCTGCATAGGAGGGTTCTCCCACGACGACAATGGCATGAGAGAATTCACCGGATTTGACAAACTCTGCATCGGGGTTCTGACTGTAGACGACTTGAGTACTCGGATCAACCGTATTTTTGACAGCCTGGAGGATAGTCGTACCTGTTCCAACAAGCAAGATTGTACAATAACCAAGATCACAAAGCATAAGTTCATAAGGGCTTCAACAAAGGATTAAGCTAAGCGAAAACGATGATCAATTTCGATTTTAGCAAACCCCTTGAGTAGAAGTTAATGACAATGGAAAAATTCGGAGGCAATACCAAAACTAAGATGCTTTTCAGGTCATTTTATTTGTCAAAACCTTATACTATGCTTTTATTTAGTTCAAGAGTAAAATTTAAAATGTACCGGTTGTGAGATCATTGCCACCAAGACCCTGCCATGTAATGGTCCATCCGCCGCATTGATAGCCCAAGTTATCGGCATGAGTTCCAGCAACCAGTATCTTAGTTGCTTTTTTCGGAAGGGGTAACAATGGCTTATCAGCAGACTCGCCATTCTTCAGTAAGACAAGACTTTTCCTCACAGCTTCCCTAGCTAACTCCCGGTGTGCCTGTTCAAGCATTCATTTAGTAAATCTATCTGTTTTTTATTAATCAGTATGCGAATCCGGACGTTACAGATATGAGGATAAGACTTTGACACTAACATCCGATTCCAAGTAACACAGCCCACATTATAACAACAGAATGGATCTAATATACCTGACTGCCAAGTTGGCCGACCAAGCTGTTATCAGCCATTGGATTCTCAAAGAGACCCATCACGAATTTGACCCTCAAAATTCGCTTTACAGCATCATCAATCCGGCTCATGGGAATAATATTGTTGTTAACCTGATAGGTTAGGTCATCAATGAACTCTGTGAAGTTATAAGGAACCATGATCTGCACAACACCAGAGATTGCATTAGAAAAAAAAGAGAAACTCAACTTATCAAAGTAGCATATGCTAAATAAAGATTAGTACACCAATAGACTCAAACGTTTATATAGATTGGCATAGATAGTGCTAAATATTGACTGACCATATCAATCCCGGCACCGACTCCAGCTTCCACAGAATACGAGTAGTTGGCATGTGGAGGAGAGGTAATCCTATCAAGACCTTGCCAATCTGATATAAGGAAACCCTGAAATACACCCAAAGAAATTAATCAAGCCAAATTTAGTGAGTGGAGACAAATTTTTACTTCAAGTCATTTTTTGTTACCCTGAACTTGAGCTTGTTTTTCAGGAATCCGGTCACAAGATCGCGATTAGCATGCATCTTTACCCCATTCCAGCTGGAATACGATATCATAACCGTTGCAACACCCTTACTGATAGAGTTCAGATACGCAGGCATGTGGATGCTGAGTAGTGCGTTCCAGCTGATCACTGTATTGTTCTCGTTTATGCCCTTTGTCGTGCCTCCATCTCCCAAATAATGCTTAGCACAGGCTGCCACCTTGTTCCTAGAAAAAGGAATTACTTAATTGGGAAATTCTTACTCTCAAATTCAAAACATTGACACTTAATCAACCAATTTGAATTAATTACTTCATGCCTAATTCGAAAATGTACATTAGGAGAACCTATAAATCATCATAACTATTTTAACAAGATACTTTTCTTCCCAACAGTGGACTTCAGCCCATGGACCCTCTAGATACATGAAAAAATAGAAATATCTGACCATACCAGTGTCGGACACATACTCAAATCTGACATTCATACCCAAATCCGAGTAACATAGTAATTAACAACTTTGCAAGCAGCAGAACAGATAATGGAACCTCATCTACCTAACAAGGTATGATATAAAACAGATTGGTGGACCTAGTACTTTGCTCCGCTATTTAAGTCATGCTCTATATTTAGAGGACTAAATGGCCCACAATGAAATCCTACCACATGATTACACCTAAAGATGTCTACAAGATTTAAGACAAACTTGGGAAACCTGTACTATTCGAAATTGGCATTGTAAGTTGTATTAGTAGGAACACTAGACTTATTAAGAGGTTGCTTTATAATAAAGAGATTTACTTTCCGGCAACAAAGGGAACACCCTTTTTAGAATTGGCAGGGAGGTCTCCTTGTAAACCAGGTATAATCTCAGTCATTTGTTGAACAATCTTATGATCCTCGCTATAGCTTTCATAGCATCGACCCCACCTCGGATCCCTGCAAACCTGTGAATGATTGACGGTAAAAAGGCAAGGAAACAATTAGTACACACAGTCTATCCTTTTCACATATCTCAGCATTCAAGCAATGTTATCGTGTTTAACTACCGCAATGCATGGTGCAAAAACATATGGGATTCCAGTGGCTCTAACTTCAAGTGCAGTTGCATCTCCGATCTTCTTGATGAGTTGAGGATCCCTGCAGATTAAAAACAAAGTTCGCTATATGATTCCGATAAACAATTAAATGTCACTTTATACTCTCATTATTCTTCTTGTTGGAAATTCTCGGAATGTTGTCCATTTTCTTGATGTTCCGAAAAGCATAGTATGGAATACCAAATTCATGGTTGAATTATTCAATTATTTAAACAAGGATGTAAATCACAATTGCTCAAACTTTCACCCACAAATGCAGGCCAAACTTGCCTGGTCACTCCAAGACCAACATTGTGAGGGAAAATGGTGGCCTTGTACACATTGTTGTGACCATGAACTGCATCAATCCCATATAACATCGGAATCCCAAGACGGGTGGATAAAGCCGCCTTCTGCATAGTATTCACCATCTCAATCCAAGCTTCAGGAGTAGCTTTTGGAGCCGGTACACTCCCTCCACCACTCAAAACACTCCCTGCAACAAACCATGAAACCACCTCCAATTAAAAGACAACTCATTTTTCATAATCAAAACATCATTAACATAAGAAAACAAAAAAAAAATTGTTCTGCTTGTTACATATCCACTGGTAAATGAAACCAATTGAACAAATCATAAAGAAACTACCAATAATATACAATCTTAGAACAAAAAAAAGGCATGTAAGCAAAACATGAGAGAAACTAAAATGTGGAGATACTAAAGATTGTTAAAAGATGGATTGAATTTCATACCAATAAAGTACTTCTGCATCACATCTGGGGTGGCAACAGAGCGCTCGATCTGCGTCATTTGGCCAATCTTTTCAGCCAAAGTCATCCTATTCATCAAGTCTCTAATTCTAGCACCCAACGGCTGCTTTGGGTCTTTGTATTTCACATATGTTGCTTCTGTAACAGCTGCTAAGCAGCATAAAAGTAGAAATCCCAATTTGGGCATTGAAAATATCCCCATTTTTTCAAATCCCCAGATCAAAGCTTTTGCTCTGAAAGACCGAAGATCTAAAGAAAGTTAGAATGGTATGAAGCTAAAAATTAAAACTTTAAGTATGACTTTATAGAGAAACAAAGCAGTAGATCGAATATAACAGTAAAGATTCAATCTTGAAAATAGCAGAAAACTTTAGAAATCTTCTGTAAGCTGAAACTCAAATACTTTTGAAGTATCTTCGTAGTAGACTAGCTACCAGATAACTTAAAAGATGAGCATTTTCATTGTTACCAATCAAGTTAAAAAGATAAATAAGAAAGGCAAAGATGAACTAAAACCCAGTATCAGAAAAATGAATGCAAATGTTGTATCTGTAGAAGCTGTTTGAAAAATAAATAAAAGTTTGAACTTTGAACTTGAACTTGAACTTACTGGAAACAACTAGCTGGGGAACTACACAGGAGAGAGATGATAAGGTTGTAGTCCCAACTCCCAATGAGAGTGGTGAGAATATGAAAGTGTGAGCCCTTTATAGAAAATAAATGATCAGAACGATGGATGGTCCCATCTCCTTTTCTTCCGCTTCTACACTAGTCGTTTTTCTAACACTGTTTTGTATTTGTATTTGCTTTGTCTCCTCCGTTTATCTTCTTCCTACGGAATTCAAACGTGAAGGCTGATTCAAGTTATATATACATTTGAAAAAATATTCAACTTTATATACATTTTAATGATTTTCTTCATTAATGTTTATCTCGTGTTTGACTCTTCCCATTATTTTTATAAAAATTAATTTATGAAAAAGTAATAAACAGTAAGAAATAGAATCCCATCTATTTCTTAAAGGTAAATTACATCAATGACCACTTGATTATGGGAAAAGTTTCATTTTGACCACTTATATTTCAGTTTTTTCAATCATACCACTTTACTATTTAAATACTATCAGTCAAGTCACTAGTTGTTAAAAGTTAACGGGAAAGCTGACACGATAGTTAAAAATTGGTATAATTATATATTTAGTCCCCTTTATTTACATAAGATCAAATGTGTAATTATATCGTTTCTTCAACTACAACGTGTAATCACTAATTTTGTACAGGGTAGACTCGTTTTGCAATAACAGGCATCGTTTAATTTTAATAAGTTTATATTATATGCATGTAATTTATTATTAAAAAACAAAAAATTACTAAGTAATATTTCATATGTTACTATCATTATTTGTTATTACCCATTTGAAAAAAAGAAAAAAAATAGAAAAAAGAAAGAGAAAAAAATACAAACAAACAAAAATATTATATTACTATATCATTAGTATTATTATTATTATCATATGTTATATTATTATTATCATCATTATTTAGTATTATCCTTCTTCTTCTTCTTATTATTATTATTATTATTATTATTATAAAACAAATTTGAAAACTCAAAAAAATTAATTAATTAGAAGCTCAATTTAAATAAATAAAATAAGTCCATATGTATGTCAGTCTATATCACATTTGAAAAACCTAAAATATTACATATTTATACTTACTCCAATTTTAGCCCAACCTAATTAAAACCCTAATCTAATATTCTTTTGTGTCTTGCGTAGCTCATCCTCCACCGTCAGATCTAGATTAGATTTGACGGTCCAGATCGAGCCTCGAATGGAAACCCTAGGAGCCCCTCAAGTCCTTCAGCGCCGCATCGATCAAGACCGTCAGATCTGAGAGCGCACCAACGGTCTGGATCAAACGCGGAGAAGCTTCAAGAGCTCCCACGCGCCTGCGTGTTTGTCAGTTTGGCCCTCTACGCGTGCCTGGGCTACACGCCCGAGCCTTTCCAGCTACTCTCCAACGTCCTCTGGTCCCCCTCTCTCTCCGACGGCCAGGTCACGCATGCAAACAAGAAACAAGAATGTTAGATTTGTTACAAAAAATATTAGAGGGTGCATAAATCCAGCTAAAATAGACAAAGATCAACCAATAGCAATTTTTATTATAATTTTTATGTAAACAAATTGATGTAATTTCGGCTATAAAAACCAAACCCAAACATTGTAAACGGGGGCATCAATGGGGAATTTCAGAAATTAATAAAAAGAAAAAGCACCAAATTTTTAGAGGGGTCATCTTCTCGATTTTTTGCATTCATCGGCATCCTCATTTCGAATTCAAAAAATACACCAAAAAGAGTTAGGATTCTGTTTTTACCTTTCTTGCGTTTCGGTACTCCTTCGGTGTCGCCGTGTTTCCTCATCGGTGACAAGCCTCCCGATCTTTCTCAAATCGTGTGTGGTAAAACGGTGGGAAAAGGACGTCGAAAACCTCTTTTTCGAGTCTCGGTCTTTAGGATTTTAAAGGCAAAAGAGGCATTGTTATTGAAAAACAGTTTCGAATTTGGGTTTACAAAGAAAAGAGATTTCGAAAGGTATTTTTTAGAGTTTTCGGCATCGGCTAATGACGACCAGAACGACGACGCGCAGCGGTGCTCTCTGGATTTCAGAGAAAGGTGAGGGTTTATGGTTTGGTTTCAAGAAATGGGAGAAAGTGACTAGGTTGTTTTTCAAATAGGTTTTATACTGATTTTTAAAATAAAAAATGGTTTAATTCATTTTTAATCCTTCCGCGTCTTCATAACCGCCCCGCGGTCCTTCCGCATTTCAAAACCCTCTCCGCAGTCCCTCTAGTTTTTTAGAAGCTTTTAATTTCGTCCTTGTTTTGATTCTAGCCGAATTTCGAATGGTTTAATCATCGTTTTGGTCCGAGACTCTGGTTTTTGTTTATTTTGGTCCTAATGTCAGTGTTGTTCAACCCCCTTGTCCATCATGCATTTTAATTTTTGCCTTGTTCTTTTAATTTCTTTATTCTCGGTCCTTATTTATGTTGATGTTGTTGTTCACGCATTATTATGCCTTTGATATGTATATTGTGGCTTTGATATATGTTTACAATGTTTTTGCGTATAATATATAGTTCTTTTTTTGCATAAAATATGGTTTATAAATATATGATATACAGTTTTTTACATAATATAAGGTATATGTATATATTTAATATATGGTTTAATAATATATAGTATATATGTAATATAAGGTTTTCTTATATAATGTAGTTTTAATATATATATATATTATAATATTTGATTTTAATGCTCATAGTATAGCTCACGTATGTTCTCTCAATGTGATGTGACATATACTTTTAATTGTCATTCATGTGACCCTTTATCACAATTACACGCTAATTAATTTAAATAATACAAAATGAGGTATTCATTAATTCTAGTATACGTGTCGTAACAGTCTTATTTTAATGGATATTGATCGAATATTTGAATTAATTCTTACCGTCCGAATGTAAACATTAATTTGATTTAAAATTGACAATATCATGACACCATACTTAAATGTTTGCATCATGCATAAAGGTGATGTACGAAAGTCGAACCATAAATTAGCACGGCAGTCAATTTTATTCGATGTCGGTTTAATCTATGGTTTGATGTATCGCCATCCTTATTAACTAAATGTCCAATTAATTTGAAGTCACCAACTTGATAAATCCCATACAATTAAAGTCAGTTTTCAATTAAGAACACTTAATTAAATTAGCTTTAAATTTCAACAATTTCCATCGATTAAAAGCAGTAAATATGTTGGTACCGATTTCCGGGCGTGATGGGGGTGCTAATCCTTCCCCACGCATAATCAACTCCCGAACCCTTTCAAAATGAATCTCTGGTTTTATGGTGTCCGGCCTACCTTAGTGGCCGGTGGCGAGTCTAAGTCATCGTTGTTTTCTAAAACACGAATTCTCGAAAGAAAATCCTCTTTTAAACAAATCCTTTTCAAAAGCGGGATATTTTGAAGTTTTTTCAAAAAAAAATGTCGATAGAGCATGGCGACTCCATTGGGAATCGAATTTTGTTTTATAAAAGAAAAAGAGAGTTAAACCAAGAAAATATTTGTTGCATTTAATCGATGGAAATTTTTGAAGTTTAATTTGACTTTAATGAGGTTGTTCTTCCTTGAAAATGTGACTTAAATTGTACGAGCCTTGATAATTGGTGGCATTCGAATTAATTCTTCATTTAATTTCTAAGGAATCACCGACATGTGTTGCATCATGATCATCAAGCTCTATACCCGAGCTTCGTCCCTTAAGTGGGAGTGAAATACCCATACACACGTGAGTATCCCTCAACGGGTCGGTAATTCACTTTCGAAATCCATGCCTTTGACACGTGAGTAGCCCTCCACGTCATTAGGTCGTGCTTTCCCTCGAGCCGAAACCAATTCGCAAGCTTGTAATGGGCCAGAATTGAGGTTCTTGTTGCCTTAGTGGGTGATAAGATAGGTTCGAATATCCTTGTTTAGAACCGAACCCATGCGTGAGAATCTAAGAATCCCACCACGTTAGAGCCATGCGGATAACCGTAGAATTAGAATTCATGTTGTTAGGGTTTTTAACGGTCTTGTTATTGTTAATTGCTTCTTTCCTTGCGATAAAATTTTTCCATTAATTATTTACTTTATTACTAACACGTTTCTTTCTTGGTGTTATTTTGCTTATTCTATTTATTTTTTTGCGTATTCATAGCATCTTTATAAGAAATGTTGATTCGAGAACAGTCCAAAATTGAAGGTTTTCGTAATGGGAGAAGGAGTCAATAATAATGAGTTGAAGAATTCCGAAGATCAAGAGTGATTAGGGGTCAAACTAAGACAAATAAGACATCGTTTCATGTGACTATGTGTCAAAACTAGCCAATTTAGTGAGCATTGGCCAAGTTGAAGATCCAAGTTGATCGAGTTTATTTCAAGCCCCTAAAAGTCAAGCCGTTTGATAGCCCAAGTAAGGAAAGAAAAGTGTACCTCATTGTATCCAAGCCTTAGCACAAATAGCCGTGGAGTTTTCGGAATACCATTGATTTAGAAGAAGAGGATGAGCAAAACCTATTGAAGATTGTACCCTATGTGCAGTTGTTTTCTTCTCTCATTGTAATGAGACTTGATCTCCGTTATGGAAAATTGTTTAATGAGGATGTTTGTTGATCAACACTTCTTTGCATTCATGCTCTCATAGTAGCATTATTTCATGGCATATTTTTCAATGATACTTTTTTGTACATTCATTTCATCATATACATCACTAATTGGGGAAAGTATTCGCCTCAGAAAATAGAAGTGAAAAGAGAATGACTTCAAGCCAATACAGTTTCAAAATCATGAATGACCTAGTGGCTAGGGTCGATAAGCTCGAACAGCTCCAAGAGCATTTGGTTTGGAACCAACGAGAGATAATATCATATAGGAAGAATTTCCAAGAGGAAACAAAGAAGCAAATTAATGAGTTGATGAGTATAATGGCCACCGTGAGCAAAGAAAATGTGTGAGGGAAGACTCCCTACCAAGGGTGAGTGAGAATTGGGATCGAGACTTCATAAAAGAAAAAATTTTGCCTACTGAAGATCAAGCCATCATCAACTAATATGAGGTAGACCGCACCACTTTTGAATGTCCCATTGAATTGGTGTTAGATAAGATCAAAGATTCCCTTTGAAAATCTTATCTTCTCCAACCAGATAGAGAACCAAATCGGAGGCAAAGAGATCAAGAGGAGGCCCCAAAGAATGTCAAGACCTCTCAATCTCAAACTATAGCCGAGGGCTCTCAAAGTTTGAATATGGAGGAAACAAATGGGCCCAAGAGAAAAACGAGAAATTCACCTCGCTACCAGTCTCATACAAGGAGTTGTATTCACAACTATACCAGACAGATTTGGTTTGGCCCTATCATGTGGCCCCTTTAACCCACCCTACCCTTCTTGGTATGTTGCCAATGCTCATTGCGAGTATCATGCCAATGTTCAAGGACATTCTGTTGAAAACTGTGTGGCACTTAAAAAGCTTGTCTAGAATACGATAGAGTCGAGTGCATTGCAATTGGGTGAGCTAAGCACAACCACTCGCAAAGGGCGTGACTCCCCGATTCTTATGAAGAGACCTCACCCAAACACTTAGTTTCATGGCCGCAACCACAATCAATCATTCATGTTTGCAAAGCCTCCGAAGGTTCTTCATCCGATTCTGATGACGTACACAGAATTGCTCCCAATACTTGTGGAAAGAAAACTTCTGACTCTGATGCAGTCCAAACCAAAGGGTCTTCCCTATCCCGTTGGTTACGATGTTAATGCCGTGTGTGATTGCCATGCGGGAGGTACGGACCACACCACGAAAAATTGTGGAGCTTTGAAAAACAAGGTTCAAAGTCTGATTAAGAGTGGTCTTTTGAAGATTTAAGAAGAATGAGTCGGAATGTGACTTTTAAGGTGTTGGTCCTCAATTTTAGTTTTTAGGAGTTCATGTTTAAATTTCCTCGCATGTCGCATCTCCTTTTAATGCACTTTGTTATTGTTTGCCCGAAGATAGCAAGGATCTTTCGTAAGGGCTTATGTTGTGTTTGCTTGTTTCAATTTCAATGAAAGAGACCTTTATGTGCATTTCATTTGGCAAGCATTTTATATTCTTTGATTTCTTTTAAACATTTCATTTATTATTTATTATTATGAGCTTATTTTTGCTTTCCCAAACATATATGTATATACTTTTGTAAGAATGAATTAAATTCAAATTTTAAAAATCGAATATTGTGAGGGTATTGCAAATAGGAACACCATATGTGCTATTTGGGCCAAGGGAGGAACAACAATGAGTGTTCAAGAATAATTGGCAGATCCCATTGAGTGAATTTTCCTCTCAGGTGTTGTTGTTTAAGGTCCTTGAATGAAGCGATAACCTTAAAACATCTAGCACCTGAAGACTATTTTTGATATCCATGTATGAGAGAACATTTGGCGTTCCTTCATTTCCCTTCACACAGAAAGAAAATAAGAAAAATATCTATTGTTGTCCTCGTTTGAGCCTGTTAAATTTTTCTTCCGATTGAACCCAAACCAAGGATCACCCCTACACCGGGGGCAAAAGAGATAGAAGTTTGTGGACAAATAAATGA
The DNA here is from genome assembly GCA_958450335.1 of Hibiscus tridactylites. Lineage (NCBI taxonomy): Eukaryota > Viridiplantae > Streptophyta > Magnoliopsida > Malvales > Malvaceae > Hibiscus > Hibiscus tridactylites. The sequence goes on along the minus strand of OY288289.1, from coordinate 18,467,467 downwards.
CATTAGATTTTGATTACGCTATGAAGATGATGCCTCATGAATTAGGGGGCAATAGAGGAGAATAAATGCATGGAATGCAACAGTTAGTTTATAGAAACACCAAAAGGAAATGGTGAAAGGAAAGTTTGTGCTCAAAGAGCCAACCCAAACCAAGTTGGAAGTTACCAACATAGAAGTTGAAGAAATCAAAAGTGAAAGCACTAAATTGAAAAGCATGGTTTTGTAAATAGAGAAAATAGCTATAGGAACTCTTCATGAACCTCTACTTAGAAGAGCCTCAAAAGATTGATCACCTTTGAATGGAAGCATGCATCAGTACAATGTGAAGGTGCAAGTTGATCCGAAGCTACACTTGACGAAAGGAAATGAGCTCTAGGGTGAAAACCCAAAAAATGGGCAGTCTAGAGCAATCCGAAAAATAAAAGGGAAAATGGTATTTTAACTGAGCATATCCAGAGCAGACAGTACGTAATTGAGATTTTCAGAAGGAATAAATGATCCTTGGTTTCACCACCCTTAAACACTTATTTGGGCCTGCATACCCTTTCTTTCGTAGCCATGAGCCACGACCTACATTACAAGCCTCGAAAGACCATTTGGATCATATATGGATATTTGAGTTAATTGAGTTTGTCTTTAGATTACATCCCACCTATCAGGGTTAACCTTTCTTTAAGGATTGCCACATTTCTAATGCCTGATTGAGATCAAAAAAGAGGGAAAGATGGGGAACGGTGAGTTAGTGAGTTAAAGAGAGCCACCTTAAATTGGGTAGAAATTAAGTATGAGAGTTGTTCCTCTCGGAAGATTAATAACCCAGTAAGGATTCCACATGTGTATATATCACCTCAACATTCATGGTCGTTTAAACAAAAGTTTTGCTTGGGTTGATCTTTTTTCAAAACCTAAGCTTGATTTCAATAAACATTGTTTGCCATGTTTTAAATAATAAAATTATTTTATCTATATCATCCTCATAAGTCTTTTGCATTGGAATGAACAAGTGTACAAACTTTTTCATATTGCTAGCACATATGACTCAAGGGAAGGCGAGTAATGCATAAGAGATATCTTCGGAAGCTCAACATTAAAGATGAATACCATATTTGGGATGACAAGACTGCATGTTAGTAAAGTGCGAGATTGTAAAGTCGATCTTTGCCAATAAGCTTTGATGATGGCGAAAGTGAAGATTGAACTCAAAGAGAGCTTAGGGGTTGGAGGGCGTGTACTTCTCCTAATGGTGAGATAGAAGAAAACTTGCCATGATGAGTCGAGGCGAAAAAAGAAAAGAAAAGAAAGAAACATTAAACCCTAAGCTTGAGTGAGGGCAATGTGAGAAGAATGAACAACATGAGAAGTGTTATGTTCTATTCTGATCGGTGTAATTTAGAATCTCCCTTCAAGAAGAACAAAGGAGGTAGATTCAATAAAGAAAAATGAAGATCGGACTTAGGGTCATGTGTCCACCCCAATGTTGAGACTCAAGAAGGCTCATCATAAAGAGTCAATCAATAGACAACAACTAAGACCTAATCGAATGGGGTAGTGCTTCGAAGGTGGATTTTAAGAGGTGACAAATTTTAGCCAAGCCAGTATAAGTTGGCCATATCATTTCAAGATAAGATAAGAATGAAGGCTCGGTGAAGACTGAAAGCCGTGGAAATCAAGGGTAATCAACCAGAAAGCAAGGGTCTTGCCTCAGCATGTCCAGAAATGAATCCATTCATGTATCATACTTAGTTAGACGTCTCTAGATTAAGGGCATGCTATTGGGTTTTTACGTGCTCGATTTCCTTCAACCGTTCTAGCTCGCCAAGTGTGGAGAAGTTGGATTTTTGGGTGTTTTAGTGGGAGGTGAAAAATAAGCAAATGATACAAGGAATTATAGTGGTTCAACCTTCTAACCAAGGTCTACATCCACTACCTTAGCTCCCCACTAAGGATTTCAACAAATTCACTCTTAAATTTTGTCCCCTTTTCTCGGCTTAGGAGGAAACTGTTACAACGATTAAGCTAACTACCCTTAGCATAATCAAACACACTCTTACAAGAGAAATTCTTAAGCAAACTTGAAATCCCTCTAATAGGTATTTGTTTGCACTATAAAGCTTTCACCCAAAACCTAAACACTTGAGCAAATTTAACAATATTTAGCTCACTATTGTTGTCTATACAAGAAATAGACAATTTAAGCTCTAAGACAATTTCTTGATCATAGTGTTGTTGACAAGTGAAGCATTAGTCTTCTCTTGATGCTTGTAGGTCCATTTTATACTCCTAATTGAGTTTGTAGCCATTGAGGACCGTTGGTGTTGTTTTGGAGCCGTTGGAGACTTTATTTCCCACCATAAATGTTGTTCTGCAGACGTCCATTTTGAAACAATCGAACCCGTTTCGAAACGCCCTTCTTCAGAACTAGCCGTTGAAGTCTGATGCAGCAAGCCTGTTGAGTTGATCGAACACTTGCAAATGGCCAAGAGGGGGGTGAATTGGCAATTAAAATTTTGGTGAAGAGAAGTATTGAAAATAAAAATGACACAAGGGGTTATAGTGGTTCAAGTTCTCCAAATGAACTCTACATCCACTACCTTAGTTCCCACTAAGGATTTTCAAACAATTCACTAATTGAATTCGTCCCCTTTTCTTGGATGAGGAGAAAACCTTACAATTTCGATTAAGCTTTCTACCCAAAGCTTAATCCACTCAAATACAAAGAAAGATTGTGGTAAACTCAAATGTTTCCTCTCAAAGGATAATTGTCTACCCAATTACAATTTCAACACTCCCAAACTCACAATACAATTTGACAATTGAAAGACAATAGAGTTGGGTACAAGAATATGAATTTTAATAGCTCAAGGGTTTGGATTTTTGCTTTGATGATGCTTGAATGTTGAATGGTTGTTGCCGAGCTTTAAAGAGCTTCATTTTATACCTCCTCTATTAATTCTAGCCGTTTGGGTGGTTGGGAACATAAATGGAGCCGTTGGAACCCTCTCTTACCACCATAAATGCACTTCTGCAGCTATGCGTATCGGTACGCGGGGAGGTGTATCGATACCTGTCTCAGAAAAGAAAGAGTCGTTGTGTGCAATAAATAATAGGTATCGATACGCGCGTAAGCGTATCGGTACGGGGTATCGAAACGGGGGTTTGACATATCGATACCTTTTTCGCAACTTAGCTCACTGTCGATTTCCGTATCGGTACGAGGGTTTGGCGTATCGATACAGGTCAACGACCATTTAAAATTTGGTTACCAAACAACTGACACCAACGGTCAAAATATTTAAACCGACTTATATTTAAAAATTTATTAAGGCCGTATCGATACGAGGGTTTGACGTATCGGTACGCCATTCAAACTCTTTAGACTTTTACACAGGGGCGTATCGATACGAGGGTTTGCCGTATCGATACGTGTTCCTCCAGTAGCCAACTTTGGTAAAAAGGTATCGATACGCTTGGGAGTGTATCGATACACCTGAACGTTTTTCAATAGTTTGGCCTTGGAACACTTAGAAAATATTTTGAGTTTGAGTTTTTTCAAATCAGTTTTAAAGAGTTGGTGATTTAAAACTTATTAAGGGACTTACGAAAACAATTTTAAGTTTTTCAAATTGATCCTTAAAGAATTAATTATATCAAAATCAAACATAGGTTTTACAATATCCCCTTTTTGATATAACAAAACTAAAACTTTAAAATTTTGACACTTTGAAAAACTTTATAAAGTTAACTCCCCCTTAATATAAGCTTGGTAACCTTTGAGTTAAAATCAAAATATTTGAAGTGTGTGAGCTAGTTTCTCTCCCCCTTTTTGTTAGATCAAAAGTATTGAGACAATAGATAAGTGCATAAACAAAGGCAAATGTATAAATAAGCAACATTAATATTATTGATCATAGCATCAAACTTAAAAACCCAAACAAAAACAGAAAATCAAAGCATAGGTTTATTCATAAAGCAAACTTAGTCCTAAGAACATAAATCAAAGATGCATAAAATAGAAAATCCTAAATGAGATGCATGAGATGCAAGAAGAAACGTCTAGGCATCATCTTCATCGTCTTCATCATCTTCGTCATCAATTCCCATTGGATCATTGTCCCTCATGCTATTTCGCCACTCATCATGGAAAGAGGAGATGGAAATATTCAAAGAATTGTGACCGCTTTCAAGGGATGTAAGGCAATTCTCCATGCTCGTCATCCTTGTATCAAAAGTTGTTTCAAGGGAGGTAAGACGATTATTCATGTTCGTGCGCAACCCGGTAAATTGCTCATTGAGGTAAGTCATGAGAGCATCCATGGAGGGTTGTGGAGCTTGAGGAGCTTGATCTCCTTGAGGTTCTTCAAATATGGCGGCGGCCTCGGGTGGTAGCTCGGCAAGACGAACCCAATTGCCATTAAAATAATGGAATTTTCCCCGTGCAAGAGATCGCTCATCAATGGGATCGGTAAGGGAAGTTGGAAAGTCAAAAGAGCAATCAATATCCTTTTTCATAAAGAAATAACTCAAAGTCGTACCATATGTAAAGGAGGAGATGAGAGAGGTTTGACGATGTTGCACATGATAGACGATTTCCCCAAACATGATTCGAGCTAGATTTGGGCGCTTTCGCTCACGGAAGCAACGGATCCAAAAATCATCCACTTGACGGATGGTAGAATATTTTCCTCCGGAGGGATGAAACCACCAAGACACCATCAAATGTAGGATCCGGTCATGAGCATTTAGGGCGGTCACGGAGCCACTAAGAACATGCCCCAAAGCATCCTCATCATCAATACCTTCATCCTCTAATTTGAAAACTTCACAAATAGATTTGACATCAAGGATGAATTTCTTTCCCATGAGATATGAGCTAATGGCGACAACTTCCCCATTGCGAGAAATACATTTGGCATTAGTGTAGAAAATCAAAACCAAAAGACGATAATAAAAACCGTGAATAGATAGGAAATCCATGAAGTTCCAACGACGAAGCAAAGGAAGATATTCAAATTTAAAGCGCTCCGAGTCGAGAAAAGGAATGGATATTACCCTTTCCGCATGAATCTTGTAATTCTCGAATTGACGAAAATATGCTAGACCCGTGGGACCTTCAAAGGATTGTTCATAGATGGTAGTGTAGTTCGGACGTGCAATCGCTCCAAGAGTGGATGATTCACTGGTTAGAGAAACCCTTGTACGCTTCCTCGATTCCTTTGGTGCCATGATCTAAAAGAGAAATTATGCAAAAGGATTTCTTCAATTTTGGGTAAAAACCAAGGTAAAAAAATATTTGAAGAAAAATTTTGAAGAACAAAAGTTTTGATAAAAAGATGAAACAAAACAAAAAACAAAACCAAAAAAATTGAAAAATAAAAAGAAAGAAAAGATTACCTTGATAGAAACTTGAGAGATTGAAGAAAATTCTAGCACAATTGTGATGAGAAGGAGCTTGAAGCTTTGCTTGATTCAAAACTCTTTTAGATTTTGAGTTGTGGTGTGAAAATATGAGGGAGGAAGAGCCCTTTTATAGGCAAAAACGGCTAGGGTTTTTAGGTTTTGAAGAGTTTTAATTTTGGTAAAAGTTGAACACTTTAAATGCCTTATTAAAAGCTGTCTGCGTAATCGAGTATCGATACGCCTGAGGTGTATTGATACGGGGGTAGAACCGTCATTTCCTTAAAAATGCCCGTTGGAGAATCGTATCGAAACGAATGAGGTCCGTATCGAAACGATTAGAAGCTCGTATCGATACGAGTTTAATCGTATCGATACCCGTTTAAGCAAAATGAATTCTGGGAATTTGAATGAAGAACACGTATCAATACGCGTAGATCCGTATCGATACCCTATGCCCAGAAATGCATATTTAGTTCTAAGAACAACCATAGGCTCGAATTTAACATCTCCTAAGAGTATGCAAATGATGAATGAATAATTCTAAGCATATTTTAATAGAAGCATACTCCCCCTAACTATAGGCATGGATATTTTCAAGAGTTACAACACATAAACATGCAATTTCACAAAATCAAGCATTTTTAAGCACAAAGAGGTTCTAAAAGGTCAAGATAGGCTAGCTAAACCTAACTCTCTCCTAAGGGACCAAAAGCGCTCTTTATCTAAAGGTTTTGTAAATATATCCGCTAATTGGCTCAAGGTATCAACATATTCAATAACAACATCATTTTTCAACACATGATCTCTAATAAAATGATGTCGAATTTCCATGTGTTTAGTTCTAGAGTGTTGGATGAGATTCTTAGTAAGACAAATGGAACTTGTGTTGTCACACTTAAGGGGTATGGTTTCTACTTCAACACCATAATCTAAGAGTTGTTGCTTCATCCAAAGGACTTGAGCACAACAACTCCCTAAGGATATGTACTCCGCTTCGGTGGTAGATAAGGCTACGCTATTTTGTTTCTTAGAGAACCAAGATACGAGCATACTACCTAAGAATTGACATGTCCCGTAAGTACTTTTCTTATCTATCTTACATCCCCCATAATCCGCATCCGAATAAGCATGAAGGCTAAAGGAAGAATCTTTAGGATACCAAAGGCCTAAAGTAGGTGTGTCTCTAAGGTATCTAAAAATTCTCTTAATGGCAACTAAGTGTGATTCTCTAGGACTAGCTTGAAACCTAGCACACAAGCAAACACTAAACATGATATCTGGTCTACTTGCGGTAAGGTAAAGCAAAGAACCTATCATGGATCTATAAAGCTTAGAATCAACACACTTACCTCCTTCATCTTTGTCAAGCTTTATGGAAGAACTCATGGGAGTGGCTTGAGGCTTTGCATTCTCCAAGCCAAACTTTTTGAGCATGTCATTCACGTACTTAGCTTGATTTATGAAGGTGCCATCCTTCCTTTGTTTGATTTGGAGTCCCAAAAAGAATGAGAGCTCCCCCATCATGCTCATCTCGAACTCACCTTGCATTAGCTTAGAAAATTCTTTACAATAACACTCATTAGTAGAACAAAAAATGATATCATCAACATAAATTTGAACTACTAAGATGTCATTGTTATATCTTTTTATGAAGAGTGTTGTATCCACCTTTCCTTTTTCAAAACCCTTTTCAATTAAGAAATTTGAAAGTCTCTCATACCAAGCTCTAAGAGCTTGTTTTAAACCATAGAGAGCTTTTGTTAATTTAAACACATGGTTTGGAAATTTTGAATCCTCAAAACCCGGTGGTTGTTCAACATACACCTCTTCATTTATAAAACCATTTAAAAAGGCACTTTTCACATCCATTTGAAAAAGCTTGAAATTATGGTAACATGCAAATGCAAGCAACATCCTAATAGCTTCCATTCTAGCTACGGGTGCATAAGTCTCATCAAAATCAATTCCCTCTTCTTGTGTATAGCCTTGAGCAACAAGACTAGCCTTGTTTCTCACTATATTACCACTTTCATCTAATTTATTCCTAAAAACCCATTTTGTTCCTATAATAGATTGATCATTATGCCTTTCAACTAATGTCCACACTTTACTCCTCTCAAATTGATTTAGTTCCTCTTGCATGGCCAAAATCCAAAAATCATCTTTTAAAGCTTCTTTAATATTCTTAGGCTCAATGCATGAAAGAAATGCAACATGATTCATTAATTTGAGAGATGATCTAGTAGTTACCCCCTTGGATGGATCACCCAAGATTTCACCACCTTTGACATAGTTTAACTCCCTTGGGTAAGACACCTTGCTTTCCTCAAGAGCCAAGTCCTTCAAGGCTTCAAGAGGTGGATCTTGTGAATCCTCATCTTTGGTTGGAATCTCATCCACCTTTGACGTTTGTCCTCCATCAATGGCATCAATGATTCCCACATCATCATCATCACAATATTCCTTCCTCGGAAGGAGGTTATCATCGAAAACAACATGTATTGACTCTTCAACAACTAGAGTTCTTTTATTAAATACACGATAGGCTTTAGAGTTTAAAAAGTACCCTAAGAAAATAGCTTCATCACTTTTAGCATAAAATTTACCTAAGTTTTCTTTACCATTATTCAAAACAAAACACTTGCAACCAAGAGGGTGAAAATAGCTAATGTTAGGCTTCTTAGATTTTAAAATCTCATAAGGTGTTTTCTTCAAAATTGGCCTAATCATTACTCGATTAATAATATAGCAAGCGGTATTTGTGGCTTCCGCCCAAAAATATTTAGGTAAATTATTTTCGCAAAGCATGGTTCTAGCCATTTCTTCTAAAGTTCGATTTTTCCTCTCAACTACCCTATTTTGTTGAGGAGTGCGAGGTGCGGAAAAATTGTGGCTAATTCCATTTTCATTTAAAAACTCATCGAAACCTAGATTTTGAAATTCGGTTCCATGATCACTTCTAATGTAAGAAATCTTAAGTTCAAGATCATTTTGAGTTATTTTCGAAAATGTGATGAATTTTTCTAAAGCCTCATCCTTTGTACTTAAGAATAGAACCCAAGTATACCTAGAGTAGTCATCTACAAGCACAAAAGCATATGACTTTCCACCCAAGCTCATTGTTCTAATAGGCCCAAAAAGATCCATATGAATCAATTGTAAACATCTACTAGTAGAGACATCATTTATGGATTTAAAAGAACTTCTAAGTTGTTTACCCTTTGAACATGCATCACAAATTTTATCGTTTGAAAATTTAAGTTTGGGTAAACCTCTAACTAGATTAAGGGAAATTAATTTTTCTAAAACACTCATGCTAGCATGTTCTAATTTTCTATGCCAAAGCCATGAGTCATGTTCATCATGTGCAACTAAGCATGTATGTGATGAATGAATGTCTTCTAGATGCACCATGTAAATGTTCCCTATGCGATGACCAATGAGTATTAGTTGATTTGTTTTAATGTTTACAATTTTGCAACCACTTTTATCAAATATAACATTAAAACCCTTGTCACACAATTGACTAATACTCAACAAATTATGCTTAAGACCGTTGACATACAAAACATTTTCAATGAAAATAGAAGAGTGATTACCAATGGAGCCTATTCCTTCAATGTGGCCTTTGGAGTTGTCACCAAAAGTTACCACTCCACCACCTTTAGGCTTTAGTTCCACAAATCGACTCTTGTCACCGGTCATGTGTCTTGAGCATCCACTATCAAAGTACCAAGAATTTTTGCTTGAAGCTTTAGCCTTGTAGCAATGCTCCCCCTACAAACAAAGAAATTAGACCTTGGTTTTTGGTATTCAAATCATTTTGGGTCCATGAGTGTTAGCCTTCAACAATTTGGTTCCCTTAGGAATCCAAGAAGCAATAGCATTCATATCATTAGAAATAATGAGTTTCTTAGGAACCCAAACACTCCTAACTCTTTGACCTTTAGCTTGCTTATTAAAATTTCTTTGTTTAGGTACAAAAGGTTTTTTTTTTACATATTGGGATTTAGAATGATTTCCTTTTTCAAAATTATTTTTCCCAATAACAATAGATGCTTTAAGATTATCCACTTCCTTTGTGTGATAATCTTGAAAATCGGAAAGAAGTTTTTCAAGTTCAAGATTTTTTGATTTAAGATCATTTGAAAGATTGACTAAAAACAAAACCTTCTTTTCCAATTCGGAGTTAGCTTTAGAAAATGTCTCATTTTGATTTTTCAAATCAGAAATGATTTTCTTGTTTTTCAAAATAGACTCTTTGTATTTTCCTTCTAACTCATCATACACTTCTTGCAATTCATCATAAGCTTCTTGAAGTTCATCAATAGTAAAATCGAAATTGGATAAATGAGAGTTTACCTTAGGTTCATCATCAATGGCCATGAGGCATAGGTTGGTCACTTCCTCCTCTTCCTCGGATGACTCATCGTCACTCCAAGTAGCAATTTGTGCTTTGAGCTTGTTCTTCTTCCCAAAGCTTTTCTTTTTCAATTGAGGACACTCGGAACGGATGTGACCCGGTTTCTTGCATTCATAACAAGTAATTTGGTCCTTCTCCTCTTCCTTTCTTTTACTCTTGAAGTCTCCATTTCTAATGAATTTTCTTCCACGATTTGACTTCATGAATCGAGTAAAACGTTTGGTCAACATAGCCATCTCCTCATCTTCATCCTCACTAGAATCGCTTTCTTGATGTGAAGCTTTTAGTGCGATTCCTACTTTCTTTTTCTCAACTTCCTTCTTCTCCACTATCTTCTTCTCTTGTTCTCTTCCCTTCCTCATAATCTCATGTGTGAGTAGAGATCCAACAAGAGCATCGAGCTTGAGAGTCTTCAAATCTCTAGCTTCAATAATGGTCGTTCTCTTGCCATCCCATGACTCTGAAAGAGAATACAACAACTTTCTCACTAGCTTGTCTTCGGGAATGATTTCGTCGAAACCCTTCAAACCGTTGACAATAACCAAGAACCGATCAAACATCTTGGAGACACTTTCTTCGGGATCCATCTTGAAGTTCTCATAGCTTAGATTGAGTAGCCCAATCTTTGTCTCCTTGACATCATTAGTACCCTCATATGTTGTCTCGAGGGTGTCCCAAACCTCCTTGGCATTTTTGATTGAAGACACCTTGGAGTAGATATCCGGACCAAGTGCACAAAATATTACATGAAGAGCTTTGTCATTCACTTGCATCCTTCTTCTTTCATTATCGGTCATTTCGGCTTTGACCTTTGGGACGAGTCTTTCTCCATCTCTCCTCATGGGAATGTATGGACCTTCTTCAACTACATCCCACACCATATAGTCGGTAGACTTGATGAAGAGCCTCATCCTATTCTTCCAATAAGGATAGTTATCCCCATTGAAGAATGGTGGCTTGGTGGTGGATTGGGACTCATAGTTGGAGGTGGATGCCATTGCTTGACTTGTTGTTGATCAAACTCTCATAGAATCGACTCAAGAGGGTTGTAATCCTTCCAATGAGTGTAGCTCTGATACCAATTGTTGAGTTGATCGAACACTTGCAAATGGCCAAGAGGGGGGTGAATTGGCAATTAAAATTTTGGTGAAGAGAAGTATTGAAAATAAAAATGACACAAGGGGTTATAGTGGTTCAAGTTCTCCAAATGAACTCTACATCCACTACCTTAGTTCTCACTAAGGATTTTCAAACAATTCACTAATTGAATGCGTCCCCTTTTCTTGGATGAGGAGGAAACCTTACAATTTCGATTAAGCTTTCTACCCAAAGCTTAATCCACTCAAATACAAAGAAAGATTGTGGTAAACTCAAATGTTTCCTCTCAAAGGATAATTGTCTACCCAATTACAATTTCAACACTCCCAAACTCACAATACAATTTGACAATTGAAAGACAATAGAGTTGGGTACAAGAATATGACTTTTAATAGCTCAAGGGTTTGGATTTTTGCTTTGATGATGCTTGAATGTTGAATGGTTGTTGCTGAGCTTCAAAGAGCTTCATTTTATACCTCCTCTATTAATTCTAGCCGTTTGGGTGGTTGGGAACATAAATGGAGCCGTTGGAACCCTCTCTTACCACCATAAATGCACTTCTGCAGCTATGCGTATCGATACGCGGGGAGGTGTATCGATACATGTCTCAGAAAAGAAAGAGCCGTTGTGTGCAATAAATAAGGGGTATCGATACGCGCGTAAGCGTATCGGTACGAGGTATCAAAACGGGGGTTTGCCGTATCGATACCTTTTTCGCAACTTAGCTCACTGTCGATTTCCGTATTGGTACGAGGGTTTGCGTATCGATACGGGTCAACGACCATTTAAAATTTGGTTACCAACCAACTGACACCAACGGTCAAAATATTTAAACCGACTTATATTTAAAAATTTATTAAGGCCGTATCGATACGAGGGTTTGACGTATCGGTACGCCATTCAAACTCTTTAGACTTTTACACAGGGGCGTATCGATACGAGGGTTTGCCGTATCGATACGTGTTCCTCTAGTAGCCAACTTTGGTAAAAAGGTATCGATACGCTTGGGAGTGTATCGATACACCTGAACGTTTTTCAATAGTTTGCCTTGGAACATTTAGAAAATATTTTGAGTTTGAGTTTTTCGAATCAGTTTTAAAGAGTTGGTGATTTAAAACTTATTAAGGGACTTACAAAAACAATTTTAAGTTTTTCAAATTGATCCTTAAAGATTTAATTATATCAAAATCAAACATAGGTTTTACAAAGCCGTTTCGAAAAACTCTTAATTCGTATCGAAACGGTAGCAACCCCGTTTCAGAACGGGTGACAGTTGAGCTGCAATTTAAAAAGTTGTTGGGAAAGTAGCCGTTGGGGAGGTTTTGACCGTTGGGCGTATCGAAACACCAAAGGGCTGTTTCGAAACGAAACCATCTAAAACGGGCAAGCCTTGTTTTCGGTACAAGTTTTGGTATTTTCAAAATGTTTCGATATAGGTCCCCCTGTTTCGAAACGATTACCTTGAAAAGTCTGGTTTGGTTACTTAAAAACGTTTTAAACCTTGCCAAAACCATTTAAAACATCCATAAACTTATTTTCAAGTTGTTTGGACTTAAAGGCACTTTTGAAATCTTTTCAATTTAGTCCAAAATTAATTTTCAATTATTATATCAAAACATATTTCTTCACATGCTAACTCACATCATCAAATCATTTTGTTTGTTTTGACAGATTTAAAGAATAGAAAAGATTTTGATATGTAACTTCCCGATTGGAGAGGTAGATTTCAATGGAGATGAAGAGTCTCTAACAAAGATTCGAAGAGTTCTTAATAAGAATAATTTGTCAACATGAGAAGATTAAAGAAATTTCAAGCTTCGACAACTTTGGAAAAGGAACCAAGAATTCGCCAAGGCTAAGACGAGAGAGTATCAGGTGCGAAATTAACAAGATCTGCGGAGAAAGGACAACAAGCTAGAGGCGAAACCCCGTAATGGCATCCAAAAGAAAGAAAGAAAGATAAGGAAAGAGAGAGAGAGAGAGAGAGAGAAGAGAAGAGAACAGAAGAGAAGAGAAGAGAAAAGAAAAGAAGGAAAAGAAAAATAAAAGAAAAGAAAAGGGGAAAAAGAAAAAAAGAGAAAAATAAGAAAAAGAAAGAAAGAAAAAGAGAGAGACGAGAAAAGAAGAAAAGAAAAGGAAAAGAAAGAAATAGAGAAAGAAAGAAAACCAAAAAGAGAGAGATAGAATAAAACAAAAAGGAAAAGAAAAGAAAGAGAGATAAAAGGAGAAAAAAGAAGAAGATATAAAAATGAAGAAAAAGTGAAAACCAGAAATAACACTTTGAGAAAAGTAAGCATAGAATGAAAACTTGGAAAGGCGCTTAAAGAGCAAATGTTCAAATCCCCTAAAAGGAAGAAACAACGACGGTTGAACCCGAATATAAGATGGAGTAGCGCTCCTAAGAAGAAGAAGAAGAAGAAGAAGAAGAAGAAGAAGAAGAAGAAGAAGAAGAAAGCAAGAAAAGGTCGAGATCGGCCGATTAGAGAAAGTAACCGAACAAGTTTGAGATGTTGCAGTTCATTAGAAAAGATTCTGAATCGCGACTCCATATTTGAAAGAGCTAATCTCAACGAGATTAAAGAGCTCCTAATGAGAAGAGCTCGATTGACAAAGGTCAAAGAGCTCATAGCGAGAAGAAATCGCTCAAAAAGATATAAAAAATTTATGGAAAGAAGAATTTGCCAGCCTTTCTAGGATTTCAGACGGTAGATTTCAAACTTGCCACATTATGATTTTAAAGCAAAGAAGGCAGATAAACAAAGCTCAAGGATTTCAAACGAAGGATTTCAGGTGAAGGATTTCAAATTCTCCACGTCAGGTTTTTAGAGCAAAAGAGGCATATACTTAAAGCTCAAGGATTTCAGACTCGCCACATCAGGATTTCAGAGCGAAAGAGGAAGATACTCAAAGCTCAAGGATTTCAAGTGAGATTTCAAACTCGCCACATCAGGATTTCAGAGTGAAGGAGGAAGATACTCAAGGCTCAAGGATTTTAGGCGAAGGATTTCAGACTCGCCATGTTAGGATTTCAGAGCGAAAGACACAGATACTCAAAGCTCAAGGATTTCAGGTGAAAGATTTCAAACTTGCCACATCGTGATTTCAAAGTGAAGGAGGCAGATACTCAAAGCTCAAGGATTTCAGGCGAAGGATTTCAAATTCGCCACGTCAGGTTTTTAGAGCGAATGAGACAGATACTTAAAGCTCAAAGATTTCAGGCGAAGGATTTCAAATTCGCTAAGTTAGGTTTTCAGAGTGAAGGAGGCAGATACTCAAAGCTCAAGGATCTTAGGCGAAGGGTTTCAAATTCTCCATGTCAAGGTTTTCAAAGTGAAAGAGGTAGAAGCTCATAGCTCTAGGACTTCGGGGCACAAGAGGCAGGTACGCATAGCTCCGACTTTTGAGGAAAAGGAATGGTGAATAGTTCTATATAGGAGGAACTCGCAACTCAAAATCTTCAAACAGAGAAGTGAGACAAAATTAGTGCTTATGATCTTTGCTTTATTCTCGTTCCACAAGTATAAGCAAATAGGGGCATATATAATCACTAATTTTGTCCGAGGTAGACTCATTTTGCAATAATGGGCTTCATTTAATTTTAATAAGTTTATATTATATGCATGTGATTTACTATTAAAAAAAATTACTAAATAATATTTCATATGTTACTATCACTATTTGTTATTACCCATTTGAGAAAAAGAAAAGGATAGGAAAAAGAAAAAGGAAAAAGAAAACAAAAATATTATATTGTTATATCATTAGTATTATTATTACATTATTATCATATGCTATATTATTATTATTATTATTATTATTATTATTATTATTATAAAACTAATTTGAAAACCCAAAAAATTAATTAATTAGAAGCCCAATTGAAATAAATAAAATCAGTCTATATATATGCCAGTCCATATCACATTTGAAAAACCCAAAATATTACATATTTATATTCAGCCCAATTTGAGCACAACCTAACTAAAACCCTAATCTAATAATCTTTTGTGTCTTGCGAAGCCTATCCTCCACCGTCAGATCTAGATTAAATCTGACGGTCCGGATCGAGCCTCAGATGGAAACCATAGGAGCCCCCCAAATCCTTCAACTCCGCATTGATCATGACTGTCAGATCCGAAAGCACACCAACGGTTCGGATCAATGCGGAAAAACTTCTAGAGCTCCCACGCGCATGCGCGTTCTTCGGTTCGGCCCTCCACGCGCGCCTGGGCTACATGCTCGAGCCTTTCCAACTCTTCTTCAACATCCTCTGGTCCCCATCTCTCTCTAATGGCCAAGTCACGCATGCAAACAAGAAACAAGAATGTCAGATTTGTTACCAACAAAATTAGAGGGTGCATAAATCTGACCAAAATAGACAAAGATCAACCAATAACAATTTTTATTCTAATTTGTATGTAAACAAAATTGATGTAATTTCCGCTATAAAAACTGAACCCAAACATTATAAACGGGGGCATTAATAGGGAATTTCAGAAACCAATAACCCTCTCCGCGGTCCCTCCAGTTTTTTAGAAACTTTTAATTTCGTTCTTTTTTTTATTCTAGCCGATTTCTGAATGGTTTAATCAACGTTTTGGTCCCGAGATTTTGGTTTTTGTTCATTTTGGTCCTAATGCCACTGTTGTTCAACCCCTTGTTCATCATGCATTTTAATTTTTATCATGTTCTTTTAATTTCTTTATTCTCAGTCCTTATTTATGTTGATGTTATTGTTCACGTTTTATTATGCCTTTGATATGTATATTGTGGCCTTATATATGTCTACAATGTTTTTGCGTATAGTATATAGTTCATTTTTTGTATAAAATATGGTTTATAAATATATGATATACAATTTTTTACATGTATAGGGAATATGTATATATTTAATATATGGTTTTAATAATATATAGTATATATGTAATATAAGGTTTTCTTATATAATGTAGTTTTAATATATATATATTATAATATTTGGTTTTAATGTGCATAGTATAGCTCATGTATATTCTCTCAATGTGATGTGACATGTATTTTTAGTTGTCATTCATGTTATTTTTTATCTCAATTACACGTTAATTAATTTAAATCATACAGAAAAGAGGTATTCATACATTTCGGTATAAGTGTCGTAACAGTCCTATTTTAATGGACGTTGATCGAATATTTGAATTAATTCTTACCGTCCGAAAGTAAACATTAATTTGATTTAAAATTGACAATATCATTACATCATACTTAATTGTTTGCATCATGCATAAAGGTGACATACGAAAGTCGAACCATAAATTAACACGATAGTCAATTTTATTCGATGTCGGTTTAATCTATGGTCCGATGTATCGCCGTCCTTATTAACTAAATGTCCAATTAATTTGAACTCACCAATTTGATAAAGTTCATACAATTAAAGTCAGTTTTCAGTTAAGAACACTTAATTAAATTCGCTTTAAATTTCAACATTTTCCATCGATTAAAAGCAACAAATATTTTGGTATCGATTTCCGGGCGTGATGGGGGTGCTAATCTTTCCCCACGCGTAACCAACTTCTGAACCCTTTCAAAATGAATCTCTAGTCTTTATGGTGTTCAACCTACCTTAGTGGCTGGTAGCGACTCTAAGTCATCGTTATTTTTCAAAACACGAATTCTCGAAAGAAGTTCCCCTTTTAAACAAATCCTTTTCAAAAACGGGATATTTTGAAGTTTTTTTTTAAAAAAAACGTCGCTACAACTGTCAGCTTCTCAGTTAGCTTAATTAAAATTATTTGAATTCAAGCGATACGTGTTGTTGGCGAGGTGACCCGTGACAATTTTGATCGGGTTGTAATTTATTTTGAATAATAAGAAATAAAAGGTTAAAAAGAGAAAACAAATCACTATTTTTAAATTTGTTAACTTTTAATTTATTTAAAATTTCATTTATTACTTCATATATAAGATAAAAATTGTGTTATGTCAACGGAATAAGTTTAAAATGAGCAACCTATGCCGTTACATATCATTTACACTACATAATTTAACACACAATTAGTTTTTAAGGTTAAAGAGTTATTTTTGTCCTTGAGTTTGACCAAAAAATCAATTCAGCCACTCGTCGAAAAACGCACTCTATTAAGCCCTCTAGTTTGCAAATTACATCAAAATGACCCTTTGACCGATATTGACCGTTACAATGTTAATGTGACAGTTAATGATGTTGACATGGCGGTCCACGATGCTAACGTCAGCACCGTTAATCGTCACGTTAATACTGTAACGATCAACGCCGGTTAAATGATCAATTTGATACAATTTGCAAACTGGAAAGCCTAATTGAGTGCGTTTTTCAGCGAAAGACTAAATTAATTTTTTAAACCGAATACAGAGGCAAAAAAATTAGCCAATTTTTAATTACTTTTAAATCATAATTAAAATTCTAAGGGAGCCGACATATAATTATCCATATTTCAAAACGAAATTAAAATTTGGGATAATATGTAATATTAAAGTTGATTTTGTAAAAAATGACTTTAAAAATATAATTGAAAAAGTGTCGAACATTAATGACTTCTTTTTACTATTATACCTTGCCAGATTTACCTAACCTAAACTCATCAAACTAAAAATATGTAGTAATATTTTTTAAAAACAAAAAAATGTAATGTTTAAATGACTCGAACCAACTTCATTTGAACCGTTAAGTTTATCTTTAAGCAACTTTATTATATTATTATTTTAATTAAATTTATGTTGAAAATATTCAATAATTTAAAGATGGGCAATATAATTATAAATAGCCCGATAGTGAAATTTATTACTTTTCTCTGATAAACCCTATTTAAGTGTAGCGCGGCAAGCTTTCATCTTTTTCTTTTAAGTAATTGGTGGCGGTTTTTAACTTTGTTATTTGTCAACCGCCGGATCCATTATTTACCTATTTTTTTATTTATTCACTTTGTTTCTTTTGTTTTTTAGTCTTTTTATTTTTAATAAATCTTCTACCATTTGGTACATTTTTTACTTATTAGCACGTTTTTCTGTCTATTGGCACTTTTTTTGTTTATTTATCCTCTTCAGGGTTGGATCTGACGTCGTCACAACTGATCAAGATGACGATCCTTTTATTATGTTGCTGATCTCTCTATCTCGGACCCTTGAACCAGATTTGGATACGTGATTACATCTATCGTTTATCCGCGATTGAGTTGTGGTAATGACCTTATTGTCAACATACGTTCATTGTAATATGCATTTGTTAATGTTGTTTGCTGATGGTTTTACCATCATCGTTGATTTGGGATGTTTGTATCCGTCTTTTGTTTTGAGTCTTTGGAGTAGGTTCTTTCTTGTTCCTTGTTTGGTCATCTTATGATCTAGAGCCGCTATTTTAGTTTTCTGGGTTTGTATATGAATTTAGGTGTTTGTTTACTTAGCGGTAAACTTTCATTATATTTTCGGATATTTTCTCGTTTAATAAAATTAGTGGATTCCTTCTCAAAAAAATTATAAATAGCCTTAATGTCAAAATAAGTGTCCAAACTATCATATTTTTTTCTTTTTAAGTGCCCAAATTATTTTTTGCTCCTTTTAGGTGCCAAAACTATCATTTTTGCCCCTTTTAAGATCAAACTGAGGCACCTATTTTCACACCAAAAAATGATAATTTGGGCACCTATTTTCACACCAAAAAAATGATAATTTGGGCACTTATTTTGACCAAAAAATGATAGTTTGGACACTTAAAAAGGGAAAAGTGTATTTAAAAATAATACTTTTAAAAAAAGAACATGCATAAAAGAGAAGCATGAGCTCTGGAAACCCTAGAAACTTTGAGCCCGGTGCCGCCACCCCTGGGAACCCTAGGAAACATCGTCGACTCGACGACGACCCGCCGGACGCCGGCGGCAAGACACAACCATCAGCACGTACCGCTGTGCACTCCTATAAGGATTCCCTTATGTCCGATGTCAACGCTAACTCGAGCATGCCCGATGAGTTTTTAGAAGACGATGATATTGAGCTTTTGGAGGGTGACGTGATCCGATCTTCCGAGGATGGAATCCCCTCCATTGATTTCTCCGATCGAATCCAATTGCTAGCGGAACGAAGTCTGGATCAAACTTTGATTGTGAAATTGCTTGGCCGACGCATCGGATACAATACCTTGCAAATGAAGATATATGAACTTTGGAAACCTAAACAAGCGATCAGATTAATGGACATTGAACACGATTACTTCTTGGTGACGTTTTGCCTCAAATCGGATTACCTTAAGGCTCTCACCGAAGGCCCTTGGACAGTATTTGGGCACTATCTAATAGCACAACAATGGTCGCCCGATTTCACGACTGCAACTCCTTATCCGACGCAGGTTGCAGTGTGGATTCGTCTTCCTAGTTTACCGGTGCTGCTATATAAGAAAAATCTGATTGAAGAGATTGGGGAGTGTATTGGTCCGGTCCTCAAACTTGATTACCAAACGGAACTAGGGCGTCGATGTCGTTTTGTGCGGATGGCTGTTACCATCGACCTTTCAAAACCTCTTACTTCCAAGGTTATCGCCAATGGTAACGTACAATTAATTGAATATGAATCGCTCCTGGTAATTTGCTTCAATTGTGGATTGTACGGACATGGCCAAGACCATTGTCCTACTGTGAAAACTGATGTGCCGCAAGCCCCCTGCTCAAAATGAGATGACAGAAGGCTTACCTGATCTAGTCTCGGCTGCCTCTTCTGACGAGAATGATGCTAACAACAGTGGGGCTGCTTCGTTTGGACCGTGGATGGTGGCGGAACGTCGGTCGCGACGTAGTGCTAAGCAACAAAGAAATCCATCGTCTACTCCAGCCGGTGTTTCCACTGGTTCCCGCTTCAGTCCGCTCACTGTTGAAGTCGCCAGCGAGAATTTTAATCCACCAAATGCCACCTCAGTTACTTCTCCTTTGCCGCAGCAGCCGCAACGCAAAACAGTTCAACCCTCATCTCTTAAGGCTCGGAACAAGGGTAAATTACCAGTCGCAAGTCAGGGGACTAAATTGGGTCCTTTGCGTAAGCCTCTCACTGTCAATCTTGTTGACTTCCAGCTCTATCGAAGTTCACGGCTAAATCCGCACATCAGCAGGCCTCTTCAAGCTCGAGTCCTATCCTCAATAAGTCCAACCATGTAGCCATTGTTATGTCCGAGAATGCTGATCCGAATGTGATGAACTTGGACCCGGTTAATAGCTCTCATGTGAAATCGCTTGACCATATTCCGATGGATAAACTCCCTGATCGAAAACAGCAATCTTTTGAACAAATTCACAGTCCACTCTCCAAGCCGCCAGACTATGATACACCAGGTAATTCTGATGGGAATGTTGTGCATGGTTCGACAGAGGACCGGCCGATGACGATGATAGAGTGATATGCTCTCCCCACTCTTGTTATTATTTTTATGGATTTAAAAATATTCTGTTGGAATGTGCAGGGTTGTGCTGATACGAAATTTATTCAGGCAGACAAGCAAATTTTGCGAGAAAACAAGCCTGATATAGTTGTTTTTGTTGAACCTCGTATTAGTGGGCACCGGGCTGAATCGGTTATTGCGGCTTTGGGATTCCCACACTCTCATCGTGTAGAAGCAGCTTGTTTCTCGGGAGGTATTTGGGTGGCGTGGTTTGATCTTGTCTCAGTCTCCATAGCCATCACTCATTTCCAGTTTATCCATTTTCGGATCACCCACAAGTCAAGTAATTCTTCGCTTCTAGCTATTGTTGTATATGCTTCACCGTCGGCCACGGGGCGGAAATTATTATGGCATCATCTCCACCATCTTGCTGCAACCATTCGCAATCCTTGGGTAATTTTTGGTGATTTTAACGCCACGCTTTCTTGGGATGATCGCAAGGGTTGTTCTCCTACAGCACGTCCGAGTAAAGACTTTCAGCATCTCACGCTTGATCATTGTTTGCGTTATATGTGATACAGTGGTCCGGATTTTACATGGTCACGGGGACTCGCTTCAGTATGTCTAGATCGCTTTTTATGTAACAGCTATTTTGATGAATTGTTCCCGGAAGCATCGGTTCAACATTTGCTTCGGATGCGCTCAGACCACCGGCCTATTCTTTTACAAATTGGTAACGTGAATCAAAGAACCTCTACTAAGCCTTTTCGTTATTTCTCAGGATGGCAATCGCATGAGGATTTCTCTCAGATGGTAATTGATAATTGGTTGCCGGGTTCCTCTATTACTGAGACCGTTCACTCATTCATCCTTGCTGCTGATACGTGGAATAAAACAGTTTTCGGGTATGTGGGTACAAAGAAGCGTATGCTCATGAGTCGCCTTCGAGGTATACAACGTGTTTTGAGTTCTAGGCCATCCCGTTTCTTAAAGAATTTAGAAAGTGAATTACTTATTCAGCTTGAGCACCTTTTAGATGAAGAAGAGCTTCTTTGGAGGCAAAAATCACGCTCGGATTGGATATCTCAGGGCGATCGGAACACATGTTATTTTCACCAGCGTGCAATCGCTAGAAGACAACGCTGTTGTATTAAGGTGTTACAGCTAACTGACGGTACATGGTGCAAAGATGATGCTGAACTGCAGGAAGAGGCAGTTAATTTTTTCAGTAATCTATTCAAAGCTGACAGTGCGACTTTGGGTACCTTTCCCATCTCTGGGCGGTTTCCTACTGTAAACCATGAGATGATGAATACTCTTGAGCTCATCCCTTCACCGGAGGAAATACACATGGCGTTAATGGACATGGCCCCCCTAAAATCCCCCGGGTGGGACGGTCTCCATGCTGAGTTCTATCAAAAGCAATGGTCGGTGGTAGGTTCGTCAATTGTTTCATTGATCCAAGACATATTCCAAGGTAACTCCCTTGATGTGGAATTAAATCGCACTATCATTGTTCTTCTCCCTAAGTGTGATCGCCCATCGTCTTTTGTTGATTTTCGGCCTATCAGTCTATGTACTGTGCTCTACAAGCTCTTATCAAAGGTCATTGTTTGTCGGCTCAAGCCTATTTTCCCTCTGATCATTGGGCAGAACCAAACTAGTTTTGTCTCTGGGCGGAACATCACGGAGAACATCATCATTAATCAAGAGGTAATTCCTTCTATGAGGTTGTCGAAAAATAGAACTAATTGGATGGCTATTAAGGTGGACCTTACCAAAGCTTTTGATCGAGTTAAATGAGACGTATCTTTGTATAATTCTCTAGTGGATGCGGGATTTCCGCCCACTATCAGACGTATAATTATGAGCTCAAATACGTCGGCAAGTTTTCAGATCCAATAGAATGGAGCATTGTCTCACCCTTTCTATCCGGAGCGAGGCATTCTTCAGGGAGATCCGCTCTCGCCTTGTATCTTTGTCTTGGTTATGGAGAGACTTGGGCACCTTATTAATCAATCGGTCTCTAGCTCTGAATGGCAGCCGTTCCATTTCATATGAAATGGTATTCCGGTATCGCATTTATTTTTTGTCGATGATTTATTTCTTTATGCTGCTGCTGATACCTCTCAGGCTTCGCTGATCCAAACTATTCTAGCTACTTTTGGTGCGTTTTCTGGTCATTGCGTTAACAGGGCCAAAACGCAGATCTACTTCTCGCCAAATACTCTCATTTCTCTTCAAGAGGATATTAGTTCCTCTCTGGGTTATCAATGCGTTGAATGTCTCGGTAAGTACCTTGGTGTGCCGGTGTTACACGCACGTATGAGGTGCTCAGATTACAATTTCATTATCGACAAAATCAAGGAGAAACTCAATGGTTGGGCTAGTCGCACTCTTTCGCTAGCCGGCCGTGTCACTCTTGCCAAGTTCATGCTTTCCGTCATTTTCGTCTACTTCATGCAAACTTCGCTCTTGCCAAAGAGGATTTGTTCTGAGATCGAAAAGCTCATCCGCAAGTTCATTTGGAGGTCGACGGAAAATGCTACCAAAGTCTCTTTGGTCAACTGGGAATCTATTTGCCAACCACCGAATCATGGTGGTCTTGGTTTCAAACGCATCCACGATTTCAATGTAGCCTTTGTCTTAAAGATTTTCTTTGCTATTGTATCCGAAACACATGCCCTATGGATTCGCTTACTCCAACAGAAATATCGCATGAATGAGCTTTGTCCCACTTCGGTTACTCGTCCATCGTGCACGCCCTTGTGGCGGGCAATCTCTTTGGCGTGGCTGGATTTGAGGGAGATTATTGCATGGTCGATTGGTGACGGACAAACAGTTAATGCCTTGGAGGATACTTGGGTCCCCACGCTAGGTCCACTACGGCAATATCTCCTTCAACCTCTTGATGATGGCTTGGGCACTATGAGCACATGGGATCTCACGGATGGCCATGAGGGTTGGGACCATGAGCATCTCACGTCCCTCTTTAATCCTGTCGTCATACCACACATTATGAGCATCTGTTGTCCTGATTTTTCGGATGTCTCCGACTCGCCAACATGGCGACACACTGCCACTCAGCTTTTCACGGTTAAATCGGCCTATGACTCCAAATCCCAAATGCTTTGGGACAACAGGGACCCTTGCTGGAAGTTGCTGTGGTCACTTTGTGTTCCCCAGCGAGTCCGTATCTTCATTTGGCTTTGTTTCAAGCAACGTTTAATGACTAATTTCGAGCGTTGCCGTCGCTCGATAGCTTCCTCTCCTCGCTGCCCTTGTTGCAATCTGGAACATGAGACAATGGTTCATGCACTTAAGGACTATGTCATCGCAAAACAGGTTTGGCAGCTCCTAATCCCTTCGAGTAATTATGCGTCGTTTTACACTGAGGATATACAGAGTTGGCTGCTGCAAAATCTGGGCCAGCAGCGTATGTTGCCATCTTCGGACATATGTTGGAATATTTTCTTTGCCTCCTTGATTTGGTGTATTTGGAAAAATAGGAATGATACAGTGTTCAAGAAATTACACGGTTACACCGGAGCAGCTCCTTTCACGTGGTGCAGCCTGGGAAAGATACGTTACAGAAGCTCATACTAGTATTGCCCCTTCTCATCGGTTGCGACCTCATGTGCATACTTGGTGTAGACCGGAGTCGGGGTGGGTTTCCAGGTCCACGGATGGTGCAGTATCGCAGTCGACCGGCATTGGTGCAGTAGGTGGCGTATTCCGCTCGGATGATGGTTCTTGGTTGTTGGGTTTCAACAAATTGTTGGGTATTATAAACCCGCTGCAAGCTGAATTGTGGGGGGTCCTCATCGGCCTCCGTATCGCCAGAGCGAAAGGGTTTGAACGAGTCCTCATTCAGGTTGATAACAAAGTGGCGATTAAGCGTTTGAGTCGCCCAAATGCTTCTTCTGATGTGAACCCTCTTATCCGAGACATTGCCAAGCTTCGGGGATTAGGATGGGCGACCGATGTACAATGGTTGCCACGAGACGACAATAAACTTGCCGATGCACTTGCGAAAATGGTCAGTCCCTTGGATTACAACTTGAAGATTTTCGAAGCCCCTCCGACACCTCTTATGTCTATTTTATTGTCCGATATGTCGCAACCGATGTAAGCTCTCCTGAGCTATCATTTTAATTCCAAAAAAAGGGAAAAAGTGTAAGCACCTAAAATGAAAAAACATGATAGTTTGGACACCTAAAAAGGGTAAAATATAGTTTAGGCACCTAAAAGAAAAAAATGAGATAGTTTGAGTACTTATTTTGGTATTTAACCTTATAAATAATGTATCACATCCATATCATTTTATAAAGGCTTAACCGTTAAATAAGTGCCCAAATTATTTTTTTCCATATAAGTGCCCGAACTATATATTGAACCAAATAAATGCCTAACATTTTTTTTTCATTACTCAAATAGGTGCCTCGCCATGACATGCGTTAATTTTTTTTATTATTATTCATTTTCTCACGAACCAAACAAGAAATTTTCTCACCCAAAATCCTCCACACAGCAAGAAACAATAATTTTATTGATGGGGTTGAAGCAAGTCTTTAGTATTTTTGTTGAAACCTAGATTTAGGTTTTTGAATTTGGGAATTTTCGGTTTTGGAAGAAAGAGAAAGAAAAGAAAGGTTTCTTTATTATCATAGTAAAAAGCAGAGAATGTATTATTCACACGTGTATAATATTACAAAAATATATTAATATATATAGAAGGAAAAAAGAAAGAAACGGCCTAACTAACAAGCCTAACTAACAAGGCCTTTAACCCTAACTAACAAACTAATAATCTTAACACCCCCCCTCAAGTTGGAGCATATATGCTTTGGATGCCCAACTTGATTATGAATTCCTTGAAAACAGCTGGTGGAAGTGCCTTTGTAAAACAGTCTGCTAACTGATTTGAAGAAGAAACCGGCAGCAATCGTAGCAATCCTTGTTGAATCTTTTCCCGGATCAAGTGACAATCAATTTCGATATATTTTGTCCTCTCATGCTGGACTGGATTTTCTGCAATTTTAATTGCAGACAGGTTATCACAATAAAGATTAACTGAAGAAAAAGAAAGCTGCAAATCATTCATTAAGTACACAAGCCATTGAAGTTCACATGCTACAGCAGCTAAAGCCTTATACTCAGCTTCTGTGGAAGATCTAGAGATGGTGGGTTGTTTCTTGGATTTCCATGAAACTAAAGCATCCCCTAAAAAATACAAAAGCCTGTAGTGGACTTCCTAGAGTCAGGGCAAGATGCCCAATCTGAATCAGAGAAGGCACTTAGCTTCAGATTATTATTAGCAGGGAAGAATAGCCCTTGACCAGGATTACTCTTTAAGTACCTCAAAATTCTATGAACAGCAGCTAAGTGAATGTCAGTAGGTGCAGCTAAGAACTGAGACAACCTATGAACAACAAATGTAATATCTGGCCTAGTATTTGTCAAATAAAGAAGTTTTCCAATTAACCTTCTATATGAAGTGATGTCTGTTAAAGGAATACCATCAGTTCTAGAAAGTTTTTGTTTATCATTAAAGGGTGTAGGAGCAGGTTTAGATCCTGAGAAACTTGTTTCCTCTAAAAGTTCAAGAACATACTTCCTTTGACACAAGTTTATCCCTTGTTTGGTTCTTGCTACTTCTAATCCTAAAAAGAATTTCAATTCTCCTAGGTCTTTGATTTTAAAAGTAGCATTTAGAAAATTCTTTATTTGATCTATAGCAACCATACTAGGGCTAAGAAGAAGAATATCATCAACATATACAGCTAATGCAATAAAATCAGAACCAGTGCCTTTCAAAAACAGAGAAGTATCAGAAGAAGCTTGATGAAAACCTTGTTCTTTTAAGGAAAAAGTCAGTCTCTCATTCCACTGCCTACTGGCTTGTTTAAGCCCATACAAACTCTTTTGCAGTTTACAAACAAGACTAGGCTTACTAGGAATGAAACCAAGTGGCAAGTCCATGTAAACCTCTTCATGTAACAGACCATGCAAAAATGCATTATTAACATCTAATTGATGCAAATGCCAACCTTTTGCAGCAGCCACAGAAATAAGCATGCGAATGGTAGTTATACGAGCAACAGGACTGAAAGTATCAAAATAATCCAAACCAGGTTGTTGAGTATATCCTTTAGCAACTAACCTAGCTTTGTATCTCTCTAGTGTACCATCAGACCTAAGTTTAGTTCTAAATACCCATTTACAACCTATAGTTTGTTTGCCACTAGGTAAAGAAACTAGATCCCAAGTGTGATTTCTTTCTAAAGCAGAAATTTCTTCACTCATAGCCTGTTTCCAACATTCAAGCTTAGCAGCTTGTTTATAACTAGTAGGCTCTTTTAGCAAATCAACACTGTTTACAAAATTCTGATGCTTAAAAGAAATATTATCATAAGACAAAACTTGAGAAATAAGATGAGGAGTAGTATGAGAAGTATTCTTACTCCCTGGCAAATGAACTTGATAAGCATCATACTTTGCAGGTAATCTAGTGACCCTAGATGGTCTTACAGAAGGAATAGAAGGAACATCACCAGAATTAGAAGATTCAGAACAATGATCCTGAGCATTAGAGCTTGCTGTTGCAGGATCAGAAAAACTAGGACATGCTTCTGGATTAGTTGGATCAGCTACTGGAGCTTCTTCATAATGCTCATGAGAACTGAAATTAAAATCTGAAGGTGTCCAATCCTCAAAAGTGTTGTCAGTATCATTAGTTGGAAAAACTAAGTCATTATAAGCAATAGAATTATCTTTAGAAAAAGGAAACTGACATTCTGAAAATACAACATCCCTTGAAACAAAATTTTTTTATTATGAATGTCATATAACCTGTATCCCTTAACATTTTTTGGAATTCCAATAAAAACACACTTTAAAGATCGTGGATGTAATTTAGTAGAAGGCTTAGGAAGAACAGAAGTAAAAGCCAAACAACCAAACACCTTTATGTTTTCTAAAACAGGTTTAGAACCAAATAAAACTTCAAAAGGAGTTTTATGCTGAAGAACAGGTGTAGGTGTCACATTTATCAAATAGGCAGCATGCAACACACAATCCAACCAAAAATGCAATGGCAATTGAGCTTGTATATTTAAAGCTCTTGCAACAGCAAGAAGATGCTGATGCTTCCTCTCTACTATGCTATTTTGCTGTGGAGTGTGTGAGCATGAATTTTGATGTATAATACCTTTTGCATTAAAAAAATCAGTCATAGAAAACTCTTTAGCATTATCAGTACGAATACACTTAACTTTAAGACCAAACTGAGTAATGACCATTTCACAAAACTCAACAATTATCTTCCTAACATCAGATTTCAATTTTAAGGGAAAAATCCAAGTAAATCTGCTCTTGTCATCTACCACAGTTAAAAAGAAGGTACAACCATAAACACTAGTCACTGGGAAAGGACCCCAAACATCAATGTGTAACAAATCAAAAATAGAAGAAGAAACAGATTCACTAATAGGAAAAGGTAAACGTTTTTGCTTAGCCAAATGACAAATATCACAGTCTATAGAACCAGAATGAATATGAATTTTATTAGACAACTGAGAAAAAAACTTCATTCTCCCATGAGATGGGTGACCAAGGCGAGCATGCCAAAGCTTAAAGTCACTAGAAACAGAATTACAAACATTTTGAACAGAATTACAATTTGCAGATTTAGAAAAAGAATTAAAATCCAGATAATAGAGATCATGAACCTTATTAGCTAAACCAATCATCCTCCATTGAGCTACATCCTGTATACAACAAAATTTAGAGGAAAAAATTAATGCAATATCATTATCCTTAGTCAATTGACTAACAGAAACAAGATTGAAGTTAAAATTTGGAATATAAAAGACATTTTTAAGAACTAAGGAATTAGAAATCCTAACATTACCAACATGACTAACTTTAACAAGATCACCATTTGGTAATTTAACAAATTTATTAACAATTGAAGAATAAGACTCAAAAAACTCTAAAGAACTACAAATATGATCTGTAGCCCCAGAGTCCAAGATCCAAGGTACACTACTAGCTGCATTTAAGAAAGAACAACTTAAAACCATACCTGTAGCATCAGTAGAGGGCACAGCAAAGGCAGACTGCAACATGTTCACTTTAGAAGAATCTTGGTTAACATTATTAGCAGC
This sequence comes from Hibiscus tridactylites, assembly GCA_958450335.1. Lineage (NCBI taxonomy): Eukaryota > Viridiplantae > Streptophyta > Magnoliopsida > Malvales > Malvaceae > Hibiscus > Hibiscus tridactylites. The sequence goes on along the minus strand of OY288289.1, from coordinate 18,439,005 downwards.
AGACCCTTTCTCATTCAACAGACATATCAGACTATTATATTGATCCTTGGTAAAAGCCACAGGAACATCACGAGACTCAGACTCAGGATTATCAACATCAGTAGAAGAACCTATCTGATTCGACTTATTCGGGTAATTACGGTTTTTATAACCAGGAGGGAAACCATGTTTCCTGTAACACCTATCTATTGTATGACCGTAAAGCCCACAATGAATACACAGGGGTCGTTTAGAATTAGAGGCAGAGACTGATTTCTTAAAACTATACCTAGAATCTTTAGGTTCAGAATTAGAATAACGACCAGCCAGCAAGACATTTGAATCAGATAAAGAAACAGTAGATGCAAGAGACCTCTCATGTTGGATAATAATGGAAAAATTTTCATTTATGCTGGGCAAGGGTTTCATCATCAAAATTTGGGTTTTTGGAACTGAAAATTTATCATTTAAACCACGAAGGAAACGAAAGATAAAATCTTGTTTATGATATTTTGATGCTTGACAATCACAAGTAGGCAACGACCACAAATTACAGACCTCATCCCACACAATCTTCAATTGAGTATAAAAGGAGGAAACCGAAAGGTTACCTTAACTCAGACTAAAAAAATCCTGAAGCAAGTCTGAGATACGAAGCAAATCGCCTTGGCTAAAACGGTCATGTAAATCAGTCCACAACTCCGAAGCATTGTCGATCCAGATCACACTCTGGGCAATCTCGGGGACCAAAGCACGTTGAAGCCAAGATAACACCAGGTTATTACATTTAACCCAGGCAGAAAACCGAGAGTCGTCTTTCTTCGGTTCTTTCAGCGAGCCATCAACAAAGGAAAGCTTATTCTTAGAGATAAGCGCCATACGCATGGATCGAGCCCATCCATGGTAATTCTTTCAGTCCAACAGTGACGAGGTCAGAACGAGCGCCAGATTCTCGTTCGGATGGATGTAATAAGCATCGCAAGGGTCGTCGTTCTTGAAACCTCCACGAGCAGCATCGGCGGAACGGGAACAGGAATCGTCGGAATCAACTGATACCATGTTGAAACCTAGATTTAGGTTTTTGAATTTGGGAATTTTCGGTTTTGGAAGAAAGAGAAAGAAAAGAAAGGTTTCTTTATTATCAGAGTAAAAAGCAAAGAATGTATTATTCACACGTGTATAATATTACAAAAATATATTAATATATATAGAAGGAAAAAAGAAAGAAACGGCCTAACTAACAAGCCTAACTAACAAGGCCTTTAACCCTAACTAACAAACTAATAATCTTAACAATTTTTGTTCGAAATCACAGTTTCAGTTTTTGCTATGTCTATTGTTCTTTATTTCGTTTCAAGCTAGAAATTTGAGTTTTAATTAGTTCAAAAAAATTTCTCACCTAAAATAGTTGTTTCTGTTTCATATTGATTTTAATTAGTTCAAGAGATATCGCAGAACCTTGTCTTTTTCAGTCATCGTTGGAAGATAAATTTGGATTTTTCGAGATTGAGAAGACGAGAGGGGAGGAGTATTTTGAGAAAGCTCATGACATTCAAGCTCATAACAAATCTGGGGTTTTCAAGATTGAGAAGTCATAGGATTATGGTAGGATTGATATGAGGCTTTCAAGTGAAAACCATTTGTTTGTATGTCAAAATCAAAGCAGCAAAAAATAAAAATGGTGAAAGAAAAATTTGGGTTCCATGAATCAAATCTGGGTTTTTGATACGGGTGATGTGAAAAATTTGATGGGGGCAATGAGGGTAAATGGGGAATTTCAATGCTTTGAAATATTTTATTAATTTTATTTATTTTCAAATATAATTTCAGAAATTTAAAAAGATGACATGTGTCAGATAACGGTAAAAATTAACGTCTGTCACAGTAAGGCGCCTATTTGGGTCACGGAAGAAAACGTTAGGCACATATTGAACCAAAATATAGTTCAGACACCTATCTGGAAAAAAAAGTGTATAGTTTGAACACTTACTTGACGGTGAAACATTTTATAAAATTGTATTGTATTTGGACTCCCAACATTATAAACTCCGATAGGTTTTTTTATATATATTTTAAGGAAGCTTAAATTCCATTAATAAAGAAGATGAAACAAACACAAGCAAATTGCTTATTATTTGCCTTCAGTCTTAACTCCCACAACAAAACTTGAAACATTTTAATTTATTTATTTTATTGAACAATTTTTATCTAGGGAAAAAGAATTTGCTCTTAATGAATTTCGAATCCGTAACCTAGGTGAAAGTTGAAGATGCCATTTGAGAACATTTCAATTTAGAATATTATAAATGCAAGTCGTAATAGAATTAAAGTGAAATGATCCACTTATAATGAAATTATGTCACAAAACAAAATGATGAGTTTTTTTTCTCGGCAAAAATTATTTTATTATAAATAAGAAATATTACAGACCCCGAGACCTAGTTGTGTGCCTCGTTAAAAACCTCCCTAAACCTAATTGGAGGAAAAGAGTACAACACAACTAAGTAAATACGAAAAAACATAACATATCCAACTCGCCTCAAACACCAATCAACAAAATACAAAAATGATGAGATACCAAAATCAACACGACCTAAGAAAACAACATTACTAACACCTAACAAAATAGACGCTCTTCCAAACCCAAGATCGATTCTCATAGACACCCAAACAACCCCACAGCAAAGAGGACTAAAAGATGTAGAGATAACTACCATCAATTTGACACCAACCAAATCACCCTTTAGGAACATGTGGGATCTATACAATACATAAAAAGCGAACCAAACATGTACTCCATAGCCTCACACCTCGAATAAACATCCCCGCCTCTACAAAGCCAAACTCCAAAAGCAAAAATTAGCACAACAACAAGAAGGGTGCAAGAAAACTAAATCCAAAACATCATAAAACAGCAGCCATCAATCCCACGCCACGCAACAAGCTCTCTCAATCTTACATCCATATGTGAACATCAAACCCATTGAAACTCTAAAATTGAAGAAATGATCCCCATGACATGGAAAAATCAACCAAAACAAGATACACCTTAGCATCCTTACGGCACCTCCAACGAAGCAGTCAACGCTTTAACTCTAGCTCTTCTAAACGAACCAACTCATCAACGACTTCTTCTTCATTTCCTATAATTGTCATACCAAGTTTTTCCCCTAAAGCGAGCGTTTTGCGCGCGTTGCGAGTAAGAATTTGCTTTCGCGCTATGTCAGAATTGGTGGGAGACGACCCGTCGACTTCACTCTTCTCGTTTTGTTCCTTGTTCGTTTAATTCTTTTTAAAGCTCGATCTCTTTTTTTCCTATCTAAATCATTAAGAGCTTTGTCCTTAAGATCAAATAAAGATACGTACTTCTTGCCAAATTTTCGACGAGGTTCTTCCCACATTTCAGGGAACATATCCCTTGGTGACACAAAATCAGACGTTAGAGCTGAGATAAATCCTTCAGGGTTATTCGCTTTATCAACTTTACTGGCCCACGTCTCATGCTCAACATCAGTCCCAGCTTGACATCCAACTCTTTCGGTTTCTTGACGCAAAAGGTTGGCTTCCTCCAAGTCCCGATCCATACAACCATCGAGTTGAGATTCTCCTTCAACAAACCTAGACTGCTGATTCATTGATGTCTCCCTTACCGGCGAGGAATCACTTTGAGAGTGATAATTGGTTGTCTCTTCATCCAAGATATCAGTCACTCTATAATCAGATAAGGCTTCATTTGGGTTGCAGTTCTCAACTGGATTCATTGAAAGCTTCAACCCAGGTTCAATGACCTTTTCACCACTTGACCCCTCCACTCTCACACCCTCCACATGCTCTCTTGTTAATGACCCGAGAGAGTTGAACTGCTCAACACACCTTTGAACTTTCTCATGAAAAGCTGTCGAAACTTTTTGATTAGCTCGAGAACCGCCCACCATCTCATCACTAATTAAAACACCGACAGAGATCCCCTCTTGGTCCAGCTGTACCTCGGGGACGTTAAGAGATAAATTGGGAGTCCCCAAATCTTGAGACCCTAGCTTATTTCTTACAGTTGTTACCCCACCAGCCTCCACATCAGCACAAGCTGTCAGACCTGCTTCAAACGACGAATCCACTCCCACATTCTCAGCTGAGGATGCAGACGATTTGCTCCCCTGCGCACCAACTCCATCTCTCAACTTCTAGTTCTCATTGGAATCCAGGGACAAACTTTTATCGAACGACTCTTCTTCCTCCCACCACACTGAGTTTGGAGAGAATGACGGTTCAAATTCTCGAACAAGAATTTTGAATACCTTCGATTCAACCTCCAACTCCACTGTTTCATTGATGCTCTCAGAGACTCTCGTCAATATTTGGAAATAAGCTTTGTAAAAAGAACTTGGTTTCAAAGTTCTTTCATCAATGGAGATGATATCCCCCCAAAGTGATGCGAGATTGGCAAAGGTATCTGCACTCCATGCATGAATCAGAATTCCAATACATGAAACTCATGCCCTGCGATAACAAACTGAAAACTCTTCACCCCATACCTGAATATCACTGAACCATTTCTTTAAGTCTTCTTTGTGCTTTATCCTAAAATTTTCCATACTTACACGGTCCTTAAAAATCATCAAAAAATCTGCTCCTGAGATGTTCATAATAGAAACATCTCTAATTCCCTCGTCATGGAGCTCCTTGGCCAAAATGCCAGCATGAAAGAATTTCTTGCATCGACCAACAAGGCAGTTATTAAGAATGTTTCTTTTGTCCGAATCTATTATCCCGGTCGCTTTCTGCATTGACTTTGGTCTTTCCGCTGCCCGATTGTTCTCTTTTTCATTGTTTTTCTTCTTCCAAGGTTCCTTACTTCTCCCTTGCAAACCGTCAAGATTGAGCCTAGCCAAGTGGACTCTAACTCGATAGCCATATATAAAGAATCTGTCTAACCTTTCTTGTGCCCTCATTGCGTCTTCCATGGATTTATATCGAACAAAGCCGAATCTTTGACCACATTTACTTCTCTTTCTCGGGATATAAGCATCTAAAACATCTCCATGGTAGCTGAACAGTACCCACAAACCTTTCCAATGAAGTTTCTCGGGGAGGTTGAAGACAAAGAGAGTCACTCCCTCTCTCTTGGATTCCATCGAATAATTCTATAAACCCTAGAGAATGGAAACGGCTATGGTTGTTGAGAGGGATTGATCTTATTAATATTTTGAGAAATGAAATGATACATATTGAAATTTTCTTTCTTCGCTCAATGCAATCTTATAAAATCAAACCAAACCTAGATAAGGGGCCTTGGAAATTTGAGAGCATTAATAACTATCTAAGACCAAGTATTTTGGCTTTGTTTGCACATTTTAGTTTTGTATATCTCATTAGAATTGTTACTAGTTGAATTTTAGTGTGATTGATACTTGTTAGAAGTCATGATTCAAACATACTAAGACTAATAAATCTTAAATTTTAAATTAAACTCATAAACTTTAAAATATATACAATTTATGTAAATTGAAGTTTAAACACTTTGTGTATATTTTAAGGAAATTTATTTGATACATGTTGACTTTGATTCAACATTTGATTAAAGTTTAGAATACACAACCTTATTTATTTCAATATCATTTGTTCTATTTAAGATTTTGGAATTCATGATTTGAGATTGAAAGTTAGATTTAGAGTTTATAAATTATAATTATAATTTAAGGATTATAACTAAAAATACAAAGCACGAACGAACTTGTCTCAATAGTTAAGGGAACAGTTGTTGTTTTTAGAAGTCACGGGTTCGAGCACCGGCAGCTGTAGTAGGGTGATTATAACTAAAAATACAAAGCACGAACGAACTTGTCTCAATAGTTAAGGGAACAGTTGTTGTTTTTAGAAGTCACGGGTTCGAGCACCGGCAGCTGTAGTAGGGTGATTGGACATGCATTGTCAAATGATTGAGAGTGTATTCAAACATATACTACTTATAATCACCTTAGTTTTTAAAAAAATACAAAAAATGTATATTAATTATTTTTTTGAATATAAAAGGTATATTAATCATTAACTGTATGTCACATGCACAAGTTGTGCGAATGATGAACCAATAGCAATCGTGGGACCGGCGATTTAAATTCCTCCATTACACCGATGACTTATTGTAATCATTTCCCTTGTGAATTGTGATATGTTTTAATTTTTTATTTGTTAATTTTTTATTATTATACAAAAAAGTCTAATGAGATAAGACATAAAAATTAAGTTAAAAAATTATTTCATAACAGACTTCGATAATATTTAATTCATATTAGTTAATAAATATTGACAGTTATACTTATGCCCAAAAAAGTTAAATATTTCATACAAAAATATATATTTGTGGAAAAAATGTTAAATAAATGATTTTTACATAAAATCCATTAATTTCATATTTGATTTTAAATAATGAATTTTAGTTAATTTATTTAGAGATTATATAAAACTCTTCAACAACAACAAAATAACAATTGCCCTTTTAAATAATAAACTTTTATTCAGTTTTCAACTAAGATGATAATTAATTTGGTATTATGACACCTATCTTAATCAGTGATTTTAACTAATAAAAAATATAATAATTTTTTTACAATACAATTCGATTTTACAATCTATATTTAGCGTTCAAAATTATTTCTTCTAACAATATCTTTTATAAAATTCGAATTTAAACCTCCCCTTTGATAAGAATGCAATTTGCATCTTTGTAATATTCATGTGGTAATTTTTTTTAATTTTATGAAAATTTGTGTTTTTTATTATGTTTTTTTTACAAAATCGTGTTTTTTTACCTTTATACCATTAATGATATTTTTATTATATTAAATTGAAAATGTGAATGTAATTAGCATAAGATCTCTAACTTTAATGCGTCACCCATTGGCCATCCCTTTCAAAAAGATTAGGCTTCCTATTTTGTTTGGTTTTTCTTTTCAAAATTTTCGGTTTGAATAACTTTAATGTACACGCCTTCCCCGTAGAACCCCATATTCTCCGGGCGGTTCCTACCGGAAAACGTAGCGGTTCTCCACTTCCTCTAACCCTGAGAAACGACGGAACTCGAAGCTATCAAAACCGGGTGGTGTGGTGGTCGAGAAAGCGCAAAATGGAAGGGAGTTCAGCTCAGTCAAATCCCTTTTACAGCGATCGCCGTTTTGCCGGTAAGGGGCCCGATAATGTCTGGGAGAAGCTCCGATTTCCATCCCTGGAGAAGGGGACTGTAGCAAGGGCATTTTTGCCTTTTCCCCTACTGACATGTCCCTGCACACAGGGGCCCATTGTCACCAGTGCTGGATTTATCCTATTTCAGCTTAGATGGGCTGGCTTCTGGGGGATATGGTATTGTTTTTACCATATTAAGACGAGCAAATTCCGATTTTACGAGATTTGGATTTATGCTGGGTTTTGGAGTTTTGTTGGCTTGTGGAAAATTTCTTATTTGAATTTTCGATGGGATCTGGGAGAATTTGGTCTTATTCTTTTGGTTCTCTTAGTTTTATTCGGTAATGGAAGTTACGGTGGTTCAGGATTGGGAGGAGGTCCAATGACTTCATGCTCTCCTCATATCTGGGTTACAGTGGATGATGCCTTGACAAGGACCGACGTTTTTGCGTTGGAAGCCTGCCTCTGGATAGAGCTCTCAGGCACGACTACTGTCTTTTATCCCGGGAAGAGATTATGGTGTTTACATAGTGACTTGTTCCAGTATCGTCCGGTTATCATCGTTTTTACAAAACACAATTCACGGTCATACCGATGGAAGTGTCTATTTGGGTATCTCAGTTTTTTCTTTGTCTTGGCCCCGGGGGTCTTAGCGTGGTCCTTTGTTGACCGTAGTTTTCTAATGCTGCAGGAGTTTTCTATTAGGAGCTTTGAGTGTGCTCTGCTTTTGTTTAAGCCTTGTATGACTCTTAGGTCTTGCATGGCCTTTGTTTATTTTCTCGTTTGTATGTTTGTCCCGTACGTATGCGGGCTCTTTTGTTGTTCTTGTTCCTTTTAATTTAATGGAAGTTATGCTTTGATCAAAAAAATATCTTAGCACGCGGCATGAAGTGGGGGATTTGGTTGATTTTTGTTTATTCTAATTTCTATATCTATATCATTTTAAATCATTCCAACACACTTCTTTTGATTAATAGTCTTAGTCTCATCATTTCTCACTATTCTATAAAAAATTATAAAATAATCATTATAAATGTCGAATTGTGGATAATAATCCTTGGATGTTATAAAATAGTGTAATGGTTTGATTAATTTAATGAACATTTTGTAAATAGTTGGCTTAATACTCAAATAGGTACCCAAACTATGCTTGTGGATCACTTTTGGTGCTTAAACTATTTTTAGCTCTAAATAGGTGTCGAAAGTTTCAATTTTGGTCATTTTAAGTGCCTAACCGTTAATAAAAAACCGTTAGCCAATTAAATTGTGACAAGTGGCATGTTTTTAATTTTTAATTTCTTTTAATTATTTTTTAAATAAAATTCAAAATTCAATTTTCTAAAAAAGTTAACAGTTTTAAATCTTTACAAAACTGTCCCAAATTCCTAACCTAAAACCCCAAATCCCCAAATTACAATCGATGTCGCCGTTTACTACCTCACCGGAGGCCACCACTACCGCCGACGGATCACCACGACTGTTTCTCCTAACCACCCATCGCCGATAACCGACGGTAGGTGTACCGACGACTTCCTTTCGCGATTTTAGCTTCTTTCGATGTTAGGAAGCTGATCGATACACCTACCGCCGTTTATCAGCGATGGGTGGTTGGGGAAACGATCTTGGTAGTCCGGCGGCAGATATGGTCCCGGATTCTGATTTAGGTTAGACACCTAAAATGACCAAAATTGAAACTTTAGGAACCTATTTAAAGCTAAAAATAGTTTAGGCACCAAAATTGATTCACAAGCATAGTTTGGACACATATTTGGATATTAAGCTTAAATAGTTTGATAAAATTAAATAATCATTTTATAACAATCTGATAAGTGTAATGACTATTTTATAACTTTTGAAATGTCAATTACCAAAACACTTTTTTTATAGTTTAGTGATTGCATTGATGCACTTTTGTTTTCTTAGTGTTTGATTTTTGTCACCAATTTTTTTTTTATAAAAAGTTACGTTCAACTCATTAACTTTTAAGAATTTATTTTTCACCATATTTAAACAAAAAAATCTTTTTTCACCCAAATTTTCTCTAATCTAACCCTAATCCTCATCCTTATCATCGTTACCGCCGTCCGTCGCTGTAAACATAGTTTAAAACATGATTTTGGTTTTTTGTTATTTGCTTCATATAAATTTTGATAACTAAAGAAGCCCCCAAGGCAACAACGAAGAAGCTGCGGAAAATCTGTTCTTTTGTTTTTGTCTTGCACTTAAATTATGATGTTGTAATTTAAACAGTTGGTCTCAAATTTAAATTACAATGTCAATATTTTAAATATATGTGTAATTTTCTTTAAAATAATGTTATATCTATTTTTATTCTTTTATATAAAAATTGGATGAGTCTACCACGTGCGACGAATATTGATGAACATCACTAACGATAAACACCGATGAACACCATTAATTTTTTTTTTAATTTTAAAAATCTAAAGGACTAAAATTATAATTAAAATTATCTCTTAAAAATTAAAAATCAAATTTAATAATTACTTTATAATATTTTTTTAATAGGTTAGAATTAAATATGCCAAATTCTCATAAACCCTAACAAAATCAATCTCTTAAAAAAATAGAAATCAGTTTATAATTTTTTAATAGATTAGAATTAAATATACCCAAATTTCATATTATTGATTCTAATCTATTAAAAAATTATAAATTGATTTCTATTTTTTAAGAGATTGATTTTGTTAGAGTTTAGGAGAATTTAGTATATTTGATTCTAACCTATTAGAAAAATATTATAAAGTAACTATTAAATTTAATTTTTTATTTTTCTAAAAGATAATTTTAATTATAATTTTAGCCCTTTCGATTTTAATTTCTTTAAAAAAATTAATAGCGTTCATCAATGTTCGTCGCCCGTTGTAGAATTTTCAAGTATTTAGAAGTTTGAACCTTCCAATGTCTTCAAATCATGTTTAAAAATTTCTTTACAAGTTTTTTTTTTTCGTGGGATTAGACTTCGTAAACATGTTTTTTTTTTGGCATTTTTAATGAAGTGAATTAGGTGAAAGAGTCGTTTATAATGAAATTTCTTTAGTATTCAATTTTAAGGGGTTCATTGTTAGGCCAAAATCGAATTAATCGACTGAACTAAAATTTAGTTCGATTAAGTAAGTGTTTGGCCTGTTAATGGTTAAATATTTTTTTAAAGTTTGGTAATCGGTTAATTCGGTTCAAATTGATTAACTAACTGAATTAACCGAAATTTGAATGTATAACGATACATTTTTAATTTTAAGTCCAAATCTCATCAATGACTCATAAGGAAAATATCCCATGCACAAGCGGTGAGAACAAAAAAATTTCACAAGCGCCTTGAGTTTAGGGTGTATGGATTTTGTTTGGGGTTTATAGGTTTAGGATCATGAGTTTAGAATTTAGTGTTTATGGTTAGGATTTAGGTTTTAGAAGTTATGGTTTATGTTTTAGAGTAATATAGCTAGAAATTTAAGTTTAAACTTATAAACCCTGAAATTTAACCACAACCCTTATATTTTAAACCCTAAACTTAAATCTATTAAATCCAAGCAGACAAACAAAAACCCTATACCTTCAAACCAATGCATTTTATACATTTAAAACCTAGTACTTAAAAACTCAACCCAAAAGAGAAAAAAATAATATCTAAAAAAAACATGTAACAATAAATCATTTCCAATTTATCGCCGCTTAAATTAAGTATTTTAATCCAAAACTAAAAAAATATTAAAAAGTTTCGGTTAATTCAAATAGACCAAATTTTGAACCGGTGTTCAATTAATAATTGTTTAAAAAAATTTAGTTCGGTTAGCGTTTAAATTTTTTAAGAGTTCAATTAATTCTGTTCAATTATTAATCAAACTAACCATTTAATCACTCTTAATCGATCAAAATTTATCAACTAATAGATCTAATAACGATTTTTTTTTGTTCAAAGATCTAATAACGATTATTGTATGAAAAAAAATTAATATTAATCTTACCAAATTGTTCTTAGCGATAGAAAAGACGAACAGTAAAAAGACAGGAGGGTGATTAAAGCATGGAATATTTAATTATTTTAAAAGAAGCTTATATAAAGGTAGTGAAAGGACGATTCGTAGGGAATATAGCCGTTGCAGATATCAAATGCCAATCAAAGACCCATTAGGCTCCAATTAAAGTCCAATCATGTTTAGATTTAAGTTTTAACAATGAATAAAATTTTATCATTTTTTATAATATTATATAGATTGCTAGTAGGAAATGTAGTAGGTATTTTTATTGGCAATTTTGGGAAAAACCCCCTTTTAAAAAATACTAGGAAAAATGACTCCAAAAAATTATTATTTGGCAAAATGACCACCAAACTTGCCATGTCGATGAACCTCGCGTTATGTAGGAAGCGAAGTTTGATATCGCGTTCTGCATAACGCGAGTTCAGTCTACGTGGCCTTGTTGTTTGTGTTAACGGTTTTACAGAACCTCGCGTTCTGCAGAACGCGAGATCCCCGAGAATTTGAAAGGGCGGCTGAATATATCGCACAGACCTCGCGTTCTGCAGGACGCGAGTTCTGTGCAACTCTAGGCTGAAGAACTAGGGAAAACAAGTGTGGGTAGGCCTGTTCGAGCCCAATTTCGGGCGTGTAAATCGTATATTTTTAACGAACATCGAGTTTGGGGTCTTAGTACTGGAAATTCTCTATCGTATGACACCAACACGGTTAATTTCCGTCCATTCTACACTGGTTTAAAATGGCTTCCAAAACCCTATGCTATCATCCTTTTTTGAATGAAGTTGTCTTTGAACAAATGTCGATAGGCATGCTCGAGCAGAATTTCATACGTATAAATTGTAAATTTTGTTGGAAAAATTTGATAATTTTGGAGCTTTGAATAAGAAATTGATTCAAATGTTGTTGAGGAAAATGTGGAACCAATTGTTGGTTCGTAAATGTGCAGACGTGCACGACGTGGGTAACGCAAATGTCTGAACCGGTCTGGTCCTTCGTGGGCTTGCAGATATTTTGACCCAAATTTAAAATGAATTTTCCTCAAATAAAAACATAAATTTGCCAAATTTTATCTTGGAATTAAAAGGATAAATATTAGAAGTTACCTTTAATTCAGATAATAATTTTGGAAATTGCTTTATAGGAGAATCAATTGATTCTCAATATTGAATGCTCCATTAGGACAAAATTTCCACTTATACCCTCATGACACTCCTATAAATAGGGAGTAAACCTTCTAAGTTTTACACAACTCAAAACCACAGAAAATTTTTATTGTTTTACTCTGTGAATTTTACAAGTGGTTTTCGGTGATAGGCGAAGGCAAGGGTTAGTTCGTGATCTCCACAGTAGTGCAACTGTGGTTGATCTTATGTTGTTGTATCCTGGGAGACAGACGACCAATGAACTCGAGCACCATAGGAGTGGCCGAAAATCTGTCTTAAGGAAACTGCGTTCGTGCAGGCCTCAACACGTTTCTTTTGGTTCCAAATCGGTTTGATTTATATATTGTTGTATTGTTCTTAATTTTGTACTGTTCGTTTAAATTATATTATTTATCTTATTATTTATTCTTGGATTAACGCCTATTTTCTAACAATCTTAAGACAGATTCGAGCTTTAATCTAAAGAGTAATACAACAAGTGCACAAATCGATTATTGCTGTTAAAGCAACCCACGGCTGAAGCATAATTTGTCCACTGATTATGCTTAGATGAACAACTTACTTTAGGGGAAAATTAAAAAAGGTATTTTACCATGATTCATGTATAATTGTGAATCGGTAACGTGGGCTTGTAACCCGGATTGTGGGGGCATTAACGTGAAAGGCAATGTGCTGCCTCGCATGTCTATAAGGTAAAAAGGTAAATTTGTATATTTATTTTGCAATTGGATTATTGTCTGTTTGTTGATATGATTTGATTTTTTATTAAATTCAAAATAACGATTGATCATTAAACATGATATTAATAAGGCAAGTACTCACCTTTATAATGTTTAATAATCGGTACTTTCCTTTATAATCGGCAATCCGTGTTTGAAATATGGTAATTTTAATACCTTAATTTTATGGTATTATTACGGCATGTTTATTAAGGTAATTCTTTATATTCCTTAATAAGTTTGGTGTTTAAATATGACATTAAATATGGAATATTTTGTGTCGTAATTTACTATGTATAATTATTATTTATGTGATAATTATTATTTGTGTTTTTTAGAAACACTGTGGATTTTATTTCGTACTAACAATTTCTTTTGAGAAATTTTGTAGGGAGAAATATGATATCCAGGCGAAGTCGTGTTTTGTTTTGGAAATAAAAGATCTCGTAAATAATTCGTTTCGGGAATTTAATTCCTGCCGTTTTAACGGGTTTACTTGATCTTCCAAACAAGAAATAGAATTAAAATCAAAGGATTAATTCCTTTTGATTTCTGTTGGTTAAACAGAATCAAGTTGAATTGATATCTCTGTTGATTAATAGAAGATATAATGGAAATAAATTACTAAATTTATTTTTTTGTTAGAATCTTGTGTTGATTCTAATTTTGGAAAAGGAAATAAATCATTGAATTTATTTTCAAGAGAATCTTGTATGATTCTAACGTTGCAAGGAAAATAAATCATTGAATTTATTTCCGTAAGAATCAAGTATGATTCAATTTTTGTAAAAGGAAATAAATCATTAAATTTATTTCTATGCTAGAATCATGCGTTGGTTCTAACTTGTTAAGAAAAATAAATCATGGAATTTATTTCCGTAAGAATCAAATATGATTAAATTTGTGTAAAAGGAAATAAATTATTAAATTTATTTTCTGTACTAGAATCATGTGTTGATTCTAACTTGTTAAGGGAAATAAATCGTTGGATTTAATTTCGTGAGAATCTAGAATGATTCAACCTTGAAATAAATTGGTGAATTTATTTTGAAAAAAAATAACTCAAATTTATTATCAAGTATGATTTTATTTTGGAAATAAATTGGTGAATTTATTTCGGAAAGTAACATTGGTTACCAAATTTAGAGCGTTGATTCTGACTGAGGTCTCGAATCAAAGCATAGAAGAACTTGATTCTCTATGTCAAAATTAAATTCTTAAAGCCTATTCTGATGCATGCTATGAAGTGCACAATGGTTAAAAATGGCTAAAGAATCGAGAGGGTCGTTGGACCATAAATGGAAGATTCCAAATTGTTGTGAATCAAAGGTAGTGATTCCGATTGATCATCCATGCTTGGAATGATTTCAAGAATAAAATTCATAAACGGTGATTGAAAGAAAATTTAAAAATGCATGTCTAGGATTGGTTCTTTGAGAGACTTGGTATTTAAGCGTGCCTAGTGCACCACCTCTCTTTCATAAGTTACCTACCTGGTGCATTGTTTATTATTGTTCTTTCTATTAATACCGTGTGAACTTTTGTTTGGGGTTTAGTTTACTAAATCTTCGTCGTCTAACAAAAGTTAGAAATTATGTTTCTGTTTCTGGTTTTAGTCTTTGACTAAATTTCTAACGTTTAATAGATTCATAATTTTTGGTTCTGAATTGTGTCTACGTGACACAATGGAAAAAATCAGTGAAATTTATTAAGAAAAAATTTCATACATTGTAACAGAAGATGTTGCATAATTGACCATGATAAACCTAGTTAAATATCTGAAGGATGATCCTCCTATTATTAGAGAGGATAAGGTAAATATTGTTACCACCTTCAAATGTTACTAAGGTAAATATTGCTAAGATAAATATTATCATGGCAAACGTAGTAGAAGTCAAAAACGACTTCAAACCGTAAATTGGACGGTGTGTTCAAGAAGTAAAATTTTATGAAAAAATGCTTCAATTGCCATAAGATGAGGAACAAGTCTTCGGACTATAGACTTTTAAACGAGGGCAATGTTATTGCCATAACAATTGATATGACAACATATTGGTTGAAGGAATATGTTTATTACCTTCATTGATGATAGCACAAAAACAATGTAAAGATGAAACTATAGTGAAAATTGTTCTCTATGAGCATGATGTTGAATCCCAAACTTAATTAAAGGTTTAAGATGAGGAGAAGCTCTATATGAGTAACGTTGGTACTATAATGTGCCTAACATGTGGGGGAAGCTGTTCTATAAGCTAATTACCTTTTAAACAAGATTCCCCGTAATTAAAGAGACCAGACACCATATAAGTTATGAAAGGTAATTAAACATTCCTACAACTACTTGAAAATGTGGGGGTGTCTTGCAAAAGTAATGACCCATTACTAAAGCAACTGAGAATAGATCCCTAAAAATTGTGGATTGTATTTTTATTGGCTATATAGAACATAGCAATGTATATCGATTTCTTGTGTATGAATCGAAGAACCCTGAGATTCACAAGCATACGATAATGGAAGATGTATTCCCTTGTAAAGCTAGGGAAGTTGGTCAAAGTTCAATGAAACAAACTTCGGAGATTATCGATAAAGATGACTCAAATGATCAACAAGGGTTTGAGCTTGAAATATAGCCACAAAGAAGTAAATGAGCAAGGGTAGAAAAATTCTTTGGATCATTTTTCTAAACTTTATGTTAGAGGTTGAATCTCAAACGTATAACGATGTTATACATTCATCTGAATGCATCTTATGGAAGGATGTCATTAAGAGTGAAATTGATTCCATCATGCAAAACCATACGTGGGAATTAGTGGATCTTTCTCTGTAAATTAAACCACTAAGTTTTGAATGAATTTTCAAACAGAAAATGAAAGTAGATGGAACAATTGATATGTATAAGGCCAGATTGGTAATAAAAGGTTACTGAATGCCTTGACTATTTCGATACATAATCTCATGTATCAAGGATAACCTCCATAAGTATAATACTTACAATTTTCGCTTAGCGAAATCTAGACGTACATCGAATAGATGTTAAAAGAGCTTTTCTAAATGAAGATCTTGATGAAGAAATATACATGGAACAACCTGAGGGTTATGTAGTTTCAAGTCAAGAGAGAAAAGTATGTAGGTTGGTGAAGTCCTTGTATAGACTTAAACAAGCACCAAAGTAAAGACATGAGAAGTTCGATAATGTCATGATGACAAACGACTTCAAGATAAATGAGTGTGACAAATGTGTATATGTCAAAACTACTAACATTGGATATATTATTCTATGTTTGTATGTTAATAACATATTCATTGTTGGAAGCAACAATAAAATGGTAAACGTACCAAAGACTTGTCAAATTCAAGATTGACATGAAAAATATGAGATTAACATATTTGAGTTTGGGCATCTAAATCAAACGATCACTTGAAGGTCTCATATTGACGTAGTCACACTACGCGGACAGGAGAAGTTTGGCAAGGATGTTTCCGGCATAGCCAGAACTCCAATAAATACATGCCAACTTTTGTCCAAGAACAAAGACCAAAGTGTTGACCAAGTAGATTCAATAGACCATATATTGTTTCTACTGTGAGCAGTTCAAGTAGATTCACAAGCAATTCAAGTGAAAATCACTAGAAAGCCATTGTGAGGGCATTGAGATATCTTAGATATACTCGAGATTATGAATTGCATTATTCCAGAGATTCTTATATTTAGAAGGATACTCCGATGCGATTGGATATCTGATATTCAAGATATCAAAGGCATAAGTGGATATGTCTTCACTTTGGGAGGAGGAATTGTGTCATGGAAATCCTCAAGAAAAATGGTTATAATCAAATCCATAATAGAATCTGATTTTGAAGTTCTAGACAAGTCTAGAAAAGAAGTCGAATGGCTTTAGAAATTTCTTGGAGGATATTCCTGAACGACCAAAGCCAATGCCCACAATAGGTAGGACATAGAGCTTTGTGTATAATGGTAAGTCGAGACATATGCGTTGTCGACATAATATCGTTAGACAACTGATCTCAAATGAAGTTATCTCTATTGATTTTTTGAAATCAAAGAATAACGTTGTGAATCCATTAACCAAAGGGTTAAATTGAGATCAAGTTGAGAAAACATCTAAAGGAATGAGACTAAAGCCCATGTAAATTTAAGGTGCTATGTGAAGGAAAACCCTACCTAGTTGACTGGAGATCCCAAGATCTAGGTTCAAAAGGACAACCTAATTGCATAGACCTGTGCGGTCACTGTAGGGGCTCTTATCCCCAAGTCCATTCCTATGATCTGAACGGTGATCAAAGTGGTTTAGGCTAAGCAATGCTTTTAATGACCATTGTGTGCTTTTGTGAGTCAAGCAACATAAGTCACCTATGTGAGAGTGAAGTGGGGCCGCTTCAATGAGACTATTGGGCATAGTTCTTTCAAACTCTTGCAGAACCAGGCGATGTCCACGGCCATATGGACATACCCATGAGAACTAATACTCTTGTCAGAGAGGTAGTTGTGTGAAGTATATCATCGTTTACACAAACGGCAGAACAGTTCAAGGACATTACGTCTACTGGTCAGCTAGTAAAGTAAATATACTTTCACAAGGGAAGGTTCAAGGGTGGACACCTACCTATCCTATGCAGCTATCGATTGTAGAATCTATCACCACATCGAGTCAAAATGTTTTTGATTAAATCAATTTCATTCATGTGGGGGATTGTTGGAAAAATTTGATAATTTTGGAGCTTTGAATAAAAAATTGATTCAAATGTTGTTGAGGAAAATGTGGAACCAATTGTTGGTTCGTAAATGTGCAAACGTGCACGACGTGGGTAACGCAAATGTCTGAACCGGTCTGGTCCTTCGTGGGCTTGCAGATATTTTGACCCAAATTTAAAATGAATTTTCCTCAAATAAAAACATAAATTTGCCAAATTTTATCTTGGAATTAAAAGGATAAATATTAGAAGTTACCTTTAATTCAGATAATAATTTTGGAAATTGCTTTATAGGAGAATCAATTGATTCTCAATATTGAATGCTCCATTAGGTCAAAATTTCCACTTATACCCTCATGACACTCCTATAAATAGGGAGTAAACCTTCTAAGTTTTACACAACTCAAAACCACAGAAAAATTTTATTGTTTTACTCTGTGGATTTTACAAGTGGTTTTCGGTGATAGGCGAAGGCAAGGGTTAGTTCGTGATCTCCACAGTAGTGCAACTGTGGTTGATCTTATGTTGTTGTATCCTGGGAGACAGACGACCAATGAACTCGAGCACCATAGGAGTGGCCGAAAATCTGTCTTAAGGAAACTGCGTTCGTGCAGGCCTCAACACGTTTCTTTTGGTTCCAAATCGGTTTGATTTATATATTGTTGTATTGTTCTTAATTTTGTACTGTTCGTTTAAATTATATTATTTATCTTATTATTTATTCTTGGATTAACGCCTATTTTCTAACAAATTTGTAGCTAACATCGAGTTTGTGGTCGTAGTACTGTAAATTCTCTATCGTATGACACCAACACAGTCAATTTCCGCCCATGCTACAATGGTTTAAAATGGCTTCGAAAACGCTATCATAACATATTTTTTGAATGATTGAAAATATAAGATGACCTACTGTATAAATCGAAGTAGACTGACTTTATTGATTCGATTGTCATGGGCGAACTCGTATATACAAATTACAAATAATTAACTAAGACGAGGGGCTGAGCGATTAGGACACTTAGGAGTTGTGTGTCCAGGATTTAGGAATACACTACAATGCTTCCTTTGTTCGGTTTTTTCTCGATGTTCGACCATATCCTCGGCACAGTGTATTCTTGTAGACCGTGGACGTCCTTTGGCTCTTAGTAGTGCTGGATCTGGGCGTATGGTCGGTTCAGTGTCCACAGCATTCGGATCAACCTCATTTCCGATTGAAGGAAACTCTTTTTCGTAAACCTTAAACACCGTTTCAAGTAAGTATATCGGATCAACCAGATGCATGTATTGTATTCGTTGGTTAGTGCAAGCAGCAATGGCGTGTGCGCACGGGTATTTGAATGTTTGGAAAATTCCGCACTCGCAGTTTCTTTCCCTCAGATTTACCACGTACGCGTTGTGCTGAATGCCTTCCAACCGCCTGGAAAATTCTGCAACACGAAACTTGTGTCCTTCTCGCGAGAGAGAGTTGCAGTCATCTGTCTTGATTGGCCCAATTGAGTATGCAGTTTTGTGCGGAAATCCGGATGGACTTTGTGTCCACCTGTCATGTACTCAGTTGCTTGCCTTCCCAAGGTTGCAAAAAGGGTAGCCAAATGATAATAGGTCATTTTGACAATGGAAGTGATAGGCAACTGCCGCACTCCCTTCAGTGACGAGTTCACTGCCTCAGCCAAGTTCGTTGTCATGTGACCATAGCGTTTACCCTCGTCATACGATCGAAGCCATTTTTCCCTCGGGATTTTTTCAAGGTATTCTGCGCCATATTTGTTTCTCGCTCTCAGTTCCTTGAGCAGGTCATCCACCTCTTGTTTGTAGTGCGAGTTGCCTACGGGATGACAGTTGAATAGTTATGGGCGAAAAACACATGCAAAAAGGTCGTAAATGAAAGCGAGTAACAAGTAATATAGTAAATGAAAATGACATAAAAGACGTACCCATACTGAGCACCATTTGACGTTCATCACGATTCTTGAATTGCTGCAGGTAGTTTGCGGCTATGTGCCTGTAACACCCGTGTTTTGGGCCTAGGAGTTAGTCGGGTAGTAGTTCGAGTTAAATAAAACTTAATTAAAACAATTCAATTTCAAATAATGGTCTAATTGAGTTTTAATATGAAGGGAAGGACCTATGTTGCTATTTACCCAAGTTTTAAATAAAGCAAGACCACTTTATTGAAAAAGTTGTCTTCCTCCCTCATTCTTCCCCTTTTTCACATTTGAAAGCCCCCACCATTTCTAAAACCTCTCAAGCTTTGAGTTACTATTCCATCTATTTTAGCACCCGATTTCAACACCATTTTAAGAGGTAATTATATTTTCTTAACCTCCTCTTCATCCTCTACTTGTATATTGTCTTAAATTTCAAAAATAGGGGGTTTTGAGAAATTAGGGTTCATATGGAAATTTGGGGTTTTAATGGGGTTTTTCATTTTGTTTTGATAAATTGTAATGGGGGTTTGTTTAAGCACTATGAAATACACAACATATGTTAATTTGGTTAATTTTGGATGAAAATTCGTAGTATGGTTTTAAGGCTAGTTTTAAGGTTGTAAAACTTGAGTTTTTGGTGGGTTTTATGTTGAAATTAAAGGTCTGTTGGTCTACCTATGGTATGAGGGTGTTTTGGGATGATTTGGAAGTCATTTGGATGTTTGGAAATTGAATTTTCAGCAAGCTTTTAAGGGAGCACGAAAATTGGGGTTTTAGGAGGTTATGTGATTTGAGAAATTGAGGAATTTGGGTTGTGTTAGCAAAGTATGTTGATGGTTGAGTTTAGCATTGAATTGGGAAGTAATGTGTATGTTTTGTTTGGCTAGAAGCAAGTGGAAGCGCGAAAGAGACTTTGGGACCGAATCCGGGTTCGTAGGAAGATTGGTTCGAATTGCTAAGGAAGGGCGGTGAGTGGTTATTGTTTTTTTTAAATGGTTTTAAACATTGGTTCAAGCATGTGGACCTAGGTGGGGCTTGGTAAACCCACCTAGAGTTGAGGTTAGGGTGGTAGCCTAATCTCAAGCTTAAGTTAGGGAACTTTGGTTGAACTTCTAATTGTTTGTTATGCCTCTTAATTATATGTGTTTACGGTAGTTATGTATATTGTGTTATACATGTTGTTGAGGCATGGTTTGATGCATTGCTATGCATGTGGATTGGATTGTGGATTATGCATGATGATGATCATGGTGAGTACATGCTAGGCATGGTATTGGGTTGTGAAATACATGTATGTGAGACATGATATTTGATGCTTTGTCATACGCATGTAGCTATGAAAAATGGATTGCGTTTAATGTTGGCACTAGTATGCTTGGGTACAATGATAGATCATTAGGATGAGTGTGCACACAAATTGAGTCAAAACGTACGTGGCCTTGGTGGCGTTAAGGTACCAAGGAGGAGTACGGTGATGTAATATTCCACCGGAAGCTTTTATATATTTCTACGTGATGATGAGTGGAATCCCATCCGTAGGGCATGTGGCGATGAGTGGAATCCCGCACATGCAAGGACCGGTGATGAGTGGAATCCCACTGAGGTAATGTTGTTGTTGGAAATGCGTTCCAACATGTTATCCGCGTATTCGAGTCATAGCTAGGTGCCAATAAGAGAAAGTATGTTTATGCCAATATGAAATTATGCATACGTGATAATATGAATTGATATGTGTATCAATGCAATATGAAATGCGAATTTCAATGTGAAACGATATATGATGTGGCTAATACATTGAGTTATGTATCATTGTATGTTGAACTATTAAGTTGTTGAGCATGGCATGAATTTGGTAGTATGTTCATGCATCACCTATACTTATGGCTCATGTGAATCGAAGGTAAAATCTAGTATAATATCATGATAATTGCTCGTGCTTGGACCCTGAATTGTCGAAGGTTTGTTTTATGAGCTTACCCTCACTAAGCTTTTATGCTTATGCTCTCTTTTGTTCGACAATGCAGATAAATAGCTTGTGGGTGGCAAGGGCAAGGAAAGGTCTCCAAGTGTTGCTTTTGGTGAGCTCAATGTATGAGTTTTAAGTAATAGATTGTAATAGTTAAGCAATGGGACAGGTGTTATTGATTTGAGCTTTGATGTATATCGTTGTTGGCTTGGTTAGTGGATGCCTTGTCTGATTGTAAATATTGCTTATGTTATATGCCATGAATGTCTACGCGTTTTGGTTGCTAAGGCATGAAATCTTAAATGCTTGTATGTCCATATATGCATGAATTGCTCCTTGTATGTATGTTATGTATGGATGCCTTGATTCATGTTAATTGCTACTTATGGCTCATGTATGTTTGCTTAAATGATTGTATGTGTGAGTCTTGTGAGTGTTAATTCATGCCTTTGGTCCTTTTTAAGCTTCTATGTGTGTCTATGCATGATCTTGGTGTTTTTCAAAGTTAGGAAGTCCTTAGGTTGGGCAGTAAGTGATCCCCTGCACTAAGGTTTCGAAACCATGGGTAAAGTTTCGAAACCTTTGGTGAAAATTTGGTTCCAGGGGTCACTACCAGCCAAAGTTTCGAAACCTTTGGGGTAGGTTTCGAAACTATGGTCAAAGGTTCCGAAACCTTCCCCAAGGTTTCGAAACCTTTGGTGAGAAATTGGTTCCAGGACTTTCTGCCAACTAAAGTTTCGAGACCTTTGGGAAAGGTTTCGAAACTAGGGTCCAAGGTTTCGAAACCTTCCCCAAGGTTTCGAAACTTTGGGTGAGTTTTGGGCTCCAGACCTTACTGCCAGTCTAAGTTTCGAAACCTTTGGGGAGGTTTCGAAACCTTTGCTTAAAACTGCACTGTTTTGACTTGTTGGCCTTTTTGGAAGGGATAAACACATAGGAATTAATATTCCTCTAGTCAAGATTAAAATTTGGGTGTTTGAATGTGGTTTGGGGTTCGAATGTGACAAGATTAAAATGAAAAAAAATTTAGGGTTGCTAACCGAGGAGGAACCCTTTGGGTTTCGCTTCGGTTTTCCCCGTGTGGCCCACTCGGACCGGTCATCCGGCCAGACCGGGACGAGGGGGTTACAGTGCCGCAAGCAAAAACGGTGGTGAATGTATGGAGGCTTCCAATAGTCACCCAAACGGTCTATCGCCCACAACAACATTGTGCCTCTGTCAGAAATAACACATACCCCTCCATCCCTTGATCGTATTACAGGATCAAGGACATATTTTCGTAGGTTTCGAAGGAAGAACTTCCAAGACTCCAAATCCTCCTTCTGGACGATTGCGAATGCAACAGGAACGCATTTTCGATTGTCGTCCTGTGAAATAGCTAGAAGTAGGGTCTGTGTATATCTTCCGTACAACCATGTGCCGTCGATTTGGACCATCGGTTTGTAGTGCTTGAATGCGTTGATGCACTGGGGGAAAGTCCAAAATAACCGGTGGAATTGACAAACACCTCGGGCAACACGATCATTTTCGTATGCCGGAACCGTATCAAGTTTGACAACCATTCTGGGGATGTGTTTCTACAGGAGATTAAGCCACGGGCGCAACTCTTTGTAAGATTCCTCCCATCGGCCATACATTTCCTGTTTGTCCCGCTTCCTTGCATACCATGCTTTGTAATATTCAGGACGGTAGCCGATGACAGCTTGAGCTGCAGCCTGACATGTGGGGACCGACACTGTGGGATTTGTTTTCACCATTGTCGAAAGATGTCGGCGAGGTACTTAGCATCAAGGTTCTTGTGATCCTGGCTGAGGCTAGCAACGGTGCATGTATGGGGCCCTTCAAGTTTTGTTATTTTCCAAATGGTCGTCTGCCCTCTTCAATTGTGATATACGGATTTTCCATTTACAGCCTTGATCCTTTTGGATGCAGTGAGCCTTGTAGTATCTGGCTTGGGTTTTCTTCACTGTCGTCTCAACATTCTGACGAAGGTTGTACTGCTTAACTGCCGCCACCGCAATATCCTTTGTCAAGAACATCATACCAATTCTCAGTTCAACATCAAAACGGTTGACTCTGCCGTCTATTGTGTCGTCATGCGAAAAATCAGGGACGTCCATTGCATCCACATCAATCGTTGTGAAGTGGGATGGTGGCTGGAACATAGAAATTGGTGTTGCGTTTATAGGAAAGTTGGTGGCAGTCGGCTGTTCGTCGAAATCTGGTGGTGGAACGGTATCGTCTTCCGGTGGAACTGTCAAGTCTTATGGTTCATCATAGAATGACCCTAGCTCGTCTCCGTCGGGCCTGGGTTCTCTAATCGGTTCTTCTTCAGAAGCATCCTCCAGGAGCTAGAATAGTAGAGCTTCGTCGATCACTACCCTTGGAGGCGAGGATGGGGGTCGACGATCGGGAGACCTCTCACGAGATCGCTCGCGAACCGTATTTCCAAGACCAAAATCAAGATCACCATAAGAAGAATGTCTCCCCATAGATGGTTGAACGTACTCCGTGCTAGGGACATACGTTGAGTGTCGTCCATATGAGGAATCATGGTCGTGCATAGAGTAAGAAGATGATGCTCCCTCACCTCCAAAAGAAGAACGTCTCCCCATAGATGGTTGACCGTAGTCGGTGCCAAGGACATACATTGAGTGTCGGCCATATGATGCTTCATGGTCGTGTGCAACGTAAGTAGACGACGTTCCCTCCCCCCCAAAAACTATAAGGATTTTATGGATTGTACGATGCATTTGTTGGTGCATAAAATTCATCATTTGGGGGTTGGTTCAGGTCGAACCTGATACTAGCTACGCACGACTGCCTTGGCACAACAGATGACGATGCACCAAACTCATTGTCTTGGTACAGTAGGTTAAAATCATGTCGTAGACTTGCGGTCGGGCTATCAATGTTGGCATTCGGATCGAAGTCGAAATTGGCCCGGCCCCAGCTTGGTATTTCGATAACTGGATTAGACTCCGAGAACGATGCATACAGCTCGAGGGCCCCCCAATAAATAGTCGATGTGGTTTTCCAGCATCATCTCCACATCAGCAGTTTCCGCAATGCTGCATACAGAGTACCTTAAAGGGGCTATAGATGTTGGCACCTGATACTTTACGTCGGACAAACGGTGGTTTTCAAAATGAGGGACATTTATCTCCAGTTCTTTTACCAACTTCTTGAACGATAATCTCCTTGGAATCTTTAGCGTTACTGGATCTTCGCAGTGAAAAACGATACCGAGTTCGGGATCGTTGAATATTTGCCCATCGTAGTAAACTAGAGTACTAACTCCTCGTCTCGCCATTTGAATATTTTGTCAAAGACTTGTGAATTTTTAATACTTGAAAAATTTGAGGAATTGTTTTGGCAATTCAAACATATATTTACGTTTTATAGTTCTGCTTCATATAAGGAGATAGTTATGGGTTATTATTGCCACTTGAAATCCTGGAGAATCCTGGTGTGTAAGGGAAATAATGGTACCGGGAGGCAGCTTTAAGAAAATCGCGTTCTACAGAACACGATATACAGGACCTCGTATTATGTAGAACGCGAGTTCTTTTGAATATCGCGTTCTATAGAACGCGAGGTCCCTTTAATTACTTTGTCGCAGATATTCCGTCAGAAGTAATAATAATCGTACTGTGTACTCATTGTCTGTTTGTGTAATTGAGAACATGTTTGAATAATTGAGACAATTGTAGTCTGGTAATGTAATTGAATACTACAAGTGCTACATAACGTGAGGTCCCTTTATATATATTGAGACAAAGATTCCGTCAGAATTAATAAAACTCGTACTATGTACTCGTTTCTGTTTGAATAACTGAGACAATTGTAGTCTAGTAATGTAATTGAATACTAGTAGTTCTACATAAAGCGATGTCCCTTGAACATTAATAAAGGATGAAAAAAGATGTCATATAACATAATTGGACGATAATTTCAGAAGTTTATGGTTAATCCGAATCATCGTAGTCAGTGGACACGTCTGAACTTAGGTTTAGTTCTTTGATCAGCTGTTGTTTTCTTTGTCTACGCCTGTACATAAAAAACTGCAGCTCGTCGGCCGCAACATCAACATCCGGCGAAGACGGTGCGTGTTCATTGTTCGGAGCAGGTTTTCCGGGTGCAGACGTACTACCTTTGTCGGTGTTGACCTCATCAAACTTAACATTTAAATCAACGTATTTAGTTCCAACGGAATTGAGCCGGTCATACATGTTACGAACGTTTGTTTCGTTCGTAAGATTCATAACGTAGTGTGTTTCGTTTGCTGACGGTGTTGGGATTCAACATTCCAAGGAAGAAATTTATTTGTCGGTGCGTTTACTAACCTCGCTTGCTGTCAACTGTATTAAATCTTTCAGTGATATTTTGCTGGTGATTGTTGATTCAAAATAAGTATCGAGAAAATAAAATGTTGCTTGAAATTTTGCCATAAGGGGAGCAAAGATTGGGTGTTTAGGGAGAAATTGGAATGAGTAAATGATGGTGGAATTCGTGGGTATTTATAGTAAAGGAAAAACACCACATAAGTAAATTTAACTCGAATGAAAACTTTATTTCGCATTTCATTTAACAAAACTTTCAACTTCCAACAAGTATTCTTTAATAAGTAAATTGAGACAACTGGATACAATATTTACAAAAAGTCGAAACAGTATATGCAAAAAGTCCAGGTGGAGAAATATAATCGGCATCGGCTTCTTTCACTCTGGTCGATCTGAATCCGCCCTTGCTTCTTTGACCCTGGACTTTAGAAAGGAGTCACCAAGAGTCTCCTAGATGGTTAGGGGAAGCAGCGGATTTCACAAAATATTCCTCAAGAGGCTCTAGAAAAGTTTTACTAGAAACTCTCTAGGCACTTCTTGACGAACAACGACAGATGACCACACGCTCCCGAATATTGCGATATGCTGGCAAGTATTCTTCAATCAATTTATCATGCGAGGGTCTCTACCCAACTGAACACAAAATCATGATTGAACTTCAATTATCAAGAACGAAGAGAAAATACAAAAAAATTACAACTTCAAAATCAGAGCAAAACACGAAATCATGAAAAACTTTCGTTGTTTACGAAAATCCATTCGGATGCAAATATATAGATCAAACTCGCGTTCTGAATGAAGCGAGATCCACAGAACCACAGTGAACTCGCGTTCTGTATAACGTGAGTTTCCTTGAGACCTCGTGTTCTATAGAACGCGAGTTCCCTTTTCTCAGAGTTAATAATAGTCCTACTGTATACACGTGTTATGTTTGAATAATTGAAAACATGTTTGAATATTTTAGACAATTGGAGATGTCGGTAAGTCATTTAACGCTAGCTCCCAACATAAGTGACATTTTCTATGTTATCGTTGATTCGAAATGATGGTGGAATTCGTGGGTATTTATAATAAAGGAAAAACGCAACATAAGTAAATTTAACTCGAATGAAAACTTTAATTCGCATTTCATTTAACAAAACTTTCAACTTTCAACATGTATTTTTTAATAATTAAATTGAGACAACTCGATAAAATATCTACAAAATTCGAAACAATATATGCAAAAAGTCCAGTGGGAAAATGTGATTGGAGGTCTGCATGGAAAAGAATGTAAAGGTCTTGTCTTTGTCATCACTTCTTTAACTCTGGACTTTTTGCATATTGTGCAGGCAAGCTGCGAATTTAAGAAAAGAGTCCCCAAGAAGTGCCTCGAAAGTTTTACTGGAAACTCTCAAGGCAGTACTTGGCGGTAAATGGCAGCCGCCCACAAGCTCCCGAATATTGCGATATGTCGGTGGGCAAATGTGATCGGAGGTCCCGAGTGAAAGAAGCAGAGCGCGATAATCAGATTTCTTCTGAAATGGTAGCAGCTTTGATCCACATTAGCAAATGTAATCGGCACCGGCCACATCCGAAAAGTAGGGCTGCTTCGGCAGTATGGTCGATCTAAATCCGCCCTCGCTTCTTTAACTCTGGACTTTTTGCAGATTGTGCGGACAAGCTGCGTACTTTAGAAAAGAGTCCCCAAGAAGTGTCTCGAACGTTTTACTGGAAACTTTCCAGACACTTTCTATAAGTCGTTTCGTTTCAAAACTGTAGCCGATGATCCTCTCGACGGCGGCTACAGAAGCTTCCATTGAAGGGAACGCAGCCACCCATAACCTCCTGAATATTGCGATATGTCGGTAAATATTATTCAATCAACGTATCATGCGGGGGTATGTACCCCGCGGAACACAAATCTTTAAGTGAACTCCAACTATCATAAAGGAACAAAAAATACAAAAATTCCAACTATTATTATTATTATTATTATTATTATTATTATTATTATTATTATTTGTAATTAAATATATAATAATAATAATTTTTATATTTAATATAGTTATTAAATGACTTTCCCGCCTGGGAAGTCATCTTTTAAAAAACCCCACGACCTCGCGTCCTGTAGAACGCGAGGTCTTTTGAAACTCGCGTTCCACAGGACGCAAGGTCACTTCTGCCCGTTCAGTTCACGCGTCTATTTCGTGACGCGTCTTTTCAATGAACCTCGCGTTTTGTGGAACGCGAGGTATGTAGATATCGCATTCTACAGAACGCGAGGTTCATTTACATCGCTTCCCAGAGGGCGCGAGCTCTTCTATAAATTGGTGGCCCTACCCCCATATCAACCACAGAACGCGAGTTCTTTAGCTTTTTTACAAAAAAATTATCGGCAATCCTTATCTTACATTCGATATAATGGAAAGCTTACTACGCAACGAGGCGAATCACTGCAATCATTTTTGGAGAACAAATCCAGAGGTATTACTTTTTCCTTTTAATTTTTTAATTTTTTTATTTTTTTTAAATTTTTTTATTTTAGTAACTATTTTATTTTTTTATTTTTGAAGGGATATGAACGTAATTTACAATGTTACATTAACCGTATCAACAACCCACCAGTTGATGCTGTTATGGCGTGGATTGAGCGCGCCAGTTTTGGCCACATAACAAGGTATATAGAGGGGTGAAGCTAAACCCATCGTTGATCAGCGCGCTGATAGAACGGTGAAGGTCAGAGACGCACACGTTTCATCTTCCGATTGGTGAGGCAACAATCACGTTGGAGGATGTTGCCTACCATCTAGGGTTGCCTACAGACGGCAACGTTATTACGGGTGTCGCGTTGGGGCATTGGCCAACTATATTTGCTGAACAAATGGGCGTGATGCCCCTTGAGGAAGTGTGGGACGATGGAAAAATAGAATTATCATATTTGGAGGCTGAATTTGAAATCCCTCCCCCCAATGCGGATGAAGTTACACTTCAACTATTTTTTTTTATTTTTTCACTATTTTATATATTTTTAATATATTTCATTTATTTAAAAATTAGGATGCCTTTATTAAATATTTAGGATGCTTTTATTAAATTTAGGATGAAATTACAAATATTTATTTCAACTTTAAGATGCTTTATGAAATATTTAGGATGCCTTTATTAAATATTTAGGATGCTTTTAATAAATTTAGGAAGAAATTACAAATATTTACTTGAAAATTAGGATGCCTTTATTAAATATTTAAGATGAAGTTACAAATATTTATTTGCAAATTAGGATGACTTTATTAATTTTTTAGGATGCCTTTATTAAATTTAGGATGAAGTTACAAATATTTTTTTAAAAATTAGGATGTCTTTATTAAATCTTTATTTTCACAGCGGTTTGCGCGTGCCCACATCTTGCGCATTATCGGCGGGATATTAATGCCAGACAAATCCCGCACCAAGGTGCACGTGATGTGGCTTCTTCATCTTACAAATTTCGATGAGTCTAGAGGAAAATCTTAGGGAGCAGCTGTCTTGGTGTTTCTTTACAGAGAGCTCTGCAGAAACGTTGACGCATCTAGACCATCGATGGGAGGATGTTGTTTACTCCTACAGTCTTGGGTTTGATTTCGGATGCCTATTTTAAG
Source organism: Hibiscus tridactylites (assembly GCA_958450335.1). Classification (NCBI taxonomy): domain Eukaryota; kingdom Viridiplantae; phylum Streptophyta; class Magnoliopsida; order Malvales; family Malvaceae; genus Hibiscus; species Hibiscus tridactylites. Next base: position 18,409,403 of record OY288289.1, on the reverse strand, counting down.
CCCACAGCTTAGACAGCCCACCGATATTTTATTTTCGCTTCTACGTAGGTACTACGTAATCTACTATATTTTTCTTATTTTTAAATTATTTTATTTAACGATTTTTTTTTCATTATTATAGGTGGAGCGGAACACTGACCCACAACGGCATGCCGAAGACCCAAAAACAATTCATGCTTGTTTTTGATAACTTGAGGCACGACCAGATAATTTGAAAATTAATTTGAATTTTTCATACTATTTTTTCCAATAATATTTCATATAATCGTTACAAACGTTTTCATTTTTTTTAGTTCGTGTGGAGGCCCTACGCTTCAGAGGATATTCAGCAGATTACTCCACCCAAGATTCTGTGTGACCAACATGTATTGATTTCCGTAGTGTCGCTGCTCAACTACGAAATTGTCGTGTGGCATGCTACGGATAAGGTTCTCCGACAGTTCGGGTTCGTCCAAATTATTCCACCCCTGGTTCCATAAAATATGGACTGATTCCACCATATGACGCGCCAGGGGAAGACGGAGGTTGACTGGTTCGAGTACCACGCTGACTGGATAGCGGTTTGGGCTAATCGATTTGCCCAACGCCCACCCATTCTCCGACCCATTATCGAAGGGGCCGATTCGGTCGATTTCAATTACCTCCAGTGGTATGCGCTCAATGGGAAGCAACATATCCTTATTCAGGCCGAGCGCGAGGAAGAGCTTCCCCAGCCTCCCCAAAACCGCCCACGCGGCACCCGTCGAACGACCCAGAGCCAGAGGCAGCGCGGTCCGAGACCACGACATGACACTGCAGGGGCCTCATCTTCTGGCACATCATTTCATACTTATAGCGGTCCTTCGAGTTTCCACCAGATGATGCCTCCATCCCAGTTCGGCTCCTTTGATGCCTACCGTCCCCATATGCCGATGACTGACCTTCAGCTTATCGATTTTCCACCGTTAGCATCTCAGTATGACTTTAGCATTGTGGATCATACGCCGGTGGGTAGCTTGTTTTACTCCCCGCTTGGGCCCAGCACAGATCCGCATATCGCACACGATGGTGACGATGATGGGGACCAGGGACCACCACACGATGTTCGGAGGTATCCAGATCGTGATCGTCGTCCAATCGACTGCGGAACGGGTGGACATAGGCGTCATTAGTCTTTTTTTTTTACTGATTTGTACTTATGTTTTTAATATTTATATTCCAGACATTTGTTTTTTATAATGTCGTATTATAATTTTGTTTATCTATTATAATTAAACTTTAAAATGTTTATTTAATTTCAGTTTTGAATAAATTTTATGCGATTACTAAACCGAAAATCGACATTTGTTCAAAGACAACTTCATTCAAAAAAGGATGATAGCATAGGGTTTTGGAAGCCATTTTAAACCATTGTAGAATGGACGGAAATTAACCGTGTTGGTGTCATACAATAGAGAATTTCCAGTACTACGACCCCAAACTCGACGTTCGCTAAAAATATACGATTTACACGCCCGAAATTGGGCTCGAACAGGCCTACCCACACTTGTTTTCCCTAGTTCTTCAGCCCAGAGTTGCACAGAACTCGCGTCCTGCAGAACGCGAGGTTCTGTAAAACCGTTAACACAAACAACAAGGCCATGTAGACTGAACTCGCGTTATGCAGAACGCGATATTAGACCTCGCTTCCTACATAACGCGAGGTTCACCGACGTGACAAGTTTGGAGGTCATTTTGCCAAATAATATTTTTTTCGAGTCATTTTCCCTAATATTTTTTTAAAAGGGGTTTTTCCCCAAAATTGCCATTTTTATTGTGTACTTGAGGGAAAATGGAGAGATTATAATTAAGATATTTTAATAAAAAAGTTTACTTGGATATTAGATTTTGAACCAACGTCACTGTTTTCTTTTCAATTAGAATTATTTATTGATCATTACTAATAGCAGTTGGTTTGTTTTATAAAAAATAGCGGTTGATCTAGTAAAGTGAGACATTAAATTTCTTAAGTAAAATCAGAGATTTAAATACTTTCATTAAAAATAAAAAATATTTGTTTAAAAAGGTCGTCTAAATATTAGGTCTATATAAAACTCCATCTAAATTAATCTATCAATGAGTCGGACACTGTAATTAAACAAAAAAAAAAGCATTATCTATTGTTCTCTGAGTCTCTGACTATTGGAGGCCCAGAAGAATAGACTTTTTGCGAGCATGGCATTGTTAAAATTCACGGGATATTACAATGGAATCAATAAAGGGAAAATGTGGTCCGGCATTTTCTCGTTGACTTTTGCTCATGCCTTTTGTACCTTAGGACAAGAGACAGACGTATATTTTTAGGTATATTTGGGTGAAAAACCCTTTTAAAATAATTATATATAAAAATGGCTCCCTTCAAAGATTATTTGGAAAAATGACCCCCAAACATGCCACGTAATGGAACATCGCGTTCTATGGGAAGCGAGACACGAACTCGCGTTCTGCGGAGCGCGAGTTCCATCTACGTGACATCATTGTTTGAAATAACCGTTTTTCAGGAACTCGCGTTCTGGCTGAATATGTCGTACAAAACTCGCGTTCTACAGAACGCGAGTTCTGTGCGATTCTGGGTTGAAAAACAATGGTGGGTAGGCCTGTTCGAGCCAAATTTCGGGCTTATAAATCGTATATTTTTAGCGAACATCGAGTTTGGGTTCGTAGTACTGGAAATTCTCTATCGTATGACACCAACACGGTCAATTTCCCTCCATTATAAAGTGACATAAAATGGCTTCTAAAACCCTATGCTATCATCCTTTTTTGAATGAAATTGTCTTCGAACAAAGGTCGATATGCATGTTCGAGCGGAATTTCAGGCTTATAAGTCGTATATTTTTAGCAAACATCAAGTTTGAGTTTGTAGTACTAGAAATTCTCTATTATATGACACCAACACGGTCAATTTCCGTGCGAATCTAGGCTGACTTAAATTCGCTTCGAAAACGCTATCGTAGCATATTTTTTTGAATGATTGAAAGTATAAGATGACCTATTTTATAAAACGAATTAGACTGATTTTATTGATCGGTAGTTATGGGCGAACTCACGTAAACAAATTACAATGAATTAATTAAGACGAGGGGCCGAGTGATTAGGACACTTGGTCTTTGAGTGTCCAGGATTTTTACATATACTACAATGTTTCTTTTGTTCGTTTTTTTCTCAATGTTCGACCATATCCTCGGCACTGTGTATTCGTGTAGACCGTGGACGTCCTTTGTCTCTCAATAGTGCTTGATCTGGGCATATGGTCGGTTCAGTGTCAACGACATCCGGATCAGCCTCATTTTCGATTGGAGGAAACTCTTTTTCGTAAACCTTAAACACCGTTTGGAGTAAGTATACCAGATCAACCAGTTGTATGTAGTCTATCCATTGGTTTGCGCAAGCAGCAATGGCGTGTGCGCACGTGTATTTGAATGTTTGGAAAATTCCACACTCGCAGGTTCTTGCCCTGAGATCTACCACGTACGCGTTGTGCTGAATGCCTTCCAACCACCTGGAAAATTCTGAAACACGGAAATTATGTCCTTCTCGCGAGAAGAGAGTTGCAGTCATCTCTCTTGATTGGTGCACTTGAGTTTGCAATTTTGTACGAAAATCCGGATGGACTATGTGTCTACCTGCCATGTACTCAGTTGCTTGCCTTCCCAAGGTTGCAAATAGGGTAGCCAAATGATAGTAGGTCGCTTTGACAATGGAAGTGATAGGCAACTACCGCACTCCCTTTAGTGACGAGTTCACCGCCCCAGCCAAGTTCGTTGTCATGTGACCACATCATTTACCCCCGTCATACGATCGAAGCAATTTTTCCCTCGGGATTTTTTCAAGGTAGTCTGCGCCAAATTTGTTTCTCGCTCTTAGTTCCTCGAACACCTCCTCCACGTCTTGTACGTAGTGCGAGTTGCCTAAGGGAAGACAATTGAATAGTTATGGGCGAACAACACATGCAAAGAGGTCGTAAATGAAAGCGAGAAACAACTAATATAGTAAATGAAAATGACATAAAGGACGTACCCATTATGAGAACCAGTTCACGTTTATCACGGTCCTTGAACTGCTGCAGGTAGTTTGCGGCTATGTGCCGCAAGCAGAAACGGTGGTAAATGTATGAAGGCTGCCAATACTCACACAAACGTTCTAGCGCCCACAAGAGCGATGTGCCTCTGTCAGAAATAACACATATTCCATCGTCCCTTGCCTGTAATATAGGATCAAGGACATATCTTCGTAGGTTCCAAAGGAAGAACATCCAAGACTCCAGATCCTTCTTCGGGACAATTGCGAATGCAACAGGAACGCATTTTCAATTGCCGTCTTGTGCAATAGCTAGAAGTAGGGTCTGTGCATATTTTCCGTACAACCATGTGCCATCGATTTGGACCATCAGTTTGCAGTGCTTGAATATCGCGTTTCCCATAACGCGAGGTTCATTAACCTCGCTTCCCAAAGGACGTGAGTACCTCTATAAATTGGTGGCCCTACCCCCTTTTCTACGCACAGAACGTGATTTCTTCTCTGTTTTTACTATACTTACTTAATTTTCTTTCGATACAATGGCAGGCTTACGAAACGACGTGAAACACTGCTCTAACTATTTCATGACAACAACAGAGGTATTATTTTTTTATTTTTTATTTATTTTTTTATTTTACATGCATTACCAACTATTTTATTTTTTGTTATTTTATTTTTGAAGGAATACGAACGTCGGTTACTTTGTTACCTTAACCGAATCAACCGCGCACCTCATCCCGACATTATGTCGTGGGTTGAACGAGTTGGTTTTGGCCACGTAGCGAGGATCTTAGCGGGTTTGAAGTGTAACCTATCGTTAATTAGCGCACTAATAGAACGATGGAGGCTAGAGACACACACTTTTCATTTCCCGTGTGGCGAGGCAACAATAACGCTCCAAGATGTTGCCTACCATCTGGGGTTGCCTACAGACGACAACCTTATTACGGGTATAGCGTTGGGTAATTGGACAGATCTATTTGCTCAACTAATGGGAGTGGCGCCCCCAGCGGATGCGTGGGACGGTGAGAAAATATCCCTATCTTATCTGGAGACTGAATTTGAAAACCTTCCCCCATGCGGATGACGGAACACCCCGGGTAATTTTTTTTCATTTTTTTCTCTAATTTATATATTTTTAATATATTTCAGTTTTTAAATATTTAATTTTTTTAATATCCATATTTTTTTACTATTAAATTTTGTTTTATTTATTATTTTCACAACGGTTTGCGCGTGCCCACATCTTGCGCATTATAGGCGGGATATTGATGCCAAACAAATCTTGCACCAAGGTGCACGTGATGTGTCTTTATCATCTTACCAATTTCGATGATTCTAGAAGAAAATGTTGGGGAACAGATGTCTTGGCCTTTCTTTTAGAGAGTTGTGCAGAAACGTCGACCAAGATAGAGCAACAATTGGAGGATGTTGTTTATTCCTTCAGTCTTGGGCTTGGTTTCGAATGCCTTTTTTAAGCCCACAGCCTAAACAACCCGCCCCTGCTTATTTCCGCTTCTTCGGAGGTACTATTCAATTTATTATATTAATTTTATTTTTAAATTATTTTATTTAACAATTTTTTTATTTTTTATTAATGATAGGTGGAGCGAAACACTGAGCCACCAGGGGCTGCCGAAAAAACAACAAGACTACAGGCTTGTTATGGATAAGATGACGCACGATCAGGTAATCCGAAAATTCATTTGAATATTTTCATTCTTTTTTCCAATAATATTTCATATAACCGTTACAACGTTATGATTTTTTTTAGTTTGTGTGGATGCCCTACGATTCTGAGACGATTCAGCAGATTACTCCACCCAACATTCTGGCTCACTAGCACGTATGGCTTTCCCGAGTGCCACTGATCAACTATTAAATTGTCGTGTGGCATCCTACGGATCAGGTTCTTCAACAGTTCGGGTACGTCCAAGGGGTTTCACAAGTGGAACCACCAAATTTGGACGAATTTCACCATCTGATGCGCTAGGGGAAGATGGAGATTGACTGGGCCCTTTACCACGCTGACTGGATTCTGCTTTGGGATGACCGATATGCCAGTCGCCCACTCATCCTCCGACCCATTGGGGATTGGGCCAATTCGGTCACTTTTGATTACTTTCAGTGGTATGGGCTCTTTGGGAAGCAACATATCCTTACTCCCGAGGAGCGCGAGCGACAGCTTGACGAGGCTCCCTGAAACCGCCCACGCCCCCAATATCGAGCGAGCCAGAGCCAGTCGAGGCAGCGCGGTCCGAGATCGCGAACTGACACTGCAGGGGCCTCATCTTCTACCACATCATTTCAGAATTTGAGCAGATCTTCGACGTTCCAACAAATGAGGCCTCCACCCGACTTCGGCTTCTCTGATGCCTACCGTCCCCATATGTCGACGAGTGGTCCTCCACTGATTGATATTCCGCCGTTGGCATCTCAGTTTGACTTTAGCATTGTCTAGCAAACGCCGTCAGGTAGCTTGTTTTACTCCCTGCCCGAGCCCATCACAGGTCCGCGTATCGCAGATGATGATGATGAGGACGCAACACAACTTGTTCGGAAGAATTCAGATCGGAATCGAACCCACATCCATCATATTGCTATCCACCGTGGTAATGTCATGGATGCTCGCTCTTTTCCTCTCCTTTTTCACCGAACTCTGCCGCATAAAATACTTCTGAGCGTGACTAGCCACCTGAGTCGGCGTCCGAGTTACCACCACATTTCTTGATATACTCCGCCAATCACCCTTGCCAAATTTACTCAAACCCAGTAAAAATAACCTGTTATCCATTAAAACGAATCACAAGGCAATAATCATGGACTTCAACAAGTAATTTATATCCATACGAGGGATTCATATAACTGTCCGCTACCAATAATAACAGCCGCTATATAACGGTTGCGGTACCGTCCGAACAATAACATCTATTATCTCTGCAACCGTGATAAAACCACAATTTAAATCTCTAATCTAAATGAGATCAAAACTTCAAATATTAGAATAATCATTCAAAATCTAACATTTTTAGTAATATCAATTCAACTCTAACCGTCCACTAGATAACATAGTTCCTTATATATTTATACACAAACAAATGAAATGAAGTAAAAACTGGCATACCTGTGTTCTTCTTCCGTCCACGGAGTTCCCTTCTTCCTTTCACCGTCTCCCTGCTGCTTCGCTTTCGAATCGAAATTGATTTGATTATTCAAATCCAACTCCGAATCGAACATCACCGAACCGTCAGCGTAATCCGGAATCTGAACTCGACCGGCATCAATCTCATAAACATCATGAAGAAGCATATCAAAATGTTGTTTAATTTCTTCGGCTGACCTTCCGGGAACCCTCGCGGCGATCCTCTGCCACCGTTCAGGGGTTCCCTCCGGAAACATAACCAAACACTGCTCGAAAATTTTATCCTCAACAAACGTCCACTTGGTCGCCGCCGCCGCCGACTCGATCAACAACGCTTTACTGTTGTCGTTGCTGTTGTGATCTTGGTACATGCCGATGATTTTGCTATTAAATAGAGATTTTTTTTAGGTTTTCAACGTTTGTATTGAAGATGGTGAGCTTTTGATTTTGTTGGATAAACATAAACACAAAAAAAGAGAGAGATTTGTTGGGTTTTGGGATTCTTGCTGATTTAAAATTAGGAATTTGGGTTGAGTTTGAGTTCTTTTTGTCAGTATTATCAGCTTAGACTTCTGATTCAACACGGTTTCTATGTAATTGAATAATATTTTCTTTTTTAAATTTTCTTTTGTTTTATATAAAATATATTATTATTATTATTATTATTATTCATATATGAGGTCCGTAAGTATTAATACTAATTTTTTTAGGTAGATCCACTTATTCGTATAATAACTATGAATGTTTATATTGTCACGTTTTGTATAGGTTCGAGTCTTAATATATGAACGTAATATATTTTTATTTAACAAAATATAAGGCTTAAGTGACAAATAAGTGTCCAAGCTATACATTTTTTTCAGATAGGTGCCCAGAGTATCTTTCGGGTCAAACATATGTCTAACGTTTTTAACGTTACTCAAATAGGTGTCTTCCCGTTAACAACCGTTAAAAAAATTTCGTTAGCCAATAAAAACATGACACATGGTAATATCAAACCTTTTCTGAATTTTATTTTTTAAAAAATAAATCAAAATTTTTAAAATATCCTAAATTTTTTAAATAATTCCAAAATAGTCCCCAAATCCCTAAACCCCCAAATTTGGCCACTCTCGCAGGCGTTGGTCGCGTTTTCGGCGACGAAATGTGTTGCGTGTAATAAGTGCTACACAATTGTGCAAATATACACGTCGCAAGTAAAGTGATATGAGTATCGAGTATCGTCTCCACATGGATTGGTTTGGGCCACTTTGCATAAGTTACTACACTGTAGAAAATAAAAACACAAATAGGTGATAGGACAAGTTCTAACTAACAAGTAAACTAAAGAACAATAAAAGTAAAAGATAGAGGAAATCAAATAAGAGAGAGAAGTAGGCCAAGTTATTGTGAATTTTTGAGGAGTGATAGTCGAATGGATCGTCTCAAATTTTTAATGCAACGAACACCGAATTACTTCGGCAATGACCAAAGCTACTGTCGCGACAATGGGTTAAGTAACTGCCTCGACAATCCATTGCTTGGGCAGCAACTAACAACGCCAAGGTTCGGCAAAGCATCCTTCAATGGTTTCTTCTTATCCCTAAGTCGAAACACTATTGATGTGCAGGCCTTGATAATACCTCCCAACGTGAACCAAGGGTGAGCACCAATCAATCTTACGCTTCTTTTAGCCGTTGAAACTCGAACTTATCCCTAAGTTGAGTTAGTTTTTACCGATTGGGATGAAAACCATGCTTATCTGTTTCGTGAATCTAACTCTTCCGATGTTAGACAAATAGATGCAACCGTAATTTCCTCTCCCGATTCAATTACAAGAAAACGTAAACACAAAAAATAAGTAAACCTTGAATTAAAATTGCAACTTCAAAAACTTAAACAAATCTAATCGTTTATCAAAATCACAAACTCAAAATAACCTAAGCCAAACAAGTTAGTTCATGGCTGGGTTTTGAAAGATATACAAAGAATAATTCCCTAGCATTAATCTAACCGAACAAAGAAGAAAAAGATGAAGAATTCGAATAGCTCTCTTGTTTCTTTCTCTCCAATCGAACTCCCCTTAAAGTTGACGGCTTGGCCTTTTTTATATAGGAGATGACTAGGTCATAGTCTTTCTTGAGGAGGAAGTTAAGTTAGAATTAAATTGAATAAAAGAAATATTAAATCTCTTTTAATTTTATACCAACTAAAATTCTTATTTTCTTGGGATTTAATCTCTTTTTGACCTCTTCATGAATATCCAAGCTCCGATCTTCATGCAAATTATCTCTAAAAATTCAGCTTTTTACGCTCTTCAAGTTGTCTACCACTTTGCTCTTTTTTTCCCTTGTCGAAAATTGCTCGGGCATAGTTCGACGCGACAATGACATGGTAGTGATCTCTCGGTCGTCTTCGCTCAACCTGGTGTACTCAGCATCACTCGACCGTCTCTGCTCGACATCACTCGGTAGGGTTTGACATGGCTCCACTCGGCAATGATCGACATGTATTGTCGTGACATCAGATTGTTGCGGCATTGCCGCGACAAGGCTCGACAATCCCTGGCATAACCTGCATATGCACAAAACGCATACATAGTAGTACCTTTTTCCACAAAATAACTAAATTATGAATGCCTACTAATGTAACTAAAATGTGCCTAAGTCTAATAATAATATGAGTAAAAAGGGTAATAAAAATAGTACTTTTGAACACTCATCAGAATGAAGCGTCCTCCCCTCGCCGAACGACCCACACATTGTTCATTGTCCGTTACGTCGTCGTTGTCGCGAGTAATTCAAATTAACCATTCGACGATTTTTCGCGTTTTGCACAACGTGGGTGAATTTCTGGGAAAGAGGTAGTGGGGTAAATGGTCGTGATGGTCCGTCGAAGGATGTGATGGGCGGCGGTGTGACAATTGACAGTAAAATCAGATCAAATCGAGATTTGAGTTTTGTTAGGGATTTCAAATTTTGGGAATATTTGTGAAATTTTAAGTTATTTTGTTTTATTAATTTTTATTGTTTTTAAATATAATTTCAAAAATTTAAGAAGCTGACACGTGTAAGATAACAGAAGTTAACGATAAAAATTAATGGACAGTAACGACGAACACCTATTTGACCCGAAAAATACTTTGGGCATCTATTTGAAAAAAAGAGAGTATAGTTTGAGTACTTATTTGCCACTTAAGCCAAATAATAATAATATTTTATAAGTAGAAATATATTTTTTATCACTGATATTTGATTTATTGATTGATTAATTCATATAGGGTTTTGTAGAGATCCATTATGAGGACGACTCTACAAACTTAATATCCTTCATTTACAACACCAAAATTTAAATCCATGACCTTACTTAAAAAATTTAGTATCCCATCTCATTAGACTGATCGATTGTTGGTAATAAAAATATATTTTTTAACATAGATAAAAGTTGTATATTTGAAGCTAATATTTCTTATTAAATATCATTAAGGAATATTAAATTAGTCCACTTGATATATATATATATATATATATATATATATATATATATATATATATATATATATATATATATATATATATATATATATATATATATATATATAACTTAAAGAGTAAAATTTTTAAATACAAGAGGTTGATTATGTGGGGTTGTACCGTGTACGGTTGTACTTTAAATTTTGTATGCAAAACTTGATAATGTTTTTAATGTTAGAAAAAAGAAAGAGAAATAGCTGTATAAGATATCTTGTCTATGATTTAAAATTATAATTTATGCTCTCATTAATAATCAATTAACTATGCAATTTTTTATATACGCATTGGTCAAATAATATTTTATACAAATAATTCAAATTTTAGGTATACCAATTTATGAATTAAGTGATGTTTGAAATAATTTATATTTTCTTTTTTAAGATTATCTTTTGTTTAATTTATCTTTATAAATTCGTTATTCTTTTGAATAGTTTAAGGATGAATACAATGTAGTATCTGAACCTGGAGCTCTGAACATCATCTTTTTTTTCCACTAGGACTACTCGTTGGGTTCTATGTTCACTATTCTTTTAATATTAAAAGTTTACTTTTAGATAATGTATTTTTTTGTTTATTTTGCTATTTTTAATAGTCTAATGGTGATTACAATATAATAATTGTCATATATATTCTTAACCTCTTGACAATACACACATTGCAAACAAAGCAATTTAAACTCAAATATCTTAAGATGAACATTATCCTCTTTTTCCACCACTAAAAACTCTTGTTGGGTTCTAAATTCACTATACTTTTAATATTAAAAGCTTACTTTTAGTTATTGTATTTTCGTTTATTTTGTTATTTTTTATTATATTAAAGGTACAATTATAATGGCAATCAATATATTAAAAGTTTGCTATCTTTTATCCATTAGAATCACTTGTTGGTTTCTAAATTCACTATTCTTTTAATATTAAAAGTTTACTTTTAGATATTGTATTTTCGTTTATTTTGCACATGGATGAAGTTATGATTTGAGAATAAAAGAAGTGAAGTCATCTAATTCAAAATTAACAGAAATAAAACTAAAATTTTTAAAAAATAAAATTTAATTTAACAAGTATTCAAATTAACATAGACTAATCTGTTGGATAAAAAAAGGCTAAAGGGTCAAATTTGCCCCTGTAGTAATCTGAAATCAGCAATGTTGCCCCTAATTTTTTTTCTCCGTAATTTTGCCCTCAAAGTCAGTCAATTGTAGAATGTTCCCCTTTGACCGATTTTGACCGTTAACTGCTGACGTGGCAGTTAACGGTGCTGACGGGGCAATTTTACCCTCGAAGTCATTCATGCAATTTTGCCCTCGAAGTCATTAATTGCAACACCCTTAGTTTATTTAGTTTTTGAATAAAATTGGATAAATAATTTGGGTTTTTTCGAGTTGAACTTTAACAAACAGAATATATGAAAAATCGATTAACAAATTGATGTAAATATCTTTTGAGTCCCTAGTAATTTTAAAAATAAGCAAAATGAGAACTCTCACAAAAAATCAAAATATTATTCATTTTTTTAAAAAAATCTATAAACTTAATAAAAATAAATACAATATTAAAAAAAATATTGAAATAAACCAACGAGAAGCGTGTTAATTGAACGATGAACGCGAACTATGCTATTCGAACGATGTTCGATTGACACACTTACCGATGATGAGTTGTTAGGAAAAAATGTACGGTGAACTCGAATCATGTGGCTCAGGTTGAATTCTGCTTTATCTTCTGGATATCCTTGTATTTATCTCCCATGCCATTTTTACCGAACACCACTAATGTCGTTTTCTGAGATCATCATACATTTTTTCCTAACAACCCATCATCGGTAAGTGTGTCAATCGAACATCATTCGAATAGCATAGTTCGCGTTCACCGTTCAATTAACACGCTTCTCGTTGATTTATTTCAATAATTTTTTTGAATATTGTATTTATTTTTATTAAGTTTATAGATTTTTTAAAAAAATGAATAATATTGTGATTTTTTGTGAGAGTTCTCATTTTGCTTATTTTTAAAATTACTAGGGACTCAAAAGATATTTACATCAATTTGTTAATCGATTTTTCATATATTCTGTTTGTTAAAGTTCAACTCGAAAAAACCCAAATTATTTATCCAATTTTATTCAAAAACTAAATAAACCAAGGGTAAAAGTGTTGCAATTAATGACTTCGAGGACAAAATTGCATGAATGACTTCGAGGGTAAAATTGCCCCGTCAGCACCGTTAACTGCCACGTCATCATTTAACGGTCAAAATCGGTCAAAGGGGAACATTCTACAATTGACTGACTTTGAGGGCAAAATTACGGAAAAAAAAAATTAGGGGCAACATTGCTGATTTCGGATTACTACAGGGGCAAATTTGACCCTTTAGCCATAAAAAAAATGAGAGAGGGTAATGAGCCTCTCTCGTGGCCTTAATACATTCATCCTTATATATGTACAAGTATAATTAATTCAATCTATATAATATATAAATGAAATTATAAGTACAATTAATATATTAGTATAAACACAATCATAATTAACTATTACAAAATATAAACAAATGGACAAATAATCATAATATATTCAAACCTAAATAACAATATATCTGAATAAAACTCATAGATGATGAGGACTTAAACCAAAATAAAATTTAGATTGAACCTTCATTTATGTTTAGATTAAAAATTCAAAATCAATTCTGGACCCAAACGTGATTCTGGGAGAAGCAAAGTAGAAGTAGCTTTGGCGTTTCGTCGTGATTTTTACACTATATTTTTATACAATCGTAATTTTTAAGAAAAAAAACTCTCAAATATAAATCACGTTACTTTAAAATCAATTTTACACAAAATCAATTCTATAAAATTACGTTGATCCAAAATCAATTCTACCACCACAAAACCAAACACACACTTGCCAGCTCCTTCCCTGCCGATTGTCTTGCATGCGGCATTTGGGATTCACCTCCTTCTGTTACCTATAATGGACTGCAAAGATTTTCTTTAGTGCATACTCTGACCGATACAACATTTATTTTTTTAATCTATTTTTTATGTTTTAAAACTTTGTCATGTTTTTATTAAAAAATTTATTATATTATAATTTTATTTTTATTTATCAATAAGGTTGTCGGATTGATTTGTCGAAAAAAACATCACTTAACATATTAATTATTATAACCAATAGCATTAGTCTTATCATAAACGGAAGTCCTCATTGGAAGTGGATTCTTAAACGCACTGTATAGGTTTGAGTTGAATTTCTAGGGTTGAAATAATATTAAAATTTTTGTCTTAATATCCTAAGAATTAAGGCAGCCGACTCAGTAATTAATTTATTTGTAATTTGCAGAAATCATAAATGTTTGAAAGTTGCAGATGGAAGGAAGGAAGGTTTTATCCATAAAACAAAACAAAAGGGGCCTACTGCCTACACCCCAAGAAGACATGAATGTGATGACTGATGATGCCGCAAAAACACCTGTCATCCTACTTTTGAGTTTTCACAACCAACAACACATTGGGTTCGGATTAACTCACCAACAAATGGATTCCGTGTATTATTTGAAAACCGACTTATCTTTTTCTGGAAAGTAGTTCCTCTTTTTATGATGTTCACTTCAACTTCTCATTTCGCTTTTACCAATACCATAGGTATTAGGTATCAATCAAACTCACATGTTTGAGTTTAGGGTTATAGTTATTAATTCAATTTAATTCCAAAATTTCAAAACAATCCATCTAAATTTATAATAAAATTTAATGTAAAGGTAAATTATATAGTAGTAACTCAACTTTTTAAGATATTTTTATTTTGGTCGTTACGTTAATTTTTGTTAAAAAATGTAAATGTATCACGTTAAAGTCTTCTTCTAAAATATATATAATTTTTTAAATTTACATATGACACAGAAGACGAAATTCTGATGGAAGTAATCGTCGATTCTATTTTACGAAAAAAATTTAACATAATATAGTTTCAAGTTGATACGAGGTTAAACAATAGTGAAAAAAAATAAAATATCTTAATCGAAACTAAAAATTAAAAGTCTTCGATCTGTCATTGTTTACCGTAAGGTCAACTTGAAATCAACCTATATAACCATCTGTCTAAACGGATAATTCTAGCCTTCGAAATTGACCGGCGACGACTTCATTCATCAGAATCTTAGTCTTGGTGGCAGTTGTAAATTTGAAAAATTAGAGTCCTTTTTGAGAATAAGACTTTAGCGTGTCACATCAGTATTTCTAACGACAATGACCATAATGAAAGTAAAATAAAAGTTTTGTGACTATAGCGGAATCAAATTAAAAATTTAGTGACTGTAACGAAATCAAATTAAAAGTTTAGTGACAGTGATTAAAGCATGGGATAACTACCTAAATAGTACCCAACTATTAGCGCGATATCGTTTTAGTACCCTAGCTAAATAAAGTGCTAGAATCTTAAAATTTCTGTAAGTACCGGTGTAGTTTACCCTAAATATAACAATCTAAACCCGTTCAATCGAAATATGAAATTGGCTCAAACAAATAATTCGGAGTGATCTAAACTTAAAGCGATATGGGCTCAATACAATATAAACTCAAAGTGACTTGAGAATTTTGTACCTCAAACAATTAAACTAAAAAATAACTCAAATCCAATATTTCTATACCCTAATTTGACCCAAACTGAAATGATAAAAAAACATTTTAAATCACTAATTATTTTGATTCAAATCAAACCCGTCCAACCAAATCAAAACTTTTAACCACCTAAATATGAAATAATTTAAAAATACCCAAACTTTTAGCCATTAAGGATGTCTGCAGCTCTTGAGAATCTGGTAAAAGATGGACCTTTTTGCCGAATCATGCCTTAGTGGGGGCTGTTATTTTCTATTCTTTGTTGGAAAATCTGGACTCGGCGCAACAAGAAAATTTTTGATCATATTTTATTGTAACCTAAGACATATTGACTGCTAGCAAAGCTCATATGGAGGAAGTGCGGGTGACTTATATTAAACCAATCATATCGGCTGATTCGCAGGGCACTAATAAGGTGGTGAAGTGTTGGAGCTGCCCCCCTATTAATTGGGTGAAAACAAATGTTGATGGCGCAGTGAATTTGGCGACAAAGGCCGCGGCTATTGGTAGTGTAATTCGGTCGAATTCAGGAGCGTGGTTGTTTGGTTATAGTAGACGAATTGGATGCTGTTCGCCGTTATCTGTGGAGCTTTGGGCGATAAATGAAGAGCTTTGGTGGTTATCGTCGACTTATACTTGAGTCCGATAGCAAGGAAGCTGTTGATTTGATTACAAATGCTGCTATGTCCAGCACGGCTAATGGCTTAGTAATTGTGATTTTAGAATTGTTGAAGCGAGATTGGGAGGTGGTGATTCGTTGTGTGCGCAGGGATGCAAATCATGTTGCGGATTGTCTTGCGCGGCATATGCGGGAGCGCGAGTTAGGTGATGAAGGCTTTGTGGAACCGCCGGGTTTGGTGAGTGCAGCGTTGCTGCATGATTTGAATTATAGCAGGGAGAGGGATGGCGTTGGGGTTGACTAATAGTTATGGTTGGGGTGCTTTATAGTTATTGATTTGTAATGAGTTTGATTTGATTTGAAGCTACATTGTGATTCGTTGTAATCAGCTCTACTACATGTACTCTTTGTCCTCCAATAGGGTTAGAGAGATTTTTTAACGAGGCATGTAGTAGGTGCTTTCCCCTATCAATCGAAAAAAAACATACCGATAAAACTAGAGATGAGTGAAAAGTTATGTGAGACTGCTTTCGGATGAATCTCTCATTTAGAGGTGTATAATGTGAAAGACCAATCAGACAGAAATAATAATGCGAAGATATTATAATGTGAGGTATAATAAAACTTAAATGATTTAAACGGAAAATAATCTAAAATTTAAATTAACATAATCCGAATTGACAATTCAAAACTAAGTTAATGTACCATGTAGAAGTATATATACCTAGAAGGATAAAACAAACCTAATTACTTAAATTCAAGTGATGAATCAATTAAAAAATTAACATAAAGAAAAGGACATCTCTTATCTCTCATCTAGAAAAAAGGGGGAAATAAAGTAAGCATTATGATTTTTTTCAATAGCATAGGACCTTGTATGTAAATATCAAATGTTCTGATTCAGGCTCACAAGCCGAGCCAGATAAAAAAAAATTTGGGCTGCAGTAAAGTATTGGCCGTCAATTGAAATAAAAATTTGAAGTTTTTTTTTCTTTCTTTCTTTCAAAAAGACAAAAATAATACCTAACTTGCCAGATTCAAACCATCGACCCGGGAATTGCTTTGTAATTAACAACTAATACCCCGCTCTACCAACTAAGCTAAGGTCAAATTTGTTTATAAAGCGGCTATTTTTATCAAAGAAAAAATATCTAAAATTACATCAAGAGTTTACAACCATAAACGTAAACTAAACACATAATTTGAACATTTTTCTATAACCATTGACACAAGAAACTATACACTTGAGATCATACGAGGACCATACAATGAAAATGTTAGAAAACCCACCAAGAGAATCTAACAAAAGCCATATTTGAATAGATCCGATTGCATCAGCAAACAAACCACAAAAGGGGATCAAAAGATCACCGAAAACCGCAAATCAGAGTCGATCGTTGTGAGGAAACTATCCACGAATACAAATCTCATATCCAAATCTAATTCGAAGGTCCAAAGCATGGAGGATCAACATGATAACAAGCAAACACAATCTTGATCAGTCGTGGCATCGTCAATTCCAACTTTGAGAAAACATAAAATATAAAAACGACCAAACAACCAAGAAAGAAGACAAAAAACGTACTAAGAATCAGAGAAAACGTGTCATAAAGGCACAAATTAAATCTAAAAAAAAGAAAAACAAAAACTAGATAAAATAAAACAAAAGAAAAAGAAAGAGTGTCAACCGTCGGTGACTAACCTTAAAATTAATGCTGCGGTCGACCAAACACAAATGAAAAAAAATGAGTGGCACAGAGAATAAATTAGGGTTAAAGAAGTATAGGCCAGATGTACCCTATTTAAGATTTGAGTATATGGGCAATGAAAAAAGAACGCGCCTCACGCGCTTCCCCTGCTCTTCCCTTTTCCTGAAACTTGCGACCCTCAGAGGGCGATGCGATCTGTCCGAGCCAGCTGTCTTGCTCGATGCCATGAGAAGGAGGTTCCCTCCTTCCTGTGCTCGTCGGCTGCCGGTGCTATGGAGGACGACGCCGGCTGGTGGACGCTTGGTCCGGTTCTCAGGGGAGGGATTTCGCAAGTTCGCGCAGGAGGGTGCGTCAAACAGCCCTCTGCGGTTTAGCCGGTGCAGAAGACCCCTTTCGGGGAGCGGTGGTGATGGGAAACGCCGGTCCTCATCATCGGTAGGCAAGCTCTCAAGACTAAGGCCCCCCGGCAGTGTCTTTTTTACACGTTGGGGCTCCCCTCTTCGAACATTCCTCGGCGCTCCGTTGGAAAAGTCCTCGACGTTGCCTGACTGCCTCTCGAACTTTGTGTTCTAGAGAGCAAATCTGGGATGGGCACAAGATGGCCACCAGATCTGGAGGGGATCGAAGAATCCGGAACCAACGAACTTTGTGTTCCAAAAAGCAAATCTGGGATGGGCTTTCAGACCTGACCGCCTCTCACCGCTGTAATCGCCGTTTAGTCGGAAATCCGACCGTCAATATATTTGCGAATCTGAGCGCGTGGAGGGAGAAGGAGACGGTGGCAAGGGCATCTATGTCTTTTTCCCACAGGACAAGTCATCTCAGTTCTGGGCCTATGCTGACATCTTATATTTATTTCCTTTTTCAGCCTAAGTTGACCGATTTTTGTGGGATATGGTCCTTTTATTCCCTTTTTAGGACAAACATATGCTTGATTTATGGGATATGGAAGATTGCTATATGGTGGAGATCCGCTGGCTATGAGTTTTTCTCTGATCCGAGTTTTCTTTGGGATCCGGGTGGTTCTTGGTTTTTCCGTCTTTTTCTCTCAGGTTTGATTGGTATCAGTGTTATCGATGAACCTTGGACCTGTGAACCAGGGTTTTTAGCTATATTATCTACGGGTTTTGGTTGTTATTTTGGAGCTTGGATCTTTCCGTGCCAGACGAAGCAAGGTTCTTTAGTTCGACCGTTAAGCTCACTGATGTTGTCCGTTGTTGCTTGCTGTGAAAAGGACCGACCAATATTGGTAGGAAGCCTGCCTCTGGATAGAGCTCTCCGGTATCGATGATGGACTGTAAACAACAGTTGGTGGTAGCGAACTAGTTTTGTTCCTTGCCGATGGAGTCTAGCTTGGAAGGTCTTGAAAACGCAAACCACTTTGTGCAAGTGGGTAGCGTTGGTTATTACGGTCTCTCGTTGGGCTTTTGTCCCCGACCGCCGTTGTCCCTGGTCGTCTGAGTCGCGACATCGTCTTTGCTCCATGTTTCGGTCTCCTGCTTTTAGGTTTGATCTTGTGGCCTGCGTGCCCGGTGTTTTTCTTTTCTGTCCCTTGTTTAGGTTGGTTATTGTTCCTCTCTTGGAATGTCTGTTGAGGCTTTTGCCTCACTTGGTTTAATTAATGCAAGTTATCTTTGATAAAAAAAAAGATGTACCCTATTTAATGTTAAAAATTTAAATAATAATGTTTCTGTATTACCAAAAAAATAAAAAAATAAATAATAATATGTAATACATAATTATATCATGATGATAAATATTTAGGTAAACTACATAAATGGTCCCCCGATTATATTTTAATTATTTTTTACATCCTTTGACTATCAAAAGTTACAAACTGATCCCTCCCTTAAAAAAGTAACAAATTGGTCCGACGCCGTTAAAAATTTAACGGCAAATGATGTGGCAGTTAATATAAAAAATATAATTACATAATTAACACTCAAGTTCTATACTTATTTTAGTTTGAATCTAATTCTAAAAAAGTTAACCCACATAATTTTAATAATCTATCAATTTAGACAATATTCTTTTATATTTCCTCTCTCATTTAATTCTTCAAATTTATTTTCACCTCAAATGATACAAACAAAATATTCTTTGAACAAAGTTATTAGCTATCAATGAAATTCCTATCAAGACATTAACCCCCAGCAAATGAAATAGACTCATCACTTTTATCTCAGATTCTAAATTCTTCGCTGACTTTATAAGTTAAATCAACTAAATGAAATCATGAAAAAAGGCTTCGCAATCATTTCAACTGCAAACCATTACGATCAATTCATCATCGGTCATCATTTCACATTTGAACATCTCAAATTATAATCCAACCAGAGCAAAGAAAAAAGAGGCAGCCAAAAAGAAAGAAAAAACAAAGAACCTACTTCTTTTGACGAGCCAAATTTTAAATCCTTCAACACATATTCTCCAATCTAGTGTTTCTCTCTTGCGAACTCCTCGTTGTTTGAGCATATTAAAAAAGAATCAACTAAGAACTATAGGAACGATAAATCAAAGAAACAACAGTAGAGTACCTTAACCCCAGGAATGATGGAGACCAATCTCATTGAATCTAGTGATGACCTCCTCCACGAAATACCGGGTTAGGCTGAACCTCCCTCATTCTCGGAGCAATAACGACGCTTTATCGTCGTCTAAGTTAGGATCCACATCCAAAATTACCTCCAAGTAGTTGTTTATCCAATCGTTACCCGTCACTTTTGTCGAAGAAAGCAAGGTGAAGGATTGAATGAA
Organism: Hibiscus tridactylites; assembly: GCA_958450335.1. Lineage (NCBI taxonomy): Eukaryota > Viridiplantae > Streptophyta > Magnoliopsida > Malvales > Malvaceae > Hibiscus > Hibiscus tridactylites. The sequence continues at coordinate 18,389,009 of OY288289.1, read as the reverse complement.
AGAGAAGGGAGATTGAAAAATAAGAAGATGATGAATTTTTTTTGTTATTGAAATTGCTGATGATTGTTAGTTAATAGAATTAGTTGATTGATTACACGATAAGAACACTGTTGCAGAAAACTGTACTCGTTTGGCAGATTGGCAGTACAATCTCGAGAGTGAATCAAGGCGGAAACAATCTTACAATTTTTACGGGTTTTTTGGTTATTGGCCTGACAATGAAAATAGTGATTTTGAGGAACTGATGCTTAATAATGGTAAGAATTATCAAGTTTGAATTGAAGAATTAAAAGAGAGGAAAATAAAAAAGAATATGGACTAAATTGATAGATTATTAAAATTATGTGGGTTAATTTTTTAGAATTAGGGTCAAATTAAAATAAGTGTAAAGCTTGATGGCTAATTATCTAATTATATCAATTTATATTAACTGCCACATCATCAACCGTTACATTTTGAACGGCGTTAGACCAATATGATACTTTTTTAATTTGAGGGACTAGTTTGTAACTTCTGATAGTCGGAGGACGTAAAAGATAGTTAGAGCATAGTTAGAGGACCATTTATATAGTTTACCCTAAATATTTATTGCTCAAGTATTGTGGGATAATATCACATGTTAAGACCTTAAACACACATTAAGCCGTCCTTTTCACAGTTAATGACAGTTAGTCTCATAGAGCTCGAAATCCAACGATGGTAAATATTTATTGCTCAAGTATTTTACATGTCACTATATGGTCATGTTTAGAGACAAAATTAGGATTAAATTAGAGAAATCAAGTTGATTATTTTTAAAATAATTAGGTTAAAAAGTAATAAGAAAATCAAAGTTTAATTTCATTAACTTTAGATGGAACGGTCTTAAAAATGATGGGATAATGCACAAATGCCCTATATTTTGCTAAAATTTCCAATATGGTTCCTTCTTCTAAAATACCTCATAGATTAATGATGTTAAATAATGATATGATCGAGCCATGTAGTACTCTCTTACGCTTTCACGTGACACTTTTTTTTTTTTGCAAAAAAGGCTTAAAGGTCCATTTGCCCCCTAAACTATACACATTTTCCCGAACAGTTCCCTAAAGTATTTTTTGGGACGTGCCTAGACCTGGAAAATTTGACCCGAGAATCGAAAACCGAACCGAAATCCGATTTTCAAAATTTCCAATATGGACCTGAACAAGATGATATAAACGCGAACCGAAACCCGAACCGAAATCGAATTCTAGAAGAACCGATATAGAACCATAACCGATTTGGCATGTAATGATTTGACCCGAACAAATTTTCACCCAAACCAATTTTCACCCGAACCGAAAGCAACCCGAAATTAATTTGCTCAAAACCGATCTAAATCGAACATCAACCAAATTTTAACGCGATAATTGAGCCAAAGTGAATGAATAATTTATTTTTACTATCATTTATTTTTAACAATATAAATTGATAAATAGTAAAATAATTTATGTTTCATTATCTTTTTATTTATTTTTATTACATTTGATAATAATTTAATGGTTCAATATCACATTTCCTTCTTTAAAAAATGTAATTTTATTTTTTTGACAAACACAAATCAACATAAAACATAAGTCTTAAATAAAGAGTTCTAGTTCAAAAGTAATATTTAACTGCAAATAAAGTCAAATATGTAAACCCAACTACTACATATCAAACTCAGTTACATTGAGTACACACAAATAATGTACGCATCAATTGTTGAATTTTGTTGCAGTCAAATCCACATAAAAGCCAACAAACTCGTCGTCTTTTGTACCTACATAAACAATAACAAGAAGTAATAAATTTTTTATTACTAAAACAAAAAATTAAGCAAGGTAACTTTTAAGTTAAAATAAGCGAATATAATAGACTAATAGTCCAAGAATATGGTGTAATAATTGTAAAGCTTTACTATAGGGAATAAAAATAAAATTAAGAAATAGAAACTTACATTCATAACCGAATAAGCAACTACAAGATGTTATCAAAGACTCTACATTTTCAAAAATATAAGAACTTCTTCACTTATTCAGAATTCGACCTCCAATGCTAAAAGTCGATTCTGAAACAATAGTTGTGAGTGGAACAATCAAAATGTCCCTAGCAAGATGAGAAAGCTCTTCGTATTAATGCTAGTTTTCTTTTCAAAATTTAAAGATATCAAGTTTCGCTTTTCTATTCATTTTGGCATAGTCTATATAACTATCCAATTGTGTCTTTACATAAAAAGACGTAGCTTCTCTCTTGTCGTAGTCTTAAAAATATATAAAATAAAATAAAAATAAACAAATAGTAAACAGAAAAAATACAAATGATTGAAAATTTTAAAAAATACATATTGCATTAATTGTATACACTATAAAAAACAATAAAACTATATTACAAAAAACTAAAAGGAACAAAACACAAAGTTGTGGGAAGGCAGTGAGACATCAAAACTATATGGTAATTTTCATAGTATGGCTTAATCATGTAGGGGGCTAGGAGCTAGTGTTTTAATGGCTATAAACTAAATGATCTGATTTTGCATTAAATAATTTGAGACCGAGCAAGTGAAGTTAGAAGTCATTAATCTTAAATTAATATTATAATTAAGCTTTAAAAATAAAAATACAAGTAAAAACATACCACACAATAAAATATAACAAATACATAAAACATAATTTGACAAACTTAAAAAGCTTACTGAAAAAAAAACATATTATATAAAAAGATAATAGAAAAACAAAAAAAGCAAAAGATAAAATACCAAAACTTAAAATACATTAAAAATATATTGATGAACTAATATTTTGATATAACAAATTAAAAGAAAAATGTTTTTGGACTTAATCGAATATATAAATTCTTGCAAAAATAATTCAAAGTCCAAACAAACTTGAAAAATTCGTTTCAAATGTTTTCCAACTTTACCGATCTTTTTCAAAACAAATATGATCCATTTTTGCACTAAGAAAACCGTTTTCCAGTCTTCAAGGCAAAAAGGATCGATCCCCTGATAAAAGGGATCGATCCCTTGATTGACAGTTTCATTCCTTTTTTGTCTCAGTGCAAAAGGATCGATCCCCTGGTGTATGGGATCGATCCCTTTTTCCAACGGTCATATTTTTCATAAGAAAGGATCGATCCCTTTGTAAAAGGATCGATCCCTCGTGCTTTAAATGCTATATTTTCAGGTAGGTAACGGCTTTATGACACCCCCAACGGCTCCAAACGGCTAGTATTGATTGAGAGGATACAAAAACAGAAAAATCAACTCAGCAACAACAAGAAAGCCTACACAAACATTCAACCTTTCAAGAGTCCACTTTGTGCTTAATTTTCGATCTTTCTTGTATACACTAGAGTGTTCTTCATTGTAATTCTTTTGCTAGTGTTTCTTTGGGTGTGTGAGAGAGCTTAAACTTTGCAAACACATTCCTAGTGAGGATTTCCTAGTTTGCTTATTTGTATTTGTTCTTGGGGAAAGGATTCAATAGACTTTGGGGTATAAGTCTATTGAATTGTGTAAGGTTACTCCTTATCCTTAAAGGAAAGACAAATTAGTGAATTTGTGGAAAATTCTTAGTGTGGTCACTAAGGTAGTGGATGTAGACTCCAATTAAGGGAGTTGAACCACTCTAAATCACCTTGCAATTTCTACCTTTGCAATTAGTGTCCACCGTTCTTTCAAAAAATCCAATTCACCCCCTCTTGGTTTTGTTCGATCGATTGCCACTCTCAACAATTGGTATCAGAGCTTGGCTCATTGGAAGGTCTTACAACCTCTTGAGAAGATCCAAGAAGTGTGCAATCATCTACAAGGTCATCTATGGCTTCCACCTCCACCGTTGAAGCTTGGGGCGATTCTCAACACACCAACAAGCCTCCATTCTTCAATGGAGTTAATTATGCTTATTGGAAGAACCGCATGAAGCTATTCATTCAAGCTTTTGATCTTGAAGCTTGGAAGATCATCATGAGTGGTTACACCACACCAACTAGTAATATGGAGACATGGAACAATGAAGAAAACAAGAGATTATCCACAAATGCTAAGGCAATGCATCTCATATTTTGTGCCCTTGGCCCGGATGAGTATGGAAGGGTGTCATCTTGTTCCAATGCTAAAGAGATTTGGGACAAACTTGAAGTTACACATGAAGGAACAAATCAAGTGAAGGAGACCAAAATCGGGCTTCTTAATCTTAATTATGAAAACTTCAAGATGGACCCCGAGGAAGACATCAAAACCATGTCCGATCGATTCTCCGTAATTGTTAATGGTTTGAAGGGCTATGGTGAAGTGATCCCGGAAGATAAACTTGTGAGGAAGATGATATACTCTCTTCCCAATTCATGGGATTCAAAGAAAACGACGATTATAGAAGCAAAGGACCTCAAGACTCTCAAGTTGGATGAGCTCATTGGTTCCTTGCTTACACATGAGATGATGTCAAAGGGCAATGAAGAAAAGAAGAAGGAAGTGGAAAAGAAGAAATTTGGCATTGCTCTCAAAGCATCTAAAGAAGATATTGATTCTAGTGGAGATGATGAAGATAAAGAGATGGCTATGTTTTCCAAGAGATTCAAAAGATTCATGAGGTCCAACAAAGGAAGAAGATTTCAAAGAGAAGAGGGCTTCAAGAATGACAACAAAGTGAAAGATCCAATTATTTGCTATGAGTGCAATAAACCGGGACATATCAAGTTCGATTGTCCTCAATTGAAGAAAAAAGAGCTATGAGAAAAAGAAGCACAAGGCTCATATAGCTACTTGGAGCGATGATGAATCTTCCGACGAGGACGAGAATGAAGTAGCCAACTTGTGTCTCATGGCTATTGAGGATGACTCTACGGTAACATCTAATTCATCTTTTTCAATTGATTATACTTTTGATGAATTGCAAGAGGCTTATGATGAATTAGCCTTGGAGTTTGAGGAGTCAATTTTGAAAAATAGAAAAATCATTTTAAAATTGAAAAATGAAAATGACTCTCTTTCCAAGTCTAATAAAGAATTTGAAAGTAAAATTGAGGAAATGCAAGTTAAAATAAAAGAATTTGAAAAGAAAAATCAAGACTTGCACAACTTACTTTCAAAGGTCCATGATGATCATCAAAAGGAACTTGATGATCTCAAAGTTTCTTTCAATAAAGTTGGGAATAAAAGTTTTGAAAAAGGTGAAAATTCAAGACCCAACTATGTTAGGAAGAACTTTAATGGATATAGGCAAGGAGGTCACCAAAGATCATATAATAGAAAGACAATTAAAAGCATTTGGGTTCCAAAAGGACTCATTGCTAACAAAGAATATGATCTCTTGTCTAAATGGATACCTAAAGGAACTAAAATTGTAGGAATTAACTCTCATGGACCCAAAAGAGTTTGGGTACCAAAACATGCATAGTTCCTTGATTGTAGGTGTGTTGGAGCCATGGTGAGCAAAATAAAGAAATCGGAAAGCTCTAGACACACTAGAAGGAAAGGACACTTGAAGAGAATATGAGCTAATCAACCTATCTTGGTTCAAGTGGTAACATTTTATTTAACATGCAATCTTTGTTCATTTATGTTGATTATGTGTGTTTATATGTTTCAAAGCATGTTTGAGGGTCCCCATATGTTGTTTAAGTGCCTTGAATAAGGGGGAGTTAAGATTGCATGAGTTGCACATTTATGGCCTAAAATGCTCATAATTATGTTTTTGGCCTTAAATTTGCAATATTTGATTGATTTTGTGAAATCATGTTCTATATGCTTAATATGATCTTTTATGATGAATTTTGAGAATATGATGTTGTCTTGTAGCAATTTTATCAAAAAGGCATGCTTAGGACCCTATAGAGCCTTTGTGTGTATGTGACTTGAAATAATCTTGTTAGTGTGCTTTTAGAGGACTAAATTTTGATCTATGATGTAATTTTCATATCTTGTTGTTTTAAGTTAACATTCATGTACATAGATATCTTCTAAGGCATTTAAAACTCACTTCATATCATACATATGACATAGGATGCCTCCATTAGAGCTTAAATCTCGTCTATACGATCCTTGTGCCCAAAATTCAATTTTTCCAGAAAAAGGATCGATCCCCTAAGAAAAGGGATCGATCCCTTCGTTGGCAGTAAGCTCCTTAAAAACTGATCCTTAAAGTTTACACTAAAAGGATCGATCCCCTAATCCGAGGGATCGATCCCTTTAGGCATGTTGGCTGGGCGCGCGGTTTTAAAAGGGAAGTTAACACTCAAAACTTTTTTTTAAACCCTTGTTCGTCAAAACACCCCAAAACCGCCCCTTTTCAAAACCCTAACCAAATCCTTTCAAATTTTCAACCAATTTCAAGATTTCAACTCGTTTTGGTCTCCCCTCTCATCTTTAAATCGGATTTGGCTTTTGATTTTGGCTTTTGGTGCTTCACAATCAAAGTTTTGGTAAGGTTTCAAAACCCTAACCTTTTCCATTCGAATTTTATTTACAATTTGGGATTGTTTATTGTTTTAGGCTATTTTAGAGAACTCATATTGTTGAAAATCTATGATTTTTGTTGCAGGAGGTTTACCCATTGTTTAAAATCACTCAAAACCTCTTCTTTCAACACTTGCACACCAAGTGTTTGATAAAAAGCCTAAACCAATTTTCTCTTTGCAAAAATTCGGCCAAACTTCATTTTTTTTTGCCAAAACTTCTTGTTTGATTTCACCATAGATCCTTTTAACCATCCCTAATCATCCCTTGACAATCCTTTTTACTTGAATTTTCAAAATTTTAAGATGTCTAAGAGAAAAACCATGTCTTCCAAAGGGAAGGGGATTTCATCCAACCCTCCTCCATCTTCAAACTCCCTAGACTCATGTTTTAAAAACTCTAGGGAAAGTGATCGTTTTCGAAGCTTCTTTGCATCCGCACCGGTTAAGGAAACACGCTCAATTGATTTTAATTTCCTAACCAAACTAGATTTTGCCTATCTACAAAAGTTTAAGGATTTTAAGTGGATGGATTTTTTAAACTTTAAGGGGCCAACTTTTCCTACTCTTGTTCGAGTCTTTTACTCTAATGCCACCGTCTCTTCTTCAAAACTTCCGGATGGCACCATCATTCGAACAATCAAATCTCATGTTTTGGGCAAAAATATCTCTCTTACCATTAATTTTCTTGCTAACGCTTTTAGTCTTCCCGATGATGGTGTTGAGATTGATAAAGGACCTTATCCCGAAAATTCTCGTGTCCCTAACAACCAAGCTACCTTCCTTCCTCTTCAAGATCGTCTCTTGCACCTTATCCTTTCCCATGTTATTCGTCCTCGTGGGACGAAATATTCTTCGGTTCGAGAGTCCAATTATTGGTGGCTTCATTGCATCCGTAATGGAACTCAACTTCACCTTGCCGCCTTCATCTTCAACGATATGATAAAGATTATCAAGGCAAAGAAGGTGCAAACCTTGGTGTATGGCATGTACCTTAGCCACATCTTCTCTTTGCTTGACATCGATACATCCTTCGAGCACGACATCGATCCTCCCACCGACAATATTATTGGCCGTCATTCGATGGATCGTTTGGGCTATAAGGAAGAACCCGAATTCTCTATGCATTGGGTGAAGAAGAGAGGCGAAGTTCAAGAACCGGAACACCATGAAGAAGGAGATGAAGAACATGAAGATGACCATATGGATGACGCTCCCAGAGCCTCCACTCGTGCTAGATCTAGTGACATGTCATTGAGAGACCTTCATGATTCTCTCATTCGTCATATGGACTCCTCCATTGGATCTCTTCGGGCTCACATGGATTCTAGACTTGATTCTCTCGAGGCTCGTCATGCTTCCTTGGGTGATGCTTTTAGCGCTCTTCAGCGCAAGTTTGATAGTTACCCATTCCCACCTCCACCATCTTCATCTTAGATGCATGCATACATGAACATCTTATTAAATTATGCTTTTGTTTATGATCGCTTTTAGACTTTGCTACATGACTTCTATGACTCTTTGTTGGATGTTGTTTTGAAAATTGATGTTATGTTGCTTTGGTTTATTTTGGTACTTATGGATACATTATGGTTTATTTAATTTAAGTACCTATGGATGTTTATGCTTTATTTGTGTTATCTATCGTTTCAATTCTAGCCTTTATTTTTTTTCTCCTTTGTTATATGGTACTAACACTTTTCTTGAATTATTTTTGATATAACAAAAAGGGGGAGAAATATGAGCAAATAATAAAAAATGGTTTTTAAATTAAATTGGAGCTTAAATTGTTTTAATTTAAAACTTGATTTTGAAATCATTTATCAACTCAAAAAATATTTTCTTAAGGGGGAGCTTTTGTCAAAAACAATTTTTCAAAGAGTTTTGTTATATCAAAAAGGGGGAGATTGATGAACTAATATTTTGATATAACAAATTAAAAGAAAAATGTTTTTGGACTTAATCGAATATATAAATTCTTGCAAAAATAATTCAAAGTCCAAACAAACTTGAAAAATTCGTTTCAAATGTTTTCCAACTTTATCGATCTTTTTCAAAACAAATATGATCCATTTTTGCACTAAGAAAACTGTTTTCCAGTCTTCAAGGCAAAAAGGATCGATCCCCTGATAAAAGGGATCGATCCCTTGATTGACAGTTTCATTCCTTTTTTGTCTCAGTGCAAAAGGATCGATCCCCTGGTGTATGGGATCGACCCCTTTTTCCAACGGTCATATTTTTCATAAGAAAGGATCGATCCCTTTGTAAAAGGATCGATCCCTCGTGCTTTAAATGCTATATTTTCAGGTAGGTAACGGCTTTATGACACCCCAACGGCTCCAAACGGCTAGTATTGATTGAGAGGATACAAAAACAAAGAAAAATCAACTCAGCAACAACAAGAAATCCTACACAAACATTCAACCTTTCAAGAGTCCACTTTGTGCTTAATTTTCGATCTTTCTTGTATACACTAGAGTGTTCTTCATTGTAATTCTTTTGCTAGTGTTTCTTTGGGTGTGTGAGAGAGCTTAAACTTTGCAAATACATTCCTAGTGAGGATTTCCTAGTTTGCTTATTTGTATTTGTTCTTGGGGAAAGGATTCAATAGACTTTGGGGTATAAGTCTATTGAATTGTGTAAGGTTACTCCTTATCCTTAAAGGAAAGACAAATTAGTGAATTTGTGGAAAATCCTTAGTGTGGTCACTAAGGTAGTGGATGTAGACTCCAATTAAGGGAGTTGAACCACTCTAAATCACCTTGCAATTTCTACCTTTGCAATTAGTGTCCACCGTTCTTTCAAAAAATCCAATTCACCCCCTCTTGGTTTTGTTCGATCGATTGCCACTCTCAACATATATATATACTACAAAAAAATTAACCGATATAGAAAACAAAATTATGAAAACCTAAACACTTACTGAAAAAGTAAAAAATATAAAAAAAAATAAAAATATAAAACAACATAAAATTTAAAAATAAGAAACTTACTGAAAAAAGATCGAATTTGTATTTTTGATTGCTAGATAAAGTGCCCATGCTATTGGAGTTTGAGCTCGATGTTGATGATGCTTCATGTGGAACACGCGTTTGTGGAGCGTATTCTTTAAAAAGCATCGTTAAATTAAAATGAACATCACTAATCTTCAAACTAGCTTCTATTTTATCTTCAAATATGCTTTCATAACAATACTTGAGAAAAGACAACTTATAACGAGGATTAAGAATCACCGCAAAGGCAAATAACACGCTATAATCATCCTCACTTGAGTTGAACCAATACTTATCAAACATTTTCTTCATTTCTATTGCTATATTTTTCAAAACACCTTCATTACTTTTTGTCAACTCTCTCAAAAGCATAAAAATTCTCCAAACATTCCCAAAGTATAAATTTACAGTAGGATAATCACTTCCTGAAAACAACACAGTTATATCAAAGAATAGTTCTAAAAAATCTCTAATTTTCTCAAGTATTTCCCACTCTTCAATGTTTAGAAAACGATAGAAAGAAGAATCAACAACAACCATTTGCTTAAAAGCTTTATGGTATAAAATAGCCATATCAAGCATCATATATGTAGAGTTCCATCTTGTAGGCACATCAAGCCACAATGCTTTAGTTTCTTCTTTCTTAGCTAATTTTAAACTACGCCAAAAAACTTTTTTTTCTTGATTTTGACCATTTAATATACTGCACACAATCTCTTATCTTGACAAAAATATGTTCAATAACATTAAGTTCATCTTTAACAATGAGATTTAAGACATGTGCAACACATCGAACATGAAAGTATGCTCCTCTACATAACAAAGCCCCTCGTACATTAAAAGTGTCCTTCAAATAATCTTGCATTTTATCATTATTAGAAGCATTGTTCAATGTGATTAAATTTTTTTATAGTCAATACCCCAATCCAGAAGCAAGTCTAACAAAACACTGCATATAATGCTTCTAGTGTGCGGTGAATCAATGTGACAGAACTTTAAAATTTTACTATTTAACTTCCAATTAGCATCTACATAATGAGCAGTCAAACACAAATATCCCTCAGTTTGACAAGATGTTCACATATCACATGTTAAAGAAATATGACCAGAAATATTACTAGAAACATTACGAAGAGTTTCCTTTAATTTATTTTTCAAACTTCTATGCAATTTCAAACAATCGACTTTTGCAGTGTTTCTACATATAGTTCTAACATGATTGTTTAAATAAGCATGGATTCTCCTATTACCTTCATGTTTAACCCAAGAAAAATCATATCCATGCTTTATAATTACTTTAGCTACCAACTCTCTGTAGATTTTTTTGATCATAAACATTATCTTTTGGTCCTTGTTCTTCAGCTCTCAAACTATCCATATATTTAGAATAGTATTTACATTTGTCAAGATGCTTTTTCATATTGGAGCTTCCATAGCGTGAGTTAGAAACAAATGAAGTTGTTTTGCAATGTTTGCAAAGTAACCTCTCTTTTTCATCCTTAGTCTCTGTCGAATCAAGCATGAGAAAATGGTTCCAAACCTTACTTCTTCTCTTAGAAAGACTGATACGAGTCATTTACGCGTCAAAATAATTCTTTATTCTCAATTAATAAATAAAGGAAGTTAAACGTAGTAAAAGAGAAGTAAGGGTCGATCCCACAAGGACTAAGAAAACTTCATGATTTATATTTACTTTATCGGTGAGCCAAGAAGAGAGTTGAATGATGTTTAAGTAGAAAAGGGGGTAATTTTTAGAATTTAAGTAAAAATAAAAATTGTAGAGAATATTAAAAAGAAGTGAATTCAATGTAATAAAGACTAGCTTCGGGCTTTTGCTTTGACTCATTTCCTTAGATCATCGGAAAGGTTTTTACTTTAGGATTCACGTCGATTACTTGGCTACAAGGATCAATCCTTGAGACTTGTTTTTTCTCTCCCCAGTAAACCGATAATCTAAAATCAATTTTTAGATTCCAGTTTTCTGGTTAGATTAATTGCGGCTATTGCTGTTAAAAATAAATAGTTTTAAAGTTCTGGAAAAATCTGACTCAGATTGTGTTCTTTCAATAACAACGGTTCCGATCTTAATTTTCTCTTAGTAATCAATTACTAATCGTGTTCCCAAGAAGTCAAATGTGCTTCATTAGTCGATCCTTCCTCCCACATATTTAACCAAAAACAACATCCTGACCAAAGTCAATCTTTGGTTTTAAAGTTATTCTGATATTTGAAATTAAGATTAGAAAACTGAGAGAAAAAACCTGAATTTATTTAAGTATTTTTCATTCCTCACGTTGGAATTGAATCATCACTTTAGCCTTTGGCTATCGAAAAATAAAAATTATTAAAGTAAAATTTCCTAGGAACAAATAAAATCTAAGAACAAGAGATGATTTGAGTTTCGCCCCAAAAGGGTATTTATAGCATTCTAAAACCCTAAAATAACTCTAAAATGATAAGAGATTACATGTTAAAAAGTTTTTGATGGCCCATCTATGTGTATCATGGTTTGGTTACATGTTTTCATAAGCTGCACAACTCTGATTGTTAGATATTATGATCGAATATATGTTTACGTGTTCTGTATCGGTAACGCCTCTTGCTCTTAAACCGAGCATAGGGTGTTACATAAATTGGTATCAGTACTTCGATTTAGCCGATTCTCGGACTAAATCGGGCCTTTTGCATCATATAAGATCTTACAATGCCACCTAGGAGTCTTATATCGAACTGCTTGTGATTTTTCTCTCTAATCTTAATCTTTTTTGAATTCTTAAATAGAATGTCTGCGACTAATCTAGGCCAGGACGATGAAAGTCCCAAAGGATTATCGAATAACAACGAGAATAATGTTGGAATGCAATCTTCCGTTCAACCCGAATAACCTCGAGAACATGTCCCTCAACAATCAAAGAACCCCAATAATATAAAAGAGCGAGGAACTCGATTTTCTCGAGTCAGAAGGGATTGGCCAAAATGTTTTGGAAGAGCGGAGAACTCGTCGTCGAAAGATTCTGAACCCGAGGAGATTGAGCTCAATTCCGACCTTTCCTATGGAAAGGGACCTGTTCAGACTCTTGATTGAAAAGTTAAGAAACTTCAGAACAAGAACATTCCCCTCGTCCAAGTTCTATGGAGGAATCATAACGTCGAAGAAGCGACGTGGGAACCTGAGGACACGATGAAGAAGCAATATCCTCATCTGTTCAATTCAGGTAAATTCGAAGGCGAATTTCTTTTTAGGGGGGAGTTGTAACACCCTAAAACTGCCCTAATTGAAAACCCTTAAGTTAGATAATAAAGAAGATAAAAATAGGTTGTAACTTGAAATGTTGTGTAAAAACAGGTTTAACCTATAATGTGGTACGAGTATTGTGCAACCTGAAATGTTTTGTAAAAACATGTTGTAACCTATAATATGGTACGAGTATTGTGCAACCTGAAATGTTGTGTAAAAACAGGTTGTAACCTATAATGTGGTACAAGTATTGTGCAACTTGAAATGTTGTGTAAAAACATGTTGTAACCTATAATGTGGTACGAGTATTGTACAACCTGAAATGTTGTATAAAAACAAGTTGTAACCTATAAGGTGGTACGTGTATTGTGCAACCTGAAATGTAGAGAAAAAGTAAGTTGTAACCTAAAATATGGTGTGAATGTAGTATAACTTGGAATATGGTACAAAAGAGGTTGTAACCTAAAATGTGAATGAATTTGAGGAGTTAAAAGAACAAGAAAATAAGTTATTAGTGGGAATCAAAATATAATATAATAAGGCCATAGTGGGATTTGAGTGAAATTCACTTGGCTATAGAGAGATCCATGTGTTATTAAAAACAATGATAACCATCCATGCATAGAAACAAGGGTGACACTTGTTTCATTATTTTTCTTCATTATCTTTCTCCTTCACAAACACACCACCGAAAATACATGAGAGAAGAGAGAGAATAGAGAGAAATCTAGAAATTCTTGAAGATCAAACACTTGAATTGCTGGGAAAATTTAGCTAGGGTTCATATACGTTCATGCATGTAGCAATCTTTCATGTAAGTGCATCTCTATGGTAACCGATTGTTCTTGTGATTTTTATTTTTGTGTTTGATGAATTTTTGGGTTGATCATGCTGGAAATTATGTTTAGAAATATTTAATGGCGAGTTATAAATATTTAGAACATGCTAGAATGATTAAAATGCTGAAAATTTGCATGCATGAAGACTAGGATACAAAACTGTCAATTTTCGCACTTTGCATATACCCTAGATTAAAATAGAATTTTGGCCATGATAGAGTTCGAATTAGAAAAACTTCTAAAGAGAAAAGTTGTAGAGGATAAAAAATACTATAGGATAGAGGTCTCACATGTATGAAAATGTTACTGGAAGATCTGAAAAATTATGTTAGAAGTAATGAGTTCTTTTTTGAAATAAAACTAGAGATTACCCGGGTTAATCACTATTTTGGAAATGTTTAGGGACGAATTTGAGGTCTATAAAATTTGGTAAAATTTATAAGAAATAGGGAACCTAATAATGTTTGATTAGTAACATGATAATGGTGTTAAATGACTTGAAAAATATGTTTAAGGTCAATACAATGTTTAGATAGTGAATTTGGACACATCTAGAAAATTTGCTAATATGAAGTTCATAATACCCTGTTTTTGATGAAATTGGAACATGTTTATAATTTATTAGATGTGTTTAATAGTGGTTAAAAACTCAGAATTAAATGAGCTTTGCATCATAGGTGAATTGGCCCCTAAAGTTGTAAGATAAAATCTTGAAACAGTTTAGGTCACTATAAATTCCCTGTTTTCAAACAATAAACTGTATTGATAAGGAAATGATAAAAATATGTTCTATACATGGTCTTAAAGCTATGAAAATAAGCTTTCTAGAATGGTAAAGAACTTATAATTTAGAGTTGTGTGTAAAAAGTTATGGACGTTTAGTGTAGGTTGTTCAAACTGCCAGAATAGGGGCAGTTTCATGTTGTATTGTGTATATACTTACAAATGTGATTGGATATAATTTGAATTGATTTTTAATGCATGTTTTATGTTGTTTACTGGTTGTTTAAGACCAAATCGGAGAAGAATTTTTAGAGGAATCGAGGCTTGATCAAGCTAGCAAGAGGGGAAAAGGCTTGCTAATCAAGGATTCCAACTAAGCTTTGGAGTATTGTGAGTGTGGTTGCCTTTAGGGTTAAGAATAGTGTCTTAATCACTTCTTTATGTTATAAGATAACACATTTGATGTATGAAATGAATCTAAATTATAGTTGGTAAATTAAAATGGAATTGGAAGAATAATTAAAAGGAAATGAATTTAGATGATAATGTTTGATGCTAGTGTTAGCTACTAGTGTACATTGTAATTCATATGGTTCGATGCTGATTGTGGCCTTGGATATGGATGATCATATGCTGATATGATATTGTTATGAAGCATAGAATGAATGATATGGATGATATATGTTTGCTGGAAATGAAATGATAAGCGAGCTTGAATTATACTGATGAAATGCTTACATGATATGTCTATATGACCTCGTTTGGTGGTTGTAAAACTCTTGCTTGAATTGAATGAAAATTTAAAAGACATTACAAGTCCTTGGTTGACTAGTGGTCCTTAGGTAGAAGGGCATGCCTTAGAGTCTGAGCTCTACTAATTTAAAGGTGGTTAATCACCTACTGATGCTTTTAGCATCCACTGTTACAAGCTACAAGTTGAATGGTGTAGTTAGACACCTCGATACATTGTGTATCTACTGATTTCTGGTGCTTTGAGCATTTACTGTTATATGTTGGTACTTGGTACCTATTGACTTGATTATCTAGTCCGCTTAATCATCCAAGGCAAAAATTAATAAACTCACAATAAGACGTTATATGATCAATGAAATGGTGAAATGATACATGGTTACATGCTATATGAAATGATATGATTGATATGAGTATTGAACCTAGTTGAATGATATGAAAATGTGATCAATGGTATGATATGGTCTTGTACTTTACTTGACAACATGAATTGAACGTGATATTATGGAAGAATATCTATTCGAATTGTACAAATGACATGGTACTATGTTTAAATGACTTGACTCATGAATGAATATGACATTGATACATGATTGTTGTTCTTTGGTGGTGTTATACATTGGTATGTTTGTTTGACATTGAATGTGAGTAAGTTTATATGACTTGACGATATGATATGAATGAAACTAGATAAGTCTACTTGAGCATGAGATAAGCTAGCTAGGTGTGACTTGTTTGGTGTTAAGCCTAGCTAGGTAACCTTATTTACATGAATAACAGTTAAAAGATTGTATTAGTAAATTATAGAAACTACCTCATTAAGTACATAACATACTTACCACCTCTTGTTTCCTTCTTTCAAAATAACAGGTCTCTGATATCTGAGAGCACTCTATTTTGATCCGGGAGTTAATACAAGCCAAGATACAAGTATGATATAAGCTTTGCTTAGACTCCTAGATGGTGGCATAGTTATATGTTATTGTGTCACATGCATTCCGAACATGAATATGATAGTTTGGTTTGTATAAGCTTAAAACAAAATTTATGTTATGTAATGTTGAGTTTAATGTTTGCTATATATATATATGGCTTTGATGGCATAAATGTGTATATGATGATGTTGTTTAAGCTTTGATAAGGACTACGAAAATGTTATATGTTGTTTAAGTTGGTGGCTGTCTAAATGATAATATATGTGTAAGGTTGATATGTAAGTTTGATCTAGGTTGCTTGCATCTAAAATTTGCTTTTTCTGGTGACATGTTTCGAATGGCCATGTTGTATTAGAGTTATAATTGTTATAATGATACATATATGGGAAGATACATGTATCTAGTAATAGATTTGAATGAAAATCACATGAGTAGCTTTGAAATATTCGAATGTTTGGTTGTCTTGTGTGGTTCGAATGGAATCTTATATGTGTACTTGTTATTGATGGTTGATAGGTTTAAGATTACATGATCATATGCCATGTTAGGTTGTGATTCATTGTCTATGGTTAACATGTTAGTATAAGTTAATAAGATTATATGTAACATATGTAAAGGAATGTTTACAAGCATGTTAGTGTATTAGCCGAATGTACTTCATGTAAGTTTGATTTGGTTTGGCTTATATAAATGACTATTTGAATGATGCATTGCACTTTATTGAGATATATATGTATGATGTGGATAATGTTTAATTAGCTTGAAGTGAATCCTTTAAATGTCTTGGATTAATATGTTTAAAATGTTTAGGAGAATTGCATCTAGAGTTTGTTATGATTATATGATATATTCGAATGATATGTTATGATTGATTTTGTGTATGTTGGTTTACATGACATTAGGAATATGTCATTGTATTTAGAGTGGTTGAATGTTCATGAATGTGAATGTATATATATATGCTTAATGATTCATGTTGTCATGTATAAGGTGTCTTGATTGTTATGTAAATATAAGCTTAGATGTATATATGTTAGGAAGTGAATGTATCTAGTTATAGCTTGAAATGAAATTGAATGACCTTATTGAGCATGTTAAGATTCAAATGGTTTAGTTGTATTAAAAGAACTTATAATTGTAAGCTTGATTAGTTAAGGTAGAGAATATATTCATGTATAGTCTACATGGTCAGGTTAGCCTAATATTTATTAGATTGTTGAAGATTGATGTGAATCCTATATGTGTTGATCAAATGTGATTAGGTTGCATAAGTTAAATCGAATGATTAAGTGATAACATGTTGTGAATCTTATGTGTTTGATTCAATTGTATATATGTGCTAAGTTGATAGCCGAATGATAATAAATTGTTTAAGTTAAATGTTTGAATGATATGTTAGTTTACAAGTTAGGCTATGTGATTAGATTACATGTTAAAAAGTTTTTGTTGGTCCATCTATGTGTATCATGGTTTGGTTACATGTTTATAGGATTACATGTTTTCATAAGTTGCGCAACTTTGATTGCTAGATATTATGATCGAATCTATGTTTACGTGTTCTGTATTAATAACGCCTCTCACTTTTAAACCGGGCGTGGAGTGTTAAAAAAACAGCAAAGCAGAAAATCAAATCTACTCGGATCGTTTAATTTTAATAAATTTTTGTAGCTGTTTACAATTTCCATCATCTTCCACATGGCAGATAAGACTCCTATCAAACATACAGATATGCCATGTAATTGGAAAAGTACTGAAAATCATATGCTCCCTTAGCACTAATTAACCTCCTGATTCAACTCAATTTTTTTGGGAAAAAATCTTCCAGGAAGTTATTAACTCAACTTTGTACCATTAATAACCCAAATATTTATAGCTTTATCATCATCGCCATCGAGTCAGTAGCCAATCGAACATACTTTCGCCGGTAAAATCTTGAAAGTGGAAGCATTTAAAAAAATACTAACATTTACCTGCAAAGCTCTCAACCGTTGCTTCTTTATTTTTCAGTCCTAGTACAAAGCCTTCAATGACTCAAGTTGGAAGCAAGAACTGTTGAAACTTGAAAGTGGATGGGAAAAGAGGATTTGGATTATTTTTTTCTCTGATGCAAAGCCTTCAATGACTGAAGTTGGGTGCTCCGATGATGACTGCAACAAGAGCTGTTGGAATGTGAAAATAGATGAAAAAAAGGGAATTTGGGGATTTTGTTGACTTAGGGTTTTAAGTCTTGCACCACCTTTGCGTGTGACGGTGTGAGTGTGACTGTGTGAATTTAGAAAATTAATTTAAGTCTAAAAAAATAAAAGTACTACTCTAAAATTTGCAAAAATATGGGGGGAGTAGGATGGAAAAGTAAAACCATAATATACATATTTTAGTCAAATTTGATAATATATATACACATATACTCGAGTCAAAATTTTTTAAATCACTTTTGTTATAATATTGGAATGATAATGACAAACAATATGGTTTAGAATTTAAGGTTTATTGTTAGAATTTAAGATTTATGATTTAGGGTTAAGTTTTATTTTTTTAGATGTTATAGAGTTTTTAGGTAATATTTCAAAGATAGATCAGTAGGCATAGAACGAACGAAACATAAAACCAAACTATACATAACAGATAAAAATTATAAAGGAGGAAATATAGGCATGATCTCACAAGGACAATTCAAACAATAAACAACAATTACGAATGTAATTCTATCTTAAACATATTTTTAGGTAATATTACAAAATTCTCATCACATCATGTGCAAGTGCAATTATCGTCTAAGGTTTGATTCCATGCCCATAAATTTATCTCTCATTTTTACGTGTATTTTGAAAATTAAAAAAAAATATTGTACTAAAAACCAGCATCGAATATGAAATTAAAAAAAATATATAGTTATAGGATTGGATCAGGAATCGTTAGGTTTAAGTTAAATGATCAATACCAATGATGGTTGATTTTGAAACATTAAACAATTGGAATTCAACCTAAATGATAATATTAACAAATAAAAAGACATGCTTTTACAAGAACATATGATTAGTTCTATATATAATATACACGATAAGATTTATACCCAATTTAAATCGTATTGGCCCGAAAATGCAAAGTTTGACCCGAATCGAATCGAATCGAACGACCCGAATTGATCCGAACTGAAAATGTCTGATCCAATA
Organism: Hibiscus tridactylites; assembly: GCA_958450335.1. Lineage (NCBI taxonomy): Eukaryota > Viridiplantae > Streptophyta > Magnoliopsida > Malvales > Malvaceae > Hibiscus > Hibiscus tridactylites. Next base: position 18,369,902 of record OY288289.1, on the reverse strand, counting down.
TTGATCCGACCCAAAAACAACCGATCTAAATCATCGATCCAATACTTGAATTGACCCAAATTATAATAGAATCGAACTAAAATTCGAACCAGACCCGAACCGATCCGAATCTAAACCGAATGTAGACAAACCCGAAACAAACCAAACTGAAACGATCCGAACAGAAACCAAACCGAACGACCCATTTGCCACCTCTAGTTGTGCCCCCTCAACTAAAAATTAATATCCCGTTTGGCCCATCCGTTAGATGCCGTTAAAAAAATTCTCACAGGCCAATCAGAACGCTTCATGTGGAATTTTATTAAAAAAATATACTTAAATAAAAGAGGTGAATTGCACATTAGGTATGCCAAATTTTATTTTTTTTTTCATTTTAGTCTCGACTGTTCATCTTATTCCTCGAGTTGTTTGGTTTGAAAAACCAACGATGATTATCTAAAACCCAGAAAACTCTCAAACCAAGGATGAATATTCGAATTCAGATATATTTAGTTCCTGTAAGGATTGCACTCGGATAGAGCTTAATTCTGAGCTGTTTTGACTATTAGTTTACAGTCCCAGAGCTTTGATGTTTGAGCTGAATCTTGCCAAATCAAGTTATGATATATCAGAGCTGATAAGGTTGATCACATGTCTGCTTGAAATTTTAAGATGGTCATCATTGTTTGCTATTATTATAGATGAAATTCATTATTCGAAATCGATGCTTCACATCGAAGATTTTCACTCGAATATGAGTTTTCTTCAATTTTAGAGGTTGGATATTGTCTTCTCAGTTTGTTCTGTGTGAAATGTTTCTCTCCTTTTTTTTTAAACCTGTCTCGCATTTCATTGAAGGAAATCTGTATTTTCCCAAGATCATATTTCAGTGTCCTGTTAGATATTTCTTAACACACGTTCCTGTAGCCTTGCTTAGTTTTAGCATGGATAACCGGTTGAAGTTGCTCCCTTTGTCCTTTACCTTCCTTGTGTTCATTTTTCAGATGTTGCTATTGCTCCATATGGAAGTTACTGGAGGCAGCTTCGAAAAGTTTGCACATTGGACCCTATCAATTTTTCAGATGTTGTTTTTCTAAACCAAACAACTTGAGGGAGAAGATGAACAATTTGGGACTAAAATGAACAAAAAAAAAAAAAAGAATTTATCATACCTAATGTCTCAAACAAATAAGCGAAAATTACCCAAACCCAAAATGATTAAAACCTAAAGTGACTTGAAAAACTTACATTACAAATTTAAATGGCTTAAACTCAAAATGATTTATAACCGAAATTGACCCAAACTGAAATGATGAAAATATTTTAAAACCCGAATCTGATCCACAAAATCTGCTTACATATTCAACCAATAAAATGAGAACAAAGCTAATTTCTGTTCAGTTTTGTATACATCCATGACTTGGAAATGTAGATATATGGTTTTCCATGTATAATAATATTATCTTTGCTTCAACGTGAAGAAATCTCCACCTTGCAGTAGTTTAGACACAGAGATATTAAAGGTTTTAGCCTCAGTTCTTGCCAATTCTCCACTGCAAGTACTTCTGAACACTGTGAAGCCCGCAAAGCTCCTTCACCACAGGCATTGTTGCAGGTACCTCCAATTGGACTAATGTCGAACCAGCCTCATTTTCCCCACCCCATGAAACTACTTGTTGTCTGGCTTCTCTTACGGCTGATCTTGTAGCACAGTGAACCGAAACTGCTAACGTCAATGGCGGCTCACCGGAAGCTGCAAAGGAGAAAAAAGGGTAAAATTTACAGCTAAGTACGATATCCAACTATTCAAATTGCAGTCACATGAGCAATGGAGAAATAATCAGCATTCAGCATGTAATTGAATGACTTGCCTTTGGAAGAAAGAACACGGTCTTTATGATTTCCACTGTTGAGGATTTCCACGTTGAATTGCTTTGGAATGGTGTCCACTGTAGGGATCTTGTAAGTCCATGTGTTATCTGTAATCACTAATCCATCTGAATTTGTGAGGTATTCTTCTAGCATAAAAAACCCGATTCCTTGAACATAAGCTCCTTCAATCTGTCCCAAATCGACCGCGGGATTTAAGCTTTGACCGCAGTCGTATATGATATCTGTCCGAAGAATTGTTGTTTCACCTGTTATAAGGTTTACCTCCACCTGCAGAATCGATAGTCTGAAACTGGTAAACTACAAAAGCAATCTAAGACTATGGTATGATCTATTATGAGTTATGACTACCATACCGTGTTCACTGGCTAGAAACCGAATGTACTTCGGCAAGAATTGCATTACTTGTAATACAAGCATGAAACAAAATACTATGAAATCAATCCAAGACTATGGTATGATCTGTTATGACTACTATATTGTGTTCATTGGCTTGAAATCGAATGTACTTTGACAAGAACTGCATTACTATAATACAAGCATGAAACCGAAAGCAAAATATGGCATATCGAGAAAACTTGCCTCACTTACGGCCACACCATAGTTTATATATCGCATGGTGGAAAAGTTCGGTACATATAGTTCACTTGCTGATAAGTTTACAGAGTTATTATATGCCTGCATATGGGAGATAAAAAAGTGTGAACTGTGATTATTATCTGATCATGAAAATGTCAAAGCAGTGGAAATGGCTACCTCAAGAATCAGTGTCTCCCATTCTACGGATCCGACTTTCTCCATCAACTTTTCCTTGAGAGGGATAAGTCTTTCAACCAGGACATTGCAGCAGAGTCGAACTGCTTCGCAGCTTGCCTCTGAAGTCGTGCTTCCCGCAGTCAGACCACCTTGAATTACACTCAAAGTATCGGCTTCAATGACCCTTACTTTCTCCAATAGATCATGTGTTCCACCACATTTAACCAAACCAAGACCATATGCAGTCATTTGTTTCACTTTTGTCCAAAGGCCCTGCCCCATCTCGATTCCTCCGACCTCAACAACGATTGATCCGTCGCGTAGAATGCTTACTTTCCCAGGGGTTGATCTCATCCCCACTTCGTAGACAATAGGAACCCTTGAAATCCCTCTTTTCTTCCATTCATGACATCTATTGAATTCTTTAACCATTTCGGTTCTGTCGTAAAAGCTCGAAGTAGTGGCCAACCTCTCCCATATTGAAGGTAGCGTATATTCAAATGGTTCTCCTGCAGAGGTCGGAAAGAAGAATTTGAGGCTGTTGTGAGTATGGAGATTAATTTTTCGAACAGAATCGACTTCCATCGAAAGGTATGACGCAACATGTTCGATTACAGCTTCAGAAATGTAAGAAGCCTGTGCATCTCCTGGGGCTCTCACCGCTCCTCGGCTTGGAAGGTTCGTTTTGCACAGCTTTATATCGAAAGATAGAACACCCCAATCATACTTTCTAAGTGAACCTAGCATATGACCCGGCATTATTAGACTTACATCGGCAAACATCCCTGCATCAATCAATATATCAAGTTTCAGGGCTGTAATCTTCCCGTTGTTTTTGAATCCCACACTGTAAGCTATTTTCATCGGATGCCTTCCTCCCGACATTATCATATCGAACTTCCTATTTACATAAACTCGAACCGGACGGTGTAATCTGTAAGCAGCTACTGCACATGCTGATGCAACCTTTCAATGTATGGAAACACAAAATAAGATACAAATTATAACGGATCACAAAGACATTCAATCAGATACACTGCAATGAACTTTACTTTCCTTTTTGTATAATAAGATGAATTTGATAGAGATTATCAACAAATAAGTATAAAAGAAAAAGGAACATACTGCTGTGGATTTGACAGCCTTTCCACCGAATCCTCCTCCGAGCCTTCTAGTTTTTACGCGAACGTTATGGCAAGGAACACCAAGGCATTCAGCTATTGTATTGTGAGCATACTCGGGGCATTGAATAGAACTGTATACCACCATGCAGTTGTCCTCGTCCGGGATGGCAAGAGCAGTTTGCGTCTCCATATAAAAGTAGTATTGCGACCCAAGTTTGATCTAGATGGAACATTTAACCGAAACATCAACATGTTTTCCATGATAAAAGTAGTAAGTAATGATTCTATTGGAAGTGTAGAATGGTTAAATTAAGCAAAGAATGCCAAATAAATATTGATTTCTGAGGTCATTATTCGAAGAGGAAACAAAAAATATAGGAACTTGCCTGAGCATCAGTAATTTGGTGATCAGCTTCAGTCATTCCTTTGGATAAATCACCGACTTGTTTAGGATAAAGGGGAGGAGGGACATTATAAAAGCTACATCTCTCAACTGCCTCTTCTACAGATAATATTGGTGGTTCTAGATTTTCCTTGTCATATTCAACCACTGCAAGATCAGCTGCAATGTCTGCTTTTTTCTGTGTATCTGCAACCTGAAATCGTAATTTCCATAATCAAGTTCTAAAAACTTATATAGCATATTATCACATCAACATTAAGGATAGACATGGATTTACCACAAAGGCAATCCGCTGACCAACGCCTTCAGTAAGCTCATCAGCAAATAAAGGTTCGGTTCCAAAAATCGAATTAAACCCAAAATTCAAACCAGGAATGTCTTTGGAAGTAATAAGTGCAATAACTCCATCAGGTGATGATCCGGAGTTGAGTTTTATGCCCTTCACCCTTGCCCGAGGCTCTGTGCTATAAATAAATGCTCCGTATAGGCAATCTTTTGAAGATGGAATATCATCAACATAAATAGCTTCACCTACAAGATTGAATGGAATAAGCAACATAAGCAGTTTGATCACATATGTTCATTGTGAATAAATTACAAGTAAACAAGCAAGGTATAACAAACCAGAAGCTTGGAGGATAGCTCCGGTTTTTATCGTTGGCTCTCCGACCGGATGATATTCGTCTTTTAACTGAACCTCCTGCTTTGAGGATGATAACAAAGTTGGGAATTCGGTTTGACCAAACCGATCATGCTCCTGATTTGAATCCTTGAACAACGAAGCCCTATTATACCCATTAATCAAGCCATTAGAGATTTTGACAGGGGAGTCGATTAAGGGGATTAAGAACTCAAAAAGGAACCCAACAGCCAAGCTTGATCTATAAGCTGGACTAGAGGTGCCATCTTCAGGTATTACCAAAGTTTCAAGTAACTTAATAGCATCATACAGCGCACTAATGCTTAGCAATTTCCCACATAGAAACTCCTCAACCTCCTTCACCCTAGTAGCATGCTTGGTTCCGTAAGCACCAAACGCGAACCGGCAGTTTTTTAGCATAAATCCAGTAGGACTCTTACAGAGAGATACCTGAGCCAAGAAAGCAGCATTCAAATATGGAAGTGCATTTCCAAGGGGGCGCGGTGCAGCTCGATATGTTTTGAACAGTAACTTATCGTGAGCATTGGAAGAAACACCCCTGCTTGACTCCCAGCATGGGATTTTAATACTTAACAGAACAGTTTTCGAATCCAGTGGAGGCCTTCCAAGGAACTCCTCTAGTGTAAGCTTTAAACGACTCTGACCAGTCATTATCTCCACAATTGTATCCACAGAAAGAAGTAGTGTAGCAATATCAGATGGAAAATGTTTCCTCTGGGCCATCATCAAATTCCCACCTACACTACCTGAATTCCTGATGAACCTTGAAGCAATCTTTTCCATGTGGTCACCGATTTTTTCGAACACCACTTTAGCTTCTTTACTGAATTCACCCTTATTTTCTTCCTTCAAAGCTTTGATAGCTTTAGAAATCATCACAGCTGCTCCAATTTCGATCCCTGTTGGATCTTTTCTAATGACCGAAAGCTCGGGAATATATCTTAAATCAATGTACTTGTCATAATGTACATGCTCCTTGTAATAACCAGTTCCAGTGTTACCAACAATAATCTTCATTGAAGTTCCCTTATTAGCTTCCATTTGTAGTAAATTCTGTAGCTCTTCTAGACTAACAGGACTACGCCAATGACATCTTTGGGAGTCCAAATTGGCACCAACTGTCGATTCCTTCTTAAGAAACTCGGGAAACACACGAGTTGCATTCTTGCGATCGTATGGAGGTAATCTACTCATCTTTACTTCATTGCTTTCCCCTTTCCTCCAAAAGGAGTTAAAACCCAAATCCTCCATGTCAACATCCGTGGCAAAACTTTTACAGGCATCAACAATAGGCCGGTAACCTGTGCATCGACAAAGGTTCCCCGCAATAGACTTTTCTGCTTCGGAAACCGTCAGCTTGGAGAATCCTTGGCACGGCTCAGCTCGATCATTCGAATTCTCGGCATTGATGAGAGCTGAATAGAGAGAAATACACATTCCAGGAGTGCAGAAGCCACATTGAGAAGCATGGAAACCGGCAAACCGTTCTTGAATAGGGTGGAATCCATCCTTGCTGTTCCCGATACCCTCGGCCGTTGTGATCGAGCATCCATTTACACTGCCTAGCAGTGTGAGACATGAACTTACAGTGAAGTCCTCAACCTTGTCACTAACAGAATCATATTTGGAAAGTAGGACAACGCAGGCACCACATCCTCCTGTTACGCATATTAACAAATATCTCATTAACATATAAAACTCCTACCCTTATGTACCAAAATGAAAGAAAGAAAAAGTTACCCATTTTAAAAGAGAATTATGTCCATAACTGAACAAGCTAAAAATGGAGGATTTTCATATTAACTGAAAAGTTCATAAAAAAAATGAAAACCCATGCTAACAAATAAATAAATAGAATTGTACTGATACAAAAAAAATGAAATTGTTTTTGAAGACCGTTAGATTTGATTATTGATGTCCGATTGAATCATTTCAAACCGACAAACGGTGGATTCATAAGAAACATCTCATCTGAATATTGAAGCACATACAGAATACAGATAGAGGCAGATAGAAAGAGATGTAATAAAAGAAGAGGGGGAGGAAAACCTTCGCCACAGCTGAGCTTGACACTTTTGAAAGGAGTTTGATACCGCAAAAACTCAAGCAAAGTCGTTGAAGGGTCGACGTTACACAGCTCAAACCTCTGTCCATTAACAGCAAAAACAAAACTCTGATTTGTTGTTGTTGTATCCATGGCGTCGGTGTTCTTCACCATTTTATCAAAGCTGATAAAACAACCCAATACTGATTCTGAACTAAACTTCTCCAATACTAACTGTTGAGTGTTGATATAAAAAGCAAAAATATTTGATGTTACAACATTTGTATGGTATTGGTAGTGTTGGGTTGGGGTTGTTGCCCTCTTCCAATATCCTTTATATTTAATTGATATTTAACGTATGATTGTACAATAATTAACCATGTGTATGTTGAAATATCAACATCTCTTTCGAACAAACCCCCAAATAGTACCACTGCACCATTATTTGATAAAAAATAGCCCCATTGGCCTATATTCCCCAAAATATAACATGAAATTCTATTTCCCTGATAGCACTCGTACAATGAATTCGTCGTGCATGCACAACGAGTTAGAATAAAATATTTTTTTTATTAAAACTCGTCGTACATGCAAATTCAAAAAAAAAATTAATCTATGTTTAAAATTAATCAGGTGATTAATTTAAACCTAATTCGAACTCGCCGTGCATGCACCACGAGTTTTATGCGGATAATTTATTTTTAAATTAATTAAATTTGTAAATAATTTAACCTTTTAACTAAATTTAGTAATTTAGCCACATGATATTCGTTGTGCATGCACGACGAATTCGAATTAAAATTAAATTAATCATTTAATTAACTTTTAAACATATATTCTTTTAAAAAAAAATGAATCCACGACGAGTTCCAATAAAAAAATATTTTATTCAAACTCTGTAGCGAGTTCACTATAAGGGTTGTTGTCCTGGGAAATTTAGAATTTCAGGTATTATTGGCCATAATGGTGCTATTTTGAGGTCTGTGCCCATCTCTTATTGTTATTCGGTGAGAAAATTTTGGCTCGAAAATATTTTTAAATAAAATTTGTGTTATAAAATGAGAAATCGAATAACATGAAGTTTTTAGTAATTAGTAGATTATTTTATATATGTATATCGCATATGAAAAAGTAGGAAGATATATATATATATATATATATGAAAAAGTAGGAAGAAATATATATATGTATATCATATATGGTTATAGAAAGTCGTTTAAATTGAAAAAAATAACATCATAACATTATAAACATATACAATTAAATTTGAACAAAAACTCTAACAACTCGAATTTCATAAGTTCGACTCGAAAAATTTTAAATAAATTTTGAATGATAAAATATGACTCATAAATTCGACTAATTTTTTTTACTAAATTCAACTTCACTCGATCAAATGCTCGCCCATAATTGTTACTCGTGTTTTTATTTTTGTTATAATTAGTTGTTGTCCCGACACTCTTGAAAATGAATATTAAATATGAAGTATTAATTTAATTTTTTTATATTTAAATATAAATTAAAATTATATTAATTTAAGGATTCATAATCAATATACAGGTGGTGGAAACAAAAACTTTTCACAAGCACTCTAATTTTAGGGTTTAAAGTTAAATTTTAAGGTTTAGAGGTTAAGAATTAAGTTTTATGGGTTTAGAATTTAGTGGTTGTGGTTAGAATTTAGGGTTTTAAGTTTAGTATAATATGATTTGAGATTTAAGTTTTAAATATAAACTCTAAATTATAACCCAATCCCTAAATTCTAATCATAATCCATCAATTCTAAACTACTAAATCTAAAACATTAACCTTTAAACTCTAAAATCTAATCCTAAAACCTAATCCTAAAATACTTGTAAAACCTTTTTGTTTTCATCGTATGCGTCTCAAATAATAACCCTTTATTTAAATCCAAACATATCCAAAAACAACCATTTATATTTTAATATAGTTGAATTTACTCATAACTAGATGATGTCATAAATAGATTTATAATTTGGGTCTGCATTTACTTTGGATGTCATGGTCACCTTATCTTTTGTTTCAAGAAATAAGAATTACTACAATAACAGGTGATTTTAGGAAGCAGCCTCTAATCGGCGGTTAAACGAAGGCCGACTGGTTAACCGGGTAAATATTTTGTACACAATTTTTTACAAAGCTTGTACATAATTTCTTACAATAACTGTAATAAAAATCATACATACCGAATTTTCTAAAAAAATTCACCATAGCCCACAATGCTTAAACTTGTGTAGGAATTTGTGTACAAACATAATTTTCTACAGGAAAAATATGATTTTCTTATAATCATCTTTAAATTGTTAAAAAAAGTCTATAAAAACAAATAAAACGTGCCAAAAAAGTAACAAAACGTGCAATAGTTCACCATTTTAGTTAGAATAATGAGAATTATTAAACCAAATTTAAATATGTAAAAAACAAAAATAAGAGGTACGAAAAAAAGGAAAAAGATAAAAAGAAAAGAAGATGAAGGATAGCATAGGAAGAATTGTGATAAAATATGAGTGGCACCGAATTATTAATGATGTTGGTCTAAATGATAAATAGTTTGATATCATTTAATTATATTTTGAGTTCAAGATTATGTGTATGTAAAAAATTCCTGCCGAGAGACTCACTCACTAGAATCGGGTGTGCGACATAAATCGGTCCACATTAATAAAGATCATGCCCTGAAGAACTATAAGGACAACAAAAAAATCACAAAATTATTTTTTTTAACAACAAACAAATCTAGAAAAAAAAATCAAAGCTCTTAAATTCATCATTACTCCTATTAAATAACGTTGAATATGAACCACTCAATTGTGGGAGCCAATAATACATATCCATCTTTGAACATTTGGTTCCAATATAAAACCTTGAGAACGTGGCCTAATTTACATCGCAAACTGGGGCTAGGCCTAGGGTAGAATACAAGGGCTGTGATTGGTCCCCAACTCTCAATGTGCCTTAATTATCCAATTTTCGATTAACTTTTATTTCATGTTAACTTCATTGAACTACTATTTTAATATAAAAAATTAAATGAAAAAATGTTTTGGACTTAATCGAGTTAACTTATTAATAAAAGCATGTAACTAGTACCCAGAGGTCATTTTCTTACATATTAGTGGACCTGATTAATGGTAAAAAGTTATATGTAAGTTGCATAGAAAGTCATTGTATTATGTGTAAACTTATAGTTTTTTATATAAGAAATATATATTGGATTGTATTCAAAGGGAAGAATTACAAAAATAAAATCACACATGTAAATATTAAAAATTTAATGTGATTTTTTTTATTAAGCCTCCAAACTATGGCACCAAAATTTATCCCCATTTAAGTGCGTATCATATTTAAATAATTTTATTGTTACAATCAATAAATAAAATGACACGATAATTTAAAATCACAAAAAATATGTGAAAAGCATAAAAATTAAATTAAATAATAGTTTATGTAAAATTATAAAACAAAAAAATCCAACCGACGGCACAAAAACTACCTTCGAAGTTGCAGTTCTAAGAATAAAATACCTAAGAAAACAATTAGAAGTAACTACCTCAAAATTTTTTATGAGAGTAAAATGTTTTTCTTAGCTTTATATTAATGTGTTTAGCAGCTTGTATTATGTTAGTTAGTTTTTTTTCCAGTTAGTTATTAGGAATCTTTGTTAGCCGGCTATATATAAACTTGCTTTCCATCTTTGTAAAGTTAACAATTTCAATTTTACATAAAATAAAAGATCAGAATCTTTTCTTCTCTCGTTATATGGTATCAATTGTATTTTACTTCTTCTGCGTTTGTTAACAATGGTGAATGTTACTGAACTCACGCAACAAGAGTCTGTTGTTTCTGAGCAATCTGATAATGGCAACACGCCTTATTCCATTCACCAATCTGATAATCCCGGTATGGTGTTGGTTACGCAATCCCTGGCTATTGACAATTACAGTAGCTGGAGAAGATCGATGCTTATGACGTTGTCAGCCAAAAACAAGATCGGTTTCGTAGATGGTTCCATTCCCTCGCCGGCGTCTTCTTCACCATTGTTCAATCTGTGGACGCGTGCTAATAATCTAGTCATTTCTTGGATTTTAAATTCAGTTTCCAAGGATATTGCGGCTAGTTTGATCTATCATTCATCTGCTGTAGACATATGGAAGGATCCTGAAGATTGTTTCCAACAAACTAATGGTCCTCGTCTTTTTGGTTTAAAGAAAAAGCTGGCTGATCTTGTTCAAGGTTCTTTGCCGATCAGCACCTATTATACTCAACTTAAGGCAGTATGGGATGAATTGATTTCTCTCAAACCATCTTGTACTTGTTTACATTGTACGTGTGGTGGTCTTCGAAAGATTATAGATGAGCAAAACAAAGCATTAGTCATTCAATTTCTCATGGGATTGAATGATTCTTTTGCAACGATTCGTGGTCAAATTTTGCTTATGGACCCTATGCCTTCGATTACCAAGGCTTTTTCTCTTGTTCTTCAAGAAGAGAATCAATGATCTATAAAGTTAGTGGCTCATATTAATGAAGCTGCCTTTGTTGTTAAGTCTTTGCCTCGAAAGAACAGGCCTCAATGCACGCATTGCAATCTTCTTGGTCACACTAAAGAAAAGTGTTATAAACTTCACGGTTACCCTCTTGGATATGTTTCTCGTGATCGAGCTAAATCTCAAGTTGTTCAAAGTCGTGATCAAGTTCATTCTAATGCTGTTGCTACAGACATTACCTCTAATGTTTCTCAAGAATCCTTGACTCCTTCACAATGTCAGCAACTTATAGCCTTGCTTAACTCTCAGCTCAAGGCAGCTGGCAATTCTGAAGTGCCTACTTCTGTCAATCTGACTATGCAAGGTAAGTTTGTTTTCTATGCTAATAGTTTTAGTACTTTTCAAGATAGTAATTCTTGGATTGTAGATTCTGGGGCATCTAGGCATGTTTGTTTTTCCAAAGCCTCTTTTGATTTTCTTAGACCTATTGAAGGAGGTACTATATTACTTCCTAATAACACTGTTGTCAAGGTAAATTTTTCTGGGTCTGTTACTTTGCTATCTAATCTTGTTCTTCATGATGTCCTATATGTTCCTGAGTTTCGTTTTAATCTGCTTGCTGTTAGTTGTTTATTATATAATCCTAATGTTAGCATTTTATTTTCTCAAAAACAATGCTTGATTCAGGACCGACAAGCTGTGATTGGGAAAGCTGACTTTTATCAAGGATTGCATTTGCTTAAATCCCCTGTTGCTACTGTTCACGCTGATCAAAGTTCCTTAAATGCTGTTGTTAATAATGTTTCTGATTCTCGTAGTGTTGTTCTTGCAAACTGGCATGTTAGGCTTGGTCACCTAGGTGACAATACTTTGTATCTGCTAAAGAACCTGTTACCTGATGTTCATATTAATAAAAATGCTCCTTGTTCTATTTGTGCTAAAGCTAAACAACATCGTTTACCCTTTCCTATTTCTGTTTCTAAATCCAAAATTCCTTTTGCATTGTTACATTGTGATGTTTTAGGCCCTTTCAAGGTTCCTACACATAATAATCAAAGATTTTTCTTAACTCTGGTCGATGATTATACCAGATTAACTTGGACATATTTACTTCAGCATAAATCTGATGTTCCTTCCATTGTGCCTCAGTTCATTGTCATTATCAAAAAGCAATTTGGTTTTGATGTTAAGGTTTTTCGATCAGACAATGCTCCTGAACTTAAGTTCACTGATTTGTTTCAAAATCTTGGTATTATGCATCAATTTTCTTGTGTTGAAACGCCACAACAAAATTCTGTGGTTGAAAGAAAGCATCAGCATCTTCTTGCTGTTGCACGGGCTTTGCTTTTTCAATCCAAAGTACCTATTCATTTCTGGGGCGAATGTGTTTTAACAGCTACGCACATTATAAACAGGCTTCCTTCATCTGTTTTGAATAACAAATCTCCTCATGAAATGCTTTTTAAACAACCTCCCAATTATCATCAGATGAAAGCTTTTGGTTGTTTATGTTTTGTGTCTACATTGAAAGCTCACAGGTCAAAGTTTGATGCGAGAGCTCTACCTGCTGTATTCATGGGTTATGTTGCTGGAGTAAAAGGTTACAAAGTTCTTGTTCTTCAAACTAATACCTTTGTTGTTTCTCGAGATGTCATTTTTTATGAAACTCATTTTCCATTTCATTCTATTTCGAATGATTCTATTATTCTTGATCCTTTTCCAGATCTAATTTTGCCTTCCATATCTCATAATCTTGAAGATTCTAATAGCAATTTAAATGACCATGCACAAATACATGAGTCTATAACTGAGAATGTTGTTGGCCATGAGCACGTGCATGAAAATTCTCCTGCACACGTGCATGAAAATTCTCCTGCACACGTGCATGATAATATTCTTGAACACGTGCATGTTGATAATTCTAAACATATGCACATTCATAGTCCAAAATCTGAACATGAACATTCTTCTGATCATGAACATTCTGAACATGAACATTCTGAATATGAACATTCTGAAAATTCTACTTGTGAAAGTGTTCCTACTGAGTCAGTAGTTCCTTTATCATCTGAAGATGCTGTCCCTAATCCTGTTTTGCCAAATGAAGATGTTATTCCTCAGCATGAACATATTGTTCTTGTTCGACGTTCATCTAGAGTTGTTCAAAAGCCTTCTTACTTGCAACACTATCATTGTAACAATATATCTTCTTGTCAATATCCCATTGAAAATTACATTTCATCTTCTAGTCTTTCACCAGATTATTCTGCTTTCATTTCTAACATTTCTTCCACGAGTGAACCATCCTTTTATCATCAAGCTGCAAAATCACCTCAATGGCGTGCAACAATGGATGAGGAACTCAATGCTATGGAAGCTCTTAAAACTTGGACAGTTGTTCCCTTACCACCCGGGAAGGTTCCTATTGAATGTAAATGGGTGTATCGGATTAAACATAATGCTGATGGAAGTATAGATAGGTATAAAGCTCGTATAGTGGCCAAGGGATTCACTCAAGTTGAAGGAGTTGACTACATTGAGACATTCTCTCCAGTGGCCAAACTGACATCATTCAAAGTCCTTTTAACTTTGGCTGCACAAAATAATTGGCATCTTATACAGCTCGATGTCAACAATGCCTTTTTAAATGGCACCCTTGATGAAGAGGTTTACATGAAGTTGCCTTTAGGCTATGGATCATATGACAAGGATTCGAACATGGTCTGCAAACTACAAAAATCGATATATGGCTTAAAGCAAGCATCAAGGCAGTGGTTTACAGCCTTTTCTTCTGTTGTTCTCCAACTTGGTTTCAATCAATCTCCCTCTGACCATTCTTTGTTTGTCAAGGGCACTGGAGATTCCTTAATTTGTCTCCTTGTTTATTTCGATGACATAATTATAGGAGGTAAAGATCATGCTCTTGTAATGCAAGTACAGGACCAGCTCAAAGTTCATTTCAAGCTTAAAGAATTAGGCACTCTGAAATATTTTCTGGGGTTCGAGGTTGCACGCAATGAAAAGGGAATTTCATTGTCTCAAAGACATTATGCTCTTCAATTACTCAAGGACACGTGTTTACTGGCCAAGAAACCTGTTTCATTACCTGTTATTTGTCCTCACAAGTTAAGTAAAACAGAAGGAGAGCTTCTGCAGGATCCTCAAATGTACAGGAGATTGGTGTGCAGGTTACTTTATCTTACACATACTCGACCTGATAATACTTACACCGTACACTTACTTAGCCAATTTGTATCAGCTCCTCGAAAGCCTCATTTATTGGCTGCACATCATTTGCTTTCATATATAAAGCAAACACCTGGACTAGGGTTATTCTTTTCTTCTTCCTCAAGCATGCAACTCAGTGCTTTTGTTGATTCAGATTACTCATCATGTCCGGATACTCGACGCTCAACGACGGGCTATTGTACATTCCTGGGAGATACCTTAATTTCCTGGAGATCCAAGAAGCAACATACTGTCAGCCGCTCTTCTTGTGAAGCTGAGTATCGAGCTATGGCTTCAGCTACTTGTGAGTTAGTTTGGCTGCAGGCTCTCTTAGCTTTCTTTCAAATTCCTGTCACACACGCAGCCCTCTATTGTGACAATCAGTCTGCCATTTTCCTAGCCTCCAATCAAGTTTTTCTTGAACGCACCAAGCACATCGAGATGGATTGCCATTTTATTCGCGAAAAGATTAATGCTGGTTTCTTAAAATTGTTCCATGTGCGATCATCACATCAGCTTGCAGATGTATTTACAAAGGCCCTGCATTCTCCAGCTTTTCATTCCATCATTTCCAAGCTGAGTCTCATTAACATTCATCAGACATCAGCTTGAGGGGGTGGGATATTAGATATATCCTATTCTATCGGATTCTTAGATGTATATTAATGTGTTTAGCAGCTTGTATTCTGTTAGTTAGTTTTTCTTTTCCAGTTAGTTATTAGGAATCTTGTTAGCCGGCTATATATAAACTTGCTTTCCATCTTTGTAAAGTTAACAGTTTCAATTTTACATAAAATAAAAGATCAGAATCTTTTCTTCTCTCGTTATATTATTCAAGGTTTATAAATTTATATATTAAAAACGACTT
The DNA here is from genome assembly GCA_958450335.1 of Hibiscus tridactylites. Lineage (NCBI taxonomy): Eukaryota > Viridiplantae > Streptophyta > Magnoliopsida > Malvales > Malvaceae > Hibiscus > Hibiscus tridactylites. The sequence goes on along the minus strand of OY288289.1, from coordinate 18,354,441 downwards.
GGATCGCCTTTGGAATTAGACATCTTGCGTGTAGTGAAAAGAACTAAGAAGATGGAGGAGGAGTGTTTGGATCCTGAGCTCTCCACCAGAAACTCTCCAGAGGTTCATGTAAACACTGTGGGAGGGGGTTATATTTCAATGAATGATGAGGTACACACTGGGTCGGATAATGCAGGTATTGGTTCCCAGGCCAATAACGCTATACAAGGAGGTGAGAAACAACCATATGCGGCTGTTGTTTTTGGATCCTCTCGCCCTAGTAAGGTGTCTGACAATTCTTTTGGGGACGGTGGCTTGAAACTTGCTGATGAGGATGTTAGGGTCCTTTGGGATGGTCCATTCACAATTGTTTAATTCTCTAATAGACCTTAGGAGATGCTTGATGGTAGCATGGGAAAACTGTTATAGTTCGGTTTCTGGGTCGTTCCATAGGATATAGGGTTTGATGAATCGTATCCCTGCTCTTTGGAAACTTCAAGGGAAGTTGCAAGCTGTTGATCTTGATAATGACTATTATCGTGTGAAATTCGTTAAGGAGTATGATTATGTTCATGTCCTGGCGGAGAGCCCCTGGACTATCTACGACAGTTATTTGACGGTTCAATCATAGAGTCAATCCTTCTCAACGTCAGAGCCCCATTCTTCTCATGTGATTGTTTGGGTCCAGTTACCGAGTTTACTATACCGGTATTACTCGAAGGATTTCTTCCACCATATTGCTATGAATAATTGTAAGGTAGTCCGTGTTGATTATAACTGTAACATCCCAAAGTTTTAATATAAGAGTAAACTACGATACGATTTTTTTAGAATAAAAAATATGTGACTATACTTGGGAGCTTAGGTGATCAAATTGAATTTAAGCAAAAATTGAAGGTTAAAAACCGAAAGAACTCTTTTGGTAACATTACAAAATTTGTGTTTTCATGCTAATCTTAAAATGAACAAGGGATTGTCCAAGTGGCCCTTGGATAGTCGGCCATGTGGAAATCAACTATTTTGGATTGAAGAGCAAACAAATGGTTTGTATCTTCTTCATTGTTCTCCTACCCGAAATGAGAGCTTGAAAGAGAGAGAGAGAGTGGAAAATTGAGAGTTTCCCTTAGTTGTGGCTGTTGGAATTTGAGTGTTTTAGAGGCTAGCGAGGCTTGCATGTTGGTAAAGCAAGCTCTTTTTTCTCAATTTTTATGTAGTTATGTTACTTTGATAGTAGATTCGAATTGGCATTTGTCACAACCCTTTTCGAGCTCGACTTTTGAAAAATAAAAAAAACGTAGTCGCTATCTTTTTGTAAAAAGTGTTGGATCACTGATAACTTAACAAAATGCTTATATTTTACACATTTTTACTTAGGTATTTGGTTGTTCTCAAGGTCATTTCATAGCATATAGGTGCATTTAGAGCATATAGTTGCATACATCTTTGCTTGTTGGTGGTTTGGATTAATTTCGCAAAATTAGATGCTGCTTGAAGGGTAACTGCTGGTGTTGTGTTGTGCAGGTTGAAGCTGGTGTGAAGCAGGACAAGGAAAAAAATGCTACAACAATTTGGAAAACAATTCTAGGCGCAGAAAAGGACAAAGTAACGCGCACACTTTGAGAGCCCACATGTGCGAGCCCCTTTTTGTCTGATTGTGACCCACATGCATAGGAAATATTCCCAGGACGTCAAAGAATATTAGGGCACAAAACCCTAGGAGCCCCCACTATATAAAAGACATGAGACCCTCATTAAAGAGAGAGCATGAAAAATCTGACAAAAGGCTAGGGAGAGAAAGCAAAGACGGCTCTTTTCCTTTCTTCTTCTTCCTCTACTTGGTGTCCTCCATCATCGAAGCTCCAAGGGTTTGACCTTGCTGACCTTGAGAGAGGCAGCAAGCCTAGGGCGGTTCGTGGCGTTGCAGTCCATCACGGATCGAGAGTTTCTTATCCCCTTTCTGTTGCTTTAGCATTTTCTTTTATATCTCGGAAATAGGTTGTACAAACGAAGATACTTTGGATGTTTCTTGCCTAGCCATGAACTAATTTTAGGTGGCTTGGGCTGTTTGGATGATCTATGTTTTAGTTTCTTTAATGCATGTTTCTTTATCTCTTGCTTCTATCTATGCTTTGTCTATGTTGTTAAACGTTTAGGGTTGTAAGAGCCTTCGAGAGTTGGCCTTTCCTTAGGTGTGAGTTGAAGTTAATGGTCGAAAGAGCTATCTTTGACCTTCATAGACAATGGAGTTGGATGCTGAGAGGCACAACTCTAATCCACCTTAGAGATAAGTGATGAGTTTCAACCGCTAAAAGGGATAAAACTTCATGGGTAGGGGGAGTGTTAGAGTTTACGCTGAGAGGTATTGCTGTAGTATTTCCTACTCCCAGTTTTCTTGCTAGAGATAGTTGAGGAGCAACCTTAGTAAATCCTGCCGAGCATAGAGTAAGTTAGAGAGGTAAGCCCTAGTTGAGAGCCAAGACATAGGTTAACCAGACAACCCAGCCAGTCATTCCCAAGTGAGTTTTGCATACGTAAGAGGACCTGTTAAGTCTACTAATTTCAACACGCTATCTTTTATTTTTATTTGCTACAACATTTATTCTTATGTCTTGAATTGCCACAACATTCTTTATTTACATTACGTGACTTGCGTGCTTAAACTCAACTTGAAACACCTCCAATCCCTGTGGAGACGATACTCACTTATCACTGTATTACTTGTTCGACGTGTATACTTGCACCATATTTGCGTTTCAATTACAGTACACAACACGCACAAACAAGTTTTTGGCGCCGTTGCTGGGGATTCGCAATTGGTTGTTTTAGGTTTAGTCTTTGCACTAGTTTGTTTTTCTTTTGTATAGATATTTTCTTAAGTTGTTTTTGTTTATCTTTTTAGGTATTGTGCTATTGCATGCTTCGAAGGAGACATCGTGAGCCTATACTACCTTACATTCCTGAAATCGAACATTTATTTCATCAACGAAGACGTATACAAGAAGCACTTAAAATCATGAACAAAGCTCAACATTAAGGGGATCCTGCTGCAGTAATTGGGAACCAAGGAGAAAATGCTCCTGCAAGACCCAGAGCTATTAGAGATCACCTAAATCCTGTCTTGGATGATCTTAATCCAGGAATTGTAGCTCCTGAAATTCAGGCAGCCCATTTTGAGCTTAAACCCGTAATGTTCAACATGTTGAACTCAATTGGTCAATTTGGAGGCTCGTCTCATGAAGATGCTAGACAACACATCTGTACTTTCTTAGAAGTGCGTGACTCTTTCCATCAACAAGGGGTGCACGGAGATGTGTTGAAACTCAAACTCTTTCCTTATTCTTTGCGTGACCGAGCACGAGAATGGTTGAGTGGTGTGCCAGCCGGATCATTAGAAACATTGACAGATTTGTGCAAGAGCTTTTTGCTGCGGTATAATCCACCAAATAGGAACACTCAATTGAGGAATGGTATCGCATCCTTTTGCCAGTCTGACGGCGAATCAATGTATGAGTGTTAGGACAAATTTAAGGGATTATTGCGCAAGTGCACTAATCACGCTTTTCATGACTGGAAACAAGTGGTTATGTTCTACAATGGTGTTAACGCTCCAACCAGAGTGATGCTAGATGCCTCAACAAATGGGACATTGCTAGACAAGTCACCCGAGGAAGCTTTTGACATCCTTGATAGAATAGCCAACAACGATTATCAATTTCCCTCATCAAGACTTGGAATAGGGAGGAAAACTCAAGTATCACGTGACATAGATATGGATGCCTTAGTAGCAGCCCAATTAACCGCCATCACGACCATGCTAAAGAATTTCCAAAGGACTAATGAGGTGAAGGAGTTAAAAGTGGCATAAGCTTGCCTTCGTTGCAATGGAAACCACCACTTGAGCGAGTGCCCGGACAATCAAGAATCTACCAATTATGTAGGGAATTCTAATTGGAATAACAATCCCTACTCAAACACCTATAATGCTGGATGGCGTAAGCATCCTAACCTCTCTTGGGGAAATCAAGGGAACAACAACTATGGCAATTCAAATCAGCAACAGAATCTGGCAGAATCACACGGACCACAGTAGAATATGCTGTGGCAAAACAACAAGGGTTTTGCATCGTCATCCAATAGCAATTCATTGGAAGCTACACTCAAGGATTTTATGACATCTACTAAGGAATTTATGACATCTACTAATACATTGCTCCAAGATCACTCCATGACCGTTAAGAATCAAGGAGCTTTGCTACAAAGTCACAGTTCATCCTTGCAATCTTTGGAAACCCAAGTGGGTCAAATTGCTCAAGCATTACTTGTGCGACCCCAAGGAAATCTGCCTAGTGACACCGAAGTCACTAAAAAGCATGGAAAAGAGCAATGCAGTGCTCTTACATTGAGAAGTGGTACCCAACTTAACACTGAAGATAAGTTTGGTGGGAACAAGAAATAAGACTCTGTACCTAAGGAAGTGCAAGAGGAACCAGAATTTCAAGCTGAAACATCTTGTGAGAAGGAGAAAGATGGGGATTTAGTGAATGAAACTATCGACGATAGGTAAAATGCTACAACAAAAGAGAGACCCGCATCGATAGAAGAAGTAGTTAGACCCCCACCTCCCTTTCCTCAATGATTGAAGAAGCAAAATGGGAATCTCCAATTCAGGAAATTCATGGATGTTCTGGACCAACTGCATATTAAGGTCCCGTTCTTAGAAGCCATTGATCAGATGCCCGCTTATGCTAAGTTTCTAAAGGACATCTTCACCATGAAAAGAAAGATTGAGCGGTATGCGACAGTTGCTACAACAAGTGAGTGCTATTTTGCGTGGAGCAAATTGCCTCCTAAGAGACAAGATCCAGGAAGCTTCATTATACCGTGTTCAATAGGCGATAACTATGTGAGAAAAGCCTTGTGTGACCTTGGATCTAGTGTAAATCTCATGCCAAAGTTAGTATTCATGAAGCTCGGCATAGGAGATGTAAGGCAAATTACAGTTATCTTGCAATTGGCCGACCGATCTCATGTACGCCCAGAAGGAAGAGTAGAAGATGTAGTGGTGAAGGTGGATAGGTTCATCTTTCCAGTCTACTTCCTTATCCTTGATTGCAAGATGGATGATAGCACACCCATTATTTTGGGCGGCCATTTCTAGCAACCGATAGGATTCTAATAGACTGTGAAAAGGGTGAGTTTACTATGAGGGTGGCTGATCAAGAGGTGACCATCAATGTCTTCAACACTCTTAAATATGTGGATGAATATGAAGAGTGTCAATACATAGATGCTACAACAAAACAGGAGACTGCAAACTTTTGCTGCAGCAATTTCTTAGAAATGGATGAATATGAGCATATTCAAGAGGAAGACAATAAGGAGAACCACGAGATCGAGTATGAGGAACTTGAGGAATTTTCAGAAGAGGTGGAGCAATCGAGCCTGCTCGAAGCCAAAAATCTTATATTTTACACCTTTTTACTTAGGCATTTGGTTGTTTTCAAGGTCATTTCATAGCATATAGGTGTATTTAGAGCATATAGTTGCATACATATTTGCTTGTTGGTGGTTTGGATTAATTTCGCAAGATTAGATGCTGCTTGAAAGGTATGTGCTGGTGTTGTGCAGGTTGAAGCTGGTGTGAAGCTGGACATGGAAAAAATGCTACAACGATTTGGACATCAATTTTGGGCGCATAAAAGGACAAAGTAACACGTACACTTTGAGAGCCCACATGTGCGAGCCCATTTTTGTCTGATTGTGCCCTACATGCATAGGGAATATTCCTAGGACGTCAAAGAATATTAGAGCACAAAACCCTAGGAGCCCCCACTATATAAAAGACATTAGACCCTCATTAAAGAGAGAGCGTGAAAAAGGTGACAAAAGGCTAGGGAGAGAAAGCAAAGGCGTCTATTTTCCTTTCTTCTTCTTCCTCCACTTGGTGTCCTCCATCGTTGAAGCTCCAAGGGTTTGACCTTGCTGACCTTGAGAGAGGCAGCAAGCCTAGAGCGGTTCGTGGCGTTGCAGTCTATCACAGATCGAGAGTTTCTTCTTCCCTTTCTGTTGCTTTAGCATTTTGTTTTATATCTCAGAAATGGGTTGTACAAACAAAGATACTTTGGATGTATATTGCCCAGCCATGAACGGATTTTAGGTGGCTTGGGCTGTTTGGATGATCTATGTTTTAGTTTCTTTAATGCATGTTTATTTATCTCTTGCTTCTATATATGCTTTTCTATGTTGTTAAACGTTTAGGGTTGTAAGAGCCTTCAAGAGTTGGCCTTTCCTTAGGTATGAGTTGAAGTTAGTGGCCGAGAGAGCTATCTTTGACCTTCATAGACAATGAAGTTGGATGCTGAGAGGCACAACCTTAATCCATCTTAGAGATAAGTGATGGATTTCAATGGCTAAAAGGGATAGAACTTCATGGGTAGGGGTGTTAGAGTTTACGCTGAGAGGTATTGCAGTAGTATTTCCTACTCCTAGTTTCCTTGCTAGAGATAGTTGAAGAGCAACCTTAGTAAATCCTGTCGAGCATAGAGTAAGTTAGAGAGGTAAGCCCTAGTTGAGAGCTAAGACATAGGTTAACCAGACAGCCCAGCCAGTCATTCCCATGTGAGTTTCGCATACGGTAGAGGACATGTTAAGTCTACTGATTTCAGCACGCTATCTTTTATCTTTATTTGTTACATCATTAATCCTTCTGTCTTGATTTGCCACATCATTCTCTATTTACATTACGTGACTTGTGTGCTTAAACTAATCTCGAAACACCTTCAATCGTTGTGGAGAAGATACTCATTTATCACTGTATTGCTTGTTCGACGTGTATACTTGCACCATATTTGCGTATCAATTATAGTACACCACACGCGCAAACAATCACTTTAAAACGGGGTTATTTTAATAAAACTTTTTATTTATTAAAATAACATTTTGGTCTATGATAACCAGAAATTAGGTTCGGGGTCAGTTACGTGTGGGGAATGGTTAGCACCCCCACAACGCTAAAAAATTAAAACCTTATTGATTTCAAAAGGAATTTTCAAAATTGAAATTTGCAAGTTTACGAAGGTTCAATTTACTTGTCTGTTTAATGAATGTAAATCTATTTTAACGGCCCTACCGCCTGAAAAATGAACTCCAATCACCGCCAACACTCCTTGCGCTAACTCGTCATTTCCGTTTAGTAAGACTTCGCATTAGTTAATTTCACTTTTTAATAAACAACCAAAGAGAATTACACGTGTCAAAGTTTTTTAATTAAATCTTACTTAATGATTAAGTCATAAAATAGTCTACATATTTTAAATCTAATAAGGTTAAAGTTTCATTTAAGTGTATTTTATTTCATATGTGAAGAAAGTTTTTCAACAAACATGTATCTAATCTAAGCTTGAAGATCATAATCCTAAAGGTTTAACCTTAAGCTAATCGAGCTAATAAAATAAAACATGAATACGTAAAAAGATATATAAATAATAAAAAGTTGAATTAATTGAATAAATGACATGAAATTTACCAAAAGAGGAATAAAAAACCTTTTATTATTTTATTTTTATTTTAATATTTATAATTAAATAAATATAATAAAAACTCAATATATATATATATAAAGTGACCAAATTGAGAGGAAAATAAAACTTTGAGACTAAATTTAAAAGAAAAATGACGAAATTGAATGAATATTAAATAAGGAGGCTTGCGACGCAAGATCCATCGATGAAATTGAATATGCGCGGATCATGAATCAGGTCTAGACCAGGTCGCTGGGTTGATATAAAACATAAACAAAATAAAAAAAATCATTTTTATTTCATTTTCTCCAAAAAAAAAGCAGAGATCATTCCCTCTTTTCCATCGAAATCCACCGTGTCGGTCACCGTTAATCGACGCCGGCCGACGTTGCTAATGGTAAAAAACCTTTTCCGATTTCTTTTTTGAAACCTCAACCCCAAAAATTAGTTTGATTCTTTCTATCAAAACGAGGAAACGAATTCGAAAACCATCTTCCTTTAAAAAACAAAAATCGATGAAGCAAAGTATTCAACCGTCATCGGGGTTGCGTCTTCAGTCGTCACACACGACGGCATTTATTCGACGGTCAGGTAAAAACCTTTCCATTTCCAGTTTAACTTGAATGCATACAAATATAAAACGAAAGAAATTTCCAGAAAAAAGGCTCGTTTTATTCCTCTAAAGTGCCAAATACAATTGTTGCTTGCTATTCCGAATGCTTTTTGGGGTACAATTTCAGTATAGTATCGTATGTTATGTATTTCTAATCATGAATTTTACAGTGTTTATATAGTACATTTTTTCTTGATCAAGCCTGAATCCCTGATGATCATCCCTGAAAATACATCTTCTTTGATTCGAATTGCTGGATTGTTGTTGTGGCTTCAATTTAAGAATTTTTTTTATAGATAATGATGGGCCTCATTAAAAACCCCTTCTAATCCTAGTTAGGGGGGAAAGAGAGCCCAAAAATTTATTGAATTAAAATCAGAGTGCTTACAATCTGTAGATACTTAAGACGAACCCCAAACCCTGCCTAGATCGATGTTACATAGTTAAAACGAATGAAGACCCAACAACAAAAATGACCAGAGAAAAACGCCCTTATCCTATCCGCGCCTTGGCTAATTCGTCAGCCATCAAATTACACACCCTTGGGACCCACTACACTATCACACTCATGCGATTTAACTCCAAGGCCAAGTCAGATACTATTTTCCCGGCAGAGCTTGGTTGAACACTCGTCCTAGTTAGTCAGTCCACTACCAACCTACAATCCGTCTCTATAATGAGTCTCGCCTTTCCCGCCTCCCTTGAAACAACAAATTTATCCAGGGCCCTCCGAACAGCGTGAAGCTCGACCAGCGCTGGAGCTCCTTCAGCATATTGCTCTGAAAATTGGTCCACAACGTTGCCACAAGGGTCCCTGAGCACACCACCCACCCCTCCTTTATCACCAGATCCCGACAATGCTCCATCTACATTCCATTTGACACAGCCAAACGGGGGTGGTCGCCAACTCAAAAGAACCGTAGGCTTCACAGGTTGAAGCAACTTGTTGCTTACTTGTAGCGGATCCGCAACTACGTTATCCAAACTAATCAAACTATTCCCAAACTTTGCCTTAATCCAATAAGCTAAGCGATATTTCACCAACCAAATTAACTGAATCCCATCCCATTTCTTCCCATTAAAAATAATTTCATTACGGAATAACCAAATCGACCAAATCACTACAAATGGGAAAATAAACCATACCTCGCTAACGTCCAGAAGACCAATACCCCTCCATGCCATCATGAAATCTTTAGGATTATTTGGAAAAACTGAACTAAGACCTCCCCAATGGCAGATTTTTGCCCAAATTTTCTAGCTAGCTTCGCAGGTAAATAACAGATGTACCACCGTTTCATCAGCTTTCTGACATAAGGGGCATAGCGTATTAGGGAGATTCGAAACACCCCTTTTGACCAACTCTGTTCGTACAGGCACCCTTTCTCGCATCACTAACCATACGAACAATTCCACCTTAGGGGGAGCCAATACAAGCCATACGGAGTCTTTCCAGAAACTATTAGATTGAATCGACCCAACCACTAATTTCTTCAAAGATTTTACGGTGAAGGAGCCGTCACTTGATCCTTTCCACCGCACCCAGTCTTGGTTCACTCCACCTGATCGAAAATCATCTAACTTCTTCAATAACTCAACCCACGACTCAGTTTTCAGTTCAAACAGTGTTCTTCGCAGGCATATGTTCCACACCCACTTCCCATTCACTTTCGTACCGAAATCAGCAATCGATCCATCCATGTTTATAGATAAAGCAAACAGTCTCGGGAACTCCTCTTTTAGCGCTCGATCACTTAGCCAAGCATCGCACCAAAAAGAGATATCTTTCCCATCTCCCACCTGCAAGGAGAAATTAGATTTGCAGCAATCACCAAAGTTATCCAACTTATAATAAGAATTAATAACTCCCCTCCAAACCCATGAAGAAAGTCGAGAGAGATCCTTCCCTGGAATAAGACCTTTTTCATTTCCCGTCGATTTGATCGCCACCACTCTTCTCCACAAATTAGGTTTTTCGTTCCCATATCTCCACACCCATTTACATAGTAGCGCTCAATTTAAAATATTTAAATCCACCACACCCAGACCCCCTCGTGAACAGGCTTGCATATTTGGTCTCATCTGACCCAATGGATTTTATTCTTTTCAGTATCCCCGCCCCACAAAAATTTGGCCATTAATCTGTTAAGGCGCTCAGCAATAGCATCATGCATTTTGAACATCGAAAGATAGAAATCCGATAAACAAGTCAGTACTGATTTAATCAAAGTTACTCTGCCACCCATTGAAAGGAACTTTGGCTTCCACCCTTCCAACGAGAGGAGAACTTTTCAGTAACCGGCTCCCAAAGAGCAGCCAAGTTTCTTTTGGCTCCAAGGGGAAGACCAAGATACGTGGACGGTAAAGACTCAACAAGACAACCCACCTCCCTTGCCCAACTCTCGGTGAGATTGGTATCAACATTAATACCCATGAGCTTACTCTTCTTCAAGTTTAACTTTAAACCTGAAGCTAGTTCAAAAACTCTTAGAACTCGCTTGACATTTCTAACTTGCATACCCGAGTCACCACAAAAAATAAGTAGGTCATCAGCATATTGTAGATGGGATATCGTGATGGATGCATTCGAAGGACCCACCGAAAAACCTGTGAAGAGCCTCATGTCCACTGCCTTACGGAGCATCAAATTAACTGCCTCCCCAACAAAGTTAAATAAGAAAGGCGACATCGGAAACCCCTGCCTCAAGCCTCTAGAAATCCCAAAGGGGTCAGTCGGAACTCGATTAACCAGAACGGAGATGCTGGCCGAAGACACGCATCTGTAAATCCACCTACACCATTTGTCTCCAAAGCCACATGCCTTCATAACTTTAATAAAAAAAACTCCCAGCAAACTGAGTCGTATGCCTTCTGAAAGTCTATCTTGAAAGCGATGCCCCTTCTCCCCATTCTACTAGTGAAATCTACAATTTCATTTGCCACTAGCGAATAGTCCAGGAGTTGTCGCCCTTGGATAAATGCAAATTGAGATTCTCCAATTACACTACCAATGCACGAACTCAACCTCTTGGCAAGGACTTTGGATAAGATTTTATACATACTCCCCACCAGACTAATCAGACGAAATTCTCCCAAAGATTCCAGATTCAATACTTTTGGGATGAGTGTTATAAAGGAGTGGTTAACCCCACGATCCCATTCACGCCCCATATAAAAGTCTTCGAAAAATGACATAATACTGTCCTTCAATTGTGGCCAAAACTTCTTAAAAAAACCAATGTTGAAACCATTCGGCCCCGGTGCCCTATTACTGTCCATCGAAACAATTGAACCCCATATCTCAGCCTCCGTGAATCTCCCCTGCAGGCAGTCCGACTCTACCTTAGTGATTTTCTTGAAATTTAGATCCATCTCTAACATATCCAAAACATGCTTTTTATTGTAAGCCCCGGAAAAATACTCCACTACATGCTCTTTAATCTGCTTTGGATCCGAGATCAGCACACCCTGTCTCTTTAATCTCCCAATTGAGTTCACACGTCTCCTACTTGAAGCCATTAAATGGAAATATTTAGTATTTTTATCACCTTCGCAAAACCATCTCAGCCTAGATTTTTTTAACCAAATACTCTCCTCCTTCCTATACTCAGACCATAAATTTGACCTCAAACTTGCCAACTTACTTGTCAATTCCTCCACATTATTACCTCCCTGAATAGCACACTCAATAACAGTAATTTCCTTCTCTAGTCTCTCAATTTCCTTTGCTGGAATATTACAATCCTGATTGGACCACTCCTTGATTACAGATTTTGTAGCTTTTAACATTCCACTTATTTTCAGCCTGTTTTTCCACTTTTGATTTGATTCAACATTGAAGATACTAAATTCGAAAATGAAGAAACATTATACCAAAAATTTAAGCACCTGAACGGTCTAGGACCCCAATTGACTCGGCATTCTTCCAGCAACACCACGTTATGATCCGACAGAGACTTGCTCAGTAGCTTCTGTGCGACGTCAGGAAATGAAATCTCAAAACCATCCGATATTAAGAATCGATCCAACCGCACCATAGTTGGGGGGTACGGTTATTTCTCCACGTGAAACAACCTCCTTGCATCGAAATGTCTCTAACTCCCACCTCAAAGACGAAACTCCTAAAAAGATTCATCTGTGCGAATTTGAAGGAAAAACCCAACTTCTCTTCCATGCTCAAGAATAGGTTAAAGTCTCCCCCTATACACCACACAGCATCCTTGCCCCTTATGAATTCCAGTAATTCATCCAAGAACTTCTCTTTTTCTGAGTCTACAGACGGACCATACACATTTAGCATTCCACAATTCAGCCTTTTTGAGGGAATTTCTCCCAACACCGCAATAAAGTTAGCCGAAATATACTTCTCATGAACACTAATAAAGTCTGGGTTCCACATACTCAAGATGCCACCAGCAGAGCCCAACGTGGGAGAAAAAAAGAATTCAACCTCACTACGACCCCAAATGCCACGCACCAGACTTGACTTACATTGTTCTAACTTTGTTTCTTGAATAAACAATACCTGGGGTTTATACTTGACAACCAAATTCCTTACTGCTCGTCGTTTCTCTAATTTCCTAATTCCCCTAACATTCCATGTGATTACAGATAGATTCATGAAAAAATGGTCAGTAATTACCTGTAGGAAAAAACGACGTTTAACGATCCTGTCTCAAATTATTCTCAAGTTCACACACCCTCCTTACCACAGCCTCCTTTCCCCCTTTGAAAGAGAAACCCAGCAATCTGCTTACCTCAAACACCGCCTCTGCTTCAGCCTCAACTACCGGCTGATTAGTTTTTGGGTCTGATGAGACCCCCTGAAACCCGGCTTGGTTTGGAGTTTCCTCCAAATTGTCTCTAACCTGTCTTCGCAGAACCCGCCTAAAACTGGCTTAGAAAAACCCATTCATAGCCGCTGGAGCACTAGTACTCTTCCTCTAAAACGCGATAGTTACTTCTTCGGCAAAACCCCGCCCATCCAAACTATCCAGTACAATTTCTCCAGAAGAACTCCAGTTCCTATTAGGATATGAGACTTGAGAGAGAGAATTCAGCTCATTGTCTGAACCCAAGTTAATCCCCAAATCGGGCAAAATCCTGTCATCACTCCCATCCCCAACCGCTTTTGTTTGTTTATCCACTATAGGATTGTTGTAACATGGATGTAAGTTATAACTAGACCCTTCATTATCAACTGGGCCTTCACTATGACACCCACTAGCGTTTGAAATGCACAAGATAGCTGCCCCGATATTGTTACAGAGACCAACACTCACCCTTGGGCTAACATTTAATTTAGGCCCAACCAAGTCTAATTCAATAGACCCATCCTCCCCCTAACTCAAATTAACCTTCGATTGACTTCCTCCAACACCCTCCGAACGGCTGCACATTTCTCCAGGTAGATCAACCCGTTGCATGAAGTTAGTGCCATCTTTAACAGCCTCTAGTGGCAGAACTGAGAGGCCGCTACCAATTCTCGAGACATTCTTCTAAAGAGCCTCCACCGACCTCTCCCAAATTATCGGAAAATGGCCCTGATAACCTTCCGATACCGTATCATTGGTTGCCGGATCATCTTGCCAGTTATCCGTAACATTATCCCCTACGTCGTCCACCCCACCAATACCCAGTTCCGATTCGAAGCTGTTCATCTCAATTCTAATATGAAAAGTTGAACCCATTGTTCTAACCTTAACAACGTCAGGTATGTCTAATGGATTAACAACCCTAATAATCATCTCGGCTTTGTCCATGCTTACTTTCTTCAACGTGTTCTCGGAGCAAGCCACGAAAACCCCCTATCGATTCCCAATCCACGCAAAGAAATCTTTAAACCAACAAGTAACCGGAACCCCTGTCAATGAAATACGACTAGGGATTTAATTTCTCCCATGCTGGTTGACTTTGCTTCTGATTTGGTCCTGATTTGCATCTAGGACTTTGAATTAGGGATTCGATTCAACTTTTTTGACCATTGTTTTGTTATCTTTGTCTCTAGTGATCGCAAATGACGAGGGAAATATCGACGTGGAGTATTTCATAAAGGAATCAAACCGAGAACTTATCGTAGAAGACGAAACAACTGCTAGAAGCTCGAACGGTAGGCGTGTGGCTGCCACGCACAAGTGGCGATCCTCGTGATATGCTCCTGAAGAATATGAACCATTAGATCGCTATTGATCTAACAAACGAGAAAGTGCACCGTTTGATCTCCTTCAGCTGGCATCCGTGTGCGACTCGCGTGATTACTTCGAAGTAGTATGGGCCGTTATATCATCCATGATCTAACGACTGCATGATTTTGGCGCTTGATCTTTCTCCCAACCATGCCTCATCCGCACTGTCGGTTCAGACCTTGATCCAATGGTCCCCTATTGGTTGCACAAAAAACAAGGATAGGGCATTAAGGCTTAGTTAAATCAGTTCGATCGGACCTTACTATGTAATTGGGCTTGTATTTAAGAAACAATGGGCATGTATTTCATGGACTCTAAATTAATTAAAAATGACTCTTTGTCTATTTAGACTATTTTCTATTTATTTCTAATGGTCCTTTATTTAATTTAAGTACAAATGGACAATTTTTGTTTTTTAAAACTTATATTAGTTGATAATAATAATAATAATAATAATAATAATAATAATAGTAACTACAATAAACAATAATATGGCAAAATATAATACAAAATATGACAAATGAATGTAATAATAGACTTAGGTGAAAATTTAGTGACAACAACTACCCCCTTTTTGGTTATTCCGGTGAAACAGGAATAGAACAAAGAACAAAAAGACACTAATTTTCACCAATTACCTAACCGTCAAAACTTCTTGTATCGACGAACTTGGCGGGCTTTGTTCTCCTTTTGCTCGAACGAATAAGCAGGTTCCATTCTCTAAACGCCCGAACGGATAGGCGGGTTCTATTCTTCTTATGCTCGAATAGATGAGCAGGTTCCATTCTCCGAACCCCCGAACGGATAGGCGGGTTATATTATCCTAATGTCCGAATAGATAAGCAGGTTCCATTCTCCAAACGCCTGAATGGATATGAGGGTTTTATTCTACTTATGCTCGAATAGATGAGCAGGTTCCATTCTTCAAATGCCCGAACAGATAGGCAGGTCCTATTCTCCTTATGCTCGAATAGATAAGCAGGTTCCATTCTCCGAACGCTCGAACGGATAGGCCGGTTCTATTCTCCTAATGCTCGAATATATGAGTAGGTTCCATTCTCCAAATGCCCGAACGGATAGGCATGTTCTATTCTCCTTATGCTCGAATAGATAAGCAGGTTCTATTCTTTAAACGCTCGAACAGATAGGCGTGTTCTATTCTCCTAATGCTCGAATAGATAAGCTGAAAAATCCTTTGTATATCTGAAAAATGCAATTATGATGTGCATGCCCCTAGGGATGCCTAAAACATAAATGCATGCCAATCTTTTGTTTTTTCTTTTTAAAAAATTCTTTTTTCAGAATTAATTTTCTGTCAAGCGGCCAACACAGAAGGAACTGTAAAACTTGGATTGTATCATCTCAAACAATTTTCTCAACTCTGGTAAAAATAATAGGCGTCTATTTTGTTCCAACTAACATGAATTCCTTTTCATTTCTTTACACCGAATCAGACTTTGCACAATGTTATTAGGATCACAACGAGTAAGAAAGCTAGCAACATTCCATCTTTCAATTCTAGTTGGCTCTACCAATTTCTTGTTTGTTAAAATTCATCGACCATTCCCTGGAAGAAAATCTTTACCATTGCCCACTCTTAACTTCAAAGATTGGGAGAAATTAGAGTTCACCAAAACACCACAAGGCCGCAACATGGGTTCAACGCCATAATTCATTTTTGCTTCATTGAGAACATTCTTGATCTTTTGCACACTCAATCTAGTTATCTTGTACTCTTGGTTGGAAGGACTGATTTTATCCTCATATCTCATTCTTTGTACCTCTTTGCTTCATTGAGAACATTTGATCATTGCATGCTAACATCCCTAAATCTGTTATCATTGTAGTTGATACATCCATATTCAGAGGCAAGCCTCACCGAGTGCTTCTAGAGCGTGAATGAAAATCCTTAGATTAGGTTTTGTCACCTCCAATGTCTGTAAATTTGTTCTCATTGTCATGGAAGAAAGACTAGTTATCAGGAAGGCACCAAGACACTTGTAAGACCCTTTGAGAATTCTCCATTTTCCTTCCTTCATGAGATCATTTACTTGAGAATCTCTGCAGCAAAGCTTATTTCCATTTTGAATGTTTTTGATATTGGCACTACATGCCCCCAAGTTCAAATCTTAGTCATGAAACGCCTCATAGTCCCCGTACTTTTCAAAAAAATTTCAAAGTAATGCTAAAAAATCTTTCGTATATTTTAATGATGTCAAACCTATTCATTTTCATTTCTATGCATGATACTTTATGGAAATGGGGAAAGGTCTATGAGATGAAATTTTATTAATATTGTGGCAAACACAAGAAAGTTTACAAGGAAAGAAAGGAAAACAAGTATTCAGATATCAACAGTCCAAACTTCTCCAGTCGAAACGCCGAAAGAAATCTTGAATGCCACCTTTGCTAAGGAGACTTTGAGAATGATGATGACGTATAAAATTGTGAAGCTCCGAAAACCATAATATGCCAATACAAATTACCTTAGTCGCCCTTTGCGAGTTTTCAACTCAGACCCCTTTTGGTTTGAAAATGCCGTATACGGGTTTTCATTTTGAACCCTCATCTTTTTTCTCTTTCTCTTCTCTTTTTTCTTTCTTTTCTCTTTTTATGTTTTCTTCAAGAATAGTACTTCTTGACTGAATCCGAGTTTACCAGGTTTTGAAACTCATCTCCATCCATTTCAGCCAAGTTTAATGCTCCACCTGAAAAAACCTTTGTTACAATGTAAGGTCCTTCCCAATTGGGTGTCCATTTTCCACGAGGATCGCTTTGAATAGGCACCTTCTTCTTTAGTACCAGGTGTTGCGTGTAAATAAGACTATCGCAAATAGTGCAAGTGTACAGACGCAAGTAGTAAAGTGATACTAGAGTATCAAATATCGTCTCCACAGTGACTGTAAATAACTCTATCCTTAAATTGTTGCACAAGAAAAAGAAATAGTTTAAATGATTGTTTGAAGTAATCTTGAGTAATAACTGAAATAAAAGATAAGGAAATCAGATTGAGAGAATAGGCTGGTATTGATTTGCTCAGTAGTGCAGGTGTTGCACTTATTCAGAGGAACTTTTGTTGTTATGTCGTCGTTCCTGTCGCGGCAGAGGTTCGTTGATGTCGCGACAACGATCAATAACTCTGTACTTTAAGTTTGGAAAGAATCCCTGTTATGACTTGCCCTATCCCTAGGCCCAAGTTCTGTTGATGAACACGTCTTGGATGATACCTCCCGACGTGAATCAAAAGGTGAACACCAATGTTTGAGAATTCTTCTTTAGCCACTTAACCTTGTACTTATCCCTAAGCCAAGATGGTTTAACCATAAACTGGAAAAAACACGTATTTACTCCTTTTGAATGCTTAACTCTCCCGATATTAAGAAAATGGGTAACCTCACAGTGCTCTCCCGTTGCTCTTGTGAGATGTTGAAAAACCAGAGTAAATAAACTTGAAGTTTTTATTACTTGAACAAAAAATCCTAAGAACAATACAATCCTTGCAACTACTTTACAAGATCAACCCTTAGCCCTTGGGGAAGTTTAGAACATGATGGAGAGAGAGAAACGACTAGGGTTTTGGGGGAAGACGGATAAAAGTGAGATATCCTTCCCTAGGTCGAATTACATGCATTTATATAGGCTTTGGGTCCAAGTTTTCTAATATGGCAAGAATACAAGTTTAAATTAAAGTACAACTTTATTAAAGACTAAATCTTCTGAGTAGATGCCTTTAATTCGTCCTCTTTTCTTGCTTTGACTTTCTTCCTTGAACTTTGGGTTCGACCTTCCTTCTGCTTCAAGGCTTAGAACAATATGGGAGTGATCCACGACAGACCGGCTTGAAATCCTTTATTTGTCAAGTTCCACTTCACTTTTCCATCTCAGTGTCTCTCTGTCGTCAATGCTGCCACGGCAGGTGTCACGACAGACAATGCTTTTTTTGTCCTTCAATTTCAGCTTCGCAACTCGCCTCTGTTCCTTTGCTGCCCTGGGTTGCTGCCGCAACAGATACCTGCAAAAGTGACCAATTTCAGCAGCATCTGTGTAGTTTTATCTAATTCTGATGTGTATGCAAAAATCTATCCTAAATGCAATAAATCATGCTTGAGTGTAGAAAAAATATGGGTAAATGAGGGATAAAATGTAGAACTTTTATGCACTCAACACACCCCCAAACTCAAGTTGATGCTTGTCCTCAAGCAGATGCAACCTAACTAAGAATGAAAACTTTTTTGCTTGGCTTAATTCAATGAACTACCATTACCTACACCCTTTCTCTATCAAGAGCAGTGCCTTTTCAATTGTTTATGGATTCATCTGGAACACTTCTATAATTCTTGTGCAAGTGTGTGCAGGCTTTGTGAACAAATACGTCCTAGACTCTTTTAGCAACTAGAATAGTTATGCTACTAACTTGATTTTTATGCCAAACTAATTTTTTCTTGGAGGCAATTTTTAGGCTCCTTTAGTTTTTTTCCCAAAATTTAGACTCAAGTTCTTCTTATTTTGTTTTTACTAGAGTCTGTTTTGGGCACCTCTAGCTATCTTCCTAGAGTCGGTGTTAGGCACCTATAGGGGTTTTGAGTCTAAGTTTTTCGTTTCTTCTATTCTTTTCCTAGAGCCAGTGTTAGGCACCTCTAGGGGCAACTCAAGTGGTTAAGCTTTTCTAATCTAGTTTACTAACATAAGTCTAGACAACATATAAGTCACAAAAGTGTCTTTGAAGTTTAGAACTGTAGCAAGGCTCTAAATAATTCCTAAAACATTCTAAAGGCACTGCCACGACAGAGATTGTCGCGACAGGTAAGTGCAGTTCAACGACTTAAGCCAATTTTTTGACACAAAAATAACTAAGATGAGACACAATTCAAAGATACCAATTAAAAAAAGTTCATTAAATAATAGAGGACTGCCTACCCCCAAACTCAAGGGTTGCATCGTCCTCAATGCATGACAACAAAATAAAAAGAAGAAAACATCACAAATAGATAAAATAACAGCAGAAACAACAATCATAATAGAAAAGCACTTAAGTTGATGAGCTGTCGTCGCTGCTGATGCTGATGCGAAGTTGTCGGCGGGCAGTTACCTTGACGGCAGAGGTTGGCTTGGGGCTGGGAGATGGTGAGGCTATCTTCTTTTTGGCATCTTGAGGTGGCTGGACTCAGGTAGGTGAGATCTTTGGGGCCTTGTCCAGGACCTCGAGGTCGTCATCACTGCTGCTGCTGCCGTTCGATCTGTCGTGGCAGGGTCCCTTAATAGTTTCATTCAACTTCTTTTTCATCATCGAAGTGAAGTCTTTGGATATGTCCCGGATGACAGATGGCTCCGAGTCAGAATCTTCCTGGCAGATGGAGGAGGAGGAGAACCCTTCGAAGTACTTCGGATCGATCTCCGATAGTGGTTCATTCCGTTTTTCTCCTCGGGGAGTGGCAGATCTCCTGTCGCCATCTCCGGTCGTGGCAGGTGGTGTGGTGGAGGCAGCAGTGGGCGTTTTGAGGCTAGCAGCAGGTGTGGGGGTGGCAAAAAGAGTTTCTGGGAAAGAGGGAAATTGCACGTTAAGAAAATTTAAATCAACCTTAATGAAATTTACCGTGGCAGTAGCGAAATACCTCATAAATCCTATGAAGCCTAGCTGTCGTTCCTCTATCTTCTTTAGCATCTGCAGGATTTGGTTGGAGGTGTTTGTTATATGTGTGACCGTGGTCTGCTCCGGTTCTGCCGCGATAGGTTCAGTGGGTTCAGGTTCTGCTGTTGGTTCTGTCATGGCAGTGGGGTCCATATATGCCAGGGGACTGGCAGGCTTCATCTCCATCAAACTGTATATATTTTGTTGCGTCCATCCCTTGCCTTGCACTCTGACATCTTCATCAATTTCTGGAACCTTATTTGCCCGGTAGAGAGAGGTAATGAGGTAGGGGAAGAAAAGGGGGCCCATGGGTTGGAGTGCACGCTCAAAAATGCCTTCAAGGATATATCTGTCGACGTTGATATGCCTCTCGTTGATGATTGAGTGCACGAGGGCTAGTCTCTGCCGGTCCACGATAGTGTTGTGCGATGTAGGCATGAGGCGTTTCTTTACGAAATGGTTCCAGAGTTTTGCTATCGGTGTGAGTTGGGTCCTACGCATTGTTCATCTTTGCTTGGGATCCTCGTTCCACTGGGTGCCTTCTTCTGTCAGTTCTGCCATAACAACATCATTGTCTACCGGCGATAGACTGTTGACGAACCTCCTATGTGCATCTTCCTTTCTGCCCATATAGATTCTGTATAATGTGTTGATGTAGGCAAGTTCAAGGGAGATCTCCTTACCCGTGACAGTTAGTGTCGTGGCATCTTTGGAGGGGATGGCAACATAGAACTCTCAGAACAAAGTGACATTCATCTCCTCGGGCTGGACGGCGAACATCTGCCATTTGAGAGCAATAATTTTCTTAGAGATGAAACCTTCGAGCCCTAGGTCTCCTGTCTTTGTGGTGTATGTGAAACCTCTCTCTTCCCACATCTCTCGTTTTTGAAACGAGCCATAATATCTCCTCTCCGAGTCTACCGATGCAAATCATCTGGGGATTCTGTTGTGGCTGGGTGTGGACACTGCCGTGGCAGAGGTGGAGGCATCACTCTTTCGGGTTGATCTGGTAGTCATTGCAAGGAAAACTGTAGAAAAGTAAAAGAAAATTTCTGAGAGCTAAATTCTGGAAAACAAAGTAGAGAGAATGAGAATGAGGTGAAAAATGAAATGGGAGTAGGGGTTTATATAGAACGGGATTTTCTGCCCGTTGGAACTGTAACGACCGGCGCGAATAACGGGGCCAACGGTTACACGGTTTCCTGACGCGTCTGTCACGCGTTTTCGTGTCTGCTGCGCATCTGTTACGCATTTCCGTGTCTGTCGCGATAGCTTCGTGACAAGCTGTATTTTCCGCGTCTGCCGCGACAACTGGTAACAGGCTGTCACGACAGGTATGTTCCATCGGGCTTTATGGGCTGTTGTGAATGCGTTGGGCTGGTTCATTCCTCCTCTTTGCTTTGCTTCCTTTATTTCCTGAAAACTAAAATAAATAATAAATTAAAATCTTATTTCCTAAAAATAATTAAATAAACTAAATAAAATAAAATAAAATAAAACTAAGTTAAATTAGGGATGCCTTGAGGGGCATCTCCTAAAATAACTACTCCCTACATCCTTGGGGCTTTAGTCCCCTGATAATGCTTTAGTCTTTGTCCATTGACTTTGAATTGATGTCCACCCTTGATTGATCTGATTGTAATGGCACCATGGGGGAAAACTTGGACTACTTGGAAAGGGCCAGACCACCTAGATTTAAGCTTTCTTGGGAAAAGCTTCAACCTAGAGTTAAACAACAACTCCTACTACCCTGGGCAGAACTGTCGTGCCACTTCTTTGTTTTGTCCTTGTAGATCTTGACGTTGTCATAGGCCATTGCTCAAATTTCTTCAATTTCATTCAAGTCTAGTAGCCTTTTCTGACCTGCCTTGTCCCAATCCATATTAACTATCTTGATAGCCCAATATGCTTTGTGCTCTATCTTGACGGGTAAATGGAAAGTTTTTCCGTAAATGAGGCGGTAGGGTGACATTCCCAATGGCATTTTAAATGCAGTCATGTAGGCCCAAAGTGCATCATTTTGGTGAAGAGACCAGTCCTTTCGAGTTGGTTTTACCATCTTCTCTAGGATGTTCTTCACTTCTCGATTTGAGATTTCTGACTGCCCATAGGTTTGAGGGTGATATGATGTTGCAATTCGGTGCTTTACTCTGTATTTCTTTAGTGCACTAGCAATTACCTCTTCCTAGCTTGATAATTAAGCTCAGGAGGTAATAACCCACTTACAATGTCGGTCTTGTCTTTATGGAACTCTCTGGGGCAAACCTTCTTTTCATAAACCCTTATCATTATTCTTTGGTACATTTGACCATGGTATAGGGCTTTCAACCTTTTTTCTTCGATTAAATTCAGCTGGTCATATCTTGCCTGAACCCACTCAGCTTCATTTAGCTTGGCTTCCATCAGGACACGAAGTGATGGTATCTCAACTTCAATTGGCAACATAGCCTCTACTCTATATACTAACGAGAACGGTTTTGCCCTAGTAGATGTTCGTACCGCGGTCCGATAAGCGTATAAAGCGAATGGTAACTTTTCATTCCATTCTTTATAGGTTTCAGTCATTTTTGCAACCATCTTCTTGATGTTTTTATTTGCAGCCTCTACTGCTCCATTCATCATCAGGCGATAAACCACCGAATTATGATGTTTTATGTTGAACTATTCACAGACCCCAACAATCATTCTGTTATTTAGACTGGAAGCATTATCGGCGATTATACTCTCTGGTAAACCATATCGGCGAATGATCTCCTTCTTTAAGAATTTGCAGACTATAAATCTAGTGACATTTGTGTATGAGGCCGCTTAAACCCATTTTGTGAAGTAGTCGATAGCTACCAGAATAAAGCAATGCCCATTTGAAGCTTTTGGATGAATTTGCCAATAACATCTATGCCTCACATAGAGAATGGCTAGAGAGATGACATAACATGGAGAGATTGAGGAGGTGTATTGACATTATCAGCATAAATTTGATACTTATGGCATTTTTGGGAATATTCAATGCAGTCCCCATCCACAATTGACCAATAATATCCAAATCGCATAATCCTTCTAGGCATGGTGAAGCCACTAAGGCGATTTCCACAGACTCCCACATGAACATCCTCCAAAATCAACTAAGCTTCTTTTGCATCCACATATCTTAAGAGCACTTGATCACAAATTCTTTTATAAAGGATTTCCCCATCAAGAACATACCCTGATGCCATTTCCTTGATCATCTTATTTTCATTCTCTGTAGCCTGTTGTTGCGTGTAAATAAGCCTATCGCAAATAGTGCAAGTGTACACAATGCAAGTAGTAAAGTGATACTAGAGTATCATATATTGTCTCCACAGGGACTGGAAATAACTATATCCTTAAATTGATGCACAAGAAAAAGAAATAGTTTAAATGTTTGTTTGGAGAAATCTTGAGTAATAACTAAAGTAAAAGATAAGGTAATCAGATTGAGAGAATAGGCTGGTATTTATTTGCTCAGTAGTACAGGTGTTGCACTGTTCAGAGGAACTTCTGTTGTTTTATCGTCGTGCCTGTCGTGGCAGCACCTGTCGCAGCAGAGGTCTGTTGATGTCGCGTCAGCGATCAACAACTCCGTACTTTAAGTTTGGCAAGAATCCCTGTTATGACTTGTCCTATCCTTAGGCTCAAATTCTGTTGATGAACACGTCTTGGATGATACCTCCCGACGTGAATCAAAGGGTGAACATCAATGTTTGTCAATTCTTCTTTAGCCACTTAACCTTGTACTTATCCCTATGCCAAGATGGTTTAACCATAAACTGGAAAACACGTATTTACTCCTTTCAAATGCTTAACTCTCCCGATATCAAGCAAATGGATAACCTCACAACGCTCTCCTGATGCTCTTATGAGATATTGAAAACCAGAGTAAATAAACTTGAAGTTTTATTACTTGATCAGAAAAATCCTAAGAACAATACAATCCTTACAACTACTTTACAAGATCAATCGTTTTCCCTTGGGGAAGTTTAGAACATGATGGAGAGAGAGAAACGACTAGGGTTTTGGGGGAAGACGGCTAGGAGCTAGATATCCTTCTCTAGGTCGAATTGCATGCCTTTATATAAGCCTTGGGTCCAAGTTTTCTAATATGTCAAGAATACAAGTTTAAATTAAAGTACAATACTATTAAAGACTAATTCTTCTGAGTAGATGTCTTTAATTCGTCCTCTTTTCTTGCTTTGACTGTCTTCCTTGAACTTTGGGCCTTGGCCTTTCTTCTGCTCCAGGGCTCAGAAAAATATGGGAGTGATCCATGATAGACCGGCTCGAAATCCTCTATCTGTCGAGCTCCATCTCACTTTTCCACCTCAGTGTCCTACTGTCGTCATCGCTGCCACGACAGATGTTACGACAGACAGTGCTCTTTGTCCTTCAACTCCAACTCCATAACTCACCTTTGCTCCTTGGCTACTCTGGATGCTGCCGCGGCAGATACCTGTAAAAATGATCAAATTTAGCAGCACCTATTCAGTTTTATCTAATTGTGATGTGTATACAAAATTATATCCTAAATGCAATTAAATCATGCTCGAGTGCAACAAAAATATGGGTAATGAGGGGTAAAATATAGAACTTTTATACACTCAACACACCCCCAAACTCAAGTTGATGCTTATCCTCAAGCAGATGCAACCTAACTAAGAATGAAGACTTTTTGGCTTGGCTTAATTCAGTGAACTACCATTACCTACAGCCCCTTCACTATCAAGAGCAACGCCTTTTCTTGTTTATGGATTTACTCGGAACAATGTTATAATTCTTGTGCAAGTGTGTGCAGGTTTTGTGAACAAATATGTGCCTGGACTCTTTTAGCAACTATAATAAGTACGCTATTCACTTGATTTTTATGCCAAACTAATTTTTTCTTGGAGGCAATTCTTAGGCTCCTTTAGTTTTTTCGAATTTAGACTCAAGTTTTTCTTATTTTGTTTTTACTAGAGCCTGTTTTGGGCACCTCTAGCTATCTTCCTAGAGCCGATGTTGGGCACCTCTAGGGGCAATTGAGTCTAAGTTTTTTGTTCTTTTTATTCTTTTCCTAGAGCCAGTGTTAGGCCCCTCTAGGGTCAACTCAAGTGATTAAGCTTTTCTACTCTAGTTCTCTAACAGTAGTCTAGACATCATATAAGTCAAAAAAGTGTTTTTGGAGTTCAGAACTATAGCAAGGTTCTAAATAATTCCTAAAACATCATAAAGGCACTGTCACGACAGAGATTGTCGCGGCAGGTAAGTGCAGTTCAGAGACTTAAGCCAAAATTTTATTTTTGTTTTTATTTTTGTTTTTTTTACACAAAAAATAACTAAGATAAGACACAAATTAAAAAGTTCATTTAAATAACAGAGGGCTGCCTACCCCCAAACTCATGGGTTACATTGCCATCAATGCATGAAAACAAAATAAAATGAAAAACAAGAAAAAGAAAACATCACAAATAGATAAAATAAATAGCAGAAACATCAAGCATAAAAAAACACTTAAGTTGATGAGCTATCGTCGCTACTGCTGCTGATGTGGAGCTGCCGGCGGGTAGTTACCTTGATGGCTGAGGTAGGCTTGAGGCTGGGAGATGGTGAGGCTACCTTATTTTTGGCCTCTCGAGGTGGCTGGACTCGGGTAGGTGAGATCTTTGGGGCCTTGTCCAGGACCTCGAGGTCATCATCACTGTTGCTGCTGTCATCCGATCTGTCGTGACAGGGTCCCTCAACAGTTTCATTCAGCTTCTTCTTCTTCTTCATCAGAAAGAATTCTTTGGCTATTTCCCAGACGCCAGATGGTTCCGAGTCAGAATCATCCTGGCAGACTAAGGACGAGGAGAAACCTTCGAAGTACTTTGGATCGATCTTCAGTAGTGGTTCCTTCCGTTTTTCTCCTCGTGGAGTGGCAGATCGCCTGTCGCCATCTCCGGTCGTGGCAGGTGGTGTGGTGGAGGCAACAGTTTGTGTGTGCGTTCTAGGGTTGGCAGCATGTGTAGGGGTGACAAAAATAGTTTCTAGGAAAGAGGGAAACTACACGTTGGGAAAATTTAAATCAACTTTAATGAAATTTACCGTAGCAGTAGTGAAATCCCTCATAAATCCCATGATCCCAGCTGTCGTTCCTCCATCTTCTTCAGCATGTGCAAGACTTGGTTGGAGGTGTCTGTCGGTTGTGCGGCCTCAGTCTGCACAGGTTCTGCCGCGACAAGCTCTATGGAATCATGTTCTGCTGTTGGTTTTGTCGCGGCAATGGGGTCCATATATGCTAGGGGTGGCCGGCTTCAGCTCCATCAGACTATAAAGGTTCTGCTGGGTCCATCCCTTGCCTTGGATCTTTACATCTTCATCGATCTCCGGCACATTGTTGGCTCGACAGTGTGTGGTGATCAAGTAGGGGAAGAAAAGGGGGCCCATTGGTTTGAGTGCACACTCGAAAATGCCGTCACGGATATATTTACCAACGTTGATATGTTGCTCATTGATGATTGAATGCACGAGGGCAAGTCTCTTCCGGTCTACAGTTGTGTTGTGTGATGTTGGCATAAGGCGTTTCTTCATGAAATGATTCCAAAGTTTGGCGGTTGGTGTGAGCTGGGTTCTTCGCACCGTCCATCTGTGTTTGGGATCATCGTTCCGTTGGGTGCCTGCTTCTGTCAAGTCTGCCATGATGCCATCGTAGTTTGCCGGCGACAGACTATTGACGAATCTTCTATGTGCATCTTCCTTTTTGCTCACATAGAGGCCGTAAAGAGTGTTTGTGTAGGCTGCCTCAAGAGAAATTTCCTTGCCCCTAACGATCACTGTCGTGACATCTTTAGACAAGATGGCTGCATAGAACTCATGAACTAATGAGACGTTTATCTCCTCTGGCTGGACAACAAACATTTGCCACCTTAGCGCTATGATTTTCTTGGAAATGAATGGTTCGAGCCCTAGATCCCCCGTTTTCGTAGTGTAGGTGAAGCCTCTCTCCTCCCACATCTCCCGTTTCTGGAAGGAGTCGTACTATCTCTTCTCTAAATCTGCCGTTGAGAATCGTCTGGGGATTCTGCTATGGCTGGGCGTAGAGGCTGCCGTGGCAGAGGTGGAGGCAGCACTCCTTCGGGTTGATCGAGTAGTCATTGCGAGGAAAATGTGGAAAATGAAAGAAAATTTCTGAGAGCTAAAATTTTTTAGAGCAAAGTAAAGAGAATGAGAATGAGGTGAAAATGAAATGTAAGTAGAGGTTTATATAGAACGGGATTTTCTGCCCGTTGGAACTGTAACGGGTGGCGCAGATAATGGGGCCAGTTGTCACGCAATTTCCTGACGCGTCGGTTACGTGTTTCTGTGTCTGTTGCGCGTCTGTTACGCGTTTTTCGTGTATGTCGTGACAGCTCCGTGACAGACTATATTTTTTGCGTCTGCCACGACAGCTGGTAACAGGCTGTAACGACATGTTTTGTTCCATTGGGCTTTGTGGGCTGTTGTGAATGTGGTGGGCTGGTTCATTCCTCCTCTTCGCTTTGCTTCCTTTATTTACCTGAAAACTAAAATAAACAATATATTAAAATCTTATTTCCTAAAAATATAAATAAATAAAATAAAATAAAACTAAGTTAAATTAGGGATGCCTTGAGGGGCATCTCCTAAAGTAACTACTTCCTGCATCCTTCGGGCTTTAGTCCCCTGATAGTGCTTTAGCTTTTGTCCATTGACTTTGAATTGGCACCCATCCTTGATTGATCTGATTGTAATGGCACCATGAGGAAAAACTTGGACTACTTGGAAAGGGCCAGACCACCTAGATTTAAGCTTTCCTGGGAAGAGCTTCAACCTAGAGTTGAACAACAACACCTTCTACCCTGGGCAGAACTGTCGTAGCAGCAGTTTTCTGTCGTGCCACTTCTTTGTTTTGTTCTTGTAGATCTTGGCGTTGTTGTAGGCCATGACTCGAATTTCTTCAATTTCATTCAAGTCCAGTAGCCTTTTCTGCCCTACCTTGTCCCAGTCCATGTTAACTGTCTTGATAGCCCAATACACTTTATGTTCTATCTCGACAGGTAAATGGCAAGCTTTTCCGTAAATGAGGCGGTAGGGTGACATTCCCAATGGCGTTTTAAATGCAGTCCTGTAGGCGCAGAGTGCATCATTTAGGTGAAGAGACCAATCCTTTCGAGTTGGTTTTACCATCTTTTCTAGGATGTTCTTCACTTCTCTATTTGAGATTTCGGCTTGCCCATTAGTTTGAGGGTGATATGATGTTGCAATCCGGTGCTTTACACCGTATTTCTTTAGTGCACTAGCAATTACCCTGTTGTCAAAGTGCCTACCCTAATCACTAATGATCGCCCTTGGGATGCCAAACCTTGAGAAGATATGATTGTGGAGAAATCTTTGCACGGTCTTGGCTTCATTCTTTTGAGTGGCGATAGCTTCTACCCACTTAGACACATAGTCTACTGCCAGCAGGATGTATAGATTCCCACAGGAGGCTGGGAATGGTCCCATTAAGTCGATTCCCCAAACATCAAAGATTTCGACCTCAAGAATGTTCTGCAGTGGCATCTCATGCCTTCTAGATATACTTCCAGTCCTTTGGCATTTATCATAGCTCTTGTAAAAAGCTTGTGCATCCTTGAACAATGTAGTCCAATAGAAACCAGATTGTAGAAACATGGCAGCAATTTTATTTCCTTCCAAGTGTCCTCCATAAGGGGCATCATGGCAGTGATGAATCACTTCTTTCTGTTCCTCCTGTGGTATGCATCTCCTGATGATCTGATCTGCACAATGCTTAAAGAGAAGAGGTTCATCCCAATAATAATGTTTTGCATCATTTTGAAACCTCTTCCAAGCTTGATAATTAAGTTCAGGAGGTAATAACCCACTTACAATGTAATTGACAATGTCAACATACCAAGGGGTTTTAGGAAACTTACCTGCCGCCATGGCTGTCGCGACAGTACTGGTGGCAGTGAGTAACTGCTCGTCTGAGAAAGTTTACATTATGTTGGTCTTGTCTTTCTCTTGATTCCTTCCCATCTCCAGTCTTGACAAGTGATCCGCTACTTGGTTTTCTGTCCCTTTTTTGTCCTTAATGTCAATGTCGAATTCTTGCAGCACCAGAATCCAACGTATTAATCTTGGCTTGGCATCCTTCTTGGTGAAAAAATATTTGAGTGCTGAGTGATCTGTATGGACCACCACTTTTGTTCCAAGTATATATGGTCGGAACTTGTCAATTGCAAACACCACTGCGAGTAACTCCTTCTCTGTTGTGGTGTAATTTATCTGGGCATCATTTAGAGTTTTGCTAGCATAGTAGATCACATGGAAGAGTTTCTCCTTCTTCTGCCCTAGTGTTGCCCTGATAGCATAATCACTGGCGTCACAAATTATCTCGAATGGTAAGATCCATTCGGGTGGCTGTACTATTGGGGCTGTTACCAGCTTTTCCTTCAGTATCCTTAATGCTTCAGTACATTCAGTGTTAAAGTCAAAGGCACAATTCTGTTTCAACATGAGACACATGGGTTTAGTAATTTTCGAGAAATTGGTAATGAATCTTCGATAAAACCCTGCATGCCCTAAGAAACTTCTTATTCCCTTGACTGTGGTGGGTGGCGGCAGTTTTTCAATAACTTCGATTTTAGCTCTGTCTACCTCTATACCGCGGCAGCTAACCTTGTGCCCCAACACTATGCCCTCGTCCACCATAAAGTGGCATTTTTCCCAGTTTAAAACAAGGTTTGCCTCTTCACATCTTTCAAGCACCTTCTGTAAATTGCCTAGGCAACCGTCGAAACTATCTCCAAAGACGGAAAAGTCATCCATGAAGATCTCTAGGAAATCCTCCACCATGTTAGAGAATATTGCCATCATACACCGTTGAAAGGTTACTGGTGCATTGCACAGTCCAAATGACATTCTTTGAAAGGCGTATGTGCCGTATGGGCATGTGAAGGTTGTTTTCTCTTGGTCTTCCGGTGCGATTGCAATTTGGTTGTAACCTGAGTAACCATCAAGAAAACAATAGTAAGGCTTTCCCGCTAATCTATCTAACATTTGATCGATAAAGGGTAAGGGGAAGTGGTCCTTCCGGGTAGCTTTATTAAGCTTCCGGTAATCTATACAAACCCTCTAACCGGTCACAGTCCTGGTTGGGATTAGTTCGTTTTCCTTGTTTGTTACCACGGTTATGCCTCCTTTTTGGGTACACATTGCACCAAGCTCACCCACTTGCTATCCGAGATGGCATAAATTATTCCAGCATCAAGCCACTTGATGATTTCTTTTCGCACTACCTCTCGCATAGCTTCGTTCAGTCGTCTTTGGGTATCAATCGTCGGCTTATAGTCATCCTCTAGGAGGATCTTATGCATGCAAATTGCCAGACTGATGCCTTGGATGTCGGCAATGGTCCATCCAATAGCCTTCTTATGATGCTGAAGCATTCTGATCAACTACTATTCTTGTTCATGCATCAACTTAGAAGAGATGATTACAGGCAACATATCATTTAAACCAAGAAAAACATATTTAAGTTTCCCTGACAGGGGTATAAGATCTAAAATAGGTGGCTGTTCAATGGAAGGCTTTTGGATTACATGTTCATTCGAAGTATAATTCAAAGGTTCAAAGAACATACCTGGACATGTGCCTATCCAATTTACCTCCTCAGGACCTTCAGCATCAGATGCATCTGTGTTTGAGGGGTCACTGTCGTCGATGCTGTCGTGATAATCTTCAAGGTGACTGTGGTTGCTGTAACACCCCAAATTTTGCTCAATTTAAAAATCCCTAATTTTTGAATCCCTAAATTGGAAACCCTAGAATTTGGGAATTTATGTGCAAAACCCTAATTGAAAATTCGGAATTAAATTGAATTTTGGTCATGATTTTAGTGACCTAATTGTTAAAATCGGAACTTGGGTGACCTTTTTGTAATTCAGGTAAAGATTGGGACCTTTGCTTGATGTTTTACCCATTTGACCATGGTATTTAACCATGTTTTTCAGCCCTAAAATATGTTCAACTCCCAAATTTTATGGCAGCCGTTCTCTCTCTCGTGATAACTCTCCCACCTCCCTCTCCCGAAGTAAGTCTCACCCCTCACCCTTGCTCCGATCAAGCTTTGGCGAGGGAGTTAGCGTCGGCCGTTTAGAGCGCTACCACCGTCATTCGAATCCTCTTCACCGTCCGACCATAACCCACCCGTCCACTCACCATCATTCCCCATTGTTTGCTCGAAATCTGTGAAAAACCTTTAGGATTTCTTTTACGCCACCTCCCTCCGTCGTGAGCTTCGCCCCTCTCTTTTCCGTGTGTCTTTGGGTAATTCGGAAATTCGAGTTTTTGGTTTTAAATAATGGTTTTGAGTTGTGGGTTGTGATTGACGTGTCTTGTGTTTCTCTTGTGCCGTCACCGTTTGTTTCGCCACCGGTGGTCATGCCGTCGCTGCCGTCGTTTTGTATTCGAGTCGCCGCCGTGTTTTTAAGCTGTCACTGCCTTTGGTTGCTAGAAACCCTAGCCGCTAGTGGCATTTTAGGAACCCTAGATCTGATTGCAACAATCAGATGTTGGGTTGGTTGGTTGTGTGTGGTGCATGTTGAGCCCAATTGGATCCCTTAACCAGATTTGTGTGTATGTATGGTTGGACTTGAACCCAAACATAAGGCCCGAACTTGTGTATGAGGCGTGACCAGATTTGAGGAAGGAAGAGAGAGCCAATCATGAGCTTGTGAATCAGACCAGTATAGTGAACCTGGCCCATAAATTTAAACTAACATGAGTAAACCGACCCGTAATTAGACCGAATTCTTGAACCAGATCAGTGAACCAGACTGACCCATAAACCGTTGACCCGAACCGGTTTTGACCCATTGACCTGGACAATTGACTGAACCATTGGACCAGTTTGACCAGAATTGACCTTTGACCGGAGATGACTTTGACCAGAGTTGATCGTTGACATTGGACCGTTGACCGTCAAAGTTGACTTTGACCAGTGTTGACCAAGAGTTGACTTTTTTAGAAAACGTTCATCTTAACCTTTCTCGACGCCCCGAATCTGAATCCGCTGCCCGTTTTGTCTAATTCGAACTATAAAATATGTTTTGCCAATTTCAATTAGTTATAGCATAATTTGTTAAGTTATGGATTTCAGAATCTAATTCGGAATATTCTCGTGTTCAGGTGCTGACCTTGAGACCGTTGGGCTACCTCCAGTTGTTCAGACCGACCATACACGTTCTTCGAGATCTTCATGTGAGTATATCTTAGTTCGGTTTTCAGTGTTTTAGTCAGTGGCTTAGTGTTAGTAATAAATGTTAATATAGAATTCATACCTTCGTAGGTCCTGATTCAGCTAGATCTGAGCGTGAGATGCGCTTTTCTCGACATTAGAGCTTCTGTTGCTTAAATGTGTGTCTCTTCCTGTTTTATAAACTTGTGTGTTTCTTTTTGTGCTATAAATTTTATGTGCTTCTTCTAGTATTAATATAAGTAAATGTTTTGTACATTTTGTGTGCATACCCTGTTGTGATTAGGTGAATGTTTTCAGAAATCATGCATAACATGTCATACTGTGATTTAAATGAGAAATCAAACTTACCAAATTGTGAAATATCAGATTTTCGGAATCGTAAAACATCGGATTTATAGTATTCTGCAACTTGAATTTTCACGATTCAAGTTTCGGATCAGACTCAGATTTTAAAATCTGCATCATATCATTGTGGGTATATGGTTTGGGATTTGTTCGGGGAAGTTTAGTGGTTTCACCCTTCGGGCTGAATTCCGCTTCGGATCAGTGGTTCCACCCTTCGGTCTGAGTTCCACTTCGGATGGTGACGATGGAGAAAGTAGGTTCTGGGGAACCTTACTTTTTGGTGTATCAGAGATGGGTACTATGATTCATGTGCATCAGACATCATATCATCATGATTCAGTTTTGTTGTGTTTTCAGAAAAGTCTTTATCAGAAAATAAAATATTGTTTTGTTTTGTTTTCAGTTGCACTTTAGAGACACACTAAGCTCTTTAGCTTACACCCCTTAGTTTTTACTTTTCAGATATCTCAGACTTTTTAGGCGATCGGTACTTGGAGCATCTCTTATTTATTTAGATAATTTATCATTCAGTATGAACTCTTTTGACTACCTTGGACTTATGTTTTAACATTGTTTGGGATATTTATGTAATATGGACATTGGGACCGTCTATAATTTGGGATTTATTGGATGCACGCATTTGTGAATTTATTTTCAGAGATTTTAGTTAATTATCGAACATCGTTTAAAAGATTTAGTTTTACCTTAATCGGAGTATTTATTAAGTTTTACTTATTTAATCGATTCTTTTGAATTATAAAATATTTTAACCTAAATTGTATCTTAGGGGACAAGTTTTTAATCGCTACTTCCTAGATTCAACCTATTTCTTCTGGGTTGAGTTTAGGGGGTTACAGTGGCAGTGACCAAATTTCTTGTCGTGACAGTTCGATCTGATGCAGGGTTGGTCTAGGACTACTTCTAAAATTGCCTTGCATTCTTCCTCTGCATCAGCTTGTTTTATTGCTTGGAGAACATTAAGCTTTATTTGTTGGTCATTGACTCTCATTGTCAGTTCTCCTTTCTCGACGTCGATCACTATTCTTCATGTGGCTAGGAAGGGTCGCCCCAGGATGATCGGTGCATTTTCAGCTGCTTCACAATCTAAAACAAGAAAGTCAACAGGAAAAATAAACTTATCCACTCTTACCAAGATATATTCAATCTTTCCTTCCGGTTGTATGTAAGAGCGGTTTGCCTAGTTTCTGAAATACAGATTTAGGCATTAAATTAATGCTAGCACCAAGATCACAAAGTGCCTTACCCACAAACTTGTCACCAATTATGCATGGTATGATGAAGCTTCCAGGATCATTTTTTTTTTCTAGGTGGACACTTATGTAGGATTTCCATGCATCCTTCTGTCATCATCACTGTTTCGAATTCCCCAAGTCTGGACCTCCTAGACATTACATCCTTCAAAAACTTTGCATAACCAGACATCTGCTTAATGACTTCTAACAGCGGAATGTTGATGTGTACTTGCTTAAAAAATCATAGATTTTCTTAAGCTGGTACTCCTGTTTCTGTTTCTGTAACTGCTGTGGAAAAGGGGGCAGAGGACGGTAATCTTCAAGGCGTCCTTCACATGGAAGTCATATCTGAGGAGGCTCAAGATCTTCAGTTTCTTCTTCCTGCTCCTCTATTTCTTCTGCTGACGTGGCAGGTGTGACGACAGCAGACTGTTCCTCTTCTACCGAGGCAGTGTTCACGATAGGTGTTTGTAGGGTCAATTCCTTACTTGGTGTTTCTTTTATTATCGGACCTTGTAGTTGTTTCTCACTCATCGTTTTAATAGTTTTTCACTGCTCATGTGTGGGTTTTCTAGTGACCTCAGTATCACTAGGGAATCCTCCATTCTGCCTTGGGTTTATGAACTGTGAAACCTAGCCCAATTGTGTCTCTAAGGATTTTAGGGTAGCCTCATGGTTTGTCATTCTCATCTTTGTCTTGTCCATGAAAGACTCAGTTTTCTTGACAAGGTGATCCATGTTTGCCATATATGCTCCTGTTTGAGACATGGACGTGGCCAAGGTTTTTCTAGTATGCTCGTTGTGGCTGCTGGCTGCTGCTGTGGTTGCTGTCGTGACAGAATCCTAAGACCTCATTGGTTTTGGTTATTCTGGACTGGAGGGTTCAGTGCGTTGTTGGGGTTACTCCAAGAAAATTTGGGGTCCTTCCTCCAATTTGGATTGTAGTTGTTGGAGTCATAGGTTTTATTCCTGTTATAGTTTCCAACATTCATCCCTTCTTCCAGCTGTAAAGGACACTCCTCTGTACTGTGGTTTTCGCTACAGGTTTCACACACCTCTTCGGCAGCAAATACAACTTTAGAATCCTCCCGCTGCAAATTTTCAACTATCTTAGTGAGGTATGCAATCTGAGTTTTGACCGAGTTGTCAGCTTCGTATTCTTTTATAGATATTCCTCGTCTGCCTCCTCTTCGAGCTGTAGGAAACTGCTCATCGTTCTTTGCTAACTTTTTCAACACCAACATTGCTTCGTCTGGTTCCTTGTCCAATAACAAGTCGTTTGTTGCTGAATCAATCCTTATCCTAGTGTGTGCATTGGCAGCAATATAGAATTTTACAACTTGATTCCATATAAGGAATCCATGCATCGGGCAGTTTCGTAAGAGAGTGGTAAATCAGTCCCATGCCTCGTGCATTGGCTCGTCATCTTCCTGTTGAAAAGTAGCAATCTCGTTATGCAATCTTTCAGATAATTGAGAAGGGTTAAAACGAGAAAGAAATTCATGACAGAGATCCGCCCAAGTTCTTATTGAACCCAGAGTTAACTTATTCCACCAGGTTTTTGATCTATCCCTCAATGAATGAGGAAATAGCTGGAGCCTCTGTACTTCCAGGCTTATTCCTGGCTGTCTGAACGATCCACATATCTCCTGGAAAGTTTTCAGATGTTCACGTACGTCTTCAGTAGCAGAACCACCAAATTGGCCAGTGGAATTTATCATGCTGAACATTACAGGTTTCAGTTCGAAGTGTTCAGCTTCAACATCTGGTAGTGTAGTTTCCAGTTCAACATGGTCGTTATCCATGTACTCTCGACAAGTTTGTCGTGCTGCTGGAGCAGCAGGCGGCGACAAATGGTTTCAGGGATCATTAGGAGGATCTACATTACCTTTGGGATTGTTGTTGTTGTTGTCATCTTCCTTATTGCCTTGTCTTCCGTTCACCATTGCTTCCAGTCTCTCCTAAAGATAGTTGTTTCTTTCTATCAAGAGTCGAGCTTGGTTCATGAGTTGATATGTGCGTTCAATTTCTGGGTCTAATTCGTACTCAGGTTCCTTACCACGTCTCGTTCTGCGCATAAGCAATAAAAGAACCTTGTGAAAAGCACGAGGAAAATAAAACAACTAAAAACAAAAAAAACAAAGTGCAGTAATTAAAAGGTAAAGGTATGTTGCCAGTCCCCGACAACGACGCCAAAAACTTATTGCGTGTAAATAAGACTATCGCAAATAGTGCAAGTATACACGACGCAAGTAGTAAAGTGATACTAGTGTATCGAATATCGTCTCCACGGGGACTGGAAATAACTCTATCTTTAAATTGTTGCACAAGAAAAAGAAATAGTTTAAATGTTTGTTTGGAGAAATCTTGAGTAATAACTAAAGTAAAAGATAAGGTAATCAGATTGAGAGAATAGGCCGGTATTGATTTGCTCAGTATTGCAGGTGTTGCACTGTTTAGAGGAACTTCTGTTGTTCTGTCGTCGTGCCTGTCGCGGCAGCACCTGTCGCGAAAGAGGTCCGTTGATGTCGCGACAACGATCAACAACTCCGTACTTCAAGTTTGGCAAGAATCTCTGTTATGACTCGTCCTATCCCTAGGCCCAAGTTCTGTTGATGAACACGTCTTGGATGATACCTCCCGGCGTGAATCAAAGGGTGAACATCAATGTTTGTGAATTCTTCTTTATCCACTTAACCTTGTACTTATCCCTAAGCCAAGATGGTTTAACCATAAATTGGAAAACATGTATTTACTCCTTTCGAATGCTTAACTCTCCCGATATCGAGCAAATGGATAACCTCACAATGCTCTGCCGATGCTCTTATGAGATGTTGAAAACCAGAGTAAATAAACTTGAAGTTTTATTACTTGATCAGAAAAATCCTAAGAACAATACAATCCTTACAACTACTTTACAAGATCAACCCTTTGCCCTTGGGGAAGTTTAGAACATGATGGAGAGAAACGACTAGGGTTTGGGAGGAACTCGGCTAGGAGCTAGATATCCTTCTCTAGGTCGAATTACATGCCTTTATATAGGCCTTCGGTCTAAGTTTTCTAATATGGCAAGAATACAAGTTTAAATTAAAGTACAATTCTATTGAAGACTAAATCTTCTGAGTAGATGTCTTTAATTCGACCTCTTTTCTTGCTTTGACTTTCTTCCTTGAACTTTGGGCCTAGCCTTTCATCTGCTCTAGGGCTCAGAAAAATATAGGAGTGATCCACGATAGACCGACTCGAAATCCTCTATCTGTCGAGCTCCACTTCACTTTTCCACCTCAGTGTCCTACTATCGTCAACGCTGCCACGGCAGATGTCACGACAGACAGTGCTCTTTGTCCTTCAACTCCAGCTCCACAACTCGCCTTTGCTCCTTGGCTGCCCTGGATGCTGCCGCGGCAGATACCTGTAAAAGTGACCAAATTTAGCAGCATCTATGTTGTTTTATCTAATTGTGATGTGTATGCAAAAATCTATCCTAAATGCAATTAAATCATGCTTGAGTGCAGCAAAAATATGGTTAAATGAGGGGTAAAATATATAACTTTTATGCACTCAACACCTGAGGTGGGTATTGTTGAAAATTTATAAACTGCAAGATGTCTTGATACCATGGCAAGCTGTCTACCTCTTCTTTTTTGTCGTAGCAATGATATGGGGAGTCTAGTATTTGCAACTAAATGATTATCATCTCAAAGCCTTCACTTGCTTTAAACCTGGCAGCTAGAGTAGCTAGAGCATCAGCCATCTAGTTATCTTTTCTAGGGAGATGCTTAAAAGTGATCACATCGAATTCTTTGGTTAATTCAAGGACCAACTTGTAATATTTTACCAGCTTTGCTTCTTTTGTCTCACATTCACTGCGTATTTGATAAATGGCCAGTACCGAGTCCCTATAAACCTTCAAATTTTGGATCTTTCTCTCAATGGCCTTTCTCACACCTAATATGCAAGCTTCATATTCTACCATATTATTGGTGCAAAAGAATTTCAAACGACTAGTGAAAGGGTAATAATCTCCTTCTAGAAAAACCAAAACTGCCCCAATGCCTCGCCCTAAAGCATTTGCAGCACCATCAAAGCTCATCATTGGGGGCTCATCATTTTCTAAAATACACATCAGATCCTCATTAGGGAAATTGAAATTTAATGCCTCATAATTGTTCTGAGCACGACTTGCCAGAAAATTAGCTATGGCACTTCCTTTTACTGCTTTCTGACTCATATACTGAATGTCGTATTCTAAAAGCAACATTTGCCACCGCGCTAATCTTCCCGATAAGGATGGGTGTTCCATCATGAACTTCAGTGGATCCAACTTCGAAATCTACCATGTAGTATGATACAACATATACTGCCTAAGCCTTTTAGTTGTCCATACCAAAGCACAACATAGCTTT
Source organism: Hibiscus tridactylites (assembly GCA_958450335.1). Lineage (NCBI taxonomy): Eukaryota > Viridiplantae > Streptophyta > Magnoliopsida > Malvales > Malvaceae > Hibiscus > Hibiscus tridactylites. The sequence continues at coordinate 18,316,258 of OY288289.1, read as the reverse complement.
TCAATCGAGGAATATCTTGTTTCGCAGTCGATGAACTTCTTACTCAAGTAGTATATTTCCTTTTCTTTTCTTCCAGTTTCATCATATTTCCCCAATACGCAGCCCATAGAGTTTTCATACACTACCAAATAGAGTATCAACGGTTTCCCTGAAACAAGCGGTACTAGCACTGAAGGGTTGCTTAACTGCTCCTTAATCTTTTCTAAGGCTACCTGACATTCTTCATTCAATGTTCCTAGGTTATTCTTTTAAGCAACATGAATATTGAGTCACATTTATCCTTTAATTGGGAGATGAAGCGGGCTATGTAATTTAACCTTCCCAAGAAACCCTGAACCTCTTTCTATATTTAGGGTGGTGGGAGCTCTTGTATGGCCTTTATTTTATCAGGATCAATCTCAATTCCCCTTCTACTTACAATGAAGCCTAATAACTTTGTAGACGTAACCCAAAATGTGCTCTTGGTAGGGTTGAGCTTTAACTAAAACTTTCTCAATCTTTGGAAAAGCTTTTTCAGGTTCGTCAAGTGCTCTCTCCAGTTCTAGATTTGATGATCATATCGTCAACATATACTTCTATCTCCCTGTGTATCATATCATGGAAAAGAGTAACCATGGCTCTTTGATAAGCTGCCCCTACATTTTTCAAACCAAAGGGCATCAATTTATAGCAAAAAGTTCCCCAAAGCGTCACAAAGGTCGTCTTTTCCATGTCTTATGGGCACATCTTAATTTGATTATACCCAGAAAATCCATCCATGAAAGAGAAAAGGGAATGACCAGCTGTATTGTCTACCATGGTATCGATATGTGGGAGTGGGAAGTTGTCTTTGGGGCTTGCCCTATTGATATCCCTATAGTCAACACACATCCATACTTTTCCGTCTTTCTTTGGGACTGAAACACTATTAGCTACCCATTATGGATATTTGGCTACCTCGAGGAATCATGCGTCATATTGCTTCTTTACTTCATCTCTGATCTTTAAAAGCGTATCGGCTTTCATCCTTGTAAGCTTTTGCTTCACAGGCTCACACCCTACTTTTATTGGAAGCTAATGCATGACAATGTCTGTGTCAAGGCCATGCATATCCTGGTATGACCAGACAACGATATCTTTATACTCTTTCAGAAGCTCAATCAAGCATTACTGTGTCCTGACTATAAGAGGTACCAATCTTTACTTCACGCTTCTCTTCTTTAGTGCCAAGATTCAAAATTTCCAATTCTTCTTTGTGGGGAAAATCTGTTTTTGTTCTCCCTCTACCATTCTGAGCATGTCATTGGGAAAATTATATTCTTCCTCATCGTCAATATTTCCAACTTCTTCCAAGCTTAGAGGTAACTCAAAATTAACTTCTGAGTTTGACTCAGAGTCATTTGTATTGTTGATATCTAAAGACCTGAAATGAAAAGGGCGAAGAATATATACTAGGAAAGAACAAACAAATGAATGGTATGATTCATTTTAGGTTTTTATTTTTATGGTCTTTTGCTTTTTGTTTTGCTTTGCGAAGGAAATTTTTCCACACAAAATTATTTGTAAATATGCATCTTTTTTTGAAATTGAAACCATAGTTTTGATATAAACCCTTTCACATAAGATCTCCAATTGCCCCCGGGCCTAGAGGCAAAAGAGTTGGTTTTGAGAATTACTCTGGGACTGTTTTTAAAAATTTCAGTGGTCCAGTTGTTTAGCTCAGCACTGGGGCAAATTTTGGACAAGTACTGGTTCTCTCATTTTTCCTCGTCCATGACGACGTTGATGATCATATTCTCAAAAGCCTCACATAGTTCATTCTTTCCTTTCTCCTCCTCATCAAATTTGGCATTGGGATCCAGAAATCCTCCAGATCTAAAATTGTGGCTCAAAGGTGGGTATTCTATCGATTTCCACTGATAACTTGTCAAAATGCTTATATTTTACTCATTTTTACTTGGGTATTTTTTTTGTTTTCAAGGTCATTTCATAGCATATAGGTGCATTTAGAGCATATAGTTGCATACATATTTTCTTGTTGGTGGTTTGTCGTGTTTTCACAAGATTAGATGTTGCTTGAAGGGTATGTGATGGTGTTGTGATGTGCAGGTTGAAGCAGGTGTGAAACTGGACAAGGAAGAAAAATGCTACAACAATTTGGACAACAATTCTAGGCGCAGAAAAGGACAAAGTAACGCGCACACTCTGAGAGCCCACATGTGGAAGCCCCCTTTTTGTCTGATTGTGCCCCACATGCATAGGGAATATTCTCAGGACGTCAAAGAATATTAGGGCACAAAACCCTATGAGCCCCCACTATATAAAGAACATGAGACCCTCATTAAAAGGAGATCGCGAAAAAGGTGACAAAAGGCTAGGGAGAGAAAGCAAAGGCGACTCTTTTCCTTTCATCTTCTTCCTCCACTTGGTGTCCTCCATCGTTGAAGCTCCAAGGGTTTAACCTTGCTGACCTTGAGAGAGACAACAAGCCTAGGGTGGTTCGTGGCGTTGCAGTCCATCGTGGATCGAGAGTTTCTTCTTCTCTTTCTGTTGCTTTAGCATTTCTTTTATATCTCGAAAATAGGTTGTACAAACAAAGATACTTTGGATGTTTATTGCCCAACCATGAACTGATTTTAGGTGGCTTGGGCTATTTGGATGATCTATGTTTTAGTTTCTTTAATGCATGCTTATTTATCTCTTTCTCATATCTATGTTTTGTCTATGTTGTTAAACGTTTAGGGTTGTAAGAGCCTTCGAGAGTTAGCCTTTCCTTAGGTGTGAGTTGAAGTTAGTGGTTGAGAGAACTATCTTTAGCCTTCATAGACAATGGAGTTGGCTGCTGAGAGGCACAACACTAATCCACCTTAGAGATAAGTGATGGGTTTCAACGGCTAAAAATGATAGAACTTTATGGGTATGGGGAGTGTTAGAGTTTACACTGAGAGGTATTGCTGTAGTATTTCCTACTCCCAGTTTCCTGGCTAGAGATAGTTGAGGAGCAACCTTAGTAAATCCTGTCAAGCATAGAGTAAGCTAGAGAGGCAAGCCCTAGTTGAGAGCTAAAGCTTAGGTTAACCAGGCAACCCAACCAGTCATTCCCAAGTGAGTTTCGCATACATAAGAGGACCTGTTAAGTCTACTGATTTCAACGTGCTTCTTTTATCTTTATTTGCTACATCATTTATCTTTCTGTATCAATTTGCCACATCATTCTCTATTTACATTTCGTGACTTGTGTGCTTAAACTCAACTCGAAACACCTCCAATCCATGTGGAGACGATACTCACTTATCATTGTATTACTTGTTCGACGTGTATACTTGCACCTTATTTGCGTATCATTTATAGTACACCACACACGCAAACAAATTTTTGGCGCCGTTGTTGGGGATTGACAATTGGTTGTTTTAGGTTTAGTCTTTGCACTAGTTTGTTTTTCTTTTGTATATATTTTTCTTAAGTTGTTTTTGTGTTTCTTTTTAGGTATTGTGCTATTACATGCCCCGAAGGAGACATTGAGATCCTATACTACCTTACATTCCTGAAATTGAACATCTATTTCATCAACGGAGACGTATACAAGAAGCACTTAGAATCATGAACGGAGCTCAGCATCAAGGGGATCCTGCTACAGCAATTGGAAACCAAAGAGAAAATGCTCCATCAAGACCCAAATCTATTAGAGATCACCTAAATCTTGTCTTGGATAATCTTAATCCAGGGATTGTAGCTCCTGAAATTCAGGCAGCCCACTTTGAGCTTAAACCCTTAATGTTCAACATGCTAAACTCAATTAGTCAATTTTGAGGATCGCCTCATGAAGATGCTAGACAACACGTCTGTGCTTTCTTAGAACCGTGTGACTCTTTCTGTCAACAAGGGGTGCGCGAAGATGTGTTGAAACTCAAACTCTTTCCTTATTCTTTGTGTGACCGAGCACGAGAATGGTTGAGAGGTGTTCCGGCCGGATCATTAGAAACATGGACAGATTTGTGCAAGAGCTTTTTGCTGCAGTATAATCCACCAAATAGGAACACTCATTTGAGGGATGATATCGCATCCTTTCGCCAGTCTGATGACGATTCAGTTTATGAGTGTTGGGACAAATTTAAGGGATTATTGCGCAAGTGCACTAATCACGGTTTTCATGATTGGACACAAGTGGTTATGTTCTACAATGGTGTTAACGCTCCCACCAGAATGATGCTAGATTCCTCAGTAAATAGGACATTGCTAGAGAAGTCACCCGAGGAAGCCTTTGACATCCTTGATAGAATAGCCAACAACGATTATCAATTTCCCTCATCAAGACTTGGAATGGGGAGGAAAACTCAAGTATCACGTGAGACAAATATGGATGCCTCAGTAGCAACCCAATTAACCGCTATCACTACTATGCTAAAGAATCTCCAAAATCCTAATGAGGTGAAGGAAGTAAGGGTGGCATCAACTTGCTTTCGTTGCAATGGGAACCACCACTTGAGCGAGTGCCCGGGCAATCAAGAATCTGCCAGTTATGTAGGGAATTCCAATCGGAATAACAATCCCTACTCGAACACCTATAATGCAGGATGGCGTCAGCATCCTAACCTCTCATGGGGAAATCAAGGGAACAACAACTATGGCAATTCAAATCAGCAACAGAACCTGGCAGAATCACATGGACCACAACAGAATATGTCGTGGCAAAACAACAAGGGTTTTGTATCTTTATCCAATAGCAACTCGTTGGAAGCAACACTCAAGGATTTCATGACATATACTAAGGAATTTATGGCATCTACTAATACATTGCTCCAAGATCACTCCATGACCATTGAGAATCAAGGGGTTTTGCTACAAAGTCACATTTCATCCTTGCGATCGTTGGAAACCCAAGTGGGTCAAATTGCTCAAGCATTATATGTGTGACCCCAAGGAAATCTGCCTAGTGATACTGAAGTCACTAAAAAGCATGGCAAAGAGCAATGCAGTGCTCTCACATTGAGGAGTGCTACCAAACTTAACACTAAAGATAGTTTGGGGGAAAGAAGAAAGAAGAAAGAAGACTTTGTACCTAAGGAAGTGCAAGAGGAATCAGAAATGCAAGTTGAAACATCCTGTGAGAAGGAGAAAGATGGGAATTTAGTGAAGGAAACTATCGACGATAGGGAAAATGCTACAGCAAGAGAGAGACCTGCATCGATAGAGGTAGAAGTTAGATCCCCACCTCCCTTCCCTCAACGACTGAAGAAACAAAATGAGAATCTCCAATTTAGGAAATTCGTGGATGTTCTGGACCAACTGCATATTAAGGTCCCGTTCTTAGAAGCCATTGATCAGATGCCCACTTATGCTAAGTTTCTCAAGGACATCGTCACCAAGAAAAGTTAGGTTGAATGGTATGCGACAATTTCTATAGCAAGTGAATGCTATTTTGTGTGGAGCAAATTGCCTCCTCAGAGACAGGATCCAGACAACTTCATTATATCGTGTTCAATTGGCGATAATTATGCGGGAAAAACCTTGTGTGACCTTAGATCAGTCTTCATGAAACTCGGCATAGAAGATGTAAGACCAACTACAGTTATCTTGCAATTGGCTGACCGGTCTCATGTACGCCCAGAAGGAAGAGTAGAAGATGTAGTGGTGAAGGTGGACAGTTCATCTTTCCAGTCGACTTCCTTATTCTTGATTGCGAGGCGGATGATAATGTGCCCACTATTTTTGGGTGGCCATTTCTAGAAACCGATAGAATTCTGATAGACTGTGAAAAGGGTGAGTTTACTATGAGGGTGGCTTATCAAGAGGTGACAATCAATGTCTTCAACACTCTCAAATATGTGGATGAATATGAAGAGTGTCGGTACAGGGATGCTACAGGAAAAAGGGAGACTGCAAGGAGGACTACGAGATCGAGTATGAGGAATTTAAGGAAATTTCAGAAGATGTGGAAAAATCGAGCTTGCTCGAAGCCAAACCAGGTACGCACTTTGAACCTCTTAATTTTTCAGAATTTATTCCTCCTAAGCCTTCACTTGAGCATGCTCCAACATTAGAGTTAAAGCCCTTGCCATCTCATCTTAAATATGCTTATTTGGGTAGCAATGAAAATTTTCTTGTGATAATCTCATCTAGTCTTACACCTAAATAAGAGTCTAGTTTAATAAATATGATGTCGCAACATAAAAGAGCTTTAGGTTGGACTATGGCTGACTTAAAGGGTATAAGCCCTACTATTTGCATGCACAAAATTTTGCTTGATGATTGTCACAACAATTCTATTGAACCCCAAAGAAGGCTCAACCCCATTATGAAGAAGGTGGTGATGAATGAGATAATCAAGTGGCTTGACGCTGGTGTAGTCTATCCCATATCAAACAGCTCATGGGTTAGTCAAGTTCAATGTGTGCCTAAGAAAGGAGGCATCAGCGTGGTGAGTAACGATGGGAATGAATTATTACCAACAAAGACTGTAACATGATAAAGGATTTGCATGGACTATAGGAAGCTCAACAAAGCTACCAAGAAGGACCATTTCCCTCTCCCATTCATTGATCAAATGCTAGATCGATTGGCAGGCAAAGCATTCTATTGTTTCCTTGATGGATACTTGTAAAGTGTCCATAAGTTCTATATTTTGTGCATATTCCATCTCACATTATTGTTGTTTTTAAGTACATTTTAGGCATAATTAAGATCATGCATTGCATTTTACAATATTCTTTACTTTACCATGCTTCTTATTGATTATCTTTTATTTGGTAAAGAAAAGGTACTATTTTAGTTTAGTTTTAGTTTCAGGTGCTAGAGGATGGTAGAAGGAGAGAGGAGCTGAGGACATGATGTGGAGGCAGCAAACCAAGGAGCTGTACTGATGCAGTTCCAGACAAAGACAGCAGTCGCCGCCGCCATACCTGCCGCCCAGGGCAACAAGTTGAGGAATTGGAAAACTGGAGTGCGATCTGTAGAGCAAAAAATCTTGATACTAACGAGGCCGTCCACTCTATTTTCTGATAACTGTAGCAACATGCAGAGCCGCCGAAGGAGGAGTTCGAGATAACTTACGGAGCAAGGCAACGTGAAGAAGTCCACATTCAACTCAAAGAAGTCAGAATTAAAGGTTGCATTTAATGCAAAAGCTACTTTGAAGACTTCTACTCCAATAAGGACTAAACCTAGCTAATGCCTATATATACTCAATGTATTTTTACTTCAAAACAACTTAGGTTTTCCCTTAGGCGTAGCTTAGGTTTTCTTGCCGTCAATTATGTTCTAAATTCTTGTTTGGGTTTGGGTTATGTTGTAAACTAGTGTGAGAACGGTTGTAAAGGAATTAAGTTTGTTTTTGCAATAAAACTTCAAGGTTTGCTTATTCCATGTTCTTCATAGTTTTCAATTAAGGCGAAAGATTAGTTTATTACTATCCATTTGTTTAGTATCGAGAGAGTCGAACTCACGAAAGGAGTAAGTACGGTCTTCACCTTAATCAAGTGTTGATCAATCCAGCCTAGACATATGTTAGGGTTTAAGGCGGCTAAAAGAGAACGAACCAAACATTGTTGTCTTTGCACGATTCACGCCTCGATCGGTATTATCTGCAGTGGGCATCAACAACATTCTGCTTAGAATAAGTAGGATCACTTTCGAAACGTTCTGCTAAGCCTTGAAGTACTGTCGAGTTCGCCGCCGAGACACATGTCCATTCCACTACCGGGGTAGCGAGAGCATCTCAACAGCTAATCTGCCATCGCCCGCTGAGGCAGCAAAGTCAGGCAGCGCAAAGCAACTTATCCTATTCAACGCAGTTTCACACTACTCAACAGCATAACCCGGCCCATTCCATCAATATGATCTATTCTCTTTTATTTACTTTTCTTTATAAATAATTCAACTTATTTGTCCATTTAATTTTCCCTTGTGCATGAATTACGATTCGAGTTAAGCTGTCCAATCCCTGTGGGAGACGATATCTTTTATACTATAACTTGACTGGAGTGTGCACTTGCGCTCATATTTAGAGAACACCTAAACGCTCTACAAGTTTTTGGCGTCGTTGCCGGTGATTGGTAACATCGTAATTTGTATTTATATTTCTAAACTTTTATTTTTACTTGCATTTAAATTTTTTAGTTAGTATTATTATCTTTACTCGAAAAAAAGAATTTTACAGTTTTCTTTGCTAGTGCATGACCAAAGCAAATCCAAAGGGCGAAATCATTTACTTTGACGACATCGAATGAAGAACAAGAGAACTCAAAAAAGAAAACAGAACAGCCATCAGGAAATCTAGGGAAGAGGGAAAAACAAAGGTAATCATGAACAAAATAGACGACAACTCTGCCATCGATGCCCGTATCGGCAGGGATGGGCAGCAAGACCCGCCGCCTAGAGAACAATAGCGAGTTCCACCTAGGCATCAACCCCATATTCCGCCTAGGCAGCAATAATATGTTTGAACCACTAGAGACTACTTGGAGCATGACTTCAGAGGGTTTGATCCTACTGTGACAGAGCCTGAGATTGAGGCAGATCACTTTGAATTAAAACCCGTGATGTTCAACATGATCAACACTTTGGGGCAATTCGAAGGGACTGCCATAGAAGATGCTCGACATCACTTAAGAGGATTCCTGGACATATGTAGAGCATTCAAAATACACGGAGTCCATCAAGATATGTTAAGGCTGAGGTTATTCCCATATTCTATGAGGGTCATTCAATACATGGACATAGTTGTGCAAGGACTTTTTGGGTCGTTTCAGCCCATCTAACGTCACCGACAAATTGAGAAACGATATCACAGCCTTTAGACAAGGGGATGATGATCCAATGTATGAAGCATGGGAGCGATACCAACAAATGCTAAATAACTGCCTGCTTCATGGTTTTCCAGCTTGGACGCAGGTGTCAATGTTTTATAACAGGGTGAACTACCCAACTCGAATGATGATTGACGCCTCAGCCAACAGAATCATCCTCGACAGACCACCAGAGGAGGCACTTCGGATCCTAAACCAAGCCGCCAAGAATGACTATAAGTACCCAATAGCCCGCCGAGGCGGCATAAGGAAGCCAGCTACTGTAAACGAAGTGGAAGCCTCAGAATCTGTCAATGCCCACCTTGACAAACTAACATAGCTGGTTATGAACAAAGTGAAACCCACTAGGAAAGTCTATGAGGCCAAGGCTGTAGAGCCATTTTGTAATGAGTTTGGGGGCAACGACGATTCTTCTGAATGTACTGCATCTGCCAATTTCATGGGAGGATACGAGAGGAATAGCAGGCCCGCCACGAACACATACAACCTTGGGTGGATGAATCATCCAAACTTCGCCTAGAGTAATCCTAAAACTACTGCTAACCCTCAACAGCAATAGGGAGGTTACCAGCAGAACCAGTCCAGACAACAAGCTCAGCAACCACAGAACAATTCGCTAGAAGCATTTTTGCAAAGTTTTATGTCTAATACTAGTGAATTTATTGTTCGTACTAATAAGTTTATTGATAAAACTGAGTCATTTATGGAGAGGACGAAGATGAGGATGAACAACCAGGAAGCTATGATAAAGAACCTGGAGACCCATTTTGGGCAATTCGCGGAGATCTTTATCCGCAGGACAATGGTTGCAGCATCCAGCAATACAGAGGCAGTAGCTAAACCCACATATGAGTAGTGCAAAGCTATATCAACCAGAAGTGAGAAACAGTTGGATGAGCCCAGAATGGAAAAACCAGCAGAGGAACAGCCAGCACAGAAGGAACTGACTGCCGCAGCAACATCAACACCAGCCGCCTCGACAGATGAGCCTGACAGTAGCCCTGAGGCAGATGATCTTCCACAGATCAAGTTCTCGTGCAAGGAGCATATAGAGGACATCCGCCTGCCGACACCTTTCCCCCAGATGCTTAAGCAACAGAAGCGAGAGCACCAGTTCAGGAAATTCATGGATATTCTGAAACAGGTGCACATAAATATCCCTCTCATAGAAGCCATTCAGAACATGCCCAACTATGCAAAATACCTAAGGGACATGGTTTCCAAGAGGAAAAGAATTGGGGAGTTCAAAACAATTTCTATTGCAGAGGAGTGCATAGCTATGCTGCACAATAAGCTGCCGCCCAAGCAAACAAATCCATGCAGCTTCATAATACCATGCAGAATTGGCAGCAACCATGAAACAAAAGCCATGTGCGACTTAGAAGCCAACATCAACTTAATGCCTAAGGCCGTCTTCGACAAACTAGGAATTGGGCAAGCTAAACCCACCTCCATCATGCTAAAACTTGCTGATCACTCATTCGTACAACCAGAGAGCAAGATCAAAGACATCTTAGTTCGAGTGGGCAGCCTTATTTTTCCAGCAGACTTCCTCATCTTAGACTGTGAGGCCGATTGAAACGCCTCTATCATCCTTGGGCGACCATTTTTGGCAACAGGCATAACGTTAATAGATATGGTGCATGAGAAGCTGATCATGAGGGTAGACAATCAGAGCATCAAGCTGAATGTGTTGCAGCCCTCGGCAAAGGAAAAGGAAGGATGCTCAGGCAGCCAAAATCAGCATGGAGACAGGCCCAAACAGCAGCTGTCACGACAGACCTAAGTGCAGGCTGAAAGACCCAATACCACACCACCTTACGGAATAGGAGGACCCCCAGGAGGGAAAGATAAGAAACACCACCTCAAGAAGTGGTTATGTCTGGGAGATGCACCCAAATGCACTCCCAACATAACTTAATTAATTATATTTTATTTTCTTTATTTTTATGTTTTAGGAATAGAATTTAATTTATTGCAATTTATTTTCCTTAGGATTAGATTTTAAATTAGTTAAATTTATTTTTCACATTTCTATTTTTCTGAATTTATTTGTAGTATTTAATTATCTTTATTTTTATTTCAGGATTTAGGAATAAAAGAGCCGGACCAAGAAGAGGCCCAACAAGGAGCCTGCCCACCATCCCGCCAAGACAGCTAAGGGCGGCCCAGCGTAGAAATCGCGTAACGGCTAGCTGCCAACGGCTACAGAAGTAACATGCAGAAATCTCGTAACGTGCGCGAGACAACTTGCCTGTTGGACATTTAATGCCGCCACGACACCTCTCGGCAACCTCTTTTTAAACCTACTTTCACCTCCGTGTTATCTTATTCTTGAATCCACTACTCTCTTTCTAATTACCTTCTTTTTAAAGTTTCAGTTACATCTAAACTGTCTCACACATGGAATCAACATCAGCACCCAAACCCACCTTCCAATGTTTATGCTCCAAGGCAAATGAAAAGAGATATAAAACCCATTACACAAAGCAAACAGGGGATCTCGGCCTTGAGCCCACCTTATTCGAAACCATCCACAGCAAGGGATGGGAAATATTTGCACGACAACCGGAGATGGCAAACATAACATTGATCAAAGAGTTATATGCCCATCACCCCCGCCCAGAGCTGTCGTTTGTCTATGTCTGAGGGGAGCCTGTCAAGCTCAACGCCACCATGATCAACACCTTCTACAGCATAGAGATGGAAGACAACCCCCATGAGGAATAGAGGCAGTCACTAACGGCTTCCAACTATGACAGACTAAAGGAAAAATTGTGCGAGCCCAACACATTGTGGTTGGCAGGAAAGCATGGTGGCTTCGTCCAACGCCGTTGACTGCTGCCCAAACCAATGCTTTGGAACACCTTCATTAAAAGGCGTCTGCTGCCCACCTCCCACAACTCCACCGTAGACCGGCCGCACCTCGCACTCATCCACAACATCATGGTTAACAGGCCGATCAACATTGGGGAGATCATTTGCAAGGAGATTCACATATGTTTCCGCAAGACAAAGGGCATGTTGTACTTCACGTCTCTCATCACTGGCCTATGTGCCAACTTCAACGTCCTCTCCGACCCAGAAGATGAGATGACAGCTGCCAAGGAGGGTTGGACCAGAAAAGTCTGCCTGCAGAGGATGAAGGCCCAGGAGACAGAGCCCATCACCCCCAGCCAGCCCTCCGCCGCCCAGCCAGCCACACCAGCCGCCCCTGGTAGTACTAAAGCTACCCCGAAAAATGAAGTCATCGCGCTGCTGCGTACTCTCATCGACAACAACAAACGGATCGAGAAGCAACAATTGACGTTCATGAAGTATGTGGGGAGGTCCAAGAGGCTTTTGTAGCCTATCTCCTTTAGAAGTTTCCTGATGAAGGCCCCACTCTACCAACTTTCACCATCGATTTAGCTACCACAGCTGCACCAGGACAAGGAACATCATCAAAAGCAGTTTCCCGCCACGCCGCCTTCCGCCGCCAGATGCCATCTCTAACGCACTACCCATCGTACTCCGCCACCTCTGCTTCTAACACGGTGGCAGACAGTCCTGAGAGGCATTAGCAACACCTTTCTCCCGCCTGCACAACGGCAACGGTGGCCAACACCTCCTCATCCGATGAGGTCGAGCAGCAGCTGACAGCACCAGCAGAAGTAGCAGCCCCAATGGCGATAGACCCTCCGACAGCACCAACGGAGGAAGCATCAAGGAAGAGGAAGCGGCACATCATCTTTGTCAAGTCAGAGGACAAGGAATCTGAATCCAAGACAAAAGAAAAGGAAGCCCCTCCCGAAGAACCTCACCCCACTCCCAAGAGAGTCTACCCGCCGCGGACAACAAAGGTGTCACCTGCCAAGTCTGCCTCCCGGACATCTGTAGGCTGCCGCCAAGTAATTCAATGCTCCTCTTCCTCCTCTACAGCCATGACCCAAGCCTCCTCTCAGCCCTCAGCCAACTTTTAGAGTTTTCTTTCTTTCTTTCTTTTCTTTTCTTTTCTTCTCTTTATTTTATTTTTATGTCTTTATCTTAATTGTATTTATTTTTCTGTTTTTATTTTGTATTTTATTTTATGCATGGGGGCAATGCCCATCTCGAGTTTGGGGGGTTAGCACTCATCATGTTTAGGCGTAACTAGTGCATATTAGGTTGCATTATGTTCTTGCCTTAGAAAATTAATTGAATTTTTTTGTTAGAACTTGTGCCTATGATAGGATAGCCGACTTTAATTTTTCGCACCAAGTTAAAATGAACTTAATTTTGGGGAAAACATAAAGTAAACTTAGGATTTTTCTATAATTGCCAAAAATTGAAACAATATTGTTACTTGTTGAATTTGTTTGAGTTTCTGATAAACATTGCATGTTTGAATTATTTGTAAAATTCTAACATGGTTGCAGGAAGCTGTCGCGGCATGCAACAAATAGGAAAAACAAAAACACTACCAAGGTAGGAAAAGAAAGTTTTTATGTTGTCTATCCCTAGAGGTGCCCGAAACAGGATCTAGGAAGAATCATGTGCAAGGACACTCTGTTGCAATCAAAGTCCATGAATATGAAAATCTTGAAGTGACGGACAAATTAGCGTGAGTGAATGAAAGTTTTCATGGGATGACTCTACTCAATGGGTTCGGGGTTTTTTAATTTGCTCCTATCTTAATTTCAGACCTAGAAGAGTAGTTGTGATAAGCTGAAGCCCTTATTGCCATGATTATTAATTGTGCTTAGCTATGCTGCCTCTCAGCAACCTTATATACCATGACAGCATCTTTGTTTACTTAGAATATTTTTCAGATTCAGCCTGTACACAGTTCTGCACACACTTCACTAGCATTATAGTTTAATTCCGAGGTAATTCATGTTATTTCCCTCTCATTAATCTAATGACAGGTGCCACGACCTTAAGGTGTTAAATCAAGTTTAAAACATATTTTTTTTCTTTTTGATTAGTTTAAAATGCAAGTATGTTTAGGTTGCATTGCTTGAGGACAAGCAATAGTTCGAGTTTGGGGGTGTGTAAAGTGTCCATAAGTTCTATATTTTGTGCACATTCCATCTCACATTATTGATGTTTTTAAGTACATTTTAGGCATAATTAGGATCATGCATTGCATTTTACAGTATTCTTTACTTTGACATGCTTCTTATTAATTATCTTTTATTTGGTAAAGTAAATGTATTGTTTTAGTTTAGTTTTAGTTTTATGTGCTAGAGGCTGGTAGAAGGAGAGAGGAGCTGAAGACATGATGCTGAGGCATCAAACCAAGGAGTTGTACTAATGCAGTTCCAGACAGAGACAACAGCTACCGAGTAGCTACCGCCACCATACATGCCGCCCAGGGCAGCAAGCTAAGAAATATGAGAACTGGAGTGCGATCTATAGAGCAGAAGATCCTGATTCTAACGAGGCCATCCACTCTATTTTTTGATAAATGTAGCAGCAGGTAGAGCTGCCGAAGGAGGAGTTCAAGATAACTTGCGGAGCAAGGCAACGTAAAGAAGTCCACATTCAACTCAAAGAAGTCAGAATTAAAGGTTGCATTTAACGCGAAAGCTACTTTGAAGACTTCTACTCCAAGAAGGACTAGACCTAGCTAATGCCTATATATACTCAAAGTATTTTTACTTCAAAACAACATAGGTTTTCCCTTAGGCATAGTTTAGGTTTTCTTGCCGTCAATTATTTTCTAAATTCTTCTTTGGGTTTGGGTTATGTTGTAAACTAGTGTGAGAATGGTTGTTTAGGAATTAAGTTTGTTTTTGCAATAAAACTTCAAGGTTTGCTTATTCCATGTTATTCATAGTTTTCAATTAAGGAAAAAGATTAGTTGATTACTATCTATTTGTTCGGTATCGAGAATGTCGAACTCACGAAAGGAGTGAGTACGGTCTTCATCTTAATCAAGTGTTGATCAATCCAGTCTAGACATAGGATAGGTTTTAAGGCGGCTAAAAGAGAACGAACCAAACATTGTTGTCTTTGAATGATTCATGTCGCGACTGGTATTATCTACAGTGGGCATCAACAACATTTTGACTTAGACATAAGCGGGATCACTTTCGAAGCGTTCTTCCGAGCCTTGAAGTACTGTCGAGTTTGCTGCCGAGACACACGTCCATTCCACTGTTGGGGTAGCGAGAGCGTCTCAGCAACTAATCTGCCATCGCCTGCCGAGGCAACGAAGTCTGGCAGCGCAAAGCAACTTATCCTATTCAACGCAGTTTCACACTACTCAACAGCATAACTCGGCCCATTCCATCAATCTGATCTCTTCTCTTTTATTTACTTGTGTTTTATTTACTTTTCTTCTTAAACAATTCAACTTATTTGTACATTTAATTTTCCCTTGTCCAGGAATTATGATTCGAGTTAAGTTGTCCAATCCTTGTGGGAGACGATATCTTTTATACTATAACTTGACATGAGTATGCACTTGCACTCATATTTAGAGAACACCTAAACGCTCTACAATACTCAGGGTACAATCAGATTTCTATAGCACCTAAGGACCAAGAAAAGACGACATTCACATGTTCGTATGGTACCTATGTTTTTAGAAGAATGCCTTTTGGACTCTACAATGCCCCAACAACTTTTTCATGGGTGTATGCTCGCTATTTTCTCAAATATGGTTGAGGAACTCTTGGAAGTCTTCATGGACGATTTTTCAGTCTTTAGAGAAGATTTTGATTCATGCATGGGAAAATTGGCCAAAGTGCTAAAGCAATGTGAAGAAGCTGATTTGGTGCTCAATTGGGAGAAATGTCATTTTATGGTGACCGAAGGAACGATTTTGGGTCAAAAATTTATCAAAGAATGGAATTGAGGTTGATAAAGCGAAGATAGAGGTAATTGAGAAGTTGCCTCCTCCCACCAATGTGAAGAGCATCATGAGTTTCTTGGGCCATGCTGGCTTCTATAGAAGGTTCATCAAGGACTTCTCCAAGATCTCCAAGCCACTGTGTAATTTTCTACAACAAAATCAGCCCTTCATATTTGATGAAAAATGCCTCAGCGCTTTCGAAGAACTGAAAGAGAAACTTACCTCGGCACCTATTGTTGTTCCACCTGATTGGAGCTCACCTTTTGAGTTAATGTGTGACACAAGTGACTATGCAATAGGAGCAACTCTTGGACAACGCTGAGGTAAACTCTTTCATGTTATTTATTATGCTAGTCGCACATTGAATGATGCACAAATTAACTACATCACAACTGAAAAAGAATTGTTGGATGTTGTATTTGCCTTTGATAAGTTTAGGTCATATCTAATAGGCACTAAAGTTATTGTTCACACTGATCACTCGACTATTAAATACTTAATGACCAACAAGGATGCTAAACCTATACTTATTAGGTTGATACTACTCTTACAAGAATTCGATTTGGAAGTTAGGGATAGAAAATGGTGTGAAAACCAAGTAGCCGACCATCTTTCTAGGCTAGAAGACAATGAAGAAAAACAAGATGAAATGGAAATTAAGGAGGAATTCCTTGATGAGAAAATATTATATGCTGCAGCAATTTTGTGGTATGCTGATATTGGTAACTTTCTCGTTAGTGGTATTTTGCCTCATGATTTGAATAGACAGGGACAAAGGAAATTCAGGCATAGCGCAAGATCCTATTTTTGGGATGAACCATATTTGTTCAAGCAAGCCGCCAACCAGATCATTAGACGATGCGTCCCCGAAGAAGAGCACAAGGAGATACTTTTCCATTGTCATTCATCACCTTGTAGCAGACATTTTGGAGGAACTAACACTGCTGCAAAGGTCCTACAATTGGGATTTTATTGGCCCACTCTCTTCAAGGATGCACACGCATTTTGTCAATCATGTGATCGTTGTTAAAGGACGGGTAACATTTCAAGGGGGCATGAAATGCCATTGCAAGGAATCTTGGAGGTCGAACTTTTTGATATATGGGGAATAGACTTCATGGGACCATTTCCCTCATCTTATGGAGCCTTATACATTATTTTGGCTGTGGACTACGTATCTAAATGGGTTGAAGCAGTTGCTACTCCAAGGAATGACTCCAAGACCGTCATGAAGTTCTTTCACAAGAATATCTTCACAAGATTTAGGGCACCAAGAGCAATTATCAGTGATGATGGAACCCACTTTAACAACAAGCTGATTGCTAAAGCATTACAGAGGTATGGTGTGAGGCATAGGATTGGTACATCATATCATCCGTGTTGAGTTGTGTGGGGCTCGATTCGATCAACCGTTCTTGCTCGCCAAGTGTGGAGAAGTTGGATAATTGGGTGTTTTAGTGGGAGGTGAAAATTTTGCAATTTGACACAAGGATTTATAGTGGTTCAACCTTCCAACCAAGGTCTACATCCACTACCTTAGCTCCCCACTAAGGATTTCCAAACAAATTCACTAAGAATTTCGTCCCCTTTTCTAGGCTAAGGAGGCAACCTTTACAACCCTCAAAGCTTTCTTCCCAAAGCTTGAGGAAACACTCTCTTGTACAAAGAAAGACTTAGCAAACTAGAAATCCCTCTAATAGGTGTTTGTTTGCAATTTTAAGCACTCACCCAAAACCTAAACACTTGAGCAAATTTAAATGTAAGCTCACAAGTGTTGTCTAAGCAAGAAATAAACAATTTAAGCTCTAGACAAATTTTGACATCATAATGTTGTACCAATTGAAGCATTAACCATTACAAGATGCTTGGAGGTCCCTTTTATACTCCCAATTGAGTTTGTAGTCGTTACTAGCCGTTGGGATTGAATTGGAGCCGTTGGAGCCTTTATTTCCCACCATAAATGCAGTTCTGCAGCTCGGCGTATCGATACTCATCAAACCATATCAATACGGTCTCAATGAGGAATTAGTCGTTGGGCCTCTTCAGCTGTTGCGTATCGATACGCTTACCTGACGTATCGGTACGGTCCTGCAAATTCAAATAACCATTGGGAAATGACCGTTGGGGTAGTTAGGCGTATCGGTACGCGATACAATCGTATCGGTACGCGACTAGCCGTTGGGCTATTTCAAAGCACACCGTATCGATACGGCTAAGCATATCGGTACGGGTTTTGGCTACTGGAAAATCTGGTAGTTTGAAACCCTAAGGCGTATCGGTACGGTCCAATACCGTATCGGTACGGTCACTTGAAAATCATGGTTTTGACTACTTTAAATACACTTTAAATCATTCCAAAGCCTTTTGAAAACCCTTAAAAATATTTTCAAGTTGTTTTTGACTAAAAACTTATTTTAAATTCTTTGCATTTTAGTCCAAAACATTTTTTAAATATTATATCAAAACTTAGTTCTACAATCTCCCCCTTTTTGATATAATAAAATCAACTTGAAAAATTGTTTGGAATTCTCCTCCTTTAACTTTAAAATTGTGAATAAGAGATTAAGATATGAAATCAAATAAAGCTCCCCCTTATTCATTTGAAAATTCAATTTTTCAAACCAATTTCTCCCCCTTTTTGTTATATCAAAAAGAATTTAAAATGACATTTAGCTCAAAATAACATAGGAGGCAAAAAAAATTAACACACTTAAAATTTTGGTTTAAAATTGGCTCCCCCTTACTCAAAGCATCATGAGAATGTTAGTTCAACATATATGATTATCTAGTTGACATAAATGAAAATAAATCAAATAAAAACAAAAACAACTAGATTTTACCACACTTGAACTCAAGGTAGGATGTGAAGCCTTCCTTCTTCAAGTGTTCTTCCTATGTATGCATGGAGCTCCCCCTCAAAGTTTGACTTGTTGATCACTCTCCATCACACCTAGCAAAAGACAATCAAGTAATTTTTGGTATCCAAATTGCTTTGGATCCATAGACATTAGTAGCACAAAATTTAGTCCCCTTAAGAGTCCATATTTCAATTTCATCCTTTTTAGTTGAAGTGGTTAGTCCTTTTGGGACTCAAACACTTCTAAAACATTTTCCATTCACAAATCTAGGGGCACTAGATTGTCTTACATAAAAATTTGATTTTCCAAAATTAATTTTCTTTTCAAGTTCATTGGAAATCAAATCTTTTTCTTTTTGAAATTTAAGAAGCAAATTTTGTAAATCAAAACATTTTTGTTCAAAATCTTTCAATTTTGCTTCAAGTTCAAGATTTGTTTTGGAAAGCAAATCATTTTCAATTTTTATTTTTGAAATCAACTTTTTGTTCTTGGAAAATGATGCCTTGAATTCCAAAAGCAAATCATCATAGGCATCTTGCAACTCATCAAATGTATATGAATTTGAAATAGATGAGTTAGAAGTTACATCCCCCCCCATTGAGGGCCATCAAGCATAGGTGGGCTACTTCATCATCGGTGGAGTCTTCATCGCTCCATGTGGCCACATATGCTTGTTTTGAAGATGATCCATTCTTTTTGGATTTGTGGGAGTCCTTCATCTTCTTCATCGATTCATGCTTGGATTTTTCCATTTTGCTCTTCATGAACCGGGCAGATTTGTTGAAGAGATAGGCCATCTCTTCATCTTCACTTTCCTCATCACTTGAATCTACATGATGGCATGTGGAGGATTTGAGAGCTACGACACTAGCATTGATGCCTAGCTCCATGATCTTCTTCTTCCCTATCGCTCTAATCGCTTCCTTCTTCTTCTCCTCTTCTTTGTTTTTCTTCATTATTTGGTGAGTGATAAGTGACCCCATGAGTTCATCAAGCTTTAAGGTTTTGAGATTCTTGGCTTCGATGATGGCGGTCCTCTTTGAGTCCCATGACTCGGGAAGGGAGTAGATGAGCTTTCGGACAAGCTTCTCTTCCGGGATGGCTTCTCCATAACCTTTAAGTCCATTTGTGATAGTGGAGAACCTATCAAACATCTTCTCGATGTTTTCTTCCGGATCCATCTTGAAGTTCTCATACTCTAGGGTGAGGAGCCCAATCTTGGTCTCCTTGACTTCAGCGGTTCCCTCGTATGTGACTTCAAGCTTGTCCCATACCTTCTTGGCACTCTCACAAGAAGACATCTTCTCATAAATGGTTGGGCCAAATGAACAAAAGAGCATGTGCAAGGCTTTGCAATTAAGCTCCATCTTCTTGCGATCATCGGCACTCCATTCCGCTTTTCTTCCTTGAGGCACGAACGAACCATCTTCAACTATGTCTCATAGCTTGTAATCTCTTGACTTCAAGAAGAATTTCATCTTTGTCTTCCAATGGGCATAGTGATTTTCGTCGAAGAAAGGCGGTTTGTCGGTTGATTGTGCCATTGAGTCGGTTGGTGAAATGTTGATCGAGCTTGCCGGATCTTCTCAATAGGATGTGAATCCCCTTCGATTGAGTCAAGCTCTGATACCAATTGTTGAGTTGTGTGGGGCTCGATTTGATCAACCGTTCTTGCTCGCCAAGTGTGGAGAAGTTGGATAATTGGGTGTTT
The DNA here is from genome assembly GCA_958450335.1 of Hibiscus tridactylites. Taxonomy (NCBI): domain Eukaryota; kingdom Viridiplantae; phylum Streptophyta; class Magnoliopsida; order Malvales; family Malvaceae; genus Hibiscus; species Hibiscus tridactylites. The sequence continues at coordinate 18,296,086 of OY288289.1, read as the reverse complement.
TAGTGGGAGGTGAAAATTTTGCAATTTGACACAAGGATTTATAGTGGTTCAACCTTCTAACCAAGGTCTGCATCCACTACCTTAGCTCCCCACTAAGGATTTCCAAACAAATTCACTAAGAATTTCGTCCCCTTTTCTAGGCTAAGGAGGCAACCTTTACAACCCTCAAAGCTTTCTTCCCAAAGCTTAAGGAAACACTCTCTTGTACAAAGAAAGACTTAGCACACTAGAAATCCCTCTAATAGGTGTTTGTTTGCAATTTTAAGCACTCACCCAAAACCTAAACACTTGAGCAAATTTAACAATGTAAGCTCACAAGTGTTGTCTAAGCAAGAAATAAACAATTTAAGCTCTAGAAAAATTTTGACATCATAATGTTGAACAATTGAAGCATTAACCATTACAAGATGCTTGGAGGTCCCTTTTATACTCCCAATTGAGTTTGTAGTCGTTACTAGCCGTTGGGATTGAATTGGAGCCGTTGGAGCCTTTATTTCCCACCATAAATGCAGTTCTGCAGCTGGGCGTATCGATACTCGTCAAACCGTATCGATACGGTCTCAATGAGGAATTAGTCGTTGGGCCTCTTCAGCTGATGTGTATCGATATGCTTACCTGGCGTATTGGTACGGTCCTGCAAATTCAAATAACCGTTGGGGTAGTTAGGCGTATCGGTACGCGATACAACCGTATCGGTACGCGACTAGTCGTTGGGCTATTTCAAAGCACACCGTATCGATACGGCTAAGCGTATCGGTACATGTTTTGGCTACTGGAAATCTGGTAGTTTGAAACCCTAAGGCGTGTCGGTACGGTCCAATACCGTATCGGTACGGTCACTTGAAAATCATGGTTTTGACTACTTTAAATACACTTTAAATCATTCCAAAGCCTTTTGAAAACCCTTAAACATATTTTCAAGTTGATTTTGACTAAAAACTTATTTTAAATTCTTTGCATTTTAGTCCAAAACATTTTTCAAATATTATATCAAAACTTAGTTCTACAATCCTCATACTAACGGTCAAGATGAAGTCTCAAATAGAGAAATCAAGCAGATACTTGAGAAAGTGGTCAACCCAAAAAGGAAGGGTTGGTCTCCTAAGCTTGATGAAGCTCTTTGGGCTTACCGTACAGCTTACAAGACACCTTTGGGAATGTCACCATTCAAGCTAGTCTATGGGAAATCTTGTCATCTACCCGTAGAACTCAAGCACAAGGCCTATTGGGCCATTTAAAAGCTTAACATGGATGCATAACTAGCTGGAGAAAGAAGGCTCTTAGAGTTGAATGAAATGGAAGAATTCAGATCGCAAGCCTATGAGAATGCGTGCTTATACAAGGAGAAAACAAAGAAATGGCATGACAAACATCTTTTGCCGCAACATTTCTCAGAAGGGCAACAAGTGCTCCTCTATAACTCCATACTTAAGCTTTTTTCTGGCAAACTAAAGTCACGATGGTCAGGTCTTTTAGTAGTCCACAAGGTATATGCCCATGGTGGAGTGGACATTAAGAAGCTTGATGATGATACAGTACTCAAGGTCAATGGACAACGTCTGAAGCTTTACAATGGAGCCCCAGTCTTGCGCGATAAGTCCTCCTTCATCCTACATGATGCCTAAGAGTTTGAACCCCCTCCTTTTTCTTTTCTATTTTGCTACAACATTGTTGTGTTTTCATGTTCATAAATAATGTAGTTTAAACTTTATTTTTATTTCGTACTCTAGGCTTTAATCCCTTTTGTCCTTTTTCTTTAAGGTCAGGTTTGTTTGTTTTCATCTGAGCAGCCCTAGGGACGCAGGTGGCAGGTCAGGGTGCAACGACGTATCAGGCTTTTGTTTTTATAAGGATATAAGGAATGGAAAATTAAGATTTTCCAACATGAGAGGAAGCTGGCTCAAGAAGGGAAAAAAGAGGGAGAATTAATTAACCCTTCCACCTTTTCATTTAAAGAAAACCCTAGCAATTATTACCTAGGTATTTTCTCTTTCTTCCTTTTCACATTTTCAATTAATAACCCTTTGTCCTTATCTTACACGCACGCCACCCAAACACTCCCAACATACTCTCTCTTTCGCATCATGTCAGTTACCTCCCCTTAACTCCCATCACCCTCATCATCAACTCCCACTAACTCTCTCCCTTATCATATCGACACAAGGAAAACAAAAAAAATCCTTCACCTTCATCTTCTCCAACCAGCAAAAAACTCAAAAACCCTAACCAAACATTTTCCTCCCATCTCACCCATATTCACCCTCTTTTTGCTTAACAATGGTGTGTTGCAAGCGCATTGAAGGAGCGTCTAGCAGTAGCCAACCCAAGCCCGTGCTTATAAAGAAGTTTTTAGATGAGAAGGCAAATGAGCGCTTCCAAAATCTTCAAGACTGGAAGTTGCTACTAGAACAAGGGTTCAAGTGTCCCACTAAAGGGGAACCAGGGTTCGATAAGGATATCTTGGATGTCATCACAAACCACAAATGGGCCACTTTCATTCCCCACCCTGAGAACTTTTGCATCCCGGTCGTCCAAGAATTCCATGCACATCTCACCAGCCCTACACAATCCGGCGTGTATGTGCGTGTAGACCAAATCAAATTCACAGCGGCCAAGATCAAAAAGTTATTTGGCCTTAAGAACTCAGAATACCACCACACACTTTTTGCCGAAAATGCTGACCCGCAAATTGTCAAGGAAGTGTTGGAAGACCTATGCTTTGAAGGCACCAACTTGGACACATCCAACAAGGCAATGGAGCGTGCACGACTCAAGCCAGAAGCAAAGCTTTGGATTCATTTTGTCAAGAACAGACTCATGCCAACTTCTCATACGACAAATATGAACATTCCAAGGCTACTCCTCCTTCATTCAATTCTAAATGGCTGGTCCATTAATGTGGGGTAAATTATTGTGGATGAGGTATACTTATGCTTGAAGAGGAAGTCTAGTCCGCTAATCTTCCCAAACCTCATCATGACCCTATGTCGCGAAAAAGAAGTATTTAAAGACCTCATTGCTGATGCAAAGAACTCAGAGAAAGGTCCTATTACACCGGATATGGTTCCCGCTATCAAAGGATTCGATTAGGATGCTCCAGCAGAGACACTGGCTAGAAGAGCGAAAACATTTGCTACAACAAGAATTGCTACATTGGTTTCCTCCACCAATCGTCTCTGAGAGGACATGGACAAGATGTGCGAGGACCAGACTGCTTTCTATGGGCATGTCAAGGATAGGGATGCTTTCATGAACAACTATTTCAAGGAAATCTTACCCCACATCACCATCGACTTCCCAGCCTTCTTGGAATCTCTGAAGGCACATGCGAAGGAACCTCCCCCCACTACCCAGAAGACACCAGTCTCCAGCAAGAGCCCTACTCAGACCCAGCCTTTCTCACAGAACCAGGAAATAGATGCTACAGCAAGCCCCATGCCTAAGAAGAGAAAGAGAACAGCAAAAGCTACCAAAGCTACCCCAGCAAAAGAGACGTCTGTTGATCATGTCAACTCTGTGACAGTTGAATCAGAAGAGGACGAGCCCACACACTCTATCCCATCACAATCACCTGCACAAGCCCCAAGCACTGCCTCGTCAACAAGGACACAAAGAAAACACATTGTCGGTAGAGTTTGGAGCACACAGGCTGAGAAGAATAAATCAAACACCAGCTCCACTAATCAAGGAACTCCAGCCGAGCCAGAACCTACCCCTCTACCAGAGAAGGACGAGGTTGACCCTCTTATCGCCTCATTCAAGTCCTCCAGCATCAAGCACAAAGCCACAAAGTCCGCCACCACAAAGAAGTAAGGTACTTCTTCAACTTTCAATGCATTTTGATTAGTTGCATTTCATTTTATCTTTGTGCATTGAGGACACTACACTCTTTAAGTTTGGGGGTGTTAGTGCCCTTTTGTTAGTCATTTGCATTGCATCAGTAGGTGGAAACAGAAATTATGCTATGGCATTTTGTTTAGCTTTGTGATAGTTGTATGAATAAATTAATGATGTCCGACGATGAATAATATTTTATGGCTATTTTTGTCACTGGATTTTCACCCACCGTTATTAAATATTTAAAATAAAATAAAATATTATTTCTTAAAATAATAAAAGGCCCCTTTTAAAATAAAAGCCTAAAAAAACTCATCCCAAAAGGCCCATTTACCTATTTCAAAATAGGCTAAAGGGTCAATATTACCCATGTAGTATTCCCAAATCAGCAATGTTGCCCCTAATTTATTTTTCCGTAATTTCTCCCTTAAACATAAGAAATGTTAGCAATGTGCCCCTTTGACCGTCATTGACTAACGACACCGTTAATTTCTGTGAAGTTGGACGACAAATCAACAATGTGGCATCCACGTGGCTGCTGACATGTATTAAAAAAATAAAAAAAATAAAAAAATAAAAAAAGGGATTTTCCCCTTTATATGGAATGCGTTGTAGCTGGTTGAAAAACAATTTCCCCCCACTTTCCTCTAATCTACGACAGAGTTTGAAGGAACACTCCCTAATCACCAAGTATTGTTGATTTCTCCCCTAATTTGATAATAAATTTCTCCCCACCGAAATATTTGGTTTGATTTTAGGGTTTGGTTGAAAAACTTTGATTTCGAGCTTCGTGATGTTTTTGAATTGAAATCTATTTCTCCCTCGTTCATTTTTGTCGTTTTGTTAATTTGTAGTTAATTTAAAGATGGCAACATCCTCTTGCACATCATCTGCACGTAACAAGAGTAAGATTCAGTCAATACCTAATTGGGGTTATGAGGGTGAAGAAATATTTTGTGACTGTGGTGACAAATGTCCTATGTGGACTGCTTGGAAGAACTCTCCAAATTTAGGGAGAAGATTCTTTAGTTGCCCCAATTACAAGACAAAAAATTGTGGATTTCTTAGGTGGGTTGATGAACCACTCTCAGAAAGAGCTAGGTTCCTCATTTACGAGTTGAAGAAGGAAAATGATGCACTGCAGAAGTTGAGTGAAGATTATTCAAGGGAAGAATATGTACTTGAGATGAAGAAATTGCATAAGCAAATGACAATTGCAATGGAGAAAGTTGATTCCTTTAAGAGGGAAAAAACATGATATTGAAAGGGTTAATAGTATCTTGGATGATACTTGTATTGGTGTTAGTTGGATCAAATGTTTAAAGGGTTGGTAGTATCTTTGATGCTAGTTGTATTGTTGTTTGGTGGATGAAATGTGTAATGTGTGGTGGTTTATGTTAATGAAATATAAGTTATGATTTATGATCACTGAAAGTTAGTTTATGTTAACAATATTGTTAAAAACACACATGAATTACCACAAAGAACTTGGTATTAACAGATGCATTACCAACCACTCATGGATTATCACAAGAAACTTGGACAATATTTATGTTAACAGATGCATTACCAAACACATGAATTGTCAAAATAACAAAATGACAATATTCATCCAATAACAAAAGCATTACATCAAAAGCATTACTTAAGTTGGAAAATATTCAACATAGTTTGTTACTTAAGTTGACATAAACAAAATGACAATCCCAAACACATTTGAACATTCATCCAATAACAAAAGCATTACATGAAAAGCATTACATATTTCCTAATTCTTCTTCACATTCATTTTCTTCTTCTTCATGCGTTCATCAGACTGTTGTTGCTGAAGTTGCCTTGTGGTAACTGCTTGCTTCCCTTTCCATTTTAATCCAGGACCTTTATATTGATGCTGATATTTAGAAGTGTCAGCTCCAATCTTTCTTGTAGTGTTTGTTAGAACTATTTCACTAGGTAAACCAGGTTGTAAACAAAAAATTCAAAGCTGAATTGAATTTCAATTCCAACACCAACTTCATGTTTTAAAAAGAATCAAAGTGCAATTCAAACTTACATTATAAATCTGCTTTTCAGATTTGAGGTCTGTATAAATTCCAATACCAACTTGCTTCCTCTTTTTGCTAGATGTAGAAGATGTAGCAGATTGACTTGAATTCACTTTCAATGTTCTTTTTCTGCTTCTAGTAATTGGGCCATTATTGTCTAGCATAGAAGAATCCTAAGACAATACAATTGATAAACTAAAGTTAGTAACAAATTTAGATTTTATTAGTTTACTAGTATGACAAAAAACAGAAATGACCTTAGTGTTTGTTGCAACAGGTTAAGATGTTTGAGCAGGAGTTGCAACAGGTTGAGATGTTTGAGCAGAAGTTGCAACAGGTTGAGATGTTTGAGCAGGAGTTGATTTAAGGACTCTGTTGGGACAATTAATTTTTCTGTGGTCGACTCCCTTACAAACACTGCAAGCCATCTTCGCTCCTACTCTACTGATTTTTCCATATTTGCTCTTGACAGGCTCGTCCTTATCTTTTCTTCTCTTCTTCTTAGGTCTTCCAGGCATGGGCTTTAACTTAGGAGGTCGAATTGGATCATTTAACTTGGGCCAAATTTTCTTTCCTCTAACTGGATATAACACATTACTGTAACTTGCTGCTAAGTATGTTTTCTTGGAGTACCACTCTGCAATGTAGTTCTGAGGATCTTTCGAATCATGAAACATAGCACAAATAGAATGGCAACATGGTATTCTAGTGAGTTCCCATTCCCTGCAAGTACAAGTTAGCCTTTCCAAATCAATTGTGTGTTGGTCTTCACCCTGAGTCACCTCGAACCCTCCATGGCCATTCCAAACTAGCCTACATTGAGATGAATGATCTATATTTTTCTCTAATTTCTGCTTAGCCACTGGTGAAATGTCAGTTGGCCACTTAGCTGCCCAAGTTTTCTTCACATGCATTCTTTGCATAACCTTTTTCCGAATTTCTTTCAGCATACTGATGATTGGATAGCACCTTGCATCCAAAATCCGGCCATTGAAAGCTTCTGCCAAGTTATTATCAAGAACATCACATTTGGATGTGCCACTGAAATATGCTTGACTCCAATGTTTTGTAGGAATTCCTAACAACTCATTAGTGGACCCTTCTCCCATTTCTTCAAGGTTCTTAAATTGATCATCAAAATCTTCAACATAAGTTGCCCTTACACAATTCCAAAACTGAATTTTTTTATTGGCTCCTTTCCATTTTTTGTGCCAGTTTGCATATATGTGTCTTGCACACATCCTATGCTCAACTTCAGCAAAAAATTCATTTAAGATTGGAACCAGCCCCTACAATATAAACAAAATAATTACATTAATTTTAAAGTCATTTTATAATACAATTACTACATAATAAATTTCAATTTTTTAATACCTTCTGCTGGTCAGACATTAGGGTCAGACCTTCTCCTGATGGATGATTTAAATCTTCCATTAGCTTGGTCAAGAACCACTTCCACGATTCTTTGCGTTCTCCTTCAACCACTGCCCAAGCTACGGGAAACATTTGATTGTTTCCATCCCTTCCAACAGCAACCAACAACTCACCTTGTGTAACAGTCGTCAAGAAGCAACCATCCACCCCTATAAAGGGTCTGCACCCTTCTCTCCAACCTACATGTAATTATGAAATTTTAGTGTTAGTTATCTACATCATAAAATTGAATCAAATATGAAATTTTAGACAGTTTGAACATACCTTTTTTCAGAGCAGCAAAACATACATACATCCTATAAAAAATTGCATTGTTATCAATATCTCTATGCACTTGAATCGAAATTGTACTTCCAGGATTACTATGCATCAACTCTGCAACATACCCCCGCAAATTGGCATACTCCTCAACATAGCCACCTCTACTCTCTCTAAGAATAACTTTCTTAGCTCTTTGACACATGTCATATGAAAGCACTTGCCCCTAATTCTTGCCTTACCATGGTCACCAAGGCAGCAGTTTTCATTTTCGAATCAGCAAGAATTCTGTCCTTAAACACCTTCTGAATATGCTTGCAGGTCAGTAACTTGTTCTTATTAGTCCTAAAACAAGTGTGGACAGGATTATATGTTTTCACTTCAAGACATTCAGCATGTCTATCAAAGCTTGCAAACAGTAACCAAGGACAATTTTCCCTACAACGAACTCTTAATCTCTTGGGTTCACTCTTCAAGTATGTCAAAGCTACACCTTTAGCAATTGCATATTTCCTTACTGCCTCTTTAAAGTGAACATGATCTACAAATCGAAGTCCTAATTCCCACAAAGAAAATTTGCAGTTTGGATCATATGCATGCCCAGATTTTTTGTTACCTTTGTAAGCACCACATATTTTATACTCTTCATCCTCATCAGTATCCTCATCACTATCCCCATATTCTCCTGGATCATCAGAGCATAGATAATCACTTTCATTACCTTCTAACTTACCATTACCCTCATATAATCCTTCTTCCACTACTGTATCATTTCCTACAAATGCATACCCTTGACTTTTAACATTAATATGTTGTTCATCTTCACTGCTATCTGAGATTAATTTCTTTCTAGTTTTTTCTCAATTCATCTCTAATTTCTTCAACTTCATCATCCAAGTCAGAATGCACCTCAACATTACCTATGAAATCATCCTCAGATTTTTGAAGTTGTTCTTCATCATCAACAACAACATTAGTAAGGTTTGCATCATGTCCTAAGTCTTCAATTTCAAACTCAATATTTGTAGAAGATCCTCCTCCAGTATCTTCGGTATCTCCAACAACTTCATCTCCTCCAGTATCTTCAGCTCCTAAGTCATCCACAACCAACTCATTAATATTTTCAATGTCTTCACCTACTTCAGTACCTTTTTCTGCTGCCTCATAATTGTTTTTTTGGTCTACATAAAGGTCGACAATGCCCATGATATTTAAATACTCTGCACATTGTCTAACAGTGTTGTCATCATGTACCAGCACTAATGCATCACTATTGAATTCTACCCCTAGCACCCGATAATAAACCCATGGATCATCCTCATACCCAAAATCCTTTGCATCACGAATTATGTCCCAGTAACACAACGTATCTGGGTCAATTTGTAATTTCTCACAACTCCCACCAATATATGCAAACTTAGGTGATGTTACAAATTTACCACCATAGTAATATTGTAACACAAACACATTAGATGTTTCATCCATCCTGCATCAATAACATATCATATATCAATCAACGGTAAAATTTTTGACAGATAATTAAGTAATATTTTAGTGCAAAAGTAACAAAAACAAATCAATTTAACAAATCAAATTTCACAGATTTCTATATAAAACAGAATATTTTAGTACAAAAGTAAACAAAAACAAATCAAAGCCACCATTCAAAGGCATATTCTATATAAAACACAATATTCAACATGTTTCAGTCAAAAGCAAACACCCAGGACATAATGGGGCCATGTTCACTGAAAAGGGGGACCAAAGTAGATTCTCGGGTATTAAAAATCAACAGAAAAAGACAAAAATTTGGTTCAGCATACCTTTCACTTTTCTCTTTTCGGAGCAAAATCCTCAAAACTGCAGCAAACAAAATGAACCATAATTTCAGTCCCAAAACAAGAATCCATTTTAACATTTTTTGCGAAACAAATTTTTTTGGGGTTTTCAACCCGAAACCATGGTAAACGTTTAAGAAGACTTACCGATTTTTGTTAATCCTCACCACTTCAGAATAATCTTCACCGCCTTCTAAACTCTCCCCCAATTTCAATTTTTTCAGAATATTAACCCTATTTTTTTGAAGGAGCGCGTCAAAGAATGAAGATTTGATTTGGGACTAATGTGTATGCCCTAATTTTTTTATTTTTTGTATCACGTGTTTTTTTATTTTTTTTAATACATGTCAGCAGCCACGTGGATGCCACATTGCTGATTTGTCGTCCAACTTCACAGAAATTAACGGTGTCGTTAGTCAATGACGGTCAAAGGGGCACATTGCTAACGTTTCTTATGTTTAAGGGAGAAATTACGGGAAAAAATTAGGGGCAACATTGCTGATTTGGGAATACTACAGGGGTAATATTGACCCTTTAGCCTTCAAAATAATAATATATAATAAGCTCACATTTAAAAACCCATTTAAATAAATAAAATAAAATAATAAATGTAAAAATATGACTGAAAAAACAATAATAAATGAAAAAAAGCAACAAAAAAATAGCAAAAATAATAGAAAAATAGCAAAAAAGAAAAGGAAAAAAGAAAAGAAAAAAAGAGGGGAACCAGCACGCATCAGCGCGGGTGTCGCACGCGCGCGGGCTTGTTCCCTAAAACCCTTATTGTCGAACGTTGTTGGTGGCCGTCTGGCGTCTACCAGCCACGGTTGCCGTCGTCGTTGGTGTTGGTCGACGTGTCTTGCCTTCGCTGACCCAATGGCACCAATGCTGCTCGTTACCGCCACCCGTGGTCGCCGGAATCTGCAAAAAACTGAAACAAATGGTCAAACCCTAGGCTCAAATTAAGGGGAAAATTCAGCTTCAAATTTGAACCAAATCTGATAGAGTTTGAGGGGTTTTGCCGAGAATCAAGTTCCTTGTCTAATTTTGGCTTCAATTTGGGGATTGAAATATGAATTGTGCTTGATCCTTAAGCTCAAAAACTAGTATAAATACCCCTATTTTCTCCATTGTTCATGACACCCAATTTCAAGAGAAAATGCACTTGAGAAAGAAAAAATGCTTAGAAAAATTCTGAAAAAATCTCTAAGAATTCTCAAGAGTTGCTGGAAATTTTGAAGTTGAAGTTCGAGTTTGGAGGCGTTTTTTCGGAGGCAATTAAGAGCATTTCAAGAAGTTCATATTCGAGTTCTTCGTTCTTCGTTTCAGTAAAATTTCTATCTTTCCTTTAATATTTATTTATTAATTTTCATGTTTTTTCTTAGTTGAATTTTTGTGTTTGTGTTTTTTGTATTTTGGGTTGTGATTTTGAAGTCAGAAAATCGTTTCGCGATTCCGGTAATATTTTCGCTTTAAATTTTTGTTTAAATTTTGGTTTGATCTTATAAAAATTTGCATGCTTTAAAAAAAATTTAGGAGTATTTTGATCTTTAGAAATGTAGAATGAATTTTTAAAAGTGTTGATATTAAAATACAAGAATAAAATGGAGTTAATGTCGTTTTCTTAAAAAAAACATAAAATTAGGGATTTAATTAGGAAAAAATAATGCATGGGTGGAAATAATAAAAAATGGACTTGAATTAAAAAATAATAATAAAAGAGTTTATCTTGAAATTTAATTTTTAAATAATAAAATAGTTGAGTGATTTAAAAAAATAAAAGTAAGAAAGATGTTTTTTAGAAAAAGAAATAAGTAATAAGTTTTTCAAGAAAAGAAAAATAAAAATGTTTTAAATAAAGGTTAAGGGTTTTATTAAGAAATAAAATTTTGAAAAAATTTAAAGAGAAATCTTTTTAAAAAGGTTTATTTTAAAAAGTCATGTTTTAAAGCAAAACTTTTAAAAATGAAAAGTTTTTAAAGTGAAGTTCTTTTTGAAATAAAAAAAATATAAAAGGTGAAAAAAACATAAAAATGAACGAAGCTAAAAAATGTAAAAAGCGGAAAAGAAGGGTCTTGGTTTTAAGAAGTAAAAAGAAGAAGAAATAAATATTTTTTTAAAAGAAATAATAAAAAGGGAAAAATACAAAGGAAAAAATCGAGTTTCTTGTTTGTTTTTTTAGAAATAGGTTAAAACTTAGGACTATGTTCTACAGCTTAGATAGAGACGTGTTTGTTGAAAATTTACTTCACAAAAAAATACACTTAAGCAAACTTAAACCTTTAATTAAGAATAAAAGATTTAGACTTTTTTTAGGTTAATAATTTCGAACTTAGAACAAATAAAAAATGTTCAACACATTGAATTTCTATGTTGTTTGAAAAAAGAGAAATTGATTTAATGCGGTGTCTTATCAAACAAGAATGACGGGTTAGCGCCAAAAATGTTGGCGGTGATTAAAGTTCATCTCCCTGACGATAAGGTCGTTAAAATAGACCAATATTCATTAAACGAACAAATAAAGTTGAACCTTTGTGAACTTGCAAATTTCAGTTTTGAAAACAATTTTAAAATCAATTAGGTACCAATTTTGGGCGTCGTGGGGGTGCTAACCCTTCCCCACGCGTAACTGACCCCCGAAGCTATTTTCTGGTTTTTGTAGACCAAAACCATTGTTTTATTAAAACAAAATATTTTATTAAAATAACCATGTTTTAAAGTGATCCAATCACACTTTTCAAAAAGATTGGTGGTGACTCCGTGTTTTTAAAGTTTTTAAAAAGTCGAAGCTCGAAAGGGTTGCGATAACTATGAATTGACATGTATGACTATTGAGATTGGTAGAATTAACTCTAGGGTTTGATACTTGATATTTGTATTGTTACACGATTGTATGCTCCTTAGGTTTAAGACTGTTAGAGAATTTTTTTTAAAACTTGTGCTTATCCTTGTGAAATTAAATTTAATGATCTTATATAAAGAAAAATGAAGCGATAAAGGCTTAGTTTGATATATTCATAGCTTTTATTCTTAATTAAAGGTTTAAGTTTGCTTAAGTGTATTTTTAGATATATCAAACTATGAATAAATGCTACAACATATTTTTAAAGGGACATTCCGCTTTGTGTTGCATTGCCTGGAAATCAAGCTTAAATAAATGGCAGCAACACCAAATGAGTGAATGAAAGTTGTCACGGGATGACTCTACCTACTAGCTTGGGAATGAGAGGTATGCTCCCTGCTCATCTAGAGTGAGGGATGGTAGATGTGATAAGCTGACACCCCTATAAAAAAAAACAGTTCACTTGTGGGAGTAAAATTTTGTGCTAAAATAGTTCAAACATTAGGATGAACTTGAGTTCTATTAAGAACTTTTTCTAGCTCTGTTAAGCTTAAATTGCATGCAATCACGCGCACAGTAACAAAGAATCTTATCATACGAAATCATTCTTAAAATCTCAATTATGTCTTAAGTATTAAGTATTAAAGCCATCCATTTTTTAGGGCTGAAATTTTGCCATAGCATCTATCTTGAGCTAAATTTTTACCACAACATTTTCTCTGTTTCTCTCTATTCATTGCTTGAGAACAAGCAATAACTTAAGTTTGAGGGTGTGATAACTTGTCAAAATGCTTATATTTTACACATTTTTACTTAGGTATTTGTTTGTTCTCAAGGTCATTTCATAACATATAGGTGCATTTAGAGCATATAGTTGCATACATCTTTGCTAGTTGGTGATTTGGCGTAATTCACAAGATTAGATGTTGCTTGAAGGGTATGTGCTGGTGTTGTGATATGCAGGTTGAAGCAGGTTTGACGCTGGACAAGGAAGAAAAATACTACAACAATTTGGACAGCAATTTTGGGCGCAGAAAAGGACCAAATAACGTGCACACTCTGAGAGCCCATATGTGTGAGCCCCCTTTTTCTCTGATTGTGCCCCACATGCATAGGGAATATTCCCAGGACGTAAAAGAATATTGTGTTTGCTCTCGAGGACGATGGAGACATAGCAAATGGCCAAGACAGCTTCTCATAATCTCTGTTTATCATGCTCTTACCACGCCATTTAAACATATCATGTAAAACTCAAAACACAGTTAAAAACATCAACTCTCATAAAAAATAAAGAAATCAAATTTATTCAAACATCAAAAAATATTAATATTAGAGTTTAATAAATAAATGATTTCTTTTCTAAATGTTTAATACTAGGATTTAATACCTTTTTCGTATTGATTAATGCATATCAATTTTTTTTACTAAAGCAAGTAACAAAGAATAATAATAACTAGGGGTGTATAAAAATATTCGATTCGAATAATCTGATTCGTATATTCGATGATCCGATCCGAAATTTTAGATATCCGATTCGATTTGATAAAAAAAAATTACCACGACATTTTCTCTGTTTCTCTCTATTCAATGCTTGAGGACAAGCAATAGCTTAAGTTTGAGGGTGTGATAACTTGTCAAAATGCTTATATTTTACAACTTTTTACTTAGGTATTTGTTTGTTCTTAAGGTCATTTCATAACATATATGTGCATTTAGATCATATAGTTGCATACATCTTTGCATGTTGGTGATTTGGCGTAATTTCACAAGATTAGATGTTGCTTGAAGGGTATGTGATGGTGTTGTGATGTGCAGGTTGAAGCATGTGTGAAGCTGGACAAGGAAGAAAAATGCTACAGCAATTTGGACAGCAATTCTGGGCGAAGAAAAGGACAAAATAACATGCACACTCTGAGAGCCCACATGTGCGAGCCCCTTTTTGTCTGATTGCGCCCAACATGCATAGGGAATATTCTCAAGACGTCAAAGAATATTGTGTTTGCTCTCGAGGACGATGGAGACATAGCAAACGGCCAAGACAGTTTCTCATAATCTCTTTTTATCATGCTCTTACCACGTCATTTAAACATATCATGTAAAACTCAAAACACAGTTAAAAACATCAACTCTCATAAAAAAAATAAAGAAATCAAATTTATTCAAACATCAAAAAATTATTAATATTAGAGTTTAATAAATAAACGATTTTTTTCTAAATGTTTAATACTAGGATTTAATACCTTTTTCGTATTGATTAATGAATAACAATTTCTTTTTTTTGGTACTAAAGCAACTAACAAAGAATAATAGTAACTAGGGGTGTGTAAAAATATCTGATTCGAATAATCTGATCCGTATATCTGATGTTTCGATATGAAATTTTAGATATCTGATTCTATTTATTTTTCCGAATATTTCAGATCGGATATCTGATAAAAAAATTTACCACAACATTTTCTCTGTTTCTCTCTATTCATTGCTTGAGGACAAGAAATAACTTAAGTTTGAGGGTGTGATAACTTGTCAAAATGCTTATATTTTACACCTTTTTACTTAGGTATTTGTTTGTTCTGAAGGTCATTTCATAACATATAGGTGCATTTAGAGCATATAGTTGCATACATCTTTACTTGTTGGTGATTTGGCGTAATTTCACAAGATTAGATGTTGCTTGAAGGGTATGTGCTAGTGTTGTGATGTGCAGGTTGAAGCATGTGTGAAGCTGGAAAAGAAAGAAAAATGCTACAGCAATTTGGACAGCAATTATGGGCGAAGAAAAGGATAAAATAACGTGCACACTCTGAGAGCCCACATGTGTGAGCCCCCTTTTTGTCTGATTGTGCCCTACATGCATAGGGAATATTCTCAGGACATCAAAGAATATTGTGTTTGCTCTCGAGGACGATGGAGACATAGCAAACGGCCAAGACAGTTTCTCATAATCTCTTTTTATCATGCTCTTACCACGCCATTTAAACATATCATGTAAAACTCAAAACACAGTTAAAAACATCAACTCTCATAAAAAATAAAGAAATCAAATTTATTCAAAGATCAAAAAAATATTAATATTAGAGTTTAATAAATAAACGATTTCTTTTCTAAATGTTTAATACTAGGATTTAATACCTTTTTCGTATTGATTAATGAACATCAATTTCTTTTTTTTGGTACTAAAGCAAGTAACAAAGAATAATAATAATTAGGGGTGTATAAAAATATCTGATTCGAATAATCTGATCTGTATATCTGTTGTTTCGATCTGAAATTTTAGATTTCTGATTCGATTTTTTTTTTCGAATATTTTAGATCGGATATCTGATAAAAAAAATTTACCACAACATTTTCTCTGTTTCTCTCTATTCATTGCTTGAGGACTAGAAATAACTTAAGTTTGAGGGTGTGATAACTTGTCAAAATGCTTATATTTTACACCTTTTTACTTAGGTATTTGTTTGTTCTCAAGGTCATTTCATAACATATAGGTGCATTTAGAGCATATAGTTGCATACATTTTTGCTTGTTGGTGATTTGGCGTAATTTCACAAGATTAGATGTTGCTTGAAGGGTATGTGCTGGTGTTGTGATATGCAGGTTGAAGCATTTTTGAAGCTGGACAAAGAAGAAAAATGCTACAGCAATTCTGGGCACAGAAAAGGACAAAATAACGTGCACACTCTGAGAGGCCACATGTGCGAGCCCCCTTTTTGTCTGATTGTGCCTCACATGCATTGAGAATATTTCCAGGACGTCAAAGAATATTGTGTTTGCTCTCGAGGACGATAGAGACATAACAAACGGCCAAGACAGTTTCTCATAATCTCTTTTTATCATGCTCTTACCACGTCATTTAAACATATCATGTAAAACTCAAAACACGGTTAAAAGCATCAACTCTCATAAAAAATAAAGAAATCAAATTTATTCAAACATCCAAAAAATATTAATATTAGAGTTTAATAAATAAATGATTTTTTAAATGTTTAATACTAGGATTTAATACATTTTTCGTATTTATTAATGAATATCAATTTCTTTTTTTGGTACTAAAGCAAGTAACAAAGAATAATAATAACTAGGGGTGTGTAAAAATATCCGATTCAAATCCGTATATCCGATAATCCGATTCGAAATTTTAAATATCGGATTTGATTTTTTTTCGAATAATTCGGATCGGGTATTTGATAAAAAAAATTACCACAACATTTTCTCTGTTTATCTCTATTCATTGCTTGAGGACAAGCAATAGCTTAAGTTTGAGGGTGTGATAACTTGTGAAAATGCTTATATTTTACACCTTTTTACTTGGGTATTTGTTTGTTCTCAAGGTCATTTCATAACATATAGTTGTATACATCTTTGCTTGTTGGTGATTTGGCGTAATTTCACAAGATTAGATGTTGCTTGAAGGGTATGTGCCGGTGTTGTGATATGCAGGTTGAAGCAGGTGTGAAGGTGGACGAAGAAGAAAAATGCTACAGCAATTTGGACAGCAATTCTCGGCGCAGAAAAGGACAAAATAGCGTGCACACTCTGAGAGCTCACATGTGCGATCCCCTTTTTTGTCTGATTGTGCCCCACATGCATAAGAAATATTCTCAGGACGTCAAAGAATATTGTGTTTGCTCTCGAGGACGATGGAGACATAGAAAACGACTAAGACAACTTCTCATAATCTCTTTATATCATGATCTTACCACGTCATTTAAACATATCATGTAAAACTCAAAACACAGTAAAAACATCGACTCTCACAAAAAATAAAGAAATCAAATTTATTCAAACATCAAAAAATATTAATATTAGAGTTTAATAAATAAACGATTTCTTTTCTAAATGTTTAATACTAGGATTTAATACCTTTTTCGTATTGATTAATGAATATGATTTTTTTTGGTATTAAAGCAAGTAACAAAGAATAATAATAACTAGGGGTGTGCAAAAATATCCGATTCGAATAACCTGATTCGTATATCCGATGATCCGAATCCGAAATTTTAGATATCTGATTCGATTTTTTTCGAATAATTCGAATCGGATATCTGATAAAAATTTCGAATAATCGGATCGGATACGGATCGAGTAAATCCTGATTTCGAATTATGTAAAAATCCGAAAATTTATATTTAACTTTTTAGCCTACGTGCTCTTACTTCGATTCCCCTCAAATCCAAAAGCCCACACTTGGTCTCTTTCAATTTTCATGAGATTTCCGTCCCCAAATTTCATCCTTCAGATTCACAACAACTTACCCTAAATTTCATCATGATTTCATCTTTGCTCTTACTCCGATCTACAAACAATTGAGTTACTCCAATTTTTCAACTTTCTCCTTTTCATCTTCCGTTCCTCTTTCTTCAAGTCTCAGTGAGTTTATGGCGAACCAAAATCCACAAACACCTTATTCCAATCTTGGGTAAGTACACAAGAATTTAAGCCTCTTGTTTGTATGTGAAGTGAGAGGATGCTCCGAATCTCAAGTTTTTAAGCTGAATTTTATTTACTTTGTGTTTGTATATTTATTTGCATAAATTTACTGTGACAATTGCTAACTCCTCGATCTTCAATCTTCACATCAATAGCCAATAGCCGATAAGTACAGTAGATTGTAGAGTTTACCCATGAATTTGAAGCTTTTAATAGTTAATAACTTAATACCCTTACTCAAAATCAAATTCACTGGTCCTTTAAAATTTATAATACATGTGAAAAAGATAAATCATGTAGAAAAATATTTGGTGTGATATTTTCAGCAATATGTAAAAGGATGAGTCTACCACGTGCGACGAACATCGATGAACACCACTAATGATGAACACCGATGAACACCATTAAATTAATTAATAAAGATTTAAAATTTCAAGGACCCATCATACAATTAATAATTATTTTAAAAATCAATTAAATTATTTTTTATATATACTAAAATTTTATTTTTTAATAAGGGTGAACTATATATTTAGTACCTCACTTATTTTCGTATTTCTATTGAACCCTCATTATTTAAATATTATTTCAATTTGATCCTATTCTTTATAAAAAAAAATAATTTAACCCACAACCTAAAACTCTAAACTATTAAACCTTAAACCCTCAAACTCTTAAACATATACCCTAAACCATATACCATTAAAAATAATTTCAACATCATCGATTCAATGAATCGTAGAATTCAATGACTAAAACCAATTCATATGGCTAATTTGTAGAGTTTTGAATCGCAAAGCAAGGAAGATGGGTAGAATGGATGACCATGGAGCTCGAAACAAAGATCCTGTTATCAACTTATCATGGAACTAACACTTGAATACTTGGAGCATCATTAAGAAATAGGAAACGAAAGATGTGATCATTACGGATGATGAAATTGCAGCATAATATAAAGATGCATTGGCATGTTACTTGTGCTTTCTTCTATCTACTGCAAAACAGTATTTGCAGAGCAAAGAACCATTTGTCTGTTAAACTTTGAAGTTGCTGCAGTTGGTCTTTAAAGAAATCAAGCAATATGACATAATTTGCCTACATTGAAGGAAAGAAAAGAGAGAATACTCAAATGAGTAAAGACGACATAAATCACATGTATGGTGAAAAAACGAAGAAAGAAAATAGAGCTGCAAATAAATCTTCTTATATGGTGAAAGAATGTGATTTAGTAATAAAGTAGTTGATGCTTACAGCAAGCTCTCATGTAGATCATAAACAAAAAAGGAAAAAGGGGGAAAACAAAACTACAATCCAAGGGACAACGATGAGGCAAATAAGAAAGATAATATAAAAAATAATTTCATTAAATTTTTTATGAGAATTCAACGATTCATTGAATTGAATTGAATCGATGATGGTGAAATTATTTTTAATGGTATATGGTTTAGGTTTAGGGTATATGTTTAAGAGTTTAAGGGTTTAAGGTTTAATAGTTTAGGGTTTAAGGTTGAGGGTTAAATTATTTTTTTATAAAGAATAGGATCAAATTGAAATAATATTTAAATAATGAGGGTTCAATAGAAATACGAAAATAAGTGAGGTACTAAATATATAGTTTACCCTTATTAAAAAATAAAATTTTAATAATATATATATATATATATAATAATTTAATTGATTTTTTAAAATAATTATTAATTGTATGATGGGTCATTGAAATTTTAAATCTTTATTAATTAATTTAATAGTGTTCATCGGTATTCATCATTAGTGGTGTTCATCAATGTTCGTCGCACGTTGTAGAATTTTCTTATGTAAAATAGATAAATTATGTAGGTATATGCCATTGTCTGCTTGATAATTTATAAACAGACGTGCCTAATCATATATAATTGATTGATTCCTTAATGAGAATTTAGGGGCATTAAAGTTGTAAAGAGTTTCCCCATTTAAATAACAGGAGAAAATATTCAAATAGATTATAATTGTGAATTTTTAATTTTAAAAGCTTATAAAAATAATTTGAAAGAAGTTGAAAAATATTTAGTTCTCGCATGTTTAGTTATTCATTGTGTCATAGACATTCTTAAATAATGGGATAGATCATATATGTCAAACAACTGATGAAAAATTACATTGTACATAATCTAAAATATATTTTATTTTCTTTGACCAGATTGCCCAATTACTCTTGTCTCTTGGAGGCTGGAGCATTAGAATATATTCTAATTGATTTGCTCCATGCTAGGTTGAAAAAAATTGAAGTGAATAAAATTAAATGTTTACAGTATTGAATCTTAACAATAATATGGTTTAGTTTGCTTATAAAGATACATCTATTCTTACAAAATATTAGAATATAATTTTTAACCTTTGTATTAGAATATTTGTTCTAATATGATTTTATTGTTCTTTTCTTACAGAATATTTCATCATCTCTAGATGAGAATGAAAATGTTAATTTTGCATTTGTCGAATCGATAATGGATGATCCTGATAAGGAGGAAAGACCAGGACCTAAAAAAAGAAGAAACGAGAAGAAAATTCGAGTAGCAACAACCGATGAGAAAAAAAAAAAGGTCAAAATGATGGACTCATTTTATGGATAATGAGAAGGATCCTGCATATGCATCTTGTAAGTATTTTCAACAACTTGTTGGTTGTAGTACTAAAAATGGCACCACTCCTTTAGCAAATCATATTAGTAGGTGCAAAAAGTATCCACCAAATTTGGATAAGAAGTAAAAGATGATTGATTTTGAAAGTAAAACACTAGTCGATGAAGATGGAACTACTGAAACAGTTAGCGTTCCAAAGTTTTAGAAATTTGATCAAGATTTTTGTAGGAAGAAACTTGCTAAAATGCATATTGTTGATGAATTACCTTTTGCTTTTGTTGAACATGAAGGCTTCATTGAATTTTGTCAAGCTTTAAATCCCCTATTTAGTCTTCCTTCTCGTAGTACGGCCACTAGAGATTGCTATGCTCTATTCATTGATCAAAGAAATGAGCTAAAAAAATTTTTTAAGAGCTTGAAATCTAGGGTTTCTTTAACCACAGACACTTGGACATCATGTCAAAATTTAAGCTATATGTGTTTGACATTTTATTTTATTGATGATGATTGGAATTTGCATAAGAAGATAATTAACTTTTGTCCAATAGCTGGTCATTCCGGACAACTTATTGATAGAGCGGTTGAAAATGTTTGAATGAATGGGGATTGAAAAATATTATGACAATGACCGTAGACAATGCTAGCTCAAATGATTTAGCAGTTGATTACTTAAGAAGAAGATTTACTATTTGGGAGTCTAGTTTGATGGGGGTAAATATTTGCATATGAGATGTGCGTCTCATATTTTGAAATTGATTGTACGAGAGGGTTTGAAGGAACTTGATTTGTCGATTATGAAAGTTCGAGCTCTTGTGAGGTATGTTAGGTCTTCTCCCGCAAGGCTTCAAAAATTTAAAACTTGCATTGAAGAGGAAAAAGAGCATAGAAAAATCTTGTTACTTTGGATGTTGAGACAAGATGGAATTCGACCTTTTTAATGCTTGAATCTACTATCAAGTTTAAAAAGGCATTTGCTAGTTTATATATGAAAGATTCTTCTTGTTTTAAGGAACTTAGAAAGCTTGGTAGTGGTCCTAATGAAGATGATAGGAAGAGGGTGAGTAGTTTTTTTACCTTTCTTAAGTGTATTTTATGATGCAACATTGAGATTATCTGGTTCTCGTTACGTGACTTGCAACTCATATGCTCATTAAATTTACGGGACTAGATTCATGATTTCAAGCAACATAAATGATGATGGTGAGGGTGTTAGGAAAATGGAAACCCATATTGTTGTGTACACGACAAACGAAAAAGAAAATCAAACAAGCAAGAATACAAGAGATTTAACGAGGTTCAACAGTGTGCTTACATCCTCGGGGAGCAAAGAGCGGATGTTTTCTTTTATTCTATCAATGGTCCTTAGGTTACAAATAACACGTCTATTTATAAACCCGGTACAATTACAAAGATACCATGTACCGTACTGTTAGGGCTTCGCCCCCGCACTCCCAACCCACTTAATTCGAGCCCACCGAAAACTCGAGTACTCCTTTGATGGACAGATGCTCTTGCTCCGCAAAGCCTAAAGAACAATTGATGAAGTGCCTAATGAGGTGGGGGTAAGCCTCTTTATATATACCCTACATTCAAGTCATATTCTAACTAGGATAAGTAATACTACTCCCCGAAGGATTAGAACAATTGTAATCCTAGTTAAAGTAGTCAGCATCTCTCCTTTTACAGTATATGAGCCATACTTAACAAATCTCCACCTTGGAGAATATCATGCCCCTTAAGAGATAAATCTAGAGTCTCTCATACATCAAAGTGGGTTGGGCTACCATGCTTCTCTAGCATTTGTAAACATTCAACAAGTCCAAACAATGCTTGAACTTGTCTGTAGTAACATGCTTGGTTAACATATCAGCTGGATTGTCTGCAGTATGCACCTTTTGTAACAATATCTCACCAGATGCAATCAACTCTCTAATCTTGTGAAACCTCGCATCAATATGTTTAGTTCTAGCATGATACACATGATTCTTAGCCAAATGAATAACACTTTGGCTATCACAATGCAACTGAACTCAACCTTGTCGAATACTCAATTCCTTCACTAGCCCGATAAGCCATAAGGCTTCTTTTGCAGCTTCAGCTATTGTCATGTACTCAGCTTCAGTTGTGTATAATGCCACAACAGACTGAACAATTGACTTCCAACATATAGGCCCTCCACCAAGGGTGAAAACATACCCAGTTGTAGACCTTCTATCATCCAAATCACCTGCATAGTCTGAATCCACATATCCAACAATCAAAGGATCATGTCGCTGACTACCGAAAACAATTCCATGTCCCACAGTACCCTTTAAATACCTGAAAATCCACTTGACTGCTTCCCAATATGATTTTCTTGGTTTAGACATGTATTTACAGACTTGACCAACAACATGAGCTAAATCAGGACGAGTACATACCATCGCATACATCAGACAGCCGACATCACTATCATAAGGGACCTTTGCCATCTCTTCAATTTCCTTGTCTATCTTCGAGCACGGTTCTGTAGAAAGCTTAAAGTGATTCGCCAATGGAGTGCTCACGGGCTTTGCTTTGCTCATCCCAAACATGTCTAACACTTTCTCAACATAGCCTTGCTGAGATAACCACAATTTCTTTGAGCCTCTATCTCTGTGAATCTCCATTCCAAGAAATTTCTTTGCAGCTCCTAAGTCTTTCATATCCAATTCCTGACTCAATAAAGATTTCAAACCGACAACATCATGCATATACTTTGCAGCCAGCAACATATCATCAACATACAATAGCAGAAAAATAAAAGAATCACCATCAAGGCTTTTAACATAGACACAACAATCTTACTCACATCGCTTGTAGCCAATCTGAATTATGTAGGAGTCGAATCACTTGTACCATTTTCCGTGGAGACTGCTTCAACCCGTACAATGATTTCTTTAACCTGCAAACCAGATATTCATCTCCGGATTAAATGAACCCTTCTAGTTGCTGCATATAAATCTTCTCCTCTAGATCACCATGCAAAAAAGCAGTTTTAACATCCATCTACTCTAAATGCAAATCTGAACTAGCTATAAGTGCAAGAACTGCCCTGATTGAAGTATGTCTAACCACATGAGAAAAGTTTTCATCATAATCAACTCCTTTTTACTATGAAAAACCCTTTGCTACCAATCGAGCCTTGAACTTTTCTCTCTCTTTTTCTGATATTGTTGGTTTCCTTTTATACACTCATTTGCAACCTATAGCCTTCTTTAACTCAGGAAGCCTAGCTAGCTCACACATATGATTTTCCTGCAAAGATTCCATCTCCTCAACCATTGCGACCTTCCATTTGCTTTTCTCCAGACTAGAGATAACCCCTTGAAAAGTATTTGGATCTTCACTACTAATGTGAACTGCAAAAGACACCATATCTTCAAAACTCAATCTGCATAGAGCCTTTACATTGGTGCGTCTCTCTCTATCTCTGGCTAAATTATAATTCTTCAACGGAACTGTATTAGAGTCACCAGAAGTTGAATTCGAACTTTCACCTTTCTCAGTTGTTACTTCTTTCTCAACTTCTCTTGGATATTGTTCGAAATCCCACTAGCACCTTGTCTCGGTTCTGTTGCAACATGAATTGCTCGTCAAAAATTTCATCTCTACTAATCATTGTTATCCTTGCAACTGGATCCCAAAACTTGTATCCTTTGACACCTTTCTTGTAGCCCAGAAAGATGCACTTCTTCGATTTAGCATCAAGTTTTGATCTCTCATCACCAGGTACATGCACATAAGCAGGACAACAAAAAATTTGTAAGTGTGAAAAATCAACTACATTGCCTGTCCATACCTCTTCTGCAACTTTTCCACCCAAAGATCCCCGTGGTGACCTGTTGATGAGATAGGATGCCACATTCACAGCCTTTGCCAAGAAGTTTTTAGGAAGCCCTACATTCAGTCTCAAGCACCGAGCTCGCTCAGCTAATGACATGTTCATCCTTTCAGCAACACCATTTTGTCTTGGCGTCTTTCGCACTGAAAAATGTCTCTGAATCCCATGCTCCTCACAGAACTTCAGAAACTGCAAATCTATGTATTTTGTGCCATTATCAGACCTTAAATACTTGATCTTTCTACCTGTTTGGTTCTCCACCTCAGATTTCCACACCTTAAATTTGGAAAAGACTTCAAATTTCTGTTTTAAGAAATACACCCAAACTTTCTTAGAAAAATCGTCAATAAAAGTAACATAATACACAGATCCACCCAATGATGATTCTCTGGTAGGCCCCCATACATTAGAATGCATATAATCAAGAATCCCTTCGGTTTTGTGCTTTCTAGTCGTGAAACTAACTTTAGTCTGTTTACCAATAACAAAAAATTCACAAAAATCGAGCTTGCAACGTTTGACACCATGCAACAAATTTCTTTTATACAATTCAACCATTCTGCGTTCAGTAAGATGACCAAGACGCATATGCCACAATTTTGTATTATCATCATATGACTCAACAAAATGAGCTCCACCTACAATTGTACTCCCTAACAGTTTATAGATATTCCCTGAAGTTATCTTTCCTTTCATCACAGTCAATGCACCTTTAACAATCCTAATGGTTTCTCTATCCTCATCAACTTTAGGAATTAAACCATTCTTATACAAAGTGCCCAAAGAAATTAGATTCTTTTTCAAATTCGGCATATGCCTAACATCACATAATGTTCTAACAGTACAATCATACATCTTAATTCTGACTTCACCAATATCGAAAATATTGCAACATCTATCATCGCCTAAATAGACAAAACAAGAATTAACAGACATATAGGTAGAAAACCACTCTCTGTTAGGTGTTATATGATAAGAGCATCCTGAATCAAGAATCCAAGCATCCGTGAACTGATTTGTTGAAATAGAAAGCATATCACCATCACTGCAATCTAAATTCTCATTCTGCATCACGTTCACAGTTTTGGATCATGCACCATGTTTATCATCTGACTCTTTTTTCCACTTTGGACAGTCTCGCTTCATATGACCTGGCTCCTTGCACTTGTAGCAACGAAATGTCTTATTGCCTCTAGACTTTGATCTAGAATTTCGTCTTCCAAAACCCTCCTTCTCTGACTTCCTTCCACGATCGTGATTACCCTTAACATATAAACCATCAGCGTGAGAGCTTTCGCATGTATTCTGTCTTCGCTAGTTGTGGGCCAACAAGGCTGCAGTAATCTCTTCAACTTTGATTGTTTCTTTTCCATATGTAAGAGTAGTCACCATGTGTTCATAAAAAGAAGGCAACGAACACAACATAATCATTGCTTTGTCTTCATCTTCAATCTTCACATCAAGTTGAGTTAAATCGGTGATTACTTAATTGAAGATATTCACGTGCTACGCCAAATCCTGACCTTCCTGTATCTTCAACCCATACAACTTCTGCTTTAGATACAATTTATTTTTCAAAGACTTGGACATAAATTGACTTTCCAACTTGCTCCATATCTCTCCTGGAGACGTCAGATCCATAACGTGATACATAATCTCATCTACCAAACATAATCGTATAGTTCCAGTCGCTCGTTGCTGCAGTTCTTCCTAATCATCATCCTACATCGATGTTGGTTTTGTAGATCGTAAAGCCTTTAAAATCCCTTGTTGCGCTAACAGATCATTTACCCTCGTTTGCCACAATCGTAAGTCACCTTCACCATTGAACTTGACCATTTCGAATTTCGAACTGGACATAGCCATCGTAACCAGGCTCTTGATACCAGTTCTTATGCACACGACAAACGAAAAAAGAAAATCAAACAAGCAAGAATACAAGAGATTTAACGAGGTTCAGCAATGTGCTTGCGTCCTCATGAAGCAAATAGCGGTTGTTTTCTTTTATTCAATCAATGGCCCTTAGGTTGCAAATAACACGTCTATTTATAGACCCGGTACAATTACAAAGATACCACGTACCGTACCGCGAGGGCTTCACCCCCGCACTCCTAACCCACTTAACCCGAGCGCACCAAAAACTTGAGTATTCCTTTGATGGACATATTTCTCGCTCCGCAAAGCCTAAAGAACAATTGATGAAGTGCCTAATGAGGTGGGGGTAAGCCTCTTTATATAGCCCATACATCCAAGTCCTATTCGAACTAGGAATACTAGTCCCCAAAGGATTAGAACAATTGTAATCCTAGTTAAAATAGCTAGAATTTGTCCTTTTACAGTATATGAGCCATACTTGTAACGCCCTGGTTTTGGGCCTAGATGTTTTAGACGTTGAATCGGGCCGGTCGGGAACGGTTCAAACCCTTGAGGTTGGTTTAGGGAAAACCTAGTTCGTGATGTTTTAAAAATATGGAAAATATCTAAAAATCCTCATTTATTATATAAATGATTATGGTGAAAACAATTTTACAAAATGAGATTTGGAAATATTACATTTTGGTATAGTGACCAAAATGCAGTTTTTGCAAAAGTTGACTAGTGACTGTTTT
The DNA here is from genome assembly GCA_958450335.1 of Hibiscus tridactylites. Taxonomy (NCBI): domain Eukaryota; kingdom Viridiplantae; phylum Streptophyta; class Magnoliopsida; order Malvales; family Malvaceae; genus Hibiscus; species Hibiscus tridactylites. The sequence goes on along the minus strand of OY288289.1, from coordinate 18,269,316 downwards.
GTAAAGGATTGAAACTTTGAATCTTTAAGGAGCTAATTTTACCATTTGTTTTCATCAGATTTCTCTTTAATTTGAGAGCTTTTAACAATGATTTAATTAAAGAAATAAAAGAGAATTAAAAGAAAATTCAAATGTTGACTTTTTATAACCAACTTTACGATAGATTTTCTCTTTTCATTTTCTCTCAACTTCCAATCAGCCAAACACTTTTCTCTCCTCTGATTTTCATCTTGTTTGCTTGGATTTAATCTTCCAAAAGATTTCCTATCTTTGTTTCACCAAATCCTTTTGATTTTTGCTTTGGATTTTCAAGAAAACTTGCCAAAATTGAAGAGATATCAACCATTAGAGGTAAGCTTCGTCCTTCTCCTCTAATTATCAGTTCTTTACTGAAATTCTCAAGTTATCAATCCTTTGTTAATGATTTTTGAGTTGTTTTAATGTTATAAACATGAAATAGTTGTTGAATTCAAGATTCTTGATGAGATCTTGGTAATTTTCGTATTTCTATGTTAGGCTCTATTTTGAGGTTGATTTCTAACATATTTTGGATGATATTTGATGTTGAGAATGAGGTTTTAACAAATAAATTCTGAATAGGTTTGGGTTCCTAAGTTTGAGATACTAGATTTTTTTGTTTTTGAGGTGTTTTTGGTGATCTGCTTTTGCTGGAGGTATAAGGTTGTGTTTATGGTGATTTTTTATGTCAATTGAAGTTTTGAAAAGGTTAGAATTGATAGATCTTGGCTGGGCTTTGATTTGAGAAAATTTGGAAGTGATTTCGGTTATTTCGGATAGCTGAAATGCTAGTTTTGAGTAGAGCAGCGAGTTAGAATGAGTGGCTGGTGATTTTAATGCATGATGATGCATTAATCCTCTGCTCTTATGTGTAATGAATAGGGGAGACTTCATCGGACGCGTTTGGTGTTGATCTGGAAGTGTCGGAAGCCTAGAAATTGTTTCGGCCAGCAAGTGAAATGTTATCGGTGAGTGCAAATGGTTTTAGAAATGGTTTTCAAGATAGATTTCTAAAAGTTTCCATTGTTGTGTTGGTGATTTTAAAGCATGCCTCACCAAGCTATCGTGCTTACACCCTCTTTTACCAACAATGCAGATAATTGAGATATCTTGGGCAGCGAGGAGGCTTCGAGAAATCCAAGGAATAGATAAGCTTAAGTATGGTGTTATACTTTTACTCTAGTAATGATATATGGCAATGAGATTTGATGGTTTGTTTTGGGAGATGTGTTTTTGGACTCCCTGATGTTGATGCAAGTGTTATATGTGTTATTTGGTTTGTATAAGGCCTTTATATTTGTTTTGATGCTTTATCTTACCTTTTGGTATGTTTTTGGTTTATGGCTTGCTATGCTTGTGTTAATCAACCAAATGTTACCATGTGCTTGGAATTGCATGCTCATATGATTGAGTGGATGTCATAAACATGTTCATATGATTTGATGATAATTTGATGAAGTTTAATTCGATTTTGGGGCTAATTTTGGGACAGTTCTGGTATGCGTATCGATACTCGAGATTGTGTATCGATACGCATAAGCCAAACTTGTGCCTTTTTGAACAGGTGTATCGGTACGGATGGAAGGTGTTTCGATATAGGTTTGAAGGGCGTACCGATACGCGGGAGAGCGTATCGATACCCTTTCTACGATTTTGGTCACTGCCTTTCCGCTTATCGATACGGTCCCTAGGCGTACCGATACGCGACCGTTAATTCTGTTAATGGCATCTTTTAAAGTTTCAAAACATTATATTTTAGTCTCTGAACTTCATGAATGCAATTGAATGTGATTGGTTAGTCAGATTGTAATGAAAATTTACAGAGAAGCATGAAACATGACTAATTGAGTAATGGTAACCTTAAAATCAGAGAAGTCTTTAATTTCGAGGACGAAATTTCTTAAGTGGGGGAGAGTTGTAACGCCCTGGTTTTGGGCCTAGATGTTTTAGACGTTGAATCGGGCCGGTCGGGAACGGTTTAAACCCTTGAGGTTGGTTTAGGGAACACCTAGTTTGGGAAGTTTTAAAAATATGGAAAATATATAAAAATTATCATTTATTATATAAATGGTTATGGTGAAAACAATTTTTCAAAATGAGATTTGGAAATATTACATTTTGGTATAGTTACCAAAATGCAGTTTTTGCAAAAGTTGACTAGTGACTGTTTTGTAAAGGATTGAAACTTTGAATCTTTAAGAAGCTAATTTTATCATTTGTTTTCTTCAGATTTCTCTTTAATTTGAGAGCTTTTAACAATGATTTAATTAAAGAAATAAAAGAAAATTAAAAGAAAATTCAAATGTTGACTTTTCATAACCAACTTTACGATAGATTTTCTCTTTTCGTTGTCTCTCAACTTCCAATCAGTCAAACACTTTTCTCTCCTCTGATTTTCATCTTGTTTGCTAGAATTTTATCTTCCAAAAGATTTCCTATCTTTGTTTCATCAAATCCTTTTGATTTTTGCTTTGGATTTTCAAGAAAACTTGCCCAAATTGAAGAGAGATCAACCATTAGAGGTAAGCTTCATCCTTCTCCTCTAATGATCAGTTCTTTACTAAAATTCTCAAGTTATCAATCCTTTGTTAATGGTTTTTGAGTTGTTTTAATGTTATAAACATGAAATAGTTGTTAAATTCAAGATTCTTGATGAGATCTTGGTGATTTTCGTATTTCTATGTTACGCTCTATTTTGAGGTTGATTTCTAACATATTTTGGATGATATTTGATGTTAAGAATGAGATTTTAACAAATAAATCTCGAATAGGTGTGGGTTCCTAAGTTTGAGATGCTAGATTTGTGGTTTTTGAGGTGTTTTTGGTGATCTGCTTTTGCTGGAGGTATAAGGTTGTGTTTATGGTGATTTTTTATGTTGATTGAAGTTTAGAAAATGTTAGAATTGATAGATCTTGGCTGGGCTTTGATTTGAGAAAGTTTGGAAGTGATTTCGGTTATTTCGGATAGCCGAAATGCTAGTTTTGAGTAGAGCAGCTAATTAGAATGAGTGGCTGGTTATTTTAATTCATGATGATGCATTAATCCTCTGCTCTTATGTGTAATGAATAGGGGATACTTCATCGGACGTGTTTGGTGTTGATCCGAAAGTGTCGGAAGCCTAAAAATTGTTTCGGCAAGCAAGTGAAACGTTATCGGTGAGTGCAAATGGTTTTAGAAATGGTTTTCAAGATGAGTTCTAAAAGCTTGCATTGTTGTGTTGGTGATTTTAGAGCATGCCTCACTAAGCTATCGTGCTTACGCTCTCTTTTACCAACAATGCAGATAATTGAGATATCTTGGGCAGCGAGGAGGCTTCGAGAAATCCAAGGAATAGATAAGCTCAAGTATGGTGTTATACTTTTACTCTAGCAATGATATATGACAATGGGATTTGATGGTTTGTTTTGGGAGATGTGTTTTTGGACTCCCTGATGTTGGTGCAAGTGTTATATGGGTCATTTGGTTTGTAAAAGGCCTTTATATTGGTTTTGATGCTTTATCTTACCTTTTGGTATGCTTTTGGTTTGTGGTTTAAGCATGCTCCATTATATGCCTTGCTATACTTGTGTTAATCAACCAAATGTTACCATGTGCTTGGAATTGCATGCTCATATGATTGAGTGGATGCCATAAACATGTCCATATGATTTGATGATGATTTGAAGAAGTTTAATTCGATTTTGGGGCTGATTTTGGGACAGTTCTGGTATGCGTATCGATACTCGGGCTTGTGTATCGATACGCATAAGCCAAACTTGTGCCTTTTTTAACAGGGGTATCGGTACATATGGAAGGTGTTTCGATACGGGTTTGAAAGGCGTACCGATACACAGGAGAGCGTATCGATACCCTTTCTACGATTTTGGTCACTTCCTTTCCGCGTATCGATACGGTCCATAGGCGTACCGATATGCGACCGTTAATTCTATTAATGGCATCTTTTAAAGTTTCAAAACATTATATTTTAGTCTCTGCACTTCATGAATGCAATTGAATGTGATTGGTTAGTCAGATTGTGATGAAAATTTATAGAGAAGCATGAAACATGACTAATTGAGTAATGGTAACCTTAAAATCATAAAAGTCCATTTAATTTGTAGAAATTGCATTTTGGTCCCTAAATGTATAGTTTGTGCAATTAAACCCCTAAATGAAATCCGATCGTTGTGTCATTTCTGCCTATGCTCTTTGGTGATCACATAGGATGTAATCTGCATTTATAAAAGAAAAAAAAAGAAAAAAAATGTCGTCAATCAGAGTCGGCTTTAACGAGTTGGCTTTAGTTTTCCCCGTGTAATCACCTAGGTTCGGGTCAACTGTCTAGATCGGGCTAAGGGGGTTACAATACTTAACACATATGATGTCAAAGTATGACAAATATTATAAAACATTGATAATATCAATGTTTTGGTGTTCGTGGCTTTGATCCTTGATCCTAGGCACAAGTTGAATTATGTTGAATGGATTGTGCGAGATTCTTATGATGAAACAAAAGCCAATCTTTTGTGTCTCAATATTAAGATGGTGTTAAAATCTTTATTTGAAGCATATGCTTCCTCAATGCCTAGTTCAAAGATAAGTGGTACTTCTTCCTCCACTTCTACCTCTTTTTCCACTTTCACTCAAAGTGGGCGTAAGATTGACCTTCAACAACTCATGACTTCAAAATATCAAAGGGGTACGAGTTGTTCATTGACTAATGCAAACAAAAGTGAATTGGAGAAGTATTTAGAAGATGCTTGTGAGCCTCATGTTCCAAGTTTTGAAATCTTGCAATGGTAGAAAGATCAACCAAAACGATATCTCATTCTTCATAAGATGGCTAAAGATGTGCTTGCCATACCTATTTCGACTGTAGCTTCCGAGTCGGCTTTTAGTACGGGGGTCGCGTCCTTGATTCTTTTCGTACTTCATTGACTCTAAAAATGGTTGAAGTACTTGTTTGCACTAAAAATTGGTTATACACCTCTCGGTCACCTCTTATAATAGAGGAAAACTTGCTTGCCTTGGAAGAATTGGAGGAAGATTAGTTTAGATTCAATTACATTTTTTTGTTACTTATTTAATATTTAAACAAAAATTCATTTTTTAACTTTATTTTATTTTATGTGTTGTAGGCATGAAGAATTTAACTTTGGAGCAACCGGATATCATAATTGATGAAACAATTAATACTTTGGATGATTTCAAAAGTTTGGATTTTGAAATTATTTATTTTATCGTGTTTTTAAGACTCTTTTAGACTTGCTTTGTTTATTTTGAATCGCTTTTAGACTCATAGTATGTTTATTTTGAAACCTCTTGAGCATTGGACTCAAGTATTATAATGTTTTATTATGTTGGTTTTACTGTATGGTTGAAACACTAATTACTGGTATGTTTATTTTAAGACTCTTGGATATTTGACTTGGTTTAGGAGGTTTATTTTGCATTTATTGTTAAACAAGTTGCTTCAATTTCTCTCTTTTGACTTTATATTTTTAACATTGTCTGTTATAGTTGTTTATAGCTTTTGTAGATTCATCTAATCTATTTATTTCAAGGATTTGTCTTCTTCATGATGATGTTAGTTACTAGTTAGGAGTAATAAAAAATAGTTATTTTTTAGTTGTTTTAGATATAAAATTGAGTCAAATTATGTGGTGAAATTGACATGTAAAATAATATAAAGTAATATGTTCGGATCGAATTGGATAATCGGATACCTGATCCGAAATTTTAAGTATTTGAAATTTTGAATATCTAATTTTTTCGAATCAGATACGAATCACTACTTTAACTATTTGAAATTTTGAATGGCATCCGATATCCGAAATTAAACACCCCTAATAATAACATAACTAATTTCTTACCATTGGAGTTTGCAATTCTTGCTTGTATTTCACCTTGTTATCACAGTGGGTGAAAACGGCTCCAATGGGCCTTTTGTGAAACCCGAGACTGATGGGAGTATAAGTGGTGGATGCTTATTTATGGTTGAATTTTGGATATCGGTACAATATTTCCACAGCTAAAACTAACATCGGAATAAGTGAAAACAATTAACAATCTCATCTATTTATAGGCATGAGAAGTACATAATACATTAAACTTTAATTAATAAACATAATATTCTTAATGATAAAATAAATTAAATCTCTTAGTTAAAGTTCTTATAATTATAGACATCCACATAGATAAATATTAATAGCAGTCTACGCTTTTATCAGAGGAGACTATTGTTGGTTCCTGAAATAAGTCAACTCCTTTTAAAAATAAAGTTACAACATAACGGATCATAAATTAAATAAAACTTGAACTCGTAAATTTCCAAAATTAAAACGAAGGGTAATTGATTAGGTATTAATTTTGGGCATTGTGGGGTTCTAATCCTTTCCACACGTAACCGACTACTGAACCCGTTCTTTAATTTCACAGACCAAATCTCGTTATTTTAGTAAAAATATTTTTTATTAAATTAACTCAATTTTAAGTAGTTCAGTTTCTCCTCGAAAATGATTGATGGCGACTTCCGTTTTAACCTATTTTTAAAACCCGTCGGTTTTAAGGATAGTTCTGACACATGTCCTTAATTTTAAAAGAATGTTAATGTTAAATTTATTGTTATGGTTTAATTTTAAAGAAAGTTAAAGGGTTTTAGGCTAGATTTGTGGAGTTCAATGCACTTTATGATGAAAACGGACATCAAAATTGCGTTTAGGAGACAAAGAGGAAGTGAAATGAGAATTTTGGGTTCAACGATCGTCGATGGTAACTAGAGATGACCGACAACCGATAGTGGATGGTTTTGGTCGATTACATGGATTAAATTGATATTTTATCTGTAGTTCAATGGTCAAATTCATATTTTATCTAATGTTTAGAGCTAAAATTATTATTTATCTAAATTTTAAGGGTAAAATTATAAATTAACCCTTTTTGCTAACATGACACGATATTAAACAAGCATTTAACATCTCAGTGACCAAAAGGTGATAAACAATAACGTAAATGACCCAAAAAATTATAAAACGATAATATAAGTGACTAAAACATTACTTTCAAATTCAATGAGTAAAATTAAACACTTAGGGTGTGTTTGGTTCACGGAATGTAAGATTACCTTTGAGAATGAGATTCCTGGGATGTAACATTATATTGAGAATATTACATTACCTTGTTTGGTTTATTTGGCAGGAATGTAAGATTACTGTGTTTGGTTGGAGAAATATAAGATTACCTAAAAGTAAAATTTACCAAAATATTCATGTGTCATATTTTCTTTTTAACATGTTACACTTTCAATAGTAAGTTAAAAATATCTACATAAAAAATTATAGAACTATTTTTGTTATACTATCTAAAATTTGCAAAAACCATATATTTATTATATTTTTAATATAGTTATTAGATTAAAAAATTAAATAAATTTTTATATTTGAATATTTTCTTTACTCTCTGTTAAAATAATTTTGTGAATTTTCAATTGTAAACATTTAATATGTTCATTTTCTTAATTTTTTATGATAGATTGTCAAATAAATTAAGATAAATCTAAAAATTGTATAATATTGATAAAAATTTAGATCATAAATTTAACATACTAAAATGTTTTATAATATGATAAACATCTTATAAATCAAAGAATAAAAGTAAAAACATCAATTACAAATTTATTAATTCTCATGCAATATGCAATCCAGCATATAATCTATAAGCATCATAAATATAATATTCATAAAAATACATTAAACACTAAAATAATATTTAAATTAGTCTAACACCATTTTAATATTAAATTAATATTAACAAAAAATATTTAATTAATTTACACCACAAATAAATAATCATCTAATTAAAAATTCAAATAAAAGATCTATATGAATAAAATTCATTAACTTAGGGGCAATATAATCCAAATGGGTGAGAATTGACAAATATCTAAGAAATTAGTGTGGGAATGACATTCTTACCGTTTAGGGGGAAAGTGACACTATTGCGAAAAAATTATTACCCTATAAGAGAAATACTCTCAAACCAAACAAGTGAATGTTAATCCGAAAAAATTATTACTTTTAATAATATTTTTTTTTTTTTTTGCGAATCAAACGCCCAGTTATGTGATAGACGAGAAAACGGTTTCGTTCAACAATGCAATATAAGGCAACATAACAGCATACATAAAGTTTTCCTAATAACAAGTTAGAGGCGCATGATAAGAGCATTAATACAACATATAGAGTAGTTTACATGGATTTTGTTTTAAACGCCTCATTTTGTTCCAAATTCTAGTGTTTAAATATCGGCCACAGATGATGCGAATCCAATGGTAAAACCAAAGCCGATGCATGTCAACTCATGTTTGTTTGCATCCAACATCTTCATTTTCAGAGAGTATGAGCCCTGCACAAGCACAAGGTTATAATTTGTCAGAGGTTGATTATGGTGAAAAAGAATCCTTATCAGATCACAGCTCCATAGGATGGAATTAAAATTGAGAAGCAAACTCAAGTAGCAGTTGTTAGAAGAAAAATGACATACATATGCAGATGATGAAGGACCTTTTTCTGATAGACACAAGATGTGCAAAATTAAGCATTAGTCATAGTCTCAATTAGCTCTTTATTATATTGTGTTTAACAAAGAACAGTAAAGAAGGAATGGGGGACTTATTTCTAAGCAAAGACCAACAATATTAACTTTTTGATATAACAAAAATAAGGGTCCTTTAAAACTGCTAATTCCTCCTGAGCACAAAAAGATTGGAACAGGGCATTTTAACTCTAATGGGTATGCAAGAAAACAAGAAAAATGCAACGATTAATGAGAAGTTAAGTTTCAGACTTACAGGAGGGGTAAATCCAGGCAAAACTTGGGAATGAGAAACCACAAAATCACCAGTAGACACAGGGCAAGATGTCTCATCGCAAAGGTCATGAGTCTCACTGTGAATGCTCCATCCAAAATACGAAACCTCGATCACCAATTTCCCCCCATTGATCGCTGAACCTGTACATCATTAAACAAAACAAAGTTCGCCTTCAATTAAAACAAAGTTATTCCATACATTGGAAGGAACATACCGCCATACCCATGTTTTGTATGTGCCGAACTTATATGGTTTCTAGCATCAAATAACATCTATCACCAATTAACAAATAGACTATAAGAAAAACATTGATTGTTACCTGTTGTTGCAGTGATAATGAAGGTAGCCGGCATCCCCCGGACGACCGGGTTAGGCGAAATCTCGACACCTTGAACCTTTACATCATACTCAGCTTGCTTATCTATATTACAATTCATAGTTGTTTTACAGATTAAAAAAAAATCTAGCATTGAAAGCTAAAAGTATCAATAAATAACTTTCTTGTTCAAAATCAATTTAATTTCAAAAAAGCGGCGAAGCTTAGGGTTTAGAGAAACCAACCGCAGTAGCTAACGTCTTTGGCGACGGTCAACGGAACAACTAGAATCAACGACAGGAGCAAGACGGGTGCAATGAACCGGTTGCACTGGATCATCTCCATTTGGTTTCGATTTTACAGAAAACTAAAGTTTGACCTGGAATATAGATATTTATAATTGAAGTTTGCGGAGATTTTGAGGATTTGTTCTGTTTGTTGTTGTTTTTTGTTTTGGAACTGTTAATTTGTTCTGTTTGTTGGAAGAGAGAAGAGTGGTGGAAATGAAGGGGAAGTCTTTATTGGAAAGAAAGGTTTGAATAGTTGTTTGGAAGAGATCTGGGACGGGGAGGTTTGAATAGTTGTTTGGAAGAGATCTGGGACGGGGAGGTTTGAATAGTTGTTTGGAAGAGATCTGGGACGGGGATGATTTGTTACTTGGACGAACAAGACTGCCGAGTGACGTTAGGTGAAGGGGTATTCTTTATTTTTAAATGAAAATCGGTTTCGTGATCCAAGGGGCATCCTTTTTCCTCTTTTTTTTTTAGGCTTAATGCACAAAATATCCCTAAAGTTTACCACTTTTCTCAACTTGGTACTTAACAGTGTAGCTCTGATCTTGAAAATTAGAGAGTCCCAAAAACTAAGGGGGATCAACGGTTCGCCTGTCTTCTTCAGTGAACGAACAGATTTCTAGTGGGACTTCTTCAATCCAAACGACATCTTGAGTTGCTGAGAGACCCAATTTTGCCAAGGTATGTGCGGCTTTATTCGCATTTCGAGGAACGTAGCTGAGGTTGCATCGATTGAATTGATTTTTCATAAATTTTTCATTACTAATATGTGTGCTTATCTCAGAATAGTCAGGGTCTGGGCGTCGAAGATTTTCAATGATGGGTCGTGTATCTCCTTCCAGTATAATTTGGGAAAAACCCATATCAATCGCGAACTGAAGATCGTGGGTAGCAGCCAAAGCTTCAGCTGAGAAGGGGTTAAGTATCCCAGTATTGCAACGGTAACAGACTCCTAAAACCTGCCCTCTTTCGTCTCTGATTATAATACTTGAGCATGATTTTTTCTCTGATGCTTTGAAGCTGGCATCAAAACTGACCTTGACCAATGGTGCGGTGGGTGGGTTCCAAGTCGTGTTATCTCCAGGCAAGGATTGCAGTGGTCTCATGAGGGCTGTGTTCAGTTCAGTATTGTAGATGTGAATGAAAGTAAGGATTTCAGTAATTGTTTGCTTTTTTTCCTTCGTGATATAACTTGTTTCGAGCATACCAAATGGACCATATAGTGATTGTAACTATTATGTGTTTTGACTTTGATAGATTAGCAAAAATCCAGGCTAATCAATCTTTAAAATTTAGAGAGTTGACATGCGGTGACCAAGTAATACTTAGACCTCTCCAAATTTTATAGGCAAACTGACAATCTCTAACAATATGTTTTCCGGATTTCAGGGTAGCACCACATCTGAAACATGATGAGTCTTGAGCAATTCTTTTGAAACACAAATTCTGCTTTGTAGGTAAAAAATTGTGCAAAAAATTTCAAAGGCATATTTTGATTTTAGAGGGACAAGGGATTTGCCAAATTTGCTTGAAAATACATTATGTGGAGGTGTTGTTAGAAGTATTAATAAGTCTCTTGTAACCATTTCTGACTGAGTAAATCCCTAATAGTTCCCCTGACCAGACTTGAAAGTCATCTTCTGTTCTGCGAGGAAGTTCAATCTTTAAAATAGCTTCTGCATCTCTCGAATTAAAAACATTTGTAATTCCCGATTCATCCAACTTGTTGTTGCTTGCCTAAATGATGTCGAAAACCAATTAAACATTATCATTCAGAAGGGAATTGATTCTAGGATTGTTTAGGTCTGGAAGCCAAGGATCCTCTTAAATAGAGATTTTTCTACCTGAGCCAACTCTTCATTTAAAACTCGTGATTAGGAGGCCTTTTGCACTCTATATGCTCTTCCAAATTAGCGAGGGTCGAGTGCCAAGTCTCGATTCCAAAAAAGTAGCATCTTTGTAGTACTTGGCTTTTAATATTCTACCTACTAGAGAAGATGGATTTGTTAGGAGACACCAACCTTGTTTTGCCAGGAGAGCGATGTTGAATTTTCCCAATTCACGAAATTCCATACCTTCTGATTCTTTCAACTTACAAAGGAAAGGCCAATCACACCAGTGGATACCTCTTTTCTCTTTCGATTTCTGCCACCAAAATCTAGAAGCTATTACCTCCAATTCTTTACAAAAAAATTTAGGTAAAAGGAAGCAGGACATACCATACATAGGTAAAGATTGAAGAACTGACTTGATGAAAATTTCTTTACCCCCTGCAGAAAGGAATTTAGTGCTCAAACCTTCAGTGTAGTAGTTAAATTTGTCTCTTATATTAGAGAAAGAAGCATTCTTGTTACGACCAATAATAGCAGGAATACCCAAGTATTTCTCTAAGTTTTTAGTAACTGAGACTCCCAAAATGTGTTGCACATCGATTTTATTGAAGTCAATTACATTGGAGCTAAAAAAACACCACATATTATGCATAGTTAATTAACTGACCCGAGACTGCTGCATAATTCAGAAGAATTTGTTTTATGGTAGCAACTCCCGTGGCTCTAGCATCTCCAAAAATAAAGTAGTCATCTGCAAAAAGTAGATGGGAGACAGTAGGAGCTCCTCTTGCAATTTTGATGCCAATTAAACTGTCATTTAGAGAGGATATTCGAAGGAGGGAGGAGAGACCTTCACTGCAAAGAAAAAAAAGGTAAGGGCTTAAAGGGCCACCTTGCCTTAAACCTCTGCCGGGAATAATTTGCTCTCCAATAGTACCATTTAGGATAACTGAGTAGGACACTGACGATATGCGATTAATGATTCGGTGAATCCGGTTTCGAGAAAAACCCATCTGGTACATGACTGCTTCAATAAAGTTTCATTCGACTCGATCATATGCTTTGCTCATATTGAGTTTCAAAGTAAAATATCATTTCCTCCCTATACGTCTATTTTTCATAAAATGAATAGTCTCATATGCTGCCACTATGCTATCAGAGATAAGTCTTCCAGGGATAAATGCACTATGTGCTTCATCAACACAGAAATGCAACACATCTTGGAGCCTGTTGGCTAGGGCTTTCGCAACAATTTTGTAAAGGACGTTGCATAAGCTAATTGGTCTGAATTGAGTCATAGAAGATGGTTCTTTGACTTTAGGAATTAAAGCAATATGGGTATGGTTGATGCTAGATAAGGCCCTCTCCCCTTTAAGTAAATCAATGCAGAAGTGAGTGATGTCCTTTCCAATGATATGCCAAAATCTTTGGTGAAAAACAGCACCAAGTCCATCAGCCCCACAAGCCTTCAATGGGCTCATCGATTTGATTGCTTTAAGAATTTCCCCTTCTTCAAAATCACAGTCAAGGTCAATATTCATTTCTGGTGTAATACATCGATTAATTCCTTCAAGAATGGACTCTACCGAAGTGGAGCCTTAAGTATTAAAGAGATCCTTGAAGTAGTTTGTGGCCACTGTTGACATTTCCTGTTCATTTTCAACGAGTAAACCTTGATTGTTTGTGAGCTTTAAGACCCTATTGGTTTTCCGTCTTTGGAAAGCAAATTTATGAAAAATGTCGTATTCTGATCACCATTCTTTAACCAATTTGCTCTAGCTCTCTGTTCCCAATAAATCTCCTCTTTATCCATTTCTATATTCAATGATAGTTGTACTTCCAAAGTTTCCTAGAGAGTATCATCAGATGGGTCCATTTCAGTAAGGTCAGACAACCTATTTTTAAGATCATTAACCGTTATTTTTTATCCCGTTTAAGTCTCTTGAACCATGAGTCCAAGCCATTCTTCACATTATTCAATTTGACTAAGATATGGCCAGTAGAACTCTCACATATTCTGCGGACTTCATTTTCACAAGAATCCTCTAAGAGCCAAGAAGCTTCAAATCGAAAGGGCCAGTGGCGTTGGTTATGACTTGCGAATTTAGTATCGAGTAACAATGGACAATGGTCGGAAAATGAATGAAATAAATGGGAAAGTTTATAATCAGGGAAGATATCGAACCATTTGGATGTGGCCATATCTCGATCCAATCGTTCTCTGATGTTATTTGTGGGGAGTCGCCCCTTTTGCCAAGTATACCAAGTTCCAGAGTAGCCTAAATCAGAAAGTGAACAATCGACAAGAGCATCGCGAAAATTACTCATTTGTCTTGTACTACGGACCCAACCTCCTTGTTTTTCAGAGGCATAAAGGATTTCATTGAAGTCTCCAATAGCCATCCAAGGAAGTTCAGGGAAATTATTAAGAAGCCGTAAGAGATTCCAAGAATCCATCTGATGTGATTCCTCGGGTGCCCCATAAAAACTCGTGCAGCGCCAAGTATGTCCATCCGAATCATTTTCTAAAATGAAGTCGATATGTCACGGAGAAAAGAAACGGAGAGAGATATTACAATTATTTTTCCAACCAAGGGCTAAACCACCACTACGACCAATAGAGCTAACTTCAATACCGTTCGGATAACCCAAATATCGGCATATACTCGCCATTTTATTATCATTAAGTTTTGTTTCAATAAGAAAAATAACATTTGGGTTTATGTCTCGTAACATATTTCGGAGACGACGGACAGTCTGGGGTTTCCCCAAGCCCCGGACATTCCAACTGAGGATTTTCATTTTCCTCGGCGGGCCTGATCCATCAAGCCGGCCGATAAATTGGAGGAGGGACCCACAGAGGTATCCTTTAGTTCAAAAGCTGAATCTTGTGAAGAAGAACCAGCATATTGAATGCTAATTTTTCTTGGACGTTTATTTCTATCAGCTTGCTCAATTGGGTTGTCTTCATTTTCTAGGCCCATTTGGACATCCATGATTGGGAGGGCTGTAAGAGATGTAGCTGAATTAATTTTTGTATTATGCTGAACTTGGAAACTTTCCACATTTGTAGCAATTACTTGAGGAGAGCATTTTTACCATAATTAATTCCCTCAAAATGTGTCATTATCATTCCCCAAAAATTATTCTGATTTAGTTCTTGTGAATTGCCTGGAATGTCGCCCCAATTACTGTTGATTGTTTATGGATCGTCGCAGAGCCAAATGCTGCTCTGCACCACCCTGCGTGGAGGATCTCAGAGAGAAATATCCCAATTGAAAACAATATTTTCAGGAGCAAGAATTAAGCGAGCAGGACATAGATTTTCCGCAAGGCCCAATCGACCACAAAGGAAGCAGAACGTTCGAATCTTTTCATACTGAAACTTGGCATAGACTTAAGAACCATTCTTCAAAGCTAGTTTTTTCCATCTTTTCAAAGGAAGAGTGGAATCAAACTAGACTCTTATCCACATAACCCTTTGAAGATTGAAAGGATTGGAATTGGCCTCATATTCTAGAAACTTACCAATGAAATCACCTAGTTGTTTGGCCACCGACAGAGACATGAAGCCAATAGGTAAATCATGAATTAGGACCCATAGTTTTAGGAAATGAAGAGGGGCACTCATTGGATCTTCTCCAGGTTGGAGACGATGAAGAATCAACAAATTACTGTTAAAGAACCAAGGGCTGCCATTATCAATTCTCTCAACATCCATAATATGAAATAAGCGAAACAGGAATCTCCGCTCCCTAAATCAGTGATTGAAATACCTCCAAGGGGTCTCCATACATTTGCAAGAGTATTTCTCATGGATTCAAAGTGAATCACACTTGAAGTTAGGAATAGGCCCACAAAGCAGTTGATAAAGCTAATAGTGGGGGGTTGTTGATCAGCTTCAATCGGAATGGCTTCATCTTCTTTTTCCTCAATGGTCAAGTTTACGAGGCAGGATGAAACATCAGCCATGATTATGAAGAAGATTTGGAGAGTGTGTCAATAGACAAATGCATCAGGATGTGTCAAGAGACAGAGATATATACTAGAACAAAAAATCTGGGCAGAATCAAATAATATCAAAAGAATTTGATGTGATCGAAGAAAATCCTTTAGAGGGCATTAGATATCAAACCATTAACACTTACATTTTAGCATACCATCGTCGAAATAGTTCTCTCACAATTTTAATCCAGAAAGTGTTATATCATCAACAATGTTGAAAGCTATACAATCGAGCATATTAAAAGAAAAAAAGCTATACAATCGACCATATTAAAAGAAGAAAAAAAAGCCTTCGTTACATTCTAACACCCAACGAGCTAGTACATGGTTGGCCTCAACAATGGCTCTATCCCACCCATTTTGATGCCTTCTGCAAATGCTCAAGCTTCAGCCGTTTCTGCAGTCTGAACCCCATGGAGAATTTTTGCACATCCATCAACTATAAGTCCATAAGAGTCATGAGCCACAACACATGTTTCAGCAATGTACGCCTCATCAACATTGACCTTGATGATGTTTTCTGCAAGACAACACCGCGACATGATGCAAATAGGGATCAAGGGCAGCAAGCTATGAAGCACGGGGACACCACCTCAAGGCCCGCATCCCTAAGACGGGAACAGTCAAATCTGTATCAGGTACGGTCAACGTTTATTGGGGACGTACCCGAGGACCTATCCAAATATATTTACTTAAAAAATGAAAAATAAAACCTTCATCTTCTATGTGAGCAAGGTTTTAAAAACCATTAAACTAATCCAAACTTAAAAAGCTCAAGGATAATTAAACTAAAAAACAATCCTTAAAAAA
The DNA here is from genome assembly GCA_958450335.1 of Hibiscus tridactylites. Classification (NCBI taxonomy): domain Eukaryota; kingdom Viridiplantae; phylum Streptophyta; class Magnoliopsida; order Malvales; family Malvaceae; genus Hibiscus; species Hibiscus tridactylites. The sequence goes on along the minus strand of OY288289.1, from coordinate 18,253,193 downwards.
CTACTAAATTAAACACTCCACCTAAAAACTATAAACTTAACACTTAATCTCAGTCAAAAGGCCAAGACTATATTGCTTCCTTGTTCTATCTGATAAATGCCTATTTATAGGCTGCTTTCTCTCCTTGCTTTATGTATCTTAAGGATGTGGAATATTAGGTGCGTAATGTATTTGTAACCTGTTTTAACGTTTAATCACTCAAGCTTTAAATAGGAATGGATAAATATCTATTTCAGCCATGTCATCTTTTAATTTTATTATTTTAGTCATTGATTTTCTATTTATTTAGAATGTAAAGTTAAATTTTCGCTCAATTTAGTCATTTAATTTTAGTAATCTCTTAATGTAAGTGTTAAAAAGTAATTTAAAATTATTAGAAGTGAATTTAAATAACTACAATTATAATTATTGTTTAATACAATTATAATTTTAGTCCACTGTAAATTTTAATATTTTTTATTATATATATTAAAATTTATTTTATATTTGTCGTACCCTCGCGGTACTCGTACCCTCTAATTTTGAAAATTATTGTTTTTTGCCCCGTCCCCGTATCTATCCTCGTATCTTTAGGCAACAAGAAAATTAGAGGACATTAATTGAGCATAATGCACCACAACAGAAACATGTAATAGCACAGAATCATGGACCAGCTTGTTTCTTCTATGCCAAAGATTTCACAATAAACCAAAAACAAAGTAAATTGTTCTCTATCCATCTTTTGAACACAAAGTTCCATCTATTCTTTGTAGTTGTTAACATGATTGGAAGGAAGCAGATCCGAGAAGTTGCACAGATAAAAAGCCTCCCTTAACATTGTACAATCTCTAAAACTATGTAGGCAAGATTCCAGACCATTATCCTTTTTCCTTTCACTTTTTGATGAATGGCACCTGCAAATAAAAATTTGGGTAAACTACATAAATAGTCCTCCAACTATCAATCGATTCTTTTTGTGTCTTTTGATTATCAAAAGTTACAAACTGATTCTCCAACTTAAAAAATAACAAATTAGTCCAATACCGTTAAAAATTTAACAACTGATGATGTGGCAGCTAACAAAAATATCATAATAACACATTTAGTCCTCAATTTTACACTTTGTTTAAAATTGGTCCTACTTCTATAAAATCATCCCCAACATTTTAATTTTCTATCAATTTAGTCTCTCTTACTCCCCTCACCATCTTCCTCCACCACCTTTGCTCGTCTTCTCTTCCTTACTCCAGGGATTACAGTGAATCAAAACTTGTAAGATTTTAAGAAAAAACACAACTACTCTGTAACAAAACAAGAAACAAGATTTAAATTTGATATATACATCTAATCAGCAATGAAGCGAGATTTAAGAAAAACAATTAAAAAAGATTTTAAAAACCAAAACCAACCTAACAGTGGCCCTTTGTACCTGATCTGTTACCTTTTTGTGCTTGTGACAATTGGTTGTGTGGGTTATTTTCATCGTCATCCCATTTATTCTCATGTTAAAGTGTCACTCCCACAGTCCCACTCAACAAAATCCAGGTCCATCCTCATCTCTCTCACAGCATGGATGTAAGTGAATTGAGTTTTGTGTTTCTTTTCTTTTGGTTTTGTTTTGCGGTTACAGTGATGAGATAATGATTTTGTTTTTTTAGGGGGTAGGATTAGTGTACAAGGAACCATGTTCCGACTTTTGGCAGTTGGGATTGGAACAACGACCTCCCTTTTGCTCAGTGTTTTGAATCAGCTCGACAACCTAAGTTTCTTCATTACACCTACTCTCAGGAATGGGATTTACACGTCGCTGGTGATCATTATGAAGACGACGTCCTTACCCCTGCCATGATTGTGGTTCCTCGCTCAAGAGTAACCACTAACAAGTTTAGACTTGTTCAATTTCATCTGATTTTTGGGGGGTTTTTTGTTTGTTAGTCTGTTTGCACGTAAATTTGAGATTCTTTTGTTTTCTTCTCTCATTTTCATAATTAAATTTGGTAGTGCTGATATATTGAATTGTTCATGAAAAGCAATTCCTGCTCTGGCATTTCTAAAGTCAATTTAATGCGAGCAGAGTCCATTTCTTATTTCAAAAACTCATGGATATGGAATTGTGATAAAATGATGATGAGTTGATAGACATATATTCAATTTGAGATTTTTTTTGTTGTAATAATGATTGGAAATCTTGGAGGTTGGAGTAAGACAACCGCGTATCAAAAAATGAAAAAAGAAAAGCTGGGAAGAACCAGCAAGCCAGACGGCTCTCATGGCGAGGCCAACGTCCAAACCTGTTGATGAAGACATGTATAAAATCTCACCAGACCTCCTTTACGCTAAACCCAAAAAGGTAGCCCCACTCCCCCATTACTATGAATTCAAAACTTTACAGTGTCAAGTTGGTTTTATAGAATTAAGAACAAATTAAAACAAAGTGTAAAATTTGAGGATAAAATGTGTTATTATGTCATTTTTTGTTAAATGTCATATCAGCCATTAATTTTTTAATGATATTGGACTAATTTTTTATATTTTTTAAATTAGGAGACCAGTTTGTAACTTTTGATAGTCAAAGGACTTGTAACCTCCTCGTCCCGGTCCGGACGCTTGACCAGTCCGAGTGGGCCACACGGGGAAAACCGAAGCGAAACCCGTTAAGGTTCCTCCTCGGTTAACGACCCAGAAAATTTCTTTCTAATTTAATCTTCTCTAAATGCACATTTAATTCCTATGTGATCACAGCAACGGAAGACAAGCATTCACGAAGCAATAACTCGAACAACCTAAACAAAACAGTCCATTTTATGTGATTAAACAGGTCGTTTCGAAACACCCTCAAGGTGTATCGAAACGCCTTGACCTGGTCAACATTTCTAAGCCTACTCGAGGAGACCGTATCGGAACGGAGGTCATCCGTTCCGAAACACCCTTCCTGGTCAACATCTCGTGGTCAACGAGATTTGACCGTTTCGAAACTCCATAGACCCGTTTCGGAACACCTTCATCTCGCCAATTTCTCAAAATTTCAGTAGCGAAAGTGTACCGAAACGGCCCCTACACGTTTCGAAACGCTCGGCCAAAACAAAGGGGACCGTATCGAAACAGGGTAACCCGTTTCGAAACGCCCTCTGCCTGCAAATTGGTTTTGGCTGATTTAAGGCACAAGGGTGCCCCTAAACCTCACTAAAACCTCCAACAATGCACTAACAACAATCCTAAGGCAAACCAACATATAAGTATGCTTGAACATCATTATAATAAGGCTAAACACTAAGGCACAACATCACAAAGCCATACATCCATACATATCATTAAAGGTGTTAGGCTTCAACATAGCCAACACTTAGACAATCCTAGGTAGCAAAATACTAACATGGTTACAAGCATGGCATACATCCCAAAAGCCAATTAACAAGCACAAACGAGGAGTCTAACATGCTCCTAAACAACATCAACAACAACATAATTCAAAAGCATCATAACACGATTACATGTCCCATTGCTTGACCATTACATCATAATTAAAATGTTCATACTTGGTAGCTAAACAAGCACCACGAGCACACTTGGAGGCCCCCTTCTTGCACCTAGCAACCCACGAACTAAGGATCTGCATTGTCGAACAAAAAGAGAGCGTAAGCAATAAGCTTAGTGAGGGTAAGTTCTTTAAAACCAAACCTCGACAATGCAGGGTCCAAGCACGATCTCAACCAAGGTAAATACATAATTACCAAGGATCCTCAAGAGCCAAATGTTAAAGATGCATGAACAATATTCAATTATATGCCATGCTCATCAAGCTCTATTTCACAACATATGTAAACACATAAAAGCATCCAAGTAGAAATCACATTCTACAACACATTGATACACATATCAATCAATATTGGCACCTAGCTATGACCCGAATACGCGGATAAACACGTTGGAACTCACATCCAACAACCACTTTACCTCGCGATGGGATTACACTCATCACCGGTCTCGCGGAGGGGATTCCACTCATCCTCACGCCCTGTCGATGGGATTCCACTCATCACCGACTATATAAATACAATTTCCGGGCGAACCCGTACTCCTCCTTGGTGACTCAACGCCACCAAGGCCACGCGCGAATTTAGACTCATGTGTACACACTAACATCCTAATGATCGATCATTTGTACTCAAGCATACTAGTGCCAACATTTAACTCATTCCATATTATTCATTTCAATCAATTCCGTGCTTAGCACGTACTCACCATGATCACAATCATGAACCATTTCCATGCATGCCATAAGCATCACAAGTCATGCCTCATCTCACATGTATAACACATTATACATAAATGATTATATCACAAATATTACGAGGCATATTCATCAAATACAAGTTCAACCAATGGCTCTAGTTAAGTTTAGGATTAGGCTACCACCCAATCCTAACTCTAGGTGGGTCCACCAAGCCTGACCTAGTCCACATGCTCGAACCAACCATTTAAAAACCACTTTAAACATTTAACCACTCAACTAAGCTTCCAAGCTCCAAGCCAAGCAAGCAACCACCCTCAAGCTTCCGGATTTCCTATCGATGCTTCACCAACACAAGTTCCCGCTTCTAAACAACCTCAACACAATTCAAACAACCTCAAATCAGCCCAAGCATCAAAGTACCAACCCGGAACACAATTCAAACACAAATTACAATGTTTCAAGCCATGAACAACCCCACTTTTAACCAAACTCGGGCAGCCCCAAAACCTCTTCCAAAATCCATGTTTCCAACAACTTTTACACCCACAAATGATCCCAAATCGACCCCTAACCATAGTACCACCATTAGACTATCAATTCCCACCTAAAACAACCCCCAAAACTCACCCAAAACCCTCCAAAAACCCCCATTTATACCCAAATTCGGGAATTGCTCAAAATTAAGAAAAATTCATATATGTTGAACCATTTAACTCCTATACTTCATAACTAACCATATTAAATCAAAACATTAAGCTTAACAATATAAAGTTTCCATTTTTAATCAAAATCTTCAAAACTCCATTTTCCAAAACTTTAACGAAAATAGAAACTAATGGTACTTTTGAAGAGAGGGAGTTGATGAGAAGTCAAAAACGGTGTTACCTTTCAAAAACAAGTTGAAACGAAGGAGGAATGAAATGGAATAGTGATTGTGTAGAGAGCTCTCTCTTTTCATGTTGGGGTGTTTTGAAGAAGAAGGTGAGTAGTGAAAATTGGGTGTTTTGTTTTGTTTTAATTTAAAGGCCCAAAGACCATTTTGCCCTTAATGAAATGGGATATTCACAAGAGCATATAATCCATGGCTATTTGGGGTTTAATCTCAAAATACGGTCACACAACTAATTAATTTGAAAACGAAACCCGGAACTTTATTTTAATTATAAAACCGAACCCGAAATAATATTAAAACATTATTTTCACCTAACCCCTAAACTCGGGTGTTACAACTCTCCCCCACTTAAGGAATTTTGTCCCCGAAATTACCTGATGGAAACAAATACGGAAACTGCTAAACCATATCAACCTTCCTCTCCCACGTGGCCTCTTCCATACCTATATGTCTCCACAACACCTTAACCAACTCTATGGTCTTACCACGCAACATCTTGCTATCAGAAGCAAGTATCTCAACAGGCTCTTCATTATAAGACAAATCCGGATTCAACTCTATCTCCTCTACGGGCATAACATGAGAAGGATCTGACCTATATCTCCTAAGCATCGACGCATGAAAAACATCATGGATCTTCTCTAACTCGGAAGGTAACCTCAAACGGTAAGCTACAGGCCTAATCCGTTCAACTATCTCATACGGACCAATGAACCTCGGACTCAACTTGCCCTTCCGGCCAAATCTCATTACCTTCTTCCACGGAGATACTTTCAGAAACACTTTCTCACCCACGGAGTACTCAATCTCTTTCCTCTTCAAATCCGCATAAGACTTCTGACGATCGAAAGCTGCTTTCAAACGGTCACAAATCAACTTCACTTTGTCGGTAGTCCCCTTAAGCAAATCCGGCATAGGTAACAATCTCTGACCTGTTTTAGCCCAACAAATCGGAGTCCTACATCGTCTACCATACAAAGCCTCATAGGGAGCCATCTGAATACTAGACTGATAATTGTTGTTGTAAGCAAACTCAACTAACGGTAAGTGCTTCTCCCAAGAACCCTGAAAGTCAATCACACAACAACAAAGCATATCCTCTAGAATCTGTATCACTCGCTCTGACTGCTCATCGGACTGCGGATGATAAGACGTACTGAAATGCAAACGGCTACCTAGAGCACTATGCAAGCAACCCCAGAATCTCGAAGTAAATCTAGGATCTCTATCTGAAACAATAGACTTCGGAACTCCATGAAGTCTCACAATCTCGCGGATGTACAAGTTTGCCAACTTGTCTAAGGAATCCGTAGTGTTCACTGCTAAGAAGTGAGCACACTTAGTGAACCTATCAACAATCACCCGCACGGAATTCTTCTTCGAAGGAGACAAAGGCAACCCCGATACAAAATCCATGGTGATCCTCTCCCATTTCCATTCCGGAATCTTCAAAGGCTATAACAAACCTGAAGGAACCTGATATTCTGCCTTCACTCTCTAACAAACCATACAACGGCTCACATACTCGGCTACATCCTTCTTCAAACCAACCCAGAAGTAATCATTCTTCAAGTCATGCTACATTTTGGTATTACCCAGATGCATAGAAAAGGGACTCGAATGTGCTTCACTCAGAATCTGACGTCTCAACTCAACATCTTCTAGTACAACAATTCTATCTCTAAAGCACAACAAGCTCTCACCACTGAAACTATACTCGGTCGGTCTTCATTCGGCTATGTCCTGAACATGAGGAACTAATGTCACATCTTGCAACTGATTCTATCTAATCAATTGAATCAAAAGAGGCTTCACTTGCAACTCGGTGATCAAACCACCATCATCGGACACACTCAATCTAGCAAACATAGATCTCAACTCAACGGCCACTTTTCTACTCAAAGCATCGGCTACTACATTTGCCTTACCCAGATGATACTCAATGGTCAAATCATAATCTTTTAGCAACTCAAGCCATCTTCTTTGTCTCAAATTCAACTCTTTTTGTGTCATCAAGTACTTCAAGCTCTTGTGATCGGTGTAAACTATACACTTCTCACCATACAAGTAATGACGCCAAATCTTCAATGCAAACACAACCGCGGCTAACTCTATATCGTGAGTAGAATAGTTCTTCTCATGAATCTTCAACTGTCTAGAAGCATAAGCAACAACTCTTCTTTCTTGCATCAAAACACATCCTAAACCTACGTAGGAAGCATCACTGTAAATCACAAACTCTTTACCTAAAACAGGTTGCACTAACATTGGAGCATTTGTCAAAGCTTCTTTCAATTTCTCAAAGGCCTTCTGTCTTGCATCTGACCATTCGAACTTGACTCCTTTTTGCAACAATTTGGTCAAAGGAGCAGCTACTCTAGAGAAACCATCAACAAATCTCCTATAGTAACCGGCTAATCCTAGGAAGCTCATAATCTCGGTCACAGTCTTAGGTTGTTTCCACTCAACAATAGCCTCAATCTTCGATGGATCAACACGGATACCTTCGGCCGAAACAACATGGCCAAGAAATACAACCTCTCGAATTCAGAACTCACATTTACTAAGCTTCGCATACAACTGATTGCTCAACAATCTCTGTAAAACAAATCTCAAGTGCTCATCATGCTCTTCTTCTGTCTTCGAGTACACAAGTATATCATCAATGAAAACAACTACAAAACGGTCTAGATAGTCTCTAAAAATTATGTTCATCATGTCCATGAATGCTGCATGTGCATTCGTGAGCCTGAACGGCATCACAAGAAACTCATAGTGGCCATACCTAGTCCTAAAAGCTGTCTTCGGAACATCACACTCTTTTACTTTCAACTGGTAGTACCCGGATCTCAAATCTATCTTCGAGAACACTGAAGCATCTCTCAACTGATCAAACAAATCATCTATGCGAGGCAACGGATACTTGTTCTTCACAGTCAACTGATTCAACTGTCTATAGTCAATACACATGCGCATACTACCATCTTTCTTTTTCACAAACAACACGGGAGCACCCTAAGGAGAACTACTAGGCCTAATGAAACCACGGTCTAATAATTCTTGCAACTGACTCTTCAATTCTTTCAACTCTTTCGGAGCCATACGATACGGAGCTATCGAAATTGGGTTAGACCCTGAAACAGTCTCAATCACAAACTCAACATCTCTGTCAGGAGGTAAACCCGGTAACTCTTCAGGAAACACATCCGGAAAGTCACAAACTGTTCTAATATCTTTCGGTCTAGCTTCACTCATATTCGGATTCATAACATAAGCTAAGTAAGCCCCACATCCGGAGTCCATCAACCTATGAGCCTCTAAAGCTGACACCACATTAGACAAGAACTTAATGTTCTCGCCTACTACTACTACCTCGTAGTCATCAGAAAGTTTCAAGGAAATTCTCTTCGTTTCAAAATCCACACTAGCTCGGTGCTCAACTAACCAGTCCATACCCAAAATAATATCAAAGCCATAGAAAGGGAGTTCCATCATATCAACAGAGAACACATGACCCTGAATCTTCAGTGGACATCTCATATACATACGTCTAACCACAACTGTCTCACCAAAAGAACTAGTCACATGCATACCTACATCTAAGATCTCAACAGGTATATCTAACTTCTGTGCATGCTCACTCAAAATGTAGGAATGTGTAGAACCCGAGTCAACCAAAGAAAGCAAAGACATAGACTGTAACTCGAAATTACCTGCTATCACATCGGTGTCATTTCTGGCCTCTCTCTGAGCATAAACTCTCGCTGGTCCTCCTGCCTCTGGCTGCACTGCCACAACATGAGCAGGGTTCCTTTGAGCATCTACCCTAGGTGCATCAGCCCTAGGCTGGAAGTAGCCACGATCGCGCCCACGACCTCTCTGAAAATCATTTGCTCTCGCAAGAGCCTGAGCAATGTTCGGTGCCTGTGCCGCCTGATGCAGACAATCTCTCCTAAAGTGGTCCCTCGAACCACAGTTCCAACAAGCATGAAAGTTACCCCAACACTCACCAGCGTGATGTCTCCCACAACGGGTGCACTCTGGCAAACGCCCTCCTCCTCTATGGCCCTGATGGCCCCTACCATGATGGCCACCGCCACGTCTATGGTCAAACTGATGTCCGCCACCTCTATGCCTCTTGGCATCTCTACTGTCAAAGTGGTTATACCTCTTACCAGCTAGAACCACCAGATCGTTTGGCCGAACCCAAACTGTGCTCTAAGTCCTTGGCCCTCGCGACCAATACATCAAAGTCTGAGTAGTCAGAAGCTAACGTGTACCTCATTACCTCTTCGCTCAACCCATAGCGGAAACGATTACAGCGTTCCACTTCAGTAGGAACCAACTCTGGAGCGTACTGACTCAAGCGAACAAAACGGATCTCATAGTCAGTCACAGAAGCATCTCCCTGAGTAAGGGCCATAAACTCTCGCTTCTTTTCATCTAAATACCTCGGTCCCAAGTACCTCTTTCTGAAAGCAGACTCAAAGAAATCCCAATTAATCTCTGCCTCTGGAACTCCCGTAGTAATGGTGACCCACCAGGTGTAGGCATCATCCTGAAGCAAGGAAATCACACAGCCCAATCTACGTGCACCCACACAACCCATCTAAGCTAAGATACGAACTGTCTTCTCCAACCATAACTCCGACCTCTCTGAAGTAGATCCTCTGAACTCTTCGGCCCCCAAGCTATGGAGCCTCTCCAAAGGTACACTAGCATCGTCACACCTAGGCTGAGCTGCAGCCTGAGCTCCCGCAACTGCGGCCTGAAATGCTCCCGCTATAGCTTGCACTAGCGGAGTCATATCAATTCCGGCCGGACCTTGGCCACCTTGAGGTCCCTCTCCTTCAGCTCCATCCTCGCCCCCAACTCCAGGCGGAGGAGGTGGTGGTGGTGGAGCTCCAACTCCCGCGGCCACCGGCCCTTCTATATGAGCCTCCACTCCAATCACCGGCTCAACAGGAGCCGCAACACGTGGTTCCTGACGAACCACCCTCGGCCTACCTCTTGGCCTAGACATCGCTCACAAACGATAACTACAACCACAACAAACAAAATATACAAGATCGGGTTAGCAAGGCAAGGCTTCCAAATGCTCAAGTACGTTTCCCTCACTTAAAATTCTTTTCCGATGTAATAGTAGGAATGGGACTCCCAAACAACATGCTTTTAAACAAAACAATCAACATACTTTTCATACAAGCAATCATTCTTACAAAGCAAGCAAACACCGTGCATATCAATTCAAAACTCAAACTTACCTCACTTACCTGCCCAAGGTCTCGGTAACCTTAGGCTCTGATACCAACAAGTGTAACCCCCTCGTCCCGGTCCGGACGCTTGATCGGTCCAAGTGGGTCACACGGGGAAAACCGAAGTGAAACTCGTTAAGGTTCATCCTCGGTTAACGACCCAGAAAATTTCTTTCTAATTTAATCTTCTCTAAATGCACATTTAATTCCTATGTGATCACAGCAACGGAAGACAAGCATTCACGAAGCAATAACTCGAACAACCTAAACAAAACAGTCCATTTTATGTGATTAAACAGGCCGTTTCGAAACACCCTCAAGGTGTATCGAAACGCCTTGACCTGGTCAACATTTCTAAGCCTACTCGAGGAGACCGTATCGGAACGGAGGTCAACCGTTCCGAAACACCCTTCCTGGTCAACATCTCGAGGTTAACGAGATTTGACCGTTTCGAAACTCCATAGACTCGTTTCGGAACACCTTCATCTCGCCAATTTCTCAAAATTCCAGTAGCGAAAGTGTACCGAAACGGCCTCTACACGTTTCGAAACGCTCGGCCAAAACAAAGGGGACCGTATCGAAACAGGGTAACCCGTTTCAAAACGCCCTCTGCCTGCATACTGGTTTTGGCTGATTTAAGGCACAAGGGTGCCCCTAAACCTCACTAAAACCTCCAACAATACACTAACAACAATCCTAAGGCAAACCAACATATAAGCATGCTTGAACATCATTATAACAAGGCTAAACACTAAGGCACAACATCACAAAGCCATACATCCATACATATCATTAAAGGTGTTAGGCTTCAACATAGCCAACACTAAGACAATCCTAGGTAGCAAAATACTAACATGGTTACAAGCATGGCATAAATCCCAAAAGCCAATTAAAAAGCACAAACGAGAAGTCTAACATGCTCCTAAACAACATCAACAACAACATAATTCAAAAGCATCATAACACGATTACATGTTCCATTGCTTGACCATTACATCATAATTAAAATGTTCATACTTGGTAGCTAAACAAGCACCACGAGCACACTTGGAGGCCCCCTTCTTGCACCTAGCAACCCACGAACTAAGGATTTGCATTGTCAAACAAAAGGAGAGCGTAAGCAATAAGCTTAGTGAGGGTAAGCTATTTAAAAACAAACCTCGACAATGCAGGGTCTAAGAACGATCTCAACCAAGGTAAATACATAATTACCAAGGATCCTCAAGAGCCAAATGTTAAAGATGCATGAACAATATTCAATTATATGTCATGCTCATCAAGCTCTATTTCACAACATATGTAAACACATATAAGCATCCAAGTAGAAATCACATTCTACAACACATTGATACACATATCAATCAATATTGGCACCTAGCTATGACCCGAATACGCGGATAAACACGTTGGAACTCACATCCAACAACCACTTTACCTCACGGTGGGATTACACTCATCACCGGTCTCGCGGAGGGGATTCCACTCATCCTCACGCCCCGTCGATGGGATTCCACTCATCACCGACTATATAAATACATTTTCCGAGCGAACCCATACTCCTCCTTGGTGACTCAACGCCATCAAGGCCACGTGCGAATTTAGACTCATGTGTACACACTAACATCCTAATGATCGATCATTTGTACTCAAGCATACTAGTGCCAACATTTAACTCATTACACATTATTCATTTTAATCAATTCTGTGCTTAGCACGTACTCACCATGATCACAATCATGAACAATTTCCAAGCATGTCATAAGCATCACAAGTCATGCCTCATCTCACATGTATAACACATTATACATAAACGATCATATCACAAATATTACGAGGCATATTCATCAAATACAAGTTCAACCAATGGCTCTAGTTAAGTTTAGGATTAGGCTACCACCCCAATCCTAACTCTAGGTGGGTCTACCAAGCCCGACCTAGTCCACATGCTCGAACCAACCATTTAAAAACCACTTTAAACATTTAACCACTCAACCTAAGCTTCCAAGCTACAAGCCAAGCAAGCAACCACCCTCAAGCTTCCGGATTTCCATTTTCTAAATGCACATTTAATTCCTATGTGATCACAGCAACGGAAGACAAGCATTCACGAAGCAATAACTCGAACAACCTAAACAAAACAGTCCATTTTATGTGATTAAACAGGTCGTTTCGAAACACCCTCAAGGTGTATCGAAACGCCTTGACCTGGTCAACATTTCTAAGCCTACTCGAGGAGACCGTATCGGAACGGAGGTCATCCGTTCCGAAACACCCTTCCTGGTCAACATCTCGTGGTCAACGAGATTTGACCATTTCGAAACTCCATAGACCCGTTTCGGAACACCTTCATCTCGCCAATTTCTCAAAATTTCAGTAGCGAAAGTGTACCGAAACGGCCCCTACACGTTTCGAAACGCTCGGCCAAAACAAAGGGGACCGTATCGAAACAGGGTAACCCGTTTCGAAACGCCCTCTGCCTGCAAATTGGTTTTGGCTGATTTAAGGCACAAGGGTGCCCCTAAACCTCACTAAAACCTCCAACAATGCACTAACAACAATCCTAAGGCAAACCAACATATAAGTATGCTTGAACATCATTATAATAAGGCTAAACACTAAGGCACAACATCACAAAGCCATACATCCATACATATCATTAAAGGTGTTAGGCTTCAACATAGCCAACACTTAGACAATCCTAGGTAGCAAAATACTAACATGGTTACAAGCATGGCATACATCCCAAAAGCCAATTAACAAGCACAAACGAGGAGTCTAACATGCTCCTAAACAACATCAACAACAACATAATTCAAAAGCATCATAACACGATTACATGTCCCATTGCTTGACCATTACATCATAATTAAAATGTTCATACTTGGTAGCTAAACAAGCACCACGAGCACACTTGGAGGCCCCCTTCTTGCACCTAGCAACCCACGAACTAAGGATCTGCATTGTCGAACAAAAAGAGAGCGTAAGCAATAAGCTTAGTGAGGGTAAGTTCTTTAAAACCAAACCTCGACAATGCAGGGTCCAAGCACGATCTCAACCAAGGTAAATACATAATTACCAAGGATCCTCAAGAGCCAAATGTTAAAGATGCATGAACAATATTCAATTATATGCCATGCTCATCAAGCTCTATTTCACAACATATGTAAACACATAAAAGCATCCAAGTAGAAATCACATTCTACAACACATTGATACACATATCAATCAATATTGGCACCTAGCTATGACCCGAATACGCGGATAAACACGTTGGAACTCACATCCAACAACCACTTTACCTCGCGATGGGATTACACTCATCACCGGTCTCGCGGAGGGGATTCCACTCATCCTCACGCCCTGTCGATGGGATTCCACTCATCACCGACTATATAAATATAATTTCCGGGCGAACCCGTACTCCTCCTTGGTGACTCAACGCCACCAAGGCCACGCGCGAATTTAGACTCATGTGTACACACTAACATCCTAATGATCGATCATTTGTACTCAAGCATACTAGTGCCAACATTTAACTCATTCCATATTATTCATTTCAATCAATTCCGTGCTTAGCACGTACTCACCATGATCACAATCATGAACCATTTCCATGCATGCCATAAGCATCACAAGTCATGCCTCATCTCACATGTATAACACATTATACATAAATGATTATATCACAAATATTACGAGGCATATTCATCAAATACAAGTTCAACCAATGGCTCTAGTTAAGTTTAGGATTAGGCTACCACCCAATCCTAACTCTAGGTGGGTCCACCAAGCCTGACCTAGTCCACATGCTCGAACCAACCATTTAAAAACCACTTTAAACATTTAACCACTCAACTAAGCTTCCAAGCTCCAAGCCAAGCAAGCAACCACCCTCAAGCTTCCGGATTTCCTATCGATGCTTCACCAACACAAGTTCCCGCTTCTAAACAACCTCAACACAATTCAAACAACCTCAAATCAGCCCAAGCATCAAAGTACCAACCCGGAACACAATTCAAACACAAATTACAATGTTTCAAGCCATGAACAACCCCACTTTTAACCAAACTCGGGCAGCCCCAAAACCTCTTCCAAAATCCATGTTTCCAACAACTTTTACACCCACAAATGATCCCAAATCGACCCCTAACCATAGTACCACCATTGGACTATCAATTCACACCTAAAACAACCCCCAAAACTCACCCAAAACCCTCCAAAAACCCCATTTATACCCAAATTCGGGAATTGCTCAAAATCAAGAAAAATTCATATATGTTGAACCATTTAACTCCTATACTTCATAACTAACCATATTAAATCAAAACATTAAGCTTAACAACATAAAGTTTCCATTTTTAATCAAAATCTTCAAAACTCCATTTTCCAAAACTTTAACGAAAATAGAAATTAATGGTACTTTTGAAGAGAGGGAGTTGAGGAGAAGTCGAAAACGGGATTACCTTTCAAAAACGAGTTGAAACGGAGGAGGAATGAAATGGAATAGTGATTGTGTAGAGAGCTCTCTCTTTTCACATTGTGGTGTTTTGAAGAAGAAGGTGAATAGTGAAAATTGGGTGTTTTGTTTTGTTTTAATTTAAAGGCCCAAAGACCATTTTGCCCTTAATGAAATGGGATATTCACAAGAGCATATAATCCATGGCTATTTGGGGTTTAATCTCAAAATACGGTCACACAACTAATTAATTTGAAAACGAAACCCGGAACTTTATTTTAATTATAAAACTGAACCTAAAATAATATTAAAATATTATTTTCACCTAACCCCTAAACTCAGGTGTTACAAGACTCAACAAAAAATCGGGTCATAGTCAGGAGACCATTAATGTAGTTTACACTAAAAATTAAAGGAATAAATCACAAATAGTATGCACCCAAATAATAGAAAAAATATGGACTAAGTCCACTAAAACTCTCAGACAAAAGAACATAGAAATTAAAAGTGCGAAAGAAATGCGAACCCTTCCATTGAGAATGATGTCCATCGACAAAGAACCCAAAAATCTTCGTGAAACTATTTTGTCTCAATTCAGAAGAGACCCTTAACAAAGTAAAAAAAGGAGTGATGAACGGACCAAACTATCAAGAAGATTGATCTACTGTCCAGATCTTATTATATCGGCAAACAACCATCAAAAAGAAATCAAGCTTTCCATGACCACCGACAAACTCAAATCAGAAAACAAGATTCATGAGAATAATTGTACGAGCACCAAACGACCGAAAAAATATGTGAAACCGTGCCAAACTGCTAAGGAAGCGTATTACAAAAGTAAAAGAAAGCGTGCCATAAAGGTAGAGGAAAATTGTGCCACAACAGTGGAGATTCTTATTAAAAGAAAACAAAACTCAAGAAAAAAAACTAAAAAACATAGCAAATAAAAGCAAAGAAAATAATGAACACAGGTGATCGAAAATCAACATCTAGATGATTACGATCCCTGGCTAAATCAGGAATGAAAAAAAAAACAAGCGGCGCTTTTAGTTATTTTTAAAGAAAATCCTAAGGTACAATAGTTGCTTGGCCTATCTTTTTCCTTTTATTTTTTAAGTTTATTGTCAAAAAATCCTTACCCAAAAGTTTAAGAACCAATTGAGTCTCTTGTTCTAAATTAATTGATGCATCAAACATCCGGTAGAACTCTCTCTAGGCTTCAAGAGAAAAAGGGGGTAAATTAGAGATCAACTCTAGAGAAAAATTAACGCCAAGGAAGACAACACCACTAAGGAGAGTCCATGAAATCAACTTAGATTATGGAGATAACTGGTGGGTGAGCATCTTCAATCTAGAACGAATCGGAGGATAAAGACTTTCCGACTATAGAGGTCTAGCCATCTCATGGGCAGTCATATTTCCATTTTTTTGCCACAAATTTAAACTAACACGTCTGGAATCCAATCGAGAGGTCTTTGCCATCCAATATGAAGGGGTGAAGAACCGAGAAATTGTCTTGTTGTGCCCATTTAATATTCAAGGCCTCTGGAAGTCACCCAGAGAAGAACCTGACGTCCGCCTCCCCTAAAGGCTCACCTCTGGAATCTACAAGCCTTCCAAATCCGCAAGCCTTCGTTGCAGAACCTCTGAAGCCCATAGTCTCCGCACCACTCCCCAACATGCGAGGCACCATGGCATTCGAAGCTCTCATCTCCTGATTACTCCCCATGCTCAGCTATCGTGATTCGACAAGATAGCTATCAAGTCTGCTTGACCCTGCCTGCTGAGACTATTACTTGACAGCTGAGTCTACTCTGCTAATCCATCAATAGCCATCATGATGCTAGGCCTAGCTATGTCCCATCAAACAGTACCACATTCTCCTCACCTCATTCTCCACTATAACACCCTTAAAATCGACTTACTAGAAAACCAGATTTCGGTAGCTGGAGATTTTGTTTTCTGATAAGAGATAAAGGACTTCATGTCATGGCCATGTAGTTGAATTAACAAAATTTGATTCAAATTATACTTAAATAGGAAACAATGACTAGATTGAATGAACCTTGTGACTAAATGGTAAGAATTGGAAGTTATGTGCAATAAGTATAAAGTAAGGAAAGATGGATGGTTAACTTGTTAATAATCCCCAAGAGGGTTTAATCACCCCATATGTGGCCATGGATGAAGAGATAACTTCACTGTTGAGTGGATCGTTGGATCGATTTAAGCCAAGAGGGGGTGAATTGGATTTTTAGAAAGTTTGGTGGTGAAGTGGGAAAATAAAAATATCAAGATAAGGGATTTAGAGTGGTTCAAGTTCCAATTGAACTCTACATCCACTACCTTAGCTCCCACTAAGGATTTTTCAACAACTCCACTAGTTGATCTTCCCCTTTTCTAGGCTTAGGAGGAAACCTTTACACAATGGCCAATTTTCTACCCAAAAATTGACCCAATCCTCACACAAAGATTACAAAGAAGTTTAAGGCAAATAACTAGTATCTCTCAATACAAATGTTGCCCTATTACAAGAACTCAACCCATTTGAATCAAATAAGATGGGAAATACAAAGAACCATAATTGGGGTTTACAAGAAATATGGAAATTTTGCACAAGAGCTTGAATTTGATGTTTGGATGTTTCTCTAGGATCAATAGTTGTTGATGGTGCTTTTAGGACTCCCTTTTATACATTCTCATTGAATTCTAGTCGTTGGGGTTGTTGACATCATAATTATAGCCGTTGGGATGCAATCTTCCCACCATAAATGCACTCTACCACTACCCATTCCGAAACGGTCGAACCTGTTTCGAAACAGACCAAAATAGAAATAGTTGTTGGGGTGTAATTAAGAGACCATACCGAAACGGACTAGATCGTTTCGATACTCTAAGAGCGTGTTCTGAAACATGCTAGAGCATGTTTCGAAACATTTTGCCACTGACAAAACATGTATCGAAACGGCTTAAAACGTTTTGATACATTCTAAATGTCTCTCTTAAAATTAGTTATTAAATTGCAACGGTCATATTTTAAAACCAAGTTTGAAAATTGTTTCGAAACGTTTTAGGTCATTTCGATACTACCGTATCGAAACGGTTCAAATTGTTATATTGTTCTTTATCCATTTCGAAACATGAAGACCTGTTTCGGTACACTCGTATCAAAACGGGAAGGCTTGTTTCGAAATAGAGGTTAACAATTTCAAAACGTTCCGAAATGCCTAAGGGCTGTTCCGAAACGGTGACCCGAAAATCACTGTTTTGACTTCGAAAGCACTTAGAAAAATTTGAATGAACTTAGGTTTTGACTTGGACAACTTACTTAGAGACTTTGGGAAGTTTTGAGGACTTAAAAATTTATTTCCTCTTTTTCAATTTAGTCCTTAAATCCTTTGTTATATCAAAATCAATTCATTAGCTTTACAATCTCCCTCTTTTTGCTATAACAAAACCAAGTATACATTTTTAAGTGTTTTGAAATCTTTGAAAAAAAATTAACTCTCCCTCAATTTAAGATAGGTTTAAAGTTTTGAAAAGATTTAAAATTCGTATTTGAAACTCAAAACCAACTTTAAAAACACTTAGGCTCTTAGATTACTTATCCCCCTTTTTGTTAGATAAAAAATAGATATATAAGGCTAACAAGAGAATAAACTGAGTCATAAACAACAAACCAAACAACATAATTATCATAGATATCATTAAGTTCAAGAAACAACATCAATAACATAAATATTTAAAGCATTGAAGTTCAAGCTCAATCCTAAAAACAAATAACCAAAGCATAGGTCTTTAAAGTATAAAAACATAAATAGGTGCAAACTTAATCCTAATGTGACATACTAATATGATATGCAATATGAATCCTAGGCCTCGTCATCATCACCGTTACCACCATCAAGAGAATCATCCTTGTTCTTAGCTTGATCACGGCGATAGCGCCTCCAATCACCATAGAAGGTGGAGAAAGAGAGATCTATGGACGTTTGTTGATTCTCAAGAGTAGAAACACGTTCATCCAAGGATTGAATGCGAGTGTTGAGAGCACCAAAACCCGAAGCCTTGTTCGTGTCCATTGTGTTGAACCGCTTGGTAAGGAAAGCCATAAGAGCATCATTGTTAGGAGCCGCAACGGGAGCCGGAGCATGAGGTTGAGGCTCTACTTGAGGTGCTGGAGCTCTCCTATCAACACGAACCCATTGAACAAGTGTGTAGCGAAACTCGGACTTCACAAGAGAAGATTCAGCAATCTTTTGCTTTCGGGGTTTCGGAGAATCATAGGAACAATCAAACCGAGGCTACCAAAGATATAGCTCAACATTGTCTCATAAGTGAAGGATGTAAGTGAGTCGGTGGTACGAATCTTCACTAATGGACCATCTCGACGAACATGATTTTTACTAAGTTTGGACGTTATGCTTGGTGAAAACACTCGAGCCAAAAGTAATCAAATTGTCGAATGTGGGAAAATTTACCTCCTGAAGGACGAATGAACCAAGAGATGATCAAATGTAGGAATCGATCATGGGCATCCAATGTAAAAACGGATCCGGTGTGAGCACCAAAGTGATTCTCATCCTCAATACCTTCATCTTTGAGCCCAAGGGTGGTCTCTAGAATGGATGGATCAATACGGAACATCTTGCCCAAAAGATAAGACTCGATGCTAATAACCTCGGTATGATCTTCATTGTCGATGAGAACGGCATGGGAGTAAAAGAGCAAGACCATGTTCTTATAGACAATTTCGGGAATGCTGAAAAAGGCTAAGAAACTCCATTCTTGCAAGAGAGGTAGATAACGAAATTCAAAACGCTCGAAGTCAAGGAAATCTATATCCACAACTTGCTCTCTTCGAATGGCGAAATCATGAATGATTTTGAATCGTTCTTTAGTATCTTGATTCCTAAGACTTTTCTGAAAAAGATGGTAAGGTTTGGACGAATGTTCTCTTGGGTCGAACCTTCACCCGGTTGAGTCTTTCATTTCTTGTTTTCCATTAAAAATTCCTAAAAACACAAAGCAAGCATGAAAGAATTTGAGTGTATGCACTTAAATCCTAATTCAATCCAATAAAAAATCTCATTAAGGTTTTAAAACCACTTTGAAAGTATATACATATATTTTTTTTTGA
The DNA here is from genome assembly GCA_958450335.1 of Hibiscus tridactylites. NCBI lineage: Eukaryota > Viridiplantae > Streptophyta > Magnoliopsida > Malvales > Malvaceae > Hibiscus > Hibiscus tridactylites. Next base: position 18,233,237 of record OY288289.1, on the reverse strand, counting down.
AGAAATCAATTTTTGAAAAACTGTGTTAAAAATACGATTAAATCAAATATATTCGAATTAAAAATTTTGAGGTTTTGAAAAAAAAAATTACAAGTTTTGAAAAAACAATGATGTAAAACATATATTCTATACAATACTATAATTTTCTAACCTAAGATTCGAATGAAATCAAAGGAAAAAAGAAAAGGTTAAAAAATACCTTAAAAGATGGATTTTGGAAGAATGGATGGATGAAATTGCACCAAGTTGTTGAAGCTTGCTTAGATTTTAGTTTTGGAGTAAAAGCCCTCAAGATCTGATGAAAAAACAATGAGGTTTGGAGGGTTTTTATAAAGGAAAATAATTTAGGATTTTTAGGAGTTTGATAAAAAAGTGAAATTGAGCATTTAAAACCCCTTAAAAAGGCTTTCCGGATACGCGTTTCGACACGAGCATGACCGTTTCGAAACATGAAGCTTCTGAATTTTGATGGTATGCTTATCTCCATAGAAGTTTTTTCACTTTTGTTTTTGTTTTTGGGTTGTAAGAAATTTGGGTAGATTAGTCTCATTATTTTTCTTCTTGGATGCGTTGTAATTGCGATGTCTTCTATGGTTATAATAAAATTCAGTGGTCATATTCAAAAAATAATGCATATACGTCATGCATACAAACTACTCAAACTCAGATCACTTAGAGATAACAATATTCTTTTTTCCACTAAAACCGATCAATGAATTTAGTTTTAATTTTTCAAATAATTCAAAAAAACCTTCGCTTATTTAAACATATATTTACTCTCTCTCTCTTTTGAACAATCTGAATTTAAACTCAAAGCAACATAAAACCTGCAATTCTAAAACCCAAAAATCTGACGAAAAATTTCTAAAAACCGAACCGAATCAATGTGACCCAGATAAAGAATAAAACAATTGAAGCACATAACTAATTTTGGGCCCGTTTAATCTGACCAATAATATTTAACTGCCTCATCCCGTTTCTTGTCCTTGTACAGAGTTGTACTATGCCTAAATTATGTGACAATTTTGTATGTTTGGGCAGGTGTCTAACTAAGACCCATTCGGAGATTTGTTTGATTCAATTTGGACAGGTGCCGAAGGATTTACCACAATATCGTGCTTCCTTTTTTATTTTCAAAAATATGCTTTTTCTTAAATTATTTTTACAAATATTGTAAATTATTGTACAAATCAGAAAACGGATGAATTACACTCAGTTTTCTAACAGTGATTTATGAAAAATTATTAAAAAAATACAGGGTACTATTCAAACTCGGATGGTCCTCTATCCAACTTCAAATAATGGTCGAATATCCCCTTGTTGCCGCATGTCAATCACCCAGGGCACCTTGCCCTGTTTAAAGTCGGAATGCCCTCCATCCGACTTCAAACAGTATCGGGCTGAGGGTGTGGGTTGGTTCAGCGTGATTCAGGGAGAGGGTGGCATGCATGCACGCCATGCAGGCCTCGGGAAGGTAAGAAAGGTATTTTTCATTTTTTAATTGATATAATAATTTTTAATTATGTAGGGGTAGTGTAAATTTTTTGATTTAAAACTAATTAGTGTAGATAAATTTTGTGTATGCGTATGTAAGGAAAAACACACACACACACACACACACACATATATATATATATATATATATATATATATATTGTTGGAGGTAATTTTTAGAGAAAATTTTGAGTAAAATTTAAGTAAAGAAGAAGAAGAAGAAGGAAGTTGTGGGATTTCAAAATACCGTAAGTCAGTTTAAAATTTAATTTTTGTGTTAGAAAGATGAATGTTTTATTTTTGTTTACGATTATAGTAGAGGAAAAAATCGTAATTAGTATTTTTTTAAAATTAGTATAGTTTTTTTTATTTTTAAAGTGTATTCGTGTGTGTATATATATATATATTCAAAATTCGTATTTTTGTTTATGTTTTATTTTTTATTATTGAAAAATTAGTATTTTTGAGAAATTAGTGACATTGTAGTTGTTCATTTTATTTGTGTTTTATTATTGAAATTTTTTTTGGAACATGCAGAAAAAATGAGCAACAACAGATTTGTGGCGATTTTCCATTACAATGGACAAATGGTAAAAATCAATGTCAGTATTGTATTTGAATCTGAAAGCCCAACGAAGATGAGATTTGAAAAAGAAATCACGCTTCGAGTAATGAAGAAGAAGATATCCGAGAAAATTGAAGCTCATATTCATGGTTTGCGGTATCGGTGGCTGACATGTCACAATCCAGTCAGATATTCTGCAATAGCTCTCAAAGATAATACAGATGTGGGAATAATAATTATAGAGCGTGAATCTATGGATATTCGAAATGTCGAGTTGTTTGCTGAGGTGCGTGATATTCCCGGCCCATGGAGAAACGTTGTTGGGGAATCTAGTCAAATGGGTTTCGGTAACGAGTTTAATTTGTCAGGATGTAGATTTTGTCACAATGTTAGCAAGTGGCATATATAGTGGATTTCATCAAGGTGGGCTGTGAAACCGAAATTGATTTTGATATAACACATAAACTTAAGGACCAATTTGCAAAACAATAAATTTTTAAGTACTCTTTAAAGTCTCACAATTGACAAGTATTTTTAAACAAAATAATATCTAAAGACTTGCTCTTAAACATATAAAATTCTCTAAGTCTTTTCCTATGTTTTTCAAGCCTAAGTATGCAAAAATGCCCAGGCGTATCGATACCTTTATGCGTATCGATATCCTATTTGGCTACTGCAATTTTGTTTTCAAACCAAAGTACTCAGAAACGCTCAGGCGTATCGATACCCTTATGCATATCGATACCCTCTTTTGCCACTGGAATTTTAATGGAGTTACCGTACCGATACGCCTTGCAACCGTATCGATACGATATTCATCTAGGCAACTGTTTTCATGAAACTGTACCGATACGCCTTGCAACCGTATCGATACGATAAGCACATCTTTGAAAAATCTGAGCATTTAATTATTTGATCATTACTTGTCAGTTGGTTGGTTTCTCAATTTTTAAAAGACTGTTATACCGTACCGATACGCTTGGTGTGTGTATCGATACGCTTTTTATGCAAACATGACTTGGGATTCAAGTGAGAAAAAAACCGTATCGATACGGCCTTCCGTGCCGATACGCCCCTTAAAACCGTACCGGTGCGCCTTCTATGCGTATCGATACGCTCTGTTTTCAGGCACAACGGCTCTTTCCTCTTTGATGCATGTATCGATATGCCCTTCCCGAGTACCGATACGGTATGTTGCAGAGCTACATTTAATGCGGGAAAATTACTCCCAACGGCTCTATTGATGATCCTAACTACCCAAACGGATAGAAATCAATGCAAGGGTATAAAAACAAGCTTCAATTGACCAGGTAACAACTATTAAACCTACAAGCAACATCAAAGCAAAAATCCAAACCCTAGTGCTCTTCAAAGACAAATTCTTGTACCCAACTCTAGTGATTTTATTGTTAGCTTGTATTGTGAGTTTAGGGTGATTGAAATTGTATTTGGGTAAACATTTATCCTTTGTGAGGAATTATTTGAGTTTACCAAATCCTTCTCTTTGTAAATTGAGTGGATAAAGCTTTGGGTAGAAAGCTTAATCAATTTGTAAGGTTACCTCCTCATCCAAGAAAAGGGGAAGAATTCAAGTAGTGAATTGGTTGAAAATCCTTAGTGGGAACTAAGGTAGTGGATGTAGAGTTCATTTGGAGAACTTGAACCACTCTAACTACTTGTGTCATCTTTTATTTTTCACTCATTCCACCCACCAAATTTTTAATTGCCAATTCACCCCCTCTTGGCCATTTGCAATTGTGTGATCAACTCAACAATTGGTATCAGAGCTACACTCATTGGAAAGATTACAACCCTCTTGAGTCGATTCTAGGAGAGTTTGATCAACAACTAGTCAAGCAATGGCATCTACCTCCAACTCCAACCTTCATGAGTCCCAATCTACCACCAAGCCACCATTCTTCAATGGGGATAACTACCCATATTGGAAGAATAGAATGAGGCTCTTCATCAAGTCTACCGACTACATGGTGTGGGATGTGGTTGAAGAAGATCCATACATTCTTATGAAGAGATATAGAGAAGTAAGACTTGTCCCAAAAATCAAAGCCGAAATGACGGATGATGAAAGAAGAAGGATGCAAGTGAATGACAAAGCTCTCCATGTGATATTTTGTGCACTTGGTTCGGATATCTACTCCAAGGTGTCTTCAATCGAAAATGCCAAGGAGGTTTGGGATACCCTCGAGACAACATATGAGGAAACTAGTGATGTCAAGGAGACAAAGATTGGGCTACTCAATCTAAGCTATGGAAATTTCAAGATGGATCCCGATGAAAGTGTCTCCAAGATGTTTGATCGATTCTCGGTCATTGTCAACAGATTGAAGGGGTTCGGCGAGATCATCCCCGAAGACAAACTAGTGAGGAAATTGTTGTACTCTCTTCCGGAGTCATGGGATGGCAAGAGAATGGCTATTATTGAAGCTCGAGATTTGAAGACTCTCAAGCTTGATGCTCTTGTTGGATCTCTACTCACCCATGAGATCATGAGGAAGGGAAGAGAAGAAGAGAAGAAAATGGTTGAGAAGAAGAAGGTTGGAATTACTCTTAAAGCTTCATGTCAAGAAAGCGATTCAAGTGAAGATGAAGATGAGGAGATGGCCATGTTGGCCAAACGGTTCACTCGCTTCATGAAGTCCAATCGTGGGAGAAAATGTATTAGAAAGGGAGACTTCAAGAGCAAGAGTAAGGAAGAGGAGAATGACCAAATCACTTGCTATGAATGCAAAAAGTTCGGTCACATCCATTTCGAATGTCCTCAATTGAAGAGGAAGAGCTTTGGGAAGAAGAACAAGCTCAAAGCTCAAATAGCAACTTGGAGTGACGATGAGTCATCCGAGGAAGAGGAGGAAGTGGCCAATCTATGTCTCATGGCCATTGATGATGAACCAAAGGTAAATTCTAACTTATCCAATTTTGATTTTACTTTTGATGAACTTCAAGATGCTTATGATTAATTGCAAGAGGTTTACGATGAGTTAGTAGGAAAATATAAAGAATCTATTTTGAAAAACAAGAAAACCATTTCTGATTTGAAAAATCAAAATGAGACATTTTCAAAAGCTAACTCCGAATTGGAAAAGAAAGTTTTGTTTTTAGTAAATCTTTCAAATTATCTTAAAACGAAAAATCTTGAACTTGAAAAACTTCTTTCCGAATTTCAAGATTATCACACAAAGGAAGTGGATAATCTTAAAACATCAATTGCTATTGGGAAAAACAATTTTGAAAAGGGAAATCTTTCTAAATCCTAATATGTAAAAAGAAAACCTTTTATTTCTAAACAAAGAAATTTTAATAAGCAATCTAGAGGTCAAAGAGTTAGGAGTGTTTGGGTTCCTAAGGAACTCATTATTTCTAATAATATGAATGCTATTGCTTCTTGGATTCCTAAGGGAACCAAAATTTTGAAGGCTAACACTCATGGACCCAAAATGATTTGGGTACCAAAAATCAAGGCCTAATTTCTTTGTTTGTAGGGGGAGCATTGCTACAAGGCTAAAGCTTCAAGCCAAAATTCATGGTACCTTGATAGTGGATGCTCAAGACATATGACCGGTGACAAGAGTAGATTTGTGAAACTAAAGCCAAAGAGACGTGGAGTGGTAACTTTCGGTGACAACTCTAAAGGTCACATTGAAGGAATAGGCTCCATTGGTAATCACTCTTCTATTTTTATTGAAAATGTTTTGTATGTCAACGGTCTTAAACATAATTTATTAAGCATTAGTCAATTATGTGATAAGGGTTTTAATGTTTTATTTGATAAAAGTGGTTGCAAAATTGTAAACATTAAAACAAATCAACTAATGCTCATAGGACATAGAATAGGCAACATATACATGGTGCATTTAGATGACATCCATTCATCCCATACATGCTTAGTTGCACATGATTAACATGACTCATGGCTTTGGCATAGAAAATTAGGACATGCTAGCATGAGTGTCTTAGAGAAATTAATTTCCCTTGATCTAGTTAGAGGTTTACCCAAACTTAAATTTTCTAATGATAAAATTTGTGATGCATGTTCAAAGGGTAAACAACATAGAACTTCATTTAAATCCATTAATGATGTCTCTACTAGTAGATGTTTACAATTAATTCATATGGATCTTTTTGGGCCTATTAGGACGATGAGTTTGGGTGGTAAATCATATGCTTTTGTGCTTGTAGATGACTATTCTAGGTTTACTTGGGTTCCATTCTTAAGTACAAAAGATGAGGCTTTAGAAAAATTCATCACATTTTCTAAAATAACTCAAAATGATCTTGAACTTAAAATTTCTCACATTAGAAGTGATCATGGAACCGAATTTCAAAATCTAGGTTTCGATGAGTTTTTAATGAAAATGGGATTAGCCACAATTTTTCCGCACCTCGCACTCCTCAACAAAATGGGGTAGTTGAGAGGAAAAATCGAACTTTAGAAGAAATGGCTAGAACCATGCTTTGCGAAAATAATTTACCTAAATATTTTTGGGCGGAAGCCACAAATACCGCTTGCTATATTATAAATCAAGTAATGATTAGGCCAATTTTGAAGAAAACACATTATGAGATTTTAAAATCTAAGAAGCCTAACATTAGCTATTTTCATCCTTTTGGTTGCAAGTGTTTTGTTTTGAATAATGGTAAAGAAAACTTAGGTAAATTTGATGCTAAAAGTGATGAAGTTATTTTCTTAGGGTACTCTTTAAACTCTAAAGCCTATCGTGTGTTTAATAAAAGAACTCTAGTAGTTGAAGAGTCAATACATGTTGTTTTCGATGATAACCTCCTTCCGAGGAAGGAATTTTTTGATGATGATGATGTAGGAATCCTTGATGCCATTGATGGATGACAAACGTCAAAGGTGGATGAGGTTCCAACTAAAGATGAGGATACACAAGATCCATCTCTTGAAGCCTTGAAGGACTTGGCTCTTGAGGAAAAGAAGGTGTCTTACCCAAGGGAGTTCAATTATGTCAAAGGTGGTGAAATCTTGGGTGATCCATCCAAGGGGGTAACTACTAGATCCTCTCTCAAATTAATGAACCATGTTGCATTTCTTTCATTCATTGAGCCTAAAAATATTAAAGAAGCTTTAAAAGATGATTTTTGGATTTTGGCCATGCAAGAAGAATTAAATCAATTTGAGAGAAGTAAAGTTTGGACATTAGTTGAAAGGCCTAGTAATCAATCTACTATAGGAACTAAATGGGTATTTAGGAATAAATTAGATGAAAGTGGTAATATAGTGAGAAACAAGGCTAGGCTTGTTGCTCAAGGCTATACCCAAGAAGAGGGAATTGATTTTGATGAGACATATGCACCTGTAGCTAGGATGGAAGCCATTAGGATGCTCTTAGCATTTGCATGTTATAATAATTTCAAGCTTTTTCAAATGGATGTGAAAAGTGCCTTTTTAAATGGTTTTATAAATGAAGAAGTGTATGTTTAACAACCACCGGGTTTTGAGGATTCAAAATTTCCAAACCATGTGTTTAAACTAACAAAAGCTCTCTATGGTTTAAAACAATCTCCTAGAGCTTGGTATGAGAAACTTTCAAATTTCTTAATTGAAAAGGGTTTTGAAAAAGGAAAGGTGGATACTACACTCTTCATAAAAAGATATAACGATGACATCTTAGTAGTACAAATCTATGTTGATGATATCATTTTTGATTCTACTAATGAGTGTTATTGTAAAGAATTTTCTAAGCTAATGCAAGGTGAGTTCGAGATGAACATGATGTGGGAGCTCTCATTCTTTTTGGGACTCCAAATCAAACAAAGGAAAGATGACACCTTCATAAATCAAGCTAAGTACGTGAATGATATGCTCAAAAAGTTCGGCTTGGAGAATGCAAAACCTCAAGCCACACCTATGAGTTCTTCCATAAAGCTTTACAAAGATGAAGGAGGTAAGTGTGTTGATTCTAAGCTTTATAGATCCATGATAGGTTCTTTGCTTTACCTTACCGCAAGTAGACTGGATATTATGTTTAGTGTTTGCTTGTGTGCTAGGTTTCAAGCTAGTCCTAGAGAATCACACTTAGTTGCCATTAAGAGAATTTTTAGATACCTTAGAGACACACCTACCTTAGGCCTTTGGTATCCTAAAGATTCTTCCTTTAGCCTTCATGCTTACTCGGATGCGGATTATGGGGGATGTAAGATAGATAGGAAAAGTACTTCCGGGACATGCCAATTCTTAGGTAGTATGTTGGTATCTTGGTTCTCTAAGAAACAAAATAGCGTAGCCTTATCTACCACCGAAGCAGAGTATATATCCTTAGGGAGTTGTTGTGCTCAAGTCCTTTGGATGAAGCAACAACTCTTAGATTATGGTGTTAAAATAGAAACCATACCCTTAGGTGTGACAACACTAGTGCCATTTGTCTCACTAAGAATCCCATCCAACACTCTAGAACTAAACACATAGAAATTAGACATCATTTCATTAGAGATCATGTTTTGAAAAATGATGTTGTTATAGAGTTTGTTGACACCTTGAACCAATTAGCGGATATATTTACAAAACCTTTAGATAAAGAGCGCTTTTAGACCCTTAGGAGAGAGTTAGGTTTAGCTAGCCTTACTTGACCCCTTTTAGGTCCTAAAATGTCAAAAATTTGCTTGAAATTGTTTGTGATTCATGCTTCTGGTAATTTTGTTCACTTTGCTTTTATACATGTTGCTAGGGAGAGTATGCACTAAGTTTAGCCATGAAAATTTGTTCATAGGACATGTACATGCATTTAGGGATGTTTCGAATTGGATTTTTGCACTTAAATCTGTCAAAAATGCATAATCTGGTAAAGGTGTATCGATACGGTTGCAAAGCGTATCGATACGGGTTGATAACTGGGAACTTTTTAAGATGAACAAGTATCGATACTACCCTGCGTATCGATACGGTACAAGTCAAGGGAAATAGTCAAAGTCAAGCGTACCGATACGGCCCCGCGTATCGATACGGTAGTAACGACGAATATAAAATTAGGGTTAAAGGGTATCGATATGCGTGTATAGCGTATCGATACGTCCTCGACGAAGAAGCTATTTAGGGCTGCAATTGTTAAAAAGCTTTAAAACACAAAAACCCCCTTTTCTCTACAAAAACCCTAGCTACGAAACCCTATAAACCCCCCCCCCCACAATCCTTCAAATTTTACCATCAATCTTAAAAATTCTTTGAGTGTTTTTACTCTACACATCAAGGCTAAGCTTTGGCATCAAATCTTGTGCATTCACATCTCCTCTTTCATCCAATCTAAGATTCAAGGTATAAAACTCTTCTTTTTTATTTTCTTTGATTTTCGTTTAATTTTTATTATTGTTTCAACTGAATTTTTGTACAAACCATGTTTGATTGTTATGGGTTTCAACTTTTTCATAAAAAAAGTTCAAAAAATCAAAAATTTTCATTCGAATATATTTTCTATTCGATTTTTTTTAAACTGTTTTTATTATTTTGTTTTGGAATTTTAAATGTCTTTTTAAATTTAAAATTATTTTTACAATTACCTTGAATTATTAGAATTTATTGGATTGAATAGGATGTTAATTGCATACATATTCGAATCCTTTTTTATGTGTTTTCAGGGTTATGGCACCGAAAAAGGGAACTAAGCGTCATCGTTCTACTTCCAATCCTCATGAGGATGTCGAGGGTAATCCTACACCTAACCTTCCTTATATTATCCAATTAAGTTTTCCCGATGATGTTGATATAGAACGATATAAACATTTTCAAGGTATGAACCTTAGGGAAAAACGTGTTGTGTCAATCCCATTCTTAAGTTCTCCCCGTTTTAAATTTCAATGCCTATCCTTGATTAAGTAATGGAAGTTTTTATCTTTTTTAAGCATTCCTCCTATCCTATATAGGAATCTAGTCATCGTATTCTTTTCTAATGTCGTATGCATTCATGATGAAGCTAGGGAGAATGTCATTACTATTGAGTCTTCTGTTATGGGCAAAACCTTTGAAATTGATCAAACAATTTTATGTAATGTCTTTGGTTTTGAAAATGTGGGTATTGATGATGAACAATCTTTGGGTACGGGTCCTTTAGGCTCAGCAAAAGTTTTAAATGCTCATGCCCATATCCTTCATTTTCTTGTCTCTTGGTTTCTACGTCCATCGGGTGGGAAATATTCAACTATTCGTCAAACATATGATTTTTGGCTTAGGTGTTTTAGAGAAGGTCATCGTCCAAATATGTGTCAAATTATGTTTGTCGACCTTGTCTTTTTAGTTCAACACTGTCACACCAAACAAGTCTCATCCTTTTACTACTCAACGGCTTTGAGTCATCTCCTTCATTTCCTTGGCACTGATTGTTCACATGATTTTCCCGAAACCCTTGGCCAACCCATCGATGAGTGTTCTCTAGCTCGTTTCGGTTTCACTTATGTTGGTAATGAATGGGTTCGTACCACTCAAGATCCTACACAAGATGCTCCGGTCGATGCCTCTCGTGCTTCTTCGAGCTCTCACCGTGCTCCGCTTGATTCCTCGTCCATGGGCACTCTTATGACCTTTCTTAATGAGAAGTTTACCTCCATGGAAGCCGGTTTTACCGCGATAGATACTCGATTCACATCCTTAGAAGATCGCGTCAAAGGTATAGAGAAGAAGATGGACACCATGGCTTCTCGCCAAAACTCCATGGATATTTCTCTTACCGCCTTCCATGGTGCTTGGCTCAACCAAAATTAAAGGAATCAACCACCTCAAGATGATGAAGAAGAAGACGACGAGGACGATGATGATGAAGAAGGGGACGAGTAGTTCATGCATCTCATCTTAGGGCATTTAGTCTTTTATATATGTTATTGCACTCTTGTTTTTAGGATTTGAAGATTATGCCTATTATCTATGTTTTCTAGGATTTTAAAGTTTGGATTATGATGGTTGTTTTGAAGTTTATGCATTTGAACTATTATGTTTTATTTGAAGTTTATGCATTTAAACTATTATGTTTTATTTAAAGTTTATGCATTTGAACTCTTATTATTGCTTTAAGTTTAATGAATTATTGTTGCCTTTATGTTGCTCTTATCCTTGTATTATATTTGATCTAACAAAAAGGGGGAGAAGGATCATAGAGTCAATAATGTTTTATTTTTTAAAATCTATCTTAAAGTAAGGGAGAAAGCTTTTCAAAGTTTCAAAAACTTAAAAATTTATTTATGGTTTTGTTATATAAAAAAGGGGAGATTGTGAAACCAAAATTGATTTTGATATAACACATAAACTTAAGGACCAATTTGCAAAACAATAAATTTTTAAGTACTCTTTAAAGTCTCACAATTGACAAGTATTTTTAAACAAAATAATATCTAAAGATCTGCTCTTAAATATATAAAATTCTCTAAGTCTTTTCCTATGTTTTTCAAGCCTAAGTATGCAAAAACGCCCAGGCGTATCGATACCCTTATGCGTATCGATACCCTATTTGGCTACTGGAATTTTGTTTTCAAACAATTGTATTAAAAAACGCTCAGGCGTATCGATACCCTTATGTGTATCGATACCCTCTTTTGCCACTAGAATTTTAATGGAGTTACCGTACCGATACGCCTTGCAACCATATCGATACGATATTCATCTAGGCAACTGTTTTCATGAAACTGTACCGATACGCCTTGCAACCGTATCAATACGATAAGCACATCTTTGAAAAATCTGAGCATTTAATTATTTGACCGTTACTTGTCAGTTGGTTGGTTTCCCAATTTTTAAAAGACCGTTATACCGTACCGATACGCTTGGTGTGCGTATCGATACGCTTTTTATGCAAACGTGACTTGGGATTCCAGTGAGCAAAAACCGTATCGATACGGCCTTCCGTACCGATACGCCCCTTAAAATTGTACCGGTACGCCTTCTATGCGTATCGATACGCTCTGTTTTCAGGCACAACGACTCTTTCCTCTTTTATGCAGGTATCGATACGCCCTTCCCGAGTACCGATACGGTATGCTGTAGAGCTGCATTTAATGCGGGAAAATTACTCTCAACGGCTCTATTGATGATCCCAACTACCCAAACGGCTAGAAATCAATGCAAGGGTATAAAAACAAGCTTCAATTGACCAAGTAACAACTATTGAACCTACAAGCAACATCAAAGCAAAAATCCAAACCCTAGTGCTCTTCAAAGTCAAATTCTTGTACCCAACTCTAGTGATTTTATTGTTATCTTGTATTGTGAGTTTGGGGTGATTGAAATTGTATTTGGGTAAACATTTATCCTTTGTGAGGAACTATTTGAGTTTACCAAATTCTTCTCTTTGTAAATTGAGTGGATTAAGCTTTGGGTAGAAAACTTAATCAATTTGTAAGGTTACCTCCCCATCCACGAAAAGGGGAAGAATTCAAGTAGTGAATTGGTTGAAAATCCTTAGTGGGAACTAAGGTAGTGGATGTAGAGTTCATTTGGAGAACTTGAACCACTCTAACTACTTGTGTCATCTTTTATTTTTCACTCATTCCACCCACCAAATTTTTAATTGCCAATTCACCCCCTCTTGGCCATTTGCAATTGTGTGATCAACTCAACAAGGCCATCGACATATGCAGCATCATACGGGCCAACTGTTGATTCGACTATTGATCTGACTGTTAATGCTAATGTTCAGAACCTACGAGGTCGGTAGGGAGAATCACTTAAAGATTCCAGCGAAGATGAAGATATTGGGGATCCTGATTTGTTCCCCGATGACGTTGGTGAAGCCCCTGATTTCAGTGTTGGAAGATTTTTTTCGACCGGGGGTGACATTACATTCTATGAACCTCCTACTCACATGAACTCGATGGATTTCGATGCGATGAGGGCGCCGCAACTCCCAGATATGCCCCAATTAACTTCGAATCAGCATGGTGAATTATTTATTGGGCTTCAATTTAATGAAAATAATGAAGCTATGTTGGCAATTAAAGAGTATAGCATCATGCAGCATGTGGACTATGCGGTTGCAGAATCCACTCTGAGGACTTTTTTTGCGAAGTTGTGAAATATGGACAAAGGTGAAATTGGAAGATTCGAGTGTCGTATCTTAAGAAGATAGATCATTGGGAGGTCATAAAGTATAACGACGATCACACATATATACGACATCCATGAACCAGGACCACACCAAATTAGACTCGAATGTAATAAGTCATCACGTGATGAAGTTGTTCGAAACAAATCCAATGGCTAACGTTTCAGCGGTTCAGGCAACCATTGTGCAACAATTTGAATATCAAATACAATACAAGAAGAGGTGGCGTGCAAGGGAGAAGGCATTGCATTCGGTGTACGATGATTACGATAAGTCGTACAATGAGCTACATGCTTTATTAGTAGCAATGACCCGTTTCATCCTAAGCACCATATTGAGGTATGAAACAAAGGATGCAAAGGACTAACAAGGCCAAGTGGTTGAAGGGCATAATTTTTTCCCTAATTATATATATATATATATATATATATTATTGTTTATATGGGTGTGTATGCGATTCGGTTCGGTTCAGAAAAAAAAAAATAACTCATGGTTTTCGGTTCGGTTAATCTCGGTTATCAGTTTTTATATATTTTATTTTTGACAGAATAGCTTTATTTTATAACTTTTAAAAATTATTTGATAAAATTTTAAAGTCTTTTTCATTAATATTTCGTTTTTTGTTCGGTTAATCTCTGCTATCAGTTTTTCCATATATTTTACATTGACATAAATAGATTTTTATGGCTTTTAAACATTATTTTGTAAAGTTTTAAAGTATTTTTTTCATAAATATTTCTTAAAAATAATATTTAAGTAAATAAAAATAATTAATAAATCATATATAATACTATTAAGTTATTTCACTAATTTTAAATATAGAACAATTAATTTTTACAATATAAAATTTTTAAAATTAATTATAAGTTAAATAAAAATTCAAATTCGGTTTGATTCGATTCGAATAATCACATTTTTAAACTTAAAATTCACAAATCGTCTAAACATTACGGCTTCGATTCAATTTTCGATTTTTCTGTTTAGGATGCTCAACCCTAATTGTTCCCGATTGAACTTACTTTTAATTTCACCCCTAAAATTTTAATTCCAACCTTAGTTTTGAGCCGAACAAATTTTATTGACAAAAGTAGAAAACTTCTATTGTTGTTCCTAATGGAACTTAAAATTTAATGTTCTGTTTGGTAAAGAGATGTTTGGGCAAAAATTAGAGGTTTGAGGCATAATTATAGGTTTGACCAGTCAAATCTGCTAATATTGTTGTTTGGTGAACAGTGAATTGAAAGAGCGGATTGGGGTGAAACCGCTAATTTTGAAAAAGCTCATAATAGGAGTTTTTGAGATTAGAGGTTTGATATTAGAGTTGTAAAGACTCTTTTACCCTTACTAGTTACCAAAAATCTCAAAATAACTTAAATTAAATATTTTCTCACCTTATTTATAAGCTAATCCTATTTACTTTTTTTCTTTTTATTATCAAATATTTATATGTGTATTTAAATTTATTAAATAATTAAATTATATTAAAATAATTATATAAATAATAAATTAATATATAAATCATTTGAATATGTTTAAAAAAGTTCTATTAAAAATAATTTTATAGATCTAATTAATATTAATTAGATATAAAATATTGATAACTAATAAATTATTCAAACAAGTATTGAATATAATCATGTCCTTATATGTCATTTTATTTGTTTAAATAATCTAACAGCTATCGACTATCAGTTAATTTTACCAAACACTTTTATACAATCAGCTAATACAATCCGCTAGTCAAATGAGATAATGTTATCAGCTATCAGCTAATGTAATCCGCTATCCGTTATCAACTATCCGCTAATTGCTAAACAAGTTCATGCTACTTCATTTCAGCGAAATATCTTAGTTTATTAACATAAAAATGATTCTTTTGTTAATGTCTTTTTTTTGTTCAAATCATAACTTTCTTAGATTAAAAAGAGAAGAAAAACACAAGGGGGCCCATAACCGTGCAAGGGCCATGCACCAAAGCACAGAAAAACCTAAACTAAACCATGCAGAACGCACGTAAAAAAACAAATCGAGCTGCATAATAGACATGCAAAGCTCCGGTAAACAGATCTTGCGGATCAAAACAAGCCGAAAAACGGCACCACAACGGGCCAGTCAAGACACACGAAACCAAAGATCTCCTGAAAGGAGATACATAACATTCCTCCAACACCTGAGATGTGGTAGGCTTAAACAACCGTCGGGAAACTGGGCATTCCTGGGGAAAACCAAAACAGATTCTCGTCGGCCTCGATCGACTTTGAGCTGCCCCCATTGCGCCTGAGAGCTCTATCCATAGGCAGGCTTCCGATTGAACATCGGTCCTTATCAAGGCTTCGACAGCAGTACATCGGGGGTGAGGGGAACTTGAGAAACCAGGATCTTCTCCCTGTGCAGTAAAACCGAAAAAACCGCAATACAGCACATGGAGTGTAGGAAACACAAAGGTAAAATCAGACATACACCAAGAGGCAGTCAAGTGGCAACGTTTGGTATCCATGCAATGTCTAGCAATGCAGAGGGAATACAACACAGAGGAGGCAAAGAGCTGAACCAAGACCAGGGCATGTAGGCCCGCAGGGGATAACCAGCGACATTCAATGCAAGAGAAATAACCACCACAAGACGACCTCAGATTCGAAAGGGCGTAGACGTAACTCATGTTCGTCTGGGACAGCTCCATCCGGAGGCAGACTCCCAATTCCGTCGTAGAATTGGGCCTTACACCAAAACCGCAGAAGAACGAGTCCCTATCTGATCTGGTTTAAACGTCTGATCACCTAACATTAAAACCGACAAACCTAACATAAAACCATTTTCATCCACACATCTCTTCCACAACGAACGACTCTCAAGCGGGGGATTTAAGCCTCCCGGATCCCATCCGAAGCTACGAACCTTCCAAATCCGGGCCTCATCATCCATCCAAGCCCCAACATAAATCCTACTCCCACGAAAAAGTCTGATCCAATAAAAGGAAAATGGGAGACTCCCCCCTGGGACCGCAGTAAAGCCCACCAATAATTAGAAGCACAGCGCTCGGCTCTCTCATCCCAGCCTGTTAATGTCTGAAATAGTGGAATTGGAAGAGACAAATCACAAAACTAGAACATTAGCTGCCTCAAAATGGTCGGTAATCGGTATGGTTTAATTGTTCTTTTCTTGCACTTTTCTGGCCACACGTTTTTGTAGGTCCCATCCCCTAGCCAATTTATTTTCTAACAAAAAGTCAAAATGATATTAAAAAAAAGTAAACTATAACATCAGTCACTCAACTATTAGTATTTTCTGTTTTAACCACCAAACTATAAAAAAAAATTGCAACCAACGTTTTTTATTGATTCTATTTTGGTCACTCTTGTCTCTTGTTTTTTAACGTAACCTTCACTTGTGGTCCCTTTTATTTGGGGTTTGTTCTATTTTGGTCACTAAAATTAAAAAAATTATTCTTGTCACTTATGTTTTGAATTGTGTCTATTTTGGTCCCTTGACCATTAACCTTCGTTAATTAAAAATAAGAATTTTTAATTTAACCCCAAACTTTCAAAACTTTATTTTTTACCATCTTCTCCCAAAATTTAAAAATTTTATTTCTCCGCCCACCACTCAATCTCGACCCTCTTTCCACCGTCATGGGTCCGCCACTCTTTTCCGCCCAAAACGTTAAACTTCTTGTATTTAGTTTAACCAAAAGGTCAACATAAGAACATAAAACATGCCCGAAGAATTTGCAAAATTAGCTAAAAACAACACCACTATATGTCTAAGTTCAAGAATCTCACCCTCTGAGGAGCTGGACAAGTAGAATACTTTGAAACTGACAACCAAAAATGTCCTTTTACTTTCCTTTTAACAAGGAAAGGCTCTAATGCACTGCAAGTGACAATACTAGTCAGTAATTGATCTAATTTTTCAAGTAAAGAATTCATAGATCATTGCATTGTCTAATCCTTGAAAATAGATTTTGGTTAAACAGGCACTCCTTAAGAATACATGTTCTAGAAGATAATTAAGTAAAATCAATTTTAGATTACAAAAATAACTTAATAACATTATCATTGCATTTCAAAAACTATTAAGATTGTCACTAGCCAATCGAACTCCTTTATATCAAATAGTTGAGTCAATCACTAAAAGCACGTTTACTCAGTAGTTTCCTCGTAAGGTAAGTAAAAAAGGCATTACAAAAACTAGATGTTACAATAACACTATACAATCAAAAGCGACAATTAAGAGAGGTAATGCCAATAATGCTTTGGGGCGGAGGAGAGTGACAGACCCATGGCTGCGGAAACAAGATCGGGATCGAGTGGTGGGCGGAAAAATAAAATTTTTAAATTTTTGGGGAAGATGGTGAAAAATAAAATTTTGAAAGTTTGGGGGTTAAATTAGAAATTATTATTTTTAATTAACGGAGGTTAACTACTAAGGGACCAAAATAGACACGATTCAAAACGTAAGTGGCAATAATGATTTTTTTAATTCTGATGACCAAAATAGAACAAACCCCAAACAAAAGGGACCACGAGTGAATATTACCCTTTTATATTTGTATTATTACACATTTAGTCCTCAATACTTTCATATTTTGTTAATTTGGTCCTTATTCAAAAAAATCAAAATTTTTAACCTTCCACATTTACAAATTCTGTCAATTTAGTCGACAAACACATACCCACACACGTTCCATTCATCAATAATATATCACCCCAAATCTTACAACCTCCCCCAACCCAGTTCCTTAACTTTAGCCTGTTGTATTTGTTGAAACTTATTTCTCTGTTATTTATATTATTAGCAAGATTGTGAGGAGTGGCGAGTATTTGATGAACTATAAACTGATAAATATTTTACCTTGTATCAGTGGATGCTTATGCTTAGCATAAAGAAAACAGAGCTTCAAAATTAACCGTGGGTTTCATTGAGAAAGGGGCTTACATGAAAAAATAAAAAGAAAAAAGGGTGTATATGGAACAAGAATATTTCTTTATTTAGTTCAAGATTGTAGAGTTTTTGAGAAAGATTTGAAAACACTGTCATTTATACGATTCCAATGATCCATATATGTTTCCATAACTGATGAATTGGGAATATGAAATGTTTAGTAAGTTTGAAAATACTAATAATATATATATAGAGAGAGAGAGATTTGAAGATGATGACTAGGTTGGGGTGATAGATTATTACTAAATGGAAATGTGTGGGTATAGTTATGAGTGATGGTGCTAGGTTTTATGAAGGTGACGCGTTTAAGGACTAAATTATAGATTTTATCAATCTGGATGATTATTTTTTTATTATTTAGAAGCATGAGAAAACTAATATAATATGTATGTCTTGAGGACTAAATGTGTAATTATATCAATTGAAAAAAAGCATGTTAATTTAAAATAGAAACAATCGAAAACATTAGCAACGAAGTTGAGATTATTTTTAGTTTGGTGACCAAAACAGAAACAAGCTAATAATTAGGTGACTAATGATACAGTTTAGAATAAATATATATGAATTCATACACACACCAATATATATGGATAGTATTTGGTTATACAGCGTAAAAGTTTTTAAGTTTTATACGTTTCTTTTAGATCGTTAGATGGGTGAAACGGATGACTACGTTAACCGTAGAATATGTGAAGATTATTACTTGAAAAAAAAATAAAATATGTGAAGATTATCGCTTGAAAAAAAAAATAAGAAATTAATTTTAGTCATCTATTTCCCCATCAAACAATACAAAAAACGTATAAAACTTTTACAATTTTTACACTATGCAAGGGGTCATATATATATATATATATATATATATATATTAAAAAGCCCTTGAACCACAATTGGATATATGGGAGTCAAATGTGAATTTCTTTTGCGCAGAGAAATCCCCGTGATCAGTACCGGAAGCACAAAGAGACAAAGAGTAACATGCTAAAGTGGATATGGCAAAGGAAAAGCCATCACGGATGGGGATAAACAATCCAAAGTATTGAGAAGTGAAATTGGGGAAGAAATGGTGCGTGAGATACGACACTGTATCTTTATCTTGAACAATGAAGAAATGAAACGATACTGTTTCTTTACACTTTATTAATGAATACAAGAGTACAAAGAATAGTCAACAATGAATACAAAATATAGATTTTTCATTACTTAGTAAACTAGGATACAATCGTTTATATAGTAACAAAGAATCAAGAAACTATCACATAATTAACTAACTAATTGCCAACTAATATTCTCTAATAGCCCCCCTCAAGTTGGAGCATATATGTTATGTATGCCCAACTTGAAGATGAGATTCTGAAAAACAGAAGGATTAAGAGGTTTAGTAAAGCAATCCGCAAGCTGATTAGTGGTAGAGACAGGAAGAATTCTGATCAAACGATGCTGCAACTTTTCACGAACAATGTGACAATCGATCTCTATATGCTTTGTACGCTCATGCTGGACTGGATTTTCTGCAATTTTAATTGCAGAGAGATTATCACAAAAAATATTTGCAGGTTGTAAAACGAAATGTAAATCAGATAGTAAATAAATGAGCCATTGGATTTCACAAGTGACTGAAGCCAATGCACGTATTCAGCTTCACTTGAAGACCTTGAAATTGTCTGTTGTTTCTTAGATTTCCAGGAAATCAGAGCAGTGCCTAAGAAAACACAAAATCCTGTAGTAGATTTCCTTGAATCAGGGCATGATGTCCAATCTGAGTCAGAAAAAGCATTAATCTGTATAGGATTGTTAACTGGAAAGAAAAGCCCTTGACCAACTGTCCCTTTGAGATATCTAAGGATCATATGTAAAGCAGATAAATGAATATCAGTGGGAGCTGACACATATTGGGAAAGCTGTTGAACAACATAAGCAAGATCAGGTCTTGTATTAGTGAGGTAAAGAAGCTTTCCTATAATTTTCCTATACATGGTAATATCTTCTAGAGGTGTTCCAGTATATCTAGAAAGCTTATTCCTAGGAACCATAGGTGTAGGAACAAGTTTGGAATTTATAAAATCTGTTTCCTCTAGCAATTCAATAGCATACTTTCTTTGACAAAGATTAACACATTTAAAAGACCTAGCCACCTCAAAACCTAAGAAATATTTTAATTCTCCTAAGTCCTTGATTTTGAAAGTATCATGTAAGAAAGTTTTAATTTTATTAATTTCAATAATATCTGGACTGGCCAAGACTATATCATCTACATAAACAGCCAAGGCAATAAAAGAAGAATCATGTCCTTTAGTAAACAAAGAGGTATCTGCTAAAGACTGTTTAAAACCTTGTTCTAGCAAAACAGTGGTTAACCTTTCATTCTACTGTGTGCTAGCCTGCTTCAGACCATAGAGACTCTTGTTAAGTTTACAAACCAACTTAGGATTAGAAGTAGAAAAACCAGAAGGAGGAATCATATCAACTTCTTCATTAAGAAAACTATGTAAAAAGGCATTGTTTATGTCCAATTGTTGCAAAAACCAATTCTTAGAAGCAGAAATAGCAATTAATGTTCTAACAGTGGTCAATTTAGCAACAGGACTAAAAGTAGTAAGAAAATCTACCCCATTCTGTTGAGTATACCCTTTTGCTACCAACATAGCTTTATACCTTTCCAAAGATTCATCAGACTTAAGCTTTGTCTTATAAACCCATTTGCAGCCTATGGTTTGTTTTCCAGGAGGAAGTTCAACTAAAGACCAAGTATTGTTATTTTCTAAAGCAGAGATTTCTTCCTCCATGGCTGTTTTCCATTCTTTATGCATAATAGCTTCCTTATAATTCTTTGGTTCTTTCAGAATAGAAACATTATTGATATAAACTAGATGATTAGCAGAAATATTTTGATAAGAAATAGCATTAGCAATTGAATGAGGTGTTTCTTGGACTGAATTACTTTTAGAACTCTGTTTTGGCAAAGACACTTGATAATCACTATATTTTTGTGGCAACTTAAAAATCCTAGATGGCCTTGTATTCTTAACATGAGTAGATGGATTAGGCATGACAACATCAGTAGCAGGTAGATCAGAAATGCCATCAGAATGTTCATGAGTAATATTCTGACTGTGTGAAGAAGGATCAGTTCTAATAGGACTGATTGTATCAGTATCAGTAGAATCATTAATAGAATTATGATCGGCAGAATTTTGAGACAAAGGAGACTGATTTTGAAGATTATCAGAAAGATCAGAATCATTATCATCATGAACAGAAGAATCCTGAAATATCTTAATGTTTTCATATTTTGGTAAAACAATGTTTTCCAAAGACTTAGTAGATATATCCTGAAAAGGAAAACTATTTTCAACAAACTTAACATCTCTAGATACAAAGAAGCTCTTAGTATCTAAATTAAAAAGCCTATATCCTTTTACAGCTTTAGGATAACCAACAAATATGCACCTAATAGTCCTAGGATGAAGCTTAGTAGCAGCTTTAGGAAGAACACTTGCATATGCTAAACAACCAAACACCTTCAAATTATCAATGGCAGGCTTAAAACCAAATAGAATTTCAAAAGGAGATTTCTGGGCTAAGATTGGAGTAGGTGTTATGTTAATAAGATAAACAGCATGAATTACACAATCAAGCCAGAAATTCAAGGGCAAAGAAGCCTGAATTCTTAAAGACCTAGCTACCATAAGGACATGTTGTTGTTTTCTTTCTACCACACTGTTCTGCTGAGGAGTATAACTAGATGAGTTTTGATGCATTATACCAGTAGAATTATAAAACTCAAGCATCTCAAACTCCTTAGCATTATCTGTTCGAATACACTTAGGAGTTCTAAAAAACTGAGTTTTAACCATAGGACAGAAATTAATTATATGTTTACTAACTTTAGATTTAAATTGCATAGGAAAAGCCCATGTGAATCTACTTTTGTCATCAACTATGGTGAGAAAGTAAGAAAAACCATGAATAGATTTAATAGGGAATGGCCCCCAGACATCCATATGAAGCAGATAAAAAATATCATCACTAACAGAAAAACTAACAAGAAAAGCTAATCTTTTTTGTTTAGCTAGATGGCAAACATCACAACTAAACAACATTCCATTAGGTATATCATGATATAGATCAGCAAAAGAATTCATCCTCCCTTGAGAATGGTGCCCTAGTCTAGCATGCCATTGAAGAAATGAAAACTTAGAAGAGATTGAAGAACATACAGTATGAGGCTTGCTTGAATCATCCACATCAAAAAAATACAGGCCATTAGCTTGCATAGCTAAACCAATCATCCTCCAATGGATGATATCCTGTATAACACAAAAACCAGCATTAAAAATGATAGAAATATTATTATCTTTAGCCAACTGAGAAACAGAAATTAAATTGAACCCAAAGTCAGGTATATAAAAAACATTATGAAGAACTAAAATATTATTGAGCTTAACAGTACCAATGTGATTTACCTGCACCAAATGATTGTTTGGTAACCTTACAAACTTACCAGAAACCTTTTTAAAATCAAGAAAACAATCTAGATTGTTTACAATGTGATCAGTGGCCCCTGAATCTAAGATCCAGGGGACCAAATCAGTACTAACAGATGAACTAGTAGCAAAAACAGAAGGAACTATACATGTATTACCTGTCTGTGAAGCACCATGATCTTGAGAGTCAACAGAAGACAAAAGCATATTGACAGTAGAATCTTTGACATGCTGAGCAGTAGAACTAGCAATTCTAGACTTGTCACTGATCAGGCTTAAAATATTCTCATATTGCTCCTTAGTAAACTGAATAGGACTGTCATATCTGAAATTATCTTTACTAACATGATTACCAGAATCAAGATGATCAAGATGATTACTAGAAGCCACCTGATTAGTCCTATTTTGATTAAAGTTTCTGGACTTATAACTCGGTGGATAACCATACTTTTTATAGCATTTCTCTACACTATGCCCATACATCCCACAATAGGTACACAAGGGTTTTTTACTACCAGGAAAACTCCTTTTAAAAGCAACAGATCTTTCTTGCCTAGAAGGATAACTATCCAAATTTCTTGCCAGAAAAGCACTGGACTCAACAGAAACAACAACATTCAAAGACCTTTCTTGTTGAATTACTATGGAGAAAACCTCATTAATTTTGGGCAAGGGTTTCATCATCAGGATCTGTGATTTTTGAACATAATAGTTTTCATTCAAACCACGCAAGAAACGAATAAGGAAATCTTGCTTCCTATACTCTATCGCAGAACAATCACAAGCCATCAGAGGACGCAGATTACATATTTCATCCCAAATTGTTTTCAACTGAGTATGAAAGGTGGTGACAGATAAGGTACCTTGTTGAAGAGAAAAGAAATCTTGGAGAAAATCCGAGATTCGTAAGACATCACCTTGATTAAAACGGTCGAACAGATCCGTCCAGAGTTCTGAAGCGCTATCAATCCATATAACACTCTGCGCAATTTCTGGGCTTAGGGCACGCTGGATCCAGGACAACACAAGGTTGTTACATTTCGTCCAGGCATCAAAACGTGGAGCATCTGACCAGGGCTGCGAAATCGAACCGTCGACGAACCCTAATTTGTTCTTCGAAATTAGGCTCATCTTCATAGACCGCGCCCACGGATGGTAATTAGAACCATTTAACAACGCCGACGTAAGAACCAACGCCGGATTCTCACCGGGATGAATATAGTAAGGATCCGTGGGATCATCATTCTTGAATCCCCTCGAACCTTCAAGAGCGGAAGAGACTTCTCGAGAATCTGATACCATATTGAGAAGTGAAATTGGGGAAGAAATGGTGCGTGAGATACGACACCGTATCTTGATCTTGAACAATGAAGAAATGAAACGATACCGTTTCTTTACACTTTATTTATGAATACAAGAGTACAAAGAATAGTCAACAATGAATACAAAATATAGATTTTTCATTACTTAGTAAACTAGGATACAATCGTTTATATAGTAACAAAGAATCAAGAAACTATCACATAACTAACTAACTAATTGCCAACTAATATCCTCTAATACAAAGAATAAGCAACGACAAATACTAGAAGTTGTTGACGAGGGGAAGTGAATGTTAAAACTGTGTGGTTGGTTGGTGTTGGCGCTGGATTGGAATGGCAACATTGGCGAAGGAGTTTACAGAAGCCAATATCAATGGATATTCTGTGACGCGAATTGCAGGTAACAAGGTTTTATTGATGTTTATAAATTATAAATAGTGAAGTTAGAGGGGATGTTCTTGGAAAATGGTTTTCAAAAGTAGAACAATTGAGATAGATACTACTTACTAGGCGATGCATGCTTGGTCATTCGTGAATTTGGCAGCACCCAGCAGTTTGGGGGACTCTAGATGAGGAAACCAGCGAATTTGGAGCTCATTCATGAATGTTTGGATGTGATGGTGGACAATCAGATTGAAACAATACTCTAATTCAAATATTCAATTAATATAATTTGAGCTTTTCAACCAATTTTAAGTTTAATCCATACTTTGAGGACTTACAATACAATTAAGCCTAATAGATTTATTGGAAGTGAGCTAGATGCATGAACTCTCTAAGGAAGCAAAACAAAAAGTATTCAAAGAAGACCCAAGACGTGCTTTTTTTTAATAAAATAAGGGAAAATATATAATTGTTTAATAATAATAATAATAATAATAATAATAATAATAATAATAATAATAATAATAATTTTAAAATTAAAAAAAAGGCGAGCAAAATGCTTGCGGAGGAGAGAAAATCAGATGCCTTAATTTGTGTTGGGCCCTATATATAGCATCGGCATCACCTTCTATATTTTCCACACTCTCATAATTTTTCTCCGCTACTTTCTCTCAATCCAAACACATCTTTACGAGAAGAAAAGAAAAAGCTCCGAGAATAGGAAAATGGCCGATCAGCTTACCGACGATCAGATCTCTGAATTCAAGGAGGCCTTTAGTCTATTTGACAAGGACGGAGATGGTCCTTCCTCTCATCTCTCTCTCTCTTGCTTTCTTATTTATTTTATGTTTTAATTAATTACTCATGTTTTGATATTCTCTTAATTCGGTTCAGATCGAGTCGTAGATCTAAGCGTCGTTTCCGCTTCTGCTTCTTAATTTTTGCGTTATTTGTTAATTTTGCGATCGTTTTCTTTCGTTATTTTAGTGATGTGACGGATCTAGGGTTCTGATTTATGAATTTCCAATCGAGCTTCATCCGTATATTGTCATTTCTTGATTTTGATCCTTCTGGCTCTTGATTTTTATGTTGGTTTTTTTTTTCATTTTCATTACTGTTGAATTTTCTCGGTCTTCTCATTGAATTTATGGCACGACTTGTTAATGTTAAATCTTTTAGATGCAAACATAACCTGGATAGATTGTCATCTGTGGTTAGTTGTTGCGTAATTTATGTTTGAGATTTGCTGATTTGAGTTATTTTATTTTTAATCTTGATTAAATATTTCATTTCCTTTGTGTAAGTTTTAAATCTGATTAGCGAGGCTTCCTTGGAGGTGGGATGCGTTTCCCTTTGTTTGATCCTGCACTTTCAACTTATAATGATGTATAGTATCATTATTAGCTTACTTGCTTGTTTCTGGTAAAGCATTGACTCATTGTTTCATCCTGAAAATTAGCTTTTATGGTTGTACTAAGTATGCTTGATAGTTATGAATTGATCACAATATAGATTGCTTTAGCATGTCATGAGAATTCAAGACCTTCTATGGATGATTCACTCAGTTAATTTTGTGATATGCAATCCAAAACAATGTATTATATTGTTTTTAATCACTACTTTGAAGGTTATCAAATTAGTTTATGACTGGTAAACATGCACTATTGTTTTTTTTACAATTACATATTCGGTATTTGTTAGCTGATCCATGAGTAAACTTCTTGATGTATTTGATTGTTGTAGCACAAGTTAAACTGAATACATCTTTTCTGTATTCTTGGCACATAGGAAACATGTTCGATGTCCTCCCCGGTTCTTTTATGGTTGTCTATTTGTCTTCGTGATGTGTCTTGAGAGAAATTTTATGGCATTAGAAAAGCTTGAAAATCGTGAACTATCTTTTCAAAATTGAAGTATCACTGTGCCTTTTTTCTCTCTGTTTTTGGTATTACAATAATGCTTTGCTGGTTTTTGGTTGAATGTATTTAGTTGTATTTAGTCATCTTGATTGTTTGATAATCAATGATTGCTGCAGGTTGCATTACTACCAAGGAGCTGGGAACTGTGATGCGATCACTTGGGCAGAACCCCACTGAGGCGGAACTCCAAGATATGATCAATGAAGTCGATGCCGACGGAAATGGGACCATTGATTTCCCTGAATTCCTTAACCTGATGGCCAGGAAGATGAAAGATACTGACTCAGAGGAGGAGCTTAAAGAGGCATTCAGGGTGTTTGACAAGGATCAGAATGGTTTCATATCTGCTGCCGAGCTTCGTCATGTCATGACAAACCTTGGTGAGAAGCTTACGGACGAGGAAGTTGATGAGATGATCCGTGAAGCTGATGTTGATGGTGATGGGCAGATCAACTACGAGGAGTTCGTCAAAGTGATGATGGCCAAATAAAGGGCCTCTCCAACGATAACCAGGATCCAAAGGGGGGGTGGAACAGGGCAGATAAGTTTGCTAAGATTTCTATTTATGAATAGGACATCTATGTTC
The DNA here is from genome assembly GCA_958450335.1 of Hibiscus tridactylites. NCBI lineage: Eukaryota > Viridiplantae > Streptophyta > Magnoliopsida > Malvales > Malvaceae > Hibiscus > Hibiscus tridactylites. The sequence goes on along the minus strand of OY288289.1, from coordinate 18,206,479 downwards.
ATTTATGTTATTAGCTTTTGTTGGATGGTTCTGTATTTCATGTTTGCATTATTTTGTGGACCGGACCTTAGTATTCTGCTTGTTTGCTCTGTTTTTTGTTCAGTAGTGGTGTGTGGTTAGCGTCAATATTTTTATGCTGTTTTTATTCGAATTCTTGGTGCCGTGAACCTGGAACAATCTGGAATATTCGATGTTTTTGTGCTTTATGGTTGACTAAATTTTAGATGGTTTTAACTAATTTGAGTGCTCAATAAGTGTGACCAACTGACCGGAGTTTGTAGCCTGAATCCATATTTTCCAGCAGATGAAGGCGAGAATACCGTTTTACTACATGCTCGATAAACATAAATTGTTTCCAATCTTTAAGGAGAAGCCATTGGGATGGACACTTGGTAAAATTATTTCAAAGACGAAATCATGTACTCTGAGCCATTGAAGACCAAAAAACAGTCATGGCCTCGGGACGGCTCATATCATCCTAAATAAATAGGTGGCTTCACACAACGGGAGAAAATATAATTGAATCATTAATTTTTTAACAGACGTTAAGCGGTAAAGTGATAAAAAAAAATCTTGAAGGGACAAAGTTATAAAAGACGGACAAGTATAATGGTTAAATGTATATCTAACCCTTTTAATTCTGTTCATGAGATCCAATCTTACTCATCATGAATTTTTTAATACATAGAGGGGGGATTATAAGGTTAATTGGTAGTAAAAATCTTTTTTTAAAATGGTGATAAGTATTCTACTTGTACACTTGAAAATTTTAAATTAATCACAAAGATATTTATGAAATTAAAGTTGTTTTTATATATTTTAATAATATTTTATATGATTAATATTTTTTCAATTATAATGTTATATTTCACGTTCCATCTACATAAATCATATGTGTCAAATGAGTAAATTAATAATATTTAACTATTTGATTTTTATAAATAAAAAAGTTTCAACAGTTATATATGAACATTATTCTGGATCAATATGGTAGCGATCTGATATTGATTTGAAAATTTATGTGAATGACAAATATAATTACATTAATAAATTTAACTGTTAGACAGTTAAAGTATTAATGATATGAAAAGGTACTGAATTGTGTAAAACAACTCTAGTTTTATACTTGTGGAATTTGATTTGTCGAACATTAAAAATTAAAAGTAAAATTCACCCCAAGACCACACAATTATGTGTTTAGTAATAAACGAGAGTCACGTTTTTTTCTCTCTAAAAGTTACAAACAAATTATCTAATTAAAAATTGTTATAAACATGTCACTAATTATTAAATATTAGACAAAACAATAATGTGGTCTAATATAATGGCCCTGTTTTGTAAATAGCGGATTGGACAAAAATTAGAGGTTTGAGGTATAATTAGAGGTTTGACTAGTCAAATCCGTTAATATTGATGTTTGGTAAATAGCAGATTAAAAGAGCAGATTGAGGTAAAAAAGCTAATTTTGAAAAAGCTCCTAATATGAACTTTTTGAGATTAGAGGTTTGATATTAGAGTTGTAATGACTCTTTTACCCTTAACAATTACCAAAAATTTCCAAATAACTTAAATTAAATAATAATATTTTTAATATAAATAATAACATATTAAATATTCAGCTTATTTGTTGTTACTACTAATTTATATGGTGATCTTTGTAAGTTAATCCTATTTTTTATTATCACATATTTATATGTGCATATAATTTTTTTTAATAATTATATAAATAATAAATTAATATATAAATCTTTCAAATATGTTTAGAAAATTATATTAAAAATAATTTTTACAAATCTAATTAATATTTATTAGATACAAAATATTCATAACTAATAAATTATTCAAACAAGTATTGAATATAATCATGTCCTTATATGTCATTTTGCTTGTTTAAATAATCAAACAGCTATCAGCTATCAGTTAATTTTACCAAACACTTTTATACAATCAGCTAATACAATCCGCTAGTCAAATCAGCTAATGCAATCAGCTATCAGCTATCAGCTAATGTAATCCGCTATCAGCTATCCGCTAATTGCCAAACAGGGCCAATAACAATTTTAATCCCAAAACTTATACATATATTATTTTGCTCATAATAAAAAAATTATATTTAAAATTTCTATCAATTTAATCTTTATTCTTCTCCTAAAAAGTTAGATTATGTTTATGGTATAATAACAATAACTTGATGTTGTTTTATAACATAATAGAGTTATTCAATTGTTGTTTTGATCTGACGTTTGATCACACAAAAAACTAGATTAACATAATTTTTAAATATGAATGATTAAATTTATTAAATTATTTATTGATAGAATGTATTTTAGAGAATAAGTATTATCACATTAGAAGTTTGTTTTAATTTTAACAAATAGTGATATGTTTATAATGAACCATATGTATTTGTAAATATTCATTTAAATTATGGATTAATATCCTATACACTGGCGGTGGAAACTAAAAGTTTCCACAAACACCTTAGTTTTAGGGTATATGGAGTTAGTTTATGGTATAATGTTTAGGGGTTTAGGTGTAAGGGTTTAGAATTCAGGGATGGTTGTTTCAATTTAAGATTTAGGGTTATAATTTAGGCTTTATAGTTTAGGGTTTAGTTTTTAGGGTAATATGTTGAGGATTTAGGTTTTAACTTATAAACCCTAAATTATAACCCTAAATCTTAAATTGAAACAATTATCCCTAAATTCTAACCCCCTACACCTAAAACTCTAAACTCTATATCCTAAACTAACTCCATATACCCTAAAACTAATGCTCTTGTGGAAACTTTCAGTTTCCACCGCATGTGTATAAAATATTTATCCTTAAATTATTACTAAACATATAATTGACCTAGCAAGGTATATTTTGGCTAATTTGGCTCAAAAACACCTTTTTAATAATTATATAGGGTTTTGGCTCCCTACAAGAAATATTTGAAAAAATGACCCTCAAACTTGCCACGTAGTTAAACCTCGCGTTCTCTGGGAAGCGAGGCTTGAAATCGCGTTTTGCAGAGCGCGAGGTCTGTCTACGTGACCTCGTTTGAATTAACGGTTTTTTCAGAAAGTCACGTTATGCAAAACGCGAGGTTCCCGAGAATTTGAAAGGGCGGCTGAATATATCGCACGAACATCGCGTTATGCAGAATGCGAGGTCTGTGCGAATTTGGCTTGAAAAATAAGGGTGGATAGGCCTGTTCGAGCCTAATTTCGGGTTTGTAAATCGTATATTTTTAGCGAACATCGAGTTTGGGGTCGTAGTAGTGGAAATTCTCTATCGTATGACACCAACATGGTCAATTTCTGTCCATTCTAAAATGGTTTAAAATGGCTTCAAAAACACTATGCTATCATCCTTTTTTGAATGAAATTGCCTTTGAACAAATGTCGATAGGCATGTTCGAGCAGAATTTCATACGTATAAATCATAAATTTTTAGCAAACATCGAGTTTGGGGTCGTAGTACTGGAAATTCTCTATCGTATGACTCCAACACGGTCAATTTCCGTCCATAATACACTGACTTAAATTCGCTTCGAAAACGCTATCCTAGCATATTTTTTTGAATGATTGAAAATATAAGATGACCTATTTTATAAAACAAATTAGACTGATTTTATTGATCGATAGTTATAGGCGAACTCGCATAAACAAATTAAAAAGGACGCGGGTTCTTTAGACTGATTTTTCGCAAACATCGAGTTCTTTAGAAACTCGCGTTGTACAGAACGCGAGGTACCTTTTGTCCGTTCAGTTCACGCGTCTGTTGCGTGACACGTCTTTTCAATGAACCTCGCGTCCTCTGGAACGCGATGTCTTTAGAATATCGCGTTTCCCAGAACGTGAGGTTCATTAACATCGCATCCCAAAGGACGTGAGCTCTTCTATAAATTGGAGGTCCTACCCTCATATCAACCACATTTCTTCTGTTTTTCACTACACTTATCTAATTTTCTTTCGATACAATGTCGGTTTTACAACGACGCGAATCACTATTGTAACTATTTCAGGACAACAGTCGAAGTATTTTTTACACGCATTTTGCCAAATATTTTATTTTTTTATTTTTTATTTTTGAAGGGATACGAACGTCGGTTAACTTGTTACCTTAACCGTATCAACAACGCACCTGATCCCGCCGTTATGACGTGGATTGATAGAGCTGGTTTTGGCCACGTCGCGAGGATCTTAGCGGGTGTGAAGTGTAACCCATCGTTGATTAGCGCGTTAATAGAACGGTGGAGGCCAGAGACGCGTACTTTTCATTTCTCGATAGGCGAGGCAACAATAACGCTGGAGGATGTTTCCTATCATCTGGAATTGCCTACGGACGACAACATTATTACGGGTGTGGCGTTGGCTAGTTGCTCAGATCTATTTGTTGAAATAATGGGAGTGGCGCCCCCAGCGGATACGTGGGGCAGTGGGAAAATAGAACTATCCTATTTGGAGGCTGAATTTGAAAACCTCCCCCCATGCGGATGAGGAAACACTCTAGGTATTTTTTTTCTTTTTTTTTCACTAATTTCACTATTTTTAATATATTTTGTTTATTAAATATTTATTTTCACAACGGTTTGCGCGTGTCCACATCTTGCGCATTATCGACGGGGTATTAATGCTAGACAAATCCCGCACGAAAGTGCACGTGATGTGGCTTTATCATCTTACCAATTTCGATGAAGCTAGAAAAAAATGTTGGGGAACAACTGTTTTGGCGTTTCTTTTTAGAGAGCTCTGCAGAAATGTCGATCATGCTAGAGCAGCTATTGGAGGATGTTGTTTACTCCTTCAGTCTTGGGCGTGGTTTTGGATGCCTTTTTAAGCCCGCAGCCTAGACAGTCCACCTCCCATTTATTTCCGCTTCTTCGGAGGTAATATTTAATTTATTATATTTATTTTATTTTTAAATTAGTTTATTTAACACATTTTTATTTTCCATTAATGATAGGTAGAGCGAAACACTGACCCGCCAGGGCCTGCCAAAAAATCAAGAAGACTACAGGCTTGTTATGGATAAGTTGACGAACGATCAGGTAATCCGAAAATTCATTTGAATTTTTTCTTATTTTTTTCCAATAATATTTCATATAACCGTTATAATTTTTTTTAGTTCGTGTGGATGCCCTACGCTTTTGAGATGATTCAGTAGATTACTCCACTGATATTTCGCGTGACCAACACGTATGACTTGCACGAGTTCCGCTGATCAACTATGAAATTGTCGTGTGGCATCCTACGGATTAGGTTCTCCGACAGTCCGGGTACGTCCAAGGGATTCCGCAAGAGGATTCACCTAATTTGGACGAATTCCACCATCTGACGCACCAAGGGAAGATGAAGATTGACTGGGCCCTTTACCACGCTGACTGGATTCAGCTTTGGGATGACCGATTTGCCCGTCGCCCAAGCATCCTCCGACCCATTTTGGATTGGTCCCTTTCAGCCAATTTCGATTACTTTCGGTGGTATAAGAACTATGGGAAGCAGCATATCCTTACTCCCGAGGAGCGCCAGCGACAGCTTCCCCAAGGTCCCCGAAACCGCCCACGCCCCACACGTTGAGCGAGCTAGAGCCAGAGCCAATTGAGGCAGCACGATCCGAGACCGCGAACTGACACTGCAGGGGCCTCATCTTCTGCCACAACATTTCAGAATTTGAGCGGTCCTTCGACTTTCCAGCAGATGAGGCCTTCATCCGACTTCGGCTTCTCATATGCCTACCGTCCCTATATACCGACGAGTGGTCCTCCGATGATCGATATTCTACCGTTGTCATCTCAGTTTAATTATAGCATTGTCTTGCAAACGCCGCCGGGTAGCTTGTTTTACTCCCCGCCCGGGCCAACATAGGTCCTCGTATCGTAGATGATGTTCATGAGGACCAGGAGGATGCAACAGAACATGTTCAGAGGAATCTAGATCGGGATCGTCGTCCACCCGACTGCGGAACAGGTGGACATAGACATCATTAGTCTTTTTTTCTAATGCCTTTGTACTTATGTTTCTAATATATTTATTCTAGACATTTGGTTTTTTAAACTTTTAAATGTTTATTTAATTTCAGTTTTTATTTTATTTTATGCGATTGCTAAACCAAAATTATCAATTGTTGTTCAAATACAATTTCATTAAAAAATGATGATATAATAGGATTTTGGAAGCCATTTTAAGCGAGTTTAGAATGAACGGAAATTGACAGTGTTGGTGTCATACGATAGAGAATTTTCAGTACTACGAACCCAAACTCGATCTTCGCAAAAAAATTATGATTTATAAGTCAGAATTTGGGCTCGAACTGGCCTACCCACCCTTGTTTTTGAACCCAAAATCACACAGAACTCGCGTTATGCAGAACGCGAGGTCTGTGCGATATATTCAGCCACCCTTTTAAATTCTCGGGGACCTCGCGTTCTACAAAAAACGGCTTTCTAACAAACCGTTAATTCAAACAACGAGGCCACGTAGACAGACCTCGCGCCCTGCAGAACGCGATTTCAAGCCTCGCTTCCTAGAGAACGCGAGGTTTAACTACATGGCAAGTTTGGGGTCATTTTTCTAAATATTTCTTGGAGAGAATAAAAACCTTATATAATTATTAAAAAAGAGTTTTTGAGCCAAATTAGCCGTATATTTTACCCTAAAATTAAAAAAAAAGGAAATAAAACAGTAGCAAACCGGCTCGGATGAGACCCGAATTTTAAAAAATTCGTTTCGGATCCGATAGGCCGTCCCGTCTATTGGACAAAGCACAGTTTGATATAGCCGTCGCCGTAACCCTAGTCTATAGGCTATAGCAAAAGCATCAGTTCCTTTCACTCCTAAATCTTAGTTGACGATGGAGAAGACAGAGGATAAGAACCAGCAGCAAGAAGAGGAACAAGTGGTGAATCCATGGGAAGTATCGGCCAAAGACGGCGGAAAGATCGATTACGATAAGCTCATCGACAAATTCGGTTGTCAAAGGCTGGATCAATCCTTTGTCGACCGCGTCCAACGCCTCACTTCTCGTCCTCCTCACGTATTCCTCCGCCGTGGCGTTTTCTTTGCGCATCGGGATTTCAATGACATTTTGGATGCCTACGAGCGAGGGGAGAAGTTTTATTTGTATACCGGTCGTGGACCATCTTCTGAAGCTTTGCATTTGGGCCATTTGATTCCTTTTATGTTTACCAAGTAACTTCTTTTCTCCCGTTTTCTTAGATATTTAGTTGGTGTGAATTAAAAAGGAACTGAAATTTGTACAATTAGTGACAATTTTATGGGTCAAATGAACTATGATTCAAATGAATATACACGTAGAAACAGTTCTAAATGAGTAACAATTTAAATCCTACGAGTTTAGCCCTTTTAGATTGATTTCAGTTGTTATTTCCTCTGCCATTTCTTAAATGGGGAAAAATTTATTGGAAGCTTACTCACAGGTTCTAGGAATTACTCCTAGGGTCTAATTGCTTTTGTGGTCTTGGAGAGAATTAGAAGGAAAATAAATTTTGTTTTATGTTCCTGAGTGTTGGTTGTTTACTTAATTCTATAAATTTTGGCCAATGCTTGATGTTTCTTGTAGATACCTTCAAGATGCCTTCAAAGTCCCTCTTGTTATACAACTGACTGATGACGAGAAGTGTATGTGGAAAAATCTTTCTGTGGAGGAGAGCCAAAGACTCGCCCGTGAGAATGCTAAAGATATCATTGCTTGTGGATTTGACATATCAAAGACCTTCATATTCTCAGACTTTGATTATGTTGGAGGGTAAGGAAACACCAAAAGATTTGTTAAGCATTTCTCTTTAACATTTTCTTGGACCGGCGGTCGGGGCTAATTATAATTTCGTTAATGTTTTGATTTGCAGTGCCTTCTATAAAAATATGGTGAAGGTTGGCAAGTGTGTCACATACAACAAGGTGCTATTTGTTTTCTCTGTGAGTGGAAGAGCCTTTGACCTTATTGTTTGAGTAACTATATTTCTTTCTGCTGTTATTTAGGTTGTTGGCATATTTGGATTCACCGGTGAGGATCATATTGGAAAAGTTAGCTTTCCACCTGTGCAGGTAGATTTCTTTGCTCCAGCATTTACCAGTTTTGTGGGGACTGCCGTGTCAGTGGTGTTATCTTTAATTCCTCTGCTTTAATATTGTTTCTTTTGCTTTGACGTGAGCTTCAGATGTTGTTCATGATTATATATTCTTTTAATTATGGCTATTGGCCACTTACAGGGAAATCTAATTGCTGATTTAGTCTTTTTTAACTTTTTTGTATCAAATATGTTCCTGTGTTGATGGTTGTGCTTATATTCTGTTGTTGCAGGCTGTTCCATCATTTCCCTCATCATTTCCACATCTATTCTCTGGCAAGGATAATCTACGTTGTCTAATTCCATGTGCAATTGACCAGGTTCAGTGTTTTGGTTAGGTTCTGCTAATTTTTATCATATAATAAAGTGCATATGGTTGTACAAGTGATAACCGTGGTTTCCAAATGTTAGTTCTTAGTTTTCTGCATTGCTCCATGCACGTTACTATGGCTCACAATAGCTTGCAAACTTTAACAATATACTACAAATTCCTTCATGTTGCCTTTCATTTGTGAAACAGTTATAATTGGTGCAAGTTTCGTTGTTGGGTCTTTTGGCCTTGTTGCTATGCAACTTAAAGGAAGCCTTGAGTAATTCTGAAATTTGTCAAAATTTATTATTCAATTATCTATTTACAACCTGTATAAACTGATTATTACCTTGTCAATCCTTTCCCTGGGATTTTTCTCTCTAGCTCTGTTTGTCTGCAGGTGTATTTTTCATTTTTTTAAAAAATATTTTGTTGCTGTTGCTCAGGATCCATATTTCAGAATGACACGAGATGTTGCTCCTCGTATAGGGTACCATAAGCCTGCATTGATTGAATCACTGTTCTTCCCTGCTCTTCAGGTATTCTTTGTAGGCATAGATAGAAACATTATTAGGATAATATCATACATAAGTCATCATAAATTTGTGTTTACTGATAAAGATCTGTTATTGACAATCGGGTTATTTCCTGTATCATATTGTTTGCACATTATATTATAGCCTATAACTTTGCAAACAAAGTCTGTTGCATATATGTGGCCAAATTTCGATATTGTACACATCTATTTTTGGTTTGAATTGCTTTATTTTTCCATTTCTTATTTGCTTTTGATAGGTCATAGAAGTTGAATGGTTTGTTCAGTTATTGTACAATTTTAACTTTTAAGCAAAGAAATATTCACTATAGCTTCTTTTTATTCATGTTTCAAGTATTGGTATATCTACCTGAAACAAACAAATTCTGTATTTTCTTTTAAGCTTAAAAGATGCATATCCTCAAGAAAAAGCTTAAAAGATGCATATCCTCAAGAAAAAGCTTAAAAGATGCATATACTCTACATTATGATTGGAAAAAGTTCAATGGTTTTTGTTGCTAGGAGGCTCATCATGGAATATTTGTCAGCGTACTACAATCAAGTATTTTTTGTTAACCATTTAATTGACTTCAAATGTGCTTTTTAATGGGATACATCAGAGATGAACTTTGGCATCAATATTGAATTTGATCTCATGTTCATTCCAAAATATACTACATTTGCCTTTATAGATTCGTATGCTTATAATCACTCTCTAGTTTAACAATAGCCACATAATCTCAGGGAGAAAATGGGAAAATGTCAGCTAGTGATCCTAATTCAGCAATTTACGTGACTGATTCTGCAAAGGACATCAAATACAAGGTAGGTTCATGAAATTTCTCATCATTCTGATTGGCTACTTTCTTTCTAGACACCCAGGGTACATGTTTGACCTTATTCATCTTGTTAGTGTGACTGGTAGACCTTTCATTTTTTTTGTGATGGGAAGCTTACCCAATTCTCCTTGAACTAAAATCGATGCATCTTGAGCCTCATGGATATGCCACGTGACTTTTTACATCCTCATGGTTCATTAAAGAAGTTTAGTAATATTTTACTGACGAGCTTTTAATTATTTTATTATTTCTGTTCACTTATTCTCCAACCCTTGTTACAAGATTTTAATCCAATTGCTATCGGCTCTTGTGTACTTTCTGATTAACATATTGCAACTGGATCTATTGATCCTTTAGATTAAATCCGCTTTACTTGTGCTTGTTTCTTGCTTTATTTTAGCTTCGCTAATTTTCTAGCAATTTTAAGTGGTCTTAGGGCTTTTGTCCCGTATAATGTGTGCACTTGTTGCACATATTTGGTGACTGGAGGAGTCATTACAAGGAAAATTTAGGGCAAGGCAAAAGATCAAATAGATTACTATTAATTTCTTGCTTGCATTTGTCTTTAGGTAAACAAACATGCTTTCACTGGTGGGCAAGAATCCATAGAAAAACACAGACAATATGGAGCAAATCTTGAGGTAATGAATTTGTTGTTTCTTTGTTGACATATTAGATGCTTTTACCTATCACATGTTATCAGTTAAGTTTCTCTTTGTGATGCTACTACCATTCGAGGATGGTGATTTTAATTTCCTCATTAGCTGCCTAGAAAATGGCAATGCACACACAGTCAGACATACAGATCCAAATGCACATGCATTCTCACAAATATGTAGGTCCTTGTTTAGCTTTGCTGAAGCCGTTGATATTCCGGTTTCCTTCCGTCTTCTGGGGATGGAATTAGCGGATGAATGCATCTATTCAGATGCTCAATTAGAGTTAAGCTTTGCAGAAGATATTAGCATTTTGGTTTCCTTCGTTTTTAGTATTCCTTTTTTCTTTGTTTTGTCGCTAGTATGCAACTGAATTTGTTTGTTTCAGGTAGATATACCAATCAAGTATCTTAACTTTTTCCTTGAGGATGATGCTGAACTCGAGCACATAAAGAAGGTAAGTTTGCTGCCTTCATCCGTTTTACCGTTGTGCCTGTAACTGTCAGGTTCTTTTTGTTTCGTGGTATTTTATGTTCTCCTCATCATTTTCTAGGAGTATGGTGCGGGACGTATGCTTACAGGTGAGGTGAAAAAGCGACTCACTGAAGTTTTGACTGAACTAGTAGAAAGACATCGAAGGGCCCGAGCTGCAGTAACGGATGAGGTAAGGTTCTCGAACAGCCCTGCCGATATATTATGGATCTTGTAACGCGAAAAGTAGTCGAATGATGGAATTGAAGTTAATGAACTGATGGAGAATTATCTTGTTATCTTTTGTTCCAGATGGTGGATGCATTTATGGCAGTGAGACCCCTTCCCAATATGTTTGATTGAGTTAGTAAAATAGCAGGTAATGAAAAGGAATTTATTGTGGGTATTGTTAGACTTGTATACCCTTGCTAGATTTTGTAAATTACTGAATTTAGCTTGCATTTTGTGGTGCAATGCTTTAAGTTTAATGTCCGAAGTCTAGAAATACAGTGAAGTTACGTACAATTTTGATTCATTTGCCACTCCAAATTTTATTTTAGACCAAACTTCTCTTTATTACGGAACTCGTTATGACTGCTGATTAAAGATTATGATTAATTTGAATTTAATATATACTTTTTAATAATTTAGAAGAAAAACCATTTCAAAAACCATTTCTATATATCAACTTAAGTATCACATTCTCATTTTAACAAATTATACTGTTTAACCATTGATATCCAACTCATCAGTCATAATTTGGATTGAATTTGCAAAGGTTTAATATGAAAATTAAATTTTCTTTAAGATTCGAACTCCTAGCCTTACTTAAAAATTTTGTATACAAGTATTAGAATAATAATTATCATTTGCAATAGTATTAGTAAATGTTAATGACATTAGTAATGAAACAAATTGAGTAATGATGAAAGCTGGGGCCTGGGGGGATCCGATTTCTCCATATTTCTAATACCAAACTTCTGCTGATTACTATCAACTGGTAAGAACAATTGTGTGCGATTACAACCAAATAAATAAACAAAACAAGCAATTAGCCTACCGAACATCGTTGCCAAGTTGATTTCAAGACAACAATATGGTACAGAACCAAGTCCCCAAAATGCTAGAAAAAATTATACGATTTTGTTCCCTTCATCAAAACTTATTCTACCATAGAATCCACTGAAGCTCCAATGGCAGGCTTAGAACCCTTCTTTTTTCCTGTATCACAATGAGTGAAATAACTAAAATAAATATTTATTCGAAAAAGAAAGAAACCCAAACTAAAGCTCATAAAACAAAGCACATTGACTCTTTATTTTTTTCAAAGAACTGTGGCAAATCCAGGTTGGAAACAAACCCCAAATCCAGGTAACATTAGAAGTGACAAAGCATTTTAACCTTTTCGCTTTACACGATTGAGCTTCAAGTTCTTCTTCATGTGGAATTTTGGTGGCGCTTTGTTGGTGGCATCTTGGGATGTGCCTGTATTAGGAAGCAGATTGACATTTAAAATGCAAATCAGAGGTATTTAACTGACCTCAACATACCCCTTCTTCTTTTAAGGAGTATTTAACTTGCAACTATCCAATCAAAAAAAGTTGTGCTTTTGCAGGTCAGAATTGTGCTAACATATCAATTTATTAATCAGCACTTAACTCAAATTAGTAAAATTTAGCAGAGTAATCCAGGTTTTTGAGCCACTAAATTGAAAATTGGGAAAAAAGAAATTCTAAATTAAAAATACCTTCAGCAGCAACCATTTCCACATCTTCCATAGTCACCAAACCCTTTTCTATCACTTCCTTTTGCTCCTACATTCATACAAAGAAAAAAAAACCCATATAATTATTTCCAAATAGAACCCGAAGACTCCATTAAAACAAAGAACCCTTAAAAATAGCAGGAAAAAAGTGATTCGAATAAAATCAATGAAAATACCCTGCGCCATTTTTTGAGAAGCTTGCGTTTACGTTTGCCAGAGATGGAGAGTGAATTGGATTTGTTCTGAAGCTTCTTAGTTGAAGGGTCGCCATGGATTGCTCTCTTTCTCTCCGCTATTTGTGCTCTCTTCTGCTTCTGAACCACGTTGAAACACTTCTTCGCCATTCTTTCTTTCTTTCTACCAAAACCCTAAAACTCGTTTGGATTTCCCCCCTCCAACTATAAAAGAGTTTATCGTAATACCTTTATGCAGTGAATTTAGGAATATTATAGTTTTGGGCTCATGGGCCCATCAATTCCAGTTTAGCGTTTAAAACATAAATATTTGGATAATTAAGAAGAAAAAAAACTTATTTTACATATAAGTGCCTAAAGTATCACGGATAAGTTAAGAATGTTACAAAGTCAGCGCGTAGACTCAACGCGCCAATTCCCAATTCTCTCCCGAAGACAAACCTAGGCTTAACCCAAGGAGTTTCAGTGTAGCCGTTTCGACAGGCGATCGGAGGAACGTCGGAAGCTGGTGGTTCGCCGGTTTTTTTCGCACTCTGACGGTGACGAAGTATAGCTCTCTTTCCCTTGGTTTAGTGGTTTCCCAGTGGCATCTTCGTGGTGGTTTTGGAAGAAGGGCTTTGGTGCCAGGTCGAGTCTCGCAGCCGGCGGTGGGTGCCCTCAGGTGGAGTCGTCTCCCCTCAGGGAATCGTTTCCGGTAACCTCCTTCCCTTTCTCCTCCCTCTCAGGCGAACTCCCGTTTTCTGGTTTGCTTTCCCATCCCCTCGCCAAAGATTCCCCGTTTTCTGGTGGCTCATTCCCTTCTTTACTACCATTGTTTTGAATTTAAGTCTGGATTGCATCTAGCCGCTCTTATGCACAGTTTGCAGAATGTTTGGACTGTCTCTATTTTTCTGCATTTGATTCTTGTTCCTGAATGGTTTGCTCCATCTTGAGGTTATGTTTTATTGGCTATCTCTGAGAATTTTGGTCCGCTCTCAGATTGAGTCTCCCCGCACGCTGAGATGAAAGTCAGTCTTTTATTTGATTTGTTGCCTTCTATAAGCTGAGCTTATACAGGGAATTTTCGTGAGAGCTAGTGTTTGCTGGTTCTGGTTTTGTGCTTTCCCGCTGTGAAAATTAGAACAGGGACAGTCCTGCTATCCTTCATTGTGCTGGAGGTTTGTTTTACTACCTGAGGCGTTCAGTGGCTTTCTTTGGTCTTCTTTGAATTCTTCTTATCACTGGTATTCTCGTCTCTCTCCGGCAGCAACATGACAACTCTTGCGTGGAATGTGCGAGGTTTGGGTAACCAGGAAACTGTTAGAGCTCTCCGTAATTCGGTTATCAAGCATAAACCGAACATAGTGTTCCTCAGCGAAACGAAGCAGAAAAAGCGCTACTTAGAAAAGATTAGAATGAAGATGAAACTTTGTTCCTCTTTCTATGTAGAACCAAGAGGCACAGCGGGAGGACTAGCTCTATGGTGGGATGAAGAGGTTTCCATCAATGTCCTCCACTATACTACAAATCTGATCGATACAAAGGTGGCTTTCCAAAATGGTGATAATTGGTTTGGAACTTTCATTTATGGGCCCCCGTATAAAGAGGAAAAAAACCTTACTGGGAGAGTCTAGCAAGGCTCAGAGACTCCATCAGTAGCAAATGGCTAATCATTGGGGACTCTAATTTGGTATTGAGACAAGAAGAGAAAGTTGGCGGTAACCCTGTAAATACAGAGGAGGTGAGGGTTTTTAACGATCTTGTCAACACAATGGGCCTAATTGAATTACCCATTAAAGGGGGCCTCTTCACTTGGTACAACCAGAGGAGCGGGGAAAATTCCATCCTTGAAAAACTTGATCGTATTCTTTGTTCCGCTGATTGGAGCCTCAGCTTCCCGAAAGCGTTAGGTATACTGGAGATAGCCATAACTTCAGATCATGCCCCTCTAATCCTTCTCACCAAGGGACTCACTAGAAAGTACAAGAAGGACTTCAAATTTGAGTCAAAATGTCTTCTGGATAAGGATTGCGCCCAGGTAGTGAACGAAGGATGGGATATATCGCCGGGGGAGAAGGTCGCCTCTAGGTTCGGAAGGAAGATTCGAAATACCAGAGTTGTCCTAGCTAAATGGAGTAAAGCAAAAGCTAAGAAGAGGAATGAGAAAAAACAGAGTCTTATGGCCTCGATCAAGGAACTGCAAGGTAAAAAACTTTTAGAGTCTGAACTTGAAGAGTATAAAAAACTGAAGAAAGAATTGGATGTTGAATGGGAAAGTGAAGAAAGATATTGGCACCAGAGATCCAGGGTGAATTGGTTGAAATGGGAAGACAAGAACACCAAGTTTTTCCATGCCACGACCATTCAGCGCCGAAGAACTAATGCAATAGTTAAATTGAAAAAAAAAGATGGAACCTGGATTGAAGAGCCGGAACACATTGCTGAACATCTTCAGCATCACTTCCAAAGTGTCTTCATGAAAAATCAGTCTATTGATTTTCAGAGCCTCAGGGATTATATCCCGCAACTGATAACGGAGGAAATGAACCGTAAGCTTACAAGAGAGGTTACGACAGAAGAGATTAGAGATGCAGTTTTCAGCTTGGGTGCATTGAAGGCCCCCGGACCAGACGGTTTCCCTGGTTGTTTCTACCAATCCTACTGGAACACGGTGAAGGACGACCTCACTGATATGGTCCTCGCTTTCTTTAAGGAGGGGCAGATGGGAAAAGGGCTGAATAGAACTAACATTGTTCTTATCCCAAAGAATACTAATCCTACTAAAGTCTCTCATTTTAGGCCAATAAGCCTATGTAATTTCTCTCTTAAAGTCATCACAAAGATCCTCTCCACGAGGCTGAAAGTCATACTTCCGGACATAATCCCTCCATCTCAGTCAGCATTTGTGCATGGTCGTTCAATCCATGACAACATTATTCTTGCAAATGAAGCCTTCCATGCTATCAAAAGAGCTGGGAAAGGCAAAAGGGGCCTCATGGCTTTAAAGATTGATCTTGAGAAAGCATACGACAAGGTGGACTGGGACCTGCTTCAGTATGTTATGAGTAAGATGGGTTTTGATGACTGGTGGATTAGTAGAGTCATGAAATGTGTTACAACGGTCTCCTTCTCCCTGGTAGCTAACGAGGAACGCTTTGGGGATGTGCAAGCAGGTAGAGGGTTAAGACAGGGGGATCCCTTATCTCCCTTTCTCTTCATTTTTATTTCCTGTATCCTAACGTGGATCATCGAAAAAGAAACTAACAGGGGCCAATTTACGGGTCTGAGAATCAAAAGAAGGTGCCCAGAACTAAGCCACCTGCTTTTCGCTGATGATTGTCTTCTGTTTGCTGAGGCAAAGGAAAATAGTTGTGAGGCTATCACCCGGATTCTTCAACTCTTTCAATCCTCAACTGGACAATCAGTTAATCTTCAGAAATCCTCTGTGTTTTTCTCACCAAATGTCAGCAGCAACCTCAAAGCCCATCTGTCTAATGTGCTGGGTTTCAAACCAATGGAGGAGGAGGCCAGATATTTAGGTCTTCCGTCTTTCTGGGGAAGAAGCAAGAAAGAAGCATTGGTTT
This sequence comes from Hibiscus tridactylites, assembly GCA_958450335.1. Taxonomy (NCBI): domain Eukaryota; kingdom Viridiplantae; phylum Streptophyta; class Magnoliopsida; order Malvales; family Malvaceae; genus Hibiscus; species Hibiscus tridactylites. Next base: position 18,190,069 of record OY288289.1, on the reverse strand, counting down.
TCATAAAGGAGCGGGTCCAAAATAAATTGAAAGGCTGGAAAGCAAAAATGTTGAACCATGCGGGCAAGGAAATCCTCATCAAAGCTGTGACTCAAGCTATTCCTTCGTACATCATGCAATGTTTCCTACTCCCAGTTACCTTCTGCGATGAACTGAGCCCAATGGTCGCTAAATTTTGGTGGAATAACTGTTCGGAAAAGGATAGAAGTATTCACTGGATATGCTGGAAAGATCTATGCCGACCGAAGGATCATGGTGGAATGGGCTTCAGGAACTTGAGGATTTTTAACAAAGCCCTCATTACAAAAATTGCCTGGAAATTGATTAAGAACCCGGAGTCCCTACTTGCTCAGACCCTGAGGGGAATCTATTACCCAAATGGAAATATTTTTGATGCCCCAAAATGCTCAAACCCCTCCTGGGCCTGGACAGGGATTAGGGAAGGAGTAAAAATTGTGAAAGAAGGAGCCTTATGGAGAGTTGGAAATGGTAGGCTTATTTCTACTTGGAAGGATAACTGGATCCCTGACTTACCTACTTTCCGGATTGGCTCTCCAATCCCTCAGGGCTATCCATCGCCAACCGTTAGCAGCCTCATGAATCCCAATGGCCGGTCATGGAACGAATCAAAGATCCAGACCATGTTTAACCCGACTGAAGCTAAGGCAATTCTATCCATCCCGATTGGTGGGCCTCATGTCAAGGACTCTCTCATCTGGTCTGGGACGAAAAATGGAGAGTATTCAGCCCGCTCCGGATACAGGTTTATTGATGATTCCTCTAAGAACCATGATAATCCTTCTCCGAGTGAAGACCCAAGCGAGAGCAAGCATTTCTGAAAATCTATTTGGAGGTTAGAGGTTCCTGCAAAAATCAGATCCTTTCTCTGGAAGATATGCCATAATATCGTCCCAACTAAGGGTACTCTAGCGGCAAGGTTCCATGGTAAATTTCATTATTCGGACTGTTGCCCACGGTGCGGAGAGAAGGGCGAGTCGATTGAACATCTTCTTTTCTTTTGCCCTTTTGCTCAGGGGGCTTGGAAGGCTTCAGGATTCAGTTACTCCCCTTCTGTTGTTGGTTTCCCTGGCTTCCCGAAATGGTGGTGCAAAGTTAATGGTTTACGCAAGTCGGGAATGCTCGAAGATGGTTGTGCCCTGATCGCTTTCTTTCTTTGGGCCCTTTGGAAGTCTAAAAATGCGCTGATCTATGAAAATATGAAAGACCAACCTTGGGATGTATGGCTGCGAGCGGAACGAGCTTTCACAGAGTTCCACAATGTCCCATCACTGTGCAAGACAAGGGTTCCTCACCTTGATCAGGAACCAAAATGTTGGACACCACCACCCATAGGCTCGATCAAGATTAATTGTGATGCTGCTTTTGACCCAGTCTCTGGGTTTGTATCCGCTGCTGCTATTTCCCGTAATAGCAATGGAGACTTTCTCTATGGGATGTCTGACTCTTATGTTGCTTCCGGCGCCGTTGTAGCCGAAGCTTTGGCCATTAGGCTTGGCACTTCGATGGCTACCCGCTTTGGTTTCGACAAGATCATTGTTGAAACGGACTGTAAAGTTGTGATCGAGAGGATCAATAAGGGTGCCCTCTCCGACTGGACTACAGCAGCAGTGGAAGAGGATATCAGAAGGACTGCTGGATCTGTTAGCTCCTGTATTTTTACCTATGTGCCTAGGTCTTGTAATCAAGCTGCCGATCGGCTAGCTAAAGTTGCTAAAAACTTTCGGGGACCCAAGTTATGGGACCTTGAGTCTTCCCCTTTCTGTAACTTTTCTTCTGTTTTGCTCCTTTGAATTAAATGAAAGTTACTTTTGAACAAAAAAAAATATAAGTGCCTAAAGTAATTAAACAAGGTCAAGAGTTCTAACCATGATGATACAAATGAAAAAAATTAAGTTGAAAGGGTAGTTTTATAATGGACTTCTGTAAAACCTGATCAAAATTAGTCTACCAGTGAGTTGAAAATTAATGGTTAAACAAAAAAAATTAATCAGGTACCTTAAGTATATTTTAACAAAAAAAAAATACCTATTTAACTTTTTTTTTGTTTAACCATTGATTTTTAATCTACTAGTAGACTAATCTAGATTGATTTTTACAAAAGTCCATTATGGAGCTACTCTCCCAATCCAATTTTTTTCACTCATATCATCATGATTAGAACTCACGAACTTGTTTAAAGAATCTAACGTCTCATTATACTAGACCAATTATATTTGACGAAAAAATACTTTAAGTACCTAAATAAAAAAAGTAGTATACTTTAAGCACCTATTTTGTCGAAAAAAATACTTAGTAATATACTTCAAAAACCAAAAACATATATTTATATATGTATTTGAAAAATAAAAACAGAAAATGAGAATGAACCAAAACACAATTTAGAAAAACCCAAATTTTTTGTTTCAAAAATAATAATAATACAAATTTCCAGTTTCTACTTTTAAGTTTTTTACCGGTTCCAAGTTCCAATATTATTTTTAGTTTTTAGTTTTTCGGTTTAACTTGTATGGTTGAATGGACCGTCCGGTCTGATTTTTGCAACATTACAACCAACACTTAGGAACATCAATTCAGATTAAAAGGGAACAATATCAGATGATGATCTGAAACTTATTGACAACATCCAAATACCAGTTTCTTAAAAAGATGCACACAAGCTATTCTTTAAGACGAATACAATAATATTATTCATAAGTCAAACGTAGCAGAGCTTGCAAAGTCAAAAGATTGGATTCTGGGATTATTACTCTGCCTTGGTGGGTTGCCATGATTGGTACCTTGTCCAGTCTCTCTGACCCGGATTAAGTGCATGCCCTTTCGAATGGTAGATGAACTCACTACCCTTGCCAGATAAGTTTTCCTTGTGCTCAGCCCCATACCTCTTGGGTTTTAGCATCAAAAGCTGCAAAAACAACAAACATATTAAAAAATTGAAGCACATAGTCGTAAAGCAACGTGGTCAAAACGGACTTGCCTCATCACCGGTGTGATCGGTTATGCAGTGAAGCCAACCATGCCATTCTGGTGGTACCTGAGAAGCATCATAACGCTCCTTTTTCGCATATTCGACCCACCTGTGTCTTCCTAAAAATGCCATGAATAGTATTGTTATAAGCAAATACATAAGATAAGGAAATAAGAAAACCAATAATCTCAATAATACAGCTCAAGGGAAAATCTTGTAGATTTTGAGTGATTAAAAGATCAAGCACGCAAAATTCATATCATCCAATTTTCCTTCAAGCATTCTCAACATGTACATCATAGAAAGAAGAGAGGAAATCCTACCAATTTGTGTATCTCCAAGCTTCTCATAATACTTATTGCCGAACTTATCAACACCCACAAGTGTTGCCCCTATGCCGTGGATTTTGGTTTGCCTGGATCAATCAATCAATCAAATCACTATCATAGATGAAATAGATAATAATGATGAATGTATCCAAAATAAATTTGCTCTCCAGCATTATTTAGATGCAAGAAAAAGTGACACAGAACTCCTGAGGTTTGAAGAGCCGGAAGAATAAAAAAACAAATCCTTATATTGTGTGTGCGTGTATAGACACGGCCAATATATAAGGCAAGACCATATGAGAAAATGAAAGCCCCTATATAGCTTGTCCTCATAAATAGACATGACAAAATAAGCAGGTTAACTATCAAATATTAAGAGAACATAACCTTCAAAAAAAAAATAAGTGCATCTTTCTAAAAAATGGACAGCAAATATCAATTTACTCCAGTTTGACAACTTCCTGGAATCAATAGAAGATATCTACACTACATAGCCTTCCCTCACAATTATATACTGTCATATTCATTTGCTACCGTAAAGGGGAATGAAAGTAATTGTCATAAAAATTGCATATGACATTCATGCCCCACTTGTTACAACTCACGAGCAATGCTTCTCAACTTTGCATTGCAGCAAACAAACATGTCTTGTGAGACCAGCAAATCAAAGAGATTAATTAGAATTCTGAGTTTTGCCATGAAAATCCACGCATAAATCTAGAGTCTAGACAGAAAGAAAAAGAAAAAAAGTAAAACAAAGGTTGATGTGAAGAACAATGGCCCAACTTAAGGACAATGCAACTGCAACAGAAGAAGAATGATGCTATTAAGTTGCCAATATAGACACAGCCAACATAAATGTAGTTGTACAAAGGCAACCTAAGATGTCACTCTCTTTGAAAGACCACCAGAGCATGTTAAACTCATATAAGAACTAAAGAGTTCCAGCTCGTGTCCTTGTGGGTGGGAAAGCAGAATTGATCTAATTTCTTGAGGCTTCATGGATGGAGGGAAGTAACATGTCAGTGCAAGTCATATAGAGCACAGAAGGTTTATATGAAGATTGATTAACAAGAGAATGTGTCCAGCTTAAGGACAGCGAAACTACAACAAAAAAAGAATGATGCTAGTTATGCAGATTAACATGCCTATATAGATATACAAATTTAAATGTAGTATGTAGGCAAAGGCAACATATATGTCACTTTCAATGAAACACGACCAAAGCAAATGTCTCTAAATACAGCATGTCAAACTCATAAAAGAGCAAAAGTGTTTTAGCTCATGTCTTAGAGGTGGGGAAGTCAGAATTTATGTAATTTCTTGAGGCTATACAGGATGAACAAAAACATCAAGAGATGTGCGATAAAGTACTGAAGGTTTAAGAGCAGACACTGGGAAATGCTGCAAACATTTTATCATTCTCACAAGGTTCCAAAGTGCCAAGGAACAATATCAAGTTAAGAGTCTGGACCTAATTGTGTTTAACAGTACCTAATGAAATAGGTAATCATAGTTAAAAAGCAGCGAAAACCATGGCAATTTTCTTTATTGTCATTGACAAAATTCACTAAAAACAGTGCATACCAGTCGTCGCCCAACTGGTATTCAAGTCAGTGTTCAAAACTTCGTCCGTCATACGTGCAGTACCATCAATTAGACCAAGGGAGCTGGGTTTAAATCCTAATATTTCTAAAATCTCAAGAGCTAAAAGAAAATTATTCACATCGTTTATCAGTGAATCAGTTTCTGATTACATAATCTTTCCCCCCTTTATCCTTACCCAACAACCACTAAATGTCTTTGCAAGTTGTAGATTTTAGAATCATTAAATCAGAAACATCTCACTGAAGCAGGATAATATTCCTAGATCCATTTCTTTTCTCCCCAAATCAAGCGGATTTACAGCCAAGTTTCGAGACCTTGGTTAACTTAACTTTAAAGGGTCTCTAAAGTTTCAGTTTCTCTATTTTTTCAAATCTTGTATAACGAAAAAAAAAACTAAACAGGAATGCCGAACCCAAAACAAATCCTGGTAGCATGCAACTTATTCTATTAAAAAAAATCAAACTTCAATAACCTCTTAGTTCCTTTTCTCATATGAAACGAATTCCTTTTTATATAAAAATGATAACGTTTCAATTAAAAAAAGAACCGGAGATTATTAGGAATGAGAATCTAACGTACAGAAGGTTTCCGTCGAAGAAGCATTTCCTGAAGGAAATAAAAGGAATAATCAGAAAAAATAATGTAAAAATGATGAATTGATCGAAATCGAAATCGAAATGAAGAGAAAGGGAGAGAGTGAAAATACGAACGTGAAGCCATCATCCTTGAGCTCCCTCAAGAAAGTGCGGAGACCTCTCTCGCGGATCGCCTGCAAAGCGCTCTTCACCACCGTCGTCGCCATCTCCCCACCTTTCCCGTCTCTCCAACAATAACTTTTTTTTACTTTTTTTTTTTGAGGACTTAGGTTTATAGGATTTTTTTTTAATTTTCTGAATATTTTCTCATATACTGTACAGACCGGTATATTAAGGATAAAATATGTCATCAGACCCTGAAAGTTCACAAAGTTTGAAATATAGCCCAAAAGTAATTAAGATTTAAATCTCTTAATTTCTTGATTTAAAATTCTTTTTTCAACAGTTAATATTATGAGTATTTTCCGTCGAAGTTTATCAACTTGACATATTGATTAAATTATTAACATATGGTTGTGTTTATTGACAGAAAATAAAAATATGGTTTAAGGGTTTAATAAGCCCTTAAACTTTTGTAAAAAAATTAATTAAGTTTTTAAATTTTTTACACTCAATTAAGCCTTCAAATTCAAGAAAAAAAAAGTTGGTCATTTGACCAATGTTGACCGTTAATTTTAACGTTTTTTATTTTATTTTATGACACATGTCCCAACATGATAATGCCACTTGTCATTTCTAGTATTTTTAAATTTTAAAAAATATTTAAAACAAAATAAATTCTAAAAAAATCTGAAAAAATATTTTAAAAATATAAAAATGTTATGAATATTTATCTATGTGGATGTCTATCATGATTAGAACTTTATCAAAGGAGTTTGATTTATTTATTATTAGGAATATTATCTCTATGAATTAGAGTTTAATGTATTATGTACTTCTTATGCCTATAAATAGATGATTCATTGAAGGCATTGTATACAAGTCTATATTTGAGAATAATACAAATCTCCTTCTTTCTCTCATCTCTTTGTTCTTCTTGTTTTTATTCTTGTTCTTCTTTATTTTATTCACAACACGTTATCAGCACGAGACTCTAATCAACTGAGGTCTTCATCGTTATAATTCAAAAGAAGTTACTGGGAAGAATTCGATTATAGAATAAACCAAAGATAAGTTTTTTTTTCCTCCTTATTTTTTTTAGTTACCGGTTGTCTTTCTCTTTATATTTTAACTTTGTTTTAATTTTTGAAAATTTTGGAAGTATGTTTGATTTTATTCGAACATTGGAAAGAGATAAATTTGTGGCTTATCACAAACCAAAAGACGAATCGGCAGAGACGAAGAGGTTGTGTTTGGTGTAAATTACGTGTGTTTTCTCTTGTTCCTAAAAGGGTTAATTAGCGGTATGCTTATTCATACTTTTACTTATATGATTATATTTGATATTTTTCATATTATTATTTATGTCATTTTATTTGGTAAAAGTTAATATTTTTAACCGTGTTTTGAGTTTTACATGATATGCTTAAATGGCTTGGAAAGAGATGTGATATAAAGGGACTATGAGAAGCTATCTCGGTCATATATTGTCTCCATTGTCCACGAGAGAAAAATCAATATCGGTAAATTTTAGTTTTATTTTTATTCTTTATATTATTATTTTAAAGTGTGATAAATCATGATGATTTTGAATTTACAAGAAGATTATTATAAAGTCTATATTTGCTCGAAAGCAATATTTCTTCTTCGTCGAAAAACTCGACCATAGACTTCTCCCAATTTCAAGTTACGAAAATTCTTCTTGATCCAAAAAGTTTTATGGGAGGCATTCCTTGAAGTGAATGCAAAGCATGATGTTTATTCCATGCGATTATCAATGATGGGGCATTCCCTGAAGTGAATGCAAGCATGATGTTTATTCCGTGCAATTATCAATGATGGGGCATTCCCTGAAGTGAATGCAAGCATGATGTTTATTCCATGCGATTATTGGATCTGTTTCATTCCCTGAAGTGAATGCAAACATGGTAATTCATTATTCAATTAGAGACATAATTTCGATATAATCCAAGTATAATTGGCTGGACATCCCGTTCTGCGAGGCTACTGGTCTCAAAGGAGGTTTTTAAAGGACCTTGTGGACAGGTTTAACAATGCCGCGTACGAGGATTAAATCTTTGTTCTGTGTGATAAGGATATGTGAAAAAGGTTTTAAAGGCCCACTGGCTCTACTCCATTCCCTGAAGTGAATGTGAGATTATATTATGGAAGGAATAAAAACCACATTAAAAGTTGTGGTCGTGGTTGAGGCTATGAATATACACATGAAAAATATAGTCGTTTTAAGAATACTTCTACCCGCTGGTAGCGAAGTTATAAGGATGACAAGAGTGATAAAGATCATTCTAAGGAAGTGAATTCCTTTTACCAACATGATGTTATAAACCATTGGTTTCGTACTTGTTAAACGCCAAAGTATTATGGACTTTATCCATAATCATGAATGATAAATGAAATAAAATATAAACAAAATTTGTTTATGGCGAAAATAATTATGGCGTTATTGGTCCAACTCAATTGGATATTGTTAATTTTCTCATAACCTTTGAAGGGAATAATTTACCATTTATTTTATTTCCCTTAGAACCTCTAACACGATTAATTGATTTTTTTATTTCATTTTATTTTTTTATGTTAATTCGTTTTATCTATTACTTATTTATGTTAGTTTGCTTTATGTTTATTTATTTCACATATTATTTATTTACGTTTTATGTTAATTTATTATTTGAAGAATATGATTATTTCCAGAATAAAATATACAATGAATTGTGGCTATTTATGCCTAGATTTGTGGCTATTTATGCCTAGCAGATAATGCAAGTACTCATATTGTACTTAAGCATAAGAAATATTTTTCCCATTTAAATGCAAGGGGAAATATGAGTAATATTTCTCAAAGTACTAAAATATCAATGCTTCGGAAGAGCACTTGAAAGTTTATCTCTGATAGATAATCGACTTGATATGATGTGCTATATTTTATATTTTTCATTCCTCGAAGTGAATGATACAAAGTACATATTTTCATTACCCGAAGTAAATGAAACAAAGCACATTTTGAAAGGTGCATAATTATGCATTTCTCGATTAAAATGCAAGAGAATAATGTGAGTACTATATCCGGAAGTACTAATATCACAAAAGGCTCTGGTTGAGCAAATATGTTATTGTCAAATGGAACTTTATTCCATATTCACAGTGCGTTATACTCGTCAAAGTCATAAAGAGAGCAATATGAGTTCGCAAACTATCCCTTTGGGAATTATAGATAACATATGTTATCAATTGGCATTTGAAATAAGCCAATATGGATATAAGTTTTGGTAGCCAAAAAGTCAGTTGAAAGCTCTAGAAGAGCTATATATTGCTACCAAAAGATAATTTCAATTGAAAGCTCCGAAAGAGCTAAATATATTCCTATTTAAAGGAACAATTTTGATGGTCGTACTAGACATGTACGAGTGAGATTGAATTACATATTATGGTAAACAAGGAGTTTACAAATTCATAGATATATACACACATATATATAGTTGGCATGATCGGTTAGACCATCCTGATTAATGGTGCAGAAATTATTGAGATTTACATGCACATGTATTAAAAGAACCTGTAGTTCTTGTGGTGCTTATTCTCAAAGGAATGGATTAAATTCCACTTATTAAAGAACGTGAAGTTCTTGTGTTGCTTAAAGGAATTGATTAAATTCCACTTACTAAAAGAACCCGAAGTTCTTGTGTTGTTTGTTCTCAAAGGATATAGATGATCCCACTTACCAAAAGAATTAGAACTTAAAGTTCTTGTATTGAAGTTGAGACTGTATGTCTTGCATATCTGAACGAAATATGGGCCCATATATCCAAAAATGTGGAAAGTTTTATATGATTTTAGTAGATGCATCTACATTGTTTTATCGACTTACAACCAGAAGTTTGTGAGATTGATTCTAAAAATATTCAGATTATGCAGTTAGACTATTCGTCTTGAAAAGCTAGTGGGTTTATATTTTAGGCTATATCAGTTGTTACAAAGCCTATTGATTATGAAAAATATAGTTGAGCAAAATTTCAATTGGATGCCTCCTATTTAATAGCTAAACTATGAGAACAAAAGAGTTATTATTTATATGGTGTTTCCATATAGCAACACTTATACGCATCAAGCCAACGAGTTATAATAAACTCCCCGTTATGATTGGTTTTTGGTCAGAAACCATACATTTCCCATTTTATGATTTTTGAATGTGCGATATGAATTGCTCCACCACAACGCACAAAATGGGTAAATAAAAAGGGTTGAGAATATATATTGAGTACGAGTCTCCTTTTATGTTTAAATTCTTAAAAATTAATTGGAGAATCATTTATGACATGATTTTTCTCAACACCAGGGGGAGATAATAATCAGTTGGATAGAGGAAAATAAATTATCATTATCTAGATCCTCGTATATGAACTAGAAGTTCATAAGATAATTCATGTTATTACATGTCAACTGCCAGACATATTTACTGACCCAATGAGAGTAATTAAGTCTCATATACCAGCTGAAGCATGATAGTTGAAATGGTTCCAATGATCAAAATTCTCGTAAATAAAGAGTAATATGAGATGGTCATATATTGGAGGCGGGTGCTCTTGAAGATACCCAAGACATAACAAATAATAAAACTCTTGAAGAGTTTCAGGTACCTGGAATAAAGATTGAAATCTTGAAGAGATCTCGATGAGTTATGTCATTACGAGAATGGAACCAGAAAATTGGAAAGTTGTCGACAACGATTTTACAAATAATTTTACATAAAATACTTCTATAGAAGTAAAGAAAGAAATCGAGGATCTTGTATAAAAATCTATCCAGAAGTATAGATATTGAATTGGCCAATGTTGAAAGGCGCTTTGAACTTCTAAAATAGAAGTATTTGGACCAGCAGTCTAAACACCTAAAGGTGTAATACAAGTGAGGCACAAATAAGTAGTCGTAAATACGACTTGAACTATGATTTATGAAAAGTTTTAATTACTTCATGGTGGATGCAATTACTTTGGCAGTTTTGAAAATTTTACATGCGTCTAATTATTTGTGGATCCATATTTATCCTTGAAGGATCTAAAATGCTATAAGCATTTCAAAATTTCTGAGGAAATTTATTTAGACATGTCTCATGAATATTTTGGCGCATTTGGTATAATCGCCTTAGTGAATACTAATTGAAAAAATACTATAAGAATGATCAGATTTCCTTATGTATTTTATAAAGGAGTGTAAAACCTATGTTTGATTTTGATATAACTAGATCTTTAAGGATCAATTTGAAAAACTTAAAATTGTTTTTACAAGTCTCTTAACAAGTTTTGAAACACCAACACTTTAAAACTGATTTGTAAAGCTCAAACTCAAAAATATTTTCTAAGTGTTCCAAGTCAAATGTATTGAAAATCGTCATAGAGTATCGATACCCATGGAGGCGTATCGATACCTTTTTGCCAAAATTGGCTACTGTCGGAACACGTATCGATACGGAAAACCCTCGTATCGATACACCCATGTGTTAAACTTCTAAGAGTTTGAAAGAGTGTATCGATACGGTAACACCAGTATCGATACTGGTTTAAAGATTTTTAAAGCATTTAAGTCGGTTTAAAAATATGACCGTTGGTGTCAGTTGGTTGGTAACCAAATTTTAAAAGGTTGTTGACCGGTATCGATACGCATAACCCCAGTATCGATACGCGTTTTGACAGTGAGCTAAGTTCAGAAAAAGGTATCGATACAGCCTTTGTCGTTTCGATACCGTGTACCGATACGCTTACGTGCGTATCTATACGCCCTATTAATTGCATACAACGGCTCTTTCTTTTCTGAGACAGGTATCGATACCCATTCCCGAGTACCGATACTCGTAGCTGCAGAGGTGCATTTATGGTGGTAAGAGAGGGTTCCAACGGCTCCATTTACTTCTCCAACCACCCAAACGGCTAGAAATCAATGAGAAGGTATAAAAGAGACACTCTAAAGCATCAGCAACAACTATTGAACTTCAAGCAAACATCCAAACATCAAATTCAAGCAATTGAGCAAAAATCCCAAATTTGTGTAAAATCCCAATTTGTGTTCTTCATTCATATTTTGTAAAATTGGGTTGAGTGCTTGTATTGGGGCTATCATTTGTATTGAGAGATACCTAATTAGCCTTCAAATTTCTTTGTTCTATTGAGTGAGAGTTGGGTAGAAAAATCAACCGATATTGTAAAGGGTTGCCTCCTTGTCCTAGAAAAGGGGAAGATCAATTTAGTGAAATTGTTGCAAATCCTTAGTGAGACTAAGGTAGTGGATGTAGAGTTCATTTGGAACTTGAACCACTCTAAATCCCTTGTTCTTCAATTTTTATTTGCCAATTTCCACTAAAATCCTTTAAATTTCCAATTCACCCCCCCTCTTGGTAAATATCGATCTTTCGATCCACTCAACAATTGGTATCAGAGCTTAACTCTTTGAGGATTAACAACCACAATAGGAGATCCTTGGAAGAGTGTGATCATCAAAATATCAAGAGATGGCTTCAACCTCCGGTTCCGGCATGTACGAGTCACAATCAACCACCAAGCCTCCTTTCTTCAATGGTGACAACTACTCCTTTTGGAAGAACAAAATGAGGCTATTCATCAAGTCAAGTGACTACCTTGTATGGGATGTCATTGAGGATGGGCCATACATTCCATTGAAGCAAGATGGTGAAGGCAAGATGGTGTTGAAGAAGAAAGCCGAAATGAGTGAAGAGGAGAGGAAGAAGATTCAAGTCAACGATAAAGCTCTCCACATGCTTTTTTGTGCTTTCGGTCCGGACATCTATTCAAAAGTCTCTTCCATTGAAAATGCCAAAGAAGTGTGGGACACACTTGAAACCACTTATGAAGGCACCAATGATGTCAAAGAAACTAAGATTGGACTTCTCAATCTTAGTTATGAAAATTTCAAGATGGAGCCCGATGAGACGGTGTCAAAGATGTTTGATCGATTCTCCACAATTGTCAACGGGCTAAAGGGCTATGGAGAGATCATACCGAAAGACAAGCTTGTCCGGAAGCTACTCTATTCACTTCCCGAAGCTTGGGATGGGAAGAGAACTGCCATCATCGAAGCAAAGAACTTGAAGACATTAAAGCTTGATGAGCTTGTGGGTTCTCTCCTTACTCATGAGATCATGAAGCAAGGAAGGGAAGATGAGAAAAAGAAAGAAGAGAAAAGAGTAGAGAAGCTTGAAGTTGAAAAGAAGAAGAAGATGGGAATAACTCTCAAGGCAAAAGCTTCACAACATGATGAGAGCTCATCTTGTGAGGAGGATGAACTTGAAGAAATGGCTATGATAGCCAAACGATTCTCACGCTTCATGAGGTCCAACCGGGGAAGAAAAATCCAAAGAAAGATGGACTTCAAAGGAAGGAACAAAGAAGAAGGGAAGGATCCCATCATTTGCTATGAGTGCAAACAATCCGGTCACATCCGTTCGGAGTGCCCTCAACTCAAGAAGAAGGGTTTTGAGAAGAAGAAGAAACTCAAAGCCAAGCTTGCTACTTGGAGTGATGAGGAGTCATCGGAGGATGACGAACAAGAAGTGGCTAACCTTTGTCTCATGGCACTTGAGGAAGATTCCTCCTTGGTAACCTCTAACTCATCTACTTTAGATTTTTCATATGAAGAATTAAATGATGCATATGATGAGTTGCAAGAGGTATATGATGAATTAGTTGAGAAGTTTAAAGAGTCGGTCATTAAAAACAAGAAAATCATTTTAGAGCTAAATGAGAAAAATGACTCACTCACTCAAGCTAATTCTAAATTTGAGAAAAAGATTTTAGGATTAAAAGATGAACTTAAATTCTTTCAAGATGAAAATGTTGATCTTAATAATCTTTTGTCTCAATGCAATAGTGAACACCAAAAGGTGTTAGGTGAGCTAAATGAGCTCAAAAAGTCTTTAAAAAATGTTGGTAGTGTCAAACATGAAGTAGGAGAATCCTCTAGAACACACCAACCTAAGAAAAGGACTAATTACTACAAACAAGGTAGCTACCCTAGACATAGTAGAGCTAAAAGAATTAGAAGTGTATGGGTTCCTAAGGAACTTGTAAAATCTAATAATATTATTGCTATGTCATCTTGGATTCCTAAGAGAACCAAGGTTTTGGGAGCTAACACTCATGGACCCAAAATGATTTGGGTACCAAAAACCAAGGTTTAATATCTTTGTTTGTAGGGGGAGCATTGCTACAAGGCCAAAGCACAAAGTCAAAACTCATGGTACCTTGATAGTGGATGCTCGAGACACATGACCGGAGACAAGAGTCGATTCATGGATTTAAAGCCAAAAAGTGGAGGAGTAGTAACATTTGGTGACAACTCCAAAGGCCACATTAAAGGTATTGGCTCCATAGGTAATCACTCTACCATTCTCATTGAAAATGTCTTATATGTCGATGGTCTTAAACATAATTTATTGAGCATAAGTCAATTATGTGATAAGGGATTTAATGTTCTTTTTGATAAAAATGGATGCAAAATTGTAGACATTAAATCTAATAGTATTATGCTCATAGGTCATCGCATAGGAAACATATACATGGTGCATTTAGATGACATTCATACATCTCATGCATGTTTAGTTGCTCAAAATGAAAATGATGCATGGTTGTGGCATAGGAAGCTAGGACATGCTAGCATTAGTGTTTTGGAAAAACTAGTCTCTCTAAATCTAGTTAGAGGTTTGCCCAAAATTAAATTTTCAAATGACAAAATTTGTGATGCATGCTCTAAGGGTAAACAACATAAGTCTTCCTTTAAATCCATTAATGATGTTTCTACTAGTAGATGCTTACAATTAATTCACATGGATTTATTTGGGCCAATTAGGACTATGAGCTTGGGTGGTAAATCTTATGCATTTGTGTTAGTTGATGATTTTTCTAGATTTACTTGGGTTCTCTTTTTAAGTACTAAAGATGAGGCTTTGGAAAAATTCATCACATTTTCAAAATTAACCCAAAATGATCTTGAACTTAGAATTTCACACATTAGAAGTGATCATGGAACCGAGTTTCAAAATTTAGGGTTTGAAGAATTTTTGAATGAAAATGGTATTAGCCATAATTTTTTGGCTCCTCGAACTCCTCAACAAAATGGGGTAGTTGAGAGGAAAAATAGAACTTTACAAGAAATGGCTAGAACTATGCTTTGTGAAAATAATTTACCTAAATATTTTTGGGCGGAAGCCACAAACACCGCTTGTTATATTGTAAATCGAGTAATGATTAGGCCAATTTTAAAGAAAACACCTTATGAGATTTTAAAATCTAAAAAGCCTAACATTAGCTATTTTCACCCTTTTGGGTGTAAGTGTTTTGTTTTAAATAATGGAAAAGATAACTTAGGTAAATTTGATGCAAAAAGTGATGAAGCTATTTTTATAGGTTACTCTTTAACCTCTAAAGCCTATCGAGTATTTAACAAAAGAACTTTAGTAGTAGAAGAATCTATTCATGTTGTATTCGATGATAACCTCCTTCCTAGGAAGGATTCTTGTGATGATGATGATGCAGGAATCATAAATGCCTTTGATGGAGGTCAAACTTCAAAGGAGGATGAGATTCAACCAAAAGAAGAAGATACACAAGATCCACCTCTTGAAGCCTTGAAGGACTTGGCTATTAAGGAAAAGGAAGTGAGCTACCCAAGGGAGTTGAACTATGTCAAAGATGGTGAAATCTTGGGTGATCCATCCAAGGGGGTAACCACTCGTTCTTCTCTTAGATTAATGAACCATGTTGCATTTATCTCATGCATAGAGCCTAAAAACATAAAAGAAGCATTGAAAGATGACTTTTGGATTATGGCTATGCAAGAAGAGTTAAATCAATTTGAGAGAAGTAATGTATGGACATTAGTTGATAGGCCTAGTAATCAATCTACAATAGGAACTAAATGGGTCTTTAGGAACAAACTAGATGAGAGTGGTAACATTGTGAGAAATAAAGCTAGACTTGTAGCACAAGGTTACACTCAAGAAGAGGGAATAGATTTTGATGAAACCTATGCACCCGTAGCTAGGATGGAAGCCATTAGGATGTTGCTTGCATATGCATGTTATCATAATTTCAAGCCTTTTCAAATGGATGTTAAAAGCGCATTTTTAAATGGTTTTATAAATGAAGAAGTGTATGTGGAACAACCACTGGGTTTTGAAGATTCAAAATTTCCAAATCATGTTTTCAAACTTACCAAAGCTCTTTATGGTTTAAAACAAGCTCCTAGAGCTTGGTATGAAAGGCTTTCAAATTTTTTGATTGAAAAAGGATTTGAAAAAGGTAAGGTGGACACTACACTTTTCATAAAAATGTATAAAAATGACATCTTAGTAGTTCAAATTTATGTTGATGATATTATTTTTGGTTCTACTAATGAATGTCATTGTCAAGAGTTTTCTAAGCTAATGCAAGGTGAATTTGAGATGAGCATGATGGGGGAGCTCTCATTCTTTTTGGGACTCCAAATCAAGCAAAAGAAGGATGGCACCTTCATCAACCAAGCAAAATACATAAAGGATATGCTCAAGAAGTTTGGCTTGGAGAATGCAAAGCCTCAAGCCACTCCTATGAGCTAATCTACAAAGCTTGACAAAGATGAAGGAGGTAAGTGTGTTGACTCTAAGCTTTATCGTTCTATGATTGGATCTTTGCTTTACCTTACCGCAAGTAGACCGGATATCTTGTTTAGTGTTTGCTTGTGTGCTAGGTTTCAAGCTAATCCTAGAGAGTCTCACCTTATAGCCGTTAAGAGAATCTTTAGATACCTTAGAGACACTCCTTGTTTAGGCCTTTGGTATCCTAGAGACTCTACCTTCAACCTACATGCTTATTCGGATGCGGATTATGGGGGTTGCAAAATTGATAGGAAAAGTACTTCGGGAACTTGCCAATTCTTAGGTAGTATGCTCATATCTTGGTTCTCTAAGAAACAAAATAGTGTAGCCTTATCTACCACCGAAGCCGAGTACATATCCTTAGGGAGTTGTTGTGCTCAAGTCCTTTGGATGAAACAACAACTCTTAGATTATGGAATTAAAGTTGGAACCATACCCCTAAAATGTGACAACACTAGTGCAATATGCTTAACTAAAAATCCCATCCAACACTCTAGAACCAAACATATAGAAATTCGACATCACTTTATTAGAGATCATGTTTTGAAAAATGATGTTGTTATTGAATATGTTGATACCTTGAACCAATTAGCGGATATATTTACAAAACCCTTAGACAAAGAGCGTTTTTGGTCCCTTAGGAGAGAGTTAGGTCTAGCTAGCCTATCTTGACCTTTTAGGACCTCTTTTGTGCTTAAAATGCTTGATTTGTGAAATTGCCATGTTTATGTGTTTAAACTCCTAATCTTATCCATGCCTATAGTTAGGGGGAGTATGCTTCTGTTAAAACATGCTTAGAACTGTTCATTCATCATTTGCATTCTTTTAGGGGGTGTTAAGTTCGAGCCTTTGGTTGTTCTTAGAACCAAACAGGTCATTCTGGGCATATGGTATCGATACGAATATACGCGTATCGATACGTGTTCTTCATTTTGTTTCCCAGAATTTTCCTCGCTTCACTGGTATCGATACGCATAAAATCGTATCGATACAGGTCGTTTCGATACGGGCCCCACCGTTTCGATACGACTTTCCAACGGTCATATTTGAGAAAAGACAATTCTATCCCCGTATCGATACCCACTCAGGAGTATCGATACTCTATCGCGCAGATGGCATTAAATCAGTCTTAAATGAGATCTAATGTTACCAAAATTAAAACTCTTTAACCCTAACAAACCCTAGCCGTTTTTGCCTATAAAAAGGCCCTTCCTCCTTCATATTTTCCACACTACAACTCAATTCTAAAAGAATTTTTGCATCAAGAAAAGAATTGTGCTCTCTCTCAAGTTTTTCTTCAATCTTCAAAGTTTCCTTCAAGGTAATCTCTTCTTTTTATTCTCTTTTGTTTTTTTTAACCCTTTGTTTTCTTAAATCTCTTTGCTTTTCAAAATTTTTTTCAAAAATCTTTTTACCTTGATTTTTACTCAAATTGAAGAAACCTTTTTTTAATTTTCTTTTAGATTATGGCACCTAAAGAACATTCGAGGAAGCGACCGAGGGTTACTCATGCCGGTGAATCTTCAACTCCCAGAATGGTTGCACGCCCGGATTATGCTACAATTTATAACAAATCCTTTGAAACTTCCGCGGGTCTTCCCTATTTTCGCCAATTTGAGAACTACAAAATTCGTGCGGAAAGGGTCGTCTCTATTCCTTTTCTCGACTCCGAGCGCTTCAAGTTTGAATATCTTCCGTTGCTTCGCACTTGGAATTTCATGGAGTTTCTTTCTATCCCCGGTATTTACTATCGTCTTTTGGTTTTAATTTTCTATTCTAATGCCAAAATTATTTCTTGCAATGGGGAAGTTGTTGCCATCCGCTCTTATCTCATGGGGAAGCAAATCATTCTCGATGTCAAAGGGATTTGTGAGGTTTTTAAGTTAGAGGATGTAGGCTTAAATGATGAGAATGCCTTGGGCCATGTTCTCGGTGGTTCCGTAACCGTCCTCAACGCTCACGATCGAATCCTACATTTGATGGTGTCTTGGTGGTTACGTCCCTCCGGTGGCAAATACTCTACCATCCGTCAAGTGGATGATTTTTGGATCCGTTGTTTCCGTCAACGAAAGCGCCCAAACCTAGCTCGAATCATGTTCGATGAGATCGCCTATCATGTTCAAAATCGCCAAACCTCTCTCATCACATATTTTATTTACGGTACGGCTTTAAGTTACTATTTTTTGAAAAAGGATATTGATTGCTCATTTGATCTTGCATCTCCTCTTACCGATCCTATTGATGAGCGATCCCTTGCTCGGGGAAAGTTCCATTACTTTAATGGAAGTTGGTTACGTCTTTCCGAGCTTCCACCCGAGGCCGCAGCCGCATTGGAACAACCACAAGCTCCTCCGGCTCCTCAAGTCCCACAGCCCAATTTGGATGCTCTCATGACCTATCTCAATGAGCAATTTACCGGGCTACGCACGGACATGAACACTCGTCTAACCTCCATGGAAACCACCTTCGATACAAGGATGACGGGTATGGAGAATCGCCTTACATCCCTTGAAAGCGAGCACAATTCCTTGAATATTTCCGTTGCCGCTTTCCATGATGAATGGCGTAATAGCATGCGGAGCAATGAGCCTATGGTCGATGATGATGAAGATGATGAAGACGACGAAGACAATGCCTAGACATCTCTTCTTGCATATCATTCATAATCATCTAGGATTTTCTATTTTTATGCACCTATGTTTCTGTTTTTAGGACTAAGTTTGTTTTAGGATTAAAAACCTATGCTTTGATTTCTTGTTTGTTTTCGTTTGGATTTTCTTATGCTATGATGAATAAAATTATGTTGCTTATTATTATTATACCTTTGATTTCATTATGCACTTTATTGTCTCCATGCATTTTTGATCTAACAAAAAGGGGGAGAAGAAACTTGCTCACATCTTTAAAATATTTTGATTTTAACTCAAAGGTTACCAAGCTCACATCTTTAAAATATTTTGATTTTAACTCAAAGGTTACCAAGCTTATATTAAGGGGGAGTTACTTTGTAAAGGTTATTCAAAAGTGTCAAAATTTTAAGTTTTGGTTTTGTTATATCAAAAAGGGGGAGATTGTAAAACCTATGTTTGATTTTGATATAACTAGATCTTTAAGGATCAATTTGAAAAACTTAAAATTGTTTTTACAAGTCTCTTAACAAGTTTTGAAACACCAACACTTTAAAACTGATTTGTAAAACTCAAACTCAAAAATATTTTCTAAGTGTTCCAAGTCAAATGTATTGAAAATCGTCATAGAGTATCGATACCCATGGAGGCGTATCGATACCTTTTTGCCAAAATTGGCTACTGTCGGAACACGTATCGATACGGAAAACCCTCGTATCGATACGCCCATGTGTTAAACTTCTAAGAGTTTGAAAGAGTGTATCGATACGGTAACACCAGTATTGATACTGGTTTAAAGATTTTTAAAGCATTTAAGTCGGTTTAAAAATATGACCGTTGGTGTCAGTTGGTTGGTAACCAAATTTTAAAAGGTTGTTGACCGGTATCGATACGCATAACCCCAGTATCAATACGCGTTTTGACAGTGAGCTAAGTTCAGAAAAAGGTATCGATACGGCCTTTTCCGTTTCGATACCGTGTACCGATACGCTTACGTGCGTATCGATACGCCCTATTAATTGCATACAACGGCTCTTTCTTTTCTGAGACAGGTATCGATACCCATTCCCGAGTACCGATACTCGTAGCTGCAGAGGTGCATTTATGGTGGTAAGAGAGGGTTCCAACGGCTCCATTTACTTCTCCAACCACCCAAACGGCTAGAAATCAATGAGAAGGTATAAAAGAGACACTCTAAAGCATCAGCAACAACTATTGAACTTCAAGCAAACATCCAAACATCAAATTCAAGCAATTGAGCAAAAATCCCAAATTTGTGTAAAATCCCAATTTGTGTTCTTCATTCATATTTTGTAAAATTGGGTTGAGTGCTTGTATTGGGGCTATCATTTGTATTGAGAGATACCTAATTAGCCTTCAAATTTCTTTGTTCTATTGAGTGAGAGTTGGGTAGAAAAATCAACCGATATTGTAAAGGGTTGCCTCCTTGTCCTAGAAAATGGGAAGATCAATTTAGTGAAATTGTTGCAAATCCTTAGTGAGACTAAGGTAGTGGATGTAGAGTTCATTTGGAACTTGAACCACTCTAAATCCCTTGTTCTTCAATTTTTATTTGCCAATTTCCACTAAAATCCTTTAAATTTCCAATTCACCCCCCCTCTTGGTAAATATCGATCTTTCGATCCACTCAACAAGGAGTTTGGATCAAGATCCATTATGATAATTTTAGAACTCCTAAAGAGCTTCAAATTGGAAACTCATGAAGTACTTTCAATACAAGTACTTGAATCTTGACATCAAGTCTATCTCGACCTGAAGATCGAGCATTTTTATATATTTCTTTTGTCTATGAATATACATAAGCTGAAAGAATCTTAAAGAAGATTCAATATGAATAGAGCATATCTATTGAGTATCCCAATAGTTGTAAGATTGTTGGATGTGAATAAAGATAATTATATCTTTTCTTGGTCTTGAAGCATTATATATTAGTTGGTCAAGAAATATCTATGAATATACAAAGATCATTACATTTAGATCTTCAAACATTCATTGATGCCTCCTCAAATGTCGTAGAAATAATTGTTATGCACGAGGCAAGCCAAAAAAAATGTGTTTGGCTAAGACTATTGACCCAACATATCCAAAAGATATGTGGATTTACTTTTACAAGATATGATAAAAGCCATCTTGTGTGAAGATAACGCAAGATGTATATCACAGTTTGAAAGTGGATACATCATGGAACATATTACTCCAAAATTTTCATCCCTCACGATCTTTAGAAAAATGATATTCAAGATTAAATTATGAAGATTCAAAGATCTTCTATGATGTTTGCATGAGGGGGAGTAAATACGCGTTGCACTCTTTTTCCCTTAACCGAGGTTTTGTCCCAATGGGTTTTCCTGGTAAGGTTTTTAATGAGGCAACATGTTATGCGTATCAAAGATGTGTGTACTCTTTTTCCTTCACTAAAGAATTTTTTTCCCACTGGGTTTTTATCTTAGTAAGGTTTTAACGAGGCACATTATCTTCATAGACATCCAAGGGGGAGTGTTATGAATATTTATCTATGTGGATGTCTATCATGATTAGAACTTTATCAAAGGAGTTTGATTTATTTATTATTAGGAATATTATCTCTATGAATTAGAGTTTAATGTATTATGTACTTCTTATGCCTATAAATAGATGATTCATTGAAGGCATTGTATACAAGTCTATATTTGAGAATAATACAAATCTCCCTCTTTCTCTCATCTCTTTGTTCTTCTTGTTCTTATTCTTGTTCTTCTTTATTTTATTCACAACAAAAAAGTATTTTTAATTTCAATTTTTTTATAAATAATAAATAATAATTCTGAAAAGATAAAAGTATTTTAAACAAATTAAAGATATTAAAAATTATTATTATACAATTAGGAAATTAGAAATATTTTTAGTTTTTTAGAATTTTCCAGAATTTTTGAAACAAATTAGAATTTATTCTGTTTTTTTCTTCTAAAATGTTTCAATTTTTTTATAATTTTATAATATGTTATAATATTTATTTATGTGGATGTCTATCATGATAAGAACTTTATCTAAGGTGTTTGATTTATTTATTATTGGAAATATTATCTCTATTAATTAGTGCTTAATATATGAATATTATCTCAATTTTTTATCTCTATTATGTACTTCTTATGCCTATAAATAGATGAAGGCATTGTACACAATTCTAGTTTTTTAGAATAATATGAATCTCCCTCTTTCTCTCATCTCTTTTATTCTTGTTATTTGTTCTTCGTTATTTTATTCACAACACGTTATCATCACGAGACTCTAACCAACTGAGGTCCTCACCGTTCAAACCCCAAAGAGCCATAAGTTCGTTTGAAAAAAAAATTAGTCTGAAATCAAGTCTCTCCAAATACGGTGGTTATCTAACTTATCGACACAAAAGTCACGAAGATGTTGATGTAAAACATATGTTTGATTTTGATATAACTAAGTATGTTAAGGATTAAATTGAAAACTTGAAATAAATTTCTAAGTCCCTTAAATGATTTTTAAATCACCAACACCTTAATCTGATTTGAAAAATTCAAACTCCAAATATTTTCTAAGTGTTCCAAAGCCAAAGTGTTGAAAAACGTCCAAGCGTATTGATACGCCTCCAGCCGTAGCGATACCTTTTTTACAAAGTTGGCTAGTGGAAAGACGCGTTTCGATACGCTCTTAACCGTATCGAAACAAATTTAATCTGTATCGATACACCCCCTGTAAAAACTAAAGGAGTTTGAATGGTGTACCGATACGGCTCAACCCATATCGATACGGTTTTAACGGATTTTTTAATTCAAAGAGTTTTAAATGTTTTCGACAATTGGTGTCAGTCGCTAGGTAACTAACATTTAAAGTGGTAGTTGTCCCGTATCGATACGGTGTACCTTGTATCGAAACGGAAACTTCCAGTGAGCTAAGTTGAGAAAAAGGTTGATACGGTCTTATCCGTATCGAAATGGTCCATGTCCCGTACCGATACGCTTACACGTGTTTCGATACGTCCTCTTTATTATGTGCAATGACTCTTTCTATTTTGAGACAAGTATCGATACGGGTCTTTGTGTACCGATACGGATAGCTACAAAAGTGCATTTATGGTGGAAAGAGAGGGTCCCAACGGCTATAATCAATACCCTAACCACCCAAACGGCTAGAATTGATAGAGAATGTATAAATTGAAGCTTATTGAAGACCAGCAACAACTATTGCATCAAAGATAAACATCCAAGCAAAAATCCAAGCTCATTGTGCTTATTTTCCAATTTCTTGTAAACCCCAAATTGTGTTATATTCAATTTCTATCCTATCTCAAATTTGGGTTGAGTGTTTGTACTTAAAGGGGCAATATTGTATTTGAGAGATATCTTTCTTGCCTAATTTCTTCTTTGTTCACTTGTGAGGGTTTGGTCAAATTTTGGGTAAAAAATTTAACTGGTTGTGTAAAGGTTACCTCCTAAGCCTTGAAAAGGGGAAGAACAAATTAGTGAATTGTTGTAAATCCTTAGTGGTAGCTAAGGTAGTGGATGTAGAGTTCATTTGGAACTTGAACCACTCTAAAATCATTTGTTCTTCATTTTTAGCTATCATTTTCCTCCAACAAATTTTTAAAAGCCCAATTCACCCCTATTAGCATTGATCAATCCATTGATCCACTAAACAATTGGTATCAGATCCTACCTCTTTGAAGGATAAACAACCACAAGAGGAGTTCCTAGGAAGAGTGTGATCATCCAAAAATCAAGCCATGACATCTACCTCCGGGTATAGCATGTACGAGTCTCAATCCACCACAAAACCGCCATTCTTCAATGGTGATAACTATCCATTTTGGAAAAACCAGATGCGCCTCTTCATCAAGTCCAACGATTACCTAGTTTGGGATGTCATTGAAGATGATACCTATATTCCTTTGAAGAGGGATTGTAACCCCCTTAGCCTGACCTAGACGCTTGACCCGAACTACGATGATTACACGGGGAAAACCAAAGTCAACCTTGATTAACGACCCTTTTTATTTTTAATCTTGTCTAGATGTACATTAAGCCTATGTGAATACTCACGAATCATGGAAGAGAAAGGCACATCGATCGAAAAGCGTTTAGGGTCTCAATTGCACAAATTACGAGTTTAGGGACCAATATGTAATTTTTGGAAATTATAAGGACTTAACTGTCTTTAGGTTTACCAATATGAAATTAATCATGTTACATGCTTCTCTGTCAAGTTTCAGCTTTAAAGAACATCCCAAGCTCAAGCAATTGCATCCACAACATTTAGGACTAAAATGTAAAGGAAGGAAACTTAGAACAATTCAAATCAGCATCCAACGGTCAACTGTATCGGAACGCCTACCCACCGTACCGAAACACCTGTATCGAAACGGTGTTGACCGTTTCGGTACTCGGGTATGTTCCGAGACCAGTATCGGAACAAGCTTTACTAGTAGCCAAACTGTTTTGAAACACCTTCAGCCGTTCCGAAACACTATGGCCATTAAAGGGCCCCGTTTCGAAACAGTGGAGGGTGTTTCGATACACCTTGCCCAGTGACAGCAAAAATTGCTGGTTTTTGACATTTTCAACCATTCAAACACACTTCAAAGAGCATCAAAATATACCAGCAACTCATTTAGCCACCAAAGAACATATTTAAGACCTCTAGACTAGAGCATGGCATCAACACAAATGCACACAATATATAGGCATGCTCTCTAGTCTCAAAACCAATATAAACAACCAAACTTCAAACCAAACATTTAGGATCATTTACAACCCATAAATGCCAACATAAACCTGCCACAAACTTAGAGAGTTCAAAACATATATCCCAAATACAACCCTGGTTTCCCATTGCCATATATCAAAACTAAAGTGTATAAAAACATCACCATACGTGAGCTTGCTCTTCCTTGGATGTTCTTAACCCTCTCGCTGCCCAAAAAACACCTCAATTATCTGCATTACTGGTAAAAGAGAGCGTAAGCACAATTGTTTAGTGAGGCATGCTCTAAAGAAAACCAACACAATAATGCATTTCTTGAAAACACTTTCTCAAAAGCCTTTTTCTACAACATGCTCATTCTATCTCATGCTTGAAAACCATTTCAAAGCAACTTCTCATTGAATACACATGTACCTTAATTCTATCTCATGCATTTAAACCGATGCAAAACTCATGGCAAGGCCATTCACATGCTTGTAAATTTAAAACATTTCATATACAATTCTCATATGCATTTCTCATAGCATAAATCATCTCATCAATAGGTACATGTGAATCAAAAACATTTTTATAAATTATATTGGCATTTCACATCACATTATTACTCGGATATGCGGATAACTCACTAGACACTTTAGGTGGCATCTACCATCACCGTACTCACTCGTCTAGTAACATAATTTCTGGTGGCATCTACCATCACCGTACTCACATGGTGGTATCTCTCATCGCCACAAAGCTTGGGTATTTCACCAAGTCCTACCCGATGGAATGCCCATCATTGTTTCTCTCCCTTTGGATTTAACCAAAGAGCACGTACAAATTTTTAGTTTATACAGCACTCTCATCCTATTGATCGATCAATTATATCCGGTAAACATCTCAACATCTATGCCAATATATTATGTCAAAACATCATCTCACCTACTGTTTTTCATGCAACATTTCTTAAATCATTCTCATCTCATTTCAAAACCACAACATTTGCCATGCTTTAAAACAAAAGCTCAAATCTCATCTATGCAACATGTTCTTTAATGAAATCATCTCAAGCATAATCTCATGCTATAATTCATGCATAAAAACAACAGGAATTTATCTATCTCAAACCATGAGCATGTAAAAGCATTTTAGGGCAATCCACCACATTTAAGAGAGCAATCTAGTCAATACTTACTGCAGACTTAGGAAGGTGTTTCAAACCTTTCCTAAATCCCTAAACCTTGATTCTTTTTCCCTCAAGGACTTCTAAAACCATACGCACTCACCGATTACGTTTCGCTTGCTCGCTGAAACGCTATCTAGGCTCCCGGATCAACACCAAAGGCGTCCGAAGATGTCTCCCCTATTTTTAACACATAAGACTAGAGGATTAATGCATCATCATGTATTGAAATCATCAGCCACACACCTAAACTCGCTGCTCTACACACAAACCAATTTTCAGCTACCAAACACAACCAAAATCACCTCCAAACTCTTCTAAAACAAAGCCCAGCCAAGATCTACCACTTCTAAACATTTCTAAACATCAATCTACAACAAAAATCACCACAACCACATCCTTATACCTCCAGCTATGACAGAACACCAAAACCACCCCCAAAACCATCATTCTAGCCTACAAAACTTGGGGATCCAAGCCCATTCGGGATTTGTTTGATAAAACATCATTTATAACATCAATTAACATCCAAAATACATTAGAAAACAACCTCAAAACAGAGGCTAATCGTCAACCACGAAAATCATCAAGACCTCTTCAAAAACCTTTAGTTTTAAGACAATTTCTTGTTTCTAACATTAAAGCAACTCAAAAATCATTAACAAAGGATTGATAACTTGGGAATTTCAGTAAAGAACTGATCATTAGAGGAGAAGGACGAAGCTTACCTCTAATGGTTGATTTCTTCTTGATTTGGGCAAGTTTTCATGAAAATCTAATGTAGAAATAAGAGGTTTTGATGAGGAGAAGATTAGGAATCAAAAAGGAATTAAAATCCAATCAAAAGGGATGAAAATCAGTAGCCAATTGATGGAGAAAGAGTGTTTGGTTGAAAAGAATTTGAGAGAAAATAGAATGAGAGAAAATTGATGAAAGGTAGTTATGAAAAGTCAAAGGTAGTTTCCTTTTAATTAATCCTTATTTTCCTTTAATTAAAACATTAATAAAATCACCCAAATTTAGAAGAAATCTGATTAAAAAATTTTGGTAAAATTAGCTCCTTAAAGATTCAAAGTTTCAATTATTTACAAAACGGTCACTATTTAACTTTTGCAAAAACTACGATTTGGTCACTACACCGAAATGTAGTATTTCCAAACCTTATTTTGTAAAATTGATTTCACCATAATCATTCATATAATAAATGAGAATTTTTAAATATTTTTCCATATTTTTAAAGCATCCTGAACTAGGTGTTCCCAAAACCTCCCTTTAAGATTCGAACCGTTCCCGACCGGTCCGAATCGGACTCTAAAACATCTAGGCCCAAATTTGGGGTGTTACAACTCTCCCCCTCTTAAGAAATTTCATCCTCGAAATTTACCTGGAGGAAAAAGGTAAGGAAATTGCTTCTTCATGTCTTCCTTCCTTTCCCACGTGGCTTCCTCAACACTACGATGTCTCCAAAACACCTTAACCAGCTCAATGGTCTTACCACGGAGAACCTTATTGTCAGAATCCAAAATCTCAACAGGTTCCTCATCATATGTCAAATCTGGATTCAACTCAACTTCCTCCACATACATAACATGTGAAGGATCCGATCTATACCTCCGAAGCATGGATACATAAAACATATTATGTATCTTTTCTAACTCTTGTGGTAGACTCAGCTTATAAGCAACAGGACCCACACGTTCTATTACCTCGTATGGTCCAATGTATCTCAGGCTTAGCTTGCCCTTCCAGCCAAATCTCATCACCTTCTTCCAAGGTGAAACTTTCAAGAACACACGGTCACCCACCGCAAATTCTATCTCCTTACGCTTCAAATTCGCGTAAGACTTTTGTCAATCTGATGCTGCCTTCAACCGCTCACAAATGAGCTTCACCTTTTCGGTGGTTCCTTTTAACAAAGCCGGCATCGAGACCAACTTTTGTCCCGTTTCAGCCCAGCAAAGAGGAGTTCTGCACTTCCTCCCATACAAAGCTTCATAAGGTGCCATTTGTATACTTGCCTGGTAACTATTATTATAAGCAAACTCCACCAAAGGCAAGTGCTTCTCCCAAGAGCCTTGAAACTCAATAACACAACACCTTAACATATCCTCAAGCACTTGGATAACACGCTCCGACTGTCCATTCGTTTGTGGATGATAAGAAGTACTGAAATTCAGTCGCGTACCCAATGCTTGATGTAAACACTCCCAAAACCTTGTAGTGAACCTCGGATCTCTATCTGACACTATAGATTTTGGTACACCATGCAACCGCACAATCTCAGCAATGTAAAACTCTGCAAGCTTATCCAAGGTGTACGTAGTATGCACAGGTAAGAAATGAGCACACTTCGTAAGGCGATCCACAATCACCCAAACATAATTCTTCTTTGACGGGGATAAAGGCAAACCAGACACAAAGTCCATGGTGATCCTCTCCCATTTCCATTCAGGGATCCTCAACGGCTGTAACAACCCCGAAGGAAACTGATGCTCAGCCTTAACCCACCAACAAACCATGCACTTGCTCACATACTCAGCGACATCTTTCTTCAAACCAACCCAATAGTACTCATCCCCCAGATCACGGTACATCTTTGTACTACCAGGGTGCATAGCAAAAGGACTACTATGAGCTTCGGCCAGAATAGTGCGCCTCAACTCAACATCACTCGGCACCACTATCCGACTACCAAAACATAGAACACCATCATCATTAAAACAGAAATCCGATGGTCTTTCCTCATCAATATCCTGAACATGTGGCACCAAGGAATCATCCAACAACTGTTTGTCCTTTATCAATTGGACTAAAGATGGTTTCACTTGTAACTCAGCAACAAGACCACCATCTCGCGATATGCTCAAGCTAGCAAACATCGCCCTTAACTCCACCGCCACTTTCCTGCTCAAAGCATCGGCCACAACATTGGCCTTCCCCGGATGATACTCGATCGTTAGATCGTAATCCATAAGCAACGTTGCCTAAGATTCAACTCTTTCTGAGACATCAAATACTTCAAACTCTTGTGATTCGTGTACACAATACACTTCTCACCATAAAGATAATGTCTCTAGATCTTTAGAGCGAAAACCACTGCATCCAACTCAATATCATGCGTAGGATAATTGCGCTCATGCACTTTCAACCGTCGCGATGCATAAGCCACCGCCTTACCCTCTTGCTTTAACACACACCCCAAACCAACATAGAATGTGTCACTATACACCACAAACTCTATCCCTGATTCGGGTTGAACCAAGATAGGAGCTTGCGTCAAAGCTGCTTTAAGCTTCTCAAAAGCTTGTTGTCTTGCTTCTGTCCACTCATACTTAACATCCTTTTGCAACAACTTTGTTAAAGGGGCAGCAATCTTAGAAAATCCATCCACAAACCTCCGGTAGTATCCCGCTAACCCAAGAAAACTACAAACTTCATGAACAGACTTAGGAGGCTTCCAGTTCATCACTGCCTCAACGTTTTGGGGATCAACTTGAATCCCTTCAGCTGAAACCACATGACCAAGGAAAACAACTTCCTTTATCCAAAACTCACATTTTCTCAGCTTAGCATAAAGCTGATTTTCCAACAACGCTTGCAAAACAATCTTCAAATGACCTTCATGCTCCTCCTCGGTACGAGAGTACACAAGGATATCGTCGATGAACACAACAAAAAACTTGTCCAAGAATTCATGGAACACCCTATTCATCATGTCCATGAAAGCGACATGAGCATTCGTCAAGCCAAACGACATCACAAGGAACTCATAATGCTCATACCTTGTTCTAAAGGCTGTTTTCGGCACATCCACATCCTTCACCTTTAACTTATAGTACCCTAACCTCATATCAATCTGGGAAAACACAGCCGCTCCCCGAAACTGATCAAAGAGATCATCAATCCTCG
Source organism: Hibiscus tridactylites (assembly GCA_958450335.1). Classification (NCBI taxonomy): domain Eukaryota; kingdom Viridiplantae; phylum Streptophyta; class Magnoliopsida; order Malvales; family Malvaceae; genus Hibiscus; species Hibiscus tridactylites. The sequence goes on along the minus strand of OY288289.1, from coordinate 18,160,357 downwards.
GCAAGGGATACTTGTTCTTGACGGTCAACTTATTCAGCTGACGATAATCAATGCACATTCTTATCGTGCCATCTTTCTTTTTCACAAACAAGACCGGTGCACCCCAAGGTGACACACTAGGCCGAATGAAGCCACGGTCAAGCAACTCCTAAAGTTGCGTTTTCAACTCCTTCAACTCTTTGGGTGCCATGCGATAGGGAGCAATGGACACCGAAGTTGTGTTTTCATACAACTCAATTACAAACTCAACCTCTCGACTAGACGACAAACCAGGTAATTCCTCTGGAAACACTCCAGGGAACTCACACATGGTCCTTATGTCCTGAACACGCACCTCCTTTGAACTAGGATTCATAACAAAGGCTAGATAAGCCTCACATCCTTGACGCAACATCCGACTTGCTTCAAGCGTCGATACCACATTGGCAAGAAACTTCACATTCTCTCCCACCACCACCACCTCATAATCATCCGCAAGTTTCAACGAAACTCGCTTGCTTTCGAAATCCACCACGGCTTTATGCTCAACAAGCCAATCTATGCCAAGGATTACATCAAAACCATAGAATGGAAATTCCATGAGATCAACAAGAAAAACATGATCTTGCACCTTTAAGGGACATCTTCTATATAACTTTCTTGTTACAACCATCTCACCAAAAGAACTAGTCATGCGCATACCAACATCCAAAAACTCAATAGGCAAACCAAGCATTTGAGCATGTTCACGCAATATGTACGAGTGTGTAGATCCAAAATCAATCAAAGAAAGTAACGATAAGGATTGCAAAGTAAAGGTACCTGCGATCACGTCCGTGTCATTCCTTCCCTCACGATGGGCATACACTCAAGCCTGACCACCACCCTTAGGTTGGACAACCACAACATGCGCCACGTCCCTTTCACCATCATCCCTACGCTGAAAATTACCACGGCCGCGCCCACGACCTCTCTGTGGCTCAGCTGCTCTCACCGGAGCTTATCCCTCTCTCAGCGGCTGAAGACAATATTTCTTAATATGCCCTCGATTTCCATAATTCCAGCATGTCCCAAGGTTACCCCAACACTCACCACCGTGTCTCCTACCATACCGAGTACACTCAGGAGTCCTCAAGAAAGCATTAGGTCCTTGCTGACCTCTACCAGGGTTACCACCCCCACGTCTAGCATCATAATGCGGTTTTCTATCCTTATGCTTCTTGTTGTGATCTCTACCATAATCGTGTTCTGCAGCTCGCTTTCCAGACCTAGATCCACCCGCTCGGCTTGCCAAACCAAGGTTCAATTCAATGTCCTTGGCTCTAGTGACCAAGACATCGAAATTAGTGTAATCAAATACAAGCATATAGGTCTTTACATCCGCCACCAGCCCATAACGGAACCATTCGCACCTTTCCCTCTCGCGATGAATTAGCTCGGGTGCATACTGGCCAAGGCGAACAAACTGAATCTCATATTCAGGTACAAACATGTTCCCTTGTATAAGGGACATAAACTCCCTCTTTTTTCTAATCGAGGTAGCGCACTCCCAGGTACTCCCACTTGAATGCATTCAAGAAGAATGTCCAAGTCACCTCATCATCCTCCATCCCGGAGATAGTGGTCTTCCACCACGTATAAGCATCACTAGGCAGTAGTGACACATTGCATCCTAGCTTCTGCACATTGTTGCAGTTCAACTGACCAAGAATTCTCTTGGTGCTCTCCAACCAAGACTCAGATCCCTCCGATGACAAATCTCTGAACTCAGTCCCACCCAGACTGCGGAGACGCTCCAACGGCAATCTCACATTAGCACCATCCTGAGGTACAGCTCTATGAGCTCCGGCTACGGCTGCCTGGAAAGCTCCATCAATAGCCTGTATCAACATGGTCACGTCAGGAGCAGCTTGCCCCTGAACACCCTCGGGTCCAACAACCCCAGCACCAACTCCAGCAGCACCAGCCCTAGCTCCACCACCACCAGGTGGTCCACCAGGGGGAGGAGGAGGTAAATCCTAAGCATTCTCTATGTTCTCATTCTCAGCCATAGATCTAGTATTGATTCTCAGCTCTCTACGTGGCTCCATAATAAAAACAATGCACTGACAAAATGCAATAAACACATTTAGGCATAATAAGGTAAGTAATTCAAGTACTCAAGCTCATTTTCGAAAACAATTCTTCTCATTAGTTTTGATATGGCAATGGGATCCCCAACTATACTCCAAACATAGCATAACATCACAAATTCATCTCAATTAAATCATACATCACCATTCACACATCATACTTTCACCGAAAAACCACCATCATGCATAATCACATACAACAACCACATACCAAGCCCCAATTATTCGATAACTTGGCTCTGATATAAACAAATGTAACACTCTTAGCCCGGTCTAGACGCTTGACCCGAACTATGATGATTACACGAGGAAAACCAAAGTCAACCCGAAAGTCAACCTTGATTAACGACCCTTTTTTATTTTTAATCTTTTCTAGATGCACATTAACCTATGTGAATAGTCATGAATCATGGAAGAGAAAGGCACAGCGATCGGAAAGCGTTTAGGGTCTCAATTGTACAAATTACGAGTTTAGGGACCAAAATGTAATTTCTGGAAATTATAAGGACTTAACTATGTTTAGGTTTACCAATATGAAATTAATCATGTTACATGCTTCTCTATCAAGTTTCAGCTTTAAAGAACATCCCAATCTCAAGCAATTGCATCCACAACATTTAGGACTAAAATGTAAAGGAAGGAAACTTAGAACAATTCAAATCATCATCCAACGGTCAACTGTATCGGAACGCCTACCCACCGTACCGAAACGCCTGAATCAAAACGGTGTTGACCGTTTCGGTACTCGTGTATGTTCCGAGACCAGTATCGGAACAGGCTTCACCAGTAGCCAAACTGTTTCGAAACACCTTCAGCCGTTCCGAAACACTATGGCCATTAAAGGGCCCCGTTTCGAAACAGTGGAGGGTGTTTTGATACACCTTGCCCAGTGACAACAGAAATGGCTGGTTTTTGACATTTCCAACCATTCAAACACACTCCATAGAGCATCAAAATATACCAACAACTCATTTAGCCACCAAGGAACATATTTAAGACTCTAGACTAGAGCATGACATCAACACAAATGCACACAAACTATATGCATGCTCCCTAGTCTCAAAACCAATATAAACAACCAAACTTCAAACCAAACATTTAGGACCATTTACAACCCATAAATGCCAACATAAACCTGCCACAAACTTAGGGAGTTCAAAACATATCTCCCAAATACAAACTTGGTTTCCCATTACCATATATCAAAACTAAAGTGTATAAAAACATCACCATACGTGAGCTTGCTCTTCCTTGGATGTTCTTAACCCTCTCGCTGCCCAAAAACACCTCAATTATCTGCATTATTGGTAAAAGAGAGCGTAAGCACAATTGCTTAGTGAGGCATGCTCTAAAGAAAACCAACACAATAATGCATTTCTTGAAAACACTTTCTCAAAAGCCTTTTTCTACAACATGCTCATTCTATCTCATGCTTGAAAACCATTTCAAAACAACTTCTCATTGAATACACATGTACCTTAATTCTATCTCATTCATTTAAACCGATGCAAAACTCATGGCAAGGCCATTCACATGCTTGTAAAACCAAAGCATTTCATATACAATTCTCATATGCATTTCTCATAGCATAAATCATCTCATCAATAGGTACATGTGAATCAAAAACATTTTTATAAATTATATTGGCATTTCACATCACATTATTACTTGGATATGCGGACAACTCACTAGACACTTCCGGTGGCATCTACCATCACCATACTCACTCGTCTAGTAACATAATTTCCAGTGGCATCTACCATCACCGTACTCACATCGCGGTATCTCTCATCGCCACAAAGCTTGGGTATTTCACCAAGTCCTACCCGATGGAATGCCCATCATCGGTTCTCTCCCTTTGGATTTAACCAAAGAGCACGTATGAATTTTTAGTTTATAGTGCACTCTCATCCTATTGATCGGTCAATTATATCCGGTAAACATCTCAACATCTATGCCAATATAGTGTGTTAGAACATCATCTCACCTGCTGTTTTTCATGCAACATTTCTCAAATCATTCTCATCTCATTTCAAAACCACAACATTTGCCATGATTTAAAGCAAAAGCTCAAATCTCATCTATACAACATGTTCTTTAATGAAATCATCTCAAGCATAATCTCATGCTATAATCCATGCATAAAAACAATAGGAATTTATCTATCTCAAACCATAAGCATGTAAAAACATTTTAGGGCAATCCACTACATTTAAGAGAGCAATCTAGCCAATACTTACTTCCGGACTTAGGAAGGTGTTTCAAACCTTTCCTAAATCCCCAAACCTTGATTCTTTGTCCCTCAAGGACTTCTAAAACCATACGCACTCACCGATTACGTTTCACTTGCTCGCAGAAACGCTATCTAGGCTCCCGGATCAACACCAAAGGCGTCCGAAGATGTCTCCCCTGTTTTTAACACATAAGACCAAAGGACTAATGCATCATCATGCATTGAAATCATCAACCACACACCTAAACTCGTTGCTCTACACACAAACCACTTTTTGGCTACCAAACACAACCGAAATCACCTCCAAACTCTTCTAAAACAAAGCCCAGCCAAGATCTACCACTTCTAAACATTTCTAAACATCAATCCACAACAAAAATCACCACAACCACGTCCTTATACCTCCAACTATGACAGAACACCAAAACCAACCCAAAAACCATCATTCGGGATTTGTTTGATAAAACCTCATTATAACATCAATTAACATCCAAAATATATTAGAAAACAACCTCAAAACAGAGGCTAATCATCAACCACAAAAATCATCAAGATCTCTTCAAAAACCTTGAGTTTTAAGATAATTTCTTGTTTCTAACATTAAAGCAACTCAAAAATCATTAACAAAGGATTGATAACTTGGGAATTTCAGTAAAGAACTGATCATTAGAGGAGAAGGACGAAGCTTACCTCTAATGGTTGATTTCTCCTTGATTTGGGCAAGTTTTCATGAAAATCCAATGTAGAAACAAGAGGTTTTGATGATGAGAATATTAGGAATCAAAAAGGAATTAAAATCCAATCAAAAGGGATGAAAACCAGTAGCCAATTGATGGAGAAAGAGTGTTTGGCTGAAAAGAATTTGAGAGAAAATAGAATGAGAGAAAATTGATGAAAGGTAGTTTCCTTTTAATTAATCCTTATTTTCCTTTAATTAAAACATTAATAAAATCACCCAAATTAAGAAGAAATCTGATTAAAACATTTTGGTAAAATTAGCTCTTTAAAGATTCAAAGTTTTAATCCTTTACAAAACAATCACTATTTAAGTTTTGCAAAAACTGCGATTTGGTCACTACACCGAAATGTAGTATTTCCAAACCTTATTTTGTAAAATTGATTTCACCATAATCATTCATATAATAAATGAGGATTTTTAGATATTTTTCCATATTTTTAAAGCATCCCGAACTAGGTGTTCCCTAAACCTCCCTTTAAGATTCGAACCGTTCCCGACCGGTCCGAATCGGACTCTAAAACATCTAGGCCCAAATTTTGGGTGTTACAGGGATGATGAAGGAAAATTGGTTCTAAAGAAGAAGATTGAGATGAGTGAAGATGAGAGAAAGAAGATCTAAATCAATGACAAAGCTCTTCACATGCTATTTTGCTCTTTCGGTCCCGACATCTACTCCAAAGTCTCCTCCATTGAAAGTGCCAAAGAAGTATGAGATACACTAGAGACCATCTATGAAGGAACTAGTGATGTGAAGGAGACCAAGATTGGAATTCTCAATCTTAGTTATGAGAATTTCAAGATGGAGCTCGACGAAACCGTGTCCAAGATGTTCGATCGCTTCTCAACTATCGTCAACGGGCTTAAGGGTTTTGGAGAGACAATCCCGGAAGACAAACTTATCTGGAAGCTACTCTACTCACTTCCTGAATCTTGGTATGGGAAGAGAACCGCCATCATCGATGCCAAAAACTTGAAGACGCTCAAACTTGATGAGCTAGTGGGTTCTCTCCTTACTCATGAGATAATGAATCAAGGAAGGGAAGATGAATAGAAAAAGGAAGAGAAAAGAGTGGAGAAACTAGAAGTAGAAAAGAAGAAGAAGATAGGAGTGGCTCTCAAAGCTTCATTACATGAGGAGAGCACTTCTAGTGAGGAGGATGACCTAGGGGAATTGGCTATGATAGCCAAAAGGTTATCACGATTCATGAGGTCCAACCGAGGAAGGAAGATACAAAGAAAAATAGACTTCAAAGTCAAAAACAAAGAAGAAGAGAGGGATCAAATCATTTGCTACGAGTGCAAAAAGTCTGGTCACATTCATTCGGAGTGCCCTCAACTCAAGAAGAAGGGCTTTGAGAAGAAGAAGAAGAAGCTCAAAGCCAAGCTTGCTACTTGGAGTGACGATGAGTCATCCGAGGATGACGAACACGAAGTGGCCAACCTTTGCCTCATGGCACATAAGGAGGATTCCTCCATGGTAACCTCTAACTCATCATCTTTTGACTTTACATTTGATGAATTACATGATGCATATGATGAGTTGCAAGACGTTTATGATGAGTTAGTTGAGAAGTACAAAGAGCCGGTCATTAGAAATAAGAAAATTATTTTGGAATTAAATGATAAAAATGAATCACTTTCTCAAGCTAACTTAAAATTTGAGAAAAAGATTTTAGGTTTGAAAGATGAACTTAAATTCTTCCAAGATGAAAATATATACCTAAATAATCTTCTTTCTCAATGCAATAGTGAACACCAAAAGGTGTTAGATGAGCTTAACAAGCTCAAAGAGTCTTTCAAAAATGTTGGTAATGTGAAGCATGAAAAAGGTGAATCATCTAAAACAAACCAACCTAGGAGAAAGACTAATAACTACAAACAAAGTAGCCTCCCAAGCTTTTTGGAGCTAACACACGTGGACCCAAAATGATTTGGGTACCAAAAACAAAAGTTTAATATCTTTGTTTGTAAGGGGAGCATTGCTACAAGGCCAAAACACAAAGTCAAAATTCATAGTACCTTGATAGTGGATGCTCGAGGCATATGATCGGAGACAAGAGTAGATTCATGGACTTAAAGCCAAAAGTGGAGGAGTAGTGACATTTGGTGACAACTCCAAGGGCCACATTAAAGGTATTGGCTCCATAGGTAATCACTCTACCATTCTTATTGAAAATGTTTTATATGCCGTTGGTCTTAAACATAATTTGTTGAGCATAAGCCAATTATGTGATAAATGGTTTAATGTCTTATTTGATAAAAATGGGTGTAAAATTGTTGACATTAAATCAAATAATATTATGCTCATAGGTCATCGCATAGGTAACATTTACATGGTGCATTTAGATGACATACATACATCCCATGCATGTTTAGCAGCTCAATATGAAAATGGTGCATGGCTATGGCATAGGAAACTAGGACATGCTAGCATTAGTGTTTTAGAAAAAATTAGTTTCCCTAGATCTAGTTAGAGGTCTACCCAAAATTAAGTTCTCAAATGATAAAATTTGTGATGCACGCTCTAAGGGTAAACAACATAAGTCATCCTTTAAATCCATTAATGATGTTTCTACAAGTAGGTGTTTACAACTTATTCACATGGATTTATTTGGACATATTAGGACTATGAGCTTGGGTGGTAAATCTTATGCATTTGTACTTGTTGATGATTTTTCTAGATTTACTCGGGTTCTATTTTTAAGTACTAAAGACGAGGCTTTAGAAAAATTCATCACATTTTCAAAATTAACCCAAAATGATCTTGAACTTTGAATTTCTCATATTAGAAGTGATCATGGAACCGAATTTCAAAATCTAGGGTTTGAAGAGTTTTTAAATGAAAATGGTATTAGCCACAATTTTTTGGCTCCTCGAACTCCTCAACAAAATGGGGTAGTTGAGAGGAAAGATAGAACTTTACAAGAAATGACTAGAATCATGCTTTGTGAAAACAATTTACCTAAATATTTTTGGGCAGAAGCCACAAATACCGCTTGTTACATTGTAAACCGAGTAATGATAATGCCACTTTTAAAGAAAACACCATATGAGATTTTAAAATCTAAAAAGCCTAATATTAGCTATTTTCATCCATTTGGTTGCAAGTGTTTTGTTTTAAATAATGGAAAAGAAAACTTAGGTAAATTTGATGCAAAAAGTGATGAAGCTATTTTCATAGGATATTCCTTAAACTTTAAAGCCTATCAGGTATTTAACAAGAGAACTTTAGTAGTAGAAGAATCTATACATGTTGTATTCGATGATAACCTCCTTGCAAGGAAAGATTCTTGTGATGATGATGATGATGTAGGAATCATTAATGCCTTTGATGGAGGACAAACTTCAAAGGAGGATGAGATTCCAACAAAAGAAGAGGATACACAAGATCCACCTCTTGAAGCCTTGAAGGACTTGGCTCTTGAGGAAAAGGAAGTGAGCTACCCAAGGGAGTTCAACTATGTCAAAGGTGGTGAAATCTTGGGTGATCCATCCAAGGGGGTAACCACTAGATCTTCTCTTAAACTTATGAATCATGTTGCATTTATCTCATGCATAGAGCCTAAGAATATAGAAGAAGCATTAAAAGATGACTTTTGGATTATGGCTATGCAAGAAGAGTTAAATTAATTTGAGAGAAGTAATTCTTGGACATTAGTTGATAGGCCTAGTAATCAATCTACTATAGGAACTAAATGGGTCTTTAGGAACAAACTAGATGAGAGTGGTAACATTGTGAGAAATAAAGCTAGATTTGTAGCACAAGGTTACACTCAAGAAGAGGGAATAGATTTTGATGAAAACTATGCACTCGTAGCTAGAATGGAGGCAATTAGGATGTTGCTTGCATATGCATGTTATCATGACTTCAAGCTTTTTCAAATGGAAGTTAAAAGCGCATTTTAAATGGTTTTATAAATGAGGAAGTGTATGTGGAACAACCAAAGGAAGGATAACACCTTCATCAATCAAGCAAAGTACATCAAGGATATGCTCAAGAAGTTTGGCTTGGAGAATGCAAAGCCTCAAGACACATCTATGAGCTTATCTACAAAGCTTGACAAAGATGAATGAGGTAAGTGTGTTGACTCTAAGCTTTACCGTTCTATGATCGGATCTTTGCTTTACCTTACCGCAAGTAGACCAGATATTTTGTTTAGTGTTTGCTTGTGTGCTAGGTTTCAAGCTAGTCCTAGAGAGTCTCACCTTATAGCCGTTAAGAGAATATTTATATGCCTTAAGGATACCCCTTGTTTAGGACTTTGGTACCCTAGAGACTCCACCTTCCAACTTCATGCTTATTTGGATGCGGATTATGGGGGTGTAAAATCGATAGGAAGAGTACTTCGGGAACTTGTCAATTCTTAGGTAGTATGCTCATACCTTGGTTCTCTAAGAAACAAAATAGTGTAGCCCTTTCTACCACCAAAGCCGAGTACATATCCTTAGAGAGTTGTTATGCTCAAGTCCTTTGGATGAAGCAACAACTCTTATATTATGGTATTAATGTTGAAACCATACCCCTTAAGTGTGATAACACTAGTGCCATATGCTTGACTAAAAATCTCATCCAACACTCTAGAACCAAACATATAGAGATAAGACATCATTTCATTAGAGATCATGTCCTTAAGGAAGATGTTGTTATAGAGTACGTTGACACCTTAAACCAACTAGCGGACATCTTTACAAAGCCTTTATATAAAGAGCGTTTTTGGTCCCTTAGGAGAGAGTTAGGTCTAACTAGCCTTCCTTGACCCTTTAGGACCCTTTTTAAAGTTAAAATTTCTTAATCTTGTGAAATTGCATGTTTATGTGTTGTAGCTCTTGAAAATATCCATGCTTATAGCTAGGGGGAGTATGAATCTGTTAAAATATGCTTAGAACTGCTCATTCATCATTTGCATTCATTTAGAAGATGTTAAAATCGAGCTTTCGGTTGTTCTTAAAGCCTAAAATGTATTTCTGGGCATAGGGTATCGATATGGCCTTAAGCGTATCGATACGAGTACTGTATTAGCTTCCCAAATTACATTTTGCCTAAAATGGGTATTGATACGGTTAAAGCCGTTTCGATACGAGCAACAATCGTTTTGATACGGATTGCATCCGTTTCGATACGAACCTTCAACGAGGATTTTAAATGGAATTACGTTTTACCCCCATATCGATACACCCTCAGGCGTATCGATACGCGATTGCGCAGACAACTATCAACTGGCATTTAAAGAGTTCAACTTTTACCAAAATTGAATTTTCTCAAAACCCTAGTCGTTTTCACTCTATAAATAGCCTCTCAATCCCTTATATTTTCACACCACAACTCAAAATCTCTTGAGGGTTTTCAAAATCAAGCAAATTTCTTCAAGCTTTCCATCAATTTGGTGTTAAGTTCTTCTTTCATTCCTCTCTATCAATATCAAGGTAAAACTCTTTCTTTTTTCCTTTTAATTTTTCTTTTGATTTTCGTTTCAAATCTTCTTTTGTTTTGATTTGTCTTCTCAAAATCAAATCTCTTTTCAAACTTTTTATCTTTGTTTTTATTTGTAAATTTTTTTAAACCAAAAACCTTGATTATTGGTTTTCAATGAGTTGAATGAAGAAAATTAATGCATACACTAATTTTGATATTTTCTCTAGTTCATGGCACCTAAAAAGAGAGCACGTACTAGTGAAGCCGGTGAAGGTTCCAATACCGGAGGTGGTACTCGCCCGAACCTCACTCTTATCTATCAACACTCCTTTAAGTCCACCGAAGATCTCAACTATTTTCGCCAATTTCAAAACTATAAGATCCGCCTGGAGAGGATAATCTCTATTCCTTTTCTTAACTCAGAGCGTTTCAAATTTGAATATTTACCTTTGCTCCAAGAATGGAAGTTTATGGATTTTCTCCAAATTCCCGGATTTTTCTTTCGCATCTTAGTTTTGATCTTTTATGCTAATGCTAAGTGTTGTGCCAATCGAGATGGTGTTGTTACGGTCGTTAATTCTCATCTTATGGGTAAAAAGGTCACTATAGATGTTCAATCCATTTGTGATGTGTTCAAGTTGGAGGATGAAGGCTATGATGATGAGAATGCTCTTGGCCATATCCTAAGTGGTTCTGTCACAACCCTTAATGCTCAGGATCGGATCCTCCATTTGATGGTTTCTTGGTGGTTTAGGCCCTTGGGAGGGAAGTATTCCACTATCCGCCAAGTTGATGATTTTTGGATTCGATTCTTCCATGAGAGAAAACATCCGAACCTTGCTCGAATTATGTTTGCAGAGATTGTCTATCTCGTGCAACATTGCCACACTACACTCGTCACTTCCTTCACCTATGGTACGACCTTGAGTTACTTCTTCCAACAAAAGGAGATAGATTGCTCGCATGACTACCTAACTCCCCTCACCGATCATATCGATGAAAGATCTCTTGTAAGGGGTAAGTTTCACTACTTCAATGGTAGTTGGCTTCGTCTATCTGAGCTCCCTAGTGAGGCCGCAGAACAATTTGCTAATCCTCAAGTTGATCAAGTTCCTCAAGATCCTTCTCCACCTTCTATGGAATCCCTCATGACTTATCTCAATGAGCAATTCACGGGTTTGCGCACGAAAATAGCCTCAATCGATCAAGTGATGAATTCGGGATTTACCGTTATTGATACAAGGTTTACAAGCCTTGAAGATCGAATGAAGAATGTGGAGACTCGACTCACTTCCCTTGAAGGCGGTCACAACTCAATGAACATCTCTCTCACCGTTTTCCATGACGAGTGACGTCAAACTAGGAGGAATGATGATGCAATTGAAGATGATGATGAAGATAATGAAGATGTCGATGGAGATGCATAGTAGCCTATCTTTGCATATTATTCATATCATCTATGATATTTATTTACGCACCTTTGATTTATGTTTTTAGGATTAAGTTTGCATTATTCTAAAACCTATGCTTTGATTTTCTGTTTTTTTGTTATTTTAAGTTGATGTTATCTTTCATTTGAACTTAATGATATTATATTGCTTATTTATACCTTTTGCCTTTATGCACTTTCCATTATGTCTCAATTATTTTTGATCTAACAAAAAGGGGAGAGGGAAGCTCACACTTAAAAATTTTGATTTTCAAACTTAAAAGTTACCTAGCTAATATTAAGGGGGTGTTATTTTGCAAAGTTTTTCAAAGTATAAAAAAATTTCAAGTTTTGGTTTTGTTATATCAAAAAGGGGGAGATTGTAAAACCTATGTTTGATTTTGATATAACTAAGTATGTTAAGGATTAAATTGAAAACTTGAAATAAATTTCTAAGTCCCTTAAATGATTTTTAAATCACCAACACCTTAATCTGATTTGAAAAACTCAAACTCCAAATATTTTCTAAGTGTTCCAAAGCCAAAGTGTTGAAAAACGTCCAGGCGTATCGATACGCTTGAAGCCGTATTGATACCTTTTTTACAAAGTTGGCTACTGGAAAGACGCGTTTCGATACACTCTTAACTGTATCGAAACATCGTACCGAAATAGATTTAATCTGTATCGATACGCCCCTCTGTAAAAACTGAAGGAGTTTGATAGGTGTACCGATACGGCTCAACCCGTATCGATACGATTTTAACGGATTTTTTAATTCAAAGAGTTTTAAATGTTTTCGACTGTTGGTGTCAGTCGTTAGGTAACTAACATTTAAAGTGGTAGTTGTCCCGTATCGATACGGTGTACCCCGTATCGAAACGGAAACTTCTAGTGAGCTAAGTTGAGAAAAAGGTATCAATACGGTCTTATATGTATCGCAACGGTCTCTGTCCCGTACCGATACGCTTACACATGTTTCAATACGCCCTCTTTATTATGTGCAACGACTCTTTCTGTTTTGAGACAGGTATCGATACGAGTCTTCGTGTACCGATACATATAGCTTTAGAAGTGCATTTATGGTGGAAAGAGAGGGTCCCAATGGCTATAATCAATACCCTAACCACTCAAACGGCTAGAATTGATAGAGAAGGTATAAATTGAAGCTTATTGAAGACCATCAACAACTATTGCATCAAAGATAAACATCCAAGCAAAAATCCAAGCTCATTGTGCTTATTTTCCAATTTATTGTAAACCCCAAATTGTGTTGTATTCAATTTCTATCCTATCTCAAATTTGGGTTGAGTGTTTGTACTTAAAGGGGCAATATTGTATTTAAGAGATATATTTCTTGCCTAATTTCTTCTTTGTTCACTTGTGAGGGTTTGGTCAAATTTTGGATAGAAAATTTGACTGGTTGTGTAAAGGTTACCTCTTAAGCCTTGAAAAGGGGAAGAACAAATTAGTGAATTGCTGCAAATCCTTAGTGGTAGCTAAGGTAGTGGATGTAGAGTTCATTTGGAACTTGAACCACTCTAAAATCCTTTGTTCTTCATTTTTAGCTATCATTTTTCTCCAACAAAATTTTAAAAGCCCAATTCACCCCCCTCTTGGCATTGATCAATCCATTGACTCACTCAACAGTTGAAACTTTGATCTCGACTAGGATCATGATTCGTTCTTGATTTGGTAAAAAAATTAGATATCTAATTGAGGTATGAAATTTGGTTCTCATTATATTCTTTTTGTGATTTACCATAATTATTATTAGTATTGATAAATACGTACAATAACGTAATTTTATTAATTAGATTTTTTTAAAAAAAAGGGAAAATCATAAATAACATTATAACTAGGATAGGAGATTTTAAAGGATTTACATTCACTTGGTCCATTTTTCCCCCAAGAATCACGGTATCCAATATTTTATTATATTGATGAGATTTAATATTTTTAACTGTGTTTTTTAGTTTTTGCATGATATAATGACTTGGAAAGAGACATGACATTATGAGAAGCTTTCTTGGTCATCTGCTACGTCTCCATTGTCCTCGAAAGGAAAAGCAATATTGGTAAATTCTGATTTATTTTCATTCTTTAAATTATGATTTTAAAGTGTGATAAATCATGGTGATATTTGCTCGAAAGCAATAATTTTCATGTGTCGAAAAAAAATCGACTATTGACTTCTCCCAAGTTCAAGTTACAAAAAATCGTCTTGATCCAAAAAAAATTATAGGAGGCATTCCCTGAAGTGAATGCAAGCATGATGTTTATTCCATGCGATTATTGGATCTGTTTCATTCCTTGAAGTGATTGCAAACATGGTAAATCACTATTCAGTTAGTGACATAACTTCGATATGATCCAAATTACTACACAACTGAAGTTATGTGATCAAGTATCAATGATGAAGATATGTTAATAAAAACATACTCCATTTTTCACGACAAATAATGTTGTCCTCAAACACAATATCGTGAAAAAGGTTTTAAATGCCCACTAGCTCTACTTCATTTCCTGAAGTGAATGTGAGATTATATTATGGAAAGAATAAAAGCCACATTAGAAGTTGTGGTCGTGGTCGAGGCCATGAATATAGACATAAAAAATATAGTCATTTTAAGAATACTTCTACCCACCGATAGTGAGGTTATAAGGATGACAAGAGTGATAAAAGATCATTCTAAGGAAGTGAAATCATTTTAATTACCAATGTGATACTATAAACCATTGGTCTTGTACTTGTTGTACGCTGAAAAATCAACAATCATTGAATAATAAAGGAAAGAAAATAAAAGTAAATTTTGTTTGCGAAAATGACGAAGATGATATTGGTCCAACTCATTTGGACATTGTTGATTTCCTTATAACCCTTGAAGTAAATAAATCATCTTCTAATTATTCTCATAACCTTGAAGAGATTATTTATCTTTTTTATAATTTACTTTGCTTTATGTTTATTTACTTTACACATTAATTATTTACGCTTTATATATTGATTTAATGCCTAAAGTATGTTCTTTAATTAGTTAATATGTTCTCTGTTCTATTGGTTTAATCCAAATATATTGGTTGGACATCCCGTTCTGCGGGGCTACTGGTCTCAAATGAGGTTTTTAAAGGACCTTGTGAACTGGTTTTACAATGCCGCGTACAAGGATTAAATCTTTGTTCTATGTTGGTTTGTGTATATATATGTGTATATATTATGACATTTATTTACTTATCAAATACAATCTATGGTGACGATTTATGCTTAGCAGAAGCATAAGATATATTTTTTCATTTAAATGCAAGGGAAAATGTGAGTACTATATCTCAAAGTACTGAAAATATTGATGCTCTAGAAGAGCAATGAATTCTTGAGAGAAAGTACATTATGAAAAGTGTAGAATTGCGAATATTGCAATAATTACCGCTAATGGTAATAATATCGTCACCACTAGAAGTGAAAATTTTAATAGAGCAATATGAGTTCGCAAAATATCCCTTTGGAAATTATAGATAACATATATTATCAATTAACATTTGAAATAAACCAATGTGGATATAAGTTATGGTAGCCAAAAAGTCAGTTGAAAGCTCTAGAAGAGCTATATATTGCTACCAAAAGATAAATTTTATTGAAAGCTTCGGAAGAGTTATATATATTCATATTCAAAGGAACAATTTTTGGTGGACAGTGTATTATCAAGTTTTAAAGAAGTTTGTATTTCAAAATTTGCACCACACATGTATAAGCGAGATTGAATTACATATTATGGTAAACCATAAGTTTACTGAATTCAAAAATGTATATACACACTTGTATATAGTTGGCATGATCGGTTAGACCATCATGATCAATAATGATTCGAAAGCTATTGAGATTTATATGCACATTTATTAAAAGAACCTAGAGTTCTTGTGGTGCTTGTTCCCAAAGGAATTAACTAAATTCCACTTATTGAAAGAACACGAAGTTCTTGTGTTGCTTGTTCTCAAAGAAAATTATTAAGATCCCACTTATCAAAAGAACTTGAAGTTCTTGTACTAAAGTTGAGACTGCATGTCTTGCATATCTAAATGAAATATGAGTCCATATATCCACAAATGTGGAAAGTTTTATATAAATTTAGTAGATGCATCTACATTATTTTATCAACTTACAACCAGAAGTTTGTGAGATTGATTCTAAAAAGATTCAGATTATGTTAATAGACTATTCGTCTTGCAAAAGCTTGCGGGTTTATATTTTAGGCTATATTAGTTGAAATAACTATTACAAGCCTGTTGATTATGAACAAAACAGTTTAGCAAAATTTTAAGGCTTAATGACATGTTTAGCCCCTGAAGTATACACAAAATACCAAACTGTTTCTTAAAATATCTATTGAGACGTTTTGCCCCATGAACTAAAAATCGTTATCCCATTTAAAAAAATTTACGGGCTAATCAGAACGTGCCACATGGCACGTTTGACTAGAGAAATGTTGTTGACTCTAATAAAAAGGATAAATTCTATATTAAATTTCTCACGTTTTATTTTTATTCAATCTAGTCCCTTATTTTTTTATTTAATCACACCATTCTTTGCCATCTCCTTCAATGCACCAGCTCTCTTTCTCCTTTCTTCAACTTCTTCACCTTGCATCAGCATCTGCACCATCTATTAGCTTCGTCACCGCCATGATTTCTGATTTCCTTTTTCGTTGCCTTAGTTTCTGCTTGCTGAGTAATTCGGTTATTAGTTTAGTTGACGTTGATGATGGTTTGGTGAAGGTGGTCGTGGGTATAGATGAAGATGATTTTGAAAACTGGTGGTTGTTGAGTTTGCTTTTCTTAAGAACTATGCCTATGGGTGTAGACGATGGTGATTCGGGTCTCAAATTTTGGTGGATGTCGTGATAATAGCGGGTTTAATGTTGAATAGTGGTTAAGTGGTGAATGGAGAAACTGCAGTGATGGGTTTTGGCTCAGGGGTGATATGGAATGTTTCGACAAATGTTGCATCTTTTTTATTTCAATCCTAAGGGAATAGAATTGCACAATGAAAATATTAGTTTTATGTAAAAAAAACTAATCTAAAGAAGGTTTTAAAAAGAGCAAATAAGGTCAAATATTTAAAATCACCATTAAAGTTCCATGAATAAGCTTGAGGAAGAAGATGAAGTTGACTTTTTGAAATAAGATTAGGACTCTTATTTTAAAATCTCAAATAACTAGAAAACACATAAAACAAATGATTTCTTATCACAAAAATTAAATTTACAAGAATCAAATTGGAGAATCAAGTAAAAATTTGTCATTTGCTTCAACGGACTGCAAGTAGAGTTTGTTAGTGACTAAAATGAACAAAAAATAAATCATGGCATACTTAATGTGCAATTTACCCATTTTATTTAAGTCAGATTATTTTTTTGTTAATAAAATGACTTGTGGCGTGTTCTGATTGGCCCGTGATTTTTTTAAAACGGCGTTAGAAGGAGGGGCCAAACGGGGTAATGATTTTTAGTTTAGGGAGCAAAACGTCAATGTTATGATACTAATTAATTCCAAATTAAATAGTTTTCTATAATCATGTAAAACACACATATATATTTCTTCATATTTTTTCATATGTGATATATATACTAAGAATAATTGAGGGAGTCGACTCGAACTTAAAAATCGATCAACCAATTACTAAATAATTCAATTTATTCGAATTTTTATTTTACAATTTGAACTTTTGTTAGGCTTGATTTCCTTCAATCGATTTAGCTTGCCAAGTGGTTGAGAAGTTGAGCTATTTGGGTGATTGGTGGTGGAAGCGAAAAATTAAAAGACACGGTGATTTAGAGTGGTTCGGCTTTCTAGATAAAGCCTACATCCACTACTTTAACTTCATCACTAAGGATTTTTCAACCAATTCACTAATTGATTCATCCTGTTTTCTAAGATTAGGAGGAAACCCTTATAAACGGTTAATCTTTCTACCCAAAGATTAACCAAACACTCTTTACAAGAGAAAGAAAATAAGCAAACTAAAATTCCTCTCACAAGTTATTTGTTTGCAGTCTTTAAGCTCTCACCCAAACCTAAACACTTGAACAAATATAACAATTTTAGCTCATAAATTTTGTCTATACAAAGAATAAATAATTAAATTCTTAAGACATAATTTCTCATCATAATGTTGTTGACAATTGAAGTATTAGTCTTTTTTGGATACTTGAAGGTCCTTTTTATACTCTCAATTAAGCTTCTAGCCGTTGTAGACCGTTGATAAATGCAATTTTGGGCAATAGGATATCGATACTCGTGTCACAGTATCGACACAACCTTCTTAGAAACTAGCTGTTGAGCCTGCTTAAGCTTATGGGTATCTATATGCTTACAAGCGTATCGGTACGACCTGCATTTTAAATAGTCGTCAGGAAAATGACCGTTGAAAGCGTTTAAGGTGTATCGGTACGTGATACAACCGTATCGATACGCTACTAGTCATTGGAGGGTTGTAAAGCTCTCTGTATCGATACAGAAAAGACGTATCGGTACGGGTTTCGACTACTGTAAATTTCATGTAGCTGAAATCCTAAGGGGGCGTTTGGTTCGCGGAAAAGATCATTACCAGGGGGAATAATCTTTTCCGGAATCACATACCCACGTTTGGTTCAAGAGCATTCCCTCCCAAGGGTAATGAAATATTCCCAACATTAGCTATTTTTGAGTCTTTTTCTGGGAATGTCATTCCCTCCCTTTTCTTAGGTATTAGACAATTCCCTCTCCTTTGGACAAGAATATCCCTAAAAAAATATAGTTATTTTAAAATGATATTTTCTTTTTGTATATAATTACACAAGTATAAATCTATTTTATTTTTTAGTGGTTTAGGGTTTTAATACTTATTATAAAATAATATGATGCATATAAAATAAAAATATATCAAATTTTTATTTTATTTCGATTTTTTATATATATGTTTGGTTCAAATTTTATTATCGGTATGTGTTTTATTACATTTATTATTTAGATCAATTTTCATAAAAAGGTTTTCATATTATATTTTTTTATATTTTCTATGAACTTTTATGTAAATATTTTGACTTTAATCTTAAAATTTCAGTTGGTTAAAAAAGAAAATATATTTCAAGGACAATTTGGTAAAACATGTATTTTTCCTATTTTATATTCCTTCAACCAAACAATGTAATCTTACATTCCTGCCAAACAAATCAAACAAGGTAATACAACATTCCATGTAATATGTTAAGTAATGTAACATTCCGGTAATCTCATTCTCAAAAGTAATCTTACATTCCGTGAACCAAACGACCCCTAAAGGGTATCGATACGATGATTTTGAAAACACAAGTTTGGCTACTTAAATTACATTTTAAACCATTTCAAAGCCTTGTAAAAACCCTTAAACATATTTTCAAGTTGCTTGGACTTACAAAACATTTTAAAATCTTTTTCAATTTAGTCCAAATCAAAATTTCAATTATTATATCAAAACACATATTTTAACAACTTTACTTGGAATTTTTTAAATTGAATCGAGTTTATGAAATTACGAGTTGAGTATTTTCACATCAAGTTGAGTAAAATAATTTAATTTTTTTCGAGTCGAGACTTGAAAACCCTTAATTTTTAATTTCTCTCATTACTTTTTAATTATTTGATTCACAAGTTAGTGAACAAAACTACCTTAAAATGATGACAATTGTTATAATTATTTATTTATTAAAAATTTAAAAGTATTTTTAAAACACTTGTCATCATTTTAACATTACTTTTGAAATTATTTTTCCAATAAATAGTGTATCAATTTTTTTTTTTTGCATTATAAGTTGGATCAGAATTAGGAACCAAGGTGTAATTTAGTCGATGATGGTAATAACAATAACGAAAACCAATGAGGTTCGGTTGAGTCCATATGAAGGAGCTGAGCCCGCCTCCAGTGGGTTTTGGTCAAGCCCAAGATCCTGTTCTAATATCTTATTTGGGTTTTGATTATTGGCCTAAACTATTCAGCTGCCTTACAAAAGAAATAATATATTTCATTTAGAACAATTTGTTGTTATGCTATAAGATCAAAAGCAAAATGAGCAAATTTCTTTTTCTTTTTTCCCCTAAAGAAATAAATTCACATGAATATCATACAACACAAAATAAGCTCCTTGTTTGCAAATATTTTACACTTCAAGAACATCCCCTCCCCTTCCCTCCACCAAACGTAGGCAAGCAAAACAAAGGAAGGAATAGGCAAAACTATGCCTATGGACTGCAACTTGTATATTTTGATTGCAATTTGCATGACATAACTACAAAATTAATTTGCAAATGCTGAATCCTTGCATTTCTAACCTCCATGTGATTTCTTTTTTCCTTTTATCGAAATTTCTCGTGTTGCCTTCTCCACTGATTGTTCAAGTTATGCTTTTTTTTTAAAGATTTCTATGAATAGGGGAAATATCATGCGCACCTTGTGATGTAACCGGCTGCTCCGTTATGCGAGATAAAAGAATGGAGACTTGTTCCGTAGCCACATCCAACCTCTCCTTTGACTTGGCGGATTCGGCTACAAGGGTTGATACCATACTCTGTAACAACTGAACCCCCTCCGTATGATCACTAGAAGAACTTTGCAGAAGCTTTGCAGTTGATGTGCTGATCCTTCTCCAGCGCAAGGGAAGATATCTGTCTGGAATCTGAAAGCAATTTCCCGTTGAGAGAACTCGAAGGGCATGACGGCAAAGAATTCCGGAGAACTCAAACTGATGGCAGCTGCAACTTATAATGCCTTCTTGAGGAACCCAATACACTTTTCGGCCTCCCTCGAGTTTTGTATGATGTCTTACAAGAAAACCATCATCCATCTGAAATGACGCATAGTGAGCAGCTAAAACTAGTTGTTCTTGAAGCTTCGAGAAGGCGAAAGGAGTGAGGATAGAGGCAGCATGAGATTCCATGGGAGCTCCAGTTTTTAGGCAAATATTTTGAAGATTTTGCTGCATTGTCTGTTGTTCTGCTGCTTGATCTTTAAAATCCACAGCAACAGCAACCTGATCCATAAAATAAAAAAAAAGGAAGGCAAAATCAAGCTACTCGATAGCTGATAATATAAAAAGAATGAAGAATTGCCAAATCATCTCTGCAACCACTTTTGATGCATTACGAGCAAAAACAAGTACAACAATCAACAATAGGAAAATAGGTGTCAAGATAAATGCTGGTCCCGTATAGAAGCCAAATTTCGACCCCATCATGATGACGGTGGTGTGGAGATGATAAGATAATCAAATTTAGTTGAGCAGCATGAGGTTCAGGTTTATATGTTAATTGGAAGAGATCGTCTTCCAAACCCAACATTAGCCGGGGGAGATTTGACCCGTCAACTGGTAAAAGCATGGTTCAATGAACTTGTCAGGCTTGGGTACAAAGAAATCTTAATCCTATCTGCTGAATCAGGCAAAAGTTCAGGCCTAAGGCAAGTTGATCAATCATCAAACTGCATTTAATCTAGACTTCTTAATGTATAATTAAATTATAACAATAAAGAAAGAATAAAACAGGTATATATTCCAATAGGTGTTCCTACAAATTTCATTGCTTTTCTACACATCTTGAAATACAATTTTTGTTCTTTGGTTAAAACTGGGTAGACATAAAATGGAGTAAACCTCAGCTTAAGGTAATAATGCAGATGGCTTAAGTAGAATGGATAACATTATCCATGTTTCAAAGAGCAACATTTTTACATCAATGTATCAGATCCAGGATATGCATGAAAGAAGCAATGGTTGGCAACTCGACAAATAAAAGTTTGTACAAGCCTAAAACAATCAATTTCTTTCCTATACCTTGAATGAGGAACAAGTAAAACGAAAACTCTAGATGCATGTGCTTCAGGAATCATGAACTAAGATTCAATAGAACCTCACAATTGGGTTTGAAGGAAATTATAGATAGAGAGCTTACTTGTTCCAAAATATGCGCAAGCCGAGTCTGTGCACTTAAAAACCTTTGAATGAAAGAATTGATTCCCTTTGAATGGCCATTTGTAGTCATTCCAGCAAAGAAATGACTTCTCAAGTAAGGCAAAGCCCATAGTGAGCGTAATGCAAACAAGTTGGCAATATGTCTGTTAGTGTGTAACCCAAAAGAGTTGACCATGTCCCTCCAGCTCAACTCAAAATCCTCAATTGACTCTAAATTGTAGAGTCGATAAAACTCAGCCTTCCACTCGTTGTAACATTCCCCCAAAACAGCATTAAACCAGGATGGAAATTTTGCCACAATCATCCATATGCAGAGTGCATGTTTAGTTGTAGGCATTTCAATGGCTATGGCTTCTTTAAGACACATATTTTGGTCAGTCAACATCGTCTGCGGTGCTTTCCCATTCATGAACCCTAAGAATGCCTTCCACATAAGAGGAAAAAAAATCTGATTTAGCAAGCATCTAAAAATACCATAAAGAAG
The DNA here is from genome assembly GCA_958450335.1 of Hibiscus tridactylites. Classification (NCBI taxonomy): domain Eukaryota; kingdom Viridiplantae; phylum Streptophyta; class Magnoliopsida; order Malvales; family Malvaceae; genus Hibiscus; species Hibiscus tridactylites. Next base: position 18,137,977 of record OY288289.1, on the reverse strand, counting down.
AAAGGGAAAAGGGGGAGTGGGGGAAGACACAGAAGAACAGTAGCAAATTTGAGAACCACGAGAATATAAGGGTAAAGATCATGTTTGTGCGTGTGTTAGGTGTATATAAATTTTCTGTATAAGAAAAACTTTCATTAAAAATTATGTTCCTACATCCCATCCTCCCTTTTTCACTGCGGAAAGTTCCTGCATCCCGTCCTGATTTGATGAAAATTGATGACGTATAAATCAGGTAGGTTCATGCTCAAATTGGACTAGCATTTCGCAGTTGTGATAAAGAATGTGAACTCACTAATCCTTTTATATTATAGATTTTTTTCAACACCCCCAACAGAGGAACCCTCTACAAATACAAAGATGATTGAAAAAAGTCACCATCCTGTGTAAACGTACCAGCTATCTATTAGTCTACCCCATACACTAAATCATTCATTTGAATTAAATATTGTTTTCCTCCTTCCCACTTTTCCATCCTTTGCTTTCAGAACTGTCATAAACAAGTGCAAAGGGCAGAAAATTGGCCATGACACCATAAGCTATGCAATATGATACACTGAAAAAAAATATATTAAATTATATTACCTTCAAAGCCCATGAAAATGACCTCAAATTTTCTTCTCGTAAAAGCACACACCCAAAAAAGCAGGGCATCCCATAATTATTCACTCCAACCCATATCCCAAGTGGCATGTCGAATGCCATCAAACGATGAGTCGTGTCAAACACCACGGCATCACCATAGTTATCATATGACTGGATTGATGATGCATATGACCAGGCAATGTTGTCTAACCTGTTGTTTGAATCAAGTGTATACTCAAATTTGAAATTGGGGTCCTTCTCCTTATTGTTTCGACACATTCTTAACAAATCTATGCTTTCATCTTCTTGATCTGATTTCCTGAATGATTGAAGCAGATTTCTCACATCCTTCTCAGTGAAGGGTAGATATCCTGGCTCCACACACTTCTCAAGTTCCATCAGCCTCATCATTTGCTGTACCGAGATTCCTGTTTTAGCAAACATAAGGATTCGGTTCTTATCTGCATCTGATATAGTTCGATATGCAGGAAGGAATCGAACTTGATTTGGTTCCAAAAGTTCATGATTGTGATGGTTCACAAAACCCGTGACACGCCATTCTACAGCTCCCAAGTCTGTTACTTTGCTTATCCGCAAGTAAGCTTGACATCCGCATCGCGACGATTTTCTGTTTCTTTGTGGTTTACTATCATTTAAGGTTTTGACAGGTGTATTTCCTGCACGGTGACAGACAAAATAACGTCTTGTAAGTCCTTTTCCAACCCCATCCTTCCCTTCTGTGCGATGACGACGGATGGAAAAGCCACATCGCTTTGCATATTCACTATAAAATTCATAAGCTGCATCATGAGTTGCAAATCTTTGCCCAATATATGGAACGGCATCATTAGTGGTTTCCAGAGAAATCCGGGTTTCATCAGGTGATTCCTCTGTGCTACTGGTTTCATCGAAAGACAAAGATCGGTGATCTGAAGGATCATCATAAATGATCAACATCTGTCCAGCATCTTCAGACATCATTTTCCTCTGATTAGCACAATTTACGTGAAGCTAAGATCATGTGTCCAGCAGGGAAATGAAGAAGATGAAATCTGGTAAACCAATGTAATCTGTATATATAATTGAATAAGGCATCAAAGTTAACATAGTATAAGGAAATTGAAATTATTAAGGAATGCTGATTGATACTCATATAAAAAGAAATCAGAATTGAACTTCATTAAAATCCCAAACCACTTAATACCCAATCTCCAAACGAACTTCACGTTTCACAAAATAGAATATTCACGACAGTCACTGACTTATCGAAACCAATCCCTCTCATCTAAAATTCCATCTTCTTGAACAACAAAAACCCAAATTGATGACCCATTTACACGATCAATTCAGAGTTCATAAAGACTTAATCAATTAAAACAATGACAAAAATGGCAATACGTGCAAATAAAAATAATAATGATGCTAAACAGCATTAAACATGATCTTCAATGGCCTCAAAATATTCATTCACGAATTCCAAGTTATACCTTATATGAATATCGTAAAGTTAAATAAGAAAAATATTGGAAGTAATAAAATCTGGGTCATTGAAAATTAACTTAGAAATTGAAGAAAAAAACTTACCTATTTGATCAAAAGGTTTGGTTTTGGTGGAGTTGAAAGTAAAATATATAAATAGTATTACTAAAAGTAGAATAGGGAAAGAACAGTAAGAGAGGAGAGAAAATGAAAGATCAAAATGAGAGGAAATGCAGCAGTGGAGAGGCAGAGAGAAAGAAGGGGTTTGGCTGAAGGAGGAAGGTTGAGGCAAAAAAACACCAATGGAAAATGTCTCGGAGGATAAATCAGAGAACGAAACGGTGTCGTTGCTAGTTGTTGAAATAAAATGAATAACAAAATATTTAGAAAAGGGAAAATAATTCTAGAAGCGTTTTCGTAGTCGGTCCGATTTAGATTTTAGATGTTTAGTTTGTGAGTTAAGGTTTATGATTATAGTTAGAATTTAAATTTGAGGGTTTAAAGTTAAGATTTTAGATGTGAAATTTATAATTTTTTTATTAAATAGTAACGTATTATATTTTATACCGATATTTAAATTTATACAAGATGAGACAAGATGAGCATTTTAACTACCATGTCAATTAGTAGATCTCATTATAATATAATAATTTAGTTTTTAAAATATAACTAAAATTATTACAGAGTATTTTTTACTATAATTGTATGGAATAATAGATTTTTCCTAAAATAAGGATAAAGCTCTAGTATTTTTAAAGCAAAATATATATTTTTAAATTATTTATTAAAATAATATATACTTAAGATTAATTTTTGAAATAACACATTTCTTCAAACGTCATTTTCAAATGGTGGCACGTCTTTACCCTACGTGCTAGTTTAGTCAGTAAATTTTAAAAAGTACACATTGTACATAAATAAGGTCGTTTAAAAATGTGAATAAATAATTTAAGTAAAATAATATATTTAAAAAATAAATTATGTTGTTGTTTGAATTGTAAGTATAATACAAAATTTTAAAAGGTCTTAGTTTAATAAAATTAATTTTTGTTATTTAAACTCATGAAAAGCAATACTAACGAAATCAAGCTTTTAATAAATTTTTGAAATATGTTGATTGGACTTTCACGTAAGGTAAACACGTTCTCTACCAAATACGTCTTGTGAAAAATTGCCCGGTGATCGATGATCATTAGCATTTTGTTGAAGGATATGCCGCAAAACCCATTTTCTTTTTCACCCATCAATCCCTTGTTAACAATGGTGCGGTGAGCGTGAAACGAACAGGCGACAAAATCGGCGGTGGAGTGTAGCTCAGAGAAGGTGACATGTTGATAGGTGCTAGTAGTTACTCTGTTAAAAGGAGAAGGTGAATCTGGATGAAGCCATGCATGGAAACTTCCATTTTGACCGACCGAAGATGAGAAGCAGTGAAGGTGAAGCTCAGCCAGAAAGCCATAAAATGAAGCATTAATTTTAGTGTCTAAAACAGAGGGTGGTGATCCAACTCTGATTCTGTACGTGTGGTATTTCTACAAGTATTGTAATTGTTAAGTTAGTCTTATGATTGCCTCTTTACGGAGGGCTAAGTAATTTTAGCTTACACAATTTCACAAAACACACATGTGTCAAAAAATGGTGACATTTTTACCACAAGAGTATAACACAAAAATAATAAAAACACAAAATATAATCAAATACATTACAAATATATAAAGTTTATATAAAACGATAAAATGAAATATCAAGGTTTTTGTCTGCTTTATGATTTTTTTTTTATATTTTCTATGCTTATTTTTAAAAATAAATTTTTATATTTTGTATAATATTCACTACAAGAAAATACATTTTTCGTAACATTGAAAATAGTCACAATAAGTGTTAAATTTAGTTACTGAAATTTACAATGACTATTTTTCCGAGTCATCACCGGTCGTCACTAATAACTCCGTCACTATTACATTAGTTACAATTTTCATGTATTTCGTTACAATAGTTATATTTTTTATGACCACACTATTTGACACAAATAATTATTAACAATGACTAAAATTTAAACACTAATGTTATTCTTATTAGTGACCACACTATTTAGATTTTTTTGAAGAAAAACTAATCAAAATGGAATAATTCTTTTAAATTTTTCAAAAAATAAAATTTTCTATCATATATTATGCTAAAATCACATATTAGTTAGTGTTTGTACTTTAATTTTGTCACTTTAAGTTTTTATACTTTTAAAAATTTAAAATTTCAATAATGACATGAATGGTAGTCTTTACATATGTTGAGTAAAATTTTGTTTTTAGCCAATTTGTTATACACAAGTTGTTTATTTAATTTTTGTTCTTTAGTTTGGTCATTTTTAGTCATTGTAATTTAGTCATATTGTCGGTGTCCCGTTAGAATTAGGATTGAAATTTTAAATTTTGTAAAAATATAAAGACTAAAGTTGATCAAAGTAGATTGACCAAAACAACAATTTACACATAGTATAGAGACTATATATATATATTTTTTTTATCTTTTGACAAACTAGTGTATGATAACTTTAATTTTTATATTTATAAAAATAAATTTATCATTGTGACAATATCTAATTTGCCATCACTTTTATTTTTTTTATTGGTGATAAAATTTATCACAACAAAAAGTAAAACTTTAACTGACAAGTAATTTCATTATCACACGTGTCAAAGTTTTAGTGACAATAAATTGTGTCACAATTCTATGCTTATAATGAGAATTTATTTGTGAAAAATGTAATCGTCACAATTACTTATACTAATAGTGTCACACAAAAAAATAGTAAAAAAAAAGTTAATATTTGTGACAAAGTTATTTGTCACTAAAACCTATATTGTTGTAGTGTTTAAATTTATATTGTTTTTTAATTTTCATAAACCGGTTTTAAAATTCATTTTTAAATTTTTTATCCAAAAAGGTTTTCATTGTAACTCCCTCGTCCCGGCCTGGGCGGCTGACCGGTCTGAGTGGGTCACACGCGGGGAAAACCGAGGCAAAACCCGTTATGGCTCCACTTCGGTTAACGACCCTGTAAAACTTTCTTTTATTTATTATCTTGTCTAAAGGCTTTGATACACCCTATGTGAAACAACGACAGCGGAATCAACAAGCGAGGCGAACAACCAAACATCAATTCAAAAACAACCCATTTTAGCTTATACTGCAGACCGTATCGATACGCTCAAAGAGGGTATCGATATGCCTTGACTAGGTCAGCTAGCCAAAATTCACCCGAGGAGACCGTATCGGTACACTGGTTGACCGTACCGATACGCCCTCAACGGTCAACTTCTCGTGGTTAACGTTACAAAGACCGTTTCGATACACCTAAGCTCGTTCCGATACCCTCAATTTCTCGTTAAAATCTCAGATTTCCAGTAGCAAAAATGGTATCGGTACGCCTTCCCGTGTATCGAAACGCTTGGCCTAAAACAAGAAGGCCGTATCGATACGGGCTCAACCGTATCGATACCCCTATTTCGATCACACAGGTTTTAGCTGGTTAAGGCACAAGGCTGCCTCAAAGACACCAACTAGGACCTCCAACATGCATGCATAAACTCTAGAAGCGTACACCTTATTGCAAGCATGATCAACGCACGACATACATGAGAAGGCCATGCATTTGAGGAATCAAGCATTCACCATAAAAAGACATACATTGCATATCAAGGTTTCATGCCTTAGAACTAAACATGCACAAAAGCATAAAGGTAAGGGCACAAGGCCAACATACATGGCATGAACGAACCACAACCAAACAACAACATACTAGAGGAGTTTAAACAAGCTCCTTAACACAAACATCATACACAAATCCCCATTGCTCATCTATTACATCTTTTAACTTAAAAGTTCATACTTAAAGATAGCAAAAAGCACACTTGGAGGCCTTTCTCCTCGCACAAGCAAACCACAAACTAAGGATCTGCATTGTCGAACAAAAGAGAGCGTAAGCGTAAAGCTTAGTGAGGGTAAGCTCATAAAACAAACCTCGACAATGCAGGGTCCAAGCACGAGCAACAAGCCAATGATGAATGCATGTTTCCTTACCTTCTGAACCACATAAAACAATTATATGAAATGCATGAACATAACCTCAATCATCATGCCATGCCCAACATGTCCATAATACATCCATATGAAACACATTTATCAAATCGTATTGGCACCTAGCTATGACCCGAATACGCGGATAACAACCGTTGGAACTCACATCCAACAACTCAACCATTACATTACCTTACGGTGGGATTACACTCATCACCGTTTCACGCGAAGGGGATTCCACTAATCTTCATGCCCCGTCGATGGGATTCCACTCATCACTGACTAAAATATAAAAGAAGATTTTCGGGTGTACCCGTACTCCATCTTGATGACTACCATCACCAAGACCACGCACGCATTTCAACACTCGTGTGCACACTAACATCCTAATGATCGATCATTTGTACCCAAGTATACTAGTGCCAATACTAACTCACCACAAGATCATCATAATTCAATATTCTTACCATTTCCCGTGCCTAGCACGTATCAACCATGATTTACCATCATGCACTCACATTTCATCAACATATGCATATCCCAATGCATAAATGAATCATCATGCCTCATCACAACACATATGAACAAAATGCATAGCAACATCATTCACATTTAATACATGAGGCATAACACAACAATTAGAAGTTCAACCAAAAGTCTTCTAAACTAAAGCTTGAGATTAGACTACTAATCTAATCCCAACTCTAGGTGGGTTTACCAAGCTCGACCCATGTCTACATGCTCGAACCAACATTTGAAAACCAATTTAAAATCGAAGAACCACTCACCGGACTTTCCAAACACAAGCAAACAACCGATCAAGCTCCCAACGGTTCCAGATTCGAATGTGAGGCTTCACCAACACAATTCCTTGTTTCTAAACAATCAAATACACACTATTAATCACCAAAACAAACACAAACCACTGCTGTAAACTCAGAACACCAATCAAGCTCAAATTGAAGCCAAGAACACTTTCAAAACCCACATTTTCGTGCAGCCACAAAACCCAGCAAGGAACTCCCATTTCCAACATCAAATTCAACATCCAACACTCCCAAAGAACCCTCTAAACACAACCTAACCACCAGCCCACAAGTTCTTACCCAAAACATCCCCAAAAACCCATTTTAAAGCACTCTAAAACCCCACTTAAACCCAAATCTAGTTTCTTAATAAAACTTCGTGAAAATTAACTATGTTGGACCATTTGGGCTACCAATAACATATTTAATATTAAGGAATCAAAAGCTTTAACAATAGACCATAAAGTTTGGATTTTTTACTTAAAACTTGAAAACTCTAATATGCAAAATAATGGGTTCACCAACACAATTCCTTGTTTCTAAACAATCAAGTACACACTATTAATCACCAAAACAAACACAAACCACTGCTGTAAACTCAGAACACCAATCAAGCTCAAATTCAAGCCAAGAACACTTTCAAAACCCACATTTTCGTGCAGCCACAAAACCCAGCAAGGAACTCCCATTTCCAACATCAAATTCAACATCCAACACTCCCAAAGAACCCTCTAAACACAACCTAACCACCAGCCCACAAGTTCTTACCCAAAACATCCCCAAAAACCCATTTTAAAGCACTCTAAAACCCCACTTAAACCCAAATCTAGTTTCTTAATAAAACTTCGTGAAAATTAACTATGTTGGACCATTTGGGCTACCAATAACATATTTAATATTAAGGAATCAAAAGCTTTAACAATAGACCATAAAGTTTGGATTTTTTACTTAAAACTTGAAAACTCTAATATGCAAAATAATGGGTTCACCAACACAATTCCTTGTTTCTAAACAATCAAATACACACTATTAATCACCAAAACAAACACAAACCACTCCTGTAAACTCAGAACACCAATCAAGCTCAAATTCAAGCCAAGAACACTTTCAAAACCCACATTTTCGTGCAGCCACAAAACCCAGCAAGGAACTCCCATTTCCAACATCAAATTCAACATCCAACACTCCCAAAGAACCCTCTAAACACAACCTAACCACCAGCCCACAAGTTCTTACCCAAAACATCCCCAAAAACCCATTTTAAAGCACTCTAAAACCCCACTTAAACCCAAATCTAGTTTCTTAATAAAACTTCGTGAAAATTAACTATGTTGGACCATTTGGGCTACCAATAACATATTTAATATTAAGGAATCAAAAGCTTTAACAATAGACCATAAAGTTTGGATTTTTAACTTAAAACTTGAAAACTCTAATATGCAAAATAATGGGTTTCATTGAAAACTAAGAACATGGAGAGAAAAAGGAAGTTGAGGACAACTCAAAAATGTTATTACCTTTCAAAAATCTTCAAAGATGAAGCAATGAGGAAATGGAATAGTAAACTTCCATGGAAAGAAGAAGGGTGTCGTTAGTTTTGAAGAGGAGGGGGAAAAGATGAGTGAAAAGAAATCTTTTATTTGTTTTGTTTTATCTTAAAAGCCAAAAGTCACTTTTACCCTTAATGACATGGATTATTACAATAATGTAAAATCCATGGCCATTGGGTTTAATTCTAAACAAGCCACAACATATTTGTTTTATTTGTTTGAAAATACAAGGCCCAAAATAATATTTTAATAATTCAATTTCACCCGACCCCCAAACCCAGGTGTTACAACTCTCCCTCACTTAAGGAATTTCGTCCCCAAAATATCTGACGGAAACAAGTACGAAAACTGCTCAAGCATATCCGCTTTCCTCTCCCACGTGGCCTCTTCCACGCAACACATTGCTATCAAAAGTAAGTATCTCAACCGGTTCTTCATTGTAAGACAAATTCAGATTCAGTTCTATCTTTTCGACGGGCATAACATGATATGGGTCTGATCTATATCTCATAAGCATCGATACATGGAAAACATCGTGGATCTTCTCTAACTCTGAAGGCAATCTCAAACGGTAAGCTACTGGCCCAATCCGCTCAACTATCTCATACGGATCGATAAACCTCAGACTCAACTTGCCTTTCTGGCCAAATCGCATTACCTTCTTCCACGGAGACACTTTCAGAAACACCTTCTCACCCACTGAATACTCAATCTATTTTCTCTTCAAATCTGCGTAAGATTTCTGACGATCGGAAGCTGCTTTCAAATGGTCACAAATCAACTTCACCTTATCAGTAGTCCTCTTAAGCAAATCTGGCATAGGTAACAATTTCTGACCCGTTTCAGCCTAACAGATTGGAGTCTTACATCGTCTACCATACAATGCCTCATAAGGAGCCATCTGGATACTAGCCTAGTAACTGTTGTTGTAAGCGAACTCGACTAAGGGTAAATGTTTCTCCCACGAACCCTGGAAGTCAATCACACAACAATGGAGCATATTCTCTAATACCTGTATCACTCGCTCCGAATGACCATCTAACTACGAGTGATATGAAGTACTGAAATGCAAACGACTACCTAGGGCACTATGCAAACAACTCCAGAACCTTGATGTGAATCTCGGATCTCTGTCTGATACAATAGACTTCGGAACTCCATGCAATCTTACAATCTCGCGGATGTACAAATCTGCCAATTTATCTAGAGAATCTGTGGTGTTCACTGCTAAGAAATGAGCACACTTAGTGAATCTATCAACTATCACCCAAACAGGATTCTTCTTCGAAGGAGACAATGACAACCTTGATACAAAATCAATAATGATTCTTTCCCACTTCCATTCCGGAATCTTCAAAGGCTGTAACAAACCTGAAGGAACCTGATGTTCTGCCTTTACTCTCTAACATACCATGCAACAGCTCACATACTCGGCCACATCCTTCTTCAAGCCAACCCAGAAATAGTCATTCTTTAGATCTCGATACATCTTAGTACTACCCGGATGCATAGAAAAAGGACTCAAATGTGCTTCGCTCAGAATCATACGTCTCAACTCAACTTCTTCAGGTACAACCACCCTGTCTCTGAAACACAACACATTCTCATCACTGAAACTGTACTCTATCGGTCTACCTTCTGCAATGTCCTGAACATGTGAAGCTAAAGATACGTCTTGCAACTATTTCTCTCTGATCATCTGAATCAAAGAAGGCTTCACTTGCAACTCTGTAATCAAACTACCATCTCCTGATACACTCAGCCTAGCAAACATAACTCGCAACTCAACTACAACTTTCCTGCTCAACGCATCGGCCACTACATTTGCCTTACCCGGATGGTACTCAATAGTCAAATCATAGTCTTTCAACAGTTCAAGCCATCTTCTTTGTCTCAAGTTCAGCTCTCTTTGAGTCATCAAATACTTCAAGCTTTTATGATCAGTGTAAACCGTGCACTTCTCACCATACAAGTAGTGACGCCAAATCTTCAACGCAAGCACAACTACTGCTAACTCAATGTCGTGCGTAGAGTAGTTCTTCTCATGCACCTTCAATTGTCTCGAAGCGTAAGCAATAACTCTTCTTTCTTGCATCAGAACACAACCTAAACCTACGTAGGAAGCATCGCTATAGATTACGAACTCTTTCCCCGAAACTGGTTGTACCAACACTGGTGCATTCATCAAAGCTTCTTTTAATTTCTCAAATGCCTTTTGTCTCACATCTGACCACTCAAACTTCACTCCTTTTTGCAACAACTTAGTCAACAGAACAACTACTCTAGAGAAACCATCAACGAATCTCCTATAGTAACCAGCTAGTCCTAGGAAACTCCTAATCTCTATCACTGACTTAGGTTGTTTCCACTCAACAATGGCTTCAATCTTCGTCGGATCAACACGGATACCTTCAGCTGATACCACATGGTCAAGAAACACAACCTCTCTGATCCATAACTCGCATTTACTCAGCTTAACATACAATTGATTACTCATCAATCTCTGCAAAACAAGTTTCAAGTTTCAAGTGCTCAACATGTTCTTCTTCTGATCTCGAGTACACAAGGATGTCGTCTATGAAAACAACTACAAATTGGTCTAGATAGTCTCGGAAAACTCTATTCATCATGTCCATGAAAGATGCTGGTTCATTCGTGAGCCCAAACGACATCACAAGAAACTCATAATGATCGTATCTAGTCCTAAAGGCTGTCTTCGGAACATCACATTCTTTTACCTTCAAATGATAGTACCATGATCTCAAATCTATCTTCAAAAACACTGAGGCACCTCTCAATTGATCAAACAAGTCAACTATACGTGGCAACGGATACTTGTTCTTCATTGCAAACTGGTTCAACTGCCTATAGTCGATACACATCCTCATACAACCATCTCTTCTTCACAAACAACACGGGAGCACCCCAAGTCGAACTACTAGGCCTAATAAAACCTCGGTCTAACAACTCTTGAAGTTGAATTTTCAACTCTTTCAACTATTTCGGAGCCATACGGTACAGAGTAATAGAAACTGGAGTAGACCTTGAAACAGTCTCAATCACAAACTCTACATCTCTATCAGGAGGTAAACCTGGTAACTCTTCTGGAAACACATCCGGATAATCACAAACTGTCCTGATATCTTTCGGTCTAACCTCACTCATATTCAGATTCATCACATACGCTAAATAAGCCCCACAACCGGAGTCCATCAACCTATGAGCCTCTAAAGCTGACACAACATTCGATAAGAACTTAACGTTCTCGCCTACTACCACTACCTCGTAGTCATCAAAAAGCTTCAACGAAATTCTCTTTGTCTCAAAATCTCCACTAGCTCCATGCTCAACCAACCAATCCATACCTAAAATGATATCAAATCCATAGAACGGAAGCTCCATCATATCAACAGGAAAGACATGACTCTGAATCTTTAACAGACACCTCCTATACACCCGTCTAACTATAACAGTCTCATCGAAGGAACTAGTCACATGCATCCCTATGTCTAAAATCTTAATAGGTATGTCTAACTTCTTTGCATGCTCACTCAAAATATAAGAATGCGTGGAACCCGAATCGACTAAGGAAAGCAAAGACGTGGACTGTAACTCGAAATTACCTGCTGTCACATCTGTGTCATTTCTTGCCTCTCTCTGTGTGTAGACTCTAGCTGGTCCACCGACCTCTAGCTAAACTGCCAATACATGAGTAAGATTCCTCGGTGCCTCTATCCTAGGTGCATCAGCCCTCGACGGGAAGTAACCACGACCGCGCCCACAGCCTCTCTAATAGTCGATCGCTCTCTCAAGAGCCTGTGCCTGAATTGGTGCTTGTGCCGCCTGATGCAGACACTCTCTCCTGAAGTGGTATCTCGATCCACAGTTCCAGCAAGCATGATAGTTTCCCCAACACTCTCTTGAATGTTGTCTCCCACATCGGGCACACTCGGGAAAACGCTCTCCAACTCTTTGGCCCTAATGGCCTCTACCGTGGTGGCCACCGCCACGCTTATGATCAAACTGACGCCCACTGCCCCGATGCCTCTTGGCATCACCACGATCAAAGTTATTGTGCCTCTTCCCTGAACTAGATCCTCCTAAATGCTTGGTCAGCCCCAAGCTAAGCTCGATGTCCTTGGCTCTAGTGACCAAGACATCAAAATCAGAATAATCAGTAGCCAAGGTGTACCTCTTGACTTCCTCATGAAGTCCATACCTGAACAGATCACAACGGTCCCTCTTAGTAGGAACCAACTCCAGAGCATACTGAATCAATCGGACGAAGCGGATCTCATAATCTGTCACTGATGTGTCTCCCTGAACAAGAGCCATGAACTCTCTTTTCTTTTCATCTAGATATCTCGAGCCCAAATACCTCTTTTTGAAAGTAGTCTCAAAGAAGTTTCAACTGATCTCGGCCTCAGGCACACCGATAGTAATGGTGATCCACCAGGTGTAGGCATCACCATGAAGTAACAAAACCACAGAGCCCAACTTACGAGCCCCAACACATCCCATCTGAGCTAAAATACGAATTGCCTTCTCTAGCCATAACTCTGATCTCTCAGGCGTAGATCCCCTAAACTTATCCGCTCTGAGGCTACGGAGCCTCTCTAGAGGTAAGCTAGCATCATCTCCTCTTGGCTGAGCTGCAGCCTGAGCTCCGGCAACTGGAGCCTGAAATACTCCCGCTATAGCTTGAATTAGCGGAGCCATATCTATCCCTGCAGGACCTTGGCCACCCTAGCAAACCTGAGGTCCTGCTTCCTCAGCTCTAGCCTCGTCTTCCACATCAAGCTGAGGAGGTGGTGATGGAGGAGGAGCTCCGACTCCCACAGCAGGCTCTTCCACAGGAGCCTTTACTCCAACCACCGACTCATTAACATGAGTCGCAACACAGGGTTCCTGGCGATCCAACCTGGGTCTACCTCTAGGCCTCGACATAACCGCTCACAAATAACAACTACAACAACAACATAAAAAAATTGGGTTAGCAAGGGCAAGGGTCCAAGTGGCTCAAGTATGTTTCCCTCACTTAAAAATCTCTTTTTCTGATGTAATAGAAACAATGGGACTCTACTCAACATGCTTCAAACAGCATACACAAACGATCAATCAAACAAGCATCAAAGCATACTTGATAAGCAAGAAAACATACTTACATGGCAAGCAAACATCGTGCAATTGCAATACAAGAATTTAACTTACCTTACTTACCTGCCTGAGGTCTCGGAAACCTCAGGCTCTGATACCAACAAGTGTAACCCCCTCGTCCCGGCCTGGGCGGCCGACCGGTCCGAGTGGGTCACACGTAAGGAAAATTGAGGCAAAACCCGTTAAGGCTCCACTTCGGTTAACGACCCTAGAAAACTTTCTTTTATTTATTATCTTGTCTAAAGGATTTGATACACCCTATGTGAAATAACAACAGCGGAAGTAACAAGTGAGACAAACAACCAAACAACAATTCAAAAACAACCCATTTTAGCTTATACTGTAGACCGTATCGATACGCTCAAAGAGGGTATCAATACACATTAACTAGGTCAATTGGTCAAAGTCCATTCGAGAAGACCGTATCAGTACACTGGTTGACCGTACCGATACGCCCTTAACGGTCGACTTCTCGTGGTCAACGCTACGAAGACCGTTTTGATACACCTAAGCTCGTTCCGATACCCTCAATTTCTCGTCAAAATCTCAGATTTCCAGTAGCAAAAATGGTATCGATACGCCTTCCTGTGTATCGAAACGCTTGGCCTAAAACAAGAAGGCTGTATCGATACGGGCTCAACCGTATCGATACCCCTATTTCGATCACACATGTTTTAGCTAGTTAAGGCACAAGGTTTCCTCAAAGACACCAACTAGGACCTCCAACATGCATGCATAAAATTTAGAGGCGTACACCCTATTGCAAGCATGATCAACGCACGACATACATGAGAAGGCCATGCATTTGAGGAATCAAGCATTCACTATAAAAAGACATACATTGCATATCAAGGTTTCATGCCTTAGAACTAAACATGCACAAAAGCATAAACGTAAGGGCACAAGGCCAACATACATGGCATGAACGAACCATAACCAAACAAAAACATACTAGAGGAGTTTAAACAAGCTCCTTGACACAAGCATCATACACAAATCCCCATTGCTCATCTATTACATTTTTTAACTTAAAAGTCCATACTTGAAGATAGCAAAAAGCACATTTAGAGGCCCTTCTCCTCACATAAGCAACCCACAAACTAAGGATTTGCATTGTCGAACAAAAGAAAGCGTAAGCGTAAAGCTTAGTGGGGGTAAGCTCATAAAACAAACCTCGACAATGCAAGGTCCAAGCACGAGCAACAAGCCAAGGATGAATGCATGTTTCCTTACCTTCAGAACCACATGAAACAATTATATGAAATGCATGAACATAACCTTAATCATCATGCCATCCCAACATGTCCATAATACATCCATATGAAACACATTTATCAAATCGTATTGGCACCTAGCTATGACCCAAATACAAGGATAACAACCATTGGAACTCACATCCAACAACTCAACCATTACATTACCTTATGATGAGATTACACTCATCACCGTTTCACGCGGAGGGAATTCCACTCATCCTAATGCCCCGTCGATGGGATTCCACTCATCACCGACTAAAATATAAAAGAAGATTTTTAGGCGTACCCATACTCCATCTTGATGACTACATCACCAAGACCACGCGCGCATTTCGACACTCGTGTGCACACTAACATCCTAATGATCGATCATTTGTACCCAAGCATACTAGTGCCAATACTAACTCACCACAAGATCATCATAATTCAATATTCTTACCATTTCCCGTGCCTAGCACGTAGGGTTTTAAAAACAAGTAATCGGATGGGTTTCAGGTCGGGTACTTTCAGGTCGGGTAAAATCGGATACAGGTCATTTCAGATCATTTTTCTGTCTTGAGTCGAGTTGGGTCGGGTGCGGGTCAATTCCAGGTCGGGTCCGAAGCAAATAATTGACAGGTTAATTCGAGTTCGGATACACTTCATTCGGGTTCGGGTAGACTTCAGGTCGGGTTCATTTCGGGTTCGGGTAGACTTCAGGTCGGGTTCATTTTGGATTCGGGTAGACTTCAGGTCGGGTTCATTTCGGGTTCGGGTGGACTTCAGGTCGGGTTCATTTCAGGTTGAAGAAATTTAAAAAAATAATGAAAATGGGTCAATTTGGAATAAAAATAAAGTTATGTGAAGTATAATGAACAAAAATATCAAAATAAATATAGAAAACATAAAAATACAATGAATATGGGTCAAATTGGAATAAAATAAAGTTTTGGGGACTAGAATGAACAGAAATATCATATTAAAGCATTCATTTGAAAAACAAATGAATATGGGTCAATTTGGAATACAAATAAATATGTGGGGACTATAATGAAAAAACAAATTAAAAGTATAAAACATCAGACAAATGAAAAATAATGGATACATATCAATTTGAAATAAAAATAAAATTTTAGTGACAATAATGAACAAATATATAAAAAAGATTATAAAATAATAAAAAAGGAATTAGGGTCAATTTGGAATAAAAATAAAGTATTAAGGACTATAATGAACACAAATATCAAATTAAAACCATGAAACATTTTAAAAACAATGAATTGTGGTCAATTTGGAATAAAAATAAAGTTTTAGGGAATATAATGAACAAAAATATCATATTAAAATTAGAAAATATCGGGCTAATTTTTAAAAAAATGAATAGAGGTCAATTTAGAATACAAATAAAGCTTTAGGGACTATAATGTAAAAAACATCAAGTTAAAAAACTAATGAAGAAATGTACCAAATTATAAATAAAAAACATTGAGTGAATATAAAAAAATATGAATAGGGATCAATTTGGAATTAAATAAAAGTTTTAGAGACTAACATAAAAAATATTATGATATTAAAATGTTAAAAACAATAGTCTAAATTAAAAAAATAAAAATAAAAAGGGCTCAACTTGAAATAAAATTAGTTAATTAGATGTTAAGTAATATAAATTATAAAAAATAAATTAAAATTAAATATATATATATATATTATAATACATCTGTATATAACATTATATTAATTAATGTATATGTATACACTATACATATGTATAGATATTATATTATAGGGTTTAGGGTTTTAGACTTTTAAGTTCTTACATACATTAAATAATAAATACATACATATATACATGATACATACATAACTTACATACATACATTATGATTAGGGTTTAGGGTTTCATGCATACATGATACATACATTAACATTGTAAAACACTAAACATTTAAAACTAAAACACATACCCTAAACCCCTAAAATTGAATCACTAACCATAAAACAAAACTATAGAACCATATACCTTTAAAACTAAACCATGAAACCCTAGCACTAAACCCTAACACTGTAAGCCCTAACAATAAACCCTAGACCCTAAACGTAAGATAAATTAAACTTAAAAATTAAACTTTTAAAACCAAAACCCATACTCTAAAACCCTAAATTTGGATCACTAACCATAAAACAAAACTATAAAACCATAAACCTTTAAAACTAAACCATGATACCCTAACACTAAACCATAACACCATAAGCCTTAAACCCTAAACGTAAGATAAATAAAACCTAAAAATTAAACCTTTAAAACTAAAACACATACCCTAAACCTTAAAATTGAATCACTAACCATAAAACAAAACTATAAAACCCTAAACCTTTAAAACTAAACCATGAAACCCTAACATTAAACCCTAACACCATAAACCCTAAACGTAAGATAAATAAAACTTAAAAATTAAACCTTTAAAACTAAAACACATACCCTAAAACCCTAAAATTGAATCACTAACCATAAAACAAAACTATAAAACCCTAAACCTTTAAAATTAAACTATGAAACCCTAACACTAAACCCTAACACCACAAGTCCTAAAAATAAGCCTAAGCCCTAAAAATAAATTATTTATTTATTTAAATTATTTATTATTTATATTTAGTTATAAATTTTATCTTTATTTAAATTATTTTTATTTATTTATTTTTAAATATAAAATTTTTATTTATTTTTAATAATAAATTTTTTATTTATTTAAATTATTTTTTGTTTATATTTCGTTATAAATTTTATTTTTATTTATTTGTAAATATAAATTTTTTATTTTTTATTTGATATTAAATATTTATTTAAATTACCGTTTTAATTAAAGTAATTAAATTAAATACTATTAAACATAAATTAAATTAAAAATAAATTACAAATTAATACCTTTAAAAAACTAAATTAATAAATTAAATTAAAAATAAATTACATATTATAAATAAATTTTATTTGAAATTTAAGTTTTGAATTATAATAATATAATAATAATAATTTGTAAATAATTAATTAATAAGTAAATTAACCCTACCCTAGCCCTAGGTATATATATACTACTTAAAAACAAAGGTTTTGTTTTGCGTAGTTTAAGTTTTAATTTAACCCTAATATTCTCTCAAGCCTCTCAATCTCAAACTCTCTTCCTCTTCTTCGCGATCCGTCGTTTAACCCTAACCCTAATATTTTCCCACCCAGCCTCTTTTCTTCTTCTCTTCTGGGAATTTGGTTCATGGGTTGTGGGTTGTGGTTACTTTGGCGTCTCGAATCAATTCGCTGATAACATTGAAGGTAGCGCCCGATTCTTTCTACAATTCATTTGTTGCTTCAAATTATAGGAAGATCTGATGCCGATTTATATACTTTCTCTTTTCTCACTTAGGTATAAAATTTTCGAGGAACTTGGAGATGGTACATGTGGTAGTGTGTTCAAAGCCTTCAATATAGAAACATTTGAGATTGTAAGTAACTTGCTCCTATTGTTGCTTCTTTTACCTTTCAGTTTACATAACTACACAAATTCTTTTTATTTGTCAACAAGGAATGTTTTGCTCAATAGTTCCTCACCTATGATTGAAGTTAATTCAATGATTAGTAATATATAGTATGTTGCATTTAAAAAATTTCTTCTAATGCGTGATAAAAATCAACATATGTCTTGTAGTTCACTTACGATTGAGGTTATTTCAATGTTTAATGTTATACACTTTGGCACCTTGTTGGACATGAAAACATGCTGGGAAGTCATTGACTCATTGTAAGGTCACTTCTAGTTGTGAATGTAACAAGCAGAGAATATTTTGCGTCAAAGCAGGGAATATTTGTCGAAGCCCCTTTTTTTGAAATTCTTAACAACTGTGTATTATCTTGCAGCTTATTTTAAGCAGTTTTATAACACCCCTCACTCCGGATTAGGGGCAAGGAGCGTTATATTAACTTATTATTCGAATAGGCAGTGGAAGGTAATTTGCATGTAATTTTTTTATTTATATTCGAATACAACTATGTGATTTTAACTAACTTAAATTCATTCATTATACATATAAACTATACATATTTTCATATCATATTTCGATCAATAGCAAGGTGGGCCTATCTAATTCATTCATTTACTTATCTCATGATTTATAACAAGATCTAATTTAATTTCTATTTTCATTCGATTACAATCATACATGTAATACAACATATATAATCCATTTCCATTAATTTCAATCCATTCGAATGCTACCCTTAGTCCTCCTAATTCGATTCCATCATAGCATTTAAGATCATATCCAATTATATAAGGCTAGTCAATTCATAACATCATACATATATTCATATCCGATATCATCCATAGTTTTCACGTTTCCCTTATACAAAACATTTTCCTGGGGTAACTAACAACGGCTAAACCTATCGGTTGCCTATACAAAATATAACAAAAAGAATCATGCCCCAAAACATATACTAAGGGCGATCTATACCCCTTATATACCCCTTAATTACATAACAAAATGAGGGAAACTAACTTATAAGTTCATACATTATTAAAATAATAGTTCATAAACATGACCATTAAGGCAAATTGTACTAGCATGCTGACTGTTTAGCCACCCATCATAAGCATGACAAAGACAAAGAAAGGCATACTTAATCTTTGTGCTATTGGATATCAGAAGGTAGATCAACACGCTACTACCTGAAATTTTTGGGAAGGAAGGAAAGGTTCGAGTGGTAAGTACTTCTAGTACTTAGTGAGGAAACCTTAAACTATCAATTTTCCATTTTATAATTAAGTGATCACACATTAGATCATGCTTTAGATTTTCACATTTCTCTATTTCATTCGAATAGATCAAAACAATCAATAAAAATTCACAATCAATTTATTAGACAACAACAACATTCGAATTGAACAATTCAATGTACCAAGCATTTTGCAATCGAATACAAGCAATTTAAGATGCTAATTATATCATAATCGAACCATTAAAAGACTATCAATGGTTATTTTATATTCATATTGCATATAAGTATCATGGATTAAAGATCAATTTATTCATTTCCTTAATCTTCATACACAATTCGAACAACATGATTCGATTGCACATAATCGATCAATAACAATTTCAAATAAACAAGTAACAGCAAACTGTAGCAGAGAATCAATTAATTTAATAATTTATAATTGACATGCTACCATCCAATTCATAGAAATTCACCAAGTCAAGAATTTCAATTTGCAATACAATAAATTCTTTCTTATTAATTCAATTCGCATGCCTTGGATAGTATAGTAAGCTAGGTATTCGAGTCACGTATTACTGAATTGTGAATCAAATTCACCATATAATAGGTACCCAAGTACCAATTTCGTATCATCGTATCACATATCATAATGTCCACTGACATTAAGCAAGAAGGTACACTTGCGTACCACATATACCGAGTACACTAACGTACCGATTCTTATCGAGCTCAAGACTCTAGGCTAGCCGTACTACCTGGACATACTATACATACCAAGGGCTTTGCTAATTGCTCTTTAATTTCAATCGTATAATTAATCAATTAAATTTTTAGAATTGATTTCTTAATCCTTTCGATTAACTCCTTGTAATCTCAATTCCAATGTCACATACTATCACATATAAACATTTAATAGATTGCAACACAATTTGCATATCCACAATTCAACATATACATAAACTCAATTTCACATTTCATAGCTCAAATTCCAATTGAATTTACCAAACACATATATCTTGTAAGATCAACAATTGATCACATATCATATCAAGCTCACATATCATATCAAACAATACTATTAATTCATCAACCAAGCACAATTAATCTCAATAGTTCTAATTTCTAACATCAAGAAATCATCCATAATCGAGTCAATAAAGCTCCAATCAGATTCAAAATCAAACATGGCATAATCAAAATTTCAATTGGAATTTGAGCTATGAAATGTGATTTACTTACTTATTCATATAAATTGCAATTTAACAATTTATCTATCAGTTTACCACCTTCCTTCTCATCCGATTTCTTCAATTAACTTTTTTTTAAAAGTACATCAAGATTCCTTATTTTTATTTTCTAAACTGTTTGACCTTTCAACTTAATTTATTTCCCATTTTCAGTGTATAACTCAGAATCAGTCCCTGTTTGTTTTTAAATTTAATTAACATCCTCAATTTCACTCTGTTAAAATTTCATATCTAAATCTTAAATATTCAATTTTTCCTGAATTTTCAAAGTTTGCTGCTCATTTCAGAACACTGCTGGGCAGATTTACATGCTGTTCATATTTCTTTTCCATATTTTTCTACATATCTCCAAATTTACTTTTATAATTTTTCTATCAAAGTAGACATGCAAAAGTTCATTGTGTCAAAATTTCATCCTTAGATTCTTACTAATTATTTTTCTATAAATTTTCAAAGTTGCATGTTCTTACTAACATACACTCTGGCAAGCTTTGAAATACTATGTTTAAAGGCCTATTAACATTTTAAATTCTTAGAATTTTCTCATGACTTTCAAATTCCAGCAGCATCTCTTCTAGACTAAACATTTTCATGAATTTTTGAAGGTACCAAAACGATCAATTTCTCAATTAATTTCACATATTCGAATAGTAGGTGGAGAATACTACTTACTTTTAATTTTTGCTTGAATTTTCTAGGCCAAATCCTATGTCATGCATACCTTTCTTCTTCCTCACCGAATGTTCTTCAAATTTTCTCTCAATTTTTTGTTTTCAAGTGTGTGTGAAAATGAAACTAAGGTTGCTTAGCTAAGTGGTTTGGTGTAACCGGTTAGGGGAGGGAGGGGAACACATTAATGAGAATAGACTTACAATGTCAATGTCTCAACTAATGTCTCCCTAATATGCCCTTGTTTATACCATCATTTTATTTTAATCAAAGGGAAATTCAAGAATATTAAACTTTAGCATGCATCTCTTTTCTTTTATCTTTAATTCGTTTTAGTCACTTGACAATTAGCCGAATTTTCTTGGACTTTTCTTTGAATTTCAATTTGGTCCTTATTATATCTATTTTCAATTTAATTATTTAAGGTTTATAGCCTAATTAATCCTCTAATTATCTAATTAAATTCTTAAACTTCTAAGCTAATATTTGGGATGTTACAAGTTTGACGCCATTAAGAGATTGAGGATCGCGAGAAATAAAAAGATTTTACCAATTGCGTCAGTTTCACTGTTATGTGCTTTCATTTATATTTTGTTTTTGCTAGTATATTTGCTCTCATGGATTACAGGGGGTGTTTTCTCTTAATTTGTAGGTACTAGCATTTTAGTTTTGTTTTGGAAAAATGCTTTAGAATGACGGTCTTAGATGTTGTTGAGCGTTAAATGCCTAGGATTGATGTTTTTAATAACTTTTGCATATTCGAGTTGTTGCTTCTTTGATTCTAATGTTTCTCGTTTGAAAATTGTGAATTTCTCTGCAATTTTGTTGAGTGTGGTATCTGCTGGATATAATGTCGTCATTTCACATATATTTTTGGTTTACTTACATTTTGACTAATATAACTACTAAGTTTTTGCTTTCTTTCTTCTATAATCCTTTCATTGGTATTACCAGACAGGAAAATCAAAGCACTTTGGTTTCATCGAATTTGAGAATCCGTGGGTTGGAGACATTTATTTGTTATTTGATGTCTAATAAATTTATATTTTTCGTGATTCTGGTTGACACTAATTCTTGTTGGCAATAGGTGGCAGAAGTTGTAGCTGATTGTATGCATAATTATTTGTTGTTTGAGCATCTTTTGCAAGTATATATTATTCCTCCTGAGCAGTTTTCACAAGTGTTGACTAATCATACTTACAAACAAGCTGGAAACTAAAGTTTGGGGGCTTTAATGTTTATTTTCTGTACATTTGTTTCCTATAAACATAGTAATTTACCCACTTGCAAAGGTTTTGATGATGTGCATGAAAAGTGTTTGTTTGCTAAGCTTGCTTATTTACCACCACCTGCAAAGTAAGAGCATTGGGGAATTTGAGCAAATGAAAACAAAAGTATATAGTAAATTCGATTCTATTCGATTCGATTACCTTTGCCTTGTTTACTGTATTTATGCCTTGTTCACTGTGTTTATGCCTTGTTCATTGTGTTTATGCCTTGTTTACTTTGTGTATATTTGTTTATTGTGCTTATACCTTGTTTACTGTATTTTTGCCTACAGAAAAGCATGTTTAATTGTTTATGCCTTGTTTATGGTCTCTGTACAGTTTTACAACCCTATTTATGCCTTTAGAAAATCATGTTTTTAGGACTAGGGTTTCTTTGGTTTAATCTGAGTGTTTAGGCTGGAATACTAGACCTGCGGGGCTATTGACGCCAAATGGGGTTTTTAAAGGACCTCGTGGACTGGTGTAACAACGCCATGTACAAGGATTAAACTGAAACCACTTATCTGTTTGTTTTCTGCCTTTAGAAAGCATGTTTAGGGTCTCTATTCGATTTTACTTTGTGTATGCCTTTAGAAAAATATGTTTATAGGTTTCTTTATGGTGTATTTGTTCTTTCTTGCTAAGCTTGTTTTTGTATATGTTGTTTTTTATCTTTTTGTTTTGTTGCCTTGTTTACTGTATTTTTGCCTTGTTTAATTTTGTGCATGCATGATTTATGGTTTATGGTTCTTCTTAGTCTAAAAACATTTAACAGTTTTGCAAATTCAATTTTTAACACAGACATGAATTCTTTTTCATATGAGTTGGACTACCCTATTGAAAAAAGTAAGTAATAATTTTGCTTCTTAATTTCTCTTTTTCTCTTAACTTGTTATATATTTTATAACTACGATTGCATTTTATTGTCTTTGTTATGTACTAGACCTACCAGAAAATGAAAATGCCAATGATCAACTGTCTGAAGCTGTTCATACCTCGAAGCGGAGGGCTACATCTGCAAATTCAGGAGACTTTGGAAGAAGAACTTCTTCTGTTTGGAGTCATTATACCTTTGTTAAGCTTCCAGAAGGTATGTTTGCTCAATGTAAGTACTGCAAAACCAAAACTTATAAAGCTGATTCTTATATTTGGACTTCTAACCCTAAAAGGCATACTGAAAAATGCCCTGCTTACAAAGACTTTCTTGCTACTACTCCCAATACTAGTACAAAGAGTTCCTTTGATCAAAAAACTTATTATGATTTATTTGCTGAGGTTATACTTTGTCATGGTTATGCATTAAGTGTGGTTGAGAATGAAAAACTTAGGGCTTTGCATCAATATTTGAATCCTAACGTGAAGGATATTTCGAGGTATACTATTACTAAATATTGCATGTCAAAGCATGAGAAGCATAAGAATTTGGTACTTGAGTCCATGCATGCTATTCCAAGTCGAATCTGTTTTACTTGTGATGGATGGACTGCTTGTACTTCTCGTTCTTATTTTGCTTTAACTGCTCATTTTGTGGACAATAATTGAAAACTTCAATCTAAAATACTTAACTTTCGTCGTTTCCCCCCATCCCATGATGGCGAGTCCATTTATAAATTTGTCAAATCGATGTTGTGTGAGTGGGGTCTTGAGAAAAGGGCTTTTACAATTACTCTTGATAATGCTTCTGCTAATGAAAAAATGGTTAAGAGACTAAAAGATGATCTGCATGCAATTTCTCCGCTTCCTTGCAATGGTAAATGTTTTCATATAAGGTGTGCAGCCCATATTTTGAACTTGATAGTTCAAAAA
The DNA here is from genome assembly GCA_958450335.1 of Hibiscus tridactylites. NCBI lineage: Eukaryota > Viridiplantae > Streptophyta > Magnoliopsida > Malvales > Malvaceae > Hibiscus > Hibiscus tridactylites. Next base: position 18,113,336 of record OY288289.1, on the reverse strand, counting down.
GGCTTGAAGGTAATAGACTGTTCTGTTGTTAAAGTACGTGAAGTAGTTAAGTTTATAGATTCTTCTGACTCTAGACTTTGTAGCTTTGATTTGGTTGTTAAAGATTGTGGTTTTGATTTTTCTGGAAAGTTGATATTAGATGTTTCTACTCGATGGAACTCTACTTACTTAATGCTTCGTAGGGCACTTGATGCTAAATCAGCTATCAATTTGTTAGTCAATAGGGAGAATGACTTGAACTTAATTACTAATATTGAGTGGGATACTGTACAATTAATTTGTGATTTCCTTGAGCCCTTTTATGAGATTACTACTTTGTTCTCTGGATCCAACTATCTCACTTTTAACTTGTACTTAGAATATGTTGTAGCCATTGAGAAACTGATATATGATGCTTATAGTGATCCTTGTCAAGGTATTTCTGCAATGGCAGGACCAATTCTTGAGTTGTATGAGAAATATTGGTCCGATCACTCAACTATTCTCTCATTTTCTGTTTTGCTTGACCCTAGATATAAATTACAATTTTTGAAAGAGTTGTATGGTGTCCTCTATGTTGAGGATGAGGTTGAAAGGAGGGTAAGCACAATTTATAATGAGTTCATTAATATGTATATTTATTATTCAAAGATTGTACTTTGTTCTTCATCAAATTCTTCTGTCCAAAGTAACTCATCCTCTCAAGGTTCAATTATGTCGAGCTTGTGTCGGCCTCGAACATTTAAAAAAATCCAATCTGTTTCAGGTCATTCTTCATTTTGATTAAGTTCACTTAGGCTTCTGTTTTTAAATTTATTTAATGCTTGAGATTCAGTTGCAGTTTATTTATAAATTTTTTTATCTATTTTATTTTAGAACTTCGATGCCAATTTAGTTGTTTCTAGGAGTGGAAAATCCGATGTTGACTCCTACATTTCCTTGCTCTTCTCCCTTGCACTGAAGATGCTAAATTTGATATTTTACAGTACTGAAAAGCTCAATCTCTTTCTTTTTCAGTACTATCACAAATGGCTAGAGATATTTTAGCCATTCCGATTACTTCAGTTGCTTCAGAATCTTCCTTTAGTATGGCAGGTAGGATTTTGACTAAATTGAGGTCTAGGCTGTTTGCCTAAAAATGTTGAGATGTTTGTGACCACACGCAATTAGTTGTATGGCTTTGAACCAGATGAAAGAGATGAAGAATATCTTAGTGTTGTGAATGATTCTCCAATCTCTGATGCTTCTGGTGCAGATCTAATTATTGGTTAAGGAAGGTATATCTTATTTTTCTATACTTATGTTTATTGTTTTCTGATTTTGTTTGTGATCTATTGTTTCTGGTTCTTATTTCTTGTGCAGGTCCCCTTAAACAAAGCAAGCGCACTAATACTTAGTGAAATGGGGTGTAAACTTTTGTAGGATTGTGATCCTGCTGGTTAAGGTATTGGACTTTAATAGTTGTTTTTGTTTTGGATTCTGTTTGTGTTTCTTTTTTTTGTAAGTCTTTGTTTTCATTTTGTAGGATTCTAATTTACCTGCTGTTGCTGCTGTTATTTTGATGTTGATGTATGCTGATTGTTGCTGGTATACTTAATTTTTTTTGTTGCTGGATGCAAAATGTGGTTGTTGCTGGATTGTAATTTTTAAGTCTGTTGCTGGATTTGTAAGTCTGATGGATTTGTAAGTCTGATGTTGGATTCCAATGTTTGTAAACTTATACACTTTTTTGGTTTCATTAATAATATCATGGGCACTCTTTTCCCCTACTTAGGTTTAGAGGGGTTTTTAATGAGGCCATTTTCTTAAAAAAAGTTATACATTTTACTTTACATTTCATTTTTACTTGTTTTGTAAGAAACAAACACCAATTACTAATTGTAGAAAACTAACAAGGAATGCCTTTTAATAAACAATACCAATTAAAAAATTTCAAACTTAAATATTTTACAAACTTAAAAATATTTTGGTGTAATGTACCTTTGTAAATTATTATAAAAAATTTCAGACTTAAAATAAACAATACTAATTAATCAATTAATTGAGAAAGATTTAAATTATTAATTGTACAAATATATACTATCTATGTATTTTAGTATGCCTTAGTCTATATATTAAGAAAGAAGTTAAAATAAACAATATCAAATCAAATTAATATGACTTAAAAAATATATACTAAAATATATATTATATATTTTAGTATGCCTTATTATTAAATTTGTCTATATATGCCTTAGTAAAAATTCTATATGTACTACGTATTTTAGTATACATTAGATTTTTATTTATTAAAAATAAATATTTTTATTTATAAGTTTATATTTATTTTTACTAATTACTTATTAAACAAATCTTTTATTTATTAAAAATAAATCTTTTAATTATATATATAATACATTTTGTTAGATACTTAACATTTTAAACTATTCAAATTATAGATATAGACTTTTTCATAATAGTTCATAATATTACTTCATATCATATATTAAAAATATCATTATTACTTATTAAGTATCAATTATCAAACCATGTCAATATCAGTTCAGGCACAAAACAAGTTGGGTTAAAAACAGGTCGGGTACAAAACAAGTCGGGTCTAATAACAGGTCGGGTCCAAAATAAGTTGGGTCTAATAATAGGTCGGGTTCAAAACAGGTCGAGTTCAAAACAGGTCGAGTCTAATAACAGGTCGGGTTCAAAATAGGTCGGTTTCAAAACAGGTCGGGTTCAAAATAGGTCGGGTAAAACCGGATCTTGGGTCGATTCAGTCAGGTAATATTAGGTAATTTGCCAGGTCGGTCTCGGGTTCAGGTTCGTTTCAGTCGGACACAGATCGAGTTTGGTTGCTATAGTAACATGTTCAACTCGGGTTTGGGTTAACAATAGTTAGTTACAGTTCGGGTTCGTGTCATCAAATTCTCAGGTCAAATCAGGTTCTGACTCGAGCTGGTTTCAGACAGGTTTTCAGGCCGGGTCAACTTTTTACATCCCTACTAGCACATATCCACCATGATTTATCATCATGCACTCACATTTCATCAACATATGCATATCCCAATGCCTAAATGAATCATCATGCCTCATCACAACGCATATGCACAAAATGCATAGCAACATCATTCACATTTAATACATGAGGCATAACACAACAATTAGAAGTTCAACCAAAGTCTTCTAAACTAAAGCTTGAGATTAGACTACCAATCTAATCCCAACTCTAGGTGGGTTTACCAAGCCCGACCTAGGTCTACATGCTCGAACCAACATTTGAAAATCAATTTAAAATCGAAGAACCACTCACCGGACTTTCCAAACACAAGCAAACAACCGATCAAGCTCCCAACGGTTCCGAATTCGAGTGTGAGGCTTCACCAATACAATTCCTTGTTTCTAAACAATCAAATACACTCTATTAATCACCAAAATAAACACAAACCACTTCTGTAAACTCAGAACACCAATCAAGCTCAAATTCAAGCCAAGAACACTTTCAAAACTCACATTTTCGTGCAGCCACAAAACCCAGCAAGGAACTCCCATTTCCAGCATCAAATTCAACATCCAACACTCTTAAAGAACCCTCTTAACACAACCTAACCATCAACCCACAAGTTCTTACCCAAAACAGCCCCAAAAACCCATTTTAAAGCACTCTAAAACTCCTCTTAAATCCAAATCCGAGTTTCTTAATAAAATTTCGTGAAAATTAACTATTAGTGACTTTGGTGAAAATCCCTAAACCTAACCTAAAATCCGCTGTAAGACCATTTGAGGAATTTATTGTTCATAGAATTAATCAAATATATATCAGAGATAACGGCCGGTGGTGATCGGCAGCCAATGGTGTGTGACTTTGGTTGACTTTGGTTCACATTTATGTGTTAAATTAATATTTTATTTAAAGTTTAAGAGTTTAATTAATATTTTATTTAAAGTTTAGAGATAAAATTAGTATTTATTTAAAGTTTAAGAGTTAAATTAAAAATTATTCTATTTTATTAATTTATTTCGCCACCAAATAATATTTAACATCTCAATAATTAAAATATTATAAATAATAACATAAGTGACCGGAATTGTTATAAAACAATGACATAAATGACTAAAACATTATTTTTTATAAATTAAATGAGCAATAATATTTAACGTCTCAATAATAAAAAATATTTATACTTGTGACAATTACTGTAATTATTTATTAAATGTTATGAATATTTATCTATGTGAATGTCTATCATGATTAGAACTTTGTCAAAGGAGTTTGATTTATTTATTATTAGGAATATTATCTCTATGAATTAGAGTTTAATGTATTATGTACTTCTTATGCCTATAAATAGATGATTCATTGAAGGCATTGTATACAATTCCATATTTGAGAATAATATAAATTTTCCTCTTTCTCTCATCTCTTTGTTCTTCCATTATTGTTCTTATTATTGTTCTTTGTTATTTTATTCACAACACGTTATCAGCACGAGTTTGCTCGAAAGATTTTGGCGCTCTTTGTTTGAATCCTAAAGTAGTTACCGAAACAAATTTGATTCTACGTTGAACCGAAGATAAGTTTTTTCCCCACTTTTTTGTTATTGATTGCTTTTATCTTGATATTTTAACTTGGTCTTTATTTTGAAAAAGTATGGTAACATATTTTGAAGGCTTGAGCAAACCATGGAATCTCGCCCAATTACCATGGTTCTTGTTGGCGATTCTCGAAAAGATTTTAATTTGATATTGGCGATCACATGTACCATATATTCAATATATTCAATTTAGCTTGGAAAGTCTGGTATGTTTTACTTATTTACATATAGATATAGTGATTGACTAATCACTCACAAATTAAGGTTGGTATATTTTAATATATTATTTAATTATTATTTCGATCTAATATTATATGATGTTTATTGGACCAAATTTATATATTTAACCTTCAACTAAACCTTCAGGGAATGTACTTGGATAGGTGACGATTCAATCTTGAGTATCAATGCATTTGGTTATGTTATTTTCCATTTTTATATGAATTTGATCAAACAACGTTCAACCATTTTGATGTCATTGGTGTAGCATTATTCTTTAACACTGCTTTAAGGTGATGTGCGTACATCCACATAAGAGGTTTATAAGTTAGTTAATGTGTTTTTGGTATGACTTGAATCAAGATAAAATCAAAAGAGGTACGTTTCTTCAGTATGTTTATATTGAGATCAATTTTTATTTACGTTATTCTATTGGTGAAAGCTAATATTTTTAACATTGTTTTGAGTTTTATATGTATTTAAATGACTTGGAAAGAGACGTGATATAAAGGGATTATGAGAAGTTGTCTCGTTCATTTGCTATGTCTCCATCGTTCTCGAAAGGAAAATCATTATCGGTAAAATCTATTTTCCCCTTAAACTACGATTTTAAAGTGCGATAAATCATGGTGAATTTCAATCTATAAAAAGATTGTTATAAAGTCTATATTTGTTCGAAAGCAATATTTCTTCTTCGTCGAAAAACTCGACCATAGACTTCTCCCAATTTCAAGTTATGAAAATTTGTCTTGATCCAAAAGTTTTATAGGAGGCATTCCCTGAAGTGAATGCAAAGCATGATGTTTTATTTCATGTGGTTATCAATGATGGGGCATTCCCTAAAGTGAATGCAAGCATGATGTTTATTCCATGCGATTATTGGAACTGTTTCATTCCCTGAAGTGAATGCAAACATGGTAAATCATTATTCAATTAGAGACATAATTTCGATATAATCCAAGTATATTGGTTGGCCATCCTGTTCTGCGAGGCTACTGGTCTCAAAGGAGGTTTTTAAAGGACCTTGTGGACAAGTTTAACAATGCCGCGTACGAGGATTAAATCTTTTTTCTCCGTGATAAGGATATGTGAAAAAGGTTTTAAAGGCCCACTGGCTCTACTCCATTCCCTGAAGTGAATGTGAGATTATATTATGGAAGGAATAAAAACCACATTAGAAGTTGTGGTCGTGGTCGAGGCTATGAATATAGACAAGAAAAATATGGTCATTTTAAGAATACTTCTACCCACCGGTAGTGAGGTTATAAGGATGACATGAGTGATAAAGATCATTCTATTGAAGTAAAACTCCTCTTATTACCAATGCGATGTTATAAACCATTGGTCTCGTACGTGTTGTACGTTAAAAAATCAAGAATCATTGAATGATAAAGGAAAGAAAATAAAAGCAAATTTTGTTTGCGAAACATGACGAAGATGATATTGGTCCAACTTTATTTGGACATTGTTGGTCAAACTCTTTTGACATTGTTGATTTTCTTATAACCCTCGAAAGGAATAAATCATCTTCTAATTATTCTCATAACTTTGAAGAGAATTATTTATTTATTTTTATTTATTTCACTTTACGTTTGTTTATTTTACACACATTAATTGTTTACATTTTATATTTATATTTATATATTATGATATTTATTTATTTTGTTTAACATGATTACTTGTCAAATACAATCTATCGTGACGATTTATGCTCAACATAAGCATAAGATATATTTTCCCATTTAAATGCAAGGGAATAATGTGAGTACTATATCTCAAAGTACTGAAAATATTGATGCTATAAATTCTTGAGAGAAAGCACATTATGAAAAGTGCAGAATTGCGAATATTGCAATAATTACCGCTAATGGTAATAATATCGTCACCACTATAAGTGGAAATTTTAAGAGAGCAATATGAGTTCACAAAATTTCCCTTTGGGAATTACAGATAACATATGTTATCAATTGACATTTGAAATAAGTCAATATGAATATAAGTTCTGGTAGCCAAAAAGTCAGTTGAAAGCTCTAGAAGAGCTATATATTGCTACCAAAAGATAATTTCAATTGAAACCTCCGAAAGAGCTAAATATATTCCTATTTAAAGGAATAATTTTGATGGTCGTACTAGACATGTACAAGTGAGATTGAATTACATGTTATGGTAAATAAGAAGTTTACAAATTTAGAGATATATACACATATATATAGTTGGCATGATCGTTAGACCATCCTGATCAATAATGGTGCAGAAATTATTGAGATTTACATGCACATGTATTAAAAGAACTTGTAGTTCTTGTGGTGCTTATTCTCAAAGGAATGGATTAAATTCCACTTATTAAAGAACATGAAGTTCTTGTGTTGCTTAAAGGAATTGATTAAATTCCACTTACTAAAAGAACCTGAAGTTCTTGTGTTGTTTGTTTGTAACACCCCTCACCCGGGAATGCGAGCGAGGAGCGTTACATTTGCAACGTATTATTATTCGGATTCATATTATACATATTCATGACATACATAAGCAATTCCAATTACCATAACATACTTGACATACAAGTTTCTTTATGAAACATACTTTAGATTTATACTACATATACATGCGGAAGCTTACTCTAACATTCAACCAAAAATGTAAACATACATATATGTGGGCTAACAAAAACCTTAACTATTACATACAAGCAATCATATTACAATCATAACAATTACATACATGTACTAACACAACAAGATAATCATTTAATCATCCTTATACATTCAACAACCATTACATAATCATGTTACCAAACCAATTTCTTAATCTACCCTATTCGAATCATACATATAAACAAGGCTCATTCCCTAGGTACATTCTAACTAAGCATAGCAATACATTTTAATCTTCATTTTATATCATACATCTAGATGCATATTACAATCCTATAGTTCATGTCTCATTAACACAATCAATTTTCCAAGATCACATAATCATACAAGCACACTTTAAATCCCATAGCAACCATCATAACAAACTTAAAGTTAACAAACATCACTTACATATATGCCAACATAAAGTTATTACAAAACAAGCTTATGCTTACATATATATACAAAACAAAACCAAGTCTTAAACATAGAAATTACATGACAAGCATCCAAAATACATGTATCATATGCATGTGACACTTATATACATCTATGCCACCAACTATAATAACCAAAAGAGTCATACTTGTGCTTGGACTTCAAGGTCAGCTCTCTAAGACAATCGACTAGCTTTCGGGATTAGTACCTAAAATTTTTGGAAGAAGGGAACAAAAGAGTGATAAGTACAAGGTATGTACTTAGTGAGGCATCCCTAAACTTTACTAATCTAACTCTTTTAGAGCATTATTCAATCTTTAAGGTTACCTAACTAGGCTTTAATCAAAAGTTCACCTAGCTAGTCCATCATGCATAGGTAGACTTAGCTAATCTTGTAACCATTTCAAGTAACAATTGATGCAACATAAATAACATACTTTTATGTTCATTCATACAGCAAGTATCAATCAAAACATTATCATATACAACATCAAGCATAATTTAAAAGCATTAGCATATACAAGGCAAGTAGACATATCAATTTCATTTCATTGGTACTTATCATTTAAGTACTTATCTTTCAAGTCATGTAACTTTTAAATATGTTGCTTGGATGATTAATGAACAAGGTAATCGAGTCTACGTGTGACATATGACTTTGGATACCCAAAGGTATCAATGCTTTGTAACCAACTTGTGACATGTAATCAGAGGATGCCATAGCATCAAGGTGACTTACAACCTTAAGGAATATTGGTGACTAACCACCATCCTTTAACAATAATCAGAGGAGCTCAATGACTCTAAGGCATGCCCTTCTACCTATAGACAATAATCAAACCAAGGTCTTATCTTATCTTATATGTTTAACAAAACCAATTTCTTGTTATTCAACAATTCACCAAACATGTAACAATATCGATCTTTATTTTAGAGCAATCATTCAATTCATGATAACATGAAAAATAAGCAAGTACATATTGTCATTTTCATCATGTAAACATCAAAATACAGTAGCTAAACTCATCATATAAGTTCATGTCATATGGTTTATTCAATCATCTACCCAATGTAACATATCTAGGCTAAAGTAAGCTTATCTAACTAGCATAGTCAACATATCATAAGTCTTTCCTTTAATCCTTCTTCCTTAGCATTTTAATTTTTACCAACCATTATTAGGTTCATTTCATGCTTCCTTTATGTTATCTAATAATCGAAAATAACAAGGTTATGATACTAATCCTAACACTTTAAACAAAACTACACTCACAATACTCCAAGCTAGTTTGTCTCCTTAATGATGATGCCTTTCCCTTTTTTCTTGGTTTGATCACCCCTTGATTCCTCTAATATCTCTTCACCAATATGCTCTTGAATCATATTACAACATATATAACATCCATTAGTATCAACCTTAGCACAAAAATTCAACCAAATCAAGCAAACAACAATAAACACACAAGTTGTCCTTAACATGGCAGTTTTGAGCATTGTCCACTAATCTGTCCATAACTTTTTATTCCCTAATCCAAATAAGGCATGTCATACTATTCTGGAAAGCTTATAAACACACCTTTAAAACCATGTATGGCTCATATTTTTAGCATTTCCCAGTTAATACAGTTTTACATTTGAAAACAGGCCAATTTCAGGGCCTAATTTGTCCAAGCTTAACTTAGTGACTTTAGTGCATTTAAATCCTATATTTCACAATTCATTTGATTCTAAGCTATTAACCACATTAACCTACATGTATTAACATAACAATGAAGTTCAGACATCTTTAAAAACAGATCATTCAAGTTCTCATTTAAACAATTTTTTACAAAACAGTCACTTTTAATCCATTTTAATCCTCTATGTGATCTAAATGCATTTAACCTATCAATTGCGACTTAATTCAAGCTATGCCATTATATTTATTATATTAATTTGTTTAATTATTACTATTATTATTATCTTATATTATACATGTATATACATAGATAATTATCCTAATAGTCCACCGAGTATGTTTTATATATGTATTAACTTACATTGTTCATTTCATTAAACTTATATACATACATTAAATCACATTTTCTTTATACATATTACACATGTATATCTTTTTTTTAAATCTATCACTTTATAATTATTCATTTTAATACTTTAATCTTATTATTTCACTAAGCTTAACCAAAATGTTTACACTTTTCTTTTTATTTTCTTATAATTTCTTCTAGGGTATTTTTAGGGTGTTACAATTCCTTCCCCCTTAAAGAAAATTTATCCTCGAATTTTACCTGAATCGAATAGATGAGAATATTTCTTTCGCATCGAATCCTCGGGTTCCCAAGTTGCTTCTTCGACTTTGTGATTTCTCCAAAGGATTTTGACTAACGGAACGTTTTTGTTGCTGAGTCGTTTGACTTTTTGATCGTGGATTTGAATAGGTTCTTCCTCGTATGATAGATCGGGATTGAGCTCGACTTCTTCAGGCTCAAGAACGTGAGACGGATCATATCGATATCGTCTGAGCATTGAGACATGGAAGACATTGTGTATCTTATCGAACTTAGGAGGAAGTGTGAGTCGATAAGCTACAAGGCCAATTCTTTCGACTACTTCAAAGGGTCCGATAAAACGAGGACTTAACTTGCCTCTTTTGCCGAATCAGAATACTTTCTTCCATGGAGAGACTTTGAGGAACACTTTATCTTCGACTTCATGTTGGATGTCTCTACGCTTCAGATCAGCGTAAGACTTTTGGCGATCGAAAGCTTGTTTCAATCGGGAGTGAATAATTTGAACTTGTTCTTTGGTTTCTCGAAGCAATTGTGGTTCTAATACTTTATTATCACCGAGTTCAGACCAACACAAAGGTGTTCGACATCTTCTACCATACAATGCTTCGAAAGGAGCCATTTGAATTGATGATTGGAAGCTGTTGTTGTAGGCAAACTCTACCAAAGGTAGCGATTTCTCCCAGTTCTTTCCGAAGTCAATAATACAGGCTCTAAGCATATCTTCGAGAACTTGAATTACTCGTTCTGATTGACCATCACTTTGCGGATGGAAAGTTGTGCTAAGATTCAATTTAGTTCCGAGAGCTTTGTGTAGAGTCTTCCAAAATCTAGTTATGAATCGGGGATCTCGATCAGAGATTATAGAAATTGGAACTCCGTGTAGACGAATTACTTCCCGAATGTATAATTCTGCCAAGGCTTCAAGACTCAGATTCATTCTCACCGGAAGGAAATGTGCTAACTTGGTGAATCGATCAACGATCACCCAGATGACGTCGCACTTTCTTGGTGAACAAGGAAGACCGGTCACAAAATCCATTGTGATCCGTTCCCATTTCCATTGCGAAAATTCAATAGGTTGGAGCAAACCAGTAGGGACACGGTGCTCTGCTTTCACTCGTTGGCAATTCAAACATCTCGTTACATAGTTGTTGATAGCCGCTTTCATTCCGGGCCACCAATACAAGGGCTTGAGATCCTTGTACATCTTAACCGATCCAGGGTGGATTGAAAAAGAACTTTGGTGCGCTTCTTGTAGTATCTCATCTTGTAACTCTTCGTTGTTAGGAACACAGATACGATCTTTGAAGTATAAAAGACCGTTCGACTTAACAGAAAAGTCGGAATTAGACTCAAGCTTAGAATTGATTTTCTGAATTTCTGGATCAATTTGTTGGAGTTCTTTGATCCTAGTGACCAGAGTGGATTGAACTTGAAGTTCATTCAGATAATTCTGAGCTTTGCATAGCCAAAAATGAGCGTTGATAGCCAAGGTAGCTACGAATAACAAAATTAGAGATGTTACTTATAATTCAAGGTATGATTCCAAACTTTTATTTAATGATTAAGGAGGTTTTCGAATTGTTACTTAATGAGCAAGAGAGAATTCGAATTTCTTCCTTGACTACCAAGAAAGAATTTGAACAAATGCTTTAAGCTTAAGAATGAATTGTTCTCGGATTTGAATAACATACCGAGATTCAGTTTTCGACTCAGAGCGTCGACAACGACGTTGGCTTTTTCGGGATGATAATCTATGATCAAGTCATAATCTTTGAGTAACTCCAACCATCTTCTTTGCCTAAGGTTCACATCCTTTTGAATGAGCAAATACTTCAGGCTTTTGTGATCAGTGAACAACTTGCATCTTTCACCGTACAGATAGTGCCGCCAAATTTTGAGTGCAAACACAATGGCCGCAAGCTCGAGATCATGGGTAGGATAATTCAATTCGTGCGGCTTCAATTGTCGAGAGGCGTATGCAATCACGTTGCCTTCTTGCATCAGAACAAAACCTAGGCCCGAGTGTGATGCATCACTGTACACAACGAATTCTTTACCCGATTCGGGTTGAATAAGGACTGGAGCATGTGTCAGAGCTTGTTTGAGTTGGTCAAAGCTTCGTTGCTGCTTTTTCGACCACTCAAAGGTTACATCCTTTCGGAGGAGTTTAGTTAAAGGTGCGGCAATCACCGAGAATTCCTTCACAAATCTTCAGTAATAACCGACTAAGCCAAGAAAACTTCGGATCTCACTCACATTTCTCGGAGGTCTCCAATCAAGAATAGCTTGTACTTTCTTAGAGTTTACTTTGATTCCATCGGCAGAAATGATGTGTCCGAGGAACGAAACTTCGGATAACCAAAATTCACACTTAGTAAATTTGGCGTATAATTGGCGATCTCAGAGCGTTTGAAGTACAATCCGAAGATGATCAATATATTCTTCCTTGTTCTGGGAGTAAACAAGGATGTCGTCGATAAATACGACAACGAACTTGTCGAGATAGGGCTTGAATACTCGATTCATCAAATCCATGAATGCAACATGGGTGTTTGTTAGACCGAACGACATCATTAGAAACTCGTAATGTCCATATCAAGTTCGGAAGGCTGTTTTGGGCATGTCTTCTTCTTTTACCTTCATTTGGTAGTATCCGGACCAAAGATCAATCTTGGAAAACATGGCTGCGTTTTTGAGTTGATCAAACAGATCTTCGATTCTCGGTAGCGGATACTTGTTCTTGATAGTGACTTTGTTCAATTTCCGTGAATCCCTTGTCTTCGAGCTCTTGTATCTGCTTCTTCAATTCTTCCAGTTCAACCGGTGCCATACGATAGGGAGCAATGGACACATGATTAGTTCCGGGTTGAACTTCAATCTTAAATTCGACTTGTCGAGTTGGAGGAAGACCAAGGAGTTCCTCAGGAAAAATATCAGCAAATTCAGATATAACATGCATTTCTGGCAAACCGAAATCAAGCTCGTCTTGTAATGCCATAGCGGCAAAAATAGTAGTCGGTTTCTTATCTATCAACATGATGGATTCTTTTCCTAAACCCTGTAAATACAACCTACGGTTTTGACAGTCTACCCAGGCTTCATGTTTTCCCAACCAGTCTAGTCCTAAAACTAGATCAAATTCACATTTAGGCAACACATAAAGATTACAAGGAAAGTGTACATTTCGGATTGTTATCTGACAGTCTTTACAAATCAAATTTATAGGCATACTACCTCCTATAGGGTTCGAAACAATTAGCCCAGTTTGTACAGTTTCAGGTTTCAATTTAAGTTCATCTAACAAGTATGAGCATATAAATGAATGGGTTGATACCGAATCTATCAAAGCATAAACATGTTTAAGGTTAAGTTCAACTGTACCCGCAATGACATCGGGAGACTCTTCTTCTTCTTTGCCACGAATGTGATAGACACGAGCTGGGGCTCGAGATTCCTGATAGGTAGTAGCTTTTGGATGAGCAGCCTTGCCTTTCCCCTGATTACCCGATTGAGCTTGTCTCGGGTTCTTGTTTCGACCAGATGGTGCCGGGTTCAGATTAGAGTGACGAGTAGAAGTTTGGTCATTCTTCTTCGGATAGTCACGAATATAATGATCATTGCCTCCACAGGAGAAACAGAGATTAAACTGAAATCGACATTGGCCGAAGTGCTGTTTTTGACAGAATTTGCAAGTAGGTGCCCTTTTTGATTTTCCGATGCTGTTAACAGAAACCACCGAAATTGCCATCTTGTTTGAGGGCAGAGGTCGATAATCATTCTGAGTGACAGGTGAATAAGTAGAGAAGGACTCATTCTGGTGCTTCGGTCTCTTCGACCACCGGGACTTACTGTCACCTTTCTTACCCTTGCCCGGACGATAACTACTCTTTCGCTTTTCTGCGACCCTCGTCGTAGCTTCAGTAGAAATAGCTCGGTTCACAAGAGTTTGAAAGTTTGTGAGACTAAGGGCAGTGAACATCGGTTTTAGCTCATCGTTCAGACCACCGACGAACTTACGACATTTCTCTTCTTTAGTCTTAATGTAAGCAGCTTCGTATTTGCAATATTTGCAGAAATCAGCAACATATTGTTCAATCGGCCGATTGGCCTGCTTCAAGTAGAGGAATTTATTTCTGCAGTCGGCCAGATATTGCTCGCTAATGAACTTCTTCTTAAACTCATCAACGAAGAAGTCCTAAGTCACTGACTCAGCAGGGGTAGTCAGGATTGTGGTTTCCCACCAGCTTAAGGCGTCTTCTGTTAATAAAGAGACTGCACACTCGAGTTTATGTTCATCGGAACATTTGAGTTGCTTAGTCAAGATTTGGATAGTTTTATCGAGCCCCTGCTCACCTTTTTCTGGTTTCTCGATATCAAGGCCACTAAAAGGAGTAGCTCGGTGTGAATCGAGCTTGTCGATCAGAGCTTGAGATGGTGCAACAGCAACCGGGGCTGCTCGTACACCCGTTGCAAAGTGATCGAATATTTCTTTGACACTGATAAAACATTCCCGAAGAACAGTTTCGATGGTCGCATTGTCCAAAGGAGGAGAGACTTGTACTCGAGGTTGCTCTCGAGGTTGTTCAGGTTCAACCGGGGGTCGCATAGCAACGCTATCCTCGTTATTAGTAGAAGATCCTTGGGGACTCTCATCGTCCCGAGCTAAGTTGGTAGCAGACATTCTATAAGGAATTTAGAGGAAAGTTCGGAATTAGAGAGCGAAGTCACAAATAATTCAATATAAGACTCCTAGGTGGCATAGTGTAATCCTATATGATGCATGACATATTCGGACAAATTTTAGGATCTATAACCTAAAGCTCTAATACAAATTTATGTAACACCCCTCGCCTAGGAATGCGAGCGAGGAGCGTTACATTTGCAGCGTATTATTATTTGGATTCATATTATACATATTCATGACATACATAAGCAATTCCAATTATTATAACATACTTGACATACAAGTTTCTTTATGAAACATACTTTAGATTTATACTACATATACATGCGGAAGCTTACTCTAACATTCAACCAAAAATGTAAACATACATATATGTGGGCTAACAAAACCCTTAACTATTACATACAAACAATCATGTTACAATCATAACAATTACATACATGTACTAACACAACAAGATAATCATTTAATCATGCTTATACATTTAACAACCATTACATAATCATGTTACCAAACCAATTTCTTAATGTACCCTATTCGAATCATACATATAAACAAGGCTCATTCCCTAGGTACATTCTAACTAAGCATAACAATACATTTTAATCTTCATTTTATATCATACATCTAGATGCATATTACAATCTTATAGTTCATGTCTCATTAACACAATTAATTTTCCAAGATCACATAATCATACAAGCACACTTTAAATCCCATAGCAACCATCATAACAAACTTAAAGTTAACAAACATCACTTATATACATGCCAACATAAACTTATTACAAAACAAGCTTATGCTTACATATATATACAAAACAAAACCAAGTCTTAAACATAGCAATTACATGACAAGCATCCAAAACACATGTATCATATGCATGTGACACTTATATACATCTATGCCACCAACTATAATAACCAAAAGATTCATACTTGTGATTGGACTTCAAGGTCAGCTCTCTAAGACAATCGACTAGCTTTCGGGACTAGTACCTGGAATTTTTGGAAGAAGGGAACAGAAGAGTGATATGTACAAGGTATGTACTTAGTGAGGCAGCCCTAAACTTTACTAATTTCTCTCTTTTTAGAGCACTATTCAATCTTTAAGGTTACCTAACTAGGCTTTAATCAAAAGTTCACCTAGCTAGTCCATCATGCATAAGTAGACTTAGCTAATCTTGTAACCATTTCAAGTAACCATTGATGCAACATAAACAACATACTTTTATGTTCATTCATACAGCAAGTATAAATCAAACATTATCATATACAACATCAAGCATCATTTAAAAGCATTAGCATATACAAGGCAAGTAGGCATATCAATTTCATTTTATTGGTACTTATCATTTAAGTACTTATCTTTCAAGTCATGTAACTTTTAAATATGTTGCCTTGGATGATTAATGAACAAGGTAATCGAGTCTACGTTTTACATATGACTTTGGATACCCAAAGGTATCAATGCTTTGTAACCAACTTGTGACATGTAAACAGAGGATGCCATAGCATCAAGGTGACTTACCATCTTAAGGAATATTGGTGACTAACCACCATCCTTTAACAATAATCAGAAGAGCTCAATGACTCTAATGCATGCCCTTCTACCTATAGACAATAATCAAATCAAGGTCTTATATTATCTTATATGTTTAACAAAACCAATTGCTTGTTATTCAACAATTCCCCAAACATGTAACAATATCGATCTTTATTTCAGAACAATCATTCAATTCACGATAACATGAAAAATCGGCAAGAACATATTGTCATTTTCATCATGTAAACATTAAAATACAGTAGCTAAACTCATCATATAAGTTCATGTCATATGGTTTATTCAATCATCAACCCAATGTAACATATCTAGGCCAAAGTAAGCTTATCTAACTAGCATAGTCAACATATCATAAGTCTTTCCTTTAATCCTTCTTCCTAAGCATTTTAATTTTTACCAACCATTATTAGGTTCATTTCACGCTTCCTTCATGTTATCTAATAATCGAAAATAACAAGGTTATGATACTAATCCTAACACTTTAAACAAAACTACACTCACAATACTCCAAGCTAGTTTGTCTCCTTAATGATGATGCCTCTCCCTTTCTTCTTGGTTTGATCACCCCTTGATTCCTCTAATATCTCTTCACCAATATGCTATTGAATCATATTACAACATATATAACATCCATTAGTATCAACCTTAGCACAAAAATCCAACCAAATCAAGCAAACAACAATAAACACACAAGATGTCCTTAACATGGCAGTTTTGAGCATTGTCTACTAATCTGTCCATAACTTTTTATTCCATAATCCAAATAAGGCATATCATACTATTCTGGAAAGCTTATAAACACACCTTTAAAACCATGTATGGCTCATATTTTTAGCATTTCCCAGTTAATACAGTTTTACATTTGAAAACAGGCCAATTTCAGGGCCTAATCTGTCCAAGCTTAACTTAGTGACTTTAGTGCATTTAAATCTTATATTTCACAATTCATTTGATTCTAAGCTATTAACCACATTAACCTACATGTATTAACATAACAATGAAGTTCTAACATCTTTAAAAATAGAGCATTCAAGTCCTCATTTAAACAATTTTTTTACAAAATAGTCACTTTTAATCCATTTTAATCCTCTATGTGATCTAATTTAACCTATCAATTGGGACTTAATTCAAGATTGTCCATTAAATTTTTATTCATTTCATGACTCCCCTGTTTCAAGCATAAATTTTCAGAATTTATTAACATGATTTTGACCCCTAAACATTTCAAATTTTACAATTTAGTCCAGCAGATTCCAAATTCATTCAGTTTCAGTCCAGTCAACTTCTAACAACAATTCAGAGACTTATATTTAACATTTTTGAGCAACTCATACCTCTATTCCATGCAAAATATTGTCCTATACAACTTTGTATAAGAACACTTTTTCCAGAAATGACTCTAACATGTTCAATTTTCCAAATTTCTACACGGTATCATACAAGTACGAATCTGGGCAGTTTAGGTGTTCTAACTTGTTTCTACTTTGTATTTTCAGTTCAAATTCAATACTAACACAAACCCAACATTGTTTATGAACAATCAAACATTTAAACATCAATTTCCATAATGAACAATATCCAGATTTCATCAAAACAGAAATAAGAACACATATAGCAATCGAGTAACATGAACACATACTTACATGGAATTTTTTTCTTCATGCATGAACATATATGAATTCTATCCTAATTTCCAGCAACATACATGAGCTCCTTAGCTTCAAAATCTCTAGAATTCAATCTTCTAAGTTCTCTTTTTGTTTCGATGAGAGTATGTTTGATGAAAGATGGAGGTGAAACAATGTGAAATACATGTGTCCTCCTCTTAACATTGCTGGCCGGTTATCACCACAATGAGGACACATGGGTTGTTAATCTACCATATAAATTCCACTAACCTTTTATTATATTTATTATATTAATTTGTTTAATTATTACTATTATTATTATCTTATATTATACATGTATATACATAGATAATTATCCTAATAGTCCACCGAGTATGTTATATATATGTATTAACTTACATTGTTCATTTCATTAAACTTATATACATACAGTAAATCACATTTCCTTTATACATATTACACATGTATATCTTTTTTTAATTCTATCACTTTATAATTATTCATTTTAATACTTTAATCTTATAATTTCACTAATTTTAACCAAAATGTTTACACTTTTTTTTTATTTTCTTATAATTTCTTCTAAGGTATTTTTAGGGTGTTACATTGTTCTCAAAGGATATAGATGATCCCACTTAGCAAAAGAATTAGAACTTAAAGTTCTTGTACTGAAGTTGAGATTGTATGTCTTGCATATCTGAACGAAATATGGGCCCATATATCCACAAATGTGGAAAGTTTTACATGATTTTAGTAGATGCATCTACATTGTTTTATCGACTTACAACCAGAAGTTTGTGAGATTGATTTTTAAAGATTCAGATTATGCAGTTAGACTATTCGTCTTGAAAAGCTAGTGGGTTTATATTTTAGGCTATATCGGTTATTACAAAGCCTATTGATTATGAAAAATATGGTTTAGCAGATTTTTAATTGGATGCCTCCTATTTACTAGCTAAACTGCGAGAACAAAACACTTAATATTTATATGGTATTTCCATAGAGCAACACTTATACACATCAAGCCAACGAGTTATAATAAACTCCCCATTATGATTTGACTTTTGATCAGAAGTCATATTTCCTATTTTTGAATCTTTGAATGTGCGATATATAGTTGAATTGCTCCACCATAACACACAAAAGGGACAAGTAAAAAGGGTTGAGAATATATATTGAGTACGAGTCTCTTTTTATGTTTAAATTCTTAAACATTAATTAGAGAATCATTTATGGCATGATTTTTTCTCAACATTAGGGGATATAACAATCAACTAGATAGAGGAAAATGAATTATCATTATCTAGATCCTCGTACATAAACTAGAAGTTCATAAGATAATTCATGTTATTACATTTCAACTGCCAGACATATTTACTGACCTAATGAGAGTAATTAAGTCTCATATACCAGCTGAAATACTCTAAGTTTAAATTACATGTCCGAGCAAGTGGATGTAAATCATGCTCGAAGCATGATAGTTGAAATGGTTCCAATGATCAAAATTCTCGTAAATGAAAAGTATTATGAGATGGTCATATATTGGAGGCGGGTGCTCCTAAAGAGACCCAAGACATAACTAATAATAAAACTCTCGAAGAGTTTCAGGTACCTGAAATAAATATTGAAATCTTGAAGACATCTCGATGAGTTATGTCAATACGAGAATGGAACTAGAAAATTGGAAAGTTGTCGACAACGATTTTACAAACAATTTTACATAAAACACTTCTATAGAAGTAAAAAAATCGAGGATCTTGTATAGAAATCTATCAAGAAGTATAAATATTGAATTGGCCAATATAGAAAGACGCTTTAAACTTCTAAAAGAGAAGTATTTGGACCAACAGTCCAAACACCTAAAGGTGTAATGCAAGTGAGGCAGAAATAAGTAGTCGTAAATACGACTTGAACTATGATTTATTAAAAGTTGTAATTACTTCATGGTGGATGCAATTACTTTGGCAGTTATGAATTTTTTTTACACGCGTCTAATTATTTGTGGATTCATATTTATCCTTGAAAGATTTAAAATGCTAGAAGCATTTGGAAATTTCCGGGGAAATTTATTTAGACATGTCTCATGAATATTTTGGCGCATTTGGTATAATCGCCTTAGTGAATACTAATTGAGAAAATACTATAAGAATGATCAGGTTTCCCTATGTATTTTATAAAGGAGTTTGGATCAAGATCCATTATGATAATTTTTAGAACTCCTAAAGAGCTTCAAATTGGAAACTCATGAAGTACTTTCAATACAAGTACTTGAATCTTGACATCAAGTTTATCTCGACTTGAAGATCGAACATTTTTATATATTTCTTTTGTCTATGAATAGACATAAGCTGAAAGAATCTTAAAAAAGATTCAATATGAATAGAGCATATCTATTGAGTATCCCAATAGTTGTAAGATTGTTGGATGTGAATAAAGATAATTATATCTTTTCTTGGTCTTGAAGCACTTTATATTAGTTGGTCATAAAATATCTATGAATATACAAAGATCATTACATTTAGATCTTCAAACATTCGTCGATGTCTCCTCAAATGTCGTAAAAATAATTGTTATGCACGAGGCAAGCCAAACAATGTATTTGGCTAAGACCATTGACCCAACATATCCAAAAGATATGTGGATTTACTTTTACAAGATATGATAAAAGTTATCTTGTGTGAAGATAATGCAAGATGTATATCTCAGTTTGAAAGTGGATACATCATGAAACATATTACTCCAAAGTTTCATCCCTCACGATCTTTAGAAAAATAATATTCAAGCTTAAATTATGAAGATTCAAATATCTTCTGTGATGTTTTCATGAGGGGAGTAAATACGCGTTGCACTCTTTTTCCCTTAACCGAGGTTTTGTCCCAATGGGTTTTTCTAGTAAGATTTTTAATGAGGCAACATGTTATGCGTATCAAAGATGTGCGTACTCTTTTTCCTTCACTAAAGAATTTTTTCCCACTGAATTTTTATCTTAGTAAGGTTTTAACGAGACACATTTTCTTCATAGACATCCAAGGGGAGCGTTATGAATAATTATCTATGTTGATGTCTATCAAGATTAGAACTTTATCAAAGGAGTTTGGTTTATTTATTATTAGGAATATTATCTCTATGAATTAGAATTTAATGTATTATGTACTTCTTATGCCTATAAATAGATGATTCATTGAAGGCATTGTATACAATTCTATATTTGAGAATTATACAAATTTTCCTCTTTCTCTCATCTCTTTGTTCTTTTATTCTTGTTCTTTGTTATTTTATTCACAACATTCAATAATTTTTTATGATAAATAAATGCGGAAGGTGTTGACTCAACTTTAAAATTTGATATACTATACAATATGGAAAAGGAGCAGCCAGCACAGTCTACGTGGCTTATACTGATTGGTGGAGATGACAGGCATTTGCGTCAAACAAATGATGGGATAAATCCGTAAATAAATCAATTAAACAAACAGAAACAGTCTCAATTTACTACTAAATCCATAGTTAAATCTCTCCTCCTCGAGAAAAGAAGACCGAATCAGGTTTCTCTTCTTTTCTCTTTGTCGGTTCCCTTTTCCCGCGCGAAGTTTCTCTCCACTCGGTACTGATTCCTTCTTCTTCTTCTTCTTCTTCTTAAATAAGAATTTTTGATTTCGGAAGTTTCTGGATTTGATTGTTTAGTCGGAGAGAAAGGAATCTCACGGAAAACAATTTGAATTTCTCCTTCTTTTGTCTTGTGTTGATTGATATAGGGATTAGTTTTTGAGCGTGATGTTATGTTTGAACGAGTGAATTTCCATTCTTTTGGATACAGAGTATATAAATTTTTATGATAATTTTACTTATTTTTTCTTTGTAATAGCTTCACTTGATCTCAGTGCGTGTATACCTTTTATTTTTTTAATTTTTATTACAAACTAGATGCTTTGCTTTCTTTTCAATCTTATTAGATAGAAATGATTGATTTTGGAAGTTCCTGGATTCGATTTGTTTGGTTGCTGAAGGAAGGAATTTTCGTGGAAAATTGTTGACTTTTTTCCCTTTCCGTTTTGTACTTTTATAATTAGAAAATGGATTATTCATTGAGCATGATACTATGTTTGAATTAGTCAAGTTCCACTGGATTGGATATAGAGTACATTTTTATGGTAATTTTGCTTTTCTTTTTATAATTTTATTTGTTCTCGGTGCTTATGCCTATTTAATACGAATTAAATGCTTTGAAAGAGTAAGAAAACTTGATTATATATAGTCTCTTGATTTTCCTCTATTGAATATTGTTGTGTGGTGATCAGGTAGAGCAAAATGATGAGGCTGCGAACATATGCTGGTCTCAGTTTTGTATCGACACTAGCAGTTATATATCATGCATTCAACAGTAGAGGCCAGTTTTATCCTGCCATGGTTTATTTATCAACCTCTAAGGTCAGCTTGGTGTTGCTTCTCAACATGGGCCTTGTAGTTATGTGTGTCTTGTGGCAATTGATCAAACGAGTATTCCTTGGGTCTCTTCGTGAAGCTGAAGTTGAACGGTTGAACGAGCAGTCATGGAGAGAGGTCATGGAGATCCTCTTCGCAATCACCATCTTTCGGCAGGAATTCTCTGTTTCATTTCTTGCAATGGTTACGGCTTTATTGTTAATCAAGGCTTTGCATTGGTTGGCACAGAAGAGGGTCGAGTACATTGAAACAACCCCTTCTGTTTCGAAGTTAGCTCATGCTCGAATAGTTTCTTTTCTGGGTTTTCTTCTTCTTCTCGATTCTCTGTTTTTATACAGTTCTATCAAATTTCTGATCCAAACTCGACAAGCTTCAGTTTCCATCTTCTTTGCATTTGAGTAAGTTTTTTAATTTAAGAACTTTTCTTCTTTTTTTGGTTATCAGTTGAAAATTTTCTAAATTCATTAGTGCTTGTCATGCTTTATGGTTCATCATCCAAAATGATTTTGTGTTTTAGATTATAAAATGGGTTGACTGGGATGTGCTCATGGCTTGAAGTCATACTTTAAATATGTCATTTATGTTGGAAGTTAAATGATGAATGAAATTGACAGTGGGAAAGTCCACCACAAATCGAATTAGTAAGCTTTCTGGAAGAAAATGGCTTGTTAAAAATCCAGCGATTCTTTGTTCTACCGCAATTTACATAAATATTTGATTATTTTGACGCTACCCCTTGTTTCTTTCAAGTGACATGTGCGCATCATCATTTTTTCTAGTTTATCTGTTTTTTCTGGATTCATATTTGCATTTTTGTGTTGTAGGTACATGATACTGGCCACGACAACAGTGTCAACTTTTGTAAAATATGTTTTCTATGTAAGTGACATGCTTATGGAAGGACAATGGGAGAAAAAGGCTGTATATACCTTCTACTTGGAGCTCATCCGAGATTTGCTTCACTTATCTATGTATCTGTGCTTCTTTCTTGTGATTTTCATGTAAGTAAGCTATTTATTTTTACTTTCTGCATGGTCACATATATGCTATTTTATTCTTTTGCTTAATTTTTTACTGCTGGATAATCTCTAAAACGTTTTGGCTTACTTGAAGTGAAGTTTAAATGCATGTTAAATCAAATTTATATGCAGTGCTGCTTTTTTACTTTTTTTTTTATAGTATGCTACACTTCGTTTTAGTTGTTATCATACTTTAGATCTGCTTCAGTTATTATGATCTTATAATTATGTTTTGAAGTTGGAAGGTGGCATTAGACATGTGATTTATCTACATATAGAAATGCATTGGGCTGATTTCACAGCAAACTAGACTCAAATCTTGATAGCTAATTACATTTTTTTTGAGATTTTTTTTACTGGTTCTAAACTGCTTCTGTGTGATGGAGAAACAAAGCAATCCTATCTTCATCCCGTTAGATTTTACATGGTTTCAAGAATTGCTTTAGATTCGACATTGTACAGGCCATGTGTTATAGGCTTATAGCTGCTTTATGATGATTTCATATCCTTGAGACAATAGTCTGGTAGAATATAAGCAATTGGGCTATTTCCATTTGGCATAAATATATCCAGTTATTTGTTATGCCTTCATGAATTTGGCATAAATGAGGTAGTACAAAATTTGTTTGGCTTCAATTACATTTGGCTGGCATGACACAACAATCAGTTTCTGATCCTAATACGTCTAGTGTGGTTCTTGTGAGAACCAAGTCTGAACTGCAGGTATTGAGATGCCTGCCAGTTGCCAATTTTTTAATGGAAAGCTAGGTCGGGCACTGCAAAATCTTTAAGGAATAATTTATAATTAAAGAATGAAAGGAGGGACAAAACTTTAATAAAGGGATCCTTTTGTCTTCACCAAAGTCTCAGATCTTTTATTGTATCTCATAGATTAATTCATGGTATGGTTGTTGATCTTGATTGGTGTCTGCAGGAACTATGGTGTACCTCTGCACTTAATACGGGAGCTTTATGAGACATTTAGAAATTTTAAAATTCGGGTTGCTGATTACTTGCGTTATAGAAAGATCACGTCAAACATGAATGATAGGTTCCCAGATGCAACCCCTGAAGAACTCACTGCGTGAGTTGGATAGTTTTTATTTTATTTTATTTTATATTTTTTTAAATAGAAATCTTTCAGTTGCAATGCGATTTTCTATTCTTGGTTCTTATTTCTTAACTGCTTACTGATTATATGAACAGAAGTGATGCAACCTGTATTATATGCCGTGAAGAGATGACCTCAGCAAAGAAGTTAATCTGTGGGCATCTTTTCCATGTACACTGCCTCAGATCATGGCTGGAGAGGCAGCATACCTGTCCTACCTGCAGAGCACTGGTTGTACCACTTGAAAACGGAACAAGTTCATCCGGAGGGCAACGTGGAGCTCGGTCAGATGCTCGTCAACAAGGTAATCTCATTGTAACGTCGTCATCTATGATAACATGAACTCTTTCTTTGAGCATTGTTATTTTCTTGACAAATCTATACTAGTGTATGCCGACTGTTCTGCTATTTGGTTTTGAGATGATAGGGATCATGCATACATAAATTGCCCTACTTTCTGAAAGTTTGTTGCTTTCTTCTAGGTTTCAGGTAAAGCTAACTTTGAGGCCTTCAAAATTTTCCATCTCTTATTAGTTTGAAATTCAGTTGTTTTAGTTGCTATTATTTATGCTTTGTTGAACTGCATCTAAGCTAGCTTAGGCATGTTCCTCCTGAAATAATGTGTGAAAATGCAGAATGTCCACAGGTGTTACCCATGCACCCTTAGTGTGTTGTATTACTTGAGGAAAGTGAAGGTTTTTCCTCCCCATCCCTATCTTGAATATTTTCCATGTTTCATCCCAAACATTTTGGGGATAATCTGTTCCCTATCACAGTTATTACATGTCACATATACGATTTATTTCACATAAAATGTCGTAAGCTGATTTGGGTTTCAAAGGATTTTGGATGTGGAGATCAAGTTTCACTTTGTTTGGTTGTGGTATTGCTTCTCTTACAATTTTGCAGCTAATGAAATTGACTTCATGGTCTGAAAAAGAGGCTAATTGTTTAAAGTGGAACAGGGTCCAGCACAAGTTCTGCTACACAAGGTCCTGGTGTTGAAGTGGCCACTGATAATTTGACCCGCCATCAAGCTAGGCTTCAGGCTGCTGCTGCTGCTGCGTCAATATATGAAAAATCCTATGTTTATCCTTCTGCAAACACTCTAGTTTGGTAGGTAGTTTTATGCCTGTAATTTTTCATATCTGTCGATGATATTTGCAGTTTCCTTATTTTGCCAGCTTTATAATCTCACCTCTTTTGCCATGTGATTTTTTTATCACGAGCCCATTACAATGCTTTGATTATCAATTATTTCAATTTCAAAGAATTTATTTAAATGCGAGGACCAGAGAAAAGAATTAGGATGTGCCCTTGAGACCTAATTTCTTTTGCTTCTTGGTTGTACAAAAGTTATGTGTTTATGTGATCATTATTGAAGTGGCAACACTTTTCTCCTCTAGTTACTTACCAACTTAATTATGAGATCATAAATATAAATAAAAGAAGGTAATCATGTGCATTGAGACCTTTTACATGAGTTGAGAAGTGAAATGTCTATTGCCAAGAGAAAGGGTGCACTTCAAACACATGCTGATTACCAAACATTTTGAATTTGAGTGCTATGTTTTAGAAGCTTTAAAGTGGTTCATTGGTTTATGGGCTTCTCTAGACCTTTAAGGCCGGTACACCCATATCTGCTGTGCTTTCTTTTCTTTTCTTTTTTTGCCAAATATCTGCTCTGCTTTCTAATTCTTATATTGATGCACATTTTTACATGATCTGGCGTTAAGTGCAATTGCATTGGTTTTCTAATACCTACTGGTGATATATGTTACAATTTTGTGCATGGTTCATGCAGGTCTCCAGGAAACGGTGTACTTCCCGGGGCTTCTGCTCCATTGGCTGATTCCATGAAGGTGGAATCTAGTGGGGAAAGCACATCCGTTGGACAACAACAGTTTGCCATTCCTGGTGGACAGGCAAACTTACCCTATCCGCAGTTCCCACACTTCGTTTTTGTTCCTATCCAGTTACCTGGTGCCAATGGAAACTCGGGAGAAGGGTCAGGGAGTAATCAAAATATTTCAGATTCCCAGTTGGAGGCTCAGAAGAAGATTATCCAGCAGCAGATTGAGGTATTATTTTTCTAGCTCAGGACTTGGAGTGCATGGCATACATGGAATGCAGCACAACATGAAATTTTGATATGTCCACGACTAGTTTGTGAATAACCACCATCTAGTTTTAGTTGGATTGAGATGCTTCCATTTTTTAAATTGTTTCTTCCGGTTGTATAGAGCTTCTTTTCTAGTCAAACTACTTTTAACATTTAATACTAAAACTTATGAATCAATTCACAATTTTCCAATTTATCACTTTTGTTTTTCAACATTTCTTTTTCCTGAATAGGTGCTGCGACATCAACTCCAAATACTGCAGACGCAAAAGCCAAAAACCGAGGAAAGCTCGGACGTCAGTCTCACAGCGTCATCAGATTGTAAAGGGAAGGCTGTTGCATCTTCTTCTTCTGAAGTGTGAAGAGGGTATATAGTTCTTGCACAACTCCAGTTTATTTGAATTAGTGTAGTTGTGATCTTAACCCAATACATAGAGCTTATTACTTGCTTCGGAAGGTTACTCATAACTTAAGTGCCAAGTTACCTCTTTCCTTTTTTTATTTTTCATCTTATCTTTCTACCTTAACATGCCAACTTAACCCTTCTTTTGAGATCACATTATCATTTATGATTGAAAAGGAGGGTAGATGTTCACTAATCCAAGTCCCGAGAATTAAAAAAATTCAATCTCTTCATCATCGTAATCTGTGAGTCTGCTGGGTATAGTTAGCTGCTTAGGAAGCATTTGTTTTAGAAGCACAATTGGTAAGTAGGTTTTAGAGGAAAACTAGTGAAAATGGAATTTATCAGAATTTTGTTTTAGTTACGATAAGTAAGTGCTGATCATGTAGTGTTATAATTCAGTTATATTAGGTTGTACATAATCCTGGAAGCAGATAGAAAAGAACGCATAATTCGAGCCAATAATAGTAATATAGCTGATAAAGTATTCTTAATATACAGAAAAGAAAGCCTAACATAAGAGAAACAATCTTGTTAGCTTAGCCAAGGACTAAATACATAGCAAAAGAGACCACAAACAAAGTGAAGTGGGAAATTGAGTTGAGCAAGTAGGCAAACCAATGTGCGGTGACCAAAACTTTCCAGCTTTCAGAACTCCTTTTTTCCATTTTCTTTTTTTGCTGATACGAAGACGTGGTCCCAAGTCCCAACTGAAATGAATATGTTCCATTTTGGTGGCAATGCATTCATTTGTGGGAAGAGAATGGAAAGGCCTATGGCTATAAATAAGTCAAATAAGGACTGATAGGGCAGCAGAGCAGAGTGTGGGTTGAAAGCCAAGACAGTCTTCTTGGCTTCCTTCACATCCTCTTCTTTTTGCATGCATCCGATTCCCTTGTAATTGAGTCTGCAGGCAGGCAGGCAGGCAGATGGTGTAAACTGAGAGGAAAAGGGAGGCCCAGAAGAACCTATTGAGCACCCAATGACTTGGTTCATAAATTCATTACAAATGAGTGTAAGCAGGTTGGACAGGAAAGGTGCCAGTACCAAGTCATTTTTCAAATGCAAGCTCATGAGTGGCTTTGTTGCCGTCTCTTCTACTAATGAGACAGAGCATGAGTCCAACAATTCAATGATAATTCATAATTCTGCGGCTGTCAATGAAAGGTCCCAGTTTCGCTAGATTTAGTCTTCAAACCAACTGTCATCTCCATTCAGAATGAGATATGTTATACTTTTCAAGCTATCAGCAACACGATTAACATGCCATTATGGTTGAATCAGTTGGGGGAAGTAAGAGATGGGGTGTTTTGTTCTCAATGTGGCAGCTATGACCTATGTCTTCTGTGGTGCTAACGGTAGTTAACAGATTTGGAAGAAATAAAGGAAAAGAGGTAACAACATTCATCCAAACCTTTTTGGTGTTCTTCAAAAAGATTTGCATTATTTAACAGATCAAACTCATTGAATTATAGATTAATCACTTCATTTAACATGAGTGTAACGCCCCTAGAAGTTAGCTAAGTAGGTTAGATGGTTCGGGTGAACCGGGTTAGTCGGTTCGAGTTAGTTTCAGGAATTAATTCATAATAAATATTTAATGTGAAATAAAATATGGTTAAATGTTGGAAAATACCTAATTAATATAATGAGGGTTTTGGTAAACTTGATTTGGTAAAAATAAATTCGGAATAAGAAACATTATGAATGTAAAGTTTCAAAACTATTTTTGGTTACTAAATCGTAAAAGGGTCAAAACTTTGAATATTTAAGGAGCTATTCTACTAATTTTTTAATCAGATTTTCTCCTTTATTTAGGATATTTTTAAATGTTTTTAAAGTGGTTATTAAAAAAATAAGAGATTTAATAAAATGAGTTTTATTTACTAAATCACTTTTCTTACATAACTACTTTTCTCTCAAATTTTCTCATCAGTTAAACTACTTTTTTTAACCCAAAATGACCAGAAATAAACTTTTTTTTTGATTCTTGAATTTCTACATCAAACTTTACTTGTATTCTTAGAAATTTCACTTAAATCATGTCAATTAAAGAGAAAGCTAACTATTAGAAGTGATTTTCGTTTTTGTCCTTTAATCAAAGGTTCTTTACTAAAATTTTCAAGTTCTTAATTTTTTACGATTAATTGTTCATATGTGTTAATGATTAAATCAAATATAAAAGGTTTAAAGTGGGTTTTATTAAGAAAATTGATTGGGTCTTGTTATGGATCCGTTTTGTTGTGGTTTATATTGAGTTAGATCATAATAACGATGTAATTAAATGTTGTAAAATTGATTTTGTAATAAGAATCTCGAAACTAATTGAATTTTTAATTTTCTAAGTTGAGAAAAGTTACATTTTGAGATTTTAATGATGTTAAAAGGTTGATGGAGATATAATGTAATACCCTCTACCCGGTAGGGGTGTTCAAATCCGGGTACCCGAGTTTTCGGGTACTCGAAAAATCGGGTACCCGGACATTCGGGTATTAGATTTGCCGGCCCGTGTCTCGACCCGTAAATACCGGGTACCCGATAATCGGGTATCCGTTAAACTCGGGTACCCGTAAAATCGGGTATCGGGACCCGGTTCTTTTTTTTTTTATATATTTTTTTATTTATTTTAAAATAAAAAAAACGTTAAACGTTTATAACACATGATCCAAACAAAAAATAATAATGATTTGAAGTTTATAACCATAAGAAAGACATTAAAAATATTAATTTCGATCGTGATTTTTTTTAATCTCATATTTTTTTAAAGAAACCTACTAATGCATAAATGCAATAGAGAAACCTTGTTATTTGTTTCATATCGAATCTTACATATTCACAAATTAATATTTTTTTGTTGAAAAATTTAAAACATGAAAGCATATAATACAAATATAGAATGAATTTAGAGATTTAAATATAATTTTAAAGTAAAAATATTAAGTAATCTAATAAAATAAAAAATAAAATAAATAAGAACCGGGTACCCGAAAGTAACCGGGTACCCGAAAAAATCATATTTTTTGACCCGGGCCCGACCCGGAAAATGACGGGCCGGGTACCCGACCCGGGTAAAAAAAAATTTCCGAGTAAATACCCGATTATTTGTGTTCGGGTAGTCGGGTCGGGTAGTTCGGGTCGGGTAGTTTTGAACACCCCTACTACCCGGTCTAGAAGAAAGACTGACGTAGAACGTGTTATTAGACAAACTTCTAAAGATTTTTGAATCAACACAACGATCAAAACTTAACAGAACTTTCTTAGTGAAAAATGGAATAGTTTAAAACTTTTTAATCTATTAAACATGCTTAGCTTCGACTATCGATCGTGTATAAATAAACATACCGACATCATTAATAAACCTTACTAGATAAGATCATAGCATATTCTCCAATATTATCAAGGAAAGGTATTTCTCTTTTGAATTCATGATATGATCCCAATTCGGTTACAAACTTACGAGCTAACGTTTAATTACATTTATAGCTTGAAACCAAAATAATAATTTTAGAATCCTTTATGAGTTGAATATAAACAACTTCTTTTTAACTATACAAATAGTGATATTATGTATTTTGATCTACTCAGGTAAGAACTAAGATTCATATCTAAAGATACAATGCCTTCTTTTTAGATACATGATTATCCAACTAACTTATCTAATTAACCATTGAACAATCAATATTATTGGTTAACTCCTTCCCTATTTAAGACTAGCATACATCTCACATCATGGTAGTCGAGCAACTTAAAGCAGCATATAAATGTCTACACAATCATATTAGCAATTATGACTCACTAAAAAGCAGCCAGGAGACATCCAATTCTCATAATAAGCAACACTCATCACAACTAACATGCAAGCATAGAAATAAGCATTCTAAAAACACGTCCAACCTAGCTTAATCATTTGACTACATTATCTTTTTAATATATATAGAATTAACCCTTGTATACGCATGTCATCAAGGTGACCTAGTTCCTTATATTACAATGAAATATTTAATCAATTATTCGATCATGCTAATCATACCAATCATATAGCAAGCAATCATAGAATAATTAGAGGCCCATTACAAAACTTGAACTCTTAAATGACTTATAAACATATGAAAACAACATGAATTGTAATGCACAATGCATTCTTAATAAACTATGTGCCACCATCTAGGAGCTTCTAAGGAATACTCACGAACAACTTGATACTCGTGACCTCATCCGAGCTCAGAGTTCTCACAAATAAGTTCATCCTGAAATGAATTGAAAGGATAGCGTAAGCATAGGCTTAGTGAGGTAGCTTAAAGAAATTAATAGTATAAAATAGTAAACTATCCTTTCCACAAACACTATAGAACCTACTTCTTTCATTAGAAAAAAGTACCAAGATTGGACAAAAATTTAGCCCATTTAAGGTACGCAAGCAATCTTATATGTTTATACAAGGTATTTGTATCAGACATGTACGAACACACACATAGTAATCCCAACTAGCATTTTATTCACATTGTTACTTAGCTTATGATCTATCAATCTAGTTCATGGACAATCAAAATGCTTGTCACATAACGCCTAGTCATATCAAATCACCTTCATGAACTACTCATACGTTTACAAAACACTCCCATGCATATTCGTTTCTATCAAACTATCCATTTAATATATATTCACCTTTTATCATTCCAAATCAGTCTATATATCATGTATACACAACTTGCCATCACCAAAATAATCCATATAGCATGTATACACAATTGATCATCACCAAGATAGTCCATGTTATTCATGTTTAGCCAAAACAATCCATATAGCATGTATATATAATTAATCATCACTAAAATAGTCCATGTTATTCATATTTAACCAAAACGGACCATGTAGCATGTATACTTAATTTATCATCACCAAAACAGTCCATATATCATGTATACACAATTAATCATCACCGAAACAGTACGTGTTATTCATGTTTAACCAAATCAGTCCATATAGCATGTGTACTCAATTTATCACTTCCAAAATAGTCCATATTATTCATGTTTAACCAAGACAGTCCATATAGTATGTTACAATTAGGTGATACTTATTTCACAACGTTTAAACAAACATGTAATTCACTAGGCATTCTATCAAGCATAACATATCATACTTAAATCTTGCTTATCTCACAAGCTATCTAATCATATCATATCATTCTTATAATTTGCTTATCTTATAAGTTATCAAGTCGTAACATATCATAGTTATAGATTTCGTAGTATACAAGATATCGAGTTTAACCCTTTACATGGTTCATGAATTTAATTATTCAATCTTTAAATAGCTCATTTAACATATATAATTTATTTACCAAGTAATTTATTTCACTGTACATACACATAAATCGATAGTAAATCCTTCGATATCAGTCAAACAATTCTCAATTTCATTGATTCATTCTCATATGCATGTTCAAATAGAAACATTTCATATCATTTAGGTAAAGATCAAATGAAACCGATTTAACTTTTCTTAATAGACATATCATATCATACAATTCGATTCTATGCCATACATACTTGTCTTGAAGTAAGAATATCAAATTCATTTAAACTGGGATTTGATCCTTTACTCAACATCAAGATTTTCTCAAACATTTCATAGCTTTTCACAAAGGTATTATTCAATTCTACCCATTGTAAACATAAATACATATTAATTGTCAAATAAGTTACCGTACTTCTTTCTTGAGTAAACATTTTCTTTCATAATCATTTAATATTATAGCCTTGTGAATCGGATTCCAAGTCTAGATACATGAGTCCCCAACTAACTGTCGCCCGTAAAATATATGGTACTCGCAGTATCGGTCAATCCCTCCTACTGTCGCCACATGACCACATACACATCCCTCCTACTGTCGCCCAATAGGGACCAATGTCTCGGACCGTAGTCCACCCTGACACTGAACTCTATGGACTCTATGGCAGGCCAACTATATCTACGACTGACTCGAGACCAAGACTTTACTTTAAACATATTTCATTTCAATAAGTGAGCATAGCTCCATTCAATTTACACAACAATGTGTCATCACCCTTTTCTCAATTAGGGTCTAAGCATAGTCATCATGAGATATTACATCTCTTATCACTTGATCGAAGGCCCTTGGCCAAATTACTTTAATAAGTATTCAAGACTTTTCTCATATAAAGTCATCAACTATTCATATAATCAGACATACCATCTTGCACATTTCATTTATCAATCAATTACATCCATGAATTAATTCGTATATCCATAAGCATTTCATATCACAATGATCATTCAATTACATGCTTTTCAACCAAGATTTCATGATTCAAAGTATTTCTCAAAGAAACACTTACCTTATCTGTAACCCCTAAACCCGGCCTATAAGAAAATACCGAATTTAGAAAGTCACTGTTGAAAACTTTTCCCTCAAGAAATCTAATTTTGAAAATTATACTTTAATTAAAATAAAATAACATAAATTTAATAATAAATATAAATATAAATATCATAATAAATATTCGAATATCTATATAAAATCTCTGAATTAAAATAATAGTAAATGAATGTTAAAAATAATCCCAAAACATAAATAGTCCAAAATTACATTCATGTCCCAAAATAATAAATAGAAATCTGATTAAAATAAAATAGTCTCGTACAGATTAATAAAATAACCGAATAATATTGAGATCCTCCCAGTAACACGTCGCCTAAAGCTCAAAGATATCTGTAAGAGGAAACTATGAGGAGTAAGCTAAAGAGCTTAGTGTGTCTCTAAAGTGCAAGAAAATCGTAGTCATAAAAACATAGTAATATTTTCTTAAAATTCTTTAAAAATATTATAGAATATCACAAACGTAATGCAATGCACCCAACTACGTTCGCAAAAAATGAGGAAGGTTCACATAACCTCCTCCCTACGTCCGCCAATCCGAAGTGGAATTCAACCCGAAGGGTGAAACCACTGAACTTCCTCATTTCAAATCCCAACCCATGCTCATACACATATGATGTTTAAAATTCAAGTTTCATAAAAACCAATTCCATAAATCCAAAATTCCATAAACACAATTCGTAAAGCATAGTCTATAAATCTATAAATCATATATCCGTAAATCCGATGCTTCAGAAATCATAATTAAAACACGTTTTGAAAACCGTATGCATATGATGTCAACCATACAAGCCATAATACATATAATAATCACACAAGGTGTAAAACACCAACACATAAAAAAAATAATATATACATTATTTTTAGCACCAGAAGAAAACACACCTTAAGCGGCAATAGCTCTAACGTCGAGACGAACGCCTCTCACGTTCGGATCTAGTTGAATCGGAACCTATGATATAAAATTCTACATCAGAATCTAACACTATGCCACCAATTAATACTAGTACTAATCTAAAAGAATACTCACGTGTAGTCCTTGTGGTACGTGCACGGTTAGATCGAGCAGGCGAAAGAGGTGGTAGTTCGTCGTCTTTAAAATTAATGTCGTCTAAAACACATATTTAAACTGCATCAAATCTTATATCCAAACCCTTCAAAAAATTAAGGTTGGGCGATGCTAGAAACTCACCCAAGTTTGATTGAAATAAGAAAAATAAAAAAAAGATGTCGAGAGAGAAGGAGATAACGACGTGCGGCTATTGAATTGAAAACAAAATTTAGGGCTGTTGAGGTTTAAATCACCAATTGATGGGTAAATTACATTAGAAGTCATCCCACTATTTAGGAGCTTGCATAATAGCACCCAAGCTTTACTTAATTTATATAATGGTCCCTAAAATTCTAAATTGACTCAATTTAATCCTTTAACAAGAATTAGGTTCCCAAATTCAAATTCCTAAAATTAATTTAGGGTTTTTAACCTAAATTTCCAAAATTTAGGGTTTTAAAATTGGGAAATTTTTGGGGTGTTACACTCTCTCACCCTTAAAAGAAGTTTCGTCCTCGAAATTTTCAGACTTAACGATAGGTCCCTAAAAAACTAGCACAACTTAAATTTCGTCATTCTAGATTCCTTATCGTTCAACATAGAAGTAAAAAAACTAAAAACATCAAAAAT
This sequence comes from Hibiscus tridactylites, assembly GCA_958450335.1. NCBI lineage: Eukaryota > Viridiplantae > Streptophyta > Magnoliopsida > Malvales > Malvaceae > Hibiscus > Hibiscus tridactylites. The sequence continues at coordinate 18,078,136 of OY288289.1, read as the reverse complement.
GTACATGCTATGTCCTCTGGCTCATCATCATAACTCTCGTGAGCTCTAGTCGCGTATACCAAGTCTGGTCGTCTAGCACCTGATCTATTACTTTGTGTAGGTCTTTCTCTACTAGCATTACCTGAAGCAACATGTCTATTCTGACCACTACCTCTAGATGGTGCTTGTACTAGTCTTTGAGATTGCGTCGAAGCCTGGTTAGTACCATGGGCGAGAGGACAATCACTCCGAAAATGCTCTAAAAAACCACATAAGAAACATGCTCCCAACTTCTTTCGACACTCATCACTATGTCGTTTGTTACAGTAAGAACATATTGAAAAAGAGTGAGAACTTGTCGAACCACCTATACTAGCGGTCGAAACAATAGAAATCACTGGTCTAGCTCTAGAGTAATCCAGATGGTCAGACTCCTCTATGGCCCTCTTTCTAGATTGATTCCCTTGATTGTGCTGAACAGATGCAATCGGTTGCTTACTAACTTGATTGGTTCCCATAGATTCTTGTTGTTTCTTCTGTGCGTCAATCCGCTCAGCAGTCCTAGCCCGCTGAGTAATATCTTTATACACTATATCCAAATGCAAGGCGACACCAGTCTTAATCGAAGGTTGTAACCCTTTTAGAAACTAGTCACATTTTTCTTTCTCTGTGGTCATTAACCCTGGAACATACTGAATCCGCTTCATAAACTCTATCTCATAATCATTTACGATCATGTCATTCTGCTCTAAATTCATGAAATCATGTTGGCACTGTGCTAAGTACTCTGGTCCAACATAACAATCTCGAAATGACTGTCAAAAATAATCCCAAGAGATATGACTGGCTGAAACAACATTTTCCTCAGCCTTCCACCATTTCTGAGCTTCACCTTGCAGCAATGATACAACAGCTCTAAGCTTCCGATCAACGAGATAATCCATCTCAACAAACAAACATTGAAGCTTCTTCAACCAATATTCTGCATCCACCGGATTTGTACTCGTCTTCCCATCAAACATTGTCATCCCGGAAGCTAAGAACTCAGTACAAATAGGTCTCCTAACACCTTCAGACTGGCAGAGGTAACGAAGCAACTCACTATAAACTGTAACAGTATCTAAGCCATCAGTCTCACTATCCCTAGAATCATGTGAACCATCATTTCTATTCTATTGAACAGGTGGATTCCTACCACTAGTATGCTGAGCTCTAGTTTGATCCTCAGGTTGCTCATCCCCACCATCATTATGAATCTCATTCTCATTCCCATTTTCTGTTTGGTCAATAAGGGCGATTGATCACTCTCTAAAGCAGCGGTACGACCTCGACCACGTCCTCGGCCACGACCGGTCACTAATCTAGAACTCCTACGTGGTGGCATAGTAGTCTATCTACAAAAATGAATTAATCCTAAAGTTAGAGTTGGTACTTGGAGTCTCTATTCAAAACACATCTTTAATTATTTAAAAATAATAAACTTATCAGAAAATCCCATTTTCCCCAAAACATTTAATGTGCATGCAAAAATTATTTTCGGCTTAAATGCAACCCCCTAAACCCGACCCAAGGGTTATGGGTTGAATCTAGGAAGTCAGGTTGAAAATGTGTCCCTCAAGTAAGATGCTTATTAGGTTTTGAAAATTAAATACTTAAATTATTACTTAAAACAATGTCGTTTCACATTAAATTCCACTTTTCAAAGCGCAACCGTATAAAAAACAACACAAAATAAGTCATCAAAATATCCGATTAAAATTCTCATGCATACTAAAACAGTTGAAAAATCCCAAATCAAAATATAAGTATCCGATTTACATAAAGTTCCCAAATAATAAAATAACTGATATAAAACTGAAAATCTAAAATGTTCATACTAAAAACTGTAAATAGTCTGAGAAAAAGTGGTCCTCCAAGTACCGAATTCCTATGTCTAAGAAACTGAAATAGAAGCTAAGGAGGAGTCAGTTATTAAGCTCACTGTGTCTCTAAGGTGCATCAGACAGAAAATCACAAGAATCATATAGTCAACATAGTCATTCCAACAGTCAATCGAATATACAGATATGCAAAGCACGATGCACCTAAATCTATGTCATGAACTCATCTACATCACCGTCTGAAGAGTAAGGTTCCCCTGAACCACTCTCTACATCGTCATCATCCGAAGTGGAACTCAGCCCGAAGGGTGAAACCACTGATCCGAAGTGAAATTCAACCCGAAGGATGAAACCACTAAACTTCTGCCGTACATTTTCCCACCCGAATGATATGACATGAATGTTCCAACTCCAATCCGAATGCAACATCATTAGTCCGAAAATGCATGAGCATTTAGTCCAAAAATGCATGAGCATTTTGTCTGATAATTATTGTTCAGATTTCGATATATGATGCTTAACAGAATGACATACAACATATCACATAGCTCAGATCACAACATATTTCACATGGCAACAACATATTTCACAGTCAAACATCACACAACAACAACACATATAGTATAGCACAAGCAGAGAACACACCTTAGCCAAAGCAAACTTAACCTACTGAAAGACGCACTTTCCACGACCAATAGTACTAGGTCCAACTGTATCATAACCTACGAGAATAATCCTATGTTAACACTATTTCTATCGACTATAACAATGGTTCGACGAGATTTCGAATAAGTAATAATATTTGTTTAGCTACCACCACAAAATTGGTTGAGTTGACACTAGAATATAAAACCGAAGTATCAAAATGTAGAAGTATTCAAAATAAATTCCCATATATAATTTAAAACCTCAATGACCAAAGTTTTAAACTTTGAACCCATCTTACCCTATAATCCATAATTTCAAAACTGGAGTTGAAATATACATATAATATACATTAAAACAGTACCCTTATATATATTTATAAAGATGTTTCGGCATATTTATGAATATTATATATACAATAAACAATATGTATAAATATGATTAAAATTTATATGGATATAGGTTAATAAAACTAAAGAATATATGAATATATATACGTGTGTGTATGAAGAAATCATTAAAAACTTCTTTATTGTTTATATAAAATAATTAGTATTGCTATTATTTTATAGGAGAACACAATACAAGAAAATAAAGATTAAACATATATACATGTTCTTTCAAGTTATAACAAACGAATGAATTAAAGCATGATTTTGAAGCGGAGAAATCAGCCTTACCATGAATCTTAATTCAGATTCGCCTCATGACTCTGATTCGGCAAAAAGGACAATATGATGCAGATTCTATGGAACAAAAGTTAGGGTTTTCGGAAAGAAATAGGGTTTGACGTTTTACATTATGCGGAAAATATAATTTTTTAGACCACATATTTATAGGTTAATAAAGCATTGATTTTGGCGTGAGCAAAGAGAATTAGAATTTAAATGGTTAATCACACGCGTCCTTAAAGATTTCAAATAATTACCGAATAATTTTTTGATCTTTCAAAAATTACGGTTTTAAAATTCAAATTTATTCTCGAGTTTAGAAATTTAAAAAGAATTAAAATTTAGATATTTTCAAAAATTACCAAAAATTAAGGTTTAAGAAAAAATTAAAAATTTTAAAATCAGAATTTTCAATTTGGGTTGAAATTCGGGGTGTTACAATTCTCCCCTCCCTAAAAGAAATTTTGTCCTTAAAATTTTTAAATTTAACAACTCTCAAAAGCGCGAATGTTCAGATAAAAACTCAAAAGAGTATTTTAGATCAGGTTATGAATGGAACCACATATTTTTTCAAATATGCTTAAAATTTAAATTCATAAGAATGGGTATGGTCACGGTCGTGCGTTTGATTTATTCTAGTTCATATCTTTGATTAGAGTTTGGGTTAAGATCATCTCTAAAGGTTACTTAAAAGAATTATTCCATAGATTCACATGGTTCAAAAGTATACCTATTGATACAACAAGGTGGGAAGATTGCGAGTAGTTCTATATATGGAGTCGTAGTCACTATCTAACGAGTACTCATCCTTCATAATTCTCAATCCATACGACACACGCTTAAGTCTAGAATTCCTACAAACTAGCATAGTAAACTGTATACTAAAAAGACAACACTTCTAGAATAAGATTTGGTATTGAAGTCTCAGATGATAACATGATTTAAAATATCGAAAAAAAATACCCAATAAGATAGTATATTTTTCAAAAAAAATTCATTTACCCAAAATATTTTAAATGCATGCAAAAATTCTTTTTTTAATTGAAAACATTTTTTTTAAACTTTTCTATGTGAGCCTCACAGTCCGAGGGTTGAACTTAGGCTATGATACCACTAAATGTAACCCCTAAATCCGACTAGAAGAAAATACTGAATTTAGGAAGTCACCGTTGAAAACTTTTCCCTCAAGAAATCTAATTTTGAAAATTATACTTTAATTAAAATAAAATAACATAAATTTAATAATAAATATAAATATCATAATAAATATTCGAATATCTATATAAAATCTCTGAATTAAAATTATAGTAAATGAATGTTAAAAATAATCCCAAAACATAAATAGTCCAAAATTACATTCATGTCCCAAAATAATAAATAGAAATCTGATTAAACAAAAATAGCCTCGTACTGATTAATAAAATAACTGAATAAAATTGAGATCCTCCAAGTAACACGTCGCCTAAAGCTCAAAAATATCTGTAAGAGGAAACTATGAGTTAGTAAGCTAAAGAGCTTAGTGTGTCTCTAAAGTGCAAGAAAATCATAGTCGTAAAAACATAGTAATATTTTCTTAAAATTCTTTAAAAACATGATACAATATCACAAACGTAATGTAATGCACCCAACTACGTCCGCCAAAAATGAGGAAGGTTCCCATAACCTCCTCCTTATGTCCGCCAATCCGAAGTAGAATTCAACCCGAAGGGTGAAACCACCGAACTTCCTCCTTTCAAATCCCAACCCATGCTCATACACATATGATGTTTAAAATTCAAGTTCCATAAAAACCAATTCTATAAATCCGATATTCCATAAACATAATTCGTAAATCATAGTCTATAAATCCATAAATCATATATCCGTAAATCTGATGTTTCTTAAATCATAATTAAAACACGTTTTGAAAACCGTATGCACATGATGTCCACCATACAAGCCGTAATACATATAATAATTACACAAGGTGTAAAACACCAACACATAGAAAAATAATATATACATTATTTTTAGCACCAGAAGAAAACACACCTTAAGCGGCAATAGCTCTAACGTCGAGACGAACACCTCTCACGTTCGGATCTAGTTGAATCGGAATTTATGACATACAATTTTACATTAGAATCTAACACTATGCCACCAATTAATACTAGTACTAATCTAAAAGAATATTCACGTGTAGTCCTTGTGGCGTGCACGATTAGATCGAGCAAGCGAAAGAGTGTGAAACAAATATTTTAATTTTGATATAACTAAAAACCTAAGGACTAAATTGAAATTGTCAAAATGAATTTTAAGTCCTCAAAATATCCCCATATAATTTTAAGATTATGCCCAAGTTAAAAACAAAGTTTTTTCAAATATTTTTCTAAGTGTTTAAAGCCAAAACAGTGATTTTCAAGTCTATGTTTCGAAACGGCCCTAAGGCGTTTTGAAACGTTTTCATCACTGACAACCCCTGTTCCGAAACGTGTATCGAAACGGCTTAAGAACACTTGAACCCGTTTCGAAACGGTCTCACACGTTTCGAAACTGTTCTTCATGTTTGATTTGAAAAAGCATAACGGTTGCAATATTTTTAACTGAATATTTAAAGATAAATAGGGTGTTTCGAAATGGGCTAAGGTTGTTTCGAAACGACCCTTGACAGTAGCAAATCCGTTTCGAAACGAAGCCAAGCGTTTCGAAACATTTCTTAAGTTTAAATTGAAAAACTTGACCGTTGAAGTTGTTTTTAACTGATTTTCTGAAAATCGTTAGGGTGTTTCGAAACGGGCTAAGACTGTTTCGAAACGACCCTTGACAGTGGCAAACGTGTTTCGAAACGGCACTAAGGCGTTTCGAAACGGGCTCTTAAATGCACCCCAACGGCTCTTTCTATTTTAGTCTGTTCCGAAACAGGTACCCGCGTTTCGGAACGGGTTGTTGCAGACTGCATTTGTGGTGGAGAGATAACATCCCCAACGGCTCTATTAATGAGTGCAACAACCACAACGGTTAGAAATCAATGAGAAGGTATAAAAGAGACCTCAAAAAGCTCCAGCAACAACTATTGATCTTCAAGAAAACACCTATTCATCAAATCCAAGCAATTGCGCCAAAATTCCTATTTGTCTAGAAATCCCAATTGTAATCTTCATTCATATTTTGTTCAATTGGGTTGAGTGCTTGTATTGGGGCTATCATTTGTATTGAGAGATACCTTATTAGCCATCAAATTTCTTTGTTCACTTGTGTGAGGATTGGGTTGATTTTTGGGTAGAAAAATCAACCGAAATTGTAAAGGTTGCCCCCTTGTCCTAGAAAAGGGGAAGAGCAATTAGTGGAATTGTTGCAAATCCTTAGTGAAGCTAAAGTAGTGGATGTAGAGTTCATTTGGAACTTGAACCACTCTAAATCCCTTGTCTATTATTTTCAATTTGCAATTTCCACCACAAAACCTTTAAATTTCCAATTCACCCCCTCTTGGTCAATATCGATCTTGCGATCCACTCAGCAAATGGTATCAGAGCCTAACTCTTTGAGTATTAACAACCACAAGAGGAGTTCCTTGGAAGAGTGTGATCATCAAAATATCAAGAGATGACTTCAACCTCCGGTTACAGCATGTATGAGTCACAATCCACTACAAAGCCTCCCTTCTTCAACGGTGATAACTATTCTTTTTGGAAGAATAGAATGCGTCTATTCATCAAGTCAAATGACTATCTAGTGTGGGATGTCATTGAAGATGGGCCATATATTCCATTGAAGCAAGATGGTGAAGGCAAGATGGTTTTGAAAAAGAAAGTGGAGATGAGCGAAGAGGAGAGGAAAAAGATTCAAGTAAATGATAAAGCTCTCCACATGTTATTTTGTGCTTTCGGTCCGGACATCTATTCAAAGGTCTCATCAATTGAAAATGCCAAAGAAGTGTGGGACACTCTTGAGACTACTTATGAAGGCACCAATGATGTTAAAGAAACTAAGATTGGAATTCTCAATCTTAGTTATGAAAATTTCAGGATGGAGCCCGATGAGACGGTGTCAAAGATGTTTGATCGTTTCTCCACGATTGTCAATGGTCTAAAGGGCTTTGGAGAGATCATACCGGAAGACAAGCTTGTCCGGAAGCTACTCTATTCACTTCCCGAGTCTTGGGATGGGAAGAGAACCGCCATCATTGAAGCAAAGAATCTGAAAACTTTGAAGCTTGATGAGCTTGTGGGTTCTCTCCTTACTCATGAGATTATGAAGCAAGGAAGGGAAGATGAGAAGAAGAAAGAAGAGAAAAGGGTAGAGAAGCTTGAGGTTGAGAAGAAGAAGAAGATGGGAATAGCTCTCAAGGCTAAAGCTTCACAATATGATGAGAGTTCATCTAGTGAGGAGGATGAACTTGAAGAATTGGCTATGATAGCCAAACGATTCTCACGCTTTATGAGGTCCAACCGGGGAAGAAAAATCCAAAGGAAGATGGACTTCAAGAGCAAGAACAAAGATGAAGAAAGGGATCCTATCATTTGCTTTGAGTGTAAACAACCCGGCCACATACGTTCGGAGTGCCCTCAACTCAAGAAGAAGGGCTTTGAGAAGAAGAAGAAGCTCAAAGCCAAGCTTGCTAGTTGGAGTGATGAGGAGTCATCGGAGGATGACGAACAAGAAGTGGCTAATCTTTGCCTCATGGAACTTGAGGAAGATTCCTCCATGGTAACCTCTAACTCATCTACTTTAGATTATGAAGAATTAAATGATGCATATGATGAGTTCAAGAGGTATATGATGAATTAGTTGAGAAATATAAGGAGTCGGTCATTAGGAATAAAAAGATTATTCTAGAGTTAAATGAGAAAAATGACTCTCTTACTCAAACTAATTCTAAATTTGAGAAAAATATATTAGAATTAAAAGATGAACTAAAATTCTTTCAAGATGAAAATGTTGATCTTAATAATCTTTTATCTCAATGTAATTGTGAACACCAAAAGGTGTTGGGTGAGCTAAATGAGCTCAAAAAGTCTTTAAAAATGTTGGTAGTGTCAAGCATGAAGTAGGAGAATCCTCTAGAACACACCAACCTAAGAAAAAGACTAACTACTACAAACAAGGTAGCTACCCTAGACATAATAGAGCTAAAAGAATTAGAAGTGTATGGGTTCCTAAAGAACTTGTTAAATATAATAATATTATTGCTATGTCATCTTGGATTCCTAAGGGAACCAAGGTTTTGGGAGCTAACACTCATGGACCCAAAATGATTTGGGTACCAAAAACCAAGGTTTAATATCTTTGTTTGTAGGGGGAGCATTGCTACAAGGCCAAAGCACAAAGTCAAAACTCATGGTACCTTGATAGTGGATGCTCGAGGCACATGACCGGAGACAAGAGTAGATTCATGGATCTAAAGCCAAAAAGTGGAGGAGTAGTAACATTTGGTGACAACTCCAAATGTCACATTAAAGGTATTGGCTCCATAGGTAATCACTCCACTATTCTCATTGAAAATGTATTATATGTCGATGGTCTTAAACACAATTTATTGAGCATAAGTCAATTGTGTGATAAAGGATTTAATGTTTTGTTTGATAAAAATGGATGCAAAATTGTAGACATTAAATCTAATAATATTATGCTCATAGGTCATCGCATAGGGAATATATACATGGTGCATCTAGATGACATTCATACATCTCATGCATGCTTAGTTGCTCAAAATGAAAATGATGCATGGTTGTGGCATAGGAAGCTAGGACATGCTAGCATAAGTGTTTTGGAAAAACTAGTCTCTCTAAATCTAGTTAGAGGTTTACCCAAGATAAAATTTTCAAATGATAAAATTTGTGATGCATGCTTAAAAGGTAAACAACATAGGTCTTCCTTTAAATCCATTAATGATGTTTCTACTAGTAGATGCTTACAACTAATCCACATGGATTTATTTGGGCCAATTAGGACTATGAGCTTGGGTGGTAAGTCTTATGATTTTGTGCTCGTTGATGATTTTTCTAGATATACTTGGGTTCTCTTTTTAAGTACTAAAGACGAGGCTTTGGAAAAATTCATCACATTTTCAAAATTAACCCAAAAAATCATCACATCTTTTATTTGGGCCAATTAGGACTATGAGCTTGGGTGGTAAGTCTTATGCTTTTGTGCTCGTTGATGATTTTTCTAGATATACTTAGGTTCTCTTTTTAAGTACTAAAGACGAGGCTTTGGAAAAATTCATCACATTTTCAAAATTAACCCAAAATGATCTTCAACTTATAATTTCACATATTAGAAGTGATCATGGAACCGAGTTTCAAAATTTAGGGTTTGAAGATTTTTAAATGAAAATGGTATTAGCCATAACTTTTCGACTCCTCGAACTCCTCAACAAAATGGGGTAGTTGAGAGGAAAAATAGAACTTTACAAGAAATGGCTAGAACTATGCTTTGTGAAAACAATTTACCTAAATATTTTTGGGCGGAAGCCACAAACACCGCTTGCTATATTGTAAATCGAGTAATGATTAGACCAATTTTAAAGAAAACACCTTATGAGATTTTAAAATCTAAAAAGCCTAACATTAGCTATTTTCACCCTTTTGGTTGCAAGTGTTTTGTTTTAAATAATGGAAAAGACAACTTAGGTAAATTTGATGCAAAAAGTGATGAAGCCATTTTTATAGGTTACTCTTTAACCTCTAAAGTCTATCGAGTATTTAACAAAAGAACTTTAGTAGTAGAAGAATCTATTCATGTTGTATTCGATGATAACCTCCTTCCTAGGAAGGATTCTTGTGATGATGATGATGTAGGAATCATAAATGCCTTTGATGGAGGTCAAATTTCAAAGGATGATGAGATTCCAACAAAAGAAGAGGACACACAAGATCCACCTCTTGAAGCCTTGAAGGACTTGGCTGTTGAGGAAAAGGAAGTGAGCTACCCAAGGGAGTTGAACTATGTCAAAGATGGTGAAATCTTGGGTGATCCATCCAAGGGGGTAACCATCCGTTCTTCTCTTAGATTAATGAACCATGTTGCATTTATCTCATGCATAGAGCCTAAAAATATAAAAGAAGCATTGAAAGATGATTTTTGGATTATGGCTATGCAAGAAGAGTTAAATCAATTTGAGAGAAGTAATGTTTGGACATTAGTTGATAGGCCTAGTAATCAATCTAGAATAGGAACTAAATGGGTCTTTAGGAACAAGCTAGATGAGAGTGGTAACATTGTAAGAAATAAAGCTAGACTTGTAGCACAAGGTTACACTCAAGAAGAGGGAATAGATTTTGATGAAACCTATGCACCCGTAGCTAGAATGGAAGCCATTAAGATGTTGCTTGCATATGCATGTTATCATAATTTCAAGCTTTTTCAAATGGATGTTAAAAGCGCATTTTTAAATGGTTTTATAAATGAAGAAGTGTATGTGGAACAACCACCGGGTTTTGAAGATTCAAAATTTCCAAATCATGTTTTCAAACTTATCAAAGCTCTTTATGGTTTAAAACAAGCTCCTAGAGCTTGGTATGAAAGACTTTCAAATTTTTTGATTGAAAAAGGAAAGGTGAACACTACACTTTTTATAAAAATGTATAAAAATGACATCTTAGTAGTTCAAATTTATGTTGATGATATTATTTTTGGTTCTACTAATGAATGTCATTGTCAAGAGTTTGCTAAGTTAATGCAAGGTGAATTTGAGATGAGCATGATGGGGGAGCTCTCATTCTTTTTGGGACTCCAAATCAAGCAAAAGAAGGATGGCACCTTCATCAGCCAAGCAAAATACATAAAGGATATGCTCAAGAAGTTTGGCTTGGAGAATGCAAAGCCTCAAGCCACTCCTATGAGCTCATCTACAAAGCTTGACAAAGATGAAGGAGGTAAGTGTGTTGACTCTAAGCTTTATCGTTCTATGATTGGATCTTTGCTTTACCTTACCGCAAGTAGACCGGATATCTTGTTTAGTGTTTGCTTGTGTGCTTGGTTTCAAGTTAGTCCTAGAGAGTCTCACCTTATAGCCGTTAAGAGGATCTTTAGGTACCTTAGAGATACTCCTTGTTTAGGTCTTTGGTATCCTAGAGACTCTACCTTCAACCTTCATGCTTACTCGGATGCGGATTATGAGGGTTGCAAAATTGATAGGAAAAGTACTTCAGGAACTTGTCAATTCTTAGGTAGTATGCTTATATCTTGGTTCTCTAAGAAACAAAATAGTGTAGCCTTATCTACCGCCGAAGCCGAGTACATATCTTTAGGGAGTTGTTGTGCTCAATTCCTTTGGATGAAGCAACAACTCTTAGATTATGGAATTAAAGTTGAAACCATACCCCTAAAATGTGACAACACTAGTGCAATATGTTTAACAAAAAATCTCATCCAACACTCTAGAACCAAACACATAGAAATAAGGCATCATTTCATTAGAGATCATGTCCTTAAGGAAGATGTGGTTATAGAGTACGTAGATACCTTGAATCAATTAGCGGACATATTTACAAAACCCTTAGACAAAGAGCGTTTTTGGTCTCTTAGGAGAGAGTTAGGTCTAGCTAGCCTATCTTGACCTTTTAGAACCTCTTTTGTGATTAAATATGCTTTATCTTGTGAAATTCCATGTTTGTATGCTTAGTCTCCTAATTTCATCCATGCTTATAGCTAGGGGGAGTATGTTTATGTTTGAATATGCTTTGCTTGCTCATTCATGACATTTATGCATGTTAGGCCTAAGAAAAATGAATTTTTCTGCACTTTTAGAGCCTCATCTGCACTTCCAGGGCCATGTGTATCGAAACGGGTGACCCTGTTTCGATACGGATACCTTAAATCCGGTTTTGAGAGAAGGGTGTTTCGAAACGCCTCTAATGCGTTTCAAAACGATTTGGCTATTGCCAAGGGGTGTATCGAAACGTGTTTCGATACGGGTCAACAGGGCTTCGATACGCTCAACACCGTATCTAAACGGTCAGCCTATGGTCTCAAAACGGTCAAACCCTAGTCGTCCCGTTTCGTAACAGTCTTGACCGTTCCGAAACGGCATCGCAGATTGCTTTATTTAGGGCTTTTAATGTTAAAATTCTACTTTTTATCAAACTCTTAAAAACCCTAAACCGCCTCCCTCTCTATAAATACCCTCTCAAACTCTTTATTTTTCACAAAATTGTGAGGGGTTTTACTCTTAAACTCAAATCTAAGCAAGTTTCATTAACATCGTGCAAGGATTTTCATCGAATCATCCAAAATCCCTAACTAAGGTATTTTTCTCTTTTTTTTTTATTTTTTTAATTTATGTTCGAATCTTAGGTTAGAAAATTGTAATTTTGTATAAATTATATGTTTTCCTTTGTGGGTTTTCCATATCTTGTAAACAATTTTCAAAATCTCAAAATTTTTTATTCGAATATAAAAATTTTCAGTCATATTTTTCTTTACTGTTTTTATTTTCTTTTATTTTGTTTCAAAAACCTAAGTGAGATTTATTATTGGATTGATTTTAATATCAATGCATACACTTAATTCAAAATATACTTGCTTAATGTTTTTAGATGGTGGAACAAGCTAACAAAAAGCGTAAGCCGTTCAAACCGGTGATTCGAGCATTCGTCCGAATCTTGCTCTGCTTTTTCAGAAATCCCTTAAAACTAATGAGATGCGAGCTCACTTCACTTATGTCAAGGATTTCGAAGTTTGTAGAGAACGTGTCATTGATCTTGATTTCCTCAATTCCGAGCGTTTCTTATTCTGATATCTCGAACGTTTGAGTGAGTGGAATCTTCTCTTTTTGTTGAGCATTCCGGATATTCGCTACAAACATATGGTACTCCTTTTTTACTCTAATGCTCGTTTTATTCATGATGAGACCAAAACCGAGATTATTAGAATTGAATCCTTCATATTGGGTAAAACGTTTGTTGTTGATATTGCTCTCTTGGAATCATCTTTCAAACTTAAAGATGAAGGTCTTGAGGATGAACGTCACTTTGGCACTTTCACCGGTCTGGCACTTACTTTGGATGTACATGATCATTTTCTTCACTTGATGGTCTCGTGGTTCCTTCGACCTTCCAGAGGTAAATACTCTCACATCCGTCAAGTTGATCATTTTTGGCTTGAATGTTTTCCGTAGAGGTGAGCGCCCTAATGTGCCTAAGATTATTTTTGCCGAGATGGTCAATAATGTTAAGCTTATTGACACAAGTGAGTTGAAGTCTTTTACCTATGGCACAATCTTAAGCTACATCTTTAATGACCTTGGTATCGATTGTACCTACGACTCTCCGGAACCTCGCAAGTCCAAGATTGGTGAGTCCTCTCTACGCAAATCCGGGTTTCGCTATTTGAATGATGTTTGGGAAAGGGTTGATAGAAAAGCTCCTCCTCCCGTTGCTCCTCCACTGCCAGTTCAAGTTGGAAGCAATGAAGCCCTCACGGCTCTCATTACCGAGCGGTTCAATGCTTTGGATACTCGCATTGCTTCGGGTTTTAATGTTATGGACAATCGCTTGAAAAATGTTGAGGATCGCCTTCATACTCTTGAGACTTCCCATTCAAACTTGGATTTGTCCTTCTCTACTCTCTATGGGCAATGGACGAAGTTTCACCGTTCTCAAGTCAAGAGCGACGATGAGACTTCCGATGATGATGACGAGGCCTAGGATCTTCATATCATATCATATCATATTATCTATGCATTTTAGGATTAAGATTGCCTCTTTATGTCTTATTATGTTTTAGGAACCTATGCTTTTGATCTTTTGTTTGGGATTTTATTATGAACTTAATGTTAGTTTATGTTTTGGATATTTTGATATTATGAATTAATATTATGGTTGCTTATTAATGCTTATTGGTACTAATCCTTTGTCTTCTCTATGAGCTTTCATTAGTCTTTTTGATCTAACAAAAAGAGGGAGAAGAAATTTAAGAGCCACAAACTAAAATTCGTTTTAAATTTTTAAAAGGTTTTTTAAAGCTTTACAACTTGGATTTCAAGTCAAACATTTTTTAACTTTAAAAACCTATCTTAAATTAAGGGGGAGTTAGGATTTTTTTTAAACTTTCAAAATTCTTAAAAATTCTAACTTTGGTTTTGTTATATCAAAAATGGGGAGATTGTGAAACAAATATTTTAATTTTGATATAACTAAAAACCTAAGGACTAAATTGAAATTGTCAAAACGAATTTTAAGTCCTCAAAATATCCCCATATAATTTTAAGATTATGCCCAAGTTAAAAACAAAGTTTTTTCAAATATTTTTCTAAGTGTTTAAAGCCAAAACACTGATTTTCAAGTCCCTGTTTCGAAACGGCCCTAAGGCGTTTCGAAACGTTTTCATCACTGCCAACCCCTATTCCGAAACGTGTATCGAAACGACTTAAGAACACTTGAACCCGTTTCGAAATGGTCTCACATGTTTCGAAACTGTTCTTCATGTTTGATTTGAAAAAGCATAACGGTTGCAATATTTTTAACTGAATATTTAAAGATAAATATGGTGTTTCGAAACGGGCTAAGGCTGTTTCAAAACGACCCTTGACAGTAGCAAATCCGTTTCGAAACGAAGCCAAGCGTTTCGAAACATTTCATAAGTTTAAATTGAAAAACTTGACCGTTGAAGTTGTTTTTAACTGATTTTCTGAAAACTGTTAGGGTGTTTCGAAACGGGCTAAGACTGTTTCGAAACGACCCTTGACAGTGGCAAACGTGTTTCGAAACGGCCCTAAGGCGTTTTGAAACGGGCTCTTAAATGCACCCCAACGACTCTTTCTATTTTAGTTCATTCCGAAACAGGTACCCCGCGTTTCGAAATGGGTTGTTGCAGACTGCATTTATGGTGGTGAGATAACATCCCCAACGGCTCTATTAATGAGTGCAACAACCACAACGGCTAGAAATCAATGAGAAGGTATAAAAGAGACATCAAAAAGCTCCAGCAACAACTATTGATCTTCAAGAAAACACCTATTCATCAAATCCAAGCAATTGTGCCAAAATTCCTATTTGTCTAGAAATCCCAATTGTAATCTTCATTCATATTTTGTTCAATTGGGTTGAGTGCTTGTATTGGGGTTATTTGTATTGAGAGATACCTTATTAGCCATCAAATTTCTTTGTTCACTTGTGTGAGGATTGGGTTGATTTTTGGGTAGAAAAATCAACCGAAATTGTAAAGGTTGCCTCCTTGTCCTAGAAAAGGGGAAGAGCAATTAGTGGAATTGTTGCAAATCCTTAGTGAAGCTAAGGTAGTAGATGTAGAGTTCATTTGGAACTTGAACCACTCTAAATCCCTTGTCTATTATTTTCAATTTGCAATTTCCGCCACAAAACCTTTAAATTTCCAATTCACCCTCTCTTGGTCAATATCGATCTTGCGATCCACTCAACAAAGAGGTAGTAGTTCGTCGTCTTCAAAATCAATGTCGTCTAAAACACATATTTAAACTGCATCAAATCTTATATCCAAACCCTTCAAAAAATTAAAGTTGGGTGATGCTAGAAACTCACCAAAGTTCGATTGAAATAAAAAAAATAAAAAAAAAATGTCGAGAGAGAGGGAGATAACGACGTGCAGCTATTGAATTGAAAATAAAATTTAGGGTTGGTGAGTAGGGCTGTACACGAACCAAACGTTCAGCGAACCGTTCGTGAACTGTTCTGTTGAGTGTGTAAAAGTTCTATTATTTACACCCTTTTTAACCCATATTTCTGCTGCATTCAAGCATCATTGCATTGCATTTAGGTTAGTTTTCAGTAAAACATCACAAATATGTAAAAGGCACGGATTCTACTAAAAATGGCTGATTTTGCAGGTTGCTGCCATCGTAGACGGAGAAGGCAGACGCAGGGCAGAGAAGCAAAAGAGCTGAACTGGACAAGCAGACGACAAGGACGAAGCTGCCATGGAGCTGTCGTGACAGCAACCTTATGAAGAGGAAAAGTAAAGTGGACCTCGATAGATAGAGAAAAATCTGTTCGTCTGTCGTGTGAAAGCCAAATATTTTTCCAAGCCCCGGATCAAAAGATATGACAAGCCAAAGCTCAAAGAGAAGAAATCCCTAGAAACAAGGATGGCGGCTGCAAAGTAGGAACTTTAGAGATTAAGTCTTTATTAGAATCTTACTTTTAATTAAAGTTGTAATCCTTGTTACCTTAGAATACTTGAGCCCAAAGCTTATATAAGGGCATAGATTTTAACCTAGGGGATATCACACATCATACCCCATAACCGACAACCAAAACCCCTCCGCCGTTTACCCGACGTTTACCCGTCACTGACATGTTCTAAATTCCCCCTAGGGCCACGGGTTGTTTTGTAAAGTAGTTGCAAGGGTTGTTTTGTTTTAGGATTTTCCAAGTTCAATAAAATAAACTTCAAGTTCTCTTATTTTGGTTTTAATATCTTGCAAGAGCATCGGGAGAGCATTGTGAGGTTATCTATTTACTTAGCATCGGGAGAGTTAAGTATACGAAAGAGATAAGAGCAAGTTCTCTAGTTTATAGTTGAACTATCTCGTACCTAGGGATAGGGCGAGGTTAAGTGGCTAAGGAAGAATTCATACACATCGGTGTTCATCCTTCGATTCACGCCGGGAGGTATCATCAAGACGTGATCATCGACAGACTTGGACATAGGAATAGGCCAAGGCAGATCTGGGATTCTTGCCAAACTTGAAGTACGGAGTTGGTGTGTTCGCTGCCGCGACAGCCAACGGACAGCCGCTGCGACAGGTGCTGCCGCAACGGGCGCGACGACTGAACTGGAGTTCCTAAGCAATCCAATACCTGCATTACTAAGCAATTCAATACCAGCCCATTCTCTCTATCTTGATAATTCTACTCTTTTATTTAAGTTTACTTTATTATTCTCGTGACAACTCTTAATTATTTCTTTACTTCGTGCAGTGAAATAAGGTGAAGCTATTAGCTCAATCCCTGTGGAGACGATATCCGATACTTCGTATCACTTTACTACTTGCGTCGTGTACACTTGCACTACAATTGCGATAGACTATTTTACACGCAACAAGTTTTTGGCGCCGTTGCCGGGGATTGGCAACATAACTACACCTTTCTTTTATTGCACTTTCGTTTTTGTTTTTATTTTCGTTTTTGTTTTTGTTTTTTATTTTTATTTTTCTTTAATTTTTCTTTTGTGCTTTCAACTCTCGCTTTTCACGAGGTTTTCTTGTTTATGCGTAGATCTAAAAGAGGCAAAGACCCTGAGTATAAATTAGATCCGGAAATCGAACGTTCCTTAAATCTCAAGAAACAACTTCGCCACCTTTTAGCAAGAAACGAGTACCTTGAGGAACAGCTAGAGAAGATGGCCCACGTTGGAAAAGACCCGCCTGTCGGCGAAGTTATACAACCTGTCGATAACCCTGCCGCCGACAGACGACGATCCTGTCGTGACTACATGCTGAACGATCATGTAGAACTGGAGACCACGCTGCCGGATATTGATGTTGACAACTTCGAGCTTAAACCTGTCATGTTTAGTATGATCAACAATGCCGGGCAGTTTAGTGGTGCTGTGACAGAAGATGCTAGGGAGCATCTCAAAACGTTCCAGGAGATCTGTGGTTCGTTTAGACTACCAGGAGTTAGTCCGGAGATACTAAGACTTCGGTTATTTCCCCATTCATTGAGGGACAGAGCTAAAACTTGGTGGAATAAACTTACGCCGGGTTTAATTAGAACTTGGGCAGATTTATCTCGTGAATTCTTATCTCGTTTTAATCCTTCGCATTTATCTGAGCGATTACGTAACGAAATTGCTACTTTTCAACAGGAAGATGACGAGTCGATGCACGAGGCCTGGGACGGATTTACTACTCTTCTACGGAACTGCCCAATGCATGGATTTCCCTTATGGAATCAGGTAACTAAATTCTATAATGCTGCCAACTTACAAACTCGCATTCGAATTGATTCTGCAGCAAACGGATTATTATTGGATAAAGATCCAGACGAGGCATTGCAAGTTTTGAAAAATCTGGCCAAGAATGAGGAGCAGTTTCCGACAGCTAGAAGAGGGGGTAAACGGGTACTTGCTGTCAAGGACTATGAGGCCGACATCACTATGAAATCAGAGGTAGCATTCCTTACTAAAGCAATGAAACGGTTATTGAATGAAGATGAATTACAAGGATTTGCTGTCGAGGAAGTTTGTACTATCTGTGAGGGAAATCATAGTCAGGATGAGTGCCCAATACAAATAGAAGAGGGAAAATATGTTGGAAATTACAAGCCAAATTATAATTCCAACAATTACAATCCCAATTGGAGGAAGGATCCCAAATTTTCTTGGAGTAATCCTAACAATGCCCTGAATCCGCAAGCACATAATCAGAATCAGGGAGGTCCCAGATTGCTGACGCGACAGCAACTACCGCAGCACCTGCCGCCGCAGCAGCAACATCATCCACCACTTGCCACGAGCAGTATATTGGAACAGACACTGGCCACTTTTATGTCTCAGACCGGTACGTATATGGAAAATATGAATCAATTTGTCAAGAAGACAGAAACCTTTATGGATAAAACCGAGATGAGGATGACAAATCATGAAGCTACATTGAAATCTCTAGAGACACAAATGGGTCAGGTTTCGCAACATATTAAGCCGAGGCAGAATGGAGGATTCCCTAGCAATACTGAAAATGCTAGACCGCCCCCACATGAGCAATGTAAGGCAATTACTACTAGGAGTGGGAAGAAACTACCAGGGCCGGAAAAAGAAGCGGAAACAGGAAAAGAACCTGCCTTGGATAAACCTGCCGAGGAATCTGCCCCGACAGGTGATAAACAGACTGCTGCCGATGAGCCTGTCACGACAGCAGAAGCGACAAAGGAGAAAAAAGATGATTACCGTCCTCAGATTCGCATGCAGTGGGAAGGACGCATTGCTGATTATCGTCCCCCACCACCCTTCCCACAACGGATACAACAAGCTAAACATGAATCTCAACTTAAAAAGATTTATGATATTTTTAAGCAGGTTCATATTAATATTCCATTGTTAGATGTTGTTAGGGAGATGCCCGGTTATGCTAAATTTCTCAAGGATGTTATGTCAAAAAAATCTAAACTTGGGGAATTCGAAACGGTAAAGATGACAGAAGGTTGCATGCGTATTCTCCATCGGCAGCCACCCCAGAAAAAGAAGGATCCGGGGAGCTTCATCATACCTTGTGTAATCGGCAATAAATTTGTGGGTAAGACACTTTGTGATCTTTGTGCTAGTGTTAATCTAATGCCCAAATCTGTTTTTCAGAAATTAGGTATTGGAAAGGCGCGGCCCACGACAGTAACTCTGCAGCTAGCAAACCGCTCTTACGTTCATCCAGAGGGAAAAATTGAAGACATTCTGGTAAGAGTGGATAAGTTTATTTTTCCTGCTGACTTTCTTGTTTTAGATTGTGAGGCAGATGAAAATGCACCAGTCATCCTTGGGCGACCCTTCTTAGCCACGGGAAGATCACTGATTGATGTGGAAAAAGGAGAACTCACAATGCGAGTGAACGATCAAGAAATTAAGTTGAATGTTCTCCAAGCAATGAAACATGCTGATGTGGATGAGGAATGCAAGGCTATCACTGACGTTACCCTTGATCAACCTTGCATCAGGTCGGGCTGTCACGATATTAAATTTGGGCACTGCCGCGGCAGCCACCTACAGGCCTGTCACGACAGCAATGACGACAGCACCGATGACAGCAACTCCTCTGACTCCGATACATCTGATACTGAAGGTCAAGAGGAGGCAAACTGGATAGGCAATCGTCCAGGTAAGTTATTCGAACCTTTGAATTATACTTCGGATAACCATTTAATCCAAAAGCCATCTATTGTTGAACCACCTGCCTTAGAACTGAAGCCCCTACCAGGGCAGCTTAAATATGCTTTTCTTGGTTCAAATGATACGTTGCCCGTAATCATCTCTTCTAAGCTGCCGCAGGAACAGGAACGACAGCTAATCGACATGCTAAGGCAGCACAAAAAGGCGATTGGATGGACGATTGCTGATATACAGGGCATTAGTCCGGCATTATGCATGCACAAAATCCTCCTCGAGGAAGATCATAAGCCGACTATAGATGCCCAAAGGCGGTTAAACCATGCGATGAAGGAGGTAGTGCGTAAGGAGATAATCAAATGGTTAGATGCTGGTATTATTTACGCCATCTCCGACAGCAAATGGGTGAGCCCGGTGCAATGCGTTCCAAAGAAAGGATGAATGACTGTGATAACCAACGAGAACAATGAGCTAATCCCAACCAGGACTGTGACCGGTTGGAGGGTTTGTATGGACTATCGGAAGCTTAACAAAGCTACCCGAAAGGACCACTTTCCTTTACCCTTTATTGATCAAATGCTTGATAGATTAGCGGGTAAACCTTACTATTGTTTTCTTGATGGTTATTCAGGTTACAATCAAATTGCTATTGCACCAGAGGATCAAGAGAAGACGACTTTTACATGCCCCTACGGAACATACGCGTTTAGAAGGATGCCGTTTGGACTCTGTAATGCACCTGCCACCTTCCAAAGATGCATGATGGCCATATTCTCCGACATGGTAGAGGACTTCCTTGAGATTTTCATGGATGATTTTTCCGTCTTTGGAGACGATTTTGAGAGCTGCCTCGGCAATCTTCAAAAGGTACTTGAAAGATGTGAAAAAGCTAATCTTGTTCTAAATTGGGAAAAATGCCATTTTATGGTGGACGAGGGGATAGTCCTTGGCCATAAGATTAGCTGCCGTAGGATAGAAGTCGAGAGGGCTAAAATAGAAATAATTGAAAAGCTGCCGCCGCCAACAACAGTCAAGGGCATTAGGAGTTTTTTAGGGCATGCTGGTTTTTATCGAAGATTCATTGCAAATTTTTCAAAAATCACCAAACCGCTATGCCATCTTTTGGAGCAGAATCGACCCTTTGACTTTAATGATGAATGTACTGAAGCATTCAAGGTTCTGAAAGAAAAATTGGTAACAGCCCCCATAGTACAGCCACCAGACTGGACGTAGCCGTTTGAGATTATGTGTGATGCTAGTGACTATGCTGTCGGGGCAGCACTTGGGCAGCGCAGAGATAAGCTGTTTCATGTCATATACTATGCCAGCAAAACATTAAATGACGCCCAAGTGAATTACACCACCACAGAAAAGGAGCTGTTAGCCGTGGTGTTCTCCATCGACAAGTTTCGTTCTTACATACTTGGGACGAAAGTAATAGTGCACACAGACCATTCTGCCCTTAAGTACTTGTTCGCGAAAAAGGACGCAAAGCCTAGACTAATACGGTGGATCCTACTATTACAAGAATTCGACCTTGAGATAAAGGACAAAAAGGGGACAGAAAATCAGGTGGCAGACCACTTGTCAAGGTTGGAGAAGGGACAGAGTCTACCAATCGACGAGACACACATACTGGAGACCTTCCCAGATGAGCAGCTCTTTGCTGCCGCAATCGCTGCCGCGACAGCCATGGCGGCAGGTAAGTCTTCTGAACTCCCCTGGTATGCTGATTTCGTTAATTTTATAGTTAGCGGAATACTTCCTTCTAATCTTAATTATCAAGCCAGGAAGAGGTTTCAAAATGATGTTAAGCATTATTATTGGGACGAACCTCTTCTTTTCAAAATGTGCGCAGATCGGGTTATAAGGAGGTGTGTACCACAAGAAGAGCAAGAAGACATTCTACATCACTGCCATGCTTCACAATATGGAGGTCACTTAGGAGGCAACAAAACTGCTGCCAAGGTGCTGCAGTCAGGGTTCTACTGGCCGACACTGTATAAAGATGCACAGGAATTTTACAAGAACTGTGACAGGTGCCAGCGGACAGGCAACATCTCAAGAAGAAACGAGATGCCACTGCAAAACATTCTAGAAGTCGAGATCTTCGACGTTTGGGGGATTGATTTTATGGGACCTTTTCCATCGTAATGTGGAAATCTTTACATCATCCTAGCAATGGATTATGTTTCCAAGTGGGTAGAAGCAATCGCAACTCAAAAGAATGATGCCAAAACGGTCCAAAAGTTTTTACACAAAAACATTTTTTCTAGATTTGGCATCCCTAAGGCGATTATCAGTGATGAAGGGAGACATTTTGATAATAGGGTAATTGCTGCCGCCTTGAAGAAATATGGTGTCAAGCACAGGATCGCGATAGCATACCACCCACAGACCAATGGACAGACTGAGATTTCCAATAGGGAAGTGAAGAACATTCTTGAGAAGATGGTTAAACCAACTAGGAAAGATGGTCTTTACTTCTGAATGATGCATTATGGGCATATCAGACAGCTTTTAAGACTCCATTGGGCATGTCTCCATACCGATTAATTTATGGGAAAACCTGTCACTTGCCTGTCGAGATAGAGCATAAAGCATATTGGGCAATCAAGGTAGTGAATATGGACTTGGACAAGACAGGCCAGAAAAGGCTGTTAGATTTGAACGAGATTGAGGAAATACGGACAATGGCCTACGACAATGCAAGGATCTACAAGGAGAAAACAAAGCAGTGGCATGACAAGAAGTTGCTGCCACGACAATTCTGCCCAGGGCAGCTTGTGCTGTTGTTCAACTCTAGGTTGAAACTCTTCCCAGGGAAGTTAAAATCTAGATGGTCTGACCTGTTCCAAGTGGTACAAGTTTTTCCCCATGGTGCCATCACAATCCGATCATTAAAAGACGGGCACCAATTCAAAGTCAATGGACAGCGCCTCAAGCATTATCAGGGGACTGAAGCCCCAGGAATACAGGAAGTGGTTACTTTAGGAGATGACCCACAAGGCATCCCTAATTTAACCTAAATTTTATTTTTATTATTTATTATTTATTAGGAAATTAGGTTTATTTTATTCGAATAATTTTTTATATATTTTCTGTTTTTAGGAGATAAAGGAGTCAAGAAGAAAAGAAGAAGTGCACCAAGCCCACCACCCATCCATCAGCCCAACAGAGCCCATTTATTGAAGCCTGTAGTTCCAGCTGCCACCGCAGACGGATAAGACAGGTTGTCAACAGACTGACACGGCAGACGTAGAAGCGTGCAGTAGACGCACAATAGACGCATAAATGCGTGTCAGACGCGTCAGACACGTCAAATCGCAACAGTCGCCCCGTTATTCACGCCTCCCGTTACAGCATTCAATGGGCAGCAACTCGACCGCTATAAATCCCCGTTTTCACTTCCATTTTTCATCACTTTTGCTTATTCTTACTTGCTTTCTCCCCTCATTTTTCTTTGCTTTCTTTATTTTCCCAACCGTTGCAACTAATATGTCGTCTAGACAGACCCGCCGCAGTGCTGCCTCAGCCTATTCTTCAGCAGCAGCGTCGCCCTTCGAAACCAAAGAGCTATGGGAGGAAATGGGTTTCATTTACATCCGAAAGGCACCCAACATGGGACTCCGGCCATTCATCGCAACGGTTATAAGAGCTCAAATATGGGAGCAATTCGCCGAACAACCCGCAGAACTGAATGATACATTAGTCCGAGAGTTCTATGCTGCTATCGACAGAAGAACGGCAACATCTGTCACCGTTTGAGGAGTAAAGGTGCCATTCACAGCTAACAGCATCAACCACATGTTTGGCCTTCACTTTGGCCCCGATGATGATGCCCACCAGAAATTTCTAGACACCCTCGATGCTGCCGCCTATGGTGCTGTCATGGCGGAGGTGACAGAAGAAGGAACAACATGGACCACAAGCAAAAAGAACCCCCACTCTGTCAAAAGGGGGCAGCTCCTCCCGGAAGCCAAACTCTGGAACGCTTTCATCAAAAAGCGTATCATGCCTTCCGCCCATCACACGACGGTGAACCAGCAGCGGCTCGCCCTCATTCATTCAATCATGCACAACAGGCCTATCAATGTGGGCCGCTATATGAGGGAAAGCATCCTAGACTGCACATTCTGCTCCGACTCCCGCCTCTGCCTACCATTCACAATAACTTCCCTATGCCGCTGCGCTGCTGTCCTCGAGGCATCCAACGACAAAATGATCCAAGGACGAGGTTGGACCGACAACAACATCAACAGCCTCATGGAGCTGGTAGTGGCTACACCTATCTCTTCCTTTAACCCAGCCGGCTCCCCAGCAGAATCATCCGAGGAGCCTGCCCCTAAACCTGCCGCCACTACCACCCCGACAGACCCATCTACCCACATCCTTGCTGCGATACAACGGGTGGAAGAGAGACAAATGGGATTGATAACCTTCATCCAGGATTTCACCAACTCGACAGTAAACTTTCTTACCAACACTTTGAATTATCCCAATGTTAATTTCCCCACTTTTCCTGCCCATTTCTTCCACATCCCCACCCCTGTCCACACACCTGTCCACACACCTACCCCACCTGCCTCCCCACATTCCCACTCTACTGCCTCCACCCCATCACCTGCCCCGACGGCAGCCGGCAGTCCAACGGCCGAAACCTCTGCCAGAGGAACAAAGAAACCTGCCTCCAATGACAGCCCTCTGATCAGGAGGAATTTGGAGAGAGAGTTTACACCTGTCAAGAGGCAGAAGCACGTTGCAGACAGGAAACTGATGCCCAAGGCTAGCACCACCACCAGCAGCACTTGGGACAGCGGCAGCAGTTCCGACGTCCAGCTCGTAGAGCAACCTGCCCAACCTCCTCCACAGCCCAGACGCCGTCGTCAGATCCGTGTCAGCAGCAGCAGCGAGGACAGCGATTGAAAATTTAAGTCTTTTATTTTCCTTTTATTGCTGCCTGCCTTATATATTTTGTGATGTACCTGCCTTCATATTTTTGTTTTTTCTGTCATTTTGCATTGAGGGCAATGCAACCCTCGAGTTTGGGGGTGGCAACCCTCCATCATTAATGGAGTCGTAGTACATCTTTAAATTATTATTGTGTCTTTTATTTATTTAAAGTTCTCTAAAAAAAACTAAAACGGTTGGCTTAAAACTGTGAAGTTAACTTACCTGTCATGACAGCTCTGTCGTGGCAGCATCTTTAGGACAGTTTAAGGAGAAGTTTAGAGCCTTTCTATAGTTCTGAAAAACTTAAACACCATTGTGATTGTTATATTGCTTAGATTTCTTTTAACCAAACTAGAATAGGATGCTTAGTACTTGAATAGCCCCTAGAGGTGCCTAACACTGGCTCTAGGAAAAGAAGTTTAGCAAAAGAAACCTAGAGGTGCCCGAAACCGGCTCTAGGAAGCTAACTAGAGGTGCCCAAAACTGGCTCTAGAAAAATTTTAGCTTGAAAATAGAAGAAAAAGAAGCATGAAAAGGTGTCTTCAAGAAAATAAACTTTGGCATAAAAATTCGAGTTAAAAAGTTGAATATTCTAGTGAAACTAAGAGAGTCTTAGCATATAACTGTTCACAAGCATGCACACACTGCACGAGAACTATAGGGAGATTCCGGACAGATCCTAACCTTTCCGACAGGTTGCTGCCGCCATAGAGAATGAGCGACGGGTAAGGGACAGTTCACTGTTTGACAGCCAACACAAAAATATTCATTTTTCTTTTAAGTCTTAATTGCTTGAGGGCAAGCAAAAACTTGAGTTTGGGGGTGTGTTGAGTGTGTAAAAGTTCTATTATTTACACCCTTTTTAACCCATATTTCTGCTGCATTCAAGCATCATTGCATTGCATTTAGGTTAGTTTTCAGTAAAACATCACAAATATGTAAAAGGCACGGATTCTACTAAAAATGGCTGATTTTGCAGGTTGCTGCCATCGTAGACGGAGAAGGCAGGCGCAGGGCAGAGAAGCAGAAGAGCTGAACTGGACAAGCAGACGACAAGGACGAAGCTGCCATGGAGCTGTCGTGACAGCATGGTGACAGCAACCTTATGAAGAGGAAAAGTAAAGTGGACCTCGATAGATAGAGAAAAATCTGCTCGTCTGTCGTGTGAAAGCCAAATATTTTTCCAAGCCCCGGATCAAAAGATATGACAAGCCAAAGCTCAAAGAGAAGAAATCCCTAGAAACAAGGATGGCGGCTGCAAAGTAGGAACTTTAGAGATTAAGTCTTTATTAGAATCTTACTTTTAATTAAAGTTGTAATCCTTGTTACCTTAGAATACTTGAGCCCAAAGCTTATATATGGGCATAGATTTTAACCTAGGGGATATCACACATCATACCCCATAACCGATAACCAAAACCCCTCCGCCGTTTACCCGACGTTTACTCGTCACTGACATGTTCTAAATTCCCCCTAGGGCCACGAGTTGTTTTGTAAAGTAGTTGCAAGGGTTGTTTTGTTTTAGGATTTTCCAAGTTCAATAAAATAAACTTCAAGTTCTCTTATTTTGGTTTTAATATCTTGCAAGAGCATCGGGAGAGCATTGTGAGGTTATCTATTTACTTAGCATCGGGAGAGTTAAGTATACGAAAGAGATAAGAGCAAGTTCTCTAGTTTATAGTTGAACTATCTCGTACCTAGGGATAGGGCGAGGTTAAGTGGCTAAGGAAGAATTCATACACATCGGTGTTCATCCTTCGATTCACGCCGGGAGGTATCATCAAGACGTGATCATCGACAGACTTGGACCTAGGGATAGGCCAAGGCAGATCTGGGATTCTTGCCAAACTTGAAGTACAGAGTTGGTGTGTTCGCTGCCGCGACAGCCAACGGACAGCCGCCGCGACAGGTGCTGTCGCGACGGGCGCGACGACAGAACTGGAGTTCCTAAGCAATTCAATACCTGCATTACTAAGCAATTCAATACCAGCCCATTCTCTCTATCTTGATAATTCTACTCTTTTATTTAAGTTTACTTTATTATTCTCGTGACAACTCTTAATTATTTCTTTACTTCGTGCAGTGAAATAAGGTGAAGCTATTAGCCCAATCCCTGTGGAGACGATATCCGATACTTCGTATCACTTTACTACTTGCGTCGTGTACACTTGCACTACAATTGCGATAGACTATTTTACACGCAACATGTTCGGCGGGAAGTTCGTTTATGTTCGTTTATTTATTAAACGAACAAACATGAACAAGATTTTTTGTTCGTCTAATTAAATGAACGAACACGAACAAAAGGCTTGTTCATTCATTTATGTTCGTGAACGTTCGGTAATTTGTTCGTTTATGCTCGTTCATTTATGTTCATTTATGTTCGTTCGTTTATGTTCTTTCAATTATGTTCGTTTATGTTCATTTAAATTTATTCACATATGTCTAGGGGTGTTCATTATTCGGTTAAACCGAACTTACCGACCGAACCAAAACAAAATTGGTGAATCTATTAGATAATTTTAGGTTTCGAATAATAGTTAAGAGTTTTTCAAATTTTAATTATCGATTAATTCGGTTTAAAAATTGGTTAATTAACTAAATTAATCGAACTAACAAAAAATATTAAATATTTAACAAATTATTAATGTTCGTTCATGTTCGTTTATGTTCGTTTATGTTCTTTAGTGTTCTTTTATGTTCGTTTACCATTTAAATGAAAGAACATGAACGAACACGAACAAGCTACATTCTTTAATGAACGAACACGAACAATAAATTTTGTGTTCGTTTATGTTTGTGTTTGTTCATTTGTTCGGTTAAAGTTAAACGAACGAACATGAACACACCCTCGTTCGTGTTCGTTCGGTTCGTTTACAGCCCTACTGGTGAGGTTTAAATAGGCAATTTGATGGGTAAATGACACTAGAAGCCATCCCACTATTTAGAAGCTTGCATAAATAGCACCCAAGCTTTACTTAATTTATATAATGGCCCTTAAATTTATAAATTAACTCAATTTAATCCTTTAACAAAAATTAGGTTCCCAAATTCAAATTCCTAAAATCAATTTAGGGTTTTTAACCTAAATTCCCAAAACTTATGGTTTTAAAATTGGAAAATTTTTGGGGTGTTACATTTCCTCCAAACTTGCATGAGCATAAGCATACATTTGATACTTTTAAACATAATAGTTAGAAAATAATGCTCGAAATGGTTGCAACCCCTTTTCGAGACTTTAAACTACACTCACAGTTCTTTTCAGCTATTCTTGCTTCCGAATTTCGATCCCCTTTTTGTCTATCTATGCTTTGATCTATCTTAGCCCTTTCCCCTTCAATTTCTCCTCGGTCTAATCATTATAGAAAGTACATTCACATATTAGAAAACAATCCCAGCGAGTTTGAACGCGCTCCACGCGCGCCCGATACCCCCTCCTTCTCCATATCCCTCGTCCTTCAGACGGTGCTTTGACCAGTCTGGGCCGGTCGTCGTGTTCGATTCCTTCAAGGGTCGACGATCGCCGGTGCAGCGGAGGGCGACTCTGGCTGGAGGCTTGGACCAGCGGAATGGAGCATGGCAGGGTGGGTCGGCGTCGGGGCAAACCGTCTCCGGGTCTGGGCCAGTCCTGAAATCACCGCCGCCCAAGACTTCTTATCGAAACTCCAGTAGGGCGCTAGGAGATTACTCCCGGCGGTGGCCTAGGTTTGGTTTGCTTCATCTTCTCCTCCGTCGAGGCTGGCCCAGCCGAAACCCTCCTTCCCTATGGCGTCGTTTCTCTCTTCGATCTCTGGTTTGGTTGGCTTTTCCACGCCGGAATCGGGAGACCAACACTTGGAGACACAGTTTCACCCCTTTACCATGTTTTCTGCCGGCAGTTTCTAGGTTCCTTGGGTATCAGACTCTTGGACGTAAGACAACCAGTCCTGTTATGGCCATCGGTCTTTCGCTAGTGTACGACATCCGAGATGGCAGACGCATATGGATGATTGGGTGGGGTGAACGCCAAGCAAGCAGGATCTGCACCGGTTTTGCACGAGGGAAGTTGCGTCTTACTTCTTCTTTCGATCCTCGGATGGTGTTTGTTTGTTCGCGTCCTATACTATTGGATTCCAGTTTCCGACAGGTGCTTCGGTTCGCCGAAGCTGTTTCTTTTGCCGGCTTGCTCGAGGGGAAGGTGGAGGACAGGGGTATTGTTGTCCGTTCGTATGTGCTATCTCTTATTTACCCTTGGTAAGGATTGCTTTCAATTTTTTTCCTTTTTAAGCTTAGGTTTGCCTACTGTCGTGAGTGTTGGAAGCTGATATTTCTATTTAGGACCAGGCTTCTTCATAGTTTAAGGAATTTTGATGGGACTTGGTTTGACTCTGTAATTTGGAAACCGGTGGGACCCGCCCTCTTTCCTTATAGGGTTGAGAATGCCATTTTTGTGGAATTTACTCTCGTGTCTTGGAGAGCGAGTCTGGGACAGTTTTCCTTATTCTCTTCGAAAGAGAGTACGTTCTCATCGGCTTCTCTCTCTGTAGCTTTGCTTGAAGTCAACTTTGGTGGGACCCAGGTGCTCTTTTATCCGGTGGATATTGGTTTTTTGTGTGACTTCGAGCTTGGTGGTACTGGAGAACCTTGGTCCTCGTGGGATATAAGACTGAAATGGGATCCGGGCGGAACGCTTTTGATTTCTAGAATCCGGTTGTTCTTCTTGACTTACCGGATTCCAGCTTCTCTTTTTTTGTCGATTGTTCAGTGGCCTTTTGTGGTTCGGAGATCTTTCTTTGTGTTGTTTGGTTTTAGCGAGCTTGAAGCTCTCACGTGTTTTGCGGATGATCTTGGTGTCGATTTTATGCCTTGGAAGGTTTTAGGCTTGTCTACATTCAGTCGTCCCTGTTGGTGGTTTACTGAAGTTTGTGCCTTGATAAGGACCGGTCTTCGCAGATCGGAAGCCTGCCTCTAGATAGAGCTCTCAGGCGCTGCTCCGGTGAGGTACCCTCCTACGGAGATGAGGATGTTATTTTCGGGCCTAAGTGATTATTCCTGCCGGCTTGATTTTGCCAATAGAACCTTCTGTTTCGACGTTGGTTTTGGCTGTCTTTGCAACCTTTGCTTGGTTATTGCGGTTTCGGACGCAAGATCTTTGTTGTTGTTTAGTATGTTTTTAGGTCTTCTGATTGTTTGTTTTGTTTTATTGTCTGTTTCTCTATGTTTCGTTCGGCGGTTACCCTTGACGTTTACTGGCTTTGTTGTTAAGGGTGAACCGCTTTCTATGTATGTTTGCAACCTTTAATTTATGGAAGTCTTCTTTGATAAAAAAAAATCGTTCATTTATAAAATTACACTTAAATCATGAATATGCATAATTTCACCCAAAAATGGTTTCATATTATGGTACACACAAGTGCATGCTTAGTTTAAATCTTCTAGTGTTCTTGAATTACCAAACAGTCCAGCATAAACATACACCTATTTTTAATTATCAAAACAGTCCCAAAATACTTATATGCTTGCAAATCAGTCTCTTACTCATAATTACAAAATTACATATTTCAAAACAGCCCATACGATTTCTATAAATGCAATTCAGTTTGGTATAATCTTATGTTTCAAAACTGTCATATTCATGCTCGTTCCAGCACCAAAATGGGGCAGCCTCCACCTTATTATATATATTGAACCAAAACAGACTCTTCACTCTACTATATGCACCATAACATACCTCTAACAAGCAAAACGGTCCACCAATGTACTTTATCTAAGCATGACCATCCTTAGCATGTGTACATACATTTAAACACATTAAAACAACACCTGATACATTACTCTAAAAGAAAAATCAGTCCCTCCCCTGTTCTTGTCATTCCAAAACAGTCCCTAAACGTTCATATTCATGTCTAGACACTCCAATTGCTTGCACACAATTACATAGACCAGAACAGCCCCTTTAATTCATTAATAACCATTTTTGTACAAGTAAGACAGCCCCTATGGCTCATGTTTATGCTAAAAAAAATCAGCTTTACATCTATATAAACACACATTCAAGCAATCGAATTTTCCACAATCAAATGTTTCAAAAGCAGCCCCTAAAACAGGACTAAAATCTGTTTATTCATCCTTAACCATCCAAGAACTGATTTCAGCAAAACTATTTACAACATGCTCAAATTTTACAATACAAATGAATCTCTTGATGAATCTTACACAAGGAGAAGAAAACAAGAGAGTCTCACCTTCTCCAATCTATTTTAGCCAAGGCTAAACTTTAAATTGATTCACGCTAACTTCTCCAAGCTTCAATAACAATCTCACTTCTTGTTTCCTTTCTATCTCCTTGATTCGGTTAAGAATGGAATAAAGGAGATGATGAATAGTAATCAATCTCCTTAGCTGACTAGGGATGGGCACGGGTCGGGTAGGGTCGGATTTTTGACCCTCCCGAACCCGACCCGACCCGGGGTTTAGAGGCCTCTCACCCGACCCGCACCCGACCCGAATATGAAACATAAAACCCGACCCGACACGACATGAATTTTTCTCCAATTATTTTACTCAAAATTTATCCAAAAATTAAAAGCATAATTCTAAACAACCTCCAAATCCATAATTAAAACATGATTCACACAAAAAAAAAATTAAAAAGTCCAAACATAATAGTCCAAACATAATAATTAAAATTACAACTTACAAGTCCATAATACAATTAAATAAGTTCAAACATAAAATAATTAAAATTACAAATCCATAATTAAAAG
Source organism: Hibiscus tridactylites (assembly GCA_958450335.1). Lineage (NCBI taxonomy): Eukaryota > Viridiplantae > Streptophyta > Magnoliopsida > Malvales > Malvaceae > Hibiscus > Hibiscus tridactylites. The sequence continues at coordinate 18,046,489 of OY288289.1, read as the reverse complement.
TAGAAGTCCATAATATAATTAAATAAGTTCAAGCACAAATTTTATAAAACTAGACATGAAAATAAACATTATATAAAAAAGCTTCCATTGCATCGACTTCATAATCTTCAATCTTATCTAGTCACTCAAATCTTATAAAAAATTATAAATTAATATATATGAACAAGAATATAATAAACAAAACTAATATAAAATTTTTAATTACCTCAATCTCATCTTCCTCGATTTCACCATCTTCACAACAGCTCAATTCATTTGCTTCTAAAATGATATAAATGAAAAATTCTAATAAGAAATGATAAGTAAACATATAAGTAAAAATAACTGAAATTTTAGGATAAATATATTTGTACTTTCTTCTTCAGCCCACAACCAATTTTGACAACATGCCAAAGCTTCAACAGTTGTTGGATGGAGTCTATTGCGTTGTGCATTCACCAATCTCCCCGCGGTATTAAAAGTAGACTCCGAAGCAACAGTAGAAACCGGTATAGCATAAATATCTTTGGCAATAGCTTGTAGTGTAGGAAATTGTGGTCCATTCATCTTCTACCAAGCTAAAATATCAAAATTCAATGTCCTTGGAACAATATCAAATTCCAAGTAACGATCTAACTCAGACTTGACATTTAATTTCTTTTGCTTCTTCCTTGAAAGATAGGCATCAAAATCACCTGGGTCTCCCAAATCAACCAGAACACTATCTAGTGATGTATTGTTGAAGCATTGAGGTTCATTATTTGAAGACATCATTTTTCCTTCATACTCGGCAACCAATTCTCGACATAATTGCACGATTTTTTCAACCTCATATTCAACACTAATTCCATAAATATTCTCAAAATAGTACTCCAACAATGTTGTCTTGTATCGTGGGTCTAAAAGTGTGCCAACACCCATAACACCATTCACACTACTCCAATACTTTTCAAATTTCAACATCATAGATTGTGCCATACTTGCAATGGTGTTATTAGTATGCATAACCCATTCATTCAATGCAACTCTAATCTTGCAAATTTCAGGAAAATAAAGATTTACCGTTGTATATTTTGTTCTTGAAAAGCCTTCAATGATCTCATAAAACAATTTAAACTTCTCGAAAATCTCTGTTGCAAAAGCCCAATCATCATCGGTTGATAAAGACTTGTACAAAGGATCACCATGCAATTTCACACAACGCGGAAATACATCTTTGTAAGATAAAGCTTTCTGGAGCATCAAAAATGTTGAATTCCATCGTGTTCTAACATCAGCACATAACTTTTTTGTAGTTGGAATACACAATTGTCGCGCCGCCTCTTCAAATCTTTCCCGTATTTTTAGAGTAGCACTCCAAAAAAGAACACTTTGACGAATCCTTTCAATACCATCTCCAAGCACATTCAATCCATCCTTTACAATTAAATGTAATATATGTGCACAACAACATATGTGAAAAAAGGCACCATTCAGCAACAGTGTACTACCTTCCAATCTATCAACTAACACTTTAACAACACTATCATTCACACTACAATTATCAACAGTGATAGATGTGAGCTTCCTATTAATATTCCAATCTAGAAAGCATTTCATTAGACTAGAAGCAATGACATCTGTAGTGTGTGGGGCTGGTACATATTCAAACCTAATTAAGCAATAGTTAAAATATATAAGTTTTGGTAAATATTGAAACTTAAGAAATTGACAAAATATCTCTTTAAAAAATTACCTTATGATTCGCTTCTGTAAAGTCCATGAGTTATCAATGTAATGAGCCGTGACAACCATATATCCTTTGTTTTGGTTGTCTGTAGTCCACATATCGGTTGTGAGGGCAATCCTCCCTTCATTAGCTTCCAAATTAGATATTGTTTGCATCTTTCCCTCTTTGAACATTTTCAAAATGTCACGCTTTATTGTACTGCGAGAAGGCATTTCAAATAGAGGTTGTAGACTAGCACAATATTTTCTGAATTGCACATGATCCACAGTCGACAAAGGATATTCATGCATGACTATCAACTTGGAAAGCTCTCTTCTTGAAACATCTTGATTAAATGAGGCAGTGTTTAGCGTTAGTTTTCCATCTGACTTCTTTTGATTAGCTAGTAGGACTTGTTGTCGAATGTCCACTTGATCTCGCTTGTTACACCTCCTTAGATGATCTCGTAAATGACTTGTCCCATTTTTCGAATCACCATTAAGCTTCTTTTTACAATGATTGCATGTCGCTTTCCACTCATTGTTGATTTTTTCTTTTGTAAAGTGCTCCCAAACCATAGATTTCAACTTTGAATTTGATGTGTTGCCTTCATTTGACTCAAGAGATGGAATTGAACTTTCTTGAGTAGTTGGTGTTGGTGACGGGCTTCCCTCGGATGGTAATTGAGGAGAGTTAAAAGTTGGAGATGTTAATGAAGATGCATTTTTCCCCACATGATCAGACATTTTCCTATAAAAAATTGAAGGCAAAAAAATAAATTAGGGCATCCAAAGTTTGTATGGGGTGCAGTAATCATAGGCAAAAAAATTCAAATCCTCCTTTTACGAAGCCAACGGCAGTCAGCAGCATTCACCAACAAATTACTAAAAAGAAATGAGGCTAAGCTTATAAAGAACACCATTACCATAGTAGTAGTCATCCATTCTAATCCTCCTTTTAGGTGATGAATTTCTAAACCATTGTACCCCACATACTAAAGATTGTCACTCATCTAATTTATTATTTAAAAAAGATATTACATGCAACTTTATTTAGAAGTAAGAATGCCTACATAGGTTCAAAGTAGTACAAGAGTAAAAGAACCACCCACACATCTAACTATATAAAGAGACATAGTTCTATACATTGTTCTAATTGGCAGCTCTTATGCAAAATTAATGGAAAGGTTAATTACCAACCTCCCAGCTAGCCTTCAAGAAGAAAAAAGACGAATAAAAGTATGATTATTACATTTAGACGGATTCAAATTTTAGATTTCAATTTCATCAAGCAAAAAATATGCTCAAAAGTAAGAGCAACCAATAAAAAATGAATGTTGTCATTGTCCATTATCAATATTCAAGTATCATTTCAGAGGGGAGAAAAAAGCAATTCCTGTATAACAACAAATAGCATGCACAAGTTACCAAAATCAACACACACCTAGTGCACTTACAACGACATTTCGAAGATAAAATCTAAACCCAAATAAGTCTCATTTAACAGTAAAAACAACACACATCTGAGGTACAGAAAGAAATTCAAGCAATTATATTAATGCCAGTAAACACCACAGGAATTGATACGTATGAATCAAACTCATAGAATCATAGAATCATGGAAATAACATCAAGAACCAGCACCAATCAATCAATTTTATTTCAATCAAACATATAAAAACTCCAACACCAGAACAAGAGCAGTGAAGAGTGTTCAAGCTTTGGGAAAATCAAGGTTTGGTTTTTGGTATACACAACATCAACATGTGCAGCAATTGATACGTATGAATCAATCAATTTTATTTCAATTGCCATCTTATTGTATTGCTCTATGTAAGAACCAGCATCAATCAATTTTATTTCAATTGCCAACTCAAATTCGTAAAGAACCATAAACGTTTGTCGAATTGAAAAAAAATTGAAGCTACATATGAATCAACAAATGCAATTGATAACTGAAGCTACATATGAATCAACAAAAAGCAATTGATAACTGAGTTTGTCGAATTAAAAAAAATTGAAAAACCCAAGTACCCAACTCCGACCTAATCTGGAAAAAAATTAAAAATTCAACTAATTACTAACCTGCTTGCGTCGTCTGATTGAAGATGTGCCCAGTAAAAGTTAGTCGAATTGAAGATGAAGGCAAAACCTAATCTAATTATTGGTGAAGATGAAGGTGAATTGGCGAAAGCGAGTCTGGCAATAGAAAAAAAATGAAAAGGGGAAAGACTGAAAGAGTAAAGAGTAAGAGTCGTGTAAAACGAAAATAAAATTTTAAAATCCTATATATATTTTTATTTTTTTTAATTATACTCAGGTCGGGTGGGTAGGGTTTTTTTTTTCTTAAACCTGACTCCGACCCGGCTCTGGCAATTGGAAACGTTTCACCCGACCCGACCCGAACCCGATTTATTTGATAAAAAATCCGACCCTATCAGATCGGGTCGAGTCGAAACCTATCGGGTTCAGGTCAAATGCCCATCCCTATAGCTGAACCCTCACATGTTTTTCCCAAGGAGTGACATGTGTACAAGGTCCAAAATTTCCTTAGTATTTACATGCAAGTCATCCTACTTCCAAGATATACAATTTGACCTTTCCCTTATATCTAGCCTTCATTTAAATCCTCCGATTTCAGTCCTTAATAATTGCATTCTTTTCTAATTCATAGCTATTTAAATTACTAAAACAAAAGACAAACTTAAGTTGATATCATGCATCGAAGACATCTGCACAATCCCATGACTTTATTCCAATCGGTTTTAACCCCCTTCTAATGTGTCTATTCAATTCTTCCTTTCTTTAAGCTTTAGTCCTTAAACCATTTAATTATCCATCCTAAAGATGCCTATAATCGAATTGAACCATATTCAATCTAGTAACATTCTTCTAGGCTATATTTTTTGATATTACATATAATGTGTTTATATAAGTGTTTTTGGGTGTTAATAGATGTTGATTAGATGTTCAAATCGTTAGGTTATTGTTGGACTGTGTTTAGGTTGAATTGGATGGTATTTCCGGTTGTTTCGGAAGGCGTTTGATGGGTTTCTAGTGAGGCTAAGTTGGGGATTTGTGTTGTTGGGATTATAAATGCATAAGAATGCATTATTGCTCTATTGTTATGTGGTTAAAAAAAGGGGAGATTGATTCTACAACAACCAATTAGAATTCGGAGGCTTCAAATGCTTGAATTTTGCTTGGCAATTGGAGTTTGGTGTTGTCGGTAAGTGGAAACATGATTTAAAGTTTTATAAAGGTTTGAAAGTGATTTGGGGAGTTTAGATTAAGCTTGAAGTGCTTGTCTAAGCTCAGAAGTAAGTATTGGACGTTCTTGCTCTCGCTTTCGGTTTTGCAAACTACATTCTCATACTATTGTTTATGATTTTGATTACCTACTGTTATATGGATTTTTTAGCAATGAGAGATGTTGCAAATGATCATGTGTTGGTGGTTTATGAGTATAAAAAAATGGTTTGTGATAGGATTTTGAGAATACCAAATTACATGGTTTATTGTGTTGGAAATTAGTTTGAATGATGCATATGTAAAACAGTGAGGTAACATGTTTTAAATGAAATATATTGGCAAGTGACAATGGTTAAATGTTTTCGGATGTAATTTGCATGCCATAGAGTTTAAAGTGCACTATAATAAGTCGCCTCATGTGTGTCGAGGGGTTGTGAGCTTACTGTATCTCCACCATGAGAACCGCAACTGTCGATGGGTTAATTGTGCCATATTCTTCTGCTGGTAGATATTATATACATCATAATCGTTGAGGGGTTAAATGTGTCGTTGCTCCGATTAGAGTTGTATGTGAAGTGGTCTTGGGAACCAGTTGTGAAATCCGTGTATCCGATGTGTTTAGCAAATGGAAATATTTGGTTTTGGATCACTTTAATGCCAATATATGAAATAATATATCATGATGAATGGATATTGTTTGTATAATGTGGTTTATAAATGTGGTGATGCTTTTGAAAGAATAAGCATGTGAAGGCTTAAGATGAGGTATGCATAACGATTATGCTAGAGATCCATGATACATGTTTAGCATATGGTTTAATATGCATGTTTTGGAAAGATAAAAGAAGCATGAGTTGTTTTGGCATGATGTTCAATTTACGTTTTTAAGCAAATGGTTTTAAATGCATTGATGAGTGTTTTTGTGTATTCCCTCACTAGGCATTTATGCTTACGCCCTCCTTTCCCATCAATATAGATAAATAAGCTTTCGGGGCAACAAGCAAGCAAGAAGGAATCCAAGAGATATTTCAAGTATGATTTTATAAGTACTAAGTTGTAATTTCTTTCGGGGCAACAATGTGACCAAGAGTTGATATTTGAGATGGAATGATGTTTACATGTTGTTTGAAGCTTGTTTAATTGAGCCTAAGAGTCATATGTTTGCCCAAGAGGTCTTTACAGGCCCAGTGGTATCGATACGGGTCCTCAAAGATCTGAACACGGGGTCTGATAAGGTTCAAATTTATGCAAACCGCACAGGGGTATCGATACACCTAGCCCTGTATCTCTATGTCCCTTTAAAAAATACACCAGGTATTAGTACACGGAACACCGTATCAATACGCTTCTTACGTACTGAAATTTCATGATTTTAAATCGTAATACAGGTATCGATACGCGGGGGACCGTACCGATACCCTTTTGCAAAATGGAACTCGTATCGGTACGGGCATGGGGTGTATCAGTACCGAGGCTAATTTCTGGTAAATACTTTGCTGAAGTTTGAACCTTTGTAGTTTAGTCATTGTTTCTTGTTTAGGCAATCAAAAGAGTTTGGATGATTGTTTTAAGTTGAAATTTTACCGACATGCATGCAATTTGATTAATTGAGGTTTGGTAAGTTTGAATTTAATTAAGTCTTCATAGTTTTTCAAATTTGCAATTTAGTTCGTAAAACGCAAGTGTGCTCAATTAAATGTCTTTTCGTTGTCCGATTAAATTGACAACTTATCCACTACTAGCATTAGGATCCATTAATGCATCTAGACAAGATAAAAAGAAAAAATGGACCTAAAATCAAGTATCTCATTCGATTTTGTTTTGGCAAACCCAATGTAACTCGTTTGGTCTAATGTCTAGGCCGGGTCAAGAAGATTACATTTGGTGGTATCAGAGCCATGCTATGATTGTTGAGAGGTAAGTTGTGATGCTTGTGATGTTGTTAATTGATTTTATGACATGCACGATGTTTGAGTATATGTTTTATGGATGAAATATGCTATGTTGGGAGGTAACCTGATTAAATATCCTTTCTCAACACATATTTACTCATTTTTCTTTTTATGTTTGAAAATTGTATCATCGAGGCTTCAGTTTATCACACTAACCCTTCAGTACTTGAAGATAGAGTGGAGCAAACAACATATCCCCGAGCCCTACGAGCAGCGTCATCCTGTGAAGACTTTCATTCACTCTTTAACAGTACTATCATTCCTTCCAGGGAAAGTTAAATGGAGCAAAAACAACTCACCTAGTGTACTAAGATATCAAGATGCATAAAAGAGTGTCCCTCAAAAGTTTTGTTTAAATTATCAAGTCTTAATTTTTTTCAGGGAGTGTTTAGCCTTTGTTTTGCTACATTGAGCATTTAAGTTCTTTTTCTTTTAATTCATGCTTAAGCATCGAAAAGTCGACCTAGAGCATCCCTAAGGTTTCTTAAGTGTTTGATTGCATGGAACTTTTGGTTTTAAGGGCTACATTAGATTTATCATTAAGTTTAAAAACTTGTCGGATGCGATGCGATGTTGCTTGTAATTTCGTCTGTTCACCACATATTACAGATGGTATCACATAGTTCGTGGGCGATCTTATGCGTTGTGGTCCACGTGCGTTGTTACGCTCATCGCTGGATGTCCCTTGTGTTATGTTGTCATCAGTCTTATTCATCCTGATCCCGACACGTGGCGGTAGGTGTTTTTATAGGTGCTAACAAATATCATACAATTTATACTTATTGGAAGTGGAGTTAGGCACTAGTTGATTTTCGTGGCCTATCACATATGACCAACTTATCCCTCATGAACCTAAAAAATAAATTTCAAATTAATCATTTAGTGATTAATAATCGAACCAATTGAACCATAATTTCTAACCTAAAATGTTACAAACACATAAGTTTTGAAACTTTATTTATCAACTTAAATGTTTCAACTTTTCGTAATATTATAGGTTGAAAATGAAATATTTGAAAGTTTCGAGACTTGTTAGTGTTAGAAAATAAGCGTTAATCCAAGAATAAATAATAAAATAGAATAATATTATTTAACGAACAATACAAAAATAAGAACAATACAACAATATAAAAATAAAACCGATTTGGAACTAAAAGAAACGTGTTGAGGCCTGCACGAACACAGTTTCCTTAAGACAGATTTTCGGCCACTCCTATGGTGCTCGAGTTCATTGGTCGTCTATCTCCCAGGATACAACAACATAAGATCAACCACAGTTGCACTACTATGGAGATCACGAATCGACCCTTGCCTTCGCCTATCACCGAAAACCACTTGTAAAATCCACAGAGTAAAACAATAAAAATTTTCTGTGGTTTTTGTTGGTTGTAAACCTAAAAGCTTTACTCCCTATTTATAGGATTGTCATGAGGGTATAAGTGGAAATTTTGACCTAATGGAGCATTTAATATTGAGACTCAATTGATTCTCCTATAAAGAAATTTCCAAAATTATTATCTGAATTAAAGGTAACTTCCAATATTTACCCTTTTAATTCCAAGATAAAATTTGGCAAATTTATGCTTTTATTTGAGGAAAATTCATTTCAAATTTGGGTCAAAATATATGCAACCCCACGAAGGACCAAACCGATTCAGACATTTGCGTTACCCACGTCGTGCACGTCTGCACATTTACGAACCAACAATTGGTTCCACATTTTCCTAACAACATTTGAATCAATTTCTTATTCAAAGCTCCAAAATTATCAAAATTTTCCAACAGTTAGTAAGTTCTGAAACTTAACATGTCAACCTAAAATGTTACCCACAATCATAACATTCGAAGGAAAAAACTTGAAAACTTTAGTGAAATGTATAATAATGTAAGAATATGGGGCTTAAACACACTTTCATCAACATCAAATGCCATTCCATAACAAGATTTTGACAAACAAACCCTAAAATCTGTAGAAAAATAAACTGGGGTTTCATAAATACCTTCGATTTGATTGAATACCTGAGAAATGGAGAATGTAAATGTGTTGGTAACCCTTGATTCATTGAAAATTGACAACACTACAACTTGATTTGAAGAAACTTGAGTGGGGAATCGAGAGGTTGAAACCGAAAAGTTATCATCAACCTAAAATGTTATGAAATAAATGAGGTTTTTCTATTCTAATTGGTTATATTCAGCGACGAGTTTCGATACTTGATAGTAAGTTTCGAAACTTATAAAATATGAGATTACACCAACCTAAAATGTTATAGATTTTGTTTACATTTTAAGCTCAAAATGAAAAGTTATCCCCACAAATTTTATGTCAAGTTTTAATACTTGATTGTAAGTTCTAAAACTTAACATGTCAACCTAAAATGTTATGTCTTTTGGTAACATTTTCAGTTGCAAGCTGAAATGTTACCCAAATATTTTTCACTACAAGCTTCAGAACTTCTCTTTGAGTTTCAAAACTTACAACCAACCTAAAATGTTATCAGAATGTATAACATTTTAAGTTTCATGTTTTCTAACATTTCGGTTGTATCTTTACCGACCTAAAATGTTATACCTAAAATGTTATAAAAAAGTATAACATTTATGTTTTGTGTTTTCTAACATTTCGGTTGTGCCGTTACCAAACTTAAAATGTTATGAAAAAGTACAACCAACCTAAAATGTTATGAAAAAGTATAACATTTAGGTTTTGTGTTTTTTAACATTTTGGTTGTGTCGTTACCAACCTAAAATGTTTTGAAAAAGTATAACATTTTGGTTATGTAGGTAACATTTTAAGTTCTGTATTTTTTAACATTTCGATTGCATCATTTTTTACCCTTAAATTAAGTTGTTGTACCCTAATCTCATTCGTCAAAGATGGGTAGTTCCAGTGGTCACGTTTTACTTTCTATTTTAACACCCAACTCTGCATATTCCAAATATCTATTTATAGAAAACCAAAGTCGATTGTTTTTCTCATCCATATTCTTTAGAGTTGAGTTAGACAGGAACGGAGCTCTAAATTTATTTAAGGAGTGTCATTTTTTACTGTATTTATTAGGTGTCAATTATTTATAAATTTCTTAAAAATTTTAGGGTGTCAACTAATACCCCAACTTACCACGTGGATCCTCCTATGGAGTTAGATTGAGTGAAAATGTAAGTTCGTCAAGTTGACGAGAGTACATAAATTTTATTCTTCTTTCATATGTGTAAGTGAGATTTGTAATTTATTTAATAAACCAAATACCAACTAAAATTAGTTAATATATTTATAATCTTATTTTTTAAATAAGAATTTTGAGGACAAAATATTGATAAAAATATAAAGGAGTGAAGAAATTAACAAGAATAAAGAATTTGTAAAGGATTGTAGTTTAATAATCAAATTGAATAAAGTAAAAGTTGAGGACTAATTTACAAAAGAGTAAATTTAGTGTCAAAAGATGAATTGAAGTTACACAAGTAATTTACAATAGTTTTTGAACATGTGGTTTGCATTTGGTTAAAAATTAATTTAAACCAAATCACATAACAATCAAATTAATTAGCTAAAGACAAAATAATGTAATTTTAATATTCATTTTTTTTATCATTCGAGTTTTTAAAATTTAAATTCGACTTAAACTTAAAAATTAAACCACTTATTTAAATTGACTCAAATAATTCATTTTTTTTTAAAATATTTTATTTTAACGGATACATCATACATTGGTTTAAATCCCGAAACTTGAATTTGTATCGGCTTTTCTAATGTCTAAGAAAACAAAGAGTTGGTTATTATCAATGGGTTAATTCCAAATTATTTTTTAATTAATAAAGTATTTTTTTTATGTTTTAATTATTAAAATTTATAAAATTATATAAATATTGTAATTTGTAATATATTTTAGGCTTAAGAGTGTAAAAAGCTATTAAAGTTTTGAAAAAAAATCAATTAAGCGGTAACACTATGAAGCAACATGTTGTACCAACTGGTCCCAAAAAAATCTAAAAATGAAATATTATTATCATATGATACACTACAATTTTATTATGTGACATTTACCGATTTTTTAAAGAAATATTTTATGTTTTTTAAGCTTTTTAGAATTTTTAGGAATTTTAAAGAAATTTGAAAATGAAATAAAAACATCTTGAAAATGTTGAGCGGTAACACTATGAAGCAACACGTTGTACCAACTGGTCCCAAAAAAAATCTGTTAGATTCAACAGTTAATGTTGGTCAAAGAGCTTAATTTATTCAATTTATTGGTTCAAGGACTTAATCGAGTGCAAAAAAGTTCAAAGGCTTAATTTTTTGGGTAATCTTTAACTGTGGTCCCTTTTGTTTATGGTTTGTTCTATTTTGGTCACTAGAATTCAAAAAAAATTATTCTGGTCACTTACGTTTAAAATCGTTTCTATTTTGGTCTCTTAGCCATTAGTCTCCGTTATTTAAAAAATATTTTATAGTTTAACCTTCAAACTTTAAAAATTATATTTTTCACTATATTTTCAACAGCAGTGGTTGCTAAAACTACATTGCATGTACTGTCGCAAGCGGCTGATTCGTTATCTACCGGGTGAGAAATATAGGTTGATATTTGTCTCTCCAAAGGTACCATACTTGCATCAAGATTGCGCACACTCTTTGAGGAATTTGAACAGTTTACATTTCTTCCCTTGAAAACGCACCAGAAGAATAATAAGTTATTCCACCCTGCAAACCGAAAACCAGAAGTTTTCACCATGATTTTTTTCCCACATCAATAAGAGAATGGAACATGTTAAACATAACAGGGAAGAACAACTACTTGGGAAGGCTTTTGTTAATACATTATGCAAACCGTAACATTGCAATCAATGCTATCAAACCAAAATCAAATAGTAAAATGCCAAACCCATATCAAAATGAAAAATGTGCTAAAGGAAGAACAGCTCTATAATTTACAAAAAAAAATGCTACTCTTTAATCAAAACTACCATGCTGTGAACATCTACTAATACAGCATGTCCCCCCACAGTGGTTAACAAGAGGAAAGGAAATCACTAAGTAGCAGCAGATATTTTTCTGTGTCACCATGTAAAGGTTATAACCAAAAAGATCCCTTTTTTGCAATCAATAGAATCCTTGGTTTGAAACACTGAGTTGACATAACTCAAAATGATGCCTACAGTTTGGTCGTTATTATGCACCATATCATCACTCATACAACTAGCAGCCCTTGCCCATTGAAGAAAATGCTAAAAAGACTCAATCAAGTCAATCCTTTAAATCTAAACAGCCTCACAACTTAAGATTTCTGTGGACAACATTTTCGTTAGATTCATATAACATGCACTTTTGTCCAGTAATTCACAAAAAATCTCATTCATGAGGGAAAATGCAAATATTTCAGAGTTTAATGTTCTTTCAAACATCGTAATGTTAGTTCCCTCTAATTTTTCTCAAACTATTTCAGATTTCAATGCTACAAATCTAAGTGATGTTTGAGGGCACATTATAGTGTTATTACTTATTAATATTAGGGAATTTCCATATCCATACAGTAAGGCCGTTAAGGATCGAGATCTTTGAGTCATGGCAATTTATATTTGGAGATGCAAACATCAAAATTAGTCCCATGACCACACTTGATCAGTACCTAAAAAGACACAATGTGGTGTAGCCAAACAGACATATCTTTTATCCTTCCCTCGCAATGAATTTTGGGACAAAGCATATAATCCAACCAAATGTAAAACTACACGGAACTATACTTGAATATCTCAAATGTAACAATGCGTAAACAATGTTCAGGAAGCTGGAGACTCTACAGAATTTGCTTAATTATACTCTCCCAAATAATGCTCAGAAAGATTTAGTCAAAGAAATTTCAGATGTGGAGATTAAGCAAGCTATATTTGGACAAGGGAAAGATAAAGCACTAGGGTCTGATGAATACACATCTTGGTTTTTCAAGGTTGCATGGTCAGTAGTTGGACTTGAATTTCTAGTAGCTGTAAGATTCTTTTTCAGCTCTTCTTCTATTTTGCATGTCTTCAATGCTACTGCTGTTGTTTTAGTGCCTAAGGTGCCTAATGCTTGTAGAGCTAGAGAATTTAGACCTATATCTTGTTGTTCTGTCTTCTATAAAACCATCATTAAGGTCCTGGTGAATAGGTTGGCTGACTATTTCCCTGGTATGATTGCTAAAAATTAATCTGCGTTTGTTAAGGGAAGTAACATTGTGGATAATACCTTCCTGGCACAAGAGTTAGTAAGGGGCTACACTAGGAAGTCTATGTCTCCTAGGTGTGCTTTGAAAGTTGATTTGCAAAAAGCTTTCGATTCCCTCAGTTAAAAATTCATGTCACGAATGCTGGAGGCTTTGGGCTTGCCTGCTCAATTCAGGGGTTGGATTCAAGTTTGTTTTGCTGAATCAAGATTTTCTATTGTTCTTAATGGAAGCTTAGTAGGGTTTTTTCGAGGGAAAATGGGTATTAGGCAGGGTGATCCCCTTTCACCTTACTTGTTTGTAATGGCCATGAATGTGCTCTCTCGAATGCTTGATGCTGCAGCTGAATGTGGCATTTTTCAGTTTCATCCTAAGTGCAAAAGAATCAAATTGACTTATTTATGCTTCGCAGAAGATCTTTTGATATTCTGTAAAGGCAATATGAGTTCTATTGTAGATGCAGTGCATTTTGGAGAAGTTTTATGACTATTCTGGTTTGAAGATAAATGCATCCAAGTCAGAGTTATTTGTTGCTGGGGTGACCCGTGCTCAACTCACTCATATACAAGATGTTACTGGCTTTGCGATTGGTACTTTGCCAATGAGATATTTGGGAATACCCTTGGTTACCAGGAAATTGTCCATTCGTGATAGTTGTGTGCTGGTAGAAAAGGTGAGTGTGAAACTGGATCAATGGTTGAGTAAAAGGCTTAGTTATGCTGGGCTCAACAACTAGTTCGAGCTGTTCTGTTTAGCATTGTGAACTATTGGTGCAGGCAGGTTATTCTTTCCAACAGTGTGATTGTGAAAATAGAATAACTTTGCAGCAGGTTTCTTTGGAAGGGGCGAGATGTTACAGCACATGGGGCTCGAGTTAGTTGTCAGCATGTTTTCTTATTAAAGTCTGAGGGAGGGCTTGGGGTCAAGGACCTAAAATCGTGGAACAAAGCTTGTATCATTCAGTTGATGAAAAAGTTTCTCATGGGTAGTAATACTCTCTGGATTGCTTGGTTGAGAGAGTATGTATTTAGAGAAACTGATTTCTGGCATTTGGAATGCAAGCCTCATTTTAGCTGGTGCAAAAGGAGAATGCTCAAACTCATAGGCATGGCTTATTATGTCCTCACGACAGACAATGTTTCTATAATGAGGTCTATTTGGACTGAGATTTGTGTGACTGCTCCGCATGTTGAGTGACACAAACTAATATAGTTTCCCAATTATATTCCTAAGAATGCATTCATTGTATGTATTTAGAGGAACTGATTTCTGGCATTTGGAATGCAAGCCTCATTTTAGCTGGTGCAAAAGGAGAATGCTCAAACTCATAGGCATGGCTTATTCTGTCCTCACGACGGGCAATATTTCTATAATGAGGTCTATTTGGACTGAGATTTGTGTGACTGCTCCGCATGTTGAGTGACACAAACTAATATAGTTTCCCAATTATATTCCTAAGAATGCATTCATTGCATGGTTGACAGTTCTCAATCGACTTCCTACTAAGGATCTGCTGAGTCGGATGGGGATTGAGGTGGGTAATGGTATGTGTATAAACTGTATGGAAGAGTTGGAAACGCGAGAGCACATTTTCTTCTCTTGTACTTATTCGAGAAGAGTATGGGCAGCCGTACTTCAGCTTTGTGGCTTGCATCGAGATGTAACAATTGGAATGGTGAATTACGATGGAGCATTCAGCAACTCAAGGGGAAGTCCCTCATCGTATTTGTCCTTAAATTAGCTTGGCAAGCTTTCATATACCATGTGTGGACTGAACGAAATTGGAGATGTTTTCGTGGCACTTCTAGAACTGCCGATTCTTTGATTGATTGTATTAAAGATAATGTTTGTAATAGAGTACAATATACGAACTCTAGATTAGATATTGTAAATAGAAAAATTTGTACTGCCTGAGGGATTTTGTAAGATGGCCCAGGGATTGTTATAGAGTTGCTTGTAACAGTTTTTCACTACTTCTTAGATAATAATATTACAACAATTATCCAAAAAAAAATGTTCAGGAAGCTAGTTGGATGGGAATATCAGAAGCTCAACACCTTCAAAATTTCCTTTGAGGGCAAGATCATTCTTGATCAGGGTATCCAAAAGTATCTTGTAGTACTTCTCGTAACTGCAAAACAAGTAGTAGAAATAAATTTTAAAAATTTGAACCAAGAAAATTGCCTCATGATTAGGGTTTTTGTGTAGGGTGGGGTCGGGTTCGAGTTTTAGGGTGAAAAAATCTGACCCGACCCGAGAATAATAGTGTAATTTTCCCTAAATTTTTTAGGGGTATTTGTAATAATACCCCTTTTTATATATTTTTTATAATTAGGTCCTTAAAATTGATTTTTTTTATTTATAATTTAGTCCTTAAAATTGATTTTTTATATAGTTCGGGTCGAGTCGGAGTCAGGTTTAAGGTATTTATTTTCGGGTCGGGTCGGGTCGGATTTTTTTTAAAAGATATGATCGGGTGGGGTTCGAGTTTAGGGTTAATATTTTCAGGTCAAGTTCGGGTGGGCCAAAAACCCGGCCCGACCCGACCCGTGCCTATCCCTACTCATGATCAACCCAAACAGGAGAAACAAGAAAGGAAATGGGGGATGAGAGGGGGAGTGAGCTGGGAAAAGAGGTATATTCAAAATCTACCTTTTAAGGTCCTTGACAAAGAAAATTAAAGCAATATCATCTTTTTTAGGATTGTTTCTGGGTTTTAGTTTTATAATTTTTAGGAGATATAGTGAAAAATAAAGTTTTAAAAGTTTGGGGTTAACTTTAAAAATAATTTTTTGAAGTAACGGAGACTAACAACTAATAGACCAAAATAGAAACGATTTTAAACGTAAGGCCAGAATAATCGTTTATGAATTCTGGTGAACAAAATAGAATAAACCCCAAACGAAAGAGGCCACGAGTGAAGATTACCTTAATTTTTTTTAGTTGAAGAGCTTCTCACACCCTCAAGCCTATATTTTAACTAATAAAATGAGATTTTGGATCAAATGGATGAAACTTAATTTGGACAGGTAAACCGTGAACTCGTTTGATGACTTGGTTTTTGACAGAGACGTGTTGGGTACCTATTTGTTTAACTTTTGCCAACCTTATGTACCTGAGATAAAAATAAGTTTAGGTACTAATTTGAAAAAATTATCAAGTTCAAGTACCAATTTGAAAAAATTATCAAGTTCAAGTACCAATTTGCATAATAAACCAAAGAATTAAATTTACAGACACCGTAGTCCGTAGCATACTTACTTCTAATAAGTAAATGCCACGAGTCGATTCAGCTGCCGATGTTGAAACGAGCCACAATCCTGTACATCCGAAACCAGTTAAGGGAAAGTGCTCCCCTTGACCAAACTAAACTTTCAACAAAAAGGGAACAAAGCAGAAGAGAGTTGAATCTGCTAATAAAAAAACATTTACGATCTTTGTCTTCTCGTAGTTCCAAAAAATGGAGCATTTTCAATCTCGCCGAGTCGAAATTGTAACCGTGGCTGTTGCCTTGGCGGCCGTCGGTGCTGCTACTGCTTATTATCTATATGTTTCGAAGAAACCCAAAAAAGGTTCTTTTTTCTTCTTCACCGTTCTTTATATAAAGAAGAAATTGATTTCAATTGTGTTACTCATGAATTTGTTTTGGGAAACTGCGTTAGACCAAATCTGATGCCTTTTTGTAATAAATAATGAAATGGGGTTTCTCTATAAATTGCTTAAAAGTTTCATTGTTTGTGTTATTGGGATTTTTTATTTTCTATAATTTCTGTATCTTGTGGTTGAAAACGTTTTAAGATCAAATAAGTTTAATAGAATATCTAATTCCATGGCAGCAATGAAATACTGTCTTAAGCTCTTCGTTAGTGATAATTCCAGGTAGTAGTTTAGAAATTACTTATATCCCATATGTTTTTAATCTAGTAAAAGTGAACGTATTTCATCTCCAAGCAGCTCTCTAATGCTTCCATTTTAAATATTTAGTTTCTTCAGTAATAATTTGTTTTGTCATCTTTAGTTAACTTTAGCTCCTTTCTGGTGGTCGTATGCTTTACAATCGAACTCAGTCCCTTCATGCACCGTGTGTTGACTTTTGAGAATGTAACCCGTAAACTGTTATATCTTCTTTGTTAACAAGTTGATTAATGTCTGATGTTGCGACAGCTTGCTTGGATCCCGAAGAATTCAAGGAATTCAAACTTGTTGAACGCACTCAACTTAGTCACAATGTGGCTAAGTTTAAGTTTGCTCTTCCCACACCAACATCAGTTTTGGGGCTTCCAATTGGACAACATATGAGTTGCAGGTTTGCCTCGTGACTAACTTTTATTATCTTCGTCGAATGTTAATGCATTATTTCTGCATCATTTATATTTGCAAGTTTCTTAGTAAGCTGTTCGACGATCTTTAACCTAGAATGTTGCACATATTTAATTTTGTTTTGTTGATTAGAGGAAAGGATCAGAATGGTGAAGATGTGGTCAAGCCATATACTCCAACAACTTTGGATTCAGATTTAGGGTACTTTGAACTAGTCATCAAGGTTTACATGCAGCATGCAATTGATGCTTTCCATTTTGTCATCGTGTACTTTTTTTCTTCCTTTCTTACATCAGTACATGATTTAGTTTGCATGTGCTGTAGATGTATCCTCAAGGAAGGATGTCCCACCACTTCCGGGAGATGCGTGTAGGTGATTATTTGGCTGTGAAGGGACCCAAGGTAAGTTTCTTTGTTGCAATATTACATTATGTTACAAATACTATCTTTTTGTTTCCATATTGGTTTCAAAACCCAGTTGTAGCTCTGTTACATATGATACTAATGTCAAAAACGAATTGGTGGTATGAAGTCGTAACCTATGAAATCATGATTCTTTAATTTTAATAGTTTTGGATTCTTCCTTAAAGAATCATCGTTGATTGCAAAAGAAACCAAATTAGTAGTAAACATAGTAGCTTACATATATTTAAGGAAAGCTCAGATGTAGAACTTTTAATAATGTTGTTAGAGTTTGTGACCCGAATTTCGCTTTGCCGGTCTGAGAAGCTTGCAAACCTCTTGTAACTTTCGACTTATAGTTAATTAGGGTTTAGAATTTAGCTGTAGCCGCAAGCCTCTTGTAACTCTCAACTTTTAGTGAATTTCTCCTCCTCTGTCCGTGGTTCTTTTTTCACATAAATCTTGGTGTCTTGTTCTTATTTGCAACCGTACACTTCCTGTATATCATAACAAATGTGCATGTATGTGCGCAAATGTCTTACATTATGTCCCTTTGTCTATGGTTGTCCTTTTATTGAACTACCATTGTTTGACTTAATGAGTTTCACGTATTTAATCTTTTGTTTTAGCTCGTGGAAGAGTTCTTGAACTGTGAGCAAATTATGAAATTTTAGCAATACATAGGTTTTTGGAAGAAGAAAAGTGCATAATGCACCCAGTGTTTGGTACATTTTATGGGTGAAATAAGGTGATCTTTATTGCAATTTTGAAGCATGTCCTAATGTGTCGTATACATTTGTCACCTAGGAGAGAAGTCAATGGAATCATATTCTACAGTAAATCTATGTTCAATAACGGCTCATAATTGATATGCCTACATGATGCTTTCAGGGACGCTTCAAGTATCAACCTGGCCAAGTTAGAGCATTTGGCATGCTGGCTGGGGGCACTGGCATCACTCCGATGTTCCAGGTTGGTTATTTTAGATCAAGGACCTCGGGCTACATCAAATGGCTTTCCTTCTCTTCACCTTGCATAAGACTTTCTAGTTGATTTTTAGCTTAATAAGTCTCGGTTGTTGTTCAGGTTGCTAGAGCCATATTAGAAAACCCAAATGACAAGACGAACATTCATCTTATTTATGCCAATGTTGCTTATGAGGACATCCTGCTAAAGGTGCGTTCCGGCTCTTGATTAATAAAAAATTGCAGAACTGAAAATGCTCAGACCTTGGGGAAACAAAGGGACACCCGGGACTGAACTATTTTCTGATAGGAGCAACCTAATTCAAACTCGTTGTTTTTCAGGAAGAGCTCGATGAGCTCACCAGTAGATTTCCCAGTCGTATGAGCGTCTACTATGTTCTGAATCAGGTATACAAGTCAACAGTTGTTCCTTTTTTTTACTTCCCCGGCTTCCACTTCATCAGTTTTTCATTTTCAGGGTGTAGACACCCTATAAGTCTCTAGCTGCATGAAGTAAATTTGAACTTGAAGCTCGTGTTCTTTTTTTTTTTTTAATGTTTAGCCTCCTGAAGGATGGGATGGTGGTGTGGGGTTCGTATCCAAGGAAATGATTCAAGCCCATTGCCCTGCTCCTGCTGGAGATATCAAGGTAAATCTTTCATTCATCCCTACTTTCTTTGTCTGCCTTGTCATTGTATTTAATGATCGATGCAGTGATTTGATTTCCCACTCCATTGTTACAGATTCTGAGGTGCGGACCGCCTCCGATGAACAAGGCAATGGCCACCCATCTTGAAGCTCTCGGATACACTTCCGAAATGCAATTCCAGTTTTAAGACCCCACTCTCATGTCATAGCCTGCGGTTTTTTTAAATGAATCCTAAAAGTAATGGTCAACCCCCAAAAGAAAACTCAGCCCATAATATGGTTGAAACTTGAGACTCATAATCATTGTTAGGATGGAGAGCAGTTGATATTTATGCTGTATTTCATTCCTTGAAATAGGAAATGATAAAATCCCATGACGGATAATTCAATACCCTGATTCGCATTTTGCCTTTGGGAAATGACCCAATTTTCCAGTTGTGTTGATTTGGGACTTGAGGCAATAAGTAATATAACAAAACAATATTGTTGCAGTAGTAAGACACGTTACACCCTTAAAAGAAATCAAGAGGTAGAGAAATAGTCACGATCACGAATCCTTTTCACACATGACTTGAGCTTATAACTACAAAATATATTAAATTTATATAAGAATTCGAAAATTTGAATCGAAATTTTTTTAAATAAAGTTTAAGTTGTAAAATATGATGCGTCAACTCGATCGAACGCTTATTCTTAATCGTGCAGCCTTATGTCAACATGTTGATTTACCTAACATATCATATTTTATCTCTTTTTAGATCGTATGTTTCATTTCTTATCATATTTCCGTATATGAATACATATATACATTCCAAATTTATCAGGACATAGTCAAAACTGAATTTTTCATAGCATAAAATGACAAGTTTTAGTATTATGATTAAGGGTGTAAACGAGCGGAGTCGAGCTTGAGTAGTGCAAAGCTCGGCTCGGCTCGTTAAGATTTCGAGTCGAGTTCGAGCTTGAGTAATTTCTAATGAGCCAGAGAAATCTGAGTTCGACTCGACTCGTTTAGAACTCGAGTCGAGTTCGAGCTTGATTCGAGCCCAATCGAGTCAAGTGTTGACCGATCTTTGACTGCATTGGACTCGAGTAACTCTTCATCTGTCACGTCTTATTTAAAGTCCTATGAAGAAAAAACTTTGATACACATTGTGTAAACTCAAGCTTGTTAATTTTAGGGTTTAAGGTGTTAGTTTATGGTTTAGAGGTTTAGGTTGTTGGGTTTACAATTTAGGATTTAGATTTTTAAGGTTTAATACTTATGTTTAGGGTTTTAAGTTTAAGAATTTAAATTTTAAATTATAAGAAATAAAAAAATAGTATATTATATTTTCGAAGAGCTCGTGAATTTTTCAAGTCGGGTATCAAGTAGCTCGACTCAGCTCGTCAAGACAATGGTAACTGGTTTTTTTAGCGTAATAGAACTCAGAAGTGACGCCATTTTGATATTTCATTATAAAAGAAACAAAATGGTATTGCAAGACTAAGAGGCAAATGAAGTTGCTTTTAGAATTCTCAATACTATCAACATATCGAAGACAAAAATAAATGAATTTTATTATAATCGTAAAAAACAAAATGACAAAAGCCTTTATCTTCAATAACCATATTGTCTTTGTGTGTAAAATTTCTTCTTATAAAGCTAAACCCTTCCCACGAAACTAAAAGAATTTCAGACAAAACTATAATGAAGCACAGCTCCTGTTTACAACTACCTCTAACACCCACCTCTCCCTCTTATCCAACCATGTATCCTATTTTGAAGAAATTAAAAGAAAATAATTTACCTCATATGAGTACTAGTGTCAGGCATTATATCAATAATTTACACTACATTAGGCACATCAAAACATGGCACGTAATAGTAGTATTGAAGTTCCAATTCCTTGCAAAATAGTATTTGTGGATAATAGCATGTGACTTTAGTATTTAATTTAAATATTAATTTTTATTTAATGTATTACGTAAATAGATGATTTAGTTTATCTTAACTACACTAATTTAATCTAGAGTAAACTACTAAAATTTCTAAGTTTAGTCTAACACTTAGACTTAGCTTTTATAAATACTCTTGTAATGCAATTCTACTGTGTGAGAAAAAATAAATTCAATTTTACAGACTTCTTTACTTATTTAACATAGTATCAGTTTAGGCCCTCGATCCGACTAGTTATTTACCATGGTTGAGATATCTTCTTCTACCATAGCCGATTCTAGCAAAGATCAAAACCCTACATCCGATGCTGCCTCTGATGTCTCCACCACACAAATCACTTCTCATAAATTCAATGGCCACAATTATCTTCAGTGGTCTCAAACTGTCAAGCTTTACATCACCGGCAGGGGTAAAGCATAATACATCTTAGGCAAACAAAAAATTCCAGACATTACTGATCCAATATATGACCTATGGCTTCGAGAAAACAACATGATTATGTCATGGCTCATAAATTTCATGACCCCTGATGTGGGTGTGAACTTTCTTCTCTATGATACAACAAAAGAAATCTGCGAGGCTGCTACCTACTCTAGTTCTGATAATGTTGTTAAACTTTTTGAGATAGGGAACAAGATTAATAGTCTTCGCCAAGAAGAGATGAGTGTCACATAGTACTACAACACAATTATAAGGTATTGGCAACAGTTGGATCTGTTTGAAAATCATAGCTAGTCATCCACTACTGATGCGACACTATACAAGCAGATCACAACTCAAAGAAGAGTCTTTCAGTTTCTTTATAGTCTCAACAGTTACCTTGATGCAGTAAAGGGAAGAATTATTGCTACCAAGCTCCTCCCTTCTCTATGAGAGGCTTTTTCTGAAGTTAGTAGAGAAGAAAGCAGAAGGGTTGTGAAGCTGCCCAAAATACCCAGCCTGAAGGTGCTGCCCTCGTCACTCACTCAACCAACAAACCAAGGCAAGAAAAATCTTAGTGTGACCATTGTCGAAAGGTTGGACATGTGAAAGAAAACTACTGAAAACTTCATGGTAAATCAGCAAATTGGAAACCTTAAAGGATGAAATAGCAACCTGATAGATCTGCTCATATAGCATCTACAGATATTGCTGGACAAAACCTCAGTAAAAAAATTGAGGACTTGCAAAGATTGCTCAGCCATATTACACCTCCTACTGAATCGAACCTTGCATCCAAAACCAATGAAGGTAGTTCAGTTTTTGTTAGTTTATCTGATCATACTAATGGTTCCAAATAGATTGTTGATTCAGGGGCTTCAGACCATATAACAGGAGACCAATCCTTATTCCATACATATCATTCCCTCCATGCTTCTACTTAAATAAAAATTGTCGATGGATCTTTATCAATTGTCTTGGGAACTGGTTCTGTCAGAATATCTGAAACTATTACACTACCAAATGATTTATATGTTTCTAAACTGGCTTGCAATCTAATTTCAGTTGGAAAATTGTCAAATGAACTGAAATGCAATACTAAATTCTCGTCACGTGTTTGTGAGTTTCAGGCTATGGACTCGGGGAAAGTGATTGGTAATGCTAGGTTGTGTGGTGGTCTCTATATCCTCCAAGGGCATATTTCTCCGAATAGGCAAGTAGTTTCAAGTTGTTTCTCTTGTTTTCCTGTTAGTTCAGATTCTTCAAAAAAATATCTTATTATGGCATTACAGATTGGGTCATCCCAACTTTCACTATTTGGATAAAATGTTACCTAGCTTATTTTCTAATAAAAATCCTAGTCATTTCAGTTGTGATGTTTGTCCTCTTGAAAAACAAACTAAAAGTAGTTATCCTCCTTCACATTCTATAACCTCTAAACCTTTTGCAACCGTACACAGTGACATTTGAGGCACTTCCAAAGTAAAGAACATTGATGGTTCACAGTGGTTTATAACCTTCATAGATGATTACACTAGAATAACTTGGACATTCCTTATGAGAGAAAAGTCTGAAGCAGAAGAAATTTTTAAACGTTTTTACACTTCAGTGGAAACTCAGTTTCAGCGAAAAATTCAAGTACTGCATAGTGATAATGGGAGTGAATACTTTACCAAAACTCTAGGGTCATTTTTTTGAGACAAAGAGATTATTCATATAACTTCATGTGTTGACTCTCCCCAACAAAACGGGATCGCTGAGCGCAAAATAGGCATCTTTTAGAGGTTGCTAGGTCTTCATTATTTTCCACCAATGTTCCTAATTTCTACTGGGGAGAGATTGTTTTAACCGCCACATTTCTTATGAACAGGCTGCCAAGTAAATCAATAAAATTCAAATCCCATAGGAATTTGTTTCTTCAAGTTTTACCAAACTTTCAACCTCTTTCATCTAGCATTCCTGTAAAAATATTTAACAGCACTGTATTTGTCCATAATCATTCCCATACTAAATCTAAATTAGACCCTAGATTCATTAGATGTATTTTCTTAGGTTATTCTCCTACTAAGAAGGGCTACAAATGTTACTCACCCTCCACAAAAAGAACTTATACCTCCATGGATGTGACCTTTTTTTGAAGATAAACCCTTTTACCCCAAAATTGAAATTCAGGGGGAGAACATTGCAGAATCTCAGTTTTTACCAACTTTAAATTTACCCTAGATTTTTTATGACCCTATTTTTGACAATTTTCAGAAATTTCCAGCAAGTGCACCATCCTCGTTTGCACCTTTGTCTATTGAACCTATCCTTGAAGACCAGACTTTAATCCCTGACCAGGTTGCATCTCCTACTCCCACTTCTCCCCAAAAAGACCAACCAACTCAACTTGAAAGCAGACATCTCAGTGTCTATAAAAGGAGGAAGAAGTTCACTAAAGAGGCTGCCACACAACCTAGAGATTGCCAAGTACTAGACTTCAGTCCTGCTGCCTAAGAAAAAATGCAAGGTAAGGAATTGTTTCAAGAAGAAATTCCTACTATTGACACCTCTGATTTACCTATTGCTCGGAGAAAGGGTGTGAGAAAGTGCACATATCATCCCATTCAACGGTTTGTTGCATATGAAAATTTAAATCCCTCATTTAAAGCATTCACTGCCAATTTTGACAGCACTGTCATTCCAAAATCAGTGGAGGAAGCCTTGAGAGATTCGAAATGGAAAAAAGGCTGTTGAAGATGAGATCAGTGCACTAGAAAGAAATGAGACCTGGAAGCTTGTTGATTTACCACAAGGAAAAAGACCGATAGGTTGTAAATGGGTGTTCTCTGTAAAGTACAATTCAGATGGTATTGTTGAAAGGTTCAAAGCAAGACTTGTAGCCAAGGGGTTCTCTCAATCCTATGGAATAGACTATCAAGAAACTTTTGCCCCGGTTGTGAAGCTAAACACAATAAGAATACTGCTTTCCATAGCTGTTAATAAAGACTGGATTCTTCACCAACTAGACATCAAGAATGCCTTCCTGAATGGAACTCTTGAGGAGGAGGTATATATGCAAATTCCTCCAGGGATGGACAACAATGTTAATCAGAAGGTTTGCAAACTGAAAAAGTCATTGTACGGCTTAAAACAGTCACCTAGAGCTTGGTTCAACAAATTTACAAGGGTCCTCATCAACAATGGCTATAAACAATGCCAAACCGACCATACATTGTTCATAAAGGTAACCCCTACCGGAAAGAAGCTATTTTGATTGTTTATGTAGATGACATTATTGTCACAGGGGATGCCATAAATGAGATTGAGAGATTGAAGAAGCTACTAGCTCTTGAATTCGAAACAAAGGATCTTGGAAACCTAAGGTATTTTTTGGGAATGGGGGTAGCCAGAACAACGGAAGGTTTAGTCATTAATCAAAGGAAATACATCCTTGATTTATTGACTGAAACAGGAATGCTAGGGTGCAAACCTACAGAGACCCCTATGGACTTTAATCTAAAATGGAACAAGGATAGAGTAAGCAGTCTTGTTAATAAAAAACAATACCAGAGATGGGTAGGAAAACTTATCTACTTATCTCTTACAAGACTGGATATAGCCTTTCCAGTCAGCATTGTTAGTCAGCACCTATGTGATCCAAGGGATGAGCATCTTGAAGCTGTGAACCGGATTTTGAGGTATTTAAAGTTCACCTCTGGACATGGCTTATTTTTCAGGAAAATGAAGATAGAACAGTGAAGATTTTTACTAATTTTAGTTGGGTTAGGGAGCTAACTGATAGGAGGTCAACAAGCGGCTATTGCTCATTTGTTTGGGGCAATTTAGTAACCTAGTGAAGTAAAAAACAGTCTGTGGTTTCTAGAAGCAGTGCTGAGGCAGAATATAGGGCTCTAGCACATGAAATTTGTGAGGGAATATGGCTGCAAAGACTCCTGGCAGAATTGGGACTCAGTGAATTTACACAGTTTGACTTACAAACCGACAATCAATCAACTACAAGGATTGCAAAAAATCCAATCCATCATGACAGAACAAAACATGTTGAGATCGACAGAAAATTTATCACAAAAAAGTCAACAGTGGAATGGTCAATCTAAATTATGTCCCTACTAAAGAACAGTTGGAAGATGTACTCACCAAGGCACTTCCAAGAGCTACCTTCGATGAGATTACATCCAAGCTGGGACCCTATAATATCTACTCCCAGCTTGAGGGGGTGTGGATAATAGCGTGTGACTTTAGTATTTAATTCAAATACTAATTCTTATTTAATGTATTACGTAAATAGATAGTTTAGTTTATCTTAACTACACTAATTTAATCTAGAGTAAACTACTAGAAATCCTAAGTTTAGTCTAACACTTAGACTTAGCTTTTATAAATACTCTTGTAATGCAATTCTACTATGCGAGAAAAAATAAATTCAATTTTACAGAGTTCTCATATTGAGACTCTTCCCTTAAAACTTCTTTACTTATTTAACAATATTGTTATCCTATGACATACTGACCAAGGATCCAACTAAATAGTTTATTTTCAAGTTATTCAGCTCGAGCACAATGATTGGCTTGACTGAGCAGCAATCAGTGCAATAGCTTGAATTCTGTTGTCTTGTATCATACAATAAACAACCACTACAATATACTGATTCTTTTTAATTTATGGCATTATACTATAATAATGTAAATGAGACACTTGTCCTCCTCATGTAACGTTTTGGCCCAGAAACGAAGTTGAGTTAGGCTCGATCATTGTTAAGTTGAGCAAGTCGAGTTTGGATATTATTATGCTTAACTCAAATAGCTCGTCAACCTAGTCGATCTTTTTTTTAATTGGCACTAGAAAATCTCAATTCAAACTTGAAGTAAATAATTAAAACATCAATCAAAAAGTCTAATACAGCAAGCTCAAGCAATTTATTAATTATTATTATTTTTATTTCAATTTGGGTTGAATTTTCAAAACCTAACATCTTTCATTCACATTTTTCTCCGCCAAGAACATTTTATAAAACTCTAGGACCCCCGAAAAAACTTGATCAAGCTCAAGCCAAACTTAGCGTCATATTTTGAGACAAAGTCAAGCTT
Source organism: Hibiscus tridactylites (assembly GCA_958450335.1). Lineage (NCBI taxonomy): Eukaryota > Viridiplantae > Streptophyta > Magnoliopsida > Malvales > Malvaceae > Hibiscus > Hibiscus tridactylites. Next base: position 18,019,615 of record OY288289.1, on the reverse strand, counting down.
CTTACAGCATGAATGTTGTTCAGTTCTACTATAAAATGGTTTACTTTACTTTTCCTTTTACCTTGGGGTAGGGTGGTGGGCCATAGTGGTTTACTGTAATTGTCATGCATCCAACACCGGAATATATAAACCATAAACTTGTAAGTTTAGACGTATTAGAAGTATTTTTGTAGTTAAACTATACTAGTAGAGTTATTATTTAAGTCATGTACCGAAACCTAGAGTTAGAAGTTAATAGTTAGTAGGACTTCTAATACAATTCAAAGTCCTTTGCTATAAAAGGATGTAATGTATGTAACCCTAAGTATGAGTGAGTTTTACTCAGTATTCTAATAAACATAGCAGTTTCTGTTTATCTTCATAGTATCAGTCTAAAATCGATCCAATCATAATTCATTTCCCCTAGAGGCTTCACCAAACAACAGATGGTACACCTGCAGCAACTGTTCAACAGATTCGCTGGGAGCAGTGCAGGAAATCTGGCTTTTGCAGACAATGATGGAACACAGACAAACTCTTCATTGACTGCACTTCTTTCTACTACGATCACACCAACTTGAATTGTCGACTCTGGTGCTTCTGAACACATGACTGGTAACAGGGAATTGTTTTTTCAATTTAAAAATTCCTCCTCTCAGAATTCTGTCAAATTAGCTGATGGTTCTTTCTCAACAATTCAAGGCAGTGGTTCGGTATTTCTTACTGATGATTTAATCATTCACAATGTGCCTTTTGTGCCTAGTATGAATTGTAATTTATTGTCAGTTCGCAAGCTATGCAAAGATTTAAATTGTGTTTTCAAGTTCACTGATTCCGAGTGTTTTTTACAGGCGCTGGACTTAAAAAAGAGGATTGACATTGCTCACTTGTAGAATGGTTTATATGTTCTTCACAGTACACGAAATCCTATTGTTTCACCTTCTAAATTTTGTTTCAATTCCTTAGGACAGTCTGATGTTATGTTATGGCGTTTTAGGTTAGGCCACCCAAATTTCTCCTATCTTGCAAAATTTTTTTCCTCAATTATTTGTTAATCAAAAACCTTCTTCCTTTAAATGTCATATATGTCCACTTGCGAAACAAACAAGAACATCTTACTTACCGTCTACTTATAAACCCTCACATCCTTTTTCTCTTATCCACAGTGATGTTTAGGGTCCTTCTAAAGTGAAGAATATTACTGGTAGCAGATGGTTTGTGACCTTTATTGATGACCATAGTAGAACAACTTGGACTTATCTCTTGAAGAAAAATCTGAAGTGGCTAGTGTGTTTGAGAAATTTTATAACATGGTTGAAACCCAATTTTATTCAAAAATTCAAATCTTTAAATCTTATAATGGAGGGGAATTCTTCACCAAGTTTTCAAGGAGAAAAGGATAGTTCAAATCAGTTCTTGTGTTGATACTTCCCAACAGAATGAAGTCGCAGAAAGGAAAAATAGGCATCTACTAGAGGTAACCCGAGCCTTATTTTTTACTCACAATGTTCCTAAATATCTATGGGGAGAAGCCTTATTAACCTCCACATATCTTATTAATCACATGCCTAGTAGAGTTTTAAATTTCCAAACACCTAGAGATGTTCTTTTATCTTGTTTTCCTCATTTTAAACCTTTGTCCTCTACCATTCCTTTGAAAGTTTTTGGGGGTACAATGTTTGTTAGAAACTTCGATCCTTCTAAGGCTAAACTTGATCCTAAGTCTCTCAAATGTGTGTTCGTAGGATATTCTTCACTAAAGAAGGGCTACAAATATTACCATCCACCTTCTCGAAATTTTTTTTGTTTCTTTGGACCTTAACTTTTTTGAACAGAAACCTTATTTTCCAGCGGCTGCAATTCAGGGGGAGAATTTCGATGATTTTCAGCCTTCTCACAAACAGGTTCCTTCTTCTTTTACTTCTCCTTTAATACCTCATACTTGTCCCTTATCAATTGAGCCTCAAACTTCTTTTTCTCCCTCTAATGCTTTACCTATTTCCTCACCTATAATCCCGTCTACACCCCATCCTTCTCCTACTATCACGCCTACAAGAACTCAAAATTTAACCAAATCTTCTTCACAGTCCCCTAAACAACTGCAGGTTTATACCAGAAAAATGAGGATCATTCCAGAAACCATTCTGCAATCTGGTACTTGTCAAGAATTGGATTTCAGTCCAACTGCTTGTGAAGACAATGAAGGTAATGATTCTGCTAGTATTCCTCCCCACCTTCTTGAATTTGACCACTTACCTATTGCTAAAAGAAAAGGGGTGAGACAGTGTACTAAATATCCTATTTAGAGATATGTTGCTTATGAGAATTTGGTGCTATCGTTTAAAGCTTTTACAACATCTTTAGATGAAGAACATATTCCTAAGACTATTGAGGAAGCTTTGCAAAATCCAAAATGGAAGAAAGCTGTTGAAGAAGAAGTTGAGGCACTTGAAAAGAATGGTACATGGACCATTACAGACCTTCCCCAAGGTAAAAAGCCTGTTGGGTGTAAATGTGTGTTTGCCATTAAGTACAATTCAGATGGCAGTATACAGAGATATAAAGCCAGATTGGTTGCCAAGGGTTTTTCACAGACTTATGGTATTGATTATAAGGAGACATTTGCTCTTGTTGCCAAATTAAATTCTATTAGAGTTTTATTAAGTCTTGATGTAAACTGTGATTGGAAATTACACCAACTTGACATTAAAAATGCTTTTCTTGATGGTAACCTTGAGAAAGAAGTCTATATGCAGATTCCTCCAGGGCTAGAGGGTGTTGGACAGAATCGGCAAGTTTGCAAGCTTGACAAGGCACTATATGGCCTAAAACAGTCTTCTAGAGCATGGTTTGACAGATTCACAAGGGTCATTTTGAAGAATGGATACAAACAATCCCTGGAAGACCATACCTTGTTCTCTAAGGTAACCTCATCGAACAAAAGGGTTATTCTTATCGTTTATGTGGATGATATAATCCTAACAGGTGACGATGAAGAAGAACTGAGTCGATTAAAGGCACTGTTGAGCAAAGAATTTGAAACCAAAGACCTAGGGAAACTCAGATACTTCCTAGGTATGGAGGTAGCAAGGGATTAGTCATCAATCAAAGGAAGTACGTTCTGGATTTACTCACAGAAACAGGGTTTACTAGGATGCAAACCTGTAGATACACCCATGGAGGCAGGTTTAAAATTTAGCAAAGATGATCTCAGTTCGAAAGTAGATAAAGGTCTATATCAGAGACTAGTAGGTAAATTAATCTATCTATCACTAACAAGACCGGATATAGCCTTTCCAATGAACATTGTAAGTCAACACATGACAGACCCAAGACAGGAACATATGGAAGCAACAAAGAGGATTTTGCGATACTTGAAGGGTACACCTGGACATGGTTTATTGTTCAAGAAGAGTACTGATAAAACAGTTAAAGTTTTTACAGATGCAAGTTGGGCCAGCGAACTGACAGATAGAAGGTCAACTAGTGGTTATTGCTCTTTCGTGTGGGGTAATTTGGTGACTTGGAAAAGCAAAAAGCAAACCGTGATCTCCAGAAGCAGTGCAGAAGCAGAATACAGAGCGTTAGCTTTGGGAATGTGTGAAGGTATTTGGTTAGTAAAATTACTTAAAGAACAGGGAATGATTCAAGAAGAAAATTTCCAGGTTTTTTGTGATAATCAATCAACTATTCAGATTGCCAAGAATCCTATTCAACATGACAGAACAAAACATGTTGAAATTGACAGACACTTCATAGCAGAGAAGTTGACAAGTGGAGTTGCCTCATTAGTGTATGTACCAGCTGAAGAACAAGTGGCAGATGTTCTCACAAAAGCTTTGCCAAAAGTTTTTTTCGCCAAGTTTTTATTCAAGTTGGGATTATATGATATATATTCTCCAGCTTGAGGGGGAGTGTAAGTTTAGACGTATTAGAAGTATTTTTGTAGTTAAACTATACTAGTAGAGTTATTATTTAAGTCATGTACCGAAACCTAGAGTTAGAAGTTAATAGTTAGTAGGACTCCTAATACAATTCAAAGTCCTTTGCTATAAAAGGATGTAATGTATGTAACCCTAAGTATGAGTGAGTTTCAATCAGTATTCTAATAAACAGAGCAGTTTCTGTTTATCTTCAAAACTAGCAAGAGAATAGGAACAAATGGATGCACCATTTAGAAAATTAAAGAACTCACCCCAGGTAAGTAGTAGGACTTTCTCGTAGAAAGTTGTCGATAATTCGGAGTGTGCTAAGCTGTAATGTTTTGAAAGCGGACATTAACTGTCAAAATAGAGTGATTTACTGTAGAAAAACTCTCTCAATTTCTTTACAACAACTTACATCTTTATATACAACTTATATCCTTAACTTAGGTAACTATTAAGTTAGGAAAGAGAATATTCTGGGTAAACTAAAATCCCTTAAAGTTAGGGATTGTAATCACTAACAAGGATCTACATGATCTTATCTAATTATACAAAGAATTTCTAATTTATGTGCATATTTCCTGACACTCCCCCTCAAGCTGGAGAATAGATGTCCTCCATCTTCAGCTTGCTTGTTAGCTTCTGAAAATACTTCCCAGATAGACCCTTGGTAAGTATGTCTGCAACTTGATCACTAGTAGATACATATGGAGTACAAATTAGGCCACTGACAAGTTTTTCTTTTATGAAGTGTCGATCCACTTCAACATGTTTTGTTCTGTCATGTTGAACTGGATTGTAAGCAATATTAATTGCTGATATATTATCATAGTATAGTTTCATTGGACCTTCCCACTTGACTTTTAAATCCTACAAGATAATCTTCAGCCACAACAATTCACAAATACCAAGTGCCATGGCTCTAAACTCAGCTTCTGCACTAAACCTGTCTACAACATTCTATTTTTTGCTTCTCCATGTCACTAAATTTCCTCCCAGAAAAGTGTAGTAGCCTGATGTTGATCTTCTATCAACTAAGGACCCTACATAATCTGCATCAGTATAGGCTTCTAATGTCAGATTTTCTCCCTTTCTAAATAAAACTCCTCTTCCTGGTGTGCCCTTCAAGTACTGTAAAATTTGAGTCACCGCCCTTAGATGTGATTCTTTAGGATTGTGCATGAATTGGCTCACAACCCAAATGCATAAGCAATGTCTGGCCTGGTGTGTGATAAGTAAATCAGTCTTCCCACAAGTCTCTGATAAGAGCCTCTGTCCACAACTGCATCCTCTGTTGCATCTCCAAGTTTGTGATTAACCTCTATTGGTATCTCAGTTGGTCTGAACCTTAGTTTTCCAGTTTCTGTCAGCAAATCTAGAGTATATTTATGTTTAGATATAAAGATTCCTTGCTATGAATATGCAACTTCAATTCCAAGGAAGTATTTCAGTCTTCCAAGATCCTTAACTTCAAACTCCTTGATCAAACACTTCTTCAAGTTATCGATTTCTTTCAAATCATCCCCTGTAACTATGATGTCATCTACATAGACTATTAGGACATCAACTCCCTCTGAAAAATGTTTCACAAACAAAGTATGATCATCCTGACTTTGTTTGTAACCCAACTTCAACATCACTTTGGTGAATCTTCCAAATCAGGCTCTTGGGGATTGTTTTAGCCCGTACAAGGCCTTTTTCAATTTACAAACTGTTTGTCCACAATTTGGACTAAATCCAGGTGGGATGTCCATGTAAACTTCCTCTTCAAGATCACCATGTAAAAATGCATTCTTGATGTCATACTGTTGTAATCTCCATCCTTGATTGGCAGCCAATGACAACAAGATCCTTACAATATTCATCTTTGCAACAGGGGCAAAGGTTTCAAGGTAGTCTATCTCATAGGTTTGGGAATACCCCTTAGCCACCAACCTTGCTTTATATCTTTCCAAGGAGCCATCTGACTTTTACTTCACTGTGAATATCCATCTACATCCCATTGTTTTCTTTCCATCTGGTAACTTCACCAAGTCCCACATTTTGTTCTTTTCTAGTGCTTCCATTTCAACTTTCATAGCATTCTTCCAATTCTCATTTTCTAAAGCCTCAGACACCGTTTTAGGAATGACAATGGAATTTAGGCTAGTAAGGAAGGCTTTATGGTTGGGAGACAAATTTCTGTAGGAAATGAACAGATAAATAGGATTTTTTGTGGTACAAGTTCTCTTCCATTTTCTAATTGCAATAGGAAATTCAAAATCCGTATGATCAGAATTAGGATTCTCAATATTATTTGAATCAAAGATAGGTTCAGTAATTACCTCAATTTGTGGAGGAGACAAGGGTGATGATTGAGCATGCACAGGTCCCTTTTTTCTCGAGTAGACTTGTAGAGGACGAGCAATATCTTGAACCCCTGCCTTAGGTGTGGTGGGTTCAGATTCTTGCTATTCAAAAGACGGCTGAGAAACAGATTCAATAGATTGGGTAAGACCATGCTGATTTTGGTCAGGCTGAGCAGATTGGATAGATTGAATTAGATCAGGCTGGGCAGATTGGATACGATCAAGCTGAATCTGCTGATTTTGGACAAGCTAGGCAGAATCATGCTGATTTTGTGGAGGCAAGGTGAGAGGCTGAAGAAGGAAATAATCTTTGTCCTTATCTTTCCTGAATAAAATCTCCCCTTGAAGATAATGGTGAGTAAAATAGTTTTCATTTTCAACAAAGGTGACATTAAAAGAAGTGAAATGTTTTCGTGTAGGTGGATGATAGAACTTATACCCTTTCTGAGTAGATGAGTAGCCTACAAAGATACATTTCAATGCCCTTGGATCCAACTTACCCCTATTCTGAGAATGAATATGAACAAAGGCAACACAACCAAATATTTTAGGCTCAAGATGAAGAGAAGGGCTAAAGTTAGGGTAGAAACTGTTTAGGATTTGAATAGGACTTTGAGATTCGAGAACCTGAGTTGGTAATCTATTGATAATATAGGTGGCAGTTAACACAACTTCCCCCCAATAGTGTTTAGGAACATTTTTTTGAAACAACAAGGCTCTTGTTATTTGAAGAATATGACTATTCTTACTTTCGGCTACACCGTACTGTTGAGGGGTGTTTACACAAGATGATTCATGTATGATACCTTTTTCTTGGAAATAGGAAGATAGGACTTGATTAAAGTAGTTCTTAGCATTGTCTGGCCTAACCTTTTTTATGTCAGCCCCAAATTGATTTTTAACCATGGTGTAAAAGGTCTTCAAAGTAGAACTGACATCAGATTTTTGTTTTAGAAGAAATATCCAGGACACGCGAGTGCAATCATCTATAAATGAAACAAACCACCTAGCCTCAGTTATATTTGGAACAGTGGATGGTCCCCAAACATCACTGTGAATGAGAGAAAAGGGTGTAGAAGCCTTTTTATTACTTATGGGAAAAGAAGCACATTTGTGTCTGGAAAACTCACATATGTCACAATGAAATTCTTCATTATTTAAGGATTTGAACAAGGAAGGAAACATGAACTTTAAAATTTTAAATGAAGGATGACCAAGACGAAGGTGATGAAGCCATATATGGTCTTTGGTGGTTTTAGAATCTGACACAAGTGAAAAAGATGGAACACTGACTTGTCCACTAGAATTTTTAAGATAATACAATCTATTTTCTTCTTTAGCATGCCCAATCATCCTCCTCGTTCCCTGTTCCTGAAAAACACATTGGGTAGGATAAAAGATAACACAACAATTAGTGTCTTTGATGATTTTTTTGGATAAACAGGAGATTAGTGAACATTTTATGCACATGAAGAACATTTTTAAGTGTCAGGGTGTTACTTATAACAATATCTCCTTGACCAGCCACGATTATCCTACTTCCATCTGCAACTGTTATCTTTTTATTACTAGGACAAGGTATATAATTGATAAAATTTCGAGAGGAATTGGTCATATGGTATGTTTCTCCTGAGTCAATCATCCAGGAGCTTTGGGTAGAGAAATCCGAGACTTTAGATGTTTGAGAAGAGGATATACCTGAAAAAGCGAGACAACAAATACCTGAAGAGGAAGGTTTTTCCAGGGATCCAAGTAAACTTTTCAATTTCTCTATTTCTTCCCTGTTGAACTCAAAGGACTGTTCTTGGGCCTCCTCCCTCCTCATTCATCTTCTTGGTGATATATGCCTTTCCCTGTCCTCCTGATGGTCCCTCTCTCTAAAAAAATTTTATTTGTTTTCTGTGGCTTCCCATGAAGCTTCCAACACTTCTCTTTTGTATGGCGAGACTTCTTGCAATAGGTACACCATAAAGTGTCTTTGTGCACCTATTTTGATCCTTCTGACTTCTCTTTAAAAACCTGATGTTCCAGGTTTGATTTTCTTTCAGCTGCACTTTTGGTGGCTAGAGCAGAACCTTCCACTTGATTGCTTTCAATCATAACCCCTCTTCTTCTTTCCTCAGCTCGAATGATTCCAATGGCTTCATTTAGAGAGGGTAGATCTTCTTTACCAAGAATCTGGACTCTTACTACATGAAACTCAATATTTAGTCCATCATGAAAAACATAAATTTTTTTTCTTTTTCAACAAACCTTTTTAGGACAGCTGCATCTTCACTACACTTCATTTGAATACATTGGTAGTGATCCATCTCTTGCCATAAATTTTGCAGCAAGTTGGAGTATTCTGTGATGGATCTGCCTCCTTGCTTGGTGGACGAGATTTTGGTCTTAATCTCATAAATCTGGGCAGCATCTTTAACCTTTGAATATGTTTGTTTTACAACCTCCTATATATATTGGGATGTATTGAGAAACATACAAGTATCACTAATTTCTAGTAGCATGGAATTCCATAGCCAGGACACGACTAGTGAATCATGTTCATCCCAAGCCTCAAAACGAGGGTCTCCCTTTTTAGGTCCAGTTCCAAGGAGGTGACTTAGCTTTCCTCTACCCTTCAAAAAAGTACGAACAAGCTGAGACCATTTAAGATATTTTTTCCATTCAATCTATAGGCAGCATGTATGCTTTGCAAGTCACCTATCTGATTCGAATGGCTCCCTTCACTCACTGAGATTCCTTGCACAGTCTTGGTACTGCTCTCATCGCCTACCTCAACCATATTTTTTCCGATGTATTTAACAGTGAACCTTCATTGAACACTCAAGGAGGAATTTTAAAGGAAAAGAAGGGTGTTAATCGAGATTGACAGAGATTAAAAAATGAGCTAACAAGGCTCTAATACCATGTCAAAATAGAGTGATTTATTGTAGAAAAACTCTCTTAATTTCTTCACAACAACTTACATCTTTATATACAACTTATATCCTTAACTTAGGTAACTATTAAGTTAAGAAAGAGACTATTCTAGGTAAACTAAAATCCCTTAAAGTTAGGGATTGTAATCACTAACAAGGATCTACAAGATCCTGTCTAATTATACAAAGAATCTCTAATTTATGTGCATATTTCCTGACATTAACTTAACATTTATTTAAGAAACACTGGAAAACAATCAAACTACAAGTCTACCTTAGTAATTTATTGAAAACAGTCTTGGACAAAGCCTTAGTAAGAATGTCTGCAATCTGTCCTTCTGAAGGAATGTATGAAAGAGTGGTTGTCTTTTTGTTGACTTGGTCAGCAATAAAATGCCTATCAATCTCAACATACTTTGTTCATTCATGTTGAACTGGGTTCTTGGCAATCTGAATGGAAGATTGATTATCACAGAAAATTTCAAAGTGATCCTCCTGATTAGTGCCAAGGTCTTTTAGTAATTTAAGTAGCCAAATTCCTTTTTATATTCCCAATGCTAGTGCTCTAAATTTAGCTTCATCACTACTTCTTGAAACTACATATTGTTTCTTACTTCTCCAATTTGTAAGGTTACCCAAACAAAAGTGCAGTAGCCACTAGTGGATCTTCTTTCAGTGAGATCTCCGGCCCAACTAGAGTCTGTAAAAATCTTAACAGTTTTATCTTGTGTCTTCTTAAACATTAAGTTGTGTTCTAGAGTTTTCTTCAAGTACTTGAGAATTCTATTTGCTGATGCTATATGCTCTTCAATAGGATTAGTCATGTGTTGACTTATCACATTTACAGGAAAGGTTATATCTGGCCTCGTCAAGGATAAGTAAATTAGTTTCCCAACTAATCTTTGAAATTTCTCTCTGTCTACTAAGGACCCATCTTCTTTGTTGAATCTCAAGTTTGCCTCCATTGGTGTATCAGTCGGCTTGCAACCAAGAAAACCAGTTTCTTTGAGTAAATCAATTACATATTTTCTTTGGTTGATCACAAGTCCTTCATTTGATCTTGCCACCTCCATTCCTAGGAAATACCTTAGCTTTCCCAAGTCTTTGGTTTCGAATTCCTTGTTTAACAACTTCTTCAAATTGCTAATCTCTTCCTCATCATCTCCAGTAAGAATTATGCAATCCACATACACAATTAGGATAGCTTTCTTATTTGTAGAAGTTACCTTGATGAAAAGAGTATGACCAGCAAGGGATTGCTTGTAGCCATTTTTAAGAATGACTTTAGTGAACCTCTCGAACCAAGCTCTGGGTGATTGTTTTAACCCGTATAGAGACTTGTTGAGCCTACAAACCTTGTTGCTACCTTCAACAGACTTTAAGCTAGGTGGCAATTTCATATAGACTTCTTCCTCTAGCTTGCCATTAAAAAATACATTTTTTACATCAAGTTGGTGTAATTGCTAATCGGAATTTACAACCAAACTTAGGAGTACTCAAATAGTGTTAAGCTTTGCCACATGTGCAAAAGTTTCTGTGAAATCTATCACATATGTTTGCGTAAAGCCTCTGGCCACTAGTCTAGCTTTGTATCGTTGGATACTGCCATTGGAGTTATACTTTACAGTAAAGATCCATTTACAGCCAACAACATTTTTCCTTGAGGAAGGTCTGTAACGGTCCAAGTAGCATTTTTCTCTAGTGCACAAATTTCCTCTTCAACAACCATTCTCCATTTTGGATCCTTTAGAGCTTCAGTAATGCTTGTGGGAACCTGTTCTTTATCCAAGGTTGTTGTAAGTGCTTGAAAAGAAGGCATCAATAAATTATAACCAGCAAATTTTTCAATAGGATGCTTGGTGCACTGTCTAACCCCTTTTCTAATAGCAATAGGGAAGTCATCTAGAGTAGTGGACTTACTGATTTCTTCTTCCATTTCGGCAGCTGGACCCAAATTCAATTCTCGGCAAGAATCAAATTGCAAAACAACCTTAGGGATATGTTTTCTTTTTCTTGTGTAGACAAGAAGTTGTTTGGGTGGTGTTGTTTTTGGAAGACTTGCAATGGGAGTAGTGTATTTTCAGGAAGGGTGTTTAAAGTAGGTGTGGGTGAATTAGTGATAGGTATTACATGAGAATCAATGAGAGTAGTCACAGGTGACAAATCTGCAGGTAAAGGCAAAAATTGTAGCAATTCTGAAGGTTGAGAATGAAGATTAGGAGGAGAGACCTGATATGGTTGAAAATCACTCCATGTCTCCCCTGAATTTCAGCCAGAGTGAAATAGGGATCCTGCTCATAAAAAAGTTATATCCATAGGGGTAAAAAAAATTTAGAAGGAGGGTGATAGCATTTATAACCCTTATTAAGTGAAGAATACCCAACCAATACACATTTTAAAGACGTAGGATCTAACTTGGACTTATTAGGAGCAATATTTTGGATAAAAACAGTGCAACCAAAGATTTGAAGTGGCAGAATGGAGGAGATAGGCTTAAAATGGGGAAAGTGCTGCAAAAATATAGATTGAGGTGTTTGAAATTGTAAAACCTTTTTAGGCATTTGGTTGATTAAATATGTGGCAGTTAATAAGGCTTCCCCCACAAATATTTAGGAACATTAGTGGTAAACATAAGAGAATGAGTAACTTCAAGGAGGTGCCTATTTTTTCTTTCGTCAATGTCGTTTTGCTGTGGGATTCCAACACAAGAACTAAGTTGAACTATGCCCTTTTCCCTGAAAAAATCACCCAAAGAGCTAGCAAAAAATTCACCGCCATTATCAGATTTAAAGAGATGAATTTTAGATCTAAATTGAGTGAGAACCATGTTATAAAATTGCGCAAAAACACCAACAATTTCAGATTTATCTCTCAGCAAACAAGTCCAAGTTATCCTACTGTGATCATCAATAAAAGTGATGAACCACTTACAATTATTAGCATTCTTCACTCGAGAAGAGCCCCAAATATCACTGTGGATCAAAGAAAAATGGTGAGAAGGCTTGTATGTAGAAAGAAAATAAGACGACTTAGTATGTTTGACAAGATAGCAAACTTTGCAAGAAAAAGAATTTGGCCTTTTATTAATGAATAGAGCAGGAATTTTTTTTGCAAGGTATTGGAAACTAGGATGGCCTAAACGAAAGTGTCATAACATAACATTATAAACTTTTCCTAAAGCGGTGAAAGCTTTGGGGATCTCGGTTTTAGGAGAGGAAGGGAGGATGTAGAGGCCATTTTGTGAGCTGACCTTACCAATCATCTTCTTCGAGTTCAGTGCCTGCAAAGTACAATCAAGATCATTAAAAATTGCGGAGCAGTGAAATCTTTGGAAAGTTTACTAACAGAAATGAGATTGCAAGCCACATTTGGTACAAAGTGAACATTTTTAAGTACAATATGTTCATTGAGAACAACAGTGCCATGTCCTTCTATTTTGCACAAGGAACCATCAACCGTTTTGACAGCTTGACCAAAGGTTTTAAAAAAAATTGCGAAACAAAGCCTTGTTACCAGTCATATGATCCGTAGCACCAGAATCGAGGATCCAATTAGGATTCATCTGGAAGGAGAAAAATGTTGTAGAAGAAGGGTTACCTTCTAGTTCTTTCACGACCAGATTACCCTCACAAGGCCCCTGAAACTTTCCAAACAATTTTTGAAGTTCAACAATCTGTTCTTTGGTGAAGCTAGTGACAGATGTGGCAGCGACGAGGCTTGATTTATTATCTCGAGAGGTCTTGGACTTCCAGTCTTGAGGCTTACCATGAAGCTTCCAACATTTCTCCTTGGAATGGCCGGGCTTTCTGCAATGATCACACCAAGGTCTCCCCCGTTTGGAAGAGGGAGATAATTGATGGGTGAGTAAGGCAGATCCTTCATGATGAGAATATAGTTCATCGGGTAGCATCACACACCTTCGACTTACATCCTTCTTGACAATAGAGAAAGCCTCTCGAAGGGAGGGAAGAGGAGAATTAGGCAGGACCCTGCCGCAAACCTCTTCCAGGTCCTTGTTTAAGCCTTGAAGAAATTGAAAAAAGCCTTCGCTGAGTGACAATTTGCTGAAAAAGAGCAACATCTCTTGGATCTGCCCAATTATGTTGTGCATACAAATCCAATTGCTGCCAAAGAGCGGTAAGGGTATTGTAGTAAAGAGTGATGTGCATGTTGCATGCTTAAGGGTGGTTGCCTGATCTTCAACATGATACAATTTGCAATGTTATCAATGCTAGAGTAGGTTTCGCGGATTGTACTCTAGATTTTAGCGGCTGTGGTGTAAAGAAAAAAATTTCTGCTTATATTCGGGGTCATGGAATTAAGTAGCCAAGTCATAACCTGACCATTGTCATGCATCCACTTAGCAAAACCAGTGACAGTCGCAGCAGGCTTCTTGGGAACCAAGTCATAACCTGACCATTGTCACGCATCCACTTAGCAAAACCAATGGCGCAACAGGCTTCTTAAATTCACCAGTAATGTATCCCAATCTTTCTCTGCCCAAGGGAAAAATCTTAAACGATTGGGACCATTCAAGAAAATTGTTGTCATTCAATCGATGGCAAGTGATAGTTAGACCAGACGAATCTGATTGAACATCAAAACCAAAAAAAATTCTGGATTTGAAGTGATCTCCGGAGTAGGAGAAGTCTTGGACATGGTCTAGGTTGGAAAGAAACCGTAACCTAATCTGATACCATATAGAAATCAGATTAATTCTCTTGTATTTTGTTCTTATTTCAATAGGACATATTACATCTTTATATATACAAATTATGTCTCTAATTTAAGAAACTCTAAGTTAAGAAAAATACTAATCCTAAGAGATATGATCCCTTAAAATAAGGAATTGTAATAAAAAAGAATATTTACAAAATCCATTAACTGAAGGGACGGAAACAATCCATATATTTCTATAATTTTTACAAAATATATCACATAACTCACAAGATATTCATGTGAATTCTTCCAAAAAAATTTCTAATGATCCGAAATGAGAGAGAGAACTAAGCACAAAAAGTTTTCTAGTGCAATAACTAAAAAGGGAATTAAGAATTCTTAGTTGTCATTATGCTGCCCCAAGTTAGAAGCCTGTCATAATACCTTGGAAATGAAGGACCGGGAATACCAATTATATAATAGAACATCCATAGACTAATACACAATTATTGGTTCCCGTGTTAATATGTTATACACCCAATTATAAAATAAGGCACTCGGTTATCCAAAACTCCACATCATAGTCACATTGGCAACACTCGTCAAAGTTGAAGGAGTTATTCAAATCATTTCTTTTCTAAAATAGAGTTTTTTTTTAACTGGATTAATGCTGGACCAGATGCTAGCACACGCTGGAAAGGGTTATGAATTATGATAAAGGTGTGCAACAGTAGAAACACAATCTGCACAAGTTAAGACTTGAAACAGAGCAACATGGCAAATAACAGTCTGCAACAGTAACCAGAAGAGAGAAAATCACAGCTGAAGTGGTCTCTGGCCCCAAAACAACTCATTATCACCAAGATCATCAGTGGGACTCAAAAACATATAGATCATCACATGATAAAGGTGTGGTTGAGAAATGAGAACCAATGGTTTACGCTAGTATGTGGAAACCCAGCTAGTCTCCTTTTGTTAACAAGTTACAACCAAGATATATGCACATAACTCAGAAATACCAATTTAGGGTTGAAAAATATCATAAAGAAATGAAATAAACCGAATTGATCTTATTATAAATAAACATAAAGAATTGATTCAATTGGGCAGGCCCCAAATTTTAAAAAGTAAATATTCACCTCTACTGCAAATACTATCAATCCATAGTTGAGTCCACAACAACTAAACAGAAGCTTGCCAGCAAAAGAAGGGGAAAAATATAATCATCACACTTGAGTCCACATTAACTTGTTAGTGTAATCACATCAATCCCATTCCAATTTCCTTTCCCTTTGAATCAGAAGCTTAGCTATTTCACTGAAAAGTAAAATGAAATCTTATTGTCTTCTGTTTTCCCAAGATCCAGGCCTAACAGGATTCTTGATGGGGTAATTTGACCGCTAGTCAACATTTATAGGAGAAAATGATGTGTTGCAAAATCAGTCAAAAACTAAACAGAACAGAGGAAGACATCGGAAATGTGGGAAATCTATTTAGAATATATTTCAGATTTTATTTTACCAATCAGACCAGTTTCCACAGTATGACATTATCGATTGGTCAGCTCAACTATTCAAACCACCATTGAAGTAGGAAATTATAATTAACTATAAAATGCAAATGTGTGTCAGTGTCAAAATGTCGCTAAAATGCTTCAACAAGAAAGAACAATTTCCTGTCCAGTATTCCTACCATAACAGTTTCTGTATTATGCACATAAAACACAGTCTGTTAGTTTCAACTCTAAACATGATATGTTTGCACACATGCCTGAGTGCTGAGTCGGCTTTCTCGAGCTATGAGGACCAAAGCTCCTAATAACAAGCATATTCCATGACCCCAATCACCAAACATCACCGCAAAAAGAAATGGAAAAGTAATAACAGTGTAAACTGCAGGATTTGCCTCCTGATATCCAGCAAAACTGCAAAAAGTTTGCATGTTAGTATCCTGATAACAAGTAAAAATCTCAACTCTAAACTAATAAACAGTTCATCGTGAAAACACTATGGTTTATTTAATTAATCAAGAGCACATGAAGAAGCAGCCAGGAAACAGAGGAGACACTTCACCTTTGACATATTACAATGCTGTTAGGCATTAGATAAATCTTTTAACAACTAGCTTTATGGTTAGGAAGCAAACCATGTTGGCCAAGGAACAGAAAGTATGTAGGTGGTGATTCTACAGCATCCATCACATGAAAAATTATACCAACTTGCGAATTGCTATCAACTGTTGCCCGTTGCAGTGCTTCTTGAATCTGTAAGGCA
The DNA here is from genome assembly GCA_958450335.1 of Hibiscus tridactylites. NCBI lineage: Eukaryota > Viridiplantae > Streptophyta > Magnoliopsida > Malvales > Malvaceae > Hibiscus > Hibiscus tridactylites. The sequence continues at coordinate 18,003,509 of OY288289.1, read as the reverse complement.
AAGAAACATATTTCCTCAATTCTAAGGCTACAAAGCTCTAACAGAATATCAATTGGGGGGAAAATGAAAAATGTTGGTTACATAGAAATTGAATTTAGGATGATGATGCATAAAAGATACCTTAGCTTTTGCAAATATAGGGCACCATCCTTCCCCAACAAGACATTTCTTTGTAACATCAAAATTCAACATATTCAATGTATCATATACAGCTTTCTCCCTTCGTACCTGTTTAAAACAAAAATGAAATCACAAGGGTCTTAGTTGATAATATTAAAGCATCAAATATATTCTATGATAAAAAAAAGCATCAAATATATCCTACTTATGGGATTTTCATATGCTAGTTAAATAGTTTTGCACGTTGAGATGTTCATTTGCTCCGGCAGAGGAAACAAATATACAAGACAAGATGCATTCACTAGTACATCTTACCATGCTCATCCATTGTGTTAGCTAGATGGTATCCAATTGAAGACAGAGCTTTATTTTGATGGTGAATACCGGAATCCAATGTGATCTCTAATTCAAAAAGACGTGGCGAGACCTGTGACGAAAAAACAAAACTTTAACCAGAAAATACCGATTTCTACAATCCCAACTATTAACAAGCATGTGATAGATATTGAAAGGCAAGTGAAACGATAAAAATGTAAGTTATCCGAGAAGAGTTGGAGTTTGAGTGAGAGTGTAAGTTGTCCGATAAGTGGTAGAGTTTTATTTAATGTGTAATTAGAGTTTATTTGCAAGTCAGTGGTTTAGATTTACTAGAAGTCTTATTTAAATTAAGGAAAAATATTATTTAAATTAGAGATAAAAGTATAGTTTTAACTATACTGAAACTCTGTAATTGCCTATATAAAGGCTCACCTTACACACCGAAGAACTAATGTTTTGATATAATAATTGAAAAATAGTTTTGGACTAAATTGAAAAGATTTCAAAAGTGCCTTTAAGTACAAACAACTTAAAAATATGATTGAGGATTGTTTTAAGAGTGTTTGAAGTATTTTCTAAAGTCAATCTTTAAAAAACCACACAGGTGTTTCGAAACACCCATAGGCGTTCGAAACAACCATTCACAGTTTCAAAACGTTCCGAAACAGCTCTGCCTGTTTTGAAACGGGCTTTAATCTGGGTGAGAATTTTGCTTAGCGTTTCGATACGACCTCACCGTTTCGATGTGCCTATGTGGAAAAGACCTCAACGGTAAAAATCCCCAAAGGCTATTTTCCCAACGGCTTTTTAATTTGCAGCTCAACTGGCACTCATTCCGAAACGGGGTTGCTACCGCTTCGATACGGATCAAGGTGTTTCGAAACAACCAGAGGTATTTCGAAACGGATTGCCGCATCAGACTTCAACGACTAGTTCTGAAGAGGGGCGTTCCGATACGGGCTCGACTGTTCCGAAACGGACAACACCAGAACTGCAATTAATGTGAGAAATAAAGTCTCCAACGGCTCTAAAACAACCTCAATAGTCCTGAACGGCTACAAACTCATTTGAGAGTATAAAAATGACCTCTAAGCATCAAGTAATGGTTAATGCTTCAATTGTCAACAACACTATGATCAAGAATTTGTCTTAGGGCTTTATTGTTCAATTTATTGTATAGACAACACTTGTGAGCCTAATTGTCAAATTTGCTCAAGTGTTTAGGTTTTGGGTGAGAGCTTTAATTGTGCAAACATATACCTTCTAGAGGGATTTCTAGTTTGCTAAGTCTTTCTTGTGTAAGAGAGTGTTTGATCAAGCTTTGGGTAGAAAGCTTGATCGGTGTAACGATTTCCTCCTAATCTGAGAAAATGGGACGAAATTCTTAGTGAATTTGTTTGGAAATCCTTAGTGGGAAGCTAAGGTAATGGATGTAAACCTTGATTAGAATGTTGAACCACTATAAATTCTTGTGTCAATTGCCTATCTTTCTATTCCCATAAAAACACACAATTATCCAACTTCTCCACACTTGGTGAGAAAGAACGGTTGAAGGAATCGAGCACCATAAAACCCAACACACACATTTGAAGAAAAAAGAATAATAAGAAAATACAGAGAAACATATTGTTCTCTCTGGAAAATATCATGCTCATCTTCTTCAAACAACAAATCTCTAACCACCTATCACACACAAACCACCATTATTCATTGAATCTCCGGCCACCATGGCCCATTTCTCACATGATATCAGAGCCAACAATGATCTTGATGTTGTCACCACTTCTGCCATCTCTAATTTGAAACAGATCGACGACGATATGATTTTTCAGATGCACATCGTTTTTCCTGCTGCTGTCATTAGGCAACACTCGTTCCTTGGCTTCTCCCTCGTCAGAATCTTATATATCTAGTGAAATTTCTACTCGTTCAATTTTTCTGTTTTGTTCTCTATTTAATGGTTATATCTTAGCCAATAAAAGAGATAGATAATTTTTTTATAGTTTAGCCTTAAAAACTATTTGGTTCTATCTTAGCCATCCATACTAAAAGATGGGAGAAGAGGTTCTAGTTTAACCTTAAAACTAGATAATATTTTTAAGGGATTCTACATAAAAGATCCAAGATGGAACTATAGTCTGTGTAACTACCAGGAGTGTAGATTTTTATGATCGTTATTGAATGAAAGCAGCTACTTAGTCTGTGAATGGCAGAAAAAGCTGGAAGAAATCTCAGAAGAAAGCTGGAAGACATCGAAGGAAGGTGCATAACCAACAACTACAACAAAGTTGGTAGTCATCTCAAGAAGGATGTCGAAACCAGCAACATCAACTGCAAATTTTCAACAATGACCGTGCAAAGAACAACATGATTATATCCTAGTTGTTCAACTCAATGGCTCCCAGAAAAGGGAGATTTTCTTTTCTCTAAGAAACAACAGAAGAAATATGAGTAGGGCATCACATGCAAGATCTAGGCTGATGCTCTACTAAGTTTGCTCACCAGCTTGAGGGGGTGTAAGTTATCCGAGAAGTGTTAGAGTTTGAGGGAGAATGTAAGTTATCCGAGAAGTGGTAGAATTTATTTAATGTGTAATAGAGTTTATTCCCAAGCCAATAGTTTAGATTTACTAGAAGTCTTATTTAAATTAAGAATAAATATTATTTAAATTATAGTTAAAAGTATAGTTTTAACTATACTGAAACTCTGTAATTGCCTATTTAAAGGCTCGCTGTAACACCCGAGTTTGGGGGCCGGGAGAAAATAATATTTAAATAATATTTTGAGTCTCAGTTTTATAATTAAAATAATAAAGTATTATTTTAGTCTTCATATTTTAATACAAACATTTTATGTTGGACCAAAATTTAATTGAAACACCTTTTCCATGGAATTTGCAAATAGATGAAATTTGCCATCTCATTAATGGCAAAAGGGTAAATAAATGGACTTTCAAAATTAAACCCCCCCTTTTTCACTAAAGTGAGCCTTGTCATCTTCTTCTCCACCCTTGTTTCCCCATTTCCACGACAAAGAAGAGAGTTTCTCTTCATTTCACCATTTCATCTCTTTCAACTTCATCTTTGGAGCTTTTCAAAAGGTAATTGTGTTTTTGACTTGGCCTTGGTCTCCTCTTCATTTTGATATCTTTAGATTTCACTAAAACTATGTATTTTGTAATTTGGGTTTTTGAAAGTTTAGGTTAAAGGATGGAGCTTTATGGGTTTTTATCAAAGCTATTGATTTGATGTTGTTAGATATGTTGTTTGTGAAACTTGAGGTCCAACATAGTTGATTTTTACATGGTTTTATGCTAATTCCCGAATTTGGGTTTTGGTGGGGTTTTAGGAGGGTTTTTAGTTGAGTTTTGGGTATGGTTTGTGTTGGAATTTGAGGGTTGATGTTAGGGAAATAGTTGGGGGCTGTTTTGGAAGCATTTGAGGGTGCTAAAAAGGTTGAAAACATGAGTTTTGGATTGAGTATAAGGGCTGCTCGGGTTTGGTATTTTTGAGGGTTGTTCTTCGCTTGGAATCTTGTGTTTATTGCTTGAATGGTGTTTCGGGTTTGCTACATTAATTGGTGAATTGATTTGAGGTTGTTTTGATTGTGTTGAGGTGATTTGAAGCGAGATTTTGTGTTGGTGAAGCCTCGGGAACAAATCCGGAAATTTGAAGACCTTGGTTGCTTGGTAATACAGCTTGGAGGTGAAGGTGAGTGGTAAAAATATTTTAAATGGTTTTGAGCAATTGGTTCAAGCATGTGGACTAGGTTGGGATTGGTAGACCCACCTAGAGTTGGGATTAGAGTGGTAGCCTAATCCCAAGCTTAAATTAGAGACTTTGGTTGCACTCTTTAATGGTTGTTTATGCCTCTTGATTAGTTGTGATTGTGGTGTTATGTATACGTTGTTATACATGTATGATGAGGCATGGCTCGATGCATTGTTATATGCATGTTGATGATAAATATGATATGTATATACATATGTGTGAAATATGATGTGATATATGTGTTAATGATATACGTATGGTGAGGACATGTGAAATGATGATATGAGGTGGTTGCATGATCCGAGGATCATGGTGAGTACATGCTAGACATGAAAATGTGTTTTGTGCATGATGGTAAGTCATGATGAGTACGTGCTAAGCACGGAAGTGTTATGAAATGATATTGTGAAAGATTAATGAAATGTGTAGTATTGGCACTAGTATGCTTGGGTACAAATGATCGATCATTAGGATGTTTAGTGTGCACATGTGAGTCAAATGCGCGCGTGGTCTTGATGATGGTAGTCATCAAGATGGAGTACGGATTTGCCCAGAAATCTTCTTATATATATTAGTCAGTGATGAGTGGAATCCCATCGACGGGCGTGAGGATGAGTGGAATCCTCTCCGCGTGAAATGAGGCGTGATGATGAGTGGAATCCCCTCCGCGTGAACGGTGATGAGTGTAATCCCACCGTCAGGTAATGGTTGTGTTGTTGGATGTGAGTTCCAACAGTTATCCGCGTATTCGAGTCATAGCTAGGTGCCAATACGGATTGTGGATTATGTTTCTCATATGTGGTTATATGTGTTTCTATATGTGTGGTTATGGACTCATTGAGCATGACATGACATTGATACTATGATCATGCATCATTTATATTTTTGGCCCTTGCAGTTCGAAGGTAAGAACTCATGCATTCTACCTTGGTTGTATGCTCGTGCTTGGACCCTGCATTGTCGAGGTTTGTTTTATGAGCTACCCTCACTAAGCTTTTATGCTCACGCTCCTTTTTGTTCGACAGAGCAGATCAGTAGCTTGTGGGTGGCAAGGGCAAGGAAAGGTCTTAAAAACTATTTGCTTCTATCTTAGCCATCCATACTAAAAGATGGGAGAAGAGGTTCTAGTTTAACCTTAAAACTAGATAATATTTTTAAGGGATTCTACATAAAAGATCCAAGATGGAACTATAGTCTGTGTAACTACCAGGAGTGTATATTTTTATGATCGTTATTGAATGAAAGCAGCTACTTAGTCTGTGAATGGCAGAAAAAGCTGGAAGAAATCTCAGAAGAAAGCTGGAAGACATCGAAGGAAGGTGCATAACCAACAACTACAACAAAGTTGGTAGTCATCTCAAGAAGGATGTCGAAACCAGCAACATCAACTGCAAATTTTCAACAATGACCGTGCAAAGAACAACATGATTATATCCTAGTTGTTCAACTCAATGGCTCCCAGAAAAGGGAGATTTTCTTTTCTCTAAGAAACAACAGAAGAAATATGAGTAGGGCATCACATGCAAGATCTAGGCTGATGCTCTACTAAGTTTGCTCACCAGCTTGAGGGGGTGTAAGTTATCCGAGAAGTGTTAGAGTTTGAGGGAGAATGTAAGTTATCCGAGAAGTGGTAGAATTTATTTAATGTGTAAGAGAGTTTATTCCCAAGCCAATAGTTTAGATTTACTAGAAGTCTTATTTAAATTAAGAATAAATATTATTTAAATTATAGTTAAAAGTATAGTTTTAACTATACTGAAACTCTGTAATTGCCTATTTAAAGGCTCACTGTAACACCAGGGTTTGGGGGCCGGGAGAAAATAATATTTAAATAATATTTTGAGTCTCGGTTTTATAATTAAAATAATAAAGTATTATTTTAGTCTTCATATTTTAATACAAACATTTTATGTTGGACCAAAATTTAATTGAAACACCTTTTCCATGGAATTTGCAAATAGATGAAATTTGCCATCTCATTAATGGCAAAAGGGTAAATAAATGGACTTTAAAAATTAAACCCCCCCTTTTTCACTAAAGTGAGCCTTGTCATCTTCTTCTCCACCCTTGTTTCCCCATTTCCACGACAAAGAAGAGAGTTTCTCTTCATTTCACCATTTCATCTTTTTCAACTTCATCTTTGGAGCTTTTCAAAAGGTAATTGTGTTTTTGACTTGGCCTTGGTCTTCTCTTCATTTTGATATCTTTAGATTTCACTAAAACTATGTATTTTGTAATTTGGGTTTTTGAAAGTTTAGGTTAAAGGATGGAGCTTTATGGGTTTTTATCAAAGCTATTGATTTGATGTTGTTAGATATGTTGTTTGTGAAACTTGAGGTCCAACATAGTTGATTTTTACATGGTTTTATGCTAATTCCCGAATTTGGGTTTTGGTGGGGTTTTATGAGGGTTTTTAGTTGAGTTTTGGGTATGGTTTGTGTTGGAATTTGAGGGTTGATGTTAGGGAAATAGTTGGGGGCTGTTTTGGAAGCATTTGAGGGTGCTAAAAAGGTTGAAAACATGAGTTTTGGATTGAGTATAAGGGCTGCTCGGGTTTGGTATTTTTGAGGGTTGTTCTTCGCTTGGAATCTTGTGTTTATTGCTTGAATGGTGTTTCGGGTTTGCTACATTAATTGGTGAATTGATTTGAGGTTGTTTTGATTGTGTTGAGGTGATTTGAAGCGAGATTTTGTGTTGGTGAAGCCTCGGGAACAAATCCGGAAATTTGAAGACCTTGGTTGCTTGGTAATACAGCTTGGAGGTGAAGGTGAGTGATTAAAATATTTTAAATGGTTTTGAGCAATTGGTTCAAGCATGTGGACTAGGTTGGGATTGGTAGACCCACCTAGAGTTGGGATTAGAGTGGTAGCCTAATCCCAAGCTTAAATTAGAGACTTTGGTTGCACTCTTTAATGGTTGTTTATGCCTCTTGATTAGTTGTGATTGTGGTGTTATGTATACGTTGTTATACATGTATGATGAGGCATGGCTCGATGCATTGTTATATGCATGTTGATGATAAATATGATATGTATATACATATGTGTGAAATATGATGTGATATCTGTGTTAATGATATACGTGTGGTGAGGACATGTGAAATGATGATATGAGGTGGTTGCATGATCTGAGGATCATGGTGAGTACATGCTAGGCATGAAAATGTGTTTTGTGCATGATGGTAAGTCATGATGAGTACGTGCTAAGCACGGAAGTGTTATGAAATGATATTGTGAAAGATTAATGAAATGTGTAGTATTGGCACTAGTATGCTTGGGTACAAATGATCGATCATTAGGATGTTTAGTGTGCACACGTGAGTCAAATGCGCGCGTGGTCTTGATGATGGTAGTCATCAAGATGGAGTACGGATTCGCCCAGAAATCTTCTTATATATATTAGTCGGTGATGAGTGGAATCCCATCGACGGGCGTGAGGATGAGTGGAATCCCCTCCGCGTGAAATGAGGCGTGAGGATGAGTGGAATCCCCTCCGCGTGAACGGTGATGAATGTAATCCCACCGTCAGGTAATGGTTGTGTTGTTGGATGTGAGTTCCAACAGTTATCCGCGTATTCGAGTCATAGCTAGGTGCCAATATGGATTGTGTATTATGTTTCTCATATGTGGTTATATGTGTTTCTATATGTGTGGTTATGGACTCATTGTGCATGACATGACATTGATACTATGATCATGCATCATTTATATTTTTGGCCTTTGCAGTTCGAAGGTAAGAACTCATGCATTCTACCTTGGTTGTATGCTCGTGCTTGGACCCTGCATTGTCGAGGTTTGTTTTATGAGCTACCCTCACTAAGCTTTTATGCTCACACTCCTTTTTGTTCGACAATGCAGATCAGTAGCTTGTGGGTGGCAAGGGCAAGGAAAGGTCTCCAAGGGTTGCTTTTTGTTAGCTCAAGTATGATCTTTAAATTGTAGATTGTAATAGTCAAGCAATGAGATAGGTGTTGTTGATGTGAATGCTTTGATGTATGTTGAATTAGTTTGGCTTTTTGGATGCTTTGTTTGAACTGTAAACCTTGTTTATGTTGAATGTCTTGAGTGCTTATATGTTTTGTTGGCTAAGGCATGTAACCTTAAAAGCAATGTATGCTTCCTTGTGGGGAATGTATGATCTTGTGTTTGGATGCCTATATTATATCTTGTGTATCTTGAGCATGGTTGCTATAGGGTGTATGCCTCTAGAGTGTGTTTGTACGTTGAGTGTGCTTCTTGGGGTCGTTTAGGGCGTTTGGGATCGCTTAGAGATGTGTAAAACTAATTTTGGAAAACTGCAGGCTGCAGGTGTTTCGAAACGAGTTGTGCCGTTTCGGAACATGTGTGGTTCCAGGGTCCCCCGTATCGGAACACGTTTCGGTACGGTTTGGCCACTGTGAGCCCCTGTTTTGAAACAGGTTTCGAAACGCTTTGGCCACTGTAAACGCCTATTTCAGAACGGGTATCGAAACGCCTAGGCAAAACGTGACCCTGTTCCGAAACGGGATGGAAGCGTTTCGGCACGAGTGTCTTGCTTTTTAAATTGAAGCCCGTGTTCCGAAACGGGTGTCGTCTGTTTCGAAACACAAGCCTAAAAATGGGCTGTTTGACATCTCTAATGGGTCCCAAGGGTTGGGCTTAGGCCCGGTTTGCTGTAGGGCTTTTCGTGAGCCTTGTTTTCCGCTGTCGTGATCACTAAGGATTTAACTATGCCTTTAGACAAGATGTAAAATAAATGTAAGAAAAATTTAAGGTCGCTAACCGAGGTGGGACCTTAACGGGTTTCATGTCAGTTTTCCCCGTGTAGCCTACTCGGACCGGTCAAATGTCCGGACCGGGACGAGGGGGTTACATTTGTTGGTATCAGAACCTAAGGTTTCCGAGACCTTGGGCAGGTAAGTGAGGTAAGTTTAATTTTTGTATTGAAATGCACGGTGTTTGCTTGCCATGTAAGCATGTTTGCTTGTTTATCAAGTATGCTTGATGTATGTTTGTGTGATCGTGTGTATATGTTGCTTGAAGCATGTTGAGTAGAGTCTCATTGCTTCTATTACATCGGAAAAAGAGATTTTAAGTGAGGGAATCATACTTGAGCCACTTGGACCCTTTCCTTTGCTAACCCAGTTTGTATGTTAATTTGTTGTTGTTGCTGATTTAATGCTTTTAGTAAGTTTGAGGCCAATGAGTGGGCCGTGAATCGATAAGTGGAAGTTGTGGTTTCAGAAAATGTGGATGATGTTGAAGGAGATCATTGCTATAGTTAAGGAAGTGTGGTTGTACCGGAGTTGAGGTACAATTTGTTTGTTTGAGTTAGTGTATATGTGGGTTGATTCTTGTTGGTGAGGGACGATGAGACCGATACTGGTATTAGTTGGTGAAAAGAAGTGAAGACCTATGAGTTGGAGTCAGAGTGATATCAATGTTATAGTGGGTAAGCCCTTTGTACAGTTTTGAGTTTGTTCCCTCCGGTTGATTCTGAGTCTGTACTTCTGTATATTGTCAGCAAGCATGCAAAGTTGAAGGTGCCATGTGAAGTGTTAGAGGTAGGCATGAGCACCTTAGTTCTTTTGGCGAGATCAAGGTAAGGGTCCTGTGGGTGCAATCTGAAATTTAGATATGTTAGTTGGTGATAGTTGGGGTTAAGCCTATGGTTTTAATACAAGACAGCCGATCAATATCCGTGAGTGGGAATCAATTTGTGTGATTGGGCCAGTGTGCGTCTGAGTTGTCTTCCAGCAAGAATGAGAGATGAAGTCGCTTCTGATATAGTTGAGCCGAGAAAGAAGTCTTGAGTTTTGACTCCAGATTGTTTGGTAGTGGGATGTTTCGAGTCGTCGGGACCGATGTTATAGAACAAGTTCAAACATGATTGTCTGCGAGTGATCAGAACTGCATTTTGAGGTTTCGAGATGCTCTAAGAATGGTTTTAAAGAGCTAGCTTATGTTTGGAGGACCAACCTGAAGACAAGAGGGCCGAAGACTAACAATTGTGTACTTGTGAAGTTGCAATTTCTGTGGATTTGTCTGTTTGTGTGAGCATGCAAAGAAATTGGATATACTTGTTGAGATCTTAGACGTATGGACACATGTGACTAGACCTTTGGTGAGATAGTGGTGGTCAGAAAGATGTACGGAAGATGTTTGTTGATGGTTCAGGAGTACGTATTTTTAGTATATGTGAAGTAATTATCTTTTTACGGTTTCGATGTAACTCTTGGCATGGCTTAGCTTGTAGAACACAAAGCTAGAGTATACCTTGAGACAAAGAGAGAGTTGCCTTGAAGTTGCAGATTTATGTGAGACTATAGTAGTAGGTGAGGTTGTGAACTTCTTATCGAATGTTGATCCAGCTTTAGAGGACAGAGATTGATTGAGTTTAGTTGACAGGCTTGCCTACCAATTGTGATAGATTTGATTTTTGAATGAAGATTAGACCGCAGAATGTTAGAATAGTTTGTGTTTTTCCTAAAAGTGTTTGGAAGAATTGCCCGGTATGTCTCTTGATAGAGAAGAAGAGTTTGTTATTGAGATTGTCTCCGAGTTTGCTCCTGTTTGATTGCTCTATATCTTATGGTTCCCGAAAGAATTGAGAGTGGTGAAGAATCCATTACGAGATATGTTAGACCTTAGATTGATTAGGCCTAGTGCATCATCCTAGAGTACGACAGTGCAATTTGCGAAGAAGAGAGAAAACAATACGAGAATGTGTTTAGATTTCATGTAGTTAAAACAATGGACAGTGAATAATTAGCATCTATTTCCAAGCATCAGTGATTTGTTGATCAGTTAGGGTGTGCTCCAGTCTTTTCGAAGATTAATTTGAGATCTGATTACTACCAGTTGAAAGTGAGTGAGGTTGATGTACCTAAGACAGCTTTCTAGGCAAGATGTGACCACTTTGAGTTCCGAGTTATGTCGTTTTGTTTGACTAGTGTGTTAGTTACTTTTATAGAGATGTTGAGCAGAATATTTCCTGAACTCCCTGATTAGTTTGTAGTAGCTCTCTTAGATGATGCATAGGTATACTCAAGTACCGAGGAAGATCATGACAAGCTTTGTAGTTAGTGTTGTATATCCTATTAGAGAATCAGTTGTATGCCAAGATGGGCAAACCTGAACTCCTAGTTAAGGAAGATGTCCTCCAAGGACATGTAGGTCAGCCGAGTGTATTAGAGTAAATCCTAAGTAGGTAGAAGAAGATGTGAGTTGGAAGAAATTGAAGACTGTGACAGGTATCTATAGTTCCTAGGTCTAGCATTGTTACTATCGGAATCTTGTAAATAGTCTTTCGAAGATAGCTGCTCCATGGACAGATTGCCTTAGAAGAATGTCAGGACCAATGTTATAGAACAAGTTCAAAAATGATTGCCTGCGAGTGATCAGAACTGCATTTTGAGGTTTCGAGATGCTCTAAGAATGGTTTTAAAGAGCTAGCTTATGTTTGGAGGACTAGCCTGAAGACAAGAGGGCCGAAGACTAACAGCTGTGTACTTGTGAAGTTGCAATTTCTACGGATTCGTCCGTTTGTGTGAGCATGCAAAGAAATTAGATATACTTGTTGAGATCTTAGACGTATGGACATATGTGACTAGACCTTTGGTGAGATAGTGGTGGTCAGAAATATGTACGGAAGATGTTTGTTGATGGTTCAAGGTTACGTATTTTTAATAGATGTGAAGTAATTATCTTTTTACGGTTTCGATGTAACTCTTGGCATGACTTAGCTTGTAGAACACAGAGCTAGAGTATACCTTGAGACAAAGAGAGAGTGGCCTTGAAGTTGCAGATTTCTGTGAGACTGCAGTAGTAGGTGAGGATGTGAACTTCTTATCGAATGTTGATCCAGCTTTAGAGGACAAAGATTGATTGAGTTTAGTTGACAGGCTTGCCTAGCAATTGTGATAGATTTGATTTTTGAATGAAGATTAGACCGCAGAATGTTAGAATAGTTTGTGTTTTTCCTAAAAGTGTTTGGAAGAATTGCCCGGTATGTCTCTTGATAGAGAAGAAGAGTTTCTTATTGAGATCGTCTCCGAGTTTGCTCCTGTTTGATTGCTTTGTATCTTATGGTTCCCGAAAGAATTGAGAGTGCTAAAGAATCCATTACGAGATTTGTTAGACCTTAGATTGATTAGGCCTAGTGCATCATCCTAGAGTACGACAGTGCAATTTGCGAAGAAGAGAGAAAACAATACGAGAATGTGTTTAGATTTCATGTAGTTAAAACAATGGACAGTGAATAATTAGCATCTATTTCCAAGCATCAGTGATTTGTTGATCAGTTAGGGTGTGCTCCAGTCTTTTCGAAGATTAATTTGAGATCTGATTACTACCAGTTGAAAGTGAGTGAGGTTGATGTACCTAAGACAGCTTTCTAGGCAAGATGTGACCACTTTGAGTTCCGAGTTATGTCGTTTTGTTTTACTAGTGTGTTAGTTACTTTTATAGAGATGTTGAGCAGAATATTTCCTGAACTCCCTGATTAGTTTGTAGTAGCTCTCTTAGATGATGCATAGGTATACTCAAGTACCGAGGAAGATCATGACAAGCTTTGAAGTTAGTGTTGTAGATCCTATTAGAGAATCAGTTGTATGCCAAGATGGGCAAACGTGAACTACGAGTTAAGGAAGATGTCCTCCTAGGACATGTAGGTCAGCCGAGTGTATTAGAGTAAATCTTTAGTAGGTAGAAGAAGATGTGAGTTGGAAGAAATTGAAGAATGTGTGAGGTATCTATAGTTCCTAGGTCTAGCATTGTTACTCTCGGAGGCTTGTAAATAGTCTTTCGAAGATAGCTGCTCCATGGACAGATTGCTACAGAAGAATGTCAGGACCGATGTTATAGAACAAGTTCAAACATGATTGTCTGCGAGCGATCAGAACTGCATTTTGAGGTTTCGAAATGCTCTAAGAACAGTTTAAAAGAGCTATCTTACGTTTGGAGGACCAGCCTGAAGACAAGAGGACCGAAGACTAACAACTGTGTACTTGTGAAGTTGCAATTTCTGCGGATTCGTTTGTTTGTGTGAGCATGCAAAGAAATTAGATATACTTGTTGAGATCTTAGACGTATGGACACATGTGACTAGACCTTTGGTGAAATAGTGGTGGTCAGAAAGATGTACGGAAGATATTTGTTGATGGTTCAGGGTTACATATTTTTAGTAGATGTGAAGTAATTATCTTTTTACGGTTTCGATGTAACTCTTGGCATGACTTAGCTTGTAGAACACAGAGCTAGAGTATACCTTGAGACAAAGATAGAGTTGCCTTGAAGTTGCAGATTTCTGTAAGTCTGTAGTAGTAGGTGAGGATGTGAACTTCTTATCGAATGTTGATCCAGCTTTAGAGGACAAATATTGATTGAGTTTAGTTGACAGGCTTGCCTAGCAATTGTGATAGATTTGATTTTTAAATGAAGATTAGACCGCAAATTGTTAGAATAGTTTGTGTTTTTCCTAAAAGTGTTTGGAAGAATTGCCCGGTATGTCTCTTGACAGAGAAGAAGAGTTTGTTATTGAGACCGTCTCCGAGTTTGCTCATGTTTGATTACTCTGTATCTTATGGTTCCCGAAAGAATTGAGAGTGCTGAAGAATCCATTACGAGATTTGTTAGACCTTAGATTGATTAGGCCTAGTGCATCATCCTAGAGTACGACAGTGCAATTTGCGAAGAAGAGAGAAAACAATACAAGAATGTGTTTAGATTTCAGGTAGTTAAAACAATGGACAGTGAATAATTAGCATCCGTTTCCAAGCATCAGTGATTTGTTGATTAGTTAGGGTGTGCTCCAGTCTTTTCGAAGATTAATTTGAGATCTGATTACTACCAGTTGAAAGTGAGTGAGGTTGATGTACCGAAGACAGCTTTCTAGGCAAGATGTGACCACTTTTATTTCTGAGTTATGTCGTTTTGTTTGACTAGTGTGTTAGTTACTTTTATCGAGATGTTGAGCATAATATTTCCTGAACTCCTTGATCAGTTTGTAGTAGCTCTCTTAGATGATGCATAGGTATACTCAAGTACCAAGGAAGATCATGACAAGCTTTGAAGTTAGAGTTGTAGATCCTATTAGAGAATCAGTTGTATGCCAAGATGGGCAAACGTGAACTCCGAGTTAAGGAAGATGTCCTCCTAGGACATGTAGGTTAGCCGAGTGTATTAGAGTAAATCCTAAGTAGGTAGAAGAAGATGTGAGTTGGAAGAAATTGAAGACTGTGACAGGTATCTATAGTTCCTAGGTCTAGCATTGTTACTATCGGAGGCTTGTCAATAGTCTTTCGAAGATAATTGCTCCATGGACAGATTGCTAGAGAAGAATGTTCAATTGTGTGGTCAGATGCGAGACAACGAGCCCTTGAGAAACTGAAAGAAACCTTAAAGAGAACTTCGACCTTGATTCAGCCTATATCAGAGAAAGAATTTGTGAACCATAGTGATGCGTTACATGTATAGTTAGATTGTGTGCTTATGCAAGACAGAAAATTGTGGCTTATTCATCGAGATAGTTGAAAGACCGAGAGAATAGTTATCCGACACTAGACTTAGAGTTAATTACAGTTGTATTTGCTTCGAAGACTTAGAGACAAAACTTGTATAGTAAAGAATGCATAGTATATGTACACTTATCATCAGGACTTGAAATATTTGACGACTTAGGAAGGGTTGAAACTTGAACAGCATGAGTTGCTAGAATTGCTTGAAGACTGTAATCTCGAGATTGAGTACCATCCAAATAGAGTTAATGTAGTAACCGATGCTTCGAGTTGTTTTTGCCGAGCTATTTTTGAGTTGAAAGCTATATTTGCCAAATTCAGTTTACCGAATGATAGTAGTTTTGTGGCCGAGTTTCATGTTAAGCCTACTTTGAGTCAGATACTTGAAGAGAAACAGTTGCAAGACAGGTTCTTGGCACCTCACGTGCAAGACATAGTGGAAGGAAGACCTTCAGAATACAGTTTCAGAGATGATAGAGTTCTGCATTTTAGAGACAGAATAGTTGTACCGATTGACATAGTGTTTTGA
This sequence comes from Hibiscus tridactylites, assembly GCA_958450335.1. Taxonomy (NCBI): domain Eukaryota; kingdom Viridiplantae; phylum Streptophyta; class Magnoliopsida; order Malvales; family Malvaceae; genus Hibiscus; species Hibiscus tridactylites. The sequence goes on along the minus strand of OY288289.1, from coordinate 17,988,277 downwards.
GACGTATTGTTTTGGCCGAAGCACACGGCAGTTCATTTGTATTGCATCTAAGTAGTATGAAGACGTATTGTAGGTTGAAGATAGGTACTTCTGGATTGAGTTGATGGATGATGTTGTTCAGCATGAGAGTAAGTGTGTAAATTGCCAGCGTGTCAAGACCGAGCAACATTTTTCTTCTATTTGCTACATTCGTGGGAGGTTCTTAATGAAAGTGGGTAATAGAGATTCGAGATTTCGACTAGATTTTTGGAAGACGTTTGCATAGTGTTTGGTTACCTGTTGAAGTCAGATGATCAGTCAGGGAAGGTTATGGGTCAAGTATTCAAACAATGTTGTATGAGTTGTGAATCGGACTAGTTCTGTTGTTTATTTGTTGTGGTTACCACTAGAGTTAGAAAGGGGTTTGTGATGTGTCCTGTGTATCTATGATTTGGAACTGTGATGTCAGATCTGTCCCGTGCTATGTTGTTGAAGAGATTGAGTTGAGTTTTAAATTGACATGCCTTGAAGGAACCAGTTGAGATCTTAGCATTAGATAGCTATTGTTGTGTGGTAAGTCTACTGAGTTGGTTAGTATGTTGTAATGAGAAAGAAGTGTGGAGGGACAGTTTATGTGATTCTTCATGTCCGATAAATTTCGGGGACGAAATTTCCTTAAGTGGGGGAGAGTTGTAACACCCAAGTTTGGGGGCCGGGAGAAAATAATATTTAAATAATATTTTGAGTCTCAGTTTTATAATTAAAATAATAAAGTATTATTTTAGTCTTCATATTTTAATACAAACATTTTATGTTGGACCAAAATTTAATTGAAACACTTTTTCCATGGAATTTGCAAATAGATGAAATTTGCCATCTCATTAATGGCAAAAGGGTAAATAAATGGACTTTCAAAATTAAAACCCCCCTTTTCACTAAAGTGGGCCTTGGCATCTTCATCTCCACCCTTGTTTCCCCATTTCCACGACAAAGAAGAGAGTTTCTCTTCATTTCACCATTTCATCTCTTTCAACTTCATCTTTGGAGCTTTTCAAAAGGTAATTATGTTTTTGACTTGGCCTTGGTCTCCTCTTCATTTTGGTATCTTTAGATTTCACTAAAACTATGTATTTTGTAATTTGGGTTTTTGAAAGTTTAGGTTAAAGGATGGAGTTTTATGGGTTTTTATCAAAGCTATTGATTTAATATTGTTAGATATGTTGTTTGTGAACCTTGAGGTCCAACATTGTTGATTTTTACATGGTTTTATGCTAATTCCCGAATTTGGATTTTGGTGGGGTTTTAGGAGGGTTTTTATTTGAGTTTTGGGTATGGTTTATGTTGGAATTTGAGGGTTGATGTTAGGGTAATAGTTGGGGGCTGTTTTGGAAGCATTTGAGGGTGCTAAAAAGGTTGAAAACATGAGTTTTGGATTGGGTATAAGGGCTGCTCGGGTTTGGTATTTTTTAGGGTTGTTCTTAGCTTGGAATCTTGTGTTTATTGCTTGAATGGTGTTTCGGGTTTGCTACATTAATCGGTGAATTGATTTGAGGTTGTTTTGATTGTGTTGAGGTGATTTGAAGCGAGATTTTGTGTTGGTGAAGCCTCAGGAACAAATCCGGAAATTTGAAGACCTTGGTTGCTTGGTAATAGAGCTTGGAGGTGAAGGTGAGTGGTTAAAATGTTTTAAATGGTTTTGAGCAATTGGTTCAAGCATGTGGACTAGGTTGGGATTGGTAGACCCACCTAGAGTTGGGATTAGAGTGGTAGCCTAATCTCAAGCTTAAATTAGAGACTTTGGTTGCACTCTTTAATGGTTGTTTATGCCTCTTGATTAGTTGTGATTGTGGTGTTATGTATACGTTGTTATACATGTATGATGAGGCATGGCTCGATGCATTGTTATATGCATGTTGATGATAAATATGATATGGATATACATATGTGTGAAATATGATGTGATATTTGTGTTAATGATATACGTGTGGTGAGGACATGTGAAATGATGATATGAGGTGGTTGCATGATCCGAGGATCATGGTGTGTACATGCTAGGCATGGAAATGTGGTTTGTGCTTGACGGTAAGTCATGGTGAGTACGTGCTAAGAACGGAAGTGTTATGAAATGATATTGTGAAAGATTAATGAAATGTGTAGTATTGGCACTAGTATGCTCGGGTACAAATGATCGATCATTAGGATGTTTAGTTTGCACACGTGAGTCAAATGCGCGCGTGGTCTTGATGATGGTAGTCATCAAGATGGAGTACGGGTTCGCCCGAAAATCTTCTTATATATATTAGTCGATGATGAGTGGAATCCCATCGACGAGCGTGAGGATGAGTGGAATCCCCTCCGCGTGAAATGAGGCGTGACGATAAGTGGAATCCCCTTCGCGTGAACGGTGATGAGTGTAATCCCACCGTCAGGTAATGGTTGTGTTGTTGGATATGAGTTCCAACAGTTATCCGCGTATTCGAGTCATAGCTAGGTGCCAATACGGATTGTGGATTATGTTGCTCATATGTGGTTATATGTGTTTCTATATGTGTGGTTATGGACTCATTGAGCATGACATGACATTGATACTATGATCATGCATCATTTATATTTTTGACCCTTGCGGTTCGAAGGTAAGAACTCATGCATTCTACCTTGGTTGTATACTCGTGCTTGGACCCTGCATTGTCGAGGTTTGTTTTATGAGCTACCCTCACTAAGCTTTTATGCTTACGCTCCTTTTTGTTCGACAATGCAGATCAGTAGCTTGTGGGTGGCAAGGGCAAGGAAAGGTCTCCAAGGGTTGCTTTTGGTTAGCTCAAGTATGATCTTTAGATTGTAGATTGTAATAGTCAAGCAATGGGATAAGTGTTGTTGATGTGAATGTTTTGTTGTATGTTGAATTAGTTTGGCTTTTTGGATGCTTTGTTTGAACTGTAAACCTTGTTTATGTTGAATGTCTTGAGTGCTTATATGTTTTGTTGGCTAAGGCATGTAACCTTAAAAGCTATGTATGCTTCCTTGTGGGGAATGTATGATCTTGTGTTTGGATGCCTATCTTATATCTTGTGTATCTTGAGCATGGTTGCTATAGGGTGTATGCCTCTAGAGTGTGTTTATATGTTGAGTGTGCTTCTTGGGGTCATTTAGGGTGTTTGGGATCGCTTAGAGATGTCTAAAACTGATTTTGGAAAACTACAGGCTGCAGGTGTTTCGAAACGAGTTGTGCCGTTTCAGAACGGGTGTGGTTCCAGGGTCCCCGTATCGGAACACGTTTCGGTACGGTTTCGCCATTGTGTGCCCCTGTTTCGAAACAGGTTTTGAAACGCTTTGGCCACTGTAAACGCCTATTTCGGAACAGGTATCGAAACGCCTAGGTAAAACGTGATCATGTTCCGAAACGGGGTGGAAGCGTTTCGGTACGGGTGTCTTGCTTTTTAAACTGAAGCCCGTGTTCCGAAACAGGTGTCGTCTGTTTCGAAACACGGGCCTAAAATGGGCTGTTTGACATCTCTAATGGGTCCCAAGGGTTGGGCTTAGGCCCGGTTTGCTGTAGGGCTTTTCGTGAGCCTTGTTTTCCGCTGTCGTGATCACGCAGGATTTAACTATGCCTTTAGACAAGATGTAAAATAAATGAAAGAAAAATTTAGGGTCGCTAACCGAGGTGGGACCTTAACGGGTTTCATGTCGATTTTTCCCGTGTAGCGTACTCAGACCGGTCAAACGTCCGGACCGGGACGAGGAGGTTACACTCACCTTACACGCATTTGAAGAAAAAAGAATAATAAAAAAATTCAAAAAAACATATTATTTTCTCTAGAAAATATCTCGTTCATTTCTTCAAACAACAAAAGAGCCATATTAAATTAAAGTTCGTATTTGCTCTTATATATTCCAGAACAAAAGAATCAATATATTTATATATAACTGTTGGGTCATCTCGTCAAAGAACCAAGAATATCCATTTTAAGGCTTGGTTGTGAAGATGTATACTTGTGCTTCATATTTTCAGCTAGAAAAACAAAATAGTTAACCTCCACAACGCTGCACTTACTTCTCTAGTTATTTGCCTTTGTTTATTGAACGCTTCAGGAACATGGTAGCAATTAGCTCCAATGCTTCACAAATTTTCAAAATCTTTTTCCTTGCATGTTCTCCGGAGAAAAAAAACTACAAATACTGTTTTCTCTACCTGCAAAGATGAATAGAAATGGAAATTTGTAAAGTTGATATCAATAGTGTAACTGTAGTTAGCAAAAAGAAATACAATAAACCTCTTTGGATGTAGACAACCCAGATTAAGAATGTACCAAATAACAGTAACAATTTCCAAATGAAAAGATATCTGAAATAAGATTTAGCAACACAATAGATTATTATGAGTAGGAATAACAAACCTTTTTAGCAGATAAAGGACCCATGATTTCTTCACCAGCCGGAGCCTGATTGAAAAGCATATTGCCTCTAGTAGCACGAAATAACATCCTCTCAAATCTAAGAGCCTTGGATTTAAAAATAATCCCGCTGATGAATCTCAACCCAGATTGGTCTGCAGTCCTCATTTCCTGTATGGTGAATAATCATAAAGTTGATGAGACCATAGAAACAAACTTGAAAAAAATGTAATTAATCACGGGGACAATAAATACCTGTTCAATTAATGACGATGCCTCGTCATAACTATGATTAGAATGTACATTCTCACTTAATTCCCTTTCCTCGGCAACTGCATGGTTATTACTAGACACAAGAAAACTACGTGCCTGGAATTTGAGAAATATGTATCAGAAGGCATTCAATATTCAACACAAAAACTGGGTTACCTAAATATTCCATAAATGTACATTCTCGCTTAATTCACTTCATATTGTTACTTCCCTTGTTATCTTCAGTATTTTCTTTCTATTTATTCCCTTATGGTTCATCCAGTTTTTACTATCATGTTTGAATGAGCAAGGCATTCGTAGGATCGTCAAAGAGCTTAATTGCTTGTGAAAAATGGCTTGAATATGAACATGTAATAAAGTTTACAAATATGCACTGAAACACAATGGCTTCAGGAATTCAACCAAATGGTGGAAAAATTAAGATTAGATGGCATTTAATGGAGGAAGATAAGCAAAACCCTCAACTGATTGTTAGCAGTGAAGATGGGATAGAAATCATTAAACGAATGCAATAATACTATGTTACTCTGGCATTTTTTTGTTGAAGTACTTGTGTTAGAAACCATTTTGGAGTACATATATTGAACAAGTTTAGGAAGAAGAATAATTTTTATTTGTTCTAATATGAATACGGCCTTTTTAAAGAATAGCAGAAAAAATAAAAATGAAATAATTTTTAGAAATTAGCCTATCCCTAAAAATTAGTAATTAGATTATAGCTAATAGTAGAAGGAAATTCCTAGAACTAAGGTAGAAAATCTGCTTAATTTAAGGGATTCCAACTCTACCCCTCAAGCTGGAGTGTAGATGTTAATCAAACCCAGCTTGCCCATAATTTCTTTGAACATTTTTCTGCTCAAGCTTTTGGTTAACACATCTGCTACTTGTTGTCTTGTAGGTAGATATGAAACACAAACTTCCCTTTTATTAATTTTCTCTGTAATAAAGTGGCGATCAATTTCCACATGCTTGGTACGGTCATGGTGTACAGGGTTATGAGCTATGCTAACCGCTGCCTGGTTGTCACAATATAATGTTATAGGTTTTGTATAGGATAATTTCAATTCTCCCATTAGCCGTTGTAACCACATTCCTTCACATATATCGTGGGACAAAGCTCGATACTCAGCTTCAGCATTGCTGCGTGCCACAACACTCCTCCATGTCACAAGATTACCCCAAACATAGCTGCAGTAACTGCTTGTGGAGCGCCTGTCATTAACTGCCCATGCCCAGTCTGCATCAGTGTAGACTTTTATGCTTCGATTTATATGTTTCTTGAAATGCAACCCCTTACCATGAGTCCCTTTTAAGTATTTCAATATCTTGTAGGCAGCTTCCAAATATTTCTCCCTAGGAGCATGCATAAACTGACTAATAAGACTTACTCCAAAAGCTATGTCTGGACGAGTGTGAGAAAGATAGATAAGTTTTCCCACTAACCGTTGATATCTCCCATTGTCTACCTCTTCTTCATCCTTATCAGTTCCTAATTTAAGGTTGGGTTCCATAGGAGTCTCGGCTGGTTTGCAGCCCAACAGTCCGACTTCAGAAAGTGGATCAAGAACATACTTTCTTTGAGATATTGAAATACCTGCCTTCGATCTTGCTATCTCCATTCCAAGGAAATATCGAAGATTCCCCAAGTCTTTAAGTTGAAACTCAAGACTTAAGAATTCTTTTAGTCTTTCAATTTCGATAGAATCATCCCCTGTCAATATTATGTCATCTACATAGACAATGAGAATACAACACTTCCCATTATCCGTGTGTTTGTAGAATAAGGTGTGATCAGCTTGACCTTGAATATAATGTCTACTAGTCATGGCTTTGGCAAAACGTTTAAACCAAGCCCTAGGGGATTGCTTTAGTCCATACAAGGACTTCTTCAACTTGCATACTTGGCCCTTGCTTCTTTCGAATCCAGGCGAAAAATCCATGTAGACTTCTTCATTTAATTCTCCATTGAGAAAAGCGTTCTTTACATCCAATTGGATCAAAGGCAAATCTAAGTTGACAACAATTAAGAGAAACACTCGAATAGTATTCAGTTTGGCCACCGGTGAAAATGTTTCCTCATAGTCCAACTCATATGTTTGAGTGAAACCCCTAGCCACAAGTCGAGCCTTGTATCGATCAATGCTCCCATCTGGTTTAATTTTTTTGGTGAAAATCCACTTACAACCCACGGTCTTCTTCCCAGTAGGTAATTTAGATATTTCCCAAGTTCCATTGTCTTCAAGAGCCTTTATTTCTTCCAACACAGCTTGCCTCCATTTGGTTGACTTAAGAGCCTCTTCTATGTTCTTTGGAGTTTCTACAGATTCAACATTAGGAATAAAGGCATTGTAGGATTTAAACAAGTTTACATAGGATACAAACCGATAAATGGGATGTTGAGTGTAGCTCCTAGTGCCTTTTCTTACTGCAATTGGAAGATATATAGAAGGTGAAGGAGGTGAGACTTCTTCCCCAAGACAGTCCTCGGCTAAAGATGGCATTGGCAGTGTTGTTTCAGTCTCGGGCAGTTGATGTCTCCGAGAGTATACACGAAGCCCCTGAGTTTTTTCTTGTTGTTTTCAAAATGAAAGGGTTGTTTTTCTTCATTGGTATGGTTAATCGCCCTTGTTTCTTGTTGATGCACAGTGGAGATAGGAAAAACATGGTTCAAAATAGGAATTACAATGGTTGTAGGATTTTCAGCAGGTTTTTAGTGGTAGTAGGGCTTATAACAGGAATTATAGTGGATGTAGGATTTTCAGCAGGTTTTGTAATGGTGGGAGGGCTGATAGAGTCTTGAGGTATAATGAGAAGATTGTTCAAGGTCTCATCTTCACTAAGTGTCTCCCCCTGAAGATGAGAGGCTGAAAAATATGGCTCGTTTTCGAAGAAAATAACATCAAGGGACACAAACATCCGGTGTAAGGTTGGAGAGTAGCACTTGTACCCTTTTTTTGTATGTGAGTAACCAATAAATACACAAGTGTGGGCTCTAGGATCAAGTTCAGATCAGTTAGATTGATGGTTGTGGACAAACGTTTTGCAACCAAATGTTTTTGTTGGAAGATTAGGAACACGAAACAAGGGGGAATTTTTGAAGAGTATGTAAAGGTGTTTGAAAGTTTAATACCTTTGATGGGAGTCGGTTTATAAGATAACAAGCAGTAAAGACAACTTCTCCCCATAAATACTTTGGTACACCCATAGTGAACATAAGAGCACGAGCTACGACTACAAGATGTCTGTTTTTCCTCTAGGAAACCCCGTTTTGTTGAGGGGTGTCAGGACAAGAACTTTGATGTATGATTCCTTTCTCAGAAAGATAAGGACTTAGGATAGAATTAAAGTACTCTCTCCCATTATCAGTTCTAAGAGTGTGAATATTGGAATTGAACTGGGTTCGAATCATTGAATGAGAATTTTGGAAGATGTAATTAATCAGAGTAATTCTCTCTCTCTTTATTCATTATAAAAGATCTGTTACATATTAATATACAATATATATATCTATCTTAGGAAACTCTAAATTAGGAAAGAGACTAATTCAAAAATAAGATATAATCCCTTAAAGTAAGGGATTCTAATTACACGAAATATTCCTAAATACATAACCTACACTCCCCATCAAACTGATGTATATATGTTATATATACCCAGTTTGGATGACAGATCATCGAAAGTTACTCGTGGAAGAGATTTGGTGAAGATATATGCCAACTGTTTCTTTGTCGGAATGTACTGTAGTTTTGCAACTCCATTGTTAACCTTCTCATAAATAAAATGTCTGTCTATCTCAATGTGCTTCGTCATATCATGTTGTACTAGGTTTTTTGTTATACTCATAGCTGACTGGCTATCACTAAATATCTCAAAATCATTCTTGTCATCTAAGTCCAGTTCTGTAAGAAGTCTTTTAATCCACATTCCTTCGCATATTCCAAGAGCTAGTGCTCTAAACTCTGACTCAGCACAACTTCGAGAAACAACTGCTTGTTTCTTACTTCTCCAAGTCACCAAATTACCCCAAATGTATGTACAGTAGCCACTAACTGACCTTCTATCAGTTAATTCACCTCCCCAGCTTGCATCCGTATAAACCTTCATTGTTATGTCTTCATTTTTCTAAATATAAGTCCAGCTCCTGGTGTAAACTTCAAGAACCTTAGAATTCTGTTAGCAGCTTCCAAATGTTCTTCTCCAGGGTCACTCATATGTTGGCTGACAATGCTAACTGAGTATGCAATATCAGGCCTGGTAAAAGAAAGATAAATCAACTTCCCAACTAACCTTTGGTAGTTTTTCTTGTTTATTGGATTTCCAGTTCCTTCCTTACAAAACTTCAAGCTCGGCTCCATTGGAGTTTCAACTGGTTTGCAACCGAGCATTCTCGTTTCTACAAGAAGATCCAAAACATACTTACGTTGGTTTATGACTAGCCCTTCCTTGGACCTTGCGACATTCATACCCAAGAAATACCTCATACTCCCTAAATCCTTGGTTTCAAACTCCTTTGCAAGATCCATCTTTAGCTTTTCTATTTCTTCTATATTATTGCCAGTGATAATCATATCATCTACATAGACAATTAGAAGAGTTATCTTACCACTTGATGCAACTTTCCTTAATAGTGTATGATACGCTTGGTTTTGTTTGAAACCATTTTGTGCCATAGTCTTAGCAAATCGATCAAACCACGCTCTGGGAGACTGTTTTAAGCCATATAAGGATTTACTGAGCTTACACATAGTTTTCTTAGTGACCTTTCCTTCTAATCCCGGGGGGACCTCCATATATGCTTCCTCCTTAAGGTTCCCATTTAGAAAAGCATTCTAGGGATGAGATAATGCCTCGCTAACAGTTTTATGGACAAAAATATTATCTAGAGATGTAACAAAGGCACAAGAAGAAGAAGACAAACAATTATAGGAAACAACATAGGAAATGGGGTAAGTACAAGCACGTTTACCTTTCTGAAGAGCAATAGGAAGGTCACTCATTTGTAATTGGGTTGGAAGGGGGTGGTTGTGGCCGACGGGTATAGATGTTTTTTATGGGGGGGCTTGACAAAAGAAGGTGGAACCAAGGAGGATGAGGACAACTCTAAGGGTGATGGGACCTAATAAAACAAGAAATCCTCATCCTCCTGAGCGATAGACCCTGAAGAAAACAGAAAAGGTTTGTGTTCCAAAAAAGTAACATCAGCAGACACAAGATACCTACCCAGACTCGGACAATAACAACGATACCTTTTTGGCCACGTGAATACCCCAAAAACACACATCTCAAAGACTTAGGATCAAGTTTTGTAACTTGAGGATGGACATCCTGAAAAAAACAAATACAACCAACAAAATTTTGGGAGAGGGGAAACAAATTTTTAGTGGGGAAAAGAGTATGAAAAGGGATGTTACCCAACAAAACTGAAGAGGGCATATTGATAAAAAAAACAAGCTGTAGAGATGGCATCAGGCCAAAAACATTTTGGAACCTGCATTTGAAATAGCAATGCTCGGGCTGTTTCAGGAAGATGTCTATTTTTGCGTTCAGCAACACCCTTTTGAGAAGGGGTGTCAACACAAGAAGTTTGATGGAGAATATCGTGCTCAAGCATATATTTCTAGAAAAGGACCTGAAACATACTCTTTTGCATTATCACTTCTCAAGTTTTGGACAGGCGTACCAAATTGGGTTCGAATCTCAACACAAAAAGAAGAGAAATGAGTAAATAATTCTGAGCGAGATTTCATTAAATAAAGCCATGTCATTCTAGAATAATCATCAAAAAAAAGTAACAAAATAACGAAAACCAAGTTTAGAAGTAACAGGACTAGGACCCCAAACATCAGAGTGAACTAACTCAAATGTAGCAGAAGCTCGTTTATTGACTCGAGGACTGAAACTAAGACGATGGTGTTTAGAAAACTGACAAGACTCACAATCTAACGTTTTAAACTAGAAAATTGAGGACAAAGTTTCTTTAAAGAAGGTAGAGAAGGATGACCCAATCGACAATGTTCTTCAAAAGGATTGACAATTCCAGTGCAAGCAACAAGTTTTGGAGCATGGGTGTCAAGGATGTAGAGACCGTCAGACTCATGCCTTTTACCAATAATCTTTTTCGTCAAAAGATCCCGAAACACACAATAGCCAGGAAAAAATGATACACAACAATTGAGGGTTCTTGTAAGTTTACTAACTGACATCAAGTTAAAGGATAAATGTGGTAAACTCAAAATTGAGGACAAAGTAAGAGAGGGAGTGGGGTACGAAGTGCTAGAGCCAAACTTGCTTCTGTTAGGCTATTCATCTCCCTTGCAGCCATTTTTGATTGGCCTTTGCATCAGTTGGATATCAAGAATGCTTTCCTTCATGGTGATCTTCAGGAGGAGGTGTATATGGAGCAACTACCTGGGTTTGTTGCTAAGGGGGAGTTTGGGAAAGTATGTTATCTGAAGAAATCTTTATATGGTCTAAAACAGAGTCCTCGGGCTTGGTTTGGTAAGCTTAGTCAGGCTATTGAAAAGTTCGGGATGCAAAAAAGCGAATCAGACCATTCTATTTTCTTTAGAAAGTCTGATGGGGGCACTATTCTACTAGTCGTATATGTGGACGATATTGTACTCACTGGTAATGACACTAGCGGAATTTCCTCACTGAAGTCTTTTCTCCATACCCAGTTTCACACTAAAGATCCGGGGACGTTGAAATACTTCTTGGGGGTTGAGGTGAACAGAAATAAATAAAAAAAGGAATCTTCCTATCTCAGAGGAAGTATGTGCTTGATCTTTTATTGGAAATAGGGAAATTGGGCGCCAAACCTTGTAGTACACCAATGGTCCCTAATCTACAATTAACTAAAGAAAATGAATTATTTGATGACCCTAAAAGGTACAAAAGACTTATCAGTAAATTAAATCATCTCACAGTGACGCGTCCTGATATATCTTTTCCGGTGAGTGTTCTGAGTCAATATATGTTGTCACCGACTGTTGATCATTGGAAAACAGTAGAGCAATTTTTATGTTATCTGAAAAGTGCTCCTGGGCGTGGAATTCTATATGGCAATCATGGTCATACTAGAATTGAATGTTTTTCCGACTCGGATTGGGTAGGATGCAAGGAGGATAGAAGATCCACCTCAGTATATTGTGTGTTTGTTGGAGGAAACTTGATTTCTTGGAAGAGTAAAAAGCAGAATGTAGTCTCACGGTATAGTGCAGAAGCCGAATATAGAGCAATGGCCAAGTCCGTATGTGAGATTATATGGGTATATCAGCTCCTCGGTGAGATTGGAATTAAAGCTTCAATACTTGCAAAACTTTGGTGTGATAATCAAGTTGCATTACACATTGCTTCTAATCCAGTTTTTCATGAAAGAACGAAACACATTGAGATTAATTGTCACTTCATTCGCGAAAAGATACAACAAGGTTTGATATCTATTGGTTATGTGAAAACCAGAGAACAACTAGGAGACATCTTCACCAAATCTCTCAATGGAATTCGAATCAATTATCTATGTAACAAGTTGGGCATGATTAATATCTATGATCCAACTTGAGAGGGAGTGTTACAGATTCTTAGGTTAATATCTAGGCTATTTATTAGGCTAGAATATATTGTAATTAATGTCATATATTATGTTACCTAGTTTGGGTAAATTAGATTTGTATATATAGCTCTATATGTTTCATGAATAAAATACAAGAAATTATTTTCTACAATGTCTAGCTGGTGTAATTTCCAGTTCATGTTAACAGCCACTGACAACAATATTCTGATGGTATTCAATTTTGCAACCGGTGCAAAAGTCTCCTGGTAGTCAATATCATAGGACAGAGAAAAACCTTTAGCAACTAGCCTTACCTTGTATCTTTCTACACTCCCATATGAATGATATTTCACCGTGAATATCCACTTGCATCCAACAACTTTCTTCCCTTCTGGAAAATCTATCAAACTCCATGTCTTATTCTTTTGCAAAGCTTTTATCTCCTCTTCCACAACCTTTCTCCACTCAGGAGATTGAAATGCTTCTGTCACAGTTCTTGGGACTTTTACACTGTTGATACTAGCAGTGAATGCCCTGAAATGAGGCTGTAATTTCCCATATGCAACATACTTATTTATGCTATGAACAATACATTTTCTTACCCCCTTCCTAATAGCAATAGGAAAATCATCAAGGTCAACAGCAGTAGCCTCTTGGGAACCATTATTACTTTCTGTTTCAGCTGCAGTAGGATCCTAATCTTGAGTAAACAATGAGTTGCTTCAGTTGGGGTGTTATGGTTTCAAGGTCATTGTTAGGTGCAGTTTTAGTAGTGGTGGAAGGTGTTTTGCACGGAGTTGGATGCTGAGATAATGGGGAAGGTGAATCGTCATCATAAGTTTAGGTTATTCCCACCGCCCTCACTCGGACTTTGAAATGTGCTAGTTGGCTGTGAAGTAACAATAATAGGTAAAGAAAGGATTGGTTGTAAAGAAATATTTGTTTGAACAAGTTAAAATTCCTTGTAATTCTCCCCCTGAATTTCTATTCTTGAAAAATAAGGTTGGTTCTAAAAAATGTAACATCAAAGGAGACATAGGTCTTTTTCGTGGATGGTGAGTAACACTTCTGACTCTAGAAACTTCGGATTTTTCTTTGAGAAGATAGACCCAACAAACTCTCGTGTGCTCATCAATGAAAGTTATGAACCACCTAGCCCCTGTGATGTTTTTTACTCGACTGGCTCCCCATAGATCACTATGGATTAAAGAGAAAGGTTGAGATTGAACATAAGGTTTCAAAGGATAAGGAACACGAGTATGTTTAGACAGTTAGCAAACTTCACAGTTCAAGGAACTTATTTTCTTATTTAGGAATAGTAGAGGAAACAATTTCTTCAAGTACATGAAATTCGGGTGTCCTAGTCTACGGTGCCATAGCATGACAGAATCTTCTTTTTATATAGATAAGGCCATCCCTTCTTGTGGACTGTTTTTGTTCCAAACATATAAGTCATCATCAACTTTAGCAGTGCTTTTTCATCCTTGGTAAGCTTGCTAATTGAGAGTAAATTATAGGAAATATTTGGAACATGTAAAACTTTATCAAGGGAAAAGTTTTCAGTAAGTTTAATTGTCCCCATTCCAGCCACCAATGAGTAAGATCCATCAGCTATGTGAATCCGAGAGTGATCATGACAAGGTGAATAGGTGTGAAACAAACTTAGATTACCTGTCATATGGTCGGATGCACCCGAGTCTAGTATCCAGGAAGTTTTGATAGGTTCGTGTGTAGTATTTAAGGCAGTACCTTGAATAGCTAATAACCCACTGGCTGTAGGAGAGTCCCAAGTAGTTTATGAAGAGCTCAAGTTGAGTTTTGGTTAGCCGAACATCTTGAGTAGCTTCTTCAGTAGTAGATATCATTGATGCCTTGTTTTCTTTCTGGTTTTTTTCTAGGATAACCATGGAGTTTGAAGCATTTCTCCTTGGTATGCCTAACCCGGTTGCAGTGGCTACACCATGGCCTATTTGAACCAAAATCACTTCCAGCCTTGAACCTTTGAGATTGTGGGCCTCTTGAAATAAGGGCAGAGTTCTCGGGGGGACGATGACCAGCTGTGGACAATGGTTTCAGTTCTCTTGTGTCTCCTAACATAATAAGACCCCGCTTCTCTTCCCTCCTTACTTCAACAAATGCTTCTCCTATGGTTGGCAATGTGGTTCTGCCTAGTATTTATCCTCGGACCTCATCAAGATCACAATTTAGTCCTGCTAGGAACTCATAGAGACGCTCTTTGTTAAGATGATCCATGAACATGGTGTGTTCCGAGCCCTCGCCCCAATCAGCTTTATAATACATGTCTAACTCCTGCCATAAGATCTTTAGGTTGTTGTAATATTGAGTGACTTCAAGTGTTCCTTGTCGAATATCTTTCAACTTTAATTTGATCTCGAATACTTGGGAAGCATTTCCAAGATCCAAGTAATTCTCCTTGATTGCATCGCACATTCTTTGGCAGTTTTGAAAAAAAGATATGTTTGGCTTATATGACCTTCCATCGAATTTATAAGCCAAGCCATAACCATTGAGTTGTTAAGCTCCCAAGTTGCATAACTAGAGTCTGTTGATGCTGATCGAGGAATTTCTCCATTAATGTACCCAATTTTTCCTCGACTACGATGAACCATAAGGACAGATTGTGACCATTGCAGGAAATGTTTTCCATATAATCGATGATTAGTGATTATAAGAGAAGAGTTAAGGTCACCTTGAGAGATTCCTTAGTTGTGATTTTGTGTTATTTGTGAGATCTCAGTCTCAGAGGAATTTTCGGTGTCACCCATGGGAGAAGGGTTTTAACCAGAGAAACCAGAACAAGAAAAAAGAAGGAAGAGCATGATCAATTGGATTCCTAATGCTCTGATGCCATGAACAAGTTTAGGAAGAAGAATAATTCTTATTTCTTCTAAACTGAATACAGCCTTTTAAAGAATAGCAGAAAAAATAAAAATGAAATAATCTCTAGAAATTAGCCTATCTCTAAAAATTAGTAATTAGATTATAGCTAATAGTACAAGGAAATTCCTAGAACTAAGGTAGAAAGTCTGCTTAATTTAAGGGATTCCAACATATATTGTAAGAATGCGTATAGTATTCTAATTCATATAAGAGTTTGTTTATTATTTTAAGTGTTGTAGTTGTACTCTAAGTCTATCCAATAGCTAATAGTACAAGGAAATTCCTAGAACTAAGGTAGAAAGTCTACTTAATTTAAGGGATTCCAACATATATTGTAAGAATGCGTATAGTATTCTAATTCATATAGGAGTTAGTTTATTATTTTAAGTGTTGTAGTTGTACTCTAAGTCTATCCAATAGAGTTAGAAGACTAAACCTAGTAAGACTCTTTGTCTAACATAAAGTCCTAGCCTATAAAATATGTATGTACTCTGTAATTTATCATGAGATTTTTATCATCTAATAAACAGAAGAGTTTTTTTATCTTCATATATATGGACATGGACATGGGTATGGGGATATGACCTTTTAAGTATCCTCCAAATACATGCAAAAATTTTGAACGGTCTAGAATCTGACGCTCGCACCCCAAATATGAGTAACTTAAATAATTGGCAACTACAAAAGACATACTGACATATAAGAAGAAATGAGTCCAGAAATTCACATTTAGCAAAACTATCTTGAACTCCAAGAGCTCATTGTATGTTTGTCGAAGTTTTTCACTATTGAAGTTCATTTCAATTAGCTCATGTTCATGCTCGGCGAGTTGTATCTAATATTGCAACAAAAACAAATTTGATAATCCTTATTCCAGAAAAGACCAGTAATACTTACATTAACTATTATTGCATTCAATAGATCATCACTTCATGTAACTCTTGGGATAACAAAAAAAAACCAAGTCAAAGGGGGGGAAGAATTATGTAATGAGAGTAGAGCAAATGAACCTCTAATTCCTCCAATTCCATATCGGGCTCCACAACAGGGTGTATTGAGGATAGTAGACCAACTTTAATAATTTGATCTTTGAAAAACTATAGCTTTTTTTGAATTGGAAAGAAAATATTAAGAACTGGAAGAATGCCCGGCTCCATTGACCATGTACAATTTTGTTTTGAATTGACCATGTACAATTTGATTCATGTCTAATATTCGTTGCTTATTTATTTATCGCCAAAGGTAATCAGAACAGAGCAATGAATGAAATTAATCTTAACACCTTCCGAAGAAAAATAAATAAATAAGCAACCATCTAACAGAACAGGTATTCTAAGAACGTAAAACCAACACCCACTCATGACTTTAAAGACATTCAAGATCATTAGATATTTGTACATATCTTCATACCAAGAGAAATCCCTTGATATAGAGCACCTGATACCATGAGAAACTATCTATTTCTTTTAAAGAGTATATAAACTGCAAAAGATCTTAGACTAACTAATATACTGCAAACTCCAGAGAATAGGTTATTTACAAATTATGGTCACAGTAGAGCAAAATCTTTCAAGGGTACTTGGTCTTATTCTTATCCTTTTATCCCCTTTGCAGAAAGTCTCAACATTTATCAGTTATCATTAAACCATAGTCCTACAAATGCACAAAAAGCTACATTTTTCGAATTTCATAACTGATATACATATTTTTGAAAGATTCGCTCGGATTATATATATATATATATTTGAAAGATTGGTGGATCATGGTCCCAAGTCCCAACTCTTTAATCTCTCCATCCTAAATGATGGTGAACTGTAGTTTTAACAAGTAGATGTCATTATGAATATTAGAACCCAAAGACCAAGAAAAACAAAACTGTTGTAAAAATATAAGTTTACTTAGTATGTTTCAAAGAATCTCACATCTCTCTTTTATATTATTTGTTTTGAGTTTAAATAGAAAGACTTGGTATTGAGCTTGTAAGAGAAAAATATAACGGTGGTTGCGTGCTTATGAGGTTTGGTTAAAAAGTTCAATCCAGTTAAAACCGACGAATTTTCCCATGTGCATGAACTAGAGGCCTAATTCATTTTTATTATTTTTGTTTTTATTATTATTTAAAATTCATTTTGGACCATCCATTTTTCTGATTAATTTTAACCATTAACTTCAAATAAAAATATCTTTATTATTAACCATTCATTTTATTTTTGACCGAATTGCCCTTGTCTAATTGCTATTTTTAGATGCCCTTTTTAGGCATGCATGGTACTATAAATATCATGCACATATGCCTTCATAATTCATATCAAAGTAGAATCATCTACTTACTTTCTTCTCCCCTCTCTCATTTTAAAGTTGAGTATTCATTGGTTCTTTGCTCTTTCGGTTGCCTGCTTCGGCAGAAGTGCTTGTTGAATCCTGAAGGGTACGCTTCACCGCGAAATATTTTTAAGGATAGTGTCTAGTGCACGCCTCAAGCAAGTCTTATTTTCAACTCTTTTTCGGTTTAACCAAACATTTTTTCTATAATCTTAAGGATATTTTTTCCATTTCCTATTTTAAACTGAAAACCTGCGACCTCTTAACAAAGATTTCCGTTGGTTTTGTTGTTGTTGTTACGTTGTTCGTGCAGTACTCTAGTGCGCCCCCTTACAGTCGCGATGTTGTCTGTATATCATAATTTGAATTCTACTGCTAAAACAAGTATGTATTGTCTATGAATTTTTGAAGATGCTTTTAGATAATACTTTTATTTACCTATGCTATAATATTGAATTATTATTCTTATGCCTACTATTTATGCTTACACAATTTTGTAAGTTGAGCTTTAAGTATGATTGAAGTTGGCTACAAACTCAAAATAAAATTTTGAAAAAAAAGAAGGAAAAGGAAAATTATTTTATGTGTGGCAGACTCCATAATTGATTGTTGGTATAATGTGAAAGTACATGTCTAGGATTGGTTCTATCAAAGACTTGGTATTTAAGAGTGTTTTGTACACCACCTCTCTTTCATAGGTACCTACCTGGTGCATTATTAATTGACTACACCCACGATTTTTATCTTCAATTATGATGACACATTGAGCCACCATATAACTTATTGCACAAATTTTAATGAGAAATGATTATCTTGTTAAGCCAAATATTAATTTGGGGCAAACAGATGTCGTTAATCCTGTTAAGCCAAATTTTTAATTTGGTTGAAGCAGATGAGATAATTTTTGTGACCATTTTCAAAGTTTGATATATTTACGAATACAGAAGAGTGGATGATAGAAAATGGTGCTACTAGGCACATATTTATGTCATACCCCCTTACGGAGGAAGGGGAAGAAACTGTCTATCTTAAACACCGTTTGAAACTGCACAAGTATTTGAAGAGGCAAGGTATTATTCAAAGTTAAAAAAAATCTTAACCTAAGTTTCCTTCAAATGTGACGAATCGAGAATATGTTCTGTGAAAAAGGGTTTGTAACATGTTTATTCAAAATTATTAGGTATGCTAGTTATATTTCTTGTATGATTAAATGTTATGATGATCGATGTAACATGTTAATGTGAGAATTTTTTTTGTCGTTATGATTAGTTTGGTATGCTAATATTAATATAATTTGTAAAATGTGTGTGCTGGATTTTCTATGTGAAAATGATTATAGTCACCTTAAATTTATAAAAGTTATATGTTCTTGAAATATTTTTAAGTGTGGGTATTTTACCAAATTTATACTTCTAGTTCGTAAGGAAAGATAATTGTCTCAAAAGTATTAGACTGCATGTTCACAGTGTTGCATATATGCTTTATGCTTTGGATAATAACATATTTGGTTGAAATAAAAATGTTAAACAAACAATGACTATAATTTATGTCAATTTTAGTAGTATGTATTTTCGAGTTATATCATATTTTATTTCAGGAATAAAAGAATAAAAAGATGGGTAAGATAAAGAAGATGCTTATTTTGCTTAATGGCCGTAATAGAAAAGAAATAATAATTTGTGAATTATCTCCTCTTATAAATTGGTGTATCATTAAAATTGCACGCTTGTTTCTTCTAATTTATGAGCCAAACTTATTTCAAACTTGATTGTGAACATAAAGATTTGAGAAGATCTGAAGGACCTAGAACTGTAAAATTCTTTGGAAGTATTATTTTTTATATTTATACTTGGCTGAAAATGATACAATTTTTCTGAATCGATTTCTTCTTACGATGCTTTTTTTTTTGAAAAGTGGTTAGTATTGAATGTAACTCATTTTTACAACGTTTGTAAATTAATTTTTACTTCATAAAACAGAATTTATCGATTGCAAACAAATTCTTTTTACAAAGAAATTTTAAGAATAATTATTTTATAAATATATATTACAAAAAGTTTTACTTAAAATAATATAGATTGCTTTGATATTTTACTCCATTTACAAAAATTTCTTCATTGAAATCTTTTGCTTTAGTTTCAACACAATATTTTTATCAGCCAAATGGACGTTAAAGTCACGTTTTTGGTTACTCAAAAGGATATAGTGAACAACCCGAAGAATGCGTATCAGGTCGTGAAATCAAAATTTGTAAATTTTTCAAATCATTGTATGTCTTGAAACAAACTTCCGAAATTGTGGAATGAGAAATTCAATCAAGGGATAAGTGAAAACATGGGTGATTATTTATTTGTGTTGATATCATGTTTATCTTAATAATGTTTTTTGTTTATATTAAACTGATTGACGATGTTTGTGTGATTATTTATTTATGTATTGATTACATGCTTACCTTAGTAATTATTATGTGAGACTGAAAGGTATCTTGCTTCAATGAAAGACATGAATGAAGCAAATGTCATATTAAGTATTTAAATCATAAGGAAGTGTGGTAGTAAAATTTATTCACAAGAACATAACGTTAAATTTTTAAGAAGTTTGGATATATTGATACCAAACCTGTAAATACTCATTGTGATGCTAATATTCAAATGAGAAAAATATACATGTGATCATGTTGCTCAATCCAAGTATGCATAAAATTATTAAATTTTAATACACTTGATGAATTTTATTAGACTTGAGATGACACATGTTATTTTTCAATTGAGCTAATATACACAACTCAAATCATTATTGTTGAGTTGATGTAGTAAAGTTAATAAGGTATCAAAAAGACTTAAGATTGTAGCTTTCTTGGCATTTCTCCGTAACGCTTCACCTGTTAAGACTTAAGACCTCTGAGAAATTAAGCAACTACAATATTCGGTAATCAGAAACTATAGATAATGTCCTTCTCAAAAAGAGATATATCTGAAATAAAGTTGACATAAGTGAGGCATGATTACTGATTAGTAGTTTTCTTCTTTGTAAAAATTGAAATAAGCCATGAAAATCACTAAAAGGTGTTTATCTAAACAGGTCTTAACACAGACGTAACAAAATTAACAATCCACAAAAACATAGTAGAAAGGGATCAGACTGCACCATAGGAAAAGAAATTTTACACTTCTCATAACGTCACTTTAGATAAAGGTGCCAACTAGCTAAGCTATTCATGTCATTTGGCGGATACACCAATAAGACAAGAACTAGGGATAAATGCAACCTTTTCTATGGATGGGGAGGTTAACTGAAAGGAAGAGAAGGGTCGGCCTCTAATGAGACAACCAGCCATTGGAGATAATAAACATGTTTCCTTAGCCATTCCACTCTCGTGATTTAAAAGGAAAAAAGTTAAAAAAAACAAAACAAAAATGATGCTTAATATGCAAAAAAATTAAACCAGCATCAGTTTATTCATCCTAACCATTCGCTACAACCCAAAAGGGATCAAACAAGCAGGCCAGGCTAGCATATTTAGTTTGATTCATTCTAAAGGGAAAGAAAATATTAAGAATTGGAAGAATACCCGACTTCATTGACCATGTACAATTATTAATCAGTACTTCATATTCGATCATTAGAATACATATTAAAAATTGAAAACAAGGGCACAAAATTAGGCTGGATTGATACATGGTTAACAAATGTTCGTTGGAAATGACTTTTCTTAGTGTTTAGCTGCCACATGGGAGACAAAAATATACAACCATTAGCATATTTAATTGATGATGACAAAAGGAACGTTCTAAAATAGTCTTAACACCTTCCAAAGGTAATTTTATCAGAATTGTAACACCCGAGTTTAGGGGTCGGGTGGAAATAATATTTAAATAATATTTCGAGTTCCGGTTTTATAATTAAAATAATATATATTATTTGGACTTTGTGATTTCAAAACGAACCTTTTTGTATTGGACTAAATTGAATTGTTTTACATCTTCCATGGAATTTATGAATAATGAGATTTGTCATCTCATTAATGGCAAACCCGTAAATAGTTGGACTTCATTTTAAAACCCCTTTTAATCAAAAGAGAGCCTTGTCTGCTTCCTTCTCCCATTTTCTCATTTGAACGACATTGAAGAGCTCTTCCTCTAAATCACTATTCCATCTCCTTGCTTCTTCATTTTGGCTCGATTTTGAAAGGTAATCACTTTCTCATCTTCCTCTCTCTGAAAGTACCATTAGTTTTCATTTTTGTTCATGTTTTAGAAATTTGAGTTTTTGGAAGTTTTGAATAAAAATGCAACCTTTATTGTTTTTAACTTAGGATTTCGATTTGTTAATGAAATATAAGTTGCTTGTGAACCTTGAGGTCCAACATATATGATTTTTAAAGTATTTTGTTAAGATTCCCGGATTTGGGTTTTGGTGGGTTTTTAGAAGGGTTTTAAGTTGAGTTTTGGGGGTGTTTTATGTGGAAATATAATGGTTGATGGTTAGACTATATGTAAGTGTTGTTTTGGAGGCTTTGGGGAGTAATTTAAGTGTTGGAATCATTGGATTTAGGGTGTGCTTAGGAGCTGTTCGGGAATGTGGAATTTGGGTTTAGTTGTTAGTTGAAATTATATGTTTTGTGTTTGATTTGTGATCCGGGTTGACTACATTGAATTGTGGACTGATTTGAGATTGTTTTGATTGTGTTGGGATGATTAGAAGCAAGAAATTTGGTTGGTGAAGCTTCGGGGACGAATCCGGAGATTTTGGAGTCTTGAGCTTGGTCTTCGGTCTTCTCTTGGGTAGCAACGGTGAGTAGAATTGTTAATCTTTGTTTTGTGCTCGATATGGAACCCTTGGGGGTTTGGGTGGGACCTTGAGGGTTCACCTAAACCCAAGTGTAAGTTTCTACTCCTACGTTTTGTTAAGAGTGGATGAATGGCTATGTGTTGTGATTATCATGTGCATCTTGAGTTGTCTATACATTTGTTAATGTGTAGTCGAGTTGATGTCGAGCCTCACGTGATGGTTGTTTTAACTACGGTGATGTGTAGTCCCACCGATAGTGAATAGTAGGAAAGTACTTTGATGTGTAGTCCCATTGGAAAACTACTAGTCGAAATGGTGATGTGTAGTCCCACCGTGTGTGTATGTTGGTTGTGCATGTGCAAGCCATGTGTAGTTTGATGAGATTGTCATTCGTGCATCCATTGTTTTATTTCCATTATGAAAAGTGTTTTGAAAACTGCATGTTTGTTGAATTGTAGAGCTTCTCTCACTAAGCTAGTTAGCGTACGCTCTCTTCGTTTTCAACATGCAGGTCATTAGAGTTCGGGAGGCAAGTGAGCAAAGGAGGAGCTTTTGGAGTTCTCAAACTAGCTCAAGTATGATTTGTGTTTTGTAATAATGCCTAAACGATGGGGTATAGACTTGTAGGAGTTGGTGTCAAACTCCTTAGGTGATTTGTGTTAGTTGAACATGCTAAGTTATTGATGTGTTATGTCTTAGTTTTGTGGATTAAGGACCATGCCTATATTGTGCTTATTTGTTCATGTTTAAGTGTCTATGAACTTGACCTATGGATGCCTTGGTTGGATGTTTAAAGCATGAACCCTTATGAATGCTATGTATATTTCCTTCTGAGTATTGCATGGCTCCTTTGAATGCATGACCCTTGTCCGTATCTAATGCCTTGTTATTCATCTAAATCGTTCTACATGCTAGTTCAAGGTTGCTAGATGTTGTATGAATGCTTGTGTGTGGCTAGGGGAGTCTTAAAATGTATTTAATGTTGGGTCTTGTGTTGTTTTGCTACATTTTGGTGTCTTGCAGTGTAGGGCGTATCGATACGCCTAAGGGCCGTATCGATACGGTCCTACACTTTGGGACACAGAATTGGCTAGAGGTATCGATACTCGGGGGCGTATCGATACGCCAAATCTCTACTGGAATTCTGAGATTTTCACGAGTCTTTGGCGTATTGGTACGGGCTCTAAGCGTATCAGTACGGGTTTGTCTCGTTGACCGCTAGATGTTGACCGAGAAGGGTGTATTGATACGCCCAAGGGCTGTATCGATATGGTCTTCTTGAGTTGACTAAAGGCAGTTGACTTGGTCAAGGTGTATCAATACGACCTGCTCTGTGTCTTTAAAATGGGTTGTTTAACATGTTGTTTGGCTTGGTTGCTTTTACCTCGTGATGTTTTTCGTTGTCGTGATCACTTAGGAATTAAATATGCCTTTAGACAAGATATAATTAAAATAAATTTTCTAGGGTTGCTAACTGAGGTGGGACCTTAATGGGTTTCACATCGGTTTTCCTCGTGTAGCCTACTCGAACTGGTCAGTCATCCAGACCGGGACGAGGGGGTTACAAGAATTGCCCAAAGGTACTGAAGATAAACATAACCTTTTCTGTTTATTGAATCGAAGTAAAAACCATAAGATTACAAGAGAAGTTTACAACTTATATAGACTAGGACTTTAACATTAATTAGGAGTCCTATTAAGGTTAGACTCCTACTCTATCTTTTAGATACTAGATATACAACAAATCTAATAGAATTTAACTCCTATATTAATTAGAGTTTAACTCCTACACAACTTATACTATGTGTAATCTTACACTCCCCCTCAAACTGGAGAGTATACATTGTATAATCTCAGTTTGGATAAGAATTTGTCGAAAGGGGCTTTTGGCAGAGGTTTTGTGAGAATGTGTGCCACTTGTTCTTCTGTCGGTATGTAGTTTAGTGAAGTTTTTCCTTTATCTAGTTTTTCTGCAATAAAGTGCATGTCAATCTCGATGTGCTTAGTCATGTCGTGTTGAACAGGATTTTTGGCAATTTAAATAGTTGACTAGTTATTACAAAACACTTCAAAATTTTCATTTTTTGTCACACCCAATTCTGTGAGTAATTTTACTAGCCAAATTCCCTCACATATTCTCAAGGCTAAAGATCTGAATTCTGCCTCGACACTTTTTCTAGAGACCATTGTCTGCTTCTTGCTTTTTCAAGTTACCGAGTTACCCCAAACAAAGGAGTAATACCCACTGGTTGACCTTCTATCAGTGAGTTTTCCTGCCCAGCTTGCATCTATAAAGATCTTAAATGTTCTGTCATGACTCTTTTTGAAAAATAAGCCATGTCCTGGTGTACCTTTAAGATATCTCAGAATCCTCTTAGCTACTTCCACGTGCTCTTGCCTTGGATCTGTCATATGTTGATTGATAACATTGACAAGGAATGCAATGTCTGGTCTTGTGAGTGATAGATAGATCAATTTACCCACCATCCTTTGGTAAATTCCTTTGACAGCCTCGGGACCAGGTTTTGACTTATCAAACTTTTACTCTGCATCCATCGGTGTATCTGCTGGTTTGCAACCCAGTAGGCCAGATTCTTTAAGAAGATCTAGAACATACTTTCATTGATTAATTATCAACCCCTTGTTGGTCCTTGCTACCTCCATGCCTAAGAAATATCTCAGTTTTCCTAGGTCTTTAATTTCGAATTCCCTGCTCAACATACTCTATAGCTTTTCCACTTCTTCTTCATCATCTCTTGTCACTATTATGTCATCCACATAAACAATTAAGATCACCTTTTTATTGGACGAGGTTAACTTAGTGAACAAGGTATGATCTGTTAAGGACTGTTTGAAGACATTCTTCATTATGACTTTGGTAAACCTTTCAAAACAGTCTCTAGGGGATTGTTTGAGTCCATAGAGTGATTTAACAAGCTTACATACCTTTTGAAATTGTTCATCACCTTTTACTCCAAGGGGGATTTGCATATAAACTTCTTCTTTAAGATTGCCATTCAGGAATGCATTCTTGATATCCAACTGATGTAATTTCCAGTCGCAATTCACTCCCAAACTTAGAAGAATCCGAATTGAATTCAACTTAGCAACAAGAGCAAAGGTTTCTTTAAAATCGATCACATAGGTTTGAGTAAACCCTTTGGCAACCAATCTCGCCTTGTGTCTTTATATGCTGCCATCAGAGTTATATTTAATAGCAAATACACATTTACATCCAACAAGTTTTTTACCTTGGGGAAGATCAGTAATTGTCCATGTTCCATTCTTCTGAAGTGCCTCAACTTCCTCTTCGATAGCCTTTTTCCACTTAGGATTTTGCACTGCTTCTTCATAACTTTTTGGAATATGTTCTTCATCTAAACATGATGTAAAGGCTTTGAAATAGGGCATTAAATTCCCATAAGTAGCATTTCTTTGGATAGGGTACTTAGTACACAGTCTTACCCCTTTCCTTTTAGAAATAGGTACATAATCATACTCGAGAAGATAAGAGGAAATATTAACAGATTCATTACCTTCAATTTCTTCACAAGCAACTGGACTGAAATCCAATTCTTGATGAGTGCCAGATTGCAAAACAACTTCAGGAATGGTTCTCCTTTTTCGAAAACAAACCTGCATTTGTTTAGGAGGCTCGAAAGGAGACCTAGATAAGTGTTTAGATGTATGAGAAGTAATAGGAGAATGATGTGTATTTGATGAAGAATTAGGTGAAGTATGCTGGTTTTGGGAAGGTGTTTGAGGTTCCAATGAAGGAGTAAAATGAGAAGGAGAAATAACAAAAAGCTGTTTAGGAATGGACTGAAAAGCATCACCAAGAGTCTCCTCCTGAATTTTAGTCTTGGAAAAATAGGGTTTCTGTTAAAAAAAGGTTAGATCCATGGTAACAAAAAATTTTCGAGAAGGAGGATGGTAACATTTGTAGCTCTTCTTTAGTGAAGAATATCCAACTAACACACATTTGACAGACTTGGGATCAAGTTTCGATTTAGTGGGACTAAAGTTCTGAACAAAAACAGTGCAACCAAAGACACGCAAAGGAAGATTGGAAGTCATTGGTTTAAACAAAGGAAAGTATGAAAGAAAAACATCCCTAGGTGTTTGAAAGGCTAATACTCGACTAGGCATTCGGTTAAAAAGATAGGTAGAGGTTAATAATACTTCACCCCATAAATACTTAGGGACATTGTGGGAAAACATTAGGGCTCTAGTGACTTCTAAAAGATGTCGATTTTTCCTTTCTGCTATCCCATTCTGTTGGAGAGTATTGACACAAGAACTGATATGAACAATGCCCTTTGTTTTAAAGAAATCTCCTAAGGACTTAGTGAATATATCTCCCCCGTTATCAGATTTGAAGATCTGAATTTTTCCTTGAAATTGAGTTTCAACCATACAATAAAATTGCTTAAAGACACTAGCAACTTCAGACTTTTCTTTTAATAAATATGTCCAGGTAAGTCTACTATGGTCATCAATAGTCACAAACCAACTACTTCCATTGATATTCTTCACGCGAGAAGGACCCCAAACATCATTGTGTATAAGAGAAAAAGGATACGAGGGTTTGTAAGTTGAAGGCAAATAAGACTATCTAGTTTGCTTTGCAAGAGGACAAATATGGCATTTGAAAGAAGAATGTTTTTTATTAATAAATAATTGAGAAAACAATTTAGAAAGATAAAAAATCCGGAGTGGCCTAATCTAAAATGCCATAACATAACATCATCTTGTCCTAAAGAAGTAAAACAAGCTGCAGAAGATAAAGGTGTAGGAAATCTGGTACTGGAGTAGACATATAAGCCATTCTGCAATCTAGCACTGCCAATCCTCTTCTTCCTGTCCAGTGCCTGCAAGATACAATTAGAATCTGTAAATTCTAAAGTACAGTTGAAATCTTTGGATTGTTTACTGACAGATAGCAAGTTACACTTCAGGTTAGGCACAAATAACACATCCTTAACAATTAGGTTCTGAGTAAGAACAACTGAACCCTTTCCTTGAATTGTGTAATAAGAACCATCAGCTATCTTAATAGAGTTCTGAGAAGATAATTGATGAAAATCAAGGAACAAATCTCTGTTACCAGTCATGTGATCAGAAACACCAGAATCTACAATCCAAGTTGATTTATTTGAAGTAGAAAGAAAAGCAGTAGAGTGGGAATTTTCCTTTATACCTTCAGATTCTATATTGGCCAAGTAAACTTACTAAACATTTGTTGTAACTAAACCATTTTTTGCTTATTAAAACCACCAGATGCAGGTCTCGAACTCTCAGCTGAGGAGGAACCTGGTGGAGCCTTAGGATTGGTTGGTTTCCAGTAATTGGGTTTCCCATGCAATTTCCAGTAATTTTCCTTTGAATGGCCTTGCTTTTTGCATTAATTACAAGTTACTCACCATTTCTTAATCTTAAGAGAGGAAGAAAATTATGTAACAAGAGCAGAACTGTCTAGCACATCAACTTCAAGGATTATATACATGCGTCGACTTTCTTCCCTTCTAATTTCTGAGAGCACCTCTCGAAGTGTAGAAAGTGGAGTGAGGCTTAGGATGAAAGATTTGATAGGATCAAAATCTCTATGCAAACCATTCAGAAACTGAAAAATTCTCCTCTGCTCGGTAATTTTCATGAAGATTCCAGCATCTGTAGGAGTCTCCCATTCATGTGCTTCATACATATCGATTTGCTGCCATAAGTTAGTTCGAGTAGTATAATATTGAGTAACAATCATACCATCTTGTTTTAAGGCAGATGCAGTGCTCTCAATCCCAAATAACTTCGAGTTATTATTTGTGTTGGAGTAAGTGTCTCGGACAGCATCCCAAATGTCCTTAGCAGTCTCGTATAGGAGAAATTGTGAACCAACCTCAGGAGCCATGGTGTTTATTAACCATGACATGATTCGACCATCCTCCTGGATCCACTTTTGTAAACCAGCATCAGTAGCAGCAGGTTTGGAGTTCTTCCCATTGACATACCTTAGGCTGCCTCGCCTGATAAGAAAAAGTTTAACAGACTGGGACCATGGAATGTAGTTTCTGCTTGTAAACCTATGGCACATGATAAACGAACCAGATGGTTCCAAAAAATTTGCCATTGAAGTAGCAGATGACGAGGATGGAGATTGCAGTTCACTCGAATTGGAACTATTGACCATCGGAAAAAAATAAAATAATTCAATAGGATCGAATTAGGTGATACCATGAAGATAAACAGAACATTTTTTGTTTATTGAATCAAAGTAAAAATCCTAAGATTACAAGAGAAGTTTACAACTTATATAGACTAGGACTTTAACATTAATTAGGAGTCCTACTAAGGTTAGACTTCTACTCTATCTTTTAGATACTATTATACAACAATTCTAATAGAATTTAACTCCTATATTAATTAGAGTTTAACTCCTACACAACTTATACTATGCGTAATCTTACAAGTACTTCATATCTAATGTTCGTTGCTTATTTATTTATCTCCAAAGGTAATCAGAACAGAGCAATGAATGAAAATAATCTTAACACCTTTCGAAGAAAAAATAAATAAATAAGCAACCATCTAACATAACAGGTATTCTGAGAACGTAAAACCAACACCCACTCATGACTATGCTGAACATAGCAATGCTTATCGATTTCTTGTGTATGAATCAAAAAATCCTGACATTCACAAGAACACGATAATGGAATCAAAGAATGCATCATTCTTTGAAAATACATTCCCTTATAAATCTAGGGAACTTGATCAAAGTTCAACAGAACAAACTTTGGAAGAAATGATTCCAAGTAATCAACAAGAGGTTGAAAATGAGATAGAGCCAAGAAGGAGCAAACGAGCAAGGGTAGAAAAATCCTTTGGATCTGATTTCTTAACCTTTATGCTGGAGGCTGAACCTCTAACGTATAGTGATGCTATACGCTCCTCTGAAGGAACCTTATGGAAAGATGTCATTAAGAGCGAAATTGATTCCATCATGCAAAACCATACATGGGAATTAGTGGACCTTCCTCCTGGAATTAAACCACTAAATTCAAAATGGATTTTTAAAAGGAAAATAAAAGCAGATGGAACAATTGATAAGTACAAGGCAAGGTTGGTAATCAAAGGATACCGACAAAAAGAAGGTCTTGATTACTTCGATACATTTTCCCCTGTATCAAGAATAACATCCATAAGGATGATACTCGCAATAGCTGCTCTGCGAAATCTAGAAGTACATCAAATGGATGTTAAAACAGCTTTCCTAAATGGAAATCTTGATGAAGAAATTTACATGGAACAACCTGAGGGTTATGTAGTTTTAGGTCAAGAAAGGAAAGTATGCAGATTGGTTAAGTCTCTTTATGGACTTAAACAAGCGCCAAAACAATGGCATGAGAAATTCGATAATGTCATGATGACTAACGGTTTCAAAATAAATGAGTGTGACAAATGTATATATGTCAAAACTATAGACATTGGATATGTCATTCTATGTTTATATGTTGATGACATACTTATTGTTGGAAGCAACAATGAAATGGTAAAACGTACCAAAAACATGTTAAATTCGAAATTTGACATGA
Organism: Hibiscus tridactylites; assembly: GCA_958450335.1. Lineage (NCBI taxonomy): Eukaryota > Viridiplantae > Streptophyta > Magnoliopsida > Malvales > Malvaceae > Hibiscus > Hibiscus tridactylites. Next base: position 17,958,476 of record OY288289.1, on the reverse strand, counting down.
AAGATATGGGACTGGCCGATACGATTCTGGGCATCCAAATCAAAAGGTCACCGGAGGGTCTCATATTAAGTCAGCCACACTATGTGGACAAAATTCTTGAGAAATTTAATAAGGAGGATTCTGGCATAGCCTTAACTCCGTTAGATCCTTGTTCACATCTATCAAAGAATCGTGGGGAAAGTATCCACCAAGTGGAATATGCAAGAGTCATAGGCAGCTTAATGTATCTCATGAGTTGCACTAGACCAGATATCGCTTTTACTGTGAGTAGTTTAAGCAGATTCACAAGCAATCCAGGGAAAGATCACTGGAAAGCAATTGTGAGAATACTGAGATATCTAAGATATACTCGGGACTACGGACTGCATTATTCTAGAGACCCCGCTGTCTTAGAAGGATACTCTGATGCCAGTTGGATATCTGATATTCAAGATACCAAAGGCACAAGTGGATATGTATTCACTTTGGGGGGAGGAGCCGTGTCATGGAAATCCTCAAGACAAGCTATTATAACCAGATCCACAATGGAATCTGAGTTTGTCGCTCTAGACAAATCTGGAGAAGAAGCAGAATGGCTTCGTCAATTCCTTGAGGATATCCCTGAATGGTCGAAACCTGTGCCCACAGTATGTATACATTGTGACAATCAAGCAACAATTGATAGGGCACAGAGTTTCATGTATAACGGTAAGTCAAGGCATATGCGTCGTCGACATAACACCGTCAGACAACTGATCTCAAATGGAGTTATCTCTATTGACTTTGTAAGATCAAAGGATAACATTGCTGATCCACTAACCAAAGGATTGAATCGAGATCAAGTTGAGAAAACATCTAAAGGAATGGGACTAAAGCCCATGAGAATTAAAGGCACTATGTGAAGGAAAACCCTACCTAGCTGACTGGAGATCCCAAGATCTAGGTTCAAAGGGACAACCTAATTACATAGACCTGTGCGATCACTGTGGGGATTTTTCCCAAGTCCATTCCTATGATGCAAACAGTGATAAAAAGCGTTATAGGTTAAGCAAAGCTTTTAATGACCATTACATGCTTCGGTGAGCCGAGCAACATAAGTCACCTATGTAAGAGTGAAGTGGGGCCGCTTCAAGGAGACTATTGGGCATAGTTCTTTTAAACTCTTGCAGAACCAGGCGATGTCCACGGCCACATGGACATAACCATGAGAACTAATAATCTTGTCAGAAAGATAGTTGTGTGAAGTATATCATCGTTTACACAAACAGCTGAACAGTTCAAGGACATCACGTCTACTGATTAGCTAGTAAAGTAAATATACTTTCACAAGGGAAGGTTCAAAGGAGGAAACCTACCTATCCTATGCAACTATCAATCGTAGATCCTATCACCACATCGAGTCAAAATATTTTGATAAAAACATCAATTTCATTCATGTGGGGGATTGTTGGAAAAATGTGAGAAATTGGAAACTTTGAGCCATATTTACTAGTGGTAAAGGTGGATGTTCGAATGATAAATTTATTAATTTATATTCTACTCCATTAGACCTTTACAACGATATCTCATATGCTCAAAACGGTTGAGAAGTGAATGAGAAATTGATGCTCAAAGTGAGGTTGTTATGAATTGTGTTAAGGAAAATATGAACCCCTTATCCCACATGGGTTGGATAACAAACTTGGGAATGGTTTAAATACACCAACCCACTTGGGAGTCATTGAATGACTTGAATGAACACTGTGCCTCGAGCGCAGGCGCAGGGGGGGTGCAAATCGAAGCTCGTCGAACCCATTCGGGTTGGGGCGCGCTCGCACGTCGTGGGCGACGCGAATGTCCGGACCGGTCGGGTTCCACTTAGAACCTGCGGATATTTTACCCACTTCGAATTAAATTTTTTCCTTATATAACACATATCTTTTTGAATATTCCGAATTTAATAGAATAATTTGTGACTTTCATTAAATCGGATATTAAAAGGTATTAAATCAATTCATAAGGAATATATCCGTTTAAATAAGGCATTAATTGATTATTTTCGATTTTGCTCGGATATAAAGTCAATGACCTTAATTCGGAATATTTACCTTCCATATTTTTCCTCCTCCACTCCCCTATATAAAGAATGCTTCTCTTCAGTTTCAAATCACTCCAAAAATCGTTTTCTCTCTAGTTTTTCTTTTAACCGGTGATAGGCTAAGACAAGGCTCTAGTTCGAGATCTCTTCAGTACGTGCTTCTGTAGAAGATCTTCTTGTTGTTGTATCCTGGGAGACGAACGATCAATCAAACTCAAGCACCGCGGAGTTGTCGAAATTTGTCTTAAGGAAACTGCTCTTCGCAGGCCTCAACTTTAATCTGGTTTTATTATCCTTCTCTTCTATTTATTTGATTAAAGTTTTTCTTTTATTTATTTTATTATCGTCTTGAATTGTATACATTGTAACACAAGCATCATGAAATCAACAGAAACTCGAATCATTAGGTTGATATAAAGTCATTTTAACTGCCAACAAGTCAAACGCTAAGTTATTATGTAAGCACAATCCCTTTAACATTTTTGGCATGAAATTCAACCTCTAAATAATCTGTCAACTTGATAGTTGTAGTTATACTGACACCCATCAAAAGCAAGTTATATTATATATTTCCATATAAAGCAAACTCCTTGAAATATTAAATGTTATTTTTTAATTAGGGGAAACTTTTTTTATCAGAAAATAACTTGCAATTCATTAAGGCAAATCAAAGGGTAAACAAGCTTCGAAGAAGCTTACAGTCCTACATCCGAACTTTAGGAAAACAAACATCAAAATATCGATAGCCAAAGACAATCGACCAGGACACAAACCTAACAACTGAAATACAAGATAAAAAAAACTCCTTGATCGAAAGGAGAGAAGAGTCGTATCCACCATTGACCTTGGGGATTCTTCGGCAACACAGACCAGCCATGGAGAATAAACGCGGGGAATAAACGTGTTTCCCGTCTTGCCAAACAAGCTAGAACCATCAAGCCTTCGCCTAAGAGCTCTATCCAGAGGCAGGCTTTCGTTACACCGACAACGGTCCTTATCAAGGCAATCAACACAGTGAACATCATTCGGACAAAATCGAAAAACCAGGCTCCCAAACCTTTCCTGGCTAAAGAACCGAAAGCAAAAGCAAGAAAATACTCGCTACGACTTAAATTCACCATAACAATAACAAGAAACTCGGAAGCTAAATAGGCCATAGACAGCTTCCTAGGAGGATCCTGAACGAGCAGACACCTGCCATCCTCCATGTCGTAGGTGTCTTTGCTAAGGAGGATCATGGTGGTCTCGGATAACTCTCGACGAAGTTATCCGAATCAAAAAAAGCCAGTGCTCAATCCCCGTGGTCTGGACCATAAAAATGATGAAATCGTCTTTGACATTAAGTGTAACCCGATCCTTTGACCCGACACCGAAGCAACCACAAAAATAACCACTAGGCTTAAAATCAGCAGTCCCACCCTTGCCTGCACAAAGCTGTATCTCACTCACCATGAAAGCTTGCCACGATGGTGGGAGCAAAAAAGCCAAAAAAGGCTGGGCCCACACACCAAGACTTTGATATTCTTAAGGAAACAAAGCTTAGACCCTCTGCCGAGAGACAAGGAGCCATGAAGAGCTCAATAAAACCTCGAAAGGCGCGCTCTCATAGCTGGCTATGATGGTGACATAACGTAGGAGAATCCGAAAAAGCTGCTGAGATCCCAGAAATTCGGGGTTAACTTTGTGGCAAGAGAAAATTTTGGAGCCTGCACCAGTTCTGCAGTAGCTTTGTCGCAAAAAACCAGCAGCCCTTGCCCCCAGACCGGTGACTATATGGCTTTGCCGCCACGGCTTTGCCACACCCGGACCATAGCTGCCCCGTCCCCAGATCACCCTTCCACGTAACTCCACCGTCTCCTGGTCAAACTCGCGAACGGATTCCGACGAAACCCACCAGAACGGGACTACACTTGAACGGAGACCGACTATAGCTTTACCTTGGCCATCACCCCTAAAACACACAACCACGGAGTCACGACAGAAACCACCAAGCCGAGGAGTGTCTTTACCCAACCAGCACCGACGAGCTGACTCCGAGGACGAACACACGATCGCCGGCTCGCTGCGTTCAACTGAAGGTGAGAAGACCGAACCAACACTCTTCTTGGTGGAAGAGGTTTTGGGGAATAGCGCGTTCATCTTGGAAGCTAGTCTTTTTTTTTTACGCTCTGGTTAGGAAGTTATTCCTCGTAGAATTTTGATTTTTGTCATTGTTTTCCATTATGGGAAACTTAACACCAAGAATAAAGTTATACGGCATTACCTACAAAAGAATACACTACAAACTTAGACGATAAGTTGGAGCCGAGTCCTAAAGATTCTGAAATTCCAAAATATCTCCAACAAAAAATTCCTTAATCAGAAAATATTTACTAGGATAACTTCCTTGCTCTGAGTCTAACTAGTTCCATCAATTCCAACACTTTATACGAAACTAATTCAGCGAGAATCTCAAATTCAACCACTGGAGTTGGAGATTTGGAATTCTCAGAATCGGGAAATTCGCTCTTTTTTTCTTTCTTTTTCTTAGAGAAAAAAATTTGTCAGTCAGAGTCCAGCATGGAGTTTGTCGGGACGATACGGCGCAGTTTTGGATCTTATGATTAAAGCAGTTGACTTTCTGTGGTACGTATGAGGTAATGACTTATGACTACGAGTTTTGTCCAAAACATTTTTTCCTAAATTCACCGAAACAATTTGGTTTATATCACATATTGGCCCCTGCCAAATTAGACTATAACCAAGTATGTCCTTGAGTGAATATTGTCTTATCAAAGTCGTTATTTTAAAATTTGTGACTAAATAAGCCCCTAAAATTAGAAAGACATCTTAATTGAGTTATTATTTAAAAATTCTGTAATCAAGTTTTAGTGGCTTATTTGATTATGAATTTTGAGGTGAAAGTTAAATTGAGATATATTTCATATAGTAACTTACTTGATTATTGTTTAATTCGATATAGACCAATGTATTACATGATCTAAACATTTTTTAAATTCGATTGTTTAGAATGATTAAATTTCCCTTTTTTTCTTTATTGGCATATCTTTAAATCCAAGCATGTGTGTGCCAGTGTGTATTGTTGAAGTGTTAAGAAAAAATATGAACATATAATACCATCTAATCACACCAATATATTTAAAAATTATAAAAATTAATATTGTCCATGAATTTACATTTTAGTATAACCTAAAATTTAATTTGCACGAAATTCAACAACAACCATACTCATATTTCTTGACATGTTTTTTTCTATTATTATAATATTTTTTGTTTAACCATTGATATTTGATCATTGGTCGACTATTCTCTATCATATTTGCAGAGACTCAATAAAGAGGCAACTCTCCTAAATTCCAACTTATGTTCATCCCTTCACAATCAAAATTTGAATTTCTGATCTTATTTAAAGAACCTATAGCTTCATTTCACTGACCGAATAGTTGTTACTTGTTGGTTTTTATTACACTGTATTAAGAAAAATAGAAGTCAACAAAATTAAACAAATAAATTCGACATTATCCAGAGTCATCCCTTTCATCAGTACCGCATCATTCCATGTCCAAAATAAGAGTTGACTGTCATTAAGAAGAGTTGATCTCAGATTATAAGTCTAAAAAACATCTCATGCCTACAATTAAGATTTTACGAAAATTTGATTATCATTGTTTATCCTGATCATCATGCAATCATGAACCTTGATCAAATTTGATCCAATCATAAACTCGAAAACATCAAAATTTAAATTTAATTTTAGTCTGAAAAAACGAGATATATTCCTAACATTTAACTCAAAACAAACTCATTTTTTTATCCGAGAAAAAAGGAAAATGCATTAAGAAGAAAAAACAATACAACGCCACAAGTCATGTCCCACGTACAAAGCCCAAAGGCATGCAGAAGCATGCAGCCCGGGACACCAGCAAAGGCAAACACACAACAGGGATCTTCCTTAAACAAAACAACAAACGGAGAACCACTAAAACAGACAACGTCAAAGACTTGGCACGTAGGCCAAAAGCATACGAGGGTGTTTCCATAACAAAGGGATATCCCTAACTAGAAAAAAGAAAATGAAAACGACACAACAGCCCTTGCCAATCGTAGAGTCAGTCTTGAGGCTCGATCGAAGCATCCGAGTGAGAGCTCCATCCGTAGGCAGGTTCCCTGTCAGTAGATAAGGGTCTTTTCAACTGGACAACAATGATCGAAGAACCAGACTTTGAGATTGACCTAACAAGGTTAAGAAACCCAGCAACAAACAAAGCCTTCAGTTCGTAGCTGGAAGAGAACATGAGGAAACTTAAAACACTCGTGAACCTAGAACGCTTGATGCTCCAGATGGAAAGGTTCAAGTTGACCACCCTCTTTTGACCCTTCCTATCGAAGAAGGTGGTGTTTCTGATGTGGATAACCCTCAGGGGAGTTATCCGCTTGCCTGGTAATGGTGGAGCTTTCTTTAACCGGTAATGTCACAAGCCCTAGAATGAGAGAACCTTCTTCATCGCTTCGAACAAAATCAATACCCTTTGAACTCTTAAGAACCTCGTCTTTTAATTTGTCTGAGAAAAAGTTAAAAGGCATAGGCTCAATCTCCTTAAACTCGGAAAAATGCTTCCCCACCAAAAGCTTTCCATCAACCTCCTGGTACTTACCTTTAAAGTAAGGAAAAATAGACAAAAGGTTACAACCTATAGCTGGACCAACAGGGTTGAATTTACCGAAAAACTTGGCTTTATCCAAAGGTTAAAGCTATCTCTAAGTTTCAAAATAGATGGTACAATTGGGAGGACCTCGTTTTCTTTCGTAAAAGATAAGGAAAGGATCTCATGCTTAGAAGAGGGAGAGAACCGGATCCTGTTGAGTGGATCGCAAGATCGAAATTGACCAAGAGGGGGGTGAATTGGAAATTTAAAAGTTTGTGGTGGAAATTGGCAAATTAAAAATTGATGGACAAGAGATTTAGAGTGGTTCAAGTTCCAAATGAACTCTACATCCACTACCTTAGCTTCACTAAGGATTTGCAACAATTCCACTAAATCGTTCTTCCCCTTTTTTAGGACAAGGAGGCAACCCTTTACAATTTCGGTTGATTTTTCTACCCAAAAATCAACCCAATCCTCACACAAGTGAACAAGAAAATTTGAAGGCTAATAAGGTATCTCTCAATACAAATGATAGCCCCAATACAAGCACTCAACCCAATTTTACAAATTATGAATGAAGAACACAAATTGGGATTTCTAGACAAATATGGAATTTAGCACAATTGCTTGGATTTGATGAATAAGTGTTTGCTTGAAGATCAATAGTTGTTGTTGTAGCTTTTTGATGTGTCTTTTATACCTCTTCATTGATTTCTAGCCATTTGGGTGGTTGGGGACTTAATTAGAGTCGTTGGAACCCTCTCTTACCACCATAAATGCACTTCTGCAGCTACCGGTATCGGTACGCGGGAAGGAGTATCGGTACCTGTCTCAGAAAAGAAAGAGACGTTGTGTGCATTTAATACAGGGGTATCGATACACGCGTAAGCGTATCGGTACGTGGTATCGAAACGGCAAAGGCCGTATCGATACTATTTTCTGAACTGAACTCATTGTCCACAACCGTATCGGTACGAGGGTTTAGCGTACCGATACGGGTCAACGAACTTTTAAAGTTTGGTTACCAACCAACTGACACCAACGGTCATATTTTTTAAACCGACTTATATTAAAAAATTACAAAGCCCGTATCGATACGAGGGTTAGCCGTATCGGTACGACATTCAAACTCTTTGAATTTTAACACAGGGCAGTATCGATACGAGGGTTTGGGGTATCGATACAGGTTCCGACAGTAACCAAGTTTTGTAAAATGGTATCGATACGCTGGGTGCTGTATCGATACGTCTAGACGTTTTTGAATGATTTTGCCTTGGAACACTTAGAAAATATTTTGAGTTTGAGTTTTATAAATCAGTTTCAAAGTGTTGGTGTTTTAAAAACTTATTAAGGGACTTAAAAACTAATTTTAAGTTTTACAAAATAATCCTTAAGGATTTAATTATATCAAAATCAAACATAGGTTTTACAATCTCCCCCTTTTTGATATAACAAAACTAAAACTTAAAATTTAACCTTTGAATTTAAATCAAAATATTTTAAAGTGTGAGCTAGTTTCTTCTCCCCCTTTTTGTTAGATAAAAAAAGATTGAGACAATTAAGTGCATAAAGAAATCAAGGTATAATAAGCAACATAGATATTATTCATTAAAGCAACATACTTAAAATCCAAACAAAGGCAAAATAGAAATCAAAGCATAGGTTTTAATCCTAAAACAAACTTAATCCTAATGACATAAAGCATAGGTGCATGAAATAGAAAATCCTAAATGATATGCATGACAAACAAGAGAAAACGTCTAAGAATCGTCTTCTTCATCTTCATCCTCTTCATCATCATCTCCCAAAGGCTCATTAGTGCGCATACTATTACGCCATTCATCATGGAAAGCGGCAATGGAAATATTCAAGGAATTGTGCCCATTTCAAGAGATTGAAGGCGATTCTCCATACCCGTCATCCTAGTGTCAAAAGAAGTTTCCATGGAAGTGAGACGAGTATTCATGTCCGTGCACAACCCGGTGAATTGCTCATTGAGATAGGTCATGAGAGCATCCATATTGAGTTGTTGGACTTGAGGAGCTTGAGCCGCTTCATGCATTGCGGCGACTTCCGGTGGTAACTCGGCAAGACGTATCCATTCACCATTAATATAAGAGAATTTTGCCCGAGCAAGAGATCGCTCATCAATGGGATCGGTGAGAGGAGTTGGAATGTCATAGGAGTAATCAATTTCCTTTTTAACAAAGAAATAGCTCAAAGCCGTACCGTATGTGAAGGAAGTGACATAAGGAGTGTGACGATTTTGAACGAGGTAGACGATCTCCGCGAACATGAGACGAGCTAGATTTGGTCGCTTGGCTTCACGGAAGCACCGAATCCAAAAATCATCCACTTGACGGATGGTGGAATATTTTCCTCCGGAAGGACGAAACCACCACGATACCATCAAATGTAGAATCCGGTCATGAGCATTAAGGGCGGTGACGGATCCACTAAGAACATGCCCCCTACCATGCTCATCATCGAGGCCTTCATCATCCAACTTAAAAACCTCACAAATAGACTCGACATCAAGGATTATTTTCTTTCCCATAAGATAAGAATTAATTGCAACAACTTCCCCATTACGACTAATACATCTTGCATTAGCATAGAAAATCAAAACCAAGAGACGATAGTAAAAATCGGGAATAGAGAGAAAATGCATGAAATTCCAACGATGAAGCAAAGGGAGGTATTCAAACTTGAAACGCTCCGAATTGAGAAAGGGGATGTATATTACCCTTTCAGCACGGATCTTGTAATTCTCATATTGACGAAAGTGAGTGAGACCCGAATTGCCTTCAAAGGATTGCTCATAGATTGTCGAGTAGTTAGGACGAGCAACCGCTCCAAGGTTGGAGGATTCACCGGCTTGATTAACCCTTTGTCGCTTCCTCGATGACTCTTTTGGTGCCATGATCTAAAAGAGAAATTAAGCAAGGGAGATTTCTTCAATTTGAGTGAAAATCAAGGTAAAAAAAAATTAAAAGGAGATTTTAAAAGAGAATGTCAAGAAAAAAAATTTGAAGAAAAACAAAATTTAAAAAAAAAACAGAAAAAATTGAAAAAGAGAAAGAAGGAGATTACCTTGATAGAAACTTGAGGATTTGAAGAAAGCTAGCACAAGGATGAGAAAGAGAGCACAAAGCCTTGCTTGATTCAAAAACTCTTTTAGGTTTGAGTTGAGATGTGAAAAATATGAAGGAGGAAGTGCCTTTTTATAGGCAAAAACGGCTAGGGTTAATTAGGTTTTGAAAAGTTTGAATTTGGGTAAAAGTTGAACTCATTAAAAGCTAATTAAAGCCATCAGCGCAGTCGAGTATCGATACGCCCGTTAGGGTATCGATACAGGGATAAAGATGTCTTTTCGCAAATATTACCGTTTGAACAGTCGTATCGAAACGGATGGGTCCGTATCGAAACGACCCGTATCGATACGGGATGAATCGTATCGATACGCGTGAAGCGAAGAAAATTCTGGGAAACGAAATGAAGAACATGTATCGATACGCGTACAATAGTATCGATACTGTATGACCAGAATTACCTATTTGGTTCAAAGAACAACCAAAAGCTCAGACCTAACAACTCCTATGAGTATGCAAATGATATATGAGCAGTTCTAAGCATATTTCAATAGAATCATACTCCCCCTAACTATAGGCATGGAAGAAATTGGGAGTCTAAGCATACAAACATGGCATTTCACAAAATCAAGCATATTTAAACACAAAAGAGGTCCTAAAAGGTCAAGATAGGCTAGCTAGACCTAACTCTCTCCTAAGGGACCAAAAACGCTCTTTGTCTAAGGGTTTTGTAAATATGTCCGCTAATTGATTCAAGGTGTCTACATATTCTATAACCACATCTTCCTTAAGGACATGATCTCTAATGAAATGATGCCTTATTTCTATATGTTTGGTTCTAGAATGTTGGATGGGATTTTTTGTTAAACAAATAGCACTAGTGTTGTCACATTTTAGGGGTATGGTTTCAACTTTAATTCCATAATCTAAGAGTTGTTGCTTCATCCAAAGGACTTGAGCTCAACAACTCCCTAAGGATATGTACTCGGCTTCGGTGGTAGATAAGGCTACACTATTTTGTTTCTTAGAGAACCAAGATATGAGCATACTACCTAAGAATTGGCAAGTTCCCGAAGTACTTTTCCTATCAATTTTGCAACCCCCATAATCCGCATCCAAGTAAGTATGAAGGTTGAAGGTAGAGTCTCTAGGATACCAAAGGCCTAAACAAGGAGTGTCTCTAAGGTATCTAAAGATTCTCTTAACGGCTATAAGGTGAGACTCTCTAGGACTAGCTTGAAACCTAGCACACAAGCAAACACTAAACAAGATATACGGTCTACTTGCGGTAAGGTAAAGCAAATATCCAATCATAGAACGATAAAGCTTAGAGTCAACACACTTACCTCCTTCATCTTTGTCAAGCTTTGTAGATGAGCTCATAGGAGTGGCTTGAGGCTTTGCATTCTCCAAGCCAAACTTCTTGAGCATATCCTTTATGTATTTTGCTTGGTTGATGAAGGTGCCATCCTTCTTTTGCTTGATTTGGAGTCCCAAAAAGAATGAGAGCTCCCCCATCATGCTCATCTCAAATTCACCTTGCATTAACTTAACAAACTCTTGACAATGACATTCATTAGTAGAACCAAAAATAATATCATCAACATAAATTTGAACTACTAAGATGTCATTTTTATACATTTTTATAAAGAGTGTAGTGTCCACCTTACCTTTTTCAAATCCTTTTTCAATCAAAAAATTTGAAAGCCTTTCATACCAAGCTCTAGGAGCTTGTTTTAAACCATAGAGAGCTTTGGTAAGTTTGAAAACATGATTTGGAAATTTTGAATCTTCAAAACCCGGTGGTTGTTCCACATACACTTCTTCATTTATAAAACCATTTAAAAAGGCGCTTTTAACATCCATTTGAAAAAGCTTGAAATTATGATAACATGCATATGCAAGCAACATCCTAATGGCTTCCATTCTAGCTACGGGTGCATAGGTTTCATCAAAATCTATTCCCTCTTCTAGAGTGTAACCTTGTGCTACAAGTCTAGCTTTATTTCTCACAATGTTACCACTCTCATCTAGTTTGTTCCTAAAGACCCATTTAGTTCCTATTGTAGATTCATTACTAGGCCTATCAACTAATGTCCATACATTACTTCTCTCAAATTGATTTAACTCTTCTTGCATAGCCATAATCCAAAAGTCATCTTTCAATGCTTCTTTTATGTTCTTAGGCTCTATGCATGAGATAAATGCAACATGGTTCATTAGTCTAAGAGAAGAACGAGTGGTTACCCCCTTGGATGGATCACCCAAGATTTCACCATCTTTGACATAGTTCAACTCCCTTGGGTAGCTCACTTCCTTTTCCTCAATGGCCAAGTCCTTCAAGGCTTCAAGAGGTGGATCTTGTGAGTCCTCTTCCTTTGTTGGAATCTCATCCTCCTTTGAAGTTTGACCTCCATCAAAGGCATTTATGATCCCTACATCATCATCATCACAAGAATCCTTCCTAGGAATGAGGTTATCATCGAATACAACATGAATAGATTCTTCTACTACTAAAGTTCTTTTGTTAAATACTCGATAGGCTTTAGAGGTTAAAGAGTAACCTATAAAAATGGCTTCATCACTTTTTGCATCAAATTTACCTAAGTTGTCTTTTCCATTATTTAAAACAAAACACTTGCACCCAAAAGGGTGGAAATAGCTAATGTTAGGCTTTTTAGATTTTAAAATCTCATAAGGTGTTTTCTTTAAAATTGGCCTAATCATTACTCGATTTACAATATAACAAGCGGTGTTTGTGGCTTCCGCCCAAAAATATTTAGGTAAATTGTTTTCACAAAGCATAGTTCTAGCCATTTCTTGTAAAGTTCTATTTTTCCTCTCAACTACCCCATTTTTGTTGAGGAGTTCGAGGAGCCGGAAAATTATGGCTAATACCATTTTCATTTAAAAAACTCTTCAAACCCTAAATTTTGAAACTCGGTTCCATGATCACTTCTAATATGTAAAATTCTAAGTTCAAGATCATTTTGGGTTAATTTTGAAAATGTGATGAATTTTCTAAAGCCTCATCTTTAGTACTTAAAAAGAGAACCCAAGTAAATCTAGAAAAATCATCAACTAGCACAAAAGCATAAGATTTACCACCCAAGCTCATAGTCCTAATTGGCCCAAATAAATCCATGTGAATTAATTGTAAGCATCTACTAGTAGAAACATCATTAATGGATTTAAAGGAAGACCTATGTTGTTTACCCTTTGAGCATGCATCACAAATTTTATCATTTGAAAATTTTATCTTGGGTAAACCTCTAACTAGATTTAGAGAGACTAGTTTTTCTAAAACACTTATGCTAGCATGTCCTAGCTTCCTATGCCACAACCATGCATCATTTTCATTTTGAGCAACTAAACATGCATGAGATGTATGTATGTCATCTAAATGCACCATGTATATGTTTCCTATGCGATGACCTATGAGCATAATATTATTAGATTTAATGTCTACAATTTTGCATCCATTTTTATCAAATAAAACATTAAATCCTTTATCACACAATTGACTTATGCTCAATAAATTGTGTTTAAGACCATCGACATATAAGACATTTTCAATGAGAATGGTAGAGTGATTACCTATGGAGCCAATACCTTTAATGTGGCCTTTGGAGTTGTCACCAAAAGTTACTACTCCTCCACTTTTTGGCTTTAGATCCATGAATCGACTCTTGTCTCCGGTCATATGCCTCGAGCATCCACTATCAAGGTACCATGAGTTTTGACTTTGTGCCTTGGCCTTGTAGCAATGCTCCCCCTACAAACAAAGATATTAAACTTTGGTTTTTGGTACCCAAATCATTTTGGGTCCATGAGTGTTAGCTCCCAAAACCTTGGTTCCCTTAGGAATCCAAGATGACATAGCAATAATATTATTAGATTTTACAAGTTCCTTAGGAACCCATACACTTCTAATTCTTTTAGCTCTACTATGTCTAGGGTAGCTACCTTGTTTGTAGTAATTAGTCTTTTTCTTAGGTTGGTGTGTTCTAGAGGATTCTCCTACTTCATGCTTGACACTACCAACATTTTTTAAAGACTTTTTGAGCTCATTTAGCTCACCCAACACCTTTTGGTGTTCACTATTACATTGAGATAAAAGGTTATTAAGATCAACATTTTCATCTTGAAAGAATTTTAGCTCATCTTTTAATCCTAATATCTTTTTTCTCAAATTTTGAATTAGCTTGAGTGAGTGAATCACTTTTCTCATTTAGTTATAAAATGATTTTCTTATTTTTAATGACCGACTCTTTAAACTTCTCAACTATTATACCTCTTGTAACTCATCATATGCATCATTTAACTTTTCATATGAAAAATCTAAAGTAGATGAGTTAGAGGTTACCAAGGAGGAATCTTCCTCAAGTGCCATGAGACAAAGATTAGCCACTTTTTGTTCGTCATCCTCTGATGACTCATCATCACTCCAAGTAGCAAGCTTGGCTTTGAGTCTTTTCTTCTTCTCAAAGCCCTTCTTCTTGAGTTGAGGGCACTCCGAACGGATGTGGCCGGGTTGTTTGCACTCATAGCAAATGATGGGATCCTTTCATTCTTCTTTGTTCTTCCCTTTGAAGTCCATCTTTCTTTGGATTTTTCTACCCCGGTTGGACCTCATGAAGCGTGAGAACCGTTTGGCTATCATAGCCAATTCTTCAAGTTCATCCTCATCACTAGATGAGCTCTCATCAAGTTGTGAAGCCTTAGCCTTGAGAGCTATACCCATCTTCTTCTTCTTCTCAACCTCAAGCTTCTCTACTCTTTTCTCTTCTTTCTTTTTCTCATCTTCCCTTCCTTGCTTCATGATCTCATGAGTAAGGAGAGAACCCACAAGCTCATCAAGCTTCAAAGTCTTCAAATTCTTTGCTTCGATGATGACGGTTCTCTTCCCATCCCAAGACTCGGGAAGTGAATAGAGTAGCTTCCGGACAAGCTTGTCTTCCGGTATGATCTCTCCATAGCCCTTTAGACCATTGACAATCGTGGAGAATCGATCAAACATCTTTGACACCGTCTCATCGGGGTCCATCTTGAAATTTTCATAACTAAGATTGAGAATTCCAATCTTAGTTTCTTTAACATCATTGGTGCCTTCATAGGTGGTCTCAAGAGTGTCCTACACTTCCTTGGCACTCTCAATTGATGAGACCTTTGAGTAGATGTCCGGACCGAAAGCACAAAATAGCATGTGGAGAGCTTTATCATTGACTTGAATCTTTTTCCTCTCCTCTTCACTCATTTCGGCTTTCTTCTTCAACACCATCTTGCCTTCACCGTCTTGCTTCAATGGAATGTATGGCCCATCCTCAATGACATCCCACACAAGGTAGTCACTAGACTTGATGAATAGACGCATTTTATTCTTCCAAAAAGAATAGTTGTCACCATTGAAGAAAGGAGGCTTTATGGTCGATTGTGACTCGTACATGCCGGAACCGGAGGTTGAAGCCATCTCTTGATATTTTGATGATCACACTCTTCCAAGGATCTCCTCTTGTGGTTGTTAATCCTCAAAGAGTTAAGCTCTGATACCAATTGTTGAGTGGATCGCAAGATCGAAATTGACCAAGAGGAGGGTGAATTGGAAATTTAAAAGTTTGTGGTGGAAATTGGCAAATTAAAAATTGATGGACAAGAGATTTAGAGTGGTTCAAGTTCCAAATGAACTCTACATCCACTACCTTAGCTTCACTAAGGATTTGAAACAATTCCACTAAATCGTTCTTCCCCTTTTCTAGGACAAGGAGGCAACCCTTTACAATTTCGGTTGATTTTTCTACCCAAAAATCAACCCAATCCTCACACAAGTGAACAAGAAAATTTGAAGGCTAATAAGGTATCTCTCAATACAAATGATAGCCCCAATACAAGCACTCAACCCAATTTTACAAAGTATGAATGAAGAACACAAATTGGGATTTCTAGACAAATATGGAATTTAGCACAATTGCTTGGATTTGATGAATAAGTGTTTGCTTGAAGATCAATAGTTGTTGCTGTAGCTGTTTGATGTGTCTTTTATACCTCTTCATTGATTTCTAGCCGTTTGGGTGGTTGGGGACTTAATTAGAGTCGTTGGAACCCTCTCTTACCACCATAAATGTACTTCTGCAGCTACCGGTATCGGTACGCGGGAAGGAGTATCGGTACTTGTCTCAGAAAAGAAAGAGTCGTTGTGTGCATTTAATACAGGGGTATCGATACACGCGTAAGCGTATCGGTACGTGGTATCGAAACGGCAAAGGCCGTATCGATACTATTTTCTGAACTGAACTCACTGTCCACAACCGTATCGGTACGAGGGTTTAGCGTATCGATACGGGTCAACGAACTTTTAAAGTTTGGTTACCAACCAACTGACACCAACGGTCATATTTTTTAAACCGACTTATATTAAAAAATTACAAAGCCTGTATCGATACGAGGGTTAGCCGTATCGGTACGACATTCAAGCTCTTTGAATTTTAACACAAGGCAGTATCGATACGAGGGTTTGGGGTATCGATACAGGTTCCGACAGTAACCAAGTTTTGTAAAATGGTATTGATACGCTGGGTGTTGTATCGATACGTCTGGACATTTTTGAATGATTTTGCCTTGGAACACTTAGAAAATATTTTGAGTTTGAGTTTTATAAATCAGTTTCAAAGTGTTGGTGTTTTAAAAACTTATTAAGGGACTTAAAAACTAATTTTAAGTTTTACAAAATAATCCTTAAGGATTTAATTATATCAAAATCAAACATAGGTTTTACAGATCCCTACATATTTGTATGTATATATGTATACCCCTAAACAATACCCATAAACCTCAACCCTTAAATCTTATAATCACTAATAATTAGAGTACAAACTTAATCCCCCAATCTTTAAACTAATCTCATAACCCCAAATAATCAAGTTGACACATTTACCCCTAAACCCCAAACATGAATATCTAAATCTTACAAACACTATTCACTAATAATTAGAGTGCAAGCTTAATCACATAATCCCTAAACTAATCTCATAGCCCCAAACAATCAACTTGACACACTTGCCCTTAAACCCTAAACGTAAACTCATAAATCTAACAAACAAAATAAATTGAAACATAAAAATGACAAATCTAAAAATAAATTAAAACTAAATTATTAATTAGAGCTCAAATAACAAATGAATAAAATTATTAAACATAATTACTTACTAAATCTTTATACGAGGACCAAATCAAATTTAAAGCAAACCAAAAAGTTTAATAATTAATTAATTTATGAAGCATGACCTAATTAAATAAAATTTAAAGAAACTAAACCAAAAGTTAAGACTAAAAAAGATAAGCTAAAACCTAAAAAACCTAAACCCTAACCATCTAATTAAGGAAGGACCTAAAAGATAATTAACCCCTAAATAATAAAAAATCTCACCTCCACTCTCAATTTGTTTAATATGGCGGCAAAATTCACCCCCCCCCCCAAATTTTGTTTGATTGGCGGCAAAATAACCACCCTCCCTCATTTTGTTTTTGTTTGATATGGTGCCAAAATCCCCCCCCCCCCTTTTGTTTGATATAGTGCCAAAATTCTCCCCATAATTTCCTATCAATTAAAAAAACTTTCCCCCATTAATTCAAAAAAAAATCCCCCTAAACTAAAAAAATATTATTTTTATTATTTTAATAGTTATAATTAAATTTTTTAATAAAATATTTTTTAAATTTAATCATCACAATTAATAAATTGATTTAAATTTTAAATAATTTATTTTAAATTCATCCATCACAACTTATTAATTTAATAAAATTTTAAATATTTTAAATATTTTTAATAAAATAAATTTAAGTATGTTAATTCTTATTAAACTTCATAAATAATTTATATTGAACGAGTTAGTATTAAATTAATTTAATAAATCAATACTTTACATTTAACAACACTTTAAATTTATCAAATCGTAGACTTCTTCAACTATTTATCAGGTAAATATCAAGTCAGATCAATATCAGTTCAGGTTAAAAATAGGTCGGGTTCAAAGCAGGTCGGGTCAATTAACAGGTCGAGTTCAAAACAGGTCGAGTTCAAAACAGGTCGGGTCCAAAACAGGTCGGGTTCAAAACAAGTCGGGTAATATTGGATCTTGGATCAATTCAGTCGGGTAAAATCGGTTATCTGCCAGGTCGGCTTCGGGTTCGGGTTCGTTTCAGTCGGGCGTAGGTCGGGTTTCAGGTCCATAGTAACAAGTCCAATTCGGGTTCAGGTCGTTTTCAGTCTGCGCAGGTCGGGTTCGGTCACTACAGTAACAGGTCGAATTCAGGTTCGGGTCAACAACAGTCGGATACAGATCGGGTTCGGATCAATAAATTTTCAGGTCAAATCAAGTTCTGACTCGAGTAGGTTTCAGTCGGATTTTCAGGTCGGGTCAACTTTTTACATCCCTACTGGTGTCAGTAGACATCATCTATGTTCCATCAAAGAGGAACAGAGATAATGGTTATTGACTAGGGGTGGGAGAAAATACCCGACCCAAAATAAAAATATCGGGTAATTCCCGGAAAAAAATTACCCGACCCGGCAAATTTCCCGGGACACGGGCCGAAAGTTTTTCCTTACCGGGTACCCGACCCGATAAAATTTAATATATATTTTTTATATTTAAAATTATATTTTTATTTTATGTTTCTTAATATTTTCAAAATAAAATTAAGTTTAAATCCTTACATTTTTTCTATGTTTGTATTATATTCTTTTAAGTTTTAAGTTTAATTTTTTTTAAAAATATTTTTGTGTTTAACATGTGATTTTTTAATTTTAAATTAAAAAAAACAAAAAAATAGGAACCGGGTACTCGGTACCCGATTACCCGGGTACCCGAATCCCAAGTACCCGGATATAATGGGCCGAGACACGGACCGTTTAATGAGGTACCCGGATGAACCGGGTACCCAGTTTTCCGGGTACTTGAATCCCAGGTACCCGACAATTCACACCCCTAAGTATTGACACATACAACCAAAGCAATATGAAGAATAGATCGATGAATTTGATTTGAAAATTTTGGGATTAATAGGTTAGGATTATTTTGGATATTAAACTGTTAAGTTTAAATAATTAATTAAAGTTTTGAGTGTCGTTAATTTTTGACAATTAACTGTATATTTTAATATTTTTTATTAAATAATTTTTTTGTCATGTCAACATGATGGTGACAATTTTAATAGACATGTCAGTATTTTTTAGAGGGTTAATCATTAATAACAGATTCTGTTAGTCAAAGATTAAAATTCAAAGTTTAAAAAGCTTAATTAAGTGTGGAAATAGTTAAAGTAACTAAATGATTCTTTCTTAAAAGTTTAGAGATTTTTTATACTCTTAAGCTTTTTTTTTTCTAGTGGATCTCGTGGAGATAATTTGGCACTAAGCGTGTTTAAACTTTCGGTTTTTATCGAATTAACAATCGAATTAAATTTTTGTTATTAATCGGTCGGTTAATATTAGGTTTGGTCGATTAACGATTAATGATTTTTTTAAACTTCGGTTATCAGTTAATTCGGTTTGAAATCGATTAATTAACCAAATTAACCAAATATATATATATATATATTACATTTATTTATTTTTTAGTAGATGAACTTTTAAAAATTATAAATAATCATTAAAAAAATTTATATATATTATAAAATGGTCATTAAACTTTATCAAATTCTCACAAAATGATCATTAAATTTATTGAATTATTAAAAAAATGACCATTAAACTTTTCAATATTTATCAATAATTTATAACGTGCAATGAATCAATAACCATTTGTAATAGTTCGATAAGTTTAATAGTTGTTATAATTTCTGATAGTTTAGTGGCTAAAAATATTATTTTAGCATAGATTAGTGACCATTTGAGTAAGTTTCTCAAAAATTTATTAAAAATCCCCGTTAATTTGAAAGCAAGTAAACACTAAACAGTCCAAAAACCTAAAAAATCTTTTTCCAGTACATTTGAGTCTTCAAAATCTAGCCGCGCCGTTTTTGTCAGGATCCGAAGCTGACTCATTAATGGATACGGCCACTTACATTACACGGTCCCCGGCGGTCTTACTCTCCGGGAAAGGGACAGTGTCCGATCATAAAACTGCACCTCCCTTTCAAATTCCCCAATTTTCAGTTAACCGCCGTCGTTTCACCGCTCTTTTCGCCTCCCTCCACGACGACAACAACACCAACGACAGAAGTAATAAGATCAGGAAGGCTGTCGGCTTGGAGAAGCTTTTCGAGGATTCCCCGTACGATATTGTCTCAAAAGACTCCCCCTTGCATCCCAGTATGAAAATCCCCATTTTCGTTTTTCTTTCTAGTGTTTGTATTTTTAGTTTTTAAATTTTGGCATTTCACTTCTTCTTCAGGGCCACTTACTTCAACCCAGTCACCTAATGCAATCTCTGATGGCCCTCGCCTTCGCGTTGCATATCAGGTGGTTATTTTTTTTTAATTTACAAGGCTATATTTTAATTATAGATAATATTTCAGTGAAATTGTTTGATTAATTTATGTTGGATTTTGTAAGGGAGTTCGTGGCGCCTACAGTGAAGCAGCTGCTGAGAAGGCCTATCCGAATTGTGAACCTGTTCCTTGTGATCAATTTGATGCCGCTTTTGAAGTAATTACTTGAACTCTTTTTTTCTCATTAATAAATATTTAGTTTTCATGTTAGAAAATGAGGTTCTTCTTGATTTTGTAAGCATATTTGATTAGTCTTCATTAAGAACTGATTTTAATTATTGTTTTTAATTAGGCTGTTGAAAAGTGGTTAGTGGATAGAGCAGTATTACCAATCGAGAATTCCTTAGGTGGTAGTATTCATAGGAATTATGACCTCTTGCTTCGCCATAGCTTGCACATTGTTGGGGAAGTTAAGCTCACAGTCCATCATTGCTTACTAGCGAATCATGGTGTTAGAGTCGAGGACTTAAAAAGGGTTCTTAGTCATCCTCAGGTATGATGTAAGATTTAACCTGCTTGTTGACTAAGTTTCTTGTTTTCAATATTATTATTTTTTATTCTTGATCATGTTACAGGCTCTAGCTCAGTGTGAGTACACGTTAACAAAGATAGGATTGAGTAGAGAAGCAGTTGATGATACTGCCCTTGCTGCAAAGGTGAGTCTTGATTTGAGCATAGAAATTTCTATGACATGAAAGATTATGTAAGCTTTGTAGCTGAATGTTCTAAGTGAAGTGCATTATGTGCTTTGGTTGTCTAAGCATTGCATATGGGAGGTAGGCACTAGGCAGGAACTGCTTTATCTGGTTCAGTTCAGGTGGCTTCCTTGGTCATCCAAAATTGATCACATACATTTTATTTTCTTGTGTGGATAGCAAAGAATGGAATTCAGATTACATGAGTGCCTTTTGGAATTAATTGCCACTATCATATTATTTTCTATTGACTGGTTTAATGGCTTTTTATATGCAGCACGTGGCTTTTGAGAAACTAAAAGATACGGGAGCTGTTGCAAGTTCTATGGCTGCAAAGATATACGGACTGAACATTCTTGCTGAAAATATCCAGGTTTTGTCGATTATAGTTGTTCATAGTTGTTTTGAGTTGGATTTGTCAGAACTTTGACATCTGGTATGCCTCCCTTTTTGACAGGATGATTGTGATAATGTTACTCGATTTCTGATGCTGGCCAGGGAACCCATTATTCCTGGTGTGGAGAAGCCATTCAAGGTTAGCCTTTGAACAACAATACCATTTGCAGTTGAAGTACTTGGTCATAGTTGTTCCTTTGCCATGCTGCATTTATGAATCATTGTTGCTCAAGAATTTTCTATTAATGCAATTAATTTGCAGACTAGTATAGTTTTCTCACTTGAGGAAGGTCCTGGTGTTCTTTTCAAGGCACTTGCGGTTTTTGCTCTTCGGCAGATCAACCTTACAAAGGTGGTTTTTTTTAATATAAACTCTCTGTAGATTTTTTTTAAGTTACTTTGCTAAACTACATTTGAAAGGTTCTTTCCCTTGGTTGTATTAAAATCCTTTATTTATTTGTTACCTTTGATCAGATTGAAAGCCGTCCCTTGAGGAATCAGCCTTTGAGAGCATCTGATGATAGCAACAATGTTTCAAAGTATTTTTTAGTAAAATATCACTTTTTTTGTTCAAAATGGCCTTTACTAAAATTGATGAATTATATACATCGTTTTGTACTTCTTACTACCAACCATTTGGGTTGCTTAAACAGATTTCAAGCTAATTGTTTCAGTTTGTTCTATTAGATATTTTGACTACCTTTTCTATGTGGACTTCGAAGCATCCATGGCCGAGGAGAGAGCACAGAATGCCCTAAGACATCTAAAGGTGTATTGTTCTGCCTCTTCCATAACCATTCAAAAGAATTAGTTGTTAGATATCTAACAATACGTTTCAAGTCTATAGTTGGTTCTGAGCCTAGATTCAAACCTTGGACAACTCCTTCCTCCTCTCCTTAAAGCAAATTTGTTAATATCTAACAAAATGTTCCCCTGGCAGGAGTTTGCAACTTTCTTGCGTGTTCTAGGGAGCTATGCAGTGGATACTACCATGCTATGAACAAGCTGTGGATCATGGTAAGTTTTCAATATTTTAACAAGTGAGGGTTAGATTGATGGCAGGCTTCAACTTCTTTACAATGATTTTGTGGCAGAATGTTGCTAGCATTATCAATTTTTAGAATTTTGTATAAATAGCTTTTTCGAATTAATTTTCAGAGCTTTAATAAAATGCTAACTAAAATTAGGTTGTTTGAATTGATTTTTTCAGTGATTAAACAGACCTAAAACACTTCGTACTTCTTAGAATTCTAGAAATAAATCATCCTATCATGTCAATCTGCTCTGGTTCATGAATTTTTTTGTTACTGAAGTGACTAACCTGAGAAATAATCACTGATTCATGGAATCTTGTCTGCAATATTATACTTTAATAATAATCCTTTTTTCAAGTTGAGGATACCTATACGAAAGGGGACATAAGGCATTAGAGATTTGAATATTTACCCCACTCTTCTTTTTCCTGCTTGAATTTTGGAAGTTGTAACTGTTTTGTGTAATGGTGGATGTGTGATATTTCACAGTTTAACATAAATGGATGATTTCTAGGATGAATGGTGGTTACCTAGTTTTTGTCTCTTGACGATGGTCTTGTGGAAGATTATTGTTGGGTATCTAAGAATGTGAGTGTGACACTTTTTATCAGAGAGACTTTTATCCTTTTTTCTGATGGCCAGAACGGATGGAAATTCTCTGCCCCTTTTCAGTGCCCCTAGTCTACTTATGCTCCTATGCTCAAAATTAGGTTTAGGGTTTAGGATTTAGAATTTAGGGTTAGGGCTTGGAATTTAATTTTGTAGTGTTTTTTAGTATTGGGACATAAGTAGAGGCACCGAAAAGGGGCAGAGGATTTTTATCCGGCCAAAACATGCTATTTTGCCGTCTCTATTATTGTTATTATTGGATGGGCATAAAGGTAGTTCAAATTCAAAGATATTTTTTCTCACAATTTTTAGTAAGCACTTTTTATAGCATTCCAACTAGTTTTAACCATGATGCAGTGTGGTATTCTATTGCACATGTGAGAGATTTTCTTTTTAAAATATATCTTCTAAACTCGAAAGATATTTGCTGTGGGAATCTTGTTTTTTGTTGTTGCTAAAAGTATGTACATGATGCCTAGGAAAAGATTTGTGCTGTTTCTTCCCTCTTCTCTCAATAACTTGACAAACATGGTAGCTGTTGCTAGTTGTTAATATCTTCCTTTTTCGCCTTTAGGTTCTGTTCAAGTCCTTTGAAGTTTTTTCATGTTTATGATAGAGAATTTTACCAAGTAATACCCATAGTTAAAGGGTTTTATATGAATGTATGTTCCTAACACTTGCTTGATAACGCTGACGCAGAATTCTTTCTATCAATTGCAGATTTGCCGCTCATTACGGAAGGTGGAATTTTTTACATTGAGAGAAAAGACATCGATTTGTAGCCAAGCTAACCAGAAAGCCACTGCACTGCACCGCACCATAGACGACTACCTGACAAATACAATACATTTGGCTATACGGTACTATGCACTATGTAACTAACCGTAAGTTTTTCCCCCAACAGCAGGAGTGAGTCGTTTCCTTTTAAAAATTTTGAGAATTTATTTACACGTTTTTGTTTATGTATAGATTTACACAATTTTGAGCATGATATAAAATTACGATACGAATACCGGTGTATTAAGCACAATGTATTTCAAGTATGATTAGCACGATATGGTACAAAAGAGTAAACACAGTGCCATGGCACTAACATATTGTTCTTCCTTTTTGTCTATTTAAACAATCAACCCAAATGAAAGCCACCAGTGTCTGAATTTTATAATATTTCCTTATACCAACAGGTAAAACAATGTTATATTCTTAATTTCTTGTAGTCCTGCATAACCTTGCCAAAGTATTGTCCACTAATACGCCACATAGAGTGCACAAAAACTAGCCAATGACCCAACAAAGAAAACGAACGCATCGGGCACACCCGAGTCTAACTAATGACACTAAACCTTACCGTGAGTAAACCATTCACCTCATTCCATTGCAGGTGTATACAAGGTAAAAACAGACGACCATCCATGTTAGCATTTAGAAGTTGATAAAGCGATGGTCATACTTAAGCAGGCAGCTTAATTGAAAAACCATGGAATCCAAATCCAAGCTTACATTGTGAAGAGAGAATGTTTGATCCTGTAAGCACAAGGTGAGGGCATGGCACTCACATTTTACATATCCACATAAAAGGAAAAGAAAAGGCAAACATGCTGTCACCGGTGTTCGGACATCATCGTAACTAAAATTTTTGCGAGCTTCACAGCAAAAGGGCTGTTGGTTCGAGAAGCTGAAATCTGTGTCCAAATAAGGTAAGAAAACTCAGTTAGAGATTAGGATAAGAAAACATGGAATCAATGCAATTTTGACAAAGAAAATAGTATATTTGGCATGCCTCGTGGTTTGCCTATTTCTGTGGTTTCTTCCACAAGACCCCAATCTTCTTCAGCATGTTCCCATTTTTCTTCTTCAGCAACTCATCATCCGAATCTTCGGTATAAGGTGAGCTAACCTTTCCCTTGACTGGATTATAATTGCTATCCAGTGAACCAGTTCGCTCCATGAACTTCCCATTATTACCCGCTGAAAGCATTGTAGCAGCTGCTTCCGCAGCCTTGCGCCACTGGTCAGATTGCACCTTTAACCTTCTCAGCTCTGCTTCCATCTCGGAATTGGCAGTCTGGGCAGCCTCAAGCTGTTCAGCCACCCTGGCAGCTCTCCTGTTATTCTTATCAGCCTCCTCCATTGCAAGCCCAAGCTTCATAATAGCTTCTTGCTCGGCAGCCCTTGCCTCGTCTAGCTCAGTAGCCACCTTATCATTTGTTTTACCTTTGTCCATATCCCTTTTACTGATTTCCAACCTGAGCATCTCATTCTCCTCTGATATATTTTGAAGCTCAGTCTCCTTATCCATCATATTTGCCTTCAGATCAACAATAGCTTCATTCAATAACTTAGTCTGTTTTTCAAGTTCTGATTCTCGTTGATGTGACAGGTTTTTCTCAAGTTTGATGCGAAGCTCATCGTTTTCCTCTGAGATACACTGCAACTCAGTTTCCTTATCCATCATATTTGCCTTCAAGTCTGCAATACCATTGTTTGCTTTCTCTAGTTCAGCTAACAGCTCGGTCTCTCTCGAGCTTGCTTCAGATTTTATCTTCTCAACCAGTTCATGAGCACTCTTTATCTTTACGGTGCTTTGGGTTTCTTCCGCATGGCATTTAGTCTCAGCAGTTTCGAGAGCAGATCTTAGACGTGCCACCTCAGACTTCAAAGAAGAAATCTCTGCTTCAAGCTGGTGAGATTCGTCGGGTTTCTCAATTTCTCCAGCTTGGTGCTCAGCTGCAACACAATCAACATCAGACTCAATAGAAAGACTGCCACCAGCATGAGTTATGTCTGCCTTCAGTTTGTGAACAAGTCCTTCGAGTGAATAAACATGTTTCCTTGATTGGTCCAACTCAAAAGCAATGGAGTTGTAAGATTCAACGGCCTTCATGCCTTCCGACCTGAGTGCTTCAACAGTCTTTTTCGCGGCTTCTAGTTGTAACAGAGTTTCATCTGCAAATGCTTGGGCCCGAGCTTCCGATTCCTGGCTATCCTTCAGCTGTTTTTTCATGTTCTCTACAAGAGAATGAGTTTCCACCAGGTTTCCTTTCAAGCTCTGGAGCTCCGAATGTGCTGATTCTGCTCGGTTGGTCTGTGCAGCCTCAGATTCAGCCACCATTTCAAGCTGATCCTTAAGTCGTTGAATCTCATTCACTGCTGAGACCAAAGCAGCTGAGTCAAGAGACTGTTGCCTCTGTATAGCTTCGAGCTCTGACTGCCATGCTTGGTCCCGTTCTTGTGAGACCTTATGGTGCTCATCTAAACGAGTTTCCTCGGAACCAGACAGCTCAAGAAGCTGTTTTTGGGACTCCTTGAGCTTCACAGACAAGTCCAACAGTTGCTTCTTGGACTCTTCAGCATTTTGCTCAACTTGCTTCCTGGATGTTTCAGATGAACTTAGCTGATCCTTTGCCTTCTTAAGTTCTTCTTGAAGCTGTGAATTCTGTGCTTCCAATTCGGATATTCTGCTTGGGCGCTTCTTCTGAAGCAAGAACGGGCGATAAGATTAGTTAATCCAAAATGGCAATGTTTATCGGACGATAGTGCGCATAAAAGTAACCCATCATCTTTCCTAACCTATTGGCATGCTTCTACAAAGAAAGAAAATGGTTGAATAAATACGAAGTTGGAAGGGCATAAAAGTTAGGCTTCGTAACCACTTATCAAAAGCTTTCTAAGGTTCAGCGGTGTCTGATAATATTTGTATAATATTCTCTACTTTGCGTACCTCGACGGCCGGGCTTCTAGGTGAACGACGTTCAACAACTTTAGGACTTTTCTCTTTAGAAGTTCTACTAGTTGAATTTGGACTCGATACAGCTTCAGTCTCTATTGTGGTTGGTTTCAGTTGACGAACAGCCCGATGAGCGACCCTTTGTGGCACTTCCGAAGATCCGTTTCTGCCAAAAATGGTTACCCCATGATTTGGTACAGATGATAAAAAGCACAATAACACTCGAATGACTTCGAGAATAAATTTAACAGGCCCCCAGTTTAGAGAATATCATTCCCTTATGCACTTGTTCAGGAATTTTTATTATTATTTGAATAACGCTAATATGTAATAAAAAATTGAAACCAGCTTTTCAACATTATGTCAGATGTTCTTTCTTTATATCCCCTGTAATTGTCAAACATTACTGCATATTAGGTATAAAACGGGACACGAGAACAGAACGAATCCCTTAGTTCGACCTCGCGATGTTCAGTCGATCTCATTGAATTTGTAGTAGTTATGAGCTACTTTCAAACTAAACCCAACTAATTCCAGATGTTAAAACATGTAACTTTTAGCTATGAACCGAGAGCACGGGCCAACCAACCTTTTTACAGAAGGTAAAAAATCAACACTTATTCCAACTTTCAATTATATATCTTCACCCCACCTTCCTAAATGTAAACAAAATTACTAAAGCTGTAAATTTTAACTCTTTCTTGCTACGGAAATAAGCAGATTACCGAGAATATACTACGAAACAGAACAGATTAAGTAATGGTCTCAAACAGATGATAAGCCACAAGTTTTCTTTTGGAAGGATGAGGCACTTGCAGCATTTGCTAGTCCCATTAAGGGCCTTGGCTTATTCTATCCTTAGGGGAGGAAACAAACAAATTACTTTCATGCAGAAAGAGATTGCACCTCAAAACCGTAACCGGACATTACGACCCTTAATAGTATCTACAAGATAAAAAACCGAAACAACGGAACTCCGGGAAAGATCTTCCCTGTATATGCACTGTATCCATACATCGCTTTAAACGATCGAAACCGCACAAATGCATCAACGAAACTCGCCTAAGAAGCTTCTAACAAGTGAAGAATGAACAGTCATAAAGGCAATAGAATTTAGAAGTTACCTTGCTTTGGGAGTCTGCATAATTTAAAGAATCTTGTCCCTACACAAAGTTAAATGGAAAAAAGAGTGTAATTTATCCTACACCACTTCAATGCTTCCCTGCCCCACGCCTGCAACGGATCGGAAAATTGTCACGAGCCGATCCAGAAGAATTCAATGCAAATGTGGGTGAAAAAGAAAAGAGAATTTAATGTGCTCATATGAAAGGCAAGTGCTCCTTATCATCTATGAAACCACAATGGCTAAAAATATAAGGCAAACCAAAGAATATCTTGAAGGAAAAGGCTAAAGCTTGAGTTATCCACTAAATGACCAGACAGTAATAGCTACCCTTCATCTTTACCGCATTCAATGCTACCCAAAACACTTGCTTTTGTTTATGGTCCATGGGACATTATTATAGTCACAAGGGACCCTACAGCTAAAGGGGATGGTAACAGTCAAATTTACCTAAAAGTACCCTTTTTCATGATCTCTTAACACTAAAAAAAGGGTTATTATTGTAATCTAGCTTCCTCCATTGTTGCCGTGAAATGAGGACATGAAATGTAAAAACAAAGCGTGGGAGTTGAAAATTTAGAACATGGGGAAGAAAATGATTTCGAATGCCACTTGAACCTCTTTGATTATCTAGAGCCAAAAACACAATATTGAGTGTTAACCCGTTTGTTTCTCAGGAAAATGGTTTCTGGGGAAATTCCTTTTCAGCTAATTAGCCACCCTCAAAACAAGATCTGGTGCAGCTTATGGAACAAAGTAAAGGTCACCCATTTTTCCAAATAATAAAAGAAAGAAAAAAACTTTCTGAGATTCGATTTCCTTAATCCATCTAAAGAAAAAAGAATAATGTCTGCAAGGCTGCCATTACAAAGCTCCTGAATTGAACACAGGGCTCAGCTAAGTTACTTTCAACTCAGAAAAGGAACCTTTTTTCACCAGTTTCAAAGCAAAAAAAGAAGGCCAAAAGCAACATTATTATCCAAGAGAACGTGAGAAAAAACAACACAAACAAAACCCTCGCTTGAAGCATAAAATGTAGCCAAAAAAAGGGAATTTTCTTTTTCCTTCAAAGCATGTTCTCTGGAACCTGAAGAAGAATAAAACAAAAGGATTAAAGAGTAAACGAAAGCTTACCAAAGTGTAGGAAGGTAACAAGTAGTAAAAGCAAAGGAAATGCCGGAATGGGTTAAGTTTCAAAGCTGAGTTAAAAAACTTGTGTTAATGATTAGGTAAGTAAGAAAAGCAAAGAAGTAGACATGGGGTGAGAGAAAATGGGAATGGGAATGGGAATGGGAATGGATGTTCAAACTTTAAATCAAAAGGCTGTTTTTTTTTTTTCTTCAGGGGTTAGTAGAGAGTGCTTAGTCTTCTTTGCTTTGCTAATTTTCTTCGGCGCGGAACACGAGGGATCATTGCTTCATTGCTTTAGTTTATTAGTATAGGTTTTGTTTGTTTCTTGTAGCAGCTAGTAGGAGCAGTTTCTTTTCAACACCGGAGAAAAAGAAAGAAAGAGAGAGAAAGTGTGTGCTATATTTGTACTCTTATAAATTTAAGGAATATTTTTTTGTTTATATATAAAAAATATTCTATTTTTTATTTAGGTATTTAAACTATTTTTTAAATAAAATAGTTGTTTACAATTATTATTTTGGTTTAAATATGTATTTAACTTAAAAAATCCAACACCCAATTATTAACTGACACGCCACCAAAAATCTCAAATTCACAAAAGAGTTAGGTGCTTATTTGGACAAAAATTAAAACTCCAGGCACTTAGTTTAGCTAAAAAAATTTAGGCACATATTTATATCAAAACAAAAATTTTAGATACATATTTCGTCTAAAAATAAATTAGACACCTAAATGAAAATAATAGAATAGTTTGGATACTTATTTTATATTTAAGCATTTTTTTACAAACATAAGAAAGTTTTATTGAAAAAAGTGTTTAAATTACTAATTTTATAGGGAAATTATTTCATATTGCTGCCAGCGAAAATAAAATGTTTTTACAAGTATTTTACTTTTAACATTCAATGATCTAGTTTAGAGTTTATAATTTAGGGTTTGTTGATAAAATTTGAGGTTTGGGGTTAGAAGTTTGGGTTTAAGGTTTAGAGTAATATGGTTAGGAATTTAGGTATTAACCTGTAAACCATAAATTCTAATCACAACGCTTAAAATCTAAACACCTAAACCTAAATTCCTAAACATCTAACACTAAGTTGAATCCTTAAATCTTAAAATTGAGACATTTGTAGAATTTTTTGTTTACATCATAGGTGCATGGTATAGTTATTTTTTAGGTGTTTACTTTTTTATTAAAATGTGTATCAAATAATTAATTCAGTTATATTTTAGGTGTTTAACATTTTATTTAATTAATATTTTAAGATTCTGTTAAAAAAATCATCCCCACTTGTTATTGAGTTTTAGCTTTTTTATTTTAAAAAATCTATTTTTAAAAATCCAAAACTCTCATTTTTAAAAATTAACTCGGTTGTTGTTCGTTCGTCCGTTTATCTTGTTTTTCGTTTGTAGAATTTATTTCGTGTTTGTCGTTGAACGTTCAATTGACACATTATTTGTCAATTTACAGTGACGGAAATATGAGGTAATCGGTAGTGAGGTGCGACGACAAAAAAGGTAGGTTGTGGTAGTTGATTCAGTGGCGAACGATTATGAACTTAAAGATTTGAGGATTTAGGCTATAAAAATGAGATTTTGCGGTTATTTTTTAGAACTATAAAGTTTTTTTATACTTTCATTTTTTTTAAAATTAAATGAAATTAAAAAATATGTTATGTGTCATGTATTCATTCTATGATAATATTTTTTTAGTATAATTAATGGACAAACCTTAAAATATAAACAATAAACACCTATTTTGACTAAAAATTTTATAGAAAACTAAAACAAAAATATATACAATTTGCTATTCAAATTTACACATATACATGTACACATATATATATGTAATTTGAACATTTCTTTCGATTAAACCTTTTTTTAAAGCCAAGGTATCCACCGCCGATAGCGGTAACTAATTCCTTCACCGTTGGTGCTCTCACTAAGAGGTAAACGGTTGTCCATGAAATGCACTTCATTCCAATTAAACCTAATTTTAACTATAAAATATCTATCTATCTTTGATTAAAAAAACACTGTGAAACATTCATTAATCTATGTTATATTTAAATATCTAATTGAGTTAATATTATTGATCAATATGATGTCAAACTATTTTTTTTTTAAATAAAGATATACTCGTTTCAAAAAAATCTTTTGTTTAAGTTTAAAGATAATTAATATTACACTAAAATTTTTATAACAAGAAAAAACCTAGTTATGAGTGTAAACCCTAGTCCCGGAGGAAACCCTACCGTTGATCTGCTTGGTGGCATGGGCGATAGGCTGCCGGAGTCGTTGTCGAAGCTACGTGCGCTGCCGGTGTTGGAGAGGTCGGTTTTGCCTCATGCGATGGAAGATCAGCAAGTATCGAAGAATGTGAAGAATGGAAAGGATGAGTTGGTGGACGTGAACATTTGGGTAGAGGTTTCAGACATGAAAGGCATGGATGGTGCAGAGCCGAAACTCCCTCCGACAGTAGTGGATGATGGATCGGGAGGGCCAACGCACTCATCGTATGCTGTCGTGGCAGGCAAAAAATTTCCTTCCAAGAATGGTAAAGGAGCTAATTTAGGTTTTGTCATTGATATGGATGAGGTTGAGGCATTAGATGAGGATTGTATCATATCTGATGAAAGGGCATTTCCCACGATTAAGTTTTCAGATAGAGTTCATGACCAGATCGATCATAGCATGCGTAATTCTATTATTGTTCAGCTTCTTGCCGTGTTATAGGTTACAATACATTGTTGAATAAGATTCATGCTTTGTGGAAGCCTCAGGGGGATTTACAACTCATTGATATGGCAAATAATTATTATTTGGTTCGTTTTAAGGATGAGTGTGATTATGCGGGTGTGTTATATGATGGCCTATGGACAATTTACAGCAGCTATCTTACAGTGCAACCATGAAGTCAGGCCTTTTCTACTTCAGAGAGCCATCTGTCTAAGGTTGTGGTTTGAGCCAGGTTACTTGGGTTGCCTTATAAGTATTATTGCAAGGCGTTGTTTTAGTGTATTGTGAGTGTGGTTGGACGGATGATCAAGATGGATTAAAGCACAAAGGCGGGTGAGAGGGGGAAATTTGCTAGGCTAGCAATTATAGTGGATTTGGGTAAACCGCTGAAGTCCTGTATCGGTATAGATAACTTTGTTCAAAAGTTGGAATATGAGGGTCTGCATCAAATTTGTTTGGTTGCGGGGTTTATAGGCATGCGAAGGAGAATTGTAGGGTGGAGGACATGGTGGTGGAAAGAGTGAGGTCAGACGATGGTATGAAGACTTTAAAAGAGGAGGCGGGGCCTTCGGCTATGGATCTTTATGGTCATTGGATGGTTGTAGCGAATCGGCATCGTCCATGGGTGAAACAGGGTGCAAGAGGGGGGACGACTGGGGTTGCAAGCCATGCGATTGGTTTATATTTTGCCGTGTTAGAGGGAAGTGCTTTAGTGGAGGATGTGATTGAGGCTCCTAGGGAGGTGGTTGATAGATCGGTGAATCGAAAGGGACCTAAGGGAGGCTTGCCGCTTGGGGGTAAGCATGGAGGTTCTAAGGATCGTGCCAATGTGCATGGTATGCTTATTTTTTCTTCATCGGTCTATTTAAGTGACATTTGTTTTTTGGAATTGTCAGGGTGTGGCGAGCCCTTCCTTTCGTCGAATTTTGCGTTCTTTAGTTCGTGAACATCATGTGGATATACTGGCTTTATTTGAGCCTCGTGTGTCTGGTTCAACTACGGATAAAGTCATTTCTAAGTTTGGGGTTGAGTATTCGTTTTGTGTGGAATGCCATGGCTTTAGTAGAGGGATTTGGTTACTTTGGAAAGTGAATGTCTCTTTTCAGATTCTTCATATTTGTAATCAGTTTATAAATGGCAAGTTTTTTTAGAAGAAACGTCAGGTTTGGGTGCAGTTTACGGTGATGTACGCGAGTTCAAAAGCTACTAAGAGGAAGCGACTTTGGGATAAGTTGGTGGCGCTTGCTCTAGTGGATGCCTCACCATGGATTGTTGGTGGAGATTTTAATATGATTTTGGACTCGTCTGAAAGGGTTGGCGGCTTGTCAGTTACTCGAGGGGGAGTCATAGATTTTCATATTTCATTCACTCAGCTGGTTTGTTGGACTTGGGTTTCCAAGGACCGCCTTTTACTTGGACGAGGGGGGATTTACATAAGCGAATTGACTGATGTTTCGTTGATTTGGATTTGTTTTCTTGTTTTTCGTCTTCTTGCGTGTATCACCTAGAGCAAATTGGTTCGGGTCATTGACCATTGCTTCTTGAGTTGGAGGATCATCTCTCGGATTGTTCCCTTAGGCCTTTTCGTTTTCTAGATGCTTGGTAGGATCACCTGCAGTTTCGGGAGTTTTTACAGTCTAGGTGGTCCTCTACAAGCTCGCTTTTAGAGAATATTGAAGTATTCAAAATTGGGGTGTCAGATTGGAATAGGGACGTGTTTGGACATATTGGGAAAAAGAAGAAGAGGTTACTGGCTTGTCTGCGGGGAATTGATAGGGCTTTATTGTGTAATAGTTCAAGCTTCCTACTAGGTCTGAAGGATAAATTATAGGATGAATATTTAGTTGTTCTCAAGTAGGAGGAAAGTTTGTGGAAACAGAAGGCTTGTGCGTATTGGGCTTTGCTGGGTGATCGAAATACGAAATTCTTTTATGCCTTGACCATGGCACGTAGACGCTCGAATAAAATTTTAGCCTTGCGGCGTGCGGATGAGTCGTGGTGCATAGATCCGGATGAGTTGGTTTCCATGGCACGGGATTTCTACCAAACTTTGTTCACAACATTTGGAACTTGTGGTACAACATATGAGACAAAGACCCATTTTTGGCCGATTGATAGTGCCTCACAATAGGCAATAATTGCGCCGATAACTAACGAGGAAATTAAATGAGCATTATTCGATATGGGTGGTTCTAAAGCACCAGGGATTGATGGGGTTCAGGCAGGTTTCTATCAGCGGAACTAGAGTATTGTTGGTAGTACAATTTGCACCTTTATTCGGAGGGTTTTTAGGATGGCGTAATCCCTGCGGATGTCAATAAAACTTTGGTGGTTCTTATTCCAAAGGTGTCTTCTTTAGAACGGGTGAGCCAATTCATACCTATCAGCCTTTGCAATGTGGTTTATAAGTTGATTACTAAAGTCATTATAAATCGACTAAAGCCTTTGTTGCAAGGATGGATTTCGGATAATCAGACTAGTTTTGTTCTGGGGAGAGCTATTACCGATAATATTGTTATTGCGCATGATGTAATTCATTTTATGTGCAGAAAGAGTGGGAAGAAGGGTTGGATGGCTATTAAAATTGACTTAGAGAAAGCATATGATAGACTTGTGTTAACCTCGATGTCTTCAACCGAAATTAGCACCGATGAAGGGTGTAGAGGTTTCTTTTGAAATTGGAAAAACAAAAACGTAAAAAGAAACAACAATTTGGCACAATCAATTTTAGAGTGGTTCAATCTTCTAACCAAGGTCTACATCCACTACCTTAGCATCCACACCAAGGATTTATCAATTCACTAACAATGAATTCTTCCCCTTTTCTAGGCTAAGAAGGCAACATTTACATCCTTATCTTTTCACGGGCTAAGATAGAACCCTCTCACTAGTTTTTATAAGGATCAACTAGAACCTATCCCTTAACAATGAGGTCTTAACATTGTAAACTAGTTACCTCTCTAGGTGGGCGTTTACACAATTTTTGGCTCACTAGGATTGGACTAAATAAATACAAAAGATTACAAGAAATAGACAATAAAATTCTACTCTCTTGATCTTTAAGCTTGGATGTCTATCCTCTCCATTTCTTCAAGTGTCATTGGCTTGTATATATAAAGTGGAATGAAAAACTAGCTATTGGAAAACTAGCCGTTGGGAACTTTTAAAATACTTAAAAATATTTGTTTGAGTGAAAAACACTTTTTAAAAACCTTTCAAATATATATTTCAGTATGAATGGACTTTGAATTAATTTTCAATATTTGTTCAAGTCCAAAAACATTGTTCATCGAGTTATATAAAAAATAAATATCTCCCATTAAAAAAATAATATTAGAAAAAGAGAATATTTTGAGAAAATATTAAAGCTCCCATTTTTTTGAAATTTAAATTTTCAAACTTATCTCTCCCCTTTGTTATATCAAAAGTAATTCAAAATCAAAATAACAATGGAGAGTGAGTAAATTTTTTAAAACAAAAGCTCCCCTTAATAAGTGCATTTCACTTTAAATGTTAGCTTAAAAAGGTGACACTTAAGAAAATCATTGAATTTCAATAAAAATATCAAGTTTTAAAATCCATAAAATTCAATTTATCCAAGTCTTTTTAGAGTTCATGCAAAAATAAGAATGAGTATGTTAAACACACTTATGCATAAAAAACTTTTTCGATGTCATGCATTTATAAAATTTAAAAAATAAAAATATGCACGAGCTTTCAAAAAATCATTAAAAATAAGTAACCAAATAATCAAAGAGCTTAAGCTTAGAGGTTACCCATCTTTAATGTGTGAGCATGCCACCTTTGCAAATGAGAGGAAAATGGTTCATCTTGATTCCTCGAGCTTGATGTCGAACAAATTAACTCTTCAAGGTCGGTTGAATGTAGAAATAGGTCGAGCACTCATAGGATCTTCTCAATGGTTGTTAGACCGTCGATTTGAGTCATGCTCTAATACTAATTGTTAGTCTCGATGTCTTCAACCGAAATTAGCACCGATGAAGGATGTAGATGTTTCTTTTAAATTTTGAAAACAAAAACCAAAAAAGAAATAACATTTTGACACATTCAATTTTTGAGTGGTTCAACCTTTTAACCAAGGTCTACATCCACACTACCTTTGCATCTACACCAAGGATTTTCTAATTCACTAACAATGAATTCTTCCCCTTTTCTAGGCTAAGAAGGCAACTTTTACATCCATATCTTTTCACGGGCTAAGATAGAACCCTCTCCCTAGTTTTTATAAGGGTCAACTAGAACCTATCCCTCAACAATGAGGTCTTGACATTGTAAACTAATTACCTCTTTAGGTGGGCGTTTACACATTTTTGGCTCACTAGGGTTGGACTAAAGAAATACAAAAGATTACAAGAAATAGACAATAAAATTCTACTCTCTTGATCTTTAAGCTTGGATGTCCATCCTTTCCATTCTTCAAGTGTCATTGGCTTGTATATATAGAGTGAAATGAAAAACTAGCCGTTGGGAACTTTTAAATACTTAAAAATATTTGTTTGAGTGAAGAACACTTTTCAAAAACCTTTCAAATATATTTTTCAAGATGAATGAACTTTGAATTTATTTTGCAATATTTGTTCAAGTCCAAAAAATATTTTTCATTGAGTTATATCAAAATAAATATCTCTACAACTTGAGTGGGGTTTCATTGCGAATACATTGGAGGATGTTAGGATTTCGAGTCCGTTGCGTAGTATTATTATGCAGTGTGTTTCTTCAATTTCGACTAAAGTTTTGTGGAACGAGTCTCAGACTGAAGCATTTTACGCCTTCTAGGGTATTTGCCAATGTGATCTTCTTCCGCCTTATCTCTTTGTTTTATGCATGGAACGACAAACGTAGACGATTCAGCTAGAAATTTTGGCAGGGAATTGGAAGCCATTTCAGACTTCTAGTAGATGGCCTAAGATTTCTCATCTTTTTTTTTTTTGCAGATGATATGATCTTAATTGCACAAGCTTCTTAGGAGTAGTTACTTTTGATCTGGAGGGTGTTACAACGATTTTGTGAAGTATCTAGACATAAGGTTAGTTTGGAAAAGACAAATATTTTTTTCTCCAAGAATGTTCCTTCGACTTTGAGGTCTCAAATTAGCAGTGCGTTTGGGTTTCAAGAGGTAGGTGGTCTTGGGAGGTATTTAGGTGTGTCGTTGCTTCATGGTCATGTTACATCGACATTATATGATTATTAATGGTCCAAAATAGACTTAGTGAGTTGGTGTTTAAGAACTTGTCCCTTGCGGGTCGTATAACCCTCTCTAAAGTAGTTCTTGCGGCTATTCCCACTTACACCATGCAGACTGCAGTTCTTCCTAAGAAAACATGTCTTATTTTGGGGTGCATTATTCGTTGATTTGTTTGGGGTATTTCTGATGAGGGGAATGGAATTTATTTGGTTCATTGGGAGGATGTGTGACGGACTAATGCACAAGGTGGTCTTGGATTTCATTATTTGAGTCTGCAGAATGAAGCTTTCTTAATGAAATTGGCTTTTCAGTTGGTAGCGAGGAAAGATGCTCTTTAGGTTAGATTTATCCGGGAAAAATACAAGTGTGATCAACTCCTCCCTATTGGTTTATATCGACGGAATTGTTCGCGAGTTTGAAAATGGATTAGCATGGTGTGGGATGATGTGCGTGAAAACATCTTGCATCGTCTTGGCCATGGGCGATCGATTAATTTTTGGCGTGATAGATGGATTAGTGGAATTGATCATTTGATCACATATGTTCCTATCAATTTGCGGCATCTTGTGAGAGTGGGGTCAGTGTCGGACATGGGCGATGGCTTTGCAAATTGGTTGTGGGACAAGTTTCAACATCTTCTTCCATTGCTTATTTTGTTGCGGATTGTCGCCAACAATGGCCCTCTTATTGCGGGTGGAAATTGCAGCATGATCTCCAATTTTTATTAAAACTGCGTATGATGTTTATTGTGGGGCTATGGTGGGCGTGAATGAAGTTCTTTGGAAGGCGATCCATAGGTTTCGGGGCTGCAAAAGATTAAGACATTTTTATGGTTTCTTTGTAAGCACGAGATTATGACAAATGTAGAGCGGGCGCGGCGGCATTATACGGGTGATGATAGGTGTCCGCTGTGTTTATTGTTTCCAGAAGATGTCACTCATATATTTCAGAAATGTGCTCGATCGATTGCGATTTGGTCTGTGGTTATCAAAGCTGATATGTTGGATGAATTCTTGGATATGTCGGTTCAAGAATGGATGTTGTGTAACTTATCGTACCTTCTCGTTTTGCGATGGATGGCACGAATTAGGATGTGTTCTTTGGCTCGATTATTTTCATATGTGGGTCGATCGAAACGTCGTGGTGTTTGATTCTCTAGGGGCTGGGGTTGGCTCAATATTAGAGCGTAGTAAGCGGCTCATGTTGACCTTCTGCACTGCTATTATCGCCGCTGGAGCGGGTGCTCGTACAGGTCTTAGGGCTGCATCTTTGGGAACAATGGTCACTAGTGTTGGAGCTGAGTTACAAACATGCAGCAGTTGGTAGTGGCCGAAGGTGGGCTGTTTAAAATCAATACATATGGCAGCTGTGAGAGAGAGGATGGGCACGCCACTTGTGCAGGAGTTGTTCAGAATTTTTTAGGTCAGTGGTTGATGGGTTTCTATAAGAATATTGACTTTTTTTAGCCTTTAGGCTGAGTTATGTGGGGTGTATGTTGGTGTTCGACGTGCCCTTGAAAGGGAGATTAAAAAAATTGTGTTTGAGTCAGATTGTATGAATGTGGTTAGGCTTCTTTCACTTGAGTCGGATCGTAGAAGTTGCATGCCAATCTTGTTACATATTTGGGATTTGGTAAGGCATCTCGAGGGAGTTCAATTTAGACATGTTCGACACGAGAGAATCGTATTACGGATCGTCTTTGTCGCTACCTACTTCAGTAAATTTTAATGCATGTATTCTTGAACATCCTACGGCTGATTTGGAGGAGCTACTCTTGGCCAATGGGGGATAGGTGTATTGGTTGGGTGTTTAGGTTCCTATTGTTGTTTAGCTTTGTTTTTTTATGATGTTATGGACTTTGGTGCTATCAGTTGTACTCTTTTTCTTTCGTTAGGTTTAGGGAAGTTTTTTAACAAGCATGCGATAGTACTTTCAGTGTATGATTTCTCAATATAATCATACATTCTTCACAAAAAAGATAATTAATATTATTTAAGGGTATTTTTTATTTTATATTATATATATATTTCTAAATAAACTACTTTCAATACCACTAAACTATTGATGTGATTACATTTTGACCATTGAATAATGAATTCTATCAATGAGACCACTAAACTATTAAAATGGTTTCAATGAAACTGTTACCTTTAACAAAATTGACGATGTGTGGATTAAGCAAACTTGTATCATTATACCTTTAATCATTATTACTTACACATTCTATCAACTTGGACTTTATATTATATTAATTCAATAATTTTAATCATTCAATCAGATAATAACACATATCGTTATTTTGTTAAAAGAAATTTAATATTAATTAGTTTAATTTAATAAACTTAGTTTTTTTCTCCAATCAAATGGTAATTCATTTTATTATCTAATTTGATGATTAATAAATGAGTGGAAAAAAACTTGTCCAGATACTGAATCAAACATCTTTTTTATTTAAAGTTTACAACATAATATATATATATATTCGACATTATTTTGCGAGCCAGGAATGAATGTCGGGAGGGGACGAAATATAGAATTTAAAAAATACAATGAGTTATTGGAAATTTAAACTCAAAATTTAAATGTCTAATTTTTCTAATAATTTAAATTTTTAAGGACTAAAGCCAACTATTAGGGGAGCA
The DNA here is from genome assembly GCA_958450335.1 of Hibiscus tridactylites. NCBI lineage: Eukaryota > Viridiplantae > Streptophyta > Magnoliopsida > Malvales > Malvaceae > Hibiscus > Hibiscus tridactylites. The sequence goes on along the minus strand of OY288289.1, from coordinate 17,918,895 downwards.
CAATGAGCGACTGCTTAGGGGCCCCTAAAATTAATTATTCATATATATATATATATATTAAATTTATCAAATGAATAAATTAATCTAACAATAAAATTTTAATTCTCTTTCTCAAATCTCAAATTTTATTTTTTTTATCAAATTTAGTTTTCTCCTTATTCTTCTCCAATAAAACGATAAAAAAATGATACAATATTTTTCAAAAAAAAATTGTATTTATTGTTCAAAATGAAACTCCATATCATACCCACAATTCAATTCCTTCAATTTTTCTTAATAAAACAAAGACAATAATGTGTTTGACAAAGTTTAATAATATTTCTATGGTTTGTTTATTAATGAAATATCAATTTAATTGTTCAAAATAATGAGATATGTTTTCGCTCTATAGGGGTCTATTTTTTAGTTTTCGTTTGGGGCCTCAAAAATGTTCGAGATGATCCTGATAAAGATGTAAATTGTTATTAGACTAAGAAATACAAACCCATCAGTCTTTGGTTCATCCATATTTGATTAAGTATTTATTAAATAATTGTATTTTTTAATTTAAATACTTGTTTTTAATTATTATGTAGAAATAAGTGTTTTGATATAATATTTGAAAAATGTTTTAGACTAAATTGAAAAGAATTTAAAATATGTTTTTAGTCAAAAACAACTTAAAAAATGTTTAAGGGTTTTACAAGGCTTTGGAATGATTTAAAGTACATTTAAAGTAGTCAAAACCAAGCTTTTCAAGTGACCGTACCGATACAGTCTTGTACCGTACCGATACGCTTTAGGGTTTCAACTACAGGATTTTTCCAGTAGCTAAAACACGTACCGATACGCTTAGCCGTATCGATATGGTGTGTTTTGAAATAGTCCAACGGCTAGTCGCGTACCGATATGCCTAACTACCCTCATTGGTCATATTTCTCAACGGTCTTTTAAACTGCAGAACCGTACCGATACGCTAGGTAATCGTATCGATACGCATCAGCTGAAGTGCACAATGGCTACTTCCTTATCGGGACCGTATCGATACGTCAAGCTGCAGAACTGCATTTATGGTTGGAAATAAAGGCTCCAATGGCTCTAATCCATCCCCAACGGTCTTCAACGGCTACAAACTCAATAAGGAGTATAAGAGGGACTTCCAAGCATCAAGAGATGGTTAATGCTTCATTTGTCAACAACAGTAATGATCAAGAAATTGTCTTAGTGCTTTATTGTTCAATAAATTGTATAGACAACACTTGTGAGCTTAATTGTCAAATTTGCTCAAGTGTTTAGATTTTAGGTGAGAGCTTTATTTGTGCAAACATATACATTCTAGAGGAATTTCTAGTTTGCTAAGTCTTTCTTGTGTAGGAGAGTGTTTGATCAAGCTTTGGGTAGAAAGCTTGATCGTTGTAACAGTTTCCTCCTCATCCGAGAAAAGGGGACGGAATTCTTAGTGAATTTGTTTGGAAATCCTTAGTGAGAAGCTAAAGTAATGGATGTAGACCTTGGTTAGAAGGTTGAACCACTATAAATCTTTGTGTAAATCGTCTATCTTTTCATTCTCACAAAACATCTAAATATCCTATTTCTCTACATTTGGCGAGCAAGAACGGTTGAAGGAATCGAGCCCCTAAATATCAACATATTATTAAATCAAAATTTATCTAATGAACGGGCAACGGGTCGATGTGATGAAAATTCTCTCAAATTCTCTCTCAAGTTTTCTCTCTAAATTTCCCTTCTCTCTTCCCCCCTTCCTCCTTTTATCCGCCCTCTTCTGCCACATCCTCCTCCTCCTCTCCGCCCTCTTCTGCCACATCCTCCGCCGCCATACATGCCTCCCCCTTTCCCTCTCCCTCCTACTGTCATGGTGGTGCTTGCTTAGCACAAACACGATGACAATGTTAACCACACACCAAGCCCGGAAGAATTTTATCTGCCTATTATTTTTGTGTTTATCATTGGTAATATTTTTGCTATGGCAAGGGCCAAACACTGTTGGTCATGGCAGCAATGCTTATGTCAATCCGGATCTTGATCATTGATGGCGAAGGCTTCTTGGTGCCCACTGCAGTGCCTGCTAAATCTACTACTGCTGGTCATGGCAGCAATGCTTATGTCAATCCGGATTTTGAGGATTGGCTTTCTACTTCATCGAACCCGCCGAAGGGTGCCACAGAACCTCGTAAAGCAAAGCGCATCCCTCCCTTGGCTGCACCCACAACGGCTAAGCGCCCACGCACCTCACCAAAGGTTTCAGCACGGCCGGCAAAACCCGGAGCAACACCAACTGAAAAAACTACTAAACACACTAAAGCTGGGATGAGTAGCAAAATCTCTTCGGCAGCGGTTGATATTCAACCCCGCCGAGAGAAATGAGGCTCTTGTGCTGGAACTACCGTGGGCTTGGTTCACCAGAGGCAGTTCGAGGGCTTGTTTCATTGGTCCGAAAATTAGAACCTTCAATTATTTTTTTATCTGAGACTCGGTTGTTTAATTTTAATTTTGAACGTTTGAAACTTTCTCTAGATATGACGGGCTGCTTCCATGTGAAAAGCAGCCCAACTTGCTCTGGTTTGATTTTATTTTGGAATAATAATATGACTATGGATCTTTTATCGTATTCTGATCGTCACATTGATTCCACTGTAACATCTTCTGATGATTGCTTTCGATTCACCGGCATCTATGGGTATGAAGAAACTAGCATGAAATATAAAACGTGGGAACTCATAGACTATCTTCGTAACAATTCCTCATTACCTTGGTTAATTGGTGGGGACCTAAACGACATTTTATCTGACTCCGAAAAACAAGGCATATGTCGTAGACCGCAATCACAAATCACCAATTTTAGAGATTGCCTCGCCCGTAATAGGATTTTTATTGCAAACCATGCTCGGGATGGTTCACTTGGTCGCGAACGGGGCCAAATGTTACACCCGTTTGTGAACGTCTAGATAGATACCTAGCATGTGCTGCATGGCTTAATGCCCACTTAACATTCCAATGTAGAAATATTTTCTCTCCAGATTTCGATCACTATGTCATTATATTGGACACCAAACGTGTTACACCTCGTGAGGACCGCGCCCAGCATGATGGTGATCATTTTCGATTCGAGTCTTGCTGGGCAAAGGACCCATCATGTATTAACGCTTTTCACCAAGCATGGTTAAATGCGTCGGGCACCCTCTTTGACAAATTGACTATTGTAGGGAACCACTTACATGACTGGCAAACGACTCATCGTTTCAACTCCAACAACCGCATCGCTGAGCTTCAACGTAAGATTAATTCTTATATGCGTAGACGACAGCTGTCACCTGACATGTTGCTCAATCTACGAGATGCGAAATTGGAACTTCGACGCCTTTTGGATGCAAGGGAAGCCTACTGGACCCAACGTTCTCGTGTTACCTGGCTATCGCAAGGTGACAAGAACACTTCCTTCTTCCATGCCAGAGCATCTAAACGAAGGAAAAAGAACACTATACATGGTCTCTTTGATGTAGACCAAACTTGGTATACCGAGAAGACTGAGCTTCTTCGGATTGTATCAGATTATTTCCAGGGTTTGTTTACATCCTCTAGTCCGACTTCCTCTCCACTTCTTCTGGAACACATTAGCCCGGTTATTAATGCTGAAATGAACGACTCGTTGCTTCGACCCTTCACTGAAGACGAGGTATTCACAGCTTTCCGAGATATCGGCCCCAGGGAAGCTCCGGGTTCTGATGGCTTCCCCAGTAGTTTCTATAGGCAATATTGGGATGTCATTGGGCCTGAATTCGTCTAACTTTGTTTGCGTCTGTTACGTGGGGAAGATGACATGGCAACGGTTAACAAAGCCATTATTGTCCTTATTCCGAAGGTGCCTGACGCTTCAAACATGCGTCAATTCCGACCGATCAGTTTATGCACTGTCATTTACAAAACCATTGCCAAGGTTCTTGTGAATCGACTCAAACCTATCTTACCATCTTGTATCAGTGATGCACAAGCAGCTTTTGTTAGTGGCAGAAACATCACTGACAATATTCTGATTGCACATGAACTTGTTCATACCCTCCATACTAATAACGTTTCGATCTATCAAGGGGATGCCTTGAAGCTAGATATGGAGAAGGCATTCGATAAGGTTGAATGGTCTTTTCTTAAAGACGTGATGCTACGTATGGGATTTGCGCCCGATTGGGTACAATTACTGCTCTGTTGCGTATCAACTGTTTCATTCTCAGTCCGTCTTAATGGCGCTCTGTCCCACGAGTTCTTTCCGACTAGGGGAATCCGATAAGGCAACCCTCTCTCGCCTTTCCTCTTTTTAATATGCTCCCAAGGGCTTTCAGCGGCCCTTGAGGCTGAACAGCAAGCGGGACGACTCCTTGGATTACAGGCCAATCGACGTGGGCCGAGGATTAATCATCTGCTCTTTGCGGACAACTGTATTGTCTTCGTCCGTAATTGCCTAACGGAAATAGAGCGATTGAAGGAGATTCTTCGTTTGTATGAATCATCCTCAGGACAATCTGTCAACTTCTCTAAGTCGACTGCCTTTTGTAGCTCTTCCTGCTCAACGGACTTCTCACAAGCCCTTTAGCATACTCTTGGAATCCGTTTGGTTGATGGCCCTGGAACTTATCTGAGAGTCCCTCTTCTCGTTGGGAGGAACCGAACGGCTAGTCTTGGGTTTATTCGAGACAAAGTCAATTAACGCATGGCTAAATGGGATACTAACTTGCTTTTATATAGTGGGCGTGAAGTTCTAATAAAATCAGTGGCGCAAGCTTTGCCTCAGTACGGCATGTCGTACTATTTGCTTCCGCAAAACATTGTGGACGACGCAACACACTCAATTCGCCGTTACTGGTGGTCGGGCAGGAGTAACAAAAAAGGATGGTCAATGCTTTCCTGGAATACTATGTGTACACCCAAAACCGCCGGGGGTATGGGCTTCCGCGACTTACGAGACTTTAATATTGCTCTTCTTGAGAAGCAAATCTGGCGACTGATTCACTCGCCTGATTCCCTGCTCGCTAGAGTCCTGCGATCACGCTATTACCCCTCCGGAAATATTCTGGATGCAAAGGCTGACCAATGCGCCTCATTTGCTTGGCGAGGTATATGGCAAGCCTCGCAACACTTGCAGTCAGGCTTTTTCTGGAGGCCTGGTGTTGATAGTCGTATACGTATCCATCGTGATCATTGGGGTGGGTCAGCTGGTCTCTCCTTCTTTGGTAATTATCAGGATAATGAGGAGATACCCTTGCGCTGCGGAGATTTTATGATCCGACATCACAATTCTTGGGACGAAAATAAAGTTCGTCAATACTTTGACGAGGATGATGCTGCCAACATACTGCACGTACCAATATCCGATGTACGTCGTGATACTTTACTATGGGGTTTTCATGATACTGACATATATTCCGTACGCTCCGGCTACCTATTCTTACGTAGGCCCCCACGGCCCCTTGAGCGTCCGAGTCCACTCGGGAAGATCATTGCTAAATCTAATACACTTCCGAAAGTTCGCACCTTTGGGTGGCGGTTAGGACGGGATGCATTACCCACTGGTGACCGGCTTGCGGCTATTGGACTGGGCATGTGCCCGTTCATTCCATCGATTCTTGAAACTGCGACTCACTCATTCCAGGACTGTCCGGGCGCTATCGAGGTGCTCGGCCTTGCCGGCTTCCCCGGTGCATTTCGTGACAGCACAGCCACCTCGGTTCCCCTCTGGCTAGAACAGGGAGCTATGTTTTTATCTCGCGCACAATTTGATCTCCTTCTGACTACCTTGTAGAATCTTTGGAACAAGAGGAATGATTGGGTCCATTCTCAGCGATTACAGCCCCCTTGGCTTACTTTGATGAACTCCCAGGACCTACTTCGCGACTACTTCTCGGCCAACTCAGACAATACCACGACGTGGTAGCAGACAGAGATATCACTTTCCCAACCTGTATGGAGACCGCCACCGGCTGGATCGATCAAAATCAATGTCGATGGCGCTTTCAACCCAACTACAGGATCCGCTGGCATTGGCATTGTGGCTCGTGACGTTACTGGTGTTATCTTGCTCGGACGGGCTATTTACTTGGACGCTACCGTAGATTCTACATCAGCGGAGCTTCACGCTATTACTGATGGTGTCAAACTCGGTGCAGATGCTGGATGGCAAGGGTTTCTTCTTGAATCGGATGCGGCCCTGCTGGTCAATCGGCTACGTCACGCTGGCGAGGATGCCTCCACCCTTCAGCGGCAGATTTAGACCACTAGATCTTTCTTTGATATTGTACCTGATTTTAGTTTACTTTATGTGCCGCGCACAGCTAATGTTTTAGCTCACTATGTAGCCAATTGGGCCCTTCACTTTAAATCCTCTTTGTATTTCGGGCCGGGCTTACCCGATGCTCTGCGAACATTTGTACCGGTTATTGACCAACCCCATGATTTATAATATATTTTGGGCACTCTTTTCCCCTCTTAGGTCCTTTGCTGGGCCTGCCCAGTAAGGATTAGTGGGTTTTTTAATGAGGCCCTTTTCTCAAAAATTTTTTATCTAATGTATAATTTTTTTAGAGGTCGAGGCCCTTTGGGCCCAACATAGCCCCGCAACTGGTATTTACTATTATCAATATTGTGACTTTGAATTTATTTCAGATTTCTGCTTGATTTATTTTGGTTTGTTCCCGGTTTATTATGGTTTTATTTGAACATATTTCAGATTTTATTTCAATTTAATCAGGATTTTATGGTGATTGATTATTATTCAACTTTTGAATCTACATTATGATATCTGTTTTGGCCTTTGGGTTTCAAAGATGTAAGTTGAATTTAGGTGTTATATATATATATTGGTGTCATGAGTTACGTGGTATTAATTTAGCAAAGTAAATTATATGAATTTGGTATCATTATTTACGGCTTTATTGTGGGCTTAAAGTTTACTATTATTTTTGGGTTTGGATTGCTTCGTTTTATTTTCAAGTGCTTCAAATTTGCAGTGTTGTTATTGGGTGGCCTGTAGGTTTTGTCGATGTACAAAATATGGATTCTATTTAAAGGTATTAGTTTAAATCTATTTATTTGACTAAAAATAATATATAATTTTAAAAGAAACATAAAATTTTTAAATTAAGTAGGTCATTATTTAAATTTCTCCTAATTTTTTAATTCTTTCTAATTTTACTCCATTTAATGCATATATATTTTCACGATAAAATAAAAATTTAAATTAACATTCAGTTGGTTTAACATAGTGAGACATTTGTTTTTCCTTTATTTAAATTTCGCCTAAAAGTCCTAGTCGCTTTTTCAGTTTTCTTTCAATCACAACCGCTTGTTTTTTTTTTTGTTTAGTCGGTGACGACCAGTCTTTGTATTGGTTGTCGACTGTCGAAGATTCATATTTTTTTTTGTTTATTTGTCTTATTTTTTTCTTCATACACTTTGTTGCACTTTTTTCTGCCTTTGTGGCACGTTTTATCTGCCTTTATGGCACATTTTTGTCTCACGACACATTTCTATAGTTACTTTTGCAGGTTTTTAGTGTTCGTACGGTGATCCTCACATCGCTTGTCTCTAATCGTGTTTGTCGGTGGTCATGTAGAGTTTGATCCCCTATTTGAGTTGTTTGCCAATGTAATTTATAGCGAATCATCATTTTTGAGAATAGAAATGAAAGGTTGTGGTTCCGACTTTGAGGATTTCTTATAGTTCGTGTTTTGATAACCCCCATGGACCCTTCCTACAATGAATCACTGAGATTTTCTTTGGTGCAAAGAGAAAGTGTATGATATGAATAGTGCATTGTTTATCTTTTCATTTTAGATTTATGATTTTTTTGTTGTTCTTTTAGATGTTCTAAAATCTTTATTATTTTTTATTCTGATTTTTTTATTTATCAATAAAGTTACTTGGTAAATGCGTTAAAAACATGGTGAGATGTCAATCTCTTAAAGTCATATGTTGAATTCTGACGTTGTGAGTGAAGTAAATTAGATTAAGAGAGTTTCACACATAATGGACCTTTGCAGTATTTGACCCGAATTAGTCAACTAATAAATCACATATTGGTGGTTATACAAAGAAATTAAACTTCAACATATCATTTTTATTTATTTCAAAAGGATTATTACGTACAATCCGTTGACTATAGACTTTTTCTACAAGGAGGTTTAAAAATGCGACGAGTGTCATTCTTGTACTTATTTGATTATTATATATATTATATTTTTAAGTTATCTACTTGAGCGAGCTTAATAACTAATATTTTGTATTTTCAGTTATGTTGGCCTATACAAAGGTGGACATTGATCATAAAATTTTAAAGCTACTCCACATCCAAGATAAGGAGATTCTTATATTTATTACAATGACACTGGTCATGATCCGATCACTGCTTGTTGGAAAAAAAAAATCTTTTACAGCACCAAAGAATTGTCATAATTCTAATATATATTCTTTCTATAATTGGAGGATGGAGCATGGTTCAAATAATCAAATGGCATTTAACCAAGAGGGTAGTTGAGCTATCGACTAATATATATACTTTTAAATTTTTTTATAAAGTCTTATAAATTTAATTACACCCGTATACAAATTTTTTATAATCATTTTTTAAATCCATAAAATTATAATATGGCTAAAAAGATCATGTTTAATTTAAAAATTCTTGGTCCAAACTCTCAATTAAGTTTTCATTTAAGGCCACCTTCATGTAAGTTTCAATTTGTGCCGATATTCTCGGTCGAGTTGCAATTCACTGGTTATAACGAGTTTTAACGAGTTTCAATTTCCAGTGAAAATAAAAAAGTTTTCATTTAAGGTTAGTTTCACGCTATGTCTTTAAATTATGGACTAATTTTATTCACGTTTAATAACTGAATTCTAGTATTACTAATTACTATGTCTATCATATTAGTCAGATTATTTCATTATTTTAGTCTTCTGTTTGGACATTAACAGAGCCGGCTGTGACTTGTGAGGGGAGCATCTGAGGTAGCCTAGGGCCCTTAAATTTTAATTTTTTTTTCATATTTTTTAATTTATTAAATAATTAATTTAATGGTAAAAAATTAATTTTCTTTCCTAGTTAAATAAATCAATTAATCTAACAATGAAAATAATGTGTTTGTTAAAAATTTAATCATATTTTCATGATTTATTAAAGAAAGGCTTAACTACAAAATAAGTGTACAAACTATACTCTTTTTTATTTTTAGACACTAAAATGTTTTTTGGGTCAAAATAAGTGTCTGAAGTTTACTTTGTGGCCATTTCTAGATAACAACCGTTAAAAAATTAAAAATAAGTGCTCAAATTATGTCGCCTTTTGTTTTAGGTGTCTATTTTTTTTTTAAAAAAATTAGTGCCCAAATTATGTTGTTTTTTTTTGTTTTAGGTATCTAAAGTTTATTTTTATATAAAAAATAATAATCGATACCTCAAAATGATAACGAAATAAACTTTAGGCACCTAAAGCAAAAAAAATAAACGTGTATAGTTTGGACACTTATTTTGTAGTTAAGACTTTAAAAAAATATTATTTTAACTGTTCAAACTAATAAGATATGCTTTTGTTATATAGAGGTCAATTTTCTAGTTTTCGCTCAGGGCCCCGAAAATCTCCGAGACGGCCCTGGACATTAATATCGGCTCAAATATTAAGACCAATTTAACCAAGTGTAGCTATCAAACAAATTCTATTAGGAGTTTCGAAATTTTACTGTATGCTTGTATGAATAATAATAAAGGAATTGAAAGGAAGGGAAGATTAAAGAAATGAAGTGGTACATTTATTTATTTATTGAATAGCTAAAATCAATAAACAAAAATGAAAGGGATTGTTTAAATAGTTCTTTTAATTTGGTAAAATATGTATTTATGTAGTTTTACATTTCTCTACCCAAATAATATAATCTTGTATTGTTAATAGGAAAGCGGCATAAACTTTTTGTTTCTATAAGCGTCTTAATTTTAAGGGTTTAGAGTTTAGGTGGTTTGGGTTTAGGGGTTTAGAATTTAGGGATTATGATTAGAATTCAGGGTTTAGAAATTATGGTTTAGGTTTTACAGCGTTATGTTAGAAATTTAGGTTTTAACTTATAAACCCTAAATTCAAACCATATACCTTAAATTAAAACTACAGTCTCTAAATTCTAAACACATAAACCAAAACCCTTAAACTATAAATCATAAACTTGATCTCTAAGCCCTAAAATTAGAGCGCTTATGGAAACAAAATGTTTTCACCGCCAATGCATGGTATAATTACACTTCTTAATAATGTATCAAATAACAGTATATTCCAAAAATTTATTTTCAAAAATAAGCTTATATATATTCGATTAATTTTGTCATAATTTAAAAATATTTAACACGTCATATTTAAAATTTTTGACATTGCACCATCAACCATTTGCCACACTCTCTGCTACTGACCATTACCTCGATAATCGACAGATCTAATAGTTCGACAGACAGAATCACTTTACTATTGGACAACTGACTAATTAATCGAACATACTCGTTAGGGCCCTTATATCATTTGTTAGTAGACATGTTCACATCCCTAATTGAATTTTTAAATATAAAAAAAAACAAAAACTATTATTAAATCAAGCCACATAAGATGTCCATTTTAATTTAACATTAGAGTAACCGACTTGTAACAGAATTTTAATTGACTGATATAGCTTTTAGCAACAAAAAAAATAATTATTTGTAACAAATAAATATAATAGAGTGACTTGATGTATTTTGTCTCAAAATTCATTATAGTTGAGGCTAAATAAATGATTTAAAATTCATTATAGTTGAGGTTAAATAAATCAGATCCAAGACGCGTGGATAAAGTTAGCCTTCCCATGCCCGTGCCCCATCCCATCCCATCCCCATCACTTGTCCATCTATTTTTCAATCCCTTTATTTATTATTATTATTATTATTATTATTATTATTATTATTATTATTATTATTATTATAGTTGTCCTTCCGGTTTTTAGTGTTTCGCCTTAATTAATTCGTACCGACCCGCGTGGCATACCTCGCTTTGGTGGGTGAATCTTCCAACAAATTTTTTTTGCATACACAACGCCTCAAACCTGATACCTTGCTTAAGCGATACCAAGCTACTTATCACTTAGACCAACCCCTATTGATCTTATTATCATTTTTTAATATACTAACATAATTACATAATAATACATGTTAACATTTTCTAACATTTTGACAATATATATATATGCTCGAATTCAATTCAAGTATTATAAAATAGATGTCTATCTCATCTTTTATTATCATTACGTTCTTATTTTATTTATTACTATCATTTAACAAAGAAAAACCACAACTGTACTTATATTTGATAATAATGTTAGTAATGTTAGATGAAATCATATCTTTATACAAAAGTTATTCCGTTAAAAAAGATTTAATAGAGTTGGTAAAGTTAAGTTCTTGCATCTTGAACTTTATCGTGTATAAATTATGTGATTTTTTTTATTTAATTAGAGTTGCAGTAATTATTATAGAGTTCAATGTACATAAATTAAGTCTATTATACAATTTTATACTTTATTGATTGATTTTGATGTACTTTTAATTGTTAATATATATATATATATATATATTATTTTTATATGTTTATAAATAGGGGTGATTATTCGGAATAGAGTCAAGAAATTCAAGTTAGTTAAGTTGACAAGCACTATTTTATCATTCAAATTTTATTTGAGATTTTTTCAAGTCGAGTCAAATCGAATGTATATGTTTAAGTTTTTGTTCAAATTTTATTTTAGTTATTTATAATACTGATTGATTTCAATTTAAAAGACCATCTCCAATCATATACGATGTACGTATATATTTCTGTATATTTTTTCACTTGTGTAAAATTTGCAATGTTTTTTAATAAATCAAGGGTAAACTAAGTACAGAGTTAGTCCCCAAATTAAAAAAAATGACCAGTAAGGTCCCAAACGTTTTCGGGACGTAAACTTCTAGTCACTCAGCCGTTAAATCTAAACAGAAGGATGATCTGACACAATAAAAAATGATAAATTACTTAAATAGTCCCTAAACTATTACTTAACTTGAATTTTAACCACTAAAATAAAAATAATTTATATAATTTCACATTTAATCTTCTATATTTACAATTTTTTTTATTTCTTTCCCTTCCACTATTCCCTATCGATATAAGGCCTTCGATCTTTTCACTAACAGGTTCATTTTTCATGCTTTCAGAAGACGATGAATTGGTCGAATATCACTGAAATACATAAGATGGTTGGAGCTAGGTGGAACATGGCACTCCATGCAAAGATGTTACCTTGGTTGCTCCTCTTGGTCCATGTTCCAAAGGCAACCAATTGTTTTTGATAGGTTCAGATGGAAATGTATACCTTAGGTATAAGGACAAATCGACATGGAGATGAAAAAACTGTGGTTTCCCACATGAAGATAAAACAGAAAACTGTGACCCAAAGGTTCGTATCAAGCTATCGACCGACCACATCTACTTACTCCTGCATGCCTACATAAATAGTAATGCTAAACTGGTTTTAAAATCTCTGCAAATATGTATAGGTTGCTCCCTACCGTATTACTCTATTTTTTAATTTTGACTACCATTGTAATGTGCTTTCCCTTAGTTTTCTGGTTGACTGTTGGCTGCAAACAAGGTAGATTCTTAGAACTGTAATCATAAGTTCAGTTTTAGTGTAATAGCATCACTTATTTATGGCAAGGGCTATTACAAAGTAATCAATCCAAGACGATAATAAAAAAATAAAATAAAAAAATAACTTTAATCAAGTAAGAAGAGAAGAATTATAAAACCAGATTAAAGTTGAGGCCTGCGAAAAGCAGTTTCCTTAAGACAAATTTTGACCACTCCGCGGTGCTTGAGTTTGGTTGGTCGTTCGTCTCCCAGGATACAACAACAAGAAGATCTTCGACAGAAGCACGAACTGAAGAGATCTCGAACAAGAGCCTTGTCTTAGCCTATCACCGGTTAAAAGAAAAACGAGAGAGAAAACGATTTTTTGAGTGATTTGAAACTGAAGAGAAACATTCTTTATATAGGGGAGTGGAGGAGGAAAAATATGGAAGGTAAATATTCCGAATTAAGGTCATTGACTTTGTATCCGAGCAAAATTGGAAATAATCAATTAATGCCTTATTTAAACGAATATATTTCTTATGAATTGATTTTAATACCTTTTAATATCTGATTTAATGAAAGTCACAAAATTTTCTATTAAATTCAGAATATTCAAAAAGATATGTTGTATATAAGGAAAAATTTAATTCGAAGTGGGTAAAATATCTGCAGGTTCTAAGTGGAACCCGACCGGTCCGGACATTCGCGTCGCCCACGACGTGCGAGCGCGCCCCAACCCGAATGGGTTTGACGAGCTTCGATTTTCACCCCCTGCGCCAGCGCGCGAGGCATAGTGTTCATTCAAGTCATTTAATGACTCCCAAGTGGGTTGGTGTATTTAAACCATTTCCAAGTTTGTTATCCCACCCATGTGGGATAATGGGTTCATATTTTTCTTAACACAATTCATAACAACCTCACTTTGAGCATCAATTTCTCATTCATTTCTCAACCGTTTTGAGCATATGAGATATCGTTGTAAAGGTCTCATGGAGTAGAATATAAATTAATAAATTTATCATTCGAACATCCACTTTTACCACTAGAAAATATGGCTCAAAGTTTTCAATTTCTCACAATTTTCCAACAATCCCCCACATGAATGAAATTGATGTTTTTATCAAAATATTTTGACTCGATGTGGTGATAGGATCTACGATTGATAGTTGCATAGGATAGGTAGGTTTCCTCCTCTGAACCTTCCCTTGTGAAAGTATATTTACTTTACTAGCTAATCAGTAGACGTGATGTCATTGAACTGTTTAGTTGTTTGTGTAAACGATGATATACCACACAACTACCTTTCTAACAAGATTATTAGTTCTCATGGTTATGTCCATGTGGCCGTGGACATCGCCTGGTTCTGCAAGAGTTTAAAAGAACTATGCCCAATAGTCTCCTTGAAGCGGCCCCACTTCACTCTTACATAGGTGACTTATGTTGCTCGGTTCACCGAAGCATACAATGGTCATTAAAAGCTTTGCTTAACATATAACGCTTTTTATCAATGTTTGCATCATAGGAATGGACTTGGGAAAAAATCCCCCACAGTGATCGCACATGTCTATGTAATTAGGTTGTCTCTTTGAACCTAGATCTTGGGATCTCCAGTCAGCTAGGTAGGGTTTTCCTTCACATAGTGTCTTTAATTCCCATGGGCTTTAGTCTCATTCCTTTAGATGTTTTCTCAACTTGATCTCGATTCAATCCTTTGGTTAGTGGATCAGCAATGTTATCCTTTGATCTTACAAAGTCAATAGAGATAACTCCATTTGAGATCAGTTGTCTGACGGTGTTATGTCGACGGCGCATATGCCTTGACTTGCCGTTATACATGAAACTCTGTGCCCTAGCAATTGTTGCTTGATTGTCACAGTGTATACATACTGTGGGCACATGTTTCGACCATTCAGGGATATCCTCAAGAAATTGATGAAGCCATTATGCTTCTTCTCCAGATTTGTCTAGAGCAACAAACTCAGATTCCATTGTGGATCTGGTTATAATAGTTTGTCTTGAGGATTTCCATGACACGGCTCCTCCCCCCAAAGTGAATACATATCCACTTGTGCCTTTGGTATCTTGAATATCATATATCCAACTGGCATCAAAGTATCCTTCTAAGACAGCAGGGTCTCTGGAATAATGCAGTTCGTAGTCCCGAGTATATCTTAGATATCTCAGTATTCTCACAATTGCTTTCCAGTGATCTTTCCCTGGCTTTCTTGTGAATCTGCTCAAACTACTCACAATAAAAACGATATATGGTCTAGTGCAGCTCATGAGATACATTAAGCTGCCTATGACTCTTGCATATTCCACTTGGTGGATACTTTCCCCACGATTCTTTGATAGATGTGAACAAGGATCTAACGGAGTTAAGGCTATGCCAGAATCCTCCTTATTAAATTTCTCAAGAATCTTGTCCACGTAGTGTGACTGACTTAATATGAGACCCTCCGGTGACCTTTTGATTTAGATGCCTAGAATCGTATCGGCCAGTCCCATATCTTTCATGTCAAATTTCGAATTTAACATGTTTTTGGTACGTTTTACCATTTCATTGTTGCTTCCAACAATAAGTATGTCATCAACATATAAACATAGGATGACATATCTAATGTTTATAGTTTTGACATATATATATATTTGTCACACTCATTTATTTTGAAACCGTTAGTCATCATGACATTATCGAATTTCTCATGCCATTGTTTTGGCGCTTGTTTAAGTCCATAAAGAGACTTAACCAATCTACATACTTTACTTTCTTGACCTGAAACTACATAACCCCCAGGTTGTTCCATGTAAATTTCTTCATCAAGATCTCCATTTAGGAAAGCAGTTTTAACATCCATTTGATGTACTTCTAGATTTCGCAGAGCAGCTATTGCGAGTATCATCCTTATGGATGTTTTTCTTGATACAGGGGAAAATGTATCGAAGTAATCAAGACCTTGTTTTTGTCGGTATCCTTTGATTACCAACCTTGCCTTGTACTTATCAATTGTTCCATCTGCTTTTATTTTCCTTTTAAAAATCCATTTTGAATTTAGTGGTTTAATTCCAGGAGGAATGTCCACTAATTCCCATGTATGGTTTTGCATGATGGAATCAATTTCGCTCTTAATGGCATCTTTCCATAAGGTGTCTTCAGAGGAGCGTATAACATCACTATACGTTAGAGGTTCAACCTCCAACATAAAGGTTAAGAAATCAGATCTAAAGGATTTTTCTACCCTTGCTCGTTTGCTCCTTCTTGGCTCTATTTCATTTTCAGCCTCTTGTTGATTACTTGGAATCATTTCATCCAAAGTTTGTTCTGTTGAACTTTGATCAAGTTCCCTAGATTTATAAGGGAATGTATTTTCAAAGAATGATGCATTCTTTGATTCCATTATCGTGTTCTTATGAATCTCAGGATTTTTTTATTCATACACAAGAAATTGATAAGCATTGCTATGTTCAGCATAGCCAATAAAAATACAATCCACAGTTTTTGGACCTATTTTCATTTGTTTTGGTAATGGAGCCATTACCTTGGCAAGACACCTCCATATTTTCAAGTGTTTGTAGGAAGGCTTTCGACCTTTCCACAACTCATATGGTGTCTTATCATTTTCCTTTCGAGGAACCTTATTCAAAAGGTAATTAGCCAAAAGAACTGCTTCCCCCCACATGTTCTGTGGTAACCCGGAGCTTCCTAACAAAGCATTCATCATTTCTTTTAGAGTCCGATTTTTATGTTCGGCTACTCCATTAGATTGGGGAGAATATGATGGTGTTACTTCATGAATAATTCCATGTTGTGAACAATATTCACCAAATGGATTAACATATTCACCACCACGATCACTTCATACCACATTAATCTTTTTATTAAGTTGGTTTTCGACTTCTTACTTATAGAGTATAAATTTCTCTATAGCTTCGTCTTTGCTTTTAAGCAAATATACATAGCAATACTTTGTGCTATCATCGATGAAGGTAATAAAATATTTATTTCCTTCTTTAGTTTGAACAAATTTCAAATCATATACATCGCTATGTATTAGATCAAGTGGTTCTGTACTTCTTTCAATTGTTTGAAAAGAAGACCTTGTTAATTTTGCTTCTACACACGTTTCACATTTATGGTTATAATTAATGTGAAATGAAGGGATGTGTTCCAAGTTAATTAACCTACGTAAGGTATCATAATTAACATGTCCAAGTCTATCATGCCATAAATTAAATGATTCGAGCATGTAAGCAGAAGAAGAAGAAACTGCATTCTTATTCATTATTTTGGATTTTACAAAGATAGCATTGAGTTTCCACATTCCATTCAATACATACCCCTACCCACAAACATCCCCCCTTTTGACAGAATTAACTTCTGGGACTCAAAAACCATTCTAAAACCATGAACACTTAAAAGTGTTCCAGAAACAAGGTTTTTGCGTACGTCAGGCTCGTACAATACATTCTGCAGCTTGAGTTCTTTTCCAGAAGTCATCTTCAAGACCATTGTTCCCTTCCCTTTGATCTTGGAAGTCGCAACATTTCCCATGTAGAGCTTCTCCCCATTGTCGCAAGGTATCAACTCAGAGAAAGAGTTTTCGTCACAACATATATGGCGAGTGGCTCCAGTGTCAAGCCACCATTCCCTCGGGTTAGAGTCAACCGGGTTGACTTTAGAAATCACCGCGCATAGATCTTCATCCTCCACAGCATTGGCCTCCTTAGCTCTAGCTCTTTTCGGATGTCTGCATTCAGAGGACCTGTGCCCCATCTTGCCACAGTTGAAGCACAACCCTTTGAATTTCTCTTTTTTGGAGACTCCGCCATTAGGCCTCAGATTTGGCTTGGCCTGGTGATGTTGGGGTTGCTTACCCTTCTTGACTTCGACAACATTTGCCTTGGCCTCTTTGAAAGCAAGTTTCCTGGCATTACCTCTGTTGTCCTCTTCAATTCGAAGTCTGGTGATCAGTTCTTCCACTGACATTTCCTTCCTCTTATGCTTCAAATAATTTTTGAAGTCATTCCATCCGGGAGGCAGCTTTTTCGTGATGACAGCTACTTGAAAAGATTCACTGATAGTCATCCCTTCTGCAATAATTCCATGAATGATTAGTTGGAATTCTTTAACTTGATTTACTACTGGTTTTGAATCAACCATAGTAAAGTTAAAAAATTTGGCTACTAAAAACTTTTTAGCCCCAACATCCTCTGCTTTGTACTTATTATCCAGTGATGCCCACAGCTGTTTTGTTGTTTTGTACACATCATATACTAGATACAATGAGTCTTGCAGTCTGTTGAGGATGTAGTTTCGACACAGAAAATCATCATTGTTCCAAGATTCTGTGATACTGAAGGCGGTGAGATCATCCACCTCTCCTTATCCATCCCCTACGGCGACAACTGGGGGATCTTCCTTTAGATACTTTGTCAGATTCAGCATGGTCAGATAGAACAAAATCTTCTGTTTCCATGTCTTAAAATTTTGTCCGCAAAATTTCGACGGCTTCTCATTGTGGCTCATTGCCACTGCCGTTGCATTCAGATTCGGTATCTGTTGTTTCGGAGTCTGTGCAGGTGCAAGGACCTTAGCAGTAGAATCAACAGAATCTCCAATAGTCATCGTTTCTGTTCAAAAGAAACAAAGAGGAATTAAAATAAATTCCAATAAATAGAAAATTAATTTCTCGTTTATTACCGACAATTTCTGTAAACAGATTTGTCCAACTTTGAGATTTTAGCAAATCCGTTAAAACGGCAGGATAAATCCTGAAACCAATTTATTTGTTATCTCTATCACGATTATATCGTCTCGGATTAGAAGAAAGGTAGAAGAAGAATTTGTCTTAAGATTGTTACAAAGTAATCAATCCAAGACGATAATAAAAAAATAAAATAAAGAAATAACTTTAATCAAATAAGAAGAGAAGAATTATAAAACCAGATTAAAGTTGAGGCCTGCGAAAAGCAGTTTCCTTAAGACAAATTTCGACCACTCCGCGGTGCTTGAGTTTGGTTGGTCGTTCGTCTCCCAGGATACAACAACAAGAAGATCTTCGACAGAAGCACGAATTGGAGAGATCTCGAACAAGAGCCTTGTCTTAGCCTATCACCGGTTAAAAGAAAAACGAGAGAGAAAACGATTTTTTGAGTGATTTGCAACTGAAGAGAAGCATTCTTTATATAGGGGAGTGGAGGAGGAAAATATTGAAGGTAAATATTCCGAATTAAGGTCATTGACTTTGTATCCGAGCAAAATCGGAAATAATCAATTAATGCCTTATTTAAACGGATATATTTCTTATGAATTGATTTTAATAACTTTTAATATCCGATTTAATGAAAGTCACAAATTTTTCTATTAAATTCGGAATATTCAAAAAGATATGTTGTATATAAGGAAAAAATTTAATTCGAAGTGGGGTAAAATATCCACAGGTTCTAAATGGAACCCGACCGGTCCAAACATTCGCGTCACCTACGACGTGGAAGCGCACCCCAACCCAAATGGGTTCGACAAGCTTCAATTTGCACCCCCCCTGCGCCAGCGCACGAGGCATAGTGTTCATTCAAGTCATTCAATGACTCTCAAGTGGGTTGGTGTATTTAAACCATTCCTAAGTTTGTTATCCACCCATGTGGGATAAGGGGTTCATATTTTCCTTAACACAATTCATAACAACCTCACTTTGAGCATCAATTTCTCATTCATTTCTCAACCATTTTAGCATATGAGATCGTTGTAAAGATCTCATGGAGTAGAATATAAATTAATAAATTTATCATTCGAACATCCACCTTTACCAATAGAAAATACGGCTCAAAGTTTCCAATTTCACATATTTTTCCAACAAGCAAAAGAAATAGCTAGTGCTTGTTTAATCATCTTTAAGTAAAAAAATATACGCCTACCGGAGGTAGTGGATAATCCGTTTATCTTTTAAGTGGCTTGATAGCTGTAATAAGTGTAAATTTACGTTTGAAATGTGGTTCCTGAGATGAATAGACATATATATATATATATACTTTTTTGCAGCGTTCGACATCCATCTCCAGTGCTGATCTATTTGGTAAAGGTGCAGATCTTGACCTCTCTACAAGTGACCTCATCAACCGACTATCGTTCCAGGTCTGCTGTTTAAATTGCATAATTTCTCATCATCTTGTGTGTGTTTCATCTAGTGCAAATTATATATGGGAATTAATCTTTCCTTTGTTTTGTTAAGTTGAATTATATTTCTTTTATCATGTATGTAATATATTTTCAGGCACAACAGGATATTTCGAACCTAAGGAACATTGCCGGGGAGACAGGAAAGAAACTTAGCTCATTTGCATCGACTTTTATGTCCGATTTGCAGGATAGAATCCACTGAGGTAGAATTCTGGGTCTGAATACACATACGATTTTGAAGGTTTAGTGAAGGGAAAAGAAATAAAAAAAATTGTAAATATAGAAGATTAAATGTGAAATTATATAAATTATTTTTTTCAATGGTTAAAATACAAGTTAAGTAATGGTTTAGGGACTATTTAAGTAATTTATCATTTTTTATTGTGTCAGATCACCCTTCCGTTTAGATTTAACGGCTGAGTGACTAGAAGTTTACGTCCCAAAAACGTTTGGTACCTTACTGGTCATTTTTTAAATTTGGGGACTAATTCTGTACTTAGTATAAACATAAGTAACTTCTACAGTAGTTTACCCATAAATCAAATACCAACTAAAATTATATAATATATTTATAAATGTTATTTTCAAAGAAGATTTTGAGTATAAAGTATTTATGATAGTATAAAGGAGTCAATAAATTGATAAAAAAATAACTTGTAAAGAGTTGTAGTTGAAGATTAAATGGAATAAAATACAAAATTAAAGAACTAAATTTTAAAAAGAAAAAAGTTGGTATTAAAAAAGAAAAATTTAAGTTACGCATGTATTTTTACCGTGGTTGATGAGTATATGTATATGATTTAGATTTAGTCAAAAATATACCTTAACAAAATATCAACTCCAGGAGCAAAGTATACATCGTAACAGAATATTAGTCTAGGGACAAAATATGTATACCTAAAAAAGCCCTCTATTATCTACATACATATTCCAAAAGCATAGTCGAGTTTATTTATTTATTTTTTGAATAATATTAATGCAAGTATAAAATAATATTTGTTTATATTTTTTAATTTTTTAATAAAATATATAAATTTTGTTAACGAAATTATTTCCAATTATTTTAAATTTATATCTCCTAAGATGAATATCATCATCTATTCTATAGAAGCATCTATTAGATTAGAGATATTTTAAATTTAATATTTATAATTTTTGCAGCAATCATATAGTAGTTCTCGATCACAGCCGGACACACACTGGGCATGCCAACTAAGGCTTCATTTCAAATCAATTCCGGTAAGAGTCAATACCAACCTAACAATCATAGAGAAATTCCACCCAAGTAGATCTGACAAACTTGGCCCGAGACCCGAAACCCGAACCGAATTATTCGAACTGAAACCCGATTTTGACTCGAACATGATGATTCGAAGTTGACCCGAAACCCGAACCGAACCGAACCGAATCGAACCGAACCGAACCGAAATTTTTTGTTGAACCGAAATGGACCCGAACCGAAATAGACCCGAACCGAATAGACCCGAACCGAATGGACCCGAACCGAAAACTGAACCGAAAGCTGAACCGAATATCGACCCGATTTTAACCCGATTTTGACCCGAATATCTATTGTTAACAATATAATAAATAATAAAATGAAGTACATAAATTTGAGATCTTGGTGACCAATTTTATAATTTCATCATAAAATATAGCATAAAATTAAAATTGTAGACTAAATTGACAATTTGGAAGTGGAGAAATTTGAGAGTCCAATGATCAATTTTGTAATTATACCATATAAATAAATAGGGGTCAATTTTGGCTAAAAATTAAAATTTTGAAATTAAAATGAACGAAAATATCAATATATTAAATTAATAGACTAAATTACAAAGATTAGTCAATTTCAACTAAAAATAAATTTTTAGAGACTAAATATCACTACGGGGAGGGGATTTCTATATCCGAAGTCTAAACCGTGGGAATACTTGTGACTAAATTAAATTAAACTAAAACTTAAAGTTGACTAAAATGTAACATTTTAAATGCAACATGACCTAAAAAGTAATTAATCTCTAGCTTAAAAAATTGGTGGCTTATTTCCCTACAAAATTTTGTCTTTTCTCTCTCTATTTTTTCCAATTGTCTTTTTTTTTTTTCAATCTAGCTTAAAAAATTGGTGGCTTATTTCCCTCCAAAATTTTGTTTTTTCCCTCTCTATTTTTACCAATTGTCTTTCTATTTTTCTTGATTTAATTGAGTTTCAATTTAGATTAATTTAATTGAAATTTCACATTTAGTTTTAAAATTATTTTAATTATGTCCGTGATTTATGCTTTTAGATTTTAGTTAATTCAATTAGATCCTAAGTTTAATAAATTAATTCATTTCAGACATTATTATTATTATTATTATTATTATTATTATTATTATTATTATTATTATTATTATTATTATTATTATTATTATTATTATAAACTTTGATTCAATATAATTATACAAAAAAAATTATATGGATACATGAAGCTTTGATTTAAATATTTAATCAAATTCAAATGCATAGATTGACAAGTTGAATCAGAATTAATCTCATACACCAATAACTCTAAACTGAACCATAAATACTAAACCTCAAACCTTTAACCCAACTCAAATCAAATTGACCCAAAAATTTAAATGTTGACCGACCCGAAATTGACCCGGAATTGACCCGATTTTAACCCGAACCGAAAGCGACCCGAACGACCCGATTTTGACCCGAACCGAAAGCGACCGATCCGATATTGACCCGACCCGAAAACAACCGATCCGATTTTGACCCGATCCAATACCCGAACCGAATCCGACTCATCACAGACCCGAATTAGACCTGAACCTGAACTGAACCGACCCGAACCGAATCTAAACCGATTCTAGATAGACCCGAAATGACCCGAACCCGAACCCGAACCGAATGACCCGATTGCCACCTCTACACCCAAGTGCCATGCATAAAACAAACCAAACTTTCCAATTTTCTTTAAAAAAAAACACCAAACTTTCCAATTTCAATTCTCATAGATTTAGAAAATAAACATACTTGACCGACTGATCAAGCTGTTCATCATTATTTTTTTTATATTTTCTTAGGTCATAAATTCTAAATCTATTAAGAAACTTCTTCCCTCTAGGCAGAGATATGATTAAAATTAAAATTTGTAAAAACTATATATATTTTATTGATATATTTAAAAATATAGATTTAAATACATTAAAAATATAATTATTTTAATCTAAAAATTTGAGATTCAATATGTCTAAGTCAATTGAACTATAAAATAAAATTGAAATATTTGAGTTCATAATTGACTTCAAATTTGAATTCAACCATTAATAAAAGCTCTCTCTCTATATATATATATATGAATGTGAGCTCACATGGGCATAGTAACTTCTCATCACCCCTCAAGCAACTCCCTATAGCTTTCAAACTGTTAATATTTTTTATTTAGTCTTCGACATTTAATTCATTAGTCAATTAATTCAGATCGAATTTTATAGAGTTCAAATATGGAGCAATTTTCTTAATTTAATTTTCTCTATTCACAATAATAAGATTTGAATTTATAATATTGCTTAATGAACCTAACACCTCATCCTGTTAGATTAACCTATTGTTGGTTGTTCAAACTATCGATTTTTTGATAAATTTTAATCCTAATCCTAATTCTAATCATAATCATAATCCTACTTAGAGGAGAGGAGAAAAAAAGACTCTAAAAGAAAGAATGAAAATGCTCTTAGTGGTTATAGAATCTACTACTTAAAAAATATGAAGAAATAAAGATGAGTAACTTAACACACCGACCAAATTTAGTTATTGATATTTTAAGTAAGCAGTATCTTCGCTGAAACTACACAACGTAATTAATAAGCCTAAAGTGAAGCCAAAAATCTTGTAATAATCCCATATTATTAAATTATAAAACACATGGAAATGTAAGGGTGTTTTTGTGATTCCAAAGGAAGAGGGACAGGTGTAAGAAACCCAAAGCGAGTAGCATCCATAAAGACCGCAACATGTCCATGAATCTCATGTAATAAAAACTCATGCTCCATCTATGGCAGATCCAGTTCATTGCTTTAACTCGTAAGTAAAGAAGAATAAACAAAAAAACCAGAAAAAATGAGAGCAACCAACCACTTGATAGGGTTACTAAACTTCATGACATTTCTGCTGTCAATAGCCATCTTAGGCGGCGGAATATGGCTGAGCAGCCGAGCCAACAGTACAGACTGTCTCAAGTTCCTACAGTGGCCGTTGATAGTGATAGGAGCCTCGATCATGGTGGTTTCCCTGGCGGGTTTCGCCGGCGCGTGTTACAGGAACACCTTCTTGATGTGGCTTTACCTCTTCGTGATGTTCTTCATCATCGCGGCGCTCATCGGGTTCATAATCTTCGCTTACGCCGTCACCGACAAAGGGTCGGGGCGGCCGGTGATGAACAAGGGTTACCTGGAGTATTACTTGCCGGATTACTCGGGTTGGCTGAGGGACCGGGTGGTGGACGAGGGGTATTGGGCTAAGATAAGCTCCTGCATAAGGGATTCCAAAACTTGTAGCAGGATGGGAAGATCCTTTAATGGCGTCCCTGAAACTTATGACATGTTCTCCATGAGGAAGCTTTCTCATATTCAGGTACGCCAATATTGTGTATTTACTATTTACTGATTTCATCCTGAGTAGATCCATTTTAAGGTACAGATTTTCTTATTAAATCAAGAAAAATATTTAATTCGAAATAATTTGAGTTCGAATCTAATAAAACTAGGATATGAAATTGGCTCTCTAGATTTTCGGTTGGTCGGTTGGACCACTGGAATTTTGTCAAATCTTTTCAGTCCCAAGTGTTTCAATCCCTATCATTTTACGAAAATTCTTTTAATTCATATTTACTTTAATTAATTTAAAGTTTATCCTCAAATTACAGTCTTGATATATGTAGTTTTATTCTGAAATTATATATTTTTTGTAAATCCCAATTTTGATAATGATATAAAATAGGGTGGACCACAATGGACGGTGGGCTCATTTGACAAACCCAATAATTATGTCTCACCACTCCATCTCAATATCACAAATGGGCAAATCTTGTTTTAATTTTGAAATTTCTAAAGAAAAAATGTCGGTATTAGGAAATAAATATGATAATAAATATTTTGGTGTAATTTATTTAATTACAATTTTAGTTTTTAAAAAACGTTCACGTCCCGAATTTAAGTCGCTCAATATATATATATATATGAAATAAATGCGCGTCATACTTTATTGTTATTTTATGTTTTGAATTAAATTTAAAAGTGAAAATTTATTTTTAAATAATATAATCAAATTAAAAATTTGTAAAAGTTGGATGAATGCAAATCATGTCTACTAGGGGTCAAAGTAGGGTTAGTTCAATTATGCAATATACTAAATTGATTGCCTTTTTGTAGGCACATCACCTTTTCTTTTTATAATTATTTTATTTTTATCTGAATCCTAACTAAATAAAGTATGAAAAGATGAAGGAAAGAAATAAAGGAAAAGTGGGAATCAATTGCATTTTCTTGGATGCCAAACAGAGACTTCATTAATTATGGAATGATTCCCGCTATACTCCTTCAAGTCTTCACATGCATACAAACCTTTTTTGGTGGGTGGTGGGTAGGGATGGGCACGGAACCCGAACTCGACGTGTTCCGACCTGGCCTGATCGGGTCGGGTATTTTTATGAAAAAATTGGATTCGGGTTCGGGTCGGGTTTTTGTGTAGGGTGAGGTCGGGTCGGGTTCGGGTTTTAGGGTAAAAAAATTCTACCTGACCCGATTCGGGACTAATAGTGTAATTTTCCCCTAATTTTTTTAGAGATATTTGTAATAATACTCTTTTTTTTATATTTTTATAATTAGGTCCTTAAAATTGATTTTTTTATTTACAATTTAGTACTTAAATTTATTATTTTTTACAATTAAGTCTCTTAAAATTATTTTTTTTACAATTTAGTCCCTAAAATTGATTTTTTTATATAGGTCGGGTCGGAGTCGGGTTTAAGGTATTTATTTTCGGGTCGGGTCGGGTCAGGTATTTAAAAAATATGGTCGGGTCGGGTTCGGTTTTAGGGTTACTATTTTCGGGTTGGGTTCGGGTGGGCCAAAAACCCGGCCCGACCCGACCCGTGCCCATCTCTAGTGGTGGGGGATTGTTTAGTAAAATCACTTTGTAGTTACATTGATGTTATACGTGTATAGAATATAAATCCTAAAATAAAATACTATCATATGTATGTATGTATTAACTAATGCTGCCAGAAATTTTTAATTGTAGTCCGGTTGCTGCAAGCCACCTACTGATTGTGGCTATGTCTACATCAACGAGACTCTATGGAACCCCGGCGGCGGGCTGATTGGGTCTGACCTTGACTGCTCGCGGTGGAGCAACGACCAGCAGATGTTGTGCTACCAATGTGACTCGTGTAAAGCCGGCGTGCTCGGAAGCCTCAAGAAAAGTTGGAGGAAAGTCTCGGTTATCAACATCGTGGTGCTTATCCTCCTCGTCATCTTTTACGTCATCGGCTGTGCTGCTTTCCGAAACAATAAGAAGATCGATAACGACGAACCGTATGGCGAGGCGAGGATGACAAAGGCACAACCAAGTCGGATCCACCTATAGAAAAGATGGTTACAATTAAAGACATGTAATGGAAGCTTTACTTTTGTTGAGGATATATGTAATGTTTTAGGGGTTTTGTATACCGTTTTAGGTCTGGTTTGTGTAAGAAACAATTGGAACTTTGAATTTGGTTTGGTTTTTGTTTTATCCTCCGGTGAGAAGGGCGATTTAATGATTTAAGAGTCTCGTATAATTTCTTAAAACGAAACCTTGCGATTTAATGATTTAAGAGTCTCCTTTAACTTAAAAATAAATAAATATTTTTTGACATGATAAACGTGTGATATGTTTTAAGCAATTTTGATAGGCTAGCGAGAGCTAAGGTTTTGATATTTTGCGGGTACAGTATCATTGTAATAAAACATAAAGTTTAATTGTTATTTTGTAGTTTAATTATCATTTTATTTTTTTTAAGAATAGTTTAGTGACTATTTGGATACTTTGCCCAAAATAATTTTCCAATTGTTCTATGATTAATCTTTAATATAATACAACGATTCTACTTTTAGGGTAACCTAATTAAATAGTCACCAAACTTTTAGGATAAATTTATTTTAGTCACCACATTTTTAAAATATTCGATAAAGTTGCTTAATTTTTAGTTTGATTTCGACACGGACCCTCTCATCACCTTCTGTTAGAAGTTAGTTTTCGTTTTTCCTTAATAAAATGGGTAAACTACACCAATCACCACTCAACTTTCTTCTCACACCTATTTTGGTCACTAGAGTTTAACAATTTTTAGTTTAATAACTTAACTTTTGAATTGTTCATATTTAGGCCACCCTCAAATGACATGGTTATACAAATAGAAAAATTCGATTAAACCTTAAAAAATTCGAGTAATGCTTTTTTTGCTTTGCTTATTAAATTTACCATATATGATATTTTAATAAGCAAAGTAAAAAAATATTACTCGAATCAAATATTCCAATTAACTGGTCAATCAAGTACCCATTTTTTAATTTGTATAAACATGCCATTTGAGAGTGGCCAAAATATGGACAATTCAAAAGTTAAGTTATTAAATTGAAAATTTTTAAACTTCAGCGACCGAAATAAGAGTGAGAAGAAAGTTGAGTGATGATTGGTGTAGTTTACCCATTTTTTATTAAGGAAAAACGAAAACTAACGTAAGCTTCTAACGGAAGGTAACGAGAGGGACCATATTGAAAGCGAACTAAAAGTTCGGTGACTATATTAAAATCAAACTAAAAAATAAGTGACCTTATCAAATATTTTAAAAGCACAGTGACTAAAATAAATCTAGCCTAAAAATTTGGGGACCATTTATATAGTTTACCCTTACTTTTACTGCCTATCATTATTTTAAGCAACAATATTTTACCAAAGGTTTTTTTATAGAAATTTATTAGTCTCGTTTTTATTTTTTAAATAAGGGAAAACTACACCGGTGGTCCCCAAACTATTACCATTTCCCTGTTTTGGTCCCAAACTATGTTTTTCGGCAAAACCGTCCCTTCTATTACATAGTTCTCCTGTTTTGGTCCCCCGACGTTAAATATCTAATGGTTTTGCTGACGTGGAATTTTTTAAATATATTTTTAATCATTTCTCTCTCCTCCTATATTATTTTTATTTAAATTTATTCACCCAATCATGTGGTGCCACGTGGCATTACCATATTGGTTTCTATAATTTCTCTCTCCTCCTATAACTGTTTTCCTATGATTTCTTCTTGCCGGAGATACTTTGGCCATCGAAAATCCAAAAGTTAAAACCAAGCTGGTTCAACAATAATGGCGGTGGCAATTCCTGTTCTGCTTCTTGTCTAAGGTTTCATTCGAGATGGGTGGCAACAAAGGAGATATGACCAAGAAGCAAAATCAACCGCATCTCCCATCTTCTCCTCCCCTTGAGGAATCGTCAGAATCAAGGCAAAGGCATCTACGGTAACCATCAGCCGGACCTCTTTTCATATTTGCGCCTCTATATGTTCTAACTGTTGCAATTTCTTCTCCCTTTGAACCACAATTTGAGTTAGCCAATCCCAAGAGACCGCGATATAACAGTAGTGGCCAATGGAAACTCATCGACGAGTCAACTTCACCAGCCACAAACCCCATAAACCTTCAAACTCAAGCTTCCTCCCTGAATAAAGTTAAATAAAAATAATATAAGAGGAGAGAGAAATGATTAAAAAAATATTTAAAAATGCCATGTCAGCAAAATCGTTAGCTATTTAATGTCGGGGGACCAAAATAGGAGAACTATGTAACAGAATGGATGATTTTGCCGAAAAACATAGTTTGGGGACCAAAATAGGAAAACTGTAATAGTTTGGGGACCACCGGTGTAGTTTTTCCTTTAAATAATAATTTTTCGTTATTTTATTTGAAAACTATATAAAAGTACTTACAAACAGCCGTGGTGGAACTTTGTGTGGTGCAACCTAGCCATTCCGAGTGTGGAACTCTTTGTGTGGAAATTAATCCTAGACATAATCTTTGTTCGAGCCGAACTGGTTATGAGAAATTGTTTGCTCCAGCAAGCTGCTTGGTGCCCCTTCTATGGTGAAGCTGAGGAGACGATTTCACACCTTTTCTATTACTGTAAAATTGTTTGGAGAATTTGGCAAAGATGGATAGAGATTTGGAATGCGAGATTTATCATGCCAGAGAATATTAAAGATGTGCTTCTTCAATTGGCTCAAATTCCCAAGTTGGCTATTAACAACCAGGTTTGGAACCTTAGCTTTTTTAGTACTGCGTGGTCCATTTGGAAATGTAGAAATGATATAGTGTTTAAAGGAGTAATGTTTGATGAGCGGATTTTCTTTGATTAAATGATCTTGCATCTGTGTTGGTGGTGCAAAGTAAAGTGTCCTGACTTAGGTTGGTCGGTAACAGATATAATGAGGTGTTCTAGTTGGCTTCGCTGTTTCAAGCCGAAAAGCAAGTGTGTGGTGTAGAGTTGTTGGAGGCCTCCTGGAACAAGCTGTGTCAAGTTCAACACCGATGGGGCCGGTAGAGGTAGTTTTGGAGAGGCCGAAATTGGTGGCTACCTCTCCAATGAGCAGTCTCAATTCTTAATCATGTTCTCATTGTCTATCGGTTGTGCAGACGCAACCACAATTGAGATTAGAGCACTTCTAGAAGCCTTAAAATTGTTTAGAGCATCGAAATGGTGTAACAGATTCAAGCTGGTGGTAGAGAGCGACTGTGAACTTGTCATCCAGTGGTTGGGGTGCCCAATCACTGCCCCACTGGTCTTCAAGCCGTTAATTCAGTTGTGCCTTGATACCTTCCAAATTTCCCAAGGGAGTGCAATAAGGTGGCGGACAAGCTTGGTAGAAGTGGCATCGCTAGGTTAGATGATCTTGTCCTCGTTTTCGACAATTAATCGACAGTGGCTGCTTGGTGAATATTTTTGCATGGTCTCCGCTGTCGGTTTTAGTGTCTTTTTTATGGTGACTGATGCAGTCGTTATGGGTTCGAATTGTGGTTGGGTAATGTAATGGTAACAATACGTCGTACTCTTTTTCCTCCAACTAAGTCTAGGGTGGTTTTTTAATGAGGCACATATTATTATTATCGGTTTAGATTTTAACACAACTTTATCTTAAAAAAAAAAGTACAAAAAATATAAAAACATTCCTAAAATAATATTAAAGTTTAGATATACCAAAGGTTTTGTATTGTTTTAAAATTAAAAATTTAGTCCCTATATTATATTTTTACGAAATTAGGTCATGTACTTTCTTAATTTTTATTTAATTTTATCATTAATTGATGATTATGAACCTGACAGCTATAAAAAAAGTAAAATAACTTTTTTTAATAATTTATATATATCAATTTTATCAATTTGACCCTTAAAAAGTTATAAAAGTATATGATTGAAAAATTATACACTTTGTAAACAAAGCGATTGAACCCATGTCTCCTTGGATGAACATCATCCGCTTTTTCACTGGTACACTTGTTGGGTTCTGTTGGATTTTGTAGCACGCTCGAATCGATCTTCTGAAACCGCCAAGAGGGTTGAATTGAACTCCCGAAAGAATTGGCTAAAATCGATAAAAATAGTAGACAATTTGCACGGTGGATTTAGATTGGTTCGACTTTCTAACCAAAGTCTACATCCACTACATTAGCACACCATTAAGGATTTCCCAATTCACTCAACAATGAATTCGTCCCCTTTTCCCGGTTTAGGAGGAAACCGTTACAACCCTATCTTTTGGACTTGGCTAAGATAGAACCAACTCTAGTTTTTCTCTCAAGGCTAAACTAGAACCTCTAATTTTACAAGGGATTTATTTGGGTAAACTAAATACCTCACAATGTTGGTGTTTACACGATTTAAGCTCACAAGAGTGTATAAAGAATTTACAATAAAGCACTCTTTAAAAACTACGTACAAGAGAATAGTAAAATAAAGATTTAGACTCTAATTCTCTTGATCATGTTGCTTGGATGTAGTCTCTCACTTTCTTCCAGCGTTCCAGCCTTCAATTTGTAGTCCCAATTGAGTTTGTGGTCGTTACTAGCCGTTAGGGATGTTTTGGAGCCGTTGGGGTTTTTAATTCCCATATTAATTGCAGTTATGGTGCCTACCGTATCGGTACACAAGTACCCGTATCGGTACGCCCTTCTTCAGAACTACCTGTTGGGCTCTTGCCAGTCTATGCGTATCGATACGCTAGGGAGCGTATCAGTACGGTCTGCACTTTAAAAGACCGTTGGGAAATAGCCGTTGGGAGTTGTTAAAGTAGGGATTGGTACGCTTTAAAGGCGTATCGGTACGACCCCTCTCCGTACCGATACAGGCAAGCCTGTATCGGTACAGGTTTTGGAAGAACCAAATTTGGAGTAAAAAGGTATCGATACGGGGTATAACGTATCGGTACGGTAG
This sequence comes from Hibiscus tridactylites, assembly GCA_958450335.1. Lineage (NCBI taxonomy): Eukaryota > Viridiplantae > Streptophyta > Magnoliopsida > Malvales > Malvaceae > Hibiscus > Hibiscus tridactylites. The sequence continues at coordinate 17,887,545 of OY288289.1, read as the reverse complement.
TGTTGGAAAGCCAGGTTTGACTACTTTAAAGCATTCCAAACTTTGCCAAAAACCTTTTTAAATACCTCAAACATATTTTCAAGTTGTTTGGACTAAAAGATATGTTTTAAATTCTTTTCAAATTAGTCCAAAACATTTTTCAATTATTATATCAAAACACATAGTTCTTCAATCTCCCCCTTTTTGGTATAATAAAACCAACTTGAAATTTTTTTTGGGATTCTCCCCCTTCAAGTTTAAAATTTGAATAAGAGATGAAAAATTTAAAAGTAAGTAAAGCTCCCTCTTATTCGTTTGAAAATGCAATTTTTCAAAATTAATTTTGATACCAATTGTTGGGTTTTGTAGCACGCTCGAATCGATCACCGAAACCGTCAATGAGGGTTGTAAATGTTTGGTGGTTGAATTGGCTAAAATCGAAATAAAGATAGACAAGTGACACAATGATTTTAGAGTGGTTCTACCTTCTAACAAGCACCTGCATCCACAACCTTAGCACACCACTAAGGATTTCCCAATTCACTCAACAATGAATTTGTACCCTTTTCCCGGTTTAGGAGAAAATCGTTACAACCCTATCTTTTAGACTTGGCTAAGATAAAACTAACTCTAGTTTTTCTCTCAAGGCTAAACTAGAACCTCTCCTTTTACAAGGGATTTGTTTGGGTAAACTAAATACCTCAAGAGGTTGTTGTTTACACAATTTAAGCTCACAAGAGTGTACAAAGAATTTACAATAAAGCACTCTTCTTAGACTATGTACAAGAGAAAGGTAATATAAAGATTTAGACACTATTTCTCTTGATCGTGTTGATTGGATGTAGTCTCTATCCTTCTTCAAGTGTTCCAGCCTTCAATTTATAGTCCCAATTGAGTTTGTGGCCGTTAGGGATGTTTTGGAGCCGTTGGGGTCTTTATTTCCCACATTAATTGCAGTTCTGGTGCCTATTGTATCGGTACACGGGTACTCGTATCGGTACACCCTTCTTCAAAACTATCTGTTGGGCTCTTTCCAGCATATGCGTATCGATACGCTAGGGAGCGTATAGGTACGGTCTGCACTTTAAAAGACCGTTGGGAAATAGCCGTTGGGGGTTGTTAAAGCAGGGATTAGTACGCTTTAAAGGCGTATCGGTACAACCCCTCTCCGTATCGATATGGGCAAGCTTGTTTCAGTACAAGTTTTGGCAGAATCAAATCTGGAGTAAAAATGTATCGATACGAGTTATACCGTATCCCTACGATAGTGCTTCAAAGCCAGGTTTGATTACTTTAAAGCATTCCAAACTTTGCCAAAAACCTATTTAAATACCTTAAACATGTTTTCAAGTTGTTTGGACTTAAAGACATGTTTTAAATTCTTTTCAAATTAATCCATAACATTTTTCAATTATTATATCAAAACACCTAGTTCTTCAATCTCCCCCTTTTTGATATAATAAAACCAACTTGTAAAATTGTTTGGGATTCTCCCCCTTCAAGTTTAAAAATTTGAATAAGAGATGAAAAATTTAAAAGCAAGTAAAGCTCCCCCTTATTCATTTGAAAATGTAATTTTTCAACATTAATTCTGATATCAATTGTTGGGTTTTGCAGCGCGCTCGAATATATAACCGAAACCGTCAAGGAGGATTGTAAATGTTTGGTGGTTGAATTGGCTAAAATCGAAATAAAGGTAGTGATACAATGATTTTAGAGTGATTCGACCTTCTAACAAGCACCTACATCCACTACCTTAGCACACCACTAAGGATTTCCCAATTCACTCAACAATGAATTCTTACCCTTTTCCCAGTTTAGGAGGAAACCGTTACAACCCTATCTTTTGGACTTGGCTAAGATAAAACCAACTCTAGTTTTCCTCTGAAGGATAAACTAGAACCTCTCCTTTTAAAAGGGATTTGTTTGGGTAAACTAAATACCTCACAAGGTTGGTGTTTACACAATTTAAGCTCACAAGAGTGTACAATGAATTTACAATAAATCACTCTTCTTAGACTATGTACAAGAGAAAGGTAAAATAAAGATTTAGACTCTATTTCTCTTGATCATGTTGTTTGGATGTAGTCTCTAACCTTCTTCAAGTGTTCTAGCCTTCAATTTATAGTCCCAATTGAGTTTGTGGCCGTTAGGGATGTTTTAGAGTCCTTGAGGTCTTTATTTCCCACATTAATTACACATGTAGCGCCTACTGTATTGGTACACGGGTACCCGTATCGGTATGCTCTTCTTTAGAACTAGTTGTTTGGCTCTTGCCAGCCTATGTGTATCGATACGCTAGGGAGCGTATCGATACAGTCTACACTTTAAAAGACCATTGGGAAAAAGCCGTTGGGGGTTGTTAAAGTAGGGATCAGTACGCTTTAAAGGCGTATCGATACAACCCCTCTCCGTACCGATATGGGCAAGTTTGTATCGGTACAAGTTTTGGCATAATCAAATCTGGAGTAAAAATGTATCAATACGGGGTATACCGTATCGGTACGGTAGTGCTGAAAAGCCAGGTTTGATTACTTTAAAGCATTCCAAATTTGCCAAAAACCTTTTTAAATACCTCAAACATATTTTCAAGTTGTTTGGACTTAAAGACATGTTTTAAATTCTTTTCAAATTAGTCTAAAACATTTTTCAATTATTATATCAAAACACCTAGTTTTTCAATCTCTCCCTTTCTGATATAATAAAACCAACTTGAAAAATTGTTTGGGATTCTCCCCCTTCAAGTTTAAAAATTTGAATAAGAGATGAAAAATTTAAAAGTAAGTAAAGCTTCCCCTTATACATTTGAAAATGTAGTTTTTCAATGTTAATTCTCCCCCTTTTTGTTATATCAAAAAGAATTTAAATGACTTTAAGTTAAAAATAACTTAGGAGGTTACTAAAAATTGACACAAATAATAATTTTGATTTTAAAATGGCTCCCCCTTACTCATTGCATCATATTAGGCTTAACAAATAATCCAAGACTTTAAACAAAAGTTAGATAACCAAATGTATTGTTGAGTGAATCGTAGAATCGATTTAAGCCAAGAGAGGGTGAATTGGATTTTTAGAAATTTTGGTGGTGGAGTGGAAAATAAAAATTTGCTAGACAAGAGATTTAGAGTGGTTCAAGTTCCAATTGAACTCTACATCCACTACCTTAGCTTCACTAAGGATTTTCCAACAACTCCACTAGTTGATCTTTCCCTTTTCTAGGCTTAGGAGGAAACCTTTACAAACTGGTCAATTTTTCTACCCAAAAATTGACCCAATCCTCACTCAAAGATTACAGAGAAGATTAAGGCTAATAGCTAGTATCTCTCAATACAAATGTAGCCCCTTTTACAAGCACTCAACCCAATTGAACAAATAAGATTGGAATTACAAGATTTTACAATTGAGGTTTACAAGAAAATATGGAATTTTAGGACAAATGCTTGAATTTGATGTTTGGGTATTTCTTTTAGGATAAATAGTTGTTGCTGGTGCTTTTAGAAGTCCCTTTTATACCTTCTCATTGAATTCTAGCAATTGGGGTTGTTGCTTTCATTATTATAGCCGTTGGGATGTTATCTTCCCTCCATAAATGCAGTCTGCAACTACTCGTTTCGAAACACCCAACCTTGTCTCAAAACAGACCAAAATAGAAATAGTCGTTGGGATGTAAAAAATAGGCCATACTGAAACAGACACGAACTTTTTGATACGCTAAGAGCCTGTTCCGAAACGTGTTGAAGCTCGTTTCAAAACATTTTGCCACTATCAAAACCAGTATCGAAACGGCTTAAAAGCGTTTCGATACGCTTTAATTATATTTAAAAAATTAGTTAAAAGTTCAACGATCATATTTTGAAACCAAGTTTGAAAGTCGTTTCGGAACGTTTGAGGTCGTTTTGATACAGTCGTATCGAAACGGTTCAAACCATTCTGTTGTTCTTCATCTGTTTCGAAACACAAAGACCTGTTTCGATACACCTGTATCGAAACGGGAAGGCTGGTTCCAAAACAAAGGTTAACAGTTTCAAAACTTTCTGAAACGCCCAAAGGCCATTCCGAAACGGGGACTCGAAAATCATTGTTTTGACTTGGTAAACACTTAGAATTTTTTTTGATAAGTTTAAGTTTTGACTTGAACATTTTTCTTTAAACACATAGAGAGGTTTTGAGAACTTAAAAATTCATTTTCTCCTTTTCAATTTAGTCCTTAAATCCTTTGTTATATCAAAATCAATTCATTAGTTTTACAAGTATAAAATAAAAGTATTAAGCTTAGAGGTTACCCAATCTTCTTCTCATGTTTGATTTGAGCATCTTTTATTTTTCTTTGCTTGCCATTGCTCCAACACATCTACAAAAGACATTCACTTGATTTTTGGTATCCAAATTGCTTTGGATCAATTTACGTTAGTCACAATGTCATTAGTTCCCTCAGGAACCCATACTTGTCTAATCCTATAAGATTTTCTCTTCCTAATAGGACAAACATGTAAGGAATGACCATGATAATGGCAATGTGAGCATTTTTGCCATTATGTGACAAGATGAATTATTAAAAAATGATTTCTTTTTCTTTTGTTAAGCTTTCAAGCTTAACTTTCAAATCAAGATTTTCTTTTTCTAAAACATCTTTACTTGTTTTTGAAAACTCTTAATCATTTTTCAAAATTTCATTTTAGTTTTCAAAATCCAATATTGTTTTCAAAAGAAAATCATTTTCAAATTCAAGTTTTGAAATCATTTTCTTAAATTTGGAATTCATGGTCTCAAATTCCAAAAATAATTCATCGAAAGCATCTTGCAACTCATCGAAAGAGTAAGAATAAATCTCACTTGCGTTATAAGATACCTTAGGCTCATCGAGAGCCAAAATACCATCCACCTTTGGATTGGAGAGAAGATTTGCACATAATTGATCATCATATTTCTTTGCTCCCTTCTTGTTGCCATAAAGCTTCTCAAGTTTTCCCATAATTCTTTGGCACTATTGCATGTGGAGATCTTCTTGGAAGCTTTTTCGTTAAGGCCACAATAGAGAATGTGCATCACCTTGGTGTTTAGTTTTGCCTTCGTCTCGTTGGTACTCCTTTGCCTTTTCTTCTTTTTCGAAGCTTCCAAAAACCCATCTTCAATGATGTCCCAAACCTTATAGTTTTGAGACTTGATGAAGAATTTCATGATATCTTCCCATTGGAAGTATGCTTCTCCTTCGAAGAGTGGAGGACACGAGATAGAGCGGCCTTCTTCAAATCTTGCCATTTTCTTGAACATTGGACTTCGAGCAATTGATCTTTACTCCCGGATATTAGTCCTTCGATGGAGATGAGACTCTGATACCAATTATTGGACTTTGTAGCACGCTCGAATCGATCTTCTGAAACCGCCAAGAGGGTTGAATTGAACTATCAAAAGAATTGGCTAAAACTGATAAAAATAGTAGACAATTTGCACGATAATTTTAGAGTGGTTCGACTTTCTAACCAAAGTCTACATCCACTACCTTAGCACACCACTAAGGATTTCCCAAATCACTCAACAATGAATTCATCCCTTTTTCCCGGTTTAGGAGGAAACCGTTACAACTCTATCTTTAGGACTTGCTAAGATAGAACCAACTCTAGTTTTTCTCCCAAGTCAAAACTAGAACATCTCATTTTATAAGGGATTTGTTTGGGTAAACTAAATATCTCACAAAGTTGGTGTTTACACAATTTAAGCTCACAAGAGTGTACAAAGAATTTACAATAAAGCACTCTCTAAAGACTATGTACACGAGAATAGTAAAATAAAGTTTTAGACTCTAATTCTCTTGATCATGTTGCTTTGATGTAGTCTGTTAAGTGGATCAATGGATTGATCAAAGCCAAGAGAGTGGTGAATTGGATTTTTAAAATTTGTTGTGGAAAGTAGAATGACTAAAAATGAAGAACAAAGAATTTTAGAGTGTTTCAAGTTCCAAATGAACTCTACATCCACTACCTTAGCTACCACTAAGGATTTTCCAACAATACACTAATTTCTCTTCCCATTTTCAAGGCTTAGGAGGTACCCTTTACAATACCGGTCAAATTTTCTACACAAAATTTGACCAAACCCTTACAAGAGTACAAAGAAGAAATTTAGGCAAGAAAGATATCTCTCAATACAAGATTGCCCCTTTAAATACAATCACTCAACCCAAATTTGATTACAAGATCAGAATTAAATACAACACAATTTGGGATTTTACAAGAGATAGGAAAATAAGCACTTTGAGCTTGGATTTTTGTAAGGATGTTTCTTTTTGATGCAATAGTTGTTGCTAGTCTTTAATTGGCTTCAATTTATACCTTCTCCATTAATTCTAGCCGTTTGGGTGGTTAGGGTATTGAATATAGCCGTTGGGACCATCTCTTTCCACCCGTATCAGTACGGGACAACCACCACTTTAAATTTCAGTTACCTAACAACTGACACCAACGTTCAAAAACATTAAAAACTTTCTAAAAACTCCATTAAAACCGTATCGATATGGGTGACATCGTATCGGTACGTCATTCAATCTCCTTCAGTTTTACAGAGAGAGCGTATCGTTACAGATTGCATCTGTATCGATACGCTGTTTCGATACGGTGAGGGGTGTATCGATACGCCTGGACGTTTTTCAATAGTATGGCCTTGGAACACTTAGAAAATATTTGGAGTTTGAGTTTTTCAAATTAGATTAAAGCCTTGTTGATTTAAAATCTTTTGAGAGACTTAAAAATCTATTTCAAGTTTTCAATTTAATCCTTAACATACATTGTTATATCAAAATCAAACATAGGTTTTACAGTCTCTCCCTTTTTGATATAACAAAACAAAAACTTGAAATTTTTGAGACTTTTGAAAAACTTTGCAAAATAACTTCCCCTTAATATTAGCTAGGTAAAATTTAAGTTAAAAATCAAAATTTTAAGTGTGAGCTTGTTCACTCTCCCCCTTTTTGTTAGATAAAAAATAGAGACATTGATAAACATAGGCAAAAGGCATAAATAATAACCAAGCAACATATTATAGATAACCATTAAGTTCAAAATAAAGAAAACATCAACATAAAATCCAAATAGCAATAATCAAAGCATAGGTTTTAGAATGCACACTTAGTCCTAAAAACATAATTCAAAGTGCATAAATAGATATCCTAAATGACATGAATGATATGCAAAGATGAACTACTACGCTTCTCCATCGCCATCTTCATCATCTTCATCGTCCTCTTCATGTTCATCATCATTCCTCCGAGATTGACGTCACTCGTCATGAAAAGCGGTAAGAGATATGTTCATCGAGTTATGACCGCCTTCAAGAGAAGTGAGACGCGTCTCCACATTCTTCACACGATCTTCAAGCCTTGTAAAAATGTGTCTATAGCAGCAAACCCTAAATTCATCGCTTGATCTATAGAAACAATTCCCGTGCGCAAGCCCGTGAATTGCTCGTTGAGAAAAGTCATAAAAGCATTCATAGAAGGTGGAGAAGGAGCTTGAGTGGCTTGAGGATTAACAATTTCTTCTAGAATAGCATCGCTAGGGAGCTCGGAGAGACGAAGCCAACTACCATTGAAGTACACGAACTTTCCCCTTGAAAGAGATCTTTCATCAATAGGATCGGTGAGGGGAGTCGGGTAGTCGTGAGAACAATCTATCTCCTTTTGGGTGAAGAAATAACTCAAAGCCATTCCATAAGTGAATGAAGTGACAAGAGTAGTGTGGTGATGTTGCACGAGATAGACAATCTCGCAAACATAATCCGAGCAAGGTTTGGTTGTTTTCTTTCACGGAAGCACCGAATCCAAAAGTCGTCAACTTGGCGAATAGTTGAATACTTGCCTCCCAAAGGCCTAAACCACCAAGAAACCATCAAGTGAAGGATTCGATCTTGAGCATTAAGAGCGGTCACAGAACCTCCCAAGATATAGCCAAGAGAATTCTCATCATCAAGACCATCATCCTCTAACTTGAACACATCACAAATAGGTTGAACATTGATGATGATCTTTTTACCTATTAGATAAGAACTAACGGCCGTAACAACACCCGCTTGATTGGCAACACACTTGGCATTAGCATAGAAAACAAAAACCAAATTGCGATAGAAAAAGTCGGAAATTTGAATAAAATCCATAAATTTCCATTCTTGGAGCAAAAGTAAGTAAACAAATTTGAAGCGCTCCGAGTTGAGAAAAGGAACGGAAATTACCCTTTCTGGACGGATTTTGTAGTTTTGAAATTGTCAGAAATAGGTGAGATTTCCAGTGGTCTTAAAGCATTGTTGATAGATAAGAGTGAGGTTCGGGCGAGTACCATCTCCGGCATTGGAACCTTCACCGACTTCACTAGTACGCGCTCTCTTTTTGGGTGCCATTGACTAGAGAAATAGATCAAAAAATAGTGTATGCATTAAATTTCTCATTCAACCCATTGAAAATCAATAATCAAGGTTTTTTTTAAAAAATTGAGAAACAAAACAAAAACAAAAAGTTTGTTTTTGAGAAAACAAAAACAAAACAAAGGAAGATTTAAAGCGAAAATCAAGAAAAATAAAAAGAAAAAAGAGATTTATACCTTGATATTGATAGAGAGGAATGAGAGAAGAACTTTGCACCAATTTGATGAAAAGCTTGGCTTGATGTTGAAAACCCTCAAGAGATTTTGAATTGTGTGCTAAAAAATATGAGGGATTGAGAGGCTTTTTATAGAGTGAAAATGGCTACAGTTTTAAAATTTTAATTTTGGTAAAAGTAGAACTCTTTAAGTGCAATTAAGAAGCTGTCTACGCAATCGAGTATCGATACGCCTGAGGGTGAATCGATACGGGGGTAAAATTGTAATTACTTGGAAACATTTGTCAAAGGTTCGTATCGAAACGAATGTTATCCGTATCGAAACGCTCTTAGATCATATCGATACGAGTTTAACCGTATCGATACCCGTTTTAGACAAAATGCAGTCTGGAAAGATAATACAGTACTTGTATCGATATGCAGAAGGCCGTATCGATACCTTATGCCCAGAAATGCATTTTAGGCTTTAAGAACAACCAAATGCTCGATTTTAACACCTCCTAAATGAATGCAATTGATGAATGAGCAGTTCTAAGCATATTTTAACAGAAGCATACTCCCCTAGTTATAAGCATGGATATTTTCAAGATCAACAACACATAAACATGCAATTTCACAAATTCTAGCATTTTTAACCTCAAAAAGAGTCCTAAAGGGTCAAGGAAGGCTACTTAGACCTAACTCTCTCATAAGGGACAAAAAACGCTCTTTGTCTAGAGGTTTAGTAAAAATGTCCGCTAGTTGGTTCAAGGTGTCAACGTACTCTATAACAACATCTTCCTTAAGGACACGATCTCTAATGAAATGATGCTTTATTTCTATACGTTTGGTTCTAGTGTGTTGGATGGAATTTTTAGTTAAGCATATGGCACTAGTGTTGTCACACTTAAGAGGTATGGTTTCAACTTTAATACCATAATCTAAGAGTTGTTGCTTCATCCAAAGAACTTGAGCACAACAACTTCCTAAGGATATGTACTAGGCTTCGGTGGTAGATAGAGCTACACTATTTTGTTTCTTAGAGAACCAAGATATGAGCATACTACCTAAGAATTGGCAAGTTCCCGAAGTACTTTTCCTATCAATTTTGCAACCCCCATAATCCGCATCCGAATAAGCATGTAGGTTGAAGGTAGAGTTTCTAGGATACCAAAGGCCTAAACAAGGAGTGTCTCTAAGGTATCTAAAGATTCTCTTAACGGCTATAAGGTGAGACTCTCTAGGACTAGCTTGAAACCTAGCACACAAGCAAACACTAAACAAGATATCCGGTCTACTTGCGGTAAGGTAAAGCAAAGATCCAATCATAGAACGATAAAGCTTAGAGTCAACACACTTACCTCCTTCATCTTTGTCAAGCTTTGTAGATGAGCTCATAGGAGTGGCTTGAGGCTTTGCATTCTCCAAGCCAAACTTCTTGAGCATATCCTTTATGTATTTTGCTTGGTTGATGAAGGTGCCATCCTTCTTTTGCTTGATTTGGAGTCCCAAAAAGAATGAGAGCTCCCCCATCATGCTCATCTCGAATTCACCTTGCATTAACTTAGCAAACTCCTTGCAATGACACTCATTAGTAGATCCAAAAATAATATCATCAACATATATTTGTATTACTAAGATGTCATTTTTATATATTTTTATGAAAAGTGTAGTGTCCATCTTACCTTTCTCAATCAAAAAGTTTGAAAGCCTTTCATACCAAGCTCTAGGAGCTTGTTTTAAACCATAAAGTGCTTTGGTTAGTTTGAAAATATGATTTAGAAATTTTGAATCTTCAAAACCCGATGGTTGTTCCAAATACACTTCCTGATTTATAAAACCATTTAAAAATGTACTTTTCACATCCATTTGAAATAGCTTGAAATTATGATAACATGCATATGCAAGCAACATCCTAATAGCTTTCATTCTAGCTACGGGTGCATAGGTTTCATCAAAATCTATTCCCTCTTCTTGAGTGTAACCTTGAGCAACTAATCTAGCTTTATTTCTCACAATGTTACCACTCTCATCTAGTTTATTCCTAAATACTCATTTAGTTCCTATAGTAGATTGATTACTAGGCCTTTCAACTAATGTCCATACATTATTTCTCTCAAATTAATTTAACTCTTCTTGCATAGCCATAATCCAAAAATCATCATTTAATGCATATTTAATGTTCTTAGGCTCTATGCATGAGATAAAAGAAACATGATTCATGAGTTTAAGAGAAGATCTAGTAGTTACCCCCTTGGATGGATCACCCATGATTTCACCACCTTTGACATAGTTGTACTCCCTTAGGTAGCTCACTTCCTTTTCCTCAAGAGCCAAGTCCTTCAAGGCTTCAAGAGGTGGATCTTGTGCATCCTCATCTTTAGTTGGAATCTCATCCTCCTTTAAAGTTTGTCCTCCATCAAAGGCATCAAAGATTCCTACATCATCATCATCACAAGATTCCTTCCTCGGAAGGAGATTATCATCGAATACAACATGAATAGACTCTTCTACTACTAAAGTTCTCTTATTAAATACACGATAGGCTTTAGAGGTTAAAGAATACCCTAAGAAAATAGCTTCATCACTTTTAGCATCAAATTTACCTAAGTTGTCTTTTCCATTATTTAAAACAAAACACTTGCAACCAAATGGATGAAAATAGCTAATGTTAGGCTTTTTAGATTTTAAAATCTCATATGGAGTTTTCTATAAAAGTGGCCTAATCATTACTCGATTTACAATGTAGCAAGCGGTGTTTGTGGCTTCCGCCCAAAAATATTTAGGTAAATTGTTTTCACAAAGCATGGTTCTAGCCATTTCTTGTAAAGTCCTATTTTCCCACTCAACTACCCCATTTTGTTGAGGAGTTTGAGGAGTCGAAAAATTGTTGCTAATACCATTTTCATTTAAAAACTCTTCAAAACCTAGATTTTGAAATTCGGTTCCATGATCACTTCTAATATGAGAAATTTTAAGTTCAAGATCATTTTGAGTTAATTTTGAAAACGTGATGAATTTTTCTAAAGCCTCATCTTTAGTACTTAAAAATAGAACCCAAGTAAATCTAGAATAGTCATCAACAAGTACAAATGCATGCGATTTACCACCCAAGCTCATAGTTCTAATATGCCCAAATAAATCCATATGAATTAGTTGTAAACACCTACTTGTAGAAACATCATTAATGGATTTAAAGGATGATCTATGTTGTTTACCCTTAGAGCATGCATCACATATTTTATCATTTGAAAATTTGATCTTAGGTAAACCTCTAACTAGATTTAGGGAAACTAATTTTTCTAAAACACTAATGCTAGCATGTCCTAGTTTCCTATGCCATAGTCATACATCATTTTCATTTTGTGCAACAAAACTTGCATGGGATGTATGGATGTCATCTAAATGCACCATGCAAATGTTACCTATGCGATGACCAATGAGCATTATTTCATTTGATTTAATGTCAACAATTTTACACCCATTTTTATCAAATAAGACATTAAATCCTTTATCACACAATTGACTAATGCTCAATAAATTGTGTTTTAGACCATTGACATATAATACATTTTCAATGAGAATAGTAAAGTGATTACCTATGCATCCACTATCAAGGTACCATGAGTTTTGACTTTGTGCTTTGGCCTTGTAGCAATGCTCCCCCTACAAACAAAGATATTAAGCTTTAATTTTTTGTACCCAAATCATTTTGGGTCCACGAGTGTTAGCTCCCAAAAGCTTGGTTCCCTTAGGAATCCAAGGTGACATGACATCAATATTATTAGACTTGACAAGTTCCTTAGGAACCCATACACTTCTAATTCTTTTAATCCTATTATGCCTATGGAAGCCACTTTGTTTGTAGTTATTGTTCTTTCTTTTAGGTTGGTTTGATCTAGATGATTCACCTATTTCATTTTTCACATTACCATCATTATTGAAAGATTTCTTAAGCTCATTAAGCTCATTTAACACCTTTTGGTGTTCACTATTGCATTGAGAAATAAGATTATTTAAGTCTACATTTTCATCTTGAAAGAATTTAAGTCCATCTTGTAAACATAAGATCTTTTTTCTCAAATTTTAAGTTAGCTTGAGAAAGTGAGTCATTTTTAGCATTTAGTTCCGAAATGATCTTTCTATTTTTTAGAACAGACTCCTTATACTTCTCAACTAACTCATCATAAACCTCTTGTAACTCATCATAAGCATCATGCAATTCATCAAATGTAAAATAAAATGAAGATGAGTTAGAGGTTACCATGGAGGAATCCTCCTCAAGGGCCATGAGGCAAAGGTTGGCCACTTCGTGTTCCTCATCCTCGGATGGCTCTTCATCACTCCAAGTAGCAAGCTTGGCTTTGAGCTCCTTCTTCTTCTCAAAGCCTTTCTTCTTGAGTTGAGGGCACCCCGAACGAATATGACCCGATTTTTTGCACTCAAAGCAAATGATTTGATCCATATCTTCTTCTTTGTTTTTGGTCTTGAAGTCCATTTTTCTTCGAATCTTTCTACCCCGGTTGGACCTCATAAACCATGAGAACCTTTTGGCTATCATAGCCAATTTTTCTAGGTCTTCCTTCTCACTAGAAGTGCTCTCCTCATGTAGTGAAGCTTTGAGAGCCACTCCTAGATTTTTCTTCTTATCTACCTCAAGCTTCTCCACTCTTATTTCTTCATTCTTCCTTTCATCTTCCCTTCCTTGCTTCATTATCTCATGAGTTAGGAGAGAACCAACTAGCTCATCAAGCTTGAGTGTCTTCAAATTTTTGGCCTCAATGATGGCGGTTCTCTTCCCATCCCAAGACTCAGGAAGTGAGTAGAGTAGCTTCCGGACTAGTTTGTCTTCCGGGATTATCTCTCCAAAACCCTTTATCCCATTGACGATTGTTGAGAAACGATCGAATATCTTTGAAATAGTTTCGTCAGGCTCCATTTTGAAATTCTCATAGCTAAGATTGAGAATTCTAATCCTTGTCTCCTTCACATCACTTGTTCCTTCATATGTAGTCTCAAGTGTATCCCACACTTCCTTAGCACTTTCGATGGAGGAAACTTTGGACTAGATATCGGGACCGAAAGAGAAAAATAACATGTGAAGAGCTTTATCGTTAATTTTAATCTTCTTTCTCTCTTCTTCACTCATTTTATTCTTCCTTCCTCGTCTCTTTTCATTGGAATAGAGGGACCATCTTCAATAGCATCCCAAACTAGATAATCGCTGGATTTAATGAAGAGACGCATCTGGTTATTCCAAAAAGGGAATTATCACCGTTGAAGAAAGGTAGTTTGTGGTTGATTGAGACTCGTACATGCTTGACCCGGAGGTAGATGTCATGACTTGCTTTTGTAGTTGATCAAACTTTCCTAGGAACTTTTGTTGTGTTTGTTAATCCTTCAAAGAGGTAGCCTCTAATACCAATTGTTGAGTGGATCAATGGATTGATCAAACCCAAGAGGGGTGAATTGGGTTTTTAAAATTTGTTGCGGAAAGTAGAATGGCTGAAAATGAAGAATAAGAGATTTTAGAGTGGTTCAAGTTCCAAATGAAATCTACATCCACTACCTTAGCTACCACTAAGGATTTTCCAACAATCCACTAATTGCTCTCCCCCTTTTCAAGGCTTAGGAGGTAACCTTTACAATACCGGTCAAATTTTCTACCCAAAATTTGACCAAACCCTCACAAGAGTACAAAGAAGAAATTTAGGCAAGAAATATATCTCTCAATACAAGATTGCCCCTTTAAATACAACCACTCAACCCAAATTTGAATACAAAATCAGAATTGAATACAACACAATTTGAGATTTTACAAGAGATAGGAAAATAAGCACTTTGAGCTTGAATTTTTGTAAGGATGTTTCTTTTTGACGCAATAGCTGTTGCTAGTCTTCAAATGGCTTCAATTTATACCTTCTCCATTAATTCTAGCAGTTTGAGTGGTTAGGGTATTGAATATAGCCGTTGGGACCCTCTCTTTCCACCATAAATGCACTTCTACAGCTTACCGTATCAGTACACGAGGAACCATATCGATACCTGTCTCAAAACAAAAAGAGCCGTTGCACAATAACAAGAGGGGCGTATCGATACGTAGGTAAGCGTATCGGTACGGGACAAGGACCGTTTCGATACGGGGAACATCCGTATCGATGCAATTAATTCCACAGAGCTCATTGGAAGTTTCCGTATCGATATGGCAAAGGGCGTATTGGTACGGGACAACCACCACTTTAAATTTCAGTTACCTAACAACTGACACCAACAGTCAAAAACATTAAAAGCTTTCTAATTTAAAACTCCATTAAAACCATATCGATACGGGTGACACTGTATCGGTATGTCATTCAAACTCTTTCAGTTTTACAAAGAGAGAGTATCGATACAGATGCGATCTATTTCGATACGCTGTTTTGATACGGTGAGAGGCGTATCGAAACACGTTCTCCTGTATCCAACTTTGTAAAAAAAAAGTATCGATATGGCTGGAAGCGTATAGATACGCCTGGATGTTTTTCAATAGTTTGGCCTTGGAACACTTAGAAAATATTTAGAGTTTGAGTTTTTCAAATTAGATTAAAGCATTGTTGATTTAATCCTTAACATACATTGTTATATCAAAATCAAACATAGGTTTTACATAGTCTCTCACTTTCTTCAAGTGTTCTAGCCTTCAATTTATAGTCCCAATTGAGTTTGTGGCTGTTACTAGCCGTTAGGGATGTTTTGGAGCCGTTGGGATCTTGATTTCCCATATTAATTGCAGTTCTGGTGCCTACCGTATCGGTACACGAGTACCCGTATCGGTACGCCCTTCTTCAGAACTAGCCGTTAGGCTCTTGCCAGCCTATGCGTAACGATACGCTAGGGAGTGTATCGGTACGGTCTACACTTTAAAAGACCGTTGGGAAATAGCCGTTGTGGGTTGTTAAAGGAGGGATCAGTCCGCTTTAAAGGCGTATTGGTATGACCCCTCTCCGTATCGATACGGGCAAGCCTGTATCGGTACAGATTTTGGCAGAATCAAATCTGGAGTAAAAAGATATCGATACAGGGTATACCGTATCAGTACGGTAGTGCTGAAAAGCCAGGTTTGACTACTTTAAAGCATTCCAAACTTTGCCAAAAACTTTTTTAAATACCTCAAACATATTTTCAAGTTGTTTGGACTTAAAGACATGTTTTAAATTCCTTTCAAATTAGTCCAAAACATTTTTCAATTATTATATCAAAACACATAGTTCTTCAATCTCCCCCCTTTTTGATATAATAAAACCAACTTGAAAAATTGTTTCGGATTCTCCCCCTTCAAGTTTAAAAATTTGAATAAGAGATGAAAATTTTAAAAGTAAGTAAAGTTCTCCCTTATTCATTTGAAAATGCAAGTTTTCAAAATTAATTCTGATACCAATTGTTGGTTTTGTAGCACGCTCGAATCGATCACCGAAACCGTCAAGGAGGGTTGTAAATGTTTGGTTGTTGAATGGGCTATAATTGAAATAAAGTTAGACAAGTGACACAATGATTTTAGAGTGGTTCGGCCTTCCAACAAGCACCTACATCTACTACCTTAGCACACCACTAAGGATTTTCCAATTCACTCGACAATGAAATTGTACCCTTTTCCCGGTTTAGGAGGAAACCGTTACAACCCTATCTTTTGGACTTGGCTAAGATAGAACCAACTCTAGTTTTTCTCTCAAGGCTAAACTAGAACCTCTCCTTTTACAAGGGATTTGTTTGTGTAAACTAAATACCTCACAAGGTAGGTGTTTACACAATTTAAGCTCACAAGAGTGTACAAAGAATTTACAATAAAGCCCTCTTCTTAGACTATGTACAAGAGAAAGGTAAAATAAAGATTTAGACTCTATTTCTCTTGATCTTGTTGATTGGATGTGGTTTCTATCCTTCTTCAAGTGTTCCAGCCTTTAATTTATAGTCCCAATTTAGTTTGTGGCCGTTAGGGATGTTTCGGAGCCGTTATGATACATGCATGGGAGGGGTGAAACTAATTATCTTGGAAAAGAAGTTAAAACTGTTTTGCAAGTTAGAAACGTCAGTCAACTTGCAACCCCTTTTTGGATGGGATCCAGGCATTTATAGGTCGACATGTCTTCTTGAAACTTGTCCGACTGTCAATTAGCTTTCCAACGGATCTTGAAACGCCTCAATCGGACATCTAAAACTCAAGATACATCTATTTTAGCAAAGACAGCGCATGCAGAAATTCCTATACGGGATTTTTTGATAATTACGAATTTTAAAGATTTTATTTGATTATTTGTAATTTAAATCAATATAGGATTATGCAATGTCTATTAGGATCATATTTATTTAATTAGGATTTTATTTTTAATATTTATTTATTATTAGAAGTTACTTATCTAATTAGGAGATTAGATTTTTAGCATTTATTTATTGTATTTAATTTCTTAAGTTTACTAGGATTAGAACTTCTCCAAGGCTTATATAAGGAGGCTTCAACCACATTGTAATTCAGATTTTCTGTATGCGTAGTCTTCAGTGAAATGAGTGTATCTTGAGTTCCCGATGTCCGATTGATGCGTTGAAAAGCTAACTGAATTCCGGTCAATTTGTTAGAAGACAACTATGCCTAGAAATGCCTGGATCCCATCCGAAAAGTCGTCGCAAGTTGGCTGACTTTCCAGACTTCACAAACAGATTCAACTTCTTGTCCAATATGCATTGCTTTAGCCCTCCCATGCATGTATCATTCCCCCTCTCCTCAAAAGGACCCGTCCTCGAATCAGAAACAGAAAAAGAAGGACGTTTAACAATGACAATAAAAAAGGACTCTTTGTCATAGGTGGAGTGATCCAATTGAGCTCCTCTCAATGGTTCAATAAAATCCTGAAAAAAGAACTCAAAGCCACTCGAAACAATGATGTTATGGTTAGGTTGAAAAAAATCTCTCCTTATTTTTTCTCGCCTTTTTCATTTGGGCATTGTTCGACTTTTACCTCATGTTTCTTTTCACTCACCAAAATTGGGCCATTAATTTGACTTTTATTGCTCTCGGCCTCTTGACTCTCGGTGTTTTTCAAATAAGATATCTCACATACCCAATTCCTCTCACAAATAATATCATCGAAATACAATTTCTGTAGAGGATGAAGTGTTTCTAACATAATGATAGGACGAGAATCAAATAAAGAGTTAGAATCACACTTACTTTCTTGGGAGGTTGTTGATGAATCAAGAGAACTGACTACTAAGCATGAAAGATTGTCTTGATTTATGGGTTCAAGTGTTTCTTCTTCTGAAACGTCATCTTTTGGGAGTATTTGCTCATTATTGGGTAAGGTTAAACTCTCAGTAGTGACATCTTCCCCATGTTCTCGAGGATAACAAATTTCTTCGACATCTTGCTTTCCTCGGTCTTCTTCGACATGACTCACTGACGGTTGTTCATTATCCTTTTGGAATAGCGATGATTCTTCTTCATTCGGCGTCGTACTACTAGAGTCGAATAGTGCATTAGTAGGGCTGTGAAAAGATGAAGGTTGAGATGTACCTTTATCAAAAGAGGAGTATTTCTTCCGACAAGTCTTGGATTCTTGTTGTTGGTAATGTTTGGGAACGAATCGCTCTCTTATGACCTTTTTAAGTTCATCTCATGTTCTTATTTTGGCTTCACCATTGAGACGTCTATCTCGTTGTAATAAACGCCACCATAGTACTGCATATTCCTCGAACTTTAGGGCCACTAATGAAGCTTGATCTTCCTCGAGATATCCGTAACAACCAAACAGGAAATCAACCCTATTTTCCCAATCACAATAACCATCAGGATCATACCTTCCTTGAAAAGAAGGTATTCTGAATTTTGGGATGGCCAAAGTGTGTGTGGTTCGCCTTGGTTCAGTTCGCCTTTCTTCACAAAAATTGAACGAATGCCTCGGCTTGGTCAATGAAGGCTTTCCTCGATAAGTAGAACCCAAAGTATCATGTTGTTTTGCACGAGGCTTGTCCCTGCGAAACATCCTAAAACACTCAAATTTACAAAGGTGAAAATAAAAGAAAGAAAACTAGGAATCTCACTAAACACTCCAAGAAAGAAATACTTAGCGAGGCAAGTAAGTTGATCTTGTGCTCTTTAAAGACCTTCCTGTCACAAGTTCAAAAAAGTTATAACCGAAGTTCAATCCTAACAATGAATCCTAAAGGCTTTAAGAATCCAAAGAAAAGTTCGACACCAATTGAATTAGTTGCAAGGAGAAATAAAAGTATGCAACTTTTAATTTCCTACTAACACAAGAAGCAAGAAAGTGTTAGATAATGTATAAAAGACAATAAAAAGGTAAAACAAATGAAAATCAAGTTGTTAAGAATGAAAGAAGATCAGAAAACCCGAAAAAAAACCCTGAAATTTGCAGCAACTTGATCCACTTTGTTCGAG
The DNA here is from genome assembly GCA_958450335.1 of Hibiscus tridactylites. Taxonomy (NCBI): domain Eukaryota; kingdom Viridiplantae; phylum Streptophyta; class Magnoliopsida; order Malvales; family Malvaceae; genus Hibiscus; species Hibiscus tridactylites. The sequence goes on along the minus strand of OY288289.1, from coordinate 17,868,574 downwards.
ATGTTCCCAAAGTCAAAAAATTCTGAAATTTTTTATGGCGACTCCTACAATAGTGTAGATCTGATCTGGAAAGTTTCAGCTCAAAATTCGTTCGTTTGATTTTTGCGAATTTTACTCTTTTGTTTGAAATTTTCACCCAAAACGCCAAAATTCTTGCCAAGAATCGTCCCAAATCTGATACCAAATGATAGAGTAGCGCAAACTTGGATTTGGAAGCCTTCAATCAAGTTGTTGCAAGAACTAAGAGCTCTAGACTCAATCAAGAAAGCTATGAGCAGATATGAAAATTCAATAGAAAAGAGAAGGGCTTTTCTTTAAAACTTCAGATTTAATACTGGAAATTTAAAGAAAAAAAGACAATAAGGAAGATTAGAAGATGAATAATAAAATATAACGAAAAAGATTAAAAAGATGAAGAGAAGAGTAGGTAAAACAAATCTGAAATTTCCAACTTTGTTTATGGAATTATGGGAGATGGTGTGAAGATTGAAGATGAAGATGGCTTGATAGATTTGTGATGGTTTTGTCCTCGGCACCCTCTTAGACGCAATTACCTAAGCAAGCAACCTCAAGCGGCTCTAACCCACCCTCCTAGACGTGATTACCTAGGCAAGCAGGAGTGTGAAGATGATTTCCCTCACAAGAACTCGTCGAACTTATGTTGAAGAAGACTTCTAAGGCACAAGTAATCAGCACTTGCAAAAACAAACTCACTAAATATTTCATTAATCAAAGAAAATCTGAATTACAATGTGGTTGAAGCCTCCTTATATAAGCCTTGGAGAAGTTCTAATCCTAGTAAACTTAAGAAATTAAATACAATAAATAAATGCTAAAATCTAATCTCCTAATTAGATAAGTAACTTCTAATAATAAATAAATATTAAAAAATAAAATCCTAATTAAATAAATATGATCCTAATAGATATTGTAGAATCCTATATTGATTTAAATTACAAATAATCAAATAAAATCTTTAAAATTCGTAATTATCCAAAAATCCCGTATAGGAATTTCTGCATGCGCTGTCTTTGCTAAAATAGACGTATCTTGAGATTCAGATGTCCGATTGAGGCGTTTCAAGATCCGTTGGAAAGCTAATTGACAGCCGGACAAGTTTTAAGAAGACATGTCGACCTATAAATGCTTGGATCCCATCCGAAAAGGGGTTGCAAGTTGACTGACATTTCTGACTTGCAAAACAACTTTGACTTCTTTTCCAAGATAATTAGTTTCACCCCTCCCATGCATGTATCAGTTGGGGTCTTTATTTCCCACATTAATTGTAGTTCTGGTGCCTACCGTATTGGTACATGTGTACTCGTATCGGTACGCCCTTCTTCAAAACTAGTTGTTGGGCTCTTGCCAGCCTATGCGTATCGATACGCTAGGGAGCGTATCGGTACGGTCTGTACTGTAAAAGACCGTTGGGAAATAGCCATTGGGGGTTGTTAAAGTAGGGATCGGTACGCTTTAAAGGCGTAACGGTACAACCCCTCTCTGTATCGATATGGGCAAGCCTGTATCAGTACGGGTTTTGACAGAATCAAATCTAGAGTAAAAATATATCGATAAGGGGTATACCGTATCAGTACGGTGGTGCTGAAAAGCCAGGTTTGATTACTTTAAAGTATTCCAAACTTTGCCAAAAACATTTTTAAATACCTCAAACATATTTTCAAGTTTTTTGGACTTAAAGATTTGTTTTAAATTCTTTTCAAATTAGTCTAAAACATTTTTCAATTATTATATCAAAACACCTAGTTCTTGAATCTCCCTCTTTTTGATATAATAAAACCAACTTGAAAAATTGTTTGGGATTCTCCCCCTTCAAGTTTAAAAATTCGAATAAGAGATGAAGAATTTAAAAGTAAGTGAAGCCCCCTCTTATTTATTTGAAAATGCAATTTTTCAAAATTAATTCTCCCCTTTTTGTTATATCAAAAGGAATTTAAATGACTTTAAGTTCAAAATAACTTAGGAGGTTGCTAAAAATTGAAACAAATAATAATTTTGATTTTAAAATGGCTCCCCTTACTCATTGCATCATATTAGGCTTAACAAATAATCCAAGACTTTAAACAAAAGTTAGATAACCATTGTATTGTTGAGTGGATCGTAGAATCGATTTAAGCCAAGAGGGGGTGAATTGGATTATTAGAAATTTTGGTGGTGGAGTGGAAAATAAAAATTTGCTAGACAAGAGATTTAGAGTGGTTCAAGTTCCAATTGAAATCTACACCCACTACCTTAGCTTCACTAAGGATTTTCCATCAACTCCACTAGTTAATCTTCCCCTTTTCTAGACTTAGGAGGAAACCTTTACAAAGTGGTCAATTTTTCTACCCAAAAACTAACCCAATCCTCACTAAAAAATTACAAAGAAGATTAAGGCTAATAGCTAGTTTCTCTCAATACAAATGTAGCCCCTTTTACAAGCACTCAATACAATTGAACAAATAAGATTGGAATTACAAGATTCTACAATTGGGGTTTACAAGAAAATATGGGAATTTAGCACAAATGCTTGAATTTGATATTTGGATATTTCTTTTAGGATCAATAGTTGTTGTTGATGCTTTTAGAAGTCCCTTTTATACCTTCTCATTGAATTCTAGCCGTTGGGGTTGTTGCCTTCATTATTATAGTCGTTGGGATGTTATCTTCCCTCCATAAATGCAGTTTGTAACTACCCGTTCAGAAAAGTCCGACTCTGTTTCGAAACAGATCAAAATAGAAATAGTTATTGGGGTGTAATAAATAGGTCGTACCGAAACGGACACGAACGTTTCGATACGCTAAGAGCCTGTTTCGAAACGTGCTAAAGCCCATTTCGAAATATTTTGCCACTGTCAAAATCTATATCGAAACGGCTTAAAAGCGTTTCGATACGCTTTAATTATATTTAAAAAAATAGTTAAGAGTTCAACGGTCATATTTTGAAACCAAGTTTGAAAGTCCTTTCGAAACGTTTGAGGTCGTTTCGTTACAGCCGTATCGAAACTGTTCAAACCGTTCCGTTATTCTTCATCTGTTTCGAAACACAAAGATCTGTTTCGATACACATGTATCGAAACGGGAAGGCTGGTTCCAAAATAGAGCTTAATAGTTTCAAAAAGTTCTGAAACGCCTAAAGGCCGTTCCGAAAACAGGGACTCGAAAATCACTGTTTTGACTTGGTAAACACTTAGAAATTTTTTTAATAAGTTTCAGTTTTGACTTGGACATTTTTCTTTAAACACATAGAGAGGTTTTGAGGACTTAAAAATTCATTTTCTCTTTTTCAATTTAGTCTTTAAATCCTTTGTTATATCAAAATCAATTCATTAGTTTTATATGTATAAAATAAAAGTATTAATCTTAGAGGTTACCCAATCTTCTTCTCATCTGTGATTTGAGCATCTTTGATTTTTCTTGTCTTGCCATTGCTCCAACACGCCTACAAAAGACATTCACTTGATTTTTAGTATCCAAATTGATTTGGATCCATTTACGTTAGTCACAATGTCTTTAGTTCCCTTAGGAACCCATACTTGTCTAATCCTATAAGATTTTCTCTTCCTAATAGGACAAACATGTAAGGAATGACCATGATAATGGCAATGTGAGCATTTTTGCCATTATGTGACAAGATGAATTATTAAAAATGATTTTTTTTCTTTTGTTAAGCTTTCAAAATTTTCTTTTTCTAAAACGTCTTTACTTGTTTTTGAAAATTCTAAATCATTTTTCAAAATTTCATTTTGGTTTTCACAATCTAATTTTTTTTCAAAAGAAAATCATTTTCAAATTCAAGTTTTGAAATCATTTTATTAAATTTTGAATTCATTGTCTCAAATTCAAATAATTCATCGAAAGCATCTTGCAACTCATCGAAAGAGTAAGAATAAAACTCAATTGAGTTAGAAGATACCTTAGGCTCATCGAGAGCCAAAACACCATCCACCTTTGTATTGGAGAGAAGATTTGCACAGAATTGATCATCATCTTTCTTTTCTCCTTTCTTGTTGCCATAAACCTTCTCAAGTTTTTCCCATAATTCGTTGGCACTATTGCATGTGGAGATCTTCTTGAAAACTTTTTCGTTAAGGGCACAATAGAGAATGTGCATTGCCTTGGTGTTTAGCTTCGCCTTCGTCTCGTTGGTACTCTTTTACTTTTTCTTCTTTTTCGAAGCTTCCAAATATCCATCTTCAATGATGTCCCGAACCTCATAGTCTTGAGACTTGATGAAGAATTTCATGATATTTTCCCATTGGATGTATGCTTCTCCTTCGAAGAGTGGAGGACACGAGATAGAACGACCTTCTTCAAATCTTGCCATTTTCTTGAACAATGGACTTCGAGCAAATGATCTTTACTCCTAGATGTTAGTCCTTCGATGGAGACGAGACTCTGATACCAATTGTTGGATTTTGTAGCACGCTCGAATCGATCTTCTGAAACCATCAAGATGGTTGAATTGAACTCCCGAAAAAATTGGCTAAAACCGATAAAAATAGTAGACAATTTGCACACTAATTTTAGAGTGGTTCGACTTTCTAACCAAAGTCTACATCCACTATCTTAGCACACCACTAAGGATTTCCCAATTCACTCAACAATGAATTCGTCCCCTTTTCACAATTTAGGAGGAAACTGTTACAACCCTATCTTTTGGACTTGGCTAAGATAGAACCAACTCTAGTTTTTCTTTCAAGGCTAATCTAGAACCTCTCCTTTTACAAGGGATTTGTTTGGGTAAACTAAATACCTCAAAAGGTTGGTGTTTACACAATTTAAGCTCACAAGAGTGTACAAAGAATTTACAATAAAGCACTCCCTAAAGACTATGTACAAGAGAATAGTAAAATAAAGATTTAGACTCTAATTCTCTTGATCATGTTGCTTGGATTTAGTCTCTCACTTTCTTCAAGTGTTCCAGCCTTCAATTTATAGTCTCAATTGAGTTTGTGGCCGTTACTAGCCGCTAGGGATGTTTTGGAGCCGTTGGGGTCTTTATTTCCCATATTAATTGCAGTTCTAGTGCCTATCGTATCGATACACGAGTACCCGTATCGGTACGCCCTTCTTCAGAACTAGCCGTTGGGCTCTTGCTAGCCTATGCGTATCGATACGCTAGGGAGCGTATCGGTACGGTCTGCACTTTAAAAGACCGTTGGAAAATAACCGTTTGGGGTTGTTAAAGCAGGGATCAGTGCGCTTTATTGGCGTATCGGTACGACCCCTCTCCGTATCGATATGGGCAAGCCTGTATCGGTACGAGTTTTGGAAGAATCAAATCTGGAGTAAAAAGGTATCGATATGGGGTATACCGTATCGGTACGGTTGTGCTGAAAAGCCAGGCTTGACTACTTTAAAGCATTCTAAACTTTGCCAAAAACTTTTTTAAATACCTCAAACATATTTTCAAGTTGTTTAGATTTAAAAACATGTTTTAAATTCTTTTTAAATTAGTCAATCAATTATTATATCAAAACACCTAATTCTTCAGGTTCAATTAATCGTGTTTTTGTTTCTTTAAAGATTAATGATCAAATTGATAATGAAAAATATAAACATAAATTAAAAAGTTACTTTGACTTTGTTATAGCTATCCTGTCAAAATTAACAATAAAATTACAGAGAAGTCAAGGGATTGAATCAAAACTTTCATAAAAATAGTCAATTTCGTAAAAGTAAAGTTTTTTTTATATATAATTCAGGTCTATTTTATGGTTTATGTTCAAAATTTCCGGCTCTCTCTCTCAATAAAGTGGTTACCAAGATTCGAACCGGAGTTCTCTTATTGTGTAATATGCATTGCCATTGCACATAACACTTATTGGTGCAAAAGTAAAACATCCTGGTTCAATTAGAAACTTAATGAAGTAGAAATAACATTGCTTCACAACTGATGTATGATAAAAAATTGAATGAAATTTAGATTTTCAAAAGTTTTAGATAAATAATATTCACATTACATGCTACAACTTTATGCTAAACAAAGAATATGAATGTAAACAGACTATATATTCATCTAAAGCCCAATGTAAAGCTTGTTGGAAGCAATGTCAATTAGTGTCATTACAGATGTAAGAACCCTAGTTTTGTGGGTTTTGAATAGGTTTTTCCCTTTTAATCTTGTCAATCTGTAGTTGTAAACATCATTCTGATACGAAATCATGTATGGATCACTTGTGCTACCTTTCTTTCGCTGTTATGAGAACAACTTTGCTCGCATTCCGCTGCGTCTGTCGGCAAAATCGGCCTGCCAATTTTCTGTTAATGCAAAGGATACCAGTTAATCCATGGAAACCGTGCAGAGGCAGAAAAGTTGGATGAATTCGAATAGCAACATGATTTTATTATTTATGGAACTTCCATGAATGAGCACCACAAAACAGAGGAGTCTCACCTCATTTAATAAGCAATCACCCTGCTGTTCAAGTTCACGTATTTGTTGCATTGTCATCCCGAACCATTCATCAATCCAACCGAAACAATTCCGGTGACTTTCAATGAAAAGAGCCCTTTCACCCTATGTAAGAGATAAATGATGTAAAGTTGCAGCCATTTTGCATGTCAGCAAGACATCGGACCTTTACTGAATAATCTATAGTTTAAACATTACGTCCGAAAACCAAAGTCTAAGAAGTTTTACCGCTAACAAAGCTTGTTCGAGTCGATAACCAAAACCCCAGTATGGTGCATCTACTGTCACCAATTTATATGCCGTCATTACTGGACTGCAATTCTCCTGCAAATATGAACAATCACAAGTAATCATTGACAAACTTAATTTGGTTGAAGATTATATATATCACAAGAAAGATGAGGTCAGTTAGATCCATTATCGTATCATGAGGCCGATATCTTGCCTATATAGAATCGTAAGAAATACGAAACGAGTGCAATCTATTGTTACAGGTAAGGCTAGTGACTATTGCTGTAGGAGGAGGGAACAAAAGGAGAAAGTCGGGGTGAGGGCGAACATAAGTTCCCTGAAGTCATGATTGAAATTTGAGCAGAAGTATGATAAAATACAAACCTGCCATCCATCTAACAGTGGACCTCGACCGGTTTTCGCGGATTTGAACTTGGAAAAGTCAAAATTGCTACTTCCAATAGCATAACTCCAATAATCTGTTTCAGCGGAAGCAATATCAATGATTTCCACTTGCCTGGCAGCCAGTTGTTCTTCATTTAAACCGTGCACCTATTTGTAAAACTCATAGTTAAGATATGTGAAGCAACAAGAAAGAATAACAAGATACAATGCAGCTTCCTTTCAAATCGAAACCTTCAAAACATTTCTAATTACGAATGCCAACACGAAGATTAGATTTACAAATAAAGGGCTAAATGGGATGACTTCCGAAGAAACTCACATTTTCCGACGTGCCGTTGTCTGCCCTATGGACGGTCTCAATTGTGAGAGAGAACTTGGTAAAGTACGGGCACTGCAAGAATACAAGTCTCATTAGGGCGTCCTATGAAAGGAAATCAAAACATTTGTCATAAACATCCTTAAAAATGTCTGTGGGAGGCAAAATAGTACCTTGATCACTGAGAAATATACGACCCGATTCGTAAACAACAGAAGACAAATGTCAATACCACTTGTAGAATGATCTCGAGAAAAGCGAAAGAAAACCAAAAATACAATGAGGCTAAAGGACATTGCAGACCTGTTTTACATCTTGGGTATGCATTCCATGCTTCCTCTTGCATTACAAGAGCATCTGTCGGCGCGATTGATGTAAGCCAAGCAGGTGCCTTGCTGCAAACATTAGTGTAAAGATAAGAAACACCAAAGACGACACGACAACAACAAAAACAACAACAACAACAACAAACTATGGTTCCACCTCAATGAAGCAAAGGCCAAAATACATGCATACACACACATACACGCGTGCACACAGACATACATACAGAGTACAAACATACAGATGCGCAAGCACGCGCACATACATACATACAGACATACAAACACACCGCATACAGACATAGAAACACAGACATACATGCGCGCGCGCACACACAAACACACACATGCACTCTCATACATACATACATGCATACATACAGACGCATACACACAAACATGCCCAGGCGCGCATACAATCTATATAATTTACCAATGTCTACAGCAACACTAGAGAATTAAGAAATCTATTTTTTTCGCTGGTAATTATAAAGAATTAATTCAATTGACAATATAATAGGAGTAGATCATTTTGAAGCACAAAGGTGAAAATTAAGCATCCCTGTTGGATTACCTCTGCAAACGATACACTTTAGAAGTGTATTGACCTCTTCCAAATACATCATCTTGAAAAGGTCTGTTCTCCAATACTTCAACACCTTCGGCCCCATTTGTACTCTGATGCTGCATCTTCAACACCATGTACAATTGAGATACCTGATACTGCAAGTCAAACATGGCGATAGGTCAGCAAACAGAATCCAATACCTTCATTGAATCATAAGTTTTTGGAACTTTTTTATCTCAAGTTTACCTCTTCCAAAGACATAGGCATGACAATCCGACTTCAAGTTATTCCCATAGAACAAAAATCAAAAGTTAAGGAAAACAAAAAAAAAAAACCCAAAACTTTAATAGAAAAAGTACCCAAAAAAGAAAGTAAAACAAAAACCCATGTTAGGAAAAAAGGATACAATTCCTTGAGTTGAACCATTGCTCTTGAATTACCAATCAAAGTCCTTGGGAAAATTGCAGGCAAACTCGAAAAGGGAAAAGAAAATAACTCTTTCTGGGAAAACCAAGAGATGGCGCAAAGAAGAAAATTAGAAAAAGAGAAGCTTTAGAGTTGGGGTTTAAAATGAAAATTAAATTGTTTTTAGTGTAGAAAATAAATTCGAAGAATGGCCAGCGAAGCCACCAATTAGAATGAGAAGCGTTGTAATTTGTAAAGTCAAATTACGCTTCAGAGTTGTCTTTTTTCTTGATTTTATCACGGGCAAATTATGCAACTATCCTTGTATTTAGAGCAAAATTCGACAATTAGTGCCCGAAATATGATTTATCGGCAGGATGGTGAAAACATATCAGAGTGTGTTTGGAAAGTCGTGATTATTTTTTTACTTGAAAAAACTATTAAATAATTGTATTTGACCGATGAATGATGATAATAAATAGCTAGGATTATTTTCTTTTTTTCAAGCAATAATCTTCACAGTTTTTACTGTTAATCTCGTCTATCCATTTCACTCATCCAATGACCATAGATTAGTGCAAAACTAAATGAGTTTTACACCATATAAGTGGATCATATAATAGTTTATAATCACAATGTTTGTATAATAATTAAAATTTGTGAATGTTATTGAATGGAGTAATTTTTTTATTAAGTAAATATATATATTTACATTTCGAAGACAATTATCGAGATTCGAACTCATACAAAATAAGACAATATAAACATTATTGACCATTCAGTCAATTAACGAATCTCTATAAAAAAAACTTTTTTGTTCTTTGTTACTGAATATTTTTGTTAGATTACGTGTAATTACATTTTACCAACTAAACAAATACAATAAATTAAAATTTGTTATTATAGAAAAAATTACTAAGTAAACAATTACATTTTCTCACAATTATTTTATAGGGTCAAAACACACCTTAATGATGAAGTGTTAAAATAATGGGTAAACTCCTATTTGGTACTTTACATATTCTTCTGTTTCTAATTTGGTCATTTAACTAATTTTTGACTAGTTCATACTTAACATTACATTTTATTTTTACCGTGGTCACCAACCATTAAAAAGTAATAAAAATAGTGACATGTCATGATATGTTAAGAATATAATATTGAAAATTTTACATCATTTCATTGAATAATTACTTTCATCTGTACAAGGGTATTTATACAATAAATTCAACAATAACTGCTTTTAACTAATTTGGCTAACAAAGTTAACATCACAATAACTAACTCCAACTAATTTCTACACTCCCTTCAAGTTGGAGGTTGAAAGACATTTTTAATTCCCAATTTGATTAACAAAAAATTATGTTGATGCACGTTTGGAGCTTTAGCCATAATGTCTGCAAGTTGTTGTGATGAAGAGATATACTCAGTTCGGATTAACTTTCTTGTATTTTTTCCCTTACAAAGTAACAATCTATCTTTATATGCTTAGTTCGTTCATGAAAGATAGGGTTTGCTGCAATCTGCATTGTTGTCTTACTGTCACAGTATATTGTAATTGGTTTAACATTCAACACCTCAAGCTCAACTAACAAGCCCTTCAACCAGATTATTTCTGATGTAGTTGCAGCCAAGCTTCTGTACTCTGCCTCGGCTGACGATCTTGCAACAATGCTCTATTTTTTTTGACTTTCATGAAATTAGCGAGTCCCCAAGTTTGACGCAATATCCAGTCACTAATCTTTTGGACATAAGGCAAACAGCCCAATCCGCATCACAATATGTTACTAGTTCACAAACACTTGAAGCACTTAGCAAAATTTCGTGTTATGGGTTGCATTTGATGTCCCTCACTACTCTTAAAGGAGCTTCTAGGTGTGATCTCTTTAGATTTTGCATAAATTAACTTAGATGATGGACTGCAAATGTGATGTCAGGTCTCGTGTGAGTTAGGTAAATTAGTTTTTCAATTAACTTTTTAAAAATAGGTTTATCCTCTAGTAACTCATCTTCTAAATGTCGTTGTTGTCCTTTGTCACACTCAACAATAGTAAGTTTTAAGTTATGCTCTAAGTGTGTAGTTGTTGGTTTAGATCCTCCCAACCCTGTGCTCTCAATGAGTTCAAGAGCATACTTTCTATGGTTCAAAATAATACCCTCCTTAGATCTTAAGATTTCTAATTCAAGGAAATACTTAAGTTCTCCCAAATCTTTCATCCTGAAACTTTGATTCAAAATTCCCTTAAGCTCATCAATTAATTCATCATTGTTTCCAGTAATCATCAAATCATCCACGTAGATCAGCATTACAACAAGCTTGTTCGATTGTCTTTTTGTCATCAATGAATAGTTGAATTTACTTTGTGTATATCCAACAGCTAACAAGGTTTCTTTCAATATCAAATTCATTACTGAGAGGCATGTTTGAGACCATATAATGACTTTTGCAGTCTACAAACCATGCACTTCCCCTGGCTACAAAAGCACTCAGGCAACTTCATATAAATTTCCTCATCCAATTAGCCTTGCAAAAAAGCATTGTGGACGTCCATCTGATAAAGAGGCCAATCAAACATGACTGCCAAGGATAAAATGGTATGAACAATAACCATCTTGGCAACAAGGGAAAATGCGTCATCATAGTCAATACCCACCCTTTGAGTGTAGCCATTGGCAACAAGGTGAGCTTTGTAACGCTTAACAGCTCTAGAGGCCTTGTACTTGAATCGAAAAACTCATTTGCAACCAATGGGAATCTTTCCTGGGGGTAAAGGAACTACTAACTAAGTATCATTAGACTCTAAAGCAGATATTTCCTCCTTCATAACTTGAACCCACAAAGTATCGGTAATGGCTTCAGAATAAGATGAAGGTTCAATGATGGTAGAAGTGAAAGAAAGAAAAACACGAGTGTGAACAAGTAAGTGTGAATAGCTAATGAAATTAGAAATAAGATACTTTCCTATTTCTGTAGAGGCTGAAGAAGCTTGGTGTGTAGTAATGAAATCATGTAACCAGGCTGGAGGCCTTGAGACTCGAGATGATTTTCACAAAATGGAAGAAGAAATAGGAAGAGCAGAATCTAGAATTGGGTCTGGAACATCATATTCTGGAATAGAGTCTGGAATAATAGATTTAGTGAGAATCTGAGAGGCGTGAGAAGAAACAACATAATCATTGGAAAAAGAAAAAAATTGAAACCAACAAACTGAGTAGGAATGACTGAACTGGGAATATTTGTTGAATATGTACCACAATAAAAATCAATAATAGTGAGAGTAATAAGAAGAAAATCAGAATATGAAACATGATGAGGAAGAAAAAAAAAGAAGAAACAGAGTCAATAGGAAAGAAAAAAGGAAACACATATTCATGAAAGGAAACATCCCTACTTACAAAAAACATCTTTGAAACAAGACTGAAAAGTATATAATCCTTTTGTGTTTGTGAGTAGCCCATGAAAACTGAAGGAATAGCTCTGGAGAGAATTTATCAGTAGTATTAAGTGTGGTGGCATAGGCTAAACAACCAAAGACTATCAAATGAGAAACAATAGGGGGTTTATTAAAAAGAAGCTAAAAATGAGTTTTTCAATTGAGAATAAGTGAAGGCATTCTATTGATTAGGTAACAAGCAATAGAAATGCATTCCCTCAGAATTTGATTGGCAATTTGGACTGAAAAATGAAGAGCACATGTAACTTCAAGAAGATGCATATGTTTGCGTTCTACCACTCTATTTTTTGTGGGGTGTGAGTGCAACCGCTCTGGTGAATGATACCATGTGATGAGAAGATTTCTGAACACTCAAAACTAAAGAATTCTAAGTCATTGTCACTCCTAAAAGTTAACACAGTGGCTGGAAATTGTGTGTGAACCATGGTAATTAATTTTTTAAGGATACAATGGCATCAGATTTCAACTTCAACAAGTAAACCCAAGTCATCCTACTATAGTCATCCACTACAGTAAGAAAACATCTATGTTTTGAATGTGTAGATATCATATATGGTCCCCACAAGTCGATGTGAATTAAGTTAAAAGGTTTGACAGATCTAGAAGTACTTAAGGGAAATAGAAGACAAGTTTTTTTTGGCTAAGAGACAAACAAAACAGTTAAAAATATGAATTCAAGCCAGAAAGCAAAGGCAGTTTATACATCTTATTGATAGTAACATGATCCAAACGAGCATGCCAAAGGTGAGTACAATCAATAGCAGAATGAAAAGAAATATGTGAAGAGAAAACAAAGGGATTTGATATATTTGAAACCTGAGAAGAAAACGAAGCAGACTCAAATAGGTACATGCCTTCAACCCCTTTACCAATCTCCTTCATCTTTCTAGAAGAGGGATCTTGAAGAAAACAAGAATGTGGGTGAAAAAGCACAACCCAATTAAGATCAATTGTAAGTTTAGAAATAGACAATAGGTTGTTGGGTTATACGATGCTCGATTCCTTCAACCGTTCTTGCTCGCCAAGTGGTGGAGAAGTGGAATTTTGGGTGTAAGAGGTGTGGAAGCTAAAAAGATTAAGGACACAATGATTTATAGTGGTTCAACCTTCTAACCAAGGTCTACATCCACTACCTTAGCTTCCCACTAAGGATTTCCAATCAATCCACTATTGATTCATCCCCTTTTCTAGGCTTAGGAGGAAACCCTTACACACCGATCAAGCTTTCTACCCAAAGCCTTGATCAAGCCCTCTTTACAAGAGATAACAAATAAGCAAACTTAAATCCATCTAATAAGTATTTGTTTATAGAATTTATCTCTCACCTAAAACCTAAAACACTTGAGCAAATCTAACAATTTTGGCTCACTAGTGTTTGTCTATACAAAGAAATGACAATAAAGCACTAAGACAATTTCTTGATTATTTGTTGTATTACAATTGAAGCATTAACCATTACTAGATGCTTGGAGATCCTTTTTATACTTCTTAATGAGTTTGTAGCCGTTTGTAACACCCTTAAACAGGGCTTATAATAAGTATTAACTAATTAGATCATGCTTCAATTAAAGAGAATCAAGAAATTAATTGTAGTAATTAAAAGAAATCAAATTAAGGACTAAAATGAAAGATATGCAAATTGAGAGCCAAATTAAAAAGGACCTAATCGGTGTAGAAGCAAAATGTATGGGAATGTATGTAAAGAAAATTGTTTTCACACGACACAATTAGGTGTCATGCTCTCACCCTTGGAGAGTGGCATGTCCGACCACTAAGGAGATGGTGGAAAGATGAATCATCTTCATCTCCTTCATTTTTTCTTTTACTGTTTCACACAAACAAAGAGAGAGAAAGCAAAAACATAAAATTCTGGAGATTTATGGAACCAAAATGCATGCATGTCAATGGATTTAAGCTAGGAGAAACATAGGTTCTTGCATCCACAAACAATTCATGTAAGTGTTCTAGCTAAAATTCTGCTCATGTTTTTGTTTAAATGTTCTTGATGAATTGATGTGTTTCTTGAATTGTTTGTATTGTGAATTTGATTTCAGAATGATTATTGATGTGTTGATAGGTTGTATGTTACATTAGGTTGCTTAAAATGCTAGAAAATTAATATGTATGAAGCTTGAATAATGAATCTGCCCAGAATTGTTATTTTAGACACCTTTCGGAAATCTGGAAAATTGAGCATGTTAGAGTTGTTTCTGGAAAACAGTGTCCATGAACAAAGTCGTAGAGGACAAAATTTTACATGAGATAGAGCTAAGAATTGCACGAAAATGTTAAGTATGGGTCTATGAATTGTTATTAGAAGTTACTAGACTGAAACTAGATGAATCTGGAATCTGTTGTACTAAATTGTAAAATTCTAAAATTTTAGGAGCTTCTATAATGTCAATAAAATTATGAAAATTTTTGCTTGAAACAGGGGATTCATGAAATGAATGAAATTAAATGGCCAAGCTTGAATTAAGTCTCAATTGGTAGGTTAAATGCATTTAGATCACATGTAGGATTATCAAAGAATTAAATGGGACTGTTTTGTGGAAATTGATAAATTGTGGACTTGAATGCTTTGATTTTGAATATGTTAGAACTTCATTATTATGATAATACATGTAAGTTAATATGGTTAAAATATCATAACCAAATGAATTGTGAAACATATAATTTATATGCATTAAATCCACTAAGTTTAGATTGGACAGATTCGATCCTGAAATTGACTTGTTTTCAAATGCAAAACTGTACTGATTGGGAAATGCTAAAAATATGTACCATACATGATTTTAATGGTGTGTTTATGAGCTTTCCAGAATTGTATGATGTGCTTTATTTGGATTTAGGAATAAAGAGTTATGGACATATTGAGGAAGAGGCCATAGAGGATACAAATAATTCAAAACTGCCATGTTAGGGACAACTTGTGTGTTTATTGTTGTTTGCTTGATTTGGTTGAATTTATATGCTAAGGTTGGTACTAATGAATGATATATGTGTTGTAATGGTACAAGAGACTATTGAGGAAGAGGCCATAGAGGATACAAGGAGTGAACAATCAAGAAGAAGGGACAAGGGCATTGTGATAAAGGACAACAAGTAACTTGGAGTATTGTGAGTGTAGTATTGTTTAAAGTGTTAGGATTAGTATCCTAACCTTATTATTTTTGTTTATTAGATAACCTAATGAAGTATGAAATGAATTTAAATTAATGGTTGGTAACTTAACTTGATAAGGAAGAAGGATTAAAGACTTGACTTATGACCTAAGATATTCTTATTTGCTAGATAAGCAGGCTTAGCTTAAGTATTATGTTGCTACAATTTGTGGATTGATTAAGCTATGTAAAATGAGACTTTATGGATGATTTAGATACTGTTTTGTTGATGGTTATATGCTTGAAATAATGTTATATGCTTGCTGGAACCTCGATTGAGCATGACTTAAATGATTCACCTTGTAAACATGATAGGAATGGTTAATTGACTTGGTGAAATTATTGAATAACAAATCAATGACCTTGTTGGATATAAATGATAAGATCAAGACCTTTGTTGATTAGTGTCTATAGGTAGATGGGCATGCCTTAGAGTCATAGAGCTCCTCTGAATACTGTTGCAAGTTGGTGGTTAGTCACCAATTTATCTTTAGGGTGGCAAGTCACCCTGATGCTATTGCATCCTCTGATAAATGTTACAAGTTGTATAATGTGGAATTGATACCTTTGGGTATCTAATGTTATATGTCAAATGTAGACTCGAGTACCTTGTTCATTAATCACCCAAGGCGACTTAATTAAAAGTTACTTGATTTGAGAGATAAGTACCTAAATGATAGGTATTAACGAAATGTTACTTATATGCCTATTTGCCTTTTATGTGTTAAAACTTTTTAATGTTGTTTGATGTGGTATATGCCATGGTTTTAAATGATGCTTGCTGTTTGAATGATTATGAAATTATGTTAATTATGTTGTATCAATTGGTTGCTTGAAGTGGTTTCAAGATTAGCCAAGTCTACTTATGTATGATGGACTAGCTAAGTGAACTTTGATTAAAGCTTAACTAGGTAATCTTAAAGATTAAATAATGCTTTAAAAGATGGAAATTAGTAAAGTTTAGGGTTGCCTCGCTAAGTACCATTTTTGTACTTACCACTCTTATGTTCCTTTCTTCAAAAAATTTCAGGTTCTAGTCTCGAAAGCTAGTCGATTGTCTTAGAGAGCAGATAATTGAAGTTCAAGCACAAGTATGACTCTTTTGGTTATCCTAGTTGGTGGCATAGATGTATATAAGTGTCACATGCATATGATACAAGTATTTTGGTTGCTTGACATGTAATTGTTATGTTTAAGACTTGATTTGGTTATATATGTAAGCATAAGTTGTTTTGTAATAACTTTATATTGATATGTAATGGTTGAATTATATATATGTGTTTGATGTAAAGTGGCTATGTCTTGAGATTGTATATATATATGGTTTGTGTTTGATTAAAGTGTTGATATGAAATTGAAAATACTATGTGTTATTTAGATGTATGTTATTCGAATGGATGGATGTGAACATGTATGATCTTGCTTGATTGATATGTTGATTGAACTAGGGAAAATTGTATCTAGAGTTTCTATTGGTTACATGATTAAGTTTGAGTAAATTGTGACATTAGAGAATTATATATGTGTATATGTTATGAAAGTTTTAAAATAACCCACATATTTGTATACGTTTTGGTAACATGTTTCTAGTTCATAAG
Organism: Hibiscus tridactylites; assembly: GCA_958450335.1. Lineage (NCBI taxonomy): Eukaryota > Viridiplantae > Streptophyta > Magnoliopsida > Malvales > Malvaceae > Hibiscus > Hibiscus tridactylites. The sequence continues at coordinate 17,851,694 of OY288289.1, read as the reverse complement.
TTAATATGTTAAGTTTGATAACATACAAGTTGCATGACTTTGATTGACATTGTTACATGTTTTGTTTCGATTGTTTATTTGTTCTAAATCATGCGTTATAAGTCGTGACATACCTCGCTCCTAACCGGGGAGAGAGGTGTTACTTAAATTGGCATAAGAGATTTAGGTTATAGATCCTAAAATTTTTCCGAACATGTCATTCATCATATAGGATTACACTATGCCACCTAGGAGTCTTATATTGAATTATTTGTGACTTCGCTCTCTAATTCTGAACTTTCCTCTGAATTCCTTATAGAATGTCTACTACCTACTTAGCTTGGGACGATGAGAGTCCCCGAGGACCTTCTACCAAGAACGGGGATAGCGTTGCTATGCAACCCCCTGTTGAACCTGAACAACCTCGAGAGCAACCTCGAGTACAAGTCTCTCCTCTTTTGGACAATACGACCATCGAAACTGTTCGTCGGGAATGTTTTATCAGTGTCAAAGAAATATTCGATCACTTTGCAACGGGTGTACGAGGAGCCCCGGTTGCTGTTGCACCATCTTAAGCCCCGATCGACAAGCTCGCTTCACACCGAGCTACTCATTTTAGTGGCCTTGATATCGAGAAACCGGAAAAAGGTGTGTAGTAGCTCGATAAAACCATCCAAATCTTAACTAAGCAACTCAAGTGTTTCGATGAACATAAACTCGAGTGTGCAACCTCCTTATTAACATAAGACACCTTAAGCTGGTGGGAAACCACGATCCTGACTACCCCTGCTGAGTCAGTGACTTGGGACTTCTTCGTTGATGAGTTTAAGAAGAAGTTCATTAGCGAGCAATATCTGGCCGACTGCATAAATAAATTCCTCTACTTGAAGCAGGCCAATCGGCCGATTGAACAATATGTTGCTGATTTTTGCAAATACTGCAAATACAGAGCTGCTTACATTAAGACTAAAGAAGAGAAATTTCGTAAGTTCGTCGGTGGTCTGAACGACGAGCTAAAACCGATGTTCACTGCCCTTGGTCTCACAAACTTTCAAACTCTTGTGAACCGAGCTATTTCTACTGAAGCTACGATGAGGGTCGTAGAAAAGCGAAAGAGTAGTTATCATCCGAACAAGGGTAAGAAAGGTGACAGTAAGCCCCGGTGGTCGAAGAGGCCGAAGCACCAGAATGAGTCCTTCTCTACTTATTCACCTGTCACTCAGAATGATTATCGACCTCCACCCTCAAACAAGATGGCAATTTCGGTGGTTTCTGTTAACAGCACCGGAAAATCAGAAAGGACACCTACTTGCAAATTCTGTCAAAAACAGCACTTCGGCCAATGCCGATTTCAGTCTAACCTCTGTTTCGCCTGTGGAGGCAATGATCATTATATTCGTGACTGTTCGAAGAAGAATGACCAAACTTCTACTCGTCACTCTAATCTGAGCCCGACACCTTCTGGTCGAAACAAAAATCCAAGGCATGCTCAATCTAATAATCCGAGAAGAAGCAAGGCTGCCCAATCTAGAGCCCCTACTCATCAAGAATCCCGAGCGCCAGCTCGTGTTTATCATATCTGCGGTCGAGAGTAAGAAGAATCTCCTGATGTTATTGCGGGTACGATTGAGCTAAACCTTAAATCTGTTTATGCTTTAATATATTCGGGGTCAACCTATTCTTTTATCGCTTCCTACTTAATTGATGAACTTAAGTTACAACTCGAACATGTTCAAAATGGGTTAATTGTTTCGAATCCTATAGGAGTAGTATGACTATAAATTTGCTTTGTATGGATTGTCAAAAAACAATCTGAAATGTACCCTTTCCTTGTAACCTTTATGTGTTACCTAAATGTGAATTCGATTCAATCCTAGGAGATTGGTTGGGAAAACATAAAGCCTGGATAGATTGCCAAAACCGTAGGCTATATTTAAGAGGTTTAGGAAAAGAATCCATTTTGTTAATAGATAAGAAACCAACCTCCATTTTTGCCACTATAACATTACAAGATGAACTTGACTTCGGTTTACCTGAAATGTCGATTGTATCTGAATTTTCTGATGTCTTTCCCGAGGAACTCCCTGGTCTTCCTCTAACTTGGGAAGTTGACTTCAAGATTGAAGTTCAATATGGAACTAATTCTGTGTCCATTCCCCCTATCGTATGGCACCAATTGAACTGAAAGAATTGAAGAAGCAGATCCAAGAACTAGAAGACAAGCGATTCATTCGACTCAGTACATCTCCCTAGGGTGCCCCTGTCTTGTTCGTGAAAAGGAAAGACGGTACGATGCGACTTTGTATTGATTACCGAAAACTTAACAAAGTAACCATCAAGTAGGGGTGAGCGTTCGAGGGAGTCGAGTTAAAAAATTTCGAGTTATTCGAGTTAACGCATCATATTTTACGACTTGAACTTAATTTGAAATTTTTTCGATTCGAGTCGAGTTTATGAAATTCGAGTCGAGTCGAGTTTTCGAGTTTCTATACAAATTTAATTGTAATTATTTACCATGTTATAGTACGATTTGATTTCAATTTAAGCGACTTTTTTATTCATATATATATATATATATATATATCTTCATATTATTTATATATATATCTTCATATTATTTTTCACATGCATAAGTAAGATTTGTAATGTTATTTAATAAAAAAAATATCATCTAAACTTCTAAAATATATGTATAATATTATTTTTAAATAAGGAACTTTTGAGGATAAAGTACTGATGGGGGTATAAATGAGTCCATAAATTGATGTAAAGAAAAAAATTACAAAAAATTCAGTTGAATGATCAAATTGAATAAAATATAAAGTTAAAGGGCTAAATTAAAAAAAAGAATAAATTTGTTAAAAATATGAATTGAAGTTATATAGATATTATATAGTGTTAGTGAATCACGTGGTTTAATTTTGGTAAAAAATAGACTTAAAACGAAAGAGAAATTAAAGAAATGGGAAACATTCAAAGTTGAGGGGCTAAATTACAAAAGTAGGAAATTTAATTTAAAAATATGAATTGAAGCTAAATAGGTATTCTAGTTTCTACATTGGTTTAGGAGCACGTGGTTCAATTTTGGTCAAAATTGACTTAAAACGAAGGAGATATTGAAGAAATGAGGAAATCATACAAAGTTAAGGGGCTGAATTGAAAAAAATATGAAATTTATTTTCAAAAATATAAATTGAAGATAAATACGTATTCTATGCTGGTTTAGGAATACGTGGTTCAAATTTGGTCGAAAATGGACTTAAAATGAAGGAGGAATTGAAGAAAAATGAAATTAGTGACTAAATTGCAAAACTGTAAAATTCGGTTTTTCGAATTTTCGAGTTGGGCAAATTCCAAACCAACTCGAAATCGATTTTTTTTCCGAGCTTATCGAGTTGATTCGAATAACTCGACTCGAATAACTCGAAATTGAAAAAAATATCGATTTTTTCGAGTCGAGTCGAGTTTTGCTCACCCCTACCATCAAGAACAAGTATCCACTACCAAGGATCGAGGATATGTTCGATCAACTCAAACATGCAGCCGTGTTCTCCAAGATTGATCTTCGATCAGGTTACTATCAAATGAGGGTAAAAGAAGAAGATGTGCCCAAAACAACCTTTAGAACTCGATACGGACATTACGAATTCCTAGTAATGTCGTCCGGTCTAACAAATGCCCATGCTGCATTCATGGATCTGATGAATCAGGTATTCAAGCCTTATATCGATAAGTTCATTGTTGTATTCATCGATGACATCCTTGTTTACTCCCGGAACAACGAAGAACATGCTGATCATCTTCGAATTGTACTTCAGACACTTCGAGAACACCAACTATTTGCCAAGTTCACAAAGTGCGAATTTTGGTTGTCTGAAATTTCCTTCCTTAGACATGTCATTTCGTCCGATGGAATCAAAGCAGACTCTAAGAAAGTACAAGCTATTCTTGATTGGAGACCTCCGAGAAATGTGAGTGAGGTCCGAAGTTTTCTTGGCTTAGCCGGTTATTACCGAAGATTTATGATGGGATTCTCGGTGATTGCTACACCGTTAACTAAACTTCTCCGAAAGGATGTAACCTTCGAATGGTCGGAAAAGCAGCAACGAAGCTTCGACCAACTCAAACAAGCTCTGACACATGCTCCAGTCCTTATTCAACCTGAATCGGGTAAAGAATTCGTTGTGTACAGTGAAGCATCACACTCGGGCCTAGGTTGTGTTCTGATGCAAGAAGGCAATGTGATTGCATACGCCTCCCGACAACTGAAACCACACGAATTGAATTATCCTATGCATGACCTCGAGCTTGCAGCCGTTGTGTTTGCACTCAAAATTTGGCGTCACTATCTGTACGGTAAAAGATGCAAGTTGTTCACCGATCACAAAAGCCTGAAGTATTTACTCACTCAAAAGGATTTGAACCTTAGGCAAAGAAGATGGTTAGAGTTACTCAAAGACTACGATTTGATCATAGATTATCATCCCGGAAAAGCCAACATCGTTGCCGACGCTCTGAGTTGAAAACTGAATCTCGGTATGTTATTCAAATCCGAGAACAATTCTTTCTTAAGCTTTAAGCATTTATTCGAATTCTTTCTTGGTAGTCAAGGAAGAAATTCGAACTCTTTCTTGCCCATTGAGGAACAATTCGAACTTTTCTTGATAGTCAAAAAAATCATTTGAACACTTCCTTAAATTATAAGTAACGTCTCTAATTTTGTTATTTGTAGCTACTATGGCTATCAACGCTCATTTCCGGCTATGAAAGGCTCAGAATTATCTGAATGAACTTCAATTTCAATCTACTCTGATCACTAGGATAAAAGAACTCCAACAAATTGATCCAGAACTTCAGAAAATCAATTCTAAGCTTGAGTCTAATCCCGACTTCTCTGTCAAGTCAAACGGCCTACTATATTTCAAAGATCGTATCTGTATCCCCAATAATAAAGAGCTACAGGATGAAATCCTGCAAGAAGCACACCAAAGTTCTTTTTAGATTCACCCTGGATCGGTTAAGATGTACAAGGATCTCAAGCCCTTGTATTGGTGGCCCGGAATGAAAGCTGTTATCCATGACTTCGTAGCAAAGTGTCTGAATTGTTAACGAGTAAAAGCCAAGCATCGTGTCCCTACTGGTTTGCTCCAACCTCTTAAATTTCCGCAATGGAAATGGGAACGGATCACAATGGATTTCGTAACCGGTCTTCCTTGTTCGCCAAGAAAGTGTGACGCTATCTGGGTGATCGTTGATCGTTTCACCAAGTCAGCACACTTCATTCCGGTGAGAATGAATTTCAGTCTTGAAGCCTTGGCTGAATTATACATCCGAGAAGTAATTTGTCTACACGGAGTTCCAATTTCTATAATCTCTGATCGAGATCCTTGATTCACATATAGATTTTGGAAGACTCTACACAAAGCCCTCAGAACTAAACTGAATCTTAGCACAGCCTTCCATCCGCAAACTGATGGTCAATCAGAACGAGTAATTCAAGTTCTCGAAGACATGTTCGGAGCTTGTATCATTGACTTCGGAAAGAACTGGGAGAAATCGCTACCTTTGGTAAAATTTGCCTACAACAATAGCTTCCCATCTTTGGTTCAAATGGCTCCTTTCGAAGCGTTGTATGACGGAAGATGTCGAACACCTCTGTGTTGGTCTGAACTCGGTGATAATAAAGTTTTGGGACCACAATTGCTTCGGGAAACCGAAGAACAAGTTCAAATCATTCATTCTTGTTTGAAGCAAGCTTTTGATCGCCAAAAGTCTTACGCCGATCTGAAACGTAGAGGCATTCAACATCAAGTCGGAGATAAAATGTTTCTTAAAGTCTCTCCATGGAAGAAAGTATTCCAATTCGGCAAAAGAGGCAAGCTAAGTCCTCGGTTTATCAGACCCTTTGAAGTAGTTGAAAGAATTGGTCCTGTAGCTTATCGACTCGCACTTCCTCCTAAGATCGATAAGATACACAACGTCTTCCATGTCTCAATGCTCAGAAAATACCGATCCGATCCAACACACGTTCTTGAGCCTGAAGAAGTAGAGCTTAATCATGATCTTTCTTATGAAGAAGAACCCGTCCAAATCCTTGATTGAGAAGTCAAAAGACTTCGAAATAAAAGTGTTCCTCTTGTCAAAGTTCTTTGGAGGAATCACAACGTCGAAGAAGCGACGTGGGAACCTGAGGACACGATGAAGAAGCAATATTCCCATCTGTTCAATTCAGGTAAAATTCGAGGACGGATTTTCTTTAAGGAGGGAGGAATTGTAACACCCTTAAACAGGGCTTAGAATAAGTATTAACTAATTAGATCATGGTTGAATTAAAGAGAATCAAGAAATTAATTGTAGTAATTAAAAGAAATCAAATTAAGGACTAAAATGAAAGATATGCAAATTGAGAGCCAAATTAAAAAGGACCTAATTGATGTAGAAGCGAAATGTATGGGAATGCATGTAAAGAAAATTGTTGTCACACGACACAATTAGGTGTCATGCTCTCACCCTTGGAGAGTGGCATGTCCGACCACTAAGGAGATGGTGGAAAGATGAATCATCTTCATCTCCTTCATTTTTTCTTTTACTGTTTCACACAAACAAAGAGAGAGAAAGCAAAAACATAAAATTCTGGAGATTTATGGAACCAAAATGCATGCATGTCAATGGATTTAAGCTAGGAGAAACATAGGTTCTTACATCCACAAACAATTCATGTAAGTGTTCTAGCTAAAATTCTGCTCATGTTTTTGTTTAAATGTTCTTGATGAATTGATGTGTTTCTTGAATTGTTTGTGTTGTGAATTTGATTTCAGAATGATTATTGATGTGTTGATAGGTTGTATGTTACATTAGGGTGCTTAAAATGCTAGAAAATTAATATGTATGAAGCTTGAATAATGAATATGCCCAGAATTGTTAGTTTTAGACACCTTTCGGAAATCTGGAAAATTGAGCATGTTAGAGTTGTTTCTGGAAAAAAGTGTCCCTGAAAAAAGCTGTAGAGGACAAAATTTTACATGAGATAGAGCTAAGAATTGCACGAAAATATTAAGTATGGGTCTCTGAATTGTTATTAGAAGTTACTGGGCTGAAACTAGATGAATCTAGAATTTGTTGTACTAAATTGTAAAATTCTAAAATTTTAGGGGCTTCCATAACGTCAATAAAATTATGAAAATTTTTGCTTGAAACAGGGGATTCATGAAATGAATGAAATTAAATGGCCAAGCTTGAATTAAGTCTCAATTGGTAGGTTAAATGCATTTAGATCACATGTAGGATTATCAAAGGATTAAAAGAGACTGTTTTGTGGAAATTGATAAATGTGGACTTGAATGCTTTGATTTTGAATATGTTAGAACTTCATTATTATGATAATACATGTAAGTTAATATGGTTAAAATATCATAACCAAATGAATTGTGAAACATATAATTTATATGCATTAAATCCACTAAGTTTAGCTTGGACAGATTCGATCCTGAAATTGACCTGTTTTCAAATGCAAAACTGTACTGATTGGGAAATGCTAAAAATATGTACCATACATGCTTTTAATGGTGTGTTTATGAGCTTTCCAGAATAGTATGATGTGCTTTATTTGGATTTAAGAATAAAGAGTTATGAACATATTAATGGACACTGCTCAAAACTGCCATGTTAGGGACAACTTGTGTGTTTATTGTTGTTTGCTTGATTTGGTTGAATTTATATGCTAAGGTTGGTACTAATGAATGATATATGTGTTGTAATGGTGCAAGAGACTATTGAGGAAGAGGCCATAGAGGATACAAGGAGTGAACAATCAAGAAGAAGGGACAATGGCATTGTGATAAAGGACAACAAGTAGCTTGGAGTATTGTGAGTGTAGTATTGTTTAAAGTGTTAGGATTAATATCCTAACCTTATTATTTTTGTTTATTAGATAACCTAATGAAGTATAAATGAATTTAAATTAATGGTTGGTAAGTTAACTTGATAAGGAAGAAGGATTAAAGACTTGACTTATGACCTAAGATATTCTTACTTGCTAGATAAGCACGCTTAGCTTAAGTATTATGTTGCTACAATTTGTGGATTGATTAAGCTATGTAAAATGAGACTTTATGGATGATTTAGCTACTGTTTTGGTGATGGTTATATGCTTGAAATAATGTTATATGCTTGCTGGAACCTTGATTGAGCATGACTTGAATGATTCACCTTGTAAATATGATAGAAATGGTTAATTGACTTGGTGAAATTATTGAATAACAAATCAATGACCTTGTTGGATATAAATGATAAGATCAAGACCTTGGTTGATTAGTGTCTATAGGTAGAAGGGCATGCCTTAGAGTCATAGAGCTCCTCTGAATACTGTTGCAAGTTGGTGGTTAGTCACAAATTTATCTTTAGGGTGGTAAGTCACTCTGATGCTATTGCATCCTCTGATAAATGTTACAAGTTGTATAATGTGGAATTGATACCTTTGGGTATCTAATGTTATATGTCAAATGTAGACTCGAGTACCTTGTTCATTAATCACCCAAGGCGACTTAATTAAAAGTTACTTGATTTGAGAGATAAGTACCTAAATGATAGGTATTAACGAAATGTTACTTATATGCCTATTTGCCTTGTATGTGTTAAAACTTTTTAATGTTGTTTGATGTGGTATATGTTATGGTTTTAAACGATGCTTGCTGTTTGAATGATTATGAAATTATGTTAATTATGTTGTATCAAATTGTTACTTGAAGTGGTTACAAGATTAGCCAAGTCTACTTATGTATGATGGACTAGCTAGGTGAACTTTGATTAAAGCTTAACTAGGTAATCTTAAAGATTAAATAATGCTTTAAAAGATGGAAATGAGTAAAGTTTAAGGTTGCCTCGCTAAGTACCATTTGTGTACTTACCACTCTTATGTTCCCTTCTTCCAAAAATTTCAGGTTCTAGTATCGAAAGCTAGTCGATTGTCTTAGAGAGCAAATATTGAAGTTCAAGCACAAGTATGACTCTTTTGGTTATCTTAGTTGGTGGCATAGATGTATATAAGTGTCACATGCATATGATACAAGTATTTTGGTTGCTTGACATGTAATTGTTATGTTTAAGACTTGATTTGGTTTTGTATATATGTAAGCATAAGCTTGTTTTGTAGTAACTTTATATTGACATGTAATGGTTGAATTATATATATGTGTTTGATGTAAAGTGGCTATGTCTTGAGATTGTATATATATATATATATATATATATATATGGTTTGTGTTTGATTAAAGTGTTGATATGAAATTGCAAATACTATGTGTTATTTAGATGTATGTTATTCAAATGGATGGATGTTAACATATATGATCTTGCTTGCTTGATATGTTGATTGAACTAGGGAAAATTGTATCTAGAGTTTCTATTGGTTACATGATTAAGTTTGAATAAATTGTGACATTAGAGAATTATATATGTGTATATGTTATGATAGTTTTAAAATAACCCACATATTTGTATACGTTTTGGTAACATGTTTCTAGTTCATAAGTTAATATGTTAAGTTTGATAATATACAAGTTGCGTGACTTTGATTGACATTGTTACATATTTTGTTTCGATTGTTTATTTGTTCTAAACCATGCGTTATAAGTCGTGACATCCCTCGCTCCTAACCCGGGCGAGGGGTGTTACACCGTTACTAGTCGTTGGGGTAGAGTTAGAGCCATTGGAGACTTTATTTCACATCTTAATGTTGTTCTGCAGCCATCCGTATCGATACGCGTGTACCCGTATCGGTACGACCTTCGTTAGAAACTAGTTGTTGGGCTCTTGCCAGCGTAGGCGTATCGATACGCTTGAGGGCGTATTGGTACGGTATGACATTGAAAAGGCCGTTGGGAAACTAGACGTTGGGGTTGTTAAAATGGGGATCGGTGCGCTTACCAGGCGTATCGAAACAACCCCTCTCTTTATCGAAACGACAAAGCCTGTTTCGATACGGGTTTTGACAATACCCAAACTTGGGCAAAAAGGTATCGATACGGGTTACACTGTATCGGTACGGGCAACCTGAAAATTCAAGTTTCGCTATTTTAAATCATGAAAAGCTTTGCCAATTTTTTTAAGATCCCTCAAACATAAATTCAAGTTGTTTGAACTTAAAGAAAAGTTTTGAATTCTTTTTAAATTAGTCCAAAACATTTTTCAATTATTATATCAAAACATTATTTCTACAATCTCCCCCTTTTTGATATAATAAAACCAACTTGAAAATTTGTTTGGGATTCTCCCCTTTTAAGTTTAAAAATGTGAATAAAAGACTAAAATTTGAAATCAATTTTAAATCTTCCCTTATTCATTTGAACATTCAATTTTTCAAACCATTTCTCCCCCTTTTTGTTATATCAATAAGAATTCAAAATACATTAAGTTCAAAATAACTTAGGAGGTTTGAAAAGATGACAAAAATAAGAATTTTGGTTTTAAAATGGCTCCCCCTTACTCAAAGCATCATTAAAATGTTAGTCCAACATATATGATTATCTAGTTGAAATTAAAAAAATAAAACAAATAAAAGAAAAAAAAACAACTAGATTTTACCACACTTGAATCCAAGGGAGGATGTGAAGCCTTCCTTCTTCAAGTGTCTTTCTTTGTGTGCATGAAGCCCCCCCCCCCCCCCCCCCCCCAATTTTTGACTTGTTGAACACTCTCCATCACACCTAGCAAAATACAATCAAGTAATTTTTTGTATCCATATTGCTTTGGATCCATAGACGTTAGTAGCACAAAATTTAGTCCCCTTAGGAATCCATTTTTCAATTTCATCCTTTTTAGTTGAAGTACTTAGCCCTTTTTGGACCCAAATACTTCTAAAAACTTTACCATTTACAAATCTAGGGGCACTAGATTGTCTTACATAAAAGTTTGATTTTCCAAAATTATTTTTCTTTTCAAGCTCTTTGGAAATCAAATCTTTTTCTTCTTGAACTTTATGAAGCAAATTTTGTAAATCAAAACATTTTTGTTCAAACTCTTTGAGTTTTGCTTGAAGTTCAAGTTTGGTTTTAGAAATCAAATCATTTTGAATTTTCAACTTTGAAATCATTTTATTGTTTTTCAAAATGTGATTTTTAAACTCTAAAACCAAATAATCATAGGCATCTTGTAATTCATCAAAGGATTATGAACATGAAGTAGATGAATTAGAAGTTATCCTTGAATCTTCTTCGATGGCCATAAGGCAAAGGTTGGCTTGTTCATCGTCGGTGGAGTCTTCATCACTCCAAGTAGCCACATATGCATTCTTTTTATGGCTTGAAGTGCTTGCCCTCTTCTTTTTCGTGGATTCTCGTTCAAGCTCTCTCAAGGCTTTCTTCATGAACGGGGCACACTTCTTGAATAGATGAACTATCTCTTCTTCATCATTATCCTCTTCACCTTGAATCTACATGATGACATGCGAAGGATTTAAGAGCAATGACATTAGTGTTGATGCCAAGCCCTTTGAGCTTCTTCTCCCCCATAGCTCTAATTTCTTCCCTCTTCTTCTTTGTTTTTCTTCATTATTTGATGAGTGAGAAGTGACCCCATGAGTTCATCAAGCTTCAAGGTTTTCAAATTTTTAGCTTCGATGATGGCGGTCCTCTTTGAGTCCCATGACTCGGGAAGTGAGTAGATGAGCTTTCGGACAAGCTTTTCTTCCGGGATGGCTTCTCCATAGCCTTTGAGACCATTGGTGATAGTGGAGAACCTATCAAACATTTTCTCGATGTTTTCTTCCGGATCCATCTTGAAGTTCTCATACGCTAGGTTGAGAAGGCCGATCTTGGTCTCCTTTACTTAGTCGGTTCCTTCGTATGTGACTTCAAGCTTGTCCATACCTCTTTGGCACTCTCACAAGAAGACATCTTCTCATAAATGGTTGGGCCAAAAGCACAAAAGAGGATGTGTAAGGCTTTGCAATTAAGCTTCAACTTCTTACGATCTTCGGCACTCCATTCTACTTTACTTTATTGAGGCACGAACGGACCATCTTATACTATGTCTCATAGCTTGTAGTCCCTTGACTTCATAAAGAACTTCATCTTTGTCTTCCAATGGGCATAGTGGGTTCCATCGAAGAAGGGCGGTTTGTCGATAGATTGCGCCATTGAGCTGGTTGAGTAAAATGATGATCGAGCTTGCCGGATCTTCTCAATAGGATGTTAATCCTCTTCAATTGAGCTAAGCTCTGATACCAATTGTTGGGTTATACGGTGCTCGATTCCTTCAACCGTTCTTGCTTGCCAAGTGGTGGAGAAGTGGAATTTTGGGTGTAAGAGGTGTGGAAGCTAAAAAGATTAAGGACACAATGATTTATAGTGGTTCAACCTTCTAACCAAGGTCTATATCCACTACCTTAGCTTCCCACTAAGGATTTACAATCAATCCACTATTGATTCATCCCCTTTTCTAAACTTTTAAGGAAACCCTTACACACCGATCAAGCTTTCTATCCAAAGCCTTGATCAAGCCCTCTTTACAAGAGATAACAAATAAGAAAACTCAAATCCCTCTAATAGGTATTTGTTTGCCCAATTTAGATCTCACCCAAAACCTAAAACACTTGAGCAAATCTAACAATTTTGGCTCACTAGTGTTTGTCTATACAAATAAATGACAATAAAGCACGAAGAAAATTTCTTGATCATTTGTTGTATTACAATTGAAGCATTAACCATTATTAGATGCTTGGAGGTCCCTTTTATACTCCTTAATGAGTTTGTAGCCGTTACTAGCCGTTGGGGTTGAATTGGAGCCGTTAGAGACATTATTTCCCATCTTTAATGTTGTTCTGCAACCTTCCATATCGATACACGTGGACCCGTATCAGTACGACCTTCATCGAAAACTAGCTGTTGGGCTCTTGCCAGCCTAGGCGTATCGATACGCTTGAGGGCGTATCGGTACGGTATGACATTTAAAAGGCCGTTGGGAAACTAGCCGTTTGGGTTGTTAAAATGGGGATCAGTACGCTTACCAGGTGTATCAAAACGATCCCTCTCCGTATCGAAACAACAAAGCCTATTTCGATACGAGTTTTGGTAGTAACCAAACCTGGGCAAAAAGGTATCGATACGGGTTACACCGTATCAGTACGAGCAACTTGAAAATTCAAGGTTGGCTATTTTAAATCATGAAAAGCTTTGCCAAAAACCTTTTAAGATCTCTTAAACATAAATTTAAGTTGTTTGGACTTAAAGACAAGTTTTGAATTCTTTTCAAATTAGTCCAAAACATCTTTCAATTATTATATCAAAACATTATTTCTACAAATAGGTTATAATGAAAATCTGGTACATACAAAACATTATGAACGATATGATTTGGAGTAAGAGCAAAAGAACCAATGTGAGTGATTGAAACTGTTTTACCATTTGGGAGACGGAAAGAGTGAGTTCGAGGCATATGGAATAAGATTTATCAAACAATGGAAATCTTAGGATACATGGTTAGTGGAACCAAGCTTACAAAAAAGAGCATTACCTGCAGTGTTGACTGTAGATTCAACATAAGGCTTTTACAGCAAAGCAAGTATCTGATTGTATTGGTCCTGAGAGAATGCAGGAGCGCTCATGACAGGAGAAACTGGTGCCTGAGTGTTGGAATCCAAAATAGGATCTTCATAGACATCACAATTAGTAATCAAGGTAGCATGGGCATAATTCCTTCGAGTGAACTTAAAGTCAGGAAGAAACCATACAAGATGATAACAATTCTCATTTTTGTGTCCCTTGACTTTACAGTAGTCACATATGCCGGTGAAACGACAACGGGAAGACGAATCAGAAGATGCACTAGAATACATGATCGATGTTTCAGGAAGAAAAGAAGGGGTTGAGAGATGAATCCTCTGAGATTCTTCATGGACTAACATTGAGTAAGCTTGATTAACGGGCGTGATAGGCTTCATTAGGAGTATTTGACTTCGAATTACAAAATATGTCTCATTCAATCCCATCAGGAACTGAAACAAACGTTGTTGAAGAAGATGCATATGATTCTCAAAGGAAGCTTCACACTCACAAGTTGAAAAAGGGACGAGGGCATTGTACTCATCCCACAATAGCTTTAGTCGTGTAAAATAAGTAAAAATGGTGGAATCATGTTGAACAAGAGTTTCTATTTCACTATGAAGAAAGAAAATACGTGTACCATCAACCTTGTCGATGCGTTCTTTGAGATCCTTCCAGACGAGATGAGCATTGGTTGCAAAAACAACTCCGGCATATAACTCCTTACTGACGAAGCTAAGAATCCAAGAGAGGATGATATCATTGCAGCTATCCTATTGAGATTCTAAGGAACTAGTAAAGCTCTCTCGGTGACAGCTACCATCAATCATCCCCAATTTGTTCTTCGCGAGAAGTGCGATTCTCAGAGATTGACTCCAAATGTTGTAGTTCTCCACGCTAGTGAGTTGATGTGAGACGAGAGCCGTGCCAGGGGTGTCATATGGATGCAAGTAGAGCGGATGATTGAAATTCAGCATCAAAACGTCTATCGGTGGCATTACGGCGAGCAGAATAGGGAAAAATGATAAAAATCCTAAAAATAAGGGAAAAAAAGGACGGAAGAGAGAATTCCCAAACCCTCAGCTGAGGGAAAAAAAAGAAAGCCCAAAGAAGGAAAAACAACGCACAAAGCCCAATGAATTTTACCAGGCTCTTGATACCATGTTAAGAATATGATATTTGGAAAATTTATATCATTTCATGGAATAATTACTTTTATTTGTAAAGGGTATTTATACAATAAACTCAACAATAACTGCTTTTAACTAATTTGACTAACAAAGTTAATAGCACAACAACTAACTCCTAACTAATTTTTAATACTAATTTTAATACTAGAATTTATATATTCTATCAATTATGTCTTACTCTTAATTTAAGATAACATCCGGACCAAGCTCCAAATCTCCCCTTTTATTCCTCTTTTCGTTGATTATTTATCTCTGCTATTAAATCCATAAAATATTGAAAGAAAAAATGGCTTTTGAAAGTTAAAATTATTTTTGTTTGTATGAATAAATTTCAGTAACTTAGTTTTATAATGACATAATGTTAAAAAATTTATAGCGTTTGATTGGATAGTTACTTTAGTCCCTATTTTTTGAAGTATTTTAATCCTTGACGTTTTATTTTGGGTCAAAATTGCCCCAATGTGGATGAAAATGTTAGTCAACTAACAATAAATGGCTCGAAATGATTTGACAGAATGACACATCAGTAGAACAAATAATTTTATATTTATAAAATTATTTTCTGATTGATGTGTCATTCTATCGAGTTAACACCTTTGTTTATATGACATTACTATGTCAGCATGCTCTGTCATGCAGGTTTGTCACGTCATTTTAAGTCATTTACCGTTAGTTCCCTAACAATTTTTATTCATAGAGAGAATATTTTTACCTAAAATAAAACGTTGAGAATTAAAGTGTTTAAAAAAGAATAAGAGCTAGCGTTACTATCCAATCAAACGTTGAAATTATTGAAAAAACTTTTTTATTGAAAATTTAATACTAAAACTTCAGTTTCAAAATAATATTATTATATTCCATATTAATTTTTCATTAATATATTCTATAATCTTTTAATAAAAGTTTAAATTTTATAATTTAATTGCTAAAACTTTTTGGTTTAAAATTTAATAACTTGTTTTTGTTTTATTATAATGTTTTGATATTTAGATTTATTATATTGATTTGCCAATTTTAGTAGTTTTTAAAAGCTAATATGACATTATCATTGGCATTAAAAATTATTAAATCAGTATAAGATAATTCATGAATTATCCACTACGGAAATCAAAAGAAGAAAGGGACAGAAAGGGCAAAGTTCCATATTACAAGGCCTAACAACAGAATTCGTCGTTTATTTATGTATTTATCACATTGGATGGATTTGGAACGACGTCGGATTTCTCGAGGAAATAGGAACGGGAAGTACAACGTGTACGCCGACCGTTGACTTTTTGCCTCTGGAGTGTTCGGTTGGCTCTGACTAGGATTACCGGTCAAGCATGCGAGTAAATCCAGAAAGATGAAGGTATTATATTATTTATTAATCAAAATATAAAATAAATAAATAAATTTATAATATACCAATCATATATATTTTAAATAATTGCAATCATTACAAACTTGTTGCATTATTATACTGTACGGTATTTAAAAAAACCTTGGTGGGTTTATTCATTTATTTTTGAATATTAAACACAATTTACATATAAGTCGATATTTTAACTTCACTTATGAAATTAAAAATGACAAAAAAATTATAGTTGTGCTCATTCTATAAGTAAAAGAGATGGATTTATTCCTAAAGATTTGAATAAATTTTGTAGGAATTTTTTTTTCATTTTACAACTAAGGTTTAATTTTTTTTTAATTATAAAGAGATACAGGCCTTAACTGTAGTTTAGCCTACATACGGGACCAAATATGTTCCTCAAAATCATAGAAAATATAGTTCTTTCTTATTAATTATTAAAAATATTATGTAGTTATTTCTTGTTCTAAGCAACAAGCTCAATTTTTTTTCTTTACGTTAATTTTGTGTATTCTGAAATCTTAAATTCGTTGTTATAATTAATATTATATATAAATATATTATATAATATATTACTATGACATTTTAAATATATTAAATTATTTATGTAGGAATTTTATAAGAAATAATAGAAAAAAATTAAAGTGTGTGAATTTTCATACAAATATTTTAATATAGTATTGGAAGTTCAACTTGTTAAAAAATAAAATATATCACAAGGACAATTTGGTAAAATATGTATTTTGGTAATTTTATATCCCTCAACCAAACATTGTGATCTTAAATTCCTACGAAACAAACCAAACAAGATAATGTAATATTATTGGTAATATATTAGGAAATATTATATTTTGAGAATCTTATTATCAAAGGTAATGTTACATTCCTTGAAACAAACGACCCCTAAGAGTGATTTAAAGAATAACAAAAAAATATTCAAATTACAATACATGGGAACAATGGCAAGGTGATCTGTTGGCTGATTGTCGTCTCGTGAAATCCAGTTGAATTCAAGTATCCAACCTCTTATGTTCATATTATTAATGATCTGAGTTAAATTGCTTGAATTCAGATCATTAACATTAAACATGACATTCTTTACTATTTATATGACAAAAAGCGAAGATTCATTTTCAAAAAAAATGACATGAAAAATAAAGAAATTAATTAGTTTTTTTAGTAGATGAGACCATGAAGGACATGATGAGTCGGGACCATATAATAATTTTTCTACTACTTAGGAACAACAAGTTTGGCAAGGTGATCTATTGGCCGATTGTTGTCTCGTGCAATCCGTTTGAAGTCGAGTATCTAATTTCTTCTGCTCATATTATCAATGGCCCGAACTAAATTGTTCAAACTTAAATAATTTGCATAAAGCATGTCACCCTTTACTATTAGAACCATTCCTTGAATTCTATTGTTAGATCTTTTTATCAACAATGAAAGGGTGTTAAAAATATAACTTTTGTTGTATAATAGATTCTATACACCAGTTTGTATTAGTTGTGAGTTGTGACAAGTCAAGGTAAAAGAGAAGAATTTTCAACTTCCGAACGTCAATACCAATTTTCCATTTTTATCAACAAAATCCTTTTTTTTTCTTCATGTCGATGCCATAGAATCTTCCTATGACAAATCAAAAGAATGGCATTCAACACCTCCTTCAAAATTTACGGGGAATAGATTGGCTTAATATATAGTTTTTTTTATCATATACTAATTTTAAATTTCCAAGGATGTCGCTCTCCATTTTCTGCCTTGTACCATCCTTGTTCCATCATACATTAAATCTTATTCAAATTATTTCGGTTTAGTTTCAAATATTCATGATAAATGATTTACTTGAACAATATTATTATTTATATGGAAAAAATGGATAAATGTGAAAGTTGTACATAAGCTTTCATTAAATGTGCAATAGTATACATGGAATTTAATTTTGTGCAATTGTATACCTCAAGTTTTAATTTAATTCAATTTCACAAATTACTAAAAACGGGAGGTATTACAAATGTTACCCACAATGATAACGTAGCTAATGCTATGGTGATTGATGGGGCTGGGGATGTAGCCATGGATGGTCTTGAAACGTTTGATGATTCAAGGTTATCTTTGGAGGGTTGTGTGATGTCGGCTAATCAACGTGCGGCCCCTTTTGATGGTGAGGCTGTTGCTAGGAAATCATATGCTTCTATGGTCGTTGCTTCGACAGTTGGAGGACAGGCGGATTTGAATATATCATGGGATAATATAGATGTTCTCGATTCAGATTTCACTATTGATCGCAACAGTGCTTTTCCAAAGATTACTTTTTCTGAGCGAATCCATGATCTGATTGACAAAACGATGCAACGGGCAATTATCGTTCGTCTTCTAGGCAGGTCGATTGGATTTAAGACCCTGGTAACCCGTGTTCAAGCTTTGTGGCGAACAAACAAGAATTTTCAGATTGTTGATATGGAAAATAACTATTTTTTTTGGTGAAGTTTGAATCTGAGGATGATTATACTAAGGTATTGACGGGAGGGCCATGGACAATCTTCGGATGTTATTTAACGGTGCAACCATGGACTAGATCCTTCTCGACATCTGAGAAATACCGGCTGCAGGTTGTAGTGTGGATTCGCTTACCGGGTCTTCCATATTGCTACTAATCAAAGGCGCTTTTTCGGAAAATCGCTAATTTTATAGGGTAGGTTATCAAGTTTGATTATAGTACTACGGTGGGTGAACGCGACCATTTTTCTCGGCTTGCTATGGTTGTGGATCTTAATCAACCTTTATTATCTTGTATTGGTATTGATGGATTCGTCCAAAAGCTTGAATATAAAGGGCTGCAACAAATTTGTTTTAATTGTGGTAAGTATGGGCATTCCAAGGATTATTGTGGGAAACATGTTGTGGCTTCTGATGCGGATGATGTTCAGATTTCTGTTAATTATCCCTCGGGTACTATAGTGGATGAGGTTGGCTCTGTGGAGAATTTATATGTGCCATGGATGGTTGTTGACAGACGACGTCGGAGACCGAAAAAGATGCTTAATAATAAGCCTGATGGTGCTGGAAATGTGAACAGTGAGTCTCGCTTTAACGTCCTTCAGGATGTGGTTGAGGAGAGTGGGAATGGGATTGGTAATGGTGTGCAAGAACAAATTAAGAATAACGTAGATAAAAGAAAGGGCATACAATATACATCGGACATGCGTCCCTCGAGTGTTAACAAGAAAGGTGCTGGTGTTGCTATGGAAACAAGTGAACTTGTTGTATTACTAGCAGTGGCAGGGTCGGATGCCTAAGCTAAAGTTCACACGCCAACAATTGTTTCGGGTTCTCATAAGACAATCTCCATTGTTGAGGGGAGAAATACTCTTAACTCTACGACTAGGCTACGGAACTCATTGAATTCAGGAAAGGGTGGAGCGACTGTGAAGGTTTTAAATAAGAAGAGTTTGAAAGTGGTAAAAAAAGCTGAGACACGGGTGCCCCCTCAACATGTTCTAACAGAATGGATTCAGTCTATATCAACGCATTTGGATAAGTTGCGCCCTCCGGATCAGATACCAAATGTTGTTCCCGATGATACTGGACAACTGAGTGTGTCGGTGGGGGATGTAATGGATCAACCTATGCTGCATGGTGTAAGTGCTGCTTATTGTATTACTGCAGTTGGAGGGAAGGAGAATGCGCCTCCTTCTTAATAAGGTCTACCCTTTATCTAATTCTATATATAAACATGGTTAATTTATTGTTTTGGAATACACAGGGTGCGGCGAGTACCGAGTTTAGACATATTTTTAAGAATTTTGTGAGGACTAACAATCCGCAGATTGTTGCTTTGATGGAACCTCGGGTAAGTAGCAGTGCATCGGATAAAGTTCTCAGGTGTTTTGGTTTTCATAATTCTCTTAGAGTGGAAGCACAAGGTTTTAGTGGAGGTATTTGGATCCTATGGCAGGAGGGAGTCAATGTGGTGATCATTTTGGTTTCTAACCAATTTGTGCATGAGAAGTATCATGATTCGGATTTGAATAGATGGATCTATTTTACTTTAGTTTTTGCTAGTCCGAATGCGATTGTTCGCAAATATTTGTGGGATGCCCTTCTTCTTTTAAATCTGGGGGATGATGAGCCTTGGGTCTTAGGTGGGGATTTTAATGTTATTCTTCGTAAGGAAGAGCGCTGTGGGGGCTCTAGTATTGTTTTAGGCACTAGTTCTTTTTTCGTGACTTTATTTGTGCTGTTGATCTATCTGAAATTGATTATAGGGGGAGAAATTTACTTGGAATCGGGGAAGCTTGTATCAACGCCTTGACAGATGTTTGGCGAATAATGCTTGGTTTGTAGAGTTCCCTGACACTATTGTGATGCATCTTGATCGGATTGGTAGTGATCTCTGTCCATTACTTCTTAAGCCTTGTGGTGCTCATGTTATTAATGTTGCTCGACCTTTCCGGTTTTTGGCAGCTTGGAAAGAACACCCGGAGTTTCATGATTTACTTAATTCCATTTGGGATGACACAGTTAGTATGGATGTTAATGTGCAGCGACTCTAGGAATTTATTAAAAATGGAATTTTGAGGAATTTTGACATATTGGGCGCAAGAAGAAAATAATTTTGGCGCGACTTTGTAGGATTGATAAATCTCTTCAGGCTTCTTATTCAAATTTTCTAGTTGAGTTAGCGGGAAAGTTGCGTGCTGATTTGGACCTTGTTCTTGAGCATGAGGAGTCTTTGTGGTTTCAAAAGGCACGAAGTAAATGGATTCTGTATGGTGATATGAATACACCGTTTTTTCAGGCTTCAACATTGGCGCGGAGGAGGGCTAATGCTATTTTAGCACTAAAGTTGGGCAATGGTGAATGGAATTTGGATCAAGAGGTTCTCAAGCTCATGCAATTGATTTTTTCAAGAATCTTTTTACTTCGGATAGAATCACTACTGAGCATTATCATATCCGCGGTTGTTTTCCTAAAATGAGTGAACATGCTTTCTGTACTTTGAATGCCCCGCTTATAGATGATGAGATCAAGTCAGCAATATTTGATATGAATCCATTCAAGGTACCGGGTGTTGATGGCCTACATGCAGTATTCTATCAGCGGAATTGGGATGTTGTTGGTAGGAGTGTGTGTCAGTGTATCAGGCACATTTTTGAAGGGGATCACTTTCCGGAGTCTATCAACAAAACTCTCTTAGTATTAATTCCAAAGATTAACTCTCCAGAAACGATGAACCAATTTCAACCTATAAGTCTTTATATGGTCATGTATAAGGTTATTACTAAGGTGGTGGTTAATCATATGAAACCATTCTTATCGGATTGGGTTGCGGATAATCAGGCAAGTTTTGTTCCGGGGCGTGCTATATCCGAAAAATATCATCATTGCTCAGGAAGTGGCGCATTCAATGAAATTGAAAACTGGAAAGTGTGGTTGGATGGCTTTGAAGATTGATTTGGAAAAAGCCTATGATAGGCTAGAATGGCCTTTTATTGAGGATACGTTGCGGAACATTGGTTTTCCAGATGGTATTCGTGCTCTTATTTTAAAGTGTGTTTCTAGTGTGTCATCTCATCTTCTTTGGAATGTCTCTTTGGCGGCCTCTTTTTCTCCCTCTCGAGGTATTAGGCAAGGAGATCCTATTGCACCTTATTTATTTGTTCTTTGTACGGAAAGGCTCAGTCAGGCTATCAATCAAAAAATGGCTCTTGGTCAATGGAAATGATTTTGTACTTCGAGGAGTAGCCCGATGATCTCTCATTTGATGTTTGCAGATGATATGGTCCTTTTTGCCGAAGCTTCTATGGAACAACTTAAGGTGATCCGAGATGTTCTTTCTAATTTTTTTTGTACTTCAGGGCTTAAGGTTAATGTCCAAAAGACCAACATTTTTTATTCAAAAAAATGTGCTTAGTAGTGTTCGCGAGTCCATTAACACTGCTTTTGGATTTTCTGAAGTTGTTAACCTCGAGCGATATTTAGGTGTTCCTATGTTGCATCAGAGAGTGACTCTTTCATCTTATGCTTATTTAGTTCAAAAAGTGCAGGATCGTTTATCTGGGTGGAAGGCTAGGTATTTATCCTTTGCAGGGCATGTTACGCTTGCTAAAGCCGTGTTGTCTACATTACCTTATTATGCTATGCAAACTACTCGTTTGCCCAAAGGCACTTGTGAAAAGATTGAGCGTTTGATTTGTAATTTTGTTTGAGGGCATACTGATGGTAAACAGGGTGTTCATCTACCTAGTTGGGATGAATTATGCAAGCCTGTCTTATCCGTGGTTTTGGGATTTAAACATTTACAAGTGCAAAATGATGTTTTCTTAAGGAAGGTAGCTTTAAATTTAATTGATTAACGGAGTCATCTTTGGGTTCGCTTTATTCGAGCCAAGTAAAATTGCGTGAAGATATTACTGGAGACTTTATTTCGGTGTAATTGTTCACATCTTTGGCATGATTTAGCTGCTGTTTGGCCTGATGTGCCAAGTAGTATTATTTGGAATGTTGGCAATGGGGATGACATAGTTTTCTGGCATGATTTTTGGCTTAAGAGGGTCGGGCCTTTAGTTATGGTGGCAACATGTCCTTTACCTCATTGTTCGTGTTTCACACCAATCCAAACGATGGGCAGTAGGCTTGGGATCGTTTTCAGCATTTACTTCCTGAATTCATACTTGCGCACATTGCAGCGGTTAAGGCTCCAGGCGAAAGCAACATTGTTGACACTCCTGGATGGCGTTGGAATGACAATGCTTCATTCACTATTAAATCAGCTTATAACATACATTTCCCGCAGCATGTTTCTGATGGCCTGGGAATTTGGAAGTTAATCCAACAATTCAAAGTGATGTGAGCACGTTTATGCCACCCAACGATGCAACTTCAAAATTTCAGGGAAGTTTGCATTTTCATTTGTTACATACTGATGTGTAACAATTCTTATACTTATATTATTTATATTAGTATGTTTGGTGTGTTTTAACTTAGTTTGATATAAATTATGGTGTGTCTATATTTGTTTGTGAGTTAATAAATAAGGTTGCAAGTGTTTACGACTTGTATTATTGTTTCCATTAAGTTTACAATGCTTTGATGAAATGTTTGTTGTCTTTTGACATAGGTACGTAGGAGGACGTTGTGTTGAGTTGATCACACAATTGCAAATGGCCAAGAGGGGGGGTGAATTGGCAATTAAAAATTTGGTGGGAGGAATGAGTGAAAAATAAAAGATGACACAAGTAGTTAGAGTGGCTCAAGTTCTCCAAATGAACTCTACATCCACTACCTTAGTTCCCACTAAGGATTTTCAACCAATTCACTACTTGAATTCTTCCCCTTTTCTTGGATGAGGAGGTAACCTTACAAATTGATTAAGCTTTCTACCCAAAGCTTAATCCACTCACTTTTTACAAAGATAAGAATTTGGTAAACTCAAACAATTCCTCTCAAAGGACAAATGTTTACCCAAATACAATTTCAAACTCCCCAAACTCACAATACAAGATAACAAATGAAATCACTAGAGTTGAGTACAAGAATTTGACTTTGAAGAGCACTAGGATTTGGATTTTTGCTTTGATGTTGCTTGTAGGTTCAATAAATGTTGCCTGGTCAATTGAAGCTTGTTTTTATACCCTTGCATTGATTTTTAGCCGTTTGGGTAGTTAGGATCATCAATAGAGCCGTTGGGAGCAATTTTCCCGCATTAAATGCAGCTCTGCAACATACCGTATCGGTACTCGGGAAGGGTGTATCGATTCCTGCATCAAAGAGGAAAGAGTCGTTGTGCTTGAAAACAAAGCGTATCGATACGCATAAAAGGCGTACCAGTACGGTTTTAAGGGGCGTATCGGTACGGAAGGCCGTATCGATACGGTTTTTGCTCACTGGAATCCCAAGTCATGTTTACATAAAAAATGTATCGATACACATACCAAGCGTATCGGTACGATATAACGGTCTTTTAAAAATTGGGAAACCAACCAACTGACAAGTAACGGTCAAATAATTAAATGCTCAGTTTTTTCAAAGATATGCTTATCGTATCGATACGGTTGCAAGGCGTATCAGTACAATTTCATGAAAAGAGTTGCCCAGATGAATATCGTATCGATACGGTAACTCTATTAAAATTCCAGTGGCAAAAGAGGGTATCAATACGCATAAGGGAATCGATACGCCTGAGCGTTTCTGTATACTTTGGTTTGAAAAACAAAATTCCAGTAGCCAAAGAGGGTATCGATACACATAAGGGTATCGATACGCCTGAGCGTTTTTGCATACTTAGGCTTGAAAACATAGGAAAAGACTTAGAGAATTTTATATGTTTAAGAGCAAGTCTTTAGATATTATTTTGTTTAAAAATACTTGTCAATTGTGAGACTTTAAAGAGTACTTAAAAATTTATTGTTTTTCAAATTGGTTCTTAAGTTTATGTGTTATATCAAAATCAATTTCGGTTTCACAATCTCCCCTTTTTTGATATAACAAAACCATAAATAATTTTTTAAGTTTTTGAAACTTTGAAAAGCTTTCTCCCCCTTACTTTAAGATAGATTTTCAAAAATAAAACATTGACTCTATGATCCTTCTCCCCCTTTTTGTTAGATCAAATATAATACAAGGATAATAGCAACATAAAGGCACCAATAATTCATTAAACTTAAAGCAATCATAAGAGTTCAAATGCATAAACTTCAAATTAAACATAATAGTTCAAATGCATAAACTTCAAAGCAAACATCATAATCCAAATTTTAAAATCCTAAAAACATAGATAATAGGCATAGATTTATATCCTAAAAAAAAGAATGCAATAACATAATATAAAAGACTAAATGCCCTAAGATGAGATGCATGAACTACTCGTCCCCTTCTTCATCATCATCGTCCTCGTCATCTTCTTCTTCATCTTCTTGAGAGGGTTGATTCCTTCGGTTTTAGTTGAGCCAAGCACCATGGAAGGCGGTAAGAGAGATATCCATGGAGTTTTGGCGAGAAGCCATGGTGTCCATCTTCTTTTCCATGCCTTTGATGCGATCTTCTAAGGATGTGAATCGAGTATCCATCGCGGTAAACCCGACTTCCATGGAGGTGAACTTCTCATTTAGGAAAGTCATGAGAGTTCCCATGGAAGAGGAATCAAACGGAGCACGGTGAGAGCTCGAAGAAGCACGAGAAGCATCGACCGGAGCATCTTGTGGAGGATCTTGAGTCTTGCGAACCCATTCATTACCAACATAAGAAAAACCAGAACGAGCTAGAGAACGCTCATCTATGGGTATGCCAAGGGTTTCAGGAAAGTCATGTGAACAATCAATGCCAAGGGAATTAAGGAGATAACTCAAAGCCGTTGAGTAGTAAAAGGATGAGACTTGTTTGGTGTGACGGTGTTGAACTAAAAAGACAAGGTCGACAAACATAATTTGATAAAGATATGGACGACGACCTTCTCTAAAACACCTAAGCCAAAAATCATATGTTTGACGAATAGTTGAATATTTCCCACCCGATGGACGTAGGAACCAAGAGACAAGAAGATGAAGGATACGATCATGAGCATTTAAAACTATTGCTGATCCTAAAGGACCTGTACCCAAGGATTGTTCATCATCAATACCAACATTTTCAAAACCAAAGACATTACATAAATTTTTTGATCAACTTGAAAGGTTTTGCCCATAACAGAAGATTCAATAGCAATGACATTCTCCCTAGCTTCATCATGAACACATACGGCATTAGAAAAGAATACGATGACTAGATTCCTATATAGGATAGGAGGAATGCTCAAAAAAGGTAAAAACTTCCATTGCTTAATCAAAGATAGGTATTGGAATTTAAAACGGGCAGAACTTAAGAATGAGATTGACACAACACGTTCTTCCCTAAGGTTCATACCTTGAAAGAGTTTATATCGTTCTATATCAATGGCATCGGGAAAACTTAATTGGATGATATAAGGAAGGTTAGGTGTAGGATTACCCTCGACATCCTCATGAGGATTGGAAGTAGAATAATGACGCTTAGTTCCCTTTTTCGATGGTGCCATAACCCTAAAAACACATCAAAAAGGATTCAAATATGTATGCAATTAACATCCTATTCAATCCAATAAATTCTAATAATTCAAGGTAATTGTAAAAAGAATTTTAATTTTAAAAAGACATTTACAATTCCAAAACAAAATAAAAAAACAGTTTTAAAAAAAATTCGAATAGAAAATATATTCGAATGAAAAATTTTGATTTTTGAATTTTTTTTATGAAAAAGTTGAAACCCATAACAATCAAACATGTTTTGTACAAAAATTCAGTTGAAACAATAATAAAAATCAAATGAAAATCAAAGAAAATAAAAAAGAAGAGTTTTATACCTTGAATCTTAGATTGAATGAAAGAGGTGATGTGAATGCACAAGATTTGTTGACAAAGCTTAGCCTTGATGTGGAGATTAAAAACCCTCAAAGAATTTTTAAGATTGATGGTAAAATTTGAAGGATTGAGGGGGGTTTTTATAGGGTTTCGCGGCTAGGGTTATGTAGAGAAAATAGGGTTTTGTGTTTTTAAAACTTTTTAACAATAGCAGCCCTAAATAGCCTCTCCGTCGAGACCGTATCAATACGCTATACACGCGTATCGATACCCTTTAACCCTAATTTTATATTCGTTGTTACTACCGTATCAATACGCAGGACCGTATCGGTACGCATTGGCTTTGACTATTTCCCTTGACTTGTATCGTATCGATACGCGGGGTCATATCGATACTTGTTCATCTTCAAAGATTCCCAGTTATCAACCCGTATCGATACGCTTTAGCCGTATCGATACCCCTTTACCAGATTAGGCCTTTTTGACAGTTTTAAGTGCAAAAATTCAACTTGAAACCTCCCTAAATGCATGTACATGTCCTATGAACAAGTTTTCATGGCTAAACTTAGTGCATACTCTCCCTAGCAACATGTATAGAAGCAAAAAGAATAAAATTAACACAAGCATGAATCACAAACAATTTCAAGCAAATTTTTGACATTTTAGGACCAAAAAGGGGTCTAGAAAGGCTAGTTAAACCTAACTCTCTCCTAAGGGTCCAAAAGCGCTCTTCATCTAAAGGCTTTGTAAATATATTCGCTAATTGGTTCAAGGTGTCAACAAACTCTATAACAACATCATTTTTCAAAACATGATCTCTAATGAAATGATGTCTAATTTCTATGTGTTTAGTTCTAGAGTGTTGGATGGGATTCTTAGTGAGACAAATGGCACTAGTGTTGTCACACCTAAGGGGTATGGTTTCTATTTCAACACCATAATGTAAGAGTTGTTGCTTCATCCAAATGACTTGAGCACAACAACTCCCTAAGGATATGTACTCTGATTCGGTGGTAGATAAGGCTACGCTATTTTGTTTCTTAGAGAACCAAGATACGAGCATACTACCTAAGAATTGGCATGTCCCGGAAGTACTTTTCCTATCTATCTTACATCCCCCATAATCTGCATCCGAATAAGCATGAAGGCTAAAGGAAGAAACTTTAGGATACCAAAGGCCTAAGGTAGGTGTGTCTCTAAGGTATCTAAAAATTCTCTTAATGGCAACTAAGTGTGATTCTCTAGGACTAGCTTGAAACCTAGCACACAAGCAAACACTAAACATAATATCTGGTCTGCTTGCGATAAGGTAAAGCAAAGAACCTATCATGGATCTATAAAGCTTAGAATCAATACACTTACCTCCTTCATCTTTGTCAAGCTTTATGGAAGAAATCATAGGTGTGGCTTGAGGTTTTGCATTCTCCAAGTCGAACTTTTTGAGAATATCATTCACGTACTTAGCTTGATTTATGAAGGTGCCATCTTTCCTTTGTTTGATTTGGAGTCCCAAAATGAATGAGAGCTCCCCCATCATGCTCATCTCGAACTCACCTTGCATTAGCTTAGAAAATTCTTTACAATAACACTCATTAGTAGAACCAAAAATGATATCATCAACATAGATTTGTACTACTAAGATGTCATTGTTATATCTTTTTATGAAGATTGTAGTATCCACCTTTCCTTTTTCAAAACCCTTTTCAATTAAGAAATTTGAAAGTCTCTCATACCAAGCTCTAGGATCTTGTTTTAAACCATAAAGAGCTTTTGTTAGTTTAAACACATGGTTTGGAAATTTTGAATCCTCAAAACCCGGTGGTTGTTCAACATACACTTCTTCATTTATAAAACCATTTAAAAAGGCACTTTTTACATCCATTTGAAAAAGCTTGAAATTATTATAACATGCAAATGCTAAAAGCATCCTAATGGCTTCCATCCTAGCTACGGGTGCATATGTCTCATCAAAATCAATTCCCTCTTCTTGGGTATACAAGCCTAACCTTGTTTCTCACTATATTACCAATTTCATCTAATTTATTCCTAAATACCCATTTAGTTCCTATACTAGATTGATTATTAGGCCTTTCAACTAAAGTCCAAACTTTACTTCTCTCAAATTGATTTAATTCTTCTTGCATGGCCAAAATCCAAAAATCATCTTTTAAAGCTTCTTTTATATTTTTAGGCTCAATGAATGAAAGAAATGCAACATGGTTCATTAATTTGAGAGAGGATCTAGTAGTTACCCCCTTGGATGGATCACCCAAGATTTCACCACCTTTGACATAGTTGAACTCCCTTGGGTAAGACACCTCCTTTTTCCTCAAGAGCCAAGTCCTTCAAGGCTTCAAGAGGTGGATCTTGTGTATCCTCATCTTTAGTTGGAATCTCATCCACCTTTGACGTTTATCCTCCATCAATGGCATCAAGGATTCCTACATCATCATCATCACAAGATTCCTTCCTCGGAAGGAGGTTATCATCGAAAACAACATGTATAGACTCTTCAACTACTAGAGTTCTTTTATTAAATACACGATAGGCTTTAGAGTTTAAAGAGTACCCTAAGAAAATAACTTCATCACTTTTAGCATCAAATTTACCTAAGTTTTTTTTACCATTATTCAAAACAAAACACTTGCAACCAAAATGATGAAAATAGCTAATATTAGGCTTCTTAGATTTTAAAATCTTATAAGGTGTTTTCTTCAAAATTGGCCTAATCATTACTTGATTTATAATATAGCAAGCGATATTTGTGGCTTCCGCCCAAAAATATTTAAGTAAATTATTTTCGCAAAGCATGGTTCTAGCCATTTCTTCTAAAGTTCGATTTTTCCTCTCAACTACCACATTTTGTTGAGGAGTGCGAGGTGCGGAAAAATTGTGGCTAATCCCATTTTCATTTAAAAACTCATCGAAACCTAGATTTTGAAATTCGGTTCCATGACCACTTCTAATGTGAGAAATTTTAAGTTCAAGATCATTTTGAGTTATTTTAGAAAATGTGATGAATTTTTCTAAAGCCTCATCTTTTGTACTTAAGAATAGAACCCAAGTAAACCTAGAATAGTCATCTACAAGCACAAAAGCATATGATTTTCCACCCAAGCTCATTGTTCTAATAGGCCCAAAAAGATTCATATAAGTTAATTGTAAACATCTACTAGTAGAGACATCATTAATGGATTTAAATGAAGTTCTATGTTGTTTACCCTTTGAACATGCATCACAAATTTTATCATTAGAAAATTTAAGTTTGGGTAAACCTCTAACTAGATCAAGGGAAATTAATTTTTCTAAGACACTCATGCTAGCATGTCCTAATTTTCTATGCCAAAGCCATGAGTCATGTTCATCATGTGCAACTAAGCATGTATGGGATGAATGGATGTCATCTAAATGCACCATGTATATGTTGCCTATTCTATGTCCTATGAGCATTAGTTGATTTGTTTTAATGTTTACAATTTTGCAACCACTTTTATCAAATAAAACATTAAAACCCTTATCACATAATTGGCTAATACTCAATCAATTATGTTTAAGACCGTTGACATACAAAACATTTTCAATGAAAATAGAAGAGTGATTACCAATGGAGCATATTCCTTCAAAGTGGCCTTTGGAGTTGTCACCGAAAGTTACCACTCCACCACTCTTTGGCTTTAGTTCCACGAATCTACTCTTGTCACCGGTCATATGTCTTGAGCATCCACTATCAAGGTACCATGAATTTTGGCTTGAAGCTTTAGCCTTGTAGCAATGCCCCCCTACAAACAAAGAAATTAGGCCTTGATTTTTGGTACCCAAATCATTTTAGGTCCATGTGTGTTAGCCTTCAAAATTTTTGTTCCCTTAGGAATCCAAGAAGCAATAGCATTCATATTATTAGAAATAATGAGTTCCTTAGGAACCCAAACACTTCTAACTTTTTGACCTCTAGATTGCTTATTAAAATTTCTTTGTTTAGGAATAAAGGGTTTTCTTTTTACATATTGGGATTTAGAAGGATTTCCTTTTTCAAAATTGTTTTCCCCAATAGCAATTGATGTTTTAAGATTATCCACTTCCTTTGTGTGATAATCTTGAAAATCGGAAAGAAGTTTTTCAAGTTCAAGATTTTTCGTTTTAAGATCATTTGAAAGATTTACTAAAAACAAAACTTTCTTTTCCAATTCAGAGTTAGTTTTTAAGAATGTTTCATTTTGATTTTTCAAATCGGAAATGGTTTTCTTGTTTTTCAAAATGGATGCTTTATATTTTCCTACTAACTCATCGTAAACCTCTTGCAATTCATCATAAGCATCTTGAAGCTCATCAAAAGTAAAATCAAAATTAGATAAGTTATAATTTACCTTTGCTTTATCATCAATGGCCATGAGACATAGATTGGCCACTTCCTCCTCTTCCTCGGATGACTCATCGTCACTCCAAGTTTCTATTTGAGCTTTGAGCTTGTTCTTCTTCCCAAAGCTCTTCCTCTTCAATTGAGGACATTCGGAACGGATGTGACCGGGCTTTTTGCATTCATAGCAAGTGATTTGGTCCTTCTCCTCTTCCTTACTCTTGCTCTTGAAGTCTCCCTTTCTAATAAACTTTCTCCCACGATTGGAATTCATGAAGCGAGTGAACCGTTTGGCCAACATGGCCATCTCCTCATCTTCATCTTCACTTGAATCGCTTTCTTGACATGAAGCTTTAAGAGCGATTCCAACCTTCTTCTTCTCAACATCCTTCTTCTCAACCATTTTCTTCTCTTCTTCTCTGCCCTTTCTCATGATCTCATGGGTGAGTAGAGATCCAACAAGAGCATCAAGCTTGAGAGTCTTCAAATCTCGAGCTTCAATAATAACCATTCTCTTGCTATCCTATGACTCCGGAAGAGAGTACAACAATTTCCTCACTAGTTTGTCTTCGGGGATGATCTCGCCGACCCCCTTCAATCCGTTGACAATGACCGAGAATCGATCAAACATCTTGGAGACACTTTCATCGGGATCCATCTTGAAATTTTCATAGCTTAGATTGAGTAGCCCAATCTTTGTCTCCTTGACAACACTAGTTCCCTCATATGTTGTCTCAAGGGTATTCCAAACCTCATTGGCATTTTCGATTGAAGACACCTTGGAGTAGATATCCAGACCAAGTGCACAAAATATCACATGGAGAGCTTTGTCATTGACTTGCATCCTTCTTCTTTCATCATCCGTCATTTCAGCTTTTACTTTTGGGACAAGTCTTGCTTCTCTATCTCTCTTCATGGGAATGTATAGACCTTCTTCAACCACATCCCACACCACGTAGTCGGTGGACTTGATGAAGAGCCTCATCCTATTCTTCCAATATGGGTAGTTATCCCCATTGAAGAATGGTGGCTTGGTGGTAGATTGGGACTCATAGAGGTTGGAGTTGGAAGTGGATGCCATTGCTTGACTAGTTGTTGATAAAACTCTCCAAGAATCGACTCAAGAGGGTTGTAATCCTTCCAATGAGCGTAGCTCTGATACCAATTATTGAGTTGATCACACAATTGAAAATGGCCAAGAGGGGGTGAATTGGCAATTAAAATTTTGGTGGGAGGAATGAGTGAAAAATAAAAGGTGACACAAGTAGTTAGAGTGGTTCAAGTTCTCCAAATGAACTCTACATCCACTACCTTAGTTCCCACTAAGGATTTTCAACCAATTCACTACTTAAATTCTTCCCCTTTTCTTGGATGAGGAGGTAACCTTACAAATTGATTAAGCTTTCTACCCAAAACTTAATCCACTCACTTTTTACAAAGATAATAATTTGGTAAACTCAAATAATTCCTCTCAAAGGACAAATGTTTACCCAAATACAATTTCAAACTCCCCAAACTCACAATACAAGATAACAAATGAAATCACTAGAGTTGGGTACAAGAATTTGACTTTGAAGAGCACTAGGGTTTGGATTTTTGCTTTGATGTTGCTTGTAGGTTCAATAAATGTTGCTTGGTCAATTGAAGCTTGGTTTTATACCCTTGCATTGATTTTTAGCCGTTTGGGTAGTTGGGATCATCAATAGAGCCGTTGGGAGCAATTTTTCGGCATTAAATGCAGCTCTGCAACATACCGTATCGGTACTCGGGAAAGGCGTATCGATACCTGCATCAAAGTGGAAAGAGCCGTTGTGCCTGAAAAACAGAGCGTATCGATACGCATAAAAGGCGTATCGGTACGGTTTTAAGGGGCGTATCGGTACAAAAGGGGCGTATCGGTACGGAAGGCCTTATCGATACAATTTTTGCTCACTAGAATCCCAAGTTATGTTTACATAAAAAGCGTATCGATACGCATACCAAGCGTATCGGTACGGTATAACGGTCTTTTAAAAATTGGGAAACCAACCAACTGACAAGTAACGGTCGAATAATTAAATGCTAAGATTTTTCAAAGATATGCTTATCGTATCGATACGGTTGCAAGGCGTATCTGTACAATTTCATGAAAAGAGTTGCCCAGATGAATATTGTATCGATACGGTTGCAAGGCGTATCGGTACAGTAACTCCATTAAAATTCCAGTGGCAAAAGAGGGTATCGATACGCATAAGGGTATCGATACGCCTGAGCGTTTTTGTATACTTTGGTTTGAAAAACAAAATTCCAATAGCCAAAGAGGGTATCAATACGCATAAGGGCATCGATATGCTTGGGCGTTTTTGCATACTTAGGCTTGAAAAACATAAGAAAAGACTTAGAGAATTTTATATGTTTAAGAGCAGGTCTTTAGATATTATTTTGTTTAAAAATACTTGTCAATTGTGAGACTTTAAAGAGTACTTAAAAATTTATTGTTTTGCAAATTGGTCCTTAAGTTTATGTGTTATATCAAAATCAAAATCAATTTATTATTTAAAAATACTTCGCTTTTGTAATGAGGGTCAATTTGGGGATAAATCGCATTAAAGAAAGGGGGATGATATGAGCACGTTTATGCCACCCAACGATGCAACTTCAAAATTTCAGGGAAGTTTGCATTTTCATTTGTTACATACTGATGTGTAACAATTCTTATACTTATATTATTTATATTAATATGTTTGGTGTGTTTTAACTTAGTTTGATATAAATTATGGTGTGTCTATATTTGTTTGTGAGTTAATAAATAAGGTTGCAAGTGTTTACGACTTGTATTATTGTTTCTATTAAGTTTACAATGCTTTGATGGAATGTTTGTTGTCTTTTGACATAGGTACGTAGGAGAACGTTGCATGTACCATGAACGATCAAGTCCTAGCATGCAACTAGGTGCAGCCAAGAAGCATCTTTTTTCATTCATCACATGTGCAGGCAAATGGAATTACATATGAACACGTTGGTTTATTACCTTTCATTCATCACATGTGAATTAATTCACATTGCCGCCCACATGCCATACACAGCCAGAAATGGATAAGCTTACGGCTTTGTGGGTTTGAAATTCAAACCATGCACATTTTACATGTGTGTTTTTCTCAAATTGGCGCACATCAATTCAAAATACATGGCCATGGTGCATTGCCGCCCCAATTGGTGGTTTCTTCTTTTAATTTGTTTGATTTTTTTCCTTTTTGTTTTCTTTATTTTCAGCCACAAATTGGAATTCAGTTAACTTCCATTTGTACTTATATATGTAGAACGAATTATACTTTGTAAAGGTAAGACAGTTTATGAATAAAATTTTTGTGAGATTATTCTCTCAATTTCGGTTTTTTACCGAACTTTCTTTAGCATTTCATACATTGTTTGTTGTGTCAAATTTACTTGATACTTCGGGTTCCTAGATCCCTATCTAGTTGGTCCAAGTCCTCCGACCTAAAGCATATTCGATTCGGGTTTGCTCAGTAGATTGTGCAGGTTCTTTCGAGCTTTCCATCTTTGACGTTAGACAGATTTGATTCGGGTTAGTTCAACAGATTGTTCGAGTTCTTTCGAGTTTAACGTTGCCAAACTTTCGCTGATTTTCCAGTAACGTTTCTGCCACAATTTGGTCACCAAATCAACCTTGAAAGCCCGTTCAAGCCTTCATCTTTGTTCGATTCCAAATTCGTCCAGAAATTGTTACACATTATTATGTCTTTCTTTTTTGTGTTTTCTTTTTTTATTGTAATTATCTAAAAACGTCCATTTTTGTGTTTTATTGCAGAGAAATGTTTGCTACGATCCTAGATCCGTTTACGAACAAGGAGCGTTGTTTCTGAAGCAACGTACCCCTTTTATCACAAAGGGTCGCAACACATTAAGGCATTTCTGTGGTTGGTATGTAAGGGCCGTGTTCTCACTAATAATGAACGTGCACGTCAACATTTAACCGATTCAGCAGTATGCGTAGTTTGTGGTTTGAGCATGGAGGACATCGACCATATACTACATCATTGTCTGAGTGCTGTATTTGTTTGGAGTGGGCTGATTCCGGCGACTAAGCAGTCAGTTTTCTCTTCTATTCCATTACTGCATTGTGTACATTTGAACTTAGTTAATCCAGGTTTCTTTCATGTTGATGATGTACATTGGGATTTTCTTTTTGGATCGATTATATGGAATATATGGTTATTACGAAATAAGAAGGTTTTTGAGCCTATACACTAGATAATGGTGATGTACTTGGGCGTAGTAGACGGCTTGTGTAGGAGGCACTTAGAGCTTTCGATTCTATTAGATTGTCTCGGCTGTCCAATGTTGTTGAACGACATCAGCACATTCGCTAGATACCTCCTCCAAATGGGGTATGGTGCGTGTAACCTGTCTAGTGGGATTGCGTCTTATGGTGGTGTCATTCGTGACTCGACGAGCATTTGGATTGCTGGCTTCTCAAAATGCATTGGTAATTGTTCTGCCCTTGAAGCTGAATTTTGGGCGGTACATGAGGTTTTAAAGTGTGCTTTAACTCGAAATGAGGAGTCTATGATGGTTGAATCTGATTGCCTTGAAGTGATTCGTGTTTTACAAAACCGTGGTGGGAGATCTCCCCAAGCTTCTCTGTTGGTGTCCATCCAAGGTTGATGCAAGATATTGGTAATGTTGAGTTTCGACATGTTTACATGGAAGGTAATCGAGTAGCCGATGCTCTTGTTAGATTGGGGCCAAGTCAAAAATGATATTACCTTTAAAAAACGAGATGAAATGAAGGAGCTAGGTGATGGGATAGTGTTTGGGTGGAGAGAGCTCTTCTTTGTCATTTGAAAACAAATGGGTGATGGACTAATGTTTGTTTTTGAAACCCGAGGCCCAAAAGATTATTTTAATTATAAAACCGAACCCAAAATAATATTAAATATTATTTTCACCCGACCCCTAAACCCGGGTGTTACAAGTTTACACCAAACCACTAGACCAACTTAAAGACATGATATAATCCTAACGCAAACAGTATATAAATAAAATTGCAGTTGAACTTCATTTCATTTATCTCATGATATAATTTTATAAATATATTAACTTTATAAATAAATATTACTTATAATTTATATTACAAAACTAAAATATTATTTATAATATATATAACTAAACCCCAAGCCCAAGCCCTAAACCCTATATATATATATAACTAAATCATGAATCATAAACCCTAAACCCCAACCCCAACCCCTAAAACTAAAATATTATTTATAATATATATTAGGATTCTAATGTATATTATAAATAATATTTTGATTTTAGGGTTTAGGGTTTGTGATTTAGTCACATATGTTTAGAGTTTGTGATTTAGGATTTAGTTATATACTTTTTGGATTTTGGGTTTGGAGTTTAGTTACATATGTAGTTTAGGGTTTGGGGTTTAGTTATTTATATTATAAATAATATTTTAGTTTTGTAATATAAATTATAAGTAATATTTATTTATAAAGTTAATATATTTATAAAAATTATATTATAAATTATATCATGAGATAAATGTAATTAAGTTCAACTGCAGTTTTATTTATATACTATTTGCGTTGGAATTAGAGGTGAGCGTTCGATCGAGTCGAGTAAAAAAAATTCAAGTTATTCGAGTTGGCGCGTCATATTTTACAACTCAAACTTTATTTGAATTTTTTTCGGTTCGAGTCGTGTTTTTGAGTTCCTATAAAAATTTAATTGTAATTATTTATCATGTTATAGTACGATTTGATTCCAATTTAAACAATATTCTCTAATCATATAAGATATGCACATATATATTTCTTCATATTTTTTACATGTGACAATATTTCTTCATATTTTTATATATAAAAATTGAGGGAGTTGTCTCGAACTGATAAATAAATCCACTAATTACTAAAAAATTCGAGTTATTCGAATTTCCATTTTACAACTCAAACTTTATTTGAAATTTTTTCGAGTCGAGTCGAGTCGAGTCAAGACGAGTCGAGTATTTTCAGCTCGAGTCGAGTTAATCGATTTTTTCAAGTCAAGTCGAGTTTTGCTCACCCCTAGTTGGAATTATATTAAGTCTTTAGGTTGTCTTTGTGGTTTGGTGAAAACCTTTCATGATTCATCCTAGATGTTCTTGATTTGAGCCTTCTCGAATGCAATGTTTTCTTAATTTTCTCTCACAAAACGACGTCGTTTTGACCCATCTTAAACATCAAAGTAAATATACCAAAACGGCATCGTTTTAATATTATTTTATAGTTCAATGGTATTCTTGATAAAAATATTAAAATTTAGTAGTATTTCGTGTAGTTTACCCATAATATTATTATTTTGTTTTATTAAAATTTTAAACAAAAGATAAAATGATTGATATCAACTTTAGTAAATAAAATAAAATAAAATAGCTGACATTAAACATAACGGTTCATTTATTTCTCGTCAGTTTCGTTCAATTTAACAAAAAAATTAAGGATCAAACGAGAAATAAAATTAAAGTACTAAAACAAACCTAAAAAAATAGTGTAAGTAACTTCTTCCATTGTTCTTTAGATTCAATCAAGAGTAAATGCATATACATATGTAGAATAAATTTTATTATTACTCGTTCTAAATTTATTATGGCCCTATTTGGTAAAAAAACGTTTTAAGCTAAAATTAGAGATTTTGTAACACTCGGGTTTGGGGGTCGGGTGAAATTAAATTATTAAAATAATATTCGGGTTTTATTTTCTCAAATAAATATATGTTGGGCTTGTTTTAAATCAAACCCAAATGGGCATCGGTTTTACACTATTGTAATTACCCATTTTCATTAAGGGTAAAAATGTCCTTTGGTATTTACAAATAAAACAAAACAAATAAAAAAAACTCATACTTTCATCATCTTCCTCCCCTCCTCTTTCAAAACCAACGTGACTTTCACCCTTCCATTGGAATCCACTATTCTATTTCTTGCTTCATTCTTGAGGATTTTTAAAAGTTAATGATGTTTTTGAATTGTCCTTATCTTCCTCTCCATTTCTATACCATTAGTTTTCAATAAAACCCATTATATTGTATTTTGAGGTTTTTGGGTTTTGAAATAAAAATGATAACTTTGATAGCTTTAGGTTAAGCATTTGATTTGTTGTTGTTAAATAAGCTATTTACTATTCAAAAGGTCCAACATATCTAATTTTTACATGATTTTATAATAATTTTCGGATATGGGTTTTAGTGGGGTTTTAGGTGGTTCAAAAGATGGTTTTTTGGGGCTGTTTATGAGTGGAAATCGATGGCTGATGATTGTATGATGTTTAAGGGTTAATTTGGAAGCTTATGAGTATGTTAAAAGTGTTGGAATCGATGGTTAATTACTGTGTGTTTGGGCTGCTCGAAAATGCTAGTTTGGGGTGTGTTCTTAGTTGGCCAATTGCTTGAAAATGTGTTTCGAGTTTGCTTCGGTGATTGATGGCTGATTGTTGATGTTTTTGCTTGTGTTGAATTGCTTAGAACCAATGTTTTGTGTTGGTGAGACATCGGGAACTAATCCGGGAAGCTTGGAAGATTAATTGGCTAAAGTTGTTGAGCTTGGAGTAGTCGGTGAGTGGTTCTTCGGCTGTTAATTGGTTTTCAAAATGTTTGGTTCGAGCATGTGGACCTAGGTCGGGCTTGGTAAACCCGCCTAGAGTTGGGATTAGATTGGTAGTCTAATTCCAAGCTTTAGTTTAGAAGATGTTGGTTGAACTAATAAATATTGTGTGATTATGTCTCTTGTTCCATATTTATGTGATTGATGTTGTTAGGTATATTGTGATATACATGTGTGTAGAGGCATGATGTTTTATGCATTGTGACATGCATAATTGTTGGAATGTAGTTTGTGCATGATGGTGGATCATGGTGAGTACGTGCTAAGCACGGGAATTGGTAAGAATGTTGTGAGGATGAGCTATGAAATGAGTTAGTATTGGCACTAGTATGCTTGGGTACAAATGATCGATCATTAGGATGTTGGTGTGCACACGAGTGTCGAAATGAACGCATGGTCTTGGTGATGGTAGCCACCAAGATGGAGTACGGGTACGCCCGAAAATCTTTATTTATATTTTAGTCGGTGATGAGTAGAATCCCATCAACGAGGCGTGAGGATAAGTGGAATCCCCTCCGCGTAAAACGGTGATGAGTGGAATCCCACCGTAAGGTAATGTAATGGTTAAGTTGTTGGATGTGTGATCTAACGGTTGTTATCCACATATTCGGGTCATAGCTAGGTGCCAATACGGTTTGTTAGATGTATGTCATATGGTTGTATTATGGACATGTTGAGCATGGCATGATAATTGAGGCTATGTTCATGCATTTCATATAATTGATTCATGTGGTTCCGAAGGTAAGGAAACATGCATTCATCCTTGGTTTTGTTGCTCGTGCTTGGACCTTGCGTTGTCGAGGTTTGTTTTATGAGCTTACCCTCACTAAGCTTTGCGCTTACGCTCTCCTTTGTTCGACAATGCAGATCCTTAGTTCGTGGGTTGCTTGTGCGAGGAGAAGGGCCTCCAAGTGTGCTATTTTCTACCTTCAAGTATGGACTTTTAAATTAATTGGTGTAATAGCTAAGCAATGGGATTTGAGTATGTTGTTTCGTGTTAAGGAGCTTGTTAAGACTCCTTCAGTATGTTGATGTTTTGGTTGTGGCTGTTTGTGCCACATATGTTGGCCTTGTGCCCCTATCTTTATGCTTATGTGTATGTTTAAAGGCATGTGAACCTTGCTTGTAATATGCCTTGGTGAATGCTTGATTTCCTTTTGGTTGCCCATTTATATATGTGAGTCAAGTGTTTGAACATGCTTGTATTAGGGTGTATGCCTCTAGAGTTTGTGTACGCATGTTGTGTCTTGCTTCTTGAAGTCCTTGGGGTCGTTTGGGATCATTTGGAGATGCTTAGAACTAGTTTTGGAAACACACAGGTTGTAGGCGTTTCGGAACGGGTAAGGCAGTTTCGTAACGGGTGTGGTTCCAGGGATACCCGTATCGGAACGCGTTCTGGTAAGGTTTGAAACTATGAACCCATGTTCTGATACGCGTACCGAAACGATTTTGCTACTGTGAGGGCCTGTTTCGGAGCGTGTTTCGGAACGTCTAGGCGAAATGGACCCCTATACCAAAACGGGGTGGAGCATATCGGTACGGGTGTTTGGCTTTTTGAACTGGGGGCCGTGTATCGAAACGGGCAAGCCTGTTTCGTAACACATACCTGAAATTTGGGCTTTGTGCATCCCTAAAGGTTCTCAAGTGCTGGGCTTAGACCCTGTTGATGTTAGCTTTCTTGTGAGCCATGTTCGTGATCGTTATGGGTGTTTTGGTCGCGTTTGCAAGAAATCGGATTAACTTGACAATTGGTAAATTTAAACTAACTTATGCTCTTGTCTCGTCCTGTCCTTGTTTTCCGCTGCCGTTTGTCACACATAGGACTAACTAATATCTAGACAAGATAATGCTAAAAGGAATTTTCCTAGGGTTTCTAACCGAAGGGGAGCCTTAACAGGTTTCGCTTCGGTTTTCCCCGTGTGACCCACTCGGACCGGTCAGTCACCCAGACCGGGACGAGGGGGTTAAACTTGTTGGTATCAAAGCCTGAGGTTTCCGAGACCTCGGGCAGGTAAGTGGGGTAAGTTGAATTCTTGTATTGCATTTGCACGGTGTTTGCTTGCTTGTCAAGTATGCTTCGATGCTCGTTTGTTTGATCGTATATGTGTGATGTTTGAAGCACGTTGATATATGATTTGTCTGTTAAGTGTTGAGTAGAGTCCCATTGCTTCTATTACATCGGAAAAAGAGATTTTTAAGTGAGGGAAAACATACTTGAG
This sequence comes from Hibiscus tridactylites, assembly GCA_958450335.1. Taxonomy (NCBI): domain Eukaryota; kingdom Viridiplantae; phylum Streptophyta; class Magnoliopsida; order Malvales; family Malvaceae; genus Hibiscus; species Hibiscus tridactylites. The sequence continues at coordinate 17,811,036 of OY288289.1, read as the reverse complement.
CCACTTGGACCCTTTCCCTTGCTAACCCGATTTTGTATGTTGTTGTTGTAGTTGTTATTTGTAAGCTATTATGTCGAGGCCTAGAAGTAGACCCAGATTGGTTCGTCAGGAACCCCGTGTTGTGGCTCTTGTTGTTGAGCCGGTGGTTGGGGTAGAGGCTCATGTGGAAGAGCCTATTGTTGGAGTCGGAGCTCCTCCACCACCACCACCTCCTCAGCCTGATGTGGAAGGCGAGGCTAGAGCTGAGGGAGCGGGACCTCAGGTTGGCTAGGGTGGCCAAGGTCTTGCAGGGATAGATATGGCTCCGCTAGTACAAGCTATAGCGGGAGCGTTTCAGGCTGCAGTTGCCAGAGCTCAGGTTGCAGCACAGCCGAGAGGAGATGATGCTAGCTTACCCTTAGAGAGGCTTCGTAGCCTTGGAGCTGATGAGTTCAGAGGATCTACGCCTGAGAGATCAGATTTATGGCTAGAGAAGACGATTCGTATTTTGGCTCAGATGGGATGTGTTAGGGCTCGTAAGTTGGGCTGTGTGGTTTCGTTACTTCAGGGTGATGCCTACACCTAGTGGGTCACCATTACTTTCGGCGTGCCTGAGGCCGAGATCAGTTTGGATTTTTTTGAGGTTGCTTTCAAGAAGAGATATTTAGGCCCGAGATATTTAGATGAGAAGAAGAGGGAGTTCATGGCTCTTGTTCAGGGAGACACATCAGTGACAAACTACGAGATCCGCTTTTTCTGGTTGAGTCAGTATGCTCCGGAGTTGGTTCCTACTAAGAGGGATCGTTGTGATCGGTTTAGGTATGGACTTCATGAGGAGGTCAAGAGGTACACCTTAGCCACGGATTATTCTGATTTCGATTTCTTGGTTGCTAGGGCCAAGGACATCGAGCATAGCTTGGGGCTGACCAAGCGTTCGGGAGGATCCAGTTTAGGGAAGAGACACAACTGTAACACCCGAGTTTGGGGGTCGGGTGGATTAAATAATTAAAATATTATTTTGGGCCTCATGTTTTCAAAACAAATAAATTTTTGTTGAGCTTGTTTTGATTTAAAACCCAAACTCCATGGGTTTTAGAAATTAGAAGATGACCACTTTCATTAATGGCAATCTTGTAATTAATAAGACTTGTGAAATAAAAACCCTCTTATTTCAAAATACCCAAAGTTTTCATATTCACCCACCTCCAAACAAAATCCAACGTGAAAACCCTCCTCACCATTGAAGACACTATTCTATTACCTTACTCTTTCACTCTTCAAGGTTTTTGACAGGTAAATACGTTTTTGACCTACCCTTACCTCCCTCTTCATGTTAGTACCTTTGGTTTTCAATAAAACCTAGTATTTTGCATTTGAGAGCTTTGGGGTTTTGAAATAAAAATGCTAACTTTGTTAGCTTTAACTTAAGTTTTTGATTTATTGATGTTAGATAAGTTGTTTGCTACCTAAATGGTCCAACATATGAAATTTTTACATGATTTTATAATGATTCCCGAATTTGGGTTTGTTGGGGGTTTTAGAGGGGTTTAAGGTTGGTCTTTGGGGCTGTTTTGGGTGAAATCTTGATGGCTGATAGTTGGTTGTTAGTTAGGAGCTGTTTTAGAAGCTTTTGGCAGTGTTATGAGTGTTGAAATCAATGGTTTTAGGTTGTGCTTTTGGGATGCTCGAAAATGGCATTTTTGGGGTTGTCTATAGCTTAAATTCATGTGTTTTGTGCTTGGTTTGTGTTCCGGGTTTGCTATAGTGATTTGTGAACTGAATTGTGGTTGTTTTGATTGTGTTGGGATTTTTAGAAGCAAGGAATTGTGTTGGTAAAGCCTCGGGGACGAATCTGGATAGCTTGGTGGATTGATCAACTAGAGTTGTTGAGCTTGGATTAAGTCGGTGAGTGGTTCTATGTTTTTAACTTGGTTTTTGTTGAGTGTGCAAAAGTTCTACTTTTTATCCCCTATTTAACCCATATTTCTGCTGCATTCAAGCATAATTCATTGCATTTAGGATAGATTTCACATATACATCACAATTATATAAAATTGCACAGTTGCTACTAATTTTAGCCGATTTTGCAGGTAGCTGTTGTGGCAGACTCAAGGCAGTGAAGAAGCAAAGTTGGAACACAAGACTGAAGTTGAGAAGGAAGACGTTGCCGTGGCCCCTGCTGTGGCAGCCAATGACGACAACAATTGTGAAGGGAAAAGTGAAGTGGAGTTCGATAGATAGAGGAAATAAAGCCGGTCTGTCGTGGGCCACTCTTATATTTTTCTGAGCCCTAGATCAGAATGAAGGCCAAGCCCAAAGTTCAAGGAAGAAACCCAAAGCAAGAAAAGAGGACGAATTAAAGGCATCTACTCAGAAGATTTAATCTTAGTTAGAGTTGTACTTTAGTTTGAACTTTTATTCTTACCTTATTAGAAAACTTAAACTCAAGGCCTATATAAAGGCCTGTAATTCGACCTAGGAAAGGACATCTTATTCTCTAGCCGTCTTCCCCAAAACCCTAGTCGTTTCCCCTCTTCTCATCATGTTCTAAATTTCCCCTAGGTCTAAGGGTTGATTTTGTAAAGTAGTTGCAAGGATTGTACTGTTTTTAGGATTTTTCTGTTCAATAAAATAAACTTAAAGTTTGCTTATTCTGGTTTTCAACATTTTACAAGAGTATCGGGAGAGCATTGTGAGATTATTCATTTACTTAATATCGGGAGAGTTAAGTATACGAAAGGAATAAGTATATGTTCTCCAGTTTATGGTTGAACTATCTCGGGCCTAGGGATAGGACGAGGTTAAGTGGCTAAGGAAGAATTCAACAACATCGGTGTTCATCCTTTGATTCACGTCGGGAGGTATCATCTAAGACGTGTTCATCGACAGACTTGGACCTAGGGATAGGACAAGTCACAGCAGAAATTCTTGCCAAGCTTGAAGTACAGAGTTGTGTGATCGCTGTCGCGACAACAACAAACTGCTGTCGTCGCAGATGTTGTCGTGACATAGACGACGACAGAACAGGAAGTTCTATACAGTGCAACACCTGCACTACTGAGCAAATCAATACCAGCCTATTTCTTTACCCTGAATCTTTTAATCTTTTATCTTAAGTATTCTTCACTATTCCTCTACAAACAATTAAATTCGTTTCCTTCTCTCTTGTGCAGCAATCCAAGGATAAAGCTATTTCTAGTCCCTCTGGATTCGACATTCGATACTTCGTGTATCACTTTACTACTTGCATCATATACACTTGCACTCTATTGTGATAGACTAATTTACACGCAACAAGTTTTTGGCGCCATTGTCGGGGACTGGCAACATACCTTTACCCTACTTTTACTACACATTCTTTTTAATTTTTCTGTTTTTATTGGGACTGTTCACCCAGTGCTTTTCACAAGGTTTTTCGTTTGCTTATGCGCAGATCTAAACGAGGTAAAGAACCTGAGTATCAACTAGACCGTGAAATCGAACGCTTGTGCAATCTCAGGAACAAAGTCCATCTTTTGATAGCCAGAAACGATTATCTTGAGGAACAATTAGAAGTTATGCATAACGGGAGGAACAACCAAGGGAATCCCGAAAATCCTATCGGGGATGAAGGAAACAGACAGCATGCCATTGCCGTGGCCGCACGACGGTCATGCCGTGATTACATGATCAACGATCATGTGTAACTGGAGACCACCTTGCCAGACGTGGAAGCTGAAAATTTCGAACTGAAACCTGTAATGTTCAGCATGATCAAATCCGCTGGCTAATTTAGTGGTGCTACTACAGAGGATGCCCGAGAACATCTGAAAACGTTCCAAGAAATTTGTGGATCGTTTAGATTACCAGGAGTAAATCTGTAGATACTGAGGCTTCGGTTATTTCCTCATTCACTAAGGGACAGAGCGAAAACTTGGTGGAACAAACTAACGCCGGGTTCAATACGAACTTGGGTGGATCTAACTCATGAATTTTTATCTCGTTTTAATCTTTCCCATTTATCTGAGCGATTACGTAATGAAATTGCTACTTTTCAACAGGAAGATGACGAGCCAATGCACGAGGCATGGGAAAAGTTTACCACTCTTCTCAGGAATTTCCCGATGCACGGATTTCCCGTTTGGAATTAAGTCATCAAATTTTACAATGCTGCCAACACACAAACCCGGATGATAATAGATTCAACAGCGAATGGATTGTTGTTGGACAAAGACCCAGACAAAGCAATGGTAGTATTGAAAAATCTAGCAAAGAATGAAGAGCAATTTCCCACAGTGCGGAGAGGTAAACGAGTACTAGTTGTGAAGGATTATGAAGCTGGCAATTCCCTAAAGACACAAGTTGCGTACCTCACAAAGGCAGTAGAAAACTTGCTGAAGAAAGATTCACAACCAGTCTACTCTGCATAAGAGGTATGTGGAACTTGCAGTGGGAATCACAGTTCGGAAGACTATCCGTTACAGCTAGAGGAAGGGATGTATGTTGGAAACTATAACAAGCCAAGCAATTACGATTCCAACAATTACAATCCTAACTGGGGGAATGATCCCAAGTTCTTCTGGAGCAACCCAAACAATGCACTGAATCCTCACGTGCAGAACACTCAAAATCAGGGGCACCCAGAATTCTGACACGACAGCAACCGCAACAGCAGCCGACAGCCGCACCTAGTATACTGGAGCAGACATTGGCCACATTTATGTCACAGACAGGAGCTTACATGGAAAACATGGATCACTTCGTCAAAAAGACTGAGTCATTCATGGATAAAATAGAGATGAGAATGACTAACCATGAAGCTACACTGAAATCACTGGAGAAACAAATGGGTCAGGTTTCCCAGCATATTAAGCCAAGGCAGAACGGAGGATTCCCTAGCGATACTAAGGTCGCCAGACAACCCACACATGAGCAGTGCAAGGCCATTACAACTAGGAGTGGGAAACAACTGCCAGGGCCGGAGAAGAAAGTCGCACCGGTTGAGGAACCAGCCCTAGAATCCTCTGCCGCGAACACTGCCCCGACAGAAGATAAACAACCTACTGCCGCCACACCTGTCACGACAGCATAAGGGACATAGGAGAAAGACAAGAAGGATGAAGAACCTAAGCCTCCTCAGATCCAAATACCATGTGAAGGACGATTTGAAGATTATCGTCCTCCACCTTCTTTTTCCACAGCGGTTAAAGAAGCAGAAACATGAGTACCAGCTCAAAAAGATCTATGATATTTTTAAGCAGGTTCACATCAATATATTGTTGTTAGAGGCCATCAAGGAGATGCCCGGTTATGCGAAATTTCTCAAGGATGCTATGTCAAAAAGATCCAGACTTGGGGAAATTGAGACGGTTAAAATGACAGAAGGATGCATGACTATCTTGCACAGGCATCCACCCCAAAAAAAGAAAGATCCTGGGAGCTTCATCATACCGTGCATAATTGGTGATAAATTCGTGGGTAAGGCACTTTGTGATCTAGGTCCTAGTATTAATTTAATGCCAAAATCTGTGTTCCAGAAATTAGGTATTGGACGAGCACGACCCACGACAGTCATGCTGCAGCCGGCATACCGCTCTTACGTACAACCAGAAGGGAAGATCGAAGATATTCTGGTAAGAGTGGATAAGTTCATTTTTCCTGTTGACTTTCTTGTTTTAGACTGTGAAGCAGATGAGAACGCACCAATCATCATGGGGTGACCCTTCCTAGCCACAAGCAGATCTCTGATTGATGTAGAGAAATGAGAACTGACAATGAGAGTAAATGATCAAGAGATCAAACTCAATGTTCTCCAAGAAATCTAACATACTGACGCGGAAGAAGAATGCAAGGCTATCACTGAAGTAATCCTTGACCAACCCTGCATCAGGTCGAGCTGCCATGACATAAAATTTGGTCACTGCCACGGCAGCCATCTGGAAGACTATCATGGCAGCAACGACGACAGCAGCTCCTCAGATTCTGACATATCTTACACTGAAGGTCAAGAGGAGGTAAACTGGATAGGAAATCATCCAGGTAAATTATTCGAGCCCCTAAACTATACCTCGAATGAACACATAATCCAAAAGCCTTCAACTGTAGAACCACCTGTTTTAGACCTTAAGCCCCCGCCAGGGCAGCTCAAATATGTTTTCCTTGGATTAAATGATATGTTGCCCGTAATCATCTCTTCCAAGTTAATGTAGAAACAGGAACAACAGCTGATAGGGATGCTACAACAACACAAAAAGGCTATTGGATGGACGATAGCTGATATCCAAGGCATCAGTCTGGCACTATGTATGCACAAAATTCTCTTAGAAGATGATCATAAGCCGACCATTGATGCCCAGAGACGCTTAAACGATGCTATGCAAGAAGTGGTTCGAAAAGAAATTATCAAATGGCTTGACGTTGAGATAATTTATGCCATCTCAGATAGCAAGTGGGTGAGCTCGGTGCAGTGTGTTCCTAAGAAGGGAGGAATAACTGTGGTGACCAATAAAGAGAACGAATTAATCCCAACCAGGACTATGACCGGTTGGAGGGTTTGTATGGATTACCGGAAGCTTAACAAAGCTACCCGGAAAGACCATTTTCCCCTACCTTTTATTGATCAAATGCTTGATAGATTAGCGGGGAAACCTTATTATTGTTTTCTTGATGGTTACTCAGGTTATAACCAGATAGCTATTGCATCGAAGGATCAACAGAAAACGACTTTTACTTGCCCATACGACACTTATACTTGCCCAGAGGTGTATGATGGCGATATTCTCTGACATGGTGGAGGACTTCCTGGAAATATTCATGGACGATTTTTCCGTCTTTGGAGACAGTTTTGAAAGCTGCTTAGGCAACCTACAGAAGGTGCTCGAAAGATGCGAGAAAGCGAACTTGGTTTTAAACTGGGAGAAATGTCACTTCATGGTGGATGAGAGGATAGTCCTAAGCCACGAGGTAAGCTGCCGCGGCATAGAAGTCAACAGAGCAAAGATAGAAGTGATTGAAAAGCTGCCACCACCCACCACAATCAAGGGAATTAGGAGTTTCTTGTTTTGAAAGCTTTTGGGAGTGTTATAAGTGTTGAATCAATGATTTTAGGCTGTGCTTTTGGGATGTTAAAAAATGACATTTTTGGGGTTGTCTTTAGCTTAAATTCATGTGTTTTGTGCTTGGTTGGTGTTATGGGTTTGCTACAGTGATTTGTGGAATGAAATTGTGGTTGTTTTGATTGTGTTGGGATGTTTAGAAGTAAGGAATTGATTTGGTGAAGCCTCGAGGACGAATCCGGATAGCTTGGTAGATTGATCGGCTAGAGTTGTTGAGCTTGGATTAGTCGATGAGTGGTTCTATGTTTTTAACTTGGTTTTCAAACGTTGGTTCAAGCATGTGGACCTAGGTTGGGCTTGGTAAACCCACCTAGAGTTGGGATTAGATTGGTAGTCTAATCCCAAGCTTTAGTTAGAGACTTTGTTGAACTTTAAATGTTGAGTATGCCTCATGTTTTAATTGTGATTATTGTGGTTATGTATATTGTGTTATACATGTGTGTTAAGGCATGATATTTGATGCATTGTTATATGCATGTGGTCATGGAATGTGGTTTGTGCATGATGGTAAATCATGGTGAGTACGTGCTAAGCACGGAAATTGGTAAGAAATTGTGTTGTGAAAGATTGTGAAATGTGTTAGTATTGGCACTAGTATGCTAGGGTACAATGATCGATCATTAGGATGTTTAGTGTGCACACGAGAGTCGAAATGCGCGCGTGGTCTTGGTGATGGTAGTCATCAAGATGGAGTACGGGTTCGCCCGGAAATCTTCTTATATGTCAGTCGGTGATGAGTGGAATCCCATTGACAGGGCGTGAGGATGAGTTGAATCCCCTCCGCGTGAAACGGTGATGAGTGTAATCCCACCGTAAGGCAATGGTTGTGTTGTTGGATGTGAGTTCCAACGATTATTCGCGTATTCAGGTCATAGCTAGGTGCCAATACGGATTGTGGAATGTGTTTGCTAATACATTGATATATGTATTCCATATGTTGTGATTATGGACTTGTTGAATATGGCATGATAGTTGAAATTGTGTTCATGCATCATTCACATTTGACTCATGTGGTTCAAAGGTAAGATCATACATTCTTCCTTGGTTGAGTTGTTCGTGCTTGGACCCTGCATTGTCGAGGTTTGTTTTATGAGCTTACCCTTACTAAGCTTTATGCTTATGCTCTCTTTTGTTCAACAATACAGATCCTTAGTTCGTGGGTTGCTTGTGCAAGGAAAGGGCCTCCAAGTGTGCTAATTGAGCTTTTGATATCAAGTATGAATTTTTAAGTTAATGATGTATTAGACAAGCAATGGGGTTTGAGTATTTGGATTTATGTTGTTGTTGGTGTTAGGAGCATGTTAGACTCCTTGTTGATGTTATGGTATGGCTTGTGGATGCCTTGCTTTGATTTGTAAACCATTCTTTATTGCTTACCTTGAATGCTTATGTGTATGTTGGCTCTAAGACATGAAACCTTAAAATGCTAGGTATGACTTTTACATGTATGTAATGTGTTTTGAGCGTGTTTATAATAGGGTGTATGCCTCTAGAGTCTATGTGTGCATGTTGCGTTTGCTTCTTGAAGTCGTTAAGGGCATTTGGGATTGTTTAGAGATGCTTAAAACTGATTTTGGAAACTCACAGACTGCAGGTGTTTCAGAACAGGTGTGGTTCCAGGGCCACCCGTATTGGAACGCGTTCTGGTACGGTTTGGCTACTGTGAGCCCATGTTCCGATACGAGTTTCGGAACACTTTGGCCACTCTGAATGCCTGTTTCGGAACGAGTTTCGGAATGTCTAGGCGAAATGGGACCCTATTCTGAAACGGGGTGGATGCGTTTTGGTACGGGTGTCTGGCTTTTTAAACTGAAGCTTGTGTTCCGAAACTGGAAAAACCTATTTCGAAACACATGCCTGAAAATGGGCTTTTGACATCTCTAAAGGGGTCTCAAGGGTTGGGCTTAGGTCCTGATCGATGTTGGTCTTCTCGTGAGTCTTGTTTCCGATGTCGCTTCACACATAGGTTTAATTAACGCATCTAGACAAGATAATAATAAATGAAAAAGTTTTCTCGGGTTGTTAACCGAAGAGAAGCCTTAACGGGTTTCGCCTCGGTTATCCCCGTGTAACCCACTCGGACCGGTCAGTCGCCCGGACCAGGACGAGGGGGTTACAACAACAACTTTGATCGTGGTGATGCCAAGAGGAATCGGGGCAGTGGACAACAGTATGATCATAGGCGTGGCGGTGGCCACCACGGTAGAGGCCATCAGTGCTAGAGAGCTGGAGGTTGTTTGCCCGAGTGTGCCCGATGTGGGAGATACCATTCAGGAGAGTGTTGGGAAACTATCATGCTTGCTGGAACTGTGGATCGAGAGACCACTTCAGGAGAGAGTGTCCGTATCAGGCGGGACAAGCACCGATTCAGGAAAAGGCTTCTGCGAGAGCGATTGACTATCCGAGAGGCCGTAGGCACGGTCGTGGTTACTTCCAGCTAAGGGCTGATGCATCTAGGATAGAGGCACCGAGGAATCTTGCTCATGTAGTGGTAGTTTAACCAGAGGCAGGTGGATGAGCTAGATTCTACGCACAAAGAGAGGTAGGGAATGACACAGATGTGATAGCAGGAATCTTTGCTTTCCTTAGTCGATTCGGGTTCTACGCATTCATATATTTTGAGTGAGAATGCAAAGAAGTTAGACATACTTGTTGAGATTTTAGACATAGGAATGCATGTGACTAGTTCCTTCGGTGAGACGGTTGTAGTTAGACGGATGTATAGGAGGTGTCCGTTGAAGATTTAGGGTCATGTGTTCCCCTTTGATATGATGGAGCTTCCATTCTACGGTTTTGATCTCATTTTGGGTATGGATTGGTTGGTTGAGCACAGAGCTAGTGTAGATTTTGAGACAAAGAGAATTTCGTTGAAGCTTTTTGATGACTACGAGGTAGTGGTAGTAGGCGAGAACATTAAGTTCTTGTCGAACGTTGTGTCGGCTTTAGAGGCTCATAGGTTGATGGACTCCGGTCGTGGGGCTTATTTAGCATATGTGATGAATCCGAATATGAGTGAGGTTAGACCGAAAGATATTAGAACAGTTTGTGATTATCCGGATGTGCTTCTAGAAGAGTTACCGGGTTTGCCTCCTGACAGAGATGTAGAGTTTGTGATTGAGACTGTTTCAGGGTCTACTCCAGTTTCTATTGCTTCGTACCGTATGGCTCTGAAAGAGTTGAAAAGTCAGATTCAGGAGTTGTTAGACCGAGGTTTTATTAGGTCTAGTAGTTCACCTTGGGGTGCTCCCGTGTTGTTTGTGAAGAAGAAGGATGGCAATATGAGGATGTGTATCGACTATAGGTAGTTGAACCAGTTGACAGTGAAGAACAAGTATCCGTTGTCGCGTATAGATGACTTGTTTGATCAGTTGAGGGGTGCTCAGTGTTTTCGAAGATAGATTTGAGATCAGGGTACTATCAGTTGAAGGTAAAAGATTGTGATGTACCAAAGACAGCTTTTAGGACTAGAAACGGTCATTATGAGTTCCTTGTGATGCTGTTTGGGCTCACGAATGCACCAGCAACTTTCATGGATATGATGAATAGAGTTTTCCAAGACTATCTAGACCGATTCATAGTTGTTTTCATAGACGACATCCTTGTGTACTAGAGATAAGAAGAACAACATGATGAACGTTTGATACTTGTATTGCGGAGATTGATGAGCAACCAGTTGTATGCTAAGCTGAGTAAATGCGAGTTCTGGATCAGAGAGGTTGTGTTTCTTAGCCACGTTGTGTCGACTGAAGGTATCCGTGTTGATCCGAAGAAGATTGAAGCCGTTATTGAGTGGAAATAACCTAAGTTAGTGACCGAGATTAGAAGCTTCCTAGGACTAGCTGGTTATTATAGGAGATTCGTTGACATATTCTCTAGGGTAGCTACTACGTTGACTAAACTTTTGCAAAAGGGAGTTAAGTTTGAGTGGTCATATGCAAGACAAAATGCATTTGAGAAATTAAAAGAAACCTTGACGAATGCTCCAGTGTTGGTACAGCCAGTTTCGGGGAAAGAGTTTGTGATCTATAGCGATTCTTCTTACGTAAGTTTAGGTTGTGTTCTGATGCAAGAAAAGAGAGTTGTTTCTTATGCTTCGAGACAGTTGAAGGTGCACGAGAAGAACTACCCTACGCACGACATTGAGTTAGCAACAATTGTGTTTGCGTTGAAGATTTGGCGTCACTACTTGTATGGTGAGAAGTGCACGATTTACACTGATCATAAAAGCTTGAAGTATCTGATGACTCAGAGAGAGCTGAACTTGAGACAGAGAAGATGGCTTGAACTTTTGAAAGACTATGATTTGACTATTGAGTACCATCCGGGTAAGGCAAATGTAGCGGCCAATGCATTGAGCAGAAAAGTTGCAGTTGAGTTGCGAACTATGTTTGCTAGGCTGAGTGTTTCAGAGAATGGCGATTTGATTATAGAGTTGCAAGTGAAGCCTTCGTTGATTCAGATGATTAGAGAGAAACAGTTGCAAGACGTATCACTAGCTCCACATGTTCAGGACATTGCAGAGGGTAGACCGACAGAGTACAGTTTCAGTGATGAGAATGTGTTGTGTTTTAGAGTCAGAGTGGTAGTGCCTGCAGATGATGAGTTGAGACGTATGATTCTGAGCGAAGCACATTCGAGTCCTTTTTCTATGCATCTGGGTGGTACCAAGATGTACCGAGATCTGAAGAGTGATTATTTCTGGGTTGGTTTGAAGAAGGATGTAGCCGAGTATGTGAGCTGTTGCATGGTATGTCAGAGAGTAAAGGCAGAACATCGGGTTCCTTCAGGTTTGTAACAGCCTTTGAAAATTCCAGAATAGAAGTGGGAAAGAATCACTATGGATTTTGTGTCAGGGTTTCCGTTGTCTCCTTCGAAGAAGAATTCTGTCTGGGTGATAGTTGATAAATTCACTAAGTGCGCTCATTTCTTAGCAGTGAACACCATAGATTCTTTAGACAAGCTCTCATATTTGTATGTCCGAGAGATTGTGATATTGCATGGAGTTCCGAAGTCTATTGTATCAAACAGAGATCCGAGATTCACATCGAGGTTCTGGAGTTGTTTGCATAGTGCCCTATGTTGTCGTTTGCATTTCAGTACATCATATCATCCGCAGTCAGATGGTCAATCAGAGTGAGTGATACAAGTATTAGAGGATATGCTCTGTTGTTGTGTGATCGACTTCCAGGGATCGTGTGAGAAGCATTTACCCTTAGTCGAGTTTGCTTACAACAATAGTTACCAGGCTAGTATCCAGATGGCTCGTTATGAGGCATTTTATGGTAGGCGATGTAGGACTCCGATCTGTTGGGTCGAAGCGGGTCAGAGGTTGTTACCTATGTCGAATTTGCTTAAGGGGACTACCGATAAAGTGAAATTGATTTGTGACCGTCTGAAAACAGCTTTCGATCGTCAGAAATCTTACACAGATTTGAATAGAAAAGAGATTGAGTATTCGGTGGGTGAGAAAGTGTTTCTGAAGGTGTCTCTGTGGAAGAAGGTAATGTGATTTGGCTGGAAGGGCAAGTTGAGTCTAGGGTTTATCGGTCTGTATGAGATAGTTGAGCGGATTGGTCCAGTAGCTTACCGTTTGAGATTGCCTTCAGAGTTAGAGAAGATCTACGATGTTTTCCATGTGTCGATGCTTGGGAGATATAGATCGGATTCGTCCCACGTTATGCCCGTTGAGGAGATAGAACTGAATCCAGATTTTTCGTACAATGAAGAACCAATTGAGATACTTGCTTCGGATAGCAAGGTGTTGCGTGGCAAGACCATATAGTTGGTCAAGGTGTTGTGGCGGCATAGAGGGATGGAAGATGCCACGTGGGAGAGGAAAGTTGATATGCTTGAGCAGTTTCTGTACTTGTTTCCATCAGGTAATTTCGAGGACGAAATTCCTTAAGTGGGGGAGAGTTGTAACACACGGGTTTGGGGGTCGGGTGAAATTAAACTATTAAAATAATGTTCGTGTTTTATTTTCTCAAATAAATATATGTTGGGCTTTTTTTAAGTTAAACCCAAATGGGCATGGGTTTTACACTATTGTAATTACCCATTTTCATTAAGGGTAAAAATGTCCTTTGGTATTTACAAATAAAACAAAACAAATAAACAAAAACCCATACTTTCATCATCTTCCTCCCCTCCTATTTCAAACCCAACGTGACTTTCACCCCTCCATTGGAATCCACTATTCCATTTCTTCCTTGCTTAAAAGTGTTGGAATCGATGGATAATTACTTTGTGTTTGGGCTGCTCGAAAATGCTAGTTTGGGGTGTGTTCTTAGTTGGCCAATTGCTTGAAAATGTGTTCCGGGTTTGCTTCGGTGATTTATGACTGATTGTTGATGTTTTTTCTTGTGCTGGATTGCTTAAAACCAAGGTTTTGTGTCGGTGAGACATCGTGAACTAATACAGGAAGCTTGGAAGATTAATTGGCTAAAGTTGTTGAGCTTGGAGTAGCCGATGAGTGGTTCTTCGGTTTTTAATTGGTTTTCAAAATGTTTGGTTCGAGCATGTGGACCTAGGTCGGGCTTGGTAAACCCGCCTAGAGTTGGGATTAGATTGGTAGTCTAGTTCCAAGCTTTAGTTTAGAAGATGTTGGTTGAACTTATGAATATTATGTGATTATGCCTCTTGTTCCATATTTATGTGATTGATGTTGTTAGGTATATTGTGATATACATGTGTGTAAAGGCATGATGTTTTATGCATTGTGACATGCATAATTGTTGGAATGTAGTTTGTGTATGATGGTGGATCATGGTGAGTACGTGCTAAGCACGGAAATTGGTAAGAATGTTGTGAGGTTGAGATATAAAATGAGTTAGTATTGGCACTAGTATGCTTGGGTACAAATGATCGATCATTAGGATGTTGGTGTGCACACGAGTGTCGAAATGCGCACGTGGTCTTGGTGATGGTAGTCACCAAGATGGAGTACGGGTACGCCCGAAAATCTTCATTTATATTTGTCGGTGATGAGTGGAATCCCATCGATGGGGCGTGAGGATGAGTGGAATCCCCTCCGCGTGAAACGGTGATGAGTGGAATCCCACCGTAAGGTAATGTAATGGTTAAGTTGTTGGATGTGTGATCCAACGGTTGTTATCCGCGTATTCGGGTCATAGCTAGGTGCCAATACGGTTTGTTAGATGTATTTCATATGGTTGTATTATGGACATGTTGAGCATGGCATGATAATTGAGGCTATGTTCATGCATTTCATATAATTGATTCATGTAGTTCCGAAGGTAAGGAAGCATGCATTCATCCTTGGTTTTGTTGCTCGTGCTTGGACCCTGCATTGTCGAGGTTTGTTTTATGAGCTTACCCTCACTAAGCTTTGCAATTACGTTCTCCTTTGTTCGACAATGCAGATCCTTAGTTCGTGGGTTGCTTGTGCGAGGAGAAGGGCCTCCAAGTGTGCTATTTTCTACCTTCAAGTATGGACTTTTAAGTTAATTGGTGTAATAGCTAAGCAATGGGATTCGAGTATGTTGTTTCATGTTAAGGAGCTTGTTAAGACTCCTTCAGTATGTTGATGTTTTGGTTGTGGTTGTTTGTGCCATGTATGTTGGCCTTGTGCCCCTATCTTTATGTTTTTGTGTATGTTTAAAGACATGTGAACCTTGCTTGTAATATGCCTTGGTGAATGCTTGATTTCCTTTTGGTTGCCCCTTAATATATGTGAGTCAAGTGTTTGAACATGCTTGTATTAGAGTGTATGCCTCTAGAGTTTGTGTACGCATGTTGTGTCTTACTTCTTGAAGTTCTTGGGGTCATTTGGGATCATTTGGAGATGCTTAGAGCTGGTTTTGGAAATATACATGCTGCAGGCGTTTCGGAACGGGTGTGGTTCAAGGGATACTCGTATCGGAACGCGTTCCGGTACAGTTTGAAACTGTGAACCCTTGTTCTGATACGCGTACCGAAACGGTTTTGCTACTGTGAGGGCCTGTTCCAGAACGTGTTTCAGAATGTCTAGGTGAAATGGACCCCTATACCGAAACGAGGTGGAGCGTATCGGTACGTGTGTTTGGCTTTTTGAACTGGGGCCCGTGTATCAAAACAGGCAAGCCTGTTTCGAAACACATGCCTGAAATTTGGGCTTTTGGCATCTCTAAAGGTTCTCAAGTGTTGGGCTTAGTCCCTGTTGATGTTAGCTTCCTTGTGAGCCATGTTCGTGATCGTTTATGTGTGCTTTGGTCGCGTTTGCAAGAAATCGGATTAACTTGACAATTGGTAAATTTAAACTAACTTATGCTCTTGTCTCGTCCTATCCTTGATTTTCGCTGCCGTTTGCCACACATAGGGCTAACTAATATCTAGACAAGATAATGCTAAAAGGAATTTTCCTAGGGTTGCTAACCGAAGGGGAGCCTTAACAGGTTTCACTTCAGTTTTCCCCGTATGACCCACTCGGACCGGTCAGTCGCCCAGACCGGGACGAAGGGTTACAGATTTTATCGGCCAAATCTATTAATTTCGATGTTTGCTCAATAGCATATTGAATGGAACCTCTAATTTTGAAAAAAAATTATTAATAAGAATTTTTTAAAATGAGAGGTTTTAGCATAAGAATTGGAAAGACCATTTTATCTTTAATAATTACCAAATAACCTAAATTTAGCAATTTTTATTTTAATTTCATTAGTGACATTTGTAAGCTATTATATTGTGTTTCTTCTTCTTCTTCACATATTTATATTGTATTTAAATAACCCACATATATACTTTTGAAGTAAAACATATTCTCGTATATAATTTAAATAATTATTTTTCTTCAAATATATGATATTAATACATATGCTTCAAATATCATTTAAATTTAATATTTAATTAAATTATATTTAAAAATAATTATATAAATAATAAATTAATATATAGATCCCTCAATCATGTTCTTATATGTCATTTTGCATGTTTAAACAATCAAACGGGCTATCAACTATCAATTAATCCTAACAAATATTTTTATACAATCAGCTAATAAAATTCACTAGTCAAATCAACAAATACAATCAACTATCAGTTAAGTGTCAAACATGACCTATTTATATTAGTTTCTGTACTAATTTTGAATTTTAAATTTGGATTCAAACCAATAATAAATAAGCTTCAAAACTAAAAATGATCAAATTGGTGGATATAGATTAATCCAAAACTCAAGCATAGTACAAAACCAAGAACATATTTGACATAACAAATTTAATGACTAGCATCTGAATTAAGATTGAAATTTTAAAATTTAAAAACTAACTAAACCAAAATATAAGAATAAAATGTACAACTTACTTATAATACAAAAACTGAAAACCAAAATTAACCATATACGTAAATTATAGTCGTTAAAGTATTACATTAGCTTATCTGAGAAATTGCAAACCAAAAGATTCTTAATGCATACAGATGGACCATTTCCGTCTTCGAACTTTCAACTTTAATGTGTAAAACGCAATCGGACTTACATTACTTTCTTAAAGTATTCCTATTTGATATTTGTATCTAATAATATTTAGATATTTATATTTAATATTTTACTTTATTGTTAAAAAATTATAATATTTTACTTTAAAGATGAAAAAGTTAAATCTATAATACTAGATACATAGTAAGATCTAGGACTGTAAATAAGACGAAACAGATTGCGAACTACTCGAGTTCGACTCGAATTCGGCTCGAGTTTTTAACGAGCCGAGTCGAGCTACGCGATACCCGACTTAAAAAGCTCGTGAGCTACTCAAAATGTAATATACTAAAATTTTAAATTTTGAATATTTAAAATCTAAATTCGTAAACCTAAAACATTAAACATAAGTCCTAAACCCTAAAACTTAAATTCTAAACTCAACAACATGAACCTCTAAACCCTAAAATTAACAAGCTAAAGTTTACACAAGTTGTGTATCAAAAAAAAAAATTCCCTAATAAGGCTTTAAATGAGATGAGACAGATCACAAACTAATTGAGTTTGACTCGGTCAACACTCGACTTGAGTTCTTAACGAGCCGAGTCGAGCTTAAATTATTTTAAACTGATTAAAAACTACTCAAGCTCGAACTCGACTAGAATTTTTAACGAGCTGAGTCGAGCTCAGCAGTACTCAAGCTCGACTTGGCTCGTTTACACCCCTAGTCGCATCTATTTTCAAAACCTCTTGTTCTTAGTTAGATTCAAGATTTTAGGTAGGAAGGTGTGTCACTTTTCAAACCGAAGCCAAGTGAACACAGGCTCGGAGTTTCGTGCGGTTCGCTCCCATTTTCAAAGTTGAATTGGTGGCACAACTCTTCCTTGTTTCTACTCCCACGAGTTCAACGCATTTCATTATCATCGTTTAGGATCAACACCGTGCCATCGAAACACACATTCTCAATCACAATTTAAATCTCGAACACTTTTCAGACTTCAACTGGTGTGTTCTCGAGAAACTGGAGTGGTTTGAGTCATTGTAATTGAAGAAAAGGAGCAAGAATTTTAAGGACAGACGGTCGAGGTTGCTTTTAGCTGTTAGTCAGTGTTTCCATTGAACAAATGTTGCTAGCGGTCTGAGTTGGAAAAATGGGTTGAAACCGAAGACCCTGCTGCCCTAATTCCGCGTGGGCCATTCTAACCCTTTAATAATAAGAAGGCTTAATTGTCAAATAAGTACTCAAATTATATTTTTTGTTTTAGATTAGTATCTAAAGTACTTTTCGAGCCAAATAAGTGCTTAACGTTTTCACAGTTACCATTTTAAGTGTCAGACCATTAATGGACATTTAAAAATTCCGTTAGCCAATCAAAACACCACACATGGCATGCTTTACTTTGTTTTCTTTTTGTAAAAAATTAAGAATTTTGAAAAATATCCTAAAGTTCTAAAAAAATCCTAAAATAATCCTCAAACCCCTAAATCCCCAAACCCTAAGTCCCAAATCCCCAAAATATCCTAAAATTCAATCACTGATGGCATGCCCACCACTTCCGTCATCAGACCCCCAAAATCATTTCTCCCATCCTCCTATCGCTGAAACTCGACGGCCGACGTGCCTAACGTCGAAACAAGGCCGAACGAAGAGAGGAGAAAAATAGAAACAATGGGAGACAAAGGTGGCCGATCAAATGGCAAACGACGTGCTAGGATAGAAGAAAGCTTCATTTCATCACTGGAAGTGTGATGAACGACGACGAAAATGATCGGATTTGAGGATCTAGGGATTTTGGGTTTATTTTGAGAAATTTAAGGATTTTTTTTAAAAAAATAAGTCGAAGAAAATAAAAGTTAAAAAAATTAAAATCAAAGTCACGTCTCAATTTTTGATTGGCTGGCGGAGTTTTTTTTAAATGGCCGTTGACGGCGGGGCACCTAAAAAGGTAAAATTGAAACGTTAGGCACCTACTTGGCTTGAAAAATATTTTAGACACCTATCATGAACAGGTGTATAGTTTGAGCACTTATTTAACATTTAAGCCTAATATGAAAGTATAGCCCAAAATGTAAATTTTACGGAGTAGAGGTTCGAGTCATTTTAAATTTGGATTGTTTTGGATTCATATTAATTTTAAGGTTTAAGTCAATTCAAGTCCGTTTTTGTTCGATTCGAATCAATTCAAGTTTAAGTTGAAATAACTTTAAATTATTGACATTTTATAATCAAATCATGTTTTAGATCAAAATTTTCGATTACAGATCAAAAAATTGATATTCTATTACTATTCTTGAAGCCATTCATGACCATTAATTTTCTTATATGCAATGTCTAAATTATACTCTTAAGCCCCCAAACTCGTTAATTGGTGAAAATTATATGTGCTTTTTTTAGACAATTTTGTTTAATATTTTATTTTACAAATCTTAAATCTAATCTTAATCCCACCTAAAGGAGAAGGGAAGGAGACTCTAAGTGAAGGAAAGGGAGTGTTCTTAGTGAGTCTCAAACTCATGACCTACAGGAATATGGGAAACAAAGATGAACAACTTGACTAACCGGCCAAATGTACTTGCTCGTGAAAATTATATGCTTAAACATGCTCGAAACAACGTTCCAGTATTATTATGATAACAACGTACCAATAGTTGAATTACGATTCAATCATTAAATACAGATCAAAGTTAATAAATCCACTTTCAATCAGATGTAATAAATATACCCGTAATGCGACTAAATTGAAAGTTAGAAAGCATCTGGAAGATGATTACATGGAATAATAGGAATAAGAAGTTGAAGATTCTTAGTTTCTTCAACTGTTTGGTTCAACTTCCACCAGTTTTGGTTGGTCATTAAAAAAAACTACTTATTTGCAATGGCGGATCTACGTATAATGTAGGGTGGGATTGTGTCTATTTTAAACTTTTTAAAGTTTACACATTTGTCCTTAAATTTTTTAGTTTTTATGAATTAATCCTTAAATTTTTGTAATATTTAAAGCTTGTGTGCTCACTCTAAAATTTCAAAATTTTATCTGTGGCCATCCTTAAATATATTTATAGATCAATTTATTTGACCGCTAAAAACTTAGGGATGTATGAAAGTTGGTTTGGAGGCTGGTCATGTTCAAGTCTGAAAACAATTAATTAGTTTCGGGAAAACCAGGGCATCCCTTGGGAGCCACACGTATATGGGCTGCCTGCGCCATTGGTTTTCGCCATTTAACAACTTGGGATGCTGGAGGCTGCTATATATATGGATAAGATTCTCATATATATTATGTAAAACATTTTAATTTTACAGTAATTTAAAATATTTTTGATGATTATGGATTAATGGTCGAGCTTAAAAAATGAGATTTAAAAAAAAAGTTTAATCTTAATTCTTATCCATCAATTTACACTCATTAAACAATTATAAGTTAGTGTAAAACTTTGTAAGTTTTATTTAATGTGAGTGGATACCTTTAAAAAGCATAGTGTAGGTGGATCATAACTTATTCTGTAAAAATTAATTTTACACATTTTCTGAACCGTTGAAAGAGAGTAAAAAAATGACTAAAATTTTTCTTCTTTTTCTTTGATATCTTCTCATTTTCTATTGTTAATCTCAATCATCCATTTATCTTTATCCAACGGTCAAAAGAAAATTTTCAAGTTTTACATGGTGTAAAAGGATCATGTCTCTATCTATATAGAGAATTAAGATCCACCTACACCATATAAAACTTAATTAGTTTTACACTAATCTATAATCATTGGATGAGTAAAATGAGCGAATAAGATCAAAACTTGAAAATGAGTAGATTTTTAAGGTAAAAGATATATGAGCGTCTAATCCATTATGATATTACACGAGTGTAAGGGGAGCCAACAAGGTCCCTTTTAGAAATGATTAGAATATTTTTTAGAAATTGTGGGTGATTCATTACAAAAATATCATTTAAAATGTGTATTTATTAAAGCATTCGTTGTCATTTAAATTGGCTGAATCGAATATTTTTACACGCTACTTCATAAAACTTTTATGTGGGTCCCTTGTGTTTTGGGTTTTCCGTTAATTTGCTTTGAAATTTCACATTTCCCATTTTCTTTTAGTAATTAGCTTTGAAATCAAATGGAGTGATGACCACGTAAATACTCATTTTTTTAAATAGTCTTAGAATATTATCTACTATTAAGATTAGTTATTTGTTAATTAGCTGTTACCCGGAATTAATTAATCGGATAAGTTGTTAATTTGTTATTAAGTCGTTAGTTTGTCAAATTGATTGTTAGTATATTGTTATGGTTAATGGGATATATAAGCCTACTAGTTATAATGGGTTGCAAGTACCAATTATTAATTCATTTTTCAGTAAATTTTCAGATTAATTTTATTTTCTCTCTTTTGTTTTCTTTCAACACTAAACTGTCGTTTATCACTTATTCATTTTCTTCCACCATTTCATCGTCGTCCGGTCACTATACAATCACCATGCCTGAATTATCACATGGTATCAGAGCTTGTCAATCCGTTCGGTGAAGTCACTGTCAATTTCGTTGTTGCAATTTTCTTGCATTGATTTAAGATCGCTCGTTCACTGATTTCGATTCCTTCAATCATCTCTCTTCTTCTACAACCACCGTTGATCTCTTGTGATTTCTCCATCAACATCGCTTCTGACGAGTTGTATATAAGATTGATGATTTGGTTGCTTTAGATTTCAAATTTAATGTTTTTTCTGCCCATGTCATCTCCAATCAGATCGAAGTTATTTTTAATGTTTGTAGTTGTTTGTTAATCTTGATATTGGTTCCTCAATCGACGATCAACTTTCTTAGTTGCAAGTTTCATTTGTGTCGTCGATTGCTTCGCCAACTGTTATTGCATGCGAGTTTCAATCTGGTTAACCGAATGTTTTTTTGTTTAAGGATTTTTTCCTCCAATCTATCACTTCATTTCTCTGAGTCTTCCGATTTCATTCTATCGATAATATTTTTTTAAAATCATTTATACTCTTGTATAGTCACGGCTAACTTTGTTAGACTGGTGAGATCTAAACCCTTTAACTGTGCAAACTGATTTGTGCAGTTTTAGTACCTTGTGTATAGTCAAGTGCGATATGGACTAAACACCGAAATATTTTGATATGGATTGGAGTTTTTCTTCAATTAACAGTTGGAGTTTTTTTGTTGACTGAAAACAATGATGTCTTGTAATTAGTTCAGTTTGACTTGATCGTTTGATTCACATTAGAGTAAGAATTGAACATTAGTTTTGAATTTCAGTTGCAATTTTTTGTTACATGTTTTTCAGTTCAAGATGTATTATTGCTAGTCCACTAATTCTTTTAGCATTGCTAGAATTTATTTCAACGCTCTTTAAGCCTCACTCTGTACTCATCGATAATTCATGCTTCAATCGTATACTTTGTCACCGAGTTGAGATGTCAGAATTATGTTTCAACCTTTCAAGTAACAAAAGTGTTGTGCACACGACAAACAAAAAAGAAAATCAAACAAGCAAGAACACTAGAGATTTAACGAGGTTCAACAGTGTGCTTACGTCCTCGGGAAGCAAAGAGCGGTTATTTTCTTTTATTCAATCGATAATGCCCGACAAAAACAAGGCTTAAAGCCTAAAAGGAACAATTGATGATGTGCTTAATGAGGTGGGGGTAAGCCTCTTTATACAGCCCCTACATCCAAGTCCTATTCTAACTAGGATAACTACTACTCAATCCTACTTTAACTAGAATTACAATTGTTCTAATCCTTTGGGTAGTAGTATTCCTTATCCTCCAAGGATTCATACTCCTTAACCTCCAAGGACCCCTCAAGTCGGTTGGTTATTAAGCACATATGTCCTTTTACAGTATATGAGCCATACTTAACAAATCTCCACCTTGGTGAATATCATGCCCCTTAAGAGATAAATCTAAAGTCTCTCACACATCAAAGTGGGTTGGGCTACCACGCTTTTCTAGCATTTGCAAACATTCAACAAGTCTAAACAATGCTTGAACTTGTTTGTAGTAACAGGCTTGGTCAACATATCAATTGGGTTGTCTGCAGTATGCATCTTTTGTAACAATATCTCACTAGATGCAATCAACTCTCTAATCTTCTGAAATCTCACATCAATATGTTTAGTTCTAGCATGATACACCTGATTCTTAGTCAAATGAATAGCACTTTGGCTATCACAATGCAACTGAACTCCTCCTTGCCGAATACCCAATTCCTTCACTAGCTCGATAAGCCATAAGGCTTCTTTTGCAGCTTCAGCTACTGCCATGTACTCAGCTTCAGTTGTTGATAATGCCACAACAGACTAAACATTTGACTTTCAACATATCGGCCCTCCACCAAGGGTGAAAACATACATACTTGTAGACCTTCTATCATCCAAATCATCTGCATAGTCTGAATCCACATATCCAACAATCAAAGGATCATGTCGCTAACTGCCAAAAAACAATTTCATGTCCCACAGTA
This sequence comes from Hibiscus tridactylites, assembly GCA_958450335.1. Lineage (NCBI taxonomy): Eukaryota > Viridiplantae > Streptophyta > Magnoliopsida > Malvales > Malvaceae > Hibiscus > Hibiscus tridactylites. Next base: position 17,788,071 of record OY288289.1, on the reverse strand, counting down.
CCTGTAAAACCTATGTTTGATTTTGATATAATTAAATTGTTAAGGATCAAATTGAAAACTTGAAATTGATTTCTAAGTCCCTTTAATAAGTTACAAATCACCAACACTTTAAAACTGATTTGAAAAACTCAAACTCCAAATATTTTCTAAGTGTTCCAAGGCCAAAGTATTAAAAATCGTCCAGGTGTATCGATACGCCTCCAGCCGTATCGATACCTTTTTACAAAGTTGGCTACTGGAATGACTTGTTTCGATACGCTCTTAACCATATCGAAACAGCGTATCGAAACAAATTCAATCTGTATCAATACGCCCCTTTGTAAAAAGTTGAAGAAGTTTGAATGGTGTACCGATACGGCTTGACCCATATCGATACGGTTTTAACTGAATTTTTAATTCAAAGTGTTTTAAATGTTTTTGACCGTTGGTGTCAGTCATTAGGTAACTAACATTTAAAGTGGTAGTTGACCCGTATCGATACGGTAAACCCTCGTATCGAAACAGAAACTTCCAGTGAGCTAAGTTGAGAAAAAGGTATCGATACGGTCTCTTCCGTATCGAAATGGTCCATGTCCCGTACCGATACGCTTATATGCGTTTCGATACACCCTCTTTGTTATGTACAACAACTCTTTTTGTTTTGAGACAGGTATCGATACGGCTCCCCGTGTACCGATACGGATAGCTACAGAAGTGCATTTATGGTGGAAAGAGAGGGTCCCAACGGCTATAATCAATTCCCTAACCACCCAAACGGCTAGAATTGATGGAGAAGGTATAAATTGAAGCTCTTTGAAGACCATCAACAACAATTGCATTAAAGACAAACATCAAAGCAAAAATCCAACCTCAAGTGTGCCTATTTTCCAATTTCTTGTAAACCCCAAATTGAGTTGTATTCAATTATTATTCTATCTTCAAATTTGGGTTGAGTGTTGTACTTCAAGGGACAAAATTGTATTTGAGAGATATACTTCTTGTCCAATTTTTTCTTTGTTCATTTGTGAGGGTTTGGTCAAATTTTGGGTAGAAAATTTGATCGGTTGTGTAAAGGTTACCTCCTAAGCCTTGAAAAGGGGAAGAACAAATAGTGAATTGTTGCAAATCCTTAGTGGTAGCTAAGGTAGTGGATGTAGAGTTCATTTGGAACTTGAACCACTCTAAAATCCTTTGTTCTTCATTTTTAATTGTCCATTCACTCCCACAAAGTTTTAAAATCCCAATTCACCTCCTCTTGGTCTTGATCATTCAATCGATCCACTCAACAATTGGTATCAGAGCCTACCTCTTTGAAGGATTCACAACCACAAGAGAAGTTCCTAGGAAGAGTGTGATCAACTAAAAAATCAAGCCATGGCGTCTACCTCCGGATCGAGTATGTATGAATCGCAATCCACCACAAAGCCACCATTCTTCAATGGTGACAACTATCCTTTTAGGAAGAATCGGATGCGCCTCTTCATCAAGTCCAACGATTACTTGGTTTGGAATGTCATTGAAGATGGTCCCTACATTCCTTTGAAGAGAGATGATGATGGGAAGATTGTCCTAAAGAAGAAGATAGAGATGAGTGAAGATGAGATGAAGAAGATCCAAATAAATGACAAAGCTCTTCACATGCTCTTTTGCTCCTTTGGTCCCGACATCTACTCCAAAGTCTCCTCCATTGAGAGTGCTAAGGAAGTGTGAGATACTCTTGAGACAACCTATGAAGGAACCAATGATGTGAAGGAAACCAAGATTGGAATTCTCAATCTTAGCTATGAGAATTTCAAGATGGAGCCCGAAAAAATGGTGTCCAAGATGTTTGATCGCTTCTCAACCATAGTCAATGGGCTCAAAGGATTTGGAGAGACTATTCCGGAAGACAAGCTTGTCCGGAAGCTACTCTACTTACTTCCCGAATCTTGGGATGGGAAGAGAACCGCCATCATCGAAGCCAAAAACTTGAAGACTCTAAAACTTGATGAGCTAGTGGATTCTCTCCTTACTCATGAGATTATGAAGCAAGGAAGGGAAGAAGAAAAGAAGAAGGAAGAGAAAAGAGTAGAGAAGCTAGAGGTGGAAAAGAAGAAGAAAATGGGAATAGCTCTTAAAGCTTCATTACTTGAGGAGAGCTCTTCTAGTGAGGAGGATGACCTTGAAGAATTGGCTATGATAGCCAAAAAGTTCTCTCGATTCATGAGGTCCAACCGTGGAAGAAAAATTCAAAGAAAGATTGACTTCAAAGGTAAAAACAAAGAAGAAGGGAGGGATCAAATCATTTGCTTCGAGTGCAATAAGCTCGGTCACATTCGTTCAGAGTGCCCTCAACTCAAGAAGAAGGGCTTTGAGAAGAAGAAGAAGCTCAAAGCCAAGCTTGCTACTTAGAGTGATGAAGAGTCATCTAAGGATGACGAACAAAAAGTGGCCAATCTTTGCCTCATGGCACTTGAGGAAGATTCCTCCATGGTAACCTCTAACTCATCATCCTTTGTATTTGCATTTGATGAATTAAATGATGCATATGATGAGTTGCTAGAGGTTTATGATGAGTTAGTTGAGAAATACAAAGAGTCGGTCATTAGGAATAAGAAAACTATTTCGGAATTAAATGATAAGAATGACTCACTCTCTCAAGCTAACTTAAAATTTGAGAAAAAGATTTTAGGTTTGAAAGATGAACTTAAATTCTTCCAAGATGAAAATGTTGACCTAAATAATCTTCTTTCTCAATGCAATAGTGAACACCAAAAGGTGTTAGATGAGCTTAACAAGCTCAAAGAGTCTTTAAAATATGTTGGTAATGTGAAGCATGAAAAAGGTGAATCTTCTAAAACAAACCAACCTAGGAGAAAGACTAATAACTACAAACAAAGTAGCTTTCCTAGACATAGTATAACTAAAAAGATTAGAAGTGTATGGGTTCCTAAGGAACTTGTAAAATCTAATAATATTGTTGCTATGTCACCTTGTATTCCTAAGGGAACCAAGCTATTGGGAGCTAACACTCGTGGACCCAAAATGATTTCGGTACCAAAAACAAAAGTTTAATAGCTTTGTTTGTAGGGGAGCATTGCTACAAGGCCAAAGCACAAAGTCAAAATCCATGGTACCTTGATAGTGGATGCTCGAGGCATATGACCGGAGACAAGAGTAGATTCATGGATTTAAAGCCAAAAAGTGGAGGAGTGGTGACATTTGGTGACATACATACATCCCATGCATGTTTAGTAGCTCAAAATGAAAATGATGCATGGCTATGGCATAGGAAACTAGGACATGCTAGCACTAGTGTTTTAGAAAAATTAGTTTCCCTTGATCTAGTTAGAGGTTTACCCAAGATTAAGTTCTCAAACAATAAAATTTGTGATGCATGCTCTAAGGGTAAACAACATAAGTCATCCTTTAAATCCTGTTGAGTGGATCGCAAGATCGAAATTGACCAAGAGGGGGGTGAATTGGAAAATTAAAGCTTTGTGGTGGAAATTTGCAAATTAAAAATGATGGACAAGAGATTTAGAGTGGTTCAAGTTCCAAATGAACTCTACATCCACTACCTTAGCTTCACTAAGGATTTGCAAAAATTCCACTAAATTGCTCTTCCCCTTTTCTAGGACAAGGAGGCAACCCTTTACAATTTCGGTTGATTTTTCTACCCAAAAATCAACCCAATCCTCACACAAGTGAACAAAGAAATTTGAAGGCTAATAAGGTATCTCTCAATACAAATGATAGCCCCAATACAAGCACTCAACCCAATTTGACAAAGTATGAATGAAGATTACAATTGGGATTTCTAGACAAATATGAATTTTGGCACAATTGCTTGGATTTGATGAATAAGTGTTTTCTTGAAGATCAATAGTTGTTGCTGTAGCTTTTGGATATGTCTTTTATACCTCCTCATTGATTTCTAGCCGTTTGGGTGGTTGGGAACATAAATGGAGCCGTTGGAACCCTCTCTTACCACCATTAATGCACTTCTGCAGCTACCGGTATCGGTACGCGGGAAGGAGTATCGGTACCAGTCTCAGAAAAGAAAGAGCTGTTGTGTGCATTTAATAAGGGGTATCGATACGCACGTAAGCGTATCGGTACGGGGTATCGAAACGGCAAGGGCCGTATCGATACTATTTTCTGAACTTAGCTCACTGTCCACAACCGTATCGGTACGAGGGTTTGGCGTATCGATACGGGTCAACGAACTTTTAAAGTTTGGTTACCAACCAACTGACACCAACGGTCATATTTTTTAAACCGACTTATATTTAAAAATTATAAAGCCCGTATCGATACGAGGGTTAGCCGTATCGGTACGATATTCAAACTCTTTGAATTTTAACACAGGGGCGTATCGATACGAGGGTTTAGGGTATCGATACGGGTTCCTACAGTAACCAAGTTTGGTAAAATGGTATCGATACGATTGGTGCTGTATCGATACGCCTGGACGATTTTCAATGGTTTTGCCTTGGAACAATTAGAAAATATTTTGAGTTTGAGTTTTATAAATCAGTTTCAAAGTGTTGGTGTTTTAAACTTATTAAGGGACTTAAAAAATAATTTTAAGTTTTACAAAATGATCCTTAAGGATTTAATTATATCAAAATCAAACATAGGTTTTACAATCTCCCCCTTTTTGATATAACAAAACTAAAACTTAAAATTTTTGAAAAACCTTTATAAAGTGAACTCCCCCTTAATAAAGTGAACTCCCCCTTAATATAAGCTTGGTAACATTTGAATTAAAATCAAAATATTTTAAAGTGTGAGCTAGTTTCTTCTCCCCCTTTTTGTTAGATCAAAAAAATCTTTGAGACAATTAAGTGCATAAAGAAATCAAAGGTATAATAAGCAACATAGATATTATTCATTAAAGCAACATACTTAAAATCCAAACAAAGGCAAAATAGAAATCAAAGCATAGGTTTTAATCCTAAAACAACCTTAATCCTAAGAATCATAAAACATAGGTGCATAAAAATATAAAATCCTAAATGATATGCATGACAAACAAGAGAAAACGTCTAAGCATCGTCTTCGTCGTCTTCATCATCAAGTCCCAAAGGCTCATTAGTGCGCATGCTATTACGACATTCATCATGGAAAGCGACAATGGAAATATTCAAGGAATTGTGCCCACTTTCAAGAGATGTAAGGCGATTCTCCATACCCGTCATCCTAGTGTCAAAAGTAGTTTCCATGGAAGTGAGACGAGTATTCATGTTCGTGCGCAACCCGGTAAATTGCTCATTGAGATAGGTCATGAGAGCATCCATATTGGGTTGTTGGACTTGAGGAGCTTGAGCCTCTTCAAACATGGCGGCGGCTTCCGGTGGTAACTCGGCAAGGCGTATCCATTCACCATTAACATAAGAGAATTTTGCCCGAGCAAGAGATCGCTCATCAATGGGATCGGTGAGAGTAGTTGGATAGTCATAAGAGCAATCAATATCCTTTTTAACAAAGAAATAGCTCAAAGTCGTACCGTATGTGAAGGAGGTGACATGAGGAGTGTTACGATTTTGAACGAGATAGACGATCTCCGCGAACATGAGACGAGCTAGATTTGGTCGCTTGGCTTCACGGAAGCACCGAATCCAAAAGTCATCCACTTGACGGATGGTGGAATATTTTTCTCCGGAAGGACGAAACCACCACGACACCATCAAATGTAGGATTCGATCATGAGCATTAAGGGCGGTGACGGAACCACTAAGAACATGCCCCATACCATGCTCATCATCAAGGCCTTCATCATCCAACTTAAAGACATCACAAATAGACTTGACATCAAGGATTAATTTCTTCCCCATAAGAAAAGAGCTAATAGAAACAACTTCCCCATTACGACTAATACATCTTGCATTAGCATAGAAAATCAAAACCAAGAGACGATAGTAAAAACCGGGAATAGAGATAAAATCCATGAAATTCCAACGATGAAGCAAGGGGAGGTATTCAAACTTGAAACGCTCCGAATTGAGAAAAGGGATGGATATTACCCTTTCGGCACGGATCTTGTAATTCTCATATTGACGAAAGTGAGCGAGACCCGAATTGCCGGGAAAACATTGATCATAGATGATGGAATAGTTTGGACGAGCAATTTCTCCCATGGTGGAGGAATCACCGGCTTGATTAACCCTTGGTCGCTTCCTCAATTGTTCTTTTGGTGCCATGATCTAAAAGAGAAAATAAGCAAGGGAGATTTCTTCAATTTGAGTAAAAATCAAGGTAAAAAGAATAAAAAAAATTAAGAGAAATTTTGAAAAAAAATTTCAAGAAAAAGTTTGAAGAAAAACAAAGTTTGTTAATAAAAATTAAAACAAAAAAAGAATTGAAAAAGAGAAAGAAGGAGATCACCTTGATAGAGACTTGAAGATTTGAAGAAAACTAGCACAAAGATGAGAAAGAGAGCACAAAGCCTTGCTTGATTCAAAAACTCTTTTAGGTTTGAGTTGAGATGTGAAAATATGAAGGAGGAAGGACCTTTTTATAGGCAAAAACGGCTAGGGTTAATTAGGTTTTGAAAAGTTTGAAGTTGGGTAAAAGTTGAATACATTAAAAGCTCAATTAAAGCCATCAGCGCAGTCAGTATCGATACGCCCGTTGGAGTATCGATACGGGGATATAGATGTCTTTTTGCGAAAATGCCCGTTGGAAAAGTCGTATCGAAACGGAGGGGTCCGTATCGAAACGACCCGTATCGATACGGGATGAATCATATCGATACGCGTGAAGCGAAAAGAATTCTGGGAAACAGAATGAAGAACAGGTATCGATACGCGTAGATTAGTATCGATACTGTATGCCCAGAAATGCATATTTGGTTCAAAGAACAACCAAAGGCTCGAACCTAACCTCTCCTATGAGTATGCAAATGATGTATGAGCAGTTCTAAGCATATTTTAACAGAATCATACTCCCCCTAACTATAGGCATGGAAGAAATTGGGAGTCTTAAGCATACAAACATGGCATTTCACAAGATCAAGCATATTTAAGCACAAAAGAGGTCCTAAAAAGGTCAAGATAGGCTAGCTAGACCTAACTCTCTCCTAAGGGACCAAAAACGCTCTTTATCTAAGGGTTTTGTAAATATGTCCGCTAATTGATTCAAGGTGTCTACATACTCTATAACCACATCTTCCTTAAGGACATGATCTCTAATGAAATGATGCCTTATTTCTATATGTTTGGTTCTAGAATGTTGGATGGGATTTTTTGTTAAACAAATAGCACTAGTGTTGTCACATTTTAGGGGTATGGTTTCAACTTTAATTCCATAATCTAAGAGTTGTTGCTTCATCCAAAGGACTTGAGCACAACAACTCCCTAAGGATATGTACTCGGCTTCAGTGGTAGATAAGGCTACACTATTTTGTTTCTTAGAGAACAAAGATATGAGCATACTACCTAAGAATTGGCAAGTTCCCGAAGTATTTTTCCTATCAATTTTGCAACCCCCATAATCCGCATCCAAGTAAGCATGAAGGTTGAAGGTAGAGTCTTTAGGATACCAAAGACCTAGACAAGGAGTGTCTCTAAGGTATCTAAAGATTCTCTTAACGGCTATAAGGTGTGACTCTCTAGGACTAGCTTGAAACCTAGCACACAAGCAAACACTAAACAAGATATCTGGTCTACTTGCGGTAAGGTAAAGCAAAGATCCAATCATAGAACGATAAAGCTTAGAGTCAACACACTTACCTCTTTCATCTTTGTCAAGCTTTGTAGATGATCTCATAGGAGTGGCTTGAGGCTTTGCATTCTCCAAGCCAAACTTCTTGAGCATATCCTTTATGTATTTTGCTTGGTTGATGAAGATGCCAACCTTCTTTTGCTTGATTTGGAGTCCCAAAAAGAATGAGAGCTCCCCCATCATGCTCATCTCAAATTCACCTTGCATTAACTTAGCAAACTCTTGACAATGACATTCATTAGTAGAACCAAAAATAATATCATCAACATAAATTTGAACTACTAAGATGTCATTTTTATACATTTTTATAAAGAGTGTAGTGTCCACCTTACCTTTTTCAAATCCTTTTTCAATCAAAAAATTTGAAAGCCTTTCATACCAAGCTCTAGGAGCTTGTTTTAAACCATAAAGAGCTTTGGTAAGTTTGAAAACATGATTTGGAAATTTTGAATCTTCAAAACCCGGTGGTTGTTCCACATACACTTCTTCATTTATAAAACCATTTAAAAATGCGCTTTTAACATCCATTTGAAAAAGCTTGAAATTATGATAACATGCATATGCAAGCAACATCCTAATGGCTTCCATTCTAGCTACGGGTGCATAAATTTCATCAAAATCTATTCCCTCTTCTTGAGTGTAACCTTGTGCTACAAGTCTAGCTTTATTTCTCACAATGTTACCACTCTCATCTAGTTTGTTCCTAAAGACCCATTTAGTTCCTATTGTAGATTGATTACTAGGCCTATCAACTAATGTCTATACATTACTTCTCTCAAATTGATTTAACTCTTCTTGCATAGCCATAATCCAAAAGTCATCTTTCAATGCTTCTTTTATGTTTTTAGGCTCTATGCATGAGATAAATGTAACATGGTTCATTAATCTAAGAGAAGAACGAGTGGTTACCCCCTTGGATGGATCACCCAAGATTTCACCATCTTTGACATAGTTCAACTCCCTTGGGTAGCTCACTTCCTTTTCCTCAATGGCCAAGTCCTTCAAGGCTTCAAGAGGTGGATCTTGTGAGTCCTCTTCCTTTGTTGGAATCTCATCCTCCTTTGAAGTTTGACCTCCATCAAAGGCATTTATGATCCCTACATCATCATCATCACAAGAATCCTTCCTAGGAAGGAGGTTATCATCGAATATAACATGAATAGATTCTTCAACTACTAAAGTTCTTTTGTTAAATACTCGATAGGCTTTAGAGGTTAAAGAGTAACCTATAAAAATGGTTTCATCACTTTTTGCATCAATTTTACCTAAGTTGTCTTTTCCATTATTTAAAACAAAACACTTGCACCTAAAAGGGTGAAAATAACTAATGTTAGGCTTTTTGGATTTTAAAATCTCATAAGGTGTTTTCTTTAAAATTGGCCTAATCATTACTCGATTTACAATATAAGAAGTGGTGTTTGTGGCTTCCGCCCAAAAATATTTAGGTAAATTGTTTTCACAAAGCATAGTTCTAGCCATTTCTTGTAAAGTTCTATTTTTCCTCTCAACTACCCCATTTTGTTGAGGAGTTCGAGGAGCCGAAAAATTATGGCTAATACCATTTTCATTTAAAAAATCTTCAAACCCTAAATTTTGAAACTCGGTTCCATGATCACTTCTAATATGTGAAATTCTAAGTTCAAGATCATTTTGGGTTAATTTTGAAAATGTGATGAATTTTTCCAAAGCCTCATCTTTAGTACTTAAAAAGAGAACCCAAGTAAATCTAGAAAAATCATCAACTAGCACAAAAGCATAAGACTTACCACCCAAGCTCATAGTCCTAATTGGCCCAAATAAGTCCATGTGAATTAGTTGTAAGCATCTACTAGTAGAAACATCATTAATGGATTTAAAGGAAGACCTATGTTGTTTACCCTTTGAGCATGCATCACAAATTTTATCATTTGAAAATTTTATCTTGGGTAAACCTCTAACTAGATTTAGAGAGACTAGTTTTTCTAAAACACTTATGCTAGCATGTCCTAGCTTCCTATGCCACAACCATGCATCATTTTCATTTTGAGCAACTAAGCATGCATGAGATGTATGTATGTCATCTAAATGCACAATGTATATGTTTCCTATGCGATGACCTATGAGCATAATATTATTAGATTTAATGTCTACAATTTTGCATCCATTTTTATCAAATAAAATATTAAATCCTTTATCACACAATTGACTTATGCTCAATAAATTGTGTTTAAGACCATCGACATATAAGACATTTTCAATAAGAATGGTAGAGTGATTACCTATGGAGCCAATACCTTTAATGTGGCCTTTGGAGTTGTCACCAAATGTTACTACTCCTCCACTTTTTGGCTTTAGATCCATGAATCGACTCTTGTCTCCGGTCATGTGTCTCGAGCATCCACTATCAAGGTACCATGAGTTTTGACTTTGTGCCTTGGCCTTGTAGCAATGCTCCCCCTACAAACAAAGATATTAAACTTTGGTTTTTGGTACCCAAATCATTTTGGGTCCATGAGTGTTAGCTCCCAAAACCTTGGTTCCCTTAGGAATCCAAGATGACATAGCAATAATATTATTAGATTTTACAAGTTCCTTAGGAACCCATACACTTCTAATTCTTTTAGCTCTACTATGTCTAGGGTAGCTACCTTGTTTGTAGTAATTAGTCTTTTTCTTAGGTTGGTGTGTTCTAGAGGATTCTCCTACTTCATGCTTGACACTACCAACATTTTTAAAGACTTTTTGAGCTCATTTAGCTCACCCAACACCTTTTGGTGTTCACTATTACATTGAGATAAAAGGTTATTAAGATCAACATTTTCATCTTGAAAGAACTTTAGCTCATCTTTTAATCATAATATCTTTTTCTTAAATTTTGAATTAGCTTGAGTGAGTGAGTCATTTTTCTCATTTAGTTCTAAAATGATTTTCTTGTTTTTAATGACCGACTCTTTAAACTTCTCAACTAATTCATCATATACCTCTTGTAACTCATCATATGCATCATTTAATTCTTCATATGAAAAATCTAAAGTAGATGAGTTAGAGGTTACCAAGGAGGAATCTTCCTCAAGTGCCATGAGGCAAAGATTAGCCACTTCTTGTTCGTCATCCTCCGGTGACTCCTCATCACTCCAAGTAGCAAGTTTGGCTTTGAGTCTCTTCTTCTTCTCAAAGCCCTTCTTCTTGAGTTGAGGGCACTCCGAACGGATGTGGCCGGGTTGTTTGCACTCAAAGCAAATGATGGGATCCTTTCCTTCTTCTTTGTTCTTGCCTTTGAAGTCCATCTTCCTTTGGATTTTTCTTCCTCGGTTGGACCTCATGAAACGTGAGAACCGTTTGGCTATCATAGCCAATTCTTCAAGTTCATCCTCTTCACAAGATGAGCTCTCATCATGTTGTGAAGCTTTAGCCTTGAGAGCTATTCCAATCTTCTTCTTCTTCTCAACCTCAAGCTTCTCTACCCTTTTCTCTTCTTTCTTCTTCTCATCTTCCCTTCCTTGCTTCATGATCTCATGAGTAAGGAGAGAACCCACAAGCTCATCAAGCTTCAATGTCTTCAAGTTCTTTGCTTCGATGATAGCGGTTCTCTTCCCATCCCAAGACTCGGGAAGTGAATAGAGTAGCTTCCGGACAAGCTTGTCTTCCGGTATGATCTCTCCAAAGCCCTTTAGACCATTGACAATCGTGGAGAATCGATCAAACATCTTTGACACCGTCTCATCGGGCTCCATCTTGAAATTTTTATAGCTAAGATTGATAATCCCAATCTTAGTTTCTTTGACATCATTGGTGCCTTCATAAGTGGTCTCAAGAGTGTCCCACACTTCCTTGGAACTTTCAATTGATGAGACCTTTGAGTAGATGTTCGGACCGAAAGCACAAAATAGCATGTGGAGAGCTTTATCATTTACTTGAATCTTTTTCCTCTCCTCTTCACTCATTTCTACTTTCTTCTTCAACACCATCTTGCCTTCACCGTCTTGCTTCAATGGAATGTATGGCCCATCCTCAATGACATCCCACACAAGATAGTCATTTGACTTGATGAATAGACGCATTCTATTCTTCCAAAAAGAATAGTTATCATCGTTGAAGAAGGGAGGCTTTGTGGTCGATTGTGACTCGTACATGCCGGAACCGGAGGTTGAAGCCATCTCTTGATATTTTGATGATCACACTCTTCCAAGGATCTCCTCTTGTGGTTGTTAATCCTCAAAGAGTTAAGCTCTGATACCAATTGTTGAGTGGATCGCAAGATCAAAATTGACCAAGAGGGGGGTGAATTGGAAAATTAAAGCTTTGTGGTGGAAATTTGCAAATTAAAAATGATGGACAAGAGATTTAGAGTGGTTCAAGTTCCAAATGAACTCTACATCCACTACCTTAGCTTCACTAAGGATTTGCAACAATTCCACTAAATTGCTCTTCCCCTTTTCTAGGACAAGGAGGCAACCCTTTACAATTTCGGTTGATTTTTCTACCCAAAAATCAACCCAATTCTCACACAAGTGAACAAAGAAGTTTGAAGGCTAATAAGGTATCTCTCAATACAAATGATAGCCCCAATACAAGCACTCAACCCAATTTGACAAAGTATGAATGAAGATTACAATTGGGATTTGTAGACAAATATGAATTTTGGCACAATTGCTTGGATTTGATGAATAAGTGTTTTCTTGAAGATCAATAGTTGTTGTTGTAGCTTTTGGATATGTCTTTTATACATCCTCATTGATTTCTAGCCGTTTGGGTGGTTGGGAACATAAATGGAGCCGTTGGAACCCTCTCTTACCACCATTAATGCACTTCTGCAGCTACCGGTATCGGTACGCGGGAAGGAGTATCGGTACCTGTCTTAGAAAAGAAAGAGCCGTTGTGTGCATTTAATAAGGGGTATCGATACGCACGTAAGCGTATCGGTACGGGGTATCGAAACGGCAAGGGCCGTATCGATACTATTTTCTGAACTTAGCTCACTGTCCACAACCGTATCGGTACGAGGGTTTGGCGTATCGATACGGGTCAACGAACTTTTAAAGTTTGGTTACCAACCAACTGACACCAACGGTCATATTTTTTAAACCGACTTATATTTAAAAATTATAAAGCCCGTATCGATACGAGGGTTAGCCGTATCGGTACGATATTCAAACTCTTTGAATTTTAACACAGGGGCGTATCGATACGAGGGTTTAGGGTATCGATACGGGTTCCGACAGTAACCAAGTTTGGTAAAATGGTATCGATACGCTTGGTGCTGTATCGATACGCCTGGACAATTTTCAATGGTTTTGCCTTGGAACACTTAGAAAATATTTTGAGTTTGAGTTTTATAAATCAGTTTCAAAGTGTTGGTGTTTTAAAACTTATTAAGGGACTTAAAAAATAATTTTAAGTTTTACAAAATGATCCTTAAGGATTTAATTATATCAAAATCAAACATAGGTTTTACAAATCCATTAATGATGTTTCTACAAGTAGGTGTTTACAACTTATCCACATGGATTTATTTGGGCCAATTAGGACTATGAGCTTGGGTGGTAAATCTTATGCATTTGTTCTTGTAGATGATTTTTCTAGATTTCCTTGGGTTCTATTTTTAAGAACTAATGATGAGGTTTTAGAAAAATTCATCACATTTTCAAAACTAACCCAAAATGATCTTGAACTTAGAATTTCTCATATTAGAAGTGATCATGGAACCGAATTTCAAAACTTAGGGTTTGAAGAGTTTTTAAATGAAAATGGTATTAGCCACAATTTTTCGGCTCCTCGAACTCCTCAACAAAATGGGGTAGTTGAGAGGAAAAATAGAATTTTATAAGAAATGGCTAGAACCATGCTTTGTGAAAACAATTTACCTAAATATTTTTGGGCGGAAGCCACAAACACCGCTTGCTACATTGTAAACCGAGTAATGTTTAGGCCAATTTTAAAGAAAACACCTTATGAGATTTTAAAATCTAAAGAGCCTAACATTAGCTATTTTCATCCATTTGATTGCAAGTGTTTTGTTTTAAATAATGGAAAAGACAAACTTAGGTAAATTTGATGCAAAAAGTGATGAAGCTATTTTCATAGGATATTCTTTAACCTCTAAAGCCTATCGTGTATTTAACAAGAGAACTTTAGTAGTAGAAGAATCTATACATGTTGTATTCGATGATAACCTCCTTCCAATGAAGGATTCTTGTGATGATGATGATGTAGGAATCTTAAATGCCTTTGATGGAGGACAAACTTCAAAGGTGGATGAGACTTCATCAAAAGAAGAGGATACACAAGATCCACCTCTTGAAGCCTTGAAGGACTTGACCCTTGAGGAAAAGGAAGTGAGCTACCCAAGGGAGTTCAACTATGTCAAAGATGGTGAAATCTTGGGTGATCCATCCAAGGGGGTAACCACTAGATCTTCTCTTAAACTTATGAACCATGTTGTATTTATCTCATGCATAGAGCCTAAGAATATAAAAGAAGCATTGAAAGATGATTTTTGGATTATGGCTATGCAAGAAGTGTTAAATCAATTTGAGAGAAGTAATGTTTGGACATTAGTTGATAGGCCTAGTAATCAATCTACTATAGGAACTAAATGAGTCTTTAGGAACAAACTAGATGAGAGTGGTAACATTGTGAGAAACAAAGCTAGACTAGTAGCACAAGGTTACACTCAAGATGAGGGAATATATTTTGATGAAACCTATGCACCCGTAGCTAGAATGGAAGCCATTAGGATGTTGCTTGCAAATGCATGTTATCATGATTTCAAGCTTTTTCAAATGGATGTTAAAAGCGCATTTTTAAATGGTTTTATAAATGAGGAAGTGTATGTGGAACAACCACCGGGTTTTGAAGACTCAAAATTTCCAAATCATGTTTTCAAACTCACTAATGCTCTTTATGGTTTAAAACAAGCTCCTAGAGCTTGGTATGAAAGACTTTCAAACCTTTTAATTGAAAAAGGTTTTGAAAAAGGTAAGGTGGACACTACACTTTTCATAAAAAGGTATAAAAATAACATCTTAGCAGTACAAATTTATGTTGATGATATTATTTTTTGTTCTACTAACGAATGTCATTGCAAAGAGTTTGCTAAGCTAATGCAAGTGAATTCGAGATGATCATGATGGGGGAGCTCTCATTCTTTTTGGGACTCCAAATCAAGCAAAGGAAGGATGGCACCTTCATCAATCAAGCAAAGTACATCAAGGATATGCTCAAGAAGTTTGGCTTGGAGAATGCAAAGCCTCAAGCCACACCTATGAGCTCATCTACAAAGCTTGACAAAGATGAAGGAGGTAAGTGTGTTGACTCTAATCTTTAACGTTCTATGATTGGATTATTGCTTTACCTTACCGCAAGTAGACCGGATATCTTGTTTAGTGTTTGCTTGTGTGTTAGGTTTCAAGCTAGTCTTAGAGAGTCTAACCTTATAGCCGTTAAAAGAATCTTTAAGTACCTTAGAGATACTCCTTGTTTAGGTCTTTGGTACCCTAGAGACTCCACCTTCAACCTTCATGCTTATTCGGATGCGGATTATGGGGGTTGTAAAATTGATAGGAAGAGTACTTCAGGAACTTGTCAATTTCTTGGTAGTATGCTCATATCTTGGTTCTCTAAGAAACAAAATAGTGTAGCCTTATCTACCACTGAATCCGAGTACATATCCTTAGGGAGTTTTTATGCTCAAGTCCTTTGGATGAAGCAACAACTCTTAGATTATGGTATTAAAGTTGAAACCATACCCCTTAAGTGTGATAACACTAGTGCCATATGTTTGACAAAAAATCTCATCCAACACTCTTGAACCAAACATATAGAAATAAGGCATCATTTCATTAGAGATCATGTCCTTAAGGAAGATGTTGTTATAGAGTATGTTGACACCTTAAATCAATTAGCGGACATCTTTACAAAACCTTTAGATAAAGAGCGTTTTTGGTCCCTTAGGAGAGAGTTAGGTCTAACTAGCCCATCTTGACCTTTTAGGACCTCTTTTGTGCTTAAAATTGTTTGATCTTGTGAAATTGCATGTTTGTGTGTTGTAACTCTTGAAAACATCCATGCCTATGGCTAGGGGGAGTATGATTTTGTTAAAATATGCTTAGAACTGCTCATTCATCATTTGCATTCCTTTAGGAGGTGTTAGAATCGAGCTTTTGGTTGTTCTTTAGGCCTAAAATGTATTTCTGGGCTTAGGGTATCGGTACGGCCCTACGCGTATCGATACGAGTACTTCAGTAGCTTCCCAGACTTCATTTTGCCTTAAACGAGTATCGATACGGTTAAACCCGTTTCGATACGAGCTACAATCGTTTTGATACGGATTGCATCTGTTTCGATACGATCCTTCAACGGGCATTTTTATTGGAATTAAATTTTTACCCCCGTATCGATACACTCTCAGGCGTATCGATACGCGATTGCGCAGACATCTTTAATTTGACATTTAAGAGTTCAACTTTTACCAAAATTAAAATTTCTTAAAATCCTAAAAACCCTAGTCGTTTTCAGCCTATAAATAGACTCTTCCTCCCTTATATTTTCACACCACAACTCAAAATATCAAGAGGGTTTCAAATCAAGCAAAGCTCTAAGGCTTTTTCATCAATTTGGTGCTAAGCTTTTCTTCCATTCCTCTCTAATCAATATCAAGGTAAAACCCTTTCTTTTTCTTTTTCTTTTTTTTTAATTCCGTTTTCAAACTTTTTTTCTTATTTTGTTTTTATTTGTTTCTTTTCAACCAAACTTGATTTTAAAATTTCTTTTCAAAATTTTGGTTTTAAATTTTTTTTTAACCTTGATTCTTGGTTTTTTAATGAGTTGAATGAAGAAATCTTAATGCATACATTGTTTTCTCTAGTTCATGGCACCTTCTAGGAAGAGATCACGTCTTAATGAAACCGGTGAAGGATCCAATTCCGGAGATGGTGTTCGTCCGAATCTCACTCAAATCTATCAACACTTTTTTCAAACCCCCGGAGCTCTAACCTACTTTCGTCAATTCAAAAACTATAAGATACGTCCGGAAAGGGTAATCTCTATTCCTTTTCTTAACTCGGAGCGATTCAAGTTTGAATATCTACCTTTGCTCCAACAATGGAAGTTTATGGATTTTCTCTCCATTCTTAGGTTTTATTTATGTATTTTGGTTTTAATAATTTATTCTAATGCCAAATGTTGTGCCAATCGAGATGGTGTTGTTACGGCTGTTAATTCCCATCTTATGGGTAAAAAGATCACTATAGATGTAAAATCTATTTGTGATGTTTTTAAGTTGGAGGATGAAAGCCTTGATGATAAGAATGCTCTTGGTCATGTTCTTAGTGGTTCCGTCACCTCCCTAAATGCTCAGGATCGGATCCTCCATTTGATGGTATCTTGGTAGTTTAGGCCCTCGGGAGGGAAGTATTCTACTATCCGTCAAGTGGATGACTTTTGGATTCGATCCTTTCGTGAGAGAAAACGTCCAAACCTTGCTCATATCATGTTTGCGGAGATCGTCTATCTCGTGCAACATCGCCACACCACACTTGTCACTTCCTTCACCTATGGTATGGCCCTAAGCTATTTTTTCCAACAAAAGGAGATTGATTGCTCGCATGACTTCCCAACTCCCCTCACCGATCCCATCGATGAACGCTCTCTTGCAAGGGGTAAGTTCCATTACTTTAATGGTAATTGGATACGTCTATCCGAGCTCCTTACCGAGGCCGCGAAACAATTTGCTAATCCTCAAGTTGAACAAGTTCCTCAAGCTCCTCCTCCTCTACCTTCCATGGATGCTCTAATGACTTTCCTCAATGAGCAATTCACGGGATTGCGCACGGACATGGCTTCGGGGTTTACCACGATTGATACTCGTTTCACAAGCCTTGAAGAACGGATGACGAACGTGGAGACTCGACTCGCCTCTCTTGAAGGCGGTCACAATTCAATGAATATCTCTCTCACCGTTTTCCATGACGAGTGGCGTCACACCTTGAGGAATGATGATCCAATTGAGGACGAAGATGAAGATGATGAAGAAGGTGATGATGATGCATAGTAGCCTATCTTTGCATACCATGCATATCATCTAGGATATTTATTTTATGCACATTTGCTTCATGTTTTTAGGATTAAGTTTGAATTATTTTAAACCTATGCTTTGATTTTCTGTTGTTTTGGATTTTTAAGTTGATATTATGCTTTATTTGCACTTAATGATATTTATGTTGCTTGCCTATTTATACATTTTGCCTAAGTTATGCACTTCACATTGTCTCAATTATTTTTGATCTAACAAAAAGGGGGAGAGGGAAGCTCACAACACTTAAAAATTTTCAACTTAAAAGTTACCTAGCTATTATTAAGGGGGAGTTATTTTGCAAAGTTTTTCAAAATGTCAAAAATTTCAAGTTTTGGTTTTTTATATCAAAAAGGGGGAGATTGTAAAACCTATGTTTGATTTTGATATAATTAAATTGTTAAGGATCAAATTGAAAACTTGAAATTGATTTCTAAGTCCCTTTAATAAGTTACAAATCACCAACACTTTAAAACTGATTTGAAAAACTCAAACTCCAAATATTTTCTAAGTGTTCCAAGGCCAAAGTATTGAAAATCGTCCAGGTGTATCGATGCGCCTCCAGCCGTATCGATACCTTTTTTACAAAGATGGCTACTGGAAAGACGTGTTTCTATACGCTCTTAACCGTATCGAAACAGTGTATTGAAACAGATTCAATCTGTATCGATACGCCCCTCTGTAAAAACTGAAGGAGTTTGAATGGTGTACCGATACGGCTTGACCCGTATCGATACAGTTTTAACTGAATTTTTAATTCAAAGTGTTTTAAATGTTTTCGACCGTTGGTGTCAGTCGTTAGGTAACTAACATTTAAAGTGGTAGTTGACCCGTATCGATACGGTAAACCCTCGTATCGAAATGGAAACTTCCAGTGAGCTAAGTTGAGAAAAAGGTATCGATACGGTCTATTCCGTATCGAAATGGTCCCTGTCTCGTACCGATACGCTTACGTGTGTTTCGATACGCCCTCTTTATTATGTACAACGGCTCTTTCTGTTTTGAGACAAGTACCGATACGGCTCCCCGTGTACCGATACAGATAGCTGCAGAAGTGCATTAATGGTGGAAATAGAGGGTCCCAATGGCTATAATCAATTCCCTAACCACCCAAACAGCTAGAATTGATAGAGAAGGTATAAATTGAAGCTCTTTGAAGACCAGCAACAACGATTGCATTAAAGACAAACATTAAAGCCAAAATGCAACCTCAAGTGTGCCTATTTTCCAATTTCTTGTAAACCCCAAATTGAGTTGTATTCAATTCTTATTCTATCTTCAAATTTGGGTTGAGTGTTGTACTTCAAGGGACAAAATTGTATTTGAGAGATATACTTCTTGTCCAATTTCTTCTTTGTTCATTTGTGAGGGTTTGGTCAAATTTTGGGTAGAAAATTTGACCGGTTGTGTCAAGGTTACCTCCTAAGCCTTGAAAAGGGGAAGAACAAATAGTGAATTGTTGCAAATCCTTAGTGGTAGCTGAGGTAGTGGATGTAGAGTTCATTTGGAACTTGAACCACTCTAAAATCCTTTTGTTCTTCATTTTTAATTGTCCATTCACTCTCACAAAGTTTTAAAATCCCAATTCACCCCCTCTTGGTCTTGATCATTCAATCGATCCACTCAACAGTACCCTTTAAATACCTGAAAATCCATTTGACTGCTTCCCAATGTGATCTTCTTGGTTTAGACATGTATTTACAGACTTGACCAACAACATGAGCTAAATCAGGACGAATACATACCATCGTATACATCAGGCAGCCGACAACACTGGCATAAGGGACCTTTGTCATCTCTTCAATTTCCTTGTCTGTCTTCAAGCACTGTTTTGTAGAAAGCTTAAAGTGATTCGTCAATAGAGTGCTCACGGGCTTTTCTTTGCTCATCCCAAACATGTCTAACACTTTCTCAACATAGCCTTGCTGAGATAACCACAGTTTCCTTGAGCCTTTATCTTTGTGAATCTCCATTCCAAGAATTTTCTTTACAGCTCCTAAGTCTTTCATATCAAATTCCTGACTCAATAAAGCTTTCAAACCGACAACATCATGCATATACTTCGCAGCCAGCAACATATCATCAACATACAGTAGCAGAAAAATAAAAGAACCATCATCAAGGCTTTTAACATGGACACAACAATCTTACTTACATCGCTTGTAGCCAGTTTGAATCATGTATGAGTCGAATCGCTTGTACTATTTTCGTGGAGACTGCTTCAACCCGTACAAAGATTTCTTTAACCTGCAAACCAGATGTTTATCTCCGAATTGAATGAACCCTTCTGGTTGTTGCATATAAATCTGCTCCTCTAGATCACCATGCAAAAAACAGTTTTAATATCCATCTACTTTAAATGCAAATCTGATCTAGCTACAAGTGCAAGAACTGCCCTGATTGAAGTATGTCTAACTATAGGAGAAAAGATTTCATCATAATCAACTCCTTTTTGCTATAAAAAACCCTTTGCTACCAATCGAGCCTTGAACTTTTCTCCCTCTTTTTTTGATATTGTTGGTTTTCTTTTATACACTCATTTGCAACCAATAGCCTTCTTTCCCTTAAGAAACCTAGCTAGCTCCCACGTATGATTTTTCTGCAAAGATTTCATCTCCTCAACCATTGTAGCCATCCATTTGCTTTTCTCTGGACTAGAGATAGCCCCTTGAAAAGTATTTGGATCTTCACTATTAATGTGAAGTACAAAAGACACCATATCTTCAAAATCCAATATGCATAAAGCCTTTACATTGGTGTGTCTCTCTCTATCTCTGGCTAAATTATAATTCTGCAACGGAACTGTATTAGAGTCACCAGAAGTTGAATTTGAACTTTCACCTTTCTCAGTTGTTACTTCTTTCTCAACTGGTCTTGGATACTGTTCGAAATCCACCAGCACATTGTCTCGGTTCTGCTGCAACATGAATTGCTCATCAAAAATTGAATCTCTACTAATCATTGTTTTCCTTGCAACTGGATCCCAAAACTTGTATCCTTTGACACCTTTCTTGTAGCCCGGAAAGATGCACTTCTTCGATTTTGCATCAAGTTTTGATCACTCATCACCAGGTACATGCACATAAGCAGGACAACCAAAAATCTATAAGTGTGAAAAATCAACTACATTACCTATCCATACCTATTCTGCAACTTTTCCACCCAAAGATGCCTGTGGTAACCTGTTGATGAGATAGCATGTCATACTTACAGCCTTTGCCCAGAAGTTTTTAGGAAGCCCTACATTCAGTCTCAAGCACCAAGCCCGCTCAGCTAATGACCTGTTCATTTTTTCAGCAACACTATTTTGTTGTGGCGTCTTTCGTACCTAAAAATATCTATGAATCCCATGCTCCTCACAGAACTTTAGAAACTACGAAACTGTGTACTATGTATCATTATCAGACCTTAAATACTTGATCTTTCTACCCGTTTGGTTCTCCACCTCATCTTTCCACACCTTGAATTTGGAAAAGACTTCATATTTCTGTTTCAAGAAATACACCCATACTTTCTTAGAAAAATTGTCAAAAAAAGTAACATAATACAAAGATCTACCCAATGATGATTCTCTGGTAGGCCCCCATACATCATAATGCACATAATCAAGAATCCCTTCAGTTTTGTGCTTTCCAGTCGTGAAACTGACTTTAGTCTATTTACAAAGGACACGAAATTCACAAAAATTGAGCTTGCAACTTTTGACACCATGCAACAATTTTATTTTATGCAATTCAACCATTCCACGTTCACTAAGATGACCAAGACACATATGCCACAATTTTGTATTATAACCATATGAGTCAACAGAATGAGCTCCACCTACAACTATACTCCCTAACAGTTTATAGATATTCCATGTAGTTATCTTTCCTTTCATCACAGTCAATGCACATTTAACAATCCTAATGGTTTCTCTATCCTCATCAGCTTTAGGAATTAAACCATTCTTATGCAAAGTGCCCAAAGAAATTAGATTCTTTTTCAAATGCGATATATGTCTAACATCACATAATGTTCTAACAGTACCATCATACATCTTAATTCTGACTTCACCAATACCGACAATATTGCAATATCTATCATCACCTAAATAGACAGAACCAAAATTAATAGACATATAGGTAGAAAACCACTTCATGTTAGTCGTTATATGATAAGAGCATCCTGAATCAAGAATCCAAGCATCCGTGAACTAGTTGTTGAAATAGAAAGCATATCACCATCACTGCAATCTGAATTCTCATTCTATACCACATTCACAATTTTGGATGATGCATCATGTTTATCATCTGACTCCTTTTTCCACTTTGGATAGTCTCGCTTCATATGTCTTGGCTCCTTGCACTTGTAGCAACGAAATGTCCTCTTGCCTTTAGACTTTGATCTAGAATTCCGTCTTCTAGAACCCTCCTTCTCTGACTTCCTTCCACGGTCATGATTACCCTTAACATATAAATCATCAGCGTGAGAGCTTTCGCCTATATTTTGCCTTCGCTGGTTGTGGGCCTACAAGGCTGCATTAATCTCTTCAACTTTGATTGTTTCTTTCCCATATGTAAGAGTAGTCACCATGTGTTCATAAGAAGAAGGTAAGGAACACAACATAATCATTGCTTTGTCTTCATCTTCAATCTTCACATCAAGTTGAGTTAAATCAGTGATTATTATAGAATATATTCACGTGTTGCGCCAAATCCTGACCTTCGTGCATCTTCAGCCCATACAACCTCTGTTTTAGATACAATTTATTTGTCAGAGACTTATACATAAATTGACTTTCCAACTTGCTCCATATCTCTCCTGGAGACGTCAGATCCATAGCGTGATACATAATCTCATCTACCAAACATAATTGTATGGTTCCAGTCGCTCGTTGCTGTAGTTCTTCCCAATCGTCGTCCTCCATCGACGCTGGTTTTGTAGATCGTAAAGCCTTGAAAATCCCTTGTTGCGCTAATAGATCATTTACCCTCGTCTGCCACAATCCGAAGTTACCTTCACCATTGAACTTGACCACTTCGAATTTCACACCAGACATAGCCATCGCAACCAGGCTCTTGATACTAGTTGTTGTGCACACGACAAACGAAAAAGAAAATCAAACAAGTAAGAACACAAGAGATTTAACGAGGTTCAGTAGTGTGCTTGCATTCTCGGGGAGTAAAGAGCGATTGTTTGCTTTCATTCAATCGATAATGCTCGACAAAAACAAGGCTTAAAGCCTAAAAAAGAACAATTGATGATGTGCCTAATGAGGTGGGGGGTAAGCCTCTTTATATAGCCCCCTACATCCAAGTCCTATTATAACTAGGATAACTACTACTCAATCCTACTTTAACTAGGATTACAATTGTTCTAATCCTTCGGGGAGTAGTATTCCTTATCCTCTAAGGATTTGTACTCCTTAACCTCCAAGGATCCCTCAAGTCGGTTGGTTATTAAGCTCATATGTACTTTTACAGTATATGAGCCATACTTAACAAAGGGATTTATTGAGGAAATGTTTTTCCTTGAATATCAAGGAAGTTGAAGAAAAAAAAATTCTCGTACATTATTGAATAACAAATGCATATTGTTGATCAGTTATCAAGGAAAGGAAAATACATAGGTAATGATCATAAGTACTCTAAGAAAAAAATTAAGGAAGCTAAAGAAGATAGATAAAACTTCCTTTTAGTGTACTGCCAAAACAACATGTGCACATGAAGACATTCTATGGTCAGTTGTTCAAGAAAAGGAAGAAGTTGAAACTGATCAAGCCATTATCAAGTAGAAGAAGAAAAGAAAAAAAATTAGAACAACTTCTTTCTAGTACACGGTCAAAATGACAGATTTACATGACGGTGTTGATGATTAGTCGTTCAAAGAAATAAAGAAATAGAGACTGGTCAAGGCATTACTAGCTTTTAAAAGCTGAAAATGCATAATCAAATAATAAAAATAATGTAAAAAAGAAACGAGAAGAAAAAAAAAGTTAAAAGAAAAAAAGGAAGAATGAAGAAAAGAAGAAGATTACTTGAATTTTTTGTTCATATTCCATTTTACTGCCTAAATACAAATTAAAGAGTGTTTTTGAAGATTTTTCTAAAAAAAATAGTTCAAAACAATTCGAAACAAAAGAAAAGAATGTTGGTTAAAGAAAGTAATTTTTTTGTTTTGGCCTTTATCAATTTCTACTTAGTTTCAATAAATTTCAAAAGAAAGAGAAGAAAATAAAGCATGTCGAATGTTGGAGTATTATATGCAATTAAAATTAATTATTTGTTAATTAGCCGTCTGGAATTAGTTAATTGGGTCAACTGTTATTAGGGTGTTAGCTTGTTAATTGGTTGTTAGCATATTGTTGTGGTTAATGGGTTATATGGGTGGGCAAAAAATCTGATTATCCGGTTTCGGTCCTGTATCCGGTGAATTTTTACCCGGTATTAGTTTTGGTGGGACTGAGACTGGATCCAAAATCTAAGTCCCGATTGCAACCGACACCGAGACTGGATCCTGCTTTTTTGAACCCGATACCCGGTGGGTACTCAATGGGACCGGGACATGTACCAGATACCCGGTACTGGTCTGGTATCGGATGGCGTTGAAGAGGTTGAAAGCAACTGAAGACGCTCATTTATTTCTCTTTGTGTATGAATATTATGAGTATGACTCGTTTTAAGACTACAACCTTCAAGCCTACAATATTCTGACTTTGTTATTTAATATTATTATTGATGGTTAGAATTTTTTCTCATGCTGCTCAAATTTTATTAATAATAGACTAATTGACCGGGTACTCGGTATTGGTACCGGTTCCCACTAGTACCGGGACCGATTTCTAAAATCTTGGACCCGGTCTAACCGAGACCGGGACTGGTTTTAATTTTCAAAAACCGATGGTTACCGGGACTGGGACCAATTCTAGACAAATTAGCCGGGTACCCGATCTTGCCCATCCCTAATGAGCTATATAACTCTACTAGTTGTAATGGGTTGCAAGTACTGATCATTAATTCATTCTTCAGTAAATTTTCAAATTACTTTTATTTTTTTCCTTTTGTTTTCTTTCAACACTAAATTGCCATATCTCATTTATTCATTTTCTTCCATCATCACTGTTCGATTATTGTACGATCATCGTGCTTGAGTTAACATAGTCTAAAGGTGGTTATAAGGTAATATTTGTTTATATATATTCTTTTCTCTTTGATAATGTACACACCTTACAGTCAAAGCGATTGGACTGAATCTGCTAAAATGAACAACATCCGATTTTGAAGCTACTTATTGAGTTCACGTAAATGCTAAATAAATATATATATATACTTTAAAGTAGACATAATTTTTCTATATTTTATCTTATGTGTTTAAATACACCCAATCTTATAATACTCAAAACTATTATAATAATAATAATATCAATTGAATGAATACTTTTTCGTGCATGCGATAATTTAATATCCTAATTATATGTTATTTTCTTTAAAGAAGTGGAAATAAGCATTTTCCAGCGTATATGTCATTACAAAATAATTCTACAAAAAGCCATTTACTCTAAAGTTAGGCGGGCCGGTATAGAATCTTTATACCAAGAAAACAACAAAATTTGCAGTAATTTTTTTTTTTTAATTTTTGGAAAGACGGAAGAAAAATGTAATTGTTAAAATAATAATTACATAGAAATGCAATTCTTTAAGAGAATAATTAGGGTATTTTTCTTACTATTTATGATAATTATCCAAGAATATTAAATTACGTAATTACTGATAATTACACCTAAATTCAATTAGTGTATGGTTTGATACACATAATAATCCTATGCTTATTTTTAGAGTTATATGTCTTAAAATTTAGGTTTAAGAGTTTAAAAATTCTCTGAACTATTGAAAAAATTAATTAAATTGTTCAATATTTTTTACACCATATTAAGTTCTTGTACCAATAAATTGAATCAATTAAGTTTTTTGGTTATTAAATGTTGTCGGTTTTTTAGATATTACTATCACATGATAAACTATAGTTCTATCATGTGGTATTTACAATTTTTTTTTTAAAAATATATAATTTTTAGGATTTTCAAAAGATATTTTAAATAAAATATATATTTTTTAAAATGTCAAAAGACAAAAATGTGACATCACGCATTGCATCGATTGATTCAGAAAAATTATTAGATTCAACAATCAATATTAGTGAAAAGATTTAATTAGTTGAATTTAATGGTTTAAAAGCTTAATTGGATGAATTTTTAAGAGATTTAATTG
The DNA here is from genome assembly GCA_958450335.1 of Hibiscus tridactylites. Taxonomy (NCBI): domain Eukaryota; kingdom Viridiplantae; phylum Streptophyta; class Magnoliopsida; order Malvales; family Malvaceae; genus Hibiscus; species Hibiscus tridactylites. Next base: position 17,762,085 of record OY288289.1, on the reverse strand, counting down.
TGTTTTTTTCAAAACTATATAAATTATCGAATGAAATGGATAAATATGATTGAATGGACCATGAATATCGTGATGAGTAGAGTTCGTCTAATAATTTATCCTTAGAGGGATGAGTCTGCCACGTTCGACGAGCACCGATGAGCACCACTAACGATGAGCACCATTAATTCAATTTATAAAGATTAAAAATCTAAAGGACTCACCGTATAATTAAAAATTATTTAAAAATCAAAAGGTAAATTAATTAAAATATATTATTTTATTTTTAATTTCCTTTTAAACATATATCAAAATACATATTTATCCCTAAATTACAAAACTCTAATTTTTGTTCATTTGAAATTTAAGCCAACATTGTTGTTGTCGTCGCTGCTACCCTGCCACTATTTCAATGAATGAATTCCAATGATGTTAAATTACAATATATTAGCGAGGACAAAAAAAAAATATTAGTCCAAGGCAATGAGTGGAGATTATGAGAAAATATATGAAAAGCCATACATTACTCAGATTAAATTCAAATATGTGGAGATTATGAGAGCTTGTGCGGTGTGGTTGAGATTGGCTCTTGCCCAAGGCAACTTCCTCACACTAGCAAGGACGCTTGTTTTCAGTGACAGAGACGGCAGTGGTAACGGCAGGAGATAACAGTGGCGACGGTAGGGGTAGCAGCAACGACGACAGGAGGTGGCGATGGTAACGACGTCGGTTTGAATTTCAAATAAACAAAAATTAAGGTTTTGTAATTTAGGGATAGATAAGTATTTTAATTTATGCTTTAAAGAAAATTAAAATAAAATAATCTATTTTAATTAATTTATCTTTAAACTTTAAATAATTTATAATTATACGTTGAATATTTTAAAATTTTAATCTTTATTAAATTGAAAGCCGGACAAAATTTTCTATAAAAAATGGGTCAAATGAAAACACGGAAAAGCAGCCAAACAGGAATCTTAAATTACGTCATGTTTCATGAGTCATGACATCATCGTTCTGGTTAATTTCCACTATAAATAATCTGTCCGAAAATAAACCCCCACAAGCTCCCATTAATATTGATTGTCATCCCCCCAGACCCCAACCTCTCTAAGACTCCATTCATACCTAGAAGCCTAAAATTCATGTTTAAGATGGAATATGAACCAACTCCTACCATTACAACATCTTCTCCTGGATCACTTTCTCCGAATTCTTCGATTTCTCCTCCGGCGGCGGCGGTTGTTATCAGCCCCTGCGCTGCTTGCAAGATTTTGAGGAGAAGGTGTGCCGATAAATGTGTGTTGGCACCGTATTTCCCTCCTACTGAACCGGCCAAGTTCACCATTGCTCATCGTGTGTTCGGTGCTAGCAACATTATCAAGTTCCTGCAGGTACTCTATTTGCTTATTTCTCATGTTTTGGGTTAATGCGTTCACAAATGAAAAAGTGCACAATTTTAGTGATTTTCCTTTTTTGAACTTTGTTCCTTGTGAGAGCTTTACGGTTTTCCTCTTTCGATAAATCCGATATGTCGATTAATTACGGGTGTAGTGATAAATGACTGACATTAAATCTTGAGTTTAAATTTGAATAATTCCTTTCGATATTTATAACTTTGTATGGTCATTCGTATCAAATATGCTAAACCAACAGTCTTTGCAATTCCCTGAAAATTTTCAGGAACTTCCCGAGTCTCAGAGGGCCGATGCGGTAAGCAGCATGGTGTACGAGGCGAACGCGAGGATCCGAGACCCGGTTTATGGTTGCGCGGGGGCGATCTGCCAACTGCAGAAGCAAATCAACGAGCTCCAAGCACAAGTAGCCAAAGCACAAGCCGAGGTAACCAACATGCAATTGCAGCAAGCAAACCTTGCCGCTATGCTTTGCATGGAGATGGCACAATCCACGTCTGCTCAGCCAAGCTCCCCGCAGTCGATGGACATTTTGATCAGCAACACCAACCCGAGCCTCATCGAAGACAACAACTTTGGGTTATTATGGGAACCACTTTGGGCATGATTTACTGCTTAAAATGCCAAGGTCCCATGAAAACTCTCTCCTAAGGAGAAGTTTAAGGATTAATAAATTTGACTTAGTAGTAGGGTTAAAATATGAAGAAAATTATGATATATTTATTTGGGAGGGGGGGGGGGGGGGGTAATGTAAGTTTAGGGATCTGAAATCTCTTTTGTTAAATCTAGAAATTAAGTAGAGATAAGGAGGAGAAATTATGTACTTCAATTTTTAGTCAATTATAAATTGAACATCTTTTAGTTCACTTTAACTATTCCTTGTCAATCAGTGACCATCTTTTTGGTACATAAAAATTTAAAGGGTAAAGTACACGGATTATCACTGAACTTTAGTAGAAAAAACAAAATGGTAACTAAACTTTCAAAAGTCACAAGATGGCAATTAAACTTTATATTTTATAACAAAATAGTAACTAGACGTTAAATACCGTTAAGTGACTGTTATAAAATTTGGTATAATAACATATTTAGTCCTTCATATTTATACATTCAATCAATTTAGTCCTAATTCGAAACAATTCACTACATTTAGCCCTCGTTATTTACGCATTCTTTCAATTTGGTCCTTAAAGCAAAATTCCAAAGTATGGTAACATGATAAATAATTACAATTAAATTTTTATAGGAACTAGAAAACTCGACTCGATTCGATTCGAAAAAATTTCAAATAAAGTTTGAGTTGTAAAATATAACGCGTCAACTCGAATAACTCGAAATTTTTTGACTCGACTCGATCGAACGCTCATCTCTATCTTAAGATATGACACATCAACTCGAATAACTCGAAATATTCAAATGTTTTAAATCATTTTTCCTTTTAAATCGAATATTTTTTGAAATAGAATATTTAATATTTTCATATTTAAATCACATCGAATATTTAATAACTACTTTATATATTCAATTTAATTTAAAAATATTCGATTTAAAAGAAAAAATTATTTAAAATATTCGAATATTTAATAACTACTTTAAATATTCAATTTAATTTAAAATATTCAATTTAAAAGAAAAAGTGATTTAAAATATTCGAATATTTAATAACTATTTTAAATATTTTTCGTTTAAATATTCGAATATTTAATAACTACTTTAAATATTTATTAAATATTCGAATATTTTAAATCAATTTTTTTCTTGTAAATCGAATATTTTTAAATTAAATCGAATATTTAAAGAAGTTATTAAATATTCTATGTGATTTAAAAGAAAAAATGATTTAAAATATTCGAATATTTCGAGTTATTCGAGTTGACGCGTCATATCTTAAGATAGAGGTGAGCGTTCGATCGAGTCGAGTCAAAAAATTTCGAGTTGACGCGTCATATTTTACAACTCAAAATTTATTTTTCAATTTTTCGATTCGAGTCGAGTTTTTGAGTTTCTATAAAAAATTAATTAAATATACAAATATTTTAAATTAATTTTTCTTTTAAATCGAATATTTTTAAATTAAGTCGAATATTTAAAGTAGTTAGTAAATATTCGATACGATTTAAATATAAATATTAAATATTCTATTTTAAAAAATATTCGATTTAAAAGAAAAATGATTTAAAATATTCGAATATTTCGAGTTATTCGAGTTGACCCGTCATATCTTAAGATAGAGGTGAACGTTCGATCGAGCCGAGTTAAATATTTTCGAGTTATTCGAGTTTACGCGTCATATTTTACAACTCAAATTTTATTTGAAATTTTTTCGATTAGAGTCGAGTTTTTGAGTTCATATAAAAATTTAATTAAATATTCAGATATTTTAAATCATTTTTTTCGTTTAAATCGAATATTTAAAGTTGTTATTAAATAATTGATGTGATTTAAATATGAAAATATTATATATTCTATTTTAAAATATATTCAATTTAAAAGAAAAAATGATTTAAAATATTTAAATATTTCGAGTTGGCGCGTCATATCTTAAGATAGAGATGAGCGTTCGATCGAGTCGAGTCAAAAAATTTTGAGTTATTCGAGTTGACGCGTCATATTTTACAACTCAAACTTTATTTGAAATTTATTCGAGTCGAGTTTTCGAGTTCCTATAAAAATTTAATTGTAATTATTTATTATGTTACCATACTTTGGAATTTTTTTAAGGAGCAAATTGAAAGAATGCATAAATTATGAGGGCTAAATTTAGTGAATTGGTTCGAATTAGGGTTAAATTGATTGAATGTATAAATATGAAGGACTAAATGTGTTATTATACCAAATTTTATAACAGTCATTTAACGTCATTTAACGTCTAGTTACCATTTTGTTATAAAACATAAAGTTTAATTGTCATTTTGTGATTTTTGAAAGTTTGGTTACCATTTTGTTTTTTTACCAAAGTTCAGTGACCGTCTGTGTACTTTACCCAAATTTAAAATTAATTACTTTATTTTGAACAAAAACTATCATTATATGTTGGTATGGGCTGAGCCACGTTATAGAATGGGGTGTTTTATAACACCTATTTTTTTGGAAATTTTTTATATATATAATTTGTATATAAAAAATTAAATATATATATACATATATATAAATCACGCTTTTTTATAAATAAAATGACACCCATTTATAAATAAAACTACACACTTTTATAAATAACTAATCCTCCTTAAATACTGTTAAAAAATACACCCCTTAATAAATTTTTGGCTTCACCCTTGATAGGATCATGCGCTAAGTCTTTTAAATAATACCAGAAGTTTGAATCTTAATGTTATAAATAGAGCACGCTGGATTGAAATGTCACCCTCATTATGAGTCTTTATAATATTTGATCTGACCTAGTATACCAATAAATTATATGTAGATAGTTATACCAAAAACTAATTATTGCCAAGTAGAAACTACTAAGAACATGAATAGAAAAATGTACAAACTAAATTGATTAACGTTTAACTCGGAGCAATATTAGTAATTTTCTAACATCATCTTGGCTTTTCCCAATACATAAGACTAAAGAGTGGAATTGTCATGGTCAAGATGTCGTGATGCTCTTCCATACTTGTATTTTTTCCCCCAAACATATGAAACAATACGGAGGAAATGGATTAAGTCGTTTTAGTCTCTGTTGATGTGGAATATCGAGTTTGTTTACTTTGAGAACGGTAGAGGAGACAAAGGTTTGAACGATAGAAAAGACAAAATGTTGAACCGATAAAAGAAAAGAGAATTTTATTATTAATGAAAAATAAAACTGTTGAAATACAATTAATTAAATATCCTATGTATAGTAATAAATAATTGAATAAAGAAATCTTCTAACTATCCTAAAAATGTAACTATTCTAACTAACCAAAACTTAACAATTCCTATTAGCCTCCCCTCAAGTTGGAGCATACAAGTTTTGTATGCCCAACTTAAATATGAAGTCTTTAAACAATATTGAGTGTAAAGCTTTAGTAAAACAATCTGCCGCTTGATGATGTGTAGAGATAGGCATAAGAGTAATATTTTCATTCTGAACCTTCTCTCGAATCAAATGACAGTTGATCTTAATGTGCTTGGTTCTCTCATGTTGAATGAGATTTTCTGTAACAGCCTGAAAAAAAAAAAGAAATGAATGTGAGGGTGTGGGGGCTTGAACCCACGACCTCTCCCCTCACCATTCAGAGTGCGAGTCATTGAGCTAAAGGCTCACTTCTGATATTGCCTCCCTTTTATGCTCTTTAAGGTTAATGCGTGGTCATTTAAACCTACATTTAATAAAAAACGTGTCTGTTCACCTATCTTTTGATTTTGGCCCATCTTTTCGAATTCCAGACCATCTCTCTCTCATCGAACCATCCTCTCCAGTTCCGAAGAACCCTCGTCCGGCCTCACCGCCGTTCGGCGCACGCCACCGCCTGCACTGGCGAACGTACCTCGGCGCTCCAAGCTCTCCGTCGTCGGCCACGCGCGCTATCGTGCCGCCGTTTGCTGCAAAAATCAACCTGAAATTTCGGCGAGTTGACCGCCTATTCTCCCAAAATTTTCCCATCATGCCGTCGTCGTTTCGCCACACCGTCGGTACGACTAGGTTGCTCGCGTCGAGTCACGCAAACCCTAGGTGCTCCTTTGTCTGATCGACGCCGGTAAGGCCATCAACGGAGCTTCGTGGTTTCCGACGATCTTTCTACTTCTTCGTAAGATTTTGGTATGATTTTGGTGAATAATCTGTTATGTGTAGTTTGGGTTAAACCATGTAATCCCAGATCTGTTCATTTTCAGGTAAAAGGTGGCATTTTCGGCTCTCCGGCGAATTTCCAGTGACCGGCCGACGAAACTTTGTCGAATGGTAAGTGGACCGGTCTGAACCGGCATGAACCAGACCCGAACCGGCCCGACCCGTGTACGACCCGACCCACTCTGCCCCATATCCGACCCGACTGAGTTAACTCGTTGAGTTGACTCAGTGAGTTAACCCATCTAGTCAACTCAGTTGACCCTTTGTTGACTGCTGACGTCAGCGTTGACTTTGACCCGTTGACCAAAAGTCAAAATTTTCTGAAAACTCATATTTTAAGTTTTTCGACGTCTTGAGCCCGTTTTTGAAGCCCGTTTTGCAAAATTCCAACCCGAAAGCCTCTGAATCTGACCTTGAATCCGAGATTTCTTATATGTATTTAATTTTGGTTAAGAGCTCTCTGAATAAGGACTAAAATGGATTATTGTGTGATTGAAGGTACTCTCAGCTTCTTGAATACGAATGGTTGTTGGACATCAAATTCGAGTTCGATTGCAATTGAATGGGGTTTCATGAATCGACAGATATAGCTCGGAGTTAAGGTAATACATTACTACCCCTTGTATGCTTTATGTACGTGTTGATATCTGGTTAAAGCATGCATGCTTATGATGAGTGTTTTGTGAACTCTGCTTAAGCCGAATTCGATACGGAAAATAAGTATGCGATTCAGTAAGAGCAAAATACTCGGATAAAAATATTAATAGATTAGGAGTGTCGAAAGTGCTAATAATAAGAATAATAATAATGCAGTTAAATCTAAAACTCTATCAATGGTGTCTAGGAACTAATGTTCAGAATGCAGAGTATGAAATATTGGTTATGAAATTACGAAAATACCCTTGGAGCATAAGTATGACTAAACTACCCCTCTGATAAAGGAAATGACCTAAAATCTGCATCCGTCCTGATTATGCAATTTACATTACCCAAGAAGTATGTTTTAATGGAAAGACTTTGATATCATTATGCAATACGTGTGATACAAACTTGGATAATCCCTCAAACTTTGTATAACACATGAATGAGAATTTTCTAGAAACATTGTTTAAATCCTAAGTCGATCCATATGACAATAATACGTGAATTAAATGAGAATGATCGTAATAACCAAAAAAGAAGGTAATGCCCTCACGCACCGAAATGTTTGATTAATTTGAATGACGTTATACCCTCAAGTTCTGTAATGAATGAATCGTCTGTAAAGGGCCGGAAAATTAAGACGACTTAATCTCGTTGAGTACGTGAATGATGGAGGTACCAAATGGTAATTCAGAAAGAAATGGTAGATTTATCTTAGTTTAAAATAACCGAAATACCCTCATGAGTTAATCGGTAACTATGTATTTGACGAAATTTTAGACTTTTTAATAAGACTTAAATAGCTAAGGTTCCCCTAAGTGTTGAGAAATACAACATGTGTATGCCCATCGCTCACCATATCGATGTAAGGTAGGAAGATTCGTATAAATTGTATGTTCGATTGCTCAAAGCTAAACCGTATAGTAAAGTATGAGGGCGACTGTTCAGACATACAATTTAGCCAGTGTTAAGTTCTGATGCACGCTAATTACCCATATCTGAACATTGGTAAGTATTGTCAAGTTGGGTTACGCCGCATTAAACAAATTCTGGAGATATAATAAATTGTTAGAGCCCCTGAGAATTATAACTTTCGTTTTGATACGATTGTGCTATAACATAAATTTTTGTCATGGCAGTCAAATAACTAAAAGGCCATGATAGCCTAAATAATCGGAACATCACTGAAAATATTTGATAATTTAAAAGACTTAAACTTAGAAATTCTTAAATGTCCGGTTAGGAAAACTAATGAGCAAATAGGATACCCGAGTTCTGTGAACCATTGCTTTCAATGTTGGTATAATTACCAGACTGTCCATAAATGTTGAAATAACCATGATACCCTTGTATGCTTAAATGACTAAAGTACTCATAATATATTTGAACTTTCTAAGATCTTGATGTATCAATTCTTGAATACATGATATAAATCGTTTTACGAACCCCTTTCTATTAGGGACCTCGTTTTCAGAAACCTGTTCAAATTATCAAAAGTTTAATGCGTCCCCTTCCGCAAATGTCAAGTATCTTTAAGAAATAATCTGTCTCACCTAGTGTGTTCCATGTGCGATGTATTCTGTTGAATGGATTGTGTAATGATTTAATATGAATAATATTATGTTTGATGAACTTGATATATGATGACATTCTCTGCCTACCTGATATATGTCTGCTCAATCTGTATACTTGATATGCGATCGTTTGATCTGTGATGGTATTGTCTGACTGTTTGATAATTTGTTAGCATGATCTGTTAGTTTGACCAATGATGGTACAATCTGTTCGCACGATGAATGCTAAAAATGTCTGCTCTAGTATGCCCATTTATCTGTCAAAAGCATGAACTTATGTTTCTGATACTCTGAATAGAATATGTTTGTTACATGTATTATGTTACTCATGTCTGAAATCTGATTACCGATTGTCATCTGGGGTATACTGTTGGGTTATGATATGAAGTCTCTGTCGGTACAGCCCTGATCAAGCTGGTAAATCCTTATGGACTCAAGGTCTCCCCTTGAGTGGCACCTACGCCCATCGGGCCTAGGGTAAGTCCTTATGGACCTAAGGCATCCCCTTAGGTGGCACATATGCCCATCGGGCCTAGGGTAAGTCCTTATGGACTCAAGGTCTCCCCTTGAGTGGCACCTACGCCCATCGGGCCTAGGGTAAGTCCTTATGGACCTAAGGCATCCCCTTAGGTGGCACCTATGCCCATAGGGCCTAGGGTAAGTCCTTATGGACTCAAGGTCTCCCCTTGAGTGGCACCTATGCCCATCGGGCCTAGGGTAAGTCCTTATGGACCTAAGGCATCCCCTTAGGTGGCACCTATGCCCATCGGGCCTAGGGTAAGTCCTTATGGATGCAGTTCTGGGGGACTGCATATTGGTGTAAGGTTGGAGGGTAATTACTAGTAAACTTTTGTATGTACTTGAGCATTTGCGTTGAATTATCTTGTGTTCTCATGATATGATTAATATACATTTATGCCTATTTGATATGCACCCATTTGGAACACACTAGGCGCTAAACTCTCTGTTTCTATCTTCGTAATCTATTAGCTTGAATAATTCCTGTTTGTTACTCGATGAATGAATAAAGAGCCAGTACCGTTATTCTCAAGTATAACATTACCCTTAAATAGCGGAAAGGAAATGAAGACTGTTACTGCTTAGAACATCATGAAAATGTTATGCCTACCATGTATCTGCATGAGCTTATAGCATCTTTTGGTAGTTATGTATTACTGAGCTTTTCCAAGCTCACGTTGTTTTTACCATCGCAGGTTAAAGGATTATAGCATGGTAATGTTTGACATCAGTGTTCGGAGTTCCCTCGGCGTTGCCTCTGGGGTACGGTACTGTATAGTTAGTGGGCATGTATGTCACGTATTGTTTTATGATAGAGTTTGTAAAAATACTTTCTGAGATTTTTGTTATGTGTTTAAATGATTTTTTGAAATAGTATTTTTAACAGAAGATGATTTTACAGTTTAATAAGTGTTTTGAGGAGATAAAAATGTTTTATGTGTATTTTATTGTGGGTCGCTCTTGTGACCCTAATGTGACTTCCTAGGATCCGTTGTAACGCATAGGCGGGTCTAGGGGGTTACATTTAGTGGTATCAGAGCTTAGAGTTGCGTCTTTCTCGGTAGATCGGCCGATCGTCTGTCATAGGGTGTCTGGTCTGTGCATGCCCCTAGATCATACCGTACTCCTCTGAGCCGAAACTCTGATGTCGAATCCTTTTCCTAAAATAACCAAATCTGAGTATTCTACCTTTCATAGCTCAACATCTGCTTACAGAAAATGTCTATAACGTTTGTCTGTGTTTTGAATTAAATGGTTAAATTTGAATCTAGATAAGGAACTTGAGATGGTTTATGCTTGTGAAATCAAAGATCTGAATCAGGTTAAGAATAAATGGTTGATCATATGAAGTAACTGATATAAGACTACATGTAAGGTAGCTCGGTGATAACGATATGTTTAAAAATATCTTGATGAAAAAAAATTTGATAAAAGCAGTGTGAATCTAAAAGAAAGGTGTTTATGAACCCGGCGAAAGAGTAAACTCGGTAGTTACTCCGTTATACACAAAGAAAACAATTGTATGACCTTTACGCTGAAGGTAAGTGCAAATCATTTAAAACCTTAGTTATGTTGGATTGGTTTGGAGGAAGAATTCACTGGAAGTGTGTCATGTTGTGTAGTTATACATATCATCCCTGACTGACATTTGACGTTTACATCTTGATTCTGGAAAGCCTTACGGGTGGCCTTGGGTACTTGTTTGAATTTCAGTTAAAGTTCCTCGTCCGTAACTGATGGTCAACTTGGAAGAGCAATTCAGATACTGGAAGATATACCTTTGGGTTGTTTGATTGACTTCTACGGTAGATGAGAAAGTTTCTTGTCCATGATGGAGATTGTTTATAATAAAAAGTTGTGAGACAAGTGTTTGCTTGACATCGTATGAGGTTTTGTATAGATTCATATACTGCATTCTGATAAGTTAGTCTGAGGTGTATGAAAGAGATGGTTGTGGGCCAAAGTCAGTCTAAGTGATTGAGGCCACTACCAGATTGGTTGATGACCATTTGAGAGTCTCGAGAAACAAACATGCTTTGATAGATAAGCTTCAGTGCAAGAATGGATGAAAGAACATTTTCTGCTATTCATCCGACTGGAAAATTTCGAGGACGAAATTTTTTTAGGGGGGGAGAATTGTAACAACCTGAAAAAAAAAAGAAATGAATGTGAGGGTGTGGGGGCTTGAACCCATGACCTCTCCCCTCACCATTCAGAGTGCGAGCCATTGAGCTAAAGGCTCACTTCTGATATTGCCTCCCTTTTATGCTCTTTAAGGTTAATGCGTGGTCATTTAAACCTACATTTAATAAAAAACGTGTCTGTTCACCTATCTTTTGATTTTGGCCCATCTTTTCGAATTCCAGAACATCTCTCTCTCATCGAACCATCCTCTCCAGTTCCGACGAACCCTCGTCCGGCCTCACCGTCGTTCGGCGCACGCCACCGCCTGCACTGGCGAACGTACCTCGGCGCTCCAAGCTCTCCGTCGTCGGCCACGCGCGCTATCGTGCCGCCGTTTGCTGCAAAAATCAACCTGAAATTTCGGCGAGTTGACCGCCTATTCTCCCAAAATTTTCCCATCATGCCGCCGTCGTTTCGCAACACCGTCGGTACGACTGGGTTGCTCGCGTCGAGTCACGCAAACCCTAGGTGCTCCTTTGTCTGATCGACGCCGGTAAGGCCATCAACGGAGCTTCGTGGTTTCCGACGACCTTTCTACTTCTTCGTAAGATTTTGGTATGATTTTGGTGAATAATCTGTTATGTGTAGTTTGGGTTAAACCATGTAATCCCAGATCTGTTCATTTTCAGGTAAAATGTGGCATTTTCGGCTCTCCGGCGAATTTCCGGTGACCGGCCGGCGAAACTTTGTCGAATGGTAAGTGGACCGGTCTGAACCGGCATGAACCAGACCCGAACCGGCCTGACCCGTGTACGACCCGACCCACTCTGCCCCATATCCGACCCGACTGAGTTAACTCGTTGAGTTGACTCAGTGAGTTAACCCATCGAGTCAACTCAGTTGACCCTTTGTTGACTGCTGACGTCATGCTGACGTCAGCGTTGACTTTGACCCGTTGACTTTGACTGTTGACCAAAAGTCAAAATTTTCTGAAAACTCATATTTTATGTTTTTCGACGTCCTGAGCCCGTTTTTGAAGCCCGTTTTGCAAAATTCCAACCCGAAAGCCTCTGAATCTGACCTTGAATCCGAGATTTCTTATATGTATTTAATTTTGGTTAAGAGCTCTCTGAATAAGGACTAAAATGGATTATTGTGTGATTGAAGGTACTCTCAGCTTCTTGAATACGAATGGTTGTTGGACATCAAATTCGAGTTCGATTGCAATTGAATGGGGTTTCATGAATCGACAGATATAGCTCGGAGTTAAGGTAATACATTACTACCCCTTGTATGCTTTATGTACGTGTTGATATCTGGTTAAAGCATGCATGCTTATGATGAGTGTTTTGTGAACTCTGCTTAAGCCGAATTCGATACGGAAAATAAGTATGCGATTCAGTAAGAGCAAAATACTCGGATAAAAATATTAATAGATTAGGAGTGTCGAAAGTGCTAATAATAAGAATAATAATAATGCAGTTAAATCTGAAACTCTATCAATGGTGTCTAGGAACTAATGTTCAGAATGCGGAGTATGAAATATTGGTTATGAAATTACGAAAATACCCTTGGAGCATAAGTATGACTAAACTACCCCTCTGATAAAGGAAATGACCTAAAATCTGCATCCGTCCTGATTATGCAATTTACATTACCCAAGAAGTATGTTTTAATGGAAAGACTTTGGCATCATTATGCAATACGTGTGATACAAACTTGGATAATCCCTCAAACTTTGTATAACACATGAATGAGAATTTTCTAGAAACATTGTTTAAATCCTAAGTCGATCCATATGACAATAATACGTGAATTAAATGAGAATGATCGTAATGACCAAAAAAGAAGGTAATGCCCTCACGCACCGAAATGTTTGATTAATTTGAATGACGTTATACCCTCAAGTTCTGTAATGAATGAACCGTCTGTAAAGGGCCGGAAAATTAAGACGACTTAATCTCGTTGAGTACGTGAATGATGGAGGTACCAAATGGTAATTCAGAAAGAAATGGTAGATTTATCTTAGTTTAAAATAACCGAAATACCCTCATGAGTTAATCGGTAACTATGTATTTGACGAAATTTTGGACTTTTTAATAAGACTTAAATAGCTAAGGTTCCCCTAAGTGTTGAGAAATACGACATGTGTATGCCCATCGCTCACCATATCGATGTAAGGTAGGAAGATTCGTATAAATTGTATGTTCGATTGCTCAAAGCTAAACCGTATAGTAAAGTATGAGGGCGACTGTTCAGACATACAATTTAGCCAGTGTTAAGTTCTGATGCACGCTAATTACCCATATCTGAACATTGGTAAGTATTGTCAAGTTGGGTTACGCCGCATTAAACAAATTCTGGAGATATAATAAATTGTTAGAGCCCCTGAGAATTATAACTTTCGTTTTGATACGATTGTGCTATAACATAAATTTTTGTCATGGCAGTCAAATAACTAAAAGGCCATGATAGCCTAAATAATCGGAACATCACTGAAAATATTTGATAATTTAAAAGACTTAAACTTAGAAATTCTTAAATGTCCGGTTAGGAAAACTAATGAGCAAATAGGATACCCGAGTTCTGTGAACCATTGCTTTCAATGTTGGTATAATTACCAGACTGTCCATAAATGTTGAAATAACCATGATACCCTTGTATGCTTAAATGACTAAAGTACTCATAATATATCTGAACTTTCTAAGATCTTGATGTATCAATTCTTGAATACATGATATGAATCGTTTTACGAACCCCTTTCTATTAGGGACCTCGTTTTCAGAAATCTGTTCAAATTATCAAAAGTTTAATGCGTCCCCTTCCGCAAATGTCAAGTATCTTTAAGAAATAATCTGTCTCACCTAGTGTGTTCCATGTGCGATGTATTCTGTTGAATGGATTGTGTAATGATTTAATATGAATAATATTATGTTTGATGAACTTGATATATGATGACATTCTCTGCCTACCTGATATATGTCTGCTCAATCTGTATACTTGATATGCGATCGTTTGATCTGTGATGGTATTGTCTGACTGTTTGATAATTTGTTAGCATGATCTGTTAGTTTGACCAATGATGGTACAATCTGTTCGCACGATGAATGCTAAAAATGTCTGCTCTAGTATGCCCATTTATCTGTCAAAAGCATGAACTTATGTTTCTGATACTCTGAATAGAATATGTTTGTTACATGTATTATGTTACTCATGTCTGAAATCAGATTACCGATTGTCATCTGGGGTATACTGTTGGGTTATGATATGAAGTCTCTGTCGGTACAGCCCTGATCAAGCTGGTAAATCCTTATGGACTCAAGGTCTCCCCTTGAGTGGCACCTACACCCATCGGGCCTAGGGTAAGTCCTTATGGACCTAAGGCATCCCCTTAGGTGGCACCTATGCCCATCGGGCCTAGGGTAAGTCCTTATGGACTCAAGGTCTCCCCTTGAGTGGCACCTACGCCCATCGGGCCTAGGGTAAGTCCTTATGGACCTAAGGCATCCCCTTAGGTGGCACCTATGCCCATCGGGCCTAGGGTAAGTCCTTATGGACTCAAGGTCTCCCCTTGAGTGGCACCTATGCCCATCAGGCCTAGGGTAAGTCCTTATGGACCTAAGGCATCCCCTTAGGTGGCACCTATGCCCATCGGGCCTAGGGTAAGTCCTTATGGACTCAAGGTCTCCCCTTGAGTGGCACCTATGCCCATCGGGCCTAGGGTAAGTCCTTATGGACCTAAGGCATCCCCTTAGGTGGCACCTATGCCCATCGGGCCTAGGGTAAGTCCTTATGGATGCAGTTCTGGGGGACTGCATATTGGTGTAAGGTTGGAGGGTAATTACTAGTAAACTTTTGTATGTACTTGAGCATTTGCGTTGAATTATCTTGTGTTCTCATGATATGATTAATATACATTTATGCCTGTTTGATATGCACCCATTTGGAACACACTAGGCGCTAAACTCTCTGTTTCTATCTTCGTAATCTATTAGCTTGAATAATTCCTGTTTGTTACTCGATGAATGAATAAAGAGCCAGTACCGTTATTCTCAAGTATAACATTACCCTTAAATAGCGGAAAGGAAATGAAGACTGTTACTGCTTAGAACATCATGAAAATGTTATGCCTACCATGTATCTGCATGAGCTTATAGCATCTTTTGGTAGTTCTGTATTACTGAGCTTTTCCAAGCTCACGTTGTTTTTACCATCGCAGGTTAAAGGATTATAGCATGGTAATGTTTGACATCAGTGTTCGGAGTTCCCTCGGCGTTGCCTCTGGGGTACGGTACTATATAGTTAGTGGGCATGTATGTCACGTATTGTTTTATGATAGAGTTTGTAAAAATACTTTCTGAGATTTTTGTTATGTGTTTAAATGATTTTTTGAAATAGTATTTTTAACAGAAGATGATTTTACAGTTTAATAAGTGTTTTGAGGAGATAAAAATGTTTTATGTGTATTTTATTGTGGGTCGCTCTTGTGACCCTAATGTGACTTCCTAGGATCCGTTGTAACGCATAGGCGGGTCTAGGGGGTTACATTTAGTGGTATCAGAGCTTAGAGTTGCGTCTTTCTCGGTAGATCGGCCGATCGTCTGTCATAGGGTGTCTGGTCTGTGCATGCCCCTAGATCATACCGTACTCCTCTGAGCCGAAACTCTGATGTCGAATCCTTTTCCTAAAATAACCAAATCTGAGTATTCTGCCTTTCATAGCTCAACATCTGCTTACAGAAAATGTCTATAACGTTCGTCTGTGTTTTGAATTAAATGGTTGAATTTGAATCTAGATAAGGAACTTGAGATGGTTTATGCTTGTGAAATCAAAGATCTGAATCAGGTTAAGAATAAATGGTTGATCATATGAAGTAACTGATATAAGACTACATGTAAGGTAGCTCGGTGATAACGATATGTTTAAAAATATCTTGATGAAAAAAAATTTGATAAAAGCAGTGTGAATCTAAAAGAAAGGTGTTTATGAACCCGGCGAAAGAGTAAACTCGGTAGTTACTCCGTTATACACAAAGAAAACAATTGTATGACCTTTACGCTGAAGGTAAGTGCAAATCATTTAAAACCTTGGTTATGTTGGATTGGTTTGGAGGAAGAATTCACTGGAAGTGTGTCATGTTGTGTAGTTATACATATCATCCCTGACTGACATTTGACGTTTACATCTTGATTCTGGAAAGCCTTACGGGTGGCCTTGGGTACTTGTTTGAATTTCAGTTAAAGTTCCTCGTCCGTAACTGATGGTCAACTTGGAAGAGCAATTCAGATACTGGAAGATATACCTTTGGGTTGTTTGATTGACTTCTACGGTAGATGAGAAAGTTTCTTGTCCATGATAGAGATTGTTTATAATAAAAAGTTGTGAGACAAGTGTTTGCTTGACATCGTATGAGGTTTTGTATAGATTCATATACTGCATTCTGATAAGTTAGTCTGAGGTGTATGAAAGAGATGGTTGTGGGCCAAAGTTAGTCTAAGTGATTGAGGCCACTACCAGATTGGTTGATGACCATTTGAGAGTCTCGAGAAACAAACATGCTTTGATAGATAAGCTTCAGTGCAAGAATGGATGAAAGAACATTTTCTGCTATTCATCCGACTGGAAAATTTCGAGGACGAAATTTTTTTAGGGGGGGAGAATTGTAACAACCTGAAAAAAAAAGAAATGAATGTGAGGGTGTGGGGGCTTGAACCCACGACCTCTCCCCTCACCATTCAGAGTGCGAGCCATTGAGCTAAAGGCTCACTTCTGATATTGCCTCCCTTTTATGCTCTTTAAGGTTAATGCGTGGTCATTTAAACCTACATTTAATAAAAAACGTGTCTGTTCACCTATCTTTTGATTTTGGCCCATCTTTTCGAATTCCAGACCATCTCTCTCTCATCGAACCATCCTCTCCAGTTCCGACGAACCCTCGTCCGGCCTCACCGCCGTTCGGCGCACGCCACCGCCTGCACTGGCGAACGTACCTCGGCGCTCCAAGCTCTCCGTCGTCGGCCACGCGCGCTATCGTGCCGCCGTTTGCTGCAAAAATCAACCTGAAATTTCGGCGAGTTGACCGCCTATTCTCCCAAAATTTTCCCATCATGCCGCCGTCGTTTCGCCACACCGTCGGTACGACTGGGTTGCTCGCGTCGAGTCACGCAAACCCTAGGTGCTCCTTTGTCTGATCGACGCCGGTAAGGCCATCAACGGAGCTTCGTGGTTTCCGACGACCTTTCTACTTCTTCGTAAGATTTTGGTATGATTTTGGTGAATAATCTGTTATGTGTAGTTTGGGTTAAACCATGTAATCCCAGATCTGTTCATTTTCAGGTAAAATGTGGCATTTTCGGCTCTCCGGCGAATTTCCGGTGACCGGCCGGCGAAACTTTGTTGAATGGTAAGTGGACCGGTCTGAACCGGCATGAACCAGACCCGAATCGGCCCGACCCGTGTACGACCCAACCCACTCTGCCCCATATCCGACCCGACTGAGTTAACTCGTTGAGTTAACTCAGTGAGTTAACCCATCGAGTCAACTCAGTTGACCCTTTGTTGACTGCTGACGTCATGCTAACGTTAGCGTTGACTTTGACCCGTTGACTTTGACTGTTGACCAAAAGTCAAAATTTTCTGAAAACTCATATTTTATGTTTTTCGACGTCCTGAGCCCGTTTTTGAAGCCCGTTTTGCAAAATTCCAACTCGAAAGCCTCTGAATCTGACCTTGAATCCGAGATTTCTTATATGTATTTAATTTTGGTTAAGAGCTCTCTGAATAAGGACTAAAATGGATTATTGTGTGATTGAAGGTACTCTCAGCTTCTTGAATACGAATGGTTGTTGGACATCAAATTCGAGTTCGATTGCAATTGAATGGGGTTTCATGAATCGACAGATATAGCTCGGAGTTAAGGTAATACATTACTACCCCTTGTATACTTTATGTACGTGTTGATATCTGGTTAAAGCATGCATGCTTATGATGAGTGTTTTGTGAACTCTGCTTAAGCCGAATTCGATACGGAAAATAAGTATGCGATTCAGTAAGAGCAAAATACTCGGATAAAAATATTAATAGATTAGGAGTGTCGAAAGTGCTAATAATAAGAATAATAATAATGCAGTTAAATCTGAAACTCTATCAATGGTGTCTAGGAACTAATGTTCAGAATGCGGAGTATGAAATATTGGTTATGAAATTACGAAAATACCCTTGGAGCATAAGTATGACTAAACTACCCCTCTAATAAAGGAAATGACCTAAAATCTGCATCCGTCCTGATTATGCAATTTACATTACCCAAGAAGTATGTTTTAATGGAAAGACTTTGGCATCATTATGCAATACGTGTGATACAAACTTGGATAATCCCTCAAACTTTGTATAACACATGAATGAGAATTTTCTAGAAACATTGTTTAAATCCTAAGTCGATCCATATGACAATAATACGTGAATTAAATGAGAATGATCGTAATGACCAAAAAAGAAGGTAATGCCCTCACGCACCGAAATGTTTGATTAATTTGAATGACGTTATACCCTCAAGTTCTGTAATGAATGAATCGTCTGTAAAGGGCCGGAAAATTAAGACGACTTAATCTCGTTGAGTACGTGAATGATGGAGGTACCAAATGGTAATTCAGAAAGAAATGGTAGATTTATCTTAGTTTAAAATAACCGAAATACCCTCATGAGTTAATCGGTAACTATGTATTTGACGAAATTTTGGACTTTTTAATAAGACTTAAATAGCTAAGGTTCCCCTAAGTGTTGAGAAATACGACATGTGTATGCCCATCGCTCACCATATCGATGTAAGGTAGGAAGATTCGTATAAATTGTATGTTCGATTGCTCAAAGCTAAACCGTATAGTAAAGTATGAGGGCGACTGTTCAGACATACAATTTAGCCAGTGTTAAGTTCTGATGCACGCTAATTACCCATATCTGAACATTGGTAAGTATTGTCAAGTTGGGTTACGCCGCATTAAACAAACTCTGGAGATATAATAAATTGTTAGAGCCCCTGAGAATTATAACTTTCGTTTTGATACGATTGTGCTATAACATAAATTTTTGTCATGGCAGTCAAATAACTAAAAGGCCATGATAGCCTAAATAATCGGAACATCACTGAAAATATTTGATAATTTAAAAGACTTAAACTTAGAAATTCTTAAATGTCCGGTTAGGAAAACTAATGAGCAAATAGGATACCCGAGTTTTGTGAACCATTGCTTTCAATGTTGGTATAATTACCAGACTGTCCATAAATGTCGAAATAACCATGATACCCTTGTATGCTTAAATGACTAAAGTACTCATAATATATCTGAACTTTCTAAGATCTTGATGTATCAATTCTTGAATACATGATATGAATCGTTTTACGAACCCCTTTCTATTAGGGACCTCATTTCAGAAATCTGTTCAAATTATCAAAAGTTTAATGCGTCCCCTTCCGCAAATGTCAAGTATCTTTAAGAAATAATATGTCTCACCTAGTGTGTTCCATGTGCGATGTATTCTGTTGAATGGATTGTGTAATGATTTAATATGAATAATATTATGTTTGATGAACTTGATATATGATGACATTCTCTGCCTACCTGATATATGTCTGCTCAATCTGTATACTTGATATGCGATCGTTTGATCTGTGATGGTATTGTCTGACTGTTTGATAATTTGTTAGCATGATCTGTTAGTTTGACCAATGATGGTACAATCTGTTCGCACGATGAATGCTAAAAATGTCTGCTCTAGTATGCCCATTTATCTGTCAAAAGCATGAACTTATGTTTCTGATACTCTGAATAGAATATGTTTGTTACATGTATTATGTTACTCATGTATGAAATCTGATTACCGATTGTCATCTGGGGTATACTGTTGGGTTATGTTATGAAGTCTCTGTCGGTACAGCCCTGATCAAGCTGGTAAATCCTTATGGACTCAAGGTCTCCCCTTTAGTGGCACCTACGCCCATCGGGCCTAGGGTAAGTCCTTATGGACCTAAGGCATCCCCTTAGGTGGCACCTATGCCCATCGGGCCTAGGGTAAGTCCTTATAGACTCAAGGTCTCCCCTTGAGTGGCACCTACGCCCATCGGGCCTAGGGTAAGTCCTTATGGACCTAAGGCATCCCCTTAGGTGGCACCTATGCCCATCGGGCCTAGGGTAAGTCCTTATGGACTCAAGGTCTCCCCTTGAGTGGCACCTATGCCCATCGGGCCTAGGGTAAGTCCTTATGGACCTAAGGCATCCCCTTAGGTGGCACCTATACCTATCGGGCCTAGGGTAAGTCCTTATGGATGCAGTTCTGGGGGACTGCATATTGGTGTAAGGTTGGAGGGTAATTACTAGTAAACTTTTGTATGTACTCGAGCATTTGCGTTGAATTACTAGTAAACTTTTGTATGTCACGTATTGTTTTATGATAGAGTTTGTAAAAATACTTTCGGAGATTTTTGTTATGTGTTTAAATGATTTTTTGAAATAGTATTTTTAACAGAAGATGATTTTACAGTTTAATAAGTGTTTTGAGGAGATAAAAATGTTTTATGTGTATTTTATTGTGGGTCGCTCTTGTGACCCTAATGTGACTTCCTAGGATCCGTTGTAACGCATAGGCGGGTCTAGGGGGTTACATTTTCTGCAAGTTTAATAGCAGACAAGTTGTCACAATACATATTTGCAGAAGAATGAACTATTTGCAAATAAGAAAGAAGGTAGTTCACAAGTGACAGTTGCCATAACCCTATACTCAGCCTCACTGGAGGATCTGGAAATGGTCTGTTGCTTCTTAGACTTCCAAGAAACCAGAGTTGTAACCCTCTAAACCCCCGTCTATACGTTAATACGCATCTTAGGAAGTCATATTAGGATCACCGAAGCGACCCACATTAAAGTTTCAAATAAACAAATTATTAAACCATTTAAAATCATAAATCAAGTTTTGAATTAAAATACAATTCTAGAAAACATTCAGACTACAAAATATAAATTATGATACAAATTGCTAAAACAAGTTTCGGACTCGAATGTAAATCAAGATGTGACATATATACCCCCTAATTACACAGATATCATACTCCGCGAGCAAGCCGGAAAAAAAAACTCTCATGCCGACGTTGACAGCTGCGACATGGTTGATCTTCTAACCTGCGATGGTAAAAACAACGTGAGCTTCGAAAAGCTCAGTAATACAGACTACCAATGGATGCTAAAAGCACAAGCAGGTATATGGCAAGCTTAACACTGTCATGATAAGCTGGGCAACGATAAGCTCAAATTATGATTCGATGTATCAGTGGAGCATCATAACAGAAGGTAACAGAGTTGTTCTTTATTTGATCACCCGGATCTTAGGAGATGAGTCTAAAGCCGAAGATTCAAAAGAGAATCAGATTTTAGAAGTTGAATCAAGGAGTTCAGAGTGGTTTATTACGCGTGAATTGTAAGTTTATTGAGAGTTCAACTTTGATACATTAATTTAGTTGGGTGTGTTTCAGAAGAGGTTAGAAAGTTTTATTAATTTACTTAACTACCCTCCAAACGAACTCCAAAATAAAATTCTCCCTAAACTGCATACAAAAGATCTTACCCTAGGCCTGAGGCATAGGAGCCTACCTAAGGGAATGCCTTAGGTCCAGAAAGACTTACCCTAGGCCCATGGGCGTAGGAGCTTAACAGAAAGGCTTACCCTAGGCCCTTTGGGTGTAGGAGCTTAGGTCAAGAAGGACTTACCAACGCTGAGCCTACAAATCTTCATTCATATCCCAAATAATATACCCCAGATGATTTCAGTTTATATTCAGAAGACGGTATTACAGAAAATAGATATCAGATCTACTTTTATACCAGAAGACAGATGTCAAATTTATTTTATTATTATTATTTCATATTAAATGTCATACATCATGTATATTTTTCATATTAGAGGTCAGAAACTAGGGTATTGCTTTGCTTTCGTATTACAGTGTCATACTTTTAAATTTTAAGCATATGGTCTTGGTTTAGAACAGAAAGTATTTACAGATACACGGTACGCTCTTTATGACCCAATTCATTTCTCAAAGGTGCTTGATATATATATATCAGAAAGATGACATTTGACAATTTTAGACTGATTTCAGAATGAGGTCCCTACGATTAAGGGAGTTTGATAAGATGGATCGAATCAACATTGGAAGTTGATGCATCAGAATCATTAGGATTTCAGATATATCGCGAGCAGAATTAAATGTTACAGCCTACGAGGGTATTAAGGTCATTTCAACCTTTAGGGGTAATTCGGTAATTAGACTATCGGATAAAAGTAGTGACGTACGGAGTTCAGAAGTTCTCGTTACTTATCTAGTTTCCGAGTCCCTTTAAACTAATCGTAAATCATCGCACAAGGTTTATTACTTAACCGGGTCTATACACCGCAAGTACTCACTTCCCATAACTGACTTGTAGAACTAATGTTTTGATATAATAATTGAAAAATGTTTTGGACTAATTTGAAAAGAATTTAAAACTTGTTGTTAAGTCCAAACAACTTGAAATTATGTTTGAGATATTTTAAAAGGCTTTTGGCAAAGATTTTTCATGAGTTAAACAGCCAAACTTGTATTTTCACGTGACCAGTATCGATACGGTTGTACCCGTACCGATACCATTTTGCCTCAGTTTGGTTACTGTCAAAATCCGTATCGATATGAGGGTTTAGTGTATCGATACGGATCGGGGTCGTTTCGATACGCCAGGTAAGCGTATCGATCCCATTTCAACTACCCCAACGGCTATTTCCCAACGGCTATTCAAATGTGGACCCGTACCGATACGCCTTTAAGCGTATCGATACGCCTATGCTGGCGAGAGCCCAACGGCTAGTTCCTATGAATGTCGTATCGATACCGTTCCACGTGTATCGATACTGGTAGCTGCAGAACAACATTTATGAAGGGAAACAAAGTCCTCAACGGCTCCAATTCATCCTCAACGGCTAGTAACGACTACAAACTCAATTGGGAGTATAAAAGGGACCTCCAAGCATCAAGAGAAGGCTAATGCTCATATTGTCAAACATCAAATGATCAAATATTGTCTTAGTGCCTAAATTGTCAATTCTTGTATAGACAAACACTAGTGAGCCAAAATTGTCAAATTTGCTCAAGTGTTTTAGGTTTTGGGTGAGTGCTTCATTGTGCAAACAAACACCTATTAGAGGGTTTTAAGTTTGCTTTGTTTATCTCTTTGTAAAGAGGGTTTTGATCAAGGCTTTGGGTAGAAGCTTGATCGGTTGTAATGGTTTCCTCCTAATCCTAGAAAAGGGGACGAATCAATAGTGGATTGATTGTGAAATCCTTAGTGGGGAGCTAAGGTAGTGGATGTAGACCTTGGTTAGAAGGTTGAACCACTATAAATCATTGTGTCATTATCCTTTTAGCTTCCTAAACCCTTCCACTCAAAAATCCACCTCTCCAACACTTGGTAAGCTAAATTGGTTGATCGAATCGAGCCTCACACAACTCAACAATTGGTATCAGAGCTTGGCTCAATCGAAGAGGATTAACATCCTATTGAGAAGATCCAGCAAGCTCGATCACTTTTTCATCAACCGGCTCAATGGCACATTCAATCGACAAACTGCCTTTCTTTGACGAAACTCACTATGCCCATTGGAAGACAAAGATGAAGTTCTTCATCAAATCAAAAGATTACAAGCTATGGGATGTAGTTGATGATGGTCCGTTCGTGCCTCGAAGAAGTAAAGCGAAGTGGAGTGCCGACGATCGCAAGAAGATGGAGCTAAATTGTAAAGCCTTGCACATTCTATTTTGTGCATTTGGTCCATCCATCTATGAGAAGATGTCTTCTTGTGAGAGTGCCAAGGAGGTATGAGACAAGCTTGAAGTCACATACGAGGGGACAAATGAAGTCAAGGAGACCAAGATTGGGCTCCTAACCTTGGAGTATGAGAACTTCAAAATGGATCCGGAAGAGAACATCGAGAAGATGTTTGATAGGTTCTCCACCATCACCAACGATCTTAAAGGTTTTGGAGAAGCCATCCCGGAAGAAAAGCTTGTTCGAAAGCTCATCTACTCACTTCCCGAGTCTTGGGACTCAAAGAGGACCGCCATCATCGAAGCCAAAAATTTGAAGACTTTGAAGCTTGATGAACTCATGGGGTCACTCCTTACTCATCAAATCATGAAGAAGAACAAGGAGGATGAGAAGAAGAGGGAATAAATTAGAGCTATGGGAGAGAAGAAAATCAAAGGGCTTGGCATCAATGCAAGTGCCATGGCTCTCAAATCCTCCACTTGTCATCATGTCTACTCAAGTGAAGAGGAGGATAAAGATGAAGAGATAGTTCATCTCTTCAAGAAGTGTGCCTCGTTCATGAAGAAAGCTTTGAGAGAGCTTGAACGAGAACCTAAGAGAAAGGAGAGGGCAAGCACTTCAAGCCATAAGAAGAAGGCACGTGTGGCTACTTGGAGTGATGAAGACTCCACCGACGATGAACAAGCCAACCTTTGCCTTATGGCCATCGAAGAAGATTCAAGGGTAACTTCTAATTCATCTACTTCATGTTCTTATTCCTTTGATGAATTACAAGATGCCTATGATGATTTGGTTTTAGATTTTAAAAGCCACATTTTGAAAAACAATAAATTGATTTCAAAGTTAAAAATTCAAAATGATTTGCTTTCTAAAACCAAACTTGAACTTGAAGCAAAACTTGAAGAGTTTGAATTAAAATGTCTTGATTTACAAAAATTGCTTCAAAATGTCCAAGAAGAAAAAGATTTGATTTCCAAAGAGCTTGAGAAGAAAAACAATTTTGGAGAATCAAATTTTTATGTTAGACAATCTAGTGCCCCTAGATTTATAAAAGGTAAATGTTTTAGAAGTATTTGGGTCCCAAAAGGACTTAGTACTTCAATTAAAAAAGATGACATTGAAAAATGGATTCCAAAGGGGACTAAAATTTGTGCTACTAATGTTTATGGATCCAAAGCAATTTGGATACCAAAAATTACTTGATTGTCTATTGTAGGTGTGATGGAGATGTTCAACAAGTCAAACATTGAGGGGGAGCTCCATACACACAAGGAAGAGCACTTGAAGAAGGAAGGCTTCACATCCTACCTTGAGTTCAAGTGTTGGTAAAAATCTAGTTGTTTTAGCATTTATTTGTTTTTTTTTATTTTATTCAACTAGATGATCATATATGATGGACTAACATCTTTGATGATGCTTTGAGTAAGGGGGAGCCATTTTTAAACCAAATTCTTATTTGTGTCAAAAAAATTTTCCTCTAGTGTTATTTTGAACTTAATGTTTTAAATTCTTTTTGATATAACAAAAAGGGGGAGAAATTGTATGGTTTGAAAAATTGAATCTTCAAATGAATAAGGGTAGCTTTATTTGATTTCATACATTTAATCTCTTATTCACATTTTTAAAAGTTTAAGGGGGAGAATCCCAAACAATTTTTCAAGTTAGTTTTATTATATCAAAAAGGGGGAGATTGTAGAACTAATGTTTTGATATAATAATTGAAAAATGTTTTGAACTAATTTGAAAAGAATTTAAAACTTGTTGTTAAGTCCAAACAACTTGAAATTATGTTTGAGATATTTTAAAAGGCTTTTGGCAAAGATTTTTCATGAGTTAAACAACCAAACTTGTATTTTCACGTGACCAGTATCGATACGGTTGTACCCGTACCGATACCATTTTGCCTCAGTTTGGTTACTGTCAAAACCCGTATCGATACGAGGGTTTAGTGTATCGATACGGATCGGGGTCGTTTCGATACGCCAGGTAAGCGTACCGATCCCATTTCAACTACCCCAACGGCTATTCAAATGTGGACCCGTACTGATACGCCTTTAAGCGTATCGATACGCCTATGCTGGCGAGAGCCCAACGGCTAGTTCCTATGAATGTCGTATCGATACCGTTCCACGTGTATCGATACTGGTAGCTGCAGAACAGCATTTATGAAGGGAAATAAAGTCCTCAACGGCTCCAATTCATCCCCAACGGCTAGTAACGACTACAAACTCAATTGGGAGTATAAAAGGGACCTCCAAGCATCAAGAGAAGGCTAATGCTCATATTGTCAAACATCAAATGATCAAATATTGTCTTAGTGCCTAAATTGTCAATTCTTGTATAGACAAACACTAGTGAGCCAAAATTGTCAAATTTGCTCAAGTGTTTTAGGTTTTGGGTGAGTGCTTCATTGTGCAAACAAACACCTATTAGAGGGTTTTAAGTTTGCTTTGTTTATCTCTTTGTAAAGAGGGTTTTGATCAAGGCTTTGGGTAGAAGCTTGATCGGTTGTAAGGGTTTCCTCCTAATCCTAGAAAAAGGGACGAATCAATAGTGGATTGATTGTGAAATCCTTAGTGGGGAGCTAAGGTAGTGGATGTAGACCTTGGTTAGAAGGTTGAACCACTATAAATCATTGTGTCATTATCCTTTTAGCTTCCTAAACCCTTCCACCCAAAAATCCACCTCTCCAACACTTGGTGAGCTAAATTGGTTGATCGAATCGAGCCTCACACAACTCAACATGACTACATTGTATAGCAAAAGCTCGTCTTCGCCAAGCAACCATTGAACATACAACGAGAAATCGAACATGCATTCAAATGATATTTCCCAAGTAATCAAACATGTTTAATGCATCTGAACTCGATCCATAGCGTCGAATGCACCTAAGAAGATCAAGCAACCATTATCATTAACAAAGTACATTCTCCACAACATAACGAGTGTACTTTCATGTAGGATTCTCCCAATATTACTCTTGTGTCGGAACAACCAGCAACCATGGGTCGTGTATTACAATACGTAGGGCCATTACACCCATTTGGCTTCATTAGTATTTCTTATCCCAAGTCTCGGAGGTGGTTTCGGTCATTTCAGCATTCAAAGGTATTTCATACACTTTCGATGCTTTTAGATGGTCCAGTTATTCAAAACCTTATGTTCCTTCCAACTATTCATCAATTTTAGTTTCTTGAGAGCAGATCTATCATTTTAGTTAATATAGCAATTAGGGTAGAGGATATTTCATTCTTTTTGGTAATTACGGATATTCTAATCAATTCAACCTTATCCGTATTATCACTCTTTTTTTGGTCATTTCAAATAATTTAACATTTTACACCACTTGATTAATTCAGACATACAGATAGTTTTCTGTCTTGTTATTATCTTGAAGGTTTCACCCTCTTTACCTTAACTTTCAAGAAATTCGAAGTTTCTAGATGAACCGGTTGTTTTACCATATCTAATATAGATTTCAAGATCACTTACATTGTCAGAGATATTTCAGTCATTCAATTTCTTCAAGGTATTTTTGTCATTTCTTACTTGACATTCAGTAGTTAGATCATGAAGAAGCATGGCCAAAAGTAAGGTATAACAATCTTTTCAAATAATCTCAAGTCTCAGAAATTCACACAGGCTACTATTAAGTGGATCGAAAGATCGATATGAACCAAGAGGGGGTGAATTGGATTTTTAAAGTTTGTGTGGTGGAAATTGCAAATTAAAAAGATTGACAAGGAATTTTAGAGTGGTTCAAGTTCCAAATGAACTCTACATCCACTACCTTAGCTTCACTAAGGATTTGCAATAATTCCACTAATTGCCCTTTCTCTTTTTCTAGGCTAAGGAGGCAACCCTTACAATTTTTGGTTAAATTTTCTACCCAAAATTTAACCCAATCCTCACACAAAGGTAACAAAGAATTTGATGGCTAAGATAGTATCTCTCAATACAAATTGTATCCCAATTACAAGCACTCAACCCAATTGATAAAGATAAGAATGAAAATTACAATTGGGGTTTCTAGACAAATATGGGATTTTAGCACAAATGCTTGGATTTGATGTATGGATATTTGCTTTTGGATCAATAGTTGTTGCTGGAGCTTTTAGAGGTCTCTTTTATAACTTCTCATTGATTTCTAGCCGTTGTGGTTGTTGCATTCATCAATAGAGCCGTTGGGGATGTTATCTCACCTCCATAAATGCAGTCTGCAACAACCCGTTTCGGAACGCGGGGTACCTGTTTTGAAACGGGCCAAAATAGAAAGAGTTGTTGAGGTGCATTTAAGAGCCCGTTTCGAAACGTTTTAGAGCCATTTCGAAACACTTTTGCCACTGTCAAGGGTCGTTTCGAAATAGCTTGAGCCCGTTTCGAAACACCCTAACGATCTTGAAAATTCAGTTAAAAATATTACAACGGTCATATTTTTTAAATCAAAATGAAGAACCGTTTCGAAACGCTTGAAGACGTTTCGATACGGGTTCATATGTTCTAAATTCGTTTCGATACGCGTTTCGGAACAGGGGTTGGCAGTGATGAAACTATTTCGAAACGCCTTAGGCCGTTTCAAAACAGGGACTTGAAAATCACTATTTCGGCTTTAAACACTTAGAAAAATATTTGAAACTTTATTTTTAACTTTGACATAATCTTAAAATTATATGAGGATGTTTGAGGACTTAAAAATTCGTTTTGACATTTTCAATTTAATCCTTAGGTTTTTAGTTATATCAAAATTAAAATATCGGTTTCACAGCTACCAATCCTTCTAACTGAGCTTCTTAATCATAACCGATTTATTACCTTTTTTCGATAATCGAGTAGGCATTAACAGAATTTACCAAAACGCACAAATAAGATCATGCAAGCATTTATCGGGTACCGACATGTTTCAAAAAGCATACAAGAGGTAGAACTATATTACCTTAAATCTCTGCTATATCGATTAACCCTTGAAACGATATTCGAGCATTCTCGATTTTTAATATGACATCCTTTAACTCACAAATACGAAGATGCATGGATACCTTCAATTAAACAAAAACCCTTAATTAATCCCTTATTCACATTGCTCTTAAATTGAAATTACACACGTAAGCAAGCTCAGATTCAAGGTCAAATTTGGAGTCTTTCGGGTCAAAATTTCACGAAACGAACTTTAAAATCGGACTCAGGACGTCGAAAAACATAAAATAGGGATTTTCAGAAAAATTGACTTTTTGGTCAACGGTTAGAGTCAACGCTGACGTCAGTAGCTCAACGGGGTCAGAGTCAACGCTGATGTCAGCAGGTCAATGGTGACGTCAGCAGTCAACGGGCATATGTCAATTGAGTTGACTCGAGCTGACTCAGACGAGTAGACTTGGCTGAATCGGGCGAGTTGACTCGACTGACTCAGGCTGACTCGGATCGGGTTCGGGTTGACTTGAGTGAGTCGGTCAAACAGAAGCGGGTCGGGTCAGACGAATATGGTTCGGGTTAAACGATTTAGGCTTAATGGTATTGGACCTTAAACCGAGTTATCCAACTGAACCGGTTCAGGCTGGTTCATTTACCCAACAAAATAGGTCGCTAGACGGTCGCCGGAAATGGTTATCAAGGGCTCTTTTGGCACCAATTCTGCGGGGAAAATGCAGGTTTATCATCTCACCAAAACGACTCATTCGACAACATCACAAAAGAGGCTGCAAACACATCGAATCTTACCATAAACGAAGCAAGAAGGCCGAAATATGCGCTGCTCCGATGAGGCCTCTCCCGGTGTCGGATGGGTGATCAATTGCCTGGGATTTGCTT
Organism: Hibiscus tridactylites; assembly: GCA_958450335.1. Taxonomy (NCBI): domain Eukaryota; kingdom Viridiplantae; phylum Streptophyta; class Magnoliopsida; order Malvales; family Malvaceae; genus Hibiscus; species Hibiscus tridactylites. Next base: position 17,732,402 of record OY288289.1, on the reverse strand, counting down.
GTTGTCAAGTCAGGAGCTCAGATCTGGTGTTCCTGTCGCAAAAGAACGACAACTAAGGTTGGAAAACTCAGAAAATTGAGAGCAAGGGTTTGGTTTCCGGTGAACCTTCAAGCCATTTTCCAGTTAGACGACAAAGATGCAGCGCGAGTGGCGGCTAGGGTTTGGTCGGGACATTGAGGCGCTCCGAACGGCAAGGGCGGTGGCGACCACCAATCGGCGGTGAGGGAGATCAGGCGAAAAAACACGGTTTGCTTGCGGAGAAAGAGTCTGGAAACACTCTTTGGTTCAAGTCTCGAAGCAGGTGACCATAGAGGGGAGTAATTGAGGGGTTAGACTGATATTTAATTTGGGTTAAGGCCTGAAATTCTACTTCAAGCTATATTCCACATCAAAACTAAATAAATTCGAGCACTTTGCTCAAATGGTTAAGGCACATGTATGAATAACCAAGGACTGTGGGTTCAAACTTTGGTGGCTACCATTTTTCTCTTTTTTTTACTCAAACTTTAATTATATTTTGTTAGGGGTGTTACAAGAGCTGTCCCTAGAAAAACACAGAATCTTGTTATAGAACGCCTAGAATCAGGACACGTAACTCAATCATAATCTGAGAAAACATTGAGTTTTAAGTTGTTATTAGCTAGAAAAAAACAAACCCTGACCTGGAAAATCTTTTAGATATCATAAAATTCTGTGTGTTGCGGTCATATGTATGTCAGTAGGGGCAGCAAGATATTGAGAAAGGTGTTTAAAATACGTGTCCAAACTGTCTTTTTTTCAATAGATACTTAAAGTATTTTTTGGCTGAAATAGGTGTTTAAAATTTATTTTTGGTTGAAATATGTGCTTAAAGTTTCATTTTTGGCTGAAATAGATGTCTAAAGTTTCATTTTTATTGAAATAGGTGCTTCAGTTTACTTTAAAACAAGCCAAAAATGAAATTTTAGGCACTATTTTAGCCAAAAATACTTTAGGGCACCTATTTCAGCCTATAATGAAACTTTAGGTACCTATTTTAACTAAAAAAATACTTTAGACACTTATTACAAAAATAAATATACTTTAGACACTTATTTTGTAGTTTAGTCATTTTTAATAATAATATCGAATTACATTTTTTAATAATAACATCGCATTACTGATTCAATAAAGTATTGAATCAAACATAGTAATCTAATGGGAAAAACTTACATTCAGTTCAATAATACGATCAAAAAGTTCATTTTAGTCCAAAATGAACTAAAACGTTGGGTTTAAATATTCTTTAGATGCCTATCAATTTATAAAATAAGTGAATTGATCCTTCTTGGAAAAATGATTAACTTAGTTCATTTCGAAAGTAAGAAAATAAAGACAACCCATTATAATGTTAATTTTTCCCTTAAGTACGTGTGCAATTGTAATTAGAAAAACTCCAGTTCAACTAAAAATAAATTTAACATTTTAGGTTAAATTATTCGACCTACAGAAAATATATTCTTTTTGATAATGGAGGAACTAAAATGAATTTATAGTGCAATACAAGGACTGCTAGTAAACTTTAACCCGAGATTACCCTATTTAAACTCCCCAAATTAGAACTCGTGGAGTGGTCCTAGTGATAAAAGATGATGTATTTCATTCGGGTGATCCGGGTTCAAGCACAATGTGTACACGTTATTAAAGGGCTAAGAAAAATTAACATAATCTACCTTGTAATCATACCAGCATATTAAAAAAACTCCCCTAACTATGAGAAATCATCCATTTCATTAGTTTTTTTTTTTATGTCGTCTTTTTACTAAGTAAATCTTTACTCATATTTACTGTAAATTAAATAAAAAACAGTTTTTACCAAGTAAAGATTCGCTTGGAAAAAGATGACATAGAAAAATTAAAGAAATTGATAATTTTTATTGATTGAGTCCATGAATGACGTGATGAGGAAGACACATAATATAATTTCTCGTTAGCTATTTACCTATGCAGCTTAAAAACCATATCATATAAAAAGTCATTGTTAATCAAGATTAATAGCGCGTTTTAACCATGATTAGATGTGCTTTCTGTTTTAAACCTTCTGAACATTCATGAAGGAAAATGGACAAAAAAACACATAACTCACGTGCTAATGTTTTTCATTTTGCATTGTTCCTCTATATATGTACAAAGTACATAGCAACACACGTGCTGGTGTTTTATCTTTCATTAACTTTTGTTTCAAAATTAATTATTTTTTATTTATAGTTTTTGTTTCAAAGAACACTAAAATTTAAATTTCAACTCAATTAGTTTATACAAATATTTTTAAGAAGGTTAAAATATTCTCCAAGTCCCTATACCATTTATACATTTGAAATTTAGTCTCTAAATATTAACACTAATAAAATTATTTTGTGAAATTAAGGTTCATTACAACGTCATGTTTTTAGTTACATGATTGCTAGGTTAGTATTTTTATTTCAAAGTGTCGCATTAACGAATATAATCGAAAAAATTTAACAGTATTATTAGATTGTATTTTTTTTGTTATAACCATAAATATTCAACACAATGACTGACTAATTTGGATCGGGTATTGTAAAGGTTCATATGGGGCGACCCTCCCAGCTCATTTTGCTACATTCAAAACCTAGGACTCGAATTTTTTTTTTTTGACAAATCCTAAATCTAATCATAATCCTACCTAGAGGGGAGGGGGAGGTGGACTCTAAGGGAAGGAAGGGGTGCTCCTAGTGAATCTAGAACCCATGACCTAAGGGAAATGAGGGAACAAAGATGAGCAGCTTGGGCAACCCGGTCAAATATGTTTGCTCCCTAAGACTCGAACTTTTAACTTTACTTAAGAATCTATTGTTTCATCCTACTAGATCAACCGGTTAGTATTTTTTTTAATTCGATAAATACTAAAAAGTAAAAAGTTACTTTCTAGTCAATAAAAAAATCCCTAATTTCTATCTAAAAGGGGATAGTAATCGACCCTCTCTTTGCCCTAAACGCGTTTTTGGAATGATAATCCTAATCCTAATCCAAATCCAAATCCAAATCATGTGCTTCCCACGTGATTTGATAAACGTCAAGGCTACACCACATTTTGTGATTTTGTCTTTAACAAAGGGGGAAAAAGAAAGAACTTTAATTTTCACCCCCAACATGCCATTATTTCCAATGCTTGGAAAGGAAACGCATTGGGTTCCTTTTTGACTAAAAATCCCTCCTTTTGTTTCAATATCTAACCCTTTTCTTTTCAAATAAGATTGGAGCTTATATCAAATGAAACCAACACTTTCCCTTATAATGCCAATTTCATGACTAGTCGTTTTTTTTGTATACCACCAAATCTAAGAACACTAGATTTAGGAGGAAAATACAATGGTATTATTTGGACCTTTTGTATTTGTAAGACCATTTTTACGATAAATATGTGTAGAGACAGAATTAAAATTAGACAAATTGAGGGGTCAAGTGATAGAGTTATAATAATTTGATATATATTAAATATCTCAAGATATGTCATGTTAAATCATTAAGTATAATAAAAGTAATTTAGAAGCATACATGAATCTATTGATGGAGATTAACTAGAAATTTTTGTTATATCAAGAATATAGGTTTTGTCTTGTCGTGACGGGACAAAGATAAATACAGATTAACCTATTTCTTTGAGACAATTTGTAACACCATCGACTCGGATGTCACATGTAGGCCTCAAGCCCAACCAATGCCATAAAATTTTTGCAACTAGATTTAGCCCAATTCACATTCATTCATGAAACCCATCAAGTTAAGATATTTTTAGAGTAGATAAACTGATATAAAATGTTACATGGGAGCTCTATTTAAAATACATAATTAAAAGCATTCACCTCATAAGTTAAAATCTCAAAATAAGAGTTACAATACAACCACGGGGTCCTACGAATACATAGCTCAAATAATCTAAGTATTGTACTCAGACAACAAGTCGATGTTGAGGTCCTACTCCGATAGTGCTCCAATGATGCACGTCAACCTACTAACCTGCGAAAGGAAACAACAATTCTTAACGCTGAGCTAATGAAGCTCAGTGGATACACTTCCACTCAACCATGCTTTATGCAAATCATAAATAAGAGCATGCGACAAGAGATGATGTCATGGCACTATAATCATATCAATATGGCACTGTCTAAACATATAACAAACAATAAGAATATAAACAATCTCACATAGAAATCATACATATAGTACCAACAAACCTGGAGTGAGGTCCGATTCCACTAAGCATCGGGTTCATACACTCATACTCAGAATCTTTCATCGAGTATCTTCGAAAGAGTCTCGGCCCCACTAAACATCGGGTTCATACATTCGGGAGTCTTTAACCATGATGTTGCAACACACTCTACTCATATTGGATATCCGGAATCTCATCAAACAAGGTGGCTCAATCATACAAATGCCCTTACATGGCATACAACCATCATTTGATCCACCAAGGATCCTTATTAAAACAACACAAGTCTCCGAAATTTTTTAATAAATTATTATTCTTTACGTTCGTATATGAGGTTAAATTATCGGGTTCTTGGTTTTACAAATCATTTTATCACATTAGAAACACATTGGGCCTCATTCCTCGAATTATAGGTCACTTAAACTCAAAACGTATTTTTCGGGCAAATTTCCCAGAGGGTATTGATACCCTCATATGTGTATTGATACACCCTTTAGGGTATCGATACCCATCCAAGCGTACCGATACCCGGCTTCGCACACATATGGATTTAACTAGCAACCCAGTACCGATACACGAGACCGTGTACCGATACCCCATAGGTATTGCACTACAGCAAAACAGCTTTTTAGCGGCGTTTTTAGCTTTTTTTCGTGCCATTTTCAAACGTCACGTAAAACCATCCTGGTGCTTTAAAAAGCACCGCAAGAAGTGCCGCTAAATCAAGTGCCGCAACTGTTCGCGACGTTTGTAAAAAAATGCCGCAAAAGGTCGAGATATATAGCGACATTTGATTTTCCAAATGCCGCTAAAAGTTATGGCACTATAGTGGCATTTATGTTGATAAACGCTACGAAAAACCTGACTTTTAGTGGCATTTGATTTTCCAAACGCCGCTAAGAGTTATGGCGCTATAGTGGAGTTTCTACTGATAAACGCCGCAAAATGTAACTTTTAGTGGCGTTTGATTTTCCAAACGACGCTAAAAGTTAACTTATTTGGCGCAAATCATTTTATAGTCTGTACTACCCAAAATAAACTTGTAGCATTATCAAATAACAACAAACTTGAAATTTAATTATGACACAAATTAAGTAGAAATATTTAACAAAAAATCGAAATCTATAAAAATTAAATTGAAATGTAATGTAGTTCAACATTGTTGACTAGAATAAACAAAAGCATGGACCTAAGAAATCAACAAAGATGGCGGATTCTACGGTCGGTTATGGCGCTATAGTGGTGTTTCTACGTTTTCTTCAACTGTATCCGGAGCTTCTGAAGATCCAACACCAGTCACTTTCTCACTATTTGTGTCTTCCTCTGCTCGAGGAACTCGAACAATTCGCAGATCACTTAATTTCCTCTTAGGGATTGTATATGGTCAAGTTATGCCTCACAGTTTTGCTCTTAACAGCCGTAAAGCACGATTCTTGTTCTGAAATTGGGTCTTTTCTTCAGTATAGATGATGCGGATCCCAGTTAGCTTGTGGAAGAGGACGTCTCCACCTTGTTGACATTCTGACATGCATAATAATGAAGCATAAATAACCTCTCGAAAAAAACGGGGAAATGAGACATGAAGAACTGCAGATTCACTTTATCATTGTTCAGTTCATATTCTATGCATTTATACCTCCAGCACCACCAGATCTTGCAGTTGTAAGTTCAATGTCTTTTGGATCAATTTCCACCTCAACTTCATCGTCCTAAGCCAAAATTCATCTCAATCACAAATGACCTCAAATGAAAATTAATAAAAAAGAGAGCTTATGATCAAATATATTGGATGCAACAGATAAAATGCAATCTAATGATTTGTTAAATAAAAGCTTGTAATAAGCATTCGAAAGGCCAAATTAATTGATACTAATTCCTAGACTCAAAACAAAATTGAAAATTGAGATAATTTCTTTCACACACAAGATATCTCAAGTCAAATATGATTCAGGTATGTAAAGTAATCTACCTCAGGCATGATGGCTACAGTTGTTGTAGAAATGTGCACACGGCCTTGTGTTTCTGTTTGAGGGACACATTGAACCCTTGAACACCTGATTCATATTTCAATTTTATGTAGACACAACACCCTTTGACCTTTATCACGCAAGTTTTGAATCTTCCTTTTTCAGCCTTAAAAGTACTAGAAATTTAACAGCCATATCAATAACAATAGCACGTATGTTTTTCTGATCTTGAAAAATAGCAAGTACAATGCTAGAAATACTTGTACACAATTTTAACTAAAACTTCCTGGCAATAAGTACTAAAAGTCGTATTAACTATCAGTTATGGTTGGTCGAATAGAATGAGTATAGCACCCACGTATTTTAGTAAGATTCTAAGAGAAGGTACATTTAATATTACTGCAGTAAGACATACCTAAAAGCATGAAATTAGGGTGGATTTCCAAGAATTCCGCCTCACTATACTTTTGATACATTATGACCTGGATATTGATACAAAAGATATTGAAGTTTCATTTAGATGTGTTAAAAAAACAAGGTCGGCAAATATCTAGTCAACACAGCAGAAAATATATAGGTCAAAACAAGAATCAAAATGTATCATTTGCCTAGTTCTATTAAGCTGGTGGTGACACTAGAATAAGTAGAAGTAGAGATTAAATGGTTTCCTGATTCAACCCTAGTATTATTTAAAAATATTTCCTTTTTACTTCTATGCCATGTTATTTTTTAGATTGCCTTAAAATATTCAATGATAAAAAATGATATAGACATTACAGTAAGAGATTGCAGTAAGAAAAGTCTGAAGTACCTCTTTTTAATTCAAAGCAGACATTGAAGTAAAAAATGATATAGACATTTTAGCAAGAATTAAAATTTTTGTTCTTTTCCAGAAGAGCCCTGTAAAATAATCTAATTTCCGGTCAGTGAGACTGAAATACCACTTTTTAAATCAAAGCAGCCATTACACTAAGAAAAGACCCATGATATAGACATTTAAAATTATAATTTAAGCATGTTATACAAGTTCAGAAATACTAAGCTATTAATACATACCATATTGGTTTCATCCAAAGACATTGTTTCACCAGAATTTGATTCTCTCAAATGTATTTGTACAGAGGCCATCTGTGATAAGTTAGTCTCATCTTCTTGCAGGAAAGCATAACTGAAAGATTAGGAAGAATTTGCATTTGATGGTAAAAGATTAGGTAGAATGTCCCTCTGCTCTAACGCTTCTGCATTTAATCCCTCAGTTTCTATTCTTTTAGTAAAATTTTTGAACCAAAGATATCCTTCAATTGTATCTAATGAAGAAAAGAGGTCAACAAAGGAAATATCTTCAGCACAATCAGAGAGCCAGGTCTCCTCTTTCCCCTCCCAAAACGAACCCTAAAACATCGATACATAACACAAAGTCTATTTGGGACTTTAGCAAAAGAATTTTTTTGATTGAATCCATGACTTGAAATAACAGGGAAATTTTCCAAAGATGACAATGCACATTGAAGTTTTTGTATAAGTATTGACATTGGCAGGTTGTCAGAAGGATATCTCAATAAGAAAAAAAACATATTTACGAACACCTGAAACTTTTTCCCTAAAACAATCAAATGTTCATAACCACCATTAAATTCCACATTCTCCTTCATATATAGCCCATCAGATAGGTAACACATAAGCGATTTCACAATTCCACTTTCAATAAATTCAAAAGTGGAAACAAGTTCTCTACCATTAAATATAAATGGAAGAACTAGAAAAATTCACTGAATCTAGCCGACGATGGGGGTCGAATCACTGGTCGAGATGAGGAAGTGAGAGGCAACTAAGGTCGATGATGGAGAAAATTAGGGATTGTGGGTTTAATTTGGGGATCGGGGGTGAGGGAGAGTAACTGAGAGTGAGTAAATCTTCAAATTACGCGCTGAGTTTTATATTATCTATTGTGGTGTTTCTTGTAAAGCGCCACCAAAAAATAAAACTTGTTGCGGCGTTTTCATCACAAACACCACTAATGTGAACTCTATTGCGGCTTTTCTTATAAAACTCCACCTAAAAACAAAACTTTTTGCGGCATTTCGTCACAAACGCCATTAATGTGAATTCTATTACGACGTTTCTTATAAAACGCCACAAAAAATGAAACTTTTTGCGGTGTTTTCAAAACAAACGACACTAATGTGAATTCTATTGCGGCGGTTCTTTTAAAAAGCCACCAAAAACGAAACTTTTTGCAGCGTTTTCAACACAAACACCACTAATGTGAATTCTATTGCAGTGTTTCTTCGACAAACGTCGCTAATGTGAAATATATTACGACGTTTGTTCCTAAAATGCCATGAGGTTTGTTGTTTTGTGGCGTTTGTTAAGTAAACGCCACAATATGGAAAAAAATAGCGGCGTTTAATTAAAAAACGATGTTATATACCAAATTTGGTGTAGTGTCGATACGCTCCAAAGCATACCGATACCCATTTTGGCTACTAGAATTCTTGTAGAACGAGGGGTATCGATACGTTCATAAGGTGTATCGATACGCTCTTCAAGAATTGCATGTGTTCATCAAGTTTAACACAGGATATCGATACAAGTTTAACTCGTATCGATGCTCAAACCTAGAATTCATTTTTTAGTGTTCGTAAATCCCTTCCTAAGCCACCAAAACCCAAAGGTACGATGCTAAAATGAACCTACAAGTTATGGAATATGGTTTAAGTGGTTTCCTACCATTTTTACGAGCTATTAACATCAAATCCGAGTTTTACCATTAAAGGGTCTCTAAACACCAAAGCAACCAAATCATCAAATCAAGCAACAATGCCATCAAATTTATGATGCTCATAAAGGCATAGGGGTTAGTAGTGTACTAACCTTGACTCCATTTCTGAAGAAGAAGCTCCTAGACAAGCCCTTCAAGTCTTCTTCTTCCTAAGCTCTTTGGAAGATCCTCCCACTTCTTTCACTACAACCAAGTGTTGTAAAATGGATTACAGCATTGCTAAAGGAAATATGAGTGAAAAAGGAGGAATCTAACACTTAGGAATGTGATTAAAACTCCCACTTCCACCCAACTCCTCAAAACCCCACTAAAACTTATCACCCACCAATCTTGATGAAACTTACCTTGGAATATAGATCCTTGGATATCGATTTCAACTCCCTTAAATCAAAATCTGAAAATATGCTCTAAACAACAAATGTTTGATCTTTCCTATTTGTGTTATGGTAAGGAAGTATAAGAAGAAAAGGAGGGTGTAGGAAAAGCATAGGGAACAAGAGTGATATCACTCTTCCCCTTTTCTGTAGAGGGTTTAATGCCACCAACACATGCTTTTGAATAAGGGGGAAATTACACCATAACTCCCCCAACTCTCTTCCTAACACACAAAACACCAAGCCCAAGCCCAAGAACAAGCCTAATTATATCAACAATAAGCCAATTGGGCTCGACACCTTGGCCTACAAACTCGATTCACAACTTGGGTGAACTCGATCCACGAATCCTGAATTTGAGTTGTTACACAATTACCCCATTTATACCATTGATTATTGAATGTTATAATTCTTCCCCTCAATAAATTTTAAATATTAACTTATTTTTTGACAAAAATTATAAATACAACTTATGATAACTACATTTTATTTCCATAACATTTTAAATATCTATGACACGTATAACATAATTAGTCACTTAATTTTATATCACAATTTATAATAATATTATACATTATAGAATGCGCCCTCAATTACAAATTTTAATTCAACATCAAATTGTTAACTTAAACAAAACTCTGCTGACAACACTAAAACCATCTACATAGATGACCATAAATAAGGGTAATTATTTTATACACATGCAGTGGAAACAAAAAAATTCTACAAGTATCTTATTTTGATGATTTAAGGTTAAAATTTAAGGTTTAGGGTTTATGAGTTTAAGTTTAATGGTTTAGTATTCATGGGTTGTAGTTAAAATTCATGACATGTGGTTAGAAATTAAAGTTTATAGGTTAGAACCTAAATTCTTAATCATATTACCTTAAACCTTAAATTTTAATCTTAAACACCTAAATTCTAACCACAAATACAACCTATCAATTCTAAATATCTAAACATAAATCTCTTATCTCTAAACTCTAAATTTTAACTATAAACCTCATCATTAAGACTGCAACTCAATTTTTTTAATAACTGCCTTGCCCACAGTGCGGATTTTTATGTTTTAACGCGGAACACAACCAAATCATTCAAACCAGCTTATGATGAGACTTTCTTATATTGATCTCAGCCACAACTAATTTAATTTTATTTAATCAGCAAGTAAAGGATAGATTAATTTAGGGTTTTCATGGCGATATCCTCCGAATTTATCGGACGGGACTGTGGTTTAGCGCCGGTGGGACGCCCCCGACCAACAGGCACAAGTTTCAGCTAGGGCGGACGGATCGGTTTGTGACGGTGATGTGGATCACAGCGCGACGGGGCAACAGATAGAGGTGGAGGATACGCCTCCCGTGAACACTGATTCGGTTGGTGCTGGTGGTGGTCTGGGGGCTGGACCTACGGAAGCGGGGGGACAGAAGGGAGATGCGAAGGAAAAACTATCCTTCCATGATATGGTCGTTGGGCAGCGATCGGAGGGGTAGAAGGACAATTTCATATGCGATTTAGATGTTGATCTCGAAGCCGATGATGTGGTGATTGGGAACGTCGGGGAGGTGCCGGAAATTAAATTTTTCGAGAGAGTCATCGTATCATTGATGATAAATTGGCAAAGTCCTTGGTGGTGAGGCTCTTGGGTAGGTCAATTGGATATCGTGCGCTACACAATAGAGTGCATATGATGTGGAAACCGGTGGGCGAAATTAGTATCATCGATCTTGATAATGAGTACTTCCTCGTGAGGTTTGCGATGGATGCGGACTATGAGCGTGTGTTGTCTGGGGGACCGTGGATGATTTATGGTAGCTACCTCACAGTTCAACCGTGGTCTCGGGAATTTTCTACGGCGATTGATTATCCTAGGAAGTTATTGGTATAGTTGCGGCTTCGGGGACTACCTTATAGATACTACTCGCGTAGTATTTTTGAGGCTATTGCGGGGGTCCTTGGGGAGGTGATTCGCGTGGATTTTAATACAACGGAGGGATCACATGGGAAATTTGCTCGCCTTGTCGTGGTTGTGGATTTGGAAAAACCGTTGATCCCGGCTATTATTATCGATGGACAGCATCAATTAATTGAGTATGAGGGCCTATCGCATATTTGTTTTGCTTGTGGTAAGTATGGTCACTTGAAGGAGGTGTGTGAGAATTCTACGACAAGTAAAGGGAAAGCAAATGCGATGGAGAGTGTTGTCCCGGAAAAGATAGACCGATTTGGTCCTTGGATGTAGGCTCCAAGTCATCGGCATCGACTGCCTTTGATGAAGGAAAAGCCACCGGTGCAGGCGGCATCTAAAGAACATCACGGTTCGCGCTTTAGCCCGTTGATAGTGGAAAGTGAGGGAGGGACTGGTACGGTGGATGAGGTGAGAGTTATTGATGAGACTAATGTTTGTCCGAATGGTGGGATTCGTCCGGAAAAGAAGGTGGTAGAGGGTGGTAGTTCGGGAGTAAATAAGAGTGCGGATATTTGCTTGGATAGTTGGGTAACTACGGAGACTAGAATGGATCCAGCGGTAACGGTTGGTAATGTTTCACAACACACGGATGCTACTGGTCGTAGTGTAGCGGTGAACATGAGGGGAGTCGTTGTTGGTGGGAATTCGGATGTTCCAGTAGCTTCGTCGGATTTGATTATTGTGGAGAATTCATCTGTACCATCATCTAATCATACGGCGGTGAGAGTGGTGGATGACAGGGGGCGACAACCTTTGCAGGATTCGAATGGTCGACATAACGTCGGAACCAACTGTGGGAGTGGTAATAAAGGAGCGAGTCGAAATCGTTTAGCTCCCAAAGGATTGGCGTTGAAAGGTATCAAAGCCAGGAAGTCGGACAGCTCTGTCTTATCCCAAGTGGCGGTAAAGGATTGGGCAAATGAATTGTCAAATTCCTTAACAATGACGAAGACGGTGGAGCACCACACTAAGAAGGACATGACAGATGCTAGAGGTGAGAGTTGGGGATCAGTTCAGTGGATCAGGAACGCAACATTTGAGGGGCCGTCGTCTGGTACGCCTCAGTGATTTTTGCTCTACCCTCTTTTATTATTTCTATGGTTAAGTTTATTGTTTGGAACGCTCAAGGCGCTCTTGGCCTTGATTTTAACCATTATTTTCGAGTGGTGGATAGGATGTATTGCCTGGATATTTTTGCTATTGTTGAGCCACGTATCAGTGGCGTTGCGGCGGATTCTTTTATTTGTCGTGCTGGTTATGACTACTTGTATAGGGTTAAGGCGAATGGGCTATCGGGTGGTATTTGGGTTCTCTAGAGGAATAAAATTCAATTTGATGTGTTGGCTTTATCCAATCAATTTGTGCATGGTTGGTGTGGGGATTCGGATTCAAATGTCAGCTTCTTCTTAACTTTTGTGTATGCTAGCCCTAATCATAGTAGAAGACGATTGCTTTGGGATCAGCTTCGTGCGTTGGAGGTTGATGGAGATATTCCGTGGGTGCTAGGTGGGGATTTCAACGCCATCTACTCTCCGGATGACAGACAAGGGGGTTCACAACCGAGAACGGGTATTTGTCGTCTTTTTAGTGATTTTATGTTTAGTTCTGGTTTGCATGATATGGGGTTTAACGGCCCTCGGTTTACTTGGAAAAGGGGAGACCTTAGTCAGCGTCTGGATAGATGGGTTTGCTCTGGTGCGTGGTATAATGCATTTCCTTTGTCGGAAGTTTTCCATCTTCAGCGCTTGGGTTCGGACCATAGACCTATTCTATTATCCACTGATCGACTGTATAGCAACCAAGGGGTCCGGCCGTTTAGGTTTGTTGCGGCTTGGAATGAGCATCCGAAGTTTGCAACCTTGTTGAATGACAGCTGGAATAAGGAGAGTGTTGTATTCGAAAATTTAGCGAGGTTTCAGACCAAGAGTAGACGTTGGAATAGAGAGACTTTTGGCCACATTGGGCAACGGAAAAAGCAGTTGTTGGCCCGTATCCGTGGGGTGGAGTTAGCCATGGAACGACATCAAACACCGTTTCTTGTGGAGCTGGAGAAGAGTTTAAAAGGGGAGTTTTCTGAGGTTCTTAAGCAAGAAGAGAGCCTATGGTTTCAGAAATCTCGTAGTAAGTGGATCCAACAGGGGGATCGGAACACTAAATACTTTCATGCGACGACGTTAAACCATCGACGTAAGAACTCGATTAGAATGCTTAGGTTGGACAATGGAGATTGGTGTGATGATCAGTCGGCCTTGCAGGACCATGCAGTTGAGTTCTTCTCCTCGCTTTTCACGTTGGAGCCGTGTAGGGAGCCATCCGGGTTGTGTTCGAATGGATTTCTGCGGGTGAGTAGGGATAAACTGGATGGGTTGACAAGCAAGGTGTCGTTTGAGGAGGTTACTGAGGTTATATTTAGTATGGATCCTCTTAAGGCTCCTGGTGCTGATGGTTTTCAAGCTGTTTTCTTCCAAAAGAATTGGGGTACTGTGGAAGATTCGGTTTTCCAGTTTGTGGTGGATTTCTTTGAGAATGGATCCCTCCCTGATGATGTGAATCAAACTCTGTTGGTGCTAATCCCGAAAGTGCAGACTCCGACTAAGATAAGTCAATATCGTCCCATTAGCCTTTGTACTGTTTTATATAAAGTTATTACGAAAATCTTGGTTAATAGACTTAAACCTTTGTTAGCCGATTTGGTTGGTCAGAATAAGGTGAGCTTTGTACCTGGCCGCCAGATTACTGATAACATCATTCTGGCACAGGAAATTGTGCATTCGATGTCCAGGAAGAAAGGGGCGAAAGCTTGGATGGCTGTTAAGGTGGATCTGGAGAAAGCGCATGATCGATTAGAGTGGGCGTTCATTGAGTCCACGCTGATCGGTATTGGCTTACCGACGAAGTTTATTAATTGGATCATGCATTGTATTCGCTCTGTTTAGACTCAGATTATTATGAACGGGGATCTTACTTCCAGTTTTCGGCCTTCGCGTGGGATCCGACAGGGGGACCCCATATCTTCTTATCTCTTTGTGCTTTGTATAGAACGGCTTTCCCATGTGATCAATAGAAAGGTTGCTGAGGGGACTTGGAAGAGTATTGCTTTGTCGAAACATGGGCCTGGCATATCCCATCTCTTTTTTGCTGATGATTTGGTCCTCTTTGCTGAAGCAAACATGAGTCAGATGCGGGTTTTGAAAGAGACTTTAAACATTTTTTTGTGCTTGTTCAGGGCATCGGGTAAGTACAGCAAAGACCACTATATATTTCTCCAAGAATTGCAGTAAGGATAGGGGTTAGCTTTGGCAGGGTATGGGGGCTTTAAGCCCGTTGATGATTTGGGCATGTATTTAGGGGTACTGTTATTGCATAAACGGGTCACATCTGCTACCTACATGTTCCTCATTGATAAGGTTGAAAGTAGATTAACTGGATGGGCGGCGCGCACTTTATCGCTAGCTGGGCGAATCACATTGGCGAAGGCGGTTCTCCAGGCTATCCCCATTTATGTTATGCAAACGGCTTGTCTTCCGAAGGGCGTTTGTGAGGCTATAGAACGTATTATCCGAAGATTTATCTGGGGCTCCTCTTGTGGCTCTAAGGGTATTCCGTTGGTTCGATGGAATGTTATCTCCTCGGATGTTAAAGAGGGTGGTCTTGGGTTGAGGCAGCTTGGATGTCAGAATCAAGCTCTTCTCATGAAGATGGGATATCGTTTAATTACTGATCAGAATAAGCTATGGGTTCAGGTGCTTCGCCATAAATATAAGTTGGACGTGTCTATCCCTTAGAATATATATTGGATGGGATGTTCCCGTATGTGGAGAGGTTTAAGCCAAATCTGGGATACAGTTTGTAGTGGAATATGTTGGAACATCCGCGATGGGTGGAGCACTAACTTTTGGTATGATCAATGGTTGGATGGCGATGGTGTGTTGGCTGAACGGTGCATTGGTGGGGACCCGCCTCGGAATACACCGGTGGCGGCATGGATAGGCGTGAATGGAGAGTGGGACTGGGGTAAACTTGCGGGTGTGCTGTCGGAAGCAGCTATATAGCAGATCTGGGCTGTCGCCCCACCGCATGCTGCATTTGAATCGGATCATGCAGCTTGGAAGTGGGAACAGTCGCGACGTTTTTCTACAGCGTCGGCATATAGGGCGCTGGGAAGTGGAGTAGTGACGGGTAATCCTAGGAAATGGTCTTGCATTTGGAAGCTTAAAGTTCCCCAGCGCGTTCGAACATTTCTGTGGTTGGTGGCTCATGGGAAGGTCTTGACGAACGTGAAGAGGGGTCGTCGTTATTTGACGACAAACAGCGAGTGTAACGTTTGCGATGGTGTGGTGGAAGACTTGGAGCATGTCCTACGCTCTTGTCCGCGGGCAAGGAGCCATTGGACTAAGATCCTATACCCGAATCGGGTCCAAGGTTTTTTTTCTTTGCCTTTTGAGAGTTGGCTCTGGGGTAACATCGCAGGCACGCTGCGGGACTGGTCGCCGGAGCCGAAATGGCCTACTCTGTTTGCCGTTGTTATTTGGTTGATTTGGAAAGACCGCAGCAATAGGGTCCTGGGCGACAATGCCGCTGGACCAAGGGATTTGGTGGCGGCTGCCATCCACATGCGTGATGACTGTGTAGCAGCTGCACGTCCTATGCTGCTGGGGGAGGAAGCGTCAATGTGAGAGGTGCTGGTTTGGTTCTATGGCAATGTCCGGCAAGGGGGAGGATAAAGTTTAATGCCGATGGGTCGGTTAGGGGTCGTTGCAGGTTGCGGCGATTGGTGGCGCTCTTAGGGATGATACGGGGACTTGGGTTTTTGGATTTGGGCGGTGCGTCGGTCGCTGTTCGGTCATCATGTGCGAGCTTTGGGCGGCATACGAGGCTCTTCAGCATGCATGGGATTATGGGTGCCGAATGGTGGATTTTGAGACGGATAGCTCTATGGTTGCGGATATGTTGAATGGTAAAACGGATGTGCTTGGTGGGCATAGTTTATTTCACCGGATTAAAGAGCTTATGGGGCGTGATTAGGATTTGACTATAAGATACGTTCCACGGGTTGCAAATAGGGTTGTGGATAAGATGGCATCGTTAGCGTTTGGTTGGTCCTTTAGTGGAAAGACTTGGGTTTGCCCCCCCCCCCCGGAAGTGGCGGTCTTGGTGCTTGAAGATAGGAACCTGTCGGATTAGCTTTCTTTGTTTTTTTTTTGTGTTTCCTTTGATGATTTGTACGTAACAACACATGTACTCTTTTCCCCCATTTAGGCTTAGGGGGGTTTTTAACGAGGCATGTGGCGTTACTCCCTCTTATTAATAAAAAAAGGATAGATTAATTTAATCATTATTTTTTATTTTTCTTTAGTATAATGAAAGATATATATTTTTTATATTATTAAATTCTAAATCTAATCATAATCATATTTGGAGGAGAAGGGAAAGGAGGTTCTAGGGGAAAGAAATAGAGTACTTTTAGTGGGTCTATAACCCATGACCTAAGGTAATATGATGGAACAAAGATGAGCAGCTTCATCAATTGGCCAAATGTGTTTGTTTCGATATACATAAATATTTTATTTTATATTTTGAACTTATGATATTAATTAAGAAATTATAAGAAACTAATAGGCTTAAAGGCATCATACCTTAAACTTTTGAAAAAAATCAATTAAGCCCTTGAACATTTTTTCACCCAATTAATCCCTTATACTCTAAAATTTCATCAATTCGCCCCTTTGACCAACGTTGATTGTTAAATCTAACAATTTTTTAAACTAGTTGGTGCAACGTGTCGTATTACAATGTTATCACTTGAAATTTTCAAAAAAATATTTTATTTAAAAATTCTTTAAAACTTCTAATAATTATAAAAAATAATTTTCTAAAAAATCTATAAATGTCACATGATATAACTGTAGTGAGTCATGTGGCAGTGGTATCTCAAGAAAAAATCATCAAAAATTAATAGTCAAAGTCAATCAAAAGACTTAATTAATTAAATTTATTGGTTCGGGGTTTAATTGAGTACAAAATATTTCAAGGGTTTAATTGATTTTAAAAAAAAATTAGGAGGTTAAAGCACCCTTAACCCAAACTAATAAAACCATGATTCCATTTATGTCAAATATGAGAAGAGAAAACGTATTTAAGATAAATAATGAACTGCCTAATTGAAAAGTCAGTGGGTCTTCATTGAGGTAGCTGAAGATATAAGAGGTCGGTTTAAGCTTTACACAACCTTTTTCTTTTACTAATTCAAACATTCTTTCCTTGTTTAGTATTAGTATTTCCGGTATGAATGAGCAAAATTCGATTTAATTTGAAAAGATAAATTTTTCGATTTGATTTAAGGTAAAAAAAAAAATTCAAATATAATTTGAGTTATAAAATGAAATTTCAAATAACTAGAAATGTTTAGGAACTAATAGATCGGTTTTCAAGTTTGAGTTGAATCCCTCATTTCTTCCTAATATATGTAGGAAAATACCTTGATACACAAGCTTGCGTAAACTTTAGTTTACATAAGCCTTTCAATTTTAGGGTTTAGAGATTTAAATTGTGATTTAGGGTTTATGGTGTAGGGTTTAGAATTTAAGGTTTATGGTTAGAATTTAAAATTTAAGTTTAGGTTTTTGGGTGCTAGGGCTAGGGATTTAGGTTTTAGATTTTAGATTTTATAGCCTAAATATAAAGGGTTGTGTAAATTATTTTTACACAGCTTGTGTATCAAAATATAAACCATATATGTCTATCACGTATGAAAAAAATGATATATATATATATATATATCATATAAGGTTATAAAAAGTTGTTTAAAATGAATTAATTAGTACTATAATAATATAAATGCTTACAATTAGATATTAACAGAAACTCGAACAACTTGACTTGACTAAAAAAATTAAATAAAACCT